>CM066728.1:12622351-17422351 GCA_033961575.1 Aselliscus stoliczkanus | reverse complement strand
TCATACCCCAGGGTTCCTTGCTTAGACCGTTTGTGTAGACAAAGGACCTGAGGGGCGGGTACCTTAGAAGTCCCTGCCCTGCCACTCACACATCTGTGGGTGTGAGGATGGAGAACAGAAAGACCCATGTGTCCTCCTCCCTTCCACCCTGATTCCTTCCCAGAGTTCTTGCCCACGCAGCCCCCAACAAGGAAAGTGTTAACCAGTAGGACGCCCTCTACAACTCCCGCGAATGGGAGAGGTAAGTAAGGGCAATGTGGGGGACCACCTGAGTCTTAGGAGAGGGCCCCAGAGAAGAGTCTCCCATATCTACTCTAGGTGTTGGGAAGAGAAGGATTACGGATGGGTGAGTTTGGTCATTCCCCTTCACCCCTCTACTCCCTGCACTCCCTCAGGCTGCTCACCATCTGCATAGGGAAGGAGGATTAATTCCTGTGCAATGATTAAAAGTAGTCAGCATAAGGTTACAGAAAGTGAGAAAGGTAAAGGCTGGAGCTTAAGCTAATGGGAGAGTCAGATATGCCCAGCAATGCTGATAATGATGTAGAACAAGAAAATGAAAAGTACCCTAAAAGAGGGACAGAAAAGGCAAGGAAGTCCAGAGGAGAAAGGGGCTCCAATCCTTCAGAGATCAGGGAGGGCTTCCTGGAGGAAGAGTTGTTGGTGCTGCACCTGGAAAGGTGAGAAGGCTTTCATTGCAATCCTAAATGAGGAAGCAGCACAACCTAGACGCTTAGGAGAGCATTGGCAAGGGCAGGGAGTGTTGATTTTAGGCAGGAAGTGACAGTCAAAGCAATCTATCTGTCCTCTGATCCCACAAACCACCCGCAATCTGGGCTGTGGAAGGCAGTGAGTGACTTGGGGGTGAGTAGTAGCTCCTCCTGGGTTTTAGGTCCTGGGGCACCATGCACTGTAGGTATATGGTGGGCCTGGGCATCGTGGAAGCCCATACTATTAGAAGGGAGGCAGAGCCCTGTGGGATTTGCTCCTTGCTCCCCCCCACCTCCGCGGTCACCAGGTGAGGGCAGCGTGCGCCTGGTGGGGGGTGCGAGCCCGTGTCAGGGCCGAGTGGAGATCCTGCACAGCGGACTGTGGGGCACAGTGTGCGACGATGACTGGGGACTGCCAGACGCCACCGTGGTCTGCCGGCAGCTGGGCTGCGGGGAGGCCCTGGCTGCCACTACTAACGCTTTCTTTGGCTACGGCACGGGACACATTCTGCTGGACAACGTGCACTGTGAAGGCGGCGAGCCCCGCCTGGCAGCTTGCATGAGCCTGGGCTGGGGCGTGCACAACTGCGGCCACCACGAGGATGCCGGAGCGCTCTGCGCAGGTGCTGGCTCGGGGTGGGGGTGGGGGTGGGGTGCGGGGAGGGGGGAGGGAAATAAGGCCCCGCGGGGCGGGGCCTGCGGGCGGGGTGGAGACTTGCCCTGATGCTGGAGGAGGCTGAGTGGGGCCTGGGCGGGAGGGGGTTAGTGGCTTCCTTGTTGTTTCCCAGAGCAATCCAGGAAGGACCCGAAATTACTTTTAATACCTCGGTACTGCTCTAGAAGTGCTCCGGGGAACCCCGGTACTCTTTGTGGTGAGCTCCACAGCTGTGTAATAGGGCAATATTGCTCTACCAACATTCCAGAATGATCTAGCAGTATACCCCAAGAATGTCTATGGATTTTTCTAGCAATTTGTAAGTATTCTTTATGGAATACTTCAAAGTAATAGTGCTCTAAATTGCTCCAGAAATACGCCATTGTAGCCCAAGTATGTTCCGATAATTACCTAGCACAGCCCTGTGTAATTTTGATGTTCTTATAATATTTCCCTCTCCTGGCTCCTCTCCCATTTTGAGAGGTTTTCTGGGCAAATACAAACAGTTGGGCCAATAATGACACTTCATAAATGGTCTCTACTCTATAAGATATAAAATGCTTGCCCATGCCAGAGGCCAGCATTCCCAATTTACAGATGGGAAAGCTGAGACCCAGTGAGGCAGAGCTGTACCCATGGTCACACAGTGAGCCCTGGCAAAGTCATAGAGAACCTTCTTGCATGGTCTCGAGTATGCCCCTTGCCTTTTCTAGTCCTATCTTATCTATAGGATTGGGATAATGAGTCTTGTTCTGCAAGTCTCTCAGGGCCATGCATGGCCCTCCACAGTAGGCAAGGCCTTTTCTACTATCTCCCCATCATGGACACACATTGGGTTTCTGAGAACACGAGAGAAACAAAAGCATGTCTGTGAAAGCCCTGTATAAACTGTGATGTGTACACCTATGCAGCACAAGTAAATTACAATCGCTGTCAAAGTGGGACAGACCTTCTTGGACTCCAACTGGGGCTGAGCCCCCAGCTTCGGTTGTCTTCCTCAGACAGACAACATCATCCTGACAGCCAAAGGCTGATCAGGAACCAGAACATCGGCCACTGACCCTGCTTCCTTCTCTCCCGCTCTAGTTCTGGGCCCCCCCACTCTCACAGCACTGCCACCCTCGGCCACGAGAGAGGACTGGGCCTGGCACACAGAGCCAGAGGGTAAGGAGCTTAGCCCTCCAGGCTAGAATGGTAGGGGTAAGGTGGGTAGGGCTAGGAATTGAGAAGGCTGTTTGGATGACAGGAAAGGGGCCCTGACCAGTAGCCTAGGGCTTTTGGCCAGATGGTAGAGGTGGGTGAGAGAACAGATGAGCAGGTGGAGCAAGGATGAAATCCAGACCTCTGAAAAGTTCAGCAGGGTGGGAGGGGGTAGTAAGAGATTTCATCAAAGCCCTGAAGTAAAATTTGGGATGGTGCTGAAGTTGGGAATTCAGAGGCCTTGTGAGAGGGTTGCGATAAAAGTTGAATAAAGGATGTAAGTACATTTGGAATTAGGGCTGAAACTATCATTGGGATTGAAACTAGGATAATGTCGGGAAATAGGATTCGGTTCATTCCAAACAAGTTTGCTGAGGACTCTACCACACCAATCAACATGATGACTCCAGGATTGAGGCTGAATGTGGGGTGCAGGTGTGGTACAGTTGGGGGGGGTCTCAGTAAGCGCCGCTGCTGTAGGCCAGAAGCCCTCTTTGTCCCCTTCGAATGCTCTAGGTGTCCTGTCTCCGCAGCTACAAGAGTTGGTGCCCTGCCTTCCAGGGAGACAGCACTGTTTACCACAGCCTCCTGGGCCGCGGGGAAGAAAAGTAAGTTGCAAAGCAGGGATTCTGTGAGCGGGGTGGGAGAGGGCGGGGGCGGGGCTCTGCAGCAGCGCAGGTGGCTCCAGCCCAGCCCCTCTGGTCGCGGGCCTGTGCGCCCCGCAGGCGGGCGGCTGCGGCTGGTGGGTGGACCAGGCCCGTGCCGCGGCCGCGTGGAGGTGATGTACGCCGGGGGCTGGGGCACCGTGTGCGACGATGACTGGGATTTCGCGGATGCGCGTGTGGCCTGCCGCGAGGCGGGCTGCGGGCCTGCGCTGGGCGCCACGGGCCTCGGCCACTTCGGTTACGGCCGCGGCCCAGTGCTGCTGGACAACGTGGGCTGCGCCGGCACGGAGGCCCGCCTAGGCGACTGCTTCCACCTGGGCTGGGGTCAGCACAACTGCGGTCACCACGAGGATGCGGGCGCGCTCTGCTCAGGTGAGGCGCGGCCGAACCCCGCACCTAGGCGCGCTATGACGCGGGCCAAGCGGTGCAGCCTACGAGGAATGGGCGGGGGCGCACACAGCGCGCGACCCCGGGGGAGAAAGGCCGGATCTGAGAAGCGGGCGGAGCCTGACGTAGGCACGTACTGCAGCGCGGGGGCGTGGACAGGGTAGCGCGGGCGGGTGGGATCTGTGGGGAGATGGGCGGGGCCGCACGTGAGTGCTCTCTGCGGAACTGCAGCGTGAGCGGAGCCCGCAGAGAGGCAGAGCCCGCCGATTGACGCACTCCGCCGCTGCGCGGCTTGGGCGGGACCAGAAGGGAGCGCCCTCTGCAGTGAGAGAGTGGGGCGGGGCCTGGGGAGGGCGTGGGGTTTACTGCAGGGAGGGGCGAGGCCCGAGATGAGAGACCAGAGGCCAGGAATAAATTCTCAAAATCTCTATGGGGCGGGGGTGTCTTTGCTCTGCTGAGTCAAGGACCCGCAAAGTAAAGGAGGTGATTAGCTTTCGGGGAGCACGCTTCTGACCTTTGGGAGGAATCAATGGAAAGGGGTGTTTCTGCAGAGTCTGATACATTTTTAAATGCTTCTGTTCATTGATTGGTGTGGGAATTGATATCTTCACCTGCGTTTGGTGCACCCGGCCTAGTAGCCTTGGCCACAAAGAATTCTGCTTTGGGCCTTGGGACGAAAGCAAGCAGTCATCATTTCTGCCCCCTGGAGTGCAGCGCAGTTCTTTAGGGCCCTGTGAAGTCTGTTGTTCCCTAGATCAGGCTTCCTTTGGGAGGGTACGAGGTGACCTAGCCTCCAGGAACATGTTCTCTAGTGTGACTGTCTTCTCTTTTTCTTTGTCCTTGCCGAGCCAGGCCCAGAGGAGCTAGGACTGCAAGTCCAGCAGGATGGTTTTGAGACCACCCGGGTGCCCACTCCTCGGCCCAGGGACGGTAGGTGACCACAGACCACCGCAAGAGGGAGATGGAGGCATCCGGATAGGAAGGACCAGAATTGGGGGAGGTCACAACCTGGAGTTGTATAGCTCAGCAGATTTGCACCAGCTTCTGAAACTTTGTCCTTTTGTGCTAGTCTCTAGTCTCATTAATAGAGGTATGGTGTCCAGAGAAAGGGATTTGAGTTTTAAGCTAGAGGAACCTAGAGATTTCAGAAACGGTACCCAAATAAGGAGATGGGACTCCTATCCTGTGGAAAGAAATGAAACAATTCACTCCTTAGCCTGGGGAGTCCAGGGGATGAAGAGAGGCAATTGTGACTTCAGGGGACACAATCAGTCTTCAGGGAGCAGCCCTGGGGCTAAGGGCCACAGAGTATTAACAGAGGACTAAGGCGAGAAAAGAAATGGAACACCTAGCATGCCCAGAGCACCCCACAAAGGCTTGTACATGTTCTTCCACCTGGAGACTGAGTCTAGACTGATGTCGCTCCTATTTTAATCTCATTTGTCTGCCCTTGTTCAGTGGCTTCCAGGGCAGTGCTGTGTCTCAGACCACCACCCTTTACCTCCACTATCTACCCCTTCCCTGGCTTTACTTGGGAGTGGCCTGGCATGGGTCAGTGCCTTGCAGCCCCGGGCCTTGTCCCCCCACAGGACACCTACGTCTGGCCAATGGAGCCCACCGATGCGAGGGACGTGTAGAACTCTTCCTAGGGCAGCGGTGGGGCACTGTTTGTGATGATGCTTGGGACATGCGGGCAGCCGGTGTCCTGTGCCGCCAGCTGGGCTGTGGCCAGGCCCTGGAAGCCCCTGGAGAAGCCCACTTTGGCCCAGGTCGAGGCCCTATCCTCTTAGACAATGTCAAGTGCCGTGGGGACGAGAGCGCCCTTCTGCTCTGCTCTCATATCCGCTGGGATGCCCACAACTGTGACCACAGCGAGGATGCCAGTGTCCTGTGCCAGCCGTTGTGACCCAGCCTACTCTGCAGACCACCTCTTCTGGGAGCCTGCTGTGGCCTGCACTTCTTCCTCCAGGAAGTCTTCCTCCTGTGACAACTGCAGTTCACTCAGCCCTTCCCTCCCTCTTGGGAGAGAGCCTGCCCAGATGGTGTGGTACTGCATGGAGGAGCCTGGCTGTATCCCATCAGTTTATTGTATGACCTCACCTGTCATCAGCTGTTGTGGGCCCAATTCAGTGAAAGCTCCCACTTTCTGCTCAGCCAAAACAAAATTGGGGGAAGGGAATGATGCCTAACTCTCCTCTTTGGTGGGGCTCCTTGATCCTGCCTTCCTGGAACCCAGTCCAGGAGGCTCAGGGGCTCTCTGAAAATGAAGTCTCCCCCAACCTCCACTATCTTGGAATTCTCAAGGGGGAAGGCAGGAGAGGCCTACAGCTCTTACCTTAGACTGCTTTGGATTATGGAAGAAACTGGGCCGTTGCCCTTGCCTACTCCGTGAGGGCCCGGACTCAGATGGTGCTTGGCTGGAGAAGGGGACTAGAGGGGCCAAACAGGGACAGTGGCCCCTCCCTGCAGCTGGAACCAGCATCTCTGATTTATGCTGCCCCCACCACAGAGCCTCCACTTTGCAATAGCAAAGAACCCTGGGGCCTGTAGCCACCCGTTCATAGGTGCCAAGTCAATAAAGCATTGTCCCCCCTGTCTTTGGACACAAGTGCCTTGTTTGTGGCAGCAGGAAAGTGTCTGGGGACTTGGGGATAGAGGGTGGTTCAAGAGCATCATCAGAGAGCTCTCTGCAGGCCCATCACATCTTGGAAATGCTGACTCACAGTGTCAGGCCTGGAAGATCCCTCGAGGGTCTCCTGGCTCATCTCTGCTTTTTTTTTTTTACATATAGAGAAATCTAGATCCTATAAAAGGAAGGGGTCTACTCAAAGTCATAACAAGGTGCTAGAGTCATTAGAAGAGAAAAAAATTGAGGAGGCAGAAAGGCAGATGAGGAAGAGCAAAGTAGCATTGGGGCTTCCCCAGGGGCTACTTTTGGGGCTCCTCACCTGCAGCTCCAAGGGCAGAGAGAAGTGGGGGATCCTGCCAGAGTCTCTTTCAGCCCCAGGGTGGGTAACTTGCCAGTAGCAACTGGCTGTCATCAGGCCTCTGCCCTTCAGGTCTAACCCACAGGCTCTGTATTAGTTTCCTATAGCTACTGTATCAAATGACCACAATTTAGTGGCTAAAAACAACACAGATTGATTATCTTACAGTTCTTGTGGTCACTAATCTGAAATGGGTCTCTCTGGGCTAAGTTCAAGGTGTTTGCAGGGTGGTGGTCTTTCTGGAGATTCTAAGGACAGTGGCCCCTCCCTGCAGCTGGAACAGCATCTCTCATTTATGCTGAGAGCTTTTCAACTTCTAGAGGCTGCCTGCATTCCATGCCTGCTCATGACCTCCTTCCAGCCAGCAATTACATCTCTCTGACTTCTCTTTTTACCATCTCAATCTCTTTTGATTCTTCTACCTTCCTCTTCCATCCTCTAAAGCTTCTTGTGATTATGTTGGGCCCACCTGAATAATCCAAGATAATCCCCCCATCTCAAGGTCCTTAATTTAAATACATGTGCACAACCTCTATACCATGTAAAGTAACATATTCACCAACTCCATGGATTAGGATGTGGCCATCCTCCCACAGGTCCTAAACCTGGGTCCTGTCTCGCTCCCAGCCAAGGAGGCAGGCACTTAGCTCCAAACTCCATCAGCTCTTGGCAGTAATGGCCTTGTCTCCACTTCTTAGGGAGCACTGTGAGAGCCACCGTGGCATTGGAGACATGGGGCCTGGGGGGATGTAAGGAATGAAAATGCTTAAGAATTCAGGGAGTTGGACAGGGATGCTGTAGCTACCCCACAGCCCCCAGATCTGAATGCAGCATACTCAGATTCTGCTTAGCTGATGGTCAGCCACTTCAGCCACACCACTATTTGAGTGTGCCCCTCCCTTGTCCTAAGAAATATCACAGCTTCCCACCCTTAAGAGTCCCCTTTCACATTGATGCTCTCTCATTTGACCCTCATAGCAGCCCTGTGAGAAAAGTATTTTTGTCCCTTCTTACAGACAGGGAAAACTGAGGCTCAGAGAGGAGAAATGACTTGTTCAAGTTTGCCCAGTGGACCCAGAACTAGAACCTCAAGTTTTTGATACCCATTAATACTGGTCACCAACATGTCCAGTTCTTACCCTTCCTGTAGCTTTGCACTTCCCTGTCCTCTTAAAGTGAGACATGGTCCGATGACATGCTTTTGCCAATGAAATGTGAGTAGAAGTATCCTGCCAGGCAGAAGTCTTTAAGGACCGGAGCACAATGTGCCAAGTTCCCTTCCTTCAAGGTAACCAGTGATGTTTCAGGTGGTGGAGACTCCATCAATGTGTGTCCCTGAGTGAAGGCCACCTTGGAGCAAGCCTTCTTTGACTCAAGATGAACACAGAGAGTGAGTGAGAAATAAATCTTGGTTGTAAAGTACTGAGATTGGGGGTGGTTTATCAGAGCATCCTAACGCAGCCCATCCTGTGGGGTTGCCTGAAACCTGTTTTCCAGCCAGTTACTAAGACTGGTTCTGTTCACTGTTTTATTCAGCACATTTGGTGTTCTATGTGTGAAGGGCCCAGTGGGGTTGTGAGCACACAGGTAATAAGACACGACGTTTGCCCTTGAGGAACTCAAAATAGTCCAATGCTGACTTGAGTGCCCTCCACTCTCCTGAATCTCAACCTGTCCCACTCAGATGTGGGTTTCCCTGTTTGGTAAGTACCACCAACCACTAACTTAAGCTAGAAACCTGGGTGTTATCCCCAACAATCCCTACACCCCCCCAAAAAAACCCCACCAAAACCCTAATTAATCACTAAATCCTATTGATTCCATCTCCCAAACCGTGCTGAATGTGTCTACTTCTCTGCATCCCCACATTTCTTACCATAGGTTCTTCACTGTCTCCCAACCCATTTCCCATACCACAAGAACAGCGAGCTGTCTAATGTTTACAAATTTGATGGTGCCATTCCCCTGCTCAGACCCCTTCCATGGCTCCCCAGTGCTCTTCCTCAATTCCTTAATTCAGTTTTCAAGGGCCTGCTCAGTCTGGCTCTGCCTGTGTTTTCAGCATCATTCCTTACCACTTGCTGTCAGGATCTAGCCAGGCTGAACTACTTTCAATTCCTTTAATGTCTGGGCTCTCTTCCCATCAAGCCTCTGCACATGCTGTTCTCTCTGCCTGGAATACGCATCACCCACTCCCCTCCTTCCCCTCAGTCAACTCTTATTTAGCCTCACATCTCAGCTTTCATTTTCTCCAGAAGGCCTTCACTGATACCACCCCCTCCCAGTCTGGACTAGGAGCCTGCCCTGCACCCTCTCCCTCCCCAGTGACAGCGCTCACCCCTGCATCTCAGCAGACTGCTAACTTGGCTGTACCCTCCACTAGCCCAGGAGGCCTTGGAGGGCAGGGTCTGGGTCTGTTGTGCCTAACTTTGTACATAGGACTTCACACACAGTAGGTGCTCAGATCATATCTGTCAAGTAAATGGGGGGCATGAGCAAATATTTCTGGAGCACCTGTGTGCTAGACCAAGCACTGTGCTGGGCTCTGGCTGCAGAGCAAGAAGAGATGTAGACCAGGTTCTGTTTTGTAAGGCACAGATGGCTTTCAAGAGAAGATCAATGATAAGCCATTGGACAAATAATCAATAGCCAAGAGAATTTGACCTAGTGACTAGTGCTATAAAGAATAAAGCAGGGTGTTGTGGTAGACACTGAGTGGTCAATGAAGGCCTCTGAGGAGGTGAGGCTTGAGCTGACTGAGCCTGAGTAGTGAAAGAGAATTGGCCATGAACTTGTGGTCATTCCAGGTCCTTCAGTGGGGATTTAGCCTGGCCTGCAGAAGGACCAATGAGAAGGGCATTGTGATTGGGGCGAAGAGGGACGTGCTGAGATGAGTCAGAGAAGCTGGGAAGAGCCAGACCTCTCAGGGCTTTCCAGGCCATGAGGAGGAATTTTATCTAAGGGTGATAAGCCACTGGAAAATGAGGGATGTAGGTGCTCCAGATATCAGCCTCTTGAATATCTCCCACCTTGTTCCACTTGCTGAGAGCATCTTGCCTCTTAAGATTTAATGAAAAGGACCCATTCAGGTATCTCTCGTTAAAGCAGAAAACCCAGCATCCCTACCAAAAACCTCAGGAATTCTTAGGTTGGATTCTGCTAAGCACCCCTGAGTTTTGCTGATTTCTGAGTCTCCCATCTGCTTTTGCCTCCTCTGTGACTCGCCTTTTTCCGGGTCACTGACTGAGCCTTCACTCCCAAAGTTCCACCAGTGCCATGCTGTACGCATAGCACACCTGGCTGATGATTTGGAGCCAGAACCAAACACTGAAAATTTAAAATTAGATACTGTTTTTAAAAAGCCCTTGTGTACACATACACACACACACACACATAATTGTCACTGATTTTCTCTAACCCTAATGGTCTATTCCAATGGTCTCCTACTACCTCCTTTCCCCTCCTCCCTTGTTTACAAGCCATCTGATTCCAACATTTTGGCTTATTCCTTTTAAAAATAATAATAACAGGGCCGGCTGAGTGGCGCGGTGGTTAAACGCTGGCTTCGGAAGCCAGCGGCCCGGGTTTGGGTCCCACATATGAGGGCCAGTGACACTGCCCTCAAAAAAAATAATAATAACAGCTTTCTTGAGCTATAATTCACATAGTATAAAGTTCACTTCTTTAAAGTATACAATTCGTTAGATTTTAGTATATTTGCAGGACTGTGCAACCACCACCACTATCTTTTTTTTTTTTTTTTTTTTTTTTTAGGACAGTGTCTCTGGCCCTCATATGTGGGACCCAAGGCAGCGCTTAACCACTGCGCCACTCGGCTGGCCCCCACCACCACTATCTTAATTCCAGAACATTTCATCACTATTGCCCAAAAAAATCCCTCCTATCCATTAGCACTCACTCCCCACTCCCACTTCCCTCAGCCCCTGGCAATCACTAATCTACTTTCTGTCTATGGGTGTGCCTATTCTAGACATTTATAGACATGGAATCACGCAATATGTGGCCTTTGTGTCTGGTTTCTTGCACTTAGCATGTTTTCAAGGTTTATTTGGGTTGTAGCATCTATCAGTACTTCCTTTTTTTAAAAAATTTTATTGAGGAACAGCCATGGTCATTGGTTACACATTGCTTTCATATTACAGTGGCACAGTTGACTCTTCTAGGGAGGGCGAGCTCACAATGGCCCATGTGGGGATCAAACCGGCAACCTTGGTGTTATCAGCACCACATTCTAACCAGCTGAGCTTACTGGTCACCCAGTACTTCATTCCTTTTTTTTTGAGGGCAGTGTCACTGGCCCTCACATGTGGGACCAAACCGGGGCTGCTGGCTTCCCAAGC
The DNA here is from genome assembly GCA_033961575.1 of Aselliscus stoliczkanus. NCBI lineage: Eukaryota > Metazoa > Chordata > Mammalia > Chiroptera > Hipposideridae > Aselliscus > Aselliscus stoliczkanus. The sequence goes on along the minus strand of CM066728.1, from coordinate 17,411,386 downwards.
CAGCGCTTAACCAACTGCGCCACTCGGCCGGCCCTGTACTTCATTCCTTTTAATGGTGAAGTAATATTCCTTTGTATGGACTAATCAAATTGTGTTTATCCATTCATCTGTTGATGGACATAGGCTGTTTCCACCTTTTGGCTGTTATGAATAATGGTGCTATGAACATTCGTGGACACATATCTGTTTAAGAACCTGTTTTCAATTCTCTTGGTTACATACCTAGAAGTCGAATTGCTGGGACATATGGTAATTCTGTTTTAACATTTTGAGGAACCGCCAAACTGTATACCACAATGGTTGTGCTACCTGCAAAGCACAAGGGTTCCAATTTTCTACATGCTTGCTAACTCTTGTCATTCCTCTACTTCCACCACCACCCTTTTTTATTTTAGCCATCCCAGTGAGTATGCAGTGCTATCTCCTTGTTTGGGTTTACATTTCCCCAATGACTAATTATGTTATCTTTTCTTGTGTTATTGGGTATGTGTATATTTTCTTTGGAGATATATCTGTTCAAGTTCTTTGCCCATTTTTCAATTGGGTTCTTGCTCTTTTCTTATACAGAACTGCCTAGCTATCTTGCCTATTACCTAGCCTCCAAGACTAGCTTTCCAACCTTTTGTTTTGCTAGTCAAAGCTGGCTCTCCTAATTGGAATTCTGCAGCCACCTCTGAAACTTTAGTCATTTTGTTTTCCCTCCCCATTTGTGTCCACTATCGCATTTCACTGTCACAACCTGAGATGGAGGTAAAATCGTTTTCAGATTTTACACATGAGGATTGAAAGATGGTCAGGATCACACAGCTAGCTAACTAGGGGGCGGGATTCGCACCCTGAATGGACAAACTCCAAAAAGCCTAAGCTCTTCCTACTAACTAGTACTTTCTATCCTGTCTCTTGATCGCCAGGGAGGTGTTTGTCCTGTCTCCACGGTACAGGAGGGAAACCAAGGGCAGAGAGGTGACAGTTTCTCTGGGTCACACAGAAAGCTCGAGAACTAGGTCTAGGAGCTCCCACCTCAGCCAACCAACCCTCCATCCGGCCTCACCGGCTCTGGCGTGGACCAGGAGCGGATGGCGTGGCTCGGCCCTTCCGGCCCAGTTGGGTCACGCCTTCCTGCTGAGTCACGGCCTGGGTGCGGGGCTGGCCGGAGCTGGAAGGGAAGAAGAGTGGGAGGAGTGGGAATAGGAGCCCACTAGGCTTGGAAACCAAAGCCCTGGCTCCCCGTCAGCCTCCTGATTGGAGAGCCTGGGACCCGCGTAGCCAATCACAGCAAGCTGGTGGGGCGGGACCAAAGGCAAAGGAGGTTCCCTCTTCTTTCCAACCAACCCCTCCAGGGCGTGCCCCCGGGAGCTTTTGGGAGCGACTAGGGCCGTGTCACTGGTGGGGCGGTGCTGGTCGCACCTTGGGCACTGAGCCCTGGCGCTGCCTACGCGGGGACAGAAAGGAAGCATCGGGAAGGGCCCCCAAGAGCCTGGGGTGAAGGCGACATTTTCTAGACTAAGAGGTCATTCGCAGCTGACAAAGAGCATTTGACCTACCCAGTCAGCATGGGTTGAGATCTTTACTCTAGTTTTCAAAGGGGAAAATTAACCTAGAGAGGCCTGTTAAAATCTTAAGGCCTGGGCGGGCCTAGTGGCGCGGTGGTTAAGTCCTGGCTTGGGAAGCCAGCGGCCCCGGTTCAGGTCCCACATATGAGGGCCAGTGACACTGCCCTCAAAAAAAAAAAAAAAAAAAGTTCAGTTTTCAATAAGACTGGAATTAAAAGGGCCCGGCTGGGACATTCACAGATATGCATACTAGAGTGAGCGTTTAACCAACTGCGTAGAGGTACCCCAGCAAAGGCATGGGGGTTCGGTCACGGTGGGGGTGTGGCCAGTGTGGGGACACACACACACACACACACACACACACACACACTTGCTGCTGATGTGTCTTGATGGATTTGAGTTTATCTTAGTCTCAAAGACTTTCAGTCTTCCTTTCCAGCTCACACAGCTACTCAGGAAGTATTTGAGCCCCTTCTTATGCCAGGCAGTGGATCCTGAATAGGCAGATCTTAGGGCAAACCAGGTCCCTGCTCTTCTAGAATGTACAGCCTGGCAGGAGACAGACCAATGGTTACATCAAAGCCTGTTAGAGTTGTGATGGGAAAGAATGGTGCTCAGTCAGGGGCAGGTTGCAGGTTATCCTTAGTCTGGGGAGAGGGTTCATGGAGAGTTTTTGGAAGAAAATTACTGTTAAGGAGAAGAAAGGGAACTTGTCCTTATTGAGAATGGAACAAGAATCGGATGGCTGAAAGAGTGTCGGGTCCGAGTGTTTCAAGCAGGGATGGTTTCAGCGATGAGGTACCCAAAGGGAAAAAAGCCTTTCCAGAGTCTTTGACATGAATGCAACAACACTTTATTCAGCAGAGGCAGAGTAGCAGAAGCAGCAGCAGAACTCGGAACCCAGTCACAGAGCAGCACACCACAGAACCCACACCCGGTTAAGCAGAACTGGGGTTTTTATAACACAATAACTATGGTGTCATGGTGCCAGCACACGTATGCACTAAGAGCAACTTACATAAACAAGCTGTTTTCTTTGCAGTCCCATCTGGGCCTGGGGGAGTCAGGGCTGCCAGTCTCTAAAGCCTATAAACATTTCCTGACCCTGGGAGACCCTGACACCTGGTCTTCCATACAGAGGTTCAAGGGAGATGATGGATTAAGATGGGAGGAGAGCCTTTAGGCTTATTAAAGATTACTGACAATGGGCTGGCCCAGTGGCGCGGGGGCTAAGCACTGGCTTGGGAAGCCAGTGGCTCTGGTTCGGGTCCCACATGTGAGGGCCAGTGACACTGCCCTCAAAAAAAAAAAAAAAAAAAAGATTATACTGACATTATCCTGAGAGTACTGTGAAACTAACTAAAGGGTTTTAAGTAGAGGAAAGTCATAATATCTGAATTTTTAAAAGATCACTCTGGGCATCCTGTGGAGAAGTAGATACTAGTTAGAGGAATAAGATGGAAGCCAGGAAACCAATTTGGAGACTACTGCAATAATGCAGGGAGAGATGATGACGGTTTAGACTCTAGTGGAAGTAGCAGAGATGGTGAACACAGGATGAATTGTTGACCTGCCCAAATGGGGCTCTAATGCTTCAGGAGACTTAGAGTGGCGCCCTCTCCCTAGGGCCCCATTTATTTATTTGTTCATTTCTTTTCTTATTCATTCGGTAAATATTCGAGCACCACTCAGACTATGCCTAGCCTCCCAGGGAGAGGGCTGCTGCCTCACCCAGTCATGGGGTAAAAGGGAAGGGGTGATGTCTGTAGAGGCGTTGGTGCTGACACGTGACCCCACAACTGTGCAGTACTTGGACATTGATGTGGGGGTTCCTGTGCATTCCAACTCTCACCAGGGCTTTGCCAGCCAGCCAGCCAGAGACTATTCCTACTTGGCAGATGGAGAAACTGATGCTCAGAGCAGGGACTGACATGTCCAAGGTAACGCTCCCTGAGCTAGAGGCAGACTTGGAACTTGGATATTTGGGTTCCCCCTGGCTTCTCTTCTCACTGCACTCTGGCTGCCTACATTTGGGTTATTTCAGACTCAGAGAGCCCCTTCACCACTGTCAGGCAGGAAAAGAAGCTGCAGACAGAGGGGCGCCTGCTCCCTGCCCCTCTGTGTGCAGCTCTGGCCTTGAGATTGCTGTATTATTAGCAACAGCCTATGGCTGCACAGAGCTGTACAGTCTCCCGCTTGCCAGTGGACTGTGCCTGCAAGATTTTATTTGCTCCATCTGGCCACACTGGGAAGTTAAAATTATTACCCCCATTTTACAACTGAAAAGACTGAGGAATAAAGACACAAACTATTATGCATCTATTGAACTTCATTGAATTTCAAAGACACACAATTAATATGTATCCATTGAACTTTGATTCCCTGTTACTGTGCTGGGCTGGATAGGATGCAGAGATGGATGAAATCTGGGCTCTGCCCCAAAGAGGAGGCAATCTGTAGAGATATAATGCATATACATTCCTAGCCTTGTATAAGACTTCAGTGTGTGGGGCTTTGGAGAAGTGTTGTGGGCTTAGAGACAGAAGAATTACAGACAGTCCTAATAGAATTTGTGGGAAGCTTTCTGGAAGAGGGAGGTGATGGCTTGGATAAGCCAGGATAGGGTGATGTGTCCCCTTTATATCCTCTCCCTGCATCCTGGGCTTGCTTTCTCATCACGTCATTACTTGTCTCATCTACCAGATTTTATGCACCGTGTAAGCACTCAACATTTGAATGACTGAAGAGGCAAATGAATGGCAGAGAGGCAGGATGAAGCCAGTTTTCAGGTGGCCTTGGTCATCAGAAGGGTCTCCTCCAGCCTAGCTGTGGAGGGCTACCGTCTGGGGCAGATCCCTTGGATGCTTAGGACACAGCGATGAAATATATCCTTTCTTCCTTGTGACAGGGCTTGACACCCAGCGTAAGTGTTCAGTGCTGGGGTTTGGGGGTGAGGGGAGGTGGACAGGAGCCCTTAATTGGTAGGATCTTTTTCAGTTGTGCAGCCCTGGGAGCTGGGGTCACAACCTACTCTCATGACTCACCACCTCAAACCAAACTAGTTGGCCATATTTTTGGAATTATCCCCCAAGAGTGCTGGGAACAGAAGGCATTTGTTACCTCCAAGTTCTTGTTAGCCCTAAAAGGATACCCTTAATGCCCCCAGGCTATCCAGGTCCCTGCATCTGTGGAGCAAGTGAAAATGTCAGGATCTATGAGGATTGGGTGGTTGTTCTCACTTTATAGATTGGAATGAAGACTGCAGGGAGCTCAGTGGCTGCCAAACCTCACAGCTAGTGAGAGGCAGAGCAGAGGTCCATGCTTCCAAAGCAGCCCCCTTCTCTGACCTCCTGCTGCCCTGAGGAAGCCCTCAGGGGATACTCCTCAGTCTGCTTGTGGGCAAACAGGGTCACCTGGCTGGACTTTTTGCAGCAGATTGTGCAAATGGAAGAGATGGCCCAGCTGCCTTGCCTGGTAGCTTCTGCCTTCCCAGAGCAGCCATCCATCTTGCTCTGAGTGGGTCCAGCCCAGAAGCTTCCAGGAGGAGCCATGGCACCTGGCCAGCCTGCTTAGCACTTTTTCTCCCTGTCTCTGTCTCAGGCAGTCTGTCCTCCTCTCCTCTCCTCTCCTCTCTCCTCTCTCTCTCCTCTCCTCTCCTCTCCTCTCCTCTCCTCTCCTCTCCTCTCCTCTCCTCTCCTCTCCTCTCTCTCTCCTCTCCTCTCCTCTCCTCTCCTCCCTCCCCTCCCCTCCCCTCCCTCCCCTCCCCTCCCTCCCTCCCTCCCCTCCCCTCCCTCCCTCCCTCCCCTCCCTCCCTCCTCCCTCCCTCCCTCCCTCCCTCCCTCCCTCCCCTCCCCTCCCTCCCTCCCTCCCTCCTCCCTCCCTCCCCTCCCCTCCCCTCCCCTCCTCCCCTCCCCTCCCCTCCCCTCCCCTCCCCTCCCCTCCCCTCCCTGGGTCTGTGTCTCTGCTACTTTATGTCTGTCATTACTGTTTTCTCATTTCTGGGTGTTTTTTGTTTGTATGTTGCTTTTGGGGGGCGTCTGCCTCAGGGTCTCCTCCATGGCCTTTTCTCTGCACCAGGACATCCAGCCCCTCAGGAATCACGGTTGCCCTCACCTTGCCTGGTGCCTCTCCTCAGTCATCTGCATGACCCAGTGGATGAAAGAATTACGAAGCAGGGGAATGCTGTAGTCACGCTCTAATTTGTTCAAGCCCTTGGCTTCCTCTTTCCTCATTCTGAAGTTTTAATTATCCCCATCTCAGAGGTGGAAATGCTGGCCCAGAGATCACAGTTAGGGGAACAAGATGTGAGGGTGGCAGGGCCTCTGTGCCAGGCAGAACTGAAAGGTCTGAGGGTCCAAGCCACTAGCTGCCCTGCTGGCTAGGTACACTGCTCCCTCTAAACACCTTGGGCAAACCCCATTCCTTGGGGCTCAGGCCTTGCAGCTCTATGATCTGCCCTTTGCCTTGTGATATTCCTGAGGCCTTTGGTCCCTGGTTGCAATTTGTCTCCTTCCTCAGGCCCTGCCTCACCCTGGGGGATTCCAGCATCCACAAGACAGCATTCTCCTCTCAGGGAAACCCTCTCAAACGTGGGCCTCAGCCTTAGCCCATGTCCACTCCTAGAATTTTCTGTGGGTCTTGGAGGGCCTCCCAGAATGGCAACAACTCACTCCTGATCCTCTGGCACTCCCACTTCCCTACCCGCCTCCACTTGTTCCTCTATGTCCCTGAGGTCTTCAGCCCCTCACCCCCTCCTGGCCTCTATTTTCCCCACCTTGCCTGGTCCTGAGCCAATCCTTGCACTCGCTCCTTTGAAATACTGGGCTCCCTGTACCCCAGTCCCTTGGCTGCAGCTGACCACTGCCTGCTCTGGGTGGTCTGACCTCCACCATCTCAGCTCCCAGCCCACACTGTGGGGAGCTGCTTGAGAAAACCACAGGGCCAGGCAGATGGGGACCCTGTGCATGTGGCCTCCAGTCCCAGCTGGTCCTCCAATGGCTGACCTTTCCCCAGCTGGCTTCCCCCCCTCCCCAGAGGCTCTCTCAAACCTTCAGCCTGTTACCAGCCTCCTCCCCTCCTCCTCCCTGTGACTCAGCAGATGACTTAGCTTCTCCTCTCAGAGAAAGAAGTTCCCAGGAACCTCCTTCCTTTCTACTCAGAGATCCCTCCCACCCACCACCTTCCATCCCAGTGGACTCTTGACCTCCCCCACCTCAGTTCATCCAGGTGTCCCTTCCACTCCCCCATCCTTCAGGCCTTTCTTTCCCCAGACTCTTCCCCTGAGCATTTAAAAAAACCCCAGCCTCTTCCAGACAAATGAAACCCTCCCTGTGCCCTGAGCCACCAGCAATGTCAGCTTCTCCCTCCTTCATCTGACCATTAAATTACCAATGAAAACAGTCATTTCCCAATCCTAATTCGTTGCCTCTCTACCTTCTGCCATCTCGAACCACTGTAGTTGGGCTCCATCAAAAAATTGCACTTGCCAAGGTCAATAGAGATGTCCTAACTCGTGACATGACCTCCTTTTCTCTCCTTCCATGAATTCTCTGGAGGCATTAGGCACCATGGAGCATCTTGAGGACCGGATGGCCACATCCTTCTGTGGTCCCTGAGTCACATGGACTCCTGGTCTTCTTGATGCTCCCTCCAGGTCTCCTCCTTCACTGGCCACTCCCATACTTCACCTCCTGCTCAGGCCCACTGGTGTATTCCCACTGAGAATTCATATTTCTGTGTCCAGACCTAAGGTGGGTATCTCCCTTGGATATATCCTTTCATACTCATTACTTCCCAAACTGAACCCATCATCTTGCCCTTAAACCTGCTCTGTCTAGTAGAATGTTCTAGGACCATCCCTGACCATCTACTTTCCCAGTAGTCATGCTGGTCATCTCCCTTCTCCAACAGCCACCACTGCTGCTCTAACCCAATCTTCACCACTTCTCACAGGGGCCATTCCAGGAACCCCTAAATTATCTCCCTTCCTCTGGTCTCCTATCCAATCCACCAGCTGCTCCAGCTGCCAGAGTGACGGTTCTAAAATGCAAATCTGACCCCCCTCTCTTCCTTAAAATCACTCCTGGCTGAAGGCTCTAAAAGGACAGTATCTGGTCCATTTTGAGATTCCCAACCTTGGTGCCTCTCAGGACCCATTTATTTACCCTCACCTCCCTTACTCCTAGAATCCAGAAAATCTCCGTGATGTCATAGACAGCCAGGAAACCTCCATGATATCATTGTGAGATATCCTGATCTGCACAGAATAACTGGAGTTCAGATCATTTCAGTGAAGGCAAGAACATAAAGGCTTTTTTTTTTTTTTTGTTTTTTTTTTGTTTTTTTTTTTGAGGGCAGTGTCACTGGCCCTCATATGTGGGACCCAAACCGGGGCCGCTGGCTTCCCAAGCCAGCGCTTAACCACCGCGCCACTCGGCCGGCCCAAGGCTTTTGTTTTAACCCAAGCAGCAGCTTGTTTTGAGCTGATGGATCACTGGTTCCTATTTTGCAAGGGAGGGACAGAGATCCAGAGAAGTAATTTGTTGAAGGTTATTCATCAAATCATTGGTAGAGCCAGGACTGCAGGGCTCTGTTTGTTGTCCCAGGGCCCTGAATCCAGCATGGACAGCCACAGCCTTGGGCAGTGCACCTGGAAACTGCTGTCCCTCCAACTCCAGGAGGGCCTTGTTTTGACTCATCCCTCTAGAGACCACACTGCTTCCCACTCTCATGAGTGAGCAGGTCATTCACCTTCTCCCTTGTCCTGCTCCCCCAGCTTTATCTGCATCCTCCCACAGGAGAGGTTAGGAATAAACCCAGCTGTGGGTAGGGAGTCAGGCCTGCCTTCACTGGCCCTGAAAAGGGGTCAACAAAAATGAAATTCTCTCCGCTGAAGTGGTGCTTCTAAATTGGGGGATGAAGAACAGGAGAAACATGAGCCTCTTTTATGACTCATCCCCTCTGCTTCCTAGCTGTGTGACATGGACAGGTTACTTAACCTCTCTGTGCTTTGAATTCCTCATCTGAAGTGTGGCTTCTCTACTGTCTATGGGGGCACGGGGCAAACACATTTACCATCCTGTGTTTTCGTCACTGATTGGCCTTTCCTTGCTATCTGAGAGTTAGAAACTGAGATGAGGACTTCAGGGGAGGAGGACAAATCATTGATTATAGGTCCCCAGACAGCCCTGAGGTAGGCACCTGGCCCAGCCTAGGTTGGCAGTGGCTGTCCTGGGGTTGGAGGCCAAACTTCCACTTGTCATGAAGTGCTCTTATGCCTTGTGTAACCCTCTGGGCACATATTTCTCAAGTGGAGCGGGGGTCATGAGCTTAGTAGTGCGTGTCTTGGCCATCCGTCTCTTTGGCCATCTCTCCATTCCTGCGATGTACCAGGCATTACAGAGGGAGAAAAGCACATGCTCAAACCTACTCTCTGCTCCTGGGGAAATGGTCCGATGTGGAGACAAAAGGGCTTCATGTGTTCCAGACTCAGATGTAAAGGGCTGTTGGGGAGAAAGGTTTTCCTTTCTCTTATAACATTGGAGGGTAGAATGAGGAACAATAGGCAGAAGGGTCTGGGACCGTGGCTGCTGTCCCATAGAAGAAGGGAGACTTCAGGAAATGGTACTTGATGGTGGCTGGAGGTGTGCTAGCAAGGGCTGCCGCCCAGGAGATGGGGTGCTATGGGGATTCCTCTACCGGACAAACAAGAGTCCTTCTGCCATCCCTTCCAACTACCAACCTCAAACTGCAGGAAGACAGTGAGGAAACCTGACTGGCTCTGAAACCTAGAAGACAGTTCAGGCCCCATGTTCCTGAGTCATCTTGATTCGCTCAAGGCTTAGCGTGGAGGGAGTGACTTTAGCCCTGCTTGCTCCCAGGCGCAGAGCAAGGAGTAGTGCTGAATGTCTGTGCCTACCTCCCATCCACTGATGCTGCCTGGGCTCCTGTCTGCCTGCTGTGTCAGCATCAGTGTTCCTATTACATGACCAAATGGGATTTGTACTCTGGAAGCATTAGTGCTGGGCTGACTCGGCAGAATGGCCAACACAAGAAAATGCCAGTTTTCGCACCTCTTTTAGCCAGCTCTCTACAGGCCTCATGGACATTCCTTCTGGCAACCCAGCCTGGTCTCTTTCAGAGTTTCCAGGGCCTTTGCAGGTTACCCTGGAGGACCACTGGTGGTGGAAGAATCCCCCAGAGAGCTTTGAAAACATCCAGGTTCCCAGAATCCATTGCTGGAGACTCTGACCCTGTATGTTAGACCTGCAACTCTGTATTCTAGTCAGGTTTCTCTCCGGTATTGGGGGACTGTAATGCACTGCCAGGTTGAGAACTACTGCTCAGCATCACCTCTGATTGGCTGGTCTGGCCCTGCTTATCGAACTAGTCCTTGACCCGATTCCTATCCTGTCCCCTCCAGATTCAGCTCATGCCATCACTGGACAGTTCCAGCGGATGGAGAAATTGCTTCCTTGAAAAGAGCTGAAACTGTGGGGCTCTCTGCAGCTCAGAGTCCTCTAAAAACAAAAAGCACCTGCTTCATTACGTGTGATTGGCAGGCTGCCACCATCCCCATCACCTTGGGACTCCCATGAGTCATTTGCCCTCTGTTGGAGTTCCAAGCATCAAAACTCTTGCTTCAGACCTCTCTGCCAAGTCAAGGAATGCATCTATGTCATAGTCCAACTCAGAGGGCAGGATGGAGATTTGTCTTTAAGATCCAGACTGGTGAAGCACTTGGCCCAAGTTCACTCAGCTGAGTCTGAGGAGAAAATTCTAGCCCAGGCTCCTCTGCCCTAGAACGCCTGTCTCTTGAGAATGGGGACAGTTTATCTCTTTGTTTGAGACAGTGGCCCATTTTTTTATGGTGACAGACATTTCCTTGATGTGCTAAATTTTAAAGTTGGTTCTTTTTAGGGGAATGCAAAACTTAAAATGTAAAGATGTAATAGACTTTTTCATTACTCCCTCTTTCCAGCCCAATCCGTTTTAGGGAATCTGAGAGTCAGGACTTAGATTTAGGGAAGCTGGTTGGTGAGGGGTGGTCAGCCCCAGGTACTCAGAACAGAAAAGTTCTGTGGGTCATCAGTCCCATGTCAACAGGCTCTTTAAAATCCAGTCTGGATTCTCTCCAAGACCATTTGTTCTTGTTGTGACCTTATTTGCTCCTGGGATTGTCTACAGTTCTGCCTTCCCGAGTTTTTGCCTCAACTTGGCCATGGCCACTTATTTGGTGGCAAAACCTTTCAAGTCTTCCTCAGCAGGTAAGATCATCACCAGGTCAATCCTTTCTCGAAGCAGAGTCTCTTTTACTGAACAAAACTTCCCTGAACACTTGTACCATGCCAGGTTTGGAGCTCAGAGGTGATTCAGATGGATCTTTGTCTTTGAGGAATCATTTGTAAGACCCCGGGGCAAGACAGACTTATACACAGAAAAGTGTAATAAGAAGGTCTAGACCCTGTGCTGGAAATATGGAGCATGGAGTTATGGGGGAGGGCACCGAGGGGGAACAGTTAGTTTAACACAGAGTGTCTGAGTGTGAAGGATGAGGAGGTAGAAGTTGACTGAGGGTGGGAGTAGAAGGAGTTTCTACAGAAGGAACAGCTTTTGAAAAGACCCAGAGTTGGAAGAGGGCACTGTGCACTCCAGTAATGGCCGTCGAGGTCCTCGTGTGAGATGCCACGAGGGAGGTAGGCAGGGGCCCTCAGGAATGGCCTTGAATTTAAGGCTAAGGAGCAGGGATTTTGGCCCATATACAGTGGGAGAAGCAGGCATGGCAGAGCCAAGGCAAGGGAAGGAGAAAATCGAATGTACATTTGGAAAGATATTTCAGATCTTTTATTGAGGAGGCAGGGAAGACACTGAGGCAGCAGTTAGAGGCTGGAAGATCTTAAGAAACATTCATCCAATTCTTTTATTTATGCACAATCTGAGGCCCAGAAAGGTAGTGACTTCCCCAAGGTCACTGGCAAGATCAATAGCAGTCAAGGCTTCGACCTGCGGGTTTTGCCTCGCAGCACAGGCCTCCTCCACTGCTCCAGTATCCTCAGCAAGAGAAGAAGCCCGCTGAGATTTCCCTGTTGTCCTTTGCTACTGAATCTGTTGTGTGCTCTGCCCCTACTGCAGACCAGCCTGCTAGGATAGTGACAGGGAAGTGTTCCCAGAGGACAGAGCAGGGAGCATTGCCTGTCTGCTTCAGAAGCTGGGGCTTCTTCTGCTGCACACCAATCAGGGAGCTTCCCAACCACAGGAGGAAGCCAGGAGCCAGGGGATGGGGCTGCGGTGATGATTTATGACTGCACAGAAACAGCAGGGCACTAATGTCTCTGGCTGGCCTGCTTGTCTGCCAACCCAGCAGGAGAGGATGCATCTAAAGGTCATGTCCTCCAGCACTGGAGATGGGGAAGAGGGTTAGCTATAGGTGCTTGTCCAGTGCCCTTGTATCAGGCCAGTCACCAGAGGGCAGGGTCCCTCCTTTCCTGAGCGGATGCCAATGGGTAGATCCTCATAGCCTGGGCAGGAAAAGGTATCCTTGCTATTGGGAGTCTGGAAGATCTACCTGGGTTTAAATTCAGGCTCTATCAGTCACCTTTGTCTGGTTACCCAGCATCTCCATGTCTCAGCCTTCTTGTCTAAAATCTGGGATGAGTTTGAGCCTCTCAATTCTTGGGACTTGACCATCTCCCACGTCTGCACAGATCTCCTGTTTCCACAGATGAAGAATGCCAATAGCCTTCTATTTCAAAAGAGGAACATGTTGAATATAGAACTATGACTGTCACAGCTGGGCGGAGCACTTAGTTCTCATTTAGCTTAATTTCTCACTTCAAAGGAGGGAAAACTGAGACCCAGAGAGGGGACAGGCTTTGCATAGTAGCTGGGGGCCAGGCAGAAGCCAGAATACTAGTTCTCCATATCCCTGTTCCAGGTTTCTTCCAGCAGTACCAGGCAGTAGAGGAGGAAGCCAGAATATTAAGCCATTTGCTCTGTCACTATGCTTCTGAAGCAATCCTCTAAACAGCCATGGGCTACTGGACAGCTGCAGCTTTAAGCCTAGAGTCTTAAAAAAAAAGTCAGAAGGAAAAGGAGGGCAGGGCCAGCTCTCCCCTGCACCATTGGATGGAAACCTCGATGTGGAGACTGCAGATGTCATTACTGTTTGGCTTTGGAATATCCTTTCTTTGCATCTGCTTTACTTTTCCAAAACAGATTTGGCCTTGATTTTTTTTTTTAAATGCACGTTGGGCTAGTGGGGAAAGAAATTGAGGTGGAGAAGTCGGAGAGGCAGCCTGAAATGTGCCAGGAAGTGGCCAAAATTTAGCACTAACATGTTTAATTCACATATGGACAACCAGCGTTGGCTGTAAGGGCATTCTGTGATGCCCAGGCCAGAGTGTTTCAGGCCTGGCCTGCGGGAAGGAAGAGAAAGGAAGAGGAATGACTTGGCGAAGCGTCATGTAAAAGACAGAAGGAAGTGGGAAGGTTTATTCACCAGCAGGACTGCATTTTGCTGGGTGGTGTAGTAAGAGAAGAGGGGCTGGAGCCTATGTTGGAGGAGGGGGAGAAAACAGCTATTTATAGATTCTCTCCTCCCTTAGTCCATCTCCTCCACTCCTGCCAGAGCTGTCTCTCTAAAGTGCATTCATTCACTCATTTCTTTACTTCATATGTTCTGCATATTTACTGTGTGCTAGGTACTGTGCTAAGTAAGCATTGAGGAGGCAATGATGAAGACAAAACACGAATCTCATTTTCTGCCCTTGTTAAAATCTCTCACAGGATATTTATTTCAGAATAAAGACTTCACTCCCTTGCCTGCTATGCAGGTCTCCTTATGTTCTGGATCCTGACTCCATCCCCAGCCCCACTACTCATCACTTCAGGCAACAAACATGTCGAATTCTTTGCCTATCGATAAATTTGTCAGGGAGGAACCTGCCTGAGTCCTGCTGCCTGTGTCTTCTGCCTGCTCTCAAATCCTACAGGTCCTTTCAGAGCTGGGTTGGAAATGTTACCAACCTCCCTGGAGAAGCTTTTCAGAATCTCTTCCTATCCAGCCTGAAAGAATTAAAAAAAAACAAAACAAAAAACCACCCAAAACTTAACAGCACTTAACACATTTTAAATTCCTTGAGGGCAGGGTTTCATGCCCTTCTCCTCCAGCACCTAGCATACAGCCTGGAATATTCCTTCAAAGAAACTCCTTCATTCTAGGTTCTCAAACACAACATTTCATATCCCCTACTTAATTTTGTTTACTCCTTATCACTTTCTGACATACTGTACATATTTATCTTGCCTATTTTCTTGGCCAAGGTTTTGTTGTTGGAGTTGTTCACTGCAGTACCTCATCGCTTAGAACAGTGCTTGGAACGTGTTGGTGCTCAACAGAAAATTGCTGAATAAATGAAGTAAATAACATATGCAGTCAAAACTATGGGGTATGTGAGCTACATGGAATGTCCAAAAGGGAAGCATATAAGTAAGAATTTGTCAGCTTGAGCTCAGTGTGTATTTCCTAGGTGGGGAGAAGGTTTGTTAACCCTCAGATACAGCCCAGTGTTGAACATATTGTACAGGCTCTTGGTAACAGAATTGAATTTTCACATTCCACCCTGGAGAAGAAGGGGCTCTCCGGGGTCAGCTGCAACCTGCTGAAAGCTGCAACCTTTCTGTAAATTAACCAGTATGCCTGGCTGGTATTTGTCCTTCCATGTTTTCACTTCATCAGGTTCCAAGAAAGAACCTCAAGGTGGGGTTGGGGAACTGGAACCTTGTGGGAGTGGGTGAGTTTAGTTCTTTAATTCAACCGTCCCGGAGCGGGCACCACTCTGACAGTTTCGATCTACAGTGGACGTGCTCCATCTCCGGTGAACCCCCTTGGCCTGTTATTTTATCTCGGAGACTGGGTCCAGGACAGAGGCCCTGGCCCGGTCCTCTTGTAATTTCCCTGAGAATATGGGGCGGGGCCGTGAATCAGCACTTGCTCCGACTGATGCACCCTTGATCCCCGCCAGGGGTCCCCAGCGGCCGCGGAATTAGAATCCCCTCCTACCTCCTCCTGTGTGCGATGACCACTGGGAGATGTAGTGTTGACCGCCCCTTTGTCCTTGATCTCGCTAACGTATCACCCCCGTTGGCGGATGAACTACAACTCCCAGAGGCCCACGCGCCGGGGGCCTGGCACGGCGGGGGTCTAAAGGAGGAAGGGTTGGGGGTAGTCTGGAGAAACTGGGCCGCAGGAACCGGGGTGAAGTGAAGAACCGGGATTGCTGGGGTGCAGTGGGGAATGAAGTAGCAGCCTGGAAGGCAGCAGAGGGCTGAGTCGAGGAGGGGAAGCCCGAGAAGCGGAAGGGCCGGGGAGGAGCCTGGGCGGGGTGCGCGGGCGGGCGGGGCTAGTTGCGTCACACGACGTGGGCGGGGCCTCAGGGGGTTGTCCGTCCGCTGCACGCACAGCAGCCGCAGCCGCCTCGCGCCTGGTCCCGCGATCGCAACTTCAGTCGCATCCTCCGCGCCGCCTCCGCTGCTCGCTTCGTGGGTCGGCCCCTCCGGCACACAGGCTCCAGCCGCACCACAGCTGCCTTCCGATATCTCTAGCCGCCCCGGTTTCTTCGCCCGGCCCGACCCAGCCTGCGAAGATGGTGGACCGCGAGCAACTGGTGCAGAAAGCCCGGCTGGCCGAGCAGGCGGAGCGCTACGACGACATGGCCGCGGCCATGAAGAACGTGAGTTTCTCCTCCCCTCCCCCGCATCGCCCCAGCCCATTCGCAGACGCGGGCTTTCGCGTGGACGGCCCGGGAACGAGTCGCCTGTCGCGACTACAGGGTTGGCCGCTCCTCCTCGCTCAGTGAGGGGCCCGGGGCGCGTCCCGATAGCGATGGGGGTCCGGCTTGTGACGCGGTCTCTCTCCGAGTGTCCTCCAGGGTTGGCGGCGCTGCCTCCTTGGCCCTCCCCGGGCTCGGGCTGGGGCGGGGTCTTACCAGGGCAGGTCTGGGGAGCGGGGTCTCTGGATCCCGCGTCTTCGGAGCTGCTGGGGACGTGAGCGGGGGCCGTGGGCATCCTTTGTGCCCCACTTGCCCCTCCTCCCAGCCTGGGCGTGGGGGCGGGGGACCGCATGGATGCGGTTCCTCTTTTTTCCCCTGGTGTCTGGGCGGCGCCTTTCCCATTCACTGAGCAGGTCTCCCGGTTTCCCAATACTTACCCCCTCCCCGAATCTTCCCCACTGCTTCTGACAGATCCTTTAGAATCTCCCCGGGAAAAATGTAGGCTCCTGAAAACCTGGGCTCAATGGTGCAAAATCGAAACCTCTTTCCTCACGTTTTTCTTAACAAAAGGCTCCTCTTTCTATTTCCCAAAGCAAAGTCCTCGTGCTTTAAGGAAGGGGGAACGTTTGTCTGTTAGCGTTTTTCATTCATCTCAACATGTCATCTCCATTTTTTTCTAATGTTTTGTGTTGAAAAAGGCAGGTATTGTCTTAAAAATAAAGGTTGTGAATTTAGCTGATTGGTTCAATTTGTGACATGCTTTTTCTTTTTTAAATACAGGCACACATCTGTTGAAATTCCTATAAGTTGAAAAAATATTCTCTGATCTGATATTGCAAACAAAGCGGTGGTGGGAGGCAGTATCAAGTCATTCCAGAAGATTCTGCATTTGTCATATTGCAGAGAGCCTAGACTGGGTGGAGGCTGGGAGGAGTTATTTTAAAGGGGAAAAAGTCTTTTTTTTTTTTTTCTCCAATTTGTTTTGTTAGATACATCTGAGGTTTTGTTTTGTTTTTTTTAAAGCTAGCACATCTTCATGCCGATGAAAAGAGAATACTGATCTCCAGCTGTCGCATTTTGTATAGGATGCAGATTCATGCCTGTATTGCACCATTTTGTCAGTAACATTACATTTATCTAACGGACTGTCAACGAGTTTGATATTAGAGGGAAGGTATTGAGCATTAATAAATGAAATATGGCCAATTATCCAATTAACAATTTAGGTCTCCCACTAAATATTTAAATTCCCGCCTTATGTAACACAAATTTTAAAATGCATCTCCAGTGTGAGGTGGATTTATTTAGAAATGTATCTTGCATGTTTAATCTTTTTAATGAAGCAGTATAGGTGTTCAGATTCCTGAATAACTTCACTAGTTCACAAAGGTGATAATGTTGGTGCTTTTAACATTAAAGCCAAATACTTGAACAACAACGATTTTTATCTCATTCAAGAAGAGAATTGGTTCTGAAATTGGTAGTACCACTGTATCAATGTTGCCACAGTTGCTATTTTAAAACGTTTAAAAACTCGGATTATATAAGTTGCACTTTTAATAGTTATCAATATTGGAAATGTCTTTAGTTCATGTTAGATTCTTCTAATTTTTCCATGTTTCTAGTTTCACAGGAAAGCGAGTGACCTCGCACCTATATCCATAGCAACCCAGTGATGTCACACACAATGACACAGAGGCTGCAATGCACCTAAGGGCTGGTAGGGAGTATGCAAATGGCATTTGTCCAAGGTAATGCAGAAATTAGCAGATAAGCCAGGTGGAATTGAGTACTTCATCTCACACCAGATAAGAATTGGTGCAAAAATAAGAATTCATTTACCCTTACACTTGCAAGTCAATGACCTATAGATACTCCTGTTCATTTTCTTATTTCTTAGTTTTCCCACAAAAGTATATAATTTGTATTTTTAAACATTGGTCTCACTATTAAAATCAGGCAATAATGGAACAAAGATAGAAATTTTAAATGAGAATGTTTTGTGGTCATAGTGCAGGGATGGGCTGTATACTTGGGTTTATTGCAAATTAACTTGGCAGGTTTTAATAAAAACTTTAAAAAATCATGACTTCCCACTGGGTCATTTTAAGTAATTGTTAGGGAATGGGAATCTTTTACAAAACACTTTAGGATTTGGAAAAGTTCTGTTTTGCTATATTAACGTTTCTGCTTGTTGATGGAGCTTAGAGGAAAGAATAGTTTATAAAATAACGCAGACCTTTTTTTCAGACCTGTTTACTGTGATTTTGAAGAAGTACCTTTACCTCAGTCCTCATTTTCCTCATCTGTGAAATGGGTCAGTACCTACTTGAAAAAGTGAGGATTAAATAAATGCAGTAGGTGTTAAAAAATGATAACTATTTATAAAACTTTGTTTCTTCCTTTTATAAAAACCATCTCATCATGGAGAATTTGGAAAACACAGAAGATATAAAGAAAATACTCAGTCCTACCACTCCAGTGAGATCTCTTCTAAGGTTGAAATTGCCTTGCTGATAGAGGGATAAAACTTACTTGTATTTAATGACTTTATCCTAGTAGTAACACTGTTGGGACCTGTGCCACAGAATGGTAGTTGTATGTGGGTAATCAGGATAGAAGTAATATGTAGTATTTTGAAAGGAAAGAAGGAAGTTTAGTCTACCATACTATGTGTAGTCTACAGTAGTATTTAAGGAGTGAGTAAATACCTAGATGTTTCCTAATGGTTAGACAATACTGTCTTGTCCTTTGGATTTTCATAGCCTCTTGAGAAGTTAATGTTCTAAGTAGGCTACTGGTATTTGCTTAGGGGGTGTTGGGAAGGAAAAGGTTCTGGGCTATTAATTTTGTTGGCAGTGACTAGGTTAAGCAATTTAACTCGGTGGGGGGGGGCATTGGTGGCCCAAAACTACCTTAATTGTATAAAAAAGTTTTCTTAGTAGGGTTAATATACTTTAAAATTCTTCCTATCTTAAGTATTCTGCGTTTCCCACTAGTTCTTCCAGAAGGCTAGATCAATAGCCATTACCATTAATGGAGTAATAACACCTCTAAACTCTTCAGAGGTGGACTTATGCCAGCCATTATTCTGAGTCATGTGTTTGCAATTCTCTTCTTTTTGGAAGGAAGGGTGGAAAGAATAAAGATATCATTTTGCTTTCTATGTATTATCCTTCACAATAACTGACATGAATATTAATTGCTTTTTCTAATTATTAAAAATCTTACATGTATCTTTCTGAATCCTCATGAGTCCTTTCGATTGACTGCCAACACTGGGGAGGATTTTATCCCTTAGTACTTGGGGGAAGTCTTATTTATTACATCAAACTCTAAATTATTAAAAAGAGTGAAAATGACCTTGCTTTTATTGAGATAAAAGTCACATAATATAAACTACACCATTTCAAGTGTACAATTCAGTAGCATTTAGTATATTCGTGATGTTGTATAACCATCACCTGTAGTTGGGAAAAAAAAAATGAGAGAATGATATCTTTAAAAAGTGATGATGGGGGCTGGCCGAGTGGCGCGGTGGTTAAGCACTGGCTTAGGAAGCCAGCAGCCCCAGTTCCAGGCCCACATATGAGGGCCAGTGACACTGCCCTCAAAAAACAAGTTATAGAGCTTAAAAACCATATGATGTTCACCCAAATAAATAAGAACAATTTACCTGAAATCAGAGCAAACTTCACTTTTTGGAGATTATGGAAATTGTGTTGGTGTTTATTCTACAGCTCATTTTCCACCCCAAGGCTGACTTTGGTATAAATGGTTTTCCTGCTCTGTGGCAGCAGTCCCCTAACGAACACTGAACACTGCAGTACTGAGAGTGGTGAGCTACTCGCGCATGCGATTCCCTTAAACAAGATGTTAAATGCTTGTTTTGGTGCATCTGAGGCCATCAGAAGCTTCTCAGCCCCAAGTCACCAGCCCTTATCCTTTTATCTGGCAGGGCATCGAATTCTATCTATATTCCCTACCAGATTCCATGGGATGTGAAAGAAAAACAGACCACTTTATATGTTTAATAGTCAAGGAGGAGAATCACATGTAAACCACTATCTTGTCAAATTTTCTAAGCTGTTTCTTAGTGCTTGACCAGATATTTGAGACTCTGTTTATGGGGGGCTGTATATGTTGTCTTTCTAGGTTAAAAAGTCTACCAGTACCAGCTGCCTCAGGGCCTTACATAATCATTTTTCTGTTGTCCTTCCCCAAATTCCATTTTAGATATTAGCTATCAGTTTGGTCACTACCAAACCATATCATCTTACTTTACATGGGCACTTATAGAGAACCTTGAAATTTTGATTTTACTAATTTATGTATTTGAGTAGTAAAAAAATAGTTACATGAAAAATGATAAAAAAATTCCCCAAAGAGGGCCAGCCAAGTGGCGCGGTGGTTAAGCGCTGGCTTGGGAAGCCAGTGGCCCCGGTTCGGGTCCCACATATGAGGGCCAGTGATACTGCCCTCAAAAAAAAAAAAAATTTCCCCAAAGCTTTAATTTTAAGATAAATGGTTAAATAACTGGTTTGGTCCCATGGTTTTGCAGAAACAATAAAAATTATAAATCTGAAAGAATTTGCATGAGTTTTTTTCCTTTTTAAAGAACTGGTAAAATCTAAGCCAAGATTTCTTGACCATTTCACTTGTAAAGGTATGTCCCACAGAGGTAGATTTTTCTTTACCTGAGTTGAATACTGTTCATGTACCACAAAACATTAGTTGGATTGTGAATAGGTAAATAAAAATGCGAGCGTTCATATACATACATACATACATATATATATGTATGTATATATATATGATTTATAACATGACATTAAAAGAAATAAAAAATAATTTCCAAATAAACTCATTGGTCTTATTTTTTTAATCTTTGGAGTAAGATCTTATTTTTGGAAAGATCTACTTTGTGAGTAGGGCTTAGGTGTATTGTCCTTAATAATTCTGTTAGAACGGATGTCAGAGCTGGGAATATGACAGTGACAGCAGTGGGCAGCTGAACATCTAATGACAGTAGTAGATCAAGAGGAATCCCTTAGCGGCCCTCCCCCACAGCGTGTGAAGAGCAGCTGCAGTTGTGTAGAGAAGTGAGAGGGCTAAGAGGTAACAGGAGAGGCTTAAAAATGCAGCTTTGTTTTGAAAGAGATCATTAAATTTCTTGAGCTTTCTGAAAGCAATTATTAATATGACACTTAAGCCACCATATTTAACAGATTAGGAAACAGAGTTGCCTATGGTGCCAGTACTTCAAGGATGTAGAAATAAGCTTAACATAATTTGACTGAACCTTTCCACCTCAATACAATGCGCCTTTTGTAGCAGTTGAACATGAAATAGTGAGAGTATGTCTTGGCTGTAGAGGCCCAGCATGGATAGTAGCCATGCGAACAGTCCTGAACTCCCTGCTAGTACTTTTACACGAGGCCTGCCTGGTATGGGTAGACTGGTGGATAGCTGTTCATTTCAAATCATGCTTTGCTCTTCACATGTGAACCACAGCTGGTCTTTTCTAGCTACATCTGTGTAGTGGAAATAGAAACTTCAAAGTTTAGACACTAGATTTTTTCCCCACTAGGTTGAAAATGACCCAATCCAGAAGGGCAAGAAAAACTAACAGGATAGGAACTAGGAAAGAACATCCTGAGGCAAGGAAAGCTAGTTGGGAACAAGTGAGGAGGGAAGGAAAATTCTAGAATATCTTGCATTTTGGATATTGCGGTTTTCTAAGGGAGAGGGTTTTTGGAAGGCTGTCATAAATGGGACTGACAACTGAGTTTGGCTTTTAGGATGCTAGAATATTTGGGGGAAATGACGTCACCATAATGATTCCCCCATGGAGGGCTGTTGCCGTCAGTCTTTGCCTAAAGGGTTTAGGCTTGTTTTTGTACCTTGCCTTTTTCTCTTGATATTTCAAGGATATTTTATTCTGTCTAGTGTTTTCAGTGGCTGAATAATCCTATGGATGGGTCATAACTTAATTACCTTTATTTAGCATTTAGGCTGTTTTCCAAATTTATAAATAATATTGCCATGAATATCTTTGGGGCTAAAATGTTCAACACAGTTTATATATTAGAACAGAGACCCAAAAGTGGAATTGCTGAAAGAATGGCTTAAGAATAATTTTTTAGGATCTGTAGTCACCACTAAGTATCACCTCTTAAAAGTTTTGAAAACTGGAATTGTTTGAATAGGCATTACACATGACACATGGTTCATACTTCAAGGATACATTATTGCTCTTTCCAAGAAGAAAAATAAAATGGGGTTGAAAGGAGGGAAAGCTTGACTGCTTAGCTGGTTTGTGGCAAGTCTCCCTTTTGCTATCTTGTAGTTGGAATGATTGCCTTAAAAAATAGGAAAACTTTCAGATTTATATAAAAGATGAATAGTATAATATATCCCCATACATAACTAGCGTCACTATTTGGCAGCATATTGACCTGTCTGTCTTGTAGCTATACTTTCATACTCTTCTGGCCCCCTTGGGATTTACCATCTTGGAAGATGGATTTTTATCGAACTAAAGTTACCCATATTTGCCACAAATGCTCATTTTACCAGCAGGATCTCTTTACATTCAAATTTGGCAACCTCAAAGTGTAGTTTCTTTTGTTGTTTTTTTTGTTTGTTTGTTTTTGTTTTTTTTTAGGGCGGTGTCACTGGCCCTCATGTGGGACCCGAACCGGGGTCGCTGGCTTCCTAAGCCAGCGCTTAACCACCGCCACTCGGCCGGCCCCCTTTTTTTTTTTTTTAAGTGTAGTTTCTTAAAGCATTTAATCCAGGTGGCAAATAATTTAATTTTTCCATGAATTTAAGAGGAGTGCTTCTCTTCGGTTGACATCCAAGTCCTGCTTCTCCCCTCAGTCTTGACTCAGTAGGGGTTGGTGGAAAGTCTGGGTGGGCCACTAGTGGGGAGGGGAAAGATGATGGTGTCTGATGGTTAAGAGAAGACCTCCAACATTACAGGACTGTTCTTCCTAAATTTTTTACTGCCTAATATTTTTTGAAAGGACAATGAAGGTAGATTCTTTTGTCGGTTCTAGCCTTTATCACTAATCTGAGAAGAACTAAAACTCAATTGATTTATTGAGGACAATAAACAAGTTTTGCTTTTGTTTGGCTTTGTTGCTTGCCAAGCATTTTTTAAAAAATCAGTTTGCCTTAAAGTCAGAATACTTCTGGGTGGGTTGAATGCATGAGTGGGTGGATGGAGAGAGGAAGGAAGGAAGGAAGATACTGTCTGGACTCAGACAGCTTAGGTTTGAATCCATGCTCAGAAGTACGGAGCTGACCAGTGTAATGATATCAATAATTAGGTGGGTATGCTGCCGGTTTTATTTTTTAACATTTAAAGATCCTGAAGGTAAAGACTAGAAGTTGATCCATTTATTGAGGAACAGCTATAGTAATGGATTGAATTTTGAAATGCATAAAATATATTTTTATTGACATTACTTATTTAGAACTATGTCTAGCATATAAATTTTCAAAAAACAATTATAACGTTCTTATTTTGGATATATGGGATTCTTGCATTTTGATCATTTTCTCTGCTGGCTAGCTATATGTATATGTAGGTATATATGCATATTATATATACACGTATTTTTTTAAATTTTTTTTTTTTTTTTAAAGATTTTATTAGGGAATTGGGGAAGGGGAACACACAAGTTGCTGTCTTTTTGTTCTTCAGTCAAGTTGCGGAGGATGTTGCTTCACTGGCCCATGTTGGTATCATCATTGCGCTCTTCCCGGATGAGGCAGATCGGTCGCCGGCCTCTGGATGTCGCTCACCGCAGCTATTGGCAGCTCACGCTGGCTGCCGGCCGCTCACTATAGCCTATGGCAGCCCACTGCAGCAGGGGCTGCAGCCTATACCATAGCCGGGGCTCGCATAGTCCAGCTCCAGGTGGAGCTGTTGTTAGCTGTGGAGGGCAGTGTCACTGGCTCTCATAAGTGGGATCCGAACCGGGGCCGCTGGCATCCCAAAACCAGCTCTTAACCAATGTGCCACTCGTCCGGCCCTCTTTTAATTTTTTTGTTATTAGTTTCAGGTGTACAAAACAATGCAATAGTTATGCTTTTCACCTCTCACAGAGTGACAACCCCTCTCCCCATATATACACATATTTTTATTTATTTTATTTATTATTTTTTAAGAGGGCAGTGTCACTGGCCCTCATATGTGGGACCTGAACTGGAGCTGCTGGCTTCCCAAGCCAGCGTTTAACCACCACACCACTTGGCCGGCCCTGTATTTATTTTTTAGAGGGCAGTGTCACTGGCCCTCATGTGAGATCTGAACCGGGGCCGCTGGCATCCCAGCCCAGTTCTTAAGCACCGTGCCACTCGGCCGGCCCTACACATATTTTTAATAAACAGTGACTAAAGACTAACATTTTAGCAAGTATTATATCTGTTGTGAAAATCATCAGTACCATTATTTGCTGCGCTGTTACAGCATAGCATTGCTCTGAAATGTGGATGAGTTAAATAAGCGTGTGGATCACAGTGGAAAACTTAGGGTACATTTTTGTTATGACTTTTAAAAACTACCTGTTCTGTAGATTTCTGCACTGACTAAAATCTTTTGGGGAAGATAGATTGTAAGTTACACACTCTTAGATAAAATACTGTAACACAGCTTGACATTTACTGTTACTTGGGAAGCATCTTTATACACTTTTCCCACTTAATTTCATAATAGTTCTATACAATCATACTCCCCATTTTACAGATGGAAATGTGTAATTTGCCTAAGGCTTGAGCTAAATGTGTTTTTCCTAAATCTAAGGGTCTTTTATAGGTATCTTAGTTTTCATAAAGGAGTCACAGGTAATATGTGTTTATGGAGATTGGTGATCCTTTTTTTTTTTTTTTTTTTTTTAAGATTTTTGAGGAATTTGGGGAGGGGAACAGACAAGTTGCTGTCCTTTTGTTTTTCAGTCTAGTTGTGGAGGATTGCTTCACGGGCCCATGTTGGTATTGTCATTGCACTCTTCCCAGGTGAGGCTGATCAGTCGCCGGCCTCTGGATGGCTGCTCACACTGGCTGCCAGCCACTCACTGTAGCCTATGCAGCCCACTGCATCAGGGGCTGCAGCTACGCTGTCGCCTGGCGACTCACAGCAGCCCATTTCCAGGTGAAGCAGTTGTAAGACACTGGTGATTCTTTAACTGTTGTCTCATTAATTGATTTATTTTCATTAATTTTAGTAAATGTTACATTTAAATCCTGTAAAACTACTGCATATTTAAGTTATTAATTTAGTTGTCCTTGAGAGGGTCGTTATGTAGTGTAGGTTAAAATACAGAACAGATTTCCTTTAGAATAGTCCTAAGGTATATTACTTAATAATGAGTGTAATCTGGTTTATTGTAAAAAACATTTGATTCCTTGATTGTGGTATGTTTTAAATATCATTTAACAAAGGAGAGCTTCAGATTTTTAGTGTGAGGGGGTAAATGCTGTAGCTGCTGTGGCTTTGTCATTGGAGTCTTACAGGTATTTCCAGGACATGAAAGATAGCCACTTAGAACTGAATAATAAGAGTATAGCTCACTTGAAAAAAATGGGAGGAAACTGACCTTTTTGTACATCAAAAATAATATAGTGTTGTGTGGAATTCCTAAGCTGGAGCATGAAAACATGTTTTGAGGGGATTTGGGTGAAGATCAAAGGAAGAAAAAGGATGGTAAATGGAATATTTTGTAGACGTTCTCGGCAGATGGAAGAAGTGAATGATACTGATCCAGAATCAAAGAGAAGATAGAGTTGTGATGGGGGATTATTGAATATCTGTGGGAATATTCATTCCATTTCACACATAAAAATTGAGGTAAGCCCAGTGCTGTGGAATCAGAGGACATTGACATCACACTGAGCATTAGGGAGATTATAATAGCACTCTACTAAGTATGGTGGTCTCAGGCCTTCAAGGGGCCACATTACGTACTGAGGTGGTGTTATCCCCACTCCCAGGCAGCCGAGTTCCCATCTATTAGCACATTCCCCGCCAAATATAGCTATTGTTTCCTAGAGGAAGTGATGCCAGAGCAGTATTTTGGGAGTGGGTGGGGTGAGGAGGGGAAGAAGAAAGGTTGGAGGAAAGAATGCCCAGACAGGGAAGAACATGTTTAGCTTTGGGACATACAAGGAGCAGAATCTTGCATGATTCGTTTCTTCGCTGTTGGTTACACTCAGGGAACACTGCATTTGTGTGCATTTGAGGGAATATTAGGAACTGAGTCTAAAGAGGTAAGTGGGCCAGTTCATGAAGGGCTTTGTGGAATTTGTGTTCTTAAGCTATGGGGAGTCATTGAGGGGTTTTAAGTAAAGGAGAATCATAATTTGATTCTTGGTCTCAAGAAATCATTGGCGGGCTGGCCGAGTGGCGCAGTGGTTAAGAGTTGGTTTTGGGATGCCAGCGGCCCTGGTTCGGATCCCACATATGAGGGCCAGTGACACTGCCCTCAAAAAAATAAATAAATAAAAATTAAAAAAAAAAAAAAGAGAGATCATTGGCAACAATGTGGAAATTGAATAGGAAGACACGGCAGCGACCTGAAGGGAGACTGATTCGTGTTGTAGGGTCTAGGCTGAAGGGATGGGTACCTGGACAAGGACAGCCGGGCAGATGGCAGAATTTGATGGCTGAACACTGGTAAGGAAAAGGATGGAAAAGATGAATCAAGTAAGCTGTGGTCATACTGAGTTTGAGGAAACGAGGTAAATAGATCATGGTTTCATTTTAATACACGAAAAGCTCTTAGAACATTGTTTGGCAGAGTGTAAGCAGTTAGTGTTACCTGTTACTTGTTAAGTGAAATGTTTATTGAAGACCCACTGATGAGCAGGCTGTGGTCTAAGATCTGAGAATATAGCCTCTGCCCTCACAGAACCGACGGCGTAGTGGGAGTTCTCTATATACCCATGATGTAAAATTGGGCATAATAAGGTCACCTAGGGAAAATGGAGAGTTGAAGTCAAAATGTGAAACTCGGGGGAGTAGCACGTTAGTGACAGGAATAAAAGACGCGTAAGAGTCGATATAGATGCAGCAAACCAGGAAAGAAGGCTAATAAAATGAAGAGACTGTCAAGAAAGATAGGAGTAGTCAGCTGTATTAGGTTATTTTATGAATTAAGGTTTAAGATATAAGATAATACTGGATATGTGAACTAGGAAGTCTTGATGACTTTAGAGCAGTTTCAGTGGTAATGGGGTGAGGAGGAAAGAATGTTGATGAAATGGTTAACACATACAGCAAATCCTTGCTTAACACCTGTAGGCTCTGCAATTTTGAGTGAAATAACATAACGAAACCAATTTTATCACAGGCTAATGTAAATAAGTGTTCCTACGGCATCTCATTGATGTTATAATAATGAAATGATATCATTCAGGGACTCTGTATAGAATTATTTTCAGAAACTTGATTTTGAAGGAAATAAGAGAGATGGGATTAAAAGGCACCATTTATTTTAATACTGTAATTGGAATATTTACAGTATTAAAAGCAGAAGAGTAGAAGGCAAAATACGGAATGAGCATGACATGGGAGTATGTTGGAGGGGAAGAAATACCTTGTTTGACACACTGGGAGGGGGGAATGAAAGGTGCAGTTGTTAGGGCTTTGAAATTGGCTTATCTAGTGGTTACTTCGTGAAAAGGTGGTAGTAAGCAAGGATTGCTAGGCATTGAGTGCTAAGGACCCTGCTGAGGTTAAACAAATACTTAATTTGTAGTGACTGTAAGGTAATTTTTTGTTGGTGTCTGTTTTTCCACCTTGCCTAAATTTGGGGTATAAGAATAGAAAGGCTGGGTGGTTGGATTGATTGAGCACTTGGATATTAAGAGTTGGTACAGCAGAAGGAAAGGCATAGGAAAGTTGATATTAATGCAAAAATAATTGAATTGATGAATCTTGATGGACCTTGGAAGGAAGGAATAACAATAAAGCCTAGAGGGAAAGAGCTTAGAGAAAAAGGGGAGGGTTCAAGAGTAAGTCTAGGGCCGGCCGAGTGGCGCGTTGGTTAAGCGCTGGTTTTGGGATGCCAGCAGCCCCGGTTCGGATCCCACATGAGGGCCAGTGACACTGCCCTCTACAGCTAACAACAGCTCCACCTGGAGCTGGGCTGTGTGAGCCCCGGTGATGGTGTGGGCTGCAGCCCCTGCTGCAGAGTGGCCCGCAGCCAGCGTGAGCGGCTGGCAGCCAAGCGTGAGCTGCCAATAGCCGCGGTGAGCGACATCCAGAGGCCAGCGACCGATCTGCCTCATCCGGGAAGAGCGCAATGATGATATCAACAGTGAAGCAACATCCTCCGCAACTAAACTGAAGAACAAAAAGACAGCAACTTGTCTGTTCCCCTTCCCCGATTCCCCAACGCTGTTCCCCTCCGCCAATTCCCCAATAAAATCTTGAAGAAAAAAAAAAAAAAAGAGTCTAGTAGGTGGGAATAAGGACTGGTAGTAGAGGATAAGTGTTTGATTTTACAAATGGATGATTCTGGGGGCCGGCCAAGTGGCATGTTGGTTAAGAGTTGGCTTGGGATGCCAGCTCTGAGCAGCAGGGTCCCGGTTCAGATCCCATATAAGGACCAGTGACACTGCCTTCTACAGCTAAGATGGTGAACAACAGCTCCACTTGGAACTGGGCTGTCGTGAGTCACCGCGACGGTGTAGGCTGCAGTGGGCTGCCGTAGGCTACTGTGAGTGGCCAGCAGCCAGTGTGAGCCGCCGGCAGCCAGTGTGAGCTGCCGGCAGCCAGTGTGAGCTGCCAAGAGCCGCCATGAGCAGCCGTCCAGAGGCCAGCGACAGATCTGCCTCAACCGAGAAGAGCGCCATGATAATACCAACATGGGCCAGTGAAGCGACGTCCTCCACAGCTAGACGGAAGAACAAAAAGGACAGCAACTTGTCTGTTCCCCTTCCCCGATTCCCCAATAAAATATTAAAAAAAAAAAAAAAAAAAAAGTGGATGATTCTGAATGAGGTCAGGGGTGTGGTTAAGTATAAGTTGTCAAAATCAGTGAGATAACTGAACTATTGTTTATAATTAATTTGGGGAATAGTCTTGGGTAATGGAAGTATAACCAAAGATATGGACACAGTAAACAGTCTTAAAGAAAGTAAACATCACATTGACTCCAGGAAGAATTGTAGACGCAAAGAAAAGCCCTGAAAGAGGAGGTTATGAAGGAGTCAATATGGGTTTGTGAGGGGGCCGGCTGAGTGGCGTATTGGTTAAGTAAGAGCTGGATTGGGATGCCAGTGGCCCCAGTTCGAATCCCACGAATGAGGGCCAGTGACACTGCCCTCCACAGCTAACAACAGCTCCACCTGGAGCTGGGCTGTGCGAGCCCCGACCACGGTGTAGGCTGCAGCCCCTGCTGCAGTGGGCTGCCATTGGCTACAGTGAGGAGCCGGCAGCCAGCATGAGCTGCCAATAGCCGCGGTGAGCGACATCCAGAGGCCGGAGACCGATCCCGCCTCATCTGGGAGGAGCGCAGTGACGATACCAACATGGGCCAGTGAAGCAACATCCTCCGCAACTAGACTGAAGAGCAAAAAGACAGAAACTTGTCTGTTCCCCTTCCCCAATTCCTCCTCCCCCACCAAAAAAAAATATATGGGTTTGTGAGAACTTGTTTAATTTAATTTACATTTAACTAATTTTTAGAATAGGGTTATTTGACTTAGCAAAAGGAGTGCTAGAACATCGTATGACTGAATTTTTATTTTTTTTTAAGATTTTATTGGGAAATTAGGGGAGGGAAACAGCGTTGGGGAATCAAGGACAGGGAACAGACAAGTTGCTGTCCTTTTGTTCTTCAGTCTGGCTGGCCCATGTTGGTATCATCATTGCGCTCTTCCCAGGTGAGGCAGTCGCTTGCCAGCCACTGGACGGAAAGCTCACACCCGCTGCCTGCCAGCCCCACTGCAGCCTACGCAGTCCCTGGAAACTCACAGGAGCCCAGCTCCAGGTGGAGCTGTTGTTCACCACCTTAGCTGTAGAGGGTGCAGCATCACTGGCCCTCTATGTGGGATCCCAACCGGGGCCCTGCTGCTTAGAGTTGGCGTCTCAAGCCAACTCTCAACCAACGTACCACTTGGCTGGCCAGTATGTTGGAATTTTTTGAAGATATTTGATGAGGTGTTTTCCTTATATGTGGGGTTAAATATTAGCAAGCTGCAAAGCTTTGACAAATGTCCTAATTGTTAAATAAAAGTGAGACCACATTGGAGCAATTGGTGGAATCTAGGCTAATGAAGTGGTCTTATTTTTTGCTTGAAGTCCTGTACCTTGGCCCCAGATTCAACTGTTCATTACATTTGGTGCAAATGGCGCTTAACTATGGTGCTTGTGGGTAAAAAGACGTAGGGCCTTTGAACTATTGGGTTGTCGGAAAAGTCATGACACATGTTTGCAACAGATGGCACAAGTTCATTTTTGGAAGTACTAGAGTCATTTGCATCTGTGTTATTGCTATGTCATTTGACAGCTGACAGCTCTAGCTTCATTCTAAAAAAATACTGAGCAATTTGGTTGAATTTTGGAGATTTTACAAGTTGAAGATGGAAGACCAAACTGCATTTTTGCTATATTTTACTGTTTTACTTCCATAAAGGGAGGAACGTGCGTCAAACTTGTGAAAAGTTGCATAAAGTTTACTGTGACAATGCGCTGCAAGAACGTCAGTGCCAACCATGGCTAACAAAATTCTGTGCTGGTGATTTTGATCTCAATGACGCTCCTCGGTCAGGGAGGCCCACCGAGGTTGATGATGACAAAATAAAGGCACTGATCAAGTCAAATCCACATTACACGACATGAGAGATTGCAGAAACATTGATCATCATTCAAGTATTCACAACCACCTGAAGAAGCTGGGATACGTAAGCAAGCTCGATATTTGGGTTCCACATGAACTCAAAGAGGTTCATTTGACAGCGCGTATAAACATCTGCAATATGCTCATTAACGTGAGGAAAATGATCCTTTTTTGAAGCGACCGATAACGTGATGACAAGTGGATTGTTTACAACAATGCGGTGTGCAAACAGTTTTGGTCCTGACGTGATGATTTGTCTCAAATGACATCGAAAGCAGACATTCATCAGAGGAAGGTTATGCTCTCAGTGTGGTGGAATTTTAAAGGTGTATTTTTCAAGCTCCTACCAAGGAATCAAACAATCAGTTCGAATGTGTACTGTTGGCAACAATTTGAACGAATCCATCATCCAGAAACGTCCAGAGCTTGTTAATTGTAAAGGAGTTGTGTTCCACCACAATAACGCGAGACCACACACATGTTTGATCACCCGTCAAAAACTATTGGAGCTTGGATGGGATGTTTTGCCACACCCACCATACCTGCCTGACCTTGCACCATCAGACTTCCACTTGTTTCCCTCTCTCTTTTATTTATTTATTATTTTTTTGAGGGCAGTGTCACTGGCCCTCATGTGGGACCCGAACCGGGGCGGCTGGCTTCCCAAACCAGCTCTTAACCACTGCGCCACTCAGCCGGCCCTTGTTTCCCTCTTTAAAACTCCTTCCATCGTATAATATTCAATTCAAATGAGACTGTAAATCAGCACCTTGTTCAGTTTTTCGCAAATAAAGACAGGGCCTTCTATGAACGAGGAATTTTGAAGCTTACTGAAAGATGGCAAAAGGCTGTCAAACAAAATGGGCCATATATCATTGATTGATCTTTGTCTTTATATAAATAAATGACCTTTGAAAAACATAGACAAAATACGTCATGACTTTGCTGACAACCTAATAGAAGGAGTAAGTCAGCAGTGTTACGATTTGATTTTCAGGAGTTAATTTATGCAAAATTTAACTGCAAAATTAAAACAAGTATGTTAATTTTTGTTTCTGTCAAAGTACCCAAAACAGATAGATATTCTCACAATTCTGGTGGTTGGCCAAGTAGTTTTGGTCTAGACTATCTCCAGTAGGCTGATGAACTACAGAGGCGGTGGAAGGTTCCTGATCTGCAAGCATTTTTCAAACCTTTGTTTGCCTCATACTTGCTAATATTCCACTAGCCAAAGCAAGTCACATGACCAAGCTCAGATTATAGGGATGAAGAAATAGATTCTGCTTCTTTTTTCATTTTATTAAATGTAATAATGTCTGTTTATTTAAAATTTTTTTATTAGTTTCAGGTGTACGAAACAATTTAATAGTTATACATTTCACCCCTCACAAAGTGATATCCCCCCACCCCCAGATTCCATTTCTTGATGGGAAGAACTGCAAAATCATATTGAAAAGGAAGGAAATATACAGGTTTGGGAGGGACTATTAGGGCCAGTTTTGCAAACAGTCTGGGCTGGATGCATGTCGATCCATGTCACTTAACGAGCATTCAGAAGTGACTGTTAAGGTATCATGGTGATTCATTGGTGAGTGAAATGTGCTACCTACCCTTAAGGACTTGAGTTTTTTTTGAGGGGGTAGGTTCGTAAAAGAGTACAAGGCATTAGAAGTAAGCAAATAAGCAGTATAAAATGGGCAAGGTAAAAGTTACTAATACCTAGAGTAAGCATCTGCATGAGAACTTGCTGGAAGGCTTCAGGAAGTAAATGTAGCATTTGAATTAGGCCTTGAAGGCTATATAGAGAATTTTTCTTGGTGAGTTCTGGAGGTGCACTTTCAGGTGGCTGGGAAAGCAGGAGAGCGGAGAACTGCCGTATGAGGAAGAGCAACTCTGAGGACCTGGGTCTGGGTGTTGATGGCTTGGAGCAGGGCTTTCCCACCTTGGCACTATTGACATTTGGACCAGATTATTCTTTGCTCTTGTGGGGGCCGCCTGGTATGCTATAGGATGTTCAACAGCATCCCCGACCTCTGCCCAACAGGTAATATCTCAATAGAGTTGTTTTTGTTTTTGTTTTTTTAAAAAAAACTGCACTGTGCTGTAGTTTATGCAGCACTTTCTCACATACCAGCTTGTTTATTTTCTTCCTCCCCCAAATAGGTCTGATAAATATTAATGCATTTATTGGCTGTGTTCTGAAAATAGCCCAGCTGAAGTTTGAATTTTCGTATTCTAAATAGTAGGCTGAAGGATACTGGCAAATGGGCATATTTTGGGGGAAAGACTCAGAATGGGAGGGGAATTGTGTGCAGATCGTGAACATGCAGCTATCTTTACCTGTTTGAAGAATTGGTTCTGGCCCCTAGAGAAAATGCCTAAGGCTCGAAAATGGCAGTTTGTAGGGAGATAACTTGAATGTGAAGTACTTCCAGAGGCTGGTACAGGCTGAGAACTCACAGGAGTTGTGCAAATAGAGGGGAAGACCTTGACTCAGCAGGGTCTGTAAGAGTTGGATATGTGTATAGATTGTATTTTGGGAAGTAAGTTATCTTAGTATATTTCCCTCTTTGACTTTTTCCCCCGTAGTGGTGGGATCGAATGCTTCGTAATGAAAAGTACCATGGGAAAGAATGTTTTAACTGTACCTAAGCCATAAACATAAACTTTCCTTGTTGATTTTTGGAGAGGGTATTGAGAAATACTAACCTACATCAGAGTCAGACTACATAGGAGTTTTTTTGAAGGCTGAAGAGGAGGATTAAATATAAGAGCTAGAGATCTGTGCTCTATGCAGGGAGCTTTCTTTGTGTAAGCCCACATATTATGAAGCACGAAGTATTTGGAATTCTGAACTCATCAAACAAATGAGTTAATATTTAATTGCTATGTGTGAAAATGCTATAGCATCATTCAGGGGTTGGCAAACTTTTGAGACGGAGTCAATCCTGTCCCTCACAACAATTTAAAAATTATTTGAGAGCCATAAATATATTTTTACAAATAAGGAAAATTTAAAGTAATATTATAACAAGTAATAGTATTATATCTTTATTAAAATAAGAAAAATTCACCATGTACGTACCCAAAGAGCTGCATATGGTTCATGAGCTGCAGTTTACCGACCCCTGGTATAGTACAGTAAGTTTATTTTTATAGCTGTATCGAGATATAATTCACATACTATATTGTTCACCCATTGAAAGTGTATAATTCTATGGTTTTCAGTATGTTCGGAGTTATGTAACCCCCATCATTACCTAATTCCAGAACATTTTTATTACCCCAAAATGAAACCATGTAACCCATTGCAATCACACCCTACTCCCCCAAACCCCCAAAAACCCCAGCCCTAAGCAATTGCTAATCTTTTCTGTTTCTGTAGATTTGCTTATTCAGGACATTTCATACAAATGGAATCATGCAATAAATATGTGGTCTTTGGTGGTGATTGACTTTCACTTAGCATAATGTTTTCAATGTCATCCATTGTAGCATGTATGAGCACTTAATTCCTTTATGCCAGGATTCTGTTCTATTCTTTGGCTAATACTACATTTTGCTTATCTATTCATCAGTTGGCATTTGGATTGTTTCCACTTTTTGGCTGTTTTGACTAATGCTGCTGTGAATATTTCACGTGCAAGTTTTTGTTTAGACGTTTTGTTTTCATTTCCTTTGTATATACCTGTGAGTGGAGTTGCTGAGTCATGTGGTAACTCAGCATTTTGAGCATTGTGCTTCCAACCTGGAGAAATAGGTATGTGTAGATCTCATGAGGTACTGTACCTTCAAGGGTAGGGCTGCTCAGGAGAGTATTTTATAAAAAACTGCCACTCCTTGGTTCAATTATATAGTGGAGAGCTTGTGGGAATTTGAGCCATTAGATTTGGGTTCCATTTTTGGCTCTGAGTCTCAATTTTCTTAACTTTAAAATGGGAATAACAATACTAAATCATAAAGTATTATCTGGCGGGCTAAAAGAAGAATTACAATTTTGGTGAAGAACTCATTTCTGATACTACAGAAGTTATTTAGAAAAATATCGAATAGATGATACTTCCTTAACATGATAGAGAAATATCTTTTAAATCAACAGGAATATTTAAGAATGAAATACTGGCAGTATCCCATTAAATTCAAAACAAAGATGCTTATTACAAAGATGCTTTATTAACATTTTCCATGCAGTAAGATGTGATACAAGTACAAGAAATAACAATGGGAAATGACAAGTGATATTTGGAAACTATAAGATTATGTATGTAAGGAATAAACTGAAAAAATGTTAGAATTAATAATTATTTCGATAAAACGGCTGAAATCTATAGCTTATATTTTATATATCAACTAATTTCTATAAAGACGTAATGAAAGATTTTTATACAACTAAAATAAGTTTTTAAAAAAGATATTCTTGGTGGATGTGGGGTGTTGGTGAGTGCAAAACAACAGATGTGGTTGTGAATTAGTTTGCATCAATAAACTTGTTTGTAAAACTACTGACTGGATTTTTTGAAAACTTGGTTTTCAAACTTGGCTTTACACTTTAATTGTAGATATGATTAACAGGGCAAATTATGGAGAGAGGTTGTTTGAATAGGTACTACTGGTAACAGGTCAAAATTCAACCTTCTCAACCTTGGCTGCCTTTTAGCCACTGTTTTCAGACCCTTGTAGAAATACTGATAACACACAAGTCCCTTTTTTTTTTAAAGATTTTATTGGGGAATTGGGGAAGGGAAACAGTGTTGGGGAATCTGGCAAGGGGAACAGACAAGTTGCTGTCTTTTTGTTCTTCAGTCTAGTTGTGGAGGACGTTGTTTCACTGGCCCATGTTGGTATCATCATTGCGCTCTTCCCAGATGAGGCAGATCGGTTGCCAGCCTCTGGATGGTCGCTCACCGTGGCTATTGGCAGCTCGCGCTGGCTGCCAGCCACTCACGCTGGCTGCTGGCCACTCACTGTAGCTGCTGACCACTCACTGTAGCCTATGGCAGACACTCACTGTAGTCTATAGCAGCCCATTGCAGCAGGGGCTGCAGCCTACACCGTCGCAGGGGCTCACAGCCCAGCTCCAGGTGGAGCTGTTGTTAGCTGTAGAAGGCAGTGTCACTGGCCCTCATATGTGGGATCCGAACCGGGGCCGCTGGCATCCCAAAACCAGCTCCTAACCAATGTGCCGCTCGGCCAGCCCCACACAAGTCCTTTCGTGATGACTATCTAGAATTCCATTACCTGGGTGTATCATAATCTAACGAATCTCCCATCAAAGATCTTTTAGGTGGTTCCCGACTTTAGCTGTTACAACTAATGCTGTGAATCAACTTCCAGAAATGGAATTTTAGGGTCAAAAAGTTTGTGAGCATTTGTATTTTTGTAGTGATTTCCAAATTGCCCTCTGTAAAGGCTGTACTAGTTTATAATTTCTGACAATGGATAAGAGTGGTGGTTACCCACACTGTCACCTTCACAAGGAGTCATCAAACTTCTATGTTTTGCCAATCTGATAGGAGAAAAATTAACATTTATAATGAATGAGGTTGAGTACTATGCCTGTATTTTCCTTTTCTTTCAACCTTCCATTCCTTTTACCTGTTGTTTTTTTTTAATTGCTGGTTGGTCTTAAATTCATTTTAGAAGGTCTTTATATATTTGTCTACATCATGCCTCTATAGTAAGTATGTCCCCTGTAGGGGAGTTGTGAAAAGAACATAGGACTTGGTAAGCTTATCCCTGAGTATGCCATGGAAGTTTCATGACTCTTCTAGGATGTTCCTCTTCCTAGAATGTTTCATTTCTGCAATTTTTCTCCAGAGTGCATGCTGCTGGATTAAAAAAAACCCAGCTAAAGTTGTTATTTCCTAATTAAAATATTCATTAAGCTTTCCAGGTCTAGTTTTCACTACCTTAAGAATACTTCTGACTGGATTTTTTAAATGTGAATAAGCTGTGTTTCCTCTTCCTGGACTGATCATCCTGAGGCTATCTCACTGAATTTTGTATTTGTAGCACAACGTGGTACAATGTGACACATGCTAGGTGTTCAGTGAATGCTTGATGAATTACCTGAATAAGGAGTGGCTTTATATTCCTTGTCATCAGACCTTATGTGATATGTTATATTAGGTTTTCTAGAATGAAGGTGTTGGAGGTCCCAAAACTGTCCTCCCAGGTTTAATGATTTGCTAGGACTCAGCATCGAGTTGCAGTCATGGCTATGATTTATTACAGTGAAAGGATATAAGGCTAAATAAATCCGCACCGGAAACAAGTGCTCGAGGCGAAGATAAGGGCAAACCAGACACAAGCTGGTTTTCAGTGGTGACCTCCCAGTGCAGTCATACAGTATACTCATGTGAGGTGTTGACTACCGGGGGAACTCTAGACTTGATGCGCAAGGGCGTTTGCCGAGCACATAGCAAAATTTTGAGGCTCCTAGAAGGAAAACAGGTGTTTAGCATAAACCACATTATTTGCAGTTTAGGGACAGTGAGCCATTCTTATCTGGGAATGATGGGAACCTTTCCAAAATCCAAGTTCTCAGAGGCCAGCCGTGGGTCAACTTCACAAGCAGACCTTTCTAAAGATAGCAGTCTTGAGCCTATTAACTCTTTTCTGCACAGGAAAGGTGAAGGCATTTTACTCAGAATATTTTCAAAAATTTTAGTTAGACAGGTCATCTCTAGAATAAATGATTAATTATATTCAAGCAGAACAGGGTCACATTTATTTAGAATGGTATCAGTGAGTTGAAGATATATATGAGTAAAAAGGTTAGAAAACTGTTATTCTTACCAACAGTTTAAGAAATAGAACTCCCCAAGTCCCAGCCGCTAAGGAACCAGACATTAATTAATTAGTGACAACTGTTCTCCCTTGAGAGTTGAGAGAAATCTGGTGCTGGTCACGTGATGCAGGCTCTTTCAACACTGCCTACACATTGTACAGACACCATGGCCCTTACATGCACACTGCCCATCTTGTACCTTGTCTTTTTTTTTTTTTTTTAAACAAGTTGCTGTCCTTTTGTTCTTCAGTGTAGTTGTGGAGGACGTTGCTTCACTGGCCCATGTTGGTATTATCATTGCGCTCTTCCTGGGTGAGGCAAATTGGTCGCCGGCCCTTGGACTGCAGTTCATGCCAGCGGCCGGCCAGCCCCACTGCAGCCCACGCCGTCACCATCGACTCAGGGCAGCCCAGCTCCAGGTATAGCTGTTGTTCACCATCTTAGCTGTAGAGGGCGCAGTGTCACTGGCCCTCATGTGGGATTTGAACTGGGGCCCTGCTGCTCAGAGCTGGTGTCCCAAGCCAACTCCTAACCAAAACGCCACTTGGCTGGCCCTACCTTGTCATCTTAACTCCTGGTTTGGGGGTGGGGTGTTCGTATACAGCAGTCACTGTGTTTACCTTTTTATTCTTTTTAATTTTACTAGGGAATTGGGGGAGGGGAACAGCATTGGGGAGCCAAGGAAGGGGAACAGACAAGTTGCTGTCCTTTTGTTCTTCAGTCTCGTTGTGGAGGATGTGGCTTCACTGGCCCATGTTGGTATTATCATTGCGCTCTTCCCGGATGAGGCAGATCGGTCCCCAGCCTCTGGACAGCAGCTCACAGTGGCTCTTGGCAGCTCACACCAGCTGCCAGCCACTCACACTGGCTGCCCGCCACTCACTGTAGCCTATGGCAGCCCACTGCAGCAGGGGCTGCAGCTAAGCCGTCCCTGGGGACTCACAGCAGCCCAGCTCCAGGAGGAGCTGTTGTTAGCTGCAGAGGGCAGTGTCACTGGCCCTCATATGTGGGATCTGAACCAGGGCCGCTGGCGTCCCAAGCCAGATCTTAACCAATGCGCCACTCGGTTGGCCTGTGCATTTACCTTTTTCATGGTCTCTTTGGCCTTTCTAGTGATGGTATTCCAAACCTGGGAGGACAAAATATATGTGAAGGCCAAATGTCAAACTTAGTGTCTACCAGCTTTTTGTTTTTAAATAAAGGATCTAAAAAGAACAATTTTAGGTTCACAGTGAAATTGAATGGAAAGCAGAATTCCCATCTACCCCCTGTCCTCACCCTCCATAGCCTCCCCCACTGTCAGCATCCCAGCGGGGTACATTTACAGTGGACCTACATGGGCACATTATCACCCAGAAGTCCATAGTTTACATTAGGGTTCACACCTGGTGGTGTACATTGTATGAATTTTGACAAGTGTATAATAACATGTATCATACAGAAAATTTTCACTGCCCTAAAAGTCGTTTTTTCTGCCTATTCATCCCTCCTATTTTCTGGATGTGAACTTTGGTTCTTTGTGAAGATTTTCAGCTCCTTAAATCAGTAGTTTTATGTTTACCACCATTACTGTTATTTTGTAACATCTACACAAGATTCTGTAAGGTAGAAATACATTTTATTCATTTATTTTTTAAAGATTTTATTGGGAAATTGGGGGAGGGGAACAGCGTTGGGGAATCGGGGAAGGGGAACAGACAAGTTGCTGTAATTTTGTTCTTCAGTCTAGTTGTGGAGGACATTGCTTCACTGGCCCATGTTGGTTTTGTGATCATTGCGCTCTTCCTGGCTGAGGCAGTCGGTCACTGGCCATTGGACGGCCGCTCATGGTTGCTCACGGCAGCTCACAGCAGCAAGGGCTGCGATGGCGACTCACAACAGCCCAGTTCCAGGTGGAGCTGTAGTTCACCATCTTAGCTGTAGAGGGCAGTGTCACTGACCCTCATGTGGGATCCAAACCAGGGCCCTGCTGCTCAGAGCTGGCGTCTCAAGACAGCTCTTAACCAACGCGCCACTTGGCCGGCCCTAGAAATACACTTTAAATAAAATAAGATTAATTCAAGTTTTAGCTAATTTAAGATGAAAACATTTGAAGTTGCATTCATTACAGTTTAAGGTTCTTAATAGATAAGCTGAGGAATTTGTGAATGATTTGGTGCTTTAAGGCCTAAGGTCAGAAAGTCATCTAAATAGCTTTCCAAGAGTCTCAAGGGTTGCTAATCTTAGGTAGAAAAGATCTCTTCCCTCAACTCTCAGAGGAGAACAGTTGACACTAATTAATTAATGTCTGGTTCCTTAGTGGCTGGGATTTGGGGAGTTCTATATCTTAAACTGTTGGTGAGAATAACAGTTTTCAAATCTTCTTACTCATGGCTTTCTATTGAAAAAAACTTGAACTTGAGCTAGAGTCATAGGAGTTGAGAAGAGAGAAACCTCTGTTTTGTTTTTTTAAAGCAGAACACACAAGGCTGGAAGATACAGACTTTCCAATAACCCATGACAGTAAATTTTGGAGACAGTATTTACAAGTGTTGCATTCTTCGAAACAATTGAGTGACTTTTGATAAACATTACCTCCCTTCCCAAATGATGCCTATCTCACATCTTCCCACATTGAGTAATTATTCTATCTTGGTTAAACCTTTTTTTGACACTATGGGAATAACTTTTTTGTCCTTTAAAAAGTTCTGGTTTTTGACCTTTAAAAGTAGTTGGGGGCCGGCCGAGTGGCGCATTGGTTAAGAGCTGGTTTTGGGATGCCAGTGGCCCCGGTTCGGATCCCACATATGAGGGCCAGTGACACTGCCCTCTACAGCTAACAACAGCTCCACCTGGAGCTGGGCTGCAAGCCCTGGCAACAGTGTAGGCTGCAGCCCCTGCTGCAGTGGGCTGCCATAGGCTACAGTGTGTGGCTGGCAGCCAGCGTGAGCTGCCAATAGCCGTCGTGAGCGACATCCAGAGGCCAGAGACCGATCTGCCTTATCTGGGAAGAGTGCAATGATGATATCAACATGGGCCAGTGAAGCAACATCCTCCGCAACTAAACTGAAGAACAAAAAGACAGCAACTTGTCTGTTCCCCTTCCCCAATTCCCGAATAAAATCTTTAAAAATATATTTTAAAAAAAGTAGTTGGGTTGAGATCTATTTTAATGTAAAAATCACAGATTAATTCTCATACAAGTCATTTTGATCTTAAGGATTTTTAAAAATTCTGATTTAAGGTGTTTAAAGAAGTATTTTCTTTGAGCAGACATTTTAGAGTTAAAGGCTTTTTCCTCTTAGTTTTTCAATGACAGAACATCTGCCTGTGTTCCAAATGTGGTTGAGTTACTATATCTAAAGGTGATATTGGCATTTCATAATCTCCATGTTCAGCTTTTTGTGAGGCAGCTAGACAAACTTGAAGCACAAATTGCAGCCGAACTTCATTTGCAGCCGGAGAGCTAACAGTGTATAGCATACTGGTGAGGTAATCTGAGCTTTAAATAGTTGCTGGCTTCTGAAATAAGGACAACATGATGTAGGGTAAAGGCCAAAACTCTCTCTCAGTGGCCTTAGGCACTCTGGCTTCTTGCATGGCAGACAGTTATCAGTTTTCATTAGAAGCAGCTATCCTTCAGCATCTGCACGTTCAGTGAGCATAAGCGAGAGTCCTGTGGTATGATGCCCAGGCCTCAGGATTGTTTGAAAGCCAGTCTGGGAAATTTTTCTAGGTATGTGATACTAAAGTTTGTGGAAAGCAAGTGATATAAGACAGGTAAGGAAGTTTCAGCTTAGAATAGAGAACAGGATGGAGAAGAGATATTACTTAATATAGGAAGATAAGCTAGATTATGTAAGAAATTTAGAGGCCTCCTAGGTGAGAATAAT
Source organism: Aselliscus stoliczkanus (assembly GCA_033961575.1). Taxonomy (NCBI): domain Eukaryota; kingdom Metazoa; phylum Chordata; class Mammalia; order Chiroptera; family Hipposideridae; genus Aselliscus; species Aselliscus stoliczkanus. The sequence goes on along the minus strand of CM066728.1, from coordinate 17,370,550 downwards.
AAAATGCAGAAAATTATTCAGGGTATTCTCAAAAGTAGTTGCTCACATCTATGTAGCATTTCACTGTGTCAGGAGCACTTTAGTGTTCATCTGATGCTCCCTTATAATAATCTATGAAAGAGGCAGAAATCTGTTTTTCAGATAAGCAAACCAGGGCCCAGACAGATGAAATTGCTTGCTCCCAGGATCATTTAGTAAATGGTGGGACTGGGGAACCCCTGTCTTCCGGGTTATTGGAAAGTACATTAGAAATCAATAGGAATGACAGTGGTCTGAGGGCTGAAAACAGTCTCCAAAGCATAGAATTGGTTGTGAGATGGTAAAGCCTCCTTATTCCAGCGAGGCAGTGTTTCCACAGGGGGATGGGGCAGACTCATGGAGCAGGAAGCTGGCCTGTCCCTGTTCCCTTCTGCTCTGCAGTCCAGCGTTCCAGACCCTGGTCTCTCACTCTGAGGTCATGTCTGATAGAGGTTCTGTGGTTTTCTAGCATTATAATGGAGAATCAGCAATGCAAGTAAAAGGTTAACAGAGCTACTGATCAATTTAGGAAACACTTGAGTGTTTATTATTTGCTGGATATTGTGAGAATTAGTAAGCAAGGCATGATCCATTTATTCAAAGCTTGCAATAAACTAATAAGTATGATTTGGTTTACATTCTCTACTATTAAATTACACAACCAGTCTTACTAAGCATAACCTTCCCCCTCCCTACCCCCTTTATGAAGATGGAGTACATACTGAGCATAAATGGTTCATACATAGAAAACAGTCTCTTGGTATCCCAGCACCGCCCTGGCCCCATAGTTGAGCATCCGTTTGGATTATAGCCCCCCGCCCCTCACACCTGTAAGTAATATAATGTTATATAGAGACTATGGCTGCTCTAACAGGGGACCGTGAGGACTAGAGAGTAGCTAGTGTAACTGGGAGTGGAAGGAGAACAGACTGGGGAGATTCGTTGGGGACATTAGTATGAACTTGGTTCTTGACAACTGTGTGTTTTCCAGGCAGGTCACTGGAAAATATTCTAGGCAGGGGCAGAACAAAGGGCGGAAGTATGAAGTTTTTTGCAATTAATATGTTACTACTGGAGTGCAGGTCCCCAAGAGGGTGAAGCGAGGGAACCATCTGGTATGCCGTAAGACTTGGGAATGGGGAATGACCTGGGATTCCTGATGTGACTTAGCTGCTGACTTAGTTTAGTATACACCAGTTTAAATAATGATAGTGAACTAGACAAAAATGTAACCTCAAAAGAAATAAAAAGTTAAGACCTCTTAACTTTTTTTTTTTTGAGGGCAGTGTCACTGGCCCTCATATGTGGGACCCGAACCGGGACCACTGGCTTCCCAACCAGCGCTTAACCACTGCGCCACTCTGCCGGCCCTTAACTTTAAAAATTGTAAAATTTCCTGTTTCGTATGGTTGTCTGGACATCACAGAAATCAGGTAATATAAATTAAATAAATGCAGTGTTAGTGACTTGATTTAATTTATTAGAAGCAGTTGTTTGGTAATCATGAAAATACAGAACATTGGTGTGCTGTTGCTTTAGTTTCCTCAAGGCAACTAGTCTTTGGGATGATTAAGACCCTTTAGAAATACCCATATTGAAAGAAGCATTGATTCCTATTGGTCAGAAGTACTTTACTCACTTCTCCATGCTTTTGTATTGCTAATTCTAATTCCTGTAAAGCATGTGTTCCCCACACAAATTTGACTTCCTGAGGTTTTTTAAATCATTATTTTTTTATTATTATTATTATTTTTAGCTGAGCCATCCTGCCACCTCTTGGCAGCTCAGCGGCAGCTCAGCTCAGGCTGGGCATCGAACGGCTGTTGCTCAGAGCTCAGCTCGCACTCTTGAGCGAACTCTTAACCAACTGAGCTCGGCTGGCCCAACTTCCTGAGGTTTTTAATTCATGTGATCTTAACACAAGAGCAGAAAAGCCTCCTTGTTTCTCAAAAGGCAACTTGAAGTTGACTGAGTGTGTTCTCACGCAAAAGGGATGGGACTGAAGTAGACAGGGCAACATGAGGAGGAAGCTGTCGTTCTGTTCTCTTAAAACAAACAAAAAACTGTTGAAGTATATAAGCCATCTATACTTAAAATCCCTAGGATTGGTGTGTATGTAATATTACATGAGAGAACTGTTGACCTTTGCAATTCAGATCAAAATTTGATTTGTCATCTAATTGCTGGGCTTGATAGTTCCTCCCTGGGATAGCTATGGGCTAAGCATGTATCTTTCTAGGAGGAAAGCAGGGATTCAGGCACCATTGATCCAGTGGCGGTTTTTTTTCTCCCTTCTCTGTTGCTCCTTCTACCTCTGTTCCTCTTCCATATACCCACACAGTCTGACTTTTTGTCTGTTAACCACTTTAATTACCTGATAGATCTGTTGGTGTCTTAGTGGCCTAAAGATACGATTAACACAACTGACATCGTCTGTACCTTAACAACTCTTTATTCTTTCCTCCCAATAGGTGACAGAGCTGAATGAGCCGCTGTCCAATGAAGAAAGAAACCTCCTTTCTGTGGCCTACAAGAATGTAGTTGGGGCCCGCCGTTCTTCCTGGAGGGTCATTAGTAGCATTGAGCAGAAGACCTCTGCGGATGGCAATGAGAAGAAGATAGAGATGGTCCGTGCTTACCGTGAGAAAATAGAGAAGGAGTTGGAAGCGGTGTGTCAGGATGTGCTAAGCCTGCTGGATAACTACCTGATCAAGAATTGCAGTGAGACCCAGTATGAGAGCAAAGTGTTTTATCTGAAGATGAAAGGGGACTATTATCGCTACCTGGCAGAAGTGGCCACTGGAGAGAAGAGGGCGACTGTCGTGGAGTCGTCTGAGAAGGCCTACAGCGAGGCCCATGAGATCAGCAAGGAGCACATGCAGCCCACCCACCCCATCCGATTAGGCCTGGCTCTCAACTACTCCGTTTTCTACTATGAGATCCAGAACGCGCCTGAGCAAGCATGCCACTTGGCCAAGACCGCCTTCGACGACGCCATCGCCGAGCTCGACACTCTGAACGAGGACTCCTACAAGGACTCCACTCTCATCATGCAGCTCCTCCGTGACAACCTAACACTCTGGACAAGCGATCAGCAAGACGACGACGGTGGAGAAGGCAACAATTAAGGCCCAGGTGGACTGGCAGCGCACGGCGACGCTACTACTGCAGTCTTTATTTTTTTCCCATGAGTCGGGGGTCGGGTGGGGGAGGGAAAGGGAGGGGTGACCTTCCTAGGGAGAAACCCACGGCCTGTCCTGTCTTTGATCGCCTCTTTGACATTTTTGCCAAAATACCACTAGTGGAAAGTCAGGCTAGCTGTGCTGGTATTGGAGTAGCAGTCTCACACCGGCATATGGACTGTTCTGTAGATTAATGCAAGTGGAGCTGTCTTTAATTTAACTTATTGCTAGATAATAGGGTTTGAAGATGAAAAGAAAACTTCATTGGGATGGCCCTCATTCAATAAGTTCTGTGGTTCCAGTAAGGAGTTTTATGTACATATGCTCTCGTCTTAAGTTTTGGGTACTTTCTATCTCATCTGTTTTAGCTGTGCATTTTTTTCAGGGTGTACTCTACCAGACATGGAATAGTTTAAATCCCAAACTGACAGACTTAGGACATAAGGTATATTTATCCTTGTGGTTTAGGCCTTGCTAGTTTTCTGAAGTCTCCGATTAGTTGACAGTATTAACACTAAATTGCAGTTTACAGTATTTCTACATTACAGCCATATGTGACATCAAGCCATTGATTGTACATTTTCCTTTGCTAGTTATTTTGGCTTTACATCCGTCTTCAGCCTTATTTATCCAGGTTGGTTTTCTCCTAAGCCAAAAGGCTTGCCTGAGGATCGTCAACACAGCTACTTTAGGTTTTGGTTAATAGGTGCTTTGGCAGGTGGCTGTGGGATTTTTGTGTCTTTCCTTTTAACTTAAATCCACCACAAAAAATCACTTTAATAGAAATGTTAAACACCACAAAAATAGAGAAAATTCAGGTCTGTATGTCATTTACCGTGTTGATATTTTCAGAGAAATCCTGATTTGTAAGCTGCCACAGCTCATTCCTCAGGGGTTACGCTGCCATCTCACTCTGCACTTGAGTCTTCTCCACTGTACCTTCTGCCAGTGCCACTCAGTCGGGCTGTATAAGCGGGGCCGCCATTTTGAGAAGGTGTGTGGTGCAGTGTATGAAAATTGAGGTGCTAGAAGCTTACTGGTAGAAGAATCCAAAAGGAAGAGCTCTTCATACACATTCTGTCTGAATTTTGGGAGCCTTTTAAGTGTGTCAGTTTTTCCTCCTGAAAACACTCTTTCCCCCAAGAAATTGTTATGAGAAAACAAATTAAAATCATTATCAGGTAATAAATACTTAACTCCTATTTGACCAAAACTTTTTCTATGTATTTTGTTCTCTTTAATGAAAGCATAGAAATCAGAGATTCATTTCTCTGTGGAATCAGTACATATTTCAGAATGGAAGGAAGCCACATTGCTATTTCCACAAATTTTTCAGTTAGCCTTCGGTCCTTCATTCTCATTTTGGATAAATGTCTGAAAACGCGATCTGTTGCATGTGTGTTCATTCAGCCTTTTGTATAAGATCGTTAGCAGTGTGAACTCCCGAGATAGGCGATGACACAGGCTGGTTTTGTTGGTTTTATTTAGGCAAGAAGAGTAGGGGTAATAATTGAGGAAAAACTGACACTTGCTTTAGCTAATACCAAAATTGAGATTACAGTTATGAAATGAATATGTTTAATAGGATCCAGGTGACAGTGAAGATAGAATGGTGATGATGTCTGTAACATTGCAGTCTACCCAGCATGGTTTTCCTTCCTATGCTAGAGCATAAGTCCCCATTAACTGAACCCTACCGGAAGAACTAATAGAAGAAAGCTTTATAGCTTTTGTGCCATTACTGGGCCTAAAGTCAATGCCAGGGATGGGAAAGGATTTGGGTGGGGGGTGGAGGGGTAGGTGGGGCTTTCCTTAATTTATCTTCATGTCCAGTGAGCAGTGTTGTGTCTTTCTTTGTAGCATTTGGAAATGATTTACTGGAATTACAAAACCTATTTTTCTTTTAAATTTCAGCTTTGGCTCTGGCTGCTTTTTAGAATAATGCAAGATAAAATCATACCTGAGGGCTAAAAAAGAAGAGGGAGTGGGAGACTTGATATTTAAGCAGCTTGAATGGTTTCTTTTCTTTTCTTTATTTTCAAAGAAATGCACTTGCCTATGATACTGTCTCTCCAGTGAAATGATTACTCCATTACTCTATTGATACAATATTGTGCATGCTAGTGTTGTATTTCTATACAGTAGCTTGAAATTTATTAACTTATACTGTAGGTGTTATGTATTCCTATGACAAAAAATTAAGTCTTCAAATTTTTTAAAGTTTTTTTAATTTAATTTTTCTTTTTTGGGAGTCAAGTTTGCTCTACCAAATAGTGATTGTAACAAATTGATCTGTATTGGATGTTGCTATAGTGACATGCAGTTATATATTTTGTTTTTAAGAGGGGGGGGGAGCAAAAGAAACACCAGTGTTAGCTTAATCTTAATGTCTGGTGTTTGTCATGGTGAAATTATAACTATTACAGTGTAGGAGAACTAACTATGTTCTCTGAATGAGCCTTTGTGCTTTTTGTCATGTTATGCAGTGAACTATTTTTAAGGTCTAATCAGTGATTATTTTTCCAACTCCGTGTTTCTCTAAGGAATTATTTCACACACGGACCATTCTTAGCAGTTTTCCTCAGTGATGGAATATCATGAATGTGAGTCATTATGTAGCTGTCGTACATTGAGCAAATAAACTTACAGATCTGATGTCAGTGCTGCATAGTTTTATTTAATGAGTTTAATTTTTCCTTTTGTTTTTGAAGGTTTGCTTGAACATGGGTGTTCTTTCTCTCTCCCCCATTCAAAGAATGAGGTTGGATTGGGGGGAAAGGGGCAAGGCAGTATATATTGCGAAATGCCTCTATCTGGGGCTCAGGCCTGGGCTTACTGACCTTGAAAAATCATTGCACCTCTTGGGACTTCATTGTTTCTCTTACAAAATGAGTGCCTTCAACTAGAGCTTTGAAGGTAGGGTACAATTTGTGAGAAGTACAAAGACCTTAGTTTGAATCATGGCTGCCTTTGATCTTTGGGCAAATTACTAAAATTCTGAGCCTTGGATTGGGGGGTATAGGTCGAATGGGGTCATGTGCCTGGTTCAGTGTCTCTCAGGTACTCAAGATTGTTGGACATCTCATTATGTGTTAGATGAAGTCGTTCTTTGCACTTAACCAATGTTTAAATATACTGTCTTGGGTTTTTTAGTTCTTCTGAGGTGGTCAGCATCCTTAGTTGGTGTGGGATGAGCTCTTAACAGCCTGCTGTGGCTGAGGGCAGCTGTCAGGTGTGTCCACCACCTGGGTGTGGCATGGGTGTTCTGCCCTGACCAGCTGTGAGGAGCTGGCCTATAGGAAGGAGTGCTAGGGCCAAGGCTTTCCTCCCTCAGCCTGGGCAAGGGCTGAGTATGTAAAGGTGGGCAGGCACTCACTGATCACACAGTGGAAGAAGATGGCTTTTTAATTTTTGAGAAATTTTAATTGAAATTTGAGGAATAACACTATGTGTGACTTGGTATTTGCCGGTGTACTGAATGAAGTCACCTATGTTGGCTCAGTCATCACTCAGAACCACCCTGAGAGTGCCACTGCGAGTACAGCTGTGGAAACACAAGTGACGGATGTGCCTAAGAGCCTGCAACTCACTGATGAACCCACATTGGAGCCCCAGCCTTCGGCCCTCCTGAGCTTTGCCTCCTAACACCAGGCTATTGCTTCTCAGCTAGGAGACTTAAGACTGAGCAGCAGCCAACAGTCAGTGGCATTGACTGAGCTCTTTAACGTGGGAGTTACTGAGGGCAGAAAGGTGAATCCAGTGACTTGCTAGCAGGAAGGTGCAGATATGGCTGAGAGCAGAATAGGTGAGCATATTACAAATAACAGGCTCGCCAAGGCTCCTCAGAAGCTGCTACCCTCCTGTCCTGTTCCTTTGGTGTAGCTTCCCATTCCGAGTGCCTGGAATTGGAGAGAAGACTGGATTTTGCCCAGATTGCCACAGACACTTCAATTTCTTGAGATAAAATGCTGTTGCTGCATTTCTATCCAGTTTTAGAAGTTCCTTAATGCAGCAGTTTTCAGACTTTTTCATCTCAGGACCCCTTTACACAACTCTTACAAACTTTTTTTTTTTTTTAAAGATTTTATTGGTCAATTGGGGGAAGGGAACAGTGTTGGGGAACTGGGGAAGAGGAACAGACAAGTTGCTGTCCTTTTGTTCTTCAGTCTAGTTGTGGAAGTTGCTTCACTGGCCCATGTTGGTATTGTTATTGCGCTCTTCCTGGGTGAGGCAGATCGGTCGCTGACCTCTGGACGGCTGTTCACGTCGGCTCTAAGCAGCTCACGTTGGCTGCCGGCTGCTCACGCTGGATGCTGGCCACTCACTGTAGCCTATGGCAGCCTACTGCAGCAGGGGCTGCAGATATGCCATCCTGGGGACTCACAGCAGCCCAGCTCCAGGTGGAGCTGTTGTTTATCATCTTAGCTGTAGAGGGCAGTGTCACTGGCCCTCATATGTGGGATCCGAACCGGGGCCCCTGCCGTCCCAAGCCAGCTCTTAACCAATGAGCCACTTGGCTGGCCCTCTTAGGAGATTTTTGTGGGGTATATCAAAACTAGAAAATACTCATTTACTTAATAATGAAAACCCCATTACATGTTAAGGTAAATAACATTGTCCTGAAAAGTAATTGTTTTCCAAAACAAAAAATAGGACAGTAGCACTTGTTATAATTTTGCTGAAGTAGATAGAACTCAGCTGGACTCTTATAGCTGCTTTTGCATTCAATCTGTTGTGATAAGTTGTTTAAGTTAAAGTATTTGAAAAAAATCTGGGGGCTGGCCGAGTGGCATGTTGGTTAAGAGCTGGCTTGGGATGCCAGTGGCCCTGGTTCGAATCCCACATATGAGGGCCAGTGACACTGCCCTCTACAGCTAAGATGGTGAACAACAGTTCTACCTGGAGCTGGGCTGCTGTGAGTCCCCAGGATGGCATAGCTGCAGCCTCTGCTGCAGTGGGCTGCCATAGGCTATAGTGAGTGGCCGGCAGCCAGCGTGAGCAGTTGGCAGCCGGTGTGAGCTGCCAATAGCCGCAGTGAGCGACCGTCCAGAGGCCGGTGACCGAGCTGCCTCATCCGGGAAGAGCTCAATGACGATACCAACAGGGGCCAGTGAAGCAACGTTCTCCACAACTAGACTGAAGAACAAAAGGACAGCAACTTGTCTGTCTGTTCCCCTTACCTGGTTCCTCAATGCTGTTCCCCTCCCCCAATTCAATAAAATCGTGAAGAAAAAAAAACTAAGAAGAAAATGTAAATGAGTATATTTTTTAAAAAAATTGGCATCACACCAAGAGTAGCTGGAAAAGGATGGCCTTACAGAGTTTATGTTAAGAAAGCTGTAATCCAGGAATTGTGTGATGTACTTAAGTGTGAAGCAATTAAATAAAGGTGATGAAGGAGGGCAGCAGAGTAATTGTAAAGGAGTAAATAATCCACCCTGCTGGGGCATCCACACAGCACTGTTCTCCAGTCCTAGAACTTTGCGGATAGAGTGGAGGGAGGGGTCATCAAATAAGATTTAGTGGCGGGACCTTTTAATGTAGCAGGTAAGTTGCTTGCTGTTCAGTGTGAGTGGTTTTCCTCCGCTCTATTTCTGTGTCATTACCACATGGCACTGGCCTCAGCGCTGGTCAGCTGAAACTGCATGTTGACTCACTGGCTGATCCGAGTGGCTAAGAATGGCAGCTCCCTCCTGGGTGCCCAGTTCTCAAAGTAAGCTTGGAGAAGCAATCTTCTGGAAGCTAGTTGGGTAACACTGTTCTCTAGTTCTAGGAGTTGGCACTAAGTGGTCACCAGTCTAATGAAAGTATTAAACTGTGGGGTACTGGCCTGCTAATTAGCCTGCTGGTTTGAATTTTCCAGTTCTGATATGGATAAGTAAGGATAAAGGTGGTTGAATCTGAATTCCACAAACCCTACCTCTCACCATAGATAAGCTGTGGTCAGTGAGGAGTTTGGGCAAGAGTGGCTGGGTTACCTTGATGAGGCCTCAGTCTCAGTGCCTGGCCACAGGAATGGTGGTATTCCATCTTCATATTTAATCTGCACCTGGCAAGACAAAATGGATCAGAATTTCCCAATTTAAGTAATATTCTGAAATAGGACTTAATTATCCATACTACGGGAAAGTCAACAGGAGTTATTTTGGGGAACATGGTTTTTTTGGTTTTTATTTGAATAGCTAGTACATGCATGTTAATACAAAAGGGTGTAGTCTAAAACAGGTTTTTGTATTGCCTTCGAGCTACATTTTTAATGGGTTGTCAAGAAAAAGTGCAGAGAGACAGTATGTTGCCCACAAGGCTTAAAATGTTTACTACCAAGTGGCTCTTGGATCATAAAAGATTTTGCCTTGTGATTTATATATATATATATATTTAGGATTTTACTGGGGAATTTGGGGAGGGGAACAGACAAGTTGCTGTCTTTGTTCTTCAATCTAGTTGCGGAGGACGTTGCTTCACTGGCCCATGTTGGTATTGTTACTGCGCTCTTTCCAGATGAGGCAGAGCGGTCACCGGCCTCTGGATGGTCGCTCACTGCGGCTATTGGCAGCTCACGCTGGCTGCCAGCCACTCACACCGGCTGCCAGCCACTCATTGCAGCCCTCGGCAGCCCACTGCAGCAGGGGCTACAGCCTATACTGTCGCCAGGGCTCTCACAGCCCAGCTCCAGGTGGAGCTGTTGTTGTTAGCAGTAGAGGGAAGCGTCACTGGCCCTCATATGTGGGATCTGAACCGGGAGCTGCTGGCATCCCAAACCAGCTCTTAACCAATGCGCCACTCAGCCAGCCCTGCCTTGTGATTTTAAAATATGGATAATTAAAATTTGGTGGTCGCAAGAGCTCGCTAAAAAATGCAAGCTGATGGGCCGGCCAAGTGGCGTGGTGGTTAAGCGCTGGCTTGGGAAGCCAGCGGCCCCGGTTCGGTCCCACGTATGAGGGCCAGTTACTCTGTCCTCAAAAAAAAAATGCGAGCTGAGCTCTGAGCAACAGCAGTTCGATGCCCAGCCCAAGCTGAGCAGCTGCTGAGCTGCCAACAAGTGGCAGGATGGCTCAGCTAAAAAAAAATTTAAAAATTTGGTGGTGGCAATAAGTACCTCTTGAATTAGATTTAACCCCATTGAAAAGGTAGCTAGCTAGCTAGGTGGTATTGGGGCACTTTACCCCCAACTCTTTATTTTGAAAATTTTCAAAGACAAAAGGTGAAAAGAATGGCCATGATAACCAAATACAGTACCTACTGCTTGATACAACAGTTAACATTTTGTCATATTTGCTTTATATTTCTGCCTTGTGGAACCTTGAAAGTAATGACTTTTTTTTTTTTTTTTTTTTTTTTTTTTTTTAGGGGAGTGTCTCTGGCCCTTATATGTGGGACCGAACCGGGGCCGCTGGCTTCCCAGGCCAGCGCTTAACCACCGCGCCACTCGGCCGGCCCTGAAAGTAATGACATTTTACTCCCTAGCTTCATATTCCTCCTAAAAAAAAAGATATTATCTTACATAATGACATTGTTATCACACTGAAGTAAATCAACAATTGCTTAATATCAGCCCTCATTCAAATTTCCCCAAATTGTCCCCAGAATGCCTTTAATAACTCTTTGTAAACCCCTCCACACACACACAACAACAACTAGGATTAATTAAAATTCATTAATTGGATTTCATTATCAGGTTTTTTTAGCCTCTGTTTCTCCCACTTCTTTCATGATATTTTAGCCCAGCCTACTTTGATGGTCTTATGGAATGGCCCATGTTTTGGGTTTGTCCAGGTGTTTACTCGTGTGTTGTTTAATGTGTTCCCATCCCTGTTGTGGCACATTTTTGTCTTGCATAACTTTTACTTTATCCCTCCATCCAGCCTTTAGTGGTTCATGTGGAACTGAATTGGAATTGAACTGGCTAGGGCTTTCGCCCACAATCAGGTGGTCTTAAGCAGCAGCCAGCACCAGGGCCTTGTACCTGAGCCTATGAAGACTAAGTTGTAGTTTTGAATAACGGGTTAGAGGGAGGGCCTACCTCCATGGGAACCATCTTGTTTTGAGTCTCCTAGGCTAGGATGTTTTGCCTCTTCAAGACCCTCCTGCCCCCCCTCAATGGAAAAAGTTATTATTTGCCCAATATGAGTTGCCCAATCATCACTTGCTTAGACTTGGCAAGCCGTCTCACACGTGCTCATTTGGCTTGGTGAGTCCTGGTGGCCTGCAGCTGTCCTGCCTGTGTCCGGGGGAGGTGGTAAAACTGCAGCCCACCATGTTCCTGGGAGTTCTCAGGAACAGGCAGATGTGTCTGAGAGGCTGCCTTCGTGTTTATATCAAGAAAATGAATCTAGGCTTGTTTTAACACAATATTGGTGTTAATTACTTCCCACCATGATGGACAAATCAGTACTTACTGGCTCTTTGATAAGGGCCAAGAAGAGACATTGAAACCTTCAACCTCCTTTCACTCTTAGCTTGAAGCCAGTTTAGGGGAGGGGTTTTGATGGTTGGTCAGTTCTTTAAAACCTGATGGAAGGCTCATCTTGGATTCCATTAGGTTTGTTTCCAAAGCATGTTGCCTTCCAAAAGTCTTGCCACCCAAAATGTGGAGGTATTGTGTCATTATGGCTTACAGGTGTCTTTGCCTGCTCGGTTTTAAAAATATTTCTTTTGCGTAATGATGTGGTCTCCCGGTGATTAGCTAGTTCTGGGTTGGAGAGTGGGAAGACTAATAGTGAAAACCATTCTCTTGCCCTAAATTAGATTATGTTGGAAATACAAGGTAAATTTAAGAAGTAAAGGCTGGCTAACCAGGATAAAGTACCAGCAGATTGTGGCTGACTGCAAGCATTTTCGGCGAGTCCATATAATCTCCTTAAATGCTATCCAGATCCCTAAGATGGAATAGATACTGTAGCACAGTGCTGGGCGAAAGCAAAAAGTGTAATAATTGCTCCCAGTGGCATATTAGGATTTAGATTTCTTGAGCTCAGTGGTGACAAGTCAAAATGAACCTGGGTAGCAAAACATAACAGATTTAGCCCTCAAGGCTTCAGCACCCAAAAATGTACTGGCGACGACTGATCTGGCCACCCTTGCCCCATTACTTGGGTTACCAAACTGTATGCAGGGTCTTGGAGTTGAGAAGGGGATTCAGCATCAATCATAGAACAAGTCTGGGCCCCGGCCTCGCCCCCACATAGGTTGGTGTCGTCCTCTGCTGCCCCCCGCTGGGCGCCGCCCGTCTCTGCAGCTGGTCCGCACGGATGGAGCCCCGCCCGTCCCAAGCCTTGCCGTTCCAGCCAGATTCTGCTTCCTGCAAGCCTTCACAATATCCAGGTTTGGTCCAGGTCCCGTGACAGCAGCAAGCGCCCTTAAGCCCAACCCGCCCCCAGGGCCAGCCCAAGTAGGAGCGCCGTCCTCGGGTTTCTCTGGCCACCCCACCCCCAAACACCTGGGCCCCAGACGAGCTGTTGCGGCCCCGGCATGCGTGACGGCCCTGTCGCGGGACTCGCCGGGCCCTGCTCTGAAGAACCGAGGGCCTTTGACGATCCAGGATCGCGAGGTTTCCAGGAAAGGCCAGACACTTGTATGTGAGCCTGGATGCCGCTCGCCTGCAATCGGGGCTTCGGCGAGAGCCAATCACAGGCCAGTCTGACCACTCTTCCAATGGTCGGCCTGTTGCTAGGGCTCGGGTCCCTGCGCCAGGATATCCCAGCGCCGCTGTCAGGCACAATTCGCTCCCACTCCTGGGCTTCACCCTCCCTCTTCCACCTTGCTCTCCTCCGTCTCCTCCTCCTGCCCACCACTCTCCGCATCCAGCTGTTGCCACCCGGAGTAACCTGGTCTGGGCTCCACAGAGCATCCTAACGCCTTATAGGGCATTAGCGACATCTATGGCGTTGTCCATCGCCGTGGTGGGTGGAAGGAACTGGTTTGGGAGGGCGGAGCCTCAGTCTCCTACTGGGCCTTTGACTCCGTGCCTGCCCCCAGTTTCCTCATCAGAACAACGACTTCTATATCTCATTCTGGAACCAGCCCCAGGAGGTCTGCATATTGCGGAGGAGGAAGCCAGGGGTCTGCACGGCTTGCTGCCCCACACAACAGTTGAAAGGGCTCAAAGGGGGTTGGCAACTTGGGTCTGTCAGGTTCTGTCACCTCACACGCTGGCGCCATGGCAGAGCGTGGAGATAGGGAGCAGACTTGCTGTCCTGAGGGCACTGAAGCCAGCCCCTTCCTCTCTTTGGCATTCAAGGTCCTCTGTGGTACAGCCAGGCCCCAACCTACCTCTCCAGCATCAGCTGCTGCCTTCCCCGTGTCACAGTCCCCTCCTCCTCTGTGCATATGCCCTTCCCTACCCCACACTCCTGGATAGATGCTCATAACTGCATGGTAGCCACCCAGGGCTCCACCAGAATCAGATGTCAAAGGTTAGGGAGCACAAACACTCCAATCTCTGCCCTTCTCATCTCCCAACACAGAGCCCTATGACCTGAGGCTTGGGATGGGGGATGGGTTGCCCAAGGCACAATCAAACCTAGATTTAGGAATTGAAGATCAACTTCAATGGTTACTGACTTGAGAACAGTGATTTCTGTCACTCAGCAAAGTCTGTCGTTTTCCAAAGGACAGAAAGCTTCAGAGTTCAGGATTTGAATTTCCATCCCACCATGGCCTAGTCATGTGGCGTAACTTTTCAGGTTCCTTAGCCTTTCAGAGGGTCAGTTTCCATATTTGTAAAATAGGAATAATACAGTCTACCTCATAAAAACGTCTAGCATTGACCGGTGCTTACTGTATGCTCCAGGCACTGTTCTAAAGGCTTCACATGTATTAATTCATATAATCAGCTTCATTTTGCAGAGAAAAAACTAAAACTTAATAACTTAACTTGCTCAAGGTCCCATAGCTAGTAAGTGGCCCAATGGGGATTTGAACCCAGGAAATTTGACACCAGTGGCCAGAAGCATAACTGCAGTCCTGTGCTGCCTCTGGATGGCATAGGGTTGCTATGAGGATTTAATAAGCTAAAGAGTGATTGACAGCTAGCAGGTGCCCAATACATGCCAGTTATGATTAGTAACAAAGAGTGGTCAATACCTATGCAGCAGGGTGGGGCAGGGGCTCTGGCTCCAAGCCTTGGCTGCCAGACCCTGCAAAGGCAGAGAGACAGGGTTGGCAGCCAGGGAAGTGAGCTGGGTTCTCCAGGAGGGAACTTCCAGGGCGCTTAATGGCTCTCAGAGACTGAGGCCCAGTGCAGAGAAAAACAGGAACAAAAAGGCATAGTAGGTGCTGGGCTGTGGGTGGGGGTGGTTAGTGTTTTTTCCAAGACCGCATCTCCTGCTCCCATTTCTGCTCTGGACCTGGCAGGACCCGGAACCTGGGCAGATATTCCCAAATGTTCTGGAGTGAGTGGTACCAGGTATATATCTGGATGTCTCTGGGAGAGCACCAGGGGGCAGTCACTTACTTTAGGGTCCCATCTGGGCCTAGGAGGAAGGGAGGGGCAGAGGAAGGAAACACCCAGCCAGGCTTGCCTTGGCACTGCTCCATCCCTTTGGCAGGTGGGGCCGATGCTTCCTTTCTGGAGCTGGTCAGTACAGCATGAGGCCTGAGCTGGAGGGGCCTGCTGCCTGCTTGGTGGGATTGATTACTCCCCCTGCAGAACCCCTGCTGAGGGATTGGCCTGTGGGGCCACTCCCAGGGTTCAAGGCCTTCAGGCTGGTCAGACCTAGAGAAGAGGGTCTTCAGGATCTTCAGCAGGGCCGCTGAGGGGATTGTAAAAGAATAGCTCTGCCACCATGGCACAGAAAGGTGGGAGTGGGGATCAGAGAGAGAGGGGCTTGATGGGGAGAGGGCTCAGTGACCTCTCTGGTCAGCCATTCACCAGATTAAGTTCTCTATTTCCTTGTCCCATTGTCCCCCCACCTCTCTCCAAACACACAGACTCTCACAGCCATTCCTAAGCAGACTCCAAAGGACTCTCATGAAACCATCTTGTGGAGGGGGAATGATGTGGAAGAAAAGGGTTACCCACACCTGCACTGGGGTCAGGGCCAAGACTGAAGCCTTTTTTAAAAAAAAAAAGAGTTTATTGGGGAATTGGGGGAGGGAACAGCGTTGGGGAATCGGGGAAGGGGAACAGACAAGTTGCTGTCCTTTTGTTCTTCAGTCTAGTTGTGGAGGATGTCGCTTCACTGGCCCATGTTGGTATTATGATCATTGCGCTCTTCTTGGCTAAGGCAGATCGGTCGCTGGCCATTGGACAGATGGTGGCTCACGGCAGCTCACAAAAATGCACACCAGCTGCTGGCCAGCCCCACTACAGCCTACACAGTCAGCAGCGACTCATGGCAGCCCAGCTCCAGGTTGAACGTTGTTCACCATCTTAGCTGTAGAGGGTGCAGTGTCACTAGCCCATGTGGGATCCAAACCCGCAGCCCTCCCTGCTGTTCAGAGCTCACCTAAGCCAACTCTTAACCAATGCGCCACTTGGCCGGCCCTGAAGCCTTTTTCATGAAGGGTCCTTGTTGGCCCTGCAGAGAGCCATCCTTACATCCTTGGGTACCCCTGGGACTTCGGCCTCCCTACCACTGTTAGAAGATCGACCCTGGGCAACCTCCAGTCTTTGTGATTCTCCCTTGATTCGTCTTCTGCACAGGGCTGACCACACCAACAGGTAATCAGGGCAGGAGGGGCCTCAGGGGCCACCCAGATCACTCAGAATGGAAACTGAGCCCAGAGCAGGGCTGAACCCAGGCCATGCTTCTGACAGGAACAGACCTGGCCCTAGTCCAGCACTTTTTCCTGAACGCAGTGCTGCTCTTGCCCTTTCTATTCATTCTTTAGTCCAACCTTCCTGGCAGGTTCTGCCCTGTTAACCCTGGGAGTGGGGGTAACTACCTTCCACCAAGGCAACCCCGGAACCACCAGTGCTCCATCTTTATCCAACCACCGCCACCTTAGGCTGAGCAGGGTGGTGTAGGTGAGCAAGGCTGGAAGGAAGGGTGGGAGGGGGCCATTGTGCTGCCACCTCCCATGGCAGGGCAGTTTTCCCTAGCGTTTCCAGATAGCTTTTCTCCTGGGCTGGGCACTTGACTTTCTCTTGCCCTCAGTCTGCCCATCAGTGGAGAGGGAGGTGGCTGGCTGGCTGGTAAGGCTTTTCCACCCTCTGTGCTCCTACCTGAGGCCACCCAGCAGTTCTGCTATTGACCCAGAGCTGTCCTTTCTTAGCCAAGCCTGGGATTCCTGGCACTTTTCATGCTGCCTGCTCTCCCAGTGCCATTAGCGGTTGGCAGAACTATCTCCTAAGAAGCCCGTGAGAATATGGCTCATTTTTGGGAGACAGGGTTAGATGTATACAGTGAAGTCCAAAGTCACCTGGCCAGGTAGAAGAGTAGGAGGACCCTGAGCCCTTGACTAAGAGGATTGTGCCGGGTATGGGATGAGTTCCTGCTCACTTGCGGGTCTCCTTCAGCAGACCCTGCTCCTCAGGGCTGGCACACAGGGGCATTGATTGATGGGCAGACAATACATGCTTTGGGGTTGAGGGGTACATGCTGGGCCTCCTCCACATTCTTTGGGGCCACTTTCCTGGAAGAGGAACATGAGGGCAGGGCTTAGCCCCCATTTTACCCAGTGCCCGATTCTGGCAAAGACCAGCCCAGGCTCGCCCAGTTGTCCTTACCGATGCAGTTCCCTTCCTGCCCTTCCCTGCTTTGGTCCTGGGCTGGCAGCTAATTGCTGTTGTGCAGATCTGGGCCTGGGGCCAAGCCCTGAGCTCTGGAGCTGTTCCAAACCCCAGGTCCCACTGTGTGCATGTGGAGGTGGGGGTGGGGTGCAGAGTTGCAGGAAGTCAGAGGTAAGACCAGCAGATAGGACCCAGCCAGCCTGATCCCTGCCCTACCTTGGGCTCTGCCAGGGTAAGGTAGGGCTTGAGTGGCTGCCAGAAAACAAGGGGGTCTGGGGTCTCTAACTGTTAACCCCTGGTCAGTCCCTGGCTGGGGGCGCCAGTCCTGCCTGACCCCCCTCTCCTTTCTTCCCCTGGTTGCCCCTCCCGAATCACAAAGTTTCTCTGGCCACACCTTTTGGATCCAGCACTGGGCTTCTCTGGGCATCTTTTGCCTGCCACCCCACCCTCTCTGCAGAGCAATCTGTGCCTGGCAAACCCTAGGTTGATTCTGTAACAGGGAAAATGATAGTGTCTGAAAACAGTTCACTCCCCCAGCAGCCAAGGTCTGAGGTCTCCTTGACCTTACAGAGACTGTGAGTTCAGTAAGCCCCAGGTGGAAGCCAAGGTCTCAGCAGATCCCCTCCTTTTCCCTGCCTACTCCCCGTACCTCCACATGCACTCTGTCCCCCCACACTGCAGAGCCTGGCACCTGGCCCTTTTTGCCCTCTCCCTGGCAGGACCCATGTCCACAACATCTCAGTAGCACATTGCCCCCTACCTCTTGGCTGGCCCATCCCAACCACTCTCCTTTAAGATCTGGAAACTTGTTTCTAAGCAGGGATGCTTAAACCCTTTGCTGACTCCAGTAGCGTGCACTCAGTGTGGCCTTCAGTGCCCTCCAAGACAGGGCCCCACCAGCTCCCTCATTTGCCCTCTTCTTCTCTTGCCGCTTCCCCTCTAGCCTGAAACACCTGCCTTCCAGCCCTTGCCCATGCTACTTCTCCTTGTCTATCACACAAGGGTCCCTTTTGGAAATCCCTTTTTCCCACTCCACTAATACTCCGCAGGATGTCCTGGCCCCTCTCTAATGCGTAATGCTGCTTGTTACTGAGCTGTTTTCTCCACTTGCCCTCTTGAGAACAGGGACTTAGACCAACTGGCTGGGTGCTGCTGGGCCCCGAGGATGTGCCAACAGGGAGGGCAGATTTCACAGCTGGGGGTTAGACAGAAAAGGGGAGACCCAGAACTAAGGGTGGCTTGTGTACTCCACAGATCCTTGGGGGAACCGGCACCAGCCAGGGGTAACCAGCAGCCACAGGGACTTGAGGTCCCAGAGGGAGCCTTTGTTATCAGCCTGGAGCACTGACACACTTCAGCTAAGCAGAGGGGCTCAGATGCTAGCATTCATCCAATGTCTGAATCTGCAGACTTGAAGGACTTCAGAGGCCTTTAGAAAAGGACCTACTGAAAATCAGGGAACGGCCTGGAGAGGCTGGGAGCTGCTCCTGCACCCCAGCAGTACAGGGACTCACAGTCCCTCCCAGTGGAGACGCCCCAGACCTGAGCCAGCCAGCCCTGTCAACTCTGCCCGATGGTGCTGCCTCACATCCCAGATCTTCTGAGCTGAGCTCTGGGCATAGGGACAGTGCAGCCTCAGACCCCCTCCTGCCTCTGCCCCTTGGGCACCCACTCAGTTTCCTTGTCTCCTTCATTAGTTTCCCATGGAGACAGGCCTGTTTCCTTTGCAGGGAGTAAATTCCCTCCTCCCATTCCCCAGCTGTGTCCCAGAGGATGGCCTGAACCCTGGGGACCTCAAAGCTGCTGCCCTTGGACCCCCTCCTGTGGCACTAACAGCACCCCAGGGGCTGACCCCTGACTGCCCTAGGACCTGGCCCTGGATTCTGGGTCCGAGACCCCCAGCAGCTCTCTCCAGGCCATTTTTCAGCCTGGCTCCCTTGAGTGGCAGTGGCCCCCAGGATCAGCTGCGTCCCTGTCCTCTTCCTTCAGAGGTCCCACCAAGCCTCATTTGCAGCACTTTAAGCTGTGGAAACTTGCCCTCCCCCAGCTTTCCTATCTGAGCTAACCTGTTCTCCCCTGCCTGTGGCCACACAGATGGTCCTTCCAGCACTAGCTGTGTGGACCAGGGCAAGTCTCTTCATTTCCTTTGAGGCTAGCTGTGCCCAGTTAAGCAGGACTAACCACACCTCTCCCCAGAGCTGATGCAAGGATTACCTTGTCAAAGGTTTGGCATCAGCTTTTCCACACATCAAGGGCACTGGTGGAATTGGCAGCCTTGCTATAACTCTCTGACAAGGCAGGCGATGCAGCCACACCTGTGGAGGCCAGGGCCACCCCACTGCCAGCCACAAGGGAGCTGGTGATCAGAGCAAGGGTGAGAGCTGGATGGCCTAACTCTGGGTCACAGTTACGGGAGCATGGAGGCCCAGGAGATACCTGAGATGTGTGTCCAGGAGGAAGGCAGCAGATTTAGGAGGCTGGAACTCAATAAACAAGTGGTGGAAGGGTGCGTAGGCTGGACAGGGCCCTGGCCTTCAGGCCCAGACTTGTGCTGTCAGCTGGGCGGGGGCACAATCCTTGTTCCATGTATTTATTTCCCTGTTGGCCTCCCTCCAGGTCCGGGAAGCCTGAGCATTGAGACCTGCTTTGGCTTTACGCCTGCTCCAGATTGTGTTACCCCAACAGGGAACCCCTATAGGGAGGGGAAGTCTGGAAGCTGTGCAGTGTTGGTGGGGGTGTAGTGTGTGTGTGTATGTGCACGCGCGCGCGCTCTTGTGTGCGCAGTCTAGGCTCTTCCCTGTGGGTTGCTACTCCTCCCAGGGACTCTGGGATAGTAGGGCTGTGGGTTTAGGAAAGAACATAGGAGTGTCTCGCCATAGCCTCAGGACCTCGTCTGTGGAGACAGTATGGGGTCTCTCAAGTTCTTGGGCACTTGAGACTGGGCTCTAAAGCCCCCATCTGCTTTTTCTCTTCCCCAGGTCCCTCTGAACCCTCCTTGGGTCGGGTGAGAGGGGGGTGGGTTGGGTGAGGACAGACAAAGGAGAAGGCCAAGGTAGGTGTGACTGTTCCTACCTGGGTCAGGTAAGACAGGCCCTGCTGGAGCGACTACCCTCCATGTCAGGGTCTTTGCCTCTCTTCCACCCAAACCTAGGCCACACTGCCCTCACTCTCTGCAGGGCACCTTCAGGCCTGAGAGCCCAGGACCCATCCTGCATGCATAGGCACTGGGGGGGGGGCGAAGGGGAAGATGGGTCCTTTGACTAGGCCCACCTCCCCTTAGAAAGTCACCTGAAGTTGCCATACCTCCCATACGGTCTACATGGTCCTGTCCCTCTTTGGGAGGATAGTAAAGTAATGATGAAGTCAGTAAGGACTCTGAGCTCCCAGGCAGCTCCCCTCCCCCGGCCCTGCTCTGTCCCCCTTCACCTGACCCCAGCCTAGGTGTCCCTGAGTACCCAAGCCTGGGCCAGGTGCTTCTCCCTGTTTCCCCAGTTCCCACACCTGGTCCTTGGCATTTTAATTGCTGGTTACAATCATTACAAGGGGCTAGAGGGCAGGACTGTGGCCTGTAATGAACACCATGGTGCCCACAAGGTCCAGCATGAGGCTTGGCATA
Organism: Aselliscus stoliczkanus; assembly: GCA_033961575.1. Classification (NCBI taxonomy): domain Eukaryota; kingdom Metazoa; phylum Chordata; class Mammalia; order Chiroptera; family Hipposideridae; genus Aselliscus; species Aselliscus stoliczkanus. The sequence continues at coordinate 17,350,059 of CM066728.1, read as the reverse complement.
CAGCAGGCCCAAATGTGAGGAACATGGCAGCCAGGCCTCTCCACACACCAGGGGCTGAGGCAGTAACAGCAGTTGCTTTGAACTTTATTTGAGAAAAACAGAACAAAGGTATCAAAAGAGCATACAAGCTGACAGGTGGGGATGGTCAGTGATGGCTAACGGGGGGTTCGAAGCAGGGCTAAGGCCTTTACTTGGCTCCAGGCTGCTCAGAGTTTCCAGCTTCTGGGCCCCCAATCTGGGCACGAGCCTCGAAGGTGACAGGGATGGTGATCTCTGCTGACTGGGTGGCTGGCTTGGGCATCGGGGCCTCCACGGTGAGCGTGCCCTCAGGGGACAGGGAGGAAGACACCAGGGTGGGGTCCACACCAGGGGGCAGCCTGGACATGCAGAGAGGGAGGACAAGAGTTACACACAGGCAAGTAAGTCACTGTTCCCTCCTCCCACTCCCCACCATTGGGCGCCAGGACTCACGTGTATTTTCGAGTGAAGCACCGCGAAATGTAACCATGCTCGTCCTGTCTTTCTTCGTGCTTGCCTGGGGAGGGAAGGAGGCCAGAGGGTGAGGGACGGGCCCAACACGCCCCACCTGATGGGCTGGACTCAAGACAGACCCAGACTGGCAGAGGGATTTGGGGGCCAGGGGCTGTCCTGAGGAACTTTTGGAAAGTTCGGTTTAGGACTTGGGGTGGGTCGCGCTGTGCCTGGCCTGCGCACACGCCCCCTCCACGGACCCGGCAAGGGGCGGAACAGCGCTGGAAGACAAAGTTCTCTTCGCACCCACCGCAGGCCCCGGTGCGGGTGAGCGCAGGGAAAGCTGGTCATTTCTAGGTGGGGGGGCCTTCACTGAAAGGGGGCATTTCTTCCCTTAATAGAGCGTTTTTGGACCGAAAGGTCCCTTGGGAGCTATCCGCTACTCCCATTCTGAAGAAGGGGACACAGGCCTGGGGCAGGGCCAGGAAGCTTAAGTTTTCACTGCTCAGGCTCCCCTCCCCGCCCTGCCAGCTCCGTCCCTGAAAGGCTGGGGGCTCACCGGTGATCTCCACCACGCCGTCCTTGGTCTTGACCGTTAGCTCCTCGGGGGCGAAGTGGTTGACGTCCAGGGACACGCGCCAGCGGTCGGCCGTGTGCCGGATCTCCGAGACGCCGCTGCTAAGCTGATGGCTGAGCGCGCGGCCGTAGGCGGGCGCGGCCACTGCCGAGGAGCCCTCGGCGGCCGGGAGCACAGGGCGCACGTAGCCCGGCCAGCCGCTGTGGCCCAGCCAGAGCGCCACCTCGTCGGGCAACCGCGGCATCCCGAACGACTGCTCGAAAAGGCGACTGTGGGGCGGGAACCAGTCGCGGAAAGGGTCCCAGCTTGAGCTCCGGAGGAGCGAGAAGGGCACGCGGCGCTCTGTCATGCTGGATCGGATCTGCGCGTCTGGCTGGGGCCCGGAGAAGTGCGGGGCGCTGTGGCAAGAAGCGCTTTTATGGGGCTCCAGCCGGATATTTTTAGCAGGCGGTGCTTCAGGTCTCTATTAATGGCAATGACCGGTTGGGGGCAGCCCCTCCCCCTGCATACCGGCGCAGGGGCGGGGCGAGGAAGACTGCCCACATCTGGAACCTTCCCGTTCAAAGAAACAAAGGATCGGAGGTCCGGTGTTGATACAGTGCCCACTGCCGGACAGGCCTGGGCGTTTAAGCGCTGGCCCGCGGCCGCAGGAGAGCCCCATTCTTTTGTCCAGGAGGACCAAGTGGAGAGAGGTTGGGTTACTTGTCCCAGGCAACACTACTTCTAGGAAGTGGCAGAGCCAGGATTTGAACCACGGGTGTCTGTGAAATAATGTCTTTTTTTTTTTTTTTAAGAGGGCAGTGTCACTGGCCCCCATATGCGGGATCCGAACCAGAGCCGCTGGCGTCCCAAGCCAGCTCTCAACCACCGCGCCACTCGGCCGGCTCCAATAATGTCTTTTAAAAAAAAAGATCTAAGTGGTTTTAATTAGGCGGTTCAGGGTTTGGGCAGCATCCCATCTAGCGACTAGAAGGGCACTCCCTGTAAAATAATGTCTTAAGGAGCAGCCTGATGTGGTTTTTAGGACTGTGGGCTCTGGAGCCAGACCGCCTGGGTTCACATCCTGGTTCTGCCACTAATTGGAAGAACTTGTGCAAGTTAGAGTCTGTGTGCCTCAGTTTCCCCATCTGGAAAATGGAGATGATGATAATGCTTACATCAGTGGGTTAGTGTGAGGATTATGTGACTTAATGCAAGTATAGACTTTACCCCAGGGCCTGGTACATGATAATTATTGTTATTATCTACCTGGAATTGAAGAGAGGGAGGAAGGAGGAGGATGCGTACCAATCCCCGTTGCAGAGGCGGTGGTATGTGTGGGTCTGGCCATTTCCCCGCACCCCCAGCAGTGGGACTGGCCCAGATGAGAACCCAGGACCCAGTGCTGAGAAGGGGTGAGGAGGAAGGTTATTGTCAGCCTCCGAGTTATTTCCAATTTTCCTTGAGGACGGGAAGTCTGAAATGCAGCAACCTTGAATCTAAATAGTCTGGGGTTTGTCATTGACTTACTGTGTGATTTTGGGCAGGGCCCCTCCTTTCTCTAGGCCTCAATCTTTCCTTTTGCAGATTATGATCTCAAAGCCTCTTTTGTTTTTTATTCCCACAGCACAAAGGGAGAGGGGGCTCCAGGCAGTACAGTTTGCTCACTCTTGCTTGGAGCCTGGGGCCTGCCCCTTGAGCCCTCCTATCTGACCACTTATGGGATCCAGGTCCCATCTCCCATTGCTTGGAGAGGGTGGTGTCCCTGGCTCCTGCCATAATCCTAACATTCCCTCTTTCCTTCCTTCATATGCATGACTCTGGTCCAGCCTTCCTTCTCTTCCTTCTGCTGACTTACGTCCTATTATCCTTTCTTTTTTTTTTTTTTTTGAGGGCAGTGTCACTGGCCCTCATATGTGGGACCCGAACTGGAGCCACTGGCTTCCCAAGCCAGCGCTTAACCACCACACCACTCGGCCGGCCACTATTATCCTTCCTTTTTAGATGAAGAAGCTGAGGTTCAGAGCGACTGGCCCACTGTCTCCTGTAAGACACCAACAGAGTAAGCCTTTGCCTCTCTAGTGCTTGGGGTGCTTACCCTCAGGTGCTCCTACCTTGGAGTTTCCCTACCTTCTGTCTTTCTGAGACCTACCATGTTTACTGCCCCTCTTCTGGGGCTGAGCCTATACTCTGTCAGTTCTACAGGGGACCTTGCCCTGCCCTGGACACCCGAGGGGCTGGAAGCCAGACTCCAGGCCACTCACCTCAATGAGGCTCATGCCCTCCCTGGGCCTCAATTTCCTCTTCAAGAGAGAGAGCTCCTGGATGCCTTTCTTTCTTACTCACCTGAGCCCCATGAGGAAAGAGTTGGGGCTGGGCCATGAATCTGATGTCACCTCTAGAAAGGCCTCTGAGCACCTGGGCTCTCTTGGGTCAAGGGTGGGAGGCAGACAGGATCCCTGCCCTCTGCCCCATTTCCCTTGCTGGATCATGTCATGAGCCCAGTAGATCTCAGCTGGGAGCTCCTGGCTGTCCCCCCACCCCCTCAGGGTCTCAGCTTCAGGAAGCCCCAGGTCTTTGGTCCCTGGCATTCCCAGCCCCACCCATCCTCAACTCAATAAAGTCAGGATGAGCTCAGGAGTCAGGGAGGGCCCTCATCCGCCCCTGCCTGCCCACCTTGGCTCAGACTGGAGCGCAGGTGCCCCACCCGAGAAGGAGCCGTCAGGTGTGGTCATGGATGCTTTCAAGTGTGGCCCTGCCAGGCCCAGCCACGCTCTGGGTGGAGGCTGCCTGGCTGGCTGCCAGCACTTGTAGGCACAAGCTCCCTTCATCTTGCCTGGAACCAGGCAGGTAGGATCCATCCTACTACCCCTGCCAGGGAAGTTGTGCAACAGCTCCGTCACTCTGCCCACAGCAGGTTGAGGAGACAGAACAGAGAATTTACATCCATCTTCAATGGGCCAGTTCTTGAGGGACTCTTAGGTCACTCTGCCAGTAATAAGGGAGGGGACATGGGTGGCTCTGGGTCGTGGTAAGAGGGGGTGGGGTGTGGAAGAAACTGGGTTTTGGGGTCAGACAAGGATAAGCTTGAATCTGGGTGGTGCTGTTCGCTGGCCTGGTGACCTCTCTGAGCCCCCATGTCCCCATCTGCAAAACGTGGCTAATAACGTGCCCATCTTGCAGGGTTGTGGTGAATCTCAATTACAGTTATGCACATGAAGTGCCTGGTGCTCATTAAGTATTAATCATATTAAGGAAAGAGGGCCTTTACTTTTGGATATTGAAACTTAGACTGAGAATTATGCAGTTGTATGAACTTTCTAGCAGGTCCAGGTATCTTATTAGGGTCCTGTTGTTGAGATGAAAAAACTGAAGTCAGAACTACCCAAGGTCACAAAGCTGGTAAGGGGGTGGGAAGGATTGGAATTCAGGTCTCCTGATTCTCTGTCCGGTGGGGGAGACTTCCCAGGCAGTCCAAGGAGGGCTATGGGCTGTGGGCTTCTGGGTGCAGGGTGAGGTGTTGCCTGTCAGGACAGGGAGGGTTAGGCTGGACTCTCTAGGGTGCATCCAGCTCTAGCCAGGTGCCTTTTCTCCAGGAGGTTGCACCCTGAACCCAGTCACAGGGTTTGGCAAGAGGTTGCAAGGGCTGGATGTCTGCCCCCACTTGCCCACCCTCACAAATGTTCTTTGACAATCTTCTGCTCTAGCATTTGGGGCGCTGAGCTGCCATAGGGTAGTTTTTTTCTGGGATTAAGAGGACAATAACTCCACCCCCAGGGATTTCCTAGAAGCCAAGGGGGTGGGGGTGGAGGCAGGGTGAATGGTGAGGGGAGGTAGGCACTGGGATTCCTTAATCAGAGGGGCCCCTCCCCTCATCCTGGTCCCAAAGTCTGGGGTACACTGCAGCAGTCCTCAGAACAGCCTCCCAGCCTGGCACTTGGCCACACTAGCCACACCCTTGGGTGGCCTTTGCCAATTGTGGCTGAGCCAGCCTCTCCTTCCCTGGCTCAGGTCCAGAGAAAGTTCTAGAGTCTTCAGGCAGCTGCCAGAGCTCCCTGGAGAAGCCTGACAGCTGATGGATTGCGCTGGTTGCTGGGCCTGTTGGGAATTGAAAATGTGGGCAGCAGTAATTAGAGTGCATTAGAGGGACACTGTCCCTCTAGAAATCTGTTTCCAAAAACCCATGTCCAGCGTGCCCACCTCTTAGGTCTCTGGCTTCTTGCTGGCCTTGGGATCACCTCACCCCCATCCTCGCTGAAGGGGTGCCAAGGAGGGGCCAGGTGGGAGGAGACTCATTCTCTGGCCCCGCCCACCCCTCTGTCCAGCAGAAACAATCTGTCTAGCTTGGGAGCCTAGGGACCTGCATGTCTCTGACTCTGTGACCTTGGCTTGGCCAGCGGCCGGCTCCCGTGACTCATTTTCTTCATCTGTACAATGAGACCATTGGACTGGACGTTCCCTAAGACTCCTTCCAGCACAATGAATCAACAGTTTCTCCTTCCCCTCCCCAGGCCCCCTACACTGCCTGCTCTGCCAGAGAGGGTGTAATATGTGAGTAGAGGGAGGGGGTGAGGGAGGACATGGAGGTGTGGCAACCCCGGAGGCAGGAGGCCCTGTAGTCGAAGCACTGTCATATGTCATGTCCTGAGAGCCTTTCTCAGGTGGAGGGGGGCCTGGAGAAGGAAGGACAGGTTTCTGGTGTTACAACTGGTTTGCTGAATACATCCTCAGCTGAGAACGGCTGGTGAGAGGCCAGGGGGCTTCCAAGAGCATCTCAGAGAGACAGGGGATGGGGGATGCCAGGTGGGACACCGAAACTGGGGCTGAGGGAAACCAGTTAAGGAAAACAGGACACGGGAAAGTCCTGTCCAGCCTCCTGGATGCTGTGAGTTTTGGGAGGGGAAAGATTGGGGGGGGGGTCCCCATGGTTTCCACTTGTGGAAACAGAAATCAGGAGAGGACTTACTGCATCCCAGAGGCGCACACCCGGGAAGGTTCCCCCACACCCATACCATCTCCCCCTCCTTGTCACCAATGCAGAATTGGAGTTTCCTGTTTTCCTGCCTGCCTTCCTGGCAGTATTTTTCCCTTTTCCCAAGGTACAAAGCAGAGGCTGAACCCTCAGTCCATGGGAGGGACAGAGGCCTGGTACCCTGCTAGCCTCCCTGTCCCGGGAATGCTTCCCCAAATAGCCAAGGAGGGCGCTGAGGACAAGAGCTTAAGGCTTCCAGGCTGACATGGATCCTCCTCACCAGGGCTCTCCCCTCTCTGTCCAGGCCTGTTTTGTGCCCCTCTACCAACTGGCAGTTTTCCTCTCACTCTGTCGCCCTCTAGTGTCTTCTGCTGCCACCACACCTGGCCTTTGCCTCTTGCCCTCCCCCCAGGGTTTCGGGAACTACTCACTCCCTGGCTACCTCATTCACTCATTACCTCATTCACTCATTTACTCATTAGACAAACATTTCAAGTGTTCCTATTTTGGGATGGCAGAGACCAATAAGGCATTGCCTGGGCTCCAGAAGCTCACAGATTTAGGGAGAGAGAGAGACTTGCCAACAAAGAACTGGAACAATAGCTTAAGGCCCTAAAGGCAGGAATAGACCCAGAGGAACCCAAGGCAGTAGTCACTGCAGCTGGGGACCAGAGGCTCTTTGGAGTAGGAGGCAGCTGCGCTGGGCCTCAAACCATGAGTTCATCTGACTATGGGGGCCCAGGAAGGAGGGTCAGCTGCCCTGGGATGTACAGGAGTCAAGGGCAATGGTGGGAGAGGAGGTTGAAGGGCTGGCAGGAGGAAAGGTAGCCATTCCAGGTGGAGCAATTTGGAAGACCTTACAAGGTGGACATGGTCACAGGATGCAGGGTCCACAGAGCAGAAAGTTCCATTTCATTAACTCAATACTGTGTCCTCAGAGCTAGGGACTGTGCGTAGCACACAGTAAGTTTTCAATAAGTGTGTATGGAATGAGTGAATGAAAGGTCAGATTTTCATTTTAGATACAGCAGGATGGATTGGAGGGGGCAAGAGAGAGGCCGGCTGACTAGTGGGAGGGGTGCTGGTGAGAGGGCCCAGGATTGCTGGGCCAGGAACAGAGGTGGGACAGAAAGAGAAGTGGCACCATCTGGGGGCAGCCTGGCTGTGGGGTGCAGGGAGCAAGACACAAGGCTGAGCGGTGAGGAAATGGAATAGGGGAGTGGGAAAGGAGCAGGTATGGGCTCAGTGTGAGACAGGCTGAATTTTCATGCCCACCTTTGGGTGTGTCTCATGCCCCCCTGCCCAGGAGGTAGCATCTCCAGAGCAGGGCCAAGTGTGCACTCCCTGTGGCCCCCCACTGCTTGCCCAAGGCCCGGATTTGCTGAACTTGTGTAAAGGGTTCAAGAGACACAGGTGCTTCTTTGAACATTTTCCTCAGATCAGAAGCAGCCACTGGCCAAAGGCCCTTCTGGTGCCCTTTCCAGCCAGAGGGAAAAGAAACTGGAGGTCACGTGCTGACACAGCCATAGTTTCAGGCGCATGGCCCCCCTCCTCTGGAGACCAGACTAAGGACATATGCATCATAGCTCAGGCAGACAGGAGCTAGGGACACATCAGCTACTCCCTCAGCAGAGGTGGGCCAGGATTCTTCACCTGTGGGACCCTAAAGGCTTCAGAGTGAATGTGAGATCTGGCATTGCATGCCAAATGGTGGGCATGTGCACATCTGGGGAAAGGGTTCCCAACCTTGATCAGATCCCCAAACAGTAGCTAATTTGAAACAAGGTTAAAATCTACCACTTTACGAGAAAAGGAGGAAGAGGGGGAGGAGGAGGAAGGGAAGAAGGAGGAGAAGATTTGGTGCATTTGTTTAGATCTATAGAAAAGAAATAAATAGGGCCGGCCAAGTGGCGTGGTGGTTAAGCGCCGGTTTGGGAAGCCAGAGGCCCCGGTTCGGGTCCCACATATGAGGGCCAGTGACACTGCCCTCAAAAAAAAATAAATAAATAAATACAATGTGAGAAACTGTTCAAAAAAACCACAACCCTCCCTTTCCAGCCCCATCCTAGTGCCCAGCCAGGGCAGGACACTTGGTATTTTTCCTTAAGTGGCCACTTATGGAATACTCACTCTATACCAGTCCTGGTGCTTAGCACTCTCAGGACAGTATTTCCTTTCTGGTACCTCTCAGTCTTGTGTATCACATAGCCGGGAAGAGCTGGGGCCTGCACTTATAGCCACATGATGCTCCAACCTATGTTCTAGCTGTTCTGGAACATTCCACCTGTAGGGAGGGTCCTGTTTATTGGCCCAGTGCCTTTTCCCTCTGCTCCACTCCCACTGACTGCTGGGTGTGGGGGTTGGGGGAGTGGAGGTGGTCTTGGGTCCTCTTTTCCTCCCCACTGAGCTGCAGGCTCTGCAGACTCATACATGGAGGTGGGGAGTGGAATGGGTGGGTTATGTTGGGCTCTGGTTCCTTGGTGCCAGCTCTTCTCTCTGGGTCCTGGGGAGTCTGAGCCCCTTCCATTTCTTGGAGGGAAGGACCCCCAGACCCCATGCCCTCCCGACACTCCCCAGGTACCCAAATCCACAGAGGCCTGGTTTTACTACCTGCTATCCATCCGGGCACCGAGTGTTTTATTAGAGTCCAAGTTTTACCCGCACTGCGGAGACAGGGAGGGGGAAATAGAGGGGGAACCCGGACCAGACCCCAGACCCCTCCCCACACTGGAGCCCAGGGCATCTGCCCTAATGGGCCAAGGAAGACTTCGTGAGATCCCTGAGGGCCCCAGGAGGAGGGGGCTGGGAGCAGCAGAAGAGGGCTGGGGGCCACTGTTTCTTATTGATGCCCCAGGCCAAGGCCCTCAGACTAGATCCTACCCTTTCTTCCAGGGGCTGTAACACGCTTCTCTGGAGAGCCTTGGCTGGCCCTCTCCCCACCAAACCCTGAGGAGGAAGTGCTCCCTTGGGTAGGCCTGAAGCACATGTTATCTATGCCTGTGACCCTGTGCTGCCATCTGGCCCATCTCCCAGACAAGGGACACACAGGGACACCAGGGCCTGCTGGATCATCAGGCTGCATTGCTTCTCCCCTCTTCTCACAGGCTCCTCCTTCATCCACCCCTACTCTCTTCTACCTCCTGACCTGAACCCCTTTTAATCTCAGGATCAGATGCAGTTGTAGACTGTATGTCCCATCTTATGTCATACAGAAGGCCTGGCTGGTGTGGTCTTGGCCCAGGGCATGGGGTGAGGGCTGGAGGGAGAGCCTGGCCTGGAGAGAAGAGGTGGGATCAAGGGTGAGCTCCCCAGCCCCAAGGCTGGGGCTTAGAGGCCCATCTGGTATGGCACTCCTGGGCCAGGGGAGGGATTTAGGAGGCTGTGGGGCCAGCCTCCAGCCCTCAGCCAGGGTCCTCCTGCAGCTAGCTCGGAAGGAAGTAGCTCCCTAGCCTGGATGGTAGTGCACCAAGAGTTAGGCCATTCTTCCTTCAGTCTAACTCAGATCCCACTTGCTTTCCACCTCTTTGTCTGCCCAGTGATAGAGAAGAGCCAAGGGCCCTGCAGAGTGGGTAGGGGAGGCTCCCAGGACTGGCACCTTCCGAGGTGTCTCTGGGTCCACTGAGCTGAGGTCCCCAGCCTGGTGAGCTGGCATCAAGCAGGAAGAGGGGAGGGTGATCCCTGTGTTCGAAAAGGCTCTTTGTTCCCTGGACACAGTGGGCTGGCAGGAGGTGGGGGTAGGAACCCTCTAGAAGCAGCAGAACCCAGCTCCTCCTTGTCTGCAGGATGCCGTACCTCAAGGTCTTCTCTGGCCCTGGGACCTCTTTGTAGCAGTGGGGTGCAAGCCCCCCATGAGTCCTGGAGCCTGATCCCTTGCCTCTCCCTGTGCCATGGGGCACTAAGCTGGGTCCGTCTGGGCTCAGAAGCCCCCACTTTCTGAACTGCTCCTGCTGTGGTAGCTGGGACTGGGGGTCCGGGAGGGGCTGCACGTGCGGCTGCGGGTCCCACGACTGCGGCTGCTGTAGCTTCCATGGCTGTGGCCAGGGCTGGGGCTGCGGCTGGGGCTCCGGCTTGAGTAGTCGCTGCTCAGGCAGCTGGAGGAGGTTGAGGGGCTGGGCCGGTAGTAGGGGATGGGCCGCTTTCGGGCACTGTGGGAAGGGAAAAGCTGATTACAGGCCATCCAGGGCCTTCACTCAGGCCCCAAGCCCCTACCCAGCAGTGGCCAGGGCTTCCCTGCCTCAGACTCCCGAGCCCCAGGCTTGGAGTGCCTCCCCTAACCCCCATCCCCACAGACTTGGACAGTCAAGGATCACTGGCCAATTTCATGTTGATCATTTTGTTTTTCCTTACTTGTCTGCAGGGAAAGGGGGTCGAATCTCAGTTTGACCTGAGCAGCTCAATAGATGTTTGTTGAATGAATGAAACCTTTAAATATAGACAACTCACACCAACCAAGCCAAGCAGTGGTTTCTGTGCATGGAAGGTTTGTGGAGATGGCCCAGCCCTGCTCCTCTGTTCCCCACAGAATTGAGAATTTTGTTTTTTTTCAGGACACATGAAGGGAACAAGGAAGAGAGCCCTGGCCACTTCTGCCCATGCCCACTGGCCCCTCTCCTCACTCAGCTACCTCCCGCCAGCCCCGGAGTTAGTTTGAAGCCAGGAGGCTGTGACCCAGAAAAAAGAAAAGAGAGTGGTTAAGGGGGAGACAATGCCCCATCATGTGGGGTTAATTCTGAGGAAGAAAATAGGTGTACGTTAGTGGGACGAGGAGGAGGCAGCCTGGGAGAGGGGCTGAGATGGGTGCCAGGTGGGAGGTGTGGAGGTCCAGCCATCTTAGGACCCACCTGCATATGGGTGGGGTGTGTGACCTGTCTGGGGGGATGTCCCAAGCCTGGCGGTCTGGCCTCTAGCTCTGGAGTAAGGGGAGGAGGCAATGTGAACATCAATGTCTAGGAAGGGTCAGTTTGAAAATCAGACCATGTGAAAGCTGAAAAGATGCTCAGGGAGGCTTGCTCATTGTTCAGACATGAGAACAGAGACCCAGAGAGGCCCACTGATCTCACAAGATTGCCCAGCAAGGCTGTGGCAGAGCTGGGATCAGAATTTTGCCTGTGACCCTCTACCCCGTGTCAGGGGTCAAGGGCTTCAGGGTGATTTCTGCAAACACAGACCATCGGCTCACCTGGAGACCCAGGCCCAGACCCTCCAGTGCAGCAGAGAAGCTCTGATCATATAGCACAGCCCCACTGGACTGTGTGGGGAAAGTGGGAGGGACTGATTCCTCCCACAGCTGCCCCAGAGACCAGGCTGCTGGTGCCCCCTCCTCCAAATTCCCCATGGGGCTGGGAGGTGAGCAGTGAGGTTAGTGAGAAAAGGAGAGGCAGACAGACAACTGTACAGAGCCAGGTCAGCTCACATGGGCATCTCCCTGCAGCCTGTGGAGAGGGGGTCCACTTGGCCCCCAGGCTGGCCACAGGCCACTCAGCAGGCTGGACCTTGAGATGAAGGAGAAAAGGAGACATCATTGCCAGGAGATGAATATGGGTAGGAAAGAAGGGCAGGAGCGACTCCAGGAGGGATGGCTGGAATCTTCCAGAGCTTAATTCCACATTTGCAGCTTACCTCCCACACCCAAGTGCAGATCCCCCTCCTCTCCATGGGCCTTCAGGCCCCCACCACAGACCATTCCCTTCTTGAGGCCTTCTCCTCAGCGAACCTCTACCTCTGTCTCTGAGTCCCCGCCCCGCCCCAGCACCAATAATTCTAGCCCCTTTTCTCAGTGAGCCCCCTTTCCTTCAGTGAGCCCCCACCTCCTCTCCTTCAGCTTCTCCTCCCTACACCAGGCTTACTCGGTCCCTCCAGGAGACCCCAGGTGCCCTCACACCGGACTCCTCTGTGGCTGCCCCCCTACCCCACCCCTCCATACCTGGTGATGCGCCGTGGCTCCATGAAGCTGGGCGAATCCCGGCGTCGCTTGCGGATGGGCGAGTAGCTGCGGGAGCGGCGCCGGGCGCGGGCGGCCTCGGCCTCCGCGTGCCTCGCGCGGCCCTCGACGTCCTTGTCCCTGCGGGGCCGGGCCCGAGGTGAGCGCCGCCGCGGCCTCCCGGGCCCGCCCTCTCCCCGGCCCCCTGCACTTCTTCTTCCTCCCACCGCCAGGCGGGACTTCGGCTGTACTTACCGGCCCACGGGCTTCTTGGGCGACGGCGAGCGGCTGGGGCTGCGGGCCCTCTTCTCCGCGGAGCGCGAGCGGGATTTGGAGGGCGAGCGGCTGGAGCTCCAAGAGCGCGGGTGGGGCCCCGGGCTACGCGACGAGCTCTTCCCCTCGGGGCCGCCGTGCCGGCCATGCGCGCCCGGGGACGGGGAGGTGCTGGCCGGCCGGGCGCGCGGGGGCCGCTCCTTGGCCCTGAAGGAGGGGCACGGCGACAGGGGGCTCAGCTCGGGAGAAGTGGGCTCCGTGGAGGAGCAGAGTGGGGGGGTTCCCAGCTAGGGACAAAGTGGTTTCCGTGGGGAGAAATGGACTCAGTAGGGGGAAGGGTGCTATGGGGGAGGAGTTCATCGAGGAGGGGATGGTTTAGTAAGCGGGAGGAGGTTGTGTGTGAGTTGCCGTGGAAGGTTCCTGGGTGGAGGGGAAGGAAGGGGGGCGGAGAGAGGAATCAGTGGGGAAGGGGTTGTTCCGTGGTGTCGATGGGGGGCATCCCAGTGATGGAGGAGGCTGATCCGTGGTGTGGGCGAGAAGAAGGATCTCGGCGAGGGGAGTAGAAGGAGCGGTGTGGGGAGAGTGTCCGTGCGGAAGAAGGGCTCCGGGGGTCGAGGGGGAGTGATCAGGGAGGGGGCGCTCAGAGGGACCGCGGGGGCAAGGGCGCTCCCTGCCGGTGGGAGGAGAGGGTCCGTGGGGAGGAAGGGTGGTTAGTGAGGCGGCGGGGGGCGGAGTCTGGGAAGGGGCAGCGCTCGGCGCAGGGATGGGACCCCCGGCTACGTGGGGCCGCGCCCGCTCACCGTTTCCCGTGCGCGCCGTGGCCTCGCTCGGAGCCGGGCTCAGGCCCCGGGCCGGGGGCGCCGCCGCCGCCCGAGTCGCTGCTGGACCCGGCCCTGCTGAGCGAGCGCGACGAGCCCCGGGGCGGCGCGGGCCGGGCGCGCCGGCGGCCCCTGCGGCGGGGCCCGGACGCCGGGGACCGCGAACGCCGCCGCCTGCGCCTCCGCCGCCGCCGCCGCCTGGCCGGCCCGCCCGCCGCGCGGCCTCCTCTGCCCTGCGACGACGGCGCCGAGCGCGGGCTCGGGCTCCCCTTCTCCCGCGCGGGCGGCGTGGCTGCGCCGGCCTCCGCCTGGTCGCCGGCCCTGGGCGAGGGCGAGCTGGGCTTCTGACGGGGAGAGAGGCAGAGAGGGCAGGGAGGAGGGGAGGGAGACGGACAGAGGGACGGAGACAGAGGCGGAAGCAGAAACAGGGGAAAGAAGGAAGGTGGGGGACCCAGAGGGGAGAGAGGCAGAGTCAGAGGAAACAGAGAGGAGAGAGAGAGGGACAAGTTAGGGAGACAGACAGAACGGATTCCAGGAGGCCGAGAAAAAGAGGGGGGACACAGAGAACACAGACCAAGAGAAGAGCGAGAGAGCGGGCGGGTGGGGTGGGGGGGAGAGAAGAAGAGGGGGCTTTCACCGGGCCCAGGCCGGGGCCTGCCAGTCCCGGAGCATCGCACACACGGTTCCCCGCGCCTGCCCTGCCTCTGCCTCTCTGGAGTGTCCACCTTCTGGCCTCAACAGTGCAGCTCATGCAAGGTTCTCAGCATGCAAAACACAAGAGGGACGGAGCGGTGGGGGGCGGGGGGCTGACAGGGAGGGGGCTCCAGGACGGGCACGGGGGCTGGCATTGCCCCCCGATGGGACGGACGGACGATCCCGGCAGAGAGAAGAGAGAGGGCGGGCACCGGGAGGCCGGGCCAGGGCCAGCCCAGCGGACCAGGCTCCCCAGCGCTTGGGGGTGGGTGGGTGAGGGGATGGAGGGGGCACACGGCACACAGATGGGGTAGGGGCGGGGCTGGACAACTGAACTCAAAACTGAACCGAAGAAAGGGAAGAAAAACAGAAATAAAAAACAAAATCCACAAATGTCATTAGATACCAAAATCAAAAACAATGTCTGAACTCCTGGGGAACTGACATTTTTTCTGTTAACATTTTTCTTTCTTTGTTTTCCGGCCCTGCGGAGACCTGTGGAGCTGTCAGTAGCACCTGACTGTCTTTCTGTTTCTCTCTTTTTTTCTTTTTCTTTTTTTAAGTTCTGATTTTTTTTTAAGTCCCTCTTGGTTAACGTCCACTTACCAATAAAGTGGCACTTCCTCCTTTAGTAGGTAAGATGTGTAAGAGAAGGGAAAAGTGTGGTAGCGTAAGTTCATCATTAGATTCACAAAAATGCAAGAGAGATAGAGAGAGAGAGAGAAAAACTCAACCACCCCATTCTAGGCCAAGAGGAGGCCACACTGCCTCTGCAGGAAGGACTGGCAGCGCCTGGCTCCTCCGGCCTGAGCAGGCACCTCTTGGGTGACCACTGGATAGAGATGTCAAATGTTTTTCCAAAAGTGGAGTTAGGACACAAGGATCTGGATACAGAAAAACTGAAAGGGCACCTGGTAACTTCAGAAGAGCCCTGGCTGGGAACCAGGGTCTGAGAGCCTGTCACTACTTCACTGAGTGACCTTGGACAAGTGACTTCCCCATTCCGGGCCTCAGTTTCACCATCTACAAAATGAGAGGGTTGGGCTTTGCTTCCTGAATGTTCCTTCCAGAGCAAATATTCCAGGATTCTCTGTACTCCCCTGACCACCCTCTCCATCCTCCTCCCTGCACAGAACTGACCTTCCTCCTGTCCTTGGGCTTCCTTCCATCTGATAACAGTTGATTGCCTTTGTCTGTTTATAAGTCTGTCCTTCACCCCCACTCCAACCCCAGTCACCAGCACCAGCTTGACTTTGAGCACCTCCAGGGCAGATCTGGTGTTGAATTCAGCCCTGTAACCTCAGTTCTTATTACAGAACTTGGCATCTAGTAGGGTCTCAAAAGGGTTTGCTGAGGAAGGAAGACTTGCCCTCATAAGGGCCAGGGCCAAACCAGGGAGTTTTAGGACAGGGGCAGGGTCCTGGCCAAGTTCTTCAGGCAGGTTCTTGGGATGAGAGAACAAAACCAGCTGCCACCACCCCTCAGGGTACCTGGCCGCCAGGGACTGGAAGGCAAGTGATTGGCATGGCCCTGGTGCTTCTGCAGGGGGCAGGGTGGTTCCAAGGCCTCTCTGCAATCCTGGATCCAGCCTGTGCATGGAGGTAGAGCCAAGAACTCAGCCCCATTAGTGGAAAGGCACCAATGTGGAAAGGCTTGTGGTTGGTGGCTGAAACAGCCAATGAACACCAGCCATAGCAGGTGAGAGCAGTTGACCAGAGCCATATGGGACATGAAGACCTCCTCCTGGGGGAGCCTGGGACCACTGTTTGGGTCAGAGGCAGGCATAGGTGGGCAGAGTAGATATTACTGGGCACCAAGGTACCCCTCTGAGTACCCTGAACCTAGGCTAGGAGAGATGGAGTCTGGGTTGTTCACACATGGCCTCTCTGTGATGGCAGTTCCGTTCTCAATAGACATTACCAGGAGACACTGGCTTTCCAACACATACACTCCCGACCCTAGCCAGTACGGCTCCCAAGCTCCTAGCACTAGGTTCTGTCATCCAGCACTCTTTTCCTTCCGGAGAAGGCAAATGAGAAAGAAGTCTCCAGGTTCTTCAGATTTCCAGTTTCTTTCCTATCTCCTGGGTTGTCAGAGTGTAAAGTGAACAAATACTAGGCGGGGGTGTGGGGGCCCTGCCTGCCAATGCATAGTAACCCACCCCCAAGGAAACACTGGCCCCTGCCTTTGCTTGCTACTTGGGAGTAGTGGTGGGGCAGCAAGGCAAGGGGGCATAATACTAAACTTGGGAATTAAGACCAGGATGTGAATTCTCCAACCCCGACTGTGGATCTGAACCACTACTTCTGACTCCAGGGAAGAGGCCAGCAATGGGGAAAGAAGAGCGAGGGCCACAATGTGCCTTCCCACAGGCACTTCCCACTGTCGGCTGGGAGTGGGTGGGACTGTTAGGCACAAAAAAGTCCTGGGTTGGGTGGATACCCACCCCCATCAGGTTGCTGTCCCCAACCGTGGGCCAGATTCCTTGTGCTGATCTGGACCCTTCCTGCCAGGCATAGCTTAAAGTCCAATCTCTTCCCCATTTTCCTCTCACCTCCTCCAGGCCAACAGGCTGCCATAGCCCAAGGTGATAGGAATTGGACTAATGGGCAGAGTGAACACACTGGAATCAGCCCTGATGCAAGTTTGCTGTGAGACCTTAAGGAAATGACCTCACTCTGGGGCCTCAGTTTTCCTGTTGGTAAAATGGACATACCTGGGGTCTTTGCTGAACAGAGTGGGCCTGTTAGGGGTTGAGAATCTTTACAGGGTACAACTGACTGACTGTCTCCTCACAGACAAACAGGGTCAGAGCAGTGCTGGAAGGCCTGGGGCCCCATGGTATGTCCCCCAAGTGCTAGGATGGCAGAGGATGGGAGGAGGGTGCTGCTGGGTAGGTGACAGATAGCACCTTCCCTGCAGGAAGATTCCTAGGGCCAATCTCACCCTTATCTTCCCATCCCTCCAAAAGCCCTCATGAAAGGGTCCCCATGGTCCTGGCCCAAGGGTGAGCCTCATTCACAGTTTGGCTGGGTCTCCTTCTTCTCAGGGAAGATCAAAGCCCAGATGCCATGGACTCTCATGGCTGGACAGGAAGGACTGTGGTGGTCAAGGACCACCACACATCCCCTCTGGAAGCCTGCTCTGTGTATCTCCTGTCCCTCTCGCCTGGAGCTTCTCTCCTCTTCCCCTTCCCATCCCGGACTCACAGCCTAGCTAATACCCTATCTTACTCTACAGTCAGCCCAAGGTCACCACCTCCAGGAAGCCTTCCCTGAGCCTCATCCTGAGTCAGATGCGCTCCTCTATCATCCCGCAGACCCTTGCCTGTTCCTTTAGTATAGACTGAGCCGGGATGTGCTAGGGGCTACTGGTAACAAGCAGAGCTCCCCATCCACGGTTCAGCTTGTTCCCTCTCATCATTCTGAGTGACCTTTGTTTTCCAGCCTGGCAGGTGGGGGCTGCAAACCCAGGTCTGCCTGCCTCTCCCCTGGCATGGACACCACACAGGGCGTGGCATAGAGAAGTGCTCAGCAAATACTTGCTTAGTGTATGTGTGAATGAATGAATCAATCAATCAATGAGAGCTCACCTGCCTCTGAGCCCTGCTCCCAGGAGCCCCTCTATTCCTTGATACCACCTGCTCCACAACATCTTTCCTTTTTTTTTTAAGCTTCTTGTTTTAATGAAAGTGTATCTCAGGTTAAATTTATGTGATATGTAAACAACCCTTTGACTTAGGTAATTTGGAGAGAAAAAAAGTACAATGATATTGGTTGATCATTGACTTCCTAACTGACAGCTTTTCTTTTGCTTAGGTAAGAAATTTTCCAGGGGAAAAGACAACGGGAAGAGAGTAGCAAGGAACAGTGTCCTTGCCTGATCCTGGTATTCTTAAAGGCAAGAAGGAGTAAGCATCTGGGACAACTACCTGCTTTAACTTGGCATTTGGGGCTCCTGTTTTGGGGTTCCTGGTCACATCAGGTACTCCTTCAGGGTGAGGCCTCCACTCTCCCCATCAGGCTGGGACAGTCTCCCCATCCGACCAGCAGTACTGTCTCCCTACATGAACAATTTCCTTGTCTGCACTCCTAGCACCACCCAAGGTGAGGAATGTTCTGAGTGGCTGAGCTTCTCAGGACCTACCCCTGGGATCTGTATGGGGCAAGATGAGGCCTTCTGTTTTCAAAGCTGAGGATGGAGGCCCAGTGAGGCCTCACAAGGGCTGGGATGTCAAACTCCTGTAGCTGCTCCCAGGTGGGACAGGAAACAGTTTAAAGGGCAGGAATGGTGGGGGGAGCTGGGGTCCCTGAGGACCTACCTCTGACATGTGCCCTCAGTGTGGCTGGATGAGCACTGGGCAGGGAGTCACAAGTCCCAGGACCTAGCCTGGCTCTGTCCTAACAATTGGGGTTTTTGTGGCCCCTAATGACTATCCCTTCTAGAGCATTCTGCACATTCAGCTCAAATTTGGAAGATGAAAGGATGCTGGGGGAAGGAGGGAGCCCCTGTCTGGATTGGGTAGCTGAGAGTTCCCTGCATCCCCCAAGTTGCCCCCCACCAGAGACTTTGCTCAGTAGGTCCTCTAAGCCCAGTTCCTGCCCCTGGCCAGCTGACCTCCCACCCAAAGATCAACTATCATCACATCCCAAGGATAGGGCTGTGAGGTTCAGCCCTGGTGTCAGCTGCTGCCCCAAAGTCCAGCAGCTCCCATCCTAAAGGTCCACCTGCTGCCAGGGCAGGGCCTGAAGGAGCCCCACGGGCCCCAGAGGGTGGGAGAGGGCTCTTTCCTCAGGTCCGACCTCAGCCAGAACTTCCTCCAGGATCTGGAGGCCAAAAGGCCCAGCACAGGCCCCACCACCATTGCTTATTGCCCTCGTGGGCCCCAGGGGCTGGCAGGGGTGGGGAGTGAGAGGCAAGAGGCTTAGCAGCTACTCCAGACAACAGAAATCAAATTGGCTCAACCGCAGCATAGAGTTCAGGAAGGGAACACAAACTTGGAATGCTAAACCACACAGAAATGCATTCGGACAACAAAATGAGAAAGAGAGGGAGTGAAGGGGGTTTGGGGGATGGGGGTGAGGTGGAGAGGAAGAAGAAGGAGCAGGGACGGTGGAAAGGAGGGAAGAATGAACCAGAAAAGATGTTGGGGAAAGTCAAGAAAACCAAATGACAAACCAGGAAACACAGCTTTGTAGCTCATTTGGAGAAAATGCAAGTTACAAATGAGTAGTCACTAAAATAAAGAAAGAAAAGGGAAGGGGGGAAACCAACCAGAGCGAGACTGAGAGAAAGAGAGAAAGAAAACCACATTCAAACCAAGCAGAGTGGTGGGGCTTATCTGGAGATGGGAGCGAGCGAGCGCACAGCTGAGCCAGGATACCTACCTTCTCAGTGGTCAGGGACAGGAATGCAATAATAAAAAAGAAAAGAAGGTCTCCGCATTGGGAATGCAGAAGGGGGAAAGACAGTGACTCTAAGCTGTGCTCCCCCCTCTGAATCGGCACATGGGCAGCCAAGTGTGGCTTTCCATCTATTCCCAGGGAGGGGAGGGGGTTCCTGTCCAGCCATTTCTGATTGCTCCCCCCACCCCCCACAGGCTCTGATGGCCAAACTTTTCTTAACTCCTTAAATAACAGAAACCCTCCAGAGGGCATGCAGGAAGCAGCTGATGGAAGCAGAACCACAGGGTGGGTGAAGGAGGGGCTAGTAGCATGGGGAGAGAAGCCCATTTCAGGGAGAGAGATGGAGGAGAAATTGAGAGGACACAGGGAGAGAGAGAGAAAGAAAGAGAAAGACAGAAGGAAACAGAAAGGTGGACTCAGCCAGAAAGAAGAAAGAGAAGCTGTTTAAAACAAGGCCAATCAGAGTGGGCAGGTGGGGTGAAAGGGGAACTGTGCGTTTAAAAGGGAAGGCAACCACAGATTCAATTTGGAGGATTGATCCTGCCTCAGCTCAACCCCACTCCCTTCCCTTTAGCATCATTTTAGCAAAATTCATCCCTCCTGCCTCCTCTGGCTTCATCCTGGAAGAAATGCCAAGATGTCCCTCTTCTGGCTGCCCTCCTCCAGCCATGGTCACTGCTCTTTCCTGGGATGAGGAAGGCCAGGGAGTGCCATGGGCACCTCTTTCTGAGGTCACCCTAGCTGCCCATTTGAGCCAGAGGCCAGGGAGGGCCTAGAAGCCTTGCTCACAACCATCTCTGGCACTGTCAGCAAATGGTGAGGCTTCCCTCAACATTTCCTATGCTGGGGACAGGTGGAGCACTACTTCGAAGGCTGCAGACCCTACACACCTTATCTGGCCAATATGCTGGGCCTTGGGCTCAACATCTTACTCTTCCATCCCACAATGTGTGACTCTGAGTAGCTCCCTTCCCTCTCTGTGCCTCACTATTTCTTTCTCCACAGTGTGTATCAACTGTGAGGGCTTTGGGCTTCCTAGGTTGCAGATGCGGCAGTCATAGAGTCAGGCTTGCATAACGCCAGGCCCGCCTGTACCCTGATCTGTGTGTGTGCAGACTTCAGTGCTGGGGAGTGGAGAGAGCTCCGAGCCTCCCACTGACTTCCCCAGGGGGAAGGCAAGAGCTGAGACCCCCCCCAGCATCCACCTCCCAGATCCTCCTCCCCCTGCTCAGGTATATGCCTTCCATGGACCACCCTCTCCACATCTTGGCTGTGGCTGGCAGTCTTGAGGTTAGAGGGTCTCCTTTTGGATCTACCTCTAAAATGCTTTGTGACCTTAAACTGGTCATTTGACCTTTCTGAGCTGCAGAGAACAGTAAGCCGCAGAACCCAGAAATCCCTTTGGGGGTTCAGTCCTGGCTTGGGATGGCAGGACAAGAGGTATTGGGAGCCAGCACCGCACTGGCCTGTCTCATGATCAGGATGAATTTTTGTTTTTTTTTCTTGCCTGGGAGTGTCTGGCTTTGAAGCCCTCACCTGAGCTAAACTCTCTCAGGTGTCTTCAGTTCCCTCCTCCAGGGCCTGCTAAGGATCTGAGGCCAGCACAAAAGGTGCTAAGCAGCCTGTCCCTGTCAGGCCCAGCCATCTTATACTAGATGGAAGCAAAGCTCACTGCCCTGGAAAGTTCCTCAGGTGACTGGGACAAGTCTCTCCCTCCCTGGGTCTCCCAGCGTCCCTCCAGGGTTCCTTATATACAGGGACAGAGAAGCACAGTCTGCACCACTTGTGTTAATTTGAAAGCTGAGGCCGCCCTACCACGTGCCTGTGCCCGGGATGAGGAGAGAGCTGCTGCTGCTGCTCCAGATGAGGCTGGAGATGTTGGCGTGAAGATAATTTTTTAAGAGTTATCTTCCCTTTTAAATTCTGATTACAAAGGAAAAAATAAGTATATAGAGATATGTCTATGATTCATGTTCACTTGAGATTCCAAAACCATCTCTGCATTAGGAGGACAGGCTCCCATCGAAACACTCACAAAAGCAAAATTCTAGAACAACAAAGATAGAAAACCCCCCAGAGAGATAGTTTGCATTTCTGTACATTACAAAAGGGGGAGGGGAGAAAGGAAGGAAAAGAAAATACAAACAAAAATAAAGTAATAGGAAAAGTTACATAAATTTCCCCACCCTCTTCCCTTGCCACTAAAGGAGAAATGGAATCACAATATTACCACGTTTCAAATGGGAGGCTAAAAAAAAAACAAACAAAAACATAGACGGGGTTAAAAATGGTGAGCTTTTCTTTTTCCATTTGTCTCTCTCTCTTTTTTTTCTTTAAAGGTAGTGTCCAAAAATACCATCCCCAGGCTTTCCCAAAAAGCATTTTTGGTTACTGGCAAAATCTATGACCCATCCCTGTCTCACCTCCCTGGAGGCCAGATAGAACTAGGCTCATTTCACTCCTAACAAAGGCTTTGTGGGCAAGGAGGGGATCAGCCTGCAAGTGGGAGGCAGGGGATATTCTGAAGGCTGTGATCTCCCAGGGTCCAGAGGGTAGGAAGAGGATTTGGGGACCATGTTTTGTGAAAGGAGTCACCAAGTGCTGTCTCTTAGAAAACTCCCAGGGCAATGTCAAAATGAAGTCACGTTTTAGGAGTGAGAAAAGATTGGGGTGCTGCCGAGGCTTCCTCCCCCACCGGGAGGCTAGGCCACCTTCCCTGACTACTTGCTTCTAGGCTCTCCGGAGCTGCTGTGGCCATTTTGTCTGCCCCTGCCCAGGGCCCTTGTGGGGGCTACTGCTCAGGCCTCCAAGGATGGGGAGAGGACCAAAAGTGGGAAGAGACCTCCTTTCCCCTGGCTTTAGAGAACCTGCAGAGAGAACCTTTTTGTACCTCTGAGGATGGGGTCTGGGCTGGAGGAGGTAAAGCTCCCATGAGCAGGTGTTTGGGGCTCTGTGCCCATGGGAGGGGGGGTCAGGTTGGGCATCATGTCTGGGGCCTGCCCTGTTCTCAAAGCCCTCAGCTACCTCTGCATGCCCCCTCCCACACCCAAGGCAGATCCGGGGACATTGGTGTGATCCCCATGTGGCCCAACCAGCCCCTCTGAGCTCAGGAGCCTGGCAGATGGGGGCAGTCAGGTAATGTCCTTAAACAAAAATTAACCTTGAGGCCAGGAGCTTTTTGTCAGGTGCCCTGGGCTTTCCTCACTGATGCTGTGGGACTAAGGGTATTTGAGAAAAGAAAGGGAGTGAAAGGAAAACAGCCAAAAATCAAAATGAAATCGACCAACACGTACATGTTTGCTGCTGAGACCTGAGGTCTGGAGGGGAGCAGCTCCCCCCTCCCTGCTGAGGTTTCTGGGGCAGCCTGCAGGCCTGGGGGGGGCAACCTGCAGGCTACCCATCCCAAGTGCCCTGTATCTACCCAGTGCTGCAAGGGGCCCCTGCCAGTGCGGCAGCCCCTTCTCCCTGAGGGAGCCTCTACCCTGTACTCCAAGATCAAAAGACAAAAGGGGGTATGGGCCTCCCCTGGGGCATGGGAGAACCCCCACCCTGGCCCAGACCATCCAGCTGCCAGCTCCTACCATCACCATACCTGCCTGTGGGTCTGAAGGAATCTGTGCCCCTCCTGGAAGATGGATGGGGACAGTTTTTGGGGTGATGTTGGTGTGGTCTCTGAGGAAGCAATGGGTACACTGGGAGGTGTCCTAGGAAGGATGGGCCATGGGAAGCAGAACCCGCAGGGTTGAGACACCTGTCCAAGCAAGGGCAGTGCTGAGGAAAACACAGACTCTCCCTGGAGCAGGGAGGGACTTTAGAAATGCATCTCTATGGTGGCAAGGGGACTGAAATGGGGGGAGGGATCTGAAAGAGGAGGAGGAGGCTAGTGAGAGAGTTGAGGGAGAGAGGGTGCTCTGAGAGGAGGAGAGGGCTTGGTGTGGAGAGGGGGGCTCCCGCCCAAGTGATGCCAAGGGGACATCCTGTCTCTTGAGTCCTGTTCCAATGGCCATGCCCGCTCCCACCCCAATATGCCTGGGACAGGGAGATAAGAGATCTTGGTTCCTCTCTAGCTGTTTATCCAAATGGCTGAGTGCCCCTGTGGTCAACCCTCTCTAGCCTTCAGTTTGCCAAGCTCAAGGGTGGCCCAAGCCTGCAGGGGTGGGGGGTGGGGGGTGGGGCTCACCCTGACACTAAGGCCAGGTGGGTGCAACAACCAAGCACTCCTGGCCGCTCCCGTGCTGGGAGGGCACATGGGAGGGGGTAAGCGACCCGAGGGAAGTGTGCAGCGCCCCCGCCCCGTTACACACTCACTGCCCCCGGCCCGGCAGCGACCAGCCCGGCCCCAGCTCGGCGCAGCCCGCGCGACGCGGGAGCCGTCTGCAAAGCGAGGCGTACGTACATCGGGCGGACTGTGCGCCGAACCTGGACGGCCCCCGTGCGCTCCGCTCCGCTGCCTGCTGCCGCCGTTCTGCTGGGGCGATCCCCATCCGCTGCCGCCCGACGGGGAAGGCGACCGGCTCCCGCTGGACCGCTGGCTGCCCGTCTTCCGCCGGTCGTCTCTGTGCTTGGGGCTCAGCCTAGGGACAGAGGATATGAGGGGATCCGGCGTGAAAGGCAGCTCCCCACCTGCCTCTCACTGGGTCAGGAACCCTCCCATTTAGAGAGCAAGCCCTCACACAGCCAGGATTTCCATTCAAGGTCTGGGCCGCCTTTGGGCAGGGGCTCTTCCTCGTCCAGTTCCAGTTTGGCATCAGCACTACTCTGGTAAACCACCCACTGATTAACTGCTGTTCTGTCTATCAGCCGGGCTCCCCAGCCCTTGGGGGCATTGAATCTGAAAGTCCCTCCCCCAGCACCAATCTGGAGCCTTCCCAGTGGCCCACACCTACCTGCTGGGTGATCTGGAATCACTGTCCTGGGAGGTGAGTGAGGGGCTGTGGGAGCTGCCGCTGCTGTGGTGATGGGACCTCCGACCTGGGGACTCGGTGGCATGTGGCCTGGGAGAGAAATCAGCCTGTACCAAAGTTCTGCTTGACCTCTCCATTGGGGATCCCTGTAAAGGCCTGATGGGAGTCCCTGCTGACCACCATCCCTCTCCCCAGTCTCCTATAAAAGTAATACAAATGCTGTCCATTCCGGCCTAAAGCCCAGCCAGTCCCTGTGGGTCATTTGTGGGAATTAGGAAAAGGCGCTCTTTTCTCTAGACAGGTCCAGTCCCCCAAGATCTCACTCACCCCTCAGCTGGTGCTCCTGTGATGGGAGAGGTGGGGGAGGAGGAGTTACAAGACTGACCTGAAATGACCCGGGACTGGGAGGCAAGAGGCCTGGGTTCCAGTTCCAGCTCTGCCACTGAATCACAGGGGCTCTTGGCTTACTCTCTGGTTCTAAATTTTTCCATCTGGGTACAAAATGAGCTATCTCCAAGGGCCTGATTCTGTGATTCTAGATGGCCAGGTTTGCTGTGGAAGGGAGGGGCTGGGCTGGAGAGTGGGGAAGAGTGCTCACCTCTTCCTCTCTTTGTTCTTCTCTTTTCTTTTGCTCTTGGAGCTTCGTGATCTACAGAAAACAGAGACTACAGTGACAGCACAGCCTGAGCCAGGCAGGGGGAGGGCGGGCCTTCTGAGCCCTGCTGAGCCCAGGTATGGTTTTGAGATCTGTTCCTCTCTTCACCTCAGCCTCCCTAGCAGATATGGACGTGCCCATTCCACCCCACTGCTTTCGTCCCTCTTACTGGGCCAAGTCTGGCCAGGTCTTGTTCATTCCTTCTCCTGTAAGTCCCTGGTCCCTGGTCACCTCCTGCCTGGGTCCCACCTGCTGTGCCCTCTGGGAGTGCTACAGGTGATGTGGCCACAGCCCCAGAAAAAGGGTGACTTGCCCTTATCTTCTGGCATCAATCTCGAGACAGGCCCCTCTGATGAGTTACAGGGTGGGGAGCGGCCCTTCCATACTTTGTTTGCGTTCCCTATGCCCCAGATCCCTTCAGCAGTGCCCAGATCTCCTGCCTCTCTGTCCTTTAGTCTGTGGCCCAGTCCTGGGCCAGCTCACCAGGGACTTAGGAAAGAAATGCTTCTCCTTGGGCATGATCTCCCTGCTTTTGGGTTACTCCTCTGGACCGCCATCCCATTCCACCCAACTCTCTCGGGTGGGCCCCACAGCCCAGTTCCTGCTTTTGACAAAAGGCTTGAGAAGCTTCTGATTAGCCCTCTAAGATCTCACTTCATACCCATAGGTCTCTCAGCCCCACCATCTCTGATGCCACCAAATTCCTCCTCAGTCCTTCCAGTCCTGAACAGATGCCTCTTTCTGACCAAAACTGAGGTGATGGATGCTAAGAAACACCGGAATGTGTTTCTCACAGGAGTAGAGTGGGTGGGGGGCAGGTCTGGGAGAGGGAGCAAAGGTTTGGATTCTAGAACCCATTTGCCTGCTTTGGGCCTCAGTCTCCCCATCTGGAGCTGGTCTAGCCTAGCTCATCTCTAGGTTCTTCCCAGGACTGATGGGAGCTGGCCCGAGGATATGTGCAAGCTGATGGTGACCACTGGGTGCAGCAGGGGCCAGCCCACACTGGCCCATGAGAAGGGGTAGGGGAAGGGGTAAAGTGGGAAATTGGGGAAATTGGAGGGCCAGGATTAGGTGTTTGTAAGTTTAAGCTCCTCCCCTATCTGGCAAGTAGCCTTGGGCAAATTCCCACTGCAAGAATGGGTCTGGGGGCTCTGCCCCTCCTCAGGGCTGCTGGGAGGGGCTCTGACTCCATGACAACCATGGAAATGTGACTGCCCCATATCTTCTTTTCCTCTATACTTAGTGCTCTACTCCCTTCACTCCATTCTCTGCCTGGGCTCCTGCCTTTCACTTCCTCCGCTCCTCTCCCCCAATCCATCCTGAATAAGTCACTGTCTTGTTCAGAGCCCTATGCTGGCTCCCAGACCCACTGGGGTGGAGCCAGCTCTTAGCCTGGCAGTCAGCTGGGGACTGGCACCTGTCTCTCAGACACTCCATCTCTAGACACAGCCCACCCACCCCATCTCTTACCCACTGAGGCTTCCTTCTGACTGCAATGTCCTTTCCCTACAAATTCAGTGTTTTAATGCCTTCCTGAAACCTCTACCAACACACCGCTTGGACGATGGACCTGCTGTATTGACTGGAAATTCTTGGGGCCTCCATGTCAAGGCTGACTCATGGGGCAGAAAACTGCAAACAACTGGCCTTCATCCTCCTTCCCCCAGCCTCAGTCCCCTGCCTGGTTCTGAGAAGGAGTCCCTGGGGAGGGAGGCTTGAGCAGGGCAGGACCCTTACCACCCCCCTCCTATTATGGCTTCCTTGGGGCCTTGGTCTCTGCAGCAGGGCACTAGCCTTTGTCCACATCCTCCTGTCACACCTCCATAGGGCACCGCTCACCTGTGCCGTCTCTTCCTCCTGGACCCAGAATCAGACCTGTAGGGCCATAAAAAGATTCTCTTGAGCCTGTCTGGGATGACCCAGGGACAGCAATCAGGTCCTGGGTCCCAGGGAAGTGAGAGGAATCCCCAGGGGAGAAAGGATACCTGTCTCTGCGGTGCTTCTTCACACTCTTTTTCTTCTTTCGAAGGGGTGAGGAGCTCCCACAGCTGCAAATACAGGGGTGGGGGATGGGTTCTAGTGAACTGGGGCCCAGGATGGAGAGGGGTAGCTGGAAATGGCTGAGGAAGGCTGCAAGCTTGGGGAATCAAAGCTGGAAAGGGGATCCCAGGCCATGAAGCCAACTGCCTGTTATACAGAGTGAACCAAAGCCCACAGGGTCCAAAAGGTCTCTAAGGGTAGGTGATGGAGCTGCCTGTATTGTCTCCTGGTCACCCTTCCAGCCCCCTTGACATTGTAAGAGAACAGTTTCAAACCCAAAGGTTAGAGGCTGTAATGGTGAGATTTCTGGCCTCTGTGGGGGAAAGCTGGTGGTGTCCAGGGTCCAGGCCCTCAGGTGCCAAGCTCCTGCCTCTGGGGGATACGCTGGAATCTTACCCACCCAGAGACAGCCCCCCTAGCCCCACCTGGTCCTTGCCTGCCTTCATCACTGACCTGCATTCGGAGTCTAGTCTTCTCTTTTTGCTGAGGGCCAGGGGAGAAAGGACAGACAGTTGGACAGGGTTAGTTGGAGCCCAGAATGTTTGCCAGGGTCTCACTCAGGACAGGGGAGGGGTATCTAGAGATGGGGAGCCACAGATGAGACCCAGCCAAACCCCTCCTCCACAGGCCTCTCACACTTGTGGTGGGTGCAGGACCGCTGCCGGAGAGCGGAGGGTACCCCCGCAGGTGGACTCAGTCAGAGGCAGGGTCAGTGTGTCTGGTTCTGAGGTGGTTGAGTGCCCACGTGGGGGACTCACTGAAGGGAGGGGGCTTG
Source organism: Aselliscus stoliczkanus (assembly GCA_033961575.1). Taxonomy (NCBI): domain Eukaryota; kingdom Metazoa; phylum Chordata; class Mammalia; order Chiroptera; family Hipposideridae; genus Aselliscus; species Aselliscus stoliczkanus. The sequence continues at coordinate 17,322,577 of CM066728.1, read as the reverse complement.
GTGAAGGGGAGGAACTCATTGGGGGTGGGGTTTGGTGAAGGGAATGGGGTTGAGTGAGGAGAGGGGTCAGATAGGGAGAGGGTACTTGGTGGGGGGCAGCACAGTGAGGGGGAGGGATTCAATAAGGGAAGAGGGGAGCAGTGAGGGCGGGTTCACAAATGCAGTGTTGGGTCCTTGCGGGCCGAGAGCTGGACACTCGGGGGGGAGGACCCACCCCACCCTTCCCGACCCCGCCGCCGCCGGGCAGCGCTCTCACCGGCTCCTCCGGTGGCCGCCTTTCTTTTTTTTCTTCTTCTTGGGAGGGGGCGATGCCGAGCTGCTGGACCAGCGCTTGGTCCTGAGTAAGAGGGGACGGGGGTGGCGGGGCGGAGGTGAGGGGGAGGGAAGGCCCCGTCCGCTCCCCGCCCCCTTCACGCACGACGCGCGGGACTCTGACCTGTACCCCCGGTGCCCGCGGTAGCAAGCAGCCGGGCAGTCGCAGTCCACCGGGCTGTCGTCCTCGTCAAAGGGCGCGTACTCCAGGCCCGGCTCGGCGCCCTCGGGCAGCCGCGGGGTCTCCGCCACGCTGCCGGCGACAGGGACGCTCAGCACCCGCTCCCGCGGGCCAGGCCTTGCCGCTGCCCCTTGCTCAGTGCAGCATGTCCCAGGCCTGGTCCGCCCAACAAGGTCCAACCAAGGTCGAGGGGTGAGGCCGGCTCCGGGTCTGGGGCCTCGACCCCTAGAGGGTCAGCCGGGGATTTTAGGAACCCAACTGGGAGCCTCCCTTACAGCACCCGCCCCCCCAGCCTCAACGGCGTCATATTTTGCGAAAGAGAAACAAGAGTATCGAGCCCTCCCCCCTCACATAGCCATCCCCCTTTTAAGTTCTCCCTCTTATCAGTGAGTCCCCTTTTCCAGAGTGAGGCCCCTCCCTTCACTGAATCCCCTCTCCGCACTGATTCTTTGTCCTCAGTCTCATTCATTGAGCCCCACCTCCCCTCACGGAGACCACTTTCCCCTCATTGAGCCCCTTTCATCCATCCCTGTGCCCCTTAACCTCACTGCCCTGTTTCTGAGCCCCCTTCCTCTCTAAGCCTGCTCCTCCTCCCCAGCCCTCCTTTTCCCTTACTGAGCCCCCTCACTGATATCTGTCTTTCCCTAACCCAGCTGCCTTAGTCCCTGAGCCGTCCCCCCCTCCCCAGATGCCTCCCTCCTTCACACCCTTCCTTCCTCCAGACCTGGCCGCCTCTCTGAAATATTCATAGCCTCTCCTCGCCCTCCTCTCTGCATCCTCCAGAGGCCTGGCTGCTCTTCTCCAGCAGCAGGGCTGTCATCAATCACTGCCTGATGGCAGCAGGCTCGGGCCCCAGCACTCTGCCGCCTCAGATGCGCCCCATCCATCTTGCAGAGCTCTCCCCTACACTCAGCATGGACCCTGTCCTGTCCCTGCTCCTGGCTCAGGAGCCCCCAGCCTTCTGTCAGGGATGTTTGCACCCTGCGGGCACTTCTAAGAATAATGCTTTTTTTCAAAAAGCAGCTGGGCTTAAGGCAAGCCCATGAGCTTTGAAGCTGCAGATGTGCCTGGATCACATACAGTCCCTGAGTCACTGTATGACCTGGTGCCAGTCATGCCCCCTCTCTGAGCTTCTGCTCCAAGATGAGAACGACAACTGTGTTATAGGACCATTGGGAGAATTTGTATTGTGCAACTTTGTTTTTTTATTGACAAACCCAGAAACAACCCTCTAAAGGCCCAGCTCCAGGATAATGACTCCAGGGTAGCGTCCCCTACCTCCATGTTTCATTCCATGCTGGCTCAGAGAGTGCCCCTTCCAGATAGAGGTTCAGCGCTGGTTTCCCCAGAACTACCTCACTCCTGAATGCCATTCGCATGGCTCATTCGTTTCCCTGCCCCAAAGAGGGAGGCCAGGTCTTGGATGGCAGAGTGTTAAGAACAAGATGTGAGCTTTGGATTCACACAGACAGGTCTGAATCCAGGCATGACCAAGCTCACTGAGCCTCGAGGTCCTTATCTATCCAATGAAGGAAGGCTATTCTAGCTTTGAGGAGAGGATTAAATGAGATTTTGTTTTTGAAGCTCCTGCTGTCCCACACATAGCTGCCATTGTTAGACAAGGATCCTCTGCCTGACACTCACACACCAACACCTTCTCTCCCAAGGAGAAAAGCGTTGTGACACATGAAAGAGAGAGAGCAAGGAAGACAGACCACAGCGACTGGGGGGAAAATTTTTTTTAGGGACAAATCTCTAGCAGAGCACCCACTAATCTGCTAATCTTGAATCTCAGGAATGTCATTCAATTCCCAAACACTAACCTGCGCCTGGCAGCCTTGAAGGACAGGGACTTCTTTTCTGGGGTGATGGAGGAGAGGCTCATGTCATTCCCCTCACTCCCGCAGAGTCAAAACCCACCCCCACATCCCTTCATTCAAACCTCCCTGCTCTTCCCCATGCTCGTCTTCCCAAAGCCAGGGGCCTCCCACCTCCTGTCTGTGTCCCTGAAATCTCCAACTCCTCTGCCCCCACTCTCCCAAGGCTCATCACCCCGACATAGCCCTCGGGCACACAAATGCCTGACACATAAAACATAGTCTTTAGCCAAACTTATAGGCAATCCAACATTGTGTGGGTGAGCCAGTGGGAGGAGGGGCTTCCATTTATCTGGACACAAAAATCAGGACGGTAATTCACAAAATAATAAAACAGCTCAGTTTGGGCATTGCCTTCTTCTGGGATCCTTTCTTGCCTCCTTACAGTCACGCTGAGTTAGCCACTGAGTCCAGGCTCTCACTGAGCTCCTCCTTCCCCTTACTGTGCCCTCCGTACTGCTGGCCGCATCCCCAGAGACATGCCTTCCACTGTCCCAGGGACAGAACTTCTCCTCCACTCTGCCCTCTCTCCCTGGGGCCCTACCATTCGGTCTCTTTTACTCTTTAGTCCCTTGTGGGAGGTTTACTTGAGAGCATTGAAAGAGAGGCATAGGGTATGAGTAGCAGGCTCAGGGCACGAGGTCTCAGAACCTTCTGGTGAGACTTGTCCTGGGAGTTCCAGTGATATCAATGGATACAGGCCGAGGCCTCTTTTGCTGGCTTTGTAGGGCTGGTATCACTACATCTGCTTTGTAAGATCTCCCAGGGCTAGAACCCTGAGCCTTCCCTGCCTTCCCTGGATGACAATAGCACAAGCCATAGTGTTCTCTAATGTTTCAATAGCTCTCTGTACTTCACAAATCCCCTGCAGAGCCACTCAGAGAAACTGGACCCCCATTTTATAGATGAGAAAACTGAGGCCCAGAGAAGCAAAGGAACATCCCATGTGGTTTTGGGACCTTTGAATAAAGAATGTTAAGTTCACCTAAGCAGTTGGCCTTGAGAAGTCATGTGCAAATAGGACAGCCCTTGCTTGGCTGGCTGGCTTTCCCTGATGTAGATGTTAACTCTGCTATCCCCTCCCTACTTTATAGACACAGTTGTGTCTGTTTACTGAGTTAACATTTCCTGCTTTTAAGTTCACATTTGTGATCTAGTTTACTTCTCACCACATTCATGGCATTACAGGGGAGCTGTTCCTCCCTGTGATAGAGCAAACTGAGCCCCACATAACTGACCAAAGCAGGCTCCAAGAGTCCACTGCAGAGGGGCCAAGAACTGGACATGTGTTGGACCAGCCTCCATGGACAAGGTTCTGACCTGGGAAAAGACCGCCCATCACATGCTTTTCCTCACGCCAGCAGTTTCACTAATTAACTGGTTCTGTTTCCCATTAGCCAGGAGCATAATGGCCAACCGACAGATGAATGAATCCAGACAGAGGAGGAGGCAGATCCAAAGCAAAGGCGCTGCCCTCTCCGCTCATTCACTCAACCAGCGTGTGAGGCCTGCCAGGGGCTTGGAGGGGGTGGAGGGGAGCCTCAGTGGTGGCAGAGATACGGGTGCGTCAGGCCTGGGGCCTCTCCTCTAGCTCCTCACAGTACAGGGCAAAAATATGACACTGCATATTATAATTAGTAACACAGGTGCCAGGTACTATTCTAAGCACTTTACATGTATTTATCTCACTTAATCACTTAATGCTCAGAACAAGCCTCTGACATGGGTACTGCAATTAATAGTCCCATCTTACAGGTAAAATAATGAGGCACAGAGATATCACACTACATATAAAATTAGGTGCATCCGAAAGAGAAAGTCCCCCAAAGCCTGTCTGACCACATCACACCTCTCAAAATCTCCTACTGGCTCTTGCCGTCTATGGGATCATGTCCAAGTACAGCAGTAGTGTGACCTTCTGGTATCCAGTATGGAGAGTAGACTGGAAGGAGGACTGTCATTCAAACCAGTCAATTAACTTAAGGAAGAAGAATGATCCCTGGAGACAGAAAGCTCTGGGAATGACTCTGCCCCTGTTGAGACCCTTCCCGGAGTGAGAGGTGTTATGGGTTCTAACAGGCTGTAGAAGGTTAAAATCAGGCCCTCCCCACCCTTCAGCTGGCTCTCCTTTGTCATCTCACTCTAAGAGGTCATTGAATTTCTCCATGTCTCAAATTACCAGTCTGTGAGTGGGAGTGGGGTATCAGGGCGAAGAAGCCAAAGTCACGAGCACAGGGACTGCTGGGTCATCAGAGGGTTTTCATAGATTCCTGGGAGAATCCTTCAGTTGGCAGAGAGGGTGGAGACCGCCAGGCAGAGGGGAATAAACTAAGGTCAATTTAGTACTCGCTGTTTCCAGGTCTCCCTGAGATCATGGGGATCATGGTTGTTAGGAATTGAATGTTTGTGTTTCCCCCCAAATTCGTATGTTGAAACTCTAACCCCAATGTGATGGGATTAAAAGGTGGGACCTTTGGGGGTAATTAGGGCAGAACCCTCATGAATGGGACTAGTGCCCTTATAAGAAGAGACATGAGAGCTAGCTAGCTTTCCTTCCATCATGTGAGGATATAAGAAAGTAGCAGTCTACAATCTGCAAGACAGTCCTTACCCAAAGCCGACCATGATCTCAGACTTGCAGCTTCCTGAACTGTGAGAAATAAATGTCTGCTGCTGATAAGCCACCCAGTCTATGGTATGTTGTTACAGTAGCCTGAGCTGACTGAGACAGTGGTGGTTGATCATCTAGTAGTGATGCATGTCTGCCATGGGCTTGCAACTACTCCTCACACTTACATTCATTATCTCATTTAATTTCTCTAACAATCCTTTGAGGTGGGTACTAATATCTCCATTTGATAGATAAAGAAGTGGAGACCCAGAGAAGTCAAGGACCTGCTCAAGCCACACAGCTACGGTGCAGCGGAGCCGGGATCCAGAGCCCAGGCAGTTCACATTGAACTTAGAGGTTTGGACAGGTGGAGAGTCTGACACGCCAGAGCCCTCACTCTCCCTCCACTACCCCACTCTCTGAGCTAGGAAGTGAAGCACCAACAGGAAGGCATGCATGCGACCAATCTGTTGCCAGCCCTCGGTCACCTCTCTGCCTCTCGCCTTGGGTTCAGCACCACAAACAGCTCCTCCCAGCCTCTGGGTAACCCAGCCGGCCAACAGACAGCCTCCTTAGCTTGCGGCAGTCATTGTTTAGAGTGCAATTTTCACACCATTTTGGCTGCCTGAGCTATAAGAAGCCTTCTGGTAGAACCCCTTCCCTGTACAAAGGAGGAAACTGAGGCTTCTGGGAAAATTGTCAAACTGCATTGTTCTAGGCGCCAGGGATAGGGCTGTAAACAAAGCTTGTCTTCATGGAGCTAATGTCCCAGAATCACACCAAGGCTTTATTCTCCCTGGCCTCCAGAGCAGGGGTCCTCCCTGACCATCGAGGCTTTCAAACACTGCCTCTTCTAAGGAACATTCCCAGACTGACAACCCAAACCTGTCCCTCTCACTTCCCCCACTGAACACACACAGGACTGAACGGTTCAAGGGGCCATATTCTCAGGAGTTGCCTGTAATTCCTGGCTTCAGGTTTCAGGTTTCAGGTTTGTGTTTCCATCCAGAGAACAGGAGGCCCGTTTTTTCCCTCCTCTCCTCCCTCTTCATTGCACTAGCACAGGGTTAGGCATGCAGCACAGATCCTCAAGGACATTTCTTTTGAAGGAGACAATGCAGCCTTTTCACGGCATATTTTCTAGTGTGTTCCAGTTCTTGAATACATCATTCATTCATTTAAGGAAAGGTAAGATCAAGACTACTGGAAAAGACTTGGGAATCATCCACTAACAGGAGAGAGTTACAGGAAGGAAGGAAATCCCCAAGGGAGAAGAGGGAAGGAAGAGGGAAGGAAGAGGCCTGAAGACATGACAGAACCTTGGGGAGAACCAACATTTGGGAAGTAGGCAGGAGCGAGGGAGATAGCAGAGGCTGTCAGAAGGGCAGGAAAAACTCACAGAGAACTGCATCTTGGAAGCCAGGGGGAAAGTAGGTTTCCAGAAGGGAAAGCACAATGGTGGCACCTGCCAGAGAGGTTAGGCCTGTAGAGAGGCATGGGCCGCGGTGAGTAGGGCTCGAGAGTCGGTCACGGGAGTTGGGGCAGGGCAGAAGTCAGATCTCCACGGCTTAAGGACCTGGAGACAATGCATGCCACACACGCTACAGAAATTTGGTTGAGAACGGAGAGAAAAAACGTGAGCTGGTAGCCAGAGGAGAAAGCAGAGTTGAGGAAGCACAGGAATTAGAGAGCCAGGGGAGGCGGGTGGGGAGGCGGGGGAGGACAGGCCTGAGCTGGAAAGGTGAAGAGAAGGTGGCGGCAGGCGGAGTCCAGAGGACGCCTCCCACCCTCACTCTGGACGCAAGAGGAAAGGGCAGGTGAGTTTCAGAGGAGCCGCGGGGCCATTTGAGGGGGCACAGTTCAGAAAGCCAGGACTTTTGGGTTTGGGGATGGTGTGGGCAGGGAAGAGAAGGACTGGCCTTGCTCTGCAGAGAACTGGCCTGCATCACTGAGGGAGAAGCACAGGAGATGCCGAGGGGTGCTGAGACTTTGGTTGGTGGTGGCGTCACCTCCTCCCACCAGAGGGGAGGAACAGAGGCCAGCTCAGCTTGACTCCCCTGCATCACCCATGAGATCCCTACAAGCCCCAGCTGCTCCGACTCTGCTTTTACTCCTACCCAAACCAGAGAGGGGAGATTTAAGTGGGATAAGGTGGGGAATCCCCTATCCCTGGAGCCCCTAGTGGTCCAGATGGTCTATAGAAAGGGCTTTCCCACTTGCTGCCCATTGCCGTCCCCTATTCCCAAAATGCCATTTGCTCTCAAGACAACAGCAATGGAAAAAAAATCTCTCAGAAAGTGCTGCTGTCATTTTATTTTTTGTGAGTAAAGGTGACAGGGATTTAGGGCCTCAGCAAGATGCCCTCACCGCACATGAGTCCTACTCTGGAGGAAATGACCAGCAGTGGTTTTTACCCCAGACTCTCACTCAGCTTCAGGTTTACTTCCAGCCTGAGAAGCAGGGGATGCCAGAAGGGTGGGGACACTGAGACTTAGCAAGGGAAAGGTTGATCCATCAGAGTGGATTCAATGACACCCCCTCAGTGCACCTTTCCTGCCAGGCATCCGGGCATCCACAGGCCTGGACACTTGCAGGGACAGGCTGCCCGGCCCTCCCATGTCAGCCTGCTCCATTTTGTGTGGTTTTAAGTGATTCCCAGTTCTTCTTTAATCTGAGACAATGTCGACCTCCCTATAACTTCTGTGTTTGATCCAAAGTCCACCTGGGGGCTCCTCCCGTCCTGTGACAGGAGCAGACATGTGACCCCTGCACAGCCCATGCTCGTTTTTCTGACAAGACTTTGGCCATGCTAGCAACGGCATTTGGTGAATTGGTTCTTCCTTTGCACAGTATGCATTTACTCTGGAGCCCACTGCACGCGTTGGGGCAGACGGACGAGTCCGGGGTCCCACTGTCAGCCAGTGACAATGCTGGGGTCATAGCATTTGTCATTCCCAATGTGCAGCCCAGAAGTCCCTGAGCTGAAATCTGGGCTGCCTCCCTCCCTGCGGGGCCCCGGGGCCCCGGGGGCAGGTCCTTGGCGATGCCCCTGAGCTCAGCAGCCCCTGCCTTGTGCTTGGGCCAGGCTGGAACTTCCAGTGGACAGGACATGCATGCCTCTCTCCTCTTCCTTGTGCACTGCCCTTGAGAGGGAGCATTTGGAAAGGCCCCTCTGGCTTCCAGCTCTGGCCCGAGCCTGCACCCTCCTGGCCACCCCCCACACAGGCAGCACTCACACGTGGCCTCCAGGCCGGTCCTCCCTGGTGAGCATTCCCTCCTTCTCCATCAGCATCTGCCGGAAAGTCCTGACCTTCTGCCGGGTCTCCTCCTCGGAGTACCTGCAGGGGTGCAGGAGGGTGAGGGCTGTTCTCTTGGCTTAGGTTCCCTGCCTGCCTGTCCCCCAGCCCTCAGTCACAAGTGCACTTTCCTTGTCCTGGTCACACCATGACCTGTCCATGATCACACCATCGAGCAAGGCTCTCAGAGCGGGGGAAGCTCAAGTCCTGTCCACTTCGTACCGAAGCAGCCAACCAACCAACTACACCAACACCCAGCCAAATGAACCAATAAACTGAAGAAAGAGTTATTCCCAGGTGTGGGGAGACTGACTAGGTGAGGCTGCGCCTTTCCACCTGCGTCCCCTCTACCCACAGAGCAGGTTACCCTCCCTTCCCACACACATCCAGGCTGTAGTTGCTCTCTGGACACATTTTAAGAGAGAAGTGAGAATCCATGGCTTTTTCTGCTTTCCTGGCCTCAAGGACATCTGATCCTCACAATAACATTGGGAGGTCCCCAGAGCATCCCCTCTGCAAGATCAAGGCTGCCAAGTGGCTTGCTGGGGATCCCAGTGCTAGATCCATTGTTTCCCTCTGCTGGTTAGGAGTGGGGGGGGGATGGGAGTCGGGGGGTGGATGAAATCTGGGCCTTGAATAGAAGCTCCTCACTTCTCTACTCCCCTCTCCCTCTCTCCTTGACCCAGGTATCAGGCTAGGGACCAAAGTTCAGAATTTTTTGCTCCTTATCCTTGCTCCCACACCCTGGGGTCAGTTGTCAGCCTCTCTCATTGCCAAAGTATGATAGCCGCTGACTGGGCCTCCCAGCTCCTCTGGCATTTCTCCCTCCAGCCTCTGTCCATGCTGCCCAGATGGGTGGGTGGGTGGGGTCTTTGCTCACACAGCCCCTTGCCCTGTGCCCAGCATGCAGCATGTGTCCAGTGGCTACTGCTAAATAAATCTTGGGGATGGGAGTGACCAGTTGGCTCAGTTGGGTGGAGCATAGTACCGATAGCACCAGGGTTGCCAGTTCAGTCCCTGCATGGGCCACTGTGAGTTGTGTCCTCCCTGGGGGAGTCAACTATGACATTGTAGCATGAAAGCAATGTGTAACCAATGACCATGGCTGTTCCCCAATAAAATTAAAAACAAATATTGGGGTCCCAGGCCCCCACCCTCTCTCCTTCCTGGGCTGCCAGTCATTGTTCTGGACAGAAAACATGGTGGCAAATAGGAACAGGGTCCTATTTTGTCTCTGTCATCTGCTCACCATCCACTTTCTGTCCACACAGCAGGCCCAGCCCTCCCCACTCAGCCTTTCCATGAAAATAGTATTGTTCCCTTTCAGGGACCCCGTATCTTTTCTCTTTTCTTCTCTCCTCAATCCTCTCCTTCCTTCCTTCAACAAACATTTATGGATTGACCCTGCTTTTTTTAGAGAGCAATTTGGCAATTCTTTTCAAAAGCCTTAAATAATGAACACAACCTTTGACTCATAAATTAACTCCTAGGTTTACTCAGAGGAAATAATCATGGCTAAGCACAAAGATGTGATTCATGGGATGTTTACAGCAGCAGGGATATCCCCTGACCAGGTTAGGTGCTGATGTTTATGTTTCCATAGCAACCCCTACCTCCTGGATCCTGGCAGGTGGTCCATATGCTACTCTTGTCTGTTGACTTCTCTGTACTCTGCACTGGCCTGAGAGTTCCCTGAGGGCAGGAACCTTGTCTCTCAGGATTGCCATTGTGTCCCAAGCACTTGGCACTGTGCCTGGCCACATGTGGCACCCAACTTCTTTTTTTTTTCTTTTTGAGGGCAGTGTCACTGGCCCTCATATGTGGGACCGAACGGGGGCCGCTGGCGTCCCAAGCCAGCTCTTAACCACCGTGCCACTCGGCCAGCCCGCACCCAACATTTTTGATAAGTGAGTGACTGGTGTTGGAGAGGCCTTGAAGAGTTTGAAGGTTGGATTTTCATTTTGGAAAGATGGCTTTGGAGGCTGTGTGGCTGGAGGAGAGGGACCTGGAGTCAGGGAGGCTGCCACTGGGCTACTGCAGGGGTTCTGCAGGAGATGGTGGAAGTCAGAGCTACAGAGCGGGCCTGAGGATGGAGGGGAAGAGGTGGACAAAAAACTCTCTAGCGGGGAATGGCTGGGACTCAAGGACTGATTGAACATGTTGGGAGGATTAGATGAGGAGCACAACTTCTAACCAGGTGTTCCATGACACCCAGCTGCAGCCTGACCCTCTGCAGGTTCAGGTACCTGCGTGGCCCACCAGAGAGAGAACTGAACCCTGCCTGGCAGGCAGAGAAGCCCATGTCTTCCAACCTTCCACCCCTATTGAAGAAAGGGTGTGTGGGTGTGGGGTGCTCAGGCCACACTGTGCTGACACCTCTGACCCAAATTCACCAAGCTCAGCCCTGGCTCATGATGTCTGCCTCAGTCTCTGTCTAGCTTATGGCTGGAGGGTTCTTGGCCTTGTGCATTGGGCAGTACAGAGCCCTTGGATGGCTTGGTGCCCAAGAAGAAGGGGTAGTGGCTTCTCTGAGCAGTGTAGGCACAGAGGAGCTGCTCTCATCTCAACTTCTCCTCAGGAGACCAGCTAGTCATTGTCACCAGCACAGAGACAAATAGCGGAGGCCCTTTAACGCAGCTCAGCTCCTGACTCATAGACCCCTGGGAGGAAGACACAGGTTGGCTGGCCCATTGGCATGGAGCCCTGCACCTGGTAGGGCTGGGGAGGAGATGGCCCAAGAGCAAGGCTGGGCCAGACCCCCTGTTGAATGGGAGAGGCTTCAGGCCACGGGCCAAGCCCATGCCTGAGGGTCTGTGGTGCATGTGAGGCTGGGAGATGGGTGTCAATAAGATCTGGAGCAGGAACTTGGGGGCTCCTTTCAGAGCTGGCAGGTTGAAGGCAAATTGACTAACTCCAGCACCTGCTATTGGGACGCTGGGGGTGCTAGACTGACCCGCTTGGAGGCTTGTGAAAAAACCCTTTATGCCCCAGAGTTTCTTGCTTGGAGAAGCTGGGGACCCAGGGATGACATCTGGTTATAAGGCAAAGAGGTCTCACGTGTGACCAACACTTCTAAGTAGGTGCTCAATAAATCGTGGTGATTGAGGATGTTTTTTTGCCCCAGAGTGGTGGGTACAGAGGGTCTAGCCCTGCCAGGCTTCCTGCCTTTTTCCACTCCAGGCCCCTACCAGGTCAGTGTGGCCCCGGGTCAGGAATCACCTGGGCCCCTTCTCTCTGTTCTCCCAGGAGGAAAAGTCTGAGATAGTAGGGAGGCTGGTAACCAAGCCGTCCACTCCCTGTGGAAGTGGTGGCACCTGCCAACCCAGGGCCATACAGGAGGCCTGGCTGGCATCAGCCAAAGCCTTGGACAGGGGAGGGGCTTAGGGAGGACCATGATGTCTCAGTCGGTGGGGCTCCCTCATCCCCACTCTGCTCTATAGGAAGGACAGGCTAAAGTTGTTGTTGCTTTGGGGACTTCCTATGTTGCCCTCTGGGTCTGGGTTGGGGTGAGGGGATACTGCATTTTAAAAGAGGTGCCCAGAGTGGGACATGTTTCATTCTGCCTGTTCGTCCTGCCAGGTCTCCTAGATAATCGCTTCTTTGGTCGTTAATTTGATTTTCACTGCAGCTTTGAGCGGGTGGGCAGCCTCACTCCTCCCATTTTATAGATGAGGAAACAGAACAGGGGGAAGGGAGGGCTCAAAGCTCCAAGCCCAGTGAGGGGCAGAGCCTGCTCTGTCCACCTTGCTGCCACCACCACCATGTCCTCACAGGGAGGGGCCTGAGTAGGGTGTGTGTGGGGGTGTTGTGGCTGGGCTGGGAGCATCACATTGCATGGCTGGGGGCTCTGTCCCCACCCCAATGGTGATTGCAGGCTACACGCAGAGGCTGCTCTGGAAGGTGATTCCAAATGCAGCATCAATCACTAGCGAATTAGCCGGCCATCCATCAATATTAAGGAAAGGATTGCTTTTTAATGGGGCCAAAGAATGTGTGTTCCTGTGACTAGTGGGAATATTTGTCAAATGCACGAGAAACTGGTAAATAAATGCGAATGAACCAGTGTTTCTAGAAATGGATATTAATGACTGGATTAGATAACAGGGCAAGGGTCCCCAGCGTTTGTGGAGCACTTTCTGGGGACTGGCTAGGGGAGAAGGGGCCCTGTATGTGCCTTAGTCCACAGGACCTTCTGAACAACTCTGGAAGGCAGGTGTTCCTATTTTACAGATGAATAATTGTGGCTTGCCCAAGGTCATAGGCCTGGGCCAGAAACCTGGATTGTTGGGTTTCAGGGTGGCTATGCCCTCCACCCACTAGGCTGCCACAAAGAGATGGGAGGGGAGGAGATGACAACTGAAGAGCTAGCTCTGTGGGAGACTCCAGCCTAAGGACCACTTGGGGTGAGGGTTTGGGTAGGGGTAAGGGGCTCTCACTGGAAATCTGGAGACCTAGTGGGTGCTTCCCAGGGGAGCACAGGTCCTTGATGGAGGGGGACTGACACTAAGGACATGACAGAATGCCATCCCCCTCTACCTGAGGCTGCCCTCACCTGGAAATGACCCTCCCATGTGCAGCGAGGGGCTGGACCAGGAGTAGATTCAGCCAGGGGAAGAGGCTTTGGGAGGGAGAGGAGGTCCCTGAGGGAGGGGCCTTAGGGTTCCCTGAAAGGATGAGGCTCTGGAGGGAGCGGGCTTTCTGAATGGAAGAGGAGGGGGCTTAGTAAGGGCTCAGAAAGGGGGTGGGGCTCTGTGAGGGGTGGAGGGCAGTTTCCAAAAGTACAGCCTTGAAGGCTGGCCCTCCTTCCTGGGTCCCAGTCATCCCCTGACATCCCAGTCAACCATGTCCACCAGCACAGGCTCCCTTCACTCCTGGAGTCACCTAGCTCAGCAGGATTTGCAGATTTAATTAAGGTCCTGGGGTGCTCTCTGCAGAAATACACTCCATCCCATTCCCTACTCAGCCCTGCCCTGGGGATCTCATTTCCTCTGCCCACATCCACAGCTCATCAAATCTGCTTTCAGCACCAGCTGGAGAACTCCGTTTGCTCTTTTCAGCATCCATCCATCCATCCAGCCAGCCAGCCATCCAGCCATCCATTCATCCCTTTCTGCAGAGACCCTCCCCTCCCCAACCTGGTCCCCAGCTGGGGATGAACACCAAACCCTGTGCCCTTTTCTTTCCCTTATAAACACCAGGTGGCCCCAGACCCAGGCCCGGCCTTGGCCTGCCTTCCTGATAGCCTTCCATGGTGACTGTCTCTGTCTGAACCTCTGTGTCTTCCTGGGCTCCACAGGGACAGAGCCATGTCTTGGTTGCCTCTTGGGAAGTCCAAGAGGCCTGGTTAGACAGACAAAAGTGTGGTGTGGAAGGACTGCTGTGCACAGGCTGTCTGCCGCCATCAGGCTCCAGGCCCAATTCCATGCCCTGGCGTTTCTGACTTCTCAGCTCACTGACAGTGCATGTCTGGTGCGTGGGTCCTGCTCCCAACGTTGACTCCTTCCACAGCCAGCCCTCTTGTTTCAAAGTACTCAGGGCAGATGCAAAAGGGAGCCTTGGGACCCACAGCTTTATTGCAGCTGCACAAATGGGTAGGCTTTGTTTTCTTTTTCCCTGCCTCCAGCTCCATGTGTGAGGGCTATCCCATCTCCACTAGGCTTTGGAGGGAGGTCGCTCACAATGCCTCCTTTTCAGCCTGACAAACTCCTACTCATTGTCCTTCAAGGCTCATTCAAACGTCTTCCCCTCTCAGAATCCTTCTCTGAGCTCCTGGAGCACTTGGCCCTCTTCCGTCCTGTCCTATAACCGTGATTGTAATCGGTTTTGTGGTAGCGTTGGTTCCTTTCTGAGATGGGGAGGGACTGTGAGGAAGTGAGTCTAATCCAGCTCTGGGTCCCAGCATTTCCCAGCACAGTGCCTGAAACACTTGTGTGCCCCTGTGACTGGTTTTGAACTAGAGAAGGTGAAACTTAAGCTTCCGGGTGTGGCTGCAGGTGTAATTCCTTTGCAGAAACCACATGCAGCCCTCACACATAGTAAGGGCCCATTGCACTTTCTTGTCTGGTTGCAGCACCTGCTTGGCAGAGTCCAGGCTGCTGGATCCACCCATTTAATAGAAGGGGATACTGAGGCCTGTAATTGTCATTGATGTTTACATGCCTCTTTCCTCCACTGCACTGAATGTTTGTGGGGTTATGAATTGTGCGTGTCTCCTTGGCTTCTGCGAATCTGAGCCCAGTTCAGAGCTTGACACAGATCACTCGTTCAAGACAGCTTATTGGCTGAATAAACTAATAAATGAATGAAAGTTCCGCTGGGCTTGCAATGGCTCCACCCCGACTGGTTCAGACTCTGTCCCCTTCCCTGACTCGGTTCCAGGGTCTTGCCGCCTGCCCGGCTCCGCCCTCCGCCCCTCCCCCGCCCTCTGCCAGCAGCCCTTTAGCCACGCTCCGCCCCGCCTGGCGGCACGCTCACCCCTGCTCCTCCATCATCTCCTGCAGTTCCATGCACTTGAGCTCTACGCGCCGCTTTCGCTCATGGTCCAGGATCTCGCGGTGCGCACGCTTCACCAGGCCAGGCTCGGCGGCGCGCAGCTCCTCTTCCGCCCGCGGCCAGTTCCCGGAGGAGGCGCCCGGCTGCGGGAAGCCGTTTGCAGCGTCGGGCGGGGACGGCATGCTGGCCGCCCCGTTGTTCACGGTGGAGGACATAGCAGTGGAGGACATAGCGGCTGGCCTCGAAGCCACTGGTCTCTGCCCTGCAGGACAGACACAGACACAGGCAGGGTGGTCACTTCTTGGCCACCTGCTAAGCTCCTCTTTGTAGCGGGTTAATCCTGGAGATTTAAAGGTCCACTCAGGGCTTTAATCCACTTCCTCTCAGGCTGCAGAGGGGGATGGATTCCAGGTTTGCACCTTTGGGTCATGCTTCAGGGCATAAAAGGGGATTGGACACTGGACTTTACCCATCTATAAGATGGGTGGATGCAGGCTGGACTGGATGGCCTTTAATGGCCATTGGCTTGGAATACAGTGATCTCCAAGGATCTAGTAACCACCTAGGGCAACCTTCTCTGCCTTGTACCAATGCCTGGGCCTGACCACCTTGCTGCCTGCACACCTGCTTGCATCTCCCCAGGCAACCACATCATCCCTGGAACATTTGTTAATTTTGTTGTTGTTTTTCCTTCAGGCTTGGTTTAAACCCCTCCTCCCCCAAATACTCATTGTCCTGGCTCTGGCCTGTGGGATCACAGCCACATGTGCTCCCACCTCCCAGTCTGCTCCCAGGGCAGCCCTGCAGAGGCCGGAGCATGGAGCCTTCTCCAAGCTCAGGGACATTCCCACCAGAGATGCAGTTTTCAGTTCCCACTTTGATCTGGCCAACTTCTTCAAAGCCAACAGCCCAGGTGGGGGTCTGATCCAGACTGAAGCCCATAATACTGCCCCCTCCTTTGTTCTGGAAACACTGCTTCTGAGGATGTGACCAAACGTGGCACTGACATTAGCTTTCCAGGCAGTCACATCCTTCTACAGGCTCAGGGTGACATGGGAGTCAGCATGGCTTGGGAGGTAAGAAGTCTTGGCTCCACGCTAGGCCCAAAGTAGAGCATGCATATCCATGTGCACGGCCACACACACATGTGCACACAAACATATACACCAAGGACCTATCTTAACAGAGGACAGTACCTCCTGAGCTATTTCCATTTCCTTTCTCCAAAGCTCTGCTAGTTGCTAAGCAACAGGAAGGCTGCCTTCTCAGGGAGTGGGATAGGAAGGAGGGAAGAGGTGGAAGGAGATGGGAAGAGAAGAAGGAATTAGGCATGTCTGGACATCCTGGATAGACCTTCCCTGCAGCACAGCCCCAACACACACACCCCTACTGGCCTCAGAGTGATGGGGGTGGGAGGCGTTTAGAGCCACAGAGATTGGAAGGCAGAGAAGAGAAAGGGGGACTATAGGGCACAAGAGGTTCTGAAGGGAACAGAGTGACAGTGGTGATGAGAGCATAAGCATCTTTATATGGCTATCCTCTTAATTCTCAAGTCACTGGGTTCTGGGCCAGGCTCCTCCACTCCTTGCTATGTGATTCTGAGAACATCACTGCTCCTCTCTGAACCTCTGAGCCCCACCTGTGCTGGGAGCATCATCCTAACTCTTCTGGAGAGATGGGCTCTTGGGGATTTACAGACCAAAGCTATTTTTTTTAACCTTTCTCCACCCCTAAATCCTGCTGGCTTCTTGCCTGTCGCTGTCCCAGCTCTGCACCCCAGCTCCACCAGGGGTTCTCCTGGGGTACCCCATAAACACCTACTCACCCATCCCCCACGCAGAGCTCTGGGAACCCTGTTCCCCATCTGCCTTCGCCACAGTGCTTGGCTTATGGGTGACCCCTTCATATGTTAGACACCTTAGCCAGGGACATGTATAAAGCTTGGCCTGGCCAACTGCAGTTCACCTGTTATCAAGTTTGGTCCCTCATTCCCTCTTCTCAACATCGTTCATATTTATCCATTTTCTCCCCTCCCATTACAACCTCAACCCAAGCCCCTCACTCCCGTTCACTCTGGCCTCAGTGTCCTGCCTAGTCTCCCCGCCCTCTCTGTCTACCATGCATCAGCAACCTGGGATATTGGTCCAGGAGCAAATCAGAGTGTCATGCCCTGATTAACAACCTCTAGTGGCTTCCTGTCCCCTTGGCTTAAAGTCAAGATGTGGCCTGCCTTTTGGTCTAGCTGTAACCCTCTGTCCTCCCAACAGATTCTCCAACTCTCTTGCCTCTGGGCCTTCCCACTTGCCTCTCCTTTTCCCTGAGTCACTCTTCTCCTGACTCCTACATGTCCTCAAAGTCACTGCTCGTTAAGCCTGCCCTTAGCCCTCTGACTGGTGCTACCCTCCCAGTGCTCTTGCCACTCACTGTTGTCACTGTGTGCTCACAGGCCTGTCTCCCCCTGGGCTGAGGGCAGTTTAGCTTTCGGCTCGTAGTGCCAACAAAGTGCCTGAGCAGGTGGAGCTCAGTGCACATGGGTGGAACACATGACAGACAATTACAGTGGTAGGCAGGATGAAGAAATACCTGGCATGGTCCTCAATACAGCCTTCAAGAACCCTTCATGTTTTCACTTATCCCATCTTGCAGCTTCCTCCCTTGCTACACCTCATCCTGCAATCAACATCCAGCCCCTCAGCCTTGGTCATCTGCCCCTGAACAAGCACTCTCACCCCTTTGTGTCTTTGCCCATGTAGTTCCCATGCAGGAATACCTACTCCCCTCTTTCCCACCTGGGGAGCTTCTACTCATCCTTCAGGGCTCAGCTCAAGTGTTACCACCCCTGGGATGCCTTCCTCACTTCTGAGGACTCCCTCAGCTTTCCACCTTACCTCTTTAGATACTGAGGCTGAACTTGTTGTCTGCATCTGACCCATGTTCTAGACTATGAGCCCTTTGAGGGGAGAGGGCATCCCTTCGTTCTGGCTCCTCAGAGCCTCCCCAGCACCTGGCAATGCAGGAGGCACACTGAGGGTGTGCTCAGGCCCAGGGAGAGCTGAGAGCCGTCAGGGAGCCAGGTTCAGAGCCACACTACTCTGCAGGCTTTCCCTATGACATGGGTGAGGCTCCTCAGCCTAGAATGTGGCTCAAGCTCCTTCAGGGCAAGGAGGGAGGAGAAGCTGATGGGGACAGTTCTGAACACACTCAGATCTCCAGATCCCAAGAAATTCTATCCCCAGCACTAGGAGAATGCCCGGGTGAGACTGCTAGGCCGCTGAGGGCAATCTTTCAGGAATGACTGAGAAGGAAAGAAGAGGTGCATGGAGGCACATGGGGCAGATGCAGTCTGCATTTTCACTAGGACAGATGGCACGTTCTACCAATTCCACCTGGTGAGTTGCAGGGCGCCAGCCAGGAGTCTGAGGTGGGTTATTAAAAGGATGACCCTTGAACCCCTTGAGGAGGGGTCAGGGGTCATTGCACACTAAGCCCACTTCTTTCCAAGTTGAGATTGCTGGACCAGTAAACCAGGGAGTTACTGCAGGCATCTGACATTATCTTCTATGGAATCCTGTGAGATTTCATAGGGAGAAAGAGACATTGTGCTGGTGGGAACTAGTATTCTGTACTGTTGTAATTGGTGGATAGACTGACCTGTGCTCAAGGGAGCTAATTAATAGATCAGTGTCACATTAGATGGAGGTTTTTACTAGAGGACTGTAGGGCTCTGTCCTCACCACTCAACCAATATGTTCACCACTGACTGGATGGAGGTTTGACAACCTGCAGATCAGATTCACCGAGGACACCACCTGGGAAGGCTCATAAATTCAGAGTCAGAATCTAAAAGGACTCCACGGACAGGAAAGATGGAAGGAATCTAAGAAGGTGAAACAGGATAGTGAGAAATGCCACATCCTGAAGCTGGGTCCCAAACTAACTTTCTTATTGGAATGGGGTAGGCATAGTTTAGAATCAGCATATTTAGGGAGGATTTAGGGGTTTTCAATAGTCACAGACTCAGTCTGGGTCAATATCATGATGGTTGCCGAGAGAGCATGTTATCTTATGCTACATCAACAAAAATATGATGTCTAGAATGGGGAGAGGATAAGAATATACAGGCTATCAGAATCCCTATCTTCAAGAATTTGAAGGATTTTAGAGGATATAGGCCAAACCTGGCGAATCTGCCAAGAGGCTGGGAAGAAGTAGGTAGGGTTGCCAGATTGGGCAAATAAAAATACAGGATGTGCGGTTAAATTAAATTTGAATTTCATGAATTTTATATTTGGGATGTACTTACACTAAAAAAGTTATTCACTGTTTATCTGAAATTCAAATGGAACTGCATGTCTTGTATTTTCTATGTCAGTGCTACCTGGGACCCAACCCAGACCTACTGAATCAAAATCTCTGGAGGTGAAATTGTTAGTGTCTTCCAGATGGGAAGGGACTACATATGGGCCAGCAAGTGGGAGTCCTGTCAGAGCAGTGCTTCTCAAATTTTATCAGGCCTCAGAGTTACCTGGAAGCTTTCTTAAAACACAGATGGCTGGGCCCCACGCCCAGAGTTTCTGACTCAGTAGATCTAGGGTGGTGTCTGAGAATTTGCATTTCTGACAAGTTCCCAAGCACTGTTCTGGGACCGCACTGAGAGGAGAAAGGCCCTAGCCTGTTTGTCCGACCCTTCAGAGCCGCACTCATTGCTGGCCTTTGTTCTAGAAGTCAAAGCCAGAACTCCTGCAGGGAAGTCATCTAGGGTGGACTTCAGCTAAGTCCCAGACAGGATTTCCCCCCTAACAATTAAAACTTAAACAAACAGGGCCAGCCCAGTGGCACATTGGTTAAGAGCTGGTTTGGGACGCCAGCGGCCCCAGTTCGGATCCCGTATATGAGGGCCAGTGACACTGCCCTCTACAGCTAACAACAGCTCCACCTGGAGCTGGACTGTGAGCCCTGGTGATGGTGTAGGCTGCAGCCCCTGCTGCAGTGGGCTGCCATAAGCTACAGTGAGTGGCCGGCAGCCAGCGTGAGTGGCTGGCAGCCCCGTGAGCTGCCAATAGCCGTGGTGAGTGACCATCCAGAGGCCAGTGACCGATCTAACTCATCTGGGAAAAGCGCAATGACGATACCAACATGGGCCAGTGAAGCAATGTCCTCCACAACTAGACTGAAGAACAAAAAGACAGCAACCTGTCTGTTCCCTTTCCCTGGTTCCCCAACGCTGTTCCCTCCCCCAAATCCCCAATAAAATATTTTAAAAAAAAAACCTAAACAAACAAACAAAAACTAAGCAGTTTAGTTCATCCCAGGATGAGTGAGTTTTCCATTGCAGGAAAGGTTCAGACAGGAGATAGATACTATATTCACTCAATAAAACTTCACCCAGCATCTACGTGGAGCCCCACCCTATGAAAGGTTGGGGGTTAGAGATGAACAGGATCCATCCTGGCCTTCTGGGAGCTCACAGGCTGGTTTGGGAAACCCACAGTACCAGTGTAGTGTGATAAAACAGAATCTGAGGAGTGTCTGCAGCTCTGCCTGGTTGGTCAAGGGCTTCCCAGAGTGGGCAGGAGGGGCTGGAGGCAGGGACACCAGAGCAGGTGAGGCCTGAGTTGGGTTCAAGAAATAAACAGACAAACTTGGCAGGATGTGACCGGATGTGGGGTGGGGATAGGCATCCTGGATGACACTGGCTTTGGTGACCACGTGAATGGTGTAGCCATTTACTATGATGGGAACATGGAGGGCAGAATGAGAGTATGTTGAGGGTGAGAGGCTTGTGGGGGTCAGGCAGGCAGATATGGAGTCTAGAATCCTAATCCTGACCCTGACCCTAACTTGCTAAAGTCCTTGGGAACACTGATACTGAGTCTCTTTGGAGACAGAGCAGCAAATGGGAAGTCTTTTCTCTGCCACGAATTGGCTGTGAGACCCTGAGCAAGTCTCTCCCCTTCTCCGGACCCTGTTTCCCCGCTGGACAATGCAGGGGGTGGGGGCTGGACTCAGAGACCCTGCAGGTCCTTTCCTGCTCTGGAAATCTAGGTAATACTAACTACATATGTATACTGCCAAGCTTTCAGCCCACCCACTTCCTGCTGATGTAGGCAGTGGCCAGAGCCACCCCCAGAGCTCAGCTCTGAGGCCATCCCCAGCATTGGATCAGGTCTCCAGGGCAAGTCCAGGTGCTGGGCCAGACTAAGTCATGAAGCCTACTTGGTTGAAGAGACAGACCCTTGATTTCCAAGACTCATGTCTGAGTCCTGGCCTTGGCTCCTACTCCCAAACCCAAGCCTGGGTCCCCTGCGCAGGCCTGGACAAGGACAGGATGGAACAGGCTGGCTGCTGGTAGCGGCAAGCCCAGCCCTGCGGGTAGAGATTAATTGAAGGTGAAACATCCCATCTGTACTGCAGGGTCCAGACTGGTGACAGGCACAGAGGCCTCTCCACTAATGAGATCATCACTCACCCTGGGGCTCAGAGGACGTTCAGGCCAGTAGTGACCTGGCCAGATTTGGAGAGAGGGAGCACGGGACTACATATGTGTTTGAGAGGCAGACTAGGCCCTGTCCTGGGAAACCTAGTTTGAGGAGGAGACAGGGCTATACTCTTAGGGAACTCATAAACTGATTGACCTTGGTCATGGGACTTAAACTCTGTGCCTTAGTTTCTTTGCCTATGAAATGGAACCGAAAATAGCACCCTCCCCGTGGGTTTGTTGTACAGGACAAATACATGTGAAATGCTACCGTAGTGCCTAGCAGGCAAGGCATGTCTCAGAAATGATACTGGTGGTCATTAGTAGTCTTGTCAGTGGTGACTGCCCTGCTTTGGGCATGTGGGTGCGAGGAGTCCCAGACATCCAGAGGAAGGTGTTCAGGAGTCTGGCACCCAGGAGGCAGAGATGTGTGCCTGATTTGGGAGTTGTCATTGCATAGCTGGAGACTGAAACCGGAGCTGTTGCTCTTGGAGGAAGGAGAGAGCAGAAGCTGGGTCCCAGGGCAGGGGTGGGTGTCACTCGGAGGAGCTGGCTGGGATGGCCTGGTCCTCTTTCCCTTTACCCACTGCTGGCCCCAACATAGTCCTCTCCTCCCTATCTCACCCCAACCCATGGCACCAACCCAGGGGCCCCCTTTGCTGCTGGGGCACAGAAGCCTCTCACCAGGGGGCAGCACCCACTCCCCTGGGCCCCTTTCCCTGCCCCCACCTACCAGAGACCCACCTCCCCAGTGGTAATGCCAGGACTCAAGGCCTCCATACCCTCAAATGTACAGGTTCCCACAGCTTCAAGTAAGTTCTTGATCCATAGTTACACATAATTTAACCACGTTTCTGTCTCCCATGGGCCCAGGAAAGCGGGTGGTGGTGGTAGTGAGAGGTGGGGTGGACAAGGAGCATTGGATTTGAAGTCAGGGGACTTGAGCTTGAATATGGCTTCATCACTTCTGTCTGGGTGATCAGCGAAAGTCATTAAACCTCCTGAGCCTCAGTTTCCTCATATGTAAAATGGAGACAATACTTCCTAACTCAGAGCATGGTGGAATCGCTACTTGTTTCAGTGACAAGCTTATTATGAAGACAGATTTTAATTGTACCATCTTCCTACACCCCAACCCAGTACTGGGGGAGCAAAGAAGAGACCAGAAAAGGTCTACTTGGCCTGGCATAGGGAAGGCTTCACAAAGGCAGCAGTGTTTGAACTGGCCCTTTGGAAGATAAGTCTGCTCCAGCTAGGGAAGGGGGAGTCTGGGCAGCTGACAGCACAGGCTGAGGCAGGGTGCAGGGTGGAGTGGAGTCACGGTGGGGAGCTGCCTTCCTATGGGGTGGGGCTGCAAATCCAATGTGAGCCCTTCCAGGGGAAAAGCCCAGTGTGGGAGAGAGGCTGGGGAAACACAGGCCGCCTGAGTTTCCTGGAGGAAAAAAATTCTTTGTAATTGTCAGAAACGTGATGGAACTGAGAAACACACATGAAACCAAGTACTGAGGTTGTGAAACTAAGTCTGGCTCTTCATAAAAATGAGTGCAGCAACAATGGTTTGTTAAGATAGTTTATCAAGCTGGGAAAGAAAACCCATCTCCATTGTGTCCAAGGAAGCTTGGTGTGTCCCCACCCCACCCCACCCCTGGCACTGAAGCCAGGCTGTACACATGACACAGACATGCCTCCTGGGGCACTCGGGGAAGGGGCTCTCCTGTCAACCCCTCCCTTCCCTGTGAAGACCCTTCTCCAGACCTCCAGCCTGTGAGCCACTCCAGCGGAGTGGCTATAACACACTGGGAGCCCTTGCGTGCTTCCTGCCCAAGAAAGTGGGGCTGAGGGGGAAAGGGCCACAGGCCTGGGAGACAGCCCCTCAGCTTTGGGTGGGGGGTCATGCACTCATGTCACAGCTATTCAGCAGGTGGCCACTCGGGCCCACCAGAGGACAAAATAGAGATGGAGAGATCAGGGGATTGAGCAGTGATGCCTGTAAGGCAGCAAGATAAGTGTTGGGAGGGGAGACATGGTAGAAATATTACCTGAACTGGGTGTGTGGGGGAAAGGGGCATAGCTGGGAATTCTTCCTGGAGGAGAGATCTTGAAGCATAAGCAGGAGCTGGTGGCACAAAGAAGGGGAGGAAAGATACCCTGGGTAGAGTGTGGGATGAAGTTTTGAAGAGGGAAGAGCGTGCGCTTGTGCATCACTGATAACAGTGGACCGGAAGGGACAGGGGAGCTAAGACTCTATCCTGCAGGCAATAGGGAGCCAGTGAAGGCTGTTGAGCTGGAGGGATCATGGTCAAATTTGCATTTTGGAAAGATCTCTCTTGCTGCCTGGTGCCTTCACTTTTGCTGGCCCCTGACCTTTAGAGAGAGGCCTGACCCTAACTCGACACTCACTTAGTCCACATAAGCCAAGACAGATGTGTGCAGATCAGCAAGGGGTAGAAGAGCCAGCCTGGGTTCAAATCATTTACTATGTGCCCTGAAGTGACTTAACCTCTGTGCTCAGTTTCCTGTAAAATGGTGTTAATACAAGTAATCCCCTCAGGGTTGAAGGAATTCATCTTTTAGTTAAGGGTACTTACTAAGTTTATGTATAAGTGTTAATTGCTAGTTTTACCCATAAACGATGCCAACCAGTCTAACCCACTACAGGCATGAGTTAACCAGTGAGACATACGGATCAGTATAAATGAGAACAGATTAGGTAGATAATGTACCATTCCAAATCACTACCAACCTATGGACACTGGTCGGCTAACAAGGTCCCTT
Organism: Aselliscus stoliczkanus; assembly: GCA_033961575.1. NCBI lineage: Eukaryota > Metazoa > Chordata > Mammalia > Chiroptera > Hipposideridae > Aselliscus > Aselliscus stoliczkanus. The sequence continues at coordinate 17,298,555 of CM066728.1, read as the reverse complement.
TTCACAGAAACCAACCCACACGAACCAGTGGAAACCAGTGTTCACTGGTGAGAGAACGCTGCAGGGTGAGGCCAGGCAGGAAGGTGTCTGGGCAGGCCGGCAGTGAGAGGGTTAGTGGAGTGAGCTTCCTCCCAGCCTCCTTGGAGCCTCTGGGGAGGCTGGAGGAGCTGGCACAGCTGCTTGTTACCCAACCCTCCAGAAGACGCTGCAGGGGGAGGAGGAGTGCTGAAAGCCTTCCTTTCAATTATTCAGCAGCCAGGGCTTCCTGCTTCCCTGTTGGAGCCAGAGGAAGGCCTTGGCCAGAGCCCCCAGGCTGGGTCTGGCTGGCTTGGTGAAGGTCTGGTTCCAGGCGAGGCAGGCGGCCTGGCCCGCAGGGTGCTGGCACCACAGCCTGGGCTTGGGCCACCGCGCTCTTGGCCCCTCTCCTGCCCTCCTTTATCCAGACCTGCTCTGGGTCAAGCCGTGCCTGAGCAGGACTTGAAACTGTCCCTTTCCCTGCAGTCTGTTTGTGCTACAGAATGGAGGTGCTGGGGCTGGCCATGTTCCCAGAGCCGAGATGGGGTGCCTGGGGCAGGCGAGGGAAAGAGGGCAAGCCCACGGACCACAGGAGAAAGCCCAGGCAGCTTAGCTGGCCCCTGGGTCCTGGGCATTCTGTCCAGCCCCCATGGTGTCTCAAACACATGGTACTCCACTCCATCCAAGAACACACTGGTCCATGCTGTTCCCTCTGCCTGGAAGGCCCTTAGCCTCCATTCACCCTGCAAGACTCCACTCAAGCATTACTTTCTTTGTGAAGCCTTCCCTCATCTCCACCGGGGGACACACCTCTGTGGTGCGCTTGGAGCCTTACCCTCTGGTTAGCACTCTTGGTGTTTACCTCGTTCAATCGAGACTGTTTACTCCCTCCCTGGCCTGGTGAGGTCTCTTAAGGGCAGTGACTGGGTTGCCTCTATTTTCGTGTCCCTGCTGCCCAGCACGGACCTTGGCACAAAGCAGCCATCTATGAATGTTTGCTAAAATCCAGCCTGTGTTTATAGTGACAATGAACTCACTACTTGTTTTTTCTCACTGCCATCTCTGGGGACCTCTGTGGGAATGGTCCCTGCTTACTGCTTTCAACATACTCAGACTTTGTGTGTTGACATTTGCACAGGCCACACTGTCAAACACCTTGTAAGCTCTGGAGTCCAGCTCTATCTCTGAATAGACAGGGAGGACCTTCCTGGTTCCCAAGCTCTTGCCCATCAGCCCAGGGTCCCCATCCCCATTCCTGTTGGCTCTGATTTGGGTTTCCAGAGCACAGATTCTGAGTGGCAGACCCCAGGGGCTAGGATGGGTCCACACATTAGGCAATACAGCTGGTGAGACCAGGACAGACCACTGTAGCTCAGGACAGGCCACAGAGAGCCTGAACTGGACTGGGTACATCAACAAAGGATGGCGGGGAACCCGCAAACCAGTAATATAGACCAATGGAGCTGAGCAGAGCATGAAATACTGGTCATTGAAAATAATACAGACTAGACCAGTTCTACCCAATAGACAGACCTGTATTGATACCAAATAAGCAAGTAGTATTTTAGTCTCCCCTGAGCTCTAGTGGAACAAAGGACTCCCTGCCCCACCCAGACAACTCTGCTTCTATTCAGTGCCCTCACTGGCCTTTAGGGAGCAGACAGTTTCCCTGTGGCTGCCTGAGCTAGAACGGAGATTTGGGGTGGGGCAGGAACCTGAGAAAGGACCTTTGCATGGCTGAGCTCTCACTGGTGGCGTGGGTTCCCAGGGAGGTGGTGATTTCTGTGTCCTGGGGAGGATCCAAGCCAGATGGCATTGTTGAGGTGTCCTAGGCAGACCTACGTGTCAGGACTTCATGCTCTCTGAACACCCTTCCAAGCTGGCCTCTGGGGCTGACCCTGGAGTGAAATCAGAGCAGCCAGTGTGCTCTCACCAGCTTCCATTATCCCCTTCACCTCCTTCTCCTCCCCACTAGGATCCAACCCTCCCAGGCTCACACATGGGAGCTGGCCTGAGAAGAGGTAAGATGAGCTAGAAGCTGTATGGCCAGATCTCTTTTCCTTTTTGAGCCTCAATTTCCCCATCTGGATGACGTGTCTGGGCCCTGGGGCCAGGGTACGGCTGGGCTCTGATTCCCTGGCAGTCCAAGGCTGAGAAAAAATCAAAGTTGGGTGGTGATGTGCCTCCCCAGGAGTTGTCAGCAAGAAGGGTGTGCTGGACAAACAGATAAGCCCCCTTCTCCCATGGGGGAGGGTGACAGGAAAACCAGGGGCAGGTGCCTCCACTGGCCACACAATCTCATTATGGAAAATTCCCTCTATTGACTCAGCTCTAATCAGGCAGGCTGCCCTGGGCATCCCCCCCAGGTTTCTGCCGGGGCCGGGTGAGATCAAAGAGAGAGCCAGGCTGGGGGGAGCCTTGCCTGCCATTCTCATCGATCCAGATGCGCCTCTCGTTGCTAAGCAACAGTCTCCAGTCTCTCCTGGTCCTTCCTGGGGGGTGGGGGTGGGCTGCAGGATAGGGCAGTAAAGGGGGAGAGAGACCCCACATTCATTCCCTAGGTCTTCCCTTACAAAGCTAGAGATCTCTGTTGCCAAGTGGGGAGCCCCTCCACCTGTCCAGGAAGCACCCCTCATTCTGGGAGCTTGACCCTCTCACTAAAATGGACCCCTTTCTCCCCTCACATTTGTATTCATTTCCAGAATACTCAAAACCCACACCTCCCCTGCTCCGTGTAAGTACTGTCTCAGGAATAAAGGCCAGGGATTCACCAGAGAGGGGAGGAGGCTCTCAGGGGTCAGTGAAAAAGTCAAGACGAGACTACAGGCTACCAACTTCCAGCCCAGCATTGGACTAGATTGGAGAGCCATTTAATCCTGAGAGAATGGTACAGAAGACAAATTTGCACTCTCAGTTTTGAGTGGGTTGGCCTTTTTTTTCCCCCCAAAACGTAGGATGGATTTCATAGTAGTTTTTTCTTTTCTGTTTCAAGTGCTATAATTTAAAACTGTAAGTTGTGTTTTAAAACAGGCATAAAAATGTACTGTGGGTTTTGGGGGCTGTAACTGACTAAATAATGCAAATCTGATAATCTCATCACAGTTTAATATTTTACCTATTTTATCTACCCAAAACTGCTCATCTTTCCCTCTTTTTAAAAAATTGCATACGCGCATTGCATCCCAGCAGTTGTCATGTGGTGACCTACTTATATTATATCATGGCTTATTTAGGATTGTTAAGGCCTCTTCCCCTCCAAGGCTTATACAGCCATTGGGGATCAAAGTATCTGGCTTTTCCCTATGGTCCCTCATCAAACCTTGGTGTTTTTTTTTTTTCAACTAAGAAAGAGGAAGAGGTGATGCATTTCCCAAAGAGTGAAGAACCAGAACTCAGCAGTCCAAGGCCCCGGCCCTGAGACCACAGGGAAGTAAAGAGTCCTGGGAGGCAGTCTCGGTGCCCTTGGTCCTGCCACTGCCTGCCACCGGCTCCCTCCAGCTCCAAAGCTCACTGACAGCTCCTCCCAACTCCTCTGAGAAGCCCCAGCCACACACTTCAACTCTGAGAGGCACAGCTTTCCAGGGTCCTTGACAAATGGTAGCCAATTAATGTCAATTAATCTGATTAGCCTAAATAACTAATTAACAAACATCATTGATAATAACCTATGGTTCCTGAGGGATTGAGGGTGGGAGGCAGGAATGGTGGAGAAGGGGTCCCTCCTTGCTCTGGGAAGGGACCTAAGGTCAGACTGGGAGCGAGGGCTGCCTTTGCAGCTGTGGCCTCTCCCAGTCCTCACCTTGTTCCACCACCAGTCCCAGAATCGTCAACAGGAGGTCCAGCCCAAGCCCTCGCCGGGCTGAGGGGGTCTGAATTCCGTGGGAGAGGCTGGACCTTGGCACAGCAAAGGAGATTTTCTTTCTGGGCAACCTTCTCCTTAAAATCTCAGAAAGAGTCATGGCCTCTGCTGCTACCTCCCCATCCCCACCCAGACCACACACCTCACGGCTCACAAGGCAGGGCCTTCTCCAAGCTGCAGGACAGCCCTGGGGGAAACTGTCATCCGTAAGCCCATCCTACAGATGGGGAAACTGAGCAGGTGCTATGCCCTGTACTTGCACTGGGGACCTGCAACAGTGAAAAACGCAGGGTCCCTGCCCTCAAAAAGCTCCTTGCCTGGGGCTCACAGAACAGTGCAGCCCTTCTGGTCCTAGCTGGGTGATGCTGGTATGCCTCAGTACCTCCGCTGTGACCTGGCTCCTTCACAGGAGTTGTGAAGGTGAAATGAGTGAGTACACAGGAAGCCCCTAGAGCAGTAGCCAGCCTGTGGGAAATGAGGGTCCCTAATGATCGCTGAGGGAGATGGAAGGGTAAACAAGCAGCCAGGATAGAGTATAAGAGGGGCTGAGAAAGAGACAGCACTGGACACTCGGGGGCACGCAGAGGGAGCAGAGGGCTTAGAACAAGGCATTGCACAGAAGGCATGTGAGCTGAAGCTGAAGTTCAAGGAGGGAGAGGAAGAGGAAAGGCATCTAGCCAAAGGGAACAGCGGGTGCAAAGTGATGAGGCACCAGTTCTCAATTCTAGCATGTACGGTCACCTAGGAGCTTTAAAAAGGCAGATCGTAGGGCCGGCCGAGTGTCGCAGTGGTTAAGCGCTGGCTTGGGATGCCAGCGGCCCCGGTTCAGTCCCACATATAAGGGCCAGTGACACTGCCCTCAAAAAAAAAAAGGCAGACCCCCCCCCCCAAGCCCCACACTCAGATTCTGAATGGGTGGGTGCCAGGAACCTGCTTTTCATGGAATGTTCTGGAAATGCTGAGGCAGCTACTCTGCACCTAGAGACCATGGCTGCCTTGGTTCTGAGTGTCCCAGGTTGGGAGGAGCGGAGCCACAGGAAGAGAGGCCCCAGGACATGTGACTGTGTCCTGAAAGCACACCACAGGCCCTCCTGTTCTCTCCATCTGTCCAAACCATGCTTGCCCTTCAGGGGTGACTTTCCTGAACAGCTCTGTGTGCCTACCTGCTGGAAACATCCCTTGGTTTCTCTGCTGCCTATGGGAGAAAGGCCAGACTCCCCTGCCTGGCACTAAGGCCCTTCATGAGGCCTCTCTCTTCAGCCTGGTCCTCTGCCCATCGGGCTAGGCCCTGACTCTCCGTCCACACTATTCCCCGAGTGCCTGATGCTCTTCCCTCCTCCATAGCTCTGTTCAGGCTGTTCCCTCTGCCAGAAATGCCCTTCTACTTTTTCTTCCCTTGGCAAAACTGTACTCATCCTGTGAGGTCCATCTGTGAAGCCAGCTCCAAAGTCACCCGGGCAGGCAACCCTCCCACCAGCCTAGTGCCTGGACTTGCTCGGGGCGCGTCCACATAACCCATATCCCACCCCAAGCACCCACCAGTTTATGGGCCCAGCTCCCCACTAGACCGAGGGCAGCCCCTCCCTCTATCCAGAGCCTAGCACAGACCTTGGGGATGACAATGATAACTAAGCTTTTAGTTCAGAGGAGCCGCTGAGCAAATGTTTGATGAATGAATGAATGACCATCTATGCTTTCTGATGTATGAGGAGCAGGGGACAAAGGAAGAGAGAAATTGGGAGACAGAGAAGAGAGGTGTTCTGGGGATGGGTCACAAGAACAAAGAAGCACGTGTCAGACTATGCCAGATGGGGGATGGGGGTGGGGGTAGGGACAGGAATGCCCGGAGGCAGGACCTGCCTAGTGTCCCAGCTTCCATACCATCCCAGAAGCCCCCTCTGGTGCCCTATTGGGAGAAAGGGTGGCTGGGCTCCTCTGCCAGTCCTAAAGGCAGCCCAACCCTCCCCAGCCTGGGGTTCTCTATCTGACACTGATGTCTGTGCTAGCAGCTGGGATGGGCATGGAGGGCAGGCTGCCCCACTTCTCACGCTGCCCCTGCCCCTGCCCCTGATCTATGGGTCTTCTTTTCTTCCTGGGTGAGCCTAGCCTGGAGCACATGCACGTATACCCCTGTCAAATGCCCCAGAGGCATGTCTCTGATACCTGTCCCCTCTCCCGCTGTGCCATCACCCCCTTCCTGGACTCTCTGCCTTTGGTCTTTCTCTCCATTCTCCACTCCCTGTCCCTCCCCACACCAAATGCAGCCAGAGTGGGCTTCCTAAAGTGCACCTCTGACTGTTTTAAGATACTGCTCCAAAGCCGCCTATGGCTCCCATTGGTTCCCAAATAAATTCCCAGTCTTAGAGTGGTTTTTAAAGTCCTTCAAGACCTGACCCAACCTACCACTCCCCCCGGGCTGCCCTCTCTTCCTAGGAATGCCTTCATTGCTACGGCTACATTAGGTCACTCATTGCACCATTAGTTCACTGGGACTTTTGTACCTTTGCCCATGCTGTCGTCTAGAATGCATGCCCCTGCCTTCTCTGTCTGGCACCTTCCCTGTCATTCTCCAGCTCCCAACCTTAATGGCACTCTCCCAGAAGCCTCCTCTGGTTGCCCACATCACTGTGGACATCTTAGTCCCAATGGAATCTCAATGGGTCGTCACTGTCAGCTCCCTTACACCTCCCTCGTCTGGAGCTCCTCAAGGTCAGGGTCAGCGTCGGAGTCACCTGTGTCCTCAGTGCTCCTTCTGTGCCCAGAAAATAGGAGGCACTCCATAGATGTTGACTGTAATCTCACACATCCACATGACCACTGTCTCTGGGGAGTGCCCTGGGCATTCTCCTTCCCCGGGAGCTTTCATGCCCATTACCTGAGGTGCTTCTCATGGCACACTGGAAGAAGGTATCATTATGCCCATTTTACAGGAGAGGAAAAAGACCTGATTGTGGAGAATGGGGCCCAGATGCGATCCAAGCCCAGAAGATTGGCAGTTGCTCAATTTCCAGTTTTGAGCTCTTTCTCCTGAGGTCTTGTTGGGTCCAGGCTGTCACCCTTCCCATGACTCTCTCACACTCTCTCTCCCCCAGCAGACTTGGCCCTCTCCACGTAGATGCTGGCAGAGGGGTGGACAGAGGAAGCAGGTCCACCTCAGTCCCTGGCTTACCCTGTCACAGGCCCCATAGCCATCCTCTCCAAGGGAAAGCACAGCTGACAGACCCTGAAGGCATACCCCACCCAGGAGGGTAAGTGGGGCGCAAGGTCCTCTCTGCAGCTTTCACTGGCTATCGTGCCCAGCCTTCACACCGTCATTAAAATTATGCTTTTGGAAGAATCTTTAAAGTCATCAGAAAATTCTCATGGTAGAGTGAAAAAATAGGATGCTGGCTTTCTCCAAGAGCATGTTTCCAGTGATTTAACTCCATGGATTTATGAACACCTGGGCAAAATCCTGGAAGGAAACCCTGTCAATCCCCTTTGTTCACAGTGGCTGTCTCTGGGTGGTGGGACTACTGATGATTCCTATTTTCTCTTTAATTTCTCTACTTCCCAAGTCTTGCACAATAAAGATGTGTCATTTTTCTTTCTTTTTTTTTTGAGAGCAGTGTCACTGGCCCTCATATGTGGGACTGAACTGAGGCCGCTGGCTTCCCAGGCCAGCGCTTAACCACCACGCCACTCGACCGACCCTCGTGTCATTTTTCAAATCAAAAGACTTTAAGGAAACTTACTTTTACCTGTCTCCATTCTGGGGAGTTCTGGGGAACGGTGGTGGGCATGGGGCTCAGTAAGGGGAGGGATCTCAGAGCCTCAGGCCATACTCAAAGCTAGAAATTGACAGGCCAAGAGCTCCCCAGTGCAGCAAGCTGTTTGTACCCCAAGGTCCGGATCACTGGAGCCAGACTGCCTCAGTTCTTACAGGCCCCGGCAGGATGCTAAAGGAGCTGTGGCACTGCCCGTCAGCTCCAGCTGGCACAGCAGCCTCTGCAGTGGGCAGCAGGCCAGGGCGGGGGTGGCAGGAGGCTGAGGCCAGGCTGACTGCTGAGGAAGCAGTGCTGCAGATGGATGGGCCGGTGGCTTTTGGCTACAGGGTGGGAGTCCCTGGAGGTTGGGGACAGCTCTACAGCCAAGACACACATGGCTGCTGAGGCCTTTCTCCCAGGCCAATAGTCAGCCTGGGCAGCTTGAAACGGGCTCACCTGCCTAGGCCCTCTGAGAACCCCATTCTGGATGACGTGGCGTGAACAGGGCTTGGCCTCTGGGGATGGCACTGCTGCTCTCCTATGCTCAGGTCCCAGAGGAAGGTAAAGTGGCAGGACTAAGCCACAGTGAAGAACTAGGCTGGGGTCTTTAATTGTTGGTAATGAGCCCCTCACTGTCATAGGCCCCTTGGCTCCTTTGGACCTCCCATCCTCTCTCACTGATCTTTCTGTCCCTTCACTGTGCAGCCCCACCCCTCTTCCTCTCTGAACCCACTCTCACTGAGTGTCCTCTCTCTGATCCTTTCTCTCCTCATTAAATCCTTTCCCTCTCTGAGCTCCCCCTGCCCCTCACTGAGCCAAGGTGTTGGAATTGAGAAGGAACTTCTCCATTTCTTGTCTGGCTGCCCCTCCCCACTGGGCCTGGACTAGTCACTTATCAACCCACCCTCTCTGCAGGCCCTGCATCCTCTCTTTACTGCATCAGCTGCAAAATCCTGCCCTGTCCCCAAGATTCTGAATAAACCTCAATCACCACAGCACCCCTGCTGCCTCCCTGGATATGGGGCTTGTGCATGTGTGTTCTGGGGCCTCCTGGATTCTGGCAAACAATTCTGGGATGTATGGGCAGGGCACCCTCAATGCACAGAGGGCCTCAACTTGGGACCTTCAGGTGAGCCACTGACCTCCCCAAGTCATATTTTCCCCCCTGAGTTAAGACCTCAAGCTTGTAGGTAGAAGGGATGGGTACATTTTAAATTTCAGCTCCAACTAATAAATCAAACCTTGAAACACTGGAGGTGACTTTTATCTCTGCTGATGGAACCACAGGCTTCCTGACACAGATTTATAGAGCAGGGAGATTTAAAAATCTTGCTGGCAGGGCCTTTGGGGTCATCTAATCAAACCCTATCACTTTGTGGTTAAGGGTACTGAGGCTCAGAGACAAGAAGAGACCTGTTCAAGGACATACAAGAAGCCAGGGTCAGAGATGGGCCCAGAAAGAAGGTCTTTGGGCTCCTGTTCCAAAGCCCTTCAGTCACTTCCACCACATGTTGTTCCCCAGTCCCCACCAGCCCACTGTGCCCTGCTGACCCTCCCCCAGGAGGACCTGAAGAATTGAGGACACGGGTGACATTGTGGAAGCCACATTGGGCCCTGAGGCAATGGGCTAGGGTTGCACCAAGACTTTGCTCTGTGACCTTGAGAAAGTCATGTCACTTTAGGGCCTTGTTTTGCTCCTCTGTGAAAAGGACCAGGCTATGTGAGGATGAAATGGCACTGGGTTATGTGAGTACAAAATGAGACAATATATGTGAAGTGACAGGTCCATGGCAGGGGCTCAGAGTGTGTGTAGGAGTTAAAGAAGATGGGCTCCCCCCATCTCCTCAGCAGAGCTCCCCGCTGGCTGCTGGGACAGGAGGAGCTATGATTCTGCCCCTTGGGGCAGTAAAAATTGGTCAGAGGAAGAGAAAAATCAATAGGTGAGGCACATACCAGCAGTGCTGGCAGCTGCTTGTGACCAAAGACCCATCTCAGGGGGTGAGGACTAACTGCTTCAGAAAGGAACAGGCAGTCACAGGCTTGCCGAGGTCAGCAAGAGGCTGGCAGCAGAGGAGGTGAGAAGTGGGTGCGGCAGTGAGCAGATGGGCCAGCCAGACCCAGACTCCCCTTCTGGTGAGCATGACAGTGGCGGGAGTGGGTTATGGTGGGGGCACCCACCGGCGAGTTCAAAGCACATTCTACCTCCAAATATCCCAGTGACCTTGGGGGAGTCAGCTGCTCCCTGCACTGCACACACTCACCCATATGCCACAGGCTCCCCACCTGGAAAGCTGGCAGCATGGCTCAAGAAACTGGCATTTATCTGGGTCTTGATATCAAGGGACTGAGACAGGTCATTAGCTCCATTTCTGCCCTAGGGAAGGCAGCTTGGGTGGCTTCATGACCTTGAGAAAGTCACTCAAGTCTCCTTTCTCAGCTGTGGAATAGGGACAATGATGGCTTCCTTGTGAAGCTTTTGTGAGGATTAACTGAGTCAACTGTAGTCTTGTGCCCAGCATGGAGCCTGGTACGAGGCCCTCAGCCAGTGCCCGCCTCTTCTGGGAAGAGAATGACCTGCTTCAGACAATGCTGAAAACTTGGCCACCTTTATCCAGCTCCTCCTTAAGAAATTCTCACTTGCATTCAATTTACTGACACTTGCCCAGCATTTTACAACTGAAAAGTAGTTTCTCATTCATTATTTGGATTATTTCTTTGAACAGCAGAGTAGACACTGTTAATGCTCTACCTGTTTTACAAATTGGGAGACAGTCTCAGAAAGGTTAAGTGGATTACCTGAAGTTACATAGCTTAGATTTGAACCCATGTCTCTCAGACTTCGGAATCCATGACTCTGAACCCACCCACCCCCACCTCTTAAAACCTAATCAACTATTCATTCTTCAAGAATTCCTCCCCCACCCCTCACAGGAGAGTGGGATGGGGCATAAAGTTAAGGAACCAAGAAGCTGGTATTGTGGGGGGGCAATTTCCCAACCAGCTTGGTCCTATTTTTGGCTGGGGAAGAACTTGGCATATGCTGGAGGACATGACCTTAAGATGGGACTCCAGCCCCTGCCCTGCTCTCCCTCAAAAAGTATCTGCCTTTTCTCTCTACTCAGGACAAAAGACCAGCCCAGGCCCCCTGATGCTAGAAGTGGGTGAGTGTGTGAGGTCTTAGGGGAGCGAGAAGTTATGGCTAGGAGACAGCACAGGCACTGGGGTGCCAGGCTAGACCTGGCTGCCCTTCTCTTCTTTACCCCTAAATCCATCGCCACAATGAACCTGCTGCCAGGAGCAGAAACTGCAGGAGGCTTCACCACTGTCCAGACAGGAGCCTTGGGAGGCAGAGAGGGGGAAGAGGACGCAAGACAGAGGCTGCGTCTCTTTCCTCCCCTCTCCTTTTTACCAGGAATTTGTTCTGGGTTTGGGCCCACTCTGAGATCCGGAAACTCTCCCTGGCATCCAGAGAGCCACAAAGAACCACCACCCGCCCTAAACTCTTAGTGGCTAATTTCACTCCTATGTCCTCTATCCTCTTCCTAGTGTGAGAGGAAATGCCATCCTATGTGAGACCCAGTTCTTGTTGCCAGCTCGTTCTTCCCCAGGGGCATTTGGGCAGCTGAGAAAGGGGCCAGGCTGTCCCCTATGCTGCCACTCCCTGCTGGACAGAAACCCAGCCTCCAGGTGGGGGCCTGCTCCCTCCACCCCTCTCTGTGAACAACATCTCCACGGGGTCCCTGCATTGGTCTCTCCCTTCCTAAGGGAGCAGCTCCTTCTCCTTAGCTGGTGGAGGGCAATTGAACTGCAGTTGGGGGGCTTCTTAGCATCCTCATGGGCCAGGCCATAGTCATTTATGCCCAGGGGAGTCCTGCCCATGACCTCGCAGGGTTCTTACTTTCTTCATCCTTCTCTGTGAAATGAACAATGTTTCTCATCTCTGTTCCTCAGATGCCTCACATCCCCTCCAAACACTCTAGTAGTCCTTCAACCTACTGTCTGCTAGGGGGTCTGCGGACCCTGAGCCCCAGTCTAGCTAGGGAGGACCAAGGTTCAATCCAGCCCCAGCCCCTCTGGGAAATGCCCCCACCCCACCAGGGGATCTCTCACCTCCCCGCTGACCGCCGCGCTCCGCCGGGCGCTCGAGCCAGGCCCTCTGGCCTCGCTTGTCCTGGCCGACTCCGGGCCGCCTCCTCGGCTCGGCTCAGCAGGGCAGCCCTGCGGCTCCCACGGCCCCGCGTCCGCCGTATCCCCGCGGGCACCGCCGCCGCCGCCGCCGCTTGCTGAAATGCTGGACAGCGCACCACCATGGAGGCGGCCTCCCTGCTTGCCGGCCGGCCAGAGCGGCCTGGCGACCACAGCGCCCTCTGTAGGCTTGGAGGGCCCCCAGCTGGGGAGGCGGGAGTCGCGGCTTCAGAAGGACCCAGGGACCTCCGTTCCACTCCTTGAGGATGGGGGTGCACACCAGCTCTCGGAGGCGCCCGGGGCAAAGGAGGCTATTAATTGGGAGTGAAACTCAGTATGCTGCAATCTGACACTGATTGCAGCAGGTGTCTAGGAGGGCCCCAGGGATCCAGCTGGGAAATGCCCCTAGGACCCTCTTTCGTCAGGCATCCTGGTGGCCATCCTGAGGCCAAACCGGGTAGTGGTGGGGGACAGCCCAACGGGTGAGACGATTTTGAGAATGGAATCGCTGGACCTTCGGTGGTGCTGGGTTGGGCATTTGGAGTCGTGAGTTCAAGTCACCCTTTGGATGGCCTGTGCACCCTGCAGCTCCCACTTCTCTTTCCTTGACTGAGTGGGCTGAGTGGAGGAAATTCAGAGTCAGGCTCCTGAAAGGGTGTTGGAAGCCGAGGGACCTTTCCTTAATGGAAGCCTGGAACGTAGAGGCCTTGGTTTGGAGCCCACCAGTGGTGTCCCTGTGGAAACTTCCTGTCTCAGGAAGCTGGGCTGGAATTACCCAAGCGGACTTAAGCAGGCTTGGACTAGGGTGAGGCAAGTGAGGCTCCTGGGGCACAGATTTTTTTAAAAATTTTTATTTATTTTTTTAAGAAGGCAGTGTCACTGGCCCTCATATGGTGGGATCCGAACCTGGGCCGCTGGCGTCCCAAGCCAGCTCCCAACCACTGCGCCACTTGGCCGGCCCGGCACAGATTTTTAAGAAGGCATTTATATGACACTGAGAGTCATCCCTAGGTCAAGTGTACATTTGTTGTGAGTCTGCTTGGGTTTACATGCATGTGTACCCATCTGTATACTCGTATATCTGTGTGCATCTGTTTCTGTGTCCCTGTCTGGAGTCTGTGTGTGCTCTCCTGCCCTCCTCTCTCTTTTCCCCCAAGTTTATTCACCTACATGTATCTTTGGAGAGAGAGAGTGTGTGCTGCACGCACGCTTGTGTGTGTGTGTGTGTCTGTGTTTGGGATCCCCACAACTTAGGCCCAGTGAGGTCTGCAGTACAAAGCTTGGGATGGGAGAGAGTGGTGGGCTACAGCTGCTGCTGCTGTTACCACAGTCCCATAACCCCAGGGGCAAGTTCTCTGCTGATCTCTTGCCTTCTGGCTGCATGAATATTTCAACTGCTGGGGCCTTGGGTTGGCCTAGCAGCAGTGTGCTTGTTCCTCCTGCCTGGGAGGGGCTGCCCCCTTTGCCTGACTGAGCTTCCCAAGGCAGAGCAGGGAGTCAGCAGATCAAGGACTGGGAGGGGGTCCGTGGAGGGCCTGCAGGCCTCCTTGACTGAGGAGCCATGGCTGGGTGTGTGGAGGTGACATGAGGAAGGCCAGGGGAGGTGCAGGGATGGCATCCTCTCAGAGTGAAGCCCATTCCTTAAATGAAGTCAAGTTAACTATAAACCTCACCACACTGATTTGGTTCCTAACCAGACCTGGCCTCAACTCTGTTTGGGATTAGTGCCTGGAAATACTTGACTCCAGCTGGGCACACCTTCTCTTGCCCTTCCTCCATCTGCCTCTGAAGCACCTGCCCCCTCTAGCTTTACAGTGGGAGCTGCTTCAGGGGACAAGGGGAGAGGGCCCTGCAAGCTGGCTGCAAGCTAGTTTTCCCAGCTTCTTTGGGCACACTATTCTGCCAGTCATGGGATGGGGGTGCCTCTGGGGACCCTCTCACCTCCTGTACTCCCTTGCCCTGGCTCAGAGGAGTAGACCTCTACCTTGCTTTCCCTATAAGCCTGCTCATTTTTCAAAAAGGGCTCCTATCTTTGTGTTACTCATTTCAACAAATGGCATCACCATCTGTGCTGGCTTTTCTCTGTTTGCCCCTCTGGGTCCCTTCCCCACCCATCTCTACCCTGCTCTGGGCCTTGGGAGCCTGACCTCCAGAGACTGATTACCTAGGCTCCCTTGCTCTTGACTTCTGGTTGGGTTCATCTAAAAGGAAACACCACCAGGAGAATGAAGTGCAGGAGGAGAGAGAGGTTAGGTATTTATTCCCTTGCTGAGCTCCTCTCCAGCTCTGGTCTAGTCCCCCGCCTCCACAGCTCCAGGCCTTCTAGCCAACTTCTGGCATTAAATTTCTCCTTATGACACTTCAGGCCTAGAGGTGGTAATGGCTCTGGGTGTTTCTCTATCCCTTGTTTGCTGTGCAGAGTCCCTTCATGAGGCTCTTCAATTAAATCTTCGGAGGGCTGCCTGTTTCATTCTGGGTCCCTGACCCATGCACCTTCCCTTTCTCAAGTCTGGTCTCAAGTCAGAGCCCTGTGGGCTCTTGAGCCCTCCAGCCCTCTCTTCTCCCTGCAGACCTCCCTCCTCCTGGAACTGCCCCTTTTCTTCACCCCCATGGTGTCTGCCTGGGCCAAGTCTTGGTCCTTGTCCCGTACCTGGTGCCCGCCCCTCCCCATTCACTCTCCCCTGGAACATACTTCTCTGCTTGAATAGCACCTGCGCAAGGAACCCTTCTAAAACTTCCCCATATAAAATCTCATCTCCTCGCTCAGCACCATTTTTCCCTCTTACCCTCCTTTAAAAAAGTAATGTGAGAAAGTATATATAACATAACATTTACAGTTTTAACTTTAAATGTACAGCTTAGTGGCATTAATACATGCACATTGTTGTGCAGCCATCACCCAAACCCAAACTGAAACTCTGTACAATGAAACAGTGACTCCCCATTTCTTCTCCCCGCAACCCCTGGCACCAACCATTCTACTTTCTGTCTCTATGAATTTGACTCCTGTAGGTACTCATGTCAGTGGAATTATACAGAATTGGTCTTTAGCATAAAGTCCCCAAGATTCATCCATGTTGTAGTGTGTGTCAGAACTTCTTAAGGCTGAATAATATTCCGTTGTATCTATACACTACATTTTGTTCATCCGTCCATCAGTGGACATTTGGGTTGTTTCCACTTTTTGGCTATTGGGAGTAATGCTGCTATGAACATGGCTATGCAAATATCTGTTTGAGTCCCTGCTTTCCATTCTTTAAGGCATATAACCAGAAGTGGATTATATGGTAATTCTATGTTTAATTTTTTCAGGAACCACCATACCAGTTTCCACAGCAGCTGTACCATTATAATTCCCACCAGCAATGCTCAAAGATTCCAGTTTCGCTACATCCTAGTCAACACTTGTTATTTTCTGGGTGTTTTTTTTTTTTAAATTATAGTCAACCTAATAGGTGTAAAGTGATGCCTCCTCTTGGTATTGATTGTATTTCCCTGATAATTAGTGATGTTGAACATCTTTTTGTGTGCTTATTGGCCATTTGTCTATCTGCTGTGGAGGACTCTCCCTTTTATTTAATCTTATCACCACCTGTCATATTACTCATTCACTTGAGTTTTTTTCTCTCTCCACACTCTAGACCTTGAGCTGCATGAAAGTGAGGACTTGTCTCACTGCTGTATTCCCAGTTCCAGCACATAGTAGGTGCTCAGTAAATATTTGTTGATTGACTATGTAATGCTTCCCTTCTGCCTAGCTTCACCAGCCAAAATTTGGTCTGTTTACATTCTGCCATTTGTATTATGGGAACAATAATGCCTTCCCAGAGTAAACACAGGACTCAGTGTCTGATTCAGAGCCCTGCACCTGGAGCAGATTCACATTCTCCCATTCCTCCCAGAGCCAGACCCACTTGCCTTCAACCTGTCACTAAATTTGGCAATGCCTGCCTTTGCTGTCTCCTCCCCTACCAAACCCTGCACCCCCCGCTGGCCTTTATATTTGCCATAGCACCTTTTTCTATTCCCCTGTCCAGGGCAAACTCCCTTTCCAGATGCCTACCCTCAGGCTCAGAGGCAAGAACAGGAAAGACCCTGTGATGAGAGACCTGCTCAGGCCAGGCTGGTGTCTTCACTCGCCAGAGCTCCTAGGCCCAGAGAGCGGCTTATAGTGAGTGGCCTGGACCTCAGAATTTGCCCTGTCTTATTCTGCCCTGTCTCTGTCTCCCTCTCTCTGGGCCATCCTGTGTCTGGCACACGAACGCCGTGAAGGCAGCTGGGTCCTGACTCTCTCTGTATATCCCACACCAGCACAGAGGAGGTAGCAATCATTGCTTGTTGAATTGAGTTGTCTGATTTTCTGTCTGTCACCAAGCTGTTCTCTGTCCTCCCCCTCCACTTTTTTTTCCTGTCTACCCCTCAATCTACTCTGCTTCCTTTTTCTCTGGCTCTGCCTTGTCTCTTTCCATTTATCTTTTTGTATGATGTGATGTAGATACCTTGGGGCACTTGGCCTTGGAGTCAGTCCCTCTCTTCTAGTGCTTCTCAAAGTGTTTCCTTGACCCTCTGGATCACAACCACCTTGAGTGCTTGTTAAATGTGATGATGTCTGAGCTCTCTCCAGGCCTATTCTAATGGCTACCTGTTGTTGCATAGCAAATATTCCCAAACTGAATGACTCAAAACAACAACCATTTTATTATAACTCACAAGTTTGTGGGTCAAAAATTTGAGTAGGGCTTGGCTAGGTGATTCTTCTGCTCCCTGAGACTTTAAATGCAGTCACTTGGTGGTTTTCAGCTGATGGATAGGTTGAAGACACCTTCATTCCCATGTCCGGGGCCCCAATGGGGATGGATGGCTGGAGGACTGGACTCAGTTTGACTTCGCTCCTTCTCCAGGTAGCCTCAGGCCTCGCCATGTGGTGTGTCCAACAGCTCATCAGACTTCTCACACGGCAGCTCAGGGCTTTGGGAGCAAGGGTTCCAAAAAGAAGGGAAATAGAGCCTGCCGATCTCTTTAGGCCCGAGCTCAGAAGGCACATCACTTCCCCCATTTTCTGTTTGGTCAAAGCAGTTAGAGCTCACTCCATTTAAAATCATGCTCTCTCACTCATAGTCAAAGGTGGGGGACATAGATCCCACTTCTTGATGGGAGGAGGGGCCAGGGGTTGGTGGCCATCTTTAATCTGCCATATCTATCGAGTCATACACCCTGGGGTAGACCCACTATCATTGTCCTGGGCTTGGGAACTGATGCCATGGCCCTCATCTGCCCTAGAGCTCATGCTCCTCATGCCCTGGGACTGTCCCCTTGTCCAAAGCCCAGATTTGCTACAGGCTGTGTGGATTTGGAAAGCCTCACTGAGCCTCTGTTTCCTCATCTGTCAGATGGGACTAATCATACCTGTCTCTGTGGGTTGTGTTCCTTTTCTAATTATTATAGATCTTCTCATTGCCATAGCCTGCAGTGAATTGGTGAGGCAGATGAAAGGCCAGTGATGTTGTCCTGCCTTTTATCTGGAAAATGACAACACCTAGGCATCTGGGTCCCTCCTTTGATCTGATACCTTAACTGTTCACTCTTTGTCCCTGGCCCGACCCATCCGTGTTTCTCTGCTGTTGTCTTTTCTTTTCCCTGTCGCCTGGTGCCCCCTCAGTGCCCAGTACTCTGCTAGGTCTACCCTGCATTCATGAATCGCACTGCCTGTTTCTCTCTGTGCCTCTCTGTCTGGCCCACTACAGGCCTCTTCCTCTTCATTTCCCACCCCTGCTCCCAGCCTCTCTCTCTCCCCACCCCCCTTCTCTGCAGAGAAATTGAGGAGTCCCTTGTGGCTGACGGGCAGGGCTGACCTTGAAGCAGATCTTTAATAAAAAATGAGCAGAGGCGGCAGCCTCCCCCACTCTCCTCCTCCTTCCTGACTCCTGCTTTCCTCTTTACTTGTAAATCCATCAAAAGAGACCAGTGCTCTGGGTTGAGCATTGCCCTCATTAGGGTCTTTTTGGAGGGTGCAGGTCCCTAGGATGTGGTAATATGAAAGAAGGAAGCTTTTGCTGGGATTAGAGGAAGAGGTGGAAGAGGGGAGGGGGCCATACTTTTCTGTCTTAGGGTTTTACACAGGAATCTTCCTCTCCTGCCAACGCCTCACAACTGTCCCAATGGTTCAGCCCCCACCCTGGCCCAAGACTGGGCTGGTGTTAGGGGACTGTCATCAGCAGCCTAACCCTTATTCACTCAGGGGAGTTGGAAGCAAATCCCCCACAGACCCAGACCCCCCTTAGCCTGCACCCAGGAATGAGAGTGTCCGCTTTGAAACGGTCATATTCCAGTAATTATGTTCATCCTCATTGCCTCTAATTCTCATGATGAGCCTGTGATGTGGGGATCATTGTCTCATCTCCCAGATGAGGACGCTGAAGACCAGAGAGGTTCAGAGTTGCCCACAGCCATCCAGTCCATAGGTGACCTGAGCAAAGACTCAAACCTCCGTCTGTCTGACCAAAGCCAGGCTTGTCCCTGAATCACTGGCCTCAGAGCTGTGCACAGTCTTATCTCTCCTCACGGGTCCTGGCCCTTGCCTTGACCAGGGCACACAGCTCTTCTTCCTGATGCTGGAACTCACTCAGGCCCTTTAGTGTGGGCCCTGTGGGGAGGACTACCTCCTAGAACCAGGTTGTCAATTCCCCGGCTCTTCCTGCTCTTCCCCTGGACCTTTTGGCACCCAGAGCCTGAACCTCTGTGAGGTGGCCACATGGTGGGTGTGTGACTTTGGCTGGTGCAGTTATTCTGCCCCTTTGTCCTTGATTGGGATCTTATAGGTGTATGGGAGGTATAGATATATGTGTGGATGTGTATGCACAGATGAGTTCATATTGTATATGTAACGGGCTGGGGAGAAATGAGTGAATGAATTTGCAAGTGAATGAATGAGTAAGAAGTCATTGAAAGGGATAAGTAAATGAGGCATTGAGTCAGTGAACTCTGCCTACCAGGCAAGGTAGAGGCAGGAGCAAAGAGACTGTGACGGAGAAGTCTACCAAATGTTCATGCTTCCCTTCCGGAGCGAAGAGTTGTTAATGGGATATGAATGCCCATCCCAACATTCCTTGCATGTAGATAGACCATGTGACTAATTCTCACCAATGGAATGCAGGCAGAAGCGACATTTTCCTGGAAGAGGCACCTAAGAAGCAGGTGTGCCCTATCTGGCCTCTCTTCCCCCATCTGCTGGCAGGATGCTCAGGACTCAAGGCCCCGGGGAGGGAGCCACAAGATGGAAGCAGCATGGGTCCCTGTATCATCTTGTGGAAGAGAGCTGCCTGTGACTAAGAACATCAGTGTAAGACTATTAGAGAATGAGAAATAATAATAAGTAGTAATAAGCTACTGAAATTTTAGTGTCTTTGTTATAGCAGTTTGTGTTGCCCTAACACACTTACAGAAGCTAATTATTCATTGTCAAGCTGTGCAATTTAGTCCTGAAACACTCAAACAGAGGCTGTGGAGACTCTTAACAGGCACCTGTGACAAGAGCCAGCCAGGTCCTTCATCCTTGCCTGCAGGTCACGGGGGTGGATAGGTGGGGACAGAGAGCATGACCTCACAGCTGTTCTCCTTATCTCTCACGGTTCAGGGAGGGTTTAATGTTGCTCCTGGGTTGGGGAAGGACTCAGGTAATGGGATTAAAAATGGCTAATTGGACAAAACTAATCTGTAGTCTTAGAAGTCAGGATAGTGTTTATCCTTAGGGGGTGGTGACTAGAAGGGGTACCGAAAGGCTGGTAATATTCTGTTTCTTGATCTGGATGCTAGGTATACACGGGTGTGTTCAATTTGAGAAAATTAATTGAGCTGTATATGAATGATTTCTACATTCTTTGTGTGCATATCATATTTTAAGAAAAAAATTTTAATGCTCAGGAGAGGGAGGATTAGGATGAGGAGAGAAAAAGGGTGAAAAAAGATGGGATAGAAACAAGGGGAGAATGTCAGCAGAGGGATAAAGGAAAGGCGTGGGCAGGGCAGAGGACAGCCCTGCCCTTTTATCCATCACTGTGACCTGGGACGTATGCTTCCTTTCTTTCCTTGGTAGGCCACCATAGGCTGTCACCCACACCCAGTGCCCCTTCATCCCTACTGGGCACCTACTGTGTCCAGGCCCTGGGAGCATCCAGGTTGTCACCCCCAAGGAGTGTGCAGCGAGCTATCCTTGGAGGCCTGGAGCACCGTGTCCTGATCAGGGACAAGGCACTGGTTTGAGCGGGGGGAGGGGGGATGGGGATGGCTGCAGAGATGGCCACTGAGTCTGTCTTGGAGGATGTGACCCAGTTTTATCTCCAGCATCCATCTGTCAGCAGAATAGCTTCCAGTCACCTGAACCCACTGCACACATGCACACGTCACGCACGCGCCCCAGGTTCACACACAGCTCACGGGTCTCATATACTTGCTGCATACATGCCCCCACACTCCTTCATGCCCTACATGCATGCCCCATAAACACATCCCAATGACATGTCCCATACCCATGTCTCATATGCCCACCCAATACACATGCCCCATACACATTCCACATAGATGCCTCATTGTGATTCTTATATGCTGTTAGTCGGCTCTGACCCCTGGCGACCCCATGAATGAGTGATGTCCACAGGGTCCCGTCCTCAGCAGCCCGGCTCAGCTCCTGTAGACTCATGCCCACAGCTTCTTTTATGGAATCGATTCATCTTATATTTGCTTTTCCTCTTTTCCTGCTGCTTTCCATTTTTCCCAGCGTTTTTTTCTTTTCCAAAGAACCCTGCCTTCTCATGATGGGCCTGAAATAGGACAGCTTTAGTTTTGTCATTTTTGCCTCCAGTGACGTTTCAGGCTTAATTTGTTCTAGGACCCACGCCATATCCACTCATTCGTGTACATACGCTCATGAACATATCTACACCTCCTCTGCACCTGTACGACCCGAACCTCAGACACACGCCACATCACGTCACACAACCCCTGACATACACAGCACCCCCCCACGTCCAGACGGACCCCACCAATGTGTGTCCATGCTCAAATCCATGCACCCACACCTCAGACCCTGGGACAGAGATGGTTAGAGGAGCACACACACAATGACCGAGATCTCCAGGCACCCAGAGCAGGAGTGGATCGACCGAGGGTCCCTTAATTGGGTCCTAACCTGTGCCCAGCTCTTCCACTGACTGGCCAGTGGCCCAAGGAAGAGCCCTCTCTGATCTGCTGAAGTCCACTGTACATGAAAGGACAGATAACTCATGTCCCTGCAAGGATCCGCCAGAGCCCCAGGCCCTGCCGTAGCTGGGACGCAGGCTGAGTGAGCTGCAGGCAGAGCCAGGTAGGAGCCCTGAAGAGCTCCAGGGTCCTGGTCTGGGCCAACGCCAGCCTGCCCACCCCGGCGGCCCTATTTTGGGGAGAGATGGATGGTTTGGGGCAGGCTGTCAGTGTGGGACAGATAAAGAGCTGGGGTCCCTGGAAAAGGCCTGCATGTATAAGTATATATATGGTGTATTTCACACTAAGAAACCTCCCAACGCACTGACGGCAGCAGGGCCTCCTTCTCCCCACCCTGGCTTCGTCCTGCTTTAACGACTCCTCCAGGGACCCTGGCAGGCTGAATTTGCTTCCGAAGCCAGAGCAGCTTGCTCAGCTCAGACAAAGCCTGTGCTCGCGCTGGCCCAGCCCCGCGGCGGGAATAGTGGGGCCTGAGCACTTGCTCTGCCTGTGGCTGCCCCTGGGATCTCTGCTTCGTCATCTCTGGCTCCTGTGTAGCCCAGTCAGAGCCCTCCTCTCAGCAGCCCCAGCCTCAGACCAGGAGCCTCCCTGTGAGTCCCAGGAGGGCCCTGGTCTCCTAGTGAAGAAAATCAAGGGAAAGCCACCATTTATTGAGGACCTACCGTGTGTTGCGGACCTTGTATCTTCTCAGCAAGCCTGGCAATGGGCATTATGGCTTCCATTTTACTAATGAGGAAGTTTGGGCCCAGAGAAGTTCAGTAATTTACTCAAGGCTACACAGCCTTGAAGAGTTGTGGGGGGCAGTGGGAGGTCTGGAGTGAGGTCACCTCTTGTTGGCCTTCAGTAGCCTCACCTTCCAGGCTGTCCTTATGGACTACTCCAGCCCTGCTGGATTCTTCCTTCTGAAAGGTCCTGTTGCACTGGGATGCATGGAGTCACATTTATAAAGTAGCCTGGTACCTGACACGTACGCAGCTTATGTTCTATCTCCATATTTTGCTCCTTTGTGCACCTTCTGTAATGCTACTTAGCTCTTTCTTTAAATCAGCTCCTGTTTGTACTCAGCCTGTCCGAGCAAAGCTGTCCAGGATGACAGGCCTGATGTGCTGTTTTTAACATTTAGACACACATCACATTAAATGCGCCCAAGTCATGTCAGGGCTCCTTGGAGAGGCCTGGCCTGGCACCCAGCCTCTGCTTTTGCCTCTGCTGGGACTCTCCAGTGCGAGGTCAGCGTCCCCTCGTGTGGCCTCTCCCACAGCAGCTGGGACAGTCCCTCCCCTCCAACAGGCAGGCACAACCCTGCTTCTGCCCTGCAGAAAGCGCCCTGGGGCTGGTGTCAGGTTTCAGAGAGGACTCAGGTCCCACCCACCAGTCACTGCTGGCAAAGCCACTTATGTCTCTGTAGGCGCCTGGGACAGGATAGCTGCCCCCCAAAAGTGGCTAAAGCTGCACTGGGCTCCTATTGGGATGGGGCTGGCTGGGCAGTCCCTCTCTGCCTTCCTGTTTGTGACAGGTCTCCTCACAGGCACACTGGGAGATGGTAGCTGTAGAAGGTTCTGGCAAGGACAGGATGCTCTGTCATGCAAACAGGGTCTTCATATACACACACCACATACCACATACACATACCACACATAACACACACACACACACACACACACACACACACACACACACACACACACACTACACCCAGAATCACCCCAGCCGGTAAAAGGAGCATTTCCAGTCACCCCTACCCCAGCCCCATCAGCTCATCGGCTTCTGTCCTTGGCAGGAGGGGAGTTAACCTAATTACTGGCCTGCAGTCTGCCTAGCACGAGGCTCTCAGCCTGGCTGGGAGAATATTAACACCAGCAGGAGCCCAGGAGGGAGAGAGTAGGGTGGAGAGGAGTTATTTTTAGGCAACGGAGGTGGGGTTTGCAGTGGAGCTGGGCTGGTGGCTTAGGGAGGGGGTGCACCACAGAGTGATGGAGTGCTCAGGTCCAAGGGACAAGGCAGCCTGGCTGTGGCCTCTCCAAGAGCCCAGGCCAGCCGGAGGCTCCCAGGGAGGGAGGGAGGGAGCTGAGAAAATGAAAGAGGAACTTACCAAGACTTCCTACCAGAGCTGTCCTGCTGCTGGGCTGAGTTGCCCACTGGGGAGAATGTGAAATGACTCTAAAATGGGGAGAAGGCTCTGTGTGATCTGACAGACCCTCTTCCACACCTGCAAATGGGACAGACAGACAGACACACATACAGGGTAGGAGAGCAAGGCCTCTGAGGGTAGCTGGGCAGTGGCAGGGGCTGACTTCCTCAGGGCCTGTCAGTCACCCTGTGAATGGCTGGTCCCCTCCATGCAGGCCCCTGACCTGGGGTCACTGCCCTCTCCCATCCCTTAGGAAGTGCTACTAAGATGCTGCCTCCCAGCAGGGGACACGGCAGGACCATTCCCAGAAGCCCTCTCCAGAAGCAAGTAAGACAGCAGAGCATGGTGAGCCAGGAAATCAAGAAATCCAAGGGCCTGGTTTCAAGAGACAGAATCAACCCACATGCAGGAGGGTCCACCCAGTGGTGTGGGGAGCTGCTGGGAGACAGGTGATGCCTGAGACACAGCCCTGCACAGGCGGTGCACAGGCTGCAGTCACCTTGCTGAAGGGGGAAAGCTCTGTAGCTAGGCTGCTGGGTTAAAATTGCAGCTCCATTTACCTGCTGTGTGACCTTGGACAATTTACTCAACCTCTCTGGGCATCACTTCTCTTGGCTGTAGAATGGAGATGTTAGTCAGACCCACCTTAAAGGGTTGTGATGAGGATTAAAGGGAATATGCTTGCAAAACACCCTGGAGGGGTGTAAGTTTCCTGTGGCTGCTATAACAATTATTACAAATTTTGTGGTTTAAAAACAACACAGATTTATTATCTAACGGTTCTGGAGGTCAGAACTTCTAAAATCAAGGTGTCAGCAGAGCTACCTTCCTTCCGGAGGCGCTAGGGGAGAATGGTTTCCTTGCCTGCCATTCTAGAGGCTGCCTGCATGCCTCTGCGCCTGGCTCCTCCCTCCCTCTTCAAGGCTCCAAGTGTAGTGTCTCCAAATCTTGGTCTCTCTGGCCTGCTTCCATCATCACATCTCCTCTGATTCTGACTCTCCTGCCCCCCTTATATAAGGACCATTGTGATCACATCAGGCCCACCCAGATACTCCAGGAGAATCTCCCCATCTTAAAGCCTTTAACTTAATCACATCCTCCAGGTCCCTTTGGCCATGGAAAATAACATATTCCCAGCCTACAGGGATTAGGATGTGGACATCTTTGGAGGCCATTATTTTGCATCCCAAGAAGGGTTGGGAAGTAGGGAGTGCTCAGCAAACCTGAGAGAGAAAAAAAGTGCTCACGTCCTGGACAGGGTACCCCGGCCCCACAGCTGGGGATGCTTTAGTTAATAGCGGTTTGCAGGGGCTACCAGGAAAAGTTGGCTCTTTTTTAGGCAAAAGTTACATCAGGATAAGGTTATCACAACAAATCCCTGTGCCCAGCTCTTTAGAGTTTATAAAGGGCTTTTCGTGACCTTATACATGAGGAAACTGAGACTCACCAAGTAGATGGTGCTTTACCTGAGGTCACTCAGGTATAAATGGCAGAGTCAGGATTTGAATCCAGGACTATCTGACTCCCAGTTTAGGGGATCTTCACGCCATACCCTAGGTGCTTCTGCCCACCACAGCTGATAAATGCATGATGGGTTAGAGGCCAGAAAGGGAGTGCACAGGGCACTGAACTTGGGTTCAGCAGCCAGGGCTCCCATCCTGCACTGTCACCAAGCTGTGTGAGTGTGGGCAAGTCACCCTGTCCATAAAAGGAGTAGTAATGGGTGGTGGCTGTGTTAAATGACAAGACCCCTGCATCAGCACAGGGAGTGGTGCTAGAGTGAGGCATTAGCTCAGTAACATGCTTTGGAAAGATATATATGTGATTTTTAATTTCACAAGCAATACTCATTGTGCCTTCTGACCGCTCTCAGGGGGGATTTCTCACGATGCAATATTCAACTATACAAAGTGTATTTGTTTCCTGGTGCGGCTGTAACAACCCACCGCAACTGAGTGGCTGAAACAACAGAACTGTATTGTCTCGCAGTCTGGAGGCCAGAAGTCTGAGGTCAAGGCGCTGGCAGAAATGGTTCCTTCTGAGGGCCGCGAGGAAGAGTCAGTCCCAGCCCCTCCCCTGGCTCCTGGTGGTTGGCGGGCCTGGGCTTGCAGACGCCTCACCCATCTTTGCCTTCATCTTTACATGACGTTCTCCTTGTGCACGTGGCTGCGTCCAAATGTCCCCTTTTTATAAGGACACCAGTTATTTTGGATTAGGGGCCCACTCTACTCTAGTGTGATCTCATCTTAACTAATTACATCGGCAACGATCCCATTTCCGAATAAGGTCACATTCTGAGGTACTGGTTAGTAAAAGGCGAAAGATTTATGCGATCTGAAGAGAAACCAGAGTATCTGAGGTGCTGGGTAGGACTTCAACATATGAATTTTTTGGGATACAACTCAACCCACAACACGAAGCACATAGAGTAAAAAGCCAAGAGCACCCTATATACAGCACATACTTCAAAGGCACCTACCTCTCCCATCCTAGACATTTTAGAATACATTCTAGAATAGACACTAACTGGTGTGTTGCTTCAAGACCTTTTTCTATGCATTTACATAAACAGGTTTTTGGGAGGTTGTGTATGTGTGTTTTACCATACATGGAATCATATAACACACATTTGTTTTCATTTAATAGGTTGTGGAGAGCCTTGCGTGTCAGATCCATGCTTTATTAGCTTTGGCCTTTGGGAGAGAGATGGGGTAGGTGAACCAGCTGGGAAACTACCCCAAACCCCAGCATCTGGACGCTCCTCTCTGGCTGAAGCAAGGCTGGAGGGTCAGCAACGTGAGGCTGTGCTGGGGTGGGGACCTTGTTCTCTGGGCCTGCTGTCCAGTTCCCCTTGTTGATGAAAGAAAATAAAAACCTATAGAAAAATTTTATAAGAGTTTACTTGAGCCAAATTTCAGGACGTGCCTGAAAGCAGGATCTCAATAGACTAAGAAAACACTCCAGAGAATGGCAGTTATGCATTTAGAATCAAAGGAGAGAAAGTAAGAAAGGTTACATGAAATCCACTGGTGATAGGTTAAGGAGGCAGGAGAAAGCAAAGTAGGGAAATCTCTAGGCTTGGACAAAAAGAAAAATGGAGAATACCTTCTTGTACATTGGTGGGTATGGGAGAGTTAACATTTAACCTTTGCAGTAAATAGAGATGGTATGTAGGCACCGTGATAACAACTGGTTTTGTGCTCGTGCTCTCTGGTGCTTGCGGTTGTGCCTTTGATGGGTCTGAAAAAGAAAATTAAATGCTGACATTTCAAATGTATGTTATCCCAGATGCATAAGAACAATGGACAGGCCTCACTTAAGGTAAAGATTGACCTTTGCTAAGGAAGCGATAGGCCTGGGACGTGACTGCCTGCCATGACCTGACAGGTTAGGAATTTATGATCAGACCATCCTGTGTGGTTACTTTCTGTCATTGAGTGGATCGGTCCTGCCATGTAGCCCCCTGAGCTTGTCAGGTCCGCCATGTAGCTCCCCTTTCATTCATACCTGCATAAGCGACGGTGCTCCACAGTGGTATTGAAATATTTAACCACCAGGAACCCTTTGGCACTTGCTAATCAGGTTTTAGAGAGGCCATGCTGCCAGATACATTACTCCTTAACCATGGGGAGGGCTGGGTTGGGGGGAGTTCCAGGGGAGGGGCCAGCAGACTGGGGCAGCAGCTGTTGATTAGATGGTTCAGGTATTTGTTTCACACCAGATCAGCTGTACTGGGGGAAGCCAGTTGAAGATCAACCCACCTGGCCCCACTTTCAGCATCTGGTTCTGGGCTATCCTACTTGACTTTATGCGGGAATTTAATTCAGCATCTAGAAGAGGAAGAGGAGGAAAGAAGAACACTTTTCTGGTTGGTTAACTCCCCTGCTTTCAGAAGTTACCCCACTGGTGAGTCCACAGACCCAGGATGGCAGGCCGGGGAGGAGGTGGGTGGCCTTTGGAAGCGGGTTGAGGTGATTTCCCCATAGATCAGGAAACACTCCTCTGGGACTCAGAGGCCCTTGCAGAGCCTGACGGAGGAGCTGCTGCAGATGCCCACATGGCTGCAGGCCTCAGGCCCTGGGCCTTTCCCTCCTGGCCACCCTGGGTGTGGGCTATTTAATCCCCACCCCATCCCCCTTGGGTGCTGGAAGCTATAGCCTTGCTGTTTACACAGGAAGGAGCCCAAGGTTTCTGGTTAACAGAAGTGGGAAGTTATCCTCCATGCTGCTCTGCCAACTCATCCGTGGGGCATGGACTTGAGTCTTTGGGCAAGACTAATGGGTGTGTGTTTCTTCCCAGACCTGCTCCCCAGGGGACACCCCTGCACTGATATTGTGTCCCAAGCCCTGCTTCCATACCTGGAAGCTGGTTTCCACAGCTCTTCCTGGACTCAAACTCCCACCCCCATTATCCCTGCCTGAAGGTGGCTGGCCCTCCCACCTGAGTGAGCAAAGGGCCGGCAGCCACGTTTGGCCCTGGAATGCTAGTCCTCACTCCACTGCCTGACCTGGACATCCCAAGGAGTGGCTTTGCGGCACCAGCCTCTGGCTCCCTCTCCAGGCTCTTCGAGAGAACTGCACATAAATCCCTCATAGGAGAGGTCAGGGTCATTCTATTGTAGAGTAAGCTGTCCACCCCCTCGACCTGAGCAGCGAGGACTTGATACTCCACTTTCCTTATAATTACCCAACTTAGCTATGTCTACCTCGCACCTGAACGGCAGCCTCTACAGGACCAACTCTTTTGCCATCTAATCACCATCGTTGTGGGTGACCCCGCTGCTTCCCCACAAGCCTGCTCTTCTAAAGGTTGATTCCTGTCGTCCATTGGCAAGGGCCTCGGCCAGCTCATTATGGTCATTAAGGCCATGCACTCACTCTCTGTTCCTCGCTGAGGCGGCCACCAGGAGAAGGCAGGGATGGCAGCTGGGGCTCCGGCGGGGAGGTGTATAATCAGAGCTTGAAAGCGGGGGCGCGGTTAGTTTACCCCACACTGCTAACTGGCTGGTGGACTCCTGGGTGGTGGAAATTGGGCTGGGAGAGGCTGTTTTTCCTCCATGTCCCTGTCATCCCTCCCACTCACTGCCATCCCATTTTGGGCTCTCAGTCCTTCTGTTACCAAGTGTCCTGAGTGGATATCTTTCCTATTTAAGTGTGGCCTGCTCAGCGTGGACCTCCCCTGGGCCCCACCCGGGCTCCTGAATCACAATCTGTGTTAACAAGCCCCAGCTATTTGTAGGACGTGCCCCCATCCTGCTCAGCACCTTTGACAATCCTCTGCTCCCACCACCCACAGGATGAGGTCCAAGCTCTGTAGCTTGGCATTTAAGACCGCCTCCCCCCCGTGGCCTTACTACCTTCACCATGTGCCCTATGCCACAAGTCAAACACTTTGCCATCCCTCAAGCACATCTTGAGCCCATTCTAAAGCCAATCTGTTCCGCTGCTGCCTGAAGTGCCCAGCCTGCAAGGCCAGCTCAATGCCGCCGCCTCCTCCTCCCTCCAGGGTATCTAGATGGGCAACCTTCTCTGACCCTTGCCTCTGCCAATCATCCAGAGGCAGCATCATCCTCCCCGAGTCCTGCAGTCCTTCTGACTCTCGTGTCCCTGACTGGTCAGGCCTGCAGGCAGGCTCACAGCTTGTGTGGTCAGTCCCCTGCCACCGTGCACCTGGGCTTGCCTGTGACTCACTTTAGACACGATGTGGCAGAAGTGATGCCGTGCCTGTTCTGAGCCTAAGCCTGAATGTCAGGCAGCTTCTGCCCTCGGGACTTTTGGGAACCCTGATAAGTCTGCCCACCCTTGAAGAGGCCAGAGGCCTCAGGGAGAAGCCCCGCTGCCCCTGCACCCGCCACGCAGCTGTGCTATCATGAACGTGCCAGGCCACAGGCCCCGGCGGAACCTACAGGATCGTGAGACCTAATAAAACGGCTTAAAAGCAACTGTGCGTGTATGAGAGATACAGGAACAGCCAGAACGTGCTGCAAAGTGGTCCATCTCAACTTAGGAAATATGCAAAATGAAGGGGACAAATACCAGTATTTCCTGCTTTATTTTTTGGCTCCATTTCAAGTTTTAAACAATGAACATGTATTACTTGTTTAAGAAAACAATGACATCATACTTGATTGTAAAATGTTTTAGATCCACTGGGTGTAGTTCCACCCCCACCTGCCCTTTCATGTCAATGGAAGGCCTTCACCTGCTGCCAGAAAGTTCTCTCAGGTATGGAGTGCTGTTTCTACTTCAGGGGCCATGGCTTCTGGGGAACAGGCTGCGCCCAACACTAATCAGGTCTCTCTTTAATTCCTTACACTTGTTCTAAGCCAGGCCACTGAGGAAGACATGAAGCCACTTTTCCAAGGACAGGCAGCACTGCGTCCTCAGCACCGCAGCTGGCATTGTTATTCCTGCCCGTCGAGCTTTCCTCACCATACTGGCTGTGGGGTGTCACTCACTGAATATTAGGGCTCCATTAGTAGAGGATGAAATTCAGAGGGGGAAAGAGGTCAGCCAAGGAGGCTGTAATGCAGAAAATGGTGGTTTGCTTAGCCAGAAATGCCACAGAACTAGGGACAGAAAACAGTGGCCTGGCGCCCATGTGGGTGGAAGGACGATGAGGAACTGGCCTGAGCTGACCCCTTTCAGTTTACACACCTGAGGGATGCAATGGTGCAGAGTAGGAACGGTTACTGATAAGTACTTCCGATTTCCTTGAAGCTACTGATGAAACCATCTTGTTTCAGTCTAATATTTAAATAAAATTTAGTTCTGATTCGTGATGAAAGAAACACCAGACACTCTGAAGTCAGTTTTAATGGGGAAGAAAGCACAGTATCCATGGAGGAGACTTTGAAAAAAAAAAAAATCAAAGCCTTCTTTTATTGATGCACCAGTGGACTGACTGCAATTGGGGGAGGATGATAACGTTAACACACTACTCTTCATTAAAGCAAATAGAATTACAAAGGTATCGGAAATGGCTTTACATGACATGATGCCTTAATAAGTTACGGAAACGGACTGTTCACTAACTGCTTTCTCATTTCATCTTCTTTACAAACTCCTCTCCTTTCTTGATTGAGGCCTTCAGCTCAGGAATGGCCTCCGCTATCATCTTCTCTTCGAAAGGGGATATTTTGCCGATGCCTAGGTTCTTCTCGATGCCCTTTTTCTGAAGGAGAGAGGGGAGGCAGTCAAATTTTACAATGAAGTGAAGTTTCCATGAATGAGTTTGCTATAGAAAACCCAACCTATAGCTTCATCATCTCTCCCCGGGCTATCTGAGGAGCTGCAAGCGCCCGGAGCTCAGGCCTGAGTCACACGGTCCTAGGTGGGATGTGGCTGTCGCGAGGCATGCACCCTGGACAATTGCTTCCACGCCAAGTTTGCTTCCTGATCTGTATAATGAGCGTACTGTACTCTCTACCTCAGAGGAGGCTGTGAACACATGTGGGCAGCTCGGCACATCAAGTACTCAATGAGTACTAGCACGTAATGTTCTTCTCTCTGTCACAGAGCATACGAGCACTTTGGGTTCTAGTCTCTTTCCCAAGTTGGTAAAGGACTAAACAAGCATTTTAACATCCACGTGCATCCACTGTAATTAGGTAGGTAAATGTCTGACATAGGAAAACAATGGTGTCTGTCACCAGCTCACCCCCACAGCCGAGCCGTTTGTGCTGCACCAGCGGCCTCAGCCGCCAGGCCATGTCCTCGGAAATCCCTCCCTGACCTGGACAGTCAGGCTTGCGAGCTCCTTTCCTCAGGCCCCACCACACTGTGCACACACCACGCAGGACTGGTTACTGAATTAATCTGTTTGGCGCCAGTCTCTCCACTGCAGGGAGTCCCTGAAGCCTGGGGCCACGTCTCATTGATCTTTGAACATCCGAGTATCTATGGGCAGGGCCTCTGGGTGGCCCAGCAAGTCACAAAGCTGCTCCTTTCTGGGCATGAGACAAAGACCACCACACACCTGCCTGAGTTCAGCGTCGTGCGCACCTAGGAATGGAAACCCTGGCTTGTGGTGTGTATGAGTGAGATCTAGGGGTTTTGGCTCACTGAAGATCCATGATGAGTCAGACCAAAAAGGAGCCTGGCTGCAGCCAGCAATGCTATTAGATGGGCTCCATTCTAGAGGCCACAGTTTCATGGGAATGATCTGTAGCACATTCCAGAAAGGAAAACCAGTGAGATGAGGAGCAAGGGACTGGGAGTGCCTGAACCAGAAAGTGTGACGTCCGTGCACCATCCCCGCACCTCCTTGGCGGAGGAATCAGGCTGAGCAGGCTCTAAGGTCAGGACAAGAACTGACAAGTATAAGCGACAGGGAGACAGCCTGCAGGCTGGCGTGGGGAGCCTCTTCTTTCAGCGCTGCCCGTGGGCTGCCCTGAGCTGGAATGAGGTCTCATTAGGAAGCACACCCAGCAGCCACTGATGGCCAGCTGCCAGACCCATGGGGAATGAAATTCCTGGGCCAGGGGCTTCCAGCCCCACAGTCTGCGATTTCTCCCAGCTCTAATTCTGTGATGCGCTTCCCCTCTCAAAAACCCAAGCACACACCAGGCAGTGAGATGTAGTCACTGCACAAAGGAACTCTGAACTATGGAGCGGACCAACAGGGCAGAGCTCCTGATCGTAACTAGAGAGAACCCTCCTTCTAAGGTCAAGAGGCCCAGCCTCCAGGATACATACCCCCAGCAGCAATGGTGTAGAGAAATAGGGACAGTCTGTTTCCTGGGACTTAACAAAGGAACATTCGACAACTCCTTCCTTTCCGTTGATTGCATCCACGAGGGAAAAGACAAACCGGGCTCCGGCGTACGCCATGGATAGGGTGGCAGAACCTAGGACACAGGAAGGTCAGCCAGGGTGGCACGGAGACCGTAAATCCAGGTGAGCCTTCCCTGCCAGCTAAATAAAGCATCTGTACAACCTCTAGCTTTAGTCATAGAGAATTTAGGTCAGCATCCTTCAATTCACAAACCCACGCATGGCATGCATCAGCTTTGCCCACCTCAAACACGACTCTGCTCCACTGAGCTGAGCTGCCCTCTGATACAGGACCATCAAGCGAACATATGGAACACTTAGAATAAGGGTTTGTTCCTTGACTGGGCCATCGCAGCCTTCATCTCTGAACTCCAGCATGGCCTCTCATCAGCAGCCCACCGGGGCTGCCTCTGGGAACCTACCTGCTCCAGCTTTAGCCTTGACCACCTCCGTGCCCGCCTCCTGGATCCGCCCCGTGAGGGTTGCCAGCTGGTCCTGGGGAAAGTCCACCTTGGGCGTGCACTGCAAGCCAAAGCACAGGGACCCCATGAGCAGGCTCTGGCTTGTCACCAGGCCCAGATCCCACCCTGTCCTCACCCCACTCACAGCAGGTCCCCGCGCATCACTACTACATGGGAAACCAAGGGCCTTTCTTTAAAGAACAAGTCAACTTTGTGGGGCAGTGTAGTGAGTTCCCTACTCATTTTTAAGGAAACTTTTTATATTTTGAACTAATTTTAGACTTAGAGAAAAGTCGTAAAAACAGTACCAAGATTTCCCTCACCCCTCACCCTGATGTTAACATCTTACAGAACCACAGTGCAATTATGAAGCACAAGAAATGAGTATCAGCACGCGATTAACTGTAGACCTTATTCAAACTTCACCAGTTTCCCCACCATTCCTTTTCTGTTCCCAGCCCTGAGGAGGATCCCACCGGCGGCAGTTATGTCACCTTAGTCTATGCTGTAACAGTTTCTCACGCTTCACTTGTCCTTGTGTGACACTTGGCAAGAGTACTGTCACTCATTTTGTACTGTCCATCAACTTGGATTTGTGAGGTGTTTTCTCCAGATTTTTTATAAGGTTATGCATTTCTGGCAAGAATACCACAAATACCTTGTGTCCTTCTCATTATACTCAGGGATTATGAGGTTGATGTATCTTATTTTTATTGGTGTTTCCTTTGTCTAATTTTTTTTTTTTTAAAGATTTTATTGGGGAATTGGGGGAGAGGTATAGCGTTGGGGAATTGGGGGAGTGGAACAGACAAGTTGCTGTCCTTTTGTTCTTCAGTCTAGTTGTGGAGGACATTGCTTCACTGGTCCATGTTGGTATCATCATTGTGCTCTTCTCAGGTGAGGCTGATTGGTCAACGGCCTCTGGACAGCTGCTCACAGTGGCTCTTGGCAGCTCACACTGGCTGCTGGCCACTCACTGTAGCCTATGGCAGCCCACTGCAGCAGGGGCTGCAGCCTACACCGTCACCGGGGCTCGCACAGCCCAGCGCCAGGTGGAGCTGTTGTTAGTTGTAGAGGGCATTGTCACTGGGCCTCATATGTGGGATCCGAACCGGGGCAGTTGGCGTCCCAGGCCAGCGCTTAACCAGCATGCTACTCGGTCGTCCCATGTCTCTAATTTTTAACAAAGCACCTTTGCCTGCTCTGACCTCAGCAGGAACTGATTCAAGTTTCTACCAGCAGTTTTCACTGTGCATTGGAGCTGGCCGCTTTGATCATCTTCTGATACACTCACCCCACACAGCTGTGGACCCCAAATGCTGGAGCCTGACCACAGCTCCACACCAGTCAAGAAACCCCCAGACAACTGGGGTGGGTCTGCAGCCATAGCAGGGATCCTTTCAAAATCCAACAGATGGGCAGATCCTAGTCTGTCCTGGGTGCCTCCAAGTGGAGCCTCTCACAAGGAGCTCCTGATTCAGGGCTTGCTGGCGAGGTCACACACGTACCTGAGAGATCAGGGGGATGATGGTCTTCCCGGCATGGCCACCGATGACAGGCACATTGACTCGAGCTGGATCCAAGCCCTAGTCACCGAAGTGTGAAGCTTGATTAATTTTTAACAAGCTCTTTGAGTATAAAACATGTCAAATCCACCCAATGCACCAATATACCGGGAAAATCCACAGAACTCAGAACAAAGAAACCGGAAGAGACTGATCCAGCTGTGCTCCGACCTGCCCTGGCCCCCACCAGGTCTTGTGTCAGTCTGAACACGTGCAGTGAGACGTGACTTGCTGCCCTGTGAGGCTACTATGAGGCTTTCCCTCTACGATGACTTGAAAGCTGCCTCCTTGTAAGGACCCATTGGTCCCCATCCATCTGCTATCTTCTCAGACTCAAAGGATGAGTCCCTCTTTCCCACAACTAATGTTATTCCCATGCACAAGCCCAGGCTCATGTTCTCTGTGACAAAGTGTGGGCACAAGTCAAATTACCTTTCCCTTGTTTCAGAGTAAAATTCAAAACAATTCCAGGAAACCCAGGGATGAGAAGTCCGTCAACTCAAACAGGGGTCAGGACAGAAAGAACTACTCTGGCTGGCTTGCTGAGAGGTGGGTTCTTTCATCAAACTGGGGTACAAAGCCCCTGAGAATCTGTGACCCAGTTATTTCCTAGTGACAGTCAAAACCAGAATCTGGTGGGAGTTAGGGGCCGGAGGTGAGCAACCCTAAGTTAGGAACCAGCCTTGCCCAGGAAGGGAGGCCCAGCCTCAAGAGGGCAGGCACAGCAGGAGCAGCTGAAGGGAGCGGGGGCTCACGGCCAAGGCACCGGGTTGGCACCAGGGGCACGTGCATGAACAGACGGAGCCCTGCTTTTGAGAAACTTATTGTCCAACATGAGACAGATATAAAGGGACATTCCAAGGCTAGGTACTTGGAGGGACGCACAAGATGGCCATGAAATCTGGGGGGGAAGGAGGCACACTGCCTCAGCCGGGGGAGGGGCCTCCTGGGACAGACCTAACTCCACCTGGGAAGGAACAGGACTGCACCATGGGAAGCATATTCTAGGCAAAAGGTGCAGAAAGAGCAAAGACCGAGGGGTATAAAGAACGCATATGACATAAGCAGAGTACAAAATGTAAACAAAGACAATCTCTACGAGCCCAGTGGAAAGAGAAGGCCGCAGTAAAAGGGTCCAGATGGCAGAGAGGGCTGAGGAAGGAACCAGACACTGGGAGTTTAAAGGTCAATTTGGATTGTTCAGGAATTTTTCAGAATGTCAGGTGGCCTGAGGTAAAGGGCAGTTACCTTAACTGAAGATCGTCCAGCACCTGATTCCCTGAGAGTGCCAGAATCCCTCTTCTTCCACCCCAAACAGCAAAGCTAGGCTAACACAGGACTATCTAGTAGGACTTTCTCCAAGAATATAGAAGCCATATGTGGCTATCAAGCCTCTGTAATCTGGCTAGTGTGACGGAGGACATGAATTTCTAATTTGATTTAATTTTCTCTAATTTACTAGCCACATGTAGCTACTGCCCTGCGTATGAGCAGGAGCCCAAGGGTGTCACCATGGGGGGCCCAAGGGAGCGGAGTACTACCGCTCCCAGGAAGCCGGCGGCCTGCCCTCCCAGCCTGCGCACTCGGCTTCAATATGATCCCATAAAGCCTTTCCTGACTCAATCACACACTATGCACACTGAACTGAACTGTCGTTCAACTAAATTGTCTCTTGAATTAAAGTCTCTCCACTCTGCTCAGCTCCCCAGGCCTGGGCCCATGTCTCCTGGATCTCGGTGACCGCCACACCTAGCATCGAGCCCGGGGAACGCGCCACAGTAGGAATTACAGTGGGGCCTCATCCACACTTTAGAAGCAGGTCTGTCTGGTGCAGAGGGGAGGGAAATAAAGGTCAATGGTCCTGGGTGCCCTTCTCACTAAGCTGTGTACACGACAATGCTCCCTACTTTAGAGAGACACCCCTTATCTGAAGTCAGGAAAAAAAAAATGGGGAAGCTCAAGAAGGATGCTTTTCGGGGCCAAAGTGGTTCCGCTGGATCCACATCAAGAAGGTTAGACAAGCTGTGAAAGGCACTGAGGACCCCACACCTGGCACTGGTGCCAGACCCACCTCAGGACAAGCCCGGCAGCTCACCTGAGCAGCCTAAGCAGCCGCGGGCAACTGGCAAGGTCAGAACTCTCCAGGGTACCTACCATGAGGAGCCCAAGAAAGCAGGTCAGAACTACAGGCCAGGGACAATTCTGGTATGTTAGGGTTTGGGGGTCTTCCCCAAATACTTCATGTTTACTGATTTTATCACTCTGTGTCAATGATTAGCAGGCCAATCCTGTTAGTACTAGATTTCAGAGGCAATGAACTCAGAGCACAACTCAGCCCAGCCCGTGAGAAGCCCAGGCAAAGCCTGGATCCTTGATGCACTAGGGAGAAGAGAGTGAGCTGGGTTAAGGCTGCAGCTGGCTGGGTTAACGCTGCAGGGACCTACTGTTTGGATTGTGAGAAAGAAAATGTGAGAGCTACTTCCCACCAAGCTATGAAACACATTCAAAACTCCCTGTTATAAGTGGCCTGTAAGCGCCCTGGTGCCTTCTATGCCCATAAATGAGCCAAGAATGGCCAGAGAAGTTCAGAAATACGCCTGATGCAGCTCTTACCTTCAGCTCTGCAACAAAAGCGTTGGCTCTGACCACGTCCAGGGTTGTCACCCCAAAGATTTTATTGGGGTTGTAGACTCCATGTTTCTTGAAAACCTCTGAGGTGATTGGGATGGTGGAGTTAACCTAAAAAAGCCAAGAGACAGGAATAACTGGCCCTGCATTCTGAGCCATGCATCAAAAGGAAAATCTTTTTGCCAGACCACTGATAAGTCCTAAGGCGCCAAATTAAAATGTCCTGATAACTGTTTATAGGCAACTGACCCTTCATGATGGAATGAGTCACAGTGAGTGGACTGCCTAGACAACAGTGCTTCTTTCCCCCTCCCCATAAACTACAGCAGGCACTCTTCCCCTGGGCAGCCTCTGAGTCCACAGTTCAAATATACACGTGACCCTTCAACTATCAACTGAAAAATGTGATGATGGCTCCACAGAGCACCTTTGGCTCTGGTTGGGACTTATACCTGAATGGCCATTTCTGAAAAAGACAGCACAGGGCTAGAAGCTCAGATGGCGTTGGCTCAAGTCCCAGCTCTGTCACTCCGCATGGTAACCCTGGGCAAGCTACCCCAACTCCCAGGACTTGGTTTATCTATACATGGGGGAGACAATTTCCTCATGAGGTTGTTGTGAAGATTAAATGACTTAATATATGGCAAGTGCTTAACACTTCACCTGGTTCATAGGAACAATAGATATATATTAGGCACTAGTCGGCTCCCTGACAAAAGCAGCAACTGCTTTCTACTTTTGACCAACGGGCCCTGAGGATGGGTGAGTGGTCTGGGAAAGGCCTCTGGCACAAGCTCTGGGAGTCTTCCTCAGTCAACATCAGTCACTCCGATCCTTCACAGGCTCAGAGACCAGAATCCAGATTCAACTGGGAGCGGGGAATGAAGAGGGATGCTGTTAGATGTAACCCAAGAACCTGCTAGGAGAGGCGTGGGCACCGCAGCTGTCTTCTCAGACAGGACACAGCCTCAGAAGTTTCTGAGCTGAATAATAAGCTCCTTGCAAACGCCAGTGAGCAGGACCTGGGGTGGTTGTGTACGAGATGGATGTGCAAGTTTGAGGTGAAGGGGAATGATGGGGAACCAGGAACTGTAAACCCTGAGTAAACTACAGTAGGAGGAGTTCATAGGCTACCACAATCATGGCTGAAAGGAGCCTTAAGAATGGACTTAATTTTCTAGGCGAAGAAACTAAGATTCAGAGAGGGGACACAATTTACCCAAAGGCACACAGTTAGCTGATGGGAAAACCAGTTAAAACTCACTCAGTCTACGCCAGAAGGAATTCTTAGGAAATAAACGTAAGGACCTAATAACCCACCTTACCATTTCAGTGTGTTAGTTTGCTTCTTCTCCCTATAAGTAAGCACATCAGCACTTTTGCTAACTGTAAGCTTTCCCAGAGGATCAACAGCCTACCTGCCAGCAGCACTCACCGGATTTGCAATGATGCAGATCATGGCCTCAGGGCAATGCTGGGCACAGGCAGCAGTCAGGGTGGCCACAATCGTGGCATTGGTGTTAAACAGGTCATCCCGTGTCATGCCTGAGAACGATCCAATTTAGATGTTTACAAAGCACAAGACCGATTTCTAAATATGCATGTTAGCTGCTACAGAAAATTCAAACATAAGTGAGACAGGGTCCCCAATTTAAGTTAATATATCTCGGAGGGAAAATAGCTCAGTGTGACAAGTGCCAAAATAGAGATCTGTGGGGGTGGAGTGTGGAGTGTGGGGAGGGGACTCAGGAAGGATTCCCAAGGTGGAGACAGGTGGAAGGAAGGGCCTTTCTGGGGGTGGGAGACAATGATGACACACCGAGGCCTTGATCTGTTTCCCACAGGCAATGGGGAGCTTTGGGTTTTTTTTTCTGCAGCAGAAAGATCTGACTACACCCATTTTTCGTGGAAAATCACTTCCTCATCTGACTTGCAGAGAAATGCTAGGCAGGGCTTTCAAACACACACCTGGTTTTCTTGGGACTCCAGCTGGAATCACCACCAAATCACAACCTTTCAGACAGTCTGGCAGCTGCTCAGGTCCAAGGTAGCCTAGAAAAAACATCTCTGAGAGCAATCCCGCAGTTTCTGACCCAGACGGGTTAGCATATCCATGGGGACCGAGCCCGAGAAGGACGGCCACCTGCGTCCGATGCCAACCATGTGCCTCAAGAAAGGCTGGAAGGCGCACCTATGTCGTGATTCCTTTCCTAAAAGACTACCACCCAGTGAGTCTGACAGTTCTGGCTGGCACGATGGCTCCCCTTTCCCCCAGACTCCATTTGCCATGGCCCTGGACTCAGGCTGGAGCAACCCTCCGTTTCCACAAAACCAAACCAAGTTGGCTGTTTGCTTTTATCTGACTTGCTAGAACCTGTGAGTCCTTCTCGGCTCGCAGTTAGAAGAGCTGCTTATTCCCTGTCAGCCATCCTACCAAAAGCTCCATCTCAGGGTTAGATCAGAACGCACGCTGACGGCCACAAAAGAAAACCCCAGTGCTGATCAACAAGGACTTTTAAGTACCCATTTTGTTTACTCCTATCACCCATGGGAAGGAAGATCCATTCTTCAAAGATTGCAGGGAAATTTACACAGGTGACCAAAATCTGCTTAGATTTTGACTAACTTTTTACTTATTTGCAGGAGCTTTCATAAACCCAAATACATAATCCAAAAGAACATGATCAAACAAATTCAGAGGGACTAGGGAAGGCACATAAACACACGGTGTGACCGCTGGCCTCCTGTGTGGTTTATACCTTTCTAGACAGCAATTTGGTACTTTATAGTGAAAGCTTTCAAACAGTCCTACCTACTAATGCTACTCTTAGGACTCTAAGAAACAAGATATAGGGCCGGCCAAGTGGCGCGGTGGTTAAGTGGCCCCGGTTCGGATCCCACATATGTGGGCCAGTGACACTGCCCTCTGGAAAAAAAAAAAAAAAAAAAAAAGACTTCACCAAGAACTGAGTGACATGGACAAATGGTGCTAGGATATGATGGTAAAATAAGCAGGATATGTAATTACAGGCAATATGAATGACTTCTTGGATAACGTACCTATGTTTCCCTAATAGGAAGACAGATTTCCCTAAGGTGGCTGTGCTTTGGAGAAGCTGGCCAAGGTAACCTGGGTGGAGGGTTGGCTCCTGGCAGGTGAAGGCCACCTGCAGGGACTAGGAACAGCGTTTCTTACTGCCCCAAACCCCGCAGCAGGTCTCCCCTTCTCCATCCTCACATTACTTTTGAAGTTAGAAAAAATTTAGAATGGGAAGATTAGACCATCTTTGTTTTTCTGAAAGACATTGCTATTTAAACTTTTATAGACTCAAGTCCAAAAAGTTGTCATCATTTATAAAATGTACTTCTAAACTGAACACGGAAACCCCAAGTCTCTGAACATTTGGTTTCATCTAAGAATCTTACTCTAAACTTGGACCCTGGTCTGCTGGGGAGAAGAGAGGGAAGTGCTCCAGGACCAGCGTGCCCAGTACCTTTTACAGTCGCCCTGGTCTCGATGTGGCTCAGATCTGCGGCCACTCCAGGTGTGTGAGCAATATCGTAGAGCGTCAGGCGGCTCACCAACGGGCTGTTCTTCAGGAGAAGCGAAAGGGGCTGCCCAATTCCTCCAGAAGCCCCAAGCACGGCTACTTTGGCATTGTTCTAAAAGAGGCACAAAGAAAGGCCTCTTAGAATGGGATTAGCATTAACAGGATTCACATTAGGATACCTCCCGCAAGTACCGCACGGGCCTCTTTTACTGCACAGGTGCCAAAGGAAGATACAATCATGTTTCTACCAGTCCAAAGGTTCAGCTTCCTTCTGAAGTTTAGAGGCTCCTCTCAGGAAAATGGGGGTAATTCATGTCTAAAGAGGTTGTGATAGGGACATACTTCAAACCCCCTGTGAAAGATGAGTAAGTTTTACTCATTCAGGTAGCTGGATTGGTAACAGCAGTCTTACCTTCCATCTGCAGTTTTAAAAACTGTAAACATTTACTGAGCATCTAGCAAAGGGCTGGTCATTGCACTTGGGACTACAGGAAGGAAGACACCCCGTGCTGGCTCTGGAGGGGACCGTAAGATGTGGAGAAGAGCTAAGTACTGTGTGCAGGAAGGTGGCGAGTCAGGTGGCAATTAGTTGGGATGAGGGATCAGGAAAGATTCCATCCAGGCAGCACAATCTTGGCTGGAGCATGAGGCAGGATTAGGAGGGACGTGTATCGAAAGGCTCCTTCTCTACCAGGTAATTCAGATCTGCAGCCTCAGACTCCTGTACCGCACACCAGGTATAAACATATACACGTATATCAGAATCATCTGCTAAGCTAAAAAAGGACCACAGGGGGCCAGGCTCCTTGAAGTAGGATCTGCTTCGGACTTT
The DNA here is from genome assembly GCA_033961575.1 of Aselliscus stoliczkanus. Taxonomy (NCBI): domain Eukaryota; kingdom Metazoa; phylum Chordata; class Mammalia; order Chiroptera; family Hipposideridae; genus Aselliscus; species Aselliscus stoliczkanus. The sequence continues at coordinate 17,257,553 of CM066728.1, read as the reverse complement.
GTGTTTCTACCAAGTTCCCCAGGTGATTCTGACACCGGCCAAAGCTTGAGAATCGCTACTGCTCCACACCAAGCTGAGCAGAACAAGCAGCAGTTAGGCCCTGGGCATGTCAGCTGGAAGCAGCTTAGACAGTGATAGTTTAGCGGGGATCCAGAGTGACTTGACTGCCTCATTAACATCTAAAAGGCCAGAACTACAAGCATCTGTATCACTTTATTGGGCAAACTCCTGGAACTAAAGTCAAGAAACCTGACTTTCAACAACCACTTCAGAACTTTGATCAAAATGGTCATCATCTAATCCCACTCAACTTTTTAAAACAGCTTCATTGCGATGTTACTTCCCATGTCATACAATTCACTCATTTAAAATGTACAATCCAATGGTTTTCATATGTGCAGAGCTGCACAACCATCACCCTATAAAGAAACTCCATACCCACTAGCTTACTTCCCATTTCCCCACAACCCCCGGTGGCTGCCAGCCTACTTTCCGTTTTGATGGATTCGCCTATTCTGGCATTTCGCATGAATGGCATCATATAGCACACGTCCTGCGTCGGCTTCTTTCACTCAGCATGTTTTCATGTGTGCCGTGGCATGTATCAGCACCCCGCTTTTACGGTGCAGATGCGCTGTGTGGCCAGGCCACATTTTGCTTAGCCACCTACCAGGTGATAGACAACTGGGCTGTTGCCACCTTTTGGCTATTCTGAATAATGCTGCTGTGAATATGCGTGCACAAGTTTGTGTGTAGATGTGTTTTTAATTTTCTGGGGTATATAGCCGAGGCATGGAATGGCAGAGTCATGTAGCAACTCCATGTTTAACCTTTTGAGAAACAGCCAGGCTGTTTTCCAAAGTGGCTGATATCCACAACTCAACAGGCACCAACTTCCTACCTGCATGTGCCGACTGACTTGCTGGCATCAGTAAGTCCTGCAAACTGAGAGGCGTGCAAACCAAATCAACAGCACCTAGTGTGACAGGTGCCCAGAGGCAGACAGAAGAGCAGCAGCACAAATTGGTGTGTGTGTGTGTGTGTGTGTGAACTGTCAGAATGAGTTTAGGAGGATGAGTAGTTTAACAAGTGTATGCAGGGGGAAGAGACACCGTGTCAAGTGTGAAGCAGCCCAACAGTTTTTCGGTGTTTTTTTGTTTTTGTTTTTTTTTAGACTTTATTGGGTAATTGGGGAACAGCCAAGTTGTTGTCCTTCAGTCTTAGTTGTGGAGGGCACAGCTAGCTCAGCTCCAAGTCCAATCGCCACCTGGCCGCCCGTTGGCAGCTTGCGGCTGCTCAGCTCAAGGTGCTGTGTTCAATCTTAGTTGTGGATGGGCGTAGCCACCATTCCATGTGGGATTTAAACTGGCAACCTTGTTGTTAGAAGCATGTGCTCTCACCAGCTGAGCCATCCTGCCACCTGTTGGCAGCTCACTGGCTCATGTGGGAATCAAACCGGCGACCCTGTTATCAGAGCTCATGCTCTTAACCAACTGAGCAACTTGGTGGGCCCCCGACAGTTCTTTATGGCTTGAGCACTGCTGAATGCATTTGGAGGAAAGAAGGTGGGGCCAAGCACAGCACATCTGGTCCTTGAAGGCAGTGAACCACTGAAGGGCCTCAAAAGCTGGGGAGAACATGACCAGATATGTGTTTTAGAAAGAGATGAGGCAGAATGGAAGACGGACTGGAACTAGACAAGAATGGAGGCAGGGAGACTAAGCATGATTAAGGTTGGGATAAATGCAGCAGCAAGGATGGGTAGGTAATGAGTGATTTGAGGAATACTAGCAATAGATTTGTCATCCCTGCCCCTTCTTCATCCATCCAAATGGTGAGCAGAGTGAGGAATCTGGGGTGACAACTTTCTGGATTGTGCAGACAGCACTGCCTTTAAGCAATTGAGGGAATTGAGGAGGGGTAAGAGGTTTGGGAAAGCAAGACAATGAATTGTTCTGCATGTTGAGTTTGAGCCACTTGAAACATAGAGACACACACATGTGCCCAGTAGGTCCCTGGACAAAGGGCTTGATCTGGATGGTCAGTGTCTGCAATGGGATTAATGGAAGCCATGGACATGGACAAGGCACAAAAAGGAACAGAGGAAGAAATGCACTAGGGAAAGGACCGTACAATGGCTAGCATTTAGGGGGTGGGAGGAAGGAGTCTGTGAAGGATGATGAACTGGCACGTAAGGCCACCCACACCCCAGACATCTTTAATAATCAATACAACGACTGCTTCCTGGTGACCACTCCTTTGAAGCAGAACTTATTATACAGCAATACCTTACCTGAAACTCAAGTCATCCAACAACCTCATTTACTAGGAACACTGGAAATAAAACGGTAACAGCTGGCCCGTTTATCAGGGTCTGTTCTGTGGCAGGCAGAGCTTAGTGTTTCATTTAATTCTCACAACTCTTTTAAGTAATATCAACAGGCCTATTTTAAGATGAGGAACTGAAGTAAAGAGGTTGTAATATACTCAGACTCTCAAAAATACCTAGTGATGAGGCTGGGATACAAGCCAAACATAGCTGATTTGAACTCTGAATATGAGCTCTTGGGGGAAAAAAAATGTCTTCGAGAAAACAAATCTATTCTAAGCCCTGCCCTAGAGCTCACTCCCATTATACAAAAGACATTCTTCACCTCTAGGTCTCACTCAAGGCCTAACCAAAGCTCCAGCCAATTACAGGGATGTCGTTTCTAATCTAAATTCACAAATGAGAAGGGGAGCCTATCGCAGGCAGGCAGATGCCAGAGAAGTTAGGGGACGAACTGAGAAAACAGCCGACACAAGCGCTCAAAACCACCGTGCGGGGTGATCTGGGGCAGCTGCCTACTCTGGCCCTTATGCTATCGCTGCACACTGTACTTTACAGCAACCAATGCGAGGAATAACAAACTTGTTATCAAAAACTAAACCCAAACAAGCCCCAAGCCGAAACAACTCCACACAGTGCAATCTGCTTAAGGAGTGAAACCTTTAAAAGCATATACCACAACTAAGATTTGAAAAAACAATTTTTTTGTTTGTTTGTTTGTTGAGGGTAGTGTCACTAGACCTCATATGTGGGACCCGAACTGGGGCTGCTGGCTTCTTAAGCCAGCACTTAGCCACCGCGCCATTCGGCGGGCCTAAAAAAGTGTTTTTTCAGTTGGTTTTAAAGGTGACTGTACAGAAAACTAGCCAGGCCAACCCCGAGCCTGAGGTCTGGCAATCTTATCCATTTCCAGATCTTCAATTATCATTCCCACATCTTGTCCCTAAATCCTAGGGGTCCCCAAATATTCCAACTCCACATTCCCAGTTCTGTTAGGCATTCCACCCATCCCACAAACCCAACTGTCTAAATAAATTTATCCCCTCTACCTCTCAGCCCTTCCACAAATGGCATCTGTGTTCTCCCAAATTCAAACCTCTGGAACCAACCCAGTTAGGACATGAAGGACTTGGCATCTCAAATGGCTTCCTATTATCTAATTCAGGTCCTCAGTACTCCTCTAACCCCATTCTTCGTGAAGTTCAAAGTTTTGGTCATTTCCTTGTTCAAAAAGCTTCTTAGGGACTCGGCATCTCAAACAGCTTCCTATTATCTAACTTATGCCCTTGGCACACCTCCAATCTGTCCTTCATCAAGTTCAAAGTTTTAGTCATCCCTTGCTCAAAACGGTCCTGAAGTTCCTCATGCCCAGGTTACTCATCCTGGCTTCCAAGGCTGACCAGGGCAATGGAAGGGAGCACAGGACAATTCCACTGGGATACAAAACAAAAATATCAAAGTCTGTGTTTTTTTTATCTAGCAGATAGAGAATTAAACCCTACCAAGAAACACTGACCTGATGCCCTCACTAGGGTCCTTAAGCCAATCATTCCACATGACACACAAGATGGACACAACACAGGAGGAGGGAGGTGACCTCACTCTGCTGCTTTCAGTGTGCTGAGTTGTTTGTATATTATAAAATTTCATCAATTTAGCTAATATTTATAAAAACACAGTCCTTAAGTGATGGTAGCTTCACAAAGAGGTGAGTGAGAATCTTTGGTCTTGCAGAGGTCAGGTCAGGCTCTCTGTAGAAGTGCCGCCTCTAAGCTTGCTGACCTTTTACAGGTTGAGGAGTGGCTGTCAACAGTAGTATACTGCTTAGCAACTGTTTCAAAAATGGACAGTCACACTTCCCTCATTTCTGTTTGCTTTTTAAAGTCCATTAGGTTTCTTTCTGTACAGTCTGTTTTTAAATTTCTATTGTTGTATTATAACATATACATCAGTACATATCTGTAGAAATATATTGAGGTTATGAGCTCAACACAGTTTTACTGTTAAGGGTACGGGATCCATAGTCTCTAGATGAATGTACCATTTGGCTCAAGCTCATCTTTCTGACATACTGCCTTCTCAACAACTTCAACTGTATGTGCAACAGGCATTTTAAAATCAACATATCTAAAACTGAGCTCCTGATGTCCTCTGCATGCTCAAACCCGCTCTCTTCCAGTAGTCTTTTCCTCCAAAGCCTCAATGTCTTCCATGCTCCTTTCTCTCAGTACCCCTTACCAAATCATGTCATCAAATCCCACTGCCTTACCTTTGGTCAGTTCCCTTCCCACACTCCTCAGCATCAATCTTCATTACCTCCACCGGTCCTAAGTTTACTCATTTGGGGCTAATCTCAAGTGTCACTTTTCACTCATCTTGGTATCATCCCCTGCACTACCCAACCCAGTTCTTGGCAAGCATGTATACTTAATGTACTTGATTGTATATTTGTTTTTCAAGTGAATTAAATGCACAGGAAAGTGATCTGAAGGACAGACACTAAATAGGAAATTTGGAGTCTCTTTTAATAATCACCTCCCTTTTGGGTGTGGCAATGTGGGCATCTCCAAGTTCCCCAATTTTGGTTATTAGAATCACCTGGGCAAACTACAGAGGCCCACATCCTATCCTTCTTCAAGGAGCCTGGGCCTCTGGTCTTTATTAGCTTTCAGGTGATTCTGACACACACCCGAGTTTGCAGGAAGCACTGTCTGAAAAGAAATAGCTAAAAATAGCTTAGGCTTTGGTAGTCCCAGGCCGACCAATGTGCTGTTACAACACCTGGGGGCAGGCCCAGTCAACCTACAGCATAAAGGATCCTTTGAAAGAAGGAGCAGAGCCTTCAGGTTCTTAGAGGGGAGGCTTGGTATTCCAAAAGCCATTGACAATAATCAGGAAAGCTGAATTTTAATCATCTGGCCAAATGACCTTAAACTTGGACTAGCTCTCTACTCTCGGTACCATGCCTGTCTGTACTATGGAGCTAATAATTACACATTATTTGTACGGATGCTGCAAAATGAACGAGATTAGTCACTCTTAAGGACTGAAAAGTTGCATGAACACATAAGTTACTTTCGGCCCTAGGGCCCTGCCTTCTCCACCTCGGAATGCAGGCCAAGAGCAGGCCCTCTGGGGGACCTGGGGAGAGGAGGTGGGGGGCTCGGAGAACCGCACCTGTTCTGGAGCTGGGCTACCTCCCCCTCTCTCTCCCGGGCTGTCTCTCCCACACTTTCCGCCGAGTATCAGGGCGCCGCGGGCCAGTACCCCGGGGCCACGCGGTTTAGGCTGGCTTCCCGGGTCAGGGCTGCTCGCGAGCCAGCAGTGCATGCCTGCAGTCAGCCCCTCGTTGGACCTACCTGGGCCGAGGTGCTGAAGCTGCGGCGGAGAGCGGCACCGGTAGGCCGGGCGAGGACGGAGAGCATGGCTGGGGCGGGCGGGGCGCGGACCGGCTAGCCAGGGAGCGGGCGGCAGGCAAGTGACTCCAACGACCTCCACACAGCAAAGAGCCTCCTGGCTCCGCTCCGCTGGGCCTGGCACAAGCGGCCCGGCTTCCGGCCCCGCCCACTTCCGTGTCTCGCGGTATCACGGCCACTTCCGGGCTGCGGCGCGGGAAGGCGGAGGGGCGCTCCTACCGCTGTTGGCGCTGGGTCCTAAGGCGCGTCCAATTCCTTGCGGTCTGTAGGGGAGACACGGTTGGAGAGGGAGGGAGAATCCGCACCCGAGAGGTGGAAGAGGACGGACTTTAGGCTGGAAGAGCCTTAGAGCAGTCATTTTCCAGGTGGGGCCCCAGACTGAGGCTCTGACGAGGAGCCCCGCCCAGGTCGCGCCGCAGTCCCGACGGACGGGGTGCGTCCGATCTCCCGACCTCAGCCTAACCCACGCCTCCTGCCCCTGGAGGCGAGAGCGTGCTCGGAGTTCCGGAAAGCGGGGGCGAGGAGGGGAGGCGGGGAGCCCCGGGGTGGGGGCTTCCCCAATCCGTCGCTCCAAGCACCGCCCGCTCACACGCGTACGTCCGCCCGCGCCGTCGCCCCCCGAGGTGCACAGCACCTTCCGTTACGGTTTAAAAAAGCTTTAGAGACATCACTACTGAGAACAGCTGACGGCGAGCACTCGTAGCTCTGGGCACTGTTAACACAGCAGTCCTGCGTTAACAGGATGAAGCAGAGCTAGGTAGCCGGCGCGGTCACCCAGTCCCTACCGCTCAGGTGTGCCCGGCACTGCGGCGGGCACGGCCCTTGATTTCTGCTTTAGGACGAAGAAACTGTGACTGAGGTTAAGGGGTTTTATTCAGTTTACCCAGACGAAGTGACGATATGGTTCCTGCTCACAAGGAGTTGATAATTTAAATTTATAAATTAAATTTAAGCCCCCTCTCCCCCGGCAGTTTTCTGGGCATACGGAGAAGCCTTGCCCTCGTAAGGTTCAGATAGATGTGCCGCAGGTCTTTTTCTAGAGAGAGGAATGCACAAACCCAGTGCGGGGTGGGGGAAGATCCGTGACTAAGCCTGCTAGGAAACTGGTGAGGAAAGCAAGAGTGAAAAGAACAGCAGGAGCCCTAAAGCAAGGGCGTGCATGGTTTTGGACCTTGAATTTTAAAGCTTTATAACGCGGTTCAAACACATCTTTATCAATCAAAATAGGAACCATTATAATCAACACATTTTTGCCAACGATAAATAAATTTGTTTATTTCTGTAGCTTAAAAATCCGTGTTTTGGGATTCGACGAACTCTTGGAAAGCATTTTCTGCATCCTACTGGTTGTGGAAGTGTTTTCCCTGCAAAAAGTTGTTGAGATGCTTGAAGAAGCAGTAGTCGGTTGGCGAAAGGCCAGGTGAATATGGTGGATAAGGCAAAACTTCGTAGCCCAATTCGTTCAACTTTTGAAGCGTTGGTTGTGCGACATGTCAGGCATTGTCATGGAGAAGGATTGGGCCCTTTCTGTTGACCAATGCTGGCTGCAGGCGTTGCAGTTTTCAGTGTATTTCATCGATTTGCTGAGCATGCTTCTCAGAGGTAATGGTTTCAAGGGAATTCAGAAAGCTGTAGTGGGTCAGACTGGTAGCAGACCACCAAACAGTGACCATGACCTTTTTTTTGGTGCAAGTTTGGCTTTGGGAAGTGCTTTGGAGCTTCTTCTCGATCCAACCACTGACCAGATCAGCACTGATTGTCATATAAAATCCACTTTTCGTTGCACGTCACAATCCAATTGAGAAATGGTTCCTTGTTGTGTAGAATAAAAGAAGATGACACTTCAAAACGATGAGTTTTTTGATTTGTGGTCAGCTCATTAGGCACCCACTTATCAAGCTTTCTCACCTCTCCAATTTGCTTCAAATGCAAATGATCATAGAATGGTTGACATTGGGTTCTTAGGCAACTTCTCCTGTAGTTGTAAGAGGATCAGCTTCCATGGTGCACTCAATTGGTCATTGTCAACTTCCATTGGCTGGCCACTACGCTCCTCATCTTCAAGGCTCTTGTTTCCTTTGCAAAACTTCTTGAACCATCACCACATGGTACGTTTGTTAGCAGTTACTGGGCCAAATGCATTGTTGATGTGAGTTTTCTCTGCTGCTTTACGACCCATTTTGAACTTGAATAAGAAAATTGCTTGAATCTGCTTTTTGTCTAACATCATTTCCATAGTCTGAAATACATATAAAATAAACAGCAAGTAATAAGTCATTAGCAAGAAAAATAAAGCGAGAAATGCTCTTTAAAATGATATATAACATAACCACATTTATTTAAGAATGTATTCTCATATCAAAAGCAAATTTCAACAGTGCAAAAACCGCAATTACATTTGCACCAACCTAATATTTTTCTCCTTCCCTTTCATATTGAACTACTAAGACATGCTAGCCCAATGTTGGAGCTGGGTGTTCAACTGAAAAAGATCCACGCCCTTCCTGCCTGCCTTCAAGATGCTCAGAGTGTAGTGGGAGAGGTAAAGTGCAAGGAGCATGATGAGGGTGACGCTAGGAGAATGATGAGGTGCCGTGGGAACACTGAAGAGGTGCATCTAACCCAGATTTGGGATGTAGGTGGGGGCCATGTGAGAGAGGACCTCAGAGGATGAAACATCTAAGCTGAGAGATATGCAGGAAGAGTAGGAGTCATTCAGTGGGACCATTCAACTCCAAAGGAGAGAGGGAGAGATCCTTGCCTGGCCATCGGAGTTCTCAAAGCAGGGGGTTAGGAGCTGGACCTTTAACAGTGGAAAGTGTTTAGGTGAGAAAGGAGAAAAGAGCCCAAAGAAGAACCTGGAGGTAGGAAAGCCTAGGCCTATATTCAGGGGACAGTGAAGAGATTATTTCTGATGGAATGGGGCCATGAGGATGAGCAGTGTTCTTTATCTTACCGCTAACTCTGTCCTCTGGTTAATTATTTACCCCTCTATCTTACCACTAGAACTTTGAGCACCTCGGGGTCAGGAATGCCTTTCATCTCTGTGTCTTTATGGCCCAGCACTGACCAGGCTGAGAGTGGGTCTTTGAATTAGGAGGGAGTTGAATGGTTTTAGATAAGGCTGGAAAAGCAGTTTGGAAAAACCCAATTGTGCAAGACTTCTGAACATGAGCTGAGAAGTTTGTATTTTATTCCTTAGGAAGCAAGTGTGTATCAAAGGCTTATGTGTCACTGCCAGAACCATGTTTGAAGATTAGACTGATCCAGGCATGCTAAGGATTCCAAGGGAAAAATGTAGGGAGCAGGGAGATTGCTTAGGAGGTTATCTTATAACATGATAAATATCTGAGTGATGATGGTGGTCATAGAAATGGAGAGGGTAGGGCCAAAGAGAGAGCAATCTCAAGGGAAGGATTAAGAGTTTATGTCCATCTGAGTTTTTTTTTTTTTTTTTTTTTTTTTTTTAAAGATTTTATTGGGGGATTGGGTGAGGGGAACAGCGTTGAGGAATCGGGGAAGGGGAACAGACAAGTTGCTGTCTTTTTGTTCTTCAGTCTAGTTGCAGAGGATGTTGCTTCACTGGCCCATGTTGGTATCGTCATTGCGCTCTTCCCGGATGAGGCAGATCGGTCGCCGGCCTCTGGATGGTCGCTCACCGCGGCTCTCGGCAGCTCACGCTGGCTGCCAGCCGCTCACGCTGGCTGCCGGCCACTCACTGTAGCCTATGACAGCCCACACCATCGCCGGGGCTCACACAGCCCAGCTCCAGGTGGAGCTGTTGTTAGCTGTAGAGGGCAGTGTCACTGGCCCTCATATGTGGGATCCGAACCAGGGCTGCTGGCATCCCAAAACCAGCTCTTAACCAATGCGCCACTTGGCCGGCCCTCCATCTGAGTTTTAAGAAATGAATGAAAATGATGTGGACAGTCGGCCTGAGAGAAGTATATATGTACAGAAACAGAATTTGGGGTTTGTGCGGAAGGATAGCTGGGTGGAGAAAAAAATAGAGCTCCATTTTAAATGGGTTGAATTGGAAGTTATGGTGAATTGTCCACATAGAAATATTAGTGGACAGATGGGGAATTACTCCCAAGAAGAACTGAGGGATTGAAATTCAGGAGAGAGGCCAACGCTAAAGTCACCCCTACAGAGGAGAGAGTTGAGGCCTTGAGAGAAAAGCTAGAATCACAGATTCTCAGGCTCACGCCCACATCTGGAGACCGATTCCCTCCCCGTCCCACCAAGTTAGCCCTGTCCGCATCTCCACAATGAAGAACTCATTACTTCCCAGATCCTCTACTCAGGCATCCCTGACAACTTGACAGCAAAGCTGTCCTCACATTCAGCTCCTGTTTGCTTCCCTTTGAATCCCAAGATTGTAACAGCCTTAACAACTGCTGTACCAAGCATTGGCTCTTTGCTAGGTGCTGTGCTCTGCTTTGCATGTGTAACTGTTACACTGAACATGCAGGGCGGCATTCAGGAAGCCTAGTGCAGCCATAAAACAGCTTTATGTCTTCATCCCCACTTTCTGGAAATCTTTACTTGCCCTTGTATTCCATCTAGTCATGAGGACAGACTTATGCAATAGCCTAAATGTCCAGTTCCCATTAATAGTCAAAACTCTGAACTTAATACAAAGTGAAAACAACCCCTTCTCTAGCTTTGGTTAGGCTCCCACCTTTGGAAAGGAGAGTGGTTGACTTCTCCATTTCTTCCTTTTTCTCCCTCTCACCCCTCTCATAGGCTTCAGACCCATCACTGTGGGTGGAGGAGTGTTGTAAGAGTAGAGATGGGGCAGGAAAAGCCCCTCTGCCCTCTGGCATTGGCAGTCTGAGCTTGATGAGAGTTTAGCTGACTTCTTTCCATCATGTAATGCTTTTGTGGGTCTCTCTTACCTGCAGTTCCCTTGCTTGACCTAGGTGGTTATGCTTACATTAAGTCTTGCTGCCTTCTGTTGCTCCTACAGCCCCTGGTTTCTGGAATCCCCCACTGCCTGTGATTGGTCCCTTGTCCCTCCAGGTGGCCCTCTTGGGCAAAGCCCCTTTAAGATGGCTTCTAAATGGCCCTCTCTCCTGCCTAGCCCACATCTGGTCTGTAGGAAACACTTATGCATCTTTTGCCTCAACAAATTTTGGGTTGCAGGCTGTTTCAAATGCAACTGCCTCTCCTTGTTTAGTTTAGAGCTGTCCTAGGCAAGGGCCTAGCCCCAGCCTCTGCCCCTCACAAGCTTCAGAGGGCACAGGGCAAGTTATCCTAGGGGTTTTCTTTCTGGTTTCGTGTATTATGTCAAGAAAGCTGAGACTTGTGAATGTTTGACAAAAGAGAGAATGATGTTAATGGTGGGGGGAGCTTTGAGATGCTGAAAGTAGGGGGCTCAGGGGAGAAGGGAAGGAGGAAAGATTGGGTGGGAGCAGATGAAGGTAGAGGAAGTTTATCCCTCTGCCTCTGGGAGAAAGCTAGAAGGGCAGCCAGGGGCAGCTGCCAGGGAAGGGCTGTTCACGCCCAGTGGCCTTAAACCTCTCCAGGCAGGAATTAGAAAACTGGAGAAGTTGCTTCATGGGGACCCAAGGATGGCTGAGGAGGTTTGGGGAAGAGCTGTAAGCCTTGGGGAAATGCTGGGCAAATGAGGAGTGATGAGAAGGGTCAGTTAGCAGCTGTGGGGACCAAGCTGAAGTTCTGTAGTGGGCACTTTCTGTGTGGCCCAGTCTGCATGGCTTCCTCCACCCAGACCCCACACCAAGGCCATTGCCATACAGGAGGGGCTACTACACAGACTCACATCCATACACCTGCGGATTCACATCCTTAAACACTTAAACACATGTATCTACACAGGGGATTTATTTTTATTTTTTTTATGGCCTCATAGTTTAGATACAATACAGTATACAGATCCTAAGTGTTAAGTTGGCTGGTTTTGGCAATTTACACCCTTGTAACCTCCATCCCAAACAAGTTACAGGACATTTTCATTCCAGAAAGTTCCCTTATGCTTCTTTTCATCAGTCCCCCAAGACAGCTACTTCCTGATAGATGAATCTGTCACCATAGATTCATTTTCCCTGTTCTTTATATATTTTACACACAATATACAAATTCATTGACACCCTCCTCACCCCACCACCACCTGTATACAAGACACACACATCCACATATACTGACCATTTTGTATCTTACGCTAGACTTAGACCACAGTCATGAGCTATCAGAGTTTTGCTATTAGGTACACATGTTATATGCTAACCCCCCTTCTCCCTAAAATCATACCTCAAGTGAAATCTTTTAAATCTTTCCTTTCAGACCCTTGGAGCTAAAACAAAGAGTTAGGTAGAAATCATTTCACCTTGCACGCGAGTTGTCTTTATTTTCCTCTAGGTGTTCTAGGGTATGGGAAAATGGGAATGTATATTTTAAAACAGAACCATATTTAGATAAATAGCTTTAACTTTTAGTCAAAAGGGTTTGGCTCCCCAAGATACGCTCCAGCAGCACACATAGGAATGGTGGACTGGCTACAGCAGGGGCGGCAGGAGCTGCTGGCAAAGGGCTCCCAAGAGCCAAGGCACCGATGGTGGCAGATCTGAGTCGGGAGCAGAGCCTTCAGGCCAGCCGGGGGTCAGGGAAGTGAGAGCAAAGCTGAGTCCAGAGCCTGGTCAGGGCCAAGGACCCGTGTCAGACGGGCGGCAGGCGGGGGTAAACCCTGTCATGGAGCAGAGCAGTAGCAAGTGCTGGAGGCCGAGTTGAAGGATATGAGACCAGACGGGGCCACAGCCTTTGGGAGACTGTTACAGTTCACCAGACCCTCCCTCTGACAGCTGACTTGCTGCATGGGTAGGCCTGTCAACCTCATAGGTCCCTAGGTACCTCTGGGGTTGTGGCAGGCCGAGGTTTGGGGACATGGAAGTGAAGGCAAGATGGAAGGCAAGGGGTAGGGATGTGAGCACCGGGGTCTAGGCCTCGGACCTGTCCCTGTTGCTTCTAACATACAGAGAGGCTGGTGATCACTAACAGTAGGACCTGATGCCCCTCTGAACTGAGAGATCTCAGGACCACTTCTGCAGCCTCTGCAGCTCTGGGGTACTGTGGCCTGGGGCCATCACCTCTAGCTTTGGCAAGGTTCAGTCCACAAAGGAGGTGTCAGGCTGGGATCGAGGAAAGACTACCAGATCCCTTAAGGTCCTGACCATCAGGCAGCACCCCTGCCCCCTGTTGCGAGATCCTGCTCTGGTCTTTGGCTTGAGTATCTTTGAATGGTGCTCTCTGTCTATTGGACTTGTAGCCGTCACAGGCTCCTAGATGAATAAAGAAGCTTCTGTTTCCTAAGCTCCTGCTCTATGCCAGGGCCAGTGCTGGGCAATGTGTATCAGTTATCTCAATGTAACATTCCTACAGCCTTTCCAGTGTGTATTCCTGCCTCAATTTGCAGGTGAGGGCATTGATACCTGTCACTGTATGTAATCCTTGGTCATCCTGGCACAGCCTTAGTTTCCCACAGAGAACTGGGGATAGTGGGGTTGGCTGTGGACTCCAACTCATATCTGTGTAGTTCCCTGCTCAGCCTGAGCCAGGAGCCCAGGCTGACATCCATGGTCTGGCATCTCCAGGAGAATTAAACGATGTCTTTTCTCCAGAAGCGAATACTCATCTACTGTGTCCGCCCAGACTGACTGGGGATGAGCATTAGACCAAGCTCTCAGGGTCCTGGAACTGCCATGAGGAGCCTGGGGTCAGGCCCAGCCTCTTACAGTGATGCCATCAGTCAGAATGGAAGGCCCCATGTCACAGAAGGGCTGTATCCAGCCAGTTTCCCCCTTAGTCTCAGGCGCTCTCAACCCCTCCCTAACTGGCTGCTTTCCTCAAATGTAGACAGACATGTGCTCCCCTTGGAACTGAACTTGCCAGCTCAATGACAGGACTGCCCTGGATTGACCGGGAGAGAGAACCTCTCACAAGTCTTCTGGTTTAAAGTTCAGGCCATCACAGGGAGAGTGAATAACATTCCTACTGGTGGGTGTCTTGTGTCTAGGGACATGGCGTGTGCTGGCACCCTGCTCTCTTGACAGAGTGGGTGGCTTTGCTTGCCACCCAGAAAGCCATGTGGATTTCCCAGGTGGGCCAATTATCAGAAATTTAGTCTCTCTCTCACCCCATCAAACCAGATCCGCAGAAGGTACTTCCTCTGACCTCCCTTCCCACCTGCCTGCCCCATCAACCCTGCAGGAACTATCGCACTAAACACCCTGATAGCCTCTTAAGAGGAGCTGTGCTGTGCTGACAGAGTCCAAAGGGGAATGTCTTAAACTTGACTCCCTCTTGACTCCACTGTTTCAAACACGTCACCAAGAAACAAAACTTTGTAGAAATAATCAACACAAATGAAACTCAGAGTGGCAGAAACCATACTCAGTAAAATCTGATACACTAAAAATCTGAGGAATCAAATCTTTATTGTAAAATTCACACAGAAAAAAACTTGGGAAAAGTAATCTTGGCTAAACAAAATTGAAAGTAAAAAAGAATTCGAATTGGTTAACTGTGAAATATAGAAAATCAATTGAGGAATTAAATTGGCTTAATAGAATTTATTAAGGAAAATATGTTGCGCAAAAAACTCATCCATAGTTTTATGGTTTTATGTAAAAGTTCAATATCAAAATTTTCTTAGGGCCCAAATAGCAGGGTCAAGAACATCTTAAACCCTGCAGAGTTTGGGGGAGTGCTGAAAAGGATGTTAAGGCTCAGTCCTCCCCCTACAGGCTGGTGATGCCCCTGAGCTTGGCTCCCAGGGCTGTGTCATCTCCCAGAACCATGCTGTGGGGTTCAGGGACTGCTCTCATCCCTCCTGCACTTCCCCAGCACGTGAGGGGCAGTTCTTACCTGACCTTTGGGGAAGGAGAGAAATCTGAGGAGTTGATGTCTGCGGCAGGTTTTTATCTGGATGCCCAGAGACAATCTATTTGCTAGTGAATGAAGCAATGGAGGTCGTCATGGGGGAATGGAGGTGGGAGCTTGAAGATGGCTCTGAGCGATAGATCAGCTTTAGGTTGGCTTAACGAAGTTGTGGGACTAGACAAAGCCCATCCTCTCTCCCCTGTATTCACACCTACAAATGGCCTGGGCAGGGCTTTCAGAGGCAGAGGCCTGCCCGGGAGTGGGGGTGGGGGTCCTCAAGAGGGTCTACATGTGGCATCTGTGTATGGCATCAGGTCAAGATGGCCCCAATGGCGAAGGCTGAAATGGTGACTAACTTATTCATTCAACACATACTTACTGGGCGCTACTCTACCCCAAATCCTGGGCACTGGGTGATGATACAGCAGTGAACATGAACAGCGAGGTCCATGCCCTTATAAACCAGAATCCCTGTGGCAGGAGCCTGACGATAAAGCCAGCAGACAAATGAGTATGATGATGTCAGGTGATGGCAAGCGAGGTGAAGACAAAGAAACTCATAGTTTGAAAAAGATCACTCGGACTGCCATGTGAAGATTGGGCTGTAGGGAGAAAGCAAGAAGCAAGAAGTTTAGCTGGAAAGTATTACATCATCAGGAGAGAGATGGTAGTACCTTGGTTTTGGATGTTATCCCTAGAGATGGAGAGAAGTGGGTGGATTTGGAATATATTTAGGTAGTAGAGCTAACAGATTGGATGTGAGTGGCTGAAGTAAACGGGGGTTGGGGATGTGGACTTGGATAACTAGGTGGTAATGGTGCTATTTATTGAGACCGAGAAGACTGAAAGATAAACATTGGAAGTGTGTGCCTGTGTGAATTACAAGTTCCGTATTGGCCATGTCATATTTGAGATGCCCAATGGGCATCCCAGTGGAGTGTGGAGCTCAGTGGAGAGGTCAGGCAGGAGCTACAGTTGGGGACTCATTGGTGTATGATGGGCTAGATGCATCACCTAGACTCTAAATCTTAGAGTGGTGGTTCTCAACTCGTGGTGACTCTGCCCCCTTCTTCCAGGGGACATTTGGCATGTTTGGCTGTTACAACTGGACGGGTGGAGGTTTGCTACTGGCAACTGCTGGGTGGAGGCCAGGGATGCTGCCAAACATCCCATGGTGCACAGGTCCTCAGGCCACACAACAGAGAGTGAATTTTCTGGCTCCCATTGTCAATGTTGCTGAGGCTGAGAAGCCATGTCCTAGAGCCAGAGTGTAGATAGAGAAGAAAGATGACTATGCCCAAAGACATTCTTATGTGAAGTGAGAGAGCCTTGTGCAAAGAAGACAGAATAGCCCGAGAGAGGAAGGGGCGGGGAGAGAGAGAGAGAGAGAGAGAGAGAGAGAGAGAGAGAGAGAGAGAGAGAGAGAGAGAGAGAGAGAGAAGTCTGGAAAATGGAGAGCGGGGGGAAGGAGGAAATTCTCAACTGGGTTAAATGCAGCTAAGAAACTCCATTGTTTGAGCACAGAGAGAAGTGACTAATGGATTAGGCAAGATGGATATTGTTGATGACTTGATAAGAGCAGTTTCTGGGGTGTGATAGGATTAGACGCTCTAGGGAGGAGGTTGGACCAGTAGCCAATACATACTAAGTGTTTATCTCCTCCCTGCTCAGAATGCCTTACATATGGTTTCATTAACCCACACACCACCGGTAGGTACTCTCATGCTCATTTTACAGAAGTGGCAATACTACTACTAGTCCCATTTTACAGAGGTGGAAACTGAGACACAGAGAGGCTAATTACTCCCCACCAAGCAGCCCATAGTAAGTGGCATAGCTGAGATTCAGACCTAGAGATTTTGGAGGTGAGGAAATAGAGGCAGTGGGTCAACACCACTTTTTTTTTTTTTTTTTTGAGAAATCTTGCTATGAGGAGAACAGAGACAGGCAGGTACAGAGAATGTTTGCATGCTGATAGGAATGATCCGTGTGGAGGCTGAAACCCACGGAGGGGAGGCTGAGAACTGAAGTCCTTGGGGAAGTGGGCGGGATCCAGGGCCAAAGTCAAGGGGTTGGGCTTTCCTGGGAGCATCATGCTGGTAACTCTGAAGTGGACTCTGTTTTGGGCAAGATTACCTGGACTCCACTTCTCCCCAACCTGCCCTTGCTGGCCTCCAGAAGCCTGCTGGGTAGCTCCCTGTAGCCCCACCCCTGCTAAAAGGAGGCCCCCCTGCGGGAAACTGCTGCACAGGCCCAGCCCTCCCCCTTCGTGTCCTGGGGCAGCAGTTACAGTGTGCTCAGGAACTAGTTTCCAGTGTAGCCCTGCAGCCAGGAGCCAGGGCCCATGCTGGCCGGGTGGTCCTGTCAGTGCTTGTCAAGGATTCTCCACCCAACACTGACCTTCATGATCCTTATCATAAGCTCCCCCAGGGTCTGCACTCATCACTGTCTCCCCGCTCTTGCCACACCAGGCTTCTCCGCTCAGATACTAAGCGTTCCTGCCTCCTTCACCCTCTCTCCCTCCTCCAATTTGGCTAAGTCTTACCTAGCCTCCTATCTCAGCTTAGTAGCCACATCTCAGACAGACCCTTCTCTGATCCCCCAACTAGGTGAGCCCCGCCCCCCCATTAGCCATTCCTCTGACACAGGACACTGACTTCTTTATAGTGCTTTTCCTACTTGTAATGTGTTTTTGTCCAATGTCTACATGCTGCACTAGACTGTAGCCTTCATGGAGGTAGGTCTAGTTTACCACACTATTTCCAGTGCCTGGCATATAGTAGGTGCTCAGTAATTATAATGAACTGGTGACTATTTTACAGCCTACTTTGTATTTATATGGCTCAGATATGTGTGTTTGATATTTTATTCTCTTCTACACACATTTCATTACAAAGTTTTGATCATTACAAAGTTTTGAAACTTTCCTGATCACTTTCATGATTACTTTCATCTTTGTTTGAAGGTGTGTTAAGAAAGAGTTTGAGGGCCGGCCGAGTGGCACAGTGGTTAAGAGCTGGCTTGGGAAGCCAACGTCCCTGGTTCGGGTCCCACATATGAGGGCCAGTGACACTGCCCTTAAAAAAAAAAAAAAAAAAAAAAGAAAGTTTGATATCTTACTCTGTGACTTAAAATAGAAAGCGGTACTAAGCTTTACGTTATTGCTTCTTCCCAATAGGATGGCTGGTTTGGTTTTATGTGAACCAATAGAGCTTTACAACATCTTGAATCAGGCCACAAAACTATCCAAGTTGGCTGAACCCAACTATCTCTGTTTATTGGGTAAGTACTTTAAAAAAATATTTTGTGGTTAGTGGTCATTATTTTGATGAATCAACAGACTTTTGGTGATGGGAGAATAAATGCCTTTAGAAATCTATTAGACTCAGTAGGCCTAGCTTAAAATGCTGCTACTGTCACATGACTTGGAAATCATTCCAGACTAAATCTAGAAGAGAAGTTCCTATAAGACTTATGTTCCGAGCCCTTTTGTTTTTGTGAAATATTTCAAGCGCCTAACAAATATACAGTAATTATGATAAACGCCCATGTACTCATCACTCAGATTTAACATAATAAATTCAATGTTATACAAACAGATGTACCCCTCTTTTGTACCCCATCCTGATCCCATTTCTTTCCCTCCCCAAAGATAACTGCTTCTGTATTTTTACATCTTTACTGCATGTGCAGGCATCTCAAAATAATGTGTGATTTAAACATTTGCCCAAATAGTACTGTAATGTATAATTGTTATGCAACTAGCTTTCTTTTTTAGCTGAGCCATCCTGCCACCTGTTGGCAGCTCAACAGCAACTCAGCTCAGGCTGGCATCGAACCGCCGTTGCTCAGAGCTCAGCTCGCACTCTTGAGCAAGCTCTTAACCAATTGAGCCACTCGGCTGGCCCGCAACTAGGTGGTTTTTTTTTGCTTGAAATTTTGAGATTTTCCCCTGCCCCATGTCTAAATGTGAAGATCTAATTTGCTTATTTTAATTGTTAATTGGGAATTGTATCCATTCCTAGCGTATTGCAATGTGTTGCTTGCATTGTGTGGCTCTTATGGATAGTGCTGCAGTGAACAACTTTGTACATCCCTCCTTATTCATGTATAAGAGTTTCTTCGGGGTATTTACCTAGAAATGGAATTGCAGAGTTGCAAATTCAGCTTCACTACATTATTGTCAAGTTGCCCTCCAAAAAGATTGTATCAATTTATACTCCTATCATCAGTGTAAGAAACACATCTACCAATGCCTGGTTTTGTCAGTCTTTAACATTTTTGCAACCTGACTGGTGTGAATTTGTATAATGATGTTTCCCTCCAATTCAAAAAATTATGATAAAATACACATAATATAAAATTTACCATCTTAACCATTTTTAAATCTACAGTTCAGTCTTATTAAATACATTCATAATGTTGGGCAACATAGCACCACCATCCACCTCCATAACTCTTTTCTTGTAAACTGTACATCTGAAACTCTGTACCAATTAAACACAACCCCCCATTCCCCACCACTAACCCCCTGGTACCCACCATTCTACTTTCTGTCTATGACTTTGACTATTTTAAGTATCTCATATAAGTGGAATCATCCAGTATTTATCTTTTTGTGACAGGCTTATTTCACTGAGCATCATAATGTTCTCAAGGTCCATCGACGTTGTAACATGTTGCAGAATTTTCATCCTTTTTAAGGCTCAATAATATTCTATAATACACCACATTTTGCTTATCCATTTATTCGTAGATGGACATTTGCTTTGTTCCACATTATAGCTTTTGTGAATAATGCTGCTATGAACATGGGTGTACACATATCTCTTTGAGACCCTGCTTTTCTTTCTTTTGGGTATACACCCAGAAATGAAATTGCTGGATCATATGGTAGTTCTATTTTTAATTTTTTAAGGAACTGCCATAGTGTTTTCCATAGCGTTTTCCATAGCACTTGCACCATTTTACAGTCTCACCAACAGTGCACAAGTGTTCCAATTTCTCTATATCCTTGTCACACTTGTTATTTTCTGGGGTTTGTTTTTTTTCTTTTTTTGATAGTATCCCTTCTAATGAGTGAGAAGTGGTATCTCATGGTAGTTTTGATTTGCATTTCCCTAATGATTAGTGATGTCAAGCATCTTGCCACGTACTTATTGTCCATTTACTTATATTCGTTGGAGAAATGTCTATTAAATCCTTTGCCCATTTTTGAATCAGGTGTTTTTTGTTGTTGTTGAGTTTTAGGAGTTCTCTATATATTCTGGGTATTATCAGGTTTAATTTTCATGAAGTCCATTTTGTCTGTTTTTTTCTTCTGTTGCCTGTGTGTTTAGTGTCCTATATCAAAGAAATCATTGCCAAATCCAATGTTGTGAAACTTTTGCCTTATGTTTTCTTCTAAGAGTTTCATACTTTTAAGTCTTTGATCCATTTTGAGATAATTTATGTATGTGATGTTAGATAAGGGTCCAACTTCATTCTTTTGCATGTGGATATCTAGTTTTCCCAGACCATTTGTTGAAAAGACAGTCATGGTCCCTTGAGATTGCATATGAATTTAGGACGGGTTTTTCTGTTTCTGCAAAAAATGTCATTGGGCTTTTGATGGGGATTGCATTGAATTTGTGCATTGCTTTGCATAGTTAATATCTTAACAATATTAAGTCTTCCATTTCATGAACATGGAGTATTTTTCCATTTATTTGTTTTTTTCTTTAATTTCTTTCAGCAACATTTTGTAGCTTTCAGTGTATAAGTATTTTACCTCTTAGTTAATTTAATTTTTTTTTAATTAAAAAAATTTTTCAGGCTGGCCCAGTGGTGTGTTGGTTAAGAGTTGGCTTGGGGCACCATCTCTGAGCAGCAGGGCCCTGGTTAGGATCTCACATAAAGGTAAAGGGTCAGTGTCGCTTCGTCCTCTACAGCAAAGGTGGTGAACAACAGCTTGACCTGGAGCCGGGCTGCCATGAGTCGCTGGCGCTGGAGTAGGCTGCAGTGGGGCTGGCTGGCAGCTGGCGTGTGCTTTTGTGAGCTGTCGTGAGCTGCTGTGAGCCGCCGTGAGCTGCCATCCAATGGCCAGCAAGCGACTGCCTCACCCGGGAAGAGCGCAATGATATCAACATGGGCCAGTGAAGTGACATCCTCCACAACTAGACTGAAGAACAAAAAGACAGCAACTTGTCTGTCCCCTTCCCCCATTCCCCAACACTGTTCCCCTCCCCCAATTCCCCAATAAAATCTTTAAAAAAAAATTTTTTTCAATTACAGTTCACACTCAATATTATATTAGTTTCAGGTTTACAGCATAGTGATTAGACATTTAGATAACTTATAAAGTGATTCCTCCTGATAAATCTGGCACCCACCTGACAACATATATAACTATTACAATATTATTGGCTATATTCCCTAAGCTGTACTTTTCATTCCTGTGACTATTTTGTAACTGCCAATTTGTACTTCTTAATCCCGTCACCTTTTTCTCTCAGCCCCCGCAACCCCACTCACATCTGGCAACCATTGGTTTGTAGCTATGAGTTTCTGTTTTATTTGTTTATTTATTTGATATTTTAGATTCCTCATATAAGTGAAATCATATGTATTTGTCATTCTCTGACTTATTTCACTTACCTTAATACCTTTAGGTCCATCCATTTTGTCACAAATGGTAAGCTTTCATTCTTTGTTGTGGCTGAGTAATATTTCACTGTATGTATGTGCCACATCTTCTTGATCCATTCCTCTTTTGATTGGAATGTAAATGTAATCCATTTACATTTAAAATAATTATTGATAGGTATATAATTACTGACACTTTATTAATCGTTTTCAGATTGTTTTTGTAGTTCTCTGTTCTTTTCTTATTCTCTTGTTCTCTTCTCTTGTATGTTAATGATGTTCCATAGTGCTGTGTTTAGATTCCTTTCTCTTTATTTTCTTGTATATCCCTTATAGATTTTTGGTTTGTGGTTACCGTGTGCTTCACATATACATCATTATATTTATAGCAATCTATTTTGTTGATGGTTGCTTAAGTTTGAACACATTCGTAAATCACTACCATTTTTACTCACCCCCTCCACATTTATGTTTTGTCATTATTTTTTATTTATTTTGTGTGTATCCCTTAATTTACTGTTGTAATTACACATGATCTTCCTACTTTTGCTTTTTAACCTTTGTATTAGCTTTAGTGTTGGTTGATACACTGCTTTTAGAATGTATTTGTGTCTGTCAGTGAGAATTTTTTTCTTTGTG
The DNA here is from genome assembly GCA_033961575.1 of Aselliscus stoliczkanus. Taxonomy (NCBI): domain Eukaryota; kingdom Metazoa; phylum Chordata; class Mammalia; order Chiroptera; family Hipposideridae; genus Aselliscus; species Aselliscus stoliczkanus. Next base: position 17,235,647 of record CM066728.1, on the reverse strand, counting down.
ATATTCTTGATACTTTTTTCTTGATATAAAAGAAGTCCTTTTAACATTTCTGTAATACTGGTTTGGTGGTGATACACTCCTTCATCTTCTTCTTGTCTGGGGAGCTCTTTTTAAAAAAAAGAGTTTATTGGGAAATTGGGGGAGGGGAACAGCATTGGGGAATCGGGGAAGGGGAATAGACAAGTTGCTGTCCTTTTGTTCTTCGGTCTGGTTGTAGAGGACATTGCTTCACTGGCCCATGTTGGTATCATCATTGCACTCTTCCTGGCTGAGGCAGATCGCCGGTCTCTAGATGGCCACTCACAGTGGCTCCTGGCAGCTCATGCTGGCTGCCAGCTAGTCATGCTGGCTACTGGCCACTCACTGTAGCCTATGGCAGCCACTGCAGCATGAGTTGCAGCTATGCCATCCCGGGGACTCACAGTAGCCCAGCTCCGGGTGGGGCTGTTGTTCACCACCTTAGCTGTAGAGGGCAGTGTCACTGGCCCTCATATGTGGGATCCGAACCGGGGCTGCTGGCGTCCCAAGCCAGCTCTTAACCAACGCGCCACTCAGCTGGCCTGTCCGGGAAGCTCTTTATCTCTTCTCCAGTTCTAAATGATATAGCCTTACTGGGTGGAGTAATCTTGGTCATAGGTCCTTGCTTTTCATTAGTTTGGATATTTCTTGCCAATCCCTTCTGACTTGCAAAATTTCTGTTGATAAATCAGCTGACAGTCTTCTAGGAGCTCCCTTTTAGGTAACTAACTGTTTTTTTCTTGGTGTTTTTAAGATCTTCTCTTTGTCTTTAACCTTTGGCATTTTAATTATGATGTGTCTTGTTGTGGGCCTCTTTGGGTTCATCTTGTTTGGGACTCTCTGCCTTCCTGGGCTTGTATGTTTATTTCCTTCACCAGGTTAAGGAAGTTTTCTGTCATTATTTCTTCAAATAGGTTTTCCGTCCCTTGCTCTCTCTCTTCTTCTGTATCCCTATGATGTGAATTTTGTTAGACTTGATGTTATCTCAGAGATCTCTTAAACTATCCTTATTTTTATGATCCAAATTGCTGATTCAATTGTCTGCTTTATCTAATCTACTATTGACTTCATCTAATGTATTTCTCATTTCTGTTATCATATTCTTTATTTCTAACTGGTTCTTTTTTTATGTTTGTTGAAATTATTACTGACATCATCTATATTTCCTCTAAATTCATTGAGCGTCTTTATAACCATAACCAGTGTTTTGAACTTTGCATTTGGTAGATTGCTTGCATCCATTTTGTTTAGTTCTTTTTCTGGAGTTTTGTTCTATTCTTTCATTTGAGACATAGTTCTTTATCTCTTTATTTTGGCTAACTCCCTGTGCTTGTTTCTGTGTATTAGGGAGATCTGCTAAATCCCCCAGTCTTGGCAGAGTGGCCTGGTGTAGTAGGTGTCTTATGGGGCCCAGTGGCATAGTCTTCCTATTCACCTGAGCTGGGGTGTTCCAGGGTGTCCTGTGTGTGGGTTGTGTGTGCTCTCCTGCTGTAGTTGAGCCTTGATTTCTGTTACCACATCAGTGGGTATCACGTCCTGCGTGGCAAGGGCAAGTGGGACACGAGAGGGGCGACGCAGATTAAATAAGAACAAGAGACAGAAGAAAGATAAGAGCGAGACCAAGGGACTCAGCCAAAGACGACTGAGCCCCGAATCGGGTCAGCGCATAGCTTTTATTGAGAATTTTCAAGGAAGCAAACTGCAACAAATCATTAACGGTGATTTGTAGTTCTCAGGATTTACACTGTCCTCCACTCCCCTGTAAGTGTTCTCCCAATTAAAAGATTTATCTTGTTGTGATAACCTCTGAGACTCAGACCTAATCTCTGCCTGTCATCCAAAGAATATTTATCATGACTATCTTATGTTAAGGATAGACTTGTCTCTATATATCTCCTAAAGAATGTTTACCATGACTACCTAGTCATTATCCCAAATTCCAGCAGCTAGACTCTCAGGGAGTATATTTGAATTATTACTAAAAGACTAGCTTTGACCCTGTTCAGGGTAAAAGCATCTAAAGTTTTATTCCTATGTAAATATAAGACCTAGCAATTAAAGGGGTCTCACACCACTCTATCCTACAGAGGGCTGTATCTGTTTCTTAGTTAAAGCTTCAGTATCTGTTGCTGCAACAAGGCACTAAACGAAGGAATTTACACAAGGCTGTTAACATAACTCATGGTCAGCAAGCTGCCTGGAACTCTCATGGCCTGGAGACCTTTGGCCTCTGAGGAGACTTTTCACAGCAGAGCCCTTAGGCAAATGCATCAGCTTCTCACAGGCCTGAGTTTTCTGGCCTGAGTTTGTCAGAGGTCTGTGCCTCAGTTTCCAAGGGGCTTGAGTCCCCAATATCTTAGTTCAAGGGTTCCCCATGGAACTACCGCCTGGCTTGGGTTGTCTCCCCTCTTTTAGGAGATCTTACCCGTCTTTGGCTGCGTAGTTAGCTCATTGGGGTACCACAGGAACATGTCACAAGTGTAGTGAATATATTGTCTCCTATAGGAGGAAAGGCACATGGGTTCTTAGAGGCAGGAGATATTACATGACCAACCATAAGGCAGCACCCCTAATATCCAGTGCTGAGCAGGGCAATGTGGCCTTGTCAGACACTGGGGTGCTATCAGCTTCCCACAAGTGGGTGGGATGACCCTAAGGTTGACTGTGAGGACTGACCATGACTACAGTGGACAAGTTGTTGTGTGGGGGTTGACCCCACAGAGCAGGTCTTGTTTTAGCAGGGCTTTGGTGCCTTCTGAATCCACCCTTCGGATGTGTCATTTGTGGTACTAGTTGGTGCTCTGGTGTGGTCCGAAGCTGGCTACCAGATATTTTGGTTCTGGGGCCTCTTGGAAGGTGCTCTGGTACAGGCCAAAGTCAGTTGCCACCTATTTCCAGTCCAGGGCCACCTGGTAGGAATTATAAAGTGATCTGTTGTTGGCGGCTGCCTGTGCTGGGCTTGGAGATTCTTGGGAGTGGTTATGCTGTGAACTGAGACTGGATGCCACTAGTGCCAGGTTTGGGGCTATTTAGTAAGAGGTACAAGAGATGCTGAGCCAGCTGCTGCTTGTTTCAAGTTTGTGTACCTTTGAGAGATTTTAGGAAAGTCTGCAGTATGGGCCTTGGTTAGCTACTTGTGTGGATTAGCCTCTGAAAGAGGTTTGGGCTAGGTGTGTGAATTGGGTGGGGCAGGGTCTTAAGGAATCAGCAGAGTGAGGAGAAAGCTGTGTTAGCCAGATTGATGGAGACTCAGTTTGGTCACCTGTAGACACCTGTAGGCTGTGGGATGGGAGGACTCAACAAAGGAACAATGGTGCCTGCCAGCACTTCTGCCTGTGTCTGCTTAGGGCAAATGTGAGAGAGTGAGTCTGTGCTCAGGCCGTTTAAGAAGATGCCTGGGTCTTCAGCAGCCCTCACCAGGACTGAGTCCTTGCTAACTTTCATAGCGAGCTGTTGTGGGGACTCCTCTTCCTGGAATTGGTGCTCTGGGCTGGGGAGGCCAGTGTGCGGCTGAGAGCCCTTGCTCCTCAGGGGGACCTCCACAGCTGAGATATTCCTCCTGATTTTTTTTTTTTTTTTTTTTTTGAGGGCAGTGTCACTGACCCTCATATGTGGGACCCGAACTGGGGCCGCTGGCTTCCCAAGCCAGCGCTTAACCACCATGCCATTTGGCCAGCCCTATTCCTCCTGATTCTTAACTACCACACGTGGGTGTGGGACCTGCCTGTTCCATGTCCCTGCCCCTCCTACCAGTTTCATCATGGCTTCTTCTTTATATCCTTTAAGATAAGAATTCTGTTCATCTTGTTTTTTTCATGCAGGTATTTTGCTTTTTATTCTCCTCTCCTTTGTTGTCACCTTTTGGTACTGCCTACTTTTTTTGATGTGCTTTCTTCTTTCTTTCTTTCTCTCTTTCTCTCTTTCTTTCTTTCTTTCTTTCTTTCTTTCTTTCTTTCTTTCTTTTTATTTTGCTACAGGTTCTTCATCATTCACAGGAATGGGCTTAGCTTCTGTCTTCCTGTAGCTTTTCTTGTTTTGTTCTTTTTCCAGGATTTTTCTGAATAATTGCCTGTATGCACTCCATCTGTTTAGTCTTTGTTGTTGATTTTGCGAATTCTGGTAGACACTTGCATCATTGAGGCATTACTCAGGTTTTTTTCTCTTTTGAAACATTATCTTTTTTTCTCCACTTTTACAGACTATTATTGATTTTTTTTTTGTTTTTTTTTTTTTGTTTAGCTGAGCCATCCTGCCACCTCTTGGCAGCTCAGTGGCAGCTCAGCTCGGGCTGGGCATCGAACTGCTGTTGCTCAGAGGTCAGCTCGCACTCTTGAGTGAGCTCTTAACCAACTGAGCCACTCGGCTGGCCCTTATTATTGGGCCTTATTATTGATTTTTTAATATTGATATTGTATCTAGCAACCTTGGTGTGCTCTCTTACTAATTCTAATTGTTTCTCTTGGGCCATAATATTACCTGTTTATAATGACAGTTTTATTTCTTCCTTTTAAATTCTTATACACTTTACTTATTTTTTCTTTATCTAACTAATTGCTGTGCGCTTTGCCCTCCAGTACAATGTTAAAGAGGAGCAGTGATAGTGAGCATTTTGTCTTCTCGCTTTACTGATCAGTGTGATGCTTTCTGTAGATATTTAGTAACAGACTCATCAGGTTAAGGAAGTTGCCTTGTATTCCTAACTCACTAAGAATATTTTTCATGGTATGAACTGAAAAATTTCTACATCTATTGAAGTGAAAGTACAATTTTTCTCCTTTAACATTTTAATGTGATGTTCAAGCATTACACAGTTCCTACTAGATCGTAATATATTTTTTGTGCACTGTTAGATTTGACTTACTATTCGTTTCAGATTTTTGCATCTATATTAATGAGTGAAATTAATTTAGAATATACTGTGCTTAGTTTCACTTGTTTTTAAGCCATACAGACCATGTACTGACTTCCTTTGTTTAAGATTATTTTATTAAGATTCACTCATGTTTTTGTATGTAGCTATACTGTAGTAGTTTGTGCATTTTTATTGCTAAATGGTGTTAAAGATCAACAAAGCCAGATATTAGTTAAAACGGTAAGGACAGATTTATTTTTTTTAATGACAGATTTAAATCAGCAGTATACTATTGCCATAGAGAAAAGAGAGAACTGAATTCAATTTGTACAGAAGTGACTGGGTGTTTTAAAGGGAGAGTGTGGGAAGGGGGCAAGCAGGGGCTCATGGAGTTAGGGAAGTGAAAAATTATAAAAAGGGGAGGGGGACTGGCCCATGTGAAACCCCTTTGGGTTTGCTAATTGGTGCTTATCAACAATAAGCTCCTACCCTCCTAAAGGCTGGGAGACAGGGGCCCTATCATCAGGTGTTGGTTGGCTAGAACAAACAGTAAGTTCTTGTGACAACCTTGAGTTTTCTCAGGCAGGCACTTTAAGAGGGGCTAAGGCCATCCTAGGAATGTGACCTTGAGCTGTTTCAAAAGATATCTTAAAATAAAGATATCATCGGGTAAAGATATCTTCAGACATCTGAAGTTTTTTTCTCCCCCATAGATTTTATGAGGTATTCCTAAATCTTGGATGCAGGTCTTCTGTTAGTGATTTGTGTCACAGATATTCTCTCTCAGTCTGTGACTTGCCCTTTTACCTTCTTAACATTGTATTTTGGTGAAAAGAGGTAGAAGTTCTTAATTTGAAGGATTAGATTTATCAATATTTTCTCTTGTGGTTAGTGCTCTCTTATGTCTTTTTAAACAATAGACTTTATTTTTTTGGAGCAGTTTTAGGTTCACAGCAAAATTGAACAGAAGGTACAGAGGGTTCCTATATACTCCCTGGCCCCCTCCCTACAGTCTCCCCAACTATCAACATCCAGTACCAGCATGGTATGTTTGTTATAACTGATGAACCTACTTTGAACCTTCATTCTCACCCAAAGTCCATAGTGTACACTTGGGTTCACTCTTGGTCTTGTACATTCTGTGGGTTTGGACAAATGTATAATGACCTGTATCCATCATCATAGCATCATACAAAGTAGTTTCACTGCCCTAAAAATCATCTGTGCTCTGCCAGTTCACCCCTCTCTCCCCACTAACTCCTGGCAACCACTGATCCCTTTACTGTCTGAACAGTTTTGCCTTTTCAGGAATGTCATATAGTTGGAATCATACAACCTTTTCAGATTGGCTTCTTTCACTTATATATGCATTTAACTTTCCTCTGTCTTTTCATGGCTTGGCAGCTCTTAGTACTGCATAATATTCCATTGTCTGGATGTACTACAGTTTATTTATCCATTCACCTACTTAAAGATATCTTGGTTGCATCCAAGTTTTGACAATTTTGAATGAAGCTGCTATAAATATCTGTGTTTAGGTTTTTGTGTGGTCATAAGTTTTCAACTCATTTGGGAAAATAACAAGGAGCACATTGCTGATAAGAGTATGTTTAGCTTTGTTAGAAACTGCCAAATTGTCTGATTCCCACCAGCAATGAGTGAGAGTTTCTGTTGCTCCAGTGTTTTGAATTTTCAACATTCTCATAGGTATGTAGTGGTATCTTATTTTAATTTCCCATTCCCAGATGACAGATGATGTTGAACATCTTTTCATATGCTTATTTGCCATCTGTTTATCTTCTTTGGTAAGGTGTCTGTTCCTATCTTTTGCCCATTTTTTTTTTTTTTTTTTGTAGCTGAGCCATCCTGCCACCTGTTGGCAGCTCAACGGCAACTCAGCTCGGGCTGGCATCGAACCGCCGTCTTTTGCCCATTTTTTAATTGGCTTGTTTGTTTTCTTATTGTTGAATTTTAGAAACTCTGTATTTTGGATAACAGTGTTTTTACAGTATTTATGAATGAGTCTCAATTTCTGTTCTAAGTTTTTCCTTTGAGGACCATCAATAACACACCTTCTGTCTTTGCAGGGGCATTAGAACCTCAGCTCCTGGTATCCAAAATCTGAATTTGGGTCTAAAATTCCATGGCGGCATTTAGTAGTATGAGCGCTCCCTGGCTTTGATTTCCCCACTCCTCACTCTTTTGAGCCTCAGAAAAAACTCCCCCTAAATTGAAGATATAAAATTTCACTACCCTTGAAGGGGATGTGTGGATGTGGGTGTGATGGGGCAGGGGGCATGGTGTGGGCAGATACGAGTAGTGGAATTACATCTTGAGTTTTAAACTGATGGTAACTATCACCTAACTGCCACACAAGTAGATGATGATGTTGTAAGTTCTAAGTAGTTTGATCATGTACTCTTTTGCAAATACAGTTATTTATTATAAATCCTTTTCCTTTTCAGATGTGCGTTCCAAACAGGAGTATGATGAAAGCCATGTGATTACAGCCCTTCGAGTGAAGAAGGTATCTGGCAGCGTCAGAATCGGGGGCCGGCTGGCTACCTTCCAGGAGGGGGCAAAAATGGGAGATTTCATCCTGGATCCAGGAGGTGGCATCTACTGTTGGACACTGGGCAGCAGAGGCAGGACCCTCCCGCTGTGTATCTCCCATGAGGACCCCCCACGCTTCTCACACACTCCTTAAGGTGTCTCCACCCTGCATCAGGGTCAACACCTTCGTCGAGCAAATATTGATTTAATTCATTGACATGCCAGGCACTGTTCCAGACCCTGGGGATAGAACAGAATGCCAGATGCCCTTAATTCATTGTCACTGCTCTCACAGAGCTTCTGTTCTCTTTGGGAAAGACAATAAACCATAGAGAGTTTCTATAACCCAAAGATGGGAGCCCCCTTTCTTCCCTTTCCATCCTTTCCCTTTTCAATCTTCCTTTCTCCATTCCAACTTTTTAAAAAGACAGCTCCCTGCAGCAGGGAAGGCAGCCACGACTCCTGCAGGGAGGCCCTTTTCTCCACCCCCGCAAGGTGTCTTCTCCCTTAAATCATTGCCAAGCCTGCAGCCTTCACTCAGGATCTGTCTCTGAGCTTTGTAGTACTGACCACACTGTCCACCCTTGACTTCCCAGTTATCTCTTGCTTGTCTGGTTTCTCCTCTGTCGCTGGTTCAGCTTCGGTTTCTCCTTCTGCTAAAGATAACCACTGCTCTATCCTTGGTCTCCTTCATATCTGTCAGTGTACTTTCTTGCTCAGAGATTTCACATGAGCTTCTGGCTTTAATTATCAACATGCAGTTAGCTAGCTTGCCAATTTTACTTCTAAAATTTTGTCTTGCAAAATTCCTACTGTCACTGTGCTGTTATGCTCTCCACCTCGGGTCCTTTCCCACATATAACTTGACAGGGAGCATGTGCCCGGGCTCAAGCATTTTTCCAGGATAAGCTCGCTGCCTAACAAGCTTTCTCCAACCCAATCCATCCTTATCTGGATTTCCACCCACCTGGATTTTTTTTTTTTAATATGCAAGCAGTGTTTATTAGTGATACATTCTCAGGGAAGAGAACGGGCCTAGCTGAGGTGGGAGAGAGAAAGAGTGAGAGAGAGAGAGAGAGAGAGAGAGAGAGAGAGAGAGAGAGAGAGAGAGAGCGCACGCACTGGAGGGCCAGAGAGAGAGCTGGCACAAAAAAAGGCTTTTCCGCTGGATTTTCAGTTCTCTGTCTCCTCTAGCTCTTGATCCCCATTTCAGACCTTTCTCTGCTTTCTTTGCAGATGATTCAGAACCCCTTTATGATGCATGGCCCTCAATTTCCAACTCAGGTCTCAAACCTGCATATTCCTTTGATTCTGGCAGCACCCCGCTGAGCTCTGGAAAAGAGACATTCTCTCTGTCTCAGCTAGACTGACACCTCTCCTTCTCCCCTCCCCAGTGCTTTTGCCAGCAGATTGCAGGGAACCCCCAGCAGGACACAGAGCTCCTCAACTCCATGTTCAAGGTCTTGCAGATATTTCACCTCCTTCTCCAACCTTCCCTCTGGCATGCTTCCACTCTCTGACACCTCAGCAGCCTTGCCCTGCTGTGTTTCTTTGGTTCTAAGATGCACATACTTCCCTCCATATTTTAAAATTTCTGAAATTGGAATATGTCTAGCAATTGATTTGCTCTTTTAATGTGACACTGTCTTTTTATCCAAAAGCGCATGTGGTAGACATCTGTTGTTTTCTACCTGGCAACTCTCCCCCTCTGCTCAAACTGGGAGTCTAGTGGTGCACCCTAAAATAGTATCCAGACCCTGGACGCAGTGATTGGCCATGGGCCTAGGATAGAAACTGAGCAAATCAGAATTAGAGAGGGCAGCTCTTTCTATCCTGGTGGTGGAATTTGGAGGATGGGAGTCTGAGCATTGCGGGTGGCCATTGGACCTCAGGAGAAAGTTGTCTGAGAGGATGAAGTGAGGGTGCGGGCGGAGCAGTGCCTGGGAGAGAGGGCTGGATCTTGCAGCCCTGGTTCAGGTTTTTCTGGGGACCAGTTGCTCCCCGCCTTGCCTGAAATATTGCTCTATGACAATAAATCCCTCCTTCAGTGTATACTCCTGATTGTAACTGTTGTTAAATTGGTGGTGCATCCTATAACCAATGGTCTCTTAAGATCTAGGAAATACAGTACGAGTGGTTCCTTGTGAGAACAGCGGGGTGTAAGCTTTGCTCATCACTGTATCCCGGATGCTCTGTCTGGTCTCTGGGAGGTGCTCAGTACCTACCTGTTGACTAAAGTGAATGACCGGAAGCTGTTCCTTCTGCTTGGAACATTCTCCCAGGCTTTGTCCACCTGGCAAATTTCCACTTGCCCTTGCAGCCTCATCTCAGATCCATCTACCCTGTGCGCCTTTCTGAGTTCTCCAGACCGACTCAGGCATCCCCTCCCTGCTTTTTAAAAATCTCTGTATTCCAGTACCTAGCACAGTGTATTGATAAGTGCAAAGTAGGTCCTGAACTAATGTTTACTGAATGAACGCATGAATGGACAGCCACACTTCTCCCTGCTCTCCCCACTTCCCGCCTCTGTGGGCTGCTCCCACCTTTTCCCTTTGCTTGTGCTCTTCTCCACACCCACAACCCCCTTTCCTCATCATCACCTGTCTAAATCCTGCTGACACTCTGAGCACCATTAATGAGTTACAGGAGACCAAAATTGGTTTATTAGAATTTATTTGGCATGTTTGAGCTGCGGGAGGTCAGGCTAGAAAAGACCAAAAGTAACCTCCCTGAGCAAAAAGAGGTCTGGAGTTTATAGGAAGAGGTAAACAGGGCTGTTCCACCAAGCCTGTGGGTTCCACATCCTGGCTCCCAGGCCGCTGTCTGGGCCCCCCGGACGGACCTGCTGATCATAAGCCCCTAGGAGACAAACGAGCTGGCAGGTACAAAGTACAAAGCAAGACAAGATGGCTCTTAGGATAAGGTAGTTTCTACATTCCAGACAGCTTCTCTAGGCCTAAAGCAAATACAAGCCAGCAGGTTCAATGTACCAAGCAACACAAATTGGCTTTTAAGATAAGGTTTCTGCTCCAGGCCTCAGCATGACCAGACACTCCCCTCCCTGCACTGCACCTCCCTGGGCCTGCCTCACTGCCTGTGGCAGAGGTGCACTTGCTCTGTCCCCTCTTTAGCTCCTGTCAGTGCCTCCACGTCAGTAAGACGGGCCATAAGAGACAGAGCCCGGCTCAGGCTCCCCTGCGCGGTGGGGGCTTTTGGGGAGCATTGAGAACAGAGGACTAAATTCTCAGCTGCCATCCAGCTCTGGAATACCCTGTGGGATCCTGGGCAGGTCTGGTTCTGTGAGATCCCATTCCCTCCTTGGCAGAAGGCCCCGTTGTTCCTGCCCCGTGGTCCACCATCATGGCAACTTGGCGCCTTCCTCTCTACTCTGCAGGACCTCAGGGACCTGTGTGCCCATTCCTTTGTTTAGCCACATTTATGGGCTACCATGTGCTAGGCAGTGTTCTATTGTAGAAGCTCAGGATACATCAGTGGCTATAAAAGGACAAATGTTCCTGCTCTCACAGAGCTTACGTTTGAGTTGACAGTCGGCCTCATTCTATCTGCTTGCTTACGACTCCTGCTTAGTCAAGCCTTCTGCTTGCTGCCCTCTGATGGGGGGTTTGGCTTTGCCTCCCACAGGCAACCACTCCCCCCAGAGAGAGGATGTATTAGTTCAGTTGGTGGGTCAGTAGACCAGCTGGTCTTGGGCAGGCATTTGTCTCTGGTCCAGTCAGCTGTGGTCAGCTTTTCACAGCCGGGATGTGAGTGTGGAAGGTTCTTGTAACTGAGCAAACGTCCTGTCAGCTCTCAGTGCTTCTGTGCCCATGTGTGAAGTCAGGAAAGTGGGCACAGTCCTACCTCCAGCTCCATCCAGTGCTGGTGAATAGGGGAGATTGGCTCAGTTGAGCCCACCCTTCAACAGGCTTCTCTTGTGGTTTCTTTAGAGGGCAGATACATATCTTATTCCAGAGTCTGTGGACCTGGAGTGTGTGAAGTATTGTGTGGTGTACGATAACAACACCAGCGACCTGGAGATAATCCTAAAAGATGATGACGATGATGACAACTCTGACAGCTGCAGAGAAGGTGGGTTTTTACACCAGCTGCAAGAATAATAATGAACAGTTGTTGAACCCTTTTGCCATGTGCCAGGAACCATGCTAAGCGCTCTACCTCGGATGACTTGTGCAGCCTGCAGGATATCCCTCTGAGGCACTGGGAAGGGTCTGAGTTTTCCTTTATTGCAAGAAGACAAGTGAGCCTGCCACAGTTTCATAGATGCTGGCTGAAGACATGAGGCTCCCGGGGCAGAGATGAAGGACTTGATTATCCAGATCAGTAAAAGTAGCCAGAATGTCATCATTTTCCTGTACTGGTGCCCCAAATTCCAGTTCTCACAGGGTGACATGAAGAGGGCCAAGTACAACTCTCCACACGGTACATTGTATTATAGGAGAGGAACTCTGAGCTTAGGAGACCTGAATTTTTTTTTTTTTTTTGAGGGCAGTGTCACTGGCCCTCATATGTGGGACCCGAACCGGGGCTGCTGCCTTCCCAAGCCAGCGCTTAACCACTGTGCCACTCAGCCGGCCCATATACCTGAATTTTTTATAATGGACAGAAAGCCTGCCCATCCTTGGTTCTGGAGAGAGAAACTGTCTCTGGTTTTCAAGCCTGTTGGTTATACAAATATCCTCAAAAAGCCAGTGCCTTTGTTCAAAGGACATGTAGAGATGGGAGAGGCCATGGAGAATTGTATCCTAATACGTAACATCCCAGTTTATAGACGGGAAAATTGGCGCCCAGAAAGGCAAAGTAACTTGCTCAAGGTCCCACCCACTCCTAGTGAATTAGTTACCTGTTGCCATGTAGCAAATTACCCCCAAAGCCAGTAGCTTAAATAACAAACATTAATTATCTTATAGTTTCTGTGGGTCCAGAATTCAGGAGCCGCTCAGCTGAAAGGTTCTGGTACAGTGTCTGTCCTGAGGTTGTGGTCAAGATGTCACCCAGGGCTGCTGTCCTCTGAAAGTCTAACTGGGCAAGGATGGTCTGTATCTGAGATGACTCACTCACATGGCTATAGCCAGGAGGCCTGTTTCATTCTGGCCATTGGCAGGAGACCTCAGTTCCTTGCGACATAGACCTCTCCACAGGACTGCTTGCATGGCCTCACCACACAGCGGCTGGTTTCCCCCAGATCCAGTGATCTAAGAGAGGGAGAGAGAAATGGAAAGCCACATACCTTTTATGACCTAGTCTTGGGGCTTATACAGTTACTTCTGCCACATTCTATTCGTTAAAAAGATGTCACTGAGTACAGTCTACCCTCAAGGGGAGGAGAATTAAACAGCCTTTTAAAGAGAGGCATTTGAAAGAATTTTTACGCTTTTAAAAAAATCACCACACCTAGTAAATGGTGGGGCCTGTATTCAAATTCAGGCAATTTGGCTCTGTCCACTCTTTTAAGCCCTGGGTAGTGATGTTAGAGAACAATGCAAAGTGACTCCAGCCCCAGGCCGGGACATGGAAATGTGGTTGGCTCTAACCTGCTTTACTGAGGCTCCACAGCTTTCTCCATTCAGCCTCTGCTTTGGGCTGACCACCGCTGGCCGTTGGCATGGAGGCACCACTGATTGTGGTTCAGTCACTGATATGTGTGCTGATTCCAGGAGCTGGAACATTTACAGCAATGGTCACTGGGTGGCACTAGGCATCTACCTTTAATAAAACCGGTCTTCCCAGGAGGTTCTTAGCCAGGAAATGATCCCTATTCCCCAAGCTCGTCCTGCTGGGCTCTGGTCTGCAATCCTAAGATTGTGGGCTGGACGCTAAAACTCTAGGAACCCTCTTTACATTCTGTAACTGACCTAACTGTACAATGGATATCCCGTTCTCATTGGGTAGGAAATCACAATCACAAAACAATACAACAAAAATCAAAACCATATACACGCACATACCTTGCCCACTCAAGGAGGCTTTTTCTCCTTTGAAGTGGCATCTTTCAGGTAAATGAAGAATCTTTTGTAAAAGACCATTTCAAGGTTCCTCTCACCACCCCCTTCTCCTTTCCACCGGTAAGCTCCCACCTCTCTGACCCCCACGGAGATCTGGGCGGGGCGGGGGGGGCAGCCTTCATCATATCCTAGAAGCAGGTGTCAGTCTCTGCTGGCCTCTGGGTGAGGTGCAGCTCAGCCTGTGTGACCTTTGGCCATGGGCCTCTGTCCCTGCTGTGCTTGTGGCCAAAATGTCCATGTCTAGTGTAAGTCCTGAGAGGTCTCCTCCTCCTGGCAGTGTGCGATGATGGCGCCTGGGGGCCACAGCCCTGTGCCCTCCTACCTGGCCCCTGGGCCTGCTCTGACTTCCCTGGTTTCCTGTACTAGGTTAATCAATCCCCACCTCTGTTGTGGGGGTCTCAGGATCCTAGTGGGAAATGAGGCATGAGCTGTTTGTAGTTCCCTCCCCTGTCCCCAGCCAGTACGCTCCTACCCTCCCCCCTCAGCTGTGTGTCTGACTTAGGAACCCAGGAAGTATCTTCCCTTGCCTTGAGCTCTGGGACCCTCTCTCCAAGCTCCTTTTAGGGTGCAGAGGGCAGCCCCCTTCTTGTATTTCCCTTATGTTATATCATCCTTCCTTGCAACACATGAATTACAGACCCTACGCTTGATAATGTGAAGGTGGAGTCCCTGGGCCAGGGCGTTCACACCAACGGCCAAGGGGAGCTTTGAGACTGTTGGAATTCCTTTTCTCCTCCCTCAACCAAGCCTGACTTTCACAACAATTGATGGCTAAGGACCTCAAATAATTTAACTTAAAGCTCAGGCTGAGAGGGGGTCACTCCCCTCCCAGTTCAAAGTGTGAGAAGCCTCATGTCAACTGAGAACTCAGGATCAATGGGAATAGAAATGAATGAATTTAATGTTTCAAAAATATTAACCCTATTACATCCTTGGCTGGATAACTTGGGCCCTGAGGAGTTCTCATGGCTTTCTGTCCGTGGAAGTCCCCTAGTAACTGGTCTTCCTCCAGCTCTGACCCCATCGCCCCTGCTTGTGAGTAAGCATGCAGTGGGTCGTGTAACATTGATCGGGGAACAGCTGTCTGGTTTAGAGGCAGTAGCACTGTGGTCTGGGACTCTCTCCCTCACTCGCTTGGGCCTCTGACCCACCCAGTCATTCTGTCTCTTGCTTAAGAGGGAAACGGAGCTGTGAAACCCTGGGAGACCCAAAGCTCTCCGGCTTCCAATCCAGGCCCTCAGGGATGTTTTGTGACTTCTGTCTCACCACCTACAGGTTCTCTCCTGGACTGGCTATTATCTGTAGGCCCTTCCTCCAAAAACCGTTTCTCTAGACAGGTCTCAGGCAGCTTACATCCTTAGCAGCCCCTGCTGGAATTGACCCTCTCTCCCTAGACAAGGGTTCAATGTAGGTGTCAGAATTCATGCCCCTCCCCTTTTCCTTTTAGCTAGCTTTTCAGGGTCTGTTGCACAGTATTTCTCTTTACTGGTCAGATCCTGGCCTCAGGATATCTTGGCATAGCCTTCGTTTTGCAAACCGCCTATCATATATCTAATTTGCATAGAGTCTAATAGTAATTCTACAGATCAATGAAGGGATTTTAGATTAAATTGATTCAAAACCATGAGATATCACTCCATACCCACGAGGATGGCCAAAATAAAAAAGATAACAAACAGTTTGGCATTTTTCTCAAAAGTTAAATGTAGAGTTATTATATGGTCCAGCAATTTCACTCGTACGTATGTACCCAAGAGAAATGAAACCGTGCACACAAAACCTTGCACATGGTGTCCACAGCAGCATTATTTATAATAGCCAAAAAAAAGGCACAACACAAGTGTCCATCAACAGATGAATGGATAAACAGAACGTGGTGGATCCACACAATAGGATGTTATTCAGACATAAAAAGGAACTGGGTTCTGAACTTTGAACATAGATGAACTTTGAAAACATTATGCTGAGTGAAAGAAGTCAGATACAAACGCCACATTATGTATGCTTCCATTTATGTAAAATGTTCAGAGTAGGTAAATTCTTAGAAATTAGCGATTGCCTAGAGCTGGGTGTTTTTAGGGAATTGAGGAGTGAAACTGTGTTAACTGGTACAGGGTTTCTTTTTGCGGTGATGAAAATGTTCTAAAATTGATTGTGATGATGGTTACACAACTCTGTGAATATACTACATAGGTGAATTGTATGGTGTACAACATGTGGCACACACACACACACACACAGAGAACATAGATACATTATATATACAGAGGGGGCCAAAAAAATGTATACACATTTTAAGAAAGGAAAACTGTATTAAAATTGTAATACTCAATATATACCGCTAACAAAAGATGAATACAAGTCACGTTTGACTTCTGCAACAAGAGGTGCTCAGAGTGGTTACCATCAGCGTCCAGACACTTCTGATTATGGCGAGCTACTGCTTGAGCAACGCTGACCAAAGTGTCCACTTGTATACATTTTTTTGGCACCCCCAGTTGTGTGTGTGTGTGTGTGTGTGTGTGTGTGTGTGTGTGTGGTGTGTGTGTATATACAGAAAAACAGAGATTCACTTTCTGGTGCTAAGTTGCTTCTTATATTTTAATTATAACATTCATCTTTATATTTTCTCCAGCTTCTTAGATAGTTGCTTTTCAATCAAATGGCCTTCCACTGGAGCTGTAGACAAATGGGGACATTCATTTGTTTGGTCTCCATTCTTAGAACTGGTGCTCGGAGCTGCCATTGAGTGTGGCAGAGCCATGACCCACCTCACCCGCCACCCCATCCATATCCTGAAAGGAGGCTATGAACACTTCTCAGCCATGTACCACTTCCTTCGGACGCAGAAAATCATCTGGATGCCACAGGTAAGGCAAGGAGCTGAGCACAGGCAGGCTTGGATGAGAGCCGGCCTTCCTCCGAGGACCACGGGGCGGGGGAGGGGGACAGAGTGAGAGAAAGACAGACAACCGGGCAAGATGGAAACAATTTCAAAGACGGGGCTTGGGAAATGTACTTGGGGTATCCAGGAGGTCCAGTCCAAGATGATGAATTTATAATTGTCAGATGTGGGCAGATGCCGGCGTGGTGGTTAAGAATGGGGCACTTTCAGAAGGCAGGGTCCCAGGGAAGCTCTGGATGGTGGGCCCTAGTCGAAGTCAGACAGGCCAGGAGGGGTGTCATGATTTGAGGCTCCCTGGCCATTCTTAGCTGTTTGGGTCCAGAGGATACACAAAGGGTGAGAAAGTCCCTGCCTATGAGGAGTTCTTTTTTTTTTTTTTTTTGAGAGCTTTCCAAACCAGCGCTTAACCACTGCACCACGCGGCCAGCCCAGAGGAGTTCTTATCTAGTGGGGAGACAAGAGGGGAGACAAGCAGTGTGGCCAAGGGGCGCAACAGGTTTCCGGAGACCAGGAGAGGCACTTCCCCTGACAGCCAAACCTGAAGGAGGAGGAGGAGGAGCTGGTGAGGATGAGTGGGGAGGGCATATGAAGCAAGCAGTGGGTGGCAGTGATTGGCAGGCAGGGACTGGTCCCTGGGGGACACTGTGTAGCGTCAGGTTTATGGAAGAGTGTGACTGCAATGGGATGTGAACAGGCAGGGGCTTCATTTTTCCCAATTGCCTTCAGCTGTGCTTTTTTTTTTTTTTTTTTTTTAGCTGAGCCATCCTGCCACCTGTTGGCAGCTCAAGGGCAACTCAGCTCGGGCTGGGCATTGAACTGGTGTTCAATCAGTGAGGAACTGGTTCCTCAGAGCTCAGCTCGCACTCTTGAGCGAGCTCTTAACCAACTGAGCCACTTGGCCGGCCCTCAGCTGTGCTTTTATCCCGGCCCTTAGCCACGTCTTGGGCAGGTTTCCATAGTTTCTGGCCACTTTTGGTGATGAAAACTTCAATCTAGTCATATTATAAAACAATGGGGGGAAATGTGTGTATTAACTGGATGTTTGATGATAGTAAGGAATTATTATATTTCTTTAGATTGTGATGAATTATTATGGCTATGTTTTTTAAAAGATGAGTCCATGTCTTTTAGAGATACATAATGAAATGTTTATGGGTAAAATAATATGGTATCTGGAATTTCCTTCAAAATAATCCAGTGTGGGCTGGGAAGTCAGTATAGATGAAATAAAATTGATCATTAGTTGGCAATATTTGCAGAGGGTTTTATTATACTATTCTCTCTACTTTCGTGTATTTTTTTAAAAGATTTTAATGGGGAATTGGGGAAGGGGAACAGCCAAGTTGTTGTCCTTCAGTCTTAGTTGTGGAGGGTGCAGCAAGCTCAGCTCCAAGTCCAGTTGCACCGCTCAGCTCAAGGTGCTGTGTTCAATCTTAGTTGTGGGTGGGTGTAGCCACCATCCGACGCTGGAGTTGAACCAGCAGCCTTGTTGTTAAGAGCGCACACCCTATCCACTGAGCCATCCGGGCGGCAGCTCAGCTCAAGTTCAGTCTTTAGTTGCTGATGGGCAAAGGGGTTCTGTGCCTAAAAGAAGAGGGAAGGCCACACGAGTGAGAAAGATGATGGTGAGCCACAGAATGATTTTAAGTTGCAGGGCGGCATGGTCAGATTTCACTTGGAACGATCAACCCTGGTTGCAGTACAGAGAGCAGATGAGTAAGGACAGAGTGGATTTGGGGAGACCTACTAGGAGGTAGGGATGGAGAGCAGATGACAGGTTTAAGAAATACTTAGGAGGTGGCATGGGTCAATAAGGTTAGGTACAGGAAAGGGAGAAATCTAGCATGATGCCGTGGTTTAGCTGTGGGTGAAAGGTGCCCTGTGATGTGGCCCACAGAGGTGGTGGCCACAGGAGGAGACAGTGTGAGGGGAGGGCAGTGAGCTCAGTTTAGACATGTTTGCTTCAGACACCTGTTTCACATTTGTCGGTGTGGCTGTCACAATTGCGTCATCTAGAATTAACATGGGCCTGCTCTTTCTAGCAAAGCATGTTTTCATCCACGTCACACCCTCTTTCCCCTGCAGCCTGCACAATCACAGGAAAGGAGTCTGGTTTGAAAGGAGCAGAAAGAGAGTTGAGAGGTGTGTGATGGGTGTTTAGTGAGGTTTTCCAAATGGAAGTAGGAGGATTTCATCGGCTGCAGCCAGCTGAGCATCCTGGGTGAGGTCACCTGGAGCGCTGGGGATGCTTTGGGTCACACCTGCAAGGAGAGGGTCTGCCTGCAGGTAAAAGGGTCACGGGTTTCTTTCACAGACCTGAGGATTGGTTCAGCCTGGTGTCCTTTGACAGACAGAGGCATTTGAGTCTGACAGCTTGGGAGGAACATGCGCTGGAAGTGGGTTTCCTGGGAGGGGAGATGTGCTGAGCTCAGAGGGCCATGAAGGACCGAAGTGGACAGCAGCGTAGCCTGACTACTTAGCATGTTATTTCTGAGTCTGACTGGGAGCCAGAAGAGTTTTTAGAACTGGGTTTGACCTTGGAAATCACATAGGTCAGCATTTCCCATGGAATACGGAAAAAAAAATCACCTAAACAGGGCCGGCCAAGTGGTGTGGTGGTTAGGCGCTGGCTTGGGAAGCCAGCGGCTCCGGTTCAGTCCCACATGAACCAGTGACACTGCCCTCAAAAGAGACAAAACAAACAAACAAACAAACAAAAAAATCACCTAAACAGATAGATCATATTAGAAACGTCAGTTTATACAATGTTAGTGGATTTTTTTTCTGAGGTTTTGCCTAGGTTTTGTTTTACTAAATATCACAAATAGATTTTGAATTCATGCCACCAATAACTATGTAGCTACTGTTTTATGATAAACTTCTGAGCTACAAGAGGTCAGCCCAAAGGGACCCTTAGGGGGATTTTCCCCGGCTCCCAGTTCCCCGGAGGCACACTCTGAAAACAACCTTCGACTGGCATGCTTTTCTGGCTGTTTTCCAACTTGTTTATAAAAATTGTCTTATTACTTAATGATAATTTTTTCTAACCACGTGATTGATGCTCTAATAACTTTTCTTTGAAACAATCAGATGTTATAATTCCCCCCACCAGCTTTATTGATATGTATGTAATGGACATATAATATTGTGTAAGTTTAAGGTGTACAACAGGATGATTTGATACATGTATATATTGTCAAATTATGACACTCATCACCTCACAAAATTACCTTTGTGTGTGCATGGTGAGAACATTTAAAATCTCGTATCAATTTTCAAGTGTATAATATAGTATTGTTAACTGCAGTCACCACGCTGTATATCAGATCCCCAGACTTATTCATCTTATATCTGGAAGTTCATGCCCTTTGACCACCATCTCCCCATTCCCCCTTCCCTCCCAGCCCCTAGCAACTACCACTCTACAATCTGTGTCTATGAGTTTGGCATTTTTAGTGTCCATATATAAGTGAGATCATGCAATAGTTGTCTTTGTCAGCCTGGCTTATTTTTCTTAGCATAATGCCCTCAAGGTCCATCTATGTTGTCACCAATGACAGGATTTCCTTTTTTTTTTAAATTTTATTGGGGAATTGGGGAAAGGGAACAGCTAAGTTGTTGTCCTTCAATCTTAGTTGTGGAGGGCACAGCTAGCTCAGCTCCAAGTCCAGTCGCCATCCAGCTGCCCGTCAGCAGCTCTCAGCCACTCAGCTGAAGGTGCCGTATTCAATCTTAGTTGCGGGGGGCATAGCCCACCATCCCATGTGGGAGTTAACTGGCAACCTTGTTGTTAGAAACAGGCACTCTCACCAGCTGAGCCATCCTGCCATCTGTTGGCAGCTCAGCTCAGGTGCAGCTCACTGGGCCCATGTGGGAATTGAACTGGCAACCCTGTTGCTCAGAGCTCATCCCTTAACCAACTGAGCCACTCGGCCAGCCCCTGAATTTCTTTTTCTTTTTAAAGATTTTTATTGGGGAATTGGGGGAGGGGAACAGCGTTGGGGAATCGGGGAAGGGGAATAGACAAGTTGCTGTCTTTTTGTTCTTCAATCTAGTTGTGGAGGACGTCACTTCACTGGCCCATGTTGGTATCATCATTGTGCTCTTCCCTGGGTGAGGCAGTCGCTCTCTGGCCATTGGACTGCCCGTCACGGCAGGCTCCTGGCAGCTCACAGCAGCTCACAAAAGCGAATGCCAGCTGCCAGCCAGCCCACTGCCCAGCTCCATGTCGAGCTGTAGTTCAACATCTTAGCTGTGGAAGGCACAGCATCACTGGCCCTCTATGTAGGATCCGAACCTGGGCTCAGATGCTCAGAGCTGGAGTCCCAAGCCAACTCTTAATCAATGCGCCACTCGGCTACCCCCTGAATTTCTTTACTGCCAGATTTCTTTGAGCCTTTCATTGCTAATGTCCACTGTGAATTTCTAAGAGAGGGAGATCACATGTACTGCTTCTTACATGTACTTGGTTCTCTGAACCCTTTTTTCACAGTGTGTTGTGAGGGACCAGTGTTTTTTTGAACACACTTTGGAAAATATAGAAATAATGCTTCTCTTTGTTTTACAAAGAAACCAAAATTTTCTTATAACTTTGGACCTGGAATTCAGTAAGCTTCCATTTAAGTGGTACCCTGTTCTCCCTACCTCTCTATCAGAAGTCATCAGAACTTTATCAGAATTCACTTCCTAATGGTAAATAGGCTCTTGTGAGTAGTTTTATTGTTTTTGTTTTATTAAAGATGTTTTACATTCTGGTGGCCTCCAAGTATAATAAAAAGGCTGTCCTGCCCCCAACTGAACACACCTTGGGTTTGTGAAGTTGTTGGCCATGGGATATTAGACTTCAGTTTTTGTGCACCTGGCCAAATGCAAACAGGTGCCATGGAGGGAAGTGGGACGTCAGTGTTCAGATTCAGCGTGCTGTACCATGATGCTATGGTTCAGTCCATCTGTTACAATCAGCCTCTAACTCCGCATGCACGTCGTTACTTGCCAGTATCTTTGAATGCCCAGATCTCAGTCTTATTCACTGTCTTGTATTACCTTTCTAAATCTGTTCACTGAGCCACATTTCAAGAGACCAAAAAAACACAAACAAACCCTAAATAAGAACAACTTCTTCCTGGGGAATACTTATAGCAGCCTTTCTCTTTCCCCACCTCAGGAACTGGATGAGTTTCAGCCATACCCTGTTGAAATAGTGCCAGGCAAGATCTACCTCGGCAATTTCAAGCAAGCCTGTGACCCTAAAATCCAGAAAGATTTGAAAATCAAAGCACATGTCAATGTCTCCATGGAGACAGGGCCATTGTAAGTAGAAATACTGTTGATTTTTTTAAGATTAAGTATCATTTGTTTTTACAAGATTCCTAGTGCCATGTATTTATAGAGTTGAAAGAGCTTTTAGAAGTCAGCACACACTGAAGTCGGGTCTGTACTTACCTTCCTCTGTTTCTGGGCTATAGTCTGTTTCTTGGCTTGGCCATGGCATTCTCTGCTGATAACTGAGATCCCATATTTGCCCTTTAAATCTCACCAAAAGTAATACTTGCCTGGTATTTAACGTTACGATATAATACATCCTATTCTACCCTGCTTTGCCTATCTCAGGCCCTCTGAGAAATTATGCCATCTTAGTCCTTTCAGGCTATTATAACAGATACCATAGACTGGTGGATTATAAACAACAGAAATTTATTCTCATGGTGTGGAGGCTGGGAAATCCAAGATCACAGGGCCAACGGATTTGGTTCCTGCTTTCTGGTTCATAGATAGGTGTGTTTTCACTGTGTCCTCGCATGGTGGAAGGGACAAGGGAGCTCTTTAGGACCTCCTTAATAAGGGAACTAATCCCATTCATGAGACCCCCATCCTTATAACTAGATGTATAATCCCATCTTAAACAACTAAAAAACAAAAAACCCAGACAAAACATCTAAAACAAGTGTTTTCAGACAACGTCCAACAGACAATATAGGACAATGTTCCTGAGAGAAGAGAGCTTCACAATCAGTTCAGTCATTTCTTGGAGATTGCTTACAGGTCACAGTATAGGAAGGAGGTCAAAGCAGACCTGTTATTCTTTCTGAGTTGAATGTACAGAGTCAAGAATCCAGAGGTCAAGTTGGTTAGAATTTGCAGGAGAGACCTGCATGGAGAAGAGAGCTAAATATAAAGAAAGTTCTGGACATCTGCAGAGAGTACCCTGGTATCTTCAGCTGAGTACTAACATGCATGTGAGGAAACTACTCAAGGCTGGGAGAAAAGCCAATAGAAATGAATAGACAGCACACTTCCCAGAGATTATGTGGGGCCAGGAGTAGTTTGTGTTTCAAGTCAGAATAGACAGAACTCATTGTATACAGGGCATCGAATAGAGCACTCAGAAGAGTATTGTCTCAGTAGTGGGGAAAAACTAGCTGTAGATTAGGGATTAAAAATATGTCTGAGATGAAAAATATACTGGATGGAATTAATAGCAGATTAGACACCACAGAAAGAAAGAATTTGAAGATATAACAATAGAAAGTAGCCAAAATAAAACACTTAAAGACTTAAAAAAACAAAACAGAATGAAACAAACAAAAAAACCAGAACACAGAACTTCAACAAGATTGAGACAGTTTCATGTGGCCTAACATATATGTAATTGGAACTTGCAAAGGAGAGGAAAGTGGGGAGACAGGAAACATTTGAAGAAATAATGGCCAAAATATTTCCAAATTTGATTTAAAAAACCTATAAATTCTGTTGAGATCCAAGAATCTCAATAGAACTCAAGCATAAGAAACATGAAGAAAACCACAGCAAGTCACATCATATCACAGTGCTTAATATCAGTGAAAAAGAGAAAATCTTAAAAATAGCTAGAGAAAAAGAAAGATGTATTACATACCAAGGCACACAGATGTGGATGGTAGCAGACTTCATATAAGAAACAATGAAGTGAGAAAACTGTGAGGTACTGACAGAAAAAACAACTGTCAACCCAGAAATATAACCAGTGAAAATATATTTTAAAAGTGAAGGGAAATACTTTTTCAGGCATATAAAAGTTGAAAAAAATTCATCATCAATAGATGTGCACTACAAAAAAATATTAAAGGAAGTCTTTTAGGCAAATGGAAAACAATACCAGACGGAAATCTGAGTCTATACAAAAAGAATCAAAATCACCAGAAATGATAATTATGTAAAAATTACATAATTTTTGTTTTTAAATCTCTTCAAAATATAATTGATTATTTAAAGCAAAAATAATAATGTATTTTAAGATTATAACATATGTAGAAGTAATATGTGTACCCGCAATTTACTAAGGCAGGAAGAGGGAAAATGGCAGGAAGAGGGAAAATAGCAGTATACACTTGTAAGGTTCTTATTCTGTTTACATGAAGTGGTATAATGTCACTTGAAGATAGACCATAATAAGTTAAAGGTGTATTCTATAAATTCTAAAGCAACCACCAAAAAATAGAATAAAACAAAAATAAATCAAAGAGATATAATTAATATGACAACAAGAGAGATAAAATGGAATGATATAAAAATTGAAGGGGCCAGCCGAGTGACGCATTGGTTAAAAACTGGCTTAGGATGCCAGCTGCCCTGGTTCGGATCCCACATAGAGGGCCAGTGACACTGCCCTCTACAGCTAAGATGGTGAACAACAGCTCCACCTGGAGCTGGGTTGTGCCGAGTCCCGGCGACAGCATAGCTACAGCCCCTGCTGCAGTGGGCTGCCATAACGTACAGTGAGAGGCTGGCAGCCAGCTCGAGCAGCTGGCAGCCAGCGTGAACTGCCAATAGCTGCAGTGAGCGACCATCCAGAGGCCGGCAACCGATCTGCCTCACCCGGGAAGAGCGCAATGACGATACCAACATGGGCCAGTGAAGTCACATCCTCCACAACTAGACTGAAGAACAAAAAAGGACAACAACTTGTCTGTTCCCCTCCCCCATTCCCCAATAAAATCTTTAAAAAAAAAAATTCAATCCAAAAGAAGTCAGAAAAATAGGAAAAAGGGAACAAAGAAGAGATGGGACCAATAGAAAACAAATAGCAAGATGATAGATTCAAACTCAATCATATCAGAGTGCAAATGACATAAATATTCCAATTAAAAGGCCAGCCTTTAAGGGCCAGCCGAGTGGCTCAGCTGGTTAAGAGTTAGCTTAAGAGTGTGAGTTCTGAGCAACAGGGCCTCCGGTTTTATTCCCACATGGGCCAATGAGCTGTGCCCTGGCTGAGCTGCCAGCAGGTGGCAGGATGGCTCAGTTGGTGAGAGCACATGCTCCTAACAACAAGGTTGCCTGTTTGAGATGGTGGCCTACGCCCACCCACAACTAAAACTGAACTCTAGACCTTGAGCTGAGCTGCCTCCCAGATGGCTCAGTGGATAGAGCATGTGCTCTTTACAACAAGGCTGCTGGTTCAACTGCCACATGGGATGGTGGCTACACGCTCCTCTTCCCCGCCCCCCCCCCCCCCCCGCCCCGCGCCGCAACTAATTGAACACAGCATCTTGAGCTGAGCTAGCTGTGCCCTCCACAGCTAAAATCGAAGGACAACAACTTGGCTGTTCCCCTTCTCCAATTCCCCAACACCATTCCCCTCCCCCAATTCCCCAATAAAAATCTTAAAAACAAAAAAGAACTTTCCTTTAAAAAAAAATTATAATATTTAAAATAATATAACTAGAAAATTCCTAGAAATTTAGAAATAAATTTCTAAATAGCCCATGGATCAAAGAAGAACTCACAATGGAAATTTTGAAATATTTTCCACTACATGATAATGAAAATATATCCGAACTTGTGGAATGTAGCTAAGCTGTGTGTAGAGGGAAATTTATAGCCTGAAATGCATTATATATATATATATATATATATATAATGCATATATATATATATATATATATATATATATATATATATGGCTAAAAACCAACTAGTTAAGCATTCATCTCAAGAAATTGCCAAAGAAACAGCAAAAATTAAACCCAAATAAAGAAGAAGAAAGGAATAATAAATGCAGATCACTGAAGTGGAAACAAAATAGAAAGGGTCAAGAAAGTAAAAATACTTTTTATTTTTATTTTATTTTATTTTTTTCAAGGGCAGTGTCACTGGCCCTCATATGTGGGACCCAAACCGGGGCCGCTGGCTTCCGAAGCCAGCGCTTAACTCGGCCGGCCCCTCAAAATACTTTTTAAAAAAACTAATATATTTTATTAAAAAAAGAGAAGGCACAAATAATCATTTGTAAAAGGGGACTGTACATACCCTAACCTATCAAAACTGATATCAGACAAAGTAGAAAATTTGATTAGTGTCAATAACTAATAAGCAAATTTCTTATAGAGAAAACTCCAGATCTACATAGCTTCAGTGATGAATTTTATCAAATATTTAAGAAGGAAATAAAGCCAATATTAATTTTTTTTAAAGAATAAAGAAGAGGAACAATTGTCAACTTGTTTTATAAGACCAGAGTAACTCTGATATCATAACCTGACAAGGATGTTATAAAACAGTAAATTATACACTAATTTTCTTCACGAACATCGATGTAACAATCCTAAACAAAATATTAGCACATTGAATACAGAGATAACACATGATGACTAAATTGGGTTTATTCCAAGGATACAAGTTGTTTTAGAATCTGAAAAATCAATCCATGTAATTTACCGTATTAACAACATATAGGAAAACTCAGGATTATCTAAATAGATGCAGTGAAAACATTTGATAATATTCACTATACATTCATGATTAACAACAACAAAAAATACCTCTCAGCAAACTGGGAATAGAAGAGAACTTCTTTGATCAAAACCAAAACAAAACAAAACAAAACAAAAACTTACAAAAATCTCTGCTGCAAATATCGCACTTAATGGTGAAGTGTTGGAAGTTTTCCCTCTGAGTCTGGGATCAAGACAAAGATGCCAGGACCACCACTCTTAAGTAGCATTGTACTGGAGGTCCTAGTTGGTGAAATATGGCAAGAAAAAGAAATAAAATAGGAATCAAAAGGGAAAAAAACTTTTATTATTATTCTTAGATAACATAATTATATATTCAGAAAAGTCAAAACAACTTGCATATAAATTATTAGACTTAAATCAGATTGCTGGGTATGAGATCAGTATACAAATATGAATTGTTTTTCTGCATACAAATAAAAAACAAACTAAAATTTAAAAAACATGTGATTTACAACAGCACAAAAATATTAAATGCTGAGGATTATAACCCATGAAGGATGTGTAAGATCTTCACACATAAAATGTACAGCATTACTGTGAATTGCTAGATTGCCTGAATAAACAGAGGACGCACTGTGGTTATGGATTAGAAGAATCAATTTTGTAGAGATGTTGATTCTTGCCCAGTTGATCTATCGAGTCACTGTAATGCCAGTACAATTCCAACAGGTGTGTAAAATTTGATACAGTAATTATAAAATTTACATGGAAATACTAAGGGCAAAAATAAGTGAATATTACAGGAAAAGTGGGAAAACTTGCTTGATTTGATACTGAGACTTAGAAACCACAGCAAGTAAGAATTGTGTTTTTTCTGTATTTTATTTTATTATTTTTCAATTAGAGTTGACATTCAATATTATTTTATATTAGTTTCAGGAAGATAGCATAGCAGTTAGACGTGTGTGTATAAGCAAGGGCTGTGATATTGGTACAGCATAGAAAAATAAACCAGTGGAACAGAACAGAGTCCAAACACAGACCCATGCATATATGGACACTTGAATTTTGACAAGGATTTTCTCTTGTATTTTCTTCTAAAAGTTTTATAGTTTTAACCTTCATGTGTTTTGATCCATTTTAAAATAATTTTTGTATATGGTGCGAGATATGGAACAAAGTTCATTGTTTTGCATGTGAAAATCAATTGACCATATGTGTGTGAGATTATATGCGGATTCTTTACTCTTTTTCATTGATCTATGTTTTTCTTTACACCAATTCCAGATTCTTTTTTTTTTTTAAGATTTTTATTGGGGAATTGGGGGAGGGGAACAGCGTTGGGGAACCAGGGAAGGGGAACAGACAAATTGCTGTCCTTTTGTTCTTCAGTCTAGTTGTGGAGGACATTGCTTCACTGGCCCATGTTGGTATCATCATTGTGCTCTTCCCGGGTCAGGCAGATTGGTAGCCAGCCTCTGGACGGCCACTCACAATGGCTCTTGGCAGCTCACACCGGCTGCCAGCCACTCACACTGGCTGCCGGCCACTCACTGTAGCTTATGGCAGCCCACTGCAGCAGGGGCTGCAGCTATGCCATCCCTGGGGACTCACAGCAGCTCAGCTCCAGGTGGAGCTGTTGTTCACCATCTTAGCTGTAGAGGGCAGTGTCACTGGCCCTCATATGTGGGATCCGAACTGGGGCCGCTGGAGTCCCAAGCCAGCTCTTAACCAGCGTACCACTTGGCTGGCCCCAATTCCAGATTCTTGATTACTGGAGCTTTATAACCATCTTGAAATCATGTAGTGTTGTTTTGTTTTTCTTTTTCAAAGTTGTTTCCTTTGCATTCCCATGTACATTTTAGAATCATCTTGTCAGTTTCTGCAGAGACACTTGCTGGAATTTTGATTGGGATTGAGCTGGCGTCTTAACAATGTAAATCTCTTGATCCATGAGCATGGTCTATCTCTCCATTCATTTTGTTCTTTTTTGTTTTGTTTTTTTTTTGTTTTTTTTAAGAGGGCAGTGTCCCTCATATGTGGGACTCGAACCGGGGCTGCTGGAGTCCCAAGCCAGCTCTTAACCACCGTGCCTCTCGGCCCGCCCTCACTTTGCTCTTTAACCTCTCTCAGCAATGTTTTGTAGTTTTCAGTGTACAGATCTTGCACATTTTATGTCAGATTTCTTTCTAAGTAGTTGATGTGATTGTAAGGGATATTTAAAATTTTCAATTTCTGATTGTTTGTTGCTAGTATATAGAAATACAATTGAATTTTATATATTAACCTTCTATCCTTAAACCTTCTCCATCCAGATGCCTCCTCCATTGTGAAGCTCTCCAGCTCCCTTGGCTTCTCCATGCCCCTCCTGTCTCGTATCATGTTCAGACCTTTATCCCGGCATCGAGCCAATTGAGTTGGTGCCATTTGTTTAATATGTCTGCTTCTGTCAGCAGACTGGGAACTCCTTGGAGCTGGGAGGGGCCCTATTTGGTTCTTCTTGTGTCCACTAGGGTCTTCCCTCCCTAGGTCGGCACACAATAGGCATTGAGTGTCTGAGGAAAGAATGGATGGATGGACATGGATGGACTGATGGGGAGGGAAAGAGGAATGGGTGGAGATGAAAAGATGGATGGTGAATTGTGCTTTTATTTGTCACAAGAAGTTCTCATGCAGAAACTAAACCAGCCTATATTTGTTTCTGAATCTACTGAACTTTCTGTATGCCACAGTGGTCTGCACACTGCTGAGTGTCATCAGTAGGCCATCGTCTTCAGAAATAACATTTATCAAGTGCTTACTGCATGCCAGACATTGGGCCAGGCTCCTGGCAGGTCTGCTGTCACTAAACATCCCACACATTTCATCTTCCTCCTCTCTCCCCCGTGTTCATAAAGCTCTAGCCACTCTGACTTCCCTGACGTTTCCCAAATACACTAAATGTACTGCCTCTCAGGGCCTTTGCACTTGCATTCTCCTCCACCTGGAACACATTTCCTCCAATAACTGCCTGACTTGTTCCCTCCTTTAAGCTCCTGCTCAAACACCCCTCCTCAGGAAAGCCTTCCCTGATCATCCTGTCTAAAACAGCAGCCTCGCCACTCTCCATCCCTCTTACCTTGCTTTCTCCATTTAACATAGCAGGCTCATTCTCCAAGGTCGTGACATATTTCTTCCCATCCTCACTTTATTATCTGCACCATAGAGGAAAGTACCATGTTTCATTAATAACATTACTGTCACATTTATTGAGCACTTACTAAGTGCCGAGCAGATGGATAAATACATAGATTAATTGACTTAATCCATACCCTACCCCTATGAGGGAGGTGCTTTTATTCTGAGAGGTAGTTCCTTGTCCACGGCACCTGACGCTGACTCAGCATCCCTTCCCTGTAGTCCCACTTCTGTGGACAAGGGACACCGCAGGGGGGTCTGTGTGTCTGCTGATTACCTGTGCTTTTCTTCTGTTAGTTTCCTAGGCGATGCAGACAAGCTCCTGCACATCCAGATAGAAGACTCCCTGGAAGCTGACATTGCCCCCTTTTTACGCCACATCTGTCACTTCATTGGTAAGGAGCATTCTCTACCCAGGCGGCAACTGTCCTGTGCCCAGGGGGCAGAGGGTCTGTGGCACCTCATCCGCACACCTATCCCTGACTGCGACTTTCAGGGCTCAGGAGAGAAGGGGCAGCGAGTACCAGTCCGGTGAGGACAACTCCCAGGACAAACCCATCTTGCGGGGGCCCCTAGTAACCTGGGCAGCCACGCGTTTGCCTCGGGGGCAGTGGGGCCACATAAGAGCTCCTGATTGTGGCCTGAGTGCACTGAGTCCTAACCCTGGCTGGACCACTACGCCCTTTGGGGCCTGGCCTCGCGGCACCTGTTGGCCTGTCATGACAGGAGACTGCTGGCCCACCATACATGCACACGCATATGTTCACAGAGGCCTGCCCTGGGCTGTGCTCCAGTAACCTGGGGCTGAATCTCATTCTGTCCTTACTCTTTCGTCTAGTCAGCAGCGGCAGGTGGAAGGAAGCCTCTGGCTTCCCTGATTTTCAGTGTGTGTGCCCAGTGCTCCTCTGTCCTCCCACCAGACACAGCAGTGTCCCCACCAGTTGCTTAACCTGACGGCAGCTGGAGATTTCAGTCACTCTCAGGGCTCAGGATTGCCCAGGGAGAACAAGATGCCTGGAGCCAGCCAGGTTGAGTTGGGTCAGACCCCAGGCCTGCCCGGTTGGCACTCACACAACCTCCAGCCTGAGTTGCTGCACAAGGGGCCAGAGAAGGGCATTTTGGCCCAAACATCTTTTCCTTGCCGAGGATGTTGCAACTATCACTTGACTAGGAGCTGAGGCTGAGACTTGCCACATGTCTCACCATGAGATGACAGAGCGCCATGGCACAGAGAGGCCCCTTCTCCAGCCCCACTTCACTGGGTGGCTGTGGGCCAGGCCTTAACTGCCCGGTGCCTCAGTTTCCTTATCTGTATGATGAGGCCCTTGGCCTTAATCATCTCTGAGTCCTTCTCCAGCACTGACAGTCTGTGATTTTGCATTTGGTATATTTATCTTCAGTTCTTGGGGATTGCCAGACCAGTTTAGGATGCCAGCTTAGCTTTCCTTTGCACCCCTCATTAGGCGAGACTCACAGCCTTGGGGATATTTTTAGATATGATTACAGCTGCCATTTCTGTGTCAGGCACTGGGCTAAGCAGAGTACAAAACCTTATAAGGCAGGTAGTATACTGTTATCCCATTTTCCAGATGAGGAAACTGTGGTTTAGAATAACATGCCCCAAACCCACAACCATTGACTGGCAGGCCAGGATTCACACCCAGGCTTCGCTGCCTTTCTCAGTTCCCAAGTGCCCTTGGAGGGCGATCCTCTCATCCTCACCCAGGGAGGCCAACTGGTAGAAGACCTACCTGGTCTGGAAGCCTGAGGGCCAAGGAAAGGGCTTTGCACGATAACGCTGAACATCCCGTGTGATTCTCTTGAACTGCCAGTTACGTCTGAGGATATCCGTTTGCCCTGTGATGAACTAGTGTCCTAGAGATGTCCTGTGACTTGCCTAGGACATGGAGTGCTGGTTCTGAACCCACTCTTGAACCTAGTGAGGCCAGTCATCTTACAGTAACTCAGGTCCACAGGGAAAGGAGCCGCACACGACCCCCCGCCTACCCTTCTTCTTGCAGCCATCCACCTCCAGCTAGGCTCTGTCATCCTGGTCTTTTCCACCCTGGGCATCAGTCGCAGCTGTGTGGCCATCTTAGCCTACCTCATGCACCAGAATGAGCAGAGCTTGAAGGTATGCATTCCCTGGCCCAGCTCCGACCAAAGCCTCCTCTAGGAGGTGGGGTCCCAGGTGCACCTGGAAGGGACAGGGCCCCACAATGCCTTGGGGCCCTAATTTGGGGATGAGAGGGGCAAGCTCCAAGCCCAGGGCTTGACCCGATACAGCAGTGAGGTCCTAACGGTCGGGGCTGGAGGCCTGAGGCTGGGCGTATGATGCAGGCCCAGGGCTGGGCAATGCTGCAGCTGGCACCACCTTCAGTGTGTCCCCACTGCCGTCAGTCTGTTCACCAGTGTCTGTTCATGGTTCTCCAAGGAAGGTACATCTTGGCTGCTGCTTGGAGTTGTAGAACTGCTGTGCTGGCAGGGTGTCAGCGGGCACCCACTCTAACAATTCCCTTATGCTGAGGGGAGCAGGGCGCAGAGGAGAAGGAAGCAGGGACTGATCACAACAAACCCTGTGGAAACTCAGGGCTCCTGGCTCCCAGGGCAGGGCTTCCCCACTGCCCACTGCACCCGATGGCAGGCCTACCTCGAGGAGAGGGGACGGGGGAGCCTTGCCTGGCACAGCTTGTGCATGATGTCAGAGGGCTTGAGGGTAGGACCTAAAGAACTCCCACATTAGGGGCCGGCCGAGTGGCACGGTGGTTAAGCGCTGGCTTGCGAAGCCAGTGGCCCTGGTTCGGGACCCACATATGAGGGCCAGTGACACTGCCCTCAAAAAAAATAAAAAATAAAATAAAGAACTCCCACATTTGTCACGGAGTGCGCTGGGAGGAAGGTGGGGACCAAGGATAGCCATGGTCAGTGCCCAATGCCAGTGTGTGGATGTTGACCCAGTGGGCTCTTTGGGGGTGAAATTGCAGGCTGGAAAGAGTCTTGGATATCCAGCAATTCCATTTCTGGGTATACACCCCAAAGTAGGGAAAGCAGGGACTCAAAGAGATATCTGTACACCCATGTTCATTAACAGCATTATTCACAGTAGCCAAGAAGTAGAAGTAACCCAAGTGTCCATTGACAGATGAATGGATAAACAAAACATGGTGTGAACATACAATGTAATATTATTCCGCCTTAAAAAGGAATGAAATTGTGACACCTGCTACAACATGGATTAGCCTTGAGGATGGTGGGTGCCAGAGGCTGAGGGGGAGGGAGAAGGGAATTTTTTTTCTTTCTTTTTTTTTTTTTTTTAGAGGGCAGCATCATTGGTCCTCATATGTGGGATCCGAACCGGGGCCATTAGAATCCCAAGCCAGCTCTTAACCACTGCGCCACTCGGCCAGCCCGGGAAGGGATTTATTTAATGAATACAGAATTCTAGTTTGGGAAGAAGAAAACGTTCTAGAGATGGTGATGGTTGCACAATATAGTCAATGTACTCAATGCCATTGAGCTGTGCATCTAAAAATGATTAAAATGGTGAATTTTATGTTATGTGTATTTTAGCACAATTTAAAAAGCCCAGATGCATGCTTCCTCACCCCACCTACGATGAATCCTCAGGGCCCTCACCCTGGGGTCACTGCCTGCATGGAGGGGTGACAATGGTGATGAACCTGGGAGGGAGGCCTGTGCCTCGTCTGCCCCTTCCCCAGGAACGGGCTCTGTCCTCTGAGGGGCGTCTTCTTCTTCTTCTTCGATGCCTTTTTGAGTTGGTGTAAGAAGGCGGGGAGTGGCAGAAGGCAGGCTGAGCTCACCCGCTGCAGGGAGCTCGGGGTGTGCCGGGAACCTGCACTCCCCTGGAGTTTGAATGGGGCCAGGCTGTGAATTTCACCAAGCCCTGCCCTGCTGTGGTCCCTGGTGTCCTCATTGCTCCCAGGGAGGCTTGGGCACAAGAAGGTCTTTGCAGCCCTCCAACTCTGACACTTGGTGATGTGTCCTCGCCCTGACAAGCAAATCGCAACCCTCTCTCTGGCCACATCCAAAGCAAGGGTCACAGCTACTCCCAGCACGGGCTGCGGGGAGAGCAAGGAGAGGAGTCTCCTCCTGTCAGCTCCTCTAAGTAGCAAGCACAAGGTTCCCATGGCGATGGGGTACATGCAGCCCACACACTGCGCTTTACTGGCTCCTGCAGGGAAACGCACAGCTCCAGCAGTGAGGGTAAGGGACCCCTGGGCACGGTCAGCCTGGTCAGTGGGTGGCCAGGCACTTGGCCCCTGAGGTCAAGGTTAGTCCCACCCTCAGGAGAACCTTGGCACTCCCTTCCTGGAGCAGCAGTCTTCCTCTCATCTGCAGAGAAGTCCTGTTGTTTGAGAAGTCATCTAGGTAACTCTTGGTCAGAAAAGCTGCAGGGCTCCTGGAGCTGCTGGAGGAAGCACTGCCACCGGGACCTTGCTGGATCCTCTCTAGACCAACTGAGTCCTGTGTGTGGTGCCAGCTTTTCCAGCCACCAAGCAAGTACCCTGGACACTGACACATGTTGCCCTGGGCTTAGCTCTGCTGCTGCCTGGGATCCAGAGAGACATGTCTGCCTACCACATGTCTGTGTGGTCCTGGGGGACAAGGTTCCCCCTTGGCGCACTGGAGAAGCTGTCCCCTTGGTGTTGTCAGCTCAGCTGTGATAGTCAGAGCCCACAGGACTGGAAAGAAGAACGTGGGCTACTCTCAACTTACTGCTTCCTGGGCTGATGGTCCCAGCTCAGCAACTCCGGGTACCAAAGGTGAGGGGGAGTAGTGAGCTGGGAAGAATCTGGCGCCCAGGGCCACCTCTGCCTGTCCTGGACTTCCAAAGCACCGACACAGGTTGTGTCG
Source organism: Aselliscus stoliczkanus (assembly GCA_033961575.1). Taxonomy (NCBI): domain Eukaryota; kingdom Metazoa; phylum Chordata; class Mammalia; order Chiroptera; family Hipposideridae; genus Aselliscus; species Aselliscus stoliczkanus. The sequence goes on along the minus strand of CM066728.1, from coordinate 17,201,531 downwards.
GATCCCAAAGCCAGCAAGCCCTTAATAAATCAGTTTCATTGCCTTTAAACTGCTGGGAGTAGCTTTGTCCCTTAAAGGTCTTCAGAGAAAAACAAAACACCAACTCCTGAGGCACTGTAATAGCTAAGGTTGGCCTCGTGCTTCCCGCAGGCTGGGCTGTTTTAAGTACTTTCTGTGTAATAAGAACACAATGACCCCATGGCCTATTATTATCCCCATTTTGTAGGAGGCATATAGAGGCTGGCTAACTTGCCCGAGGCCCCACAGCTTTAAAATGACAGAGCTGGAATTCAAAGCCAGATGACCCAGCTGGAGAACCTGGGTTTTTAACAGGGCCCTGAGGCGGCAGGGAGAGCGCTGGCCTGAAGGTCTGAAAAATGGGGTCCTGGCCAGCGCTGCTCCTTATCAAGGGTGACCTGAGCATGTCCCTTCCCCTCTCTGTCCCCCGGTACACAGAATAAGGGCAGTCCTTCCTGCCTGCTGCATGTGTTGTGAGTCCCAGCAGATGCTTTGTGGGTTGGAAATGGGGTGTGTGTTTGGCTATGCTTGGTCCCTGAGAGCCTGGCCTGCCCGGGCCAGACTTGGTAAACTTTATAACTGCACAGTTCCGCCTCTGGCGTCACTGTGTTTTATTTCTTTAAAAATTGTGGCATTTGGGCCGGCCGAGTGGCGCATTGGTTAAGAGCTGGTTTTGGGATGCCAGTGGCCCCGGTTCGGATCCCACATATGAGGGCCAGTGACACTGCCCTCTACAGCTAACAACAGCTCCACCTGGAGCTGGGCTCTGCGAGCCCCGGCGACGGTGTAGGCTGCAGCCCCTGCTGCAGTGGGCTGCCATAGGCTACAGTGAGTGGCCGGCAGCCAGTGTGAGTGGCTGGCAGCCAGCGTGAGCTGCCAATAGCCACGGTGAGCGACATCCAGAGGCCGGTGACCGATCTTCCTCATCCGGGAAGAGCGCAATGATGATACCAACATGGGCCAGTGAAACAACGTCTTCCATAACTAGACTTAAGAACAAAAAGACAGCAACTTGTGAACAAAAAGACAGCAACTTGTCTGTTCCCCTTCCCCGATTCCCCAACGCTGTTCCCCTCCCCCAATTCCCCAATAAAATCTTTAAAAAAAAATTGTGGCAAAATACATGTAACATAAAATTTATTGTCTAAACCAATTTTAAGTGTAAAGTGCAGTAGTGTTAAGTACATTCATGTTGTTGTACAACCAATCTCCATACCTTTTTCATCTTCCCAAACTGAAACTCCATATCCGTTGAACAATAACCCCCATTCCCCTTTTCCCCCAGCCCCGGCACCCACCATTTCACTTTGTCTCTATGACTTTGACTATTTTAGGTACCTTATATAAATGGACTCCTACAGCATCTGTCCTTTTGTGATAGGTTTATTTCACTTAGCATAATATCCTCAGGATTCATCCCATGTTGTAGCATGTGTCAGAATTTCCTTTTTTTTTTTAAGACTGAATTCACCAATGAATCTATCTGGGCCTGGTTCTTTCTGTTTTGGAAGATTTTTTTATTGATTTATTTCTTTAATAGATATTGGCCTGTTCGAGTTGTGTGAGTTCTGGGAGATTGTGTCTTTCAAGGAATTGGTCCATTACATCTAGACTATGTGTGTGCATAGAGTTGTTCATAGTATTCATTATCCTTTTTTTTTTTAGTGGAGCCATCCTGCCACCTGTTGGCAGCTCAACGGCAACTCAGCTCGGGCTGGCATCAACACCGTTGCTCAGAGCTCAGCTCACACTCTTGAGCGAGCTCTTAACCAACTGAGCCACTCAGCCGGCCCCTTTATTATCCTTTTAATGTCCATGGGACCTATGGTGATGTCCCAGTTTTCATTTCTGATATTAGTGATTTGTATTTTCGTTCTTCTCAATTAGCTCTTCTAGAAGCGTATTGATTTTATTGATCTTTTCAAAGAACCAGCTTTTGGTTTCATTGATTTTCTCTACTGATTTCCTGTTTTCAATTTCATGATTCCTGCTCCAGTTTTGTTTTGTTTTTCCTGCTTACTTTGGATGTCATTTACTCTTCTATTGTTAGTTTCCTAAGATGGAAGCTTAGATGACTGATTTAGTTGAACATTCAGCTTGGTGAATGTCCCATGTGAGCTGGAGAAGAATGTGTATTCCGCTGTCGTGGGGTGAAATTTATATCCAGTTGATTGATGGCATTGTTGCGTTCAGCTATGGCCTTACTTATTTTCTGCCTGCTGGATCTGTCCATTACTGATAGAGGGGGAGTGAAGTCTCCAACTATAATAGTGTATTCATCTATTTCTCCTTGTATTTCTGTCAGTTTTGGCCTCACATACGAGTATACTGATGTCCTGTTAGAGGCGTACGATTGCAGGTATAAGCCACATTTTATCCATTCATCGTTGATAGACACTTGGGTTATTCTACCTTTTGTCTGTTGTGAACAATACAATTCCATTTTGTGTACAGTTGACCCTTGAACAACATGGATTTGAACCCCATGCAGAAGTGGACCGTGCAGTTCAAACCTGTGTTGTGCAAGTGTCAACTCTGTTTCTGACCTGTGGTTGGGAATCGATTTATGCAGAAGGTTGACTTAAGTTATATGTGAACTTTTGACTGCATGGCAGGTTGGAGCCTCTAACCCTTGCATTGTTAAAGGGTCAACTGTATATATGACATTTTGTGTACCCATTCACCTGTCGATGGACACATGGGTTGCTTCCACCTTTGGCTATTGTGAATAATACTGCTATGAACATGGGTGTGCAAATATCTCTTTGACATTTTGCTTTCTATTCTTTTGGTTATATACCCAGAAGTAGAATTGTTGGATCCTATAATATTGGGTTGTCGGAAAAGTTACGATGTATTTTTTCTATGTTTTTCATTGCAAAAATGCGTCATGACTTTCCCGACAACCCAATAGTACTATTTTTAATTTTTTGAGGAATCTCCATATTGTTTTCTACAGTGGCTGTACCGTCTTACATTCTACCAACAGTACCCAAGGGTTCCGATTTCTCCACATCCTCACCAATGCTTGTTTTCTGCTTTTTTGATAGTAGCCATCTTAATGGGTGTTAGATGGTATTTCACTGTGTTTTTTTTAAATTTGCATTTCCCTAATGATTAATGATATTGACCATCTTCCCATGTGCTTATTGGCCATTTGCGTATCTTCTTTGAAGAAATGTGTATTCAAGTCCTTTGCCCATTTTTTTTTTTTTTTTTTTTTTTTTTTGTTTAAAGATTTTATTGGGGAATTGGTGGAGGGGAACAGCGTTGGGGAATCGGGGAAGGGGAACAGACAAGTTGCCGTCTTCTTGTTCTTCAGTTTTAGTTGCGGAGGATGTTGCTTCACGGTTGGCATCGTCATTGCTCCTCCCGGATGAGGCAGACCGGTCGCCGGCCTCTGGATGTCGCTCATCGCGGCTATTGGCAGCTCACGCTTGGCTGCCAGCCGCTCACGCTGGCTGTGGGCCACTCACTGCAGCCCACGGCAGCCCACTGCAGCAGGGGCTGCAGCCCACACCATCACCGGGGCTCGCACAGCCCAGCTCCAGGTGGAGCTGTTGTTAGATGTAGAGGGCAGTGTCACTGGCCCTCATGTGGGATCCGAACCGGGGTCGCTGGCATCCCAAAACCAGCGCTTAACCAATGCGCCACTCGGCCGGCCCTTTTGCCCATTTTTTAACCGTGTTGGTTGTTTTTTGTTTTTGTTGAGCTTTAGGAGTTCCTTATATTCTTCATATTAACACCTGGATTTATATCTGGATATAAAGCAGGTATATAATTTGCAAATGTTTTCTCCCATTCTGTGGCTTGCCTTTTCACTCTGTTGATTGTGTCTTTTGATGCATAAAAGTTTTTAGTTTTGATGTAGTCCATTTATGTATTTTTCTTTTATCACCAGTGCTTCTAGTGTCACATCCAAGAGATAATTACCAACTCCAGTGTCATGAAGCTTTTCCTTTTATATGTTTTCTTCTAAGGGTTTCAAACATTCAGCTCTTTCATTTAAGTTTTCAGTCATTTTGAGTTAATTTTTGTACATAGTATAATGTAAGGGTCCAACTTCATTCTTTTCCATATGGATATCCAGTATTTGCAACATCTTTTGTTGAAAAGGCATTCTTTCTGGGGGTGACCAGTTAGCCCAGTTGGTTAGAGCACAGGCTCATAACACCAAGGTTGCCAGTTTGATTCCCACATGGGCCACTGAGTTGCGCTCTCCCCAACTAGATTGAAACAATTACTTGACGTGGAGCTGATGGGTCCTGGAAAACACACTTTTTCCCAACAAAAAAAATACAATAAAAAAAGAGTCCTTTCTCCGTTAAATAGTTTTGACACCCTCACTGAAATCATTTGACCATATATGTGAAGGTTTATTTCTGGACTGTCTGTTCTATTCCATTGGTTTGAGTATCTGTCTTTCTGTCAGGACCACACTGTTTTGATTATTATAATTTTATAACTTTGAAGGTTTGAAATCAGGGAGTGTGAGGCCCCCAATTTTGTTTTTTTTTTCATGATTGTTTTGCCTATTCAGGAGACTCTTGAGGTTCCATATGAATTATGGGATATATTTTTCTATTTCCGAAAAATATGCTGTTGGGGTTTTGATAGAGATTGCATTAGATCTATAGATTGTTTTGGGTAATATTGACATCTTAACAATATTAAGTCTTCCAATCCATGTAAATGGGATGTCTTTTCATTTATGTATGTCTTCTTTAATTTCTTGCAGTAACATTTTCTAGTTTGGGGCATACAAGTTTTTCACCCCCTTGTTTAAGTTTATTCCTAAGTATTTTATTCTTTTTTTTAAAGATTTTATTGGGGAATTGGGGGAGGGGAACAGCATTGGGGGAACTGGGGAAGGGGAACAGACAAGTTGCTGTCCTTTTGTTCTTCAATCTAGTTGTGGAGGACATTGCTTCACTGGCCCATGTTGGTATTGTCATTGTGCTCTTCCCGGGTGAAGCAGATCTGTCGTCAATCTCTGGATGGCCGCTCACAGCAGCTCTTGGCAGCTCATGCCGGCTGCCAGCTGCTCACGCTGGCTGCTGGCCACTCACTGTAGCCCATGGCAGCCCACTGCAGCAGGGGCTGCAGCCTATACCGATCGCCAGGACTCACAGCAGCCCAGCTCCAGGTGGAGCTGTTGTTCACCATCTTAGCTGTAGAGGGCAGTGTCACTGGCCCTCATAGGTGGAATCCGAACCAGCATCACTGGTGTCCCAAGCCAGCTCTTAACCAAGGTGCCACTCGGCCGGCCCATATTTTATTCTTTTTGATGCTATTGTAAGTGGAATTGTTTTCTTAATTTCCTTTTCAGATTGTTCATTGTTAGTATATAGATAGCCAACTGATTTTGAGTGTTCATTTTATATCCTATAACTTTGCTAAATGCATTGATTAGTTCTAACAGTATTTTTGGTGGAATCTTCAAGGTTTTCTACATGTAAGAACGTGTCATCTGCAAAAAAAAAGATAGTTTTACTTCTTCCTCTCCAATTTGGATACTTTTTATTAGTTTTTGCTTTTCTGCACCACTAATTGCGCTGGTTAGGACTTCCAGTACAATGTTGAACAGAAGTGGTGAAAGCGGGCATCCTTGCATTATTCCTGATCAAAGAATGGAAAAGCTTTCAGTCTTTCACCATTGAATATGGTGTAACCTGAGGGCTTTTCACATGTGACCTTTATTATGTTGAAGTAGTTTCCTTCTATTCTTAGTTTGTTGAGGTACTACTTTTGCCCTTTTCTTTTTTTCCTCTGTCCTCAATCCACATGAGACTAGCTTGTCACCTTCCTTCATGTAGTAACCTTTCCTGCATTTTTGGGTGGATGCCTGAAGGAAGGCAGTTTCAATTTTCCTTCTTCAGAGAATTTGTCCACAGTTCTCTTCCCCTTTCTATTAATTTATCCACTCACAACACAAACCTTTGTTGAAGCTGCACCACATGCCAGGCATGGGCATGGTGCTTTCCTGCCCACAGGAAGGTTCACATATGTTGTCTCAAACTTCACAGGAACTATCTGAAATAAGAATGGTTACTGTCTCTATATTAAGATGCAGAGAGACTTCAAGGCCGAGCCAGCTCCTGTGATTCCTTTGCCCTGATGTATTAACCCATGCTGTTTCTGTGTCTAGCCCTTAAGCCATGTTGCTGGCCCCTGGGCAAATGCCTCCCTTTCCTCTTAAGCTGGCTCTGATGTAAGTGAAAAGGGCCCAGATCCAATTCTGAAATGTTTTCTCTCCTTGCATTCACAGAGGTCCTGGGCCTATGTCAAGAAGTGCAAAAACAACATGCGTCCAAATCGGGGTTTGGTGATCCAGCTGTTGGCATGGGAGAAGATTGTCCTCGGAGACTTTATCACAGATATATCGGATCCACTCTACTAATCTCTGTGGCCCAGCTGTGGGTCCTGAAACACCTTACTTGGGAGCTTCTTGTGGGTAGTGGGCCAGGGTGTGTAGCCAGGTTACTGTGGAAAAAGGCCTTTGCTATCTGGAGTCTCTTGTTAGCCTCCTACATTGGTTCTTCCCAGGTTCCTTGTTCACGCAACATAGCAGGTGCACTCTGCTCAGACTTAGTGAGCACCCTTATTCCTGGATCACCCCTGCTGCACTCTTGAGGCTGCCTCTGAAAGAGCCTCTGGCTGCCAGAGCAGCTGCCCCCATGTGCCCCATGACTTGAGCTCTTTCAAGGCTACCTGGAGGGAGCCCCAGGAATTTTGCTGCCTGTGTTGGTTCACAGGGGGTGTCACAATACCCACCAGTGGGTGGAGATCCCCCAGACCTAAAGGTGCCAGGCCCATGCTCCACAGCCCTGAGAGGTTCCTGGCACAGGGCACACCTTTGCCTCATCCCCAGTCCCAGCATTCCCCACCACTCCACTGGTTTATCACTTGTACAGATTTCCTTTCTGTGCTCCCATTCATTTCTGCCTGGCTGTGTTTACGAAGAGGAGATTCCTACCCCTTCCATGCCCCACCCCCCAGGTCTAGAAATTCCTCAGGTCTTAAAGCGGGTTTTCTTCAGAATGTGCTTTGGAGCTTTGGCTACAGAACAAGCCTGGAGTCAGAAGAGGGCACAGACAAGGGGACTGATAGGGAATTTAGGATGTCCATCAATGTTCATTCAGCAAATATTCCTGGGCCACCTGGGCAGGGCTGGGGACATAGAGATGAACACCATTTTTACCTCCTAGGACTCTGCAGAGGGTTGGAGGTCTCCCCTACCCCAGCGGAAGCCCAAGTCCTCCAGGAGTGGGGATTTGCCAGAGGAGTAAGGGCTTTTCAGGCGCCGCAGGCTTTAGTCGGGATCTGAGCTGAAACAGAGCCTGGGATAGCGGCAGAACGATGGCTCTGTCCGTTAGGGACATCCTGGTAGGCAGGGCAGAGCCGCTGGAAAGTTTTCAGTAGGGACATGGTGGGGATTAGCCTCGTATTTTAGGGAGGGCAGTCTGGTAGCTGTGAGAAGGGGCAATATCAGTGAGCTAAAGGCAGGGAGACAGACAGTAAGGAGGCCAATGTAAATATGGAGAGGAGGTTCGGAATCCCCTCCAGCTGAGGCACAGCTTCCGGAAGATGAAAGTGTTTGAGGCAAGTGTCACCTCTCTGGGCTCTGGTTTACTTCCAGCATGACTGGTCCGGGTCACTGCTGGCTGCCCCACACGATTGGCACCCCCGGTGGTGCCCACCGAGGGTCCGCGGCCGCCCCAGAGCGAGCCCAGGCCAGAAGCCGCTGGACCAGGGGTGCAGGGAGCACTTGGCCCCGCCCAGGCCCCGCCCCGGACTTGGATTGGGCCGGGCGGGGGCGGGGCCAGCGCGACCGCTGCGCCAGGACGTTTCCCCATTGGCCGTCGGGGCGGCGCGAGCCCGGAAGCGGACGGGGAGAAGGCGGTGGAGGCGGAGGCGCCTCCGGCCAGCCGGGCTTGCGGCGGCGTCCTCGACCCTGCGCTCGTCTGGCGCGGGGCCCGGCAGCCATGCACCCCACGCCCCCGGGCCCGCTGGGCGACTGCCTGAGAGACTGGGAGGAGCTGCAGCGGGACTTCCAGAGCATCCAGGTGAGCGCCCACGCGGGCGTCCCCTTGGGCTCGGGGGTCAAGGGTCGGGCAGCCTGTGTCAGGCACCGGGAGCTCCGGGTCAGGGCTTGGGGGCCCCAGCGTCGCTCCCGAGGGGCCCTTCTCTCGGCCTCACTTGAGTGCCCGACGGAGGCACTCTTCGCGCGAGCGGCCGGCTTGACCCCGCTGTGCCCGGCGGGCTTCGGGCCTCCAGCGAGGATCTGGGAAAGAGGTCCGACCCCAACCCAGTCTTCTTCTTACGGGGAGTGGCCGCGTGCGTCGGAGCCGGCCGGGCCCAGCGTTGGGCCGGTCACTCGGCAGACACGCCTCGGGCTCTGCACCGGAGCCGTCTGGGCCGAGCGCTGCGCGGGGGCGCCCTGGGAGGCAGCGGTGTTTCACCGCGGGACGGCGCCGATGAAGAGTGAAGGGCCGCGCCCACGGAGGCAGGCCCGGGGGGCTGCTGCAGAGCGAGGGGAGAAGCGGGCGGGCTATTCTGCAACGAGCTCCTGGGTCTGGCCGGCTGGAGTCGGTCTGAGGCCGGCAGGGAGCCGCTGGAGGAACTGACTGGATCTGGCTTTCTGGGCCACGGCGCCCTTCCGTGGGGGGCCAGGGAGGAGGGGGCTGCCGGCCTCCTTGGGGCAGGAGAGGTGGGGGTGGGGGGCAGAGAAGTTCCAGGGGGCGCGGTGGCCCCTCCTGGGTATGAGAAGCGGCCCAGACAGGGTAGGGCCCAGCTCAGCCGGGCGCTGGATCAGACCTTGGCCCCGCCTGGGCTGGTCCCAGCCCCTTCCTGTCTGCATTGAAGCCTCGCTGCCCTGAGCGCTCCTCCCCAGAGTCCTGAACAGAGCAGACCTAGTCTCCCAGCTTGGCCACCACGGTCCTGGCCTCAGACCCCGTCTGACCTCCTCACATTGCCCTTTGCCCAGTGTTCAGGCGGTTGCTTCTCAAGACTTCACCCACCGGGGCAAAGTGCTCTGGGAAGCCTTGGGCCAATGATGCTGGGGGAAGGCTATGGCACTGGCCTTGTAGCAGGAGTCCAAGGGCTGACTCCTGATGACCTTTAACCCAGGAGGAAGATGCTGGGAGGGCCAGAGCCACGCCATCTTGGACAACCCCAGCTTCCCCTGCACTTGCAGGCTGGATAGGCAGGACCTGAGCGCGCCGGGGTGGCTTCAGGCAGCCTGCTTGGTCCAGAAGGTGGACCTGTGGGCCTAGAGTCCAAATTCGGGGTGGGATACAAAGAGGTGGCAACAACTAGTAGATGGGCTCAGACCAAAAAATATCCTTCAGGTAACTGGCCTGTTTCTGGGAGAGGGGTGCCGTGGGGGCTTCTGGGCTTTCAGGGAAAACCCAATTTCCTTGCCTGCCTTGGGGGAGAGAGCAGCCTCGGGGAGGTCCCTGAGCTGGCAGAGCTGGCTGCCTCCCTTCCTGCTGAGACCCTCCCAAGCAGCTCTGGGGGAGTGTGTGCCCTGCCCCCTGCCCAGCGGACTCGGGCTAAATGGCCCCCCGACCAGCCCGACCCTTTTCTCAAACCCGGCCCCAGGAGACACACCGGCTGTACCGGCTGAAGCTGGAGGAGCTGACCAGGCTGCAGAGCAGTTGCACCGGCTCCATCACTCGGCAGAAGCAGCAGCTCCGGGAGCTGGCGCTCGTCCTGAAGAAGTGAGCCCTCGCCCAGGGCCCCTCAGCCTCAGTCCGGGGGTGGCTGTCTGACCTGGTGGGGTGGGGGGCTGGTGCCGATTTCCTGGCATGGCTGCTCCCCTTTCTGGGCCACGTTACCCCTCCTGCCTCACAAGTGTCAGCGTGATACCTGGGGCCCCTGCTCTGACTCGGGCTTGTGTGTCCCACTTGCAGTTGCAAACCCTCCCTTCCAGGGGAGGCCGAGGAGGCTGCGCAGGAGCTGGAGAACCAGATAAAGGAGCGCCAAGGCCTGTTCTTCGATATGGAGTCCTATTTGCCCAAGAAGAATGGGTAAGACCCCTCCCACAAATTCAGTTCAGCTACTCCTGGGGGAGAGGCTTGAAGTGCACCCTTCCTCTGCTCTATCATTTGGTCAGCAGATGTGCCCCGGGCCCACTCTGGGCTGAGCAGTCAGCACAGCCCTACCTCCAGGGAGACAGCTGAGTGACAGTGACAGCTCCCCAGGATGGGTGCTTTGTGGTGGAAGTACAAGGAATGAGGAAGCAAGGGGGGCCCCTGACCCAGCCCAGGAGGCCGGAGAGATCCTCCTGGAGTAGGTGAGGCCTGAGCTGAGTCATAAAGGATAAAGGATTGAGCCAAGAAGGCAGCACCAGCAGGTGTAGTGGGAAGTGAGAGGTTCTGATGAGCCACGGGAGGAACCGGGCTGCAGAGCTTGCCTCAGGCCCAGTAGACAGGTCAAGTATAAACTGCTACCACCGGGGATGATGGGCAGGGACTGTGCAGAACCTTGGGCTGAGTGAAAAAAATCCATCAGATGGCAGCCAGACAGCTGGGAGAGAGTGTGTCCCAGAAGGCAAGGGAAGGAATGGCCAGCAGCCTCAGATCAGATGGCTGGGGGTGGGGTGGGGGTGGGGGGTTAAATGCCGTAATGAAGGGGAAACGGTTCCTGGAAGTCAGGGTGACCTTGGAGAGAACCACTTCACCGGACAGTGTGGGTGGAAATTGATATTGGGGATGACAGAAGAGCTGCAGAGACAGCCAAGCTTAGGTCACACTTCAGAAGCTTGGCTGTGAGTGAAAGGAGAAACTAGTACCTAGAACACAGGTTGGGGGTGGCTTTTGTTTGGGTGCGTGTATAACTTTGTACACAGGACAGACGGGAGCATATCTGCCTGCTGAGAGGTGGGGCCAGCAGAGGGAAAATAATCAGAAAAGGGAAACCCCTGGGGAGACGGGCAGGGCTGGGCTTGGGCCCCTATGGTTTGGGATGGGAGGGGGCGCAGAGGGGAGTGTGATCAGGCAGGCAGGGGAGAGGTCAGCTGCCAGGAGGGAGACAGGATGAAGGCTTTGGGAGAGAGGGTTTGTCTAGGCTACTGCTGGGATGGGATAGGGAGCCTGTGGTGGTACTGAGCGGCCTGGCAGCCTGGTCCAAGTCCCCACTGTCACTGTGCCCCTTAATCTCTTTGCAGCCTTGGGCAAATTCCTTAACCTCTCTGAGCCCGTCCACATGGCTTGAGTGTGAACAAGAGCCCATGTGTGGGTGCAGCTGCTTAGTACACAACTGTGACTCTGGTCACCTCTTGAAGTTCCTTTGGCAAACACAGAAGGACGAGATGAGCTTAGCTGGTGGGTGTGTGGCAGTGCCAGGAGCTGGGAGTTATGGGTTGGCAGGAAAGTGGTTGACATGTGAAGGAGGGCTTGGGGACTTAGCTGGCTTGGGAAAGGGGAGCAGGGTCAACAGGGCCTGGGAACCTCAGTGAAGGGGTGGGTCCGTGAGGTGACATGGGCCGGGAGGCTTGGCACTTAGGGGTCAGAATATAACCAGCATAGTGAGGAAGCCATTCTGGGTTGGGAAGAGGTCCTGGCGTGCTTGTGAGTGTGCGCTGCTGCAGTGGACTCAGGGCTGCAGGTTCTTGGAAGTAGCCAGAACTATACGGTGGGTGACAGACGATGATCATGCACATAGGCTACTGCCCAGGCCCACAGGGGTGATCTGAGATGTGGGCATGGCTTCCATGGCGTGGGAGAGCTAGGCTGCCCTTGAGGTGGGGGAGTGTGGGTGACAACGAGGGAGGGAGGGGCTGTTGGTTGACCCTGGGGCAGGATTCGGGTGCAGCAGGCAGAAAGGCTGGGCATCAGTGTGTCTCATGGAGCCAAGGCCATGGGAAGGCCGGGTGGGGGTGGTGACCCAGACAGTTGGGGGCTCTGTGCCCTTTGCCCTTTGGCTTCCCTCTCTGTGGCCTCTCCTCACCCAGTCTCCACCTCCCCTAGGTTGTACCTGAGCCTGGTTCTGGGCAACGTCAACGTGACACTCCTGAGCAAGCAGGCTAAGTAATTGTTGTCATGGGCTGGGACTCAGAAACCACCCTCCCGGGTCCTTTCCACTCTGTCCCAGCTGCCTTGGCTGAACCTTGGGGTTACGGGGCTGCTCCCCCATGCTGGCCCATGCCATGCATGGAAGTGTGTCCAGAGTAGGCACCTCCCCACTCCTCTGCCAGCATCTCAGCCTGTCCCACGGGTGTGTGCCCACCCAGGTTTGCCTACAAAGACGAGTACGAGAAGTTCAAGCTCTACCTCACCATCATCCTCATCCTCATCTCCTTCACCTGCCGCTTCCTCCTCAACTCCAGGTGGGTGTCCTGCTGCTCGGGAGCCAGAGCCCACACCCCTCTGGCTCCAGTGCCGACCCTGTGTCCCCCTTTGCAGGGTGACAGACGCCACCTTCAACTTCCTGCTGGTCTGGTATTACTGCACCCTGACCATCCGAGAGAGCATCCTCATCAACAACGGCTCCCGGTGGGCAAGGGCCCCAGCTCTGGGGGGCAGGGCGGGCATCCTGGGGCCTCCCTAGGACATGGGAGGTGCCATGGCCCTCTAGAAGCAGGAAGGGGCTGCGGTGCTGGTTTCTTTTCACCTCAGCCCACGCCCTGTCCCCAAGCACCAATCCTGGGGGCTGAGGGGACAGGAGTGACAGCAGCTTCCTGATACAGGATCAAAGGCTGGTGGGTGTTCCATCATTATGTGTCTACGTTCCTGTCGGGAGTCATGCTGACATGGTGAGTGGTCCGGCTTGGATCCCAGGGCCTCGGTGGGGGAGCTGGGACAGGGACAGTTGGCATCCCTGAGCCCCCCACCCCCTCCCTCTGCTTTCTGCCTTAGGCCCGATGGCCTCATGTACCAGAAGTTCCGGAACCAATTCCTGTCCTTCTCCATGTACCAGAGTAAGTGTCTCAGAGGTCCCTGCTCAGCTTGGGACATGCCCATGGGGAGGGGTGGAGAAAGGACTTGGGGCTCCAGATTGGCCCTGATGCCTCCCGCACCCCCAGGCTTTGTGCAGTTCCTCCAGTATTACTACCAGAGTGGCTGTCTGTACCGGCTGCGGGCCCTGGGGGAGAGGCACACCATGGACCTCACCGTGGGTGAGTGGGCGTGGCCCCCACTGTGGGTCCCGATGGGGACGCTGGGAAGGGAAAGCCCTGTGCTCTCGAGCTGGGTCTGAGTGGAGTCTCTGTGCCCGGCCCCTTCTCTCCTGCAGAGGGCTTCCAGTCCTGGATGTGGCGGGGCCTCACCTTCCTGCTGCCCTTTCTTTTCTTTGGACATGTAAGTTACATCTGCGTCCCTGTCCATCTGGCTGTCCAGCCCGTTCTGGCTCCAGCAGGGACTGTGTTCTACTAATGGACACCCTCCTCCCTCCCAGTTCTGGCAGCTTTTTAACGCGCTGACGTTGTTCAGCCTGGCCCGGGACCCCGAGTGCAAAGAGTGGCAGGTGAGCTGGAGCCCCCGGGAGGGACGCCGGGAGGGCCGGTGTCCGGCCTCTGTCCTCACCCTGATTCCTCCCCAGGTGCTCATGTGCGGCCTCCCTTTCCTCCTCCTCTTCCTTGGTAATTTCTTCACCACCTTGCGGGTTGTGCACCAGAAATTCCACTGTCAGCGGCGCAGAAGCAAGAAAGAATGAGCCTGGGCCTTTCCCTGCCATCGGCCTGGAAGGGGCTTCTGTACCCCACGTGTTGAGGGGGTGGGTGCTCCCCTCGTCCAGGAGGGTCTCTTCTGCTCTCCCTTTGTTTTGTGGGCTCTGTGGGCCCCAAAGGCTATGCTGGAGAAGAATTGGACCTGTGTCCCAGCGTGCAGGGGTCTGGGGCCAATGGCCTCAATAAAAGAAGGCAGGCACAGAGGTGGCTCAGTGTGTATTGTCCTGAGGGCACAGGCTCATGGGAGCTGTTGGTCTCTCTGGGGTCTGAGTTAAGTAGACCCAGGTAGAGGCCCCAGATCTGTTCAAGAAATACCATCAGGCAAATACAGAAAACAACTTTATTCCAAGGACTGGATGTTAAAATTATTTACACTCATTGAAAATCATGTGGAGGGGCCAAACTCCTGCTCAGCTGAGAGAAAGGCCCCTTCTGTACAGCCACTGGGGGCCTGAGGTGTTCACAAAGTGTGGGCTCCGTCACCCTTGGCTTTGTGCCTTGTGGCTGGGGCTCTGCAGGGCACATCTCGGACCTGGAGCAGTTTTTGTCACTGGATCTGCCTCCTGTGAAAAGGCCCAACAGAACCCACCCAGGAGACTAGCAGAAGGGGGAAGGAAATGATTACATAGGGAAGCAGGTCTGTAGGGCATGAGGGCAGGGCCGGGCAGCTCCTAGCTCCACACATCCAGGGAGTAGCGGCCCTTGGTCATCAGCTTCTTGATATAGTCCACGGCCTGGGCGTGGTCCATGGACCCCAGCTCGGCCACAATGTCGTAGAAGGTGTTTTGCACGTCCCTCGCCATGTTCCGAGCATCCCTGGGGGGAGGAAGGAGGTGGCACTGGGGCCGGACAAGGGCCCCTCCCCCACAGTCAGGCAGGGCTCCACCCCTCTCTCCTCTGCCCTCACTTACCCGCAGACATAGATGTGGGCACCCCCCTCGTGGATCAGCTTCCACAGGTGCTCCTTGTCCTGTTTCAGTAAGTGCTGGACGTAGACCTGAGGGCAGAGGGGGGTGCCTGTGAGGAGGCCCGTCCCGCAGCCCCCCACCCCCCAATATCAGCCTGCCCCCACCTCACCTTCTGGGGCTGCTCCCGGGAGAAGGCCACGTTGAGCTGGGTGAGGGCGCCCTCCTTGTAGAACTGGGCCAGCTCCTCCCGGTACAGGTAGTCCTCGTCAGAGCGGCGGCAGCCATAGTACAGCAGCGTCTCCCCCACTTCCTTGCCTGGGGGGGTGGGCCGGGTGAGTGTGGAACCCTGTCCCGCCCCTGCCCCTGCCCAGCCTGGGCCCATTCGCTTACCCTGCTGCTGTAGCCAGGCCCGCTCCTGGATGAACCCTATGAAGGGGGCGACCCCCGTGCCGGGGCCTACCATGATGACGGGCGTGCTGGCCTTGAAGGGCAGGCGGAACTGAGACTTCCGCACATACATGGGCACCAGAGCCCGACGGCCATTCTCCCCGGTGGGCTCCTTGGCCCGCAGCCAGCTGGTGGCCACACCCTTGTTGAGGCGGCCAGACTTCGCTTCATACTCCACAGCCACGGCACAGATGTGCACGGAGTTGGGGTGGACCTGGGGGGGGGGGGAGCAGGAGTGAGTGTGGCAGCTGTGCCCGAGGTCCCCTGCCCTGTATCCCCAGCCGCCTTGACATGGGGTGCCTACTCATGGCCTCCATCCCCCGAAAGGTCCCTGGTCAGGCAGGTCTGACTGGCTCCCGGCACCGGGGCTGTGAGCAGTGTGCAGTCTCACAGCTCAGCCTGCTAGATACTCTGCTGGGGACTAGCGTGAACTGCCCCGCATGTTTGGGACAGCAGGGCGATGCCCAGGGCTCCCCCCGAGAAGCCAAGGCTGTGCTTCGTCAGCGGGCCAGCCTCCCCACCTTGGAAGACGAAGCGATGGAGTAGTAACGGGCCTGCAGCCTAGGCAGCAGCTCACACAGGTGGTCGATGGGGGGCCGCAGGGACGGATAGTCCTGCAGGATGGCCAGGATGTGCCTCCGGGCTTCTACCACCCAGCTCAGGTACAGCTCCTGGGGAGACAGGACACAGGGTGAGACGCGGGACAGGGCGCCGTGGCTCAGGGCACTGGGCTGCAGCTGAGCCCAAGCCGCTTGGAGAGTGGCTGGGTGGGGTGGCCTGGGGGGTGCAGCCCAGGGTGGGGTGCGGGCATGGCAGGCACACCTTGCCCTCGCCGGAAGAGGAGGCCATCTTGCGCAGCTGTTCCTGCTCCGACGGCTCTGAGGCGAACTGGGCCAGCTCGTAGAGCACGTTGGTGCGCGGGGGATTGGTGATGTCCAGGTAATAGGTGAGGGCCGTCCGGTAGGAGGTGGGGCAGGGGAATGGGTGCTTCTTGTTGGACTCCTCTGCAGGGAGAGAGAGGGCAGGATTTGGGTGCCATGGGGTGGGGGCAGGGGAAGCCACAGGAAGCAGGCAGCCCAGCTGGCATTGGAAGCAAGGCCAGATCTCTGTGGTGCTTCCTTGGCACTGGGGCAGAGCCTCAGGTGTTCAGCCAGCCTTACGTGTCAGGCCGCACAGGTAGTTCTCGTCAGGAGCGGGACCTTGCTGGGGGATACCTGGCATTCACTGTCCCCACTGCAGCAGAGCCTGAGTCCCTGCAGGGGCCCTTTGCCCGCCGAGAACAACTCAGAGGGCTGGGCCTGGTCGACCGTAGGGACCCCAGGCTCAGGACCGTGAGATGCTACTACTGGGGCTCTGCCCATGACACAGGGCCACCTCCAGGTCAGTGTTTATGCTCAGGCACCCCTGGCAGTCTGCGCACAGGGAACACGGCTGAGCTCTTGGGGCAGTATCCTGTCCGCTCCAGGTGCAGTTGCTGGCACAGGCCCCGCCGCCAGCCCTTGCTGCAGCTGTCTGCTGCCACCAGTCAGCAAGCCAGCTTTACCAGCCTCCTCCCCCAGTCAGGTGAGACCAGGGCGAGAGCAGGGCGCAGAGCAGGGCGAGAGCAGGGCAAAAGCAGGGCACAGAGCAGGGCAAGAGTAGGGCGAGAGCAGGGCGCAGTGCAGGGCGCAGTGCAGGGCGCAGCGCAGGGCGCAGCCCAGGGCGCAGAGCAGGGAGCAGCCCAGGGGGCAGCGCAGGGAGCAGAGCAGGGCACGGCCCAGGGCGTGGCCCAGGGCACAGAGCAGGGAGCAGCCCAGGGCACAGAGCAGGGCACAGGCTGGGAGCGGAGGAGGAGCTCCACTTCTTAGAGACGAGACTGCAGGGCGGCTTTTGCCTGTGCCCAGCTGAGCCTCTGCAGCACTGCCCACAGGGCTGAGGGCCTGGCCCAGGGCAGGCTCAGCATTTA
Source organism: Aselliscus stoliczkanus (assembly GCA_033961575.1). Classification (NCBI taxonomy): domain Eukaryota; kingdom Metazoa; phylum Chordata; class Mammalia; order Chiroptera; family Hipposideridae; genus Aselliscus; species Aselliscus stoliczkanus. The sequence goes on along the minus strand of CM066728.1, from coordinate 17,184,544 downwards.
GGAGTTTGGGTCTAATTTTTGGAGGGGGTTTGACCTTAGTACGACCTACAAGTCATACATGTATAGCTTGATGGATTTTCACAAACTGAACATCCTGTGCATACAGCACCCAGATCAAAAAGGAAGGTGTTCCCAGCACCCTGTGTGCCGAGCTCAGAAACTGGGCTCAGGCCTCACAGCACAGGGGGCTGTGGGGGGAGCACATCTTTTCTAACGCTGCACATCCTTCTGCTTTGGGGAGTTCTGAGCCTCTACACCTCTCAGCAGCTCTTGGCAGTGAAGGGCCCCCTGCAGGGGTTCAGAGGCTCCCGGGGAGAGAGCACCAGGCTCCCTCAGCGAGGTCCTGTCTCTGATGATACCAGGGACGTGTCCCACGGAACATCAGACAGACCCGATGGCACCACTGTTGTTGGCACAACGAACTCTGATATAAATCAGCCCCTTTCACACTGTTCCTTGTAAGGGCTGACTCTGGAGCTGGTGAGGGGGCGTGGTCAGGCTAGGGTGACAGGGTGACAGGGGCAGCACCGGGCACCACGGGGCCTTGGGCAAACCCTGCACTCAGCACCCTGAATGGACCCAGAGGACTGTTAGGGGTGCTGACTTTGATCCCAAGGTTTACAGATGAGGAGCTGCAGCCCCTGGAGCAGGGCGAGGGCAGCCCCAGGACCTCAGTGGTCAGCTGTGGTGGAGCCATGCCTGGGGACCAGGACCCTGGCCTGCAGTCCCCTCTTCCCCACGGGACATGGGCAGGCAGCTAGGACCGGCTCTGTCTTGAGGCATCTCTCCCTCCCTCAAGCGACTCTGCCAGTGTGGGGAATGCAGGGGGCCCCAAGGCAGAGGGCCAGACCCTACAGCTTCTTTTAACCTCCCACCCCCGAATCTGCTCCAAAACCTGTAACTGTGGCATATTGGTATAAGGGTCCTTTCAGGGACCAGGGCTTCAGGCCTAAGCAGCTCCCCCTACAGGCCTTGCCAAGGGGCCCATGCCTGCCAGCCACCTCAGGCCCAGGCAGGCAGGGACGGTGGCCTTGGTTCCAGGACTCACCATCGAGGTTGTTCAGGGACATGACAACATCCAGGTCGGCACCCAGGATCTCGCCAAGCTGGTTGACCAGGGTAGAGTCATTGGCTGGGTAAACGGCCACGTGGTCACCAGATTCATACCTGGAGGAGACACGAGTCTCATAATGAGGATGGCAGGTGGCTCCGTACCCGGATTAGGAGGTCCCGCATGAAGGTGTGAGGGAGGGGGTGGTGGCAGTTGGTACCTGATTTTGGAATCGGAGATGTCTAATTCCAGGTGCATGAGGTGTCGCTCAGTTCCCTGGTTCAGCTTCCGGTTGGTGGTGACTACAGCCAAGAATGGATTCTTGGCATCAAAGGGGCTGGGTGGGGAGGAGAGCAGCTCAGCGACTGGCTAGGTCTTCAATCTGAATCACCCTGCCCCCAAGGGATCCTTCTGGTGTCACAGAGCACAGGGAACCCCCCAGCTGACCTCATGTATGGAAAGAGTTCTCCCAGCCCAATCCCAGGCAACACTCCTGGCGACCGTACAAAGTGGGCGGAGCTAGGTTATCGGTGTCTCCATTTACAGACGTGTAAAGTGAGGCTGGCCAGTAAGAGCCTGGGAGACCCTCTACCTTCTGTGCCCATTGGTCAGCTAACTGCAGAAGAGGACTAGGCTTTTGAAGATGCTCCCGAGACAGGACGGAAGGTGCCTGAGGCCCCGAGTGACCGTGTGGAGCAGAGCCCCCTCCCCCGCGTGCCCTGGACGGCAACATGAACAGGAGATGAACTTTTACTTTCTAAAGTCTACAACAGGCTGCTAGTCTTGAATCCTGAGGGTAAAAGGAGGACTTTTCTGGGTGGTTCCAGCAGGAGTCAGCAGTACCCAGGGATAAGGCAAGTCAGGGGCCCAAGAGAGGAATACTATGTTTTTGAAAAAAAAAGTCCAAATATTGAGGCAGAATTTAAGGAAGTGTGGCCTTCTGCCCAAGTTCAACCCAGACCCAGAACTGAACTATGTCCTGGTCCAGGAACTGGTATGCATTCCCCCACCCCAGGATGTTCACAGCAAAATTTCAGAGCATTTAAGTACAAACTGAGCAAGTGCCAGTCTCTCAGAGGCGGTGCCCTGGCCTGAGGGACCCCTGAGTGGGAAGGGGTCCTGTGGGCCCTGAGCACGGAGCAGCTTCCTGTGCCTCTGCTCTGGGCCTCAGGCACTCCTGTGCAGTGGAGATGAAAACGTGGGTGCCCCCACCTAAACCCACTCCTGGACAAGAGTGGGGATAAGGATGCCCCACAGGATGGGGTCTGAGGGGATACACAGGACTACCAGTTGTTTGCTCTCCCAAGACACCTGAGAAAGGGGTGCACAAGGGCCACACTCACGGTTTCTGGTTCTCATAGCTCTTCAGGCGGCCCATCTCACCCACGTACACCTTGGCCATGTCTATGTCAGTGTGGACCACAAGCTCATACTGGCGAATGCTGAAAAGGAAAGACTGAGGGTGAGATGGGCTGGTGGGGGAGGAGGAGAAGGGAGGCTGAGTCAGGGAGTGAAGCTATCAGGAGACAGTGCATGAGGGTCCTGATAGGACATATGAGGCAGGAAGGAAGCCAGCCAAGCGCCTTAGCCTGGGACCTGGGACCCTCCTGCGCCTGACTGAGCATCCGCCAGCCTGCCCCTCCCCCTCTCTCCCGCTGCCACCCCACCAGGCCAGGTCTCCCATTCTCAGGTGGAACTCACCCACAGCCCACAGCCCACTCTGTGGGCACACACTCACCTGGATTCCTCTCCAGTGGCTTCCACCCCAAAGTGCTCACACACAGCTGGCCAGAACTGCTCTCGCCACGTGATAAAATCCTCCTCCAGGCTGGGGAGAGGAAGTAATGAGCTGGGCCCTAGGCCACCGAATCGTGGCAATGAGACCCTACCATGGGCTGGCTTCCCCAACAACCCGGGGGCCAGATGGGACTGCCAGGTCGGCTTCGACCCTCTTCTCAGCAGCCCCCCAGAGCTTGAGGGTTCATCTCATGCTGCCTGCTCAGTAATGTAACCCAAGGTAACAGGAAGTGTCTAGAATGTCTGCGCTAACCATGGGCAGCTTCTATCTAAGCTGGGCAGGCTAGGAAGATGAAGAAAAGCAAGGCTCACTTAGTAGGGATTGGCGGGGGGAGTGGGGTGACTCCCTTCCTTTGTGTGTCTTGGAGTTTTGGCAGACACCGTGGCTTTGCACACCCCTCATGTGCCAGAGTCAACCCTACTCCTGAGGGGCCTTCTCATAGCCAGGGAGGGGGCTTAGCGTGCAGGGCTGGATCTGGGGCACTCACTTCCCGTCATCGTCGCCCATCCCCAGATCAAAGATCCGCTGGGCACCAAGCTGCTCCAGACGCTTGTCCACATACTTGCCCATGGCATTGAAGTGCTCATAGGTCTTGTTCCCAAGGCCAAACACCTGTGTGACAGAGGGGCGGGGCTGAGACCTGGCCAGCGGCAGGTTTCCATGCAGTGCTCGCTAAGCTGCTGGGCAGCCCTGTGAGGTGGGACACCTTTGGCCCCTGGAAGTGGCTTTCTTTGGGTGACTGACAGCCCAGAGTCCCCTCCACAGCCAGCCTCTAAACCTCAACCCTGGGCGGCCGGCAGGGGCAGCTCACCCTCCAACCCGGCTCTCCTTGCCTGGCCAGACCTTTCTTGCTTTTAGTCTCCAGTGACAAATGCCCTCTGGGGCAAAGTGGGGCTGGGGGTGTGGGAGGAGAAGCTCTAAGTGCTGGGGCCCAGGGTGCAGGAGGGGGTCGCCTTAGCCGGGGCTCCCTGTGCAAGCTCCCTCCAGGAAGCCTGACACCTGGGCCTGCCCTGGCTGGTCACAATGAGGTGAGACCTGGAGGATTTCCTATTGGACACGGGGGTCTGGACGCCTGAGGGAAGCGCCTCAGGCTGCCAGCTGGGAGCCCACAGGGAGCCACATGAGAAAACACGGGGGGCGGCGGGGAGACACAATGGGACTCACCGCATACTTGACTCCAGAAAGGTCTATGTCCGTCTCCTGGAGCCAGTCATAGAAGTCCTGAGCATTGTCAGTGGGGTCCCCCTCACCGTAGGTGGCCATGCAGAACACTGCCAAGGAGTTCTCTATCTCTGACAGGCTGCCCAGGTCGGCCTGGAGAAAGAAGGGCAGGGCCCGGGCCCAGCGACCATGACTCAGTCTGCTCTAGGTCAGGTCGTACCTGATGGGGTGCACACGGGGAGTCCAGGTTCAAGCGGAAGGGCATTTACAGAGGAAAGGGTGTTGATAGGCACCAGCCAGCTGGCCGTGCTACCTGTTGGCACTTAGAACACGGTTCCCTGTGCACTGGCCCTGGGCCACCACGGGTGGACGTTATTGTCCCACAAAGTCCCTAGAGCACAATAGGGGCTAAGCTCTCACTAACTCCTAGCCAACGGTTCACCAACTCAAAACCCAGGTCTGGAGACAGACAGGTGGTGGTGCCTGTCCCGAAGACAGAAGGCGGGGGGTGGGGGGTGCTTTGGTTTGGGAGATGGGACTCCAGGCAAGAGCAGCTGGTGCTCAGGAGAGGCTGGTTCTGAGGGAAAGAACATTTGTTGTGTTGTTGGAGCTGCAGGAGCAGCTGAGCGATGACTGGCAATGGCCCCATCGGGGAGAAAGAAGCAGGAAGGCAACTCCCTGGAAGCTTCTTCCCAGGACCAGATGCTCCCGGCCAGCCTCCTCCCCGCCTGGGGGCCCCTTCCCTGGTCACTGCCTCCACCTGGGGCAGGGGGCCTGGCTGACATTAGTTCTCCTGGCCCAGATACAGGCAAGCACACTGCCGGAAGCTTCTTGCACACTGGAGAACGCAAGCTCTTGAGGGGAAGAGGAGGACAAAGGAGCTAGTCCAGGGGGAGAGTGAGCAGCCTGGGGCAGTGAGGCCAGAGGCAGGGGCTGAATCCTGCATGGCCCGGCGGTAGCCCAAAGGGGGCACAGGAAGCGGGGAGGAGGAAGGTCCTGCAGCCCCAAACAAGGGTGGCGGCTGGCCTTTTCCAGTTCTCAGGTTCTCCTGGCCCCTGCCCAAGCTGCACTCTTCCTTCAGGCTCTGTCCCTGCTCCTCCGCTCTGGCCCAGACACAGGAGTTTATGGCCTCATTTCAAAGCCCAGCAGAAGGGTTCCCAGAGATGGCAGTTTAACGCCCTCCTTCCTCATCTGTAAGGAAGGGGTTCGCCCAGGGTCACACAGCCAGTCAGGGCGGGGCCTGATCCAAAGTGATTCCCCCACTCCTCAATCCAGCTCCCCTGCCGCTGCAGTTTGGGTGGGGGTGTGGGGGGGATGGGAAACAGGCCCCCTGCTGACCTGCTGAGACCCTTCCATTTTTAAAGCCACACCCAAGGCACTTCTGCCAGCACCTGCCCAGCACTTGTAAAGAACATAGCACGGAGGGCATGGGAGGCTGGCATGAGCAGTGCTGGGAGCTCACAAGCGCACACCTGGGCCAGGTGTTCTTCATATCCTTAAACCTGGGGCCTCCTGGCTGCTAGTACAAATGACAGGAGACAGCCATTCCTGTCTGTTCCTTTGGCTAACTCAGCCCTTGAAAGGACACCTTCCTTACTGGGAGGAAGGGCCAGAGCGTGGGGACAGCTCACCAAGTCGTACTCCTCAGGGTCTGCTGACATGCCCCGCATCCCGTAGCGGTGGGCATCCTTGGACAGGCGGTTGGCAAACTCCTCGGCGGTCCCCGTCTGGGAGCCGTAGAACACAATGATGTTCCTGCCCTAGGGAAGGCCAGATGCGCGGGGTCAGTGAGGGGCTGGGGGCCACAGGGCAGGCCGGGCGGGGGGGGGGGCGCCTAAGGGCGCCTGCTTTCCTTCCTGCCGCAAGTCCTTTCAAAGTCACTCTGGGCTAGCATCTCACTGCCACAGCTCCCTTGGTGGACAGGGCACAGGCCACCTAGCCGACTCCAGCCATCAGTATTATCTTACACAAGGTCACACTTTGCACAGATTTAAAAATGACATATGAAAAAATACAACATAATGCTTAGTGAACAAAGATGACCAAACAGTATGTATAGTATACTCCAGTTTTGTTATATACCCACGTCCGCATATATGTGTATATGTATATGTTTTGTTTACATATATGCATACACAAAAGGAAAAGACTGGCAAGAAATACACCAACAGTCTCTAAATGGGGAATTGTGGGAGAGTTTTTCTGGGTGATATAAAAGTAATACATATTTACAAAAATCTACACAATAGGGAAGGGAACCATAGTGTTGGCTCCTGGCTCTTCATCGCCCCTCCTACTGTACTCCTGCAGCAGCTCCTGAAAAGGCCCAACTCTGTTCCCTAGGCTTCCCACAGCTAAGGCTGCAGCAAATGAGGTCTGGCAACTGGACACGCTTTGCAAGGTCTGGAAGGTGGAGCGAGGCACAGGCCACCTTCTGGTCCCATTGTGTAGACACGTGGTCTCTCTGCAGTGGTGCCCAGGGCCCCAAGACTCTAGAGTGATCTCGGATTTTTGTACCCAGCCCTAACTGATACATGTACGAAAGACAAAATAAAACATGGATTACAATTGGTTTAAAATGTTCTCATATACCTTTTACATTTCCTGAATTTTCTACAAATCATTTTAAAAGGTATTATAAAATATACCTTTTTAGTGATTTATACTTTATAGTGATTATAAAATAATCACTATAAAAACTACTTCATAAAGGAGAAAATGCTTATGCTATCAGGTTAAGGGACCCAAACAGGATACAAAACAGTGGCTAAATATTTATGGTAGCATCAAACTATGTAAAGTCCCTAGAAATAAAACCTATGAGAAACACATGAGAAGCTATTGAGTAATAAAGGACTCACTCAAATGGAAAGGTACTCTGATTCCGGAGAAGAGAACTCAACATACAAGATGTCAGTTCCTCCTGTATCAACATAGGAATGTAACATGATCCTAATAAAAATTTTAAGAGCTCTTTTTTTCTTCAACAAAGTGACTCTCAAAGTCCTGTGGAAACATATATATAACTCCAACTACTATTTGGCAATAAAAAGGGATAAAGTGCTGACACACTTTACAACATGGATGAACCTTGAAGACATGATGCTGAGTGAAAGATGCCAACACAAAAGGTCACATGTTACACGATGCCATTTATAATCAGCAACTCTACAGAGACATAAAGTAGATGAACAGTTTAGGGCTGAGAGTGGAGGATTAGGGAATGGGAGTGACTGCTAATGGGTATGGGTTTTCTTTATGGGATGATGAAAATGTTCTAAAATTGACTGTGGTGACTGATGGTTTGCACAACTCTGTGAATATACTAAAAAACTAAAGTGCATACTTTAAATGGGTGGACTGAGTGGAATGTGAATTACATCTCAATAAAACTACTACCCAAAAAAAATAAATACACGTGAAATAGCCAAGAAAACTGAAAAACAGAAGTGATGGGAGGGGTGGGGCAGTGTGTAGCATGACCAGGTATTAAAACAAGGTATAAAACCTCAATAATGAAAACAGTATGATATTGCACCTATACAGACTGTTAAATCAAAGTACTAGAATAGGAAAATAAGAAAACAGACCCAAAAAACCGATGGGAATTATGTATATGATAAAACCAGTGGGGGAACATGGAACTTGGCTGTGTTAAAAAAGGTAGTGCTGGATGCCTTACATCTTATGCCAGGATAAATCCCCAATAGATTGAATTTTAAACATGAAAAATGAAACTATAAAAGTACTAGAAGAAAACGAGAGAATTCTTTTTTCTCTTTAGGGTGGAGAAGGCCTTTCAAATGATGACTCAAAAGTCCAGAAGTCATAGAAAAAAGAATAAAGTGGATTGTGTAATTTTTATATGGCAAAACAAACACACATGATAAGCCAAGTCAAAACAAACTATTAACTGGGAGAAATATTTTCAACTCAGATCACAGACCAGGGGTGAAGCTCCCTGATGGAGGATGCAACTCAGCAGCCCATGTGGGGATCGAACTGGCAACCTTGGCGCCATGAGCACTGCACTCCAACCACCTGAGCCAACCGGCCGCCCTGCTCCCTAATAATTTTAAAGAATTCCCTGAGAAAGATCAATCCCAACAGAAAAATGCGCAAAATATTTGAACAGAGAATCTATATAAAAAAAAAAATGCCAGTAACATATGAGAATCTGCTTAACCTCATTCATAAGAAAATGCAAATTAGGACTATGCAGAGATATCATTTTTTTTTAACTTAGAAAACTGGCAAAACCCCAAACTTTGATAATAAACTCTGTTGGCAAGGCTGTGAGGAACAGGTTTCCCCCGACATTGTTAATGCGAGTGCCCTGGTGTGACCCCTCTGGGGGGCAAAGAGACAGCGCATATCACAATTACAAATGCACATGGCTTTGACCCAGTAATTCCACTTCTGGGATTTTACTGTATTTGAAAATGTGCAAATTGATCTACATAGTCACAGCCGCATCGTTTGTAAGAGTTTAAGATTAGGAATATTCCAAGTGCCCATCAAAGGGCAGTGTTTAAACAAGTACAGTACTTATGGTCACATAATGGAGTCATTACGCAGCTGTGATAAAGAATGAGGGAGGTGTATTTGAATTGCTATGGAAGGATCTCCAAGGTATATCATTAAGTCAGAAAAAAAGCATGGTCTATAACAGTGTATGTCGTATGCCACTTTTTGTGTTTTAAGAAAGTGTAAAATAAGAGCCTCTGTGTTTTTTGTGTGAGCACAAAGAAGCTCTAGTGGCAGGGACGGGAGTGGGCTTTCCACTGCAGAGTTTATGTTTGGGATTTTAACCATGTGAATGTACTACCCTCCATACACTGAAATACTTAAATACATGAAAACAAACAAATAACTGGCGGTGCCAGGGTCACTTTTATGTGGGGCTCACAAATGCTCACGGCCAGAGCCTGGACCGGGAGGGAGGAGACGGGCCGGCACCCGGAGTCAGGACAGTTTATTCTTATAGTTTGGTTTGTTCCAGAAGTCAACATTCAAGGAATAAAGTGAACTGTCCCAGCAACAGCAGAGCAGCTTTGGGACTTTGGTTAGACGAAAACGTACACGTAGTGGGGCTGGGCCTGGGTTCCCACGCACCCTCTGCTGTCCAGTGCAGCTGGCCTTCTGCTGGGGTCCCCCAAGCGTCCGCCAGGCCAGGGCTCGCTGCAAAGAGCACAGAGAGAGAGAAAACTCACCGTCTTCTTCATCTTTTCCACGAAGCTGCTGTTCTTGACAGAGGAGCTCCTAAAACACAAAAGTGCCCGATGACCTGAGAGGCGTGTGGCAGCATCGAGGGGCATCCCAGCTCGGCCCCATGCCACTCCTCAGTGACCGTGCGGCAGGCTGCCAGGCCTCCACTCCCCACCAGCTACAGTGAATCCAAAGCCTCTCAAGACACCAACAACTTCACCGAGCCAGGACCCCCAACCACAGATAGATGAGAACAAAATGGTCAAGGACCTTCCTTCCCTCCCTCAATACCCACAGCCCATGGTCCCATGGCCTGGTCTCACCTCCAATCCCTGCCGAGTCCCCTAAACAGAGGTTTGACCATGCCGCTGCCAGCCCCACTTGCAAACCCTCAATGGCTCCCATGACCCACAGGACAAGTCCCTTCAGATTCTGTGCCCATCCTCGCCTGACTCCCTCAGAAGCCCATCAAGCCATCGCTTCCGCCCAGAGCATCCTCAGTCCACTTCCTCATACACAGACCTCTGCTCCCCACCCGCTCCCCTGAGGCCCCACCCCAGTACCAGCTCCCTGGATTCCTGTCCCTTCCCTGCAGTGAGGCCACATTTCTTTGTTCCCTTCTGCCATCCTGGCACTTTCTAGAGACCTGAACTGGGTCCCATCTCCTCCAGGGAGCTCCAGCCATTCAGGCCACCACCCCTGCCAGACTGCACCCAACAGCAGGGTCCCTGGGTGGCCAGAGGGCACCAAGTGCTCACACAATAGCCTGGGGTACAGACTGGCAGCGGGATGTGCAAGCAGGTGCTGAGTATTCCCACAGTTTGGCCTCCTCTCCATTCATGCCACTTACTTACTTAGCAAATCCTTTTCACAGAGTGGCCAAAATTATGCCCATTTTCAATTCAAACAAGTCCAGCTAAGGAGCTGCATTTTTCATGAAACACGAGGGGCCATAGATAAGACCAGGGCAGGGCAGGAAGGGGCTCGATGCGGTCTGAAGACGCCCAAAGTAGACTGTCTGGAGTGGGGTGGGCTGGGATCAGAAGTGGGGGGCCAGTTTGGGGAGGGTGCAGAGCCTCCATCTTTCCTCTCTCCACATCGGGCTCCCTGGAGACCACCTATAGCTCACTGGCTTCCTTCTGCCTTCAACCTGTCCTTGCTGGTCGGGTAGGCTGGACAGGGGGAGATGCAAATGGAGAGGGCCAGGCCCTTAGGGACCTGGGCAACACGTTGGAGATGCGGGATCTCAAGAAGGGTGACATGAGATCACATCCAGAAAGCCCACCACAAAGCAGGCCCATCCTCCAACCCCCAGTACAGGGGGAACTGAACGCCCATTTTATAGACGAGTTGACCGACGCGTGATGGCAGGACTTGTGCCTGGTCCCCTGGCCAGTAAGCCACCAGGCAGGGATCAATCCCAGCCTGACTCCAAGGCCCCTGCTCTTTCCCTTACATCCTCCTGCAAGTGGGGAAGTGTACTTAAAAAGTGGGGTGCCAGTGGGTTCACACACACACACACACTCGTCACAACTGCATAAAAGCGATGTCCCTCAGGGCTAGAGGCCTGGGGGCCATGGAAAAACTTACGTAAGTGAAAGTTTCTTTTCAGGATGCCCCTGCGTAGCTGTTCACACATGTAATTATAGACATAGAGATAGAAGTTTCACATTTAATCCCCTGCTGGGTGTTTTACTAGGTTAGTAGTAGGTCCAGGACTATTAGGCCCTACTAACCTATTTTAGTATGAAATAGTAGGCTCTTCCCTGGGCCTTAGTGTTAAACAATGTCACGTGGGGTCCCATGGGAGGCAAGGCCCAGTGCCTGACTTGGCCACTCAGGCCTCTCTCCTCTGTTCGAAGGCGCTGTCAGTGCAGCAGCCTCATGAGGGGCACGAAGGAAGCAGTTGGGGGCCAGCTGCCCAGGCTTTCCTACCCATGATGGCCATGCCCCTGCCTCCCCATCACTCTGGCATCCTCAGGGCAGGTCCATCCTACATGAGCAGGGCCAGGCCAAGAGCACAGGTGGAAGCCGTCAGGCCCACCCTGTTCTCTTCCCGCTCCCAGCTCCAAGTCGCACTCCACAGGGCTCTGTGTCTCGACATCTTGATGCCCAGCTACTAACAGCCACATCTTTACTAGCTTATGTGCAGCTTAAACTAGAACATAAACTTGAACGCTAAGTGTCTGTCTACACTGATGACAAGCTTGCCAAGCTCACTCTTCCGTGAAGAAAGCAAGGAGTACAATGGTGTGACTCGAGCCACTGGGCCCCTTTTGAATTCTGAGTCATGAGAATATATCACCTACTGAACATAAATCAAGCGTAAATTTAAACTGATGGTTAGGAAAACTATCAGCAACCTAGACAAACGTTTCTGATGAAGTATGAGAAAAAAGGCAGAAACAAAACTAAATGCAATTTCTATTTATAGGAAATGTGCAGACCAAGAGAATCCATAGAGACAGAAGGTAGATGAGGGGTGCCAGGGGCTGGGTGGGGAGGGACTAGCCTGCCTAATGGGGACAGTGTTTCCCTCTGGGGTGATGAAAATGTTTTGAATTAGATCATAAGGATGGCTGTACAACACTGTGATTATACTAAAAGCCACAAGATTATAAACTCTAAAATGGTTAAAATGGTGAATTTTAAGGGCTATGAATTTTACCTTAATTAAAAAACAGGAACAAACTAAATGCATTTGGTTGACACCTAAAAGGGCTGGGCCTGAGTTTTGGGAATATTTACATATATGGAACACTTCTTTCGCAACTTCCCAGCCGCTGCCGGTGACTGTGTATGGATGCACCACAGGAGAAACTCTGGTTGAAGTTCTGAAGAAATTTAGAATAATGCAGAGCGAGGCAAAAAAACAAGCTACAGCTGTCCACCAAGGTCGTAACCTCATCTTCCCCCACACTCAGCCTCTTCCAGGGTATCCTGTATGACTGACAGGAGGAAAACAAGAACCTGTGTCCTCAAAAAAGAGTGCACACTATTAATTATTCATAGAAAAAGGACCTGAAGAGAAATACGTCCTGCGAGAGAACACTGGGGGTTAGGATAAAGGATGAATGAGGTGGTTTCCAGAATGTTCCCAAGTTTTGTTTTTCACATTATTTTTATAATTAAAAATACTTTTTATGGTGAAAAAGAGGGGGTAACTCCAATGTCTAATAAAAGGGGAGAGGCTGCGCACACCGTTCACTGCTAAACAGGACAGCGCAAGTCACTACTGCGGTGAAAAAGCAGGTTACAAAACAACATGGGTGACACCATCCCCGTTTAAAAGGAAAGCAGTAGAAGGATACACACCAAGACCTTAAGAGTTGTTTTCTCCTAGGGAAGCAATTAGGAACCTTCTCCCTGTCTTTTTTTTTTTTTTCCTAATTTCTATTCCCAACTCCCCCACCCTTCTTTTTTATAATGAACATGTAATGCTTTTGTAAAAGGAAAAAAGGTTCCTTTTTATGTTGAGAAATGTTGTGCATGGGTATATTGGATTGTCAGAAAAGTCATGGCGCATTTTTGCAACCCAATAGATTGAAGGCTCCAATGAGGAAACTTAGAATAGCTAGGCCCCCCCCGAGGAGAGGTCCCTATCAGAGAAGACATTCCAGGTACAGGGATGGAATGAATACACCTCACACCAGGCCAGGCCCGTCTCCCCTGGCTCCACCTTCCAAACGCCGTGGGCCACATGGACTACTCAGTTTCTCTTGGTTCCTCGGTGCCTTTGGACACACTGCTGCCTTTGCCTAGAATGTTCTTCCTCTAACCTTTCCCCACAAACTCCTACCTACCTATCCATAAGACATAATGCATAATTTCCTTGTCGGAGCACCTTTCTCTGCTTCTCAGACAGTAAGGTTATTTGTCACCATCACACACCTCCGTCCAGGCACTTGATTCTGTGTATTCTCATTGCTCAATCTGAGGTCTGGCTTTAATAATTTGGTGGTGTGGGGGGGAATTAATCGTGTATCTCTTTGCCATTGGCAAAATGGCTGGCGCTTGGCATGTTTTATCGGCTTCCGGGGCGGTCAGTCTTGAGTCCTCTGCCTAGCAGGTTGGCAGAGGTGGTCTGAGAAGGCCTTTGGAGGGCTCCACTACCCACTTGAGGGCCGAAAAGCCAGCGACTGTCTCTTCTGAAAGGACAGAGGCTTCTATGGAAGTTATATCTCAAAGAAGGTGGATTTGAAGACTTGCTGAAGAAAGGGAGAAGTGCACCCCTCCGCCCTGTGAGTGGCGGGCTGCTCTTCTACCTACAGGTGACGTGTGCCAGCCTGGGTGGGGAGGACACTGTGCCAGCACCACAGGCACAAGCCTCTACTTTCCAAGGGCCACTCACCAAGCTGGGAAAGACAGGCCCTGAGGACAATCATGGCAGGATGGGAGGGGCCGCATATCAGGAGCAGGGACTGGAGTTCAAATCCTCGTACTGCCACCAAATGGGCCTGTGACAAGTCATGGCCTCTCAAGCCTCAGATTCCTCTTACTGAAAATACTGCACGGCGGCTCCTGCAGCCCCCCGCGCCCTGCACAGCATCTGCACATGCCTCTCGGGGGTGAAAAGGGTGTTCTCTAGGGAGGAGGCTGTTTAAGTCACACTGTGATTTCCACGGCCCAGCAGCACAAGGTGCCCAGTGCTAAGACCAAATGACTGGCTCAAACGGCCCAGCCCCCAGGGCTTCAGAGGCAGTATGGCTGGAGAAACCAGGAAGGGTTTCTCAGAAGCGCTGAGCTCTGTTCTCAGAGACAAAATGGCTCCCGAGGGAGAAAGCCACAGGACCTGGCAGCTGAGGGGCTCCCGGATGAGGGCCACACGTGTGTGTGTGTGTGTGTGTGTGTGTGTCTGTGTGTGGCCTCCTGATGCAGCTGCACAGGGCTGGAATTCCGGGCTGGCGGCTCTGGGAGGGCGAGGGAAGCCCTCCGGGCACGCTGACTGGGAAAGTCACAGGCGGACAAGGTGGGAGCCCGCCTGGCCTGTCCCCGGAGGAAGGGTTCTCCCAAGAGGCAGGAACACGTCTGGAGGCCAGCCCAGATCCCGTCACTAGCTTCAGCCCCCAGGGAAGGGAAGTACACTCCCACCCTCTCCAGGGAACCGGGCAGACCGAGGCCCATGAGGGGAGCAGGGAAACCCAAGGGGACTGGGGAAGATCCAGCACCGCCGGTCACTGCCCAACGGCGCGCTCTCCCTGGTGCTCCTGCTGGGTACACCTGGCCCACTGCTGTCTCCCTCCTGCTGCTCCGCCCGCATGGGTCCACACCTGAGTGCCCTCAACTGGCTTTCCCCACGGAGAGCTTCCCACCAGGATTTGCACATGGAACCTGATCCTTCCCGGGCAGAGGAGTTGGTGACGGGCCCTCCTGCTTTCCTGTCCCAATCCTGACGTTTGGGAACAAGGATACGCGGCCTGCAAATCTGGAGCTGGAGGGGCTAGTAGTGTCCCTGCCCAGCCCTTAATTCTGCTGGTTCACTCTCCCCAGCACCCTCTTCATGACCAGGAAGCAGCTCCATCCACACTCCAGCGTAAGTGTCAGCCAAAGGGGCATCGACGTAGTCGCTGCGGGGACACCGTCGGGAACTGACCTTCTCAGGGTGGGCTCGTCCCGCGGAGATGAATACGTGCACCCCATGGTCTCTCACTCCCAGCGCCAGGACTTAAGGAAGCAGGTAGGTTACAGTGCCCTCCTGAAACTGGGCAGGGAGCAGGCAGCGAGGAAGTCGGGTCCTGTCCATCCTCGACACAGAGCTGGCAGGGCCCGGGAACTCTGAAAGAGCTCCTGGGTACCCCAAAGTCCTCTCAGAATCTCAGCCCAGGCCCTGCGTGTATCCGTCCCCATGAGCCTGAGAACATCTGGAGGTTCCAGCAGGGAGGAACCAGAACTCCAGGCTGAAACCTCCCGTGATCCCCTGCGTTTGGGCACACACCCCTCCTTCTTCGGTATGGACCGAGGGAAGGAGAAAACCTTCCCAACCCCAACTCGGGTCTCCTTGGAAACTGTTTATATCAAAGCCCTTTCTCTCCACATCCTCCCCCTTTCCCATTTGAAAAAAAAATAAATAAAAGGCAGTCATGGAGGCTGAATAAAGCTTCTAAACAGCACAAGGCACTTGTGCAGGTTGCTATGGCAGGGCCGTCTCTCCACAAAGGAACAGGGTGCCTTAGGATCATATTAAATTAGATCTGGTTCGTGTCTTCCTCCTCACAAAAGAACTATGGGCAACTGAGCCTAAGACACTAATCAGCCTGTCACCTGGGGGTCTACTGTGTGCTGTGAGACCAGCACATCCCACCATTCCACAGTGCAGCAGGGGTACCGCCGGCAAGGTGGTCACTGTTTGCTGCTGAGACGTTTTGTCTTAAGGAGCACCCAGCAAAGAACCCAAGTACAAGCAGCTCATCTCACAGGCCGCAGCTGGCCCAAGCTCTGAGCCCAGAGACCACGCGGCTCTGGGATAGAGCACAAAAGGTTCCAATTAGGGCTCTCCACTCCTAAATTGGGAGCAGGAGTCTCTGGTTCAGGCTTCAGAAGTCAACTGCAACCCGCTGTGTGGGGAAGACGAGAGGGCGGGTGGACAAAAGCACTGAGTCACTTGGACAGAGATGAACCAAGACGTCCCAGTGTGATTCATTTTGTTTCCCATCCCAGGCAGCACGAGGGAGGATTTCTGGAAACTGCAACTCAGATTTAATTTTCTACACAGCGGAACTGGTTTCTTCTGGGACTTTTCCTCCCCAGGTGACACATGGGGCAGCTGCTTTTGAACGGCTCCCCTCCAAAGCCCAGTGTGTGGAGGCTAGTTCTCCACCCTCCAGGGTAACAGGCCCCAGCTGTTACAGAGAGAAAGCGAGCTGAGGCACGGCACAGGGCAGCCTTGGAGCTCTGGGGCAGGCTGGCTGGCACGGGACCGACTCGGACTCTGAGGCCTCTCCCCCGGGAGGGGCAGTTCCACCAACGGGCCCAGATTTCTCTCATGGGCAATGGAGTCCTACAACCTTGGGGCAGAAAGATAATGAATGGTATGGAAGAGCTGCTTTTGGTGAAAACAAAGTGGTTGGCCGGAGCTTAAATAAAAAACAGCAGCTGTCTGCACTGACAGAGTGAAGAACGGAAACCAGCCCTGATGGAAGAGCAGAGCAGAAGGTGACAGCGGGCCTTCGGCAGGTGGGAGGTTAAGGCAGGAGTGGGAGGCCATAAGTCAAAGACAAAAAATGGGAATGACTACTAACTGAGTGCCTACTGTATGCCAGCTAGTATTCAAAGAGCTTTATATTTTATTTCATTGAATCCTCCCCAGACTGTGAAATGGGTGAGGATTTCTATCCCCATTTGGTAACCAAGGAGAGTGAGGCTCGGGGAGGAAGTGATAACTCAACTCCAGGCCTGTGAAAGTTCACGTCCACTCCCACTGAGCACGGCTGTGCCTCCCTGTCCCACCCTTTCGCTCAAGACACAGAAGTCCCAGGTGTGTCCCCAGCCATGTTCAGAAAGCATACTTCACAGTCCTTCCCAGGTCCGAGGTCCCTGTCATTTGGGTGCTCTGAGGCTCAAGTGGGCTGCTAGTTCCCTCATGGACCTCCCACTCATATAGCCTTCACCATGTATCCACCAACATGTAGACCAGCACCCTACACCCTGCCATGGCCCTGACTACGCTGTGGCCTCTCTCCTGAGCCTAGAGACCACTGGGCAGTGACTGGTCCGTCGGGTGTTAGGCAGGGTGACTGCTACTATGCAGGAAAGCGAAGTGGGAGATACAGGGATATACAGCCCATCAGCAACAGCGAAAAAGCCACATCCTCTGTCGCTGGGATGACTTGGTTCTTGTCACAGACAAAGTGGCACCACCATCATGTGCAATCAAAGGGGAAAGGGAAAGAAAGCAGGGTGGCGGGGGAGGGGGAACAGTGAGGGGGCCAGGATGGGGTGTTAACAGGAGGAGAGTAAAGGTGTGGGCAGAGAAACCCTGAGCCACCAGCGCCAAGGGCCCCGATGACGCCCCGCTCTGCATCGCTCTCCTAGACAGCCCACCTTCAAAGTTGCAGGCAACACCACCCCAGTCTCATCAGGAGGCAGGGAAGAAGGGAAAGCCGACGAGGGCCAGGTGGCAGAAAACCCAGGCCTGTGCTTGCAGGGGCAGTGTGACTACCCTGAGCCCATTTCCTGGCCGTTGGCACTGACTGTGGGAGCTTTCAGGCATGGTCCACTCTTCACGTCCACTGAGGCCTTCTCCTAGTGCTTTTCTCTTTGTAAAATGCACCTAGTTTCTATTTTCAAGTTTGATAGAGCCAAGGTCCTCTCTATAGAAAGAGTGACCCTGAGCTAGATGTGGCAAGAACTCTAGCTCATTTTCCACATGTCAGCACTCAAAAGATAAAGACAGATAGAAACGAAGCCAGCAGCCTTGACTCCTGGCTTTCCTGGCCCTTCTGTCCAGAGCAAGTCCCCAAGTAAAGATCACGTGGGAAAACGAGCTCTTTTGGGGCTTTTCAGAAGCACCACCAGTGGTTGCCGAGATGAAGAGGGATGAGGGGAGCTTTTGAGAACGATGGAATATTCTATATCTTGGTTGTAACACTGGTTACACACCTGCATACATCTGACAGGACTCATAAAACTGTATACTTAAAAGGTGAATTTTAGGAAATTAATTTTATTGCATGTAAATTATACCTTAATATACCTGACCCCCTCAAGAGAGCCTTATAAGACTTATTAATGAAGTGTAATGTATGGGTTTTGTTTAGATCCTTAATTTTTTAAAAACTGTTTAAAAAATGTTATCAGTCCACCAGGGAACTGTGAACAAAGGCAATCGCGTATCTGATGATACTGAAGTTTACTGCCGACTTTCAGGAGTATGGCATTAAGTTATGTTTAAAAAGGGAGTCCTTGAATTTCAGAGGACTGAAATGTTTTCATATTTCCACATAATTTCATAGGAAATATTTCCAAGTTTCTGTGAAATCATATAATTTCTTTATTCATAATTCCTATGAATTATATGATTAATTATAAAGTTATAGGATTGCCTGAAGAGAATCCAGGCACAGTGGGGAGGGAGAAGGAGGTAAGATTGGTGAGGAGAGGATAGTTGTCAAAACTGGGTGATGAGCCCATATGAGTTCATGCTTCTATGCTCTATGCTTTGGCGTTTGTGTGAAATGTTCCATAATAAGCTTTGTTTTTCTTTAACACGTTCTCTGACACCAGAAGGGTGGCAGAAGTGGGGGTGGGGTTGAGGATGGGGGCCCAGGGCAGTGCTTCTCAGAGCAGTGGGCCAGCAGAGGAGCACAGTGGCCATGGGGGGTGGAGCAGAGGTGCAGGCTGCACTGAGCACCAGCCACGGCGGCAGGCATCATGGTGGGCCCGCGGTGGCCAGATCCTCTGACTGTTGTTCAAAAGAAGCTGTAAGTCGAGCTTTTATGTGAAACTGCCAGCCCTTCATTTAAAAATTAAAAAATACTGGGTCAGCCAAACCCAGCCTGTGGGCCAGTTTGCCCAAGAGGCAGCCACATACACAAATTTAGCATTTACTAATTCCACAGCCACTCAGTGTCTTCACTCTGACAGGCCCCAAGCCCAGCCAGCGGCCCAGACAGGAATGTCCCGCTATCTTTGCACCATGAGAGGCAGAAATAGAAACAGCTGCCCATCCAATGAGAGGGGAGTTGGATCACATGTGTGAGGCAAAGTATGTGGGGGCACAGCGGGGTCCCCCGGAGCTTCAGACTCCTGTGGGAGCATCACTTCGATCAGGAGCTGCCTGGCATGGAATGCTCTGTCCGGAGGTACAAGCTGAGGAGTGAGTGGGAGTGCAGATGAAAGAGCCGTTCTTAAAGTTATTATGATTAAGAGAACTTGTTGCTTGTAATTGCTCCTCGTTAAGTCATTGCTATTAAAAACACTTCAAAAGACTTCCCCTGGGGGAGAAAACCATATTTGTGAATTAAAAGGCTCACTATTGTAAGATGTCAATTTATAGATTCAATCCAATCCCAACTAAAATCCCAGCAGTTTGTTTAGTTTTGGTAGACATTGACAAGCTGATTCTAAAAGTTATAGGAAAGTGTCAAGGGCCCAAAGAAGCCAAGAGAATCTTAGAAGAACCAAGCTGGAGGAGTAGCCAACAGATATCAAGTCAAGAGTAACTGTAAAATCACAGAGACAAGAACACTGAGGTACTGGTGAAAGGAAAAAAGACAGATCAATAGAACAGAAAAAAGAGTCTAAAAACTCACCCCCACATATACAGTCACCTAATTGATATCAATAGTGACACTGAAGTGCAGTGGGAAAAGAATGACCTTTTTTAGTAAGTGGTGCTGGGTCGAGTGAATACCCAAAAGAAAAAAAAAATCTTGAAGCACCCCACACAATTCGCCAACACCAGGTCAACTTCATTGGGGTGACAGAGCCAGTTTAGAAGCTACAATAAAAGAACATCTTCATGACCTCAACATAAGTAAAGGCCTCTTAAACTGGACACAAAACTGAAGGTTAAGGTCAACCAAAAGGTTGACAAATTGGACTAAGTTTAAGTCAAGAACTTTTGATCATCAAAAAACACTATTAAGAGAATAAAAAGGCAGAGACCCTGATTAGCTAATGCACATGAAGGCACTTCATAAATCATTTTTAAAAAGGACATTTCAACGTCCTGACTTCTCAGCTTCTTTAATGTAAATGCTACCTCTATTTCGACAGCACCTAGTGCTTGGTGCAAAATACATTCTGACACAAATGCTAAGCAGCTACCATGGAGCAATGCTAGGTGATATCATAACATCTCATTTAAAACATGCAAGAGCTTTGCGAGACTGGGGTTATTGCCTCCATTTAGCAGATGAGGAAAATGAGGTAGAGTGAAGTTAGGGTCTTGCCCAGGATCCACCCAGCACTGACTGCAAGCTGGATAAACCTGAGGACTTCATCTATTTTATTCATGACTATCTGGGGCTTAGTAAATAGTTGCTGAGTTTTCTAAACTGTAAAACTAATGCCCTGTCAATGATACAGCAGGTCCCCCAACAATGTTGTTTCATTATAATGTTAATGAGATGCCCTGGGAACTTGACTTTTGTTTATATTAATTAGCCTATGGTAAAATTGGTTTTGTTGAACTATCAACATCTTGTACAGGACGTACTGTTTAGGAATTGTATTCCCTTGGCCAGCCGAGTGGCTCGTTGGTTAGGAGTTGGCTTGGGAGGGCGAGCTCTGAGCAGCAGGGCCCCGGTTTGGATCCCTCATAAGAGCCAGTGACGCTGCACCCTCTACAGCTAAGATGGTGAACAACAGCTCCATCTGGAGCTGGGCTGCTTTGAGTCCCCGGGATGGCATAGCTGCAGCCCCTGCTGCAGTGGGCTGCCATAGGCTACAGTGAGTGGCCGGCAGCCAGCGTGAGTGGCTTGGCAGCCAGCGTGAGCTGCCAATAGCCGTGGTGAGCGACACCCATAGGCCGGCGACCGATTTGCCTCACCCGGGAAGAGTGCAATGACGATACCAACATGGGCCAGTGAAGCAACATCCTCCACAACTAGACTGAAGAACAAGACAGCAACTTGTCTGTTCCCCTTCCCTGGTTCCCCAACGCTGTTCCCTCCCCCAATTCCCCAATAAAATCTTTAAAAAAAAAAAAGAACTGTATTCCCCGAATATCTGCTTTAAAGTTCAAGGACAACAACTTTCTGGGAGAGAAAACTGTTATCTGAGATCTTGTGGAATTCGGGGAGCCCTCAAGGGCAGAGCTGTGCCCTGGTGGTTTCCCAGCACAGGGCCTGGCCTGGTAGGTCCCACTCAAACCTCCCTGCAACATGACCTGGTGGTAGCCATGATAAGGAACTCAATCGTGAGGAGGCAGTGGTGCAGTCACTTAGTCACACCATCATTTTTTCATATCTACAAACCCTCTGAACTCTTACATCCTTAATATTTGTTTTTTGTTTTTTTTTTTAATCAGGGAATTGGGGAAGGGGAACAGACAAGTTGTTGTCCTTTTGTTCTTCAGTCTTGTTGTAGAGGACATTGCTTCACTGGCCCATGTTGGTATCATCATTGCACTCTTCTTGGGTGAGGCAGATCTGTTGCCAACCTCTGGACAGCCGCTCACAGTGGCTCTTGGCCACTCACACTGGCTGCTGGCCACTCACTGTAGCCTATGGCAGCCCGCTACAGCAGGGGCTGCAGCTATGCCGCCCCGGGAACTCACTGAAGCCCAGCTCCAGGTGGAGCTGCTGTTCACCATCTTAGCTATAGAGGGCAGCGTCACTGGCCCTCATATGTGGGATCCGAACTGGGGCTGTTGGCATCTCAAGCCAGCTCTTAACCAACGTGTCACTAGGCCGGCTCATACATCCTTAATATTTGTATGTAAACTAAGTCACCTTTTTAATTAAACTTTCTTAAAAGGAAGCTTTATGGAAAGTTTAAAAAAATCAATAAAATGAAAACAGTAAAATCAAGCTCGATACTGTCTGGAAATATATACAGTAAAACCTTGGATTGTGTGTAACTTGTTCTGCAAGTGTTCCGCAAGACGAGCAAACATTTCTAATAAATTTTAACTTGATAAACGAGTGATGTCTTGCAATACGAGTAGTACGTGATGCTGAATGTCACATGATCACAATAGAGCCAATGGTTCTCCCTTGCTGCGGGATTGTGGGCGATGTGTCCTATGCTCGGAGGTTATAGAGGAGATCTCACCTGCAGAGGAGGAGAAAAAGGCGGAGGGATCCGTCACTTCAAATGAGATTTGGGAGATGTGTAAAATGTGGAAAACAGTGCAGAATTTTGTAGAAACCCATCACCGAATAAGGCTGTAGCAGTGCGAATGATGAATCTGTTTAACTACTATGCAATGTCACATTTCCGCGAAATCCTCAAAAGAAGGCAAAAGCAAGTGTCATTGGATAGGTTCCTTGTTAAAGTTCCATGAAAAGAAAAAGATTCCATTGAGCCAATAGATAGCAGTGATTCCGTTAGTGATAGTGCAAGTTGTCCTGCACAATATCCCTCCTCTCTCTCGTCTCCCTCACACCAGCCACCAAGGTTCAAAGGCAAGTGCAGGTTATTTTGTTTATTTTTCTTTATATTTTGTATTTTATTATTTTGTATTATATTACAGTATTGTAATCACTTTTATATGAATATTTTGGGGTTGTGGAACAAATCATCTGAGTTTCCGTTATTTCTTACGGGGAAATTTGCTTTGATATATAAGTGCTTTGGATTACAAGCATGTTTCTGGTACGAATTATGCTCGCAAACCAAGGTTTTACTGTATTTGGTTTTCATCCTGTTTCTGACACAGAGCTCATAAAACCTTTGGAAATCCCTAAGTGATAAGAGAGATAAAAGAGTCTTCTGTTATTCAAAACAAGCCCCTTTCGACCACACTGGAGTTTACATTAGGTAACTTTGGAAAGCCTCTAAGGATGGGGCTAGAAGCCAAAGGAACCAACACTGTGATTAAAAGGTTAGAACTTTCAGCCCCATCCTTGACCTTCAGGGAGGAGTGAGGGGCTGGAGGCTGAATTAATCACCAATGCCCAGTGATTTAATCAATCATGCCCACATAATGACCCAGAAGGATGGCGTTTGGAGAGCCTCAGGGTTGCTAAACAGGTGAAGGTGCTGGACAGTGGGATGCCTAAAGAGGGCATGGGAGCTCCATGCCCTTCCTGGTCCCTTGCCCTGTGAGCCTCTTCCAGGTGGCTGTTCCTGAGTTGGACGAGTATCTGTAACAGTGAAACGCTCCAGCCTGCATTTCTCCATGGCCTTCAGACTAACAGCTCCTGCTACAGGTATGCTAGTTACCTAAAGGAGTTCTGCTTCAGGCTTGGGCAAAAACAGCCCCTTGTCTGAAGGTGCCTCTCCTGAAGAGCTGGTAAATTATATACAAAATAATGACTGTTTATCAAAGATTTATAGGAGCCTCAAGACACGAACTCAGATCAGTGGGGGTCAACGGCCTCACGGGGGGAGATTTATTTACAGACTTCACTCTCCTTTGGATCCCTGTGGGCACCTAGCTGTCTCTAGCCCTCACCCACCTCTTGCCCCACCCCTTCTCCCTTCTCTTGACATAAAAGAGGACTGAATTTGGGGCGTTCCTAATGTAAGCATGACGTATACTTTCAAGGATTTAGCAATCTAGCTTGGTTTACTGAATTATAGTTGGATTTATTTTGTAGTTTATTATTTTTTTTCTCTTGTTTCTTCCCCTCACTGCTGGATTTAACTGCTCTGCTTTCCAAAGGTTACATGCATACCTCATTAATCTAGCTAATCAGTGGAACATTAACTTGCAAGCAACTGAGTCAGCGTCTGAACACTGGCAACCAGGCTGCAGTTCTGGACTGCGATTTTCTGTCAGACGTCATATGCATCACCCATAAGACTGGGTTCGAGATAACCATCGCAGAACCAAAGGGACCCCAGGAGATGTTCTCCTGGACAAGTCGTATGACTAACTCCCCCTTTCCTTTGTTCTGCTTCTTCTTGTGTGCCTATAAAGCCTTTTGACGGTTCTAGGAACGGGGAGATGGCCTTTGGAAAGGAGTCCACCATCCTCCCGGCATTTTGAATAAACCTGCTTTTCTTTTCACCAACCTTGTCTCTCCATTAGATTACTGGCTTATGAACGGCAGGCAGCGGGACCTTAACACAGTAACACTACAATGGATTTGCAGAAGTGTTAAAGCTCCCTGTCTTCTCAAGCTGGTGCCTTCTTGATCAATAAATCTTTCCTTATTTCAAACTCTGAGTTTTAAGTTTTGGCCCTTTGAAGTGTTGGGCACATGAACCTTGAATCGGTAACGAATGGCGAGTCATAGCCAGGGGCTAGTTTCCAGGGGTAGATGAACCCTGGCTGGGCACCCCCTGTGAGTCCTGAACACCTGCCAGAGCCACTTTGTTTTGGGGACTTAGGAGGGACTCCCCAGGGGACACTGGTCACTCTTTGGCACATAGCACATTTGGAGTAAGGAAACATCTCTGGACTTCAGTCAGCTGTCTGTGAGGTGAGTTGTTTTGGAATGGGCAGCAGGAGAATCCCTCTTCTCACTCTGGGTGGTCTGTCCCTCAGGACAAGGGCATTTGCATTTTGGGAAGCCTCCATCTGAGAGAAGGAAGGAGTTCTTCCTCTCTATCCCAGCTTTCTCTCCCTTGAGGCAAAGCTATTTGCATTTTGTGGAGCTTCCCTCTAAAAACCGGAAAGACTGGGGCCAGCTGAGTGGCTCAGTTGGTTAAGAGTTAGCTTAAGAGTGCGAGCTCTGAGCAACAGGGCCGCTGGTTCGATTCCCACGTGGGCCAGTGACGCTGCACCTGAGCTGAGCTGCCAACAGGTGGCAGGATGGCTCAGCTGGTGAGAGCACGTGCTCTTAACAACAAGGTTGCCTGTTCAATGGTGGGCTACGTCCAGCTGGAATTAAGACTGAACTTGGCACCTTGAGTTGAGCGGCCACCCAGGTGGCTAAGGGGACAGAGCATGTGCTTTTAACAACAAGGCTGCTGGTTTGACTCCCGCTATGCCCACCCACAACTAAGACTGTAACACAGCACCTTGAGCTTAGAGACCACGAGCTGCCAACGGGCACCCAGATGGAGACTGGCACCCTCCACAACAAAGACTGAAGAACAACTTGGCTGGTCCCCTCCCCCAATTCCCCAAAATTGTTCCCCTCCCCCAATTAAAAATAAATAATAATAAAGGAAAGACTGCTGGGAATTTATCCATGTTGCATCTGTGGATAAGCCAATTTGTTTTGCGTTTGTTTGAGGTATCGAGTTGGGAGGAGGAAAACTTGTAGGACTTGTACCTGGTTTGTGAGCCATTTGTTAGCCTTTGTTTGTTTGGCTATTTGAATCTGAAGTCTGTAACTTGCCTGGTGTACCTGAGGTTTGGTTAGGAGAGTACTCAATTTATTGCCTTGTGTATCATTTCTGTGTGGATCTGAGGCTTCTTCTCCCCTTATAGATTGGGAAATAAGAAATGACACGGTGTCTGAAGCTTCTTCCCCTACTCTCCATTCTTTTCATCTCCAGACATGCTGTAGCTGCTGTCTGTGCTTAGGCTTCATGCTGGCACAGTCTTCCTCTGGGAGGATCTGCCACTTTAAATTCAGGAGATCTGAAGCCGTTTTTTTTGTTTGTTTGTTTGTTTGTTTGTTTTTTAACTCTCTGAGCCTTCTGATTTTCTCAGTCCTCTCTGAGACAATGGAATGCATCCTTTGAGTATAGATTAATTCTTAAAGGGTTTAAAGGAATTCCTATAGTATGCAAAGTTTTGGCCCTCAGCAAAATACCTCTGAGTTTTATATTGTACCTAGGACACAAAAGCTAGCATTTTAAAATGAAAGATCTGAGATCTCTGCCTATGTTAATATGTTCTAGATATGGCATATTTCTACCACTGAATAGTAGTACTGCTAATGTGTAGTATTAAACTGGCTTAAACAAACAAGTGCTTATATGAGAATTCTCAAACATATAACTCATCTTAAGACTTTTGAATTTGCTATTAAGCTTCTTGGATCTTATAGATGCTGATATAGACGTTAGCTTAATTACAAGGAGAATTTAAAGAAAGGCAGAAAGGAAAAAAAAATCAAGAGATTTCCCAACAAGGTGAAAATTTTTAAAAGGCTACTGAGATTATGAGCTTGGGACTTCCTCAAAGCTTTCTTTTCTTTCTTTGCCTCTTAATGATTCTACTTCCTATACATTTACTGTACATACCAGTTCCAATGTTTCTATTTACAGTCAAACCTTGGATTGTGAGTGACTTGGTTTGCGAGTGTTCCACAAGATGAGCAAACATTCCTAATACATTTTAACGTGGTAAACGAGCGATGTCTTGCAATACGAGTAGTTTGTTTCTGGAACGAATTATGCTCTCAAATCAAGGTATATTGTACTTCAGCCCAATGCAGGCCCTGTGACTTGGGAGAGGTATTGCATCTGTATGGGATCCACTCCTGGCTCCAACTTAAATATACACAACATATGCCAAGGTTCAGATAACCGGCTTAGCTGCACCTTCTGCTCCCCAACGGACAAAACCAAACTCAATAGAAAATTTCACCACAGGCTGAAGCAATTTACGTCTTGGTTAGAAAATATAAAACGAGTCAAGAGGTAGTAATTTGCAGTAGTTTCCAGCAGACTCTGCCCAGCCGACCCTTCCCTTACTTTAATAAATCTTCCTTTTATATTTCTATCTGCCTCATGAATTCCTTCCCAGCCTGTGACGGAGCAGACACACTATTTTACTCTGATGCCTTAGCAAATATGTTTCAAGGTAACTTGTTTGTTTGCTTGTTTTTCTTAAAGCAGATTGGTAAATTTCACCTTTGTTAGCAGTATAGAAATATTTATATTTTTCTTCCTACCTGGTCTGTCCAGAGACTTGGGAGACTCTCAATGAGTATTATTGTTTTCATGGCAATGTGGTTATTTGCATAAATTCAGTAGGAATCTGTTCTCTTTATAACAGGACCCAACTGGAAACTCTTGATAAGGCTTTGACTGAAACGTTATGTTTGAAAGAGATGTACGTGCACAGACTCTGGCTGTCCCCAGACAGCTTTAAGGAATTAAGAGTGACTTTGGAAGCCAATAAAAGCCCCTTGGAAAAACAGCCTGGGACCTTGCTTACATGGTTCAAAGCAGGGTTGCTTTCCTGGGAGATGGCAAAGGAAGAACCTCCAGATATTTTCAGGGACCTCAAGAACCTGAGAAATTCACCCAAATCTAAAGGAATTGCAGGTGAAGTCTAATGGCAAGGATGTGGCTTGGCTTCTCAGTCCTGAGAGGCTAACTGAAGTTCAATTCAGAGATACTTTATGAAATCCCAGCAAAGCAGATTTAAAGGAGCTCATACGAGTATATGATCAATTGCTATTCTTGTACTTAATGCAAATAACAGGCTAAATGTATTGAAACTAGGCTATGCAATGAAATTAGTCTTTACTTGGCTATCTTTGATAAAAATGAGGGTGACTTTACAGAGAAAAATTGTTTCAGTAGAAACTACTATATAATGCTCAATTGTGGATATTAGACTAGTTCAGTTAACTGTCTTTAAAGTTTCACCTGTGAACTAGATCCTGAATTTTTCTACTGAAAGTATTTGGATGCAACGCTCTGAACTAGTGTTTCATTTTCCTCCTATCCTTTGTCTTGGAATTATTGAGAACCAAACTGTTTTTTTGTTTTTATTCCCTGAGCCTTGCAATTGCAGACTGCAGCTAGATGGCATGATGTAAACTTAGGAGAGATCAGTGACTCTCAGTGACTGGCACTGTGTGAGTCGCACAGGTTTGCCTGAGCACCTGATGACATCAGAGGCATTCAGAGTTCGGACCAGGAGAATCTGTCAGATTGTCAAACTGCCTGCCTTCATTACTTTTTATTCTTTGTCTCATATTAGAGTCTAGGTTCCTGGCCTACCACTTCTACTGTTGCTGTGGTCTCTGCTTACAAATTGAACACCCAGAATGCCCCCTCTAAGGCTCAGGGATTATCACAGAAGCAGGCATGCAAGACTGTAAGAGCTGGATAAGAGGGGCATGGATAGGAGGGACACAATGGGCAGACAAATCTGACTCCTTATAAGTTATTCCTCCCTTCTGTTGGGGCAGGAACCCAGTTGCCCTATTTCCCTCAAGATTGAGTTATAAACAAAAAGGGGGGATTGTAACAGTGAAATGCTACAACCTGCATTTCTCCATGGCCTTCAGGCTAACAGCTCCTGCTACAGGTATGCTAATTTGGTAGGCTGAGTGGCTCAGTTGCTTAAGAGTGTGGGCTCTGAGCAGCAGGGTCACGGGTTCGATTCCCACATGGGCCAGTGAGCTGCCAACAGGTGGCAGGATGGCTCAGCTGGTGAGAGCACGTGCTCCTAACAAGGTTGCTGGGAGTTGGGATTGTGGGCTACGCCTGCCTGCAATTAAGATTGAATTCAGCACCTTGAGCTGAGCAGCTATGAGCAGTCACCTGGATGGCGACTGGACTTGGAGCTGAGCTAGCTGTGCCCTTCACAACTAAGATTGAAGGACAACTAGGCTGTCCCCCTCCCCCAATTCCCCAATTAAAAAAAAAAAAAAATCAGCAGGTATGCTAATTAACTAGAGGAATGCTGCTTCAGGCTTGAGTATTTTGCAGAAATAGCCCCTACTCAGGAGGTTCCACTCCTGAAGATCCAGTAAAGTCTGTACATGCTTAAGGAGACTTCACTCTTTCTTGGATCCCTGTGGGCACCTAGCTGTCTCCAGTCCTCACCCACCTCTTGCCCCACCCCCCTTCACCTGACATTAAAGACTACTGGATTTGGGGCGCTCCTAAAATGGATTTGCAGACGCATTAAAGTCTCCTATCTTCTCAAGCTGGTGCCTTCTCGATCAATAAAACTTTCCTTATTCCAGAATTCGACATTTTGAGTTTTGGCCCTTTGAAGTGTCGGGCACATGAACCTTGAACTGGTAAACTTCTCCTTTCATAATAAACTGGTAACCTAGTAAGTAAACTCTTTTCCTGAGTTCTGTGAGCCACTCTAGCAGATTAATCAAACCTGAGAAGGAGGTATGGGAACGTCTGATTTATAGTTGGTTGGTCAGAAGCATAGGTGACAACCTGGACTTGAGACTGGCATCTGAAGGGGGTGGGAAGTCTCGTGGGATTGAGCCCTTAGCCTGTGGGATCTGACACCAACCCCAGGCATATAGTGTTGGACCCAGGTAGTGTCAGGAGGGCTGGTGAATTGCTTGCTGTGGGGAAAACTTTCCCCACATCTGGTCACAGAAGTATTGGGAGTAGAGGGAAAACTTAGTTTTCTTCTTATACTGTCACTGCCCAGAGCTCTAAGCTTGAGGTGGCTCTCTTCATTTAAAAAAAGAAATTAGCAAGTGTTAGGGAATAAGGACATATTAGTACCAAACTGCAATTCTTTCCTTGTCGATAATGAAAGGATTGAAAGGAAATTGCAAAAGGAGTAATTGCCTTATTATATGTCCTATGCAAAACAGCACCTCTATACCATCTGTTTACAAAACAGAAAGGTCACGCAGGGGCCTGGGGTAAAATGAAAACAGTGCCAGCTCCAGCTCTGCTTGGGTGGATGACCTCAGGTGGTGCCTTCCACATCCCTGAATCTCAGGTTATCTTATCTGTAAAATGGTGCCTTCCACCCTGTAAAGTTCAACTAAGACAGACATAAAAGGACCTTGCAAACTCTAAAGTGCAGTATAAATATAAGGTAGATTGAAGCATCGTCTGTCTACCAACAAGGCAAATGCTGCTAGGAGACGGTATCTCTCTCAGCTGGTTCAAGGACCAAGGCCTAAGTGCAGAATGTTTCTTGGATCAACGGAGACTTCCCAGAACTCTAGATTGCTGAGAAAGAGGGGTCCCAAGCAGTTTACTTACGGTGGCTGAATTCTGGTGAACTCGGGGATTTCGTCTTTTTTCTTTCTGAAGAAGAACCAGTAGGTTAGGAGGCCCACAATGAGTGAAAACAGAATCATGTCCGTCATGCTGAAAAGAGACACTTCTTCAGTCACTGTCTCAGACGTGGTGGCGCTGGTATCTATGTTGGAGTCCTCCATGTTGACCAAGAAACTGTTGGGAGAGAAAAATGACAGACTTCAGGAGGGAGGAGCAGGGTCCCTCCCTGAGAGCTTCAGCCTGGGCAGAAGCTTCCTTATCAGCAAGGCCCCCATCCGGACACGGACAGGGGTGTAGCCCTGGGTGGGCACTAAAACAGCAAGCGGCCCTCATGGGTCAGTCCAGCCCAGGGTGGACCTTAGGTGTAGGGTAGGGCTGGAGCTAGGACTGGGCCCCCTGCAAACAGAGAACAGAAGCCACACACTCCCAGGACCACCAAGCATCCTCCAACCACACAAAGACAGCAGAGGGGCTGGTTCCAAGAGGGGACCACTTCATCACAAACCCTTTCCCCAAATGAGTGCCAGACTCTGCACATTCAGGTCTTCAAGACAAGCCCTGGATGGCTCCTGGGAAATAACCTGAGCCCTTGGAAGACACTGCCTACTAAGAACGTCTCTGTGCACGCAGACAGTTGATGCCAGCCATGTCACTGAGCGTGACTGCTTGGGACTCTGAATCACCTCATCTCAGTGTGACCTCTGGGGGGCTGGAGGCTAAGCAAGCTTAGAGACACTGGCGCTCCATGCCTACGAGACTGACTCTTTTTGTTTTTTAAATTTTATTGGGTAATTGAGGGAGGGAACAGCATTGGGGAAGTGGGGAAGTGGAACAGACAAGTTGCTGTCCTTTTGTTCTTCAGTCTAGTTGTGGAGGACACCGCTTCACTGGCCCATGTTGGTATCGTCATTGCGCTCTTCTCGGGTGAGGCAGATTGGTCGCCAGCCTCTGGATGGCTGCTCACAGCGGCTCTTGGCACCTCACGCTGGCTGCCAGCCACTCACGCTGACAGCCGGCCACTCACTGTAGCCTATCGCAGCCCACTGCAGCAGGGGCTGCAGCTATGCTGTCCCGGGGACTCACAGCAGCCCAGCTCCAGGTGGAGCTGTTGTTCACCATCTTAGCTGTAGAGGGCAGTGTCACTGGCCCTCATATGTGGGATCTGAACCGGAGCCGCTGGTGTCCCAAGCCATCTCCTAACCAATGTGCCACTCGGTTGGCCCATGAGACTGACTCTTGAAAAAACCCCGGACACCAGGCTCAAGTGAGCCTCCCCGCTGGCCATGCTTCCCACATGGTTGCTAGGGAATTCAGTGCTGTCCATGTGCCTCCACTGGCAGAGGATACCTGAAAGCTATAAAGACAGGCTTCCTGGCTTCTCCTGGGCTCTGCCCTATGGAGCCGTTTCCTATGCTGATTTTGGTCTGTACCCTTCTGCTGTAATAAACCATAACTGAGAGTAAAACAGCTTTTTTGAGTTCTTTGAGTCCTGGTGAGTCACTGAACCAGAGGGTAGTCTTGTCACACCAACCTAGTTAGTTCCCTTGAAAGATGCTCAGCTAGCCCTTCTACCATTGAAACGTGGCAGGTAGGTAGATCTGATATGAGTCAACACAGGCCAAAGCACATGCAACCTCAGAAGTCCACTTCTGTCACTTAGCAACGAGGCTGGCTGGGCTCAGCTCTGGCACGGCATCATTCCAATTTGCTATCACTGCTTTTACCAACTGCATTGTTTTCACCACACCGAGGACTCCCAGGCTCAGTCAGGAACGCCTGTCATATCTCAGTGACTCAGACAATAGACGATTACTTCATATCTGACTTCTGTTAGCTGACACTGCCTCCAGGAAACCCCATAGCTGGCCCTGAGCAGCTCAAGCACCCCACCCCGGCATCTGAGGGCTCCTGGCATCAACCCTACCCTCCTGCAACCTATTGGGAATGGGCCAATCAGAAAGGGCCTCAAGCTTCATTCTTTGCTTTCTCATTAATCTGAGGTGCTGTCTCATGGTTGAGTTCCTGAGATAAACTCAGCCTTTTCCTTTTGATGTCTTAGATTAAAGGACAAACCTAACTCTAGTGCCCACAAAGGGTATTGTTTATATTTAAGTATTAATTTATAAACACGTTTAATATTTACTCAGTGTTTGTCATGTCTTTCATTCCAGCCTTGTCAGTGTGGTCTGTCATGCCCACAAGCCTTCTGTCAAGCTCTCACAAAACCACGGAGAGAGAGGACCTGCTGGGATGGATTCATGGATTCTAGAAAGACCACAAAACCATGAGGCACAGACGCTCAGAGCCCCACTGGAACCAGCTGGGGGTTCTGGTCAAAATTAATGTGCTGACATGGGAAAGCCTCCAGCTGGCATCCCTCAGCAGTCAGGACTAGGGGAGGGCGGCTGGACGGCTCAGCTGGTGAGAGCGCGTGCTCTTAACAACAAGGTTGCCGGTTCAACTCCCGCATGGGATGGTGGACTGTCCCCCCAGCAACTAGATTGAAACCGGCGACTGGAATTGGGAGCTGAGTTGTGCCCTCCACAACTAAGATTGAAGGACAACAACTTGACTTGGAGCTGATGGGTCCTGGAAAAACACAATGTTCCCTTTTCTCAATTCCCCAACACTGTTCCCTTCCCCAATTCCCCAATAAAATCTTTAAAAAATAAAAACAGCAGCAGTCAGTGGACACCGGCTCCCTGTCCCGCCGCCCTTCCAACGCAGGTCACCCTGTCCCCTTACTTTACCAAGCGGGGAGCTACCGCACATGACGCTGAAAGACTGTTGGCACATACGCACAAGTTGACTGCGCAACTCAAGAGAAAGCTCATTCCAGGGCAGGTGGTTTCTGAGCGATGATGTGCTGGAGGGCAAGGGAGACTGTGGTTTGTACTCACACAAACCCATTCTTTCAATATGTTTGGTTCAAGGATCCCGGACCACTGCAATAGACTCCTAACAGGCCTTTCTTCACACGGTGGCCAGAGGGATCCTTTGAAAAAGTGAGTCAGATCATGCCACCTCCCTAATCAAACCCCTCAAATGGCTTCACACTTAGTACAAAATCTAAAGTCCTTATCCAGCCTCTAAGCCCCATATGATCTGGCCCCTGGACACCACTCCCACTACACTGCTTACCACTCTGCCCTTTCCTTACACCTCATCAGTCACACTGGCGTTCTTGTGCCTCAGGGTCTTTGCACGTGTTAACATGCTGTCCAGGGTCCTTGCCCTCACTTCCTTCAGGTCTCCACTCAGATGGCATCATCTCAGGGAGACTTTGCCTCACTATCGTATCTGGTCACTCTCCCTTCTCTTGCCCCTCACAGCACTGATCACTACCTGACATACGTTTTTCCCACTGGCCATCTCCCTAACTACAGGGACAGCCCACAAAGGCAGAGACTTCACTTAGTTCACAACCTGGCAGATAATGAGCCCCTAGTACCAACTTATGGATCAATGAACATATAATTCTGAAGTAGCTGGAATGGCAAACCATGACACACAGATTGGCACACAGATTACGGAGTGATTTTTAGATGTGAAAAGCATAATGCAGATACAGCATTACAACACAGTTTTGAGGCTAAGTCCACTCCTCTCCATTCTTACTGCCTCTCTGTCTTAGCTCAGAGACAGAACCCACAAATCCCTGCACCACTGAGGAAACAAGCAGGCACTCCCACTGGGAATGTGACTGGCTCCCCGACGCAGGGAGGGTGGGGCTCAGGCCCTGAACCCCTCACAGCACACTGGACACTCGGCAATTGGAACTGGGGTCTCAACGGAATTGAAAAGGTTCCCGGGATGGGCCGGCCGAGTGGCGCATTGGTTAAGAGCTGCTTTTGGGATGCCAGCGGCCCCGGTTCGGATCCCACACATGAGGGCCAGTGACACTGCCCTCCACAGCTAACAACAGCTCCTCCTGAAGCTGGGCTGTGCGAGACCCGACGACGGTATAGGCTGCAGCCCCTGCTGCAGTGGGCTGCCATAGGCTACAGTGAGTGGCAGGCAGCCAGCGCGAGTTGCCAATAACCGCGGTGAGCAACCATCCAGAGGCCCGTGACCGATCTGCCTCATCCGGGAAGAGTGCAATGGTGATACCAACATGGGCCAGTGAAGCAACATCCTCCGCAACTAGACTGAAAAACAAAAAGACAGCAACTTGTCTGTTCCCCTCCCCCAATTCCCCAATAAAATCTTTTAAAAAAAAGAAAATGTTCCTGGGAGCTTTGACTCTGTGGTGGAAAACTTCAGACAGACAAGAGCTGCAGAGGAGCGGCAGGAAAGACGTGGCCATCATTTATCTGAGGCCGCTTATCTGAGGCTGATCTACAATGCGGAATTGGAGGGTTCACATGGGTAAGGAGCTGCCTGAGTGGCGAAGCTAGAAAGGGGGCCGGGGCTCCCCAGGAAAGGACTGTGCTCAGCACCGTCTGAGCAGGAAGACCTACTGCACACGTGCCTCTCCCCTGCTCTGTGTGAGCTCCTGAGGGAAGAACAGTCTCCTGAGCACCTCTGAATCTGGCACACGGTTGGAAGAAGGGCTGGCAGGCTGGCAAGAAGGTGGCCAACCTGGGAGGAAAAGCCTTGATCCCACATCCCCACACTAGAATACGGAGCAGTGTGCCTGCAGGCTGAAGCTGAGAACAAGCTGTTAAACCATTGTCATCTCACCTAAACCATTATTTTCACACTGAAGTGCGCATGCACACACACACACACACACACACCAGCCTCTCCAGCCTGCATCTCTGAATCCCTGTCCATGAATTGGTAACTTAAGCATGCAGATTTAAAACACATTTGGGTGGCAGTGTGCTCATTCGGCAACCCCCTAGGACAGAGGCTCCCAAGCTTTCTCATGTCATGGAGCTCCAGCTATCTCAGTAAAATTTTCATGGTATTCTAGGCCCAAATGAATACTATCTGGGAAGTAGTGAGGTCTAAATGTTACTGGCAACTAAGCAGCACCCCCTGGCCCACCACTGAGAAACTTTTAAGTTTTCTTTTCTATAGAAATGTTAAGTCTCCTCCCTAGTTGTTTAGTTTCTTAGCTCTTGGCTTTGATTACTCTGCTAACTAGGTGTGATCTTAGACTAAAGATCCCCCTTGCTTCTTGATTGCTTTGTAAATCAGTTTCTGAATCCTAAACAATAGAAGTCTCCTAGCCCTGCTTCAGAGAACTACTAGAAAGCCTGTGACTTCCTAATATCCCCCAGGCCAGTAAGCTAAATGCCAAACCCATTCTGGGTCCAGACAACTGACACCACCTGAGTGATGGACTGAATAACCACAAGTTTCATAAGAACTAACAGATTTATATTTTTATCCTCATTCAGGAGCCTTGAGGATGCAGGGGATACCCCAACAAGATTGCCAATCACAACCAAAAAAGCCAGCGTGGTCTTCCAGGCGGCGCTTGAGACCCCTTCCTCTCATCAGAGACCAATTAGGGTGAGAGTTCCGTGAACCCCAATAGGCAGGGACAGCTCTACGCCCCTGCCCAGCAGGAAGCGGATACAGAAGAAGAGTCCTCCTGTCTCTAAACTTCCCATAGAGATTTTTATGGGGATCACGTCTCTCTAAGGGAAAACTAGGCAGGCAGTTAGAGACTGGCCTTGGGTCTCTGCATTCCTGCACATCCCACAGAGTGCGACAGCCCAGAGGACCTCCCTTCTCCACCCAGAACTCCTCTTTGTATTGTAATTACCTACCCCTGTGGGAAAATAAATGGGGACAAAATACCCAACTAGACCAGACCAGTCACTCCACCTGCGCAGTACCTCTTATCAATCATAGGTGCCAATCAAGTGATCCCAAGCCCAAGGGGAACAGCCCATTCTAGAGAAAGGGATAAAAACCCCAAGTCCTGGGAAGTCCGCCCTCTTTTTTGACCGCTTCTTCCCTTTTTGACCCCCTTCCTCCCTTTGAGCCTTTCGAGCCTCACCTTTGTGCGTGGCCCCGTTCCCTACTCTTTGGAATGTAATTTCTAATAATGGACCATTGAGCCAGTCTCTACTGCTTGGGCCTACTTCTACTTCTTTGAATCTCTTCTAATAAACTACTTATTTTACTGCTTTACTCTGGTATCTCGTTCAATTCTTTGCTCAAGTTGCCAAGGACCTGGACTTTGCGCAGAGAAGGGCCCACTCTCCCACAACATAAACCACCGAAAACCTAGCTTTGCAAGACACCAAGTCATCAATAGGAATATAGATGTAACATTGAAACTGAACCACCCCAGCGAGTACTGATGCAGACAGATGTTAGAAAATAAGATACCCCTGGGGTTTGCTGAGGTGCCCTGCAGTGCCTTAGCAGTCTGGGAACCAAGACCCTACGACATAAAGTCACTCTCCTCTGCTGCGTGAAATATTCTGATGGGACCATTTTGGACGTCCTGCCTGACAAGCATCCTCCATTTCAGGTGTGGCAGGGTGACCACGAGACTGTCTGAGGGCCCCACGGGCACTCCAAGGGGACTATGGGAGCCCTATGTGATCTTTTTGCCCTGTGAGCTGTTTCTTCTTTCTGTATTTCGTGGGAAGGAGGAGTACCAGCCAGTGCAGAGCTC
Organism: Aselliscus stoliczkanus; assembly: GCA_033961575.1. Classification (NCBI taxonomy): domain Eukaryota; kingdom Metazoa; phylum Chordata; class Mammalia; order Chiroptera; family Hipposideridae; genus Aselliscus; species Aselliscus stoliczkanus. The sequence continues at coordinate 17,148,286 of CM066728.1, read as the reverse complement.
AGGTGGCCAAACGCATTTGTCAGGAACAGAAAAGAAAAAGGAGTGGACAGGAGAACATAGAAGGAGTAACTTCTTAACTAGACTAGGCTCATGCCATAGCCCTGCCACGGGCTGGCTGGGCCTCCAGGCAAATCCCTTCTGGCAGTAGGGTTTGATGACCCCATCTGTCATATTAGGCACCGAAGAGGGTAAGTCAAAAAGACACCCCCCCACAGGGCCGGCTGAGTAGCTCAGTTGGTTAAGAGCTTGCTCAGAGTGTGAGCTGAACTCTGAGTAACAGCAGTTCGATGCCCAGCCCGAGCTGAGCTGCCGTTGAGCTGCCAACAAGTGGCAGAACGGCTCAGCTACAAAAAAAAATTAAAAAAAATGACGCCCCAAATGGAGCAGATCTGAGTTGATCTTTTATTACAGATTAAGTTTTCATTTTTATTATAAAAGACAACACACCTACAGAAAGGGGCCCAGACAGACAAGTGCTATTTCCCCTGAATTTCAGCAGCTGGCTGGTTCCTGCTGAGCTGTGGCCCCGGGTTAGCAACTCTGGTCCCAGCGCCAGTCAGCAGGCCGGGGAACTTTGCCAGCTTCTGAAAGAGCAGAGACAAGAACAGAAGGGCCCTTTCCCCGTCCAACTGTTTACAACATTGGAGAGTAAAAGTCCCTTCCAGGAAGTAGTTGCGGCTTTCATTTACCATCTGCAAATTCTGGTCAGTAAACAAGGCTGATCAACCAACCTGGCACTGTCATAAGAGCAAGCCCATCACATGATGCAGCAACAAGGAAGGAAGGAAGCCAACAGGCGCTTTAGTCAGCCCCTTCAGCACGCAAATCACCCAGCAGGAAATAGTCACTGTCACCCTGAGATATCCCAGATGAGGGTCTGGCATCTGTGACCAGCTGCAGCAGGAACAGGTTTGCTGAAGCTCACACACCCCTGCCAAGGTTGCGTGGCTGCAAGGCGAGGGGAGACCTAAAGGAAACAAAGCCTGCTCTTGCCTAACAGCTCACCCTCCAGAGACTGAGAGCTCAGGGGAAAGTTACCTCTGCAAGGTGGCCTGCTAAAGAGCAATCGGGCCAGACTCCTCTCTAGCTAGAGTCCACAAACTTGATCATCCAAACCGAGATGTGGCCCGGTGTAGGTTTCTTTGGGTTTATCCTGTTTCAGATTCTCTAAGCTTCTTGAATCATTGGATTTGAGGTCTTTTCAGCTGTTGTTTCTTCAAACACTTTCTCAGCCCCACCCTCTTTCTCCTCTTTCTGGGACTATGATGCCATCAATGTGTCTTCTTATTAGTCCCACAAGTCCCTGAGGATCAGTGCAGTTTTGTCAGTCTAGTTTCTCTCTGTTGTTCAGACTGGATAATTTCCACTGTTTTATCTTCAAGTTCACAGATGATTTCCTCTGTCTTCTCCACTCTGCTGCAGAGCCATCCACTGAGTTTTTTTGTTTTGGGCGGGGGGGGGTGGGGAGGTGTTATATTGTATTTTTCAGTTCTAAGATGTCTGTTTGGCTCTTCTTTATATCTTGTATGAGTCCAACATCTGTGTCATCTTGATGTTGGCATCTGTTATCTTTTCCAGTGCAAGTTGAGATACTCCTAGTTCTTAGTATGTTAAGTGATTTTTTTTTTTAAAGATTTTATTGGGGAATTGGGGGAGGGGTACAGTGTTGGGGAATCTGGGAAGGGGAACAGACAAGTTGCTGTCTTTTTGTTCTTCAGTTTAGTTGCAGAGGACGTTGTTTCACTGGCCTATGTTGGTATCGTCATTGCGCTCTTCCCGGATGAGGCAGATTGGTTGCCGGCTTCTGGGTGATCGCTCACCGCGGCTATTGGCAGCTCACGCTGGCTGCTGGCTGCTCACACTGGCTGCCAGCCACTCACTGTAGCCTATGGCAGCACACTGCAGCAGGGGCTACAGCCTACACCGTCCCCAGGGCTTGCAGCCCAGCTCCAGGTGGAGCTGTTGTTAGCTGTAGAGGGCAGTGTCACTGGTCCTCATATGTGGGATCCAAACCAGGGTCAACCGGGGGGCCGCTGGCATCCCAAAACCAGCTCTTAACCAATGCGCCACTCGGCAGGTCCGGTAAGTGATTTTTTATTGTACCCTGAACATTTGGTGTATTACGACACTCTAAATCTTATTTAAATCCTGTCTTTTACCAGGTCTTCTCCGCCACTACACTGGTGGGGGATGCAGAGCGCCAACTCACTGCTGTCACTTATAGGCATATCCCAACAGTTACAATGCCATGGGGAGGCCAGGTGTGCGGGGAAACAAAGCTCTGAGGATGAAGAAGGTAAGATGGTCCAAAACAAAGAGGTTGCACCAACATCTGAGCTGGGTCATGAAAATGAACAGGGTCTACCAGCCAGATGACAGAGAAGCTCCAGGCAGAAGCAGCATGTACCAAGGCCCAAACCATGGAAGACCAGTAGCTACAGCATCTGGTGTGACTCACGTGTGGTATGATGGGATGCCTCTGCATGTGTGTGGGTATAAGGGTGGTAAGAGATGGCCTTTTAAACGATGTGGCTAAGGTCTTTGGGCCCTGGGTAGCTGGTGATGACAGGACAAGAGTGTGACATGATTAGAAAGGACTATGTCATAGGGAGGTAACCCTGTACAATGGTGCTTGCGCCCACAATATCAATATAGTCACGGAGCCTTGACCAAGGCAGTCTAGACTGGAACATGCTAAGGCAAACGTTCCACAGCAGCTACCCAAATGCCCCCAGCTCACGACCTTTCCCTCAGATAACAGGGCTTATGGGTGTGATCTGGAGACACATGACTGGCCCTGTGTCTGATGCAATGATGTGAAAGAGGAAGGCAGCCAGGAAAGCTGGATCTGTGAAAGCATGACTTGGCGAGAAGCAGGCAGAAGAGCCAGCATCACTGAGCATAGATTGAGCTGACAAAGCCCTCAGGGGCTGCCACTGAACTGCATCTGGTCGTGGAGAGCCACTCGGCCTTGTTTCAATCGGCCTCCCTGGGGCCTCAGCCACCAAGCCTGAACTCCAAGTGAGGTGAATCTACCGCCCCCTAAGCCCCTGGCAATGGACTGCAGGGCCTTCTGTGGGTCTAATTTAATAACACTATTAGAAGTTAGCACAGGGCAATTTATGGGTACAAGATACTTCACAGGAGTTCTGTGAGAGAATAGAAGATATCTATCTATATCTATATCTATATCTATATCTATATCTATATCTATATCTATATCTATATCTATATCTATATCTATATCTATATCTATATCTATATCTATATCTATATCTATATCTATATCTATATCTATATCTATCTTGGTCTCTGTCTCCTGTTCCTGGCACAGAGCTCCTGAAGTCCTTGGAATTTCCTGGGTGATAGCAGTGGATTTTGTTCTAATGAGGCAACTCTGGGTGGGCTCCTGGATTGGGGCTGGTGACCAGAAAGACAAAGCCACGAAGAGAAGCTCCAGTCTCTGGAGAGGGGAGAGGGGCTGGAGGTGGAGTTAATAATTGACCATGCCTACATGAAGGAGCCTCCATACAAATCTCAATAGTACAACATTTGGAGAGCTTCCAGGTTGGTGAACACATTCACATACTGAGAGGGTGACACACCTCAACTCCACGGGGACAGAAGCTCCTGTGCGCGGGACCCTCCCAGGCCTCACCTTATGTACCTCTTCATCTGGCTGTTCATCTGTATACTTTATCATAGTCTCAGTAAACTGGTCAATGTTAGTAACTTTTCCTGACTTCTGTGAGCTGTTTTAGCAAATTGGACCTGAGGAAGGGGTCATGGGAACCTCCTTTTGTAGCCTACAGGTCAGAAGCAGGAATAGAGGTGACAGTCTGACAAGAACCCCTAGAGAGCTATCAGAACACCTCCCCCACACAGGCAGGTCATGCTACAGCTTGCACGGCCCGTCCTGTGTCCACGCAGCAAGCCTGCCGCGTGGACGTGATGCTCCCAGGAATGGGATGGGCCGATGTCCACACAGCCTTCCAAAGGGAATGTGCGCTAAGCGCTCATTAGTACAGGTAAGGGTGGGCTCCACATTTGGCATAGAAGAAGTGGAACACAATCAGAAAGAGTCCCCAGAATAGAGCAGACCCAAAACACGTTACATGAGAAACAGTACAGGAGCTGGAAAGGTTTACTACCCTAAAGAAAAGATGGTTCAGAGGCAGCTGACCCCTTCTTTGAGTAGTCAGAAAACAGGAGGGAGAGGGCCCATAGTGCAGAAGTAGGGCCTGGTAATGGCGGGCAGAGACATATACACTTCCCAAGAACTTTTGACAAAAGAAAGAGAATGCACGCTATGAGGCATGCCCGTCCCGCCCCGCGCCCCCAGCAGAGCAGATGTGCCAGCAGAAGGCTGAGTAATCCGGGTTTAATGACAGAGAGAGTGCCTGCCACCCCAGGGGCCTGGACACAGACCAACCAAATTAATGTTCATTAAACTGAACTGGCTGATTAGTGACAAACTGCGGGGGGGGGGGGCAGGAGGGGGAACAACGCCAAGTCTCTGACCTGAATTAATACTTAAATACTGATTCTTGGATCTCTCACTGAACCCTTTGAACACACACACAGCTCTAGTTTACATTAAACAGGAGCTATAGAAAGCAAGGGCGGACATCATACATGGTGATACATGATCCCACAGCATATCCTAAGGACTCAAGAAAAGAGGAAAAGAACCTGGGAGGCTTAGGGCGGACCTCTGAAAAAAGGCAAGAAGGGGGAAGCACTAACTCTTTTAATTAAATTCCAGGGTAAATGGCCTTCTGGCTTCCCCAAGCACACCATTATTACGTCCTAATTAGGTCATTTCAAACCCAACGCCGTCTGCACAGACACAGATGCTGCTGGCTGATGGTACCTTCACTGTGCCTTCTGGCTCCAAGACGGAAGACTTGGAATCTGTAAACCATGACAGGGAATAATGCCTCCCGCACCCAGGCACCTCGATGACCATTCGTCCCAGGAATTCCAGCCTCTCCCTGCACGGCCTCCAGCGACAGGAGACTTACCACTTCCTGGCCTCATCTCCCTCTGCTCAACTGTTTATGTTAAAGGGTGAAAAGTCAGGCCAGAAGCTGACCACTCACATGGCTACTTTCTCTCTAGAGTTTCCTTCATTTTTTCCATACATAAATATATTTACACACACATATACATATGCTCATACAAAAAGCAGATAAAGTATACCCTATTTTATCAAATATTTTTTCATGTTGCTAGAGGATCCTTTAGGATGGTATTTTCTTTGGCTGCCCAATAGTCCATTGATTTGAGGTACCATTATTTACTTAATTATTTCCCTAGTCTTTATTTACTGAAGTATTTTTGATCATGTAAATACATGTGGAAACGAGGAAGAAAAGATGAGCAACATGGCCCCGTTGTGTGGAAGTTCCCAATCTGGCCAAGGAAACACTGCTAACACAGGTGAGAAATGCAGTGAAATAAATGTTTTCAAAGTGCTGTGGGGATGGGGAAGAAGTGAGTAACCTGCCCCAGGAAAATGGGGGAATACTCCACAAATGGGTTATGTTAGCAGAGTTGTTTCCAATTCCTCCCCTTCCTGAATAACAGTAGTATTGGTTGCCAGCTACACAGGCGCTGGCCGGGCACTGCTTGGCTGTGTGTGTGCCGGCCGCCTTACACTGATGTGACTAGGATCTCCTTCTAAATGAGCTCAGCGTTCAGGTCAGTCTCAGGGGTTAGTGGTAGTCACACAGCTGGAAAGCGGTGGGACTTAAATGAAAATGTGTCTGTTTCTAAAATCCACTCTGATTTCCTCCCTAAATTACATTAATAAAAGCATCTTTAAACAAAAATCTTTTCTCTTTAAAAAAAATCCTTAAATTCTCAATTAGATTTGAATTTATATAACTTTTGATACATATGTTGCCTTCAAATAGGATCAACCTCCAGCTAGGCTGATTGGGGGGGTGTGAGACATACATTACCAATATAGGGAATGAAAGAGGGGACATCATTAGATTCCACAGACATTAAAAGGATAACATGGGGGCCGGCCGAGTGGCGTGGTTGTTAAGCGCTGGCTTCGGAAGCCAGTGGCCCCGGTTCGGTCCCACACATGAGGTCCAGTGACACTGCCCTCAGAAAAAAAAAAAAAAAGGATAACATAGGAAATTATGAACAAGAAGATGCTAACATTTGATAACTTAGATGAAATGGGACAAATTTCTTAATAGACACAAAACTACAGAGCTCACCCAAGAAAAGTAGATAACCTAAAGATTTCTCTAAAAGAATTCAAATTAGTAGTTAAAACCGTCACCAAAAATGAACACTAGGAGCAGATAATAATACCAATTCTACACAACATCTGTCAGAAAAAAGACTCAACTCATTTCACGAGGCCTGTATTGCCCCATACTGAAAACTAGACAAAGACAGACAGAAAGAAAAAGGAAGACTATAGACCAACCTGCCTCATTGACATAGGTGCAAGAATCTTCTAAATATTAGCAAATTCAATGTAGCAGCGTATAAAAGGATACTACATCATGATCAAATGAAGTTTATTCCAGTAATACGGGCTGGTTCAAATATTCAAACACAATGTAATTCACTGTATCAATGGGCTTTAAAGACCCCTATGATCATCTTAACAGATGGAGAAATAGCATCTGACAAAATTCAACATCCATTCATGATGAAAACACTTGGGAAACTAGGAATAACAGGGAACTACTACCATCTGAGAGTCATGAACATGTTGTTATTATAACCACCCACTTCATTGGGTTATTGTGAGAATTAAATAAGCTGAATTTGTAAAGGATTTAGAACAGTGCCTAGCACAGAGTATATGCTATAATAAACATAGTTGTTACTATCAAAAATTTTGGATAAGAAGTAAACAACAAAAAGGATTAAGCTCCTGCAGCTATGAGAAATAAGCTACTGCGACATGCAAGGACATGGATGACTCTCACAGACAAAACATTGAACAAGAGAAGTCAAATGTATCAGAGCCCCTTACATAGAAGAGTACCAACCACTTATAGTTTAACTTCAAGAACAGACCAAAGTAGGGGTGACTGGTTAGCTCAGGTGGTTAGAGCGTGTTGCTGATTACACCAAGGGTGCTGGTTCAATCCCTGCATGGGCCACTGTGAGCTGTGCTCTCCCTAAAAGTCAGCTATACCATTGCAGCATGAAAGGAATGTGTAACCAATGACCATGGCTGTTAGCCAATAAAAAATTAAAAAAACAAAACAAAAAAACAAGTAATCTGTGGTGATAGACACAAGGGCAGTGGTTATCTTTCGGGTGAGGGTCATGAGTAGGAGACAGCAGGGAAGCTCCCGGCATGTTGGACAGTGTACTATCGTGACCAAGTATTTACAGGGGAGTTTATCTGCATAAAAAGTCATGAAGCGGTACACTGAAGATCTGTGCACTTTACTGTATGTAAGTTACACTGTAGAATAAGTGTCCATAATGCAAGAGCATACATGCAATGGCCCCAGTGATGCAGCGATATGTATGCGTACATATGCGTAAGATGATATGTAAAAGTATTATCACAAAAATATTATCTCAGGGGTGAGAAGCTTTTTTTCCCCACTTTATTTTGAACGTATTATGTCCTTTTAAAAAAATAATGAGCAGGTGTTATTTGCCTAATCAGAAAAATATTTTTAAAGCTGTTTTCGTATGGAACAAAAATGCCCAGGCCCTCGGGTTCAGGGACCCTCTGGTTGGAATGTGCCTCTCATGGAGCCGTGACATGTTCACCATAGCATTGCTTGTGTCAGGCCCAAACTGGATACTTCTATTTTCAATTCCAAATAATGGAATGCTATGCAGTTGTTAAAAATGATTAGATGGAGCTAATGGTACTCTCGCTGAAAGACTGCCAAAACGTATAAAATAAAAAGTGATATTCTCATTACTAAACCATTAATGACATAAAAGAAACATTATGTATTTCTCCAGAAAATTATCCAGGAGGACATGAATAACATAATAGTGATTTTCTCTGGGGAATGTCTAGAACATGAATGGGGGGGGCATCTAAAAGAACCTTTGCTTTGTCTGTCCCTTTATAATGAGACAGCTGATACTCATGAGTTATTTCCTAAATTAAAAGAAAAATACATGGGAGCTGGGTTTTACTGTAGAAGAGAGTTTGGAAATCTGCAAAGAGAGAACGAGAAATGAACACTGCAGTGTTGAACTGAAATGGGAGGTATCAGTGTGCACAACGTTTTTTTTAATATGTAAAGATACAGAAATGGGTATGTTTATCTGTATTTCCCACTTTTGTCTGCTGACAAGGCTTAGAAATAATGATATCCCAGAAACAAGGGGCTATATAGCACCCAGATCTTGGTTTCTAAACATCATTCTCCACCAAAAGGAATCAGGGCTCCTTGGCTGAGCCTAGAACCAGGGCAGGAAAGGTAGTGAATTAACCTGGGTCACCTGGCTGAGCAAACAGAGTGGGGAAGGGCTCAAAGAATGACAGGGACATGTCAAAAGGACACAGGGGGCCGGCCGAGTGGCTGAGTTGGTTAAGAGTTGGCTTAGAGTGCGAGCTCTGAGAAACAGGGCCGCCGGTTCAATTCCCACATGGGCTGGAGAACGCTGTGCCCTAGCTGAGCTGTTGCCGAGCTGCCAACAGGTGGTAGGATGGCTTAGCTGGTGTAAAAACAAGATTGCCTGTCCAGGAACTAAGACTGAACTCGGCACCTTGAGCTGAGCTGCTACCCAGAGGGCTCAGATGATAGAGCGTGCACTCTTTTTTTTTTTTTAAAGATTTTATTGGGGAATTGGAGGAGGGGAACAGCGTTGGGGAGCCGGGGAAGGGGAACAGACAAGTTGCTGTCTGTTTTGTTCTTCGGTCTAGTTGCGGAGGATGTTGCTTCACTGGCCCGTGTTGGCATGTATCATCATTGTGCTCTTCCCGGGTGAGGCAAATCGGTCGCCGGACTCTGGATGGTCGCTGGCCTCTGGATGGTCGCTCACTGTGGCTACTGGCAGCTCATGCTGGCTGCCAGCCACTCATGCTGGCTGCCGGCCACTCACTGTAGCTTATGGCAGCCCACTGCAGCAGGGGCTGCAGCCTACACCGTCGCCAGGGCTCACACAGCCCAGCTCCAGGTGGAGCTGTTGTTAGCTGTAGAGGGCAGTGTCACTGGCCCTCATATGTGGGATCCGAACCGGGGCCGCTGGCGTCCCAAGCCAGCTCTTAACCAATGCGCTACTCGGCCGGCCCGAGTGTGCACTCTTAACAATAAGGCTGCTGATTCGACTCACGCATGGGATGGTGGTTAAGCCCACCTGCAACTAAGATTGAACACAGAACCTTGAGCTTAGAGGCCACGAGCTACCCACGGGAAGCCAGATGGCAACTGGCGCCCTCCACAATGAAGATTGAAAACAACAAGGGGCCGGCTGAGTGGCATGGTGGTTAAGCGCTGGCCTGGGAAGCCAGCGGCCCCAGTTCGGTCCCACATATGAGGGCCAGTGACACTGCCCTCAAAAAAATAAATAAATAAATAAATAAATAAAAGAAAACAACAACTTGGCTGGTCCTCTCCCTCAATTCTCCAACACTGTTCCCCTCCCCCAATTCCCCAATAAAATCTTTAAAAAAAAAAAATGGACATAGGAGTCTGGAGGGGTGGGGTGGGGTTGGGGAGGGGTTCCCACTGGCCAAATCTGGGACAATTTGAGCATAAAAATAAAGACCATTAGTGACAGATTATAACCCATAGGATAAAAGAATAACCTACGAGTCAATACTGATATAAATATATAAATGAATAAATAAGTACATGGGTGAAAACGAAAGTTCTTCCATACAGTAGAACGCCAACTAATAAATGTAGAAAATCACCAACTGGCAATCACTATTCTAACAACTGTTTCAGCCAACAACCCTGAATGCTAAAACTTGTGGGTGAAAGTGTGATGAGAAACATTGATTACATAGGGAAAAACAGAACTTTTAGTAGGGAACCCGGCTGATGCCACCATAACTGAGTGATCAAGGCGAACAGCTCCAATATTGGGACAAAGTGCTATTACCTGCCATCCGACACGGTGCTCTAAGGACACAATACCATTTCTGTGATATCCTGTCCAAAATAGATAACCTGGATCTTATCACGAGGAAGCATCAGACAAATCCAGACTGAGGGACTACAAAGAAATAGCCTGGCTTTTTTGAAAAATGTCAAGGTCATGAAAGATAAAAACAAAAAAAGACTGAGGAACCACTCCAGATCAAAGGAAATTAAAAGGGGGTAAGAGTTAAATGTAATCTTGGACCAGGAAAAAAAGAGATTTTTCTTTTGATGTAAGACATTAGTGGAAAAATTGAATAAACTCTACAATTAGACAACATAGTGTTATCAATGTTAATTTCCTGATATTATTATACAGTGCTTATGTAAGAAAATGTCCTTCAATTTTAGAAAATAAACACAAGTATTTAGGGGTAAATGAGCACCATATCGGCAACTTATTCTTAAACAGGTCAAGAAAAAAAGTGTTAAAAAATAGAGAAAATGATAAAGCAAACATGGTAAAATATTAATATTTGGGGATTCTGAATGAAGAGTATTCATAATTACTTGCACTATTTTTGCAACTTTTCTGTAAATCTAAAACTATTGGGTTATTGGAAAAGTCATGACGCATGTTCGCAACAGATGGCACTAGTTCATTTTTGGAAGTACTAGAGTCACTCGCATTTATGTTATTGCTATGCCATTTGACAGCTGACAGTTCTACCTTCATTCTAAAAAAAAAAAAAATGAACAATTTGGTTGAGTTTTGAAGATTTTACAACAAGTTGAAGATGGAAGACCAAACTGCACATTTTTGCCATATTTTTGCCATATTTTACTATTTTACTTCTATAAAGGGAAGAATGCGCATCAAGCTTGTGAAAGGTTGCTAAAAGTTTACGGTGACAGTGCAGTACAAGAACATCAGTGCTGTGCGGGCCAAGTGGTGCATCGGTTAAGAGCTGGCTTGGGATGCAGCTCTGAGAGGCAGGGCCCTAGTTCGGATCCCACATTAGGGCCAGTGATGCTGCGCCCTCTACAGCTAAGATGGTGAACAACAGCTCGACCTGGAACTAGGCTGCCATGAGTCCTGGCGAAGGCATAGGCTGCAGCAGGTGCTGCAGTAAGCTACGGTGAGTGGCCGGCAGCCATTGTGAGCAGCCGGCAGCTGGTGTGAGCTGCCCAGAGCTGCTGTGAGCAGCTGTCCAGTGGCCAGCTACTGATCTGCCTCAGCTGGGAAGAGGGCAATGATGATACCAACATGGGCCAGTGAAGCGACGTCCTCCACTAGACTGAAGAACAAAAGGACAGCAACTTGTCTGTTTCCTTTCCTCAATTCCTCAATGCTGGTCCCCTCCCCCAATTCCCCACTAAAATCTTTAAAAACAAAAAAAAGAACGTCAGTGCCAACAATGGTTCACGAAATTCTGTGCTGGTGATTTTTATCTCAATGACGCTCCTCAGTCAGGGAGGTCCATAGAAGTTGATGACAACAAAATAAAGACATTGATGGCGTCCAACCCACGTTACATGACACAAGAGATTGCAGAAACATTGAACATCCATCATTCAAGCGTTCACAATCACCTGAAGAAGCTGGGATACATAAGCAAGCTGGATATTTGATTTCTGCATGAACTCGAAGAAGTTCATTTGATGGCGCGTATAAACATCTGCAATATGCTCTTTAAATGTGAGAAAAACTATCCTTTTGTGAAACGATGGATAACTGGTGATGAGAAGTGGATTGTTTACAACAATGTGGTGCGCAAACAGTCTTGGTCCCGACGTGATGATTCACCTCAAACAACATTGAAAGCAGACATTCATCAGAGGAAGGTTATGCTCTCAGTGTGGTGGGATTTTAAAGGTGTCCTGTTTTTCCAGCTTCAACTAGGGAACCAAACAATCAATTCAAATGTGTACTGTCGGCAACTGGACAGTTTGAACGAATCCATCATCCAGAAACGTCCAGAGCTTGTTAATTGTAAAGGAGTTGTGTTCCATGGCGACAACACGAGATCACACACAGGTTTGATCACCCGTCAAAACTTATTGGAGCTTGGGGCCGGCCGAGTGGCACGGTGGTTAAGAGCTGGCTTGGGACACCAGTGGCGCCGGTTCGGATCCCACATATGAGGGTCAGTGACACTACCCTCTTTAAAAAAAAAAAAAAAAATATATATATATATATATATATATATATATATATATATATATATATATATATATAATTGGAGCTTGGATGGGATGTGTTGCCACACCCACCACACTCGCCTGACCTTGCACAGTCAGACTTCCACTTGTTTTGCTCTCTTTAAAACTCTTTGCGTGGTATAACGTTCAATTCAGATGAGCCTGTAAATCAGGACCTTTTTCAGTTTTTCACTGATAAAGACAGGTCCTTCTATGAACGAGGAATTATGAAGCTCACTGAAAGATGGCAAAAGGTTATCCAACAAAACAGGCAACATATCATTGATTGATCTTTGTTCTTTATATAAATAAATGACCTTTGAAAACCATAGACAAAATACGTCATGACTTTTCCGACAACCCAATACTCCAGAAAAAGTTAAAAATATGTGTTTACTGAAGAAAATATTTTATATTAAAAAATATAAAGTTTAAGAAAACAATCCAAGCATCTACTGTTTGTTTTTATTCTACCTGTTTTTTATATGTATATTATAAAATATATTATTTTTAACATTACTGACTTTATACTACACATAATTTTGTCCTGCTTTTTTCACTTACTAAGTTGTGAACATTGTAAATTCTCAAATGTTATTCCAACTTATAAATAGTCATTTACAGGACAGCCTCACTGTTCCAAATAATGCCAAGAAAAACATGATGATTGATACCTTTTCAAGATAAATCTTTGTGCATCTGATTATTTCCTTAAAATAGAGTTTCTGAATTTATCTTAGAAATATTTCTGAACCAAAGGGAATAAATATTTTTAAGGCTCTTGATTTACTGTTAAATTATTTTTCAAAAAGCTATTTATCTTTAACATGTCTCTGCAGGGAGCAGAGCTACAAAGGACTGTGCTCACAGAAGCCTGGGGAAAAAAACAAGGGGAAAAAAAAAAGCTCAACAATAAAACCCCTACACACTAGAATCAATAAGCACTCAAAGGAGGCCACGACACCTATGGCCCAGAAGGTGGTAGAAATGGATGCACAGCCCAGTCAGGCCCTCTTGGCAATGGAAACCATGCCCAAGAAACAGGACCCTCTGTGCTGGAGAGTGGGAGGTGCGGGCCCAGGGTTGCAGCCACACACCAACCTGAGGACCGCAGCAGCTTGGGGGCAACCGGAGGCACCACTTAGCTCTCCATCTGCTTTTCTCAGTCTCGAGGCCTTCTCCATGAGATGGCTGGAGGGGGGATTGTCAAGGCAGGACAGTGGGTGACCCAGAAAGTAAGAATTAGAGTCCTAGAGAAGCCCATTTCAATACTCATTTAACCCTACTGACCTCCCAGGGGCTGCCAGAATTATATGACAAGAGATGTGCCCCGTGACACCCAAAGAAGGAAAAAAGTTGCTCACTACTGTTCTGTTTTGTGCCTAGTGTACTGGGTGTGCTCAAAGTAGGAGAATGCAGGTTAAGTGGCAGAGTCCTTCAGCTCTGCCCCTGGGAGCCAATCCAAGTGGCTCCCAAAAGCCTCTGATTTTCTTACGAGTTTAGAAAAATAGTACCTCCTAAAGCTCTGGAGAAACCCAACCTTTCCTGAGGGTAAGTAAGGGTCTGGGTTCTGAGGTCCAGAACTCCCAGGGCCTGGCCAATCCTGCCTTTCAAGGGACCTGCCCAGAGCCTTGCCTCAGGCTGAGCTGGCCCTGTAAGGGCCAGACGCCTCCCTCAACCACGTTGTATTTGAATGCATCATCTTTCAACCATTCTTGATCAGCTTACCTTGACTTCCAACAGGAAAGCCTTAATTTATGTCTAGGTCAGGTAAAGTTATAGATGATACGGTACAAGTCCCTCTTGATAAAGCAGCAGAGGGTGAGGAGCGGGTAAAAGCCCCAGAAACTACTGTGAGGGAGACAGAAGAAGACAATGCCTGGCGAAGGTCAGGCATGAGTGCTCAGAAGGTTTGAAGACTAAAAAGTATAGCTAGCAACAGCTCTTCCTGCCTGTAAGAACACATATGAAGTGTGACCAAACAATACAGCGAATGTTTAAATTTAAAAAATTCATTACAGAAAAAGATACGGAGCCATTCTAATTGTGATCACAATGTGAAAGCTGCTGCCGAGTGCCATCCAACGGAAAGGCAGATCTTCAATATGGGAAGCTGGGCATCAAACCTTAGTAACAGCGTGTGACAAGTTTCAACTTGTTCAGTGAGCTACAGTTAACAGGTGTGTTTTTTTTTTTGTTTGGTTTTTGTTTTTGTTTTTTTGAGGGCCCTCATATGTGGGACCCGAACTGGGACCGCTGGCTTCCCAAGCCAGCGCTTAACCACCGCGCCACTCGGCCGGCCCTAGAAGGTGTGTTTTAAAGTGTGCCGTAGGGCTGGCCAAGTGGCGTGTTGGTTAAGAGCAGGCTTGGGATGCCAGTGGCCCCGGTTCGGATCCCATATATGAGGGCCAGTGACACTGCCCTCTACAGCTAAGATGGTGAACAACAGCTCCACCTGGAGCCGAGCTGCTGTGAGTCCCCGGGACGGCATAGCTGCAGCCCCTGCTGCAGTGGGCTGCCATAGACTACAGTGAGTGGCTGGCAGCCAGCGTGGGCTGCCGTGAGCCGCCATGAACGGCTGTCCAATGATCAGTGACTGACTGCCTCAGCCAGGAAGAAAGCAATGATAATACCAACATGGGCCAGTGAAGCGACGTCCTCCACAACTAGACTGAAGAACAAAAAGGACAGCAACTTGTCTGTTCCCCTTCCCTGATTCCCCAATATATTCTATAAAAAAAAAGAACAATGGGATAAGTGTTTTTGAAGCGAGGGGGAGTATTTTGAGGGTGATTAATGGCAGTGTGTCTTTCACTGTAAAAAATTTTTTTATTTAAACATTCACTGTATTGTTTGATCACACCTTGTAACTTAGGACTCTGAACTCCTGCCAAACAGCATGCCTCTCTGTCCTTATTATTCTACCTTCATTAAACAACATCAGTTCTGCCTTTGCAAACTTCCACTGGCCAGAACAGAAAAACGATAGCACCTTAATCCAAAATCACTTGTTTGCTCTGGTGTGAAGAGCAGCCTCAGCTTATTCCAAACCATTTTAGCAGGATTATTAAACACTCACAACAGGGACAAGTCAGTAATAACCAGACGCCATGGTGACAGGGAACTGTCTTGTGGTGTCTATAAAAGCACCCACAATTATTACACCCCATTTATAAGACAGTGCATCAACACTGAACAATTAGCAGATGACAGTTTATTGCCCCGACCATGTTCTCCTAGGGAGTAGGAAGACAAAAATCCTCTGGTGATGGCCTGACATTATGGCATACTGTCACTTGGGACAGGTACACCAGGTCATGCAAGATGCTCCTGAGGCTGACAGTGTAAGGCCCCTCTGACAGGCTGCCAGGAGAGCAGCATACTTGGCGGCAGCAAGCTGTGGGGACACAGCTGGCTTATGAGAACCACTGTGCCACTGCATCTGCTGTGGCTTCCTGTTAGAAAAGATGCCTACCACATCACACAGCACACCTGTGAAAGGGGCAATGAGGACATTTCTCCAGGTCACAGGACTGGGAAAAGGTGTCTTCTCCTCAGCACCACACCACATCCAAGTGGCTTAATGCATAATTTCATGCAATGTCCAGTGTAGGCAAGGGGGTTCTGCTTGGCACTTGGCCTTCATAAGGGGACTCTGCAGTTCACACGGCTTTTTCCTTGTGACTTCAGCACCTCAGTGTATAACTTCTAAGGTTGCTGTGATGGGGAGAAGACTAGAGGCCGGAAGTGACACCCATGACTCCCTCTCACAGGCCGTTGACCAAAGTTAACTTCAATAGGGACAAGTGCTGTGGAGGGCAGGGATGTGCAGCGGGTGGCACGTGTGCTGTGCAGTGTGCAGGCCTCGCTCGAGGGATGGGGAGATGGAGGCAAAGCTGGTGGGAGTCCAGCTCCTCAAAGACTCAGCATGTATAAATCAGATTTTTAAAAAGAGATATAGTTCACATACCATAAAAGTCACCATTTAAAAGTATACATACTGGGCCGGCCGAGTGGCGTGGTGGTTAAGCGCTGGCTTCCCTGGTTCAGTCCCACATATGAGGGCGAGTGACACCGCCCTCAAAAAAATAAAATAAAATAAAATAAAATAAAATAAAAAAATAAAAGTATACATACAGTTCAGTGGTTGTCAGTGTATTCACCCATTGTGCAACCATCACCGTTAATTCCAAGAACAGTTTCATTACCCCCAAAAGAAATCTTGTGCCCATCAGCAGTTACTCTCCACTCTTGACTTGTCTTCCCCTCTTTGCTCTGGACATCAAGAAACTGAACAAATAGAGAGCCTCTAGCAGCCATAGATTATCCTGACCACTCCCCCCCATCATTCTCTATCTGCCTCATGAATTTTTTTTTGAAATAAATACTAACAATAATAGAGATGTATGGGGCCAGCCGAGTGGCGCGGTGGTTAAGCGCTGGCTTGGGAAGCCAGCGGCCCCGGTTCGGTCCCACATATGCGGGCCAGTGACACTGCCCTCAAAAATAAATAAATAAATAAAAAATAAAATAGAAAAAAGTGGTTTAAAAAAAATAATAATAAAGATGTATTAAGCATTTACACTATGACATTCTACTATTTCATTTCATTCTTCCAACAGCCCTCTGAGATATAGGAGCTATAATTATCACAAAGGTTAAAGTCCTATCCAAAGCCAGGGAACTGATAAGTGGTATAGCCAGGATTCAAACCCAGACTAACTGGCGTCACAGCCATTTTATCTTCCATTTGCATGTCCTTCAAAATCTTTTCAGAACAGGGCAAAGTTATAGATAGAAGTTGCTTCATTGAATGACCTGGGGTTCATTTTGCAGTTAACATTCTGGCTGTACCATCAGGTGATAGTATTACTCAAAATTAAATAACCTGTGGAGACACGACAGGAGCTGGTACGTAGCTGGAGTAACCTTGTATTTTGTTCCCCTGGTGCTCAAAGGTCCTGACATAACACGGTCCTCAATATATATATTTGTTCAATGACTGAATCAACACAAGTCCGGGACCAGTCATCTCTCCGCACACAGTAGCACAGCACGGTGGCCTTCAATCAGGAGCATTTAAACAGAACCAGTGCCATCTTCTGAGAACTCTTGGCTCCGCTTACAGTCACCCAATAAGGGGCAAGAAGCCAAGCCAGGCTTTTTGACCTTCACAGCAAGATGGCAGGACACTGTGTATGGGATGTGCCAAGAACCTCAAGGACATCTCCTATGGACTGCCTGCCTCCTATCCTGGCAAAGGGTCTCTCCCCACTCTCAGATTCTTGTGCTTTACCCCTGCTGATAAAAGACACCACTCTGAGTCTCTTCTCTTGTTCCCAAGATCTGCCCTTACTGTTATATTATTATATGAAAGCTTCAAGTTCCCTGCCCTGAGACAAGTGGGTCCCAGAAGTCTACTGGTGGGTCGCGTGCCTCTGTTCTTTTTTTTTTTTTTTTTTTGAGGGCAGTGTCACTGGCCTTCATATGTAGGACCTGAACCGGGGCCGCTGGCTTCCCAAGCCAGCACTTAACCACCACGCCACTCGGCCAGTCCGCCTCTGTTCTTTAGAACATTCCCTCCACCCTGACCTAAGCTGTCGTCACCCCGTCAGTCTTACACACACACACAAGTGGGGTCCCAGCACCTCACAAAGGGCCTGGTGCATACAAGGGGCTCTACAAACACTGACTGAGTACAGAGGTTGCTGCCCTCTGCCTTATTCGTGAACCTTATATGCAGGCCCAGGGAAAAGTGCTTCTTGTGATAAACTTATCTGCTTCCTTTTTCCAATGTTTGCTGTGCAATCCCATCCTTCTTTGCCTTGCCCTCTAGAAAGCTGAGCTGAGTTTTGTGCTCAATCACATCAGCTTTCCCTGATTGTTTTTTGGTACAATCACCTGTCTCCCAGGATTCTTCTCTCAATTACTACTTCTTTCTATGGTTTTCGTTATGCTCAGAAGAGTGTGGGCCTTGAAATTAGACAAACTTAAAATGCAGTGGAACCATGAAAGAACAAGAGCCTTGTAGACAGACAGACCTTGGTTCATACCCAGATGTGCCACCTACACACCATGGGGCCCTGGGCACATGACTTATCACTCAGCCTCAGTCCCTTCCGAAGACCAGCCTCACAGAGTTATGATCATCACATGAGATATAAAACAGCCAGCACAGGACCTGACATATGACATACACTCAAAGGTAAAACTAGATTCCTTTTCTTTATTTTAATTAGACTTTTAAAAATAAGTTTATTCATGTTTTTGGCATCCAGGTAACTGATCTAGAAATATCTAGAAAGAGACTACTATACGGGGGGATACCTAAGTTCCTCCTCTTCTTCAATTATAAAACGATTAATGACTCAATTAATTATTGAGTAAACTATCAATTATAGGAATAATTTGAAACGTTTAAAATTGTGTACCTAGGTAGAAAACTAAAATCTTACAAAAAGGACATATGGCACCTCAGAATAATCTTGAAAACTACAGATCAGACCGTATATTGACAGTCAGTATGCAGGAGATAGCTTAGCAGTCCATGGGGAGAGAGAAGCCATAATCTTTCATCGATTCATTCGTCCACTTACCCAGTTAGCATTTACTGACGGCCTACCTTACACCTGGAACTGCTGCACACACTGGCTTACAATTGTGGAAATGACAGACAGTTCCCTGCCTTCACTTAATTCACATTCTACTCCAAGCACATTGCCATAGGGAGAGGGAGAGTTAGGCTCCTTTTATTATAAGCCATTTCTATATCTTTTATGGAAGTAGATGGAGAAGGGAAGAAAAACACAAAACAATAAGACAATGAGAGTGATTGTAAATTCTTGAGCAAAAGAGGGGTGGTGACAAAAGCAGGGCTTTGAGATCAGTCTAGCAATGGTACTGGGCAGGCCTGAGAGGAGGTGGGAGAATGGGGAGGAGGAATTATGGATTTAGGAGGCCAATTAGGGGTCTGGCACAACCAGGAAATGACAAGGGGCTACAATAAGACCATGGCAGTGGGAAGAGACTCCAAGACTAAAAACTGACAGGACTGTATGGTGGCCGAAACCCAGAATGAACTCAGGGAAAGGGGGCAGATGCCATTTGTCCTTCCAGCTTCAGAGACCAGGAAGATGGTAAGGTCACTACCAGGGATAGAGACCTTGCTGGTGGGGTGTTTCAGGTAGGCAGGATGGGCTTTTTCATCTGTTGTCATGCTAACTGACCTTTCAGAGTTTGCAAATCCCATTACATAAGGGACTACATCCAACCTGTCCACATAACACTGTGGTTTCTTAAACAATAGCAAAGGTTCTGATAACCCTTAACTGAAGCCAACAAATGCTCTTCTTCACAAGACCAGGAATAGCTGATGTGCTGCCTGGAATGTGTCCCTACCTAAACCCTACCCCTGAAAGTCCTGGGCAGGATTGGCTAATACAGCCTCCTGTGTATTCGAGAACCATCTTCCATATTCATAGTGTTGAAAGCCAACCCCAAGTGACCTACAGATAGGAAGTCAACACATCTGAGTTTAGAGAAGGCAAGCATGAGTTCATGTTTTCCTACCCAACCCTGAAACCTTTGTACAGACCCAGCCTACCCAATGCAACGATGACGCGTGCCTGGGAGGATCGAAGTATTCAAGATCATGGTGTTCTTACATAAACACCCAAAGAAGAGAGAGGGAACATGCAAGGCTGAGCTCAGCACACAGGGTGGGGTGTGCAGAAGGCACTGAATGTAAAGCTAGGGAAATTTTAAAAATGACTAAACATAATCCAGAAATGTCACCTATAATTACGTAAGTCCCACATCCGAGGACACACACCAGAGTCCATCGTCCTCCGTTATTACAACCAGGTAGACAAAAGCTAACTTCTTCCACTGTATTTTCCTACTACCGGATGACTCCTAAAAAATACAGTTCTCTGCGAAACAGTCCACAATTGATGGTGCCACAGTTTGGCCCATCATTATATTCTAGTTTAGCCTTTGAAACTGATTAATTTCTGGGAAGCATCTGTTCATTCTTTCAGCTGTGTAAAGATGCTCCGCAATTTGCAACAATATGGATGGACCTAGAGACTATTATGTTAAGTGAAATAAGTCAGTCAGAGAAAGACAAATACCATATGATCTCACTTATATGTGGAACCTGAAAAACGGAATGAATGAGCAAAGTAAACAGAAACAGTCTCATAGATATAGAGGAAAAACAGGGTTGCTAGTTGGGAGGGGGGTGGGGATGAGGGAGAAGGGGAAGGGATCAGACAGCATAAATAGACAACTACAATATTGCCACAGAGATATGAAAGACAGTTCGGGGAATATAATAATGTTGTAAATATTTTGTGGGGTGTCAGATAGTCACATGTCTTGTTAGGGAGACCACTTCATGGATGGAGTAAAGGCTTGATCACGCTACTGTATACCTGAAACTGATGTTGTATAATATTGTATACCAACTGTAATCGAATATATAGATAGTCACGGGATGTGGGTTATACGGTGGAAGGGAGTCAAAGGAACTGTAATAGATAGTATGATATGGGGGGAGGAGTGGGATGGAGAATTGGGGGAGGGGGCTTGTCATTTTGAGGAGTAAAAAGTATAACTATTGCACTGTGTTGTACATCTGAAGCTAATTAAAAAATAAATAAAAAATTAAGAAAAAAAAGATGCTCTGCAAAGGAGATTAGAATGCCTCAACCTCCAGCACTCCAATTAAAGAATAATTCTTTTATTTTCCCCCAACATAGTCACCTCTTTATAAATAAAACAAGTAAGCCTCCCGTATCAACAGTTTTCTCCATTTCTCCATAAACCATTCAGAAGAATGATGTTCTCCAGGTGCTTTGTTCAAAATATACCCAAGCGTTCACCAAGTCGCCAACCAAAATCAGGCATGACAGAGGCTGATGAACTTGGCCCCAGTAGACCCAGCCAACAGGAGCCACCAGCCAGCAAAGAGCCATGGTTTGCCCATGGGATTCCTTTGCCATCTTCTCACACTCTCTCTCTCTCTCACACACACACACACACACACACACACACACACACACACCAACAGGTACACAACTAATGTAAACACCTCACTTGGGAGGGCGGTTGGGGGAGGAGAAATATTTTTAGAATGTAGAGCTCTAATATGGTATAATACAGATTCGGGCACAGTAAGATTCCCAGGTGATTAATTCACCCAAAGAGAAAGATA
Source organism: Aselliscus stoliczkanus (assembly GCA_033961575.1). NCBI lineage: Eukaryota > Metazoa > Chordata > Mammalia > Chiroptera > Hipposideridae > Aselliscus > Aselliscus stoliczkanus. Next base: position 17,126,824 of record CM066728.1, on the reverse strand, counting down.
CTGGACAGGAAAGTCTGAAAACCCAATACAAGAAAACACTTCTGTGCTAGTCGCATCACTGACCTATTTAAAAGCCTTCCCATCAGTTAGCACGGTTCCCAAGCCGCCTTCAGAGAAGTCCCAATTGCTCCAAGCCTCATGCAACCTGCAACCTCCACCCTCCAGAGGGGTTGTGCGTTGGTGGGCTCAGTGAAAACCTATCTACCCTCCAAGAACCAACTCAAATGTCATCTCTTCTGTGGAGACTGGCATGACCTCCCACATAAAGGCATCTCGTCCTGAGTGTTCCCCAGCACACATGGGGCTCAGCACCAAGGATAAGAGCCTCACATGCATTATCTCAACAAACTCCACGATTCTGTCCTAATTCTTTACTTTTATGTTTGTTTCCCTCCCCAGCAGAGTTCTCAAGTGCCTGAACCAGGCCCTAATCATGGAAGCTTAGACACCGAGGGCCAAACATGGCTTTTTAAAGTGTCATTCCACAGGGATGAAAACATTGCCAAAAACAGGGAGCATTAACTGCAGGAAAATAAACACCTCTTGAGCTGTTCCAGGAGGCAGGGGGGCCAGCCTCCACCTGCTGCGTGGATGTATAATCTGCTCAGCTGCACCTGACCCTAGCAGCTTCTCCCCACCTGCCCGGTGAGGCTAAATTTCTATAAAATATCAGATAACAGAACTGTATAGGAAAACAAGTTTTGCTCTGTAGCCTATATAAAAAAAAATACATACACAAAGTAATATAATAGTAATAACAAAGAAGTGGCATCCTCTATCAGGTACTCATTTCATTTATGTCTCTTACACTAGAATGAAATGTACAGTGAACATGTAAAACAGACATATTTACTTGTGCTCTGTGGAACTGCAAGTGAGGAACAAGCATATCATTAAGTACTTGTATGTATTAGGAGCTTTCTCTTCCACCAGGACAAACAAACAACAAACAAATCCTCTCCAGTCAGAAAATGAGATACAGCACTAAAGGAAGGCGGCCCTGGGTGAGGTCTCAGCTTTAACCCCAAAGCCTTGAGCAAGTGAGCTCACCCCTGAGATCCTTCTCTAGCTGTGAGGTAGGTAAGAAAACACCAACCTTTGGGGGTCATCAGAAAAACTTCAGTGTGTGTGTGTGTGTGTGTGCGTGCACGCGCGTGCGTATACACACATGCATACATAATACCAACGTAGCAGTCTGCATAAATTTTCCTGACATAAAGCATCTCTCCATTAGCAACTTCACAACTGGCCTAAAATTATGAATTAAAAACCATGAGTCTCTATTGATGGGAACATAACAAGGTATCATTTTTGGAGGGAAGTCTGGCAATACCTATTGATATTTAAAGTCACACCATTTCTGCAATCTTCTCTCTCTCTCTCTCTCTCTCTCTCTCTCTCTCTCTCTCTCTCTCTCCCCTGAATTTTCTCCATAGAAAAAAATGTCTCAGTCTAAGGCTATGAAGGACGTTCCCTATCTATATTGTGTATTTTTGTAATACTCTTTTTTTATAATGAATGAGCACTTAAAAATTTTTGTGAACAGAAAAACTACATTTTTCTAAAAAGTCATTTCTCCATTTCCTTTTCTGATTTTAATTTTAAAACGAATCTGACATATAATGAAAGTTAAATCTGAAATTACTTTTCACCTCTTGACAAACCATGTGTGTTGTGAGTCTCCCCCCACTAGATCAGGTCCAGGCGGCATTTGTCTGTTTTGGTCACTGCTATACCCTCAACACCTCAAATACTGCCTTCCTATTGTCATAGACAATATTTGTTAAATGAGTACATTTAAAATCTCATAGGGCCGGCCGAGTAGTGCGTTGGTTAAGAGCTGGCTTGGGACGCCGGCAGCCCCGGTTTGGATCCCACATATGAGGGCCAGTGACACTGACCTCTGCAGCTAAGATGGTGAACAACAGCTCCACCTGAAGCTGGGCTGCTGTGAGTCCCTGGGTTGGCATAGCTGCACCCCCTGTTGCAGTGGGCTGCCATAGGCTACAGTGAGTGGCTGGCAGCCAGCATTAGCGGCCAGCAGCAGGTGTGAGCTGCCAATAGCCGTGGTGAGTGGCCGTCTAAAGGCCAGCGACCGATCTACCTCATCTGGGAAGAGCACAATGATGATACCAACATGGGCCAGTAAGGCACTGTCCTCCACAATTAGACTGAAAAACAAAAGGACAGTAACTTGTCTGTTCCCCTTCCCTGATTCCCCAACACTGTTCCCCTCCCCAAATTTCCCAATAAAATTTAAAACAAAACAAAACAACAACAACAACTCATAAACATTGTTCCAAGTCTTCCACTTCTAAGAACTCATTATGCAAAACAATATTTACCCAATTGCACAAGATAAAGAACAAGACTACTTAGGCAGAATTTATAATAACAAAAAGCTGCAAACCACATACTTTTTCAATAATACTAGTTACTGGAATATTCTGTTACTTTAAAAAGAGTGAGGTAGATCTCTACATAGTGATACAAAAATTCATCATGTTAAGTAATAAAGAGAAAGCCCCAGAACAGTAGGACTAATTTTTATCTTAGTTTTGTGTTTAAAATTTAAATAATAAATAATTTCTGTTGTTTTAAGTTTTAAAAATTTAGATAATATTTTTATATGTGAAGAAAACTATCTGGAGAATATATGCTACACCACTAGTAGTAATTTTTTGTCTCAATGTAAGGCTATATGAGGAATGCTCATTATCTATATGGCATATTTCTGTAATAGTTTTTAAAATAATAAGCACTTATTTTTGTACACACAAAAGAATTACATTTTTATGAAAACAGTCATTTCTCCATTTCATTTTTTTAAAATTTTTTAAATGAATCTGACATCTAAGTTAAATCCCAAAGCACTAGCAGCCGGCCGAGTGGCTCAGTTGGTTAACAGTTGGCTTAGAGTGCGAGCTCTGAGCAACAGAGCCACTGGTTCAAATCCCACATGGGCCAGTGAACGCTGCACCCGAGCTGAGCTGTCACTGAGCTGCCAACAAGTGGCAGGATGGCTCAGCTGGTGTAACAATATTGCCTGTTCGATGGTGAGCTACACACCTACCCGCAACTAAGACTGAACTCAGCACCTTGAGCTGAGCTGCCGCCCGGATGGCTCAGTGGATAGAGCGTTCGCTCTTAACAGCAAGGCTGCTGGGTTCGAATCCCACATGGGATGGTGGCTACGCCCACCTGCAACTAAGACTGAAAACAGCACCTTGAGCTTAGAGACCAAGAACTGCTGACAGGAAGCCAGATGGCGACTGGCGCCCTCCACAACAAAGATTGAAGAACAACTTGGCTGGTCCCCTTCCCCAATTCCCCAATAAAATCTTTAAAAAAAAAAAAAATCCCAAAGCACTAATCTGAGGCCGATGGGCCTGGGGTGGTTTGTCAAAAGTCATTCAGTGCTCGTGCCAGAGCTGAAACTGAGGTTCCCTGACTCCCAATCCAGTGGTCTGCACCAGATATTGCAGGGGCAGCTGGGCTCTCTGGAACCATGAAAGGTTCTACAACTACAGAAGCTTCTACCAGGGGGAAAAAAAAATTGCTTAAGAGCTAAAATTCTTATTAACTTGAAACGTTCCATGGGTTTAACAAGTAAACATTCTGAATTTGCCAAGAAGTTCAGATTTCAAATAGTCTATCTCCCAAATACACATGTGCTATCTAACTCAGATCCTGATTTTCAAGGGGTTAAGGGAAGATCTACCCAATCATTGGTCCTAAAATTTCAAGTTCGTCAGGCTCCTGACATCTGTGGCTGATTACAAACTCATACAACCCAGAGGTATTCACCTGCCTGACTCCTGTTGGCTGCAGTCAATGCTGCTATTTCCACATGCTTCAGTACATCCCTAGGGCTCCTTTTATCTTAAACCACTCTGTCCTTTTTTTCAAGTGCTAGACATGAAGAATTTCGGAGTTAAGACCACTCCGAAGTCGTCAACTGCACAACACAACTGAAAGCTAATACATATTCCATGCTCTGAAATGCAGGCCTATTTTTTGGACACTTGAGAAAATGATTAAGCTACCTGCCCAATGAAAACAGTTTGCTACATCAGAGGTATGAAAATCATGAGAAGTTCAAGAACTGACCACTCTCTCAAAAGGAAAATAAGAACTCCTTAGAGGGACACAAAGAAAGTGATCCTTCCTGGGTTCTCTGCTGTACTAAGACTTTCGGACTATTTCCTCAATCAAGTCAACCCCACAACCAAAGGGGACTTTTGTAGGCAGAACCTGTGAATCAATGGCTCCTCCCCAAGAAACAGGAATTACAGCATTGCACAGTGAGGACAATGGATCCCAGAGGGTTAGTTAACTGCTCAGCTTGAAGGCTGCTCAGCTTAAAGCACAATTCTCAATGTCACCCTCCCTCCAAGACTCTCTTTTGATCCTCAGAACCTCAATCCTGTGGGGGCAGCAAGGTAGGCTGAATCACCATCTGTGCTACTGAAGAAGAAACAGGCTCAAAAAGTTAAGCGTCCTGACAAGGTGCCAAGATTCAGACCCAGGACCACCCACTCTAGCCCCATCTCCCTTGGTACTAGCAGTATTCTCTAGCGTGGCCAAGCTGGGAGGGAAGTCTGCATTTTCAGGATCCAAGAGAGGAGGCAGTCATGTTCACTGAAATGACCCCACACTCTTCAATATTGGTCATCAGCTTACACAATGGTGACTCGCCTTAAGAAATAAAAAACAAAGTGGGGGTCTAGTTCTCTGAAGCCCCCACCCCATCCTACCCGGCCAGTTAAGCTCGACCTCTTACCCAGTTGCTCCCACGAGCTGCCCAGGTGTTTGCTGCTGCCCAGGAGAGCTCAGCAAAGATTTGTAGCAGCGGCCGCCAAGGCACCTACCCGCTAGGGACACTGCTCCCCAGAGATGCCTGGGGCCTCGGCAGCACGCAGAACGATTCCCAGGAGAGGCCGGGCTAGCCGGTCCCCCTGAGCCCTCCACTGAGCCCACCTGATGCTGCAGGATCGCGTTCGGGTCCCATTCGCACTCACAGAGCGCCTTCTACCTGAGTTACCCCCAAACTGGTTGCCTCGAACCCCATCGTATAGACGGGCAAACTGAGGCTTGGGGAAGAAAAAGTGGCTTAGCCCTTAGGTGGCGGCGCCGGGCCTGGTGCCTGAGCCCTTTTACGTCGAGACCTCACACTCGGTGGAAGGACCTGTCGGGCGCCTCGGGCCGTGGAAACGACGACCGTCAAGCTGCCGGAGGAGGTCAGCTCGAAGGGAAGGACCACCCCGGGAAGGGCCACCCTGGGAAGGGCCATGGTGGGAGCCTCGGTTTCTGGGCGAGCGCCAGGTGAGACCCTCGGCACCCGGCCCGCGAAGCTGCCCCACCGCCAAGGGCCCGGGCGACCGCGGAGACCAGAAGGCGTAGGGTCCCGGAGCCCCTGCAGCCGAAGAACCTGGCACCGGGACCTCACACGCCCCGAGACCGCGAATGCGCGCACTCACCACGGACAGCCCGGCAGCACTTCCCCGCACCTGCGCAGGAGCCGACAGGCCTACACCACCGAGGCGCTACCACTGCCTGCCTCGGTCACGGGGATGGAGGCGTGGCCGTCGGATACACCGCCCCGCCCACGCGCGCGCTCCCTGGGCCAGGTCTCCACCCTGCGAATCCGTGCTCTTGGTACGGCCCGGCCCCGCCCCGCCCCCTCCCTCTCTCGGCTGGCCTGCTAGCCTGAGGGCCAGGCGCGTCGCTTTCTGCGGGGCGGGACTCCAGCTTGGCCCACTTCTCCTGCCTGGAAGCTGCCGACCCCTGGCCCGCTGCCCACCCTCTCCTGGGTCACCGCAAGGCCATGTCTGTGCGCCGCGCTGTCTGGCCTGCTGCTGACAGCCACTCACGTGTGTTCCCCTCTTTTTCTCCTTCGTGGCCCGTGACCTGAGTCTGCATGCATAGATGGTCTGGGGTCCCTTCTGCCTGACCAGGGATTGACATGCTGGCCTACTTGGTCGGGGCGGGAAGTGACCGGGCAGAGAACTGGACCCACGCAGGGAGGGACAGGGGGCCCTTGGGTTTAAAAAGTCTTGGCTGCCTTGGTCCAGGGTGAGGATCTCCCGCTGCCTCCTACTGCGGTTCCTGCATTATAGATGTTGATGTAAGAATGTCCAAAGCTCTGAATAATTTTTATAATAATTTATTTGAGCCAAGTAGTGAATAGCCTGGAAGCAAGATCTTATCAGACTGAGAAAAATGCTTTCAAGAAATGACAGTTTGTAGCTTCTTTTATGCATTTGGGATTTAAGGAGGGTATGTAAGGAAGATTATACGAAGGTGGGAGAAAGCAAGGTAGTGAGGATCTGATTACGGGATAGTTAACAAAATTATGTGCTCTCGAGGGTGGTCATACTTGAGAAGGAGGGGTCTGAAAAGAGGCATTTCAAATGAATGTTAACCTAGATGCACAGAAACAATGGACAGGGCTTGCTTAAGGCAAAGATAAATATGCTTTTTACTTAAAGATATACGCTGGGGCGTGACTACCCACCATGACATGCCCAGTGAGGAATTTATGATCAGATCACCCTATAAGGTTACTTTCCATAGAACCCCCTTTTCATCCACATAGGGTTCTGATGTACCTTGTGTTCCTGAAGGACTTGGCTCAATGCAATAGTGAGTGCTCTAGAAATGTAAGCCATTGACATTGTTATTACTATTATTACAGGCTCTGCCTCAATTTTGGAAATTTCTTTTGAAACAGTGGGCAACTCACCTGCTTCAAAGCCTGTTCTCCTTTTTTGAAAACGGGACCAACCAACCAAATAATCTGAAAATAGTAAGGACCTATATAGAGGGGATTATTACCATGACCCCAGTTTTAGGCTTCCTATAGCCAGGAAACCAGTCCTTACAACAGGTTGGATGAATGCAATAGCCCTAAGGATAGGGCATGCCGTGTCCACCAAGGGAATGAACATGTAACTCCTACACTAGGTCCTCAAGAAAGTAGTGGGAAATTCATCACCCAGATCTCTGATACTTCCTCCCACCTTTTCAACACTTTGTTGACCATCTCCCCTGGGTGCCCCAGGGAGGCTTCCAACTTTGGACCCTTGCACCTTACTCGGTGACACCAAACTCGTAACACTGAGTTCTCTCTCTCTAATAGCATCTCTGAGGCAGGAGAGGCAGGCATCTTCTTTTGCTTTTTCCCATCGAACCATTTGAGTCCTATGGATTCTATCTCCAAGACTCCCCCATCTCACCTTTCCTGCTGCCCCTGCCCAGGTGTGGTATTCAGGTCTACCTGGGTTCACCTTTCAGATGGTGAATCTCAGCAGTTCCTGACTATGTATGTCTCCTCTAGTTTCTTCTACACCCACTGCCAGGAATACTTCCTCATATGCTGCTGTGCTCACTGCCCCACCTTCCAGTCCTTTCATTCTTCCTCCTCCAAACACACTCTTACTAGACAGCTGGGGGGAAACAATTCAGTTGGATACATACCTCACACCTTACACTAATATAAATGCCTGACAGATACAAGATTTAAATGATTAAAAAGAGAGAGAGAAAAAAAAGTGAAAAGTCCTACAAGAAATGACAGGAGAATTTGCGTTGATCTCCAAGAGCTTTTCTGAGTTATGACACAAACCACAGAAACCATAAATGAGAAAACTGAGAAATCTGCCTACATAAAAATCAAAATGGGTGCCAGCCGAGTAGCTCAGTTGGTTAACAGTTGGCTTAGAGCATGTGCTCTGAGCAACAGGGCCGCCGGTTCGATTCCCACATGGGCCAGTGAATGCAGCACCCTAGCTGAGCTGTCACTGACTGCCAACAGGGGGCAAGATGGCTCAGTTGGTGTAACAAGATTGCCTGTTCAATGGTGGGCTATGCCCACCAGCAACTAAAGATTGAACTGGGCACTTTGAGATGAGCTGGGCACATGGATGGCTCAGTAGAAAGGACTTGTGCTCTTTTTTTTTTTTTTTCAGGGCAGTGTCACTGGCCCTTATATGTGGGACCCGAACCGGGGCCGCTGGCTTCCCAAGCCAGCGCTTAACCATGGTGCCACTTGGCCGGCCCAGGGCTTGCACTCTTAACAACAAGGCTGCCAGGTTCGACTCCCTCATGGGATGGTGGCTATGCCCACCCGCAACTAAGACTGAACTCAGCACCTGAAGCATAGAAGCCACGAACTGCCGATGGGAAGCCAGATGGTGACTGGCACCCTTCACAGCGAAGACTGAAGAACAACAACTTGGCTGGTCCCCTCCCCCAATTCCCCAACACTGTTCCCCTCCCCTGATTCCCCAATAAAATCTTTTTAAAAAATTACCTTTCCATCTGATGCATTTAATCTGTTACGTTTAGTCTAGCTTGTTCAGTTTAAAAAAAAAAAAAAGAAAAGAAAGAAAGAAATCAAAACGTGATGTGTGGCAAAGACCTAGGCAAATTCAAAAGACAAATGACAGGGCGGATCCCACATGAAGGCCAGTGACACTGCCTTCTACAGCAAAGATAGTGAACAACAGCTCCACCTGGAGCTGGGCTGCTGTGAGTCCCCAGGATGTTTGGCATAACTGCAGCCTCTGCTGCAGTGGGCTGCCATAGACTACAGTGAGTGGCCAGCAGCCAGCGTGAGCAGCTGGCAGCTGGTGTGAGCTGCCAAGAGCCACTGTGAGCGGCCGTCCAGAGGCCAGCCACCGATCTGCCTCACCTGAGAAGAGCGCAACGATGGTTCCAACATGGTCCAGTGAAGCAATGTCCTCCACAACTAGACTGAAGAACAAAAGGACTGCAACTTGTCTGTTCCCCTTCCCCAATTCCCCAATGCTGTTCCCCTCCCCCAGTTCCCCAATAAAATCTTAAAAAAAAAAAAAAGAATTAAGCAACTTTCAAAAAAAAAAAAAGACTTCCGGTAAAATGGCAGAATAGACAAACACTGTGCTAACTACCTCCCAGGATCACACCAAAATTACAAACAATTTATACATTCAACCCCGGAGATCCCTGGAACACTAGATGAACAGTACCACTAAATGAAGAACTTAAAGAGGAGGCCACATCAAGTCTGGTAGGAGGGGTGGAGATGAGAGAGGGCAAACCCTGTGAGGGAAGCCCCAGCTGTGGGGAGGCTTCTCCGGTTGGGGGAGAGACTCTCCGGCCGCACACCAAGCTCACCAGCCCAGAACTCCTTTGTCGGGAAGAGGAGTTCCAAGATAGCTGGCAGTAAATTAGTGAGGACTCTCTTTGCTCAGCTTGGTGAGGCTAAGAGCGGCTGGAGAATCAGTGGGGCCGGCGCCCAGGCTTGCTTGCCGGTGTGCACTTACCTGGTTCCTGGTGGATGGAGTGGCTGTGTGAGCCGGGCCCAGGAGCCTGCGGGGACGGACTGAACTGAGCACCTTTGGTGCAAAGCCTGGAGGTTTTTGGACTATTGTTCCCGTGGTGTGGAGCCTGCACGCGAGCGGTATAAGGAGGGTGCCATTTTGTCGGGGTTGGGCCCTCCCAGAGAGGGTCACACCCGGGACCTCATTGGTCTGGTGGAATTGGCGCAGAAGTGCATGTGTGCGTGCGCGCACATGCGGCCTTGGATCCCCACCCTCTGCCTGACTTATACTGCGTTGCCAGGGAAACTCTGGGCGGGTGCCCTCCGGCTCCAACAGGCTGCTCACTGAGACCCGGGAGTGCGTGAGCCGCTTCGGATCCCCATCCTCCGCAAGGGTTGTGCTGCGTTGCCAGGGAAATGCCTGGTGGGCGTGCTCCGGCTCCAACAGGCTGCTCACTGAGACGCAGGAGTGCGCAAGCCGCCTCGGGTCCCCGCTCTCCACACTGCGCTTGCGGAGTTGCCAGGCTGGTGATTGGTTGTTGGGCTGCTCGGCCTGATCTGCGAGCGGCTGAATGGGACAGGCTGAGACTGGGAGTTTTCCTGGCAGTGTTGGGCCATGAGCTGTGTGCCTGCCTGATCCAGCCAGGGCTCTCCTGGTGATCTATCTAATACATAAAAGCAATCCCAGAGCGACAGCCAGAATGGGGAAACAAAGAAACATGTCACAAGTGAAAGATCAGAAGAAACCTCTAGAAATGGAACTAAATGAAACAGAGGGATCCAACCTTTCAGAGACAGAGTTTAGAACACTGATGATAAGAATGTTTAACAAACTTAGTGAGGACATAAGGACGAATAGAGAAATCATAAAAAACAACCAGTTAGAACTAAAGAATACGATAACTGAAATGAAGAACACACTCGAAGGAATCACCAGTAGAGTAGATGAAGCAGAGGAGCGGATCAGCGATTTGGAAGACGAAATAGCAGAAATCACCCAGTTGGCAACAACAAAAAGACCAAAGAATAAAAAACAATGAAAATAGTTTAAGAGCCCTATGGGACAAGATGAAGTGCAACCACCTTCGACTCATAGGACTACCAGAAGGAGAAGAGAAGAAGCAAGGGGTCAAGAATGTGTTTGAAAAAATAATGACTGAAAACTTCCCTACCCTGGTGAAGGAAATCAACATACATGCCCAGGAAGCGCAGAGGATTCCAAACAAGCTGAACCCAAACAGGTCCACACCAAGACACATCATAGTTAAAATGGAAAAGGTTAAAGACAGAGACAGAATCCTAGAGGCAGCAAGAGAAAGACAGCAGGTTACATACAAAGGAACTCCTGTTAGACTAACAGCTGACTTGTCTACAGAAACTCTGCAGGCCAGAAGGGAGAGGCAGGAGATATTCAAAGTGACACAAAATAAAGGCCTACAACCAAGATTGCTCTACCCAGCACGGCTATCACTTAAAATTGAAGGAGAAATAAAGAGCTTCTCAGAAAAGAATAAGCTTAAGGAATTCATTACCACCAAGCCAGCATTGTAAGAAATGTTAAAAGGGCTTTTTTAAACAAAAGAAGGGTAAACAAGCTAACCCAGGAAGACCAGGAATACAAACAACAAAATGGCAATACATATGCACCTATCAATAATCATTTTAAATGTGAATGGGCTAAATGCTCATTAAATCAAAAGACAGAGAGTGGCTGAGTGGATAAGAAAATAGGACACATGTATATGCTGTTTACAGATGGAATAAGATATTTCATGCAAATGGAAATGAGAAAAAAAAAAAGCTGGAGTACCAATACTTATTTTGGACAAAATAGACTTTAAAATGACTACAATAAAAGACAAAGAAAGGCACTATAACCCTAATAAACATCTATGCACCCAACATAGGAACTCCTAATTACATAGAACAGATTTTGACAGACATAAAGACAGAGATCAACAGTAACACTAGTAGGGGACTTCAACACCATTGTCACCATTGGACAGACCCATTAGACAGAATATCAACACAGAAAGAGGGACCTTAAATGACACTTTAGACCAGCTGGATTTCCTCGATATGTTTAGAGCATTTCACCCTGAAAAAAACAGAATATACATTCTTCTCAAGTGCACATGGGACATTTTCCAAGATAGACCACATTAGGCCACAAAACAAGTCTCAGTAAATTTAAGAAGATTGAAGTCATATCAAGCAGATATAAAGGAAAAACTGATGGTTGCTGGCTGCGAGGGAGTGGGGAAGAGGGAGAGGGGGAAGGTTTTGGACAGTGTAGATGGGACTACAATGTTGCCACAGGGATACAGGGGCAGTTCTGGGAATGTAATTGATAATGTTGTGAAGAGACTATTACGTTAAGTGAAATAAGTCAGTCAGAGAAAGACAAGTCCTATATGATCTCACTTATATGTGGAATCTGAAAAACTGAATGAACGATCAAAGTAAACAGACTCATAGATATAGAGGAAAAACTGAGGGTTGCTAGTTGGGAGGCGGGTGGGGATAAGGGGGAAGGGGAAGGGATTAGACAGCATAAATAGACAACTACAATATTGCCACAGGGATATGAAACATAGTTCGGGGTATATAATAATGTTGTAAAAAATATGGATGGTGTAGAGGCTTGATCACTGCACTGTATACCTGAAGCTGATGTTGTATAATATTGTATGCCAACTGTAACTGAATATATAGATAGTCACGGGATGTGGAGTATACTGTGGAAGGGAATCAAAGGAATTGTAATAGATATGTATGATATGGGGGGGAGGTGTGGGGTGGCAAACTGGGGGAGGGGGGTTGTCACTTTGAGGGGTAAAAAGTATAACTATTGCATTGTGTTGTACACCTGAAACTAATTTTTTAAAAATGTTTATTTCGCAATAAAAGATTATAAAAAAGAAAGACAATGACATACAGGAGGAAATATTTGCAATTATTAATAGTCAAAGAACTAGTTTTCCTAAAAAAGGAGCTCCTACTAATTAATAAGAAAAAACCTGATTAACATAAATGGACAAAAAATATGAATCATCAGTTTACAGTAAAAGAAATCTAAATGGCTCTTAACCATATGAAAAGTGTTCCCACTCACACATAAAGAAATGCAAATTAAAACTTTGTTTTTTACATCTGCTGATGACAAAATCAGAGTTTGATGACTCAAACTGTCGGTGGAGCTGTGTGGAAATAAATAGGTACTGGCATTTGTTGTTGCTACATACATACATGAATATCATCCAGCTATGAAAAAGACAATAGAGGAAGCTCATTGCTGATACAGAACAATCTCTGAGACAACTTGATAGAAGAAAAAAATGCAAGTTGATGAACAGTACGTGGGGAAAGGGGAGGAAGAATGTACCTATTGTGTATAGATATTTTGTTGTATGTGCATGACCTCTCTGGTAAAAAAAAAAAGGTAACATTGGTTGGTTCTCCAGAGAATTGGGACCAGGGGGAAAAGGAAGCCATCACTGTGTGATCTTTTATTTTTCACATTTTGTGCCTAATGAATATTTTATTCTGAATTGAATACATAAATCCTTTCTTTGATACCCAAATAACCTGTCACTGGCCAAAGAACCAACTATTTTACTGACCTAAATAGTGACTATACACTTCATTTTTCTTAAATCAAAATTATACATGTGTGGTGTTACAGACAGCAGTTTCCTGCCAGCTCCACTCCATTTCTCCTCATCTTCACTGCCCAGAAAGAATCACTTCTTGCCTTGTTTAGCTCTTTCTTCTGGTCCTTATTTCCATCCCGGGAAATAAATGTTTTCATGGCTGGCTGTTATCCTATATTTTAGGTGTCACCTCTTGAGTCCTACTAATGATGAATTGGGTCATTAAAACTACAGCCCTGCCTCCCCTACCCACACATTTCAACGTAAGTATTTATATACCTACTTTACTTCCTCTGTTAGTCATCTTTATAATTGATGTAGGGCTCGGACCTTTCTCTGTCCATCCACTGCTGGCAGTATCTCTTCATGCTATGAGGTGTGATCAAAAAGTACGATGAATGTTTAAATTTTAAAAATTTATTACAGTAAAAGACACGTTGCCATTAATCGGAGCCTTTCCGTTGTGATCACAAAATACAGTGAATGCTGCTGTCAAGTGCCATCCAATGAAAAGGCAGGGATCTTCAATACCAGGCACGGTGCGTCTGAACCTTAGGAACAGTGTGTGACAAGTTTTAACTTGTTCAGTGCGTGTCAGTCATGTGAGATCTACGGTTGAGACAAGGTGTGTTTTAAAGTGTGCCATAAATCATGGATCACGAACAACATATTAGTAACATGAAATGGGCAAACTGTTTCATCCTCCATCATGTCAACTCTCCGTGTCACATATCGCTTCTGGTACGGCAATTTCTGTCTAATCAAAACACTATGGGGCCGGCCGAGTGGCACGGTGGTTAAGTGCTGGCTTGGGAAGCCAGTGGCCCCGGTTCAGTCCCACATATGAGGGCCAGAGACACTGCCCTCAAAAAAAACAAAAAACAAAAACAAAAACAAAAAAAAACACTATGGTGTGTCCTCATCCACCTTATTCATCAGATCTGGCACCATGCAACTTCTGGCTCTTCTCCAAAGTCAAAATGATCATGAAAGGTAGACGTTTTGAATTGATTCAGAACATCGAGGCAGCCACAACAGTGCAACTAAAGACACTCACTTGGGAAGCCAGCGGCCCCGGTTCGGTCCCACATATGAGGGCCAGTGACACTGCCCTCAAAAAAAACAAAAACAAAAACAAAAAAAAGACACTCACAAAAGAGGACTTTCAGAACTGCTTCAAAAAGTGGCAAGAATGGTGGGATAAGCATGTTTGAAGCAAGGGGAAGTATTTTGAGGGGAATTAACGGCAGTGTGTCTTTTACTGTAATACATTTTTTTTTTTAAGCTGAGCCATCCTGCCACCTGTTGGCAGCTCAGTGGCAGCTCAGCTCGGGCTGGGCATCGAACTGCTGTTGCTCAGAGCTCAGCTCGCACTCTTGAGGGAGCTCTTAACCAGCAAGCCACTCACCCGGCCCTTGTAATACATTTTTTAAATTTAAACACTCACTGTATGTTTTGATCACACTTCATGTATGATGAAGCTATCTGCCTCCTAGCCCTTCCTGTTGCTCTGTGCCCCCATCTCTGCCTCCCAACTCCAGCTGTCTGAACCTGGACATTCTCATCATTGAACCTGATAACATTTACATTTTATCTATGAGGTCTGACAATTAAGTTCATGAACTCATCCTAGAAAAAATGCTACATACCTTTTGCTGGATATCACTATGGTCACCTTCTAAGTACTCCCCTTAAGAAGCTATGCACCTTAAAAAAAAGCAATTTTGAAACTCTTTTTCTGGAATGACCAACAGAGCTGTCATCATATTACCCTTGATATCCTGAATGTCATCAAAATGTCTTCCTTTCAATATTTCTTTTATCTTTGGGTCAAGAAAGAAGTCATTGGGGGCCAAATCAGGCGAGTAGGGAGGGTGTTCCAACACAGTTATTTGTTTACTGGCTAAAAACTCCCTCACAGACAGTGCCATGTGAGCTGGTGCATTGTTGTGATGCAAGAGCTAAAAATTGTTGATGAAAAGTTCAGGTCATTTTTGTCTAACTTTTTTAAGCAGCCTTTTCAGCATTTCCAAATAGTAAATTTGGTGAACTGTTTGTCCAGTTGGTACAAATTCATAGTGAATAATCCCTCTGATAATCAATAAAGGTTAGCAACATCGTTTAGACTCTTGATTTGGACTGACAGAATTTTTTTGGTCATGGAGAATTGGCTGATTTCCATTGTATACTTCAACATTTGTTTCAGGGTCATATTGGGACACCCATGTTTCATCACCAGTGACAACACAGCCCAAAACATTGTCTTGCCTCTCCAAAAGGTCTTGACAAACTTTGACTCTCCTTTGCTTTTATTCATTGGTGAGCTCCTTCAGGACCATTTTTGCATACACCTTTCTCATGCCAAGATTTTCAGTTAAGATATTCCTATTTCTCTATCAATATTTACTTGGTCTGCTATGCTTCTCACAGTCAGCCGACGATTTTGACTCACAATTAGATGAATTTTTGCAATGTTTTCTTCAGTTCTGCTCTTTACTGGCCACCCTGACCTCTCTTCATCAATAATGAGTTCTCTCCCCTCAGAAATTAACCCCATAAACTTAGACTAACATGTCCCTGATTTCACTTCTACTCTTGACAAGTTTAACAAGAAATTTGATGTTTGTTGATTGCTCTAATTCAAGCTCAGACATTCTCGCGATGGCACACAAAACACGCAACAACAATAATGAACACCACTCAGCAAGACACCGCCACACATCAACATGAACACAGCTGTGAGACACTGAGATACCAAGGTTATGAAACCTTACTGAGCTGTTTGTACAGTGCTGCCAATGTAAGCGCATGGTGGCGAGTTTGTGAACTTAATTGTCAGGCCCCATATGTGTTCTTTGCTTTGTCTGTCACTTGGGCCTAAAAGTCAGATCAACAAGCAGCATTGACATTGTTCTAACATTGTTCAGGGTATGCATAGCCCAGCCAACCACCCCTGAGATTACAGGTCTCTTTTTGTGCAGCTGTCCTCTTCCTGGAGGTTCATTTTTTTCTGGCATGATTGAAAAGAAACAGATCCTCAACCTCCCCAAGGACTTGATATATCAAGCTCTCTCCAGAGACCTCCTCCAGGGTTCTCAGTCCCCTGCCCCCATCCAGATTAACTATTGCCAAGGAAGGAGGCTGAATTCTTATCTGGGTTTCAGTTCTCAAAGCAGGTAGGTACACAATCAAAGTTGGTGGAATGAATGGACCTCCTTAGTGTGGAGCACAAGAGCACTCAAAATCTGGTCCCAACCTGTTTTTCCAGCTTGACCTTCATAACTTTCCTCCACGGACTCTATGTTCCAGCAAAAGTAGGCGAATCCTCATACATGTTGTGTGTTTTGATTCCTCTGAGCCATCAGGAATGTTGTTCTTTTCCATGTTTATATGTCCAAATCTTACCAATACTCCTACACTCAGAAAGCTGCCTGATCTCTCTGGAACTGATGGCCTAGCTACTGTCCAGCCCTCCACGGCCCAGAGTATTTCTTATTTCAAATCAAGTCTCCAGAATATTTGTCACTAGTCAACTAGAGTCCCTCCAGGGCAGGTCTGTGTTAGAGGCCTCCTCTCTCTGTATCTCCATGTCCAAGTCCTGCCAGATGGGGTGGAAGAGAGCTGGAGGACTGGACTATGGTCATTGCAGGACAAGGAATGTGTGGCCTATCCAGGGCCCTGCTTTGTTGGTTTTCTGGGGCTCTCTCCAATAAATGGAAGGTCTGTCCCAGGTGTAGGTGTAGGTGCCTCTGGATTAAGGACTCATCAGGAAGGTGTGATCTTCTAAGGGAGAGATGGGGGCCACCAGGATAGTGGGCCTTTCTCTGTTGCAGACAGTCCAGTCCCACATCCACACCGCCCACCCCATCCCCCCAAGGTTCTCCTGAATGTGAACAACCAGAAAACTCAGGGCACCTACAACAGACAGAAAGATTGGGGACTGAAAGCTTCTTTCCCTGGGGAGAAGCTTTTAAACTTGTAGCATCCCATGAAGCTAAGGGAGGCATTACCCTGTGTCAGTGCCTTTTGATCACCATGATCCCTTGAAACCTGTCCTTGTTCTATAGAACCAAATATTTCCTGAGCACTCACAGTGGTCTCCTACTTGCTATGGGATGGAGGGGAGGGGCTAATGACCATTTATTGATCACCAGCTAGATCCTAAGCACTATGCTAAACATTCTATAACATAAATTATGACAAATTTCTCCCAAAAGTATACACTATTATTCCCATTTGACAAATGCATAAACAGAGGCTCAGAGTGGTAAAGCGATGTGTACCAAAGTCCCCAAGATCCCACAACTATTAAGTGTTGAAATTGTGACGGGGCCCTCTGCCTATTAGTGGATTTGTCAAGCATGTCCAAAGCCTTCTCACTTAACCCCAGGCCCAGGAGCTGACCTTCCCCAGCGATGGGTCTGGCTCCCTGGAGGCACCTACCCAGCCCAAGGGGGTCTCTGTTCAGCTCTCACTTTGCCTTTATTTATTTATTTATTTATTTATTTATTTATTTATTTTTGAGGGCTGGCCCTCATATGTGGGACCTGAACCAGGGCCGCTGGCTTCCCAAGCCAGTGCTTAAGCACCGCGCCACTCGGCTGGCCCTCAGCTCTCACTTTGGAGTGCTACCACTCCCCATGCTGGTGCAGGCTCCCCACACTCTCACCCAGGACAGCCCCTTTGGCTCAGGGCTCCAGCCTCTTAGAGCTCCTGTCCCAGTCGTCCTGACTCTCCCCTGCTCCCTCTGACTCTGGCTTCCTCTTTCATGGGCACACAGAGTTGGAAAGAACTTCTAAGGTTATGCTCTGCAACCCCTGCCTTGAACAGGAACTCACTCCAAACAGGTCTGAAAGGGGCTGACCTTCCTTTAGTAAGAAGAAAAAGAGGATCCCAAATCAGCCAGGCGCTCAGAAAAGTTGGATTGACATCCCTCACAGATGCAGAAGGATGTGGTTGAGAAACTGATGTAAGCTTCTGATGTAAGCCTCCTCATTTCTCAGAAACTACGAATGTCACACAAGCTCTCTGGCATGGTGCCGGAAAGGCTGCTCTAAGCCCTTTGAATTAAGCATTGCCCTGGCCCTTTCTCTTGGGACGTTACCATGCAAAGTGCAGGAGAAATGAGTTTGCAGATTTCCTGACCCCACAGGGCTGTAATGACCCTGATGCCTACCGGGCCGGGGATGGGACAGTCACCAAAGCACAGAAGCTCAGAACCTTCATCTGGAGATTAGGGGCAAATTCCGCTTCAACTGCTAACCAGATGTGTGGTCTTGGCCAAGTCTCTTTATTTCTCTCCCTGAATAAGAAATCAGTCTCCTTATCAGCAAAATGGTGGTGGTGGTGGGGGGGGGGAATCCTGTCCCTGCCACTTCTCCCAGGTGTCCTGAGGCTTGTGATGATGATCAAAGGATGAATGTGTAACATCAGGGTGGAAGGCACGTTGGTACACATGTGAGTCTTATTGTGAAAGAGGAAAGGAGGAAGGAGCCTGAAGACACGCCTCCCTAACCTCTAAGCCCCTGGCTAAACCTCACACTTGACCTCGCCTAAGAGGACGCTGAACTTCCTGAGTAGCACGTGGTCTTGCCCCCATTCTACAATTGAGGAAACTGAGGCAGAGAAATGGAACAGCCCCGTTTTGTTGGTACACTCCAAAGTCTGTCCTTTTTCCCCAGATGGGCTGCTTTTCTGCCCAACCCTCTTACAAAAGGCCCCAGACATCCTGGTTCCCTTCTGATGTCAGGGACAGCTGGCTCATCTGCCTAAAGCCTCCGAGCTCAGGCTCCCTGTGTGGTTATGAGCCAGATCCTTATAAAACAGAGCAGAGGCTCTGGCTGTTGGATTTAATAAGCCAGATGTTTGTGGCCCTGGTGGCTGCAGGGGAAGCTGGCCAACTGGGTGCAGTGGGGAGTATGCGGTCCATAGATAGTACTGTACGGATTAGATAAATTGTCCCAGAAACAACTGATAAAAGGATAGGACAGAGGCAGCTGGGGTGCTGGACAGAAGTCACTGCAACCTGGGGGCTTCCAGAAGGGACCATGAAAATACAGGAGATAGTAAAGGCCCTGGATGATTCAAAGAGTAGTCAATGAGCCACCTACATCGGAATCATCACGGGGCCTGTTATAACTGCCAATTCCTGGGCCGGCTAAGTGGCGCGGTGGATGAGAGCTGGCTTGGGAGGCCAGCGGCCCCGGTTTGGATCCCGCTTGTGAGGGCCAATGACACTGCCCTCTTAAAAAAAAAAAAAAAAAAAAAATTAACTGTCTCCTGCAATTAAAGTCCTACAAGGGCCCTTCTCTCCTGGCTGCCCTCAGCTCTTTAAAAAAAAAGCAAAAAAAAAAAAAAAAAAAACCCTACCAATTCCTACCCCCAGCCACTGGATCAGAATCTCTAGAGGCAAGGCAGAAACTGAAATTTAAATAAGCTTCATTCTTATCCACACTGGAATATGAGAACCACTGCCTTATGGGGTTAACTTGACCAGAACTGGGGTGGGCTGGGCGGTGTCCAGAGCATGGCTCAGATGGATCCAAACAGGAAAGCAGATAAACAGGAGGGTGGAAGGTGAAGCCCAGGTGATGACTAGCCTTGTTCCCTGTGGTGCTAAAGAAATTCCCCTAGACTTTTCTCCCTGCCTCCCTGTCACCCACACACCCTGAGTTCTCTCTAACCAGGACTGAAGTTCAAAATTATCAAAAAAGGTAGCCCTGAAATCACAGAACAAACACGGTCTTTGGTAACAGCAGATCAGGTTTCCAATCTGGACGCAGCCAAGGCCCGGAGAGCTGTGCGACCTTGGACGGGTCCTATGGGCCCTTGTAACGTGGTCCACAGGATTAAAAGGGACAGCTTGAAGTGACCAAGTGCACAGTGGTTCTTAGGGACCAGATTCCTCTTTCCTACTCCCTACATTCTCACCCCCCTGCTTTTTGTTCCTTTCTCTGTTATGCAACCACAGCTTAAATCCTTTCTGGATTTGCAGGCAGGAGCTAGGACAAGATGCAGAGCAAAAGGGAGGGTGTCAAAGTAAGGGAGGTTTTGAAAGCCACACCCTCCCTTCCTGCTCCCCTTTCACATTCTTGTTCACATGCTGCTGGGCCAGGACCTTTGCCTCTCCCACCAACATGAAGAGCCCTTAGGTTTCTCAAATAGCCTGGCTGCTGCTGGCTGTTGCCATGGCAACCAGAACCCCTGACAACCATTGGGAAAGAGCTTCTGAGGAGGAGCCTGTTTGGTATCCATTAATGTTCTGTTTGAACAGCACCGACTAAGAGCATCTACGATGTGCCTATGCCCAGCAGTCATGTAGTAGAAATGGAAGCGGGTGAGAGCTGGTCCCTGGCCTTGAGGGTCTGGTGGCCTTCTGGCCAACTCATGTTCAAGTGCCTCCTGGTCTAGTTCAGTGCTTCTCAAAGTGGGGTCCCTGAACCAGGAGCATCAACATCACCAGGGAATAAGTTAGAAATGCCAAATTTCAGCCCCTTCCCAAATCGATGGAATCAGAAACTTTGGGGGAGGGGGAGGCCTGAAATCTGCCCCTGCAGGTGATGCTCATGCAGGCTGAAGTTAGAGAACCACGGGTGTGCTTAAGAACCTCATCCCAAAAGATGGGTGCTGTTGTTCCCATATTACAGATGAGGAAACTGAGTCTCCATCCCACTCTGGGATAGTGACAAACTGGCAGTTTACCGAGGGGTTAGACTCTCAGTTCCCTCCCAGTATAGAATTTTACCTCTGCAGCACCTGTGATGAGATAATAAGCATATCTTCTTCCTGGGTCCTGCCTGGAGACTCTCAGGCCCATGCAGCTAACGTACTCAGCGTCCAGCAGGGTCAGAAGCTGAGCTGGGACTTCCGGTAAAATGGCGGAATAGACAGATGCTGTGCTAACTACCTCCCAGGATCACACCAAAATTACAAGCAAATTATACAGCATTCAACCCCGGAGGTCCCCGGAACAGTAGATGAACAGAACCACTAAATGAAGAACTTAAAGAGGAGGCCACATCGGGTCTGGTAGGACGAGTGGAGACAAGAGTGGAGACAAGAGAGGGCACCCCTCACCCTGTGAGGGAAGCCCCAGCTGTGGGGAGGCTTCTCCAGTTGGGGGAGAGACCCTCCAGCCGCACCCCAAGCTCACCAGCCCAGAGTTCCTTTGCCGGGAAGAGGAGTTCTAATATAGCTGGCAGTAAATTAGTAAGGACTCTCTTTGCTCAGCTGGGTGAGGATAAGAGCGGCTGGAGAATCAGTGGGGCTGGCGCCTGGGCTTGCTCACCGGTGAGCACTTACCTGGTTCCTGGTGGAGGGAGTGGCTGTGTGAGCCGGGAGCCTGCGGGGACGGACTGAACTGAGCACCTTTGGTGCAAAAGCTGGAGGTTTTTGGGCTGTTGTTCCCATGGTGTGGAGCCTGCACGCGAATGGTATAAGGAGGGCGCCATTTTGTCGGGGTTGGGCCCTCCCAGAAAGGGTCAGGTCCGGGACCTCATTGGTCTGGTGGAATTGGCGCAGAAGTGCGTGTGTGTGTGCGCGCACATGCGGCCTTGGATCCCCAGCCTCTGCCCGACTTATACTGCGTTGCCAGGGAAATGCTGGGCGGGTGCCCTCCGGTTCCAACAGGCTGCTCACTGAGACCCGGGAGTGTGTGAGCCGCTTCAGATCCCCATCCTCTGCAAGGGTTGTGCTGCGTTGCCAGGGAAATGCCTGGTGGGCGTGCTCCGGCTCCAACAGGCTGCTCACTGAGACGCGGGAGTGCGCAAGCCGCCTCGGGTCCCCGCTCTCCGCACTGCGCTTGCAGAGTTGCCAGGCTGGTGATTGGTTGTCGGGCTGCTCGGCCTGATCTGCGAGAGGCTGAATGGGACAGACTGAGACTGGGAGTTTTCCTGGGAGTGTTGGGCCATGAGCTGTGTGCCTGCCTGATCCAGCCAGGGCTCTCCTGGTGATCTAATACATCAAAGCAATCCCAGAGCGACAGCCAGAATGGGAAAACAAAGAAACATGTCACAAGTGAAAGATCAGAAGAAACCTCTAGAAATGGAACTAAATGAAACAGAGGGATCCAACCTTTCAGAGACAGAGTTTAGAACACTGATGATAAGAATGTTTAACAAACTTAGTGAGGACATAAGGAAGAATAGAGAAATCATAAAAAACAACCAGTAAGAACTAAAGAATACGATAACTGAAATGAAGAACACACTCGAAGGAATCACCAGTAGAGTAGATGAAGCAGAGGAGCGGATCAGCGATTTGGAAGACGAAACAGCAGAAATCACCCAGTTGGCACAACAAAAAGACCAAAGAATAAAAAACAATGAAAATAGTTTAAGAGCCCTATGGGACAAGATGAAGTGCAACCACCTTCGACTCATAGGACTACCAGAAGGAGAAGAGAAGAAGCAAGGGGTCAAGAATGTGTTTGAAAAAACAATGACTGAAAACTTCCCTACCCTGGTGAAGGAAATCAACATACATGCCCAGGAAGTGCAGAGGGTTCCAAACAAGCTGAACCCAAACAGGTCCACACCAAGACACATCATAGTTAAAATGGAAAAGGTTAAAGACAGAGAGAGAATCCTAGAGGCTGCAAGAGAAAGACAGCAGGTTACATACAAAGGAACTCCTGTTAGACTAACAGCTGACTTGTCTACAGAAACTCTGCAGGCCAGAAGGGAGAGGCAGGAGATATTCAAAGTGACACAAAATAAAGGCCTACAACCAAGATTGCTCTACCCAGCACTGGCTATCACTTAAAATTGAAGGAGAAATAAAGAGCTTCTCAGAAAAGACTAAGCTTAAGGAATTCATTACCACCAAGCCAGCATTGTAAGAAATGTTAAAAGGCCTTCTTTAAACAAAAGAAAGGGGTAAACAAGCTAACCCGGGAAGACCAGGAATACAAATAACAAAATGGTAATACATATGCACTTATCAATAATCATTTTAAATGTGAATGGGCTAAATGCTGCAATCAAAAGACAGAGAGTGGCTGAGTGGATAAGAAAATAGGACACATGTACATGCTGTTTACAGATGGAATAAGATATTTCATGCAAATGGAAATGAGAAAAAAAGAAGCTGGAGTACCAATACTTATTTTGGACAAAATAAACTTTAAAATGACTACGATAAAAGACAAAGAAAGGCACTATAACCCTAATAAACATCTATGCACCCAACATAGGAACTCCTAATTACATAGAACAGATTTTGACAGACATAAAGACAGAGATCAACAGTAACACTAGTAGGGGACTTCAACACCCCATTGTCACCAATGGACAGACCCGTTAGACAGAATATCAACACAGAAAGAGGGACCTTAAATGACACTTTAGACCAGCTGGATTTCCTCGATATGTTTAGAGCATTTCACCCTGAAAAAAACAGAATATACATTCTTCTCAAGTGCACATGGGACATTTTCCAAGATAGACCACGTTAGGCCACAAAACAAGTCTCAGTAAATTTAAGAAGATTGAAGTCATATCAAGCAGATATAAAGGAAAAACTGATGGTTGCTGGCTGCGAGGGAGTGGGGAAGAGGGAGAGGGGGAAGGTTTTGGACAGTGTAGGTGGGACTACAATGTTGCCGCAGGGATACAGGGGCAGTTCTGGGAATGTAATTGATAATGTTGTGAAGAGACTATTATGTTAAGTGAAATAAGTCAGTTGGAGAAAGACAAGTCCTATATGATCTCACTTATATGTGGAATCTGAAAAACTGAATGAACGATCAAAGTAAACAGACTCATAGATATAGAGGAAAAACTGAGGGTTGCTAGTTGGGAGGCGGGTGGGGATAAGGGGGAAGGGGAAGGGATTAGACAGCATAAATAGACAACTACAATATTGCCACAGGGATATGAAACACAGTTTGGGGAATATAATAATGTTGTAAAAATTTTGTGGTGTGTCAGATAGTCACATGTCTTGTTAGGGAGACCACTTCATGGATGGAGTAGAGGCTTGATCACTGTACTGTACACCTGAAGCTGATGTTGTATAATATTGTATGCCAACTGTAACTGAATATATAGATAGTCATGGGATGTGGAGTATACTGTGGAAGGGAATCAAAGGTATTGTAATAGATAGTATGCTATGGGAGGGGGAGTGGGGTGGCGAACTGGGGGAGGGGGGTTGGCACTTTGGGGGGTAAAGAGTATAACTATTGCATTGTGTTGTACACCTGAAACTAATAAAAAAAAAAAAAAGAAGCTGAGCTGGGATTGAGACAAGGCTTCCCTGGCTCACCCTGCACCTCTGAGCATAGTGATTGCAGGGTGAAATGAGAGCCTCACAATGGAGCAGAGAAGAGCTGGGAGTCCAATGACAACCACCTGCCCCAAATGTGACGCTGGGCTAACATAATGCACCCCCAGTCCAGGCCATTTAGACTTCCAAGCCCCTTTCTGCCCAAACCCCAATCCTGAGACCTTGTCTCCTGTGTTCACTCACCTACATGCTAAGTTGGTCTCTTTCCAAGCTTCTGCCCCACAGACTCTGAGGGTTCCATTTTACACAGCATCTTTCTGAATACTCCCCTCCCCAAATTTGGAATCACCTCTTCAGCAACTAATGGCTTCTAACTTCTTTTTGCACACAGCCTGTGATTGGGTGCTCCCGGCCTTTTTGGGCAGCCCACCCATTTATGAAATCTCTGACCGGCTTACATCTCCTCATAATTTCCATCTTTTACAATGTGAGTCAATCTAATGCCCTTTAACAGAGATTACAGGCCTTTTTATTTTTTTAAGTGTGATATGAAGTAAGAATATCCATGCCAATCATCTCCAATGCCTCTAACACCTGATGACTCAAATAAACAAAGCAGGTAGAGTACCAACCCATTACCTCAAGGACAGTAGGAATAAGACCCATGTAGGAGGAAGGACAGGAGGAGGCGAAAGGAAAGACAGCTGACTTGGAGTCTTCATCCTGCCACTTACTCCCTGAGAGAACCTGGCAGGAGCTGAGAGACCCTGACAGCAAGCTGTGCAGGCGCTGATGCATTTTGGGCCGGCTCTTTCTTTCCTTTCTTTCTTTCTTTCTTTCTTTCTTTCTTTCTTTCTTTCTTTCTTTCTTTCTTTCTTTCTTTCTCTCTCTCTCTCTCTCTCTTTCTCTCTCTCTTTCTTTCTTTCCTTCCTTCCTTCCTTCCTTCCTTCCTTCCTTCCTTCCTTCCTTCCTTTCTCTTTCTTTCTCTCTCTCTCCCTTCCTTCCTTTTCCTTCCTTCCTTCCTTCCTTCCTTCCTTCCTTCCTTCCTTCCTTCCTTCCTTCTCTTTTCTTTCTTTCTTTCTTTCTTTCTTTCTTTCTTTCTTTCTTTCTTTCTTTCTTTCTTTCTTTCTTTCTTTCTTTCTTTCTTTCTTTCTTTCTTTCTTTCTTTCTTTCCCCTTCCTTTCCTTCCTTCCTTCCTTCCTTCCTTCCTTCCTTCCTTCCTTCCTTCCTTCCTTCCTTCCTTCCTTTTTCTTTCTCCCTGTGAGGCTGCTGTCAAAAAAGAATGTGAGAGAGATTACAAATATAATTATCCAAAAGCTTCATTGTGTTGAATAAAGTCATGGATGGTTTGTAATGACAGAAAAGTTGAAACTCACTCATAGTGTTTTCAGTAATAATTTTCTTATTTAGTGTTGTTTTCAGCAAATGAAGATCCTGGAGCTTAAGTGACTTGAGCTTCATGGAAATCTGCCTCAAGTCATCCCCTTTTCTGGGCCTCAGTTTCTCATCTGTAAAATGGGGGGGGGTGAACCTACCCAATTTCTGAAGTTGATTTAAGGGTTAAACAAGCTGAATGAAGGGGGAAATATCTGCTGAGATACTGTTATATTTTCTGATTTCTAAAGATGAATGTTTGGAGTCCAGGTGTGAGGGAAACAGGTGGAATGTTCCTAAGGCAAAGGAAAGAGGGCCTGAAGGGCATCACAGCTCAGCATTCTGCACGTGGGAGACCTCAGCAAAAGCTCAGGGAGAGACCCCATGAGGTGGGTGGACTAGCTCTCTAGCAAAAGACAACGAAACAACGCTGTGTCACCAATCACTATTTTTGGTTTTCAGGATTATTTTTCACAAGCTTCTCTCCAAAGTGACCCTCAGTGCATTTCTGCGGGGAAGGGCTCTGCTCACGTGTGGGCTCAAAGAGACCTTTCACCCCAGAGGCAGCTTTCTGGGATGTGGGAGAAACCCTTTGCTTCTAGAGGGTCGTGTCTCACGAGGAAGGAAACCCAATCAATCCTCTCAAGTAGATCAAGTAGGATTATTTTAATCATTTTGGCAACACTGGCTTTGCCAAGAGGAAAACAATGATGCTGTAGCTCAAGAAATTCAAGCAACTCTGGCCTCATTCCCATAATGTGTTTTTCAAGAGGGATTAGTGCTTTGCATGAGAAGGAAGGAGCCTGTGATTTCCTCCTTGCTGCCCGGATTGTACTGGCTGTCCACACTCTTGGTTTGAAGAAGTCATCAAGGTCAGCCACCTCTCCTTTTTTAAGGTCTCCAGAAGATACCCTAATCCTGGCCTATGCCACATGTACTGGGGTCTCCATTTTCAGATGGCTGCTGGTACCCACCCCCAAAGAATCTAGGAGCCTCCCAGGCTGCAAGTGGCACCCCCATCCATCTCTGTAGCCCTGCTCGCAGAGGCTCAGTGTCTACCCCAGCTCTTCCCAAGTCATCCAGAACAGTGACTTCCAGATTTCATTAGGCAGAGGCATTCCCAGGCATCAGGTCAGCGAGCCCCATTCAGGAGGCCAGACACCAGAAATCTGTTCACATTGTCACAGGAATTCTTACCCTGCAGGTGGTCCAGGAAACACAGAGGTAGATAAATTAGGGTGGCTTTCCAGGGACTCAGTCCCATGCCCTGCAGTGGGGCCCCACTGCCCACTCAGGCCCACTGGACTTGTACAGCAAGCAGTGCCCTTGACAGACCAGCCCTGTGCCTCCATAGCTGTGTGGCCTTGGGCACTCCACCCCATTCCTCTCAGCCAAAAATGCCTGCCTGGCCTGCCTCCAGGGAAGAGAGAAGATGACCATGAGGCTCTGTGTCCCATAAGGCCCTGGAAAATTACCCAGGGTTGCCAGTCCTTGGCTTGGGGACTCAGGGCTGGAAATCAGTAATGGCTGCAGGATGGGAGTAGCTGAGGTGGAAGACGGAAGAGCAAGGGGCCATAACATCTAGTCCCACCACAAACTTCAAGCAGACGTGGTCAGCACAGAGGAACCTCCTCATTTTACAGATGAGAAAACTCAGTCCAGAGAGGTTGAAATACTTGCCCAAGGTCACACAGTAACGAATGTCAGGGCTGGGACCACAGCCTTCAGTTCAGCGCCCCAGTTCAGGACTCTTGCCACTATACCATCAGGCCTGGGCACGAATGGAGGATAGGACCCGCACCAGTTCTTTCCCCTCTCTCTACCCCCAGACTAGGACGGGATGGAGGGCATGGCAGAACCCCTCCAGCTACTTCACCCCCAGTTGCCCTCAGGTCTCAGTTCTAGGTGATCTGACCAGTACAGGCAGCCTTGTCTCTGCCCTCCTTGCCCTGAAGCAGGCTTCCCTCAGAAGGGCAAGGAGGGCAGGGGTAGCTGGATACCAACTACTTAGCCTCTGGCCTCTACCTCTCCAAGCTTCTCTGTTCCCATGCTGAGGGGGCACTCACCTGGACAGCTGGGAGTCTGGATGTCCCTGGCATTGCTGGCCAGCTGGGGCAGGGACTGTGCTGAGGGCCATCCTGCCTTCCCATGGCTTGAGCCCCATGTGGCCTTTTTTTTTTTTTTTTTTTTTTGAGGGCAGTGTCACTGGCCCTCATATGTGGGACCCGAACCGGGGCCGCTGGCTTCCCAAGTCAGCGCTTAGCCACCGCGCCGCTCGGCCGGCCCCCATGTGGCCTTTTATGGGTTGGAGAGGCATGGTGTGATAGATGAGAGGTATAGCCCAGGTTGTCTGTATCTGAGAAATGTCCCCACCCTGAGTGCCCCTGCCAGGCACTGAAGGCAGCAGGCTAAGGCTGGAGCTGGTTCCAAAACAGTCTCTATCCTGGCCGAGGCCCTCATCTCTCACAAAATAGCACATTAGCCCCATCCGGCCACGCCCAGGCTCTCCCTGGGGCTGAGAGCAGGGCTCAGGGGAATAAGGCCCATTTGGGACACATAACCTCCCAGCTCCCTGCGTCTTTCTTGGGGGTCTCACAACCTTGCATCAGGAGCCAGACAGTTATGACAGCTCCCACCTATTTTGGGACCTTGAACAAGTTATGCCACTTCCGAGCCTCAGTTTCTTTACATCTAAGATAGAAATAATTATAATACTCACTTCATAGGATTGACACGGGACCTATCATGTAGGTACTCAATCATCATTTGAATGAATGAACAGAAAGGTGACTAGGATGTTGAGGGCTCTGGAAACTCGTCCAAATATACCTTAGCAACCTTATTTCTTCAACATCTCACCTTGCCTGGTCCAGACATGCCTATAGGCTCTCCCCTTCTCCTACCTCCATCCATGAATGTTCCCCCACTTTGCTCTCACTCTCAGGGTGTGATTCCCTCCCAGGCCTGCTGGTCGACTCCCAGTGGACCGTGCCCAGATGATCTCCTCAGTGGCAACTGGCTTCAGAGTGGCACATGACCCAGTTCTGGTTAATGAAACAGGAGGGGGGTTCTGCTGGGAGGCTACAGGGCAGGGGTTCCTGGCTCCCAAGAGGAATACACTAGAGGAAATGGCCCCTTTCTGCCTCAGGATAGTGTCATGTCCCATTGCGACATCTGGATTTTGTGCAGTCACCTTGTGGTCATGAGGGTTCCCCTGAGGACAAAGCCAATGATGAGAACAGTAGAGCAGAGGGTTCCTGAACCATTGGTTATGCAACACACCAGCTGCCTACACTGCCTCTGGACTCCTTTCTGCATGAGATAATGAACCTCATTTGTTAAGCCAATTCGGTTCTGTTACTTGCAGCTAAATGGATTCTACCTGATCATGCTCCCAGCCCCGCTGCATCACCCCCTTCACCAGTCAGCAGAGCCCCCACCCCTATGCCCAACCCTGGGCTTTGTTCTGAGGACTTCAAGATGAGCCAGGCTATGTGCCTGCCTTGGAAACTCCTAGTTCTGAGGGGAGGGACCAGCAGGTAATCAGATGGCCACGGGTTTGTGAACAGACCCTGAGGGTGTGTGGGGGTAACAGAATGTCCTGGGCAGCCTGAGAAGGGTTTTGGGAGATGACATTTGCAGGATGCCTAGGAGTTTTACAGACAGACAAAAAACATGTTCCAGGCAAAGCTATCAGGGTCATGAATGTGTGTAGCTTGCTTAGAGAACATCTGGTGAAACTCAGGTAGGCCCACTGGGAAGTGGTGAACAGGAGTTGAGAGTCTCACCTAGGAGTCCATGTATGGCTGGGGAGCCAATGAAGCTTTTGTACAACATGTCCATTTTGGATCAGAAGAGTCTAAGGTGTTCCGGAGAGAAGTGACAAGGATCTTACCTGGGTAGGGGCAGTGGGGAGGAATGGGGGAGCTGGTGAAAGGACCACCCAGATCGAGCAGAACTACTCAGATGGAGCAGAACCACCCAGCTAAGCTGCTCCCAGATTTCTGACCCAGAAAAACTGTGAGATTAAAAAAAAATTTGTTATTTTAAGTTGTTAGATATGGGGTAATTTGTTATGCAGCAATAGATAACTAATACAATGACCCAGGTCACCTAGATCTTATTCTTCTACCCCTCCTTCCTAGGGTGAGGGAAGGTAGTATTTTCACTTTGGCCCCGGGAATAGTCTCTCCCCTCATGGATGAGGCTCCACCATCTGTGCCTACCCCTGAACACAGGTGAAGGCATCTGTGGAAAACAGCCCAAAGTAGATTTAGCAAATAAAAATACAGGATGCCCAGTTAAATGTGAATCTTAGATAACCAACAAATAATTTTTAGTATATGTATATCCCAAATATTCCATGGGACATACTTATACTAAAAAATTATTCATTATTTATCTGAAATACAATTTAACGGGGCATCCTATATTTTATCTGGCAACCCTAGTACTAAGCTTCTGAAGTCACTGCTGTTTCTACCGCCACCTGGGAGTGGCCTTGGTCCTCAGGAATCCTCTCTGCAGTTAATAATGGACCCTCACTGGGTTCTGGCTCACTGCCAAACACCCTGCTATTATAAATCCCAAGGCCCTGAAGACTAGGGCACCATCCCTGCTCTCAGGGAGTTGCCACGTAGGAGGGGGCAATGTGCAACCGAATAAATTACGAGATTTATAAAGTGCTGGGTATCAGGGAGGCATTCAGCTGCCAGCCACAGAACACCCAACCGACAATGGCATAAATAGAGACTTTATTTCTCACACAAAACAAGAAGTTCAAAGTATGTCTGTTGCTGGCTTTGGCTCAGCAGTTCAATGGTGTCAGAGCCAACATTTCTGTCATTATTTTGGCTTTTCCCTCATGGTCTCAAGGTGGCTGCCACAGCTCGACCCATTGTATCTGTGTTTGAGACCAAATACAGAATAGAAGGCAAAGGTTTTCCAACCCTGCCTTCTGCAGTAGATTTATGTTCCTGTCTTATTGGGCAGAACTGGATCACATGGCCACCTTTAACTGCAAGGGAGGTTGGAAAAGTAGACCATAGTATTATCATGATTGATAATACTATGCAATACAGCAATCCCAATTGCTGCTCAAAATAAATAAATAAATAAACAAATAAATAAATAAATAAATAAAATAAATTGGAGCTCTTTCAGTAAGGAAGAAGAGGCAAGGGAATGGGCATTGGGCAGGCCCAGTTGTGTCTTCATGTGATCCAACAGAGGTTCATACAAAGTGCTATGGGAACACCAAGAATTTTGTGAGATTCTCCACCCGAGGGGTGGAGGTCAGGGAAATCTTCATGGAGGAGGTGGCTTTTGAGCTAAGACTTATGGGATCCTTGGGCATTTGCCAAGAGAAGAAGGGGCAAGGGAATTCCAGGCAGGGAGAACAGTGCCAACAACTGCCTGGTGGCCAGGGGATGAATGGAGATATCAGTGAGGCCAGATCATGAAGGGCCCTGATGGCCATGCTAAGATATTTATGTTTTCCCTGAAGAACATTTTTCTGTCTTTATCTTACTCAGCTTCTCAGCAGCATTTAACACCTTTGACTACCCTTCCTCTCTTGCCTCCTGCAGCATACAACCCTCCCATGTTCCCTTCCTCTGCTCCTGCTCAGGGTCCTTTGCAACCTTCTGCTCCCCCATCGAACCGTGTTCCTGCCTCCCATGGCACTTGCCACAATTGGTAATTAGATATGCATCCATTTGTGTGGTTGTTTGATTACTATCTCTTTCCCCACCAGCCTGTAAGCTGATTCTGTGTACCAGTCCCTGGTACATAAAAATCTGTTGAATGAACTGATGAATAAAGGGCGATGTGTGTATGTGGGGGTGCGGCTTGAAGGGGTGTGAGTTGGGAAGAGCTGTGGCTTTCTCCTTGTGTTCTAGCCCTTCCATTGGCCACTAACGAGAGGCAGGCAGGAATGGAGGATGAGTTGCAGACTGGTTGGACAGGGGAGACAAGATAGGATGCTGCTCAGGTCTTTGGTTATGCCTCTGAGGACCCCCGACCAGAACAGGTGGGGCTCCATGAGGCCAAAAGAGATTTAATTCCAACTGGTGTGTCTCATCTCAGGGCACCTGGCTTTCTCCTTGCAAGAAGAGGATGACAATACTCACCGCCCCACCCCGCTGGCCTGCAGGGGTAAATGTGGCAGGGAGAGTGACAGCATTGCTTTCAAGTAGGCCCCCTTCCTATGTTCATGGTTCTCTCACTGCACATGCTGGTCCAGGGTGGGGTCTACACTCCAGCCATTGGCAGAAACATCCTCAGATACCCAGCAATTCTCAGGAAAGCCCTGAACAAGGAACCAGGAACCAGGAATGGAGAAGGGCGGCATCTAGCAGCTGGGCTTGCTGCAGAGCAGTGATCCAGACCCTTAGACAGGTAAAGTCTGCTGCCCCTGTCCCCTACCCCACTCCCGGTGCCCTCAGAGAAGCACAGCCTGCAAAGGATGGAACCCTGGTGCAGGGCGGCGAT
This sequence comes from Aselliscus stoliczkanus, assembly GCA_033961575.1. Lineage (NCBI taxonomy): Eukaryota > Metazoa > Chordata > Mammalia > Chiroptera > Hipposideridae > Aselliscus > Aselliscus stoliczkanus. The sequence continues at coordinate 17,094,775 of CM066728.1, read as the reverse complement.
GGGGGAGTGGAGGCAGGCTGGCTCTGGAGTGGTTCAGACAACAGGAAAGAGAAGCCTACTGTTTGGGAGAAATGCCGGTTCTACGGCCCAGGTAGGCTGTGACTTGTCCAAATTCTGCCCAAATTCTCAGAGAGCTAATGGTCTGGGCCCTACAGCTCATGAAGTTCTGTCCTCTATGGCTCTGCCCACCTCAGCAACGGGGCTCCCCAGCTCCCACGGCACGCTTGTTGTCCTCAGACAGGCCCCATTATGCTGCTGCCCCAGCCCACATGGTTCCGAGCCAGAGAAGCCCTCTGGGAGAGGCAATATGAGCTCTGTTTTGCAGCTGAGTGACCTGGGCTGGGGTGGGAAGCAGGGGCGGGGTGGTGGGGCGGGGGGGGGGGGGGAGGCCCACAACAGTAAATAAGGCCCCTGATGCCCACACCAGAGCTCCTTCCCTCTCCAATGCTCAGCCCTCCCTGGTCAGCCCCCTCCTCCCAGCAGAAGACACACACTCCCCCCCATCCCCCACACCCTGCCACGCCTGCACTGAGGTTTGTCTATGGAGGAGCCTCAACCACACAATGCCCTGGCTCATCTTTCCAGCTCTCCCTGTCCTGTGCTGGAAGCTGTCCCTTTGCCTTCCACAGTCACCCAAGGGGCCTTGAGAACCTTTCCCCAGGACCTTTCCCTTTGTCTGTTTGTGTCTATCTGAGCACAGCCCCTGTCCACTCTAGGGAAAAGCACTGTGGGCTCTCACCACAGAGGAGGGGTGAGACCAGGAGGGGCCACAGACCCTCCATAGGGGCTCTGAAGGCTGGCCCCTGGCCACAGCAGGGCTGTCTGTGGACCCCGAAATTGTGTTCCCAGCTGATCATGACACTCCCTGAGCCCCCACACTGTGGTAAAAATGGACCCTGGCTGTACGCCAGGGTCCAGTTGGTGTTCTGCCACCTGGGCTCAATCCTCACTTAATTGTTTTTTTGTTTTTTTTTAAAGATTTTTTTAATTGGGGAATTGGGGAAGGGGAACAGACAACTTGCTGTCTTTTTGTTCTTCAGTCTAGTTGTGGAAGACGTTGTTTCACTGGCCCATGTTGGTATCATCATTGCGCTCTTCCCGGATGAAGCAGATCGGTCGCTGGCCTCTGGATGGTCGCTCACCGCGGCTACTGGCAGCTCACGCTGGCTGCCAGCCGCTCACGCTGGCTGCTGGCTACTTACTGTAGCCTATGGCAGCCCACTGCAGCAGGGGCTGCAGCCTACACCATCGCAGGTGCTCACACAGCCCAGCTCCAGGTGGAGCTGTTGTTAGCTGTAGAGGGCAGTGTCACTGGCCCTCATATGTGGGATCCGAACCAGGGCTGCTGGCATCCCAAACCAGCTCTTAACCAATGCGCCACTCAGCCGGCCCTAGATATTTCTTTTTTTAAAAGATTTTATTGGGGAATCGGGGAAGGGGAACAGACAAGTTGCTGTCTGTTTTGTTCTTCGGTCTAGTTGCGGAGGACGTTGCTTCACTGGCCCATGTTGGTATTGTCATTGCGTTCTTCCCGGATGAGGCAGACTGGTCACCGGCCTCTGGACGGTCGCTCACCGCGGCTATTGGCAGCTTACGCTGGCTGCCGGCCACTCACGCTGGCTGCCAGCCGCTCACTGCAGCCTATGGCAGCCCACTGCAGCAGGGGCTCACAGCCCAGCTCCAGGTGGAGCTGTTGTTAGCTGTAGAGGGCAGTGTCAACTGGCCCTCACATGTGGGATCCGAACCGCGGCTGCTGGCATCTCAAAACCAGCTCTTAACCAATGCGCCACACGGCCGGCCCCTCACTTAATTGTTTGACCTTTCATGATTGACCTTGCTTCTTTGTGCCTCCGTTTTGCTATGTGAGTACGGGTGTGAGAGGAATTCCTACTTAATAGGATTGTTGCAATGATTACATGAGTCACTGCATTTAACCAGCAAATATTTGAGTACCTGCCAGGCCCTAGGACAGGGAGAACCAGAACGGTTCTGGGCCCTGAGAGATTAAGGCTCTGATCTCATGGAAATGCCATTCAGACAAGGTGGCCTGCTGAGTGTCAGATGCAGACATCTGGTGACACTTGGCCATTCTCTAGTCATTGCTGCCCCGCCCCACCCCTCACCCGACTGAGGGAAGCAGATGGAGGAAGAGCCCTGCTCAAAGACAAAGACAGGTGGGGCCAAGGTGATGCCTGGGTCTTTCCTACATGCCTCAGCTGACTCCGATCAGTGCTCATCTGTTAGAGGAGGCAGTTGGCAGGCCACTGGGGAGAATGAAGTCAGACCTCACCCTTCCTCCCCTCTCACTGGGACCCAGGATTTTGCCTTTTGGTAAAAGGGGATAGGGCCAGGCTCCCTCAGGCTGGGTAGGGCTGGAACTGTTACTTAATGCCAGGCCATGGGGAGGGGGCAGGGGAGGGTTGCTCCCAGGGCCAGCCGCAACCTGAGCTCTCCCTTTCTCTCTTTGCCACCCTCTCCCCACCACCGCAACCTGACTCCCAACCAGACCTTAGTTCTCAGGAAAGCTGAACCCCTCCCAGGTGCAGGAGCCACCTGGAAGGTTTGGCACCCTTAGCAAGGGAGGGGCCCAGGGCCTGCAGGGAGGCTCATGCTTCTTCCATCAGGACTGCCACTGCAGCATTGAGGGCTGGAGGCTAGATTCCAGACAGATAGCTCCACCTCAACATCCTAGACGGCTTGCTGGACACTCAGGGGGACTGAACCATACTGACTGGACGGGCGTTGGGTGGAGGCCGACACAGGCCAGGGCAGTCCTCACCCTGGGAGGAAGTCTCTGCGGGGAAAGGTTGCTGGGCATGGGTTTTTGCCTCCACTGCCTGTGCAGCCTCGGGAAAGGCTCTTTCCTCTCAGGAGCAAAAGGGCTCAAAGGGCCTTTCTAGCACAGCCATCGGTGCTCCCAGGCCAAACCAGCTTGCGGAAGGGCCTCTTCCACTAGAGACATTTCTAATAGGCAGGTCTCTGCACTGTGTCCCTGGCTTCTTCAGACTTATCCTCTTGCCCCCACATTGAACCCACACACCGCAACTCCTCCACCTGCAACTCCCCAAACTGCCACTCACATAGGCACACTCAGTGCCCCTCTGTCCATCCTGGGGGTCATCCAAGGAGGGAGGCTGATGGGGGTGCTGTTATTGGGACCCACTGCTCTCTCCCTCAGGCCCCAGGAAAGGTTCTGCATCCTCTTCACCTCCCTCTTTGCACCTCAGGTAAGAAGGGAAACCAACAAATTAGTGGGATTCAGGCACGCTGTTTTCTTAAAGGACGAGCGGGACATGGGCTCAGTGCTGTCCCAGCACCACGGCCAAGATGGCAGACAGCTTTCCTCCTGCTGGCAGAGCCCTCGGGAAGTCAGGACTGAGACAAGTCTTCTCCTCTCAGTCTGTCCACTACCTCAGGCAGCAGAGAGGGGAAGAGTTCGGAGCAGGTGGGATCTGGGGGGCAGGACACCTGGGCTCCATCCTTCCGAATAGGTTAGGTAGAAAGGTAGAAATGAGCAGAAGGAAACCAGCTCCTGTTAGGAGGCCCCTTGCAGCTGCTCCTACTTAGGCCACAGATACCTCTGCAGGGGATCATACACAGAGGAGGGCACAAAACAACTGGCTCAGCAGGACAGCGGGCTCACACGTGTCCCTAAAGCAAGAAGAAGGAAAATGCTGGAGAGGGGTGGGAAAACATCTGGCTTATCAGATGTACATCCTGCTTCTCAGGGTCATTGTAATGAGCTCAGACAACCTTGGGAGCAAGAAGGGAGGTGGAGGCATGCTGGTTGGGAGAATAATGAGAGGTACTGGAGAGCGAGAAGGGGAGATAATTCTACCCATAGAAATAAAAACTTCGTGCCATGTAAGGAGAAGCTGCTTTTTTCTCTCTTGGGACAGCCCACTCCATAATCTTTGGAGTGTATCTGCTTTGCTAGTAAACTCTGTATTATTCTAAAGCTTGTGCAAACTCTATCTCTTGACTGAATTCTTTTCCTCAAGAAGACAAGAACTGAGGTATAATCGCCACAGCCAGCAACACTTCCAAGTAGGAAGGTGAAATACCCTATTTCACCTCTAATGGCAGGTAAACTTTCTGTGTACCTGGAGCCCTGAGAGTTAACAGAGGAGGGACCCCCCGCACCGGGAGTGCAGAACAACAGAGAACAGGAGGCTCAAGGGTTTTAGATTCCTCTCTACTAACCACAGGAATGGCCCTGGCCAGCACAGGCCAGCACAGGGCCCGTCCTGGGGCAGGCTGGAGACCGGCAGAGAGCCAGCTCACTTTTGTGACAGAGATCTCAGGCACCTGGAAAGGACAGCTCGAACTGTTTCTAAATGCCCTCCGTCCTTGAGTCCTCGGAGCCCTGGGTGTATGGGGGCAGCTCCAGGGGAGAAGCTGATTTTAGCCGGGGCTCTATTACCAGGGGAATTGGTGTGGTTCCCTTCAGACCTCTGCACAAGCAGGGAAACCTCTCAGTCTCTACCACCCACAAGATCAAGTCCATACTCTTTAGGCTGACCCTCTGGGCCTTTCCCACCCTGGTCCCTGTGGCCTCTCGATGTCCATGTCTCCACCCAGCACCCTCCCACACCCCACTTTCTGGTCTAACCAGGCTGAACACATCTGTGCAGGCACATGCTATTCTCTCTTCCTGGAACACCGTTCTCCACACAGCACTCTGGACGCCTGCTCAGCCCTCCAGGCCAAGTTCAGGGGTCACCTCCTCTGAGATACCGCCCCATATTGTTTATTTGTCTGTTTATTAATTGTCTTTCCCTCCCCCACCACTCCCCTGACACACACACAGACATTGTTAAGCTCTTTGAAGGCAGCATTTGGCCACCTCGCTCACTACTGAACCCCAGCACTAGAATAGCACCTGGCAAGCAGTAGCGGCTTAGTAGATGTTCAGTGAATGAGTATGAGTGAACGCCAGGCTTTGGGGACAAAGGTCAAAGCCAGTCAGTCCCTGTCCTCAAGGAGCTCGCGGTGCATTACACAGACAGACAGCTACCTGGAGAAGGCCGAAGCGAATTGATACAACCTGCCACAGTTGATAAAGCCTTTCACCACCGACAGAAGTGGTGTTTATTGAGTACGCGTTACGCCAGACACCTCTGTCCTTTATTCGAATGCTGACAACCTCCCTAAAGGTAGGAGTTATTCACCCGCAAGTGAGGCAATGGAAGCTCAGGGAGGCACTAGGCTGTGTGCCTGCCCCAGATCAAACATGAGAAAGAAGCATGGTTTTAACCCCGCTCCGCTTCTATATATATGATTTTCCCCTGTGGGCAGGCAGGATTCTCTGTTACAGATGAGGGTCTGAGGCTCAGAGAGCCAGGGAGAGGCTGCTGCAGACGGAGGCCGCCCTCTGCTTTCCGCTCAGAGCTCCTCCCATGGAACTCAAAGTCACCAATTCTGGCCCATCTTGGGGGCCCCTCTGCAGGTCTCTGGCAGGCTCAGGCCTGGGGGGTAGGGGTGAGGGCTGAAGGGCCCTGTTTATAGTCTTCAGTTTGGGTTCTAGCACTATTCTTCCCAATGCCTAAGCCATTTCTGCCTGTACGCCCCTCCCTCAAACTGTCCTTAGTGGCACATCACCCCCACTTTCTTACCTGCACACCAGCCTTCTTATTTCCATCAGGGACTCCAGTCACCCAAGTTCAAAATTCCATTTTTCTCCCACTTCCCTTCCTATTTGAACTCCCACTAAATGAGAATAGGATGCTGTGGAGCCAAGTGGGTTGCTGGTAGAGAAATGTTGAGGGGTCGGGTAGGGGAGTAGTGGGAAGAGGGTAGAGGTAGGGTGGGCTTGAGTGCCAGGTGCATCTGGCAGTTGGGGGGGTGGTTTCCCAGAGCTTCTGAGCAGGATGGTAACGTGCTGAACGGGGCCATTTGGGGAGATAAACTTGCCTGTATTAGTTTCCTATGGCTGCTGTAACGAAGTACCACAAACTGGGTGCCTTAAAACAACAGAAATTTATTCAAAATCAAGGTGTCAACAAGGCCATGCTTCCTCTGAGGACCCCTCCGAGGGAAAAAAAAAATCCTTCCTTTCCCCTTCCCAGCTTTTTGTGGCTTCCAGCAATACTTAGCATCTCTTGGCTTATAGATACACATTACCCCAATCTCTGCCTCTGTCCTCACACGGCCCGTGCCTACGCCTGCCTGTCACCCCAGCTCTCCGCCAGTCCACTCCTCCACCCAATGGTCAGAACGCTGGAGCAAAGACAAGAGTCAGGGGACTCGGGTTCTGTGCTGGCTCTATAACAGATTCACTGTGTGTTCTTAGCCAATAACTTCCCCTCTCCACCTCACAGTCCTGGCTGCAGGGTTGAGGGTTGGACTCCAGGTCTTTTCAAGAGATTCCTCAATGTTTGATGAGCCTAATCCATAGGAATGGCCCTCTGACCGTGCAGTTCCAGGCAGGGTGTGATGGGCAGATAGAATGGGAGGTGCAGAGACTTACCTACTGTCTTGCTCATCACAGGCTGCAAGTGGTCACACATGTTCCCGAAAATTTTGCTCATTTCCAGAGGCTTCCTGCCGTTGCTGTCTGGCTATCTCACACTGCACCCCAAACAAGGTGTGTTTGGGGAGAGGCAGGAGGGTGATGAGGGATGAGATTGGGGGCTGGGGGTAGGCTGGGATCATGTCGGGCAAGGTGGAGGGAGGGGGTAAGGGTTAGGTGGTTACACCTGAGTGCTCACTTGATTCTGTGAAGTGGCATGTATATGTGTGTATGTATAGCATGTACTCGTGTACAGGTCAGCTTATGCATGATTTTGTGCCGGACAGGTACGAGTACATGTACGTATGCGCCTTAACCACATACATGTACATTTTTGTGTGGGTATCTACCTGTTTGAACTTGAATTGATGTGTGGGTGAGGGTCCAGATTTGTGATGTCAAAATGTTGTTTCTTCATGCCTGTGTAGGTAGGGTGTGTGTGTATGTGGGGGCGGTGCCTGATTCTAACTGCCCTGGGCACTGGCAAGGCCCGAGCTGTCCCACAGCCACCTCAATGGGCAGCCCACCTGGCCCTTGGTGTCTGGGGGGTGATGGCCAGGCCTAGAGGAAGAGGAGTTTTATTAAGGAGGCAGCCTTGGGGTGTGAATTGGCCATGGCTCAAGGGCAGGGTTGGGCAGGCAAGCCTTTGGAGAGCTTCCTTGGTGCAGGGCTCTAGGCTGAAAACAAAACTGTGATCTGGAGACAGTGTGGAGGTCCCTTAGCACTCAATCTTCAGGTCAAGGTTGGGGTGCTGCTCTTACAGCTGGCAGCTGTCCAGGCATGGACCAGCCTATCCGAGTTCAGGAAGCATACTGGGGTGGAAGCCGGGCGGTGTCCCTATGGGTCTCAGCACCCACTCCGATGGCCAGCTCTCCCTCTCCCACCATTCCATGCGTCGGGAACTTCATCCCACAGGATTGTCCTGCCTCCAACCCTACCCTGGGCCCTCCCCCATCCCACTCACTTCGAGCAAGCAGGCACATTCAGGTAGGAAAGGAGCGCCAGACTTCAAGTGGGAAGACTGGGCGCACACTCTCGGAAAGGCTCTTGGCGCTCTAGCCTCTGATTTGGCCTGTCCACCCCCACTGCCAGGGTCTCAGGCCAGGCTCTCATCGCTTCCAGCTTGGGCTTCCGCAGCCGTCCATTTCCTAACTGTCCTTTCAGGCTCTCTGCTCCAGTTCTCCACCCCACCTGCTGAACGCCCCCACCTTCCTGTCTTTGCTCACACTGTCATCCTCTATCCTCCTGGCCCCTGCCTTGTCCAGTTAACTCTCCCTCTCTTGGAAGTCTCTTCTCTGACCCTGCAGGTGGGGTCCTCTCTCTGTCTCACTCCACATAGCATGTCTCCCTTAATGATCTATGAGTGCATCCAAGGCAGGGCCGGTTGTTTTCCATTTTCATGTCCCCAGAGCCTAGCCCAGGCCTGGCACTCAGTAGTTACTCACAAAATGTTAAATGAAAGAAAAAACAGGTGTGAGAAGGAACAACGCCTCTCAGGATTGAGCATACATGCCTCTCACCACCCTTATCTTGTGCTGTAGTTACCTGCAAATCTGATGTCTGTATGGATGGGTGAGTTGCTCTGGGTGGGTATGAGGCACGGAGGACCAGAGCCAGCCAACCTTTTCCCTCCTGTACTCCCAGTGATGGGGAACATGGCCTGTCCCAGGGAAGGTTTGTACAGGCTGCCACGGTGCAATTCTGCTTCTCTGCTGCCCCCTGCTGGCGAAGCAGAAAAAATGGACAGTCTGGAAGCTTCTTTGGCAGCAGTGGGGTCCTGCCTTGCCTGGGGATAGACGGATTTCTAGAGTGCAGGGAGGGAAAAATGGCTTTCCCTTATGCCGAAAGTGCTCCATTCTCCTAACAACAGCCAGGGGACATAATTGGCGCCGCGCTCCTTTCCTCCCTCCAAAGCCCCACTCTTTCCATGGAAGGGTGTGTGCTCAGTACCAGACTGCTCTCCTGCTCTCCACGCTGGTCTGAGGGGGTTGGGGGGAGACTCGGAACACCCAATAGCATTGCTGAATTACAATTCTTTATTTTTCCATTCCTCCCCCATCCCCAGACTGAGCTCCCCAAAGGCAGGGATCACCTGTTCATTAATTCGTTTAACAAATTTGAATCGACTGCCAGTCTAGTGCCGGGGGTTGTCTGCCCTCATCAGGCTAGGTGGATTTGTACCTTCATCTCAGTCTCTAGCCGCAGCCAGACGCTTGGCACAGTGTTTTTGGACACTAGTGGATGATTCAACAGGCAAATGGGGGAGGGGCTTGGGATCCCCCTCCAGGTCCACTAAAATGTATATTGAGAGGAGAAACGGTCCCCCTCTGACCTGGCTCCAGGCTGCCTACTGTGAGTTGTGGCCAGGCCAAAGGAAGAACAGGAGAACTGACTAAGACCCAGCCTCAAAGCAGCAGTTGTGGCAGGGGCCTGAGTCAGGCGCTGCTGCTGGCTGCCCTGCCACGTGCTCTCCTGCCTCCCTGGAACCCCATTAGTAAAACCAGGGGTGGAGGAGACTTGTGCCTCTGAGGACCCTCACAGCTCTGCTATTTGGGGACCTGTGAGAGGCATGGCCTCTGCAACTCTGCTGCACAGTCCATGCGAGGCCAGACACATGGGATGTCACCCTGCCACACTGGGAACAGGTGGCCCTCTCACCTGCTTCTGAGATTGGCAGGAAAACGTCTAAAGGATACACAGCAGTGTGCGCTCACTGAGTGACACTAAGGGGAAAGGTGCCAGGTGTGGTTGGAGACAGAGGCCACAGGCTAGCCTGCCAGACTTGCTCTGTGACTGCAGACAAGGCCCAGCTATAGTCTGGGTACCCAACTCCTTGGCTGGTGACCCTACTTCACAATCCAGCTGGAGTCACCCTCTCAGCTTCATCCCCCACCCTCCTCATATCCTGTAGGCCACTCGGGTGATGATCACTGCCTACCCTCATCTGGGCTGGGTGGATTTGTAGATGTCTTATCCACCTCTAATACCCAGGACTTATCAAAAAGCCAGCCCAGGGTAGGCTATCCGGGTCCTGGAATAAACGAAGGTCATGTGTTGTGTCCATAAAAACACCTACACTTGGCCTGCTTTCTCAATGCGAGCCCACTGCAAGAAACACCAGCTGATGGCTTATTAGAAGCAATGAACTCTCCGCAGGCTGGTCAGGTGCCTGTTGGTTCCCATTCCTGTTCTGTCCTGCCTCAGAGGGGAACACCCCCACCCAAAACTACACTTCCGGAACTCACTGCCAACAGGTTCCTGGTTAATTTGGCCCATGGGAGACCCTGATGTTGGATACCAGGCAAAGCTAGGGCTGTTCTCCCCCTTTCTTGTTTCAGAGGCCATCATGCCAATGCCCATGTCACTCCTTGGTACAAGGTCTTGCCAGGCAGCCCTTCTTGTGGTGGTCCCACTTGGGGCTCTGGTAACACCCCCTCCTCCCTAAGAGCAGTAGTGGCTTCCTATTGTCACCATCTAAAGGTTGCCAAACCTTCCTGTTTGCCCTTTCAGCTGGCCCAGCACCTTTGCAACTCATTCCCCATGTCAGATCCCCGCTGGGTGGAGGCCATTTGCCTGACTTGACCCCCGATATATTTCTCCTCTAGGCATCACACCCCCGCATCACCACTGCCCAAATTCTGCTCTCCACACCCCCCAGCCAGAGGACAAAGAGACCACAGACCCAAGGCAGATTAGAGGTTGTTTCTTTATACAAAGGTGATCAACACTATGGATCCACCAGCAAGCTGCTGCGGTTCACACTGGCCCTTCTCACTGCTCCTGGGGCAGAAATCTGGGAGGTGGGGAGGGTTGCTGCAGGGAGAAACACTACACAGGCCTGGGGACTCCCAAGCGCACTGGCTGGGAGCTCCCAAGGGGCAGACACACACAGACACTACACAACCTACAGCACTACACAATAAGAAGGAAACACAGGGCAGGAACTAGCCACTGGCAGCCACTGACGACGCCCTCTTCTCCCAGGTGCTTCTGGGAGGCAGGACAGCGGGTGGGAGGAGCCTTGGGCCTGGAGCCAGGAAGCCCAGCTGTGCCACTACAGAGCTACGGACTTCATGGAATCACAGTCTTGCTTCTGCAGCTATAAACTGGGGACAGTAAACTGCACTTCACAAAGTAGTTATGAGGATGAAATAAGGGAGATATATCAAAGTACTCAACACAGAGCCTGGCACATAGAGGTGTTCAATAAATACTTTTTGTCAAGAAAACTTTCACTCAGAGAGGACCTTCTTCAGAACGCTGAGATGTGAGATAACTTTCCCAGAAATTCCCCATCAGGGGATCGGGACCCTTGAGCCCTCCTTGGAGCCTGCAGTTGCTGGAGTGGCCATGGCCCCGGAATACACAGTGCCAGGACAGTTGAGGGGGGCGGGGGGCTGGACTCCCAGGGAGGCCCCTGCAGAAGCTGGGTACACACTGGAGTTAGGGATTGTGCCAAAATGGTTTTGCACATAACACAGGCCGGAGGCAGGCTTGTAGGGAGGCAGGCTGGGCGTGTGCCCAGGGGCGCAGGCTGGCCAGGAGCCTAGTTTCTGGCCACTGGCATGCTGTATCTGGGAGACAGTGTGGCTCGGGGGCACGTGAGGGTGGCCGCTCTGCACGGGGTAGGAGCCAGGCACAGGGTTCAGCCTAGAATGACACAAGAGAGAAAATGGTCATTCAGCTAGAAATGCCAAGGCACACAGCACCCCTAGCTATTGTCCCACATGAGAAAAGCTTTGGTGGCTGTAGTGCTTTATATTACAACATGTTTTGGACATTTGCTGTGACTGACTCTAAGTACCAAGCAGAGAAAAGTTAATCTCGATCAAACAAAAACCAGATGCTCGGGAGGGAAGGGCCCACTCAGTCCTACAGCAAGCCAGCAGGAGGGGTACTAGGCCCATGACCACCTGAGTGTAACCTACTCACAGCAGCTTGCAAACCGGATGGAAATGCTGGGACCAAGTCACAGCATTCAGTGTGTTTGTGGCCAGCTGTGCAATTCTACCCAAAGAGAATGACCCACCCCTGTGAGAGGGAGGGAGGGCCTAACAAGGTAACACAGGACTTGGGTCTAAGTCTTGTCTGCTGTGACACTTTCTATGTACTACTTCAGGAAGGAATACTTGCTGCTCAAAGTCCTGGTTGGCAGAAACCGACCTGACAGAGGAGCTATCCGTGCTGAGGTTAGAGATCCTACCACAGACACATGTGGCTGGGGGCACAAAGGAGACACATCCTAAGGGTTTTATCCTCTTACGTTTGGTGCAAAATTCCAACTATGGAGAACAAATGCCAATACCACCGATGTCTGTTAGGTGACTGGATTGAACCCGTATACACTTTGATTAAAATCTGACCTTACAAATCAAATGTATAAATAAGCAGACACAGGACACTTAACAGCACTTCTCCTGGGATATTTTAAAAGGTAGAAGTTTGGGCCTACCTGAAGCTTGGCAAGAGCCTCCAAGGAGGCAAAGCTGTCCAGGCAGGCAGCCATGTCAACTGCCACACACACACACACACACACACACTGCAGTGCTGCCCGGGTCTCACTGTCGGGCTGTCTGAAACATCACGTTGTGCTCTGGGTGCCTACAGCAGGCAGGGTCATGAGGGACCCAACACCATGCCATGTGAGGAACTGAAGGGTCACCATGTCCTCTGCCCGGATCTGCACATCATGGTGAAGCAGGATCACATCTGGCACCAATGAGTCAGTCACAGAGGCCCCTGCAATTCTACATGGAAGACCGTTCTCACCACGGGCTGCCTTGGGCAGTGAGCTCCCAGCCACCAGGGGGTGTGAGTTAAGGCTGGGTGACCATGACCATTACCAGCTGTTTCAGAGGGGACTCTTTCCCAAAGTGGGAGATTGCACCCAAGGACCCCTTAGGTCCTCTCTAGAATCTGTGAGAATAATTAAAAGCCAAAAAGCCACAATTCACCTCCTTCTATATTTAAACAGCCTCCCATACATTTAGACCCCGGGAACTACTTGCCTGCAGTAAAATGGATGAGTGTGCATTTGTTTTTCACAGCTAACCCCTCCAACACACACACACACACACACACACACACACACACACACACACACGCCTTAAAAAGTGGCCAAAGGGCCCTAAGCCAGTGAGGGCTGGGAGTGCCTGCCTCCTGAAATAAGAGCAGCTTCCAATTCAGCTCATACCCCACATCCGGGCCAGCATGGAGGGCAAATTTACTCCACAGCTCGAAGGCATAAAAGGGCCACTGACATCTTGACTTCACAGTAAGTCCTTCCTTTGGCAGGACTGCTGAGGGAAAGAAAACCTCCTATATTGTGATGTCTTGGTGCGGACAGGAGCCAGGGAAGGACACAGAAGCTGGCAGTCTGGGACAGAGGAAAAGGAGTGAGGATCTGGAAGCAGAACTAGAGGCCCCAGCTCTAGACTGGGCTTTCCTGCCTGTGTGTTACCTGGAGGCGACCCTTGTCCTCTTTGGGCCTCCTCTCTAAAATGAATGACGATACACATGCTCTGACTCACACTTTCCATTGAGTTGACTAGCCGGGACTAGAAGAGTAAACCTCACCTTTTCTTGCTGGGTGGCCAAGGAAACCCTACCTCAGGTCTTGGGCTGTGCCACTTACTAAGCCACCAAGTGTGGACTGTCGGTGCTTCTTACCAATGCGCCATGCCCGAGCCCCAGCTGACCTGCGGAGTGCTTGTCAGGATTGGTAGTAACACTTAGATAGGGCCACTCCCTCCCAGTCGGCCACAAGTCCCTTGGGATTACGCACAAGTGCTTCAAATACCCTCCCTTTCCCATTCCTGTTCGCTTCCTACTTCAGGTACAGCTCGGGGGGATCTAGAGTGCTCAAAGACATCTGTGCATAGATTTTCTGGGCCCAGGGCTGCCCACACCTTGTTGTTTTGTCACCAGGACATTGAACCAGTCACACCCTGGAATTGCTTTAATAAGATTTAAGGGTTCTGTAACTTACTTCCGGCTGTGGGCAGCTCTTCTTTCGGCTGAAGAGCCTGAGATGTATTTGAACATTGAAATCTTCCTCATCAGGCTGAAGGGGAACTTCTGGTCGAGCTTCAATGCTACACGCTCTGAGAGGTCGAGGGAATAGCAGTATGTGATGCCATCTGAGGTCGGCATATTAAGTAAAATTGGAGGCAGCTAAAGAGAAGAGTGAACACCCCCCCACAGACGAATACAGGCGCCCACATTTATTCTACAGGGGCATTAGTGCTTTTTCTACAATAAACTGACTGAAGTTTCAAAGTCAAAGGAAAGTTGGCCGGCCGAGTGGCGCAGTGGTTAAGCGCTGGCCTGGGAAGCCAGGAGCCCCAGTTCGGTCCCACATATGAGGGCCAGTGACACTGCCCTAAAAAAAAAAAAAAAAAAAAAAAAGTCAAAGGAAAGCAAGTTTCCATCCCCTGCACCTCAGAGGGAACATGGCCCAGCAATAGGGGAGGGTAGATAGGTGCTAACACTTCACCTTCCCCTGTGCCAACCCATCCTATCTCTTGAGCCCCTCTAATCCCTGCAATTAAGTTATAAGCCAGCACACACCTCCAACCTTGCAATGGGATGAGGCAGGAGACTGTCCTAATACCTTATAGAGGGGACTGACATCTTCTTGTACTTTTGTCCCAGATAGAAGGCACCTTGCCTCAATATGACCAAATGAGCTTCATCTGGGACTCTCTGGCAGCACTTCCCCTCACACTGTCACCATCCCCAGTGATGTGATGGCATTCTGGTCATCAGCCCACCACTGCCTAGGCAGCAACAAAGATTCAGCCTTTATCCATTTATCCATCCATCCATCCATCCATGCACCGATACACCCACCCATCCATCCTTTCAACAAATTTTATTGAACATCTAACACACACTAGGAACTAAGGAATAAGTAATAAGTACCAGATAAGGAGTAAGTAACTGGGGTAGAATAGTGGTGATAAGCAAAAGCTGACCTATGGGAGGCCCTGCTGGGGACCCTAAGGAAGTGATGTATATGCTGAAGCCTAAATCACGAGTACAGTAAATAGAAGAGGCGTGGTGGAGAGAAGGCTTCCCTATGGAAGTACCAAGAGAAAGTTGTTCCTTGAGGTGGTATTTTCTTTCTTCTTCTTTTTAGAGGGCATTGTCACTGACCCTCATATGTGGGATCCAAACCAGGCCCGCTGGCGTCCCAAGCCAGCGCTCAACCACCGCACCACTAGGCCGGCCCTTGAGGCAGTATTCTTAACTTGAATGCTACTGGCAGTTTCAACAAGACAAGTTTTTTGGTGAGCTGGAACATTTCACACATTATAAGACAATTAGCATCGCTGGCCACCAGCCACTAAATGGCAGTAGCACCTAGTTATTGTGATAACCAAAAATGTCCCTGCATATTTCTAAATTATTTCAGGGAGGACAGTATATTTCCAAATACTGATCCCAGTTGATAATCAGTGCTGTAAGGAAGTCAGAAGTGGTCATGGCTGATGACTTTAGAATGATTGCAAAAATTTGTCCGCTTCTGACTCCAAGGAAGCAAAAATATTAGACGAGTCTTCCCACCATAAATAACTATAAAGAAAGATAAATATCTTACACAATTGTTTTGGGATTTTGGACAACAATCATTGCCAAACTGAGATACCTAAGAAAAGGAAACAAATGAAGTGGGCGTCAAGATGGAGCTGGCTTTCTGCCTGGAGGCACTTTCCAAGCTATAGCACAGCAAGAGGAATCCAAGGTAATACAGCATTTTTTGCTGAGCTGGAGAGACAGAGGGCAAAAAGTACCTGGGACTTAGAGGTCAGAGTAATGGAGAAGAGAGAGCTGCTCATGGAAGGACCTATAGAAATGTGCAAAGGGTTCTCTGAGGCTTTAGCTGAATACTAACATGTGTGATGATAACACAACCTATCAAAATTTGTGGGATGCAGCTAAAGCAGTGCTTACAGGGGAGTATATAGCTTTAAATTTTCTTGTTAAAAAAAGGTTTAAAATCAATTAAGTTTAAAATTTAAAAATAAGATAAATGAGAGCTATGTTATCAGTGTGTATTTATACACCATCTACCCTAATAGCTTATTAAATCATAAATTTCATTGAAAGAGTATTTAGAAATGTACCTAACCCCCAAAACTACCAATTCTGATGTTTAAAAAAGTAATTCCTCGGGCCCGGCGAGTGGCACAGTGGTTAAGTGCTGGCTTCGGAAGCCAGCGGCCCCGGTTCGGGTCCCACATATGAGGGCCAGTGACACTGCCCTCAAAAAAAAAAAAAAAAAGAAAAGAGTAACTCCTCTGTATTTTAGAATTTTTCCCTCTAATTGCCAGAATATTTTTACAAGGGATATAGACCTTATCCTAAGTTTCAAACCATTCATATGATAAAGGCCTATCATAATTTTTTTTCCCCCTGAGAAAAAGACTAAACCAAATAAAAACAAAACATACCCTGTTTTCTATTTCTTTCATGGCACATCTCCAGCTCATGGGTGTTTCTGATTTTTCCAGTGTCAAGTCTTATCATAATTAGTTAAATGTACATTTATACCTTAGTTTACAAGGAAAAAAAATCAAATCAGAGTATTTTACTACCTGGTAGTGCTAAGCTGGCACGAGGAGATATGATATTATTTTCCAGATAAGGAAATTCTGGCCTAGAGAAGGGAGGTGACTCCCCTGCCCTCCCCACGCCCCCAATTCCCCACATGGCCACTTGGTTTTCAAAGCTGAAGCTAGAACCCGGGTTACCTACATGTGAGCTCACAGCTCTACCTACGTGACTGCCAGCCCCTCCAACTTGGTTCACCCTTTGGGATGTCATCATTCTACAATTCCCTTCTGGGAAGGATACATGCCAGCCCAATTCCAAGTCCACAGACATTACTGAGAAAAGAGGTCTGGGGAATGAGCCAGGAGGCGCACAGCAGAAGCCATGGCACCACCATCGAGGGCACAACCACACCGAACACCAGGGCCCTCCTCATGCGAGAGCGGACGACGTTGACTCCCAGCATGGCAAAAGCCACGGGAGTGAAACCTCGGGCATCCTCCACCTCCCCCAACTTCGACAGCGTTGTCACGGCCTCAAACGACAGGAAGATGATAGCGGAGAAGAGGGCGAAGATCACGGTGAAGAAGCAGTGGCGGACGGTGCCCACGGTTCTCTCAAAATTGCCCGCAAAGCGCCAGATGATGACAGCCCCGCAGAGCAGAGAGACTGGATTCTCATAGACAAAGATGTAGGTCACCAGCCTGTAAACTGTAGAGGGAGCTGGGTTAGAGGCCTGACCAGATTGCTCCAAGGAGGGAAAGACAGGTTTCAAACCACCTAGAAAAGGGGGAGCAGCCCCCATGACAGAGCACTGAGAGCCAGTGAAAATCAGCCTGCAGCCAAGGTAAGCAGTAGGAGGCAACAATGAAGGACCCGAGACTCAAAGTAGAGTAATGATGTCTAAATTCCTGCTCTTTCCCCGACCTGGCGTAAGTCTTATCAGCGACTGACTTCCACGAGGGGGAAAAAAAAAAACACTGTAGCATGGGATGGTCTTTAAATTTTTAATGTGCTTTATGCCCCCTTTGTGGTTTTAATACTGACCTATCTCACCAGGCAGTTTGAGGGTAATTAATTGTAACAGCTTCAGGGTGGACTGAGTGGGTGTCCCTTAATACTCTGTGCCAGTCTCCTCGGCTGTAATCCTGACCTCTCCTTCCATAATGGCTGTTCAGAGGAAGAAAAAAGGGACATGAATTATTTTGCACCTATTAAGATTATCACTATAATCCAGGTATAAAAATTATCATTAATAATATAGACCTAAAACTCAGAGGTCTTCCTTGAAAGTGCTTATCCAATCCTACAGGTAGAGTGACGCTTTATGTGCAATAAGACAGCAAAGAATCTCACTTTTGTTCTTCTAAAAGCCGTCCTGTTACGTACTTTTATGTCCTTTGCAGGCCAGAACTTTAAACTGAAGGAGGAGGCCCAGTGAAGTGGCAGTAATATTGGATTGGGAGCCCAAAGACGAGTGGAATCTTGGCACTATCACGTACTGGTTGGCTGAGGTTAGTCAAGTCACAGGCCCTCTTGCTTCAGTTTCCTCATTGCAAAGTGACAGGATTACACTTGAGGCCATCAACAATCTCTTACATGCGTATCTAATACTCACATGCCCATGAGCCCCTTGCTCAGAGAAACTGTGAACTAAAGAAAAAAAGGGAGTTTAGTTTGGTCTGACATTTTGCCTCTGCTGATGGCATGCTCTGTGCCTGGGTGGGAGGAAGTTTTAGGTTTGAGGAAGGGGGCAGGCTATGAACCCCAGTCAGGCCAAGCCATCTCTGTTAGGCTTCATTATCTGAAGAGTAACTCCTTATTTGTTGAAAACTTCCCAAACTGAAATTCTAAGCATCAACGTGAAGATTCTAGAAGCAATTCTATATGATTTAGGGATAATATACCCCAAGCCTCCAGTTCCAAAACATCATACAATAAGAGGAAAAATCTGGGTTCTGTCTCAATGGCATAACGGAATAGCTGTGATTCTCTGCATTGAGCCTCAGTCTCATTACTACGTCATGGGATATTGCAGAGGGTTAAATGAGCTTAATGCACCCGCCACCTTTGTGGCTTTGCAAAACAGCAAGAGTTACAC
The DNA here is from genome assembly GCA_033961575.1 of Aselliscus stoliczkanus. Classification (NCBI taxonomy): domain Eukaryota; kingdom Metazoa; phylum Chordata; class Mammalia; order Chiroptera; family Hipposideridae; genus Aselliscus; species Aselliscus stoliczkanus. The sequence goes on along the minus strand of CM066728.1, from coordinate 17,076,608 downwards.
AAATTTCCCATTTTCCTCCCCAGAAAAGAATGGGATTTTATGAGTGGATGTTTATACTGAATTGGTTTGCAAAATTTCTCTCCCCTAGAGAAAACAAATGCCCCTCCCCCCATAAACTGGGAATCTGGAAGCAAAAGAAATCCTACAGCTCCAGAGGCCAGGGCGCTTATAGGGGTAGCCACAGATAAAGCTCAAATGTCTTGATGAAGGCGCGAGAAAAATTTTTTTCAGTGAGGGTTATACCCTAAAGCAGGCGTGTGTATATGACGAAGAAGAGGGAGAGAAAAATCCTTCTTCCCAGAGAGCGAGCAGGGATGAATGAAACTGGTTTGCCTTCCAACGTACGTGGGGCCGTCATCAGTCCCAGTGACGACAAAGAAGGGAGCAAATTAAGGCAAATTAAGGGAAGGATTCCGGTCATGACGAAGATGGGCTCTGAGGAGACAAGGACGTGGAGTATGGGGGTGTCCAAGGGTGAGGGGAATGATGATGGGGACAGAGAAGCTGGCGGTAAGTCCTGACGGCCTGGGGCGCGGTGGGAGGGAAGGGCTGGCGCCGGCCTCCGGGCCTCGCTCTGCTCACCTTGCCAGTTGCGCAGGCAGTCGGACCGCAGGGAGAGGCCGGAAGGCGGCAGGGGAGGCTGCAGCAGGAACACACGGGGCCCAGACACCAGCAGCGAGAGCAGCGCGGTGAAGAAGGTGGCGGATGGCACCTCAGGCCAAAAGGACCAGCTCCGAAACCCGGGCTCCGAGAGCGCCATGGCGCCTCCGCTCCGTGCCTGCTGGGCACCGAGTCAGCGCAGTCTCCTTCCGCCTCCCTGCGGCTGTCTCCCCTGGCAACAGCGGGGGAGGCGGCCGGAAGCCCCGCCCCGGGCCCCGCCCACGCCGCGCTGCCCAATTGGGTGGCGCTGAGCAGCCTCTGCCGCGCGCGGGGAGTGGGGAGTCTTTTCAGCGCCCTCGGGTTGCACAGCCCTGTGGCCCCGCGGGGCTCCGGCGTGGGGGCAACTTCAAGGGTTCGGGTTTGGATTTCATCATCTCTGCTTTAGATGCCTAATGACTATTGTCCCTTGTGGTTTACAGAGCCCCCCTCCCCATCCCACCCCTCCCTCCTCTGTGTTTATCTCGTTACACGGAGGAGAAAACTGAGGTCTGCGAAGGCCCCTGGGTAATTCAGTGAAATGGCAAAGGCAGAATTGGAGCTCAGGTCCCCCCCCCGCCCCGCACGGCTGTGGCCCAGAGCACAGCTGCGGTAGCCTTTGGTGTCTGGGTTGGAGAGGCAAGAGCGGGAGACCAGAGAGGGATTCTACAGAGACACTGAAGTGTTGGGAATGTGACGTAACATCTTAATAATCAAGGTCGGTTTCAGCACTTCAGGTTAGGAAGGCGCTTTGGCCAGAGAACAGCCGTTTAAGGTAGACGACTGGAATATTGTTTCCTGGGTTACCGATGCTCCAGGAGGTGAGGCAACTTGCCCACGGTCACAGGCGGGAAGTGGAAGGACTGGGGTTCGAATCGGTTTGCCAGGCCCCAATTCTCTCCCCTTTTTGCCACAGTATTTCCCTCTAATATCCTGCTTGCCTGTATGTAAATTTGACTTGAGGCCACACAGACTATTTAAAAATGAATGCTTCGCTGTCTGTGCTGGTTATTCAGATCCATTCTCAGGCCCTACTCTGCCCACTCTCTAGTTCTGGCGGTATCTGTGTTTTCCTGAACCTCTGGGGAGAAGCTGCGATTCTTTTCATCTTTTGTGTTTAGTACTAAACTATAACCACATAATTTTCCAGATATAAAGCAAGGGATATATTTAAATAAATATTGCGTACATTTAAACTAATGCTGCTTATGACACAGCAGTGCTCACGAAAATTAAAGTTTTACCCAACAGGATGCAACATATGAAACGAGTGTGGTGGAGCTGTTAAAAATAGTGAATGGAAATTTAAGCTGCTGGAACTGAACTCTGGGCCTTGGAAAGAGACAGGCGGTGGTGGTCCCATCTCCTCTGTGCCAGTTAGGCCAATCTAGGAGTTCTGGGTCTACTTATAGACACACACTCTGAAAAAGGATGTAGAAAACTATAGCTTGTCCAACGAACAGTGACTGGGATGAGGAAGGGAAAGGAGACTTCAAATCATGTCTGATGAGAAATAATTAAAGGGACCACAGAGACTTCCCTTCCAGGCCACTGGCTGTAACTATCTGAAGGGATTTCCTGGAGGAGAGGGAGTAGATTTGTTCTCTTTCTCCAGAGGGGAGCCATGAGGCAGAAAGGTGGAAATGACGGAGGGACACACTTAAGAAAGAACTTTTTGATAGTTTGGGTTGTCCATCTACGGCATGAGCTACCTTGATCGGTAGTGAGCTCCCTGGTGCTAGAGGTGTGCAAGCAGAGGCTATCTGGTGACTTCATGAGAACACAAGTTATATTCAAGCACCAGTTGGAGATGGAACTATACACTTTTTTTTTTTTTTTTGAGGGCAGGGTTACTGGCCCTCATATGTGAGACCCGAACCGGGGCCGCTGGCTTCCCAAGCCAGCGCTTAACCACCAAGCCACTCGGCCGGCCCTAGATACCTATTTTTGTTTGTTTGTCTGTTTTTGTTTTTTTTTGAGGGCAGTGTCATTGGCCCTCACATGTGGGATCTGAACCGGGGCCGCTGGCATCCCAAGCCAGCTCCCAACCACCGCGCCACTCGGCCAGCCCCCTAGATACCTTTTAAAGTCTTTTTGGATCCTCAGTTCTGAAAGTCCATAAACAAACACAAATGCATATGGAGAATTGATACATTTACCATTTACCAGAGTGTTGAGGATAAGTGAATTTGGTCCTCCCGCACAATGAGTTGTGGCGACTTCACATATCACTGCCCAGGGACAATGCAGGGAGCACCCAGTGGTCTCCTGTCTCTCTGATTCTGCCAGTTTATGGCTCCACCTGGCATCCTCTTACTCCAAGAGTGTCGGGTTCTCCCCTTGAGTCTGGGGGAAGGCAACTTCTCAGGGAGCACACACCAGTGTGGACATTTCTAACTCAAATCCATGAGCAAATGCTGCCGTCTATGCCTAAAGCCCATTTTATACAAAGCAGTGGTTTTTAAAGAAGTGTATCAGAACATATTGCTACCGTTTATAATTAATAGGACATCCGGAACTTCCGGTAAAATGGCGCAATAGACAGACGCTGTGCTAACTGCCTCCCAGGATCACACCAAAATTACAAACAAATTATACAGCATTCAACCCTGTAGGTCCCTGGAACACTAGATGAACAGAACCACTAAACGAAGAACTTAAAGAGGAGGCCACGTTGGGTCTGGTAGGACGGGCGGAGACGAGAGAGGGTGAGCCCCGTGAGGGAAGCCCCAGCCGTGGGAAGCTTGTCTGGTTGGGGGAGAGACCCTCCGGCCGCACTCCAAGCTCACCAGCCCAGAGTTCCTTTGCCGGGAAGAGGAGTTCTAATATAGCCGACAGTAAATTAGTGAGGACTCTCTTTGCTCAGCTCGGTGAGGCTAAGAGTGGCTGGAGAATCAGTGGGGCCGGCGCCTGGGCTTGCCCACCGGTGAGCACTTACCTGGTTACTGATGGAGGGAGTGGCTGTGTGAGCCGGACCCTGGAGACTGCAGGGACGGACTGAGCTGAGCACCTTTGGTGCAAAGGCTGGAAATTTTGGGACTGTTGTTCCCGTGGTGTGGAGCCTGCATGCGAGTGGTTTAGGGAGGATGCCATTTTGACGGGCTTGGGCCCTCCCACGGAGGATCAGGTCCGAGACCTCATTGGTCTGGTGGAATTGGCACAGAAGTACGTACGTGCATGCGTGTGTGCGCACGCGCGCGCATGCGGCCTTGGATCCCCACCCTCCACCTGGCTTATCCTGCGTTGCCAGGGAAACGCTGGGCTGGTGCCCTCTGGCTCCAACAGGCTGCTCACTGAGACCCGGGAGTGCGCGAGCCGCCTTGGATCCCCACCCTCCGCTCGGCTTGTGCTACATTGCCAGGGAAATGCCTGGTGGGCGTGCACCGGCTCCAACAGGCTGCTCACTGAGATGCGGGAGTGCGCAAGCCGCCTCGGGTCCCCACTCTCCGCACTACGCTTGCAGAGTTGCCAGGCTGGTGATTGGTTGTTGGGCTGCTCAGCCTGATCTGCGAGCGGCTGAATGGGACAGGCTGAGACTGGGTGTTTTCCTGGGAGTGTTGGGCCATGAGCTGTGTGCCTGTGTGATCCAGCCAGGGCTCTCCTGGTGATCTAATTCATCAAAGCAATCCCAGAGCGACAGCCAGAATGGGGAAACAAAGAAACATGTCACAAGTGAAAGATCAGAAGAAACCTCTAGAAATGGAACTAAATGAAACAGAGGGATCTAACCTTTCAGAGAGACACAGTTTAGAACACTGATGATAAGAATGTTTAAGGAACTTAGTGAGGACATAAAGAAGGATAGGGAAACCATAAAAAACAACCTGTTAGAACTAAAGAATACAATAACTGAAATGAAGAACACACTTGAAGGAATCACCAGTAGAGTAAATGAAGCAGAGGAGCGGATCAGCGATTTGGAAGATAAAATAGCAGAACTCACCCAGTTGGCACAGCAAAAAGACCAAAGAATAAAAAACAATGAAAATAGTTTAAGAGCCCTATGGGACAAGGTGAAACGCAACCACCTTCGACTCATAGGAATACCAGAAGGAGAAGAGAAGAAGCAAGGGGTCGAGAATGTATTTGAAAAAATAATGACTGAAAACTTCCCTCCCCTGGTGGAGGAAATCAACATACATGCCCAGGAAGTGCAGAGGGTTCCAAACAAGCTGAACCCAAACAGGTCCACACCAAGACACATCATAGTTAAAATGGAAAAGGTTAAAGACAGAGACAGAATCCAAGAGGCAGCAAGAGAAAGACAGCAGGTTACATACAAAGGAACTCCTGTTAGACTAACAGCTGACTTGTCTACAGAAACTCTGCAGGCCAGAAGGGAGAGGCAGGAGATATTCAAAGTGACACAAAATAAAGGCCTACAACCAAGATTGCTCTACCCAGCACTGGCTATCACTTAAAATTGAAGGAGAAATAAAGAGCTTCTCGGAAAAGAATAAGCTTAAGGAATTCATTACCACCAAGCCAGCATTGCAAGAAATGTTAAAAGGGCTTTTTTAAACAAAAGAAAGGGGTAAACAAGCTAACCCAGGAAGACCAGGAATACAAATAACAAAATGGCAATACATATGCACCTATCAATAATCATTTTAAATGTGAATGGGCTAAATGCTGCAATCAAAAGACAGAGAGTGGCTGAGTGGATAAGAAAATAGGACACATGTATATGCTGTTTACAGATGGAATAAGGTATTTCATGCAAATGAAAATGAGGAAAAAAAAAAGCTGGAGTACCAATACTTATTTTGAACAAAATAGACTTTAAAATGACTACAATAAAAGACAAAGAAGAGCACTATAACCCTAATAAACATCTATGCACCCAACATAGGAACTCCTAATTACATATAACAGATTTTGACAGACATGGAGACGGAGATCAACAGTAGCACTGTCGTGGTGGGGGACTTCAACACCATTTTCGCCAATGGACGGACCCTTTAGATAGAAAATCAACACAGAAATAGGGGCCTTGGATGATACTTTAGACCAGCTGGACTTTGTTAATGTTTTTTAGAGCATTTCACCCTGAAAAAATAGGGTGTGCATTCTTCTCAGGTGCACGTGGGACATTTTCCAGGGTGGACCATGTTGGGCCACAGGACAGTTCTCAGTAAATTTAAGAAGATTGAAGTCATATCAAGCAGATATAAAGGAAAAACTGATGGTTGCTGGCTGGGAGGGAGTGGAGAAGAGGGAGAGGGGAAAGGTTTTGGACAGTGTAGGTGGGACTACAATGTTGCTGCAGGGATATGGGGGTAGTTCTGGGAATGTAATTGATAATGTTGTGAAGAGACTATTACGTTGTGTGAAATAAGTCAGTGGGAGAAGGATAGGTACCATGTGATCTCACTTGTGTGTGGAGTCTGAAGAGCTGAGTGAACGATCAAAGTAAACAGACTCGTAGATGTAGAGGAAAAACTGAGGGTTGCCAGTTGGGAGGGGGGTGGGGATGGGCGGAAGGGGAAGGGATTAGACAGCATAAATAGACAACTACAATATTGCCACAGGGATATGAAACACAGTTTGGGGAATATAATAATGTTGTAAAAATTTTGTGGCGTGTCAGATATTCACATGTCTTGTTAGGGAGACCACTTCATGGATGGAGTAGAGGCTTGATCACTGCACTGTACACCTGAAACTGATGTTGTATAGTATTGTATGCCAACTGTAACTGAATATGTGGATGGTCACGGGATGTGGAATACACTGTGGAGAGGAGTCAGAGGAGTTGTGATAGATAAGTATGATATGGGGCGGGGAGTGGGGTGGCGAACTGGGGGAGGGGGTTGTCACTTTGGGGGGGTAAAGAGTATAACTATTGCTTTGTGTTGTACACCTGAAACTAATAAAAAAAATAGGACATCCCACATGTCCTACTCCCTGCTAACTTTCTTCAGCTCATTTCCTACCACTCTACATGCCCTGTGGGAGATGGAGTAATGTCCCCCAAAGATGTCCACATCCTAATCCCCAGAACCTATGTATATGTAACCTTATGTAGCAAAAGGGACTTCGCAAATGTGATTAAGTTATAATAGAAATCTGGAGATAGGAAAATCATCCTGGATTATCTGAGCAGGCCCAATGGAACTGTGAGTGTCCTTTTAGGAGACAAAAGTATCAGGGGGGAGAAGGTGAGGTGATGACAGAAGCAGAGGTTGGAGCTGTGGGTTTTGAGAATGGAGGCAGGGTCCACCAGCCAAGGAATGGCGCAACCTAAAGAAGCTGGAAAGTCAAGGAAATGGATTTTCCCCTAGAGTCTCCAGAAGGAACACAGTTCTGCCGACACGTTGCTTTTAGCCCTGTAAAACCACATTTCAGACTTCTGACCTCCAGAACTGAAAGATTATAAATTTGTTGGGGGGGGGTGTCCAACTTTTTTTAAATTGGGGAACAGTGTGTTTTTCCAGGACCCATCAGCTCCAAGTCAAGTAGTTGTTTCAATCTAGGTGTTGTGGAGGATGCATCTCAGTGGCCCATGTGGGGATTGAACCTGCAACCTTGGTGTTATGAGCACTGCACTCTAACCAACTGAGCTAACTGGCCACCCCACAATCATTTTTATTGTGGTAAAATACATATAACATTTACCATCTTGACTATTTTAAGTGTACAGTTAATTGGTATTAAATACATTCATAATGGGTTTTTTGTTTGTTTGTTTCTAATTTTATTGGGGAATTGGAAGAAGGGAACAGTGTTGGGGAATTGGGAAGGGGAACAGCCAAGTTGTTGTCCTTTTGTTCTTCAGTCTAGTTGTGGAGAACGTTGCTTCACTGGCCCATATTGGTATTATGATCATTGCGCTCTTCCAGGCTGAAGCAGTCAGTCGGCAGCCATTGGATGGCTGCTCACAGCAGCTCATGGCAGCCCACTGCAGCCCACTGCAGCCTATGCCATCACCTGCCACTCCTGGCAGCTCAGCACCAGGTCGAGCTGTTGTTCACAATCTTAGCTGTAGATGGCGCAGCTTACTGGCGCATGTGGGAATCGAACCACAGCCCTGTTGTTCAGAGCTCGTGCTCTTACCAACGGAGCCCCTCGGCTGGCCCCCATTCATAATGTTGTGCAACCATCACCACCATCCATCACCAGAACTCTTATCATCTTATAAAACTGAAAATCTAGACCCATTGAAGAATAACTCCCTACTTCCCCAGCCCCTGGCAACTGCCATTCTACTTTCTGTCTATAGAGGTTTTGACTACTCTAGGAACTTCATATAAGCGGAATCATACAACATTTGTCTTTTCACGACTAGCTTATTTTGCTAAGCATATTGTCCTCAAGGCTCATCTATGTTGTAGCATGTATCAGAATTCTCTCTCTCTCTCTTTTTTTTTTTTTAAGAGGGCAGTGTCACTGGCCCTCATATGGGGGATCCTAACCGGGTCCGCTGGCATCCCAGGCCAACTCTTAACCACCATGCCACTCAGTCGGCCCAAGAATTCTCTTTTTGTGGCTGCATAATATTTCATTGTAACGGAGAGACCACATTTTGTTTATCCATTCATCTGTCGATGGACACTTGGGTTGCTTCCACCTTTTAGCTACTGTGCGTACTGCTGCTAAGAACATGGGTGTACATCCAGAGAAACCCAAGACACTAATTAAAAAAAAATATATGCATCCCTATGTTTATCACAGCACTATTTACAATAGCCAAGACTTGGAAACAAACAAAATGCCCATCGGTAGATGACTGGATTAAGAAACTGTGGTACATTTATACAATGGAGTATTACTCAGCTATAAAGAAGAATGGAAGAACATTATGTTAAGTGAAATAAGTCAGTCAGAGAAAAACAAATAACCATATGATCTCACTTATATGTGGAATCTAAAAAACTGGATGAACGAGCAAATTAAACAGAAATAGTCTCAGAGATGTATAGGAAAAACTGATGGTTGCTAGCTGGAAAGGGGGTGGGGAGGAGGGAGAAGGGGAAGGGATTAGACAGCATAAATAGGTAACTACAATATTGCCACAGGGATATGAAAGACAGTTCAGGGAATATAATTAATAATGTTGTAAATATTTTGTAGGGTGTCAGATGGTCATGTCTTGTTAGGAAGACAACTTCTGGGATGGAGTAGAGGCTTGATCACTGCACTGTACACCTGAAGCTGATGTTGTATAATATTGTATGTCAACTATAATTGAATATATATATTGTCACGGGATGTGGAGTATAGTGTGGGGGTGCAGTCAATGGAATTGTAATAGATATGTATGATATCAGGGTGGGGAAGTGGGGTGGTGGATTGGGGGAAGGGAGGTGTCATTTGGAAAAGTAAAAAGTATAACTATTGCACTGTGTTGTACACCTAAAACTAATACAAAAAAATCATGAAAAAAGAATTTCTAAATAAATTTTATGATAAATTTTGTTCATGACTGAATAAACTCAGTATTGTAAAGGAAAAAAAAAAGAACATGGGTGTACAAATATCTCTTTGAGACCCTGCTTAAATTCTTTTGGGTGTATACCCAGAAGTGAAATTGCTGGATCATGTGATAGTTCTATTTTTAATTTTTTAAGGAACTGCCATACTGTTTTCCACAGTAACTACACCACTTTACGTTCCCACCAACACGATTGTGCACAATTCCAATTTGTCTACATCCTCACCAGCACTTGTTATTTCCTGCTTTAAAAAAAATAGTAGCCAGAGCCAGCCGAGTGGCTCATTGGTTAAGAGTTGGCTTGGCAGCGTGAGCTTTGAGCAGCAGGGCCGCCAGTTCAGATTCCACATGGGCCAGTGACGCTGTGCCCTCTACAGCTAAGGTGGTGAACAATAGCTCAACCTGGAGCTGGGCTGCCGTGAGTCGCAGGTGATGGCGTGGGCTGCAGTGGGGCTGCAGTGAGCTGCCGTAAGCTACTGTGAGTGGCTGGCAGTCAGCATGAGCAGCAGGCAGCCACCGTGAGCTGCCAAGAGCCACCATGAGCTGCTGTACCAGGGCCTGTGACTGATCTGCCTCAGCCGGGAAGAGCGCAATGATCAAAATGCCAACATGAGCCAGTGAAGCGACGTCCTCCACTAGACTGAAGAACAGAAGGACAGCAACTTGTCTGTTCCCCCTCCCCGAATCCCCAACACTGTTCCCTTCCCCAATTCCCCAATAAAATCTTTAAAAAAAAAATAGTAACCATCCTAATGGGTGTGAAGAGGTAATTTGTGTTTAACACTCCATTGGGCACAACTGATCTCACAGATTCATTGCACACAAATTTTCAAATATCTAACAGTTAAGTATCATGACTCATCGCTTCCCTATCTTCCCCCTCTACCATAACTTATCGCCAGTTGTGTTTGTGACAGTACAGTAAAGACGTATTTCTTAGCGGCATCTTTGTGTGCAATGAATCTGTGAGATCAATTGCACCCGACAGAGGGTTAAAACAACTAAGTTTGTAGTAATTTGTTATAGCAGCAATAGGAAGTGAATACATACCCTCACTCACTACACTGGTGTTCTTTCTGTTTCCAAACAAGCCAAAGTCTTTCTCATTTCAGAGCCTTTGAATGTGTTCTTCCCTCTGCTGAGACATTCTTCTCCTGGCTGTCAGTGTGTCAGCCTCCTTCTTAGCCATCAGGTCTCCAGCTTAGCTGCAGAAAGGCCTTCCCAGATCACCCTCCCGATGATTTCTTCTTTCAGTGCACTTGCCACAGTCTCAAAGTATCTCACCTATTCGTCTTTATTTATCTGATTGTCATTTTTACGAGACGATAAGCTCCCTAAGGGCAGTGACCTGTATCCACCAGCACTTAGACTAGAACTTAGCACATAACTGGTGCTCAGAAATATTTGTTAGTCTCTTCTCTACACTGCTGCTGTCTTTGGCGTGGGGAAGAAAAGGCTGCGGTGGGTCAGAGGGCTTGTGGTGATAAGCATCAAATGTCTCAGTTTGCCCCCCAGAAACAGCTGTGGGACCAGTGTCAACCACCCAGTTTGGCCAGCTGGGGGGGGGGGTGTTCCTGGATTTACCCTCGCCCCAGGACACGGAGCGGAGTAATTTCAATAGGGTGAGGACTGGACCTCGCCCGCACCCATGGGCCTTCCAGTGGAGCAGGATATCAGGTCCCTCTGGGTCCCCCAAGTGGTCCCAGCCTCTCAGGCAGGAGCCCACTGAGCAGCGCGTCTTTCTCTTTCTTGCTTAGTCCGGTGAAGTTGGCTGCCCTGCAGAAAGACTTTGGTTGCTAGTTCCCCATTCAAACTTCTTTTAGAGGTTCTGGAGCCTCCAAGCTATGTCCTTACTGCCCCCTGGTGGACAGCTCGGTGCAGGGTTCCTTGAATCTGGTGGAAAAATGGTGCTGTCTCAAAGCAGAATACTGCTCCCTGCTGGTTATTTGGGGAAGCGGCTCGTATCCAGACGGCTGGCTTTAAACTAGGGAACGCTGCGCCTCTCCCTTAAGTCATCAAAATCCTGGATGGCAACCTCCCAAGGTAATGTGACTGCAGCCTTCTGTGGCATTCGTTTGCCAAGACATCTCTCCCCAGTTCTTTTCCCCCCACACTCTAGGGGACACAAAGCAGCAAGCCCACCGCTTAAACATACATCCTCCAGGGGAAGGAATACCAGTTTCCCCCACTCCTTCTGGTTGACAACTGGTTTCTACAATGATCCTCTTGGGTCATCCAAAAATTATCTCCAATATTAGTAAAGTGGTTGTGTGTTTACAATCCAATATAATACAGTTACACACACTATTATACTGCAATTTAAAATTATATTTATCAACCCAAGAGAGGCGAAAACATACATCCACACAAAAACTTGTACCAGGCTGTTCATAGCAGTATTATTCATTATAACCAAAAATTGGAAAACAACCAAAATGTCCATCAGCTGATGAATGTATAGACAAAATGTGGTATATACAGACAGTGAAATATTTAGCCATAAAAAAGGATGAAGTACTGAAATAGGCTATAACATGGATGAACTTGAAAACATGATAACTGAAACAAGTCCAAAAGGAGCACATATTGTATGACTCCATTTATATGAAATGTCCAAAGTAGACAAATCCAGAGGGACAGAAAATATATTGTCAAGGGGTGGGGGGGAAAGAGGAATGGGGAGGAAATGCTAATAGATATGGTGTCTCTTTTTTGGGGTGATAAAAATGTCCTAGACTTAGGGGTGATGGTTGCATAACTCCTTGAATATACAAAAACTACTGAACCGTATGCTTAAAAATAGTGAATTTTATGATATGTAAATTCAAATATGTGCAAAGAGATAACAATTTAAAAACCCCAAAACCTGGTAGACTCGTGTCCCCCCAATTCACTGTAAGTTTAAAAATACAATGCAAATATGAAGAAATTTCAAGTATTTTGAAGGTGACCCTATATCTGAATCAAATTTGTGCCTCCCAGAGATTCTAGTACATTGCCTTTTGCTTAGCAGTTGTGTATTAAAGTCAACAATAATTAAATTGAAATTCTTTTCTTTGGATAAGCATTAGCATCTTTAGGGCAATCGTTCTTTCATTCCCATGGTCCAGTGCTGACAGGAGATTCCTATTTCTCAGTGATTAACAAACCTTCAGTTACAGCGAATGCACACTGACCTGGAGAGTCACTTCCTGAGATGCTGCCAGCTGCCCATCTAGGTCAGTGTGCCCTCTGCCTTCCAGGAAAACAAGCCCTCAGTCTGACTGCATAGACCATCCTCTGCCCATGACTTCTATTCTGTGCATTCTGACCCAACTTCCACTGCCTCTTCCCTGGAGTTTCTATACATGTGAGTGTATATACACATACACACAGACCTGCAATGGATTGTGACATGAGCAAGAAATAACTTTTAATTGGGTTAATCCTCTGAGATTTGCAGGTTTATCTTTCTCACCAAGGCTCTGGAGCTTATGATGCCGGACAATTAAGTTCCCAAACTCATCCTAGAAAAAGTGCTTCATACCTCATTGCTGAATATCACTACGGTCACCTTCGAAGCACTCCCCTTGGGAAGCTATGCACTAACACCAGCTGCCTAGTCCACCCTTCGAGGCAATTTTGGAACTCTTTTTCTGGAATGACCATCAGAGCTGTCATCATATTACCCTTGATATCCTGAATGTCATCAAAATGTCTTCCTTTCAATATTTCCTTTATCTTCAGGTAAAGAAACAAGTCATTGGGGGTCAGATCAGGTGAGCAGGGAGGGTGTTCCAATACAGTTATTTGTTTACTGGCTAAAAACTCCCTCACAGACAGTGCCATGTGAGCTGGTGCATTGTTGTGATGCAAGAACCATGAATCAGGGCCGGCCGAGTGGCGCATTGGTTAAGCGCTGGTTTTGGGATGCCAGCGGCCCCGGTTCGGATCCCACATGAGGGCCAGTGACACTGCCCTCTACAGCTGGCAACAGCTCCACCTGGAGCTGGGCTGTGCGAGCCCCGGTGATGGTGTAGGCTGCAGCCCCTGCTGCAGTGGGCTGCCATAGGCTACAATGAGTGGCCGGCAGCCAGCGTGAGCGGCCGGCAGCCAGCGAGAGCTGCCAATAGCCGCGATGAGCGACATCCAGAGGCCAGCGACAGATCTGCCTCATCCGGGAAGAGCGCAATGACAATACCAACAGTGAAGCAACATCCTCCGCAACTAAACTGAAGAACAAGAAGAAGGCAACTTGTCTGTTCCCCTTCCCCGATTCCCCAACGCTGTTCCCCTCCACCAATTCCCCAATAAAATCTTAAAAAAAAAAAAAAAAAAAAAAAAAAAAGAACCATGAATCATTAACGAAAAGTTCAGGTCATTTTCGTCTAACTTTTCTTTTTCTTTTTTTTTTTTTTTTTTGAGGGCAGTCACTGGCCCTCATATGTGGGATCCGAACCAGGGCTACTGGTGTCCCAAGCCAGCTCTTAACACCGCACCACTTGGCCGGCTTGTCTAACTTTTCCATGCAGCCTTTCAGCACTTCCAAATAGTCACCTTCATTAACTGCTTGTTCAGTTGGTACAAATTCATAATGAATAATCCCTCTGATATCAAAAAAGTTTGGCAAAAATTATTGCAACAAGTTTGCGAACTTAATTGTCAGCCTCATACACATTCAAAATCGGGCCTTTGAAGGGAATGGAAAGGAAGTATTTATAAAAGTGAGAGTGAGGTAGGGATGGTGCAGTGCCCCAGGGCTGGGAATGGCTGAGAGCCATTCCACCTTTAGGCCTGAAGGGGCAAAGGGAGGGCATGGCTCCTGAGCCTGGTGAGAGCAGCTATACCTGTAGAGGGATGAGCCAACTTGCTGGTGCCTCCCATTGGTCAAATGGCCCTGAAGCCAGAGTGCCTGGGCGCCCTCTGATGTGGTTCATAAATGTCAGCCTATGCCACAGTGAAGGATAAAGAAAGGTAGTGTGGCAGGGAGCCCTAGACAAAGGCTTTCCCAGACCACATGGCACCAAGACTTCCGTGTTTAACATCTCCTAATTCCTACCTCTCGGGAACCAGTCAGAAACTAACACAACGCCACATGCCCTAAAACAGAATCCTAGCTGCTAACCCAGAAACCTCAGGGTATATAGCTCCGAATCCTGTCCGGATCGGGGCTCAGCCTGAGGATGTGAATCCACTGAGCCGGTGCCGGCATCAATAAATGCTGCTTCCCACTCCGAGCCTTGGTGTCCCGTCTCTCTGTCCGAGTATCCCACAACAGTAGAGGGTGCGTCTGTAGCATGGCAAATACCCTGGCCACCCTGTTAGAGCTGCCACTGCTATTATCCTAAATTACATCACAGTCAAGAGTCAAACCTCCTTTACAGGAGTTTATTCTCTAGAGTTTGTGATGGCAAGGTGGGGTGGGGAGAATGCAACAGCTTTTGAATCAAAATACCCGAATTTAAGGAGATAATATTTACTTCCAAATCTGGGAAGAGGAACAAATAACTTAATATGTGCAAAAGTTTTATAAAGTACTATATTAAAATAATTTACTGTAATTACTTCCCACTAGGAACTCTCCCCAGGATCACAACTCAGCCCAGACTCTCCATTGACAATAACTTAATCAGACCCCACCCAAATTTTCACTGTGCTATCCTCATTTTGGCCTCTCTCATCCCCAGTTGTCTCCCAAGTGGCCTCCCTGCCTCTGGCTCTTTCCTGGAGTAGACACAGGAAGGACAAAGACATTGGAGCCAAATAGATGTGGGGTTGAATCCTGGCTTTGCCACTCATTGGCTGGGGACCTCTTAGCTTTAATAATTCTCACCTGTAAAATAGGTACAATAAAGCTTCCCTCCAAACATTAGAAGTCGGGCCGGCTGAGTGGCTCAGTTGGTTAAGAATGCGAGCTCTGAGCAACATGGCCTCCTGTTCGATTCCCACATTGGCCAGTGAGCTGAGCTCAAGCTGAGCTGCCGCTGAGTTGCCAACAGGTGGCAGGATGGCTCAACTGCTGAGAGCATGTGCTCCTAACAACAAGGTTGCTGGTTTGACTCCCGCATAGGATGGTGGGTAACTAAGATTGAACACAGCACTTTGAGTTGAGCGGCCGGGAGCTCCCGGGAGCTGCTGATGGGCGGCCGGATGGCAATTGGACTTGGAGCTGAGGTAGCTGAGCCCTTCACTACTAAGACTGAAGGACAAGAACTTGGCTGTTCCCCTTCCCCAATTCCCCAATTAAAAAGAAAAAAATTTAAAAAACAAACATTAGAAGTCGTATATGTAAGAAATTACTATGATTGATTCCCCACACACACATACACACAGGTGCCAGATCAATCTCCCCCAAAGAACTGATCAAGGCTCAAAACCCACCTGTGGCTGCTCTCTGACCAGAAATGAAGTACAAAATTCTCACTGCTTTGTTGTACGGATCTAAAGGGGAAATCTGAGAGGCTGTCGATCAGACAGGGATGGCAAGAGCATCCAGACTGGCAGGAGGAATAAAAGTGAGTAGTAGGCTGGGGAAATGACAGAGGTCAACCTGATCTTAAAGCGAGATATTCAGACTTTAGAGAAAGAAGCAAAATAAGGAGAGGAAAGGAAGCAGAAGGATTGCATGGTTCGCATTCTATGGGCAATTAGAATGAGGAAAGCCAGTATCAGAGAGGAAATGGGGCAAAATGCACCCAAGGAATTCCACTCCAGATCGCCCAGGCAACAGACTCCGCCCCCATTCCTGGCGAGGCCTCAGGAAAGAAAACGAAGGGAGATGTGGGGAACTGGAGTCGTGAGTGGTTAGGATCCAGAGTAGCCTGTTAGCTCAGTCTTGGGGCAGATTTGGGGAGAATTTGGGGAGGGTTTTGTGCCTCCGACCTGCTCCTGGGGCCGCTGCTGCTGGCGATAAATCCAGGCATTGCACGTCAGTAACGTCTTGCCTCTTCTGCCTGTGGGTTTTGCTGCCTGGAAGCAATCACAGCCCCACGAAAGGCAAAGACCCCTCATGCGGGGCCCTGCGTGGATTGGCCTGGCATTACATCAGCCGCATGGCACGAGACTGGCCATGTGAGTCAGGAGAAGGAAGACTGCAGGGGAATCAGAGTACCAGGGCTTAACATCCCAGCCCTGCCTCCCTAGAGTCTGGGTTTCAGGTACGATTTCAACCCTTCTGGGCCTGTAAAATAGGCCTAATACGTCCCTGTAGAGTCAGCCAAGTTTTACTGATTCTACAGTTTCCTGAATGGCCATCCTGGGAGTAGAATATGGGGGGAGGGTCCACAACCATACATGTTTGTTAAACACAAGAAACTTAATATGAAGTCAGCAGATACAAATTCGGATACACGAAGGCACACAGAAAATGTTCCTCACATCTTAACCTTTGCACCAGAGTGGCAAATTCCTCTTCATGAAGCACACCCTGATTGATTTAAGTGGAAGTGATCCCTCCTTCCTCTCTGGAGTTGGGTGGCACTCAGCTCCCACTTGGGAGTTATTGGTCCTCTCTGACCTCTGTTTCCTCATCTGAAAGATACCTGCTTCATGGTGTTTCCTCCCCACTCCTGATGTTTCTTTCCAAGTGGTGGGAGCTTATTAGCTTTTTGCTCCTGGCCTTCCCCGTCTGTTTCAGGGAAGTGGGAATAGTAACTTGCCTGGGACATTTGGAAAGAGAAACCTGGTGTCCTCCCTTACCTCTCCCCCTTTGCTTGAGAGCTGGTTCCTTGGAGTATGTTTTCTGCTCCTCCGGAAGCAGGTTCCTCTATGGACCTGCCCCATCTAGCAGAACCACGACTGGGCAGTAGGTTTTAAATTTTGGGCTTATATTAGCAATCCCATTTCTGCTCTCCTACCAAGCTGCCAATCTATAATCTAGCCTATATCAGTAATGAAAGAGTCATTTTGATTCTCCATGTGTTGACTCCTTTGTTCTATATCTTAGTTCAGAACTCAGGTGAGAAAGAGCGTTCTGTTCATTGCCCCTGTGGTAGATTGTGTTATTATTCCAAATATCCACCATTCTTCCCTGAGAGAAGATTATTCCCCCTGTCCCCACCAAACTCAGGCTTGATCCTTTATCTTATATGGCTAGCGACTATGTGAGTGGCTGTGATAAGTGCCACTTCTCCGAAGTCCCAGGAGACAGTGCATGCTTCCGCATTGCTCTTGGCTCCTTTTCTCTGCCATGAGCCTGGTTTGTCCCAGGTATGAGCTGCTTCATCCGCCTGGGACACCTTAACATACAAGGTGTGATCAACAAATATGGTGAATGTTTAAATTTAAAAAAATGTATTACAGTAAAAGGCACATTGCCATTAATCCCCCTCAAAACACTCCCCCTTGCTTCAAACACTCTTATCCCAGTGTCCTTGCCACTTTCTGAAGCAGTTCTGGAAGTCCTCTTTCGTGAGTGACTATGGGGAAGAGCCAGGAGCCTCACGGTGCCAGATCCGGTGAATAAGGTGGATGAGGACACATCGTAATGTTTTTATTGGATAGACATTGCCATATACCAGAAGTGAGTGTTGTCATAATGGAGGATGATTTATGGCACACTTTAAAACACACCTTCTCTCAACCATGGCTCACACCCGACTGACTGCACTGAACAAACTGAAACTTGTCACACACTGTTACTAAGGATGGATCCGCCACTTCCTGTATTGAAGGTCCCTGCCTTTCCGTTCAATGGCACTTGGCAGCAGCATTCACTTTATATTTTTATCACAATGGAAAGGCTCTGTGTCACACATTGCTTCTGGTACAGCAATTTCTGTCAAATAAAAACATTACTTTTGAGCTTCTTTTGCTCGGTCCGCTCCAAACTCTTGGGAGTGTACTTGCTCTTCTAATAATAGCCCTTGAGCCATTTTCTACTGCTCGGGCCCACTTCTGCTTCTTTGAAGTGTATTTTTTTCTTCTAATAAACTGTCCTTTTCTGCAATTTAAAAACAACAACAACAACAACAACAAAAATAAAAAAACATTATGGTGTGTCCTCTCCCACCTTATTCACCGGATCTGGCACTGTGTGACTTCTGGCTGTTTCCCAAAGTCAAAATCACCATCAAAAGTTTTGAATCGATTCAGGACAGGAAATTACTCTTGTAATTTCCTAGGTGATAAGAGCACTGGAAGCATCTTTTGTTTTAATATTTGGTCTTTGACCCCAGTTCCTGACACAGTCCTCGTGAAATCCTTGTAATTTCCTGGGTGGTAGGAATCCCAATAATATGGGGTTTGGGGAGCTTCCAGGTCAGTGAACACATCCTTGTACTGGAAGGATGATGTATCCCAAATCCACGGGACAGAAGCTACTCTACTCGGGACCCTCCCAGACCTCGCCCTGTGTATCTCTTCATCTGGCTGTTCATCTGTATCTTTTATCATATCCTTTTATAAACTGGTCAATGTAAATAACTGTTTTCCTGAGCTCTGTGAGTTGCTCTAGCAAATTAATTGAACCTGAGGAGATGGAACCGCTGATTTGTAGCCAAGTTGGACAGAAGTTGTGGGTAACCTGGGGACCTACTACTTGTGATTGGCATCTGAAGTGGGGCAGTCTTGTGGGACTGAGCTCTTATGCTATGGGATCTGACACTGTCTCTAGATAGATGTGAATTAAATTGTAGGACACCCAGCTGCTGTCACAGAGAATTGCTTGATGGGGAAAACTTCCACACATTTAGTGACCAGAAGTATCAGAAGTGAAGTGTTCTGTGCAAAAGTAAAAGAGGCACGTAGGAGGAAAGGCTACTGTTATCTTTTTGTTTTTGTTTTTGCTTTCCCAATAATATCTTCTTACTGGTGATATTCACCTTGATCTTTGGGTTAAAGAGGTGTCTTCCAGGATTCTGTACTGTAAAGTTTCTATTTTTCCCTCTATACTTAATAAAATCTTGGAGGAGATACTTGGAGACCATGCAAATATCTGTTTCTCCTCAAATGTTCTCAGGCATCAATATTTATCAAAGCTCCCTGGGCAATTCCAAAGAGCAGCCATGGCTGAGAACCACTGGGTATGGTAAGTTCAGGGAGGAGCTGACCAGATGGGTGGGATGGGGGCTTGAGAAGAGGTGACATGAACACTGGCTGAATGCTTGGAGAAGATAAGATGCCGTAGAGACTAGCAGATTTGAAGGGTTGTAGAGCATGAATGTTTGTTTGCTGGTTTGGAAAAAGTAGAGTCTGGAAAAACTAGTCTTTTGAAGGTATACTATAAGCAGTCTCCTGGATTTCAGAAAGGTAGGCTTGCTTCACCTGTGGCATGACTCTTCCCATGTATTAGAATCACTAAGTGATTACACATGTGACAAGCCAAACCTACCTATCCGTGGATCTTGGGGAAACTGGTGAAGTCCCTTCTACCCAGGGAAATGTTTAAGAAGAGTTGCTGTTCTGTTTAGAAACGAAAATAGTTGTTCCTAATTACCTCCTCCTGGGCGGGGGTGGGGTGGGGTGCTTCTTGTCTCTGTGCTGGCCCCTGGGACACCGCAGTGAATGATGACAGCAGGGACAATGGCATCTTCCTTGCTTATGGGCTGCCTTGAGGGTTAAACAGAACCTTTACAGTGTATGGCGTGTGATAGACACTCATCAGTGGTGAGTTCTCATTACTTGGCAGATAGGCTTTCAGCTTTGGGTCCAAGCTGCAAACACATGAATACTGATCTTTGGGCTGAAACATGGGTCCTATGACACAAAGCTGGGGGCAAAAGGAACAGGGAGGGCTGGTCTGGGGAAATAAAGCTACTTTCTGATCAGATAAGTTGTCTTAAAACTACGGTGACCTAACAAGTATCTGTTGAACATCTACTTTGTTCTGCTGGGTTTTTCTGTGTGTTGGATCCAGTGGTCAGCAGGAGGCCTGGAGCTGGTGAAAAACCAGGCTCCACAGCAGAGCTGAAACTAGAATTCAGTTCTATCATCCTGACTCAGCACTAGGGAAGTGTCCTTTAGCTCTGTGGTGGGAGTTGTGTTTCCCCTGCAACGAGTGGAAATTTCACTATAAGTCATTCTGGACAATAAATGAAATGTGGGAGGCAGGCCTCGGATTAAAGAGAACATGAAAGTTTTCTCTTTCTCTCTCTGCCTCAGGCCTACCGAACCTGGATTCTGAGTCACAGGCAATAGGATGGTTCAACTTGGCCAGGCTAAGGTGCCCAATTGTTTGGTCAAACATCGTATCCTAGATGTTTCTGTGAAGGCATTTTTTAGAGGTGATTAACTCTGAAATCAGTAGACTCTGAGTAAAGCAAATTACTCTTCATAATATGGATGGGCCACATCCAATCAGTTGAAGGCCTTAAGAGCAAAAACTGAGGGTTCCTGAAGAAGGAATTCTCCTCCCCAAGACTGTATCGTAGAATTCCTCCCAGAGTTTCTAGTCTGTGGTTCTGTGGAATTTGGACTCGAGACTGTGACATTGATCTGAATTTCCAGACTGCCATCTTACTCGATGGACCTTGGACTTGCCAGCAATCACAATCATGTGAGCGAGTTTCAGAAAACAAATATCTCTGTTTCTATATCTATATACACTATTTGTTCTATATCTCTGAGAACCTCGAGTAACACAAGCAGTTTCTCCAGAAACTGACTCCCACTGTGAGGGCTGAGGCTGGGAGTTGGGCAAGAACAGTGTTGGAAGTCTTGATGTAAGAAATGTCCAAACTTGCAGAGAATTTTTATAAAAATGTATCTGAGCCAAACTGACAACAATTCCCAGGAAGCAAGATTTTATAATGCTTGGGAGAATGACAGTTTTGCAGTTTCTTTTATGCATTTAAATTAAAGAGGGGGGCCAGCTGAGTGGCTCAGTTGGTTACGAGTTGGCTTAGAGCACGTGCTCTGAGCAACAGAGCTGCCGGTTCAATTCTCACATGGGCCAGTGAACGCTGCGCCTTAGCTGAGCTGTCACTGAGCTGCCAACAGGTGGCAGGGTGGCTCAGCTGGTATAACAACAGGATTGCCTGTTTGATGGTGGGCTATGCCCACCCTCAACTAAGATTGAACACAGCACCTTGAGCTTAGAGGCCACGAGCTGCCGACGGGAAGCCAGAGGGCAACTGGTGCCCTCCACAACAAAGATTGAAGAATAACAATTTGGCTGGCCTCCTCCCCCAACTCCCCAACACTGTTCCCCTCTCTGAATTCCCCAATTAAAAAAAAAAAAAATTAAAGAGGGAACAAAGGAAGCTTACAAGGAGGTGGGAGCAAGTGGGGAATGGGGTGTGTGGGGATGGGATTACAGGTTAGTTAACAAGATTTATGCTCTTTTGAGGGGTAGTTGCAATGATTTCACAGGTATGTTTACCTAGATGCACAGAAAAAATGGACAGGGGTTTGCTTAAGGCAAAGATAAACCTTTTCCAAAAAGGTGATTGCCTGTGTTATGACTACTCACCATGGCCTGCCCAGTTAGGAATTTATGATCAGATCACCCTGCGAGATTACTTTCAGTAGAATCCTTTTACTGTGTTTCCCTGGAAATAAGACCTAACTGGAAAATAAGCCCTGGCATGATTTTCAGGGTGCTCGTAATAAAAGCCCTACCCCAAAATAAGCCCCAGTTAAGATCGTCAACTAGATGTGACTGTATTTGAATAAATGTAGATTTTTGTACATGAATAAATGAATAAAACACGTCTTTTGGAGCAAAAATTAATATAAGACCCAGTCTTATTTGGGGAAACATGGTAATATCCACAGAAGGGATCCATTGGGTGGATTGGCTTCTGTGAACTCTGACCACAGCCTCTGCCAAGACTCAGCTGGATCAGGGTTGGCAGATTATGGCCTGTGAGTCAAACCCACCCCTACCCCATTGTGTGCAGCCCACAGAGTTAAGACTGGCTTTTGTATGTTTAAAGGATTGTTCACACAAGCAAGCAAACAAAACAGGATATGTGTCAGTGACTGTATGTGGGCCTGCAACACCTAAAATTTTTATTACTTGGCCCTTTACGAAACCAGATTTGCTGACTCTGCTATGACTTGTTACTCCTTAAGGTTCAGTATACTCTTGTCAGATGTTATAGCCTGATCTCAGCTGTGTTGTGGGTCATTAAGAGATATGTGGTGCCAAAAGAAGATTGGTGCCTTCTCCAGGAGTCAAGAGGTGTGAGTATAGAGACCACCGCCAGAAAAGGCTCACTCCCAGGGCTTGGTCATCTCACAAGAGATAGGTGTGGTCAGAGGCCACCGCCAGAAAAGGCTCGCATCCAGGACTTTGGTCATCTCGCAAGAGGTAGGTGTGGTCAGAGGCCACCGCCAGAAAAGGCTCGCGCCCAGGATTTGGTCATCTCACAAGAGGCAGGTGTGGTCAGAGGCCAGAGGGGAAGAAACAGAGAAATTCTCTTTGAGTCCATGAGAAACAGCCCTTTGGAGACACAAAAATAACAGATGTGAGGGGATCTGGGTCCCAGTATGGACAAAGGAGGCTCTAAGAAAATCTCACTTGTGGGTTTAACAAAGATAATGTGACAATTTGGGAAGGTCAGGACTTACCATTTTTGTGGACAGAAGCTCAGAATTATTCAACATGAAAACTAAGTTGGTAAAGTGAGATGGTAGGTGGACAGGGACTCAGAACCAAGTGGCTCTGCTAGTCTCACAGGGTCACACAGTGTCACACAGGCTCTACTGAAGCATGAGGAGGAAGCTCTGCTCCAGGGATGAGGATGCCTTTCTAATAGTGGGATCCTCTTTTTCATTACAGAAATAAACACTAGAATAGAAGAAGACCACTAAGACAATGCTGCTTCTAAAGAAGAAATCTAAAATATTGTTTTCCAACTTGAATACACAAATTGATAGGGAGGCAGATGCCTATTTATCATATTATATTTATAATATATTATTTATATTTTATATACTAATTTAGGTTCATTTTTTTTTAATTGGGGAGTTGGGGCAGGGGAACAGCGTTGGGGAATCGGGGAAAGGTAACAGACAAGTTGCTGTCCTTTTTGTTCTTCAGTCTAGTTGTGGAAGACGTCGCTTCACTGGCCCATGTTGGTATTATCATTGCGCTCTTCCCGGGTGAGGCAGTCGCTCATTGGCCATGGGACTGCCTCTCTCTGCGGCTCACGGCAGCTCACAAAAGCTCACGCCAGCTGCCAGTCAGTTCCACTGCATCCTAGGCAGTCCCCAGCGTCTCATGGTAGCCCAGCCCCAGGTAGAGATGTTGTTCACCATCTTAGCTGTAGAAGGCGCAGCATCACTGACCTGCATGGGGGATCCCAACCACGGCCCTGCTGCTCAGAGCTGGCGTCCCAAGCCAACTCTTAACCAATGTGCCACTCGGCCGGCCCTCATATTATTCTTTTCTTTTTTTTTTTTTTAAGTTGAAGTAAAAGTCACATAACATAAAATTAACCATTTTTCAAGTGTACAATTCAATGGCATTTAGTATAATCACAATGTTGTACAATCAACTCCCCGTCTAGTTTCAAAACATTTTCATCACCCTAAAAGAAAACGATATTTACATTAAGCAGTCGCTCCCCCCATCCAGCCTCTGGCAACCACTAATCTGCTTTCTGTTTCTATGGATTTAGTTTTCTGCATATTTCATACAGTAGGTGACCTTTTGTGTTTGGCTTCTTTCATTTAGCATGTTTGCAAGGTTCATCCATGTTGTAGCATGTATCAGTACATCACTCCTTTTTATGGCTGAATAATACTTCATTTTGTGCATCTATCACAATTTCTTTATCTATTCCTCCCTTGGATTCTTTCCACTATTTTTTTTTTAAGATTTTATTGGGGAATTAGAGGAGGGAACAGCATTGGGGAATCAGGGAAGGGGAACAAACAAGTTGCTGTCCTTTTGTTCTTCAGTCTAGTTGTGGAAGACATCACTTCACTGGCCCATGTTGGTCTTGTGATTATTGAGCTCTTCCTGGCTGAGGCAGATCGGTTGCTGGCCTCTGGACAGCCACTCACGGCAGCTCACGGCAGCTCACGCTGGCTGCGGGCCACTCATGCTGGCTACCGGCCACTCACGATAGCTTATGGCAGCCCACAGCAGCCCCGCTGCAGCCTACACCATCACTGGTGACTCACGGCAGCCCAGTTCCAGGTGGATCTGTTGTTCACCATTTTAGCCGTAGAGGGCGCAGCGTCACTGTCCCTCATGTGGGATCTGAACCGGGGCCCTGCTGCTCAGAGCTGGTCACCCAGGCCAACTCTTAACCTACGTGCCACTCCGCCAGCCCTGCTGGGTGTTTTAAAGGTATCCAGAATTTTTTAAAATTAAGCATGGTAAGACATGCAGACATGGAAACCACTCTCATGAAGGAAGGAGTTTATACTCACAGGTCCCTAGAAACAGGAGGCAATACATGTCACACAGGGCCACGTGAGGAAGCATCAGAGTTGGTCAGGAGGCAGAGGGAGCTGGGAAAAATGTGGGCAAGAGTCTTTATTGTGCTTTTCGTGGGAAGGGAGAGGCAAGACAGCATGAGCAGGGTTAAGATCGGCTAGGTTGAATAATTTCAACAGGCTCTGTGTCATAGGGGCTGCCCTGTTGGTATGGTACATGGCCCTGGGGTGAGTAGGGCAGGGGGGTAGTGGCCTGAAGTGTGAGCCTGATAAAGGAGGTGGTTGGCGGTAGGGGCTTTGGATTGGTTGGTTTGTATGTGGAAGACCCATAAAGACCATTTCTCACCAGGTGAGTTGTTATCTGTAGGAATTACCTAACCCTGGGAGGGGTGATCTCTCCAGTGTTAGCAAGGCTCCAGATATCAAAGCATCAAAATACAGAAGATAGAAAGGCATTCTTGGGCCAGCCAAGTGGCTCAGTTGGTTAAGAGCACGAGCTCTGAACAACAGGGTTCGATTCCCACGTGGGCCAGTGAGCTGCACCCAAACTGAGCTGCCGCTGACTCAGCTGGTGAGAACATGTGCTCCTAACAACAAGGTTGCCAGTTCAACTCCCTCATGAGATGGTGGGCTATGCCCACCCACAACTAAGATTGAACACTGCACCTTAAGCTGAGCGGCTGTGGGCTGCTGACAGGCGGCTGGATGGTGACTGGACTTGGAGCTGAGCTACCTGCCCCCTCCACAACTAAGACTGAAGGACAACAACTTGGCTGTTTCCCTTCCCCACTTCCCCAACACGGTTCCCTTTCCCCAGTTCCCCAATATAATCTTAAAAAAAAAAAAAAAAAAGACATGCTTAACATACTGGACCATATGGTATTTCTATGTTTAAGGTTTAGAGGAAGTGCTAACCTGTTTTCTATAGCAGCTGCACCATTTGCCCTTTCATTTCTTCTTTTACTGAGGCCTTTGGTCACGAGACTATGGATCAGCAGAATTTGATCTTTCCTTGGCTTCCACGAAGGAGCTATTTTTACAAGAAGGATGGGACCTCGCCACAGGCAAGACAGTAAAATCCTGTGGTTAGGGCTTCCTGTCCCCTTCTGCCCTGGGACTCCTTGCCTTCTAAGAGCTTGACCTCCTCAGCTGTGGCCCATTAGAAGGACCCTTGTTCACATGCTTGGAGGCCTTCCCTCCTCCTGCACCCATGTGCTTTCAGTGAGCCTTAGTATCTTCCAACCTCCCTTTCAATACCACTCTTGGCCTTCTTTGCATCTCCCAGAACTTAAGAACGCAAGAGCTTTTACTAAACTTCAAGGCATCATGTACCTACAAGTCTCCATCTAGCAGGAATTAAAGCCTTAAGTTAGAGGAATTGAGCCCATTTCGGGAACTAGTCAGCAGAGGAGCAAAAATTTGGGGTCAGTGGGGCCTTTCTGGGCCCCTAAAATTAAACTTCCAGGCAGCCTAGCTTTCCTGGGTCCTGAATAGACTTTAAGGGAGAAGGAAAATGACTGGGAAGGTAGGACCAACGATACTGGGATTGTCCTAGTCTTGGGACCTGGGGCTGGGTGAACGATAGCTGTTTCAAGATCTTTCATAGAGTAGATAAAGTGGATGTTTTTTGAGGAGTTGAAAAATGTCTCCTCCTGACCCTACTAGACTGATAATTGACAATTACCCCCTAAATAATGTCCCCTTTGTTAAAATGCAAATGTTGAGAAAACAAATCCCTCATACAAAGCCACTAATAAAGCTTAATCAAGCGCTGACCTAGTTGGTTAAGAGCTTGCTTAAGAGTGCAAGCTCTGAGCAACAGGGTTGCTGGTTCAATTCCCACATGGGCCAGTGAGCTGCACCCAAGCTGAGCTGCCAACAGGTGGCAGGATGGCTCAGCTGGTGAAAGCACATGCTCCTAACAACAAGGTTGCCTGTTTGACTCCTGCATGGGATGGTGGGCTACACCCACCCTCAACTAAAGACTGAACTCGGTACCTTGAGCTGAGCTGCCTCCTGGGTGGCTCAAGGGATAGAGCGCACGCTCTTAACAATGAGGCTGCTTAGTTCGACTCCCGCATGGGATGGTGGCTACGCCCACTCACAACTAAGATTTAACATGGCATCTTGAGCTGAGCGGTGTGACTGGACTTGGAGCTGAGCTAGCTGCATCCTCCACAAAGAAAATTGAAGGACAACTTGTCTGTTCCCCTTCCCCAATTCAACAACACTATTCCCCTCCCCCAATTCCCCAATCAAATCTTTATTAAAAAACAAAACAAAATCAAACTAGTCTTCCATCCATCCACCTACCCATCCATCCACTCACTGAACACTGCTGTGTGCTGGTGCCCTGCTCATGCAGACATACCAAGGGAAACTACATAGGTGCTGCCCTCAGGGACCTCACACTGAGCATGAGACAAAGGCAATTGTGATACAGGTGGTTGGTGCCCCACGGGAAAACAGAAAAGCTCAGAGAAAGCTTCCTGGAAGAAGTGCTCCTGAGCTGAGTAAGGCTGACGGGGGTGGGAGGGTCTGGGGGTAGGAGAAACATGTTCTGGGCCTTGGAGGCCACAGAAATAAAGTCAAGGAGGAGGGGTAACTTGGTCAGGTCTGGAGTTTTACAGAAATCACTCTGGCTGCAGGTAACCATAGTGGAGGGACTATTGTGAAAGCTACAGTAGGGGCCCAAGAGGGAGAGGTGGAGGCAGTGGGAGTGGAAAGAAGAGGATGGATTTGAGAACTACTTGGGAAGTGGACTTGCCAGGACTTGGTGCCCAGTTGATTGAAGAAGGAGAAGGAGGTGACCAGGATAACACTTGGGCTTCAAATTTGGGTGTGTGTGTGTGGTTGGGGTAATTCATGGAAGAGAAGAACCCACCAGGGAAAGCAAGTCTGGGTGAAAGCTATTTGGGGCTGTTGGGTTCAGAGTACTTGGGTTTCTTATAGAGCTTTCTAGTATGTAGTGGGCAGGGCGGTGGGGAGAAGTCTGGACATCCAAATGATTATTAGAACAAGAAGGTCCTTGGGGTTGGGATGGGGGAGGTTTCATCTATCTCAATACTTTGCGGATGGGCACTGGGGGCCCACAGAGATTGCACAGGTCCAAACGCCCCCACCCAGCCCAAGTCTCAGACCCTGACAGCATAGAGCCACGGGAAGGACCCAGCCCTAGAGGCAGACTGTCCTGGGTTTGAGCCCTGCCTCTACTTGCTCATTTGGTGGCATCAGGCCAGGTGTTTACCTTCTCTGAAGCTCAGCCCATTTGCTGTAAGATGAGGGTGTGAAAAAGTTCACCTCCCAGGATGGGGAGTGGGGGTCTTAAGCCTTAGTGAGAGATTTCATCCCAGGCTTGCCTTTTAAGACTTGATGAATTGCCACCAGTTCAGATCTGCATCCCTCCAGCCCCACTTGGCTCCCTTTGAACTCTTATCTCATCATTTTATTATCCTCATTTCACAGGTGAGGAAACTGGGGCTCAGAGACGTTAAGACCCCAAAGCCATAAGGCAGCAGCGCTGGCCCTACATCTTCCTGGTAAAGACCCGTGCCCTTGCCATGGCACCAGGCAGGCCTGCTCTGTTATGTGGTGCCAATTCCAACACACTGGGCGCCTTCCTCAGTAGCTCTGAAATGCATCCCTTCCTGTTGACCCTCATTGCCACCACCTTCACTTAGGCTTCTGCCCCAGTCTCCTACCTGAAGGTGGCTGAAGATGGACAGTGTCAGGTTTGATGCAGGGGAGATCCAGGAGGGCATCAGGAAGATAGAAGGGCACTGGGGTGGGGGGCTCAGAGGGTTCAGGGGAGCAGGCTGGGAGTGTCACTGCCTCCTGTGGTAGCCTCCCTCTTCAATACTAAACACTACAACATATATTTTGAGGGGACACAATTCAATCCAAAGCAAATTTAGTTTTTTGTTTGTTTATTGAATTTTCTTTTATTTTTAAATTTTTTTTTTTTTTTTTTTTTTTTTTTTTAGAGGGCTGTCACTGGCCCTCACATGCGGGATCCGAACTGGGGCCACTGGCATTCCAAGCCAGCTCCCAACCAATGCGCCACTCAGCCGGCCCTTTAAAATATTTTTTAAGCTTTTTTTTTTTTTTTTTTTTTATTAATTGGGGAACGATGTATTTTTCCAGGACCCATCAGCTCCAAGTCAAGTAATTATTTCAATCTAATTGTGGAGGGCACATCACAGTGGCCCATGTGGGGATCAAACCGGCAACCTTGGTGTTATGAGCACTGCGCTCTAATCAACTGAGCTAACCGGCTGCCCCACATTGATTTTTATTTTATTCAATCCATCACTATCTCTATTACTGGTCAAACTGTCCCAGATTTGGCTAATGTGAGCTCCTGAGAGCTGGCTCCTATGTCCTTTTGACATAATTCCATGATTATTTGAGTACTTTCTTACTTTTCCAGCACAAAAAGACATTCCAGGCTTTACTTTCTCTGTCCTAGGACTACAATCAGCCATTTCTCCAAAGAGAAATGTTTTTGTTAAGTATGCTCATGCCACTGTTTCTCTGCTTCCAATCATGGGTTTTTCCTCTCCTTTCCCCTTTGCATATTTTCAATGCCTTTCTCCAAGAGTGAGAAACCTGGTTCCCATTGTCCTCATTTGCAGAGACCTTGAATAAAAGAGGCCTCTTCTTTTAAGCTCTTATCAGTCACTTGTAAAAAGCCTTTTATTGCCTTTCTATAGAGTAGTAGGTTTATATAAGAAGTGAAAGAGGGAGTAAGGAGGCACTGGTCCCTGAGGAGGTTCACCAGGGAAGAAAAAATACAAAGGGGGGCCCTGAATCCTCAGTTCTCTAAAGACTGTGCCATAGAACCTACTGAAGAAAGAGGCCTTTGCTGCCTGCTTGCCAAGGTAGGGGGAAACTGAGGAAAAACCCACTGCTCCCCACCTCACTGTGACCACTCAGGTTCCAACAGATAAATCAGACTGTTGGATGAGAGTCGGGCTGCATGAGGGAGGCTGGTAAGGTCTTTGAGACTGGGCACAAGCTTAATAAAGCCATTAAGTCCCCGCCATTTGAACCAACATTTTAATTTTTTTATTTTTTTTAAAGATTTGATTGGGGAGTTGGGGGAGGGAACAGTGTTGGGGAATCAGGGAAGGGGAACAGACAAGTTGTTGTCCTTTTTTCTTCAGTCTAGCTGTGGAATACATTGCTTCACTGGCTCCATGTTGGTATCATCATTGCGCTCTTCCCGGGTGAAACAGATCAGTCGCCGGCCTGTGGACGGCCTCTCACAGTGGCTCTTGGCAGCTCACAGTGGCTCTTGGCAGCTGACGCTGGCTGCCAGCCACTCACTGTAGCCTCTGGCAGCCCACTGCAGCAGGGGCTGCAGCTGTGCCGTCACCGTCACCGGGGAATCAGAGCAGCCCAGCTCCAGGTGGAGCTGTTGTTCACCATCTTAGCTGTAGAGGGCAGTGTTACTGACACTCATATGTGGGATCCGAACCGGGGCCGCTGGCGTCCCAAGCCAGCTCTTAACCAACGCGCCAGGAGGCCAGCCCTTAACCCCTTTAAAGTGTACATTTCAGTGGTATGCTCACAATTTGTATAACCCTCACCACATTTGCTCCATCACCCCCCAAAAACCCTATATCTCCCAAATCCCTCCTACTCCCAGGCCCCTGGCAACCACTAATCTACTTTAAGGCTCTATGGATTTGCCTATTATGAACATTTCTTATAAATGGAATTATACAATACCTTGCCTTTTGTGTCTGACTTTTGTCACTTAACATAAAGCTTATATTGGTACTTCGGTGCCTTCTATGGCTGAATAAAATTCCATTGTTTAACTATAACAATGCTTATCCATTCATCATGGACTTTAGGTTGTTTCCACATTATAGGCTACTATGAATAATGCTGCCATAAATATTAGTGTTTTTCTGGGAACATGTTTTCAGTTCTCTAGGGTTTGTACCTAGGAGTGGAATTGCTGAATCATATTGTAACTCTATATTTAATTTTTTGAGGAACCGCCAGACTTTTCCACAGAGGTTACGCCATCTTACATTTCCACAAACAATGTATGAGGGGTCCCATTTCCTTAACAACACTCGTTATTTTCCATTGTTTTTTTTTCAATAGCCATCCTAGTGGGTATGATGTGATATCTCATTGCAGTTTTGATTTGGATTTCCCTAATGATTAATGATGTAGACCATCTTTTCATATGCTTACTGGCTGGCCATTTGTATACCTTCTTTGAAGAAATGTTTAGTTAAATTCTTTGCTTATTTTTAATTGAGTTATTTGTCTTTTTATTGTAGAGTTGTGAGAGTTTTTTATATATTCTGGATACTAGACCCTTGTCTGATGATTTACAAATATTTTCTCCTATTATGTGGGCTGACGTTTTACTTTCTTGATAGTGTCCTTTAATTCACAAAAGATTTTAATTTAACAAAGTCAAACTTATTTATTTTTGCTTTACTTCTTTGTGCTTTGGTATCATATCAAAGAAACTGTTACTTAATCCAAGGTCATGAATATTTACACCTATGTTTCCTTCTAAGAGTTTATCGCCTCAGCTCTTACACTTGTTTTTTTTTGTTGTTGTTGTTGTTTTTTAAAGATTTTTATTGGGGAATTGGGGGAGGGGAACATCGTTGGGGAATCAGGGAAGGGGAACAGACAAGTCCCTGTCCCTTTGTTCTTCAGTCTAGTTGTGGAGGATGTTGCTTCACTGGCCCATGTTGGCATCATCACTGCGCTCCTCCCGCATGAGGCAGATCGGTCGCCGGCCTCTGGATGTCGCTCACTGCGGCTATTGGCAGCTCACACTGGCTGCCAGCCACTCAGGCTGGCTGCTGGCCACTCACTGTAGCCTATGGCATCCCACTGCAGCAGGGGCTGCAGCCTACATCGTTGCCGGGGCTCGCACAGCCCAGCTCCAGGTGGAGGGCAGTGTCACTGGCCCTCATACGTGGGATCCGAACCGGGGCCGCTGGCATCCCAAAACCAGCTCTCAACCAATGCGCCACTCGGCCAGCCCTTACACTTATGTTTTTGATCCATGTTTAGTTAATGTTTGTATGTGGTGTGAGAGAGAGGTCCACTTTCATTTATTTGTATGTGGAAGTCCAGTTGTCCTGACATCATTTTTTGAAGACTATTCTTCCCCATTGAACAGCCTTGGTACCTTTGTAAAAATTTAATTGAGGGTTTATATCTGGACTCTGAATTCTATTCTATCAATCTATATGTCTATCCTTATGCCAATACCAAACTGTCTTGATTACTTTAGTTTGTAGTTAGTTTTGAAATCCAGAAGTGTTAGTCTGTTGACTTTGTTCTTTTTTTTTTTCAAAATTGTTTTGGTTATTCTGGGTTCCTTGCAGTTCCATATGAATTTCAGGGTCGGCTTATTCATTTTCCCTCTTTTTCTTAGCCTTTCTCTCCCTCATTATCCCTCCATTTCTAACACCTTAACTATGATGGTTCAAGTTTAGGCTGCAAACTGAAGGTGGATTCAGGAACTATGTGACCATGAGCAAGTTACTTCACCTCTCTGTACAATGAAATTCATTATTCCTTGTCTACTGGTCATTATTGTAAAGATTAGATTACATTTGACAATAAAATAAAACTCATGGAAGAGCCTGTGGATTTCTCAGACCATAAGCTTATAAACAACTTGTAACAAAAGAACAAAAATAAGAATGACCACCTTTTGGGGCACTTGATCTATGCCAGACAGGCAGCTAAGCACTTGACATGAATCATCTCATTCAATCCCCTGAGGTAGATATTGTCATTAGTTCCTGTTTTATAGATGAGGACACAGACACTAAGTCATGGAGAAGTTAACTAACGATCGCATAGCTAAAGAGCTGAGCTAAGATTTCAAGCCTGGCAAGTGACTTTCCAATCCAGAAGGTGGTCCTACTGGGCCATGGCTACTGGCCAGTCTTCTCAGGGTTTAGGGAGAGGCTTTAAAAGGTGGGTTCTGGGCCGGCCGAGTGGCACATTGGTTAAGCGCTGGTTTTGGGATGTCAGCGGCCCCGGTTCGGATCCCACATGAGGGCCAGTGACACTGCCCTCTACAGCTAACAACAGCTCCACCTGGAGCTGGGCTGTGCGAGCCCGGGTGATGGTGTGGACTGCAGCCCCTGCTGCAGTGGGCTGCCATAGGCTACAGTGAGTGGCCCGCAGCCAGCGTGAGCTGTCAATAGCCGCGGTGAGCGACATCCAGAGGCCAGCGACCGATCTGCCTCATCCGGGAAGAGCGCAATGACGATACCAACATGGGCCAGTGAAGCAACATCCTCCGCAACTAAACTGAAGAACAAAAAGACAGCAACTTGTCTGTTCCCCTTCCCCGATTCCCCAACGCTGTTCCCCTCCGCCAATTCCCCAATAAAATCTTTAAAAAAAAAAAAAAAAAAAGGTGGGCTCTGGGCTGGCTTCCAAGAAGTGGATCTTAGGAAACATGTAGGTGCTTCTTACCTACAACCTGGAATGCAGGCTGTGGGGGTAGATGGCGTCTTGGGAGAGGGCACCTCAGATTCTGCATCTCCCTTTCCACAGGTTCTTCAGGTAGATCTAATGAGCAGAGTGGAGCCAAATTAAATTCTCCCTGGCCTCTGCCCCAGTCCCTCATTGTCCCTCCCCTGGACAGCTATAATAACTCCCAGTCAGCCTCCCTGCCCCTAGCCCTTTCCTACTACACCTGCTGATGGATCCAGTCATGTCACTAGATCAGATAATTAACTCTGCACCTCAAAACCATAGGTGGCCCCACTGTCCACAAGGCTGAGCTCCACTGTGAGAGGTACCACATGAATCTTGCATTCACACAGAACTCAGTTCAAATGCCAGCTCTCCCCTTTTTTGACCTCTAAGCCTTGGTTTGCTTGCATATAAAGTGGAGGTATTTAATGGAGATGAGGGATCTAAAATACTTAGCAGTTTCATAGGCAATCTGGTCTGGGCTCCCTATGCTCTCCCCCTGCCCAGTGAACCCAACCCTAACACTACAACCCTTTTTCTGTTGTCTGCTTTTGCCTGATTCAGAGCCATCATGACCAACTCTCCCATTCTGGGACATGCCTTCAGGTATTTGAAATTATATAACACTACCATAAATATAAAACTCCTTGTCATAGAGGGTAACCATAACAAAACATATTTAGATTAAAATGAGAAATGCCAATTCTTTTTCTAAGATTTTATTGGGGAATGGGGAAGGGGAACAGTGTTGGGAAGTTGGGGAAAGGGAACCGCCAAGTTGTTGTCCTTCAGTCTTAGTTGTGGAGGGCACAACTAGCTCAGCTCCAAGTCCAGTTGCCATCTGGCCACCCGTCAGCAGCTTGCAGCCACTCAGATCAAGGTGCTGTGTTCAATCTTAGTTGTGGGTGGGCGTAGCCCACTATCCCATGTGG
Organism: Aselliscus stoliczkanus; assembly: GCA_033961575.1. Taxonomy (NCBI): domain Eukaryota; kingdom Metazoa; phylum Chordata; class Mammalia; order Chiroptera; family Hipposideridae; genus Aselliscus; species Aselliscus stoliczkanus. Next base: position 17,042,813 of record CM066728.1, on the reverse strand, counting down.
GAGTTGAACTGGCAACCTTGTTGTTAGGAGCATGCGCTCTCACCAGTTGAGCCATCCTGCCACCTGTTGGCAGCGAGTGACAGCTCAGCTCAGGCGCAGCTCACTGGTCCATGTGGGAATCGAACCAGTGACCCTGTTGCTCAGAGTTTGCGCTCTTAACCAACTGAGCCACTCTGCCGAGAAATGCCAATTCTTATATCACCAGTGTTGGTGTGGCTGCCACACTAGAGGAGATGCAGATCTGCCCAACACCCCCCTAATGAGATGGAGAAACTATGGCAGGTTGTGGAGCAGAATCTGAGCTGAGCCAGGGGGTTTCCAAGTACTTCACGCTATCCCTATTTCTTCTTTCCTTTCCGCCTCCTTTCCTCAAGTCTGTACCTGCTGTCTTGCTCCCTACCTCCCCGTCATTGTCTCATCCTCTCCCTCCTCTTTTTCTTTTGATTTATCCCTTTCTATTCTGCTCTCCTAGAACCTCCTCCTCACTCTTACTTTAAATAATCACTCTGGCTGTTGGATTCCACCCCTTCCAGTGGGAAGGGTGCAGGATCCCATTTTGGGAGCCCAGATATATGGCTGCAATGGTGTCTAGTCAGTTACCCTTCATAGATTTCAGTTTTTCCCTTTTAAAAAATGGGGTTGGCAAGCCCTTCCTTACCTCCTTCTCTGGATAGAGCATCAGGATAGGATGTTTTTTAGAAAGAGCTTTGGAAAAGCTCCTAAAGGGTGTTATCAAGGGTGTTGAAGCATCCTACCACAAACTTCTCACCCAGTGGCCTTCTGTCATCCCACTGTGTTTTCCACACACAGGCAGCAAGGGCCTCGCCTTGTGCCACCCACACTGCTCAGCCCTGTCCTCATTCTTTTCCTGCATGATTCCTCTGCCCCAATTCTTTCTTCACCATTTCCTTCTCCTATTGCACCCCACTCCCAGCACCCACATGTCTGGGAGGCATAAAACCCAGACAATAGGCTATCCCCTCTGAATTGTTGAGGATCAGAAGTTACAATGGGATGTCATAAAATGGAATCCTGAAAGCCCCTGCATATATAAGGGGTGCATCATTGAATGCTCCCCATGCTCTGCCAGATGAGGACTGTTGCTGCTGGCTACTGAGGGGAAGGTAAAAAGCTGGTGAGATGCTGAACAAGGCTGCCAGTGTTTTTCACTCTGTAGAGCAGCGCAATGAGGATATCAGGCCCTGCTGGCCTCCTCAGCTCCAGTCTTGTGAGCATCAGGTTACCTGCCTGCTGGCTCCCTCATGTACATGCTGACCCCAGTCATGCTGGGCAGCGACCACATGGAAGTCTCTGGTCCAGAGGAGAGGGACCCAGAGTTGGTCCACCATATATTCATTCTACATGCTGGCCATGGGACAGATGATCTGCTTAGGACTTGATGGGCATGGAAATGAAACGTTGGCCTCAAGGTGTTCATGGTCAAGTGGGAGACAAACTCACAACTGGCTGTCATCTAGGTGGTGCATGCCACTCTCCTCCCAAACCAGTGTGTTCCTGGTGCCATAGTTGGCCAGAGCAGGAGGGCAGAGAAAGCCAAGTATTTCATGAGAAGTACAATGGGGAGACCTGGAGAGGGGGGGCCTTGGAATTGGAAGCGTCAATGATAAGAGTCTCTAAACATGGGGTCCCCACCTGAGATCCTGGGATGGGGCATGGAATGAGGCGGGTGTCATGCCCCACTCTATTTGGCAAAGTTACTTCAGTCCCTAACAGCTGAACTTATTATTATAATTTACAAAGGCCTGGTATGGTTACCACTGCCCGCCATCCTTCAAACCTCAGCAGAGCCGTCAAATCTGAGCACAGCTCTGACTTTCCCTTCAACAGAAATGGCTGGTTTCCCACACCCCTTGTCTCAGGTCAGTGTCCCCAAAGCAGACACTGAGACAAAAATTCAAGGATTTGTGGGCAAGTGGCTTATTAGGAAATGTGTCCAGGTGAAACCAGCAGGGGAGGGGGGAGGGAGAAGCAGACCCAGAAGGGAAGGGGGGCCGCAAAGTCCGCAGCATGGAGGGTAACTGCCTTGATCCCACCAAGAACTCAGGAAGCAGTGCAGGTCACACTGGATCTGGAGTCCATATTCTCTCCAGCAGACACTGGTCAAGGGCTGCCCTAAGGATGTAAGTTTTGAGTAATTTCCCATTTTTCTAGAACCTGTAGGCTAGGCAGCTCCTGCAGCCTGAGGGCTGGAACTTCAAGGCCACCAAAAGCCAGTGTGCATGAACATGGTAAATGTGTCCAAGGGGATATGGATGGACAAGGACAGTATCAGCTTCCTTCAATGCACCTGTGATACTTTGTTATACACACTTGATCACATGTCTGTCTGCCCACCAGAAGTCTGGCATATGGCACATGCCTAATAAGAGTTAGTGAATGAATGGAAAGAAGGAGATAAGATGACTACCCATTGTCAGCTGAAGAAACTCAGAAAGATGAGTAACTTACCCAGGATCCCACAGGGAAGGAGCAGCATAGCCAGGATCCCCATCAGCCTTCTTGACTGTGCATCCAAAGCTTTTGCTCTTTGCCCTGGTGGAGCAATGCCCTCCTCCCCAGCCCTTTCTTAGAGCAACCCAAATAGCTTCTGACTCAGATGACAACGGCTTCCCCTTTGCAGAACTTAGACTTCTAGGACTTTCAAGGAAGCCTGGAGGGGTCGAGGAGAGGCTATACAAGTACGTGTTTCCTCCTAGCTTCCTCTATAAAGGGCAGAGGGAGGTTAGGGTGCCCTGCAAGGAACCAGGCCCATTGAACCTAGCCCTTCTCCTCCTGCATCTCAGTTTTGCTCTTCAGGACATGGCAGGCCCCACAACCACAGTAGCCAGCCTCCTGCTCCTGGTCCTCTGTACCCATTGCGTTGCCCTTGCAGGTAAGACCTCCAGCCCCAGCTTGGGTCTTTGGGGCAGGACGATGGTCCTGAGGGCATGGGTAGGATGGCACAGTGGAGGGAGAAGGACCAACCAACCTGGATTTGGCGGGGAATGCTATTGTCCTGTGACTGGATTGGAGGTAATTTAGTGAAGGTATTTAGTCCGTATCTGAAGCCCAGAGCCTAGGGCAGGTTGAGAAAGGACATAGCTCTTCTCTCTTTCTGTCTTTTAGGCTCTCTGGCCATACCCTCTTACTGTTGCATGTCCTTCGTTTCCAAGAAAATTCCTGAGAGCCGAGTGGTAAGCTACCAGTTGACCAATGGGAGCATCTGCCCCAAGGCAGGAGTGATGTAAGTAACTAGTACTTCCCCCAGGGCACCTGACGGGAGAGGGACAGGGAGATGGAAACCTCAAGGGTCACTGAGGAGTGAGGTCAGGAGGACCCGTCTCTGTGACTCTGGGGAAGCCACCTGATCCCTCTGAGACTCAGCTTCCTCACCCATAAAACTACGAAGAGGATTCAGAGTCAACGATTATTTATTGAGCACCAAATATATACCAGGCACCATTCAGGGCATATGATGTTATCTTAACTAACCCTCTTGACCATCCTATGAGTCAGATAGGATCATCCCCATTTTACAGAGGGCAACTGAGGCACAGAAAGGTGACCTGCTCAAGGCTACCTAGGACTCCAAATAATTCATAGTTGCCTCTCACACAAGGCAGGAGGTGTGAACTCATTGTGTAAACAGTTCGTATTATTAGTAATTTCTCCCACTGGCACGAAGCCCAGTCCATAGCCTGGCACCCCCGGCTCAGATCTGTCCTGGAGGACGTCCCACTGCCCCATCCCAGTCCTGGTATCCTTATTGGCCACATTTCCTTGCATAGCGTGTGAATTGGAGGTTTTGCCTTTTTTCCTTGGGGGTTTTCAATGCATTTTCTTACTCCTCACTGTGGGTAGTTATCTAAAGGTAAGACTGGGCCTCCCCTGTCTGACAGCAAGGTGACTGAACATGATACTGAACATGATACTGAGACACCGACACACAGAGAGAAGACATGGTGTCAGTAACTTGCTAGAATGCTGGGCAGCAGCTTGCCCTCAATGGGCTGCCACATGACTTCCTCCTAAAGTGCTCCAGGCTCCCTGCCAGGCCTCAGGGGTGCCCTGTCATTCTTCCACAGCTTCACCACCAAGAAGGGCCTGAAGTTCTGTGGTAACCCTAAGGAGCAGTGGGTCCAGAGGTACATGAAGAACCTGAAAACCAAGCAGAAGAAGGCCTCCCCTGAAGTCAGGGCAATGGGTGCCCAAGTCCGTCCTCAGAGATACCCTACTAACATCTGCATCTCATCATCACCTGGCCCCCTCTACTGAGGTTGTGTCTGGGTCTCGGTTCTTCTCCAGGCTCTTTGGGGCCTGGTGAGCCAGCATCCCCTGCGTTGCTTGCAGGGGATGTGTCTAGTCTATAAAAACTCCTGGGGGCTGAGCAAGCATTCTGGGGGCCTGGCCTTCTCTGAGCTGGGGGAGAAGGTCCTTTGTCCTCCTCCTGAGCTGGAGCTGGCCCTTTTCTGCTTTCTATGTTCCATCAGAGCCCAGATACATGAGGCCCAACCTGTAGACAAACCGCTTGCACCTAGCCTGCCACTGGCTTCTCCGGGCCCTCTGGTCTTACGGGGGGGCGGGTTAGGGGGAGTGGGGGTGGGGCCTACAGGCTGTATGTCTATCTGTCTGTCTGGGGATGGGTGATCTGCCAACAGCTGCAGCTCTCCATCATGTGGGGGATGCCCCAGGCTTGTCCCTCTCCCAGCAACTAAGTGAATAAAAACCCAACAAAAGCAAGGGCCTCTTTGTGGCATTCACTGCCGGATCCTGGCCCTCCTTGCACACTTCTTATGGGATATGATTAATAAAGTTTTCAGGAACTCATTAGTTTTTGTAATAAAATGGGCATGGAAGATTAGGATGAGGGGCCAGCCTGGTAGTTTAATTCTTTTGTGGAGATATAGCTTCAAGGAGATAACCCACTTTGTGACATGGCTTGCTCCATGCTGCTTTCGGGACAAAGATGTGCTCTGACTTGAAAGCTAGTCTTTCCCCACATTTTGGTGATGGGAAGATGGGGGTGGGGACTGAGGGAGGAGAGGGACCCCAGTTTTTTTTTCCCCTATGCATGAGATACCATGTATGTCAAGAGTGTGAACACACTTGCTGCTGTCAGGTAACAATCCAAGTAAAAGGATTTCTCCCTTGAAGGTGGTAGTGTCCTGGCTGTTTGCATCTCCCTTAGGGGCAGGGTTGGGTGTGAACAACGGAGTGCGTGCCCCAGAGAGCATCCTGAGTTGCCCAGTAGAGGCTGGGAGGGCATGAAGGCCTGAGCCCAGGCATCCCAGGAGAGGTCTTGGCCAGCTCTTGTAGTCCTGTTATGAACTTTAAAAAACACACATGCTCAGCTGGATTCAATTATATTTTTGAAAAATTTCAACATAAGTCGTTATTGCACAAGGAACTGTTATAGGCATTAGGAGGCAATAAAACTATTGAAGATGGTCTCTGGCTTCAAAGAATTAGGGAGAAAAATAACACAAATCAAGAGCAGTGTGGGTTTAGTACTTTATTTGATACTTTGTAAGCTGCGTGATCTTGGAATATGTCACTTAACTTCTCTGAGCCCCAGAGAAGTGATAGTGAGTGAGATCTCTTAACTTTGGGTTTTCCCCAGAGGCAGACTCTGAAACAATGATTTGAGTGTGGATATTATGTCGGGGAGGCACAGGGAATAACACCAGGGGGATGGAGAGGTGATAGAGAACAAGGAAGGCAACCAGTGAGTGTATTATCAAGCAGAGGGGAGTTAGAGCTCAATCCACTGGGAAGTAGTGTGAGATCCCCGCCCTCAGAATTACTGCCAGGTGTGGGGAGGGGCCGTCTTCCTGCTGGTGGGGACAGAGCAACCTTCCACTGTTCAAAACAAGCCTTTAGCTGCAGAGAGTCTGCAGAGCACATAAAAGGCCTGGCAGTAGACATTCAACATACAGCAATCAACATTCTCTTAACTCCAGTATGAAGTGGAATAGAATAGTGCTAAACAATACGAAGTGTGATGAGGGGAGGGAGCCCATAGAAATCTTCACAGAGTTGGCATCTGAGTGGTGACTGAGGTTTCACTCTGGGAAGAAGAGTGTATTTCTAAGGATGGAAGAGAGCTGCAGCAGTCAGGGACGAGAGACTGAAATGCAATGGCCAGACCATAGATGAGAACAGAACTCTGACCCACAGCCTCTGAAGCACCAGCCCAGAGCCATCACTATGGTCAATGATTGCCGGCTATATGACTTCCCCTTTTCCAGCTCAGGACCAACCAGAGAAAGCCAAATACGGTTCCAAATCAATCACGTAGGATGTTCGCTTCTAATTAACTCACCTCCAGCTTCCTCAGGCCAATCACCTTCAGTCAAAGCACAGCTGCACCTCCCCTTTTGTCTATTCGGAATCTCAACCCTTCCACTTTCTTGCCTGTGAGTCTCTCTGCCAAATGTAAGTGACAGTGACTGACGCCCTTACTCCAGCAAGCTCTGACTGGATAACTTGATTGTTCTCATCTGGGTGGTCTTCATTTATTTCCACAGGGAAGTCATATAGTCTGGTACAGCTGCAGCTTGGGCTATGGGGGGACAGAAGCAAGCAGGGGAGATGAGGGAAGAGCCTTTGAGAGTATGGAGAAGCTGGCAGTGGATTCTACTGCTGTCAGGAGTGTCTATTGGGCCAGCCTCTTTTGAGAACAGCCTGGTGGCTATGTTAGAATGCTAACTACACTGACCCAGCAATTCCACATCCAGAAATGGTTTCTACACGTATGCACAGAAGTGCATGCATGTACAGGGTGTGATCAAACAATATAGTGAATATTTAAATTTAAAAAATGTATTACAGGGCTGGCCAAGTGCTCAGTTGGTTAAGAGCTCGCTCAAGAGTGCGAGCTGAGCTCTGAGCAACAGCAGTTCGATGCCTAGCCCGAGCTGAGCTGCCGCTGAGCTGCCAACAGGTGGCAGGATGGCTCAGCTAAAAACAAAACAAACAAAAAAAAACACACCTCCTCTCAACCGTAGCTCACACCCAACTGACTGCACTGAACAAGTTGAAACTTGTCACACATTGTTATTAAGGTTCGATGCACTGCTTCCGTATTGAAGATCCCTACCATTCTGTTGGATGGCACTTGGCAGCAGCATTCACTTGTATTGTTTAATAACAATGGAAAGGCTCTGCATCACACATCGCTTCTGGCGTGACAACTTCTGTCAAATAAAAACATCATGGTGTGTCCTCATCCACCTTATTCACTGGATCTGGCACTGTGCGACTTCTGGCTCTTCCCCAAAGTCAAAATGACCATGAATGGTAAATGTTTTGAATCGTTTTAGGACATCGAGACAGTCACAACAGTGCAACTAAAGATACTCACGAAAGAGGACTTCCAGAACTGCTTCAGAAAGTGGCAAGAATGATGGGATAAGTGTGTTTGAAGCAAGGGGGAGTATTTTGAGGAGGATTAATGGCAATGTGTCTTTTACTGTAATAAATTTATTTTTTATTTAAACATTCACTGTGTGTTTTGATTACACCTCATACAAGGATGTTTACTGCAGCATTCTCCGTAGCAATAGAAAACTGGCAACAATTTAATTGTCCACCCATAAGGGACTTGACCAAGATATATTTTTAAGTGAGAAAAAGAAAGGTCCATAAGGACTTGTACTGTATGATCCTATTTGTGCAAACAAAAGTTATATATCCAAATAGCAGTTTGATGGACACACAAACTATCCAGTATGGGTGCCTATGGCAAGTCAGACTGGGAGCCTGGGATAGAGGAGACACCACTTTGTCAGTATGTCTCTGTAGTGTTTGAACTTTTTGCTAAAAATGAGTGTACAGAAGCCATCAGGCACTGTCCACCCCTTTCCTCTCGAGCCTACCACTTCGATGTGTTCCTGACTTCCGAAAGCCAGCAGTCACTGCATCTCTGAATCTGGGTGCTTTGTCATAAAGGCTACTCTGCTATGCCAGGCCAGAAGTGCCAGGTAATGAGCCCCAGGGCAGCCTCGAGACAGTGGCTGAGGGGAGTGGGCGTGCACCCGCCCCAGGCACCTCACTCCTTGGTTGGGGTCACTCTGGAGCACGTATTCTATGCTACCTACAATAGTTTCCTGTATCCTAATCAGTAAGTGGCTTGACGACATGCGCTTATTGACTGCCTGTCCTTCTTGGAGGTGTCTCTGCCTCTCCTAAATAAACTACAGACTCTTGAATTTTTGCCTCAGGGTCTGTTTCTGGGAGAACCCAAACCCAGTCAACTAGTTTAAATGGCCAAAAATAAATAAATGAAGGAGAGACAAGTTGGACTCCAGAGTCACAGCCCTGGATTTGATCCCACACCCTCATTTTCTGGCTGTGTGATGCCAGGGGAAGCTAATTGACCTCTCTGGCCTCAATTTCCACATCTGTAAAATGGGCATAATAGAAGTATCTATTTAATGGGTCAACTGTGAGGACTAAATAAGGCAATTAATGCATGAGAAGCACTTAGCTCAATGCCAGGCACACAGTAAAGGCTCAACAGATGTTAGCTGCGGGCTCGCCCATGCTCTGTGTGGCAGAGAAACGGAAGCTGGTCTTGCTGTAGCCTGGGCACCCAGCTGACGCCTCTGTGGCCATTCCAGGATGCTCTGTGTCCCATGCTTCCTCCTGTCTCATTTCTCTGGTGGCCATTAAATGCCACGACAGAAAGAAGGCACTGGTCAGAGTGATGATGCTGGGGCACCTGAACTGTCCATCAGAAGTCCTGGCCTACCTTTGCCTGGACTTGAACCTTGGACAAGGATGGTCAGTGTGTGTGTGTGTGTGTGTGTGTGTGTGTGTGTGTGTGTGTGTGACACCCTCCTGCCCTGCTTTGAAAGGTCACCAGCACGATGACACACGCACTGAGTCACTCATACTCTTTCTTAAGCTACCTTGGGAAGCAGACATTCTGGAAATGGAGGGGGTACCAGGAGTTGGCTGTGATCAGAGAGGAACTGGGCTCAGTTTGCAGCCATGTTAAACCCAAGTTGGCATGTGATTGGGAGAGAGTCTTGCCTCTGGCAAAGCCTGTCATATAATTCATCAAAACTGAGTTAAGGGGCTGCCCGAGTGGCTCAGTTGGTTAAGAGTTAGCTTAAGAGCCAGAGCTCTGAGCAACATGGCCTCTGGTTCGATTACCACATGGACAAGTGAGCTGCGCCCAAGCTGAGCTACCCTGAGCTGCCAACAGGTGGAAGAATGGTTCAGCTGGTGAGAGCACATGCTCCTAACAACAAGACTGCCTGTTTGATGGTGGGCTATGCCCGCCTGCAACTAAGACTGAACTCAGCACCTTGAGCTGAGCTGCTGACCGGATGGCTCAGTGGTTAGAGTGTGTGTTTTTTAACAACAAGGCTGTTGCTTTGACTCCCACATGGGATGGTGGCTACACCCACCCTCAACTAAGATTGTAACACAGCACCTTGAGAGGCCACGAGCTGCCGAAGGGCAGACAGATGGAGACTGGTGTCCTCCACAATGAAGACTGAAGAACAACAACTTGGCTGGTACCCCTCCCCAATTCCCCAACACTGTTCCCCTCCTCCAATTCCTGCCCCTCCAAAAAAAAAAACTGAGTTAAAAGCTGTGTTGTAAGCACACAGCTGATGCCTCAAAAGGTACAATCATAACCCAGGGAAGGAAGAGAGGAAGAGAGCACAGGTGAGTCCTTGAGCCCAACGGGTGGGAGAAGGAATGAAGGAGAAGCAGTTCTCAGTGCTGGCTGGGCTTCAGAATCAGCTGTGAAGCTTTGAAATTCCGATTCCCGGGCCCCATCCCACATGTGATGACTCAGATTCTACTTGGATGGGCCGTAGAAATATGCATATTTGGAAAAGTTGCCCAAATTGGGGCAGCCACTATGGAAAGCAGTATAGAGGTTCCTCAAAAAATTAAAAACAGAAGTACCATGTGATCCAGCAATTTCTCTTCTGGGTATTTATCTGAAGGAAATGAAATCGCTGACTCAAAAAGATAATCTGCACCCCCATGTCCATCCATTGCAGCATATTCACAACAGCCAAGACATGGAAGCAACCTAAGTGTCCATTGATGGATGAATGGATAAAGAAAACGTGGTGTATGCATATGCTATGGAATATTATTCAGCCATAAAAAAGAAAGAAATCTTGCCATTTGCAACAATGTGGATGGATATTGAGGGCAATATGCTAAGTAAAATAAGTCAGATAGAGAAAGATAAATACCATATGATCTCACTTATATGTGGAGTCTAAAGCACACAAAAAAACAAAAACAAAAAAATCCTAAACTCATAGATACAGAGAAGAGATTGGTGGTTGCCAGAGGCGGAGGGTGGAGGGATGGGTGAGATGGGTGAAAGTTGTTAGAGGTTACAAACTTCCAGTTATAAGATAAATAAGTCCTGGAGATGTAATATACAATAGGATGACAATAGTTAACAATGCTGTACTGTATATTTGAAAGTTGCTAAGAGAGTAAATCTCATCATAAGGAATATAATTGTAACTATATGTGGTGACAGATGTTAACTAAACGTATTGTGGTGATCATTTAGCAATATATAGATATATCAAATCATTGTGTTGTACACCTAAAACTAATACAATGTTGTATGTCAATTCTATCTCAATTTTTAAAAAGTCATCCAGATGATTGTGATGCTCAGCCAAGGTTGACAGACTTTATCTTCTATGCTGGTAGACTGAGTAGCAGACGGGGGCCTTGGGTTTCATCCGGCCAGAAGGGGCCAGCTGGGAAGTGCCATGCTGGGTTAATCGTCTGACTCGAACCGGACCGTTGCCTGCAGGTAGGGGAAGCTGATGAGCAGAGTTCTCGTCTCAGTCACCTCTTCTTCCAGGTGGCAGCTGCAGTGGCAAGATAAAGCGGGGGACATCATAAAGTCTTACACAGTAAGTCCTCATTTAACAGATTGCAATAGATTTTGCAATAGATTTTGCAACTTTAAGTGAAACAATGTATAAAGAAACCAATTTCCCCATAGTCTAATAGATGTAAACAAAAGTTAAAGTTCTTACATCATCTCATCAATTTCATAAGAAAATATGTTATTCAAGGACCTGTTGTACTTGTTCTTGGGCCGGCAGAGTAGCTCAGTTGGTTAAGGGTGTGAGCTCTGAGCATCAGGGTCGCCGGTTCGATTCCCACATAGGCCAGCGAGCTGCACCCAAGCTGAGCTGCTGCTGAGCTGCCAACAGGTGGCAGGTTTGCTCAGTGGTTAGAGCACGTGCTCCTAACAACAAGATTGCCAGTTCGACTGCCGCATGGGATGGTGGGCTATGCCCACCCCCAACTAAGATTGAACACAGCACCTTGAGCTGAGTGGCCACGAGCTGGGCGGCCAGATGGCACTGGACTTGGGAGCGGAGCTAGCTGTGCCCGCCACAACTAAGACTGAATGACAATAACTTGGCTGTTCCCCTTCCCCAATTCCCCAATGAAATCTTTTTAAAAAAAAAGTCTTTGAACTTTTCAGAGTCTCCTTCCTCCCTTCCCACCTCTCCTACTTCTCTTTCCTTTCCTCTCTCTGGGTTTTCTCCTCCCCCTCAATAGTCAGCCTTCCAACTGGGCTTCGTCCATCTCCTGGGAATACAGCACTTGCTTCTCAACAGGCATGTGAGATGGGAGTCCCTGCTGGGCTGTCCCCCCAGAGGATCCGTTCTTTCAGAGAGGTAGCTTCTCTGTCTTCCCATCCCCACACCCTTCTTGAAAGCAGACTTGCTGAGAGAGGTTGCCAGCAAGAGGTCTGTTTGGGGCAGGAAGATATTTTATTGTCAGCACTGCTGAAATCCAGCCTAACTCTAGGTCTTGACCTTTGCAGCTTTTTGTTTCCAACGAATTCCATAGCCTTGTATCGACAGGTTGAACTTCCTTGTTAAAAGCGGTGTTATGTAGTTTCCCAGAACTTCAGGCCTGTCGATTTCTAGGAAACTCCTTCAGAACACACAAAGCTTTCCTTTCTCCTTACAAAACTGTGCATTTGGGTCATTTTTTGAGGTTTTTTTAGAAAGAAATTCTATTGGGGGAACAGTGCATTTTTCCAGGACCCATCAGCTCCAAGTCAAGTCATTGTCTTCAAACTAGTTGTGGAGGGCACAGTTCAGTGGCCCATGCGGGGATCTAACAAGCAACCTTGGTGTTATGAGCCTGTGCTCTAACCACCTGAGCTAACTGATATTCCGTGCATGGGTCTTTTAATCTAGCATTCCCTCTGAGACACAGACAGTTTCAGTGGAAATTATTCTGTTGTTGACCACACATGGGAAGAGTAGACACGCTCCTGGGACACTCAGCCTACACAGGACAGCAAGGGGACCCCAGGCATCCTCCCCCAACCCTGGCTTCCCTTCTCTTACTTAGCTCCTGCCCAATCCAACCTCCAGTCTTCCTGCTTCTTCTTTGCCAGGGGAATGACCACTGTCAGGATTTTGGGCCTCTATGTTTCCCGATTCCAGAGGAAAATATCTTGTTATTGGCTTTCTCTGGAACTCACAGCCTTCTTCTGAGGGCTTTCCAATTTCTGAGTGATGACAAGACCCTTGGAATATGAGCTGCTTGAGGATACAGGATGCTGTGGGAATAGCCCCGTCACAATCTGACCCAGGGGCCCTTTTCTCATCCTTCCTGAGAACACCTGGAGAAGCTTCTCTTGGGACTCAGAATCGGGGCGAGCTGCATTTTCCCAGGCCACCAGCCGTGGGTTTTATGTTCCAGAAGCTGTGAATTGTGGGACTGACTGTTTTTCCCTTTTGGCATTGGCTCATTGAAAGTATGCAGCCCTTAGCCCTGGTGCACTGTTGGTGGGATTGCAGATTGGTGCAGCCACTATGGAAATCAGTATGGAGGTATCTCAAAAAACTGGAAATGGAACTACATATGACCCAGCAATTCCACTGTTAGGTATCTATCCAGAGAAACCCAGGACGCTAATTCTAAAAAATATATGCACCCCTATGTTCATTGCAGCACTAATCACAATAGCCAAGACTTGGAAACAACCAAAATGCCCATCGGTAGACGACTGGATTAAAAACTGTGGTACATTTACACAATAGAGTATTACTCAGCTATAAAGAAGAATGAAATCTTACAGTTTGCAACCATGTAGACAGACTTAGAAAACATTAGCTAATTGAAACAAGTCAGACAGATAAAGACAAATACCACATGATCTCACGTATATGTGGAATCTAAAGAACTGAATAAATGAGCAAAGTAAACAGAAATAGTCTCAGAGACAAAGGAAAAACTGATGATTGCCAGATGGGAGGGGTGGGAATGAGGGAGAAGGAGAAGGAATTAGACAGCATAAATAGGTAACCACAAGGGCCGGCCGAGTGGCGCGGTGGTTAAGCGCTGGCTTGGGAAGCCAGCGGCCCCGGTTCGGTCCCACATATGAGGGCCAGTAACACTGCCCTCAAAAAAAAAAAAAAAAAAAAATAGGTAACCACAATATTGCCACACGGATATGAAAAACAGTTCAGGGAATATAATCAATAATGTTGTAAATATTTTGTAGGGTGTCAGATGGTCACATATCTTGTTAGGGAGACCACTTCATGGACAGTGTAGAGGCTTGATCACTGCATTGTACACCTAAAGCTGAAGCTGAATAATATTGAATGTCAACTATAATTGAATATATATATATATATATATAGTCACAGGAAATGGAGTATAGTATAGGGAATAGAGTCAATGGAATTGTAATAGATATATATGAAGTCAGAGGGGCAATAGATTGGGGGAGGGGAGATTATCACTTTGTGAGGGATGAAATGTATAACTCTTACATTGTTTTGTACATCTGAAACTAATAGTAAGAAAGAAAGAAAGAAAGAAAGAAAGAAAGAAAGAAAGAAAGAAAGAAAGATAGAAAGAAAGAAAGAAAGAAAGTTTGCATCCCTTCCAGCCTCTACAAGTGCTGTACCTTACTGCTTTGATATCCTCACTTAATTGCTGAGTAGTTTTGTCTCCAGGACAGATCTGTGACAAGCACACCTTGAGGCCTTTTCTTGGGGGAGGGGGAATGGGGATAGGGCCCTAAGACATTCAGAGGCACGACAAGGCACAGGCATGAGACAGACCTGGCTTTGAACGTTGGCCTGCCACATTACCAGCTGTGTGACCTTGAAGAAATCATCTCCCTTCTATGAATCTCAATTTTATGGATGAATAAAAAGGGGATAATAAAACCTCCCTCAAAGAACTGCCATGAAGATAAATGGAGTAACTGCTTACAAACAAACAAAAAAGGTTTGTTTTTTTCAGATTCCAGGAAACATGTTTTTCTTTTCTAGATTCTATGCTGCTTCTATTAGCTCTGTTGACCTTAAAAGACAAAGGAACCAGTTATTTTACCAGCAAAATGGGTTTATTTAGGAATAGCAGAGGAATTACAATTCAGGATAAATGAACTATGGCAAACCATTGTAGACAGGTCAGAAGAACAGAGGGGAGGGACTTGCTTTTATATGGGGTGGGGAGGAAGGGAAGTAGAAGTTGGGAAGGACTGTTCTAGAAGAGTTCAGGGTGGTTATGGCTTCTCATTGGCTGAATGTGCAGTTTCTTATTGGCTGGGAGCCCAACCTGAAGTCAGCCAGCTAAAGGGGTTCAGGTAAAGATTGAGGTGTTTTGCTGGGCAAGGAGAAATTCTTCCTTCCTTCTGCTGTCATATGTCCTGTTAGGGGTCTAGGTGGCAGTGTGTGAGAAGTGCCCTATAGGGCTTACTGACTCCATTTAAGATGAAGTTTCCTTTTACAATCACATATCACTTAATGATGGGGATGCTTTTTGAGAAATGTGTTGTTAGGTGATTTTGTCATTGTACGAACATCATAGAGTGCATTTACACAAACATGGATGGTCTAGCCTACTTCACACCTGGGTTATACGTTATTGTCTATTGCTCTTAGGCTACAAACCTGTACAGCATGTTACTGTACTGAATACTGTAAGCAATTGTTACACAATGCTATTTGTGTACCTAAACATATCTAAACATAGAAACAGTACAGTAAAAATATGGTATAAAAGATAAAAAATGGTACAGGGCACTTACCATGACTGGTGCTTTGCAGGACTGGAAGTTGCCCTGGGTAAGTCAGTGAGTGCATGGGGAGTGAATGCAAAGGCCTAGGACATGACTGTGCACTGCTGGAGACTTTATAAACACTGTCCCACAAGCCCTCCCCACTTCCTCCCACCAGGGTCAGAAACAGAACATCGAAGCTGCCAGTGCTGCTCCATGAACAGGGATATGGGCTGGACTGATGGGAAATATCGAGGAGAAGCTGACTGGATAAGTCATAGATCACAATAATAGCTACTGTCAGAAGGGAGTAAAAGCTGCCTGAGGACCAGGAGGAATAAGAAATCAAGATGGAGAGAGAAAGGAACATAGGAGGTTATCATGGCAGTGTGGTTTTGGCTACTGCATTTTGGAGCAGTGGACAGATTAAGGAAATTTTTTTAATGCTTTGTTAAAAAAAAGAATGTTTAGGGCCAGCCGAGTGGCTCAGTTGGTTAAGAGCTCGCTCAAGAATGCAAGCCAATGGGCCGGCCGAATGGCGCAGTGGTTAAGCGCTGGCTTGGGAAGCCAGCGGCCCCAGTTCGGTCCCACATATGAGGGCCAGTGACACTGCCCTCAAAAAAACAAAAACAAAAACAAACAAAAAAAAGAATGCGAGCTGAGCTCTGAGCAACAAGCAGTTCGATGCCCAGCCCAAGCTCAGCTGCCACTAAGCTGCCAACAGGTGGCAGGATGGCTCAGCTTAAAAAAAAAAAAAAAAAGAGTGTTTAACATGGAGAGGGTGTAGAACTAAGGATTCAATATTTTGACTTTGGAAATTTGTTTTTGGCTGCATTGACCCTATCTGGACAAAAGTCTCTCTCTGGCATTGAATTGATGGAAGAAATAAAACTTATCTGTGCTTTACATCATTACAACCTGAAAACATTTCCAAAGTACAGGGACAGGCTGGCTGCACACTACCACAGAAAGCTTTTACTAGAGTGGCCATGGCACTTAATCCTTGTTAAGGTAGCGCCTGTGGGCCTGTGTCCTTGTGCAGGATATTAGGTCCTCAACAAAGAAGTTACAGCCATGTGCTCTGAAGACCATCAAGCTGGGTCTAGGAGGGCTGGAGCACCCTCTGATTGTAATGCTGGGGGGACAGGCTCCTCTGGGCTGAAACAGGTCAGGAGCTAACTGATGGGGATGGAATATGTGCACTCGAAATTGGGGTGCTGTGAGTGAGAGGGAATCTATTGCCAAGACCACAGATATTGCCTCTGTCAGAGGAAAAGGATTCCTCCTCAACCACATAAACTTCTGTTTCTTACTCAGCTGCATTATAATTGTATGGGATCACCATCGTATATGCAGTCCGTCATTGACTGAAATGTCGTTATGTGGAACATGACTGTATTTATTTCTTTTTTTAAAGATTTTATTGGGGATTTGGGGGAGGGAAGCAGCGTTGGGGAATTGGGGAGGGGACCAGCCAAGTTGTTCTTCAGTCTTCGTTTTGGAGGGCGCAAGTCGCCATCTGGCTTCTCGTCGGCAGCTCGTGGCCTCTAAGCTCAAGGTGCTGTTCAATTTAAATTCAATCTTAGTTGCAGGTGGGCGTAGCCACCATCCCATACAGGAGTCGAACCAGCAGACTTGTTGTTAAGAGCGCACACTCTATCCTTTGAGCCATCCAGGCGGCAGCTCAGCCCGAGGTGCAGAGTTTAGTCTTAGTTGTGGGTGGGCGTAGCCCACCATCGAACAGGCAATTTTGTTGTTACACCAGCTGAGCCATCCTGCCACCTGTTGGCAGCTCAGTGACAGCTCAGCTAGGGCGCAGCGTTCACTGGCCCATGTGGGAATTGAACTGGTGGCCTTGTTGCTCAGAGCACGCACTCTAAGCCAACTCTTAACCAACTGAGCCATTCGGCCGGCCCTGTATTTATTTCTAATGGACCCAAACTGGGACACTGCCTACCTCCAGGTAGGCCAAAGCGGCAGAAACTCCCCTGACACACTGTATCTCCTCTGGCTTCTCTCTGCTCCCTGAGTTTTAGGTCTCACTGAGGTCTCACCGAGGTTTAGGTGTCACAGCAGATGGGGTTTCATTTCTGTTCACTCAGCTTCAGTAAGGGCTGGGCTGGGTCTTGTCCACCATGTACCTCCAGAGCCTTGGACGGTGCCTGGGTACCTGGTAAGAACTCAACAAACATTTGTGAAATAAATGGAGTTCAGACATTGTGCTGCAGGCTTGTGAAGAGAAACAAGGAGCCTTCTTACTGGTCTTCCACATACCCCCTTGTCCCTTGTCCCTCTCTAGTGCATCCTTCTTGCAACTGCCAGGGCAGGGGAGTCATTATAAATTCCTCCTCTGATCTTGTCATGCCCCTGCTTAAACTCCTAATGTCTCCCCCATTGTGTTTAGGATGAAGAAGGAAATGCATTATGCACACTCTGTGTAGGAGGCAGTAGAGCAGAGTTGGTGGGGATTCTCTGTGAAGCTCAGGAAGGTTCAATCTCAGGGCCTCTCACTTGCATGCCCCTTCCAGAACTCTGCATCTCATTAGGTAGCTCTGTGTCCCTTTTTAAAAAAGAGGGCTGCCAGACTGAGTAAGCTTTAGCTTCCACAAAACCCACATCTTCCCCTCAGCCTGGATATGAAGAGCATGGGGTACCTGCACTTGTATCCTGTTCTCACCAGTTACCAGGTGTACTAGTAACTGTTTCCTCATCTGTAAAAAGAGGCTAGTAACCTGCCATATCATGCTGTGTTAAGAGCTCATATGGCTGAAGCCCTATAGAACAGCACCTGGCATGCTGTCAGCCCCAAGAGTTGGCTGCTTCAGGGCCCTGCCTGATGCAGCCCCAGCCTGCCCCACCGCCCCATCTCCATCTCATTCCTCTCATCTCCCATCCCTACTCGCGGTCTCAACCATGCTGGCTTCCTTTCATTTCCCTGAATATGTCCTGCTGCTTCCTGCCACAGGGCCTTTGCATATGCATTCAATCTCCTGGGAATGCCCTCCTCTCCTATTAGTCTCGCAATTTTTTTTCCGGTCAGGATCCCAGTAGGAAACACATAGCAGATGCAAAAGGGTCTAAAGAAAGAAACTTTAATGAAAGGAGTGTGTACAGCGATCAGCAGTGTTCAAGAGCCCACAGGGATGATGAGGCCCCCAAAGACTAGCAGTGACAGGGAGATGCTACCATCTTATATGTGAGGGGCATGGGCAAAAATAATGTTACAGAGTCCAGAGAGCCAGAGAACTATTGCCACCACAAAGGCATCACCCCATGGGAGCTGGGTCTATGGAGAAACACAGACCACTGCCAGAGCCATGGCCAGGCAGGGAGGGAGCAGGATGAACAGAACACAACAGGCAGCCAGAGGGTCAGGGAGCTTGAAAATGCTGTCTACGGAGGTTGTCTCCCAGTGCTTATTGGGGCAGAGGAGTATAGAGAATGATGAGCTACAGGGGCGGGGTGTGTGTGTGTGTGTGTGTGTGTGTGTGTGTGTGTGTGTGTGTATCTATGCACATGAATGCATATGCACTGGAGAATAACCAGCACCTTGTTCTTCAAGGCTGAGTGCAAAGGTCACTGTTTTTAAAGGAAGACTTTCATGATCTTTCCCCAAGCCTCATTCTGACTCCTTCACTTTACATTCTCAAAGCTCCCTGTGCTTCTCCATCAAAGCACATGCCCCAGCTATAATGAATAGTTTATTGGGTAATTGTTTTCTGCTTGATGTCAATTCCCTCTAGTAGAATATACACTCCCTGACAGCAAGGACCACATCTGTCATGTTTACTCTTGATTGCAATGTCTGGAACAATTCAGAGAGCACCAAAAAACCTTGTTGAATGAATGAGTCGGTGAAGGAAGGAATGAAAAGAACTCACCATCCGGGGAAGAAGGCAGATGGGTAAGCTGATGTGTGACAGTGATGATGATGCTCTCTGTGACTCAAATGCTGCACGGTGTTGTCTGGGAGCAGAGGAGGGTCACCCCATTTAGCACGGAAGGGAGGATGGAGGCAAGCTTCCCTAAGCAGGCAACATGGGTCATAGGCCCAGAGAGTGGAGTCTTTGCAGACACAGGATGGAGCATTCTGCTCCAAGCCAAAGGATGTTCTGTCCCAGCCCACAGGTCCACACGCAGCAGACACCGCCCAGCCCACATCCCCGCTGCATTCACCTATCCATTCTCACTGTTCCCCCCATCCTCCATCCACGTGCACCTGAGAGCTCCCGCTTGGCTCCCACACAGAGCGGGTCCAAGTGCCCTCAGCCAGCGGCGATGGGAGGTGGAGGATGAATGCCCTGACTTCCCTGCCCTCAGTTGCAGTGACTTTGAAAGGGGCTTGTTATGAATAATAAGATACTCCTTTTGCCTTCATTGCTTTTGAGCTATTTCAAGAACTGAGGATAAAAGACCAAATATAACAAAAGATATTCCCCTTGCCCTTACCACTCGGACAATTACAAGGGTTTTAGGAGCTGTGTGCCAGGAGATGTAGTCCAAATATACATTTCTTCTTATAAAACACAGCGTGACTTCCTCTTAACTACTTACAGCAAAGTCCCTGTTTTTCAAATAAGGTCATATTCTGGAGTTCTGGGCTGCCATAAATTTGGTGGGGGGACACTATTTAATCCAGTACAGATGCATTGCAAAAATCTCCCAACCTGTAGGTTGCCTTTCAATCTCTCCTTGGTGTCTTCTAATGAATAAAAGTTCCAAATGTTAATATAATCTAATTTATCAACTATTTATCAGCCCCTTATAGTTAGTGTTTATGTATCCCATTTATGAAACACTTGAGTCCCTAGCAGCTGTTCATTAAAGTTGAAACTGGTGTGTCGAGGCGGCCAGGAGGGTGGTGCTGGCAGCTGAAGGCATAGGGGAATTTAGCCTGAAGAAGAGAACATTCGGGGCCAGACACGGTAATGACTGTAGCAGGTGCTGCTGTTGGAGTCCCACCCATGTTCTCTCATCATTCCCTTCTGTGAGCCAGAGTGCTTATTGGGGACACTCTGGACTCCACCTAACAGGCTTTTCCCTGATCACAGAGCAGGTTCAGCCTGCTCAGAGGACAAGCTGGGAGTGTGGGATGTAGCCCCCCACCAATGCCATGCAGACAGCTGGAGGGTTAAGGCCCCGCTTTCTTACCCCGCAATTGGGCCGATTCAGGCTTATTCTCCATGGGCTCCTAGAACCCTGCAGGGGAACCAAGCTTCAGCTGCTGGTGGCAGTAACTGGCTTGATAACCCGCCTCGTATCCACACCTGCCCTCCCCTGCCTCGTTTCCCCCCTCCTCTACTGGCGTCTTCCAGAATCACCTCCCTCATGAATTGCTTGCATTGGAATCCTTGTCTCAGGGCCTGTTTTAGGGGAACCCAAACGAAAACGTCTTCAAATCTGCCGAAAACCTCAATTTCCTCATCTTGATGCCAAAAGAAGAGAAGAGAAATTAGACATATTTGTATAGAACTGGGTCTATAGATAGAAGCAATAGGAGTATAGATTTCACCCAAATTTTAAAAAGGACTTAAAAAATTTTGTCCCACACAGAGCTGTCCTAGGTTGAGACAAGTTCAGCGGTCACTCAGAGTAGCCGAAACAGTCTGGGGGGGTTTAAAAGGTCCCAGCTAGCCTGGAAAAAAGCCTGTGGTTCTAAATAGCTAGTGGCCTTTTTTTTTTTTTTTAATCCTTAATTTCAAACTTTTAAAACTAGGGTCATATAAGGGGGTGGGGATGACTGAGTGCAGTCGTGAAACACGCATCTGAAAGCCCTGTCTGCCCTTCTTTAAGTTCTCCTGGCAGAAGTCACTGCCCCTTTCAAGAATTCACTTTCCCCATTTCAGCCAAACCTGGCCACAATATAGAGTCCAGGGTCCCCCTCCCAAAGAGCCCCAGGCAGAAGGCAAAGCAGGGACAGTGGATATGCATATCTTTCAGACTCGGGACCATTGTGCTGTCCTACCAGGCTTGGGATCCTTACGCCAGATGAGATAGTCATGAGGACCCCCAGGCAGCTCTGGCACCTCCTGTGTGGGGTGATCTGTGACACTAAGAACACAGGTGGCATATGCCTGGAGCCTCGTTCTCAAAAGTCCATTGTCCTAGTCAGGCTGCTCTACGCATGTCCTGAGTGTCCAGAACTCACCAAGAGATAAGCAATATTTAGAAAACAAGGAAAGCTTTGACCAAGAGCCAGAAACTCATCTGGAACAACGAACTGTGTTAGTTGGAGTTTAGATCACTTCACTGGAATTATTATTTCATTCCTTCTGTATTCGCTTTTCAGCAAGAAAGTGTTAACAGAACCCTGGGCCTGAGGCTCTCATTTATGTCCTGGCTCCGCCCTTTGCCTCAGAAGACATTTCCTCACTTTCCAATCTCCTCATGGGTGTCAGGTTGCTCCTCCATAGGGGTTCAAATTCTCAATTTAAAATGATCTGGAATTAACTTCAGGGATTACTCATCCCCATAAAAGGGGTTCTGGCTAGGATAGGAGGAACTGGGGTGAAGAGTGCGAAGGGCTCAGCTTACAGCACCATGAGCAGCTTCCCCGTGGCTCCAGTGCTTCTCCTGGTTTTCATTCTGAGTGTCCACCTTGGAGGTGCCACACGTATGTAGCTGCCCCACTCCCTTCCCGGGGTGACTGGGAGTAAGGCAAAGGGGCATCTCCAAAGTCCTTCCTCTCTCTGTTTTTTAGGCGGCAGCAATGTGACCAGGTACTGTTGCTTACAATTCAGCCGCAAGACCTTTCCTTGGACCCGGGTGCAAACCTATGAATTCACCAGGAACAGTTGCTCCCAGAAGGCTGTGATGTGAGTATTTCTCATTTAGGTTACCAGCTATGTAACATGCTGGGTGCTGGGCAGGCCCCCAGAGTGTCAGGATGAGCCTTCGGATGAGAACCTGGCAACTTGGGTTGTCACCCTGCCTCTGCCACTAACAGGTGTGATTCCGAGCTTTGGTTTCCTAACTCCCCACACCATGTGCCAGGCACATTCCAGGCACTGTGCTAAATGCTGAGCATAAAAGAGAAAATAAGACAGCTCTTACAGAGCTTGCATCTGGCATAAGAAACGGGGCATTGAAAGACATTTGCACAAAATAGATAATCACAGTTGTGATGGGTGCAGGAGGGAAAGCAGGAGGGAGCTTGTCACTGTACGGGAGGCAAAACTCTATCTCTACCCTCTTAGGCTGGGCCTACAATTAAATTGACATAAACAAACAGGAGAAAAGCATATAAATGTTTACATGCACGGAGCCCTCATAGGAAAATGAAGACCCAAAAGAGTGACGAAACCTAAATGTATTTATACTAAGTTGAACAAAGAGAAGCAATTATGGAAAAGTAACTAACATGTTTGGGGGAGGTACTAAAAGATAACACAAGTTATCTTGGCAAGTTCTGTTTCTATGGAATTCTTTTGGTCTTGACACCCTATCTCTGGTGATAAAAGTGTTTCTTTCCTCCTGGTACAGGGACGACCCTTTTTTTTTTTTTAAATTAAAGCTTATTGGGTAACAATGGTTAGTAAAGTTACATAGGTTTCAAGTGTACAAATCTGTAATACATCATCTGTATATCACATTGTGTGCTCACCACCCAGAGTCAGTTCTCCTTCTATCACCATATATTTGATCCCATTTACCCTCATCTATCACCCCTCTCTCGCTTTACCCTCTGGTAACCACTAAATTGTTGCCTGTGTCTATGAGTTTTTGTTTCTTTGTTTGTCTTGTTCCTTTGTTGCTTTCAGTTTTATATCCTCCATGTCAGTGAAATCATATGATTTTTGACTTTTTCTGTCTGATTTATTTCACTTAGCATAGTAATCTCAAGAGCTATCCTTGTTGTCGCAAATGGCACTATTTCTGCCATACAGGAGGACCTTTTTTACATGGGCATTTTATCTCCTGCTTCCAGGAAGAAAGGGGGTGGTCAGAGAGCCCTTTTACACCTGACTTTTTTTTTTTTAAGCGCCTTTAGCTCAAAATAATCCTTATGCCAAAGTGGCCAATTTTGGGGTGGCATATTCTGCCACTCTTCGTCATAGTCACAGGAGGACTAACTCGATGTCAGGAGGGTCTCCCGGAGGAAGTGAAATGTACACCGAGACCCTCAGGGGTTAGTGGGAGTAGCCCAGGTAAAGGGGGCAGGAAGGGGCAGCAGATGGGTGGGAGGAGGAGGAACATGTCACTGACAAGGCAGACAGGTAGACAGGAGCCAGGTCATGCTGCACTCATTAGTAGCAGGAGGGATGACACACACCTCACAGGCCCCCTGGCAGGTCTAAATGAGATAATATATGCAAAGCTTTTAATGCTGTGCCTATACACAGTGAACATTCAACAAATGGGAGCATCTTTAATTAAATGCAAATACAGAGGGAGGGGGGTAGTCACTGCTCTTCAGGACATGGGGGTTCCTGAGCATGAGAGAATGGTGCAGAAGGGGACAGAAGGGGCTCCAGAGGTCAACCTGAATGCCATTGTTTTGAAGACAGTTAAGGATGGGAAAGAGGCACTCAAGTGCCTAGACATGGCAGGGGGCACTCTAGGCTCGGGATGCCCTGGGTCTTCTCCTTTGTGTCTCGATTGGCTTTCTGGAGCTTTAGTCATCAACATTTAACCAACAGCTTGCAAAGAGCCCTGAGCTGGCCTCAAAGCAGTGGCTCTGTCACTTACAAGCTGTGTGACCTTGGGCAAGTCAAGTTTTCTCACTTGTAAAGGGAAGGTGAGAGGCTTATGTCAGTTATCTATGGCTGTATAATAAACCACCCCAGAACTTAGGGGCTTAATACAATGGCCAGTTTCTTATCTCATGTGGTTTCTGTGGGTACAAAATTCCACAAGGGTTTGGCTGGATGATTTTGGCTTGGTGTCTCTCATGTGGTTGCTGTCATGTGGTGCTGGGGCTGGAACAACTGGGGCTGGCAGTATTTCTGTCTTCGGGGCCTCTCTGTGTGGTTTCTCTGTTAGGCTAGTTTAGGCTTCCTCACAGTGTGGTGACCTGGGGCAGGACTCCTTACCAGGTGGTTCAAGGCTCCAGCTTAAACGATTCAGCAAACCAGGCAGAAGCTCCACTGTTTTTTCTGAGTTAGCCTGTGAGTCACATAGTGTCACTTCTGCCATGCTCTTTCAGTCTACAAGTCCCTAACCCTGGCTTAAATCAAGAGGTGGGGACATAGACCTCCCATCTCTCAACAGGATCAATATCAAAGCTATGTGCAGCCTTGCTTTCACATGTCCAAAAAACTTCCTTCTGTCTATTTTCCTATTATTTTGGCTCTTCTCCAATGCATGTGCCGGGGCCTGCCTGAGAGCCCTGAAAACATCTCTGGGTGCTGCCAAGTGCTCCAGGCTAGAGTGCCCCATTGAGGCTCGCCTCATGTCTGAGTGCTCTCAGGGTGCAAGAGGCTGGAGGAAATTCAGGGACATTAACTACAACCCCGAGTCTTAACGAGCTCACAGAGGGAATCAGGAGTCCTAGGAAGGAAGGCACAGGAATCCTGGCAAACCCACGATAATGTGCTTCCGAAGTAAGTGGCAGAATGCCCATGAGGTTCCTTTTCAGGAGGTGATGCAAATGTTCTAACATCGATAATAGTGATGGCTGTATCATCTATAGATATACTAAAAACTGAATTATAATTATACACTTTAAATGAGTAAACTATATGATGCATGAATTGTATCTCAATGAAACTGTCATGTTAAGAGGTGCGGTTCAGGTTAGTGCTTCTGACTAGAGATGTTGGAAAATGTTTCCTGGGGGCGGTGGGCCTGAAAACATCGTTTCCAGGGGAAAGCAGGGTATTGGAGAAGAGGGAGGGCCAGAAGAGGGAGCAAGGACGGTTTGATAGGAGTGCAGCAAGGTGAGAAGACCAGGTCCTCCGGCTGTCCCTCCTTTCCCATCCCTTTCCAGAAGGCAGAAGTTCTCAGCCTTGACTCTCAGCATCTCTTTCCCCACAGATTCATTACCAAAAGAGGCCAGAAAGTCTGTGCACGTCCGAAGGAAAAGTGGGTGCAAAAATGCATTTCTTTACTGCGAGCTCAGAGAGCTCAGCAACGACCGTGACTGTTGAAGTTTCAGCCCAAGGACCCGGACCCTGCTCTTGGTCCTGATGACCTTGGCGGAGCCTGGACAATTTCTTCCACAGAAGGCTTCATGAACCTGGTGGGGAGGAAAGGTATTTTCCACCAGAGTTTCTTTAATAAAGGTTTTTCATAAAAATTGAGACTTGCTCATAAATATTCTTATTCAATAAACCTGAGAAAAGAAAAGAAACTGAGTCCTCCCTCGTCCTCAGCCATGGTGAGTAGGGAGGCCCAGGGGCATCAGCCAGGTCCCTGGGGGTCGGCACTGAACCTGAACGTGATTTATACTCTGAAAATGACAGCCTAAAAGAGAATGCATAATGAAGCATTTTCAACGTGTAAAATGCTTTTCATTTTTATTACATAAAAATAATTTGAGTGCTTACCTAATATATCTTGAGTGGTTATCTAAAAACTAAATAGATAACCAATGGTTATCTAATCACTAAACAGGACATACCATTCAACAAGTACGTTACTATTTTCTGAAGGAATAAAGATTTCTAGTCATTAAAATAGAACTAATCAAATGTTCCGTAACATCTAAGATCATTTTCGTGTGTCATTATTTTTACCCTGAAAGTTTTAATTAATCCAAGTTTGATTCAAAATAAATTTTAGAAAATTTAGGGATAGTACTGATTCTATTTCTATAACAGAATCTCAAAATGGACTATTTTCCCCAAGACTAATACAAATTTAATCTGGTTTTATTTTAGACTTTGTTAGCTTCCATTTAAATGATAGTACAAGCATTTACTCTTTAGAAGCATTTTTTTGTTCTTCAGACAAACTGAAGTGATTTTAGTAAGGCTTAGTAATATTTAAAGGCAAGCTTCTGTACTGTTTTAAAAATCTATTCTTTAGGGACTTCTGGTAAAATGGCGCAATAGACAGACGCTGTGCTAACTGCCAGGATCACACCAAAATTACAAGCAAATTATACAGCATTCAACCCTGGAGGTCCCCGGAACACTGGATGAACAGAACCACTAAATGAAGAACTTAAAGAGGAGGCTGTGTTGGGTCTGGTAGGACGGGCGGAGACGACAGAGGGCAAGCCCCGTGAGGGAAGCCCCAGCTGTGGGAAGCTTGTCTGGTTGGGGGAGAGACCCTCTGGCCACACCTCAAGCTCACCAACCCAGAGCTCCTTTGCCAGGAAGAGAAGTTCTAAGATAGCCGGCAGTAAATTAGTAAGGACTCTCTTTGCTCAGCTCGGTGAGGCTAAGAGCGGCTGGAGAATCAGTGGGGCCGGCGCCCGGGCTTGCTCGCTGGTGAGCACCTACCTGGTTCCTGGTAGAGGGAGTGGCTGTGTGAGCCGGGCCCAGGAGCCTGAGGGGACAGACTGAACTGAGCACCTTTGGTGCAAAGGCTGGAGGTTTTTGGATTATTGTTCCCGTGGTGCGGAGCCTGCATTCGAGTGGTGTAGGGAGGAGGCCATTTTGTTGGGCTTGGGCCCGCCCACGAAGGATCAGGTCTGAGACCTAATTGGTCTGGTGGAATTGGTGCAGAAGTACGTGTGTGTGTGCGTGCGTATGCCTGCAGCCTTGGATCCCCACCCTCCGCTCGGCTTATACTGCATTGCCAGGGAAGTGCAGGGTGGGTGCCCTCCGGCTTCAGTGGCTGCTCACTGAGACCCAGGAGTGCATGAGCCACCTCGGATCCCCACCCTCCGCTCGGCTTGTGCTGCGTTGCCAGGGAAACGCCTAGTGGGAGTGATCCGGCTCCAACAGGCTGCTCACTGAGACGCGGGAGTGCGCAAGCCGCCTGGGGTCCCTGCTCTCCGCACTGCGCTTGCAGAGTTGCCACGCTGGTGATTGGTTGTCGGGCTGCTCAGCCTGGTCTGCAAGCGGCTGATTGGGACAGGTTGAGACTGGGAGTGTTGGGCCGTGAGCTGTGTGCCTGCGTCATCCAGCCAGGGCTCTCCTGGTGATCTATCTAATACATCAAAGCAATCCCAGAGCGACAGCCAGAATGGGGAAATAAAGAAACATGTCACAAGTAAAAGATCAGAAGAAACCTCCAGAAATGGAACCAAATGAAACAGAGGGATCTAACCTTTCAGAGAGACACAGTTTAGAACACTGATGATAAGAATGTTTAAGGAACTTAGCGAGGACATAAAGAAGGATAGAGAAACCATAAAAAACAACCAGTTAGAACTAAAGAATACAATAACTGAAATGAAGAACACACTCGAAGGAATCACCAGTAGAGTAGATGAAGCAGAGGAGTGGATCAGCGATTTGGAAGATAAAATAGCAGAACTCACCCAGTTGGCACAGCAAAAAGACCAAAGAATAAAAAACAATGAAAATAGTTTAAGAGCCCTATGGGACAAGGTGAAATGCAACCACCTTCGAATCATAGGGATACCAGAAAGAGAAGAGAAGAAGCAAGGGGTTGAAAATGTATTTGAAAAAATAATGACTGAAAACTTCCCTACCCTGGTGAAGGAAATCAACATACATGCCCAGGAAGTGCAGAGGGTTCCAAACAAGCTGAACCCAAACAGGTCAACACCAAGACACATCCTAGTTAAAATGGAAAAGGTTAAAGACAGAGACAGAATCCTAGAGGCTGCACAAGAAAGACAGCAGGTTACATACAAAGGAACTCTTGTTAGACTAACAGCTGACTTGTCTACAGAAACTCTGCAGGCCAGAAGGGAGTGGCAGGAGATACTCAAAGTGACACAAAATAAAGGCCTACAACCAAGATTGCTCTACCCAGCACGGCTATCACTTAAAATTGAAGGAGAAATAAAGAGCTTCTCAGAAAAGAATAAGCTTAAGGAATTCATTACCACCAAGCCAGCATTGCAAGAAATGTTAAAAGGACTTTTTTAAGCAAAAGAAAGGGGTAAACAAGCTAATCCAGAGAGACAATTTAAGAAGATTGAAGTCATATCAAGCAGATATAAAGGAAAAACTGATGGTTGCTGGCTGGGAGGGAGTGGGGAAGAGGGAGAGGGGGAAGGTTTTGGACAGTGTATGTGGGACTACAATGTTGCTGCAGGGATATGGGGGCAGTTCTGGGAATGTAATTGATAAGGTTGTGAAGAGACTATTATGTTGCGAAAAATAAGTCAGTGGGAGAAGGACAGGTACCATGTGATCTCACTTGTGTGTAAAGTCTGAAGAGCTGAGTGAACGATCAAAGTAAACAGACTCGTAGCTGTAGAGGAAAAACTGAGGGTTGCTAGTTGGGAGAGGGGTGGGGATGGGGGGGAAGGGGAAGGGATTAGACAGCATAAATAGACAACTACAATATTGCCACAGGGATATGAAACACAGTTCGGGGAATATAATAATGTTGTAAAAATTTTGTGGCGTGTCAGATAGTCACATGTCTTGTTAGGGAGACCACTTCATGGATGGAGTAGAGGCTTGATCACTGCACTGTACACCTGAAGCTGATGTTGTATAGTATTGTATGCCAACTGCAACTGAATATGTGGATGGTCACGGGATGTGGAGTATACTGTGGAGGGGAGTCAGGGGAGTTGTGATGGATATGTATGATATGGGGGGGGAGTGGGGTGGCTAACTGGGGGAGGGGGTTTTTCACTTTGGGGGGTAAAGAGTATAACTATTGCATTGTGTTGTACACATGAAACTAATAAAATAAAAAAATAAAAATAAATAAATAAATTAAAAAATCTACTCTTTAGACCATTTTGACTTTTTAAATGCATGCGTCTTTATCAAGTGCACTGGAAGGCCTACTATTGGAGAACTGGTTGGGAGACAATAAGAACTTGTGATGATAAGTCATTTATTTGATAACAAATACTGCATGTTATTATTTATAAAGTCACAAAGGGAACACTTTTGTCAAGCTCCAAAATTTGTATATACTTTTAGGGCATAAGAGTTAATAGTTTCATTTTTTGAGTTCCTTTTGCTCTGCCCGCTCCAAACTGTTTGGAGTGTACTTTCTCTTCTAATAATGGCTCTTGAGCCATTATCTACTGCTTGGGCCTGTTTCTGCTTCTTTGAAATGTATTTTTTCTTCAAATAAACTCCTTTTCTGCAACTTACAAAAAAAAAGAGTTAATAGTTTTATTTATGACTGTAGATTAAGTTCTTTATGTATTTAACAAAGTAGGAAAATATATTAGGAAGGAGGTATTTTATGGAAGACTTCTTGAATATGTTACATTTCTTAAATTTAAACATATATTTTTAAAGCATATTTAAGTAATATTTAAGGAAACCAAACAAAGTAATGATACAATCTCAGTGTTGTGCATGTTCAGTGACAAAAATAAGCCCATTTTGGTGGTTAAAAAAAAAAAGGAAGAAAGATAATGAGTCAATATTTGCAGCTAACTGCCTGGCAGGCTCTGAACTCTTGAACTGACCCTGATATTGAACTTTGCCTTACGTTTTTGTTTATGCAGAAAAGCACAGACAATTTTTAGACATTTTGGGAAAATGCCCATTAAATGTTTTAACATTATTTAGTGAGGTAAGTTTATGTTATTTGGAAAATTAAATTCTGCGCAACACCTCATAGACTGTTGGCACTGGGTAAATGAAATGCCTTCATATTGGGCAGTATTTTCTCATAAGATATTGTTAATAAACATAAATATTATCTACCTGTCAATCCTAAGATGCCTATGTCTATATAGCCTAAAGAAGTTTTTAAAAAGTAATTATTTAAAAAAGTAATTATAGGGCCGGCCGAGTGGCTCAGTTGGTTAAGAGCTCGCTCAAGAGTGTGAGCTGAGCTCTGAGCAACAGCTGTTTGAGGCCAGCCCGAGCTGAGTTGCCGTTGAGCTGCCAACAGGTGGCAGGATGGCTCAGCTAAAAAAAAAAAAAAGGGCCGGCTGAGTGGCGTGGTGGTTAAGCGCTGGCCTTGGAAGCCAGCGGCCCTGGTTCGGTCCCACATATGAGGGCCAGTGACACTGCCCTCAAAAAAAAAAAAAAAAAAGTAATTATAGGGGCAGCCCATTCGGTCAGTTGGTTAGAGCTCCAACACCAAGGTTGCCGGTTTGATCCCCATATGAGCCACTGAGATGCGCCCTCCACAACTAGATTGAAACAACTACTTGACTTGGAGCTGATGGGTCCTGGAAAAACACACTGTTCCCCAATTTAAATAAAAAAGTAATTATAAATTCACAAGTTGCACAAATAGTACAGAGAAGTTGGGTTTATCTTTTACCCAGCTTCCCCCCAAGAGTTGCATCTTACATAATTATAATACGATATCATACCCAGGAAATTGACATGGGTATATATATTGACATGGGTGTCTGTATAGTTCCATCATTTAATCACATGTGTCGATTCATGTAGCCACGATTACAACCAAGGTACAGAATGATTCCATTCCAACCAAGGTCCACGATGTTATATCTATAGTCATCCCCCGTCCCCACCATCATTAACCCGGCAACCACTAATCTGCTCTCCTTTTCTATAACTGTGTCATATTGGCCGGCGGAGTGGCGCGGTGGTTAAGCGCTGGCTTGGGAAGCCAGCGGCCCCGGTTCAGTCCCACATATGAGGGCCAGTGACATTGCCCTCAAAAAAAAAAAAAAAGGTATATAATTGTGTCATTTCAAGAATGTTATATAAGTGGAATCATACAATATGTGACTTAGTTTGGCCATTTTAGCTTCACACAATGCCCTTGAGATACATCCAAGTTGTTTTGTATATCAATAGTTCATTGTTTCTTACCCATGAATAGTATCCCGTGGTATAATGTACCGCAGTTTATTTAACATTTATGCTCTTGTAGGTTTTCAGGAGCTATTATAAATAAAGCTGCTAAGAATAATTATGTGCATACATGATTGTGTAGGCATCTTTTTTACTTCTCTGAGGTACACACCCAAGAATGCAATTGCTGGGTCACAATGTATGTTTAGTTTTATAAGAAACTGCCAAGCTATTTTCCAGAATGACTGTCATTTTACATTCCAACAAACGATGTATGATGCAATTTCTGGTCATCCTTGCTAGCATTTGGTATTGTCATTATTTTTTATTTTAGCTTTTCTAATAGGTGTGTAGTGATAAATAATCGTTGTGGTCATAATTTTCATTTCCCTGTTGGCTAGCGATGTGGAACATCTCTTCATGTGCTTATTTGCCATCCATATTTCCTCTTCGGTGAAATATCTCTTGTGCTTTTGTCCATTTTCTAATTAGATTGCTTGTCTTCACTGTTGAGTTTTGATGAGTCTTTTATCAATACGCAGTTTTGAAAATATTTTTCCCCAGTCTGTAGTTTGTCTTTTCATCTTCTTAACAGGAGGATCCTGTATAGACCACAAGATTTAATTTTGATGAAGTCTAATTTATTGATTTTTCTCCATGGTTTTTTTATTTTTTATTTTTGTCATCCCTAAGAACTCTAAGTCCTAAGGATTTTTTTCTGTTTTCTCCTAAAAGTTTTATAGTTTTACATTTACATTTAAATCTATGGTGCATTTTGGGTTAACTTCTGTATAAGTATGAGGTTTAGGTCCAGGCATGTTTATTTATCTATGGATACTCAGTTGCTCCCGCACCACTTATTAAAACAACTATTCTTCCTCCATTGAATAGTTTTTGCAATTCAGTCTTGTGTGGGGCTATTTCTATCCCATCTGTTCTATAATACAATTGACTTTTAAAATTATATTTTTTTATTATTTTTTTATTTTTATTTTTTTTGAGGGCAGTGTCACTGGCCCTTATATGTGGGACCTGAACTGGGGCTGCTGGCTTCCGAAGCCAGCACTTAACCACCGCGCCACTCAGCCGGCCCCAAAATTTTATTTTTTATTGATATATAATTCACACACCATAAAATTCACCATCTTAAAATGTTCAATTCAGTGATTTTTAGTATATTCACAAAGTTGTGCAGCCATCATCACTACAAATTCCAGAATATTTTCATCACCCTGAAAAGAAACCACATAGCTATTAAGAGTCACACCCTATCCTCCCCTCCCTTCCGCCCTGGCAAATACTGATTTACTTCTGTCTCTATGGAATTTCCTATTCTGGACACTTCATATAAATGGAATCATACAAATGTAACCTTTCGCATCTGGCTTCTTTCACTTGTCATAATATTTTTAAGATTCATTCATGTTGTAACACGTATCAGTACTTCATTCATTTTTATGGCTAAAAAATATTTCTGCCACCTTTTGTTTACCCATCCATTAGTTGAAGGCTATTTGGGTTGTTTCCACTTTTTGGCTATTATGAATAATAATGCTATACGTTGGTGTCCAAGTTTTTGTATGAACATGTTTTCATTTGTCTTGAGTATATATGGAGGGATGAAATTGCTGGTGTATGGTAACTCTATGTTTAATTTTTTGAGAAACTACCCCAAACTGTTTTTCATAACAGCTACATCAGTTTACACTGTCACTAGCAATGTATGAGGATTCTAATTTCTCCATTTCCATGTCAATACTTGCTATTGTCTGTCTGTTTGATAAGTCATCCTAGTAAGATGTGAAGTGACATCTCATTGTGGTTTTGATTTGCATTTCCTTTATGACTAATGATGCTGAGCATCTTTTCATGTGCTTATTGGTCATTTGTATGTCTTCTTTGAAGAAATGTCTACTCAAACTTTTTGACTTTTGCCTTTTCATTGTTGAGTTATAAGAGGTCTTTATGTATTCTGGATACTAGACCCTTATTAGATATACAGAGCATGCCAAAAAAATGTGTACAAGTGGACATTTCGGTCAACATTGCTCAAGCAGTAGTTCACCATAATCAGAAGAGTCTGGACGCTGATGGTAACCACTTTGAGCACCTCTTGTTTGAGCAGAAGTCAAACATGACTTGTATTCATCTTTTGTTATTGGTATATATTGAGTTTTAAAATTTTTAATACAGTTTTCCTTTCTTAAAATGTGTATACATTTTTTTCACCCTCTGTATTATTTGCAAACATTTTCTCCCATGCTGTGTGTTGTCTTTTTGCTTCCTTGATAATACCCATTTTTAAAAAGGTTTTTATTAAAACTATAGTTAGCATACAATATTATATGAGTTTCAGGTGTGCACCATAGTTATTCAATATTTATATACCTAAAGAAGTGATCACCATAAGTCCAGCAACCATCTGACACTGTACCACGCTATCACAATATTATTGACTATATTCTCTATGCTGTACTTTGCATCTCCATGACTTATTTTATACCTGGAAATTTGCATCATTTACTGCCCTTCACCTTCCTACCCCTTTTTAATTTTTCAGTTACAGTTGACATTCAATATTATTTTATATTAATTTCAGCTGTACAGCATATGGTTAGACATTTCTATAATTTAAGAAGTGATCCCCTTGACTAGTACCCACCTAGCACTACACATAGTTATTACCACATTATTGACTATATCCCTATGGTTTACTTTACATCCCCATGATTATTTTGTAACTACCAATTTGTACTACCTTTTTATTATTATTATTAATTTTTAGGTCCCACCCTCATATGTGGGATCCGAACCAGGGCCGCTGGTGTCCCAAGCCAGCTCTTAACCACCGTACCACTCGGCCAGCCCCAATTTGTACTTCTTAATCCCTTTACCTTTTCACCCTGCCCCTCAACCCCCTCCCGCTTATTGTCCTAATAAATCTAGTATCTATCTGACACCATATATAGTTATTACAATATTATTGACTATAATGCTCATGTTGTACCCTACATCCTCATGAATACTTTGTAACAACCAATTTGTACTTCTTGTTTGTTTGTTTTGTTTTTTAAATTAAATTTATTGGGGTGACAACGGTTAGTAAAACTACATAGGTTTCAAGTGTACAATTCTATAATACATCATCTATATATCACATGTGTGCTCCCATCCAGAGTTTGTACTTCTTAATCCCTTCCCCTTTTTCACCTACCACCCCAATCTCCCTCCCATCTGGCAACCATCAAAATGTTCTCTAGCCGGCCAAGTGGCGCGGTGGTTAAGTGCTGGCTTGGGAAGCCAGCGGCCCCGATTCGGTCCCACATATGAGGGCCAGTGACACTGCCCTGAAAAAAAAAAAAAAGAAAGAAAGGTTTAATACAAAATGTTCTCTATATCTATGAGTCTGTCTGTTTCTGTCTTATTTGTTTATTTTGTTCTTTGGATTCCACACATAAGCAAAATCACATTGCCTCTGTCTTTCAAAGTCTGACATATTCCACTCAGCACAATACTCTCCATTTCCATCCATGCCACCATAGATAACAAGAACCCATTCCCTTCCCTGGCTGAGCGATATATACCACTGTACATACATACCACCTCCTCCTTATCCATTCTTCTATCAACAGACATCCAGGCTGCCTCCACATCATGGCCATTATAAACAATGCTGCAATGAACATATGGACGCACACGTCCCCTCAAAGTAGCTTTATGGGTTTCTTCGGATAAATACCAAGGAGTAGGATTACTGGGCCCTTCTTTGTCTCTTGTTATAACCTTTGTTTTAAAGCCTGTTTTGTCCTTATAAGTATTGCTACCTCAGCTATTTTTTTTCTCCTTTTCATGAAATAAATTTTTCTATCCCTTTACTTTTAGTCTGTGTGTGTCTTTCAATCTGAAGTGAGTCTTGTAGGCAGTATATGTAAAGTTTTTGTTTTCTTATCCATTCAGCCACCCTATGTTTCTGATTGGAGCATTTAATCCACGTACATTGAAAGCAATTGTTGATAGGTAGTTATTGTCATTTTATTATTCATATTTTTTATCTTTTTTTTTTTCCATCTTACAGAACTCTCTCTCACATTCCTTGTAATAATGGTTTGGTGGTGATGAATTCCTTCAGCTTTTTCTTGTCTGGGAAGCTCTTTATTTGCCCTTCAATTTTAAATGATAGCCTTGCTGGTTAGGGTGCCCTTGGTTGTTTGTCATCTCTTTGAATATTTCATTCCAATTCCTTCTGGCCTGAAAAGTTTCTGTTGAGAAATCAACTGACAGTCTTATGAGAGCTCCCTTGTAGGTAACTAACTGCTTTTCTTTTACTGCTTTTAAGATTCTCTCTTTGTATTTAACCTTTGTCATTTTAATTATGATGTTTCTTGGTGTGGGCCTCTTTGGGTTCATCTTCTTTGTGACTCTCTGCACTTTCTGGGTTTGTAGGTCTATTTTCTTCACCAGGTTAGGAAAGCTTTCATTCACTATTTTTTAAAATAGGTTCTCCATCTTTTGCTTTCTCTCTTCTTCTGGTACCCCTATGATGCAAATGTGTTATGCTTGTTGTTGTCCCAGAGGTTTCTTAAACTACCCTCATTTTTTCAGATTCTTTTTTCTTTTTGCTGTTCTGATTGGGTATTTTCTGGTACTTTGTCTTCCAAATCGTTGATTTGATCCTCTGCTTCATCTAGTCTGCTGGTGATTCCTTCTAGTGCATTTTCATTTCAGTTATTGTATTCTTCACTTCTGACTGGTTCTTTTTTATGGTTTGTAGGTTCTTTTTTATGCTTGCTATCTCTTTGTTGAAGTTCTCACTAAGTTCCTTGAGCATCCTTATAACAATTGTTTTGAACTCGGTATCTGGTAGGTTGCTTGCCTCCATTTTGTGTAGTTCTTTTTCTGGAGTTTTCTCCTGTTCTTTCATTTGGGATGTATTTCTTTGTTTCCTCATTTTGGCTGCCTCTCTGTGTTTGTTTCTATGTATTAAGTAGATCCGCTATGTCTCACAGTCTTGGCTGGGTGGCCTTATGTAGTTGGGGTCCTGTGGGGCCCAGTGGCACAGTCTCCCTGGCCACCTGATCTGGGTGCTCCCGGAGTGTCCCTTGTGTGGGTTGTGTGTGCCTTCCTGTTATTGTTGAGCCTTGGTTGCTGTTGGCATGTCAGTGGGTGGTATTGACCTTCAGGCTGACTGACTGTGGGGTTTAGCCCTATCCACAGCTTATTGGCTGCTGTGCCAGCAGCTTATCCTACAGAGCAGGATTCTCCCCAGGGGGCTCTGGTGTCTGTTGAGACCACCCTTTGTGTGTGCCATTTGTGGGGCTAATTGTGTGGTGCTCTGCTGTTGTCTAAAGCCAACCTCCAAGTATGTTCATTCTGGGGCCTCTTGGGAGGGGCTCAGTGCAGGCCCAGGTCACCTACTGCCTGTGACTGGCTGGGGAGTACCTGGTAGGAGCTACAAAGTGATCCATGGTTGCTCACTGCTTGTGCTGTACCTGGAGGCATGTGGAAGAAGCCACCCTGCAAACCAAGGACCGCTGCCATCAATACAGTGTCTGGGATAGCTCCACAAAAAGTCAGGACACTTCAAGGCCTGCTGCCACCTGCTGGATCCCATAAGGTACAGCTGTTGATAAAGCCCCAGGTGGTACACAAGTTGGGGGAGGGGAGGCAGGATCTCATCGAGTCAGCAGGGTGGAGCAGCAGAGCTCACCAGGCCAATCAGATTCAGATTTGGCCTGTGAGGGTGGGCTCAACACAGAAAATATGGCACCTGCCTGCCAGCTGCACAGGAAAAGGGCCCCACACGGGGAAAATGGGGACTGTCTCTCCAGTACTTACCTGGAAGTTACACAACTCAGTCTCTCCCCATATGTCTCCAATGCCCCCTGAGTCAGTGTCCCTCTGCTGAAGCCCAGGGTAAGTGCCTGTGCAGGTCCTTTAAGAGGATGTCTGGGTTTCCTACAGCCTTCTGTCCCACCCAGATGGTCAGAATCCTCACTGTTTTTCACAGCCAGATGTTGTGGGGGCTCCTCCTCCTGGCACCACTACTCTGGGCTGCGGAGGCTGGTGTGGAGCTGGGGTCCTTTTCTGCCTTCATGGGCAACCTCTGTGGCTGAGATGTCCCTCCCAGTTTTCATCTGCCACATGGAGATTTGTGGCTGACCTGTTTTGAGTGTCCGCCTGTCCTACCAGTTTCCACGTGGCTTCTTCTTTATACCCTTAGTTATAGAACCTCTGATCAGCTAGACTTCAGATCATTCTCCAGGTTTATTGTTTTATAATTTAGTTGTAATTTTGATGTGTTCACAGGATGAGGCAAGCACAGCATTTATCTACTCTGCCATCTTGGATCTCCTGATCTTGCTAGAACCCATTTAATGCACAAAATTTGTTAATTTTTATGAAGTCCAATTTGTCTATTTTTTTCCCTATGGTTGCTTGTGCTTTTAGTGTTATATTTAAGAAACCACTGCCTAGTCAAAAGCCATGAAGATTTATGCTTATATAATACTTTCCTCTAAGAGTTTTATAGTTTTAGCTCTTACATTTAGGTATTTGGTCTCTTTTAAGTTGATATTTGTATATGCTATGATGTGGGTGCAATTGATTTCTGTATGTTGATCTTGTTTCCTGAGACATTGTTGAACTCATTAATTGTTTCTAGGAGTTCTTTGGTAGATTCTTTGGAACTTCCTAAGCAGACAATTGTGTCAACAGCAAACAGGGACAATTTTATTTTTTCCTTTTTGATCTGTATGCCTTTTATTTCTTTTTTTTTTCTTTTTCTTTTTCTTTCTTTTTTTTTGGTTTTTTTTGCCTTCTTGCACTGGCTAGAATTTCAAGTATTATGTTGAATAAGAGTGGTAAGAGCAGGCATCTTTGTTTTGTTCCCAACTTCAGAGAGCAAGCAGTCCTGCAGTCCTTCACCATTAAGTAGGATATTAGTTGTAGTTGTTTTGGGTATTTGGGGCATTCTGTTTTTTGGGGGAGACTTCTAAAAAAATCAAGCTGAGGAAGTTCCCCTCTATTTCTATTTTTGAGAGTTTTTATCATGAATGGGTGTTCAATTCTGTCAAATGCTTTTCTGCATCAACATGATTGTGTGATTTTTTTTTCTTTTTTAAATGTGGTACATTACATTGACTGATTTTTAAATATCAAACCAGTCTTGCATCTCTGGAATAAACCTCACTTGTCATGGTGTATAATTCTCTTTATATATTGCTGAATTCTATTTGCAAGATTTTGTTAAGGATTTCTGTATCTATGTTCATGAGAGATATTGGTCTGTAGCGCTCTCTCTCTCTGTTTCTCTCTCTCTCTCTCTCTCTCTCTCTCTCTCTCTTCTCTTTCTCTCTCTCTCTCTCTGGTACTGTCTTTGGTTTTGGTATCAGGGTAATTCTAAATAAAATAAATTGGGAAGTGCTCCATCCATTTCCACTTTCTTTAAGAGAGTGTTTTGAATTAATATTAATTCCTCTCTAAATGTTTGATAAAATTTTCTAGTGAAAACATCCATCTGGACCTGGAGATTTCCTTTTTGGCAGTTTTTTTTTTTTTAAGATTTTATTGGGGAATTGGGAGAGGGGAACAGCATTCGGGAAGTTGGGAAGGGGAATAGACAAATTGCTGTCCTTTTGTTATTCAGTCTAGTTGTGGAGGACATTGCTTCACTGGCGCATGTTAGTCTCGTCATTGAGCTCTTCCCAGGTGAGGCAGATCGGTCGCCGGCCTCTGGATGACCGCTCAGGATGACTCTTGGCAACTCACTCTGGCTGTGGGCCACTCATGCTGGCTGCCTGCCACTCACTGTAGCCCATGACAGCCCACTGCAGCAGGAGCTGCTGCCTATGCAGTCACCGGTGACTCACAGCAGCCCAGCCCCAGGTGGAGCTGTTGTTCACCATCTTAGCTGTAGAGGGCAGTGTCACTGGCCCTCATATTTGGGATCCAAACCGGGGCCCTGCTGCTCAATGCCGGAGTCCCAAGCCAGCTCTTAACCAACGCACCACTCTGCCAGCCCCCTTTTTGGGAGTTTGAAATTAACAAATTTTTAATAGTTATAGAGCTATTCAAATTATCTTTTTCATATTGGATGAGTTGTGATAGTTTGTGTTTTCTAGAGAATTCGCTCGTTTTATCTGAGTTGTTGAATTCCTCTGTGTAGATGTGTTCCGATATTCATTTATTATCCTTTTAAAGCCTGCAGGGTCTATAATGGTTTCCTGCATTTCATTCCTGATTTTTGTAATTTGCATCTTTCTTTTTTCTTTGTCATTCTTGCTAAGTTTGTCAATTGTATTGATCTTTTCAAAGAATCAGCTTTTGGTTTCATTGATTTTCCCTATTGTTTTTGTTTTCAAATTTCATTGATTTCTGGTCTTTATAATTACTTCCCTTTTGTTTGCTTTGTGCTTATCCTGCTTTTATTTTCCTAACATCTTTTTGTTTGTTTGTTTGTTTGTTTGTTTGTTTGTTTTTAAAGGTTTTATTGGGGAATTGGGGGAGAGGAATAGTGTTGGAGAATCGGGGAAAGGGAACAACCAAGTTGTTGTTCTTCAGTTTTCGTTGTGGAGGGCACCAATCGCTATCTGGCTGCCCGTTGGCAGCTTGTAGCCTCTCAAAGTGCTGTGTTCAATCTTAGTTGTGGATGGGCATAACCACCATCCCATGCGGGAGTCGAACCAGCAGCTTTGTTGTTACAAATGCACTCTCTATCCACTGAGTCATCTGGGCTGCAGCTCAGCTCAAGGTGTTGAGTTCAGTATTGTTGCAGGTGAGCAAAGCCCACCATTGAACAGGCAATCTTGTTGTTACACCAGCTGAGCCACCCTGCCACCTGTTGGCAGTGACAGCTCAGCTCAGGCACAGCGTCACTGGCCCATGTGGGAATTGAACCAGCTGCCCTGTTGCTCAGAGCTTGCGCTCTTAAGCCAATTCTTAACCAACTGAGCCACTTGGCAGGCCCTTTCCTAATATCTTGAGGTAGAAGTATAGATTATTGATTTGAGCTTTCCTTTTTTCTAATGTAAGCATTTAATACTGTAAGTATTCTCTTAGCACTGCTTTAGCTGTGTCTTCCACATTTTAATATGTTGTAGTTTCATTCTCATTCAGTTCAGTGTATTTTTAAAATTTTCCCTTGAGATTTCTTTGACCCACGGATTAAAGTCTCTTTGGAGATTTGTCTGTTATCTCTCTGTTGTTGATTTCTAGTTTTATTCTAGTGTGGTCAGAGAACACACTCTGTATGATTTCAGTTTTTTCCAATTTGAAATGTTGTTTTATGGCCCAGAATATATGGTGTTCCTTAGTATATGCTCCTTGGGCATTTGGCTGAAGATTTTTTTTTTTTTGAGGGCAGTGTCACTGGCCCTCATATGTGGGACCGAACCGGGGCTGCTGGCTTCCCAAAGCCAGCGCTTAACCACCGCGCCACTCGGCCGGCCCCTTCTCCTTGGGCATTTGGAAAAATGTGTATTCTGCTGTTGTTGGGTGGAGTGTTTTATTTATTTGATCCTGTTGGTCAATGGTGTTGTTGAATTCTTCCGTCTCTTTGTTGATTTTCTGTATAGTTGTTCTAACAGTTGCTGAGAGAAGGGTGTTGAGATCTCCCAATATAATTGTGGGTTTGTCTATTTTACCTTTTGTTTCTATCAGTTTTTGCTTCACATACCATATTTTGCCATGTATAATGCGTTCCCATGTATAACGCACACCCACGTTTTTGGCCCAAACTTTCAGGAAAAAAGTCTTTCATTTTAATTTTTTAATTCAAATTTTTATTTGTTTACATTTAAAGGGTATTTATTTTTTGTATTATAAAGGAATTTTAGCATTTGTTTTTTTAACATATTATAATACAAGAAATTTTATGTACTGGTAACAAATTTAATTTACAATATTTACACATCATAGAAGGCCACAAACTCTTCATTGTTGCAAGTTTGTCATAAGTTCAACAAAGCTGATTATTATATTGCAGGGTATTATTTTGCATATGGATATCGTTATTGATTTCTAGAGCTACACTTTTAACTCATAAGCAAAAATAAAAGAATTAAAAACATTTATATAGATACAGAATTAGTACTACCCATGTATAATGCGCATCCATATTTTCCCCTCACAAATTTGGGCAAAAAAGTGTGCATTATACATGGCAAGATATGGTATTTTGCAGCTCTGCTGTTTGGTACATACACATTTAGGATTGCTCTGTCTTCTTGGCGGATTGACCCCTTTATCATTATGTAATCTCTGTCTCTGATCATTTTATTTTCTTTGCTCTGAAGTCTATTTCATCTGATAACAATATATCCCCTCCTACTTTTTTTGATTAATATTGCATGTTATATCTTTTTCTATCCTTTTACTTTTAACCTACCAATATCGTTATATTTGAGGTGAGTTTCTTATAGGCAGACAGCATATAATTTGGTCCTTAAAAAAAAAAAAATCTAGGGCCGGCCGAGTGGCGCATTGGTTAAGAGCTGGTTTGGGGATGCCAGCGGCCCCGGTTCGGATCCCACATATGAGGGCCAGTGACACTGCCCTCTACAGCTAACAACAGCTCCACCTGGAGCTGGGCTGTGCGAGCCCCAGTGACGGTGTTGACTGCAGCCCCTGCTGCAGTGGGCTGCCGTAGGCTACAGTGAGTGGCCGGCAGCCAGCGTGAGTGGCTGGCAGCCAGTGTGAGCTGCCAATAGCCGCAGTGAGTGACCATCCAGAGGCCAGCGACCAAGTTGCCTCATCCGGGAAGAGCGCAATGATGAAACCAACATGGGCCAGTGAAGCAACATCCTCCACAACTAGACTGAAGAACAAAAGGACAGCAACTTGTCTGTTCCCCTTCCCCGGTTCCCCAACGCTGTTCCCCTCCCCCAATTCCCCAATAAAATATTTTTTTAAAAAAAAATCTACCTGCCAATCTCTGTCTTTTAACTGGTATATTTAATCCATTTACAGTGAGGAGAGATACCTTATTACCGCCGGGTTGGGGTGAATGTCCTGGCTTTCTGCCTTGGAAGAACGGCTAAAGGAAGTTCTTTAAACATAGATGAAATAATCAAAGAAGGAATCATTGACATTTGTAACTAATAGTAGATGCAAATACACAGCATGCCACTAGCCTGGGCCGGATCTTCAAATTAAAGGCTGAGATTGGGATATATGTACACTTGTGTCACTGCATACCAATATGTACCTAGCTAAATTAAGACTGGCTGGGAGACCACCAGAGCCACAAGAGAGAATGTGGAGAGGACGGTAGTTTATAAGACACTATCTACAAATAATTGCTATTATTACTGGCATTAAGGAAGCACTTATTGCTCGAAATCCAAGCTTCTTAACTTAGCATCCCAGGTCTTCCATGATGTTTTAGAATAAGTTTCCTCTGAAATAGGCCATGAGATAAGAATTTCAGTGTATATAACATATGTTGGAAATGATCTCAGGAGACACCAGTAGGCAATGGGGAAGTAAGAAGGGAAGGTAGCCAATAAGGGTGTGTTATCAGGCAAGTTACCACTTTGGGTAACTGAGCTTAATCCTATTGGGGTCCTCTGGAAAATAATGGTCAAACATATGTCTAAGAGTTAACAGGACCCAAGGGGTAAGGGAGCAGGGGTATTTATACATCAATTCCATTTAGTCATGGGCTGACAGCTGCTCAGGTAAAGAAGGGGTATACTTCCAACCTGCTGTGTATGAAGGTAGGGTGCACCATCAAAGAGAGCTCTCAACGAATGATACAGATGCTGGCAGGCTGGGATACAATGGTAAATCCTGAGGGCATGAGTGGGGCACTAATGCCATCTGCTTCACTGGACCAAGCCCCAGCCTACTTTTGCAGTGTATCACCTACCACTCATCCAACTAAATACCATGGGTCACACTGTGCTTTTCTGAATAGTATGAGACAACCACGAGCTCACTTCAGGCCTGCAAATGGTAATTTTGTTCCATCTCCTGAGTGCTGTTCCCTCTGCTGAAACATCCCCTCTCTATTCCCAGTCTCTGCCTGCCAAAATGCTACTTGCCAAACTAAACCCCAAATGGTAAAAGGCCTCTTCCATTTTATGAGAATGTCAAGGTCATGTTTTCCATGGAATCTCAGTGATTTCCTGCACGCTCCCAAACAGCAGCATTCCCTCCTGCCTCTAAAGGACTCTGGCATATTTTGTTTCCCCTCTATGGTACTTGTTTACAATTATAATATATTTATTGGTGCTCTTAGCTCTCTACCAGACTGCAAGTTCCTTAAGGTCAGAGGCTAAGTCTAAATATCTTTGCATAAATGAAGGACTCAGTTAACATTTGTGGACTATGCCACCAGAGATGAATCTTGCCAAACACTCTTTGCCCAGGCTGAACTCTGAGTCAGAGTGGTTTGCCTATGGAAAATGTCAAGGTGTGCAAACCAGCAAGGCTAAATCCTGTGTTGAAGGGTCTATCAGCAACATACTTTTGTCTGTAGTTCCACAAACACACCAGCAGATGGCAATAGTCTCCTAACATCTTTTAAGGACTCCTCTTACCTTTCCCCTAACAACTGTCCAATTCATGGAGAAGTCCATGCCCTGAGTCTTTATTGAGTATTTACTGTAGGCACTCTAGGAGGAGGGCATGGGATAGACATGAGAAAAGTAAGACTTAGCTCAATCTGCAGAGCGAAAGGGAGCAATGAAATACACCCTAAGCAATTCAGACCCCCTACAAAATAAGAGACCTGTGTGAGTTTGAGTGAAGACACCATCTGCTTGGGCCTCCATTTCTTCACTATAAAATAAGGAGGTTTGAGTAGATATTCAGGACTCCTTAGAGTTCCTGAATTTCTTTAATGCACAAAAGCATGCTCATGAGCAATGTGAAAAAGAGATTGTGGACAAAAAAAGGGAAAGGAACCTCACAGGGTGATCTGATCATAAATTCCTAACTGGGCAGCTCATTGTGGTTAGTCATGCCCCAGGCATATAAACGGTTTCTTCGCCTTAAGCAAAGCCCTGTTCATTGTTTCTGTGCATCTAGGCTAACACACCTTTGAAATACCAGAAGTATGAAGGGGGTATTAACCCTCAAGAAACACATGATCTTGTTAACTATCCTTCCACCTTCATGTAATCTTCATTGTGTTTCCTTCTTATTGGGTTGTTGGAAAAGTCATGACATATTTTTTTCTATGTTTTTCATTGCAAAAATGCGTCATGACTTTTCCGACAACCCAATAATTTCAAATGCATAAAAGAAACTGCAAAATTGTATTCTCTGGAGCATTTGAAATCTTGGTCCCTGGCATATGTCGTCAGTTTGCCTCAAATAAATTCATAAAAATTGTCTACAGGTTTGGACGTACCTTACATCACAAGCAGATTTAGCTTCCTGAGGCTTGATGAAGGAGGCCAGGGTTGGGTCCAGAAAGGTGGACAGGGTTTGGTAAGGGAGAGGCAATTGCAGTAATAAACACCATTGTCGATGCCACACTCTGGTTCATTTTTTTCTTCTTTCACCCATTGAACAACTATTTATTTTCACTCATTCTGTGCTAGACATTCTGCTAGGTGCTAGGGAGAGGGTATAAAAGCAGCAGAGACTTTCCCTGATTCCTACGAGTTTGTGGTGTAATGGAGAGCTGACATTACAGTGCACTTTGTACAGTGCAATGAGATAAGG
The DNA here is from genome assembly GCA_033961575.1 of Aselliscus stoliczkanus. Classification (NCBI taxonomy): domain Eukaryota; kingdom Metazoa; phylum Chordata; class Mammalia; order Chiroptera; family Hipposideridae; genus Aselliscus; species Aselliscus stoliczkanus. The sequence goes on along the minus strand of CM066728.1, from coordinate 16,998,311 downwards.
ATAGTCAAAATATTAATAACTAACATTTATATACAGTCATGCACTGCAAAATGATGTTTCAGTTAATGACTGACCACCTCATATAAGACTGTGGTCCCATAAGATATAATGGAGCTGAAAAATTCTTATCGCCTAGTAACACTGTAACCATGGTAATGTTATATTGCAATGCATTACACAAGCACCACTGTGTTACAATTGCCTCTAGTATTCAGTACAGTACCATACTGTACAGGTTTGTAACCTAGGAGCTGTAAGGGAACAGAAGTTGTGACCTCAAAATATGTCTATTTTAGGAGTATTTTAGGCCAGTTAATTTTAAGAAACAGTAGACTTGGGAGAAACCAAGTAGAAGTTACACTTTGTAAAAGACATTTACACTTGTAAGGGAAATCTACTTTTGTAAGGGTGTCTCCCTGGCTACACCAGGAAGAGCCCCAATGACCTTATCTCTAGAAACTCTTATCAGCGCTGAAGGCAAAGACTTTAATCTGCAGAATCTGACCCTTGTTTTCTGCAGTTTTCCAGTAACCTCTCATAACTGACACCCCACCACCACCTCCAACAATAGTAACATCTTCTTTTCTCTTCAGCTTGATAAAGTGAACTGGCATCTTAAGATGTCTAACCTTAGAGTTGGGAGGACTATGGGTGAGGCTGGGTCCCTAGTTAGCTCTATAATCCTGACTTCCTGTTTATTCTTACGGTAATTCCAAGGGGAGGGATCTTAATAAAGAGATTAGCCATCTTGGAAAGGTGGTCTTTTTGCCTCCACGTGGGCTGCTCGTAGGAGTTCCGTATAGGAGGTGTGCTTTCCTCACTGCAATGGTGGTCTTGCTTCTTTTCCTTTTTCCGAATAAACCGTTTCGTTTGTGGATTACTTGGAGAGTTACTTTTTGCCAGTCAACAAGCTGAAAATGATATTTTAGGTGAGGGTTTCTGCCATTTGGGCAAGTTATTAAGTTTACCTGGGTCTCTCGTATGTACACAGGAGGTATACATGTTATTAAACTATTTGTTTTTCTCCTGTTAGTCTTTTATTATGGGGATGTCTCTGCCAAAAACCCAGAAGGGTAAAGAGAAAATTATTTTTCATCCCCTACAGAGCAATAGAGTATACCGTATAGCGTCTGCCATCTAAGTTAGAGTAAGTGCCTCTATGAAGTTCACAGTGATGAAATTGCCTTACGACATATTTCTCAGGATGTCTCCCTCAAAGTAAGCAGCATGTGACTATTGCCTTATCATTTATAAAACGCATCTGGAGTATTTCTCAATCCTGTGAGGTGAGGAAGACAAAATGATTCCCATTTTCAAGGAAATTAACGGAAAGAGTTCATCCCTCCCAGCGCACAGCAGAGCCAAACGCTGAACGCCAACAACTGCAGTGGAGAAATTAGAGTCGCTTTATCGCTAATACCACGCTAAGGGGAATGGGAAGCTATTGCTTAAAACCCAAACTCCCCGATGGCTTACGATGGGAAGGTCCTAAGGGGAACAGGTGTGCGGAAGTGCTCGCTGGCGGGCAAGTTTTAATTGGAGGACGTTGGAGCTTGATCATTTATGGTAAAGAGCTTTGGCACCGGATTTTCTTGGACAAGGGACCCTTCACTTCTGAAAGGGTTCTGATGTTCAAGTTCCGATCCTGTCCGGATCCTTTGGTTCCATGGGGAGGGCGAGACTTCGGTTCTGGGTGCGGCTGTTGGACAGGGCGCGGGCACGTGTGCTGCGCTGTCGCCGTAACGTAACTCAAGGACTGGATTAACCACAGATTTGCTTTTAGGGACTTGCTTTAAACTGGTCAGTGTGACTTGTGTGCTATTCAGAAACAGAAGTGGTGGGCCGGCCGAGTGGCGCGGTGGTTAAGCCCTGGCTTGGGAAGCCAGCGGCCCTGGTTGGGTCCCACATATGAGGGCCAGTGACACTGCCCTCAAAAACAAAACAAAACAAAACAAAAAAACAGAAACAGAAGTGGAGACGCGAAGTGGTGGCTCTGAGGTCGCACTTCTGTGAGTGGTGGAACACGGGCTATCACCAGTTTCCCTTAATCCACATCCTGTGGTTTTGTCCACTTCTGCATGCTGTTTACAACAATACGACCTCACTGGGCAGCTACAAAATTGCAAAAATCTCAGCCCTCAGACAAGAACATCAGAAAAATCCTCCTTTACTCTTTATTAATTAGAAAACAAACACATTTCTTGGTCCTTTGAGGGAAATCCTGGGTTACTTGGATAGCACATGCTCCCAAAGTGACTGCCAGGGACTGGTGCCCTTGCTCTGTCCCGCAGTTCCTGGCTGTCCAGAGCCGCTCAGAGGCGCCCCAGGCTGATGGGACTCTCAGGAGACATGTGCCACTCCCTGCTGAGTCTCTGACATCAGCAGTGAGTCACTTACTCTCCAGCTCCATTTGGTCAAAAAAGGAGCCCTGTATCCATGTAGTATCCAGACTATCCCGGTGATTGATGTCCCCAAGGAAACTCCTGGAAGGGCCTCTCAGGGCCCCTTCAACTCTGGACCGTTAAGTCTCAAAATCCCAATTTTCTGCCCTGGTTTGAGCTCAGTCACTCCAACTTTGGAGGCCTTGGCTTCTTTAACTTGGCATAGTTAACTTGGCATAGAGTATAATAATCCCACTGACTTTTACATAATTTAAAAAGTGATAATTCACATCCCCATTTTTTTTTCATTACTTACAACTCAACTTCATGCCACTGAATTGTACACTAAAAAATGGTAAGTTTTATGTTATTTATATTTTACCACAATAAAAAATCGTTTTTTAAAAGAAGGTGGGGAGATGCTATACAGTCCATGTGAGAACTTCCCAGGGCCCCGAGCAGGCAGGACAGGAGGAGTGGGAGAGATGGGCCCCTGAGTCACTCATGGCTCAAATCCACAGGCTGCTATTTCTGCCAGGGTACTTCAGGGCTCATGTGCTTTAATTTTAGTCTAAAATTCTCTGTTTCTATTATGTTACCCCTATGAATAATTTAACACCTCTTTGTATGGCACCTGGGCCAACATCTGATGCATAGTAAACTCTTTTTTACTCTTTTTTTAATTTTCTTTCTTTTTCGTTTTGTTTTTTGTTCTTTTCTAGTAAACTTTTTTTTTTTTTTTTTTAAGATTTTATTGGGGAACTGGCGGAGGGGAACAGCGTTGGGGAATCGGGGAAGGGGAACAGACAAGTTGCCCTCCCTCCGCTCTTCAGTCCAGTTGCGGAGGATGTTGCTTCACTGTTGGTATCGTCATTGCGCTCTTCCCGGATGAGGCAGATCGGCCGCTGGCCTCTGGATGTTGCTCACCGCAGCTATTGGCAGTTCACGCTTGGCTGCCAGCCGCTCACGCTGGCTGCGGGCCACTCACTGTAGCCTATGGCAGCCCACTGCAGCAGGGGCCCACACCATCACCGGGGCTCGCACAGCCCAGCTCCAGGTGGAGCTGTTGTTAGCTGTAGAGGGCAGTGTCACTCACTGGCCCTCATATGTGGGATCTGAACCAGGGCTGCTGGCATCCCAAAACCAGCGCTTAACCAATGCGCCACTCGGCCGGCCCTTTTCTAGTAAACTCTTAATACCAATGTATTGGATGATGGATGGAAAAGAAAAACAGCTCCACAGCAGTGGCTGTCCACGAACACGAGCATGAGGGGTGGAGTGGCATCTTAGAATCACTGGGAAGTTTTTTCCACATAAACTTGCTCTTGCCTGTCAGCGAATCCTCTTGCCCAAATTCCAATATGCTCTGAGGTGGATTGAAGCTGGGGGATAGGGAACCCGAGTGAGGAGGATTCCTGGCAGGTGAGGAACCCAGATATATACTGTGTTTTCCCGAAAATAAGACCTAACTGGAAAATAAGCCTTAGAGTGATTTTTCAGGATGCTTGTAATATAAGCCCTACCCCAAACATAAGGCCCAGTTAAGATCATCAGCCAGACATGACTGTTTGAATAAATGTAGATTTTTGTAAATGAATAAATGTAGATTGTTGGAGCAAAAATTAATATAAAACCTGATCTTATTTTCAGGGAAACACGGTAGATGAATTTGGGGCTAAGTAGACACCGGGACCCTAAAACAGAGAAGTAGGAAGCTGTGGTCGGCGAGACAGGCATCAAATCGGGCTGGATCCTTAGAAGCCAATCACTCTTTTTCTTCCCTCTACCTCGCTGCTCTGGTTGCCAACGACCTTGTCTCCTCCGTGGATTATTCATCCACAGTTTCAGCTGCAGCTGACTCCTGACTCCAGGGGTCCATTAAGGCTCTCTCTCCTGGGGCAGTCAGGCTTCCACCGAGTGCATTAGAGCAGGCAGGCACCAGGAGCCAGCTCGTTCAGCTGCCCCCGCTGCCTGCCTGAGAGCAGCTGGCTTGCTGCCTTGTCCACCCACTCTCCTCCTCCCAACGTGCAACCCCAGCAAATTCAAGGTACTTTTAAGGGTGTCTCTGCACCAAGCAGGTTCCTTGGCCCCAGTGTCCTTTGCAATAATTCTTCCCCTGTGAAGCCATTTTCTCACATGGAGACCTTCTACATATGTCACTGGCAGCACAGCAGGAGCCTGAGAGCATGGGCTTGGAAGCCGGCTGCCTGGGCTTGGATCCTAGTGCTGCCACTTATCAGTTTGGGGATCTGAGATAAGTCCCTGAACTTGAACCCTCCATGAACCCCAGTTTCCTTATGAGTAAAATGGAGATTATAGTGATACTGAGCTCACAGGGTTGCTCAGAGGGCTAAATGAGATAACAGAGGGCCGGCAGAGTGGCGTGGTGGTTAAACGCTGGCTTGGGAAGCCAGCGGCCCCGGTTCAGGTCCCACATATGAGGGCCAGTGACACTGCCCTCAAAAAAAAAATTAAAAAAAAAATGAGATAACAGAAAATTCGGAACACAGTGCCTGATATATACAAAGTGATAAACATCAGTTGCTGTCGGTGCTTCTCATGTTTTTTATTGTTACGATGAGAATGTTGGACAAGGTGATCTCAGGGTCCTCTTGGGTGCTAATATTTTGTTCCTTCATTAAATAAATATGTATTGAGCAAGCATTACATGCAAATCACTTCTAGATGCCAAGGATACAGCAGTGACTAAGAAAAATCTCTGTTCTCACAGAGATCACATTTTAGTGGGGGAGACAGATGATAAGCAGTAATCATAATAAACAAATAAACTGGATAGTGTGTTAAAAGGAAAGAGCTATGAAAGACACAGAAGAAGGTAAGGGGATCAGGGAGCAGTGGGAGGTGGTCAGGAAAAGCTTCATTTAGAAGATGACATCTGAGCAGTCTTGAAGGAGGTGATGGCACAAACCCTGAAGTTATCAGCAGGAAGAGTGTTCCAGGCAAAAGCAATAGCCAATGCAAAGGGCCTGACGTAGAAGGATGCCTGGCTTTGTTAGGTGAGACAGTGTAAAGGAGGAGTAAATGAGGTGAAGAGGAGTAGCCGGGACATCAGAGAGATAATGGGGGTCAAAGAGTGTCAGCCTGGTGGCTTATTGTCAGGACTTTGGCTTCCACAAAGAAGACATGGGGGGCTATGTGTGTGGGAACAATGAAATGACAGTAGACTCAAAGGATTGCAGGCCCCAGCAAACTGGAGTCAGGGTAGTGAAGGAGGTGGTGGCCAGTGAGAGGGAAGCACAAAACTGAGGTATTGGTATCTGTGAGGTCGAGGGTATGAACTTGGAAGTAGGTGACTGAGATTGGATGGAGGACAGGGCGGGGGTGTGGGAGGATAATCTATGTGCATATGGTATTACCAGGAATCAAGCCGGGAGTAATGTTGGCGAGAGAGGCAGTGAGCCAGGAAGCTAAAATCATCACTGTTTTAAAATGTAGGCTTCAGGGTTGAGCTGGTTTGGGAAGCCAGCAGCCCTAGTTCGGATCCCACATATGAGGGCCAGTGACACTGCCCTCAAAAATAAAAAAATAAAATGTAGACTTCATTAGAAAGGTATGGCAAAGCCAACAGATAGGGAGATGACTACTATTGACAAGAGAGTTTGTTATTGGCAGATTCCAAGAGAAAGAGGCATGCCACAGCACACAGCACACAGGGCTACACGGGTAAGCACAAGTGTGTCAGGAGGCAGAGGGAGGAGGGGAGAATGTGGGCAAGAGCCATTACTGTGGTTTCTGTAGGAAGGAACAGGTAAGGCAGGGTAGGTGGATTTAGGATTGGCTAGTTTGAAAAACTTCAGTGGGATCTTGGTCATAGGGGGTGTCCCTCGGCTGGTACCTGGCTGTGGGGTGATTAGGACAGGTAGACAGGGGCCCTGTGTGTGAGAGCCCATAATGGAGGTGGTTGGGGTGGGGACTCTGGGAAGGTTGCTTTGAATATGAAAGGTATGCTCACAGGTGAGTTGTTTGTTATCTCTAGGAATTAACTATCCCAGGGAGGGACCGTCCCTCCAAGGTCAGTGAGGTTCCAGATGGCAAAGCATCAGAAAATAAAAGGTATAGCCAATACTATCATGAAGTGAGGAGGGGTCGATAAGTGGCATAGGTGATGAGGGGTGCTAGCAGTGTAGCTGATGATGCCAAGAATGGAGGCTCAGGGTTTGAAGGAAGGAGGCAGGGAAGACCGTGTGGAAGCAGCCCCAAGGAGCCAGAGGACACCTGCCCCATCTCCTGGTGGTAAGGCATGGGAGAAAGAGACCTCTCCTCCTGAGAGAGCTATAAAGCCGGAACCCTGAGTGGAGAGCCAGGTTCCATTAGTAGGAAAGAAAGGAAACGGCATGAGCAGTTTTGCTGATGATGGGCATGTGTTTCAGGCCTTACAGTAGAGGAGGTTCTAGAATTGGGGAGGAGTAGGACATGGAGACAAGATGAGCACTGGTGGAGTTGTGTGGGGGTTACAGAAGGGAGGAGAGGTGGGACCTAGGGGTCTGGGCTTCTTGGGGCCCTGCCCATAACAGGGACCAGTGAGATTAGTCCTGGTGTAGTCAAAGCAAATAGTGGGGCAAGACCAGGGCGGGGTAAATGGGCAGTGGTGGGAGGTGTGGTTTGGTTCCCCTGTGTGGGTCTTTGACAGGGGAGAGTGGATTTACTCCCACTGGGCAGGGCTGTCTTGGGCCCCTCGTGACCAAGGCAGCTCAGAGTTGTACTTTATTCCTAGTGGGCAAGACTCCCTCCTGGCCCTCAAGGGAGTTGAGGAGGGCCAGGGAAGCCAAAATGAACTTTGAGAAGATCAGATCCCTCCTGACCTCTGTTAATGGAGAGTTAGGGGTCTGGAATGGGAGGGCAGGAAGTGGAGATGGGGGATCTTGCATCCGGGATTTCGCAGAAACAACTTGATTCCAACTTCTAGCATCAGGGCTCCTGGGGACATGGGATCTGAGACTCTGGGGATGGTGACAGGGACTTATGCCTTTTTTTTTTTTTTTTACAGGAGAGCATCCAGCTGCCCTGCGGGATGCTGCTCCCTGTTCTCTGAAGGTCAAGGATGTTCTCCTTAGCATCTAATTGCATGTAAAGCATTGCATTTTGAAAACCATCGTCTCAGTGGTTTTTAAACATTTTTTTTTTTAATCAAGGAAAACTTTTTTTTTTGAGGGCAGTATCACTGGCCCTCATATGTGGGACTGAACCGGGGCCACTGGCTTCCCAGGCCAGCACTTAACCACCGCGCCACTCAGCCGGCCCAAGGAAAACTTTTATCAAAATAAAAACCTTATATGGAACCCCAGTATGAAAACCAAGTAAAATTGAGATTTATGTTACATTTTCAAATGTATAAGTGAAATGTATAAGTTAAATTAGTACAAAACCAATCAACGATCTCATATATGTCAAAATGTGGTGTATAATACATTTTGGGGAGGTGTTGCTTTTGGCTATTGCTTTTTTTTTTTTTTTAAAGATTTTATTGGGGAATTGGGGGAGGGGAACAGTGTCGGGGAATCAGGGAAGGGGAACAGACAAGTTGCCGTCCTTTTTTTGTTCTTCAGTCTAGTTGTGGAGGATGTCACTTCATTGGCCCATGTTGGCATTAGCATTGCGCTCCTCCTGGGTGGGGCAGATCGGTTGTCGGCCTCTGGATGGATGGCTGCTCACGGCAGCTCTTGGCAGCTCACGCTGGCTGCCAGCCGCTCACGCTGGCAGCCGGCCACTCACTGTAGCCTATGGCAGCCCACTGCAGCACGGCTGCAGCACACCCTGTCACTGGCGACTCACAGAAGCCCAGCTCCAGCTGGAGCTGTTGTTCACCACCTTAGCTATAGAGGGCAGTGTCACTGGCCCTCATATGTGGGATCCGAACTGGGGTGCCGCTGCTCAGAGCTGGCGTCCCAAGCCAGCTCCTAACCAATGAGCTGGCCCTGGCTAATGCTTTTTAAAAGGTTAAAAATATTTAAGGGGCTGCCCAAGTGGCTGAGTTGGTTAAGAGTTAGTTTAAGAGGGTGAGCTCTGAGCAACAGGGCCGCTGGTTTGATTCCCACATGAGCCAGTGACACTGTGCCCAACCTGAGCTGCTGCGGAGCTGCCAACAAGTGGCAGGATAGCTTAGCTGGTGAGAGCACGTGCTCCTAACAACAAGGTTTCCAGTTTGATTCCCACATGCGATGGTGGCTATGCCTACCAGCAACTAAGATTGAACACAGCACCTTGAGCTGAGTGGCCGCAAGCTGTCAATGGGCAGCTGAATGGCGACTGGACTTGGAACTGAGCTAGCTACGCCCTCTACAACTAAGATTGAAGGACAACAACTTGGCTGTTCCCCTTCCCCAATTCACCAATAAAATCTTTAAAAAAAAAAAAGAATCTGAGCTCCCTAAATAGAGGTAGCACATATCTGTTGTACTTGGGCCCTTATCTCAATAGCAACCCTCTCCCAATAGGGACAGCTTTTGGGGGAAAGTAAACCTATGTGCCTGCCCATTAAGACAGAAACCTGCCTAAGGGACAAAGGGACACCGTCCTTCCTCTCACCATCCTACTCATCCTGACCAAAGTTCAGATACTCTCTCCCAAGATTTTGAATCTTGAGCAAGTGCAGAAGGCTGAAGAAAGAATGGATCGACCCATCAGACAGTTTCCACTACAAGACCTTTCATGTGGCTACAGCTTCTGCACTGTGTTGGTTAACTACTGTTACTGTACTAAATATTTGTTACCTCACAGTCAGGAGTTTGGGAATAGCTTAGTTAGGTATTTCCAGCTTGGGGATCCTCATGTGGTTTCATTCAGCATGCCAGCAGGAGCCGCCATCATCTGACAGCTTGAATGTGGCTGACGATTCACATAGGTGGCTGTTGACAGGAGCTCTTAGTTCCTTGCCATGTGGGACTCTCCCCAGGCTGTTCGGGTGTCCTTGTGACATGCCTTTTGTCACACCTAGTCTCTGAAGTCACACACCATCATTCTGCTTTATTCTAGTCCTTAAAAGTGAGTCACTATGTCCAGCCCTCATGCAAATGAAGAAGTGTTAGGTAGAAGTGAGAACATGTAGAAGGAGGAGGGGTGGGAGGGGGTCCACTGTGCCTACAGAAAAAGCTCATAACTGGCTTTGGTTAACTGCTTCCCACCACGTGTATCTGTTTTTACAACAACACATGACAAGAGGTGGTCTGGAGCAAGACAAGGATCTGAGTCAACAGGCCTCCACCCATCTTGGGAGGTCACGCCCTCCTATGGAAGAGCATGCACCACTTTTCCCACCAAATCAATATGTAACTCCAGGGTGGGCCGAGTGACTCAGTTGGTTAAGAGCATGAGCTCTGAGCAACAGCGTCTCCAGTTTGATTCCCACATGGGCCTGTGACGCTGTGCCAGAGCTGAGCTGCCACTGAGCTGCCAACAAGTGGCAGGATGGTTCAGCTGGCGAGAGCACATGCTCCTAACAACAAGATTGCTGGTTGGACTGCCACAAGGGATGGTGGGCTATGCCCACCCGCAACTAAGGTTGATCACGGCACCTTGAGCTGAGCCTGATGGCAACTAGACTTGGAGCTAAGCTTGCTGCGCCCTCCACAACTAAGATTGTAGGACAACAACTTGGCTGTTCCCCTTCCCCAATTCCCCAACACTGTTCCCCATCCCCAATTCCTCAATAAAATCTTAAAACAATAAATAATGTAACTCCGTCACTCCACCCAGCAAACTATAAGTAAGTCCTGGGACAAGAGCCCTCTCTCTCTCTGGCCCTTTCTCTCTCCCTTCCCCTGTCTCTCACTCCCTCACTCCCTCACTCTTTCCCTCTCCCCATCTCTCCCTCTCCCCACCTCAGCTAGGCCCATCCTCTTCCCTGAGAATGTATCACTAATAAATCCTGCTTGCATATTAATCAGCTTGCTGACCTTTGATTCTTCACTGTGGGCAAGAAGAACTGAGACTCCCGTAACAGAATTACAATTATGTTTCACGTATTGAAGGGAGGACAATTAAAGATTTTGTGAGCCTATTTTGAAATCACTACATGAGTCCTTCGGAGCCCTATGGACCCCTGTTGACAAGCCTTATTCTCCCACGTGAGCTTGATGGGAGCAGGACCCATGTATGCAGTCACACAAAGTTTAGCACTTGGAGGGGTCCCACACTATTGTTTTTGTCTTGAAATTCTTAGTGGTTTTTGAACAAGGGTCCTTGTGTTTTCATTTTGCACTGGCCTCTCCAAATTATGTTAACTGCCAGATACTCTTCTCAAAAATTCACTCGTGTTTGAATTAGCCAGAATTAATTAATCAATCTATTTATTTATTTCCTTCCTCCCTCCCTTCCTTCCTTCCTTTTTCTTCTTTTTTTTTTGCTTGTTACCAAAGTTCTATGATACAGTCACCTTTTCCCCTTTATATTTGTATGCACTGTAGACCAGCAGATAGCAGGCATTCAGCCAGTATTTCTTGGTTAATGGAAATTGACACATAGTAAATTACATACCAGATCCTAAGAACAGTTTCTGACTATATATATATAAGGGCAAGGATGGTATCTTCTGTGGACTGTATGTGTGCTACATCTCTGGATCTGGATAGTAATTGGTCACTGAATATTGAACTGAAAAAAAGCTGGCAAAAAAAGAAGGTCAGAACCCAGATATGTCTACTTATTCTACACTATTCTGTTTCATCAAGTGATTCGTATTATTTTTGAATTTGTGCATTTGTGTGTCTATGGCCCTATATTATTTGTCAGGCTAACAATGTGTTGCCACCAGACTGCAATTGTCATGCAGGCCAGGACCATGTCTGTCCCTTTGCTCATGTAGCCCTCATGCCTGGCCCAAAATCAGCCATAGACATTCACTGAATGAATTGTAGATGGGATCGAAGCCACAGGAAGGGTGTCAAGATGGAAACACAAGCAAAAGCCTGCTCTCCTGTGTTTCTCAACTGAACATATTTGTACAAGTGTGTTAATCCCTGGAAAAGGAGGTACAATTCTGCATTAGAGGTAGGGAGTTAAGGTTGCAGATGGGGGTGGATTAGTCCGCTTGGGCTGCCAGAACAAAGTGTGACTTAAATAACATGAATTTATTTTCTCACAGCTTTGGAGGCTAGAAGTCCAAGATCAGGGAGTCAACAGGGTTGGTTCCTTCTGAGGCCTTTGTCCATGGTAGGTAGATGGTTATCTTATCCCTGTGTCCTCACATGGTCTTCCTTCTGTGTGCATCTGTGTCGTACTCTCTCTTCTTATAAAAACAGCTGTCATATTGGATTAGGGCCCACCTTACTGACCTCATTTAAACTTAATTACCTCTTTAAAAAGCTCCAAATACAATTTCCAAATATAATCACATTGTGAGGAACTAGGGGTTAAGACTTCAACATATGAATTTTGCAGACCCAATTCAGCTCAGACAATCCATTGCTGCCAAAGGATAGAAAGATACGGTGGGAGGGAAAGGCTGATAAACAGGCCCCATCATATGTTGAGAAACACACAGATGTGGTCCTGGGAAGGTCAAAAAGTTCTTTTAAGGAAACGTCCTCCCCCCTCTTTTACTTACTGCTGCTGGTCTGGCTAGCCCCTACCATCCCTCTTGAAAATGACCTCAGCAGCCCTTTTTATCAGTTGGAGACAATTAGAAACTATAGACAAAAAATATTACTCAAGAAAGGCTATATTTCCCCATAATCAATAAAACTGATAGGGCATTGAAAAGTGGAACCCTGGGCTAAGAGTGATGAAAATTTGGTCCTAACACCGTATGTACTAGAAAGAAATTCTTCCCTGGTCTATATGTCTTAATTATTCAGGCTGGAAATTTCACTTTTTTTTTTTTTTTTAGGCCAGTGTCACTGGCCCTCATATGTGGGACCTGAACCGGGGACGCTGGCTTCCCAGGCCAGTGCTTAACCACCGCGCCACTCGGCCAGCCCTGCACTTTTAGATTTTTTTTTTTTTTCTGATGGCAGTGTCACTGGCCCTCACATGTGGGACCGAACCGGGGCTGCTGGCTTTCCAAGCCAGCGCTTAACCACTGCACCACTCAGCTGACCCCAGCCCTGCACTTTTAGATGTGTACCTTTGAGGTGTCACTTCACACCTGTCAGAATGGCGATCATCAATAAATCAACAAATAACAGTAAGTATTGGCAAGGATGTGGAGAAACGGGAACCTTGTGCACTGTTGGTGGGATTGCAAATTGGTGCAGCCACTGTGGAAGACATGTGGCAGTTTCTCGAAAAATTAAAAATAGGACTACCTTATGACCAAGCAAATCCACTTCTGGATATCTATCCAAAATCCAAAACACTAATTCAAAAGGATATATGCATCCCCTATGTTCATTGCAGCACTATTTACAATAGCCATGACATGGAAGTAAACCAAGTGTCCACCAATAGAAGATTGGATAAAGAAGATGTGGAACATGTGTACAATGGAATATTGCATAAAAAAGAATGGAATCTTACCATTTGTGACAACATGGATGGACCTGGAGGGTATTATGCTAAGTGAAATAAGACAGAGAAAGACAAATACCATATTATCTCGCTTATATGTAGAATCTAAAGAACAAAATAAATAAACAAATAAAACAGACTCATAGATACAGAGAACAAACTGATGGTTGCCAGATGGGAGAGGGGTTGGGGGCTGAGTGAGGAAGGTGAAGGGATTAAGAAGTACAAATTAGTAGTCACAGGAGAGTCATAGAGATGTAAAGTACAGTGTAGGGAACAGAGTCAATAATATGGTAATAACTATGTATAGTGCTAGGTGGTTATTAGACTGATCGGGGGGATCACTTAGTAAATTATACAAATATCTAACCCACTATGCTGTATACCAGAAACTAATATAAAATTATACTGAATGTCAACTGTAATTTTAAAAAGGAAAGAAATGTACCTTTGTTTTTCTGTAACTGAACTGGAGTTCTCCCTTGACATCCTGGTCTTCCAGAGGGTGGAGCTCAAGTCAGCAGTTCAGGGTCTCTCAGTGCCTTTCTGCAGAGGGCTCCAGGGTGCTACAGAATGTGCACTGACACCCCCAAGACATCCTTGTGCCCTCCATGCCCTCAGAGTCTAGTTCCTACAGGTCACTGCCATGTCCACCTTTTGGGGTCTGCCAGCTCCTTTCGCAATGGCTCTTTATGCCCGGCACCACAGTGGAGCACATAGGGCTCTGGGGGGAGGAGGAGGCTCTCTCAGTCCTCTCCCTCACAGCTCAGTGGGTCTCTGGAACCTTACTGCTACTCTGGGACCCACTGGGAAAAGGAGAATGTAGATTCCCTCTACCCCAGATTCTCCAGACCTCTCTATGGTTTGTTTCAGGGTCCCTTCCACTCCCAGGACTCAGCCCAAGGAGTCATGATAAAGAGCCCATTTGCAAGTCTAAGCACTCTGTACTCCTGTCTCTCCCCAAACCCTGAGTCAGAGAACTTTCTCTGGTCTGAGCACAGAGTGGCCTGACCCTTCCTCTGATCTTTTCAATCATTGTTTATGATAGTTGTACCTCCCAGGTTTTTGAAACTCAAACCCTAGGCTTCTGTAACCACAAAGCATTTTTTTCTGCTTTTAGGCTTTATCTCTCCTTCCCTGAGGCAGTAAATGACACTGGGTAAAGTGTCAAAGGGAAAAGGAATTGGGGGTAGGGAGTGGGGAGAGAGGGGAACTTCAGTGACATATCTCAAAATATGACCCTGACACACTTGTATTCACAAATTTCTCCCTTCAGGGAACATTGCTTCTAATTTTGCTCTGGGCCATCTCACATCGTTTGGATGGCACCATCAACTCTGACCACCCAGTCCTTGCCTCTTTCTTTCCAGGAAGTGACACCTGATTCCACTTAGGAATCTCACTGCTAGATGGGAAGCCTCACCTGCGCTGCAGAAATCCTCTCCCAAACTCACTCCTCTCTGGACACCACCTGACATTTTCCCACCTTGTCTTCTCTCTCATGGCCCTGGACTCCACTCTGTGCTACCTGCAGCTCGTAGCCCTCCACCCCTCTTCCGCTTTCCATTTCTCTGGCCCTCTGCATTTCTCCACAGAGCCTTTCCTTTCTTTTCCCTGACATTGGAGGAGTGCCATTGTTCCATAGTGACTACTTCCCTGCTCATACTTAACTCATGTCTCAACTCACTGCAATTTAGCACATGTGGAGTAAAGAACTGATCTTACCCAAAGAGAGAGCTGGCTTTGCCTTCAGCTCTGGGGAGGTGATCTCTAAGTCCTGCAATATACTGATAAGTGTCTTTGTTTACCTATGGGCTTTGGGCCATAGAGCATTGCTTGATCTTTGGAGGAGCTGGAAACTAAAGGTCAACCACACAGGTGACCACCATGTCTCTATGATGTAGCCCCAGTAAAACACTGCACACAGGGCCGGCTAAGTGGCTCAGTTGGTTAAGAGAGTGAGCTCTGAGCAACAGGGTCACTGGTTCGACTCCCACATGGGCCAGTGAGCTGCACCCAAGCTGAGCTGCTGCTGAGCTGCCAACAGGTGGCAGGATGGCTCAGCTGGTGAGAGCATGAACTCCTAACAACAAGGTTGCCGGTTTGACTCCTGCATGGGATGGTGGGCTATGCCCACCTGCAACTAAGATTGAACACGGCACTTTGAGCTGAGTGGCCTTGAACTGCCAATGGGTGGCTGGATGGCGATTGGACTTGGAGCTCAGCTAGCTGTGCCCTCCACAACTAGCTGAAGGATAACAACTTGGCTGTTCCCCTTCCCCAATTCCCCGATAAAATCACAAACAAACAAACAAACAAACAAAAAATGCTGCACACAAGGCTTGGATGAGCTTCCTTGGCTGGCAACACTCTACGTATGTTGTCACATGTTATTGATGGGAGAAGCTAGAGGTGTCCACAACTCCACTAGGAGGGGACAACTGGAAGCTCCAAGTAGGGAACCCTCTTGGACTCTGCACCATGCATCTCTTTCCGTGGCTAATTTTAATCTATATCATTTCGCAGTAATAAAATATAATCATGAGTGTAACAGCTTTCAGTTAGTTCTGTGAGTCCTTCTAGTGAATTATCAAACCTTGGAGACCCCTGAACTTTGCAGCATCCATACATTTACTTAAACTGCTCTCTCAGAGGCACAGATTTCCACTTTCTAGGTCCTCTCCTCAGTCATCCTTCCCTTACCTCTCCATGGCCTTTGACACTTTTTTCGACCCCCTTTTTTCTTGCAATGCTCTCCTGCCTGGACTCTGATGACACTGAAATCTGCTGGCCTCTATTCTACTTCCCAGACTTCATTTTCAGTCTCTATTTCATCCCCTCAGTCTCATTTAGCTTCTTTTCCTTGTCCATTTTTTGTGTGTTTGCTTCTTATTACTTGTCCACATGATAACTAAACATGATAGAGCTGAAACTCAGACCCAGATCCCTGTAATTTTTTTTAAAAAGATTTTATTAGGGAATTCGGGGAGGGAACAGTGTTGGGGAATTGGGGAATGGGAACAGACAAGTTGCTGTCCTTTTGTTCTTCAGTCTAGTTGTGGAGGACATTGCTTCACTGGCCCATGTTGGTATCATCGTTGCGCTCTTCCCGGGTGAGGCAGATCGGTAGCCAGCCTCTGGACAGCCACTCACAGTGGCTCTTGGCAGCTCACACCGGCTGCGGGCCGCTCATGCTGGCTGCCAGCCACTCACTGTAGCCTATGGCAGCCCACTGCAGCAGGGGCTGCAGCTATGCCATTGCTGGAGATTCACAGCCGCCCAGCTCCAGGTGGAGCTGTTGTTTACCATCTTAGCTATAGAGGGCGCAGAGTCACTGGCCCTCATGTGGGATCTGAACCGGCGCCCTGCTGCTGAGAGCTGGCGTCCCAAGCCAGCTTTTAACCAATGCGCCACTTGGCCGGCCCGATCCCTGTAATTTTAAATCCCTGACTTGGTCCCCTACGCTGTCCTCTTGTTCCTTATTCATCCTGACCTGTGTGAATAATTTAAAACCAGGTCAACTTTAAAAATGTATACTTGGTATAGCCTAGATACAGGTCCTTTGTTGGATAAATGTTTTACAAATATTTTCTCCTGGTGTGTGGCTTGCTCCAAGTTTCTGTCTGCATCCCCTTTTCTTCCCTCATCTAGGCCCACAGCCTCCCCCATCATCTCTATGAGGGTGACCCTCAGCTTACATCTGCAACTCTGACAGTTCTTGTGATGTTCCAATAGCTGATGGACATCTCTGTGTGGCATTTGAACCTTGGTGTGTCCACAAATGAACTTGTTATCTTTCCCTCAAAGTATTCCTCCTCTTGGTCAAAGGCATTATTTAATTAGTGCAGGATGATCAGCTTTCCCTGTAGACACTTGACCCTGGTGCATCACCAGGGTCAGTTCAGTGCTGTCTGCCCTCTGGCTGCAGGCTGCCAGTCTGGCTTTGGCTTGGATTCCCATTTTGGCTTAGTTCCTGTCTTCCTGACTTCTGCCTTCATACAGCCCCTGGCTCCAGTTTCAGATTCTGTCTTAGATCCTGATTCATCCAGTATAGGTGCCCCATTCCAGCTTACCTGCCCTGGTCAGGTGTGGGGCAGCCCTGAACACCCCTGGCAGGTCTCTGCTGCCCATTTACTGGTACCCAATCTTCCCCTCCCCCGCTACACATACACACAATTAATGTTTTGAATACTGGCATGAACATTTCAAGATCTGGCAAAGACTCTAGATAATAAAGTATAAGTCACTCTATATAACCAAAGGGAAGCTTTCAGTCTTGGAGTTCAACTGTGCACCAGCTAGCAATAAACTGAGAGTCATAACGCACTTCTTGGGGTGTGTTTTTATTGTTTCTGTGATTATCAACTATTATGTTTAAATCTTCTTAATTTTATTTTTATATTAAAAGATACATAAAAGCAATAATCTATATACAAAACCCTAACTCTACTGTGTAACAAGTATTAGCAGTCTGGATAATACCCTCTCACACACTTTCCTGTGTTCATTCACATACCCAAGCATATATACAGCTATATGGGAATTTCGTTTGCTTGTTTTTACCAAAGTAGAATCATTCTATACACAGTACTCTGCATCTTGCTTCTTTCCCACTTGACAATGTACTATGGACATGCCTACAGTTCGGTAAATATAGATCTAACTCTATCCTTTTTTCTTGTTTTTATACACACCCATACACACGTACGAAATTGGACAATTAAGTTTGCGAACTTATTACAACAATGTGGCTAACCATTTTTGACATCAGAGGGATTATTCATCATGAATTTCTACCAACTGGACAAAGAGTTAACCAAGTTTACTATTTGGAAGTGCTGAAAAGGCTGCGTGAAAAAGACAAAAACGTGGGCCGGCCGAGTGGTGCGGTGGTTAAGAGGTGGCTTGGGATGCTAGTGGCCCCGGTTCGGGTCCCACATATGAGGGCCAGTGACTGCCCTCAAAAAAAAAAAGACAAAAACGACCTGAACTTTTCGCCAACAATTTATGGCACTTGCATCACGACAATGTACCAGCTCATATGGCACTGTCTGTGAGGGAGTTTTTAGCCAGTAAACAAATAACTTTATTGGAACATCCTCCCTGCTCACCTGATCTGGCCCCCAATGACTTCTTTCTTTACTCAAAGATAAAGTAAATATTGAAAGGAAGATATTTTGATGACATTCAGGACATCAAAGGTAATATGACAACAGCTCTGATGGCCATTCCAGAAAAAGAGTTCCAAAATTGCTTTGAAGGGTAGACTAGGTGCTGGCATCGGTGCATAGCTTCACAAGGGGAGTACTTCGAAGGTGACCATAGTGATATTCAGCAATGAGATATGTAGCACTTTTTCTAGGATGAGTTCGTGAATGTAATTGTTAAACCTTCACATAGAGAGAGAATTTTGCATAAATAAGATCCCATTCTTGTTTAATTCACCAAAAATCTGGATGAACATGCTACTCTCACACCTCTATTCTAGTACTTGCTTCTTTGTATAGCATGTACTTTTTTTACATGTGTATCCATCACCAAACAGTAAACTTATCATCCTTTTAGTACTTCTTCCTTATCATCCTTTTAGTGCCTCTTCAAGAGTAGGAGCTCAATAAATGTCTGCTGAATGCATGGAAGTTTGTATTATTACTCTTCCTGCTTTGCAGTTGGAGAGCATCAACTAACTTGCCCAAGAACCCACAACTAAAATGTGGTGGCATAATGGCTCAGACTCAGATCCCTGTCACTGTAAGTCCTTTATATGGTCCCTACACTGTGCACTTATGCCAGAGTCATCCCCATCTATGTGAACAATTTAAAACTTAAACCAAGTAAATTTTAAAAATGCATACATGGCATGGGCTGGCCAAGTGGTGTGTTGGCTTAGAGCATGAGTTCTGAGCAACAGGGCTGTCGGTTCAATTCCCACATGGGCCAGTGAACACTGCCCCCTAGCTGAGCTGTCACTGAGCTGCCAATAGGTGGCGGGATGGCTCAGCTGGTGTAACATAAAGATTGCCTGTTTGATGGTGGGCTATGCCCACCTGCAACTAAAGATTGAACTCAGCACCTTGAGCTGAGCTGACACCCGGATGGCTCAGTGGATAGGACATGCACTCTTAACAATAAGGCTGCTGGTTTGACTCCCACATGGAATGGTGGCTACGCTCACTAGCAACTAAGATTGAACACAGCACCTTGAACTTAGAGGCCATGAGCTGCCAATGGGAAGCCAGATGGTGACTGGGATCCTCCACAACGAAGATTGAAGAACAACAACTTGGCTGGTCCCCTTCCCCAAGTCCCCAACACTGTTCCCCTCCCCCAATTCCCCAATAAAATCTTAAAAAACAAAAATGTGTACATGGCGTATTCTAGATACAAGTCCTTTGTTGGATGAATGTTTTGGAAATATCTTTTCCCAGTATGTACCTTCCTTTTTATTTTCATAGCAGTCTTTTTTTGTTTTTTTTTTAAAAAAGATTTTATTGGGGAGGGGCAGCGTTGGGGAACCGGGGAAGGGGAACAGACAAATTGCTGTCCTTCTGTTCCTCAGTCTAGTTGTGGAGGGTGTCGCCTCACTGGCCCATGTTGGTATAGTCACTGCGCTCTTTCAGGATGAAGCAGATCGGTTGCCAGCCTCTGGATGGTCGCTCACCGTGGCTATTGGCAGCCCACGCTAGCTGCCAGCCACTCACACCAGTCGCCGGCCACTCACTGCAGCCTAGGGCAGCCCACCGCAGCAGGGGCCACAGCCCACCCCATTGCCGGGGCTCGCACAGCCCAGCTCCAGGTTGAGCAGTTGTTAACTGTAGAGGGCAGCGTCACTAGCCCTCACATGTGGGATCCCAACCGGGGCCGCTGGCATCCCAAAACCAGCTCTTGGGCCGGCCGAGTGGCATGGTGGTTGAGCGCTGGCTTGCAAAGCCAGCGGCCCCCGTTCGGGTCCCACATGTGAGGGCCAGTGACACTACCCTCAAAAAAAAAAAGACTAAGACACCAAAACCAGTTCTTAACCAATGCGCCACTCGGCTGGCCTTCATAGCAGTCTTTTGAAGAGTGAAAGTTTTTAATTTTGATAAAGTCATATTTATAGATGCTTTTCCCATTTATACTTCGTGCTTTTAGTGTTATATTTAAGAAACCTTTGTCAAACTCAATGTCAAAACTGACAGTCTTAGTTTTTATACTTAAGTCTATGGAGTTACTTTTTGTACATAGTGTGAGAAAAGGATTGATAATTGAGTTTTTTGTTAGTTTGTTTTTTTAGCATACAGTTATCCAATTGTTCAGCAGCATTTATTGAAAAAATTATCTTTCTTCCATTGATCTGCCTTGCATTTTTGTGGAAAATAAATTGATCATATATGTGTGGTCCTATTTCTGGACTCTCTAATATGTTCTATTGATTGACATATGTACCTTTTCACCAATACCACGCTGTTTTGATTACTGTAGCCTTATAATAAGTTTGGTCATGGAATGTAGGTATGTGAAATGTGTTCTTTTTCAAAGTTGTTTTGAATATTCTAGGTCTTTTACCTGTCTCTACAAAGTTTAGAATCACCTTAACAGTTTTTGCAAAATAGATTGCTAGGAATTAGATCAGAACTGCATTAGATCTGTAGGTCAGTTTGGGAAGAACTGACACTTAAAAAATTGAGTCTCAGATCTGTTAGCATGGTGTCTCTCTCCATTACTTAAATCTTCCCAACTTTCTTTTTCTTTTCTTTTTTTTTTCCCTAAGATTTTACTGGGGAATTTGGGAAGGAGGACATTGTTGGGGAATTGGGGAAGGGGAACAGCCAAGTTGTTGTCCTTCAATCTTAGTTGTGGAGGGCGCAGCTAGCTCAGCTCCAAGTCCAGTCGCCATCTGGCCTCCTGACAGCAGCTCAGGGCAGCTCAGCTCAAGGTGCTGTGTTCAATCTTAGTTGCGGGTGGGCATAGCCCACCATCCCATGCTGGAGTCAACCCACAACCTTGTTGTTAGGAACACGTGCTCTCACCAGCTGAGCCACCCTGCCACCTATTGGCAGCTCAGCAGCAGCTCAGCTTGGGTGCAGCTCACTGGCCCATGTGGGAATCGAACTGGCAACGCTGTTACTCAGAGCTCATGCTCTTAACCAACTGAGCCCCTCAGCCAGCCCCCAACTTTCTTTCAGCAGTGTTTTATAGTTTGCGGTGTGCATGTTTTTCACATCTTTTGTCAAATTTATCCAAGTACTTCATAGTTTTGATACTACTGTATATAGTATTGTTTCTACATTTGAATTGTTAATTGCTGGTGTATAGAAATACAATTGAGATCTCTGATTCCTGCAGCCTTGCTAAATTCACTTATGAGTTCAATAAGAAGACAAACAACCCAATCAAAGGGTGGACAAAAAAAAAATTAAGGAGAAACAGGATATTTGCAGAGCCTCAAAGTATCCCCCACAAATATTTATGAGTTAAAAGGGGAAAATGTTAAGTTTACAGTGAGTGGAGAACAATGATAGACACTGCCTTAGTTAAGTGAGTGAGCTTAACATCATCAGTAGTAAGACATGGACCATATGTACCCCCAACAGGATGTGCGAAGGAGGGCACATTGCCTCTGTGGTATTTCTACCAGAAATTCATAATATCAATCTAATCATGAGAAAATATCAGGTAAATTTATATTGAGGGAAAGTCTACAAAATATCTGATCAGTACTATTAAAAAAGTCAACATCAAAAACAAAAGGAAAGACTGGAGACTGTCATAGATTGGAGACTAAGAAACTATGACAACTAAAAACAATGTACAGCTTTAGATTGGAACCTGGAGGAGAATAAGGACATTAGTAGATGGTGAAATCCAAATAAAATCTTTAGTTTAGTTAATAGTATTGTAGCAATGTTAATTTCCTAGTGTTAATAATTGTACCATGGTTATGTCAGATAGTAACATTAGGGTGTATAAAAAGGTAGGTGGAGGATATGTGAAAACTGTACTATTTTGCAACTCTTCCTTAAGTCTATAATTACAATATTTCAATATAAATTCTATATATTTTTTTTAGCTGAGCCATCCTGCCCCCTGTTGGCAGCTCAGCAGCTGCTCAGTTCAGGCTGGGACTCTAACCAGCCACCCTGTTGCTCAGAGCTTGCACTTAACCAACTGAGCCATTCGGCCAGCCCTCAATATAAATTATTTTAAATGGGCAAAAGATTTAAATAAGCACCAAAGAGAATATACAGAGGTCAAATAAGCATCTGAAAAGACAGTCAACATCATTAGTTACTGAGGAAATGCAAATTTAAATACCAATGAGATACCACCACACACTCACTAGAATGACTATAATTAAAAAGACTAAACATATTAATTGTTGACAAGGATGTGGAACAACTGGGACTCTCTCACACTGATGGTGGGAATGTAAACACCATTTTGGAAGCAATTTGGCAATTTCTTAAAAGGTTCAACATACATCTACCATACAACCCAGACATTCAATCCTAGGTATTTACCCAAGAGAAATGAAAAGCATATGTTCATATGAAGACTTGTACATGACTGTTCATAGCAGCTTTTCTTTTTTAATAGTCAAAAGCTGGAAAGAATCCAAATATACATTAGCAGGTTAAGGGATAAATGAATTGTAGACTATCCATACACTGGACTACTTCTCAGCAATTAAGAGGAATAAACTATTGATACATGTAACAACATACATACATTTCAAAATAACTATTCTTAGTGGAAAAAGCCAAACAAAAAAGAATAAATCCTGTATGATTCATCCATTTACATAAAATTCTAGAAAATGCAACTAATGTATGCAGAAAGCAAATCAGTAGTTGCCTAGGCACAGGGGTTTAGGAGGAGGTAAGAATGAATTACAAAAGGGCAGGAGGAAACCTTTGGGGGTGATGAATATGTTTATTATCTTGATTGTGGTGATGGTTTCATTGTATATATATATATATATATATATATATTGCAAAACTCATCAGACTGTATACTTTAAATATATACAGTTTAATGTATATTAATTATACCTCATTCAGGCTAGTAAAACATGGGTACTTGGACTCAAGGAACCTGTACGAATAGTGTGGTCAGCTTATATAGCCTCATACCAGATACTAAATCAGATTCAAACTAGGTAGAGGTGTGGGACAGATTTCACCAGTTATGGAGAGACAGATATTCACACTTATCCCCTTCTGGGTTTCCCAGAGATTAGGGTCCCATGTCCAGAAACTGGCATTCCTAGAAGGTATAAAAGAAGTGGATACAACACAACATTGCTGGGAGAGACGGTAAGAGCCGATGGAAGCTAGCAGAGTCCTATAGTTTATATCCTGGGGGATCGTTTTCCTTAACCCTTGGCAAAGGGTTTTGCTGCTGCAGCAAGTGGAAGGGAATGCGCTTGAGTCTTTCTCCAAAGTTTGGCTCCAAACCACAAATTCCTGATTCCTATTCTGGTTTATTCTAATAAGAACTAGGCTGATCCCTTAATCCCTATTTAAAGGACCCTTATTTACTGAAGCCATCAACTCTGGGCAAAACATTATAAATCACTCTCTAGCTGGATCCAGAGCATGAGGTGGATGCTGGACTAAGAATGGGCACACAGAGGGTAATATTATTATGAATCTTCTCCGTTTTCCTGTGAGCCCCCAGTACTGGGAACTGCCCAGCCCCTTCAGATCCAGCCTCCACTGTTCTCCTCTCTGCTCTGTGTCAGGGGCAGGACTGAGGTATCACCCTTGCCTCCAGGTTCCAGCTGGGTTTGGCCAGTGGGAAACAATAGTAGGAAATCAGAGGAAGGGAAAGATAGAGAGTAGGATCTCCCAGTTACTGGTTTTTACCTAAGGCTGCCACTCTTGTCTTGTCTTGACTAGAGCTCCCACCTGGTTTCAGTACAGTTGCCCTGCCTTGTCCCTTCAGGCCTGGGGGTGATAACAGCTTCCCACTGTTCTAATCCCTGCGTGGTTTATCCTCCCTAGCTGATGCCCTTATTCCAGGTCACACCTTTGTACATGTCTCTTCTTCAGCTCTCAGTTAGCCCTTCTAAGGTGCAATCCCTTTCCTGCTGCAGCTCTGACTGACACACCTTAACAGCCCAAACACCCCCAAACATGACCCTCATCTATTGTCTTTATCTCCCAACAGTTTATCTCCCAACAGCATGGTTTGCTGATATACCTCCCAAAGTCCTCTCCTCTTGGCCTGGGTGCTCCTTCTGTTTCAATTCTTCCTCTGCAGCCACCTCTGTTTCCAACAATCATCTGCCCATTGATCAATCTGTGTTGACATTGCTCTGTTTAAAATTGAAGTCATCGGGGCCGACCTAGTGGCTCAGTCGGTTAAGACCGTAAGCTCTGAGCCATAGGGTCGCCAGTTCGATTCCCATTTAGGCCAATGAGCTACTCCCAAGCTGTGCTGCCACTGAGCTGCCAACAGGTGGCAGGATAACTCAGCTGGTGAGAGCACGTGCTCCTAACAACAAGGTTGCCGGCATGGGTTGGTGGCTATGCTCACCTGCAACTAAGATTGAACACTGCACCTTAAACTGAACAGCCACAAGCTGCTGAGGGGCAGCTGGATGGTGATTGGACTTGGAGTTGAGCTAACTGCGCCCTCCACAGCTAAGATTGAGTGACAACAACTTGGCTGTTCCCCATCCCCAATTCCCCAATAAAAATCTTAATAAATAAATAAATAAAATTATGAGTTGTTTATTAAAAAAAAAATGAAGTCATCTCATCTTCCTCAACCAGCACCCTTGCCGTGCTTCAATACTGTGTCATTTCCACCTCAAAAACTAGCTGACAACGAGAACCTGGAGGAATGCAAGGGGAGCCACTCCCAAGCCTCTAAACACAATTTAAAAATGGAAAGACCAGGGGCCGGCCGAGTGGCGCAGTGGTTAAGCGCTGGCAAGCAAGCAGCCCCGGTTCAGTTCCCACATGAGGGCCAGTGACACTGCCCTCAAAAAAAAAAAAAAAAGGTGAGACCAATGTGCTTGCTATGCAAAGTAGCCTCAAGGAATTCCCCTCCAACACATAGCCACCCTTAATTAAATCCTTCCTCCACAGAAATTCTGGCCCCGCACTGCCTCCTCCCTCCCAGCATTCCCTTTGTCCCAGCCTATTCACTAACCTCCCACAGGACTGAACTTTCTACTCTCCATCCTACTGCAGGCCCTCATTGTCTTTCACCTACTGCTGGAGTGTCCCCCGCATCGGTTCCCTCCCTTCGCTCTCCCACCAAGATCCTGGCCACACAATGCCAGCTCGGCAAAACACAGGTCTGAGTAGGAGCTTTCAGTGGCTCCCTTGTGCATGCAAAGGCCCACCCGCTCTTCCACTTCTCTATTGAACGTGTGAATTTATATCAAAGCTGTTCGTTAAAAAGAATTAATGCCCTTCTTTACTTCGAGTTTCAGTTTTTTTAAACACCAAAATGTACGGAAAACTTCTCTAACTTTCTTTAGCATCTGTCGTGAAGCATCACACTTCCCTCTGCCTGTCGGTGCCTTGGCTGACGTCTGAGCAGGACGGGGCGGGTGGCCACAGGTTTCTACCAAAGAATGCTCCAGATGAGGAGAGGTTTGAAAGGCGCGAGAGGTTCCCGCTGACCCAAGCCGGCGCACCCGGGCCTGCGATCATTACCAGAGCACTGGCAGGGCTTCAGGGCACGGTCAGGAGGAGGGAGGAGGCCGAGAGAACCGCCACCGACGGCGCCCAGGTCTGGCAGACACGGACCCACCCTGCCAGGCTGGGGGCGCGCTTCCAGGGGCTCCGGCCGCCAGGCCTGTCCATCCCAAGCGCTCAGGTCCCCGGCCCTGAAGGAGTACACAGGGTAACCCCACGCGGGCCCAGAACCCCGGCCGTGGGCCGACCTCCAGTCCGGCGTGACCTCCGCCCACCACGCGAGGACCTAGCAGCGCCAGGGGCCGAGGGAAAGCGAGGCTAGCGAAGCAGGGGCGGGGCTGGGAGGGGCGGTGCCCCGGCGTCGGGGTAGGGGCGGGCGAGGGCAGGTCAGGGCCGCCTCCAAGCCCGCCACGCCCCGCCACGCCCCCGCCGGGGGCGGTAGGACCCAGTGACGGACAGGTCCCCGGGCCGGTCACGGCGCGCCTCGCGGTCCAGAGGGCCCGACCCGGCGAGGCACGCGGTGGGGCTCGGGAGGGGCGGGGGCGGGCGGGGAAGCCTCTGGTGGGCGGGGCCTCGGGAGAGTAGCAGCGCTCCCAGCCAATGGGAGGCGGGAGATGTCCCGTTAGCGCCGGATCCCAGCGGGGCGGGCGGGGCGGGCGGCGCCGTGGGGATCCCGCGGCGGCCGAGGGCCCCAGACTCGGCTTCGTGTGGCAACATGGACCGGATGACCAGCTCCATGAAGCAGGTGCCCAACCCCCTGCCCAAGGTGCTGAGTCGGCGCGGGGTCGGCGCGGGGATGGAGGCGGCGGAGCGAGAGAGCTTCGAGCGGACTCAGGTGGGAACCAGGGGACCCCGGGGTATGCCTGGCTGTGGCATCCCGGGAGAGGCGGTGTGCCGAAGGGCTTTGAAGGGAGTAGGGGTCTTGCAGGCCCAGTGAATGACGGAACAAGGGGGCCGGGAGAAGGGGCATCTGGTGCGCAGGGCTAGGCGACCCGGGAAGGTCGGGGACCTGGGCATCCCAGCTGGCCTGGGGGAAAGGGCAGGTTGTCTCCGAGGAGTTGGCATGATCTGTGCGGCGCGGCCGAGGGGAGCCCGTCCCGGCAAGGCAGAGCAGGGGCCCCTGGGGAGGTGATTGAGGGAAGAACCGAAAAGGGGCTGAATGGAAGGAGTGCCCCTAGGCTGGGAGAGCGCACTGGGCAGCCACTTGGAGACTCAAGTGTGGCGGCGGAGAGTAGGGAACTGGGTTAGGGATATGCAGGGTGGGGAGTCCTTTCCACCCCTGTCTATCGCTTCTCAGTTGCACTGACATACCCCCACCCCTAACACCCCCTTCTTGGTGCCTCTTTCTTGGCTCACACCACCCCCAGCTGTCGGCTCTTGGAGGCCTGGCCAAAGGGGTCTGAGCGGTGAGAAGGAATGTAGGAAATGCGAAGTGTGGCCGAGCTTGGAAAATGACTGGGGGCTGAAGGAGGGAGGCGGCCAGGGGCAGGAATGGGGGCGCTTGGCCTGACAGCCCAATGCTGGGAGGATGAGCTGCCCAGTGGTGCCTAGAGCTCTGACTTGGGGTTTTGGTTTCATCCCCCAAGATGTGCCTGACAGCTAATAGGCAGACTGCCCTATTTGTCCAGCCTGATGAAGGCTGGGGGCCAAAATTCCTCTGTGTCATCAACAAAAAGCCACAATCCATTTTTACCTCGGTTTTAATGCCTGGTGAATTGATTTGACTGAATCACGCTGACATGTTTAAGGTGTTCATCAGCTCGTTTGTATGCAAAAATCCATTTCAAAGGGTGCAGCACTCCTTTTAATCCCAGTGCCAAAGTTGTATGGGCAGATTGGATCTTCACTCTTGCTCTCAGAGTGAAAGCTTTGAAGATTCAGCTGAGCCTCCACTGCCAGAGGCTGATTCCCTTACTCTGCTCTGCTTGTCTCCCCAAACTTTTGGATAGGAAAGATTGTGAGGACCTTACTGAGTGTTCTATATGTGGAACGTTGCAAAGAATAAAGCTTTTCACCCCAGAAACTTCATCCTTTCCATTTTCCAGCCACATCTGGCCCCCGAAGGTGATGTAAAGTAGGGAGCGTCCCCTCTCTGGGCCGTCCTGCCCTAGGCAGGATGGGAGAGATGGCCATTCACTTCTGCCTCCCAGCGCCCAGCAGGGTTTGAAGCTCATTCTCTGGCTTTGTGGACCAGACAGCTGAAAAGAGGAAAGCTTTCCGTCTGCCGTGGATGTGACTGCCTCCACTACCTGCCTGGTCACATATGGCTTCTTGCTCCAGGAAACAGTATGAATATTCTTTTCTTTTAATGGAAAAGCAAAATAAATAGGTAGTATTTTATGATAACCCATTCCCTCTAGAGTCTCAAATAAGTAAAAACTGGAGCAATAGAGAAATATACATAAAACTTTGACCCATTATAGTGATGGAAATTAGGTTCATGAAAGTTTCCAGCTATGACAGGTAATCCCCTCCTGATCCCAGGACAGCCCAACAAGGAGAGTCTAGATGTTTCTGCAGAACATTTGTAATTGGCTAGATTTGACCTAGTGTTTGGGGTTGGTGTGGGAATGAGTAGACTGGATCAGGAAAGAGAGTTTTTTGTTGTTGAAGTTATTAGGCAGGTAGGAGAGAAAAGAAGAGAACAATAAAAAATCTTAGCATTAGTTAATCTGCAAAAACTTACTTAGTTTAATGATTACCTATCAAATATATTATGGTATACAAAAATAACTTAGAAAATTTTTTGTTTGTTTGTTTTGTTTTTAGCTGAGCCATTCTGCCACCTGTTGGCAGCTCAACCACAGCTCAGCTCAGGCTGGGCACCGAACTGCTGTTGCTCAGAGCTCAGCTTGCACTCTTGAACGAGCTCTTAACGAACTGAGCCACTTGGCCGACCCTTTTTTTTTAAAAGATTTTATTGGGGAATTGGGGGAGGGGAACAGTGTTGGGGAGGAGACCAGCCAAGTTGTTGTTCTTAAGTCTTCGTTGTGGAGGGCGCTCCAGTCGTGCCATCTGGCTTCCTGTCGGCAGCTCTTGGCCTCTAAGCTCAAGGTGCTGTGTTCAATCTTAGTTGTGGGTGGGCATAGCTACCATCCATGTGAGAGTCAAACCAGCAGCCTTGTTAAGAGCACACGGCTCTATCTTCTGAGCCATCCGGCGGCAGCTCAACTCAAGGTGCTGAGTTCAATCTTTAGTTGTGGGTGGGTGTAGCCATCATTGAACAGGCAATCTTGTTGTTACACCAGCTGAGCTATCCTGCCACCTGTTGGCAGCTCAGCAACAGCTCAGCTAGGGTGCAGTGTTCACTGGCCCATGTGGGAATCAAACCGGTGGCCCTGTTGATCAGAGCACAGCACTCTAAGCCAACTCTTAATGAAATGAGCCGCTGGCCCGGCCCCTGGAAAACATTTTTTAGTGAATTAAGAGACCATGAAAGAGCCGGCCAAGAGGCGCGTTGGATAAGAGCTGGCTTGGGACGACAACGGCCCCGGTTCGGATCTCATATATGAGGGCCAGTCACACTGCCCTCTACAGCTAAGATGGTGAACAACAGCTCCACCTGGAGCTGGGTTGCTGAGTCCCCGGGGTGGCATAGCTGCAGCCCCTGCTATAGTTGGCTGCCATAGGCTACAGTGAGTGACTGGCAGCCAGTGTGAGTGGCTGGCAGCTGGAGTGAGCTGCCAAGAGCCGCTGTGAGTGGATGTCCAGAGGCTAGCAACAGATCTGCCTCACCTGAGAAGAGCGCAATGATGATACCAACATGGGCTAGTGAAGCAATGTCCTCCACAACTAGATTGAAAAACAAAAGGACAGCAGCTTGTCTGTTCTTCTCCCCCAATTCTCCAATAAAATCTTAAAAAAAAAAAAAAAAAGAGACCATGAGTATCAGTCAAGTTGTGATAATTGTAACTAATTAGTGTTTGGCACTATTCTAAGTACTTTATTATATTGCCTTCTTTAATCTCAACAAGGACCTATGTGGTGGGTATCAGCCACATTTTCCAAGAGAAAAATTTATGCACAGAGAGGTTAAGTAACCTGTCCAAGGCCACACAGCTAAAAGTGGCCCCAATCTTTAAGCAACCTTGTATTGCTTCTGAGTACTGGGCAGGTCACTAGCATTGGATCTAGAAGAGATTTGAGTTTTATGGCTAGGCACATGGATAGGCTCTCTGGCCTCAGGTCAGTTGTCTAACCTTTTTAAGCCGTGGTTTCCTTATTGTAGAAGATACTTACCTGGCAGATTTATTGTGGGGATTAAATGAAATAGTATGCATGAAGGCATTTTGTAAATTGTGGAGCATTATTTCAGTGGTTATTGCTATAATCTGACTAGGGAGATGAGACATAAAGAAAGCACAGTAAATAATTGTGCAGGCTGTGATTAACTCCTCCATAGAGTGATGAAAGTGTTACTAGGTAATGCGATAATTACCAAGATTGTGTGCGTACAGTACAGGCTGGGGGTGGGTGGGAGGGGGTAGGGAGCCCTCACTGAGGACTGGACCTCTTTCAGCATAAGTTAGCACTTGTTGGTTGGAGGGGAGGAGATGAGGCATTCCGGGGATGGGGACTGGTATAAGGAAACATCTGGAGGTGAAATTGGCTTAGGTGGAGACAGGAACAGAACTGGCCACTCCCAGCTGCAATCTCGTACCATTTTTCTGTGTTGCCCTTAGTAAACTATGAGTTCCTGAGGAAGGACTATGTCTTGCTTTTGCCTGTGTCCTCAGATGCCTGAGGCTTGTGTTAGGGGTAGGCTGGCTGTATGAGGGTAGGAAGTGACTGCTTAGCTCTTGAGTGAAGCCCTGGCCTGGGTGGGTTACTCAGACCTGGGCTACAGAGAACATCTGTAGCTACTTGATGTTTCCCCCCAAGTTTCTTCCTGCGTCAGCCTCATCTCCTCCACTCTCAGTCAGGATCCTGCCCCATCCATCAGCGGACTCTGATTTTTCTGCCTTCCTTCTGGTCAGGCCAGTGTCCTGGCTGCCTGTGCCCTCAGACCGGCACTGTTTCCACACTTCTGTCAGCTTCTTCCAGGAAGCCTTCCATCCTCAACTCTCCTGGCATCATCCTCACACTTCACATGGCCACTGTCCCTGTCAGAGTGGGGACCCCAGACCTTCCTGCCACAGCCTCTGTCTCCAACTAGATCCCGGGTATGTTCCCCATCCAACCCATCACAAGCACCCTTCAGGGTCTAGGGGAATGAAAAGTTGTTCTTGCCCTCCAAATAGCTGCTGTAATTATGATCCCTTGCCTGGAGCACTTCACCGTTTTAACCATCGTTGGGGCTGCATGGTAATTAGGTGTTGTCTCTGTCACTTTATGGATGGGAACTTAGTAACTTTCAGGGCCACCAGTTGGTGAATGAAAAGGTCAGGATTCAAATCCAGGACTCTACTTTCTAGGTCTCAGGCCCCTTCCATCACCCTGTCCTCACACTGCCAATTCCAGAGGGCGATTCTGGAATGAACCAGGAAGGCTGCCACTCATAGACAAACCAAATACTGTGTCTGTATTTACTTAGCTGGGAAATGATTTTCTCTATTGTTTGTGTAATTTTTCCACATTCATTTAGTGAACGCACACTGTGGAGGGGACACAGAGATGAGTGAGATAAACAGACCAGCCCCAGAGAAGCTCACGAGTCAGCAGGGAGGTGGACCAGCCACTGCAGGGCTCTACACGGAGGACAGAGGGCCTGCAGCACTGGTCTCCCTGGAGCCCTTACCAGGGCATTTTTTTTTCAAACTTTTTATTGGGGAATTGGGGGAGGGGAACAGCATTGGGGAATCGGGGAAGGGGAACAGACAAATTGCTGTCCTTTTGTTTTTCAGTCTAGTTATGGAGGATGTTGCTTCACTGGCCCATGTTGATAATATCATTGCACTCTTCCTGGGTGAGACAGATCAGTCACCGGCCTCTGGACAGCCATTCACAGCGGCTCTTGGCAGGTCACGCCAGCTGCCGGCCACTCACGGTAGTTATGGCAGCCCACTGCAGCTCTACTGCAGCCTACACCGTCGCCGGTGACTCACAGCCGCCCAGCTCCAGGTGGAGCTGTTGTTCACCATCTTAGCTGTAGAGGGCGCAGTGTCACTGGCCCTAATGTAGGATCCGAACCATGGCTCTGCTGCTCAGAGCTTGCGTTCCCAAGCCAACTCTTAAACAACAAGCCACTGGGCCGGCCCCAGAGCGTGCATTTTTACTGATAGTCCCGGGTGGTCGTGTGCATGCTGAAGTCTGAGCAGCTCTGCTTTTGGGCAGGTAAATGCAGGGATTAGAGGAGAGGCCTGGGCTCTGGAAACACAGAGGAGCCCTTAGAGAGTCACAGTGTCTGTGGGTAGAGCCCACCACAGAGTACAGGATCCTAATGAATCATGCTTTTGGAAGAGCCCAGAGATTTGGTTTCTAGAGAAGAAGAGACAGAAATAAATACTTGTTGAGGGCCCACTGGCTACTAGAAACATGTTAGATGATTTAGATCAACCATCCTATTTAATAGCTCAGGCTCAGAGAAGCCAAGTGACTTGTCCAAGGACACGCAGTGAGTAAAGAAAGAAGCCAGGGCTTCACAATCAGATGATCAAGTCCTCTTCTCCATGTTTAAGTCAGGGAGTGTTTCTGCCACCTTGCTCATGATCTTTGGCAGATGCTCAGCCTTCAATTTACTAGATCAGTGGTTCTCAACCCTGGCTGTACAGGAATGGCTTCTTTCATAAAAGGTATCCCTCCTATTCTCCTCGCTCCCTTAGTTGGTATTGAAATCATAGAAAGGACACCAAGAACGTGGTTTGTACTCGTCTGGTTTCCTCTCAGTGGTACTAATGATCATAGCCAATATTTACTGCACTTACTATGTACAAACGGTGAAAGCCTTACAGGAGCCACCCCTTTCAATTCTTGCAACAAATTTATGAATTCTAATCTCAATTTATAGATGAGGAAATTGGGGCTTAGAGGGGTTAATAACTAGCTCAAGGTTCTGAAGTGAGTGACAGAGCTGGGACACAGACCCAGGAAAACCTGTCCCAGGGCCTGTCCTTATGCAATTGCCATCTGTGTACCACTGCCTGCCCCCTCCCCCGCAGGCTCTCAGTCTCCTTCCTCCCACTTGTGGTTGGGGACCTCAAGGTGCTGTCCTCACCCTACTTTTATCTCCTGTCCACTTCTTCTGACCTCACCTCCATCTGCTGGTTTCTGTTCTCACCTCCATGATGCCCACTCCCCACATCTACCTCTGACTTCTCAGCTTTAGTGACCACTTGCCATTGCCCTCAGATAAACCACACATGCCCCAAACTCAGCATCAGCCTCCCCAGCCTCTGAATGTCCCTGTCTGATCTCCACCGGTCCCCATCAATTCCTTGGCATCAGTTACTTCTGAGACATCCCCTCTCACTCTCACACAATCACCTTCTGTTCTGTGACATTTATCTTGTTTCTATCCTTATTACCTTTTGTCTGCATTGTTGTAATCCTATCCTCCCTGTCCCCCAAACAGCCTGATGCCAGAAGAATTGTCTCTAAAGCCTTACACTGCTTCCATAACTCCCTTTTTTCAAGGAACTTTGCTGGCTCCCCAGAGACCCTGCGTGATGTGGGCACCATCAGGGTCCCTAGTCCCTATCCTTTTCAGGCCTTAACTTATACTGCTGCCCTCCACTAGACAGCCCCCCTAGTCTGGTTCCTGCTAGATCATGTGTTCAGGTGAGCAGGGGCTCTTAGCTACTGTATGTCTCTCACATTCATCTAAGCAAGCTCAAATCTTGGCTTCCCTTCCTGGGCCCTGGGCGTGGCTAATGGCAGTGGTCCTGTGCAGGACCTGGAGTTTGCAGTAGGGCATAAGGGATGTTAGGATGGGTGCAGAGTAATATCAGAGCCCTCCCTGGGGAGAAAATCTGGCTCTGCTCCTGAATTTCTCATTTTAAAAAGAGGAGGCTAGAAGGGCCGGCCGAGTGGCGCGGTGGTTAAGCGCTGGCCTGGGAAGCCAGCGGCCCCGGTTCGGTCCCACAAATGAGGGCCAGTCACATTGCCCTCAAAAAAATAAATAAATAAATAAATAAAATGAGGAGGCTAGAAAAGATTTCTGAGGGTCCTTCCAGCCTTCCAGTATTTTGGCTTATAAAACTCATCTCAACAGGCTTTCACACTGTGGAGTAAGGACATACATTTTCTCTGAGCTCTCAGATGCTCTCTTGAAAAGTTTGCAAATGCCCCCTGTGTGTGGAATGGGGTCCAGGTAGCGGGGATGTGGGGCTCGGGAAAGGATGCTGCTGCATCTCAGGAAGGGATGGGGGGGTGGCCATGTGGCACAGGAGAGCAGACTCCTAGCCCCACTTGGGCACTGGAACGGTTCCTTGCCTGTGAGGCACTGATGAAGTTGAGTTTATGCTCCCCACCCACTGGCGCACTTATTCCACTACCTCAGGACGAAGTGTGGAGGAGACCTGGGTAGGGCACAGGGCACAATCTGATGCAGAGAGCCTGGGGCCAGTGCTTCGCCTTCGTCCAGAGGATGGCCTGGAGAGATGCCCACTTAGGAAAGGGAACTTGTCAGCCCCACCTCTTGGCAGGGTTTGGGCTACTTCCTGTTTTCCTGCCCAGGCAGGCAGGGAGGAGCCCAGCTCCCAGCTGTGGGCAGTACCATCTGACACAGCATGGGGAGCGGGATAGGGTAGCAGTGTCCTCTGGCTCAGACGGTGGAAGAGAGAACGGGGATTTTCTTGAATCTGGGAGGTTGCTGCTGTCACCTCCGCTGGTAATGCCGTGGGACAGCTCAGGAAGCTAGTATGGTCTATGGCTGCTGATTTAACTACAGCCAACACTGTTTGTAGTTTATCAAGCACATTTACACAACCTCTTGTTAGCCGCAGAACAACCATGCAGTAGGTGATCTTGGTCAGTTTTCAAGTGTGGACACTGAGGCTCGCAAAGCTACAGTGACTTGTCTTAAGAGCACTCGGGAAGGAGCTGATCTGGTGGGTCTGGTCTCCGGTTGTATACGTTCCTTTCCTCATATCCCTGTAAAGCTGAAGCCTGCCTGGGGCTGGGAACTTAGAAAAGGTACAAAGATTTTTTTTTTTTTCTAAATTTTTTCCAATTGACTTATTTGGACATTTGAAATTCAAAAAAAGGACAACCTAATGGAAAAATAGGATGATATATATTCACAAAAGGGGATAAACACATGGCAAATAAACATATGAAAAGGTAGGGCTGGCCGAGTGGCGCGGTGGTTAAGCGCTGGCTTGGGAAGCCAGAGTCCCCGGTTCGGGTCCCACATATGAGGGCCAGTGACACTGCCCTCAAATAAAAAAATAAATAAAACCTTAAAAAAAAAACACAAACATATGAAAAGGTACTCGGCTTCATCACTAATCAGGGAAATGCAAATTAAAATTACCATGAGATACCACTGGATGCCCATCAGGATGGCTGAAATAAAAATGAAAAAGAGCCTGACAGTGCCAAGCAAGGCTGTAAAGCATGAAACTGCCCAGGCACTGCATGGGCTGTACACTGGTCCAGCTGCCCTGGAAAAAGCCTGGCAGTATCCATCAATTGAAGATAGGCCCACTCAGTAACCCAGTCATTCCACTGCTAGCTATAGATGCAACAGAATGCGATGTACTGAGAAGAATATTCATAATCATATTTTGGAATAGCCCCAAACTGGAAACAATCCAAAAGTCCATTGACAATAGGTAGATAAATAAATTGTGATCGAGTCTCTCATTGGGATACTATACAACAATGGAAATGAATAAACTATAGTTACACTCAACAGCATAGATGAATCTTATAAAAAAGGCAGATCCAAAAGGACACATTCTGGATGCTTCCATTTATATCAGGTTTAAAAAACTGGCAAAGCTAAACCACTATTAAGGGGGTGCTGCTTAGATGGCAAAACTGGAAAGAGGAAAGGGAATGATTACCATAAAGGTCCAGGTAAAGATTATCCTTGGGTGCAGGGGTGCTTAGTGATTGGGAGAGTGTGCAAGGTGAGCTGCTTAGATCTTCCTGTCTGTCTGTTATTGGCCTGAGTGGTGATTTATGGTAATTCATTAAACTGTACATTTTTGTTTTGTGCAGTTTTCTCTATTTATTGTATTTCAAAATACAAAAGGTTAAAAGACCACCACCATCCCACCCACCCCCGCCACCCCCAGCAAATAGGAGATGGTGTCTTAAGGAGGCTAAGAACCTACCACTTACATATTTGAGGCCTCTCTCAAATACAGCCTTTCCCTGTGAAAGCACTTGTGATGCTGCCCTAGAACTGGAGAGCTTGTGATTTGTGAATCATGCATATACAAGCGTCTTCTGAGCACTGCTGTAACATGTAGCCGTGCAGCTGAGGCCTATCATTATCCCACACTTAGCATGTTGCCTTTGGCTTCCATTCACTTGTCTTGTGTCTACCTTCATTAGTGACAGATGGGCTCTTAAGTTCCTCACTCAGCTTTTCGCCAGTTGCCCCAGCGTCTAGCAGAGGGCTTTACATCAGCTAAGGCTCAGGATGTCTGCAAAATACAAAATAAATGAGGTGGTGCAAAGCTCTTAAAGGCAAGATTGACAGAAGAAAGTGTGTCTTCAGGCTGAAAAGGACATTTGAATAAAACCAAAAACCTGGGTGGTGGACTGTAGGAACACAACCTCAGGCTTAGCACATGTTACAAAGATTTAGATCAAGTCATGCTTGAAGGAGCCATGATGAACCACTATGAGAATCTGGGAGCTTGGGGAATGTCACCTGGGAACCTGGCGGAAATGATGACCTTCTGACAGTGGTTCTTTGAGGTCCCTGGCTGCGTGGTCCCTGGGCCCAGCCCATGATGCAGTTGCTATGTGTGTTATGTCTTATTCCTCTGTCATGTGTCCCCTCTCTCCTATAAAGCTGGAAGCAAATGCCTTCTCTGTTTGGTTTTTCTTGGATATGTGTTGACTGATGCTATTCTTCCATCCCATTTTCCATAATTCTTCAGAAAGAGATACACAAGCGTGAGCTGTGTGGTTTCTTCTCTGAGCAAGATCCAGGTCAACTTCCCTTGGAGTAAGATCAGCAAGGGCTCCACCTCTCTAGGTTTGGAACTTCGTAGGAATTCAAAAAATCTATGTCGAGTGCCTTAATTCATTGTATATTGAGTTGTCAGAAAAATCATGATGTATTTTTTCTGTTTTTCGTTGCAAAGATGCGTCATGACTTTTCCGACAACCCAATAACCTCAGGTTCCTAGCTCAGTGTCTGGTCCCTGAGTGACTTTGATAATGGTTTGTGGAATGAAGGATAAAGTATTTTGAATAAAGAACTGAATGAGCATCAGCCACTTTTTTTGCACCAAGTTCTGAACTCTGAACCCTGATGAGCTAACTGTGAATTTGGGTTCACGTGAGCACAGTTAGAGCCACCAAGGTGAACCAGCACTCTGACGTAACTATGGGCGGTTCTCTGCAGACTTCCTATCGAATGTCAACTCCCTGACTTATGCTTGGAAGGGACTTAAGATCTTCTATTTCCTTTAAGACCCTCATTCCAGGATGGGACCTCCCTGTACACTCTAGGCCCACTACTGCCGATAAGAAAAACCCAACACACCTAAACCTGAACTCTGTCTCCTGCCTCAAACTTGATCATTCCCCTTTGTTCTCAGATTTTGAGAATCTCAGTTTTAAATAAACCATCCCAGGCTATTTCAGCTGAAATTCTCTCAGTCATCCTCGACACCCCTCTGGCCTGCACCCCTGCAGCTCATTATGGAGTCCCGTTGTTAATGTCTCCTTGATTACTTACCGTATTGCTCCCACTTCTCCGCTCACCACTGCCTCTGCCTCTGCTTCAGTCCAGGCCTCCATCTCTAGCTTGAACTATTGATTGCATGGCCCAGCCAGCCTTCCTGCCCTCCAGCCTCTATCCTCATGAGATCTACTCTCTCTTTTGGCTGTTGGAGTTCTGTTTTAAAGGGCACAACTGCTT
This sequence comes from Aselliscus stoliczkanus, assembly GCA_033961575.1. NCBI lineage: Eukaryota > Metazoa > Chordata > Mammalia > Chiroptera > Hipposideridae > Aselliscus > Aselliscus stoliczkanus. The sequence continues at coordinate 16,960,845 of CM066728.1, read as the reverse complement.
ATATGACTCCATGTTTTAAACACCTGTTTGTGATGCGTTACTCTAAGCCAAAGCCCAAGCTCGTTGGCATGGCACAAAGCCAAACTTTGCCAGCCTTATTGCCCTGGTACTCCCCTCCCTGGAGCTCAGCCATACCAAGCCCTTGGCACTGTCCCTACACAGCCCTGTGCATCACTCCCCTGGATTTTTCCAGGTGGTGCCATTCCTTTCGGCCTAGAAGGCCTCATTCACTTTATCCACCTCCCAAACTCTTCTTCATCCTTTGAGTCCCACCTCCAATGGCCCCCCTGGGAAGCTTCCCCTACTCTTCCAGGGAGATTAATTTGATGGTATTTCTGTGTTAAAGTGTTTCTCTGGGTGTCTGACCCATACTAAACTGTGAGCTTCCCTGTAGCTTAGCCTTTTTTGTAGACCTCTCACCCCAAGCACAGTGCCCACAACCTAGTAGGACCTCAAGAAATGTTTGCTGAATGAGCGAATGATGCTCATTCAGCAAGGACCTGATTGCACTGATTGTTGCTGTAACAGAAAATGGAATAGGCCCTGTTCCCTCTCCAAGGCAGGTGCCTAACACTGAGGTGAATGTTTTGATTTGTGTCACATTGGACTGATAGAGTTTTGGCAACACTGGTAGGACAAAGATGAATATGTTTTAGAAGTGGAGAATTCAGTGGGAGGGACATATTTACAGAGAGAGGCTTCCGTGTCCAGTCACGGGACACCCAGAACCAGTGGACTAGGAGCCAGTAGTCCTGGTCTGTGTTCACAGGTGGGCTGATGGGTGTTTCCTATGTGGCTCAGAAGTGTGAAATGGTATGTGGTTGGCAGAATAAGGCACCCCACCTCCTCCCATCAACATATCCACCTGTAAATATGTACATGGGACAAGGGACTTGGAAGATGTAATTAAGGATCTTAAATAAAGATAGGGAAAGTCACCTGGTTTATCCAGGTAGGCCCCACTTAATCACATAGTCCTTTTTTTGTTTTTGTTTTTTAAAGATTTCATTGGGGAATTGGGGAAGGGGAACAGTGTTGGGGAATTGGGGAAGGGGAACAGCCAATTTGTTGCCCTTCAATCTTAGTTGTGGAGGGCACAGCTAGCTCAGCTCCAAGTCCAGTTGCCATCTGGCCGCCCATCAGCAGCCCATGGCCGCTCAGCTCAAGGCGCCGTGTTCAATCTTAGTTGCGGGTGGGCATAGCCCACCATCCCATGTAGGAGTCGAACTGGCAACCTTGTTGTTAGGAGCATGCACTCTCACCAGCCGAGTCATCCTGCTACCTGTTGGCAGCTCAGTAGCAGCTCAGCTATGGAGCAGCTCATTGGCCCGCATGGGAATCGAACCGGTGACCCTGTTGCTCAGAGCTGTGCTTTTAACCAACTGAGCCACTTGGCCAGCCCTCACATAGGCTTTTAATTCAGAGAACCTTCTCAGCTGCAGGCAGAAGAGATGGGGCAACGAGAGTCCAAGTGTGAGGAGGAGTTGACATACCATTGCTGGCTCTGAGAGATAGGGGAGGGAGACCTCTAGGAGCTAAGGGCTGCCCCTGGCTGACAGCCAGCAAGGATATGGGACCTCAGGTCTCTCACTACAAGGAATTAGATTCCACCAGCAACTGGAATGAGTCCAGAAGGGAACTTTCCCCAGCACTTCCAATAGGAAACGCAGTCTTTCTGACACGCTGATTTAGTCAGTGAGACTGTGCTGGCCTTCTGACCTACAGAAGTGGGAGATGATACACGGTGTTGTTTTAAGCTGTCATATTTGTGGTAATTTGTTATGGCAGCAATAAAACCTACTACGGGATGATAACAGGTAACTTATGCTCTGGGGCAAGAGGCCTAATGGAGCCCATGCCTCGCTGCACAGACGGGCCTCCCTTCTAAACCTAGAGGGACACTTGTTATTTCATTTGTGCTCGCTGTGGCCATAAATACAACACTGGAGTTCCACACTTGGCACTTGTTCACAGGTTTAATCCTGGAGACACAATTCAGCAGCCTATTCAAAACATGCTTTCCTGCTGGGCCATGGAGTTCTTTGGTGCAGTTCCAAGTTTGAGGATCACAGATATAATTTACTGAACCTTAAAAATTGTTTTTGATCAAGTACTGTGCTGTCTATTTAAAAAGGTGGGTGGGAAATCCCCCTGTTACTGTCAGATCATAATAGTGGCCCTGCTAGAAAGAGATATGACTTGAAGTCAGCAAGGAGAGGTGAGAATAAATGAATGGCTTCCCTTAGGACGGGCCTGCTGTGTCCTGATACTGACTCAGGCCCAAAATGGAGGTCTGGAATGTCCCTGTATTCGTGGGCTTAGCTACAGAACAGCCCCGAGCTCCTGGAGCACTGAATTAGAAATTGGGAAGCCTTGTTTCTCCTGGCTATGGTTCTCTCTCTCATCTGCCATGATCCCTACCCTCTGCAGGTCTTCAGTCAGGGTCTATGAAATGAGGTGGAGTTGGATGGGATTGCCCCAATGGCTTAGGGAATTGGTGATTCCATGGAAGGGCAGTTACTGAGGCCGCAGCCCTGTCAGGCTGGACTGCCTTTTGACAGCTCCTGGCCCTTGTTATTTCAGCTTTGCTATCCTAATTCTCAGCATCCACACCGAATTCTGTTTTGGTGTTCCCCTAGGAGACCTTCCTCCTGGATAACCCTGGCTGGACTTAGTTTTATGGGTACCTTCTTCTGTGTTGGTCCAGTGAACCTAGGCCCCCCAAAACAGCTGGTCTCCCAAAGTCACTCCCTCAGAAAGCTTACCCAGTGAGAAGCCTTCTGCAGTTGGTCGCTTCTGCCCAGGCACCATCTTCTATCTTCCGCCTCAGACTGCCAGGTCTTTGTGCACAGGCGGTGCCATGTACAGCTTTGGGAGTGTCTTCTGACCCTGACCTTCCCAGGGTTAACCCATTGGGCCTAGGTTGTAGAATATAAAAAATAATGATCTTCCTGCAAATCCCTTTGACATTAAATCAGAGGACACATGGTGTCTGAAATGAAGCCATTATGGTCAACCTGTGGCCCAACCTACTAAATCTATTCGATTTAGAGAATGTGGAACTGGAAGAGAAAGGAGAGATTCAAGCTGGCAGCCACAGATGTGTTTAATGTTTAAAAAGTCAGAAACCTGTAATTAGGGCGTACCCACTTTGGTTTTCCAGTCCCCACCTCTCCCTGTGGTCTTCCACCAGCCTGCTGAATGCAGTGACCATGGTTCCTGTCGTTTTCTGAGGTGTGACCTCTGATTCAGCCCAGTTTCCTAGTGGAAAGTGAGGATTAGAAAAGAAAAATAACTAGCCCAGGGTCCATACTGCAAGTCGGCGCCCACATCTGAGGTAGGCCCAGCCTTGTGTCTGGGTCTAGATTGTACCCCAAGACTGTAGAAGTGCTGAGCATGGGCTTTAGAACCAGACAGTTCACCTGCCGTGGGTCCCAGGCAGGCTGTCCCACAGACTCGCTGGCAGGCATAGGTTACTCTGAATCAGTGAGGGAGATAACTACTGAAAGAGCAGTAAAAAAAATATGTATCTCATAGGGTTGTTGGAAGGATTAAGTGACACAATACACAAAAAATGCTCAACACCTTACCTTCCATGTAGCGAGCACTCAGAAATATCAGCTCTTATTATTACCCTCTTACTAGTTCTTAGTAACATCTAAGTTTGGGGGCCAGTGCACTCACTGCTTGGTATGGAGTAGGTCTCCTGGTTTATCTGCTGCTGATGGGGCCTGAGTTGAGGATCATTTAGCTGGGAACTCGCCCTGGGAAGTCCCTGGGTTTTCAGGTGGGCTGTTTCAGAGCGTGGTGTTGCAGAACCATCGGAAGGATTACCGGGAGATCTGAGGATGTGTTATCCCTGGCCATGACCCGAACACACTGGCCTGCTTTTGCACAGGGCCGCCGCTAGGCTGCGTGCTTGGAGGAATCTGCATTTCTGGTTCTAAGGCCTCAAGGAAGACATTGTGGCACAGGGCTAGCTCAGAGATGACCTCTAAGATAATGGAGGGCATGCTAAGGGAAGTGTCCTGTCTGGAAAGACAGGCGGAAGCACGGGAGCAGGTGGGAGGGCAGCACAGGGCCAGGACAGTGTCCAGGACCCTGGGGTTTGGGCCATAACTCTGCCTCTGACCGGTCTGTGATTTTATTTCCATTGAAGGTATACCTGTACATAGTTATAAGAGCCAGATAGTTACACAGGCATGTTACCCAAACCAGCTGTCTCCTGGCCCAGTTTTTCTCCTACCCCAGTCATTTCCTGCTTCCCAGAAGCAGCCAGTTTCACTGCTTTAAACTGCTTTCATTATATCCATTATTATGAACCTGCCATTATGGAAGATAGAGATCTAGCTTTCATTTAGCATGTGCTCCCCACCCGCATGACAAACACTTCCCCCCTCCTATCCCCCCAGTTTTACTCCGTATTCAATGTCAACTTTATCAGGATCCTGTAAATACTCAGGGCAGCTGAGTGCCTAGTACACTTTGATTATCTCTCCCTTCCCTGCATAAATTCTTGCTATTTCTGAAGAAAATAATTGTCTTTATTTGTTTGCTTGGATTTCTGTGTACTTGTTACTGATTTATCCACAACTCTCCCTCTAATGTGCAAGTCGCCACATATTTAATGCAGAAGGTAATCAGTTTATCATCTTAGGGTCAAATGAGAATGCAAATGGGCAGCGGCTTTGTAAGAAGACAGAAATCACAAAGATGGCATAGACTGATGATGATGGTTGATGTCTGGGTCTCTCTTCCCAAACTTCCAAACTGGGAAGTGATCATGGGGCAAATGACAAGACACTTCCCTGTGCACAGTGTGGAGTGAGGCAGGTCTAACCTGAGAAGCAGATCAGGCTAACATGTTTAACCGGCATGATGAGTTTGAATCAACTCATACATGACTTAGCTGTAACATGTTATGAAGGTAAGTCTGAGCTATTAAGGGTGTCCTTATGTTATAAAGAATGATCTGGACCTCTCACAGACCCCTTTGGAGACCTTGTTAGAGGCAGACCTCAGGGCTGAATGGACTGGACTGATTCAACAGCAGTAATGATGTTTTTATGGAAATAGAAAATTCCTCCAGTACCTAAAAAGACAGTAAGTGTAGCATAGTGATGACAGTGATGGTGTGGTCATCTCCCTTGTGGGCCTGGAAATTTTGAAAATTAATTCGTTTTCATTTACTCCAAGTGCCAGTTGAATATAAAATATCCTTTGTCATGGGAAATGGGCAATAAAAACCAGGTGATAGGAGAGTCTTAGATGCCTGGGGGTAGATTCCCAGCCTTAGGCCTCAGAGTGAGGGGCAAGCCCTGGGAATGACTGGATGGGAGGCCCTCTAAATCTGTTTCCTCATTTGCAAATTACTTTACATAATGGTACAGGCCCACAGGCCCTAAACTGCTCGTCTGAAATCCCGAAGCTCTGGAAACGTAAAGTTCGGTTCAGAGTTTGGTACCCAACCTGTCCTTGTCTGGGTTTATTTATTTACATACAGTCTTTGTTACATGTATATGCTCATCTTGAAATATATGGTCAAATGATATGCTGCAAAGATATTATTATAAATGTTTAATTCCAGGGTGTTGCCCAGACCCCAAAATTCTAAATTCCCAAACACCCCTAACCCCAAGAGCTTGTAACAAGGGATGGTACCCTTATAGTGTCTACTTGTCTACTCCATTGTGTTGTTGGAAGGTTTTAAATCAGATACCTTAGGTATACAAGATGAAGCACTATGCCAGGCAAATAGTAGGTGCTCAGCAAATGTTAGCTGTTATACTGTTATTTATTCATTGGTTTCAGAATCACTCTTGTAGAACTAGGAATAATTAACCATCCAAGTCCAATTTCCTATGTTCATTCAAAATTGTGTGCATTATTTGATTTGATTCGATTTTTTTTGAGGGTAGTGTCACTGGCCCTCATATGTGGGACCCGAATCGGGGCCGCTGGCTTCCCAAGCCAGTGTTTAACCACCGCGCCACTCGGCCGGCCCTGGTTATGTGCATTATTTTAAACTAGAAAGACTTGAAGTAGTAGCTTGGTGTGTAATAGAAAGATCCAAAGACAGAACTGGGTTTAAATTTTGTCTCTGGAACTTATAACTTCGTGACCTTAACGTTTTGCCTCAGTTTTCCTATCTGTGTAATGGGGGTAATAATACCTGTCTCATGGGGTTGCCCGGAAGACCCAGAGAAACTCAAGAAGGCAGTGTACTAAAATGAATGGCCCCTGACATGATACACTGAGCTGGGCACATTACCTATGGTTTTATTGCTAAAAGTGCATAAACCACAATCTAATCACGAGAAAACATGAGACAGACCCAAACTCAGGGATGTTCTACAAAATAACTGACCAGTACTCTTAAAAATATCAAGGTCAGGGCAGCCGGTTAGCTAAGTTGGTTAGAGCGCAGTGCTCATAACACCAAGGTTGCCGGTTCGATCCCCACATGGGCCACTGAGTTGTGCCCTCCACAACTAGATTGAAACAACTACTTGACTTGGAGCTGATGGGTCCTGGAAAAACACACTGTTCCCCAATAAAAATTAAAAAAAACCTCAAGTTCGTGTAATACCAGGAAAGACTAAGGAACTGTCTTCCAGACTGGAGGAGACGAAGAGACATGACAATGAGCACAAGGGATGCTGGGACAGAAAGAGGGCAGTACTGGAAAAACTGGACAAATCCAAATGAATTCTGTAGTATAGTTAATAGTGTTGTCCCAAGGTTAATTTCTATGATTTTCCTATGGTTATGTAAGATGTTAGTTAATATAAATGGAAGCTGGGCAAAAATGTACGGGAACTCTGTACTATTTTTGTAGTTTTTCTGAAAGTCTAAAATTATCTCAAATTAGAATGTTAAAAATAAAAAAGAATGGCATGTCACTTGGCAAACCTTAGTCAGGGCTAAGTAAATGTGCATTCCCTTGCCACCTTGGGTCATCCGGGGGACACTGGGGACTCCCACACACCCAGGGACAGGACAGTGGCTTCTGAGGAGGGAAAGTGTGATGGGTCCAGGCTGCATCAGAGGGGGAGATGGCCTGGTGTCTGCGCCACAGAGACGCTCCTCCGTGCCCCAGCTCTCAGAGGCGGAAACAGCAGGGCCCTTGTACGCAGTCTCGCAGTCACACCCTCTCTCTCCACAGTGGTTAGCTGGTAGTTAAACACTTCACAGCCAGACAGTCTTAGCTCCAGCTCCACTTTTGTTACTTATTATCTTGTGGGGACCTTGGGAAAGTTACTCATCTATGATATGGATAATGTACTGGCACCTAGGCTCAATGAGTGGGTTGAATGAGAGGATCCAGAGGAGTAGCTGGTGTGGGTCGTTGTGTCCCCTCTCCCTGAGGCTTCTTGATGAATGGTGCCATTAGAAGTGCCCACTGCCCTCCAGGTATCCCGCAGCACTTACCTGGTGTCCCTCCAAGGGCCCTTTCTGGGGATGGCCTTCCAGTCCCACGATTTGTGTGTCCTGTTTGCCATGACCTAGAGCTCCTGTAGACCACAGGGCATTGCATGCAGGAAAATGTGCAAATGTGAGTGAGTGGGTGAGTGAATGAATGAGTGTGTAAATGAGTGCATGAATAGAGTGAGAATGGACTGAGTGAATGAGTGAGTGAGTGAATGAATGAATGAATGAATGAATGAGTAAATGGATACCCCTCCTGTCTCTGAAAGAGGGCTACATACCACATAAGATGATTGGCTCAAATAGCTGCTCCCTGTCAAGCTGTTCTCCAGGATGACTTAGGAGGTCAGACCCGACACACCCTTTCATTACGATTTTTCTCCCCCTAGCATGGGTGCTAGGCATCTGTCCAAAAGAAACAATTAACTCCTTTTCTTAAGCTTTAAAGTTCTTTGTCAGTGCTTCAGAATGTTCCAGGCCTCTCTCCTTGTTGTTGAGAACTTTTTACCGCAGGAAATCAGGCTCATTTTAAGGGCCAAATAGTCACTAAATATAGCCTGCCGGCACAGATATTTAAAGAGCTGTGTTGATGATGTTATGTCTGAACAGGGAAGAAGGGGAAGAAAATAATTTATTTTTTCTGGTAAGAAGAGTGAAGTTCCATCAGATTTTCTGTGGGTCCGCGGGGAGCAGAACCATGCATGGGTGATTATGGAATCCCCACCAAATGTTTGTTGCCAGTTTGGGCTTGGGTTTAGACTTCTTTTGCCAGGCTGTCATTAGTTGGTAATTCCTTCTTGTCTCTATTTAAAAATGCCTCCTGCCCTGGAGAATGACCTTGAATGAATGTGCCCTTCCCAGCGAGCCTAGGAGAGCTGTGCTGTGTCTGTCAGTGAGAGCTGCTTTCCCCCAGCTCCAGGACCAGCCCACCCCTCATCATTCTTTTTCAGTGCTTGTTGATGAGCGAGCAGCAGGTGACACAGGTGGAAAGAAGTGGGATGGGGCCCTGGGATCTTCCTGTGAAACATTAGCAGTTGGTGCAGAGGCCAGGAAACAGTTCATGCCTCAGAGAGAGGTCTGGATTGAAATTCCACTCATGCTGGTCACAGTGGCATGCATTCGAGGGGGGAGGGCTTTCATGAGGGCTGATGACTTCCCACCTCCTTTCTCCTCTGGCTTCCACATAGGGCTCATGGGATGGTCAGGATAATGTTAAGAGAGTATAAAAGTTTGGGGATGATGTTTTTGTTTCCTAAGTATTCCTTCTAATATAAGTAGGACTATTGTAGGATTTCGGAACTTTCTTTGGGGCCGAACTTACATCTCTTGGGGAGAGAAACTTAGTAACTCTTTCTGTAAGGAGCTCTGTGCAGTGAACTCGCTTATCTCAGTCTTCGTATGGTTAAGATGTCTATATTTCACCATCTTTTTTTTCTGTTATAACCAAGTTTTTATTGGTACTTGTTTGGTGATCAGCACACAAACATCATGAATTAATGCTAGTATTAAAAATCCTACACAATGTAGCTAAATTTATGCTGCTGTTCTAGTGTAAAATGTGGAGACAGTTTGTAAGTAGAAGACACCAGAGTTCAGAATTTTCAAATATTGCTAACTTTTAAGCCTTTTATGAGGAATGTCCTGATAACACAGGATGTGATAGCTTACATATTTTATATCTACAGTACATTAACAGGTTTGGGGAAATTCTGGACCTTCCCTTGCAGGATATTGCCATAGATAGTGGACAATTCTGATAAGGAGACAAAGACCATATAGAAAACACAGAGACAATAATAGTAGGGGAAAAACACAGATATAAAATGTGGGTCATTTAAAATGACTGTGTCATTTAGGCTATGTGTACTTTAGGGATTTTAAATTATGCCTTTCATAGTCTATGGAATGTTGCATTTACATCAGACAAAACCTCCCTTAATTGAATATTCCACTAATTTCTGGTTTTACTGAAATTAACCAGTACACGATTTTACCTCTTAAAAAGGCATTTGCACTTACTTAAATATGTATTAAAACATGGGATAAGGTGAAATTCCATGCTTAAAAATTATTTCTGTCAATACAGAAAGTCTGCATTTCTAAAATAGTTAATGAAGCTGCTTTTTAGAGTTGGAGGAGAAAGATATGTAAGAACCATCGCTAAGGCTGGTCTAAGACTGCTTTCTTTTTTCCACTGCACTGGGGCCTCATTTTTAGACTCTGGCTCTGTTTAGTCCCTACTTGATGATCCTCCTTTGCCCATTTTTTTTTTTTTTTGGTTCCATTCCCCTTTTGTTGAGGCTTTTTTTGTCTGATGAAATTTCCTTTCCTTTTGCCTTTTTTTTTTTTTTTTTTTTTTTGCCTAAGATTCCATTTTTTTCAAGGCTAGATTAGATGACTATTTCCTGATCTTTTGGGGGGTTTCTCATTAGTGCCCATTCAGCAGAATTGATTTTCCTTATTGTCTTCTTGGCTGAAAGCAGTGACTGGACACAGTGAGGGCAGAGGGCGGGGCCTGTGGGTACCATGGTGAGAAGCTTCCCAAAGCTGGCAACCTGGACAGCCCCCATCCCGCTACCTGAGCTGCTGAGATACAAGATAGAGATGGAATAGCAGATGGAACGGGATTAGGATCCTGCTGCCTTCTTTTGTTTTTTTTTCTTTAACACTTGTGGATGATCTGCCTTTACTATTTTTTTTTTTTTTTTTTTTTGAGGGCAGTGTCACTGGCCCTCATATGTGGGACCGAACCGGGCCGCTGGCTTCCCCAAACCAGCTATTAACCAATGCGCCACTTGGCCGACCCAAAATTGTTTTCTTTTAATGTGGTACATTATGTGTACCAGGTGTGTTAGTTTATTGTTCTTGAGACTTATTTTAGTTTATACTCTAATTCTGGAATATTTTCAGCCATTATCTCTCTGTTTTTTTAAAATTTAATTTATAAATATATTTATTTCCTATTCTCCCTTTTGCAAATTGTATTAAGTGTATCATGGAACTTCTCATTCTGCTCTCCATTTTATTCAATTTTCATTCATATTTCCTATCTATTTTTCTTTTTTTGTTTTTTTTCTAGGTGATTTCCTCAGATTCATCTTCCTATTCACTAATTCTCTCTTTAGTTGTACCTAAATCTACTCTTTGATTTCTAGAATTTCTATTCATTTTATTTTATTTTTTTAAATTCACTTGTTCTTTTTCTACATCTTATTTTTGCTATGTGGCTTCTATTTCTTCATCTTGTTGAATATTTTAGACATCCTTATTTTAGTGTTCCTTTCAGGGGACTATTATTTATAATAGAGCATTTCTGGAGTATTTTATTCTTTTTGTTGAATCTGCTCTTTGCATAGCATTTGATTTTTCCCTGTAACTTTTGTCATTTTTGCCTGTCAGATCATCTCTGATGGACATTATATTCTATGGGGTGGGTCCTGCATGTGCCTATATTATGAAAACTATATATATATAGTTTTAGGTGTACAAAACGGGACATTTTTAAATGATTGTCTTTGCTAGGCCCTACAGAGCTCACTGGTTCTAGGCCAAGTTTTACTTGTTTTTCCAGGACAAGGTTTCCATACTGCATGAATAGTAGGTACCTTGGCACACCCACACAGCCCAGGCCAGAGACTCTGGTTTCTCTCTAGTCTCCCCACCAAGGTCTGGTGCTGTGGCTTTGGCCCGGAGCTCAGTTCCAGATCCCTGATGCTCACACAGTGGCCTCAACTTTGGTCCCTTATAGCATATACATGGTGTGTGTATCCTGTAGCATGTGTCTTTGAATCTCATTTGCTGCAGTAGCTTCTCTGGTACCTGGAGATACCTTTAAGTTCATCTACATGTTGATGACATTTAAAAAAAAATTTTTTTTCTAGGATGTCTACATGCATGACAGGAGAGGTCTTATGCATGACAACTTAGCCTGCTGGCTTTACCAGGGACCTAGTCCCCTCCTATTTACCTTCTACAAAGCAGCCAGAGAGATCTTTAAAAGAAAGAAAAACAGGGCCGGCCAAGTGGCGCAGTGGTTAAGTGCTGGCTTGGGACGCCAGCGGCCCTGGTTCGGATCCCACATGAGAACCAGTGACACTGCCCTCTTAAAAAAAAAAAAAAGAAAGAAAGAAAAACATAAATCAGATTATTTCGTTGCTCTGCTTAAAACCTCCCAGTGGTGGGCTGGCCGAGTGGTGCGTTGTTTAAGAGCTGGCTTGGGACACCGGCACTGAGCAGCAGGGCTCTGGTTCGGATCCCACATTAGGGCCAGTGATGCTGCGCCCTCTATGGCTAAGATGGTGAACAACAGCTCGACCTGGAGCTGGGCTGCTGTGAGTCGCCAGCTACAGCGTAGGCTGCAGCCCCTGCTGCAGTGGGCTGCCATGAGCTACTGTGAGTGGCTGGCAGCCAGCATGAGAGGCCAAGAGCCGCCGTAAGTGGCCGGCAACCAATCTGCCTCACCCGGGAAGAGCGCAATGATCACAATACCAACATGGGCCAGTGAAGCGACGTCCTCCACAACTAGACTGAAGAACAAAAAGGACAGCAACTTGTCTGTTCCCCTTCCCCAATTCCCCAACTCTGTTCCCCTTCCCCAATTCCCCAACTCTGTTCCCCTCCCTCAAATCCCCAATAAAATATTTTTAAAAACCCTCCCAGTGGCTTCCTAATTGCTTAGAATAAAACCTCCTTTACTAAATGAACTATAAGATCCTCTGCGAGCTGTCCCTGACGCCCTTGCCAGCCTCATCTTGCTCAATAAGCTTTATACACCTTAAAGTGGCGTATTCTGACTCACAAAAAAAACTACACCCCCACTCTCGATCTCATCAGCTCATTGTATTTTCTTCAGAACATTTATCACTGGGTAGGATCATCTTGTTTGTGTTCAGGTTTCATCATCTGTGTCCCTCCCACCAGCAGTGGGGACTCCATGAGCACAGAAGAATCTGTCTAATTTATATTGCTTCCTTAGCCTCCACCACAGTGCAGGGGGACAGCAGTGAGTGCCAGGCTTCTCTGCTGTGGATTAGATCATTCAAACCCCTGCCACCTCGATTCAGAATTCCTACCCAGAACCTCCCAGGAAAGAACACTGGAGACAGAGTCAAAGACCGGTGCCCCCTATGTGATCTTGGGCAAGTTACTTAACTTCTTCCAGTCTCCACTTCCTCATTTCTAAAATGAGGATAACTGTATGTGAGAATAAAATATGAGTTCTTCTCATAGCCTTGGGGGAGGCGACAGCAGTCATTTTCATTCAGGAGTAAAAGCATTCCCCTCTCAGGGAGGGGACTGATTACAGGGCCACTCCCGTGACACTTTTCTCACCCCTCATCCAAGCCCCTTCTTGTTTGTTTTCCTCATGCTGTCTTTTGTCTCTGCTGTGGCTATATTTTGAGTGACTATATAGATGGTACACTCCATGTTTGTCCATCAACAAATATATTTTTGAGAGCTTGCTCTAAGTGACGACTGTAAAAACCAGTTCCTGCCCTCATTCAGAGAGGCTCTGCCTGGTCCCTGGAGGGCAGGGGTCCTGTCATCCTCTTTGGCTGCTCACAAAGTTCTGTCAGGGTTCTGGATAAGTGGGTTAGTTGGCATGCCTGCCAAGGAGATCTGCCCTGAGAGCATTCATCGCTCCGCAGATGAGATTTCCCAAGTGCCTGCAATGCCGGGCGCCAGGAGTCCGGGACGAATCACACTTAATTGCTGAGTTCACGTTGCTCCTGGACCTGAGGAATAACAGGTGGGCTGAATGGTCACTTCAGTCCACTAACCATGGAAGCAGAGCAGGGCAGAGTAGGCTGGAAGAGCCACGAAGCCAGGATGAATGGTGTCAGTTGCTTATGAAAGAACACAGGGCCAGGGCCAGGGCCGGCTGAGCGGCACGGTGGTTAAGTGCTGGCTTGGGACGCCAGTGGCCCTGGTGCAGATCCCACATATGAGGGCCAGTGACACTACCCTCAAAAAAAGAAACGAACACAGGGCCACACTGTGGCTTGCAGTGATTCTAAACCTGACAGCCGTGGAGAAGAGAAGAGGAGAAGAGAAGAGAAGAAGAGAAAAGAAGCCCAGTACACATTGAAGGAGCCAGGAAGGCTGTGGGGGTGGGGTGCAGGAGGGCCTGGAGGAAGGCTTCGGAGGACCTGGGGGTGTAGTTGAGGGGAAGAGGGGGAAAGTATGAGTGAACAGGGCATAGTGTAAGCAGAGGCCACAGACTGGCGTCCTGAGGCCTGGATTATTTTGTGGGCTTGTTTTGTTTGGCCTGGATTATTTTGTGGGCTTGTTTTGTTTGGCTCACGCAGTGTTTTTTAAAAATTGGAACTTAATGTCTTTATATGGAGAACACGCTCTTTCCTTCACCACACTCCTCGCCATTCCCCATTCTTATTCCCGACCTGCCTAAACCACCATTGTAGAAGCTGTTCTAATCACTGCAAATCCAGGACAATTAATGGAAGAGTTTGAATTCACAAGCTAGGTCACTTCAAGGCATAAAAGTGCTGGGAGCGAGATATATAAAAGCCAATATTATATTTTCCTATATATCAGCAACCAGCTCGAAAGCAATAGAAAACAGATCCTATTCACCAAAAGCAGCATGACCATAATATACCTTTACATGAATCTATGAAATCTCCTTTCACTCAAAACATATTTACTGAGTGCCTGCTTTGTATTTTTCCAGGACTCGTCATCTCCAAGTTAAGTCGTTGTCCTTCAACCTAGTTGCAGGGGTCCAGCCCACCATCCCAAGTGGGAATTGAACCAGCAACTTTGCTGTTAAGTGCATGCACTCTAACCAACTGAGCTATCCGGCCGCCCACCCAGCAGCTCAGCTGCAGCTCAGCTCAAGTCATTGTCTTCAGTCCAGGTGTGGAGGGCGCAGCTCACCGGCTCAACCTCGTTGAACAATCTTGTTGTTCAGAGCATGTGCTCTAACCAACTGAGCCATCCGGCCTCCCCTGTATTTTAGTTTTAATTAAAAATTTTTAAATTCACTTAATTTTTGAATAGGCAATACATTTACTTGGTTTAAAACCAAAACAAAACAAAATAGTAAAAATGCTCCCTTCCAATCCTGTTCCCTACAGCCTAGTTCCTACTCAACTCCAAGAGAAAGAACCACCCACTGACTTATTTCTGGTCGTGCCCCTCCAAATATTTTATTTTTATATACAAGCAAATGTGAATATTGGTATATTATCCTCTTCCCCACTTGTTATACAAATGATAGTTCAGAGTCTTGCTTTTTTACTTCACAGATATCTTGGTAATGGTTTTTATATCAGCATATAAAAGGCTTCCTCATTCCTTTTTACAGCTGACTAGTAAAAATGCTGATTTTAGATAAAACCGTGGGCGCCAGAGTAAAATTGCCTGAGTTTGAAACCTGGTTCTTCTGCTCTGACTTTGCACTAATTATTTTTCTGTGCCTCAGTTTTTTTCATGTGTAAGGAAATAATAGGTACTGACTCATATGTTGCAAGAATTGAGTGAGATGATGCTTATAAAAGGGTCTCGAACAATGCCTGGCACCTAGTGAGCCCCCTAAATATTAACTGCTTTCTTATTCTTATTAAAAGGATGAATATAATAAATGCAAAGTAGGGTAAAAGGATAAGGAGTGGCTGGGGGTGTATTTTAGATAGAGGGGTCCTGATGAAAGTTATAAAACTTTACTGAGATATATAAAGCAGATGAAATAATGGAGAGATGTATTTTTTTAAATTAATTTTTTAATGTATTTTTATTGGGGAATAGCCATGGTCATTGGTTACACATTACTTTCATGCTACAATGACATAGTTGACTCTTTTAGGGAGGACGCAGCTCTCAGTGGCCCATGCAGGGATTGAACCGGCAACCTTGGTGTTGTCAGCACCACACTCTAACCAACTGAGCTAACTGGTCATCCCCGGAGAAATGTACTTTGTTTCCAGTGGAAACTATGGAATTTGTAGAGATTGTCAGCTCTTCCTAGTGTAATTTATACTTATCCCATTTAAACCAAAACCTCAATAGGATTTATTTTGAAACTTAAGTTTTTCTAAAATTTACCTGGAAGAATACATGAGTGAGAATAACTTCAAAACTGTGAAAAAGATTGCAGCAAGGAGAAACTTGCCCTATTAAATATTGAAACACATTTTAATGATTAAAACAGTGACTCCATTAATGGCTTAAAGAATAAACAGATCAGTAGAAGAGAATAAATAGCCCAGAAACATACCTTTATACATATGTAAATTAATTATATGATAGAGGTGATCTCACAAGTCAATATGGTTGGAAAGATTATTTGATAAATTAGGCGAGGATCATTTGGTTAGCTGTTTGTGAGACAAGGATGTCTTAGATTCTTACCGTAGGCTACATGCCTAGATAAATTCCAGATAGGTTAGAAAGTTAAATTTGCGGGGAGAGAGAATTAAACCATTTAAAAAAAACAACCCTTGAAGAAGGTAAAACTCTGAGTTTTAAAGCAGTCACAAATATCAAGGGAGAAAGACGCTAACTATGGGATCACAAAAAGTTAGGTCTCCGTGTTAATTTCCTGGGGCTGCTGCAATAAAGTACCATAAATTGGGTGGCTTAAAATCACATAAACTTAGGGCCGGCCGAGTGGCGCTGTGGTTAAGAGCTGGCTTGGGACACCAGGGGCCCTGGTTCGGATCCCACATATGAGGGCCAATGAGACTGCCATCAAAAAACAAACTAACCAAAAAAAAACACCACATAAATTTATTCTCTTGCTGTTTTGGAGGCTAGAAGTCCAAAATCAAGCTGTCGGCAGGGCCATGCTCCCTCTGAAACCCATAGGAGAGAGTCCTTTCTTGCCTCTTCTAGTTTCTGGTGTTTGCTGGCAGTCTTGGATGTTCCTTGGCTTGTCGGCACATCGTTCCAACCTCTGTCTCCATCTACATGGGGTTCTTTTGTGTGTCTCTGTCTCTCTCTTCTTATAAGGACACCAGTCATGCTGGATTAAGGGACCTACCCCACTCCGGGATGACCTCATCTCAATTTCATCTGCAAGAACCCTGTTTCCAAATAAGGTCACATTCTGAGGTACCGGGGTTTGGGACTTCAACATATCTTTTTTGGGGGGATATAATTCAACTCTTAGGCTTCCTATGTCCAAGCACAAGAGGGGAGTTCAGCTAAAGTAGCAAATTGGCTACCCAGCTCCATCTTCCTAGATTTGCCACAATAATAGTAAAGAAATCAGACTGATAAAGACCCACAAGGACAAAGAATGGGAGAGGAATCATTATAAAGGGAGATATTTCCACATATTTTGGAAAGACTTGAAGAGATGTTGACAGGAGGTGAGCAAATATACTCTGCTGAACCCAGGTGGTTTGAGCCTGGAGGCATCCTGGTGGGGCTGGCAGTGGGGGCGGCAGGACTGAAATCATATGGAAAGGATATGAGCCTGTAAGAGCTGGACCCTCACCTCTGCATCCCAGCAGATAGGCACTTATCCTGCAGCTGGACCAGACTGGAGAAACTGACCCGGATTCGCTCCTAATTCAAAAACTCTGTGTGGCAGAGGGCAGGATACCACAATGCTGAAAACAAGGGCGTCAGTCTAGAACTTTCACTCCATCCAGATGTGCCAACTACATCTGCCTCCCAGGTGGGTGATCAGAAGATGCTTCTCTGGAGAAACCTGAGGCGTCAGAGAAAACCCTCCACAGTCTGACTGGAAGGCCCAGTGAGAGGGCTGGGCACTCTCCCCTCCTCTACCCCCAACACCCCCCCCCCATTCTCTCTAAAACGAAATTTGCCAATTGATGAACTCCACCACTGGAACTTCCACACAGAATCTCCAATTAACTTTTTTTTTTAAAGATTTTATTGGGGAATTGGGAGAGGGAACAGCGTTGCTGAATCGGGGAAGGGGAACAGACAAGTTGCTGTCCTTTTGTTCTTCAGTCTAGTTGTGGGGACGTTGTTTCCCAGGCCCATGTTGGTATTATCATTGCGCTCTTCCCAGGTGAGGGAGTCGCTCACCGGCCATTGGACGGCCGCTCATGCAACCTCACTCTCGCTGCCGGCCAGCCCCACTGCAGCCTATGCCATCGCTTTGTGAAATTTTAGAACATTGAGAGGATTAATGAGCGGATTCTACAAGCTTCCAGAAAGGAAAAACAGGCACCAGGCAAAGGAATGAATCTTGAATAGTACTTAACTTTTCAAGATTGGCACGATGCTAGGTTTAGCATTCTGGGGGAAAATTATTTTCAATCTATTATTTTTTTACCCAGCTGAATGACTAAGAAAGTATGAAAGCAGAACGAAAAGATGCAGTTCAGACAGAGGAAGAGGAGAGCATTGGATTTAGGAAAAGTGGATCCACTACAGGCAAGCAGCAAAGGGTGCCGAGGGGTGGCTTCTGGAAACAGGGCACCCCACAGGATATCTTACACAATAGGGTACTTGGGAAAAGTTCAGGACGTGTAGGTAGAAAATCATGCAAGTAAAATAACAAAGGAAAAAATAGCTTCAAGAAAAACAAAAAATTGAACAGGAATGGAAAACGTAATCATAGTTTTCCACTTGGCTCTGTGCTCAGTGACATTTATAGAGTCATAATTGAAACACTGATTACCTAACTGAAGTATTTGTATCACCATATTGAGAAGAATAGAAAGTCATTAGAAATATTTAAAAATTAGTAAATGAAGAAATAGTAGTTTAAGTATATTAATTAGAAACATCAACTTTGGGCCGGCCGAGTGGTACATTGGTTAAGAGCTGGCTTGGGACGCCAGTGGCCCCCGTTCGGATCCCACATATGAGGGCCAGTGACACTGCCCTCTACAGCTAAGATGGTGAACAACAGCTCCACCTGGAGCTGGGCTGCTGTGAGTCACCGGTGATGGTGTGGGCTGCAGCCCCTGCTGCAGTGGGCTGCCATAGGATACAGTGAATGGCCGGCAGCCAGCGTGAATTGCTAAGAGCAGCTTTGAGCAGCCGTCCAGAGGCTGGTGATGGATCTGCTTCACCCGAGAAGAGCACAATGATGATACCTACATGGGCCAGTGAAGCAATGTCCTCCACAACTAGACTGAAGAAAAAAAGGACAGCAACTTCTCTGTTCCCCTTTCCTGGTTCACCAACGCTATTCCCCTCACCCAATTCCCCAATAAAATCTTTAAGAAAAAAAGAAATATCAACTTTATTAGTATCTACTAAGGCAAAAGAGGTAAAAAAACAAGACTACTTTCAGGAAGTAGAGTTAGGAGAGTGGAAGAGGAAACAAATGATTGTTAGTTGCATGTTGGAAACTGTCCTTACTGCTTGATTTTTTTTTTTTAAAGATTTTATTTTATTAGGGAATTGGGGGAGGGGAACAGTGTTAGGAAATCAGGGAAGGGGAACAGACAAGTTGCTGTCCTTCAGTCTTAGTTGTGGAGGGCAAAGCTAACTCAGCTCCAAGTCCAGTCACCATCCTGTCGCCCATCAACAACTCTCGGCTGCTCAGCTCCAGGTGCCATGTTCAATCTTAGTTGTGGGTGGGCATAGCCCACCATTCCATGAGGGAGTCAAACTGGCAACCTTGTTGCTAAGAGCTCATGCTCTAACCACTGAGACACCCGGCATCCTGTCCCCTGCTGGTAGCTCAGGGCAGCTCATCTCAGGCACAGCTCACTGGCCCATGTGGGAATCGAACCGGCAACACTGTAGCTCAGAGCTCGTGCTCTTAACCAACTGAGCCACTCGGCCGGCCCAATAATGTGAAATTATTAAACTTTGGGGGAAAATGACGTTTAAAAGTTTATCTGCAATATGGTCTAACCACCTGTTTTTTTAATTTTATTTTTTTAATATTTTGTTTATTGGCAAAATAAGGATAAAAAGAGGGTATAGGAAAAATAAGGATTGTAAAAATGTTACCTCTGGGTTGTGGGACATGAAATAATAAAAACTATATGCTGTCCTTAGCTGCAGCACATTATCCAACCTGTCTCAGGTAGGGTAGTTTCCCCAGGACTCCATTACCCAGTGGGAAGGATGGTCCGGAAGTGGAGGCGACTCTTCTGCTGGGGGATTATTTACTAAATAATCCCCCATCGGATTATTTAGTAAAGGTTTCTGCTTTTTTTTTTTTTTTTTAAGATTTTATTGGGGAATTGGGGAGGGGAACAGCACTGGGGAATCAGGGAAGGGGAACAGACAAGTTGCTGTCCTTTTTGTTCTTCAGTCAGTTGTGGAGGACGTCGCTTCACTGGCCCATGTTGGTATTGTGATCATTGCGCTCTTCCCAGCTGAGGCAGTGGATTGCCCGTCATTGAATGGCCGATCACGGAGGCTCACAGCAGCTCACGCCAGCTGCCGGCCGCTCATGGCAGCCCACTGCAGCAGGGGCTGCAGCGTATGCCATTGCCCATGACTCACGGTAGCCCAGCTCCAGGTCGAGCTGTTGTTCACCATCTTAGCTGTAGATGGCGCAGCATCACTGGCCCTCATGTGGGATTTGAACTGGGGCCCTGCTGCTCAGAGCTGGTGTCCCAAGCCAACTCCTAAGCAATGCGCCACTCAGCCAGCCCAGGTTTCTGCTTTTCTTAGGGCTGGGGCATCTGACTCTTCACTGAGCATGCTGAGAAATGCAATATGTATCATACAAAACGTATTCTGAAGCACTTAAGCACCCGTTTTGCACCAGGGACCAAGGATGCAAAATTCAAGGACCCTTCACACCAGGGAGTTCACATTCAAGATCAAATAAAATCATCAGGGCTCCAGACCATCCTCCGTGTGCACATAGCAGAGGAAACACTGTCTTCAAGTTTTTCGGTGGCGCTCTCTGTGCACCTGTCATGACTCACTCAGTTGACATCTCTGCTGACAGCCAGGGCCAGGATACCTGAGTGCTTATTTTGTCGACAGCCCTCACTGTATTTGTCCTCATGGTTTGTGGCAACAGCTCCTCATGGCAACACTGACTGTACCCCAAGGAAACTGCCCCCAAGTGCTAGGGCAAAGCCCAAAATTGTATTTATATTACACATTCATAATGTGTGTGTATACATATATTTATACATACCTGCATATATATGTATAAATAATTTTCTACAATGAGTTGGTATCGCTTTTATGATAAGGCAAAAATAAAAGTGTGCTTTGTGTTTCTCTTTAGGCATTTGTTCTGCATGTTTGCTTTGCTGTCTTGCTGTCTGGGTTGCCTGCAGGCTGCCCAGACGCTCGCAGAAGGAGGACGGGTCCATAGCTGCAGTATGGAGCTGAGCCCAAGGACCTCAGAGAGGATGGAGGGGGCCTTGCAGAGAGCCGCTGGTTAGCTGCTCAGCTGGAAGCACTAGTCCTTTGCTTATTGCTCAAGCTGGGGACACCTGGGTGCCATGGGGCCACTCTGCTGTTGGCTCCTGGGGAGGCTCCAATGATTTGAAGGTTGTTATTAGGAGCGAGAGCTGGGAGGCTTGTGATTAACCACCTCCCACCCACTGGTGTGGTGCAGCTGTCCCCCGGAGACGACCAAGGGCTGCCAAGGGAGGGAGGGCGGCAGCTGCTGGCAGTGGGCACAGGGCCAGGACTGGGACAACTGGGCAGAGGATTTGCATGGCGGGCCTGACAGGTGGAGCTTTGTGTCCTGGGTGCCCTAGTCCGGAGGGGCGGCCAAGCAGATCTCTCCTTAATGCAGTTTCCTCTTATGCGGGCTGCCCTTGGCCACCTTCCAGTCACTCACTCCTTGAGGGTCTCTGCCAAGAGCTCCTCCGCTCTCACTCCTGCAGATGTAGCATCGTGGGCTGCACATTCCCTGGGTCCACTCAGCCTTGGCCACTTATTATGGGGCTGAGGGCCTTCTGGTATTATCGTGGGGGACTCTCACTTTCCAACCACAGAAACTACCTGCCCAAGGGAAAGCAACCCTAGTGGGTTTACACACATCACCCCCCAGGATTGTGGCACGCCCAATGGGGCACTGGCAGCATTGACAGGCGCCATGCGGAGTCCAGGACATGGGGAAGAACCCAGCTTTGCTCCCCTCACCCGCAGTTTTAGAGAGGGGAGACTCCTCAACAGTCAGAGTGAGAAGACTAGCTGAGGTGTGTGGGATGCTGTGGGGGCACCAGGAAGGAAGTGAGGACTCATTCTGGGTGGGGAAAATAACTTGTGAGTTGTAGAGGAGGTAACTCATGAGTGATGACTTGAAGAAGTTTTACAGTTGAGAGCACAAGAGAAAAATTCAGTGAAGAAAACATCATATTGGAAGGGTCCAGAGGCATGAAAGAGAGCTGGGTTCTGGGATCAGCAAGAGTTTGGGGACATGGGTTGGGAAGGGAGTGAGGCACGGGGAACATGAAGCTGAGGAGGAGTGCTGGGCTCAGATTGTGTGTTTGTCATCTGAGATTTTAAAGGCATCCTGTGGAGGGAGCATATGAGGAGCACCAGCAGCATTGTCTTCTTTTTCTGGTGAAGTGCCAGCTGGACTCCTGGGGGACAGATTTGGGGCCATCGGAGACTTTTGGTTACAGCATCAAAGTGGACCAGATAACCTGAAAAACCTAAGAAACGCTAGATAACGAGAGCAAATATCCTTTCAGATGCTTAGAAAGTGCTTATGGGATAGTAAGAGAAATTCCTAGTGCACCTTCCTGACCCACTTCTAGAGCTACTTGGGTCCCCTCCCAATAAATGATTTGCCCTTGAATCCTTGTCTCTGGAGTCTGCTTCTCTGGGAATCCAAACTAAGATGGATTTGTCAGTAAATGATGCTGAAGCAACTGGTTTTCCATAGCGAAAAATAAAATAAAATTAGATCTTACCTTATACCTTAACTAAAAATAAATTCCAAGTGTGTTAAAGACCTAACTGTGAAAACCAAAACTTTAAAAATTTTTAGAGGAAAACAGGAGAAAAAATCTTTGTGGTCTTAGAGTGGGAAAAAGAAATTCTTGAATACAAAACCACAAGCAAAAGTAAAGGGCAATATCAACAAAATTGTCAACATTGTCAACAAAAGATGCCATTGTAAATAAAAAGACAGCTGATCCAGATATTTTGTGATGCAGGAGACTGACAAAGAATGAATAAGCAGAATATATAAAGAACTAGTACAAGTCTATCCCATTGGGACACAGGTAACCCCATGGAAAAGTGGGCAAAGACATAAACAGGCATTTCATGGTACAGAAAATGTGAATAACCAACAACTATGTGAAAGACCATTTCACATGCATTAGATCAGCAAAAACCTAGACGTCTGAGAACACAAATATTGGCAAGGGCTGGGTGCTCCGAGTGTAATTATCACTACTGTGGAGATCAGTGTGGAAATAGTTTACAATGTGCATACCCTGAACCCAGCAATTTCTCTTGGAGGCTCGTGTGCACAAGGACATGTAAACTAGATTATTCACGAAAACACTGAATAACCTGTGTGGAATTGTAAAAAGTTGGAAACAACTTGAGTGTCTACCTCCAGGAAGATGGCCAAATAAATTGGTGCAGTGGGACACCCATTGGTGGTTTACATTCTGTCAACACGGATAGCTCCGCAGAACCAGAAATGCTGGACACAGTAAAAAGCAAGTGGGAGTTCAGCTTTTGTTTAGGACGTAAGGGAAAAAGAGCAAGTAGCAGAAATGGTAGCAGAAATTTGAAAACATGAAAACAACGCCGCCTGTGGGTTTGAATATGCACATATGAGTAAATGTTATAAAAACATGCAGGAGAATGATAAAGACCATATTCAGGAGAGTGGTAACATCTGGGACATGAGGGGACAGGTAGAGTTAGAGAAGGGTGTGCCAGGAGTTTCAATTCTGCCGAGGTTAAGATTCAGTAACGCTGGGTACTGAGGACATTGGTATCATTTTAGTTTTCCTTACTTTTCTGGATGATAGAAATGAAAGGAAAAGAGGAAGAAAAATAGGCTTGGAGCAAAGAGGAGAGGTGATAGTGGGAATAAGGATTTGGTGGGGGGGTGACCAGTAGACAGGCCTTTGGGGAACACCCATATTTGAGGGCTGTGTAAGTGCTCATGACGGGGCTGAGAGAATGGAGGAGAGTTGAGACAGATGAGGTGTGGAAGAACAGAGCTTCGGGGAGGAGTGCTGAATCCTGAGATGAAGTCTTTGAACTTGGCAGTGAGTTATGGCAACCACACAAGCAACTTGAGCGGGTGAAGAAGGCTGCAGGCAGACCCAAGGGTTCAGAGTAGATGGTGGAAACTTCTAGGAGAAAGTGTGCTGAAAAGAAAGGAGAGCAGCAGCCTGGGAGGGGCAGGGCTAGGGGAAGCTGCAATTTGCAACTCCAGGAGTCTAGATCTGAAAGCACAGAGCCGGTCAGCTGGGGCCTGTGCCCTGCAAGGCCAATTCAGAGCTCACATCTGTGTGTGCATCCCAGTCTGCCCAGAGGTGAGTCCTGGCACGAGGGACTAGGGCACCTGGGGCCATTCTGTACTATCCACACCGAGTGTCAGCTCTGTCTGTCCCCTGTGTGGGAGGGATGAAGGGGGTCCCAGGGCAGCACCTCTTTGGGGGGACACAGCCAGTATTGGGAAGCCAGCTTTGGGCCTGTTGTCTGGCTCCAGCCTGGTGGCCCCTGGACACATGTGGCCTGTAGTCTTCCACCTTTAACTCTGGCCTGCACTCATGTACCCTTAAATCTCTTCGGAGCCCTTGCAGCAGTAATGTCATCATGGTCACCGGAAGAAGTGGCGTTGTAGCACCATAGCTGTAAGATTCCCAGTGAGTCACTTAACCTCTCTGTGCCTTAGTTTCCTCAAGTAGAATATGGGGATAATACCTATTTGCAAAGTTGTTATGAAGTCTAAGCAGTAATAGTAATGTCTCCTGGTGTTACACGCTGTGCTATACTTAACCTCATTTAATCACCAACCCATGAGTTGGTTAGAGGTGATCTCTAACCCTAACTGAGGCTCAGAAAAGTACAAAGTTTGTTCAAGTTCACATAACTGATTGGCTGCAGAACTGGGATTTGACCCAGCCACACTGCTCCCATTATTAATAGATGTGAAAGTGTTTTACAAATTGTCACGTGCTGTGAAAACGTTCATTTGTTTCCAGTTCTTCCTTGATTAACTTCAGAGACCAGAACAACCAGAACAGACTTTTTTTTTTTTTTAAAGATTTTATTGGAGGAATTGGGGGAGGGGACCAGCCAAGTTGTTGTTTTTCAGTCTTCCTTGTAGAGGACGCCAGTCACCATCTGGCTTCCCATTGGCAGCTCATGGCCTCTAAGCTCAAAGTACTGTGTTCAATCTTAGTTGCAGGTGGGCGTAGCCACCATCCCATGCGGGAGTTGAACCAGCATCCTTGTCGTTAAGAGCGCACGCTCTACCCACTGAGCCATCCAGGCAGCAGCTCAACTCAAGATGCCAAGTTCAGTCTTAGTTGCAGGTGGACGTAGCCCACCATTGAACAGGCAATCTTGTTGTTACACCAGCTGAGCCATCCTGCCACCTGTTGGCAGCTCAGCAACAGCTCAGCTCAGGTGCAGCATTCACTGGCCCATGTGGGAATCGAACCGGCGGCCCTGTTGCTCAGAGCCTGTGCTCTAAGCCAACTCTTAACCGTCCAAGCCACTCGGCCTGCCCCAGAACAGACTTTTTAACAAATGGGGAGCAGGTGCTCTTTTTTTCTGCATCACCAGGTGGTAAAGATGGGGCAGGGGAGGGGGGTGTGCTCAGAATTCGATGACCTCTGGACCGCCACAAGCTGCACTTCCAGAGGCTCAGAGCCCTAAGATGTCACTCTTTTTCATGCCAGAAAAGCAGAGGCCCCAGTGGTCTCATTTCTCCTCCAACCTGGTTTTCCTCTTTCCTCTCCAGCTTTCCTGAGGCGCATCCACACATGTGTGCGCGCGTGCACACACACACACACACACACACACACACACACACACACTGCTGTCCTATGCACCTTTCCCACAAGCCTTTGCTTCCAGGCAGGCCGCCCCTCCAGCTTATTCACAGCTACAAAAACCATCTTCCTCACTCATTTGCCCAGATCAGTCCCTGCCCAGGAACCTCACAGGAACAACCTATTGGGGCCAAAGGGACCTTTAGGGATCATTTGGTCAAAAAACCCCATTTGGTGCATGCATGGATCCTCTGCAGTGCCCCGTTGCAAGGGCCTCCACCTCTCCCAGGTCCTCCATAAAGCTCAGGTCAATGATGAATATTGATGTTTGCCTCTCAGAGCTAATTTAAACCCTCCAGCCTCACTCCCAAAGTCCTTGAATAGAATGACCTGTGCCATCTTACTGTGCCCTTGCCTGGCCAGCAGAGCAGGAATGGATTAGCAGCAAAATCCCTCTAGGGCAGCAGTCTGGGGACACATTAGCAAGAGGAGGTGGGGACATGGTCAGAATAGTTTGTTGCTGTTTATGAGTTTTGTAGCAGGTATGTCTTGGAGTGTGTGTGTGTGTGTGTGTGTGTGTGTGTGTGTGTGTGTAGACATGTCTATCTATCAATGCCTCCCTAAGTATCCCAAAGTAAAAAACTTGCATAAATAACTAAAACTGGTCTCCTGGGAAATAGGGATGTTAATTATGGACTACAGTTGTTTGGTTTTTTTGTTTTGTTTTGTCTGTAAAATGAGGATGTTGGCTTAAATAAATATCTTTCAGAACTTTTAAGTTTATTTAACAGGCATTTATTAATTGCATGCCATGAGCAGGCATTGTATCAGCCCTGCTGGCACATATAGTGGGTGGACAAGACAGGACCAGGTGCCACCTTCATGAGTCTGGTGGGTGAACGGATGTTTGACATGTGATGACAGGCATGATACGGCCATAAAGAAGAACAGGTGCTGTGGGGTGAATAATAGGGCAAGCACCCTAGTCTGGGGACAGCAGGAAGGGAGATTCAAGCCAAGATCTTAAGGAAGAACAGGAAAGCTGGAAGAGGAGGTTGAGAAGAACATTCCAGGCAGAGGTGCAAAGACCAGAAGGTGGAGAAGATGCTGCACCTTCCAGGAATGGTGTGGAGTGCCTGTACAGTAGCCAAGGAGAGAAAAGGTGGGGCTAAAGAGACAGGGCAGAAGCACAAGGCTTTGAGGCCCTATTGAGAGTATTATGTTTTATCTTAAGGACAATGGAAACTTTCAAAGGATTTGAGAGAGGAATGTTATGATTACATATACACTTTTTAAAGATCCTTCTGGCATATAGTCATGACCCCATAATATTTGAATGAGGTAGTAGGATGGATGAAAGGGAGGCCTCATTGTGAAGAATGGAATGGAGGGCAAGGGGTCAGGTAGGAGGAAGAGGGTGGTGACCACAGAGACAGAGAGAAGTGGATGAAGACATTTAAAAGACTGAGTTGCCAGGACTTGGGTCATTGGTTAGATTGAGAGGGAGCATAGTCAAGGAGTATTGTCAGGATTCTGGCTTTGGCCACAACCGAAAGCATGATGGTGTTATCAGATTTGCAGGAATTGTTGTGGGAGAATTTGGGACATGTTAAATCTTAGGTCACTGTGGACATTGCTAAGCAGATCTGTAGGTCAGAGAGATGGAAGTTATGTTGGCATCTGGGTGGTAACTGGAGGCATGGGGATGGAGGAGACCACCGAAGGAGAGAATGCAGAAGGCCGAGGGGGTTTTCTTCTGCCCTGAGGACCCCAACATTTAGCACACATGTTGAGAAGAAGCCAGCCAAGGAAATAAAAATGAAGTAAGGAGAGAAACTAGGAAAGCTTGGTACCATGGAGGCCAAGGGAAGGGTTTCATGCAGATCAGAGTACGAGTAATGGAAAACACTATAGAAAACCAAGCTATAATTAGATGGGAATTGAAAAAAAAAATGTGTTTTTTTGATTTTGCAAATGGAGATTGTTGTTGGCTTAGTAAGAGCTAGAGGAGTTTGTGAAATGAAGACAATCTTTGAAGACAGGTCTTTCGAGAAGTTTTGGAAACGGAGGAAGAGGCCATAGTTGGAGGTGTGTGTGAAGTCAAGGAGTGATGGAGATATATATAAAAGCAGACAGGGATAAACTAATAGAGAATGGTTGAAGTTATAGAAACAGAAGGGATGTATCAGTTAGGTTTAATCAGTAAAGCAGAACCACTTGGAGCTATATGTAATAAGGGATCTATTATAAAGATTTGATCTTGCACAGCTCTGGGAGTCTGTTACCCTGTCTATGTGAAGTTGTCTCTGTGTCTGGTGCTTGACCTTGATCCATAAGGAGGCATTTGGGAAGAAAAGAAGGATGTGAAGTGAGGGGAGCAAGAAAAAGCTCTAATCTTACAGGGTGAGCTGGAACCCATAAGGTTGGACTGGGACTGTGTCGATTTCTCATAACTCCATTCCTCCAACTTTGATAAAGCGATGTCATGCAGTGTTCTTTGTCATGTAACTAAATATGCACCTGGCCCAGGAGTTAGAGAAGCTAGAGTTGGAGAAGCTGGGGGCCTGGCTGCTGATCCATAACAACCAGGTGATCCAGCAGACAAGGGACAGTGTGCATGAGCTGCAACTGTGCCTGTTGCCTTGCAGTAACTTTCTGGACATAAGGGAACACATGGCCGCTTCTTCATGGCTGCTTGTCAGTTCTTGGGCAAAGTGCCTCATGCCAATTTGGAACTACACAAGGAAGGGAATTCTGGGTGGTATAGTCCAGTTTAGGTAAGTTGACAGAATGCAAATCCATCATAGGAGACTACTTCATTTTTAAGCATTTATTAGCAGATCCAGGCACTGTTTTAGGACCTAAGGATTTAATGTAAATCAGAGTCCATCTTCATAGAACTTAGGTTTCAACAGCGTATTCAGACAGTAGCAAGTACATTATATGAAACCAGATTGTGATAAGTACTATTGAGAAAAGACAAGAGAAACTAGTAAGTGTTGGGGTGGGGTGGGGGATGAGGAGGAGGTTATATCAGAGAAGTGATGAAACCAGCCAAGAAGAGATCATGGGAAATAGTTTTTCAGGCAGAGAAAACAGTATGTGCAAAGACCCTGAGGCAGGAACAAACTTGTCCAAGAAGCTGTAAGAACGGCAGAGTAGCAGGAGCAGGGTAAATGTGGCAGAGACGGGGAGAAGATGAAGTTAGAGAGCTAGCAGCCAGATCATGTAGAATAGTCATTATCTAAAATACCCAGTGGTTCCCATGAAGACCGCACTTGGAAAGTTTGTTCCTTTTTTGACCTTAAACTGTCCTAGTGCTAAAAACATCTCCCCGGGGACATTTGTTGAATATTCTAATATCACAGCTGCTTGAGGCAATGGTTAACAGTTGGGGTAAATTACAGAACATAGAGCTAAAGAGGAAAGCCTGAGGAATAAGATGTCCACAGGGTTTTTTTTAAAAGCTCTGACAGAGTCCTGTAATCCATGCACAGGCGTTGGCTGTATGCATGTTCAGAAAAGACTTAAGAAGGCAATAATCTGCCACCTATGACTGACCTTGAAGCTCTGTTAAGCAGGACATGAAAGTTGAGGCAGAGTTATAAACTGCTTGGCTGAGTGTTGAAGGCATGCCCCAACACGCATACAGAGTCCCTCGGCAAAGAATAGAAGATTTATTGGTTCCAGGAGGTTAAGGAAATCTCTGTCTAATCATTAGCTGACCATTAAGTTAACTGATCCAAGACTTCAGTGGTTATCATGACCTAGAATATAGACTTAGCAGAATTAGTTCAAGAAAGTCACTAAACAAATAACCACTGCAACAAGCAGCACCAACAACAAACCCTGTAAGGGTGCAAAATCTGATGTCCTGATTTGCCACATTATATTACTTGACATGTCCAGTTTTCAATAAAAAATATGAAACATGCAAAGAAACAAGAAAATATCATCATGGATGCACAGGGAAAAAGCAGCAATTAATAGAAATTGTCCCTGAAGAAGCCCAGAAGCTGGAATTACTAGACAGATACTTTAAATCAGTTATTTTAAATATGTTCAAAGAACTAAAGGAAACCGTATCTAAAGAATGAAAGGAGGGGGCTGGCCGAGTAGCTCAGTTGGTTAAGAGTTGGCTTAGAGTGCGTGTTCTGAGCAACAGGGCCGCCGGTTCGATTCTCACATGGGCCAGTGAATGCTGCGCCCTAGCTGAGCTGTTGCTGAGCTGCCCACAGGTGTCAGGGATGCCTCAGCTGGTGTAACAACAAGATTGCCTGTTCAATGCGTAACGCCCACCCGTAACTAAAAAAAGATTGAACTCGGCACCTTGAGCTGAGCTGCCACCTGCCACCTGGGTGGCTCAGTGGATAGGGTGTGGGCTCTTAACAACAAGGCTGCCAGGTTCCACTCCTACAGGGATGGTGGCTACACCCACCTGCAATTAAGACTGAACTCAGCACCTTGAGCTGAGTTGCCACCCGGATGGCTGAGTTGCCAACCGGATGGCTCAGTGGATAGAGCATGTTCTCTTAACAACAAGGCTGCTGGTTCCACTCCCGCATGGGGATGGTGGCTACACCCACCCGCAACTAAGATTGAACTCAGCACCTTGAGCTTAGAGGCCACGAGCTGCCCGCGGGAAGCCAGATGGCGACTGGCGCCCTCCACAACGAAGATTGAAGAATAACAACTTGGTGGGTCCCCGTCCCCAATTACCCAATAAAATCTTTGGGGGGAAAAAAAGAATGACAGGAAAGTATGAAAATGGAGTCTCACATAGAGATAACCAATAGATAGAAATTATGAAAAGGAACTGAAAAGAAAATTATGAAATTGAAAAGTATAATAATTCAAACAAACAAACAAAAATTGTTGGAGAGGCTCAACAACAGATTAAGCAGGCAGAAGAAAGAATGAGCAAACTTGAAGATATGTCAGTAGAGATATTTGAAGAAATAATAGCCATAAACTGCCAAATTTGATGAAAAAAAAAATCATCTACACATCCAAGAAACTCAACAAACTCCAAGTATGACAAATTCAAAGAGATCTTCATCATAATCACACTATCAAAAGACAAAAAGAGAGAACAAGAAAAAAGTAATTCATTATGTACAGGGGTTACTCAATGAGATTAACAGATGATTTCTCATTAAAAAACAAACAAACATGGAGGCCAGAAGGCAGTGGGATGACATGAAAAGTGATGACAGGAGAAAAAGAACTGCCAACCAAGAATTCTGTATTTGGTAAAACCTTCAAAAATGAAGGAGAGGGCTGGCCGAGTGGCACGTTGGTTAGGAGCTGGCTTGGGACCGGGGCCCCCCCGGTTCAGATCCCACATGAGGGTCAGTGACACTGCCCTCCACAGCTCAGATGGTGAACAACAGCTCCACCTGGAGCTGGGCTGCTGTGAGTTGCCGGTGATGGTGTGGGCTGCAGCCCCTGCTGCAGTGGGCTGCCATAGGTTACAGTGAGTGGCCGGCAGCTGGAGTGAGCTGCCGAGAGCCGCTGCGAGCGGCCATCCAGAGGCCAGCGGGCGACTGCCTCACCCCGGAAGAGTGCAATGATAACACCAACATGGGCCAGTGAAGCAACATCCTCCACAACTAGACTGAAGAACAAAAGGACAGCAACTTGTCTGTACCCCTTTCCCGATTTCCCAATGCTGTTCCCCTCCCCCAGTTCCTCAATGAAATCTTAATAAAAAAAAACATGAAGGAGAAATTAAGAAATTTCTCAGTCTGAAAAGGGTGTCTTTTAAAAATTTACAGCCAACATCACACTTAATAATGAAAGAATGGAGAATTTACCTCTAAAATCAGGAACAAAATAAGGATGTCTGCTCTTACCACTTCTATTCAAGATTGTATCAGGGGTTCTAATGAAGGCAGTAAGGCAAGACAAAGAAATAAAATGTATCCACATTGGCAAAGAAGTGGTAAAACTATCTCTATTGGTTGATGACATGAATACACACACACACACACACACACACACACACACACACACACTCTGAAGAATTCAACAAAACAACCCTCTCCCCCATTAAACTAATAAATGAGTCAAGCGAATTTAATTCATATTAAAGTAATAAATGATGTTGTGGGATACAACATCAGTTGTAAAAATCAGTTGTATTTCTATACACTAACTATGAAAAATCCAAAAATAAAGTTAAGAATATAAATTTTCATTTATAATAACATCAAAAAGAATAAAATGCTTAGGAATAGATTTAACCAAAGATGTGCAAGACTTGTATACTAAAAACTATAAAACAGTGTTGAAAGAAATGAAGGAAGACCTAAATAAAGGAAAGACATCCCATGTTCATGGGCCAGAATATTTAACATTGCTAACATGGCAATACTCCCCTAATGATCTACAAATTCAGTGTGATCCTTTAAAAAATTTCAACTGCTAGGGCCGGTGGAGTGGCTCAGTTGGTTAAGAACTCGCTCAACAGTGTGAGCTGAGCTCTGAGCAACAGTAGTTCGATGCCCAGCCCGAGCTGAGCTGCTGCTAAGCTGCCGACAGGTGGCAGGATGACTCAGCTAAAATGACAACAACAACCAAACAAAAAAAAATAAAGAATTTCAACTGCTTTTTTGCAGAAGTAGACAAGCTTATATTAAAACTCATATGGAAATTCAAAGGATCCAAATTGTCAAAACAATCAAAGAAGAACAAAGCTGGAGGACTCATACTTCCCAATTTCAAAACTTACTACAAAGCTACAGTAATTAAGATGGTGTGACACTGGCATAGGATTAGAAGTATAGACCTGGAGTAGGATTGAAGGTCCAGAAAGAAATTCATATATCTATGGTCAGTTCATGTTCGACAAGAGTGTCCAAACCATTTCGTGGGGAAAGAATTGTCTTTTCAACAAGTGGTGCTAGGACAACTAGATATCCATAAGCAAGAGACAAAGTTGGACCCCTACCTCACATTGTATATAAAAATTGACTCCAAAGATATTAAAGACCTTAATGTCAGAGGTAAACCTATAAAATATCAAACTCTTAAAAGAGAACAGGTGTTTTAACACCATCATCCACTTGGGCCCAACATTCCCATCAAGGAAATTGAAACTCTCATACAGTGCTGATGGGAATGTAAAGTGGTGAATTCTATGGTATCTGAATTATATCTTAATTCAAAAACAAAGATTATTCTGGCTGCATATAGGATGGAGCATAGGTGGCCAGGAGTGGAGACTGGAAGGTTGTTGCCGTCTAGTCTAGTGATGAGCTGATGGTGCTGTAAGGCCCGACGGGATGATGGCTTTAAAAGATGGGAAGACCAGGACAGGAATCCTTGGGAGAAGCTGGTCTCACCAGGAAGAGGGACACCTCCAACACTGAAGCAAGAGGGATGTGGGCACAGAGGTGACATTTTTAAAAATTGGATCTGTCTTTTGGTTTGGTATAGAAAGGATTATGAGCCATTAGGAGCAGAGGATGCCTGAAAGCTTCAAAGGGCTGTGGGCAAGTAGAGAACATGGCCTTGGCTTCCAGGAAGATCATGGGGCTCTGGGACTGGGCAAGTAGGACTGCTGGTGAAGAAGCACTGTTGAATTGTACCCAACAGTGATTTTTGAGTTGGAATATAGGGAAACTTGAGATATTCCTCCTGTTATTATGGCTCAATAATAACAAGCCACAGCCGGATTTTAATGAATGCCTGTTTTATATACTTTAAATCAAAGTATAATAACTAGTCAAGAATTGGCATTGTATTTTACAAACACAATTTAATTTTGAATTGGGTAGATGCCAATGCATTAATAAAAGAGTAAAAGGTAGAACTAATAATAATATTAAACTAACATGGTTTAATTGATTGACAGAACTTTTTTTATCTTGCAACCATGTGAAGCAAGTTTTATTATTTTCACATTCATTTTATATGAGGACATAGAAGCTTAGGGAGTTAACACTTTTCTAAGTAGCCTGAATCCAGGTCTTCTAAATCTTACGTTCTTTCCATTATTATCCCTTAAATCAAGCAGAATACTTTTTTGTTGTTGTTGTTGTTGTTGTTGTTTTAGCTGAGCCATCCTGCCACCTGTTGGCAGCTCAGTGGCAACTCAGCTTGGCCTAGGCATCGAACTGCTGTTGCTCAGAGCTCAGCTCACACTATGAGCGAGCTCTTAACCAACTGAGCCACTCAGCCGGCCCCAGAATATTTTTTTTGTTTATTCAAATTCTCAGGGTATGTTGCCAAGGTATCTTTTTCCAGAAAGTCTATTTTTATAAAATGATTTTGATGCTTGCCCATTCCAGTGATTTTTTTTTTTTTTAAAGATTTTATTGGGGAATTGGGAGAGGGGAACAGCATTGGGGAATCGGGGAAGGGGAATAGAGAAGTTGCTATCTTTTTGTTCTTCAGTCTAGTTACGGAGGACGTTGCTTCACTGGCCCATGTTGGTATTGTCATTGCGCTCTTCCCGGATGAGGCAGATCGGTCGCTGGCCTCTGGATGGTCGCTCACTGCGGCTATTGCCAGCCACTCACGCTGACTGCCAGCCACTCACTGTAGCCTATGGCAGCCCACTACAGTAGGGGCTGCAGCCTACATCATTGCCGGGGCTCGCAGCTCAGCTCCAGGTGGAGCTGTTGTTAGCTGTAGAGGGCAGTGTCACTAGCCCTCATGTGTGGGATCCGAACCAGGGCCGCTGGCGTCCCAAACCAGCTCTTAACCAATGCGCCACTTGGCTGGCCCCAGCGATTATTTTAAATAACATTTGTTTTCTGTTAATATTAATACTAATTGTAGGAAATCTAGAAAAGCATTTTTAAAATCCCACTCAGGTAACTACTGTTAACATTTTAGTGTATGTCTTTCTGGTATCTGCCTTAAAACATACTGTCTATTACTGTGTGTGTGTGTGTGTGTGTGTGTGTGTGTGTGTGTGTGTGTGTACATACGAGGTCTGACAATTAAGTTCATGATATCAGAGGGATTAAGTTTCGATATCAGAGGGATTACTCTTTGTGAATTTGTACCAACTGGACAAATAGTTAACCAAGTTTACTATTTGGAAGTGCTGAAAAGGCTGCGTGAAAAAGTTAGAAGACCAGAACTTTTTGCCAACAATTCATGGCTCTTGCATCACAACAATGCACCAGCTCACACAGCACTGTCTGTGAGGGAGTTTTTAGCCAGTAAACAAATAACTGTATTGGAACACCCTCCCTACTCACCTGATCTGGCCCCCAATGACTTCTTTCTTTACCCGAAGATAAAGGAAAATTTTTTTTTTTTTGCTGAGCCATCCTGCCACCAGTTGGCAGCTCAGCTCGGGCCAGGAATGGAACCGGCGACCCTGTTGCTCAGAGCTTGCACTTTTGAGTGAGCTCTTAACCAACTGAGCCACTCGTCCGGCTCAATAAAGGAAATATTGAAAGGAAGACATTTTGATGACATTCAGGACATCAAGGATAATATGACAGACAGCTCTGATGGCCATTCCAGAAAAAGAGTTCTAAAATTGCTTTGGGGCCGGCCGAGTGGCGCGGTGGTTAAAGCGCTGGTTTGGGATGCCAGTGGCCCCAGTTCGGGTCCCACATATGAGGGCCAGTGACACTGCCCTCAAAAAAAAAAAAAAATTAAAAAAAAAATTGCTTTGAAGGATGGACTAGGCGCTAGTGTCAGTGCATAGCTACCCAAGGGGAGCACTTTGAAGGTGACTGTAGTGATATTCAGCAATGAGGCATGTGGAACTTTTTCTAGGACAAGTTTGCGAGCTTAATTGTCAGACCTCGTATATATGTATACACACCCAAACACTCATATATGTACATATACATACACACATATATTTATCTTTTTTTTTTTTTTTACAAAATTGTGCTCATACTATCAACAGTTTTGTGTCCTACTTTTTCACTTAGTGTGATGTTGTAAGAAGTGGCTTAGTGTAATGGTGAAGGTTAATGAGGCCCTAAAGCTAGAAGGCAACACCCTGTTAGCTGTGTGCCCTTGTGAGTGCTACTTCCTCTTTTTGTGCCTTAGTACAAACTAAGTTCATTAGAAACTTTAATATAAAATATGGTCTATCCAATGTACTGTGTACTCTTCTCTGATCCCAAGTGATTTCTGTTCTCGGGATCAGGAACTGCTTTATGTCTGAAACTCGTCTGCTCCCTCTCCATTGGCCAGCAGGGTCCTTGTCTTTAGTCCATCCTGCTCTCATCCTCTTATCCCTTGCCCTGTGACTTCCATAATGTCCACTCCAACCAGCCACCTCCCCAGAGGCAGCCCCTTTACAGCCTCTGTGCCTTCTTCCTGACACATCAGGCATATCACTGATCCACATCAATAGACGTGCTGTCCTGTTTCGCTTAAGAATATACTCGTATATCTTGGATATTGTTTACGTTAGTGCATATGGCCTCTTTGTTTTGTTTTGTTTCCTTTGTTTGCTTTAAACTGCCATATGGGGGAAGGCTTTTTAAAGCATGCCATGAAAGGAAAAGTTGATAGATTTGGCTATGTAAAATTTAAAGCATTAGCACAAGAAAAGATACTTTAAACAGTCAAAAGACAAAAGGGCCTCCACATGCACCCGGGCCTCCAGCACTGCTCTGTGATCCTCTTTTGTGCCCCCGCCCCACTCTCACCAGTGACAATTTCAGACCTTTCTGCTCCTCAGAGCTCCAGCTCCATGCTGTCTTGCTTGTTTGTCTTCTGCTTCACACAGAAAGTCAAAGTCACCAGGTGCCAGTGCTCTCTGCTTCCTGCCACAGGACCTCTACATATATCTGAACTCAACTCCGTCCATTCCACCTCCCACCTGGTAAAGTGGAAGCTGTCTCTCCCTTGTCTGAAGCCAACACCGCCTCGTATGTGGATCCCACCCCATCTTGCCTTGGTAGGATTGTTGCTCTATTAATCACCTGAGTCAGAAAACTAGAAGTCAACCTGTCTTTACCACTGCTGCACTCTTACCCTACCCATTGCCACATCCTGCTAGGCTTTCCCCTCCCAGATATGGCCTGACTCTTCTATTTTCCTCTTTGACTGCTCAGTGTCAGGCCTCATCATTTCATGCTGAGACCTCACTGGTCCCTGCTCTCAACCTGGCCACCCTCAGAGCTGTCCTCCACACAGCTGTCAGTGGTGCCTCTAAAAAGACCTGCTCGTGTCTCCTGCCAAACATCCTTCACTGACCACCTGCCTCTCCCATCAGTCTCATCTGCCATAGCTTCAGGGGTAAGAGCGGTGTGTAAGGAATCCCCTGGTTGGTGAGGAAGCACCTCTAATTTGGAAAAGCTTCCCCATCCCATTTAAGTCACAGACTTTCAGGATAGCCTTGCCATTCAGGGTTCGCTCCTCCTTGACCCTTGATGGCCCTTCTCCAGACCCACCTGCCAACACTTCTTGCCTTGAGCTTTATGTCACACAACTACCCCACTTCTTGCAAGAACACACTTATTGCCCTACTTCACTGGGGACATTACTGCTCATCTTCCAAAACTCAGCTCAGGCCCACTGCCCTGAGACCCAGCCTGGGTAAGTGATTCCCCCTCTGGGCAGTCTTAGCATCCAGCACAGCCTAAGTGCTTTGTTGAGCCATCTGGTGGGCTGGCTGCCTCTTCGGGAGCTAGTTGGAAGCTGTGTGACTCAAGAATGTAGGACACATATCATCACTTGGGCCCCAGCTTTGGGTCCTATCAGCTAATTCTAGGGTAATGGGAAAGGTCCCGCCCCCTTCCTTCAGAGCACCTACCGTGATATTGAAACTGCATTAAAATGACTTATTATCGTGTTTGCCTCCCCACCACACTATCAGCATCTGGAGAGCAAGGACTGTGTATTGTTCTCCACGTGGCCTGGCATTTGCCTGGTGTACAGCTGAACCAAAAAGGAACTTGGCAAACCACAGACTGAGTTGAATGTATCCTTGGTCATAAAGACAATGTATGAAATGTAATTAGGATATGTGTAAATTCCTGTAGTTACATACAAAATTGACAGCATGCAGATACTGGGTGGGCACGCGTGGCTTTGTGGCAGTTCATGTGAGAAAAGGTGGGGATTTTCACTGAGGGAGCCTTGGCGTGGGTTGCCAGCGTGGTGAGGCTGCAGGACACTGTAGGATCTTGGCTTTCAATGCTGGTGTCCCCGAGATGTTACTCTGTCATTGTCCCCATTCTCTTTTGTGTCTTCAGTAATTTCTTCTCCCATCCATCCTCTTATCCTATAAATATGCCCACTCTGTCCTGCCCTGCTTTTTCCTCAGGTGCCTCCCTCTGTTCTTCCCTTTTACACTCTTGAAAGAAGAGTCAATACCACCGCCTCCCCTTCTTCACCTGCCATGCACCCCTTACTCTCTGAAAACCCCTTGCCCACCTTACCTTTCCTGCTGTCATTTTTCTCTTGGTTCATCCTTCCCTCTCCTTTCTTCCTCTCTGGATGTAACTCTGTTTTATTGAAAAGTTGGAGCCCCTCCAATGTGATCCACCTCTCCATTTCCAATTTCATCCACCATGATGTCATTGAATAACCCCCACCCCGCCCGCCTCCCCTGACGGTGGCTCATCTACCCACTTGTGCCCTTGAGCCCATCTGCTCCTCAGAGATCTCGCTCAGTCATCTCCTGCTGCAGTTCCTGCTGATTCCATCCCTTCTGCCTGGGAGCAAGCAATTCTTCCCCATCCTTAAACACTCTATTGCCTCCTTTGGATTTTCCATTCTGGTGATTCTCTGTTCTTCACCACCTGCCTTTTCCAAATAGAACTCCACTTCCCTGCCTCTCTTTTGCCCCCTCACCAGTCACTCAATGTCACGCAGTCTGAGTTACTCTGTGGAAGCTGTTTCCCAAATGGCATCAGAGACATAAACCAGCGATGTTCGTGCCTGCTCTCTCTCGCTCCCTGGCTCTCGTCCTCAGGGGTCTCGCTGCAGGATTTGGCCAGCTCCTCCTCTTTTGAGGGCAGTCCCCAGTCCTCATCTTTTCCTGTCTTCCTGCCATCCTATTATAGATGGAGGCTTTCCCGATGCTCTGTCCTTGGTCTTTTTTCTCCTTGATACTTCCCCCATTACCTATAATAACAAGGAGATGGAGAGAGGGTGCTGAGAAGACTTTGAGGATGGGGATTGGTGGTGTTGGTTTGTTGTTGTAGTTGTTGTATTGTAATGGTTTGAGGGATTCCTTAGGGCACAACAGAAGGGGTTGGAAGGAGACCAACAAACCACATGTTGGTTCTGCTGTTTTCTGGATGTGACCCAAACATTCTTTGTCTTCATGGTCTTTCTCTACCTGTTGTGTTCTTTCCCCACTCTTGGCCTCTGTAGCATTCCAGTAATGGTTCTTACAAATCAAGTACGATGTTCTAGTCCTTTTCCCATGTACTGTAGCTCACATTCTTCACCAGGACACAGGCTATCTTGAGATCAGAATTTGACTTATTTTACATCCCCTGAAGCACTTAACAGAGATTCTTGTATAGAGTGCGTACTTAGTAGAGCTTCCTCAGCAGCATCAGCTAATGGGAAGAACATGTGTTTTAGACGTAAACAGACCCAAGTTCTGATGCTGACCTTGGCCTTGATCCTTGTTAGTTGGGTGACCTTGGGCACATTGCTTATCTTTCTAATTACAGTAATCGTGAGGGTGAAATATGACAATGGCTGCTCATAAGACGTAGGTCCCCTCCTCTTCCTGAGGTGGGAAGGAG
Organism: Aselliscus stoliczkanus; assembly: GCA_033961575.1. Lineage (NCBI taxonomy): Eukaryota > Metazoa > Chordata > Mammalia > Chiroptera > Hipposideridae > Aselliscus > Aselliscus stoliczkanus. The sequence goes on along the minus strand of CM066728.1, from coordinate 16,921,868 downwards.
ATGGAAGAAGTGGAGAGGGGTGGACACCAGCGTGGGGGACACGAGGACACTCAGTAGGACCAAAGCCAAGCATTTATGCAGACTTCCGCATTTGCGGGGAAGCCATTTGCAAGACTGCTCTAGTTTGATATAACATAGGATCCTCCATGAATGACCTATAGTTTCAATCCTGGCACTGGCCCGAAGTACGAGGAGACAAAAGGACCTAAATGACCTCAAGTGGCTCTGAGGATGTGTTGATATCACTTGATGTGTCTCTGCCCGTAAATGACTGGCCAGTGGTTGGAATTTTACTGCACTTGGCATAACCCTGTTGACCTTCACACAGTCGTGCCTTAGCTTCCTTTCCTGCTGTTTTTATAGGGTTTTTTTCCTGCCTCCTTCCTTCCCTTGGCTCCCCACATTGCATGCATGAATACCGAATACCCCAACCCAGCTGCCTGCTTCTAATTCTCCCTCTCACAGAGTTTATCTGCTGGGGTGAAACATTCCAAGCCCTCCTCTCAAGTCTAGCAGCTCTTGGAATGGCATCCTACAATGTAGTTGTTGTGGAGTTGAGCAGATGTGTATTTTACCCACAGAATCCTTTGAAAATGCGAAGAGGCTGGTAAGCCAGCTGGCAAATCCATTTGGAGCGATCCGGGGTGTCATTTTTTTCTTTCTTTGAGATTTTTCTCTCTTAGCATTTTTAGATCAACCTCATCCTTTGTAACTTATGCATAATATTCCTTAGAATTAGAATGCCCTAGTTTCTTTCATCTTTCTGCTATTGTGGGAACATGTAAGTTGTTTTCACTTTTCCTTTAGGAACAATGCTTCAGGGACTGCCCTTGAACCTGGCTCACGAGAGGATTTCTCTAGGAAAGATGCCCAGGGGTTAAAGGATATGTGTATTTGAAATATTTTTGTTTTGGGCCGGCCCAGTGGTGCATTGGTTAAGAGCTGGCTTGGGACGCCACAGTCCCGGTTCGGATCCCACATATGAGGGCCAGTTACACTGCCCTCTACAGATAACAACAGCTCCACCCTGGAGCTGGGATGCACGAGCCCTGGCAACGGTATAAGCTGCAGCCCCTGCTGCAGTGGGCTGCCATAGGCTACAGTGAATGGCCGGCAGCCAGCGTGAGTGGCTGGCAGCCAGCGTGAACTGCCAATAGCCGCGGTGAGCGACCATCCAGAGGCCGGCGACAGATCTGCCTCATCCGGTAAGAGCGCAATGACGACACCAACATGGGCCAGTGAAGCAACATCCTCTGCAACTAGACTGAAGAACAAAAAGACAGCAACTTGTCTGTTCCCCTCCCCCAATTCCCCAATAAAATCTTTAAAAATATTTTAAAGATTTTATTGGGGAATTGGGGGAGGGGAACAGCGTTGGGAATCGGGGAAGGGGTACAGACAAGTTGCTGTCTTTTATTCTTCAGTCTAGTTGTGGAGGACGTTGCTTCACTGGCCCATGTTGGTATCGTCATTGCGCTCTTCCCAGATGAGGCAGATGGGTTGCCAGCCTCTGGATGGTCGCTCACCGGGGCTATTGGCAGCTCATGCTGGCTGCCAGCCACTCACGCTGGCTGCGGGCCACTCACTGTAGCCTATGGCAGCCCACTGCAGCAGGAGCTGCAGCCCACACCATCACCGGGGCTCGCACAGCCCAGCTCCAGGTGGAGCTGTTGTTAGCTGTAGAGGGCAATGTCACTGGCCCTCATATGTGGGATCCGAACCGGGACCACTGGCATCCCCAAACCAGCTCTTAACCAATGCGCCACTCAGCCGGCCCCCAATGTAACCATTTTTAAGTGTACCCAGTGGCATCAATCATATTCATAACGTTGCACAGTAATCACCACGGTTTCCAGAAGTTTTCATCAGCCCCACAGAAATTCTGTACCCATTAAGCAGTAGCTGTCTATCTCCATCTGACCCCATCCCCTGGTAAGCTATTCTGTCTGTGAATTTGCATATTATAGATAGTTCATGTAAGTGGAACCATACAATATTTATCATTTTGTGTCTGGCTTATTTCACTTAGCATAATGTTTTCAAGGTTCATCCATACTGAATCATGTTATCAGAACTTTATTTCTTTTTATAGTTGAATAACATTCTGTTGCATATATACTACATTTTGCTTATCCACTCCTCTATTCATAGACACTTGGGTGGTTCCACCTTTTGCTTACTAATAATGCTGCTATGAACATGGGTGTACAAATAACTGTTTGAGTCCCTGTTTTCAGTTCTCATGGGTATATACTCAGGAGTGGAATTGTTGAGTCATATGGTAATTCTATGTCTTTTTGTGGAGCTGCCAAACTCTTTTCCACAGTGGCCACAGAAGAGATGTTTGACCTCCTTCACTCTTAATAGAAAGAGCATCCCTGAGACCTGTTCTTCCTCCAGTTTTGCATTCACCTGTCTATATTCTTCCTTCCCCCGAGCCAAGCACAGAACCTGGCACATGGTGGTACCAAGTGAAGGTTGGCCTGGTTGGATGTGTGGATAGATAGATGAATTCCAGATCACTGGTAGACTGAGATTGTCCCTGCCGGTGTAACAGGCCAGCAAGAAGCCATGTGCTAGGGATAGTGCCTGCAGCCATAATACTGGAGAATGAGTCCAATAAGAGGCATGGGTTCTGTTTCGTAGATGAGCCCTTAGTTCGTCTGTCCCATTTAGCTCATCTGTAAAGGGTGATTGCACTCCTGCTGCTTCACAGGGTGTTGAGACATGAGATCTGGGTATGAAACCCCCTTGCTAAAGCCAAAGGCGCCCATCGACATTAGGGATCGCAGAGTCCCATGTGTGTCCCTCAGAATAGGGCCTGGCACATCAGTTAAATGGTTTCTTGCAGGCGTTCACTCATACACTTAACTACTATTAATTGAGTGCCTGCTCTGTGCCAGGCACTGTTCTGGAGGCTGGGATTCAGCCGTGAACAAGAAAGAGAAAAAGGCCCCTGGCCTCTTCAACCACTCAATGGTCCAAGAACAAGTCCCAATAGATTAAACTCCCTTCCCATTCTTTTGGCACCAACTCTAGTTTTTTTAAAAGCATAGTGAGAAATACTGGTGGAGAGCTTGTCTTTTGTTTTTTTTGTTTGTTTGTTTTTTGAGGGCAGTGTCACTGGCCCTCACATGTGGGACCGAACCGGGGCCACTGGCCTCCCAAGCCAGCGCTTAACCACTGCGCCACTCGGCCGGCCCTCAAGAGCTTGTCTTTTAAGGAGGTGCCTCCAACTTTAAGGAGAAAATGGATTTTAAAATGTAGAACAAAGAATAGGCCAGCTACTTTGCAAGTCAGACAGCTTGAAACTCCATGAGGAGAACCTTTTTGGGGTTTCTGTGTGAAGAGGAGAGAGAAAAGATTCTACATATCCCCCACCACCCACTGCCACCCCCAGAAAAAATGAGAGCCATGGCCTTTACGCCTCTTCTTGCAGGAGTTAGGGGAGGATGGGGGACTGTCACCAGGCTCCCTGCAACACCAGATCTAACTAGGAATGGTGCCAGGTGATACCTGGGCCCCACTTTGCTCCACTGGGAGACAGGTCTGCTTTCCTGGTTTGGTCACAGACTGCCCCTCACCCGCTGGAGACCTCCAAGGTGGCCCAGGAGTTCATGGCCACTAAGCACACATCTCATGTGCTGGCTGTCAATCATCTCATTTAATCCTCTCCACAATCCGTGATCATCTCTGGAAAACAGGCTCAGAGATGCAGGTGAGCGCTCAGTCTAGGTCATGCAGCTGTGCGTGGTAGAGCCAGAATCCTTGCTCTTACCAGGACACTAGTTAAGCTAGATCCTGGAAGCCAGGCAAAGGGAGGAACAGCCAGGTTGATGGGGCAATAACTGGCAAGAGACTCTACGTAATAAAACCTGTTAGACCCATCAAGGACATATTTTATTAATGATTAATAACCTTAACAATAAAGGGACCCCTTTGAAGCTCAGAACATTTTGAAGCTCAGACCATGATAATTTCCTAAGTACTTTCACATGTTATTTTGCACTTGCTTCTCATAATAACTTCTTGTAAGAGCAATTTTTTATACCCATTTTATGGACAGAGAAACTGTTTGTTCACAGAGAGTAAAATGCCTCAGGTTGCACAACAAGTCTGTGTGTGAGGCCTGACATGTGTGGGGTCTGACAGTTGTGGGCAAACTGTGTTTTCTTGCCAGTGGGGTTCTCAGAGCAGAAGTGACCCCAGCCTAGGGGAGGGGCAGGAATTCCTCAGCTTCATGAGGTCACAGTTTTTTTCCCAAACCTTTATTACTCAAATCAGGTATTGTAGTGAATGCAACCGACCTGGATTTGCCTGTATACTATTGCCATTTAATGAAAGGATTGTCCCCTCTAGTGATGCCAATGCATTTAGAAATGGCTGAGGGGCCAGCCGAGTGGCTCAGTTGGTTAAGAGCTCACTCAAGAGTGTGAACTGAGCTCTGAGCAACAGCAGTTAGATGCCCAGCCCGAGCTGAGTTGTCGCTGAGCTGCCAACAGATGGCAGGATGGCTCAGCTAAAAAAAAAAAAAAAAAAAAAAGAAAGAAATGGCTGAATTCTTCCTGCACGTCAAGCGCTTCCCCTGAAGTTTGGGGGGCTACTTGCCATGGGTGGGCTTGGAATGAGACCAGGTTCCTGCCCTCAAAGGGTCAGCTGGCCCAAGTCTTGGCACCAGAGCTACAGATACGCAAAAAGTGTGAAGACAGCCAGCCCAGAAAGGGAGAAACAGAGAAAGGTACAGGCAGCCTTGTAGGGTGACTCATGCAAGGGCCCTGTGGCAGGAGTGACCTGGGATGAGGCCAGAGGGGCAGCACACAGATGAGGGCCCTTGGGATCCCCCTTGAAAGCTGTGGATGGGGAGCTCTTGGGGTTTTAAGGAGGGCGTGACCTGCCTGGTTTTGAATGATCCCTGAGGTGGCAGACAGGGAATCTGAAGGTGAGGAAACTGCTGTCCCCAGCATCTCACCGCCTAAGCCCAGGATATCATGACAGAAGTGGATCCTGGCCCTGGGGTCTCTGTTGAAGCTGGTTGCGTGCTCAGCCTGGAGGATTTCAGAGGAGCAGGCACAGCCCTAAGGGAGGCGAACGGGCATGGAAAGAGGAGGCTTCAGACCATGTTGACCAGGGCCTACTATGAGGGCGGCAGGCAGTGAGCGATTTGGAAATTCCGGCTCCCCTCCAGGTGCCTCCCCTGCAGGAGCCCTCCCCTCCGGCACATGCGCAACCCTGGTTGGAACACCTTGGTCTGTCACTTCCTGCAGGAAGGTGTCCTTGGCCTGCTGCCCCTTCCCCACCCACCTCCAGTCCCTTCTTGGTGCTTCCTGGGTACTGCACTGTCTACTTGTGCAGGTAACTTCCACACCGTCTTGAAATTATCTGAGATCTGAGACCCTGGTTTTATTTGTCTCTGTAGTCACAGCACTTAGCTCGGTATTGTGCACACAGTAGACACTTGATAAAGGTTTACTGGATGGAACTAGAGGGGCGAGGTCAGTAAGGGCTGAGTTAACATGTTGGGGGTGTCAGGGCAGAAGGAGCAGCCAGAGAGTCAGGCCAGTGTTAGGGAGGGTGGCCTATGCAAAGAAGGGGTACGGCTGGCAGAGAAAGGCCAAATTCTAGAGCGGCCTGATTCAGTGTGCAGCCAGAGACACAGAACTCAATATGCGCGCACTTGCATGCACACGCACACACACACACACACAGCCAGATGGATTATAGGGAATTGGCTTACAATGCCATCTGCAAGCTAGAGACCCCAGGAAAGCCGGTGCTGTAATTCAGTCCAAGTCCAAAAGCCTGAGGATCACAATGGTGTAAATCCCAGGCCAAGAAGAAGACTGATGTTCCAGATCACTCAATCAGGCAGGAAAAGCACTGAATTCTCCTTTCTTCCACCTTGTTTTATACAGGCCCTCAGCACTGGATGAGGCCCTACCCCCACACTGGGGAGAGCCATCTTCTGTACTCAGGCCACCCATTCCCATGCTGATCTCATCCAGAAACACCCTCACAGACACACCCAGAAATAATGTGCAGCCAACTACCTGGGCACCTTGTGATCCAGTCACGCTGACAAGATTAGCCATCACACCTGGATAGGTGATTTCAGTGTCAACTAGCACTTTTGAGCACCTCCTGCGAGCCATGCTGTGGGCTTCTGTTTGCATTAACCCATTTCACACCCTAAGAATGGAGATAACCCATTTACAGGAGGAGAAACTATCTCAGCATTCAGATCTAAACAAAAGTAAAGCCTTTTTACACACATCCTTGGCAGGTGTTGGGTTGTAAATACAACATTCTGTAACTTCACTTCTGTGAAGTTACAGGCTTTCTGTCTTAGTCTATCCTACTCTAATATACTGTTTTAAATGATTATTACTGACAGTGTTAATTAACATATGGATGGTGCTATAATAGAAATGATAGCTGACTCTTCTATAACACTAGGTTTACCTGGCTATTTTCTAGTGTTTCACGTACATTAACTAGCCATGTTTTGTAGATGGGGAAATGGAGGCACAGAGAGTTTGAATGACTTGCCCAAAGGGGAAAAAGGTCAGGGCTCCAGCCCAGGGTCTTTCTTAATGATCTGCCCAAGGCTATACAGCAAGAGAAAGCTGGAGGTAGGACTTGAACTTGGAGATTCTGATTTAAAAGCCTCTCTTCATTCAGGCTCCCTACTCCGCCTTCAGAATCCTGGGATAGTCTTACTGTGAGGAGGGTCCTTGAAGGCCCTCTCACTCTCCCTCCTTCTCACTCAGGCCCAGTGTTCATAGGTGCCCCCCTGCCCCATTCCGCCCGTGTGAGCAGCTGCCTCCTGCCAAATGGTGTTTGCACAGAGCCCATGTCCTGGCTCTAAAAGAAATGTGTGGGATGAATAAGCACCTAAAAATAACTCAGGATCAATTTTTTTCGGGGGGAAGTGGGGGACTGTGTTTTCCTTTCTCTTCCCTCTTCTCCCTCCCTCTGCCCCTAAGGCTCATAAATTGCTGCTGGTTGACAGCTGGGCCAGGCTGGCTTTCTGTAAGGCTGTAATAACATGGAATTAGCCTGGCTGCCGCCCTCTCCAGAGCGGAAATGCTGGCTCTTGGTCACTATAGGCATCCCTGAGTCTGTGCCTCCTGCCCTGGTCCACGCCCCTGGGACAAGTCTTTGCTTATTAAAATTGGGTAGAGACGGATTCCTGGACTTGTCCACCTGGGGAGGAGCAGTGGAAAAACCTCTCCAAGTGAGAGGCTGGCAGCTTCGAGGCTGGGCCATTTGAAGGTGCCCAAAATTCCTGCCTCTAGGGAGGAGCCGGGCGGGCAGAGGCAGAGAGCCCTGGCAGCCTGGGCCTCTGAGCTGAGGTTTCCGGCTGTCTGCTGACTCAGGGACTTGGCTGAGTGGCTCCCATCTGTCTCGGAGCCTCTAACAGGCCCCCTTCACCCCAGCCGGCCACCCACGGCTTTAGAAATCCAGCAGATCTTTGCTTCCCAGAAACTTCCAGCTAAAAGTGGCATCCTAAGACCAGGCCACCTTTCTTCCTCAGCCTGGTTGATCATATGGATTCTGGGGCTATGCTGGGTGTTCCGGGTAGCTCAGCCATGCCTGGGTCTCTCTTTCTTCTGTGAGGTTAGATGTGTGGAAAGGGTCCACAGATACCTGTGTTTAACATGGAGGGAGTGCGATGGCAGTGTAAAGAGGGGAAAGAAATCTACCGGGAGCAAAGGGTTCAGAGGTCCCTGCTTACACTGAGCATTTGGCCAAGGGATGGAAAATTCCAGGTGGAAGCTCAGAGAAGTGATAAGGGAAGTGCCACACTTCCTGTCTTCTGCACCCCTGGGCTTCGGCCAGGACTGGGACCTGGGTTCCTGAGATCTAGCAGCAGTTTCAGTTGTTTCCAGTCTTGTTGTACATATGCGTCTTCTGGGGGAGCTTTAAAATACTGATGCGTGATGCGTGGGCCTGCCGAGTGGCTCTGTTGGTTAAGAGCATGAGCTCTGAGCAACAGGGTCACCGGCTAGATTGCCACATGGGCCAGTGAGCTGCACCTGAACTGAGCTGCCAACAGGTGGCAGGAAGGGTCGGTCAACTGGTGAGAGCACGTGCTCCCAACAACAAGACTGCCTGTTTGACTCCCACTCACAACTAAGATTGAACACAGCACCTTGAGCTGAGCGGCCTCGAGCTGCTGACGGGTGGCTGGATGGTGACTGGACTTGGAGCTGAGCTAGCTGCGCCCTCCACAACTAAGACTGAAGGACAACAACTTGGCTGTTCCCCTTCCCCAATTTCCCAACACTGTTACCCGTCCCCAATTCCCCAATAAAAATCTAAAAAAAAAAAAAAAAAATGCTGATGCCCAGGCTGTCCCCAGGCCAGTTGCATCAGTATCCCTGGGGCAGGGCTCAGGCTTCCCAGGTGTGTAACTGGGGTACAGAGTCAGGGCTGGCAACAACCTCCATTCTCCTCCACCCTCTGCTTTGCTTCTTCCAGTTTCTTAAATTCAGAGGTGGGCGTTGCCGTGCCTGGCACCATGTCCTATATAACCGGAGCTTGGTAAATAAGTGTTGAGGGCTGCTGTGTAATGGTAATGATAATGATGATGATTTAGGCCACACTCCAGGGCTAGAAGCATTCAAAAAGTGATTTTCTATGACTTCATTTAAAAGTGTCCCTTGGGCTGGCCGAGTGGCGCGGTGGTGAAGAGCTGGCTTGGGAAGCCAGCGGCCCCGGTTCGGTCCCACATATGAGGGCCAGTGACACTGCCCTCTAAAAAAAAAAAAGTGTCCCTTATTAATACTGAAGGGGAAGGATACGTTTTAAAGTTGAACTTAAGATCCAAAACTGTACTTAAAGACAAAAGTTCCCCTTAGCCCATGGCCAGCAAAATGGCCTGTCTTCTGATAGATTTACTGCCTTCTCCTGGGCCTGGCCTGAGCTGGGTTCTCATCCTTGGGACCAAGTGAGCCTCCCAAATGGCTCTCCTGGCTCCCTGGACTCACAGATGACTCCCTAGCTGCAGTATGTCCACTGGGCCTCCCTTGGCACCTGCTCAATGAGCAGAGCACACTTAATGTGGTGAAGACCACATCCCTCCCCCCACCGCCCTGGAGAGCAGGGGCCTGTCCTCATTCCTTGTAACAGGTCCACCTCCTCCTGGTCTCCAGGGTCAGATCTTCCTCTGCCCCTCCTTCATCCCTGTAGGTGGTTTCATCTCATCCCTTGCTCCCTTCTTGAAGCCCTGGCCCCAATTCCGACTCTTGTCTTCCTGGCTCATCCTCACTGCCTTCAGGTGCCAGTCTAGCTCCTCTCCAGAGCCTCCCAGGAACCACTCCCACTGGCTGGCCTCCAACACAGCTGGGCATGAGAATCACAGGCTGGACGGACCGCAGGAGACATCACTTGTCCCACCCTCCGCTGCTGGACTCCTCTCAACCCTTGCCAGGTGCTCTAGCCAGCCTCAGCCTGAGCTCCGAAAGTGAAGAGGCATACAGTCCTACTTCACCTCTCAAGTCCGTATTTACTCTTCCTACCTGGTGGCCTGTCTGGCTCTCTGTTGCCTACATGGCAGAGCCTAAGTGTTCCAGCCAGAACTCCCCCTGAATCTGCTCAGTGAGGCACGTCCGCTTCCGGCGCAGACACCCTGGGCCTGTTCCACTCCCCACGCTTGGTCACACTGCCCCTTGTGGTCAGCCCTGCTGCCCGGTCTTCCTGCACATGCCCTGGTCTTCCCAGCCCTGGCCTCCATTCACAGCGCCAACCACAAGCCGCTGTCCTGGAACCCTTGGAGTAGTAGCATGTGCCTGTGCCCATGGCTTCTCCTAAATGGGGGCCTGGAACAGATGAGCAGATGAGCCAGCAGGGGCCTGGCAGCAGCCCTGCACTGCCTGCCCGGCCCACCTCGTCCTCCTAAACGGCCTGAGAACTTGGGGAGTGCTTCTGGTTTTTTCAATTTGAAACTGTTTCCTGCACTTTATGTGGTCCCATTCCTCTGAAGGAGGAACAAGCACGTTTCTGGGCGGCTTAGAAGCTGCAGCAGCTGAACTCCTAATAGGAGCCACTGGTAAGCAGGCCCAGAATTCTAGATTTCCAGGTTCACCGATGATAACACCGAGGCTAAGGCACTCGGGCTCATGTACACTTAGTGCCAGAGTGACAGGGGCACCCTGGACCTCTGGCTGCTTCCCTGGCCAGGAGGGTACCTTTCCAGGCACCTTCTGTAGTGGGCTGCACTCCTGCGCATGTGCCCCGGACACCCTTCGTTCTGGAGGAGGCCTGACGATAGCAGAGCACTTGACCTTTCCTGGCTCTAAGAGGCACTTCAGACCTCATCTCATTACTTATTTATCTTGCAGCTTCTTAGGGTCCCCAGGGACAGCTCTGACATCCCTAGCTGGTGCCCAGAGAGTGCGATGGGGCAGACATGTCCCAGCTGATGGAGAGACTCCCATGGCTGACAGACTGTCAGTGGGGAGTGATCTGAGCCCCTGTCGCGCCCAAGTTTACCCCGGAAGGTGGGTGTGGATACAGAGGGAAAGCAGGGAATCTGCAGCTGGATGACCTGTAGTAGTCACTATCTGTGGGACCTTAGGAAGTCACTAGCTCTATAACTCAGTATCCACATCTATAGAGCAAGTACTGTGAGCTGGGAGGATTAGACAGGATAACGCAGGCAGAGCGTCCAGTTGGCTGCCTGGCATGTTGCAGGTGAGCTCCTTGTGATGGGCAAAACACTGCACAGATGTTTATTAGGTTCAATGCAGGCTCAACAACACAGTCATCGTGATCACACATCAGTAACTAAGTCTTTATTGAACAGGTGCTCAGAGGCCAGGCCAGAGCTTGTGTGGGGGTTTGGTAGCCCTGTGCCTGCTCATAATGGAGATTTATGGAGATGACCCCTCACACTCCTGTTTGGGCCTTTTTGTGAATATCAACACATACGTGGCTCGTCTTGGTGAGGAGAGCTGGTGGCCCATCAACAGGGGAACGGGTTCCTGGAGGCACCAGGCTGTGAGGTGAACCCAGGACTCTGATCAGATGAGCCCAGAACTATGATCAGATGACTTAAAGACCACAAAGGATGAGGCTTGTGGGGCAGCTGTGGCAACTCAGAAACTGAGATCCAGAGCTCAGCAGAAACATCCAGGTAGGGAACCTATGTGCCACCAACGATCCCTGCCAGCCTGTGGCTCCCCCAAGAGAGTTGCTCAGCTTCAGTTTATTGTTACCATATCACCAGTACCTGGTACTGCTGAGAGGTTCCTATAAAATGAATTTTGCATATTGAAAGCAAAATAACTAGGATTCCGTATAAAACTAGAGGTATGTTCCAAGAGGTCAAAAGAAAGACTTCCCAGTGATTCCATCTGAAAGGTTCATCGAGAATATGCTGAGATGGACACTAAACCTGTTTGTAACCTACAGCATCACTGGAGGAGGTGGGAAATGTGGTCCCTACTGAGCAGTTCACTCTCTTTTCTAGCACTTTCTTAACTGTAGGGTCTCCCACCTGCATTCTATGCATGTCTTATATTTCATTTCATTCCCCTGTGGCTATGGGGTTTTCTTGGTTACGTCCTAGTACCTTGTTCATTGCTGACAGCTTCCTGCCTAAGATGCAATCATTTTCTTTCTACCTGGTGTTTTACAGTCAGTGCAGACACACCTCGGAAATAGGGTGGGTCCGGTTCCAGACCACCACAATAAAGTGAGTATCTTAATAAAGTGAGTTACAATCTCTGCTAGTGGAGGGTCTTGCCTTCAATTTGTAGAAAACGCAACATCTGTGAAGTGCAATAAAGCAAAGCGCAATAAAACGAGGTGTGCCTGTATTTCTTTTCACCTCCCTTTCAGAATTTGGGATACCTAGAACAATGGCCGGCATCTATAAAATACAGGCTTGTGTAGGGTGTTAATGATGAAAGCTGTGTTCAGGGGAAATGTATAAGCTACTTAAGGAATAATTTCTTAGGGCCCACTCTCGCATACCCACAGCAGATAAGCACACACAGCAGCACACACGGCGCTAGGGGAAGGAATGGGATTGAAATCCAAGGGCCTAGTATCTGGCTCTGGGAATTTATGCACATCACTTAGGGGAGGAAAGAGAAGGCTGCCAAATTCAGTGTACTCACAATTAATTCACAAGGCTTTAGAATGAAGCAAGTCAGGCTGGCCGAGTGGCCCGGTTGGTTAAGAGCTCACTCAAGAGTGCAAGCTGAACTCTGAGCAACAGCAGTTTGATGCCCAGCCCAAGCTGAGCTGCTGCTAAGCTGCCAACAGGTGGCAGGATGGCTCAGCCAAAAAAATAAAAAATAAAATAAAATAAAAATAAAAGAACGTAATAGAATGAAGAAAGTCAACCCCATAAATAAAATCCCACACTAATAATAGTTTAAACTGCCTGCCAACCCTGGTGAAGGCAGGTATCCCAGGGGCAGGGCAGTGCCAGGTGCCAGGGACACTGTATAATGTGGCTCAGCATGAAATAGCATAGGGGCTCCAAGTGGGGCATCTGGAATACACTGCCTGCCTATTAGCTGGGGGGCCCTGGGAAAATCCCTTCACCTCTCTGGGTCTGGGTTCCTTATCTGTAAAATAAGGATAACAATAACAGTGTACAGGGTTGTTGTGGGGATTAAAAGAAATAAAACTTGCAAAGTGCTTGTTATAGTGCTTGGCACATTGTAAGAACTCAATAAATGTTACTAGTTATTATTCACAGCATGACACAAATGTCCCCTCTCTCCCCAACAGCACCCACTTCCCCACTGCCATGCGATCTGTACCCTTCAGGTATTCTGAGATACACTCTAGGTCTAGGAACTCTTGTGTTTCTTGAGGGCTTTTTCTTTTTCCACTTTTAAGTAATCATGGCCCCCCAAAAAGAGGCAGCAGAAGGTTTTTCCCACTGGATTCGAAGTGACTCATTGAAAAGGCCACATTGTGCCCAAGGAAAGCCCAGTGGGAATAGTCGGTGGTGGAGCCAGTAGGATTACAGGCCATGCTGGGACTTCATTCACGCCGCCTGCCAAGGCTGTATTTGCAGGACCTCTCATGGGAAGAGTAGGAGGCACTCAGCTAGTGGTTACTGGCTAATGTCCTCTGCTACTCAGCTGGGTGTGGTCAATGGTTTTAATTACTTTTTTCTCCCTATAAGCCTACTTATTTACTGTCATTTTAATTAGAATGACTACTGTTATCCTTGGATTTTTAGCCTTTTTTTTTTTTTTTAAACTGAGCCATCCTGCCACCTATTGGCAGCTCAGCAGCTGCTCAGCTCAGGCCAGGAATCCAACCGGCAATCCTGTTGCTCAGAGCTCGCACTCTTTTTTTATTTTGGGGGGAGGGAGGGCTTTTACTTACTTTTTTTTTGAAAAGACAGGATTTCCAGTTCTCAAGGGTTTTTGTCATGATCTTCCCTGAAGATAATGAAATCGACAGGGTCAATGGTTGCCACAAACAGATCTGAGCAAGATTTTGAAGTGAAGGTGAAGAGGCTGTGATGGTTCCTTGATATGACCATGTCTCTGCTTCTTAGGGGAGAAGGAAATGAGAAGGAACCAAAGGATAAGAAGATGCCAGGATATATATTTTTTTAAGGGAGTATAAGAAATATATACAGGCAGAGGTTGGAAGTAGAAATAAGTACTAGAGAAGAACAAGGAAAGGAAGTAAAAAGCATGTGAGAGAGTAAGGAGATTAGAGGAAAAGTAGAGCTCGCACTCTTGAGTGAGCTCTTAACCAACTGAGCCACTTGGCCGGCCCTATCCTTTATTTTCTTATGATTTAAGCTTTAAAAGAGTTGCCAGGGACTGGCCGAGTGGCAAATTGGTTAAGAGCTGGCTTGGGACGGATGCGACATATGAGGGCCAATGACACTGCCCTCTATAGCTCCACCTGGAGCTGGGCTGCGAGCCCCAGTGACAGTGTAGGCTGCAGCCCCTGCTGCAGTGGGCTGCCATAGGCTACAGTGAGTGGCTAGCAGCCAGCGTGAGCGGCCGGCAGCCAGCCAGCATGAGCTGCCAATAGCCGCGGTGAGCGGCCATCCAGAGGCCGGCAACTGATCTGCCTCATCCAGGAAGAGCGCAATGATGATACCAACATGGGCTAGTGAAACAACATCCTCCACAACTAGACTGAAGAACGAAAGGACAGCAACTGGTCTGTTCCCTTTCCCTGATTCCCCAGCACTGTTCTCCTCCCCCAATTCCCCAATAAAATCTCAAAAAAAAAAAATTAGCCAGAACTTTTCAGGCCCTTGCCACAAGGTAAATGGAGAGACAAGTGTGTTGAGCCAAGCCTGAGCCAGCCTCGTACTGTGCCATGTGCTTTATATTCATTGGCTTGCTGAATTTTCACATCAACCCTGGGGGATACAATATTGATTAGCCCTACTTTTCAGATAAGAAAACTGAAATTCAGAGAGGTTAGGGAACTTGCCCATATCTAGAAAGTAATGGAGCTAGAATTCAACTTGAGATTGGAGCCTACACTTTCTTTCTTTTTAAATATTCATCGTTATTATGCAAGTAATAATATTTCATCACATTCCATTATAAAATATTAAGACACTATCGGCAAAGCTAAGCCTTTGGACCTCCCTTCCCCACCTCAATGCCTTCCCCAGGGTTCAGTTCTACACTCTTCTACAGCACCTCACCCGTGAAATAGGTGTTGTGATAATAACACCCATTCTATCCACCTTACCCAATGTTTTAAGGATTAAATGAGATAATGGACAAAAAGGCACTTCATAAACTTTTAAGCCCCTTGCATATGCTTATTGTTAGTGGTAGCATAGTGACATACGTTACATAAGACCCTTTGCTGAGAGTATTGTTTAATTTAAACCTTTGTTTCTGGAAATTAATGGAATCTCAAGCCTCTGAAGTACTCTATAAGGCCTGAGCCTGTCAGCCAGAATCCGTGTGGTATTTATAAGGCTAGGCTGCAGAACCATGGTTCTCCAGTAGGTGTCACCCGTTACCAGATCACGTCCACTGCACCTTCCTCGCAGGCCTCCTGAGACCATTCCATACTTTTTTTTTTTTTTTTTGAGGGCAGTGTCACTGGCCCTCATATGTGGGACCCGAACCTGGGCCGCTGGCTTCCCAAACCAGTGCTTAACCACCGCGCCACTCGGACGGCCCATTCCATACTATTTAGTTGATGTTAAGGGTGGAGCAGTGATGTGGGTATGGGATTCTGGCTGGAGAAAGCCCTGGGGCTGGTAAATAAGGAGCAGGGCACTCGGATGCAAGGCCAATGAGTCCCAGCCTCTACTTGAGGGAGCTCACAGGTGAGCAGGGAGAGCCCAGGGCATGTAGCATCCCTTCCCAGGGTGCTGCAGGCTGTCTCCATATCCAGGAGCCCTCCATTGTAGGAGAGACTCCCCAGAGACTGGCTGTCTGGATGGGTCAGGGAAGGCCTCACAGAGAGGGTGATATCTGAGGGGGGTCCTGAAAGGTGAGCAATAATCTCCCAAGCCGAGGAAATGGGAAGGGCATTCCAGGAGCATCCTGTGTACTCAGGAGCAGTTGGATGGGCCAGGATCTCACTGATGGGGCAGAGGGCTGTGGTTGGGAGGAGGCAGGCCAGAATGCAGGGGGATGAGGCTAGTTTCCTAAGAATTTAGTAATGTCCTTAGTAAGGACATTGAGGGATAATGAACCATAAAAGAGGTTTGTTTGTTTCTTCCCATTTGTTTGTGACTCCCTGCTGGGGTGGGCCAGTGGGGAGTCACAATTAGATGTGTGTAAGGTGAAGTAGACAGGAAGAGACTGGAGGCAGAGAGGCTAGGAAGTTGTTGTTGAAAGTCTTAGCCAGAACTGGAGCAGTTTTTATTCGGAGGGAGGACATAGATTGCAAGCTATTTGCCAGAATTGCAGGGATCTGGGGCCTCATTAGACGGGGTAGGAGATGGGGGTTGTCAATGGAAGAATTAAAGCTGACTTTGAAGTTTCTAGCTTGAGCAACTAAGTGAAGGTGTGGCCATTAGTTGAGACAGAAAACATAGGCGAGAGAACAGATAGTGAAAACAGAGGGAAAAGACAATTTCTTTGACTCCTTGAGTAGGAGGTGCCTGTGAGTCCGATGCCCCTCACGTGGAGACATCCGGTAGGCTGTTGGATATGGTGGCTTGGAGCTGGTAAAGAAAGGACAGAGTCGTAGCTGGAGGGCCACAGGATTCTTATTTCTGGACCCAATTTCTCTTTCTGTCCGATTTACTCAAAAGAGGCACCCCCAGCCTGAGCCCTTGACCTATATCCTTGCAGTGATCATGCATGTTTCAAACTGCTTCTCTCCCCACCTGCTCAGCTAGAAATGTCTTTCCTGACACCCCAGGATGCCTCATGGTACAACCACTGTGGAATGGGGAATCCCCAGGCAGGCCCCTCATCACCCCTTCTTGAAATCTGAACCCGTTTGTGGTGGTAGGAAAGGCAGGCCCCCCAAAGATGTGTGTGTGCTGGGCAGGCCTAGCAGGTGATATGTTAGTCCAAGCAGGGAAGCCCAAGCTCTTTTAGGAAAAGATGTTTGCCCCTCTCTGTGTTTGTATGTGTACATATGTGTGCATCTATATATATATACATGCATAGATGTATTTGCCAGGGAACTCCCTCCCCCCCGCCCCCCTAAATGGAGCAGGAAAGCAGGCCTGTTCCTGGCAGGCCTCTCCTTTTGCCATCATATGAGCAGTTCTGAGGAAATCCTACAGAGAGGGTAGCCCCAAGGGAGGGGCCTGTCTGGGGCCCTGAAACCAGCCCTCACTGACTTTTGGGCAGTGTAGTCGCTTCCTGTGGCTGATACAAGTTACCATAAACTTAATGGCTAAAACAGCAGAAATTTATTCTCTTATAGTTCTGGAGGCCAGAAATCTATAATCAGTATCATTGGGCCCAAATCAAGATGTCGACTCCTTCTAGAGACTCTAGGGGAGAATCTGTTCCTTGCCTGTCAGTTTTTGGTGGCTGCCAGCATGTCCTACCTTGTAGTATGTCAGTCCATCCTCTGCCTCTGTGGTACATTGCCTTGCCTCTTCTGTGTGTGTCAAATCTCCCTTTTACAAGACCTGTGATTGCATCTAGGGCATACCCAGATAATTCAAGACCATCTTCCCATCTCAATCCTTAATCATTCCTGCAGTCTTTGTCATATATGATAGTACTTACAGGTTCCAGGCATGAGGACCTGGTACCTTTGGGGGCCATTATTCAGCCGTCTACAGGTAAGGTGTGGGAGAGTTCTTTCATTTGCCCCTTACCACCTGCAAGTGAAGTGGGTGTCACTATCTCCATTTTAGCAAATGAGAAAATGGGCTTTGACAGCTAAGGTGCCAAGATCTATTGGGAGACCTTGATTTATTGATGAACTTCAGGCCTAAGAGTTCATAACACTTTTTTTTTTTTAAAGATTTTATTGGGGAATTGGGGAAGGGGAACAGCCAAGATGTTGTCCTTCGATCTTAGTTGTGGAGGGCGCAGCTAGCTCAGCTCCAAGTCCAGTTGCGCCACTCAGCTCAAGGTGCTGTGTTCAATTAGTTGTGGGTGGGAGTAGCCACCAATGCGGGAGTCTAACCAGCAGTCTCGTTGTTAAGAGCACACGCTGTATCCACTGAGCCATCTGGGCAGCAGTTCAGCTCAAGGTGCTGAGTTCACTTTTCAGTTGCGGGCGGGCGTAGCCACCATCTCGAACAGGCAACCTTGTTATTAGGAGCACAGACTTTCACCAGCTGAGCTCAGCGGCAGCTCAGCTTTGACACAGCTCACTGGCCCATGTGGGAATCGAACCGATGACCCTGTTGCTCAGAGCTCAGACTCTTGAGCAAACTCTTAACCAACTAAGCCGCTTGGCCAGCCCCATAACACTTCTTAATAAACATAAAATTTATCGGTTTTTTTTTTTTTTTTGAAAGATGGTGCTATATTTAATCAAGCAGTTAACCTAACCCTTATTTCTGCATTGGGTGACTCCTGCTGATTCACCTGCCTCTGATCTCATTTGTGTGTCAGGGTTAGAGGATGAGGAAGCTGGGGTGTGCGTGCCCCCGACCCCTACAGCCCTGTGTTTGGGTTCACTCTTGTGGACATGAGTCAGTAGAAAGGGCTGTGGGAGCCCAACACACCAGAAGACTGACCAGGGCAGTCCTGATTTCCCTGGCTGGGGCACAGTTGGGGGAGAGCTGGACTTGCAGGGACAGCCTTATGATGAGGCAGGAGAGTTGGTCTGCAGGCCAGACTCCGGGTTAGACAGAGAGCCCTGGACCCAGAGAACAGTTACCTGCAGCTGACAGACCCTTGACTGGGCTCCAGAGGCAGGAAATGAAAATAACCACAATTGAAAGCCCTGTATATTCCTGTATGTCTGCTATTACATCTTTTATATCACGTCCTCACATCCCCCTAAGGAGGCAGGCAGAGAAACAGTTCCTGTTTCACTGATTGAGAACTCAGATGTAAAGGGTTCGGGGCCATCCTAATCTGCTGCCAGCCCTGGGGTCAGCTGGGGGACTTACCAGTGCTGCCTTCTTGGCCCGTTGGTGTGGGCCAGAGGGCCGCCGTTGTGGATGGGTCTCATCACCTGTTTGTTGGAAAGGATTTTAGAAGCTGGATGCTCCGTGGCAGCATGAGCTCTTGTTGGCTTGGGCTGCACTGTCCTTATTGAAGTTTCTCCTGCCCCCATTCCCTGCCAAGGGTGCCACCTGGGGCAAATCACTCCCTTTCTCGGGGCCAGTTTCCTCACCTGTTGTGTAACAGGGTTGGTATTAAGTTGTTTCATGTCTGTGGTGACTGAGCTGTGTCCAAAACCTTCCTGCTCATCTGAGGATTTGTAACAGCCTGTGGTGTTGAAACCAGAGGCTTGGGCCTCCAACTTTTTTCTGGTGACTGCCCCAAAAGAGCATTTGCCAGGAGTCCTTTTCCACCACCAGCTGCCTCCCCTGCAGAGAGTAGTGTCTGCCACCCATTTCTCTAAGGGCAGATGAAGTAGTGAAGACTGGGGCTGGACTGGAAGACGGAGGATTCTGGTTTGAAAGGAGCTGTGCACTGAGGGCTGATATCATTTGGAAACCAGCTTCCCTCGCTTCACGAGAAGGCTGGCCCTGGCTCGCTCGCGGGGGGCCTCAGGGCCTTCCGGGGATACCTGGTGCACTTCCTAATTCGCCCATCTGTTGGCAGACCCCAGACTCATCTGGGCGTCCCCTCCGGATTAGCCGCGGGAGGCAAACAAGCGGCTCTGAATTCCGCCTTTGTCCAGTGAAGCCAAATGGGGAGGGGCCGAGCAGACCCCCTGCCCCCACTGGAATGTCGGCTCGCTGCGCCCCCTGCTCTCCCTTCTTTTCAGTTGCCTCCCTCGCTCACTCCCTGAGTCCCACTGAACCCACCGAACACGCACACACACACTCCCACTTTCTGGCGGGCCCGGCGGCCTTGCTCCCGGCTCCGCGATCCCGGCCGCCGGAGATGGGGAGAGGCGACCTTTTGTTATTCAAATCACACCCTCGCCGTGCGCCGAGCCCGGGGCTGCGGCCCGGGGAATCGGTCCTTGGGTTCCCCCGCCCCGGCTCCCCACCCCTACGGGGGAGCCCCCAGCTGATTCAGGGATTCCCCGGCCCCCGGGGCTCGCCGCGCCCGGCCGCCCGCGGGGCCGCGCCTCCCCGCCCCTGGTGCGCGCTGCGGCTTCGCACTCGGCCCCCTCCCCCTCTCCGCCTCCCCTCCCCCTCCCCTTCCTTTCTCCGGTCCAGCCTCGGTCCTGCCGCCGCCGCCGCCGCCTTTCCCAGTCCGCGGGGGCCCTGCCGGCCGCCCTCCCCGCAGCATGGCACCATTGGGGCTGGATTAGTCGGGAGCAGCGTTTGGGGGGAGCAGAATCTCAAGGGGTGGGGGGGGCCCTGCAGCCTCGGTCATGGATGTGAGCAAGATGGTAAGTGAAGAGCTGGGGCTCTGCCCTGGAGCCTCCCCCGTCCCCCACCCCCCGCTTCCCTCTTTCTTTCCCCCTCCCAGTCGGCTCGATCCACTGAAAGTTTCTGGATTGTTGATCCTGCCTGTTGGCCCCAACTCCAGGCGTGCTGGAGGAGGGAGCGAGGCCAGGATTCTGGAGGCGGCCGGCGGACCGGGATGGGGCTCCCGGTTTCCCGCCGCGCTGCCGCCAGGGCTGCCTGGAAGAGCTCGCTACACTCCAGGGAGTGAGAGCTGTTGAGCTCGCCTCCCAAATGGGAAAACCAGCCTGGTAGGGAGGGCATGGCTGCCGGAAGGGGGCTCGTCCCATCCTCTCCAGAGCCCCTGCTTGCACACCTATGTGAGATTTATGGTAAGATTTTTGGACTGAGCCAGTGGGCAAGGGGGCACTGGTGGGTGGCCTGGGAGGGCAATGCTGAGGAGCTAGGGCTTTAACCATCCTAGAAGATGAGGGGGCAGGATCCTTGTAGATGGGGGATGTTATAGATTTGCCACTCTTAGACCCCAGCCGCCTGGCCTGGGGTGGGAGGAGCAGCAAACACCTTTGCCTCTTAAGCATCTGACTCCCTGAAAGGGGGCTGACACCCCCTCCAGGGCAGCTCTCCACCCCCAGGAACACAGTGAGCGCAGAATTCCTTGTTCATTCACTGATTGGGGAGCAGCAGGATGTGATTTGGGAGACTCTGAAGGGAGGGGGTCCCTGGGGGCATTTATAGGGGAAGGTTTTCCCAGGGGCCTCGATTGTCCCCTACTCTGAAGATTTAAGGGTGCCCTTGAGATCACTACTACCCTGATCCTGGCTTTAGGGAAACGCGTGTGTGTCCCCCTGCCCCCACCCCTTATAAACTTCAAAGGCCTGTGTGTCAGGCTGGAGAAGTAGGTACCCTATGATGGGCTGTGCTTCAGAGGAAGGGAGCTGGGTTGGGATGTGTCTTTGTGTCTGGGGGAGGGTGCTGGGTCTGCCTGTACCTTAGGGGTAAGAAGATACTGGAATATGAGTTCATCTTGTACAGAATTAGGCTCATTTTCCCAAAGAGTGCCCTTTTGAAGTAACTATCTCTGTGGGAAGGGGAGCAGAGGAGAGATGAGAATTGTTTCTTCCTATGGCTGGAGACCAGCCTCAAACTGACCAAGTGCTGGGGTTCGGGTGAGGGTTCTCCTTGGCTCCCTTCTGGTATGAGGATGCATACCTGTCTGTGGTTGGGCCATGCCAAGAGGCTGGACCACCATTCCCTATGTGTGAACCATGAAAGCTCACTTTCTTTCCATGACTATTAGAATCACCCCTTCAAAAAAAGTCTCTATGCAGCTGTGTGGCGGGGAGGTGGAAAACTGACTAACAGCCAGGCCCTTTCCTAGAGGTGTCTTAGCAAGACCACAGAGTCACCTGCGCAGGAGGAACCAGGAGCCCTAGTCCCTTGGCTGCCTGACAGTTATCTATCAATGCAGGCCCCACCCCAATCCGAAAGCCACAGCTCAGACGAGGGAGGGGGTGGCGCATCTGAGAAGGGACCCAGCTGCAGAGTTCAGATGATGGGGCACGTGAGCCTAGGCTGGCTCTTCAAGGCTGGGTGTCGTTGGCTCTGCTGAGGGCAGTGAAGGCTTTTGCCTGTTGGGAGAGTCATAGGAAGCAGACTGGGCACAGCCTATTGGGTAAGGCGGAGGATGTCTGGCTGGGATGGACGTTTGAGATCAGGCAACGTTGAGATCATTGGTTAGGGCCAGACCAGAAAGCCATTGAATGACAACCAAGGTGTTACGACCTTGGCCTATAGGCACTGGGTAACCTCTGGAAAATTTTGGGCACAGAAAAGGCACCTGTATTGCCTCTTTCTTTCCTCTTTTAGCTTGGGGTCCAAACAAAAGTGATATTAGATTCTCATTAATTATTGAACAACTAAGTGCCCAGCCCAGAAACTATTGTCCTCAGCTCTTTGTAAAGAGCACAGACCCTGGACTGTGTAGTGAGAAGAACCTTACCCACCCCAGGGAATTGGCACCTGCTTCCCATTCCTGCAGGAGGCCCAAGTTACTTTCTGTTCTGACCATTAAAGCCCTCACTCAGGGGGCTTTTGATAGCTCCAGGGTCAACCTCAAATCCAGCATTTCAGCCACATTCATGGCAGAGCCCACCATCAACCTTGGGGGTTTCTTTAGCTTATCCATGAAAGAGAAAAGCAGATTATATAGTTCACCCACTTCCTGCATGCTTCTGAGCAAGTTTCTTAACTTCTTAGCCTCATCTGTAAAGTGAGAACAATAATACAGGCATACCTCATTTTATTGTACTTCATTTTATTGCGCTTCACAGATATTGCAGTTTTTATGTTTGTTTGTTTTTTTAACAAATTGAAGGTTTGTGGCAACCCTGCATCAAGCAAGTCTGTTGTCACCATTTTTCCAACAGACTCGGAAGATGGTTAGCACTTTATAGCAATAAAGTATTTTTAAGTTAATGTATGTACTTTTTTTTAAAAGACATAATGCTATTCCACACTCAGTAAACTACAGTATAATATAATCATAACTTTTATATGCACTGGGAAACCAAAAACATTTCTGACTCGCTTTATTGCTGTCACCTGGAACCATACCTGCACTATCTCCAAGGTATGCCTTGACCTTCCTTGAGCATTTTCATGAAGGTTAGAAATAATTCTTTTTTTTTTTTAAAGATTTTATTGGGGAATTGGTGGAGGGGAACAGCGTTGGGGAATCGGGGAAGGGGAACAGACAAGTTGCCGTTTTCGTGTTCTTCAGTTTAGTTGCGGAGGATGTTGCTTCACTGTTGGTATCATCATTGCGCTCTTCCCGGATGAGGCAGATCGGTCGCTGGCCTCTGGATGTCGCTCATCGTGGCTATTGGCAGCTCACGCTTGGCTGCCAGCCGCTCACGCTGGCTGCGGGTCACTCACTGTAGCCTATGGCAGCCCACTGCAGCAGGGGCTGCGGCCCACACCGTCACCGGGGCTCGCACAGCCCAGCTCCAGGTGGAGCTGTTGTTAGCTGTAGAGGGCAGTGTCACTGGCCCTCATGTGGGATCCGAACCGGGGCCGCTGGCATCCCCAAACCAGCGCTTAACCAATGCGCCACTCGGCCGGCCCTTTTTTTTTTTTTTTTTTTGAGGGCAGTGTCACTGGACCTCATATGTGGGACCGAACTGGGGCCGCTGGCTTCCCAAGCCAGCTCTTAACCACCGCACCATTCGGACGGCCCATAGAAATAATTCTTTTAAGGCACAGGATCTGGCATAGCAAGTCCTCCATACATGGTAGCTATCATGATAATGATGGTCTCCAAAGTCTCATCTAAGATGACTGGTTCCCATCTCCCCTCCCACCACACACTCTTTATTTCTTGATTTGCCAGAAGATCTGAGCATAGGCTACATTTCAGTTGACTGCTCTTGGGACCAATTCTTCCAAATGTGGTTATCTTTCTGAATGAAGGTGCAAATGACCAGCAAGAGTGGATGCACCAGTCATTATGACTAATTTTAATGACATCAGACTTCTGCCCCAGGGAGACCTGGTTTAACCTGGCACTCAGGGGTAAAGAGCAGGTGCCTTTTGGGGGTTGATGATGGTTGATGATGGAGTCTGTGGTTTACTGAACACAGGGACTGCAGTGCTATAATTTGGGGAACATAGTCAACACTGCCAATTCTTAAACTTTTTTTTATAATGGAGAACAGTGTGTTTTCCCAGGACCCATCAGCTCCAAGTCAAGTAGTTGTTTCAATCTAATTGTGGAGAGAGCATCTCAGTGGCCCATGTGGGGATCGAACCAGCAACCTTGGTGTTATAAGCACTGCGCTCTAACCAACTGAGCTAACCAGCCACCCCAACACTGCCAATTCTTAGAAAAGAACATATAGTTTATGTAATGATTTATATTTGCGTAGTGCTTTACAGGCTACGAAGCATTTTCACACCTGTTCATGTTTATTACCACCCTGTGAAGAAGGCAGGACAGAAATAATTAGCCACATTTTACAGATAATAACGCTGAGGTTCAGCAAATTGAAGCCCTGGCTCCCATACAACAGGTGGAACCAGACCTGGTCCCTCGTTCTGATCACTATGGGGACCCAGTAAATATAGGGCAAGGAAACAGATTCGGTGACCGGATTCGAGGGTGGACACAAGCTAATCTAAAAAGATGAGCTGAGTAGTGGCCTTTGGCCTCTGGGTCCCCCCAGGGCAGGAGATCCTTGGAAGGGGATTAGCACCTGTCTATATGTGGACTATACACCTCATCAATCACCTACGACTATTTTTAAACCTCCGGGTTTCTTCATGAAGCCAGCTGCCCCTCAAATGTGAGCTGCTGACTCCCCAGATCCTCCAGCTTATACAAGCAGGAAGGTGAGAAGAGCGGAGAAAAGGTGTTTCGGGTGTTCTGAGTAAATGATATTGATGGTGAGGCAGGAAGAAGCTTCAAGTGAACCTGCTGTCGCTGCTGGGTTGAGTTAGGATGTGGGAGAAAGAAATGCCCAGCTGAAGAGATCCCAGGGTAGAATGACTCCAAAGCCTCTATTCAAAGCCCCATTGGCTAATAGCTGTGGAAAGGAGACCCTCCTCCCATGTAGGGTCTGAGCTGTTCTAATAATCAGCTACAGCTGGACGTGGATGATCCAAAGGGTGGAACCAGCGCAGTGGTTTCAGCTCTGGTCACAAAGTCAGCCTAGTGCAGGGGTCGGCAAACTGCGGCTCGCAAGCCACAGGCGGCTCTTGGTATGTTCCATCTCAAAAGTTTGCCGACTCTTGGCCTAGTGAGTTGCAGCCAGCATTTGAAAGAGTGAAATAGATCAGAAAACATCCAGGTATATTCCATGTAAGGAAGTAAGCATTAGCTCATGACACTGGCTTTGGCTGTATATGCAAGTGCACACCAGTAAGGATTGGCCTTGTAAAATGTGCTTTTTACTATGGTCAGAGTCAAAAAACAACAACCCAAAAACCTTGCGATCTCTGACCTACAGAATGTCCAGAGGAGGATGAAGATGTCAGCCTCATTAAAAGGCTGCAGAGGGCCAGTGGCTGTCTGACACAGAGGGCAGTCAGAGAGAAGAGGTCGTTGATCTACTCCACGTGGCTCTGGGAGGTGGGATTTGTTTTCTAGAGGCGGAGGTTTTGGCTGGCCAGGGCTGCCCCATGGCAGAGCTATCCTGTGGCAGAACCAAATCCCTGAAGAGGGGAGAGAGCCTCTCTGGTCACTAGAACTGCTCAGGGACCCTGCAGGAGCATGGCCTCTGAGTCTTTGCCAACCTGGAGATTCTGGATCAGTACTCAGGCGTTGGGAATAGCCCTCAGAGACCTGTGGGTTCAAGGCCAAGGCCTAGTGTGGCTGGCCTCAGGTTAAAGGCAGTTCGTTTGAACACTGGGGAGCAGTTCCAGAGAAATGAGTTGGCGTATCCTGGCTTTGTGCATCGCCCACAAGGTTTCTAAAACAGCAGAGCCTCATGGATCCGCCGCCCTCTCCATCCAGTCCCTGGAGTAAGGTCAGGGGTCATGGATGACAGCTCCAGCCATGTGCCAGAGGGGAAGGAAATCTGAAATTTGCCCCCTTTAAAAATGCTTAGGAAAAAAGGTTTTGGTTTACCACATGACTGCTATATATGTCTCTTACTGTCACTGATTACTAAGATATTATCCTCCCACGATGAGGTTCGGGTCAATTTATACACACCGAATACCTGTTTTATGTCCAGGCCCCTGGGTGTGGATGCTAATATGTTTGGGATGCAGAGCTGTAGATGGCCGAGTTGTCCATTGAAAGGCTTAGAGTCGAGAGGGAGACAGAGATTTCCTTGAAATGTGTTGAGTGGGTCGACACATAGACATTTGCAATTGACAGAACGCCCTTACCTGAATTATTTTCTCCCTGAAAACAGCCTTGAGAAGCAGGATTTAGTGCCAGCCAGAGTCTAAGTTCAGGTACAAATGTAGGTTTTAAGACAGCCCAGGCCACAGACAACCCTCCCTCCCTGCTGTGTTCCCCTGAAGCCATCACCCCAACACACAAACACAGCTGGGTGATTTTCTGGAAGAGAGGGTCTAGGGGCTGTTTCCGCTCCACCTTTGTCTCCGTTCTTGCCTGAGAGGTCCCAGTCCACAGTCAGACAGGCACGTGACCTGGCAGCTGTGCCTGAGCCGAAGGATTCCAGCAGCCAGACAAAATTCATGCTGCCTGGCGCCCCGAAGAAGTTAAGCCACAGGTCTTTTAAGGAAAAAAAAAAAAAAAATCCCCGAATCTCCTTTAGGTTCTCAGCCATCTTGATGAGTCTTTGATCTGGAGGTGGTTCCTGTGGGCAAGTAGGATGGGACTAGTGGGTGGCGGCTATTTGTACATGGGCGTGGGAGCCAGCTGGAGTCCACAGTGCCATCCCCTGCCCACAGAGGATCAGGGGGCATCTTTCAGGTCCTGAGACTGCACTAGATGCTGATCAGGGGATTTAGGGTCACAAGGGCCGCAGGCTAAATCGTAAGGCAACCACTTGCCAGTCTAGGACTAGGGACAAGTGAGCTGACCTTGCTGTGCGCTAGCTTCCTCATCTCTCGGGTGGATTGATGTCTGCAGACTTGCGAGGGGTTGAAATGGCCTGTTTAAAGTTCTTGGCACATGGGAGGGGCTTCCTAAGCCATGGCTACAATTATTAATATTGTTGCTCATTCATGTAGGCAACAAATAAAACCTTAAAACTTCAGGCGAAGGGGTAGAATGTTCCTTCTTTATGAATGACCCATCTGCTGGGTGAGCGCAATCTAGTAGAGCAATCAGATATAAGTGATTATAATACATGTGATAAAACGCAGAGTACATATGAGGGTGTGCTCAGGTGGGAGGTGGGAGCCGGTGGGATTAATGACCCCACACTAGAAGGGCCTCACTGAGAAAGCTGGAGAAGGGAGGGGAAAGAAGTCCACCCAGCGGGTAAGGGAAGGAAGGGCATTCCAGGCGAAGAGAACCGCACATGCAAAAGAAAGCACACGGGTTTGTTTCAGGAACTACCTGCAGTTTATGCTGGAAGAGTAGGTGCAGTCTCTGTCTCCAAGGAACTAGCAAAGCTCCCAGGACATGGGATCCTAATCTTTTTATACTTCAGTGCTTCTCGGAAGAAGTAGTGTTAAAGCTGTGGTTTGAAGACCGGGAACAGCGATTGTATGACGAAAACAATGCACAGTAGGCGCTGAGTGAATGAATGAGGTGATGAGAGAGGACATTCCAGTTGAGAGAGTGGCCCTGTATACAGGCGAGTGTATGTTGAGTGGGTTTGTTGGGAGCAAAGCCAGAGAAATGAGAGGAGAGACGAGTGGGTGCAGGGTGTGAGGCCCAAGTTAAAAATAACCAGCAGGTGTCCAGTAGAACCAGTAAGCGAGGCTGTCTCCACTTGACGCTGAAGCTTGGATGTGTTATTCTGGCCAACAGGCGTATGCTTCCTTCTGGTCCTGGTGCTGGGCCTCACTGATGGCAGAATAAACGTGGGAGCTGCAAACCGTGGGTTGAGGGGAAGTTTTTTTGCAATGAACATTTCATTAACTTTCTATCGTGACCTCTCTTGGGTGCACTCGATTCAGCCTCATTTTCTGGGACCTAAAATAGCTTTCTCTTGCCAGAGTTCTCTCAGGCTGGATTCTTTCTTCAGTGAGGAAGGAATCTTACCAAATCATTGCCTCTCTAGCCCCACTAGCTCAGAGATCAACGTCAGCAGTACTGGTGCTGGTCCTGGAGATCGTTCTTTGTGTCCTGTGCATATGTCAAGATTGTCCCCCAAGTCGGCAAACCCTGAGGCCCTATGCCAGGCACCAAGAGTATGAAAGAGAATGAGATCATTTCGAAACTCCTGCCTTCAAGGAGGTAGAGGAGATAAATAATTATAAGACAGAGTGATAAGATTTAAGGAAAATCTTATCACTATTAGAGATTTAAGGAAAAGCCTATAGAAACTCAGAGGTAGGAATAATTAATTCTGCCTAGTGGTATAAGAGTTGGGTTGGGGAAGATTACATTGCAGGCCATTCATTCATTCCTTCATTCAGAAAATACTGATGGCTTACCCTCGATGCTCCAGGTGCTGTTCTAAGCATTTGGGGTACTTCACTGAACCAAACAAAGATCCTTGCCTTATGGAGGTACTCTCCCGTGTGTATGAGCATCTGTGTGTTTGGGGATGGAGGGTGTTAGACAATAACAATAAATGTAAATGAGTAAATTGAAAAGGGTGTTGTAAGGCGGTGAAGCAGCAATCTGGGAAAAGGAAATGGAGAGTGCAGTGGAGGCTGCAACTGCCTGAAGGATGCCAGGATAAGAATTGTTAAAGAGGGTGGGCCAGTCATTCCTAGCAGGGTTTTTCTTGGCTGGGACCCCCATTCCTGGTCTGTTCTTGGCTTACAGTCTAGCTGAAACTCTGTCTCCCAGTGCAGCCCTCACTCAGTGCTGAGCGTTGCCTGAATCTGGATCTCAGGGAACCTACCCTGTGCTCCAGCTGCCTTATGCTGTCTTCCTGCAGTCCCTTCAACTTTGGATGCAGGAGTCAGCCATATTGTAGAGAGCACTGCAAGCTCATCAGCTCCTCTCAGATTTCATAGAAATTGGAGGGAAGATGCTGCCTCTTGTTTTCAATAAATCTTCACTAAAAGAGCCGAGTGTCAAATGAGCAATTCTCTGGCTGTGATCCTAGGGGTGGACTTGGTGCCATCAGCAATTTAGGAGGCCCTCTCAGCCGTACCCAGGAAACATCAGCTAGAATGAGGGTGGGACAACAGAGCACCTTGGTTCATGTCTCATTCCATTCTCAGAAAAGCATGATTCCTACTCTCTGTTCAAGGTGAAAACACAGGCTCAGAGAGGTCACACAGATGCAGGACTCGTCTCTTTGAACTCTGGGCTCTTCCTATGGCAACTTTTTGCCCACCCTTTAGCTTTTCAGCCCCCAAGGGGAGATGGCCATAGTACACTGGCCCCTGATGCTGTAGTGCACTGGCGCTGGAGCTCTGCACTTTGGGTACGTTTTAATATTGCATAGCTGTGGTCATTGGCAGCTGCAGTGAGGAAAACAGGTAATCCACAGGAAAACATTTACTTTATGCTATTTTTCAGAAAATTTGAAAAAGCGAAGAAAGAAAGATCAGGCATATCCCACCATCCAAAACTATCACTAACAATTTGGAATAGATCTTTACAGACTTCCTTCTTCATGTGTATTTTATACATCAGGAATGGCCAACTTTTCATTTGATTTCAATCAAATACAAGCATATACACATAGACAAATACACACATATTTAAACAGAATGGGGCCATACCATAATACAGTTGTATAAATGTGTTTATTTTAGTGTACACTTTACCATAGATCTAGAAACAGTGTATCAGAGTGGTCAAGGGTATGAGTTCTTGGGTTCATATTCTGTCTCCACTGCACCTGGGCAGATGAGTGAGGCTCCCCTGTGTGTCACAGTACCCTCTATCTAGGGTTGTGAGGGTACAGGAGTTAGTATGTATGTCAAATGCTCAGACAAGTGCCTGGCTCATTGCTAGCATTCAGTCATTGTTAGCAATTACTACTGTATTTCCAGGTGACTAGAGACGATGTATCTATCATTTCATTGTAATCTGCCCCGTTAATAGGCTTTAGCTGTAACCATTTTCCATTGTTGAATTGATACCCTTGTACACACATCTATCCATTTCACACTGCTTTACACTTCAAGGGCTTGGGCTTTAAGGTTTGCCTTTTAAGAATTATTTTTATTGATGTGTTTTGAGCTGAGTGGTACAATCATGGGAAGGTTGCTTAAACCAGCCTCTCTTCCATTGGCCCATAACTCTATAAATTGGGCTCTCTTATCTCCGCTTCCTCTGCTTTTTCACACTCCCAGCAACACGGATACTTCACCAGTCCCCACACTGGATACTGAACCCCACTTCTGAGTCTTGGTGCTAGCCTTTCCCCCTAAATGCCCCTGCAGGCCCTTTTGCAAGAACGGCACATCGGGTTTAACGGTTCTTCCTCCAGGGAAGGGCGACCATACCCAACCCTTCAGCCTTGGTTAGATGTCCTCCCCCAGGCCTCCGTGCACTCTGCACTCACCAATGTCTAATTTTCTGTGTACATGGTGTCGTCATCTTTCTCCCCATCTAGACCATCCTCCTTGAAGCTAGGACTTAAGTCTTATTCACTTGTGAGTTAACGTAACAGTACTTAACACATAGATTCTCAGTATATGTTTGGTGGGTGAATTTAGTAAATGAATAAAATCATGACTGACTAATGGCAGGACTTCGATAAATGGAGATGGTTTGGGAAGGGTGGTTAATGTAGGTTATAGGCGAGGCATGAGTGAGCCCTTGGACGTGTCTCACGTGGTTGGAGCTATGCTTTAAAGGAGAGATCTGGACATGTTGTGACCACCAGGAGCTGGTAGCCCAGAGACCAGTGGAAATGTCAGGCCTATACTCCCAGTGGGTGTCCACCCTGCCTGAGGCTCTTTGGGTGATTCCGTCCATACCCCTAAACTTCTCCTGAACCAACCTCATGGTTCTTCCCCTAAGGAAGGGCTGTCTACCCCTCAAGAAACAGAAGTGTAAGTTCCTGGCTGTTCAGCTTTCTGAGGAAGTGCCATCACAGCTGTACGATGATGAAATCCACCTCCGGAATTAGCAGCCACACCCTCCCCTGCCCCGCCTTAGAAAACAGTTCAGCAAATCCTGCTCAGCTTTCTAGTACTCCCGGTTTCCAGAGCTGGAAATGTCCATCAAGGCACCTGCCTGCCAACTGGGACATTCCATGGTCTCTCGAGGGGGACCAGACCCTGCACTGCTCATCCACCCTCTTCTCTTTGGTTCTGACCTGAGATCAGTTAGGCCTGTGCTTTGGTTGTGTGTTAATAAGGATTTCACTTCATGGAACCTAGGGCTCGAGGTTGACCTGTGTGTTCTCTCAGTGGTAATGAGCCTGAATTACCCCAGGCCTGGAAGAATATAACTGGGATTGATGGGCCTGAACCTGGAGAGATCTTGGTTCAAATCCTGGCTCTGCTACTTACTACGTGAGTCATCCAGCTAGCCAGTCTTCAAAACTAGCTAGGAAAATCTCTTAACCCTTCTGAGTCTCAGTTTCCCCATCTCATTGATAGAGTTAGCAGTCCCAGGGTAACCATAAGGGTTAAATGAAATAATGTGTGCAAATGAATCTGGGATCTATTACAGGCCAGGAGAGGTTAATTGAATTAGAGAATGAGAGCCTGAACACAGTGAGGTGGAGACTGTTCATTCTGTGTTTTAGGTAAAGAAATTGAGATCTAAAAGGAAGGAGGGTGGTGGGGGGGTGGGGGGAGAAGGAAGGAAGTTGAGAGAACTGAAAGGGAGTCTAGATATTTTGCGTTATCCTTCCTCTGCTTCTGCCAGACTCCTGTCTCCCCCGACCCCTACCCCGCTCCTCCCAACACACACACACACATCTGTTGCCAAGTCCCTGGGCCTATCTCCCCAAAGCAAGCGCCATCAGTTCCATCTCTCCTTCCTAAAAGGCCTGTTGAAGAGAAGGATACCGAAGTGACCAGGTATATCTGAGTTTTGAGTCCATCGAGGTCCAATCAGTTTTAAAGCTGGAAAGGCCATGAGAAAGAGGAGAGCTGGTGTGAGGAAAAATGAAAGGGATGGGGGAGAATTGGCCCAGAGGAGGAGGTGGCGGAGGGCTGGCTGAACTTCTTCCTCCAAGTTGCAGTGGACTGGGCCTTTGGTGCTGCTCCCTCCCTGGCAGGCCTGTGCATCCTCCAGGCAGGCAGCCTCCGCCCCGACCCTCACGCTCAGCCCGTGACCTTGCTTCCTATTTCACTGAAATGAGATGAGACAAAATCCCTAGAAAGCTTACACATCTGCCCACACCTGTGTCCATACTCCGTGACTTGGCCTATTTCTGTAACAGGGTGGCCACCTCCTGTTGTGCACTAGACCCCTCCCCCGTTCCCGTGACTCTCCCTTTTCTCCCTTCACATATATACAAACATGTTATAATTTCTCCCATTTAAAACAAGGAAACCTAGACCCCACCTCCTTTCCCTTCCCCCTTAGGAGCACCTGTGGCCTCCAAACTCCATCTCTCCCCATTCTTTCATGAATCCCCATCAGGCTCTCCCCCTTCTCCACCAGAGAGTCCTGGTAAATAAAGGTCACCCCGATGTTCAATCTAATGGTCAGTTTCCAGCTCTTGTCCGGCTTGATCTATTGACAGCATTCAACACAATTGATCACTCCCAGTTGAAATTAATTTCTGTGTGTGGCTTCTAGGATGCCACAGTCTCCTGGTTTCTTGCTACCTCATGGGCTCTTCCTTTTTGTTTCCACTACTCATTCCCTATCACTCTTTCTTGAATGTTGGATGTCCTCAGGCTGCCCCAGACTTCTCACCCGCACTCACTCTTTGGTGAATTTATTCTTTTTTTTTAGATTTTTATTGGGGAATTGGGGGAGGGAACAGCGTTCGGGAACCGGGGAAGGGGAACAGACAAGTTGCTGTCCTTTTGTTCTTCAGTCTAGTTGTGGAGGACGTTGCTTCACTGGCCCATGTTGATATCATCATTGCGCTGTTCCCGGGTGAGGCAGATCGGTCACCGGCCTCTGGACAGCGGCTCACGGTAGCTCACACCAGCTGCCAGCCGCTCACGCTGGCTGCCAGCCACTCACTGTAGCCGATGGCAGCCCACTGCAGCAGGGGCTGCAGCCTACCCTGTCACCCAGACTTAACACAGCCCAGGTCCAGGTGGAGCTGCTGTTCACCATCTTAGCTGCAGAGGGCAGTGTCACTGGCCCTCAAATGTGGGATCAGAACCGGGGCCTCTGGCGTCCCAAGCCAGCTCTTAACCAATGCGCCACTCAGCTGGCCCCAAACTTACTCATTCTTAAACCCCATCTATGTCCTGATGATCACCAAACTGATACATCAAGCTTGAATCTCCTGAATTCCCCGCTTGTTCATAGCTCCATGTGGATATCTCATCGGTATCTCATATTTAACATGACTGAAAACAATCTCCTGCCTGCCCCATCCCACCTACCCCTTTTATGGTTCTCTCCGTCTTGTTAACGGCAGTTTGGTCCCTCTAGTTGCTCTGGCAAATTGTCATGATGCCGTCCTTGACTCCTTTGTCACACCCTGCGTCCATTACATCAGTAAATCCTATGAACTCTACCTTCAAAATATGTACAAATCCGGCACCTCCACCGCCACCAGCCTGGTGGGAGCCACCATCATTTCTGGCCTGAATTGATGCATTAATGTCATAATTGTCCTCCCTGCTTCCACGCTGGGCCCTGCAGTCTTTTCTCAGCACAGCCGCCAGAGGGATTCTCTTTAAAAAGTGAGTCAGATTGTGTTATCCCTGTGCTCCTAACCTCTCAGTGGCTCCTATCTCGCTTAGAACAAAGGCTGGTCCTTAAAATGGCCCACATACCCCTCCCACCTCTGACCCTGGGGCTGCAACCCAGCACACTTCATCTCTAGCCGGTCCTCATACCTGCCAGGTGGGCTGTGCCTGGAACTCTTCCTCCAAGTGTCTGCCAGGCTTGCTTCCTTATCGCTTTCAAATGTGTCCCTTTGTCACCGTCTGGCCCAGTGTTAGGTTGTAGCACCAGCTCAGTGAGCCCCAGCCTCATAGTCAGCCTTATATTTATTCCACAGCCTCCATCACCGTCTCATGCTATATATTTTGTTTACTTTCTCTCTCTCCCAGAGGCATTGTTTTTTGTTCATAGCTATATTCCTAGAGTATGCCTGGAACATGATAGGCCTTAACAGCTATTATATATGTTGAATAAGTGAATATATGAGAACTCAGAGCAGTGTTCCCTGAGTTTAGGAAAGACGAAAAGAGATTGGAGTGTCCCTTAAGAATGTATAAAACATAGACTTAGGTGACAAAGAGCAGAGCTGGGTATCTTTTGGAGGAAAATAGGTGACCATCTATACCAGTTCTATAGTTAGCCAGACTTCATGGGAGGAGAGCTATTTTTCTGAGCCTATATAACATATGTGGTTTTGTATAAATCACACTTCTATAAACGGAATCCTATTTTAAGTGTACTAGTGGAGATTAATCTGATGCCAAATTCTTCTATAAAATGAATAATAGTTTCCAAATTTGTCTTTAGGCTCAATTCATATCTCTGCCCCCAATTTACATTTACTTATATATCAAAGGTTACTGGTCCAAGCTAAGAAAAATCTCTTCACTTTCCATTTTCCACTGTCTTTGTTATTCCTATTCTCTTTGCCCTCATTCTTCCCCCTTTTCCTTCCTGCTTTTCGCTCAGCTGAATTTTCTTTCTTAGACTCTGACATAGAATGTTCTCCTGTAACATGACCAGATTAGAGTGTGATTAGCAGTGGCTCCTTCTCCGACTAGAGGAATCCAACCTGAGGGTGGAGCAAAGGCATCTGTTAGGGGTGTGTAAATACCACTGGGGTACAGAGTTAGTGCTCAGGGGATATTCATGCACAGCCAGGTTTGAGAACCACTGACCAAAAAGACAACCACGTCCCATTTGCCCTTCCCACATCGAGCCTACAGAACTGACGAGGCTGGACACGCATTCATGGGGGGCTTTGCAGATGGCCCGTGTGACTTTGGCCACAGACTGTTACAGGACTGGTGATTTGTCT
The DNA here is from genome assembly GCA_033961575.1 of Aselliscus stoliczkanus. Taxonomy (NCBI): domain Eukaryota; kingdom Metazoa; phylum Chordata; class Mammalia; order Chiroptera; family Hipposideridae; genus Aselliscus; species Aselliscus stoliczkanus. The sequence goes on along the minus strand of CM066728.1, from coordinate 16,887,257 downwards.
GGGGTCCGGAGTTAGTTCAGGGCTCAGGAATAGTCCGTCTCAGGACATCACTTACCCTGTTGCCATCTTAGACGTGAGCAAGGTCTGTGGAGCTCTGTTCAGGTGCCCTCCAGAGGGCCTGCCTGTAACGACCTTGGGTGTCACAGCCCCGCCACCCAATCTGTTTCCCTTCAAACTGGAATGGGTCCCTCGAGATCACAACTGTGTGTTAAGGGTTCGGTGGAAGGCGTGTGAGCAACGGAAACCAGAACCTGCTGCAGTGGAAATGGTAGAAGGGTGACTTTTTAGAGGTTGTTTGGCCTTAGGTTGGGTCTTCTTCAGATACCCACTCTGGGTTTTCTGAAAAACTTTCTTCTTTTGGTTCTCGCTAGACCAAAAGGTCGTAGCATCTGCTAGTAGGGTGGGCTGGATGTTTTATAAGATGGAGAGAAATCTGCCTTTAAGACAACAAAAGTGTTTAGGTCAGGGCAGAGGCTTGCTATATAACTTGGGCTAAGAGCTCAGTTATAACCATCTAAATAGCAGGGTGTAGGACATGTGCCTGACAGAAAGAAAGGCAGGTGCCAGCCCCGCTGGATGGCTGACCTCTCTGAGCCTGCTTGTTTATAAGTGTGCCCTGCTTCCCTCGCAGGGTTTTCTCAGCATCAGTAAGACAGTGCATATGAAAGCCCTTCAAAGACTGTGAAGGGCTAAACAAAAATGAGAAATACTATTGTTATTATTATTCAAGCAAACCTGATATTTGCACATTTGAATGAGCCAAACCAGTATACTGGGAATATTTAATATTATAGAATTATATGCTAGAGCCAAATAAGATATCTTCACATAGCCACTGCCTTGTGTAAAATGGAATTCTATTTATTAGTTAACTGCATTTCCTGCAAATTGGGTCACAGTTGTGTGAAGGCCCCCATCTGAAGCTAGAGGTGAGGCTGAAGGTTTGAGGTTACACCGAAGCTTGGAGTGTTTGGGATTCACAGGCTCAGGAGCCACTCTCGATTTCTCCGCTGGGGGGACTCACTAGGAAAGTGATTTTTTGCTGTTTTATTTAGTGTCAATTGTGATGGAGACTAGAGGTAAAGGGCCAGTTATATAGTAATACGAGTGCGAGATGGGGGTGTTTGCTATAGAAATACAACAAAAAGATGTGAAGGATGTTTGGGAGGGAGGAGCAGCAGGCCTTGGCATTGTCTGGAGACGGCAAGTGCCTCCCCACCCGTTCATTTGACAGACAGAGACAGTCTCAGGAGGAAGGCTCTGGGAGAGGCATAGCTGGAGAATGGGTGCTTCCTACACCCAGGGATCACCCGTCAGTCAGTCAGAGAAGAGACAAAACTAACCAGACAGTTAGAAATCTGGGAGGTGGAGAGTGGTAGGCGATCTGGTGGAGGGGGAGGAGAGGAAGTTGAGCAATGCTGGTGGTTTGGGGAAAGAGCTCCGGGTTCAGCCCTTGCATACCAGCTGTGTATCTGGTAGACAAGGACATTGGGAAAGGCCTGACTTCCTGGGCAGAATGACTTGCCCAGAAAGCAACCTGGACGAGTTCTCAGTGAACACCTGTGAACTTGGCATCGCCGTTCCAGTTCCTAGAACTGGAGGCTTCCTCTGTGAGGAGAGAAACAGAACTGTAAGGAAGGGGGTGCTGTCCGAAGCCATGGCCCCCTGCTGGTGGGAGAGAAGAGAGTGGGGCCTGCTCCACCTTTTCCATGAGACCCAGTGTTGAAGAATGTAACCCTACATTCTGGGGCCTCCTGAGGCTTCTGGGAACCCCGAGAGTTGTCATAGAAGTTCTCTTGTGGGGAGAGGCAGCTGGTGTGTGGAGAGAAGAAATGGATGAGACCCACATGAGAAACCAGGCTGCTCAAGTCAGTGGGTGATGTGGGCAGGGATTTTTAGGTGTGGACAGAAGTACAGGTGATGCTGTGATCTTGGCGTAAGGATGTGACAGGATGACCTGGCTGAAGGGGCCTCTCAGGCAGTTGTAATGATAAATGAGGGCAATGAGACTTTTCCATGGAGATGGCAGAGAGGCTGAGCTAGTTGGTTTCTTGTCCAGGTGAGGAGGGATCAGGATTGGGTCCACCTTTCTGTGATCGGTCAGCCCCGTGCTGAATGGTCTGATTTGGAGCCTGTAGTAAAAGTTCTGGAAAGCTTTGGGGATACAGAGCTGGGGGTGAGGTGTGGGGGGGGGCAGGGTGTCTTCCAGTGTAATGGCAGAGAAAACAAAAGTATGAGGGATGCATGACAGCAAGGGGATGGAGCTGACCCAGGATGGCCTCTCAGAGGAGCTGTCCAAGATGGAGGCTGCTATCAACTCACTCACTTTGTCCCCCGCAGAATAAGCGGAGCCTTGGGACTGGTAATGAGGGGGCAGATGGGAGAGGGGTCTTGTGTAGAAAGGGAGAGCACATTCCTAAGGATTCCTGGATTGTTTTCACAGAAAGGAAGATAGGTACTTGTCTCTGACAAAAGAGACGGCCTTTGCATCCCCTCTGCTCCCAGTCTGGAAAGATCCTGTGTCTGTCTGTACTCCTCGTCTGTCTGACCCTGTCTGGGGAAGGAGAACCAGCTGTGGAGCTGCCATTCTTACTGGGGACTCCCGCAGGAGGGTCTGGAGGGAAGGAGAGAGATGAGGAGCAACTAGTTCATGGTCCTGAGAGCCTCACCGCTGAGCCCCAGGCTCCGGGGGGAGCAGACATCCATCTGTCCAGGCTGTTCTCCCACTCCCTTCCTCCCAATCTCTTACCCCTCCCCACACAGGCTTTTGCCTCCATCACTCACCTAGAGCAGCCCTTTCCCAGGCCTAATGACGTCCTTGTGCTGCCTAGTGGCTCATTCTCAGTCCTCACCCCGCTGCCCCCTTCAGCAGGATTTGACACAGCTGACAGCTCCCTCTAAGCTGAAATGCTTCTTCACTGAGAGAGGTAACCCCCACCCCCTCGGTCCCTTCCTGCCTTGCCAGCTGCCTTTTCTCAGTCTCCTTCCCAGGTTCCCCCGCTTCCTCTCAGACTCATGGGATATCATAGGGTCGAGGGGGCCTTAAAAACCATCTTGGGTAAACACTGTGATAGCTGAACACCTCTAGCCCAGGCGAAGCATCAGTGCCCACCTTCCAAAGTCTCCTTATCCACCTCTCACTAAAGCTGATTTCTTTATTTCTACTGAAATATAATTTACATACAGTGAAATTCACCATTAGGTAAACTTTGCACAGTTAAGATTTAAAATAGGTCCATCACCCCCCAAAATTCCCTCATGCCCCTTGATAGGCACCCCTTCCCCACCCCCACATCCTGCACCCATTGATCTGTTTTCTATTCCTATAGTTCTAACTTCTCCAGGATGTCATATAAATGGAATCATGTAGTATGTGGCCATTTGAGTCTGCCTGGCTTCTTTCACTTGACATAATACTTCTAAGATTCATCCACGTTGTCAGCATGAATTAGCAGTTTGTTCCCTTTTTATTGCTGAGTAGCTTTCTGTGGTATGGCTGTACCGCAGTTTGTTGACCTGTCCCCAAGTTGAAGGACACTTGAATTGTTTCCAGTTTGGGGATATGATGAATACAGAACCTGGCTTCTTTTAATTTCGCTCAAGTGTCCCCATTCTAGCCCTGAGAGTTTCCGTTTCATAGGTGTTGGGAACTGAGATATTTGAAGACCTCTGTGCCCTTTCTTCCCCATCGCTTCTCCCACCACCACTTTCCCCGACTTCTGATCTCTTATCTGACCTTCTGTGGTTCACCATCCTAGTTGGTTTTGTTTGCATACGCCTACTTTATCCATATTCCCCTTAGAATGAGGTGCCCAGAGCTGAACACATTATTCAGTGCCCAGCAGAAACTCAGGCACCTGGTAGGATGAATTAGTCTTTAAGTGTGGTTGAAAGCTGTAAATCCAACAATTGGCTCTTGTTCCAGATCATGTAATTCTGTTGATGTTTTCTCAAAATGAAATGAGCTTCATAAATTAGATTATAGTGACCACATCGTACTGTTCATGAACTTACTGAGAACTCCCTGGGAGTAAATTCAGTCCTTTTCACCTAGTCTGCTCTTCGGCCAAATGTAGTCGGATTCTGGGCCCAGGTGTATTCTGTTCTGTTGGCTATCACCCATGGCCATATTCTACCACTATCATCCAAATGCTTTTGCTGTTACTCCCGATATCAACTAGATCAATCATGGTGCCTTCTATATACCCTCCCTGGTAAACACAGGGAGGAGGACACAAGCGGTGGGGGAGGGGGCAGGGGGGCAGCACACCTCCCCCGCAAGGCGATGGTAGCCAATAGTCAGCACCTCCGAGCACGACATCTACCCTCCTGGACCTCTCTGTCTAGCCCAGAGGAAGGCAGACTTTTTCTACAAAGGGCCACATAGTAAATGTTTTTGTCTTTGTGGCCAGCTGCGGTTTCTTCCTCCTTCTTCCTGCCCCCCCCTCCTGCTCCTCCCTTTAAAAATGTAAAAACCAATCTTAGCCCACAGGCCACACACAGACAGACAACAGGCCAGATGTGGCTGCAGTCAGTAGTTTGCGACCCCTGGTAGCCTGTTGTTTCTCATTCTTGTCTATGAGATGTTATAAGAGACTTTGTGAGATGCCTTGATGATGGAAATTCAGACACACCATGTCTACTTGGTTTTCCTGAAACGCTGGCCTAGAGTCTGACAAGAAAACAAGGCCAGTGTCACGTGACTTGACAGATGTTTGCTCCTGGTGATCGGGGCCACCTTTTCTTTCAGGAATGTCTCTTGGATACTGTGTGGAGTTTTACCTTCTTCTCGTCTGGTAAATCACATTTATCCTCACTGATGTTTGATGTTTGGGTAGCAGTCCCTCTCCCACAATCCCGCCATGATTCCAGAGACTGAGCACCCCCTTCACTCACTATCTTGCTATCCTAATCCCTTGAATGTTACTCTCCCAAGGCAGAGGCCTGAGCTCACTCAGCACCAATGATTCTCTGACAATCTCCTCCCTCACCTCGGGTTTTCTATTTCAATGCTCATTCTGCCCTTTCCAGTTCAAAGATTATTCTGGACAGAAACGACCAAAGGCACATAGGAGTTTATCATCAACATTGAACCATTAGCTGAAAGCAGCCTTGTTCTTTGGCTTTTCGTGTAAGAAGGTAGCCCTTGGGGATCCTCTTGTTTTTGGGAGCCTCGTCTCCTTTTGGCTGTAGCTTTCTGACGCTCCTCATCAATCTGCCACACATAGAGAGGGGCGTGAGTAATTTGTGCACCCACACTGGTTTCTTTTTTCATAAAGTACTTCTGAAACTGCACAGTCAGAGATGGGTGGAAAGAACAGGAAGAGGAAGGACGATGGTCTTTATCTCCCTAGAAACAGTTAACTCTTTGATGACAGGGTCCATTCTCTTTCACCTGTGCGCTGTCCAGCAGCACCTAGCGCAGTGTCTTGTATCCAGGCAGCTGGTCCAATTGTAAGGTTGTCCATCGGAGTCTCATAGGCCCTCCTGGAGCTGGGTAGCACCCAATCTGACAGCCTAGATGATGGCCCTGCCCTGCATATAGTAGTTCAATCAAAATCATTCACAATTCCTCAATGTTTTCCACCTTTTCTTAAAAGTTGTTTTACACATAACATCAAGTTCACCATCTTAACCAATTTAAAGTTTATGATTCAGTAGCACTCAGTAGAGTCAGTGTTGTGCGCCCATCACAACTATCTAGTTTCAGGACATTTTCGTCACCCCAAAAGGAAACCCTAGGCCCATTAAGCAGTCCCTCCCCATTTGCTGCTCCTACCAGAGCCTGGCAACCAGCAACCTGCTTTCTGTCTCTATGGGTTTGCCTGTTCTGGACATTTCCTATAAATGGAACGCTATAAAATGTGAAATTGTATAAGCTTCTTTCACTTAGCATTATGTTTTTGACGTTCATCCATGTTGTAGTATATCAGTTCCCCACTCCTTTTTGTGTGTGGGGGTGTTTTTATTGTGGTAAAATATACATACCACAAAATTTACCATTTTAACCACTTCTAAGTGTACAGTTCAATGGCACTAAGTATATTCACATCGTTTGTGTAACCATCACCGCCATCCATCTCCAGAACTTTTTCATCTTCCCAAATGGAACCTCTGTACCTATTAAATAGTAGTGCTGCACTCCCCACTCCTCCTAGCTCCAGGCACTCACCATTCTACCTCTGTCTCTCTGAATTTGACTATTCTAGGTATCGCACATAAGTAGAATCAAACAGCATCTGTCCTCCCGTGCCTGACTTATTTCACTCAGCACAGTGTCCTCAAGGTTCAATTGTGTTTCATTGTGCAGGCATACCATGCTTTGTCTGTCAGTTCCTCTGTGGGTGGACACTGGGGTTGTTTCCACCCGTGGTTTCCACTTTGAACACGCTTATTTCTTCAGCTGTTCTAGGTACTTCATAGTCCTGGCTGCCCTTCTCCCAACACAGGTTTTATATCTCACAGATTGCAGAAGTGATTGACATGTTTTAATCTTCTCAACTTTCGTACTCCATATTCCTTTCCACATTATCAGACTGCAGACTAGTCTCTTTCTCTTTGCTAAATAAACCCTTTGAAATATGTGTGACTCAGAAAGTTTAGTTACTCACCACCTACCCAGAGCCAGAGGATGCCTGGGGCTTTAGAGTGGGAGGAAAGGGGGAGATGTGATCCTAATTTCAGTATCCCCAGTTTATGAAGCAGATAAGGCACACCAAAAACTAAAAGGAAAAATATACTGTCTTAATCTGTTCAGGCTGTCATAATAAAATACCATAGACTGGGTGGCCTAAAGAACAGGCATTCATTTCTCATTGTTCTGGAGGCAGGAAGTCAAAGGTCAAGGTGCTGACTGATTCATATCCCTGGTGAGGGCTCTATTCATGACTTTTGGACAGCCACCTTCTTCTTGTGTCTTTGAATGATGGAGAAAAAGATAAGAGCACTTTCTGGTATCTCCTTTTATAAAGGTACTAATCCCATTATGAGGGCCCCATCCTCATGACCTTATGACCTAAACCTAAGTACCTAAGTACCTCTGAAAGGCTCCACCTCCAAATACTGTCACATTGGGGTAGGGCTTCAACATATGAATTTGGGGACCACACAACTCAGTCCATAGCAAATACCCTTTATAAAAACGTGCAAATGAGTCAAAGGATTTAACTATTTGGAGCCTACTAAGTACAAAAGAAGTTAAGAAATAATAGCTGGATAGCATTAGTTAGGGTAGCTTACACTTAAATATTAATACAATTTTCATTTGGCAAGAGAAAGAAATGTGTCTTGGGGAAGGAAAAGGTGGAGTGTCTGAGTCAGGTGAGTGGTGCAGACAAGCTGTCAAGTGCTGAGGAGGACGTCTGCGGGGAGGACTGAGTCGGATGGCCCTTCTTCCTCCACCAGCCTACGCATGCCAGGCACAGGGTGCGTGCTGGGGGACAGCAGCAAGCACGGTCCCTGCCCTCACAGACCTCACAGAGACCCACAACAAGCAAATGAACGAACAAGGGAATTTCAGGGTGTCATAAGGGTTTCTACAGTAAATAACCAGGGTGATTGTGAGGCGTGATGAAGAGACAGTGTGGGGTAAGGGTTGGAGCGACACTGTAGGTTAGAGAGGCTGCCTAGAAGGTGGTGTGTGAGCAGCTACAGAAGGAAAATCCAGCCTTGCAAAGAATGGGAGGAAGACCATTCCAGCCAAAAGGAGCGTCAGAGACAAAAAGAATAAAAAGTATTTGAGGAGCAGAGGGTGGCCATCGTGGTTGGGGCATGATGGGCAAGAGGGAGAATGGGAGTTGATGCTTGTGCACTGCCTTGTGGGAGTGCAGGCTTCAATCCACATGCGTTGGGGGCTCTGAGCAGGGTGGTGTGATCTCGTGCATGTTTCACAGAGACCACTGGCTCCTGAATGGAGGGTAGCTGGGAGAGAGCCAGTCCATTTGGGAGGCTGTTTCAGTGGTCCTGTGGGGACATAATAGCGTTTGGGGCCTGGGTGGAGGCAGAGGAGATGGAGAGAAGCAAAGGGGTTTGGGGATGGAAAGGACAGCATTGGTGATGGGTCGTTTGGTAGCACTGAGGCAAAGGCAGCAGTCAAGGATGACATCTAGGGAGGATGGGAGATGAATAGGTGGGTAGGTGGGCATCCTGGCAGAATTTAAGTGTTCAAAGCCATTAGCCTGGTTAAGTTCACTAAGGAGTGGATATAAGTAGATAGAGATCTGGGGGCCAGCATCATGGGGTAGGAAGGGAGGCACACAGGCATCAGTGCTGACTAGTGTGTTGGATTGTTGGGAGTTGCTGAAGGCAGCCCAGAGTGGGGAGAGGGACCTGGGTTTGAATCCTGATTCCACCTGCTGCTGCCTGTGCTCCTTTGGGCAACTTGACTCAGAGAATGCGGGGTCAGATCCCTGTCCTCCAGGGCCAAAGGGAGGACCAGAAGCAAAATCTCTGGCACAGGGATTAGGAGGAGGAGGCAGAGGCTCTGCTGTTCCTGCTTCCACTCATCTTCTTGACAACAATGACTGCTCTATTATTTCTGACCAAGAGAAGGATTAAAGAGACTTGCTGTCAGACACTAGCTTCCAAGTATCACAGCTAAGACCAGAGCAGTCTCACTCAGTGCTGAAGCCACCCAGGTCTGCTCCTCGCTTGTCCCTTCCCCCGAGGCTTACGGGGTCTTGACTTGGTTCTGGGTTCTGTCATCCTTGCCCAGGTTTGGGGTCCCAGCATGAACTTAAGCTGTCCCCACCTTTACTGCGACGTGCTGCAGCAGCCTTTTGCGGTCATCTCTCCCCAAACCTCACCTCATTTTCCCCCATCACCATCCTTGTTCCCCTGCCCCTGATGGAGCTGGCAGCCAGAGGGTCCCTCTCTGCCCTGTGTCTCAGGATTAGCCCTTGGGAAGAAGGGTCTTTCAGCCCTGTGTTGGCTGCTTGGCTCCTGGATTCTGGAAGCCATTGGGCTGGGGTGGGAGAAGGAAGACAGCATAGATCAGATCGCAGGTATTAACAGGACCACTCCCTGACCTGTTTCCCTCAAGCTTCCAAGCCTGAGGAGGTGAGGGACACTGTAAGGCCCCACCGGTTGCCAGCCCTCAGCCCCCAAGGGGGGCAGTGATCACTGGGCTGCTCGTGGTAGCCACCTGTGCCTTTGCTCGGCAAAGCCCCCTTCCCCATGTTCTTTTCATTTGTTTCTCTGTCTCCCTTCTATCTTACTTTCTCCTTTCCCCTCTGACCTGCCTGGTCTCAGCCTTTCCTTTGCTTGGTCTGGATGGTGTGTCGTCATTCCCTTCCTTGCTTCAGGACCTGCCACCCCCACCCGGGCACATTGTCAATGCCTGTCCCTGCCATGGAACCTTTGCCCATGGGGCCTTTGCGAGCCAGCCCGACCTTGGCAGCCCAAGTGCTGGGCTCCTGCCAAGAGCTGTGTGCATGCCCAGCTGGCCCCTGCAGGCTGGGCCCAGGCCCTTCTCTCCCTGAATAAGCTAGGCCCAAGGGTTTTCCATTGACTGCAGCCTGGCTGAAGGAGCAGAGGATGGAGACGGGGGGCTGGGGGGAGGCTGGGAGAAAGCCACCCTTCCTGTGGTTCCTGCTGATAATTGGCTCTCCGGAACCAGCTTGGGACACAAGGGCCAGCTGGGTCAGGAAGTGGTGGACAATGCTGCTCTTTCAGGGGGGACACTGCATGGTCTTAGGTCCCGTGTGATTCCAGGGAAATCTGGAAAACTGCCTGTTCTCAAAGGATGTTCTCTAACCTAGACCGGAGGTGAGAAATTGAGCCCCAAGCCTTCCACCCTCTGCCCTGGGAGGTCCCCCAGACACTGCCCAGTTCGGAACCCAATTATTTCCTTCAGAGAGAGTCTGGAGAGGGGAGAGAAAGGAAGCAGATTTTCTCCAGAGACCGTGAATCAGGTACCTGCCACTCTATAGAAGGGGTAGCACTGGGAAACACTCCGCCCTGCTTAGCAACTGTGGACTGGGATGGAAGAAGGCACCGTCCTTGCCCTCAGGATTTTAATCTGCGTGGGGAGGTAAGACAATGTAATATACTAAGTGTCAAACTCATGAAGGGAAATAGGAATTCAAAAAGAACAAAGAAGAAATTATTGGTCAGGGTAACCTGGCAAGTCCAAAGGAAGGTAACGTTTGGTCCATGCTGGGAAGACGAGATGGGATTTGTAACATAGAAGGAAGTGGAGGAATGAGTGACACAGGGTGGAATCCCAGCCACCAAGTATTACATAAGTATAGGAAACTCATTGTCGTAGCCGTGAACTCCTGCCCTGGAAACGGCCCATGTCTGATGTTCGAGGGTTCTGGAGGACCCAGCTTGCTTTCACGAGCCCAGAATGCTAAGGCTCAGCCCTGCCTCTAAGCCCAGAAAGCCTTGCCACAGAAACCGGGCAGTGGGCCTACAGTGCAGGCTGGACCCTGCCTCTCGGGAACTCTGCTTGGGGAAGCGCTGGTTGGAGAACTTTGGGCCTGTTGGCTATAGTCAGCGGGTGCTCCTGTGAGCCGGCCAGAGCTGCAACAGAAAGCTCTGGGGCAGTCCTGACAAGGGCAGGCAGGACTTGTGGGGCGTCTTGTAGCTATTGCTTTGGGAGGAAACTTCGTTCCATAGCCCAGTGCTAGGCTGAGCCCTTTGTCAGTGTACTGGACTCGTGCTGGGCTGTAACCCTGAATGTCCACACAGAAGTGGTGCCACACTTTCCTTCTTCAGGGCACTGAAGAGGTAACGCCTCAAACTCCGGAGGATGAAGGAGCGTTTGTATCAGGACCCTCCCCTAGTGTCCTCCCTAATGTCCATCTGGTCACAATTTCCTGCCCTGATATCCAAAGCCCACCATCATCTGAGGGCCTTTACAGAGTCTAAAGTCTTAATCCAGCCCAAACTGATCAGTCTTTTTCACAGTAAACCCAAGGTTGCCTCATTTCTGCCTGTATGCTTCTAATAATGGGGAACTCTCTCATGAGACAGCTTTACGTTTAGACAGAAATGGCCTGCCTGTAGTTGTACCCATTGGCCTAGGTTTGTCCTCTGGAGTTATTCCTCTTTTCACATGACCACCCTTCAGGATATTGATATTCCTCTAAGTTTTCTCCAGGTCCTAGGTCCAACCCAGGTCACTCTCTTTTGGAAGTGGTCTAGTTTGTCAGTTTCCCTCTCTGAAGCCTAAAACCGAAGAGTGTTTGTTTTTTTATTATGATTGTTTTTGAGGGCAGTGTCACTGTCCCTCATATGTGGGACCCGAACCGAGGCCGCTGGCTTCCCAAGCCAGGGCTTAACCACCGCGCCACTCGGCCAACCCCGAAGTTTTTTTACGTGTGAGTTGATCTGCATAGAGAATTGGAACCACCCCCTCCCTCATTCTGAACACTGTACTCCTTTTAATACATCAGATCTCAGACTTATTTTGATCCGCCATATCAAGATGTTGCTTATGTTAAGTCAGCAGCCAAATAAAACACCTAAATCGTCACGAGTGCTTCTTTGAGACATATGCCCCCTGTGCCAGTGAGTTTAGATCTAAATATAGGAAATTTCCTTTATACTGACTGGGTTGCACATTGTGAAGTTTAACCTCTTTTTCCAGTCTGGGAATCGTTTGGATTCTGATGCTGTTTCTGTGGTGTGGAAGGGACTGCGATCCGGTCAGTGCCTGAGCCATAGGGCCACACTGCGGGTCTGAGTCCGAGCTCCACACTGGTGGGTGGTGTGGCCTTGGGCAATTTGCTTAGCCTTTCTAAGCCTTGGTTTCCTCATCTGTAAAATGAAGATGATTAATACTGATGCTCACCTACTCTTATTGTAAGACATTAATGAGATAATTCATACAAAATGCTTGTTAGCACAGGGCCTGGTTGGCAGTAAGCACTCATCAGCTGCCATTATCTTGGCAATTATAACCACTGCTACTGCTGGTTCACTTGCACATTCTTTTTAAAAATGGCCATTTCTTACCTCAAATCCTCCTGGCCTCATTGTCCTTTGTTTGCAGTGTCCCCCTCAGCCTGAGACGCCGTGACTCTCTTCTTCTACCTGTCTAGGTTCAAAACCTCTGCCGCTTCTTGGGTGCTGCCCTCTGCTGTGTCCCCTGTAACTGGGAGCTCCTACTGGCTCCTATTGAATTCATTTTATAGCCTACCTAATATCAGGTTCTTACCATATGCACTCCCATCATTTTGGTGGCGGCCTTTCTTCTTTCACTTTGCTATTAATAGCCTCCTCCTTCAACTCCCTGTCTCCAGGCTCCATCCTCCTTTGCTCCAGCTCTCACGGCTGCTGGCCGGTCTTCCCCCAGCTGCTTCTGTCTTTTCCTGGCCACTCAGAAGCCTACTGGATGTCCACACCCAGCGCTACCACCTTTCTGGCTGCATTGCCCTTCCTCCCTTGTATACATGCCTCCCTCTGGCCAAACCTGCCTGCCCGCTACAGACCTTTCCACTCTGTTGCCTTTCCTCATTGTGCTTCCTCTACCTGTATGGCCTGTCATCCATGTCCTTTGCCTAGACCTGGCCTCTGCAAGCCCCTCCATGTTCATGGCTAGGCTTGCAGATCCAGCTGCCCTGGGTTGGAAGTGAATAGCATGACCTTGGGCAAGTGGCTTAGCTTTCTGTGTAACAACCATAAGTGCCCCTGAATTTGCGTGCAGTGCAAATAAGAGAAGTAGGTAAATTGCAGGGAACAGCACCTGGGACAGGTTACCCCTCTGTTTCTCTCAGAAGTCTTCTCTGAGCAGCACCACCATTTCAAGGGATTTCTCACTCCTTAAACATTTAGAGCACAGAACATTTCTGATTTTCAGCCACACAAACTACACACAGTCTATAAACTCACAGTATATTATTTTATGTTGCTTAAAGGAATTTTAAGAATTTCTTTTTCTTTTTTGCGAGCGAGGCTTATAATGACCCACGCTTGGGCACTTGGTTGCTCAGTATAAACAAATATTAATATGTGTGGAATAAATTAAATCCCACCCATCACAGGTCGTCCCTCGAGGCCCTGACATGGTTTCTAGCGTTTCTGGTCAACAGGCTGTACTGCTGTCTCTACAAATCCCCCTACAACTTGACCACATCTAGTTCAGCACCTTACTGGATTTGGGTCTCTTGTTGTCCTTTTACATGTTTGTGTCACTTATAATTCCTTACAGAATGCAAGCCACCTTTTTTCTTTTTTTTAAAGATTTTATTAGGGAATTGGGGGAGGGGAACAGCGTTGGGGAATCAGGGAAGGGGAACAGACAAGTTATTGTCCTTTTGTTCTTCAGTCTAGTTGTGGAGGACGTTGCTTCACTGGCCCATGTTGGTATTGTGATCATTGCGTCTTCCCGGGTGAAGCAGTCGCTTGCCGGACATTGGACGGCCGCTCATGGAGGCTCTTGGCAGCTCACGCAGGCTGCCAGCCGCTCACGGCAGCCCAGCTCCAGGTGGAGCTGTTGTTCACCATCTTAACTGTAGAGGACAGTGTCACTGGCCCTCATATGTGGGATCCGAACTGGGGCCCTGCTGCTCAGAGCTAGCGTCCCAAGCCAACTGTTAACCAATGTGCCACTCAGCTGGCCCTGCAAGCCACCTTTTAAGGGCTCAACAAGTGTAGTGACTTTGCCCACAGCTCTGTCTGCAGCCAGGATCCTATCATTGTCCTGGAGTCAGGGGAGAAGAGTAGTTTATACTGCTGTAATTCACCTGAGGAAATCTGAAGGAAAGAGAATGGCTCTGAACAGGCTGGAAGCACTCAGCCCCCATGTGATGCAAGTACTGCTTGCCTGGGAGATGCTGGGATATGAACTTTTCCTTGTCTTGCAGCGTCTCTCATATGAGAGTCCTTCTTGGCTGGTCTCACTGTTGCCCTGACAGCCGATGGCTGTGCTCAATAGAGCCCCATAACGTGTGCTGTAGGGAAGAGGGAAGGAGGCAACTGTCCTCTCCTTGTCCTCAGGAGGACTCATTCTGATGGGGACAGGACCCTGCATTAGTTTCTTGGGGCTGCCATAACAAATTACCACAAACTGGGTGGTTTAAAACAACAGAAATGTATTCTCTCTCTGGAGGCCAGATGTCCAAGCTCAAGGTGTCGGCAGCGTTTCAGGAAAGAATCCTTCCATGCCTCTTCTAGCTACTGGCGGTTACACTCATCCTTGGTGTTCCTTGGCATGTAATCACATCACCCTAATCTCTGCCTCCATCTTTATGTGGCCTTCTTCTCCCTGTGTTTCTCCCTGTGTCCTCCTCATAAAAACACCCACCAGTCATATTGGATTAGGACACCACGTGACTGCAGTATGACCTCATCTTAACTAATTACATTTGCAAAGACCCTATTTCCAAATGAGGTCACATTCATAGATACTAGGAGATTTGGACTTGAATATGTATTTTTGTGGGGACACAATTCAACCCACAACAGATCTTATGCTGTTAAAGAGTTGAGTCTGGTAGGGAGGGAAAAAAAACATGTATAAAAGTAGATTTAACACATCCAAACATTATATAAACCAGATATAAAAGAACATATCTCAGTAAAACCTAGAAATAACCTATTTTATTTATTTATTTTTATATAATTTATTTTTAATTAGTTTCAGGTGTACAACACAGTGCAATAGTTACACATTTTACCCCTCAAAGTGACAACCCCCCACCCCCAATTCGCCACCCCACTCCCCTCCATATCATATATATCTATTACTCTTCCTCTGACTCTCTTCCACAGTATAATCCACATCCCATGACTATCTATATATATTCAATTACAGTAGGTATACAACCTCCACTTCAGTTATACAGTGCAGTGATCAAACCTCTACTCCATCCATGAAATGGTCTCCCTAACAAGACCTATGACCATCTGACATTCCACAAAATATTTACAACATAGAAATAACCTATTTTATACCATATATACATACATATGTGTACATGTACATATACATTATGTATGTATATATTTTTTCCAGATAAAGGCTCAAATATAAAAAGCAAACAATAAAACTCTTAGAAGAAAATGTAAGAGCCTACCAGGGGCAGGAGAAACCTTAAGTAAACAGAGGTTGTAAAAGATAAGATGGCCATACTTAACGAGGTAAAGCAATCAACAATCATAAGAACATAATGCAGAAATACTCAAAACTCACCAGCAGTTCAGGAAATACAAATTAAAGTAATGATGAAATGTCACCATGCCACAAGACACAACAAGAGGATAAGAAGCAGTAACCCTGTTGGTGAGAATGCACTTGTACATTGTCGGCGGAAAGGTGAATTGTTAGAGCCTTTTTAGAAAGCAAGATGGCAACCTTATTTGGATCCTGATTATAACAACTGCAAGAAAGCTTTTTTGTTTTGATACGATAGGGAAATGTGAGCACTAACTAACCATTTGATGATATGAAGGAATTGTCTTTAAAATTTTAGGTGTGATCGTAATATTATGGTTAATTTTTAAGGAGTCCTTTGTGTTTTTTTCTTAAAGTTTCATACTGAATATTTACTGATAAAATTATGTAACACCTGGGATTTACTTCAGATAGTCCAGGAATCAAGGGGTTCCAGGGCTGATGGTATAAAGCAAGGGTTAATACGCTGCAGACGCAGCCAAATCCAGACCACCACCTGGCTTTGTAAATAAAGTTTTATTGGAATGCAGTGTCGCTCACCCAGTTACATATTTGTTTAGTAGTCACTGAGGCTGCTTTTGCGCTAAGCAGAATTGATTGTCGCAACGGAGACCCTGTACCCTCCAAAGCTGGAGATATTTACATATGAACTGGCTCTTTAACATCTTAGCCCCTTCTTGCCCATAAGGAAATATGTTTGGCTACAAGTTTGTAATGGTTGATTCTGGGGACTTACAATGTGAGGGCCTATTAGACTAGGCTTCATACTTACCTGATCTGTTTGGACTTTCCAGAATGAAAAATTAGAAACAAACAAAACGTTGACCTAGTAATCTCACCCCTAGGAATCTATCCCTTAGAAATAAAAGCATCAATTAAAAAGGATATATGATATTGAATGTCAACTATAATTATATATATATATATATATATATATATATATATATATATAGTCACAGGATGTAAAATTCAACATAGGGGATATAGTCAATGGTATTGTAACAGCAATATACGATGTCAGAGGGGTAATAGACTTGAGGGGATTATCACTTTGTGAGGGGTGTAAATGTCTAATCATTATGTTGTTTTGTACACCTGAAACTAATATAATAAAAAATTAAAATTAAAATAAAAAGGATATATGTATAAGATGTTTAAGTAAAGTAGTTTACCGTGGTTAAGAAAAAGCAACGAAATAAATTGACTCCCAACACGGGAATGCCTGTATAAATCATTTCCACCCACACCATGGAATATGATGTTGTCTTTTTAAAGAATGAACTAGAGTTTCACCATGCTACTTGGTGAATTTTTCATGAGATGTTTTCAAGTGAGAAAAGCAAAATGTGGAAAAGTCTGTACATGACAGTCCTGTTTTTATAGAACAGTTGACAAAATGAACCCCCTCGGTAGGTAGGAGTGCATGCGTGTGCGTGTGCGTGTGCGTGTGCGTGTGCGTGTGTGTGTGTGTGTGTGTGTGTGTAGGATGCAAAAGAGGGTGTTAACTCTGCTTATGGTAGAATGACATCTGTAGAAGGGAAGCAAACCAAAACAGAAAAAGGAAAAACCTGTACTTAAGACAGCCTACTTGATATGATCCCATGTATGTGTTTAAGTTACAGTCACATGTGTATGTGCTTTGCTAAATTAAAAAGAGTTATGATTTTTAAAACAACTTGAAAGGAGTGAATATTTTTAATGCCCTTCTATGTAAGTAAGGAAGTAAAAGGGAATTTGATTAGGAGTTAACAAAGTGCCCAAGAGTAAGAAAACAAGATGAGAGTGACCCGAGCCAGCTGGAGAAGGCTCCGTGAAAGGTTCTAGTGGTGAGAGAGGAGTGGATGGCTGGTGTTTGGGCTACAGTCGCTCCCTGATCTCGGCGCCTCTTCCTCTTGCTCCCAGAGAAATAATGTTTCCCTGAGGGATGAAAAAGCATCCCTTTGTGCAGGCTTTAATTGCCATGTTGTTGTGCCAAGTGAATGAGTGGCAGGCGGGCACAGCAGCTGGGCACAGCCAATGCCAGGCAGCAAAACCCCATGCCTTAGGACAGCGGGGGCCAGACGGCCTGGGAGCGCTGCCCACCTCTGCCCCCCGCTAGGAGCTCTGCCCTGGGGCAGTGGGGTTGAGGGGTCTGCAGAGAGGGAGAGAGGAGTCCTTAGAGGGAGAGAAAAGGGTGGGGCATCTGGGAGGGTCTCTGCCACTCTTAGAAGCTTATTCATCTCGTCCTCCCTTCCCCTCCCCCTCCCTCTTGTTTTTCAGACTGTCAGCATCAATAAGGCCATTAATACGCAGGAAGTGGCTGTAAAGGAAAAACACGCCAGAAATATCCTTTTGGATGTTGCCTGGAAGACCAACCCCGAAGGGGGTCAAACCGTGGGGACTGAGGTCAGGGCAAGGCGTCAGGAAGGGGAACCCCCACGCAGGGCAGTCTCCTGCAGGGTTTCAGCAGCATGGTTGGCAGCAGCTGGCCTCAGAGACCATGGCCTGTCCGGGTAGAAGGCACCGAAGTGGCCGTCTAGCCTAGTCCTTCGCAGCTTACCAAAGATCCCGCTCCCCGCCCCAGGACTTCAGCTTTCCAGAACTGCCAAGTCCTTTGAAGCTACTTTCCTTTGAGATACTTCCTTGGGCGGGTACAGGAGGGATTTTCATCTGTGCCATCAGAGCACTCCATTGGGCCATACTGACCAACCCTCTTGAGGACATAATCATCTCTTCTTTGAGCACGGAAGCAAAACAAAGGTCTTGCTGCAGAGGTTTGCCTTAAGCCAATGCAGGGATTCGCCTTAAACCAGAAGGGAAAAAGACAGGGACCTCAAATTGGTTTAGAGAACCAGTGACTTGGAAGTTTTCACCAGGCCAAGTTGGCAGAGGCCCTGGGCCACCACCATCATGGGTCTGTGGCTTTGGGGAGAAGTACAGGCAGCACTCTGGCTGGTGGATCACTGGGGATCTGCCCCTGAGGTACAGAGTCCAGGAGCTGGCAGGCTGAATCCCCAAGGCCGAAGGAGGGGCTGCTTGTGTGCCAGAGGCGGAGGAGATGGAGGCTGTGCTTCTGTCTGGGGTGGGCAGCTCCCTGCCTGGGCTCGTCCTGGTGGCTGTACCACAGCCATTCAGGCCAGAGCAGCTGACCTTGAAGCCATCCTGCCTCAGCTTCTGGAGAGGACCCTCCAGGTTAGATACCCAGAACTGGAAAGCCCTCAGGCAACGTTGCCAACAGCATGTACTGCTCTTCACTGGAGCAAAAGCAGCTTGTCATTAGCGGAAAGATGCTCTGGCTGGAAATAGGGCTTTGCTGTGGGGTAGAGGTTATAGAACCTCACCTGGGTACCCCAGAAGCCCTCCTGACAGTGAGCCTAGCTAGGCCTTGCCCTTTTATTTCCAGAAAGACACAGTCCCCTTGCTTTACTGAATCAAGAAAAACAAACCAAGAGGCCTTCATTATGAGTGGCCCAGCTGGTTTTCTGAGGAAATTACCCAGTCCTGACCCCTACCTGCTAAGGACTGGTGATCCATCTGATTCGAGATAGGAAGTCAGAGAGAGACAGTTATCACAGGCCGGTGTGCTTTCCTGGATGGGGGATTTGGCACAGAGAGAGCCAGACCTACATGTCAGGGCCACGTCACACCCCTCCTGGGAGGCTACCTGGGGCAGAGCAGGGACACTGGAGGGAAGGTCCAGAACCCCATCTCTGGAGCTCTTTGGCCCGCTCTGGACCTGGGTACGAGTTGGCGCCATGGGGCCTCCATGAGCCTGGGTTCCCTTGTCTGTCACATGAAAGAGTTGGTTCAAGATTTCAAAGTTCTCACGTTCCGGCTCTAACATTCTGTGCATTTCTCTGATAAACCATTTCTAAGTAGTAGACAAATGTCAAAAAGATCAACTCTTTACAGTAGGGTTTTAAAGCTTAGTTAATGATATCACAAAACATTATCGATTCTTTTAAGAATATCAGGCACCCTGATGCTTCTGACCTCAGAAATGCCGTTCAGACAGCCGTTACCAGGGTGCCTGATTGGGGAACAGGTTGCTCCCCCCACCACGGTATCCACTTCTGGAGGGCCAGGAACTGTGTCTTATTTTTCTTTATATCCCTGAGTGCCTTTTACAGTGCCTAACACATAAGGCATGCCTTAAGATGCTTATCAAATCAAAGAAGGAGAGAAAGGTAGTCTTGCCTCTTTCAAAGTCAGGGAGCCCGGCTAATTCCACACCTGTTCTAGTTTCTGTTTTGGCAGACTGCTCTCAGGTAAAGTAGCCCAGTCAGCATGAGAAGTCAGCACGTGGGAGGGAAGGACACTGCCCATCTCTCCTCTTGGCTTCCTTGTAGTCTGAAGGGCTGTATTTTAGGTGAAAATGTAAGTTATTTCAAAAATCACTCCAGGGCCGGCTGAGTGGCACGGTGGTTAAGTGCTGGCTTGCGAAGCCAGCGGCCCCAGTTTGGATCCCACGTATGAGGGCCAGTGACACTGCCCTCAAAAGAAGAAAAAAAAAAAATCACTCCAAGACCAAATGCTGATTTCAGCTTCGAGACCCAAAATCTGTTCAACCCTTTCCTTTCAAAATTCATATTTGAGTTTAGGGAAGGAACTTTGTGATACCTTGCAGCTCAAAAGCAAAAGAACATGAGTTTTGGGTGAGTCATATAGTTTGTGACCCGAGGCAAATCTTTCTGTCCTAAATGGTACCTTGCCTCTTACCTGAGCCTTGATAAAGAACCTAAAGTTCTGAGGAAAGAGCTGTACTTGCGGTCACCTGGGTGTGTGAGGCCATTTAAGCAAACGATTACACAAGAAATGTGGGCATCTTCTACTCACTCCCAAAAGGCTCATAATTACAGTGGTCTGGAGTGCTAACTTAAAAGCATGTAAAGCCAGATGGACATTTGTTACATGGAAACCATGTCAGGTGATCCCTGGGCGGTATGGACTGTTTGGAACCAGATCTCGGAAGGAAGTTGGCACTAGGAGTCCACATACAGGGAGTTCAAGGTGTTGGAAGATGAAGGGACCCCTGAGCGAGGCCAGGAAGGTTTACGGAAAAGGTGGGGTGTAAGAGTCATTTCAGGTTTCCAGAAGACATTTGAAACAGATTGCTGCCTCCAGGGCAAGGGCAGAGTGCCTAACGAAGAGGAGTCAGGGGCTGCTGGAAGGGGAGCCGAGGGTGCCAGGTGTCCAGGTGTGGGATCCCCAGCAGGGGCCAGGGCCTTCAATGAAGTCCTGAAGCATGTCCTCGCTTTTAAATAACAGACTAGGGAGAAGTTTGAGAAACTATATATGTTGTTAAAACATTAGCTGTAATCTCCCCTGAAGCCCCAACACCAGCTCAGCATACCCGGATGAAGGGCCGAGTTGGTCTTCCCTCTATGAAGGCCCTAATTCCAACCAAATCATCTTTATGCTAAAGGCCAAGCAGAACCACTGCTGGCCCAGAGCACACTTGTGCAAATTAGAAAAAGACACCCCTCCCAAAAGACATTGCCATCTCTGTGGAAATTGTCTAATAAAATGGATTTTATTAGAATGAGAACTATTGCCATCTGACAAAAATTGCCCAGACACATGTATAGATCTGTGGTGTCTTAGTTGTAAGCAGTGCCTCCCTGGTAGTGCCCGTGCTCTGAGCAGCTGCACAGCCCTCCACAGTGACCTGAGGCAGGGTCTGTGCCATTGTTTTCCATGACCCTCCCTCACCGTGCATACTGGGCACCCACCATGAGAAAGGGGCGCAGACCTTTTGGTCTGTGGTCAACCGGCTGCCCCTCTCCAGCAATGCTGTGCTCTGCTGGAAGTTCTGCCACGTGTTCCATAAGCTCCTTCGAGATGGACACCCAAATGTGAGTTCCTGGGGCTGTGGGGGGTGGCAGGGGCCAGGGACCCATGTGGGGAAAGTGGCTGCCTGGGCCACCAAGGTCACTGTCCACTGCTGCATGGAGGGTGGCAACTGCCCCTTTCTCCTGGCCTTTTGGTTGCTGATAAGAGGTGGGTTTGTCTCTCTCTGGTCAGCCTCTCCTTCCCACCCCAGACCCATCTTTTACCATCCTCCATCTTCTCTCCTCTTCTCTCATAGGCTGTTCTCTTCCCTCCCCAGGTCCTGAAGGACTCTCTGAGATACAAAAACGAATTGAGTGACATGAGCAGGATGTGGGTGAGTTTACACATGCGGCCAGGGGCTACTCAGGCCTCCTTATCCTTTCCCAGAGGTCACAGAACAAGGTCTAGGGAATGGAACAAATTCATCTTGAATTTCAGCTGGTTTAGGATTTCTCTCATGAGCATCAGGGAGGTCCAGGATACTCATGAAGTCTTACCTGGGGTCTCTGGAAGCAGTAGAGAAGTTCTAGGGCCTGGGAGCTTTCCTGCCAGTAGAACCTCATGTCACAACACTCTCTAGGCACTGAGACCCCTCAACAGCGACATTGCCACAGCTCCCACTTCTCTTCTCCCATTAGTCCTGTTAGGGTCACAGTACATTAAGAAGTAGCATTTCTGATTCGTAATGTCAGTGTCTTTCCTTTCCTGTGTAGGGATTCTCAGTGCCTTAGGATGAGGGAAAAGGTAGGTGACAATGTGAGAAACAATTGAAAAGATGCACACACCAGAATTCCTCTAGATTCTGATATCCAAGGGATATGTATATGGAGGCGGGGAGAGGGGGAATCTGCATTTTGAAGAATCTCCTCAGTTGTTTCTGATGAGTCCCTTTGCCCCCCACTGGTTGAGAACTACTACTTTAGCCCTTTTCCTCAAATTCTTACCTGTATCTGTCTGTACTCACAAAATGTTAGCAATTGTATAGTCCAGCCTACCGATTACAGATGAGGAACTGCAGGCTCAGGGATGGAGGCGGCTTTTCCTAAGTCACAGGGCTAGTGAACCTGAACAAAGCTGAGCGTTGTCCCCAAACCTCCCAACTGGATGCTAGAACGCTTTCTATTATAGGCCTAGCCATATAGAGCTTAGGTCTTTTTCCTTCTTGTTAGAATTTGCCTGGTATATCTTTTTCCACTCTTTTGCCTTTTTTTTTTTTTTTTTAAGATTTTTTAATTAGGGAATTGGAGGAAGGGAACAGACAAGTTGCTGTCCTTTTGTTCTTAAGTCTAGTTGTGGAGGACGTTGCTTCACTGGCCCATGTTGGTATCATCATTGTGCTCTTCCTGGGTGAGGCAGTCCCTCACCAGCCTCTGGACAGTCACTTACAGCGGCTGTTGGCAGCTCACACCAGCTGCCGGCCACTCAGGCTGGTTGCCAGCCACTCCTCACTGTAGCTTATGGCAGCCCACTGCAGCAGGGGCTGCAGCCCACACCGTCGCCGGCCATCTTAGCTATAGAGGCAACGATGTTGGTCACCACCTTAGCTGGAGAGGGCAGTCTCACTGACGCTCATATGTGGGATCCGAACCGGGGCCCTACGGCTAGCTACTAACCAAGCGCCACTTGGCCAGCCCATCCACCCTTTTACTTTTGACTTTCCCATATTCTTATATCCCAGAAATATCACTTAGCAATTAGTTGGATTTTGCTGTTGATTTATTAAAGATGGAAGTCTTGGTCTTTTAACTGTGCATTTGCTCCATTTACATTTACCTTAATACATGTTTAGATTTAGATCTCCCATCTTATTCTGCGCAGTTTGTTCCATCTGTCCTGTTTCTTTTTTTCTCATTCTTTGTCTTCTTTTGGATTGAATTTTTTCTCATTCCAGTTGTCCCTCATTGCTAGTTGGGAGATTAAAAAATCCTCTGCTTTTTTGTTTTATGTTTTAGTATGTTACCAATAATTACAGAATGCGTGTTTAGTTTATCAAGGTCTAAAATTCATATCTTTATCTGTTTCCTGTATAACACAAAGACCTTAGGATATTTTAATTCCATTTACTCTCTCACAACTTGTGTGTTATTGTTGTCATGTATTTTAATTTTGGTTATGTGTTTCTTTTTAAACCCTATATTTTATTTTAATTGTTTTATTCTGTGCTCTTTATTTCTTCCTATATCTCAGGCCTTCCTTCTCCCTGAATTATTTCCTTTGGAGCTTTCTTTAATGAGAGTTCGTTGGTGGCCAACAATCATTTTTACTTGTTTGAGAATGTCTTTATTTCACCCTCATGGAAGATATTTTCCCTAGGTTTAGAATTCTGCTATAACAGTTATTTTCTCTAATCGCATGGAAGATGTTGTTCAACATATCCTTCCACTGACTTCCAGCTTCCATCATTTTCATGAAGTCTGCTGTCAAACTTACTGTTGCCCCTTTAAAGCTAATCTGCTTTTTGTTTTTGTTTGTTTGTTTGTTTGTTTGTTTGTTTGTTTTCCTGGTTCTTTTTAAGATCTTAGGATGTGTCTAGGTGTGAATTTATTTTGCATTCTTTGGATTTCTTAAATCTGTGGGTTAGTATCTTTCATCAGTTATGAAAAATTCTCATTGCCTTCGCTGCTCCATTCTGTCTTTTCCTTTGAGCCTTTGGTTAGAAGTATGTTAGACTTTCTCATTCTGTCTTTCATTCTTTTAACAGCTATTTCATTTTTTTCTACCTGTTTGTCTCTATCCTTCATTCTGGATAATTTCATTAGATCTGGCTTTCAGTTCACTTTTTACCTCTTTGGCTGGGTCTAATCTGTTATTAAACCTCTCCATAATATTTTCAACTTGAGTACAGTTTTCATTTCTTGGAGTTTTTTGTTTTATTTTTCAAATCTTATTGGCATTTTTATAGTTTCTTATGCCCTGCATATATTTGGAAACAGTCTCTTATTTATTTATGCATATTAAACATAGCAATTTCACATGTCATTTTTTTATACTTCCATTATCTAAAGCCCTTGGAGATCTGTTTCTGCCATCTGTTTTGGTGAATTTTGCTCATGCTATGTAGTTTTTGTTTGTTTTTCTCCTGTGCTTAGTTATTTCTTACTGTGAGCTGCTGATTTTCATTGGAATTTTATTTGTGGGAATTCTTTGGAGTCTGTAATAAAGGCAGGTTCCTCTAGAGAGAATGGGCTTCCCTTGGGATCATTCTCAATTCTCAGCATAAGGTTTTGTGAGTTCCAGGCAGACTCCCTTGTGGACTGGCTCATTGGTCCAATTCTCAGCAGCAGCTTTTCCCTCTCTCTGATCCCAATAGTGGTTTGAGATGGTAGATTTTCTTTGCAGTCCTCAGGGAGGACTTCCTCAGTGCAGGAGTGAAGGTGTATTTATTTTCAATTTACCTTTAGTTCCCCTGAACTCGGGAGGCAGCCTTTGGCTCTTCCTCTAGACTCTCAACTTGGGTAGGCCAGAGCCCTTCTGTTCAGCACCTGGCCCTTGAGGCCCGGAAAAATCAAAGCTCAGATTCACCTGGTGTGGCAAAGTCTCCCCTGCCCCCAACTTCATCACCCCAACGTTCCATTTACTTTCCCAGTATTTGTGCTTACTCAGCCCTGGTCTGAGGTTTCCTTACTCTCATGTTAGTTCATTAATGCCTTCAAAAACTTTAAATACTTTGCCCAACATTGTTAGTAGTTTTTAGTGAGAAACTAACCAGGTAACTAACCTACCTTGTTATCCAAAATAGAATTCCTTTAGGTGTTTTTTTCTATGTATCCTGTCTCTTTCATTTGCCTAAGAGTTTCTGTAGTTAGAAACTCCTTTTACTTCATTTTATTTTATTTATTTACTTTTTTTTGAGGGCAGTGTCACTGGCCCTCATATGTGGGACCCGAACCGGGGCAGCTGGCTTCCCAAGCCAGCGCTTAACCACTGTGCCACTTGGCGGGCCCTCATTTTATATATATATGTATTTTAAGATTTTATTGGGAATTGGGAGAGGAGAACAGCATTGGAGAATCGGGGAAGGGGAATAGACAAGTTGCTGTCCTTTTGTTCTTCAGTCTAGTTGTGGAGGATGTTGCTTCACTGGCCCATGTTGGTATTATCATTGCGCTCTTCCCAGGTGAGGCTGTCGCTCGCTGGCCATTGGATGGCCGCTCATGGCAGCTCAGGAAAGCACATGCCAGCTGCCGGCCAGCGCCACTGCAGCCTACACTGCCACTGCCAACTCACCACACACAGCCCAGCTCCAGGCCGAGCTGTGGTTCACCATCTTAGCTGTAGAGGGCACAGTGTCACTGGCCCTCATGTGGGATCTGAACCGGGGCCCTGCTGCTCAGAGCTGACATCCCAAGCCAACTCTTAACCAATGCACCACTCTGCCGTCTATATTAAGACCTTTTTTTTACAGTAGTTTTGGGTTCACAGCAAAACTGAGTAGAAAATACAAAAATTCACCACCACCACCATCTACAATGCCTGGCAACCAGTGATCTTTTTACTTTCTCATAGTTTTGCATTTTCCAGAATGTCATATAGTCGGAGTCATACAGTATGTATGATCATACAGCCTTTTCAGATTGGCGTCTTTCACTTAATGATATGCATTTAAGGTTCCTCCGTGGACAGATATCTTTTCATGGTCTGATGGCTCATTCTTTTTAGCAGTCAATAATATTCCATTGTCTGATGGGCCACAGTTGATTTATCCATTCACTTACTGAAGGACATCTTGGTTGCTTCCAAGTTTGAACAATTATAAATAAAGCTGCTATAATACCCCTGTGAAGGTTTTTGTTTGGACATAAGTTTTCAGCTCCTTTCGGTTAAAACCAAGGAGTACCACTGCTGAATCATATTGTCAGAGTATGCTCAGTTTTGTAAGAAATTGCCAGACTGTCTTCCAAAGTGGCTGTACCATTTTGCATTCCCACCAGCATGAATAAAAATTCCTTTTGCTCAATATCCTCACTAGCATTTGGTGTTGCTAGTGTTTTGGACATTCTAATAGGTGTGTAGTACTACCATGTTTCCCCGAAAATAAGACTGGGTCTTATATTAATTTTTGCTCCAAAAGAATCATTTTATTTATTTATTCATGTACAAAAATCTACATTTATTTAAATACAGTCATGTCAGGCTGACGATCTTAACTGGGGCTTATTCTGGGGTAGGGCTTATATTACAAGCACCCTGAAAATCATGCTAGGGCTTATTTTCCAGTTAGGTCTTATTTTCAGGGGAACACCGTATCTTACTGTTTTAATTTGCATTTCCTGGTGACATATGATGTCTTTTCATATGCTTATTTGCCATCTGTATATCTTCTTTGGTGAGGTGTCTGTTAATGTCTTTTGGCCCATTTTTCAATTAGATGATTTTCTTATTGTTGTGTTCTAAGAGTTCTTTATATATTTTGGATAACAGTCCTTTATCGGATGTGTGTTTTGCACATATTTCCTCCCTGCAGTCTGTGGCTTATCTTCTCATTCTCTTGACATTGTCTTTTGCAGAACAAAAGTTTTTAATTTTAACGAAGTCAAGCTAATCAATTATTTCTTTCATAGATCATGTCTTTGGTGTTGTATCTAAGAAGTCATCACTATACTCAAGGTCACCTAGGTTTTCTCCTGTGTTATCTTCAAGGAGTTTTATAATCTTGCATTTTACATTTAATCGTATGGTCCATTCATCTTTTACTTTTTGACCCTTATGCATTTTCATGTGAAGGGTAGTTGTCTTTGATGGTGAGAATATATTTGCTTCTTTTTCTGCGTTTTAGTACTTTCTAATTTTTCTATAATAAACAAATATAATACAAAGGTTAATTAAATATGAATCTTCATAGAAAGTTAATACATTATGAAATACTGTCATCTCTGACATTGGTGTGTTTAACCTCTGATTACTCAGCTCCCTTTGGTGCCCTTTCAAGCATGTTTCAGTGGGGTTTCTTTACTCTAGAGGATATAGATGCACTTAAAGGAAAACAGGGAAGTCAAAACTCATGGGAGAGCCACAACTATTCAGCTTAAGCGTTCTTCATGCCCCCGTGTCCCTCCTCTTTCATCTGTAACTGGGAGTTACCAGCATTGCTCGGCTATTCAATCCTAGCTTCTTCCCAAGCACCCAGAACATGACTGCATGGGCAGACTCCATGGGGAGGCTCATTCTTTGCCTGCTAGGATTAGTCCCATCTCAAATCCTCACCCATGTGTATTACTGCAGATGCTCGTAGTCCTTTGAAGTCCAGCTGGAGGAGGTGTTTCCTCTTCTGTGCTCAGAGACACAGAAGGGAGGAAATAGCCCATAGCCAGACTGTGCTTACTAAGAGTAAGAGACTTAAAATTCTTAAATAAGAAGTGTTGTCCAGAATTTATCCAAAGGAAGTTCTCATGTTTGTACACAGGATTCTACTGTTAGAATGTTCATTGACACATAGTTTATAATAAAAAAAAACTTGCCTACAACTAAAATGTACAACAGTGGGGAGTCGGTTTGATAAATTACGGTACATACTTATAATGTACTGGGCAGTCATTAAAAATAATGGTACAGAAGAAAATTTAAGAAGATAGGAAAAAATGCAGTATATTAAGTAAAAAGAGACAAGTTGATTCCATTTTGTATTTTAAAATAAAGGTGGAGCATAGAGGATTTTTAAGGCAGTAAAACTACTCTGTACAATATTATAATGGTAAGCATATCATTATACATTTATAAATACCCATAGGATATACAATACTAAGAGTGAACCCTAATGTAAGGTTTACGTTGGATGATAATGATGTGTCAATGTAAGTTCATCAGCAGTAAGAAATGTCCCACTCTGGTACAGGCTATTGACAGTGGGGGAGGTTATGTATGTGCAAGGGATATAAATCTCTATACGTCTGTTTAATTTTGCTAAAACTACTCTAAAAATATTCTATTCAAATTGAAAAATAAAATAACATTTTGTACCCCAGAATGTTAGCCATAATTATATCTGGTGTTTAGATTAAGGGTGATTTGCTCATTTACTATTTTATACTTTCCAAATTTTTCACAGTGGACACTTGTTATTTTCATAGTCAGAAAAAAAATTTTTTTTAATGAAGCCCTGGTTTTTGGTCTCTCAACTCACATGTTGTTAGTGCTGACACATTCCTTTCTTTCCTTTTCCTGAAAGGGCCACCTGAGTGAGGGGTATGGACAGCTTTGCAGCATCTACCTCAAACTGCTGAGAACGAAGATGGAATACCACACCAAAGTGAGTCTTTGCTGACAGCGCTGTGACCCCCACAGTCTCCTCAGCACTTCTGTGGCCGTAGATGTCAGGTCTTTCAGGCCATAAGACTTCCCTGGCCTCTTAGGGAGTATTTATACCAAATCCTGTCTGCGCAAGAGGAAACATGGCAACCACAGTTGGGCGCCAGGACGTGGCCCATGACTTCTGCATTTTTTTGTTCTCCATTTCACAAATAGAAAGTGGAACCCTTCCAGTAGGTTGCCCTATGAAAATGTTTTAAAAGCACCGTTAATAAAATCTATTTCTTCCACACAGAACCTTCTTTTCATTAATATATGACTTTCGTCAGTGCTTCTTATGCAAGTAATACATGTAAAACTATGTGCTTGGTACCAGGTGGCATCTAAGAATGAATAAGAAGGTCTGCATTTTAGGAATTTACAGATTCAGTGGAAATAGAAGGCTTACATACTTGCAATGTATAGTGTATAGTGCAAAGCAGTATGTGTGCCTGTGGAGAAGTGCCAGTTCTGAAATGATGGAGGGTTATTGTGTGTGAAAGGGCAAGATGAAGGAATTGGGGCTTGAGGTAGACTTTGAAGGGTGTGGTGTGAGTAGCTGGTGGGGAAGAATGGCATGCCAGGTGGGAGAGAAAATGGCCTAAATTAGGAAACTGGCAGTAGAAAGAAAGAAGGGAGGAGATTTAAGAGGAAGTAACATAATTTAGCATCTTTCATCTCCATTATCTTTTATGAACTTGAGGGGTAGCTTTGGTTCACTGAAACCATCCTAGGCTATTAAACCTTTTCTGTACATCTTTAATCCTTGCAACAACCCCTTTAGGTAAGATAGGTATTATTCTATCCTAGGAGTTTGAAACTCAGAGAGTGGTTAAGTCCGTTGCCTGAGTCACATGGCACCTCAGTGGTGAGGTGGAGATTTGAACCCAGGCCTGTATGACACTACAGCCCATGAGGCTTAGTGGCCTCCATTACCTCCTCTCACGTCTCATGGAGTGCTTGCCAGTGGCCAGAACTAAGTAGGCTCTGGAGAGAAAGGTGAATCGACTTTGTCCCTGCCTTCAGGAGCCATAGTTTGGTCGGTAGAGAAGTGGTATAGGGAGAGAAGGTAGTGCAGTAGGATGGGAACTGAGGGACTCTGCCAGGATACGAAAGCATGTAAGGGGAGTCTAGCCCACACCCAGACAACCAGCTAGGCTTCTCAGAGGCGCAACTCTTGAGTTCAGCCATAGGGCGTTACAGTTACCTGTGCTGCCTAACACATTATCCCAAAATTTAGTGGCTTGCAACAACAGTAATCCTTTATCTCTCATACTTTCTGTTTGCCAGGAGCTCTGGAAGGGCTTGGCCTGGCAGTGCTGGGTGGGGGTCTCAGTCAGATGCTGGCTGAAACTGCAATGGTACCGGGCTAGCCCAGCATTGCTCTCTTCATGAAGTCTCAGGGCTGGTCAGAGTTTCCTCACAGCCTGGTAAAGTTTCCCAAGGGCACAAGGTGAAGGGCATGGCATTTTTAAGGCCTAGCCTCAGAAGTCAACAACGCATCCTCCCCACTGTCCTATATAGGCTGAGGCTATCGCAGAGATCTCTAGATTCAAATAGACGGGACAGAGACCACACCACTCAAGGGGGGAATGTCAGAGTCACTTTGTAAAGAGAACATTTTGAATGACATATGTTGTGGCAGCAATCATTGGGAAACACTGTCTGCCACAGTCCGCCCTCTGGCCCCAGTTCACAGCCCTCCCCACCTTCAGAATACACTTACCCGCGCCCAGGCCCACCTGCCACATAGAAGCGAGAGGGGAGGGGTACAATGAAGAAGGGTAGGATGGGCATTCCAGGCAGAGGAATCAGCTGGAAACGTAGGGCACGAGGCCCAGGATACTTTGGTGTTTGTGAGGAACTAGTAGTGGATCCACATTAGTGCATGAAGCAGGCAGGGTGGGGAGTAGCAGGCAACGGGGTGGGTGCTCGAGACCACGCCGGTCACAGTGTGGAGGATGCACCTGGGAAGCCAGGCTGTCAGCATGCCAGATGGTGGGAGCCAATGAGGACACTTATCCGTGGGACAGACAAGGGATGGAACTTTCTGAGGACTAGTGGGAAAGGGAGGAGAGAGGGGGCAATAGCTAGAAGGGGATATGGGACCATGGGAAAGACTTGGGCAACAGGAAGAGGGGCAGGAGTGTAGAAGGTGGGGTGGTGCTCTGTGGGCTCCGAGAGGACAAAGGACAGGTGTGCATGTCTCCTTGTGTCCTATGAGCAGCTCAGCAGACAGCTTAGAACAGGTGCTGAATCAGCATTTGTTGGATGAGTGAAAAAATACATCAGAGCCTAGATCGGATCGCATAGACACGAGGGACTAATCCTGAGTCAGGGAAGAGGCGCCCTTCTCTGTTGAAGCCAGAGGAATGGAGGGACAGCTGGGCACATTCAGAGCAAGGTTGCTGAGGGAGTCACCAATCTAAGAAGAATGGCACGTGCTGGGAGAACGGCTGCCACCGGGCACCGGGTTTGAGAGCATGACTGTTAGTGATGGAAAGGGGACCTGTCCAAGCAGTAGCAAGGACGGTGATGAGGCACTAAGAGCATGATTTAATAGTGACTCCCGCTCTGAGTCCTTCCCCGGGGACATTTGGCAGCTGGTACAAGGCACAGGGCATGTGACAAAGAGCCAGGCTTACCCGGTTTAACAGGTGGAAGGACAGGCAGCAAGAAAGGTGAGGGCCTGGGAGAAGGGACTCAAGTCACCATAATTTCCAGACTGAGAGAGAATGTAAGTCCAGCTAGAAGGGGGCAATAAGGAAACTGCAGTCTCTGAGACAGAGGAGCCTGAGGTGGGCCTGAGGGCAGGAGGTGGGCAAGGGCAGAGGGCAGGGTGTTGTAGCAGAGAGAAAGGGGCCAGAGTGGAGGGTTTCTGTCTTCAGAGCCTAAAGTGTTCACACTGGCATTCAGCACCCCCTTGCTTCACTGACCACCCATCTCTCTGTGCCCACCTCCACTTTTGCCTTGGCCTTGTGTTCTGTCTGCTGCGGACAGGCCACACTGAGGAGGATAAAGTGGTATAGATACTTCTCAATGATGGATGATACCAAATAATTTCTCCTGACTTTGGGGGGTACATGATGTAATATTTTCCTACCTTTAAGTTTATTTTATGAATTATATTTTGTGGAATCTAATATGAGAATGGGCTTGCCTTCCTTGAACCCACAACAGCAGATTTGGGAAATGGCCAAAGGACTGTGGGAAGCCTGGATAGGATTCAGGATGTACTGGGATAACAAATGCTGCATTGCCTGCGTCTCACGGCTGGTTCAATGCTGACCGCTCTCAGAGCGTGGGTCTCATTGCAACATGGGAGAGCATCTTTAAAAGAATGTCCCAGGACACAGACTGGTCGGGAGGACCCTGTCCTGGCACCCAGGCATGGGATGGGGCCTTCACCTCCAACGATGGGTAGTGGATGGCCTTTTGCTGTGAGCCAGTCAAGGGGTGTGTGTGTGCGGTTGTACCCTGACACCATGAAGAGTGTAGGTACGAACCGTATGCGTACCTGCCACACAAGTAGAATCATGCCTGCTGCTGCCCGCGCTCAGTGTGACAACTTCTTTGATGTTGACTTAGCTGGGCTGCATGGAGAGCTCGAGGTGCCCTGTTCTGACCTCCGTTCCTCTTCTTCCCTTCCAGAATCCCAGGTTCCCGGGCAACCTTCAGATGAGTGACCGGCAGCTGGATGAGGCCGGAGAGAGTGACGTTAACAACTTGTGAGTGGCTGTCCTCTGGAAGAAAGCTTTTGTAGAATCTTACCACTTTCCATTAGGGTCACAGAGGGTCAAATGGTATAGCGGAGGCTGGGTGGGTGACTTCGCCTCTGAGCCACTTACTGCTGGTGCCTCATCCAGAATGCTTCCAGGCCGTCTCACGCTCTCTCCTCTGTTCCCTGTTCTCTTCCATCCTCCCAACCCAGTCTGGTACCTGCCCTTCCCTTTGTTGAATTCGCCTTTCTTGATCTTCAAATGGCCTTATTACAGACTTAGGTGGGAGCTGAGAATTGGAGCTGGTGTGTGAGTGTGTGTGGGTGTGCGTGTGTATCCATGCTCGTGTGTTTGCCTGCCTGCATGTGTGCATTGGGGGTTGAAGCAGTAACACAGAGCCGGGGGGAAGGGACAGCTACTGGCCTCGGGCTGTGGAGCATAAGCTCTCTTTCTCTTCGGTTCAGCTTCCAGCTAACAGTGGAGATGTTCGACTACCTGGAGTGCGAACTTAACCTCTTCCAAACTGGTGAGTCTCTCCCTCCCATCTGGCTAGCTCTCATGGGAACTGCCTAATTCCCAGCCTTGTTCCCTGCTTGGACCAGCTGGCCTAGCCCCCGTCTCCCTACAAGTTGTGCAGCACAGGCCCAAGAAAATGGAGACTGCAGGCCACACCCTGTCTCTGCTCCCTCCATCCCTTGTTTAGGGAGTAGCTGAAGCTCTTGGGCATTTTCAGAGGTAGCGCTGTCATATATGAGCAGAAAGACCATGCTCCCCATCCTGCTGGCTTCCCCACCGAAGGCTAGGCCTCCAACAGCCCAAAGACAGGCCACCTTCTTTGACAGCCCTTGGACTGTGGCTCCAACACTGGCTGGTCCTTTGGCTCAGTCATGTCCAGTCCTCAGCTGGGCTGGTACTCGGGCTGAATTTCTGCTCAGGAAGAAGGGCTGCTATCTGCTCTTTGCTCGGTAGCCAGGGAGAAAGGTGGTCGAGTTGAGTGGCTACCCGAGTCCCCATGAGAAGCCCACAGAGTCCTAATTTCCCAGCTGAGGAGCATTTCCGGGCTTCTCCTGCTGAGAGCTCTGGCACCTCCAGACCCTCAGCCCCTAACACTTCCCTGAGAAGACTGAAAGGAAGGAGCCAGTTCTTTTCTCTCCTGTGTCCTCTCTTCCCCACACCTCCTAGCATGGCTCCGTCTTATTTCCTGGGGGAACGGAAGAGCCAGCTTTCTAAGATTCCAAGATGTTCCATGACAACTGTCCAACTCTGAAAGTGCGTTCCAGACCGCCAGTATTGGTACACAAGCTTGGCGATCTCCTCAGCATTTGGACATGCAGGGCCTTGCTCTTGGGGCTTTGATTCTTTCATGAAAGACAAACTCTCTTACCCTAAATTGCGATTTTTCCCGCATGTTCATCTATGCAGCAAATACTTAAAACGGACCCATTACATTACGATCCTGTGCTATCTCTACCAGGCCTGTGACAGGGGCAGCAAATTTCTTCATACTTTGACCAATCAGCTCAGTACAGGCAGGATGTGGTCAGAGAAATACCAGAAATAGTTGGAAACTGTGGTTGGTAGGAGAAATAAATCATTTGGCCTACTAGTGACCGATCTACAAAAGAAGTAAGCATGAAACAAAATGCAGTCCCTGCATGCCCTAAGGAATTCCCACTAAGGGTGGAGAAATGGTGTAGAGGCTTATTTATTTATTTATTTATTTATGTTTTAAGGAGGGCTTAGCTCACAGTGGCCATGCAAGGATCGAACCGGCAACCTTGGTGTTTACAACACTGCACTGTAACCAACTGAGCTAACCTATTTTGTTTTGTTTTTAGTGCACTGGAAATGTTTGCATAAAAGTATACAACAACTACACAGTGCTGTGCCTAGCTCTCAGTTATTTAGCTTTGGGTGGGAAGGGCCTGTGGGGCTAAGTCAGAATTCATTGACATTCAGCTGTGGATGTGCTTAATCTGAATGCAGGTATAAGCAGTATTCTAGGAATTGTCATCCTTGGGAGAGTCCAGTATAGAAGTTGCCACTCAGCTGACCCACGTTCTCCCCACCAGCTCTAGCCTCCTTCTTGGCGCCTGCCCCTGTGGCAGTGGTTGGGGAAACAAGGCAAATGTTTCAGAGTTTCGCCTGTCCCTTCCAGCCCCTGATTGACTGTTGGAGTCAGCAGAGGTTTGGAGTCAAACTGATGACACCCAGCAGGACGTGAGGCAGCCAGGAGAATGAGTATGTGTACAGGAAAAAGCCCCACTCCGGATGGCCAGCTCGCTTCCAGCTCCCATGATGCCTGGCTCTGTTTTTACCTGCATTGTTCACTTATATTATTGCCACTAGATGCTGAGCTTCTCCTCAGAATCAGAACCCAGGCCCTGCTCATCTCTGTTCTAGCCCAGTGCCTGGTCTATAGCAAGCACGCAACCACAAAGTTCAAGGATGTTTGCCTTAGATGAGCAGCAGTGAAGAAACAGCAGGTGAACAGATAAAACGATGTCAACATCCAGCTGAATGCTCTGGGGTCATCTGGGTGAATTAGCTACTTAGAGTTTTCTAGAGGAGAGTTACCTGTGTCTGGGCACAAACCCCTCCGTGGTAAATGGCAGAGGCTTTCTTATCCCTGAAAGATCCCTGATTTGGAATCAAAGCCGTCTTCTACACGTCTCTCCTGCTACCTATCCTGACCCCAGTCACCTATGGTGTGACACAAAAATCACAAGAGCTGGTGTTGGAAGGAGTCTTTCCAGCTTCTGAGTCCTAGTTTGTGACCCTGCAAGGCTCCAGCCCATACCCTCAGAAAGGTGCCACTGGTTTCAGCTGGGGAAACATGGGCCAATTACAGTTAACGTCTGAGCACTGGCAGTGGTTCTCAGAGTATGGTCCCTGGATCAGCAGCATCAGCATCACCTGAGAGCTTGTTAGAAAAGCAAATGCTTGGGCTGGCCGAGTGGCGTAGTGGTTAAGAGCTGGCTTGGGATGCCAGTGGCCCCGGTTCATATCCCACATGTGAGGGCCAGTCACACTGCCCTCTTAAAAAAAAAAAAAAGAAAGAAAAGCAAATGCTTGGGCCCCACCCCAGCCACACTGAATCAGAATCTCTGGGGGTGGGGCCTAGCAATCAGTGTTTTAACAAGGCCCCCAGATTTGCACTAATATGGCAGTCACTAGCCACGTGTGACTATTTAAATTAATTACAATTAAATAACATTAAAAAGTCAGATCCTCAGCTCACTGGCCATATTTCTGGCACTCTCTAGCCACATGTAGCCAGCATATTGCATAGCGCATATGGAACACTCCATCGTCACTGGATAGTGCTGCCCTGTGATTCTGATGCCACTCAGCTAGGAAATACAGCTTTCAACCCTGGCTGCATAGTAGAATCACCTGGGAGGCTTTTGAAATCTACTGATGCCCCAATCCTACCCCAGACCAATTAAAGCAGAGTAGGGAATGTGGGGGAGTTGCAGGCAGTAGCTTTTAAATTTCCCCAGGTGATTCCAATCAATCTCAAAGCCAAAGTTGAGAAGCACTGCACAATGCGACACACTTTACACAACATTCTTGTTTAATTCTTACAAGGCCCTTCTGAAGTATGTGCTATTAGAACCATCAGCATTTTTCAGAAAGGCATATGGAGACACAGAGAGGTTGAGTCACTTGTCCATGGTCACACTGCTCTGCATGTTACTGGATGCCAAGGGGCATTCCTGGAAAGCAGCAGGCTGGGCAATGGAGCAGTGTTTTATTTTGCCAGAGTGGAACCTAAGGAAGCCAGTAGACTTGGGGATGGCCGCCTTGCAGTGACAGCTGCTTTTAATTTGTGTCAAGAAGAAAGCCTGCTGCCTTTTAATTAGAACCATTTGGGATTGTTGGTTTTTTTTTCCCCAGCTGCCAGACTGAGTCAGTGAGCAGGGATTAGTGCAGCCAGGGAATGCCGGGCACAGCAGCTCTGGGCTTTCCTCTGGGGCAGTCCCACTCACTGAAGGACTGAAGGAGAAGTCTTTCGTTGCCAGCCACGTGTGTAATCTCCGGAGGTGGTGGACAGCCACTGCAAGCAGGAAACCTGCCCTGGCCAGTGGGGTTCACTAAGGGTCCATAGCCATGCATCTAATTGTGTGGTTTAGGAGTAAGAGGCAGAGGGTTAAGGTAGAGGGGGTCTCTGGAACAAGACAATGAGGATGCAACTGGTTCCTGGAGCTTGGGAGAGTGGAGGGCAATACTTCTGTTGACCTGCTCCCCCATCGATGTCCATCAGCTTTTGGTCCTGATGGTCATCTCCCTCCCAGCCCCCAGCCTTGGTCCTTGCAGGCTCTCCAACCATCCATCCAGGGCCCCTGCACATCCCCCCTTTTGCCTTCCCAGCAACGCTGTGGCAAGCCACCAAGAAGCCAAGGCTGACTTAGTCCCTTCCTTGTGTTCTAATTAATATTTGATATTTTCCCCATGTGTTAATTATTGCCACCACCAGAATGGGTGCTTCTCAAGGTCAGGGTTCCTATCAAATGAAAGGAAGGGCTGGATTGGCTATCTCAGCAGCCCCTTTCAATCCTGAAATTCTAATTACCCTAAAACTGAGGGCTTCCTTTGAACAAGAGCTCATCTTCCCATTAAATCAGAAACTCTAAAAAATGATGTGTTCAGGGTCGACCAAGTGGCGCGGTGGTGAAGCACTGGCTTGGGAAGCCAGCGGCCCCGGTTCGGGTCCCACAAATGAGGGCCAGTGACACTGCCCTCAAAGAAAATAAATAAATAAATAAATAAATAAATAAATAAATAAATAAATAAATAAATGATGTGTTCAGTCTTTCTGATCAGCCTGGGGCCACAAAGCTTCCTCAAAGACAAGAAGGAAGGGATTCCCCTCATCTGGGTGCTCCCCAGGCTGTGGTTAGGTCTCCCCGCAGGCTTCTACAGGGTTGTGTGCAGACAAGAGCAGAGTTCACCTGTTTATGTCACATGTTGCGTCTTGGCTGACAGTAGCACAGGCTCCTGACCCAGCCACTGCTGGCCACGCAGCCACTGTCTCTTAACTCATCCCCTCTCATCAAAACCACTTCTTGACTTTATGACCCCTTTCAAGTCACTTAACCTTCAGTTTCCTCACCTGTGTAGCGGGGTACCTATAGGAGCAGTTCTGGGTTCATTAAATGAGACGTGTCTGCACAGACTAGGACGTCAGTGTGTGTGAGAGCCCTGCCTTCTG
This sequence comes from Aselliscus stoliczkanus, assembly GCA_033961575.1. Taxonomy (NCBI): domain Eukaryota; kingdom Metazoa; phylum Chordata; class Mammalia; order Chiroptera; family Hipposideridae; genus Aselliscus; species Aselliscus stoliczkanus. The sequence continues at coordinate 16,850,107 of CM066728.1, read as the reverse complement.
CCCTTCTGAGAAGGTCACCTGTAGTGTCTAGCTCCATGGCCTCTTTTATTTCCTAGTGTTCAACTCCCTGGACATGTCCCGCTCCGTGTCAGTGACAACGGCGGGGCAGTGCCGCCTCGCCCCGCTGATCCAGGTCATATTGGACTGCAGTCACCTCTACGATTACACCGTCAAGCTTCTCTTCAAACTCCATTCCTGTGAGTACACCAGCCAGGTCTTCTCTGAGCGTGTGGCCAGAAGGAGGGTTTCAACTTAAGGCTGTCCCTGGAGAAATGCAGCTCCTCAGTGTCCCGGGCTTTTGGCCTCTGTCCCCAAAGGCCCTGGAGCTCCTGGCTGGCGTGAGGAAAGCAGGGCACATGAGCTTTGGTGGACCCAGTGAAGTGCCCGGCTTGTCATGGTGGTGTCCCAGGATGGTCCTCTCCCTCCACTTCTAATTTTACATGTCGTGTATTCTAGGAACCACACAAATGATGACAGACCTGGCCCAGACCCACAACAGCAAACGCTGTGGTTTCCAAAGGGTTCATCAGCACAGTCTCTCTGTGCAAATGGGATTCTGTGGAGAAATATAAAATTTAAATAGAGCTGCCCCAGTAAATGGAGGGCTGTCCATTACCTAGCCACAGATTTCTGGGATGCTTTTGCCAAATCTGTTTGGGAAATTACTGGTCCTGCAAAAGTTCTTATTCTTCTATATGCTTGCTTAACACGATATGTGTGGGTCCTGCTCCCACAGGGTCTGCATTGGTCAGTCTTGTGAGTTCCAGGTCTGCATTGTTAAACTATATCCCAGATAAATGTGATGTGGGTGGTACCTGGGCCACACTCCAAGGTGGCCACCGTGAAGGATATACACATACAGAGGGTGTGGGTGATGGAAAACCAAGCAAAATCATACATGAATGTATACTAGCAAGGTTTTATTGTAGAATTCTTAGACAAGGGACGCTCTGAAGCTGTGGCCACTGACAAGGAGTGGATCTGGTTACTTAGATGGGACTAGGGAGGCAGCATCACTCTGAACCCAGGAGGGTTTCGTGGAAGAGGTTTGAATTCAGTGTTCAGGCGTTAGGAGGGCTTTGGAGCAGGTGGGCATACCTGAAGGGAGCAGAGATTGGACTAAATTCCAAGAGAAGAATAAGATGCTAGGGAACCCGGTTGCCCACCAGAACCTCCCCACTCCCTTGTAAAGTGGTGAGTTGTGAGAAGAGGCAGGCAATTAAGTACGTATTTGGGTTTAAAGGCCTTCTTTAAAAGCAAAACAATACACTAGACCTTTTGGAGGGGCGGGGAGGGACAGACACTCCATACAACATTTTTTTTTTTAAATAAATGTTTTATTAGAATAGTTTATTTATTTTTTTTTTTTTAGGGCAGTATCACTGGCCCTCACATGTGGGACCGAACCGGGGCCACTGGCTTCCCAAGCCAGCGCTTAACCACCGCGTCACTCGGCCGGCCCTAGAATAGTTTAGATCTACAGAAAAGTTGCAGGATAGTTCAGTCCCCATATACCCCAACCCACTTTCCCCTATTGTTATCATCTTACGTTAATATGATACATTTGTCATAACTAATGGGCCGATATTAATACATTATTATTAATTGAAGTCCATACTTCATTCAGGTTTCCATAGTTTTTACCTAATGTCCTTTTTCTGCCCCAGGATCCCACGTTACATTCAGTCCGGCCTCTCTTATTGTAACTGTTTCTTATACTTAACTTATTTATGATGACCTTGACAGTTTTGAGGAGTCCTGGTCAGATATCTTGTAGAATGTCCCTCAATTTGAGGCTCTTCAATGCTTTTCTCAAGACTGGACTGGGGTTAAGGGTTCTTGGGAGAAAGATCACTGAGATAAAGTGCCATTGTCACCTGCTGTACACTTTTGCCATTTTGAATTATCATACCTTCTACATGTACCGCCTCTATACATCAAATGAATGCATCACCTATTCAAAAATAACTAAGATTTAAATTTAAAAAATAAAACAAATAATAAAAGGATCTTTGAGTTGTGCTCTAGCTGAAATACTCAGAATCACACAACCTGTGAGGTGAAAGGACCTTAGAGAACCCGCCCAGGAGGAGGCTGCTGCTTGTCCCACATCACAGAGTTACAAGTGACCAAGTGGCCACCGGACCTAGATTCCCCAAGCCTTGTCCCATGGTTTTATCCTCTCAGGTAGGTTCTGTGGATTTCTTCAGACTCATGTCTGCACTGGGCCTCACTCAGGGGCCTGCTGTGGTCATCCTGACGCTTGGCCAGGTCACCATGGCTTCTTCTGTGGTCGGGGACACAACTGTGCCCAGCATGGCTCACACTCCAGAAGCAAACAGAAGAAAAGATTTGGAGGATAAGCACCCCCAGATTCTCTCCTACCCCTATTGAGCCCCCTTGGTTACCAGTCCTGGGGAAGCTCCAGGTCAGAAATGCTCAGTGGCAGGGCTGGCCACAAGCCCCCGATGGATGGTCTCCTCCCCCTGCTGTCTCTCCAGGGCCCCAGTGTAACTTGCCTGCCCTCTGGCCCTCCTCTTCCCTCTCACTCTTTTCCAATTTCTCCCAGGTCTCCCAGCCGACACCCTGCAAGGCCACCGGGACCGTTTCATGGAGCAGTTCACAAAGTAAGTGGCTTCAGTGATAGACATGAAGGCCAATCAGGAAGTGCCATAAAATCAATTCAATCCAAATGCAAGAGAATTTGCTTTAAAATAATTGAGGAATGAGGGTATCTGCATTTTACAGCAGTAAAGTGAAGGGAAATAACTTGGAGGGTGGCAAACCTACCATTAGCTGGGGTTTGGCTCTCTAATCCCATAGAATCACACAGAAAAAGGTGGTCCCATCGATTCATTCATCCCCTACCTGCTTCATGTCCAGGGCTTCATCCTCTTTGCTCTTTCTTCTCCCCAAGTTCTCATGGTCTTTGACCATGTACATGCTGACAACTCCCAAATATGTATCTCTAATGGAACCTTACCTCTGAATTCCACTCTCACGTACCCAATTGTCTATTTGACATCTCTACACCAAACTTAAATCTCACATTGAACTCTAGGTTTTCTTCCAGGAACCTTTTGCTCCTGGTCTTTTCAATCTCTATAAATACTGCCACCACCATCCAATTAGGCCAAAGGTCTGGATCTCACCATTGTCCTTGCCCCTACGTCCAATCCATCCTCAGGTTCAGTTGATACTCTACAAATATTTCTTGGCTCTGGTCATGTCTCCTCCCATCTCTTCAGCTACCATTGTTGTCTGCCCAGACCTCCAATATTGACAGGATGCCCCAGAGTTTCATTCCATCCCACCATCCTATCCTCACCCCACAGTTAGAACAACCTTGTAAAAATGTAAATCCCTTGCTCAAACCTTTCAAGGGCCTCTGAGAATAAAAGCCAAGCTCTTCTCTGTGATCAAGGCCCGGCATGAGCTGGCCCCTGCCTGCCATCTCTGACCTGGTCTCCAGAGCTCATAGTGTTTCAGCCACACGGGGTCCTCATCTAGTTCCTGGAACAGACTCAGCACAGCCTCCCTCAGGACCTTCACACTTGCTGGTCCCTCTCCCGAGGATGCTCTTCTCCTAGCCTGGCCAGCCCCACGTCATCTTCGGTCACCTCACTTCTCTTCCACAAATGCAGTCTCTGGCCACCTTATTTGAATTGGGTCTTCTTCCCCATCTCCTGATCTTCCAACCCCACCCCACCAACCCCCCTATTCTCTCTCACAGCACCCTATTTATTTCCTTCATAGTTCTCAGCACTTTATTTCCATTTGACTGTCTTGTCTTATATTCCTAGGACCTGATACAAGCAGTCAATTTAGCATATATAGTGTTCAATCAATATTTGAATGAATTAATGAGCTAATAAGCCATCTTTCTAGTCTAGAAGAGGAAGAACTTGTCTGACTGAGGGGCAAATTATTTTGGTGCATTTGGGAAGGAAAATTGGTGGTTAGGTGAAAAAGTACAGCTCATCTTTCAATTAATTGTGCCCAAGAAGAGGGGAAAGAATAGAGTGGGAGATGAGAGAACTGCAGGAGCTGAAAAGGGAATCATAGCTTAGCAGGGTTTATTTTGACCCTCTTGTTTTTCCTGTTAATTTCTCCATCCTTGACAAGAGGGAAAGCATAGCTCCCAAATCCCAAGCTTGACTTCTGCTGGTTCCCGAGCAGCAATCAGAGGGCAAGTTTAGGGTTATACTAACCTCCTGGTTTCCTTGTTCCATTTGAAAAGCTTTGTATGTTTATTCTATAATAAATGACGTATTAAATCCTAGGAGACAGGCCCTGGGGTTGATTTCCTGAAATGTTAAATTCCAGTAGCTTTTGAAAGCAGTAGAGCCTATTACTGTTGGCTCCAGCCCAGAAAGAGGGGGATGTGTAATCTGGTGATTTTATTGCCTTTAATTTTTCTCTAGCTTATGAAAATATCTCCCATGAGTAGCCACCTCCCTTCTCTCCCAACAGGCACTGTGGTTCTCTGAGGCATCACTGTCCTCTAATTCTGGGAAAGCAGCAATGACATCACAGGGACAGTCCTAACCTTGGGGTTGAAAGGGCTGTCGTGAGACCCCAGGGGTTTAGTTTATGGGGCTAAGCTGGAGAAAATTCTGTGTTGCAGAGAAAGGGTGCTGAGATCCATGACCGTCTTTTATCTCAGAAAATGTGTCTGGTGAGCTCAGTTTTCTTGGCCTTCAATGTTTAAATTCAAAATGGAGACTTGAAGATGAGGGAAAAAATTGGTTTCTTCATTCCCGTATTTGTCCAAGATTAGGACACAGTAGAAATAGTTTTTCTCTAATGAATATTTGTTGACTAATTCCTCTAGGCTGGTACTGGGGTAAACCTCCATCAGCAGGGCCCAGTCTCTACCCTCTAGAAGCTTCTAGTCTAATTGGAGAGATAACAAATTGTTCTGACACAAGGGAATTAATTAAAAAGATCTACCTTACCCATGAAATTCCCTTCCCTTTTCCTGTGGTTAGCTACTTTATCCTCAGGGAAAGTAAATTTATTTTAATGTTACTCTAAGCCAAACATTCCTAGGAAGATACATCTGCCAAATATTTGCATATATTCTCATTGATGTAGAAAGTAGTTTTTGGGTCATCTACACTTCCGAAGGATTTTGTAGTTTGAATTACTCTTTCCTTGCCCCCAGATAAGTGAGCACTGGCTATAAATACTTTCTCTATAGCATCATAATTGAGTCCCAGCGCCATGGAGGCCATCTCCTTGACAGCCTCTGCCTCTGGGTTGGACAGGCAGGAGGAAAGCTGGCGGTTGCACTGTCCCCTCCCTGGGGCCGGTGAAGGCCCCAGCCCCCTCAGGCCCTTCTCCATCCCTAGGTTAAAAGATCTGTTCTACCGCTCCAGCAACCTTCAGTACTTTAAGCGGCTCATTCAGATCCCTCAGCTGCCAGAAGTAAGTATGCCTGGTCATACCCTGGGGGCTGCCGAGTCCAGGGTATGCTCTTAGAGGCTGGCAGACATGGTGAGTGACACAGTTTGGGTATGTGTCTTCCCTCTTCAGAACCCACCCAACTTCCTACGAGCCTCTGCCCTGTCAGAACACATCAGCCCTGTGGTGGTAATCCCAGCCGAGGCCTCGTCCCCTGACAGCGAGCCAGTCTTGGAGAAGGATGACCTCATGGACATGGATGCCTCTCAGCAGGTGAGGACCACTTGGGAGAGAAACTTGGCCCTTCCCGTTACCCCCAAGTGTAGGGGAGAGGACAGGGGAGGCTCTAGCCAAGACGGATTGGTTCTAACCAAGTTTGGCCACCTTCTAACCTAACCTGTAACCTAGACTGAGGTCCCTGCCCCATGGTCCATAGAAAGGAACATAAACGGATTAGAACCAAATTACGAAAGGGTCCATTCTTACGTGTCACACATTTCACTCCCACCCAGAATTCTCTGGATTTCTAACTGTTCTAATCCTTTCTGGTCACCACAGAATTTATTTGACAACAAGTTCGATGACATCTTTGGCAGCTCCTTCAGCAGTGATCCCTTCAATTTCAACAGTCAAAATGGTGTGAACAAGGATGAGAAGTGAGTCCAAGCTGGGTTAATGCAGGTGGAGCAGAAACTAAGTTCAGCTATGATCTGACTCACCACTCCTAACCAAAGAGAAATTCTTATTGATGCTTGGGCATCTTAAAGAAATGCCTTGACTCTCAAATATTGGCCCCTTTAATCCCAAAGGAAAATCAAATGATGCTGAAATAACAGTGGACCCGTGGTTGTTAGATTAGTATCTGGTAACACTGATGTTCTTAGGGTATCATTTATGGAATTTCAAAGAACTGTCCCCAGATTAACACCAGCTTTTAACTTCCACCCCAATCTCCCAGCTTGCATTTAAAAGGAGAAGGGGTAGAAGCACAGTGGAAGCAAACTTGTTGTCCTTCTCATCCCAGGGATCACTTAATTGACCAATTGTACCGAGAGATCAGTGGGCTGAAGGCTCAGCTGGAAAACATGAAGACTGAGGTAGGAATGGGCTCTGATCTGCTTCTGGGCTTCACCAGAACAGGACAGATTTTAATGTTAAATGTGTTTCACAGACATACTTGTTGGACCACGTCTTAAGGGGGTTTAATTAGTAGAACTGCCAAAGCCAGAGGGACCTGGTCTTCCTGTGGCCTCAATCGTAATGCATTTCCATTGTACTTACTTTGAGGATGTCACTGAAGCCACGCTCCACTGTCCCTGTGATAATGTCCCTTGGAGATAACCATGATCATCAACTGTGAAGCCATGGTGAAGACCTATTCTAACATGGCAAGAAGGAGGTCTGATTTGTAACTCTGATGGCTATTTGCAGTGTCTGGTGCTATAAATATTCCTGCCCCTCAGACTCAGGGCTTTTTACTCACTGGGACAGGCAAATATATCCTCTCCTTTCTGACTCCAGCTCGTCGGTCACCGCTCCCAGGTCACTCTAACAGGACCAGAATACTTCTGCCATCCTCCCCTGTTGTTGCTGGTTGGGTGGCTTGTCATGACCAGAAGGCTCAACTCTCATGAGACCTTGGGAATGGGCTTGTTAGGAGAACCGAGGTGTTTATGTGGTGGGTGCTGGAAACATGGTAGGATGTGCTGCTCCCCCCAGCACCCCCGACCCTTGGCGGTGCGGAGATCGGCCTGGTTACCTAAGCCCCTCCCACAGAGCCAACGGGCAGTGCTGCAGCTGAAGGGCCGCATCAGCGAGCTGGAGGCCGAGCTGGCTGAGCAGCAGCACCTCCGGCAGCAGGCGGCCGATGACAGCGAGTTCCTGCGGGCGGAGCTGGATGAGCTCAAGAAGAAGCGAGAGGACACGGAGAAGGCACAGCGGAGCCTGACAGAGATAGAACGTGAGAGGCTGGCGGAGGGGTGGGGCGTGAGGGTGGGGTTGGGGAGATCAGAATGGAGGAGGAGGCTGGGTGGCAGAGTGCTGGCCTTGCATCTGTCCAGAGGAGCTGTCAGGCATGCCAGCTTGTGTCGCCAGTCAGAGGGCGGCTCGGAGTCTGGCAGGTAGAGCACCCGTGTGAGGCACTGCTGAAAACATGACCATGGGGACTGCAGAAGGTGACAAGGGTGTGCCTGCCCCGGGGCAGTGGATCTCTGAAAGAGGGATAGCCCAAGAAATCATTTAATTTACGGCCAAAGTAAATGCTGGGTGTGTAAATGCTCAGGAGGCACGAATCAGGGTAGTGATCTGAGCCAGGTGAGTTCTTTTAAAGAAGACTTCCCCAAAGGAGTCCAAGTAGGAGTTTTGAGGGAGAAGATGTGTATGTATTTGTGAAATGAAAAGGGGGTCTTCTACAGACTCGAGCTTATTCGAAGGCGGGTGGAGGGTCCTGGCCAGGTAGACTCCTCACCTGGTCCTTGACCATCCAGGGAAAGCCCAGGCCAATGAGCAGCGGTACAGCAAGCTGAAGGAGAAGTACAGTGAGCTGGTGCAGAACCACGCTGACCTGCTGCGGAAGGTAGGAGCCTCAACCCCCTCTCACCATGCACAGGCCCCATACCACATGGGCGGGAGCAGCTTCGGCCTCGTGGCTTCTCTAGGTCCAGTGCCCCCACCAGTTTCTGGAGGCGGGGGGGGGGGCGCGGGGTCACCTCCATTTCTTGGGAACCTCAGTTTTTCAGGCTCCCTTGCCTCCCGTATTTTGAGCTCCACATTAGATGTCAGCCCCACTTGCGTTATCCCCCATCTTTATTATTTTTATAAATACTAGAGAGTTGGTATCTGCAGATGACAGCTTTCTGCTGGCTGCCCTCTGGTAGGAAAGTGATTTCTGTGTGCGACCCTAGGATGGCTGCCCTCTGGTAGGAAAGTGATTTCTGTGTGCGACCCTAGGATACTCATGGTCTGAATGCTGTCATTTGTTCTAGAAGGAAGATGTCCTTTAAGCCTGAGATAGGCCACTTCAAGACACTGTTCTTCCCTTACAGAATGCAGAAGTGACCAAACAGGTGTCTGTGGCCAGACAAGCTCAGGTGGATTTAGAGCGAGAGAAGAAAGAGCTGGAGGATTCCTTCCAGCGCATAAGTGAGCAGGCCCAACGGAAGGTGAGTGGCAGGGAGACATACGTGGGAAATGACAGAGGGGTCCGTCTGAGTGGAGGTGGGCCTTGTCGTCTTCTGCACCACAGGCAGCCCTGTGGGTTAGAGCCCTGTGAAGGTGCTACGAGAGGCCATATAGAACAGGACATGGTCACTGATGCATAAGGGGTTAGAAGTGATGAAGGGACCTAAGCTGAGTGAGGTTCATCAGCAAAGGTTTTCCGGGGCGAGTCACAAGAAGAATTTGAAGTGAAAGCACATGGATTTCAGAGAGAGGACCGAGCATTCACAAGGACTTACAGCTGGAACACCTATGAATTGAGGTGGGGTCGGCAGGCAGATCAGGTTGGAGTAAGTGATGTCGGGTAAAACTGAATGCCTTACACTTCGAGTAGTGGCTTCACACTTTCCTGTGACCCAGAGTAAACACATCTATCTTATGGAAATAAAAGTTTCATAAAGCAATACCCTTACTATGTGAATGCGTTTGGATAGTTTTTTGCTCTGTTTCTTTTTTTTTTTTCTTTCTTTTTTTTATTAATTTTATTGGGGAACAGTGTGTTTTTCCAGGACCCATCAGCTCCAAGTCAAGGAGTTGTCTTCAATCTAATAGTTGTGGAGGGCGCAGCTCAGTGGCCTATGTGGGGATCAAACCAACTGAGCTAACTGGCTGCCCCATTGCTCTGTTTCATTTTGTTTTAAATGTTAGCTGTGAATTTTCACTAATGGGTCACAACTCGCCCTTTGAAAAACACCACTTAGAAAAGAAATCAAAGGATTGTTTCCTGATGGCGAGATTCAGCAATATACCAGGTGTTGGGATGCCTGAATTAAAGATGTAGTACTATGTTAATGCATATTATGGGCTTAAGCATGACATTCAGGAAATGTCCCTAAAATACCCTCCTTGACATTTATTCTACTTACCCGAAGAAAAATTTGGGGTGCATTCTGGGTTCTCACCTCCTTCCCCCTCCTTTTTTTGCTGAGGTAAGACTTGCATATAAAAGAGGACACAAATCTATGGCTCAGGGTTTTTTTTACATATTTATTCCTTGTAACCACTAGATCAAGGTGCTCCTGTTTTTCTTCTCTTTCAGACTCAAGAACAGACAGAAGTACTAGAGAACTTAAAGCAAGAGCTTGCCACCAGCAAACAGGAACTCCAGATTGTCCAAGGCAGCCTGGAAACTTCTGCCCAGGTGAGCGACACCTCCTTTCTTTCTCTTCTTCATTCATTTCCACTCTGGCTGTCATATTGCTGTCACTGAGCCTCTGTCACCATCCAGCATACGGCCAACCTGGTCCTACCTGTGATCAGTATATACTCGGGGAATGAAAGTGGCAGTTAATGAGATACCACCTTCTGCTCCTTGTGGCCTGGTGGTGGGTTTGGACTTACGGGAAGGGGACAGTTTAATTCCTCCCAGCAACTCACTCTTCCCATGCGATTGCAGTCAGAAGAAAAATGGGCGAGCCAGATCGCTGACCTGGAGAAGGAGCAGGGCAGCTTGGTGAATGCCATGGCCCGTCGAGAGGAGGAATTCTCTGCTCTTCAGGAACAGCTGGAACAGACCCAGCTCAAACTGTCCAGCACAGAGGCAAGTAACGGACAGCAGCTCGGGTTGACTAAGTCCAACTGACCTCATAGCCCTGGGCCTCAGTGGTGTATTCATGGCAGCCAAGGGCTGTGAAAGGGGTTTGGGGCCTGTAGCCTGATTGTGAAGGCATTCTGTCATCACAGCCCTGACACCTTGGGTCACCTACAGAGCAGATGAGGGAAAGCAAAGCTCTCCTTTGTTGTGTGAAGAAGAGATGCATTTAACACTATCTCCCCAAGATTGGAAAATGGGTTGCAGTGGTCTATCCCCAAAGCCTCCTGTACTCAGTGACACATACCTGTGGACAAAGCGACAACTTGAGCTGAGAGGCCAGAAATGCCAGCTGTGTCACAGGTGGATGGATGCTGCTCACCGGCTGCTATGGGGTCTGTGGCAGACTCTCACCTCCCTGGACCATTTCTAGGAATCTATGTGCCAGCTCGCAAAGAACCAACGAAAAAAGCTTCTGGCGGAGTCGAGGACAGCTGCGGAGCAGGTGATACGGGAGGCCCTGAGGCAACTCGAGGAGCCCACTCTCATCAGCTGCGCCGGCTCTGCAGGTACTCTTCCTCCCCAGCTCGCAGGTGCCGAATCCTTACAGCTGCATGCTACCTGTTGGCATTAAGCCCCATGTGACACTATGCTCAGGGGCTCTCTGCCTGGCTGCGTGTCAGAACTACCTGGGATGCCTGGGCCGTAGTATTTTCTAAAGTCGCCAGGTGTGATAACTACTGCTCTAGTCGTGGATCACACTGATGAAACGCCCACTGGGAGCAGAGCCTTGATAACAGTTCTAAAGGTCAGTAGCAGGAGAAACAGACAGCCCTGTGTCTCTAAGGAGAAAACTGTGATCTGGATCGAGCAATGGTTGCTCATGAGCTTCAAGGTAGACAGGGAGGCATCACAAAGCACGGAGGGGCAGAAACAGTAAAAATCCCCACAGTCACAGGCATGAACGGGGGCCCGCTCTACATGTATCAGAGTCCTGAGGGCATGCGGGTAGAGCGGTGGTCCGACTCAGAGGAGCCCTCTGGATGAGAGGAGGGGGCCTTTGTGCGCAGCAAATGGGAGAGCATCCAGGCCCAGCGGGTTTGAGAAATCATGGATAATCCATGAGCAGACCTCATTACAACTCACTGTCAAGGCAGGAGGACAGGTTGGCAAAGTAATGAGAGGTTCCCTTGAAGGACAAGGCAGACAGGAAACCGCTGACAGTTGATGTTTAGTATCAAATATAGAAAGGCCTCAATGTGGTGACGTATACAGCAAGGACTAATTATACCTTATTCAGCAAGCAACCCATCTGTGAGGAAGCACAACAGTTACAAATGAAGGAGCACACTGGTACCTAATGTACTGAGGGAATGCCAGGAAATGGGGCTGCAGTGGGTGGATTCTGAGAAGATGCTATGAGCTGGCTTTGGAAGAAAGTAGAGAGGAAGAAAAGTGGGGAGTCATAATAAAAGCAGCTGATGTTTGCTGAGTACTTGTTGTGTGCCAGGCACTGTTCTCAGCGCTTTCCATGCCTTGGCCCAGCGAGGCCTCCTAATGACCCCAGAGGTGGTACTATTATTCCTCTGTCTTCAGATGAGGAAGCAGGCTCAGACTGCCTGAGATCACAGCCAGTAGAGCTAGGAGCCACACTTAAGCCGTGTGACCAGGGAGCCCATACTTTAACTCCTGTGTCATACTGTCTCCATGGACCTGTGCAAGAGGCACAGCTGTGGGAATGACTGCTACATGCAGAGCACGAGCACAGGTGAGCCTAATGGGAGCCAAGGGTCAGGGCTCGAGATTCATGAGAGTCCAAGGGCCTTGAAAGACTTAACAGGAAAGCCCGGATTTGATACCATGGGCAGTAATGAGATGCAGAATCTATGCTGGCAGTGTGGCTGCCCCTGTTCTTGGCTAACGACCAGAGAGGCTCAGAAGCCCAACTTTTGAAGCTACAGTAAGAGATTCGCGTACCAGTGTAACCATTGCTCTTTCTGGACCGCTCCTGCAGGGCTGGGGCCACTCACTGGGAAGGCTCAACCATCAGGTGGCTTAACTAACAGGGATGAAGCAAGCTGCGACAACTCTGGCTTTGACTGCCTTGTCTTCCCTCTCACAGATCACCTTCTCTCCACGGTCAAGTCCGTTTCCAGCTGCATCGAGCAACTGGAAAAATTCTGGAGCCAGTATTTGGCCTGCCCAGAAGGTAAGAAAGGCAAAGGATGGAGTCTGTCACTAGTGATGGCTAGGCAAGGTTCAGAACTGCTTGAATGTAGAAATAATGATGGGTTCCTAGGCTCCGAGAAAGGAGTGTGTACAACTCATAAAGCAGGAAGGGATGAGGTATGAAAATCTTACCTCTCAAGCAGGACTGAGAAGCTTTCCTTTAAACCCCCGGCAGATATGAGTGGGCTTCTGCACTCAGTAGCCCTCCTTGCCCACTTGACAAGTGACACCATCGTTCATGGTAGCACCACCTGCCTTAGAGCCCTGCCAGAGCCTGCCGAAGGTGAGTACCAGGGGAGAGGGCCTGTTCAGGAAAGCAGGGGGAGAAGAGGGCCTTTCACAGTCTCTGTTGCCTTGCATCTCCAGCATTGACTGAGGCCTGTAAGCAGTATGGCAAGGAAACCCTCATCTATCTGGCTTTCCTGGAGGAAGAAGGAACCCTTCAGAATGTCAACAGCACAGCCATGAGGAGCTGCCTCAGCAAGATCACAGCCATCGGCGAGGTATTACAGTATTATCACTGGGGAAAGCTATTATTGCTTTTGGGTGTGAGTGCTGGTGATTGCCAGGGAATCAGTGATGTTCTAAGCCAGTTCTTTCTTTAAACTTGATTCTAGAAAGGGAGAGTTGAAAAACCTGACACCCCCCTTCCCAAACGACTTTCCAGTTACATTTAATTCATTGGCTCATCATTGAGAATCTGCTGTGTGATTGTCACTATGCCAGGCAATATCAAAAAAGTAAACACAGTTTCTATATTCAAAGATTTTTATGTAGTTGGGCAGGTAACACCTAAAATAGAGATAACAATATACTTATTCATTCAATAAGGATACAGTGAATATGTCCTATATACTGTGAATTGTGCTAGGTGTAGTTGCATAGAGACAAATAAGACATGGTCTATGGGAAAGAAAAATAAAACAAGCATTTTTATACAGTGTGCTGAGCACTGTAATGGAGATCTGTGTTAAGAGTACAGTATAAGGCAGCATTTTTCCTAAAATGTGCTGTGATAAGTTGAGAGAAGAAACAGATAAGGGCCAGAGTTCAGATCCACATCATCTCTCATTTGAACTCTTAAAACAGCCTTCTGATGAGTTGCTGTGCCTCGGGCCTCTTTCCTCTGCTCTCTTCCAAAAACAGAGATCTGATTATGATCCTTCTTGTTTGATAACAACAATCATATGATGTAACGTGACATACAAGGACCTGCACAGTCTGGCCCCTACTCACTTTCCTGGGCCCCTCTCGCCACTTCCTTTACCTTACAGTTGGTGCCTAGCACGGTAATGTGCCTCTTACCTGTCTATTTCCCTCCTATGAGTCCTCAGAAGTAGAGCCCATACCTTCCTCATAGTGTATCCCCGGTCCCTGGAGTAATATCTGGCAGGTGGTTAACACCCAGCAAATGTTTAATTAATTGAGTATGCACAGAGAGAGAGAAAACAAATAAAAAGATGAATCAGATGGGGGAGAAGGGGTCATACTGGGGAGAAGTGGGCAGTGAGGTAGAGAGAACCCTGAATGTCTGGGTAAAGGAAGACTATGGACAATGGTGAATTGTTAACCTCTGTGTCAATAGGGTGACATGATCATGGTGATATTTGATGTTAGTGAATTGGCGCTAGTGGCCTAGGCAGCATGACCACAGCCTGCCTTTTGTTGGAGATAGAACATCTTCCCCAGTATAGCTCACAACTGAGAACTCGGTATGCAAAGCATGTAGGGCACCATAAGGAGATAAAAAGTGAATGAAAGCAAAGCAACATGTGATGGAAAGATTATGGGCAAGTTTCTTGGCAATAGGGTTGACTAGATGTTTAGAGACTCTTCCCAGAACTGGCCATAGAAAATGCTGAATAAAATTTGAAAAAAAAAATAAAAATGTTTTTTTAGATTGAATCTGAAATAAGAAAATTCTAACTCAGAAACCAAAAGGATACCAGAGCTAGTGTTTGTCCATCTCTGGCGGCCTAGAACTTGGATTTTAATGGGTCAGACCAAGGAGAAAAAAGAAACAAAACCTGGGTCCAAATAGGATAAAATATTGGAATGCAGAGCCTCCCTCCCCAGAAAGGCAGCCCAAAGGGTCGCACCTTGAGCGAATGGGAGAAAAGCCTGCCATGCAGGGGAGACCTGATATTAGCCTTGACAAGCTGAGACAGAAAACACAGCTGCCCAGAGAATTCCTAACTACAAGCCACCTTTCCATGGGCTCAGGTTCAAATCTCATACTACCTGTGTGGCCTAAAAAAACCCCAAACAGAAAATTAAGCTTAAAGTATTCAGGCGGTTAGGGACCCAGGTACCTGGCAGAAGTAGGTCCCAGTTGTCTCTGAAAGAATATACTTTGAATCTAAATCTTAAAGAAGTTTCCTAGATAAAGTCCCAAGGTTCACAATAACTATGCTTGACATGTTAACTTTTTAAAAGGTATTAAGAGTGTGACCGAGGAATAAGATATTTTCAAAATTAAAAAAATTAACCAGATATATTTGAAAAAGAACTACAGAACTTTCAGAAATGAAAAATATAGTCATTGAAAGTAAAAACTTTAAAATACACAGATTCAATAGCAGGTTAAAACATAGCTGAAGAATTAGTGAACTGGATGAGAGAACTGAAGGAATTACACAGAATATGGCATCGATTTTATATGTTGGAATATAGAGGTTATATATAGAATGTTTAATGAGAGTTCCAGAAAAAGATAATAGAAAGACTAGATTCTCCCCGCCTCCGACCCCACATGTAACATGTTATTAGTTCTATATGGTAAACACTTTACAACTTGGCTTTTTCCAACATTCTGTGTATGAGATTCATCCATGTGTGTACATTCATTTTCACTGCTCTATTGTGTGAATATTGCTTAATCTTTATAGGTATTCTCTTGTTGATGGACATTTGCATTATTTCCAGTTTGGAGCTATTATGAATGAATGTGCCACTATGATCAGTCTTATACACATCTTCTGATGTACATGTGCAAGAATTTCTCTCAGGTACATATATACCTAGGAATCAAATTACTAGGCTCTCAGATGGATCTCACACAGAATGCAGAGTGAAAAAGCAAGTCATCGAAAAACACATACAGTATGATTCCTTTTAATAAAGACCAAAACGTACAAGTTTAACATATTGTTTAAGGACACATTCATATGGAGTTTAAAAAAAGACATCGTAGGGCTGGCTGAGTGGCGCGGTGGTTAAGTGCTGGCTTGGGAAGCCAGCAGCCCCAGTTCGGGTCCCACATATGAGGGCCAGTGCCACTGCCTTCAAAAAAAAAAAAAGATATTGTAAGCATTCTTCTGAATTCTGTGTTCATCTTGGTGTGGGGAGTAGGGAGGATGGGAGATGGGATCAGGGCAGGGTACAAAGGAGATTTCAAAGGTAATAATAATGTTTCTTAAGCTATTAAGTTGGGTGGTGGATAAATGGGTCATTGTTCTTTTTGTTTTTGTTTTTTTGAGGGCAGTGTCACTCACTAGTCCTCATATGTGGGACCTGAACCGGGGCTGCTGGCTTCTGAAGCCAGTGCCCGACCACCGCGCCACTTGGCCCGCCCAACTTTTTTTTTTTTTTTTTTTTTTTTAGCTGATCCATCCTGCCACCTGTTGGCAGCTTAGCTGCAGCTCAGCTCGAACTGGACTTTGATCTGCTGTTGCTCAGAGCTCAGCTCGCACTCTTGAGCAAGCTCTTAACCAACTGAGCCATTCGGCTGGCCCATGGATCATTGTTTTGTGTTTTTTTGTTTGTTTGTTTGTTTGTTTGTTTGTTTGTTTTTGAGGGCAGTGTCACTGCCCTTCATATGTGGGACCTAACCAGGGCTGCTGGCTTCCCAAGCCAGCGCTTAACCACCATGCCACTCGGCCAGCCCAGATCATTGTTCTTATTCTTTAAACCATGTGTATCTATTTTCTATGCTTGTATGTGTAACACATAATGTTTAAAAACAATAATGGGCCATCAGACCTGAGTTCCAACCCCTGCTCCACCATTTCTTAGCAGTGTAACTGTGGTCAAGACATTGGACGCCCCCCGAGCCTGGGCTTCCCCTCCGTACAGCAGGAGTTGTAACTGCCTCATATGATTGCTGTGGTAGCAAAGCTAAATAAGAGGCAGGCTGTCTGGTTGGAAGACATCTATTGGGTTGTCGGAAAAGTCATGACACATTTTTTCTATGTTTTTCGTTGCAAAAATGCGTCATGACTTTTCTGACAACCCAATACATTTGAAGAGGTTTTTAAAACACATCCCAATCAACAGATACAATCAACACTGTGCGATTATGGGGTTAAGGTCCAAGCAGCTGCAACTGAAGGGCCTTGTGGGGTTAAACGGCTGGAAGGAGGTGGGTTCTGAGTGATGCCAGACAAGGCCTAGGAGGGACACCCCTCCATGGTTTACAGAAATGTGTTATATGGCGGAGCCCTCCTACCTTCTGTTGTCACGTGAGGATTACATGTTTGCTTAAGGAGAATAGAGGAGGTCAAAGGGTTATTTCAGCCTTGTGATGCTGTTCACAGGAGCTCCTGCCCAGAGGTCTGGACATCAAACAGGAAGAGTTAGGGGACCTGGTGGACAAGGAGATGGCTGCCACTTCAGCGGCCATTGAAACCGCTACCGCCAGGATCGAGGTACGTAAGTGTCTGTACATCTCCTCAAGAGATACCCTCGTAGCTACCCTTTGGCAGCATTTCCTATTGGATGTATCTCAGTCATTCATTAAGGCTTCAGAGGTCCCCTGTAGAAATAAACCAAAACCCGAACTCCCCAGACTCTCTGAGGGATAGAAAATGAGGAAGTTCTCACCAAGAAAAGGTGAGCAGTTTCCTCCAGGATCACAAATATTTTGGCATCAGGCCATCCTGCATTCAAGTTCCAGATTGATGGACCCCTTACTAAGCGTATGACTTCTAATAAGTTACATTAGCCTCACTAAGCTTCAGATTCCATTTTCATCTGATGGCAATAATAAAAGTACCTACCTCAGAAGGACGTTGTAAGAATTAAATAACACAATGCACGTCTCTCCCAGTGCCAGGCATTCAGTAAATCAGTGGCAATGCTTGTCTCAGGGAGAAGCTGGGTGGGCACCATTGGAAAGGTCACCATTTCTTAGCAGTATAACTGTGATCAAGACATTGGACCCTTCTGAACCTGGGCTTCCCCTCTGTACAGCAGGAGTAGTAACTGCCTCATATGACTGCTGTGGGAGCAAAGTTAAATAAGAGGCAGGCTGCCCCTTTGGTGGATGACAGGCAGCCCATCTTGTTGTGAAAGCCTGCCTCTGGACCTGGCAACAGCCGCCCCTGTTGGCACAGTGCCATAGCTCTCAAGAGTTGTGTGCACATCAGCCTGGGTGTCAGAATGTCAAGACATTCATGGACAGCAGTGCCAGCCTGCTGACTTCTCCCAAAGCATAGACCAGAAGTCTGGATTCTTTTCCGGATTCTCTCAAGGATGTGGGTGGGCTCATCTAGATTTGGATAGTGGACCCAAAGTGTAGTAGGACATCAGTAGCTTCTCTGGACCTGTGACATTCTGAGAAATGCTGCTTCTTTTTAATAGGAAATGCTCAGCAAATCCCGAGCAGGAGACACTGGAGTCAAATTGGAGGTGAACGAAAGGTCAGTCTGAGCAGCTGGTGGCGCCTCAGTGATCAGTAACAGTGTTCCTGCATTGGATTATACTAATTAGAATAGAACATTACAGCCACAGGGAAGGGTTGAGTCCATGTAATGATGTTAATGGTATTAATATCATTAATAATGGTATTAATGATGCTGATAGCATCACTGTTGCATTACAGGGGAAAAGAAACCCCCAAGAATCCTCACTTAGCTCTTTTTTATGAAGAAGATCCACAGCCAAGCTCCTCACTCACCTACCTTTCCTTCAGGGCTTCAACCTGCCTTCTTTCCCATCCTAAGTTTGCCTGTGTCCAGGAATGAAAAAGAGAACAGCCTTCTTCATTGTTGTTGGTCTCTGTTCTTTGTCCCTCATCTTTTTAAATCTTTTTTTGCAGGATTCTTGGTTCATGTACCAGCCTAATGCAAGCTATTCAGGTCCTGATTGTGGCCTCAAAGGACCTCCAGAAAGAGATAGTGGAGAGTGGCCGGGTAAGCGTGGGCGAGGGCCCGTGGACAGCAAGAACAGACATCAGTTTCAGATTCCCAGCTCACTGAGAGGCTGTCTATTCAGTACACTCATCCACATTCAGTGAAATCTGTGTGTACTGCCGTCTCACCCTGCGTGTCCATCTGAGGGCGCAGCTGCCACTCAGCTGCCATGTCAGCAGATGCCAGAGGGGAGAAGCTGGAACACTCCCAGGTCCCCGGAGAGCAGGCAGTCAGAGCTTCCAGCTACAGCCTCATTAACCCAGGCGGACATCGCTGGAACCTGCTGTGGAAACCCAGTGTGCATTGCGAAACTGGGCCCTCGGAGGAGGAAGTGAGGGCTTTTGAAAACTGGGCAAATCAGAAGAGAGAAGCTGGTGCTCACTTTTCACAATGGGCTCTGCTGTGTCTTTTTCCCCACAGCAGTCAACTCACAGGGATTCATTCAGACAGACTCGGCCTCAGTAGCACTGTGATTTTCTGGTGTTATGGCCATCCTGTTTTTTTCACATCCCTGATGCAGCTGCAGCTCAGGAGACAAAGTCCTAGGGAGGGTTTATGAGCCTGGAAACAATCACATAAAGAACGAAGCCATATCCGATTTGGTTGGTGGTACTTTTTGTCAGTCTGAGAGGTGATGTTTTTGATCCCCAAAATAGAAAGAGGAACAGAGCATGGAGTATCTGCAGATTCTCAGACTATCAGACACTTCCAAAGCATAAATGCATATCTAAATCCAAGTAGAAATAATTTTTTTTTAATATTCATTAATACTCCCCTCTTTGGGCAAATCATGAAGAACAGCTAGACTCCCCTGAGATCATAAATTATTCATAAATACATATATAAAATACACACATAATGTAGAAATATAATAGTCAGAAAAGCCTAAGATTTATTTCCATTTAATTCCTGCATGACCTTACAGGAAAAGTATTTTTGCCTCTCAGAATCTTAGTTTTCTTATTTGTAAAATGAGAATAATAATGCTTGCCTTTCAGAGTTACTGTGAAAACTATACGGGGTAATATATGTAAAAGCACCTGGCACATAGTAGGCATTCAATAAAAGAGAGCCATTATTATTTCTCACTTCCCTAGGGCACAGCATCCCCTAAAGAGTTTTATGCCAAGAATTCTCGATGGACAGAAGGACTCATCTCAGCCTCCAAAGCTGTGGGCTGGGGAGCTACTGTCATGGTGTAAGTGTCTGTTAGTCAGCAGGCCCCTCCACGCACTCCTATGCCATTGATCCACCCCAGAGAATAACTAAGGAGGACAAAATCTGCCCCTCGCCTAGAAACACACTGTTGATAAGGAAGTCAATAGGACTGAAAGTTTAGAAGGGAATCTGGGTCTCCTGGGGGAGCACAGGCTGTGTTCCCTGGCTACCTGGGAGATGGGGGTGGTCTAGAGGTGAGATCATAAGGGGTTGCAGGTGAGACTGTGACAGTCACATAAATCCATCTTGTCCTTTCCTGTCAGTGATGCAGCTGATCTCGTGGTACAAGGCAGAGGGAAGTTTGAGGAGCTAATGGTGTGTTCCCATGAAATTGCTGCTAGCACAGCTCAGCTTGTGGCTGCATCCAAGGTAGGACCCTTGTTGGACTCCCCGGATACTCTAAGGCCTGGCTGGGTTAGAGATACTTGGACCAGGGAGCTGGCCCCCAAAACAGATGATTTATCCAGGGTCCATGTGGGTTGGGTCCCAAGTGAAAATTCTGCCTCTCAAGTGTCCTGTACCACCTCCTTCTAAAAGCCTTTCATCTGTCAGCAAGGAGTCCTCCACCCAGCTTGCCACATGTGTCCCTCTGGGCTCTCCTCACTTTGTGACAAGTGGCCTTTGAGGGTCCTCGCCATGCCGACCTCTGATTAGCAATCAGGCATTCCAGGAGCACTCGAAGAAGGACTGAGTCAGTGCAGTCAGATGGTTCCCTGGCTTGGCCCACAGCTTCCACAACCAGTGTCTGCCTCTCCTAAGAGTCTTCAGATTTGAACCGTTGCCCCGACTAACCCTAATGCAAAACTTGTCACCAAAATCATCCCGTAAGTTTTATAATCCCCTAAGGAGTGTTCTTTTATCCTTATTGTCCCAAATTGGTTTCCACAACTGCAGCACTTTATCAAAGTAAACTGATAAAACTAGAGTTTGAGGCCACCAAGCAAGTAAGCCAGGAAGAATAATATTTTTATATCAGAGATATGCCCAGAGTTGACTCCACGGGCAACGATTTTTGAGAAGTCGAATTGGCGACCACGGTAGATCACATGTATTTGTCAAGAGCCATCAGCCTGACTCTGACCCAGTCCTTACTGCCACTCTATGTCTTATGAACCCGGATCTGCTTGGTCCTGGCAGGTGAAAGCCGAGAAGGACAGCCCAAACCTGACCCGGCTGCAGCAGGCCTCTCGTGGGGTGAGCCAGGCCACCGCCGCGGTAGTGGCCTCGACCATTTCTGGCAAATCACAGATTGAGGAGACAGGTAGCCTTTAGAAGCAATACTTTTCGTACCCATCCTATTTAGCTGTTCTTTACGTTCTTTTCCGTGATCCCAATTTCCCACAGTTCTGTTTCCAAATTCTCTCTTATTTTTCATCTTTGTACACTCATACTTATTTTCATATAAGAAAGGATACCATATAAGCATGCTATTTATATTGTTATAGTGACCCACCATTAGGGAGATGTTCTGTTTAGGCATTTCTCTGAATTCAAAGAAATGCCTCTATAGGCCTGGTTGTCCAGCGGGTAGAAGGGTGGGAATTCTGATCCTGGTTCCCTTGTCACTGCAGCTTGCTTCCTCTCCATCCCTCACTTGTGTGCACACATGTGTTGATAAATGACAAACCAAACACTTCAGCAGAGTTGGCCTCAGCGACACCTCAGGTGAGAGTCAGCCAGGGGTAGTATTTGACAAAACCTTCTCATTTCCATCCTTGCAGACAACATGGACTTCTCAAGCATGACGCTGACCCAGATCAAACGGCAGGAGATGGATTCCCAGGTAGGACCTCCATCTCTAAGCCTTTCCTGTCTCTGTTGCTTCTGACATTAACCCCAAATATTATTCCCATGGTGACAAGCCAGGAAGAGAGAGACTTGGGGGGAAATGAACTCAAGATGTACCTTTTAGCCCAAGAATGAGTGTAAATGCTGCTAGAAGAAACAGCGAAGGTGGAGAGAAGAGATTAGTAAAAATCAAAATCTTAATTCTTGCCCACTCGTCTTGGACTGGGGCCCCTCTAAATGTTGTCAGGGATCTCCTAGCCAACCATAAACTGGCATATAATAATATTACTGTAGACAGTCTTTTTAAACTTCTGATATGAATTATGACCTTTTCTTTTTTAATCAATTCACTGTTAACCCATGAAAGGCAATGCCATTTCTCTCAGTTGTTCTATAAAGTAATGCCATGCAAAATAGGACTCAGTGGGATCCTGAAAAACACCTGACATCCTTGTTCTAGAATTACTGGTCCTTAGCCTTGGGGTGAAGTCCAGGCTGAGACAGTGAAAGTCTATCGATGGTCACTCAGCATCTTTAGGAAAGGTCATGAGGCCAAATTTCTGTGTCAACACTGAACTGAGCCCGGACCTGAGTCTCCTCTGTTTAGACCGGCTTGCTTAGTGGTCTCATCCAATCCTTTTGGACTTGAAATCCATCTATATGATAAATACCAAATTCTTCTCAGCCTAGATCTTCTCCTGGAGTTCTATACTTGTCTTAACTGCCTACTTGATATCTCCATTTGATGCTTAATAAGTGTCTCAAACTTAATATATCAAAAACACATCTCTTGGTTTCCCCCTTACACAAATTTGTGCCTCCCCTGGTTTTCTCGATCTCGGTAAATGGCACCATCACCACCTACCTGAGTGCTGAGCACCAAAACTAGAAGTTGTCCTTAGTTCCTCTCTTTCTCTTACCCTCTACATTCAATCTACTAGCAAGCCTTATCAACCCGAAATCTCCAAATCATAGCCTTAATTAATCTTCCCACTTTTTTCCATATCCCTAACCTAGTCTAAGCTACCATTGTGTCTCTCCTGAGTTACTACAAAGGCAACTTAACTATAATGTATGTGAGTCTATGTTTCAAATTAATCCCATGGCCAGGCCGGGGTGGTGGTGGTGGTGGTGGTAGTGGTAGAACAGAGAACAATATTGCTGAGACCAGTCTGGCCATGAGTTGATAGATGGTGGAAGTAGGTGAAAGGCACATGATGGGGTTCCCTGAATCAGTCTCTGTCCTATATATGTTTTGCACAAAAAATAAGAACTACCTAACCAGGTATAGTTATTTCTGCTCTTGCCCCTCCACAGTTCGTTCATTCTTTACGTATTTTTAAAACTCACATGACAACATGTCACTTCCCTGCTTAAGATCTTCCAATGGCTTCTCTTTGTACTCCGAGTAATATCCAAACTCCTAACCGCAGCCCACAGGCCCTGGGTGAAATGATCCTTGCCTGTTTCTCTAACCTCATCTCATGACCCTCTTCCGCTCTCACATATGAACCACACGGAATTCTGTCTGTTCTCCCAACACTGCCTGAGAGTCTACTGCCCCCACCTGGAATATTGTTTCCCAGCTGTCCGAACAGCTGATCCCTTACAGCCATTTAGGTTTCAGCTCCAAAGTTACTTCTGAGAGTAAACTTTTCTGATCACCCTTACTTAGTCCTGATCCCATCATCTTGTGTCATTTTATTATCTCATCTTATTCATTAGCTTGTCTCGTCCCCCTACAAGATAAGCAATGACCTTGTCTGTCTGTGCCCCAGTGTCTCCAAGCACCTACAACAGAGCCCGAGATACATGATGGGTGCTCAACAAATAGTTCTTGAATTAACAAAATAACTAAAATGAATGAGTAGGGATAGGCAAGAACCAACCTCTCCTTTAGTGAGATTGTGCCTATACAATAATAACCCTGAGTTGCACCAGCCCCTCAGAGATGCCAGAACCATCAAAGTTGGTTCCTGCCTGGACTTCAGGGAACCGTGCTGAAGGGTTATGACTAGATTGGAAAACACCATACAGAGACGCCAAACATTAGAGGTGTCTTTTGGCTAGTGATTTATCAGAGGAACATAAAATAAGCCCTACTCCCATTCAGACATTGGGACTGTAATTGTTCCTTTCCAATAGAGGGTCCCAGTGAGAAAATATAAGATAGATGGGATAAATGGATGAATGAGAGGATAGAGAAATTAGAGCAGAGACGAGATGGAAATTAAGAACTGGGTAAGCTATGGCAACAGGATGAGTGATATGGAAGAAGAGAATTGGAACGCAGAGAAAAAGGGATTAAGTCAAAATAAGACAGTTCTCAAATCACTGCTCAAAAGAAAATTCCACTTTTCCCACAGGTTAGGGTGCTGGAGCTAGAAAATGAACTGCAGAAAGAGCGTCAAAAACTGGGAGAGCTTCGGAAAAAGCACTACGAGCTTGCTGGTGTTGCTGAGGGCTGGGAAGAAGGTAAGCCTCTCTGAGGACCGGCACCAGCCCGCAGTAAAGGGGGGATGCTGTGTGATGAGGGCCTTTCCCTCTAATTGAAAAGAACGAAGAACCCACGGGTCAATGACTTCTTCCTCCTCCTCTATACTCACAAGCATGTTTTCAGTTGTAAATAAGCTATAAGCCCCAAACTGGGACACATTGTGGTGAATTGAAAGCTTTTGTTGTCACTTGTCAAGACTTGAATGTTGACCTGTGAAATGATCATTCACCACCATACCCTTCCAGCCCTAGTTAGCCTGATTTGCCCCCCAGGAGTTCAGTCTCTGACCAGCCTAGAGTTGAATAGTGAATGAATGAATAGTGGTCAGGGAAGACCCAGCAGACAGGGGCAAGTGAATTACAAGGTCCTTACTGTCTAAAGCCAGCGATGGGCAGCAATGGCCAAAAGACAGGAAGGGTAAGGAGGTAGACATGGCGTGGAGTGAGGAATGTTGGGCCCACAGCCAAAGACTCTTCATCACTCAGACTGGGTGAATGCTGCTTTTCCACATTTCCAAAGTGGCCAAGTTGATCACAACCAAGACTGCTGATTCTCGTTGGACTTGACTGGTTCTGGGAACCAATGACAGATGTATCACAGTCATTCCTAGACAACTTAACCTTAGGGACAAGATGATTATAATGTACTTTAGAGCCCAACATGGCAGCAGTTTTTGTTGGTTAACTGAATGCGTGCATGCATGAAGGGCTATGAAACATAAATGGTTATTGTCTTTTAGGAACAGAAGCAGCTCCACCTGCACTGCAAGAAGCGGTAACCGAAAAAGAATAGAGCCCCACCGGCACCCCACACGTCCGAGTGTAAATCTTTGTTGCCCATCTATGTGTGTGTTTCCCCAGCCACAAACCAAACCCCTGGAGTCGCAGTGGCAGCCACACCACTCCCTTATCCAGTGCTGAGGACCTGAATGGCCTTCCAAAGACTCCCTCCACAGCGACAGCCTTTGTGTTGGAACCCGTGATCCGTGTTCTTTCCCCGGCTCCCTGGTGTCCAGAGAGGACAGGGAACAGGGCCACCCCCACAGAGAGGACCTCCTTCCTAGTCCTGCCTGCTGTTTTACCCCCAAACAATTGGCATCCTTGTCCAAGGGACTGTCGCTGCTGTGGCCGAGAGCCTGGAGAGGGAAGCGCTTATGTATTTTCTTTTCTGTTTTCTTCTCAGTCTTTTCAGTTTCATCATTTGCACAAACTTGGGAGCATCAGAGGGCTGGTGAATTCCAAACAAGGACACTACCCTGAGTTTGTGCAGAGTCAGAAGAACAGCGGGAGTGTCCTGGCTGACCAGGCCAAGGCTACCCTCCCCCTCTCTTGGCAGTTCATGGATTCTCACTGCTTCTTAGAGTGGTTGGTTGGGTTTTTTGTTTCACTCATATAGTCAGTCCTCCCACAGGGCACCCCCATGAAGCACCGAGCTCTCGGGGCCCCTGACCACGGCAGTTCACAGCGATGGTGCTGCTCAGGCTTCACCTTGGTGCTTCCGGTCAGCCTCCATGCTGGGTGTCCTGCTGAGCGAGTGTGGGTCAGCCAAGGCCACTCCCAGGGTCAGGCGGAGCCACTGAGCCACAGCTTTCCTCCAAAGGCAGAAGTGGAGTGAGTGCCTTTCCTTCCTAAAGCTGGAGCCCACCTTCCCGAGTGAGAGGGCCATAGGAAGAGGGAAAGCAGGGTGTGCGCACAGCCAGGGCCTCGGGGAACTTTCTTGGGAACTCCTTGTGACCAGGCTGAAACAATGCTTGAATGGAGCTGTTAAGAGTAGCCACACCTCTTCCCCTAGAATGAAGTTTCCTTGGCACCTCCCTTCAGACCTAGGCAGGGCCCTAAGATGGAGCATGTGAGGGGTTTCCAGTTTCTCCAAACGTCTGCCTGCCTTGGTATCTTCTTGAACCTGAAGAAGATAATTCCATGTTCTACCTAACCCAGAAGATCAGGCAAACTTGCTCCCAATAGGAAAGAACCCTATGCTTGCTTTGGTACCTTTAATATTTATTACTAACCTCCGTTCAGCAACAGCAGCCTACAGAAAGATGCTTGAAACAATCAGGGTTTCAGATGTGACTATGGCAAGGCTTGCGTCGCTGCCCTAGACATAGGTCTTCAAGAATCCAAAATAAGACCAAGATGCCGTCCCTATCTGCTACTGGCTTGGATCACGAACCAAGCAAGACTCCTCAGCATCCGGGTCAGTGAAAACAAAAAAGGAGGACCACTGGCTCTGACGCCTTCCAGCCACACACATCCCGGGCCCTCGCTACCTGCAGAGAGGATGAGGACGGAGGACACATTAACAGCCTGATGGCATTTCTCCACCTCCAGATGGACCGACCCCAGCATTTAAGTGACCTTTTGATCTTGGACAAACAGTGTCTTTCTATCCGTAGCAACTCCTAGGTAGTAGCCAATAAGCACTTCCCAGGACCTGTCCCAAAAGAACATTGTGAAATGTGGCTACGTGACAGGTTGTGAAGCTCCTGTTTGATCACTGTGAATCAAGCCCCCCTCCTTCCTAATCACCACCCTCGCATCCCGCCCGACTTCTTTTGTCTGTCTGCATTTTCTAAGTAGGGCACTCAAAAAACTGTCTCCCATTAGCTCAGATTATGAGACTCAGACGTGTGATCACCACATTGAGCTAACAAAGGTTCAGCAGTAGATACTGAGTGCTCTCGTGTTTAATGCATCTTTGCACTCAGCATTCTTCCATCCAAGGTTCAGAAGGAGTGGTGTGTGGCATCCCTGGCCCACTGGTGCCAATTAAGCCCAATCAGTGTGTTCTCAGCATGAGTCAACACTTCCAAAGATGGTTAGCCCTTGCTTCCAGAACCTTGGCCATTGAAACAACTGTGCTCCAAATTGCCAGTGGGGAAAAATATTTCGTATATTGGAGCAGATTAGGACTTTTTGAATACTCCCTCTAAAAAGCCACAGTCATTTTTAAAACTTTATGGGCTTAGCCAGTAATGAAACAGTTAAGAAAGCAAAGAAAGCACTTAAACAGGAGCACAGGCTCTATCAGTCTCACATGAGGCAATGCCTATCAGATAATTACTTTGATCATTGCTCAAGTTAGAATCAAGTCCATTCTCTAGCCAAAATCAAATTGTCTACCTTGGCTCTTCTAAAAATGAGCGTGTGAAATACCTTAAAACAGGAGTAACATCCTAAGGCTAAAAATGAACCTCACAGCCTTTTAAATTAGTCACTGAGCATTAGTGACTAGAGTCTCATAGGTCAGTGTAAATGGGTCATGGCAAGAGAGGACAGCAACAAAATAATGAGAAGTTGAAATACAGCTGCATCCGTTATTTTGTGATACGGTGCTCTAATACCTCTAGAATAAGGATATGTGTGTACACAATAAGGAAAAAACAAGAAAAGACCTTTGAGGGGTGGTTTTATGTCTGAGCAAGGAGTTTAAATTATAATTGAGATTGATCCCTAGGATCCCACCTAAATAGGAGTCCCCAGCGCTGTGGCCGGAAGAACCAAACGTTGTCCAGAGCATCCTGTCCTGGAAGGGTTTGAGCTGCTGAGTCAGACACCAGGTACCACGGGGGGTCACAGGCGCATGTTGCTCAGTCAGTTTGGTCAGTTTGGTGTGCTTTGGCCTCTCGCCGAGGATGAGCTGGTTCTGAGCTTGTACCCGGAAAGCGCTCACTTGCCAGCTCCTTAGTCTAGCGGAGTTCACTGGCTCCACTTACCCTGGTCTTTAATAACTGGTAAAGTTCTTGCTACCTTCTATCACTTTTTCAAGTCTCTGGGACTCCCTCCTGCCAATGAAAGCCTTCAATCCTGGCATTGCCCTCTCTCTATCCTCCTTGGTCCTCCAGAGACTGCAATGCCTGTAGCACAGAACACCACAACCACCACCATGGGGCTGCCAGCCAGCAACACAGCACACCAGCCAGCTGTCTGCTGCTCAAGTCCTTCATCTCCCAGGTCCAGACCAAATCAGGATCAGCAACCCACAGTGGTGGCCCAGCCTTTCACCCCTGGAGCCAAAGCAACACAAAACAATTGGTTCGATACCATTGGGTCCAATTCTGAGAGTAGTTCATTTCCAGACATGTCCTTCAGATGACCCTCAACTACCTCAGGTTTGAAGGCCCTCAATTAAACTGATTACTACTCATAGGGACATTTCAAGGGGGTTCAGATAAATCTTGGGGATAACACAATTGTCTCAAACTTACAACTCTTTCACACTTAGGTTTGCAGGGATGGGTTGGGCTTTTCTGTTTTTAACCTTTCCCCCAGTTTTCCATTAGAATAGTTCCTATCAATGAATTTCATTTTTCACTGAGTGCCTACCTTCCCAGGGCAGGTAGCCACTGGCTTTTGTTCCCTTCCAACAAGACTTTTATTATGGTATTAAGACCTTTCTTTGTATAATACATTGCATCTGTGTTTTCAATTTTTCAAATAAATATTTCAACCTGGCACTGGAGGGTAGTGATGATAACTGACTGACCAAAGTGGTTTTGAGGTCTGGGGGTCCAATGAAAAGCCTACATTTATATCCTGGGTTCGTTGAATCCACTTAAGCTCTGCATCTCTGGGAATATGTCTTCAAGACAGGCCATTTTCTGAAGCATACAACTGCTATTGCTTTTCCTTTGCTGCTCTAGAGAAACTAGTTTGCACTCCTTAAATATGGCCTCCCTCTGTACACTGTCGTCTTGTCCCTGTGAATGATCAAACAAATGCCAAAATGGTCAATACTGTAATTTATCCAGAAGGCCAAGTCTCTGCATAAAATCTGGGGTCTTAAGATACGCCCTTTTCCACTTTTTTTTTCTTTTTATCTTTTAGATTTTTATTGGGGGAGGGGAACAGCCAAGCTGTCCTTCAATCTTAGTTGTGGAGGGTACAGCAAGCTCAGCTCCAAATCCAGTCACGCTGCTCAGCACAAGGTGCTGTGTTCAATTATTTGCGAGTGGGTGTACCACCATCCCATGTGGGAGTTGAACCAACAGCCTTGTTAAAATGGCATGCTCTATCCTCTGAGCCACCAGGTGGCAGCTCAGCTCAAGGTGCCGGGCTCAGTCTTAAATTGCAGGCGGGCGTAGCCCACTATATCGTATGTAGCCCACCACCTTGTTAGGAGCACATGCTCTCACCACCTCAGCTCGGGCTCAGTTCATTGGCCCATATGGGAATCAAACTGGCGACGCCGTTGCTCAGAGCTCATGTTTTTAACCAACAGCCACTCAGCCCGCCCCTTTTTCCACTTTTAAGATGCAGAAGTATGCTGCCACCTTAACATTGGATGGGACAAATTCTCAGTTAAAGAAGCTGCCAATCACAGGATTCAGAGCCAGCCAGTCACAGCTACCAGGAGTTTGCAGAGGGAGCTGACAGAATGGAGCTAGCTGGTCACATAGCAGCTTTTTCCCAGGAAAGTTGTCTGCAACCTTATGCTGCCAGTGCGTTCAGCCAACGGGACCGACAAGGAGGGAGAGAGATGGGAAAGGCCTGGGTTGGTAAGCAAGGTAATTGCCCAAATGACACATCAAGTAAGGAAAGAATGAAGCAAGTAATCAGAAGCTATAGAGTCTATAAAGAGGTCAAAGAACCTGGAGAAGAGGAGGCGTATAGTGCTGGAACTGCCCAGTGGGGAAGATGATCTGGGTAAATACAGAAAATGGGGAGCACTTCCCTATGCTATCTTTCTTCCTGTGACAGAATGCAAAGGTGAGCCTGCTCTGTTTGAAGCACCACTGATGGAGTAGACTTCTTGGTCTCAGCTCTCTTGCAAATCACTGCTGGAGCTGAGTCCAGAAAGCCAGGCAGAGGACCGACTTGAGCACACAGAGGCCCCATGTTTGAAGCTCCTGGGGCGTGGGTCTGGCCTGGTCCAGCAGTGCCACCCTTTCTCATCTTCACTCCAGCCCTTGACACCCCCGACACATGCACATGGCCTTGACTGGGTGCCCCAGAAGCTCTGGTACTCACGCCTGAGAGGTCTTCCTCATCAAAGTAATAGGAAGGCAGCCTGGCTAGTTGGTCACTCTGGCCAGCAGAGGATTATAAAGGATCCTGAAATCAGGCCACCAGAATAATACTAACATGATATTAAAAAGCAGGAGAGGAAGGGCCGGCCGAGTGGCTCAGTTGGTTAAGAGCTCGCTCAAGAGTGTGAGCTGAGCTCTGAGCAACAGCAATTCAATGCCCAGCCCGAGCTGAGCTGCCAACAGGTGGCAGGATGGCTCAGCTAAAAAAAAAGAAAAAAAACGGGGGTGAGGGGGAGGTAGTTAGAGTTTATACAGATGGGGGCCAAATTTGCTTGAGGCCCAAAGTGGCCCTCCCCAAATAAAAAAAAAATAAAAAGGAACAAAGGGTTGAAATGGGCAAGTGGGAGGATAGCCTAAATGAAATCTAGGCAAAGGGCATAGAGCTGAAGCATCCTATGTACCATTGTGATTTAAAGCCAGTGAGTTTGAATCCTGCTCACCATGGTTGTCCTCAGGCTCTAACACATTACCCAGCATGCAGTAGGCCTTTAAACATTTTGGAGTGAATGAATTCTCTTTTTACACTGCATTTTTAGTTATACATATATTTTATGCATCCATTCATTGTGCAGTCTCCGAAATATTCAACGATGAAGGCTTTCTGTTCCCTGTTCTCAAAAGTTGCATCCATGTACTCACTATTTGTTTTCCAGTGTCTATCAGGCATTGAGAATGCAGTGGAGAGCAAAAATAGACATGGTTCCACACTTGGAGAGCTTACAGGCTATTGAGGGAAACAAATAGGATAACCAAATAATCACAAAAACAAGCATATTACAACAATTGGAGTAAGTTCAAGAAAGGAAGGCGATAAAGTGCTCTAAGAAGGAGTTATAGAAAAGCTTCTTTGATAAAGTGATAACTGAACTAACATACAGAGTATGAAGAGGTGTTACCTAGGCAACCAGAGAGAGAAAGCTCACTCCCAGCAGAAGGAGCTGCCTGTGCCAAGGCCCTGTGACAGGACACTAAAAGGACAGAAAGGCCAGTATAGTCGGACCCCAGAGGGGTACAAGATGAGAAAGGCATAGAGCAGACCATGCAGACAAGTAAAGCAGTTGATGGGGTTTAGACAAATGGCTGTCGAAATTCTATTTGCATTTGAAAAGACCATTTGAGTTCCAGGGTGGGGAACATAAAAGTGGAGTAGGAATCTCTGGGAAATTCAATAAGCCTAAGAAGTTTTCATTTTGTTCCATAGAGGGTAGTGAGCCATTGATGGGCCTTAGGTAGGAGGACAAGTTACCTCTCATCCTAACCTCCTGAATTCACTAGTGATAGTCGCCAACTGAAAACACTTTCTCTGGGCTGGCCGAGTGGCGCATTGGTTTAAGAGCTGGCTTGGGAAGCCAGCAGCCCCGGTTTGGATCCCACATGAGGTCCAGTGACACTGCCCTCTTAAAAAAAAAAAAGAAAAAGAAAAAGAAAACACTGCAGGTGGACACATTTTGGTCACACCACAAGATCTTCCAAACTCCCACTAAGGTCCCCCTTTAACTTGACCTTTCATCTCTCAGTTCAGTAAGCCTGCATCTGGCCATCTCATGGGGCACACAGGCTCTGTAACCCTTCTTCCTCACTCCATGTGCACAATGGTCCCTTTCTGACCCAACAGAGCTGAAACGTGGCTGATAGCATAGCAGTACTGTTTCTAGAGAAAGTGTGAAGTTTTTAAGTTAAATGCCAAAGTCCTTGGAAGCATCCTGGACTGTCCTGCAAAATCTCTACTGAGGGCCGGCCGAGTGGAGCAATGGTTAAGAGCTGGCTTGGGCGCCAGCAGCCCCGGTTGGGATCCCACATATGAGGGCCAGTGACAGTGCCCTCTACAGCTAACAACAGCTCCACCTGGAGCTGGCGACAGTGTGGGCTGCAGCCCTTGCTGCAGTGGGCTGCCATAGGCTACAGTGAGTGGCCAGCAGCCAGCGTGAGCTGCCAATAGCCGCAGTGAGCGACCATCCAGAGGCCGGCAACCGATCTGCCTCATCCGGGAAAAGCGCAATGACGATACCAACATGGGCCAGTGAAGCAACGTCCTCTGCAACTAGACTGAAGAACAAAAAGACAGCAACTTGTCTGTTCCCCTTCCTCAATTCACCAACACTGTTCCCCGGGAAGCCAGATGGTGAATGGCACCCTCCACAACAAAGATTGAAGAACGACTTGGCTTCCCCAATTCCCCAATAAAATCTTTAAAATGAAAGAAAGAAAGAAAGAAAGAAAGAAAGAAAGAAAGAAAGAAAGAAAGAAAGAAAGAAAGAAAGAAAGAAAGAAAGAAAAGAGAAAAAAAGTAGAACTTTAAAAAATAAATAAAAATAAAAAAAATAATTATAATCAGTTAAGAAACACACTTTGTTCCTACAGAATCAACATTCAAAGTCAATTTTACAAACTAAATTTTATTCAATTCCAATGTTATTTTAAATGACTAATATTACAACAGGTATGTATGTCCTCTCAAATCATGCCACTGCTGAGTTCCTATTCTACACAAGAGACAGTAGGAAAGAGAAAAGTAAGCAAGATATGGTCCTTTCTTTAAGGATCTTCCAAAGTTGGAAAGAATACAGACACATACATTAGAAACTGAAGTATACACATAAAGGAATGAAACACTATTTCAAGAAATCTAGTGGTATTCGACGGAAAGAGAATTGAGGCACTAATTTTATTTTATTTATTTATTTTTTTTAGGGCAATGTCACTGGCCCTCATATGTGGGACCCGAACCAGGGCCACTGGCTTCCCAAGCCAACGCTTAACCACCGCGCCACTCGGCTGGCCTGAGGCACTAACTTAAGAAAGCAATGGCGGGCCGGCCGAGTGGAGCATTGGTTAAGAGCTGATTTGGGAATGCCAGCGGCCCCAGTTCGGATCCCACATATGAGGGCCAGTGACACTGCCCTCTACAGCTAACAACAGCTCTACCTGGAGCTGGGCTTCCAGCCCTGCAGACGGTGTAGGCTGCAGCCCCTGCTGCAGTGGGCTGCCATAGGCTACAGTGAGTGGCCGGCAGCCAGCATGAGCTGCCAATAGCCACAGTGAGTGACCATCCAGAGACCGGCGACCGATCTGCCTCATCCGGGAAGAGCATAGTGAAGATACCAACATGGGCCAGTGAAACAACGTCCTCTGCAACTAGACTGAAGAACAAAAAGACAGCAACTTGTCTGTTCCCCTTCCCC
Source organism: Aselliscus stoliczkanus (assembly GCA_033961575.1). Lineage (NCBI taxonomy): Eukaryota > Metazoa > Chordata > Mammalia > Chiroptera > Hipposideridae > Aselliscus > Aselliscus stoliczkanus. The sequence continues at coordinate 16,816,881 of CM066728.1, read as the reverse complement.
GATTCCCCAACGCTGTTCCCCTCCCCCAATTTCCCAATAAATCTTTAAAAAAAAAAAAAAACAGAAAGAAAGCAATGGCATCCAGGGAAATGTTTTTAAGGAAAAAGACATAAGCATGCCTCAAGGCTACAAAGCAGTCAGAGGAGGTAGGGATTGAAGTGGGACAGAAATGAGAGGAATGGTGACGCAAATTCCTTGAGAGCAAATTTATTCATTCCTCCCACAAGTTCTTATTCAATGTCACCCATGCTTAAGGCATAAGGGACACAGTGCCGGGATCACATCTAACCTTCTAGAGCTTGCAACAGTCAGGGCAGCTGACACTGTACAAGTGCACTGAGTGAAAAAGAGGACACAGTAAGAGCACTAGAATGTTCCAGGAGGTCAGGGAAAGCTTCCATGGGGAAATGACATTGAGGCTGAAATCTGAAGAATGAGTAAAAGTTGGCAGGAGGAGGAGTGAGGTGAAGAATATACTCCAGGCAAAGTGAACAGCAGTGAGAGAGAATTTGGAACAATGAGGAATGACAGAAGCCTGTGTCAGCTGTGAGTGACCGATTTAAGGGCCAAATTGAAAAAGGCCTTGAATGCAATGTGAGGGGTTTGGGGCTTTATGCTCGGGGTTTGAAGCAGGGGTGTGATATGACACCAGCTATCACCTGTCATCTAAATAGCCTCAGTGGCCTCCTAAATTTCATACCTACCCCAGCTCTGCCCTCTGCAAGCCATTCTCATTCTGCGGCTAAAGTAATCATTCCAAAAGTTACATCTGATCTTGTCACCCTTCCTGCCTTTCTTAAAAGCTTTCAATGGCTTCCCATTCTTTTTCTTTTAAATTGAGGTGACTAGAAATGGGAATGACTGAGAGAAAGATTATGTTTCAATGGAAAACTATAACACAACTTCGTGGATATTAAATTCTAGTCCTGTTCATTGTCTTTTTTTATTTTCTACCTATAAACTGGACTGGATCCTAAAGTTTTCTAATAGTTTCCTCCAGTATCTGGCTACAACTCTTCAAATTAGCATTTCCAATTTTTCTGCCATTCTTCTGACTTGGAATCACTAAAAATCAAAACTGCCCTTTCCCAAACTGAAGCTGGACAACTTGACATAAACTTCAGAGAAATCACCATCATGGCTCACGTATGGACAAACTTCAGGCCTTTCTGAATGGGCCCCTCAGAAAGTTTACCAGAACACCTGATGACATAACCAGAGACATTCACACTAAAAACCAGGATAATTTGACAAATTGTCACTGCCTGTCCTCACTCCATCTGTAGAGGCTTCAAGTCTAACATCGAGAAATCTTCTCGACTGCCCTCTGGACTCAAAAACTGAGTTTGTAGTTTGTTCTAACCATTAGCTTTTGTTTTCCTTTTGTTTCCATAGAAATGCCTCTTAGTAAATACCTGATTGCTCACATCAAATAGAAGCCTAACTTTGGTGGGAGCCTATTTGCAACACTGGCTCCTGAAATGAGATACAACTGTTTTATTGGACTGGCTTATGCCCGGGTCTGAAAGACTGGATCCATGGGTTATGGGACAGCCTACCAACTCAGTTTCTGGACTATGAAACTTATTGGAAAAGTTTCAGACAGGGGATGACAGGGTTTAGGACAAGCTACCCTAAAATATGGTACTCTGGCATAATGAATGTTTTAAGATGAAAGAATATGAGAAACAAATGTACAGGAAGGACTTTCTGACCTTCCCCTGAAACAAGTCATAAAACCCTCAATGTGAGAAGTACCCTCCCTGTACCGGAGGAGAGGAACACCTTTATCTCCTAGCTGGAGGATGCTGAGAGAATTCTGAACCAATGTGCCTTTCTGGGTTTCCCCCAGTTTACTACACTCAGCTCACATCCTTTTTCGTCCTATCGTTTTTTTCCACAACTCTGCACTCTTCATCAAACCTAGCATAAAACCACTCAGATTTCGGGCCGGCCGAGTGGCGCATTGGTTAAGCGCTGGTTTTGGGATGCCAGCGGCCCCGGTTCAGATCCCACATGAGGGCCAGTGACACTGCCCTCTACAGCTAACAACAGCTCCACCTGGAGCTGGGCTGTGCGAGCCCCGGTGATGGTGTGTGCTGCAGCCCCTGCTGCAGTGGGCTGCCATAGGCTACAGTGAGTGGCCCGCAGCCAGCGTGAGCGGCTGGCAGCCAAGAGTGAGCTGCCAATAGCCGCGGTGAGCGACATCCAGAGGCCGGAGACCGATCTGCCTCATCAGGGAAGAGCGCAATGACAATACCAACAGTGAAGCAACATCCTCCGCAACTAGACTGAAGAACAAAAAGACAGCAACTTGTCTGTTCCCCTTCCCCGATTCCCCAACACTGTTCCCCTCCGCCAATTCCCTAATAAAATCTTTAAAAAAAACAACACTCAGATTTAACTGCTTAAAAACCCACAAAACAGGCCGGCCGAGAGGCGCGATGCTTAAGCTCTGGCTTGGGAAGCCAGCTGCCCCAGTTCAGATCCCACATATGAGGGCCAGTGACACTGCCCTCAAAAAAAAAACAAAAACAAACAAACCCACAAAAAGGGTTTTTCTTCATTGCCTTATAAGGATCCCATGTCACAAAATTTACACTAAATTTGTATGCGTTTCTCTTGTTTATCTGTTGTGCGGGGGGATTGTTTTTTGTTTGTTTTGATTTTTTGTTTGTGTGTTTGTTTGGTTTTTTTAAAAGGCTTTTTTTCCTTTTTTTTTTTTTTTTTTTTGGAGGGCAGTGTCACTTGCCCTCATATGTGGGACCCCAACCGGAGCCGCTGGCTTCCCAAGCCAGCACTTAACCACCGCACCACTCAGCCGGCCCTTGATTTTTGTTTTTGTTTTTGTTTTTTCACAGCGTCACCCGCCAAGAACTTAGAATAGTAGAGGAAAATTATGTTTAAAAATATTTGGAGGGGACTTCCGGTAAAATGGTGGAATAGACAGACGCTGTGCTAACTACCTCCCAGGATCACACCAAAATTACAAACAATTTATACAACATTCAACCCTGGAAGTCCCCGGAACACTAGATGAACAGAATCACTAAATAAAGAGGAGGCCACGTCGGGTCTGGTAGGATGGGTAGAGACGAGAGAGGGCGAACCCCGTGAGGGAAGCCCCAGCCTTGGGGAGGCTTCTCCAGTTGGGGGAGAGACCCTCTGGCCGCACACCAAGCTCACCAACCCAGAGTTCCTTTGCTGGGAAGAGGAGTTCCAAGATAGCTGGCAGTAAATTAGTAAGGACTCTCTTTGCTCAGCTCGGTGAGGCTAAGAGCGGCTGGAGAATCAGTGGGGCCGGCGCCCGGGCTTGCTCGCCAGTGAGCACTTACCTGGTTCCTGGTGGAGGGAGTGGCTGTGTGAGCCGGGAGCCTGCGGGGACGCACTGAACTGAGCTCCTCTGGTGCAAAAGCTGGAGGTTTTTGGGCTGTTGTTCCCGTGGTGTGGAGCCTGCACACAAGTGGTGTACAGGAGGGCGCCATTTTGTCAGGGTTGGGCCCTCCCACAGAGGGACAGATCCCAGACGGCATTGGCCTGGTGGAATTGGCGCAGAAGTTCGTGTGTGCGTGCCTGCGCTGGATCCCCACCCTCCGCCTGGCTTATACTGCGTTACCAGGGAAACACTGGGCGGATGCCCTCCGGCTCCCACAGGCTGCTCACTGAGACCCGGAAGTGCGCGAGCCGCCTCGGATCCCCACCCTCCGCTCGGCTTGTGCTGCCTTGCCAGGGAAACGCCTAGTGGGCATGCTCCGGTTCCAACAGGCTGCTCCCTGAGACACGGGAGTGCGCAAGCCTCCTTGGGTCCCCGCTCTCTGCACTGCGCTTGCAGAGTTGCCAGGCTGGTGATTGGTTGTCGGGCTGCTCGGCCTGATCTGCGAGCGGCTGATTGGGATAGGCTGAGACTGGGAGTTTTCATGGGAGTGTTGGGCCATGAGCTGTGTGCCTGCATGATCCAGCCAGGGCTCTCCTGGTGATCTATCTAATACATCAAAGCAATCCCAGAGTGACAGCCAGAATGAGGAAACAAAGAAACATGTCACAAGTAAAAGATCAGTAACCTCTAGAAATGGAACTAAATGAAACAGAGGGATCCAACCTTTCAGAGACAGAGTTTAGAACACTGATGATAAGAATATTTAACAAACTTAGTGAGGACATAAGGAAGGATAGAGAAACCATAAAAAACAACCAGTTAGAACTAAAGAATACAATAATTGAAATGAAGAACACACTCGAAGGCATCACTAGTAGAGTAGATGAAGCAGAGGAGTGGATCAGCGATTTGGAAGACAAAATAGCAGAAATCACCCAGTTGGCACAACCAAAAGACCAAAGAATAAAAAACAATGAAAATAGTTTAAGAGTCCTATGGGACAAGACAAAGTGCAACCACTCTCGACTCATAGGAATACTAGAAGGGGAAGAGAAGAAGCAAGGGGTCGAGAATGTATTTGAAAAAATAATGACTGAAAACTTCCCTACCCTGGTGAAGGAAATCAACATACATGCCCAGGAATTGCTGAGGGTTCCAAACAAGCTGAATCCAAACAGGTCCACACCAAGACACATCATAGTTAAATGGCAAAGGTTAAAGACAGAGACAGAATCCTAAAAGCAGCAAGAGAAAGACAGCAGGTTACATACAAAGGAACTCCTATTAGACTAACAGCTGCCTTGTCTACAGAAACTCTGCAGGCCAGAAGGGAGTGGCAGGAGATATTCAAAGTGACACAAAATAAAGGCCTACAGCCAAGATTGCTCTACCCAGCACGGCTATCACTTAAAATTGAAGGAGAAATAAAGAGCTTCTCAGAAAAGAATAAGCTTAAGGAATTCATTACCACCAAGCCAGCATTGCAAGAAATGTTAAAAGGGCTTTTTTAAACAAAAGAAAGGGTTAAACAAGCTAACCCATGAAGACCAGGAATACAAATAACAAAATGGCAATACATATGCACCTATCAATAATCATTTTAAATGTGAATGGGCTAAATGCTCCAATCAAAAGACAGAGAGTGGCTGAGTGGATAAGAAAATAGGACACATGTATATGCTGTTTACAGATGGAATAAGATATTTCATGCAAATGGAAATGAGGAAAAAAAATCTGGAGTAGCAGTACTTATTTTGGACAAAATAGACTTTAAAATGATTACAATAAAAGACAAAGAAGAGCACTATAACCCTAATAAACATCTATGCACCCAACATAGGAACTCCTAATTACATAGAACAGATTTTGACAGACATAAAGACAGAGATCAAACAGTAACACTATCATAGTAGGGGACTTCAACACCCCATTGTCACCAATGGACAGACCCTTTAGACAGAAAATCAACACAGAAAGAGTGGCCTTAAATGACACTTTAGACCAGCTGGACTTCTTTGATATTTTTAGCGCATTTCACCCTGAAAAAACAGAATATACATTCTTCTCAAGTGCACATGGGACATTTTCCAAGATAGACCACGTTAGGCCACAAAACAAAGCTCAGTAAATTTAAGAAGATTGAAGTCATATCAAGCAGATATAAAGGAAAAACTGATGTTTGCTGGCTGGGAGGGAGTGGGGAAGAGTGAGAGGGGGAAGGTTTTGGACAGTGTAGGTGGGACTACAATGTTGCCGCAGGGATATGGGGGCAGTTCTGGGAATGTAATTGATAATGTTGTGAAGAGACTATTATGTTAAGTGAAATAAGTCAGTCGGAGAAAGACAAGTACCATATGATCTCACTTATATGTGGAATCTGAAAAACGGAATGAACGAGCAAAGTAAACAGACACATAGATATAGAGGAAAAACTGAGGGTTGCTAGTTGGGAGAGGGGTTGGGGATAAGGAGGAAGGGGAAAGGATTAGACAGCATAAATAGACAACTACAATATTGCCACAGGGTATGAAACACAGTTTGGGGAATATAATAATGTTGTAAATATTTTGTGGTGTGTCAAATAGTCACATGTCTTGTTAGGGAGACCACTTCACGGATGGAGTAGAGGCTTGATCACTGCACTGTACACCTGAAGCTGATGTTGTATAATATTGTATACCAACTGTAACTGAATATATAGGTAGTCACAGGATGTGGAGTATACTGTGGAAGAGAGTCAAAGGAATTGTAATAGATATGTATGATTTGGGGGGAGGAGTGGGGTGGCGAACTGGGGGAAGGGGGTTGTCACTTTGAGGGGTAAAAAGTATAATTATTGAATTGTGTTGTACACCTGAAACTAATTTTTAAAAAAATGTTTATTTCACAATAAAAGATTCAAAAAATATATATATTTGGAGGGCCAGCCGAGTGGCTCAGTTGGTTAAGAGCTTGCTCCAGAGTGCGAGCTCTGAGCAACAGAGTCACCAGTTCGATTCTCAGCCCGAGCTGAGCTGCCGCTAAGCTGTCGCTAAGCTGCCAATAGGTGGCAGGATGGCTCAGCCAAAGGGGGGTGGAATATATTTGGAAAAAAAGGTTTGAAAGATATGACAATATATGTTTATTCTAGATGGCAGATTATTTGATACCTCTATTATTTTCATACTTTTCTATATTTCACATTTTTATTTAAAAGATGTATACAAAAAATACAGATGCAAAGTATATGTAAGTGAGATCATTTACTGGAAGCAGAGTGAGAGTGAGTGGAAAGTGAGTGGAAAGTCTGTGGCAGGCTGTCAGATATTTTGGGATCGTGTTGTAGTTAATATGACAGTAAGGTCACAAGGATGGAGAAAAGAGCTCCTAGTCTGTAATTGGAGCATGATACATTTGGAAAGCACGTGACTGTGGAGGAATGCTAGCACAGTTCTTTGCTTTTCACGCGCAGCATTTGAAATCTCTGTAGCCAGACTGGAGAAAACACACTGCATGTTTTAGCAAGGGATGGAGACTGGCAAAAAGGGCAAACAAAGTTAAAAATCACTAAGTTGAGAATTGAAATCATTGGCCATGAAATCCAAGCAGGGACAGAAGCAAAGCTCAGAGAGCTGTGGATTAGAGAAAAAGGCTGGAATGAGAATGAAAAGTGTATTCGAAGTAGAACTGGAGGAATGTAAGCTATTCCCAATAAAATGAAGTAGCAAGAGAGGTGACAAAATCAGTTTGTGGTAGGACAGAGGAATTTCAAACTGTGAAACCCACAAAAAGGGGTTTTCTTTAATACTCAGACGAGTAGAACAGGTGTTAGCTGTTCAGTTTTGACCAGCTCTAGAGACAGAATGATTGTGAGGGATAAAACACCTTTACCATGTTTAAAAAAAAAAAATGCCCATTGGGTTTGGCTTCAATCTAAAATGTGCTGTTTTCCAGAGTCGGCTGGGTGGCACATTGGTTAAGAGCTGGCTTGGGACACCAGCGGCCCCGGTTCGGATCCCACATATGAGGGCCAGTGACACTGCCCTCTACAGCTAACAACAGCTCCACCTGGAGGTGGGCTGCGAGCCCCGGCAACAGTGTGGGCTGCAGCCCCTGCTGCAGTGGGCTGCCACAGCCTACAGTGAGTGGCCGGCAGCCAGCGTGAGCTACCAATAGCCGCGGTGAGCGACCATCCAGAGGCCAGCGACCTATCTGCCTCATCTGGGAAGAGCGCAATGACAATACCAACATGGGCCAGTGAAGCAACATCCTCCACAACTAAACTGAAGAACAACAACAACAAAAAAGACAGCAACTTGTCTGTTCCCCTTCCCTGATTTACCAACGCTGTTTCCCTCCCCAAATTCCCCAATAAAATCTTTAAATAAATAAATAAAATAAAATGTGCTGTTTTCCAAGCAGTCTCTACAACGATCTGAGTAACTTACAAAGAACAAAATAAAAACCGTGGGAAATCTCCAGGTATGTGGGGGTGCACTGTTCTTGGGAGAGATTCCCAGAAAAACCTTGCACTTGCAAGCAGCAGAGCTGAGAGGAGATGGGGGCTCTCAAAGAGCCCCAGTATTGGAGGAGCTCACTGCCCTAGAGAACAGGGGTGCTGGGAGTGAGCAGACACCCATTCCTGTAGAAGAGTCATCGAATTGGATTCCAGGGTCTATGAGGTGAAGAAGGAGGGCGGTAGCCTCACCACGCGCTCCACTGGCCCTGGATGGACTTGAGTCTAGCAGCCCACTGCCAGCAGGAAGCGACCTAGCCTTGTTGCCTGGCAACGAGCTCCCTGGCACCCCTCTCGCGGGAGTGGCCCGCAGTGACACGGGCAGGATGCGCACTGTGCATGTCGGAACTATGAGGTTTCCACCTGCCCGGGCTGGTGTGCAAGGGTGAGGCCTTGAGGTCCGCAGCCCCCCTGGGCTGGCCGGTTGCTGGGGCCGTGACCAGGCCACAGTCTGGAGGTGCACAGTCAGGTAAGCCTGTTTCACGCGTCAGGCCGCTTAGGCCTCACACGTCCCCCAGATTTGCTTCTGAGCTGGTCACCAGCGGCTTCCCACTCAGTTGAGGTAGTAGACGCAGAGCAGAGCGTTGTGTGCCTGGGTTTGTCAAGCATGTCATAATTAAAAGGCAATTCAGCGCGTAGTAGGTGCGCAGCATTTGTTGCTTAGCAATCGCTTCAGCAGTTCATTGTTTGCCTTTGTCACTGGCTCCTGTGCTCCTGCTGTCATGGGTTCCACGATGCCACTCATTCAATGACATTCAACCCCTCTGCTCTTCCTGCTGCTCCTTCCGTGGTTTCTGCTCCTCAGTTCAGCACTGCGTGCCTGTTCAGGGTTCTTCTGTTCTTGGCAGTCTTTACAGATGCTAGTCAGCTACACCATCTCAGTTACCATGACTCCTAATGGCTCTCGTCTAACAGGACTTCTGAGCTCTAGGACTGCATTGTAGGGCAGCTTCATATGCCTTTTTTCATCCCTCAGACTCTGTCTAAATCTGAAGTCATGATATTCCCTCCTCTCCCAATCTCCCACCTCCTGTGTGTTCACTAACTAAATTCATCAGTCATGAGGCATGGAGCTGTCAGATTTGACTCTTAACCATCTCCTCAGCCCCATCATTCTGTGAGGTGCTAGGTTCTATAACGCTGTCTCCATCATTCTGTCCTTTGTCTTACTGTTCTTCCACAGGTCTTTCAGGCTCTGTACCTCTTCTTTAGTTTTATTTCTGCTCCTCAGACTGGATAATTTCCAAAGGACCTATCTTCAAGTTTGTTGATCTTTTTCTTTTTCTTTTTTTACTTCTCAAATCGGAGGTTGAACCCATCTAATGAATATTTCATTTCAGTTCATGTACTTTTCAGTCCAGAATTTCTGGTTGGTTCCTTTCTATAATTGTTTTTATTGGCATTCTAATTTTGTTCATCCATTGTTTTCCTGATTTCCTTTAGTTCTTTTGGGTTTCCTGAGCTCAATGAGCATATTTAAGATGGTTGCTTTAAAGTTTTTGTTTAGTAAGTCCAATGTCTGGGATCCTCAAGAATGGTCTCTGTGAAGTGCTTTTTTTCCTGTGAATGGTCCAAACTTCACTGTTTCTTTGTATATTTTATCACGTTTTGTTGAGAACTGTACATTCTAAGCGTTAAATTTGTGGTAGTTCTCAGAGTGTGATTCTCTCAGTCATCAGGGATTGCTAATTTTTGCTTGTTGAGGGCTGGGGCTGTCCGTTACTTTTCCAAACTATTTTTGCAAAGTGTGTATTCCTTATTTTTGTGTAATCACTGAACTTTTTGTTCCATTTTCTCTAGTCAGTCAGTGACCTGATATAGAGTTCCTTAAATATCTAACGCTAAATAGGGAGGCAAGGGAGGGGGATTCTGTCTCTTTAAATCTGATAGCCATCTTTGTAGGTGTGAAGTGGCATATCATTGTGGATTTGTTTTGTTTTGTTTATTGTGGAACAGTGTGTTTTTCCCAGGACTCATCAGCTCCAAGTCAAGTAATTGTTTCAATCTAGTTGTGGAGGGCACAACTCAGTGGCCCATGTGGGGATTGAAACGGCAACCTTGGTGTTATGAGCAGTGCACTCTAACCAGCTGAGCCAACCGGCTGCCCTCCATTCATTCTTATAAGGACTCCTTCGGTTGTTAAAAGTTTCTGATCATATTCTAGAGTTCCAAATAGTTTATTCCAGTGGTTGCTTTGGTGAAGAGACCAACTCCTAGAGTTTCCTACTCTGCCATTTGGTGTGACATTACTCTGAGTCATGGTTTGTTTGTTTGTTTGTTTGTTTGTTTGTTTGTTTGTTTGTTTTTTAGCTGAGCCATCCTGCCACCTGTTGGTAGCTCAGCTTGGGCTGGGCATTGAATTGCTGTTCCTCAGAGCTCAGCTGGCACTCTTGAGTGAGCTCTTAACCAACTGAGTCACTCGGCCGGCCTTTGAGTCATGTTTTTTAAAAAATGTGTTCTGACACTGTCTGTTTTTTTGGGGGTTTCTGAAAAGATTTTATTGGGGAATTGGGGGAGGGGACCAGCCAAGTTATTCTTCAATCTTCGTTGTGGAAGGCACCAGTCACCATTTGGCTTCCCATCGGCAGCTCGTGGCCTCTAAGCTCAAGGTGCTGTGTTCAATCTTAGTTGTGGGTGGGCATAGCCACAATTCCATGCCGGAGTCAAACTAGCAGCCTCGTTGTTAAGAGCGCACGCCCTATCCACTGAGGCATCTGGACGGCAGCTCAGTTCAAGGTGCCGAGTTCAATCTTTAATTGCGTGTGGGTATAGCCCGACATTTAACAGGCAATCTTGTTGTTACACCAGTTGAGCCATCCTGCCACCTCTTGGCAGCTCAGCGACAGCTCAGCTAGGGTGCAGTGTTTACTGGCCCATGTGGAAATCGAACCCACAATGTCTGTTTTTTTTTAATTGGCCTGTATAGACAATTTACATTTAATATAATTTTTGATTAGTTAGGATTGAAGTCTGCCATTTATTTTCTATCTGATCCCTCTTTTTGTTTGGACCTCTCATTCCCTTTTCTTGCCTTCTGATGGATACTTGAACACTTTTAGTATGTCGTTGTTTTTTTTGTTTTTTGTTTTTGTTTTTGTTTTTAGCTGAGCCATCCTGCCACCTGTTGGCAGCTCAACGGCAACTCACCTCGGGCTGGCACCGAACTGCCGTTGCTCAGAGCTCAGCTCACACTCTTGAGTGAGCTCTTAACCAACTGAGCCACTCTGCCGGCCCAGTAGGTCGTTTTAATATATTTATAGTTTTTAAATAATTCTCTCTTGGTATAATTTTTTTTAATTCTTTTATTGTGAAATAAACATTTTTTTTAAATTAGCTTCAGGTGTACAACACAGTGCAATAGTTATACTTTTTACCCCTCAAAGTGACAACCCCCCTCCCCCAATTCGCCACCCTACTCCTCCCCCCCATATCATACATATCTATTACAATTCCTTTGACTCCCTTCCACAGTATACTCCACATCCTATACCTATCTATATATTCAGTTACAGTTGGCATATGATATTATACAACATCAGTTTCAGGTATAAGTGCAGTGATCAAGCCTCTACTCCATCCATGATGTGGTCTCCCTATCAAGACATGTGACCATCTGACACCCCACAAAATATTTACAACATTATTATATTCCCCAAACTGTCTTTCATATCCCTGTAGCACTATTGTAGTTACCTATTTATGCTGTCTAATCCCTTCCCCTTCTCCCTCATCCCTAGCCCCCTCCCAACTAGCAACCCTCAGTTTTTCCTCTATATCTATGAGACTGTTTCTGTTTACTTTGCTCATTCATTCAGTTTTCCAGATTCCACATATAAGTGAGATCATATGGTATTTGTCTTTCTCTAACTGACATATTTCACTTAACATAATAGTCTCTAGGTTCATCCATATCGTTGAAAATGGTACAATTTCATTCTTCTTTATAGCAGTGTAATACTCCATTGTATAAATGTACCACAGTTTCTTAATCCAGTCATCTACTGATGGGCATTTCGGTTGTTTTCAAGTCTTGGCTATTGTAAATAGAGCTGCAATACACATAGAGGTACATATATTTTTTCAAATTAGGGTCTTGGATTCTTCTGGGAAGATACCCAAGAGTGGAATTGCTGTGTCATATGGTAGTTCCATTTCCAGTTTTTTGAGATACCTCCATACTGATTTCCATAATGGCTGCACCAATTTGCAGTCCCACCAACAATGCACCAGGGTTCCTTTTTCTCCACAACCTCACCAGCACTTGCTGTCTGTGGATTTATTGATGATAGCCATTCTGACTGGAGTGAGGTGGTATCTCATTGTGGTTTTTATTTGCATTTCTCTGATGATTAGTGAGGTTGAACATTTTTCCATATGCCTGTTGGCTATCTGTATCTGTATGTCCTCTTTAGAGAAATGCCTCTTCATATCCTCTGCCCATTTTTTAATTGGGTTGTTTTTTTGGTGTTGAGTTTCATGAGTGTTTTATAAATTTTGGGTATTAACCCCTTATCAGATATATCATTGGCAAATATCTTCTCCCATTCAGTAGACTGTCTGTTTGTTTTATTGATGATTTCGTTTGCTGTGAAAAAACTTTTAAATTTGATGTAATCCCATATGTTCATTTTTTCTTTTATTTCCCTTGCCCGAGGGGATATATCAGTGAAAATATTACTGAGGGTAATGTCTGCAAACTTACTGCCTATGTTTTCTTCTAGGAGTTTTATGGTTTCAGGTCTTACATCTAAGTCTTTAATCCATTTTGAGTTTGTTCTCGTATATGGTATAAGTAGGTGGTCCATTTTCATTTTTTTGCACGTGTCAGTCCAATTTTCCCAGCACCATTTATTAAATAAACTATCTTTACTCCAATGTAAATTCTTGCTTCCATTGTCATAGATTAAATGAACGTATATGGACGGTTTTATTCCTGGGCTCTGTGTTCTGTTCCATTGGTCTATGTGTCTGTTTTTATGCCAGTACCATACTATTTTGATTACTGTAGGCTTGTAGTATGTTTTGATGTCAGGTAGTGTGATGCCTCCCACTTTGTTCTTATTTCTCAGGATTGCCGTGGCTATTCGGGATCTTTTGTGGTTCCATATAAATTTTAGGATTCTATGTTCTATTTCTGAGAAAAATGTCCTTGGTGGTTTGATTGGAATTGCATTGAGTCTATATATTGCCTTAGGTAGTATTGACATTTTAACTATCTTAATTCTTCCTATCCATGAACATGATATGTATTTCCATTTATTTGTATTTTCTTTGATTTCTCTCTTCAGTGTCTCATAATTTTCTGAGTACAGGTCTTTTGCTTCTGTAGTTAAATTGATTCCTAGATATTTTAATGTTTTTGAAGCAATTGTAAAAGGGATTGATTTCCTGATTTCTTCTTCTGATAGTTTATTATTGGTGTATACAAATGCAACTGATTTCTGAATATTAATTTTGTATTCTCTACCTTACCAAATTTGTTTATCAGTTCTAGCAGTGTTTTGAAGGAGTCTTTAGGATTCTCTATATATAGTATCATGTCATCTGCATATAATGACAATTTTACTTCCTCTTTTCCAATTTGGAGGCCTTTTATTTCATTTTCTTGTCTGATTGCTGTGGCTAGAACTTCCAGAACTATGTTAAATAGAAGTGGTGAAAGTGGGCAGCCTTGTCTTGTTCGTGATCTTAAGGGGAAAGCTTTTAGCCTTTCCCCATTGAGTATGATGTCTGCTGTGAGCTTATCATATATGGCCTTTATTATGTTGAGATATGATCCCACTATTCCAACTTTGCTAAGAGTTTTTATCATAAATGGCTGCTGGATTTTGTCAAATGCTTTTTCTGCATCTATTGATATGATCATATGATTTTTATTTTTCATTTTGTTAATGTGATGTATTACATTAATTGATTTGCGGATATTAAACCAGCCTTGCATACCAAGAATGAATCCCACTTGATCGTGGTGTATGATCTTTTCAATGTGATGCTGAATTCGGATTGCTAGTATTTTGTTGAGAATTTTTGCATCTATGTTCACTAGGGATATCGTAGTTTTCCTTTTTTGTAATATCTTTGTTTGACTTTGGAATCAGAGTGATAGTGGTTTCATAGAAAGAGTTTGGGAGCCTTCCCTCCTTCTGTATTTTTTGGAATAGTTTGAGGAGAATAGGTATTAATTCTTTTTTGAATGTTTTGTAAAATTCACCTGTGAAGCCATCTGGTCCAGGACTTTTGTTTGTTGGAAGATTGTTAATTACTGAATCAATTTCTTTGGCATTAATCAAGCTGTTCAGAGTTTCTGTTTCTTTTTGGTTCAGACTTGGTAGATGGTATGCTTCTAGAAATTTATCCATTTTTTCCAGATTGTCGAATTTGTTAGCATATTTGTAGTATTTTCTTAAAATTTTCTGTATTTCTGTGGTATCTGTTGTCATTTCTCCTCTTTTATTTCTGATTTTATTAATTTGTGTCCTCTCTTTTTCTTGGTGAGTCTGGCTAAGGGTTTGTCGATTTTGTTTATCTTTTCAAAAAACCAACTCTTGGTTTTATTGCTCTTTTGTATTGTTTCTTTGTTCTTTATTTCATTTATTTCTGTTCTGATCTTTATTATTTCCTTCCTTATACTTCCTTTAGACTTGTTTTGTTGTTCTTTTTCGAGTTCCCTTATGTGTAAAGATAGTCTGTTGATTTGATCGTTTTCTTCCTTCTTTGGGTAGGCCTGCACTGCTATGAACTTCCCTCTTAGGACTGCTTTTGCTGCATCCCAGACATTTTGGGTCGTGGTGTTTACATTTTTGTTTATCTCGAGGTATCTTTTGATTTCCTTCTTGATCTGATTTTTGACCCACTCACTATTTAGTAGCATGTTATTTAGTATCCATGTATTTGTAAGCTTTCCATATTTCTTTGTATAATTGATTTCTAGTTTCATAGCATTGTAGTCAGAGAAGACACTTGATATGATTTCAGTCTTCTTAAATTTGTTGAGACTTGTTTTGTGGCCTAACATATGGTCTATCTTGGAAAATGTTCCATGTGCACTTGAGAAGAATGTATATTCTGTAGCTTTGGGGTGAAATGCTCTAAAAATATCCATTAAATCCAGCTGGTCTAAAATGTCATTTAAGGCCACTATGTCCATGTTCTGTCCATTGGTGACAACGGGGTATTGAAATCCCCTACTATGATAGTTGTTAACTGTTGATCTCTGTCTTTATGTCTGTCAAAATCTGTTTTATGTATTTAGGAGATCCTATATTGGGTGCATAGATGTTTACTAGGGTTATGTCCTCTTGATGAATCAATCCCTTTATTATTACATAGTGCCCTTCTTGGTCTTTTATTGTAGTCTTCACTTTAAAGTCTATTTTGTCCGAAATAAGTATTGCTACTCCAGCTTTTTTCTCATTTCCATTTGCATGAAATATCTTATTCCATCCCTTCACTTTCAGTCTCTGTGTGTCTTTTGATCTGAGATGAGTCTCTTGTAGACAGCATATGCATGGGTCCTGTTTTCTTATCCACTCAGCCACTCTGTGTCTTTTGATTGGAGCATTTAGCCCATTCACATTTAAAGTGATTACTGATAGGTGCATATTTATTGCCATATTGATATTTGTATTTCTTGTCTTCCTGGATTAGCTTGTTTTCCCCTTTCTTCTGTTTGAAAAAGCCCTTTTAACATTTCCTGCACTACTGCCTTGGTGGTAATGAACTCCTTAAGCTTATTCTTTTCTGAGAAGCTCTTTATTTCTCCTTCAATTTTAAGTGATAGCCGTGCTGGGTAGAGCAATCTTGGCTGTAGGCCTTTATTTTGTGTCACTTTGAATATCTCCTGCCACTCCCTTCTGGCCTGCAGAGTTTCTGTAGACAAGGCAGCTGTTAGTCTAATAGGAGTTCCTTTGTATGTAACCTGCTGTCTTTCTCTTGCTGCTTTTAGGATTCTGTCTCTGTCTTTAACCTTTGCCATTTTAACTATGATGTGTCTTTGTGTGGGCCTGTTTGGATTCAGCCTGCTTGGAACTCTCTGCACGTCCTGGACTTGTATGTCAATTTCCTTCACCAGGGTAGGGAAGTTTTCAGTCATTATTTCTTTAAACACATTCTCAATCCCTTGCGTCTTCTCTTCTCCTTCTGGTATTTCTATGATTTAAAAATTGTTGTGTTTCATGTTGTCCGAGAGGTCTCTTTCTTTTTTATTCTTTTTTCTTTTTGTTGTTCCAGCTGGGTGATTTCTGCTATTTTGTCTTCTAATTCGCTGATCCGCTCCTCTGCTTCATCTATTCTACTGGTGATTCTTTCGAGTGTGTTCTTCATTTCAGTTATCGTATTCTTTAGTTCTAACTGGTTGTTTTTTATGGTTTCCCTATCCTTCTTTATATCTTCGCTAAGTTCCTTAAACAATCTTATCATCAGTGTTCCAAACTCTGTCTCTGAAAGTTTGGATACCTCTGTTTCATTTAGTTCCAATTCCATTTCTAAAGTTTTCTTCTGATCTTTTACTTGGGACATGTTTCTTTGTTTCTTCATTTTGGCTGTTGTTCTGTGAATTCTTCAATGTATTAGATAGATCACCTAGAAAGAAGAGGGGAAAAAAAAGAGGTGGGGGGCAGCTCTCCATCCTCTTTAATCTGCAGACTACTTGCTCAGCAATAGAGAGTCTCTGGGTGACTGAGCACCAGCTCTTAGGGGGAAGAGCTTAACGTGTTATGCGCCAGCCTCCCTCTCAGGCTTGCAGTGAGCTTTCCACAATTAGCTGCTGTGTGCTCTGGAACTGTGCTCACTACCAAAAGAAAATCTTCACAGGTTGTTGCAGATTGTCCGCTGCTGAAAAAAAAAAAAACACCCCTCTGTGGCCTGTGGAGATACGGCCCAGGCACCAGGGGATCAGGGTGCCTCTGGCAACACAGCTCTAGATGGGTGGGGCAGGCCCCCAAGACACCACTTGATGTGGTCAGTGGCCCCCACCAAGTCAGAGCAGCATGCACTCTGCACCAGCAATCAGTCCAAACAAACTCACCAGGAAAGCATGATCAGATCACGCAGGCGCACAGTTCCCAGCCCAACACTCTCAGGAAAATTCCCCATCTCAGCCTGTCCCAATCAGCTGCCCGCAGACCAGGCTAAGCAGCCCAACAGCCAATCCCCAGCCTGGCAACTCTGCACAAAACAGTGCAGAGAGAGGGGGCCCAAGATAGCTTGCGCACTCCTGTGTCTCAGTGAACAGCCTGATGGAGCCAGAGGGCACCCGCCCAGCATTTCCCTGGCAACGCAGCACAAGCAGAGCAGAGGGAGGGAATCCAAGACCACATGCGCCCACACGCACTCCTGCACCCATTTCACCAGACCAATGGGGTCCCGGATCTGACCCTCTGTGGGAGGGACCAACCCTGAAAAAATGGCGCCCTCCTGTACAGCACTCAAGTGCAAGCTCTACACCAGGGGAACAACGGTCCCAAAACATCCAGCTTCTGCACCAAAGGTGCTCAGTTCAGTACTGCCCCACAGGCTCCTGGGCCCGGCTCACACAGCTACTCCCTCCAACAGGAACCCGGTGAGTGCTCACTGGTGAGCGAATCCATGTGCCGGCCCCACTGGTTCTCCAGCTGCCCTCAGCCTCACCGAGCTGAGCAAAGAGAGTCCTCACTAATTTCTACTGCCTGCTATCATAGAACTCCTCTTCCTGGCAAAGCAACTCTGGTCTAGTGAGCTTGGTGTGGGGTCAGGGGGTCTCTCCCCCAACCGGAGAAGCCTCCCCACAGCTGGGGCATCCTTAATGGGGCTCGCCCTCTCTTGTCTGTGCCCCTCCTACCAGACTTGACGTGGCCTCCTCTTTAGGTCCTTTGTTTAGAGGCTCTGTTCATTTAGTGTTCAGGGGACTTCCAAGGTTAAATGTTGTATAAATTATTTGTAATTTTGACGTGATCCTGGGAGGCAGTTCAGAAAGTGTACGTCTATTCTGCCATCTTACCGGAAATCTCTGGTATAGATTTTTTTTCCTTTTCTTTTTTTAATTAGTTTCAGATGTACAACCCAATGCAATAGTTATACTTTTTACCCCTCAAAGTGACAACCCCCTCCCCCAGTTCACCACCCCACTCCTCCCCCCAAATCATACATATCTATTACAATTCCTTTGACTCTCTTCCACAGTATACTCCACATCCTGTGACTATCTATATATTCAGTTACAGTTGGCATACAATATTATACAACATCAGCTTCAGGTGTACAGTGCAGTGATCAAGCCTCTACTCCATCCGTGAAGTGGTCTCCCTAACAAGACATGTGACTATTTGACACACCACAAAATATTTACAACATTATTATATTCCCCAAACTGTGTTTCATACCCTGTGGCAATATTGTAGTTGTCTATTTATGCTGTCTAATCCTTTCCCCTTCCTCCTTATCCCCAACCCCTCTCCCAACTAGCAACCCTCAGTTTTTCCTCTATATCTATGTGTCTGTTTACTTTGCTCGTTCATTCCGTTTTTCAGATTCCACATATAAGTGAGATCATATGGTACTTGTCTTTCTCCGACTGACTTATTTCACTTAACATAATAGTCTCTTCACAACATTATCAATTACATTCCCAGAACTGCCCCCATATCCCTGCGGCAACATTGTAGTCCCACCTACACTGTCCAAAACCTTCCCCCTCTCACTCTTCCCCACTCCCTCCCAGCCAGCAAACATCAGTTTTTCCTTTATATCTGCTTGATATGACTTCAATCTTCTTAAATTTACTGAGCCTTGTTTTGTGGCCTAACGTGGTCTATCTTGGAAAATGTCCCATGTGCACTTGAGAAGAATGTATATTCTGTTTTTTCAGGGTGAAATGCGCTAAAAATATCAAAGAAGTCCAGCTGGTCTAAAGTGTCATTTAAGGCCACTCTTTCTGTGTTGATTTTCTGTCTAAAGGGTCTGTCCATTGGTGACAATAGGGTGTTGAAGTCCCATACTATGATAGTGTTACTGTTTGATCTCTGTCTTTATGTCTGTCAAAATCTGTTCTATGTAATTAGGAGTTCCTATGTTGGGTGCATAGATGTTTATTAGGGTTATAGTGCTCTTCTTTGTCTTTTATTGTAGTCATTTTAAAGTCTATTTTGTCCAAAATAAGTACTGCTACTCCAGATTTTTTTTTCCTCATTTCCATTTGCATGAAATATCTTATTCCATCTGTAAACAGCATATACATGTGTCCTATTTTCTTATCCACTCAGCCACTCTCTGTCTTTTGATTGGAGCATTTAGCCCATTCACATTTAAAATGATTATTGATAGGTGCATATGTATTGCCATTTTGTTATTTGTATTCCTGGTCTTCGTGGGTTAGCTTGTTTAACCCTTTCTTTTGTTTAAAAAAGCCCTTTTAACATTTCTTGCAATGCTGGCTTGGTGGTAATGAATTCCTTAAGCTTATTCTTTTCTGAGAAGCTCTTTATTTCTCCTTCAATTTTAAGTGATAGCCGTGCTGGGTAGAGCAATCTTGGCTGTAGGCCTTTATTTTGTGTCACTTTGAATATCTCCTGCCACTCCCTTCTGGCCTGCAGAGTTTCTGTAGACAAGGCAGCTGTTAGTCTAATAGGAGTTCCTTTGTATGTAACCTGCTGTCTTTCTCTTGCTGCTTTTAGGATTCTGTCTCTGTCTTTAACCTTTGCCATTTAACTATGATGTGTCTTGGTGTGGACCTGTTTGGATTCAGCTTGTTTGGAACCCTCAGCAATTCCTGGGCATGTATGTTGATTTCCTTCACCAGGGTAGGGAAGTTTTCAGTCATTATTTTTTCAAATACATTCTCGACCCCTTGCTTCTTCTCTTCTCCTTCTAGTATTCCTATGAGTCGAGAGTGGTTGCACTTTGTCTTGTCCCATAGGACTCTTAAACTATTTTCATTGTTTTTTATTCTTTGGTCTTTTGGTTGTGCCAACTGGGTGATTTCTGCTATTTTGTCTTCCAAATCGCTGATCCACTCCTCTGCTTCATCTACTCTACTAGTGATGCCTTCGAGTGTGTTCTTCATTTCAATTATTGTATTCTTTAGTTCTAACTGGTTGTTTTTTATGGTTTCTCTATCCTTCCTTATGTCCTCACTAAGTTTGTTAAATATTCTTATCATCAGTGTTCTAAACTCTGTCTCTGAAAGGTTGGATCCCTCTGTTTCATTTAGTTCCATTTCTAGAGGTTACTGATCTTTTACTTGTGATATGTTTCTTTGTTTCCTCATTCTGGCTGTCACTCTGGGATTGCTTTGATGTATTAGATAGATCACCAGGAGAGCCCTGGCTGGATCATGCAGGCACACAGCTCATGGCCCAACACTCCCATGAAAACTCCCAGTCTCAGCCTATCTCAATCAGCCGCTCGCAGATCAGGCCGAGCAGCCCGACAACCAATCACCAGCCTGGCAACTCTGCAAGCGCAGTGCAGAGAGCGGGGACCCAAGGAGGCTTGCGCACTCCCGTGTCTCAGTGAGCAGCCTGTTGGAACCGGAGCATGCCCACCAGGCGTTTCCCTGGCAAGGCAGCACAAGCCGAGCGGAGGATGAGGATCCGAGGCGGCTCGCGCACTTCCGGGTCTCAGTGAGCAGCCTGTGGGAGCCGGAGGGCATCCGCCCAGTGTTTCCCTGGCAACGCAGTATAAGCCAGGCGGAGGGTGGGGATCCAGCGCAGGCACGCACACACGAACTTCTGCGCCAATTCCACCAGGCCAATGCCGTCTGGGATCTGTCCCTCTGTGGGAGGGCCCAACCCTGACAAAATGGCGCCCTCCTGTACACCACTCGTGTGCAGGCTCCACACCACGGGAACAACAGCCCCAAAACCTCCAGCCTTTGCACCAAAGGTGCTCAGTTCAGTCCGTCCCCACAGGCTCCCGGCTCACACAGTCACTCCCTCCACCAGGAACCAGGTAAGTGCTCACTGGCGAGCAAGCCTGGGCGCCGGCCCCACTGATTCTCTAGCTGCTCTTAGGCTCACCGAGCTGAGCAAAGAGAGTCCTCACTAATTTACTGCCAGCTATATTAGAACTCCTCTTCCCGGCAAAGGAACTCTGGGCTGGTGAGCTTGGTGTGCGGCCAGAGGGTCTCTCCCCCAACTGGAGAAGCCTCCCCATAGCTGGGGCTTCCCTCACGGGGTTTGCCCCCTCTTGTCTCCGCCCGTCCTGCCAGACTTGACGTGGCCTCCTCTTTAAGTTCTTTGTTTAGTGCTTCTGTTCATCTAGTGTTCCGGGGACCTCCGGGGTTGAATGTTGTATAAATTGTTTGTAATTTTGGTGTGATCCTGGGAGGTAGTTAGCAAAGCATCTGTCTTGCTATACTTTTTTAATGGTTGCCATAGAGACTGTATTATACATACTTTTACCAGTTCAAGTGGAATATAGAAATTTTACCATCCTTAGGTCATTTGCTTTATGATATTGTTATCTTAAATATTACCTCTATATACATTGAGAACCACATGAGACAATGTTATAATTTTGCTTTCATCCATTAAACTTTCACCCTTCAAACTTTAAAATTTAAGAGATAATATTCACCCAGATATTTGCCCTAAAAAAATTGCCCTTTCTTCATTCCTGATGTCTCAAGTTTCTTTTATTTCCTTTACATTTAAACAACTTTTCCTTTATCATTTCTTTTAGAGCAGGCCTCATAGTGGCAAATCACTTCATTTTCATCTCACAATGTCTTTATTTCACATGCTTTCCTGAAAGGTATTTTTCACTAGATGTAGAATTATGGGTTGCCAGTTCTTTTCTTTCAGCACTTTAAAAATGTTTTGCCATTTTCTTCTTTACTCCATGATTTCTGATGAGAAATCTATAGTCATTCGAATTGTTATTCCTCTGTAGGTAATACTGTGTTTCTCTTCAGCTGCTCAAGACTTTTTCTTTATCTTTAATTTTCAGACATTAAATTATGGTGTGTCTGGGTATTGATTTTCTTGGTCCCATACTGAAACAGGGAAGTAAAAACCTATAGCCCCAATTCACAGCCTAAACCATCTTTCTAAAGAATCTACTCTTCAGCCCTTCTGCCTATGTACTTGGCTCGTGAGACTCCTATAGATCTTTTTCCCTTTCTTCTGTTCATTTGGGCCCTCTTCTCCAGCTTCAGCCTTTTCAAACTTGTTGAATTTATAGTAGGACTATTGGGAGAATTAAACATGCTAGACATGTATTAATCTGTTTAAGCAACTGGCATAGAATGAGCAGTCATTACGTGATGACTTTTGATGATTGTTATACCCTTCAATTTTGGCATAACCTCATCTTCAAGTAAAGATAACCCAAACTATCTATGTTTTCCCATTAAAGTAAGGGAGTCAGATTCTTGTTAGCTTCAGTTTGAAGGTAAAATTTTCACTCATGCAATAGTCTACAAACATTTGAGTGCTCACCATGTTGAGCATCCAAAGATAAACAGATAAGACACAATCAATGTCTTCAAAGGGCCCAGAGACTAGAATGGGGAATATATATATGAACAAGTACAATAAAGTAAGTGCAATGGAAATAGTCTATACAAGATAAAGTGGGGACAAAAGGTGGCCATATATTTGGAACTGAGAAAGGGTTCACAGAGATGGTGACACTTATGCTGAATCTTAGAAGATAAGTAGGTTTTTCCAAGGTGAATAAAGTCATTTCATATAGAGGCAGGATGAGCAAAAATTTGAGAAGCATTAAGTCAGTGTGGCAGGTAGTTTAGTATCCACATAACCTGTGTCATATATCTGCAGTTGGATTGAAATTGTATGTTTAGAGAAGCACACAAGCCATACTCCAACCTAATTTCCAAGGTCCTACATGATCTAGTCCCTAGTTTACTCTCCAGTTTTCTCTCTTGTCATTTGCATATAGATATTTCTAATTTTGTCTGATGTCATGTATTAATACCTACACAGTGATACAGTATTCATTTTAAAAACTAACTTCTTGGAGCTGTCTTGAGATAAAACCAGCAGCTTAAAACACATTCAATCCCAAGTATAAAATGAGAAAAAACCCACTTGATCTCTGATCTAAATTGAGGTCGAGGGGAAGGAGTACAAGGTAGCAGGTGCCTAAGTGACTGCAACCTGAGTGTTTTTACTGTAGACTTGCTGGATCTCCCCACCTCCATTCTGTTATCTATATGCCTTGTGCCGACTCTTTTATCCACAGCTGTCCCAGGTATATTAGAGGCAGATGGAACCTTAGCATTGTTATTTTCTCCTGACTTCCATTACTTTATCTGGATATGACTTGGGCAGATTAATTTTATCTCCCATACTGAGACCACTTGGTTGGATGGTAACTAAACTATGCAGCTTTTTCCTCATTTTCACCAGTTTGGGGATGGTCATTACCTGCTACTGTCCTCTCCAGCCCCTTTTCCTAAGACACCACTGACTGGAGGATGCTCTTATTCTCAGGCAGTCCAGCACTGAGGGGGCAGATGGTAGTGTCTTCCCTGTTTCCTCCTCCTGCAGCACTTTTTCCTTGGCCTTTATGCTTTCGTCACACTAAAACACATCATTCAAATGCATCAGCCTCTCTCTGGACTGCAGCCTTTACACTTGTTGATTCCTGTCCCTGAAACTCCTCTCAGCCCTTAACCGCCTCAGCCAAAGACAAGGCTTCCTCATGGAGGCCTCTGCTGACTGACCCCATAGACTGGTATGCCCTCATCTTATACTATCACAACCTGTGGCAGGTTGTAGTACCTGAAGATGTGCACAGTATCTCCAATCCCACGTGCTCTTCTTACAATATAACTTTAATGGTTCTTCTAATGCTTGGTGGGGGTGGGGGTATGTGTCTCTTCTCCTTCAACTTGTGCAGATCCTTATGATTGCCTTGACCAAATAAAGTAGACAGAAGTGATGCTTTGGTACTTCCCAGGCTAGATCATCAAAATGCTTGCACTTCTACCTTTCTGGGAATGCTTGCTCTTACAACAAAGCAGCTACACTCTGAGGAAGCCTGAACGAATCCATGTGGAGAGACAACATAGAGAAATGTGCACATGTTCCAGCTCACAGTTCAGCAGAGGTCCAGCTGACAGCCAGCATCACCACTAGCTATATAAGCAAAGATGCCTCTAGACGATTCCAGGTCCCTACCAACTACCACCCCTAGCCTTTCAGTCTTGCTAGCTGAGCTCCTAATCGTGGAGTAGAAACAAGCCATCCACTGAAATCACAAAGTCCCCGAGGATAATAAAATGTTTTATGTCACTACACTCTTCCTTGGTTTCTTACACTATTAGTAAGTGAAACAGTTTTTACTACTCTGGCACTTTCAGTGCATTTCTAACTACTTGTTTCATGTCTCACTTTGCTGTTAAACTATATGCTCCTGGAGGGCAGGCACTGTGCCTGTCGTTCTCATTGCTGTATCCTATGTGGCACAAAGTAGGTAGTGGGTGAACAATAAATAGTGAACAAATAAATAGAAGGTATGTTTCTTCTTTTAATGTAGTAGACACCCAGCTCGGTATCTGTGTGCAAGCAAGTACACACACGTTTCTGCTTCTGAGGCTGCTGCCCTGCAGTCCTGTGCTTCCCACACTGACCCCTCCCTCCCCAGGATCTCCTCTCCCCACCCTGGCGGACCTATTGGTTAGGGATGCACCTGCTTATTTCACCCAATTTTTTTTTTTTTTTTTACTTACAGTTGGTGCCTGTAGTGGTTCACTCCATCTTTTCAGGGAAAAGGTAAAGAAAGGTAAAGAAATAGGCTAGGCCAAGATAAAGTTGACCCATTTTATAATTTTATTAACGCTAATCTTGAAAGAATGAATACAAACCTCAGGTAGTGTGGTATTTTATCCTCCATGACAGTTCATTCCTGGTAGTAGTAGATTATTGGGGTTAACAGCTGTTACTGCGCCATTGTGGGCAAGCTTCAGGCTGCCCTCTAGTGGGAAGTGGCACAATAAAGTCCTACTATATTACACCCTGCGGCATCCTGGCTCCCTGGGACAAGAAAATCAGAATGCAGGGACCAGCTCTGTGTTGTTGACTATATATAATCAGCACCTACAACATTTCCTGGCATTTTAGTAGGAGTTCAACTAATATTTATTGAACAAACAAACCGACATACATTATTTATGAGGACTTAGCACATTTCCTGAAAGCCTACTATGTTTAACACATTTAAGCCAAGCATTGTAGATGATCAGGACCGGGTATAAATATCTTAGGCTTATAGGCCATATGGCTGTCACAACCACTGACTCTGCTGTCGTGGTAGGAAGGTGGCCACAGGCAGCACATAATCTAATGTGTGTGTCTGTCCCAACGAAACTTCACATATGGAAACAGACAACCTGCTTGCAAGCCATTCCTTTCTAAATGTTTTTTTTTTTTTTAAATAGCCATTCACTTTTTTTTTTTTTAAGATTTTTTTACTGGGGAATTGGGGAGGAGAACAGCGTTGGGGAATCAGGGAAAGGGAACAGACAAGTTGCTGTCTTTTTGTTCTTCAATCTACTTGAGGAGGATGTTGCTTCACTGGCCCATGTTGGTATCATCATTGCACCCTTCCCGGATGAGGCAGATCGGTCGCCAGCCTCTGGATGTCGCTCACCGCGGCTATTGGCAGCTCATGCTGGCTGCCAGCCACTCACGCTGGCTGCCGGCCACTCACTGTAACCTACGGCAGCCTATTGCAGCAAGGGCTGCAGCCTACACCGTCTCCGGGGCTTGTGCAGCTCAGCTCCAGGTGGAGCTGTTGTTAGCTGCAGAGGGCAGTGTCACTGGCCCTCATATGTGGGATCCGAACTGGGGCCGCTGGCATCCCAAAACCAGCTCTTAACCAATGCGCCACTCAGCCGGCCCTCTAAATGCTTTTTATTATGAAGCATTTCAAACCTCAGAAATGTACAGAGAATAATATAATGAACAGCTCATGTATCTATCACCCAGATTTACCAATGTTTATATTTTGCCATATTTCAGATCTTAAAAAAAACAATACATTACAGACAATATTGAAATTCCTTTGTGCACCCCACCTGGATGCCTTTCCCTTCTTTCTCTTCCTCTCCAGAGGTAAATACAATGTTGAAGTTGGTGTTTTCTTCCCATGCACACGTTTATACTCTTAATATACGAGTATGTAGGTATCCATATTAGGTATATTATTGTATATTCTTTCACTTTGCATATGCTATATTATGCCACTTGGCTTTTTCCACTCACATTATTTCTGACATTTATCCATAGAGCTATGTGTACAACACTGAATTTTTTTCATGGTGTCTTCTAAGAAATCTTTGATTATCCCAATGTCACGAAGATTGTCTCCTGTTGCCTTCTAGAAGTTTTATAGTTTTGCCTTTTATTTAGTTCTCTGACACATTTTGATTTAATTTTGTGTATGATATGAGGTAGGAGTTGAGATTCATTTTGTTCCATATGGATACCTTGTGTGGGCATTTCATAATATGTCCATAAATTCTCTGGTACTCCTTCAAATTCTTTTAAGGCATAAAAGGCACGGTGGTGCCCCCTTGCTTTTTGTCCCTTGGATCCCTGGCTCTGTGGGAAGCCAGCTGCCATGTGGTGAGGACATTTAAGCAGCCCTATGGAGAGGTCCACACAGTGAGGAACCGAGGCCTGAGGCTTCCTCCAAATAGCCATGTGAGTGAGCCATCTTGGAAGCAGATCCTACAGCTCTGGTTAAGCCGTCATCAGTGACTGTAGCCCTCGCTGATGACTGCCACCTCATGCAAAATCCTGGGCCAGAACCACTTACCTAAGCCACTCCCGAATTCCTGACTCAGAAACTGTAGAAATTTGTGTTGATTTAAGTGGCTAAGTTGTGGGGTAATTTGTTATACAGTAATAGATAATACATCCAATGTTGCAGCATCTTCCCCATTGCATTATAGTGCTGCCAATACAGATAGTCAATTGACTACACATATATTATTCTCTTTCTGGACTCTCTATTCTGTTCAATTGAGCTATATGTCTGTGTTTATGCCAACAACATACTGTCTTGATTACTATAAATTTAACTGTAGTCTTGAAGTCTGGTAGTGTAAGTCCTCCAACTTTGTTATTGTTACTTTTCTCAAAATTGATTTCACTATTCTAGGTTCTTTGCATATCCATGAAAATTTTAAATCAGCTTGTCAATTTCTACAAAAATTTAAAAAACCACCCGGGATTTTCATTGGGCTTGACTGAATCTATAGATCAATATGATAATGGCTACCTTAACAATATTGAATATTCCAATCCATGAACATATTTACTCTCTACTTATATCTTTTTCTCAAAAATGTTTTTGTAGATTTAGTGTAATGTTTTAATGCAGAAATCTTGCACATATTTTGTTAAATTTGTGTTTTTATGCCATTATAATTGACATTGTATGTTTTTTTTAAAGATTTTATTGGGGAATTGGGGAAGGAGAACAGACAAGTTGCTGTCTTTTTGTTCTTCAGCCTAGTTGCGGAGGACGTTGCTTCACTGATGGTATCGTCATTGCGCTCTTTCCGGATGAGGCAGATTGGTCGCTGGCCTCTGGATGGTCGCTCACTGCAGCTACTGGTCTATTGTATTTTTAAATACAAAATTTCAATTGTTTGTTGCAAGCATATAGAAATACAGTTGATTTGTATATTGACTCTTGTTTTGTTTCCTGTAATCTCGCTAAATTTACTCATTAGTTCTAGCAGGGTTTGGGGTTTTTTTGTTTTGTTTTGTAGATTGCTTAGCATTTTCTATGAACACAATTGTGTCATATGCAAATAAAGAACTTTTTACTTCCTTTACAATTTATATGTCAGTTCATTCTTTTTCTTGACTTTATTGTCCTAGTAATGTTGAATAGAACCGATGAGAGTGGATATTCTTATCTTGTCCCAATCAGTCTTTCCTCATTAAGTGTGATGTTAGCTATAGGCGTTCTAATATGACCTTGTTGAGGAAGTTTCTTTCTTTTCCTAGCTTGTTGGGAGATTTACTTAATCGTGAATGTTGAATTTTGTCAAATGTTTTTTACTTTACAAAGCCTGTAAATTGGGATGTTTAGATCATTAACTTTTTTTTTTTTTTTTTTTTTTTTTAAAGATTTTATTGGGGAATTGGTGGAGGGGAACAGCGTTGGGGAATCGGGGAAGGGGAACAGACAAGTTGCCGTCTTCTTGTTCTTCAGTTTTAGTTGCGGAGGATGTTGCTTCACTGTTGGTATCGTCATTGCTCTTCCCGGATGAGGCAGATCGGTCGCTGGCCTCTGGATGTCGCTCATCGTGGCTATTGGCAGCTCACGCTGGCTGCCAGCCGCTCACGCTGGCTGTGGGCCACTCACTGCAGCCTATGGCAGCCCACTGCAGCAGGGGCTGCAGCCCACACCATCACCGGGGCTCGCACAGCCCAGCTCCAGGTGGAGCTGTTGTTAGCTGTAGAGGGCAGTGTCACTGGCCCTCACGTGGGATCCGAACCGGGGCCGCTGGCATCCCAAAACCAGCGCTTAACCAATGCGCCACTCGGCCGGCCCTAGATCATTAACTTTTAATATGATTATTGACACTTCGGGTTTGCTTTTATCATCTTGCTATTTGTTTTGTATTTATTCTTTGTTCCTATTTCTCCCTTGTTCTGCATTCTTTTGGATTAATCCAGTACTTTCTGTCATTCCATTGTCTTTGTTATTTTAGTGATTACTTTCAAGTTTATAGTATATATCTTTCACATCAGAGCCTACCTTCAAAATAGGTCAGCACATCATATGCATCCTAAGAACTTTATTATACTTTCATTTCTGCCCTTCTGGCCCTTATGTTATTGTTATTATGTATTTTACTTTTACACATGATATAAGCCCCACAATACATTGTTATTTTTTCCCATCTTTATTGAGATATTATTGATATACATGTAAGTTTACTCGTACAATGTGATGATTTGATACACCTGTATATTATGAAATTATTACAATAAGGTTAGTTAACACCTTCCATAATTGCCATTTGTGTGTGTGTGTGTGTGTATAGCATTTAAGATCTACTCTTTTAACACATTGTATGTGGGAAACGAGTAAACTCGTCATATAGCTTTTTATGCCCGATTACAAAGTGTATGTGGGAAACGAGTAAACTCGTCATATAGCTTTTTATGCCCGCTTACAAAGTGTTAACTTTCAAGCACATGTATATGACACAGCATTGTTAATTATAGTCACCATAATGTACATTCGATCCCCAAGACTTACTCATTTTATAACTGGAAATTTGTACCCTTTGACCAACATCTCTCTCTTTCCTCCAGTCCCTGGCAGCCACCACTCTATTCTCTATTTCTGTGAGTTTTTTAGATTCCACATGTAAGTGAGAACATACATTATTTGTCTTTCTCTCTTTGACTTATTTCATTATCATAATTTCCTCAAGGTTCATCCATGTTGTCACAAAAGGCAGGATTTCCTTCTTTTTATGGCTCAATAATATTCTATTTTATATGCATACCACATTTTCTTTATCCATTCATCCACTGAAGGACACTTAGGTTGTTTCCATGTCTTCATTATTGTGAATATGCTGCAGTGAACATGGAAAAGCAGCTATCTCTTCAAGATTGTTATTTCATTTCTTTCAGACATATATCCAGAAGTAAGATCACTGGATACATGGTAGTTCTATTTTTATTTTTTAAAGAAATTCCATAGTCTCTTCTGTAGCAGTTGCTACATGTTAATTATAATTATAAAATTAACATTTTATAATACCACCATCAGTGCACAAGGATTCCAATTTTTCCATATCCTCACCAACACTTATTGTTTTCTGTTTTGTTTTAAAAATAGTAGCCATCCTAATGGATGTGGGGCGATTTTCACTGTGGGTTTGGTTTGCATTTCTGTAATAATTAGTGATGTTGAGCATTTTTTCATGTTTGTTGGCCATTGTATATCATATTTGGAGAAACGTCCATTCAAGTCCTTTGTCTATTTTTTAATTAGCATATTTTTAATTGGTGTATAAATATCTGTTCAAGTTCCCAATTTCCATTTTTTGACATTGGAATTGTGGGGTCATATGGTAATTCTGTTTAACTTTTGAGGAACTGCCAAGCCATTTTCCATAACAATATATGAGGGTTCCAATTTCTCTACATCCTCACCAACACTATTTCCTTTATTTATTTTTTTTTTAAATTTTTTTTTTTAGGGCAGTGTCACTGGCCCTCTTATGTGGGACCGAATCGGGGCCGCTGGCTTCCCAACCCAGCGCTTAACCACCGTGCCACTCAGCCGGCCCTACTTTTATTTTTTAAATTACAGCCATCCTAGTGGGTGAAATGGTATCTTTTTTTTAAAAAAAAGGTTTTATTGGGGAATTGGAGGAGGGGAACAGCATTGGGGAATCAGGGAAGTGGAACAGACAAGTTGCTGTCCTTTTGTTCTTCAGTCTAGTTGCGGAGGACGTTGCTTCACTGGTCCATGTTGGTATCGTCATTGCGCTCTTCCCGGATGAGACAGATTGGTCGCTGGCCTCTGGATGGTCACTCACCGTGGCTATTGGCAGCTCACAAAGGCTGCCGGCCACTCACTGTAGCCTACGGCAGCCCACTGCAGCAGGAGCTACAGCCTACACCGTCGCCGGGGCTCACAGAGCCCAGCTCCAGGTGGAGCTGTTGTTAGCTGTAGAGTGCAGTGTCACTGGCCTCATATGTGGGATCTGAACCGGGGCCGCTGGCATCCCAAAACCAGTTCTTAACCAATGCGCCACTCAGCCGGCCCTGAAATGGTATCTTATTGTGGTTTTGATTTGTATTTTCCTAATGAATAATGATATCGAGCAACTTTTCATGTGCTTCTTGGCCATTTGTATTGTCTTTGGGAAATGTCTATTTCAGTCTTTTACCCATTTTTTAATTGAACTCTTCGTTTTTGTTGTTGAGTTGTAGAGATTTGCTATATATTCTGGATATTAAACATTTATCAGAATATGATCTGCAAATATTCTCTCCCACTCTGTGGACTGTCTTTGCACTTTCTTGATAATGTCCTTTACTGCATGGAAGTCTTTTATTTTGTGAAACCTGATTTGTTTTTGTTGTTAATGTTTCAGTATGAAATCCGAGGTCATGAAGATTTACTGGTGTTTTCTTCTAGAAGTTTTACGATCAAGCTCCTATATTTAGATTATTGATCCACTTTGAGTCAATTTTTACATATGGTGTGAAATAAGAGTTCCACTTCATTCTTTTTCATGTGGACATACAGTTGTCCCAGAACCATTTGTTAAAGAGACTTTTCTTTCTCTATTGAAGGGACTTGGCACCCTTGTCGAAAATCAATAGGCCATAGATGTATGGGCTTATATCTGGAGTCTCAATTTGTTTCCACTGATCTATATATATCTGTGCCAACCAAAACAGTTTGTTTTTTTAAAGATTTTATTGGGGAATTGGGGGAGGGGAACAGCTCAGCTTTAAGGAATCAGGGAAGGGGAACAGACAAGTTGCTGTCCTTTTGTTCTTCAGTCTAGTTGCGGAGAACGTTGCTTCACTGGCCCTTGTTGGTATCGTCATTGCGCTCTTCCCGGACGAGGCAGATCAGTCCCTGGCCTCTGGAAAGCCGCTCATCACGGCTCTTGGCAGCTCATGCTGGCTACCAGCCACTCACGCTGGCTGCCAGCCACTCACTGTAGCCTATGGCAGCCCACTGCAGCAGGGGCTGCAGCCTACACCGCTGCAGGGGCTCCTGCAGCCCAGCTCCAAGTGGAGCTGTTGTTAGCTGTAGAGTGCAGTGTCACTGGCCCTCATATGTGGGATCCAAACCAGGGCCGCTGGCATCCCAAAACCAGCTCTTAACCAATGCGCCACTCAGGTGGCCCTTATTTCTGATTTTAATTATTCATGTCTTCTCATTTTTCCTTTGTCAGTCTCTGTAGGGTTGTCTATTTTTGAAGAACCAACTTTTTGGCTTTATTGATCCTCTGTTGTTTTCTATTCTGTATATCATTTGTCTCCACTCTAATCATTATTTCCTTTCTTCTACTAGCTTTGTGTAGCTTGCTCTTTTTTATCTAGTTCCCCACGGTATAAAGTTAGGTTATTGCTTTATCTTTCCTCGTTTTAAATGTAGGCATTTACGTCTATATTATTTCCTTCTGAGCAGCACCCTCACAGCATCCCATAGGTTATGTTGTCTTTTCATTTGAATTTGTAAGTATAGTTGACCCTGGAACAACACAGGGGTTAGGGGTGCTGATACATTGCATAGTTGAAAACTCATGTATAACTTTAATTGGCCCTTCACATGTGCAGATTCCTAACTGCAAATCGAAAATACAATTGACCCCTGAATAACAAGGGTTTGAACTGTGCAGGTCCACTTATATGTGGATTTTTAAAATTTAATTTCTACTCATCTGTCTTTTAAGTTCACTCATTATTTTGCAGTCTCCAATCTGCTGTTAAGCCTATCCACTGAATTTTTCAATTATTTTTTGTTTCAGCATGTTTGTTTCTAACTTATAATTTCCATTTATCTGTAGAAATTCCTTACCTATTCACTCAGTAAAACCATGTTTTCCTGTATTCTTTGGACGTATCTAAAATCTTGGTTGGCTAATTCTAACATGTGGACCATCTTGGGTTCATTTGTATATGTTGCTTTTTTTCTTGACTATGAATCACATTTTCTTCTTGTTTTTGTTTTGTATGTCTAAATGACTTTTTATTGAATACTGTGCATTGCAAACAATACTCTGGAGTCTGTTATCTCTCCATGAAGTATATGGATTTTTGTTTCAGCAGGCAATGTAATTATTGGCCAATGACCTTACACTTGTTTAAGCTTAGTTTTGTTTTGTTTCTACAGATCAGAGGATAGTCTAAAATGTTTTACCAAGGCCCACTGACTTGGTAAAACTCAACCTCCAAATTATTTTCCTATGGATCTTGTCATGGTTTGATTTTAGGCTTTATTAGGACAAACCTAGAGAGTAGGTCTTACCCCAGGTTGTTAACCTTTCTGCTGTTTTCGGCTGGATGCCAAAGATGTTTAAAGATGTATTTACAAGATCACTCTACTTTGGCAGGGCCGTAACTCCCCTGGCAATGTGCTTATCCCAAGACTGCTCTAACTCTAATATCTCTGTTCTAATCTTAACCCCATATAATACCTACTTTCTGGTAAGCCTCAGGTAGTCTCACCCCATGTATTTACAGCCTTGCTGTATTACTCAGGGTTCTCCAGAGGTACTGGGCCAATAGGCTACACACACACACACACACACACACACACACACACACACACACACCTGTAATAATAATAATTATTAAAATATTATTATTATTATTAGGAATTGGCTCATGTAATTATGGAGGTTGAGAAGTCCCAAGATCTGTAGTCAGCAAGCTGGGACCCAGGAAAGCCAACAGTGTAATTCCAAGGCCAAAGGCCTAAAAAGCAGAAGAGCCAGTAGTATGAGTCCCAGCCCAAGTCTGAAAGCAGTGGACCAATGTCCCAGCTCAAAGACAGGCAGAAAGAATTCTTACTCAGTCTATTCAGGCCTTCGACAGAGGCCCACCCACTGGGGAAAGGGTAATCTTCTTTACTGAGTCTACCAATTCCAGTGTTAATATCATCCAGAAACACTCTCATAGACACACCAAAAAATAATGTTTAACTAAATAGCTGGGCATCCGGGGCCAGCCGAGTGGCGCGTTGGTTAAGAGTTGGCTTGGGACACCAGCTCTGAGCAGTAGGGCCCCGGTTCAGATCCCACATCTGACACTGCACCCTCTACAGCTAAGATGGTGACCAACAGCTTGACCTGGAGCTGGGCTTCCGTCGCCGGCGATGGCATAGGCTACAACCCCTGCTGCAGTGGGCTGCCATGGGCTACTGTGAGTGGCTGGCAACTGTCGTGAGCAGCAGGCAGCAAGTGTGAGCTGCCAAGAGCCGCAGTGAGCGGCCGTCCAGTGGCCAGGGACCAATCTGCCTCATCCAGGATGAGTGCAATGATAATACCAACATGGGCCAGTGAAGCAACGTCCTCCACAGCTAGATTGAAGAACAAAAGGACAGTGGCTTGTCTGTTCCCCTTTCCCAATTCCCCAATAAAATCTTTAATAAATAAATAAATATCTGGACATCCCATGGCATAAGTTGAGGCATAAAATGAACCATCACACCGTCCTTCAGCCACAGATCTGTGGGGAACTCACACATAGATTTCTGGATCTCCCTATCTCCATGGTACCCTCCTTTCCTGAGCTCTGCCCAATGGTTTCCAGGCTTTTCAGCTGTTTTGAAGTCTGATCTCTGCCTCCTCGGCCCAGTGGGATCACCCTACTTTGCTCAGACTCTAGCTCTCTGCATTACAGTTGGGAAATTGTCCCCAGGTAGAGAAGCAAGGTGATTTGGGGGGCTCACCTCATGAATTTCCTCTGAGGGATCAGCCTTGTGTTCCCTGTTATCCTCTGCCTGAAAGTAGTTGCCTCATAAATTTTCTCCACTTTTACAATTGTTTATGGTAGGAGGATCAGTCTAGCATCACTTAATCATGGCTGTAAAGGTTGGTAGTTTTCATTTGCTTTTAGGGTATTTTGTTATATGAATTATACCACTATTCATCCGTTCTTGTGTTGGTAGACATTAGATATTTAGGTGTATTCAAATTGTCAGTAATACAAATGATGCTGTAATACCTAACTTTGTACCCAGGAATGGAATTGCAGGGTTACAAAATATATATTTCTTCAAACTTATTAGATATTGCAAAGTTGCTCTTCAAATTATACGGTTCTACATATACACAAATAGCATGATTTCCATTTGTGCCACATCCTTGCCAAAATTTGATCTATTGAACTATTAAATTTTTTACTTGTGCAAGTAAATGCAAAATTGTATCTTGTTACCTCAATAAACCTTTCCTAGATCACTAGTGAGGTTAAACAAATATACATATGTATATACTTATTATTGGCTATTTGGGTTTCTTAGTAAATAGCATTTTTTTTTTATTACTTGTCCTTTTTTACAATTGGTTAATCTTTTTGTTCTTGAGTCTTAGGAATTCCTTATAAATTCTAGTTATTAATCCTTTTTTGGTTACAGAGTTAGATTTGTTTTTTTCCCCCCAATCTTGGCTTGTCTTTTAGCTGCCTGTGAGTATATGACTTCCTATACAGCAGTGTTAAATTTTAGCATAGTTATATTTGTCTATGTTTTACTAAATGATTGGTGCTTTTTTTTTTTAACCTCTAAACACAGTGGTGCCCCAGGGCCAGGCCTTGGAACTCTCTATCCACATTAATTCCCAAGTAATTGTACTTAGTCTCACGGCACCTGTACACTGATATCGTTTACATCTAGCTCCTCTGAACTCCAATAATATACAATAATTTGAAGAACCCCCTAGGCTGAGCTAGATCTTTCTTCTTCCCTTATTACAAAAGTTTGTTGAATGGGAAGTCTGCAGTCACTGCCTCCACTTCCTCATCTTCCATTCACTGTTTAACCTGCTGTAACTTTGGCTTTTGTCCACTATTCCACTGATACTGATGATTTTTTCTTCGGCAACACAGCCCATCCCTTTTTCTTTCTTTCTTTCTTTTTAAAAATATTTTATTGGGGAATTGGGGGAGGGGAACAGCGTTGGGGAACAACAGAAGGGGAACACACAATTTGCTGTCCTTTTGTTCTTCAGTTTAGTTGTGGAGGACGTTGCTTCACTAGCCCATGTTGGTATCATCATTGCGCTCTTCGCGGGTGAGACAGATCGGTTGCCGGCCTCTGGATGGCTGCTCACAGGCTGCCAGTCGCTCACGCTGGCTGCCGGGCACTCACTGTAGCCTATGGCAGCCCGCTGTAGCTATGCTGTCCCCGGGGAATCACAGCAGCCCAGCTCCAGGTGGAGCTGTTGTTCACCAACTTAGCTGTAGAGGGCAGTGTCACTGGCTCTGATATGTGGGATCCCAACGGGGGCCACTGGCATCCCAAGCCAGCTTTTAACCAACACACCACCCAGCCGGCCCTCCCATTTTCTTTTCAAATAAAGTCTTAAGTGAATTAAGTTATATTAAACAGAGAGAAGCAGTATTGGCCTAGCAATGAGTTAGGGAGAAAAAGAATTGCTCACTTTTCTCATCTTTCCAAGGTGCTCTAGAAGCATTTTTACTGAGCCCTGCCTATCTTTCCAACCTCTCTATTCCCCCCAAACGTCCTAATCTCCAGCCATATTGAACTATTTGGAAACTCTTGTATCATACGCCTTCCCATCTCTGTGCTTTTGTGCAATGCTCCTTGAGATGAGAAAACTGGTTAAAGCAGGCTCAAGGCAGCTGAAGGAAAGAAGAAGTCCATCTTTCCCTTTATCATTCTTTCTTTTTTTTGAGGGCAGTGTCACTGGCCCTCATATGTGGGACCTGAACCGGGGCCGCTGGCTTCCCAGGCCAGCGCTTAACCACCGCGCCACTCGGCAGGCCCCATTCCTTCTCTTTTTATGCCTCTATCATCACACTTACCACACTGAATTGTAACTGTCTATTTACATATCTTTCTATCCTACTAAACTGAGGATTGCTAGAGATCAGAGAACCTACCTTTCCTCCATCAAGGTCTTTAATATATATCAATAATGGAATGAATAAATCAATGAATGAATGAATGGCCGAGGAAGCTGAGCTAGGCTAAAGTCTGAATGGGCAGACCAGCAAGTTTGTTTCTTAAAACAGTTTTATTAAGGGCCGGCCTAGTGGCTCAGTTGGTTAAGAGTTGGCTTAGAGCACCCGTTCTGAGCAACAGGGCTGCTGGTTCGATTCCCACATGGGCCAGTGAACGCTGCACCCTAGCTGAGCTGTCGCTGAGCTGCCAATAGGTGGCAGGATGGCTCAGCTGGTGTAACAACAAGATTGCATGTTCAATGATGGGCTACACCCACCCACAACTAAGACTGAACTCGGTCCCTTGAGCGGAGCTGCTGCCAGGATGGCTCAGAGGATAGAGCGGGCACTCTTAACAACATGGCGGCTGGTCTGACGCCCACATGGGATGGTGGCCTATGCCCACCCGCAACTAAGATTGAACACAGCACCTTGAGTTTGGAGGTCACGAACTGCTGACAGGAAGCCAGATAGTGACCGGTGCCCTCCACAACAAAGATTGAAAACAACTTGGCTGGTCCCCTCCCCCAATTCCCCAATAAAAAAAATTTTGAAAAAAAACACACCCATAAAACAGTTTTATTAAGATATAATTTACAGGGTGGTGAAGCATAATCTAATTCTAAAACATTTTTGTTCCCCCAAAAGAAAACTCTACCCTTTAGTGGACACTTTCCATTCCCCAACCCCCAATATACTCCCCAGCCCTAGACAGCCACTAATCTTCTCAGACCAGCAAATTTAGATTAACATAGGTAAATTGATCACAAATCCTCAAAATCGGTTCTGGACCATCATGTGAAATTTGGTAGATAATTGTCCCACTTTATCAACTTGTACTGCAGAAACTCAAACTTGAATTGCAGCTCCAGGTTTGATCCGAAATTTGATCGGGAATTTATTAGAATTAGATCCACATTTAACAAAGGTGGTTGGTTTGGGTTGGTCTTGCTTTTCACTGTTGTTTACGTAAACTCCCTTTAGTTGTCTATACTTTGGCAGAAAACAGGGTAACTGTAAATACCTCATACGTAACCTCTGGTAGCAATTACAAAAAGTGCCTGATAACAGCCTCTTCTGGAGAGTTTAGTCCCCTAGAAGATACCATGGATTTAGCATTCCGTGAGTAGTCGCTTTCCGGAGCTATTATTTTTAACCTGATTCTTCACAAGCTCACCTCTGGATGGGTGCCGTGCGGTTGGACACTCAGGAGGCCTCGAGGATCAGAACTCGGTTTCCAGCGAGGCAGCATTTTAGCAATTGAGTCGGGTCTACAGCGTTGCGAGACAGTAACATTTCCCCAAGCATTTGCGCGTCCGAGTCGCGGGCGTAGTGACGCAAGCAGCGCGCGGTGACGCCCGCGCCGCGCGGTGCACGCTGGGATATTTAAGTCCTCTCCGCGGCGCGGAGCCGCGATGTCTCCGGCGGCTGCGGTGCCTGGAGGAGGCGAGCGGCGGCGGCCCATAGCGAGTGTCAGGGACGGCCGGGGCCGGAGCTGGGGCTGCGGCGGAGCGGCGCTCCTCGGCCTGTCGCTGCTCGGCCTCGTGCTGTACTTGGTGCCGGCGGCGGCTGCGCTGGCCTGGCTGGCCGTGGGGGCTACCGCGGCCTGGTGGGGAGTGAGCCACAAGCCCCGAGGTTCGCCCGCCTTCTCCTCGCTGGTTCGGAACGCGCGGCGTCCGCGAACACTGCTGACCTCACCTCCGGCCAAGTCAACGGTAAACGGAAACCTCCTTGAGCCTCGGACCTTCCTCGAAGGACCCGATCATGCTGAGCTGCTCCTAATGGGCAGTTACCTCGGCAAGCCCGGCCCCCCGCCGCTTGCCGCAGCTCCGGAGGCCAGGGACCTGCGGGACAGGCCTGGCCGCCGCCCGCCCGCCCGCCCCGCGACACCGGTTCACTCGCCCCATCGTGTGGACCACATTCACCCTTCTCTCCCCACCCCCCTTCTCCGACCCTCCAGGAGGCCCTCCCACAGGTAAGATCCTCCTCTGTCCACTGGCTTTGAATTGAGGACTTGACTTTTAAATCCGATTTGTCCTATTTAAACTGTCTGAATTTTAGTACAATATAGATTTAGCAGAATATTCCTTAACACTAACATATCCCTATTTCAGGTCATATAGTATGTTTTGTTATATATTTTCTTTGAACCGATAAGAGAAATTCTATCAATTAGCTGAGTTGCAGAGTTCAAAGAAGTGTTCCTAGGAAACACTTCTTCCATTGATAAAACTTGATTGATCAAGATGATCAAATGAAAGAGACATTTTTCATTTAGTACCAGTAACAGAGAGATGCGAGGAAGTACAAAAATTTAGTGAATATCTTAGTTTCTTGTTAAGTACATTTAGTTGAAAGATGAACATTTAGGTGTTAAGAATGTTTGACTTTTGGCGTGTATTACTGATGGCTTAGCATAAAAGATTGAAGGATTCTTGAAAAGTTCCTCTCTGTATGTCCACTTTTCTTCCATCCTAGTTTTACTTGTTGTGGGCAAGGTTTTCAATTTCCCTCTCAAATTGTTGAAGCCCATTGTAGGGGCAGCTGTTAAGCAGCTGCCACTCTCTGCCCTTAAATGGAATGGGGTAAATTGGCATAAAAATACTGTGTTCTATGTTGCTTAGAGGTTTAAGCTCTCTGGAACATGTCTGAACCCACATGGTTCTTTAGTCAGTTAAATTTTCTGGCATTCTTTTAAGCTTTTTTGGTTCCATAACATATCTCCCATTCTCCACAGGGATTGTGGGACTTTATCAAATCGGTTTCTAATAACACCTCGAAGACGATATCCAATCCAGCAGGCCCAGTATTCCCTTCTGGGGGTACTTCCCACAGTGTGCTGGAATGGTTGTCACAAGAAGACTGTGCTATCTCCTCGTAATTCCAGAATGGTGTGCAGCCCAGTGACAGTGAAGATTGCTCCTCCCGATCGCAAATATACTCATTTTCCAGTGTGAGTATTATTGTTTATTCTTCTATGGTTGTTCCTCTTGACAACTATAAAGCAAAAAAAAAGGAAGTACCTGTACTTTAAGTGAGAATCCCAAATTCAAGGTGTTGAACTGTTTTTTATTTTCTTGTTTTTTGCCTGAGACTGTAGCTTTAATTGCCAAGGGTGTTTTCTATGAATATATAAATTACACTTTTGCATGTTGGCTAGCTTCTGATATCTAGTGGTTGAAGTCTGTGCTATATGACATGGTACTTAAAATATCTTAATGCTAGATCTTGCTTTTCATTGCAGGTCAGAGCAGTTAATCAGCTCAACACTGTCCTCACCATCAAGTAATGCTTTAGACCCATGTGCAAAGGAGACTGTACTGAATGCCCTCAAAGAGAGGAAGAAAAGAACAGTGGAGGAAGAGGAACAAATATTCGCTGATGGACAGGAAAATAAAAGAAGGTAACAGGCCCAGCAGAGTACTAAAAAAAAGCCTCCCATTTGGACTCCTGTGATTTTCTGAAATACAGCTTTTTCCTATAAAGCTATACTTCAGTTTGAGAGCTTTTGTAGGTCTCCTTTGGTTTTCATGGAAGAGCTTGGTAACAAGGGCTTTAATGCGGTTCATCTCAGGCTAAGAAACAGGTTAGATAAATGTTATAATTTACCTTTTCCTTAAGTACTAGAAATAAGCCAACAACTATTAGTCTTGTTGCCTCATACTTTTTATATGAATGTGTTAAATTCTGTTTGTTTTTTATTAAAGTTTTTTTTTTATAAGATTTTATTGGGGGAGGGGAACAGACAAGTTGCTGTCTTTTCGTTCTTCAGTCTAGTTGCGGAGGATGTTGCTTCCCTGGCCCATGTTGGTATCGTCATTGCACTCTTCCTGGAAGAGGCAGATCGGTTGCCAGCCTCTGGATGGTCACTCACCTCGGCTCTTGGCAGCTCACGCTGGCTGCCGGCCACTCACTGTAGCCTATGGCAGCCCACTGCAGCAGGGGCTGCAGCCTACACTGTCGCCGGGGCTTGCAGCCCGTGAGCTATTGTTAGCTGTAGAGGGTAGTGTCACTGGCCCTCATGTGTGGGATTCCAACCAGGGCCGCTGGCGTCTGTTTGCTAAGCACGGAAAGAGAGGAGGTTGAAGTCACTAATTAGAATGCAGAATTGCTTGTGACTTTCCAAGGAATCAGTTAGGAAGTCGACTCTTTTTTTTGTTTTTTGTTTTTTGTTTTTTGTTTTTTTTTTTTTTTTGAGGGCAGTGTCACTGGCCCTCATATGTGCGACCCGAACAGGGCTGCTGGCTCCCCAAGCCAGCACTTGACCACCACACCACTCGGCCGGCCCTCTACTCATTTTTTAATACAACATATTGAACAGCTGCCAGAGCCTATTTCAGGTACTGTGGATAGAGCAGTGAACAAAACAGAGTTTTCACGGGACTTATTTGAGGGGGAGACACAAAAAGGGGGAGGGGATAATGAAATAAACAAGGTGATATAACAGGGTAATGAGAAGGCGGCTTCTTTACATAAGGTGGCCAAGGAAGCACTCTCTGAGGAAACAAGTAGCCCCACATTTGAAAATATAATCATTCGGGGCCTGCCGAGTGGCTCAGTTGGTTAAGAACGCGAGCTCTGAGCCGCAGCGTTGCTGGTTCAATTCCCACATGGGCCAGTGAGCTGCACCCAAGCTGAGCTGCTGCTGAGCTGCCCACAGGTGGCAGGATGGCTCAGCTGGTAAAAGCACATGTTCCTAACAAGGTTGCTGGTTGAACTCCCGCGTGGGATGGTGGCTATGCCCACCCGCAACTAAGATTGAACATTGCACCTTGAGCTGAGCAGCCGCAAGCTACCAACGGGTGGCCAGATGGCGACTGGACTTGGAGCTGAGCTAGCTGCGCCCTCCACAACTAAGGTTGAAGGACAACTTTTAGCTGTTCCTCTTCCCCAATTCCCCAACACTGTTACTCCCCTTCCCTAATTCCCCAATAAAATCTTTAAAAAAGAAAGAAAAAAATATAATCATTGTCCCCTTTACCTAGACCAGATTGTTCATATCCCACAGGTTCAGAGTTGGCCATCTTTGAGGCTGTAGATAACAAAATTAAGTTGGGAAGTATTAACTAATGCAAGTATATTTGTATAACATGAAAATCAGGTAATGATGTCTAGAGATATGATTTAAAGAGAGTAACTGGAGCTCATGTCAGCTAGCTAAGCCGGAGCAGCAGGAGGCAGAGGGTGTGGAGGTGGGGGAGGAAACAGCTGTTCTCATGGTCCAGATGGGGTTTTCATGCACTTCACAGGGGCCATTCACTTGGCTCGAGCGAGCCTATAACTGAGGATTGTGTATTGCTTCCATAATTAGAATAAGCAGTGATTATGTGCATCACACATAAGCCCTTCTTATACATGAGATGTAAAGGTTCCCCCATAACAGATTTGCCATATTAATCTCTAGAGCACTATGGGATGTGTGGGTTAGTCCCTAAAGATGTTTTTCTTTTTAATTTGTGGATGGTAGGGTGACAAATTTGTGATTGTAATTAATGCACCAGAATAGTTCAAAAGGTTTTGAAGTAGAGTAAGTCATCACTTAACATGGTCGATAGATTCTTGGAAACTGACAACGTATAACGACAAAACCAATTTTCTGTTAGGCTAACTGATATAAATAAGAGTTAAGTTCCTATGGCATCTCATCAACATAACGAAATGTTAAACAAAATGATGTTATTTGAGGACCTGCTGTATTTTCATACTTACTGCCAGAACAATCTTAGAATAAATTTTCCTTTTGGAATCTTTGGGATTTGAAGCAAACTTTTTCTTGTCTAGCATTAAACCTATGCTCCATAAAAATAGTATAAAGTCCCAGGAATAAGAGAATATGCTTTAAGGAAAAAAAGTTATTTCATTTAATTGAGAGTTTTTTGATTTGTCACAGGCGCCATGATAGCACTGGGAGTGGACATTCAGCATTTGAGCCCATGGTGGCCAATGGAGTTCCTGCTGCTTTTGTGCCTAAGTAAGTGAGAATCCACCTGGTTGATATACACACCATTTAGTAAAACGGCAATGTCAAGAGTTATTGTCCTATAGATTTTCCTCTTTGCTTTTTGCATTGCTTTATTTGTTCAAGTTCAATTCTTTGAAATCAGAGGAAGGTTTTGAGTAACTTGCCACAGGAACTCTCTATGGCTGAATTATGCTAAGGCAAGAGGATTTGTAACTATATTTACTAACCAAGTATGTAAACAGAAAGATCACAAGGTGTGCACAAT
This sequence comes from Aselliscus stoliczkanus, assembly GCA_033961575.1. NCBI lineage: Eukaryota > Metazoa > Chordata > Mammalia > Chiroptera > Hipposideridae > Aselliscus > Aselliscus stoliczkanus. Next base: position 16,774,146 of record CM066728.1, on the reverse strand, counting down.
GGATAAAATGCAACAATGTGAAATTTAAGATAAATGTTAAGTTTCTACATTTGAGGAAGAAATGAATGGGGAGGGAAAGTGGCTCAGAAATATGTGGGAAAAGACTTGGTGTAGCTTAAATGATTAATTTGAGCTAGCAGTATAATGTGGCTGCCGAAAAAAGCTACGTGCTCCTAGTTTGTGCTGATAGAAGAACAAAGACCAGAATGAGGTAGGTAAGCAGTAGTCCTGCTTTCCTTAATTCTGCTCTGATTGTCTGTGTCAATTATCTCTCAATAAAGCTTTGAAATAAAATAAATTAAGAGGAATCATTTTGTAACTATATTTGTAGTTTTGTAACTATATTTGTAGGATTTGTAACTATATTTACTAACCAACTATGTAAACAGAAAGATCACAAGGTGTGCACAATGGATAAAATGCAACAATGTGAAATTTAAGGTGGTGGTGGGTGAGGGAGTTTTGAAGGTGTATACTGATAAGTACTAGCCCAGAGGAGAAAAATCTCAAGGGAATAAGGAAATGAAGGAGGGAAGGATAATGGTCTCCCAAAAACAGAAGAAGACCTGTGGCATGAAAAAGAAAACAGCTTGCTTGGTATAGCTGCAAATAGGATCCATGAGTGAAAGTTAGAGAAAATATGTTTTCATCCAATGTAAGAATAAACTGGTCCACATTTGACATTCATCACTCCAGGAGGTAGTTGTCTATATTATAACAGAGGTCGGAGGACTATTCCGCAGGAAGGATATATAGGGAATTTTTGTTTCGGTTGGAAGCTTAGAAAAAAATGATTCCTCTTATTTTATTTCAGAGCTTTATTGAGAGATAATTGACACGTAATAAACTCTCTTAAAAGTGTATACACTTTGATAACTTTTGACATGTATAAACCTGTGAAACCATTATCACAGTCAAGGTAATAAACATAACCATCACTTCCAAAAGTTTCCTGTGTCTCTCCAATCCTGCCCCCACCGCCAGACTTTCACTGATCTGCTTTCTGTCACTGTAGATTAGTGTGCATTTTGTAGAGTATAACATAAGTGGAATCATACATTTAAGTTTTAAAATATTTCGCTTTTCCTTTTTGACTTTGTCAGATATATTTAGCTGAATTGTTAATAAAATTAAGAGCATTATCCTTTTCTATTAAGTTAATGTAAGACAGATTTTGTGGCTATGGATGAAGGCTTCAAAGAATGTTGCATTCAGTGGCACATCTAATTATCTTTTTCCCTTTTATTAGGCCTGGGTCTCTGAAGAGAGGTCTCAATTCCCAGAGCTCAGATGACCACTTGAATAAGAGATCCCGCACCTCTTCTATGAGCTCCATGACCAGCACGTATACAGGTGGCATTCCTAGCTCCAGCCGCAATGCCATTACCAGTTCATACAGCTCTACTCGAGGTGTCTCTCAGGTACGTTCTTCTTTTGGCATGAGCAAAATAGGTTCCTAGCATTAATTAATTGATTAGCCAGTGTTTTCTAACCACCTCTATCTGTCAGATATTGGGACTACCTCTACACTAACAGAACGTACAAATCCTTGAATGATAACTATAGGCCAGTGGAACAGAATAAAGTAAACCAGTGTGTGTGTGTGTGTGTGTGTGTGTGTGTGTGTGTGTGTGTGTGTGTGTAAACCTTATACAAGACAAAAACATTATTGCAGATAAATGGACAAAGGATGAATAATTCAATAAATGGTGTTAATTGGACAGAGAAGGTAGATTGAGTCTGGATTATATTGGGTCATAAAAGAAATTTATCCTACAGGCATTGCAAATTTAGTGGAATTTTTAGAAATAAGAAGTAATTATTTTTTAGAAAGAGGATGTCATATAACATAGGGAACAGAGCAGGCTTAGCTACCAGACAGACTTGGGTTCAGATTTTTGGCTCTGACACTTAGTATAAGGCCTTTGGCAGTAAATCACTTAAATCTTTCTCTCATCTCGGAAGGATTGTTGTAAAGATTGAAGGTAATGCCCGTTAACAATGCCTGTCAATAAGTGGGTAACCAGTTACATAGCAGTAGGGGAAAAAAGTGTGTGGAGGACGATTGTAGAGGAGAGAAATTTTGAGATAAATTAATCAGTCCAGAAGGCTCTCATAGTAACATAAATGCAAGAGGAGGGTCTAAGCCAGAGCAGTTGTGAGAATGCAAACAACAGGGCAATAATAACCTTCACCTTGAGCACTTATTCTATGCTAGGCACCGTATGTACATTTCCTCATTTGATCATCACAACAGGTCTGTTAAGTATACCCATTACCCCTGTTTTTTGTTGTTGTTTTTTTGAGGGCAGTGTCACTGGCCCTCATATGTGGGACCCAAACCGGGGCCACTGGCTTCCCAAGCCAGCGCTTAACCACCGCGCCACTCGGCCGGCCCCCATTATCCCTGTTTTTTAAAACCTTTTTATTATGTTAAATTTCTTTTTTTTTTAATCTTTCACCACTAAGTATGATGTTACTGTAGTTTTGTTATTGTGTTTTTGTTTTTTTAAAGATTTTATTGGGGAATTGGGGGAGGGGAATAGCATTTGGGAAGCGGGGAAGTGGAACAGACAAGTTGCTGTCCTTTTGTTCTTCAGTCTAGTTGTGGAGGACGTTGCTTTACTGGCCCATGTTGGTATCATCATTGTGCTCTTCTCAGGTGAGGCAGATTGGTCGCCGGCCTCTACATGGCCGCTCACAGCGGCTCTTGGCAGCTCACACTGGCTGCCAGCCGCTCACGCTGGCTGCTGGCTGCTCACTGTAGCCTATGGCAGCCCACTGCAGCAGGGACTGCAGCCTACACCGTCGCTGGGGCTCACAGCCCAGCTCCAGATGGAGCTGTTGTTCACCATCTTAGCTTTAGAGGGCAGTGTCATTGGCCCTCATATGTGGGATCTGAACCAGGGGCGTCCCAAGCCAGATCTTAACCAATTTGCCACTTGGCTGGCCCTATTACGTCAGATTTCAAATGTACACATAAGGAAAGAAAATATAATGATGAACCTCCATGGAGCATCAGTAGTTAACAGCATTTTGTCAGTTCTGTTCCATCAATAACCCCACATTTTTGGTTTTGTTCTTGTGTTTTAAAGTAAATTGCAAACATGTCATTTCATCTATAAAAGTACATTGATAACCACAATACTATTATCCTTCTTAATAATTATTTCATATTAGTTAATATCACTTCATGTTCAAATTGCCCTTATTTCCCCAAACTGTCTTTAGTACAGTTACTTTGTTTCAGGGATCAAAAATTAATTCACGGGCCGGCCGAGTGGCGTGGTGGTTGAGAGCTGGCTTGGTGATGCCAGCGGCCCGGGTTCGGATCCTACAGATGAGGGCCAGTGACACTGCCCTCTTAAAAAAAATAAATAAATAATCATTATATTTGGTTCATATGTCTTTGAGGCTCTTTTAATCTATAATGCTACTTATTCTCTTTATTTCATGCCTTTGAAAAATCTGGGTTATTTTGTTCTCTAGGATTTCCCACATCCTGAATTTAGTTTGCATTGTCACAGTGTCATTTTAACACTTACTGTATCCCCTGTTTTCCCTGTAAACAGGTCGCTGGATCCCGAGGCTTGATTAGATTCAAGATCAATTGTTTTGGCAGAATGTGGCATAGGTGTTGCTTTGTGCTTCCTATTGCATCACATTAGGAGCACGTGATGTCTGGTTGCCTCCCTTTTGTGATGTTAATATTGATCACAGGGTTCACTTTAATTTTAATTTTCATCTGAGCTTCTCATCTGAAGGTTTTAGCAGCTATTTGTCATCTTTGCCTAGGGCCATTGTTTTATTAGGTTGCAAAATGGTGACACACTAATTCTGTCTTTCCATCTACATTTATTAACCAAACTTCTATGTAGAAGAACATGCCCTAACTATAGGAATGATAGGATAAGAAGACATTGATGTCATAGCTAACCGCAAAGGTGACCAGTGAGGATTTTGCTGTTGTTGATAATCTTTATGAACTTCTCAATTTTTATTAGCATTTTATGATCCTCAATACATTATAGTTATTCTTTTAGATGCACAGAATTTTCCAGCTTTGACCAGTTGGAGACCTTTCAAATTGGTTCTTGTATTCTTTTTTTTTTTTTTTTAAGCTGAGCAGTCCTGCCACCTGTTGGCAGCTCAATGGCAGCTCAGCTCAGGCTGGACATCGAACTGCTGTTGCTCAGAGCTCAGCTTGCACTCTTGAGCGAGCTCTTAAACCAACTGAGCCATTCGGCCGGCCTCAGGCTCTTGTATTCTTTTGTTTTGACTCTAGTAGTCTTTGATAGCTTCATACCTTTTTTGCCAAAAACAAATCCATCTTGTACATTTCCAACCCAAACTGAAATTGGCTATTTCTTCAAGTAGCCTTGGTTTCTTTCAGTTGGAAATGATATTTAGAGACTACAATGTAGATTCTAGGGCAGTTAAGATATACATATCTTCTAGAAAAAGGACTCTCGGGGCGGCAGGTTAGCTCAGTTGGTTAGAGCACAGTGCGCATAACACCAAGGTTGCCCGCTTGATTCTCACATGGGCACAGAGCTGCACCCTCCACAACTAGATCAAAACATCTACTTGACTTGGAGCTGATGGGTCCTGGAAAAAACACTATTCCCCAATTTAAAAAAAAAAAAAAAGACTAAATTCTTAGTTTATATCAATATTTCAGATTCAGATTTGAAATTTTTACATAATTTCTTTGGTTTTATATTTTTATGTATTTTTACACAAAAAAGTTGGTTCATAATTACTTATTTGATTGATCTTAATATACACAATTTCAAAATAACTTAATGTCATTAACAGTAAGACTTGAAAAGTCAGTTTAAGAATTATTTGTGGGTCGGCCGAGTGGCACGGTGGTTAAGCATTGGCTTGGGAAGCCAGCAGCCCTGGTTCGGTCCCACATATGAGGGCCAGTGACACTGCTCTTAAAAAAAAAAGAATTATTTGTGATTCATTTTGTCATTAGTATATATCTCTCATCGCTATGGATACAGGTGATATAAAATCAAATATGTGTTTTGAAGTAATGTGAACTAATTGTTCTCAGCTGGTTATACCACCAACTTGCTATATACTGTTGATCCTTAAACAACATGGAGGTTAGGGATGCAGACCCCCACACAGTTGAAAATCCATGTATAACTTTAGACAACCCTCCATATATGGATTGAAATTATATTATCTTCATTCCATAGTTGGTTGAATCCACGGATGCGAAACCACAAATATGGAGGGCCAGCTGTACTGTATTTATTGAAAAACTAATTAGACCCAGACAGTTCAAACCGTATATAATAAGGCTAGTGTTTAAGCGTCAACTGTAGTAAGGTTTATTTGTTCCCTACGTTTTAATGTTTTAGGAATTTCTGTGTTTTTGATAAAGTTTGTAAAATACTTAAATTGTTCTGAAGAACATAATAAGATACACTCAGAGAAGTCCAGTTCCCATCTGTTTCCGCTCTGCATTGTTCCCTTCCTCTCCATTTTTACTTTTTGATTATCCTTTTGTTTTTTTTAAACTATGCAAATCAGTGTCTATCTGTATGTAAACCTCAACCTTCTAATATTTAAGGTGTTAATATATATAAGTTTGAGCCTTGTTTTTTTCAGTTACTATGGACTAGAGGTCAATCCATGCAGTATATAGACATTCATCTTTTTCTTTTTTTTATAACTGTATGGTTACTCTTATTCTCTGTTGATAAACATTGAGTTGTTTCAGTCTTCTGTTATTACAGATAGTGCTGCAAATAATACTTTTGTTCCTAAGTCATTTCATACTTTGGCCATTATAGTTCTGGGATAAATTCCCTTAAGATAGATTCCCAGGTTAAAATTTAAATGCGTGAGTAATTTTGCTAGATATTGTTCATTCCCCCTAAGTATGTACCATTTAACATTCCCATCAGCTTTGTATGAGAGGGATCATTTCTACGGTCTCACCAGCAGATTAGGTTGTCATCGCTTTGGGGTTTTACCAGTTTGATAGGTGAGGAATAGTATTTAATTTGTGTCTCTTACAAATAAGTTTGAGCAGTTTTTCATGTATTAGAGAAACATATTCCAAATGAAGTAAAGATTTAAATGTACAATAGAAACTGTACAAGTATTTGCGAAAACAGGCTTCTCATGCATTTGCTGGTGGGCGTGTCAGTTGGTACAGTTCTCTAGGGGGCTGTGTGGCAGTAATTATCAGCATTGGAGATGCACATGCCCATTGATCCAGCATGTTTACTTTCAGGAAATAATCCTGCTCAGAGACATACACAAGAATGTTGATTTTGGCATTATTTTAATATCAGAAACTTGGAAACAATGTATATGTACCTTTTCAGAGGGCTGGTTGAATAACTAACAGTACTTCCATAAGTTCAACTACTATGTGACAAAAAGAATAAGGCAGCCTTACTAGGCACTGATGTGAACGATCTCAAAAATACATTTAAAAAAGCAAGGTGCAGAACTCTGTGTATGTCCTCGATCATTTGTGCTGCTGTTTTATTTTAATATTTCAATGTGCGTAGAATAATTCTGACAGGATATATTAGAAATTGGTAATAACCTACTGAGATACAGTGGAAACTTTTTACTGTATACTCTGCTTGTTGGAATTTGTAACATGTGCTACAAGTTTTATCTCCTGGTATCAAAAAAATTTTTAGGTAAAGTAAAACAATACCTCTGCCTTGGCTATACCCATCTCCATTCCATCTCCATGCCTATTATTAACGTTCCTACTGTGTGAGCAAACACTGATTAAAAAAAAAAAAGAATTTTTTAACGGTTTTACACAAATGAGATCATAGCATATGTGTTTTTTTTGCATCTTTTACAATCCTTGTTTATTGTATAACAGTCCATGTCATGTAATCTCTTTTTTTTTTTTGAGGGCAGTGTCACTGGCCCTCACATGTGGGACCCGAACCGGGGCCGCCGGCCTCCCAAGCCAGCGCCCAACCACCGCGCCACTTGGCCGGCTCATGTAATCTCTTTTTTAATGGCTTTTAAAAGTAATGTACAGAAAACTAAATATCATAACCATATAGCTCCATGTAACCATCACCCATGTCAAGTAAGAAATCATTTTCAACACCCACAAGCCCCTCATACCCACTCCCAATCTACTCCTTCCCTCTTTCCATTCTGAATATTAGCACTATTTATATTTTTTCCTGTGTTTGAACTCTATATAAATGGAAACATAGAAAATGCTTCCTTTTGTGTTTGGTTTCTTTCACCTAGTATTTTACTTATGAGATTCATCCATGTTGTTGCATGTAGCAGCAGGTCTTTCATGTTCATTGCTGTATATTGTCCCATAATATGTATATGCCACAATTAATTCCACCATTGGATATTTGGGTTTTCAGTTTGGAGCTATAATAATGCTGCAATGGACATTCTTTTTTTTTAGATTTTTTATTGGGGAATTCGGGGAGGAGAACAGCATTGGGGAACCAGAGAAGGGGAACAGACAAGTTGCTCTCTTTTTGTTCTTCAGTCTAGTTGCGGAGGACGTTGCTTCACTGGCCCATGTTGGTATCATCATTGCGCTCTTCCCTGGTGAGGCAGATCGGTCGCCAGCCGATTTGGATGGTCGCTCACCTCGGCTCTTGGCAGCTCATGCTGGCTGCCAGCCGCTCACTGTAGCCTATGGCAGCCCACTGCAGCAGGGGCTGCAACCTACACCATCGCCGGGGCTCACAGTCCAGCTCTAGGTGGAGCTGTTGTTAGCTGTAGAGGGCAGTGTCACTGGCCTTCATATGTGGGATCCAAATTGGGGCCGCTGGTGTCCCAAGCCAGCTCTTAACCAATGTGCCACTCTGCCGGCCCTCGTCTAACTTTTTCACACAGCCTTTTCAGCACTTCCAGATAGTAAACTTGGTTAACTGTTTGTCCAGTTGGTACAAATTCATAATGAATAATCTCTTTGATATCAAAAAAAGGTTAGCAACCTTGTTGCAACAAGTTCACAAACTTAATTGTCCAGCCTCATATACAGATAACAAAAGATGAATACAAGTCATGTGTATACATTTTTTTGGCACCCCTCGTATGTGTGGGTTTATTTCTAGGCTCTCAGTTTTATTCCATTGGTCCCTATCTATTTTTCTTCTAATACCATACTATTTTGATTATTGTGGCTTTGTAGTATAGTTTCAGGTCAAAGAGCGTGATACCTCTGGCTTTGTTTTTTTTTTTCCCAGGGTTGCTTTGGCTATTTGGGGGCCTTTTGTGGTTCCATACAAATTTGAGGATTTTTTTGTTCTACTTCTGTTAAAAATGCCATTGGGATTTTGATTGCATTAAATCATTTGTGTATTGTTTTAGATATTATGGTCATTTTACTTTTTTTTTTTTTTTAATTTATTTTATTTTTATTTTTTTTGAGGGCAGTGTCACTGGCCCTCATATGTGGGACCGAACTGGGGCCGCTCGCTTCCAAGGCCATCGCTTAACCACCGCGCCACTCAGTCGGCCCAAATATTGACTTCTTTTTTTTTTTTTTTTGAGGGCAGTGTCACTGGCCCTCACATGTGGGACCGAACCGGGGCCACTGGCTTCCCAAGCCAGCGCTTAACCGCTGCGCCACTTGGCTGGCCCGGTCATTTTAACAATGTTGATTCTTCCATTCTATGAACACAGAGTTTCTTTCCATTTCCTTATGTTTCTTTAATCTATTGTGTTGTCGGAAAAGTCATGACGTATTTTTTTCTGTTGTCCGTTGCAAAAATGCGCCATGATTTTTCCGACAACCCAATATTTCAACAATGTCTTGTTTTGAGTATATAGGTTATCCTTCACTTCTTTTTTGTTTTGTTTTGTTTTTGAGGGCAGTGTTACTGGCCCTCATATGTGGGACCTAACCGGGACCGCTGGCTTCCCAAGCCAGCGCTTAACCACTGCGCTACTCGGCCAGCCCCAAAACGATCCTTTTTTGAAGCAACTGGTAACTGGTGCTGACAAGTGGATTGTTTACAACAGTGTGGTGCGCAAACGGTCTTGATCCCAACGTGATAATTCGCCTCAAACGACATCGAAGGCAGACATTCATCAGAGGAAGGTTATGCTCTCAGTGTGGTGGGATTTTAAAGTTGTGTTTTTCAAGCTCTTACCAGGGGACCAAACAATCAATTCGAATGTATACTGTTAGCAATTGGACAGTTTGAACGAATCCATCATCCAGAAACGTCAGAGCTTGTTCATTGTAAAGGAGTTGTGTTCCATCGTGACAACGTGAGGCCACACACGTTTGATCACCTGTCAAAAATTATTGGAACTTGGATGGGATGTGTTGTCACAGCCACCATACTTGCCCAACCTTGTGCCATCAGACTTCCATTTGTTTCACTCTCTTCAAAACTCCTTGCATGGTATAACGTTCAATTCAGGTGAGGCTATAAATCAGCACCTTGTTCAGTTTTTCGGAAATGAAGGCAAGTGTTTCTATGAACGAGGAATTATGAAGCTCACTGAAAGATGGCAAAAGGTTTTTGAACAAAACAGGCAATATATCACTGATTGATCTTTGGTTTTTATATAAATAAATGACCTTTGAAAAACATAGACAAAATATGTCATGACTTTTCCGAAGACCCCATACATCCACGGCCCTTGTCTGTGTCCTTCCCCCGTCTTGCCTCCCCAGTTCATTCCAATACACCCACCTTCAGATGTCTCAGTGCATGGAGCTCTCAGATGTGTTTGTGTACTGAGGACAGACTCCTTTGCTGAATTATAGTTGTCTGACTTGTAACTTTAAGGGGAGAAACCAAGAGGTCTATTCACTCTGCCAGTGATGCTGACGTCACTATATATCTGAGGATCTACCCCTTGCGTCCTTAAATTCAGTTATTATGTTCTTTTTTTTTATAGTGACTGTCTGCCAAGATTCTCTGTATTGTCATTTAAATTCTTATAATCAGTTCTTCTAAAGTCTTATTCACAATTCCAGTATTTGAATCTTCTGTGGTATCTTTCTGATGTTTGCTTTTTTTTGTTTGTTATTGGTTAAACATTATCTTATATACTTGATTTTTTATTGTTGTTTTGCTTATCTGTCAGACAATGGGAGAAAAAAATGTGACAGTGATGGGAAGCTCTGAATGAAGGCATCTTCCTCCAGAGAGGCTTTTCTTTTGCCTGTGGCAGGCAGCTAGGATGGGGCAGTTTACTGCTGTCCAGTGGAGTTAACATGATTCTGAGGTGGTCAGGTCTTATGAGGGCTGCTTTTTTTCTGATTTGCCCTGTATCCTAATAGCCTGTAGCCTTTGGCATCTCAATTAAAGCCTGAGGTATGTATTAGGGCCCCTCTCTTTTGGAAAGCCCTGAATTCCAGTTTTTCTCTTTCAGGCCTGAGAGACTACCAGAAGTTTCTCTTATCCTCTCAGCAGCAGCTTTTACTTTGGGAATTGGCAATCCCACAAAGGAAAAGTAGACCTAAGTGGGGGGTGGGGCCCACCTCTTGGCACCTCTTTTCTGTCTTATCTCCACAATGTGCCCTGGTAGCTCTTCATACTGCCATACCTTAAGCAGATGTATTTCATATTTTCTACTTATGCTCAGCAGGAGGGTTGGTCTAAAACAATGTAGTCAGCCACTGCCTAAAACATGGTCAGATTTTGTTTTAAAGAACCTTCACTCCTGGTGGAGCCTGTGACCCACTGTAAGAAATATACTCACTGATACTAATAGCTGCTAGGTGTTCTATTGTAAATAGTTACCAGTCCACTATTGGTGTGTGATATTTGAAGATATGATAAGTTCTGAGAAGTAGGTCCTCGGAAGAGGAGATTAAAGTAATACGAAAGTTATATATGTTGAAGCTCCTCTTTGAAAGAAATGTATAGGGAAGTAGTAAATATCCCCAGTAATCAATATAGATTTGGTGCAAGTGGTAGCATAGATATTTGACTTCATTGTATTTTTCCAGAAGAACACTGGTAAATACCCAAATCTAGAACCTGTAGCTTTGATACTGTAAAACCATTACAAATGTTAGGCGAGGCTAGTACCAGTTACGGAAGTGAACGATTCTCCTACCTCTTTGTGCATGGCATTGATACCTCTCGGTGTGTCGTACAAGACTTGTCATTTTCCAAAGTAGGCTACTTACCCTAGCCTTCAAAATGTCACTTCTGACACCGCGTTCCTTATTATTCCTTTATTTATAACCTATAGTTAAGCCAAACCAGAGTATTATCTTCTAAGAGCACCTAATATCTTCCTGCTTCCTTCCCTTTCCTTGTTCTGTTCTCTATCTGGGATGATGTGTCCATCCCACTGTAAGTCTATAAAGCTTTGTCTTTCTTCGGGTGTTTGTTTGTTTGTTGTTTTTTTTCCAATCAAATTATGGTCCATCTTAAATGTCCGTTACTCCATCCTTGATTGATTCTTCTAACCAAACTCAGCATAATCTCTTTCTTCTTGTGCTCCTTTTTAGAGACCGCTTTTATCTTTTGGCTATTATAATCAATTTGTGTACTACCCAATCTCTTTTCCAGATCGTAAATTTCTTGATGGTGGGAATGGTCTTGTTTATCTTTGTGTTCTTTGTAAAGTATAAAATGGTATACAGTACCATTTTATAAAGTAGGAGCTTGGCAAATAAAAATTGAATTGCAATGCAGAACTAAATTGACTGTCAAATACATAGATTGACTGTTTCTTTTTGTGACTTGTTATATCTTTTGCCCACTTTTCATTTGATATGTTCATTATATTTATATGGAATTGCAAGTTTTCCATTTTGACATGTTAAGGATATTAACTCATCACTTTAATTGAAAAATATTTGCTTTTTAGTTTTGTTTATGGTTTGGTTTTGTTTGGTTTTGTTTGGGTATTCTTGTTTGTTTCCTGTCCACATTTATTTTTATTTCTATTTTATGGAAACATTAGTGTGGTTGAAAATTCAAATGGTACAAAGGGTGTACAGTAAAGTCTCTTCCTCATATGACAATATTTTTTTATAGAGAGGTTCTTAGTTTTTATGTGACACAGTTTTTTGTTTATTATACTGTTTACATGCACAGTGTTATTATACCTGGATTGTGTGTGTAGGTACAGTCTATGAAGTAGAGACAGAATACCCCCCTCCCCCAGGTTGTCTTCATTCCTGGCGAAACATTCGAATCAATTTTGGCACTTTGTTAAAAATGCAAGGTGTGAAGCCCAAGCATTTTTTCCCCCCAAATGACTATCCTTCTTGTTCTTTACCTGAGAGTAACATTAAAAAACAAACAACTTGTTATGGATTTCAGCATTTATCTCAAGCTCATTCTGAGCCTTGGGTTTCCTGATATTAGTCTTATGGAGGTCTTCTATGGTTTTACCGCCTGTCTTTGATTTTGAAGTCTTCTTTCCTCTTTTAATCTTCTGTTAAGTATTGTTGTCTATCTGTGTTCTGTGATGCAACTGTTAAAGAGTAAGAAATCACTAGAAGCTCCTCAGGAGGAAAAATGTGCTAGTTTGGTACCTTGTAATTGAGCTAAAGACTTAACTTGCAGAGTGCTTGCTCTTTCTCAGTTACTTAGCTGCTTGGCCCCTTTGAAGGAGGTAGAGATGAAAATAGACCTTTGCTATCAAGGGACTCTGCCTAGTAAAAAAGACAGATATAGGGATAATTATCATATAACGATAAAACAATAGATATTGTAAAAATAATAAATGTCATGACAGCATATTTTTAAAAATAAAATTAAGTAAAATTGAAAATCTAATGAAAGCAAGACTAGTTTACTGACGTATTCTCTCTGGAACAGTTTCTTAATTTACATTTATCATTTCCATAGACTATAAATTTATATGCATCACTGCTCTAAACCATTCCTGAATGTAACATTCCACTCTTTACTATCTGCAAAAAGTACATTCATTCCTTCTGCATTTATTAGTTAACATTCCATTACGTTTTCAGACTTTTTTCTTCCCATAGTTAATACTGGCAATTGACTTTCTTTTCAGGAGCCTCTCTTCACAAATAAATATTTTTTAGGCGACTTCATATGTAGTGATGAATAGAACCACAAAATTATATTGAAGGTCAAATGTTAAACTATCAACTAGGATAGTCATGTTACTTTTGTTTGACTTGTAGCTATGGAAGAGAAGTGGTCCCAGTTCATCACCCTTCTCCAGCCCAGCCTCCTCCCGTTCCCAGACACCAGAGAGGCCAGCAAAGAAAATAAGGTAATCAGTTATTATTTGCTTTGTGGATTAATGAAATGTCAAGAAAGGTGGGAAATCTACTTGACTCTTAGGCTTTGGAGACTCTGATTTGGAGACTCAAATAAATCTAGAAGGACAGTGAAGTCCCTACCTGAATTGCCTCATCTCTTACAGTTCTTTCCGTACTGGCTAGAGGGGCCTCTGGTTCTCCTCCTCACATTGCACGAGTGATTGGGGTAGAATAAACAGAGCAAATAGTGTCGGCGGGCAGTAGACTTCATGTTCTTGACTCCAGCTGACCCTTTAAGTGCCTGCAGTCGACCAGGATGCCACTCTCTTAGGGATCAGATCTGTGACTATAACCCTCAAAACCATGGCAGGTTATAAGTAAGGTTTGGAAGATAATTGTTTTGTCCTTGTTTTAAGACAAAGGCTTCTCTGTGGTTTCCATGAACTGCTTCCCTTCATTTCTGTGGGAATTTTCTTTTGACTTAACTTTATTTTTGTCTTGGCATACTGATATCTCAAATCATGGCTGTTCTGGACTTTGGCAGTGGTAATTAGGAGGATATAAGTTATCCAGTATTTTTTGTCAGGAAGTCTTTCTAAACTGAATTCTGTGTTTTCCTTCTACAGAGAAGAGGAACTTTCTCATCATTCCAGTTCCTCGACTCCATTAGTAACTGACAAGGAGTCCCAGGGAGAAAAGGGTAAGTTGATAAACATGCGAGAGTGGCTTGTAGTGGTGGTAGAAGGATTTATGGAGGATGTAACTACTCACTGTTGGAAATACCCTCTCAGCATTGCTGTGTGAAGGGCCTGGTGATACAGATAGAAGTTCCCGTCCTTCAGAGGTTTATGGTCTGGTGAGGGAGAAAGATGACATACACAAATGTAGTGTAACCCAGGGTATCTGTGGGATGAGGTAAGGTTAGTCTGAGGTATCTGAATAATCCAGGAATTATTGTATTTCCAGCGGTTATATGATGCACCTGGAGTAATTCTTTCTTTATATCCTTTCGGCCATTAGAAATAATCTTGCAAACACCACACCATGGAAGATAAAATCTTTCAGATATCCAGTGAAAATTCAGTGTTAACCAGGTGGATAGACACACCTATCCATTTCTGGAAGACGGGAGGAAGAAAACAAGTCTATATTTCTTTCTTTAGTTGTAGATACAACCACATGGAAGAAACAGAACTCGTGGAGCTCCCCGTCTCCCCCTGGAAGCTCTGGGCAGCGTAAACGGAAGATTCAGCTGCTGCCATCCAGGCGAGGGGACCAGCTGCCCTTGGTATGGTCTTCTCCGTCTACCCTGCCCACCCAGCTTAGCTTTTCTAAGTCTTAGAAAAGCTAAATATAGATTTCTTTGTTTCTTCTGATTGATTTGACTTCTCCTTTTTCTGTTGACTAGCCTCCACCACCCCAGCTTGGTTATTCAATAACTGCTGAAGACCTGGACTTTGAAAAGAAAGCTTCATTACGGTGGTTTAACAAGGTCTTGGAGGATAAGACTGGTAAGGAATGCAGATCAATTTCACACTCCAGTGAGGGTTGGTTTCCTTTGGTTTTCTTTTGGTCTTTCATCTGAGAAATCCATCTGGGTCCTCAATGGAATCTGGGGGACAGTGAGCATTTCCAGATGAGTTATACTGAGCCCTTGAGCATCCTCATGCTCAACAATATGCCACTGGAAAGAATTCCCACACAGGGGGGACATCTGAATCTTCTTTCTTCCTTAGATGCTGCCTCGAACTCTGTCACTGAGAACCCACCCACCACTCAGCCTTCTTTTACTTTTACCCTGCCTGCTGCTGTGACTGCTTCCCCCACAACTTCCCTCCCAGCCCCAAGCACTAATCCACTGTTGGAGAGCTTGAAGAAGATGCAGAATTCCCCGGGCATCCCATCCTTCCCAGGTGAGTGGCAGAGCCCCCTATACAGCGTGTAATGACTCCAGTCTTTGTTGAGGTTGAACTGAAAGCATCATGCCTGTCCATCACCAGACATTGTAAAGGTTAAACCTACTCTGGCTGACCGAACCTGAGCTGGTACAAGCTTAAGAGCTTCAGGATTCTCTAAGCAAGACATTTGAGGGAAGAGGAGCTGGAACTCTTAAAGTTGGGGAAGGAGCTTAGTTTGGGTGGTCAAATGGTTCTTGATTTGAAACCCAGTTTCTGAGCTACTCTGAGCCTTGCTGTCATCATCTGTAAAATGAGAGTAAATCTTGCTTCATGGGGCATTGCTGAAATGGAAATGTGGTCACATGGTTAAGATGTCTTGTCACGTGCTTATTAGGCCACAGGCACAAGAGAATTACTTTTCCCTCCAGGTTTCCCTCTAGGTATCAACAATCCGTGGATTGTTCCTGCCCCGTGCCTTCATGGCTCTGCATATATACATACTCTTGTTACTGCACTTTATCATGTAGAAGTATGTTAGCTATCAGCCTGTCCCAGGGCTCAAGGACAGAGACTATCTCATTGATGGTTATATGCTGTGCACTTAGCCTTAGCACATAGTGAGTGAATATAGTAAGTCTTTGTTAGATGAGTAAGGTATATCTAGGTCAGGTCAGCAAGCTGCAGCTCGCGAACCACACGCGGCTCTTTGGGTACATTCCATCTCAAAAGTTTGCTGTCCCCGGGCCGGCTGAGTGGCATGGTGGTTGGGGGCTGGCTTGGGACACCAGCGGCCCCAGTTCGGATCTCACATATGAGGGTCAGTTGACACTGCCGTCTAAAAAAAAAAAAGTTTGCCGACCCCTGGAAGAGCCAGTCCTGTCCTTCACAACAATTTAAAAATTATTCAAGAGCCATAAATATATTTTCACATGATCACCAATCAGAGGCTGCGGCTCATGAGCTGTAGTTTGCTGACCCCTGGCGGCTCTTCCATCTTGAAAGCTTGCCGGTCCCTGGTCTAGGTAGTTAACTGGACTTGAGTTCAGGTGATTGGCTTTTCCTTAGTTTCCATACATTTAACCCCAATTAGGCCCAGTTTTATCCCCTTCTATCTTATGATCTGTGAAGTGTCGAAATAATGAACATTTCCTTGATTTTAAGAAATGACTAAGGGCCTATGGTATAGATTTAGCCATATTTGCTGACTGACTTGAATCCCTAGCAGTGTGCCGGGCACAGGGGGTATACAGAAGCACTGAATACCATCATATATAAGGTGTACAGATTTCATTTTCTCTGCTCTTCTTGCAGACTCTGCTGAAGTGGCACCCACTGTGACCCCTTCACCTCTGAAGACATCCAGCCTCCTGGGCGCTCTTGGCTCTTCACAGTCAGCGCCCCTTCCAGGCACCTCCTCAGACTCCAAATCCACAGTCACTTTCTTGGGGCTGACCCCTGCTTCCTCCACAGTGCCAGTCACTGATACCACCAAGTCACCTGTAGCCACTCAGGCTGAGACATCTGCCAAATCCCAAGCCCCACCTGCCGCATCCCCCACCCCCAAGCCAAGTATTTTGTCTGGAATGCTAAGTACCCCACCTGCTAACCCTTCTGCCTCTGCAGCTCCTGCTGTGTCTTCAGCATCTCCCAAGTTCAAGCCCATTTTTGGGGTCCCACCTAAAAGCGAGAATGAGGGCCTCTTGCCATCTAGCCCTACCAAGGTCACAGCCGCACCCTCTTCCAGCTCTGCCCTCCCCATGACTACCAGCACCTCATCTGTCACTTTCAAGCCTATCTTTGGCAGCATGGGGCCACCTACATCTGTGCCCTTGTCAGCTCCCTTCTCCTTCATTCAAACAACTACTCCAGCCACAACCTCAGGCGCCCCTGTCTTCACTGGCCAGGCCAGTGCCACCTCAACAGTGGCCTCTGTCACCACCGCCAGCACCTCCACAGACTTGGTTTCTAAGCCTGCCTTCGACTTTGGTGTGAGCACTGTCACCAGCGCCATGGGCAGCATGACTGGCACCACCACTTCTACAGCCCAGCCTTTCCTCTTTGGGACTCCCCCTGCCTCTGGTGCCAGCTTTACCCCAGCCGTGGGCTCTATGTTCCAATTTGGCAAGCCTCCTGCCATGCCTACTTCCACAGCAGTCACCACCTTCGGCCAATCCCTACCTGGTGCCGTGCAGGTGGTCACCAGCAGCAGCAGCAGCACCGGCTTTAGTGGTTTTGGCAACACCCTGACAGCCTCAGCCCCGGGCACTGCCAGCCAGCCTACACTGACATTCAGTAGCACCACCACCCCAGCATTCAACATTCCCTTCAGCTCAAGTACCAAGGCCCCTCTCCCATCATACCCAGGAGCCACCCCCCAGCCTGCATTTGGGGCCACTGACGGGCAGCAGCAGGGAGCTACTAAGCCAGCCCTCGCCCCCAGCTTTGGCAGCTCTTTCGCTTTTGGAAACTCTGCTGGCCCGGCCCCAACGCCAGTGCCAGCGCCAGCCCAGCCAGCCTTTGGCAGCACTGCGCAGTCAGCTTTTGGTAGTTTGAAAGCCACAGCCTCCGCCTTTGGCATCCCTGCCAGTACCCAGCCAGCCTTTGGCAGCACCACACCTGTTTTCTCCTTCGGCACAGCCACCACTTCTGGCTTTGGAGCCACAACCCAGACCACCAGCAGCGGGACCAGTAGTAGCTCAATGTTTGGCAGCACCACACCGTCACCCTTCACATTTGGGAACTCGGCAGCCCCCGCTGGCAGTGGGGGCTTTGGGACCAGTGTGGCTACCCCAGGCACCAGCTCCACCTCTGGAGCATTCAATTTTGGCGGAGGACAGAGCGGGACCACTGGCGGCACAGCCCCGTTTGGGGGTGGCCTGAGTCAGAACGCCTTGGGGGTGTCCAGCCAGGGCACAGCCTTTGCCTTCAGTGGGGCCAGCGCACCGGAGAACAAGCCCGTGTTTGGAGGTGAGGCTGGGATTGGCTTGGACTGTGGTGCCAGGTGATGTTAAGTGACGACGGTCACCTCTCTCAGCTTTACATTACGGTTATGAAGAGACAGACGTTAAATGCATAAGTACAGTGTCAGGCAATGATAAATGTTAAAATATGGGATTACTGACTGAGGAGGAGCTATTTAGGTAAATATCATTAAAATATGGATTACTGACTGGGGAGGAGCTATTTAGGTAGTCAGGGAAAGCCTTTCTGAGGAAATACATTTAAGCCTACACTGTAACAAAGGGGTTGCGGGTACAGGTGGGTAGGTGTATAAGAGAGCTCTGCAGGCACAGGGATAGCTAGTGCAAAGGCCCAACGGCAGAAACAAGCGTGGTATGCTTATGGACAGAGCAAAGCAAGGGGTGGCTAGAAGTTTAAAAATGAAAATGGTAAAAAGGTCGAGATAGGCAGAGCAGGAGATCATTCATGGCCAAGAGTAAACGTTTGGATTTCACTACTAAGAGTGATAATAATCACTAAAATTTCAAGAAGAATGGTCTTATTTACCATGTGGAAGATGAATTAGAAGTTTTGATCCTGCTGGCTTCTGTTTTCTTCGTAAAATTGGAGAGAAGACCTTGGGGAGTGGGTGAGGGTGAAGTGTGTACGAAGAGGGGCATCTGGAAGGAGTCATTTTGGGGAGTGGAAAAGGAAGGTACTGGCAGAATGGGACAGAGCTGCCAGGCAGTTTGGAGGGCTGGAAAATTTTGGTTATGAATTTCAACTGAGGCCAGTTAGCACTGTTGTGTTTTTCCCCAGAAACGTTTAGTTACCGAGGTGTGGCCCTGAAGTAAGTGGGTAGCTGGTAAAATCCAACCAGTTTAACCTCAAGCAAGTATGGCAAGAGGGACAACAGACTTGGAGGTCTTGGCAAGGTTAGAACAGTGAGCTGGAAGAAAGAGTGCAGTACTTACAGTGGAGATTTGGGAACGGGAGCAGTTCTGTTGGTGACAAGGTGTGGGAGTGGGTGGCAGAGGTTGGGGAGAGGAAGAGATTAGGGTTGCAAGGCTGGGGCCTCAAGGAGCAAGAAAGCTCCCTGCCCCACATCTGGCCGAGACAAGTGCACGTGAGAAGGGCTGCAGGGACAGCCGCAGGACTGTGAGGGCAGGGAGTTTGCTGAGTTCCAGAAGGCCCCGTGGGAGGAGCACGGACCAACAGGATGGAAGGAGTTGTTGAGTTTGGTGGAAGGCTCAGGTTTCTGAGGGAAGGGGACAGGGAAACGGAGAAGAGGCTTGTGGATGCAATTAGTCCTGATAGAAGGGAGGAACCTGGTCAAGCTTCTTAGAAGGTGGGGGTCCACTGACGGTTCCCCTCCGCTGTGCTCTGGTGGCAGAGGGAATGTAGAGGCTGGTCTCAGGTGGCCAGAAGGCAACACTGAGGGGCTTTTTCTTGCCACAGGACAGCAGTTAGCAAGTTCACCTGGAGCACCAGGTGTTAAGACTTATCCTGTGCAGCTCCTTATAGTGGGTGACCCAAACAGCAGCCCAGGGCTCAGGTGTCCTGTGGAGAGTGCCTCCAAAGAGCAGACCTCCTCCCTAGGTTCATTACCATCTGCTTTAATGCCCTCTGCTCACTGGCCTAGTCTCTACAGTTGTCTGTTGTCTCTCCATTCTAGGCACCTCAACACCCAACTTTGGTCAGAACACCCCTACCCCTGGGGTGGGCACATCGGGCACCAGCCTCTCCTTTGGGGCATCCTCAACACCCACCCAAGGCTTTGTTGGAGTCGGACCCTTTGGTAAGCTTGGCAAGTCCCTTGGTTGCCAATGTGACCTGCTTATTCATTCCTCTCTGAAAAGGGGGTGGAGTGGGGTGGTAGGTTCCTGGCTAAGAGTCCCTCTGGGGAAGATTAGGCTCATGGGAGGGCAAGATGTGGCCTGGCTGAGGGTTCAACACAGCCCAGGTCTGAAGTAGGCAGCGGAGGACAGAAAGGAGCCAGTTAAGCACAATTTCCTAGAACACTGGGAAGCCAGGTAAAAATGCCTTCTGGGCCTCCCCCAGACTGATTCTGGGGTTTTGCCTTTTTAATAAGCTCCTCCCCCAAAGCAATTGCTACAGCCAGGAAGCCCTGTTCAAGCACCCACAGTTCTGTGGGCCTAACTTTCCAGAGATTAGGGCACCCAAAGAAGTGTTGTCAGGTAGCAGCTGCCCTGATGAGATCTTGTTGCATCTTTCTAGGGTCGGCCGCCCCTTCGTTTTCAATTGGTGCAGGATCCAAGACCCCAGGGGCTCGACAGCGACTGCAGGCCCGAAGACAGCACACCCGCAAGAAATAGCATTTGTCCCTTGCCTCCATTCTCCCACCACTTGCCCCTATCTGGACCTCAGCACCTGCTAGAAGAGCCTCTGACCTGTCTAGTACCACAAAGCAAACGTACCCTCGACCCCTGGCTTCAGCCTGGGGAGGTAGTAGCAGTCCTGGGGCCACCCCCCACTGCAGAAGCAGAGCCTCAGGCCTCTTGGAGGGGGGCAGGATGTGGCAGGGCAGAAGCCTGATACCTTTACTTGAACAGTTCCATTGGTGAGGCTGGAGAGAATTAAAGAAACATCTGTACATATCGTCCACTTCCTTCCTGACTTGTTTAGTGTATAAGCTCAGTCAGGCAGCCTCCCTGCCACTCCCCCGCCGTCTCTACTAGAGGTTAGCAGGCAGAGCCCTGCCCATTTGCACCTCTAGTATGCATTTGATGGGACTGGGGGAAATGGATTATCCCTAAAGCTTTACCTTGCTTGGCTATAAATGGTGGTTTTCTGGTCCCTTTAGGGGACCTTGTCCACATTCCTTGCTGCTTTGTCCCTCATTGGTTCCTTGCAGGATCTATTCCTTTTTAAAATGATCTTCAATCTAGCTTTGCCTTGGAGACCCCAGTGGGTGCTGCTCCCACCGTTCCACTTCCTCCTGCCAAGTCTGAGTCAGTGTTTCGTCCTAACTCTGCCATTTTGGCCCCTAAAAGCTTGGTGGCTTAAGACTGTTAGCCTGGCAGATCCAGGGGTGACTCCTCACCCCAGGGAGTGAAAACTCGTGGAGCGGCAGGCAGGATGCCCGCCACTTCTTTCAGCTGCCTCCTCATCCACCCTCCCCCGCCGCTCATTGGGCACATCTGCCTCTCCAGGATTGTATGTTTAAAGCCTTGTCCTGTGTTACTTGTCTGATGCTCATGTCTATCTGATGCTCTTTGAATCGAGTTTGGAGGAAGAATTGAATTGTATGAGTGGCGGCATGTTGGTAGTGCCGGACTTAACTGTTTCAAGTTTCTGGGACTTAGCTAATTGAATGTGGAAAGTAGCACCTCTTACGGCTACAAGTGCTGACTCCTGGATTTTCAAATGGTGTTTTGACTTTAAGGGCTGGCAGCCCAGGAGAATGGGGTCGAGGGGAAACAAAGACCTCTTAGCTCTGCTTTCTCTCCCACCTTCCTGATCACCCCTAGTACATGTTAGAAAATCTAAGTTAATGACCCACACTTTAAAGTGCTGTTGTTTTTTTTTCCCCAACAGGGCCTCCAACCCTTCCCCGTTTCTTCCTTTGTTCCCAAACCACATACCCCAGGCCCTAGAGCCTTGCTGCCATGCCCGTCTTCTTTGGGAGAAGTATGAATGCGTATGTCTAAATTAAAAGAAAAAAAATATTTAAACATTTTTTAACAAAATAAAAATTTATTTTTGTATTTAAGCTAAATTGCCTTTTAAATTCCTTCAAGCTTGGTTCATTGAGGTGGTTAAGTATAAATGCTATTGACTAGGAATTAGCTGTATAGTTAAGTTATGCCTGTGTGAAGAAGAAGAAATGCTGTCCCAGGCAGCTTTCCTGAAGGACTAGAGCTCCTTCTGGACACGTTATATAAAATGTAATTCTAATTTTACAAATAATGTGACGTAGATGTAACTAGTCCCCTTCCCCCCTGTGACTGAGGTTGAATGTTGTGTGGCAGGGGACTGCTCCTCCCCATCCCCAAGAAGAGCTCTATGAATACGGAACTGGCTGTGGAGCTGAGGAGGGGGCCCAAACCTCAAGTCCCTAATACCTGTTAGGATAGGATGGGTGGGGTGGGGCACGGGCCTAGAAATCAAGCTTCTACCTGTACCTTATATGAGGTAGACCTTCTTAGTTTTAGTACCTCAGTGCCACGGGCTGGACACTTGGTCCAGGAACCCCCTGTAGAGGGTGTCCTGGCACGGCCTGAGAGAGAGTGTGTGAGTGTGTGAGAGTGTGTGTGTACACGTGCACTGGACAGGAACGGGAGGCTGGGACTTTCCATTACAAATAAAGACTTAATTCCTGTGAGTCTAGTTAGAATTTTTAGTATGAATGTGAATGTGAGATTTTTCTCCTTATGTCATTAAGAATAAAAACGAAAAAAACTGATCTATCGTCGACCATGTCCTGCCTTTTATTTTTGTGGGCAGCACTTCTCTCACCAGCAAGAACACCGCCCAGGGAAAGGACCCAGAGGACTCGGAAATCCACTCTTGTCTTTCCAGCTGGAGAAACAGGGTTACCAGTTTCCTTCCTACAGCAACAAAAAGAACAGAACTTTTCAAAAACAAAACTGCTGCCTGGGACTGAGGGCCCAAAGCTAAGCTGAGGGGAGGACTGCTGTCTTCTTTTCCTCCCACGCGAGATGTCAATGCTTTGAGTACCTACTATGTGCGAGGTGGAGTGCTAGGAGCAACTGCTGCTTTACATCGCCGCCTCTTCTTTCTCTTTGGGGCTGGGCTGGGTGTCAGTTCTGGTGCCAGTGTTTCTGCCTGTGAGACTGAGCTAGGAGAAAAGTACAAGTTAGAAGTGTCCCAATCTTCCAGCATCTTCCCAGGAGGTCCCCTACTCACCTTGGCACCTCAACCCGTTCAAGTACAGCAATGAAAAAGCCACCAGTGAGCGTGGTCTCAGGGGAGGCCCGGAGGCAGTGTTCAGCCCCTGGAAAAGTGCTGAGGCCGCGGTGGGGCCAGGAGGGCAGGACAGGTGCTAACCTGTGGAGAAGCAGCACAGACTTCTATCTAGGTAAAACAGATTAGCCCCTTGCCCAAGAACCTGCTGGAAAGTCACTACCTGAAGGCCCCTGCGCTCTGCTGCAGGGCATCCCGCACCACATCTTCATTCTCCTCTTGACAGAGGGAACACGTGGAGTAGACAAGGCGCTGCAGGGAGGGGAAAGTGAGCGCGTGGCACAGAGCCCGCTGCTGGAAGCCTGCCAGGGCATGCAAGCGCTCCTTGCTGGGTGTGCCTGCCCTGGGCTCCTCCAGCTGTCTGGTCACCATACCTATGGAAGAATGTGTTCATTAAGACTGCTCATTTCATACTGAAATCCCCACTTTACAGATGGGAACATTGGCCCAGGGTCACAAGATTTGAGTCAGAACTAAACCTAAGGCCAAAATGATCTGCAACCCCTTCCACTCTCAGGTTGCTCTGGATCTGTGGGTCCCTCAGCCACGATTTCTCTGCATCTCACCAGAGCCACTACAGGATGGATCCAGCAAGATGTACTGGACCTGACGGTAACGCTGGTCTGAGGGTGAGACTGCCAGGAAGTCCTCCTCGGCTAGCTGGCAGCAGGAGACTCCAGCCCGAGCCAGCAGTGTAGCCATAGACGCCAGCCGCTTGGCATCCAGGTCAAAGGCAAAGATCTTCCTAGGGAAGCAGGCAGAGGTGGAGCGAACTGAGAGTTTGTGCAGCATCTAAGGGGCCACAGCTACGACATATAAACATGTACATAAAGTCAGGACACGTGAAAATAACACTTAAAAGGACCTCAAGAGCTAAGGGATTCACATCTCGCACCTGCAACCCACTGGGAAGCTTAGCTTGGGGCTATACTGTGAACTGTCCTAAGGCCAGAATGAAATATAGTATTTAAAGGAAAACCTTCCAGCCTTCAGACCTACGGGAATACTGAGTTCCCCATCTCTTCTCACCAAGTACAGTATCAGCCCCTATTCCCTCCCTCCAACCATGGCACTCACCCTTGGTTCTTCAGAAGAGCAGCCAAGTGACTGGTCTTATTGCCCGGGGCAGCACACGCGTCAATGACATGGGACCCCGGGGGCGGAGCCAGCAGCATGGCTGGGAGGCAGCTAGCCTGGTGGGCAGAGCACAGTGAGGGAGTGAACAGACTCCAGGTCAGGCCCTCCCACACACTCCTTCTCCACCCACCCTCCCTACCTTGTCTTGTAGGATGAGGTGACCCACTCGGTACAGCGGATGTTCATGCAGATCTGTCTGGGCAGGAAATACAAGCAGCTCTGGCAACAAGGGATCCAGAAGAAAACACTTCCCATTGAGGGCCCTTAGGTCCTCGAGGCTGCCAGGGAATAAGAAGCATTCGTTCAACATTTTCTTCCAAGCAAGGCACCAGGCAGGACATTTTACATGTTAGCTCACTTTAACTGTTTGTTCATGCAATAAATGTTTAAGAGTGCTGTGGGGAAATAAACAGGCTGATAAGACAGGCAGCAGTTCAGAGCATGAATTCTCAGGCCAGGCTGGTTTCAGGATGGGAGCACAGGCAAATGCCTTCATCTCAATCTGTTTGCACTTCTGGAAAATGGTAGTTATGAAGATTAAATGAGTTAACTTTGGGAAAATATATGGCACAAATTAAGCACTCAATAAATGGTAGCCACTACTGCTAAAACATAGCCTTGGGAAAGGTTACTTTGAGGGGATGGAGTATGAAGAGGGGCTGCAGGGAAGGTAAGTGCTGAGCTGATTCCTGATGGATGAGGAGTTAGAAATGTGAAGAGCTGAGGTAAAAGCTGCATTCACTAAACTCTGAAAAGGACAGTCCACTCCACCTGACCCATGTAGAAACAGGCCTGGAGAATGTCTCACTTCAGAAAGCTATCAAGTGGCAGAGCTGGAATTATACCTCAAATTTTAAAAATGCAAAATCCAATAACTTGTTTAAACGTATTTTTTGGAAGGATTACTTTTCAATTTTGAATAAATGTGATTTAACAACAAAAAACAGTGCAAAGTTCAGAGGGAAGATGAATTCAGTTTGACATGCTGTGATTGTGCTGTCTATGAAGCACTGATATGCACTTGAGGGTAAGAATACAAGAGAGAAGTCTACTCTGGGAGACAAGAATCATCAGGTGAAAAGTAGAAGTTTTTGAGAAGATACTGAAGGATACATTAGAAGAACATCAATGGGACTCACAGGACTATCAATTTTTTTTTTGTTTTGTTTTGTTTTTAAAGATTTTATTGGGGAATTGGTGGAGGGGAACAGCGTTGGGGAATCGGGGAGGGGGAACAGACAAGTTGCTGTCTTCTTGTTCTTCAGTTTTAGTTGCGGAGGATGTTGCTTCACGGTTGGTATCGTCATTGCTCTTCCCGGATGAGGCAGATCGGTCGCTGACCCCTGGATGTCGCTCATCGAGGCTATTGGCAGCTCACGCTGGCTGCCAGCCGCTCACGCTGGCTGTGGGCCACTCACTGCAGCCTATGGCAGCCCACTGCAGCAGGGGCTGCAGCCCACACCATCACCGGGGTTCGCACAGCCCAGCTCCAGGTGGAGCTGTTGTTAGCTGTAGAGGGCAGTGTCACTGGCCCTCATGTGGGATCCGAACCGGGGCCGCTGGCATCCCAAAACCAGCGCTTAACCAATGTGCCACTCAGCCGGCCCAGGACTATCAATTTTTAAAGGATGGAGGATGACAGGCCTTGGAAAGGGATGGAGAAACTGCTCGAAAAATAGAAAATCCAGGTGCAGTCACGACCATCCTGTCTCTCCCCATGCTTTTCCCCAGTCCCCCCAGGCACCTCCCTAGATGAGGGCAGCCAGGGGTTCTAAAGAAGCTCACCTGGAAGCCCGACCCTGGTAGGAGAAACCTTGTCTCTTGAAATAATCAATTACATTATCAGAGCAGGTCTTGAGAGTGTTCACCCGCACAAATCGAGGCACCTGGGAAGCTAGAAAAGCAATCGGCTGTGAGGGGGCAGGAATATGGCCTGAGGGCAATCCCCCACCCCCACAACTCGGCTCACCTGGGCCAGGCCTGCACCCCACTTCCAACAAGTCCTCATTCCGGCTCACACCCCGATGAACCTTGAGCCGGGCCAACTCAGCCTTCAGCCTTGCCTGGTGTCTGTTCAGCAGAGGCTTCCATCGGCCCCCGCCCCCTTTAAAGCCTCTTCCCAGCAACAACTCATACACCAGCACCTGGAGTTGGAGAAACGAAGAGGAAACACCCCTAAGTATTAATGCCTTCGAACTCCATAGTGTTGGAATTGCAAAAGCATCCAGACAGTAACAGGTAAAAATGAGGCACCTTGTCCGAGATCACACAAAATTAATGGCAGATCAGGATTTGAACCTGACGTCTGGCTTCCCAGTCCTGAACCCTTCCGCATGGCTGTTCACCAGCAGAGAGCTCTGAATCTCACCCCTCCTCGTCAACATCATCCCTTTGTTTTACGTAAAGAGTCCCTGCCATTGCTACTTTGTACTTTTGTTTTTATTTAATCTTCCCCATAAAAAGGCTCGAAATTAAAGCATTTTCATGCTACCTCAATTCAGAACTCAGCGAGGGTCTGCGCATCCTCATTTCAGAAGAGGGACTTGGTGAAGTCACGCCGTGGACCGTACGGAGCTGAGACCAGGTTAGGAGAGACTCACTGCCCGCCCCCGCTGCACCCCGCCCGTCACCTTGGCCAGAGGCGGCCGCAGCTTCTTCTCCGCGCGCAGGAGACCGGCGCTGGCGATCACGGCGTCCAGCACCGCGGAGTAGCGCTGGGTCTCGCACACCAGCGCGTACAGCTGCTTCACGTTCTGCGGGCGGCCAGGAGGACACAGGTTGAAGCGGGGGACCGGCCCAGGCTGGCACCCCCGCCCGGGACCGAACCCCGAACACCGCTACCTGGAACCTGCTGCCATATACCAGCCCCTTGATGGAGCCTTGGCGACTCTCCACGCCCGCTAGCACGGCCGCCGCCGCCGCGTACAGCGCCATGCTCTGCTCCCGCGCGCCTTTACGGCTCGGTCGCAAACCGCGCCCGGCTCTGCGCCGCTATCCGTCCGAACTTCCGGGGTCAAAGGGCACGGAGGTTTGGGGCCTGGAAACCCCACGTCCCTCCTGGCCATCCAAGGCGTGTGTGGGTTCACGCACCTTGCTCGGGTGAGGAGGCCGACGTTGGGAGCGCATTTCTCCACCTCTTGGAAGCTCTTCGCTTTTTTCTTCTAGTTTTTGCCGATCTGATAGGCAAACAATGGGATTTTATTGCTGTTTAATGTCTGTTATTGAGGTTGAATATCTTAACGTTTATTGGTCATTTCATTTCTTCTGTTATGAGAACATGTTAATGTCTTTCGCTCACTCGTATACCATCTTATTCATAGTGCTCTTTATTAGTGTCATATACTCTTGTTTTAGATATTGTCATTTTTTCCCATTTATTGGTGCTTTTTAATGTGGTCATTAGTAGCTTTGGACAACATGGTGTTTTCATTTTTTGAATTTTTTTTTTTTTTACTGGTTTCTGCCTTTGATGCCATGTTTGGAAACCTCTTCACAGCTCTACAATATAGAAATCACTATAGCTTCATTTTTATCACACTTAAATCTTTTTTTTTTTTTTAAGATTTTATTGGGGAATTGGGGGAGGGGAACAGCGTTGGGGAATTGGGGAAGGGGAACAGACAAGTTGCTGTCTTTTTTTTGTTCTTCAGTCTAGTTGTGGAAGATGTTGCTTCACTGGCCCATGTTGGTATCGTCAAGGCAGATCAGTCGCCGGCCTCTGGATGTCGCTCACCGCAGCTATTGGCAGCTCACAGCTGGCTGCCAGGCGCTCACTGTAGCCTATGGCATCCCACTGCAGCAGGGGCTGCAGCCCACTCCGTCGCCGGGGTTCACAGCCCAGCTCCAGGTGGAGCTGCTGTTAGCTGTAGAGGGAAGTGTCACTGGCCCTTATATGTGGGATCCAAATTGGGGCCGCTGGTGTCCCAAAACCAGCTCTTAACCAATGGGCCACTCGGCCGGCCCACACACTTAAATCTTTAATCCATTGAGAATTCTGTTTGGAGCATGATGTGAGGAAGGGCTCTAACTTTCATTCCAAATGGCTAGTCCTTCATGTATTCATTGTAATGATTTATATATAGGAGTGTTTCCCCAGCTTGACCCCTGGGAGGACAGATTGTGTAGTAATTTGTCTCTGGGTCCCCAGCACTCATGTGATTCCTGATAGGTTGAATAAACCCAGTACACTTGTATCTCAGGCATTTAAGTAAACAGGCTTTCATGGACTGGAGTATTCCAGCCTATATATTCTTTGTATTGCTAACAGGTTGGCAAGCATTTTGCAAGAAGGTTGACTCTAGTCTACACTAAAATCGTTGCATTGTTTAAAGGTTTAACCAGCTTCCCTGGTGGTCTAGTGGTTAGGATTCGGCACTCTCTCTCTGTCTCTCTCATAAAGGTTTAACCAACTTCTTTTGTAGCTCTAGGTTCATTCATAAATGATCTTTTAGTGGAACCCCTCCTCACCCCCTCATCGAATCACAGAATCTGTTTTTTTCTTTATAGCACCTATTACATATGTGATTATGATTTATTCTCCGTCTCCCCAGCTAGCTCCATGAGAGCAAACCCTTATCTGTCTTCATGCTCATCTATCTTTACCTTCTATACCAGAGTTTCTCACAATAAGGACCTAATATCTGTTAAATGAGTGAAGGAATGAATGGAGCAAAAATTGATGTGATGCTAGACAACCAGATGTGCTGGAGATCACCCGTCCTAAAACAATCCCCCTTCCTTCAGGTGAGTACGTAACGGGTGCACTAATATTCATGCAAGACCACAGTTTATTCAGATTTCCTTGGTTTTTACCCATTGTCCTTTTTCTGTCCCAGAATCTCATCTAAGAGACCACATTACATTCAGTTGTCATGTCTCCTTAGGCTTCTCTTGGCTGTAATAGCTTCTCAGACTTGCCTTGTTTTTGTTTTTGTTTTTTTAGCTGAGCCATCCTGCCACCTTTTGGCAGCTCAACGGCAACTCAGCTCGGGCTGGCATCGAACCGCTGTTGCTCAGAGCTCAGCTCGCACTCTTGAGCGAGCTCTTAACCAACTGAGCCACTCGGCCAGCCGACTTGCCTTGTTTTTGATGACCTTGATGGTTTTGGGTAGTCCTGGTTAGCATTTTGTAGAATATCCTTTTATTGGAATTTGTCTGATATTTTTCTCAGGATTAAACTAGCATTATGGATTTTAGGGAAAAAGACCCCAGGTAAAGTGCCATTCTCAACATTCAAGGGCACATAGAGTCAACATGACATCACTGTCGATGATGACCTTGACCACCTAGTTGAGATAGTGTGTGTCAAGTTTCTCTCCTGTAAAGCTACTTTATCCCATTGTCCTCCCTGGAAAGAAGTCAGTATGTGCAGCCCACACCTAAGGAATGGGGGGTTACAGGCCCCCTTGTTGAGGCTGGAGTAGCTACATAAATTATTTGGAATTCTGCACAGATTTGTCTCTTCTACCCCACTTATTTAATTAGTCATTTATTGATATCAATATGGATTCATAGATATTTATTTTATACTTTGGGTTATAATCCAGTACCTTTATTTTGCTGCTCAAATTTTTCCCATTTTGGCCACTTGGAGTGCTTTCAGTTGTCCCCTATGTCCCTTTGACAGGCGACTATTGTAGTTTTTTTTTCTGTGTTTGTTTATTTTTGAGTACTTCCTTGTGTTCTGGCACTATAGGATACTCAAAAATTCATCTTGTGTATTTCCTATTCTAGTCCTAGAATCAGTCATTTCTTCAAGGAGCCCTTGTTCCTTTTATAGAGGATGGTATTAGAAACTAAGACCTGGGCACGAGGCAACCTGTTTCATTTAATTTCTTAATTGTGACAATTAGAAATTTTAAACTTGTTTTGCTCATATGTTTCTGTTGGATAGCACTGTTTTATCATCTCCTCTATCCTCAAAATGCCTTCTTTTAATCCCACCTCCTCTCAAACACATGACCCAGTTCTCTTCTTCCTTTCAGAATAACTTTTAAAAATGAAAACCAGGGCCGGCCAAGTGGCTCAGTTGATTAAGGGCTTGCTTAAGAGTGTGAGCTCTGGGCTGGCTGAGTGGCTCATTGTTTAAGACGTGGCTTGCTGGCCAAGTCGCACATTGTTTAGGAATTGGCTTGGGACACCAGCTCTGAGAAGCAGGGCCCCGGTTTGGATCCCACATGAGGGCCGGTGACGCTGCACCCTCTACAGCTAAGATGGTGAACAACAGCTCGACCTGGAGCTGGGCTGCCATGAGTCGCCAGCGACGGTGTAGGCTGCAGTGGGGCTGACCAGCGCTGGCTTGCGCTGTCATAAGCTGCCGTGATCTGCTGCGGGTGGCTGTCCAATGGCCAGCAAGTGACTGCCTCACCCGGGAAGAGCACAATGATAATACCAACATGGGCCAGTGAAGCGTCCTCCACAACTAGACTGAAGAACAAAAGGACAGCAATTTGTCTGTTCCCCTTCCCCGATTCCCCAACATGTTCCCCTCCCCCAATTCCCCAATAAAAACCTTAAAAAAAAAAGTGCAAGCTCTCCCACATGGGCCAGTGAGCAGTTGAGCAGGATGGCTCAGCTGGTGAGAGCACGTGCTCCAGTTCGACTCCCGCATGGGATGGTGGCTTTGCCTACCCATAACTAAGACTGAACTCGGCACCTTGAGCTGAGCTGCCGCTTTGATGGCTCAGTGGATAAGAGTGCACACTCTTAACAACAAGCCTGCTGGTTCAACTCCCACATGGGATGGTGGCTATGCCCATCTGCAACTAAGACTGAACACTGCACCTTGGGCTGAGCGGCTGCGAGCTGCCCACAGGCAGCCAGATGGCAACTGGACTTGGAGCTGAGCTAGCTGTGCCCTTCACAACTAAAATTGAAGGACAACTTGGCTGTTCCCCTCCCCAAATTCCACAACACTGTTCCCCTCCCACAATTCACCCAATTTAAAAAAGAAAAGAGAACCAGCAGTCACTGCCTTTACTCCTTCATCGTGTGCTGTTATTTAACTCCCTGCAATCTGTCTTCCCCCCACTCCACTGAAGTAACTCCCTCCAAGACTACCAAGAATCTCTTAATATTCCTCAGGCCTTTCCTGCTGAATCTTTGGTTTCACAGCACTGCTGAGCACCCCTTTGTTGTAAAGCTTTGGCTTCCATGACCGCTCTTGCTGGTATACTCTCCCACTTCTCTGACTATTTCTAAGTTCCTCGGCAGCCTTGTGGGAGCTGCTCCTTAGGGTTTGGTGTTTCATCTTCTGGCCTCCTTTCCACCAGTCTGATATTTCCGCCCTGGGCATATTCACCCACTCCTGCACTGTCATTACTACAGAACAAAGTTAATATGCACTAAAGTAGCACGATGCCGCCCCCCCCCTTCCAGGCTCCCCCTCCAGGTCCAGCTCAGCTGCAGCATCCCTCTGTGGACTTAGACCCCCTAAGGCTTTTCTCATCAGCTTATATGCCACTTCTTTCTGCTTAAATGCAAACTCCACATGAAGAATTAACTGCTCTTCCCTCAGCCTTCTCCATATTGGATGTGTACTACTTAAGATCTTTTTTGTTTGTTTGTTTTTGAGGGCAGTGTCACTGGCCCTCACATGTGGGATCCAAACCGGGGCCACTGGCATCCCAGGCCAGCGCTTAACCACCTCGACACTTGGCCGGGCCCTGGCCCAAGATCTTTTGATTGCAAGCACAAACATTAACTGGCTAGCCAAACAAAAGGAGATTTATTAAATGGGTGCAGAGGAATGCCACTGTGTCTATCAGGGTCTGGCTGGAGGCAGAAAGGTGGACACAAAAGAGTGTTGATGACAGCTTTAAGAGATGACAGAGTTAAGGGAACTTACAGGAGACAGTGCAGTACTCAGGGCTAGCAACAGCACTGTTCGCAGCCAGGCCTGAGGAACAAGGGAAGAAGGTGAGGACCACCTGCCAGGAGGCTAGTACAGAGAAGCTACTAACCCATAGCCTACCAGGTAGGAAACCAGGAAAACAAATACCTCAAACTCCCTCTCCTACCTTCAGTTCTCTTGTCAATCCCTCCCATCAGCTGAGCCCAACAGGAAGCCAGAGGGCTTTGCATTCCATCAGCCTCCCAGGACACTGAGCAGGATGGAGAAGGGTGGAGAGTGGATCTATGTGACACTCTTCAGCCCAGTCCTAGCATTGAAGGAAGAGCTGCATAACCAAAAAACCAGGTCTGAAAGGTGTCAACCACGGAGCAACCAAGGCCAAGGCCCAACAGATTCAGCCGGTAAAGATACAACATACTCCATTTGCTTCTGCGTTTCTTACTTACATAGACTGCAGAAGGAAGGTTAGCCAGAAGTGCCAGTTCCGTGCTGTCATTGTTGCTCACACCAAAAAGGATGACATGGAAACCAAAGAGCTGATGACTGCAGCCCGAGTTGCAGGATAACCTGTCGCTCAGGAGCCAGTTCTAGACTAATTTGCTTTATAATCTGCAGCTCTACTCAGAGGAAAGTGGGGCGGGAAGCCTCACAGTCTCCCATGGGATAAGTAGGTGAGTGGACATGGCCTTGAGGTAGCACCTCACAAGCATCCCATCCTCTCTCATTCCTCTGATAGGCTATGGGTCAAGCCTTTGCCCGTGTGGCCCATATGGATACGTGCCAGGGCACCAAGGCGGAACTCTGCCCCATGGAAGGCTCTTAGGCGGCTCCACAGACCTCAGTGGCACAAAGCTGGAGAGCTCCTCTCTAAGGCACCAGGTCTCAGGGGGCTCGGCCCCAACTATTCTCTCTCTTCCAATTTTCAGGTTCTTGGGAGAGAATTCAGCTGCCCCTGCCTTGGTCTGATATGGACACCATCAGCTGTGGCCAGGGGCAGGCTCACCGTGAACAGACAGGGCTCTGGACCCATGCCCATGTGCCCGGCAGCTTCCAGGGACGGGCTGCACCCCGGTCAGGCCCCTATTTGCTTCTGCTTTGACATAGTGTCATTTCCATCTCATCTAAGGGCAGGGGAAGTCAAGCGAGGTCTTTAAGGACAGAACAGTAATAGAGGGTCGATGTGACTCTAACCATAGGCTGATGGGCAGTGAGTAGAAGCAAGCTCTGGCGCCACGAGAGATTGGAGCTTCTTTAAAAGCCCCAAGCATAAAGCAGTGTGTAGGTACAGCACTTAATATTTGAAAATCACTTAAAGAGAAAGAAATAATGTCAAATTTATTGTCCTTAAAGTTAACTCTACGTTCACAATGATAAGGGGAAATTACATAAGGAACATTTCCACCATCAGTTGGAAGAGTAAGCAGAGAGCATGGTCAGGAGGGGAAGCGCAGCTTGACCCATGGACACTGAGGTCTAGTTCTGCTAGTTAATAAACAGGTTAATAACCTGACAATAGGTTAAAAAACATACCCCTGGCTGACGGGGAAGGGACTATGGGCCTTTTCTCCCCCTCTTTAAATGTTTCTAGGGACACACGGCTGAAGACCTTTCCAAACAGTAAGGACGTCACCTCACTTGCTGGACTCAGCAGAACCCCTCAAGTGCCTGTGCCCAGCGGGGAAGGGCCTTTTGGCAGGCAGCCCTACAGCTTGGTGGGCTGTGGGGAGGGGAGGTGGCCGGGCCTGCTGGGTGGGGGCAGCACCATGGGCAGTGAGTTGCTGCCCCTTTCGTGCCAGCACGTGTCCAGGATGGGGTAGAGCTTGCCCTGGAAGTCCGCCTGGAACGTGTAGAGCGGCCGTAGGTCATCTGGGCGGTCAGCATCAAAGAAGGTGAGCTCCCCCTGTTCGTAGTGCACGTAGACACCAATGCGGTGGGGGTGGCCGGCCACGGGCAGGGGCACCCTTGGGCAGCCAAAGGCCTCGTACACCCGGCCCTCCTTCAGGCCGATGAGCCACACTCCATGCTCTGGGGACTTGTTCAGCTTGCCCTTGCGACTGGCCGTGCCCTTGATGACCCCCAGGCGCCAGTTGCTCTTGCTGCCCACCACCACCTCCCAGTAATGGCGGCCGCAGGAGAAGCCCTGGCTGGCCAGGACGCAAGTGCTATAGTCGAAGCGCTCAGGCTGGCTGGCACATCGCTGGGCCAAGAGCCCACACTGCACCACCGTGTTGCCCTTGGAGAGCTCAAGGAGGGGGTGGGCAGTGGCAGGGTCCAGCTTAAGAGACTCTGGAGCTAGGAAAGATCAGAGAAGGCATGTTTTCAAGCCACACAGAAGGCAGCAGACCCTACCCCAAGGGAGGCCAATGGAAGGCCCTGAGCTCCTCAGGAGAGACACTATATTGTCCTCATCTCTGGATCCGCAGGGACGGGAAGGGGCCAGGCACAGAGAAGGGACCATAAGGATATTTGCTGAATAAATGAATGATGCCTGAAGGGTGGGAAAAACAAACAGTTGCTACCTCTGGTAAGGGACATGGTGCAGGCCTGCCTAAAGCAGAGGTGTGATGGAAGGTCCTGGAAGACAGCCTGTGCTCCACAGCTAAACTCCCCAGGGTTTCTGGAAAATCTGTAACAACTGCACTTGTTTTCTTTGATACCCTAGCAGCCTATTCAAGGACAAACATATCAACTGGCTCTTTGCTAGTTGCTAGCTAATCAGTTTATACCCAAATTGTGCAAACAACATTCAATGTTCAGAGATTATCTGTGGTTTTTTTCTCTCCCCCTTTTTCTCATATAAACCCTGTTTTTGTCTTTGTTGGATGAACTTAGTCTATTGACTGACCTCCCTTATGTGCCAGTAATGAAGGAGTTCATTAAATGTCTTTGACAAAGCAATAGCTATATTTATAAACACTAACATATATATATATATATATATATACACACACACATACATATATGTATGTATATTTATAAATATGTAGCCTAGCAAGGTAGATGTTAATAGCCCCTCTTTACAGATGAGGAAACCAAGGCTCAGAAATTATACAACTAGCCCTAGTTAGTAGGAAACGGAGCTGAGCTTGAACACAAGCTGTTTGGCGGAACCCCATTCCCGCGCTCTCACCACTAGCCTATATAAGCCTCCCTTCCAGCTCTCTGCACCTTATACCGACAGCTCTCAGGAAGGAGGATGGGTTGGGGCCTCACCTGGCAGAACTTTGCGGAAGAGCCTTTTCCATACGGTCAGCTTGATGTCAGCCTGGTGGAGGCCTGGTTTGAAGGAGATGGGACTAAACACACCTTCCAAGGGCCGGGCCTGCTGGATCTCAGCTCTGGGGGCAAGAGTTTGCGGTGATGGCTACCCTCATACCCCTTTGCCTTTTCACATGACCCTGCTTGCCTGGCAAACCCGTTCTCCCCCTTCTCCGCTATCCCACCCATATACTGCCTTTGCCAGTCTCCCTACTACAGTCCCTCCTCTGTGTTATTTCTGTAGCTTGTGTGAACTTCTGTTGTTCTAGGTACCCACAGTGATGTAACTACACTTCACTGTCTGTCCCCCAACCAGTCTGTAACCCCTGAAGGCAGGGACATGACCTCATTTCTGTGTTCCCTGGGCCCAGACCAGAGCCAGATGTGGGCAGCTGCTCCCGAGGCACTGGTGAAACTGAAGGGAGGAACCAGTGGAGAGCAGATGCCTGTGCCTGCAGCCCCCAGACCCACGTTGAGAGCTCCCTCCCAGGTCACTACCTGGAGGCCATGGAGTGGTACTTCTGGAAGACAAGAGAGAGGTGGGTTAGGGCATGGCAGAGGCTGTGCGGAAGCCATTAGGAAGGGGGTGCTCTTGGGGACCTGGGAGCCTTGGCATGGGGAACACTCCCTTATCCACTCACCCGGATGAACTCGTAGTGACTCTCACTACCAAACTGCTCCAGCACACGCTCAGCTTGGATCAGCCGCTCGCGCGTGCCCCGGGCCTGCTCCACCTGCATGTCCAGGGAGGCCATGAGGCCGCGGGTGTGCCCCTCCAGCCCCTCCAGGCAGCGGGCCTTCTCCTCATCCACCAGGTGGTGCAGCTCCTGGAACTCACGGCGGATCACCCAGCTGAAGACATCAGACTCATTCTGGGACAAAGAGGGCCTGTCATGGCCAGAGCCACTTGGCGATGACTGATCTCTGTGTCCCCACAGCCTAGCAGCTTGGGCCTTCCTGACTGGGCTGGTCCTGGTCCCTGAGTTCCAAGGCCCCTGCTCAGGAGTTCACACTGTGCCTTGCGGGGGTCCCATGGAGGCCATGAGGGTGGGCAACAGCGGCAGGGCAGAGGCTGGGCCCAGGTCCCATTCAGAGCAGCGGCTCTGCTTTCCCCTGTCTTAGCCAGTAAGTGTGCAAGTAAGGTTTTGCTTTATCACAGGGTTGCACAGCTGAAAAAAGTCTGAAAGTTCCTGGGAGAGCGGGCTTTGGGGTGAGATAGCCAGGACTCTGAGGATCCTGAGTTCTGTCTCCATCGGGCGGGGTAATGCTGCCTTCGGGCCCCAGCTCAACACTGCGCTCCAGCTCCCACTTCACGACCATCTGCAGGGCCCGGGCTCCACAGTGTGCTTCTCACTGAGGAAGAGCAGACAGCCAAGGAGGGTCTGGCCTTCCAGACCTGTAGGATACT
This sequence comes from Aselliscus stoliczkanus, assembly GCA_033961575.1. Classification (NCBI taxonomy): domain Eukaryota; kingdom Metazoa; phylum Chordata; class Mammalia; order Chiroptera; family Hipposideridae; genus Aselliscus; species Aselliscus stoliczkanus. The sequence continues at coordinate 16,737,508 of CM066728.1, read as the reverse complement.
GAGTGGGCACCACACAGACTGCCAAGGTCAAGCAGCCACAGGAGGCAGGAAGGAGGCGAGTTATGCCCTCGCTTTGGGCTGTTTACCTCTGGGACTTAGGTTCTGGGTTATCTCAGTCCCAAGGACATGGGGACACAAGCCAACTTGGAGACAGTCCTGACAACTGGGTTGAATTCCCCTGAGAGGATTTGCACCTTCCCCACCCTGCCCTGGAATGCTTTGTATGGAAGGCATGGATTCATGTAAAGGACAAATTAGAACTAGGCTCTGCAGGAAAGGGAAGGTGGCCAGTCCCAGGTTAGGGACAGAGGGAAAGGGCACTCACGACAATCCGGGTCCTGTTGTTCACCAGCTTGGCAATGTGCTCATCCACCTTTTTCTGCTCCTGCTGCAGGTCAGAGATGAGGCCCGCAAGATCCTCCTGGGGGCAACATGCCATGGCCTGTTAATGGCTCATCCCTTCACCCTCTCAGCTCTCTGGGTTCAGCCATGGGCCTTGCCCTTTTAGGGAGCATCCCAATGGCCACTAGCACTCCCAGTGGAGCAGGATAGGGACCAGAGCTACCCAGGTGCCCTTGACCTTAAAACAGTTAAGATTTTTCAAGAACATTTCACATTGGTGGTAGGAATTGCCAAGGTAGAAGAGGAGATCCATGTCATCCCTTTCCAAGACATGGAGAGAGGTGCTAAATGTTGTGACAGCCACCTGAAAGTCACCACACAACACCCAAGTGGGGGATTGCCAGTCTGAAGCCAATTCTCCCTGCATAGAATGATGCCCAAAGGGTGCCCAAACTCTCCAGTCACCAGGAGGTCCAGAATTAGTGGGCATTTGATCAAGAGTCATGACAAAAAGGCTGTCCCCAAGTGCATGTGATGGCCCAGGTTATACCTGGTGAGTCCCCACACCCTATAAAGATCTGAGTCCATCTCTGGCAGACTTGGGCCCAGCCTCGATTTGGGGCCCCCCAAAGATGAAGTAAACTGACTTCTCCTGGGCTGCCCTGACCCCAAATCTACCCTAACCTCAGGTTCCAAGCAGGATTACTTAACCAGGGTCCTACTGGTTTATACCCGTGGAGTGTACGGACTCTGGCTTAGATAGTTTCCGAGCAGAGGTCAGCTGCAAGAGCATTTTCTGGAAGGGTGCTGGGTAAAGAATAAAGCCAGGATGGGGATAAATGGACACAGAGTCCTTGCTCTGGATAAGGAGGCATCAAATGTCACAGCGGTCCAAGAAAGGCATTCCAACGGTAATCCTCCCAAGGAGGAAAGGGATGGGGCTAGTTTTTTCTCAGCAAGGGGGCTATAGTGACAGGAAACAGAATTATGAAACTAAAGTATCACAGGATCTCAATCAATATTTGATAAAGGAATGTAATTTAGTCACATCACACAGAAAACCCACATCCAAAACCAAAACACAAGCTGGGTCCCGGCTCCTAGTGAGAAATAACAATCAGGCTCCAAAGTGTTTCCTTATTGGCAGTTGTCTGCCAATAAAATACAGGCATCATTTCATTGTACTGCAATTGGGCTTCCTCCTTCCACACTCTGATTCTTACTGCTAAAGCTGATAGACTCTTTTCAATCCTCAGCAAACATTTCACACGTTAGCTTGTTCTCATTAATATGCTCTGATTTCCAGGAGGCCATATGCAGCCAGTATTCCTGCTCCCTCTGTTGATTCTTTCTGATCCCTTTTCGGGGTCCTCTCTCTACCCAAATCTTAAGCCCTGGTGCTCCTTGGAGCTTTATCAGTGTCTTTCCTTACCACTCTGCTGGCTCTCCTGGTGGGCCTTTTCCACTCCTGTGACTTCAGTGACCACTGTATGCAGATGACTCCCAGTCTCATCCCTAGCTTCACTCTCCAGCAGAGGGATCCGACTACACGACAACTCTGCTTAAAACCCTCCTGTGCCCACCCCACTCCCCAACGCCCACCGTGGTTCTTTGAATAAACTACAAATCCCATCAAGTGTCACACAGGCCTTTCCATGACCCAGCAGCCCCTGCTTACCTCACCTGCCCCATCTTCTCCCACCTTACTCTCCCTTGAGCTTAATGAAATGACTTACAAATCCTCAAATGTGCTGTGCTGTTTGTCTCCTGGTCTTTTGCATATTCTGTCTTTATACTTGGAATGCTTTTCCTCCCTTCTTTTCCTAGCAAGTCCTCCTTGTGGTTCAAGTTTTGGCTTAGCAGTCCACTTCCTCCAGGAAGCCTCCCCTGACCACCTGAGACCATGCAGGAGCCATGTTCCAGGTAGTGTCACCATTGCCTATATTTAACTTTGACAGCAGCACCTGACACACCCCCAGACTGTGAGCTCCCCCAGGGCAGGTGAACCTCCTGCCCACGACTGTACCATGAGAACTAGCACAGCGCCCAGCACACAATAGATGCCCAGGAATGTCTGTGGGTCGGAGGGGCTGCTGGATGACTTGGCTGGTCCTGTGCACGTGCCCTACTTGTCTCCCAGGGTTGAAGGAGCAAAGAAATGCTGCCCAGAGCACTCAGGTAGGAAACAGCTGGACCAGCTTACAGGAGACCCGCCTGCCTGCAGCTCTGGGTGCTCTTCCTTTTCCTGGCTCCCTCGCCTGTATTTTGTCATTCTTCACCTTTAAGCCCCACTCCTCTCAAACACCAGACCAGGTACCTTATAAAAAGTCACTTCCAAGACCCTTCCTGCCCTTTCCCGATCTATTGACAGTGGAAAGAAAACTGGCCTTGGTTTGAGTCCTAGTTTTGCCACTAACAAGCTGTCTTTGGGTGAGACCCTTATCCTCTCTGAGTCTCACTTTCCTCATTTGTAAAATGCAATAACAACCCCACCCTTCATAAAGTTTAGATCAATGTATTAACCTAAGATGGTATCACTGTCATTCTTACTATTTATCTTAAATGATCTGCTAGACCTGAGGCAAAGGTCCGGGAGAACAGGAATCCATTGATTCCACAAACATATTTTGAGCATTTACTACGTGCCAGGCACAGAAATACCCCAGGGAACAAAGTCCCTGCCCTCGTGTCTGAGAGTGCAGTACTGAGAGCGCTCAAGAAACGAGTGAGGGCTGCAAAGAAAAATAAAGCGGGGGTGGGGGGCGGGGAGGGCTAGCACGTGACGCAGGGGGGCTCTCCACCACGCATACTGCTCTAATCCCCAGCACCTGCTCAGAACGTGATGGATGAATGAATGCTCTGGAGTTCTGCTCCAGGACAGAGCTGGAGGGAACTCGGGTCCTAGCTCGGGACACTTCTGTGCCGGACGATGGCGCCAGAGAGCGCAGGCGCTGGGCTCCCTGAGACCCCCGGAGTGGCCTGGCTCCCTGTCTCCCAGCAGCCTCGCTGCCCACCTTCATGCGGCTGTAGACAGTGGAGACGGGCGTGACCCGGTGGTGCTGGTGGGAGCCCAACAGGCCGCAGAGGCCGCAGATGAGCTCCTGGTCCTTCTCGCAGAAGAGGCTGAGCGGGTTCCGGTGCTGCGCACAGACTTTGGGCTCTGGGTCCCCGGGGAGCCGCAGGGCTTCAATCACCCGCGCCAGGGAGACGTTGGGCGGGGAGCTGCTGCTATCTACCTCCTGCCGGCACACCGGGCAGCGCAGCTCGTAGTCCAGGTGGTGAGACAGGGACACCAGGCAGCCTTTGCAGTAGGAGTGGCCGCACTGCAGCATTAGGGGCTCCTTGAAGACCTCGAGGCAGATGGGGCACTGAAGGCGGTCCTCTAGCTCTTGCACGCATACCCGCCACGCCATCCAAGGTGCGGGCTGGAACACACAGGGCGCCTTCCTGAGCCTCCTCCCGCCACTCTCTCTGCCCCCAAATCCCAAGAAAGCAGCGTGGGAAATTAAGAGGACCTTATAGATTCCAGTCCTGGATTCCACCCCTGACCCCTTAGGACCTTGAGTCATTTCCCATCTTTAAAACAAAGGGCTTAAATGAAAAAAATGGTCACTTAGGGATATAGGATTCTACATTTTTTACTCAGATTTGGAGGTAGACACGGAATGTACTATCTTCAGGGTTATTTGAGTGACACAAGTAATAGAAGGTCCAGCCACAGCAGGAGTCCTGACCTAGAACTAGGACTGGACAGCAAACACAAGCCAAGGCCTTTCCGACCTTCTCCATCAGTGTTCAAACTGGCGAACGGTTGTAATAGAGATTTCCGAATCACCCCTTCACACATCTCCAGTGAGACCCAGACATCTATTGGATTGTCAGAAAAGTCAGGACGCATTTTTCCAACGAAAAATATAGAAAAAAATACATCATGACTTTTCTGACAACCCAGTATATTTACAGTAGACACTCCCAGGTCATTCTAAAGCAGAGTTTTGTCTCAGAACACTCTCGGAGAGTCGGGGACTGAGGAGAGCTATACCTTAATCTCCCACCCCGTTCTGTGAAAACTGATCAGCTCTGAGAGAGAAGCAGCACCACGCTAAAGTGGGCAGCAAACCCAAGAAGAGCCCCTGCCTGCAGGAACTACCTGGCTTCTCACCCTCAAACCAGCATCACTGACCCGATTGGCCTGGCCTCTTCTCCCCAGGATGGGATAGCAGGAATGGAGACCTGAGGGCTGTAGCTGGATCCTGCTCCACCACTGAGCCTCTGCCCCTCTCCTCCTCCCCTTTCCCAGCAACACCCCCATGTCCTCAAGGTCACCCAGAATCAGGTGGAAACTGGGCTGCATCACGGGACCGGGGAGGCAGCCTCTGCTGGGCCAGCTCTGATAACTGTAACATTCAGGTGCTTGCTTTGGCCAGGCAAGGGGAAGGGGCGGAGACAGGGAGACTGGGCCTCCATCCACACATACGGACCCCAAATGGGAATGGTCTTGTGCTCTGACACAATCTTCCTGAATCTCTCTTTTTAAAAGATATTTTCATTTACTTGGGGTATAACTTCTAAATTATGCACAAATCTTAACCACACACTGGATGTACACTTTATATGGATACTCATTCTCAAGGTCAAGATACAGAACACATTTCTAGTCCCGAGGAGCCCCTCTGATTTGCCCTCCAGTTAGAACCTCTAACAAGAATACCCACTATCATGGCTCATGTAATCATAGGTTACTGTGGTCTGGTTTTCAATTTCAAATGAACAGAATCGCATAGTATGTACTCTTTTTTTTTTTTTTTGAGGGCAGTGTCACTGGCCCTCATATGTGGGACCGAACCGGGGCCACTGGCTTCCCACACCAGCGCTTAACCAACACGCCACTCGGTCGGCCCAAGTATGTACTCTTTCGTGTCTAACTTCTTTACTCAGTATTATTGCATTAGGAACGCTTTTATATGAAGACTTTCAAAGCTTTAGAAGTTCAAAGACATTTGGTTATACAGCTAATAATATACTATATATGCTGTGTATATAATATACACATCATAATGTACTACAGTAAGTCCTGAGTTACAAACATTCAAGTTGCAAACTTTCACAGATTCTAATGGTGGTGATGTGGAGGGGACTGCTAGGAAGCGCAAAGCAATAACCATGGAAACAAAAGGGAAAATAATGGAGAGATTGGACTGAGGCAAACAGATGGTAGATGTCACTCGTTCTTATAACATGAATTGTTCAACCATTGGCTTTACATTGTATATTTGTGCATTTGTGTCAAAGGTGTATAAGACTCACTTTGTTGGACTTACAAATTAATCCGACTTATGAAAGTTCTCCCTGAAAGGAATTCGTTTGTAAGTCAGGGACTTACTGTATACATATCCTAGGGGCATGGAGGGAAATGATTGATGGGAAAGGACAGGAAGGGAGAAACTCTCTAGGAGTGTTAAATAACAAGATCCGGAACACAACCCCCACGTCAGCCAGCGGGGAGGTCTCCACCCCAGTGACAAGCAAGACTAAGGTCTGGTATAGGCAGGTAAAAAGCTAATTTTATTTGTTAATTCAAGAAATATTTACTGAGAACCCGTTATATGTCAAGCATTGAGCTGGGTATTACGAATATATTAAAGAACAAGACAAGGTTTCCATCCTTTTGGAGTTCATGATGTATGGAGGTAGGAGTGGTAAAAGTTCATAAATAAACGAGTTAATATAACAGTGTTAAATGCAGTGTAGGAAGTAAACAGTGTGGTGAGAAAGGGGGATGGGGTGAAAGGTTGTGTCAGGCACACTTTAGCAAGAGGCGGGGCAATGTCTTCAAGGAGGGATGGTTGAGCTGAGACCTGAAGGAGACAGAAGCCAGCCACCTGAAAGGATACAGGAGGGTAGACCAGGCAATGGGTTAGCAAGTGCAAAGGCCCTGAGGCTGGAAAGCACTAGGTATTTGTGAGATACACTGGAGAGGAGCCCAAGGTAGCTGGGATGTAGTAAGGGAGAGCGAACATCGGAAGATGAGGCCAGAGAGGGCAAGCGCAGCTCTGTAGACTAGGGTAAAGGTTTGGATTTTATTTCAAGGGCAGTGTGTGCTATTGGAGAGTTTTAAGGCAAGGGAATACTATCTGATTTACTTTTTTTTTTTTTTTAAGATTTTATTGGGGAATTGGGGGAGGGGAACAGCATTGGGGAATCGGGGAAGGGGAACAGACAAGTTGCTGTCCTTTAGTTCTTCAGTCTAGTTGTGAGGACATCGCTTCACTGGCCCATGTTGGAATTATCATTGCGCTCTTTCTGGGTAAGGCAGATCGCCCTCCAGCCACTGCATGGCCGCTTACAAAGGCTCACAGCAGCTCACGCCAGCTGCCAGCCACTCACAGTAGCTCATGGCAGCCCACTGCAGCAGGGGCTGCAGCCTACACTGTTCCCGGCGACTCTCAGCAGCCCAGCTCCAGGTCAAGCCATTGTTCACCATCTTAGCTGTAGAGGGCGCAGCATCACTGACCCATTTGAGATCGGAACCGGGGGCCCTGCTACTCAGAGCTCGTGCTCCCAAGCCAACTCTTAACCAACATGCCACTCAGCCAGCCCTGATTTACATTTTTAAAAGATCCCTCCAGCTGCTAGGTAATGGATAACAGTAGCTTGAGCACCAGGGTGGGTGGATGGTGAAGCCAATGACATGTAGAGAACACTGAGGTGAACAAAGTAGAAGGGGATCCAGAGTCAGATACTTGAGAACATCCAGATGGAGGAACTGAGTAGCCCCATGGTCTGCAGACTTCAGCAAACAACAGAATCACCTGGAGGGCTTGTTAAAACACAAATCTCTAGGCCCTGCCCCCAGAGTTTCTGATTCAGGAGTACAGGGATGAGCCCAAGAATTTGCATTTGTAACAAGTACTGATGCTGCTGGTCTGGGAACTGACTCCTCTTTGAAAACCACTGAAACAGGCAGCTGGACACAGGCACCTGGAGCTCCAGCACTTGGGAGGCTCTAGGCTGGCTAGAAATGTACCACCTATTTATATCACATACTTGAACCTGTGGGAATGGTTGGGATCTCCCAAGGATTGAAAATAGAGAAGGGTAGGGGGTCCAAGGAAGGCCCTGAGGTTGCTAACATTGAGAGGTCAGGAAATGGACAATGACTGAGAAGAGACAGCCAGTGAGACAGGAGGAACATCAGGAGAGTGTGGTGACTAGGAAGCTTTGGGAAGCAAAATAGCCCCCCCCGAAGATATCCATGCTCTAACTCGCAGATTCTGTGAGTGTTACCTTCCATGGCAAAGTGCTTTGAGTATGCAATCGCGATCATAGATCTGAATTATCCGGTGGTTCCAATTTAATCACATGACCCCTTAACAGCAGAGAGCTTTCTCTGGCTGGCGCCAGATAGATGCTACAGAAGAGGAAGTGAGAGGATTCCAAGCATGAGGATTCAGCATGCCATTGCTGACTGAGATGTTGGGCCCCATGTGCAAGGATGGGAGAGAGGCCCCCAAGAGCTAAGGGTGGACCCCAGCTGACAGCCAGCAAGGACATGGGGACCTCAGGCTCAGAGCTGCAAGGATCTGGATCTGTCAACAACCTGAATGAGCTTTCAGGTGGATTTTCCCCCCAAGCTTCCAGTCAGGCTGATGTTTTGATTTTAACCTAGTGAGACCAACGTCACTTCTAACCTACGGAACTGTGAGAGAATAAATAGGTGTTGCTTTAAACAGCTAGGTCCACTGCAGCAGGGGCTGCAGCCCACACCATCACTGGGGCTCGCACAGCCCAGCTCCAGGTGGAGCTGTTGTTAGCTGTAGAGGGCAGTGTCACTGGCCCTCATGTGGGATCCGAACCAGGGCCGCTGGCATCCCAAAACCAGCGCTTAACCAATGCGCCACTCGGCTGGCCCTATTTTTATTTTTTTTGAGGGTAGTGTCACTGGCTCTCATATGTGGGACTGAACCAGGGCCGCTGGCTTCCCAGGCCAGCACTTAACCACCGCGCCACTCGGCCGGCCCTAAAAACATTTTTTTTTTTTTTAGGGCAATGTCACTGGCCCTCATATTTGAGACCCGAACGGGGGCTGCTGGTTTCCCAAGCCTGCGCTTAACCACAGCGCCACTCGGCCGGTCCTACACGTTTTAAGAAAGGAAAAACTGGGCCGGCCGAGTGGCGCATTGGTTAAGCGCTGGTTTGGGGATGCCAGCGGCCCCGGTTCGGATCCCACATATGAGGGCCAATGACACTGCCCTCTACAGCTAACAACAGCTCCACCTGGAGCTGGGCTGTGAGAGCCCCAGTGACAGTGTAGGCCGCAGCCCCTGCTGCAGTGGGCTGCCATAGGCTACAGTGAGTGGCCTGCAGCCAGTGTGAGCAGCTGGCAGTCAGTGTGAGCGGCTGGCAGCCAGCATGAGCTGCCAATAGCCGCAGTGAGTGACCATCCAGAGGCCGGCGACCGGTCTGCCTCATCCGGGAAGAGCACAATGACGATACCAACATGGGCCAGTGAAGCGACGTCCTCCGCAACTATACTGAAGAACAAAAAGACAGCAACTTGTCTGTTCCCCTTCCCCGATTCCCCAACACTGTTCCCCTCCCCCAATTCCCCAATAAAATCTTTAAAAAAAAAAGGAAAAACTATATTAAAATTATAATACTCAATATACACTGATAACAAAAGATGACTACAACTCATGTGCATACATTTTTTGGCACCCCTGGTATATATACATATGTGTGTGGGTGTGTGTATATATCTATATATAATTATAGTTGACATTCAATATTATTCTGCATCAGCTTCAGGTGTACAGCACAGTGATGAGGCATCTACACAACCTATGAAGTGATCCGCAGGGAGGCTCATTTGTTTTATGGTAAGAGATTTGCAGACACATATGAGCTGAAGGAAATGATCCAGGAGTCACGGCAAGATTGGTACAGGAGAGAGGGGGTTCCCAAAGCCCTTGAGCAAGTAAGAGCGCAAGAACCCAGGGAATAAGCCCCAGGGAACAAGCCGGAAGGGCTTGGATCCAGGGCCATTCTTCCTCTGCACTAGGTGCCTCAGATTTTGTGATGAGAAAGTGAGAGACATCACCTTGTATTCTCAGGAACTGGTCACTTGGACTTTTAAAGTCCTGTCGTGGCCTAAACTCGTAAAAGCAAAGGAGAAGGAAGGAAGGTGGGAATAACGCACTGCTGCCAGGCCAGCCCCTCCCAGCAGCAGGCCGATTCTGGACCCTCGTCCTCACCGGCCCGCTCCGGCCACGTGCCCCACCACGTGCCCCGCCCCCAATCACGTGCCCCACAGCTAATCCTTACCACGGGCGTGTGGGTTCCCCATGCCTTCCCCACGTAACCCACCGTGCGCTGCACCACGTTCTACGTGTCCCCGCAACGTGCCGCAACGTGCATCGCACGCCCCTGTCACGTACGCTGCCGTGCGGGGGCGGGTCGGAGCACCATTTGCTTCGTTGGGACGAAGAGATGAGCTTCTTCTCGCGCCCGCTGAATGAAATGCCGCCGTCGGAGGAGAACGGCCGGGTAAAAACGGGGCGGCTGGGTCGCAGCCTTCGGGAGTCTCCGGAGCTGCTGGCAGGGGAAGAGCGGTGGGACTGAGGGTTCCTCTGCGCGGACATGGTGGGGCGAGCTGGGAGCCCAGGAGTCCCACGAGGAGATGGCGGCCTGGGCCAGGGGAGGGGCCGGGGGCCGGAGTCGGGTGCGGTCTGAGCGCTCTGAGGCCTTGTGTTTCATTCCCCACAAGTCTCCGTACCAGAGGTTGAGTCGGGGGATGCTGGACATTTCCGGGGACCGGGGCGTGCTGAAGGACGTGGTCCGAGAGGGCGCTGGCCAGCTGGTGACACCGGATGCCTCGGTGCTAGGTATTGCCCGCGGCTCGGCTGCCGTCTGTCCTCGGGAAGCTGGTGGTGTGAAGACTGGTGGTTGCGAGGGTAGCAAGCGTTTCACTGCACTTGGGGGAGAGGAGAGGCGACGTTTAGAATAAAGGAAACTAGCATTTTTATCAGGCAGAACCCGCTTTGATAGAATTGGGGCTTTAAGGGAACCCATAGCCCCCTTTGCATGACGCCACTGTGAGCAAGGAGTGCTCTGAGGCCCGCCAGCCAAGCTCCTGAACTGCAGGACCAGTGGGCAGGTATCCAAGCGGTAAGCAAGGGCGCAGGGTGGGGAGCAGGCCGCACGCAGCGCAGCTCGTTCTGTCGGGATTTTTTTTGTGTGTGATAAAGAGACGTGATGTTATAGATGTGAAGGTATATTTTTGATCCCTTTTTCTCACCCTATGTCTGTTTCCTGTGGCCTAGTGAAATATTCTGGATACTTGGAGCACATGGACAAGCCTTTTGATTCTAATTGCTTTAGGAAATCTCCTCGGCTAATGAAACTTGGAGAGGGTAAGTTCAGAGTAGGAGCTGGAAAAGTAGGCTTGTTTGGGGGATTTATGAGGGACAATCCCCTAGGACTGGAAAACTGTCCAGAACGCAGTTACTTTGAGTAGTTTTTTTCTGAGGCTGGGTTTTGCTGATCGTGCTCCCACAATCTCCCTTGAGAACTCAGTATTTGTGAGATGGCCTACCTGGCAGGGTTATCTTTGCATCCTGACTTAACCATTGGGCATTGCGTTTTCATTTGTTCGTTTATTAAGTAAACATCTATTGAATGCTGACTGCCCACAGTGCATGGTGAAAAGAGAGTACATACCCAGATGATTAGAACATCTTGGCCAGTGCGGTGGAGGAGATAGGCCCACGTTCAGAAAACTGACCTGGCAGAAATGGATAAATTCCTGGGAGGTATAAGGCAATGAGTGTTGTAGGAGTACTTAATGACGACACCATTAATTCCAGCTTGGAAGATCAGGGAAGGCTTCATGGAAGAAGGGGCATGTAAAACGAGCTCTGCAGTTTGAATGCGATTTCAATCAGGGCTGAACCTGGGCATGGGGTGAGGAGGAAGACGTTGCAGGAAGAAAGAACCGTGTGGACAAAGATGTAGAGGCCAGAATGCTACAGAGCCTAGAGAAGTTAAGAGTTGGGAATGGTGGTGCTAGTGGGAAACAAGGCTGAAAAATGAATTGGGACCACAATGCAGAAGGTTTGGAATATTGTTGGAGACACCTGGATATAAAAGAGGAAGAAATTGATAACATTGCAATAGGATATTGGGCACGTTTCAACCAAGTTCTCTGTCCCTTCTTCCAGATATTACACTTTGGGGCATGGAGCTGGGCCTTCTGAGCATGCGGAGGGGAGAGCTGGCCAGGTTTCTATTCAAACCGCCCTATGCCTATGGAAAACTGGGTTGTCCGCCCTTGATTCCCCCAAACACCACCGTTCTATTTGAGATTGAGCTTCTCGACTTCCTGGATTCTGCAGAATCAGACAAGTTCTGTGCTCTCTCAGCCGTAAGTTCTGGAGCGCAGATATTGGCACTTCATAGAGAGAGGGTTGGGGTTGTGTTTTGATAATTATCCTGCCCTGCTGATGACCCTTTGGCCCAGTTCCACCCCGAGGCTCCTGTGTAGTGGTGGTGGAGTCCCCCACTTCTAGTACTGTCCATCTTCATAATGACTTTTGTGAGTGGGTAACTGTGCTAGGCCAAAGTCAGGCCATGGCTTTGTTATGGACCAGCAGATGGAGCTGATCTTTTAGTCACTTGTTGCCTACTTCTCCCTGCAAGGCAGTGAACTTTTGCTTCTCAACATTAAATTTGCTTTCCAGCAAGTCAAGCATTGGTAACTTTTCACTAGGGTGACCATATAATTTGGTATCACTTAAGAGTAAAACTGACTATTAACTAGATGGGATACCAGGACACCAGGGATAATCCCAGGTAGATGGGGACATATAGCCTCTGTCCTCATAACTCAAATGTTACTGTTTGTTTGTTGCCTTTATTTAACCCATCCTGTAGAGATAGGGCCTCTGCACTCCTTGTCATGCCATCTCACACTGACCTGTATATGTCCACCCCAGGTTTACATCTTATGATGTCTCCCCAACTAAGCTGTCAACTCCCCAAGTGAGGGACCTTCCCTTTTTTCATCTTTACACAAAACAAAGGTTCTTACAGATTGTGGGTCCCACCACTGGTGTACTACTTTAGAATCTCTGGGAGTGTGGCTAGGACATCTCTATTTAAAAAGAGCCTCTTTGGGTAACTCTGATATGTAGCCAGGTAGAGAACATTGTGGCTATAAAGACCAGTAGGGCCCTGGGCAGACCAAGACCTGTTAAATGGCTGGTAGATTAATGGTTGGTGTGAGTCCTGATTTCTGTGCTTGACAAGTTCCATCAGTTTCTAATTCCATAGAACACTGCTGCATCTGGAAGCATCTCTGGGAGGCTTGCAGAAGTAGACCTCCTTTTGGCTCTAGCCTGTAAAGTGGGGGCAGTGAGAACACGGACCTGCCATGGCTTCTGTTGAGATTCACAGAGGTGACCTCTGCGGAGGCACCGAACCCAGGGCTTAGCACCCACACGGCAGTAAACAAGAGTTCATAGTCTGAAGGAGAAAAGCTAGCAGCTGCAATCATACTTACACGGTGGTTTTCCGTTTCTGGGCCGGGTGTCCTTGTCGTTGGTCTTCAGGTGCAACAAGATCAATTCCCGCTTGAGAAGGTCCTAAAAGTGGCAGCTACTGAACGGGAGTTTGGCAACTACCTTTTCCGCCAAAATCGCTTCTATGATGCCAAAGTGAAATATAAACGGGTAAGAACGCTTTAGAAATAAGTGTAGACCCTGAAAAATTCATTGTTAAAAGACATAGACCTTGTCTTTTTTCCTACTCTCCATATGCAGCCGCTAAGAAAAATGTAATTAAACCCCCTCATGCCAGACAGCTGGTGACTGGGAGAGGGGACAAGGGATTTGGGGAGAGCCTGCCAGGTCCATGTCTGGTGCTGGATGCTGGTTACTTGGGTGTGTTCAGGTTGTGAAAATTCATCGAGCTATATACTTATTTTTTTATTTTTTATTTTTAGCTGAGCCATCCTGCCACCTGTTGGCAGCTCAATGGCAACTCAGCTCGGGCTGGCCTCGAACAGCTGTTGCTCAGAGCTCAGCTCGCACTCTTGAGCGAGCTCTTAACCAACTGAGCCACTCGGCCGGCCCTTTATTTTTTTTTTTTTTGAGGGCAGTGTCACTGGCCCTCATATGTGGGACCCAAACCGGGGCCGCTGGCTTCCCAAGCCAGCGCTTAACCATCACTCCACTCGGCCGGCTCCCTATATACTTATTTTTATACTTAGCTTTGTGTATGTATATTTCAGTAAAAAGTTTTTTAAAAAACTCTCATCTTAGTATTAGGCCCTTTACGAACTGATTTTTCCACTGCTCTCTCTGTAAAATATAATGTCTTCTTTTCCCGTCGGACAGTGGAGAGTCATCTAACTCTGAGTTGACTCCCTTTTCACAAGCTTCCGATTGTGATCTGGCTTCTTGTGGAGGTTATGCCGACAGAAATTCACCATGTGTATAACTCATTCAACAAATGTTATGAGCACTTCTCTGTGCCAGACTCTGTGCCTCGGGTTGAGAGTATGGGCGTATTCTGAGTTTATGTCTCATTTGCTTATGGAATCATTCAGGATTTGCCTTCAGCTGCAAACAACAGAATCCTGAAAAACAGTTCTTTAAGTAAACTAAAGATTTAATTTTTCCTTACATAAAAGGGGAGTCAGTCCAAGGCTGGTATAGCAGTTCCGTGAAGCCACAGAAATCCAGTTCCCTCCTTTCAGCTCAGCTACCCTTAATCATGTCCTTGTTTCCCACCCGTCTCCCAAGATGCTCATCCAACTTGTAGCATCACACTATCGTCTGGGCAGGAAGAAGGGAGGGGAGAAGAGCCTGGTGTGTTTGGTTGTTCCCTTTATATGTCATTGGCCATATTAAATTGGCATCCGTAGCTGTAGAGGAAGCTGGGAAATGTACTTTTTAAATTAGCACATTGCTGCTTTGAATGGAATAGAAATAGCTAGAAGAGGAAGGGAATAGATATTGTGTAAGCAACTAACAATGTCTGTCAACATTTGGTTCCTATGAATGTGCTTCAGAGAGAGAAGGGAAGAGCACGTGTGTGCCTGTCCTTTGGAATGCCAACAATCAGGCTCTTAAACTTGGAAGGTACAGATTTTGACTCTTGGTTAGGTTGAATCACGAATACTATCTGTAAAGTGTCTTGAGAGCCTGCTCATTTGAAAGAATTTCCCCATAAAAACAGACCACTCCTTCCATCACTTACTTAGTCCTGTTTCTTAGGTCTGATCCCCTGAGGCAGTCACTTTTTAATTACATCTCCTGTTTTTCTGGTACTTTGCTTTTATTTATAAGTGACATGCTATAGTTCTTTTTTATTTCTTTTTAGAGGGCCGTGTCGCTGGCCCTCATATGTGGGATCCGAACTGGGGCCGCTGGCATCCCAAGCCAGCTCTTAACCACTGTGCCACTCGTCCGGCCCTATAGTTGTTCTTTTTGACATTTTTTATTTCTCATTACAGAAAGTGAGGCTTTAGTTTTCACTATTACTCTTACTTCTCCTGCTTTCCCAGTACTGTCATAATTTTGAAACCCAGTATTCAGTTGTACATTATTGAGGTTACGTAATAACATGCCTGTTGAGTCATGCCCTTCACTAGGCTTCCATTCTCCTTCCTTATGCAGCAGCCCCGGCTTACTCCCCGAATTGCCTCTTTTTGGCCTAGTTTTCTCTATGCCTGTCACTGTTCCTTTCTAAACCTTCTCATGGCAGTAGGAAGCCCCTTTCAACACTGCTCTCCATGTGATCCTACCTCTCATCGTCCAGCAGTTCTGTGTTTTCTGAGGACATCATCACGGGGGAGCTCTGAGTCAGACTGAAGCTGTCTGGGCCTGCTGCTCAGTCTTGTTCCGGGGATGCCCTGTGATTGTTTTGTGGATTTCCTGTGGTTTTTCTCAGTTTACTCCCTTGTTTTGATGGGGCACATCCTTGCGTGTCTGAAAATATACTTTATACTTCACACTTACAGGTAGGATAACTGAGTATAGCATTCTAGGATGCAGAATTTAAGTCACCATCTCTCAGATGTTGATGAATATTGCTCTAGCATTTAGAATTACTTATAAAGAAGTCTGATACCCGTTAGGTTCCCATTCCTAACTGTGACCCATTTTTTTTCCTTATAGAAATTTAAGGATCTTTTTTTTTCTTTGTTCTTAAATTTTATAGCCATGTGCCTGTGTGGGTGTATTGTTCTATTTGTTTTATTGAGCTTTTGATGTATCATTTCATTTAGGAAATTTGTCCTCAGCTCTGGGGACAAATTGAGCTCTTGTCTTGATAATTTACTCTTGTTTCTGTCTTCTCTCGTTTTCTGGAACTTCTTGTTAATTGACTATCAGACCTCCTGATTGAGCTTCTAGGTTTCCTTTTTTTTTTCCTTTCTCTCAGTTTTCTCCTTTTCTCCTTTTTGTATCACTGTGTGGGAGCTTTCCTTGACTTCCAAGAGCTCTTTGTTCTGCTTCCTTTTCCAGCATTCTGTTCTTCTTTTGTGCATACATTTTCTTTCATCTCTTTAGATTATTTATTATAATTTTTAAGCTTTCTTCTTGTTTCATCTGAGTTTTTTTAAAAAAATCTCAGTTCTTTTTCTGTTTTGTTTGTTTTTTTGTCCCCTGAAGACTATGTCTATTTGCATTAGGTTTGGCTGTAAAGTCACATAGATAATAATAATAAGTGACCTAAAGATAGGTATTTTTTTACCAATGTGAAGGCCTGAGGTACGCACTCCAGGACCTGTTGGTACCTCTGCTCCACAATGTTCTCAGGTACCCAGGCTTCTTCCATCTCACTGTCTGCCTATTTCTAGGGTGGGACTCTCTGCCTTGTGGCCCAGGATGGTGGCCTCTAGTTTGTAGGCAGCAGAGGAAAAAGAGGACTGAGGCCATGTTTCTGTGGCAATTGTACTGAATTACGTTTTCCAGAACCTTTTCTCCGGGCCATAACCAGCTATAAGGAAGGCCAGCAAATATCTATATTCTGATTGTACATATTCCCAACAAAAAATCCTATTACTGTGGAAAAACGGGGAACAGCTATTGGGAGACAAGAGGCCCCCTCTCCCACAGAGGCTTTCCCCAAATGTCTGATGACCTTTGGTTGTCCATCAGGATTTGAAAGAGGCATCAAATGCTGATTGGACTTTTTCTGTCTGGTTTATTTCTTCTCTTTTTTTTTAAAGATTTTATTGGGGAGTTGGGGGAGGGCAACAGCATTGGGGAATCGGGGAAGGGGAACAGACAAATTGCTGTCCTTTTGTTCTTCAGTCTAGTTGTGGAGGATGTTGCTTCACTGGCCCATGGTGGTATTGTGATCATTGCACCCTTCCCGGCTGAGGCAGATTGGTCGCCGGCCATTGGATGGCCGCTCATGCCAGCTACTGGCCGCTCACGCTGGCTGCCGGCCACTCATGGTAGCCTATGGCAGTCCACTGCAACATGGGCTGCAGCCTACACCATCACCGGCGACTCATGGCAGCTGTTGAGCTGTTGTTCACCATCTTAGCTGTAGAAGGCACAGCGTCACTGCCCTCATGTGGGATCTGAACCGGGGCCCTGCTGTTCAGAGTTGGCGTCCCAAGCCAATTCTCTCTCTCTCTCTCTTTTTTTTTTTTTCAGCTGAGCCATCCTGCCACCTGTTGGCAGCTCAACGGCAGCTCAGCTCGGGCTGGGCATCGAACTGCTGTTGCTCATAGCTCAGCTTGCACTCTTGAGCGAGCTCTTAACCAACTGAGCCACTCGGCCAGCCCCTAGCATTTATTTTTTAACATATTATGGTACAAGAAATTTTATGTAATAAATAATTACAAAACATAAGAACAGATACAAGGTACAAGAAATTTTGTGTACCGATAACAAATATACGATATTTATGCATCACAGAAGGCCAAGAACTCTTCGTCGCTGCAAGTTTGTCGTAAGTTCAACAAAACCGATTATTGTATTCCAGGGTATTATTTTGCATAAGGATATCATTATTGATTCTAGAGTTACACTTTTAACTCATAAGCAGAAATAAAAGAATTAAAAACATTTATATAGATATGGAATTGTACTACCCATGTATAATGTGCATCCTTATTTTTCCCTCACAAATTTGGGCAAAAAAGTGCACATTATACACAGCAAAATACGGTAATTCAATTAGCATTCAATTCACACTTTTAAAGTATATAGTTCAGTGATTTTTAATATATTCACAAGGTTGTGCAACTATCACCACTATCTAATTCCAGAACACATCATCACCCCAAAAAGAAACTCCATACCAATTAGCAGTTACCATTCCCCCCCACATCTTGGTTACTCCTATTTTACTCTCTGTTTCTATGCATTTGCCTATTCTGGAAATTACATGTAAATAGAATCATTAAATATGTGGTCCTTTTGTGTCTGGCTTCTTTCACTTAGCAAAATGTTTTCAAGATTCATCTGTGTTATAGCATGTATTAGTACTTCTTTCCTTTTAAAAATATTTACTTTGTTTTTAAACTGTGGTAAAATATGCATATTTTACCATTTTAACTATTTTTAGGTGTACAATCCAATAGCACTAAGTATATTTACAAAATTACACAACTGTCGCTGCAACCCATTTCCAAAACTTTTTCATCATCCCCAATGGAAATTCTTTACCAATTAAATAACTCCTCTTCCCCCATCTCCCTAGCCCCTGGTTATCTCTATTCCACTTTCTGCCTTTATGAATTTGCCTGTGATGAATATTCATAAGTGGAATTGTACAGTATTTGTCCTTTTGTAACTGGCTTCTTTCACTTAGCATAATGTTTTCAAGGTTCACCTGTGTTGTAGCATATACCAAACTTCATTCCTTTTTTTTTTTTTTTGCATGACAGACTATTTTTATTTATTATTTTTTTTGAGGGCAGTGTCACGGGCCCTCATATGTGGGACCCGAACCAGAGCCGCTGGCTTCCGAAGCCAGTGCTCAACCACCGCGCTACTGGGCTGGACCAAGACTCTTTACTTTTAAATGACTATCAGTACACCAAGTAATAACATGTAATAAGTTCTTGAATTCTATCTAGTGATTTTGATTAAGAGATGAATACTAAAAGAGCCAAAGCAATTATACTGGTATTCATTTTTCTTACCCATAGCCAGAAAGGACTATTTTAAGGTTGGCTGCTGCTTTACACAGGTTACAAATAGCTGTTTACTACTTCTCCATAAATAAAGCCCCTGACTGGGTCAGCCGAGTGACGCATTGGTAAAGAGCTGGTTTTGGGATGCCAGCGGCCCCGGTTCGGATTCCACATATGAGGGCCAGTGACACTGCCCTCTACAGCTAACAACAGCTCCACCTGGAGCTGAGCTGTGCGAGCCCCGGCGATGGTGTGGGCTGCAGCCCCTGCTGCAGTGGGCTGCCATAGGCTACAGTGAGTGGCCAGCAGCCAGCGTGAGTGGCTGGCAGCCAGCGTGAGCTGCCAATAGCCACAGTGAGCAACCATCCAGAGGCCTCATAAGGGAAGAACGCAATGACGATACCAACATGAGCCAGTGAAACAACGTCCTCCGCAACTAGACTGAAGAACAAAAAGACAGCAACTTGTCTGTTCCCCTTCTCCAGTTCTCCAATAAAATCTTTAAAAAAAAAAAAAAAAAAGCCCCTGGCCTTCAAGAAAGCTTTAGAAAGGAAAAAAACATTCAATCCCTTTCTTCCTTAAAAAAAAAAAAAATTGTAAAAAAAAAAAAAGGAAAAAAGTCAGTATTGTGATATATTGTTTGAACTAAAAGGCATAAAAAAACAGACAACATCTACCCTTACATTTCTAAGATATATGAGGTAAAAAGATGAAATCTTTGGATAAGCTCTGAGTTTGTACAAAGAAGTTAGATTTGCTAGTCTCCAAAAAGTGAAAGGACCAACTATATAATAAACAGAAATAGTTTAATGCCTTTCACAAAAATATAACTCAGGCTTTGCTAACAGCTTCATATACCACGGACTCATCTAAAATGCCAATCCAGAGCCGGCCAAGTGGCGTGTTGGTTAAGACTTGGCTTGGGACGCCAGCTCTGAGCAGCAGGGCCCCGGTTTGGATCCCACATTAGAAACAGTGATGCTGTGCCCTCTACAGCTAAGATTGTGAACAACAGCTCGACCTGAAGCTGGGCTGCTGTGAGCTGCTGTGAGCAGCAGTCCCATGGCCACTGACCTATCTGCCTCAGCTGGGAAGAGCGCAATGATAATACCAACATGGACCAGTGAAGCGATGTCCTCCACAACTAGACTGAAGAACAAAAGGACAGCAACTTGTCTGATCCCCTTCCCCGATTCCCCAGTGTTGTTCCCCTCCCCCAATTCCTCAATAAAATCTTAAGAAAAAACAACCCCCAAAAATAAATAACATAAAATTCCAATCCACGGAGTGGCAGTTTCTCCTATCCCAGTAGTTTTCCTGGACTTCTGGCCGGATGCCGCAAAGGCCAAAAGGCCATTCCGGACTTCAAGCCAGCTCTGCCGGAAGTAGGTCTGGAGGATGGTCTCCTTCTCTTGTATGTCCTTGTGCACTTCAGTGCTGCAGCCGCTGTGGGATCCCAAAGTGGCAGTTTCCTCAGCCTTGAACTTCTTCTCCCTCTGTAGGAGGTGCGGTCCAATTTCAGCCTCTTCTCTGGCCCATTTTAGCCTCTGGTTCTTTTACCTGTGGGACTCAGACACCTTCTCGGTGACCCACTTCTGGGTCGCAGCAGCTGTTGGGTACCCTGCAACTGACTGGCCATGGTGATTCTGAAATTTCATTCCTGTTTTTTTTTTTGCTGTTGTTGTTTTTGAGGGCAGTATCACTGGCCCTCACATGTGGGACCGAACCAGGGCCACTGGCTTCCCAAGCCAGCGCTTAACCACCACGCCGCTTGGCAGGTCTTCATTCCTTTTTAAGGCTATTATATATATCCTCTTGTATGAATCCTGCTGCCTTTTGTTTGTCCATGTATCAGTTGGTAGATATTTGGGTTGTTTCCACTTTTTGTATATTATGAACATTTGTGTACACAAGTTTTTGTGTAGACTTAATGTTTTCAGTTCTTTGGTATGTGCCTAGGAGTGCAATTGCTGGGTCATATGTTAATTCTATGTTTTACTTTTTGAAAAACTGCCATACTATTTCCCATAGTGGCTGCAACATTTCACATTACCACCAATAAACAAGGGTTTCTCACCAACACTTATATTACGTTTTTAAAATTATAGCCATCCTAGTGGGTGTAAAATGGCATCCCGTTGTGGTTTTGTTTTGTTTTGTTTATTGGGGCCTGTGTGTTTTTCCTGGACCCATCAGCTCCAAGTCAAATCGTTATTTCAATCTAGTTGTGGATGGCACATCTCAGCTGCCCAAGTGGGGATCAAACCAGCAATCTTGGTGTTATGAGCCTGCGTACTAACCAAGTGAGCTAACTGGCCATCCCTCATTGTAGTTTTGATTTGTATTTATATTTCCTTAATGATTAATGATGTTAAACATCTGTTCATATGCTTATTGGCCATTTGCATGTCTTCTTTGGAGAAATGTCTATTCAGATCCTTCGCCCATTTTTAATTTGGTTGTCTTTTATTTTTTTTTAATTAATTTTTTTTTTTGAGGGCAGTGTCACTGGCCCTCATATGTGAGACCTGAACCGGGGCCGCTGGCTTCCCAAGCCAGCGCTTAACCACTGCGCCACTGGGCCAGCCCAATTTGGTTGTCTTTTTATTGTTGAGTTATAAAAGTTCTTTATATGTCTTGGATACTAAGCCTTTATCAAATAGGATTTGCAAATATTTTCTCCCAATCTGTAGGTTATTTCACTTTATTTAAAGGAATGTACAAATGTCTTTTTATTCAAAAATACAAAATAAATTATCTGCAGGCATAGATAATGACAGCAGTAAACCATTATCTGTTGTCAGCTTCAACCAGTAACTGATGATTATAGTGATTTTCTTTTAAAGATTTTATTGGAGAAGGGGAACAGCCAAGTTGTTGTCCTTCAGTCTTAGTTGTGGAGGGCACAGCTAGCTCAGCTCCTAAGTCCAGTCACCATCCAGCTGCCCATCAGCAGCTTGCAGCCTCTCAGCTCAAGATGCCATGTTCAATCTTAATTGCAGGTGGGCATAGCCCACCATCCCATGGGGGAGTCGAACCGGCAGCCTTGTTGTTAGGAGCACGTACTCTCATCAGCTGAGCCATCCTGCCACCTGTTGGCAGCTCAGTGGCAGCTCAGCCCAGGCGCAGCTCACTGGCCCATGTGGGAATCAAACCAGCGACCCTGTTTCTTAGAGTTTGTGCTCTTAACCAACTGAGCCACTCGGCTGGCCCTATAGTGATATTCTTAAACATCAGCCAGCCTCTTCTTCCTTTTCCTCACTTTTTTGATAGTGTCCTTTGAAGCACAAAAGTTTTTAACTTTGATGAAGTCCAGTTTATCTATTCTTTGGTTATTTATGTTTTTGGTATCATATCTAAGAAACCATGTCTAATCTAAGATCACAAAGATTTACACTTATGTTTTCTTCTAAGAGTCTTATAATTTAGCTCTTACATTTAGGTCCATGATCCATTTTGAGTTAATTTTTTTTTTTGAGGGCAGTGTCACTGGCCCTCATATGTGGGACCGAACCAGGGCCGCTGGCTTCCGAAGCCAGCACTTAAACGCCATGCCACTCGGCCGGCCCTTGAGTTAATTTTTTTTTTTTTTAGAGGGCAGTATCTGGCCCTCATATGTAGGATCCGAACCCGGACTGCCAGCGTCCCAAGCCAGCTCTTAACCACCACACCACTCTGCCGGCCCCGAGTTAATTTTTGTATATAGTGTGAGGTAGGGGGTCCAACTTCATTCTTTTGCATGTTGATATCCAGCTGTCCCAGCACCATTTATTGAAAAGGCTACTTTTCTCCATTTAATGGTATTGGCACTTGTTGAAAATCAGTTGACTGTAGGTGAATAGGTTTGTTTATGGACTTTCAGCCTCAGTCTTTCTGCATTATCAATTCTATTCCATTGATCTATATGTCTGGCCTTAATGCTAATACCACCCTGACTTTTGGTTACTGGAGCTTTATAATGAGTTTTGACATTAGAATGTGTGAGTCTTCCAACTTCTCTTTTTACTATTGTTTTCGCTATTCAGGGTTCCTTGAATTTTCCTATGAATTTTCTGATCAGCTTGACCATTTCTGCAAAAAGGGGTATTGAAACTTTGGTATGGTTGCACTGAATCTGTATAATAGATTGCCATGGGGAATATTGCCATCCCATCTTACCAACACTAAGTCTTCTGATCCATGAACATGAGATGTCTTTCCATTTATTTAGGTCTTTAATTTTTTCCAACAGTGGTTTATAATTTTCAGTGTACAAGTCTTGCACTTGAAATTTATTGCTACTTTATTCTTTTTGATGGAGTTGTCTTAATTTCCTTTTTGGATTGTTTGTTGCTAGAGTATAGAAATATAACTAACTCATATGTTGATCTTGTGTCTTGCAACTTTGCTGAACTAATTTTTTTAGCTCTAATAGTTCTTTTTTTGTGGATTCTTAGGGTTCTCTGCACATGAGGTTATGTCACTCCTCTTGACCACCCATCTTTCCCCTCCGCAGGCCTTGCTGCTTCTCCGCCGGCGATCAGCAGCTCGTGAAGAGCAGCACCTGATAGAGGCCTCCAAGCTTCTTGTTCTCCTTAACCTATCCTTTACGTACCTGAAGCTGGAGCGACCTATCACAGCCCTGCGCTATGGAGAGCAGGCGCTGATCATCGACCCAAAGAATGCCAAGGCCCTCTTCCGATGTGGACAGGTGAGTTGGAGGACAGGGACTTGGGAATGAACACCCAAGAGAAGGTAGCAGTGGTGTTCAGCTTGGGCACTGCAAAAAATGCTGTCTTTCCTAAGAATGCTTTGAGAAGTCTCCTTTGACAGGCCTGTCTCCTCATGACTGAATATCAGAAGGCCCGGGATTTCCTAGTCCGAGCCCAGAAGGAACAGCCTGTCAATCATGACATCAATAACGAGCTGAAGAAACTGGCCAGGTGAGACTTCTGTTTGCACCTCTGTAAGCAGAGAAAGACTGTGTCCAGTAGCTCCAGTTCTGGCCTCTCCACCTGGGTGTTGTCCAGCGTGGGTTGTGGGGCAGCGCTCCCTAGAGCCAGTTTTATGAAGTGCTTAGTACTCTAAACATGCAGCTCCCAGCGGGGAAGTGGGACAGACCTCTAAGTTACACCTCTCTGGATCATTTCCCACCTCCCTGTTCTTCTCCTCCCCCCACAAGCAAGCACCCCTAAGAGGAGGGCCAGTGTAATTTTTTAAAAAAGGCCTTGTTCTTTGGATATTCTTCCTACATGCTACCAACAGAGAACCACTGTTCTCAACCGACTGCAGAAAGGTGTCTTATAGACTCTCATTTGATTTGAAATGGATCTTTAAGTTCTGATTCATACCTGTTAGGGTTATTTTCCTGTTACCCAAATGATACTTATACCAGCCTTTTGTAAAGTAACTTTTTCTGATTATAGAAGTTATATGTTCATTAGAAAACTTTGAAAATATCAACATATAAATAGAAATCACCCATAATTCCATCACCTTGTAATATATCTGCTGTTTTTTAGGTGTTTTTGTTGTTGTTCTGTATTGGTGAGATTATCTACTCCTGTTAACATGAAACATTTAATCCAATTGCTTAGTTAAAGTTTTCTTGACATTAGAAAAGTCTAAAGCGTGTGCACCTCTTATGTTTGGATCCAATTGTTGCAATTTTCTTTCTGATATCTAGAAGTATCCTGTCAGGTTATGTGTAGAAATTTTGGACTCGAACCATTCTTTAGCAAAAGAAAAATCTCAAGATGAGGTATCACTTGGCAGGACTCAGCCCTCAGCCTCCCTGACAGCAGCTCCCAGCCGTCAAAGCTGCCATCTTTTCAGATTATGGCCTTTTGTCCGAGGGCCCCCTCAGTAGCCCTTGGGGACCTGCACGGTCTTCCATACCTCTCCAGCATCGCTCCCACCCCTCCCGAGTGAGCTGAAAAGCCCACTGAATTTTCAGTGCTTCTGGACCTGAGTGGAGAATTCCAGCCACCAAATGTCTCCTCCTACATAGATAGACCAACTACTGTGTATTTCCCTTTACAGTTATTACAGGAACTACACGGATAAAGAGAAAGAAATGTGCCACCGAATGTTCGCTCCTTGTGATCCTGGCTTTACAGGAGGAGAAAATTAAAGGTAATTCAAGGACTAAAGCACAAAAGGCTTTAGGATTTTTTCCAGTACATATAACAGTGTGGGGTTCTCCTTGGCCACCTACAGCTGAGGATGATTGGGAGGAGGAGAAAAGCTCCTTATTGTAGCTTATGCAGAAAACACATACCATGGGCCTTCTCCTAGAGAACACTGGAAAGGTAAATGTATAGGTTTAGGAAGCCTGAAGCTTTAAAATGAGAACAATTTTTTTTTCATATTTTATGTTAACCTCTACCTCATAGAAGCTTGGAACATGAAACTGATAGTCATTCATGTGATTGTTTATCTGAGCTTTGAAATCAACAGTAATGCTTCTCTAATATGGGTTTTTCCTGAAAACCTGAAAGCCTCAAAGCTTGGTTTATACCCAACATACTATGAGAAAAAAACAAAACCCAGATGTCAAGGGGTCAGGGTGGCCACTGCCTCTTAGGTTCTGTGCACTGTTAGACTGAGGGAGTTGAAGATGTTAGACCAAGGACCAACAGGGAGCAGACGCTGCCATTGCTTGCAGCTGACACCTTGTGATTTAGCAGGCACAGGATTAAGGTTCCCATGAGGGCGGGAGATAACCTTCTAGCCTGGTTTACTATTACTTAAGAAAACTAATGGAAACAGAATCACCTGCCTTAAACACCTGCTTAGCTGGGTAGATAACTCTGCTCTCTTGAGAGAAGTTAAACAAGGGACAACAAGAAAACAGCTGCCCAGCGGGCTCCTGGTGATAAATCTGTCCTTTGTTGCTACCTACATCCCTCTACAAAAGAAGCTTGAGAGAAGAAGGCAGTGAAAAGGCCTATTCATCCCTGACGTTTTCACAAGGGATCTACAAACTGCTGCTCTCTGCCCTGTCAGAAACAACCTGTCATTTCATCAGGAGGAAATGTTGCTTTCATCACTGACCCTGACCCTGTGACTCTGGCCATCAGGTCTTTCAGGGACACTGGAGTATTTGCAGGTCTTCTGAACGGAGACGTCAGCCAGATGACTGCTTTTGTCTGGCTTTTGTTAATGTCCAGTAGAATTGGAGGCCTGGTAGCTTTTTGCCAGTTTGGGACTGACCTGGTATGTCCTGCCGTTTAATGAATATCCAGCTCTCCCAGGGTTCATCCTAGGAACAGATCTTGGGAAACACAGCAGGGCAACAAGTTCCCTTTCCATTGTCTTTCCCTCCTAGCTTTCTCAGTCTGTCAGCCTTGTTGGAGCCCGATGCTTTTTAGATGGTTTCCCATACATTCCCAAATCTTGAGTGTTTGTTTCATTACCAGCAGTGATTGTATTGGGGGCCTAAAGTGTCCATGATTGTCATTCTTCCTGCTGCTGCTGCTGCTGCTGTGGTTGTGACACATTTTGGCCTTAGTGTCTTTGGTGATCCCCCTGTTCCCCTTTTCTCTGGTACTTGTGCTGAGTTAGTCGCTTAAAATATCCAGGGTTGTAGATTCTTTTGACAACCTAGTTTTGACTAAGTAGGACCACTCAGATGCTAGGTCCTCCTGACCTGTCTCCTCAGATGTGAGACACTTACTTCCGGTGGAATGAGTGTTCTAAACCCCTGACTGTAGTAGACTGAACTCACTGAGACCAGAGACCATATCTTTTGCATCTTCGTATTTTCTAGCACCTGGAACCAAGGCTGGCAACATGATTGGCACTCGGTAAATGTCAATTGGATCAAGTGTAAAATAACTAAAGTGCTAGACCAGCCTCTTTGAAAACATACCCTCCAGGCTCGCTCTTGTAATGGCTGTCAGTAGGCTTTTTAGTGGCAGGGACAGAAACCCATTTTTATCTAGTGTCAGCTAAAAAAGAGATTTACTGAAGGGATCTTGGGGTAGCTCACCGAATCAGTTGGAAGAGTTGAACAACCAATGCTCAGGCAGATACCTGCAGTTCTGAGGGCTTCAGGGTCTCAGTCTCATTTGCTGCTTCATTCTCTCCCCACATATGGAGTGCCCAGGCAAGCACTGCACAGCCTTTCTATTTGGGAGAGGGCTCTTCGTTATCCCATACCTCCCTCCTCTTCCTGTACCATTCATAGCTCCAGTTTAAAAATCCTGAGGCAAGATTCTGGCCTGTTTTGGGGTGTGTAAAGTCCCATGCATGGTGCCCCTTTCTTGCACCACTAATAGGAACTGGGGGAGCAGTAATTATCCAAAGTAAGAAGACGGCTGTTGCCCAAAAGCAAGAGGATGGAGATGATGGGCAGGCAGAGGGGAAGAGGCCCATCCGGGCCTTTGGCTGTTGCAGCAGCCACTGTTCTGCTGAGGTGTGACTTCTGGTCTGGCCGTGACAGAGCAGTGGGTCATTTGCCAATTTGGTGAATTAAGAATCTCTTGACAGCTCCTGCTGCTGGGAGCTCGACGGTGGAAAGAGCAGATACATCCATAGTTCTGCCGCACTCCTTTTCCTTAATTTGGATTTTCAGAGGGCATGACAAAAACACACAGCTCTGGATGGCAGTATTCTTGGGGAGAATCTAAAAAGTCAAGATGGAGGTCGGTGTTTGGACTCAGGTACATCAGAAGACCTAAAGGTTTATAGCAAACCCCAAGTTAATATTCAATAAGCTGTTTGAAACTGCTTTCCCTGTGGTTTGCAATGCAGTGGAGGCAGTTTGTATATACTATTGGGTTGTTGGAAAAGTTATGATGTATGTTTGTGACAGATGGCATTAGTTCATTTTTGGAAGTACTAGAGTCATTCACATCTATGTTATTGTCCTGTCATTTGACAGCTGACAGCTCTAGCTTCATTCTAAAAAAAAAACTGAGGGCCGGCCGAGTGGCGCATTGGTTAAGCGCTGGTTTTGGGATGCCAGCGACCCCGGTTCGGATCCCACATGAGGGCCAGTGACACTGCCCTCTACAGCTAACAACAGCTCCACCTGGAGCTGGGCTGTGCGAGCCCCGGTGATGGTGTGGGCTGCCATAGGCTATAGTGAGTGGCCCGCAGCCAGCGTGAGCGGCTGGCAGCCAAGAGTGAGCTGCCAATAGCTGCAGTGAGCGACATCCAGAGGCCAGCGACCGATCTGCCTCATCCGGGAAGAGCGCAATGACGATACCAACAGTGAAGCAACATCCTCCGCAACTAAACTGAAGAACAAAAAGACAGCAACTTGTCTGTTCCCCTTCCCCGACTTCCCAACGCTGTTCCCCTCCGCCAATTCCCCAATAAAATCTTTAAAAAAAAAACAAAAAACTGAATGATTTGGTTGAGCTTTGGAGATTTTACAACAAGTTGAAGATGAAGACCAAACTGCATTTTTGCCATATTTTACTGTTTTACTTCCGTAAAGGGAAGAATGCACTTCAAGCTTGTGAAAAGTTGCATAAAGTTTACGGTGACAATGCTCTACAAGAAAGTTAGTGCCAACGATGGTTCACGAAATTTCGTGCTGGTGATTTTTATCTCAACGACACTCCTCGGTCAGGGAGGCTCACCGAGGTTGATGACGACAAAATAAAGGCATTGATGGAGTCAAACCCATGTTACATGACACGAGAGATTGCAGAAACATTGAACATCCATCATTCAAGCATTCACAACCACCTGAAGAAGCTGGGATACGTAAGCAAGTTCGATATTTGGGTTCCCCATGAACTCAAAGAAGTTTATTTGACGGTGCATATAATCATCTGCAATATGTTCATTAAACGTGAGGAAAATTATCCTTTTTTTTTTTTTGAAGGCAATGTCACTGGCCCTCATATGTGGGACTCGATCCGGGGCCGCTGGCTTCCCAAGCCAGCGTTTAACCACCGCGCCACTCAGCCAGCCCAAAATGATCCTTTTTTGAAGCGACTGATGATGCGAAGTGGATTGTTTACAACAATGTGGTGTGCAAACAGTCTTGGTCCTGATGTGATGGTTCTCAAACAACATCAAAAGCAGACATTCATCAGAGGAAGGTTATGCTCTCAATGTGGAGGGATTTTAAAGGTGTCGTGTTTTTCGAGCTCCTACCAGGGAACCAAACAATCAATTCAAATGTGTGCTGTCGGCAATTGGACAGTTTGAACGAATCCATCATCCAGAAACATCCAGAGCTTGTTAACTGTAAAGGAGTTGTGTTGCATCGTGACAACGCGAGACCACACACAAGTTTGATCACCCGTCAAAAATTATTGGAGGGCCGGCCGAGTGGCGCATTGGTTAAGAGCTGGCTTGGGACGCCAGTGACCCCAGTTCAGATCCCACATATGAGGGCCAGTGACACTGCCCTCTACAGCTAACAACAGCTCCACCTGGAGCTGGGCTGTGAGCCCCGGCAACAGTGTAGGCTGCTGCAGCCCCTGCTGCAGTGGGCTGCCATAGGCTACAGTGAGTGGCCAGCAGCCAGCGTGAGCGGCTGACAGCCGGTGTGAGCTGCCAGGAGCTACATTGAGTGACCATCCAGAGGCTGGCGACCGATCTGCCTCTTCCGGGAAGAACGCAATGACTATACCAACAAGGACCAGTAAAGCAACTTCCTCCACAACTAGACTGAAGAACAAAAGGACAGCAACTTGTCTCTTCCCCTTCCCTGGTTCCCCAATGCTGTTCCCCTCCCCCAATTCCCCACTTCTGAGAAATCTTTTTTTTCCTCTGTCTGGAATCTTTTAATATCTCTCTAACCTTGATTCATCTAAAATTTCACAATAGCATGTCAAGGTATCCCAAATGCTCAAGTCCTTTACATAAGCACCTCAATTCTAGAGGCTCAAGTTCTTAAGAAGGCTAAGAAAATCTTCTATGATATTTCTTTAATGATATTTTCCCTCCTTTCCTGTCCTCTTGTTCTGGACCTCCTGTTGGTCAGGTGTTGGACCTCCTATCCGAATCCTCTGTATCCTTTTATGTCTTTTTAAGTTTTTCTCCCCCTCCACCCCCAGAAATGTATTTCATTTTTGAAGTCTTCCATTGACTTTTTTCTTTTTTTTTTTTAAAGATTTTATTGAGGAATTGGGGGAAGGGAACAGCATTGGGGAATCGGGGAAAGGGAACAGACAAGTTGCTGTCCTTTTGTTCTTCAGTCTAGTTGTGGAGGACATTGCTTCACTGGCCTATGTTGGTATCATCATTGCTCTTCCCGGGTGTGGCAATCACTTGCTGGCCATTGAACGGCAGCTCACGAAAGCTCATGCCAGCTGCCGGCCAGCCCCACTGCCATCGGCGACTCATGGCAGCCCAGCTCCAGGTGGAGCTGTTGTTCACCATCTTAGCTGTAGAGGGCGCAGCATCACTGGCCCATGTGGGATCTGAACCGGGGCCCTGCTGCTCAGAGCTGGCGTCCCAAGCCAACTCTTAACCAATGCGCAACTCGGTCAGCCCCATTGACTTTTTTCATTTAAGCAATCAAATATTTGAATCCACAAGCTCTTTTCAGATTTCTCTTTTTCATACTATCCTTCTTTTTAACCTCTCATTGTATAAGAAACTCTCAAACGTATACAAGTGAAGGACAGCATAATGATTCTCCCATGTATTTAATATTTAGCTTTAACTGTTATCAACATGAAGCCAATGTTTTAATCTGTGATCCCCCCAGCACTGCTGTATTAATTTGAAGCAAATCCCAGCAATCATATAATTTCATCCACAAGTATTTCCCTATGTGTTTCTAAAAAATAAGGACCATTCTTGCACATTTTCTTTTATTCCCTGACATGTTTATTTTTCTGCTTGTTTGCTTTTACCTTTCTCTTTTCTGTGTGTACACTTTCCACAGGTGGTTGGTGTTTCTTGGTTGCCTATTTGCATATAAGAGTGAAGCAGCTGGAAAACTGACCAGGAGCTCTGCATACCTGGCAGAGCATCCCGACTCACTCTTCTTAAGGCTGAGCAGGTGGGGACCCACTAAATGCTGTGGGCTCCTCAAATATCAGAAAAAAGGGGCTGTGCAGTGAATACCAGCCCTTACCCACACCAGCTTCCCAAATGTTCCTCAGGTGGATTATTTTTCCCTAAAATAATAAGTGATACAAGTGCTGTATCATTTTAATCTGTATTTCCCCAATTTCTAGCGAAGTTGAGCATCTTTTTGTGTATTTACTGGCCCTCTAGATTCTTTATGCGAATTGCCTATTGATATGCTTTGCTCACCCTTGCATCATTTTTATTTTGTTGTTGATTTATAAGAACCTTTTCTATGTGAAGGAGGTAAATGTCACCTATGTGAGTTTAAATATTTTCTTCCTGTTATTTTGTATTTATGTAGTTACCTGTGTCCCTGTTTTCTGTATGGTCTCTGGAATTCACATCACGCTTACATTTGACCTGCCTATGGGAGTTAGCAGGTGGTCTTTAATGGGTGACAGGAGTGCTCGGAGTACAAGGTTGCTTAACAGTTTTTCTAGAATCTGAGCATCATTCCATGTCTATAGTGCTTCACAATGTCCATAAACCCATTTGATCTCCCCAGTATTCCTTTGAGGCAGAAATAATTGTTTCCATTTTATAGATGGGGGAAGGAATAAAGCTCAGAGAATTAGACCCTTTTCCTACAGAGGTCTTTGTGCATATGTGTAAACAACTGACCATTTTCATTTGGTTTGAAATGTAAGCCCCAGATGATATCTGGAGCTTTAAATATATTCATCTTCTTTCTTCAGTCAGACTTTTACCCCTGGGTGGCCATGGGTTTTTATCCCTCTCTTAGATGTTTAGGAGTTTATTCCCTCTTCTCTGCTTTCCAGTTTAAGAGAAGCTGAAGCCTTTGGGCTATAGAATTAAGAGGATTGAGCCATATGGCTTGGTCAGCCTCAGGGAAAGAGTATCTTAACAGACTTTAAAAAAAAATGTTTCCTGGGAAGTCAAAGCAGCTCCCAAGAGGCTCAGGTGGAAGTACAGGCCAGGCTGTGGCAAGAACGCTCCTATAGTTGAGATTTAGGGGTTTTAGTCCTGCTTCAAAGACTTGGCCCAATGTGAGCACTGAAGCAGCAGGCCCCACAGAGCTTGGTGCCAGTGCAGAGGCTGGAGATGGCCTCTGGGCTCAGGGGCTCCCTTGTTCCAAAACAGCCTGCCTGGATCCCGGCCCAGCTGGTCAGTTGCCAGGAAACCCTAAGGGAGCAGATCATCTCTCACAATACGTGACGGGATCTAGACAGAGAATCTGTTTGATCCCCTTCTTCCCAAAGAGATAAAGAAGAAACCCTCAGATCTACTATTGAGTCTAAAGGTATGTTATGCCTCCATTCGACTCATCTGAGTTCTGAACAAATAATAACTTAATTATATTTTTGTAATTTTATATGTTATTGATTCTGATTTTCTTTCCCTGCATCTTCACTGTTGTGGTTTTTTTCTCTTCAAAATGGAGTTGTATATTCTCCAGGATAACTGGGCCAAGCCAGCATTCTCTTGTCAGATGAGAATTTTCCAGGCAAACTGTTAGACCCAGTCTCTTGATCTTCTGGATAGCTGTGAAATGCCTTTTCTCCCAGCTCAGAAGGTGACACTGAAGTCATCCCTTTGTTGTGTGCCTATAAATAACTGCACTGAGCTTGGCACCTTTTCATTATACCCCTTCCTGGGAAAGCATTTCCCCTGGTAGAGTTTCTTTGACCCCTTCACCTCTCTCTGCATCCTTGCTTGGTAGCCAGCCATAATGAACCCCAAACCTGCTCCCTGCTAAGGTTTACTTCAGTGGATTCTGTGCCCTTTGTGGTGAGATATCAGTGAGGGCTACTTAATTAAATTTTAAGAGATAACCAGGTTTCTTTTGCTAATCTTCAAAATCAGTGATTGTTGAAGTGCCCTTTACCATTCATTACAGGGTTGAAAGATGGGAAATTTGGCTTCCTGGGCTCAGTTCTCTAGCTGTGACTTTATCTAAGTCATTTAACCCCTCTGGGGTTCCCTTTCATCGTCTGTAGGACGAAGTGATCAGATCTTTAAGATCGCTTTGCACTTCCTTAAGTTCCATCAGATATTGGCTTAGCCTTTCTTTAATTTCTTGGGTTCATAATGAGATGCATAAGCCCTGCCTGCAGGCATATATACTCCCGGACACCTGTTTAGGTAAATAGGGAAGAGACAAATGGTGAAGGACGTGAACCCAGGCAATAAGTAATAAGCATCAAGTGTGTGTCTTAGTGCCTTGAGACACATGCAGGAGAAGAGGAGTCTTAGCCTGGGTTTTTGACTAGAGAAGTCACCCAGAATGCAGCTGAAATGAACTAGGATAAGCTTAAGAGTTTCAAGAACCCAGGAAAGAGCTTTCAAATCTGTTAGACAAAGGGAGCAAATAGCTGTGAGCAAACACAATCTGTAGCATAGACGACGTGAGTATGTTCGCAAGGATGTGGTCTGCCCTGTTGTTGTGACCACCACAGCAGCCGTTTTCCGTCTGCACAGAAAGGCAGTGAGGGACAGATGCAGGCCTTTGTAGTTCTTTGTGGCACCTGGATATGGTGTAGGGCTTGATATGAGATGATAGATAAGTAGATAGATAGATAGATAGATAGATAGATAGATAGATAGATAAAGATATATATTATATATAGATAAATATTTGGGTTTTTGGTGAATTGACTTGATAGCCATGAGTGTAAACAAGCCCTCTGTACTAGTAATAATTTCCTGTTGCTGCTGGAAAGGCCGCTTGCATTTCTTGGCTGGTGGCCCCTTCCTCCTTATTTATTTATTTATTTATTTATTTATTTATTTATTTATTTTTTAGCTGAGCCATCCTGCCACCTGTTGGCAGCTTAGTGGCAGCTCAGCTCCGGCTGGGCATCTAACTGCTGTTGCTCAGAGCTCAGCTCGCACTCTTGAGCGAGCTCTTAACCAACTGAGCCACTCGGCCGGCCCTGCTTCCTCCATTTTTAAAGTCAGTGGATGGCATCTTCAAACCTCCCCCCACTCTCCTGCCCCCAATATCTCTCTCAATCCCTTCCTCTGCTGCTTCTGTCATCACATTTTCTTCTTTCTCTGACACTCCTGCCCACCCAAATCACACATGATAACCTTCCATCTCAAGATCCTTAATTTCATCACAAAGTCCCTTTTGTCATGTGTGGTAACATGGTCACAGTTTCCAGGAATTGAAATATGGACATCTTGGGTTGGGGCGGGGGCATTATTCTGTCTATCATACCCTCTTATAGATCAACATTTATGGGAACTAAAATCTCTTTAATTAAAGAGAATTCAGAATCATACATCCTAAATGTTCTATCCCAAATAAGGTAATCATAACAGGAGCGTTTGGAACAGTTCTTCTCTTATAGTAACCCTGCGGGGGCCTGGAAAGCTAATTGGTATGAGCGGCAAGGCCTGGAACCAGGTCACATCACAGCCAGTAGATGAGGGCCTGGACACAGGCGTGGGGTGAGCACAGAGGAGGAGGAAACCCAGGGGCTGCTCTAGGTGGCAGAAGCATACATTTTGGTGTTCAGATAGGGAAAAGAATCAAGAATGATCCCCAGATTTCCCACTTTGATAGCTGGGTCCATGGAGGTATTTCCAACTGATGGAGGCTTGGGAGGTATTTTTAATTTGGGGCTTGAGGAACCTGAGGTTCCTCAAGTACATCTAACTGGACGTGGCCAGGAGACAGTTGGGTGTAAGTCTGAGGGTCAGGGAAGAGGCCTGTCTGTAGAGCGTGTGGCAGCCATGAGTACACGAGGTCACTCAGAAGGAGGTGTAGAAAGAGGAAGACAGTGGGCCAAGGGCGGAGCCTGGGAACACCGTGTGGAACAGAAGGAAGAGGTCAGGGACCAGGAGAAGGAGCCACCAGGAAAGCAGAACAGGAGGTTTAGTTGGGAGTCCATGGTGGGTTTCAGAGACCCAGGAACCCCTGAACAGTTGCATATATATACAGATTCCATGGCTGCCACCAGCTTCCCAAGTGGGGTCCCTGACACCAGGAAAGGTAAAGAACCTCTAGAGGGTCTAATTTCAAGGAGTGACCAGCAGTGTTGAATCCTGCAGCACAGAGGACTTGAATGATAAGGACGGATTACTCTCTGGACTGGCCAGTGTGCAGCTAGCTCATGGGGGCCTGCGGCAACAGTGGGGTGGTGGGAAGAGATGAGACTGCCCTGTGAGGGCTGAGCAGGAGGTGAGAAAGCGGGCAGGTGAGCCCGTGCTGCCGGACGCTGAGCCTGGCCAGAATCCCTGCAGGGCTTGTTAGAACACATCTTCCAGGAGCTTTCCCCCGAGGTTCCGATTCAGCAGGTCAGATCGGGAGCCTGAGAGTGTATATTTATAATGAACTCAATGGTGATGTGGACCAGCTGGTCTGTGGAGCACAGTAACATGGGTTACTTTATCAAGACGTTTTCATGGGAAGAGGAGGCATTGTGGCGTAACTAGAAGCATTATGTTAAATAATGTAAACTTTGGTTTGAAGGGAGGGTGGCAGGTAGGGTCGCACTTTTGACCCCTCTTGACCATATCCTAGTGCCTTGACCATATCCTAGTGCCTTGACCATGGCACTGTGGCATCTGACAGTCGTAAGTTGACAGTTGTCATCAGAGGAAGTGAAGCAGGCCTGTGCTGTGAGTCCTGCCCATCCCCGGGGGCGAGAGCGGTAGACGCCTCAGGTGCTCGCTGGGTCAGTGTCAGCATAGAAAAGGGTGGTTTCAGGGAACCCCTCAGTGTGACGTGTGTTCCCAGCAGGTAGGGCACACCACCATGTGAGCTGAACTCATGGCAGCAGTGAGAGGAGGCAGAGGGATGCAGCCGTTGAGGGCAGCTTGCAGGGGGGCTGAGTCAGTGTGAGGTGGGCCTAGCTGGGGAGAGGCAGGTGAGGGGGCAGCCTCAGCTTCAGCTGTCAACAGTGACCTGGCAGGTGGCAGGAGCAGACGGGACAGGATGGAGATGCAACCAGCTGGTGGGTGGCCAGAACATCCCATCACAGAGTGCGAATGGGTTAGGGCTTCTAGAATTCTTTCTCAGTTGGAATTAGGTGAGATACCCAGACTAGGTTCTTCCAATTGACTGAGTAATGCATTTTGAGAAAGGGAACCCATTAAATGCTTCAGGAAGGGTCTGGAATCTTTGCCTTTATGCACAATGTTTGTACGTTTTCTGGGATTTGGAAGAGGGACCATAGCTTTCGTCTGTTTTTTCAGAGGGCTGTGTGACCGGTAAAAGGTTAAGACAAGACCCACTGTTCCAGCGGTTTCTTACAGATGTCATTCCAGCCTGACAGTTCACTCTGGTTCACTGTGGTAGGACTGGGGAGCAGCGCTGTAGGATGGGGCCGAGGGACGGACGGGGCAGCTGGCACACGAGGCCGTGGGAACGCTGCTTACGCTGCCCTGATTCTCAGTTCTTTGTCGTCGGATTTCCAACATAAACATCCTGGGCTCTGCTGCCTCCGGCTCCTGGTTCCAGGATTACATCACTCTTCTGTCTTCTCTGTTACATTTCACACTCTTCTTTGATTACTGCTCATTATTGTGGACACTGATCATATCGTTACTGGAGTTTCTATTTCACATTGACAGTGCCTCTTCCCCAGGCCTGGGCTTTGCTCTCATTGGAAGCAGCTTGTTTGGTATTAATATATTCAGCTGGCGTCTGCCCTGTTGGACCTTTGTCTGTGTTCCCTGCCGAAGTCTGACTGCTTTTGTCTTTGGAGGTCTCCGGGCTCATCTTTCCTTGAGCCATGGATTCATGACAGCTTTTTTTTCTCTGACTTTACACTTCAGTGTGCTTTGAGTACTAGATTTTCAAAATGAAGTGTAAACTTTTCTATTGTGATACATTTTTACTTATGCTAATGTGTTACTTGTTATTGGTTTCTATTTGAAAATTCAGCTAACTGAACCTCATCAAATCCTAGCTGTCTGAGCTTGGAGGTTATCTCTGCTCATCTGCCTTGCCAGGAACAGGTTCACACTGACTGAATATTGATTACAGGGCGTATTTCTAAAGTCATTTTAGGGGACACAAACTAGATTGAAACAGTTTTTTATTTTTCACTTGGTTATTAAACTTTTTAATATGGACCTTTTCAAACCTATTCAGAGGTAGAAAAAATAACATGGCAGCCTGCCCTTGCACTTGTCACCCCTCTGTGACAATTATCAGCATCCTATTCTGTTCCCTCTGTCCCTCCCTACAACGTTTTGTCAGTATTTAAATTTAAACTATAGAATTGTTACATGTAAAATTTTTTTAATTAAAATGCTACGTACTTTAGTTTAAACAAGAAAGGTAAAAGAAAACGCTCGCAGTCCCCCAGCCCGCTCTCCAGAGGTAACCACTATTGATGTTTCATGAGTCCTTCCTGAAGGGTGTGTATGTGTGTGTGAGTGTGAGAATATTTGCGAATATGGATATATATATGTAATCTTCCCCGTAAGTAAAATTATACATTTTATACTATAATATGTTCTTTAATGTATTTGGGGTATTTTCTAAGTCAGTACACAAAGAATTATCTCATTTTTTAAAAAATGGTTGAGTGGCATTTCATTCTTAACAGTGATTAATAGATAGGAAGTAATATAGTTATTATCACCACACCTGAGTTTTCTGTGCTATTTAAATGTGGTATCACCGGGTGGTGATTTGTCTATCTTCAACTGAACTAGGTATAACTACATTGATCTCTCAGTGGCTGTACCAATTTGCGTTCCCTTTGGTCGTGTCAGAGATTTCATTCCATGCTTTGCCGTTTCTGTACTGTTAGACTTTTTAATCTTTGCCAGTTCGGTGCCTCTGAAATGGAATCTCATTATTAGAATTAGCCTGTCCCCTGGTCAATCATCTTCACATGCTTACCCACGTAGGTGTCCTTTCTGTTTCTCTGTAACCAAACATGGTTTTCAATTTTTTAGTTTTTTGATAGTTATATCAGTGAAGTTAACTTTAGTTATGTCAGTTGATTCCCTGAATATTCTAGACATATGATCATCATATACAAGTAACAGCAAATTTGTCTTCTTTCCACATTTACATCTTTTCTTTAATTCAGAGCCTGTCCCATCATGCGGGCTCAAGCTTCCTGCGCAGTGGTAGCCAGTGGTGAGGCCTGAGCCCTGGGCTATAAAAGGGGACTGCCACTGTTACCCTGTCACACATGATGCCTGACATGACACTGCGCTGACATACATGCTTTTTATCATGTTAAGGAAGCGTTTTCTTATTGAAGACTTTTATCAACAATGACTGTTATCCAATGGCTTCCTGTCACAAAGAAAAGCTTTATGTTTTTACCGTTGACCTATTATTAGAGTTTACAATATTGAACCTTTATTGTGGCAGAAATAGAAATAATGTGCATCTTCAATTGGCTGCTTTGGGAGAGCAGCAGAGTTCCTCCTACACAGATGAGCAGTTTCTTCCCTTGATGGCACATTTTGTAATGAAAGACTTTTAAACTGAGTAGGAGAATTTGAGGCAAAAGCTAACTATGTTCTTCATAGGCTGCTTGATGCTTCAGAGGAAAGAGTTTGAGGGGACTTTTGCTTGGGGAAAAAGCAAAGAAGAAAGAGCCCAAGAGCTCCATGAAGAGGGGCAGAGGAGACCTGAGTCCCCTCTGAACATGCTGACAGGAAGCGACCCCCAGCTGGGCGGGCGGAGGCAGTCAGCTTTGCCCAGGTTCAAGTCCCTCTCCTATCAGCACTTTTGTTTCTGTTGAATGGAGTTGGGGAAGTGAGATGGCCTGTGGCAGGAGCCTCACTTTATCTTTAGATGCTTTAATTTGTATTTCCTTGATTACTAGTGAATTTAAGCATCTTCTCATTTGTTTATCTATTTGCATTTCTCCTCCTTAACTGACAAGTAATGTCTTGTATCCTTCTAGTATTTTTACAGTTTTATTCTTTTTTTTTTAAAAAAAAAGATTTTATTGGGAAATTGGGGGAGGAGTAACAGCATTGGGGAATCAGGGAAGGAGAGCAGGCAAGTTGCTGTCCTTTGGTTCTTCAGGCTAGTTGTGAAGGATGTTGCTTCACTGGCACATGTTGGTATTGTGATCATTGCGTTCTTCCTGGGTGAGGCAGATCGGTCTCCGGCCTCTGGATGGCCATTCACAGCGGCTCTTGGCAGTTCATGCTGGCTGCCAGCTATTCAGGCTGGCTGCCGGCCACTCATGGCAGCCCACTGCAGCTTCACTGCAGCCTCCTCCGTCACCGGGGACTCATAGCAGCCCAGCTCCAGGTGGAGCTGTTGTTCACCATCTTAGCTGTAGAGGGCAGTGTCACTGGCCCTCATGTGGGATCCTAACCAACGTGCTGCTCAGCTGGCCCTATAGTTTTATTCTTTATGTTTAGATTTTTAAGCTATTAGCAGTTTATTTATATCTTTAATTTGAAGTAGGGATCTAACTTTAATAAAAATAAAAAACTTTATTTTTATTCAAATGGATAAACAGTGGTACCAAAACTTGTTTACTGACTTAAAATGACATATACAATACACTGAGCAAAGGGTTAAAATCTATATAGGGTAAGTTAATTCATTCTTCACTTTAATGATCAAATGACTCTTACATGTTTGTGTAACAAAAAGTTGGCATGAGTAGTGGAATAATGAAACGCCATTAGGAGTAGCATTATTGAGTTATTCCACGTCAGCGCTCTGATAGGCCTCTCTCTCCCGGGACTGACTGTGGCTTGACCTCTGTCCTGTTCACCAGGAGGCTCTGGGCCTGAACACTGCAGGTCCTGCTGGAACTCAAGATGGACAGCAGTCTCAGGTGATCTGAGGGAACATCAAATTGATTTTGACCCCAAGGCTAGACATGTCTTGGTGTAACTGTACCAGATTGCATCATGAGATTACTGCCGGCACGTCATTCCTGCATGACTCCATGGGCTTAAACAGGAGGGTTTCTGACGTTTCTGCCTTTGTGCATCCTGTGTGGTCATGCCCTTATCCCCTCCTCTTCTGGATACCCAACAGAGTGCCGCAAAAGCTTCCCACCCAGTAGCTGGGTGGCCTTCGTTGTAGTCAGGCATGTGACTGGGCCGCCCATCGGAGCCCACAGATGGTCTCTCCAGTGTGAAGGTCTTAGAGTGGTTGGACATACATGGGTCTGTAGAGGAATAAATGGGAAGTGAAGTGCCGCAAAGTGAAGACTGAGGTGCCAGTCCCTGGAAGCCTGGATCTGGAAGCCGGCGTGGCATCACGACTTGTGTGTTGGGCAGAGCAGCCTGCAGGCCTGCCAGGTCAAGGGGCTGCTCTCTCTGATGCTAGTTTTATGCCCCTGCAATTTCTCTTCAAAGCAGCCAGAATAATCTTTTTTAAAAAAAGTCATTCCTTGGCCAGCCAAGTGGCGCGTTGGTTAAGAGCTGGCTTGGGATGCCAGCGGCCCTGGTTCGGATCCCACATATGAGGGCCAGTGACACTGCAGATAAGATGGTGAACAACAGCTTCACCTGGAGCTGGGCTGCTGTGAGTCCCCGGGACGGCATAGCTGCAGCCCTTCTGCAGTGGGCTGCCATAGGCTACAGTGAGTGGCCGGCAGCCAGTGTGAGTGGCCTGCAGCCGGAGTGAGCTGCCAAGAGCCACTGTGAGTGGCCATCCAGAGGCCGGCGACTGATCTGCCTCACCCAAAAAGAGCGTGGTGATGATGCCAATGTGAAGCAATGTCCTCCACAACTAGAATGAAGGGCAAAAGGACAGCAACTTGTCTGTTCCCCTTTCCCAATACCCCAATAAAAATCTTAAAAAAAAAAAAGTCATTCCTCTGCTCAGAACCTCCAGTGGCTTCCACTGCACTGGGAGTAAAACCTGAAGTCCTTCTTGATGCCCCTGTGGCCCTGCATGATAGCCCTTTACTGTCACTCGCACGTCATTTCTCACTTTCTTCCCAGTGTTCACCCCACCTTAGCCACACTGGCTTCGGAGATGTTTCTTACACACTCCCATCGTGTCCCTGACCCTTGGCCTTTGCATCAGTATTACTGCAGCCTGGGACACCCTTCTCTTGATTATTCAGAGCTCAATCTACTTGAATGTCTCCTCCTCAGAGTCATCTTGATTTTTTTATTTTTATTTTTTTATTTTTTTCAATTGGAGAACTGGGGAAGGGGAACAGACAAGTTGCTGTCTTTTTGTTCTTCAATCTAGTTGCGGAAGATGTTGCTTCACTGGCCCACGTTGGTATCATCATTGTGCCCTTCCCCAATGAGGCAGATTGGTCGCCTGCCTCTGGGTGGTCACTCACCACAGCTATTGGCAGCTCATGCTGGCTGCCAGCCACTCACTGTAGCCTATGGCAGCCCACTGCAGCAGGGGCTGCAGCTTACACCATTGCCAGGGCTCGCACAGCCCAGCTCCAGGTGGAGCTGTTGTTAGCTGTAGAGGGCAGTGTCACTGGCCCTCATATATGTGGGATCCGAACCAGGGCCGCTGGCATTCCAATGTGCCACTCGGCCGGCCCTCCTCAGAGTCATCTTGCCAGTTACTTTATGTGAGGTAGAAACCTGTGCCATCTATGTCCCCATAGCCAACTTATTTTTCTTCATAGCACTTTTTTTTGCTGTTGTTTATTCATCTCTTTATTCCACTAAAAAGAGTTCCATAAGAGTGGTGACTTTGAGATTTGTAAGTTGAATTTCACTGGTACCATATTTTTCTGTAATTTGTTATAAAGGCCAACCAACAAAGGCTTAATGGGCAGGGTGCCATAGTAGTTACAGGCCCAAAAAGCACTCTTCACACTAAATTTAAATGAGAAGCA
The DNA here is from genome assembly GCA_033961575.1 of Aselliscus stoliczkanus. Taxonomy (NCBI): domain Eukaryota; kingdom Metazoa; phylum Chordata; class Mammalia; order Chiroptera; family Hipposideridae; genus Aselliscus; species Aselliscus stoliczkanus. The sequence goes on along the minus strand of CM066728.1, from coordinate 16,696,252 downwards.
CGATGGACAGACAACTCGAGGAGGAAGCATTGGCCTCCCTCTTCTGTCCTGCGCTGTGGCCACTGGCTGCTGGCACCCAAGGGCTGGGCAGGGGGTGGGGATTGTCACAGGGCAAGTTTCCCTCCTCACCTCAGAAACTGCTATTCTGCAAGAAGGGCATGAAGGAACTATTGTTACTCGGACTCCCTCTCCGCCCCCCCCCCACTTTCACCCCCCAGCATGACCCAGGCAGTTGCTCACACCACTGCACCAGTGCTGGGAGGGCGCCTCCAGCCCGCGCCCCTTGTGCACCAGCGTTTTACCTGGCTCCAGGGCCAGTGATGGGCTCTCAGGCAACTGGGAAGGAGGGGCGGTGGGCCAGAGATAACTGCAGAACTATCACTCTGTTGTTAGAATAGCTCTCATTATGTACCCTCCTTCAGATAACTGTCACACTGGCCATGTAACAGCTCAATGAAGGACACGTTGTCATGCACATTTCATAGGTGAGGACACAGAGGATGTGTGACTTGCCCAGGATCACAGAACAGGAAACATTGGGGCCGAGGAGTCAACCCAGGTGTCCTGGTTCTAAATAAACTACCGCACTGTGTCTCTGCCATCAGCACGGGTGTGTTATCTGTGTGGTTAGATGCCAGTGCTGTGTGGGGCTGCCCATGAAAGATTTGTGCAGGTTTCTCGGCTGGCTCTCATCCTGAGTGGCTTGTGCTGCCCCAGTATTTGTTACAGGTGTATGGAGGATCCCACTGAAAAGAGCTGCTTACACATGTTTGGCTCTTCGGAGGTGTTTTTCACATATATAAGTGCTTAGAGAAGTCACTCCTTGGGGAACAGTTGAGAAAGATTGATGGAATAAAGCTTTATCTGCATTAAGAAATTACTCATTTTGGGGCCTCATCTGAAAAATGAAGTTGAACTGGATGATTTTAGGATCCTTTGTTGTGACTTTCTGCAACTGTGTCCTGTTCTTAATTGGAAGTTTCAAAGCCACCATATTAATTGTAACCATTTCCCAGAACCCATCCAGTAGGGGCAGTACAGTGATGGCATCTGTCCTGTGTTAGTGTTGTCACCGCAGACCCAGGGCTGGCTTTGGCCCCTACATGGCTGTGACCATGGCAGCACCTTTGCTTTGGATGCCTGAGTCCCGCTGTGTTTCTAACTGCTGTGTTTGATTCCTAGATACTTCACCTAACTACAAGCAAGAGAAATGAGGCTGCTGGAGTTCTCCATCGTTATTTGGTGTGCGTGGCGGGGGCTTTTTGGAAAGAAAGAACTCCCTGCGGCAGAGGGTGTCACAGTGGCCTGCTTGGACGAGGGGCTGGGATTCCACAGCCCTGGTCATTGCCTCATCTCTGACGCTGTTGAACTGTGTTTTCACAGGTGCTGTTTTCTGTTCCACATTTTCATACACAGAGCAGGGGAAAGTGTAGCTACTGACAAGTAGAAAAATGCTGTTTTTTTAAGGCAGTTTCTTGTTGTTTTTTTTAATGGAATTAGTTCTTGGCTTTTCTCCCAGTCCCAACCCCCATTCTGGCTGCCAGTGTCCCTGGGTAAATACAAATAGAGATTGCTGTGTGTATTTTATAGGGTTCTCTGTTTTGAAGAGGGAGAATTATATTACAGATGTTTTTGTTGTACTTAAATAAAACATTTCCTTGTCCTTGCAAGATTCAGTATAAATTAACTGTGTGAATTCAACTAAACTTGTAAAGTCAGTAGGTGGGTTAGGACAGCCATTCGTTAAGACCAGTTGGGTCAGCAAGAAGGGTTATTATTGGGTTTGTTTTCTAGAACCAGAGCAGTTATTTTCTGTTTACCTAATAATGAAATGCTTGTGCATTTGGATTGGGGTTCCCTTGAAACCTGCTCCCTTCTGTGCAGAGCTGTGTTGAGACGGTTAATTGAAAGGCTTGGAGCCAGCTGGTCCTCCTGCACCATATACCCCAGGGCTCCCTGTGACACCTCCCGGGGCTGGGGCCAACTCCCTGGCAGGGCAGCCATGGTTCCTCCCTGTTCTGCACGCCCTCCTCCTGGGCTGACCCCCACACCCCTGTCGGCTGGCTCTGCTTCTGCCCCTGCCATCCACCCCACAGCTGTGTGTTCCCATCAGGAGGTAAGCTGCCCAGCCTTTCCCACGACACCCATACTGCCCTTGGATCCTTTTGTCAGCCCCATGTCCTCCCTCTTTACCTTCCCTGACCCTTGTCTGTCTTCCTGGCCAACCTTCAAGGGTGTTGTCTCCACTGTGTCACTGCCAGTTATTCCCCAGCCTGCCGCCTTCCTGCCGTCTCACCCCTGCCCGGCAGTCTGATCCTGCGGGCATGTCTCTGTCTTCACTGTACTTGATTTTATCACACTCTGAAGCCCCATCCTCTCTGGGACACTGTCTTTCCTGAATTTCCAACCTTCCACCCTTGGATTTCCTCCTACCCCTTGAGTCACCCTTTGGTTTCACTCTCCCCTTCGCCACCCCTCCTGCCCCTTACGCTTCAAAAAGCACTTTAGAGCATTTCATGTCTAATTCAGACAATCAGTGGCTGAGGTGTGACAAGTGACCCAACTGGACCCCAGGCCTCACTGGAGGGCGGGGCATGTTCCCTGCCCCAGGGAAGCCCCTGCCTTCCAGAGCAGTTATTTTCTGTTTACCTAATAATGGTAGGATCTGCTTAGAGAGCAGAAACCAAGTCCTTCTGGAGCTGGCTGGGCCCTGCCTCTGCCTGGGGAAGGACGGGGAGCATGGTGCTGCCTGCGGGTCTCCCCCAGGAGACTCCTGCCCTTCCCAGGTGCTTCCTTCAGCCTGGGTTATGGAACGATAGTCTCAGAAGAGTGGTTTCCATTAGAGGCCATGAGCACCTTGCTGGCGGTTTCCAAATCTGCACCTCCAGACCTCAGGACCATGGCCGGGTTCACTTAGGGTTGCACGTCCTTCAGGCCCTCCAGATCCCGGAGGGGCCAGACCAGAGCCGTCCTCACCCCACACTCCCTCCAGCCTGCTCTGCCAAGCCCTGTTCCGGCAGCTGGCAAGGTTGTTCACCCCACTGCTGTCTGTCTCTTTCCTCTCTGGCCTCTGGTGTGGCTGCACAGCAAACTAGTCTGTCAGCCCTGCTGTCCGTCTGTGCCACTCCGGTGTCTTTACTCCTCAGCTTCAGTTCCCACGGCTTGACTCGTCCTCAGCTTTGCCTCCACCCCCACAACATGCACGTGCTCACATGGGGCGCATGGCGGGAGCTGACCCTTCCTGCCCAGCCTCTCGGTCCAGCCTCCTTTCCAGGCCTTCTCCTGGAGAAGAGTTGCTGAGAGAACTTCAGCAGAGGAGCATCATGAGATTGGTGTTTCTAGAAGATTACTCCCGGGTGAAAGCTTTTGGGGAGGCGTCTGAAAGTATTAAAAGTTTAAGAATATACAACCTTAGGGCCGGCCGAGTGGCTCAGTTGGTTAAGAGCTCGCTCAAGAGTGTGAGCTGAGCTCTGAGCAACAGCTGTTCGAGGCCAGCCTGAGCCGAGTTGCCGTTGAGCTGCCAACAGGTGGCAGGATGGCTCAGCTAAAAAAAAAAAAAAAGAATGTACAACCTTGAACCCAGCAATCCCAGTGACAGGACTCTGTCCTTCAAAACCATTGACACTTGTGGACTAAAAGCGTTCACCATTGTTGATGACATGGTAGAATTGAACACCACTGTAAGTCTTTCAAAGGGGGGTGAGGAGAGAAATCACAGTATGACTATGCTGGGGACACTTGGTGGCTTTTCAAGTCTAAGGTAGAAGCTGCAGAGTAAGCATGGAGTGTGAACAAAGGCCTAGATGAGTGTGCTCCGACCTTTACAGTGGCCCTTCTGGGAGTGCTGCACGGGAGGTCAAGGCGGAGGACATGCTTTGTTCTGTGGGCTTCTGTGTGGTTTAAGATGTTTCTGGGTGTTATTAGTATAATTAAAGACTAGAAGGAAAGATAACTGGCTGCAGTGTGAACTGTGGAGGGGAATTAGAGAGGCAGGAGCGGGTAGGCAGCACCCTGAGGAAGGCTCTGAGTGCAGACCAGCCAGCTGCCCCTCTCCCAGCACACGTGCATCTGACTGGGATGCTGGTGTCTCCTGATTCTGCCAGGGAGACCTGTGGCCCTGAAGAACAAGGAAACCAGCTTGTTTATTGATGATCTCCAAAAAAGAACTTCTGAAAGGGCTCCCCACTCAGGTGGGCAGCATGTGGCAACTAAGGTGGTTCTCAGGTGGCGCTGGCCTCATCTAGCCACATCATACAGTTCTTGTAAACCATTTTTCACCAGAAGTGGGCTTGGGGGTTTAATCCCTCTTTTTAACCTCAGGTGCAGAGACTAGAGTTACTTATGCTCCTCAGTCATGGTACATTATCACCACTAATCTGTGCACTTACTTATTCTCTGTCTCCCCATGTCCTCTCCCGTAGGCCACCATGTTAATGCGTTTCATGTGTGTCTTTACCTTTGAATGCATTCTTGCAAAACGTGTGTCATGAGGTTTTACGAAGCCAGCCTCCCTGTGGCATCTTGGGCAGTGTGGTGTCAGGGTACTGTGGGCTGCCATCTGTGGGGCTGGCCGGGGCCCTCACAGCACACTTCAGGTCATTGTCAAGACAACTCTGTGAGGCGAGTGGTGGCACCTGCACTTACCGAGGAAGGAAAAAGCTGGCTTAGAGAGGTTACAGAACTGACTCTCTAAGGGGCTTCGTCATCCTCACCCCAGAACCGTGGTGTTCAGCCCTCCCTCCTCTGGGAGCCTCCCCTTACTCCCACCCTCCCTCCCTGGAAGCTGCCAGCAGCACTGGCGTCTTACCATCTCATTTGAGAGAAGGTGGCTGGGCCCAGGGGAAGAAGGATTGCCCAGGTCCCATAGTCAGAGCTGAGCTGGGACCAGTTCAAACTTGGAACGTGGCCCTTTCCACTAACTTGTCAAACACCCGTCCTCTGTCTCTCCATGGAAGGCCAGTTACTGTCGTCTGAAAGAGGATTTGAGCTCTTTTTCCCTTCTAGCAGGCAAGGGCCAGAAGGCCCCTGTTGATTTTTGCGGAGTAAACTGGACAGTAGGTGGCGACAGAAACCTCTTTATACTTTCCCGGCAAGCCAGGTGGCCTCAGAGAAACTGGCTCACCTGTGCCACCGCAAGTGACCTGGGCTTGTGGGCTCTCTCACGCAACCCAACTGCTCAGCAGGGTCACTCAGTGAAGACTGATGTGTGCTGGGTGTTGGGACCCATCTCCAAGCGTCAGGCCCTTGAACTCAAAAGAGTAGAAGAAGGCAGCAGGTATAGTCAGTCCCAAGCACAAAGCCGGGAGGCGCTGGAAAGGCTTTTGCAGGGCGGTGACTTGAGTACGCAGCATTGGAACACAGGCGCCTGGAGGACCTGAGCCAAGCAGAGCCCGGTGGGAGCAGGCACAGCATGGCCTTGCCCGCGCACTTGAGGGCATGTGGGCCGACAGGACCAGATCCCAGAAGGCTGTGTGATCAGATTGCAAGGCCCTGCTGTCGGCCTTGGGACGCCCCGAAAACCCTTCTTCCCCAGGTGAAAACCAGTCGCAGAGATTCCGCTTCTCTCCGGCTTAAGAGCTGGGCTGGCTGCAGAGAAAAGCTGCTCTTCCCTTGGCTCACTCCCTCTCCTGAGCTGGAGAAGAAGCTTACCTTGACCTGTCTCATCGCTTTGATCAACTTGGTCATGATTGTGACATAATAATGCTGCACAATCGGACTTCATCCAAAGCACTAGTTAAGCTAAAATGCCTGTGTGTGTTTGCACACACGTACTCATGGTTTTGGCCTAGGAGGCAAATATTCTAGAAAGAGAAATGTCAGCAGATAGATAGCAATACAGGATGATATAAATACTGTAATAAACTGAGAAATGTTTTCTTATGTGATATTCTTAATTCATAATCCCCCATCCTGTGCCCTTTCCCCAGTTCCCTCCTGCTGCGCTTGTCCTTTTAGGGAGAAGAAGCATTCATATCCAGACAATTCACCATCCAAAAACCTTGGGGGTGAGTGTGGCTTTGTGGCTGCTCTTTGAGAAATCCCAGAAAACAACAGCACCAGGAGACAGACTCCAGACAAAGGGCAACTTTGGAAGACGCCACAAGGCCCAGAAAGAGCCCCAAACGTACTCCTGCCAAGAGACTGGGTGGTCCCTGCAGTGACCTGATGGCGGCCCATACCAGGAGGGTGGGCCACTTTGTGATGGGTGTCACCGAATGCTAGCTGAACCTGAATTAAGATTTCTAATGCAAAACTTCATGATGAGTGCGAGCTGAGCTCTGAGCAACAGCAGTTCAATGCCCAGCCCGAGCTGAGCTGCCGTTGAGCTGCCAACAGGTGGCAGGATGGCTCAGCTAAAAAAACAAAAACAAAAACACCTCATGATGGTTTCCAAGAACCTTCTGAGGTAAATTGTGAGATGGATAAGTAAGTGAGGATATGCTGGGGTCTTCAACTGTGCTTGAAGGATAAGCTGGCCAAACACATTTGTGTTGGTTGGTTTGGAGGGACTCCTACGTAGCTCATGAGACCCGCACACATATAGGGCACCTAAGTACCCTCTGCGTAGGGGAAATGAAAGCCATTTCCCTCAGCCGCTGCTGTTCCTGTCCCTCTGACCAGGCCTCTGAGCTGTCCTCCTCCTCCCACTCAGCCTCATTCTGCCAGTCACCAAGGCTGAGGGGTTTGCCTCCTAATGTCCCTGTATCACACCCCACACACACACCCCAACTCCATCTCTCTGCCCTGCCTGGGTCAGACACTAAGGACTTCTCACCTGGCCCCTGCCACACCTCCCCAGCAGGCCTCCCCAGCCCCAGCCTGGGCTCCACCAGCCCTCCTCCAGCTAGCCCTGTCCTGCCCTGGCTTCAGTGGTTCCGTAAGTCCCAGTAGCCTTTGAGAGAAAGTTCAAAGTCCCTGGCTTAGCACAGAAAGCCTGGCCCCCTGCAGCCTCTCTGCCAGGCTCTCTGCTTCCCAGCCACACTGAGCCACTTTGGTTCCTAAATGTTCACACCATTCCACCTCTGTGCCTCTTCAGGCGCTGCTCTCAGGCTGCATTTCTACTCCTTTCCCAAAGCTTAGCTTAACACAAGATCCTGAGTGGCCGCCCCCAAGGCTCACAAGCCTATAGTGGCAGGACTGGGAGTCAAGACATGTGTCCCCAGCTAACTATCAGCTGCCCCAGCAATCATGGAATGGGGCCACTCAGCACAAAAGTCAATTTCTGTCTCCAATCCAGCAAACAATCACAGAAGTGTTCCTCTTGGCTTGGTATTACATTTTTTTTCTCATGTTTTTAAAACCCATTTTAATATCTTTATGTAAAAACCACACATATAAAGTTAAAAATACATGCATAATCCTGGAGAGAAGAAAAAAACATTAGCATAAGTTCTGCTTTCTGCAGACAGCACTCCCTGACCACCCCGACACAGCTGCCTCTGACATGCCCTCCCCTGCTTCCCATCACAGCACAGTAATCAGTAATCGGGGTGGCCTGGCCTGACTTCCTCAAGGCTGTGAGCCCCTCGAGGGCAGGGACAATGCTTCAGCTGCTTTGGTTCTCCATTCCCTAGCAGAGTCAGATAGGAGCCCCAGCTTGTTGAAGAAATAAATAGATCTCATTTATGAGGTATGTCTACACGCCTCATGAAATCCTATGGATGAGTCCAAAAAATCATGCAGCATTGGTGGCTTAGAATGAGGTCCGCATTCATCTGCTGTGTCAAGGAAGTCAAGTTCAAGGACCCTTGATGAGAAAGAAAAAAGACAAATTTGGGATGACTGACTGTGAGCTCAGTATGAGCTGTGGGGTGCAATGACTGCTAAAAAAGACAGGGCAAGTGTTGGTTGGGGCAGCCTGGGGGAGAGTGTCCATCCAGGCAGATGGGGACCCATCGTTTGTGTTGGTTCATACCCCAGCCATAGGACTCCAGGCAGGTCTGCAGGCTATAGATCGGAGAATGGTGTCATCGGGCCCAGAGAAGGTCTGAGGGCATTTGGACAGAGCTGTGCTCTGTGCCTCACTTCTCCACCTTCATTATAGGGCTACCGTCCTCCATGCTGGTTGTGACAGCCAAATCCCTTTTGGGGAACCCCTAGGGGCCACATCAGACATAACTAGTTTCGCACGTAGTTGTTAGAAAACTTGGAGTTGACTGGAGGACTGAAGACCACTGCACTGTCAGTCACCTCTTCTCATGGCCCCACCCCGAAATGGCTTGACTCCCCAGCTCAGTGCTGCTTCCCCCGAGCACCATCACACTGTGCTCCTCTGCTAGTGCTATATGCCTCCAGCCCTGCTTCTCATGCACCCCTACAAGGGCCCGGCCTCACACGGCTCCCTCCCTCCCATGGGCATTGGGAGGCCCACTTCTCCACCACACTTGGCATTTAGACTATAAAGCAGACGCCTAGGTGGGCCGGCCCCTTATGGCCACAGCCGATAGCTACCAGCCATCAATAGCACAGTGTCCCCCAGCACACAAAGAGCCTTACTCAGGCTCTGTGGAATGGATTTGAAAATCACCAAGATGCATTTCCAACCTCAAAGTTACTCAGCAGCCCTTTCCTGCGTCACTAGTTCCTTTTTGATTCTATGAGGAGGCCCTTCCCAACCGTGCCCTTGATTCTCGGCCCCAGTCCCTTCCCAGCACCCCCACCCCCACTCCTCTCTCTAAGCGCAGTGACCTGGCCTCTTCCACCAGAGAAAATAAAGGCCAATTGAGCATGAAAGAAGGCCCCCTCGCCCTTCACCCACCTCTCTGTATCTTTGCCCACCTCTCCTCCTCCCCTGGGTCCTGCGGGTGGAGGTGTCCATTCCTTGCTGCTTTTTGTGGGATTGATCCTGGCCCCATCCAGTTCATCAGCCATCCTCCATTTGTACACGGCCAGTCTCTTTCCTAACAGAACACTCCTTCAGCTCTGCCTCCTCCTTTCCCCCAGAGCCAGACCCCTTTTATTTTACTTCATTTATTTACTTCTTGAAAATATAATCCATTCAATCAATCCTTGCCCCTCACCCTATTCCTAGTCCTTTCTCACCGTTGGCAGTTTTCTAGCTATCCTTCCAGGAGAGTTAATTTTTAACAATATTATATCTTCTTCCTCCTTTTTTTTAAAAAAAAATTTGAGATAAAATTCACACACCATGAATTTCATTCTTTTAGGGATACAGTTCAGTGGGTTTTTTTATTTAGCATGTTCACAAAGTTACACAACTATCACCTTACCTAATTTGAGTATATTTTGATCGCCCCCAAAAGAAATGCTATACCCGTTAGTAGTCACTCCCCATTTTCCTCTCCCCTCAGGATCTGATAACCACCAATCTGCTTTGTCTCTCTCTGAATTTGCACATTCTGAATTTTTTATATAAATGGAATCATATAATATTTGTCCTTTTGTGGCTGGCTTCTTTCACTTAGCATAATGTTCATCCACATTGTGGCATGTGTCAGTGCTTCATTTGTTTTTTTATAGATGAATAATGTCCCATTGTGTGGATGTACCACATTTTATTTATCCATTCATCAGTTAATAGACATTTGGTTTGTTTCTACTTTTTGGCTACTATGGATAATGCCACTATGAACACCCATGTGTATTTTTGTTTGAGCACCTGTTTTCAATTCTTTGGGGTATATACCGAAGAACTGACTGTCCAGTGAGCACCTTCCTTCTAGAAAGAAGTCTTCTTCCCATGGACCTCTAAGATCAGTTGCCACTTAGGAACATTCGTTCTTAAAATTGCTGGGTCATAAGGTAATTCCATGTGTAATTTTGTCATATTGTTTTTCACAGCAGCTTCACCATTTTACATTTCCACCAGCCACGTATGAGTGTCCTGATTCTCCACACCCCCACTAACACTTGTTATTTTCTCTTTTTTCCGTTATAGCCATCCTACTGCATGTGAAATTGTATCTCATTGTGGGGTGTTTTTTAGGAGGTTTTTTGGGTTTTTTATTTTATTTTATTGGGGAGCAGTGTGTTTTTTCCAGGGCCCATCAGCTCCAAGTCAAGTAGTTGTTTCAATCTAGTTGTGGAGGGCACAGCTCCTTGGCCCATGTGGGAATCGAATCAGCAACTTTGGTGTTATGAGCCTGCGCTCTAACTACCTGAGCTAACTAGCTGCCCTCTCATTGTGGTTTTGATTTGCATCTCCCTAATAACAAGTAAAGTCAAGCATCTTTTCATGTGCTTCTTGGCCATTTGTGTATCTTCTTTGAAGAAATGTCTATTTAGGACCTTTGACCATTTTTTTTTTTTAAAGATTTTATTGGGGAATTGGTGGAGGGGAACAGCGTTGGGGAATCAGGGAAGGGGAACAGACAAGTTGCTGTCTTTTTGTTCTTCAGTTTAGTTGCGGAGGATGTTGCTTCACTGTTGGTATCGTCATTGCGCTCTTCCCGGATGAGGCAGATCGGTCGCTGGCCTCTGGATGTCGCTCATCGTGGCTATTGGCAGCTCACGCTTGGCTGCCAGCCGCTCACGCTGGCTGCGGGCCACTCACTGTAGCCTATGGCAGCCCGCTGCAGCAGGGGCTGCAGCCCACACCATCACCGAGGCTCGCACAGCCCAGCTCCAGGTGGAGCTGTTGTTAGCTGTAGAGGGCAGTGTCACTGGCCCTCATGTGGGATCCGAACCGGGGCCGCTGGCATCCCAAAACCAGCGCTTAACCAATGCGCCACTCGACCGGCCCTGACCATTTTTTTAATTGGGTCATTTGTCTTTTTATTGTGGAATTTTAAGAGTTCTTTATATATTCTGGAACTAGACCTATATCAAATTTATGATTTACAAATATTTTCTCCCATTCTGTAGATTGCCTTTTCATTTTTTCGGTGTTGTCCTTTGAAGCACAAAAGTTTTGATGCAGTCCAAAATTACCCATCTTTTTTGTTGTTTCTTATGCTATTAGTGTCATACATAAGAAACCATTGCCAAATCCAAGGTCATGAAGATTTACCCCTGTTTCTTTTAAGAATTTTAGAGCTTTAAATGGGGTTGGGGGCAGGGTGAAAAAGTTGAAGGTATTAAGAAATACAAATTGGTAGTTAATACAGTATGGCAAATATAATCAACAATGTTGTAAAGATCATGTAAGGTGTCAGGTGGGCACTGGACTTATCAGGGGCATCACTTCATAGACTGTGTCCAATGTGCTGTACGCCTGAAGCTGAAGTAGAATAATATTAAATGTCAACTATAACTCAATATATAGGTATATATAGTCACGGGATGTAGAGTACAACATAGGGAAGATAGTCAATGGTATTGTACCAGCTATATAAGATGTCAGAGAGGTAGTAACTTGTGGGTGGTATTATTTTATGAGAGGTTTAAATGTCTAACTATTATGTTGCTTTGTACAGCTGAAACTAATGAAAAAAAATACAATGTGTGGGGAACCTCACAGAGGTGCAGATGCCTAATATGATAGTTCTCAGGAGTCCCATGGAATGCTCATCCTGCTGAAAATTTGGGCTCATGGCTGGAGGCACTGGTTCATTTTTAGAAATGACCAGAGATCACATTGAGCGCTTACAGTGTGCCCAGCATTGTGCTAAGCACTTTGTTTACATGTGTCGTCTTACAACAACTCTGTTGAGTAGGTCCTATTAAAAATTAGAAAACTGAGGCCCAGCGAAGCTCTGGCACCTGCTAGGGTTGCATTAGTTCAATCACTGTCTGTGCTAGAGTCTCATAGAGAGAGAGCATCCATCGCACAGCAGTTAGAAGGTGAGCTCTGGGGCAGGCCATTTGAGTTCACATGGCACTCAGCCGCTTACTAGCTCTGTGACCTTGGGCAAGTTCACTTAACCTCTGTGTGCCAGTTTCTTCATCTATAAAACAGGGATAATAGCATTGCCTTAGGGTTAAGAAGTGACAACTGTTGTTCCAGTCCCTGGCACATAGTAAATCCTTAGGAAAATCTAGCTCACTTGCAGGAAGTGGAGAGGTAGCGTTGATCATTTCTCTTAGTGTGGGACTACTCGAATATTTTAATAGTTTAGAAAATAATTCAGTGTTTATTATAAAACCAATAATGTTTGTTATAGTCAGCTAGAAACTATCTAGAAATAAAATGGGAAAATCTTTATCCCACTATCCAAACATAATTTCTATTAATATTTTACTCTGTTTTCTTCTGTGCTGTTTTTAATAGAATCGTGATCCTAATTATACTATATAAACAATTTTACAAGTTTTTACACTTAAATGATAATATAATGATTATATGAGTATTATTATTGTAATATCTTCATAAATATCATTTTAATGGCTATATTAATTTCTGTATTGCTCCATGTTTGGTATTTGACTATTATAATTAATGTTTTCATGGGCTGGCTGAGTGGCGCGGTGGTTGAGCACTGGCTTTGGAAGCCAGCGGCCCTGGTTCGATCCCACATGTGAGGGCCAGTGACACTGCCCTCAAAAATAAAAAAAATTAATGTTTTCATAAACATCTTTGTGAATAAAGTATATTTTCTTAAAATTAAAAGAAAGAATTTTAGAGCTTTAGATATTATATTTAGGTTGTTGACCCATTTTGAGTTAATTTTTTGTATATGGCATGAAGTAAGAATCCAACTATATTCTTTTGCATGTGGGTATCAAGTTTCCTGGCACCATTTGTGGACTAGACTATTCAAGACCCATTGAATGGTCTTGGCACCCTTGTCAAAAATCAATTGACCATTCATGTATGGGTTTGTCTCTGAACTCCCAATTGTATTTCACTAATCTGTCTATCCTTATGCCACTACCATACAGTTTACCATATGGTTGATTACTAGAGCCTTGTAATAAGTTTTGGAATTGTGTGTTCTCCAACTTTGTCTTTTCTTTTTTTCTTTTCAATTTTGTTTTAGCTATTCTACATTCCTTACCTTTTTTTTTTTTCATATGAGCTTTAGGATCAGCTTGTCAATTTCCTCAAAAAAGGTAGCTTTTAGGGGGACTTTGGTGGGAATTGCTTTGAATCTGTAGATCAATTTGGGGAGTATTGCCATTTTAACAATATTGAGTCTTCTAATCCATGAACATGAGTGTCTCTCCATTTAGGTCTTTCTAAATATCTTTCAATCATGCTGTGTAGTTTTCAGTGTATCTTGCTCCTTTTTGTTAAGCCCACATTTGCCAGGCTTTTGGCTGAGTTTTCTGCACTGCTTTCTCAGTATTTCCTCCATCAATTGCCTCTTGGCCCATTATGTCACTACTCTATGGACACTACTCTTACTTAAGTCCCCAGTGACCCCTTAGTTGACTGTCCAGTGAGCACCTTCCTTCTGGAAAGAATCTTCTTCCCATGGACCTCTGAGATCATTTGCCATTTATGAACATTCCTTCCTTAAAATTCCTTCTCAGGTTGCTTTCACAAACCACTCTCCTGTTCTGTCTGTCTCCTTCACTGACCTTTCTCCTCCTTTTGTCCTCCTCCTCTTCCCCCTCTTCCTCCTTCCCCCAGTCCCCTAAATGTTGGGGTTCCGTCCCTGATCATCTTCTCTTCCACTTGAATGAGTTCCTCTTGGGTAAACTCATGGACTCCAAAAGCCTCAGCCTCCATCTTTATTTACCTCAGGGCTTCCTAAACCTCCCACTCCAGCTTCACCCTCTCTAGACCTTCAGTACTGTACCCCTAGAGGCCTGCGCCCCCCCAGTCTATCCTCCAAACCTGAGCCCCCTCTCACGTTCCTGAGGTTGGTTAGTAAACACCTCAGCCAGAAGCAAACCTAGGGGTCACTGTGCTTGACTCTCCTCTCTTGCCCTCACTTCTAAATCTCATCAGTTATCACATCCTGTGGCTTTTGCCCCCTAAATATTAAAAAGACAGATCTAAAGTGGCATAGGGCAGGCTCCTGCCTTCAGTCCCTGACTGTGCATGGGGAGCAAGGTGGGAGTGCAGCAACCCAGCCCACAGCATCCAAATGACAATGCAGGCTGCAGGCTCAGAGGAGAGAAAGAAGGGGAGGCGGGCATGCACTGAGCTGTGCAGGACTGAGGTCAGCAGAGAGCAGGAGGGTGGACCAGAGCCACACTGCATCATGGAAAAGCGTGAGTGTGGAGTTCAGGAGCAGTCAGTCCCAGCCAAGGAGGGAGGGTGCAGGAGGGCAAAGGGAGTATGGCTGGGTGAGGTTGGTAAACTAGCTGGGGTCTGAGATGACTTGGCTGCATTTCATCCACATCCTTTATGCCTTTGTGACCTCAGATGCGGCACTTAATACAGAAGCCACAGTTTCCTTATCTGATACCTGGACGGTGGTGGGGATCACCTGCCATCATGCTTGTGAAAGTCCTTTGTAAATGGTAGCGTGCTGGACAAGCTTAAGGCAGCCCAAGGCCAGAAAGGGAAAGAGGCTGGCCGTTGGGAAGGCCACAAACACCAGGTGCAAGGGCTCAGGCTTTAGGTTTCAGGTATGGGGAGAATATTAGGTGGGACTCCAACTGACAGAAACCCATCTTGAATTGGCCCAAACCAAAAGAGAATGGATTGGCTGTTGTCCTGAGTGGTCCAGAGGTGGGTCTGCCTGCAGCACAGCTGGATCCTGGGGGCTGAGGATGATTTTCCTGTCTCTAACTCTCTGGATTTTACTCTTTCTCCATTGCCCTTCACTGGCAGCATCTCTCACCTCTGCTTCCCTCTGGGGTCCAGGGAACCCCTGGCAGCCTCCACTTGAAGACCCAGAGCCTCAATGCCAGTTTTCACATGGAAAGCTTTGATTGGCTTAGGGTGGGTCACTGCCCATCCCTGAGCCAACCTGGGTGGTGGCCTCTGATTGGCCAACCAAACAAGTTAGTGCCCTCCTCTGCATTGGGGCTAAAGCGGAGTGATGAGGAAAAATTGGGAACAGGAAGGGGCCTGGAGATCAGGCTGTGACATAACCTGTCCCACTGCTAAGAGGGAGTCTCCGGGCTGAACAGAGTGACTAGTCCTCCTGTGAAGGCATGGGAAGCACTGCCTTGGCAAAGGATGAGGAGGAGGTCAGGTCTGGGCAGTGACCAGGAGTGCATGTCTTGTAGGCGAAGGCCCTGGGCACCTGCAGTTCCCAACCTGTTCTTACCTCTCCACAGCCTCTTTCCTAGGTTTCACATGAGTCCTGAGAAGCAGGGAAGGATGATGATGACTTGATTATACCCAGTTTTACAAATGTGGTTGAAGGGCTTTCCCAACGTTAATGGAAGTTAGGATCTCCAGTTGGCAAACGACTAGGCGGCCCATCCTCCAGGGGGATATTTCCAAAGGGAGCTAGCCCTGATCGTCCAGGGCAGGGGCAGGAGGCGGGCATGGGCTCTTTCTTTGGCCCAGCAACACGTTTGGGGAGATGGAAGACTCATGCTCTCCGTGAGGGGCTGCAGGAAGGACACAGACCATACTGGGGAAGACCCAGGTATGGCCTGTGGGAGTCCCTGGCAGGCTTCACGGAGAAGGCTGCTTTGAGTTCACTGAGCACACACGATGCACTGGGATGAAGACGACCGTCCCAGAAGCGGAGGACGGTCCCAGCGTGGGGTGGCAGGCAGTGGTATGGACGGAAGTGCGGAGGCGGGAATCTCTGGGTCCCACCTGGGGGCTCCAGACGCACAGGCCTGGAAGTCACACGCCCCCCGCGGGCGCTGTTCCCGCGCGGCTCCGGGGTCCCCGCCTCCCGCCGGGCGATTTGGGCACGTCAGCAGAGCGGAAACGGGCGCGGTGCCAGCACCGGGACGGCGGGGACGCGGCCTGGCAGCGCGGCGGCGGCTCCGCAGCTTCTGTTCCGCCCGCGTTTGTGTTGGCAGCTGCCTGCGGCGCGCGGCCGGGCGCGATGAAAGGGCCTTCTGTCTGCGCCCCAGCGGCCCCGCTCGGCTTTCATTCTTAATATAATCTTCACTTCATTTTTAACCGAGCAAAGGTTCTCTTGGAATTTTTCCCCTTCTTCCAAAAATACGTGTGTGTGTGTGTGTGTGTGTGTGTGTGTGTGTGTTTGCAAAAGGCCCTTCACGGTGAAGGTCGGGATTGTCCTGGGGAAGGGAAGTGCGAAACCCGAGGCGGATTCAGAACTAGACAAAAATGTCTTTCTTCCTATGCAGGGGCCTACCCGGGGGATCACCGCCTCCGCTGGGGTGACCCTCTTCCCGCCCTTCTCCCCCCATTCTCCCCACCGCAGCCTGTGGGGAGAGGATGGGGATTCTTCTCTAGCCACGCCGCGCCCCACCCCAATGTGAATGGGCAGTTTGGAAATCGAGGTCAGTGGGAGGGGATGGGGTGCTTCTTGAGGGGTCCTTGACCACAGCTGGTGTGAGAGAGCTGTCATTAGGCATGTCCAGCCAGGGCTGTCCTCACAGAAATGAATGGGAAAGGGCATGGGACCCCTGGGTCCCAGGTTCTGCTTGGGGAGACCATATTCTGTACTGATGCCCACATGTGGGCTTAAAACAGCCTGCAACAATGCCTGGAACGCTGTCACCAGCCATTCACTGACAGGGCAGAGGAGTGTTACACCTAATGTAATTTTAATGTCTCTCAAAGACTGCCATTTGAGAGACCCTCCCTCCCCCCACCTCAAGTATCACAGGACCAGGGCTTTCCATACATGTTCCCAGGCCCTGAGAGTTAGGTATGGTTATTCATACAGAAGGGAAAAGGAAGGCTCAGAGAAGCTAAGTAACTTGCCCAAGTCATAGAGCATGAAGGTGCTGGAGCTGAATTGTGGAAGCAGGTGGCAGGAAGCCTGAGTTCTCCTTTCTGCCTCAGTGATTTTCAAACGGTGTTCTACAGAGTTTCTGCCTGCATTGAGGGCCTTGAAATTTTATCATTCTGATTCTTAAGGGAAAAAAATTAATTTATGTTTATGTTTGGACTTCTGTTTTGAGCCATGTAATAGATTAGAGAACCTGAAACCCATCCTGCTCCAAACACCTAAGAAACCTAGGTTAAAACAACAACAACAAAACAGAACAAACAAACCCTCCAACAAGAAGAAATCTCCAAAAAATGAAAAAGGTGATGAAAACAAGTTGGCCACAGCTGTCCTAATTGGAGGAATGGGCAGCGGTGAGGGCACAGGCAGGAAATGGGGGCAGGCTGTCACTCAACAAAGGTGAGGCCTTGGACCTACCCCAAGTGGGAATTGAAACAGAGACCCCCAACTAACGCTGGGGTTGTTAGGTCTATACCCTCATGAAATGATGTGCTAGTAAAGAAAGAAAAAGAAAAAAAGAGAGAGAGACCTTAGACACCGCAAGACAAGGTAATTTGTCTAAACCTAGCTGGTAGAAGTTTTTAAAATCCCTCCTGAGAGTTTGTTACCATGAGCCAGTGCTCACATAAGTTTTAGATTCAAATTGTCTCTACCCTAAAACTGAGAGATTAACATAAATATTAGCCCCAGGCTTAGTAATATTTGTGGGGTACTTAACAGAAACAAACTCAAAACTTGCTCTAAAGGAACTTCCACTGAGGCCACACAGATAAAGCCCTGCCAAAGATAATTTGATAGTGCATAAAAGAAAACTCAACCATGATCGATAATCTAGAGATACACAAACAGTAAGATTAAATACCCCAGAACAATCTGTTAGAGACTATACAATTAGAATGTTTAAAATTATAATAGGAAGGAGTAAGACACATGAGAGAAAAATAGCATTATGGAAAAAAGAACGGGCAAAAGAGAAAATAATCAAATAGAATGTCTAGTAATGAATAATACTATCATTTAAATTAAAAATTCAAGGGATGGTTAAGCAACAAGTTACCCATAGCTGAAGAGGAATTTAGTGAACTACATGATTTCCCCATAGAGAAGTAGATTTTTATAAAAATAACCATGACTGTAGATGGCCTACAAAAATGGTCAAAATTATTTCACTCTAATCTCAGTTTATTCTCTACACTACTATCATATAAGGTCTGACAATTACATTCACGAACTCATCCTAGGAAAAGTACTACACACCTCATTGCTGAATATCACTACGGTCACCTTCGAAGTACTTCCCTTGGGAAGCTATGCACCCACGCCAGCACCTAGTCCACCCTTCAAAGCAATTTTGGAACACTTTTTCTAGAATGGCCTTCAGAGCTGTCGTCATATTACCCTTAATATCCTGAATGTCATCCAAATGCTTCCTTTCAATATGTCCTTTACCTTTGGGTAAAGAAAGAAGTCATTGGGGGCCAGATCAGGTGAGTAGGGAGGGTGTTCCAATACAGTTATTTATTTACTGGCTAAAAACTCCCTCACAGACAGTGCTGTGTGAGCTGGTGCATTGTTGTGATGCAAGAGCCATGAATTGTTGGTGAAAAGTTCAGGTCATCTAACTTTTTCATGCAGCCTTTTCAGCACTTCCAAATAGTAAACTTGGTTAACTGTTTGTCCAATTGGTACAAATTCATAATGAATAATCCCTCTTTTATCAAAAAAGGTTAGCAACATTGTTTTGACTCTTGATTTGGACAGAGGGCAGTGTCACTGGCTTTCATATGTGGGACCCAAACCGGGGCCACTGGCGTCCCAAACCAGCTCTTAACCACTGTGCCACTTGGCAGGTCCTGACGGAACTTTTTTGGTCGTGGAGAATTGGCTACTTCCATTATGCACCTTGACGCTTTGTTTCAGGATGGTATTGGTACACCATGTTTCATCACAGTGATGACATGGCCCAAATCATCGTCTTGCCTCTCCAAAAGGTCTCGGCAAACTTTAATTCTCCTTTGTTTTTATTCATCGGTGAGCTCCTTCAGGACCATTTTTGCACCCACTTTTCTCGTGCCAATATTTTCAGGTTAAGATTTTCCTGTTTCACTATCGATGTTTACTTGGTCTGCTATGCTTCTCACAGTCAGCCGAAGACTTCGATGCACAGTTTGATGAATTTTTGCAATGTTTTCATCAGTTCTGCTCAGTACTAGCTGCCCTGACCTCTTCATCAGTGACCCATTCTCTCCCCTCAGAAAAATGTTTAATCCATTTATATACTGCCATTTTCTTCATGGCATTATTATCCCCATAAACTTGAACTAACATGTCCCTGATTTAACTTCCACTCTTGCCAGATTTAACGAGAAATTTAATGTTTGTTCACTGCTCTAATTCAAGCTTAGATATTCTTGCGATGGCACACAAAACACGCAACAACAATAATGAACACCACTCGGCAAGACACCGCCACACGTTGACACAAACACAGCTGTGAGACACTGAGATACCAAGGTTATGAAACCTTACAGAGCTGTTTGTACAGTGCTGCCAATGTAAGCGCACATTGGCAAGTTCTCAAACTTAATTGTCAGATCTTGTATACAGGCCACAAATACAGAAGTATAATAAATACAATTTTCTTAATTTTATAAAATTCATTTTTTCTCCAAATCATCTTATAGCTGCAGCTCCTACTATCAAGAAGTGGAGGGCCAGCCCAGTGGCATGAGGTTAAGCGCTGGCTTGGAAAGCCAGCAGCCCTGGTTCGGGTCCCACATATGAGGGCCAGTGACACTGCCCTCAAAAAAAAAAAAACGAACTTAAAAATTAAAAAAAAAAAAAAAAAGAAGTGGAGTCTTCCTGCCCAGCTTTCCATCAACCCCTTTAACTTAGGCTGCTTTCACAACTCCCTTTGACCAGTAAAAGGTGGCAGAAATGATGCTGATTCTGAACTTCGGCCTCAAGAGACCTTGTATGCTTCCATTCTTTCTCTTAAAACTCTTAGTGAATTAGCCCAGACTAGTCTGTTGGAGGATGAGGGACTAAGTGGAGTGTCATCCCAGCTGAGGCCACCCTAGACCAGACAGTCCCCAGTAGACCCCATGTGCATGAGTGAACTCAGCCAAGACCAGAACCATTCACCTGAGCCTAGCCCAAATTGGTGATGCACAGAGTCAAGAGCTCAATAGGTGGTTGTTATTTTAAGCTAGTACATTTTGGGATGGTTTGTTATGCGCAAAAACTTACTGATAACAGAGAGAGTAAGAGATGTGAATAAAATGAGAAGGTCCAATGTACATCTGAAAGGGGTTCCACAAAGAAAAGAATAGGCAGATGGTGGAAAGGACATATTCAAAGAGATAATATCCACAAAATTCCAGTTTTTGTGAAAAATCTGAATCTTCAGTTTCAAAAAGCACTGCTTTTAGATAAGATAAATAAATCTACACTTATATACATCACTGTGAAACTGCCAAACATCATAAAGAAGATCTTAAAAGCAATCAGAGACAAAAGACAGAGTACCTTCAAAGATATGACAATTACTCTGTCAGTAGATTTGATGAAGGCAACATTAGAAGTCAGAAGACTATCTTGAAGAGTATCTTCAAAGTGCTAAGAGAAAATAAGAGTGATATAGAAATAATCTAGCTAAATTATTATTGAAAAGCAATGATAAAAAGGTCATTTTTAATAAAGACTGAAAGAATTGACTATAAACAGACTCTTATGGAATGACTATATATTTATACAGAGATATCTATCCCGTATATCCTTTCTAGCATATAAACATATGATATATAGTATATAATAACAGGAGGGAGTGGTGAGAAGAAAGAAACAAAAAAAAACAAATAAAAATGAGTAAATATGTGAGTAAATCTAATGATAATAACAATAACTATCTGGAGGGTATAAAAAGATGTAATTAAAGTATTGGACACCAATAGGTGACTAAGTTCCTTATATTAATCAAAAGGGTAGACATACACTATAGAAACTGTTAGTTAAAGTATAGAAATTAAAATTTTAAGAATAATCTATGAAGGAAACAAAATAGTATAACTTTCAAAGCAATATATAGAGCAGGAGCTGGGGAGAAGAGAAAACAGAAAACGTTACCTATCTAATAGAAAACAATAAAGGAGAAAAATGAAATAAAGAAAAGAGAAGATAAATAAATAACACAACCAAGGCATATAATTAATTACAATAAATGGAAATGGGTAAAATTCATAGGTTAAAAGAGCATGTCAGATTAAATAATTAAGCAAAAACCAAAGACACATAAATATTAGCATACAGAAATATTGTAAGTTGTGGAATGAGAAAATTTTATTAGGCAAATTCTAATCCCAAAAAAGATAATGTAGCCATATTAATATTAATCAAAGTGGACTTAAGGTGTTTTTTTTTTCAGATAAAATGGAGTAACATACTTCACCCCATCCCTCCCACAAGATAAAGCTATAAATTGTGAACAGATGAAATTTGAAGAAATAATAGCTGGAAACTTTCCAAATTTGGCAAAAGATATAAACCTACAAATTCAATAAGCTCAGTGAACCACAAACAGAATAAACAGTAAGAAATTTGTATCCAAACATATTCTAATTAAACTATTGAAAACAAAAGACCAAAGAAGTCATGAAAGAAGCCAGAGGAAAAAAATATACATTATTAGAGGAGAACAATTCAAATAAATGTGGGTTTCTAATTAGAAACCATGAGGGCCAGTACCAAGTGAACAACATTTTAAAATGTGAAAAGAAAAGAACTATCAACCTATAATTCTATATCCACTGAGAATATCCTTCAGGAATTAAGGTGAAATGAAGACATTCTCGATGAAGAGAAACAAAAAGAATTTGTTCCCAGCATACCTACTTGAAATGAACTATTAAAGGAAGTTTTTCAGACAGAAGGGAAATAATATCAGAAAGAAACTTGAAATATCAGGATTGACAGAAAGCAACAGAAATGGTAAACACCTGGGCAAATACAATAGACTATTCTCTTAAGTTTTTAAAACTATGTTTGATGGTCGAAAGCAAAAAATTATAACTTTTTTGATGAGATTTTCAATGTCAATGTACAAATCGACAATCACAACATAATAGAGAGTAAAGGGATCTATACTGTGGTTTCTACATTCCACTTAAAGTGGTAAAATATTGATTCTAAATAGACTTGAAAAGTTGAGTATGTATCCTGTGCTCCATAGAACAACCACTAAAAAATTATACAAAGAGACATAGTTGAAAGCACAATAGATAAAGTAAAATACTAAAAAGCATTAAAATAACCTAAAAGTGGACAAGAAAGGATAAATGGAAAAACTAGGAAAAGAAAAAAAACAGAAATTAATAATATAGTAGACCTAAATCCAAACAGATCAATGATGACATTAAATGTAAATAAATACATCAATTAAGAAAGATTGTCAAAAAGAATAAAAACAAAAATAAAACAAGACCTAACTATATGCTGTCTACAAGGAACATTTTTCAAATATAATAATATAAATAGGTTAAAAGTAGAAGAATGGAAAAAGATATGCTGCCATGCAGAAAACATTCAAAAGGAAGTTGGAGGGAATATAATAATATAAGACACAGAATACTTCAGAGCAAAGAAAATTACAAGGGACAAAGTCAATTTACCAAGGAGACATAGCAATTCTAGATGTGTATGTACCTAAAAGTAGAGCTTCAAAATGTATGGAGCAAAAGCTGACAGAAATGAGAGGAGAAATAGACAATTCACAATTACAGTTAGAGACTACAGCGCTTTTCTCTCAGTAAGTAATAGTACTAGTTGACAGAAAATCAGAAAGACCATTAAAAAACTAAACAATACCATCAACCAACTGGATCAAACTGACATTTGCAAAACACTCTACCCAATAATGGTGGAATACACATTTTTTTTCAAGTGCCCGTGGGGCATTCACCAGGTTAGTCTATATCCAGGGTCATAAAAATAACGTTTAAATATAAAAGAAGTGCAACCATACAAAGTAGGACCATAGTGAACTTAAATTAGATATTAATAACAAAATGATAACAAGAAAATATTCAAACACTTGGAAATGAAACTGCCTACTTCTAAATGATCCATGGGGCCTGAACAGTCCTAATTCATTCTATGAGGCCAGCATTACCCTGATATCAAAGCCAGACAAAAACATACAAGAAGAGAAAACTTCAAACTGCTATTCTTTATGAATGTATATTTTAAAAATTTACAGCAAAACACTAGCAAACTGAATCCAACAACATATAAAATAGATTATACATTACGACCAAGTGGGATTTATCCCAGAAATGCAAGAGTGGTTCAACAAACAAAAATCAGTTAAAATTAATTCAAAATGTATCAAAATATAAGAAAAATGATAAAATTCTTTTTTTTTTTTTTAAAGATTTTATTGGGGAATTGGGGGAGGGAACAGCATTGGGGAATTAGGGAATTGGAGAAGCGGAACAGACAAGTTGCTGTCCTTTTGTTCTTCAGTCTAGTTGTGGAGTATGTCGCTTCACTGATCCATGTTGGTATTATCATTGTGCTCTTCCCGGCTGAGGCAGATGGGTTGCCAGCCACTGGACGGCCGCTCACGGTGTCTCAGGGCAGCTCACACTGGCTGCTGTCCACTCATGGTAGCTTACGGCAGCCCACTGCAGCCTACGCTGTTGCCCACGACTCATGGCAGTCCAGCTCCAGGTGGAGCTGTTGTTCACCATCTTAGCTGTAGAGGGTGCCTGCTTCACTGGCCTATGTGAGATGCGAACCAGTGGCCCTGCTGCTCAGACCTCAAGCTCCCAAACCAATTCTTAACCAACGAGCCACTCGGCCGGCCCTAAAATGATAAAATTCTTATAAGAAAATATAGGGGTAAATTTTCTTGAACTTGGATTTGGCAATGGTTTCTGAAAAAAGACACCAAAAGCATGAGCAACAGAAGAAAAAAATATATAAATTGGACTTTATCAAAATTAAAAACTTTTGTGTTTCAAAAAATACCACCAAAAAAATGAAAAGATAACTGACACATTGGGAGAAAACATTTGCAAATCATATCTCTGATTAAGGACTAATATCCAGAATATATAAAGAATTCTAAAAACACAACAAACAAAATGACCAACAATCCAATTAAACATAGGCAGTGTCTAAAAAGACATTTCTCCAAAGAAGATAAACAAATGGCCAATAAGTACAGGAAAAGATGCTGAACATCACTAATCATTAGGGAAATACAAGTCAAAACCATAATGAGGTACCACTTTACACAAACTAGGATGTCTATACTTTTTTTAAAAAGCAGGGAAGGAAGGGAGGGAGGGAGGAGAAAAGAAAGAGAAAGGAAAGGAAAGCAAAGGAAAGGAAAGGAAAGGAAAGGAAAGGAAAGGAAAGGAAAGGAAAGGAAAGGAAAGGACAAATGTTTGCAAGAATGTGGAGAAGTTGGGCCTTCAGACATGGCTGGTGGGAATGTAAAATGGCTCAGCCTCTGTGGTAACAGTTAATCATAGAATTGCCACATGACTCAGCAATTCCACTCTCAGGTGTATTACCAAGAGAACTGAGCTCATGTTTACACAAAAACATGTACGTGAATATTCATAGCAACATTATTTATAATAGCAAAACAATAGAGGCAAAAATTATTCCTGAAAAAAATAGGAAAGCTCAATAGAACTATAATCATGAAATAAATTGAACTGGTAGTTCCACATTTTCAAAAATAAAGCACTAGTTGTAACTGGCTTTTTAGGTGAGTTATTTTAGGTAAGATATTCGAAGAACAGGATCATAAAATACAAATTGTGAGCAAAATATTCTAGAAAAGAGAACAAAAGGGAAAGCTTATTGACTCATTTTATAAGGCTGATGTAGTGTTAAACCCAGTGCCAAACAAAAAGCAGTAGGAAAAACAAAAGTAATTTATAAATCAGTCTCTTTTAATAGCATAGAATATGTCACAAATGCAAAAATCCTAAGCAAACTTAGCATATTAAATCCAGCAATTAAAAAAATAGAACAGGGGGCCGGCCAAGTGGCGCGGTGGTTAAGAGCTGGGTTGGGACGCCAGCGGCCCAGGATTGGATCCCATATATGAGGGCCAGTAACACTGCCCTCTAAAAATAAAATAAAAATAAAAATAAAAATAGAACATTATGACCAAGTTGCAAATTATACCAGGTTACAAAGATTGTTCAATATTAGAAAAAAATCTGTTACTGTAATTCATCATGTCACTAGATTGAAGGAGAAAAACAATATAATCTCAATAAACGCAGAAAAAGTAATTGATAAAATAACATCCATTTATGTTTTAAAAATACTGTCAGTAAACTACAAATACAAGGGCATTTTCTAATCTGAGACTGCTATATTATCTCCCTAAATCTGTATATCCCTTCCCCTTTGGTAATGGAATTTTTAGCTGAGCACCAGCTTTAGGACTAACTTTCCCAGCTCCCCTTGCAGGCTTGGTGTGAACCTCTATGCAAAGGGGTACAAGGGCCAATTTCCAGAGGCTTTCTTAACAGACAGCAGGTGTGCATCCTTGGCCTCTGTTCCATCCCTTCCTTCATCCTGTGTAGAACTCAGAGGCTGCCCTGGGCCATGAGGTCAAGGACCACATCAGAAAGACAGTGGAGCAATAAGCTGGAATAGGCTTGAGTCTCTCAGGATTCCTTGTAGAAGAGATGTCATATGAGCTCTTGTTGGCTGCATGCAAGCTGTTTTGTCAGAGACATAAGCGTTTATTTTGTTTAAGTCGCTGTTATTTGGAGGGTTTCTGTCACAGCTGAAATTAATCCCAAACGAACAAACCTGATAAAGGATGTCTATCAAAAGACTAAAGTAACTGTTATACTTGATAGTGGAATATTGGAAACATTACCTTAAAATCAGAAATTCTATTCCAATCAAAAATGACACAGATGGGACGGTGATTAAGAACTGGCTTGGGGCCGGCCGAGTGGCGCATTGGTTAAGCGCTGGTTTTGGGATGCCAGCGGCCCCGGTTCGGATCCCACATGAGGGCCAGTGACACTGCCCTCCACAGCTAACAACAGCTCCACCTGGAGCTGGGCTGTGCGAGCCCCGGTGATGGTGTGGGCTGCAGCCCCTGCTGCAGCGGGCTGCCATAGGCTACAGTGAGTGGCCCGCAGCCAGCGTGAGCGGCTGGCAGCCAAGCGTGAGCTGCCAATAGCCGCGGTGAGCGACATCCAGAGGCCAGCGACCGATCTGCCTCATCCGGGAAGAGCGCAATGACGATACCAACAGTGAAGCAACATCCTCCGCAACTAAACTGAAGAACGAGAAGACAGCAACTTGTCTGTTCCCCTTCCCCGATTCCCCAACGCTGTTCCCCTCCGCCAATTCCCCAATAAAAAAATAAATAAATAAATAAATAAAAGAACTGGCTTGGATGAGAATCAGTATGGAGGTATCTCAAAAAACTGGAAATGGAACTGCCATATGACCCAGCAATTCCACTCTTAGGTATCTACCCAGAGGAATCCAAGACGCTAATTCGAAAAAATATATGCACCCCTATGTTTATTGCAGCTCTATTTACAATAGCCAAGACTTGGAAACAACTGAAATGCCCATCAGTAGATGACTGGATTAAGAAACTGTGGTATATTTATACAATGGAGTATTACTCCGCTATAAAGAAGAATGAAATCGTACCATTTGCAATTATATGGATGGACCTAGAGACTATTATGCTAAGTGAAATAAGTCAGTCAGAGAAAGACAAATACCATATGATCTCACTCATATGTGGAATATGAAAAACTGTATGAATGAGCAAAGTAAACAGAAACTGTCTCATAGATATAGAGGAAAAATCAGGGTTGCTAATTGGGAGGGAGATGGGGATGAGGGAGAAGGGGAAGGGATTCGACAGCAAAAATAGACAACTACAATATTGCCACTGGGATATGAAAAACAGTTTGGGGAATATAATTAATAATGTTGTAAATATTCTGTGGAATGTCAGATGGTCATAGGTCTTGTTAGGGAGACCATTTCATGGATGGAGTAGAGGTTTGATCACTGCACTGTATAACTAAAGTGGAGGTTGTATATCTACTGTAATTGAATATATATAGATAGTCACGGGATGTGGATTATACTGTGGAAGAGAGTCAGAGGAAGAGTAATAGATATATATGATATGGGGGGGAGTGGGGTGGCGAATTGGGGGTGGGGGGTTGTCACTTTGAGGGGTAAAATGTATAACTATTGCACTATGTTGTACACCTGAAACTAATGAAAAATAAATTAATTAATTAATTAATTTTAAAAAAAAGAAACTGTGGTACATTTATACAATGGAGTATTACTCCTCTATAAAGAAGAATGAAATCGTACCATTTGCAATGATATGGATGGACCTAGAGACTATTATGCTAAGTGAAATAAGTCAGTTGGAGAAAGACAAATAACATGATCTCACCTATATGTGGAATCTGAAAAACTGAATGAATGAGCAAAGTAAACTGAAACAGTCTCATAGATATAGAGGAAAAACAGGTTTGCTAGTTGGGAGAGGGGTAGGGATGAGGGAGAAAGAGAAGGGATTAGACAGCATAAATAGGTAACTACAATATTGCCACAAGGATATGAAAGACAGTTCGGGGAATATAATAATGTTATAAATATTTTGTGGGGTGTCAGATGGTCACATGTCTTGTTAGGGAGACCACTTCATGGATGAAGTAGAGGCTTGATCACTGCACTGTATACCTGAAACTGATGTTGTATAATATTGTACGCCAACTGTAATTGAATATATAGATAGTCACAGGATGTGGATTATATCGTGGAAGGGAGTCAAAGGATCGTAATAGATAGTATGATATGGGGGGGGGAAGAGTGGGGTGGAGAATTGGGGGAGGGGTTTTTTTGAGGGGTAAAAAGTATAATTATTGCACTGTGTTGTACACCTGAAGCTAATTAAATAAATAAATAAATAAATAAATAAATATGAAAGTAGCTTAAAAAAAATTTTAAAAAAAGAGGTGGCTTGGGATGCCAGCGGCCCCGGTTCGGATCCCACATATGAGGACCAGTGACACTGCCCTCTAAAAAACAAAAAAAAATGACACAGAGACATCCATTCCCATAGCCTCTGTTCAGGATTATACTGAAATGCATGACCAGTGCAGTAAAAATAAAAGTGATAATGTTCCAGTATGAAGAGGAATCATATGGCTTCCTGACCTGTGACCCAATCACTCCAGTTCCAGGTAAATACCCAAATTCTTGCATACATGCCTAAGGAGACACATACATGAATATTCATTGCGAAATTGTTTTGTTGAAAATGTGGAATCAACCTAAGCATCCATCAATAAGCCAATGGTTAAAGAGAGCAAAATATTTTCACATGTAGTCAAATTTCACATTACAGTTAAAATGACAGAGTAGAGCTACTTGGGGATAGATCTAAAATACAGTGTTTGGGGCTGGTTGAGTGGCGCATTGGTTAGGAGTTGGCTTGGGACGCCAGTTCTGAGCAGCAGGGCCCCGGTTCGGATCCCACATGAGGGCCAGTGACACTACGTTCTCTACAGCTAAGATGGTGAACAACAGCTCGACCTGGAGCTGGGCTGCTGTGAGTGCCAGTGATGGCGTAGGCTGCAGTGGGGCTGGTCCGCAGCTGGTGTGAGCTTTTGTAAGCTGCTGTGAGCCGCCCTGAGCAGCCGTCCAATGGCCGGCGACTGACTGCCTCACCAGGGAAGAATGATAATACCAATAGGGGCAAGTGAAGCAACATCCTCCACAACTAGACTGAAGAACAAAAGGACAGCAACTTGTCTGTTCCCCTTCCCCGATTCCC
Organism: Aselliscus stoliczkanus; assembly: GCA_033961575.1. Lineage (NCBI taxonomy): Eukaryota > Metazoa > Chordata > Mammalia > Chiroptera > Hipposideridae > Aselliscus > Aselliscus stoliczkanus. The sequence goes on along the minus strand of CM066728.1, from coordinate 16,667,701 downwards.
CAATAAAATCTTTAAAAAAATAAAATAGTAAAATAAAATACAGTGTTGGTTTTTATAAGAAGTGTCTTTGTCTTTTAGAGATATCTATTACAGATGAAATTGCTTTAAAATGATTCAGAGGAGTGAGAGGAAGTGGGCAGGAGTTTTAATGAGGCAAGTGGAGCCATAACTGGTCATTGCTGAAGCCAGGATATGGATACAGGTTTTTTTTTTATATTATTCTGCTCTTTTGTATACATTTGGAAAAAACATGGCATGAAAAGAAAGCAAGTTGAAAAATAATATAGTCAAATTCACAGTACTTACATAACTTAAAAGCATGCAAAAACTACTTTATATTGCATAGTGATACATATATATATATATATATATGGTAAATAAAATTCATGAACGTGATAAACACTAGCTTCAGGAGAGGGAGAGAGAAATGGGATAGAGAGATTTATGCAAAGAACTTCAACTGGTTTTATTTCTTAAAAGACAAATCTGAAGCAAATAATGCAAAATGTGCAGATTTAACAAAGATGGATTGTGTTAGCTGTTGGTTATATAATTTATTTTCTGAGTGCTTGACACATTTGTTTAAAAATAACATTTTTGGCTATTTACAAAAGATCAACATGCATACTAAAATGTACTTTACACCAAATGTTTACACAAAGCAAAACTATGACTAAGGTTAATTCAATAAATGATTGCTATTATTATAAGTAAATAAATTTGACACTTTAAAAAGTATACTAATAAAATACCACTTCCATCTGTTCTGTGTATTGAGAATATCATACATAAATTTTTTTTTAAATTTTACTAGGTATTGCATCAGAAAACAGCTCATTGAGAGCTGTATGTCACAAACCATACAATTTAAAATATTCAATTCAATAGTTTTTAGTATGTTCACAGATATATACAATCTTCACCACAGTCAAATTTAGAAGTTTCAAAACCTCAAAAAAAAATCACAACAACCTTATAACCACTAGCTATCATGCCCCTACTCCCCATTTTTCCCTAAGCAAAAATTAATTGGGGCCTGCCAAGTGGCGCGTTGGTTAGGAGTTGGCTTGGGAGGCCAGCTCTGAGCAGCAGGGCCCCAGATGGGATTCCACATGAGGGCCAGTGACACTGCCCTCTACAGCTAAGATGGTGAACAACAGCTCGACCTGGAGGTGGGCTGCTGTGAGTCACCAGCAACATCGTAGGTTGCAGCCCCTGCTGCAGTGGGCTGCCATGAGCTACTGTGAGCGGCCATGCAAGGACTGGAGACTGACTGCCTCATCCGGGAAGAGCGCAATGATCACAATACCAACATGGGCCAGTGAAGCAACGTCCTCCACAACTAGACTGAAGAACAAAAAGGACAGCAACTCGTCTGTTCCCCTTCCCCGATTCCCCAATGCTGTTCCCCTACCCCAATTCCCCAATAAAATCTTTAATATATATATATATATATTAAATATATAAATATATTATATATATATATATATATCCTTATGTTTCCTTCTAAGAGGTTTATAGATTTAGCTCCCATATTTGATCCATTTTGAGCTAATTTTTTATATGGTGTGAGGTAGGGATCCAACTTCAATCTTTTTCTTGTGGCTCTCCAGCTGTCCTAGCACCATTTGTTGAAAAGACTATTCTTTTTCTATTGGATGGTTTTGATATCCTTGTCTAAAATCAGTTTTCCATAGACACATGGGTTCATTGTTGGGCTGTCAATTCTATTCTACTGACCTATATGTCTATCCTTGATTGCTTTGGGTTTTTTGGGTTTTTGTTTTAAGATTTTATTGGGGAATTGGGGAAGGGGAACAGACAAGTTGCTGTCCTTTTTTTTTGTTCTTCAATCTAGTTGCGGAGGACGTTGCTTCACTGGCCCATGTTAGTATCGTCATTGCGCTCTTCCTGGATGAGGCAGATCGGTCGCCGGCCTCTGGATGGTCGCTCACCGCGGTTATTGGCAGCTCACGCTGGCTGCCGGCTGCTCACGCTGGCTAGGGGCTGCAGCCTACACCGTTGCCGGGGCTTGCGCAGCCCAGCTCCAGGTGGAGCTGTTGTTAGCTGTAGAGGGCAGTGTCACTGGCCCTCATATGTGGGATCTGAACCAGGGCTGCTGGTGTCCCAAACCAGCTCTTAACCAATACGCCACTCGGCCAGCCCATTGATTACTTTGTTTGGTAGTAAGTTTCCCAATCAGGAAGTGTGAGTTTTCCAACTTTGTTCTTTTTGAAGATTATTTTGGATATCCTGGGTCCCGTGTATTTCTATATAATTTTAGGATCAGCTTTGCTCCCACCCATCTTATTTGTGCTATTGGCAAAAATATTGCATTTCTATATTTCATAGGCCCAACAATACATTTCATTACATATTATTTTATACTGTTGCTTTTTAAATTAATTAAGAGAAGAAATGTGCACTTATACTGTCTTTTATAATTACATAATTACCTTTACTGGCATTCTTTGTTTTTTCATGTGAATTACTGTCACTTGTTTTGGGGTCACTTGCTTTCAGCCTGAAGAACTTCTATTAGTACTTCTTAAGGCAGTTCTGCAAGCAATAAATTATCTGAGTTTTTGTGTTTTTTTGGTGGGGGAGGGAAATATCTTTATTTTGCCTCGATTTTTGAAAGACTGCTTTGCTAAATATAAACTTCTTGATTTACAGGGTTTACTTTCAGAATTTTGAATATATTACCCCAACACCTTCTGGCCCCAGTAATTTCTGATGAGAACTCAGGTGTTAATATGATATTAGTAAAGTTTCCTTGTAAGCAATGAACTGTTTTCCTCTGCTTTCAAGTTTTTTCTGTTGTCTTTGGCTCTCAGCATTTATAGATGTGTCTGTTTGTGGATCTCTTTGTGTTTTCCCTAGCTGGAATTTGTTGAGCTTCCTGAATGTGTAGATTAATGTTTTTCAATAAATTTGTGAAAATTTCAGCCATTATTTCTTCAAATATTTTTCATTTTTTCTCTTTCCTCTCTTCTGTTACTCCCATTACACATGTGTTGGTGGATTTAATGATGTCCCACATTTCTCTGAGGCCCTGTTCATTTTTGTTCATTATTTTTTTATCTCCCTTTTTCAGACTGCATAATCTCTATCAGCCTCTCAAGTTCATTAATTCTATCTTCGATCAGCTCAAATCTATTGTGCCTCTCTAGTGAATTTTTCAGTTTAGCTATTGTACTTTTCAACTCCAGAATTCCCATTTGACTCTTTATAATTTCTATCTATTTATTGACATTCTCTATTTGGTGCAACTTTGCCGTTATACCTTCCTTTTCTTCTTGTATTATGGCTTCCTTTAGTTATTTGAACATACTTTTAATGGCTACTTTGAATTTTATTCCACCCTCTCCCTTTCTCAGTGTGTAGCCTCTGATGTTGTTTCTCAGGAGGTGCAGCCCTGGGTATGCCTACAGTCACCCTGGAATGGCAGTGTTTTTGGCAGGGATCTCTTGGACTGTCTCTTTCCCTACCACACCCATCTGTTAAACTCTACTAATTACAGGCTAATTGCTCTATTGTTTCCAACAATGCCCTGTGGCATAAATTGTTCACAGACTGATCCAATCAAATTTGGGCTCGTTTGAAGGGATAGTTCCCCAAAGTCAGTGTTTGAGATTTGTTCTGACCTCAGAAGGGTTTCTTCCAGTTTTTTCTTTCCCTGGTTCTCTCTGGCAAATTAGCCAGCCTCTATCTTTGATGAATCTACCTATCTCCTCCCAATTGCCTTTCACAACAACCTCCAAAGTTTTTGAGAGTACCTCTAGGCTTGAATTTTCCACATTCTGTTGCAAATGAAGTCAGTTCTTTTGGGAAGAGATTGGGAGCTCACTGTTCTACAGCCTGCCTCTTCCTCTGGGGGAAAAAAACCAACTCTGTGCCATGACTCTGGAGCTGGGGATACAGACAATGGTGTGCTTCTGTCTGCATAACACCCCTGCTTTAGGAGCTGAGTGCTCAATAGAGGGGAAGGGCAGTAGCCTCAGGGCTTGTTGGCTTGCCTCTTCCAGAACAGAACTTCTGCCTTAAAAGTCAGGCAAGGGGATCAAGGCTCAAATATTCTCTGTGGTGCCATGCCCATGGTAGAGTGGGGCTAGATGGAAGAAGGGAGCCCCCACCTGTCAACCACACTTGCCCAGAACAACACCTCAGTAATAGGTAGCTGGGGGCAGGCTGAATAATGCTGGTGCCCTACCCCTTCTAGGAAGATGGCCCTCTGACTGGGAGCCACAGGGAAAGGGACCTGTGTTCTGGGCTGCGCCAGTCTGCAATGGAATTCCCAGCTTGTTCAGTTGTGGGTAGGGGAAGATCTTGTTCAGATACCACAGACTCTTGCTGTTCTTACCAAGTTTTAGTGGAGTTTCTTGAGTAAATGTTTCATTTGTTATAAGCCTTTAGGACAATTTCCAAAGGATGCCTGAGTGCCATGGTAAACATAATTTGCCTTCCACCCCCAGTGGACAAGCAGTGTGAGGGAGAAATGTTCCTTTGTTATTTTAAGCTACTGAGAGTTGGGAGTTTTTGTTACTACAGCAAATCTAACTTATGGTTAGAATCACCCAGAAGGCTTGTTAAAATACAGAGTGTTGGGCCTCACCCCTGAGTTTCTGATTCAGCAGATCTGAGATGGTGCTAGAGAATTCACATTTCTAATATTGAAATATCAACAAGTTCCCAGGCAAAGGTGATGCTGCTGATCCAGGGACCATACTTTGAGAACCACTGCTCCAGCTATCCTTTCCAATAGTTGGGGATAAATAATAGTATGATGTATTTACCTCATTAGAGAATTGTAAGGATTATTGCATTAACATCTGTGAAACATTTAGAATAGTGTCTGGCACACAGACAGCCTTAGTATTATTATTAATATGTCCCAAGTTTTTCTTAATATAAAGATATTCTCAGGTGTTTAAATTTTAATACTATTTGGCCTTTTACTGAAATAACCCAGATAACTAGACTTTCCAGCGTTTTCAGCTGTCTCTTTTTATTACTTCTTGATCCACTTATAGCTCAGACCAATTGCAGCGGAAAAATAGTCATCAGGCAGGGTTGTTAGCTAGACCCACTTTTCTCAGTCGGCGTGCTCATTCCTGTAGAGCTGAATGAAGGCTCTCTGTGCTCAAAGGTGCTTGGGCTCTGCGACTGCAGTTCCCCTCTGTTTCCATCAGGAGTTCCCCTTTCTGGCGAACTGTCAGCACCCAGCGCAAGACCCCAGACAGGGCTCTAAAGAGAAGGGAAAAGATGGTAAACAAATGGCAGATTTCTTCCTTGAAAAATAAAAACTAAACCAAGTCAGAAGGAAGAGGGTGTCCATGTTTTCTTGTGCTTCTTCCATGTCCTTCTTTCAGCTCCGTAAGGAATCAGGAGGTCATCACTTGTTTAGGAGGCTGTGGTCCAAGAGGAAACAATCAGAGGAAAAGGCAAGGGTGGATCCTTTGAACTCATAAGAGGGAAAGAATGCTGCAGCTGCCATAGGATAAATTATGATACTCTGTCATTTCATTCCTAATATGTTGTCATAACCCTCCCAGTGATTCCTGGGAGGTTCTTGGGTCAGGCACTGACAGTGACGGTGACCAACATTCTATGTCATGTAGAACTCATTTCATCTTTCCAACAGCAAAGCAGGTATCCTTATTGCCCTCAGTTTACAGATGGGAGAACTGAAGCACAGAGAGGTGAAGTTTTTGTCCAAGGCCACACAGCTAATTAAGAGTCGGAGCCAGGATTTGAACCTGGATGGTTCTAGAGTCTCTGCTTTTAACCCTACCACTTGGCACTATGATATTCCCTGGAATGTGCCATGTGGACAAAGACCTGGCCTGTCTTGTCCCTGCTGTACCCCCAGCCCTGGAAGAGCGCCTTACCCTTAGGAGGTACCCCATAAACATTTGTAGAATGAATGAAAGAATTCCCAGCAGAGACTGCTGCTGGATGTGTGCTCATCACGTGTTGGTTACACAAAGGAGGCTCAGAGGAGAGTAACCCTTCTGAGGTCTCCTAGGGCGTGGTGTGGCCAGAACCACTGCCCTAGTTTAATTAGGTGAATTAAGTGCCTGCAGGCTCTGCCAGAGCGAGCACCTCTCCCCTTGGCGCCCAGGGCATGGCGAGGTTCTACCCAGGAAGAAGAGCCAGGCTCTAGGGAAGCAGTGCCCAGTGAGGGTGGGGGCAGGGCAACCTGCCACCCCCTGGTCTGGTTGAGGCCAGACGCCCACACCCTGGACATCACGAGAGACACTGAAGGCAGCACTGTGCCAATGCTGAGCTTGGACACAAGAAAGACTCTGGGGTTTTCCACTCTGACCTAAATAGACCATAGGTTGTGATCAGAGACACCCAAGTTCAAATCACAGCTCCTGCTTCCTCCAGTATAAAAGCAGGGAGACTAGCTGCTGGGAAAGTTCATCACACATATTAACAAATGTGGCTGAGAGTAGCAGTGTAAACAGGCTCTTCCCCTTAGCGTCTCCTCCTGAGACCTGACCCCAGGGCCTCACCCACAGGAAGGCTCTCTGTTCCACCGGCAGCCGGGAGTGGAATTCCCAGAGAGGCTGGGACACTGGTAGGGTGTGATCATGCCCCAAATATGTCACTTTCCAGCTGGTCACTTTTTCCCACTGTTGCTGACCCAGAGACAGCTGGAAAACTGGCTTCCCCTTGGAGGAGGAGAGGTAGAAGGGAGGGCAGCAATGCAAGGGCCTTGACCCCATCCTGCCTCCCACCTCCCAGAACTCCAGAGTGCCTAGCCTTGTGGTAGTGGGGGCCAAGGGGTGCATCAGAGTGGGGAGACCTGGGCTTACGGCAGAGGCTATGGGCTCAGAGGCTGCAGGGGGCTTGCTTAAAATGCAGTTCTAGCCCTGGAATTTCCGTTATTAGGAGCTCCCCAAACTACTCTGAGGTAGGCCTCACCCTGCCCTTTGCGGTGCACTGGCTGAGGGGATCTCCCCCAGCACTAACCCTGGTTGGGGTCTCCCTAAGCTCCTCCTTCCCATTCTGTCTCTGTTTCACCTGGTGAGAGATGATGGGAGGCCTAAGTGCAGTAGGATGCTTATCTGGGGTTTTCTGTTTAAGTTCCTCCAGCTGCAACCCTTATTCCTCACACATTGCTCAGCTCTGACTCTTTTCCCAACTTGACTTGGCCAAGGATTTGTACTGTCCCCTCTCTGGCTGGCCTTTCAGCATTCTCCGCCTGGTGGACAGAGCTGCAGGGGGCGCCCACCACCATGGAGATGAGGGCCAGGCAGCAGGCCTGGTTGGTGCCTGGTGGGGAGGAGGAGGTGGAAACTTGGTCCCAATGGTCAAAAATCATATGACCAGAGGGCCGGGCTTGGGGGGTGGAGGGGTTGGCCGGGCCAGCTCTGTTCCATGCACAAGCATGTGCAGGATGCCATGTGGCTATTTTTACTCCTGCCAAGGAAATAGTGTGATTTATGTGAGGCCTGGTCCCCTTCAGGGCTGTGTTATAAATACACCTGGCCTCACACTCTCGTTCACTTGGAGAGGAAGCTTGGGCCTGTCCTGCATGGCCTCTCTCCTGCCTCTCTGTCTGCGTAACTCAGCTGTGTCCACAAGTGTGTGGCCTTCTTGGGGCGTCCTTCCTCTCTGTAGCTGCCCCCCTATGGTGGCCCACTCTCCTCAGTCATCAGGGCCTCAGTGCGAGTGAGATTATCAGATGCTTTCAGGAGGGACAGTTGTCTGGGAACTGGCTTTGATGAGGAGAAAAGGAGAGAGGCTTTGAATTTGAGCTTCAGACTTCCTTCAAGGGACAAGTCTGGGTAATGGGAAGAGGAAGGAAAGAGGGGCACAAGCAGTAGGGAGGTAGGCCAGGGAAAAAACTTGCCTCTCTCCCAACATGGACCCATCTGAAAGAGTCCCCTTCTGTAAAGGAGCAGGCAAGACAGAAAGGGTGCCCACACACCTGTGCCAACGGGCGTCTCTGGGCCCGGGACTGATCTTTGCCCTGTCCCTTCCTTCAGCTGCAGAAAGGCAGGCCATGCTCTGTCACAGAAAGATCCCAGACTCAGGAGCAGGGGCTAGGCTATTCCCCGTACCAGCTATATGTGGTCTTGGGCAAGTCCCTCAACGTCCCCGACCCTCAAGTTTTTCTTTGGAAATGGATGCAAAGATGCATACCATCTGGTTTAATGTGTGTGAAATTCAGGCTGGGCTGGACCTGCAAGAGAGATATTCAGAACACCAGCCCCTGTCTGACATCACCCTCTGCCTCTGAGGAGCCCTGGTTCTTCATCCATGAGGCGGGGGCACAGGGCCACACTGATAATAGGACCCCAGCTCTGCTCTGCCTGGGGGAAAGGCATAGCTGTTTCTCCCTGAGCTCCTGGGGCACTCAGTTCCTTTGCTCATGGGAGGCAGAGATCGTTTAGGCAGCATCCAGTCCAGAGAAGTGGATGTCCAAGCCTGGCTGATCCAAGGCCAAGATTGGTCCCTCGTAAACACTAAGAGCTACAAGGGGCCTCAGAGTTCTCCTAATAGTGCCAGGCAGCTATTGCCACAATAACCCTGGGTAACAAACCACTCGAAAACCCAAAAGCTTAAAGCAACAAGCATTTATTTCTTGCTCATGCTTCTGCCAGGCAGCCGGGCTTGGCTGCAAGCCCAGCTGGGTCCAGGACTGCTCTATACTTCTCTCAGCCTTCTTGGACCAGTGGGCTGTCTGGGACATGTGCTTCCCCAGGCTAAGACAGGAGCCCTGGGGGCAAAGCCCAATGGCACAGCACTTCCAAACATCTGCTTGCCTCATGCCTGCTTACATCTAATTGGCCAAAGCAAGTCACATGGCCAAGCCCAAGGTAGTTGTGGGGGGGGGGAAGGGGGGTGCCCTCTCCTCCCATGGAGGGGAGTGGGAAGTGAGGGAGTGACTGTTGCGGACTGATAACTTAATGTACTGATTTTTCATTTCTGCCCTGAACAATGATGAGGGTGGGGTGGGGGGTGGAGGGGGTGGGGGGGCCCAGGAGATACTTTGGGGCAAGGGGAAGGAGAAGGAACAAACTGGGTGCAACACCTCCCTCCCAGCTCTATCCAGAGCCAGGAGGCTTTTGTCTTGAAGGTGAGGAGTGGGGGGAAATGCTTAGTTATTCACATACTTTATTCTTTTGTATTTCTGAGCCATGCCCTTTGTCTAGTCAGTTTGGGGAAGACCAGGGTTTGTTACGGAGGATGCAATGTAAAGAGAAAAAAGAGAGGGCCCGCTGAGTGGCTCATTGGTTAAGAGCTGGTTTGGGACACCAGCAGCCCCGGTTCGAATCCCACATATGAGGGCTAGTGACACTGCCCTCTACAGCTAACAACAGCTCCACCTGGAGCTGAGCCCCTGGACAGTGTAGCCTGCAGCCCCTGCTGCAGTGGGCTGCCATAGGCTACAGTGAGTGGCTGGCAGCCAGTGTGAGTGGCTGGCAGCCAGTGTGAGTGGCTGGCAGCCAGTGTGAGCTGCCAATAGCAGCGGTGAGCGACCATCCAGAGACCGGCGACCTATCTGTCACATCCAGGAAGAGCGCAATGATGATACCAACATGGGCCAGTGAAGCAACGTCCTCTGCAACTAGACTGAAGAACAAAAGGACAGCAACTTGTCTGTTCCCCTTTCCTGATTCCCCAATGCTGTTCCTCTCCCCCAATTACCCAATAAAATCTTTAAAAAAAAAAGAGAGAGAGAGAGAGAAAGGAGGGATCCCTGACGTTCAAACATATTTTTCCATCTTGGAAAAAAAATGAACTTAACATCAATATCTCCCACTGGGGCCTGCCGAATGGCGTGGTGGTTAAGTGCTGGCTTGCGACGCCAGCGGCCCCGGTTCGGATCCCACATATGAGGGCCAGTGATACTGCCCTCAAAAAAAAAAAATATCTCCCACTGTAACTTATTAAGGTCCAGGCTTGGTGAACCACACTGATTTTTTTTATTACGAGGAAAATAATGCAGTTGAGAAGAGGTGGGGAGGTCCTCCACTCCCTGGACCTGGGAATTGTGGGAGAGGAAGGGACTAGATTGGGTGTTCTAACCTGGGCTTCTGCCTGGAGGAGGACTTATGAGGGATAAATGCAGAGGGGCAACATGTATGTGGTTCTTTTGCCTTGCTACCCGTGGCGACTGTGGAGGGGACTCTTGCAGGCTACCTGTGCTGCCCTGGGCTCAGCCTCACCAAAGCAGACCCAGTGGCCGTGAGGTCTGGCTGGGGAAGCTCTCGAGGCAGACCTCTCCGTCTTCTCATGGTGGGTCCTGCAAGAGGAGTCCCTGGGTTAAAAGCCAGGAACAGCTGTGCTGGACATGGTGTCGCCTCAGCAGAGGGTGGGGATGGGGCAGAAGCCAGGCCCATGTCCTAGACACTAGCAGGTACCATCAGGCACCAGGGCGGGCCCAGGGCAAGCAGGAAGCTGGGAGCTTCAGCCCTTGCTCCCTCCCCTTATCCAGGCTGCCCTCTGTGAGAGAGAAAAGTCATGGAAGGACTGGTTCTCAGAGAGATAGGGTTTTTTTTTAAATCTATGACAGACTAAGGGACACTTAAGGGGACTTTGGAAGGTATCAGAGCAGACATACAGGATTCCCCCTGCTACCAGCCCCTTCTCATCTACTAATGCAGCCCCACACAACGCTACTGCTGGCATCATCCTTCCATAAAATAAGACTGGGCAGTTCACTCTCTTGCCTAACAGTTGTGGTCCACCCCCTTGCCCGTGGGGCTGAGGTCCACTCCACGATCTTTCCTGACTCTCTAGTCCTTCCTACCCCAGCTGGCTCCAGCCACACCAAAGGTGCCAGAGACCTCTGGGTGTCCCTCAGTATTTTCCCCTCTTTCTTCCATGGTATTTGCACCCCTGAGTTTTAGCCGGGCATGTGGCCGCCCAGAATAATCTCTTGGCTGTCCTTGCAGCTAGGGTGGTTACAAACCAAGTTCTGGCCAACAAGTTATACACAGTATCACCTGCCAGCTTCTGAAAGCCTTCCTTCAATACACCACCATGTACCCTTTGCTCCCTTCCGCTTCCCCTCTTCCTCCATGCCAATGCCTGGAGCACGGGTGTGATGGCTAGGATTCTGACTGCCATCTTGGGCCAAGAGGTCAAAAACCACACTGCAGGGGTGAGCTAGAAAGAACCCAGGTCCTTAAGGAATTTATGGAACTGAGCCCCCATGCCAGCCCTGACTGCCTCCCTCTGTACTTTTGCATGAAAAGGGGGTAAGGGGTGGAGAGAGAAGCGTCGATTTTGTGGAAGCCACTGCTATTTCACGTCTCTACAACTAACACATGGAACTCACTCTCCCCAGAATGGACCATATTCTTTCTCATCTCCAGGTCTTTGTACATGATCCTCTCTTTTATTGGAATGCTTTTTTCTCTATCCACTCCCAACACCCAACAGCCTGAGAAAACCCCCATTTACCCTTAAAAACACATGTCAGACATCATGTTCCCTGCGAAGCCTTCCCAAACTCTCTGAGTTAGCTTCTCCCGGCTGTGGGGCCCCCACTCAGGCTCCCCCAGTTGTCAGCTCTGTGCAGACACCTATCCCTCCAGCTGAGAAGCACAGTCCTCAACACAATGAGTGTCTTTTCCCTCCTGGTCCTTCATGAAGTTAGATTCATCCATGGGGTCTGGGGGGTGGGGGTGATCCTGAATCCAATCCAGCCTTTTTTATTTTTGGCATTCTATGCCCCCTTGCACTCATCCTAGGCGGCAAGAGAGTGGGAATGTGGTGAGGGGAGCCCCAGGCCTGGGTTGTGCCACACACAGTGTTGGGCAGTCGGAGCCCCAGGTGGGAGCCTCTACTCTATCCTCAGGAGGCCTCTGGGGAGAGATTCTGGACAGAAAAGACCAAGGGCCTCACACAAGGGCTGTGGACGGAGGCAAGGGACACACCACAAGAGGGTGGATTTCACTCCACAGAACTTTCTGCTGCCCGGCCTAGCAGACGGTCCTGGCATTGTTGCTCCAGCTGTGGAAGGGCTTCCAGGCTGGCTGTCTCCGCTCCCAGCTCTCCAGGGCATAGACTGACAGGGGAGCCCTCTTGTCACCAGTGTCCTTCCCGCAATGATGCTGTCAGAGTGCAGATCCCTCCCGGAAGCTCTGCTTCCCTGACTCTCCCTTTTTCTGTGTCCAGAGAGGAGGCTCACCCACTCGAGGACTGGTCTGGTGCTGAAGGGAAGGGATGGCATGGTCACTGATGGTGGGCGTCTGCTGTCTGAGCCTTGGGGCCTCACATCTTGAGAGCCGACAGAGCCCCAGATTGAAGACAGAGCCCTGCTCGCCTGAAGGGGTCCGCCTGGGGCCACGTTGATGTCAATATGCCGGAGAAAATATCCATCTGTCCTTAGAATTCCATTTTTTACTGTCTGATTCTTATAGAGTAACTAGTTGGGCAAATGAACCATGTTCATAAGGCTGTTTGGTTGCAACGACTGAATGGATCCAGGGCCTTTGCTGGAGGTGGTGGAGCCTGCAGGGCTGGCTGACGATTTGGGCATGGGGTGTCAAAGGTATTCCCCGGTTTCCAAACATAAACCACTTGTTGGGCGTGATGTCACCCCCTGAAATGAGCACAAGAAGGGAGGTAAAGGGGCAGGAGCAGGTGGAGGGAAGGCGAGAATTCTGTTCCAGCCACGTTAGAAGTGAAATGTCTGCAGGACATCCAAGCAGAGACAGATGGCAGGTACACAACTGGATGTTGGAACTCAGAGGGGAGGCTGGGGCGGTGGGGGGAATGAAAATTTGGCAGCCACTGGTATGCAAATGAGAGAGATCTCGGAAATGAAAAACTGGTGTTGCTTTCAAACATTCAGAAAGTAATGGGGAAATCAAGGCCCACACATGAAGAGCAATAACATAGGTCGAGGTGAGGGAGCCAAACGTCTTTCAGAGTACTCTAGAATGTAACTCCAGGGCCGGCCGAGTGGCGTGGTGGTTAAGCGCTGGCCTGGGAAGCCAGCGGCTCCAGTTCGGGTCCCACATATGAGAGCCAGTGACACTGCCTTCAAAAGTAAAAATAAAATAAAATAATAAAATAAAATAAAATAAAATAATAAAATAAAATAAAATAAAATAAAATAAAATAAAATAAAATAAAATAAAATAAAATGTAAGCTCCATGTGGGCAGGGACCCTGTCATGTGTGTTTCTCCCACCTCAGCCCTCCTGGGGAGCCTTCCAGACCCCTAGGTGGAGTTGACCATCCCTCCCCCACTCCAAAGCACTCCCATTAGCATCAAACATGCTTTGTCATACTGTATACCTTTTTCAAAGGAAAAAAATAAACCAGAAACCATAAAAAATACGCCTCAAACTCCCAGGCCACTAAAGTTTGGAGAACATTGACTTAAGAGATGAATGCCTTAGCTTATGGAAATGTATTGTTCAGCAGTCCCCCCTTATCCACTCACCAAACCAGGGATTCCCTCCCGTGCACCTGTGAGAAGGTGATAGACTCATTTTAAAGCTGCAGAAACTAAGGCCCAGCCAGCCTAAGCGACTTGTCCAGGGCAGGCAGCTGGGGGCACACTGCCCTCAAGGCAGGCGGCCCCTCCTTAGACCTTTCAGCAGCTAAAGGGGAGTTTCCTTCCCTGAGGGCACAGTCGTCTGAGGTGGCATAGCTGGGACTGGAGCCCAGGGAACTGCCGTCCACCCCAGAGCCCCTCTGCCCACTGTCAGCTGCTGTCTCCTCTGCCAGGAGTCCCTTCTGGGGGTTCCCTGGTTCCTGGCTTTCTCTCTGGGGACAACCCTTGGATGAGGGTGGGGATAGAAGGCCCAGAGTGGCCCAAACCCTCTGTGGGTCCTGCTCTCCCAGGGGTCAACAGGACTTGGGGTTGTGGGGCTCAGCGTCCCCATCCCACCCCTGTGGTCACACAGTAACTCTAGCTATGGGGTTGGAGTGGGGGGAAGGAAAACCCCAACACCCCGCTTTCCACCCCAGGCCCCAACTTCTCTGTATTTGTTTATTTACCTTGGAAAAGGCCCCACGGCCCAGGCAGGAAATGGGCCAATTCCAGGAGGCTCGGCAGGGCTGGGGAACAAGGAGCCACATTGTGCTCCATGCCGGGCCGCTCCCCAACCTGGGCTGCTGCAGAGCTCGGAGAGGGGGATCTGCATGGGGGCCCGGCAGGAAGGAGGCGTGGGGCCAAGGGACAGCCAGCGTGCCCAGCCAGCCTGTCCATGAAAGGGCTTCTGTGCTTGGGTAATGGGAGTGGGTGAGGCAGGGAGACCAGCAGGGGATGGCCCCTCATCTCCTTTCAGGGCCCACCTGGCACCGACCTGCCAGCCTAGGGTGGAGGGAAGAGACCAGGGAGCCTTCTGGCCCTGGCGCCCCTAGCTTCTTGTGGGCAGATACCACCCCTCAGTGGTGAACATCCTACCTTCAACCTCCCCTCCCAGGTTCCAATTCCTGCCAGGCAGTTCACCTGACCTCAGACCTCCCTACCCTGAGAGATGGAGGCAGGAGAGTCCCAGTGGTCAGAGTCCTGCCCTAGCTGATGGGGGGCTTGATATCATCATGGTGGTACTTGGGAAGGGCTGTCTCCTCTCCAACCCTGGATCTTCCTTACCAACAGGCTAGCGTCCATATGGGCTGATCTTTCTTCAGTTCATTCATTCATTCATTCATTCATCCATTCTTTCATTCATTACATGGCTCCCTGTCTGCTGGACGCATGCACACTCCTCTTCTGTATTCCTATCTCTTCTCCAAACCCCCTCCCCGATTCCCAGAGTGCTATTTGAGAGATGTAGATCTGATTATGTCACTCCTGTCTCTAAATCTTCAGAGACTTCCTACTGCTTTCTGGGTAAAGATGTTCTCAGCCCTACCTGCCCCTCAAGCCCCAGAACACCAATGACTGGGGTGGAAGGGGACATGGGGGTCAGAGGTGAGATGGATGTTTCCCATTCAGCACTCAGAGGGCTTTCAGGATGGGCATCCTTCCAGATGGAAGAGAGCCCAAGGGACCTCAGAATTGGGTTGAAGACCTGGGACCCTAAGCCCCTGCTGCATACCTTCCAAGACCTCTCCTCTCAGCTGAATTACCACCTCCCACTGCCACTCAGGGCATCACTCTCTTCTCCCACCCCTTCTGTCCTCATAACCAACTTCACACTGTGTATGTGTTTATCTAGTATTCTTCTCCCAGCCAGACCATCAGCTTCACCAGCAGGGACCAGGTCTGTCTCCTTCACTGTGTCCCCAAATGTAGGATAGTAGGTGCTCGGTAAATGTGTAAGGGAGGAAGGAAGCAGGAAAGGAAGGGAGAGAGGAAGGAAGGAAAACACCAGAATAAAAGGAGAGATGATCTGTCTTCAGAGGGCAAGCTCAATATTGTAAAGATGTCACTTCTCCCCAAATTAATCTATAATTTCAATAAACCAATATCTAAATCCAATAGGATTATTTAAGGAACTAGATGACCAAGTTCATATGGAAGAGAAAATGAGGAAGAGCAAGGATGATGATCAAAATGAAAAAGAAAGACATCCTCCCAGTAACATGTAAACTGCAGGTTCACAATAGTTAAAACAAGGGGCACCTGTGCCTTTATGCTGTCACAGCTGATGCTGGCAGGTATCAGGCACTGTTAGGAAAAGCTTCCCCTGTACTGACCCATCTGATCCTCATGTGAATCCCATTTTACAGCTACTATTGTTTCCAGATAAGGAAACTACAGCACAAAGGGCTGAAGTAACTGGCTGGAGGCTAGCCTGGTGTGCCCCAAGCCCTGATCGTTTTTTTTTTTTCTTTCTTGTTTTTTTTTTTGAGGGCAGTGTCACTGGCCCTCACATGTGGGACCCAAACCGGGGCCTCTGGCTTCCCAAGCCAGCGCTTAACCACCACGCCACTCGGCCGGCCCCGCCAAACCCTGTTCTAAGTGCTCTGCATCTACTATCTCACTTAATCCTCACCACAACCCCATGCAGTCAGAACTATTACTAATTTAATCTTGCTACAATATGTTAATACTGCATTAAATGCTGTGACACAGCCATAAAAAAGGTAACCTGAACTTCAAAGGGGTCTCAGACCCATCAAGAGGAAACAAGTTACAGGCCGATGCATATGTCATTTAAAAGAAGTCCAAGAAAATGTGTATCCTGTGTACATATGCATACAGGGTTGTAAATGCATAGAAAAGTGTCTGGAAGGAAACCAAACAAGATCCACAGTCACTTCTGCTGAGAAGGGAGGGATGGGGACGTTTGTTCTTTGTTTCTTTTTAAAGATTTATTGGGGAATTGGGGAAGGGAACAGCGTTGGGCAATCGGGGAAGGGGAACAGACAAGTTGCCGTCCTTTGGTTCTTCAGCCTAGCTGTGGAGGACGTCGCTTCACTGGCCCATGTGGGTATTGTGATCATTGCGCTCTTCCTGGCTGAGGCAGATCGGTCACTGGCCATTGGACGTCCGCTCATGGCGGCCCGCGGCAGACCCACTGCAACCTACACTGTCGCCGGCGACTCCCGGCAGCCCAACTCCAGGTTGAGCTGTTGTTCACCATCTTAGCTGTAGAGGGCGCAGCATCACTGGCCCATGTGGGATCTGAACCAGCAGTCCTGCTGCTCAGAGCTTGTGCTCCCAAGCCAACTCTTAACCAATGAGCCACTCAACCGGCCCTGTTCTTTGTTTCATATACTTCATGTACCTTGTCCTTCTTAAATAGTAAAATATAACACACAGACAAGTGCCCAAAACTTAAGTGTTCACCGTAAAACTTGTTAGCAACTGAACACCTGTGTGACACCACACAGGAAGTAGAACACTGCTGGCCTGAGAAGCCTCCTGCCTGCCCTTCACAAACTCACCAACTCCCTGCCCTGACCCTTACTGCCTCATCCTACTTATTGATTGTGATGCTCACCTCTTTGCATTTTTTTTTTTTTTGAGGGCAGTGTCACTGGCCCTCAAATGTGAGACCCGAACCGGGGTTGCTGGCTTCCCAAGCCAGCGCTTAACCACTGCACCACTCGGCCAGCCCAACTCTTTGCATTTTTTTGTTCATCATAAATATCAATCCAGTTTTGTTTTGCCTGTTTCCAAATTATATAAATGAACAGTATGTATTCTGTTGAGCCTGGCTTCTTTCACTCAACCTTATGATTTAAAGACTCACCATGTTGGTCATGCATGCATTTTCATTGCTCTATAGATTCTTACTTGATATACTTAAAAAAATTTGTTAAGGGCCGGCCGAGTGGAGCAGTGGTTAAGTGCTGGCTTGGGAAGCCAGCGGTCCCGGTTTGGTCCCACATGTGAGGGCCAGTGACATTGCCCTCAAAAAAAAAAAGAAAAAAATTTATAATGAAACCAGAACAGGGTGATGTAAAAATGATCAAGGTGCCAGGTGACTTACCATCTCGTGAGGGCCCACTTCCTGGTTCATACATGACCATATTCTTCCTGTGTCCCTGCATGGCAGAAGGGACAAGGGAGCTCTCTGGGGCCTTTTTAATAAGGGCACTAATCCCATCCATGAGGGCCCCACACTAATGACATATTTACCTCCCAATGGCCCCACTTCCTAGTACCATCATGTTGAGGGTTAGACTTCAACATAGGAATTTCAACATTCAGTCTATAAGCAAGCCCCAAACTGGAAACAACCCAAATGTCCATCGACAGGGAAATAAACAAACTGTGCTACATCCACACAATGGAGCTCTCCTCAGCCTTGAGAATGAACAAACTACAGATACACTCAACGATATGAGTGAGTCGTACAGATAATATGCTGAGCAATAGAAAACAGGCACTGTATGATTCCATTTTTACAACGTTTAAGAACAGGTGCAGCTAAGCTGGGATAGAGGCACTGAGAACAGTGGAGCATCGGGCTGGAAGGGGCCACAAAGGAGCCCCCTGGGGTGATGGGCATGCTCTGTGTCTTGATCAGGGTGGTGGTTACACCAGCATATTCACTTTGTTGGTAATTCATCAGGTGGAACACTCAAGACTTGTGCATTTTAGTGTAAATTATATCTCAATTTTTTAAAAAACTATATGTATATATTACTTTAATTGTAAAATTAATTGCAAATAAATAAAAGTACTCCGATTTTATTCACTTGTAAGTAGGGGTACAAGTCCATCCGTGTCTGTAAAGGTCTGGAGGGACATATCGTCCACTGCCAATAGCAGCCACTTGTGGAGAGGGGGAAGGTGGGGGCCGAAAGAGTGTGGATTGCCACTTTTATTATTTAAACTCATATATGGTCTAAAGTTGGCACAGCACATAATGCTTGTTTTAAAATATATGTGATTATATATTATATATATTATATATATTATATTTCTTTCTCTTTAAAAAGAGTAACGCAGAAAGCAATGGTAAATACAGTCAGCAGAGGGGCAGTTCTGAGCAAAGGCAGAGCCTAGTATCAGGGGTTTAGGGGTTTGTCTGAGGCCAGTGAAGGGCATGAGTGTTGGAACCCTGGGCTCCATGAGTAGGAAGTGGGCTTCAGTCAGGAAAGCTGGACCCTGAGCCCAGGGCAAGGCCTTCACTGCCAGGCTGGGCCTTTTGTGTCTGACCCCACAGAACGTGGGAGCCGGTAAAGGCTTTGGGACGGAGTGGATATGGTGTATCAGAAAGATCTGGCCTCTCATAGAGGGAAACCACTTGGGGTCAGGAGACAGGAGAGGGGGCTGATGCAAGAGTTCCCAGAGGCACTCCCAGGCTGGCCCAATGCCTCCGGACAGAAAGGAGCGTGGAATCCTGGAGATTTCTCATCTGCAGGGGATGTGAGAAGGATGTGAGGATGTGAGGATGTGCTGGGCTCTCCTGGGCCAGCCCTCCCACTGTCACAAGAGGAAGCTTCCTTTGTCCAGGCACAAGAGAAAAGGAACGGAATTCCAGGGAAGATAAGAAAGGCAGAAACTGCTGCTGGTGTGTAGGTTCTCCTGGCAAAAGCTCTACTGTCCCACAGCAGGAGATGAAGCTGGGCCGGTTGACAGCCAGGACGGACTTCTCCATCAGGCTCAGTGGGCACCGTGCCACGGAACCACCAAAATGCTTTCTTTAAAAAACAGAAGAGGGCTGGCCGAGTGGCGTGGTGGTTAAGCGCTGGCTTGGGATGCCAGCGGCCCCGGTTCGGATCCCACATATGAGGGCCAGTGACACTGCCCTCAAAAAAAAATAAAAAAATAAAAAAATAAAAAAATAAAAAACAGAAGAAACAAGGGCTGGCCGAGTGGTGCACTGGTTAAGAGCTGGCTTGGGATACCAACAACCCCAGTTCGGATCCTACATATGAGGGCCAGTGACACTGCCCTCTACAGCTAAGATGGTGAACAACAGCCCTACCTGGAGCTGGGCTGCTGTGAGTCCCTGGGACAGCATAGCTGCAGCCCCTGCTGCAGAGGGCTGCCATAGGCTACAGTGAGTGGCCGGCAGCCAGTGTGAGTGGCCGGCAGCCGGTGTGAGTGGCCGGCAGCCGGTGTGAGCTGCCAAGAGCCGCTGTAAGTGGCCGTCCAGAGGCTGGCGACCGATCTGCCTCACTCGAGAAGAGCACAATGACGATACCAATATGGGCCAGTGAAGCAATGTCCTCCACAACTAGACTGAAGAACAAAAGGACAGCAACTTGTCTGTTACCCTTCCCCTGTTCCCCAATGCTGTTCCCCTACCCCAATTCCCCAATAAAATCTTTAAAAAAAAAACAGAAGAAACAAAATTAACTTTTAGGTCAAAAAGTGTTTTTATATATAATATTAATATATTCATAAAATATCATGTATTCATAAAATATAGTTCATATATTCATAAAATATAACTTTTAATATTTTGTTTTAATGGAGGAAAGGGTCCAGGAAAGCAAAAGTGCCTAGGTACCATGAAAGTCAAAATGGATCCCAGATGACAACAGGGCCTTTGATGATGACTTGAGATGACAATTTACCCAGAGCACTGAAGATACTGAATGAAGAATGTGTTTGAGAGAGAGAGAGGGGGTGAGAGGAGGTGGGAGCATGGAGGGGACGGCCTGGGTGTGAAGTAACAGTGCTGGTGTGTGGAGTCCTGGTCCCCACACTGTGCTGAGCTGCCATCTCCCCCATGGCCCTGGAACGCTGGCACCACCAGAGTTTCCATCCCTACCTGCTGAGACTATGATAGTCCGGAGACATCCAACCGATTATCTAACATGACAGCTGCAGGGCACAATTTGAGTCCAGGCAGCTGAACCCAGAAATGGCGTTCTGAACCGTCCTTTAACATCTACTCCCACGGCCTGAACGTCTCAATGATAGACATGTGGTTTTCCCTGTGTGGGTGCCTGCAGAAATGATAGTACCAGCAACAGAATAAGACATGGGTATTCAGGAGGGTGGGGGAAAGGGGGTCACATGGAATAACTCCTCCTTCCCTTCCCCACCGCATACTTAAGAATGGCCAGGAGTGGACAAGGACCAGGATATGCCAAGATGGATAGACATGCTACCTGTCCATGGGAGCTCCTGGTGCAGCACTTTGTGTGGGAGAGATGAGCAAGTCAGACATCCTGACTGGTCTGTGGAAGCAAGTCTGGTGCAATGACCTAAGGCAGAGAAGTAAGATAGGGCACAGGCCTAGTGTCAGGAAGCCTGTGGTCCAGCTCCACCCCTTAGCATCAGCTTCCTCATCTGTAAAATGGAAGCAAACAAGGTCATGAATATGAAAGAGCCTCACAAGACACAGGGTCTGCAGGACGGACTGTGATCCAAAAGGGTTTTCACAGGGAAGGGGAGGTGGGCTGTTCTGTGGAGAGCTGGGAGGCCTTCCTTGGCAGTGGTGAGGCCTGGGGGCAATGTCCACATCTTCTCCTTCCCACATCCACCCCTGACTGAGGGAGTACATGGTCTGGAGTGGCTAAAGGTCACACCTCCACATGTGACAGGGCTTCTACCCTCACACCTTGAGAGGCCGCTGTGGCCTAGAGCCAGGCTCCTTCCTGGGCTGTCAGTGGCAGGGCAGGGAGGGGCAGGGGAAGGCTGAGGACACACTAAGGACCATGCACCTGGAGCCTTCCCAGACAGGGGTGGGCAGAGTGACGAGGTGAGGCCCTCAAAGAGGGCCAGGTTGCCGAAGAATCAGATGGCCCCTGGGGGAAGCCATGAGGGGCCCCCACAGAGAGCCAGCAGCCTCAGAGAGGGTGGGGTCCCAGATTTTAGGACTGAGGCATGCCCACCAGGCCTTTCTCTTAGGGGACAGTATGAGACCCACAGCTGCTGGGATAGCCTGGGAGCTTCAATCTGAGGCCCCTCGCTGGGCTGGGCAGGGTGGCAGGAGGGCGACGGGGCCCAGGCTGGGGCCTCTTTCCTCCTTGCTCGGCAGCTGAGGTTATTTTTTTCCCATCAGCCGCTGCCGAATTTCCCTTCGAGTTGGATAAATAAGCAGCAGGTTCCAACGTCAACGAAACAGGAGCTGGATCTGCCGCACAAAAGCGGCTTTCAGCAGCGGCAGGCGCCTCTGGGAGTCCTGGCCACAGGATGGCCCCAGCAGCCCCAGCCGGGCTGGGGCTGGACACAGATGGGGGCTTCACAGAGGTGGGGTGTCCTTTGCCCCCACATATACAGACACCATGTCCCTTCCCAGCAGCTCCCTCAGAGCCCTTACCCCAAAAGGACCTGCTTCCTGCTATTAGTTCTGCCTTCCCTCAGCCTCCAATGCCCTTCACCCCTCTCTGCCATTAACACACCTCCCTCTTCAGGACTCACACATTTTTCACCTCTTCTGATCCCTGCCACCCCCCAGCAGAGCTCTTGCTTGTCTTTTACCCTTGCCACCCTGCACAGCCTATGCAAAACACTTCCTCCCTTAAAACATGTCCATTTCCCCCCATTGCCCAAGGGTAAATCCTGGCTTTCCAGCTTCCCTGTGGGCCTGGCAGGCTGCTTCCGTTTTCTCTCCAATGCTTACACAAAGGCGGTTCCCTCTGCCTAGAACTCCCTTCCTTCTCTTCTATCTCACTTGGCTCTCGCTTGGCTTTGAGGCTCTGCTCATGTGTCACTTTCACTGACACCCGCCCCCAGCTTCCCTCTCTAATCACGGACATCAGCTTACACCAGAGTTGTCATTATTCTATATGACTCCAGCTTACCATGAGCAATCAGAGGGCAGGCGGCCTGTCCTGGTCATCTTGTGTCCTCAGCCCCATCAGTGTTGTATGCTTCCTAGGGCACAAAGGAGGCAGTGCCTGGCACAAAGTAGGTGCTCAATCAATGTCTGCTACCAAAAATTCCCATAAAGTCATGTGAACATTTCATTTATGTACACTAAATGCAAACTAATCTATAGTGACAGCAGTTCAGTGGTCGCCCAGGAAGGAGAGGAAGGGTACACGAAAACTTTTGGGGGTGAAGAAGATATTTTGATTATTTTTAATCCTGGGCTATGGCTTGCCCTTAAGCAGGCGAGCTGCTCCAACTCTCTTTAAGACTGTGCCCTTATCTTAAAATTAGAATAAATAATAACCACCTCATAAGGTGTTTTGAGGGTTAAATGAGATGTGCTAATACTTAATAAATGGTAGTTATTATTAAGCTCATTTCACACTGTATTGACCAGTTACTATATATAACAGTTACACATGTACCAGTTATTAACAATTTAATGTGCTACTTCTCAGTAAGATATTTGCATTTTTTTAAAAAGTTTTTTTTTTAATTGGGGAATTGGGGGAGGGGAACAGCACTGGGGAATCAGGGAAGGGGAACAGACAATTGCTGTCCTTTGGTTCTTCAGTCTAGTTGTGGAGGACGTCGCTTCACTGGCCCATGTTGGTAATGTGATCATTGCTTTGCAGTAACTTGCCGGCCATTGGACGGCTGCTCCCAGCAGCTCATGGCAGCTCACGAAAGCTCACTCCAGCTGCTGGCCAGCTCCACTGCAGCGTACGCTGTCGCCTGCACCTCACAGCAGCCCAGCTCCAGGTGGAGCTGTTGTTCACCATCTTAGCTGTAGAGGATGCAGTCACTGGACCTCATGTGGGATCTGAACCAGGGCCCTGCTTCTCAAAGCTGGAGTCCCAAGCCAACTCTTAACCAACGCACCACTTGGCCAGCCCAAGATATTTGCATTTTAACTAGAAAATATTAATTATCTGGATTGATTGTGGTGATGATTTCACAAATATATGTCAAAACTCATGAAATTGTATGCTTTAAATATGTGCATCAGGCCGGCCGAGTGGCGTGGTGGTTAAATGCTGGTTAAGTGCTGGCTTGGGAAGCCAGCGGCTCCGGTTCAGGTCCCACATATGAGGGCCAGTGACACTGCCCTCAAAGAAAAAAAAAATATGTGCATCTATTGTACATCAATAATGTACTGCAATAATGCTGTAAAAAAAAATCACATACCCAATGATCCAGCAAGTTCTCAGGCTCTGCTATAGAAATAAAAACACAAGTATATTCAGGGGTGGGAGGACGTTTTCTGTAAAGGGCCAAATAGTAAATATGTTCAACTTTGTGGACCATATTGTCTCTCATTATTATTCAACTCTGCCATTGTAACTCGAAAGCAACCAGAGATTCTATGTAAACCAATGAGCATGGCTGTGTTCCAATAAAACTTTATTTACAAAAACAGTCAATGGCCCAGATTTGGGTTGTGGACCACAGTTTGTAGACCCTGGTACAGATACATATACCCATGTATCTGCAAGACTAGTCTAGATCACAACAGAAACCACCTAAATGTCTGTGCAAAGGGGGCTAGCTGAATAATTTATAATAAACCCACACTCTGGGTTTATTATACAAAGAATGGGTTGGATCCTGTGCTTTGACATGGAAAGATAGATTTATAAAAAATATTTTATTATGAAAATGTTTAAATTTACAAAAAAGTTGAACAAAATTTAGAGTGAGCACCTGACTGCGTACCATCTAGATTCTACTACTAACATTTTACTACACTTATTTTTATCTTATATCCACCAATCTATTCATGGTAGATTATGAGGTAAGAAAAATGAGGTGTGAAATATACTGTATTAATTCAATTTTAGTAAAAGAAAGAAAAACTGCACTACAAGTGTTTGTAACATCTAGAAAAAAGTATCAAAAGAGATGCCTGACCTCTTAATACTGTTACCTGAGGGCTAGAATTGCAAGGGGAGGAAGAAATGATTATTTTATTTTTCTACTCATCTCTAATGTTGAATTAGTTGTGAAAATTATAAAAGAAATTGTGAATTCCTAAGAAGAATTTTCAAAATGCTTCTTTGGTAAGAATGCAACAGTCTAGTCCAGCCCTTGACAGCCCCATAAAGGGAAACTGAGTCACAACCAGGGCTCAATCTTCAAGGAGGTGAAGTAATTTTCTGAGGCCCACCCAAGCATCTTACCAGTGGAGGGGCACATGTGTACACACACAGAAATAACCAAGATCCTGCATGTCCTTGGGTGTGCACACACACTTAACTGACCTCTGACCTCCCCACACACAGCACACACATGTGCGTGCACCCACCTCCATCTGCCTAGGCTACAGCGACACTCCATATCCCACCCCTGCCCAGGAGCAGGTGTGCCAGTGTATCTGCTGGGTCCTGCATCGCCACCGACAGCCCCTCCTGAGGGATGTCCCGGGTACCTGGAAGAGGTGCAGGATGGCCTTCCTTCTAGTTCCTGTTTACCCACAGACATCTCTGTCCCCCAGAGTCCAATCCACACCCTTCCCCAACCTCAGGGCCCACTTGCATTCATCCTCTTCCAGAAAGATGAACAACCTCCTCCTCATCACAACATTCTTTTCACTCAGCAAACGTTTATGGGACCCTCTTCCAGGCCAGACACTCCTGGGAGCTTCCAGGCTTGTGGGAAGACAGGCACAGTTGTGGTGGATGCAAGGCACAGAGATGGGCACCTGAGCCATCAGGTGAGGGATTGTCCCAGAGGAGGCAATATCAGAGCCAAGTTTGGGAAGGGAGGGGCAGCATGTGTCTGGTGGGGTGAGTGGTGGCTATGGCCAGGATGTGGTAGGAAGGGCCTCCGGAGTGCAGTGTGGGGACACTGAAGTGGAGGGAAGGGACACTGATAAAGAGGGTGTCCCTTCCTACTTACTCAGGGCAACTCGGCCCACAGCCAAAGGCCCCCAGGAAGGGAGGCGTCTCCCCCAGGAGAAGGATTGTGAGGGGCTTCGTTCCCACCTCGCCCCCATCTCTGGCCCCCTTTACCCAGTGGAGCAGGATTGGGGTGGGCCTTGATAGTAATCTCCTTCCCCATCCCCATAGATCCTCCTGCCAGTCCCCTCTGGTCCTCCTCATAGTCTCCCTTTCAGTGAGGGCCTGGGGTATTGTTCCCCCTTTGTAAAGAGGGGGATCGAGTGACATAGCTGGGTGGGTGGGCAGGCGGCCCAAGAGGCCTCTTGTCTCCCAGGCAGCATCTGCATGGGGGAGGGGCTGTTCCACACCCCCCACCTCTGGCTTCTCAGGAGCAGCTGTTGCCATGGTGATAGGCCTGGCATCCCATGGCTCCTGGGGCACCCTCCGCAATAGGGCTGTCAGAGAAAGGGCTCCTGGACTCCTCTCCACTCTGGCTGGCAGAGGAAGTGGGGGTGTGGGGTAGGGGCTCCCTGGCTCCCAGGCCAGTCCTAGAAAAAGGAAGCCTCCTCCAGTCTGAGCCTCCCAATCTAGCTGCCAGCAGAGGGGGCTACTCTGGCATCCCCAACTCTTATGAACATCGTGATGTAAGGGCTCCAGAGGAAGGGCCATGCTCCACTACCATCCATGCTCCTTGGGGCAAGATATGGAGAAAAATAAAATGTCCCCATGATCCTTGAACAACTGCTGCTATTGGGACAGTGGGGGAGAGGGTGTGAATGGATGGAGGGCTAACACTACTCGAGTGCACAAGTTGGGAGACAGTGGGTGGGCAAGGACCCTGGGCTCACAGAGCAGAGCCTCCAGCTCTGTCCAGGAGAGCTGGGGGGCTGCCCTTAGGAGGTGTGCCAGCCAGAGCAGCAGAGAAGGGCCTTCTGGGCTGGAGGAATAGGAGGCATGATGGAGGTGGCATGGTGTTTCCCATAAGGAGTCGGGGGGCGGGGCATGGCAGGTAAATGAAGAGGCAGGTGGGGGCTATGCCTGGAAGGGCTTCTGCTGCTATTCCCGGGAGCAAGAGCTTCACGCTGTGCAATGGGAAGCTGCCGCTGGCACTTTGGAAACCTCTGCTATCCTTTACCAGGTGGTCAAAGCCAGGTCCTTTACCCAGAAGTACTCCCCTCCTATACCTTGGGAAGTTCAGTATCTTGCAGCAGCACTTCTCATGACTCAGGTGAGCTGAGTGTGTACTATGCACTGGGCACAGTGCTGACTGCATCTCCATGGATGCCCAATCTCCCATGTCCCACAAAGAGCAAGAGGCTGGGTGTGTACCTGCAACAGAGCATCTTTCCTTCTCCCTTCCTTGCTCCAGCACAGGTCTAAAGAGTGGTGAGCCTTAATTACAACCGCTGCAACTCCTTCCTCCGCCCCCACCACATGCCAGGCTCTATAGCAGGGTGGTATTGGCTGATCTGGGCCAGCTAGGCAGGTGCCCTTTCTCTGGTGGTGACAGGCAACCTCATTCAGTGGAAGAACCTGAATGCTAACCCTGACCCTTGTGAGCTTTGTAATCCAGAGCAAATATTTTGAGTTTTCGGAGCCTCAATTTCTCATCTGTAAAATGGGCACAGTCCTTGCAGAACTATTAATGAGAGTTTCAAAGGTCATTGTAAAATGCCTGGCCTGGGCCCACTTCGCTCACTGGGCGTTAGTCAGTTTCCTAGCCCCACTGCAGTGCGGCTCATTCATCTCTTGGTCATTCACCTTCTATGCATCCCTGAGCAGCTGCTAGGGTGCCTGGACCTGTGCTGAGAACACATGTCAAATCTGAGTCTGAGTATTCCAGGTATGCAGAAGCCAAGGGAGTGAGGGCACATTGGATGGGTGAGGGACGGGGGATGGCAGTCTCAAAGTGAGTCCCAGACCAGAGCAGAGCCCATTGGTTAGCCAGCTGGGTTTCATCCACAGAGCTACCCGGGAACCATGAAGGGAACCTGGCTAGGCAGAGGCTGAGCAGACCCTAGGGAGTCCCCACAACCCCAGCCTCTCAGAAACACCTTCCCAACCTGGGGGTGTACTGGTGGAGTGGAGTGGGCAGTCAAGGGGCTCAGTCTCAGACCTAATGTACTTATTGCCAGCTGTCACTGGCAGACTGAGCCATATCCCTAGGGGGGTCATAGTTACCGCATTGTGCTCTGCCTTGGTGGTTCCATCTGTAAGACTGAAAGAACAGTTCTCCTCCCCACAGTTTAGGTGCCACCCATGGAAGCAAGGGCAGTAATCCAGGATCCTTCTGATAGCATTGTAAGGAGGGTGTGTCCATGGAATGTCACTATACATCGCCCATGGCTCTGCAGGCTCAGAAAGGAAGACCAGGCTTTCCAGGGGCCTGCAGAGTGGTGGGGCAGACAGCACCAGAGCAGGTTTGGTGAGACAGAGAGGAATTCACTGGGACAGCCCTGCACCAAGGGAGCTCAGAGGGCAGGACGGGAGGAGGGAAAAGGAGACGCGAGGTGTTAAATCGAGTCCTCCAGCTCTATGGCAAACAGTTTCTAAGCGGGTCCAGAGGTGTGGAGGGAGTACCCTAGAGAGCGAGTGAGGCCTCCCGGCCGGCCCATAAGGGTAACAATACCTCTGGGAGGGAAGCACAGCGGCATTGTGAAACGTATGGGGGTCGGGGTCAGACAATCCCAAATGGAACACTTAATATCCGGGGCCCTTGGATATGTCACTCCTCTCTGAGCCTCAGTTTCCTCACCTGGCAAAAGGAGAAACGAGAAGAGACAACGAGGTCGTGTGCAGTGTGACAGATAAGCAGCAACTGCGCAACAGATGCGTTGTTAATTTTTACAGGATTATCTGTCTGATTCACAGAAAAGGAAACTGAGGCTTAGAGAGAGGAAACCAAAGTTACATATGAAGAGGCAGAAGCAGCACTTGAACCGTCACTGAGGGCAAGGCCGATAGACTTCTCAGGCGTGGAAGCCTTAGAAGCGGTCTCCCGCCTGGGGTAAGGCGAGGCGACTCGGTATGGGGTGGGTAGGGCAATCTCCCGGCTGACTGTCCTGTCTCGGAAAAATATTGGGCAGGAAAGGAAGGGGAATAACAGAGTGCATCCTACTTAGACGCCGCCCCGCAGGACCGCATCCTTGTGGGTGCAGGGGCTGAGGGTGGTGGCTGCGAGACGCGGCGCCTTTAAAGCCCAGCGGGGGGCGTGCCCGGCGCGCGGAGCACCCGCCCCCGGGCGGGCCCGCCTGGCGCCACGCCCCGAGGCTTGTAGCGGCTGCTTTCCGAGGCGGCGTCAGCTCTGGCTTCGCAGCCGCAGGAGTGGCTGCGGCGGTAGCGGCTCGGCGCCTCCTCTCCCTCGGGCGGCTTTCCTGCGCGCTGCCCAGAGCGCCCTGCTGTGCCCGGACACAGGCGGGAGGCTCGGCGATGGCCCGCGCCCCGCGACGTGGGGGGCGGACACGGGGGCGCAGGACGGCGCGGCCCGAGTGAGCAGGGGGGGGCCGACCTCCCGCCCTCGGCAGGGGCCGCCCGGGATGGCCGTGCCGCCGCTCCGCCGGGCGCTGCTGCTGCTGTGGCAGCTGCTGGCGGCGGGCGGCGCCGCGTTGGAGATCGGCCGCTTCGACCCGGAGCGCGGGCGCGGGCCGGTGCCGTGCCAGGCGGTGGAGATCCCCATGTGCCGCGGCATCGGCTACAACCTGACCCGCATGCCCAACCTGCTGGGCCACACGTCGCAGGGCGAGGCGGCCGCCGAACTGGCCGAGTTTGCGCCTCTCGTGCAGTACGGCTGCCACAGCCACCTGCGCTTCTTCCTGTGCTCGCTCTACGCGCCCATGTGCACTGACCAGGTCTCGACGCCCATCCCCGCCTGCCGGCCCATGTGCGAGCAAGCGCGCCTGCGCTGCGCTCCCATCATGGAGCAGTTCAACTTCGGCTGGCCGGACTCGCTGGACTGCGCCAGGCTGCCCACGCGCAATGACCCGCACGCGCTCTGCATGGAGGCGCCTGAGAACGCCACGGCCGGCCCCGCAGAGCCCCACAAGGGCCTGGGCATGCTGCCCGTGGCGCCGCGGCCCGCTCGGCCCCCTGGAGACGCAGCTCTGGACCCAGCTGGCGGCGGCACCTGCGAGAACCCCGAAAAGTTTCAGTACGTGGAGAAGAGCCGCTCGTGCGCCCCGCGCTGCGGGCCGGGTGTCGAGGTGTTCTGGTCGCGGCGCGACAAGGACTTCGCACTCGTCTGGATGGCGGTGTGGTCAGCTCTGTGCTTCTTCTCCACGGCCTTCACCGTACTCACCTTCCTGCTGGAGCCTCACCGCTTCCAGTACCCCGAGCGCCCCATCATCTTCCTCTCTATGTGCTACAACGTCTACTCGCTGGCCTTCCTCATCCGCGCGGTGGCAGGTGCCCAGAGCGTGGCCTGCGACCAGGAAGCGGGTGCGCTCTACGTGATCCAGGAGGGCCTGGAGAACACTGGCTGCACCCTGGTCTTCTTGCTGCTCTACTACTTCGGTATGGCCAGCTCGCTGTGGTGGGTAGTGCTGACACTCACCTGGTTCCTGGCGGCCGGCAAGAAATGGGGCCACGAAGCCATTGAAGCCCATGGGAGCTACTTCCACATGGCGGCCTGGGGCCTCCCGGCCCTCAAGACCATTGTTATACTGACGCTGCGCAAAGTGGCGGGGGACGAGCTGACTGGGCTGTGCTACGTGGCCAGCATGGATGCAGCTGCACTCACCGGCTTCGTGTTGGTGCCTCTCTCCTGCTACTTGGTGCTGGGCACCAGCTTCCTCCTGACCGGCTTCGTGGCCCTCTTCCACATCCGCAAGATCATGAAGACAGGTGGCACCAACACGGAGAAGCTGGAGAAGCTTATGGTCAAAATTGGGGTCTTTTCCATCCTCTACACCGTGCCTGCCACCTGTGTCATTGTGTGCTACGTGTATGAACGCCTCAACATGGACTTCTGGCGCCTTCGTGCCACAGAGCAGCCATGCTCCCCAGCCCACATGCCCGGGGGCCGGAGGGACTGCTCGCTGAAGGGGGGCTCGGTGCCCACTGTAGCTGTATTTATGCTCAAAATCTTCATGTCGCTGGTGGTGGGCATCACCAGCGGTGTCTGGGTATGGAGCTCCAAGACTTTCCAGACCTGGCAGAGCCTATGCCACCGCAAGATGGCAGCTGGCCGGGCCCGGGCAAAAGCCTGCCGGGCCCCTGGAGGCTATGGCCGTGGCACCCACTGCCACTATAAGGCCCCCACTGTGGTCTTGCACATGACTAAGACGGACCCCTCTCTGGAGAACCCCACACACCTCTAGGAACACAGGCCTGCACAGGGCGGCTGTTGTCTCCTCATAACCCGCCCCCCTCTCCGAAGGAGACAGCTGACTAGCAGCTGCCCAGCTGTCAAGGTCAGGCAAGTGAGTGCAAGGGGGCCAAGGACCAGGGTGGGGAGACTCTCATTCAACCCTCACTGTGAGGACCCAGTGAGGCTCACTCCCCAATGGCCTAATGCAGGGGATTTGCCTGCCTGAGTCCCCACAGGGTCCTGAGGGAGCATGTGGAGAGGAGGAGGGGGCAGAAGGGCGCGTGGTCCTGCAGGGAGTTTATTTAATGATGTAATTTATTGTTGAGTTTCTCTGGAAGCTGTGACTGGAATAAACCCCCCCGTGTGGCACTGCTGAGTCCTCTCTGGGCTGGGAAGGGAGAAGATTAGCGGGTGGGGGCTCTGCAGGAGTCTCCCTTGTGAGCAGAGCTGAGGTGGGCTTATCCCCCTGCCCCTGTTTTCTGGCTCCCCACCAATCAGGGCGTCCCTGTGGAACAGCTGTGTTTTGCAGGAGTCCCAGATTCTGTGTGTGTGTGTGTGTGTGTGTGTGTGTGTGTGTGTGTCCCTTTTTGCCTGCCTTTGCTCCTTTTGGCAACCTGCTTGCCTGTCTCTGAGGCCTGGGTTCCTGCTTCCCAGTGAGACTGGGATTCCAGCTGGGATACTCAGGAAATCTCCTGGGATGATACCCCCACTTCTGGCCCTGGGGAGTCTAGCCTATTTGGGGGCTATGGGTAAGTCTTCATTTTCTCCGACTCTGCTTTCCTCATTTGTGTAGAAAATGAGGGCATCAACCTGTCTCAAAGTTGCCCTTAGAGGTTCAGGACCTGCTTCGCCTGCCTCCTGTAGTGCAGCCTGCTGTCCCCTCCCAGGGGCCTGGAGTCTGACCATCCTCATTGCCTTTAAAGATTGCTGGTGTGTCCACCTCACTCCTTGGGGTCCTCGTCAGGGCACCGCACCTCCTCATCTCTCTGAATGGAGATGGGGCTGGACTGATACATGGGCATCTTGGTAGCAGACATGGGCATGGAGATGGGAGCCCTTGAGTATAGTGGGAATTGGGCCCCCAGCTTATAAAGGGCTGTGGAAAGATTTGAGGTGCTAAGACCAGCAGTGAGAATGGGGCCGGTGAGGGGAATGTGCATAGCTCCCCTGGGACATCTTGCATGTTTTTGGCGGGGGTGAGGGGTGGGAGGGAAGAGATTAGGAAAAGGCCCTATGTGTATCTGTGTGCCAGATCCTAGAGACCCCCATCAGCTTGGGGTCAGACCCTGGGAATCCAACTTGGACTCGGCTTTGGCCACTGTGACTCCAGGCAAGTGAAGATACTGGGCATATGACACACAGTGGCATTCATGTCACTGCCAGAAGACCCTGAGGATCCAGCCCCGCTGCCAGCTTCACTTCATTTTATTTATTTATTTATAAAGATTTTTGAGGAATTGGAGGAGGGGAGGATCGTGGAAGGGGAACAGACAAGCTGGTGTCCTTTTGTTCTTCAGTCTAGTTGTGGAGAATGTTGCTTCACTGGCCCATGTTGGTATTGTGATCATTACACCGGTAAGGCAGTCGCTTGCCGGCCATTGGATAGCCGTTCTCGGCAGCTCACGGCAGCTCACAGCAGCTCCACTGCAGGAGGGGCTGCAGCTATGCCATCTCAGGCGGCTCACGGCAGCCCAGCTCCAGGTGGGGCTGTTGTTCACCATCTTAGCTGTAGAGGGCACAGCATCACTGGCCCATGTGGGGTCCGAACTGGGGCCTTGCTGCTCAGAGCTGGCTTCCCAAGTCAACTCTTAATCAACGTGCCACTTGGCCGGTCCCTGCTTCAGATTAGAATGAAGGGGAAACTCGAGGTTAGCTGGTTCATTTTAGTGGTAGGGCTCAGCACTCAGAGCCAAGGCCTCCAAGGCCAGAGCCCTTGCCCTGAACTGACCACCCATCTCACAGGGCAAAGAAAAAACAAGATAAAAACCAAACGGGTGTGTGTCAGTTTCTTAGAAGACCACTCCATCAGGAGCTGAGAGGGTTTAGGGCTGTCCCTCACCACAAGGAACAGTACTGACCCCTGGGGGAATTTTGCAACCCTTACACCTTTGCTTCTGCATTTTTTGCATGTGGAATGCCCTCCCCATCTAAATCCTTCCCTTCTCACAGGGCACACAGTAGTGACCCTAACACCTTGTAACTCCCTATGAGGGTCCTTGAGTGAGACAGGATGAGCTTCTTGAAGGTGACAGGGGCCCAAGTTCTGAGTGGGAAGGGCAGTAGCTGCACCCAGCTGGGCTTATAGGCCAGGTTTGCAAGGAGTGGAGCTGAAGCTGCTAAGGCCTGCACCAGGGCTGGGGCGGCCAGAACAAAAGGAGAGGATTCCGGAGATGGGAAGAGAAAGGCAAGTGTGTGTGGGCAAAGGGTGGAGGGGAAGGTGGGCATCAAGGTGGCACCAGTTTACCCTATTCCTTGCCAGTCAGTGGAAGGGGGAGGGATGGTTCTTAGCTATGCTCCTCAGCTGAAGCCAGATGTTTCCAGGACATCTGGGATTGGGGTGGAGGTGGGGGGAATAAGGGCACTGTGTAGTGGGGACAAGCTAAAGGACTCCCAAGACCTCCATAAATTCCCAAGGGGGCTCTGTTGGCTTTGAGGCTGGGTCCATTCGCATGAGCCAGGACTTGGGAGGGAGGGAGGAAGGGTGGACCTTGCCAGCTAAGGCTTCTCAGCACTGGAAGACACTGGAAAAGTCCCAGACCCTGGAGGAAAAGGAAAAAGGAAACCTTCACTCAAGGCCTGTCACAGAAATCCTCCATTTCATCCTTCTCTCCCCACTCTACAGATAGGGGCAAGTGGAGGGCTTGGCTGGCTCAGGAGCTTCTGTGACTTTCACACCACCACCATCTCTGGCAGGGGAGGGAGGAGGGACACAGCAGATGTTACCTGGAGAAGCCCCTCCCATAGTGGGATCTCCCTAGGCCCCAAGAAAAATTCCAGAGCCCCCAAAATTGCCTCAGAAACCAACACCTGCTGGCCCGTGCATTGTGTGCCCCTGGCCCCTGCCCTCAGTGGCGCTGGTGGCCCAGCAAGTGTCTTCAGAGCAGCAGGTTTGTGTGCTCATATCCACATGGTCTGAACTTGTGCCTGGGAGGGCCTGAGTTAAGAGGACTTCTTCACCTTGACCTACCTCGGTCAGTGTTAGTTCCAGAGAAACAAAGTTCACACAAGTCAGCAGGGGTGATCCTGAGGGCAGATTGAGGAGAGGCCTGAGGCGGGTTAGTAGCTGCTATCAGGCCAGAGGGCCCTGGGCAGGAGTAATAACGGAAGCAGTCACAGAAGGCTAGTCCTCAAATTGGAGAAACCCACGGCCCAACTGATGGCTTTGGAATCCAGATACCACCTCACTGCCACACAACTGTGCCCCCTCCCGAGACAGGGTTTGAGGAAAAACAGAGTAGTCAGGATGAGTGCCTCAGCTGGTAAGGATTCGATTCAGACCCGTCCTCAAGAATGGAAGTTCTCTTGTCCTCATTTGCAAGTCAACCAAAATTAGGTTGGCTCCCCCAAGGTCACACGCCCTTGGGGAGGGAGTAGGGAGGAATGAGCTGAGACGGTTGGACAGGACCATGATGAAGTGACATGGCCCCACAGGCCCTACCCTAGGGGGACCTAAGGAACCCACCTGAGGGACTGGACTGCAACTACAGGCTGGGCTTCCAACCGATTTGTGTAGAAAACACAGTGAGGTAGCACAGCTTTCTTGTCCAGAGCCTGAAGGCTGATCAAATTCGATTTGTCCTTGGGGCAAATCCTCCCTTGCAGGACTGAAAGTCCCTGAGAGCTCAGTGTAGGCCTGGCTTAAAACCCATCTTCAGCAAGGCCACACAGTGAGCCAATGGCAGCAGAGCCTGCACCCAGGAAAACGTGGGGGCTTAGGGTCCTCCTCACACTACCGCCCCCGCCCCCCGCCCCGTTTTCCCCTCTTCCCGGTTCATTCAGGCAGTCAGGGCCCGGCAGTTTCCCCTCTCAGTAAGTGGGGGCGTGGAGTAGCTGCAAAACCCTGAATTCCACAGGCAGGCTGTCTGCCACCCAGCAGTGACCTACTCCGATCAGCCACTCGGACTTTATAAAAACTCCCAGCATAAAATCAATAAATGAAGGTATGAAGAAAACAAGAGTGGCTGTGTGGTGAAATCATTGAAGCTGAGTACAGGGGAATTCATTGTATTTTCACTCCTCTTTTTGTGTTATGTTTGAAATTTTCATGCAAGTTATTTTTAAATGTCAGGAGTTTCCCCAAAATTAACTCCTAAAGGACTACATAAATTCCCATAGTGAAGCCTTAAAAAATACTTTCCCCTAATTTGTACAAGTTTCAAATGAAATTTTTGGGGTTTCAGACAGAGACAAAAGGCCAAAAGAAACTTGTAGGACATGCTTTGCTACCTAGGGCATCAGAAATGTCTCCTGGGAGCATAGAAATGAATAGCTGGATCGGACTTGTGATTAAAATGATTGAATCAGTCAGAGATCCTCTTGATTCTGAAGAAAACTATGCAAGTCTGGGTTGTCAGTGTTGGGCTTATACCGCCCACCACTCCCACCCCCAGAGCACAAAGAAAGACTCACCAGGATTTTCTTCTTTATAAACACAAGTACATAATGTTTATTTGAAATTCCAATTTATTACAAGTTTACCCCTCAATGGGGCCCTTCCTCCTTAAAGACAATTAAAAAAACACAATTCAGGTGTCACTGAAGTGGGAACACAGGATTCTCACTGTTAACAAGAACAGACTGGCTCTAGGATAAGAGGCAGGAGAAGGTGCTGGCGGCTGGGTTTATGAAATTGTAATGTCAGTGCTAACTCCAAGCCTGTGGCAGAAAGGACAGGTAAACCTATCCATCAGCCATTGGAGCAAATCCCCAAAGTCTTTGAACAAGGAGGATGGGAGTAATAGGGACCACACCTTGAAGTTAAGTATTAAGAGGCTTTATTCTCAAGTTCTGTGAGTCGTAATTCCCTTGGTGGAATTCTTTTCCCTTAATTTAAATAGGTACAGAAGAACCTAGGTGCTCAAAATTTCCAAATTCAAAGTTGATAGAAAAGAAAATTAAACCCTCTTTTGCATTTTTATCAAAATCTGCCGTAAAAGGGAAAAGACTACAAAGTTTTGCCTAAATATAACTACTATGCTCGAGTCCTTGTGGGAAGGGGCTGTCTGAGCTTCTCCTCCCATCCCTGCTCCCACCTCCCACTGACAGATCGGGTTCTCTGGGAGCAGGCTCTGAGGCCACGAAAGGCATGGACGGAGGCCATGGCGGAGGGAAACGGCCACCAGGGCAGGCAGGGCCCCCTCCCCACCAGGTCCCACTGCTTGCTCTGAGGAGCCTCCAAGCCGACTTCTCTGAAGGACAGAGGATGGGCTGAGGGAGGAGATGGGGCAAAGGAAAGCAAACACATTATCATATAAATTGTACTGTACATGTGCCAAAGCAAGATGACAGAAATATTTTACAAGATGTTCTTTATACATGATCACTGCTGAAACAAGCAACTTTTAATAACTAGAAAAATCAATTTTAAAAAAATTAAACATTTCAATTCTTCCTGCTTTTCTTCTGCTCCCCTAAGAGCTTGTCTGGTATGTGGGTGGGCTGGGCTCCAACACCCCTCTGGCCAGATCCACCAAAGTAAAGGTTATACGCATGATTATAAGCAGGACTCCAGTCTCTAAGTGAAGTGCCTTAATTTTTTTGATTTTGTTTGTTTTTCTGAGGGGGTGGGGTGGGGTGGGAGTGGGAGAAAGTTGTCACAAAGAAGGGGAAGGGTACTCAGGAATGGCTCCAGGACATGTCCTTTTACTCTGTCAAGATCAACTCAAAAGAATACAACTGTTTCATGATGCTGGTGAATACAGAACTCTGTATGGCACTCACTGATACCGTCACCTGAGAGGGAGAGGGAGGAAGAGACAGAGCACGGGCTTAAAGAAACATGACTGTATATAAATATAGATTTAAAAAAATCAACACCACCTCCCCCACTGGCCTGATTACACTTGATTCTTCTATGTGATACAGTAATCCCACCCCCTGGAGACCAGGGAGCTTGGCACTGGCGTGGTGGCCAAAGTAGAAAGGACCTTAGGAAAGAAGAGAGGAAAGTTAAGGCCATCTACTACCCATAATATCTCTAGGCAGAAACCACCAACCCAGTATCAGCTCTCCAAGAGCTCTGCGTGATTAAGGCCCTATGGAGAGTTTTAGAAAACCGGCACAAGACTGGGATGGTGGGTATTTCTGGACTCTGTGACCTCCTCCTTTCCACGTTCTTCTCCATCTTCCTCTCTTGCCTCCCTCCTACACTTCCCTTGCTCTCCCTTGGATCCCCCCAACCACAGCTCCCTCTCCCTTACCAGGGCCCCGCTTCTTTATTTCTTCTGTCTTCGTCCCCTGGACTGTCCAGCGGGCTCTGGCTCACTGTCCCCTTCATCTTCAGCCAGCCGATCAGGAAACTTCTTGCGTTTCCTACGGACATATGGGTGGCCAGGAAGGTGTTTATGCAACAGAGCCACCAGACACTGTTCTGTCTTCACCATGCAGCTCAGCACATGGCTGCCTCGGCAATTGTACAGCTCAGCGTTGGTGAACACTTGCTTCGCGTCGGTGAGAAACTCCTGCACAGAGCGGTAGCCCCCACAGGAACACTTGCTCTGCATTGTCTGGAAGTCCATGGGGCGGGCGATCACGTCGTAGTAATCCTCAGCCTCGTCTCTGGTCACAGGCTCCCTGCGGAGGAGAACCGAATGGAGCTGTCAGCACAGCCTTGAACACAACAGACAGAAACCCTGTTAGCAAGCCACCAGCCTGTGGCACAGCCCTGCTGACATCAGCCAGCTGGCAGGCACAGAGAAGGTGAGTTCACCTGGTACTAAGAGCTGTCTCTACAGGCTTGGAATGCTAATCCCCTGTCACTGAGACATGCACTGAAAGGAAGGGATTGGGCTGGTTCCTAGGGTTCAGCTGACACTCCCTCCGCCAGCTGCTGGGTGGGTCACCTCTCAGGTGCCTGAGGGCGCGAGGCCCACCTGAAGGGCCAGCTGAAGCGGTACTTCACAATCTTGGTGAGGACCTCTTCACACTTCTGCAACTCCAGGCTTTGCCTCCGGGAGCTCCGCTTGGTCTGAAGCACCTGGTGTCAAAGGAAGAAGACATGTTATTACAGGTCCAAGAGAAGAGAGGTGAACAGGGCAGAAGGTGTGTACATCTGCTTAAAAAACGAGAAAGAAAGAGTTCAACCATTTTCTTGGAGCAGAGATAATCAAAAGCATCTGACACTCAAGTCAGGGAGCCCTCTCAGCCAGGGGTAGGCATCTTCCCATCAGCCCCCTTGCCTCCTCCCTGGTGGATAGTGATCAAAGAAACAGGGGGCAGGCAGCAGTTGCCATACTATAGCAGTCCTGCTAGAGGTCAGCTAGAGAAGGCCACTGTCAACAGGACGCTAGCCCGCTGAAAGCAGATGGACTTGGGATTATAGTTTACACTGTGGATGGTTATGAACAAGCAACTGCAGAAAGCCAGATGGGTTATGGGGACCACTAGCAGCCAATTTTGTGGGGGCAGGGAGTCTCAGAGAAGAAAAGCAAAAGGTACAATTGCCTTCCTGGGCTCTCCCACTGCAGGCATATGAGAGCTAAGTGGCTAAGGAGAAAGGGGAGTGGGGTCTCCCTTCCAGGTAGCCCTAACAGGCTGCGTCTCACAGCAGCAGGAGCCACGGAGTTCAAGGGGTTAGGCTGGGCAGGTAGCATCTCTCAAAGCCCTCTGAGCTCCCTACTGGCTTACTTTATGCCCCCAACCCACCCAACCCCAATTTGATCTGTCAAAACAAGCAAATTTTCAAGAGCCTCTTCTTGTTCTTTAAAGCTCAAGTAAAATCTAAAGCAAAACCACTAAAATCATATTGGCTGAGGAGCAGAGGGGAGGGTAATGTCCCTCCCATAACAACTGTCAGCAAAAGCCCTGAGAGTAAGTGAGGCTCCAACATTGC
The DNA here is from genome assembly GCA_033961575.1 of Aselliscus stoliczkanus. Lineage (NCBI taxonomy): Eukaryota > Metazoa > Chordata > Mammalia > Chiroptera > Hipposideridae > Aselliscus > Aselliscus stoliczkanus. Next base: position 16,629,308 of record CM066728.1, on the reverse strand, counting down.
TGACATTCCCACGATGGGAGACCCAGCCCTTCTGAGCCACTGGAGACATATGGGTACTATTTTAAAATCCTTAACAAGTCACAGGCTGCCTGTTAAACTGGAGGACACAATGTTTGCAGGCTACAGCAGGGAATGCCGGACATAGCTGTTCGTGGAGGGCCTGCTGCCGTCTGCCTGCAGGTCCACCCATCAGCCTGCAAAGGGAGGGTAGGAGGGAGGAGAGGGGAAGCTCCCACCTGTCGCCCGATGAATTCCTAGTGCTGAAGTGGGGGTCAGGGGCAGAAACATCAGAGGCAGGATGATAAGTAATTCTTACCAGCTCATCGACCTCAGTGTCATCCACAGGTGGTGCCTTCGGCCGAGACCTCCTGGTAGGATGTGGCTTCTTACCTGGTCGCCGGCCTGGCCTTGCCACAGAGGGGATGACCCCCGGCTTGCCTCGGACAGTCTTTCGAGGTCTCACTGAAATAAAAAATACAGACTAAGAGGAGAAAAATTGAAGATGAAGGGAGCATGTCTGTAGAACGGGGAGATGATCTGGACACTCAGGGCAATGGCTTCCTTGGGTTCCAGGGTGCTCCTTGCTATTTCTCCCTTGCCCTTCCTAACAGGACACTTAAGAGGCAGCAGTGTACATGAAGAATGGATGCCTTTCATCAACTGCCAAAGACCTCTTAAGAGTCTCTTCAGGACGTCGGCTCCTTCAGTACTTCTATCCTCTGGCCCCACCCCGTTCAGTTACTCCCGGGAATGAGGCCCTTGAAGGAGGCAATTGTAAAGTGATTCACTCAGGAGGAGAGGCCGTTTGCTACAGGTCTGCCTGGAATTCCTACAGCCTAAGCTCAGCCTAAGAGAGTATAGTGTATTTACATGTGAAATGGGATTTGATTGTAGAAGAGATTGTGTTTCATAGTTTCCAGAGTTATCCTAAACTCACCATCACAGTCTTCTCAGAGAAAAGCTGATAACTTATATGAAGCACTTATGCGAAGTCTTCCTCCTTGAATCCAATTTAAGGATAGCCCCAGTCCTGCTTTCTTACATTTCTGAAAACCACAGACAGTTGGCTAGGCCACTTCCCTAAGAACCCTGCACAGGGTCCCCAAGGAGAGAATAAGAACACAAAGCCATCCAAGACTACTTGTGTCTCAGGTTTATAACAGGTGCTGAATGTCAGACAAACCACCATTTCCTCAATATGCCTGCAGGAAGCAGGATTAGCTCAAGGTTTCTCCACTAAACAAATGCTTGCTGGAAAGTGGGGAGTTGATGTCTGGACAGAGATGGGAGTACACAAAGGCAATGATACAACAAATCAATACACAATGTTTTGTATTCTACTTCTGGACCATGATAACCCTTCAATGGCTATTATAGGGTCTCTAGCTCAAGACCAGGATAGGAAGAAAGAAGCTGATGCCAAGAATGAAACTTGGGATGCTAGAAACAGCCACCAACCCAGGGACTTCAGTTGTACTAGGGGACAACATCTTTGGTGACCTGAACGGCAGAGTAGGCAAACAGCTATGAAGTACCAAATACCTTCCTATATCCTTTTGGCAGATAAAATCCTCAAAACCTGGAAAGGAAACAATTCCTTGGAAAAAGAATAACAACTCAGAATGGAAAGCAAACACTCGTTTGAAAATAAACAAAATCAGCACATTGCAATATTCAGAATCTGTTCCGGACACACGTGCATCCGAATCACAGCTTGGGGCCAGCAGACGCAGGCCTCTGTAAGGCAGGCTAATGGACTGCTTGTCTCCTCACCCGGGATGCCTAGTGAACAAACAACAGGAATGGAAGAAACTGAGGTGTCCCAAATTAGGGCGGATTGGGGAGATGGGAGCAAGTGCGCAAGTCAAAGCCGTCAGGTTTGGCAGCACCATTGCAGTAGGAGACTGCTCATGCCAAACATCCTCTCTCCTTATACCAAGTCCGATTGTTCCTAGGGCTGTAGGGCTGTGATCTTTGGAATTGTGCCATCTCTTCAAAAGCTCATCAAAATCTTGATCTGTGGTCTCTTTTCTACTAACCTACAAAAAAAGGGTATATTTTGGAAAGAGGGAGGCTGTTTGAGAAGACAGACTACAGAACATTAGGTTTAACCATGAAAATGACAAGGCTCTCAAAGACACCTGAAACACAAACATGAGGGAGGAGTCAATGTGGTGACAGAAGTCAGGCCTTTTCCGCCCCTACTGGCACCTAGTGCGAAACAGACCTGAACCTTCATAACAATGTTGGGCCTAAACGATGGAAAACCAGTCTTCCTTTTTCAAACAAGCAAACCGATAGCCCTGCACACTACAGGGAAGAGAAAAATCACTGTAACCAGAGGAAAAAATCACTCCTTTGAAAGCAGCACTACACCAGAGGCCAAAGGAATGGTTAGGAGATGGCAATGGGCCTAGACCTTCACCCATTGTCCTCAGACACTGAGGGGTTCAGAACTAGCAGGCTTGTCATAAAACAAACTTGGGACCTTGAATTCCACTACATCTTGGACTAAGTGGATCTGCCATAAATTGATGTTCTTGAGACCAAGTTACCCAATCTCCTACCAGGAAGGTTGTTAAATGGCATCTTGAAAACCCATTTAAAACCATGGCAGTGGAGTCATCCCGACAGCCACAACATGTGAGAAAAGACAGCATGATGACAACACCAAATATCTACTGCCAGCCAACCCAGTCTTTCCAAGTCAGCTTAAAAGGTCGTGAGGTTAACTATGAAGGCAAACTAAATACGTAATACTTACACCGCAAACCAGCCACCTCATAATCTTCTTCTTCCTCCTCTTCTTCCTCCTCCTCTTCTTCTTCATCACTCTCATCATCTTCATTGTCCTCAGAGGCAGACTCTTCAGTATAATTCCTGTGAGGTGGAAAAAGCATGTAGGGAACATGGTTCTAGGTCAAAGTGTTCCTAAGGGGATACAGTCCCATAGAGATCCCAGCAACTTTTTCTTCTTTGCAGACTAGGCGGATTTGCTGGTGGGGGAGGGAACCTGAATCTAGTTCAGGACACAGGAAATAGAATGAAATCCTAAGCTTCAACAGCATGCCTCCTCCACCAGGCCCAACGCTTTGGACTAGACACCAATGGCAACATCAATCAAGACCAAAATACAATTCTCCCCTCCCCCACACCAAACAACACAAAACTCTACTCCTTTTATCTCATAAAAAAAGCCAGATAATGTAACATTTCAGGTATTAAAATGTGTCCCCAACTCTGAGGTGGACTGAAAGAATAAAAGCCCAGACAGGTGTTACTCCACCTTGATGGCCCCCTTCCAGGAGCTGAAACAGCTTGCAGATGACCATAACATCAAAGCAATGGTAATCCCAGCTAAGAACAGCTGGTCCAAAGCCCCACCATTTCACAGTAGCATGCCTCATCTCTCTAAGTGTAGCTGGAATGGAGTGAGAAATAACCAAGTCATACTGTTAGGTGGGGTCAGGATCAAACAGCTCTGCCTTTTCAGAGACCAAGCCAGAGTGCCTGTAAGCTGCCTTTTTACAACCTCAAATTTCAACGTGGAAAACAACAGCATTAACTTGGCAAATATTAGGCATCCCCTCTTTACAAGGCCCTGTGTTTGTCCTTATTGGGGTTTGCGTGAAAAACAAAGCACCACCTCTACTCTCAGGGCACTTACAATCTTATTGGAAGATGCTCATGTACAAAACTTATCATAAAGGCAAGACGCATCCAAATATTGTTTTAGAGATAGAAAACTCAGGGGAACACAGAGGAGAAACAACTAATCGGATTACTAAGGATGTAAGAATGTTCAAGAACAGTGAAATTTTCGGTCGGCCATGGGCAGTTTGCCAAAGGGGCAGTGCTGGGAAGAGGGAATATTCCCAGCTGGGAGGAAGGCACAAGATGCAAGGATACACAATGAATAGTCTGTAACAAGCACACAAATATGGGAATGAAGGCTCATAAAAACACACACCAGAGCCGGCCGAGTGGTGCGGTGGTTAAGCGCTGGCTTGGGAAGCCAGCGACCCCGGTTAAGGGTCCCACATGTGAGGGCCAGTGACACTGCCCTCAAAACAAAACAAAACAAAAACAAAACAAAACAAAACAAAACAAACACACCAGTATTGTACAAGAGTCTCAGGATAGGGTAGGGAGTTTGGACTTTATTGAAGAGACAATGAAAAGGCTGAAGTTTTTGAACAGTAAAGTGACATATGCAGCTCTCTGCCGTATATAAACCATTCTGGTATCACCACAAAAGTTGGAAGGTAAGAGGGGGGAAGATATGGGGTAAGGAGTTGGGAAGCCCAGCTGAGAGTCGTAGGAGGGCCAAGTGACAGCATTGGAAAATGGACAGGAGGAGAGTGATTCATGAGGCATCTGGACACTGACTTGACAATATTTGGCAAATGAATGACTGGAAGATGAGGGAGAGGAAGATGTCCAAGTTGACACCGAAGTTCTAATCATGATAAAGAAGAAAAGCCTAGGTGTGGGTAACGAAGGTAATGAGTTTTGGGGTTTTTAGCAGTGGGCAGTTGCAGACGTAATCACAAATTAAGAAGTGGGCAGGAGCCGGCCAAGTGGCGGATTGTTTGGGAGCTGGCTTGGGATGCCAGCGGCCCCAATTCGGATCCCACGTGAGGGCTGGTGACACCGCCCTCAAAAAAAAAAAAAAAAAAAAAAAAAAAGAAGTGGGCAAAGTGCCTGAGCTGCCGACGGGCAGACAGATGGCTCAATGGATAGAGAGTGTGCTCTTAGCAACAAGGTTGTCAGTTCACCTCCCGCATGGGATGGTGCGCTACATCCACCAGCAACTTAAGATTGAACACAGCACCATAAGCTGAGCGGCCGTGAGCTGCCAAGATGGTGACTGGACTTGGAGCTGAACTAGCTTTGCCCTCCACAACTAAGACTGAAGAACAACAACTTGGCTGTTCCCCTTCCCCAATAAAAAATAAATAAATAAAAATAAAAAGTAAAAAAACAAAAAAAAACACAAGAGTGCCTGGTGCCCCGGGGGTTAAAAAAAAAAAAAAAAAAAAAAAGACATGGGCAAAGTGGAGGCCAAAGGCAGAGGGAGGAAATATATTGTTACTTTAGAGGTACGGTTCAAGAAGACAGAGACCACACTGGTAGTGAAAACGAGAAATGTCAGCATTAGGCTAAAATTAAATCAAGAGCCCTGTGAGCTCCTATTGTAATACCTTAAATTATCAGGTTCTATACCCAAAAGATGAACCTAAAGCACCTTAGAATCATTCAATGCAAATAACTGAAGCTTAATTATAACAGCTACTTATTCACTTATCTGTGTTCAGGAGAAGAAATTCTCACCTGCCACGGGAGTTGCGCCTGGCAGTAGCAGGCTGGCAAGCTGGGCACTGCCACTCACCATCTGGTACTTCATAGAGGGCCGGCCTCAGACAAAACAGGTGGAAGGCTTTATTACACTCGTCACACAAGATCAGTTTGTCATCCTCACCTGCAAGGAGATAAAACTGAATAGCATTGTCTGGAGCATGGCAACAGTCAAGGAGTTGTAAGAAAGGGCCGTTCACCCTCAATTAACACCATGGAAGAACAAACATTCTAGTATAGTACTAACCATTTTTTTAAAAAATGCGGTCATTTTCTGAAAAGAAATATAGCACAAATTAGACTACACTGTAGGTAATTTAGGGCTTAGGGGTTCTGAGTTCTATCTCCTAATCCATCCAGGGCTAGGACAGGGCAGTTAAAATTTACTAAGAGGAAGCCAAAACCAAGTAACAGCAGGAAATTTTGCTGCTCCTCTCCTAGTTAGAGATGAATCCCCCAAGAAGTATTACGTTTCCTGCCCTTCCTCTTCCTGGACCCCTAAGCACTTCCCAATTCATATCTGATACGGTTCTCTTAAAACACTGCCTACGTTTGAAAATGCACTGAACCAACTTAACATGGTCATTTCCCCTCTTCAACTGTCATTTTATATCAGTTTTTAGAGCAACTGAATTATTTTACATTGGTCTTTTCATCCTTGGGAATTAAGTTCTAACCTAATTCACAAGATAACTTTAGCCACTGAAGAGTCAAATCACTGAGGGAGGCTTTTAGCCATGATGTTCCTTTCACACATGGGCTCTGAAAGCTCTCAGCATTAAAGAGTCCCAAATGGCTTGCTCTGCAGAACTTGGTTAGTCCACCCAAACTTGAGTATTCTGTGTACAAGCACTGCCCTCTGCTGGCAGCACCTTCTTACTTCACAGACGACAAAAATTCAGAGATGACAAATGAAAATGTTTAGGTTTACTAATTGTGTTCTCTGTAGAAAATTTAAAGATTAAAGAGATCAACTGCCCTTGTTTTCTACTCAAAATTGACTAACAAAGGGTGTACTTTGATCTGCTGGCATGGGATTTCAAAGACTAGCGTTTCAGAGTTCAGAAGGTAAAATCTGTCCCACCACACTTAAAAGCTGTGCACAAGGCATTTTTTAGGGAAGAGAAGATCTGGGAAACGGAGGTCCCAGTCCCTAATACACTCTGATAAGCAACTGTGACTTAAATATACCTTTCTTTCGACAAACTTTGCATCTAGCATTTTCTGCTGACATATCCCATTTGATACAGGCATCAAGCATCCCAAGGAGAACATGCATTCTGGAAAAAGTCTGAGCTTCACGGATTGCTGTCTTCCATTTTTCCAGAGCAGATGCAACCTAAACAGAGACCAAATCAGACCAGCGTTACTATAATGCCCTCAAACATGTGGGTTTTCACCTGGTACTGACAGAGAATATACATGGAAAGAGGACTAGAACAGGTAGATACCAGAAGATTCTGAGTACATTTACCTCCTAGAGCTCCTCTGGTCTAACTCATTTATCTCACAGAAGAAATCAAGGCTCTGAACGGTTTTCAAAAAACTTGCCAAGGGATACACAAAGAATTAAAGTGGGGGAAATGACTAGTGGGGGAAATGACTAGAGACAGGTCTCTTCTAATAAAAACCACTTAAGAGCCAGCCGAGTGGCACATTGGTTAAGAGATGATTTTGGGATGCCAGCGGCCCCGGTTCGGATCCCACATATGAGGGCCAGTGACACTGCCCTCTACAGCTAACAACAGCTCCATCTGGAGCTGGGTTGTGCGAGCCCTGGCGACAGTGTAGGCTGCAGCCCCTGCTGCAGTGGGCTGCCATAGGTTACAGTGATTGGCCGGCAGCCAGCGTGAGTGGCTGGCAGCCAGAGTCAGCTGCCAATAGCCATGCTGAGTGACCATCCAGAGGCCGGTGACCGATCTGTCTAATCTGGGAAGAGCGCAATGACGATACCAACATGGGCCAGTGAAGAAACGTCCACTGCAACTAGACTGAAGAACAACAAGACAGCAACTTGTCTGTTCCCCTCCCCCAATTCTCCAATAAAATCTTTGGGGGTAAAAAACAAAAACTACTTAAAAGATTCAGTGTCATTTAAAAGCAGGAACACTTGGCCGGCCAAGTGGCATGTTGGTTAGGGGCTGGCTTGGGATGCTAGCTCTGAGAGTGGAGCCCCGGTTCAGATCCCACATATGAGAGTCAGTGACACTGCCCTCTATAGCTAAGATGGTGAACAACAGCTCAACCTGGTTGCCTCTATAGCTAAGATGGCAGGCAACAGTGTGGGCTGCAGCCTCTGCTGCAGTGGGCTGCCATAGGCTACAGTGAGTGGCCAGCAGCCAGCGTGAGCAGCTGGCAGGCAGCATGAGCTGCCAAGAGCCACTGTGAGCAACCGTCCAGAGGCTGGCGAGTGACTGCCTCACCTAGGCAGAGCATAATGACGATGCCAACATGGGCCAGTGAAGCAATGTCCTCCACAACTAGACTGAAGGAAAAAAAAAAGGACCACAAATTTGTCTGTTCCCCTTCCCCGATTCCCCAATGCTGTTCCCCTCCCCCAATTCCCCAATAAAATCTTTAAAAATAAATTAAAAATAAATAAATAAAAGCAAGAACACTTGTATTGTGTAAATGCTCAGTATTCAACAATGCACAAGGCTAATAAAACTTTGGTTAACAAGAGTATGAGTTTCTACACTACAATGTGCCACGATCCCAGATTACAGGGCCTAGAAATAATAAATAGTATCTATAGAGCAATCTATAACCCTTAAAAAGTATTAAGTACTAGTCGGCGGGTAGGGTCGGGCTGAACAACATTTAGTAGACGCTGCCTCTACAAAGAACAGTCACCATGCTCATGGAGGGGATTTTGCACTCAACAGTTCAGAGGCTCTGGACAGACTACAAACTGTGACAAAAGGTGTGGAGTCCCTTGTTTGCACCGACTGGATTCATCACAAATTTACCAAGTCAAGAATTCCAGATCAAGTGTTTCAGCCTTCACGTGCAGGTCATGAAAAATATGGTGGGGATCCACAGCACCTCATAAACTGCATAGTTACAACAAAAAGTACAAAAAAAGTCCATATTGGGGGGAAAAATGTAATGAAGGTGATTGTATTAGAAAAGCACATACTCCTCAGGTTCACAAGAACATCCCTTCACGCGAAACTGAAATGATTACACATTTGTTAGGAAGTCCCTGAGGGTATGACAAGGACTTCCCGCAGGAGGATATAGCTCACATGTGCTGCTGGCGCGCTGGGGAGTTAGCAGTGGCATCTAAGCCCCATAGGCCAGGACACAATTCAGTCCTAATGCCAGAGCAGTTTCAGATTAAAACATGCAAAAATTTTTATTTAAAGATGATGTGAAAGTATTCTCATTAAAATATATTTTAAATGCTTCTTTTTTAAAAAAGTATTAACTCCTGATACAAAATATCCCTCTTTGTCACCAACTTCCAACTTAAAGTAAAAATTTTCAAGTCCCAGGGGATTAGCCTGATTTCATTCTGGGTGCTTACTTTCAGTATAACCTGCACTGCCTCCTCCCATCATCAGAAAATGAAAATTTACAACCAACCAAGCAAAACATAGGATGGTGAAAATATAAAAGGAATTTTGTTGATAAACACAACCCTGTTTCCTATAAAATATACATTCTAAGATGGAACACAAATGCCATCTTGGGATAATTCATTTAATTATATTACTGTTTTATTAGTCAAAAGCTGATTTTTTTGATGTTTCAAAGAACTTATTGTCTAAATGATTAAGTGAGCATCCACGTAAACAAATGCTAGTATGGGGGCTATGTTTCTCAGAGAGTCAGAAAATACAGCAGAGATGGACAAGGTAAAGCTTAGGCAGTTACCAGAAGCTGGCAGACTAGGTTATCTCAGTATCACCAACCTTGTGGCAGTTGTATTGCCAACTCAGTCATGACTGAACTAAAACAGATCAGCAACCCCCGCTACTTCTCTAACTTGGTTAGCTCTAGTTAACTGACACCACCATACTGCTGGATATCACTGCTCTGCCCGAGGCAGAGTGGTCTGTGATCAGCAATAGTCCTCCTCCTACAGGAAAGGCCATAGGCTTTAAAATTGAGCTGCTGAGGGACCAAGACAGTGAGCTACTGCTGAAGCTGTGGCGTGAGGGTTCAGGGAGAGAAACTAAAGCTGTCCTTTCTCTTTCCTACAGAAACAGAACCAGAGAGAGACTTGCAGGTATAAATCTAAGAATAACAAGCATAATATAAACACACCAAAAATCTATGTAAGGGGCTGCTAAAGTTGTAGTGAAAACTGACTCATTCCTTACTCCAACCACCAATTGTGGGCATTTCGACATCTGCCTTCGAAATTCAGCACCATGTCCTTCCTTCCCTCTTCATAACTCTCAGTAAAATGTGAGGTCCATTATGACAACTGCCACACTGGTCATCTTCCCCTGATATACTAGAGAAGTAAGCTATGGAACCAGAGGCTCTTACTGTAGTAACAACCCAAATCTCTTCAATCGAATATAAATTTAAGATTTTAGGTTCCGTTCTTAAAAACAGTGCTAGTGATGGGCCGGTCGAGTGGCACGGCGGTTAAGCACTGGCTTGGGAAGCCAGCAGCCACGGTTCGGGTCCCACATATGAGGGCCAGTAACAATGCTCTCAAAACAAAACAAAACAAAACAAAAACAACAGTGCTAGTGAGAAAAGGAGAAAAGGCAGGGAATGGCTAACATGGACTCTGCTGTCCTCTAGTGGTCAGATGCACACAAGTATTCAAGAAACAGTCACCTCAACATGTTAGTATTGCTTTTTACTTCCTGAAGTTATTTCCTATAAGTTACAAATTTGGGTACTCAACAGCTCATCTGGCCTCAATGAAATTTTTTTTAAAACTGGAAGACATCTTGGAAATAAACTTATTTAACCTCATTTTAAAAACATTTATTGAGATATAATTTATATTAACAAGTTTACCTTGTCAAGTATACAGTCAATGGCTTTTCATATATTTACACACTTGTGCAACTATCAACATCTTAATTTTAGAATGTTTTCATCACCCCCAGAAGAAGCCCTGTACCTATTAGTAGCAATTCCCCATCCCCTACCCTAACCCATCACTTCCCCAGCCCTAGGCAACTATTAATTTACTTTTGGTCTATAGATTTGCCTATTCTGGACATTTCATATAACATGTGGCCTTTGTGACTGGCTTCTTTTACTGAGCATAATGTTTTTTAGGTTCATTCACATCACAGTATGTAACTGTACTTCATTCCATTTTAATTGATGAATAATATCCGTTGTTTAGATGTATCACATTTTGTTTATCCATTAATCAGTAGATGGACATTTGGGTCATTTCCAATTTTTGGCTATGAATGTACATATAACACTTGCTTATCATTTTTCATGGAAAGAAAGCTTACACAAGGTCTCACAGCAATTTAGGGCCAATCCAAATTTATCCCCAATCCAAAGCTATTAGCATTATACATACTAATCATTAGCACCCTGTTATATCCACTGAGTTATCCATCTAGACGAGCCTGGACTCCAACCAGCTTTAAATTCTGAGGGTAAAAACATCAGGCACCGAAGACTGGACAGAACACCCCGGTCTTCTGCTATTGCACAAAATTCCAAGCAGTCCGGCACATTAAAAAACAAAAATGGGGCTGGCCTAGTGGCGTTGTTAGTTAGGAGCTGGCTTGGGACGCTAGCTCTGAGCAGTGGGGCCCCAGTTCGAATCCCACATGAGGGCCAGTGACACTGCCCTCTACAGCTAAGGTGGTGAACAATGGCTCCACCTGGTTGCCTCTTTAGCTAAGATGGCCAGCGATGGTGTGGGTTGCAGCCTGTGCTGCAGTAGGTTGCCATAGGCTAGTGAGTGGCTGGCAGCCAGAATGAGCTGCCAAGAGCCGCCGTGAGCAACCGGTCCAGAGACCGGCGACTGATCTGCCTCACCTGGAAAGGGCGCACTGATGATACCAACATGGGCCAGTGAAGCAACGTCCTCTACAACTAGACTGAAGAACAAAAAAAGGATCGCAACTTGTCTGTTCCCCTTCTCTGATTCCCCTATGCTGCTCCCCTCCCTCCAATTCCCTAATAAAATCTTTAGAAAACAAAACAAAAAAAACCTACCATAGTCACAACAGTGTATATAAAAACAGATCATCAGCAAGATAAAGTTTTGACAGTCAACACTGGTGGAATCCAGTACACACTCCATCATGCAGTACTCCTGGGAGGCTAGACACATTACTCTGATGAAAACCACAAATTCCCTAGCACGTTTAAATAAAGTTGGTCCTTAGTTAGAGGTGGGTATAACAGAATCAAGGGGAAGTCAGGTTACACGCAAGTCATCATTAATCCCTTTGCCTAACAGTAAAAAGGCAGTATCACATCTTGGCAAAAATATAATGAGGCTTCAGACCACAAGCTTCCACAAAAGCATATATAAAATGGAAAAGCATAATCAGGATGTCAGGACAAATGCATCCAAAGTAAACACAGAGCGTAACAGAGCCCAGGATTTTGCCAAATTATACAATGTCTTTCCCATTAAATACAAGAAAATGAAATTAGCATTAAATATTTGAAATCACTGACTATTTGAAATCAACAAAAACAGATTTGAGAGATAATCTACTTTTTTAAAAAAAAGATTTTATTGGGGAATTGGGAGAGGTGAACAGTGTTGGGGAACCGGGGAAGGGGAACAGACAAGTTGCTGTCCTTTTGTTCTTCAGTCTAGTTGTGGAGGACATCGCTTCACTGGTCCATGTTGGTATTATCATTGCGCTCTTCCTGGCTAAGGGAGATCAGTCGCCAGCCCCTGGATGGCTGCTCACAGTGGCTCACAGCAGCTCACAGCAGCCCCACTGCAGCTCAGCTCCAGGTTGAACTGTTGTTCACCATCTTAGCTGTAGAGGGTGCAGCATCACTGGCCCTAATGTGGGATCCGAACAGGGGCCCTGCTGCTCAGAGCTGGCATCCCAAGCCAACTCTTAACCAAGGTGCCACTTGGCCAGACCAATAATCTACTTTTTACATAAGGAAACTAAAGCCCAGGTTAGAGACTGATATTAGTTCATGCAACAACAGTGTCAGTTTAAAAAACCCAGGCCCATGCTAAATGAAAACCTTCAAATCAAAGAACAGTGGAAAATTTCAGAGCTGTGGCAAAGCTGACCTTTGGAAGGTAACTGAAGGGCAAAATGCCATTTTAATGAAGAACAATGTTGAACTACTCATTAGGTAACCTAAAGGATTTTCCAAGAAACTCTTTCATGCTTTCCATTTGTGTACTATGTGTCTGGACCCCAAGGTTAAATCTGAAAAGTGCTCATATTTTCTTCCCCAGTCAAGCTAAAAATAAAGTCTCATATGACAAGCTAAGAAAAAGTTAAAAAGTTACTTCACCATGGGGTGAGTATTAAAAAAGAAAAAACAAAACATAATGAGAATTCTACATCTACTAGTTCTCAATAAGAAAACATTACAGGTAAAGGAATGGCAAAGAAAGATCACATCAAGAAAGACTCTTCCGGGGACCGGTTGAGTGGCTCAGTTGGTGAAGAGTTGGCTTAGAGCACATGCTCTGAGCAACAGGGCGACCAGTTTGATTTGCACATGGGCCAGTGAATGCTGTGCTTGAGCTGCCAACAGGTGGCAGGATGGCTCAGCTGGTGTAACAAGATTGCCTGTTCAATGGTGGGCTATGCCCACCCTCAACTAAAGATTGAACACACCACCTTGAGCTTAGAGGCCACGAGCTGCCGACCAGAAGCCAGATGGCGAATGGCGCAAAGATGGAAGAACAACTTGGCTGGTCCCCTCCCCAAATTCCCCAATAAAATCTTTAAAAAAAAAAAAGAAAGAAAGACTCTTCTGTATAACCTAAATTCAGGGCCGGCTGAGTGGCTTGTTGGTTAAGGGTTGGCTTGGGAGCACAAGCTCTGAGCAGCAGGGCTGCAGGTTCAGAACCCACATGGGCCAGTGATGCTGCACCCTCTACAGCTAAGATGGTAAACAACAGCTCGACCTGGAGCTAGACTGCTGAGTCGCCGGCGATGGTGTGGGCTGTAGTGGGGCTGCAGTAGGCTACCGGAAGCTACCGTGAGTGGCCAGCAGCCAGTGTGAGCCGCTGTGAGCGGCCGTTCAATGGCGGGTGAGCGACTGCCTCAGCCGGTAAGAGCATAATGATAATACCAACATGAGCCAGTGAAGTGATGTCCTCCACAACTAGACTGAAGAACAAAAGGACAGCAACTTATCTACTATTCCCCTTCCCCGATTCCCCAACGCTGTTCCCTCCCCTAGTTCCCCCAAAAATCTCTAAAAAAAAACAAACAAAAACTAAGTTCAAAACAAAATCCATGTAATACACAGCAAGGCTAGAAATTATGCTTAACCAGAAGAGATTTAGCAAAGGAGACTGTTATCTAATGTCTTAGACTTCATTTAGGTTACTTGGATGCTGTATAATCATTAAAAGAAACACAGGAAGGTGAAAACTAAATCCCAGTACGATAATGACATGTGTGTGGAGTCTCTGAGCCTACTTCATGAATAGTTAAACCTTTATCTGAGTTCCCTGTTCTGCTTACCTCTTCTCCAAAATGATCTTCCTGGTATCACGTATCACCCTTGGCCTCAGGAACATGACAATTGTGTTCAAATATCTGAGGAACTTTAGAGAATAGACTTATTCTGTGTAAACTGGGAGGGCAGCTGTGACAAGAAGGCTAAGTTCAACTCAATCTAACAAAGTCTATGCCTCCCTCCACAAACTGATTAACTCCAACTTATTCTTCAAAACCCAGCTGATATGTTCTCTCCTCTGAGAGTGCTCTAATTTGCCCTAGGTATCCCTCACAGGTGGGCCAAGTACTGCTCTTTTATCATCATCAGTACTTGTCAAACTACTATAACCATCTCTCACATTCAGACTTGAGTTTCTTGAGGGCAAACTTCTGGCCTGTACTCATCACTGTAACCTCCAAATGTACCACAGTGACTGGCACAGGCAAGCCTTTACCTGTTGTTTGTGAAAGGAAGGAAAGAAGGGATAAAAGGAGAGAGAGAAATCAAAAATAGGGATAAGTATTCCATTGTATAATAGCTGGGACCTCTCCCTTAAGATAGTGTTTTCAAATAATTCTTAATTCTTAAGTAATCTCAAGCAGAAATCTAATACCCATAACAGACAAAAACAGAGCTGCTAATTATTCTAATGAAGAAAAAACAGAGACAACATAATATTCATCAGTAAGGAATTAAAATGTTAGCAAAACAAACATACTATCAGGTAGATCTACAAGGAAAGGAGATAGGTACTCAGGATAAACTGATGAGTGAAAAACTGTAGAATGTCATGGAGAAAATTCCATTCTGTAAAAATCCAGAAAACTGATCCTGTATGTATATAGAAAATAGGTCAAACTAGAGGGTGATATTCTTGGGGAGAGAAGTTAGAATGAAAGTTGTTTCCTATTTTACTTACCTCTCACATTTGAATTACTTACAATGAGTATTTTTGTTTGTTTTTTCAATCTTTTATTGTGAAATAAACATTTTTTTAAATTAGTTTCAGGTGTACAACACAATGCAATAGTTATACTTTTTACTCCTCAAAGTGACACTCCCCGACCCCCAGTTTGCCACCCTACCTCCCCCTCCATAGCATACATATCTATTACAATTCCTTTGACTCCCTTCCACAGTATACTCCACATCCCGTGACTATCTATATATTCAGTTACAGTTGGCATACAATATTATACAACATCAGCTTCAGGTATACAGTACAGTGATCAAGCCTCTACTCCATCCATGAAGTGGTCTCCCTAAAAAGACATGTGACTCTGACACACCACAAAATTTTTACATTATTATATTCCCCAAACTGTGTTTCATATCCCTGTGGCAATATTGTAGTTGTCTATTAATGCTGTCTAATCCCTTCCCCTTCTCCCTTATCCCCACCCCCCTCCCAACTAGCAACGCTGTTTTTCCTCTATATCTATGAGTCTGATTACTTTGATCGTTTATTCAGTTTTTCAGATTCAACGTATAAGTGAGATCATATGGTACTTGTCTTTCTCCGACTGACTTATTTCACTTAATAGTCTCTTCACAACATTATCAATTACATTCCCAGAACTGCCCCCGCCATATCCCCGGGGCAACATTGTAGTCACTCACCTATGCTGTCCAAAACCTTCCCCCTCTCCCTCATCCCCACTCCCTCCCAGCCAGCAACCATCAGTTTTTCCTTTATATCTGCTTGATGATTTCAATCTTCTTAAATTTACCGAGACTTGCTTTGTGGCCTAACGTGGTCTATCTTGGAAAACATTCCATGTGCACTTGAGAAGAATGTATATTCTGTTGTTTCAGGGTGAAATGCTCTAAAAATATCGACAAACTCCAGCTGGTCTAAAGTGTCATTTAAGGCCACTCTTTTTGTGTTGATTTTCTGTCTAAAGGGTCTGTCCATTGGTGGCAATGGGGTGTTAAAGTCCCCTACTATGATAGTGTTACTGTTGATCTCTGTCTTTATGTCTTTCAAAACCTGTTATATGTAATTACAAGTTCCTATGTTGGGTGCATAACTGTTTATTAGGGTTATAGTACCCTTCTTTGTCTTTTATTATGGTCATTTTTTAAAGTCTATTTTGTCCAAAATAAGTATTGGTACTCCAGCATTTTTTTTTTCTCATTTCCATGAAATATCTTATTCCATCTGTAAAGAGAATATACAAGGGTCCTATTTTCTTATCCACTCAGCCACTCTCTGTCTTTTGATTGGAGCATTTAGCCCATTCACATTTAAAATGATTATTGATAGGTGCATATCTATTGCCATTTTGCTATTTGTATTCCTGGTCTTCCTGGGTTAGCTTGTTTACCCCTTTCTTTTGTTTAAAAAAGCCCTTTTAACATTTCTTGCAATGCTGGCTTGGTGGTAATGAACTCCTTAAGCTTATTCTTTACTGAGAAGCTCTTTATTTCTCCTTCAATTTTAAGTGATAGCCGTGATGGGTAGAGCAATCTTGGTTGTAGGCCTTTATTTTGTGTCACTTTGAATATCTCCTGCCACTCCCTTCTGGCCTGCAGAGTTTCTGTAGACAAGTCAGCTGTTAGTCTAATAGGAGTTCCTTTGTATGTAACCTGCTGTCTTTCTCTTGCTGCTTTTAGGATTCTATCTCTGTCTTTAACCTTTGCCATTTTAACTATGATGTGTCTTGGTGTGGACCTGTTTGGATTCGGTTTGTTTGGAACCCTCTGCACTTCCTGGGCATGTATGTTGATTTCCTTCACCAGGGTAGGGAAGTTTTCAGTCATTATTTTTTCAAATACATTCTCAACCCCTTGCTTCTTCTCTTCTCCTTCTGGTATGCCTATGAGTCGAGAGTGGTTGCACTTCATCTTGTCCCATAGGGCTCTTAAACTATTTTCATTGTTTTTTATTCTTTGGTCTTTTGGTTGGGCCAACTGGGTGATTTCTGCTATTTTGTCTTCCAAATTGCTTATCCGCTCCTCTGCTTCATCTACTCCACTAGTGATGCCTTCGAGTATGTTCTTCATTTCAGTTATTGTATTCTTTAGTTCTAACTGGTTGTTTTTTATGATTTCTCTATCCTTCCTTATGTCCTCACTAAATTTGTTAAACATTGTTATCATCAGTGTTCTAAACTCTGTCTCTGAAAGGTTGGATCCCTCTGTTTCATTTAGTTCCATTTCTAGAGGATTCTTCTGATCTTTTACTTGTGACATGTTTCTTTGTTTCCTCATTCTGGCTGTTGCTCTGGGATTGCTTTGGTATATTAGATAGATCACCAGGAGAGCCCTGGCTGGATCATGCAGGCACACAGCTCATGGCCCAACACTCCCAGGAAAAATCCCAGTCTCAGCCTGTCCCAATCAGCCACTCGCAGATCAGGCCAAGCAGCCTGACAACCAGTCACCAGCCTGGCAACTCTGCAAGTGCAGTGCGGAGAGTGGGGACCCGAGGTGGCTCGCGCACTCCCGTGTCTCAGTTAGCAGTCTGTTGGAGCCAGAGGGCACCTGCCCAGCGTTTCCCTGGCAACGCAGTATAAGCCGGGCGGAGGGTGAGGATCCAAGGCCGCATGTGCACGCAAGCACATGGCACTTCTGTGCCAATTCCACCAGACCAATGCAGTTGCGGACCTGACCCTCTGTGGGAGGGTCCAACCCTGACAAAATGGCGCCCTCCTGTACACCACTAGCGTGCAAGCTCCACACCAGGGAAACAATAGTCCAAAAACCTCCACCTTTTGTACCAAAGGTGCTCAGTTCAGTCCGTCTCCGCAGGCTCCTGGGCCTGATTCACACAGCTACTCCCTCCACCAGTAACCAGGTAAGTGCTCACCGGCGAGCAAGCCTGTGCGCTGGCCCCACTGATTCTCTAGGCGCTCTTAGCCTCACTGAGCTGGGCAAAGAGAGTCCTCACTAATTTACTGCTGGCTATATTAGAACTCCTCTTCCCAGCAAAGGAACTCTGGGCTGGTGAGCTTGTCGTGCGGCTGGAGGGTCTCTCCCCGAACCGGAGAAGCCTCCCCACAGCTGGGCCTTCCCTCACGGGGTTCGCCCTCTCTTGTCTCCGCCCCTCCTACCAGACTTGACATGGCCTCCTCTTTAAGTTCTTTCGTTTAGTGGTTCTGTTCATCTAGTGTTCTGGGGACCTCCAGGGTTGAATGTTGTATAAATTGTTTGTAATTTTGGTGTGATCCTGGAAGGTAGTTAGCACACCGTCTGTCTAATCTGCCATTTTACCGGAAGTCCCTGTTTGTCTGTTTTTTAATGAGCATGTTTTTAAAAGTAGAAAATCAAAAAACTGAACATCCATATGCAAAAAAATAAAGTTGCACCTTCACCTTTTACCATCTACAAAAATTAACTAAAAATGGATCACACAGGGCCAGCTGAGTAGCGCGTTGGTTAAGAACTGGCTTGGGATACCAGCAGACCAGTTCAGATCCCACATATAAGGGCCTATGACATAGCTCTTTACAGCTAAGATGGTAAACAACAGTTCCACCTGGAGCTGGGCTGCTTTGAGTCCCCGGGACAACATTGCTGCCATAGGCTACAGTGAGTGGTTGGCAGCCAGTGTGAGCTGCCAATAGCCACGGTGAGTGGCCGTCCAGAGGTCGGTGACCAATCTGCCTCATCCGGGAAGAGCGCAATGATAATACCAATTTGGGCCAGTGAAGCAACGTCCTTCACAAATAGACTGAAGAACAAAAGGACAGGCACTTGTCTGTTTCCCTTCCCCAATTCCCCAATGCTGTTCCCCTCCCCCAATTTCCCAATAAAAATCTTAAAAAAAAAGAATTAGAAGTAACTTGTGTGGAAGGAATGTATTTAAAAAAGAAAACATTGGGTGTTTTGGCTAGAGCAGAATTAGGGCAGGGTACATTAGAGTCTCTGGTTTTCAAAAATTTGAATTGTAACAATTTTCCCTTTTTATGTGCTATTTCAATTTTTAGTAGCAAATAAATGGGGACCTCATTAAAATTTGAGACACAAAAAAGAAACTGGGCTGGCCATGTGGCTCAGTTGGTTAAGAGTTAGCTTAGAGCGCAAGCTCTGAGCAACAGGGCCACCGGTTCGATTCCCACATGGGCCAGTGATGCTGCGCCTGAGCTGAGCTACCAACAGGTGATAGGATGGCTCAGCTGGTGAGAGCACGTGTTCCTAACAACAAGACTGCCTGTTCAATGGTGGGTTACGCCCAGCCACAACTAAGACTGAACTCAGCACCTTGAGTTGAGCTGCCGCCCGGATGGGTCAGTGGATAGAGCGTGTGCTCTTAACAACAAGGCTGCTGGGTTCGACTCCCGCATGGGATGGTGGCTACGCCTACTCATAATTAAGACTGTAACCCAGCACCTTGAGCTTAGCGGCCATGAGCTGCCAGTGAGCATCCAGATGGCGACTGGTGCCCTCCACAACAAAAATTGAAGAACAACAATTTGGCTGGACCCTCTCCCCCAATTAAAAAAAAAAAAAAAAAAAGAAATTAAGTAGACTTCCTATATGATCCAGCAATTGTACTTCTGGATATATACCCAAAAGAACTGAAAGTCAGAACTGGAACAGATATTTGTACACCCATGTTGATAGCAGCATTACTTGCAATAGCCAAAAGGTAGAAGTGACCCACAGGCAAATAAACAAAATGTGGTATATACGTACAATAGACCGTTATTCAGTCTCAAAAAGGAAGGAAATTTTGGCACACACTACAACGTGGAGGAACTCTGAAGACATTATGCTAAGTACACAGTCACAAAGGACAAATATTCTATGATTTCACTTATATGAGGTACCTAAAGTAGTCAAATATATAGACACAGTAAGAAAATGGTGGTTGTCGGGGTCAGGGGGTGCAAAATGGAAAAGTTTAGTGTTAATAAACATAGTTTTAGTTTGGGAGATGCAGGGTGGTGACAGCTGCCAAACAATGAGAATGTACTTAATGACACAGAACTGTACACATAGGAGCCGGCTGAGTGGCACGGTGGTTAAGCGCTGGCTTGGGAAGCCAGCGGCCCCGGTTTGGGTCCCACACATGAGGGCCAGTGACACTGCCCTCCAAAAATAAAATAAAATGAACAACAGAACTGTACACATAAAAATGGCTATGTTAAAGAGTTATATATATATTACCATAATTTTTAAAAACTACCACCACCTTATAAAAAAAGTAATCAGTGGCAGGCCGAGTGGCATGTTAGTTGGGAGCTGGCTTCGGATGCCGGCTCTGAGCAACGGGGCCCCATTTCAGATCCCACATGAGGGCCAGTAAACTGCCCTCTGTGGCTGAGATGAACAGCGGCTCGACCTGGAGCTAGGCTGCCATGAGTCACTGGTGATGGCGTAGGCTGCCATAAGCCTGGAGCTGGAGCTGGGCTGCCATAAGCTACAGTGAGTGGCCGGCAGCCAGCATGAGTGGCCGTGAGCCGCTGTGAGTGGCCGGCCAGGTGCTGGCGACCTATCTGCCTCAACGAGGAGAAGCGCAATGATGTTAGCAACATGGGCCAGTGGGGTGGCGTCCTCCACAACTGGACTGAGGAGCAAAGGGACGGCAGCTTGTCTGTCCCTCTCCCCCAATAAAATCTTAAAAAAACAAAACGAAACAAAAAAGGAATCAGCTCTGGTAAGGGGGAGCATTCTGATCCATTACCCCAGACCTAGAGATCAGTCTGTCTGTGCTCCGCAGGCCAGTTTGAAAACCACCAAGTTCAGCAAAAGTGACAAAAATGGAAGAGTGGCTCAGGGAACACCGCTTACAGTAGCTAAAAAGCATAGGGTTGGACTATTTTAAAACCAAATCACACTCTTGTACAGTCATAAAACTCTATATTCATTAACTAAATACCTTTGCTTCCTCAGCCATTTTTTTCTCTTCATCCACCTCTTCAGTCTTTGCTGAATCTTCACTTTGGAGTTTTCTTCTCTTTTGTTTGGGAGCCATGAAGCCTTGGAGAAATTTCTTTATAACACTGGCTTGAAGGGCAATCACACACTCACCAAAATCCTTCAGTTTCTCTAATGAGATCACCTACAGGAATTGATTTAAAAACCAGATTGAAAGAAGGGCCAAGAGAAAGATGAAAAGGGACTATCCTTGGCTATATTCAAATTAACCTAGACTGCAATGGGTCACATACATTAATTTAGCTGGGTTCCACAGTTCAATGGAGGCTTATGCATTTAAAAGTATAATAGCTGATTACTTCCATTTCATCAGTGGAGGGATCCAGGAGATGCTGAAACTTGCTCCACTTAAGGAAGTTAGGCCACTCGTACATTCACTCAGTAACTGAGTGCCCATTACGTGCAAACTACAGTCTCAAGGCAAAGAAAAACAGAACAAAAATAAAAATTTTCTGACCTACTGGCTTACAAACTATTAGGCTGTCAGAAAAGTCATGAAGCATTTTTGCAACAAAAAACATAGAAAAAATTACACCATGACTTTTCCAACAACCCAATATAAGCCAGGTAATATGCTTTACATACTTGACCTCATCTAAGCCTCACAATTATTTTATGAATGAGGAAACAGAAGCTAAATCACTCTGATCCAAATCATGCTCTTAAATACTGAACACTACCTTCTCTGTCACACAAGACTTGCCAACTAAAACATACCATTTTATAACCACAAAGAGAAACACAGAATGATGATAACCCAACATTGGCAAGGAACAGGCCTGATTTTGACACAAAGTAGGCAACTGATAAATAATTGCTAAATAAACAAAAAAGTAAATGTAAATATTTAAAAACAGCAAAGTGCTTTGGGCTGAATAATTCAAATATTCATTTAAAAAATGTAAAGATGTTTAAATTCTTTTCCCCAGGGAATGTACCAAGAATTCATAACCAGGCTAATTTAAAGAAAAAAATTGCATATGTAAGATGCATATAATTTGCTATTTCAAATAACAAAGAAATACAAACTGACAGTAGAAGATTTAAAATTCTATCAACTCCATGGGTTAATATATACACTAAAATGATCTAAAGACTAAAAGAAATGGAAAGTGTTCATAAATTAGGGAAAATGGGGAGGGGGAATTACAGAAATCACACAACTATAATATATATGCTATAATGCATATGAATAATTTGAAAAGACCCATAAATACTGGGGGTGCCAAAAAAATATATACAAGGGTCAGCTGAGTGGCTCAGTTAGTTAAGAATTGGCTTAGAGTGCGAGCTCTGAGCAACAGGGCCACCGGTTCAATTCCCACATGGGCCAGTGATGCTGCGTCCAAGCTGAGCTGCCAAAAGGTGGCATGATGGCTTAGCTGGTGTGACAACATTGCTTATTAGGTGGTGGACTATGCCCACCTGCAACTAAGACTGAACTGGGCACCTTGAGAGGAGCTGCCGCTCAGATGGCTCAGTGGATAGAGCGTGCGCTCTTAACAACAAGGCTGCTGGTTCAACTCCCGCATGGGATAGTGGCCATGCCCACCCGCAACTAAGATTGAACACAGCACCTTGAGCTTAGAGACCACGAGCTGCCAACGGGAAGCCAGATGGCAACTGGCGCCCTGCACAACGAAGACTGAAGAACAACTTGGCTGGTCCCCTTCCCCAACACTGTTGCCCTCCCCCAATTCCCCAATAAAATCTTTAAAAAAAAAAAAAGGGGCCCAGCCGAGAGATGCGTTGGTTGGGAGATGGCTTGGGACACCAGCTCTGAACAGCAGGGCCTGGTTCGGATCCCACATATGAGGGACAGTGACACTGCCCTCTACAGCTAAGATGATAACAGCTCCAGCTGAAGCTGGGTTGCACAAGTCCCGGCGATAGCATAGGCTGCAACCCCTGCTGCAGTGGGCTGCCATATGCTACAGTGAGTGGTGGCCAGCGGCAAGCGTGAGCAGCCAGCAGCCAGTGTGAGCTGCCAAAAGCCACCGTGAGCAGTAGTCCAGAGGCTGGCAACTGATCTGCCTCACCCGGGAAGCGCGTAATACCAACACGGGCCAATGAAGCAATGTCCTTCGCAACTAGACTGAATGAACAAAAGGACAGCAACTTGTCTGTTCCCCTTCCCTGATTTCCCAATGCTGTTCCCCTTCCCCAATTCCCCAATAAAATCTTAAAAGAAAAAATAAATGTATAGAAGTGGACATGTCAGTCAGTGTTACTCAAGCAGTAGTTCACTGTAATTAGAAGTATCTGGACATTGATGGTAACCACTTTGAGCACCTCTTGTAATTGCAGAAGTCAAACATGACTTGTATTCATCTTTTGTTATCGGTATATATTGAGTATTACAATTTTAATAGTTTTTTCCTGTCTTAAAATGTGTGTACATGGGCCAGCTGAGTGGTGCGTTGGTTAAGAGTTGGCTTGGAACACCAGCTCTGAGCAGCAGGATCCCGGTTCGGATCCCACAGGGCCAGTGACGCTGCGCCCTCTACAGCTAAGATGGTAAACAACAGCTCAACCTGGAGCTTGGCTCCTATAAGCCAGCAATGGCTCAGGCTGCAGCGCCTGCTGCAGTGGGTTGCCAAAGGCACCATGAGTGGCTGGCAGCCAGAATGAGTGGCCAGCCAGAGGCCGGCGTGAGCTGCCTGCCAAGAGCCACTGTGAGCGGCAGTCCAATGACCGGCGACCAACTGTCTCAGCCGGGAAGAGCGCAATGATCACAATACCAACATAGACCAGTGAAGCGACGTCTTCACAACTAGACTAAAGAATAAAAAAACAGCAACTCGTCTGTTCCCCTTCCCTGATTCCCCAATGCTGTTCCCCTCCCCCAATTCCCCAATAAAATCTTTAAAAAAAAGAAAAAAAGAAAATGTGTATACATTTTTTTGGCATCCTCTGTATTATTTGGAGTTAATCTGGACTTTGTTATTTAAAATCAGTAAAAAACATTTAACAATAATTAACGGATAGTATTCTCCAATATGCTCTCAATCTTTGACATGTAAACCTATCTAAAGTGGAATATCGGGTCTCTTGAACTGTTTCACCTATACCACTTATGGATCCTACTAAGAAGTAAATAACAGAACTGTAAAAGGGCCCTGAAGTGGGCCCTGAAATGGATCCATTTAATAGCATGAGTGTTTCCGAAGCCTAATTACTGAACTGATCAGGTGTAAAGAATGGACAAAAGCAGGATACACAATCATGTTTCATATCTTAAAGCATAAGCACTACATGGGAATAGATATTAAATGTTATAGGACTATGGCTCCAGTACTGGTTTTCATTCAACTTAACAGAAAACCTCTTTTTAAACAAAGGTTCTGAGCCAACTAACAGATTTTTCTGGATACCAGCATAAGATGACAAAGGGGAAATATATGTACATAGAGAAATTTTGGTTCTACATGTGTCTTTTAAGACAAACCCAAATGTATGATTTCCAGGATTATCTGGGGAAGTCAAGAACAATATCAGCAAACAATTCCAAATTGAGTTTCCATGAGTAAGATTTCAAAGTGTTTAATGTTCTTACCCGGGCTTCAAATTCCGATGTTTCTTCCACATAACCAAGACCTCCCTTTTGTAACCTTGTAGCAACTTCAATGAGATCACTTCGAAGAAAGTTTAAGAGCTCCTGGTTGCCATCACATGATTTCAGACCCAAATTTGGCTTCCGGGCCAGATGAATAGAATGAATAATGTCCTGGTACCTAGAAAAGTTGGGGCAAATGGGAGGGGGAATAAAGGAATTTTGAAGATAGTCTATAAATTTCAATTCCTTGAATGACATGTTTTATTTCTATAAAACATATTTAAATTTTTTTCATCTTTCTGGTGTTCTTCAATAGTCTCATGTTTCTTGCACAGATTTTCAAATTTCTCTTATTCTAGATTCACTTTAAAAACACTGATTTTATTCTGTATTTGATAAATTCCAATGTATGTTTTATTTCCATGAAGTGGGTTGCAATTCCCAGTTCTCATTCATCATGGTGCCTGATTTGTGTGTCTTTCAACTTTTTTACCTTTAGTTTCTTGGAATTTTTTCTGTGGGAATTCTCTCAGGCCTGGTGTGAAGCAGGGCTCCTCCAGAGAACGTGCATTTTGCTTATGTCAGCTGCCAGGAGTTGCTACCAACCCAAAACTACTTTAAGTCATGTGCCTGAAACTCTTCACAACACAGAAGATACATGATTTCAACCGAAAACCTGCACAAGGACCTTCAAGTTCACTCTTAACACTATAGGTTAACCCTTTGAGGTCCCCTCAAAAAAAGACTTCAATAAGACTACCTACCCCAGATGGGCCATAAAATTCAGTTTGCTTCCCACACTACTCCAAAATGAAAACTAAAGCTCAAGGGCATCTGACTACTAAGTTCCCTATTCTTTCTTAATAGTAAGGGTTTTTAATATTATTTTCCTCTGAATACAACTTCATTGTGTCCCATTTGTTTTCTTATAAAGAATTCTTTCATTGCTTTTAAGATACAACATAATTTTCCTTTTATCTTTTTAGTCATCTTAAAGAATTTATATCTAATTTTATAATAATCTGATCAGAGAATGTATGTTGAAGCTTTCTTCTTTTTAAATTGTTGAGTTTGTTTCTGTGGCTAAGTATGTGATAAACTTTTACAAATGTTCAATGGATCTAACAGAAAAAATTATTTCTGTATAGCTTCCAACTGGCCTATCTTTTAAAAAATTCTTGTTTTAATTGAGCAATAATTGACTAGTTTTTAATTTATATCCTTCATCACTTTACATATTTTCATATAAAGAGCATATATTGTTTATAAATTTGAACCTCAGATTATGATACATTATCCTATCCCCTTGGCTACCCCCCAGGGGAGGCAACCAACAAGACAAATAGATAAACTGGTGCATATTCACAAATTATTAGAGTCTTGAAATAGTATACAGAAAGGAAAATGATGGAGTTCAGTTATTAAAACAAATTTTTTTAAACTGATGGCTCTTTAGGGCTGAGTAAAGAGCAGAAAATCCCAACGGCTATATACTACTTGACAGCTTTTAAAAAGTGTGAAACCAAACTAAACAAAATGAAGTGGATTTTTTTTTTAATGGTCAACAAAACCAAAGGAAGAAAATGTTAAGTTTTATTTTTAATCCTGATAATCTCTAACCTTTTAATGGAAGGATTTGATCCCTTCCATTTAGTGAATGGATCAGTAAATGTGAATGGATCAAATCCTTTCAATCCAACACATGTGGTCTAACAAATTCAGAAGGAACATTATAGAACTGTATTCCTTTGTGGTTCTGTATACTGACATTTTCCCTTGTCTTTCTTAATTTGCCTAGTCACATCTATATTAATACATCATGATTCTGAATATAATTTTAATTAATTTTACACATTAAGCGGTAGGCTAAAATCAATGATGTACCCATTATCATTCACAAAAGCCTGGCAAAGTTGCGGAGTATGTATATAATGAATGGTATTTTCCTTCTCTCTTCAATCAAACCTAAATTCAACCATGAAAGCACATAGTCAGAAATTAAAGGCGGCCTTAAGACAAAACCTTGTCCTGGCTTCAATAGAAACAATGGCTGGAAGAGGAAGGACACTAGCAAATCAAGATGGAATTGAGGGCCGGCCGAGTGGCGCATTGGTTAAGCGCTGGTTTTGGGATGCCAGCGGCCCCGGTTCGGATCCCACATGAGGGCCAGTGACACTGCCCTCTACAGCTAACATCAGCTCCACCTGGAGCTGGGCTGTGCGAGCCCCGGTGATGGTGTGGGCTGCAGCCCCTGCTGCAGTGGGCTGCCATAGGCTACAGTGAAGTGGCCCGCAGCCAGCGTGAGCGGCTGGCAGCCAAGCGTGAGCTGCCAATAGCCGTGATGAGTGACATCCAGAGGCCAGTGACCGATCTGCCTCATCCGGGAAGAGCGCAATGACGATACCAACAGTGAAGCAACATCCTCCGCAACTAAACTGAAGAACAAAAAGACAGCAACTTGTCTGTTCCCCTTCCCCGATTCCCCAACGCTGTTCCCCTCTGCCAATTCCCCAATAAAATCTTTAAAAAAAAAAAAAAAAAAAAGATGGAATTGATGCAGGCTGGCCGAGTGGCGTGGTGGTTAAGAGCTGGCTTGGGACGCCAGCGGCCCCGGTTCGGGTTCTACATGAGGGCCAGTGACACTGCCCTCAAAAACAAAAAAAAAAACAAAAAAAAAAACCAGATGGAATTGATGCTAATTTTGCACACAGAACAGTTTTTGTGTTGGATTTCTGGGGTTTTTAAGATGTAATTCACATAACATTAAACTCAACATATTAAAACATACACTTTGAGTGGTTTTTATGTTGTGGAACCATCAAAACTACCTAATTTCAAAGTATTGTCATCACCCATAAAGACATCACATACCTATTAGCAGTCACTCTCAATTCTCCCCTTCCTCCACCCGCTGGCAACCACTATTCTACTGTCTATGGATTTGCCTATTCTGGGTGTCTCACATAAATGGAATCATACAATATGTGGTGTTTTAACTCTAGCTTCTTTGACTCCGCAAAATGTTTTCTAGGTTCATCTATGAAAAAGTACTTCATTCCTTTTTATGGCTGAATTTATGGATACAAACCACATTTTCTTTATCCATCCATCAGTTGATGGACATTTAGATTGTTTTCATTTTTTGACTATGTTGAATATGAGAAAATCTGAACACCAAATAATGTGGAATTGTATTTGCAAGGCTGCCTCACTAAGAAGAGGCTCTCAAGCGTGGTACGTGGCATACATTATTCAATGACTAATCCTGCTACCCTGTATATACATGGTTTAAAAGCATATTTTTCTAAATAAGCATGTTGTGCCAAGAAAATACCAAGCAAAAGGAATATAAAAGAGTTACAGACATTTTAAAAAATTTAAATTTTATGGATAAGCAAAAAAACAAAACAAATATTGTAAAACCTCTAAGGTATTTATAATATCTAATGCTGAAGAGAAGCAATATGTGAGGGGCAAGATGAAAATCCTTACCTCTTCTCTAATCTCTCCTTAAGTTGACTTTCTCTTATTCCCTGAGGGTGAAGGCAATTTAGCAACTCATCCAGTTCCTTCTGACTGTCACATAAAAACCTATAAGGGCAAAACAGAGCTGAATAATTCTGGTGGTGGTGGTGGTGGTGGGGGATTAAACTAAGAAAGGGATCTAGGATTGATGGTGGGAGTTGGGAGAGCAGGATCCCAAACTTCCTCACAATAGGAACTAATTTACTATTTCTATGAGGCTTAATGTTAACTTTATTATTGGACATTGCAGCCAAAGTTTCTTACTAAAATATAATAAGGGAAATTTTATAAAGCTAATAGGCACATTTGTCCATACATCTTCAAAGAGTCAACATATCCAAAAATAAAAGAGAAACAGTCATTACACCAAAGGTGATCATAGCTAAAGGAGTTAATGCAATCACAAAATCCAAAGGGTCCTTTTAAAATCTAGCTTCCTCTGGGCTGGCCGAGTGACGCGGTGGTTATGCGCTGGCTTGGGACGCCAGCGGCCCTGGTTCGGGTCCCACATATGAGGGCCAGTGACACTGCCCTCAAAAAAAAACAAAAATAAAATAAAATAAAATCTAGCTCCCTGCCTGAAAGCACAACTGACAAAAAGGAAAATTAATGGTTATGTATATAATTTTTTATTCTTTAATTAATGAAGATGAAAATCCTAAATACTTCTATTACCAAACAGACTGAAAAGTATTTCTAATGCTATGTCACATCTATAAAATATACAAGGTTACATTATGGGGGTGGGGGTGGGAAATAAAATTTCCAAGCCTCAGATACTTCCTTATCAAAAAATCAAGTGTTAGGGACAGCCGAGTGGCTCAGTTGGTTAAGAGCTCGCTCAAGAGTACAAGCTGAGCTCTGAGCAACAGCAATTCGACACTCAGCCCGAGCTGAGCTGTCAACAGGTGGCAGGATGGCTCAGCTTAAAAAAAAAAAAAAAAATCTCAGGTGTTTTTAAACAAGGAATACATTTACATGTCCAAGAATTCGAAGTCACACAAAATAATCTTAATAATCACTAACTCACTGGTATCTTTATATTAAATACTTTGTTAACATTGAAAAACGGAAAAGAAAGAGCAACCACATGAATGCTCACATTACCATAGGTTCTGTCCTTGTTTGGGGGTGGTGGTCTCTACAGCAATTTCTGTTGCTGATCCATGATGTGTATTCACACCTACATTTTTGCCTAAGTTCGCTTTCTTACCTAAGAAAAATTTATACATTAGGTTGAATATAGTAAACATCCAATTCCTAGTTTCAAACCTAAGTAGTACACTGCACCAAATCCAACAAGTAATACACAGATGCTGTCTATTAAATATATCCACATACACAATAGATGCTAACTTCTCTTTAAAATCTTACATATAGCACATTTTCTGAGATATTTGCTCTCTATACAGCTGAATTGTTCGTTGTACAGTTCAAAGTTTAAGAGTTTCACGAGCCGGCTGAGTGGCGTGGTGGTTACGCGCCGGCTTAGGAAGCCAGCAGCCCCGGTTCAGGTCCCACATGAGGGCCAGGTAACACTGCCCTCAAGAGAAAAAAAAAATTTCACAACTTAGAATGGAGAGCGATGACTAAATAACTTTATATCAAAGCAAATAAATAATTTACTCCAATGTTAACACAAAGGCATCTGTAGTGAGAGAGTCAATCAAAATATATAAACTACTACAAACTTACCTCTGGAAGCTTCAAATGTCAGATATGATGAACTTTTTTGTAAACCAGTTCCTACACACTAATACCTGACACTAATATAGATAGATCTTAAGCCAATATTTGAAGTCTTACCTAGTATTGGGCTGTCGGAAAATTCAAGACGCATTTTTCTGTTTTTCGTCGCAAAAATGTGTCATGACTTTTCCGACAACCCAACATCTACAACTGGATTGCTCTCCTGCTCCTATTCTCTCCCCTGCAATACTAACACAATTTTTTTTTATCCTTTCAGTCAGGTAATTTTGAAGAGGCCCTGCCATGCAGGAACTAGAAAACATAAGCAACATTTACCAGGATGCTCTAGAAGTGAGGAGATCTGGACGCCAATCTTCTCTCAGGGAGCTGTAACCCAATTTCTAAGGACAGTCACTAAGTTTCTGAAATGCATTCAGTCTCTCATCCTATTGGAATCTCTATGTCTGAAGATGCTGACTTCAATTTATCACTCTCAAACATAACTGCCCTCATCTGGGTATTTACAAAGTATACCAGAACTAGACTTTTCAACTAAGCATTACAATCTAACACTTAATATAGTTAAACACGAAAAAGCTTTAAACTTGAAGTTTGCACTATATATTAATTACCATATTTAACAAAGATTTTCTGAGTTTATAATTTGGATTACGAGTTCCTCTAAAATGAAGGAAAACTACCTTTTTTTTTTTTTATAAAGATTTTATTAGGGAAGGGGAACAGCATTGGGGAATCGGGGAAGGCGAACAGACAAGTTGCTGTCTTCTTGTTCTTCAGTCTAGTTGCGGAGGATGTTGTTTCACTGTTGGTATCGTCACTGCACTCTTCCCGGATGAGGCAGATCGGTCGCTGGCCTCTGGATGGTGGCTTGCTGCGGCTATTGGCAGCTCGCGCTGGCTGCCGGCCGCTGGCCACTCACTGCTGCCTATGGCAACCCACTGCAGCAGGGGCTGCAGCCTACACTGTCGCAGAGGCTCACAGCACAGCTCCAGGTGGAGCTGTTGTTAGCTGTAGAGGGCAGTGTCACTGGCCCTACTATGTGGGATCTGAACCGGGGCCGCTGGCATCTCCAAACCAGCTCTTAACCAATGAGCCACTCGGCCGGCCCGGAAAACTACTTTTTGAAAAAAGATTTTTCCAGCCAGACAAGTGGCTCATTGGTTAAGAGTTGGCTTGGAAAGCCAGCTCTGAGCAACAGGGCCCCGCTTTGGATCCCACATTAGCCAGTGATGCTGAGCCCTCTACAGCTAAGATGGTGAACAACAGCTCGACCTGGAGCTGTGCTGCCTTGAATCGCCGGCGACGACATAGGCTGCAGTGGGGCTGACCAGCAGCTGGCGTGAGCTTTAGTGAGCTGCCGTGAACCGCTGTCCAATGGCTGACCAGTGACTGCCTCACCAGGGAAGAGCGCAATGATAATACCAACATGGGCCAGTGAAGCAATGTCCTCCACAACTAGACTGAAGAACAAAAGGACAACAACTTGACTGTGCCCCTCCCCAATTCCCCAATAAAATCTTTAAAAAAAAAAAAGATTTCTTAAAAAAAGAAAAACAGTCTAATATTTATTTGAGAAGCAATTTTTATTAGGTTATAGAAAGTAGAGCTAGAAGGAAGCTTGTGATCTTCTAACCCAGTGGTTCTCAACTGGGAGCCATGTCGCTTCCCAGAGGACATTTGGCAATGTCCAGAGATCTACACCATTGGCATCTATAGGACAGAGGCCAGGGATGATGCTAAATATCCTACAGTGCATAGGACAACCCCCCACTACAAAGAATTATCTGGCTTAACATGTCAATAAAGCTGAGGTTGAGAAAACCTGATCTAACCTAACCATCTGATTTTTTAATAAAAAAATTTTTTAAATTTCTTTCTTGCATTATACAGTTGACACTTGATCAACACAGAGGTCAGACACACAGAGGCCCAACCTCTGTGCACTCAAAAATCCACATATAACTTTTGACTCACCCAAAATTAACTCCCCTCAGTATCCACAGGGGATTGGTCCAGGAGCCCCCTCGGGTACCAAAATCCGAGGATGCTCAAGTGCCCTACATAAACTGTGTAGTCAGTCCTCCACAGTCAGCTGTGAACTCCCAACTGTGGGTAGAAAACAGTCCAGGTATTTACTGAAAAAAGTCCACGTATAAGTGGACCTGCACAGTTCAAATCTGTGTTGTTCAAGGCTCAACTGTATATATAAATATAGATAGATATACTCTCTCTCTCTATATATATATCTCAAGAAAAATGTGTATATGTATATGTATGTATATATATCTCAAGTGTGTGTGTGTGTGTGTGTGTGTATATATATATATATATATATGAAAGTACGCCTTCTGTATTTATTTTACCAGCTGAACACACCCATGTAACCAGAACCCAGATCAAGAAAAAGATTATCCATGCCTCATGACTCCTTTCTCAGTCAGTAATTTTTAGTTAGATATTTGTTGTTTTGCCTCACTAGAATTTTAGTTAAATGACATTTAAAACCTTATCCATCTTATTTGTTATCTTGTATCACAGCACATGAAAAATTGGTAAGCAAATAAGAGATGTTCCATAAATATTGAATACATGAATTTTAAAAGTGGAAGAAGACATAAACTGCCTTCTTGGCCCGCTTACCTCAATTCTAGCCCTTGAGGAACCTACAAAGAGATTTCCAAGAAACAAAAGTTTGAAACTACTTGTATAAAATCTATTAACATCTTGTTTGAGTATTAGATTTCATACAAATAGTTTTCAAGCTCTTTGTCTTTTTACAATATGCCTGGAACAAAGCTGGTAACCAAAATGTTAGTTTCCTCCCTTCTTTCTGTACATTTCACCCCACTCACATACATCTGCCTAAGAAGGCAACAAAGAAATTTTGCAAATGGAAAAGGTGACAGAGAGGAGTCCTAATATTTACCTTACTAAGCAGGGTAAATAACTAATAGATATACGTACTACGGGGACAGTAATCGTCATCATGAGAGTCAGCATGGTCTCTGCGGTGATGGTGGAATCGGTAGTCAATGCTGTCATGCACCCAGCCTTTTTCAATGAACAATCCTGGAACTTCATCAGAGAAGAGCCAGTATCTACAAATCACAACTATGTATTAATAAGATGATAGATACATCATGAGCACAGTATGACTTTGATATTGGGAAGATGATTACAGAATACTACTGAACACTGAAAAATATACAAATTTTAATGCAAAGAATACCAAAAGTTTTAGAATTTGAGTCTTGTTTAATATCCGTAATTTTTATAACTTCTAATATTTCTCTACTTCAGATTCCACATAATGTATGTATTTAAAATATATTACCATTTTTAAAGAACTCTATCTGGTTTACATTTCACCTATCACCATAATTTAAGCTCCATATTTGTGATACCTTCAAGGACAGGGTCATGTCTCATTTAACTTTGCAACCCTAGCATTTGGCACAGTAAATAATGAATGTGATGAGCAATTCTGTTTCCAAAATCTATGAACAGGGAAGCTTGTCTATTCTTAGTACTTTAGATGGTTTCATAACTACTAAAAATATAAAGGTCCTACAAGATGACAAAAATTGAGTTTAATTTACCTATTATGGTTTCGATCTGTACCAATAGGAGTCCTACGCATGACGAGTTTAGCCTTGGCAATTCCCTCCTGGAATGCTTTCTCAGCAGCTGCTTTGTGTTTTCGTATTCGTTCTTCTTCAGCTTCGCGTTCTAGTTTCACTGTTAAAGATAAAAGGAATCAACTAGATTTTTTTTTTCTAGTAAATTCCACTCTTAAAAACTTAAATAAGATACGAAGTGAAAAGTGCCCGGTATCAAGTAGATTTTCATCAAACCTTAGTTTCTTTCTCCTAATTCCAATAAGAAATAATGTAGGGGCTGGGCGAGTGGCTTACTTGGTTAAGAGTTGGCTTAGAGAGCATGCTCTGAGCAATGGGGCCGCCAGTTCAATTCTCACATGGGCCAGTGAACGCTGCGCCTGAGCTGAGCTGCCAACAGGTAGCAGGATGGCTCAGCTGGTGTAACAATAAGATGGCCTGTTCAATGGTGGGCTACGCCCACACGCAACTAAGACTATACTCGGCACCTTGAGCTAAGCTGCCGCCTGGATGGCTCAGAGGATAGAGCGTGAGCTCTTAATAACAAGGCTCCTGGGTTCGACTCCCACATGGGATGGTGGCTACGCCCACCCACAACTAAGATTGAACACAGCACCTTGAGCTTAGAGGCCATGAGCTGCCAATGGGAAGCCAGTGGGCGACTGGCGCTCACCACAACAAAGATTGAAGAACAACTTGGCTGGTCCCCTCCCCCAATCTCCCAACACTGTTTCCCTCCTCCAATTCCCCAATAAAATCTGTAAAAAAAAAAAAAAAAGAAAAAAAAAAGAATGGGTTGGACCCTTACCTCATACCATATACAAAAATTAACTCAAAACGAATCAAAGATCTAAAGGCAATAGCTAAAGCTTTAAGACTTTTAGAAGAAAACACTGGGTAAATCTTCATGACCTTGGATTTGTCAATGGATTCCTAGATGACACCAAAGCCACAAGCAACCAAAGAAAAAAACAGATAAATTAGACATTAAAATTTTAAAATTTTGTGCAATGGACACTACCAAGAAATAAAAAGGCAATGCATAAAATACGGTGAAAATACATGCAGATCATATATCTGATGGGAAAGGGATTTGTATCTACAATATATAAAGAACTCATACAACTCAATAATAAAAAAAGACAAATAATCCAATTTGAAAATGGACAAAATATCTGAATTAAGATTCTTCCAAAGAAGAAATACAGATGACCAACAGGCACATGAAAAAATGTTCAACATCGTCAGTCATCAAGGAAATGCACATCAAAACCACAGTGAGATACCAATTCACTGCACTAGGATGGTTATAGTCCAAGTCATATAATCATGCATTGGTCAGGATACAGACAAGTGGCAAAATCAGAACCCTCATACACTGCTCATAGGAATGTAAAATTTGTGCAGCCCTTTTGAAAAACAGTCTGGCAATTCCTCAAGCGGTTCAAGTTACCATAAGACGTAGCAATTCCATTCCCAGGTATATACCCAAAAGTAATGAAAAGAATCCACACAAAAACTTGTATACTAATGCTTATAGCAATATTAATAATGGCCAAAAAGGTAGAAACAAACCAAATGTCCATCAACTGATAAATGGATAAAACAAAGTGTGGTATATTCAAACAATGGAATAGTATTCTGCTATTAAAAGGATGAACCCCTGAAAACATTATGGTAAGTGAAGGAAGTCAGTCACAAAAAACCACATATTTATCATTTATATATGTCAGAACAGGCAAATCTCTAGTGACAGTAGTAAACTGATAGTTGCTAAATACTGGGAAGGATGGGAGCGTGGAGTGATGATAGCCAAAGGGTACAGACTTGCTTTCTGAGGTAATGAAAATTTTCAAAAATTGTGGTGAAGGTTATACATATCTGTGAATATGCTTTAAAAAATTGAATTGTACATTATAAATGGAAAAACTGTATCGTATATGAATTATTTCTTAATAAAGCTGTTTTATTTCAAAGTTCAGATTTGATGGGGCTATTAACAGAGCCCCCAATTTTTATGTTCTTACATCTTAATAAAAAAAAAGATTAATACAGGAATGACCAGTTAGCTCAGTTGGTTAGAGCGTGGTGCTGATAACACCAAGGTTGCAGGTTCAGTCCCCACATGGGCCACTGTGGGCTATGCCTTTCTTAGGAGAGTCAACTATGGCACTGTAGCATGAAAGCAATGTGTAACCAATGACCATGGCTATTTCTCAATAAAAAAAATAAAAAAAAGATTAATACAGATTAATACCTAAGTTGGCAACTGTGCTGACAGCTTCAAATACCTGGTAAGTCAATTGTTACAACAATCTTAAGCATATGAGGAAACTGAGGCATGAATAAGTAACTTGCCCAAAGGAACACAGCTAAGTCAGAGGTGGGGTTTGAACTCTTATCAGCAATTCCAAGTCATATATTATTTCTGCTATGCCTATTTGTAGATTTGGTACAAACCAGAAAAGATGCTGACATCATTAATCTAGGCCAAACTATCATTACCTGCCGAATACCAGGCTGAACACTCCTGCTAGATAGACTATTACATACATAGTAGGGCCTGGGTTATTACATACAGAAATAACTAAATAGTTATGACAAATAGACTCCACCAGTGCCTCAGAAATTTCCTTACTTTTACTACCTCCTTAAGGGCTTCTTCCTCTTTTCTCTCAATACAAGTTTTTACCTTTCATTTCTCTCTCCTGGATTTCCCGCTCCTTCTTAGCCTGAATGGCAAGCAGCCGTCTGCTCTTCACAGCACTAATCATGTCTTCCGCTTCCATATCTACTTGGGGCTCAAACTTCACAGCGTCTTTTTTCCTATCAGTTTTGCCTAACCCATTCTCCTCTTTTCCATTTTCTTTATTTCTGGCTTCCATTTCTTTCCGTTTCTGTTTCTCTGCTCTCTTTTTATCATTTTCTTCCTTTAATACAGCAAGCCGTTCCTTCCACAACTCTGCAGACATCTGCTGTCTGGTTTCCATATGGTCTTGCACTGAGTATGTCATGAGAATCCGGTGGCAGAGTGCTGTCAAGATCTGCAGCTTCTCTTCTGATGTTAGCTCAAAAAATTCAGAGGTTTCCAACTTCTCTAGGAACTCATCTTGTACCTCATTGTCCTCAAATGGTGCTGAATCTTTATTGTCATCTGTGTCTGAGCCCTCGCTTTCCTCCTGAACATCAGATTTGCGCAAGCAGAGCCGCACTAGCTCTGAAACAGAATGCAGAGTCAGAGGGATTTCCGACAGCTTCATTCCCAACTCGCCATAATCTTCTGCTATTTCATCTTGTAATAAGGTCTGTAAGAGGATGACCAACACTCTATTCAGGTATAAAAAGCCACCCTTTTCTGCACTCAGGGCCTCCATAAGGGACACAGCGGTAATAGGATACTGAGCATCTGGTAAGAGGAGCCCAGAGTAACAGCTCAGGAATTCCACCACCATGGCCACGTCACCAAAGAGTGTGTTGGGCAGCCCTTCAGGGGTGTCCACCAATCTAAATGTTGGAAGGTTCTTGCCAGTTAACTCTTGGTCCTCATACCGTTTCTGTTTTTCTAGTTTCTCGAGCATTTCTTTCTCTCTTCGCTCTTTGGCTTTCTCCTTCAGCTTTTCTTTCAGTTCCTCTCGTTTCTTTTTCAAGTATTCTTTGCGTTGTTCTTCAGACATAGAGGCCCACTTCTTTTTGTGCTCTAGAAGCTCAAAGCGCTTTTGAACAATACTTCGTAATTCTTCTGGGAGACGAGCTCTATCTTCACTAGACAGAAGACGAGCTGTTTTCGAAATAACACAGGACAGGGCACTCTTCTTGTCCTCCCTGTCTTTGTTTTCTTTGTAGTAGGCGATAAGGTGTAGGGCAGCAGGAGGCAGATGTTTATGAGGTTTACTAGAGGACCTGGGTGTACCCCCAGAATTCCGAGGGGCTCGTGTCATCTTCTGAGTGCCTTTGGCCATATCCAACAAAGTCATCTGCTTCATTTTGGTTTTAGGAGTCTTCAGGCCCTTTTTTGGAGATTTGGAATTCCCTGTGGATTTCTGTCCATTCAGGATGCCTTTGCTTCTGCCCTTTGCTTTCAAAGGTTTATCGCTGTGCTTCCCTGGTTTCTTAGCAGGTGGGCCTTTCTTAGGAATGTGGAAGTTACCATGTAGCTTGTTGGGTGACATCATCTTCATCACTTCTTCCAGATGCTCTTCTGGAGATTTGGAATTCTTTGAGTTCTTTACTTTGAGTGGTGAGCCATTCAAGGATTTCTTCAAGTGTACATGACACCATAACTTAGGATTTAGTGGTGAACTCAGAGAAGAGTTGTCCGTCTTGGATTTCTTTGAGGGCTTCCTGTCTGGGGATCCAGTATTTTTCCTCTTCGTAGAAGGGTTGAGAGTCATGTACTAGAATTTAAGAACAGAGCAAAACTAATTTAAAATAGCAACATTTAAGCATCCTAAAGACCCTGTTTCCACTATTCAGGTAAAACTACATATTCATTTCTCTTCATAGACACTTGTCCCTGAAAAAACAAGGACATGAATGTCAGCTAATGTTTTAGCCCAATCAACACAAAATACTCTTGATACACAGGCTTAAAATTCTATACTCTAATATTAGACATTTTTGCTATGGAACTAGCTTTCTGTTTATATATATACAGATTACGTTCTTAAATACTTTAATGAACTGTGAACCCTTTCAGAAACAACATATAAAAACTATGCATATAATTTCAGAATTCATTCATGGATCTCAAAGTAAGGATACCTTACCTATTGGGTTGTTGGAAAAGTCATGACTTATTTTTTCTGTTTCTTATTGCAAAAATGCGTCATGACTTTTCCGACAACCCAATAGATAATAGCAACGTGTGAGAAATTTCAAAAGTATTGCTCTTGAGAAAGGACTGGATTTTTATCCTTTAAGCATTTGTCCCAATTGGGGTATTCTATGCTTTTAAGGAGAAAGTTTACTGTGTTTACTGTATAAGCATTTTTGCCTAAATTCAGAAGTATGTTTTCTTATTAAAAGTATCAGTGAGTATACTAACAACAACAAAAACATCACTCACAAATAAAAAGCCCTCGTGACCCTGGCATCCTAGTCCTCAAACTCCCTTTAGTCCTCTCCCCATACCTCAAAAACTCATTGCCATGAATACATTATTAACTATAAGCCCTCTAAATTCTCAATTTCATAATTCTCTTTGATCATCCCCTCACATCTTTCTAATTCACTCCCTCTAGCATCTCAACTCTGCAATCCTTCAATCCCACCAGGACTTTAAATCTGTTCATTCTATCACATTTTCCCCATGCTCACTTCCTTATCCTTCTTACTGAGATCAAATTCCAGTCAATAATTATAATCAATCTTGCATAAAGCTACAGTTCCCTTGTCTCCTTTGCTCTTATATCTAGTTACTCCTGGCCTGTACATGTTCAGCTTAAACATGGCTAGAATAAAGGATACAATGACTGTGTAGTCTTATTTAAATTCATAACCAGGTACCTCAAATAGGTCCTGAATGTCACCCAGTCATCACAGTATTCCTTTAGTCCATTCACTTTCCCACTTCCCCAGACACACACTTCTGTCTCCTCAAACCTCTACCTTATGCCCATCATAGAGAATATGTTGATAGGTTAGAACCAGTCAACTTGTCATGATATCACTGTTTCTGCTTAAATGTATATTTAAAAAAAAAAAAACAACAATAAAAAATATGTGATTTCCATGCTTTAAAGAATATAATTACTGGGCCGGCTGAGCGGCGCAGTGGTTAAGCGATGGCTTGGGAGGCAAGCAGCTCCAGTTCGGGTCCCACATGAGGGCCAGTGACACTGCCCTCAAAAAAAAAAAATATAATTACTAAGAAAAGCCTGACAGCTAAAACACAAATTAAATGAAATAATAACTAGCAGAAAAAGTATGGCCAATTTTAAAAGAAGTATTGTTGCAAGTGATTAGGAGAAAGACTAGATTACCTCTAGAATACTCAATTCTAGCAAACCAGGATTTTGAGTGGAAGGAACTAACTTGACAGGAGCAGCATGTGAAGAAGCAGTCTAGAGGCAGTGGGTAAGACAGGTTACTGTGAAATGAGACTGTGAGCAAGGAAATAGCTAAAGACTACCAAATATGAAATCATGAACCCCTTTTAAAAAGCTATAGGGAAATGGCTATATAATATATAATAAACCCCCGAGATGATACAGAAAAACAACCTATGCTCTTGTTTGGAGTAAACAAACAGGTATAGTAAAATTTAATAAGCTGTACTACAGTGTCAAATAAGATTTAAACCTTAAGGATATAATCAGAGAAACATACTCACAGAACCAAGGCAGTACAAGAGGCATAAATATGGTCTACAGTGAATAAGTGAGATTATATTTAACAAATCCTTTTTCTGGCTAAGTTCTCTAACTTTAAAAGTCAATCTCCTTTTAAGAATTACAGGCAATTACAGGTTCCTCCAGCTGGCTGTTTTTGTTTTGTTGCCTGACTAAATTGGGTTCCTCAATTATCATCGCCAGCATGGGCTGGCAAGTTTGTAGTTTACAGAATATACACATTATCAGTGACTCAGGGGATACTTTCCAGCAGAATTTCCCAGTTCTAGTTCCCCAGAAATAAATTACAACAAGTTAAAAAGAATAAACAAGGGCCGGCCGAGTGGCTCAGTTGGTTAAGAGCTCGCTCAAGAGTGCGATCTGAGCTCTGAGCAACGGCAGTTCGATGCCAGCCCGAGCTGAGTTGCCGT
This sequence comes from Aselliscus stoliczkanus, assembly GCA_033961575.1. Classification (NCBI taxonomy): domain Eukaryota; kingdom Metazoa; phylum Chordata; class Mammalia; order Chiroptera; family Hipposideridae; genus Aselliscus; species Aselliscus stoliczkanus. The sequence goes on along the minus strand of CM066728.1, from coordinate 16,589,290 downwards.
TGAGCTGCCAGCAGGTGGCAGGATGGCTCAGCTAAAAAATAAAAATAAAAAAATAAACAAAGATAATTTATATAAGATTCTACTCTTTTTGTGGACAGTAAAGAGAACCATATTTCACAAAGATTATACAAATCATAGAGTAAGACCCAATACTACCCTGGCAGGAATTAAAGACAAAAATATGCCTCCCAAGAGTTAACTAACCAACCACTTCAGCTAGGCTTGGAAAATCTTCAGAGTACAGACAAAACAGAATGATATACTTTCTAATGCTTAGGATAACAGGTTATATTTAAGTCATTCTAAAATGAGATTTATCACTAAAAAGGAGATTAATTTGAGACTACATTTCATTTTCACCATTTTAGGTGTTTTAATACAGTCTATTATAATTGGGCGACTTAATTTACTGATTATATTTCTTACTATTTAAAAAGTAATTCAAATTTAGCATAAATTTCCTTTAATTTCTTCTACTTAGAAACACTGTATTTTGCAGAAATGATGCAAGAAAGAACTGGGATGGCTTAACCATGAAAAAGGGTCCAGCTACTCATTGTTATTTATAAGGTGTGTTTTTTGCCAAGCCACACCATATAACTTATTTTCGCTTAAAAATGAAAGAAATTAACTCACCCAACCCCCTCCCAACAGGCCAGCTCCCAGCGTGAGCAGTCCTTCAGTAACTGGATCATCTCAGCATAGGGCATGCTGGGCAGTCACAGCCAAATGGGAGCCAGCATGGCTGGACTCAGGGGGATCTGAAAAAGTATAAAACCACTTATGTGCTAAGGGTCTCCCCTACCCCCCCATTCAGCATAAGTAATCTACTAGAGTAGGAAGGGAGAAAAGAATGGATATCTGGATTAGCAGTATTATAGTTTTTGGAAAAAGCCCTTCCTAATTGCTAAACAGGAAAAAATAATTATCTGTATCAGCAACATGAGAGACTATAAGAAAAATAGTATACAAGTATACAATTCTATACTTGTTCCCTGTCACCTGCAACAAACCACCACCTCCACCACAAATAAGGGAATCTAATAAATAAGAAAAATGAAGAAACTTTATAGCAGCTCATTTAGATGCTAAATTTAACTTAACAGCGAACAGCAAGAACCCTAACTAGAAAACTCTGGCTGTCTATATTCTGATTCTTTTTTCACTCTTCTCATTCACCCAAGGAGCCATGTTAGGAGTTTCAAGGCAACATTCATACAGTGGGGGTTTGTCTCAACCTAAATGCCTTTATCAGCAAGCTTGTGAAATGTTACTATAAAAGATTTTAAGTGCTTTGAAAATTAATATAATTTATTTTTTAAAAAACTTCTATTCTAGTCTCCAATTCGGAAACAAACTTCAACAGCCAATATTGAAAGAAAAATCTTAGGGCTGTGAACAGTTATTTGGAGACATAAGAAACATCTTTTACAATATAATAATTAAGGGACAGCCGAGTGGCATGGTGGTTAAGAGCTGGCTTGGGGGCCGGCCGAGTGGCTCAGTTGGTTAAGAGCTCGCTCAAGAGTGCGAGCTGAGCTCTGAGCAACAGCTGTTCGAGGCCAGCCTGAGCTGAACTGCCGCTGAGCTGCCAACAGGTGGCAGGATGGCTCAGCTAAAAAAAAAAAAAAAAAAAAAAAAAAAAAAGAGCTGGCTTGGGATGCCAGCGGCCCAGGTTCAGATTCTATGTATGAGGGCCAGTCAGTGACACTGCCCTCTTAAAAAAAAAAATCTTCGGGACGGCCGAGTGGCTCGGTTGGTTAAGAGGTTGCTCAAGAGTGTAAGCTGACTCACTGAGACGCAGGAGTGGGCAAGCCGCCTCGGGTCCCCGCTCTCCGCTTGCAGAGTTGCCACGCTGGTGATTGGTTGTCGGGCTGCTCAGTCTGATCTGCAAGCGGCTGATTGGGACAGGCTGAGACTGGGAGTTTTCCTGGGAGTGTTGGGCTGTGAGCTGTGTGCCTGCGTGATCCAGCCAGGGCTCTCCTGGTGATCTATCTAATACATCAAAGCAATCCCAGAGCGACAACCAGAATGAGGAAACAAAGAAACATGTCACAAGTAAAAGATCAGAAGAAACCTCCAGAAATGGAACCAAATGAAACAGAGGGATCCAACCTTTCAGAGACAGAGTTTAGAACACTGATGATAAGAATGTTTAAGGAACTTAGCGAGGACATAAAGGATAGGGAAACCATAAAAAACAACCTGTTAGAACTAAAGAATACAATAACTGAAATGAAGAACACACTCGAAGGAATCACCAGTAGAGTAGATGAAGCAGAGGAGTGGAATATAAAATAGCAGAACTCACCCAGTTTGCACAGCAAAAAGACCAAAGAATAAAAAGCAATGAAAATAGTTTAAGAGCCCTATGGGACAAGGTGAAGCGCAACCACCTTCGAATCATAGGGATACCAGAAGGAGAAGAGAAGAAGCAAGGGGTACAAAAGGTATTTGAAAAAATAATGACTGAAAACTTCCCTACCCTGGTGAAGGAAATCAACATACATGCCCAGGAAGTGCAGAGGGTTCCAAACAAGCTGAACCCAAACAGGTCCACACCAAGACACATCCTAGTGAAAATGGCAAAGGTTAAAGACAGAGACAGAATCCTAGAGGCTGCAAGAGAAAGACAGCAGGTTACATACAAAGGAACTCCTGTTAGACTAACAGCTGACTTGTCTACAGAAACTCTGCAGGCCAGAAGGGAGTGGCAGGAGATACTCAAAGTGACACAAAATAAAGGCCTACAACCAAGATTGCTCTACCCAGCACGGCTATCACTTAAAATTGAAGGAGAAATTCAGAGCTTCTCAGAAAAGAATAAGCTTAAGGAATTCATTACCACCAAGCCAGCATTGCAAGAAATGTTAAAAGGGCTTTTTTAAACAAAAGAAAGGGGTAAACAAGCTAACCCAGAGAGACAATTTAATAAGATTGAAGTCATATCAAGCAGATATAAAGGAGAGACTGATGGTTGCTGGCTGGGAGGGAGTGGGGAAGAGGGAGAGGGGGAAGGTTTTGGACAGTGTATGTGGGACTACAATGTTGCTGCAGGGATATGGGGGCAGTTCTGGGAATGTAATTGATAATGTTGTGAAGAGACTATTATGTTGCGAGAAATAAGTCAGTCGGAGAAGGACAGGTACCAAGTGATCTCACTTGTGTGTGGAATCTGAAGAGCTGAGTGAACGATCAAAGTAAACAGACTCGTAGATGTAGAGGAAAAACTGAGGGTTGCTAGTTGGGAAGTGGGTGGGGATGGGGGGAAGGGGAAGGGATTAGACAGCATAAACAGACAACTACAATATTGCCACAGGGATATGAAACACAGTTCGGGGAATATAATAATAATGTTGTAAAAATTTTGTGGCATGTCAGATAGTCACATGTCTTGTTAGGGAGACCACTTCATGGATGGAGTAGAGGCTTGATCACTGCACTGTACACCTGAAGCTGATGTTGTATAGTATTGTATGCCAACTGCAACTGAATATGTGGATGGTCACGGGAGGTGGAGCGTACTGTGGAGGGGAGTCAAGGGAGTTGTGATAGATATGTATGATATGGGGAGGGGAGTGGGGTGGTGAACTGGGGGAGGGGGTTTTTCACTGTGGGGGGTAAAGAGTATAACTATTGAATTGTGTTTTAAACCTGAAACTAAAAAAAAAAAAAAAAGTGTGAGCTGAGCTCTGAGCAACAGCAGTTCAATGCCAGCCCGAGCTGAGTTACCATTGAGCTGACAACAGGTGGCAGGATGGCTCAGTTAAAAAAAAATAACAATAGGGCAGGCCGAGTGGCGTGGTGGCTAAGCGCTGGCTTCAGAAGCAAGCGGCCCCGGTTCAGGTCCCACATATGAGGGCAAGTGACACTGCCCTCAAATAAGTAAATAAATAAATAAATAAATAAATAAATAAATAAATAATACTAAAAAATACATAAATAAAATATAATAATTAAGGGCTGGCCAAGTGGCTCAGTTGGTTAAGAGCTCGCTCAAGAGTGCGAGCTGAGCTCTGAGCATCAGCAGTTCGATGCCCAGCCTGAGCTGAGCTGCAGCTAAGCTGCCAACAGGAGGCAGGATGGCTCAGCTAAAAAAAAAAAAAAAAAAAGATAAAATATAATAATTAATTATCACTATACTGACACAAAACTACATCATGTACCTCTTCTGATAGAACTCACTGAGAACACATCATTTCTGTGGTGTCTGTACCAAAAATTCATAGCCTAAATCTAATCATGAGAAAATAAACCCAAATTGAGGAGTATTATGCAAACTGGCTTGTATTCTTTAAAACTGTCAGGGTTTTTAAAGACAAAGAAAAGCCTGAGGGATTATTCCATATTAGAGGAGCCACAAGAGACATAAGTAAATGTAGCATATGAAACTACACTGGATCCTATTAAAACCAAAACAAAATTTTTTTGGCTAAAAGGATGTTATGGGGATAAATGGCAAAAATTGAGTAAGAACTATATATCAGATAATACTACTGTTTCAACGTTAACCTACTGACTTTGAAAACTGTACTATATTGTTATATTAGAACATATCCTTGTCTTTAGGAAACACATATTCAAGTATTTTGTAAAAGGGCATCATATCTTATAACCTACTCTCAAATATTTCAGGAAAAAAAAATTGGGTATGTGTGTAAAGAGAGAAAATAATTAAAATAAATGTGGTAAATGTTAAGATTTAAGAGATCTATCTGAATCTCTTACAGTCTAATTGTAGGGAAATTACTTTGTCAATTTCTCTATATAAAGTTATTTCAAAATACAACATTTTAAAAATATATTAAAGAGCCGGCCGAGTGGCGCAGTGGTTAAGCGCTGGCTTGGGAAGCCAGCAGCCCCGGTTCGGTTCCCACATGAGGGCCAGTGACACTGCCCTGAAAAAAAAAAAGAAGAAGCAAAAAAAAAAAAAAAAAAAAAAAACAACTCTTAAAAATATATTAAGAACCATGTTAAATCATTCTGAATTATTTCAAATATCTTAAAAAGTATTATTTTCTTGTTATGTCTCTATCTAAAAGTTTCCCCATTGGGATATGCCAGTCCAAAATAAGAGTTCAAACATTATGGACAGAATAATAAAACATGAGAGCTGAATGTATTACAAAAGGGAAATGAGCTAAGATGCTGATTTCATCTTACATGACGGTTATCCTATTATCTAACTGCCTTGTAAATCATTCCTCCTAGTCATTAGGCCTACAAAAAAAAATGTTATCCTTAAACTCAACTGTCAGTTCTATTTTTCTTGAGGAACAGAACTTCTTAAAGAAATGAATTCAATAGCCACAAACTTATTATACCTATGCTAAACATCACAGGATATAAAATGAGTAAGATAGTACTTGTTCTCAAGTAATTCATATTCTAGTGTTTACAAGACCACAAACACACCCTCATCATCATACTAGGTTCTCCTCCGGTAACAGTTCAAAATTCTATACCTCTAGGGCTGGCCGAGTGGTGCGGTGGTTAAGAGCTGGCTTGCGACGCCTGCAGCCCCGGTTCAGATCCCACATATGAGGGCCAGTGACACTGCCCTCAAAAAACAAAAACAAGAAAAACCCCACAAAATTCTATACCTCTAAATAATTTTCCTCTATCCCATCTAAGCTTTCCTTATCAGTCCTTTCCTAAAACTATTACTCAGAACTTGCTTCACCTCTCCAGGCCTCATCTCTCTCAACAGTAGTTGTTTCTGCAGCCTCCTAGCAGAACATTCAACTCTACAAAACCAAAGAGAACACAAGGAGAGAAAAAAATTGTTTTAACCTATTGCTTTGGGGATAGGTGAATCGTACCTGATTAAAACTCTAATTTTCAATGCATTATTTAAAATTTCATTTAGATGAGGAAAGAATCCAAAGCACTGTTTTATGGTCTATTTATCAATGCTTTTACAATATTCTGTCCTGGCTGAGTTACGAAAACAAATGTTTGCAAAAAGAAAAAGTAACTTTTATACAAAACTCAGGAGACAAAAATCAGTGAAATATCTGGGCCAGCCAAATGGCGTGGTGGTTAAGCGCCGGCCTGGGACGCAACAGCCCCAATTCGGGTCCCATATGAGGGCCAGTGACACTGCCCTCAAAAAAAAAAAAAAAAAAAAAAAATCAGTGAAATATCAAATAGCATTGGGAATAAGAAATATCATTGGGCTGGCTAAGTGGCTCGTTGGCTAACAGTTGGCTTGGCAGCGCAAGCTCTGAGCAGCATGGCTGCCGGTTCAGATCCCACATGGGCCAGTGATGCTACACCCTCTACAACTAAGATGGTGAAAAACAGCTCAACCTGAGGCGGGGCTGCCATAAATCGCCAGTGATGGCGTAGGCTGCAGTGAGCTACCATGAGTGGCCAGCAGACAGTGTGAGTGGCTGGCAGCCGGTGTGAGCTGCCAAGAGCTGCAGTAAGTGGCCATCCAGGGGCCAGTGACCGATCTGCCACAGCCGGAAAGAGTGCAGTGATCACAATACCAACATGGGCCAAGTGAGTCAACATCCTCCACAACTAGACTGAAGAACAAAAAGGATAGCAACTTGTTTGTTCCCCTCCCCCAATACCCCAATAAAATCTTAACAACAAAAAAAAATTACTAATAAACACACACACTCATATACCCTCTCTAAAAAAAAAAACCGGTCGAGTGGCGCGTTCGTTAAGAGTTGGCTTGGGATGTCAGCTCTGAGCAGCAGGGCCCCGGGGTTCGGATCCCACATGAGGCTAGTGACACTGTGCACTATACAGCTAAGCTCGACCTGGAGCTGGGCTGCTATGAGTTGCCAGCCATGGCATAGGCTGCAGTGGGGCTGGCTGGTAACTGGCGTTGAGCTTTCGTGAGCTGCTGTGAGCAGCTGTCCAATGGCCAGCAAGTGACTGCTTCACCGGGGGGGAGAGCGCAACGATAATACCAACATGGGCCAGTGAAGTAATGTCCACTACAACTAGACTGAAGAACAAAAGGACAGCAACTTGTCTGTTCCCCTTCCCGGATTCCCCAGCACTGTTCCAATTCCCCAATAAAGTTTTTAAAAATATATATATTGTTTAAGACAGGAAAAATACATAATAGCTAAGCATATGCCCTTAATTTTGTAGATTAGTATTTTACATGATTACTAGGTAGAATCACTGTGTTCTTATAGCAGTTTACTCTTTCAAGCTTACACTTTCTAGCCTCAAACTGAATTAGAGCCAAATTTCATTAAGTTAATATTTTAAACACTCAGGAAATTTAAAAGTAGCAAATTGTTTCAGAAACTGCTTTTCAAGATATAAATTCCTGGAATCTAGTCTCTGGCTCTTACAAAGTGTGGATCAGTTTTATTCTAATAAACTCCAAAGACCTTTTAACCATAAATACTCAGTCTTTTAGTTATAAACATACTTGAATCACTAAACTAAAATATATTAAGAGACAGCTATAAAATTTAAAAAGAGGTAACTATTAAAGGACTCAAATGATACAAGAGTCTAAAACCCACTCAAAGATGATTTTATACAAGATTCTCATATAGTACAAATAGTAATCTGAAGTTAAAACCTAGAAAAGCTGTATCAGTTCCAAAACTACAGTAATGAAATGACAATGAATCAAAATTTCCCCTCAGTTAATGAAAATATTAAGGAAAAAATTTAGGTTTACTATAGTTACATAGAAAATTTAGTGCTGATCTAGAAAAAGCCAATTAATTCCTGAAGTTTTCTTTTTATGCAAATAATAAAAATGTAAAGAGCATATGGCTTGATCATGGTGGTCTCAAATATGAAAAGATGCTAAACGCTAAACTATGATTGGAGATCTTTATCAATGTTTGGAGAAATAATATTATTTCTCAACATACTTTTGTCATCAAAAATCAACGTAAAATAGGGCCAGCCAAGTGGCACGGTGGTTAAGCGCTGGCTTGGGATGCCAGCAGCCCCGGTTCGGGTCCCACATATGAGGGCCAGTGACACTGCCCTCAAAAAAAAAAAAAAAAAAAAAAAATCAACGTAAAATACTTAAGGTAATTTAATTATGTGACAAGATATCCTTAGTTTTTCACAATTAAAAAGAAAAGAGAGGAAATAAGAAATTCTGGAACTCTGACTTAGTTTTAATAGATCGGCAGCCCTCTTCTGGTCCCGTTCTGGCCCAAGGACCAAGATGAAAATATCAGTATGCAAATATTTACCAATAAAAAAAGCATAAATACTCTCACAACCTACATAAAAAAATCTTATTGGAGAAACCCTGAGATGGAAAAGACAATCAGAAATCTGAGACCAATGTCTTCTTGGCTTTTGTCATTTACTTTCTATTGCTTCATATTAGACTGGCCTCCATTTCCCAATCTGGAAAGTAAAATGTTAACACACACACATCATACAACTTCATAATTGTAATTTTAAGGTCAAATAAGACAAACAACAAAAAAAATGTTCTCAAGAAGGAAATGCCAGACTTCCTACTAACCTGTCAAAATAATACTCAATCCAAGTCCTTTTCAAGGCTGCCAGTATATTTTACCATCTTTTCTGATATACAATGTTTTCATTTTTAAGAATTAATTTGCAAAATATTTTTTGTATTTATACCATACCTCTTTCCAAGTAGGATCTGAGGCAAAAAAGCACATGTAGTTTTTTCGTTAATAATGCAACCGAAAAATAAATCGAATTAGGGAAGATAGGTCAATGTGGCCTCTCCCTTACAAACTCCACACAACACAACCTTCATGAGACATATCTGAAAAATTCTGAAATCATTATCTGATGTTAGAGTTCAAAATCTACTATAAATCTAGTCTTATTGGAGCCATCTGAGAAAATAAATTAGATGAGATAATAAATTAGATGAGAAAATAAATTCATCTAACAGTGTTCTCTCCTGCTATTCAAAAATTAATAGTGACCTTACCTTGTATGGATCAAGTAAAAAGTCACTGAACTTGCTAGGCAGAGAATATTTCTTCACCAACTCATCTTCTACCACCCAAGGTGCATTTTCTCCAGTGCCAGCCCGTAAGGCGTTATGTCGTATAAAGTATCGAAGTATCTCCTTATTTGGTGGGCGTTCTGTACGAATCAAGCTGTCTGCTGGCACATTACTGATGATCTAGGTTAACAAATATATATAACTCATCACCGGGGTAAAAAGAAATTAACCAGAGAACAAAGATTTATGTTCTATCCAGAAAAATCACAATTCCATCTATAAAACAGGGCTATAAACTAGATGGAAGAAAAAGAATAATTTTCAGAAATAGAATGTTCATTTAAAGATGTCCTTAGGCAATTTGTCCATATGTATCCAAGTCCTAAAATGTGCACATCCATTGAACCAGCAATTTCTCTATTTAAAATTTAGAAATAAATGGACACTGGGCCGGCCAAGTGGCGCAGTGGTTAAGAGCTGGCTTGGGATGCTAGCGGCCCGGGTTCAGATCCCACATATGAGGCCCAGTGACACTGCCCTCTTAAAAAGAAAAAAAAAAAATTAAATAAAAAGACAGTCATCAACTTCTTATAAAAGCAGGCCTTGAGCCACTTTTTTTCTTTGTGTTCGGCCTGCTCCTAATTCTTTGGAGTGTATTGTCTTTTCTAATAAACTTCTTTCACCTCTTAAAAAAAAAAAAAACACTTCTTATAAAAGAAAAAAAAAGAAAGGGTGGTACCATATAAAGGCACAATAATAAGGGGTTCATTTTAAAAAAAAATATATATCTATTTAATGGATACCATGCAGCCATGGGGGAAAAACATTTCTCAATCAGTACCAAGTATAAGAATCACCTAGGGTGCTATTAAAATGCAAGTGCCTAGGCCTAACCCCACACTCACTGAATCAGAAGAATCTGTGGCAGAAGAGCCTGGGAATTTACATTTTTTAATAAACTCCCTGGTGACTATTATACACACTACAACCTGAGAATTTTTTTTTTTTTTTTTTTTTTTTTGAGGGCAGTGTCACTGGCCCTCATATGTGGGACCCGAACCGGGGCCACTGGCTTCCCAAGCCAGCGCTTAACCACCGTGCCACTCGGCCAGCCCACGAGAATATTTTTTTGGAAGAAAATGTAATGACAATACAGATGCTTACCACACAGTAAACGAAAAAAGCAAGCAACGAAATAGGATGTATAGAATATTCCTACTTTTAAAAGTCACTTAAAGCTAACTAACATTAACCACATCTATATTCATCAATTATCATCTTCGAGTATGAGATTAGAAATATCTTTATTATTTGCATTTTCTATCTTCCTATACACTTCCTATTTCATACATGTGAAACAAAACAATGTATACACATCAACAAGAATACAAATTAACATTATCAGGGAAGTGGCTAAGATTCCCTAGCAATATTTCAACGAGCTACCTTACTGTACAGGACGTAAGAAACTTAGAGAAAAATTGTATTTAATATCACATTTTCAAATATAAAGGAGTCCTAACAATCAAGAAGTCCATAACAATCAAAAACATCTTTTTTTTTTTTTTTTTGAGGGCAGTGTCACTGGCCCTCACATGTGGGATCCGAACCGGGGCCGCTGGCATCCCAAGCCAGCTCTCAACCACCACTCAGTTGACCCAAGATATGTCTTGAGATCATTAACTATAAAACAAATGAGTCAAAATGGAATAGGACTTGTCAACATTTTGAGGTGAGGAAAAAACAACACTCTAGGGCCCGCTGAGTGGCACGTTAGTTAAGAATTGACTTGGGACGCCAGCTCTGGGCAGCAGGACTCCGGTTTGGATCCCATATGAGGGCCAGTGACACTGCCCTCTACAGCTAAGATGGTGAACAACAGCTCCACCTGGAGCTGGGCTGCCGTGGCCTGCCAGCCAGTGTGAGCAGCTGGCAGCTGCCATGAGCTGCCAAGAACTGCCGTGAGTGGCAGTCCAGTGGCCGGTGACCTCTTTGCCTCAGCCAGGAAGAGCACAATGATAATACCAACATGGGCCAGTGAAGTGACATCCTCCACAACTAGACTAAAGAACAAAAAAGGACCTCAACTTGTCTGTTCCCCTTCCCAATTCCCCAACGTGACTCCCCTCCCCCGATTCCCCAATAAAATCTTTTATTTTTTATTTATTTATTTATATTTCAAAGATTTTATTGGGGAATCGGGGGAGGGGAACAGACAAGTTGCTGTCTTTTTGTTCTTCAGTCTAGTTGCGGAGGATGTTGCTTCACTGGCCCATGTTGGTATCGTCATTGCGCTCTTCCCAGATGAGGCAGATCGGTCACCGGCCTCCAGATGATCATTCACCGTGGCTACTGGCAGTTCACACTGGCTGCCAGCCACTCAAGCTGGCTGCCGGCCACTCACTGTAGCCTATGGCAGCCCACTGTAGCAGGGGCTGCAGCCTACACCGACGCAGGGGCTCACAGTCCCGCTCCAGGTGGAGCTGTTGTGAGCTGTAGAGGGCAGTGTCACTGGCCCTACTATGTGGGATCCAAACAAGGGCCGCTGGCGTCCCAAGCCAGCTCTTAACCAATGTGCCACTCGGCTGGACCCCCCCAATAAAATCTTTAAAAAAAACAAACCACTCTAAAAGAAGCAAAAAAATATGGGCTGCAATACTTCCCAATCTCATTTACCAAATTAGGAACTTTGACAGAATTAGTACATTTCTCAGGCCTTAGTTGTTTCTTCTATAAAAAAGTTAAACATGAAGAAAAATGTGCAGCTGCCTTCCACACCCAGCCACCCTTAATGCTTCTCATTATAAAATTTTACACACAGGTATATGAGTACCTGAAAGCAATATGCCACACTTTATGGAATCGGAGATGCTATTAATGAAAAACATTACTTTATGCACCACTTAAGAAAAAAATTCTTGCCAAATGACTTTAAGATATATGGTGGTTCTTGATGTATTAAAACATATAAAAAGGGACGGCCGAGTGGCGCGGTGGTTAAGCGCTGGCTTCGGAAGCCAGCGGCCGAGGTTCGGTCCCACTTATGAGGGCCAGTGACACTGCCCTCAAAAATAAATAAATAAATAAACAAACAAACAAACAAATAAATAAAACATATAAAAGATGAACATCTTAGAATCAATAAAACACAGTACTAAGTTGTTTTAATGGTGTTTACTATTACTTTAAATTATTAGTTCCACAGATTTCTTGAAAAAGCACTGATTAGGGTTGATTCGGTTTCTGAATTTAACTGCATTACAAATTGTGCTACTTCTCACTGGGAAGAGCTATTACCTCATAAGTCTAGAACTTCCGGGAATAGATCCTTATTTTTCAAACTGAGTTTGAAGCTCAAATGCAAATTACTCTTAACTCTAATAATTCCTTTTAGAGGGAAAAAGCATGTAATCTCCTAGGAAAGAAAATATAATTTAACTTAAAATCATAACGACTAAGACTAGAAAACCACTCAGAATTTGTGGTAGAAACACATTCATTTACATTTTTAGCACACTTTCTCAGAAAACTAGCCCTGATATTTTCTTAAACAATATGTATTTCATGTAAGAGGCATAATATAAAGTGCCAACTAACCTTATCTTCATTTTGTAGTTTCACATCATATTTGTGAGGCAGAAATTTTGGAGGAGCCCATCTTCTTTCTCCTTTTTTTAATGAAGTAGGTAGTTTTCGTGGAGATCTACGTGCTCTGTCATCTAGTCAAATCAAGAGAAAAACTAGTGAAAAAGAATGATTCTTAATACTATCCATTCATTCATTAATAACTGTCTTATAGAGCATCTACTCTGCATCAGGAACTGAAAGATGAACCATAAAATCCTACTTCAACTAGCTAAATCCTATGGGAGGAGTCAACAATTATAATGCAAGGTAATAAATACTATAATAGAAGTTGATACAGAAAAATACTATGAGATGAGAGAAAAGCAGTGTCTAACTTAGTCTGGAAGATAGGCAGGAAAGGCCTAGAAAAAATAGGACTTGTTCAGAGACTGCAAGTAATGAAGTACGGGTGAATATGAGCTAAAGTATTATAAAAATCAGACTAAAGAGGTAAGGAGCAAATTATACAGAACATTATACACTGTTTAAGAGACTGGAATTTGTCTTATGGGCACTAAGGAAACAAATGATGTTTGGTCTTACTAACTAGATGTACATTTTGGGACAATCACTAGTATGAAAAATTAAGAAAAAGAAAACTTTCAGCCATTAAAAAATGAATAAAATGTGAAGGTGGAACTGAAGATAAGGAAATCAGAAGATACAATGCTAAACATCTGAATGGAGAAGGAAAGAGCAAAGAGATATTCAGAAGACAACTTGGTAACCAACTAGATGTGGGAATGTTAAAAGTTTCCAAGTTTTCTGCCTTTTGGGACCGAATAGATGATGGTATCATTAACTGAATAAGAGAATGTTAAAAAAATAGCAGGGTTCTTGTTTACTTGCCTTGGAGAGACAACATAAAAAAATTAGATTATCAATTTAGCTTTATATGTGTTAAATTTGAATTGCCTGAGACACATAAGTGAAGAATAGGTCTAAAGAAATTAAGCTGATCTAGGATTGGGAATCATCAGCCTAGAAGCAGAATGAGTTTAAAACTGGGCATGAATGAAATACAACACATTTATATTAAAATAAAAAGGCAGAACAAAACCCTATGAGACTGGGCCAGCTAAGAGGCTCAGTTGGTTAAGAGTTGGCTTGAGACACCAGCTCTGAGCAGCAGGACCGCCCATTAAGTTTCCACATGAGCCAGTGACACTGTGCCCTCTACAGCTAAGATGGTGAACAACAGCTTGACCTGAAGCTGGGCTGCCATGAGTTCACCAGCGTAAGCTGCAGTGGGAGGTGCAGAGGGCCACCGTGAGCCGCCGTCCCATGACCAGCAACTGACTGCCTCAGCTGGAAAGAGTGCAATGATCACAATATCAACATGGGCCAGTTAAGCAACATCCTCCACAACTAGACTGAAGAATAAAAGGACAGCAACTTGTCTTTTCCCTTCCCTCAATTCCCCAATAAAAATCTAAAAAAAACAAAAAACAAAAAAAAGAAAACCCTATGGAAAAAAAAAAATCTAAGGAATAGCAGCGGGGAAAAGCAAGTAAAAAACCAGAAAAGTAGTTGGGAGAACTCGGAGACTGTGGTATCAAACAAGTTAAAAAATATGATTGTGGGCTGGCCAAGTGGCTCAGTTGGTTAAGCGTTCGCTCAAGAGTGCGAGCTAAGCTCTGAGCAACAGCTGTTCGATGCCAGCCCAAGCTGAGCTGCCATTGAGCTGCCAACAGGTGGCAGGATGGCTCAGCTAAAAAAAAAAAAAAAATATATGATTGTGACCAACAGTGTTGATTAAATGTAACAGAAAAGTTAAACATAGACTTAAGAAGAAATCAGCGGATTTAGCAATTAAGAGGTCACCTATAATCTTATTAGGAACACTTTCGGGAGTAGTTAGACTATAATAACATAAGGAATAAAGTGACAGAAAGTGGAGACAACATTTTCAAGAATCTTGGTTTGGGGCCAGTGGAGTGGCGCGTTGGTTAAGAGTTGGCTTGGGACACCAGCTCTGAGCAGCAGGGCCCCGGGTCAGATCCCACATGAGAGCCAGTGACACTGCCCTCTACACCTAAGATGGTGAACAACAGCTCAACCTGGAGCTGGGCTGCCATGAGGCAACGGCGTAGGCTGAAGAGGAGCTGCGGTGGGCTGCTGTAAAGCTGCCGGCAGCCAGCATGGGCTGCCAAGAGCCGCCGTGAGCGGCCATCCAATGGCTGGCGACTGATCTGCCTCACCCAGGAAGCGCACAATTATCACAATACCAACATGGGTCAGTGAAGCGATGTCCACAACCAGGCTAAAGAACAAAAAGGATAGCAACTTGTCTGTTCCCCTTCCCCGATTCCCCAATAAAATCTTCAAAAAAAAAAAAAGAATCTTGGTTTGAATAAGACAAACAGAACAGGATCACTGGAGGATATGTTTTTGTATTTAGAAAATGGAACTTTGTTTATAAATTGAAAACAATCATTAGCAAGAGGGTTAAAAAACACTGTAGAGTAGAATAATCAAAGTTAATCCAACCCTTAAGAAAGCAGGAGGGAATGGAATATAAAGCACAAGTATCTTAGCCAAGAGGCAAGACACCTCCCTTCTAAGGTGGAAAAAGAATATAGAAATTTATAACAGGGAGTTTAAGATCACAAAGCTGAAAAAGTTCCTGCCTAATTCATTATTTTTTTCCATAAAGTAGAAGACAAGGTCAACTGGAGAGAAAATATTTTGTATACTAGAATGTATCTATTATTTCTATGATAGAGGACCTCATAATACTAATTCTTTAATCTGCCCACCACTCTTTCCACACACTAGCAATAACATCATATCCCAATAATTAAAAATTAAACTAAGGCACAGAACACTCTAAAAAAGAAGTCAAAGCCTAAAACTAGGTAGGGGTTCCTGATACACAAAACTAAGGGCATAAAATTAACAACTAGAACACATCATTAGTAGTCCAACTATCTGATTCTAGAAGAAAAGAAGTGTTAAAAGACATAGAATCAGCCAACACCTAACCAAAACATTTAACAATGCCGAGTTCTAGGAATTGTAAGTAATGCACATATTAGAAAATTTCAGTATCTGGTATGAATGTATGAGAGCTTTAAGGAGAGATAAAAAAATATGAAAAATGGTCTGTTTTCTTCGGCTTTTCTCTGCATTTCTTGCTCTACTTGGGCCTCTCAGGCATTACTTGGCCTTCCTGTTTTCAGATGGACTGGATGAATCCTGCTATAAGATCACAAAAAGGTGGGCTGCATATGGTTCAAGTTCGTCCAGTTTGTCCAAAGTCTTAAAACCCTGATTCTGGGCCGGCCGAGTGGCGTGGTGGTTAAGTGCTGGCTTGGGAAGCCAGCGGCCCTGGTTCAGGTCCCGCATACGAGGGCCAGTGACACTGCTCTCAAAAAAAAAAAAAAAAAAAGAAAAAAAGAAGAAAAAAAACACCCTGATTCTACAGAAGAATCACCCAGATTTTTTTTTTTTACATAACCAACGTCCAAACACTAATCCCAGGGAGGATTTCATTTTGTTGCCTAGGGTGGACTCTAACAATAATACTTTTTTTTTTTTTTTTTAGGGCAGTGTCACTGGCCCTCTTATGTGGGATCTTCCTTGTTATAAATTTTTAAACTAAGACACATCTGATATCCTGGTACCAAGGAGCTATATGTTGTAGGGCCAGGTTAGGTGGAATAGGGAGGTACTTGCTGTTTGGGGTTGACTAAGTGTCACTTTTTAATAACCTGGCACTCTTGCAGAAAAAGAGGGAAAAAAACTTCGGTATAAAAAAGAAAATAGGAACTGAAAAACACAGACATTAGCATTCATAATACACAGTGGAAAACAAAACTGAAGTATCAATTACACCTGAAACTAATAATAGTATTGTATGTTAACTGTAATTAAAAAAATTATTGGGCCGGCCAAGCGGCGCGTTGGTTGGGAGCTGGCCTGGGATGCCAGCAGCCCCGGTTTGGATCCCACATATAAGGGCCAGTGACACTGCCCTCTACAGCTAAGATGGTGAACAACAGCTCCACCTGGAGCTAGGTTGCTCTGAGTGCCCAGGACGGCATAGCTGCAGCCACTGCTGCAGTGGGCTGCCATAGGCTACAGTGAGTGGTGGGCAGCCAGTGTGAGCGGCTGGTAGCCGGTACGAGCTGCCAAGAGCTGCTGTGAGCGGCCGTCTAGAGGCCAGAGACCGATCTGCCTCAGCCAGGAAGAGCGCAATGACAATACCAACATGGGCCAGTGAAGTGATGTCCTCCACAACTAGACTGAAGAACAAGAGGGCAGCAACTTGTCTGTTCCCCTTCCCCGGTTCCCTAACACTGTTCCCCTCCCCCAATTCCCCAATAAAATCTTAAAAAAAAAAAAAATTATTAAAAGAAAAACTGAAGTATCAACAACTGAGGTGGACAAGCTACAACAAGAGTATCTAAAGTTTCCTTTGAGCTAGATAAGGATGTCCCTCTAAAATCATCTGCACATATCCAAAACATCTGGAAAGACACAAAATAGAATGGAAAACTGACAGCATAATACTCTACTAAACATTCATTTTCTTTTCTTTTCTTTTCTTTTTTTGAGGGCAGTGTCACTGGCCCTCACATGTGGGACCGAACCGGGGCCGCTGGCTTCCTAAGCCAGCGCTTAACCATCATGCCACTCGGCCGGCCCTTCTAGTCAAATTCTTATTTATGGGTGTGTTTTTTTTAAATGAAGGCTTTAGAGGCTGAATAATTTTCCCAAGGGACAATGTCTCAGTTCTTCGATTTTCAAAACTGTATTGTTAGAATCTCCAAGTCTCTAAAAATTACTTTTAGACATCAGTGTTTTCAAAATTCTGGCAGCTCCCGTCTGAGATGGAACTGAGTCGTAGAATATAGATAAAAGGAAGTACCTTAAAACCATCACACTGGTTTACCAAGAGAAATATAGATTAGAATTTGTGCATCCTACTCTGACCTTCCTTCCACACATATATTTCCAACTTAAAAAGAAAAGGAAAGCAAATTTTCTTTACTGTGTTGAGTAGCTAGGTATATGCACATAGATTTCTAAGCACCCAGAGGAAAATATCTTTACTTCTCAGGGTCTTAATTGTGTAGGGAGATTTACAAAACATTCTGGATATTTTAGTTATTTTCTGAATCCTAAATGAACCAAAGTATGTCTGTCTATCTACAAAACTCAATTACAAGTTTAGTGGCTAGAGGATACAAAAAGATTTGTGTGCAATAAAATAGTCACATAGGAAACCTAGCATCATACATACTAATACTCTCTCTCCTTGCTTCATCCTCTTTTACAGTTGCCTCCTTCTTCTGATGCTCCTGAGCAATTTGGCTAGAATTCTCTTTGTCACTTGAGGGAGAATCACAGGCACCATCAGATTTCTTCTCAGTGGCCTCTTCATCCACTTTTTCCAAAGGATGTATCTTCACAATCCTCACCTTGAGCATTTTTTCCTTCCCAACCTATAAAGGAGACAGGAGAGAGAATCAGAATAAATAAGAACTACAAGCCTAACGATAATGTTTAGAATATATTAATCCAATATACATTCCACCTCACTTGACAAAAATGCACTAAAACTCTAAAGTAGCCAAATATAGTGATTTTTTTTCCAATTTTACTTCTCAAACTTCTAGGTTAATATGTGACATCTTAAAAAAATAAAATGATCACAATCTAGATCAGAATTCATGTACCAATGTACTAAAGCCAAAGGGCAATCATTGCACAAACCTCAGATATGTGTAATTACAGTTCAAGAATTTCCATTTTATAAAAAAAACAACTATACATATGGATATCGAATTTTTCCAGAACCACCTACTAAAAAGACTATTTTTTCTTCACTTAATTGCCTTTCTACTTCTACCAAAATTCAGTAGTATGTGTGTAACATGTTTATGTATGTATATATATGGGTCTATTTCTTGATGCTATTCTGTTCCACTGATCTATTTGTCCATCTTTACACCAATTTCACATGGGCTTAATACTTTAATATTTAAAGGTACAAAAATCAAGATAGTATTGAGTCTCTAATTTTGTTGTTCTTCTGCAAAGTTGTTTTGGCTTCATTCTTCACATTTCCAAATGAATTTTATAATCAGCTTGGCAATTCCTACAAAAAAGCTGCTGGGATTTTTCTGTAATTGTATTGAATCTGGGAAGAACTGACACATTAATATTAAATATTTCTAACCTATGAACAAGATATATCTCTATTTTAGGTCTTCTTTAATTACTCAGTAATGTCTTATAATTTTGAGGTATATGTCATGCATATCTTTAGTCAGACTTCCAAAGTATTTCATATTTTTTGATGTTATTGAAATAGTATTGCTTTTTTTTAAATTGGGTAAATTCTTTTAATTAGAAAACAAATATACAACTTGGAACGGATTTGAGGCAAACTGTGCTATAAGCAAATTTTCTTTAAGAGGCTAAACAAAATTTAAAAAGCCAGAAACAATAAAAGAAAGTGTTTCCGGTACAGGACCAGTAGTACAAAAAAATCATGTACGAGTATCTGGATAATACACCTGTTTTGCAATAGTGCAACTTTTTTTTTAGCTGAGCCATCCTGCCACCTGTTGGCAGCTCAGCGGCAGTTCAGCTCAGGCTGGGCATCGAACTGCTGTTGCTCAGAGCTCAGCTCGCACTCTTGAGCGAGCTCTTAACCAACTGAGCCACTCGGCCAGCCCAATAATGCAACTTTTAAGTACATATTGTTGACTGTCCATAGTCCACACAGAGTTACAACTCCACACTTCCAACAACATGCTGACAGTTCCTAAAGAAAACTACTTAAAAACAGGCATAACCAAGATGTTCCCTCATTTGACCAACTCCATCTAAGTTTATATGTTCAAAAGGGCTTAGATATATCCAGAGTATGCTATAAGCAACATAGTACTTGATAGACTTTCTAAAATAAGGCCTCAGGACATTGATAGTAAGATAACATGGAGTAATGAAGTCCTAATTAGTGTACATTTTTTGACAGTAGGGGGAAACCTTTTACTGCTAAGTTACAAAGAAAAGGCAAATAAAAATTTTGTTCAAGAAATTTAACACATTCTGCACAATGTCTTCACTTTGCTATTACCATCTATACAAACCCTTCATAGTTTATTTGCCCATCATCATTAATATCTGCTTCCCTGATCATTTCATCAACCTCTACATCTGTTAACTTCTCTCCAAGGTTTGTCTTTACATGGCAAAGCTCTGCTGCATCAATAAAGCCATTGCCATCCTTACAAAACACACAGAACGCTTCTCTAATTTCTTCTTCACTGTCTGTGTCTTTCATTTCTCTTGCCGTCACTGTCAGAAATTCCAGGAAGTCAATTGTGCCATTACTATCAGCATCCACTTCATTCATATCCTGTAACTCTACTTTTGTGGGATTCTGCCCAAGAGACCTCATTACAGCTCCCAATTCCTTTGTTGCTATAGTTCCATCACCATCCTTGTCAAATAGTGAAGTAGCTTCTTTGAATTCTGCAGTCTGCTCTTCAGTGAATTGGTCAGCCATGCTGCAAGTGCTACCTACCTGTCTCTGAGATGTGACCACTTAACCACTCAGCTTGTCTGCTCCACTCAGGCTAATTTAGTATTACTTTTTTTCAAATTTCAAACATGTAGAAATACAAATTGGTTTTTGTATATTTATCTTGCATTTGCTACCTTGTTAAACTCACTTATTAGTTCTAGTACCTTTTATGGTAGATTCCATGAGATTTGCTACATAGCCAATCATGTTTTCTGGAATACAAATAGTCTGACTTCTTCCTTTCCAATTTGGATGACTTTTATTTCTTTTTCTTGACATACTACACTGACTGGAAGCTCCAATACAATAGAATGGGAGAGCAAACATTCAGTCTTTTACCATTAGGTATGGTGTTAGCTGCAAATTATTCTGTAAACATCCTCTTTCAAGTTGAAGAAGTTTCTTTTTTATTAATTTGCTGAGTTTTTAGTAGGAATTGATGTTGGATTTTGTCAAATGTTGTTTGGGGGTGTGTGTGTGTGTGTGTGTGTGTGTGTGTGTAAACTGACATCGTATTGTTTTTCTTGTTTTCAATAAGGAAAATTACAAATTTAAAACAACCTTGCATTCCTAGGATATAAACCCTATTTGGTCATAATGTATTATACTTTTTTTTTTTTTTTTAAAGATTTTATTGGGGAATTGGCGGAGGGGAACAGCGTTGGGGAATCGGGGATGGGGAACAGACAAGTTGCCGTCTTTTTGTTCTTCAGTTTAGTTGCGGAGGATGTTGCTTCACTGTTGGTATCGTCATTGCGCTCTTCCCGGATGAGGCAGATCGGTCGCTGGCCTCTGGATGGTCGCTCACCGCGGCTATTGGCAGCTCACGCTTGGCTGCCAGCCACTCACGCTGGCTGCGGGCCACTCACTGTAGCCTATGGCAGCCCGCTGCAGCAGGGGCTGCAGCCCACACCATCACCGGGGCTCGCACAGCCCAGCTCCAGGTGGAGCTGTTGTTAGCTGTAGAGGGCAGTGTCACTGGCCCTCATGTGGGATCCGAACCGGGGCCGCTGGCATCCCCAAACCAGCGCTTAACAAATGTGCCACTCGGCCGGC
Organism: Aselliscus stoliczkanus; assembly: GCA_033961575.1. Lineage (NCBI taxonomy): Eukaryota > Metazoa > Chordata > Mammalia > Chiroptera > Hipposideridae > Aselliscus > Aselliscus stoliczkanus. Next base: position 16,568,126 of record CM066728.1, on the reverse strand, counting down.
CCCTGTATTATACTTTTAATATAGTGTTGGGTTTCATTTGCTAAAATTTCTTTTTAGAATTTTTACATCTATGTACATGAGGGAGTTTTGTGAATATATACACACACACAAACATTTTTTTTTCTTAGTCTGTAGTTTTTTTTCTTGTAATGTGTTTATATAGTTTTGGTATTAGTGTAATGCTGACCTCATAAAATGAATCACAAAGAATTCCCTCCTCTTCTATTTTCTAGAAGAGTTTGTATAGAATTGGTATTATTTCTTCCTTAAATGTCTGGGAGAATTCCCCAATGAATCCTTTAACTGGACCCACAAGTTGACATCTGAAACGAGCGTTTCTATTGCACCTCCTTGCCTAGGGTAGTGGTCATGTATTTAAGCCTCTGGACAAGGGATCTTTCAAGTCCAATTCTTCAGCTGCTCCTGGTTGAGCTGAATCAGCTACTATTTCCCAAGGGCAGACTGGCCAAGTCAATGGGTAAGAAAAGTGTGTTTGTATCTGTGTACACCTCTCAATTGTTTATCTTTGCATCTATCCTCATGTCTGTGTGTGTCTGTTTTCTTTTTTTTCTTTGCCTCTGTTGTTTTCATTTTGGTAAGCTCATGAATATTGTTTGGGTGTGTTCGTGTCCATGTGTATGTCTGTGTGTGAGAGACTCTTTGTCTACTTTTAGTGACCACATTAAACCTGTAAAAATGAGACCCTTATCCAAAATAGGAAAATGTTACCCTCCCTACTTCTGTTTAAGCAATTCATTTGTTTTACACCCACCTTTTTTTAAAATCCCCATCCCTTCCAACATTTTCCCTTTGGCAACCATCAGCTTGTTTTCTAGATCTATGGGCCTGTTTCCGTTTTATTTATTTATTTTGATTTTTTTGGATCCCACATATAAGTGAGATCATACAGTATTTGTCTTTTCTCTGATTTATTTCACTTAGCATAATACCCCCTAGGTCCATCCAGTTGTTTCAAATGGCAAGAGTTCTTTTTATTGCTGAGTAATATTCCATATTTACAACATCTTTATCCATTCATCTATTGATGGACATGGGGGTTGCTTCCATATCTTGGCTATAACTAGTAATGCTGCAGTGAACATAGGGTGCATATATCTTTTCAACTTTTAGAAACTAATTTCCATCAACATTATTTCAAATTCTGTTTAAGAGTTTGTGGAAAAACAACTTAGGACCACTCAGTGGTTGTTCCTATCCATTCAGTGGACTGAGCAGTGGGGGCTGCAGACCAGTCTTCAGCAGGAAACTGCTGAATAGGCACAGAAGGCCCCTGCATGCCTTCAGACCAGCCTGCAACCTCAGGCTGAACAGCAGTTATTCAGGAGCTGGAGAAGTCCATTCATCCGAAAATTCTTCCTTGGTCACAGCCTTTACAACAGCAGCCTACTTTTCCTTTTCAATCTCTTCAGGATCTCTGTAGAAGCAGGTATCAGGTATGACCTCTCATGGGTGTTCATGGGAGATGGTGCAACACATGCACAGAACTTTCCAGGCCAGTATCCACGTCAGACGCACTGAGTGAACTACCGTGTTGTTACAAGGATAGCAATATTCATGCAGCACAGAGGAGAGTCTGTGTTACACAGAGTACTGGTAAGCAGGTTAACATAAGACGCCTCTGTGAGAGGCTGGTGGTCAGCTCTGGGGTCCGTAACCACAAGTCTCAGCTCCCAGAAGACTGCCTAGATCTGGTTAGTGAAAGTTCCAAAAGTAACGTAGCCAGCAATAGCAGTGGCTCCAGTGGCAGCAGCAAACTTCGGCACAGATCGCTGCCCAGGAATACTGGCCAGCGAGTATTCCAGGTTTTCAATGGCAACAATGGCATAAGCTGCCAGCAGGAGCTCTCCCAGGTTCCCTTCAGATTTATGTTGTAAATGCCATGACTTCTCCATTTGTAGATGTACTGTTCCATTTGGAAGTCAAAGATGGTGCCACCTAAGTGGGTTCCTGCTGCAAGGAATTTGAGGACATCAGTGGCTAGGGACATTGTGACAGTTTCCTTTAAGTTATGTGGGGAACTGAGAACAATGCCATATAGCAAGTAAAGTACATATATCTTTTTGAATTAGTGTTTTTGTTTTCTTTGGATAAATACCCAGAAATGGAATTGCTGGACCGTATGGCAGCTCTATTTTGTTTGTTTGTTTGTTTGTTTGAGGGCAGTGTCACTGGCCCTCATATTTGGGACCAAACAGGGGCCGCTGGCTTCCCAAGCCAGTGCTTAACCACCGCGCCACTCGTCCGGCCCTTGGCAGCTCTATTTTTAATTTTTGAGGAAATCTCCATTCTGTTTCCACAGTGGCTGCACTCATTTGCAATCCCACCAACAGTGTACAAGGGTTCTCTTTTCTCACATCCTCACCAGCACTTACTACTTGTTGATTTATTGATGATGGACATTTTGACAGGTATAAGGTGATATCTCATTGTGATTTTAATTTGTATGTCCCTGATGATTAGTGATATCGAACATCTTTTCATGTCTGTTGGCCAGCTGCATGTCCCTTTGGAAGAAATGTCTGTTTAGGTCTTCTGCCCATTTATTAATTGGATTGCTTAGGTTTTGGTATAAGTCGTATAAGTGACTTACATATTTTGAATATCAACCCCTTATAGGATGTATCATTTGCGAGTATCTTCTCCCATTTAGTAGGTTTTTTGTTTTGTTGGTTTCCTTTGCTGGGCCAAAACTTTTTAGTTTGATGTAGTCCCATTTGCTTTTCTTTTGTTTCCTCGCCCAAGGAGATATATCCAAAAAGATATTACTAAGAGCGATGTCCAAGAGTTTACTGCCTATGTTTTCTTCCAGGAGTTCTGGTTTCAAGTCAAGTTTTTAATCCATTTTGAGTTTATTTTTGTATATGGTATAAGAAAGTAGTCCAATTTTCAGCTTGTCTGTTCCCCTCCCGAAATTCCCCAATAAAATCTTTTAAAAAAAAACAAAGTGGTCGAATTTCATTTTTTTTCATATATCTGCCCAGTTTTGCCAACACTACTTGTTGAAGACTGTCTTTATACCACTATATATCTTTGCCTCTTTTCTTGTAGATTAATTTAACCATATAAACAAGGATTAATGAACCATGTAAGTAAGGATTTATTTCTGGGCTCTCTATTCTATTCTATTGAACAATATATCTGCTTTTATGCCAGTACCATGCTATTTTGATTATTGTAGCTTTGTAGTATATTTGCCACTTTGTTCTCACTCAATATTTGTTTGGTTATTCAGGGTCTTTTGTGGTTTCATATAAATTTCAGGATTAGTTGTTCTAATTCTGAGAAGAATGCCATTGATATTTTAATCGGGATTGCACTGAATCACTATATCACTTTAGGTAGTACAAGATGTGACCAAAAAATACAGTAAATATTTAAATTTAAAAAAGAACTTATTACAGGGCCAGCCGAGTAGCTCAGCTGGTAAAGAACTCGCTCAAGAGTGCGAGCTGTCAGGCTGGCCGAGTGACACGGTGGTTAAGCGCTGGCTTGGGACGCCAGCGGCCCCGGTTCAGGTCCCACATATGAGGGCCAGTAACACTGCCCTCAAAAAAAAAAAAAAAAAAAAAAAAGAGTGTGAGCTGAGTTCTGAGCAACAGCAGTTTGATGCCCAGCCCGAGCTGAGCTGCCACTAAGCTGCCAACAGGTGGCACAATGGCTCAGCTAAGTAAAGGATACATTGTCATTAATCCCCCTCAAAATACTCCCTCTCGCTTGGAACACACTTATCCCATAGTTCTTGCCACTTTCTGAAGCAGTTCTGGAAGTCCTCTTTCGTGAGTGTCTTTAGTTGCACTATCGTAGTTAAATTTATTCCTAAGTATTTTATATTTTCTGATATAATTATAAATGGGATTTCTTTCTTAATTTTTTCTTCTAATCATTCTTTTTTTTTTTTTTTTTTTTTTGAGGGCAGTGTCACTGGCCCTCATATGTGGGACTTGAACCGGGGCCGCTGGCTTCACCAAACCAGCGCTTAACCGCTGCGCCACTCGGCCGGCCCCATTCTTTTTTTTTTTGAGGGCAGTGTCACTGGCCCTCATATGTGGGACCCGAACCGGGGCCGCTGGCTTCCCATCGCGCCACTCGGCCGGCCTAATCGTTCATTACTGATGTACAGAAACACACCAATTTTCTGTATATTGATTCTGTATCCTCTAACTTTACCAAAATCATTTTTTAGTTCTAAGTTTCCTGGTGGTCTTTAGAGTTTTCTATATATATTATCATGTCATCTGCAAATGAGTTTTACGTCTTCCTTTCCAATTTGGATACCTTTCATTTTTTTTGTCTTGTCTGATTGCTGTGGCTAGAACTTCCACCACTATGTTAAATACAAGTGGTGATAGTGAAATCCTTGTCTTATTCCTGATCTCAGGGGAAAGGCATTCAGCTTTTTTCACCATTGAGTATGATGGTAGCTGTGGATTTGTCATAGATGGCCTTTATTATGTTGAAACATGTTCCTTCTATACCCACTTTGTTGAGTTTGTATCATAAAAGAATCTGAGGGCCGGCCGAGTGGCATGGTGATTAATCGCTGGCTAGGGAAGCCAGCGGCCCCAGTTCAGGTCCCACATATGAGGGCCAGTGACACTGCCCTCAAAAACAAAAAAAGAGGGGCCGGCCGAGTGGCACGGTGGTTAAGCGCTGGCCTTGGAGGCCAGCGGCCCCGGTTCGGTCCCACATGAGGGCCAGTGACACTGCCCTCAAAAAAAAAAAAAAAAAAAAAAAAAAATGTTGAATTTTGTCAAATGCTTTTTCTGCATCTACTGAGATCATAATATGGTTTTCACCCTTTATTCTGTTAATGTGGTGTATCATACTAATTAACAGATGTTGAACCATACTTGCATCCCTGGGATGAATCCCAGTTGGTCACAGTGTATAATCCATTTAATGCATTGTTTTTTTGTGTGGTTTTTTTTTTTAGGGCAGTGTCACTGGCCCTCATATATGGCCCCCAAACTGGGGCCGCTGGCCTCCCAAGCCAGCACCCAACTACCACATCACTTGGCCGGCCCCCTTTAATGCATTGTTGAATCCAGTTTGCTTATATTTTGTGGAGAATTTTTTGCACCTATGTTCATCAAGGATATTGGCCTGTAATTTTCTTTTTTTGTAATGTCTTTATTTGGTTTTGGTGTCAGGGTAATGCTGACTTCATAAATTTGGAAGTGTTCCTTCTGCTTCAATTTTTTTTGCAATAGTTTAAAAAATAAATGATTTTATTGAGGCCTATTACATATTTCATTACATACAGCTGAAATCACTTATATCTCATGAGTTAACAATGTAAACAACTGTTTAAATACCTGAGCCTGTTTACTATCTACCTCAACATTTCTGTGCTGATTTTTCAAGACATTAAATAAAATGACTAGCCTAGTATCCAATACATACAGATATTTAACAAATGTCAGTTCCCTTCCTTCTGAATCTTACTTTAACCCGTCAAAGGGTTATATAGGGATTCCTTTAGTGTCAGGTATCACTCTAGTAATAGTTATCTCTGAGCTATTTGAGCTGGAAAATTAAAAAACAAATTTCAGTTGAAAAAGAAATAGGTCAACTCACTCACTATTATAGTGAAATGAGATCCTTCACTTGTTCGTACCATAGATTTTGGAATGTCTTTTAAACAAAATATGAAAAAAATTACAAAACAAAACAAAACGCCAAAGTAGCACTGAATCATTAAAAAGGTGTAAAACAGGAAAAACAAGAGTGCAATGATACACAGTATAACAATTATAATATTAAATCTTCCCAATAATGACTATGGTTCTAAAATTTGGTCCTTATATTTAAGTAAAGCAAACTTCCTATTAACACAATAGTATACACACAGAAATGCATTCTGTAATCTGTATCAGAAGCTCCAATCCTGACATATGGTTAGTGAGTCAAACCACATTAAAAAAATAAAAATAGGCACTTACCTCAAAATCACACTCTTCTCCCACAGCATATTTGGTCATGATCTCCAACCAAGCAGTATCTACCAACTTTTCTAAGGAGGCTGTGTTATGATGAACCATTTCCAGAACAAGTTTCTCATACCAGGCAGGAAACTCTTCCTTCAAACTAAACAAGTATGTTATAGTTACCAAGAAAATATATAAAAAAAACAAAGAACTATTCAGAGTTTTAATTCAATTCAGGGGTCAATTCAAACATTTCTTTGGCAAATATATGCAAGGCACTGGGGAATACAAAAATTAAACACCATGCGGTACACAGGAAAAAGAAAAGAATTTTTAAGTAGTTTTGTCAGACTGACCTATCCAAGTTAATCTTCTCATCTATAAAATAAAAATACTAGGGTCATCATTAGTGAGGTTAATTATTTCCCCATTAGTTTTTTTTTCTTTTTAGGTGTGACTTATTTATTCACAGCCTCTTCCCATTTTTTAGTTAGGACACTGTAACAATTATGTTTGTATTATGTCTCAATCAATAATATGCTTTCATATATAGTCATTCATTTAGTTCTCATAATACATTATGAAGTACCTAGAATTTTCATTTTTAAAAATAAGGAAAATTAATCAGGAAGAGTTAATATGTTGGAACCATGACTTAACTTCAAAGCCCTTGCAAAGTAAAACTATGATGTACCACTTTTCACTTATTAAACTAGCAAAAAAGAATTTTAATTATACCCAACATGAGCAACTGAATAGTGCAATGTAACAATCATACACTACTGACAGCCTATGTTTCAACTTTTTTGGAAAGCAGTTTGACAACAACTATCAAAACTGTCATATGTGCACAAAGATATTCACTGCTGGTAACAGAAAGTAGGAAGCAACCTAAATGGATAATTGTTAGATATCCAATTCTGACCAGATAGTTTAGTATTTGCCTTGTGGGTAAAGGAGGGCATCAGGTGTGAGAACATTCATACAAATGCAAGTACTAGGTTTATTATCATCTTAAAATATTCTCAATCACTCTGTGCTATTTGTAACTACAAATGTTCCACCAACTGACTGCTAGACTTAAAAGCTCTTATACTCCCTTATAATTAACCCACCGAGTTAGCTGCTATTCCCTAGTCATAATCAATAAGCTTCTAGTCTCCCTGTTAAGGCTGTTACCTTTGTCCTCTCCCCACTGTCCTCCTTCACAACTTAATCATTTTTCAGAGATGTCCTCGGACTTCCTCAAGTTCATAAGGCCTTTCTCAGCCCCTGTAAATTCACACACTCTTTCCATTAGTCCTCCCAGTCACTTGGCTTAAACTTCATTATCTGGGTTATTTCTGAGTGAAATTGGACAATGCCGTTCAGATTCTTATGCTAACTCTGTATTATTTACATTCTTGTAACAAATATGCATTACTTTTATAATCAGGAAAAAAAAAATTCTACTTTAAATTAAAATTGTAAAACCTGTCTTTTTCAGTTATTCCTCCCATCGCCCCCTATACTGTTACTTATCCAATTACATAAAACATTCCTCAAGTGTGTTCTTCAGAACTTCCATCTGATGCAATCAGTTCTGAGGTCAGATAAGTTTGAAGCCCACAAAAATCAACCAAGCTAGTTTCTTTACTACAGGTCTTCTGAAAATCGGTAACATGCTAAAGTGTATAACTTTTCAAGAACAAAGTGTGTAGTGGTTTTCCAAAATTATGGCCAAAACCCTCTTTTCAGGAAGAATTAGAGAATCCATCTCATTCTTTCTATTCCCAGTAGTGCCATGACTCCCAACCTGAACTGTACCCTCGCTAGGCTACGCAGCCTTGCACCTGTCTCTTCCCTTTCTAGCTCATCCTGCACACTGCCTCCAGATTCAACTTCTCAAAGCCCAACTTCAATCATCACTGTACCGTCATATGTACTACCTCTCTTGTTCAAAAATTATTGCTGTCTTCACACTGTTCACTGAATTAAATTCAAATGTCTCATCTTGTCTTCAAACATCACACATCACCTTCTTCATGAAGTCCCATTAAGTTTTCCCTAACAACTCCAGGTTAGTCTCCTTTGTTCCCAAAAACACATCCAGAGAAAGGAGCACTATCTCTATTTGCAAAGAGCAAACAGTACATGCTTATATAGAGCAGAGGGCTGTGCCTAGGTACAGTAACCAGTTCAAGAAAAAGTAAAATATGAGACCTGCCGTCAAAAAGTTTACTGGCTAATACGGGAGGCAACAGCAGCCCATGGACCAAATCCAGCCTACTATCCGTTTTTGTAAATAAAATTGTATTGGAACACAGTCACTCCCATTCATTTATGTATTATCTATAACTGTTTTCAACGTACAACTTCAAAATATAGTAAACCCTAAAATATTTACTAACTGGCACTTTATAGAAAAGGTTGGCCAACTCCTGGTCTAAACAAGGAATATACGGGCCGGCCGAGTGGCGCATTGGTTAAGCGCTGGTTTTGGGATGCCAGCGGCCCCGGTTCGGATCCCACATGAGGGCCAGTGACACTGCCCTCTACAGCTAACAACAGCTCCACCTGGAGCTGGGCTGTGCGAGCCCCGGTGATGGTGTGGGCTGCAGCCCCTGCTGCAGTGGGCTGCCATAGGCTGCAGTGAATGGCCCGCAGCCAGCGTGAGCGGCCCGCAGCCAAGCGTGAGCTGCCAATAGCCGCGATGAGCGACATCCAGAGGCCAGCGACCGATCTGCCTCATCCGGGAAGAGCGCAATGACGATACCAACAGTGAAGCAACATCCTCTGCAACTAAAACTGAAGAACAAGAAGACGGCAACTTGTCTGTTCCCCTTCCCCGATTCCCCAACGCTGTTCCCCTCCACCAATTCCCAAATAAAATCTTTAAAAAAAAAACAAAAAAAACCCACAAGGAATATACATAAATAACACTAATCCAAAACAGAATGATGTAAGTGACCCAAGCAAAGAAGAAATGGACACCAGGTTAACAGATTTGAGTAATTATTAGTCAGTGATGGAGCCATGACTAGAACCCAGGTCTAAACTGAACCCAGGGCTGTTACACCAGCAAAAGAGCAGGATAGTATTAGATTACTAAATTGCATGCTCTCTGCTTATCTAGTATCAAGAGAAGCCAATAAGCAGTCCACAGAAAAAGATTCTATTCCAAATTCCCAAAAAAGTAATTTTATCAATCCTAGTTTCTACTTACCAATTGTATGCTCCTATTGCACAAATTCTGAGTATTTTCTTTGAGAGAATACCCAGATAAGCAGGCACTTTGAATATACACAGGATTTTTAAGACATCTCATTTAAACAACCCCTTACATAAACGGTCTTCAAACTGCTTATTTATTTATTTATTTATTTATTTTTTTTTTTGAGGGCAGTGTCACTGGCCCTCATATGTGGGACCGAACCAGGGCCGCTGGCTTCCCAAGCCAGCGCTTAACCACTGCGCCACTCAGCCGGCCCTGCATATTTATTTTTGATAGCTGCTGTAAATACTGTCTTAAACTTCAAATGACCACAAAATAAAACCTTCTGCTAATCTGCTACCTCCACATTATCATACTTCTAGATCATATTCACTTCCATTGCTTAGAACCACATTTACAGAGTATTTACAAGGTAAAAGTATACTGCAAGAACACTCAAAGGCCTGGTAACTATGTAAATAAGTATACACAATTATAGATTCCACACACTTTGTTACTAACAAAATGCCACTAGGCAAGGGCATTATACTAATGCAATGTATTCCAATTTATGCCCCATAAATTTAAACACAAATATTGCTTTACAGTTACTATTCTCCCTTTCCTAACAATATGAAGATGGTGCTAGAAGAGGAATGCTTCTATTACTTACAGCTCAGCAACTTCCTGTTCCTCTTCCCAGGCCTCCTTGTGTGTTAGTTGACTGCTTCCGGTACTCTTACACGTCCAAATGCGTTCACTGTACCTTTCCAAGCGGGCTTCATACTCTCTGTTAGCAGTGGCTCAGGAAAACAATATTCAAGCAACAGAGACAAATAATCCATATCCATAAAATACTTATACATAGGAAAAACCCTATAGTATTCTTTTTTTTTTTTTTTTTAAAGATTTTATTGGGGAATTGGAAGGGGAACAGCATTGGGGAACTGGGGAAGGGGAACAGACAATTTGCTGTCCTTTTGTTCTTCAGTCTAGTTGTGGAGGACGTTGCTTCACTGGCCCATGTTGGTATTATCATTGCACTCTTCCTGGCTGAGGCAGATAGGTCGCCGGCCACTGGACGGCTGCTCACGTTGGCTCATGGCAACTCACGCCGGCTGCCGGCCACTCAAGGTAGCTTTACGCAACCCACTGCAGCCTCACTGTAGCCGAAGCCAGCGACTCACAGCAGACCAGCTCCAGGTCGAGCTGTTGTTCATCATCTTAGCTGTGGAGGGCACAGTGTCACGCCCTCATGTGGGATCCGAACAGGGGCCCTGCTACTCAAGAGCTGGCGTCCCAAGCCAGCTTTTAATGAACGTGCCACTCAGCGGGGCCTGTAGTATTCTTTGTATGATGTACAGCATAAGATAAAATAAAATCAGTTTTCAATTGGCAAATCCAAACAAGGTGATTAAGACTAAACTATGATCGGGGCCAGCCAAGTGGCTCAGTTGGTTAAGAGCGAGAGCTCTGAGAAACAGGGTCACCAGTTCGATTCCACATGGGCCAGTGAGCTAGTTGCACCCGTGCTGAGCTGCCAACAGGTGGCAGGATGGCTCAGCTGGTTAGAGCATATGCTCCTAACAATAAGGTTTCCAGTTTGATTTGCACATGGGATGGTGGACTACACCCACCCGCCACTAAGACTGAACACGGCACCTTGAGCTGAGCGGCCACAAGCTGCCATTGGGCAGTCGGATGGCAACTAGACTTGGAGCTGAGCTAGCTGTGCCCTCCACAACTAAGATTGAAGGACAACAACTTGGCTGTTCCCCTTTCCCAATTCCCCAACACTGTTCCCCTACCCCAATTCCCCAATAAAATCTTTAAAAAAAAAAACCAAAAACGCAAAAATGCTCAGCCTTTAAAAAACAAAAAAAAGACTGAACTATGATTAGAATGGTTTCATGTTTTACAAATAAAATATTAGTATTTTAGTACAAATGTTTTCTTCAATTCACCCCAAGTTTCATTTCACAAGACTCACACAGTACTAACAATTCATAAGAAAAAATAAAGGCAAAATAAGACATAAGTCATAAGGAAAAGAATTTACGGTATGTGAAATTATTATACAGCTCAGATGGTCAGGAAGTTTAAGAATCAGTTCCACATTAAGATGAGATGACTAGTCCAGCCTCACAGGCAGTTTGAAATAACCATGCACATCTGCTAATGATACATTTACTAAAAGTCTGGCTTTTACCTTAGAAACACCTGTTGATTCATTCTTAGGGCTTAAAAAATAAATTTCATAAAGTCCTAAAAATAACTTTGATATAATATTTATCCAGTCTTTATGCTGTCTCCAATAATACATTCACAAGTCATTTACCAGTCATTGTTTGTTTGTGAAATGGAGGAAGAGAACATCATAAATTAGTGCCATATACACAGTGACTCCACAACATTCTAACTAGAATTCACTATCAGCCAGCCGCATTCAAATTCAAATGACAAGTAACTATTTTAGCACAGCATCAGATGCTCAAGCAAGAAAATAAACTGACACCACAACCAGAGAATTAGCTGACATTTTTTTATACTGGTTGAAATAAAAGTATTTAAACAACTCCCTTCAAAATATTATCTCACAACTAAACAAGTAATTCATTTCTAATATACGGAGATTCTTAGTTTTCCCGAGTTATGATCAGAGAAAACAGAAACAGGGACAAATCTATAGGTAATCCCAAACAGCAGTTTTAGCCAATAGTAAAAGCACTTGCCCTCACTATATCATTCTCCGGATCTAACAAAAACAAAGCAATAAGTCTATTTTCCTCACCGCGGTGGTGCTAATATTTAAAGGATTAAACAAAGTAGAGTAACAGTAAAAACCAGGAGTCAGACTTCCACATAAAGCTATGTAAATCCAATTACTAAAAATTTATAAAAACCTACACGGTCTCCCTTATCTGCAGTTTTGTCTTCCACAGTTTGCTATCCACAGTCAAATACGGTCTGAAAATACTAAATGGAAAATTCTAGAAATAAACGATTAAGTTTTGAATTGCATGCTGTTCTGAGTAGTATGATGAAATCTTGTGCCATCCAACTGGTGAATCACCCCTTTGTCCCGTGTATCCAGGCTGTATATGCTACCCACCCATTAGTCACTTAGTAGCCATCTCTGTTATCAGATCAACTGTCTGGTTATCGAAGTGCTTGTGTTCAATTAATCTTTATTTTACTTAATCATGGCCCCAAAGCACAAGGGTAGTGTTGCTGGCAATTCAGATATGCTAAAGAGAAGCCTTAAACTTTCTCATAAGTATGTATGTATAGGAAAAAACACGTATAGGGTTCAATACTATTTCAGTATTACGGTACTGTTTCAAGGTATCCACTGGGGGTCTTGGAAAGAATGCCCCTTGGATAAGGGGGACTTTTGTATATAGAGAAAAGAAAATAGCATGGCTTGCATTATCATAAATAACTAATCAACAAGATGGATTTGTTTTCTGTTTTTGTTTGCCTGTTTGCATTGAGGGAGGGGAGGTAAAATAAAGACAGAGAATCAGTAATTGGATTCATTCAAACATACAAAAAGCCTAATCCTCTAATATGTTATTTAGCTACACTGAAGAAATTCTCGGGCCAGCTGAGTGGCACGTTGGTTAAGAGTTGGCTTGGGATGCCAGCTCTGAGCAGCAGGGCCCTGTGGTTAGGATTCCACATGAGGGCCAGTGACGCTGCGCCCTCTGCAGCTAAGGTGGTGAACAACAGCTCGACCTGGAGCTGGGCTGCAGTGAGCAGCTGTGAGCGGCTGTCCAATGAATGGCCAGGAAGCAACTGCCTCAGCCGGGAAGAGAGCAATGATAATACCAACATGGGCCAGCGAAGCGATGTCCTCCGCAACTAGACTGAAGAACAAAACAACAGCAACTTCTCTGTTCCCCTTCCCTAATTTCCCAGCGCGGTTCCCCTCCAATTCCCCAATAAAAAAATCTTAAAAAAAAAAAGAAATTCTCTGAGTAATCAGGGTGAATGCAAATGAGATTAGCAAATATGTCCTCAAAAAAGAACATTAAGTTTTTATTATTAGTTGTTATTTTTAAAAGTAGGACTAATTTGGGGCCGGCCGAGTGGCGTGGTGGTTAAGCGCTGGCTTGGGAAGCCAGCGGCCCCGGTTCAGATCCCACATATGAGGACCAGTGACACTGCCCTCAAAAAAACAACAACAAAAAAAATTGGACTAATTTGCCCAGTCCATCTTCCTTGATTCTAGACCCATATAGTCAACAACACACAAAACTGCTATCACCTGGATGCCTCAATGATACCTCAAATCCAACTTTTTCTAAACTAAATTCTTATTACCTTTCTCCTCCCTCCCAAATTTGCTCCTTAACAGATAATCCCAATCTCACTGAATGGCCTAAGTGCAAAATCAGAAATCAGTAAATCATCCTCATCCTCATCTATTCAGTCTTTAACTACAACCACTTACATATTTCTCAATTCAGTCTTTTCTCTCCAGTAACACAGCCATTATCTAAATCCAGCCTCTGATACTCATTGCCCACCCAGCCATAACATTTCAAAACATTTTAATTGGCCTCACTGGTAATCCTCTTCTCTGGTCCTTTGTGCTTCTCATCATAACATCCTTATTTCTCAATTTTGTTTGATTTTAAACTCATTTCTTCTTCTGATTAATAATCACATTTGCCCTCAGACCCCCTGAAATGCAAACATGTTCGCAATCCTCTGACTTCCATGGTACTTAAAAAACACTCTACCAATCAAGATTTTGTTGAGGTTTATTTTCTGTGATTTTCATTATTTTAAGAAGAAAAAAGGAGAAACCTTGTTTCAAACAGTATCATATTTAAATACCAAATACTGACTGATTATGGTTTTTCAAACAATGAAAAGTCCCTTCTACCTTATATGTATCTTTCCCACCCTCCTTTGAAAATCACTTCATTTTCAGTCTGGGTGACCTCATCCATTTCCATAACTTCAATTACAATCTATATGTTGATAATTTCTTTCACCAGCTCAGTCTCCTCTCTAAACTCCAGGTCCATAAAGGAGGTCTGACTGAGAATTAAGTTTGCAAACTCATCCTAGAAAAGTGCTACATACCTCAATGCTGAATATCACTATGGTCACCTTCAAAGTACTCCCCTTGGGAAGCTATGCACCGACACCAGCACCTAGTCCACCCTTCAAAGCAATTTTGGAACTCTTTTTCTGGAAAGGCCATAAGAGCTGTTGTCGTATTACCCTTGATGTCCTGAATGTCATCAAAATGTCTTCCTTTCAATATTTCCTTTATCTTCAGGTAAAGAAAGAAGTTACTGGGGACCAGATCAGGTGAGTAGGGATGGTGTTCCAATACAATTACAGTAAAACCTTGGATTGCGAGTAACGTGATATGTGAGTGTTCGGCAAGACGAGCAAACATTTCTAATACATTTGAATGTGGTAAACGAGCGATGTCTTGCAATACGAGTAGTTTGTTTCCGGAATCAATTATGTTTGCAAACCAAGGTATTACTGTATTTGTTTACTGGCTAAAAACTCCCTCACAGACAGTGTTGTGTGAGCTGGTGCATTGTCATGATGCAAGAGCCATGCATTGTTGGCAAAAAGTTCAGGTCATCTAACTTTTTCAAGCAGCCTTTTCAGCACTTCCAAATAACAAACTTGGTTAACTGTTCATCCAGTCGGTACAAATTCATAATGAATAATCCCTCTGATATCAAAAAAGGTTAGCAACATTGTTGCAACAAGTTCGCGAGCTTAATTGTCTGACCTCATATACATTAGTAATGTGGACATCTCCACTTGGATATCCATAGGAACTCAGTATGAGTGTCCAAATTAAACATTTCACTTCCTATTCCCCCAGCCCATGCCCAGTCAAAATAAAAATTAAACACTTGCTCCTCTTTCAGGGTTCTCTGTATCAGATATTGACACCGCTAACCAAGTGGCAACCAAAACATTATCCTTGACTCCTCCCCAATCAATCACCAAATTCCGTCCAAGCTACCTATTTATTTCTGAGATCCATCTATTGTACTTCTCTCCACCTCAAGGACTAGTAAATTTATTCAGACCGCCGATACCTATTGCCTAAATTATTTAATGAACACTTACTTTACTAAGTCTAGGTGTTGCTAGTCTCATGGCTGCAGATCTATTCTCAACACTACAGTCAGTGATCTTTCTAACCTAAAAGCCTGCTTCTTTCCAGTTCAAATTTTTCAACAGCCAATAAATTTAAGGTCAAGTCCTCAACCGTCTCACAAGGACCTGTGTGATACAACCCTTTTCACCACTAAGGAACTCCATCTCTATTCCCACTTCTTCACTCCAGCCATATGAAACTTCAATTTTTAAAAAAATCAAGAACCTTTCAAACTCAGAAACTCTTCAAATAACAGTCCTCTATTCTTTTTTTTTTTTAGATTTTATTGGGGAATTGGGGAGGGGAACAGTGTTGGGGAATCGGGGAAGGGGAACAGACAAGTTGCTGCCTTTTTGTTCTTCGGTCTAGTTGCAGAGGACATTGCTTCACTGGCCCATGTTGGTATCATCATTGCGCTCTTCCCGGATGAGGCAGATCGGTTGCCGGCCTCTGGATGGTCACTCACGACTATTGATTGGCAGCTCACGCTGGCTGCCGGCCACTCACTGTAGCCTATGGCAGCCCACTGCAGCAGGGACTGTAGCCTACACCGTCACCAGGGCTCACACAGCCCAGCTCCAGGTGGAACTGTTGTTAGCTGTAGAGGGCAGTGTCACTGGCCCTCATATGTGGGATCCGAACCGGGGCCGCTGGCATCCCAAAACCGGCTCTTAACCAATGCGCCACTCAGCCGGCCCAACAGTCCTCTATTCTTAATCTAACTATTCTAATCATCATTAGATCTCAACTTAAAAGTTCCCTGAAATACAGTACATTGTTATTATTTTTTCCAAATATTCACCTGCCTTCCATAAAAGAATTATACTTCTACACCTATTGCCATGTGGTTTCCTCAGGTATAGAGGAAAAATATTCCCTCTCCACTGATGTTGGGCTTGGCCACATGACTAGCTTTGACCAATAGATGTGAGATGTGATAGATGCCACCTCAAGGCAGAAGCTTAAAAAGCCATCAAGGTTTCTTCCAGCTGTTTCTGCCACTAGAAAAATATGCTGCAGACTGGGATGCTCTTTCAGCCTGGGCCGAGGAATAAGAAAAATGTGTCTGTCTTCTTCCATTTTTTCACCCATTTTCTTTTTTTTTCAAATGTGATCAGGAGAAAATTTTTAATTCCATGTGGTTCATCTTATTGGACAGCACTATAACCTAAGGTTTACATTTAGGAATGAATGCCTCTGATAACACAAAATTTCTAAGTGGCTAGTCATCAAAATTAGAGTAATTTCTAAAGTCTAAAACTGAAATTCCTACAACGCTTAACATTGGGTATTTTTAAGTTTATGTAACTCTGTTCTGGTTATTAATTTATGTTAAGAAAAAGTAAGAGAAAAAAGTGAAAATGAAAGAAGAAAATGTCCACTAAAAGGATACTGAATCAGCTGCCTCTAAATCATATTTCAGATTCTAGGTTAACAAAATAAGTCACTCACTCTTAAAAAACCACTCAGAGCAAATGCCAATTGAGGTTTTTATGTTCCAGCGACTGCTGTACATATAATTGCAGACAAAATGTCAAAGCAATTCTCTAAAGGTTGTGTAAGCTATAAATGATAAGATATTTTCAAATCTCAGACTATCTATCTCATATACATCTACTTTTTCATTAGTTCAAGAGCTACCTCCTTATCATAATATGCTGCTTCTTTGTTCTCATTAGCCATGTAAGGATTGTTTCTTTCAATAAAGTACTTGATTCTACAAGTGCCTGAAAGGAAGTGGCCCAGGAAAGTATGGAGATTAAAGAAGCACAACTATAACCCGAAGACTTCTAAGAAAGATGACAAAGCACCACATCAAGGTTTGCTTTTTATCCTCTTTTCTCTTTGGACCACTTTGTTATTAAGTTAAAAATAACTCTAATCTGGTACCATTTGTTACTTTTAATAGAAATTAAACTATAAAAATCAATGTGGGGCAGGCCGAGTGGCCAGTTGGTTAAGAGCTGGCTTGAAACACCAGCAGCCCTGGTTCGGATCCCATATATGAGGGCTAGTGACACTGCCCTCTATAGCTAACACGGTGAACAACAGCTCCACCTGGAGCTGGGCTGCTGTGAGTTCCCGGGATGGCATAGCTGCAGTCCCTGCTGCAGTGGGCTGCCATAGGCTACAGTGAGTGGCCGGCAGCCAACGTGAACGGCTGGCAGCCGGTGTGAGCTGCCAAGAGCCACTGTGAGCGGCCGTCCAGAGGCCAGCGACCCATCTGCCTCATCCAGGAAGAGCGTAATGACAATACCAATGTGAGCCAGTGAAGCAATGTCCTCCACACCTAGACTGAAGAACAAAAGGACAGCAACTTGTATGTTCCCCTCCCCCAATATCAACACTGTTTCCCTCCCCCAATTCCCCAATAAAATCTGTAAAAAAAAAAAAATTGATTCTAGGACCAGCAGAGTGGCTCAGTTGGTTAAGAGCTTGCTTAAGAGTGCGAGCTCTGAGCAACAGGGTCGCCGGTTCAATTCCCACATGGGCCAGTGAGCTGTGCCCCAGTTAAGCTGCTGACAGGCGGCAGGATGGCTCAGCTGGTGAGAGCACGTGCTCCTAACAACAAGGTTGCCTGTTTGAGATGATGGGCTGTGCCCACCCAAAACTAAGACTGAACTCAGCATCTTTTTTTTTTTTTTTTTTTTTTGAGGGCAGTGTCACTGGCCCTCATATGTGGGACGGAACCAGATCTGCTGGCTTCCCAAGCCAGCACTTAACCACCGCACCACTTGGCCGGCCCTGAACTCAGCATCTTGAGATGAGCTGCCACCCTGGTGGCTAAGGGGATAGAGAGTGCACTTGTAACAAGGCTGCTGGTTCAACTCCCGCATCAGATGGTGGCTACGCCCACCTGCAACTAACTGAACACAGCACCTTGAGCTGCACGGCACAACTGGACTTGGAGCTGAGCTTGCCGCGCCTCCACAACTAAGACTGAAGGACAAGTTGGCTGTTCCCCTTCCCCAATTTCCCAACACTGTTCCCCTCTCCCAATTTCCCAATTTTAAAAAAATCTAAAAAAAAAAATTGATTCTGATAAAAGTGAATTTTTCCGACTAAGATCTAGTGTCTCACCTGTAGTACTACCCTAGGGAATAATGTACCATAGATTCAAAGATACAGTACAATAAACACAATCGTCAATACTATAACACCCCGTCTTTAAATGTGTGCATCATTCACAACTACCACTGAAAATTTAATGAAAATGTACAATGATGCCTTCAAAAACATACCAACACTCAGAGATTTAAATGAATAAAACATAAATTTGCTATAGACTACACATGCAATCAAAAGGTAGGTAGGTAGGTATTAGGAGAAAACTGAAGTATCAAAACCTATTAAAAACATAATTATAACTATAAATTAAGAACTGGAAATAACAATACCTCAAATGGCAGCTTTTACCCAACCACATACTTATTCTCCTCTATGAAATTCCTAATAGTCTAATAAAGAAATATGCCAACCTACCAACCACACAATACAATTGTTTAAAAACCATCCTTAAAGTGCTTCCACTTGTAGAAATTCCCAAGTGAGCAATTTCTCCCCAATATGTAACACAATTTAAGAACTCCTTTGTTAAAAGGTTCTAAATATTGGTGTGGGAAAAGTTTTAAGCGAAGATTTTTATTAAATACATACCACTCTAAAAGTTTCAGGTTTCAACTGTCATCATTAAGAGGAACTCCTCATATAACATATATATACATATATATCATATTTCAATGATTTCAGTAAATGATATGAAAAAGCCTGTGCTGCCAGTTCTAAATTAGCTATCTACAGCCATTTTTTACATTGCTCAGTACCTATTACAGACTTAGAACTTGTCTCTTCTCTGTCAAGTTTCTTACACTCCATTAGAGCCAGACCTGAAAAATTAACATCTGATTAATATTAGTGTGTGAGTAACCATCAACTGCACAAAAGATGACATCTGAATGACATTTGAAAAGGATATGGCAGATTCCCACAAGTAATGTTTTATTCTACCAATGTTTGGAATGTTATTAAAAAAAAAAAAAAAGTAGGGCACCTTTAGAATAATGCTATATCTAGTAGAACTAGAGTACTTCTCCAAAGCAATCCAGAATTCTAACAGGACAAGGAAAGGAACCAGATGACCACCCACACCTGTCCTTTAAATGCACCTTATTTTATGTCACAAACTGACACAAAAGTAGACTAACATCATTAAAAGAAAGGAGAAACATTCCGTTTTCTTTTCTTGATTTACTTACAGGGATAAAGTAGGATTCTACTCCTGACTCTCATCATTTACAGTGTGTGTGACCTTTAACACGTCAACCTCAATTCTCTGGACTCACCTGGCAAACCAGGCAGGAGAATCTGACCATCTCCTAAATCCATTCAGGTCTGAGATGCTCTAGTTATATTTCAATATCCTTCCTACAGCATTGATTCACTTTCCAGGTCTCTTTGTATGTAAACACCCATCATTCACAAACTACACTGAAACAAGAATGAGATTATCCTATCAAGTATTACATTAAAGGGAAAATCAAAGAGAAATTAAATTATATTGCTCCCCTGGGCACTTCCTTCTCTATACAAATGCAAGCAGAAGCCACAAGAAGTAGAGTCCTAAAGGGAAAGAGCTAAAATAATACATTAAAATAAAACTGAATACATTAGTCTTCACTCTTGAAGCCTTCTGTACATTAAAGAAAGCTTGATTCAGAAATCCTTTTTACACTTAACCTTCAAAAAGGACTCAACTGGCATCCATAGAAAAAGTAAATAAGCGTACAACTGTTAACCAAATCACTAAGCTTGTGCAAAACACAATGATTAGAACAGAAGATGCTCCGTATTTAAAGCATCAGCCTCACGCTTCTAAAGTGTAACATAAAAACTTTTAAGTATATCTTGGCATCTAGTTTAAATTTTACTTAAAAACAAATACCAATCTCCTTCTAAATCGTCAAAATTTCAAACCTGTGCATGTCCAGGCATCAGCTACTCCAAGGTATTTTTTTCCTTCCCTTTCCTCCTCTAGGTCTGGAAATTCATTCTTGGTGTTGTGCCTCACGAGAATCCGTCAGTTCATTAGCAGCCTAAAGTCCGCTCCGGAGGAGAAAAACCCAAGTGCCATCGCAGAGATCGGAGTAACACGCAGTCGAGACTTGTGCACAAGCCGGATCACGAGGCCACGCGGGTACAATTTCAACAACTTAAGTTGAAGGTTTAATTTAAAAAGAAAAAGAAGCAAAGGAAACCCCGCTCCCCGTGGTACTTAGGGCCTAAAGCCAACCACGGGGGGTGTGGGGGAGGGGGTCCGCTCAACGCAGAGGCCCGTGGACAAAGTGCGGGGCCGAGGGAAGGATGCAGGGCGCCGGGCTCCGAGGGCCTGAGCGGGGCCGGCGCACACCCCCGCCCGCTCCCCCGCTCCAGACGGCGGGCTCGGGCTCCGTGCAGGCCCGGCGTCGCAGGCCATGCTGACAGCTGCCTCCGACGCAGGGCTGCCAGGTCCTGCAGCCCGGCGATCCCCTGGCCCACTCTGCCCCACCCCGCAGCAGCCAGGCTGGCGCGGCTAGAAAAGGATACTCCCGGGTGCGGAAGGCCTCCTGAGTGTGCGCGATTGTGAAGAGCGGCTCCTCGCCGGGCAGCGGCTTCACCAGCGGGAAAGGCTTGCGGCCCAGGAGCGGCGCCATCGCAGCGGCGGCAGCAGCAGGGAAGGAAGAGGCGACGGCTCCGCGAGCCCGCGGTGCAACGCTAGGCCCTGCGGCCCGGAGTGAGCCCTGGCTCCTGGGGGTGGGGTGGGGGAGGGGAGGGGTGAGAGGGCGGCGCGAACTCGGCTCCCTCACTGCTGGCGCGGCCGCGCGAGGACCATGGAACCGGACGCGAGAGCGCAGAACTCCCACGCACACTGCTGCACCGCCCGGCAGCCTCCGGCCAACCTTCGCTACCGATCCCCGCGTTCGGCAGTCACGACTCCTCCTCAGCTGCACAGGAGGAAATTATTGAAAAATGGCGGGAGATTCCCCTCCTCCCCCCCGCCCGGCCAGTGCACACACTAACTTGCTCCCCTGTGGCGCCGGTGGCGAATGATCCAATAGGCGGAGAGCTGGTCAGCGCTCACAGTCAGTTGGCTCAGAGGAGCTGCCGCTCTGTCCTTGAGTCCCGCCCCCTTCCCCGACCGCGTAGTTGGGTTGCAGCGCACCAGAGGGCAATATGAGAGGTGAAAGGTCACGTTATGTAAGCGCCGCTGACAGGCATGCGGGCTTTCACCCGCGGGGTTGGTAGTGGGGGAGAGCGGGGAACCGAAAAGCCGGGATTTCAAGGTGGTCAGGCCCGAGAAGCGCCCTAACATATACAGACACTGCGCCATCTGTCACCGACGGCGACACCGACATCCGGGCACCACTGTCCGTGTGGTGCGCCGGAGGGGGGAGGGGGAGCGCGCGGCCAGGGGCTTTGTCTTTCCACTTGTGCTCCGCCCCCCTTCTTAAAGGCGCCGCTCTCGGCCACACCCGGAGATGCGCGGGTGGAGCGGATGGGAGGAGGGGTTGGCGGGAAGTAACCCCAAGACCTTGCCCAAGCAAAGGGTCTACTGAAGGAGAAGTGGAGCCCCAGCCTTGCTCACCCTAAAGTTAATTTCTGGACGAAAGTGTGGTTCAGATGTGGATATTATTATGGTGCTTGTTTTTAGGGGCTTGCTGGAAAGGATACTCTAGAAGCTTCTTGGAAAATATATTAAAGGAGATCCATCTATTAAAGACATCCATTTCTTTACAGAGTCTGGACTAGCACCTACAATGTTGCTAACCCTGTGTTGGGTGGTATGGGGCGGGGACGAATAAAACAGATTGCCCTGCAAAAATGAGACAAATAATCACAGTTCTGTGTGATGAGTGCTGAACAAAGTGCACACTAAGTAGACAGCAATAACTGCCTGGAGAGTGAGACATTTGAACTGCTTTAAGCTGACTACACCCACCTAGTCCAAAATCTGTTTGGCTATTCAATCAGAAATACACTAACAATAATTGTCTCCCTATTAAATTGTCCCCCTGGTTTCAAAGATCTTCAGTGGCCCCAGAACATACTTTCCCAGCCTGTTCTTCAGCAGGGCTAGGCTGCTAGGTGTCCCTGAATGCAGCATACCAATACAAGACTTTTTCTCCTTTTCTTCTCACATTGAGATGAGAAGTATACCTCCAATAAAAGCTAAGTTCTAGGTCAGACACCACCTCTATGGAGCCTCCTCTGATCACCTAGCAGAGAAGGGAGCTCATCTTCTTCCAGTTGCCATTTCTACTAAGCGAATTAGGAGAAACTCAGAGGATGTGTCATTTGAGTTGATTGTGAAACGGTAAGCAGCACTTGACTAGGCAGAGAAATGAGAGACAAACACTACAGACAGCAAGCAGCAAGACAAATTTGGTAAATTCAGGACATGTGCCTAAAACGGGTTTTGAGGCAGAAAGTACAAAGAGATGAGAGTGGCAAAAGATGTGATCACCTTGGGTACAGCGTGTGATGGTTGAACTGGAGTCACCACTTTGAAGGGAACTGCAGTAGTTTGTGGCAGTGATACCAAGGGCCTCAACTGTAACAAGATCAGTGGAGACAGGCAGACAGATTTGAGTCACAGACTAGGTGACTAATGGGATAGACATTCGTAGGACTAGATACCTAACAGCAGAGTACACACAGAATAAAGACTCCAAAAACATTAAGAAATTGGGAAAATTTGATATTTCAAAAAAAGCATCTAATTATACATGAAAATGAGCACATAATTACTTCAGCCCTTGGGGCCAATGCACACTAGAGTCCAGCCCTAGTGTTGTTCAAGTAGAGATCTAGAATAGGAGAAAGAATCAGTGATGGGCTGTTTCAGCCACAAAAACCAGAGACACCCTGGAGAGCCATCCAGAACACAGTTGGAAATTCTGAAGCCAGTAGTGGAAGCTGGAGGTGGAGATTTGTGAGCACAGCTTATCAACTGGAGCCCCAAAATAAGGAGTTGATAAGGGTCTCCCCAAATAAAGAACAGTGCTGGGCCAGCCGAGTGGCACGGTGGTTAAGAGCTGGCTTGGGACGCCAGCGGCCCCGGTTCGGATCCCACATATGAGGGCCAGTAACACTGCCCTCTAAAAAACAAAACAAAACAAAACAAAAAACCAGTGCTTACATTGGAGAGTAGTTAGTTTTATTTTCTTCTTAGTTTTTTAGCTTTTCAATTCATTTTTTTTTTTTTAATTGGGGGGAATTGGTGGAGGGGAACAGCGCTGGGGAATCGGGGAAGGGGAACAGACAAGTTGCTGTCCCCTTGCTCTTCAGTTTAGTTGCGGAGGATGTTGCTTCACTGTTGGTATCGTCACTGCGCTCTTCCCGGATGAGGCAGATCGGTCGCTGGCCTCTGGATGTCGCTCACCGCGGCTATTGGCTCACACTGGCTGCCAGCCGCTCACGCTGGCTGCAGGCCACTCACTGCAGCCCATGGCAGCCCACTGCAGCAGGGGCTGCAGCCCACACCATCACCGGGGCTCGCACAGCCCAGCTCCAGGTGGAGCTGTTGTTAGCTGTAGAGGGCAGTGTCACTGGCCCTCATGTGGGATCCGAACCGGGGCCGCTGGCATCCCAAAACCAGCGCTTAACCAATGCGCCACTCGGCCGGCCCTCAATTCATTTTCTATAGTGATTATATATTAGTTTTACAATATAAAAAATTAACTTTAATGTGACTTGCTGGGTGGATGGCCGCCATTTCTATGGCTCAAGTTTACAAACAACAAAATTGATTAACACAAGATTTTAACATCTTGTCCTGGAGATGTAAAAATAAAAGGCGGGGAGACTAAGTTAACACAAGTATCAGTTTTCTTTTCTAATACTTCCATTGACTCCTGTTGCCAACAAAACCCTTCTGAGTATTCTCCCTGTCCTGTCTTTGAGTGCCTAACCCTCACTAAGCCCCAAGTGCACCACTTCCTAATTCCCAGAATTCACTATGCTCATTCCACACTGCCAGACGTGTACTTCTTTCTCCTCTGAATCCCAGTCTTTTTAATGCCTTTTCCCAATTGTTCCAGGCCACATCTGCTTTTCACTGAACTCTCAAATAATAATTTTAACAAAATTTGTTGTTCAACGTGTTTTCTCTTCCAACATTTGAACAAATGATAATAAAGGACAGAGATTAAAATGTGCGCTTCTACTGCTCAAAGTCAACTGTGACTGCTTAGCGGAGGAGTAACACTATCTAAAGAAGCATAGCACATTTCCCTATGCAGATCTCCACTGGATTGTTCTATGGCATGAGCTCAGTAAGCAGGGCCTATGTTTGTGGTCCATGTCATATGGAACTATGCCATGCCATACACCCATTCCTCACTGATGCAGACACAAACCCTTGATTCTAGTTTCAGCGTCTGGCTGGTCTTTTCCCACCTATCCTCTTGGTTCCGCAAACTCAAAACATCCAAAACCCACAGTTTATTATTTTCTGTCCCTCTGCTCTATCTGGATATTTTATTTCTATTAATGGCCTCACCTTCTTCACAAACTTGCAGGCTCAACTTTGACCTCTCTTAAGCTCCACAGCCATAGGGTCAACCAGATACAGTAGTCCCTTGTTATCCACAGGGAACCGTCCCAAGACCACCAGTGAATCCCAAACACTGTAGATAGTACTGAACCTACATATATATAAAATTCTGAGATGTCCTAAATTAAATTAAATTACAGCAGGCCTGAGGGTGAAAGGAAACAAGAGCGGTTAATCAGTTAATAACAGCAGGAGGCAAGGCCAACAAAAGACTGCTTGCATTCCTGAATGTGTGTTGAAACTTTGAATTAACTTCCAGGTGGCTATTTCCTCCATTATCTAAAGAGAATAGCTGAGTAGCTGACTAGAGGCGGTTCCACTTCTTGCCTATGCAGAACTTTCCAGACTGTTACCCACAACCAATGCAAAGGAGCAAACACTTCTTCCTTATGGACTATGTACCTATCCCAGAACTGGCCCACTTCCCCTTCTTCCACCCCTTTTATCTATAGCCAATGTAAAGTCTTTCAAAATAACTTACATCTTTCTTTTCCAAACTGTTTGCATAAAAGAGCCCAGCAAATCCAGGTCTGCAGACATGTTGTCTTCTCCATCTAGCCCTGATGCTTGTGGTTTAGACTTCATACTCCTTTTTCTGGCTAGCATTTAGCTCAATAAACCCTTTCTTTTAGAAAAACCTTGGGTCATGGAAGTTTTTCTTTAATGCATCCTGTTTTTTCCTATATATACACACCTTTTCACTTAAAGGAAGCACTTTATGTTTCTCTTTGCATATCCAAATTGCCAGCATCACTACTCCTGTGCTTTGAGACCATTATTAAGTAAAATAAGGGATACCTGACAGTAAGCACTGTGAAACAGCCAGTTGATTTTATAAAAGAGAAAGCTACTAAGTTACTAAGGGGCAGGTATAGTACAGTGTGGAGACACAGGACAAAGTGATGATTCTTGTCCTGGGTGGGATGGAGCAGGATGGAATATGATTTCATCACACTACTCCAAATGGCATGCAATTTAAGACTTAAGAATTGTTTATTTCTGTAATTTTCCATTTCATATTTTCATGCCATGGCTGACAATGGTAACTAAGGGCACAGAAAGCAAAACCATGGATCAGGGAGGACTACTGTAACATCAATTCCATCTGCCTAAGATCTTGAACTGTCCCTTTCCTGCCATCCCTCCAGCATCCTACTTCAAGCCTTTATTATTTCTGGCCAAAACTACAATGACTTCCTTCTTTTAAAACATTTTAAACTACATTATGTATTTTTCATGGTAAAATGAACATAGCTCCAAAAAGGGAACATGTACTGTTTAAAAAACAAATAGTTCTATAAAAAGCAGGCCTCCAGCACTCTCCCCATCCACTTCCTATTGGCCTAGACAACCATTTTCTTTTCTTGTCTTTTAAATTTTATTGGGGAACAGTGTGTTGCTCTTCCAGGACCCAACAGCTCCAAGTCAAGTAGTTGTTTCAATCTAGTTGTGGAGAGTGTTTTTCCAGGGCCCATCAGCTCCAAGTCAAGTAGTTGTTTCAATCTAGTTGTGGAGGGTGCATTTCAGTGGCCCATCTGGGGATTGAACCGGCAACCTTGGTGTTATAGGCACTGCGCTCTAACCTACTGAGCTAACCGGCCTCTCCTTTATGCGGTCATTTTCTTTTTGTTTTATTTTATTTATTTATTTATTTTTTAAATTAGTTTCAGGTGTACAACACAGTGCAATAGTTATACATTTTACCCCTCAAAGTGACAACCCCCACCCCCAATTCGCCACCCCACTCCTCCCCCCCATATCATATATATCTATTACTCTTCCTCTGACTCTCTTCCACAGTATAATCCACATCCCGTGACTGTCTATATATATATTCAATTACAGTTCGTATACAACCTCCGCTTCAGGTATACAGTGCAGTGATCAAACCTCTACTCCATCCATGAAATGGTCTCCCCAACAAGATATGTGACCATCTGATGCCCCACAAAATATTTACACCATTATTAATTATATTCCCCGAACTGTCTTTCATATCCCTGTGGCAATATTGTAGTTGCCAATTTTTGCTGTCTAATCCCTTCCCCTTCTCCCTCATCCCCACCCCCTTCCCAACTAGCAACACTGTATTTCCTCTGTATCTATGAGACAGCTTCTGTTTACATTGCTTATTCATTCAGTTTTTCAGATTCCACATGTAAGTGAGATCATATGGTATTTGTCTTTCTCTGTCTGACTTATTTCACTTAACATAATAGTCTCTAGG
Organism: Aselliscus stoliczkanus; assembly: GCA_033961575.1. Classification (NCBI taxonomy): domain Eukaryota; kingdom Metazoa; phylum Chordata; class Mammalia; order Chiroptera; family Hipposideridae; genus Aselliscus; species Aselliscus stoliczkanus. The sequence continues at coordinate 16,541,018 of CM066728.1, read as the reverse complement.
TCTATCCACATCATTGCAAATGGTACGATTTCATTCTTCTTTATAGCGGAGTAATACTCCATTGTATAAATGTACCACAGTTTCTTAATCCAGTCATCTACCAATGGGCATTTCAGTTGTTTCCAAGTCTTGGCTATTGTAAATAGCGCTGCAGTGAACATAGGGGTGCATATATTTTTTTGAATCAGTGTCTTGGGTTTTTCGGGATAAATACCTAGGAGTGGAATTGCTGGGTCAAAAGGTAGTTCCATTTCCAGATTTTTGAGATACCTCCATACTGACTTCCATAGTGGCTGCACCAATCTGCAATCCCACCAACAGTGCAGCAGGGTCTCCTTTTCCCCACAGCCCCGCCAGCACTTGTTTGTTGATTTATTGATGATAGCCATTCTGACTGGAGTGAGGTGGTATCTCATTGTGGTTTTTATTTGCATTTCCCTAATGACCAGTGAAGTTGAACATTTTTTCATATGCCTGTTGGCCTTCTGTATGTCCTCTTTAGAGAAATGTCTCTTCATGTCTTCTGCCCATTTTCTTATTGGGTTGTTTGTTTTTTTGGTGTTGACTTGCATGAGTGTTTTATAAATTTTGGATATTAACCCTTTATCAGATATATCGTTGGCGAATATATTCTCCCAATCAGTAGGCTTCCTTTTTGTTTTATTGATGGTTTCCTTTGTTGTGAAAAAACTTTTAAGTCTGATATAATCCCATGTGTTCATTTTTTCTTTTACTTCCCTTGCCCGCAGGGATGTATCAGTAAAAATATTGCTCCGGGTAATGTTTGCAAATGTACTCCCTATATTTTCTTTTAGAAGTTTTATGGTTTCAGGTCTTACATTTAAGTCTTTAATCCATTTTGAATTTGTTCTTGTATATGGCGTAAGGAGGTGGTCCAGTTTCATTTTTTTGCATGTATCAGTCCAATTTTCCCAGCACCATTTATTGAACAGACTATCTTTACTCCAATGTAAATCCTTGCTTCCCTTGTCATAGATTAACTGTCCGTAAATTTCTGGATTTATTTCCGGGCTCTCTGTTCTGTTCCACTGATCTATGTGCCTGTTTTTATGCCAGTACCGTACTGTTTTGATTACTGTAGACTTGTAGTATGTTTTGATGTCTGGTAGCGTGATACCCCCGACTTTTTTCTTATTTCTCAGGATTGCTGAGGCTATTCGGGGTCTTTTATGGTTCCATATAAATTTTAGGATTATATTTTCTATTTCTGTGAAAAATACCCTTGGTAGTTTGAATTTATGCAGTCATTTTAAATTTGCTAAACTGTTTCCTCTGGCACTTACTTCCATATTTCTAAGTAACACATGTAATGCTGTTTTAGTTTTTCAGTTTTAATATTAGCTGCTTTTTTCAATGGAAGGTAAGGATTTAGCCCTCTTCTTCCCCAAGAAACACTACACACATATTTCAGAATATTTATATTCTGCAATACTTATATTCTGAAACAATTATATTGTAATTGGTTAAATAAAAATTCAAAGTGTAATTTACGATTATGTATTATTCACAGCTGATCCACATGGTGAATTGATTATAGACTTCTTTCTTCTTTTGTCTTCATGGTTTGCTTCAGTCTATTATCACTTTGTTTTCCTCTATCGCTGCCTGCTCTATCCCCAAACTGACAGAACTTTCAATACATGCAAACATATCAGGAGGGCAATGTCCTTCCAACTTGGCCCCTGCCTCCCTCTTTCCTTTCCATATCTTATCACACGATGTCACTTCCCTGTTCTTGGCTTCCAATGGTTGGCTCTCTAAAGCCAACAGGATAAAACCCAACTATTTGGCCTGGCCTTCAAGGCCTTCCACAATCCGTCCTCAATCTGTCTACTACATCCCTCATACTCCTTACTCTGCAGCAAAACCAGGTTTATCTAGATTTCTAAACACCCCACTAAAAATATCTAGAGCTCCTAAGAAAAATGTCTGGGACTGGCAAAGTTCAAGAGAGGAGCATTTTGTTGAGCCTGACAGTAAGGAACTGCTCAAATATATAATGATGGGGACATGTCAAAGGACACCGAGGCCAGCATGAAGGGATTCTAACTGGCTGAATCTGGGACAATTTGAACATTTTAAAAAATGACAGTACACACACACACACAAAAAAGACAGTAATGGGCTTAATATAATACACAGTGAATATATAGGGAATCCATGAATGAACCCGTCATAATATTCAGAGAGAAAAAGAGAAATGAAGTGAAAGACAAGGGAAATCTGTTACTTACAGAAGGCTGACAATGAATGAATGAATATAAAAAGATTTAGAAAAATCACCATTTTGCAACCTCCAATGAAGTAATGGATTCAGAAATAGATCATCAGTGGATGCTAAAATCACTGGGTGAAAGGTTGTTGGGGAACTGTCTAAAATTATCACTCCCTACAGATTTATGTAAACGGAATAGTCTGACCAGTACCACCTTAGCCAAGTGATCGAAATCAGCATCACCAATAATGGGTCAAACTAACAAAATATGTGCCTTTTTTTTTTTTAATGGTTTTTCTTATTGGTCAACAGTGTGTTTTCCCAGAACCCATTAGCTCCAAGTCAAGTAGTTGTTTCAATCTAGTTGTGGAGGGCGCATCTCAGTGTGCCCTCATGTGGGGATTGAACTGGCAACCTTGGTGTTATGAGCACTGTGCTCTAGCCAACTGAGCTAACCGGCAGCCCCAATATGTGCCTCTTGATAGAAGGCAATGAGAAGTACTCATCACCTCTGTAGTATTCTAACCAAAATCATTTAACCTAAAACCCCTAAAAGACAAATCCAGGTTGTGGAACATTCTACAAATAACCACCAGGACCCATCCACCATAAGAGAAAGACACCTATCCACCACCTCCCAGAAATGGTTCTAAAAAGAGACGAGAGAGACCTGAGAACTAAATGTTATGTGTGGCGCCAGATTAGATCCTGGATCTGGGGGTCTGAAAGAATTACTATCAAGTACATTATCTGGATAGTTTGGGAAATTTGACTATATTCAGATAAAATATTATATCACTGTTAAATTTCTTGGTATGATGATAATGATACTCTGGTCATGTTGGGGAATGCCCTTATTCTTAGGAGATGTAAGTATTTAGATCTAAGGAGTCCGAATGACAGCAACCTATTTTCAAGCAAAGAAAAAACATGTATTGAGATACAGAGCAAATGTGGCAAAATGTTAATAATTCATGAATCTAGGTGAAGGGTTTACATACCTTTTAAACTATTCTTTCAGCTTTTTGGATTTTGACAAGTCTCAAAATACAAAGTTGTAAAAACACCCAATTCCCGGTTACTCCCTACACACATCCCATGCCTCATGGCCTCCCTTTGTTTGCTCATGCTAACCTGCCCAAAGTAGTCCTTCCTCACATCCAAATTTCTCAAGGCCCAGCCTGTCAGCACTTCTGTTGGGTCATCGGGAGTCATGACGCATTTTTGCATTAAAAAACATAGAAAAAATACATCATGACTTTCCTGACGACCCAATATAAATCTTCTGTGATTGCAAAGACTCCAAGACTCTTCTCTGAGCCCTGACAGTATTCTACCTTCACCACCCCCAAGGCACAGACTCCTGTTTCGCCTCTCTACCTCAGAAAGGTGGAGACCATGTATCTACCAGTTGAAATTTACAGAGAACCCAGGATATGCTGTCAACAAATATTTGTAAAATAAATACCATTTTCCAAGATGATGAGTAAATCTGCTCCCATGCATTCACCTTTTGAATACTCCAAAGTTCTTGTGTACAAAAATCCAACAACCTCTATTGCTCTTTAGTGTTTATTCATATTTAATGAATATGAATGAAACTCTGTATTTTTCCTAATAATTCAAATGCGCACATGCATTGATTGGGCCTAACGCTGCCCAAAGGGAATTTACAAGTTGTGAATAAATGTGGTCATTCCTGGGCTTTTTCCTTTTTTTCCCCACTCCTCTTCTTAACCCTCACTGCATCAATATTCTGGGATGGTAGTGGAGACTGCTAGCCTGAATTTTGTAGATATCAATGAAGTGATGCTAAAGTGGAAGTCAATGAAAGAACAGAATGGTTTCTATTACACATTTTTCACCATCCTACATGTTCCTTTGTGGGCTCTACCCCAGTACCAACCACACTGTGCTCTCTGTAGTTCCACAGAGAGGTCCAGCTCCTGAGCCAATCACCCCCACCCCCCCCAGGGACAGGACTCCTCCCAGTCCTAGCACCTGGTCACAAAGTAACCACAAATGCCAACTGCTCTCTCCCCCTGTTTGATTTCTCTCCTGCTTCCCTTTTGTGACACTTGATTTCAATAATTGTTTCTCATTTACAGAAACTCTATTTGGTTTTTTTCTAAATCTGGCTGTTCTTTTTATCATAGTCATTATACTTTCAATAACTTACGTCATTTAAAAACACATTAAAACATTTTATGTACCACATACAATTCCAGCAACTGTGACATTCATTTGACAACTTGACAGTACATGTTATGTTAAATTAAAACAAACAAACAAACAAACAAACAAAAAACAGGGATGACAAAACAGGGCAGAATTTGGACTCTAGTCTCATCCAAGATCCTTGGAGACCCAGAGAGAAATGAGAGGAATCATTTTGGGAAATACTGAAATGAAATTCTTGAACATATAGAACGTAGAATTCTTTTCAACCACGGTTCTGTTTTCCTTAGGAACCAGCAGCAAATAGGGAACTCCCAAACAGAAAGCAGATTTGTGATTGCCAGGGCCTCCAGGAAGGGGCAAGTGGGGAGCAACTGCTTACTGTGTACAGGGTTTCTATTTGAGGTAATGAAAAGTTTGCAGCTAGACAGCAACGCTGATTGCCCAATGTTAGGAATGTACTTAGTGCCATTGAACTGTACACTATAAAATGGTTAAAATGATAAAATTTACGTTATGTATATTTTGCCATAATTTTTAAAAAATTAAAAAAAAAAAAAAAAAAAAGAACTCACGAATGCTTCCTAAGGACCTGGAGCTGTGGAAAACACAACCATTGGTTGCACTCAGTGTACACAGGGACAGAAGTATAATTCAACTACATGACAACTTCAAAGGGTGCATCCAAATCATTTTCATCAGAAAGTCACTCTGTGGAAGTAAGACAATTGGCAGAGCCCAGCCCAGTGACTTCACAAGCACTCAGCCACCACTACCACCAACCCCCTCCCCAACAACCTTCAAGAATGAAACATTCGGATACCAATGAGACATATTTCAAATAGTTTAATTTTAAAAATATTCTATTCGGTGCTAAAATATGTCTTCACTCACTGTTGCTCATTTCCATTTCTTAAACTTTTTTGAAACAAAAAATAAAATCACAAAGTTCAATTAAACATGCAGATTTCAAAGAAAAGGGAACTTTCTAGAAAGTCTGAGCTGAAGAAGTACTGTGGGGACGGGTACTGTTGACAGACCTCAAATTCTTGCTGGGGCAGAGTCTGTGGCATGAGTACTGGGGGCCATAGTAGGAGGTGAGCCACGCTGGAATGAAATGTACAGATGAAAACAGGGAAAGCTGCATTTGTGTGTGTGTGTTGGGGGAAGGGAATGGTTACGGTGGAGGACAAAGAACTGTCAGCAGCTAGAGAGCCCATGAGAGGCAGGATAACCTCAGGAATGGGCAGAAGTGCCAGGACAGCAAGAGGTCTACACGGACTTCTTTGCCTTCATGTGGAGGAAAGCTCCTTCCCTCCGAAGTCTCTACCCAGGCATTCTCCAACAGCAGCCCATAGGGCACCTAGCCCTATGGAAGTCCATGAGTCTACAGTCGCCATTCAAGTTCAAGTAACTACGCACTCTCCTCTCCAGAGGGTGCCTTCCACATCTCTTTCCTCTTGTAGAATCGCCAGCAGCTCAGTCCAGAGGTTCTAGAGCAGAGACTGCTACCTGAAGATAACAGATGAACCTTGGGATGGCTGATGCCCTAGCCTACTTGGGGTGCAAAAAGGACATGAGTGCTCCTCTTCTCAGAAGCAAGCAGACACGGGTGCCAGGGACAGGAAGATGATGCTACAACCCCAAGTCCTATGTCAGCCTTCTAGCCCAGAAGGCTCCTATGTGCAGGCTCTGGACCCCAGTGCTTGCCCTTATCCCAGCAACACAGCATGGTCAGAACCAGATGCAATAAATAGAGGCAGGGGCCAGGAGGCTAGGGTGCCAGGATGGTGCTAGCTTTCTGATGCTGTCTGCGGCACTGCGGGTTGGTCCACACAGAAGCGTTTCAGGGGTGGAGCACTTGAGTCTTCCTCTTCCTCAGTAATCTAGGAACAGCCAGAGCACAGAATTACAGGGCCGTCCCTCTGAATCAGAACCTTCCATCCACCCTAATTACAAACCAGAAGCCAGATGCCAGCCTTCTCGCAGATAACCAAACGTCTTCCCCTCCTTAGGACCTGGAGACACCAGTTTCCTACACTGCCTTCCCACCCTATTAGAACACACTCGAGGCCAGAGGCGCAATTCACAGCAACAGAGTTCTTCCTTTTTTCCTAGGAACTGGGAAAAAGTGCTTCCTTACCTGTGTCTCCAGTGGGACTGGTTCTTCCTTCGTGAGGGTGGGAGGTTCATCAGCAACTTCTGAGGCAGGCAGGGAGGGCTCTGAAAAAGCAGCAAGCTCAGCATACCTGCAGGGCCTCCTGAGGAGGGAGGCTCCCACGGAATGTGCCTCCAGCTGGGGGAGCTTTCCCAAGAGTTACGTGGAGGTGCCTTGGTGAAGAGGCAATACTTCCGGAGAATCAGTATATATTAAAAGAAGAAATTCGCAGGATATAATGCAAAGGGAATGAGCTCTGAAGTTAGAAGGAATTAAATAAGTTCCACCAGTTACTAGCTACGTGATCCTGGATAAGCAATTTAACCTTCCTAAGATCCCACTTCCTCATCTGTAAAATGGAGATAACAAAATAGCTGCTATTTCATAGGGCTTGGGAGAGAATTGTACCAGGAATCAAATATGAAAAGTGCCTCACACAGAGCCTGGCACTCACTTGTGTTGCTTGTTTTCTTCCTTCATTCTGTGAGAAGGGAAAAATACAACCATTCCCCAAAACAGCCGAAATTGTTAACAAGTGGCTTGAAGCTGCCAAGGCTCTACAGCATTTTCTCTAATCTCTTACTCTAAAGAGAAACCTCAAGAACAAGAGGCAAGGCCCCTCCCAGATGCTCATCTTGGATCAACTGAGAGACTCACCCTCAAGGATTTCCTGGCCCAGAGTAGGGGGCTGGGAGTCATCTGTACGGAAATCAGAGGTGTGTGCTGGGCTCAGAGACTCACTCTGCTGGGGGCTGGGGCTCGAGTTGGTGCTGCTGTCCACCTTGAGTTGATAGACATCAGACACAGAACTCTGGTTGCTGTTTTCATCTGAAAAACAAACATGACAAAGGAAACAGCTGAGGGTGGTCATTTTTCCTTGAGAGTAACACAGTACAGAGCCAAGGGCCTGGTGTGTCTCTTTGGGCAGCCATGGACACATTGTATCTCCTTAGTTCTGGCCTTGGGCAGCCATGGATACACCGGGTACAATGATCACTGCTGGAGATGCACCCTTGAACCAAAGGCAGGCAACTCATGGGCTTCTATGCACTGCAAATTATCGACAAAGTCTAAGCTGATTAATTTAAGCATTTTCTATTTCACGACATATATTCTAAGCACCAGATGCAGCTAGAATCTTTGAGTTTATGCAACATATATATTTCAGGAAGGTCAGGATATAGTTATTAATCCTTTATGACCCACCAATTATAGCTTAGCCCTGGTATTTTCTTACTATCCAGTGGAACAGAGGGAAGTAGCTGTGCCTCTCGACCTTTCTCACAACACGAGATGTGTAGAAAAGGATAAAATTTGTCTGGCACTCTGGGCTATCTGAAGAGGGAGGGTAGTGGTGTCTGGAGGTACTCAGATCAGGGCTTGTAGCGGCCCAGGCTCCACCTGATGCCTCAAGGACCAAAGGATTCCCACCTGGGAAGCTGTCTGAAGCTTCAAGTCACCACCTAAGACAGAAACACAGACATCAACAACTCCTTCCTCTCCCTCTCCTTCAGCACTGTCACCAAATCTGACCCATCCTTCTGCTCTATCACTGGTGTTTATTCCTTCTCCTGCTGCCGTAGTTCAGGCCTCATTATCTCTGGCCTGGTCTCCAGCAACAGTCCTCTAACTGCCCTTCCTTCAGTTCCTTGTACTCCCAACTGTACTTCACACCACTGCCAGCATGATCTTTCTATGAAGGGAACCTTCAATGGTTCCCTGCGCCTAATGAATAAATTTCAAACCCCAGTGCTTCTCCATGTAGGCACAAGGTGGCCCTATCACTCATACAAAGTCCTTTCTAATCTCCAGGTGCACTGCCTGTTTTTAGTCCATACACACCCTCGGCTCCAGCCAAGCTGGCCTAAGCAAAGAGCTGCTTCATATACAGATGTCTGTTATAGCCTGCTCTTTCCAGTCATCCTGGAAAGGCCAACATTGAGCTGAAGCATCAGGTCCTCCGGGGAGCCATGTCCCAGGCTCCCTTGGGTGGAAACGACCACTCTTTTATGTTCTTGTTGTATCCTATGCGCACCTGCATTTTTATTATTTTACACACCAGTTTCCTTCCATTAATATGATACTCTGTCCAGGCAGGCTCTGTGGCTTATTGGTCCTTGAATCTCTTGTGCATAGTATAGGGCACACAGCAAAAGTTCATTAAATGTTCACTGAATGAAAAGGATGAGGTGGTGGCCAGACTGAGAAAATGGAGCCTCATATGTCTCCCAGAGCTCTGTGATTACTGAACTTCCCACACATAGCTACAACCTTTCCCTGTATTCTTCCTATATTATACTGACCCGGGTGGGGAGGGGTTAGGAGAAAGGTGGGAGGGGACACCGGCACACTCCCAATCTAGTCTTTTTTTTTTTTTTTTTTTAAGATTTTATTTGGGAATTGGGGGAGGAGAACAGCATTGTGGAATTTGGGAAGGAGATCAGACAAGTTGCTGTCCTTTGGTTCTTTAGTCTAGTTGTGGAGGACATTGCTTCACTAGCCCATGTTGGTATTATCTTCTCGGGTGAGGCAGATCAGTTGCCGGCCACTGGACGGCCGCTCACGGCGGCTCTTGGCAGCTCACGCTGGCTGCTGGCCGCTCATGCTGGCCAGCAACTCACGGTAGCTCACGGCAGCCCACTGCAGCAGGGGCTGCAGCCTATGCCATTGCCAGCAACTCACAGCAGCCCAGCTCCAGGTTGAGCTGTTGTTTACCATCTTAGCTGTAGAGGGCGCAGCATCACTGGCCCTCATGTGGGATCCGAACCAAGGCCCTGATGCTCAGAGCTGGCGTCCCAAGCCAACTCTTTTTTTTTTTTTTTTTTTTAAGGGCAGTGTCCCTGGCCCTCATATGTGGGACCCGAACCGGGGCCCGCCGGCCTCCCAAGCCAACTCTTAACCAACATGCCACTCGGCCGGCACCCCAGTCTAGTCTTGAAGAGAAAATCATAAGCCCTTTCTAGCCTTTACTTCTACAAAGAACACTGTTTTCTATGCTAAAATGGAAGTTGCATTTTATTGTAAAAAGAATAAAGCGCTGTCATTTTTGAGCGTAGGCAAACAGTTTTCTTCTCCAAGCATCAATTTCCATAACTAGAGATGATGATACTGCCTGGTTTATTTAACAGTCTGACATAAGGATAAAAAGGAGAAACTGACATGAAAATGCTTTGTAAGTAGTAAACGCCACACAGGTGTAAAAGGTAACAATATGAATGCAGTGCTGACACAGGCAGGATGTTTACCAAAAACAGGTTTAGGAGGCAGAGCTTATGCCAACAGTAAATAGGCAGATGACTTGGCTTTGGGTGGCCTACTATAAGGTACTATCATAAATACACGTTCTAAGAAAAGAGCTTCTGGGGCCAGCCAAGTGGCTTAGTTGGTAAGAGCACGAGCTCTGAGCAACAGGGTCACCAGTTCAATTCCCACGTGGGCAAGTAACGCTGTGCCCAAGCTGAGATGCCGCTGAGCTGCCAACAGGTGGCAGGATGGCTCAGCTGGTGAGAGCACGTGCTCCTAACAACAAGGCTGCTGGTTCAACTCCCGCATGAGATGGTGGGCTATGTCCACCCGCAAATAAGATTGAACTCAGCACCTTGAGCTGAGCTGCCCTGAGCTGCTGACAGGCAGCCAGATGGCAACTGGACTTGGAGCTGAGCTTGCTGCACCCTCCACAACTAAGACTGAAGGACAATAATTTGACTGTTCCCCTTCCCCAATTCCTTAACACTGTTTCCCTTTCCCAATTCCCCAATAAAATCTTTTTTTTAAAAAAAAAAGAAAAGAAAAGAGCTTCTGGTCCAGAAACCCAGGAACTAACGTGAGGTCTGTCACTGGTAGTTATGTGACTTTAGACATATAACTTCACCTCTCTGAGCCTCAGTTTCCTTAAATGGAAAATGAGGATATTATCATCTATCTTGCAGGGTTATCGTGAGGTCTAAATGGAAAGCCTTATGTAAAGTGCCTAGCAAGATAGCAAAACAGTAGGCACTGAAATGATATACAGAACTATTATTATTATTAATGAGTTCATCTAAGTTTTCATTTTCCTGCAAGGAAGACATATGGATGCAACTCACCCTGGAATTCAAGGAGGAGAGAGGAATTGGCTGAGGCATCAGAGGGAAAGCCATTAGGTTCCCGGGCTGCTGAACCATTCGATTTTGACTTTTCTTTCTAGAAAAGGAAAAAAAGAAGAATATGACAGAGCCAAGCAGGAGACTCACAGAGAGGGAGACTGGTGCTATCTGAGACACCAGAGGTCTAGATTAGGACTGAACAGGAATAATGACAGCGGCTTGAGAATTCAGGGCCCAAGGAATAACAAAATCCTAGACAACGTGTTCCCAAACCTCAGTGTCTCTATCTGTAAAGTGGACCTTTCCAGCGCTAATATCATGAATCACAAGTGCTGGGCAGATACATATGCTTCCACTAGAGCTCCTTGTGGTGCTCTTCTGCTTTCTGCCCTGATCAGAATGCTCTGTTCAACCCTACCCTATGCAGATGGGGGCGAAACACAAAATACTCATTTTGAGAAAGAATTCCTATTTTAGTAGCACAGCAAGAAAAAATAAGCGAAAGAAGAATGTACCTCTGACTGGACAAAGGAAGGAGTCACATGTAATCCAAGAAGTTATGGGACAAAGGGGCCCCTGGTAGCTCTGTTCCTGACCATTAAAAATGATCACTCCATATCAACCTTTGCCTATAACATTATTTCCTTCAAGTAGGAGTAGGTTACACATGTAGGGAAACCACAGTAGGAAGGTAGGCACTGGCTTGCAACAAACAAGCCCATAAGAAAGGAAATTTTCAGATGAAACGATCCCAACAGCTAAAAGTTTAAACTGGGTAATCTCAAATACACTAATTCATACTGTTTATAATGTCCATTTATTGTACATGCATTGTACTAGTAATACAATTTAGTTTTTGTTCATAACTCTCAATCTTATCTCTGTAATAAGTCAACTGTACACATTTATGAATGCCTTTCCCTTCATTTTTTCTATGCAGACATCATTTTGATATAATTGTACTTTACCATTTTACTACATAAACATGATTTTTAATAGCTGCATGATATTCCATATGCCACAATTTCACATAATCACTTCTCAGCTACTGGACATTTAGCTTTAACTTATTTAGGATTGTGTTTATTTATTGCTACTAGAAATAAAGCCATAATGCTCAACTTCCAATTTTCCTGGATTATTTTATTCAGATAAATATACAAAAAAATATTCTATCTAGATTAGAACATATAAACATATTATTTTTCTTGAAATACACTGTACCCCACCATTCTCTAAAAGGATGGTGACAATATAATTGGTGTGCTAGTTTCACAGCACCCATGCCAACAATTGGCTTTATCATTGTTTTTCCTGATCTCTCATTTATCTTTAATGATTCTGTGTTCACATAAAATACATATTCACTATAGGAAATTCTGGAAATATAGAAAAAGAAATGAAAATCATCTGCACAATCAGAGACAACCTACACATATATGTGTATGAAAATGGATCATGATACAATATTATAACTTGCTTCCCTTCCCTCATTCACCACATTAAAAATAATTTTCTAAGGGCCGGCTGAGTGGCGTGGTGGTTAAGAGCTAGCTTGGGAAGCCAGCGGCCCCGGTTCGGGTCCCACATATGAGGGCCAGTGACACTGCCCTCAAAAAACAAAACAAAAACCTCTCAAAAATAGTTTTCTATGCCACTGAGTAATCTTCTACAACATCTTTTTTATAATGGTTACAAAGCTTTACAAGAGGCAGGTTTATAATAATTTAGTAAATTCTCTACAATAAGATCTTTATTTTGCTTGCAATTTTTAAACACTATGAACAATATTGTAATGCTCACCACTGTAGATGTACCTTGGACACATCACAATTATCTCCTGAGGATAAATTCCTAGAGATAAAACTTGTAGATCAAAGGGGTTAAATACTTTGAAAGCCTTCCCCCAGGCTTTACTGAGTTATAACTTACACAAAAAAACCTGTAAATATTCAAAGTGTACATTGTGGTGATCTGATGTATGTATACAATATGAATCTAGTTAATTAATACATCCATCACTGAAAGCTTTTAAATACACATGTATGGTCAACCTGACCTGTCTAAAGTTTGTGCCAATTACTCTCCCATCAGCAGTGTCCCACTTCCTTGTATCCTTCATATTATTTTCTTTACCAGTTTGATCATTTTCTATCCTTCAAAGACGGTACACTACCATGAATCACTGGAGGTCCAACTATTGACCTCAGGGCCCAGCTCGTAAGCTGACACAAACACTGAAAAGCCTTCAGGAGAGACAAAGGGACCTGAGTCCTGGAAGAATTTGAAATAGGAAAGGCCCAGGGACTAGAATGGGAGAAGTGGGTTGGGACAGGGGGCCTTTTTAGCAGTTTCCTTCCCCCACATATACAGACCACCCAAGAAATCTACTGCCTCACCTTTTGGGCCTGAGAGGCAATGGCATTACCGGAGCCTGGGTTGCATGAAGAATAAAGGGTGGCTCCAAAACCCTCCTAACTTTCACCTACCAGCTCCTTGGGTTTGGCAATGACAAGGCAGGATGTTGCTTCTATATAAAGGTGGCACATGGAAGACTGGTACTAGGGAGTTCCCTGGGAGGTAGGGGAAGATGGGAGAGGGGAAAGGGAAAAGCTGAATCGTGAGGCTAGAACCCCATCCCTTAAATTCATTTAGAGGAGAGAAAACCAGAGCTTAGGCCTACGTACTCCGCTCAGTTACCTATTACTAGCCAAAGCAGCTCAGAGTCTCAAGGGAATAAAAGATGAGTGTACAGAAAAAACTAACCAGACATAGGAAGAAAACAGCACCATGAAAGACAATTAACAGAACAAGCTATATCAGAATGGTAATAGGACAGAAGAATTTAAATAGAACATAGTATGTCTACTCAGAAAGATAGTGATGATACTAGAAAGCTGTTCTGCAGAACCAACTGAGGAAATTTGGTATGAATAACGTAATTGTTCAAAATAAAAACTAAAGGAGTTTCATAGCAGAAATAGATACCACTGAAGAAAAAAAACTAGGTTGAAAAATCAGAATACATGGGGAAAGGACAGAGATGAAACACATGAGAAAAGTTCAAAAACAAAGACGCTAGATGTGACCATTACAAGATAGTCTTACAGATCAAAGACATAAGAAATTCTAAAAGTTTCCAGAAATACAAGAGGGTCACCTAGAAGAAATCAAGAATTAGACTGACATAAGATTTCTCAACAGCAATACCAGATGCACAACAATTGAGCGATAATTTCAAAATGCCGAAAGAAAATAATTTTGAACATAGAATTTCATATACAGGTAAAATGATCAATTAAACATGAAAGTAAAACAAAGATATTATCAGGAATAAGAAGATATTTTCAGAAAGTTTTTTCTAGAAAAGCCCTCTTTGACAAAACTCTTGAAAAGTGTATTGTAGCAAGAGAGATGAATAGGTACAAAGGGTTAAATAATTAGTAATGTTTACTCTAATTAAGCAATGACTAAAACAAGAAATACCTGTAAAAACTGAAATATCTGAACTGAATAACTGATCTAAAATTTCAAAACTAAGGACAAGGTAGGGATGGTAGTGGGGGAGGGGTGGAAATCAGAGGTAGGTAAAATGTGTTATGGTTGTTATCAGATTCAGAGGGAAAACAGATTTTGATAAGCTTTATAGGGAAAAATAGTAAGTCTTAGTAAGTTAGAGGTAGCCAATAGAAAAAAAAGAACTTTCAAATCAGCAGAAAGAAATTAATCATCATGAGTGAAGAGAGAAAAAGAAAAAGTGTATTGGGGCTGGCAGACTGGGTCGGTTGGTTAAGGGCTCGCTAAAGAGCACGAGCTCTGAGCAACAGGGTTGCTGGTTTGATTCACGGTGCGAGCTGAGATGCCGCTGAGCTGCCAACAGGTGGCAGGATGGCTCCACTAAAAAAAAAAAGTGTATTATGACAGAAATCCTCGTCCACATTAATAGAATTTTTTTTAGGTGGTCACATTTACCCAGTCTTCCTGGCCACTAAATGTGTCACAAACTATTATGGACACACATAGTAAGAGTGTGTGTGTGTGTGTGTGTGTGTGTGTGTGTGTGTGTGTTCTAGAGACAACTTCTAGGAAACTCCTTAAATTCATGAAAATACGATTGGCCATCCTTCCACTCTTCCTGCTGCCTGGAATCGAAATGTGCTAAGGGAAGAGCTGGAGCTTGATCTTGAGATACAAAGTCAAAAATGGAGCGGAGGAATGGCGAGTTGTTTAATGGATATAGTTTTAGTTTTGTAAAATGAAGAGTTCTGGAGATTGGTTGCACAACAGGTAAATACAAGTATATTTAACACTACTGTACTATACACTTAAAAAATGGGTACAATGATGAATTTTACGGTATATATATTTATGTATATTTTATTACAAAAATAAAGTCAAATGAATAGAGCATTACTCTCTAAAAACACATTTTTTTTAAGGAACAGAAAGACTGGAAGACCCTAGGTCCCTGGGGATTCTCGGAGCAGAACCACAACACCAGTCCATACTTCTATTCCTCTAAGAAGAGATTTCTTAAGACATTTAAAATTATTAATAATAAAGAAAAATCTTTTTTTTTTTTTTTTTTTTTGAGGGCAGTGTCACTGGCCCTCACATGTGGGACCCGAACCAGGGCCACTGGCGTCCCAAGCCAGCACTTAACCAATGCACCACTCGGCCGGCCCGGAAAAATCTTAATTATGTTATCTATATTAAAATTTAAAAATTCTGTTACTCAAGGCAGCATAAAGAGAGTAAAAGGTAAGCCATGAAATGGAAAAAGGTATAGGTAGCAAAAAATTTAAACAACACAGACAATTCCTACAAGTCATAAGAAAAAGACTACAACCAAATAGACTTAGAGACTTCCTAAAAGAGGACACCAAAAAGGCTAATAAACATTGCAAAGGTGTTCAATGTCATTAATAATTACATAGTCATCAAATTAAAACCACGATGATATATCTTTTCATATAAGTCTAACAATACCAATTATTGATGAGGATTTGGAGCAGTGAGAACTCTCATAATTCTCACTGTGGGAACATAAACTGGTACAATCACTCACATTGGGAAATGGTTTAGCATTAGCTAGTATTGGTCAAAACACAAAGACCCTACTTAAGACCCAGTAATTCCGCTCCCAGGACTATGTCCCAGGAAAACTCATGCACATGTTGACCCATACAGGAATTAGAATATTCACAGGAGCATTGTTCCTAGTATCCCAAACTAGGAACAACCCAAACATCCATGTACAGGAGAATCAGAAAGATAAATTATGGTATAGTCCTATAATGAAATTCCATACAGCAATGAAAAGGAACACACAGCTTCAAAGACAACATGAATGAATTTTATAAACATAATGCTGAGCAAAAAAAGTAAGGCCCACAAAAACTGACACTGCATGATGCTGTTTATATAAAGTTAAAACTGTTTACAAATGACTAGAGCAGTGGTAAGAAAAGCAAAAGTATGAGCATGATTTCCTCTAGAAGGGAGAAACGGGATGCTGGGAAGTCACACAGAGGCATCTGGGAGAGGTGGCAATGCTCTTTTTTGACCTGGGTTTTTATGATAAGGGTATTAGCTTTATATTTATTCATTATACTGTACATGTATTTTTTTTTTTTTTTGAGGACAGTGTCACTGGCCCTCATATGTGGGACCCGAACTGGGGCCGCTGGCTTCCCAAGCCAGCACTTAACCACCACACCACTCGGCGGGCCCTACATATATTTTTTATATCTGCCTGTTTGGGTATTTGAGATTTTTCGAAACAATCAGGAAAAAAAGTTGGAGACAATCGGGGTGTTTTATTACCCAGGGAATATGCAGATAAATGTGGTCACTGTATGTAAGAGAATATGATGCAAGAGTAGAGAGTAGTACATCTATTTACAATTATAGAAACATGGAAAGCTCTCAAAAACAAGGTAGAACAAGAGAAGAAATAGAGGTTTATTGCACAATGCTATAAATAGATGTAAATTTTTAAATACCAGTATGAAACAATGCTATGTATTTTTCAAGAATACACAGGTGTCCAAATAAACCCAAGGAAGAGTAAGAACTAGAAAGGCATATACACATACGAGTATAAAACATATAAAAATACATTACAGTGGGTGGCTAATCGGATAAGAGCAGGAGTCAGCAAACTTTTTCTTAAAGGGCCAGATAAATATTTTAGACTTTGCAGGCCATTAGGTCTTATGGCAACTACTCAACTCTGCCACTGTAACTCAAAAGCAGCCACACAATAAGGAAACCAATTGGCACAGCTGAGTTCCAATTAAGCTATACTGACAATCACAGGGCGCAGGCCTGGGCTGTAGTTCACCAAGCCCTAGAAAAGAGGAATGGGTTATGGAAAGGGAATAGTGGATAAATAATAAAGAGGCTTTGTGTGGACCAACAACAAAGTGCCTTCAAGTATTTTCAACTCAATTCTGGGGAAATAAATTCCTTTATAATTAAAAGACAATCAAAAAAAAGAAAGAAAGAAAACGGTACCTTTTTGTTGTTGGGATTTTCTTCCACACTTACCTCCTTGCTGTCTGCCACAGGAACCCACTTAAATATCCTAAGGGATGTGTCACCCACAGTCACCCACTTTTTCTCCCTAGAAAAAAAAGACACTTCTTAGGACTGATAACACAATAAAATAGATTTCCCGTTCATAACTTGTGCTTTCCTATGTCTCAGCATTTTCACACTGAGGTATCTACCTGGCATCACTTTTTTATTTTCCAAAAATTAATTCAATTCCACTGATACTTATAAAGCGCTACTATACAAAGCTCTGCAGGATATAAAAGATGTGTAAGATATGGTTTCTATCTTGGGACTCATAGAAATGAAAAAGATAAGGAAATCATTGTAATACATTAAGGTGGCAAGGAAGTAGAGAAGGTTGAAAAATAGTAAGACTACAATGTACCATGGAGGGGAGAACTCCTATGACTCCTGTGGAACTCTGGGTTGAAACATGACCAAATTTAAAACTAATTGTAGGACAGGATGCTTCAAGCTAACAGAACCAAGCCTTACACTGGCCCCTTGAAGAGGTGAAGGCTAAGCCATGGAATAACTGCTTTAAGGTTTTATTTTATGGAGGAAGTAACTTTTGAGATAAGCCTTAAAAAAAAAGTAGCTTTTTTTCTCCCCCAGGCACATACCCAGGGAAAGGCAAGTGATACATATATTTTTTGGGGTTTTTTGTTTTTGTTTTTGTTTTTCAGGGCACTGTCACTGGCCCTCACGTGTGGGACCAAACCGGGGCCACTGGCTTCCCAAGCCAGCGCTTAACCACCGCGCCACTCGGCCAGCCCTGATACATATATTTTTAAAAAAAAAGATTTTATTGGGGAATTGGGGAGGGAACAGCATTGGGGAATAGAGGAAGGGGAACAGACAAGTTGCTGTTGTTTTGTTTTTCAGTCTAGGGGAGGACGTCGCTTCACTGGCCCATGTTGGTAGTATCACTGTGCTCTTCCCGGTTGAGCATTCACTCTCCGGCCATTGGACGGCCGCTCAGGGCAGCAGTTCACGTGGGCTGCTGGCTACTCTCGTTGGCTGCCGGCCACTCACAGTAGCTCATGGCGCCCCACTGCAGCCTACGCTGTCGCCGGCGATTCACAGCAGCCCAGCTCCAGGTTGAGCTGTTGTTCATCCTCTTAGCTATGGGAGGGCACAGTATCACTGGCCCATGTAGGATCGGAACCGGCAGCCCTGCTGCTCAGAGCTCTCACTCCCAGGCCAACTCTTAACCAACACGTCACTTGCCAGCCCTGCAAGTGATATTTCTGAATAAGGCAGTAAATCATGGACAAGCAGAGGTGGGGAGCCTGAAGTATAACTTCTGAAAGTTTCAGGTCCAAATTTGAGATTACAAAAAAAGTAACTGTTGCTACCCATGATGCTATTCAGCAAATGATGACATCACAGAAATGTAGAGACTGTGATGAAACAGAAAAACGAATGAACTAAAGACAGGATATTGGAAGTTAATTCCTGAACAAGGGACTCCATTTCCTCATTTATTCAACAAATAGTTACTATAAAAGAGCCTGTGTTTGGCACAGGGCACACAGGGAACAAGATGCACAGTCTTTACCCTCACGGAGCCTGCATTCCAGTTGGAAACAGACATAAAACAACTCATGTCACAATAAGTCACTTAACCATTAGGTTTAACCATATCAAATTGCCATTTCTGTAGGTTAAAAAATCAAATACAGGAAATGTCTTATGGTTCAACCTAACACAATATGGAAAGTTCTCGGGGCCGGCCGAGTGGCGCGGGGTGGTTAAGCGCTGGCTTGGGAAGCCAGTGGCCCCAGTTCGGGTCCCACATACGAGGGCCAGTGACACTGCCCTCAAAAAAAAAAAAAAGAAAATTCTCTGGAGGGGACCTGATATAGACTGGGGAATCTTGAAATGTGTCCCTTTGGAACCAACTTTTGAGCTGAGCTAGGAGTTAACACGGTAAGAGAGAAGTGAGGGCAGGGGAAGAATACCAGGCAGCTGGGATGGGTAGTGTGGATCCAACTGCCTTAAAGATGGCAGCAGGTCAGAGTGACACTGGGAAAGAGGGCAGTTTGAGCCAGGAAGGACCAGGTTTGACTTTAAGAGCAAAAAGAGGTCACTGGAACATTATTTTATTTTATTTTTTTAGCTGAGCCATCCTGCCACTTGTTGGCAGCTCAATGGCAACTCAGCTCGGGCTGGCATCGAACCGCCATTGCTCAGAGCTCAGCCCACACTCTTGAAGGAGCTCTTAACCAACTGAGCCACTCGGCCGGCTCTGGAACATTATTTTCAAAGCAGGGGAGTGCTATGAAAAGATCTGCACTTAAGAAAAGTGAAATCACTCTAAGAGTGCAATGCGAGGAACGGAACAGCGAATGAGCAAGAATTGAAGGAAGCAGGAAGATCACAGGGATGGTGATACAGAGTTCTGGGTGAGAGAGGATGGTCATCTGGGCTAGGATGCTGGTGGGGACAAAGACTGCCAGAAGAGAAAGGTGTGCCAAGTCTTAGGTTTCACAAAAAACCTAGGAAGATTAGATGTCGAGGAGAAAAAAATCATGATTATTTAACTAATGTTTATAATGGGTCCCAACTATAAACGAAGCCCTTGGATATAAAGAGATAAGGAAGTTGATTTTGTAGGGAAATGGACAAATAAACATGCAAATTAAGTCCAAAGTAAGGAAGCCCCTAAAGGGGGTGGAAAGGGAGAGGCGGGAAGGGCTAGAGGAAGGCTTCTTGAATGGAGCTAACTGCCCGGCCTTCAAAATTATTAGTAGTAATCAGCTAAAAAGCACTCAATAAGCTGGCGCAAATAACTAGCTGTGAAACTGTGATAAAATACATCGGAGTTCCTGATACAAAATAGGCGGTCAACCGGCGCCCGCAACGAATGTGACATGAAGCGTTCACAGATAAAGAGATAGGTCTCGACTCCTCTACTAACAGTTCCCGGGGCACCAAGCGAAAAGGCCTATCCAGCTCGCAGTGTACGGGCCGGTATTAGGGAAAATAGAGGGTTTTGATTACGACGATCACACTTGCTTCCCGTGGCGGGTAGGTACCGAGAACCTCTCACCAAACGTAACCGAGTTACTACGTACAGCGCTCATTCTGGAAGACAGGTTACACTCAGATTGTTTGCTATTATATGGGACAGTTCACAACCGAAAGGTTCCGTGAGCTGGAGGACAGAGACGAATCCAACATCTGCACGGATTTCAGGAGCGATGCCGAGCTAACCAGCGCGACCGGAAGCCGGCAGCTAGTCCGAGACGCACCGCCCACTCACAGGTGGGCGGGGCCATGAGTCGGTCGAGCCACTGATTGGTCGCGGCCGGTGCGCCCTCTGACCTCACGCCGACGCGAGCTGCACCCTCCTCCCGCCTTCTCCAGCTCCCCCTTCCCCCCAAGCGCTCGCCGGTGGTCTCTCATCCCGCCCGCTTGTCCGGCGCTCCTCTGGGCCTGGGCCGGGGACCCCCACCAGCACCCTCGGCCCGGCCCCTCACCATTTCCGCACTTTCTCGATGGCCGCCATCACCTTCTTGATGTCATCCTTGGCCCGGCTGCGGGTTTCGGCCCTGACCGACCGGCCCGACATGGCGGCGGCGGGAACGGCGGGGGCCCGGGCACTGCTCCCAAGACGCGGGGAATCGCGCGCCTCACGCGTCGCCACCCGCCCGCCGCAGCAGCGTCACCGTCGCCCCCTCTGCGCGCGTGCGCGAGGAAGCGCGCGTTCCCGCCCGCCCCTTGGGGCTCGAGGTCTCAGCGCGCCTGCGCGCCCCGCCCCGGGCGTCCCTCCCTAGGTACCCCGGGAGTCCCTTTGCTCCCCAGGCGGACTGGGGTGCGTAGCGGGCGAGAAGCATGTGCTGTGGGCCGAGTGAGATGCGAGGCCGTGCCAGTGGAATAACCGGTTCCTTCCCAGGGGATTTGGACGGCAGCACCTTCGTCCTCTCGCCAGGGTTGCTGCCATTGCCTGTGTTTAATGAATTTCACCCTAATGGGACCGTGGTTGTACACCATCCTGCCTTGTCCTTCCTGCTTGCGCCCTAGCTCCCCACAATACCGCTGTGCTCCAACCACAGAAAATTTCACACCTTTCTTCAGTATGCCTTCTGACCATGCACACACCTCTTCCCCACCTGCATCCAGTTCGAACTCAGAGAAGCCTTCCCCTGATATCCTGGGGTTCCACTTCTTTCGTACTTAGCACTCTACATCACTGTCTTACTTAATTCAGCAATTGTTAGTTAAATGATGCCTGAGTTGTACAAGGCTAAGTGCTGTAAACAAAATCTAGGATTTTGCTTTCAAAGAGCTTCCAGTTTAGGAGAACATGGAGACCAGAAAAGCGTTTAAAATGTCATTTTTATAAATGCTAGGCTAAGGATACTATAGTACTATGACAACCCTAATCGAATTGAGTGTCCAGAGGTTTCGGGGCAGGGAAGAGAGGGAGGTGGGGTGGAGAATGACTTTGAAATTTACTTCTGAAAAAAGGGTAGGTGCAATTGCTCCAAGGCATAACTGTCCACAGATAGAGATGCTCAATAAGCATTTGGGTGAATGTTGAATCTTCAGTGCAGCTCCTGCCAGACAGGGATTTATTGATACCTGCAGTATACAGGGAGGGTCCTGTAGCAGCTGCTTCAGGAGATAAAGGAAGCAAGTGACAGTTAGCATTGGTTGTAGTGGCTGCTTCTCTCACCTCCAGAGAAACTTCCTCCTTTGTGCCCCACAGAAATGCCTAGCTAATCCTAAACTTGACACAGCCTCTGTCTATGACTGTTCAGCCTTTCGTGATTGACCAACATCATGCCTTGATAAGCATATGTGGTCTTGCTAGTGAGAGGCCCAGGAATAACGTCTGCCTGACTGAGGAGTGGAATTACTGAACCAGCATGTGGAGGGAAGGGATGATTCTAGAAATAATGGGATCAAAGGTGGCAGACACATCTGTTTCTCAAACCCATCTGATCCAAAACAACACAAGCACTGCCTAAACACCTGCTGTATGTCCTACAGCAGTGGACGTTGTGGGTGACACAAAGATGAGTAAGACGCACTTCCTGGTCTGGAGGTGATAAGAAGGAAAAAGCAATAAGAAAATAAAATGCAAAAGGCATAACGTGTCATGAGAGCAGTCAGCTCTCTAGACCTCTCCAATTCTGTTCATAGGTCCTCCTGGTCTAGGCACACAACCTGGCACTTATGCCTAACTTCTCTCTCATCTTATCCCATGTCCTGGCCAGCTTACCAGCTGAAGTTTCCTGTCTAGCTTCTCTCTACTACACAGCCCCCTGCTCCTCCTGGCTGCATTAGCCTCCTGCACCCATCTCTCCTCCAACCCACCTGTCAGTCAATCACCTTCCTCAGGCCATCCCCTGATCTGAAGATCCAGTGATCCACCTATCTCCTGCCCACATTTGTCAACCTGGCCCTATTTTTCCACCTCATTCCACTATATGATCAAAGTGGGCACCTACCAGCTATGCCCTCCAGGCCACACAAATGCCCTCTGTTGACATACTTTTCTTTAAAAAAAAAAATTCGCACCTTGACATTTTCTAGGTGAAAGCCATGTGCTAGATGCTGGGGCGGGGGTTGGGCGGGGTGGGGGGGGATGAAGAAATGAGCCAGGCCAGACCTCTGCCTTGGGCAACTTGCATTCAAGACAGTGGCTTTCCCTCTCAGAGTAAAAGCTACAGTGGTCTATAATGCCCTATCTGTCCCCATGCTTCCTACCTTTAAGTCTCTGATCTTATCTCCTACAACTCTACCCTTTGCTGTCTCTGCTCTAGCTATACTGGCCTCCTTGCTCATCTGAAAACACCCAGTAAAACTCCTGCCTCAGAGACTTTGCAGGTCCTTCCACCTGGACCACCTATCCTGCATATGTTTGCATCTCTCATTGTTTCACCTCCTTCAGGTCTTTATTCAAATGTCGTCTCAATGCAGCTTTCTCTAGCCACCCTGTCTAAGATGGCAATATCTGTCCCCACATACAGTGTATTCCCTTCCCCAATTTATTTTTCTCCAGAGCATTCATCACTATCTGAAATAATATTTTACTTGCCCATCTTGCTTATTATCTGTCCACCTTTCAGTAGCTCCATGAAGGTAGCAACATGGTCTGTTTTGTTTTGTTCACTGATTACCCCTAGCGCCTAGAACAGAGCCTGGCACTCTGTAGGTGCTCATTATGTATTTGCTGAATACATGAATGCCCAATTTCAATGTTTCCCTTTCCATGAAGCCTTCCTCAGACCACTCCCAGAGGAAGGAAGCCTCCCTCCTCTGCCCTCCCCACTCCCACCCCGACACGCACAGTCTGCATTACACTTAGAGGTAGGGGTGTCCAGGGCAGGCAGGAGAAGCCATCTGAAGGCCACATGACACTGGGTAGATGTCCTCGCATGTTCCTGAAGATCACACTAGTATATTTAATCACAATTTGGGGTTGTTTTACTTGTTCATTTGCTCTTTATCATCTGCTGTTTCCTGAAATGTCAGCCCAGTGTGGACAGAGACCCTGTCATCAAGTTCACCATCACCTCCTCACCTTCCAATGCTTAGCGCAGCCGTTGGCACAGAGTAGGTGCTAAATACAGATTTATTGAATGACTGAATGAATGATCACCATTCTTCCCCACAGACTCTCTTTAGGGCCCACCATCAGCTGTCTCCTCCCTTTCTGCCCTGTCCATATTACCTGTAAATCATCCCACTTTCTTTGTCAGAGCGATTTAGCTCCCTTGCGGCACTCACAGTCCTCCTCCAACCAGCACACATGCTTGCCTAGTGTACTTTCATAACCATGCCTCCTGTAAAGACCTTCCTGTGGCTCCCCACTGCCAAGTTCAGACTCATACCATACATTATAGGTCACTCAGGGCCCCAAGTATGACCCCAGTCACAAGGAAAAAGATGTTCGGAGACAGAAACTCTGGGTCAGAACCCTAACTCAGCCATTCACTTGTCTTGTGGCTTTGCGGAGGTCACCTGAACATTCTGAATCCCAGCTCTGTTTTGTTCTTTTTTTCTCCCTGGGTAATGAGTTCAATTACAATGGCTCTGCACTTCCTAGGGTAGTGTTGAAGATCTGGGGAGGTAGGGAGTGGAGGAGCTTTGTAAACTACAAGTGCCTCGCAGGCAGAAACAGTCTTTTTGGCTTCCAGGGCCACTGCTCCTGCCTGTACTCTTAGCAACAACTGAACAAGACCTGTTTCTTGTTCCTTAAACAGATTACTCTGTGATTACTCACGGAGCTTTTCCTCTGAGGATTGCCACTCCATCTCCTAACTTCTTTTGAAATCCCCATCTCTCAAGACCACCACTTCCACAATTGATCAAAAGCATGTAATCCCACGTGCTTACTGAGGGCCCCCACAGTATTGAGTTCACCTCTCTCACCTTTTTTCTTTTATTCAACCTCCCAGAAAGCTAAGACCTTCACCTGGACTGCTTCAGTGGAGGACAGAGCCGGCGGAACCTGGTAATGCCTGTGGTTCTAGCCTAGAACCCTGTATGTTTGTCTCCCACACTGGTATTGAAAAAGGGCCTGATGGGGACCCCCACAAAAGAGGCCTTGCAATGTCGCTGGCCTCACCTCTCCCTGCACTAGAGCTTAACAATTGATCAACCCCCTCCCTGTGGTTTGAGCTTGGAATGGCCCCTGTCCCAGTACCTGAGCTTAGGATGGCCCCTGTCCCAGTTCCCTGCTTTAGATAATTACCCTGAAACCCACCCCCACCCCCACATTCCCCACCTCTTGCTGATTACATCTTTATAGCCTAGCATTCTTTCCAGGTTACTATCATCACTGCTCCTGGGTTGGTGACCATGTTAGAGAGCCACATCACCAGAGGGGAGGCTCCGTGCAGACCCCTGGAACCATCACATAGCCTCTGGAGGAATGCCCAGATTTTCCTTTAAATATCCCAGGCTAGTCTGAGAATGTTAAGGCAGCTTTTGGAGGTGGTAACTTGCTGCCTTCTCAGACCACTGGTGCTCTGATAATAAACGCTTATTCTATGACCCAACTCCTGTGTTTGTCTATTGGCTGAGCAGTGCAGGCAGCACAAGCCCCAGACTCGTTTGGCCTCCAGTTTCAGTATTTATAAAAATCTGTTTTGGGGGCCAGCCGAGTGGGTTGGTTGGTTAAGAGTTGGCTTGGGAGTGCGAGCTCTGAGCAGCAGGGCCACCAGTTCAAATCCCACATGGGCCAGTGACGCTGCACCCTCTACAGCTAAGATTGTGAACAACAGCTTGACCTGGAGCTGGGCTGCAGTGAGTGGCTGGCAACGGCGTAGGCTGCAGCCCCTGCTGCAGTGGGCTGCCATGAGCTACCATGAGTGGTCGGCAGCCAGAGTGAGGGGCAGGTGAGAGCTGCCGTGAGCCACCATGAGCGGCTGTCCAATGGCTGGCGAGCGACTGCCTTAGCCGGGAAGAGTGCAATGAGCATAATACCAACATGGGCCAGTGAAGCAGTGTCCTCCACAACAAGACTGAAGAACTAAAGGACAGCAACTTGTCTGTTTCCCTCCCCCAATTCCCCAATAAAATTAAAAAAAAAAAATCTGTTTGAAGAAAAGCTTCAAGGAAAAGAGCTTGCAGTATGCTGAAATTTCTCTCTTTCCTCCTTCTTGGATTGTGTTAAAAGCCCTATTGAGAGAGAAGACAGAGGACCAGGATCAGGGTCTCCCTTCTGTGAAAGCCACTTCGTAATTCCACGGAGGCCCAAGAAACAGTCCTGAGGAGTAAAAGAAACCTGCAGAAGGTTGCAAAGTACTCTGTGTCTTCTTTTTTCTTTTTTTTAAATTTTATTGGGGAACAGTGTATTTTTCCAGAACCCATCAGATCCAAGTCAAGTAGTTGTTTCAATCCATTTGTGGAGGGCACAACTCAGTGGCCCATGTGGGGCTAGAACCGGCAACCTTGGTGTTATGAGCTCCGCGCTCTAAACACCTGAGCTAACCGGCCGCACCTCTCCGTGTCTTCTTAAGCTGTAACAGTGAACCTTCTGGAACACATAACAGAGAGGTGTATGGGCTAAAAATAGATATGGTTTTAGGAGGCCTTCGAAATGTTCAGAGGTAGTGGGTCCTTGGGGCATTGCTAATGAGAAGTGCCAGGAAGTAAGAAACAAGAATACAGCCAGAGGGCCAATCAGAGACAGAGAGTCCAGTGCTGCCCTCAACTGTGAGGACTCCCCAAGAAGCTGTTAAAATGCAGGTTCTTGGGCCCTGTCCCTGAAGTTTTATCTCCATAGTTCTGTAGGACAGCTTGGGCATGTATGTTTTCTTTTCTTTTCTTTTTTTTTTTTTTTAAAGATTTTATTGGGGAATTGGCAGAGGGGAACAGTGTTGGGGAATCAGGAAAGGGGAACAGACAAGTTGCTGTCTTTTTGTTCTTCAGTTTATTTGCGGAGGATGTTGCTTCACTGTTGGTATCGTCATTGCGCTCTTCCCGGATGAGGCAGATCGGTCGCTGGCCTCTGGATGTCGCTCACCACGGCTATTGGCAGCTCACGCTTGGCTGCCAGCCGCTCACGCTGGCTGCGGGCCACTCACTGTAGCCTATGGCAGCCCACTGCAGCAGGGGCTGCAGCCCACACCATCACCGGGGCTCGCACAGCCCAGCTCCAGGTGGAGCTGTTGTTAGCTGTAGAGGGCAGTGTCACTGGCCCTCATGTGGGATCTGAACCGGGGCCGCTGGCATCCCAAAACCAGCACTTAACCAATGCGCCACTCGGCCGGCCCCCTGTTTTATTTTCATATTATTTACTTAATATATAACATGTGCATATGCTAGAAAATTAAAAGGGTACAAAAATGTTAGTATTTGTTGAAGGTGGGTGATGAATACATGGAGGTTCGCTATACGGTCCTCTCTACTTTGTTGGTTTTTTTGTTTGTTTGTTTGTTTTTGAGGGCAGTGTCACTGACCCTCATATGTGGGACCCGACCTGGGGCCGCTGGCTTCCCAAGCCAGCGCTTAACCACCGCGCCACTTGGCCAGCCCTGTTTTGTTTCTTTAAGGTATACAGTAAAGTTCAAAGGTTAAAAAAAAAAATAAAGCAAGTCCCTCCGTCTTTCCCTCCCTAGTCCTGCAGTCACCCCGTTCCCCACTCCTGGGCCTTTCAGTGATAGTCTGCACCAATGGTCTCAAACTAGGAAGGTTCAAAAGAGACTGATGCCTGGTTTCTTTCCCCCACCCTGCCCCCACAGGATCTCAGTTAACAGGTCTGCAGCCTGAACATTAGGATTTGATTTTTAAGCTTTCCCGGTTTTTAAGCAGGGGTCGGCAAACTTTTGAGACCGAAGAGCCTCCAAGGGTCAGCAAACCGGCTCGCGAGCCACATGCAGCTCTCTGGGTACCTACATGTGGCTCTGAAGTGAAATTGAAAATGAAAATAAAACTGTCATAGTTTCATTTATAAAATTTATAAAGGATATTATTCACATAATGGTGACTATGTAAAATATATTTATGGTTCTTGAATAATTTTTAAATTGTTGTGAGCAACAGGATTGGGTCTTCCAGGGATCGGCAAACTTTTGAGATGGAACATATCCAAAGGGCCGCATGTGGCTCATGAGCCGCAGTTTGCCACGCACTGGTCTAAAGTACAGCCAAGTTTGAGAACATATTCATAAAGTACATGCAAAAGTACCTATTCTTTTGTTTGTCCACACAAGTGGTTGTAGCACACTCTATACATTATTCTATACTTTGATATTTTATATAATATTGAAACCGGAGGCCAAACGAGTCTGGGGCTTGTGCTGCCTGCACTACTAGACCGACACACAAGAGTTGAGTCATAGAATAAGCGTTTATTATCAGAGCACCGGTGGTCTGAGAAGGCAATGGGTTACCACCTCCAAAAGCTGCCTTAACATTCTCAGACCAGCCTGGGATATTTAAGGGAAAATCTGGGCATTCTTCCAGAAGCTACGTCATGGTTCCAGGGGTCTGCACGGAGCCTCCCCTCTGGTGATGTGGCTCTCTAATGTGGTCACCAACCCAGGAGCAGTGATGATAGTAACCTGGAAAGAATGCTTGGCCATAAAGATTGTAATCGGCAAAGGGGGGTGGGGGGAGGGGGAGAGGCCGAGGGGGGCCTTGTGACTAGTAAGCAAACATAAGTTTCAGGGTAATTATCTAAAACAAGGAACTGGGACAGGGGCCATCCTTAGCTCAGGTACTGGGACAGGGGACATTCCAAGCTCAAACCTCAGGGAGGGGGTTGATCAGTTGATAAGCTCTAGGGCAGGGAGAGGTGAAGCCAGGGACATTGCAAGGCCTCTTTTGTGGGGGTCCCAACCGGTCCCTGTTTCAATATGTCACTGTGTTCATCTGTTGCTGCTGTGACTAGTTACAACAATATGGCTTAAAACAGCACTTCTGATAAGTCTGACATGGATCTCACTGGGCTAAGGTCAAGGTACATTCCTTCTGTAGGCTCTTGGGGAGAATCTTTTTCTTTTCCTTTTCCAGCTTCTAGAAGCTGCCCACTTTCCTCGGTTCATGACCCCTTCCTCCATCTTCAAAGCCAACAATATCAAGTTGAGTCCTCCTCGTGCTGCCATCTCTCTGGTTCTCTCTCCTGCTTCCCTCTCCTACCTTTGAGGGCATTGCATCTCTGTGATGACATTGGTCCCACCCAGATAATCCAGGATAGTCTATTCTAAAGCTGGTTAAATAGTGACCTTAATTTTTCCTTTGGTATGTGCAATGGACTGAATGTTTGTGTTCCCACAAAATTCATATGTTAAAATCTTAACCCCCAATGTGATGGTATTAGGAGGTGGGGACTTTGGAGGTAAATAGGTCATGAGGGTGGAGCCCTCACGAATGGTATTTGTGCCCTTATAAAACGGATCTGAGAGAGCTTTCTTACCCTCTTTCTGCCATGTGAGGATACAGCAAGAAGAGGGCTGTCTGGGAGCCAGGAAGGAGACCCTCACCAGAGACCAAATTTACCAGCATCTTGGTCTCAGATTTCCTGCCTCCAGAACTGTGAGAAATAAATTTGTGTTGTTTAAGCTGCCCAATCTATGGTACTTTGTTAAAGCAGCCTGAACTGACTAAGACAGCATGTAAACTAACAAATTCACAGGTGCCAGGGATTAAGACATGGGTGTCTTTGGGGGTCCATTATTCTGCTACCACATCATAGAGATTTGTCCATACCAGGGGAAATTTTATTTCATGTGTTTTTAAAAAGATGACCTGATCCATAGCCCAGTTTGGTAGCCAATGCTGGGGCCCGGCTCAAAAAGAATATGCAGGGCCGGCCGAGTGGCGTGGTGGTTAAGCGCTGGCCTGGGAAGCCAGCGGCCCCGGTTCGGGTCCCACATATGAGGGCCAGTGACACTGCCCTCAAAAATAAAAATAAATAAAAAAATAAAAAAAAAAGAATATGCAAAGGGGAGTAGGAAGTTCTGATTTGGTTTTACTGTTTGTTTAAATATTCTCCTTACATTTAAATAAATGAATAAATATTGCTTGTTTGTTTTAATATGCTGTATTTGAGATTTGTAACCTAGGCACGTGCAACCAGGCCTGCTTTTCCCCCAAACTCACAAGGAGGAAACATCTTGTATGCTCCACACACACCCCATGGAAGGTGTTCAGCAACTATTAGTAGAAAGAAGAAAAGAAGGAAAAAAGAGGAAGGGAGAAGAGGGAGGAGGGAGGAAAGGAGGGCGCTCTCCTTACCTGTCTTCCTGACACTGAGTCGGCCCAGCTTCCCACCTACCTCTCTGAGAGAGCTTGTTCTCTCTTCTCCTCCAGCCCCTGTTGCTACTTCCAACCTACTCCAAACGAGTGTCCTTTAATACTCTGTAATACATTGGTTGTCCTCATTTCTTCGTTTCTGAGTACCAGGCACTGTACTTGGCAGAGGACTTTGCCTTGCTGATGGCAGGTAAGTACATTCTGGCCTATGTTCTGGATACAGGCACAGCTGGGAGCCTGCAAACAGAGTGGGTTCAGAGCACAAGTGCTGGATCCAGGTTGATGTCCTAATTCTGCCACTTAGGGAAGTCCCTTAACCTCTTTGTTTCTTAGTTTCACCATCTGTAAAATAGAAATAGCAATACTATCTACCCAGTAGGGTTGTGATGAAGTTTACAGAGCCCAATGTGTATCTGAGAACTGGCTCACTGAAAACCTCACCTACCACATAATCAGTATTCGCTATTACTATTATTATTGCCATATTCCTGAGGCCTGATCAAGCTCCTTCTGGACGGAAAGCATGCCTTCCATCCACCCATTTTTGCTTCCCAGTGGCAAGCACTGAGTATTGAGTGCAGAAACTATGCAAAAGATGGCTCTTGAATTAACGTATGTGGTGAACAATATAACAGGACACTTACATATAGCCCACACACTGAGTCTTTAGATAATAATCATCAAAAGAGTCTCCATTTGTCATTTGTATGTAGGTAGCTAGGAATTTTGGTCATTTGATGCTTTTGAGTGCCCAGCATCCCTACTTCTGAAACCAAACTTCTCTTTTTGTTGGGAAACAACCTCCCTACCAACCTCAGTCCATGGGGTTTGGACGAGACTGACTCGACCCTTTGTCTTCGATGGGCACATGACCCAAGTCTGGCCAATCACAGCATTGTATATCATTAGTTACAGCAATTGGCTCAGGGATGGATATGTGAATTAAGGAAGGTCCTTCTCAGGACTTTTGCAGGAAGTCTTTAGAAAGAGACACTCTCTCTCCACCAGTGGCTAAGCTGCAAGATTGTAAGACTGGAGCTCCTGAAGCCATATTGATCACCGCCTGAGGACAGCCTTCCTGACGGAGAAGTCAGCACATAGGAAAACAGTTAAGAGATTGAGATAGGTAGATTCCTGATGGCTCTGCTGAGCACTAGGATCTAGCTATGCCCGAACTCCTAAAATTTTCATTACATGAACCAACAAGCGTCCTTGGTTTTTTTGGTTAATACAAAATGAGTCAGGTTTCTGACACTTGAAACTGAAGGAATCCTAATATAATTCTGATTAATATCAAATAAAAATGTATTTATTGAATGTCCCTTAGATATAAAAACTATACAAAGTCCTATAATGGATGCAAGCAAGATCAATTTTTTAAAATAGAATTAATTTTTCCCTTTACTTATATTATGATTTTACTTTACTTTACTTATATTATGTTTTTGGAAAGGCAGTATCTCCTGTTTTGCTAACTCCTCTAAGGGCTATGGGCACTTCTCTGAGACAGGCACTGGGACGGGGGAAATTCAGAAAATATAAGACCTTGCTTGTAAGGCATAAGTAAGACAGGAAACATAATTTGGGCAACATTTTAGAGGGCAGGGGTATTAGTTTTCTATGCTGCATAATAAACTGCTACAAATTCAGAAGCACAAAGCAAAGCACATCTATTATGTCAATTTCTGTGGGTCAGGAATCCAGATCTGGCTCACCTGGGTCCTGTGCCAGGCTATAATCGATGTGTTGGCCAGGGCCCAGTTCTCATCTACAGGCTCTACTGGCGAGGGACCAACTTCTTGGCTCATTCTTGTTGTTGACAGAATTAACTCCTTGCACTTGTAAGACTAAAGGCCTCAGCCCTCAACTCCTACAGACTGCTCACATGGCCCGTCCTGAGGCCCTCTTACAATAAGTCTGCAAGGGATAAAGGGGGTCTGCTAGCGAAGAGTCTTATGTGATGTATTATAATCACCAGTGACACCCCACCCTCTTTGGCAGATTTTATTGGTTAGAAGCAAGTCACAGGTCCTACTCACATTTAAAGGGAGGAGATTAGATAGAGGAATGAACACTGGAGGCAGGGATTGAGGAGAGTACCTTAGAGCCATGTCTGCCGCATCAAGAGGGGAGGCAGTCCAGCTGAGCTGGTGGGAGAAGGCCCAAGCCTTGGTCTCTGTTGTATGACAACTTGCCGAATCACTTTGGGCAAGTAACTCCAACAGTCTGAGACTCTATTCTGTAAGATGAGCATTTTGGATCCATTGGCCCCCAAGTTCTCCTCAAAAAAGATAGAGACATGCAGACGTGCAAGGTGTGGGGAGGTGTGGAAGAGTCCTCAAAAAGTGGAAAGCAGAAAGGGGCTGAGAAGTTAGGAGAATTGTGGGGCACCCCTGAAAGCAAAGCAGGAGGCTCCTGGTACCCCAAGTTTCCAGAGTAGGGACCAGGGGAGGGACATTTTATCTCAGTACAGGCTTGAGTGGGGAAAAAATCCTGAAGGCATCACAGGCAAGGGAGAGATTCCTAGAAGCAGGTCTGAGGGTACCAGCCAGAGACTGGATAAGACTGCCTGGGCCATGCCCCTTCTCCTCATATGGGCCGCCAGCTTTGTATAGAGAAGTAACAGATTTTTAATACTTCACAGTTAGTTGGCTTTCACTCCTGTTTATCACAATTCTCAGGAGCAATGTAGGCATCATTATTATTTCCACTTTTCTTTTTTAATTTAAATTTTTTTTTTTTTTTTGAGGGCAGTGTCACTAGCCCTCATATGTGGGACCCGAACTGGGGCCGCTGGCTTCCTAAGCCAGCGCTTAACCACCACGCTACTCGGCTGGCCCCTTTTCTTTCTTTCTTTCTTTCTTTCTTTCTTTCTTTCTTTCTTTCTTTCTTTCTTTCTTTCTTTCTTTCTTCCTTCCTTCCTTCCTCTCTCTCTCTCTCTCTTTCTTTCTTTCTTTTTTTGTTGGGAAACAGTGTGTCCTTTCAGGACCCATCAGCTCCAAGTCAAGTAGTTGTTTCAATCTGGTTGTGGAGGGCGCATCTCAGTGGCCCATGTGGGGATTGAACCGGCAACCTTAGTGTTATGAGCACTGAGCCCTAACTAACCGAGTTAACCGGCCACCCCATTATTTCCATTTTTCAAGATGAAGTTAAAGCCAGAAAGGTTAAATGAGTTGCAAAAGGTTGCATATAACTTGTGTGAGGACAAGTCACGATAGAACCCAAGACTTTTGACTCCAGGTTCCGTGCTCATTCTTCTAGTCCAGCTGCCTGTAGGTAAAATTGGAAGAGAAGTATAACACCACCACAATTGGGGTGTGGTGGAGTAAGCTGTTTAGATCCCATGTGAGGATTTATAAGACCTTTAATATCATAACTTGCAGTCCAATATTTGGATATTTTTACAGCATGAGCTCTGAAGCTGCTTGTAGAGCATAACTTTACCCTTTTGGGCTCCGGAACTGCCCACAGAGCAAGCAGCCCCCCTGTGCTGATTGTACTATCTGGTAAATTGTACTCCTTGCATCATTGTTAAATAATACTCCCAGTAATATAATTGTGTGATCAAAGACAACTTTTTTGTTGTTGTTCTACAGGCCTGAGCAGAAGCTGGGACTTCATACATGCTTGATCATATATTACCCATCATTCTCATCTCACAATCTCACTAGCTTGACCACCGAGCTGGCTGACTGTTAAAAGTCCAGTCACCCCCACCAATCAGAAAACGAATGATTTCAGTTTATGGTCTTGTTTCGCCTAGCAATCCATATCTCTTTGATTGTCAGCTCCTTACATAAACCCTGCCCTTTCCCCTCCATTTGGGAACATGTCTTTGGTTCACACCAAGGGCTATATTCCTGATTTGCAAATCATATGTGAATAAAACTCTTTTAATTTCTTTTGGAATTTTTATTAACACATGGTTCAGGTTTACAGAAAGCTGGCTGCCACACTAATTCCAGTACCCCCAAACTCAGGGGTTCTTTAGGAAAAGTACTCCTGTTTCTTCCTCTAGTATTCTCGATTCTGGTCACCAAATGTATAGGCTTTCCCCACACCAGCCAATTCTCTGAAACCAGCTGGATGTCCTACAATTAAATTCAGTTCTGACACTGCCTACCTTGAGTAAACAACAGGTCCCATAGGTTAAGGGCTCAGTCTCACAAAACTGCCTCTTCCACCCCCAGTTCAGGGGCTTCTCACCTACCAGCCATAAATGAAGGTTCCCATGATTATCAAGTTTGATTAACTTGCTAGAAGAGCTACAGAACTCAGGAAAGCAGTTTACTTACTAGATTACCAGTTTATTATGAAAGGATACAACTGAGAACAGCCAGATGGAAAGATGCAGAGGGCAAGAGATGGAGAAAGAGGCACAGGGCTCCCATGCCCTCTTTGGGTGCAGTCACCCTTCTAACACCTCCATGTATTCAGCCTCCAGGAAGCCCAGGGAACTCCTGGATTTTTATGGAGACTTCATTATGCAGGCATTATTAATTAAATCTTTGGCCTTGGTGATTAAGTTCACCTCCAGCCTCTCCCTGATCCCTGGAGGTGGGGTTGGGTAGGGCTGAAAGTGCCAACCCTCTAATCACTTAGTTGGTTCCCTTCAGTTTATCTGAGGGCTTTCCCAAAAACCATATTAACATAAACTCAAGCGTGGTCCAAAGGGGCTTGTTGGAATTACAAAACACATCCATTTCCCCTTTGTTTCACCTCTGGAGCTATTTATGGAGACAAAAACAAACAAAAAACAAATACAATTTTTAAAAGTTGCCCCTATTGATCTAATCACTTAGGAAATTATAAGGGTTATGGAAGCTGTGAGCCAGGAACATATATTTCTTTCTTTCTTTTTTTTTTTAAAGATTTTATTGGGAATTGGGGGAGGGGAAGACAAGTTGCTGTCCTTTTGTTCTTCAGTCTAGTTATGGAGGACATTGCTTCACTGGCTCATGTTGGTATTATGATCATTGCGCTGTTCCAGGCTGAGGCAGTAGCTTGCCGGCCATTGGACAGCCGCTCACAGCGGCTCAGGAAAGCTCATGCTGGCTGCCGGCCAGCCCAGCTGCAGCCTATGCCATCGCCAGTGACCCACAGCAGCCCAGCTCCAGGTCAAGCTGTTGTTCACCATCTTAGCTGTAGAGGGCGCAGCTTCACTGGCCCACAAGAACATATATTTCTTATAAATCACAACATTCACAGGGGTAAGCGAAGAGACATTCTGTACTAAGCATGTGAGAATAAGCTAATTGCTGTAACAAACAACCCCCACACATTCCATGGCCTTAACACAATTCAAATTTATTTCTTGTTCATGGTCACATTACAATGCTGGTGTTGGGGATGATCTGTTCCACACAGTCATTCAGGGGCCCAGGTTCGCTCCATCTACTGGCTCATCCATTTACAGCTTCAGCAATGCCCATTGAATTCTCTCCCCCCAGTTAGTTGAGAAGAGAGAGGGTGAAGAACTATAGGAGGCTTTCTAGTGGTGGTCCCAGATTAAACAGATCACTTCTGCACAAATTCCAGGACTCATATGGCTTCACCTAATTGCAAGAGCGGCTGGAAAATGTCTAGCCTTGTATCCAGGAGAAAGACAATCTGGATGTTAGTGAGCACTAGCAATCTCTGCCACAGTGGGCAAGTCCCTGGCAGTCCTGCCACTCTCAATAAATGAACACAAGTGGGGAAATTTGGGGTGCAGCACATTAACAAGTTCACATCTGCCCTGGGATCCAGCTCACAGAAGGATTAGGAGTACGCAGGACAGAGGCTATCTTATTAGGGTGAAATAAGCACTCAAGGACCAGAGACCATCACAGCCATCATCACTACTTTAACATCACCATCTCTTCCATTTTGGGTTTATTGTTATGGTTGCTGTTTTTCCTGCCTGTGCTCCCAAAGCCTCTGAAACCAATACGTGGGCTTTCAAACCTACTGGCCTTATGGGGATGGTTTTTGTGCATACCTATGTATCCAACTAAACATACTATAACCTGTAAACACCAAGGCAGAGGACTTAGCAGTCATTTAAAATCTGATAAATTAGCTGGATCTAAAAGACTTGACAGGAGCTGGCCGAGTGGCACGGTGGTTAAGCACTGGCTTGGGAAGCCAGCGGCCCCGGTTCGGTCCCACATATGAGGGCCAGTGACACTGCCCTCAAAAAAAATAAATAAATAAAGACTTGATAGAGGTGAGAAGGGGTACCTCTTACTGGCCAGAGGGGAGGGATGATGCTGTGCAGCCAACACCACGATGCAGGCTGCTGAACCATGCAATGGCCTCCAAATGTGTCATCCATCACATCAGCTGATCCCCTGGAATCACTACATGGGGACACAATAGCTCTGGGTTCCAGGGATCCCAGGAAGATCAGGGAAGCAAGCAGATCTTAGGGGTCTGATGAACTGCAGGTCCCCACCCCAACCCCATCCCTCATGTATGAGCATGACTTCTTTGTAGCTGTTGCCTTTTCTTGTCTATGTGGAGAGTTCAAATCATCTGGCTGTGATGGAGGTGAGCTGAAGTCCCGGAAGGTGCTCAGGTGGCTGTAGCCTCCAAACCCCAGTGTTTGGCCTTCCATTTCTGCAGTCTTAATGATCTCCTCACTCAGGAGCTACTAGTCCCTGGGAGAATCAGGCTCCAGTGTGTGAACTCACAAGATATATTGACCCCAGAAAATAATGGAATTTCTATTGGCAGCACAATTGCGTGATGGATGAGGAAAGGGTGGCCATAGTGAGCTCATTTACTGTTGATCAATAAGTATATGTGTATATCGTGTTATCCAACAAATATAAAGTGCCTACTGTGTGCTCACTTGTTTAGGTGCACTAGGGCTAGAAAGCAGTGCAGGACAGACTCCTAAGACTATAAACTCAAGGAACTTAGGCAACTCAGAGGCCATGTGGGGTAATACCAAGAACAAGCTTGAACTCTATACTCAGCCCCAGGGCTGAATTCTTGTTTATCACTCAACCTCCACCAGCTTCAGTTTTTCATCTGCAATATGGGAATAGTAATTGATCCTTCACAAGAGCTGTTTGAAGCATGTGAGAATATGTATGCAATGAGAGGTTATTATTCTTATATCATGTGATGATCTTACTGATTTTTATAAAAGTACAAGTTCAGGGCCGGCCGAGTGGCGCGGCGGTTAAGCACTGGCTTGGGAAGCCAGCGGCCCTGGTTCGGTCCCACATGTGAGGGCCAGTGACACTGCCCTCAAAATAAAATAAAATAAAATAAAGGTGCTAAAAGTACAAGTTCATTGTAGAAAACAAACAACCCAGAAACAAAGCTTAATGCATTTTCCCAAAGATATGAGTCTCTGAAACATGATGCCTGGATGGAGTAGCTATAATTATGAAAGCATGTCCAAACACAAAACACTATCCAGGATTTCAGTATCACAAAAAGATCAGCGAAGGAAGGAACTGGTTACCCAGATGCCCCTGAGGGGGTGGGTGCAGGCAGCGGGAAGACCTTTCCGCTCCTGGGAAAGCAGTCAGAATGTGGGTAAGGGGGAAAGAGTCCCTGCAATGTCACAGCTCACTGCTAGGATGAGAGTGCCATCTTAATCTCTCCATGTATTATGTGGCTTAAAAGCCTACAAGCCAAATATGTTCCTGACCCTCATTTTAAGACAGCCTCTAGGAGATTAATCCCCAAATCATGTGCTGGTTAGAGGCTGCAGTATCCCTGGGTTTGGTGCTGGAAATGGGCCCGTTAGAGGGAGGTGTCCAGAATGAGCATCCAAAGGGGCACACAACAATTGAGAGGCCCGGGGCAATAGGGAAGGTTCCAGGGAGGCGGAAGGATTGGCCTTTATTCGAGGGATTGGCCCTATGTTATGCTGTAAGGATACTAAAATTAATCAGACATGTCACCTGCCTTCCAGACAATCACAGCACAGATAAATGACAATACAATGTGGAGTAGAGGTGGAGCAATGTGTAAGCTTATGAAAGCACTAGAAGCCATTAAATTAAGCTGAGGTAATGGGGGTAAGGCATTGTCCAAAGAGAGACTCCTGAGAGAGCTGAGGCGATAGCCGGTTCAGGAAGGGGCAAGAGCTGGGGGATTTCCACTGCCAAGCGGGGTATGGGACAGCCCTGGAGAGGGTCCCTGGATGGCTCTCCTGCAGTTTCTTCTTCACTAGGCACAAGCAAGAAAACACTTGTAGAGACAGGAACATACCCTCAGGTAGGGCTGCAGCATCTGAATACCATTGACAGTCAAGGCAGAAGAGCACAGTGCAGTGGTTCCCAAACTTTGGTATCCAAATCACCTGAGAACTAAGAAAGGATGCAGAAGTCCAGGCCTGTTGAAGCAAGACAGGACCTTGACCTTTGTAGTTATGCCCAGGTCCCAGGTGACTCTGATACCTGCGACAGATTGAGAACAGTTAGGAACCTGAGCACTGAGCCCAGGCTCCACGGGTTTGAACCCCAGCTCTGCCACGCACCTTCTAAGTGACCTGGGCAATGCTGTAGACTCCCCACTGGTAATATGGAAGGTATAATAGTACATGTATCATAGAACCACTGGGAGAATGAAGTGAGCTGTCATCCACGAATGCTTGCCATTATCAACTCTTTCTGTTGTGGCAGAAAGGTGCCATTAAAAAGAAAAAAAAAGGAGAGGATGAGAGGATAAAACAGGATATTCAATAAGTTTAACTGAGATTTTTTTTTTTTTTTTTGAGGGTAGTGTCACTGGCCCTCACATGTGGGACCCGAACCAGGGCGGCTGGCTTCCCAAGCCAGTGCCCAACCACCGTGCCACTCGGCCGGCTGGCCGGCCCTGAGATTTTTTTACAAAAACAAACAAAACCCTCCTCAATTAGATAGCATAATTTACAAGGTGGTAAGCACTTTGAAATGTTTAAGTGTGATAAGGCTGGGTATCACTTGCTGCAGTGTAAAAGCACCTACAATGAAAGCAGGAGGAAAAGTTCAACCAGTGTACTAGGGAGAAAGCCAGTGTGCTCAGCTCACCATGGCTTCCTTCCTAACATTGTCACATTGATTCTGGGATGTGATGAAGGAATGATCAAGGTGTAAATGGTTCCTAGTCTCCTGGCATCCTGGCTGCAGGTGGTCTGTAGGATACTTGGAGAATGGAGAGCCAGTAATCAGGCCACAGATACCCATTAAAAAAAATATCTGTGGCTACTTCCACATATCCAGAACTTTAAGAACTCTGAGATATACCTGGCTGAACCCCCAAGAACATACAATAAAATACACACTGCATTCCATTTCTAATGTGTTAAGAATTTAGTAATAGTGAACTTGGAACTGCAGGGAAAAAATGAAGTGTGGTTAACACAGAGGTTAACAGTGTTACACATGGGCAGGAGGACTCCTGGAGGGACTTATCCTGACCCTCCTCCTGCCATGTCCCTCCCATGAGGCACAGAGCTTGCAGGACCAGGGAAATGTGACCACTCAGACCTTGTGTGGTCCCCATGTCATCCATCTGTGTGGTCCCCATGTCATCCACCAAACCACAGTACAGCTACCCAAGACCCTGAAATCCCTGCCCAGAGCCAAGCC
This sequence comes from Aselliscus stoliczkanus, assembly GCA_033961575.1. Classification (NCBI taxonomy): domain Eukaryota; kingdom Metazoa; phylum Chordata; class Mammalia; order Chiroptera; family Hipposideridae; genus Aselliscus; species Aselliscus stoliczkanus. The sequence goes on along the minus strand of CM066728.1, from coordinate 16,501,505 downwards.
TGTTTCTGGGGCCTGTACGAGCCTCTCCCCTCAGTCCGTTCTCAAAAAGGCAGAGCTGCCACGGTGCACATCCTAAGGCCCAAGAGGTGGGTGACCAAGGGATGGTGGTTCTCACGGATATGATGGCACTTAGGGGAGTGGGCTTGGGTATCCCTTGCAATGTGGGAAAGAACCACATAGGAAGATCAAAGAGGAACAGGCCTTAACCATGATGGCCTGCTTTGACACATTGTGGCACAGACCTGTGTCTGAGAATTCTAAATTTAAACTTGACCTTCCAGGATGTTGATAGGATAGAGTGTATTTGAGCTGTTTGATATAGAACTTTTTTTTTTTTTTTTTTTTGAGGGCAGTGTCACTGGCCCTCATATGTGGGACCGAACCGGGGCCGCTGGCTTCCCAGGCCAGCGCTTAACCTCCACGCCACTCGGCCGGCCCTGATTTATAACTTTTAAATATTAAGACATGACATGTAGGCCTCCATTTGTATTCTTGCCTCTGGCTTTACAAATGATAAGGGGTAGGCCTGGTAGTTAAAGGCATGTACCTTAGTACCAGAGAGGCTTAAATTTAAGCATCTGGGCATGACATTATGTGCCTTGAGCAATTTACTTGGACTCTGTAATAATACCGATATTAAGGTTTTTTCGGTTGCAAGTCAGAGTAGCCCAACTCAAATTGATTGAATCATAAACAGGAACTTGGTGGCTTTTATAACAAGTCGAATGGTGGAAACTTCAAGTGTGTCTGGATTTTCCAGTTGAAATAGCATCCTCAGTACATGGTCTCTCTACATCTTTGGCCCTGGTTTCCTGTGTTACTTTCATTCTTGGATAGGACTACACACAGTAACAAACCTACTTCCTACTTACTAAGCAATCCCAGCAGGAAAAGAAAGTTATTTTTACTTTTCTAAAGTTCTGGCAAAGTCCAGGTATCTGCTGATGGTTACACGCCCACTATAGATGCCTGGGTCTACCTCCTATAAATCTATGGATCAAGAGTCAGTCGGGGAAAGGGGTAGTTTACCAAATAAAAATAAGGATGTGTTTACTGGGAGAATGGCTGAGGCCAAAACAGTAGCAAATTGGTAGGGATTAAATTCTTAGCACTCAATGTTAGCCAGCATTAATGTGATCAAGAAAATGCCAATACGCTCCAACTGGGAAAGTACACTGTATAGAAAGCAAGTGGAAACTACTCCTTTTTCAACTGCCCTGCACTCTAGAAGTTCGAAGCTTGAAGAAATGAAGACTTGGAAATGCAGTCCCACTCTCAGAAGACAGTCACAATTTTGTGTGTATGAATCATGCTTTCAAATGCTGTGGCTGCTTCTGCAATGCCAACCTGTGCCCATCAGCAGACTTCAGCCTGAAGAGCTGTAGGCTGAAACCAAGCCATGCTCACCAGAACACCCGTATTTCTGGAATTTTGTAGAGGAGTACATGAATCCCCAAATTATTAAGTTTCTAGGTATGGGGCCAATTTGGGAGAGTGTTGCATCTCTCTAACGCTGTATGAAATAACCTACCGTCAGAATTGCTCATCATAATAATAGTATGTGTTTCCTATGTACTTCCTACCATCTCCAATTACAGAGCAATCTTTTATTTTTTATTTTTTATTTTTTTAAAAGATTATATTGGGGAATTGGTGGAGGGGAACAGCGTTGGGGAATCGGGGAAGGGGAACAGACAAGTTGCTGTCCTTTTGTTCTTCAGTTTAGTTGTGGAGGATGTTGCTTCACTGTTGGTATCGTCATTGCGCTCTTCCCGGATGAGGCAGATCGGGTCGCTGGCCTCTGGATGTCGCTCACCACGGCTATTGGCAGCTCACGCTTGGCTGCGGGCCGCTCACGCTGGCTGTGGGCCACTCACTGTAGCCTATGGCAGCCCACTGCAGCAGGGGCTGCAGCCCACACCATCACCGGGGCTCGCACAGCCCAGCTCCAGGTGGAGCTGTTGTTAGCTGTAGAGGGCAGTGTCACTGGCCCTCATGTGGGATCCGAACCGGGGCCACTGGCATCCCAAAACCAGTGCTTAACCAATGCGCCACTCGGCCGGCCCAATCTTTTATTTTTTATTTATTTATTTATTTTTTTTTTTTTTGAGGGCAGTGTCACTGGCCCTCATATGTGGGACCTGAACCGGGGCCGCTGGCTTCCCAAGCCAGACGCTTAACTACCATGCCACTCGGCTGGCCCCAGAGCAATCTTTTAAATATAAGTATTATTACCTTGATGAAAACTGACCAAAACTATTAACAGGCCTTTAAATGTATATTTTTGTGGTTTAAATATTTTTTCTATTTTTCACGACTGATAAAAATAGGTTATGGACTACCATTTCCCCAACTTATTTTGAAAAATTTCAAACCCACAGAAGTTGAAATAGTAATAATAAAATATTAATGCTGCCTGCACACACATGATTTTTGATAAAAAAAAACAGAGTGGCTTCTGCTCTCCGTTAATATCCAGATGCCTTCTCCATGCTTACAAGAGAAGCAGCCTCATTGTTAGTGAGAACTCTCTGTCCTCAGAAAGTATGCATAATTACTTTTTTTTGTAGTGCTTTCATTCAGCTCATTAGAACATAGGACAGGATTTACTCCCATTTTACAGATGAGGAAACAAACACAAGGGAGGTCAAATGATCTATCCACTCAAAGTCAGTAGGTTATCTAGCTGAAGCCAGGACCAAAGACTCCTGTCTTTGGTAATTCAACATTCTACAAGGTCACTTCCCTCTCCTGGATGTACAATGAGAGTAAGGCCAGAGCCAAGCAGATCTGCAAAGACTTTCGTTCTGACAATCTGAAAGCAAATACTCACTAGGACCCATGTGCATGGCATTATCAATCAGAAGTCTGTTATTAGGAACATAAAACCACAGTGGAAAGCGGGGTAGGAGGATACACAGAGTACTGAAATTCCTGTCAGCTGTCCCTGGTTTGAGGTCATTTATTGAGGGCTTATTCTGTCCCAGGCACTGTGCTTGGGATACAGTACAAATAAGACAGACAAGGATTCTGCCTCAGTGGGGCTCGTCCCAGTGGGTTAACGAACAATCAGGACGCTGCCAATGAAAGATGGGGCGCTGCACCTGGCCCATGTTAGTGTTTTGTTTTGCCCATACAGTGCTTAATTTTTTTCTTTTTATAATAAATTGCCAACTTCTAGCTTCTCTGAAACAGGCAACTTCTTCTGGATTCATGAATAATAAGCAACAGCCACCCTGCTCCCTAGCTAGGACACATGTCCTTTAGAGATAGCTTTAGTCCCCGCAGTTTCCTACTGTCTTACACCCAGAAGACTGGCCCAAATCAAGCATTTACTTTACCCACTAGATGTCCATAAGCATTTAAGCTGAAACCCCTGAAGCTAACAAATATCCAAACAAGATAATTTCAGATAGCATTAAATAAAACAAAATAAACCACCAAATGTGAGGGATGTGATGACTGGCGGAAAGGGTTACTTCAGATTGAGAGGTTAGGGAGGGTCTCTGAAGTGAAACTGAGACCTGGACTATGAGCAGCATGACAAGTCAGCCAACAGAAAAGAAAAATGCCTGCAAGGAGAGGGGACAGCAGGGCCACACGTCCCCCTTGAGGCTGGAAATAACATGGCTTGGGGGAGGAACAGCAAGGTTGGGGCAGTTGGGTGAGTGGTGACAAGATCAGAGAGAGAAGAGGAAGCCAGATTGCATAGAATCTTGTGGGCCATAGTGAGAATTTCGGATTTTATTCCAAGTGTGATAGGAAACCTCTGGAGTGTTTTCACTGGGGAACAATGTGATCTGGCTTACATTTTCAAAAGATCACTCTGCTATGTAGAAAAGTGATTTAATGTGGCAAGAGAAGCAGGGAGACCAATGAGGACTACATTATAGTCCAGTAGGTGACAGTGGCAAGGACCAGGATTGTAACAGAGAAGATGAACAGTAGTAGATTCAGGATATAATATCATCTGGAGTATAACCAAGAATTTTTTGGTGGAGTGGATGGTAGCAGTGGTAGTGGGGTGGAGGGAGTAATGGAAAGGTTGTGGCTTGTTCAAACATTGGGGGTGTGTAAGGGAGGTCCCAGTTTTAGAAAAAGGGAATAAAGAATCTGATTTGAGTGAATAAATTTTGCCTGGACTCAAGTCTTCCTAGATTCTTCATTTCCCTTTATCTCCCACATGCAGGTAGTCCTCAAATCCAAAAATTCAAACTTCTAAATACCTCACCTCTTATCAAATCTATCCCTTCAACTTCAATTTCATATCCATTGCCTCTGACCTGTTTCAGTCCTCTTGCTTGACTTTTACAACAGCCTTCTAAAACTATAAATAAACGAACAAAAAGCACTTAATAGGCATGTGTATGTCTCTCCCACCAGCGATCTTTGATGGCAGAGAGCATGTCTCATTCATATCTATGTCCAGTGCCTAGTGCTGTGCGGGGCAGAGTAGGTACTCAAATATTTGTTGAACCAAAAAGGGGTCTCCTCCAACAGGATACAACCTCCTGGAAGAGAGGACTCCATTTGAGGAGTCTATGATTCTACCACACAACTTACACAGAACTAGATATGAAATGTATGATCCTAGAAACTTCACCTTCCCAAGGGATATGTTTCTTTCTTTCTAATTTAGTTTCAAACTATAGTGTATGAGACCCACTTTTACCAGTTAATAAATGATATTGGACAACAGATGACATATTACTACTCTTTTCCATTTTCCTTCCAAATCTAGGGACTTTATACTCTCATGTTCTCACATCTTGGTAAGGAGGTCAAAAGTAGGTAATTTTCCATTTTACAAATAAGAAAACTGAGGCACAGAATGGAATCCCTTAAAAACTTTTTGATGAGGTTAGGAGCTTTGCCTGGATTAGGACTAGCCTTTCCCTGACCCACACCACAGTTCTGTAATTGGAAGATATCCCAGTCTCTCAAACTCTGCAACACTGCTGATTAATACTCGGGCTTTCTCTAGGTTTTGCCTCCACAACTACAAACTTCTTTGGATTCCAGGGTATGTTGCCACAAGGTCAAAGATCATGTTCTCTCTCTCTCTCTCTCTCTCTCTCTCTCTCTCTCTCTCTCTCTCTCCTACTTACCACTCTCCTCTGTGCTCAGTGAAGACAGATTCTACCCGGCCCAAGAAAAAGAGAAGCACCTTGGTCATTAGCCTTGGGAAGTTAAGTAAGGCCAGGAGTCACAACCAGAAAGAAGGAAGAGAGAGATCTAAGTAGGCAAGAACAGTTTCAATGGAAAAAAGGAGAGGGGGCCACCACTGAAAACAATCAGGATACTCCTTTCACACCCTTTCAAAAGGTTTCCAGCTGGGGAGTACCTGGGAAGGCAAGTGGCTGCAGAAGACCAGAACCTGCCTGCCGCCCCCGCCCAGAGTCATTTCTTCAAGGCACCAAGGCTCTTCAGGGCCTCCTGGGCCTGGGTCAGCTGCTGCTGCAGCCTCTGACGGGTGCTCTCATTGGAGGCGCGCTTCAGGAGGCCCTGCATTTCCTCCACCACTGCCCGGTAGCCAGGGGTGTTGTGGAAGAGCCGCACCGCCCGGTCTCCACAGGAGGCCAGAAGCCGGCCAGTGATGTCGAAGGACAAGTCAGTGATACACTCCCCATGGACCTGCTCGAAGCACTCCTCCTTCTCACCCTGCCGGGTATTGTAGAGATGAATACTGCTACCACTGGCCAAAGCCAAGACCTGGGCGTCAGGGGAGAGTGCCAGGCGGCACAGCATGGTGCTTGCCTCTTCAAAGCGGCCTGTCCTCAGCAAGTAGGGGTCCTGCTGCTTCTTGTATTCCACGTCTGTGTCCCACAGTTTCCACGTACCATCCTTGGAGACAGAGGCCATCCTGCAGCATGGAAAATCACAGCTCTAGTCCCAACACACCCTGGAGAGGAGGGCACTGAGACAGCAGGAAGGGCTTCAGCTAGGAAGCCAACTCCACTGCAATGTCTACTGCCCACTGAGGATCAAGTACCCCACCTACTTCAGAGTTACTGCAGAGAGGCAGAAGGGCCCTGGTTGCCAAGAGGGGCTGAGAGCCACTGGTAAGAAATCAGGGGATTCACTCACCTCCGGGAGTCATTGGAGAAAGCAAAGAAGTGGACAGCTGCAGAGTGGCCCTTCAGTTCAAACGCTCGTACCACCTCCTGGAAGTCGCCTTTTTTCCCAAAGCAAACTTCCCAAACTTTGACATCTGGGGTGAAGCCACACGAGGCCACAAACCTGCCATACAACCCAGGTTCCTTTAAAACTTAATTTTAAAGGCATTTTGCTTTTGCAAACCCACTAAGCCTCTTCCTTGAGAAAGTTCATCATCTTCCATCTAAGTAACACTATATTTTTAAAGTGCTTTTATACACACATGACCTCAGTTCACCCTCACATCCATGCTCTAAGATGTGTAGTACCACCACACCAACCTTTCAAAAACTATAGATTAAGTAACAGAGGCTAAAGACTTGCATCTAGGTGTCCTGATTCCACACTGTATGCTCTTTCTACTATTTTTAGCTGTCTCACTGCTCTGTCCCTGGCCCCCAGCCCCAACCTCTTCCCATTCCAGAGGTCAAAGTCCCTCCATCTTCACCTGCTACAAGGGGATATAGCAGCATGTGTGTTGTTCATCTGGTTGGTGTTAATGGTAGACAACACTTGACCTTTCAGATTCCAGATGAGGATAGCCGTGTCACTGGAGGCAGTCATGATGAACTTTCCTGAGGAGTGAGGGGAGTGACGTAAGCTGAAGTCAATTACCTAACCAACTGTCAATCTCCAAGGACACATTTAAGAAGGCCTCTGCTACCCAGAGTATCCATGCTCGCCACCCTGGGTTAAGGGTCACCACAGATAAGGATTTTGCTGAAGACTATGGCTCTTACCTGCCTTCCCTGGGGACTTGCTATGGCTCCCAGACTCCCGGGGAACACAGAGCCCATTTATCATGCTGGGGCTGAGCATAATGCTGAGAGAGGCAGCATTAACTCATTCACCACATATACTTGGGGCCATTGCCTCCTGCTTTGGGCAAGCTCCATCCTCTAAATGCCTCTTACCTGTGTCAGCAATGCCGATATCGATGACGGGTGCCTTGTGCTTTTTAGGGAAGTCCTCTGGGGTGGCTGTGAAGGTATAGCCCCCATCTTCTCGCTTGGTCATCTTGAAGACACGGAGAGTATCTCCATTGGCCAGCCAGACAATGAAGGCTCTAAAGACAGGTAGCAAACAAGTAAGTCCCTCACTCATTTGGACATGGAGGCCTATGTGTGCCAGGTCCTACGCTAGGTGCTAGGAAAATCACGATCTGCCCTCATGGCCTACAGTCCAGCCTTACAACTTAACCCCTTGGTTCAAAATCTCTTAAACCTCCTCAGAAGATAAAACTCCCATAGCTTTGGCTCCCTTAGTTTCTCTCTAGGGCTTAGAAAATCATTACAGCTTCCAAGACTGGCCTGGAAGCCAGGCTTTGGTACTTCCCAAGTTGGAACAGACCTTCCCCTCTCTGCTGCCTTGCTGTGTAGCTGCACAGCCCTCTAGGGAGCCCCAGGCAGTGCTCAAGGTGTCTGGATGCTCTCTTTCTGCTACCCCAACGGAGACCCTGGGTCCCCCTTCACTTGCCCAAACCAGGTATGGGAGGACCATAAGTTTGGGGTTGGGATTATACAGGCAAACCCGCGGCTCCATCTTGTCCCACCTGCAGTCGGGGCTGAAGCGCACCAGGGTGGCATGGTCCAGCTCCACATTGGCTCTCATGCTGCGATGCTCCCGCTGCAGGAAGTCCTTGGTGCTCCAGATGCGGACCGTGCGATCGTCGGCACAGGTCGCCAGGTACTTGCCATTGCTGCTAAAGTCCATGCAAGATATGTTCCCACTGTGGCTCTAAGGGAGGGTTGGAGGAAGGGTGAACAGGAACCCCTTGGGCAGATGGGGAACCCAAACATACAGCCCTAACTCCAGGGCTGTTTCCTTGATTAACAGCAAGTTACTGATGGGATGTGATGAGAAGGGATAGGCTGGGGCATCCAAACTGACTTTGGTCAGAGGCAGAGGGGTCTGTGACATGCACAGAACACTACGAGGGAAAAAGTCTGTAGGGGCGTGAGTCTTTGTATGTGTGTGTTGTGCACAGTACCCATGTACCTTCAGTGCCGCAGCCAGGAGGCGGTGGGTGAAGTTGTGTTGTTGAGGCTTCTCTTTGCGAATTCGCTGTTGCTGTTTCTGCTTCTTGGATTTCAAGGACTTGTCAAGTAGAACTCCATTTGCTTTTTGGCCTATAAGAAAGGGCCATGTCATCCATCCATTACTCACTCAATAAGCATTTACTGATCATCTATTATTGGCCAGGCATTGAGAAGAGCAGCAAGAGATGATCAGATATGGCCCCTGTCCTCAACAAGAGTGATGTGGGCAAAAACAGCCTTTGGAATCGAATCTGGGTTTGGAGTGTGAGAAGGTTGTTTACTGTTAGTCCATGTAGCATCTCAGTATAAATTAGAAAAAATGCCCTTTTTTGGGTTGGCACAGTCCATTTTTGGGGTACACAGCACAGCCAGTGGAGTGCAAATCCTTGGCCAGATATTCCACATTGGTAGTGATGTGCAGAACCGAATCTGTTAGCCCCGACCTTGGGTAAGTTACTCAATTGTTCTGAGCCTTGGTTTCCTTAAAGAGAAGCTGTGAGAATTGGCTAACATATACAAAAATGACACGAGAGTACTCAACACAAGCAATAAAGGCAAAAAGGAATGAGAGAACTGATGAATGAGTTACCCTGCACCAGAAATGGTGCCAATCACTTTTGCGTAAAACAGCTACTTTAATTGAGAATCAGGCCGGGTGCAAAGTTGGCATGTGTTACATCACTGCCAACACTCCTCAATTCCTATAAGAAAAAACTCCTGAGGCCCAAAACAAAGACGGCCAGCTGCAACGTGCCCTCTGCTTACCTCTCCAGCATTGTCTAACGGGGCTCTCCCCTCACGCTGGGGTCATGCCCAATGCTCGTTGGGGCTCCGCATTACCTTCGTGCACGCTGCCAGTGCCAGGAATGTTCTTCCTTGGCCTTCTGGCAAACTCTCACACATCCATCCTTCAAGACCACACACCTCGGTGCTCCCTGCTCTCAATGAAGATTTTCTTGACCCCTCCCCGCCAAAAAAGCAGGCCTACCACACCCACCCTCGGGTTTCCTGTTTGTTTCTGGTACTCATCTCTTCCAGGACACCTCTTATACTATATCTTTCACTTACATTTTTAGATGTTCTTCTCCATTACCCGATAGTGTACTCCCTCAAGTAAAAGACTCCAAAGCCTACTGAGGTAGTAAGTACTCAATAAATCCGGTAACTAGTCAGAGTGCTTCCAATTGAACGTCCGTCCATCCGTTCCGCCCCGCCCCCCCCGTCCATTTTCATAGAATAACGAACCAGTAGCGCGCCTGGGTCTATTAGAAAAGCACTCCCGGCAACCTCGGAGAGAAGCTGAGGCTCGGAGGGAAAGGGGCTTAGCCTCTGCCGCCGAGAAAGCGGCAGCGCGGGACCCGGGCTCTAACTAGTCCTCCCGAAGGGGCGCGACCAGCCTGGTGAGGCGGCACCTCTGGGCAGGAGCGAAGCTCATTCCACAAGAGGAACAACTGCGGCCCAGGGGCGCCGCGGGCCCGGCTGCAGGGCGGACCACAGGGAAGCCGGGAGCGAGGTCCCCGCGGGTCACCCCGACCCGCCTTGGCCCCACTAACCCGCCGACCGGATCTCCTCCTCCGCGCGCAGCCAGCCCCGCGCTACCGCCGCAGTCGCCATCAGAGCCAGCAGCCCGAGTAACAGCGACAGCCCCATCAGCTCTGGCATCTGCAGCAGTTCCATGTTGGCAGAGTTGCTGCCACCTCAGCCGCGGGCCACGCGAGCGCCTGCACGTCTCCGCGGGGCCGCGCACGCACACGGATCCCGGCCTGACTGTTAAAGTATCTAGTGGGGTGGGCCTGACCTTTGGCAAGTCTCGAGGGGCGGGGCCTGGTCGTTGGAGCGTATCGAGGGGCGGGGCCTGTTCGTTGAAGCGCTCCGAGGGGCGAGACCAGGCTGTAAATCGGTCTCGTGGGGCGGGGCTTGGCGGTTGGTGAATCCTGAGGGGCGGGGCCCGGACCTTTGCGACCCCAAGGGCAGGGCTTGGTTGTTGGGGAGGGCTTGGTTGTTGGGGAGGCCTGGCCGTTGAGACTGTTGCTGTAGGGGTTGGAGGGGAGACATGCAGGCCCTGTCTAGCCCTCCCCTTAATTTACTGATAATTGTTTATTAAAGGTGTTATTCCAGCCATCGCCACACTGGATCATTTCAAGGAAACAAGGCGGGAATTATTACTCCCATTTAATAGGTGGAAAATCTAAGCGTTGGAGGAAATTCAGATAGGCTTCTACTATTAATGAAGAAGTGAAGGGATAGTTCTGGAATTGGAATGTGGGACAGCCTCAGCAAAGACCTGAGAAGGGCGCATACTGTTAGGCAGGGCATGAGCAAAATAAAAAGTAGCAGATAAGATTGGAAACGTCTGGAAGGCCTTGAGTGCCAGTTCAATCCAAAAAGCAGGGTGAGATAGGGCAAAGTCGGTGTCTCAGAGATTTGGATGGATGGCCGAGGTTGGCAAACTTTTGAGATGGAAGAGGCACCAGGGGTCAGCAAAACTGCGGCTCGCGGTTCACATGCGGCTTTTTGGGTACGTACATGTAGCTCTGAAGTAAAATTGAAAATGAAAATAAAACTATCATAGTTTCATTTATAAAATGTTTAAAGGATATTATTCACATAATGGAGATTATGTAAAAATACATTTATGGCTCTCAAATAATTTTTAAATTGTTGTGAGGGACAGAATTGGGTCTTCCAAGGGTCAGCAAACTTTCGAGACGGAGCATACCCAAAGAGCCTCATGTGGCTCACGAGCCACGGTTTGCTGACCCCTGGACTAGTGTGTGCCAAGACTGAAGACATAAGGAAAACCAGGAGGTGTTTACTAGGATCCAAGAGGGAAGTAATAAGGACCTGGACTTAAGGGTGGCCTGGGGAGTGGAAAGGGAGTTGAAAAGGAGATTTTTAAGGTGTTTCTTATTTTGAAACAATTAATAGATTCACAGGGAGTTTAAAAAGATGTACCCTTTACCCTGTTTCCCCAGTGGTAACATCTTATATAACTATAGTACAATATTAAAATCAGGAAATTGGCATTGATACAATCTACAGAGTTTATTCAGATTTTACCAAAAAGGAGATATTCTGAAACACTAACTGACAGAGTTTGGATTAGACTCACTTGGCTAGAGAGGGAACAGTCTCAGAGAAGGCATGCTTCATAGGCATCCCAGCCCTGCTACCCGGAGCAAGTTGAAGTACTTGGGTCAGGAATTCCAGATGCAAACGTTTCCTTGCCCACCAAGGAGCCTCTCCTGACAGTCCCTTTGAGGAAAGAGGCTGCTGTGGAGACTAAATGACAGACAGACACACCAGCAGCCTCGGGTGAGGAAGCAGATCCAGTCAGAGAGCAAACCCAGCAGCCTCATTTCCTTCCCTTTTGTCGTGTGCGTGTGTGTGTGTGTGTGTGTGTGTGTGTGTGTGTGTGTGTGTAGGGGGGTACTGGCATTCACTGAGCTGTGGGTGGTGGGGTGGGGAGGGTTGGGAGAGGGTGTCTAGAGCATCCTGGGACTTTTCCTCGTTAATTTGCTATTTAGAACTGTAAGCCCATCCATGAACTATTTTCTCTACCACCTAGAGACAAGACTGTACTTTTAAGAAGAATTTCATTCATCAAGCATTTTGTATATGATATTTATTGATCCTGGAGCTTTGCATTTCATTTAATCTTCTCACATTCCCATCCCACAGATTGAGACTGATGTTCTAGGAGGTGCTTGTTAAGCGACTTTCCAGAGGTCACATAGGTGAAGAGTGAAACTGGGGACGAATGCAGGTCTGTGACTCAAATCTATTGATGTGGGGACAGGGAGAAGCAAGAGTAGGGCTCAGCCGTGGATAGCTCAGTCAAGGGTACAAGATTCTTTTACATCATGAGTTCAGTTGATCTTTATAGTGACCTTTAAGACAGGCGATGCTACAAAATAACTTTATTATTATTATTATTTTAAAATTTTATTTTATTGGGAAACAGCCATGGTCATTGGTTACACATTGCTTTCATGCTACAATGGCATAGTTGACTCTCTTAGGGAGGGTGCAGCTCACAGTGGCCCATGCGGGGATCGAACTGGCAACCTTGGTATTATCAGTACCACACACTAACCAACGGAGTTAACTGGTCACACCCCAAGAAATAACTTTAAAGAGATGAAAAAAAACACCAGGCTGAAGTCAAGTAACTTACCAAGGTCAACAAGGAAGCCAGGGATACAACCCAGAGTCAAACTTGGGTCCGCTACACTCCTAATCCATACTCCTCCCACTGCACTAGTGGGCTGTGGTAAGGAAGGTCTTACTCTTACCCTCAAATATTATAAGTCTAGTTGGTAGCCAAGGCCACAAAGAAGGACAATTAATGACACAAAGCAGGATTTGGCAAAGCTGGGTAGATCAGAGAAGGAGATCTGTCGATGGATTCTGAGGGGCAGCAAGCCCTGGCAGTACCTTCAAGGGTGGGCATTTAGACAGATGAAGCAGAGGCTAGGAGGGAATTCTAGGTGGGAAGCAAGGCATGAACAAAAGTATGGAGGAAGAAGTAATTGATTCCTGTGCAGAAGGGAGTGACTATGCCAGCCTGTTTGGGTGAGTGCTGCAGATGCTGTCAGAGGAAATTATGCGGTGGGAAGGGGCATGTGCAGGGAGACAGAAAAGTCTAGGCCTGCCTCCCTCATGGGCTGATTAGGCCTTGCAAAGACAAAGCAGAATGATGCATCCCAGGAACCACTGGTGATTCAAGACTCCTTGGAATGTGAAGTGAGGGAGGCTGTGGAGAGAGAGGAGGCTGCAGGGATAGCAAAGCCCAATTACAAAGCACCTTGAACATCTGTACAGAAACCCAACCTCATGAGAGGGAAGCAGGAGTCAAAGAAGCAAGGGAAGCACAACTTCAATACGTGATTGAAGATCTATGTTGCACTGATTGAAGTCCTCCCTACCGCAGGCCTGTTTTAGGTAAAACGATAAATTTCCTCATTATTTAAGCAATGGTTCTCAATGTTTGGGCCCTGGACCCAGCATCATTAGAAATGCAAATTCTTAGACTCTATCCCCGACTTGCTGACTCAGAAAGTCTGGGGTGGGGTATGTTTTGTTAGCGAACCTGCTAAGTGATATCTGATGCACACTGAAGTTTAAGACCCACTGATTTAAACTAATTTGAACCCCAGACATTTATAATTTGCAGCTCACCACCTCTGTTATAGTGGTTCTTAACCTTGGTTGCATTATTGAAATCATCTTAAAAAATGCTGATATCTAAACCCAACAGCCAGAGATTCTGATTTAACTGGCTCACACTGGACCTGGTCATGAAGATTTTATTTTTTTTTAAGATTTTATTGGGGAAGGGGAACAATGTTGGAGAATTGGGGAAGGGGAATAGCTATGTTGTTGTCCTTCAGTCTTACTTGTGGAGGGTGCAGCTAGCTCAGCTCCAAGTCTAGTTGCCATCCGGTTGCCCATCGGCAGCTCGCAACCACTCAGCCTCAAGGTACTGTGTTCAATCTTAGTTGCAGGTAGACATAGCTCACCATCTCATGCAGGAGTTGAACGGGCAACCTTGCTGCTAAGAACATGCACTCTCACCATCTCAGCAGCAATTCAGTTCAGGCGAAGCTCACTGGCCAGTGTAGGAATCGAACCGGTGACCCTGTTGCTCAGAGCTTGTGTTCTTAACCAGCTGAGCCACTCGGCTGGTCCTGGTCATGAAGATTTTTTTTTTTTTTTAAGATTTTTTATTGGGGAATTGGGGGAGGGGAACAGTGTTGGGGAAGGGGAACAGACAAGTTGCTGTCCTTTTGTTCTTCATTCTAGTTGTGAAAGACATTGCTTCACTGGCCCATGTTGGTATCATCATTACGCTCTTCTCGGGTGAGGCAGATCAGTCGCCAGCCTCTGGACAGCTGCTCACAGCTGCTCTTGGCAGCTCACACCGGCTGCCGGCCACTCACTGTAGCCTATGGCAGCCCACTGCAGCAGGGACTGCAGCTATGCCGTCCCCGGGGACTCACGCAGCCCAGCTCCAAGTGGAGCTTTTGTTCACCACCTTAGCTGTAGAGGGCAGTGTCACAGGCCCTCATGTGTGGGATCCGAACTGGGGCTGCTGGTGTCCCAAGCCAGCTCTTAACCAACATGCCACTCAGCCGGTCCTGGGTCATGAAGATTTTTAAAAGCCACTCCCTCAAGTTATTCAAATGAACATTTAAGTTTGAAAAGCAGCTGTAAGACACACAGGAGGCTCATGCAAAAGTACTTGTGAAAGGTGATATTCTGTTGTCCAGGGCGGTGGCCATAGAGATGGATGCTTCCAAGGTTAACTGGCCAGGACTCAGTAACAGATACCATAAGGTAGTAAGATATTGGGAGGAGCCAAAGATGACTGCACTTGCCCAAGTGTGTGAATAGTACGGCCTTCTTGGGTATGGGGAGCATAGAGAGGACGAGGTTTGAGGGGGAAGATCGTAAGATGCAGTCTGGGAAATGATGACTTCTGTTTTGACTCCTTCAAGGCTAAGGGAGCTGTGGAACATTGAGAGGGAGGAGAGGTCAGGGTGGCAGTCAGATATGTGGTTATGTAGCTCTGGAGGGACAGCAGGACAGATACACAAAAGAGGATCCTCAGGAGAGAAGCCGAAGGGAATGGCATTGCCCAGGGCTTGCTATAGAGTGAGAGGGAGGTGGGCCAGGGAAAGGGACAGGCAGAGGAAGAGACTCTCATAGCAGGAACTGGGAAGGCACTGTCAGAGAGGAGGAGAGAGAGCTTGGTGAGAATCCTGGGTTCAAAGGGAAAGAGTGGTTCAAGAAAATGGTCTGAGGGCCCTGGGGAAGACAAGAAGAACATGCAAAGTGGCCACAGGATTTGGCTAGGAAGGAGTCAAAGGACCTCAGTGAAAGTAGTTGATGCAAGGGTGAGGCCGGGGTGGAAGGCTGGAGGAAAAGCCCAAAGGCAGGCAGCTGGGGGTAAGGGGAGATAAGTGGGAGGGAAGGAGGGAGAGATGGTGGGGCGTGTGTAGGTGAAAACAGCACAAACTACTAGGATTTTACCTTTCTAACAGCCATGAACATTGATTACACATTGCTTTCATGCTACAATGGCATAGTTGACTCTTTTAGGAAGGGTGCAGCTCACAGTGACCCATGCAGGGATCGAACTGGCAACCTTTGTGTTATGAGCACCATGCTCTAACCGACTAAGCTAACCAGTCACCCCAGGATTTTACCTTTCAAAGAGCCACTTCAAACCTTTGTTTGCAGCAGCAAATAGCACTTAAAGTCTGGGTACACCTGTCACTGCACAGTAAAGAGAAGTGGTGAAAAGCAGACTACGGTCAGACGATGTGGGCGAGCACCTCAGTAACCATGCACGCTGGGGTTAGTTAACCTCTCTGTGCCTCAATTTTTCATCTGTAAAATGGGGATGATAATAATTATGATAATTCTTACGTAGTGTTCTTCCCAGGGTTAATATAAAGAGGCACTTAGAATAGTGTTTGGCATGTAGTAAGCACTGGATAGGTGTGCAGTTATCGTTATTCTTCTACATGAATGAGCTAAGGGCAAAGCCCACGAAGACTGTCTTATATCCTGCAAATGCCTCTAGAAGTTTTGAGAAGGTCTGAGAGGATTCCGACTCACCAGGCCTGAGTGGTCAGCTCCATGAAGAGAGTGGTATAGCAGCGGACAGAATCCCCAGAGCAAAGGCCATAACCTGGTCCGCAGTAGTCCCTCAGGAAGTATTTGTTAAATGCATCAATGAAAGGGTCAATGAAGTATTGGGACCTTTTACCCCAACTCCCATCCAAAGGATTAGTTCCTTCTAAGACATCCCAAGCAAGTGGCTGTCCAGTTTGCTTGCGCATCTCGCCCTGATGTAGCACAGTTCACCTTCTGGATGGTTCTGATGGGTGGCCCTGTCACTGCTGGGTCCTAGCTCTGCCATCTTCTAACTTGGAAGGTGGTGAGCCTCTCTGAATTCCCTCCTGGCCATGGAGGGAGGGTTTCCAGGACCAGCGCCTTGTCATCTCTCACCTGGTGACAGCAACAGCCTAAAATTGGCCTGCCTGCTTCTACCCTGGCCCCACTGCAGCCTGTTCTCAGCTCAGCACCCAGAGGGATCCCGTTGGGAAGTTACATCTTATCTTGTCCCACCTATAGTCAGAACCCTCCAGTAGCTTTTCAGCTCAGAGGAAAAGCTAAGGTCCTTTCAAGACCACCTCCTATTGCCAACCGACTCTCTCCATTCCAGAACAAGATACACTAACAGTCCCCGACAGTTTTGTTTGTTTGTTTATTAGTTTCAGGTGTATAAAACAATGCAATAGTTATACTTTTCACCCCTCACAAAGTGACAAGCCCCCTCCCCCAGTCCACTGCCCCCCATCCCAGACACCATACATATCTACTACAATTCCATTGACTCCACTCCCCACGCTATACCCATATCCTGTGACTATACATATATATATATATTATAGTTGACATACAATATTAGACAGTTTTTGTTTTTATTGGTCAAGAATTCTTTACAAAATCCACACACACACATCCACACACACATAAGATGTTTGTCCTGGTTTGGCCACCCCCTGCCCTGCTCTCTCCTGGGATCGGACCTCCCTGGTCTCATCCACCCAGGGACACTATCCTATAAACACCCCCAGGTTATCAGTAAGGAGCAGAGAGAGGGAACCTCCTTTTCTGCTTCTCTACTCAGAAACAGAGGCTTGTATCCCACCTGCGGGGGGACAGGTGAGAGTGACAGGGAAATAGGATTGTCCCTTTCCCATCTTCAAGCTCTCTGAGTTGCTAGTTTAGACCCCCGAGTGTCAAAGCTGCTAAGATCTTAGGATCATCTTCTGCTTGAAGCTTTTCCACCCCCATTTTGCAGACTGGAAAATGGAGGTCCAAAGAGGGATTCTGAGTCCCTGAAGTCACAGTGTTAGTCACTGGCAGAGCAGGGCCTGAAACTCAGCTCTTCTTGGCTTCCAAGAGGTGGGAAGAGGCTTGGGTCTTGCCTAATGCGCAGGAAAGGGGACAGCCAGGGCCTGGGGTGGGAAGGGAGTGCCCAGAAGTTATCCCTGGAGCTCATGCCCAGAGAAGGCAGCCCCAGGGCAGCTGAGTGAGTAGCAGGGTCTGGTCAGCACTGTGACGGTTTGCCAGGGGTGCCCTCTGTGACTGCCCGTGTGGCTTGCTCGGGTATACAGCCTGGGTCTGTCAGTATACTGGTAGAAGTGCTCAGCTGGCGGAGGGAGTTCAGGATAGCTGGGGAAAGAGAGAAAGAGAAAGAGATACCTCCTGGGGTCAGGGCCCTGCCCTTGGATGCTGAAGACAGAGAGTGGGGGGAATTGGCAAGACTGTCAGCCCCTCCTAGGACTTCCGTCTGCCGATGTCCTGGTAGCTGGCAGACCAATTGGGGTATGGTGGGATGACTATTTTGAAGGCAGGCTGAACCTGGGATCTGAGCAGAGTAGAACCCTCTACCCTGAGGCCTGGACATTCCACTGGACAGATAGGTGGCTCACGTACTTGGCCGGAGAGCAGGCAGGGAGCAGTACTGGTCCAGCCAGGCCAACGAGGTCTGGCGGAGGCTCTCCAAGCTTGCTGTGGACACCATCCCGTTGAAGGACTCGAAGAGAGGCCGGATGAGGATGCTGAACTAGGCTCAGGTCAAGGAGCAGGCCTGTTGTCCAGCTAGTATCCTCACCCACCTCATATGTAGCCCAGACATCTGGTCCAACCACGGGGAAGGCCTGGTCAGTGTGAAGCCTTGAATCCCAAAGACCCCTACTACAGCTGCCCTCCCATCCTGTCAAGGCCTGCCCAGCTCACTGGCTCTCAGCTCCCTCCCCAGCTCCTCCATGACCCTTCTCCTGGGCTGGACCATCTCCCATCCCTGGGCTTCCTGCCCTGGCTCAGTTAAGGGCTTGACCAGGAAAAGGGGTAAGTGATTCTATTTCTTCCCTAGGGCTCAGCCTACTCCACTGAGTTCAGGTTTTCCCAAACTGCCCTTAAGACTTTCTGTGGGCAGCAGGGCTGTGGTCCCCATACCCAGTTTCCCTCTGTGCCCAGCCCATCACTGGGCAATCCTGCTGGCAAAGATGCCAAGGCTTGGAAGGAGGGGCAGAACTGGAGCCCCTTCCCCTGGGAGCAGCACCGAGATCCTGCCTGGCCTGTGTAGCTGAGCCTGCAGCCAGGCACAGCCTGGTCTGGCTGCAGCATGCACCCCGCCACTGGCCAAGTGAGGATACTACCCAGAACTTCCAGTTGTGCAGTGTGCGGGTCCGGATATAATCATCAAACATGTCTCGCATCTGGTCAAAACGCTGGTGTGTGATGGGCACCCCCGTAGCTGGCAGCTGCTGCTGGCACCGGCTGGGGGCATGGGGTGGGTCAGGGGTCAGGAGGCAGGTAGCAGGACCCCTTGCTCCAGCGCCCTCAAGTCCCCATCTACTTACTTAATGGCAGCATTCAGCTCCTCAATCTGCTCCCTCAACTGCTGGGCCTCCTCCTGCAAGGCCACCCGCTCCTGCTGCAGCATGGTGATGTACTCGGCTGTCTTCTGCAGCGTCGTTGCTTTGCTGACCTGCAGGCATCGTCAGTGTGGGCTGAGGTGCTGGAGCCAGTCCAGCCTGGAACCCACTGAGACACTGGGTGGGAGTGTGTGTGTGTGTGTGTGTGTGTGTGTGTGTGTGTGTGTGAAAGAGGCAACTGGGTATCTGGAGGGTTCTGGGACTTGGTCTTGGGTAGGGGTCCATGAAGCACCTTGTGGTTCTGGGGGTACCAGACTGGATTGCAGGCTCACCTTGAGGCTGGGCTGGGCACTGAGTGTGCTCACCAGCCCATGCAGGGTGTCAAACCCCAGCTTGATATTGAAGCGCCGCTTCTGCTCTGCAGAGATGTGTGTGATGCGCCGGTTTTCAGTCTTGGAGGGCAGAAATGGGGTGAGCATAGGAAAGAGCATGGGAGGGTTTAGGGGAAGCAAACACATCTTGGGGTAGGGGGATAGTGCCACCTTGTTGTCCAGACGGCCCCGGTTTAGGATGGGTTGAGGGGAAGAGACTCGGACACTCAGAGTCCCCGAGCCTGTTGTGGAGCTGAGCTCCCCAGACAGCCGCCGCTCACCACCTGTGGCAGGGACAGACAGACCCACAGACAGACCGACACAGGGGAGAGGGTCCCATTGCTCTGACCCTCTCATCCTGGCTGCAGACATAGTTCCCCCTTCTTCCTTCCCCTTCCTCCATCCCCTAGAGTCCCCCAGTCCCTGCAAACCCTCTTTACCACTGAGTGCTGGGGGCGACAGTCGCTCTGCTTTGGGGACAATCAGGGGCCTGGGAGGGGCCAGTGTGGCCGGGCCTGGAGGTGGCCGGGGTGGTGTTGGGGCTGGGGTCGGGGGAAAGAAGGTGCAGGGGAATTCAGGGACCATCTCCTGCTGGGGTGGAGAAGGGTGAAGAGTTGGAGTGAAGCTTTGAGGCTCCCCCCAACCCCCAGTGCCCAGGATCTTACCGGGGACTCTGCAGGCTGCAGGAGGGCGCAGGACACAAGTGGTGGCTCCGGCTTGGCTGTGCACAGGCAGAACTGTGAGGGCCACTGGGGCTGGCCCAACCCTTCATCTCCCAAGACCCCTTCCCTCCACTCCTAATAGCCTACACCCCTTTCAGGTTCAGCACCCTTGTCTTTATTTATTTATTTATTTTTATTTTTTTTTTTTTGAGGGCAGTGTCACTGGCCCTCATATGTGGGACCTGAACCGGGGCCGCTGGCTTCCCAAGCCAGTGCTTAACCACTGTGCCACTCGGCCGGCCCTCAGCACCCTTGTCTTTAATTCCTCACCACCCTGCCCCTAGCTAAGCCTGCCCCTTAAACTTCACCCTCTACTCCCACAGGCTCCCCACTTCCACATTTGTCACCATCTCACCCTCTGTCAACCCTGCTCCTCCCATCTCACCTGCTGTGAGCAGCTGTGTGAGGCAGGGGTTATTGCCCCCAGCAATGACAGGGGCCAAGGTGGAGGAGTTAGGGGATTGTGGAGGGGGCTTGCCTCTGGACAGCAGGCCTTGGGGCACTGTGAAGTGAGGCCCAAATGGGGGCTCTGGATACCCCGAGGGTTGAAGGTCCATGGGGAAGTGGGAGGGGTCAGGGCCTGGGCCAGGCTGTGGGCTAGGTGGGACGACTGTGGGAGCAGGCAGTGGGGACACTCCCTGCGCTGGAAGGACAGTAGGGAAGGAGAATCTGGGAGGGAAGAGAGGATCTTCCTGCAGCATAGTAGGGGGTGGAGCCATAGGAGGGAAGAGGGGTGGAGGGCAGGGCTCCAGGGCAGGTCCTTTGGCAGGGGCAGGGAATTGAAAGAGGGGTAGGGGTGGGAGCTTGGGCTTGGGGTCTTCAGGAAAAATGAAATCAGAGCTCAGGAAGACACTGGAGTCCACGGGACCAGGGCAGCTGCTCCGAGCCTGGTTGGGGGGACAGACAGAGATCAGGGTAGAAGGCTGGACTTTGCAGACACCCAGGCAGCCTCCTGCCCTGGCTGAGCTCTGGACTGGGCATGGGGAAAGATCCTTGCACTTCAACATACACACAAGGAAATTATAACCTAATGAGGGGGGAGAGTGAAACACATTTATGCACAAATCCGGCCTGAGAAAGAGCATCAATCTTCCTGCCCACCCATTCATTCACCAAATTATTTATCCATCCATCCATCCATGCATCCATCTACCTACCTATTTATTCTCTCACCTTGAGCTAATTCATCTATCTTTCCATCAGCCCACCAGGTACTAACACATTCACCAATCCACCCAACCATCTATACTTCCTTCATTCATCCACCATCTGTACATTCACCAGTCACTTATACACCCACCACCCCATTCACTGATCCACTAAACTATTGGTTCATCTATGGATTCATCCATCAGCCCATCCATTCATCCAGCCACTCACTGACCTATATATACATCAACTCATGTAAGCATCTACCCCCATCTACAATCCATTCATCAATACACCCATCCACCCATCCACTCATTCATTCATTCACTTGCTCAATCATTTACCCAGTACTGTGCTAGGTATAGAAGATGCAGCGGTGAGCCAAACATAGCCCTTCCAGCAAGGAGCTCACTGTATAGTCCAGGAGAGAGACCCCTCAACAATAATGCCTGAAAAGTCTGATGATGGAGGGAAAAGCAGCAGGTGACAACATCTGATTTGGGTCTGAGATTTCTTGAGCCAAAATGGTAGGTTCACTGTTTCCCAAAAACACATGTTCAGCTTTCTGCCTCCATGCACTCATTCGAGCTTCTCCTCCCATCTGACTTGCCCTCTACTGGTTTCCAAACCCAACCAGTTCACCAAGGCCCAGAACTCTCCCCTCTTCCAGGAAGCCTTCCACAAGCAACTCAGGCCTCGGTGGTGCTTGCTCCATGTTCCTCCTGCTCTCAGCCTAACTCCACCATAGCCATCTTGTCAGTTCTATTTCACAAGGGTCTTTCCTCCATGGCTGAATTGCGCCCTCCCAGAGAGGAGAGCAGAAATAGCATCTTTCTCCCCCTCCAGTCTCTCAGTGGACCAAGCACAAGACTGGACACTCAGAAAGTGCCTGGAATACCTTCTGGACATGGACAGGTGAGCTGGATAAGGCTGTGTGGGGTGGGGTGAGCTCACCTGCAGGCGGTTATGCCCGGAGAGGTAGGTCATGCCGGAGGAGGCAGGGGGCACCTCGGAGCCCAGGATCCCACTGCTGAAAAGGGAGTCGGCCATGGAGCCAAAGCTGGGGGGTTCCAGGAAGTTTGAAGGCGTGGGCGTCTGTGGGGGGCGGTAGGTGGTGAAGAAATCTGTAATTCAGATACACAGGGTGGCAGCAGTTAGGGCTAAGGCCTTGGCTAGAAGCTGTGGGAGGAGAGTAGACCTCGTGCCCTGTCCCCAGGCTGGGCTGGGGCGGGGGGGGGGCTTCCACAGGAGATTGTGAAACTGAGAGAGTTTCTGTCTCACTCAGGGGAAGCAGCAACAGGGCTCGGGTGGGATGGGCCTGAGTGGAAGACAGCAGGGGACTGTGTGGGGGTGTGAGCAGGACCCCAGAAGTAGCCTTCCCACTGAGCCCCACACTTGGCTCATGAGGCCCCCTCCCCCCTCCCCAGGCCCACACTCTCCCAGTGTCTGCTCCTGCTACCAGCCCTGCTGGGACATAGGTGTGGAGGAAGAGTAATAGAGTGTGCCAGGGAGGGAAAGGGGTGAGGTCCAAGGAAGAAGGTCTGGGATGGGGAGGAGCCCCAGGGTGACATGAGTTCAAGGGGTGAGTTAGGAGTGAGAGGGGTCAGAAGGTCATTGGGTCTGGGACAAGTTGGTTTGTTGGAAGGTCAACAAGTGGGGCATCAAGAGTAGAGCCCAGGACTGAAGGGGCTAAGGGGGTGATATGGATCAGAGGTGGGCTCAGAGTTGCAGTGTGGAGGGTGCGGAAAAGCCAAGACAACTTGGTGGGGAGGGGGCAATCAGATTTTTTGAGGTGCGGGTTGTGTAAGCCCCGGGCTATTCTGGTTTTGGGAAGCAGCTGCCTGTGGCCTAACCACATCCCGGGCCTGGGTGCTGCCCGCCCTCCCGCTCCCTTCCGGGCACCTTTCTCTGACCCTGACCAGCCTTCAGTCTGTACCAGCTCCCAAGGCCTCCTGGTCTGGTCAGACCCAACCCTACCCGCCTTGGATGGGCACCAGCTCCCCCAGCCAAGAGAGCTGGTCAGGCCTCTCTCCCAGGGGCCATCTCAAAGGACACCCAGGAGTGGGACAGAAAAAACCACACCAAACATTGAGCCTGAAGGGGTCAAACCTGTGTGTACACCTTATGTGAATCTGGGGCCCACACTGGGCAGATGGCTCTGCCTGTCAGTGTGTGGTCTCATACAGCCATCTGTCTGTCTGCCTTCCTGTGTGTCTGTCCCACTGTCTGTAGCTCTGAGTCTGTGTGCACCTGCCATGATGTGAGGTGCTCGGCGTGTGCATGTCTGCCCTGTGCCCGTGTGTGTGTGCGCGTGCGTGTGCGTGTGTGTGCACACGTATGTACTGTGTGCTTGCATGTGTGCGTGTGTATGTGTGTATGTGTTTTCTTGGCCACACAGTCAGAAGGGATCTTCTTGTCCTGCCTCCCTTTAATGAAGGAACTGGGTGGCAGGGTGAGCAGTCACCGATTCTCCATTCTGCAGCCCCCAGGGACTATGGGCCTTCTCACAATGCCCCTTGAAGACTGGGCTCTAGAACCAGCCACATTTTGGGCCTGTCCCAGGATGCTAAGGGCCACGGAGCAGCTCCCTGCCCACTGCTGCTGCCCTGTCCCCAGGGCTTGGCAGGCCTCATGGAGCATCGAGCCCAGCTCATCAATGAGTCACCACCATCCCCTTAGATTGCAGGATTGTCCCCACCCGGCTTTGAGAGGAGCTGCGTCCTAGCCCTAGTCACCCACTGAGTCCTTCCCTAGTGTGTTCCCCACACTGACCTAGCATCTCCTCCCTGAGTCCCTCTCCTACTCCCAAGCTCCCTCTCCTTCCCTGAGCATCCCTCACTGAACCCTCTTCTCACCAGCCCCCTCACTGGGTTTCCTCTCTAGTGAGGAGCTCTTGGGGACAGTCAAAGCGGCAGCCCTGGCAGCCCAAGTGCTTCCTGCTCTCCCAGTGCACTGAGCACTTGAGGGGGCTACACTAGCCACCTCTTCTGCATCACATCCCCACCATAGGTTGCCCACATTCGCCACGCACCCCAGCAGCCACCCTGGGCTGAGAGCAGTCGCTTCCCAGCCCCAGGTTTTGCCCAGAGCCCAGGGTGGGGGCAGCTAAGCTCCTACCTGTGGCAGGGGTCTGTGTGCCCAGGCAGAGCCACTGTCCTCCCAAGCTGGTCTGCTCCCAGGGCACTGCCATCAACACTTCTGCCCCCTTAGCCCCCACCCCCCGCCCAGGGCTGAGGCAGGGGTGGGGGTGGTTCCTCATTCCCTAGTCCCCGCCCCATAGGCCTCCACCTCTTGACTGACAGGCCCAGGACCCTGTGGGGAAGGAATGAAGGGGTCACTGAAACTAAGTCTTTATCCCAGGAACCCCCTTTCTGCCCTCTAAGCCTTGGCAGAGATAGGCTGAGCCCCAATGTCTACCTGACCCCCAGGATAGTGCTGGAGTCCTCTAAATGTATGACTATCAGGGGCAGTCTCCAAGATTTACAGCTAAGTGATCAAAGCGATGTGGGGAAGAGCCTCCTTTGAAAACAAAAGCAAACATTAGTCCATGCTTGGACTAATGAGTATCTCAGGAAATACACGAGAAACCAGTGACCTGGTGACCCTGGAGGTCAGGAAAACATATTACTTAAAAAAAATAATGCTTTACCAGATATAATTCCTGCGATTTTCTTTAAAATAACATAGGAGGGGAGATGTGGGTGAGGCCTACATGAAACAAGACTGACCAAGAGTTGATAAATGTTGAAGTCGGTGATAGTTACACAAGGGTTCCTTGAACTCTTTACTTGAGTGTATGTCAAATGTACTTCAATAAATAGTTTTTTAAATGAATTATGTAAATAAATAGACCTAGGGCCAGCCGAGTGGCGCAGTGGTTAAGCGCTGGTTTGGGAAGCCGGCGGCCCCGGTTCAGGTCCCACATATGAGGGCCGGAGACACTGCCCTCAAAAAAAATAAATAAATAAATAAATAAATAAATAAATAAATAGACCTAAACAAATCACAGTCCCTTTCTTCCCTGAGAGAGTCCCAGCATCCACTGCTTTCCTGGGAGTTCCCAGAGTCTGCACCTTCAATGTCTCTAGTCCCCTGTCCCCTGCCTAGGTACTTGGTCTGGCCCTGCTCTCATCTGAGGCCACACCAGATTCATCCCAAGGCCAGACAAAGGGAGGCAAGTCACCCGGACCATCCACAGTCCCAGAGGGGTGTGGAAATGGCCTGAGGTCAACCTTGGGCTCTCCTCACACTGACCCTGCCCTTCCACCCCAGGGGAGGGGTCTAACCCACCTGAAGTTTCCATAAAGTCATCCAGGCTGGGCTGCAGAGGTGTCAGTTCGGGCTGGATCATGTCAGCATTATTGACATAGGCTGGAGGGGGCAGTGGTGACATCAGAGGCAGCAGGCAGGGCAGACTGGCGGCACCTGTCCCCAGCCATCCTCCCTTGGCTGCCTGGATTCTCAAAGGCCTCCTTTCCCAGGTGCAGGCCCTCACCATGCTCGGGGGGCAGCTGCAGGGGCGTGGGGCTGGGCTGAGTCATGGTAAAGAGCGTGTCGGAGATGTCGGACAAAAAACAATCGAGGTCCAGAAGCTGCCGCCCCCCAGTCTCCTCCTCTGGACCTCCCAGCAGCACAGGCACCACGCTGGAGAAGAGCTGCTCGCACCACCGCTCTGGTGGCTGCCATCCCCCTTCCGCCTAGGGACACAGAGCTGTCAGTAGCAATCGGTGGGCGGGCCCCACTGCTCCCACTCTTCCCCAGCCTGAGAACACAGGAGGCTCCCACTGCCCCTGGCCCTTCCATATCACCCCCTGCCTGGGGATGATGTGGTCAGCTAGCAGGAGAGCCTCTCTGCACACAGTCCCTCCTCACCTGCCTCTGGTGGACCCAGTTTGCTGCCTGGAAGGCTAGGGTCACCCCATTGGCCTAACAACTACCACCAGGAGATAGGCAGGGATGGCCTGCTGAGGAGATAAGGGTCCCCTTCATGCCCCCATACTTTTTCCTGCCAGGGACCCCAACTTTTTAGGACCCTTTGTTCCCCCATCCCTCCCCACCACTTGCTCAATCAGCCAGAAATGTTAGGGTCTTCCCACTGCTGCGTTCTAAGGGGAGAAGGGCTCAATTAATCAAACAGAGGACAAGGACCGCGCCCACTCCTCTGATGTCCCACTATCACCACCCCCCACAACCCGCCACTACCTCTGCCCACCCAGAGGGAAGCTGTCAATTCTCTGGGTCCAGAGAACACCCACCTGCTTTGGGGCCAGGAGATCCCCTTCCCTGCTGGACTTACGGAGCTGCAGGAACACACAGAGGTGGACACTGGATTCCTTGCCCCTCCTCCATCATCCATGCCAACCAAGGACTCTCCTACTCACAAACTCTCCCAAATCAACGGGATCCCCCATTTCCCTTCAGGAGCTCGTCCGCCCTGGGAGGTAAGGAGGCTGCGAGGAGGTCCTATGGCCACACGGTGGCGATATCAACCTGGGTCTTAATGGAGGGCGGGGTCGGGGGTCGAGGGAGCCCCTTCAGGGCTCTTCCGAGAGAAGCAGTGGCCAGCAGCCTCAGAGGAAAGGTCTGGGACTTACCCCGGGGCCCCCACTGACCCGCTTTTTGTAGTAGATGCGCCACTTGTGGTACTCGCGCATCACCACCTCGATGCGCCTCTTCCAGTAATTTCCCTCCAGGACCACCGCCTGGGGAGGGTCGGGAGGAGGATCAGTGAGGGGGTAACACTGACTCCACCCCTCACCCAATCCCCTCTGGGCCGGCCCCTCCCGCCGAGCCAGGGAGAGACCAGAGGCAGGGTTCCCGCTTAGTCCAGAGGCAGGTGGGCAGTGGCCCCCTTGAGCCTTAGCTACCTCAGGATTCCGGTGCTCGTCAGCCTCAGGTCCCTGCAGGGGAGTAACGAAGCCACATACTGGGCTCTTCCTGCGCTCCACATCTGAGAGAAGGGGGCTAAGTCAGGGGTGTCCATCTCCCTCATCTCCCACCCCAAAGGGACTGGGACTGGTGTCACACTACAAAATTCTTCCTGGCTTTTGATGTGCAGGTTAAGTGCCACCTCCTCCAGGAAGCCTTCTGCCTTTCTCCTTTTAGCCCTACCAGATTTCCCTCTTCTATACGACCCCGTGAAACGAACCCTGCCTAGTAGGTATGCAGGCAATGCTTGCCGAATGGGATTTGGGGGTCACAGGGAGTGAGCTGCCCCAAGAACATCCTGGTCAGACTGGCAGGCCAGAGGCCCACAGCCCTCAGTCTCCTGCCTCAGACTCCTTGGCGCTGCCCACTCTGATCTCTTGTTCACTTCAGGCCACCTTCCTGAGCCCTTTTTCCACCTCCTTTACCCACTTCCCTGTCTCCAATCCTGATCTCTTTCCAGGCTCTGTCCTTTTAGCCTATAAACACATTCCAGGTTCTCCTTTACCTCCTAAGCTTTTCCCTTCCTTATGCTACCCAACAACCCCTTTGTTTTCCCCCCAAACTCTGGAAGAGTTATCACTTGCCCCCTCCATTTTTGCACCTCCCAGATTCATCTTCACCTCCTATAACTCAGCATTTGCTCCCACGCCCACCTCCCAACCGCTTTCACCCTGCCCCTTTCCAGCTTCAGACTCATTCCTGGGTTTCCTAGGGACCCTCCACTAGGATGTTCCAAAATTTGTCACTCTCAGATGTTTGGGTGGGGCTAGAGCAAGCACAGGGTGGGGCTGACACCTGGGGGGTGGGATCTGGCCCAGGGGCAGGAAGGTTCAAGTCCTCAGCCAGAGGTCTGGCCTCCAAAATCCTGGGACACCAGGCAGTAACTTTCTGGCAGTCCTGACAAAGAGGACTTTAGAGGTGTCCATGGGGGTCCATCCTGCCATAGCTCTCAGCGAATTTTTTCTGGGACAATTGACAAAAAGGAGAGAGACCATCCAAACATGAACTTTCTTGGGGCACTGCAGCATCATATAGAGTTCTGTCCTAAAGGACATCCTTCAAAATGATCTCCATGGGATTGGGGTGTTTGTGTGTGTGTGTGTGTGTTGGGGGAGGGGGAAGGAATTGCTGAATGTGATTTGGACAAAAAACAAAGGGAGAGGCCCTCAGGTGTGTGGACTCCCAGGGGTTATAGCAAGGAGGGTCTCAAAGAGCATCTGCCCCTGGCTTCCCAGATAAGGAAATGAGTACCAAGGAAGAATAAGTTTGCCCAGAAAGTCAGGGCTGAGCAGGCCTGGCTGAAGCACGCTCCCACCCCTGCCCCCATGGAAGGGCAGTGGCCATGTGGCTTCCTGGGGTGGGGCAGGCTTTATTGATTGTTTTTTTGTTTTGTTTTGTTTTAGCTGAGCCATCCTGCCACCTGTTGGCAGCTTAGTGGCAGCTCAGCTCAGGCTGGGCATCGAACTGCTGTTGCTCAGAGCTCAGCTCGCACTCTTGAGTGAGCTCTTAACCAACTGAGCCATTTGGCTGGCCCTGGGGCAGGCTTTATTTAACAATAAGAAGTTCATCCATTCATGCAGCCACCTAGCCCCTTGCACCTATTCTGGGACAGATACTGGGACAGAATCCATGGATGACTCAGGGCACTCACAGCTTAGTGGGCAGGATAAGGAAAGCACACACATACATGAGCTAATGCCAGGTGGAGAGTCTGCCCATGAGAGGGGCACAGTGCCCTGGGAGCTCAGAGGAAACCGAGATGATTTTGAGGTGTGGGAAAAGAAGGGATCTTGGAGCCCAGGAGACTGCAGAGAGCTGGCAGGTGGCAGTGGGGTGAGCGATGCAGCCCTCCAGCAGTCACTACCTCTCTTCCTTTCCTGAAGCCCACCAGCAAACCTTGGGTGCCCAGGGAGGAGGAGCCCTGACATTTTTTCTCTGCCTGCCTGTGTTGTTGCTATCATCACATAGTAGTGATAGATCCCAGGGCTCACCCTTAGGCAGCCCTTGCTGTGTCTGCGTGGTGCTGAGATGTGATTGTACTGAAAACTCACAGCAGACTTCAGCAGTGGGACCTATTATTATGGCCACTTACAGATGAGCAAGCTTCAGCTAGTGATGGCTAGGGTTGGCTAGGGACTTTGCCAAGGTCACACAGCTAGGGCATACTGGAACTTGACTCAAACCCACCTCTGTCTGACTCAGAACCTGGGGTCCTTTCAGCTACTTGTACAATAACTGGAGACCAGAGTCCATCTGGGTGAGGAACCCGGGTGGCATCAGAAATTTCTGCAGAGAGAAGGGTTTGCATCCCAAACAGCTTTGGGGGGAAAGGTAAAGGGTAAAACCTCAAGGCAGCCAGGTGGGGTGGACGGACGGACAATGACACTCATTCCCCAGGCATATCAGCTTCCCGGTTTAGGCAGGGTCTGTTCTCAGGTGAGGACTGAAAGCCAGCCAGCAGGGTGCAGTGGAAGGAGCACTGGGCTCAGAGTTCGAGAGCCCTGGACTTGCAGCCAGCCACAGCTCTGCTCCTTTGGTGCTCTGTGACCCTGAATAAGTCACTTGCCATCTGGACCTCACTTACTCATCTATAAAATGGGAGTAATAATACCTATCTCCCAGGGTCGTTAGGAAGCCTTAAATAAGACAATTTATGAAAGTGCTGGGCACATAGATGAATAGGAACCGAAAAAAAAAACCCTCTCTCTGCCTAGATGTAATCCAGTGGGGCCAGTACGGAGAATATCATGTGTGGTCAATCCCTCCTGGGCTGTGTGTTCCCAGCTCAGCACAGCCTTTGATCCTGCAGCAGGACCTAACTGAGCTGGACAAGGTCCCAACACAGGGCCAACTAGTCTGAGGCCTCTTAGCCTCTGCTACCCTGCCACGGGGGGTGGCGGGTGGTTTTGTATCCCCAAATGAATGACTGTGACCTTCTCAAGGGTACAGCAGATTCAACCATCATTTATTGAGCACTTTGTGCCAGGCCTGTTCATACCTATTATCTCCATGCCAATCATGAAAGATAGGACTATTGGCCTCATTTTATAGATGAAGAGAAGTTCGGAGAGGTTAGACAACTTGCCTGCAGTCACACAGCGATCAAGGAGCAAAGCCAGGGTGGGAAACCAGCTCTGGGAGATTCCACATAGTGTGGAATCCCTTCCACACTATGGCCTCTCTGGGCTCTTTCCTCCCAAATCTCCATGGGGGCACTAGTTGGAGGTTCAGTAAGGACTTCAATGAAAGGCTGGTGGAGACGCATGCAGGATTCTCATCTTCCCCATTTGCAAAGCAACAGAATTGGCCCAGATAATGTCTAATACCTCTTTCTACCCTGGCGTTTGAGATACCTGACTGGATGCAGACTGGATGCAGAATGGGCCTTGAACTGTTCCCCCAATTGTAGCCCACCTTAGGACTTCCAAGGGGTGTCACCCAACTTCACAGTGGAGAGTAGTACCCTTAGGGACACATTCCCCAAGACTCTCTGAGGGTCAGAAGCTGTTCAGAGGTGATGGTGCTGGAGGCTTGGTCTCCCCCAAGGCACTCTCCTGGTGCTGGCTGGGGGGTTCCTGGGCAGCCCCCCAGGTACAGCCCTCCTGCTGGGAAGGCCCATGGTGCCCACTCACACTGGATATACCAGGCCCTCCAGATGGCATTGTTGAGGCGGATCTTGTCTCGGCAGAGCAGCTTGAGGCCTTTGAAATTCTTCCACTTGGGAGACACCAGTTTGCCACTGTCAGAGAGAGAGGGCTGGGTCACCAGGGTGATGGAGAAAGGGGAAAGTTGGAGGGGGCTTCTGCAGGGGCTGGTTCCACACTCTTTCCATGTACCAGGCACTCATCTATGGTGGGCAATTTGAGGAACCCTCCCAAATCCTGGCCCTCACTCTAACCTGCCTCAAATTCCTCCCCTGAGAGTCAAGCTTTTAAAATACCCTCCCAAGTCCCCACTAGAGGCCTTGTGTTCTTTGGTGAGACTTGCTTGTTAATCTACTACCAGAATTAAGCCAGGGCTGGAAACTGTTTATCAGCTCAGTCCTCATGACAACAACACCCAGTGGCCTACAGGCATCTGTCTTATAGGCCAGCTAGGGTGGATTCTCAGATGCATTTCTTACTGAAGGAAACTGAAGGTCAGGGAGGGAAAGGGACATGCCCAAAGTCACATGGCAGAGACTCACTCAGGCCCTGTGGCTTTTTCTCCACCAGTCTCCCTGGCCCCCGTAGGCCCAGGATATGGGTAAGGTTTGTCTGGGTGGAGAGGGAGTCTCTTCAGCAGAGGTGGCCTCCAAGAAGCCAACCGCTGCCTTTTCATTGCCCTTCTGGTGTCTGCCCAACCTAGAATCCTAGGATGGCAATCTGGACTGAGTTGGAAGGTGTGCCCCTTCTCAGGGGTGAGCCCAGACAGTACCATTAGGACGCAAAGGGAGGCAGCTAGGATGGTGGAGTGGTGAGCAGTGGGGAGGTAGCACCCTGACCCTAACCTTAGCAGTCAATCAAATCCATGAGACAGAAGGGCGCTATAAAGGTGAGGGCCTTGACTCTCAGGGTCCTGCTGGGCACAGGCTTAGTCTGCCACCCCCGGGAAGCTGACCTAGGAGGTCAAGATGTTCACAGTCTTAGACCCCTGCTTGTCCCTCCGTCCTCATGGTCCACAAGCCAGGGTTGTAGACAGGTCCTCTCTGGCTCACCTTCTCCAACCATTACTCACATGGAAGGCTGAGGCCTTCAGGCTTAGTCTTTCAGAGCAAAGAGCACCAGGCTGGCTCTCTCCAGGGGCCTCTCCCTCCTGGGGGTGAGGGGTTGGTGGGTGGGATTCTGACTCCTACAGCCCCTTGGGTGCATGGGTCACTGGGTCCCCTCTCCTTTCTGGTTTCCAAGCTCCTATGTTTGCTTGGAGTGAGGAAAGGGAAGAACTGCCACCCAGGGCACAACAGGCCTCATTACCCAAATAGAGTACATAGCCCAAGAGTCCAGGCCCGCTGGCTGGCCCCCACCCTCCTAAGTTAGATAAACACCATCTGTCTGGAGACATGCGGGGGCTCCTGGGCCAGCTTCTTTTGTGGAACCGGGGCAGAGGGGGGTGGGGGGCTCCTGAGTTTATTGCCCTTGCCTGTATCCCAGCAACCTCCCAGCCCACTCTGATCACCCAGTGCCCTAACCCAAGCCTGCCTGCCCTTCCTCTTCCAGAGGTTATAGTGTTTGTGGGCAGGTAGGGCTGGGGAAGATGAGACAGTGATAAAATCTAAGCTCAGAAGGAAAGGTCTGTGCTGGACCTGTCCCTCTAAGGAGAGAGGGGCCCAACCTGGAACAAAAAGCCTGGGGTCAGGGTTCAAAGACTTCTTATAACCACAGAAAATCTGGTAATCTTGGGGATGGGATGGGGGAAACTCAGAACTCTTAATTCAGCTCTCCTCCCCCCATATCTATAATCTCTACATTGCAGTAATTCCTTTAGAGTCTCCCTGACAGGGTCCTGCTTGCTCCCT
This sequence comes from Aselliscus stoliczkanus, assembly GCA_033961575.1. Taxonomy (NCBI): domain Eukaryota; kingdom Metazoa; phylum Chordata; class Mammalia; order Chiroptera; family Hipposideridae; genus Aselliscus; species Aselliscus stoliczkanus. The sequence continues at coordinate 16,469,186 of CM066728.1, read as the reverse complement.
AACTTCCCTCAGGCCATTCTTTCCATAGCTTTGATTATAACTCTGGCCAGTTCTGACCATGAACAAGTGTGTTCTTAGAACTTCCAGAACCTGCCTCCCTGGGGCTTCCACCCACAGAACCATGGAACATGGGGATCATCCTAGAAGAGAAGTCCTTTGTCTGCCCACACTGCCCTTCTGAGGGTGCAATATGGCCAGGCATCTGCAGGTGATCCTCCAAGTCAAGCTGGCCAGTTCTTTCCAGCACTTCTGGACTCCATGCCTTACTGTCCCTTCTCATCCACTTATTACTCTTTTGAGACAGACTGGCTTCAGCAATCCTTTCCTCTCCAGAACACCCCTATAATTAGGAGCCTTTAAGGACTAAAACACTGTCTAGTCTGAGCCTCTTCCTCTTCCAAATGAGGGAACCCAAAGGCTCCCCTGGTACGAGCCCCTTCATCCCTGGCTCTTAGGCCAACCAGGGCAGGCCAGAGTGAGTGAATATTCTAGATGTTTAGGAGAAAGCACAGCCCTTTCCATCCTAGCTGCCCCGGATTGGGGGTGGCACTATCTTCTAGTCAGCCTTTTAGTGAGCGCAGTTCTTGGCGTGTGCTCTGTCCTCTACCTTGCCACCTTCCCTGAACCTCCCCTTTTGGTCACCCACGGTCTGGGATGCCAGGTGGGCATTAGCCAGCCCAGGTAGAGAGGTGTGTAGTATAAACTATAAAGCTGAAGTTGGGAATGGGTGGGAAACGGAGTCTGGGGAGGAGGGATGCCTGCACCCAGAATACCAGGACCTTAGATGCCCTGCTTAGGCAGTTTGTTATGTCCAAGCGGGGAGGAGGGAAGGGGATGGGAATCTGAACTTTCTACATTGGTCTGGTGCCTGGGACGATCCGGTTGCAACATGACCTGGGCCCGGGGCCAGAGCTTGAGGGCCAAGGTTACATCGCTTCCAGCCAATGGGGTCGCTGCTGGGCAACCACGGTTGGGGGTGGGCAACACTCCCCCGCAATCCCCACCCCAGCTCCGGCTCCAGGTCAGAGCAGCAAGTGCCGGTCAGTGGCCAACAGTTCTTTGAAGGGGAGGAGCGCGGCGGAAGAAAAGGAATATTTGCAGAGAAAAGATCAAGGACTGCCTATCCGCCTTTCTCCCCTACGGGTTTTCTGTTGATAATTTATCTAGGCCCCTCTGCTCTGGGGAACTTTGCTCCAGGGCACTGGGCCAGGATCCAGGTTCCCGCCCTCCCCAAGGAAGCAGGCGTGGAGCTGGAGTCCTGCGGCCCACCGGCTCTACGACGCGCTAAACAGGGGGTCTCAGGCAGCGTTAGGCGCTCAGCTTCGCGCGGCCACCGGTGTAGGGGAGTCCAGGCCTCCCAGGAACCAGCCCCCTTATGGCCTGCAGCACCCCTTGCCTGACCACAGCTAGGAAACTCTGAGAGCCGCGCCCCCCTGGGTCCCCCCCGGGGCACCCTCCTCCCACCACCCTCGACCTTGCAGGTCAAGAACAGGTGTCCCGGTCAATTGGGAGGTGCAGGGTGGACGAAAGAATGGGTTTCAATCGATAGGCTACGAATTGGGACAAGCTTGGGCACGAGGAGTATGGAAAGTGTGCAGAAATTGAGTGGGTGTGGGCAGGGGCTGCTGGGGAGGGAGCAGATACCTTCCGATGATTGGGTGGAATGGCCCCTGAGTGGAGGGTGGGATGGCAGCATGGCCTAGGGTCCTGGCATTTCTTTGAGGGCAGAGGAGTGGGGACTGGGAACGGCCTGTGGTGGGCCAAGGGAGGTAGAAGTGGAGTGCGGGCGGTCCGCGCCCTGGGGAGAGAGTGATGGTCCTCAGAATGGGAGCCAGGAAATGCGCAAGCCCATTGGGGGCCAGTAGTCTGGGCTAGGGTCAGAGGACGCTTGGGACAGGGGAAAAGGGTATCCAGTAAGCGGCCCTAGTCTACGAGAGCAGCCGGGGACCGAGGCTCAGGGCTGGGTGGGATGTGGGGGCCCAAGCGCGCGGTCCGGCATGGATTGCCGAGGCCGTCGGGCTCCAGAGCTGCGCTCACCTGTAGGCCAGACTCATGCACTCGAAGAGGCGGGTGAGTGTAGGGTCGATGCTGCGCGGCCCGAAGTTGGCGAGCCCCACGGGCCCCTCCTGGTCGCGCCGCCTGGTCAGCGAGTCGTTGTGCGGCGATGACACCATGAAGTGACCGCTGTGGATGACCTGCGAGCAAAGCAATCCGCCAGCGCTGTGGCGAGTACTGGCGCCCTCCGAGTCTGTGTCTGAGTCCGAGTCCGGGCTGGGGACAACATGCGAGCCCTGTAAGCCCGCGGCCAGACCCGCCAGCGTCCCGGCCTTGGCCATCGCCACCCCGCCTCGCCTAGGCTTGGAGCCGGCGCGACACCGGTGGCTATTCCGACCTTATTAGCATCGTCCCGCCCCTCGTGTCCCAGTAGGCCGCTCGAGGGGGCGGGGCCTAGGCAAGCAAGAGAGCAGACAGCGTAGCGCTAAAATTAGCATAATCAATACGCCAGGTGGGAGTGCGGAGCCCCACCGAGTCTACAGGAGTCCTGTATCTCCCCTCCTGCCTTTCCTTCTGTTGTGACCACTTAGAGTCCTGATGGAACCGCTCCTCCTTTTTCCAAAAGGGGTCTCGGGAATATATCATTATCAGTCACAGTCACACCTGAGCCTGAAAGCACCTCAGTGCCTGGGGTTCCACTGCCCTCTCTGATCACCCGGCTCCCATTCACCCCACCTCTTGGTCCTCCATACAGCTGGAAGCACCCACAGGTAGGTCGCAGCACTCCTAGTTACCATTATGGTCATCACTACGCATCAGTACCTGTGGTGATAGATGATGGCTAGCAAGGTAGAGCCTTGGTCACCCTTCCCTGGATATCCCCCAGGCAAGCCAACTGTCCAGGAGCTCTGGGTTCCCTCCTCTCACTGACCCTGAGGTCCAGCTTATGCTCCTGTTTCTGCAGGCCTTCCTCTCACACTGAGGATACCAACCAGGCTGTTTGGTCTGAGGCATTCACACCTGTCATCTCGCTAGCACCTTTAACAATCCTCAGAGGTAGAGTTCTTGTCCCATTTTGATGGGGCACCGGAGTCCACAGGAGTAGAAAAACTGCCAAGTGTCTGCAGACAGCAACAAAGCCTGGTTTAGAAGAATTCCAGACTTCCCACTTAGGGCTATCCCTGGTGGGGAGCAGGGGAGGGCTGGAGGCAAATACTAAACCTCCTTGACTTTGTAGAGGATGTGGTCTGCATGTGGTCACAGGAGGTGGTCAGCTGGGGGCTGAAGGCTTGTAAAAGGTTCCGGCACAGTGCTTTCTTCCATAGTAGGGTCACACAGCTCCCACAATCAAATGGCAGTGCCCCAAGGGCCCGTGGGACCACTGAGGTGCTGAAATGATTACCCAGGTCTGACTCTGAGGTTCAAGTCCTTCACCTATGAGGCTGCTGCCCTCTCCTCTTAAAAATTACTCTAAGCAAACAAAACAGAAATAGACTCACAGATACAGAGAAAAAACTGATGGTTGCTAGATGGGAAAAGGGTTGGGAAATGAGGGAGAAGGTGAAGGGATTAGAAAGTACAAATTGGTAGTCACAAAATAGTCACGGGGATGTGAAATACAGTATGGGGAATATAATCAATAATGTAAAGATTATGTGGGGTGTCAGATAGGTACTGGTCTTACCGGGGTGATCACTTCATAGATTGTGTAGATGCCTGACCAATGCGCTATACACCTGAAGCTGATGTAGAATAATATTGAATGTCAACTATAATTAAATATATATATATGGAACGTAAGGTACAGCATAGGGAATATAGTCAATGGCATTGTGACAGGTATATATGATATCAGAGGGATAGTAGACTTGGGAGGGGTTATCACTTTGTGAGGATGTAAATGTCTTATCATTAGTTTTTTTGTATACCTGAAAATAATATTTAAAAATTAAATTTAGGGCTGGCCGAGTGGCACGGTGGTTAAGCGCTGGTCTTGGAAGCTAGCAGCCCCGGTTCGGGTCCCACATATGAGAGCCAGTGGTACTGCCCTCAAAAAAAAAAAAAAAAAAATTAAAAAAATGACTCTAGCCACAGTGTAAATGGAGAAACCAAACCAGCTGGTCCCTCCCTTTCCTATTTAGTGTCCATCACCCACTACCCAGTGTTAATAGCCTACCGACATGCACAAGTCTTGTTCAGGGCTGTGGAGGTGCAGGACAAGGTCCTGACCAGGGTGAGGAAACCTGCTTGTCCTGGTGATGCTGCCTGACACCCTACTCTGCCTGTCTCCCAGTCTTAGTTATCGGGATTTCTCTCCCAGACCGCCCCTCCACATTGCGAAAACTCTCCCATCCTAGAAGTGCCACCTCCTCCTCTGACATCTTCCCGGAGTTCCCACAACCCTTGTTGGGATACGACACATTTCATTCAGCTCTGCGTTCACCGTCAGTGGTGCACATGTCTCCCTTTCCCACTAGATGGCACATTTCCTGAAAGTAAGAATCACATCTTATATCTCTCTACAGACCATTTTCCTCTTAAGTGCAAACGTGCAAATGAGTATTTGTTGAATGAGTTTGTAGTATATCTCTCTACTAAGTGTACTCTATACACACACAAATAATATTTGTTAAGTACATATTATGTGTCTGTCCCAATGCAAGGTATTTCATTTTTGCAAAAGTTAAAAAATATAGAAAAGCAAAGATTCAGCATTTTTAATATCCATAGATAGAAAGCAGTACAGCAGTTGCCAGGTCTAATGGGTATGAGGTTTCTTTTATGGTGATGAAAATGTTCTGGAATTAGATAGTGGTGGTGGTTGTACAACTTTGTGAATATGTGTATTATATCTCACTAAAAAAAACCCCTCAATTTAATACACAATTCCATTTGTTGTTAACCCCCTTAACTGTGCATATGTGGGTGTTAGTATTGTGTGTAGTTATTACCATTTTACAGAAGCAGAAACTGAGGCTCTGAGAGATGAAGTGATTCAGTGGCTTGTTGTAAGAATTAGCTATAAGTGGCTAATGTTTTTTTTTTAATTTTCTTTTTTCTTTCTTTCCTTTCTTTCCTTTCTTTCCTTTCTTTCCTTTCTTTCCTTTCTTTCCTTTCTTTCCTTTCTTTCCTTTCTTTCCTTTCTTTCCTTTCTTTCCTTTCTTTCCTTTCTTTCCTTTCTTTCCTTTCTTTCCTTTCTTTCCTTTCTTTCCTTTCTTTCCTTTCTTTCCTTTCTTTCCTTCTTTCTTTCTTTCTTTCTTTCTTTCTTTCTTTCTTTCTTTCTTTCTTTCTTTCTTTCTTTCTTTCTTTCTTTCTTTCTTTCTTTCTTTCTTTTGAGGGCAGTGTCACTGGCCCTCTTATGTGGGACCCGAACCGGGGCCGCTGGCTTCCCAAGCCAGCGCTTAACCAATGTTTATGAAGCCTAACCTAACTGGTCTATGGAATCTTCATCACAGCCCCGTGATTTTCAGCCCATTTTGTAGACAAGGAAACTGACTTTGGCGCAGGTCACAAGATAAGAAAAGAACTGAGATTCAAACGCAGGCAACCTATCAGCCTGCCTCACAATCACCTACCTTCTTAAATTAAAAGGGATTAGTGATTGTTTGTGGGGATGTGAAGTGAGCAAAACCTCATCCACTGCCGCTGCCAGTGTAACTTAGCACAATCACTTTGAAAACTATTTGTCAGTATCTACTAGAGCTGAGCTTCCACATACCTTCTGACCCAGCAATTCCACAGAAATGTGTGCCTACCTGCACCAAAAGACATGTACAAGACTATTCAGAGCAGCATCATTCTTATTAGTTCAATATTGGGAACAACCCAAAAGTCTATTAACAGAGGAGTGGATAAATACATTTCAGTATAGTCATGCTATGGAATATTAACAACAATGAGAATGAATACTCTACAACCAAATGCAACCATATGGATGAATCACACTGACAATATGGAGCGAAAGAAGCCTGACATGGAAGGGTAAATGCCATACAATTTCATTTATATAAAGCTCCCAAACAGGCTAATCTATGGTGTTAGGAGTTAAGGCTGTGTTCAGCTTGGGTGACTAAAAGGGATCAAGAAAGGGTTTTCTGGGGTGCTGTTAACATTTTTTTAAATCTAGGTTCAGATTACATGCATGCATTCACTGTGAATATTTATTGAGCTGGATACTTATGACATAAACAATTATTAAAAGAGCAACCGAGTTTGCACATGCATACGCAATCAAAATCAGGAAGGCTCCCCAAAGCCTGCCTTATCTGCAGTGTGGGCGGGTGGTAGGGGGGAGGTGGGGGGGTTAAAGTTAGGGAAGTAGAGGATGGAGAAGTGGATGAGAGTGAGAAAGAGGAGTCTTAGCTGTGTTTTTCACTGGAAGCAAATTGGGAAGTCATTTCCCCTTTCTGGGTCTCAGTTTTTGTATCAATAAATGGGTGACCAAATCATGAAGAAAAAATTGACAAATATGATCACATTATAGTGTGGAAGTTGGATTGGATAAGTTTTTATATCAGGACGATCCAATTGTTCTAAATGGGTCTCAACATATCCATCCATTCATCCTCCAATAGTCAATCTGTTCACCTATCTGTCCATTCATCTACCGTCTATCCATTCATAATCTGTTAACCAATCCATCCATCTCTTCTTGCATCCATCCATTCATCCATCCATCTCCTACCAGTCAATCAGTCAATCTGTCCATCTATCCATCCAGCCTTCCATCTATACATCTACCTAAACTTTCATCTCTTCATCCATCTCCCCACCCAAATACCCACTCATCTGCCCATCTAGCATGCATACTAACTGCCTGCTGGTATCAAGCCCTCAGTTGAGCCAGAGATGGGGTAATGGGGGATGCTCAGATACTTATAACTCCTGCCTGCCTTCACACAACTCAGCATGGGAGAGTGAGTATGACCACCACTGACTCAGAGATGGGCAGAAATAGTGTCCAGCACTGTGGAAGTTCAGTGGAGGGAGGGCTGGCTTGCAGCCTGAGGGTCAGGGATATCTCTCTAGAAGAGAGTATGCTTGAGCTGGGCCTCAAAAGACAAAGCAGGAACTAGACATGCAGAGAGAGGGAAGGTATCCTGGGAGGAAACGGCAGGGGCAAAGGCAGTTCTGGGGAACCACAGAGTGGCAAGTCATTCAACTGGGTGAGGTGAGAGCAGGTACCAGCAGCCCATGCATCTGCTTTGCTCCCCAACAGCCACTCCTGCCCCTGCCCCTGCGCTTGGCTCCAATGGGCACCCAGGCTTCTACATCAGTGCTACTCAAAGTGTGGCCCACGAAGTGCTGGATTCTCTTACCAGTTCATGACAAAATAAATACATGAATTGAGAGTGCTTAAAAACATTTATATCAATTTAATAGAGTAATCTGATATGCTGGATATAATTTTTAAAAAACTGGGTTTATGGTTTATTTTTTCAATTTAATTTTTCTAGTGTTTTCATTTTTTTAAATTACATTTTGCATAATTATATGTCCATGGCAGATTGAAAATAAAAATGGGCCCTTTGCCCATTCATTTTGAGCTGCAGGAAGTTTGAGCAGCCCTGGTGGCCAACACGGCTTACACTCATATACTCTTTGCCAAAGTGGCTTCATAGTCATTATTTCATTTCTCTGAGAGCAAGGCACGGTGAGAACTAGCAACCCCATTTTAAAGCATGATTGGCCCAGGTTCTCACACATGGTAAGTGGCAGGGCTGAGTTTTGAACCCAGGACTGATACATCAGGGCAGCCTCCTATGAGCTCCTGTTTCAGGCTAGGCTGAGCCGGGAGCACCCAGGAGAAGAGGAAGGAAGCAGCTGGAGAAAGAACAGTAGACAGGGTGGGAACTAGTATCCAGGGCCTATCCTAGAATATCTGTGAGTCCTAAGGGCACTGAAGGAGGATAGGAAGACTTCCTTAGGAGAGCGGCCAAGAAGTCAGCCTGGGCTTCCCCAGATGGTCCTAGAAGAACCAGGCCAGGCCTAGGGATCTCTGATTCGGAATACACGGTGGGGCTAGTTCTAGGCCCAGCCCACTTCCATCCCTCTCCATCTTCTTTTCTCCTCTTCTTCTGCATCCCTCTCCCCCCATCAGCCAGCCCAGGAGCTTCCTGAGGCTAGGGCCTTGGCCCATCCATTTGTGCACCCAAAGCTCACCCAAAGTTTAGCAAACAAAACCACTGGTCCCTATCTGGCCCTTGGCAGAAACTATAGCACTTTCAGACACTCTCTCCTCTGTCCCTCAGGGAGACCAGGTGGACCGGGATTATGACTCCTCCATGTCATTAATGAGTGAACAGTCTCAGAGAAGTTAAGTCACTTGTTTGAGGTCACAGAGCAAGTAATCTAAGGCTCTAATTCCTGACCCTGTACTTTTTGACAAGTATGGTAAAATAATAGAGAGGAGAGGGAAGCCATTTCCATAGGATCCTGGGGTGCAGACATGGTGGGGTAGGTGGGGTGCAGGGCAGCTGGGGAGAAGGAAACAATGGTGTGTGTCATGACCAGTGGGGTAATCTGCCTAGAAACTTCCCCTTCTCCAGCACTTTGGCTGTTTCCTGGGCAGCCTTAAAACCCCATCCCAGGCCAAAAAGAAGCAGGGATGACATGGGGGGGGGCAACGGGCCTTTCCCCTTCTCTGTTGATAGGTAGGGAACATGAGATTATATTTTTGAAGGACTATTTGGCAAAGTCTATTACACCAAAAATATTAGGCCTCTTTGACTCATCAAGTTCAGTTGCAGGAATTTGTCCTATAAAGTATTTCCATTAAGTGTGCAAAAATGTACAGGGATGTTCCTTATAGCACTGGTTTATAATACAGTAATATCTTGGTTTGCGAGCATAATTCGTTCCAGAAGCAAACTACTAGTATTGCAAGACATCGCTCATTTACCAAGTTAAAATGTATTAGAAATGTTTGTTTGTCTTGCGGAATACTCCAAACCAAGTTACTTGGAATTCAAGGTTCTACTGTACTGAGAAACAGGAAAATGGTTGAGTAAATTTTGATAAATCCCTACAATGGAGTACTGTGTAGCTGTTAACAATATCATCTGTAAAATGGGGATAATAATAGTATCCACGTCTCAGTTTTTATGAGGATTGAGTGAATTAATACCTGCAAAGTGCTTAGATAGTAAATGATAGCTATCATTATCATTATAGTTGTAGAAATAGGGAAAGATTAATAAGATACAATGCTGATTTAAAAAGAAGTTACAGGGCCGGCTGAGTGGCATGGTGGTTAAGCGCTGGCTTCGGAAGCCAGCGGCCCCGGTTCGGGTCCCACATATGAGGGTCAGTGACACTGCCCTCAAGAAAAAAAAAAAGTAAAAAATAAAATAAAAAGAAGTTACAGAACAACATGTGAAGTATGATCCCATTTGAGTAAAAATTAATAATAGTAAACATTCACATAGGAAAACAGAAGAAAAGTCTACACATATAAGCAACAAATTATGACATTGGTGGTCTTTTGGGAAGGTGGGTAACAGAGACATTCACTGTGTAAATTTCTATAAATTTTAAAGGTGTAGAATACATGTGTATTGCTTTTGAAACCAAAACCAAAACAAAACAAAACAAAAATCAAAATGAAAAAGCTCCCCAAAAGTAAAGAAATAAGATGAGATAGCGGTGTAGATAATGACATGGGAACCTCCTCCTCTCTTTCTGGGGACCTCACAGTTCGGAGATCAAAGCTGTCCAAACATTGGGAAAGGCTCCCTGTTTGGCTGACAAGACACTGAGGAAGGAGGAGGTATAGCCTCCCACCCCAGCTTATCTGACAGTCGTTCTCATTCTGTGAGGCCATAGGGATGCCTTTCCTTTAGGGCACAAGGCTCCCTTCTTTGGGCCTCAGGGCCCATCCTGTAACCTGGGCAGAAGCAGCCCAGACCCTTGGTAGGTTGTGAGCAGCAGGGGAGGAGAATGTGCTACCAGTGTCACAGCAGGAGAAGGGGTGGGGGGCAGCCTAGAGTGGGTGTTTCACCAAGAAGAGGTGTTATGCCAAGAGTCTGTCATTCTGCAAAAATGTGGATGGCCACCGTTTACCAGTGGTCGGTTTTCACTCACAACTCTTCTGACACTAAATGCGTGATATCTTTTCCAACAGCATTCTCCAGTGGTCCAGCACCATCTGGGTGTCCTCCAATTCAGTTGAGTTCTAACACTAACTACCTGGAGTAAACATCAGACCCCACAGGTTAAGGGCTCAGTCCCAGGGAACTGCCCCCAACTTCAGACACCAACCACAAGCCCCGGGTTGTCACCTGTACTTCTGACAGATGGGATCCTACAACCCCTTCCTCAGGTTGGGTAATTTACTAGGAAGGCTCACAGAACTCAGGAAAGTACTTTACTTACATTTACCGGTTTATCATAAAGGATACAACTCAGAAAAGCCAATGGAAACAATGCATAGGGCAAGGTATGGGGCACAGGGGTGCATGGAGCAGGGGTGCATGGAGCTTGCAGGCTCTCCCCAGGAGCACCTCGATGCGCTCACCAATCCAGAAACTGTCTGAACTCCTTCATTTAGGGTTTTTATGGAGGCTTCATTATGCAGCCATGATTGATTAAATCATTGGCCATTGGTGATTGAACTTAATCTCCAGTCCCTCCACCCTCCCTGGAGGTGGGGGTGGAGCTGGAACTGAAAGCTCCAATCTTCTAACCATGGAGATTCCAAGGGGTTTAAGAGCTGTGTGCCAGGAACCAGGGATGAAGACCAAATATATATTTCCCATTGTACCACAACCAGAAATCCCAGTGGGCCACTAGGCCCTGTATATTGCTTGTCATGCCTAATCAATCCACTGGAGCACACTTGGCTCAGAGGTTGTGACTCAGTGGAGTCACAAAGTAGTCCCCACTTTACAGAGCACACTTGGCTCAGAGGTTGTTTGTTTGTTTCTCCCACACAGTAAACATACGATAGAGAGAGTAAGACAGTCATTCCAGGTCATACAGTTTATAAGTAGCACAGCCTGGATTTAAAGCCAGTTATGGCTGATGGCAGAACTGAAGCGTGTCCTTCCACTGGGCTGCTCAGAGGACCTGAAAGGCTGACCTGCCCTTTAGGCCTCCTCCCCAAAACATCACATGACAGATGAATCCCCCAAGACTGAGCTAAAGGGCAGGTCCTAGGGTGGAAGTGGCAGCTGGCACAGAGCAGGCACTTTGGGAATAATGCTGAGTTAACGGAGCACTGGCAAGACCATCTCGCTACGCTCTCCAGGAGGGGAAGTGAGGATTAGGGTCCCATGGACTGCTTAGGACTCATATCTACTACCTAGAAAGTTTGGCTTGTTAGGACCAGAATAAGTGGTGGAAGTCAGTGAGGGCAACAGGCCTCTTATTATCCAGAGGGGAAACTGGGGCTCAGTTTGGATCAAGGGCTTGCCTCAACCTACCCAGCATGTCACTTCTGTGACCAAGCCAGGTCTCCTGCCTCCCACCTCTGGGCCTTCCACGCTGCACCCCTGGAGTCTGAAGAGAGAAAGACAAGAGAGGTGGAGCAGATCCCACTGTGTTATCCACCCATTCTACATATAAGGAAATGGAGGGCCAGAGAGCACATGTGCCCAGCAGCACAGCGTCTTTCTTTGTGCCTGGATGGCATTCCTGGCCACCTCAATGTGCGAGTGTGGACCTGTGCCTGGTTGTCCAGAGTCAGTCCCAGGAAAGTACAATGGAGGGTGCCTTGGAAGGGGTGGGATGATGATCAAAGCCAGGGGCCCCCCTCATCCCCCTAGACCCCTGCCCGCCTGGAGCCAGACAATGCCCTGCTGTCTGGGGCTTCCAGGCACAGAAGCATGAGAGGCGGGGCATGTACTGTGGTGCTCAATCCTCCCCCTGTTGTATGAACTTGGACTCCTCTCTGACTGAAACCCCTATACTAGGAGAGAATAGTGTAATGGGCTTTGAGCATTGGTTTGCTCCTCTATAAGATGGGTGGTGATGCCATGTTATATTTACCTTATGAGGGTGTGAGGTTTAAATGAAATGCATGAGAGCTAGTGGGAGACACATGATAAGTGTGGGTTTCTTTCTTCCTTCCCTTTCCCCCTCTCCCAACCCCTGCTCGTTCTTTTTTTCCTTCCTTCCTTTCTAGCCAACACCTCTGAGAATGGTGTTGGAGAAAGAACCAGGTGTTATAGGACACAGACAATGAGGAGACAACCTCCACCAGGGGATTTGGGGATGGACAAAGGCTTCTCAAACCGGCTGTGGGACAGCTCTGCCCAGCCCAGAACCTCCAGGCCTCTCCCCTGCTGGGTAGCTCTGGGAGTCATACCTGCTCTTATCCCATGCCAGCCCCATTGGGGCGTCAGGCCCCTGGACTTACATGGAAAGGAGGTCCTAGGGCAGCATATCTCTCACCCAGAATCACAGAGCTGATAGTCACCTGCCCACCCACCCACCAGCCAGCCTGTCCCGTATCTCAGGGCCAGTCATGGGCCTGCATCACCTATTTATCAGTGCCAGGCCCTGCTGTGGGAATGTTCTGTACTTTCCTGCCCTGTTGGGAATCCCCTACACAAGGTCCGCTTGCCCTACTTCAAAGAGGAAAGCCAAATGTGAGCTGCCTTGCCCCTTGAGGCTCAGGAGCAGCAAGGCAGGTAGGGAGGTGCAGGAGGTAGGTGCAGACCACATGGATACCCATGAGCACCCAGAAGACACCCCTCCTGTGTGCTGCTTCAGAATGCAGAGCACACGGTCACCCACGGCTACGACCCAATAGTTCAGGCAAGTCCACTTAGACCTAGGTTACAGATGAGCAGAGTGTAGCCCCAGGAAAGACAAGGCCCCCTGGGGGCGAATCAGAGGCAGCAGTGGGAGCAGACATCAGAGATTTAGAATCAGGCTGCCATTTCCAGCCTGTGCGACCTTGACCCAGGGCCGTCGTCTCTCTTGACCTCTGTTTCCTCTCTGTAGAGAGAATATCCTTTTCTTCTTAGGTTATCAGGAAGAAGGAAACAGACAGAAAAGCTCTGCACAGTGTATGGCACAGTAAGTGTACGGGAAATTTCAGTTCCTTCCTCCCCCTTCTCAGCTGAGTCTGAGGGAACCCCAGAAGCCCCCTTTCTTCTCCCTTCTCTGCCTCACATCCAATCCTAAATCCCGTTTTTGGCCCTGACCAGGGTGTGAAAGTTGGCCTTACAAGGGCCTCTCCCGGCCCAACAGCTCCCACACAGGCTGAACTTGCCTTTACCCACCACAAGACCAGCAACAGGGTCAAGGGCAGCCTCACAGGAGGCCCCGGGGAGGGCATGGACCTGAAGGGAGTGTCAGCACCTGAGCAGGTGTGGCCCGTGTGAGCCTCAAAAACAGCCCCTCCTGCTTCCGTTCCACTCTGCAGTTTGTCAAAGCTCATATGCCTTCCACCTCAGTTTACAAATGTCGCCTCCACCAGCACCACCCAAGTATAGGCCAGGTGTTTTCATTCACAGCATCCCAAGGTCCCAAGTGGGACACTGACTCCAGCTCTCAGCAGTCCCCTCACCTGGGCCCAGATTGGGTCCTTATCCCAACCTGAGCCCTGAGCATGATTCCAAACTAAGCCCTGGCCTGGGGTAGATTGTGTCCTTAGGGGGCATGGAGGGCAAGGTGCAATCAGATGGCTCATCCACTCAGGAAAGGGAACCTCCCAGGTGCCATAGCTCCTAGCTCCTCTGTTGGAAATTCCCTCCTCCTTCATAAGCTGCCCCACCCTGTGGCTGAGGAGCTAAGCCTCCCTGCAGGGTGGGCCTGAGCTCACTGCTCAGTTCTCAGGCCTGAGGTTCCCAGGCCCCTGTTCTGAGCCTTCTCCTGGATCTGGGGCCTGGGCAGGAGATATGGCAGATGCTGAGAGTAAGAGAACTTTGACAAGATGGAGGCCTGGGATAGATCCCAGGCCCGACCTACCACCTGACTGAGCTGACCCTGTAACATCCTCCTCCTTGTGAAGGACCAGAGACCTTACATGCAGTGGGCTGCCCTATCCTCCAAAGTAACCTGGGGTCCCATTTTGTTCTGTCCTTGTCTCCACACCAGTGGCCCAGGGGACAAGCCTCTCCACTTCACAGAGGGAGAGCCAGGCCCAGAGAAAGGAAGTAATGTGCCTAAGTTCGCACAGCCAGGCGCAGACAAGAACCCAAAGCTCCTAAGCCCAGCCCAGGCCTGGTCATGGCCTCCTCGCCCACCGGGGTGGCCTCAGGAGACATGCTTCGGGGCACAGTGCCCGGGAGCCAGAGGAAGCTTTGGCCTTCCTGGGCCAGATCAATGGGGGTATCCTTTGCCCCTAACTGCGGGTGAAAAGCCTGGTGGCTGTGAATCTATGTGGCTTCGCTGCCCCGCTGTGACATCTGGCTTCTCCCTGCCCAGCCAGGGTGAGCTCTGGGTCCTTGCTCCTGATCCCAGGACCTACCTAGAACCAGTTTCTCTATTGGTTCTTCTCTACACCTGCCAGGCCCTCCCCTCCTGCTTCCCTGGGCACACTGAGCTCCACCGGCTGCTCCTTAGACCATGATTCAACCCCAGCTCAGCCAGTGGGACCCAGGAGGCAGCAGGAACCTGTGTGCACCTTACCCTTTCCAAACAGGATGAGCTCTTGGATTCTTTTTTTTTGAGGGCAGTGTCACTGGCCCTCATATGTGGGACCTGAACCGGGGCCGCTGGCTTCCCAAGCCAGCGCTTAACCACCGTGCCACTTGGCTGGCCTGAGCTCTTGGATTCTTGACCCCGAGCCCTCTCTGGGTTCAAGCTTGCCTCCCTCCCCTTGGCAGCAGAGCCCAAGAGAGGGAGGCGGGTCCAAAAAAGCATTAATCCCTTCTGCCCAGCAGAGCCATAGAAGTGCTATTCCCCATTTGACTGGTGGGAGACTGAGGTCCGGCAGAAGGGAAGCTCCGGCTTCCCTTACGCCAGGCACCTGCACCCACCTGATCCTTTCCACACCCCTCACCTGGATAACGCTCGCTCGATCTGCGTGTGGGGGTGGGTTCCAGCCAGCGCCATGGGATCCCGGGTCCGCGTCCCCACAGGATGCTCCCGGGGTGGCGGTGGCGGCTCTCGGCGTCTTGTCTGCTCCCGCTGCAGAGGGCTCTGTGCTGTACGCTGCACCACGGGCACGGCTTTTAGCTGCGGGTGTGGAGGCGGGCAGTGCCGCCCCGCCTGTCCGAGAGAACCTTCACCGGTTCTCTCCTTAGCACGTGGGTGGCAGCCGCTCACCTGGCCGGCGGCCTGTGGAGCAGCCATGGCCCTGGCCAGGGGACCAGATGCCTGCCAATCCCCATCTGGGATCAGCTCATGCCCGCTCACCTTTAACCTCCCTCTCTCCCCAGGTGCTTGGTGCCCGGCTCCCAAGCCGCGGGCTGGGTTCGAGAAGGGAGGAGGAAGAGCCACAGGTGTAGGGCGAAGCCCAAGTGAGGCAGAGACCATTGCCTCAGTTACCTCTCTGAGCCCCACCCCATCTGGAACCCCATCCTAGTCCCCAAGTTCTCTCTCTCTCTCCCTCTCCGCCCCCCTCTTTCCCTCCCCTCTCCCCCACCCCTCATTGAACCCCATTCATTCCCTAGGCTCCAGCTCCATCCTTGCCTCCTCCTGAGCCTCCTCCTGCCTCTAAGCCATTTCCTCCTTTCTCTCTCCCTGATTTCCAATTCCCTGAGCAGCCCTCTTTCTCATAGCCCCTATCCTTACTGAGCCCTCCCCTTCCACAGCCCTCTACACTCCCTGAGCTCCCATTACCTCCTGGAACCCCTCTTCTTTCTGACCTCCTTTCCCTCTCCGGAGCCTCTCTCCCCTCCTCAGTCTCCTTTATTTCCCTGAACCACCCTCCCACCCTGCCAGCTCTTCCTTGAGCCTCTGTCTTACTCCCTGAACCCCACCAGTTTCCTGACCTTTCTTCTCTCACCCCCTCCTGCCTCCTGGAGCCCACAGACTTCCTCTCATGTGATCTTGGTTCTGGGTCCTCAGATTCCTCCTGACTTGTACATTCAGGCCACCAACACCCTAAACACCCACCAGGTAGCAGCCCAGGGAGAGGATGAGACCAAGATTCTCATCAGAGTGTAGCAAGGACACGTGCAAGTCCTTAGAGGCACTGTTGAGTGGATTCCACCTGAGAAGGGGGGATTCGGGGTTCTAGCTCACCTGCCAGCTCCAAGGGGCTTCATGGGGCAGAGGGGGCAGGGCCCAGGCAGAACTCGGCCAGGAGCAGGCAGTCTGGGGTGAGAAGGAAGAACAGGTTAATGGTTGATATTCCTGATGATGAACAGATTCCTGCTGGTCCCATGAGCTTCCTTCCTTCTTTTTGCAGCTGGAGATGGGCAGCGGAGTTCAAGAGAGCCCCGCCAAGGACGACACTGGATTCCTCTGCTGATGGCAGAAAGTGGAGTACAGGGGACTGTGACACTGGGGAGGTTGGAGGATTGGCTGAGCCCAGAAGAGGCCCTGAGTTATTCAGGATCCTGCTCACCCTCCAGCCTAAATTCCCACTGCCCTGGGGTGCACATCTTGAGAAGGGGAACTGATGATGATGCCTCCTGCTCCTTCCAAATCCTTTATACTCCGTGAGTGATCCTGGTGGGTCAAGTTGGCCTTTCTCGGCTCACTTTTCCCTCTCCTCAATGAGCTTTGTTTCACATGGTCTCTCACTGTTGGGTCTCAGTCCTGCTGGACAGATACCCATTCACAATCAAAGCCAGGAGCCAGACAATAAATCAGGCTGTGCGCGCGTGCGCGCGCGTGTGTGTGTGTGTGTGCGTGTGCGCGCGCGCGTAAGGGAAGTAGGGCTAGAGCCAGGGCGGAGCAGCACTGGGGTATAGCACTGGTCCTGCCACTAACTGGCTCTGCAACTGAGCAAAGTACTTAACTCTATCTCCCAGGCCTGTTTCTCTATACATAGGGTTGCCAGATTTAGCAAATAAAAATCCAGAATGCCAGTTGAATTTGAACTTCAGATAAACAATAAATATTTTTTAAGTGTAAGTGTATACTTAAATATTTGGGCACACTTATACTAAAAGATTATTTATAATGTTATCCAAAATTCAAATTTAACTGAGCATCCTGGGTTTACCCTACCCATATGTAACACAGAGAGGGCAGGGAAGTTTGGATAAGATGTTCTCTCCCCAGGACCATTCCTTGCTCCAGCTACACCCTGTGAAAAACCTCAGGCTGACCTAGAAGTGGTCTGGAGGTGTTTGCATCCCTTGCAGAACAAGATGGAGATGGGAAGCAGTGTGGAGGTGATGGCTGTGATTATAGGGCCTTCACATAAGAGAAAGAGGGATGGAAGGAGAAGTTCCTTGAAGCAACCCAGTGCTGAAAATTTTCCTAAGAAGGAAGATGTTCATGGTTACTTTGATGCTGAGAAAGAAGGGAGGTAGATTAGATGGCCCCTGGGAAATTGGCCTTTCCTTAATGGAAGCTGGGGAGGAGGCATGGGGGTCCCCTCATTAAGAAAGTTTCTTGAAGATTAATAGAAAGTATCTACGCCTTCATTTGAAGATTCTCTAGAGTGAGGGCAGGGTCTCACTTCAACTCAACACATCACTACCCCTTGTAGCTAAGTCTGCCAGGCATTGGCCACATGCCAGGGCTCCACCTACACCTCCTAAACCCCTCATGTGGATTAATTCATTGAATCCCTTTAACCATCGGTTGGGATGGGTGTTTTCTCCCCACTTTACAGGTAAGGAAACAGAGGCACAGAGTAGCAGGGTAATTTTTCTAAGGTTCATATAGGTGGCAGGTGGTAGAGCTGGAATCTGAGCCCAGGTGTCCTGGCCCTGTACCTGCTGTGTAGTAAGTAGATCATGTACTGGGGGCTGGCCCTGGGAAGGTACTGTCCCTGCTCTCAGAGGACCTCTAATCTAACAGTGGAGGACAGGAGAGTGTTTAATGACTCTGGTACAGGCCAGGCTGGAATCAGGGCTGTGACAGAGTATGCCCAGAAGGAAGGGCTGACTGCTTGTGGAGGAGGAGATGTGTGCTAGGCCAAGAAGGATGGGGTCAGTTCTTCATCAGCTTCAGGACACAGCATTGGGAGGAAAAGCTTTCTAGGTGGAGGAACATCTTGGGCAAAAGCAGGGGAGGTGTGGAAATGTAGCAGGAAGCTGGGGACTAGTCAGGAGTCTGACTTGACTGGAGGGGGCACTATAGGTTGAATATTAGATCCAGGAAAAGAAAAATGGGAGAGAATCAGGTAGGAGCACAGGCATCAGACAAAAAAATGTAGGCTCTGTCCAAGGGAATACAGGGAGCCATGGAAGAGTGTTGGGCCAAGGCAGGACAAACCAGGGTTTGCCGGGGGCAGGGGGAGGAGCAGTGCAGGGGAAAGCCCGGGGCCACACAGGGTTAGCGCCTCAGCCCAAGAGTGACCAGGTTGCCTAAGCTGGCGGAGGACCATGCAACCTACTGGGAAAACGGTTGGAGGGCTTGTGGAGTGAAGGGACCGATTGTCACTGTGATTTCTGTGTGTCTTTCTTCAAAGGGCTTGGGTCTCCTTCAACTCTGAATCCATCCTCAGAAAAGGACCTTAAACAAGATAACATGTTTGTAAATATTGGCAGAATTGCATGAAGAGGATTTGGGGACAGATGGAAGGTTTAGGGTAAGAAAGGTAGAAGCTTCAGGAAGCTATCCTGTTTCGAGCCTCAGCACCTGGCAGGATGCTGACCTCCTAAACCAAATAAGGAGGTAGGAGAGACTGAACGTGGGAGGAGTTGGGAGACACTGCACTGAAGGGTCACCACTGGGTGACATCCAGCAGGCTGTTGTCCTCAGGATGGCAGGTAAGGTCTGAGCATCTGACGTGGCAAACGACGAAGCTCTGAGACAGCTGAGGGTGTCGGGCTGCTTGTTTCTTGGTTGATGCCTCCTGTGTGCCTAGCCCGTGCTGGTGTGAACATGATCAAAATGTGGGAGGACGCCGTCCCCTTCCTTAGCAGAAAGACAAGATGGCTGAAGTCAGAGCCTTCACTTTCTATGAGGTCCCAAAAAAGCTACAAATAATATATTATTTAGGTGTATGTGTCTATATAATAAAACCATTTTAACAAAACAAAAGGATCACACACCTGTTAGAATAGCTAAAATGAAAAAGGTTGACCATATAAAGTGTTGGTAACAATGTGGAGCAACTGGAACTCATATACTGTGATGGGGATGTTAAAACATTTAGAAAACTAGTAGTTTCTTAAATGTTAAATATGCAGCTGTTGCCTGACCTAGCCATTTCACACCTAGATATTTAGTTAAGAGAAATGAAAGGATATATCCATACAAAGACTTGTACACAAATACTCATAAAAATTTTTTCTGTAAAAGTCTGAAACTGGAAACAACCAAAATGTCCATCAACAGGTGAATGGATAAACAAATTGTGGTCTATTCATACAGTGTAATACTATTCTGCAACAAGAAGGAACAACTTGGGGGTGACTGGTTACCTCAGTTGGTTAGAGTGTGGTGCTGATAACACCAAGGTTGCTGGTTCGCTCCCCTCATGGGCCACTGTGAACTGTGCCCTCCCTAAAAGAGTCAACTATGCCATTGTGGCATGAAAGCAATGACCATGGCTGTTCCCCAATAAAACTGAAGCAAAAAAAACCCAGGAACAGCCTGTTGATAAATGCAACAGCATGGATGAATATCAGAATAATTATTCTGAATGAAAGAAGCCAAATCCCCTCACCCCCCAAAGTTTATACTGCATAATTCTATTTATATAAAATTCTAGAAAATGTAGTCTAACCTGCAGTGGCAGAAAGCAGGTCAGGAGTTATCTAGGGATGGGGTTGAGGGACATGGGAGAGACCGGAGGTAGGGATTATAAAAGAGTATAAAGTAACTTTTGTGGATAATGGATATGTTCATTGCCTTGATTTTGGTGATATTTTCTTTTTCTTTTTAAAGATTTTATTGGGGAATTGGGGGAGGGGAACAGTGTTGGGGAACCGGGGAAGGGGACAGACAAGTTGCTGTCCTTTTGTTCTTCAGTCTAGTTGTGGAGGATGTTGCTTCATTGGCCCATGTTGGTACCATCATTGTGCTCTTCTTGGGTGAGGCAGATCGGTCGCTGGCCTCGGGACCAGCAGCTCCCGGCAGTTCACACCGGCTGCCAGCCACTCACTCCGGCTGCTGGCTACTCACTGTAGCTGATGGCAGCCCACTGCAGCAGGGGCTGCAGCTATGCCGTCTGGGGGACTCACAGAAGCCCAGCTCCAGGTGGAGCTGTTGTTCACCATCTTAGCTGTAGAGGGCAGTGTCACTGGCCGTCATATGTGGGATCTGAACCGGGGCCACTGGCATCCCAAGCCAGCTCTTAACCAATGCACCACTCAGCCAGCCCTTGGTGATATTTTCAAGGGTATATACCTATGCCCAAACTCATCAAATTGTACACTTTAAATGTGTGCAGTTTATTGTACATCAATTATACCTCAATAAAGCTATTTTTTAAAAAGCAGGAGAGTGGTAAACTCCACATTTAGAAGTGTGGTTACCTTGGGCATGGGCAGGCACAGACTTGCGTAGGAGAACCCAGATGTAGGCTATTGGTGAGGTTCCAGTTCTGAGGTGGGTGATGAATTCATTGGTGTTAATTAAATATTGATAATTCCACAAATAAATGAAATAAAAGCAGGTCACATATGAACCAAAGATGAGAGTGTATTTAAAATAACAACAAGAATTAGGATTAATCTATATTTGTGTACCTGAGGTCCATGTTTTAAAAGGGGGTGTATGTGTATGCTGGACAACTGGATATCCGCCTGAAAAAGTATGAAGTTGGATCCCTACCACACATCATATACAAAAATTAACCCAAAATGGATCAATAACCTAAATGGAAGAGCTAAAGCTATAAAAACTATTAAAAGAAAACAAAGGTAAATCTTCATGATCTTGAGTTAGGAAGTAAATTCTTAGATGTGATGTCAAAGCACAAGCAACAAAAATAAAAATAAATAAATTGAAGTTCATCAAAATAAAAACTTTGTACTTCAAAGGACACCATCATGAAAGAGAAAAGAGGGACAGCCAAGTGGCTCAGTTGGTTAAGAGTTGGCTTAAGAGTGCGAGCTCTGAGCAACAGGGCTGCAGGTTCGATTCCCACATGGGCCAGTGGCACTGCATCCGAGTTGAGCTGTCGCTGAGCTGCCAACAGGTGGCAGGATGGCTCAGCTGGTGTAACGATTCCCTGCTCAATGGTGGGCTACGCCCACCCGCAACTCCCACCCGCAACTAAGACTGAACTCAGCACCTTGAGCTGAGCTGCCACCCAGATGGCTCAGAGTATAGAGCATGTGCTCTTAACAACAAGGCTGCTGGTTCGACTCTCACATGGGATGGTGGCTACACCCACCTGTAACTAAGATTGAACACAGCACCTTGAGCTTAGAGGTCACGAGCTGCCGACGGGAAGCCAGATGGCGACTGGTGTCCTCCACAATGAAGATTGAAGAACAACAACTTGGCTGGTCCCCTTCCTCAATTACACAACGCTGTTCCCCTCCCCTAACTCCCCCCAAAAATCTTTTAAAAAAGAAAAGAAAAGAAAAAGACAACCTACAGAATTAGATAAAATTAAAAGTCATATATCTAATAAAGGACTAGTTTCCATAATACATGAGGTGTGATAAAAAAATACAGTGAATGTTTAAATTTTTAAAAACTACCACGGTAAAAGACACATTGCCATTAATACCCCTCAAAATACTCCCCTTCACTTCAAACACACTTATCCCATCATTCTTGCCACTTTCTGAAGCAGGTCTGGAAGTCCTCTTTCATGAATGTCTTTAGTTGTGCTGTCGTGGCTGCCTTGATGACCTGAATTGATTCAAAATGTTTACCTTTCTTGGTCATTTTGACTCTGGGGAAGAGCCAGAAGTCACATGGTACCAGATCTGGTGAATAATGTGGATGAGGACACACCATAATGTTTTTATTTGACAGAAATTGCTGTACAGAAGTGGTGTGTGACACGGAGCCTTTACATTGTGATCACAAAATACAGTGAATGCTGCTGCCAAGTGCCATCCAACGGAAAGGCAGGGACCTTCAATATGGGAAACAGTGAGTTGAACCTTAGTAACAGTGTGTGACAAGTTTCAACTTGTTCGGTGCAGTCAGTTTGGTGTGAGCTATGGTTGAGAGAAGGTGTGTTTTAAAGTGTGCCCTAAGTCATCCTCCACCATGACAATGCTCCGTGTCACACATCACTTCCAGTATATGGCAATTTCTCTCAAAAGAAACATTATCATATGTCCTCATCCACCTTACTCACTGGATCTGGCACTGTGCAACTTCTCGCTCTTCCCCAAAGTCAAAATAATTCAGGACATGGAGGCAACCACAACAGCACAACTAAAGACATTCATGAAAGAGGACTTCCTGACTGCTTCAGAAAGTGGCAAGAACGATCGGATAAGTGTGTCTGAAGTGAAGGGGAGTACTTTGAGGGCTATTAATGATAATGTGTCTTTTACTGTAATAATTTTTTTTATTTAAACATTCGCAGTATTGTTTGATCACACCTCATATATCTGTGTACCTCTACTCAGTTTAAGAAATGGAACTCTCTAAATGCCATTGAAGTCCCCTCTTGTCTCCTCTGATTCCATCCCTCTTCTGCCAGATAGCCACATTCCCGAATTTGGTATTTATTGTTCTCATACTTCTACTTTGTACATATCTCCAAGCAATATGAAGTATAGTTTTGCACGTTTCTAAATTTCATGTGAACAGTGTTATACTGTATGTACTCTTCATACTGCATGTACTCTTTTTATACTGCCTATACCTTGGGGCTATTTTTACTCAGTGTTGCTTGTGAGATTCATCCATGTTGACATATGTAGCCATACTCTGCTCATTTCCATTGCTGTAGAGTATGAAATATTCCATTGCATGAAGGTACACCAGTTCCTTTGTCGTTCTCCTGGTTTTGGACATGAGGGTTGCTTCCAGTTTTTGTTATTACAAGTCAAGCTTCTGTGAACATTCCTGTTCTTGCCACCTAGTCCAAGAGAGTGAAAATTTCTAGGGGTTTGTATTAGTTTCCTAGCTGCTCTAAGAAATCATCACCACACTAGTGGTTTAAAACAACACAAATTTGGGCAAGCCGAGTGGCGCGGTGGTTAAGCGCTGGCTTGGGAAGCCAGCGGCCCCGGTTTGGGTCCCACATATGCGGGCCAGTGACACTGCCCTCAAAAAAAAAAAAAAAAGTAAAACAACACAAATTTATTATCTGACAGCTCTGGAAGTCAGAAATCTGAATGGGTTTCATTGGGTTGAAATCAATGTATTGGCAGATTATGTGTCCTCTGGGGACTTAAGGGAGAATCCATTTCCTGGCCTTTTCTGGCCTCTAGAGGCTGCTTGTATTCCTTGGCCTGTGGCCCCTTCCTGCATCTTCAAAGCCAGCAAATAGTGTTTTCAAAATTTCTGACTCTGACCCTCTGCTTCCATTGTCACATCTCTTTCTCCGATGGGTTCTCCTGCCTCCCTCTTATAAGGACCCTTGTTATTTCATTGGATGGATAATATCTCCATCTCAAGATCCTTCACTTAATTACATCTGCAATGCTTCTTTTGCCATGGAAGGTAACATATTCACAGGTTCCGGGATTGAGATGTGGACATCTTTGGGGGCCATTATTCTGTCTACCACAGAGGGAACAACTGAGTAGTGTGATATGAGCATCTTTGAATTATGTGTTTGTCAAACTGCTCTCCAAAGTGAATTGATTCTCTCTCCTACTAGCAGTGCACAAGCATTCCTGTCACTCCCATTTTCACCAACACTTGCTACTACCTGACTTTCTAATTTTTGTCAAGCTGATGGCTATGAAATGACTGGCCTCTGACTGCTATGTGGTAAAGAAAGAGACAGCAGTCAACGGTGTCAAATGTGAGAAAGAGGGGCCCAAGCAGTAAGAATGTGGTCGATAATCTTGGCTAGAGCAGTGCCTTCAAAGTGGTGAGAAGGGGCTGAAGTCTGACCAAGACAAGGAATAAGGAGGGTGAGGAAATGGCCACAGGAAGTGCAGAGTGCAGAGGGTGTGTCTTAGTCAGCTCAGGTTGCCACAACAAAACATCACAGATGGGGGTGGGGTGGGGGTGTTCAACAATAGACTTTTATCTCTTACAATTCTGCAGGCTGGGAAATCTAAGTTCAAAGTTCCAGCAGATTTAGTTTCTGGTGGGAGCCCTCTCCCTGACTTACAGACAGCTGCCCTCTCACTGTCCCCTCACTTGGAGAAAGAACTCTGCTCTCTTTCTCTTCTAATGACACTGATTCCATAATGGGTGACACAATTTCATAACCTCATCTAAATCTAATAACTTCCCAAAGGCCCCACTTTCAAACACCATCATATTGGGGGTTAGGGCTTCAACATACGAATTTCGGGAGAACACAAATGTTCAGTCCATAACAGGCTACTGTCAAAATATTGGAGTGTGTGTGAAAGGGAGGTAGATGTCTGATGACAGAAAAAGAGGGATTTAACTGATGGAGTGGAGCAAGGCATCCTGGAGGAGGCAGGTAAAGGTGACACTCATAGAGAGGGCAGCTGGATTGACTTTGGAAGGAGGAGAAGCTGCCTTTCCCGGAGGTGGGAAAGCAAGGTAAAAGCAAGGACACTGAGGCAGATACAGAGAAAATCCAAAGAGGTAAGGCAGAAAGTCGCAGAAGCTTCTCGCTGTGAAGGGTAATGGAGTTATCTAAGACAGGCAGGGGTGGGTCTGGGGGTCTGAGGAGTTTGGGGAAGGTTAACAGAGGACATTGCTGTGGAATAATCAACAGGGTGCTCACTCAGCTGAACATAGGGGAATTGGTGAGAAAGTGGGGATGAGCTGAGGCAGGGGCCTCCCAACAGGTTGTACCAGTGTCTCTTAGGGCGAAGAAGCCTGGAGATCAGAGTGGAAGGAGCCAAAGAAGAGCCAAAGAAGGAGGACTTGCCTAGGAGACCCCTGGAAGCTTAGTGGAAATGGTGGGTCCTGAGGAGGCAGAGCAGAACTAGGGAGATCATAGCCAAGAAATTGGGAAGCAAGTAGGGGCTCTTGATAATGCCCAGGACCATGGGAGAACGAGACTGTGGGAGCCCAGAGGAGAGGGGCACACAACTCAGCCTGGGTAGGTGGAGATGGCTTCCTGGAGGTGGTGATATTCCAGCTGAGTCTTGAAAGGGGAAACCAAATTTCGGTTATCATAAAAATGTGGGGCTGGTTGAGTGGTACATTGGTTAAGAGCTGGTTTGAGACGCCAGCTCTGAGCAGTAGGGCCCCAGTTCGGATCCCACATGAGGGCCAGTGACGCTGTGCCCTCTACAGCTAAGATGGTGAACAACAGCTCCACCTGGAGCTGGGCTGCCTCGAGTTGCCGGAGACAGCGTAGGCTGCAGTGGGGCTGCAGTAAAGCTACCATGAGCAGCTGGCAGCCGGCGTGAGCTGTCAAGAGCCACCGTGAGCAGCCGTTCAGAGGCCAGTGACCGATCTGCCTCATCTGGGAAGAGCACAATGATGATACCAACTTGGGCAAGTGAAGCGACGTCCTCCACAACTAAACTGAAGAACAAAAGGACAGCAACTTGTCTGTTCCCCTTCCCCAGTTCCCCAGTGCTGTTCTCCTACCCCAATTCTCCAATTAAAAAAAAAATGTGGAAGAAGTGTTAGCTTTATAACCTGTCAACAAGCCTGTCCTGCCCCACTCCATTCATATGCCCAGTATGCACTGGCTGGATTGGAAGAGTTCTTGTTGGGCTCTTTCAGACCCTATGCCTTGGCTTCTGATTTTCTCTTTGGTTTTATCATTTTCTCCTTCAACTTCAGAACTCCTATTTACCCTTCAAAACCCAAAGCAGATATCATCACCTGTGGGGAGCCTTTCTGATTGCTCTGGTCCTACCTCTGTCTTTCTTAGCAGTGTGGTGAAGTGGAACAAGCTCACTCATTACTGTTTGATTTTAGACAAGTGACTTAATCTCTGAGTGTCTGTTTCCTGACAATGGTACTGGCCGAGCCTGACTGTTAAGATAAGGTACATGACATCCTCTGGCATCACATGGGAATCCCATAGGAAGCCATAGTGTGGTGACACCAGATATTCTGTCCTGCACTAGAGTAAGCTAAGGAGAATGTGACTCTGTCTGCCTAATACCGTGAGCTCCCTGAGAGCAGACAGTGCCCCCACAGGACCTAGCCTAATGCCCAGCACAGACAGACATTATGTGCTCTCTGGATCCTGTACAGAACGGAAGAACTAAGATTACCTATCATTTACCTGTAATGTGACTTTGGAGAGATGACATCATCTCTATGAATCTGTTTCCTCATCTATAAAACAACATATTAGGTTTTCATTTACTACAAGTAGGGCACTCAACATTCACTATCTCTTATCCTCACGTTGTATATTGTCACCCCATTTTACAGAAGAGAAAACTGAGCCTTGGGGAGGTGACTGATTTGTCCAAGTTAGCTGTAGGGCAAGAGTTCCTGGAGCCCAGCCAAACTCAGAAAATTGTTCCGCGAATCCAAGGGGGAAATGTGAAATAGCCCTGCAAATTGCAAATGCCTGGGGTGGGAGAGTCCAGGCCTGGAGGCGTGGTAAATGATGGCTGAGAGAAGGAGCGCCGAGAGAAGCGGCCTCAGATTATCTGGAAGGCGGCGGGAGGAAGGGTTTGCCCGCGGATACGCGGATGCCCGAGGCGAGGCGCAGCGCTCCTCTGCTTGGGTGGGTAGGGGTGCGGCTCGCCCCCTCCGGGTCCCACCCCCAGGCTCCACGCCGCGGCCCCTTTAAGAGCGGGCGAGGCGCCCTCTGGCGGCGGATCGGCGCGCGCGGCCGGAGCCGGAGCCGGATCCCGGAGCCGGAGCGGAGCGGAGCGGAGCCGGGGCGGAGCGGGCCGAGCGGGCCGAGCCAGCAGCCGAGCTGGGGGCGCGGGCGGGCGGCATGTACCGGGCCCGGGCGGCGCGGGCGGGGCCGGAGCCCGGCAGCCCGGGGCGCTTTGGGATCCTCAGCACCGGGCAGCTCCGGGACCTGCTTCAGGATGAGCCCAAGCTGGACCGGATCGTGAGGCTCAGCAGGAAGGTAGCGCGGGGGGCGCGGGCGGGGGGCGCGGGGGTCGGGCCGCGGCCTGCCGGACCTGCCGAGCGACCAAAGGGCCGCACGGGCCGGGCCGCGGGGCTGCCGGTGGGCGCGGGAGCCTGGCACGTACGAGTGGGCCCCGCGGAGCCGCCCCCGGGGGAGGGGGCGCCCGGAGCCGGCCTGGGGCGGGTGGGGCGCCAGAGACCCAGGGAGGCTCCCGTGCACCCCCGGGATGGCCGCGAGGCGTGTCCTACAGCGGATGCTCCGGGGAGGTGTGTTCCGGGGGGCAGGGGGCTGTGTTGTGGGGGGCCCTACACCCACGTTCTGTAGGGCCAGAAAGGGGAGGCGCCTTCCATAGGGAGAACTAGGGGCCTGTTTGACACCTGGGGGTACCGTTCAGGGGCAGCCCGCATTTCGGGGGTGCAAGAGGGGGCTTCCTGTCTTTCTTTGGGGAGGGGTACTGAAAGCTGGGCTGTGTATTCCATAGGCCACCATAAGAGAAAGTTGTATATTTCACAGGAGATAGGCCGGGGCTAGTTGGCTGTGGGGGGCAGAAAGGGAAAGTGTGTGTTGAAGGGAGGCAGACAAGGGGCATGTGCATCGTACAGGGGACAGATGGAGGGTAGTGTGTTTTCCAGGGGCTGGGAGAGGAGGCTGGGCACTCTTAGAAACAAGGAAAAAGCATTCTCCAGAGCCAGGAAAGGGGGGTGGGGGTGGGTTCTGCTTTCTGCAAGAGAAGGAAAGCTGGGAGCAGGTGCTAAGGGATTGGGGAGGAAAAGGGGGTGTGTATTGCTTGGGGTGTGGGGATTCCACTGGAGGACAGAAGGAGAGGTGTGAGGGGAAGAGAGGGTGGCTTGAGGGGGTACTATGCAGGGGCAGGGTGAGGACCACTCTGGAGACTCAGAGCAGGGGTGGGAGTGTTTTCCGCACAAACACCTGAGGAGGAAGCAGACAAAGGCCTGGAATGAGAGGGAAGCTGCCCATGCATGGAAAATGGGACAGAGGAGGGAGGGGGACTCCTCAGGGACCTGAGCAGACATATTAATTGAAAAATTAAAAATTAACTAACATTTGTAGAGGCCTTCATAGTTTTCCTCACTTCAGTCTCACCACAGCCCTATAAGGTAGCCCTTGTTAGCTCACTTTGTAGAACAAGAAACTGAGGCCCAGAGAGGGAGCTCAAGGCAAAACCCTCTCTGGGCCTCTTGCAGTCCCTCCACCTGTTGGCTTGTAAACTGAAACTGGGGTGCCTTCGGCCTGGCCCGTGGGCGCTGTCGCCCAGGGTGGCAGTAGGTGGACGTGGGCAGACTGCCTGAGTGCACCTCTTGGCTCTTCTTTGGTGGCAGTTCCAGGGCCTGCAGCTGGAGCGAGAGGCATGCCTGGCCTCCAACTACGCACTAGCCAAGGAGAACCTGGCATTGCGGCCCCGCCTGGAGATGGGTCGGGCCGCCCTGGCCATCAAGTACCAGGAGCTTCGAGAGGTGGCCGAGAGCTGTGCGGACAAGCTGCAGCGACTGGGTGAGGGGAAAGCTGAGAGAACAGCCTGGGGTGGGGGGGAGTTGGCAATCTGGCTGGTTGGCCTTGGGAAGTGCTAGGCTCCGAGGGGTGGGAATTGGTTAGACCTATACCCCCAGGAAGTTTGAGGGGTGCTGCTACTCTTGGAAAACTGAGTTTGGGAAGTGAGCAATTGGTGAGCAGAGTTGGGTTGGAGAAGCCAGAGGGGTGCCCTGGGTAGTGGGCAAAAAGTGGGCCTGGGGTGTTCTAGGAGACAAAGCTTGCTCTTCTGCAGTAAGACTGGGGTGGGGGGGAACCTTGGGGGAAAGTGCACAAACTGATCCCATGGGCATTGTGTACAGATGAGGAAACAGGTCCCAGAGAGGGGACGGGAAGCATAGAATCACACACAAGATCAGTGAGAGTCAGGATTGGGCCCCAGCGCTCTGGCCTGTCTGTCTTGGGCGACAGACCCTGAAGGCAGGGGCTATTCACTCTGTCCCTCTGTGGCCCTCAGAGGAAAGCATGCATCGCTGGAGCCCCCATTGTGCGCTGGGATGGTTGCAGGCTGAGCTGGAAGAGGCTGAGCAGGAGGCTGAGGTGAGGGGGAAGCTGGGTCTGGGGACAGGGAAAGAGACCTATTCTACCATCCCCCCCACTTCACTTATATTGTAGGCTTGAGAGCTCCTCCTCCAGGAAGTCTGTCCTGAGTGCCAGGCCCCCAGGAGAGGCCACTGCATTGCTGTCCTCACTGTACAGCAGGGCTCCTTCTTCCCATCTCACATCCCCAGCCCTCCCCGCACCCCACCCCCAGCCCCCCTGTGAATGTCTCCGGGCAGCGTAGGCTGGGTCTACGGAGGAGCTGGGGCAGACTTTCAGTGCTGGGTTGGAAGCACAGTGCTCTGCAAGTCAATGGAGGTCTGGGAGGAGGGACCCTGGCCTCCATGAGAGAGACCTAGTCTACTTCAAGTGTGTCCCCATCTCTGTCTTGCCTCATCTCTAAGGAAACCAAGGCTTGAGAGTAGAGGACATTTGTCTGCAGTCATTCAGCAAGTCAGAGGCAGGCCCAGGATGGAATTCAAGTGTCCTGTGCCCCAGCTGTGGTCACCATTGGAAGGGATTCAGGGTGAGAGGGAGAGGACCAGTTAGTCCTCAGTCTTTGGCTGTGCTCCTCCCAAACTGTCCTTTCCTCCTGTCCCAGGAGCAAATGGAGCAGCTGCTGCTGGGGGAGCAGAGCCTGGAGGCTTTCCTGCCTGCCTTCCAGCGAGGCCGAGCCCTGGCCCACCTGAGGCGGACCCAGGCAGAGAAGCTGCAGGAGCTGCTGCGGCGCCGGGAGCGGTCTGCCCTGCCAGCCCCCACTGCTGCTGCGGATCCCCCCAAACCCTTCCCTGCTTCAGCTGTCCTGCCCACCGGGGCCGCCCGGGGGCCACCAGCAGTGCCCCGGAGCCTGCCCCCCTTGGACTCCCGCCCAGTGCCCCCACTGAAGGGCTCCCCCGGGTGCCCCCTTGGCCCAGCCCCTCTGCTGAGCCCTCGGCCCTCGCAGCCAGAGCCTCCCCACCGGTAGGATCCAGGGTATGGCCCCCCCAATGGGGGGCCCAGACCTACTTGATGCGTGGCTCCTCCTCCTCCCCCAACTGCCTGGGTGGGGGGAGGGGCAGGCCCCTCCCCCTGGCCTCAGGTAGGCCCTGGCCCTGGAGGCTGAGCTGGGGAGGAGGATCACCTGGAAGATGCCCTGAGAGAGGGCTAAGGGTGGGGTGGGCAGGGTGTTATGCCTCTGGAGCTGAGGACACTCTGCCTTTTTTTTGTCTCCAGTTGGGGCCTCCCAGGAGATGGGCAAGCCCCAGTGAAAGAACTTGACTCATGGGGACCTGGGAAGGTGCCCGCTTCCCCCAAGGGACCCTGCCTAGGGGCCGATTGCACCCTGCCACTCCACTGGACTTGCACAATGCCAAGGCCGACAGGTGTGCTGCCCGTCATGTCCTGAGCCTACCTTTCTCCCAGTCTTGGGGCCCACCGCCTAGGAGCCAGGTGGTCAGGCCCCAGCTGCAGGGTCACAGACATCATGGCCCTGGGGCTATTATGTGCCGTACTCATGCTCCAGAACCTGGGGCAAGGTAGGCCAGGGGCTTCTGACCTGCACAGGTGAGAGTGGGCCATCCCCAGGAAAGACCATTCTGTATTTTTCTGTCCCGTCTCCTTAGAATGGAACCTTTTTGAGGGCAGGTCCTTGTCTTTGTATGTTCTGTCCCCAGCCCCGCCTCCCAGGGGCCGTCAATAAATGTGATGATGAGGATGATGATGCTGCCCGACTCCTCTCTGCTCCCTCAATTAGCTGCTCTGCTGTTGCAGCCTCTACGTCTCAACTCCTGCGCTTCCTACTCTTGAGACGCCCTCCCTTCCTCTCTGCCCATCCAAAACCCAGCTGTCCTTCAGGTCCAGCGTTGCTCCTGCCTCTTCCATGAAGCCTTCTCTGATTTCCAACCCATGGGAGCCTTTCCTAAGTCTTAACTCCCCAGCACTACTGGTCAGCACACTCAGCTTCTTCACTGTTCTCCGAGTGCCTCTGCTGTGCGCACCTTTTCCTGGGTTGCCTGTAAGCCCAGTCAGGATGGTAGCTGTTCCTTCTCTGGCCTGCCAAATGCCCACCCCCACTGAGTGATGGAGGGGGTTCTATACCGCTGAAGGTCTCTGTCTTCAGCTAGGGTAAACACTAGGTGGCCAGCTTGGCTGATGAGTGTGGGACAAGATGGGAGAGCAGGAACATGCCCTGAATCAGCTTAGGTCAAGTCTGATGAGATGAAATTTGGCAGGGAGGCATGGAAGATCTTGCAAATGAGTGGGAACAGTCAGAGTGCTGTGGAAGCTAACGTGATCTTGGTCCATGTTAATAGGAATATAACCATCTAGAAAGAAGGAAGTGTTGGGTTGGCTTGACTTTTCACTGAAATTTTACACTGTAACAGGGATTCCCCCAAAATAGCACCTTTGGAGTAATACTGATAAGAGGATTGGGACTAAGTCCCACGTGGAACACTTGAGGGATCTGTTTGAGATACGTGGATGTTTGGCCTTTGAATCTCTAAAGGACTGCTCCATGTAGAGCCAGAGGTCAGAGGCAAGACCAATGGGTGGGAACCACAGGGAGCCAGATTTTGGCTTAGTATGAGGCTAAGTCAGGGCTGCTACTGGAGGTAGATGCTCCCCATCCCTAAAGTTGTATGAGCAGTGCCTGAGTGACTGCTTGATGGGATCTTTACAGATGTAGGCAGTACTTGGAGGGACTGGCCCATTTGAACTTTTGAGAGCCCTTCACGTCCAGTGAGATTTACCACACAGGGATGCAGTCAAAGCACGGATAGTGCCCACTTAAGAACCTCCATCCTGTACTGGCCTTGGTTCTCTTCCCCTCACTGCTAGCACTTGAGCTGCTGGAGGCTGAGGGACACCAGAACCACAAGGTGCTTGCCTGAGATGACAGGTCAGAAAGGTTCTGGGAGACCTTCCAAATTCTAAGCACAGCCTGAGGGCCCCTCTTGTCATGGCCCCTCATTCTTGACCCATGCTTTCAAGCAGTTTTTTTGTTTGTAACTAAAAGGGGCTAAGGTTGAGCATGTCTGAGCCTTCCTCCACTATCATGAACTGAGGGAGCAACCTCTAGAAAGCAGAAAGTTCAGTCTCCCCTCCCCAGGGCAGTTAAGAAAAACCCAGGCAATGGAGGGACAGGGATGGGAGGAGTGTTACTATGGAACTGGATGTGGGTCCTTCAAAATTCCTTCCTCACATCTCACCTTCCTCAGAGCGTGCAGACTGTTTTAGAGGAGGTGGGGACTGAGGGTCCTCAGTATTCAACTCCAGCCTGAAAAAGACCAAGGCAGGTGGGTACAGATACCACCAGAGTAGAGTGAGTGGGCCTAGTTCTGGGCCGTGGGAAAGGTTTAGAATTGGTTAGAAATAGTTAATAAACTGTATTAACCCTCCTGCTTAAAGGTATATCTAAGGATCTGGAAGGTTCCTGGCAGAGCTCTCCTCCTACTTGAAACCTTCTGGAACTTTCTATTTCCAAGTTTTGGGGCCTGAGGGAATGTTCCTGGCTGTACTCTGTGAGAAAAAACTTGAGGAAGGTATACGTTAAGAAGCCCAGGAGAAAGGTCCTACCTACCACCAGTGCTTTCACAAATCAAAACTGAAAGGTTGCCCAAATAACAAACTCCCGTAAGAACAAAGAGTGCCTGGCCCTCAACAGTCTGTTATGTGAACCTCCTTGTTTAGGAATCACTAGCTTCTGTGTATTTTCCTAAACTTCTCCCCTTGTTTTCCAAATATGAAACACAGTAACATTAAATGTTTGTTTTTTTGCCATCAAGGCTAACTGACCTAAGCAGGCCAGAACCAGAGTGGGTTCAAATCTTTACCACTGAGTTGTGTGGTGCCTGCAAAGCCATGGATGAGTACTTGCCCGGTCTCCAAGGCTAGAGAACCAAATGGTTTCCAAGAGACCAAGTTGGACTAGCTCTGGGTTTATCCCAATTTATACAAGGATTTTACACAAAAGATTGAGTGCAGGAATTGGTGTCACAGTACCGGAGGACCTCTGGCTTTGATTAGGACCTTGCCACTGCTGTAGGCGTTTCCAAAGATTCTTGTCCCACAATGAAAATAAGATTCACACTCTGCTTCCCTGCATAAAGTGTGGGCTCTTAGATATGATGTAACCTAGGGATCTGCAAACTCAAATGCCTGTAGGGGCCAGGAAGATCACAGGTACAAAGCAGCCCACTTACACAAATACATCCTTTCGTTTTTCTGGAAATGCATGGTCCTTTTTCACAATTTCCTCTTGATAGACATGGGATAGAGGGATACTTCTCTATTGTGAGCAAAATAGTGCAAGTGTGTATATTAAGGCCTTTTATACTTCCCCTGCTGGTGGGAGTGCAATGAAATGGGGACAGATGTCCTATATAAAAGGCAGGTACGTTACAGCTTCTTCCAGGCAGTAATGCAGTTATTAGAGTGAACTCAAAGGCAGCACATTTTCTCATTTTTTGAAACATCAGAAACCTAGATTTTTATGCAGTCTCCCAAATTATGAATATTGACTAAAGTTATTTTAAGGCACTGTGCCAGCCACAGCCAAACACTGTGTGCAGGTTGGCTGTGGTCTGTGAACCACGAATCTTGGTCTTCTTGAAACAGGCATTCCTTTGTCTAATAGTAGTCCCCTCCGAGAACTGAGAGTGAACCCTGAAGAGGCAAAGGCATAATGGGAGGGCCAACCTACATCATGACCAGTGACAGGACTCCAGGTCTGGACAGGCTTAAGAGAGCGGTGTGATAGCTAGATCCATAGTGACATTATGGCCTCACAACACATGAAGGGGAATTCTCTGCACTGACTTCTAGGGGATGAGCACTGCACGTTCTCGGCACATGCAAGTTCCCGAGGTCCAGACTCAGGTCTCACTACCGTCCTAACACACTAACAGAGGGACATTCAGCTGCTTTGCACAAACCCTGTGGCTGCCAGAGCTACAAGCTGGTCCTGAGAGCAGGTGAGGCAGGCCTTCTCCTAGGATGCTGATCATAGGCAGGTGGCAGTGTGATCCCATCACAGGGCTGAGGAACAGTAAGGGGGCAAAGGCCAGGGGAGAGCCCACTTCTCCAGTGCACCGAATTCAAGAGAGTGAATTGAAGTAGCACCACCACTTACCTGCTGTCCCTTCTCTCAGCCTCTCTTCATGGGATATGGTGACCTTCCAGGAAGCCCAAAGGTCCAAGACATAGTCTCCCACTCACCATTTTCCCAAAAGTGAGTGTGGTGGCCAGACTTGGGCTCTACCCTTGGTGCCTCAGCCTCAGGCTGTGGTTATAAGGATAATGACCAAATCGACAACTCATTGGCCTAAAGTAGGCTACTCTTACTCAATTTGGCTCATGCTGGAACCATTCTAGCCAGCAAGTTAAATCTTGTGAACAAAATATCAGAACCTCAGAAGGAAGCATGAAATTCTACTCTCTCAGCACTGGGATTTATAAAGGATTTCACCCAGCAATGAAAAAAAAAGGGCAACAGAGGGCCGGCTGAGTGGTGTGGTGGTTAAGAACTGGCTTGGGACACCAGCAGCCCCGGTTTGAATCCCACATATGAGGGCCAGTGACACTGCCCTCAAAAAAAAAAAAAAAGAAAAGAAAAAAGGGCAACAGAGGGAAAAGCAGTTTGGCTCAGGAGAAATAAAGTCCTGATCAAGTCCAAAGACAGTATCACAAATGCCTAGACATGTACACCTTTGATCTTGTCTGTCTCCCTATTTAGGACCTATGTGTGCTGCTCACTCAGCCTTGTACTGTACCCCCATCCTTACCCCAATCAGCATAGCCTGGGGCAGGCTGGGCTACTCTTGTCCATCTCCTGTCAAAACAGGACTAAAGCTGAGCATGTCTGAGCCTTCCTCCACAATCAGAAATTGGGGAATGACCCCAGAAGGCAGGGACTAATATTCACCACCTGATTCGGCCTCTCCTTCCCAGGGTAGGAAGGGAGATATCTTACAATGGGGGATGAGTTTGTGTTTTTTTTTGAGGGAAGGGAGTCCTTCAGAAAGCCTCCCAACATATCTCCCCTTCCATAAAGAGCCCAGACTAAATTTAGGAAAGGTAGTCTCTAGGTTCAGATATGGCTTTAAAAAAATCCTGACGCAGGCAGAATGGCACTATATGGTAGAGTGTGCATAGTTCTAGGTCTCAGAAGTCAAGTTAGCTGGTTAATAAATTTTATTTACTAACCTGCTTGGAGTTGCATGGAATGCTCTGGAATGTTCCAGAAGGTTCACATATTTTGGACAACTGCCCACACCTAAAACCTTCTGCAACTTTCTTTTTTATTTTATTTTATTGGGCAACAGTGTGTTTTTCCAGGACCCATCAGCTCCAAGTCAAGTAGTTGCTTCAGTCTCGCTGTGGAGGGCGCAACTCAGTGGCCCATGTGGGATTGAACCAGCAACCTTGGTGTTATGAGCCTGCGTTCCAACCACCTGAGCTAACCAGTCACCCCTTCAATTTCCTATTTCCATGTTCTGGGGCCCCAAGGAATGTTCTTGGCTGTGATTGTCACAGAGAGAAAACAAACTTGAAAGGGTTACGTCCAGGAACCCATGCAAAAGGTCCCAGCTATAACTGACCACTAATGCTTTTACAAACAAAACCCAAAAGAACCCCAACCCATTTGGACAGAAACTCTGATAGAATCTTGCCCCAAGGACACTCTGTTATGCCCCAACTACTTGGTTCAGAATCACTAGTTTCTGTACCTTTTACGAAGCTTCACTTCCTGTAGCTTATATTTCAAAAAGCACAGACCTTCCCTGTTGTTTCAAATATGAAACATAACAACATTAAATGTTCTTTTTCGAAGTACATATGTCCACCTCTACCCCCCCAAAACCCCCAATCAAGGCTCAAAGAGTACAGCTGTTCTGAATCATCATGGGCTCAAATCTTTACTACTGAATTCTGTGGTCACTGCAAATCCATGACTAAGAGTCTGCTCCTGACCTCCAAGGTTAGCAAGAATCAAATCGTTTCCAAGAGACCAAGTTGAACTAGCTGTGCATTTATCCCAATTTATACAAGGATTTCACACAAAAGTGTGAATGCAGGAATTGGTATTAACATACCAAAGCACCTCTGGCTTTGTTCAGACTTTACTTAGACCCTCACCCTTGTACATGTCTTGGAAAGTTTTCCTAGCCCATAGCTTTATACTCAGCTCCAGTGCATAAATGCTCAAGCACCTTTTGCCACACACTCTCCATGTGCAGTGACTCAGGGTTAAGAGATCCTGACTACTACCGCTCTAGCCAAGTGATGACTGACCAACTGCTTAGCACAAACTAGAAACAGAAAAAAAAAAAGGCCTCAGTCAGCTCTGAACAAGAACAGAGTTTCCACCACATTCTCCTATCCCTCAGTCGTCCCACAACTCCAAATTCCCCACAGCCTCAAGCAGCCAGGTTTCAAGGACTTGGCTTTGTGGGGCTTGCATAAGCATTGCAAGGTAAACAAGGTGGGTCACAGAGGACTCCAACTCCCAATTTGTTGTTGTTTCTGGAAGAGGATGGGCTGCACAGTTCGAGATGGGGCTAGCTGGTAAAGGAATGACCAACCAGGTGACAGACACACTGTCCCAAGGATAAACTTGGCTCGACTAGCATGCTTTAACCTCTAACCCCATTAGAGCTATGGATAATAAAGTGTGACATCTCAAGAGAACAAAAGATTTGCTCTCTGCTATCATGCCCACAGAGTAACTTCTCCAAGGTCGTTCGTTAGATAAGTATGGGCACAGGGACACTCATTCCTTATGCTCGATGACCTTGCTTTCCCACTCTCACATGCCACCAACAGAAGGGAGAGTGGGGTTTGGGGCTGACCATGGAAGAATGGCAAGGTTTCTGCATATCACGTTCTTAGCCGACATCAGGTCTCACCTGTGGCTTGGGTAACTCACAGAAAGACAAGGTTCGTACAAGCCCAGAATTTTTCTTTTGGCAGCCAACAATTGGTCACAATGCATGTTTCAAGGTTACAGAGGAGCCCCATGGTACAAACATGGGGCAGGAGAAGGCAATTCTTGCTCAGAGCTTTACAATACAACCAGAGCAAGTGTTCCAGAAGTTGGCAACAGCAGAAAGGCAACCTCTGAAAGCAGGTACCCAAGGGACTCCACGATACCCTTCCCTCTCGGACCTTCAAGGCTCTTCATTTTGGGGCCTCTTTCTTGGGCATCGAAAAGCCTCCTTTTCTGGACCGTTGGGGAGGGATGTGCAGGTCACTGGCTAAGCTGGGGGGTGGGGAAGAAGAGGGGCAGCGGTTCCTTCGGACCCCAGCAGAGGTAGACTATGGAAGGCGAAGGGTTCAAGACTGGAAAGGCCATTTTCTGAGGGCAGACTGGGGGCTGCTCCCCTTCCCTCCTCTCTCCAGTTAAAAACGCAAGGTCATGATGATGAAGACTGTGAGCAGAAGCAAGACGAAAGCCGTGTCTCGGGTCTCGTCCCAGCGGAAGCCTTTCTTAGCCCGGTCCTCCTGCTGCTTGCGAAGGGCCTCACGCCGGGCCCGCAGGCGCTGTTCGCGCTCTAGCTGTTCTCCGTAGTGCGCCTGATAGAAGGCGTCAAAATTGAACATGGTGCGGCTGGCGCCCGGCGCGGCCTGACCGCCGCGGTGGCTCCGAGAGGCGGGCGGCGGGGCGCGGGGCGAGCCCGGGTCCGCCGAGGGCGTCCTGGAGGGCCGGACGCCAGGTCCGCGCAGGTCTGCGTCGCTGAGCAGGCCGCGGTCATACTTGCGGCGCAGCGTAGCGCTGCCCAGCACCACGTAGGCCTGGGAGATGCGCGTGAAGCGCTCGGCAGCCTCAGGACTCCCCGAATTGCGGTCCGGGTGGTAAAGGAAGCTCTGCCGGTAGTAGGCCGCCTTGATTTGCGCCTGCGTGGCCGTGGCGGGGACGCCGAGCACCTCATAGAGCGCCGTGCGCGAGTACGGGCCGTCGCCCCGGGAATAAGTCCTCGCTTCTAGGCCCAGGCTCGATACCCAGTTCTGTGGCGATCCCCAGACCTGCCACGACCTCCACAGAACCAACCGCGGCCACCTCAGATCGCGCTTGGCGGCCATCTTGGATGAGCTTGGCGGGCGGTGCTAAGATGAGCTGGCCAATGGGAGGCTCGCATTTTCTCGCCGCTCGTCGGCCCTGTAGCCAATCGAGTAAACAAGAAGGCGGGGAGAGGGGTGGAGCATGCGTACTGCGAGGCGAGCGCGGAGCCAATGACATCAGAACCGGGCTCGTGGAGACGCCACCACCGCTTGTGCGAGTGGGGCTGCAGCATGGCGTGCCGCAGACGCAGACCGGAGGTCGGCGGGCCCCCAGAGCTGGTGAGGCCTGTGGACCGCGGGCACCCCTTTCTCCTTTAGGGTCTCTGCGTCTCGGTTTCTTCTCCTACTTCCCTTTTCTCTTTCTTTTTCCTGCAGTATTACGACCAGAGTGAAGCCCGGAAATACATGCGCAAGTAAGGGAACCTGGATGGTGGTGGTCGGTCGGGAACTGGCAAGTTGCCCTGATTTGGGGCTTTGCTTTGCAAGCACGCAGAATTTGTGGGGAAAGGAAGAGATCTGGATTGATACCATTTTTTTATAATGACAAAGTCAACTTCAGTGAAATCTCTGAATCATGTGTGGGCCTCAGTTACCTCAGTATTGAGATGGGCGTGCGTGATCGTGCCCTTTTCTAGGTTGTTTTCAAAGTTACGTGACAACTGGTTTTAAGGGTGTGGCAAAATAGGAGAGAGTGGATACGTGGAAGGACTTAGTCTATTAGGAGGAAGGGGTTAATATTCATTGAATATTTATTATGTGCCTCTATTTACATTATCTCACTAAATCCTCATGACAACTCTTGGCGTAATATCTGAATTTCATAGAGGGTAGTTATTTATTAATACAGAGTCATTTAACAAGTGAAGGAAGAGCAGGGACTTCCAGACCTATCCTTTCTGATACACTGTCCTGAATAAAATCCTGCAGATTCTCCACCTTGGGAAAACCAGATGTACTATAGGCCTGTTCTGTTTAGTGTGGTAACCAGTAGCCATCAGTCATCTATTGAAACATGTCTAGTCTGAATTACTTAGGGTGAAGAAGATATAAAATATTTTATTGGTAATTTTTTATGTTGATTATGTGTTGAAATAATTTGAGCATATTGGGTAAAGTAAAGTAGGTACATTGGGTGGGGTTAACTACTAAAGTTAATTTTACATATTTCATTTTAACTGTGGCTACTAGAAAGTCATGTGGGTTGCATTGTATTTCTTATGGACAGCACTGTTAATAGATTTATTTTTTTTAAAGATTTTATTGGGGAATTGGGGGAGGGGAACAGCGTTGGGGAACACGGGAAGGGGAACAGACAAGTTGCTATCCTCTTGTTCTTCAGTCTAGTTGTGGAGGACGTTGCTTCACTGGCCCATATTGGTATTATCATTGCACTCTTCCGGGGTGAGGCAGTTGCTTGCTGGCCATTGGACGGCTGCTCACGGTGGCTCACGGCAGCTCACGAAAGCACATGCCAGCTGCCAGCCAGCCCCACTGCTGCCTACGCTTCCCCGGCAACTCACAGCAGCCCAGCTCCAGGTTGAGCTGTTGTTCACCATCTTAGCTGTAGAGGGCGCAGCGTCACTGTCCCTCAAGTGGGATCCGAACCAGGGCCCTGCTGCTCAGAGTTGGTGTCCCAAGCCAACTCTTAACCAACGCACCACTCGGCTGGCCTGTTAATAGATTTCATTGTGCATTGTTGATCCTTATGTATGAGAGTAACTGGTGGGTAATTCTTCCAGAAAACATGTTTTTAAGTAATACAGCATCAAAGCCTGATAGATTTGAAAATACCCAATGGTCGGTCATTAGCTAAGTGATTCATTCCCTTTATATTAGCTTTGCATCTGAAAGTTATAATTAGTGTCACGACAAAAGAACACTTTGCTGTATTACATG
The DNA here is from genome assembly GCA_033961575.1 of Aselliscus stoliczkanus. Taxonomy (NCBI): domain Eukaryota; kingdom Metazoa; phylum Chordata; class Mammalia; order Chiroptera; family Hipposideridae; genus Aselliscus; species Aselliscus stoliczkanus. The sequence continues at coordinate 16,429,072 of CM066728.1, read as the reverse complement.
GACATTTGGGGTCACTTCTAAATAGTTTTAGTTGAGTTTGTTGACCAGGAAAGAGCACCTTGTTCTTTTTTTTGGTCTGGGTGTGATTTTAACCCAGAACTTGACCACTTACTTGTGTTTCTGCCTTCACAGCTCTCGGATGATTGATATCCAGACCAAGATGGCTGGCCGAGCGTTGGAGCTCCTTGATCTGCCTGAGGATCAGCCCTGTTACCTGTTGGATATTGGGTGAGATTGTGGGTCCCAGTTCATATTGTCCAGGTGGTGGAGCATCATTGCTACTCACACTGCTGAGTCCCTGTTTGATTGTATCTTCCAGCTGCGGTACTGGGCTGAGTGGAGATTATCTCTCGGATGAGGGGCACTATTGGGTGGGCATTGACATCAGCCCTGCCATGCTGGGTAAGTGTGTCTCATTTAGCACTGGAGTGGACTACCCTCATGAGTATGGAGCAGCTATACGTATTTTCTGTTTTTCTCCTATTCCTCTCTGATGTAGATGCAGCCTTGGACAGAGACACAGACGGAGACCTGCTTTTGGGGGACATGGGCCAGGGCATCCCCTTCAAACCGGGCTCCTTCGATGGTTGTATCAGGTAAGAATCTCCATGTTCTGCTTTAAGTCCTGTAAGCCAGTGCTTCCCATACCTGGCTATGCAGCAGATCACACAGGATACTTAAAAATACGTATCCCATGGAATTTTTAGATTCATAAGGTCAGAGCAAACCCCTCCCCCCAAATATGTGTTTTTTTATGTTTCAAAACTATTTATTCCAGTAATTATCTTGCATTGCTAGGTTCAGGCTCCACTGGTACAGATTCTCTGTCTGCTTTGAATGAATTTGGTAGGGGAGGGCTGATTTTCTGAGCCACCAGGAGCCATCTTGTTGTCTTCTTTTGAAGGAACTACTGGAGAGCAGCCTAGACTGCTCGAATCTCTTCAGCATCTTAGGGGTCTTTTCTGTAGTGTCAGGATCAGGTTTTGAGCATGTACATAATACTTTGATAATGGATCTTAGACCATTGAAGCTATTGTTAGAAATATGAAGTTGTTCTTTGTTTTCTATGGTAGGTTCTGTATAGTATTTCTCATAGTAGTTTGTTGATGAAGTGGCGGTAAGGAATAGGAGAGAAAGTCATAGTTTAATTATCTTGCCCTCCTTTTGTGATGGTAGGTTGAATGGTAGGAATGCAGTGCAGGGAGAAATTTGGATTTGAAAATTTTCTTCTAGGGTAAGGGATTAGCTTACATCTGGGAATAAGATTGGGGGAAAAAAATCGTTTCAAAGATCGCAGTTGCTTTTTAGTAATGATTGGGTGAAATGTTCTAAGCTGCAGAAAACCAAAGGTCTGTATATTTTATTAGTAAATGGTCATTTTTAGTTTAAGAGGCAAGATGCTATGGCAAGCTTATTCTGTTTTTAATGTTTGTTGTGTGCAAGACATTGTATATAGGGTGCTATGGAGTTTGTGAAAATAAAATACAGTCCCTGCTTTTTTTTTTGTTTTGTTTTGTTTTTTTTAAAGATTTTATTGGGGAATTGGTGGAGGGGAACAGCATTGGGGAATCGGGGAAGGGGAACAGACAAGTTGCTGTCTTTTTGTTCTTCAGGTTAGTTGCGGAGGATGTTGCTTCACTGTTGGTATCGTCATTGCGCTCTTCCCGGATGAGGCAGATCGGTCGCTGGCCTCTGGATGTCGCTCACCGCGGCTATTGGCAGGTCACGCTTGGCTGCCAGCTGCTCACGCTGGCTGCGAGCCACTCACTGTAGCAAGGGCTGTAGCCCACACCATCACTGGGGCTCGCACAGCCCAGCTCCAGGTGGAGCTGTTGTTAGTTGTAGAGGGCAGTGTCACTGGCCCTCATGTGGGATCCGAACCGGGGCCGCTGGCATCCCAAAACCAGCGCTTAACCAATGCGCCACTCGGCCGGCCCTACAGTCCCTGCTTTTAAGACTCTCCATGGTTTTACATTTACAAAATGGAGTACTACGCAGCTATAAAGAAGAAAGAAATCATACCATTTGCCACGATATGAATGGACCTTGAGAACACTATGCTAAGTGAAATAAGTCAGTCAGAGAAAGACAAATACCATATGATCTCACTTATATGTGGAATCTGAAGAACTGAATAAACGAGCAATGTAAACAGAAATAGTCTTAGAGACACAGAGGAAAAACTGATGATTCCTGGATGGGATGAGTGTGGGTGGGAAGGGGAAGGGACGAGGCAACATAAATTGTTAACTACAATATTGCCGCAGGGATAGAAGAGACAGTTTGGGGAATATAATCAATAATGTTGTAAATATTTTTTAGGAGACCAGATGGATTCATGTCTTGTCAGGGAGACCACTTCATGGACGGTGTAGTGGCCTTACCACTGCACTGTACATCTGAAGCTGCCGCTGAATAATATATGTCAACCATAATTTAATACATATATAGTTATGACATATGGAATATAGTATGGCTAAGTCATACTATAAGAATGGAGTCAATGGAATTGTAATAGATATGTATGATGTCGGGGGGCAGTGGATAGGGGAGGAGGGACGTCACTTTGTAAGGAGTAAAAAGGATAACTATTGCATTATTTGGTACATCTGAAACTAATAATAATAATAAAAAAGACTCCCCATGGTTTATTAGGTGCTGTTAGACATGCAGCAGGTTAAACATGAGGCTTAGTGTGGGGTGTGCACTAGGGAGTTGTGGGACCCACCAGAGTTGTGAAGAGGGAAGCACAGGAAAACCCTGAGAAATGAGGAGGGGCTGGGGTTGGGCCTCGAAAGCCGGGAGGAATTTGGCTAGTCAAGGAGAGGTTTTCTGAATGAGGGAACAGTGTGAGCAAAGACTTGGAAGTGGGTGGGGAAAGGAGCCAAATAGATCATAGAAATGAATGAGAGATTTCATGGAAGTTGAGGTAGTGTGGGGTTGGGTCTTAGGAGGCTTTTAATTCTATTCTAAGATGTTTGGGCTTTATTCAGTAGTTGATGGGGAGTGACAAGATCAGGTCTGTGTTTTAGGAAGATTGTTTAAGAGAAGAAGAGAGAAGTTAGGTTATTGAAACAACTGAGACGGTAATAAGTGCTGACCTAGGAGAGTGGAGTGGTGGAGGGAAGGAAAAGCTGGGAGAGGCAGTGGGACACACCGGCGGGCTTTGGAGTTCTGTGGATGTGTGTATGCACAGCACTGCGGAAAGGAATGCCAGAAAGGAGGACGTAGTAACTGCTTGAGGTTTTAAATCTGGGGATTGTGGAGATATTTAACAGGTACAGTTGAAGGAACTGGTTTTGGAGGAGGGTGAATAGATGGCTTTGTGTAGATACTGTAAAACATGTGGGTGGGTGGGTGGCAGAGAGAGTTGATATAGTGAGTGATTTTGAACTTGAGATGCTTGTAGAAACAAGGGTAAGAAAATGTTCCCTTGGACTGACTATATGGATGTTATATGTCACCTTCTGTATATCCTGTTAGGTCCAGTGTTGTAGAATAGTGACCTGGAATGGACCTGCACATGCCAAGAAAGGGAATGGTGGCAAGAGGGTGTATTTACCTGGAGATCAAGGATGTATGGTGTTTGTACTGAAGAGGCAGGGGGAGCGATGTATGCTAGTCCCTTTCCTGACTGGGTCCCTTCTTTTTTTTAGCATTTCTGCTGTTCAGTGGCTCTGTAATGCTAACAAGAAATCTGACATCCCTGCCAAGCGCTTGTACTGCTTTTTTTCTTCTCTTTATTCCGTGCTGGTGAGTATGAGATCTCCCCATCTGGGCTGGCTGCCTATTCCTCCCTTGCCCTGCAGGTGGAGTGATAAAGTAGAGGCATCCCATGGCAAGGCCATTCAGATGGGACTGCATAGGGCAGTAGGACCTTATTGTGATTACTTCTGTCTAGGATCTTAGCTTAAACAAGTCTCAGTGTACTGATACTACATAATGGAATGCAGAAGATGTTGATGTCAAAATCTAAGACTGATTATAATCCCTGCGTCTACTATGCTGAGTTTTTTTTTTTGTTTTTTTTGTTTTTTTTTGTTTTTGTTTTTGAGGGCAGTGTCACTGGCCCTCACATGTGGGACCGAACTGCGCCACTCGGCCGGCCCCTATGCTGAGTTTTAATCAGAAGTTGGTTTGGGGACATAGACTTCAGAGTGAGGGGACATCATGTCCAGGTCACACAGAGCACACCTTCCCGAGTGCCCACGTCCTTCGACTCCCACCCCTCCCTTCCACTGCTGATGCTGACATAGGGAGCAAGGTGGTTATTTACCACTGAGAGAGCCTTTATTAACTTGGTAACTGGTGGTGGGGATTTCCATTGTTTACTAGGATTAGATGATAGTTTGAGGTTCTAAGCCCCAAAAATGAGTTCTTTTACTTTTTTTTTTTTTGAGGGCAGTGTCGCAGTGTCACTGGCCCTCACATGTGGGACCCGAACCGGGATCGCTGGCTTCTGAAGCCAGCGCTTAACCACCGCGCCACTTGGCCGGCCCTCTTTTACTTTTTTGAAGGATCGAAGTGTTTCTTGGTCTCTTTAATCTCCCTGTCTCACCCCTGGCTTTCCTAGAGTGGATTGTTCCTGCAGATGGCTGGCAGGTCTTGTGCATTTTGTGGTTTCTCCCCTGCTCACACTCGGGCTAATCCTGAAGTTCTGAGGGTCTTTGGGTTGGCCTCTGCTGACATGCTCTTCCCTCATAGGTTTAAATAACCAGCTTCCTACTATATTCAGGTCTCAGCTCAAGTGTCCCTCTGAGAGAGGCCTTCCTTGAACCAAAAGGAAACTCAACAGTCCTTTGTCACTCACCGTCCTTTTTCCTAATTTATTTTTCTTTATGATACTTAATCACTACTTACTGTAAATTAGATGTTCTCCCCATTAAAATGTGAGCTTCAAAAGTTCAGAGGCTACCATTTTTTTTTGTTTTTTTAAGCTGAGCCATCCTGCCACCTGTTGGCAGCTCAACGGCAACTCAGCTTGGGCTGACATCGAATCGCCGTTGCTCAGAGCTCAGCTCGCACTCTTGAGCGAGCTCTTAACCAACTGAGCCACTCGGCTATCTCTTTTGTTTGTGGCTGTATACCCACCCCTAAGAACAGTGCCTTGTACATAATGGGAACTCAGTAAATATTTACTGAATGAGGAAGGGAGTGTCTGGGTCCTGTCCCCATGGGGTATTTGTAAGACAGTTATGTTTCTGTTTCTTGCAGGTCCGAGGAGCCCGTGCTGTTCTGCAGCTGTACCCTGAGAACTCAGAGCAGGTGAGCCTCTTGGCTACTGGAGGTGCAGGGAGGGGGAGCCCAGAACAGGTAAACTGCCCTTGTCCTGCACCTCACTCACTTACCCTCCTGTTGTTGGGAGATGACAGAATAAGGAACTTAATGCTGGTTGATGGGAAAAGGAAGGAATGAGAACCTGAGAGTGGTCCCTGTGGCCCCTGATGGCATATTTTATGACCTAATGTCCTAAGGAAGAGGTGGGGTAGGGCAGGGCGGTTGACTTCTCTTGACAGATAAGGTGGTATCACAGCTAATGTGATATATTACTGATTTCCATAACCACATCAGCAGTTGTCTGTTCTGTGGAGTGTCATGCAACAGGAAGGAGGAGGTAGGAGGTACAGATTCTGAGAGACAAACGATGAGTTGCCCCAGACTAACACCATAAATGAGTCTGCCTCTCAACTGGTGGCAGTTCATTTTCTGAGATTTGAGTGGGGAAATGGGTCTCTAGGCTAGAAAGTGAGAATTGCTTGTTCTATAATTCCACTGTATGCCATGGCTGGCTCTAGCTTGCACTTTCCTCTGTGTGGCTTTTGGGGACTCAGTTGGGAACAGTCTGATAAAGAAGACCATCAGTTCTCCTGGGCGGTCTATCCTGGGACCAGACTCGCTTCTTAAGGGGAATCTGCTCCACTGCCCTCCCTGCGTGATTCTTTGCTGTTCTCTCCTCAGTTGGAGCTGATCACAACCCAGGCCATCAAGGCTGGCTTCACTGGTGGTGTGGTGGTGGACTACCCCAACAGTACCAAAGCAAAGAAGTGAGTACTGGGGACCAGTGTGCTGCCTGTGCTGTAGGAGAGGGTGGCAGTGTGATCATACTGCTGCGTTGGGTCCCCAGGATGCAGATAGGAGGCCCTGATTTTTCTGCACCTGTTTATGGGAGGGTGAGGCCTTGCCTTGCCCTGCAAGGCTTTATGATTCCAGTCTTCACCTTGTACTTTCTTGTTTCAGGTTCTACCTCTGTTTGTTTTCTGGACCATCGACCTTTCTGCCAAAGGTGAAGGGCCTTGCTTTGTAGGCAATGTCTTTTGGGTTCCCTTCTTGTGGGACTGGGCCTAGTACCTTTTGGAAGGGCTCACGCATGGGTACCCAAGCCTTCTGGGGTAGGGTAGATGGGTTGAGAGATCTCCAGGGTGACCTAAGAGCACTTTGGTTCTGCAGGGCCTGAACGAAATTAAGGATGAAGAGGACTCCAAGGAATCCACATTCACGAATGAGAGGTAAAGCGATTGTTCAGCCCTGCCTAAGGTGCAGGGGGTTGCTGCTGCTAGATTTATTAGACATGAAAGAGGAAGGTAGAGGTGGCAAGACCACTACATTTCTCTCTGCTTTCACCAAGTCTCAGGTTCAGATGTGGCAGTGACATCAAGGTGGTCATAGAACCGGGAACCCCTTGGGACTGTGCATGCTCCTTGGGCTGGAATATCTGTGGGCAGCCCTGCAGCTTTACCCACTTCCTCTCTACCTTCTCTCTTGCCATGCCTGGCAGTCTGTCCCTACCTTCCCTGAAGCTGCCTCCTCCATCTATTTACTCTCCTGAGCCATTCCCATCAGCATACAGATGTGTTGCACAATTTCTCATCTTCAAAAAGATCTTCTCTTAACCCCTTGAAAACCTCTAGCTACTACCCTGTTTATTTGCTTCCCTTTATAACAAAACCCCTACTTGCCTCTTCCTGCTTCCTCCCTACCGTCTCTCAGTCTTCTTCTCTGGCTCATGCTTTTGTCTTATCATCGGTTGCTCTTGTCAAGGCCCTGCCAACCTGTCTTGCTAAATCTATGGTCATGTCTCAGTCTTTTTTTCCTACTCTGTCCTTAATTTGCTTGGTAGGAGCTGATACAGCCAGTTACTTGTTTAACACTTTCTTCAGTTGGTGTCCCACCCACTCTCGTGGTTTTCTCTTAACTTCACTGATTGTCCCTTCTCAGTCCACTCTCTGGCCCCTCCTCTGGGGCCCAGTCTGGACCCCTTCTCTCTGTGTGCTGCCTTAAACATCAACTACAGGTTCATAACTTCCAGATATATATCCTTTGTCTCAATCCCACCTCTGATTTCCAAACCATTTTCTAAGTATCCATACCTAAACCTCTCACAAGTGTCTCGAACAAAACAGAGCTCTTGGTTTTTACCCCTAAACCTCCTTCCTCCATTCTTTACCATTCTCATTCATTCTTAATTTCATTAGAGCCTTTGACTTTCTTTTTTCTTTTTTTTTTTTTAGCCGAGCCATCCTGCCACCTGTTGGCAGCTCAGTGGCCACTCAGCTCGGGCTGGCATCGAACCGCCATTGCTCAGAGCTCAGCTCGCACTCTTGAGCGAGCTCTTAACCAACTGAGCCACTCGGCTGGCCCCATTCTTATCTTTCTTATATTTCACATCCAGCCAATCAATCAGCAAGTTCTGCACCCCACCCCTCAATGTATATTGTGGACCCACTTAGTTCCTTTCATGAACCACTCTCTCTCTCTACACCCTAAAGTTTAGATCGTGTTGTGTCATTCCTTTGGTATAAAATGTCACCAATTCCCTGTTGCTTACTGGAGAGAGGGCACACTCCTTGCTGGTGCTCATACCTCGGTGAACTGGCCCAGCCAAGTGAGATTGAGGTTCTGAGATTTTTTAAAATTCCTTTTTATGATTCTGACTTTTGTTAGGTTAGAACAGACGAGAAGTAGCAGCAGAAAGGGTCTATCTTGCAGTCTCGCTTCCACTAGTCTGCTAGTCCGCAAGCAAGGGGGAAACTTATGTAGGAGCCAAATTACTCAATCCTCTGCAGACCCTCAGATTCTAATTTGGACCTTCCCCCTCCACCATGATTCCAGGCACCCAGGACTTGTCTGTTCCCTAACCTTCCCTTCATTCCTTTCATGGTTTCTCCTTTTTATGTATTGTTTATCCAGAATGCTGCCCCCACTGTCTGCCTGTAGAAATACCAGCTCATCTCCATGGCCTTTGTTTTTCCCAGAACCTGTGCTTTTCCTTTCCCAGCACTCCCTTAGCTCCTGGACATCTCTTTGCCTAGTGAAGGGCTTCTCGGCCACAGCCTAGCCATGAGCTCAAGGGCACGGCTGGTTTGTAGCCATTGGAGAACATCCATGGGTCATGCATGTAGGTGCTGAGGAAATGGTGGTCATTCAAATGGCAAGCAGCCCTGCATGATGTGAATTATGCTGGAAACAGTTTGATCCCAACTGCCAGGTGGGGATATGGTTTGGGAGCCCAGGCTTCCCTGTTCTCAGGGCTTCTTTCCTGTAAGGCTGTGGGGTGTCTCTTTTCTCCTCAGCCAGGGCTAGAGGCCAAGATCAGCCCTTGAGGATCATTGTCAGGGCTGCCACAAGCTGGGCAGCCTTGTTTTCCTGCCTCAGACATTTGTAGTTGCTGGGATCCCTTACTTGATGGGGTATGCTGACGCCACAACCAGACTAGGACCTTAAGTGACAGCAGTGGGCATGGGGCCTCTGGCTTTCTGTGGATACTGCTACACTCTTGTGAGCCAATCCTGGCCTATCGCCTTGACCCCTGCCTGCCCACCCACCTCATAGGCAGGATGTATGCAGACCCGGCAGGCGGTCACCTACCACAAAGATGCCTGTGAGTGAGTGGGGCCTTGTACTTCCTGCCCTCCTACTAAACTGGAGGTGGATGTTAGTTACCAGGATGGGGGTGGCCAGAGTGGGACTTCTGTTGTATAAGTGGCATCGGAGGGAAGCTCACCATTTTCCCTTGCCTGAATTAACTTGGGTGCCAGCCAGGCCATTCTGTCCATCAGCTCACAGCTGTGTCTCCTGCAAGGGTTCCATACAAGATTACAAGGCGGAGGCTGGTGAGGAAGAGCCGTGAATGGGTGCTGGAGAAGAAGAACCGACGCAGACGTCAGGGCCAGTGAGTACCTGGGCTGGGGCTAGGCTGCTGGGGATGGGTGAGGGGGATATTTTTCCCAAATAAAGGCTCACCTGCATTTGAAGGGGTTCCAGGGATTGTTCTTTTTTTCTGAGATTCTTCTGTTCTTCCCACCTGTTGTTTCTTCACCACAGGGAAGTCAGACCTGACACTAAGTACACTGGCCGCAGCCGCAAGCCCCGCTTCTGAGCAGTTAGCTGCATCCTGTGGGACAGCTCGGAGCCACTGAACTATGAGCTCTGCCATCCAGTCCAGGCAGTTGCCTTTGGAAAGTTTTCTGTATTGAAGTGCCTACTTCATACAGCTGACAAAATAGTTTTAGGAAAGTTCTAAAAAGTTGTAAAAGTATTTTCATTGTTAAAGTTCTGAGAGTATTTTATTTTGTTCTAAAAGCAATAAACCACTTTCTATGGAACTCGGGCACAGTCCAGCTCTGTGATTCTAAACAGATTTCTCAGGTTCCTGTTGGTGGGTACTACTTGATTGCACAGGTACGAATTAGGTTTAAAGCAATGTGTGAAAGCGCTCCTTAAGGACAAGGAACATAGATTCCTTTAATTTAGGACTTATAACACTAGGCAAAGCTGGGAAAGATGGGCAGGATGAAATGTGTCCATGGTACCCATTGGCTGGTTATTCAGGTAGCAGCCCTGCATGGTATGAGTTATGCTGGAAACAGGTCTCTGCCCAGTGCCTGGGTTCCCTATGGTCTGAAGGTCTTATCCAGCCCAGCGGTCCAAGCTGACCTTTGATCCTTAGCTGCATTGGCAGCTGCTGACCCAGCTCAGCACTTGGTTGTCTCAGGGGCCCGTCTCCTGGTCTGATCACTAGTGGTCAGAAGGGCAGGTCCTACCTACACTGGGCTGTGTGGAGACACTCTAGCAGACTGATAAGAGCGGGGACCCACTGGTCACTTGTGGCTTCTAAGAAGAGTGGGAAGATTGGGCCCACAGTATAGACCAGACATCTATCAGGCTTTGAGCAGGAGCTGAGACAGTGAGGTTGTGCTGGAGGGTCTGGAGGGTCTGAAGTTGAAGGCTGAGGGAGGAGATTGGAATCTGAGCCTCTACACCCCTCTCCTTAGTGCCACACACATTCACCCCCAAGTGTTTTTTTTTAAAGATTTTATTGGAGAATTGGGGGAGGGGAACAGACAAGTTGCTGTCCTTTTGCTCTTCAGTCTAGTTGTGGAGGACGTCACTTCACTGGCCCAGGTTGGTATTGTCATTGCGCTCTTCCCGGGTGAGGCAGATCAGTCGCCGGCCTCTGGATGGTCGCTCACCGCGGCTATTGGCAGCTCACGCTTGGCTGCCAGCCACTCACGCTGGCTGTGGGCCACTCACTGTAGCCTATGGCAGCCCACTACAGCAGGGGCTGCAGCCTACACCATCGCCGGGGCTCAAAGCCCAGCTCCAGGTGGAGCTGTTGTTAGCTGTAGAGGGCAGTGTCACTGGCCCTCATATGTGGGATCCGAACTGGGGCCGCTGGCGTCCCAAGCCAGCTCTTAACCAATGCGCCACTCAGCCGGCCCCCCAAGTTATAAGACCATGACACTGTAACAGAAGAAATCTAGAGCAGAGCATTGTACAGATACAAATGTTTATTCTACATAAAAATTTCACAAAATGGGCAGCTGGTTGTACCAAGACCTTTGGTGAAGGGGTAAAGGAGGGGAGGAAAGTCGCTGTTCAAGAAGGCAACATGGACAGTGGTCACAGTCACGGCAGGAGCAAAGCTGAGGGAAGGTGGGGCTCGGACATGGCCCCATCCCCTACTGCATGCACTTGCATGCACACTCCTTGCCTGTCAATGAGGAAGAGGGGGCACGTTTCTAACTTGAGAATCCCCGAGATGGTGGGAGGGAAGGTATCCATCCCTCCCTGGCTGGCTGCTGAATACTGCATCCAAGACACCTGACATTCATGTGGCACATCAATGGGGGGCGGCAAGGGCAGGATGTGGTTATAGGCCTGAAGTGACATCTGACTTCCCAGAGCACAAGAGCAGGGACCATTGTCCCAAACATGCAACACAATGGCTTGAGGACCTGACAAAGGCCTGCTGGGGAGTGGCTGGCCCTCTGCCTTCTTAGCTCCAAGCGTGGCTGGGGACTGGGTACCAGCCAGCCTCCTTCAGAACGTTACCAGGGGTCAGGCATAGCCCAAAGGGGTTGCTCGGGGGCGATTAGAGGGATGTGGGAAGGGCGGTTGAAGCAGCCAAAGACCTTTTGGGCTCTGCCCTAGGTATGGGAGGGAGCCTGGTCTTGACACTGCCAGAAACCACCTGGCCACAGCACCCTGAGCCTCCCTGGCAGTGATCAGCTGTTAGAGGCTTACAGCTGGGTTGTTTCTCACAGCCATCCCTTCCCTAACCTGAAAAGCAGCACCATGTGGCCAGCTGGTCCCCACCCCTCAGGGGGCTGGGCTTGGGACAGCTGGAGAGAGCAGGACAGATGGGTGGGGCAGTAGGAGGCAAGGCTGGGGTCCAGAGAGCCTTGATGCCCAAAGAGGGCAGACCCCCGGGTCAAGAGTGAAATAAGTGAAGGCAGGGGGAAAGGACGCATGGCTACCCTGGGCAGCCCTGCCTGGGAAGGGTGAGGGGGCCAGGGCCTGAGTCTGTCTCTTGCTGACCCACCCCACCCCGCTGGCTGGTTCCCAGCCTGGCTCCCCGCTGCCTCTTCTGTACAGACGCACACTTACAAAGATCATGCACACAACGGCTCAGGGCGGGGTGGGTATGGAGGGCCCCGTGGCAGAGAAGGAGCAGTATGGGGTGGAAAGGAGAGGGCTCCGAGCCAGAGGGTGGCAGCAGCCAGGGGGCCTCCTCGGGGTGGACCATCCAGAATGGAGTGGCAGGCGGGGTGGCTTCTATCCAAAGATGCCTCCAAAGATGGAGGCAATGACAATGCCCAGGACTACACAGCAGATGATGATCATGATCTTCTTCTGCACCAGAGAAGCAGGAAGGAAAGGCCTCAGACAGGGCATGGGAGAGGCAGGGGCTGGGAGGGCTGGGCGGGTGGGGCAGTCTGGAGCGCCAAATGCGGGAGAAGACGATAGTGAGGAACGGGTCTGCGGGGTGGTTATAATGAGGCACAGAAGGCCTGGGAGAATTGGAGGAGGCTGTGGTCAGAGCTGAGAAGCGGGATAAAGGCCGCTTTGTCGGGTAGGAGTCTGTGACCACTGATGGCGGGGGACATGGATGGGCAGAGTTGGGGCTACTGACCCGGCGTGCCTTGCTCTGGTACTTGACTGCCTTCTTGGTGTCCGACACAGCCCTCTCCACGTAGTCTACTGCGTGCTCCACGTTATACTCGATCCTGTCAATCATCTCCCCCTGCAGGGCCAGGGGCACCCAAGCTCCAGAGGGTCCACTTCAGGGTCAGGAGGGAGCTCGGGCAGGACTTCGGGAAGGCACCCTGAGGTTAGAGAGAAAAAAGGGGGTGTGAGTAAGAAGGGGTACAGTGCCTCACCTACGCCTTTCAGGCCAGGCACCCTGGGCAGCTCCCGCCTCAGGCCAGAGCAACTATCCTGGGAGGGAATCAACCACGCAGTCTCAGCCAGGGGCATGGGGACCATGCAGAGAGTGCTCAGCTGGAACCCTGACCCTGGTACTCGGTGCTGGACAGAGGACAGTGCTGGCAGATGTAGGCAGGCGCACGAATGGGTGGGCTAGAGTTTAGCCACAGCTCACAAAGTGATCGTGGTGAGCCCATTCCATCCCTAGGCATGATGGTTCCACCCAGCTCTGTCTTTGGTCTTCAACCTTTAAGATCCCCGTGCCCAGCCCCATAGCCCTCTTGGGCCCTGCAATTGGGTCCCATGGAGCCTGCAGAGGTCATTCTGACCATGACACTGCCCGAGACTCCCAGCAGTGGCGAACTGACAACTGATAGCTAGCTCTCTCTCCAAGACCACTGCTCCCAGAGGTGTCCACGTCGCCATGGTCTCTCACACAGATGGCATGGCAGTCTCCTTATGGCCTCCCTGCTTCCTAACTCAGGTCATGCCACTCTCGTACTTAGGACCCTCCATGTAGAAGAGACTCCAGATGCCTGGTGCCTGCCAAGGCCCCTGTCTACCTCATCTCCAAGTGCCCCTGTGCTACTTTCTGCTCCTGTCAGGACCATGGTGTTGCTGGTCCTTCTGCCTGGGCCAGCTCTTCACACTTCCCCCTGGGAAGTCTCCAGAGCTCACACACCACCCCCTCAGGGGCCTGCCCTAGCCACTCCGTCCAAAGTGGCCCCACAGTGACGGTATCACAATGGAACTCCAAGTGTGGCCCTCGGACCAGTAGCATCAGCATCACCCTTGAGCGTCTCAAGAATGCTAACTCATGGGCTCCCACCCTGACCTACTCATCTCTGGGAATGGGGATCGGAGCAAGGAAACTTACAAGATAACAAGCCCTCCAGGTGATTCTTGGCACTTTCAAATTTGAGAACCACTGCTCTATCACAAGGCTGCCTTCTAACATCTCCTGAGCACCTGGCACAATTGGAGAACATTCCAGTTGTCATTTACTTATCTGCCCTTCCATCCAACAGACCTAAGCTCCAGGAAGTGGGCCCTCAGCTGTCCTGGTCACTGCTATATTTCCAGCTCTTAGAAAAATGCCCATTCACAGTGCCCATGTGACAGACGGCTGGTGGATAAGACAGGACAAGGTGGGAGGGCCATGCAGGGCCTGGGGTCCTGGAGGGCCAAGCAAAGCCATGCAGTGTCTGGGGCCTGGCGGCTGAGCCATGCAGAGAACGTCCTTCAGGTGGTGAGGCCCTGGACGCAGTTTCAACAGCAGGTGGTTATTTACCTGAAGCCTTGGTCCCTCCCAGGCAGGGCAGCGTGTTGGGCAGAAAGGGTTGGGGTTAGTGCAGCCCAGGGTGCTGCTGTGGGCTGTGGCGGGGAGCGGGGCCCAGGCACGCACCTGGCTCTCCACAAGCATGGCCATGTCCATGAACATGTCATGCAGCTCACGGATACTGTTCTCCAGCTTAATGATCTCACTGTGCCGCGTCTCAATCTCGCTCAGGGCCTGCTTCGAGATGCTGGAGTCCATGATGATCTAAGGGATGGGAGCAGTGGACTGGAACTCAGGCGCCTGCTGAAGGGGGCGGGGGTGGGGACCAGGACAGCAGAAGGCCAAGTGCCAAGGCAGCTGGGACGGCAGCTGGGACAGGCAGTGGCAGAAGTAGGGCCTGAAGCTTCCTCCTTAGCTGTATCCCTCTCTCCACTTTCCGCTCAGCTCTTACTAGCTGTTAACCTAACTTCTCTGAGACTCGATTTCCTACCTGTAATATGGGGCCGTTAACACTCCCTACCTGTGGTTTGCACATGGTAACTGCTAAGCGGTGGTTCTCATCAGCAGCATTGTACAGAGCTGAAGATGATTGCCCCATGAACTGCCTTTCTCCTGTCCCCTCTCCTCCTGTTCTAACTCCTGCACTGAATGTAGCTGCCCCTCCCCCCTTCCTGGAACCCATATCCCCAAACTACCTCCCCACCTGTGTGCTGCCTCCTTCAGGAAGCCCTGTGCTCAGCAGAGCCCAGAGCTTCACTTGAATGTAGAGAAGGCCAAGGGCACTGTGTCCTCCTAGAGGGGAAAAAGGTCCTGAGGATGGTGGGAGGAGGCCCTGAGCCAGTGGTGAACAGGCAGGGGTAGCAAGGAAGTGGGCCCAACTAGGAGAAACCAGGAGACCTTTGCCGCTAACATTTATGTGCCCTTGACCTGGTCCCTTCCCCTCTGGGCACTTGGCTTTCTCTAAAACCTACCGCACAAGGTGGCTATGTCCAAATACTGCCCAGAGCAAGCACAGAGCTCACACACCAGGGTCATGGAAGGAGGGCTCCCGGTGGGAAGGGTGGGGTCCACACTCACCCCAGAGGCAAAGATGGCCGGGTTCCCACTCTCCAGCATGTCCTCTAGCTCCTCACTGGTCGTGGTCCTGCCAGCTGCAAGCAGGGGTCACACTGAGAGAAGCCCTCCCCCAGAGCTCAGCCCTCCCCCGGAGCTCAGCAGCGGTCCTGCCGGCCCCTCAGCTGTGAGCCTGCCCCTCAGCCCCAGCCCCGCCCCCACACTCACTGATCTCCAGCTGCCTCTGGATGCGGCCCTTGCAGCGCTCCCGGTAGTCGGACTGTGTTGCATTGTACTCAGACATGACTTCCACAAACTTCCGGGACAGTGTGGAGTGCTGGGGGTCCGAGATAGGGGTGCAGGTGTCAGTCCAGCCCCACAGGCCCCGAGCCTCAGAAGCCTGCTGCCCGCCCGGGTCCCAGCCCGCACCTGTGTCTTCCGGATCCTCAGGTCGGCAGATGAGCGGTTCAGGCCTTCTTCCTGCTCAATGCTCTGCTCGATGCCTGGGGAGCAGGTGGCTGCTGAGCCACAATCTGCCCCTATTCACCACTGACCCAACCCACGCACCCAGAATCTGGCTCAGGGTCCCCCCTGGAAGACTTGTGTGGCCTGTGAGTGGGGTCACACAGGAAACGGGGGGGGGGGGCGGCGCTGATGGAGGAGGGCCCTTCCAGGCATGACGCTCGTGTCGGTGTGTGCACATATGTACACCCACTTGGGAGGCCTCGGGCACACACCAACCTGTGTGTGTGAGCGTCACTATATGCTAGGCCTGGTGGCTCAGGCTCACCCTGTCCTCTCCTGCTCACAAAGACTGTACACCCAACAAGGGGTCCTGCCAAAAGTGGGGAGGGCCAGGGTCCAGCAACCTTCAGGACACAGCGCTCCTAGACCTGTGCATTCCAGGTGTGCCTGTCTGTGTTTGCACAAGCACATACGTGTTCTGTTTGGGACCAGGCAGTGCTGGCCACTCCTCTAACCCTCTTTAGGTGCCCAGAGTGGAGCACTCCCTGGACGAAGCCTCAGGCAGCTGTCCCAAGGCCCTGCCCGTGGCCAGGCACAAATAGGCCTGCCAGGTAACTGTTGAATGAATGGCACATGATGGCAGCCTCATGAAGGAAAGCAAGACCCAATGTGCCCCCTCAGAGTTGGTGAAACCCTGTGGGCTGTGTGGAGGAAGAAGGCCTGGAGTTCCTCCCACCCTAGATAAGGCTGGAGTCCAGACTCACTCTTCAATTTGGAGCGCACTTTGTTTGCTGTTTTCTTTATGTCGGACATGAGTTCCTCCAGCTCCTCCTTTGTCTCTGTGGAAGGAGAGACGTAGAGGTAGACGCCCTGGTAGGAACGCAGGCTTACCCTCCTGCACAGGGGTCCTGTTGATGGGGGTCTCTGGGCAGACCCCTGGTCTGGGTCTCCTCTCTTCCCTGGGTAAGGCTCTGCCTGCCTCTCTAATCCTGGGCCAGGGCCAGGGCCATGCCAGCTGCAGCCTCACACCCTCTCGTGCTGCCTTCCAAGGAGCCTCCCTTCTTCTTTTGCTGGCTCTCCCACCCCCTGCAGATAACAGATGGGTCTAAATTTAAGGCAGAAATAATTGTGGAGCAGCTGGTGATGCTGGAGTTGGCACTGGGGAGCACTTACTTGATACTTGCCTGAGTCGAAGGGGGGCGATGCAGACTCACCTAATATTACCTGGTGGTAAGCATCTAGCCAGTGGGCTGACAGGGCCAAGGGCCAAGGGCCAGGGAGGCAGAAGCCAGCCCCCACATCAAGCCCCCAGGCTGGGGCAGACCTTTTACCAGCACAAAGCTCCCCTCCCCAGGTACTGAGCTCAGTGGAGGCCAACTGCTGAGTGCCCAGTGGGTGGATGGGGGCAGGATGCAAGTGGCCTGGGTGGGAAAGGGATAAGAACTTCAAAGAGGTGGGCCCCCTGGGGCACAGCTGGCCAGGGAGGAAGCAAGCAGCTGGGGCTACGAGATGGTGAAGTTGGGGGAGGGCAGTGGCTGGTATTTCTGACCCTTGTTCCAACTGGAACCATCTCCCTAAAGCTGGCAGAAGCTATGGGGGTGCCCAGGCTGTCCTACTCCCTGTGAGGGGTTGACAGGCAAAGTGGGGTAAGATAGCTGCTTCCCTCTGGGGTGCAGACTGGAGCAATGGGTCCTGGCATTGCCCCAGCCTCCAGGCAGCCCCCAGGACTCCACTCCCTGGAGAAAGCAGAGCTGAGCTCCTGGCTGCAACCTTTCTCATTCACCCTCTGCTTGCCGCCAGGACTGGGGCTTCTACAGGGGACTGGGAAGGAACATGTACTCCCAAGTGGAGTATGAGTAAAGGGGGTGGGGGGCTTTGGGGTGTGGAGGAGGGCGCCTCATTCGTATGAACAAAGGAAAACTTGGTTACCAGCTGCTCTGACGTCTCAGCCTTTTTAGTTCAGACCCAAAATAGCCCAACCCGGATGGCAGCCCCCAGAGGAGGCAGAGCAAGCCTCAACCCAGGAAAAGCCTCTCACTGCCATCTCTCCTTGTGACTCCTGAGCTCTGCTCACCTCTGCCCTAGAACCTTAACCTTGCTCAGCCCTCATCAGTGACCTCCCAACTGCTCCGCTCATGGGCGGCAACTCCGAATTGGTGGCCACTGATGGTACGCGCGGGAGCCGGGAAGCAGTGCCTAAGGTGACAGAAGGGAGCCGAGGTCAGCGCAGGCAGCTCTGCTGCCCCAGGCCACGCCCCTTTCCAGCAGGTGAGACCAGATTACTAGCTCTTCATAGTCCCTGTCCTACAATCAGCCCTGTTCTCACCAGGAGTGACCCACCGGGAACACACACTGACCCAGATACACATGGGCACACAGACAAACCATGTCACATGCGGCCAGCCATCCCAGACAAACCTCTGGGGAGAGGGGCGAAGCATGATGACTGCGCTGGATGCATGCCCTGCTTTGGGTGATCTCCCTCTCTCCTTCCCACCCCTTCCTGAGACATTTTGCCTTCCAAGGGTTGGCACTAGGCTTGGTGGGTGTGGCACTGGCCTCGGGTGCACTCACTCTTTGGGGCTGTGGAGAGATTTTTTTCTGGGTGCTTGAGGATGCCTGTGGGCCTGGAGATGAGTGGCCAGAGAAAGGAAGGCAGTGCTGGAGATGAGGCTAAAAGCAAGCTCTTTAGTGCCTTGGGTGGCAGGCTGTGATCCCTGGCCATCACTGCCCGTCCCCACCATCACTGCCTCCGTGGGGCTGAGGGTGAGCCCCGTCCAGGGGAGGGGGTCTCCAGCATGCTGCTGCATGTTGTCAGCCTGGCATACAATAGTGTAGTAATCAACACCTCAATAAGAATTGTGACAGCCAGGTCAGGGGGTCCTGTCTGGGGACAGAGTGGCATACAGACACACACAGGCTCCTTGTGCAGAGGGAGAGGTGACTTCCTGGAGCCCTGAGAATGTCTGGCTCCGGAGTCCCAGTGGCCAGGTGTCAGGGCTGCCAGCTCCTTCCGGAAGCTCTGCCTGCTTGGCCGCTTGCCCTCCCACAGTGTTGATGCCTCAGAGCTGCCATCTGCTCCCCAGGGAGGTGAGGGAAAGGGAGGGGCTGGGCTGAGAGGCCTCCTATTCAACAGAGGCAGCTCCCTCCCTCCCTGTCTCCCTCCCAGAATCCCAGTGCTGCAGCCAGCCCAGCAGGCTTAGAAAAAAAAGCCAATACCAGGGGAGAGCAGGATGGTTACCTGACCCCACCCAGGCCTAAGGAGAGCCACCCCTCCCATGACACTTGCCTGAGACCCAGGTCCTAGGGGGTGATACTGGGCTCTGATCACCCCCAACCCGAGGCCTGGGACAGCTGTGTCTCCTGAGGTTCCCATAGAGTCCTCCCCAGCCTGGCCAGGCCCAGGTGCCGCTCTGGGGCCTGTGTGGCCTGAAAACCGCCCCTTCCACCTACACACTCACTCTCATCAGGGTTGGGGGAGGCCAGGATGGCACTGTGCTTCCGCTTCACCTCCTCCACATTCTCTGAGATCTTGTCAATGAAGCCACGGATTTCCTCCACCTGTGGACCAAGGTAGGGTGGTCAGGAGAAAATCCAGGGATGGCTTCCTGGGCCCAGTGCTTGCCCAGAGTGGGGCTGGAGGTCAGTGGTAGTGGTGAGGGTGGCTGCTTCAACTTTCTTCTAGACCGGGGTAGGGAGGAGTGGGCCGGTCCAACCCCAAACTCAGTCTGAAACCCCCTGGGCTTCAATCTACTTAACCTCAAAGTGGGTTCATTAATTGGTGCCCGAGAGCTGCTGAGCCAGGCAAAAGTGTATAAGAGCCCTGGGCCTGGCTGCGAAGTGACATGTGGTCACCCAAGGCCGGCCAGTGTATGGGGAGAGGTGGTGCGTGCTGGCTCCCACCTGTTCGAAGAACTCATCCATGAAGCGGTCTCGGTCCACGGTGACAGTGACATCATCATCATCATCGCTGTCCTTGGCCTGTACAGAGGTGTGCACACGTGAGTGGACCTGTGGTAGGACCACTTGGTCCAACTAGGCCTGTGACCCCAAATTGCCTGGCATCTGTAATTACAGCCTTACCGGCTGCAGCTCCAGGGCCCTGGCCACCACCCGCTCCCTGTCCCGTTGGCAGGGATGATGCCTGGCTGTGCCCTAGTCCAGCCACACTGAGACCTGGGAGATCCCTGGTGACCCAGCAGAAGGAAAGAGGCCTTGCCTGTCAAGTTGGTGATGGGGCGAAGTTGCTGTCTCAAGGCCAGGGAAACTGTCCCCTGCCCAGCTGCCTGTCTCTTCTCCAAAGGACTGGGGTCCTCCCAGCACCTCCCTCACTCTAGGGTGCCACTCGGAGGCCTGCCACTGACTGGGCAAGAAAACCTGAGGACTTGGTCTCCTGGCCAATGGCTCCACCTTTTAGACCTTGCCTGAGACACGCTGCGTGGAAGCCAGGGTTGATTACGCTCCTGGCTGGGAGTTCCCAAGCTCCCCTTTCTGGGAGTGCCCTGGAGGGGAAAGTCTGGGCTGTGTCAGGCCTGGGCATTACCACCACCTCCCTCCTCAAAGGTTGGATGGCTCAGACACAGGCCATCCCCACAGCGCCCCAGACAGGAGTGGGAGACACAGCCTGTGCAGGGGTCTGTCAGGTGCTAGCTTTGTCCACTCAGCCCTCTCGGGATCCTCTCTCTTCTGGTCAGCCTTGACATTGGATCTTGGCTCTCTTTTCTGGCCCACAGCTGGGCCCAGCAGGCACAAGAGGCCAGTCATGTTGCCACTTGGCTTAGGTCCCACCCTGCTGCCCGAGAAGCAGCCATACAAAAGCCACCCCCATCACAGGGTGGGGGTGATTACACCTCTGACTTCCCAGCATGCTGGCTATGCTCGTTACTGTCCACTCCACAACTTGACTGCGCCAGGGACAGCCCACTCTGCTGGTAAGGCCAAGGTCCCTCTCCACACCCAAGGCCAGGATCCCCAGGGCAGGACCATCCATCACCCCTCAGACTTCTCATTTCTCAACACCCCACAGGGAGGAGGTTTTGGCTGGCTGGGCCCTGGCCCTCACATCCATGCACTCTCACGTCAATGATAGAGGATGGAGACAGGCGGAGGTTGAAGGGATGGAGAAGAGGAGGGACCCATCAGGCTGGGCCCCGCCTGCTGGGTCTGGGCCCAGCAGAGACACTGGCTGAGGGACTTACCCTGTGGGTCTGTTTGCTCCTCTACAAAATAGGGACAGTGACACCTGGCTGCAGGGAGGGAGGGCTGAGGAAGGGTGGGCAAGCATAGCATGTTCTATTAAGGGCTGTGCCTGTGGGATTCTCAGGGTCCCACTATCCCACTAAAGTGGGGTTTGGGTAGGAGCTTTATGGAGATGGCTCTGAGAGGCCCCTCTTATCAGGAGATCACACCTACCCCAGAAATTAAAATAAATCCTGGCTCCTACAAGTGCCTGCAGCTGCTACAGGTGCCCCCCCCACCCCCCAAGCCCACCTATAGACACAGGGAATCTAGAAGTCATTCCCACGCTTTCCGACCACGCCTGGCCCAGGAGTTGGGCCAGAGGAGCACTCCCTAGAGAGACTGAGGTGGAGTACAGCCTGGAGGAGCCCGGTTCCCTTTCCTGGGCAGCCTGTCAGGTTGGCACAGGGCCCCAGGAGCTCCTGCCATTCAGCGTCCTGCCCGATCTGTTCTCCTGGTGCCCAGAGAAGGACAGAGTGGACCTGAAGGGGCAGAAAGAGAATATTCCAGCTCCCTTCCCAGAAAGAGTAATGACCACAGACAAGGGCTCCTGAGTCACCAGAGATGAGAGTCATTGCTAGAGACCCCTGGAATCTGGGTCGGTGCCCCTCTCTGGGCCTCAGCTTGCCCATCTGTGAAATGAGGACATATCTTCTCCTCTGGCCTGCTACCTCCACAGCCTCCCCAGAGAACTGAAGGCTGGATTCGGGTGGTTCTTCCAACAGAGGCTGGCAGGAGAGATGCCCACACCCTCCTCCAGGCTCTCCGCTGATGAGGGCAGAGCTAGGGCGAGGGATACTTGGGGCCAGGGTCTGACTGGGGCACCCAGGTTAGGGCATTCAGACTGGCCTCAAAGCCAATTGGAGGGTTTAGGTCCTGACCTCACCACTTTAGTCAAACCATCCATGGCTCCAAGCAAAACTTTGAGGGGATGTTCCAAGGGGACTCTTCCTTACTAAATCCTACTTCTTCCTCCTTAGGACTTTTCACCCCCGTCTGCCTTTACCTCACTGTCCCAGCCTGAAATCTGATCTGAGCACACACCTAACCTATCACAGGCTCTCTGTCCCTACAATTCACCCACTGTTCTCCCTGATTCCCCATGCAGTTCCTGCTGCCTGGGAGGCTGACATTCTCCTCATCCTCAGATGCCACCTCCTTCCAGCTTTCCCCTGCTCCCCTGGAGCAAGACTTCTGGAAGAAGGCTTCCTCTCACTCGTCTGGTTTCCAATGGAGCCACTGCCAGACTCTCTGGCCCTAAGTAAGGGACCTGAAAAGTCACCTTGCACAGCTCCAGTCTCAGCTTCCATGCCTCCTGTGATGGCGAGCTCACTAGCTTTCCCAGGCAGCTCTGCCCATCTTGGGCAACCCCAATTGTTAGAAAATTCTTCCCTTTCCTGTGGTTTGGTCCAGGCCACACAGAACATGTTGGTGCCCTCTCCCTGGACTGGTGGGGCCAGCGATCTAAAAGCAGCATCCACATCCTCCCTGGGTTTTTCTTCTCAAGTTGACCACTCCCTCCCCTTCAGATCCTTCCCAGGGGCACTAAATTGTAGCTCCTGCCCCAGACTTGTTCAGCTTGGCCTGTCTTCCCCTGTAGTACAGGCTACAAACTGAATCTGCTACTGACTGTGGTCTGAGAAGTGCCAAAGAGTTGACCCATCCCCTCCTTCTTTCTACATGTTCTACCTCTGTTAACGCAGCCAGAGATCACAAAAGTTATCCTATAGCACTTCCTGCCATGGGAAGTCCCAAGCCCCTGCCCACGAGTCTAGGTTGGATTCTGGGCTCAAGTAAAGGAACTTCTTTCTGTTTCGTTTCTTTCTTTATTATTCTGACCCTTGTTCTAGTTTGTGAGAATCTGACGGCTCATGACTCTGTTGCCTCCTGCAACCTCATTACATCTAGGCCAGAGCCCTGTGGCACCTTTCTAGAGATGTCCTCCAGATTAACTCACCTAATCATTTCTCACTGGACACTGAATAAATGACAGCCTCCCTACCTCCCTGCCCCAAACTCAGACATGCTCCTGACCAAAAAGGAACTTGGAACTAGCGTCTTCCTAATGTCCTGGGCTGGCCAGGGTAGACATCGTACATGCACAAAGTGGGTACCCAGACATCCGTTGAATGAGAAGGGCCCCAGCTCCCTTGGGAACCCACCAATCCTCTCTGAGTGGCAGCCATAGCTCTGTTAAGAGGGCTTGGTGGAGGCTTCCCCATGGATGTGGCAGCTGTGGGACAATTACAAGCTCGGAGGTCCAAGCATCTTTAGGATCAGCCCAGCCAGACATTGTGAGGGTTCCCTGTCAGTACCTGGCCCAAACTAGGCTCCACCTCTTTCTCCTAAACCCCCTCCTGTGATCCCCCGTGCTCAGAACCCCCCATTCCCAAGGGGCCTTCAAATCTGAAACTGGGAGGCATCCACACTCTCCTTCTCCTCTCACATCCAACCAACACCTGATTTGTCCTGGTGTTTTCTGTTCATCCTTCAGTGGTTCTCAACCCTGGTCCAACACCAGCATTGCTTGGGAGGATTTGGGAAAAAACACCTTCCAGAGTCTTACCTCAGAGAAATCAAATTAGAATTTATAGAGGTGGGGCTGGTGAGGCTAGGTTCACGGTCTCCTGGAATTGAGAACCACTTGTCTGGTCTCACTCCTCTCGGACCGGCTGGCTGTCTCATTCTAGCTTCACCAACTCCAGCCTGAGAAACCAGGGATGAAAGCTAGGCACGGTGGGAGGGGTACTGCCCCCACCACGGCAAGAAAAGATCCTGCTAGAACCAGCTAGAGCCACTGGCAGGAAACCCTAAGCTTCCCCTAGTGGAGGCCAGGCGCCCTGGTGACCTCTCCTGGCAGAGGCTCTAGGGTTCCAAGGATACCTCCTTGGAAACAAGAGTTTGCTTCCTCCAAGAGGCTTGGAGGCCAGGCAGCCTCCAGGCCTGTCTTCAGGGATGGCAGAAGGCCAGCCAGCAGGGTTGATTCATTCCTGCTGAGCAGGAGTTGCTGTTGTCTGCCGTGAGGGCTATTTTTTCCCCTTCTTCTTTTTAATGACTAATCAAAGTCAATAGCACTAGAGCATCCAGGACCAGAGCTGAGTCAGGGGTGTGTGAGAGGCCAAGATGGGTCTCTAGGAAAGAGGGCTCTCCAGTCTGATCCCTTCACCCTCCCCTGATCATGTGTGCTCCCTCCTCCACCAGATAGATCCCTGCTCTCAGCAGGGTCTGTGCCTTAGCAGAGCCCCAGCACAGCTCAGGGTGGAAAAGGGCTGGGCTCTGTCCTCAGACATTGTGTGATCTTGGATAAATCCCTGGCACTTTCTGGACCTCAGTTTTCCAATTTGTAAGATAGGATGATGAACTACATAGCCCCTGAGGGCCATTCCAGCTGCACCCCAAATGAAAATGTGCCCAAATCCACTGTTTCTTCTGGGAAGAGGTAATTGGAAGGAGAGAGGAAGGGAGACACCACCCTGGGCCTTTTCTTACAGCCCTGTCTCTTCTACTCTGCAGGGCAGATCCTGCTGGTTCCACTGTACAGATGAAATGAGTATAGAGGTTATGGCACAAACCTGCCTAGCGTTAACCCCAGGACCCCCAGTTTCTTCTGAGGAGAGAGAAAAAATTAACTGGTGGGCAAGGGAGGCACTGGGCTTCGCATCCTGGTCTGCCCCGGCTGCTCAGTGGGCTGGGCCCCACTCTAGACCAGGTGTCAGGACCACCCATCATTCTCTCTTGGTTGGGTATTCCCACCTCCCTGCCTTTCCTCACGCTGGTCCCTCCTTTTGGGCTACCTCTCTCCTCCCCTTCAACTCCAACTCCTTCCCTTGGGCCATCCTAAGTCCTCTTCTTCCAGAAAGGCTTTTTCCAGGGTCTGGCCATGCTGACCCTCCTCTCAGTCCTCTGGCTCCTGCAGCGGGTTCCAGGTGTCCCACAAGGCCTAGTATGTAGATAAACACTGTTCTGGGACAGAGAGGCCTCTGAACTGGGAGAAGTAGGCAGCTGCATGTCAGGCAGGGCTGCCTGGGTCAGCTTGCCCCCAATCCCAGTTGTGTGACTTGCGCTAGTGTTTGTCCCTCTTAGGCCTCTGGTTGTCCTTCTGATCTCTGGGGGCTGCCTACAATGTCAAGGCCTCTACACTGGCCCCAACGATCCGTTCATTCTCTATCTGGACAGGAAGATCAGCCCTATGAGAAGCAGGGGCTGGAGAAGGCTGGAGGCCTGGGCCTGGTCTGCAGAGCGCTGCACAAACATGCCAGCTCCTTCCCCAAGTGTGACTTTTATAAATAAGCTCCCTTCGCCTGCCTTCCTTCCAAATGTAGTGGCGTTGAGTGGGAAAGGAGGAGTAGGGGGAAGGGGAGGGTTGGGGGTGATGTAAGTAGCTGTCTCAAGCACCACCTCTGTCTAGCCCAGCCAGTGCTGGCCTCCTGGTTCCTGGGGCTCTGATCTGAAATTTCTGATTCCTGGGTTCAAGGTCTCCCCCAAATATGGAGTCAAGAGTCAGGAGACCCGTGGCCCCACCTCTTGCCCTGAGAATTTGGGTTCTGGGTTTTCCTGTCTCCACTTCACAGATTCAGGAACTTGAGGCACAGAGGGCTACTGGTGGGAATGGCGGGCCCAGTGGAAACTAACTGTTCCACCCCATCCAGTGTGGGTTCTTGTCAGCCCCCACTCCCCAGGCTGCTAGAAATACCTAATGGACAGGGCCACCCAGAAATGAGGACAGCAGCCTTCACGGGCTCCAAATGCCTCAGGGGTGGGGCCTGGAGAGAAAGCCTCAGTCAATTCACAGAGAAACCAGGCCTCACCATCTAAGGGCCCACCCTGGCCAGTAGCGGGGTGGGGGGAGAATGTCACAGAGACTCACCTCAAAGCAACAGTCCTGGGTCCAAGCTCCCTACAACCCAAGCTTTTTCAGGGGTCCTCCAGTCCCAGCCAGGCCTAAGTCTGCTTGTCTTCAGGATTAGGCAAGGTTCCTTTCTACCATCCCTCTTGATCTACCAGGCAAGCCACTTGGTCTTTTGTGCCTCAGTTTCCCCTTCAGCAAAGGGGATGGATGAAAGCTGATGAGCCAGAGGTCCTGTCACATGTAGAGGACTCTGTTCCCTCTGACTATTGGTTCCCACATATATGCTCGTCTGACCCACCAGGCACCCAAACATCAGCAAAACGCACTACCCAGCCATTCACTGCAATAACACTCTTTCTGACTCAACGGAGCACAGGAAACTTGAGGGCAACCACAAGGGCTGGCAGGGAAGTGTTTAGACACCACATACGACATGAGGGACCATCTTCTTCCTTTGAAACCTCCTGAGGTTTACCCTGGGGGCTGGGCATTCAGCCAGGAAAAACACAGGTCTGACGGTAGGGTGGGAACTGGTAACTAGAGCAAGGGGGAAATGGAGGCAGGAGAGCACAGGTCTCAGACCCAGGCTGCAGGGTGGTGGGGTGGGGGTGGAAACAAGACTGGTATAATAGGGGGTGATCCAGGCACAAACGTAGGGAGGCTCTGGGCAGTGAGGACAAGCCATGGGATCAAAAGTCCAAAGGATGCTTGGAACTTTCCATATGAGGGGACATAGGTTGCTGGCTCCAAGCTGGACGGCAGGGGTAGGGTTCTAGGGAACCACTGAGTTAGGGCTCCCCCAGAGATCAGCAGGCAGGGCCTGCCAGCAGGGTGGTCAGCCAGAGCATCAGGAGAATCTCAGCCAGGTCTAGAGCTCTGATGGCCCTCCCTCCCTACAGGCAAGCTTCATTTCCTTCACTGTCCCTACAAGCCCCAGGCTTGCCATCCCTAAAGGGAGAGGTGTGAACATCGGGCTAAAGGGCAGAAGCCAGGGGAAGAGGTGGGACAGCGGATGAGGAAGCAGGGGTCTGTGTCAGGGCTAGGAAGGGGTGGGTTTTGATTCAGAACCTTTGCACATACTCCTACTCCCCCCAAACTTCGCCCAGGAGCCACACCCCAGGGGCCTCCGAGGCACAAGTGGAAAAACAGGTTCAGGTCGGAATCGGACCAGAGAACCCCAGGAAGGTCTGGGAACGTCCGCCAGGCTGCCTCGAGGCCAGGACGGGGGACCGGGGGCGGTCTGACGCGTCCCGCACCCGGGCGGGGAGCTACAGGTGATGGGAGCCACAGGTGATGGGAGGTGATGGGGGCGTCGGGGCGCCCCCCGCCGGAGACGCCCGGCCCCTTCCCACCGCGGCCCCGCCGGCTGCCTCCACCAGGGCGGGGAAAGGAGGCTCAGTGATCTGGCACGGTGTGGGACGGAGACTGGATCTGCTCCGCGGGCCGGGAGACAGGTCGGGCTTCTGTCCTGCCGCCAATATCCGAGCAAATGCCCCTCCGACCCCCTAAAACAAGGGGGCGCCCAAAACTTGACTCAGTTCCCCGGACTCCAGGCGCCGGCCCGCGGGCCAAAGAGGCCGAACTCACGCCAGTCCCTGACCTCGCGTAGGGCCGAAGGGTGGGACTCGCTGGGGGTCGGGGTCTCCGGCTCCGCCCCACTGCCGCCCACCCCGGCCGGGGGCGCAGGGGCTGCCTCCCGCGTGGCTGCTGGAACCACCGCGGAAGGGCTGGGGTCCGCCCGCTGGGCGGGCGGCGAGCCGCGGCGCGGGGGCCGGACTCACCGTGCGGAGCTCCTGGGTTCGGTCCTTCATGCTCCCGGGAGTGGCCGCGGGGCCGGCTGCAGCCTTGCGAGCCCCGCATGCGCGACGGCCGCCCGGCGGCTGCGCAGCGCCGGCCCGGCCCCGCCCCGGCCCCCGGGACCCCGGCCCAGCCCCCAGCCCGGCCCCGCCCAGCGCCGGCCCCGCCTCGCCAGGCCTCGGCCTAGCGCCGAGATGTGGGTGTCCTACTCCTTGCCTCCAGCCCCATCAGGGTCCTCTGTTGGGTCGAAGACCTGGGACCTAGCCCCCTGCGTTCTAGACGCTTGATCCCTTCCTGAGATGGGGCCCCAGGGCCCTTGCTCCCTCACCTGCCCCAACTCCCCCTTGACTTAGCTGCTCAGCATCCCGCTTTCTGGACCCTGGATCTTCACCCCCAGAGCCTCTCACATCTCTGGGGATTTGCTCGGGGTAGGATCCCCCCTCTTGATTTTATTGCTTGGAACCTCTAGCAGCCCCCTCCAGAAACCTCCAGAGTTCCAGCCTCTGAGCCCCTGCCCTCCCTACTTTGTCCCATTATCTCACCCATTTAGGCTCTTGCCTCCTCTTTCCCCAAGATTTTCAGTTCACAGGTCTGATGCTGGATGACCACTCCTTTCCCTTTAGTTTCCACTCCCAGGAGAATGCAGGAACCCTTCTATTTACAAGTAAGGGAGATCTAAGTTATAGCCCCCTCTCCTTACCCCTTTGCTGCTTCCCCAACCTTCAGTCCCAGCCCCAAGCCTAAGATCCTCTTTCCTATCTAGAAGCTGGGGCCCAGCTCCCTCTGGCACTAATGGGAAGACCTTAGCAGACTGTAGAGGGATGGTTGGTGGAGGCTAGTCAGTAGCAGATGCTTCTTTACTGGTCCCAGCCAGCATCTTGTTGGGACAGCAGCCACACACACACCCCAGCTGTCCCTTCTGTGCCCTGGCCCAGACCCTCTGGACCTCAAGCCAAGCACTGCCCCTTCCCTTTCCCAGGGCTGCCAAGGTGTTGCTCTGGAGCTGGGCCCCCTGCTGCCCAGTGCGTCCGGCCTGGCACTTCTCCCAGACTGTGGGCACAGGTTAATTGGCTGGCAGACAGCCTGGAGACACTGTTCCAGCCATCGCTCCTTCCCTGGAAATTCTGGCCCAAGACTAGCTTAGATGTAGCATGGCACGAGAGACAGCCACACCCCTTCCAGTTGTTCAGACCTCAACCTTGAATGTCCCACAGGACAAGCATTGGTGGTGCCTCATTTGACAGATGCAAAACAAGGACTCACCTGCTAGAGGGACTTTCTCAGGGTTACAGGGAACAAATGACAGAGAAAGTGCTGCCTGACTCCTGGTCCAGAATACTTTCCTGTGTGCAGCATGATTCAGTGGAGTGGTCATGGGTGCACCCCAGAGCCGAACGTGTGGCCCTGCAGGGAGAGGGCAGAAAGGGGAGACACAGCTCTACCTCTCAGAAAGCACCAGTGTCAGGCCAAGTATTGCTTCTTGAAATGCATATTAAATGGTAGCATGGAAAATAAATAAAGAATGAACATGTATGTGCCCTTCACCTTAAACTCTTTCTTTCTGATAGAAGTCTTACCCCCATTCAGTCACTTATTCATTCATCAAACGTTCTCTTGGACACCATGCTCTGGTGTCACTGTTCTGTAAGGTGCTCCTAGCATAACGGGAGAGACAGACATGATTTCAATATGTGAGGGATCCAGGGTGGCTTCCCAGAGGCGGTGATGTTCCAGCTGTGTGCTGGAAGAGTGGGGTTGCAGTAGGGGGTATTGCAGGCTTTCTGGACAGAGAAAAGAGTGTGCCCAAAGACACTGGGGTGAGGGTGAGGCAGCATTTGGAGAATCTCAGGTGCTCAGGTGTGAGGGTGAGTGTGAGTGGAAGATGAGTGAGGAAGGCCTTGAAAGTTAAATTTTATTGTGCAGACAAGGAGGAGACAATCAAGGATCAGACTTTCATTCCTTTAATCAAAAAGTATTGATTCAGCATTTACTATATGCCAACTGTTCTAGATGTCGGGGATGTGGCAGAAAACAAGACCAACAGAAGTCCTTGCCCTCATAGAGTCCACAGTCTAGTAGAGGAAAGAGATGATAAACAAACAAATAAATAACATATAATGGTGATAATATGCTATAGAGAAGATAAAATAGGAAAGAAGGGGTAGGAAGTGCTGGGTTCAAGCCTGTATTCCAATTTTAAATTAGGTGGTCAAGGAAGGCTGAGCTGGTGGCATTAGAGTATGAGGTCGGACAATTAAATTAGTGAACTCATCCTAGAAAAAAATGCTACATACCTCGTTGCTGAATATCACTATGGTCACCTTCCAAGAACTCCCCTTGGGTAGCTATGCACTGAAGCCAGTGCCCAGTCCACCCTTCAAAGCAATTTTGGAACTCTTTTTCTGGAATGGCCATCGGAGCTGTCATCATATTACCCTTGATGTTCTGAATGTCATTCAAATATCTTCCTTTCAATATATCCTTTCTCTTCTGGTAAAGAAAGAAGTCATTGGGGGCCACATCAGGTGATGAGAGAGACTGTTCCCATACAGTTTTTTGTTTACTGGCTAAAAACTCCCTCACAGACAGTGCCCTGTGAACTGGTGCATTGTCGTGATGCAAGAGCCATGAATTGTTCGTGAAAAGTTCAGGTCGTCTAACTTTTTCATGCAGCCTTTTCAGCACTTCCAAATAGTAAACTTGGCTAACTGTCCAGCTGGTACAAATTTATAATGAATAATCCTTCTGATATCAAAAAAGGTTAGTGGGCCGGCCGAGTTGGCTTAGGACACCAGCTCTGAGCAGCAGAGCCCCAGTTCGGATCCCACATGAGGGCCAGTGATCCTGCACCCTCTACAGCTAAGATGGTGAACAACAGCTCGACCTGGAGCTGGGCTGCCGTGAGTCACCAGCGATGGCATAGTCTGCAATGGGACTGGCCGGCAGCTGGCGTGAGCTTTCGTGAGTTGCCGTGAGCTGCTGTGAGCTGCCATCCAATGGATGGCGAGCGACTGCCCTACCCAGGAAAAGCACAATGATAACACCAACATGGGCCAGTGAAGTGACGTCCTCCACAACTAGACTGAAGAACAAAAGGACAGCAACTTGTCTGTTCCCCTTCCTCCATTCCCCAATGCTGTTCCCCTCCCCCAATTCCTCAATAAAATCTTAAAAAAGAAAAAAAAGGTTAGCAACATTGTTGCAATGAGTTATGGAACTTTATCATCAGACCTTGTAAATACTTGAAAATGGTGAGGAAGTGAAACATGTATGTCTCAGGGGAAAAGCATTCTGGACAGAGGGAACATCAAGTGCAGTGATCATGAGCAGAGAACATGTTGGAGAAACAGCAAGAAGGCAAGGATGCTTGCAGCATAGTGAGTGAGGGAAGAGCTCAGA
Source organism: Aselliscus stoliczkanus (assembly GCA_033961575.1). Classification (NCBI taxonomy): domain Eukaryota; kingdom Metazoa; phylum Chordata; class Mammalia; order Chiroptera; family Hipposideridae; genus Aselliscus; species Aselliscus stoliczkanus. The sequence goes on along the minus strand of CM066728.1, from coordinate 16,398,287 downwards.
GGAGGTGAAGTCAGAGAAGCCAAGGGAGAGGCCGTGTAAGAAATGGCTTCCTAGGGCTGGCTGAGTGGCACATTGGTTAAGCGCTGGCTTGGGAAGCTAGCGGCCCCAGTTCGGTCCCACATATGAGGGCCAGTGACACTGCCCTCAAAAAAAAAAAAATGGCTTCCTTTGGCTTCTACTCTCCGGGTAGGATGGGAGCCACAGGAGGGTTTTGAGCAGAGGAGGCCAATGATCCATCTTGGGCTTTAACAAGATTGCTCTGACTGCTCAGTGGAGAATAGACTGAAGGGGACACCGAGGAAGCAGGGACATCATTTAGGAAGTGGTTGCAATAATTCAGGTGGCTGGGACAAAGCTGATGACTTGGTGCTGGTGAGAAGTGGTCATATTCTGGATACATTTTAAAATCAGAGCCAATTGAGAAAAAGAAATCGATCTCAAGGATGACTAGAGTCAAGGGTTTTGACCTGAATACCTGGAAAGATGGTGTTGTTCCTGTTTGCAAAGGTGGGGGAAGAACTAGGGAAGAAGCTGGTTGGTGTAGGGGCAAATCAGGATTTGGGGTTTGGACCTATTAAGTTTGAGTTGCCCATTAGACAGCCCAATGGGGAGAGCAAGTAGGCCATTGCCCACGTAAGTCTGGAATTCAGGGAGATGTCCAGGATGGGTGTGGCCAGCATCAAAGGTTCTTAAAGGGGAAGAGGCCCCTCTGCAGCAGTGTGGACAGCTGGAAAACTGCTGTGGTATCCAGGAGAGGGACCAGGGACCATGACTGTCTGAACAAAAGTAGGACCCGTTGGGCTGGAGAAAAGGGTGAAAGGCATTCAAGAGATTTATTTAACATGGTATATACTTTATTTCAATTATCAAAATAATATGTTTGTGGTAAAACATGAAAACAATGACAGATATTATGAACTAGAAGCACCAGCCCTGGTGACTGACCATATGGATGAGAGTAGAATTGGCACCTGGATGGAGAAGGAGCAGATGGGGGCAGGTGAGGAGTTCAGACTGGGACGTGTAGCCCCGACATCCAGGGAGACATGGAGATGGTCAATGAGGAGCTGGAGTGGAACACCAGCTGGAGACTTGGGAGGCATCTGGTTTGGGGTGGAGATGCAAGTTGCAGGCCACAGTCCAGAGAGAGTGTGTGTGCGTGCATGTGTGTCTATGGGAGAGAAAAAACAAGGGCTGAAGGTGGGAGAGGAACGCTCCTCACAGGTGAGGGATGGGCAGAGACAGAGGAGTCAGAAATATGGCAGGGTTTAAAATAGAAACTGCTGCACAAGACATCATGAATCCCCAGAGCAGCTAACTTCCCGAGACCAGGGACCACTTCATAGAGGCAGGGCATTTGAATTGGGGCGTAAAGAATGATGACCAGGGCCGGCCGAGTGACACATTGGTTAAGCACTGGTTTTGGGATGCCAGCGGCCCCGGTTCGGATCCCACATGAGGGCCAGTGACACTGCCCTCTACAGCTAACAACAGCTCCACCTGGAGCTGGGCTGTGCGAGCCCCGGTGATGGTGTGGGCTGCAGCCCCTGCTGCAGTGGGCTGCCATAGGCTACAGTGAGTGGCCCACAGCCAGCGTGAGCGGCTGGCAGCCAAGCGTGAGCTGCCAATAGCCGCGATGAGCGACATCCAGAGGCCAGCGACCGATCTGCCTCATCCGGGAAGAGCGCAATGACGATACCAACAGTGAAGCAACATCCTCCACAACTAAACTGAAGAACAAAAAGACAGCAATTTGTCTGTTCCCCTTCCCCGATTCCCCAACGCTGTTCCCCTCCGCCAATTCCCCAATAAAAAAAAAAAAAAAGAATGATGATGAGGTGAGGAATAGTACTCGGCGCTATTATAGCACTTATTGTCCTGTGGGGATATAGTCTGTATTGGGTGTCTGTCCCCTCATTTGATGGGAACATCTAAAGGGAAGGAACCAGGTGATGTTCTCATGAATTTCCCAAGGCTGCTACAGAAAGTGTGTTTGTGGAGTGAGTAATAAACACCAGCACCCTGGAATGAGCAGTATTACTATAAAGGAGCACTGGGGGGAAAGCTGGACATCTGGGGGCACCCAAGGCCCCTGGGTGCAACTTGGGGTTTCCATCCTACATGTACCTTGCCCACTGGATCCCTGATGTTGGCAACTGCTGCCACCTGCTGGGCAAGGCTGGTGTTGCCTCGCCCATGCCATCACAGAGCACCTGTGTGCCCAGGTTGGGAGGAGAGTCACTGCCTGTCTTCCAGAAGCCTTCAGGCTGGTGGCAGAAATACCTTGACAGTGACAAGATAATGATAAGGAAGTACAGGGCTTTAGGGGTCTGGAGGCAGTTTGTGTAGGATTCAGGAACAAAGCTGTCCCGGGACAGAACCCTGGGGAGTGAAAAACAGGAAGGGGCAGCTGACCCAGGCTCCATGGCTGGGGAGTGTGTGTGTGTGTGTGTGTGTGTTCCTGTTGTTGCTTTTCTGCCACTTTCAGGCAGGCTCACTCCCTCTTTCTCCTCTCCTGGGAAGTCTGGACCCGACCCATTATTGTACAAAGCCCTGGCCACTGTGTGAGGTGCATCATCTAACCCTTACTGTGACCCTATCAGGGCGGCCCTCCTTTAGTGCACTTCACAGATGAGGATGATGAGGCTCAGGGGGGTAAACAAAAATATCCTGAGGGCTGGGTGACACGGTTTGTAAGCTGCCCGGCCCTGCACATGCCAGCTGTTTTGACCACAAAGCTGACCCCTCTGACCAGCTGACAGCTCTCTTTCTCCCTTCTAGACTCCTCTACCCCAGCCCACCACTATGCTGTAACCATCTTCTCTGAGGCCTGAGCTCAGCCATTCTGGGGGAAACGGGAAGGAGGGAGATACGAGCAGTGGGCATGAGTCCCCCTACTTGGTGTGTGATACTGGAGGAAGGGCTTTGCAATGGAATTCACTGTGTGTCTGAATACAGGGTTATTCCCCCTTTCCCAATGAAAAGATTTAAAAAAAGAAATTTGGCCCGTAATTCTAATTTAAACATTTAGGGATGCAGGTGAGATAAGCAATTCTTTACTTATAATATTTAGTTAAAATATTTAAACTTTAAATATTTAAAATCATGTACTTCTTAGATGCCTTTATTTCAAAATAATTATTTTCTACTCTCATGGTTTGTGAAAGTTTATTCAAATCTTTCACTTGCATTTCTACCTCTCATTGTCATGTCATGTGTCATCCCTAGCATCTCCTTTGAGTTCCCTAACACAGTTTTTTCAAACATGTCATCTTTATTGTGCTTGGAAATACAGCACTTTTTGAATCTATGAATGATGCTGTTGCTAGAAATATTATTCCAAATCATTAGAATGGTGGTTTTTCATGGAAGTGATAGATTAATATTTGTGGCACAGAATTATACACAATAGCAGTCTCCAGGTCCTTCCTCATTCTCTCTCCCTGCTTAATTTTTCTTCACAGCACTTCTTACCATCTGATATACTTGGTCACTTGTTTATTGTCTGTTTCCCCTCACTAGAATGTGAGCTCCATGAGGTCAGGGAATTTTGTCTGTCTTCCTGTTTTATGTCCATCACCTGGAAACATGCCTGGAACATAGCAGGTGCTCAATAAATATTTGTAGAATAAATGAATAACTGTAAAGCTTTTAGAAATATTTGATAGCCCAATGGCAGCCAGGGCCATGCATGAAAAGGCAATGGAGATGGGTGGGAAAGTAGCCTTACAGAACCTGAGACCAGGTCAGGCAGGCATCTAAGTCAAGGGGAACCTGGTTATTTTGGGAGATTAGCTACCTACAGGGGGATTGAACAAATTATCAAATATATTGAAGAGATCTGGGAAAATGGGGTAAAATATGGGAAGGGGAAAAGATGGAATAAATCCAGCCATTGGACTGGAATTTAAGCTCTAAATGTAAACATTGTTTTCCATACATGTAAATTGTATTACTTAGGGTTTTCCAGAGAACCAGAACCAATAGAATAAATATATAGAAAGAGATTTATTATGAGGCATTGACTCACAGATTATGGAGGTTGAGAAGTCCCACAATCTTCTGCCTGTAAGTGGGAGACTTGGAAAGCCAGTAGTGTAGTTCCAGTCTGAATGTGAAAGCCTGAGAACCAGGAACACCAGCGATGTAACTAGCAGTACGAGGGCAGAAGGCTGGTATCCCAGGCCAAGAAGTCAGGAAGAGAGAGAATTCAACCTTTCCTCTGCCTTTAGTTCTATTCAAGCCCTCAACAGATTAGATGATGCCCCCACCCAATGGGGAGGGCCATTTGCTTTCCTCAGCCCACCGAGTTAAATGCTAATCTCACCCTCACAGACACGCCCAAAAGTAATGTTTAACCAGGAAAAATTTTTAACCAGTCAGGTTGACACATAAAATTAACCATCACACAGATAAACAGATGTAACTGTGTGTTTATGTGTGTGTGTAAATGTGTGTCTACAGAGTGGGCCTGGGAGTAGAGATTACCCTAATGGCAACAAGCACACTTACCACCCAGATCTTGGTTTCAAAATACTAGGCCCCACCAAAAAGAACCAGGTGTTTGTCCAGAAACAGCTAATTCTAGGGCTGGCGCAGGGAAAAACAAGATGAGCCTGGAATATCTTGTTGAGCCCAAAAGAAAGACAGTGTTCAAAGAATGGTGGCACGTATCCAAACAGCAAGAGGTCAGCAAGGGGCACCTATTGACCAAACCCAGGACAATTTGAACATCGAAATAAATGATAGGAATGGGTTAATGCATGGAATAAAATAGGAAACCACGATCCCATCTGATATAAATAAATAAATAGGGGTGAATAAAAAGTTCTTTACAATAGAATATCAACAAATAATTGTAGAAGAAATGATGAAATTAGAAAATCATCATTTGGGAACTATTGTGATAATAATTAATTTGGGTAAAAAAACATCAATGGATGCTGAAACTTATGGGTGAAAGTGGGATGAAGAAAAGGAAGTTTCAACATCTCAAAGTACCTCCCTTCTCTCATACTTATTGAGCATGATCAAGTGATCAACATTAATACTGCCAGTCATGGTTGCAAATGATATTGGATATGAGATACAGCATCATTTCTGTGATATTTCCTCCCAAAATGTATAACAGTGGTCTAAATCACGAGGAAGGATTGGACAAATGCAAATTGAAGGATGGTCTACAAAATAACTTCCCTGTAATCTTCAAAAACGTCAAGCTCGGGCCGGCCGAGTGGCGCATTGGTTAAGAGCTGGTTTTGGGATGCCAGCGGCCCCGGTTCGGATTCCACATATGAGGTCCAGTGACACTGACCTCTACAGCTAACAACAGCTCCACCTGGAGCTGGGCTGTGAGCCCCGGTGACGGTGTGGGCTGCAGCCCCTGCTGCAGTGGGCTGCCACAGGCTACAGTGAGTGGCTGGCAGCCAGCGTGAGCTGCCAATAGCAGCGGTGAGCGACACCCAGAGGCCGGCGACAGATCTGCCTCATCCAGGAAAAGCGCCGTGATGACACCAACATGGGCCAGTGAAGCGACGTCCTCCACAACTAGACTGAAGAACAAAAAGACAGCAACTTGTCTGTTCCCCTTCTCCGATTCCCCAGTGCTGTTCTCCTCCCCCAATTCCCCAATAAAATCTTTTAAAAAAAAATTGATCAAAAAACAAAACAAAACAAAACAGAACAAAAAACATCAAGCTCATGAAACTCAAAGAATGCTGCAAATAATGTTCCGTTCTAGACTGAGGGAAACTAGAGAGATGTGACAACTGTGTACATTGCTTGATACCATAGTACATTTTTTTTAACCATAAAAGGATATTTTGGGGGGACACTGAAGAGCAGTTTGAAATTGTTTCCAAAGAAAAAAGTTAAAAAAAAAAAAATGCCTGGCAACAGTGTTAGCCCTTCTGGCTGACTCCTGCCAGTCTCAGGATTCATTTTGTATAAGCTCCTTGTGGGACCCTTTTGACTGACTTGGAAAGAGGGGCCTTCTTTGTGCTCCCACTGCCCCTGGACTCCTGCTAGCCCAGAAGGTCCCTGAGAGCAGGGATCCTGTCTGGATCATGGCACAAAGCAGCCTCTCGACACACTGAGTGAATCTCCTCAACGAAAGGGGTGTATTTGGGAATACAGCTCAATCTCACCTCTTCACCTGGGGTTCAACTAAAGAAATTGTTGTGTGGTTAAGAGCTGCCTTGGGGGCCGGCCGAGTGGCGTGGCAGTTAGGCGCTGGCTTGGGATGCCAGCGGCCCCGGTTCGGGTCCCACTTATGAGGGCCAGTGACACTGCCCTCAAAAAAAAAAAAAAAAAAAAAAAACAAAAGAGCTGGCTTGGGATGCCAGAAGCCCCAGTTCGGATCCCATATATGAGGGCCAGTGACACTGCCCTCAAAAAATAAATAATAATTATCAGCCGAGTGGTGCAGTGGTTAAGCGCTGGTTTGGGAAGCCAGTGACCCCGGTTTGGTTCCCACATATGAGGGCCAGTGACACTGCCCTCAAAAAAAAACTAAGAAATTCTTTTTCTTTCTTTCTCTCTCTCTCTCTCTCTTTTGTGGGCAGTGTCACTGGCCCTCATATGTGGGAACCGAACCGGGGCCGCTGGCTTTCCAAGGCATCTCTTAACCACTGCGCCACTCGGCCAGCCAGGGAAAATTCCCTTTTATACCTTTGATGTCACTGGAATCTCAATGATCATATTGAGAGAGGTATGGGACACCGAGACCCCCTCCAGAGCATTGCAGATGCCTGATGCTCAAGGATCAGAAAGGTGGAAATATTGGAGGAATGAGCAATATTGCTAGGGAAGATGGACATTCGAGATATTTGGATAAATTTACCGGGAATACTTCAACTTTTTCCTTCTGTTTTCTGCTGAGGTGAGGTTATAGTTATATGTGTGGATAATGCCATTCAAGGTACCAAGGTGCCAACCCTTCAGGTTGGGGGGCTAGGGCACCTATGTCTCAGCATTGGAGCAGGCCTTGCTGTCCTTTCTCTTCTCCTGATGTGGGTAGAGCACCCCCTTGGGGTGAGAAACACATGAGAGGATCTGGGCCTGGCTGGAGGGTTCCAGGATCTAGGAGGGGAGGAAGAGGCCTGGCCTGCCTACCTGGGGCGGGGCCTGACAGGAGTGCCTTGATAGGAAGGGAGGGCAAAGGGCCATGTCCCGCACCTGCCCCACCCGGCTGACAAGAGTCCCTGTCACCAGGCCACCCTTTCCGTCAGGGGTTCTCGAGGGGTAAGTGTGCTTCTGAATCCACCTCGTCCCCTTCCTGGAGATCAGGTGAGACTTTTTTACCTCTTTGAGGGTCCTAACACTGTCCCCATGCTTACCCTTTGGCCAGGCAGGGGCCACCCTTCAGCATGGCACAAGTCTCTCCTTGCTCTATTTTCAGAAGTTCATGAAACTGGGGCACTGGGTGGCAGGTATGGAATCTCAGACCCTTCCTCTTCTGACATCAGCATCAGGGCCAAGACCAGAGCGGAAGGGCCCCGAGTGGGGCATTTCATCCAGGCAAGCCCCAGATCACTGTTCCCTCCTCTGTCGCCCTACAACAGAGTCCAGGATCCCAAGTGACTGGAGCACTGGGGGACATCCAGGCAGAGCCCTCGCTGGATCAAGTACTCCAGGAGCGGGATGAAGCCATTGCTAAGTGAGAGGCAATTGCTTGTAGGGGTTGGGGAGACAGTGGGTGGCTTACCCTCAGGACTCTGTGCTGCTATAGGAGGGGAGAGGGGAGTCAGGAATTGCAGGTGGGAAAAGTCACACAAACACCCAGCCAGTCATAAGGCAGGGGCGGTGGCCACACTTACCCACCCCTAAGGCCCAGCATCAGCTCTGCAGGGCCCAGGCCTCAGGCTGTCCTCCCTGCTACCTCTAGGAAGCGGGCAGTGGAGGCTGAGCTGGACACATGCAAAGCCAAGTTACGAGCTGTGGAGACCCAGCTGCTGGAGGTCCTGGAGGAGAAACTGAGACTGAGGAAGGAGGTGGAGGCCTGGGAGGTAGGGTGGGAATGCTGGCCGGGCCTGGGAGGCACAGGGAGATGGGAACAGGGTTTGCCCCTAAGCTTCCTCTCCTGCCCTCAGGAGGACATGCAGCAGCTGGTGTGGCAGCGGGTCCAGAGTCAGCTGCAGAGAGAGTCCAGGAGCACTTTGGGAGCCCCCATGGAAACTGGAGCTGCCAGGGCCCCTTGGGGACGATTCCCCGTGGCTCGATGGGGGCGTTGGCGGTGAGAGAGCTCAGCCCAGGACCTTGAGAGCAGTGTCTTTATTTATTAAAGCTTGTGGTCTGACCACCTTTACACACTCATGCCCTGTCAGTGCCTGCCTGAGTCCTTCTGTGCAGAAACATGGAGCAGGCCACAGGGTCTTGAAGCCTGGGTTTCAAACATGCCCCTTCTGGCCAGCAACAATTAGGTCAGAAAGCCTCGGATGGCAGCCATGAAGTCCTGCGGGCAGTCGGCGTGGATCCAGTGGCCAGCGTTAGGCACGGTCTGCATCTGGGCCCGAGGGAAGAGGCGTCTGATCTCAGGGTAGTGGCTGGGACTGTCCATCAAAGAGAAGGCCACCAAGAAGTAAAAGTGGGGAGATGGAGAGAGAAAGAGAGAAATGGAGGCGGAGCCAGGAGAGATGGAGAACCGTGTGAGTCCACATGCCCCATGGTGTTTCTGAGCTCTCAGGAGCTCCCTGCCCAAACAGAAGCCCTCCCTGAGGCAGGTACCCCAGGCTGATTGCTGGATAAGTAAGGCATGCCCCACCTGCCACCCAGCCTGGCTTACTGTACGAATTCAGAGTTTCCACCAAGGAGGAAGAGGGTTGGCCCAGGGTAGGATTCTTGGCATAATGGGAAGGCCATGATCTTGTCCACGTGCTGGGCCAAGGCATCCAGGTTCACCCTCCAAACAAAGCGGCCACCTGCCTCCACCAGGTTGGTGAGTAGGAACTGCCGCACGGCAATATCCTGTAGGGAGTGCAGTTGGGGGAGCTCCCTGTGACACCTGAGGCCACTCCTCTTCCCTGACAGGTCCACCATCTGGGGGCTTGGGAGCATCACCTGGATAACAAGGCTGAGCTGTTCATTGGCTAGTTTGCGGGCACAGGAACGGGACACCTCATCTGGGATGTCTATGGCCTTCATGGCTGCCATGTAGGTTGGGAAATCCGAGCTGGATGTGGTCTCCGCTGGGCTGATGTCCACAGCAATCAGGCGGTCCACCAGCTCTGGCTGTGGGAGAGAACCAAACTGGAGACTTAGCCTTAGGGCAGGTACAGTGGGTCGCAGGCACAGTTCCCAGATCCCGAACTTGGCCATCCAAGGCTCCTTTGAGTCCCAGGTTGCCTGCTGGGCACTCAGAGTCCACAGTGGATGAGAGGAAGCCCTGGATAGGGACAACTCACCCTCTGTAGTGCCAGCAGCATGGCTGTCTTGCCTCCCATGCTGTGGCCAATGAGGACACAGGGAACTAGGCCTAGCTGGGGCAGGAGGTCCTGCAGGTCCTGGCTCATGGCTTCATAGCTCATGTCTGGGCTGTGGGGGCTGTCACCATGGTTCCGAGCATCCACTGTCAGCACCTGGGGAGTTGGGTGAGAAGGGCAGCACTGGTATCCAAATTTGGGACATAGGCAGGCCTGCAAGTCTGGCAGGTTGAGGGGGTGGAGAGCCTTGGGAGAGATCCTGAAGTGAAAGAAGGGCTCAGATGGTGAGAGGGCTCAGTTCCCTAGAGAACCCAGAAGAAGAACCTGGGGCCACTCTGCCACAGAAGGGAAGGCCCAAGGAGTGTGATCACATCTCTGAAGGTCTGGCCTGGTTGGGTGGCAACCCTAGAGAAGGCCGACGTCAAAAATTTCCAACAGTTGAAGCACAGATGGATGGGGCTGCTGTACGAGGTGGTAAGCTCCCTGTCACCCCTGGTGAACAAACAGGAGTTGGCTCCGTTAGTGGGGAGGGTGTTGGCACTTAGGCATTGGACAGACGGGCCTAGCTCAGTGTGGAGCATGCAGATGGAGATAGGCTGGACGGAAGGAGGCACAGGGAATGAATGGGGTCCATTTAGGGCCTGGGTCTGTCCCGCGAGCTCCATTCTTAGGTCAACCTCTCCTTTCATTTCTGCAGGTATCTGTCAATGCTCAACGGCGGCCCAGCACCGAGGGAAGAGGCGGGCCTCGCCTCGCCCTCATTCCTGGTCCCGCCCACCAGGCCCCGCCTCCCGCGGGACCCCGCCTCTCCCGGAAGCTCACCCTCCGGCCTGTCTGCTGGGCCAGGGCTTTGGCGATGGAGTTAAAGTTGGTTTTGCAGCCGAAAAGCCCATGCAGAAAGACGAGGGCCGGGCGGGCCGCCTCCCCGTCCAGAAGTTTGTAGGAAAGCGGCACCGACCTGAAAGGGAGGAGCAAGGATGGGGGCAGATTCTGAGCAGGATGGTGAAGAGGTGTGGGGGGAGCGGCCTGAGAGGGGGCGGGCCCACGCGGGGAAGGTGGGGCCTTCGGGGCTGGACAGGAGTGGGAGGATTAAAGGACGGCCTCCCACCGGGCGCCCTTGACTGACCTCGGCTCGGCACCGCCTCGGCCGCTGCTGCTGGGTGTGACATGAACCCTGGAGAAGTTGGTTCTGAAAAGGCTGAGCCCCCTATAGGGGAGCCTCCTGGCGCAGGCCCAGCAGAGCATGCCCCGGTGCCACTACCCAGCGAGCACCTCGCAAGCAAGTCCTGTGCCGTAGCTCCGCCTCCCGCCTTTGCTCAGAGCCCCGTCCAGTTCTGACTGGTGCTCCGCCTCTTCCCCGCCCCGTATCGCAAAATCCCCCCCGCCTTTCTTCACGTTTCCTTACGTAATCTCAGAGAACTGTCAATCCCCATCCAGCCCCGCCCTTTGCACCTCCTCGTTATCTCCTTAGGCACCGTGACTGAGGGCTGGAGCACGGGCCCTGGCCCCGCCCCTGCCCAGCGAAGCTCCGCCTAGCCCCTCCCAGCTCTGAATCCTTGCGAGGAGACAGGGCCCTGCTGTCTGGGAATCCGGTGGCAGCCTCTCAGATTGTCCTGGGTTTTGGCGCGGGCTCTGGGCAGTCACGGGGCAGGTCCTTGGCGATCCAAGACTGTACCTTCGCCAGTGCCTGTCGCTGCACCGGCTTCTCTGCCCTCACGCACTGCCTTGGGTGGGAGCCATACTTTCAGTGCTGCAGGCGGGCGCGGGTGAGAGGCGAGCAGTGCTCCAGAGCCAGAGATCCAGGAAAGCCAGATGGAGCATCCCTTACCCATCCTGAAGTCATGGACTCTAGAAAGAGGTGGGAGGGACTCTAGAGGTTATCTTCAATCATCCCATGTCTCTGCCCGTTACAGGTGGGGAAACTGAGGCAAACCAGAACCTCTGGTCTGCCATTCATGACGCGTCAAAATGGAAGGCCAAGGTCAAACCCTGGTCAGGCGTTTTTGTACTAGTGGGGACATCTGAGCCGAAATGGCTCAGATCTACTCCTCCTCCTCACCCCCTACCCCTCATTTACCAATAGAGAAATACACTATCCTCCCCCTCTTGAAATCAACACATCCTGAAGAGAGATCACCTTCCTTTGGAAGCCTGACCCACTGCCCTCTTCTTTCCCCAGTCAGGGATCGTGGTAGTGGTCGTGGTGGTGGTATTGTCTCAGGTCTCATCTGGCTTCTGCTGCAGTCCGTTCTTCAGCAGTTATAAGAGTACCTGCTCTTTCTACAGCATTCTGCTCAGAAATGTTCAGGGACTCCCCATCCCTAAAGTTGAGAGTTGAAACTTCATCAGCAAATCCCAGGCCTCCCCCAGTCCGATCCTACCTACATTTCCGCCCATGCTCCCTGTTCTCTTATTCCCCAATGAGGCACCCCAAGAACTACATTACACATCTTTTAGATTTTAACACTGCCCTCCTCCATACTCACTGCTGGGATGCTGTGTCTGCCTTCCAGATAGCTAGTTGCCTGAGTCAAGGATAACTGCCACCTCCTCCTCAAGCCTTCCCAGATTTCCCCAGTTGAAACTAATCTCTTCCACTCCATGTTCTCAAAGCATTTGTCAGGTCTACTATACAGTAGTATAGAACTGACCTTCTCTGTGTCCACCATAGTCTGGGGGTTCCTGGAGGACCAGAGCCATATATTGTTCATCTGATGCAAAGCGCAATGGCAATTTTACTGAATGATCATAGAGAGGTTCAGGGCACTGAGGCTTAGGTGAACGTTCAGCTCGTGGCTGGGTCTGTGCCCCCTCCAGGAGATGACACCTGGGTTAGCCAGGGTTACACCCTCCACCCACCCAGTCTTTAGGGCAGGCTGGATGGAGTCCCGACCAGTAGGAGGCATGCTAATTCTAAGGCCTGATAAATGCCTTGTTTAATGAAATGGCCCCCATCAGCCAGGGGGACTGGTAGGTGTTTTGTCTAATCTGAGGAGGCTTTGAAGTCACTGGGTACTATACACACACCAGGTGGTGTGATCGTTGGTTGTCAGCATAGTCATCAGGGAAGTGATAAGGATACCTGAGCCCTGGATCCTCCAAGGCCTTGGGGGCTGGTCCAAAGCTTGGGTGGGATCCTCGGAGAGTTAATCAAGCAGTGTTTTTCTTGAGTTGGTGGAAGAAGGGGAAGGGGTTCATGTAATATTGGTGATTCAGACAGGTAGTATTGCAAACCACGCCCCCGACCCCAGTCTACTATCTAGCCTGATAACCTGAACCTGGCCCAGGACCCTTGCCATCAGCCCTGAGCCAGATCCCTGGGTCTAGGGGCAGAAGCAATGTTGAGGCATTCCTGAGTCCTGGGCCTCAGCCCTGTCGTGTGTCTGTCTGGTTAGGGCAGCATCAACAAGCAGAAAAACCAGTGTGCTTGAGGTTTCCATTTGTTGCTACCTGGTGAACACTCTGGTGATGGTGTGTGTTGGGGAGGAGTCAACCTGGGGGCCTGCCCACCCCTCTTCACCTCGTTAGGTATGACCCAGTGGACCGGCTGTTGGTTGGTGAGGGTTTCTCTTTTGGGGGATGTCAAGCCGCTGGAGGAAAGGCCATTTGAACCTCTGCTATGCTGAGGTGATGTTGGGGGGAAAGGGAAGAAAGGCGGTACAGAATGAGAACTCACCACCTCCACAAGAAGGTCGAGTCTACACTTCTGCGTCCCTGTTTCCAGTAGTCCCGACTCCCCTGTGTTCTCACCCTCATTTTACTGCTGTGAAAATGGAGACATGGAGGTGAAGTAACCCAGCTCCAATCACTCAGCCCGTGCGTGGCCCAGCCCGCATTCCTTCCATGGCTATGTGATTCCTATTGCAGTGTTCCGCCCTTCTGGCTGACTGTAGGCCCAAGGGGTGCGGCCTGCGAGGGCGGGGACACTGCACCCCGGTGGCCACGGTGTTGAATGGGTTAAGGCAGGGAGGCGGCGGGTGTCGCGTAACCGCACCTGGACCAGTATCGGTCACGTGGCCAGGGTTTCACCTGCCCCGCTGAGCAGGGACAATCAGGCCGCTGTTCCACGGTTGGTCGCCATGGTGACAGGAGTTAGCCTCGGGAGGTCACCAGGGCAAATTCCTGCCGGTCAACCGGGTGGGGCAGGAGTGTCAGCCGTGTTGGGGCCGGCTGAAGCTCTCAGAAGACCCCTTGAGGTTTCTCAGGGGACTGTTCCCAGGGTCCCCCCATGTGACTCACACCCAGCCTTCTTCTATCTCATCCCTCCCCGCCCCCCTCCGCTCCACTCACCCCCCCCACCCCCAAGCTTAGCTTCTCTCTTCACAGATTTTGAACCTGAGTTTATTAACCTGCCAGGACTTTCATCTATATTATCTTGTTTAATCTGCACAGCAGCCTTTCCCTCATGGGAATGCTAATCCCCTGTGCCTCCTCCAGACTCACTGAGTACTTTGAGAACCTTCTCTCCTTCCTTCAACAACCAACGGACACTTTTGGAAGTCTCTACTATGTGCCTTTCTACATATAGGCACCTTTCTAGACACACCCATGAACAAAACAAACTTGTGAACCCCACAACGATGGGTTCTGTGGAGTATTTATTTTCTTCAGAGTAGGTTGGGAAGACTCTTGAAGACCGTTGTCAGAAGGCAGGAGGAACCTGCACAGGGCCATCCCAAAGCTCCTGTGTCTGGTACACCTCTGGGGGCCTCTCTGCCACCTCCAGGCCCCCCTGCTCCTCCCCTCCAAGTTTTGCTCCAGGTCCACAGATCCTCCAGTTCTTGCTTTTATCCACTCACTTCTCTGCTCCAGAACCTTCAACAGGCTTTATTAAGAGCAATGCTTGTCAACCTTTTCTCTACCCAGGCTCATGTGCACCATCACTGCAGCGCCAGTAATAGTCTCATCACACACACAGATTCTTAGAGTGGGTGGGGTGAAGACACCTTCCCTTTTGGAGTGGAGGGAGTGGAGGGAGTCTTTGTATTTTGAAAAACAGCAACCTCCATGCCCTGTTGACAAACATCAGCCTGCAAGGTACAGTCTAGCCTTCCGGTCTGCATTTTGGAGACTTCATTTATTGAGCACCTACGATGTGCTAGGCACTGGAGATGCCAGGGTGAGTCCAGATCAACTCATAGACATGACAGTCTGGTGAAGACTATACTAATGGGTGTGTAATCACACATTGAGTAATATGCAAAGGAAAGTGAGAGTAGAAAACTGAGGCATCCGACAGGCCCTGGGGTCAAGTTAAGGTGGCTCTAAAGAAGTGATGCTTGAATGGAAATCAGAAGGCTGAGCAGGAGTATGCCCCAGGTGAAGGGTTTACAGTGGATGAGGGTGTTCTACAAGTGGGAACACCATGTGCCATGGTCAAGCCACCCCATCTCTCAACGCAGAATCTTAGGGGCCATTCTTGACACCTTCTTTCTTATACACACCCCAACCAATCCCTCACATAGTTCTGCTGATTTTTATCTCCCAAGTAACTCTGATATCCATCTACTTCTCTCCATCTCCATGGCCCCATCTCCCTCCTGCATTGCTGCCTCCTCACTGGACTTGTCCATTTGGGCCTCTCCAGTCCCTAAATGCTAAACAGCAAGATCTCATATTTCTATGTTAATCTAGTTTGTTCCTTCCTACGTTTTTCTATTTTTCTGTGCTCATTGCCCCCTGGGGATAAACATATGTGTCAGATCAGAAAGTAGAAAAGCTGGTTTATGTGTTTCAAAAACTGAAGCCCTGAGGGGAAGGGAATGCATTAGCAGAGACAAGTGTCTTGGACAAGAATGCGAGGGGGAGTCCACCACCTGCTTCTTGCAGGGTCCCCAGAGAGGAATGGCTCATGGGTTTAATAGGCAGGCAATACCATAGGCAGCTTGCAGAATATCCCCCAGTCCCAAGCCTAAACAGACACAATGTAAACCACAGGAAGGAGGAGGAGGCCAATGAGACAGGATGGTTATATCTCAGCAGTGATCACTGTTGCCTGAGGGCTGGATGCTGTCCCATCTCCTCCTCTCCCTCCCCCACCACTTCTTCCTTGCCCTTCCCCCACCACCCAGCAAATTTGGCCCTGCTGAATATCCTGGAACCGTGTCCCAACCTCAAGAGGATTAAAGTTCAATTCGTTTCTAACTGCCTGGGCAGAATGGAGCATCCAGGATATAATGTCATTGGATGTCTAAGTTGGTGGACTGATTTTCATAACTGCCACAATGCCATACACATTCATCAACTGACTTTCTTTATAAATCAACGATCCAATAATTCATTCAACAAATATTTACTGAGCACCTGCTAATGCCAAGTATGAATTATAGAGCTAGGAATATGGCAATTACATGGCCCTGTTCCTCAAGGAACAGACACACACACACACACACACACACACACACACACACACACACACACCAAAAATCCCTGGTTTTTCTTCTCTCTGCTGGGGAAGACAGGCCATAAACAAATAAACAAATAAATAAATATGTGACAAATTCAGAGAGCAGGCTGCTATGTTCTATGATAATTGGGATGGGAGATAGTTAAGTAGGGCAATAAGGAAAAACCTCAGGTAAGGTGACATCTGAAGGATAAGAAAGAGGTAGTCATATGAACACCAGGGGGAAAAGTGTTCTAGGCAGAAGGAATAGCAAGTGCAAAGGCCCTGAGGCACACAAGAACTTCTCTTGTTAGAGGAAGTCGGAGCAGAGAAAGCAAGGGAGAAAGCATATATGAGGCGGGCTGTGGTTGGTCCAAGCAGGGCCTGGTAGGAGATCTGGTCTTTATTCTAAGAGAAATGAGAACCAGTAAAGAATTTAAGCAGGAAGAGACATGATTTACATTTTTATAGGATTGTTTGGCTGCACCGGAGAAGGTGGGAGTCAGATTAAAAGGGAAATGTGAGAGGGGAAGGACAAGCAGCTAGGAGGCTGTTGCAGTTGTCCAGTTGGGACATCATGGTAATTTTTTTTTTTTTTAAAGATTTTATTGGGGAATTGGCGGAGGGGAACAGTGTTGGGGAATTGGGGAAGGGGAACAGACAAGTTGCTGTCTTTTTGTTCTTCAGTTTAGTTGCGGAGGATGTTGCTTCACTGTTGGTATCGTCATTGCGCTCTTCCCAGATGAGGCAGATCGGTCGCTGGCCTCTGGATGTCGCTCACCACGGCTATTGGCAGCTCATGCTTGGCTGCCAGCCGCTCACGCTGGCTGCTGGCCACTCACTGTAGCCTATGGCAGCCCACTGCAGCAGGGGCTGCAGCCCACACCATCACCGGGGCTCGCACAGCCCAGCTCCAGGTGGAGCTGTTGTTAGCTGTAGAGGGCAGTGTCACTGGCCCTTATGTGGGATTCGAACCAGGGCCGCTGGCATCCCAAAACCAGCGCTTAACCAATGCGCCACTCGGCCGGCCCTTCTTTTTTTTTTTTTTTTTTTTTTTTTTTTTTAGAGGGCAATGTCGCTGGCCCTCATATGTGGGACCTGAACTGGGGCCGCTGGCTTCCTAAGCCAGCGCTTAACCACTGCGCCACTCGGCCAGCCCATCATGGTAATTTTTGACTAGAAGATGGCTATTGAGGTAGAGAAAGAGAGATTTTTATTATTATTCGTTTATTGGGGTGACAATGGTTAAAGTTACATAGGTTTCAAGTGTACAACTCTATAATGCATCATCTATATATCACATTGTGTTTACCACCCAGAGTCAGTTCTCCTATCACCATATATTTGATCCCAGAGATAGTATAGATTTGAGATATACTTTGACTTAGAATTAATAGGACTCAATGAAGAGTTGGTTGGATAGAAAGGAAGATGGTGGTGAAGAAAAGGAAGGAACCAAGGACAACTCCCAGGTTTCTGGACTGAACTTGTGCTATTTACTGAGCTGTAGAAGGCTAGAGGGGAACATTTTTTTCCTCTACAGGGTACTAGTAGTGGGAGAATTTAGAGTTCCACTTGAGGCATGTTAAGCTTGAGATGCCCATGAGATATCATAAAATAGTTGGCTCTCCGTATCCTCAGATCTCACATCCATGGAATCAACCAATGGTGGATCAAAAATATTCGAAAAAAAATTCTCATAAAGTTCCAAAAACAAAACTTGAATTTGCCACAGCCAAGCACTATGCTGAATCCAAGTGAATGGAGTGATACATAAGTGTACCTACCCTGCTGTAGCCTCTATACAAACACTGCTCTATTTTCTTTTTCTTTTTTTCTTTTTTTTTTTTGAGGGCAGTGTCACTGGCCCTCATATGTGGGACCCGAACCGAGGCCGCTGGCTTCCGAAGCCAGTGCTTAACCACCGCACCACTCGGTCGGCCCAGCACTGCAGTATTTTCTATAAGGGACTTGAGCATTTTTGGATTTGGGTATCTGTCGGGGTTCTGGAACCAATCCCCCCGGATCCTGAGGGATGACTCTAGTTAACATTTACTGGGGTGCTTAACACGTGCCAAGTAGTTTTGTAAGTGCTTTATATCCCTTAATTTATATCCATTATATCCATTTACTCATTTAATCCTCATAATGGCTGTGAGAGGGTACATGTATTATTTATGATTCCTCCTTTATAACTGAGAGAATTGAGTCATAGAGGTGTTAATTAATTTCTCAGGATCACACAGCTTGGAACCTGCACGGCCAGGATCCAATCCCAAGTGGTTGGGATCTAGGGGCCGTATTGTTAACTGCTGCCCGCCAAGACCTCTGAGGTATTCAAGGAGGCAGCTGCACACCTGCGTGGGGAGCTTGGAGGAGAGGTCTGGGAGCCAGAGGATGTGAAAACCATGGGAATAGGAGAGACCAAGAAAGGGGGCAACAGCGCATGAGAGGAAGCAGGCCCAGGATAGAGGACCCTTGGAGTTAAGTAGAGGAGGACCGGGGAAGGGGGCAAGGGGAGAGGGCATGGAGGGAGCAGAAGGCCAGGTGAGAATGGTGTCACAAAGGGCAAGATAAGTGGAGATCCTGTGGAGAAGGGAACAGTAAACGATGTCAGAAATTGCTGAGTGTTGTGAGGAGGCTCCAGTTAGAAAAGTGACCATTGACTATGGCAACCGCTGGGGACCTGTCGGGAGCAGCTTGAAGGCATGAAGTTGTGGCAAGAGCAGACCAGAGTGGCTGATTGGCATGTGGGAAGGGAGGAAGCATGTCATCTGCAAAAAGTGACAATTTTCTTCATCCCAGTTTGGATGCCTTTTATTTCTTTCTCTTGTCTGATTGCTCTGGCTCAGACTTCCAGTACTATGTGGAATAACAGTGGTGAGAGTGAGCATCCTTGTTTTGTTCCTGATCTTAGAGGAAAAGCTTTCAGGTTTTTACTATTGAATATGATATTAGCTGAAGGCTTGTCATATATGGCCTTTGTTATGTTAAGATAATTTCCTTCTGTACCCATTTTATTGGGTATTTTAATCATAAATGCATGTTGTATCTTGTCAAGTGCATCTATTGATATGATCATATGATTTTTATCCTTTATTTTGTTTATGTAGTGTAACACATTGATTTGCATATGTTGAATCATCCTTGCTTCCCTAGATTGAACCCCACTTGATCGTGATGTATTATTTTTTTAATGTATCATTGTATTCAGTTTTCTAGTATTTTGTTTAGAATTTTTGCATTGATATTCATCAGAGATATTGGCCTGTAATTTTCTTTTTTTGTGTTGTCCTTACCAGGTTTTGGTATCAGGGTAATGTTGGCCTCATAAAATGAGTTAGGAAGTATTGCCTCTTCTTCAATTTTTTGGAAGAATTTGAGGATAGGTATTAAGTCTTCTTTGATGTTTGGTAGAATTCACTAGTGAAGCTGTCTGGTCTGGGACTTTTGTTTTTTGGGGAGGTTTTCAATGGCTGTTTTGATTTTCTTACTGTTGACCAGTCTACATAGGTTTTCCAATTCTTCATGTTTCAGCCTAGAAAGGTTATATATTGAAGGTTATATATTTCTAAGAAGTTGTCCATTTCATTTAGGTTATCTAGTTTGGTGACATATAAACTCTCATAGTATTCTTGTATAATCTTTTGTATTTCTGTGGTGTCCTTTGTAAATTCTCCTCTTTCATTTCTGATTTTGTTTGAGTTTTTTCTCTTTTTTTTTCCTTAATGAGTCTAGCCAGATGTTTGTCAATTTTCTTTATCTTCTCAAAGAAACTGCTCATTGTTGCATTAATTTTTCTATTGTCTTTTTGTTCTCTATTTTGTTTAATTCTGCTCTAATTTTTATTATTTCCTTCCTTCTGCTGATTTTGGGCTTCATTTGTTCTTCTTTTCCTAGTTCTTTAAAGTGAAATGTTAGATTGTTTATTTGAGACTTTTCTTGTTTTTTGAGGTAGGCCTGTACTTCCCTCTGAGTACTGCTTTTGCTGCATCCCTCAAATTTTGATACGTCATTTGTCATTCTCATTTATCTCCATGTATGAGATGTAATCAAACAAAATGGTGAAATGTTTAAATTTAAAACAATTATTACAGGGGCGGCCAGTTAACTCAATTGGTTAGAGTGCAGTGCTCGTAACAACAAGGTTGCGGCTTCGATCCCCACGTGGGCCACTGAGTTGCACCCTCCACAACTAGAATGAAACAACTACTTGACTTGGAGCTGATAGGTCCTGGAAAAACATACTGTTCCCCAATAAAATTTAAAAGTATATATACGGGCCAGCTAAGTGTCTTGTTGGTTAAGAGTTGGCTTCGGAGCGTGAGCTCTGAGCAGAAGGGCCACTGGTTTGGATCCCACATGAGCCAGTGACACTGCCCTCTACAGCTAAGATGGTGAACAACAGCTCGACCTAGAGCTGGGCTGCTGTGAGTCACTGGTGATGGCGTAGGCTGCAGCGGGGCTGCAGTGGGCTGCCCTAAGCTACCGATCTGCTTCAGCTGAGAGGAGCGCAATGATCACAATACCAACATGGACCAGTGAAGTGATGTCTTCCACAACTAGAATGAAGAACAAAAGGACAGCAACTTGTCTGTTCCCCTTCCCTGATTCCCCAATGCTGTCCTCTCCCCCAATTCCCCAATAAAATCTTTTAAAAAAAAAAAGGTTGTGTTTCCCTTCTGAAGTATATTATATAAATATATATATATATTACATTAAAGACACATTGCCATTAATTCCCCTCAAGATATTTCTATCAAATAAAAATATTATGGTGTGTCCTTATTCATCTTATTCACTGGATCTGGCACCATGCAACTTCTGTCTCTTCCTCAAAGTCAAAGTGACCATGAAACAAACATTTTGAATCGATTCAGAACATCAAAGCAGCCGTGATAGCACAACTAAGGACACTCATGAAAGAGAACTTCCAGAACTGCTTCAGAAAGTTGCAAGAACAATGGGATAAATGTGTTTGAAGTGAGGGGGAGTATTTTGAGGGTGTTAATGGCAATGTGTCTTTTATTGTAATACTTTTTAAAAAATTCAAACATTCACCATATTTTTTGATCATACCTCACATCTTTTGATCTCTTCTTTTATTTCTTTTTGACTCAGTAGTTGTTTAGTAGCATGTTATTTAATCTCCACATATTTGTGGGTTTTTTCCAACTTTTGCAGTTGACTTAGAGTTTCAAATCACTGTGGTCAGAGAATATGCTTGGTATAATTTCAGTTTTCTTAAATTTGTCGAGTTTTGTGCCCCAACATATGGCTTATCCTTGAGAATGTTCCATGTGCATTAAAGAATTTCTAATTGTCTCACGAATTTCATAAACTTTTTAACAGTTTGAATCAGAAACCATTTAAGGTCAACAACTATAATTGGTTGATATATCTTTTAAGTCTCTTTTGATCTATAGATTTTCCCACATCTCATTTTTTTTCCTTGAAAATGTTTTTTTGAAGAACCCATTCATTTCTCCTATAGAGGTACCCACATCTGGATTTTGCTGATTCTATTCTGTATTAATGTATTTGTTCCTCTCTCCTTTGTATATCCTGTAATTGATACAGGATCTAGAAAATTGATCAGATTCATATTTGATTTATTATTTTTACTTTTCTTCAAGACTACTTAGCAAGAGATGTTGTCCTTGATTTCTTTCTTATGGCAGCCAAGTTGTACTGGTTAGGTGCCTTTGGTGGGAAACCCCAAGTCAAACAGTCTTAAGCAACAAGAAAAGCTGCATCTCCCACAGTCAGAGAAACAGGGAAATGCTAAGGGCCCCAGGAAGGGGACAGTTACTAGACACAAAATGTTTCCAGGGCTCTAGGTTCCTCCCTTCCAGTCTTCCCTCCTGTCTCATTGCCTGGAGCTGTCACATGCCCACTCTAAACCAATCACCATGGAGGGAGAGAGAACAACCACTATGATTGGCTAAGTCTAATCAGGAGTTAATCCTGGTGGAGTCTGTTCCAGTTATCTATAGCTGCTTAAAATGAAGATCTTATATCCTTGCACACCATATGAGTATTTCTGAAGTTTCTAGAATTGGAATTGCTGGGTCTCAGAGTATTTTTTATATTTATAAGGGATTTCATATTTTGTAGAAGTGGTCACATTGCCTTCCAAAAATTGGTTATTGTATCTATATATACTTCACCAACAGAGAAAGAGGAAAACAAAAGAGGTAAGGGAGCACAGTGATTAACAACCTGGGCTCTAGCCGGCCAGACTGCTCGGGTTCAAAGCCCAGCTCCTCTGTGTAATATCTGTGTGAACTTTGGGCAAATAGTATAACAATGCTGTGCCTCAGTTTTCCTATCTATAAAATGAGGATGACGATAATAATGCCAGTATTCCTTCAACACTTGCACTTAAAAATTGTTAGCCATTATTATTCTCTCATATGGGTTATCATCATAGTGCTGGTTATTGTCCCCAAATCCATTCCCTGCCTCCTCTGTGCCTCTGGGAGGCTGACCTTTACAGGCTGTATCATCCTTGACTCCTGACTTCAGAGGGTGAAAGAGAGAGATGCTGAGCTATTTGTCTTCCTATTGCTCCTTGATTTGCTATGGTTCCAGCAGAGGCTGTGTCCTTCTACAGCTTCCTGTCCAATAACCTGTTTTCCATGGTTCTATCTTTCAACTTGGCTCCTTGTACTGTTTCCCCCATTTGCTTCTTTAGGCTTGGAGGTGGTAATGGCTCCCCACTATTAGTTTCTTGGTATCTCAATATCCTTTACTGAATTTTCTAACTCTATTCATACCTCTGTGTACATAGACATTCCAATAAAGTCTCTTCAAAATCCAGCATGCTGTCTGTTTTCTGACAGGCCCCTGATGACACAATTGCTATTTTTAAGTTTGCCAATCTGAAAGGGGGGAAATCTTTTTTTTTTTAAATTGGGGAACAGTGTTTTTCCAGGACCCATCAGCTCCAAGTCAAGTAGTTGTTTCAATCTAGTTGTGGAGGGTTCATCTCAGTGGCCCATGTGGGGATCAAACTGGCAACCTTGGTGTTATGAGCACTGCGCTTTAACCAACTGAGCTAACTGGCCACCCTTGAAAAGGGGGAAATCTTGTTTAATTTAGAGAAATATCATTTAATAAGGAAGTTATGCATCTTTTCATATGTTTATCAGCATAAATAATTCTTTTTATAATTGCTTCTTCTCCTTTGCCAATTATTCTATTGATTGTTATACTTTCTGTTGTTGATTTGCAGGAACTCTTTTTATATTAGCTATACTGACCATTTCTCTGTTACATATGATGCAAATATTTTCTCCCTGTTTCTTGCTTATTTTTGAAATCTGTTTATTTCTTTCCCTCTATATAAATTTTTTCATTGTGGTAAAAAAAAAAAGTAACATTGTGGTTAAAAGAAAAAAGTCCCTCTATATAAGTTTTTTCATTGTGATAAAAAAAAAAGTAAAATTTACCATCTGAACCATGAAGTGCATTCACACTATTGTGAAACACATATCCAGAATTTTCTTATCTAGCAAATCTGAAACTATACCCATTAAAAAACAACTCCTGGGGCCGGCTGAGTGGCATGGTGGTTAAGCGCTGGCTTGGGAAGCCAGCGGCCCTGGTTTGGGTCCCACATATGAGGGCCAGTGACACTGCCCTCAAAAAAAACCAACAACTCCGTTTTCTCTTCTTCCCCCAGCCCTTGGTAACCATCATTCTCCTTTCTGTCTCTATGGCTTTTACTACTCTATGTACCTTGTATAAGTGGAATCATACAGTATCTCTCTTTTTGTTACTGACTTATTTCAATTAGCATAGCATCCTCAAGGCTCATCCATATTGTACCATACAAGTTCTGACAATTAAGTTCACAAACTTGTTGCAACAATGTTGCTAACCTTTTTTTGATATCAGAGGGATTATTCATTATGCATTTGTACCAACTGGACAAACAGTTAACCAAGTTAACTATTTGGAAGTGCTGAAAAGGCTGCGTGTAAAAGTTAGACAAAAACAACCTGAACTTTTTGCCAACAATTCACGGCTCTTGCATCACAACAATGCACCAGTTCACATGGCACTGTCTGTGAGGGAGTTTTTAGCCAGTAAACAAATGACTGTATTGGAACACCCTCCCTACTCACCTGATCTGGCCCCCAATGACTTCTTTCTTTACCTGAAGAGAAAAGAAATATTGAAAGGAAGATATCTGGATGACATTCAAGACATCAAGGGTAATACAATGACAGCTTTGATGGCCTTTCCAGAAAGAGTTTCAAAATTGCTTGAAGGTTGGACTAGGCACTGGTGCATAGCTTCCTAAGGGGAAAGGTGACCGTAGTGATATTCAGCAATGAGATATGCACTTTTTCTAGGATGAGTTTGTGAACTTAATTGTCTGACCTCATATGTCAGTCTTTCCTTACTTTTTAAGGCTGAATAAATACTTTATTGTATGTATATACCATATTTTGCTTATCCATTTATCCATAGACATTTGCATTGCTTTCCACCTTTTGGCTACTGTGAATACTACTATGAACATGGGTGTGCAAAATATCTCTTTGAGACCCTGATTTCAATTCTTTTGGGTTTGGATCATATGGAAGCTTTATTTTAAATTTTTTAATCCATACTGTTTTCCACAGTGACTGTACTATTTTACATTGCCAGCAACAGTTCACGAGGGCTCCAATTTCTTCATATCCTTGCCCACACTTGTTATTTTATGTTTTTTTTTTATAGTAGCCATCCTAATGGGTATGATTTGCATTTCCCTAATGATTAGTGATGTTGAGCATCTTTTCAGGCCATTTGAATATCTTCTTTAGAGAAGCATCTATTTAAGTCCTTTGCCCATTTTTGAATCAGTTATTTGTTTTTTTGTTATTGAATTTTAGGAATTCTCTGTATATTCTGGATAGTAATCCTTTATCAGATATATGATTTGTAAATAAATATATCCAAAAACCATTGTGTGTTGCCTTTTCATTCTTCCACAGTGTCCTTTGATACACAAAATTTTAAATTTTCATGAAGTCCAATTTGTCTGTTTTTTCTTTTGTTTCCTGTGCATTTAGTGTCATATCCAAGAAATTGTTGCCCAATCCAATGTTGTGAAGCTTTTGCCTTCTTGTATTCTAAGAGTTTTATAGTTTTAGTTCTTGTTTTTAGGACTTTGATCCATTTTGTGTTAATTTTTGTATATAGCATCAGGCAAGGATCCCTCTTCATCCTTTTGCTTATGGATATCCAGTTTCCTCAACACTGCTGATAAGACTGGCTTTTCCTCATTGAGTGTCCTTGGCATTCGTATGGAAAATCATTTGACCAAATATGTAAAAATTTATTTCTGTGTTCTCTATTCTATTCTTTTGGTCTATTTGTCTGTCTTTATGCTAGTACCACACTCTTTTGATTACTATAGCTTTGTAATATGTTTTGAAATCCAGGAGTGTGGGTCCTCCAACCTGTTGTTCTTTTTGATTATTCAAGTCTCTTGAGAGGCCTTGCATTCCCAATGAATTGCCAATTCCCCAGTGATGATTAGGTCTTAGATAGAAGGGAAGGCGGAAGGAGAGGGACAGTAAAGGTGCAGAGACTGGAACAGCAGGATATGCTTAGGGGAACAGCTCCAGCTCTATTATTAGGTCTGAAAAGGAGGCAGTGAAGGACTTGGGAAGCCAAGCAGAGAAATATGGATTGAATTGTAACTCCATGTCCCTACTCAATTTTTTCAACCTTTTCTGTTATTATCCTGTACACAAATTTTCTACTTCAACCAAGCTGGCCTTCTGGTCACACCATGTATATTGCTTTTGTGCCTTCCTCCTTGCCTTTGCCCAGTCAGTGACTCCTGCTTGGAAGGCCTTCTCCTCTTAGCTCTGCCCATCTGAAACCTACTTATTCAGGACCTGGCTCAGGGACCCCTCCACAAAGCCTTCCCAGACCATTACAGCTCTTTGTGATCTCTGAGTACTTCTACAACCGATCTGCAGTTCCTTGATTGCACATAAGACAGTCATTTTCTTCAAATTGCACCACAGGCAAGGGCCTTGTTTCTCCTTTATTAACATCAGCTTCATGCTGGACATTCTGCTAGGGGACATTCAAAGGTGAACAGGATGCATAGGGTCCCTCCTTCAAAGAGCTAAGGGTCTAAGGGCAGGAGAAAGACAAGAGGTGATTCTGGCACAGAGTGACAAATGCCGTGGTGTTGTCCCGGATGCATAAGACTCTGTGGGAGCAGGCTGGGTATCAGGGAATCTTCATCAGCTGAGGCCTGAAGTGACCTCTAAGCTTGCCAAGAAGGTGATGTGCAGGTGGAGAAACTGTGCCAAGAAGAGAGAACAACTTGTACTAAGGGTCCAGAGAGTGCAGGGTTTTTGAGGAAACGAAGGAGGTCTAATGGGATTGGGCCTTGGTGGCAGTGGGACAATATGGAGAGTGCAAACAGAAACTGAGAGGCAAGCATGGCTCTGCCTTTTTTTTTTTTTTTTTTTTTTGAGGGCAGTGTCACTCACCCTCATATGTGGGACCCGAACCGGGGCCGCTGACTTCCCAATCCAGCGCTTAACCACCACGCCACTCGGCCGGCCCGGCCCTGCCTTTGCAGGGCCTCTTAAGACACGTCACGGAGTCTGGATGGCATTTTAAGAGCCATCTGGGAGTAAGGCACTGGAAGGATTTTTAAAATTTTTTTTTTAAGATTTTATTGGGGAATTGGGGGAGGGGAACAGACAAGTTGCTGTCTTTTTGTTCTTCAGTCTAGTTGCAGAGGACGTTGCTTCACTGTTGGTATCGTCATTGCTCTCTTCCCGGATGAAGCAGATCGGTCGCCAGCCTCTAGACAGTCGCTTACCACAGCTATTGGCAGCTCACGCTGGCTGCCGGCCACTCACTGTAGCCTATGGCAGCCCACTGCAGCAGGGGCTGCAGCCTACACCATCACCGGGGCTCGCACAGCCCAGCTCCAGGTGGAGCTGTTGTTAGCTGTAGAGGGCAGTGTCACTGGCCCGCATATGTGGGATCGGAACCGGGGCTGCTGGCATCCCAAAACCAGCTCTTAACCAATTAACCAATGTGCCGGTCCTTTTTTTTTTTTCTTTTTTTGAGGGCAGTGTCACTGGCCCTCATAGATGGGACTGAACTGGGGCCGCTGGCTTCCCAATCCAGCGCTTAACCAACGCCCACTCAGCCGGCCCTTTTTTTTTTTTTTTTTTTTTAATTGGGAAACAGCCAAGGTCATTGGTTACACATTGTTTTCATGCTACAATGGCATAATTGGCTCTTTTAAGGAGGGAGCAGCTCACAGTGGCCCATGT
This sequence comes from Aselliscus stoliczkanus, assembly GCA_033961575.1. NCBI lineage: Eukaryota > Metazoa > Chordata > Mammalia > Chiroptera > Hipposideridae > Aselliscus > Aselliscus stoliczkanus. The sequence continues at coordinate 16,371,171 of CM066728.1, read as the reverse complement.
GGGAATCAAACCTGCAACCTTGGTGTTATCAGCACGATCTTCTAACCAACTGAGCTAACCAGTCACCCCAACTGGAAGGATTTTAAATAAGGGAGTGACATGGTCAGATTCAGGACTGTGTTATTCGAATAGTCACTTGGTTATGCTGAGATGAATGGCTTGGAAAGTGGCACAGCTGGGTTGGGGTTGTGGTGAGGGGGCCTGGAGACAGGAGATCGTCTTGAGGCTATTACAGAAAGATGGTTGTGGCCTGGTTGTAGTCATGGCAGTACAAGTGGGAAAGAAAAGAGGTGGACACATCTAGAAATAATGAAAAGGTTGACAGGGGAGGGGCTGGTAATTGACAGGAGGAGGCAGAGCCAGTGTCATCAGCTTGTGAGCCTTGGTGGCTTCATTGTGTAATGTCTACTTTGCAGGGTTCCCATGGGGATAAAATAGAGCAGGGACTGTATCACCTCTCTTACAGATGAGAGCAAGAGGTGGCCAGTGACTTGCCCAAGGCCCCTCAGCGGGCCCTCACTTTCTTCTTTACCTGCTCTGCACAGCATACTTGTCTTGGCACACATGACCTTAAATGGAGCCCTGGTAGGGAAGGGGGCAGGAAGGTACTTTCTGTTCTTCCAGGCCTGCCACAGACCTTGAGGGAACCACAATAAATGCTGTGTTTGTTTGATAAAGCATTTGGCTTTTGGTCTCTGCAGCAGGAAGAGCTAGAACAGGTGTGGCAAGACCAGGTGAGGCCTGAGGCACCACAGTGGGAGGTGGGGTGGGACAGAACCCCAGGGCCTGGCAGGGGGCTCCAGGGCTGTGGATTTTGAAATCTGGGGACTTTCTCAAGACCCAGCCATTTCTCTCACGTTCCCAGGCACCTGCCTGGCTGAATATACCAAAATATTTACTATATTTACTCATGTTAATTAAGGTCCTGCTGTGTGCCTAGCATCGTGCCAAGCAATTTTCATATACACAGGCGTGGCTTCATTCTACAAGCTGGTGCTGGCCTGCACTGAGTGCTGCAGACAGAGGAAAACTCAGGACAGTGCCCCTTACCTTGGGAGATGACCTTTTGATGGGGAAATCAGACAAGAAACAAAACAACACTGTGTAGTATGTGCTGTGATGGGATGAGAAGAGGCTATGTGGGAACCCAGAGAGTGACTTAGCTAATCCTCAACACAGTCCAGTGCCATTTTGTAGATGAGGACACTGAGGCCCAGAGGAGTAAACTACTCTGCTTTCCTGGTCAGTTTGGTCCTGACTAATTGTTTTCTGCGAGGGGGTGATAAAGATGAAAAAGACAAGTTAGAGAGGCCCTCATGGATCATCTGGTCCAATCCCCTTGTTGAAATGATGGGGAAACTGAGACCCAGAGGGGAAGGGAATTGCTCAGAGTCATACAGGAAAAGGAATAGATCTAGAAACCAGCTGACTCCCAATGCAGGGTGTTCCTTGACACCAAATGCCTTTCTCTTCTCCAGCTGTTTGAAGAATTCCTGGGACCCCTCATGTGGGTCTCTCCTCAGCTTGTGGTCTGTATGCTGAAAATTCCACCACCTCTGTTTAGACCCTAAACTCCAGAAAGGATAAGAAGAGGGTGAGTTAGGGGCGACCGGTTAGCTCAGTTGGTTAGAGCGCTGTGCTCATAACACCAAGGATGCCGGTTTGATCTCCGCATGGGGCCACTGAGTTATGCCCTCCACAACTAGAATGAAACAACTATTCGACTTGGAGCCGATGGGTCCTGGAAAAACACACTAAATAAAATTTAAAAAAAAGAAGAAGAAGAGGTTGAGTTAGGACAGATCCTGAAGCGTGGCAAGGATGTGTGTGGCTTGTTCCATGTAGAATAGAGTAGGATACATCACTACCCACCAGGTGGCCTCAGGGAAACCCAGCCTTGGGGAGAGACCAGGGAGCCAGGGGAGGGCCCAAGGCCCCAGAGCTCTTTCCACTCTACCGGATCCTTGAGTCTGTCTCTCTTCTCTGCCACATCCCTCTGGCTTGGGGGATTCTGGGGTGGACAGGCAGCCTGGCTCTGGGCCTCAGGCCATTCTCTTGAAGCTGGTGGTAAGTGAGTAAGTAAACTTGCTCCTGCCTGCAGGGCTCTCTGGGACAAAAAAATCCTCCTGATACTCCTCAGTTCTGGCTTGGCCCAACCCTGGCTTCCCTGGCCAGAGACTATGGGGGGCGGTGAAGGTAGATGTAACCCCTCTGCCCACTCCCCAAATCCCATCCCAGGCGGCCCAGATTACATGTCTCCCCTCAGTTCCCTCCCCGTCACTTATCGCTAAGCCTCCTGTCTCTCTGAGCCCCCTCCCTTTCACTGGGCTCCTCCTCTCCCTGACCCCCCTCCCCACTATGCCCCCTTCACCTTCCCTAGGCACCCCGCACTGAGTCCCTCTGCCTTTGCTGAACCCACATGCCCTCTCCAGCTCTCCCTGGCACCCAGCTCTCTCAGTTGTCCTCATCACCTTCATATCCAGCCACTCTCCCTGTTTCCTTCCTCCCAGGCTAGAAGAGTGGTTCCCAAAGGGGAACCAGTTGGAGAGAGAGTAATGTCAACCGCAAGTCCCTTACTGAATCTCACAGAGGATGACCTAAAGCTAGGCTACTCTTACTATTCATAGTAATCTATTTTCTCTTCTGAGGGTCATACAGGGTGACATGTCAGTGTTACTTAACTAGAGGAAAGCTTTTTGGGAGCCAAGTGGAGTATTCTACTGAAAAATCTGGCTGCACGGGGACCTTTTGCTTCAGCTTTGCTGCAGGCAAAGAAATTTGAGATACAATAATTTTGAAACATTTTCAAGTCTCCCCAACCTCAAATACCAGTCCCATGACCCTTGCTCCCCCTCAAGTTGCTAACTTGACCTGGGTTTCCTTTATATGCAAACCCCTTAGACACAGAGTCTGCATGTTGTTTTTGCTTCTCATCTCCCACTCACGTTTCTGTCCACTGTATCTGCCCCCACGCCTCTTGCTAAGGCCACCAGTGACCACCTCACTGCTTTTAATCCCATGGCTACTCCTCGGGCCACATCTTGCCTGACCACTTTTGCAGCCTTGGACACCATGGCCAATGCTTGCCTTCTTGAAACTTTTTTTCTCTTTGGTTTCTAGACTGACTTCACCCACTTCCCTGGTTTCAGTTCCCTTCTATATGCAAACAACCAAGTTTCCCATTCCTGAGTTCCAAATCTTTATATATGTCTGGCCACTTCATGGACATCTCTGCCTGGTGGTCTTACAGGATTACCAAACTCTGTACACTCAAAACTGAAACCATCCTCTCCCAACAAACTGGTCTCCTATTTTGGTAAATGGCACCACCATCCAATCACTGACCTAGGATGGAAAATTAGGGTTCTCCTACTTCTTCCCTCCTCCTCACCCCACATATTCATATCCAAATGATTCTCAAGTCCTGCTCATCTTGCTTCCTTAGCAGCCCCAGTCAGCCCCTGCTCCCAGCGCTGCTGTGCCTGCCTTAGTTCTGGACTGCATGGTCTCACACACCAGGATGGCTATATAACCTCTTAGATAGTCTCCCACCTTCATTGGCCTCATTGAATCCCAATTCTGTAGGGGCTGCTGGAGAGGTTATTTTACAGCATAATTAACCAGGTGCGTCCCTTCCATGGTTCCCATAACACCAGAGAAAGGTCCAACGTCTGTCTGTCATTCTGCCCATGATACTCTCCATGCCTTGGTCTCCTCTGGGCTGGCGGGCCTCATTACCACTTCCTCTCTCACCTTGCCATCCATCCATCCATCCATGTGGAATCTCTATGTTTGGCCCTGGACACAGGCCCCCCTTTCCATTGCCTGAACCTCCTTCACTTTCTACAAGATGCCAGTGTTTCCACACCTTGTTTACCTACAGCATTAGAGTGTCACCAGAGGGTTCTGAGTTCCTCCTTTTTCCCTCCCTCCAGGGTCCCAAGAAAAAAATGAGGCCCTTCTCTCATCTTTCCTCCAGGTGAGAAGATTCTGCCCAGCTTTACTTTTGGTAAAAAACAATAGGCCTTTTTGTTCTGCTCTTCCAAATATGAAATCATAGCACTGAATGTGCTCTTTCACGTGGCTCAGGGGAAATTCGGATGTGCAGCCACGCTGTAGAAACCCCATGCTCCAAGCACTAACCCAAATGGCACAGCCTGGGGGAGAGGGACCCTGACGCCCTCCCCCCACCCCCATGCCTCTCTCTGCCACAACATGCTGGGAGTGCCCAGGCCTGTCTCTCTAGATTGGTCCTTAATCTTCTGAATCCTCAGTGAGTAGGCCAAATGCCCATCTAGCGAGCACCCAGCTCAGTTTACAATCCCACTTTCTTGGTTACCGAACCTCTGTCCCTCTAAACTTCATCCCCAGCAGAATCCAGCCGAGGCCAACCCTTGCAGAGAGGTGGAGACTTGTCGGTGGCGCTCGGGACAAGGAGGCGCCTGCAACTGCAAAACGAAAGACTTTTATTGAAGACCATCAAGTGGGCCTTTTCAAGACTGCCCGTCCCTGCTCAACGCCGGCTTTCGGGCTGCGGCCCAAGTGGGAGGGCAAGTAGGGGGGCCACTCTACCCTGCGCTCCAGTGGCGGAGGTTTCATTGTCTATGCGGGCTGGTCCCCGGGCTCCACTGTCCCACTCCCTGCCCCCAAAAGGGTGGCAGCTGGGGAAGGGGACGCTGGGCTGGCTTCTCCCAGTCCAGCGAGAGGGGCTGCCAGACATCTGGGGTGGGCCGATCTCCCAAGCAAGGCGGCTCGCTGGACTGGTGGGCGCTCCAGCGCATGGGGGTGGTGGGGTCTCCGCGCTGTTGCCCCTCAGACATAGTCCTTGCGGTCGTAGGCTGTGCTGGTGCCAGTGCCCGGCCCCGTGGAGCGCGGCGCCGAGTAGAGGATCTTGGTGGGCGCATACTTCTTCTCGCGCGGCGGACACGAGCAGCAGAGCAGCGCGCCACCCAGCAGCAGCATCGCCGCGGCTGCCCAGCCCACGTACAGGCCCGCGCCTATCTCGCGCTTCTGAGCCTCCGGCACCAGGGGGTTATAGAAGTCCCGGACGATAGTGTTGGCGGACCAGGACACCGGTACGAGTGTGAGCAGGGCGGCCAGCAGGAAGAGCACGCCCGCCACGATGGTGATCTTGGCCTTGGCAGTGTCATCCTGTACGCAGTTGGTGCACTGGGCGCCCACGAGCGCCACGAGGAGCCCAAATGCTCCCAACAGGATGGCGACGACGATGAGGGCACGGGCCGCCTGCAGGTCCTGCGGCAACGCCAGCAGCGAGTCGTACACCTTGCACTGCATCTGGCCGGTGCTCTGCACCACACAGTTCATCCACAGGCCCTCCCAGGTGATCTGTGCCGTGATGATGCTGCTGCCGATGAAGGCCGTCACCCGCCACATGGGCAGCGCGCAGCACACGATGGTGCCCAGCCAGCCCAGCACGGCCAGCGCGGTGCCCGTGATCTCCAGGCCCATGGACATGGCTGCCGCGCCAAAGCCGGCTCTGCCGGGCAGCTCCGGGTGCGGGGACGACAAGGGGCGGCGGCCGCTGGGCCTGGGCTGGAGCTGCGGCGCACCGACCGACGGACGCCGGAACGCACTGGCAGACTGACCGCGAGCTCGCTAACGGCTCCGCTCCGCCCGCTCGCGCCGCGGCTGCGTGGTCTGCACCTGACTGTGGCTTGGTGGACAGGCAGCGGTGACTGAGCTGGCCCTGCGTGGAGGCCGGCTGGTCTTAGAAGATTGCCCGGCTCTTCGGCGGGGGCGGGAGGGGCAGAAGGGGCGGAGCCGCGTTCTCCCGGGCCTGGGGACAATGACGTGGCCCCTCTTCCCACCTTTACGGAGCGCCCTAGGAGAAGGGACTCCGCCCTGGGTGGCGCACGGCGCAGGGGTGTGTGGGGGTGGGTGTCGCGAGGGGGCGGGGCCGGGGCCGGGGCCTGAGCCCAGCCCCTCAGCTCCTGGTCCCTCACTGCTCCGAAACGAATTCCCGGAGGCCGTTCCGGGATGGGGTGCAAATCACTAGCTAGTTTATGGTTCCTCGAGCCCACGCCTTGTAGGGGGCCGCTGCCAGCTGCCTGGGATCTGAGCTGACCGAAAGGACCAGGCTGGGCTTGGCCGAGGCTGCCCCAGGAGCTGTGCACCTGCTCCTGGGTACCTCCGGCCTCTGCGCCAGCACTCGCCGCGCCGGATCCCGGTCCGATTCAGAACCATGGGGTTGCCAGCTCTGGAGGGCTGGGCTCGGCAGCCAGGGACCGCCCGTGAAGTCACCTAGGAGATGCCCCTGAGCTACTGCCGAACTCAAATTCTCCTCCAGCCTCGATGCAGCTTCCTCAGCTCCTATTCCTCGCAGTGACTCTGGATCCCTTTAGCTGAGCTGCTCTCTCCACACAGAAGCACCCTCCCGCCCCCTTACTGAGTCCCCACCTCTCACACAGCCCTGTCTTTCCTCCTTCTGGGCCCCAGTCAGTGCCGAGATACACCTTAATGAAATGGTGGTGAAAGACGTTTGGCCTGGGCAAAAGTGGGAAGCCAGAGACGTTACCTGTAACGCCCTTGCTCCCACACCTGGGCTATCCCTAACCCTGCTTAAAGCCGTTCAGCGCTGGCCTTGGAGGCTCTGCTTTGTCTGTCCCCGCCCCTCCCCCACCTTCCTCTTCCCCGCACTCTAACACTTGGATCTCCTGGCTACTCCTCCAGTATGCCACATGGGCCTCTGTGTTTGCGACATTGGGACACTTGCAGATAACCACATGGCTCACTCCTTCCACCTTTCAGGTTTTTGCTCCCAGCAAGGCTTTCCCTGACCACACTATTTAAAATTACAACTACTCACTCCACAGTGCCCTGTTATCTTTTCATACTTTATATTCTCCTCAGCATTTAACACCACCTGCCGTACTCTATATTTCTCTTATTTATTTATTTATTTTTATTCTCTCTCTCTGCTCCAGTATGTCAGCTCCATTGGCACAGCCAGAATGTCCCCAAAGGGGCAAGGATTTCTGCTGGGTTTATTCACTGTGGTATCTTCAGTTCCTAGAACAGTGTTGAGTAGTCAAGAGAAAGTTGGCTTTGTGCCATGAATGAAGGAAAGGCATCACTTTCTTGTGTTCTTGCAACCTTGGCCACCTGGGCCCTCCTCCTGGCGTAAATGACTGATAATGGGACACTATTGTGTTATATGAATCAGAGGGCTTTGTAATCTAATAGAAACCAGGGGCACTTCCAAGCTAGATAACAGACCTCATTGAGCCGGACCTAGAGGTTTTTCTGGTTTTCTTCACATCTCTCAAATCACAGGCATGTAGCCTGTGTCCTTTTCTATAAGAGCCCAAGCCCTGGGGTGATAGAATAGTGAAGTAAACAGGGCCAGAGGCCCATGGAAACCAGGGTCCTGCTTCTTGCAGGGGCAAAGGTCTTGGGTGGGGCCTGTTGGGGCTAGGCTGGGCAGGGCTGGGAGTGCCCATCCAGAAGGCCCAGCTGGTGCTGGGTGGGTGCTGCCCTGGAGGAAGTTTGTGGAGCCTAGGTCCATTTCAGTGGACCGCTGGCTGCTAGTTTCCTGGTTAGTGGGGGTGGCTTTGGGTCAGAAGGGGAGCAGAACCCCTAAGCAGTGTGGCTAGGCTTGTGGGAGAGGGGCCGGAGGAGAGGGTGTCAAGGTTAGGTCCTTTTGGCCAGAGATTTTGTGTGAACACGTCTTCATTTCTATGGGACAAATGCCTAGGAGTGCAATATCTGCTGGGTTATATAGTTGTTGCACGTTTTTTGTTTGTTTGTTTGTTTTTGTTTGTTTGTTTGTTTTTTGTTTTTGTTTTTGAGGGCGGTGTCACTGGCCCTCATATGTGGGACCCGAACCAGGGCCGCTGGCATCCCAAGCCAGCTCTTAACCACCTCGTCACTCTGCCGGCCCCATGTTTAGTTTTTTAAGAAATTTTCAAACTGTTTTCTCCAGTTGCTGTACTATCTTACATACACACCAGCAATGTGTGAACAAGCAATCCAGCAATCCAGGTTCTCTGCATTCTCATCAGCATATTGGCACTATATCTTACTTTAGTCATTCTGATAGGTGTGTGGTGGTATCTTATTGTGGTTTTAATTTGCAGTTCTATAGTGACTAATGATGTTAAACACCTTTTCTGTGCTTATTTGTCATCTGTATATCTTCTTCATTGAAATGTCTCTTCATGTCTTTTGTTGATGTTCTAAATGGATGGCTTGCTTTTTTTTTTTAACTGTTGAGTTTTGATAGTTGTTTATATATTATAGACAGTATTCCTTTGTTAAATGTGTGGCTAGAAAATATTCTCCAACTCTATGGTTTGTCTTTTAGTCCTCTTAACAGGGTCTTCCACAGAGCAAAAACTTTATTTTTATGTTTTATTTTATGTGTTTATTTTGTATCCTGTGACTGCTAAACTCAGTTATTTTGGGAGTTTTTTTTTTTTTTAGGTTTCTTGGGATTTTCAACACAGACAATCATGTCATCTGTAAATAAGGATAGATTTATTCCTTCCTTTCAGATCTGTATACCTTTTACCCTTTTTTTTTTTCTTTATTGCACTGGCTAGAACTTCTAGCACTTGCTGAATAAGAGTGGTAAGAGCAGCCATCCTTGTTTTGTTTCTGAACTTAGGTAGATTTCACCATCAAGTATAATGTTTCAACTGAAATGATTATGTGATTTTTTTTCTTTAGTTTGTTCATGTGGTGGATTACATTAATTAATTTTTGAATATTGAGCCAGTCTTACATGCCTGGAATAAACCCCACTTGATCATGGTATATAATTCTTTTTATATATTGCTGAATTCTATGTGCTAACATTTTGTTAAGGATTTTTTTTTTTTTTTTTTTTTTTTTTTAGGGCAGTGTCACTGGCCCTCATATATGGGACTGAACCGGGGCCGCTGGCTTCCCAGGCCAGCGCTTAACCACTGTGCCACTCGGCCGGCCCTGTTAAGGATTTTTAAGTTTACATTCATGAGAGGTATTGGTCTGAAGTTTTTCTGTTTTTGTACTATATTTGTCTAGTCTTGGTATTAGGCTAATACTAAATCAAATAAATTGGGAAATATTCCCACCTCTTCTATTTTCTGGACGAGATTATGTAGAAATATTAATTCTTATTTAAAATTTTATAGATGTGATGGTTAATTTTATGTGTCATTTTGACTGGGCTAAGGGATGCCCAGATAGCTGGTCAGACATTATTTCTGGGAGTGTCTGTGAGGGTGATTCTGGAAGAGATTAGTATGTGAATTGGTGGACTGAGTAAAAAGATCACTCACCAGTGTGGGTGGGCATCATCCAATCCATTGGGAACCTGAATGGAACAAAAAGACAAAGGCAGGGCAAATTCCCTTTCTTTCTTCTTGAGCTGACATCCACCGTTTCCTGCCCTGGGACATTCACGCTCCTGGTTCTCAGGCCTTCAGACTCAAACTAAATTAAACCACCGGGTTTCCTCGTTTTCCAGCTTGCAGATGGCAGATTGTGGGACTTAACTGCCTCCATAAATGAGTGAGCCAATTCCTGTACCAAAATTGCCTCATATATATCTATATACAGAGGGTGCCAAAAAAAGTATACACATTTTAAGAAAGGAAAAAACTATATTAATATATACCGACAACAAACGATGAATACAAGTCACGTTTGACTTCTGCAATTACAAGAGGTACTCAAAGTGGTTACAATCAGCGTCCAGACACTTCTGATTACGGCAAGCTACTGCTTGAACAACATAGGCCAAAGTGTTAACATCTCTTAAAATGTGTATACATTTTGTTGGCATCCCCGATATATGATATATAGATATATATATGGTGTGATCATAAAATACGATGAATGTTTAAATAAAAAAAATTATTAGAGTAAAAAATACATTGCCATTAACCCCCTCAAAATACTCCTCCCATCCACCCTTCCTCCTCCAGCACTTCAAACACACTTATCCCATCATTCTTGACACTTCTGAAGCAATTCTGGAAGTTCTCTTTCATGAGTGTCTTCAGTTGTGCTGTCATGGCTGTCTTGATGTCCTCAATCATTTCAAAACCTTTCATGGTAATTTTGACTTTGGGGGAGAGCTAGAAGTTGCATGGTGGATGAGGACACAAGGTAATTTTTTTTTTTAAGCTTTATTGGGGAACAGTGTGTTTTTCCAGGACCCATCAGCTCCAAGTCAAGTAGATGCTTCAATCTAGTTGTGGAGGGCGCAGTCCACCATCCCATGTGGGAATTGAACTGGCAACCTTGTTGTTCAGAGCACATGCTCTAACCAACTGAGCCACCTGGCCACCCCAGTAAGTATTTATTTGACAGAAATTGGCATACCAAACATGATATGTGACATGGAACCTTTCCATTGTGATCACAAAATACAGTGAATGCTGCTGCCGAGTGCATCCAATAAAAAGGCAGGGCTCTTCAATACAGGAAGAGGCACGTCGAACCTTAGTAACAGTGTGTAACAAGTTTCAACTTGTTCAGTGCAGTCAGTCAGGTGTGAGCTATGGTTGAGAGAAGGTGTGTTTTAAAGTATGCCCTAAGTCACCCTCCACCATGACAATGCTCCATGTCACACATCACTTCTGGTAATTTCTGTCAAATAAAAACATTACAGTGTGTCCTCATTCATCTTATTCACTGGATCTGGTACTGTGTGACTTCTGGCTCTTCCCCAAAGTCAAAATGATTCAGGACATCGAGGCAGCCAGGACAGCACAACTAAAGACACTCATGAAAGAGGACTTCCAGACTGCTTCAGAGAGTGGTAAGAATGATGGGATAAGTGTGTTTGAAGCAAGGAGGCGAATTTTGAGGGGAATTAATGGCAATGTGTCTTTTACTGTAAATTTTTTTATTTAAACATTCACTGTATCGTTTGATCACACCTCGTAGATATACTCGTATATCCTATTATTTCTGTTTCTCTGGAGAACCCTGTGTTTCAATGTATAATTTTGTATAGCGATTTCAGTGATTGTTCTGGATATTACATTATATGTATATAACTTATCATAGTCTATTGGTGTTATCATTTCAACAGTTCACGTGAAATATAGAAACCTTACCTCCCATTATGTTTCTCCTATTTATAATCAAATTGTCTTAAATATTTTCTTTCTATATATTTAGAAACACATCAGTGTTTAATTTGTGCTTCAACTGTCAAGCATAATTTAGAAAACTCAATAGGAGAAAGAAAACCTATTGTATAAAACTACTTATATTTTTATAAACATATATAATTTATATATTTTTAATTGGTTGAGTTCGGCTACTATTTAAGTATAAAAGCAATGCCTGTTTATATATGAAAATCAAAATGGAAAAGAAAATTAGGAAAAGTATAATCCTATCCACTTAAAGGTACCATTACTGACATCTGATTGTATAAGTCTCCAGACACTTTGCTAGTTATTTCTATTCAAAAGTGGAATCTACTAGAAAGAAAACTTGATGACCCCAGGGACCTTGTCTGTCAGTGCCACCACTGTATTTTTAATACTAGAATACTGTAATACCCACCAGAGAGCAAGCACTAAGTACTTGAATGAATGACATCCTATTGTATTACTGTTTTGTAACATACTAAAATTAAATTTTTTTTAATTAAAAAGTTTTACTTTTTTTTTTTTTTTTTGAGGACAGTGTCACTGGCCCTCATATGTGGGACTCGAACCGGGGCCACTGGCTTACCCAAACCAGGGCTTAACCACTGCGCCACTCGGCCGGCCCTTACTTTTTTATTGTGGTAAAATACATACAAAATTTACCATCTTAACCATTAAGTGTATCATTCAGTGGTACTAAATACATTCATATTGTGCAACCATCACCACCATCCATCTCCAAAATGCTTTTCATCTTGCAAATCTGAAACTCTACAAGGTGTGACAATTAAGTTTGCGAACTCATCCTAGAAAAAGTGGTACATACCTCATTGCTGAATATCACTACAGTCACCTTCGAAGTACTCTCTTTGGGTATGCCTGACACCAGCACCTAGTGCACTCTTCAAAGCAAGTTTGGAACTCTTTTTCTGGGATGACCATCAGAGCTGTCATTGTATTACCCTTGATGTCCTGAATATCATCCAATGTCTTCCTTTCAATATTTCCTGTATCTTTGGGTAAAGAAAGAAGTCACTGGGGGCCAGATCAGGTGAGTAGGGAGGGTGTTCCAATACAGGTATTTGTTTACTGGCTAAAAACTCCCTCACAGTGCCATGTAAGCTTGTGCATTGTCATGATGCAAGAGCCATGAATTGTTGGCAAAAAGTTCAGGTCGTCTAACTTTTACACGCAACCTTTTCAGCACTTCCAAATAGTAAACTTGGTTAACTGTTTGTCCAATTGGTTCAAATTCATAATGAATAATCCCTCTGATATCAAAAAAAGTTAGCAACATTTTTTGACTCTTGATTTGGACTGACAGAACTTTTTTGATTGTAGAGAATTGGCTGACTTCCATTGTGCACTTTGACGTTTTGTTTCAGGGTCGTATTGGGACACCCATGTTTCATCACCAGTGACAACACGGCCCCAAACATCATCTTGCCTCTCCAAAAGGTCTTGGCAAACTTTGCCTCTACTTTGCTTTTGTTCATCGGTGAGCTCCTTCAGGACCATTTTTGCACACACCTTTTTCATGCCAAGATTTTCAGGTTAAGATTTTCCTAACTGTTTCTCTTGTTTACTTGGTCTGCTATGCTTCTTACAGTCAACCGACGATTTTGACGCACAATTAGATGAATTTTTGCAATGTTTTCATCAGTTCTGCTCGTTACTGGCCTCCCTGACCTCTCTTGATCAGTGATGTGTTCTGTTTCCTCAGAAAACTGTTTCCATTTGTACACTGCTGTTTTTTTCATGGCATTATCCCCATGAACTTGGACTAACATGTCCTTGATTTCACTTCTACTCTTGCCAAGTTTAGTAAGAAATTGAATGATTGTCCAGTGCTCTAATTCAAGCTCAGACATTCTCATGATGGCACACAAAAACACGCAACAACAAAAATGAGCACCATTCAGCAAGACACTGCCACACATCAACATGAACACAGCTGTGAGACACTGATATACCAAGGTTATGAAACCTTACAGAGCTGTTTGTACAGTGCTGCCAATGTAAGTGCACAGTGGCAAGTTCACAAACTTAATTGTCATGCCTCGTATACTCATTAAACACTAATTCCTAACTCCTCCTTTTCCCCTTCCCTGGCCTTTGGCAACAATGATTCTACTTTCTGTTTCTATGAACTTGACTAGTCTATGCTGTTTATAAGTGGGATCATGTAGTATTTGTCTTTTGTAACAGGTTTATTTCACTTAGCATACTATCCTCAAGGTTCATCTATGTTGTAGCATGTGTCAGAATTTCCTTCATTTTTAAGGCTGAATAATGTTGCATTGTATGTATATATTACATTTTGCATATTCATTTATCTGTTGATGGACACTTGAGTTGCTTCCACATTTTAGCTACTGTGCATGATGCTGCTATGAACATGGGTGTGCAAATATCTTTTTGAGACCCTGCTTCCAATTCTTTTGGAATACCCAGAAATGGAATTGTTGTATCATATGGGAAATTTATTTTCAATTTTTTGAAGAAACACCATACTGTTTTCCACTGTAGCTGTACCATTTTACATTTCCTTCATAGTGCATAAAGGTTCCAATTTTTCTACATCCTTGCCAACATTTAAAATTTTTTTTGATAGGCCGGCCGAGTGGCGCAGTGGTTAAGTGCTGGCTTCAGAAGCCAGCGGCCCCAGTTCGGTCCCACATATGAGGGCCAGTGACACTGCCCTCAAAACAAAAAAAAAGAAATTTTTTTTATATTAGCCATCCTAATGGATGTGAAGTGGCATGTCATTGTGGTTTTGATTTGTGTTTTGCTAATGATTAGTGATGTTGAGTATGTTTTCATGTGCTTATTGGCCATTTGTATATCTTCTTTGGAGAAATGCTTATTCGAGTCCTTTGCCCATTTTTGAATGGCTGTTTCTTTTTGTTGTTGAGTTTTGGGAGTTTTCTATGTATTCTGGGTATTCATTCCTTATCAGATATATGATTTGTGAATATTTTCTCCTAGTTCATGAGTTGCCTTATCACTCTGTCTATAGCATCCTTTGATGCATAAAGTTTTAAATTTTCATCAAGTCCAATTTATCTGTTTTTTTTCTTTTGTTGCCTGTGCTTTGTTGTCATATCCAAGAAATTGCTGCTAAATCCAGTGTCATGAGTTTTGTCCTATGTTTTCTTCAAAGAGTTTTATTTCTTATGCTTAGGTCTTTGATCCATTATGAGTTAATTTTTGTATATTGTGTTAGGAAAGAGTCCAACTCCATTCTTTTGCATATGGATATCCAGCTTTCTCAACACCATTTGTTGAAAAGACTGCCCTTTTCCATTTAAGTGTTCTTGACACCCTTGTTAAAAGTAATTTTAGGGCCGGCCGAGTGGTGCTATGGTTAAGCGCTGGCTTGGGAAGCCAGCGGCCCTGGTTAGGGTCTCCCACATATGAGGGCGTGACACTGCCCTCAAAAAAAAAAAAGTAATTTTAACATAAATGCAGGACTTTATTTCGAGGGGTGGCTGGTTAGCTTAGTTGGTTAGAGTGTGGTGCTAATAACACCAAGGTTGCCGGTTCAATCTCCATTTGGGCCAAAAAATAGAGTTTATTTCTAGGCTCAATTCTTTTCTGTTAGTCTATTTGTCTGTTTTTATGCCAGTACCACAGTGTTTCATTATTGTAGCTTTTGTTGTTTTTTTTTGTTTTTTTTTTTGAGGGCAATGTCACTGGCCCTCATATGTGGGACCCAAACCGGGCTGCTGGCTTCCCAAGCCAGCGCTTAACCACCCCGCCACTCAGCCAGCACTATTGTAGCTTTATAATAAGTTTTGAAATCAGGAAATGTGAGTCCCCCAACTTTGTTCTTCTTTTTCAAGATTGTATTGCCTATTTTGTATAAGCTTTATTTTGCTTACCATTTTCCCCCCTTTCCTGATGTTCTCTGGTTCCTTCTTTTATCATTTCCCTTCTGTTTAGAAAATTTCTTTTAGTTATTCTTTTGTGATAGTAGTTCTGCTTGTGACAGATAAAGTGATTTTCCTTCATCTGCAAATGTCTTGATTTTTCCTTCATTCCTGAAGGATATTTTCACTGAATATGGGATTTTATGTTCTTTTCTTTCAGCACTTGAAAAATAATTTGCCACTTCCTCTGGCCTTCATGGTTTCTGATGAGAAATTTGCTGTCAATTGTTTTCCCTTATAGGTAAGGTGTTGTTTTTCTCTGGCTGCTTTTAAGATTTTTTTCTTCTCAGTCTTTTGTTTTCTGAAGTTTAATTATGGTATTTCTGGGTGTGCGTTTCTTTGGGTTTGTCCCGTTTGAGATTTGCTTAGCTTCTTGAATCTGTAGGTTTATGTCTCTTGCCAACTTGGAGTTTTCAACCATTATTTCTTCAAATAGTTTTCCAGCTCTGGCCTCTTTCTCCTCTCCTTCTGGGACTTTAAAGACACAAAATTTAGATCTTTGTTATCATCCCACAGACTTTATGTTCAGTTTTGTGTTTTATTTCCAGCCTATTTTCTCTTTGTTGCTCAGGTTAGGTAGTTTCTGTTGTTATATCTTCCAGCTCACTGATTGTTTCATCTGTCCATTCCTTTCCACTTTTTTTTTTTTTAAGATTTTATTGGGGAATTGAGGGAGGAGAACAGCGTTGGGGAATTGGGGAAGGGGAACAGACAAGTTGCTGTCTTTTTGTTCTTCAGTCTAGTTGCAGAGGACATTGCTTCACTGGCCCATGTTGGTATTGTCATTGCGCTCTTCCCGGATGAGGCAGATAGGTCGCCGGCCTCTGGATGGTCACTCACCGCGGCTATTGGCAGCTCACGCTGGCTGCCGGCCACTCACTGTAGCCTGTGGCAGCCCACTGCAGCAGGAGCTGCAGCCTACACCATTGCTGGGGCTTGCAGCCCAGCTCCAGGTGGAGCTGTTGCTAGCTGTTGAGGGCAGTGTCACTGGCCCTCATATGTGGGATCCGAACTGGGGCCACTGGCATCCCAAAACCAGCTCTTAACTAATGCACCACTCGGCCTTTTCCACTTTTGAGCCCATCCACTGAACTTTTTTTTCCCCAATTATTTTACTTTTCAATTCTAAACTTTCTATGTGGTTCTGTATATCTTCCATTCTTTTGCTGAAATTTCCTATTTTTCATTTATTTCAAGTACATTAATAATTGCTCCTGTCATAATTTTAGATCACAGCTGGTTTAACTAGGTCCATGTCTGGGATACATGAGGGAAAAAGAAAACCCGGGGCACTCACTGTGTGCCACAAGGAGCCCAAAGGCAGCCAGCAGGGAATTCTAACATCTCTGTCATCTGTGTTGGCATCTATTGATTGTCTTCTTTTATTCAGTTTAAAGTATTCCTGGTTCTTAGCATTATGAATGATTTTCAGTTGCACCTGGGACATTTTTGTATTATGTTCCAAGAGTATGGATCTTACTTAAACCTTCTGTTTTATTTTGACACTGCAGGAGAAGAACAAGGGGCTTCCTCTTATTGCCAGGTAGAAGTAGAAGCCCATGTTCTCCATTTGGCCTTGATTGATACCTGGGACAGGGGAGGAAGGTGGCTCCTTGTTATTACTGGTCAGGGTGGGAATTCCAGCTGCCTAGATGGTTTCTACTGATGGCCATCAGTAGGGTAGGCGTATAGGTGACAGTAGGCTTCTCTGACCCCAACCCAGTGGGGAGGGGGTGTGGTGCCTTTTTTCTACCTGGTGGATGTAGAAGGCTAGACTCTCCATGAAGTCTCCACTGACACTGCAGGGAGCAGGGGGTTGTGACACCGCCTTGGTCAGGGGTCAAGGTGCTTCATCACAGTCTTTTGAAGAAAGTGTGGGCTCTACACTTGGACTTTGCACTGTGGGTGGGATAGGACCATAGTTTTTTCTCCAGTGTTTGGCTAGAGTAGAATGGTTATTGTCTAAAAGTTTTCCGTCTTTCTAGGCTGCCCTTTTCTGGGTCCTTTGACTAGAGAAAGCATGTTTTTGTTGGGACTTTTTTTTGTCTGTGCCTATTAGTGTCTTTCAGTTGCCTGCTTCTTCAGGTCCATGTCTGGGATACGTGAGGGAAAAAGAAAACCTGGGGCACTCACTGTGTGCCACAAGGAGCCCAAAGGCAGCCAACAGGATGGTGACTATGAGGATGTCACACATCCTCGGGTCCAGAGGTCCCTAGCAAGTCCGTTTTCTCTCCACCTTTCAATCTTCTCTTGTTTGTTTTTATTGATAAAGTCCAGAGGTGTTTGTTGTACCTGGCAGAAGGAATAAGGAAACATGTGTCACACTGCTCCTTTTTCTCGGAAGTGTAAGTCCCCCACCTATTGTCTTTCACTTGGCTTTTCATTACCCATTTGGCCACTGTAACCACTTGAATTTGAGACTCCTGGTGTTTTGGCCCTGAGTTCCCCTACTGGTAACCAAAATGAGAAATAGGAAAAGGGAAAAAAAACTACGGGAAACTCAGTTGGTATTGGCTGGGGCTGGGGGGACTGCAAGAGAGAGAGGAATGTGAGACCTCAGTCCTCAGCACCTGTGGGGTCTTGTGTCTTCATCTCACCAAGCCTCCTTCCCAGAGAATGGAGGGTAATAGACTGTTGATTTCTAAGTTTATTTAAATCTTGGGGACCTTATCATATCGTCATCCAAACAACACAAAGTTAAACAAAGTAGCTTTTGAGGCTCAAGTAGAGAGAAGTTGATTTAAGATAGGGCTCTATCTGAGATTACTCAACCCTTAGTGCCTCCTGCCTTATCGCTGACAGAGGCCACGTTCCCCTATCATGGCAATCCTTGGCACTGTGTGCCCTGACTCTGAGCTCCAACCCAAAGGAGAGTCTTGCTGCTGGAAGAGCTCAAATAGTTTTGTGGGCTGGTAAACAGCCTTGTGGGTGCCTTCTTCCCCAGGCAGCCTAGTGCCTGCTCAATGAACTATGACCACAGTGGCCACTATGGCCAGAAAGGAGGACAGACAAGTCTTTCTCTCACCAAGGTGGGCCCGAGTGCCCACTGGCAGCAAAATAGCACCTATCCTGAATCCAATACAGCACCTTCCTTCCTTAGGGGCCAGCCAGGCTAATGTGACCCCATCTCTCCAGACTCCTTCTGCTGTGTGGTCATGAGCAATTTGTCCATACCTCGAATGATGTTTATTTGGGGTTTGAATTAATTTATTTGCCTATCATGTTTCTGCCAGTAATTGCCATTCATGAACTTACTAATGCTTCATATGTTGTTCTGGTGAATCTTGCAATATTGCTTCTGCTCTAGAAGCTGCCTTACAGCAAGTATGGGGTGGTGTCCTGGTAGTCCTGTTCTTATCATGGTCTAGAAGCATCGGGCCTTGCAGGATGATGGAATGGCCTTTTTTTTTTTTGAGGGCAGTGTCACCAGCCCTCACATGTGGGACCTGAACCGGGCGGCATCCCAAGCCAGCACTTAACCACCGCACCACTCGGTCGGCCCATGGAATGGCCTTTTGAAGACAGCCCTGGCTCCACCTGGGAGAGAGCAAGCAGTGTGGGAGGTGGGACTGCCAGCTTGTAGATGCTCTTACACGTTGTGCTGTTTCTCCTATAGGCAGAACACATGCATTCACAGACTTCCTCCTCCACTGGTCTGCTAAAAAGGATTCAATAATTGCACTGGATTTCCCTCCTACCCCATCTCACTAATCTCACTAATTGGGGGCAGCTTCTAGAAGATCTGCTTAGTACTGGTTGTGGGGTGTGAAGAGAGAAGAGAGAAGAGGAAAGGAGGTTCTCATCTGTGTTGCAGTATACCCCATATTTCGATATCTAGGGCATCTCTCAAAAGACAAGAATGGGTTAGGGGGTTCCTATGCACTTCTAGATCTTGTTTTGTGAATGTGACACCAAGCCTGGGCTGCATTAGATTTCCAGAATCTCAGTGTTATTTGTGGATCCAGCAACTAATAAACGTTCACAGAAGACCACCACCACCCCAGGCAGGATCATTAATGGCTGGGAGGCCCAGGAATGATGGCAAAGTCACCTGTGTGGGAGGAGAGCATTGGCTCAGCTGAGGGGCTGCCAATGCTGAACTGTGGAGTGAAGGAAGAAATGCATAAGCTGGGATCAGCTGCAGAAACCAAGACGGTAGCCCACCATCTTGCTGGTAGACTGTAAAATTGCGCTCTTCTGTTTAAACATACTTTAAAAATGATGAGATATTCCAAACACACAGGAAAGTATAAAGAATAATATAAGAAATGGCTGTAGGACCATACCACTCAGATTTAGCAAGTCTTATTCTGCTGAAGGCTCTTTGTACCCCCTTCCCTTTCCCATCACTTCTCTTTTTCTGGGTACCACTATCCTGAAGTTGACACATCATCTTCCTGTTTAGATTTTTATAGTTTTGCTACTTAGGTATATATCCATTCACAACACACAGAACTATCTGTGCATTAAACATATTTACATAGATGGTCTTATATTGTACATAGCATTCTATAATTTGCTTTTTTTAATTGACCTTATTCTTTCAAAATTTACTCACGTTTATACAAGACGCTCTAGTTCATTCATTCATCGTAACTGCTGTGCAGTATCCCCTTGAGTGAGTAGACCACAGTTTATATCCATTCTCTTGATGTGCGTTTGGATTGTTTCTAATGGTTTTGCTATTACAAGTAAGATATGACACACATCCTTGTGAATGACTCCAGGTGCATATGTAAGAGAGTTTCTCTAGAAGTGAAACTGCCGGATCACAGGGTATACAGACTTTCCACCTTACCAGATATTGCCAAATGACTCTGTAATATTCTCGTACTAATTGACACCCCCTTCAACATATTAGAGAGTTCGCATTAATACACATCTCTGCCAACACTTGGAAACACCAGACTTTTTATTGTTTTTGTCTTTCTGTGAGTGTCAAGTGGCATCTTATTATTGTTTTAATTTACATTTCTCTGATAATCAGTGATATCGAGCATCTTTCCATTTGTTTACTGTTTATTTCAGTGTTCTCTTCATGAGCCACTTCTTGATGGCATTTGCCTAGTTTTCTATTGGGATGTCTGTCTTTTTCTTATTGATTTAAAGAATTTCTTTGTATGAGCTGAGTACCAACCATTTGTTGGTTATATGGGTTGCAAATAGCTTCCCAAGCCAGCGCCCAACCACCGTGCCACTCGGCCAGCCCTCTTTTACCATTTTTTATGATGTCTTTTGCCATGCATTTTCTTTTCTTTTCCTTTTCTTTTTTTTTTTTGAGGCATGAAATACATTCGGAAACATCCTTAAAATGCACAGAAATTAAAGGTACAGAATGATGAAACTTTTTCATTTGTACACACCATGTGACCACCATCCTAATCAAGATTTAAAGGATTACCATACCCCAGAATGTCGCCTGGTGTCCATTCCCTGTAACTCCTCTCACCATTGATTACTTCTGCTTGTTTTTGACCCTTACACAAATGGAGTCACAGTGTGTATTCATCTGTATCTGGCTTCTTGAACTCACTATAATATGTGTGAAGTAAGTTCATGTTGTTGCGTGTGTCAATAGTTTATTCTTTTCTCATTGTTGCATAGTATTCCCTTAAGTGAGTATGTCACAATTTATATTCATTCTTCTCTTGATGAGCATTTGGATTTTTTCTAATTGTTTTGCTATTACAAATAAGATGTGACACACATCCTTGTCCTCCAGGTACACATACATGCCTCAGAGTTTCTCTAGAAGTGGGAATGTTGGGTCAAAAGGTAACACATCACCCACCTACCAGATATTCCCAAGAGATTCTCTAAAATTGTTGTACTAACCAATGCTTTCTCCAGTATGTCAGAGAATTTCAGTTGCTATACATCTCTGCCAACACTTGGTAGTGTCAGACTTTTCACCTTTGTTCTTTTGTAGATGTGAAATGGCAACTCATTGTAATTTGCATTTCTCTGCAATTTACATTTGATTGCTAGCGAGGTTGAACACTTTTCATATATTTATTGGTCATTCCAGTTTCTTCTTCTATAGGAGCCAATTCATAGCCTTTGTTTATCTTTCTATATGGCTGTCTTTTTATTATGGATTTGTGAAAGTTCTGTATATATTCTGATTGCTAAACATTTGTTAGCTATATGGGTTGCAAAATATTTATTTTTATACTTTTTTAATTGTTTTTTTTAAATCAAATCATCTTTTTTTAATCACCCAAGTAAGCTTTTTATGGTACCCAAATTTATCAATTTTTTTCTTTTTCATACATCTTTTGTACCTTATTTAAGAAATGCTTCCCTAGCCCCAAGAAATAGTCTCCTCTATTTTCTTGTAATAGTTTTTTTTTTTTTTTAAGATTTTACTGGGGAATCAGGGAAGGGGAACAGACAACTTGCTGTCTTTTTGTTCTTCAGTCTAGTTGTGGAGGACATTGCTTCACTGGCCCATGTTGGTATCGTCATTGCGCTCTTCCTGGATGAGGCAGATTGGTCGCCGGCCCCTGGATGGTCGCTCACTGTGGCTATTGGCAGCTCACGCTGGCTGCCAGCCACTCACGCTGGCTGCCGGCCACTCACTGTAGCCTGTGGCAGCCCACTGCAGCAGGGGCTGCAGCCTACACCATCGCTGGGGCTTGCACAGCCCAGCTCCAGGTGGAGCTGTTGTTAGCTGTAGAGGGCAGTGTCACTGGCCCTCATGTGGGATCTGAACCGGGGCCGCTGGCATCCCAAAACCAGCTCCCAACCAATGCGCCACTCGGCCGGCCCATCTTGTAATAGTTTTATAGTTCTGTTAGGTAAAAGTTAGAAAATGTAGGAGAAGGAGCGGGGGTGAGAAGGGGTCCATAGTTCCTACAGCAAAAGCTCATAACTGGCTTTGATTAACTGCCTCCCGCCACAGTATCGGTTTTCACAGCTGATGAGGAGAGGTGGTCTGGAGCAAGATAAGGATTTGAGTCAACAGGCCTCCACCCATTTTGAAGCCCATGCAACTTTTCCCACCAAATCAATATGTAACTACCTCAGATTGCTTCTCACCCTTCCTCCTCAGCTCTCCCGCCCCACATGCTCTACGCTCCTTTCTCTCCCTTTCTCCCTCTCCCCACCTCAGCTAGGCCCGTTCTCTTTCCTGAGAACCTATCACTAATAAACCCTGCTTGCATGCTTGCATATTAGTCAGCTTGCTGACCTTTGATTTTTCATTGCTTCGGAAGAAGAACCGAGACTTCCGTAAGAGGTTTAGTTTATTTCTTATATATATATTAGAATTTATATATATATTTCACATACATGTGACTATACTATGCTGGTCCCCAAGCTGTCTCTGTTTGTGTTTTTTTTCCTGGAATTTGGTGATTAACTCTTTTTTTTTTTTTTTTTTGAGGGCAGTGTCACTGGCCCTCATATGTGGGACCCGAAACAGGGCCGCTGGCTTTCTAAGCCAGCGCTTAACCATGGTACCACTCGGCTGGCCCGGTGATTAACTCTTATTGCATCCTATTTACTGCAATTCCCATACCTTCTTTTTTGACTTGTTAAACATTGCCAGTTTTTGTTGCTTTCAATAAAAA
The DNA here is from genome assembly GCA_033961575.1 of Aselliscus stoliczkanus. Lineage (NCBI taxonomy): Eukaryota > Metazoa > Chordata > Mammalia > Chiroptera > Hipposideridae > Aselliscus > Aselliscus stoliczkanus. The sequence continues at coordinate 16,348,554 of CM066728.1, read as the reverse complement.
ACACAACCTCTCTCTTCAACACAGAGGTCCTGGTCCGCTCGGAGAGATCTGGCCTTGCCTTTGAGTAGACCTCACTGAGGGGACACGGGGCCTGCCTTGGAAAGCCTCAGTCTGGGGCGGGAAAGTGTGGAAGAATCACATATACCGGAAGCTGACTAACAAGTCAGCAGATGCCACATCCTGGGAGCCCAGGACCTGTATGTTGGTGCTGTACTGCGCTGACAGAAAGGATCAATGTAGTCAGGTGCTATAGGTTACAGGGACTTCTTGGAGAGGTGATTTTGCAGTGAGCTTTTGTTACATAGACTCCTGAACTAGAATGTCAAGCTTTGCCCTACTGAGACCTAACTTACAGTAGGGAAAATGTTGGTAGCAGTATGCAGCAAAGGCAGGGTAGGGGCACTTGAGGTTCTTGTGCTGATAAAGTGCCTGGCCCTTCCTCACAGCAAGGTCACTGGAATATGCCCTCACCCCAATGTGGCATCCCCTCTACCTCTGCTGCCTGGTCTCCTTCAGTCTCTTAAACTGGCTAACTGAGAAGCAAAACTGGTTCTGGGGCCAGCTGGGGTGTGTGTGGGCCAACATCTGGGTCTTGCTGTGCCTGTGAGCAGGGCTTTGTGTTCACTGGGTGGTCTGCTTTGTGGTGGGTTTCCTGGTAGACTGTCCTCTGGAACCTGAACTGGGGGGACTGTGTACGAGTCCCTGCAAGTACCTGTCAGTGGTGAGTGTTTGTTTCTGGGTGAGGGTGCTTGCATTTGGATTTAGTGCATAGGTGTGTGTCTGTGTGGATTTGTGCTTACGTGAGAGGGTGTGTGTTTCTCAGCTAGGGTGTCCACAGTTCTGGGTGTGGTCTCTCTCTCCTGTGTGTGATGGTGGGAGGTGTGAGGTGAGAGTGACCAGGGCAGGGTGGAGCTGTTTTCTCTCCAACTGGCGTGATTGGCTGCTTTTGGGTAATTCCCAGGCTCTGAGGTGTCACAGAGCCTGGAAGAGAGGAATGAGTCACTCCTCCCTCCCCACCGGTGAAACTTCTTCCCTGTCCCCAGGGCCAGGTTTCACCAAGAGCCATAAAGAGGCCCTGCCAAGCTCCTTCCATTTTCAACCAGGCCTGCTGAAACTGAGCCTGGGGGCTGCCTTGAAGCTGTGCCAAGGGTGTGCCAGATGGGACCCAGTCCCCACTGGGGCTAGGTGGCCTGAGACCACCCTACAGGGTTTTCCCTGGTCTACACTGGTCTGGGTCCTGAGTTCTCCCTGCCCACGCTAAGCACCTCTCTGAGACTCTCCTCCCAGATTCTCTTGTCCTCCTTGAGCCCCCCGCTTCCCTCGCTGAACCCTCTCTCTCCACTGATCCTCTCTCTGAGTCCCCTTCCACTCTCTGTGCCTTGCCTCTTCACTGCGCTCTGTTTTTCAGCGGGGGAAGAGGGTACAGGAGGGCATGGGTGGGATCAGCAGCAGGGCTTGGTGAGAGGGCTGGTGCTGAGAGAGGGCTCAGGGCCAGGTCAGGGAGATAGCCAGCTTGTTTTTGGCCTGGCTGGCTCTCCATTCCATTGTGAATGTGTGTGGGCCAGGGTTTCACCATCTTCCCAGCCCGCCCAGGTGGGCCTGGCTGTGACTTAGGGGGATGTTGGGGAGGGGAAAGAGTGGGAGGCTATCACTCTGGAACTGCCACTATCTCAGGGGCTCCAGAACAGCTCCTGCTTCTCTTTGCCCCCTTCCTTCTCTCTCCTCACCCATCTACCTGCTCTCCTTCCCACCTCCCCCTTGGAGGGCCCAGGAGAAGTCGCATCCCTCACTCCCAGGCACTCAGCCCTCAGATCCCAGCCCTTGGTCTAGGCTCCCTTACCCCACCCTTCCGGACAGAACCCAAACTGGGGGCCAGGGCTCGCCACAAGACTTGGCCGAGGGCGGCCATGACGCTCGCCTGCACTGGGGGCGCTCTCCGGCTGCAGGGGCCCACGCCATGGGGCGTGGGCTACCCTCTTCCGCTGAACCTCACAGGCCTGCCTTGGACGCCACCTCCTGGGCCTCGGCCTCAGGGCCTCAGCCACACTTGGCGAGCCCTCAGGCCAGCCCATCCGGACGCTCGCTGAGGAGGGTGGGCCTCTGTCACGCACATGGCACTAGGCAGCTTTTATTTTTCATTATGATGAAACATCTGTAAACCCCACCAACGGGTCACCATTTACACTGAACCCTCTACCTTCAAATGAACCCCAGTTGGGGGTACTTTTGGCAGCCCCACCGCATTGCTGACTGCCAGGTCTCCTCCACCCGCCATAATACAAGGAGCAATTTTCAAAATTCCCGTGCGAGGGCGGGTTACACCTCCGGGGCTGCAGTCCCAGCTGCAAACAGCAGAGGGCGCCTCCTGGGAAAGCCGCCGCGGGCCCGCCTGGCTCAGCCCTGGCGGGAACAGGGACTCGTAGCATTTGCGGCACCGCTGCCAGGGACTCTGCCTCCTTGCTGGGCGTCTCATCCTGGGCGTATAACCCTGGACAGAGGGTTATAGTTGGGGGTAGAGGTGAGGGGCCCTGAATTTCCATGATCCTACGACGTCCCCGCACCCTTCACCCAGCCCCGCACCATCTCAGGCAGGTCTGACTAGCTCCTGTGTGTCCACAGGGGGACCAGCAGCCCTTGAGCACAGGGCCTATGGTGTGTTTTGAGTTTCCTCCCAGCTCCAGCGCATCTGGGGCTCAGTAACGTCTTGGAAACAAACTTAAGTCGACTTGATGCTTATTATGGTGGTTACATACACTGGCTTTGGTTTTGGACAGTCCTGGGTTCAAATTTTGGCCCTTGAGCACAGGGCCTATGGTGTGTTTTGAGTTTCTTCCCAGCTCCAGCGCATCTGGGGCTCAGTAACGTCTTGGAAACAAACTTAAGTCGACTTGATGCTTATTATGGTGGTTACACACACTGGCTTTGGTTTTGGACAGTCCTGGGTTCAAATCTTGCCTCTACAAGCTGTGTGATTCTGGGGAAGTCACTCAAATGCTCCAAGCATCGCTTTCTTCATTGGTAGAATGGGCTTATGTTTTCGATGGCGGTGACCTGAGGGATAACAGACGTTGGTTGGGGTCCGCCTGGCACAGGACAAGCATTTGAGAAGTGCTACCCTGTTTCCCTCAAAATAAGACCTAGCCAGAAAATAAGGCATGATTTTAGGTGCCAAAATATGGCACCTTGGCTTACTGAACATTTTAAGCTGAAGGAGTTTGTGGAAAAGGCACCCTTTTCCCTGAAACAGGTCATAAAACCCTTATGTGAGGGGTGCGTGCCCTCCATACCCTGGAGGAATCATGCTACGGCTTAGTCTCCAGCCAAGTCTTATTTTGGGGGAAACAGGATATTATAATAATTATTATTATTATTTATTTATTTATTTATTTATTTATTTTGAGGGCAGTGTCACTGGCCCTCATATGTGGGACCCGAACCAGGGCTGCTGGCTTCCCAAGCCAGTGCTTAACCACCGCGCCACTCGGCCGGCCCTATAATTATTATTTTTAAAGCAGGTTTATTGAAATAAAAATTCACATGCCATGCAATTCACCCATTTAAAGTTTGTAATTCAATGGCTTTTAGTACATTCACAGAGTTATGCAACCATCACCACAGACAGTTTTAGAATATTTTCATGTCTCCCTCCAGCCCTAAGCCGCTAATCTGTTTTCTGTCTCTGTGGATTTGCCTATTGTAGACATTTCATGTAAACAGAATCATACAATGTGCGCCCTTTTATGTCTGGCTTTGTCCACTTAGCACAATGTTTTCAAGGTTCATTCATGTTGTAGCAAGTATCAGTGCTTCATTTCTTTCATGGCTAAAAAATAATTTCAGTGTATGGACATAATACAGTTGGTTGATCCATTAATCCATTGATGGCTACTTGGGTTGCTTCCACGTTTTGGCTATTTGAATAGTGCTTCTATGAACATTCAGGTTGTTATTATCATTAATGTTACTGGCCTTATTCTCCAAGATAAAGAGGCTTGAGCTCCCCAGCCTGGCCAGAGCACAGAGAAGGCACAGAACACATAGGGTCATTTTGTACCAGACTCATCCCAAAGGGAGGCTTGGGGTGGCAGAGAGGTAGGATGGGGGAGCCACTTCCTCACAAGCAGGGAAGCTCAGGGTGCACCGTGTTGAGTCAGGTTCTGGGGAGAGACCTGGGGTTGGGGACACAGGACCCAGGAGAGCCCTTTTATGTGTATTTGTGGGGAGGAAGTGGGCAGTACCCTTGTGATCCAGCCATTGGCTGGCTCTGGAGCCCTGGCAGGGACGGGCTGGCTTGCAAGGTGGTAGAATGGAATGGAATGGGGAAGCCAGGCCTGAGGAACTCCCTCCCTGCCCCACTGATGGCCTGTGGGCTGCTGCTGTCCCCATGCAGGCTCAGCTGTACTTAGCATCTCACCCAAGCCTTCAGGCCTCCCCTACCCTCCACTTCTCACCTCCCCCACCCTCTACCTTTCACCTTACCCACCCTCCCCTCTCTCTGCCCCTCCTACCTTCCAGACCTCTCATCCTGCAGCACCTCTTCCATGCCTCACCCCCTTTGCACATGTGGTTCCCCCATCTGAAAGGTGGGTTCCCCCTACCCACTCAACTGACTGGTCCCTTCTTAATTTTACTCTCAACTTTTTATTTTGAAAAATTTAAAACCTACAGAAAAGTTACAAGAATAGTGCAATGAACATTTATAGACCCTTCACCCAGGTTCATCAATAGTTAACATTTTGCCACGTTTGCATGCTATCTTTCCCCTCCCTATACACTTTTTACTAAACCATTTGAAAGTTACATGAATACACGATGACAGTTGACTGCTCAATACTTCAGCACCCATCTTCTAAGAACAGGACACTCCCCATCAGAGATTCTGGAACATAAGCAGGGCTGAGTACATTTACCTACCTGCTGGCAAACTCAGTGCCCATTCCAAGCCAGAGCCAGAAAGGCTCCCTGAGGGGCTTAGGTTCAGCTAGCTTTCCCTTTCCCTTCCCTTCCTTTCCCTTCCCTTCCCTGCCCTTTCCTTTCCTTTCCTTTCCTTTCCTTTCCTTTCCTTTCCTTTCCTTTCCTTTCCTTTCCTCTCTCTTTCTCTCTTCTTTCTTTTCTTTTCTTCTCTTCTCTTTCTTTCTCTCTCTCTCTCTCTCTCTTTCTTTCTTCCTTTTCTTCCTTCCTTCCTTCCTTTTAAAAATAAACTTTATTTTTTTGAACAGTTTTAGATTTATAGAAAAATTGAGAAGATAGTACAGAGTCCCCACACCCAGTTTTCCTGTTAACATCTCATATTCGTGTGGCACATTTGTTTCAATTAATAAGCTAATATTGATACATTATTATAATGAAAGGCCATGTTTTATATTGATTTCCAGTTTTTACCTAATGACCTTTTTCTGTCTTAGGACCCCATCCAGGATACCATGTTACCTTTAGTCATTATGCCTCCTTAGGCTCCTTTTGGCTGCAACAGTTTCTCAGACTTTCATTGTTTTTGATGACTTCGACAGTTTTGAGGAGTCATGGTCAGATATATATTATAGGATACTCCTCTTCTGGGATCTGTCTGATGTTTTTCTCATGATTAGTCTGGAGTTATGGCTTTTGCCAGGAAAACCACAGAGGTAAAGTGCCTTTTTTTGACATTATACCAAGGGTGTGTGTGTGTGTGTGTGTGTGTGTGTGTGTGTGTGTGTGTGTATCACCATGATTTATGGCTATTGACGTTCACCTTGATCACCTGACTGAGGGAGTGTTTGTCAGGTTTCTGCACTACAAAGTTACTCTTTTTCCCTCATCTCCATACAGTCCTCTTTGAAAAGAAGTCACTATGCAGCCCACACTTAGGGAGGGGGGTTATACTCCCTCTCCATGAAGGTGCAGTATCTACATACGTTTTTTGGAACTTTTCTGCATGGGAGATTTGTCTCTTTTCCTTTTATTTATTTATTCAACCATTTATTTATATTAATATCTAGCTTCTTTTTTTACTCTTGTTCAGTAGTAATAATTCAGTAGCTTGTTATTGATGCATATTCTGACACACACAAAGGCTGTTCCTGGGGAAATCCGAGAAGAGGAAATTACTGCTCCTGCGCTCGAGGAACTCCCAGCTTAGCTCCACATCCACACACAGTGTGGCAAGGGTTCTGATGGGGGTGATCACGAGCACCTTGGGGAGCCCAGAGGCAGTCCCTGAGCAGCCTTGGAGCTGGGGTTTGAAGGATGGAACAAGATTTGCCATGTGGAAAAATGATGAGTGGGTGCTTTAGGCAGAGGCCTCAGTGTGTGCAAAGGCTAGTGGGCCTGAGAGGGACACTGTACTCAAAGCTTGGTGAGGGACAAGTGACTGGCGGGCGTGGTGACCAGGCGGGATATCAGGATATCTGGATATGAAGCAGGAGAGGAAGGCTGGGCCAGACAATGGCAGACTTTAGTATCCACGCCTGGGGTCAGACGTCATCTTGCTCACTCAGGGAGCACTGGGAAGACTTCACCAGGTGAGTGTGTGCCAAAAGGTCACTGTGGCCTTGAGGTGAAGGGTGAGGCCTCAGGAGCCAGTGAGGAGGCTGAGGAAACAATGGCTGGTGTGAGGGCAGTTACTGTCATATCAATGTGTGTCTGTCTCTCCTTCCCTGTTTCCAGCAGTGACTGGCCAGGCTTTGGACTGGGGTGGGGTGGGAAGAGAGGCAGGGCTGAGGCAGAAGCTCTATGTGAGCTTGACCCAGAGCCTGGGTTGGTGTAGCCTGGGTTTGGTGTTTCCAGAGTGGGGACAGAGAAGAAGGATGGAGGAGAGGTTCCTCCATTGGCAGACAATTATTAGGGGACTGTGAGTCATTTGAGAGTATGTGGTATGGGGAAAACTCCTACTATGTGCCAGGCACTATTCATAGGAACAAAAGGTGGGACCTTTTAGTTGATGGCTGCATCGCTCCTGACCAATGATTTCTGAATCTTTGGTGTGGCTGGGAGGCCACCGAGCCCCAGGCCCTGAAGGGGTCACACTGACTGGACTCTGGAGGTTTCCATGGTAGCCAGGGCTTGGTAATGGCTGAACAAAGAAGGACTTGCCATTGTCCTGGGACTTGGAATTTCCCTCATCAGAGAAGGAGCTTCAGGAAGGACTGAGGTGGAATATCCTGACAGCCTGCTGAGATGGCAAAAAACTGGAATGAAGCTGGTTGAAAGAAAATAAACAAACATGGGTGTCCACTAATGGATGAATGGATAAAGAAGATATGGTACATATATACAATGGACTATTACTCAGCAATAAAAAAAAAAAGGGGCCTGCTGAGTGGCTCAGTTGGTTAAGAGTTGGCTTAGGGTGCGTGCTCTGAGCAACAGGGCCGCCAGTTCGATTTCCACATGGGCCAGTGAATGCTGCGCCCTAGCTGAGCTGTCGCTGAGCCACTAACAGGAGCCGCTAACAGGTGGCAGGATGGCTCAGCTGGTGTAACAACAAGATTGCCTGTTCATTGGTGGGCTACGCCCACCTGCAACTAAAGATTGAACTTGGCACCTTGAGCTGAGGTGCCGCCCAGATGGCTCAGTGGATAGAGCATGCGCTCTTAACAACAAGGCAGCTGGGTTCAACTCCCACATGGGATGGTGGCTACGCCCACCTGCAACTAAGACTGAACACAGCACTTTGAGCTTAGAGGCCACAGCTGCCGGCAGGAAGCCAGATGGTGACTGGTGCCCTTCACAACTAAGATGGAAGAACAACAACTTGACTGGTCCCCTCCCCCAATTCCCCAACACTGTTCCCCTCCCCCAATTCCCCAATAAAATCTTTAAAAAAAAGAAAAAAAAAAGAAATCTTACCATTTGCAACAATGTGGATAGACCTAGAGGGTATTATGCTAAGTGAAATAAGTCAGACAGAGAAAGACAATGATTTCACTTATATGTGGAATCTAAAAAAACACACAAATAAACAAAACAGAAATAGATCCACAGATAAAGAGAACAAACATGTGGTTGCCAGGAGGGAGGGAAGTGTAAAAGGTGAAGGGGAATCAGAAGTACAAATTCCAGTTATAAAAGAAGTAAGTCACGGGGATGTAGTGTACAGCACAATTTGTCAATAATATCATAGTAACTATGTACAGTGACAGATGATTATTAGACTTATGGTGGTGATCACATTATAAGGTATACAAATGTCCAATCACTATGTTGTACACCTGAAACTAAGAAAATATTGTATGTCAACTATACTTTAATTAAAAATAAAAGAAACATGGGACCCTTGTCCACTCAGGTGTGTGGTGGGAACTTCACATGGCCTGGGTGAACAGTGGGGGTGGACAGCTATAGAGAGATGCTGAGGGGTAGTGACACCAAGCCAGTGGCAGCTGGCCAGCCCTTTGGGTATCTGCAGCTTCCTTAGACCAGTTGGAGAGAAGCAGGGAGTGTGCAGATGGAGGGAGGGATGGAGGAAGGGAGGGAAGGGCGATGTGAGTGAGTGCTGGGGGTGAGTACTCAGGCATATGTCAGAAGTTCAAACGTGTAGGTTAAGCCCTGCTATAAAAAGAATATTAAAAATAAAAAAGTTCAAACCTAACTACAAGCATGGCTGTTCCTGGCATGGCCCCACCTCCTGCTCCCCAGCTGATGGGCAGGGTGTGCCCTTCCTTGGGGCTAGCCTGATCCAGAGTTGGGAGCCAGAAAGGAATGAGGGTGAGTGGGTGCAGTGGCAGTAAGGCAAAACCTGGCAGCTGGACTTCCAGGCCCTGAGAAGGCAAGGGGTTGGTATGTGTGTGTGCCAGGAATGAGTGTGGGTGATGTTCACTCATCCATGCCATGCATGGAGCAGGAGAGAGGCTGGGGGCCTCTGCACTGGGAGGGAAGGATGATGTAATCTCTGAGTCACCTGTGGCTGGGGCACTGATGATACCTTGATTTCTGGGCTTTGTGCATGGCCTGTCACCACTGACTCACTGGCTGCCTGCCTGGGAGTCCCCTGATCAAGCTGTTGGTTTCTCTCTCTCTCTCTCTCTCTCTCTCTCTCTCTCTCTCTCTCTCTCTCTCTCTCTCTCTCTTTCTCTCCCTCTCTCGCAATCTATCATGGAAGCAGAAACAGCTTCTTTGTAAGCTATCATCATCAGGCATATGCCCTGCCCAGGTTTCTTGGAGGAAAAGGGTGCTAGATTCCAGGATCCTCTGGGACCATCATCCATGAGGTGAAAAAGCAGGTTGGGATGACTGCCAACCCCACCCCCGACTCTGCCCACTAGAGACAGGCCTGTTCTGGTCCTGGAGCCAGTGGGCTGCTCTGGGTGTCTGGGATGGTCCTGGGTCAAGATGTCTCCTCAGTGAAGCCCCACCTCTTCTGTCCTGAGGCTCAGAACAGTAATTGTCCACCCAAAAGCAGAACAGCTCCCTGTCTCTTCCTCTCCAATCAACTTACCACACTGACCCAGGTACTTCCCCATAAGTCACAGCTGGCCAAGCCTGTCCTTGCTCAAAGCCTGTCCATGGCTTCCCTGTGCCCCCAAGCTCCATGGCTGGGCACTTGAGGCCTTTCCTGATGTGCCCAGCTTGCTTTCCAGTCCAGCTCCATCACTTACCTGGCTCTAGACCCTGCAAACCCCCACAGAGGCCTCTGTCTCTGCCCCTTGCCACTCCCCTTTTTGGAGAACTCTCTCTCTTTTTTTTTTGTATAATTATTATTATCATTATTTTTTTTTTTTTTTTTTTTTTTTAGGGCAGTGTCACTGGCCCTCATATGTGGGACCGAACCGGGGCCGCTGGCTTCCCAGGCCAGCGCTTAACCTCCGCGCCACTCGGCCGGCCCTATTATTATCATTATTAATAGTTACAGATGTACAAAACTGCAATAGTTATCCCTTTCACCCCTTACAAAGTGACTATCCCCGCCCCTGTCCCCCCACCCTCGATATCATACATATCTATTACAATTCCATTGACTCCATCCCCACACTATATTCCACATCCCATGGCTATATATGTGTTAAATTATAGTCAACATCTAATATTAATCAGCGGCAGCTTCAGATGTACAGTGCAGTAGTCAGGCCATTACACCGTCGATGAAGTGGTCTCCCTGACAAGACATGCGTCCATCTGGTCCTAAAATAATATTTACAACCTTATTGATTATATTCCCTAAACTGTGTCTTCTGTCTCTGCAGTAGTATTGTATTACCAGTTTATGTTGCCTCGTCCCTTCCTCTTCTCCCTCATGCCCACCCCCAAGAACTCTGTCTTCATAAGCTTCCAAGCTTTTATGTACCCTTTACGTCACCTTCCCACCTGCTATCTCCCCAAGGAAGCCTGCCCTGGGCCTCAGGTAGAGCTGACCGTTTCTTCTCCAGAGTTTACACAGAGCTGGCTTCTCTGGTATCAGGGATTGTCTATTTAGAGGGTGGGGAGGCTGAAGGACAGACATCAGCCTGATTCTCTGCTGAGCTCCATGCCCAGCCCTGGCCCTGTACACGTACTCAGTATATCCTTCATGAAAGAATAAAAGAAGAAACAAAAGAAGAGTAATATATAAGAGATAAGTGTAGAGGACAAGCCCCAGAGTCAGGCAAGGCTGGGTGTGAGTCCTGGTCTTGTCATTATTCTGTTGGCCCTGGGATGTCTCATCAGCAATTAGAGCCCTAGTTTTCCCATCTCTATAATGGGAATGATAATGCCCTGCATGGTTTTGTAGTTAGATAAAATAATTTCTTGTGACAAGGCACCTTGCCAAGTGCTTGGCCTATAGCAGGTGCTCAAAAAGTGTTGGCCAACCAACTGACTGAGGGAAGGTGGAAGGAGTCCTCCCTGCTTCCAGGGGGGTGGGGCAGGATTGACCACTCCATCAGATTAAAGGGCCCTCAGGGACCCCCTGGCCTTCAGGGTCTCTCATTCTACTGCTTCTGGAAAGTTGAAGACACGACCATCAGAGAAGGGAGCTGCCCTGAAGTGAGGTAGGAGGAGCAGGAGGGTGGGGTGGGATGGAGGTCTCATGTCTGGTGCCTTGGTGGACCTCTCTGAGAAGCAGGGAAGTAGCCTAGAAAGGGCTGGACACTTGTGTGGGATGGCGAGGAAGACCAAGGTCATGCATGCATAGGGGACTTTTGAAACTACCACACAGAAGGTAAATTGGATATGCTAATTTAGTGGAAAGTAATTTAAAAACTTACTCAGTCCCATCCTCTCTCTAAGGCTCCTCCTCCTCCCCCCCATCTAAGCCCCTCTCTCCAAGGCTTTTCACTAAGCTGCCTCCCCCTCACGCAGCCCCTACCTCTCTGCAAACCCATCTCCCCATCTTCCTCTCCTGTCTCCAGAAGTGCCCTCTGTGCCTGCCTGGAATGTGGAACTCCAGCCAGCAGTGTGGCCTTGCTTCTCTTCCTTGGAGATTCCCCAGACAAGGCCACCCCCATCCCCACCTTCTCCCTCAGCCCACGTGGGGCCCAGCCTGGGGGTAGCACCGGTTCAGCCAGTCTGGCCAGCCAGGCCTCCTGTGCAATCGGGTCTGTCATTACCCTGTCCAGGGACAAGTGAGAGAGCGGCCACAGGTGTTAGCTGCTGGGCCGAAGCCTGGGGGCTGCCTGTTCAGCTTGGGCTGGACCTCCAATTCTGAGTCCAGGGCCTGCAGCTTTCTAGGGCCTGTGCTGGATGGACCCCCGTAAAGATGTCCAGAAGAACCTCAGTGGGCTGAGGTGTTGTCATCTCCTTACCCAGATGGGGAAATTAGTTCAGAGTTTAATTCTATTGCCCAGCACCACAGAACTGGTAGTGGCAGAGCTGGGACTCAACCCAGGGAGGGCTGAGGTCATATCAGATGAGAGTCACAAAGAGGCCACCACATCTTCCCGAAGATTCTGAAGGTCCCAGCCTCGGGCCCAGCCCTCCCTGCTGGTGCTGGGTCCGCCCCCAGGAAATCCCCGTGACTGCCGGAGCCATGTAGGAGGTGACCAGTCCACACCCGTCTGGGTCTGAAATTGTCCACCCGTGTTTGCTGTAAGATTCCAGGAGAGCTTCCTTCTGGAACAATTCAGGGACATGGCTCTGAAATGATCTGGTGACACAATCTTTACAGTCATAGGTGACTATGATCTCTCACTGCAGATTATTTACTAAAATTAAAAAGTTTTATAACTTAATGGCATTTTCTCTGGTTAAAAAGAGAATAGGATCTTAACTTGTATCTGTGGGCTAAGTTAATGAACTCCCACAAAAATAGTTTTCAACCAACTCCCAGCTAGGTTGATTTTTAAGCTGAGAGTGAGGCTGCTTTCTTATTTATTTATTTATTTATTTATTTATTTATTTATTTATTTATTTTAGAGGGCAGTGTCACTGGCCCTCATATGCTTTCTTTTTTTTTTCTTCAGTTTTATAAGGATATTTATTATATCCTTAAATATATTTATAATATTTTTCTTCTGATTTTATAAGGATGAAAATGTTAGATTTGGTGAGGAGGAATAAATTTAAGTTGGCACCAGCTGCCCTGGCTTTAGTCTTCCCATTCACAGATGATAGGGAATAAAGGTCCCGGAACCTGTGTTCATTGGGCCACTGAGATTCTTCTGACTGCCCTAGCAGAGATCTGGCAGAGGCCAGGCACACAGGCCCTAGGCTCAGACACAGCAGGACGGCTCAGTCTTGGATGGGGAACTTTATCTGAGCAAAATGCAGGACACTGTGTGTGTGTGTGTGTGTGTGTGTGTGTGTGTGTGTGTGTGTGTGTGTGTGGTGTTGTGACTGGGGACTTGTGATTAAGGACTTGGCTGAGCCCCTGGGGTTCTGGGAACAGAGGTCTGAGAAGTCCTAGCTCCCTCCTGGTGCATCTGGTATGAGCAGGACCAGAGCTGCAGGATGGCTGGCTGCTTTGTGCCATGAGCTGGGCTCCTTTCTCTCATTGTACTTCTTCAGCTCACAAAACATTTGCATATCCTTATCGAATTTCACAACTGTCCTAGATAGGGGAGGGGTGCTCATGTCCTCATTTTATAAAGAGGGGAAGTTGAGGCTCAGTGATAGAACTGGTTCCTCCAGATCACAGGGCTCATAAGATGGTTATGGAGTGAGGAGTGGTGGGTGCACTCTTGTGGTCAAGGAGAGGGCTGTCCTTCATAAAAACCAGCATGTAGGATGCAATTCTATTGACACCAGATTATACAATGTATGTTGGAAGAAAGACAAAGAAATAATCCTATCCTCCCTGCCCCCAAAGCAAAGGTTATGTATATGAATGACAGACGCATTATAAAGTGTCACAGTAAATGGCTGTCTGAGCTGTTGGGGGTGCCAGGCTCAGGAAGCCACAGTGGGCACAGGATGAGTACCTTGGCTTTGCTGGTGCTTTTCCTGCAGCAGATGGGGGTGACTCAGCCTGTGGTTGCTGAGATGAATCCAGCATTAACAAATATTTCTCCAGCTCCACTCAAGTGCAGAGCTGCTCATGGCTCCCCCAAGAGTCCCCTCCTGCTCCGCCTTCACGCCTGAGCTCCCTGAATACTTCCTGGGCCAGTGGGCCTGCCCTTTGCCTGGGCCCCTCCTGGACCTGCCCTCCCCCTAGCTCTCCACCTTGCCCCCGCTTCTGCTGTGCTGTGCTGGGCTGGGAAGTACACCTTCTTAGTCACTTCTGTTGAGCCATAGATGGGAAAGTTCTAGAAATTGCGTGCTCCACTTCCCCCACTTCTGCTTCTCCAAGTTCCAGTTGGCTGTGTCCCAGAAGAACAAGGACAGGAAGTTCGAGGAGATGGGAGCAGGGTTGGGTGGGGGGCTGGCCCACCGGCCAACTCACTTCTGCATTCAGAAAGCTTGCTGAAAGGCTGGGACAATAGGTAAGGGGCACCTGGGTAGGGAGACTCCAATGATGGAGTCCACCTGGTCCTGGGCCAGCCCCCCTCCCCGTCCCCCACCTCAGTTTACCCATTTGTACAAAGGCAACAAGAGTCCCTGCTCTGTTTACTGACAGGCTATGATGAGGTCATCAAAGGAAAGCACTTATTATTAATCTCAAAGGGTAGTTATCTCTGCTGTTCAGCCCACAGGCATCCTTACCTGCTGTTCCTCAGAGCCTTGTAAGGTAATCCCCAGAGAGGCGTGCTCCAGGCAGAAACCATCCCTGTTTGGTTGGTGTGTGTGTATCTGTGGGGGGGGGGGGGAAGGTGTGGGGGAGGGTGCTGGGAACTTGGGGAAGACCTCCTGCATTATTGAGCACCTTGAGCATTAATTGACCACCTACTATGTGTCAACCCTGTGTGGAGTTTTCTGAGGTTGAATAAGACATTGCTTTTGTCCTCCAGGAGCTCCAGCCTACTATGAGAGGCAGGTGTGTTTATTATCAATCAAATATAAGACCTCAACTTCTCCAGCACATTAGATTGTCCCAGCCAGCCCTGTGCTTCATCAGGTAGTCAACAAACCCATCTTAAATGCCTCCCATGTACTGGGAGCTCACAGGTCGCTTCAAATCAAATCACGGATGCTGGATGGTTTTCTTGCAGGAAGATAGAGGTCCACACATTTTGGTTGGAATTGGACACACAGCCTCCCCAGGGTGCCAAATGCAGTGCTGGATAATGCTGAGGGCTCAGGGACATTTTCGAGCCCTGGCCCCTGAGCTCCTCCCTGCCCCCTGCATGGTAGGGAAGACAGACACTCAGTGACCATATGGAGGGTGAGGGGTTCCTTTGACAAAGCTGGGATGAGCCCCAGCCACTTTCTCTCACCCCCATAATGCCCCTTTCCTCTAGGTCCCCTCAACTCCCCACCCTGAACCAGGTCCTTTTAGATTCTGGACCCTCTGCCCTGTTTTTATCTCCACCTTGTTTCCAGAGACACCTTTCTAAAAGCTGTATGGAGACTTCTCAGCCTGCTCATCCCTGTACCTCTGTGCATAGCCCCAGGTTCAGTGACACTTGAGGCAGAGAGTTCTGGCCCTTTCACTGTGCCCCCTCCCCCACTACCCCAGTGTCCCTGGTTAGACTGGATTCCTGGGGTTCCCAGAACAGCTGCATTTCCCTACCTGGTGGTACCTTTGCCCTAGATGTTATCTCCCCTCCGATGTCCTTCTTCACCAGTCCTGCATGGAGATTTCTGTCATCAGTGCCCTCGGCAGTATGACCCAATAACTCAGTGCCCCTTCCCTGTTAAGCCCCCTCCCTAGCACCCGGGCCTCCACCCCAATCTGAGTTCTCTTGCCCCTTTGAAGTCTCATGGGACTTTGTAGCCCTTCTGGCTTTATCTGACGATCTCTTTGTGTGTGTTTTCACAGAATAAACACGTGTTTACTGGGCTGATTTCCCCAGAGTCTGGCCCATGCTGTGCTCTTGGAGATCGCCCCCACCCAGCTCTGGCCAACCAGGCTCAGCCCCAAAAGGAGCAGAGCCCGCTGGCTGAAACTTCCGTGATGCCCCAGGGCTTTCTTCCTTCTTTGGCTGAAAGGGCAACACCTCCGAGGTCCCCTCCTCTGGCAGCGCTGGAAGCTAGTGGTAGTAGTGAGAGATGGGAAGGGTGGGTGACAAAACTCTTGGCCCCCCAGCTCCTCATTTCTCCAAACTGGACCTCATCAGGCCAATGCCGAGACTGCTGGTGAGGCAAATGGATGGATGATGAGAATCTTAATAGTAGTGATTGGGCCAGCGATGAAGGTGATAAGGATGCAACAACAGTAAATGAGGTGGGGCAGCTCTTTGACCTTCCC
Organism: Aselliscus stoliczkanus; assembly: GCA_033961575.1. Taxonomy (NCBI): domain Eukaryota; kingdom Metazoa; phylum Chordata; class Mammalia; order Chiroptera; family Hipposideridae; genus Aselliscus; species Aselliscus stoliczkanus. The sequence continues at coordinate 16,332,878 of CM066728.1, read as the reverse complement.
AGGACTTCATCCTCAGACCTTCTTCCTCACAGTTCCCACCCTTGTCTGCCCATCTAAGCCTGGAATGAGGGAGCCCTAGGGTGTGGGGACCCTGATCTTCAGGCCCCCCACCTGGCTGGGCCTAGCTGCCTCCCCTGCCCTGGGCATGTCCAGGTGGCATGGGCTGTGACTCAGTGTCTGTCTACAGGCTGATCTCAGCATGGGGCTGGGGGCAGGGGGAGAGGGCAGTTTCCTCTGAGATTGTGACTCAGGGGCCCAGGGCTGGGGCCTTAAAGTGCCTTTGTTGGCTGGGGCTCAGGAATCCAGAGAAACTGGTCAGGGGGAGGCTCCAGGGACTGAAACCCCTCCCTCTTCCCCGCCCCCTCCAAGAGCCATAAAACCGCTGTAAGTTCTAGCTTGAGAGCAAGTGGCAGCTGTCGGCAGGAAGGAACCGGTCTGGTCACACTCACTGGACTTGTGTTGCTGATTATTGGGAGAGACGCTTGGTGGCTGCTCCAACTGGCTTTGTCTCTGGACTTGCGGTGAAAAGCCTCCCGTGGACACTGAGTGTCCATCCTCAGCACTTGGATTTCTACAGCCGCCAGGCCCGGATCTCTGAAGTCTTCCAGATTCTAGACCTCAGCAGACGCCAAGCCATGGCTTCCATGGGGCTACAGGTGATGGGCATTGCGCTGGCCGTGCTGGGCTGGCTGGGCGCCATACTGAGCTGCGCGCTGCCCATGTGGCGCGTGACGGCTTTCATCGGCAGCAACATCGTCACGTCGCAAACCATCTGGGAGGGCCTGTGGATGAACTGCGTGGTGCAGAGCACCGGCCAGATGCAGTGCAAGGTGTACGACTCCATGCTGGCGCTGCCGCAGGACCTGCAGGCGGCCCGTGCCCTCATCGTCGTCTGCATCATCGTGGCTGCGCTGGGCATGCTGCTGTCCGTGGTGGGTGGCAAGTGCACCAACTGCCTGGAGGATGAGAGCGCCAAAGCCAAGACCATGATTGTGGCAGGCGTAGTGTTCCTGCTGGCCGGCCTGCTGGTGATGGTTCCTGTGTCCTGGACGGCCAACACCATCATCCGCGACTTCTACAACCCGCTGGTGGCCTCTGGCCAGAAGCGGGAGATAGGTGCCTCACTCTATGTGGGCTGGGCTGCCGCAGGCCTGATGATGCTCGGTGGGGCCCTGCTCTGCTGCAACTGCCCACCGCGCACTGACAAGCCCTACTCCGCCAAGTACTCCGCTGCTCGCTCCGCCCCCGCCAGCAACTACGTGTAAGGTGCAGCTGCTCAGCTCCGCAGGTCAGCTTTGTTTCTCCCTGAACTGAGCTCAGTGTGGCCTGCTGGGGACAGGACAAACAGGAACTGAGCCAGGCCGATGGTCCGCAGCCCTCAGCCCTTTCTTGCCCTCTCGGACACTTTCCCAAGGCCTCCTGTACACTACTGGCAAGGATGAACTGAGACTTCGAAGTCACACTCCTCTGAATGGCCCTTGGATACAGTGGCGGGGGTGGCAGTGGAGTGGGGAGCTGGCTCTTGCTGGCCAGGACAGCTCAGCCCTGACTCTGCTTGGGCTCTGCCTCTGAGTGGATGCCCTGCCCGTGTCAGTGTTGCCACTGTCCTCTCCTTTGATCTTCCCCACTCCTTTTGCCTGCATCCTGTATAAACCTGTGGCACTGAGAATGGTTGGGGACTCTCACCTACCTGCCTGTGGAGCCCAGAGTTGAGAGACAGGTTTAGAAGGGAGGGGTGAAGTTTTTACAAACTGGTTTGGGGAGTGGTAAGGGAGGGATCCCTTAGAGGTGGCCCTGACTATCTGTACCCCTTCCTGGCTGCCCTGCAGCCTCAGCGCCACAAGTTCCCTGGGCCCCTCAAGACTGGCCACCTCTGGATCAGCAGTCCTTGCAAAGGTCATTGGTCAGCCTGGGGAGTCAAGGGGAATGGTCTTTCTCTGGTCTTTATCCCAGGAAGTCCTGGAACTCCCCCCGCCCCACCGCTGTCTCTGTGGTTTCTGTTTTGTAATTTAAGATCTATTTGTCACTGTAATTACTATTATTTTCTACAATAAATGGAACCTGTTCACAGGAACTCTGTTTTTGATTTCAGCTGTGGAGGTGGGCAGGGTGTCAGTGAGGGGCAGGACCACTGTGTCATGGCCAGGATGGGAACATTTGAACTGGTTTCAGGGAATTGTGAAAAAATCAGAACAGGCCCAACCTTTGGAAACACGTTGTTCAAGCCCTTCTTCTGTTGTAGGGTGAAGCCCACAAACAGGAAACTGTATTCCCAGAACCCTGAAGTGTTGGCAACTCCAGGAGTGAGGTCAGATGAGAATACCCAGCCCTGGGAGATGGGCCACTCGTTGTCTCCCCATCTTTGTCTGGGCAGCCAGGCTGGTCTGCTCACCCTCCAGGTCCCCACTTCCTGGCCTGTGCTCAGGCTGTCCCTGCCCCTGATCTGGAATGTCCTTTTCTCTTTCTCCACCCCTCTGAATCCTGCTTATCCTGAAGGTCCGGCTCCAAACCTCCTCCCCTTTGAAGCCTTCCCACATCCTATTTGGAGGAATTATCACCAGCCCTGTTCCCAGGGCAGCCTCCAAGCCACACCCTGAGATCCATGTTCTGTTCCCTTTAGAGAAGAGGAAACCGAGTGCTGGATATGTGAAAGTGTTGAGTCAGGCCCAGAATCGGAAGTGTGGGTTTTCTGGTTGTTAAGTATCAGGTGAAAGGACTTGCCACCCTAGGAGGAGTCATAAAGTCACATTTATGGCCCTATCATACCCGGATCAGGGACAACCCAAAGTGGGGGCCCTCTCTGTCCAGCCTTTGCTCACTTCTGCCCTCCAAAGGGAGGTCACTCTTTCCTGGGGTGAGAGAACTACAGAGCCAGAGTCCTGTGGCCCCTTCTGGTACTCATTTAATAGGCAGAGCTCTTCTGAGGGGCAGGGTTGGCACAGTGGCCCCGTTTTACAGATGAAGTCAGAAGGCCCAAGGACAGGCCTGGCTGAGGCCATGTGGAGGGTCAGAGACCAGTCAAGGGCTGAGCACTGGGCATCACTCCCTCAACTTGGCCACCTCTTGCTTTTCGGTATAGGTAGACAATGCCGGAGATGAAGCCATCACTGTCGGAAGTGCCAGGCACCTCCTCCAACTTAGAGGTAGCCAGTTCCCACTGGTCCACAGGCCAGGCCACCAGGCGGTCCCACTTCCTGGCCTGCTCCAGGCTATCCAGGCTGGCCTCCAGTTCCTCCTTGTATTGAAGGTTGGATGGATTGGTCCTGGTGGTCAGACAAACCAGACCACCTGGGGAGGGGAGGGGAGAAGGAATGAGGGAGGGGCAGGAATAAAAGTTCCAGGTTCCAGGTCTGCCCCTGCCTGGGAAGGTAGTCCTCTTTCCTTCAGGCTCAAGTCCTCAAGGACATAAGCTCTCCCAGCTTTGTCCCCAGGCCAGCCTTTTCCCATTTCTAAGGCTTTAGTGCTCACTCTTCCTGCTCCCAGGAATACCCTCTGCTTCCTCAGCTTGAGGGCCTCCTATGTACCCTTTAAGGCCCAAGTAGCCTTTAAACAGGGAATTCTTATTTCCCTGGGCAGCGGTGGCTCTCTCCTTACTGCTCACTCAGCCCTTCTTCTGGAGGCTATGGTTGTGTCTGGATGCACAGGAAGGAAGCCTGTGGGCTCTGGACCTTGGACAAGTCCCTTCACCTCTGAGTCTGTTTCCCAGCTTGCAGAATGGGACTGATTATTTACCCTGTCTTACAGGAAGGCCGGTGCAGTCAGAAAAGCACTGGCTTGAATGACCTCGTCCCTTACAGTCTTCTCCAAGCACCTATAGTATGCCTGTAAGGACTCAGATATACTTAGGAGAGACTGCTTTCTTGAAGGCTTCCTGGAGGAAGGAATGAGGAGAAGCAGGGCCCTGCTGGTGGAGGGGGGCTCCATGAGAGGAAAGGCTCTAAAGTAGGGGAGCCTATGACATGCGAGCAGGCAGACAAGGCTCTGGCCAGCTGAGGGGCCTGCTAGCACAGGCAGTTACTTGTCCTGAGCCCAAACACTACCTCTCCCTCTGACCCACCAGTGTCCTGCATCTGTCAGCCTCCATGGTTCAGAAGCTGTCTGCCCAGGCTCAGCCACAGGTCCAACTGGGCCCCGTTGGGGTTAGTGGGGCAGGGAGAAAATGTGATCTTGCTGGGATAGGGGCACCTTAGGGGCTTCCTGATCCTGTCCTCTACAGTGCCTCATGTCCCTCACGCTCCACTACTCTCCCTTCTGCCAGTGACTTCACTTAGGCTGTGTCCTTGTGTGAACTGCCCTCCCCCCATCCCAACCCTGGGAACTCACTCTCTTCTCTGAAGTCTCAGAGCACTGAGCACTTACGGCTCTCGGGCGCCTACCTCGGGCCTGGTTTTTTTTCCCTTGGTCCCTTCCTAAGACACAGTGGGTTGGTGATCAGGGCCAGAGGGCAGGGTGTGTACCTTCTCCTGAGAGCAGAGGCAAGGCACAGGGCAAGGCGCACAGGAGGAGCTCAATAATCAGCTCCATTTCACAGATCAGGAAACTGAGACCAGGAAAAAGAGACTCACCTACTAGCTGTCCATGAGTTAGTGAGGAAGCCGGAGGACGAAGGGACTGAACTGAGCCCCTACTAGGTGCCAGGACTGAAGCAAACGTCTTAGAGACATTATTTCACCCAGTGTGACTCAAGTAAGGGGCAGGACCCTCAGGAGTTCTGAGGCCTGTGTCTGTGGGGTGGAGACGGGAAGGTATGTGTAAGGTTGGACAGTCTGCTTCTCACCTGGCTTGGTAACTCGCAGGAGCTCAGGTATTGCACTGCAGGGCACTTGTCCATCACTGAGGGCACCCACCATTAGCACTGCATCAAAGGTCCCTGTGTGGGGTGTGTGGATGTGTTGTGGTAGTTTGTCTTTGGTGTTGCCTCAGAACACCCTGGAGGACCGTCCCCATGGTGGGGTCTGGGGAGGAACCAGGCCAACCACTAGTGTCTGTAGGACCCAGATCCTGTGGGGAACATGGCAGGTATGGCCCAATCCTGGGCTGAGGTCAGATTATGGGGCGGAAGGTTCAGAGAAAGGGGCTCAGTGAGGTACTGGGGGGCTCAGAAGCGAATGGGGTTCATGAAGGGATCAGCAAGAGGGATGGAGACTTGACAAAAGAAAGGGGCACTTTCAAGGTACATTTGGTCAGAGGGTGGGCCTTAGGGTGTTGGGGTGGGAGGAGAAGTACCTTCGGGGCTGGGCAGAGGCTCCTGGCCCAGGGTGCAGAGGCTGAGGCGCTGGTAAAGACCGCGAGCTCTGGCCTGTTCCAACATCCCCGGGCTCCCATCTACCCCATGCAGCTGGAGGAAGCCCCGAGCCTGCAGCTGGGGTGGAAGGACTCAATCACAGTTCACACCTGCCACCTCCCAGCTGGGTCCCTGCACCTCAGGGAGGGCAGTGGGCCCTGCAATGGATGTAGCCCAAGTATTTGGAACCAGTGAGCCTGAGGGGAGAGGCAGAGCTCTTGGGCCAGGGGTGGCCGGAAATTTGAGCAAGTAGGGGACTGAAGAGAGGGCAGGGGATTCGGAAAGGCCTCACCTCGGCAGCCACCAGGCCAGTGCCACAGGCCACATCCAGGATCAGGGTGGCGTGGGGCGGGCCTGGTAGGGCTTGGATAAGGCAGTCCACTGCGAGGCGGGGGGCACGGTACTGCAGGGTGGCCACATCCTGGGGATAGAATGCTGAGTCAACCACCACCCCATGCCACAATGTTTGGGGGACCTCTGTGTGGGGTGACCTCGGGGTGTGCCAGGCCAAGCTGTGTGTGTGTGTGTGTGTGTGTGTGTGTGTGTGTGTGTGTGTGTGTGTGTTGGCAGCATGGGGCCTGCTGAGAGGAGACCCACGCATAAGGTGCTGTTCTCTGCCAAAGAGCCAGGACTGGAGAATCAGCCTTCAGCCCACTGCTGGGATCTGCTCTGCTGGCCAAGGCAGTGCTCTCTGTTTAGTTCATAGTGACTCCTCAATGGCACCTCCTCCAGGCAGCCCTTCCGTTTGGACTGCAGACCCAGAGTAGGGAGATCTTGGCTCCTGATCTCTAGGGGCTGCCACTGTGGAGCAATGCGGCTGGTCAGAGTGCAAGGCTGCTGTGGGTAGGCAGAAGAGGGGCCAGTCCGAGAGGGGACGGGGCTGCAAGGCTGTGCCCAGGTCTCATTTCATTCTCACAAGCCGCCCTGGGATGCAAGGCTATCTATTCCCACTGCACAGACAGGAAAATTGAGGCAGGGTGAGTAATGGATGTGGAGTCGAGGACTCCCACGGGTTACCTGGTCATAGTCTGGAGCCCAGCGGTCATAGAAGTGCAGCTTGTGGGCCAGGTCAGTGATGCCGTGAGAGGCTCCGACCCGCGCCCGCACCGCGGACAGGCTCCCGTCCTCCTCCTGAGCCATCCTGAGGCGACATCTCCTGAGACCCATGTCCTGAGACCCATCTCAATCACCACCCCCACCTCTTCCACCTGCCATGCCCAGGAGAGGCTGTCAGGAGGAGGCCTCTCCCGTTCACCGGGGCAATCCCATTTCACAGGCGGGGACACTGAGCACAGAAAGGGCGAGACTGGACACCTGGAGTTCAGGGGTGGCGAAGGGGTGTTCACGCGGAGGGAGGGAAGGCCTGCCCCCACATTCTCACCTCCTGCTGCGGTGAGCTGGCTTCCAGCCCGCAGAGATTTCTACCGCGGTGGAGGGGGGCTGTCAGAACTCACCCGCCGCGGGTAGGTGACCTCAGGAACTCGGGGTGGGGCCTGAACAGCGAGCCTGGTTCCTCCCCAACCGCCCTCGATGATTGGCTTCTTCTAAGAAAAATTACCCAATCAAAGGAAAGCACTGGCAGCCCGCCCCCTTTACCACCAGCCAATGAGCTCAAAGTTCTTGTCCCTCCTCCAGCCTGGGAAGATCGAAAACGTTATCTTCCTAGTACCGAGGTGTTATCTAGTGTCTCTGTGCTCTCCCGGATTCCGACGTCCTTTATGCGTTCTAAAACATGAGCTTTTAGGCAGTGGGAGCTTCTGAATTCTTATGGACAGCCTTCGTTTTTGGAACTTTCACCAAGGCCTAGGCAACGCTGTCCAGCAGAACTTCCTGAGATGATAAAAATGTTCTAAGGGGGGTGGCCGGTTAGCTCAGTTGATTAGAGCACAGTGCTCATAACAACACCAAGGTTGCCGGTTGGATCCCCACATGGGCCACGGAGATGCACCCTCCACAACTGGATTGAAACAACTCCTTGACTTGGAGCTGATCGGTCCTGGAAAGACACACTGTTCCCCAATAAAACTATTTAACAAAAAAAGTTATATAATGTACGCTGTTCAGTATGGTAACCACTAACCACATGTGGCTATTAAGCATTTGAAATGTGGCTAGTGCTACTGAGGAACTGAATTTCAGATTTTCTTTTGTTTTAATAATTTAAATAGCCATCTGTGGTTAAATAGCCATTTGGACAGCGTGGGGAGCCTTGCTACTCAAGTGTGGTCTACAGACTGGGAGTATCTAGTCAGCATCATTAGCTTGCACTGCTTCAGGGGAGGCCCTTAGGGGAGCTTGTTAGAAATGCAAATTATTGAGCCCCTCTCCAGACCTACCCAATCAGAATCAGATTCCTGGGGTGGGTGGGCTGGGGCCCAGAAATCTGTATTTTAACAAACTTCCAAGTGATTTCGCTACAGCACAAGTTTCAGAAGCACTATCCTTTGATCCCTTGCAGGGGATGAAAGTTTGGGCAGGCAGTTTGGAAGGCTGTTGCAGTTGTCCAGACAGGAGGTGATGGCAGTGTTATCCTAAAAATAAAAGGCCGGAGTGAGAGGCAACAAGTGTTTATTTCAGAACCAAAAGAATAGCTAGTTGGGAAGCACTGATTCAGGCAGAAACCCAAATAGTGTTTTGATAGGAGGTGAAAGCAAGGGGTATTTATTGTTGTGTCCGTTTGCTCGCAGGCTGTGAAAGAATTCGTGAGTCAGAGAGAAATATAGAAGACATTAAAGTGAGAGGAGAGTTAGCTGGGGAGAGGCTGCTGGACTATTACAATCCCATCTTCACAGTTATGAGAAAGGGAAGGGGAATAATTACATAAACGGAAGGAGTTTCTATGGGTATTAAAGAGCTAAGGAAAGAGTTTCTATAGGTGCAAATAAGCTAAAGTAGTGATGCTAATTCTAAAGAATGCCTTTCATATTCAGTCTGGTAGTCACAAAGTTTGCTTTGCTGTTAGCTTTGCAAACAGTGGTTTGAAATGCAATGTTGCTTTAGGTCAAATACAAAGGTTATTTTGCCCAGTTTTAGCATTCCAAAGTTTTGAGGAGTAAGACTTGCAGGGTAGTTCCTTTGTGATGGCAGCTGTAATTTCATTTTGAAGTGGCCCCATTTATATTCATGTGCCACATAATGACACTTCCATCACCAATGGACCTGGTATACTACTGTGGAATACTATACAGCCTAGATGTGTAGTAGGCTATCTAGGTTTGTCGGTGCCTCTATTATGTTCGCACAATGATGAAATTACCTAAGGACACGTTTCTCAGATCATGCCCCCTTTATTAAGTGGCACTTGACTTTGTTATTTTTCATGGTAGCATGAACTTGGGTAGAGGTCATGGCCATGGAGAGGAGTGGATGAAGTTCAGAGATATTTAGGAAGTAGAAATAATAGGGCTCTGATGATTGAAAGTGTGTGGCTTGGGGGACCAAGATGTCAGGAGTGGTGCCAGATTTCTGCTTGAGCCATTGGGTGGATGGTGGTGCCATTCAAAACATGGGAACCCAGGAGGAGGAGCAGGTTTGGGGTAAATTGGATACTAACAGTTTGGTGCTGTTGAGTTTGAGGTGTCTGTGAACATGTCCAGGAGGCTGTTTGATGCCAGAGTCTTGTGCTCAGACAGATACAGGGTCATGAGTGTAACTGGGGGTGATTGAGGCATCTGGTTAAGATGAGATGCAGGGACAGGAGGAGAGGACTCAGGGGGGAAGAGGAGTATCTAGGAGTGTTGGAGAAAACCCAGAGAACGTTGGTAAGGATGCCAAGAACAGAGAGTTTCAAAAGATGGAGGATGGCCAGCATTGCCCAATGTTGCTGAAGGTGGTATAAAATGAGGCTTAAGAAGAAAGCACCAGGGCCGGCCGAGTGACACGGTGGTTAAGCGCTGGCTTGGGAAGTCAGCAGCCCCGGTTCCGGTCCCACATATGAGGGCCGGTGACACTGCCCTAAAAAAAAAAAAAAAAAAAAAAAATAGAAGAAAGCACTGGATACAGGGATGTGGAGTGTGAAGGTCTTTGGTGGCCTAGATAGACCATGGTAGTGCATACCAGTTGCCCAGTTTGCCTCTTCTTCCCAAGTTAGACTATGCATCTCAGCATCCTTTGTGCGTAGGCGTGGCCATGTGGGTGAATTCTGACTTATAGAATGTATAGAATGTAAAAGAAACAGACTAAAATGGAGTCACTTTTGCTAAGCCTCTTTACCAACCCCAAACTAGTAACTAATCTAATTGCAGTTCTACCTCTTCTAGAAATGGAATTTTAAACCAATAGTCTGAAATTTCCTGACCACACTGGTGAGGCAGTCTGCCTGTTAAGACCTCCAGTCTTCCCCTATGGGAAGGTGTCCTTGACTGAAATAATCCATTCTTTCAACTTCTTAGTCCAACCCTCTTCCTGCCTATAAAAATCTCTTTAGTACAAGTCATTGAAGTGCCCTTCTAGTTGCTAGACAGGATGCTGCCTGATTCATGAATCTCTTTTTTTAAAAAATTAATTAATTTATTTATTTTTAATTAGTTTCAGGTGTACAACACAGTGCAATAGTTATACATTTTACCCCTCAAAGTGACAACCTCCCACCCCCAATTTGCCACCCCACTCCCCCCCATATCATATATATCTATTACTCTTCCTCTGACTCTCTTCCACAGTATAATCCACATCCCGTGACTATCTATATATATTCAATTACAGTAGGTATACCACCTCCTCTTCAGTTATACAGTGCAGTGATCAAACCTGTACTCCATCCATGAAATGGTCTCCCTAACAAGACCTGTGACCATCTGACATCCCACAAAATATTTACAACATTATATTCCCCATTATTATAATAATAATTAATTATATTCCCCAAACTGTTTTTCATATCCCAGTAGCAATATTGTAGTTGCCTATTTTTGCTGTCTAATCCCTTCCCCTTCTCCCTTATCCCCATCCCCCTCCCAATTAGCAACCCTGATTTTTCCTCTATATCTGAGACAGTTTCTGTTTACTTTGCTCATTCATACAGTTTTTCAGATTCCACATATGAGTGAGATCATATGGTATTTGTCTTTCTCTGACTGACTTATTTCACTTAACATAATAGTCTCTAGGTCCATCCATATCATTGCAAATGGTACGATTTCATTCTTCTTTATAGCGTGAATCTCTTAATAAAGTGATTAGATCTTCAAATTGGTTGAATTTTGTTATTGAAGTGCTTTATTTCCAGACTTGGACCATAAACATCTCCTATGTGATTCTCTATGGAGTGGGCTGCAAGCACCCAGAGGACAGTTGGGCTACACTGGTGATGTGGGATATTTCTTGTGCCAGGATCATAGTCTCGTGAAGCTGAAGAATGGAGACACGGACCAGAGAGGAAGAGTTTACAGCAGCGGACAGTTTATTAGAGTAGAAAGTAACAGCTCTCAAAATGAGAGGGGTCCTGATTGAGTTGTCCACTAGTTAGGGCAAAAGCTTTGGTTTTTATACCTTTTGTGTGTCTGGGGAGGGGGGTTGACTGGCATCTTTTGGGGCCACATTTGTTGCTCAGCCCGGAGGAGGTGTTTCCTCCTAATACCTACTTTCCTTAGAGCTTAATCAGCTTATCAAAGTCTCTGCTCTGAGAGGAGCTTGTTAGTGGAGACTGTATTTGAAGGAAGGAATCCTGACAGTCTTATGTTATGTTAAATAACCTCTTTGGAGATATGCATTCTACCTGGGAATCCCTGACTGGGAAAAAGAGTCCTTTTTCCTCCCCCACCTATGCCTGTCACTCTGGCTGGTCCTGCGATTTAAACCTACTTGTTTAAGAGCTCTCTCAAGAGTGCAAGCTGAGCTCTGAGCAACAGCGGTTCGAGGCCAGCCCGAGCTGAGTTGCCGTTGAGCTGCCAACAGGTGGCAGGATGGCTCAGCAAAAAAAAAAAAAAAAATTCTAAACCTACTTGTTAGCTAATAAATTATTTTCCAGACTTTGTTATAGTTTTCACCCTGATTCCCTCTACCGTGGCAATTTCCCTGACTGCCTATAAGTTTTCTGTCTCACTGGGACCCTAAATGATGTGTGGACCCTAAATTGGTGGGACCTCACCAATCTGCATTAGACTGTAACATTGTGAAAAATAATATAAATGGAGCTACTTTCTGAAGTTGAAGCTGCCATCCCAGAGAAATGGCCTTGCTGTATTACTCCTCAAACTTTGGAATGTTAAAACTGGGCAAAATCACCTTTGTACTGGGCCTAAAGCAGCATTGCATTCCAAACCACTGTTTGCAAAGCTAACAGCAAACAGACATTGTGACTACCAGACTGAATATGAAAGGCATTCTTTAGAATTAGCATCACTACGTTAGCTTACTTGCTCTTATAGAAAAAGTCCTTCGTTCTCTTAATGCAATTAATCTCCTTCCCTTTCTCATAAATAGCCATTGACTTTACCTCGTAATTGGAACACCGGGTTTCTTCCTGAATCAGTGTACAGCAGCTTTGTGGATGAAAAAAGGGGTTTATTGAAAGTGACCTCACGGGGTGATCTGATATAAATTTCTAAGTGGACAGGTCATGGTGGGTAGTCACATCCCAGGCATATGCATATAACTTCTTTAGTAAAAGTTTATCTTTGCCTTAAGCAAGCCCTGTCCATGGTTTCTGTGCATGTAGGTAGGTTAACACACCTTTGAAATGCCCCCTTTCAGACTCCTCCTAAAGCGTGACCACCCTCAAGAGAGCCCTTAATTTTAACTATCCTGTAATCCAATCCCAACCTGGCTTGCTCCCATTTCCATGTAATCTTCCTTAGTTCCCTCCTTAATCTCAAATGCATTAAAAAAAACTACAAATGGCCATTCTAGGGAGCACTTGAGATCTTGCCTCCCAGGCATATGTCATCAATTTGACTAAAATAAACTTATACAAGTTCTCAACAGGTTTGGTTGTTTCTTACATTGACAGCTTCTTGAACAGCTATTCTTTTGGATCTCAGATAAATGCTTGTTATCTCTTACTTTGGCCTTATATTTTTAGGTTAACAACATGAACCAGAGATAAATTTTCATTATGTTAAGCCACTGATATTTCAGTATTTATCTATGACAAAAGCTATTGTCATTTCCCTTAATACAGTGAGCTTGGCAAGAGCAGTTTTGGGGGGGTGGCGAGAGTGGAGGAAACTTAGATTTCAGCTGTCACTAGCCAAAATCTAAACCCAAATCTGCCTTAGTCCAAAGGTGTATGGTGAATATGTGTGAACCTGTTCTGTTCAGCTGCAAATAACAGAACACCTGCATAGCAGTGACTTAGAGAGAGATTTACTGGTCTAATAAAGGAAGCTGACGCTGGGCAGTATGGTCTGGGGCTCAGTTATGGTGTCAGATACCCAGGCTCTTGTCATATTCCCTGCCTGCTGCTATTTGAATGGAGGCCTTTGTCCTCATGGCTGTCACCTTGTCATGGCTGCTACACCTTTGGACATGACTAAGGGGAAAGGACAAAAAGCTAGGCCTGCTTAGCCTATTCATCATCATAAAAGTTTTATTGGAAGACCTGCCTCATGGCTTCTGTTTCATCCTATTGGCCAGACTGGGTCACATGGCCAATCTTGAGATCTCAATGGAAGGTGAGTGGGTAGCGGGAGGCTGGGGATGGGGCTAGCTCAGCCAGCTGACTGTGTGGGTCCCATCTCTGTAGCCTCATATTCTGTTTAGGCCAACAAATATTTATTGTGCATCTTCTGTTTGCCAGGCCCAGGGCTGGGCACTGGGGTCATAGAGATGAGGAAGAGACAGCCCTCACCCCAACCCAGTCTAGTGGGAGAGGTGCAGAAGGGGCGTCTTCTCCTGTCAGGTTCTGTTCACTATCTCCTCGGTATCCATGCAGGCTTTTCCTTCTCAGCCACCAGCCCCACTCTGGGTGTCCAGGACAATTCCTTTGTTTGGGGTGGGGGCAGGTGGGTGCTATGGAGATGTAGTGAGGAATAACTCTTCAAGTAAGTTGGGTGCCCCAGTAAAGGTGGTGCTGTTGGATCATCAGTGGGTGGCTTGGGCTGCTCCAGGAGAGGTCCTATGGGGCGAGTGGTATCTCGCTCACTGATGAGGGCTGCACAGTTTGTGGGCACAAATGTGGCTCCTACAGGGATGGCTCCAGGGCCCTGGTGGAGGATGAGACTTGCCATGGGGGACACTAATGGGGGCTGGTGTCTCTGGGTGCCGCTCTACCCCTTCCAGGTATGGACCCCAGGCCCTATCGACTTCTCCCTCAACAGCCATCTCCATTCCTTTTGCTCCAGAGCCCAGGATTCTGCTCTAGCCTGGGGGCAAAAAGCTTTTCCCTGATTCATCAAGTATTTTTGTTCCCTCTAATCCTTAGTCCCCTCAAATCCTAAAGTTTTGGAACCCTAAAGCCTTTTCTATGTCATTTGCTGAAAATGATCCTCTCGAGTCAGGGAATACCATCTTGTTAAGCTGCTGTCAAAATGGGGGAAAGGTTGGGTAATAGAAAATAGTATTGGGCTGAGGAGGGGTAGTAAAAGCAGCAGTTTGTGTTTCAAACCTATTGTCCAGTCTTACAGATATGCAAGCCAAAAGCCAAGGGCTGTGGGTGGCCGAGGAGAGGTAAGAGTCATTCTGTGCCACAGTGAGTGGACAAGAATGGGGGCTTGTCAGGCCAAGACATTGCGATGCCAGTGGGCATGAGTTTGGGGGATGGCAGACTTTCAGGGGGCCAGGCTGTGGGGGAAGGCGTGTGTGCATGTGTGTGTGTGGGGGTGGTGGGGGTGGGGGGGTGCGGGTCAGTTGGGATGCTTCTGAATGCAAGTGCCAAAAACCCACTCCAAGGACATTTAAATAGTAGGGGTTTGCTTTTTCTTCTTACAAGAAGTACAGTGGTCAGCGGGACCAAACCTGGCCTAGTGGCCCAGGGATTTCCCAAGGATCCAAGCCCCATTCTCTCTTTCTCCACACTGTTGGCAATTTCTGGTCACAAGATGGCGGCAGCAGCTCAGGCATTTGTGTGTCCTCATATACAAAGCTCCAAGGCAGGCTAGGGATGGGCTTGTCTCCTAGTCACTCTCTTTTTCTTTGGGGGGAGGATATTTTCCCAGCCAGGAAAGCGTGATCTGGCATTTCTAGGCTCTGGTGTGGGAATGGAAGTCTGCCTTCGGGAAGTGGGGAGAGGGGAATGGCTGGTGCTGCAAGGAGCAGTGCCTGCTCCTTGGGGTGTGTGAGTGTGTGCACGTCCATGTGTGTCTGTGTCTGATATACACATGTAACTACTGATGTGTGCAGGACTCAGGCCACGGGGGCGTGGTCACCTGGCTGGGACTTGGTTTCTAACCCTGAATGAGCTATGGGGAGTTAAAGTGTCAGAGCTACATTTTACAAAGGTGGCTCCAGAAAGCAGTGTGGAGAGTGGAGAGCCTGCAAGTTCTGAGGCTGTTGCAGGCTGTTGCAGTTATTTAGGTGAGAGCTGGAGTTTTGATCAGTCTCAGAGGCTGCCATGGAAGGGCTGCCTTTAGGTTGATAGATTGTGGGGTTTGGGGTGACAAGAGAGCAACTTCCTTTCCTTTGGGTTTCCTCCTACCCCAGAAGCTGCTCCTTCTCTCTTCTTTGCAGCCTCTTCTCCTCTCCTCCCTTCCCCTCCCGTCCTGTCCTCTCCTGTCCACCTCAAGGAAGGAGATCCAGGCTCAGTTCTGGGACTTCTTTTCTTCTTTACCTCCACCCACTTCCTAGGTGATCTCATCTAACTAGCCCTGTGGTTTTAAATACTATTCATATATTAGTCATTCTCAAAGAGGTGGCACCTAGCCCTGACTCTTCCCTGAACTCTGGACTTGTGTACCTGACATCTCCCCTTGGAGGCCACAGGTCTCTTGCTGGCAGTGTGCCCAAACTCAGCTTCCTTTTTCCACACTCCCAAATCCACCCTTCTTGGCCTCCTGTCTCAGCAGATGCCTCTGAACCACTATGCGCCTAGGAGCTCAGCCCAAGCCATCATTTTCCTGTCCCACATTCTGCCCATCAGCAAATCCTGTGGCCTCTTCCTCTACTCTGCCACCCTGGTCCCATATGCCCTTTCCTCTCGCCCAGACCCGGGCAGCAGCCTTCTCGTTGACCTCCCTGCCTCCCCCTTTGCTCCCACCCACAGTCCATTTTCCTCACAGTAGCCAGACATAGTGTTGATTGTTATTTTAAACTTCTGGAAAATTTCAAACACACACAAAAGAAGAGATTAGCACAATAACTCCCCCACCCCCCGCATATATTTAGTCATTACTCAGTTTCAGTAGTTAAAATGTGCCCAACTGGAATGATGTTTTTACTGTATAAATTTGATGTCCAAACAACATATAATATTGCTTAATGGGTTTGAAAAAATTTATATAAATATGCTCATTTCATAGGTGTTACTCTGTAACTTTCCTTTTTCACTTAACATTATGTTCTTGAGACCTTTCCACTTTGATGCATATCTCATTCATTCTAACCACTACTTACTCATCTCTTAGACAATTATGCCCAATTCGTTTTTTGGTTTCCCTACTGATAGAAAAAAATGCTATCGTAAATAGCTTTGCACATGTTTCTTTGTTCACATGTAGATATTTCTCGAAGGAGTGTTTTTTAGACTGGGGTTTGCAATGCATTAGGGAGTCATGAAAACAATTCAGATGGTTGTGAAATAGTATGAATGGAAAATAAAATAGTGCATTGCAAGTAGTAAGGATAATTATTGTTTTGTTAATGTCTTGCTTCAGTTTCACGTGTGTGTAATGGGCGGCTTTGTACAACAGATTTCTCCCCCGGGTGGCTCTCGGTATCTGAAAATTCCTCATGGA
The DNA here is from genome assembly GCA_033961575.1 of Aselliscus stoliczkanus. Classification (NCBI taxonomy): domain Eukaryota; kingdom Metazoa; phylum Chordata; class Mammalia; order Chiroptera; family Hipposideridae; genus Aselliscus; species Aselliscus stoliczkanus. Next base: position 16,316,765 of record CM066728.1, on the reverse strand, counting down.
ACTGCTGGCTCAGGGCATGGTCCTTCCAGTCTGACTCTCTGGTTTCCCCATGCACTTCCTCATCAACACACAGGTATTGTCAGGCTTTTTTGTTTTTGCAAATGAGTATGAGATAGTATCTCATTGTGGTTTTAATTAGCATTTCCCTTGATTACTAATGAAGTTGAACATCTTTTCATAAGTTTATTGGCTCTTTGGGTTTCCTCTTCTGTGAATTGTCATTACCTATGTGTTCTTTTGAGTCACTTGATTTTATCTTATTTATTATTACATTTACGGGAGTTCCTTAGATGTTCTGGATATCCTAGATACTGGTCCTTGGGCTGTTTCATGTGTTGCAAACATTTTCCCCAGGCTCTCACTACCCTTTGGTTTTGCTCATGGCGTCTCTACACCAGATTCAGCAACAAGGAGGTTATTGGTGACTTAGGCCAGGGCAGTGGAAGTGGGGAAGGGGCAGAGGTTGGATGGCTGGTGGCTGCCTGTATGGATGGCTGGTGGTTGCTGGGGGTGATAAGGCAGCTTCAGGAATCCTTTCAACAACATGGTTTAAATGGTGAGGGGACACAGAAACATTTCCTTTTTTTTTTCTTTTAATTAAAAAAATATATATATATTTAAGGTGTACAACTTCATGTTTTGGTAGACATATACATTGTGAAATGATCACCATGATCCAGCTAATTAACATATTTATCACCTCTACATGGTTACCCTTATGTGTGTGTGTTGAGAGGATTTAATAAGATCTATCTTTTTGGCTATCATCACCATGCTGTACTTTAGATCTCTAGATCTATTCATCTTGTAGAACTGAAACTTTGTATCCTTTTATCAATTACACCCCATTTCTACAAGGATTTGTCTAGAAAAAAAAAAACACGAAGGGGCCGGCCAAGTGGCTCATTGGTTAAGAGCTTGCTCAAGAGTGAGAGCTGAGCTCTGAGCAACAGCAGTTTGATGCCCAGTCCGAGCTGAGCTGCTGCTGAGCTGCCAACAGGTGGCAGGACGGCTCAGCTAAAACAAAAAACAAAAAACAAAAAAAACGAAATAACGCCCTGTTTCCTATAACCCCAGCCTCTGGCAACCACCATTCTACTTTCTGTTTCTAACAATTCAGCTCTTTGTATTCACATATATGAGACCATGCGGTATTTCTCTTTCTGTGACTCATTTATTTCACTTAGCATAATGTCCTCCAGCTCCATCCATGTATTCACAATGGCAGGATCTCACATGTGGGAATGTAAATTAGTACAGCTATTATAGAAAACATTATGAAGGTTCCTCAAAATATTAAAAATAGAATTATCTTATGATCTAGCAATCCCACTTCTGGGTATTTATCCAAAGGAATTGAAATCAGGATCATGAAGAGATATCTGTGCTCCCATGTTCATTTCAACATTATTCACAATAGCTAACATATAAAAACAACCTAAACGTCCTTCAATGGATGGAGGAACATTTTCTTAGGACTTGAGAGGTCTGTGGAGTGAAGAGCAAGCCGGGAAGAAGGGAGTGGTTGTGGTTGAAGATGGGTGGCTGGTGGGTGGGAGAATACCCCAGAGAGAGGTCCAGAAGAGCTGACAGAGAACAAGTGCGTTAAACACATTGGTTCCGAACAAACTGATCAATAAGTGAATCGGTGAAAAAGATATTTCTCAGTACAACTTTTTTCATATGTTGATTTTTGTACCTCGTAGGTGTGACTTTGCAATCTGTTGCTGACATTTATGTGTTTTGTCCATTTATCAGAATTTTTATTTTGAGGGTGAATGTTTTTGAACAATGAGGTGGTTTGGCAAATTTACATGCTTTTAAAGAACACTTTTAGAGCATTTCATTCATTTTTCGTGTTTAAAAATTTTGAATTCATTCGATGGTAGCAATTTTTATATTTGGCAGCACTTTTTTTGTAATTTCAAATATCTAATCTTGGGCTCCAAGTGAATTACCTGTAAGTGATTTGGTTGAAATGAATATTTCCTCATACTGATTTATGAATTAAAAAAATTTATGGGGGCCGGCCGAGTGGCTCAGTTGGTTAAGAGCTCGCTCAAGAGTGCGAGCTGAGCTCTGAGCAACAGCTGTTCGAGGCCAGCCCGAGCTGAGTTGCCGTTGAGCTGCCAACAGGTGGCAGGATGGCTCAGCTAAAAAAAAAAAAAAAAAAAATTTATGCACCCTTGAGGTGATTCCTTTTTACAAATCTGCACATAGTTTAAAGTAATTTTATCCAAAGGGCCGGCCGAGTGGCGTGTTGGTTAAGCGCTGGCCTAGGAAGCCAGCGGCCCCGGTTCGGTCCCACATATGAGGGCCAGTGATACTGCCCTCAAAAAAAAAAAAAAAATTCTGGTATTAAAGTAATTTTGTCCAACATATAGCTTATTTTGCTTTACAAAATTCCCGAGTTCCTTTTCAGCCACAGGTGCTGGAGGCCAGCCAGGTACTGCTCAAAGCACTTCACAGATCCTGTTTCATCCACTCCTCCCCACAGCCTCACCTTGTAGGTTCTGCAAAGTATATCTCAGTTTTACAAATAAGAAAACTAAGACAGGGAGCATAGACTTGTAATTAAGCCACAGAGGTCAGTTCAAACCTGTCTGTCCCTAGCTCCCTCATGTTTTCATCAGCTTAAAATGATTAATTCCTGCGTTTAAAGTGGCTTCGCTAAAGCCATCTTTAGAAAGGAAAAAATACAAGTTCCAATAAGTACGAAGTCATGTTTATCATTTTTGTGAACTTTGGGGGGAAAAAAATGAAGATTTGAAATAAAGTGAAGTTTTAACATTAGAACATAAAAGACTGGAAAACATAGGTCTGATCATTTCTCGGTGGTTTCGTCCCTAGCAACCCAGGCATGACGGGACCTGCACCAGGCGAGCTCCTGGACATGACACAATGTTGTTGTCACGGAAACTGGCCTTAACAGGCTGAGAAGGGACAAAATGAACAATCGAAAACTTTCCACCAATTTATTTGCTCTGCGCGGCCAGGTGCATCGGCCCCGCGCTCCTGGTGTCTGCTGCCCCCGTGCGGCCGTGCCGCGGTCCTGCTTCCGCGGAGGAGTGCACCCGGGAGCCCTTGGGGAGAAGTCGGAGGCGGGCTTCCTGCCTCTCCTCTAGTCCTGGGTCCTGGGAAAGGGAGGGGAACCTTGCGGGGTGTGGCAGGGACCGGGGAATAGCGCCCCCTAGCGTTGGGCAAGGCGGCGGCAATTGCTAACTGGGTTACCAAGCCGGGTGAGGATGGGGCCAGGAGTGGAGGCATTGTCCAAAGCCACTCTGCAGAATAGTGAAAGGATGACCATGAACCTACGCACTGAGTAAGAAGGAGAAGGGGGTGGAGGGCTCCTTGCTGAAGGATTCAAGTTTTGGAGGGAGCTCCGCTGCCGCAGCTCCAGCAGGAGCTGAGGCTGAGACTGAGACCGGGCTCTGGCGTCCTGATAGCACGTGGGAGGTACCCTAGGGGGCCGCCCTGGGAGCGGTGGGGCAGAGTGGGGTCTTTTCAACTCCAGCTCCTTCCTGGACCACGTGGTCTGGGGAGTGTGGTCAATATGAGGGTGAGGATCATCAACTCAGCCTTAGGGACAAATTCTGGGTACAGTGATGCTGGGTGCTGGTGGAGTACAAGCCAAAGAGGGGAGGGGAGACAAGGGGAAACACGCTGCAAATCCTAGTTTTAGCCGTCACCGTCTGGCTCTCAGCAATCTCGCAGACTCTTTCCCCAAACTCGCTCCTCCGCTCAGCACTCCTCCACCCACCATTTTAAGGTGGATGCTGACCCCTGCCTCGATTTGCCACTCTTCCTATTCAATCCTCCATTGGGAGAGACTTTTTCCATAGGTTTCTCGTGCAAAGGAATTGATTGCTCTTTGTTCTGAATGATTTTTTCCAGGATGCCCATGTCTCAGACAACCTGTGAATACATAATGTCTCCTTCTGGAACAAAGCACAGGCATGCTCCAGCTTAAGAAAGATAACATCTCTCTTGGGAGCAAGATGCAGGCTTGCTTTCTGCCCATTATAAAAGACTTGGGTTCCCTAAGCTCACAGTTTCTCTTCCATAATACACTGGGTGTTCAAGTGTCATCTGGCCCTGTTCACCTCACCCTGTGGGATTTGAGATTCAAAGAACCAGTACAAAATACATGTACTCTGGTTTACTGCTAGTACTGCGAGGAATCAATTGTCCTTATCTCTAACCCAGGAGTCTTGTGGCTTCTACCAGCACAACTCTGGCAGGTTGACTGGTTAGCTTGCAAGTAGAGTATGTCAACGAAAAAACATCCAGCCTAAGAGAAAGCTTATAAGAGTTTATTTGAACCAAACTGACTACAATTGCTGGGAAGCAAAGTCTCAACGGATTGAGAAAATGCTCCGGAAAATGGCCATTTTGCAACTTATTTTATACATTGGAATAAAAAGAGGAGGGTTACATGAAATCCATTGGTGGTAGATTAAGGGGGTGGGAGAAAGCAAAGTGGGGGGACATCTAGGGGATTGGACAAAAAGTAAAATGGAGAGACATATGCTTCTTTTACATTGGTAGGTGCAGGATAGGTAATAGCATTTTACAGCACATAGAGATGGTATTTGGGGAACAAGATAACAATGAGGGATTTTATAGATTCCTGCTCTGGTGTGGTGGGTTGTGTCCCTTGGGGGTGGGGGTGGGGGTCCAGAAGAAGAGATACTCTGATATTGCAATGGTATGTTATCTTAGATACAAAAAGACAAGATAGGCTCACTTCAGGTAAAGACTGACCTTTGTTAAGGATGTGATTACTGGCCACGACTCGTTTTTTAGTTAGGAATTTTTATGTTCAGACCATCTTATGTGGTTATTTTTCAGTTTCCTGCGCTTATCAGGTTTAATATGTAGCCCCCTTTCTGTCCACGGTACAATCTTGGACTTTTCACCATTTTTGACAGCTTCCAACCTTGTCAGCTCCACCTTCTACACAGATCTGGCATCTGTGTACTCTCCATGCACAGCGCCGCAGCCCTAGTCCGGGGTCCTCCCATCATCTTGTGCTGGGAGGATTTATTGTTGCCCCCCCCAGTCTAGCCTCCTCATGCAGCTGGAGGGACTGTTCTAAGCCCACAGTGATTGCCAGCTGCCTTGCTGCTTCAGCTCTTCAATGGCTCCTATCGTTTAATAGACTGTTGTTCCATGACCCACGTGGCTCTTGCTGACCTTACTGCCTACCTTGTGCTCCTCCCTACGTCCTGCGGGGGACCAGCCTCCGCTGACCAGCGTTCAAGAAGGTGGACACGGCGATACGAAAGACAGAAAATTTTTGTTACAGTAAAGGCAGACAATGAGGGAGGAAAATAAAGAAGGGAGACAGTGGAGACACCGGGGGAGTTAAAGAGAAAAGTGTCACACTTTATTGCAATAACATGTCCTTTTTATAGGGACTTTTGACCATTATCCAATCAGAAGTTTAAGTTCCACATAGTCTTGATGTATTTTTCTCTTAAGACCTTTAGTCCCTATAATTGTTCTCCTTAGGGCACACTGTGACCTTTTCTACGTTTAAGGATAATCCCATCTATGATCATCTCTTTATGACCCAAACTCAGTTTCTACATAATCTGTAATCCTGGGTCTGAATACTAAAGAGAATCTCACTTTTGATATTTAAATTTAACTGATTAATTTTGGCTTAACTGTACCTAAATTTCTCTCAAGACTTATCACAAACCTTAACAAAACATACACTTTGTAATAAATCACAGGCTTCAAGGGAATACAAAATTGAGGAACACATGTCTAATTAACAGTACTTTCAGATTCACCAAGCCCACTAAAGTCAGCCTGCATGCCCCTCAATATTGGGCTACACGGCCCTCAACAACGTCCTACTTTATACTCTAGTAATACTGAGTTGGTTGAATCGTGCTATTTATTCCCGCTGCCTTGATCATCCTTAACACTCTCTCCTCTGGAAAACTACCCATCCTTCAAAACTTAGTTTAATGAGTCCTTTCTGAAGCTCTAGTGACCTCTCAGTGCCATAGTGTTGGAGACAGAGAAGGTGGGTGGGGGAGGGGCAAGGGCAGAGGACAGGGTGGAAGGACTTTGCACTCTCCACCCTCGACCCCAGCTCTTGCCCCAGGGGAGGAAATGACTTGGTGAACAGAACTGCCCAGGGCAAAGGTCATCATTGACATTCCAGGGACTCATTATGGCAGGCTGCCATGTACAGTTGGGCAGGTTGTATCCTGCACAACGATGTCTGGCCGAGAGAGCGAGTAGACTGAAATCACCCTGTGTGCAAGGGCCAGGTTGCACCCACCCTTCCAATCTGCACAGATGGGCCCTCTCCTCACAGAGCCCTGCTCTCACAGTGGCATATGCACCACAGGGCATGCTTTAAAAACCTTCCAAAAGGTCTGAGAGCCTTGTCCTGCAGCCTCCTGGGGCCATTTTCTGGGACCCACACAGGAAAGCAATGTGAGAAATGCTGTGATCAAGGTTCTGGATTCTCCCAGAATTCTAAGCCTTTGATCTCAATTCACAGCTCTGGCAATTTCTCTGAGATGCTCCCGACAGCCTGTGGCCTCCTGTCTCGTCTTGTGGCCGTTTCTAAGGGAGGGGGCCCACTCAGCCTTGGTGCTTAGGAGAAGAGACTGAGCTGGGTTCAACTCCTGCAGGGATGAGGGGTATGGTCACTCCATATATAATAATAATAATAATAATAATAATAATAATAATAATAATAATAAACCAAACTCCATTAGTCTGGACTACTATAAATAATCATTTAAATCCAAAGGAAAGAAAACCTCTTTCCCCAGGACCTGCCCCTCTCCAGGACAGGTCCATTTTCTCTTCCCTGCTGTCCTCTAGCCTAGTCTCAGAACCCACTCAGGAGCCACTAAGATCTGAGAATAAAGGTCACAGCCTCATCCCTCTGCTTTGTGACTGGGGCGGGGATCAACTTTTAATAAAATGCAAGAAGAATAAATTGGGGGCGAGGGTGGGGCTTTGGTAGGGTGCCTTCAGGTTTGGGCAGGTAAAGCTTCCCTCTGCCTCCAAACATTTTGTCACCTATGGTCCTGGGGGTAAATGTTTCTATTTCCCAGGCCGGGGCTCCATGGGGAGTTGGAAAGATGCGAGGAAGTGCAGCCTGTTTCGGTCCACACTGACTGCTGCAGGCTCTGAGGACCCTCCCTCCTGGAGCTGGCGCTGCGCAGGCCAGTGGTTCGTGGAGCCGACGTCCCTAGGAGCAGTCTCCAACCAGGAAGTGGACAGGATGTGGAAGACAAATACCCCAGTTTTTGTGCAGTGAAGGGTGACAGGCAGGTCAAGGGATGTCTCTTGTGGCAATTGGGTCTCCATGGTAACTCAGCCCCCACCCTGCAGCATCTGTGAGGTCACCTGTTTCTCCCAGCTGGAGGAGGTATAGGAGGCCAGACATGGAGGCCATCCTTCCGATCAGATCCAGCCTCTTGGGGATCCTGCTGCTGTTGGTAAAGCTCTCAGTGCTGGTGAGTGGGAGTAGGGGCAGAGGGGCAGGGGCTACACACCTGGTCTTTCACAGCTACCTCAGAGCTGCCAGACCTGGCAACCTGTCCTGACCTGTGGAACAAGGTGACTGCCTGCTTCCTGGAGCGATCTGACAGCTCCCAGAAACCCCACCCAAACCACAGTGCCAGAATTTTCTCTATAGCAGGTCACTCCTGTGGTTTAGGCATTGCCCTGCCCATCCGTGTTTTTAAAACATGCAAATGTTGATGATTGGGGCCACATCTCCAAATCACAACTGCTCAGTGGGATAAGTTATCAGAAAAGGCTTCCTTGGCTCTGCTGGTGTGGAGATAAAAAGGGGACATTACATGGTGCAGTAGAAAGAGATAGACAATTGGATTTGAATCTTGGCTGCTCCACTCTTTAGCTGTGACTTTGGGAAAATTAATCCACTTCTCTGAGCCTCTGTTTCGTCTCCTATACTGATCTTATAGGATTATGTAGAGTATAAATATGCTGCTGTCCTCCCTGGTCTCAACATCATGGTAAGGTGAGGGCAGCTGCCATTTCCTATCTGCATCCCAATTTCTCCTCAGGCTGGACTCATGGGTTCCCTTCCTTTCCCAGCATGGCTCCACCCCCTTGGCTTCACTGATCCTTCCTACATGGGCTACACAGCCAATCCCAGAGGGCTGCCTCCCATACCATCTCTTAGGGCTCCAGATGGTCCTGCAGACAGGGGCACATGGGGTCCAGATTGGTGGCTGGTGTTACTCAGGGGCTGGGGACTTCAGGGCTCTGAGGAGGGGCCGTTCAGCCCCAGGATTCAAGTGAAGCTTTCTCATTTGCAAAGTTTTTATTTTTTATTTTTTAAAAGATTTTATTGGGGAATTAGGGAAGTGGAACAGTGTTGGGGAATTTGGGAAGGGGAACAGCCAAGTTGTTGTCCTTCAATCTTAGCTGTGGAGGGCACAACTAGCTCAGCTCCCAAGTGCAGCTGCCATCCGGCCGCCTGTCAGCAGCTCGTGGCCGCTCAGTTCAAGGTGCTGTGTTCAATCGTTGCGGAGGGTGCAGCCCACCATCCCATGTGGGAGTCGAACCGGAAACCTTGTTGCTAAGAGTGCACGCTCTAACCACTTAGCTATCCGGCCTCCTGTTGGCCGCTCAGGGCAGCTCAGTGCAAATACAGCTTGGGCGCAGCTCACTGACCCATGTGGGAATCGAACCAGCGACCCTGTTGCTCAGAGCTCGAGCTCTTAACCAATTGAGCCACTCGGCCGACCCATCATTTGCAGACTCTTTCCCCACCCAACTCCACTCTTCCTCCCAGTGGATGAGAGACATCATATCCACCCTCATCTGGACAACTTCTTGGGTCCTTCCCTCTCCTTCACCCCTCTCAGTAGGTCAGTGATTAATTCTATGAACGTCCGTCATGCCTCATATCTTTCTACCCCTAATGACACTGCCCTTTGCTTCCAGCTGCCCTCATGACACCAAGAGTCAACCAATGCTCAAGAAAGCTCAGGTGCTTGGGAGAAGACACTGACCTGGGTTCAAGTCCTGCAGGGCTGAGGGGGTGGTCACTCCATACATACTACTACTACTACTACTACTACTACTAGTAAACCAAACTTCTTCAGTCTGGAGTATTATAAATAATCATTTAACCCCAAATTTAATATGAAACATTGTCTAAAGGTCCCTCCTGAGAATGGAGTCCTTAGAAATAGACAAATAAAGATCATTCTTATGTGTGGGGAAACTGAGGCCTTGTGAGAAGGAGGGCTTGGTCCAAGCTGACCTGGCAACCCCACCCCTACAATAAAACTGGTGGCAGGGAGAGTACATTCTCTGAGTGAGTGAAGGTGGGTGATTATCTCCCCCCACCTTTTTTAAAACATTTTTTTATTGGGGAATTGGGGAAGGGGATCTAGCTGTGGAGGATGTTGCTTCACTGGCCCATGTTTGTATTTTGATCATTGTGCTCTTCCCGAATGAGGCAGATTGGTCGCCGGTCTCTGGAAGGCCGCTCACCACGGCTCTTGGCAGCTCACACCGGCTGCCGGCTGCTCACTCTGGCTGCCGGCCACTCTCTGTAGCCTATGGCAGCCCACTGCAGCAGGGTCTGCAGCCTACACTGTCACTGGGACTCGTGCAGCTCAGCTCCAGGTGGAGCTCTTGTTCACCATCTTAGCTGTAGAGGGCAGTGTCACTGGCCCTCATATGTGGGATCCAAACCGGGGCCGCTGGCGTCCCAAGCCAGCTCTTAACCAACGCGCCACTTGGCTGGCCTTAAAATTTTTTTTTTTATTGGGGAACAGTGTGTTTTTCAGAGCCCATCAGCTCCAAGTCAAGTAGTTGTTTCAATCTAGTTGTGGAGGGCACAGCTCAGTGGCCCATGTGGGGATCGAAGTGGCAACCTTGGTGTTATGAGCACTGTGCTCTAGCCACCTGAGCTAACCGGCCGCCCCCCCCCCTTCTTCTTGCAGCTAGTCCGGAACCGGGTCCACCTCTACGAGGTTCTGCTCCTCAAGGTCATTCTCTTCAACCACTGGCTGTCAGAGCTGCTCCAGGAGGCCCAAGGGTCCTGCAGCCAGCAGGCTCACTCACCGCCTAGACTCGCAGCCTGTCCTGTGGGCTGGGTTCTACGGGATGGGCTGGCACTGACAGAGGTCCCTGTATGGTTGGTGCTGAGGATGCCCAGGCTGGTGTGGGCTGGCATGCTGGGCTGTGCCCGGGCCTTGGGCCCAGCCCTGAAGCGGTTAGGTGCCTGGGAGCGACTGGGCCTGTCTGTAGCCACCTGTATGGACCTGCTTCTGTCATGTCTGCATAGCCTGATGCTGGCAGCTTTGTTGCTGCTGCTGCTGACCTGGAGGCTGTGCTGGAAGGCCCACCGCTACAGCGTGGGCTGGCTGCCCAGCAAGGTAGGTAGGCAGAGTGCTGGCCTGGCTGCTGAGGGCAGGCATGGGGCACAGGGCATGACCAGGGCTGGGCTGGGGGACTAGCAGCCAGGCAGTACAGCCATGTAAGCTCATGGTGGCCACCTGCCCACCCTCTTGCCCCCTTCAGGCCCTACTGGAGAACCACGTGGTGCTGGAGCTGCTGGCACTGCCAAGGCGTCTGTACTGGTGGGTGGAGAGCACAACAGCATTCACCTCCTGGCACCTGGCCTATCTTGTCACTTGGACCACCTGCCTTGCCTTGCACCTGCTGCAGGCTGCCTTTGAGCACACAGCCCAGCTGGCCCAGGCCAAGGAGGCTGAGCTGCAGGAGGCCTCAGGTCCTTCGTCTGAGTCCCTGCTCCTTGAGTCCTCGGCCTCCGAGGCTGGGCCAGTCCCACCAGAGCATGAAACCCCTGGAGAATAAATGTGCCCCTATCTGTCTTTCCTGGTCTGGTCTGGTCTAGGGTACCACTCTCCATCCCTCTTTCCTACTGTCTTGGAGGGATACATGTATATGTGTGTGTGTGCATGTGTACGTATGCATGCATGCCTAGGGCTGCCTCTGGGAAGGAAATCACGTTCTGTGAGCACATAATACACGCCAGGTAACCATCCCAGACACCTTACACATGCAATTTTGTTTAAATCTCATAGCAACACAGGCATCAGGTTTGATTAGCTCCATTTTTCAGAGGAGAAATTGAGCCTCAGAAGATTGAACAATCTCAAGGTCCCAGAGTAAGTTAGGGAAGAGCCAGCACTGGACCCTAGATTTTTTGTTTCCTGGAAACCCTAACTTTCTCTAGGCCCATGCCCCTGGCTCTCATGATTGTTGGTGTCCAGTGCTTTAGAGGAGATGGGTAGTTAGAGACTCTGGCCTCTGGGGGTCGCCAGGGCTTCACATTTAAGAAACTTAGTAAATTCCTTGGAGAAGTTACTCCAGAGCCAGTCTGTAGCTAGCCCATCCACTCATTTACACACTTAGCCATTCACTTTCCCACTCATTCATCCACTCATTTTTCTATCCACCCACACACCCACCCATCCATCTATCCCTCAGCCTGTTTACCCACCCACCTACCCACCCATTCACCCACAAACCCATCCACAGATCCATCCATTCATCCATCCACCCATCTATATCTATCCATCCCTCAGCAGTCTACCTACTCACCTACCCACTCATGCACTAATCCATTCATAGATCCACCCATCTGTCTCCCCGAGGGAGAGCGAAATATCCATACCGTAACACTCACCCCTAGTTGCCTAGTCTTGCTGAGGGGTGGCTGGTGTAGTAGCTTTGAGAGTTCAGCCTACAGTGGGTCAGAACCCCCAGACACTGCCCTTAGGCAGGTTACTGTGAGGGGGAAGGGATGGTTTCTTGCAATCATCCCCCACTCACTTCCAAGCCTGAGGGTGGTGGGAGAAGATGTTCCAGAGAGCTCTGTCCTGCTTTCTCCTTCCTCATCCTGCTTCCCAGGGAATTTAGGGCCCCATTCCTGCCCTGCCTCCCAAATGGATCTGCAGATGGCCCAGGGTGGGTATGGGGTGAACTTCTAGGCCCTTCCTCCAATCTGAGGAGCAGTCCTGGCCTCTCCCTGAGGGAAGACTTGTGAAGGGCTCTCATCTGGCCAGTGAGGCAGAATACTTGCTGGAGAGGGCCCTACAAGGCACTGGTGATTCCAGAACCCACACCCAACTTTCAGGGAATTCTAAGTGTAGAAGACTGTGGTGTTGGCCCACTGCTGAGGGTGGGGCTTAGGGGGATGGGGAGGAAGGCCCTGAGCATGTGGGGCTGCCAGGGACCAAGCGGGTGCTTCACAAGCATGGGGTCTGCAGGGCCAGGGCCAGGGGACTGGGAGGGAGGGGCAGGTGGAAAGGGACCTGGTGATGGGCTGAAGGCAGGGCGGTGGGGAGGCTCTGGGTAGTGGGGTTAGAGGCCAGGCCTTGTGTGTGTGTGCGTGTGTGTGTGTGTGTGTGTGTGTGAGAGAGAGAGAGAGAGAGAGAGAGAGAGAGAGAGAGAGAGAGAGAGATACTGGTATCTTTTCCTTCTATGAAATTTTAAAACATTGCCAACAATACAGAGATATTAAGGAAGAATGTTTACTTCTCTAGTTCTAAACTTGAGAGAAACAGGGTCAAGTGCATGCTGCTGCCGTGATTCTTTGCACATATGCAAACCGGCGAGCCTGCTCACTAGAATACACCCCACAGATTGTGCTGATGAGATCCTAGCATACTGTGACCGTCTTTAAGCAAATTGCTTTTTTGCATTTGAAAATAACACCCACCCATTTCCAAGTCAATCCGCATGGATACCTTATCTTTTGTAACGGCTGTATTGAGGCCTTTAGAGCAGCTTCCTGTTTGCTTTTTCCGACAGTGTTGCTCTGAAGCATAGGGCCTCAGAAGAACTCCCTGGTGAGGCGATGGAGGGGCATATGCTGGGAGGTAGCCCTTGCCCTGGGAGCTCCTCTCTAGCCAGCCACATGCTAATGCTCCCACCCCTCCTGTGGCATCTCTGGGGTCTTGGGCCTGAGACTTTCCACAGCTGGAGTGAACCTGGGCAGAAGGGACGAGGGCTGGGGCAAGGGTTGGGGGCAAAGAAGTCACAGGCCCCGTCTGCTAGAGGGAGAGGGCTTAGCCTGGGCCCTGGACCTGGGGGTAAGGTGCAGCCAGGAGACCAGCTGGGGCTTTGGATCCTGCTTCCCTGAGCATGACCACTTGTTCATCTTGTCCTCTTGAATAGTTGACTCCCAAATTGGGTTCGCAAATTGTCTGGCGCTGGTGGCGATAAGACTGCAATTGGAAAGGCCTAGCCCCTACCTTCCACAGGAGGTTTGCAGGGGGCACTCTAGGGTGGCCATGCCTTGGGCTAAGTACCCACTTACCAGACACACCTGTGAGAGAAGACTTCAAAGGCTTGAAGGCAGAGTAGAGCTGGGAGCAGATAGGAAGCCATTCTTTTGGGCTGGGGTGGCTGGGAAGGCTTCCTGAAGAAGGGGGCATTTGAACCCGGCCTGCAGGAGAGAAATGTACTGCAGTCGGAGGACAAGACCCTGGTTGCTGGCCCTCGATCTGCCCCTTGCTGTGTGAGTATTGTCACGCTTCGTCTCTCTCTGACCTTGGTTTCCGTAGCTGCTGTTGCTGATCTGTGCCCAGGGCAGTGCCCCAGGCTGGGTTCTGGTACACAGACTGACACCTGAGTCTGCCCTAGGAAGTGTGCAGGCTGGGGAGCTGGTGCAGCACTGAGTAGGAGAGGCTAGCGAGAGGACACGACCCTTCCCACTCTGAGCCTGAGGCCTGAGGAGAAGGCCCAGGGTTGAGGACAGATGCTTGGGCTCCATGGCTCTGCCCTGCCTCTCTCTGTGACCTTAGATGAGGCTCTGCCCTCTCTGGGCCTCAATTTCCATGTCTGTGAATGTGGGGTGACTGGGTGATCCCTGATGAGACAGTCAGCATTTGAAGGACCTCAATGTCCTGGACCCCTCAGCTGACAGGTGGTCTCGGGATGGCGAGGAGCCAGGCCTGTGTGTACGGATCTGTGGGGCAGGATCCTTACATGAGCTGAGATCCACTTCCATGAAACCTATGTTCCCAGGCTCTGAATGCACGTCCTCCCAGGCCTCCAAGGGCCCTGGTATTCTAGGGCTGGGGCATGGGAAGAAGAGAAGAGGGCAAGAATAGGCCCTTGGCTGTCCCTCACACACAGTGGGAAGATCAGAGGCCATGGTGTTAGAAAGCCAAAGGATGTGATCCCGGACCTCCTGGCTGTGTGACCTTGTGTCAGTTCCTTAACCCTGGGAGCCTCAGTTTCCCCACCTTTGAACAGGCACAGTTACAGTACCTTGACCCTCACAGGACTGTTGCCAGATCTGGGCATGAGCAGTACCTGTTGCAGGCCTGCTAGAGGATATGCTGGGAACCCCAGCTTCCTCTCGGGGCCTGCCGCCTTCCCAGGGGTGACAGGGACCACAATCTGAGGTCAAGGGTGAGGGCAGTCAATCTGTCTGTCTCAGGCCTGTGAGTGTGGAGGGGCCCTGGCCTGCCGGGGGAAACCAGGACTGGGGGTGGTGGTGGGGCCTCGGGCAGGGTGGGGGGAACTGGCTGAAGGGCTGGCCAGCAGCTCCACGCAATCTGTCTGCTATGCAGTCCCAGGCCTGGCCTGTATTTATTTATGCTGAGCGTGTATTTATATCAGCCCCTTTCTCATTAATAGGGCAGGAAATGGCTGGAATTGTTACATACCTGGCGGCCCAGGGATCCCCCTGGGCCAAGACACACAGGGCCCTGGCCACCCTGTCATGGCTGTGAGGGGCCCCCTCCTGAGTCCCAGGCCTGAGTCCCTGGCCTTTCACTGACCCCTCCTTGCATTGAGTCCCCTCTACTTCCTTGAGTTCCGGCTCTTCTCCTGAGCCCACAGCCCTGAGAGAGGGGCTCCTTTTCAGGCTTCTCGCTGTCTTCCAGCTCCTGACCCCATCCCAACCCCAGGAGAGACAGTTCTGTTAGGGGATGTCCCTGTGCAGCTTGCAGGATAGGGGGATGTTGGGGAGACCCTGGGCAGAGCAGGGAGAGAACAGGGCTGAGAAATCGGAGTCTCTTGACTTGGGGATGGGATTCTGGAGCCTGGGGTGGGGGGGTCTGGGTACAGGAGGAAGTAAGGGGATGTAAGAGGGCCCTGCTGAAGCTTATGGGTGGTCCCTGGTTCTCTGCTTCCCACGAAGCTGAGCTACGTGTAGGCTTGGAAGGAACCTGCGGCTTCCTCCTCATGGGATACCCCCCAGCCATGAAGGGGGTCTCTGTGTGTACCAGGGGATGGGGGTTCATCCCTGTCCTGCCTTCCTGGCCACTATGGCTAAATGAGGCTTCTCTGCTCTGGGCCCAGCAGCCCCTCCCTGGCCCCCATGCTGCACTCAGAACCAAGCCAGCATCTCTCTCCAGGCCCCAACTCTTGGGCGCGGGCCCCAGGTGGGGCTGCCAGAGCTGAGAGGCGTGGCCCCCTCCCCAGAGCACTTGCCTGACATAACCTATTAGTGCTTTTCGCCTCAGCCCGCTCCCCAGACGGCCTCCCCGCCTAGGCCAGACTGTGCTGGTCCTGCTGTCCCTCTCCTCGGCTGCTTTCCTAGGACAGGGTTAGAAGAAGGCTGCGGGACGCCCAACCACCCCAGAGCGGAACTGTGCCTGTTCAACCCTCCCCTCAGTTAGGGCTCAGGGGCTGTTACTCACCCAGAGGCCTCTTCTAGACTGAGTCTTCTGGCCATTGCCCCTTGGTCAGGTGGGCCTGACCTCTGGCCTCTGCCCGCTGCAGCCACTATGCCCACCTGGCTCGGAGTCCAGAGCTGAGGCCACTACAGACACGGTGACTGACGCTTACAGGATGAGGGGCTTTCCGTTTGCCCTTATCCCTGACCTCTTAGCCGTACTTCTAGGGTATGGTGGAAGGAGTGGGGAGGTGGGCAACCTCTGACATTGAGAAGGGGCCTGCTGGGAGTTTTCCAATTTTCGGGGCTAGAGGCCACCTGGGTGGTGGGAAGGGCTGCTGCAGAGTCTCAGGACCCTGCTGGGGGCTAATGCAGGGGTCTCTGGGCTTCACTCATCTGTCCCATCATATGGGGCTGGTGTGCTCTATGGGGAACAGAGAGCCAGGCCCCCAGGAGGGCACCTTCTCGGGTTCCCTTATGGAGGCTTTCCCCAGACCAAGCCTGGGCCAGGAGCAGGTCCTTAGTGTTCCTCTAGCCCTGCCTGGTTGTGCCTTGTCCGACAGGATGGCCTTAGACAGGCTGGCTTCTCTGGGAGCTGCCCATCTATGAGATGGGGACACCACACCTCACACAAGAGCTGTGAGGAACCGATGTAGCAGGTAAGGGGCTTGTGCAGGGCCTGCCATATGGAGGATGCCCAGTGGATGGGAGCGCTTCTTTTACCACCTTAGCTTGGTGGCTGAGTGCCCTGGGGTTGGAGGGTCAGTGGTCAGCCCAGGTCCATTACCTAGCTGGGCTCCTGCCCCTCCACTTCCTAAGTGGAGCAACACTGGCTGGATTAGGGGTCAGCTGAGGGGCAAGGCCCCCAGGGCAAAGCTGCATCCTCTGCAATTCTCCTGGTGCTGTCCCCCACCTCTCCAACCCTGCCTTGAAGATCAGGGCAGCGCCTCCTCCAAGGATGCCCAACTCACCTAATTGTGTGGGGCTGCAAGGGTAGGTGTGGGGGTGGGGAGAGGCAGGCATCTGGTGCTGCTGACTCCCAAGTGGCCTGTGATTTCAAGGACCTTGGACCCTTTGCTCCTGTTGGGGGTCCTGCCTGTCCCTGGCTATGTGACCCTGGGCAGGACCCTGGGTTCTCTCCCTGCTTATGCAATGAAGCATAAGCCTTTGGGCTCTGTGGTTCCTTCGTCAGAGTTTTTGTGAACCCTGAACCCTTCTTGGCCCTGGGCCAATGGGCTAGGGTTAGGGTACTGGAAAGTGCATGAGTGGGGAGGTCTCTTGGCCCAGCACCCAAAACCCCGAGCTCCTGGGCCCCGGTGCTGCAGCTAAGCCCTGCAGTCACTCCTGCTCAGACAGTGCACATCTGGAGCTGTGTCCCACCCCCACCCTCAGCCCACATCTGGAGCCCAAAGCCTGCTAGCCGACTAAACACAGAGCATCTGGGCCCCAAAGAGCCTGCTCTCAGGTTAATGCAGCCCATCTGGGCCTCTGGCTGCTGCTCTGCCTGTCTCCACAGTGGAATGCTGGCTGCACATCTGGATGGCTGGAGCTCTGTGGCCACCCTGCCTCATCCTGTGCCCAGCTGGGTCTGGAGCTGGTGCTGCTCGGGGTTCCCTGCCCTGAGGAGGGAGTCCTGTGCCCACTTTTCCTTTCCGATGACTCAGCTCATAGGGCTTCTCCTGGGAGCTGCCTTGGAAATAGCTTAGTTTTGACATAATGTAGACACATGTCCCCTGCTAGGAGTGGTGACAACTGCCACTCTGCATGAACTCACCGGGCAGCCCCTTGGCATTGCTTGAAAGGGTCTCTGGGGGCCCTCAGTATGATCTGCCCTCCTACCCCCTCCTGAGGTGCCTAGGATACTGCAGGATGTGCCATCAGCTGTGGGGGGACTGCACTGGGTTGGTCCCTGTCACTGAGCCCACTTTACATGATGACCTGGGGTGTCACTGCCCTTCTCTGCCAATACCTGGTAGGATGGGGGCTGGCTGTCTCCCCTGACACTGCAGACTCAGAGAAGAGAGCCTGGAAAAGCAGGATGCCAAAGGAAACTGGGGCTGGTCTGTGGGAAAGACCACCTTGGGCAAGGGGTTGCTGGGGCAGAGACACACCATGGGGCAGCCAGGGGAGGAGGTAGATCTGGGTTGAAGGAAATTTTTGAGCTGAGGGAACTGCCCAGCGGTGGCCTGGACTGATTCCTCTTCAATAGGGCTATAGATGCTGCCCTTCGACCTCACTGGGGACATGGGACGTAATGAGTGAAAGCACATGGGAGTCTTAAGTCACTGTCTTTGTGGCAGTGAGCTCCCCGTTGCAGGGGATGCAAGCTTGCAGGGCTGCTTTCTGTTAGAAAGATGGCAGAGGCTATTCTCACAAGGATCCCAAAGCTGTGTTAGACAATCTCCTAGCATTACACTCAAACCCTATAATCCCAAGATTCGAGGATTCTGAGATGCTGCCTTCTCAGACCCTGAGCTTCTTATGACAGGAGATACAAACAGCTAAGGTGTGGAGGCCACATATTTGAACTGCAAGGCAGAGAAGGGTGCAGGAGGAGAAGTGCACTGGGAACACAGAGAAGTTTCACCAGTCCATGGCCTGGGGCTGAGGGCCTTGCTGCCTCCCTGACCAGAATGGCCTCAGCTCTGGTGCTGGCCTAGCCTCCAAGTCCTGGGGCATGAGCACAGAGCCCGCTGCTCTGCATCCTGTGGTCAAGCTTTATCAGAGCATCACTGGCCCTGATCCAAAGGAATCCTTTATTGCTCTAGCCTCCAGCCCAGAGGCAATTTAAACCACAGAGCTTCATGCCTCCTTCTGCACCTCCTTACCCACAGAAAATCTGAGTCCACAAACATGCAAGATAACAAATAAAAAATAATGAGGGCTAGCATTTATTGAATATTCACCCTGAGCCAGATACCTTCTGAGGGTTTTACTTGTATTAACTCATTCCAGCCTTTCTATGAGGGAGGTACCGTTGTTATCACGAACCCATTTTACAGATGGGGAAGCCGAGGCTGAAGTTCCACTCAGCCATTGGGTGGCAGAGCTCTGATTCAAACCAGGCAGTCTGTCTCCAAAGTCTGTGTCCTTAACCACTGGTCCTCATTGCCTCTCTGCAAGCAGCGTGGGTGGAGGAGACAGATAGCAGAGAGCAGAGAGACAGACGCACAGAGCGTGGCAGAGAGAGGAACGGGTCTTAGGCCCTGACAAGTGATGCCGCTGTTCCAAGCCCAGGAGGAGAAACAGAACCAGCTGAGTTACAGGAGCCACCCTGTCCAATCCCCCCAGGCCTTCAAATGAGGTGTCCAGGCATTGAAGGGCAGTCTTCCGCCTTGTCAAGGGTTTCAAAGCAAACACTTAATCCCCATAGCCGTGGCAGGAAGCTGTCATTCTCATCCCCATTTTAAGAAGAAACTGAGGCTCGAAGAGGGTAAATCACTTGTTCACACAGCTGACAAATGATTAAAATTCAGGCCTGTCTGATCTCCCTCTCTGAGCCCCTAATTCCCACCCCTGTCAAGAGGGCTGGGGAGAAACCCCAAATCCCCAAACTCCTGGTATAGGGCCAGGCTTCCCAGAGCTCCAGCCTGACGCCCCCATTTACTAGCTGGCTGGCTTCAACAAGGCTCAGCCTGGTTTTTGGGGGCTGGCCTAGGGCCAAGGGGGAGAACAATGGGAGTTAAAGAAACGGAAACCCTCTCTGAAGTGAGCTGTTCTGAGGGACTCCATGGCTGAGAGCTCTGCCTTGAGCCCCTCACCTGAGGTGCCCCCATCTCACTGTCCATGCCCATAGCCCCTGGCCTCTCTCCCACACATCTTATTCCCTCTGGGAGCTGCTGTCCTGTGGGCGGGCCCTGCTGCTGGGCCTGTGAGGGCACCATTAGCATCCCTTCTCCACTACCCTAACCCTGGGAGGTCCCTCAGGAGCAGCTCTCACCATTCACATCTGGGGGAAGGAGATTACTACTAATAGGAGCTCAGAGTTGGGGGTCGGGGCTGCCCACCTTCTAGGTCTATCTAGGGGCCCAGCTACCCGCTCTGTTTCTTTCCTCTAAGTGAAGGATTGGGGATGAAGGGCTTTTATCATCCTCTCAATCCACAAACACTCGGAATGCCTCCTTGGTGCCAGGCCAGGGCTGGGAAGCAGAAGTGCTTGCTTGCGGTGACTCCTCGTTGTGCTGCTAACCAGGTGCCTTAGATTCCGACTTCCTGCCTCTGGCCTCAGTTTCCCCTCTGAACAGCGGGGTTAGACTTGGCAATGTTGAGGAGACCTTCCAGATCTTGCCTGGGTGACGCCCACCTCCTGCCCTAGTGTCCAGTGTGCATCGCCTCTCCATGTTCCGAAGGCCACAGGGCTTTCCCACCAGTCCTCCGGGCAGTTCCTCCTGGGTGGGGTCCAGTCAGCCCAGCGCTGCCTCTTGCCCAGGCCCCTTGGGCTTTGTTACCAACAGTGAGGGGGGGTCTCCCTGCCTCACCCTCTCTTCAGCGCCAAGCAGCGGGGAGCTTGTCAGGGAGCAAATTCTCACAGACAAACTAGGCCAGTCAACAAACAGGCGACCAAAACAACAAGGAAAGATTACGAAACCCAGA
Organism: Aselliscus stoliczkanus; assembly: GCA_033961575.1. Taxonomy (NCBI): domain Eukaryota; kingdom Metazoa; phylum Chordata; class Mammalia; order Chiroptera; family Hipposideridae; genus Aselliscus; species Aselliscus stoliczkanus. Next base: position 16,296,547 of record CM066728.1, on the reverse strand, counting down.
TTCAGGGAAAGAGGCCACTCTGAGCCTCTCCAGGACAGGGGGCGGCAAAACTGGGCCAGGCCTGTGGGTCAGAGCCTGCCTGGCCCGGACTATTTTTGTACTGTCTGGGGGGTGGGGACTGATGAAATCCCAGCTGCATTTCACCAAAACACTTTCCCCTTAAGCCCAGGCTCCATGTGGTTCAAATTCATTGTCACTTAACTCATCACTCAAAGCCCTGAGCCGCACCCCTCCCCCCTAAGAAAGACAAAAACACAGAGTCTCTGGCACGTGCGTGAAGTGGGTGTGAGGGGCTGTGACAAGCAGGCTGGCTGCCTTGACCTGAGTTACCCCCGGCAGCCTCCCCTCGTCTTTCCTGCTCCTTTCCCCTCAGCCTCAGTTTCGTCAAAGGTAGTAAGAAGGGGTGGGCCACTGTGCAAGTGGGGTCAAGTTCAGAGCCTGGGGTCATTGACTCTCTCCCTTTCACCCCCACTGCTGGAGACAGGAAGATGAAGTGCCCTGAAGGCCTGTGTGTAGGAATACCCGGAGGTCACCCCATGGCAATGTCACATGTGGACTTGTCTGTGCCAACAATTACGGAGAAGCCAGTCTGCTTTTTCTTCTTGTTGCTTTTCACAGCATTTGTTGGCTGGCACCTGGTGTTCTTCACCTCAGGGCTGTGTTGGGATTGGCGAAGGCAGAATCGGAGCGGATGGGAAGGACTGCTGGGAGGGAAACCACCAGAGGGCATTTCAATCTTTATCAAACGTGAGGACGGGGACCTCTGCTTTTACAGACTGCACTGACCCTGTGGCTTCCTGAACCCAGTGGCCATGGCTGCGGGTGCGTTTGGTGATGGATCCCCAGCCCATCCTACCCTTGTGTATACTGATCCCACGAGCCCTTCATTTAGCCAACACCAGGCTGGCATTTCTCAAGAGGAACTTCAGCTAGGGCAGAGGAGGTCCTCCCTTCCTGCCCTCCTGTTCCATTTTGGGTGTCCATGTCTCACTGTAGACTGGGGGCCTCTCCAGGATGGGGTGAGGGTCGATCCACCCCTGGATCCCCAGTGCCCAGCACAGGGCTTGGCCCAGAACCCAAGAGCAGCAAATGCTTGTTGAATGAATTAACACATTTCTCAAATCACATCAAAGTGTTATTTTCATTATCTTCTGGCCAGATTAATCCAGAGCCACGCTCTCCAGATAAATATTGACAGTCTGCCTGTGGCATATCCCACATGCAGGGATAGCGCTCCCTTCTGACTTAGGCAAGAAAGAAAGCCCCTGGCCCTAGAGAGGAGTGACCCCTGGGCTCCCCTCTCGCCACATTGGGGAGGCCTAAGGCCCCTTTTGCTCTGGTGACCTCTCCCCTAGGCCACCCCTCTAGCTTTGGTCTCTGGTCCCAGACTGAGGGGGTAGCAGGGTGGAGCTGCAGGAGTTCACTTTCCTGGGCAGGGTCAGCCAGTTCCTGAGGCAGTCGAGTTGTTTGGGTGCAAACATTTCCCTGTATTGTCCGGCTTCAGAAGGCAGCCAAGAGTCTAGGCAGGAGGGTGGGAGGTGCAGCAGGATTTTTCTTCCCTCCACCCCAAAGAGGACAGGAGCCTTAAAACTGACAGGTGGGGGTTGGGAAGTCAGTCCTGGCCCTGGATGCAGAGAAACTGGAAGAAAACAGAATGGGGAGCCCAGCTGGGCAGGGCTGGGGAGTTAGGCGGAGATATGAACTGGTCTTTGGTTCAAGTCCAGCCCAAAGGACAAGGGTGTGCCTGCCCCAGGGGATGCTAGGAAATGCCCATCATTCCTTTGCTAGCCAGGTACTCCAGCTTGTCCTTGCCTGGCTCTTTCATGAGGAGCAGGCACCCGACCTCCCCTCTCAGCTAAGCTTGCTCCTCCTCTGAGGCATTTTCTGGATGACATCTTTTCTGGGACAGTGGCTCTGGAGATGGGGTCTCCTGGAGATTGAGAGAGGAATATCCACGCGGAGCCCTTGTGGGTCTCCAGAGTCCTTGTTCTCTCGGTCTCAGGGCTTTTTAACAAGACATTCCCCTGACTTCTGCTTTAATCCCTGGAACACCAGAAAGAAGCTCATCTGTGTCAAGATGGCAGCGGGCAATGCTGCTTTGCATTTGGATGTATATCCCAAGTTGACATTCATGGAATATTGTTTTGGGAGGGGGAAAAAAGGTTCTGGATTCAATAAACTGAGGAAATACTGGATCTGACAAAGTCAGATAGGCTCCCCTCTTGTGGGACTTCTAGGAGCCTTTAATTGTTAATAGGGACCTTGATATTTTAAGAATGGGGCCCTGGTATGCAGTATTTTCCCCATAGAATGTTTCAGGACATGTGGGACACACTCTGGGCCACTCAGGTTTAGATGATACCTCAAGGAGAGATGGCAGCTGTGGGTGAACATGCTTCTTCTTTTATGTTGAGTGGAAAATTACCCTTTCAACATTGGGTGAAATTGGCCACGGGAGGTTCCCTGGTGTCAAGCTATCATGGAGATCTGGTCACATGGTTTGTCCTCTCTTCTTTGGCACTGAAAGGAGATGAGTTGAGGGGTGGACAAAACATAGGTCAGGACAGATCTTGTCTATCTCTTTAACTTATTGAAAATATGAACCATGGTTTAGTCAACTGTGGCCAAGGTTGGGCAAGACCCAGGCAGCTGGGAAAACTCATTAAGCTGGTGTGAAGTTCTGGAAAGGGCAATCCCAGCTTTAGAAGATCAGACTCCAAGACCAGATTTTGGGGTGAGTTACCAAGACTCAGAACATGTTGGGTTCTCACCCTGAATCTTTCTGTTCCCTCCCCATAGCTGGAGTTTCTGGACCCCACTAATAGGCTCACCTCTGCCCCGGTCTATGGGGCTCAGCCTGACCTTAGGGGATTCTTAAAGGAGCCAAGCTCAATGTTCAGGGGATTGGCACCTTGTGTGGCAGTTCTAATAATGGAGGCTCAGCTTTGCTCCCAGGCCCCTCTTGTCAGTTCCTCCCCAGTACTAGACCCCTCCCCAGTACTAGACCCCTACCCTCTTACCTGCCTCTGGCCTTCCCTAACTCTGCCCTCCTGTCTGGTTCCTGGGTCCCAGACTCCTGTTGCTACATTCCATTGACCTGCTGGACCCCTCCTCCTGTTAACTCTGGCTGGTCCTCTTTGAATCTGCCTGGGCTCCAGGCTCAACCCACTGGATGGGCTCCTTGTAGGTGACATTGGCTGAGAGCCTGCTCCATCTCAGAGTGAGTCCAGTTGGATAGTCCTTCCCTGGTCCAGTCCGTAGCTCTCGACTATCCCTGGGGATTGGGCACCAGCCAGCAAAAGGAACCATCCTACTCAAGCCTGGGTATAAGACCAGGCTTCTTGAAACTCATTCACTCATCTATTCATTTATTCAATTACTTATTATTTCTAGCAACATTTGTGGAGTGGATGATGGTCACATTCTAAGCCAGTGGTTCTCAAACTTAAATGTGTATCATAAGGCCCTGCAGAGCTTTTTAAAACATATATTGCAATTTTGTGGGGTGTCAGATGGTCACATGTCTTGTTAGGAAGACCACTTCATGGATGGAGTAGAGGCTTGATCACTGCACTGTATACCTGAAATTGATGTTGTATAATATTGTATGCCAACTGTAATTGAATATATAGACAGTCACGGGATGTGGATTATACGGTGGAAGGCAGTCAAAGGAATTGAAATAGATAGTATGATATGGGGGAAGGAGTGGGAGGGGAGAATTGGGGGAGGGGGTTGTCACTTTGAGGGGTAAAAAGTATAACTAGTGCAGTTTGTTGTACACCTGAAGCTAATTAAAAATAAAATAAAATAAAATAAAACATATATTGCTGATTTAGTAGGTCTGGGGTGGGGCCCAATAATTTGCATTTCTAACCGTTTCCAGGTGTTGTTGATGCAATTGGTCTGGGGATTACACTTTGAGGGTACAGGTCTAAGCCATTACCAGCTATTAACACTCACAAATGGACTAGCTTATCAGACCATTGAAACCAGAAGCTTCTTCCCACAGGGAGATCTGGGCAGAGTAAGGCTTAGAAGGACCTGGATCTCAGGGGGGCTGGGGAGAGGGGAGATAGGCCAAGAGACAGACAGAAGCCCATAAAGCTGGTTGGGGGCATGCAGGACAAGGTTTGTCTTCTCCCTCGGCTTGGCCAGGCCCCACAGCTCGGGGTCTGGGACAGCGGGGAGGCAGACAGGCCTAGGAAAGTCTGGGGCCACACTGAGCAGAGACTGGGATTAGGCTGAGGGCCCGGTGCACCTGATCTGTGCGGCTGGAAACAATGGCTGGGCTGGTGCTGCCTGGCCCGCTGCCGAGGCACATCTCTGCTTTCCTTCCCAGCTCCGATCTTTCCGATCTTTCCGAACTCTCCTCACTCACTCCCTCTCCAGCAGGCCCATCCTGTCCGCTGGCCCCTGGACAGCACATTCCTTCGTGCTGATCTCTTCCCGGTGGCTGCAAGTGCATGTTCTCACAGTGAGGCGGGAAGCAAGGCCAGGGACTGGGGAGATGTGGAAAGGGGCTCAGGCGGGCCTCCCTGGGTCTTGGCCCTGCATTCAAAGCTCAAAGGGCACCTGGGGGGAGACAGAGTACCCACTCAGGCCAGGGGTTTCCCAGTACCCAGCCCCGAGAATTGGACTGTTTTTTCCCCATCCTACATCTCCCGCTAGTAGGTGAGGCCCAGAGATGGGGGGCTCCTGCCCTGCTGATCCCCTGGCCCCTGTGCCCTAGCTTCATGCACAGCCACCCCAACTGTACCCTCTGCAGAGTGTGGTCCTGGTCCAGCTGGCCCTAGGCATGGTCAGCATCTCATGGAGGAAAGCTCAATGCCAGACCTCGGTCCCTCCCAGAGCAGGACCTGCCCTTGGGCCACCATTCCTGAGAGAATGGTGTTGTATGGGTCCAGTGTCCCATCTTGGAAGGCCCTGTCCAGCCCTTCTTTCATCCCACCATAGTCACCTTGCAGAGGCAAGCAGGCTGTGACACTCTCCGGCCACAGTGAGTCGACAAAACTGAGGCAGGGGAGGAGGGTGCTGGCCAGGCTGACACAATATGTCAGTGTCCTGTACTTTTCCTTGGGGGGTACAGTATACCATGCTTGAGTGGCCTCAACATTCAGAGGGACCTGCTGCCCTGCCTGGCAGTGGAGGGGCTGGGACTCATGTCCTGGTGTCCTCAGAGTCTTTTCCAGGCTATTTATGCTGGGCCAGGACCCTGCCTTGGAGTCAGGTTCATGGTTCAATCTGAGGTCAGGGTCAGGGTTTAATCTGGGATTGGGATTAGGGTCAAAGTTCAGTCTGATCTGGGCTCAAGGGTAGGCCTGTATTTTAGGTTGGAGTTCTGTCTGGGTGTGGAGTCGGAGTTCAATTTGGTATAGGGCACTTCAGTGTAGTTCTCTTATCAGCAGGTCTTTGCACATGGGAGGACAATTCAGAAGGACAGGGGCCATGCTTGGCCTAGGGGCCTTCTCTTGCCCTCTCAGCTCAGCCCCCTAATCTGGCCTCCTCCTGTCAAAGCCGCAGACACAAAGGAGAAGCCCCAATTGACGTCAGGCTAAGCGCCCACAGGGCCTCTGTCTCTCCCAGAAATTTGGCTCCAGCGCACAGCATCAGATGTCTGTGGTTTCAAAAGGTGAAAATGGCCCATAGCCCTGCTTCTGTGTCTCCACCAAATCCTGGCAAGATGGGTGGTTTGGAGAAAGGTAGGTCCTGGGGTCCTACCGTGCTGCTGAATCCCCTCCCCTCACTGAGCTCTCTCCCTTGGCCCCTGCCTCCCGCTCACTTGAACACTCTGGAATCCATGCTCTCCTGCTGTCCCCAGAAGCTGCTGACCCCAGCTCTCCTGCCCCTTCTCCTCCCATCTGTTCTCCACAGGCCAAGGCCATGATCTTCTGCGTCCTTCCCCAGACCAGTGCCTACTACCCAGGCCCCGTGGGGCTTCATGGCTCATGGTCCTCTGGGCAACCCCTTGCCCCTCCCCCCAATTTCTCAGGCCTTATCTTCCTAATCTCTGCCCCTCACACCAGCCCCAAGCCTGGCACATAGTAGGTGCTCAGTGAGCCTTTGCTGGGTCAGGATGGATGATTCCGCCTTGAAGCTCCGTCTTCATTCATGTGACATTTGAACCATGATTTCTGAGAACAATTCTGTATTGCCATATGTGGCCACTGGGAGGAGCCTGGGGAGCCGGATGTCAGCTGTGTCTTGGTCAGCATGACCTGGTCCAGCTCAGGGGTGGCCCCTCTGTGCAGAAGGCTGTGATGGCCAGGCTCCCTCAGGCTCAACGCTTGGTCGTCAGGTCCACACTGCCTCCCAATGCCTGCCCTGGGGATCAGACCCCTCTCCTGGCTTTGAGAGGCCCACAGTCCAGGATGGATGGGGAGAGAAAACTCCACCTCAGAGTCTCATCCTGAAACTTCTCGACTTCTGCTGCACCCTCATGGCTATTGCCAGGCTATATGGATGAAGTCTTTCCCTGGGCCTGGGTCCCCCATGCTATGATCAATCTGACCATGACCCTGCCTTACTTAATTCTTTCTGTTTCTTATCATTTATGGAATATGGTCCAAGCTGCTGACGCTGGCCACCCACACCCATACATTCTATTCTCTGTTCATTCATTGCTCCTCCAGTTCCTGCCAGCACCACTCATGTCTCTGAGCCTTTACCCAGTTCCTTTTCAGGCTTTACACCCCAACTAAGCTGGAGGCAACCTGCCCCCTGCCCTCCCCAGACACCACACCAGAACTTGAGGTCTCCTAAGTGATGGTCCGTATCTGGGCAGCCCTGGGCTAATCCTCAGAGCACCACACCACAAATGTCAAAGGTGGCAATTCACTGCATAATCTGTGGGAGTCAGCGTCTTTTGCCACCATTGTATTGATAAGACCTAGGGAGGGGAAGGGACAGTCCCAAGGTCACATGGGCAGTTACAGCTCACCCCAATGGTCTCTGATTCTTCTTTGCAATTTTCCTTTTGTCGATCTATCATTGTCTCTACCTAGGGTCATCTGAGTGAGCTTCACAAAGGACTGGACTACTGGGAAGAAAACCTCTTCCAGGAAGCCATCATGATTTCCCCCCTGTTCCTCAACCTTCTGAGCCATGGTCACTGCTTGCTGTCCAGCTGTCTTGACATTAGCTTCCTGGCACAGTACCATCATCAGAATTTCACCTTCATCTCTAGTGCCCTCTGAATGTGGGCAAGCCCTTGTCTTTTTATTTGCTCCAGTTACCTATTTATAGAACAAAGGCATTGAACTTGTTGATTTTTGAGGATCTGCTATGGAATTAGGATTTGGTGAAGGAGGCTGAGCCCAGGGTCTCAGTGGCCTCCTGTTGCCTGTGCAAAGTAGAGTTGAAAGAGCTTGGGAGTGGGAAGCAGCAGTCCTGGGTGAGAATCTGAATTGGCCTCTCAATAACTGTGTAGCTTCAAGCAAATTCCACTTTGGGCCCCAGTTTCCTACAAAACGGGGGCAACCTGCCAGGCCTGGCTTTCCTCCAGGGGTTATTAAATGCGACCATGGATTTGAAGGTATTTGCTAAGTAGAATTGCACCGCGCAGGTGGAAATGCCGGCTCGGATATTCACAGAGCTCCACACAGGGCCCAGCTCAGAGGAGACCGGGCAGATGACCACACGTGGCGCCCAGCTGAGGGAACGTGGCAGGTGTCTGGACACTGCGTCCCCAGGCGACTTGTGTGGGCAGCATTCCCGGCAGCTCATGATACGTTCCCAGCCGGTCCCACTGCTGGGCAGGCCCCCCTGCTGATGGGAAGGGTGGGGGGCCACCTGGCACTTGTCCAACCTGGCTGGCCTCCCACCCCATGTTTTGTTCACAGAGTTTGGAATGTCCTGGGACGCGGAGCTCAGCTCCCTGGGGAGACACTGGTGCCATCTCCTTGATCTCATTGCTGGACAGGTTTCTCCTTCATTCCAGCTCGGGACTCGGCAGGCTCCCAGCCCCAGCTGCTGCCAGTCCCAGCCAGTCTGTGTCTGTCCCTGCGCTGGCAGCTAGCAGCTATGCAGCTGGGAGCCTGGGAGGTGCCCCCTGGAAGGGGGGTTGGGTCTCCCAGCCCATCTGCAGTGGGCCCTGGGCATGCCTCTGAACCTGTTCTCTGTAAACTCTTTCCCAAGCTGCCTTTCTTTATAAACATCTTTTCTTGTGACCCCTGATGTGGGGGCCCTGAGGTCTGTTCAGAATGATGTTCTCAGGACCTGAGGGTCTTAGGAGGGGGCAGAGTGAGCCAACTGCCCTGATTTCTATTCCTCTTAGTGGGATGGGCTATGCACAGAGTGGGCCCTGCTAAGTGTGTGGGGTGGTGGGTGTCAGAGATGTAGAAAAATGTGTGTGTGCATGTGTGTGTGTGCGTGTGTGTGTGTACAAGTGGGGTTTCCTTGAACTCCCAATTTTAAGTATCCCTACACTTGATTAATTGCAGGACAAGGTTGACAAGGTTGGGGGGAAGGGCTAGGGGTCTTATTCATTAAGGAGCCAATTCTCCCCTGGTCAGCATGTCCCTCTGGGGTGGCTGGACACTCTGTACCCCAATTTGGTCTCACATGCCCAGGTTGGGCCCACATGGCTGGAGACAGAGAAGGTACAGCTTGTCCTGTTGTCAGAAATGCACACAGGTGTGTGTGTGTGTGTGTGTGTGTGTGTGTGTGTGTATTCATGTGCACACACATGAGTCACCTCTGAGCCCCCTATGCAAAAAAGAGAGCCGTACTCACTTAGCCACCACACTCAGCTGGTATACCTGCTCATACTTGGCTGGGTTGTGGGGCCAGGGGCACACTAGTAATACAAAGAAGAATCTTTTTTGGGGGGAAACAACCCCAGACGGACCCCGGTACTCTGTCCTCGGCTTGGGCAATCCCTGCCCTGATGTAGGTCAGCACCCACCCCTGAGTTTACCAGGCTTGGGTAAACTCTCTTCTTTCCACATCATTAATGAGGAGACTAAATAAGTCAGTCCCTCTGGCAGGCCCCCCAGCCCCCCAGGCAGCCTGGCTAGAGCTATTAATATTCCCCGTGTTTATGACCCCTGGCCCTGCTGACAGGCTCTTCTCTCTAGCTGTTGGAATTAATTTTGTGAATCAGAAATGGTTGGGGCGGCAGCCTGTTGGAATCCAGGACGATGACATCTCTACCTCCCCCTGTGGCAGGTCCTACTCACTAATTCTATAAAACAGTCACCGTGTCCAGCTCAGCCCAGGGCCGCCTGCCTGGCTGGGGCTGCCTCATACCTCTGCTATGTTCTCCCCCGGCCCCCCCACCCCCCGGGAGGGGGCTGGCCCTGGCCCCGATGATTCAGGCCCCTTGACACCTTGCACTGATGTCAGTGGGAACTGAGGCCTTAGGCCTCTGGACCTTCTGGCCTGTTGCCTGGGCCCACGCCCTGCACGGGGCTTGGCCCTGGCTCGTGCCTCTCGTGACCTTCCCATGGACGAGGCCTGGCTGGGAGAGGAGGCCAGGCCAGACAGCCTCTCCCTCATGCTGTCCCCTTTCTGAGGGCTGCCCGCGCTGGCGCCGGGCCGTCCCCCTGACTCCTTGGGTTTCTAGGACTGGTTCTAAAATTAATATGGGGGAATTCGGGGAATTTGTGAGCAAGTTCCCAGAGAACTGTGGCTGCCCTGGGGGCAAGCGTCCCTATTTCTTCCCACCCTCCCCCAATTCTCATTTCCCTAATTCCCCATATGGTCAGATCCTCTTTGGGCAAAGTCACTCCAGAAAGGGCAGGGTAAGATGCCTACACTCTGTACATTGGGAAAGGTCTCCCCTTCCACCCCCACCACGGAGACGTTTCCAAGAGAAGTCTTTTATACAACATATTCTCTTCAGTCATTTGAAATATGTTTGCAAATATTTTGTGAGTTGTCTTTTCACTTTCTTGAGAGCGTCCTTTGAAATAAAATTTTTAATTTTGATGAACTCCAATTTCCCTAGTTTTTTCTTTTCCTTGAGCTTTTGGTATCATATTTAAGAAACCATTGCCAAATCTGAGGTCATGGAGATTTACCCCTATGTTTTCCTCTAAGAGTTTTATAATTTAACTCTTACATCTATTTTTGTATACGGTGTGAGGTAGGGGTCCAACTTCATACTCTTGCACATGGAAATATAGTTGTCTCAGCACCATTTGTTGAAAAGACTATTCTCTCCCCATTGAATGGTCTTGGCACTCTTGTCAAAAATCAGTTGACCATGGGCCGGCCGAGTGGCGCTGTGGTTAAGAGCTGGCTTGGGACGCCAGCGGCTCCGGTTCGGATCCCACATATGAGGGCCAGTGACACTGCCCTTTAAAAAATAAAAGTAAAAATCAGTTGACCATAAATGTAATGGTTTATTTCTCAGCTCTATTCCATTGAGCCTGTCTATCTGTATGCCGGTATCACAGTGCCTTGATTCCTGTAGCTTTGTAGTAAGTTTTAAAATCAGAAAGTGTGAGTCCTCTGATTTTGTTTTTCTTTTTCAAGATTGTCTTGGCTATTTGGGGCCATTTGAAATTTCATATGAATTTAAAGTAAGTTTTTCCATTTCTGCAAAACTTGAAATTTTGATAGGGATTGCATTGAATCCCTTCTGTGGTAGCTTTGTTGTCTTAACAATATTCAGTCTTCTAATCTGTGAATATGGGATGTCTTTCCATTTATCTATATCTAGTTTCTTTCAATGATGTACAGTTTTTGGTGTACAAGCCTTGCGCTTCTTTTGTTAAATTTATTCCTAAGTATTTTATTCTTTTTGATATCATTGTAAATTGAATTGTTTTCTTAATTTTGATTTTGGATTGAATCTTAATTTTGACTTTGGATTGAATTTAAAATGGGATATGACATAAGGCATGAGCATCACTTATGACCCACTTTGTCAAGATACCACTTATGTAAAAAGTGAGATCCACTGTGACCTGTGAGCCTAGGTCAGTCACTTCCCAGGGCCTGCTCTATGACCCCTTCTTCTACCCTGGCCAATGCTGTGGGTCTGGCACCTAAGAAGACATTTCATCCTCATCCTAGATCTCTCTGCCTCCAGTCTCTCTCTGTCCCAGCCTCCTCCTTGCTGCCCAAATGATTCTTCTGAATTTGATTGTGTCACTTCCCTGTTTAAAGCCTCCAGTGGCTCCCCATTGTATCTATGAGAATATTGTGGGCTCTCTGGCCTTTTGTTTAAGACCTTTCATCCTTATTAAAGACTTCCGTTGCTAGCTCAGTGCTTATGGTCCTTGTGGACATCATCACTGAGATGTCCCAGATGCTGCAAAACTGCCAGATTCTAGGGAGGCTCAGCAATGGTACCAGATCTGCTCCCCCTCCACTGCTTCCAGGCTCATCTGTAGCACCTCTGTTCTCCTGGCTCCCAGATGCCTCTTTTTCTCTCCTTCAACACCTTACACCCTGTTCCCAAGTCCTATATGTTTCCTCCTAAGCTCCTCTTATGTCCATCCCCTCTTCTTCATGTATGGCCACTAAGTTTAGACTTTATGTTAGCCTACTCACAGACTATGGAGTGATCTTTCTACAATATATGAAGCGTGATAAAACAATATGGTAAATGTTTAAATGAAAAAAATTTATTACAGTAAAAGGCACATTGCCTTTAGCTCCCCTCAAAATACTCCTTCTCACTTCTAAAACACTTATCCCATCATTCTTGCCACTTTTTGAAACAGTTCTGGAAGTCTTCTTTTGTGAGTGTCTTTGGTGGCGCTGTTGTGGCTGTTTTTTTATTTTATTTTATTTTATTTTATTTTATTTTATTTTATTTTTAATTAGTTTCAGGTGTACAACACAGTGCAATAGTTATAATGTTGTGGCTGTTTTAATGTCCTGAATCATTTTGACTTTGGGGAAGAGCCAGAAGTTGCACGGTACCAGACATGGTGAATAAGGTAGATGAGCATACACCATAATATTTTTATTTGACAGAATTGCCATACCGGAAGTGATGTGTGCATGGAGCCTTTATGTTGTCATCAACACATATGGTGAATGCTGCTGCTGAGTGCCATCCAACAGAAAGGCAGGGATCTTCAATATGGGAAGGGGCCCGTTGAACTTTAATAACAGTGTGTGACAAGTTTCAGCTTGTTTGGTACAGTCAGTTTGGTATGAGCCATGGTTGAGAGCAGGTGTGTTTTAAAGTGTGCTGTAAATCATCCTCCATCATGACAACACTCCGTGTCCCACATCTCTCCTGGTACAGCAATTTCTGTTCCATAAAAACATTACCGTGTGTCTTCATCCACCTTATTCACCAGATCTAGCACTGTGTGACTTCTGGCTCTTTCCCAAAGTCAAAATTATTCAGAACATCAAGGTAACCATGGCAGCACAACTAAAAAACACTGACGAAAGAGGACTTCCAGAACTGCTTCAGAAAGTGGCACGAACAATGGGATAAGTGTGTTCAAAGTGAGAGGGAGTAGTTTGAGGGGGAGTCTTTTACTGTAATAATTATTTTTTAATTTAAATATTCACCATATTATTTGATCACACCTCATAGATCCTCCCTGCTTAAAACCTTTTCATAACCCCCATGACTTCCAGGGACAGGTCCTGGGTGCTGACTTTCTGACCTTGCCCATCTCTCTCCTCTCCTCGGTCTGTCTTGAACTCTCTGTGAGGCCCCCTGTAGGCGCTCATCTCTGTGCCCATGGCAGCTCCTCACCCTTGCCCGCCTGGCAAACTCTTGCTCCTTGTACCAGACTTGCCTCCAGAGCCCCCTCTTCACCACAGCATCCCCACCTCCCAGGAGGAGTGATTCCTTCTTCCAGATGTTGGCCATGGCACCCAGGCCCTCCCCTTTACCTCCCTAACTAGGCCAGGACCATGCTTGATATTTTTCTCTGTACCACAGAGCAGCAAGGGCCTGGAATAGAGTGACCATCTATGAATGTTTGCTGGAAACTGAGAGAATAGGTGGGGTGGTTGAAGAGGAATGGAGCCATGAGATGCTCTGGAAAAAGCTAGGTGTGGTGTCCACAGTTGTGCTCATGTTCAAGTGCTGTGGCGATCTGCAGAGTCACTGGTGGGTCTGTGGGGGAAGGCCTGCAGATAGCTGATGTGGCAGCTGCTGCCCAGTGTGGGCCCTGGGCCAGGCTGTGGATGTGTGTCCCTGACCTTCTCAACCCCCCATCCTCAGGAATCACCTCTGTCAGCTACCCCCCACCTCTGCATTTGGGCTTTGTCACCTCCACTTCCTCTCCTTGTCCTTGCCCCTCTGTCCACTCTGATTTGGCTCCCATTCCACTGTTCCATGGAGACAGAATCCTCCCTGCTAATCCATCTAAAAGGCTGAACAGTGCAGTGCAGCACCCCGCTGCCTCCTCCTGGCTTCCTTCCCACCTTTCTGGCCCTCCTCCTCAGCTTCTCCAGGCCCAGGCCCTGCTCCCCACAGCCCCCACCTGACAGCCTCTCTAGCCTGTGAGCTGCAACACTCATTCGGCTGCATCATTCTCAGGCACTTTCATTCTCCATGGCCCTGTGTAGCAACCAGTCTCCCTGCTTGACTGGACACTTCTCAAGGGCAGGGATTCAGTAGGCTTTTCTCAGAGTCTTCAGAACCAAGCGTGGGCTTGGCCTAGGAGGGGCTTGATAAATGGTGTGACATGGGATTCTTTGGAAAATGGCTTACTCTTTGCTTTCCTCTTCCCCAGAGATGAGATATCATCTGAGGGACCCAGAGTTGCCTCCAGAGGGTGCAATATATGTATGATTGGATTGTTGGGGGCTGTCTGCATTACCACCGGGGGCAGTCCCAGGACCTTCTGGGAGGGGGAATGGATCTGAGGGGTAGGCACTGAGAACCTCTCCTCCTCTGGACAGCAAGTATCATGGATCCAATAGCAGGACGCTCCTGGCTCTGGGTCTCATGTCTCTCTCCTGCCTGGGGTCCTCTCTCTTCTCTTGGGTTCCTGCCTCTAGCCCCTTGGTCTCCCAGCACCTGAGCCTAGTCTCACAGCCTACCGTGGTGCCTCCAAACATAAACAGCAGCCCTGGGCCCCTGGTGATTTCGGCTTCTTCTTTGAGGCTGGGAGGAAGCCACCCACCCGCTGGGCACTGAGCCCCAAGCGCCCTGAACTTGGTTCCCATCTCTGCCCTGCCGCACCTCCTGGCAGCACCTAATCACTCATCTGCCTCACTGGCTCACGGGGCTCAAGGTTCTAAACATTTCCAAATCCTCCCAACCCTGTTCTCCAGGCTATTTCCGCAGCGCTGAACCCCTGGTGGCACCCCCATATACCGAACCAGCTTCTTCTTCTCATACTGGCCATGCAGAAGAGGGATGTGGGTGGCAGAGAGAGGGGTTTTTGCAAGGCACTGAGCAGGAAGGGCCTGCGGATCCGTGTCCCTCAAGGGGAGGCCCTGACAGCAGCAGAGGACTTGAGAGGTGGAAAACCAGCGTCAAGGGACCTAGGGACAACGTGTCCGTTTTACAGGTGGAGGAACTGAGGTCCAGATCCGGTAGCAGAGCAGGGTGTGGGATCCTGGCATTAGGACCCTTGTCCAGGACTATCCTCTGTCCTTCCTCCCTTGCTATCACTCTTTCTTCCAGCCCTGCTCTCCCTTTAGGCCATGGGAAAGGCAGATTGAGCCCTGGCCAGCACTTCCTCAGGGACCAGGGCCACTTGGTAACCAGGAAGGGCCTCTCCGTGCCCCATCCCCTGGCCTCCCCAGCTGGTCTGCCCCTCTCCTTTTCCCCCAGGACATCTCCTGTAGAAGCGTTTGTACCTAAACAGTATTTCCAGGGCAACTTGTATTCCTGGGGGGAGGGTGAGAAGGGTGGGGAGGAACTGACCAGCTGTTAACCACAGCCCCCTTGGGTTTATATGACTTGGGGCCTGGGAGCTTGTCTCACCCTTGATCTTGACAGAGCCTGCGGATGACTGCATGAGTCACCCCGTTTCCCCCTTTTGCAGTGCATCCTCCGTAGATGAATTGTGTGTGTGTGTGTGTGTGTGTGTGTGTGTGTGTGTGTGTGTGTGTGTGGTAGGGCAGGGCAGAGTCCAGATGTTCCCTCAGCCTGAGAAGGCAGAGTGGCAATGCTGGGGTGAATAGCTCCCAGGGGCCCGTTCTTCCTTGTCCTGCTCCTCAGAGAGGCTGTCTACTCCAAGAACCCTCTCCTAGGCAGCCCCTCCTCTGCCTACACACCTCTGTGTATTCCATTACTGCTTCTAAGATGAAATCCTATCCACTTGACAACACTTGCCAGGCTTTGTGTGATCATGCCCATCCACTTCTGCAGCCCTACCTTGCCCTTCACCCGGCCACACCCTTATCTGCCGCTGGACAGCCCCTCCATGCTCAAAGGCCAGGATTCTATACCTGGCCTCTACCTCCTTCAAGCCAGCTCAAAGGCCATGCCTCCTCCTCTGGGCAGGCTTCCTTGGGCTGCAAGAGGGAGCTGATGACTGCCCCCTGGGCTAGCTTATGCCTGGAGCTGACCCACAGTAGTTTGGGTCTCTGTCTGCAGTGCTCTGGTACTAGCCTATGTCCCCTTCATCCCCAGATGGGGATCCCTGTGCTACTCTGCCCAGCACCAGAGCCCACACAGGGCCTGGATCCCCTCTCTCACCCTGTCTGACTGCCCAGGCCTTTGTGGGATGTCTTCAGAGAGGGATCCAACCATGGGGCATCTGTCCTGGATTTTACTGAGGCTGTGGATGCAGGGTGGCAAGGTGGTATGATCAAGACCAGGCAGGCAGGAGGCCAGAGGATATGGCCTAGGGTCAGTTACCAGTGAGAGCCGTGTGGCCGAGGGGGATAAGAAGAAGAATGATGGGGCGGTAGGGAGGGAGGGCCTGGGTCCCTTGCTGATCATACCCCATGTGAACCTCTTCTCTGAGGACACTTTTCCCTCACTGAGGCCCCTCCTTTCCCTTCAGCGAGCCCCTTCTTCCATCACTAAGCCCCTTTTCCTCTCTCTGACCCCTCTTCCCCTCACTGTCCCCCTCCCTTTAATTAAGTCCCATCCTATCGGCACTGCTCCCCCACCCTCACCCCGATCCTTGTACTATGGCCCCTTCCCAGGATCTGGCCGGGAGCCAGGTATTTTCTGGGGTGACCTCTGTTGGCTTCCCCTCCATGGCATGTTGGGAATGCAGCCCCTGCACCAGCAGGCCCTTCCTCCATGGGAGAAGAGCTCAGTCCAGTGGACTTTTAAGGACTGACCAGGGAGTGAGCTCTGTCTCTGGACCGAGCTGTCCTCCGTATTTGGCCCAGTCTTGGAGGGGTGTGGCTGCGTGCCTCCGTGGGGAGAGGTCTCAGTGCTTAGACCTGACATGAACTGGGGCTGGAAGCATGCCATGTCCATCTGGGCCTCTGTCCCTTCTTCATTTCCACTTGGGTGGTCTCAGGGCTGAGGACCCCTGTCCCTCTCCAGCAGGGACTTGAGCCCAGGAACTCAGGGCCTGGGGGATCCTTGTTAGTGTGCCTGCTCTTCAGATCAGATGAGCGAAACCTGCCTCAGAAAGGTCAAGTAGCATGGGGATGGTGTCAGGAGTTAAATTCAGGTGATCTGACCTGAGACTTGAGCCCTTTCTTCTGTCCCTGCGGAGCCTCAGAGCCTCAGGTCTGGAGTGAGGGCTGCCTTGGGTCAGCATCATCGAAGCCTGGAGAAGGAGAATAAGGCATTTCACAGGGTTCAGCCACAGCTGCGGGCACGGGAGAGAACTGCTCCCATCAGATACAAAACTGCTGCCAGCTGCCCTGGCTCTCCCTGCCCACAGCACAAACCCTTCTTCAAGATCACCTCCCCAGGAAGCACTGCCTCACTGCCTGATCCAGTCAAGGCCTCCTGCACTGAGTTGGGAACTGTCCTTGGCAGAGATTCCTGCGGGGACTAAGCAAGCCCATGGGTGTGTGGGGACCTTCATCTCTCTTCTCTGGGCTACCCATGATCCCCGATCCCACCTCTTCTGTCACTTTTGATGAGGCCTGGGGATTCTGGTCTGATGGGGGAGTACAGCCTTGGTCTGGGATGATGGTCTGAGGTGAGGCAAGACCCTGTCCTGGGACACTGATCTCAGTGTGTGTGTGTGTGTGTGTGTGTGTGTGTGTGTGTGTGTGTGTGTCTGTGTGTGTGTCTGTGTGTGTCTGCATGTGTGTGTGTGTCTATGTGCATGTATCTGTGTCTGTGTTGTGCATGCGTGCATGTGTGTGCGTGCGTGCATATGTGTCTGTGTGCATGTATCTGTGTATGTATGCATGTGTGTGTGTGTCTGTGTGTATCTGTGTGTGTATGTATCTGTGTGTGTATGCATGTATGTGTGTGTCTGTCTGTGTGTGTGTATCTGTGTGTGTGTGTGCCTGTGTGTGTCCACAGCCTTAACTTGGGAGGCTTGCTTTTGGGGACACATAGTCTTGCTCTGAAATGATGGTCTGAAGGTAGAGGCAAGGCCCTGAGGGAAGGGATGGGGATACCTGAAATGGGTGCAGGGAGAGAACTGGAGGCAGGTGAACTCTTCTGCTCCTTGACTGTCCAGGAGCAGGCTTTGTGCTCTCAGCCAAGACGGGGATCTGGGCCATGAAGATGGGGTGGGCCGGGCTCCCATAGGGAGGAAGAAGCATGGGAAGGGGCCCATGGGGGGAGAATTAGGACAGGGAGTCGGGATGAGCTGCCTCACCTGCCCTGGACTCCTGGCTCTTCTTCGTTCCCTGGACATAGAACAGGTGGCAGCCTTCCTTGAATGTCCCCACCCAGCCTTGCTGTCTGAGTCCCAGACATGGCCTTGGTTTATGGGATGATGTTTCCTCCCTGGCCAGCTTGGCATCCACTTCAGACTTGCTCGTGCCTGGATACCCCCTGCCTCACTGAGGACGGAGAGCACTGTCTCCCCCAGCCCCAGCCACCCCCGCCCTGCAAATCCTGAGTGCACAGCGAGGCCAAGAATGTCTTGCATATTCTGGCGGGAGGGCTAGCCACGAAGCCTGCTGGAGGGGCATGAATCACGGCCCCGCCTGCCAAGTGCTCACTTGGGACGTGTTCGAGGCTGGCTGTGCCCAGAGTTGATGGGAAGAAGGGAGGGAAAGAGAGCTGGCAGCTGGGATGGGCAGACAGAGCAATTTTGAAGGGAGAGATGTCTGCTGGACCCATCCCTGGTGGCAACACAGAAATTATGTTACAGAATTTTAGGAGTCTGGAATTATACAGTATTGACTTTTTGGAATTCCACAGATCTCAAATGCAAGATTCATGGAATGCCACATTGCACCCCTCCAACAGCATGCTGATACAAAGGCCCCATTCTGCAGGTGGGGGAGTGGGAGCTCCAAGGGAACAGAGGGGTCTGCTCCCGGTCAATGTGGAGTCAGAGGTAGGACTGGGCTGGGCCCAGGCCCCTTGCCTTCCTTCTGAGGCCTTTTGTAGCCCCACACTCTTACCCTACTCTGCGCAGCAAGCAGTGTCTGTTCCAGCCCACTCCCAATGTTCCATGTGCTCTTGGAAGATGGGGAGGGAGGAAGCGTGAGGGGCACAAGTGGTGGAGGACCTCCTTCTGCTTCCCCCATTTACTCCACGTACATACGTAGCGCCCTGGAGACTCCTACCCTGTCGTGCCCCCCATCTACAAAATCCCCTTACTCAATCCCCTGGCCTTCCCTTCCCTTCTGTCCCCAACATGAAGGAGCCTGCTCTGGCCATCTGTGCCTGCTCACTCCCTTATCCAAAAGCTGTCCACTGAGTGCTAGATGTTCCCCACCCCAGTTTTCTCCATCTGTCTGTAGCTAAATTTCTTCAGAGAAACTGGAGGCAGCTGAGTTCCATGTTTCCTCACTGGCCACTGGCCGCGGAGCCCTCTCCAGTCCAGCTTCTGTCCCCAGTCCTCCACGGACGGAGGGATGGTGCTGGAGCTCTTGTCACTAAGTACAGCTGCTCCTCCCCCAGCTCCCCAAGCCTGCCATTGCCGACTCACCTGCCATGACACCCCTGGCAGCCCTGCTCTCTTCCTGCCTCCCCCAGAGCCTCCCTTTGAGCCCTTCCTCATGCTGGTGGTCATCCCAGGCCTTCCTCTCTCCTCACCAACCCCCTCCAGGTCCAGTGGCCTGATTGCCAAACACGGGCTGAGGATTGTCCCAGCAGCCCCCAGATGGGCTGTCTACCGGGCCCTCCCCAGGGCTCCAGACCAGCATGTCCAGAACCAAATTGGCTGCCCAGCTGGGTGGCCTGCTCTTCCTTGAACTCAGCTGTCCTTGCTCCTCACCAGAGCTCCTCCTTTCAGTGAGGGGCGGCACCACCCACCTGATTCCTGGGGACAGATGCTGACAGCACCTGGTCTCCTCCCTCAACCCCACCCTTTGTCCTGTTGGTGAGTGGACCCAGGCTGATTTACGCGATCCCATGACTGTTCTCTCCTCTCTGCTGTTGTCTTCCTCCTGAACTCATCCTAGCTGGCCCGGACTATTGCCCTCCAGCTGGCCCTCCAGGGGCACCAGGGGGAGCTCCTTCACATGCAAGCCCAGCTCTGTCGTTCCCCAGCTCTCAATACCCTTCACTGGCTCCCCACTGCCCACAGCCCCTCAGGGCCCTCTGTGGCCAGGGCCTTGACTGCCCCTCCAGCCTGACCCAGCCCTTATATTCCGTCCACATCCAAATGCTCATCACCTCCAACCACACCACATGGATCCTTGCTTATAATCTTTTACCAGCCATTCCTCCTGCCTGGAACACACCTTCCCACTTGCAACCTAACAAACTGCCTGCCCAACTCAGAAGCCCCCTCCTCGGTGATGCCCTCCAGGACCGCGCTCTTACCATGCTGATGTGTCGTCGCTGTCTTGCTGAGTTCCCCACTAGAGGGCAAACTCTACGCCCAACACTTCTTGGTGTCTCCATGTGTCCAGTGCATAGGGTGTGCTCCGCATGGACTTCCTGACCAAATTAATGGATGATCTCAGCAAAGCCTTAGCCTTTTGGGGACCCGGCTGCACTTCGGGCTCTGGGCCCTGATGTCTAAGTTCTGAGCATTTTTATCCTGAGCTGATGGCTTGTGGGTATGGAAACCTGTTCTCTTTTGGGATTTCTAACCCTATGGGAGAGGGGCAGAGCAGGGTGGGGGCCTGGGAGCTGGCAGCCAGCCGAGGAGAAGAGTAGGTGGTTAGGAGGTTGTGGGCTTGTGCCTGGGGCTGGCACTTGGCTCCGTCTCTAGGGCAAGAGGGCCTTTGAGGGTTTAGTTAGGGAGGAAGCATGAGACCTATCTCCCCACCCTTTGCCAGGCCTTCCCTGGAAGCCCAGGCTGAGAAATTAGGGAGTGGAGGAGTCAGTGGAGAAATGGAGTTTGTGTGACAGCATTCAATATGTTTGCAATAAAGGCGAAATGGAAAAAATGTTAATTTACTTTTGACAGTGTCCTGGGACAATGCTCACGACTCAGAGCTCTCTGACTGCCACCCTGTCCAGCCCTGCTCAGGGAGACTCCAGGGATCCAGAGAACTTAGGGGCAAAGGTTGAGCTGGCCGGAACCCCCTGTTCCAGGATGTCCCTCTATTCCCTGTTTCTCTGCCAACTGCTCTTTCCATGAAGCAGCCTCTCTAGAGTCACGTGTCTTTTAGCCAAGTGACGGCTGCTCACCAGGGAAGGGGGACCAGCTGCTCTCTCCCAGAGGAGAGCCTGGGGCCCTGCAAAAGACCCCCAGCTGGGAGGTGCCAGCCCCTCTGGTTTG
Source organism: Aselliscus stoliczkanus (assembly GCA_033961575.1). Lineage (NCBI taxonomy): Eukaryota > Metazoa > Chordata > Mammalia > Chiroptera > Hipposideridae > Aselliscus > Aselliscus stoliczkanus. Next base: position 16,275,884 of record CM066728.1, on the reverse strand, counting down.
GCCAGCCCTGAGGCTGCATTGCCCCAAACTCTTATGGTTCCCATGTCTGCCCTAGGGGGCTGGGTACCAGGAGACCTGGCTTTGGAAACCAGCCTATCTCCTCAGCAGCTGTGTGGCCTTCAAGTAATTGCCTCCCTACTCTGAGCCTCCTGGTCCTCATCGGGAACATGGAGGTTCCTTTAGGAGGGAATTCCCATCCCTGTCCCTGTGGGATGCAGCGCCTCTGCCTGAATGCCAGGCTGCAGGCAGGATTGGAAGCAGGGAAGTGGATGACCAAGGACCATTGCCATCACTCAGAGGCTGAGTGGCTGGGCTGCTTACACTCAGCTCTCAGGTTTGTTGGCCTCCTTGCACGTTGGCTTCTGGGTGTCCCTCCACCTGTCACCTTTGGAGAGTTTGGGGCAGATCAGGAACAGGATCCCTCAGCTCCTTCAGGGGCTCTCAGATGGTGGCTGAGTCACCCCAGCTGCCCTCCTACCGATGTCACCTGATGCATTGATTTAGGTTCCGCTGAAAGCAGATCTTGAGATGATGCCTTGGGTGCAGGTCTTTTATTTGGAAGGAGATCCTAGGAAGCACAGGGAAGGTTGTAGGGAGAGGGAGCTGGGCAGGGAGAAAAGCCAAAAAAGGTGTGCTCATGAGCAGGCAGCTGGGGCCCAATACTATGGGGACCCCGTTAGAATATTCTGCAATGAAGGGGAATATTCTGAATCTACCATGTCCAATATGGTAGCTGCTGACCATTTATGGGCTAGAAACTAGAAACGTGGCTACTGAGACTGAAGAAATGAACTCCTTTTTTTTTTTTTAACTTTTAATTACCTGTAGGGCATTCCTGGGGAGGCCAGGGAACTTATCCTCTGACTGGGGGCTGAGCCTGGCGTCATCAAGTGCCCTGCATTTCTGGATGGCACCTAGTAAGTTCTTTGGTGTCAAAGAGCTCTCAGGCAGAGAAGAAACACAGACATAGGCTTGAGGTGGGAAGCCATCCTCATGGCAGGAGCTCGCCGGCAGCAGGCAAACTCAGGTGGGCAGAGGGGTCTAGGTAAGGCGCCCTCCAACATGACCCACTGCTTACCTGCATTCTTGGTGCTCATACCCTACGATGGTCCCTTTCTTGTAAGTATTTCTGTGAGCATTATTCTTAGCTGTAGGTTTTTCATTAAATTCTCTCTCCCCCTTTTTCTCTCCCCTGCTCTCTTATGATCTATGTATTTCCATTGTAACCATTTTAAGTGTAAAATTTAGTGGTGTTAATTAAATTCACAATGTTGTGCAGTCACCATCATTATCTGTTTCTAAAGCTTTTTAATTACCCCAAACAGAGACTCTATATCCATTTCCTAATAACCCCCCACCCCACCCCCAGCTCCTGGTAACCTCTAGTCTACTTTCTGCCTCTGTGAATGTGCCTATTCTAGATATTTCATACAAGTGAATTATACAATATTTGTGTTTTTATACCTGACTTCCTTCACCGGCATCATGTTTTCAGGGTTCATCCATATGGTAGCACGTATCAGAGCTTCATTCATTGTTAAGGCTGAATAATATCTTGTGTGGATGCACCACATTTTGTTTATTCCTTCATCAGTTGGATATTTGCGTTGTTTTCACTTTTTGGCTATGGCGAATAGTGCTGCTAAGAACATTCATGTACAAGTATTTGGATATCTGTGTATTAATCTGATAGGGCTGCCATAACAAAACACCATAGGCTAGGTGACAACAGACATTTATTTTCTCACAGTTCTGGAGTCTGAGGACTCCAAGATCCAGGTGCTGGCTGATTCATTCAGTTTTTGGTGCGAACTCTCTTCCTGGTTTGCAGACAGCCACCTTCTCACTGTGTGCTCACATGGCCTTTCCTCAGGAGGGTACATCAGAGAGAGAGATTGGGGGGGGGTGTTAGGGGGGAGGGAGAGAGAAAGAGAGAGATCCCCCTCTCTTCCTTTTCTTATAAGACCACCAATTCTATCAGATTAGGACCCACCTTTATGACCTCATTTATCTGTAATTATCTCCCAAGAGCCCTGCCTCCAAAAACTATTACATCAGAAGTTAAGGCTTCAACATATGAATTCTGCGAGGATACAAATATTTAGTCCATAACAGCCTGTTTTTTATTCTTTTGGGTCCATAATACCCAGGAGTGGAATTGCTGGGTCATAGAATAGTAATTCTATGTTTAACTTTTTGAGGAATTACCAACATGTTTTCCACCGCAGCTGCATGACTCCATCACAGTTTATAAGGGTTTCAATTTCTCCACATCCTTGAAAACACTTGTTATTTTTCTGAATTAAAAAAACGGAATTATAGCCATCCTAGTAGATGTGATGTTGTATCTCATTGTGGTTTTGGTTTGCATTTCTTTAATAGCTAATGATTTTGAGCACATTTTCATGTGCTTATTGTCCATTTGCTCTTCTCGTATGGAGAAATGTCTATTCAAATCCTTTGCTTATTTTAAAATTGGGCTTGTCTTTTTGTTGTTGAGTTGGAGGAGTTCTTTATATATTCTAGATATTAAACCTTGAGATATATGATTTACAAATATTCTTTCAATCTGTGGGTTGTCTTTTCACTCCCTTGATAGTGCCCTTTGAAGCACGAAAGTTTTAAATTTTGACAAAGTCCAACTTATCTATTTTTTTCTTTTGTTGCCTGAGCTTGTGGTGTCATATTTAAAAAACCATTGCTTGGTCACTGTCATTAAGATTTTCTCCTATGTTTTCTTCTAAAAGTTATATAGATTTAGTTCTTTGATCAATTTTGAGTAAATTTTTGTATATGGCAGAAAGTAAGAATTCAACTTTATTCTTTTGCATGTGGATATCTAGTTTGCCCATCGCTAATTGTTGAAAAGACCATTCTTTCCTCATCAAATGGTCTTGGCACCCTTGTCAAAAATCTATTGGCTATAGTTCTAAGGGTTTCTAAGTTCTCTGTTTTATTCCATTGGCCTATATGTCTGTCTCTATGCCCTTTTTCCCCCATTATTGTAGCTTTGTAGTAAGTTTCGAATTTGGTTAAGTGTGAAGCATCCAAACTTATTTTTCGTTTTCAAGATTGTTTTGGTTATTTTGTTGTCCCTTGAAATTTCATATGAATTTTAGAATGGATTTCTTCATTTCTGCAAACCACATCATTAGGATTTTGATAGCGATTGCATTGAATTTGGTAGTATTGTCATCTGCTTTGGGTAGTATTGTTATTTTGATAATATTATCTCTTTTAATCCATGAACATGGGATATCTTTTTATTTACTTAGGTCTTCTTTAATTTCTTTCAGCAATATTTTGTAGTTTGTTTTTTTTTTAAAGATTTTATTGGGGAATTAGGGGAGGGGAACAATGTTGGGGAACTGGGGAAGGGGAACAGACAAGTTGCTGTCTTTTTGTTCTTCAGTCTAGTTGTGGAAGACATTGCTTCACTGGCCCATCATTGCGCTCTTCTCGGGTGAGGCAGATCGGTTGCCTGCCTCTGGACGGCCACTCACAGCGGCTCTTGGCAGCTCACACCAGCTGCCCACCGCTCACACTGGCTGCCAGCCACTCACTGTAGCCTAAGGCAGTCCATTGCAGCAGGGGCTGCAGCTATGCCATTCTGGGGACTCACAGCAGCCCAGCTCCAGGTCGAGCTGTTGTTCACCATCTTAGTTATAGAGAGCAGTGTCACTGGCCCTCAAATATGGGATCCGAAGTGGGGCCGCTGGCGTCCCAAGCCAGCTCTTAACCAATGAGCCACTTGGCTGGCCCAATATTTTGTAGTTTTTAGTGTACAAGTATTGCACCTCTTTGATGAAATTTATTCCTAAAGGGTTTTTTTAGATGCTATTGTATATGGAATTTTTCTTTCTTCTTTTTTCAAAGATTTTATTGGGAAATTGGGGAAGGGAACAGTGTTGGGGAATTGGGGAAGGGGAACTCTGTGTTTTTCCAGGACCGATCAACTCCAAGTCAAGTTGTTGTCCTTCAATCTTAGTTGTGGAAGGAGCAGCTCAGCTCCAAGTCCATGCCGCTTTCAATCTAGTTGTGGGGAGTAGGGGTGGGTGCAGCCCACCATCCCATGAGGGAGTTGAAACCAGCAACCTTGTTGCTAAGAGCACGCACTCTAACCAACTGAGCCATCCGGCCAGCCCAGAATTTTTCTTTAAATTTCCTTTTTCATTGTTCAGTGATAACTGATTTTTTGGGTGTTGATTTTGTATCCTAGAGTTTGAATTTGTTTATTAACTTTTATGGTTCTCTGTGTGTGTGCGTGTGTGTGTGTGTGTGTGTGTGTGTGTGTGTGTGTGAATTCTTTAGGATTTTGTACATATAAGACCATATTATTTGTGACACAAGATAGTTTTACTCCTTCCTTTCCAATTTGGGTGCCTTTTATTTCATTTTCCTGTCTAATTGTTCTAGTTTGAACTTTAGTACTATGCTGAATAGAAATGGCAAAAGTGGGCATCTTTGTCTTGTTCCTGATCATAGGGAAAAATTTTTCAGCTTTTCATCATTGAATATAATGTTAGCTGTGAGTTTTACATACCTATATGACCCATATCTTGTTGAGGAAGTTCTCTGTTCCTAGTTTATTGACTTTATTTATTTATTTTTATAATGAAAGAGTATTAAATTTTGTCAAATGCTCTTTCTGCATCAACTGAAATAATCACATTTGTTTTTTCCCCTCTTCATTTTGTTAATGTGGTATTTTATATTGCTTGATTTTCACATGTTGAACCATTCTGAGGAGAAATCACATTTGGTCATGGTATATAATTATTTTAATATGCTGTTGAATTCAGTTTGGTAGTATTTTATTGAGGATTTTTGCATCTATATCCATAAGGGATATTAGTTTATAGTTTTCTTGTAGTGTCTTTCTGTGGCTTTGGTATTAGTGTAATTCCGGTCTCATGGAATGAGTTAACAAGTGTTCTCTCCTTTTCAATTTTTTGGAAGAGTTTGAGAAGGATTGGTGTTAATTCGTCCTTAAATGTTTGGTAAAATTCACCAGCAAAGTCATCTGGTCCTGGGCTCTTTGTTGGGAGGTTTTTGATTACTGATCCAATTTCCTTACTTATTATAGGTTTATTCAGATTTTCTATTTTTTCCCGAGTCAGTAGTCTGTGTGTTTCTAGTAATTCATCCATTTTAGCTGGGTTACCTAATTTGTTGGCATACAGTTGTTTATAGTATTTGGCTATTCTCCTTTTTATTTATATCGTCAGTAGTAATGTCCATTCTTTAATTTCTGATTTTAGTTATCTGAGTCTTCCCTACTCTTTTCCTTAGTCAATGTAGCTAAAAATTTGTCAATTTCGTTGATCTTTTCAAGAAACAAATTTTTGGTTTTGTTGATTCTCTTTATTGTTTTTTCTATCCTCTATTTCATTATCTCCACTCTAATCCTGATTATTTCCTTTCTTCTGCTACCTTTAGGTTTGGTTAGCTCTTCTTTTTCTAGTTCCTTAAGGTATAGAGTTGGATTACTGATTTGAGATCTTTCTTCTTTTTAAATATAGGCATTTATTGCTATCAATTTTTCACTGAGCATTGCTTTTGCTATGTCCCATAAGTTTTCATATGTTTTGTTTTCATTTAATTTGCCTCTAAGTATTTTCTAATTTGCCTTGTGATTTCTTTCTTAGACCATTGGTTATTTAAGATTGTGTTGTTTAATTTCCACATATTTGTGAATTTTCCAGTTTTCCTTCTGTTATTGATTTCTAGCTTCATTCCATTGTGGTCAGAGAAAATATGATTTCAATCTTTTAAAATTTATTGGAACTTGTTTTGTGGCCCAACATATGGTCTATCCTGGAGAATGTTCCATGTGCCCTAGAGAAGAATGTGTATTCTGCTGTTGTTTACTGGGGTGTTCTATGTAGCTCTGTTAGGTCTAATTGTTTTATAATGTTCATGTCTTCTTTTTCCTTATTAATCCTCTGTCTAGATGTTTTACTCATTATTGAAAGTGGAGTATTGAAGTCTCCAAATTTATTGTAGAGCTGTTTATCTCTTTTTTCAACTCTGTCAATATTTGATTTGTATATTTTGAGTTTTTTTGTTTTGTGAATATTTATAATTGTTATATCTTCTTGATGAATTACCCTTTTATTAATATATAATGTCCTTATCTGTCTGTCATACAGATTTTGACTTAAATTTTATTTCCTTTCAAATTAGTGTAACCATCACAGCTATTTTAGTTACAGTTTATATGGAAAATCTTTTTTCCTTCCTTTTACTTTTAACCTATTTGTGTTCTTGAGTCTAAAATGAGTCTCTTGTAGGCAGTATATAGTTGAATTATTATTATTTAAAAAGTCTAGTTTGCTAATCTCTACTTTTGATGAAGGAGTTTAATCCATTTACATTTAAAGCAATTACTGATAAGGAATGCCGTACTTCACAAATACCATATGATCTTACTTATATGTGGAATCTAAAGAAGAGAATAAACAAGCAAACAAAACAGAAATAGATTCAGAGATGAGATAAAAACAATGGTTGCTAGATGGGAGGGGGCAGAGATGGGGAGAAGGTGAAGGGATTAGAAAGTACAAATTGGTAGTCACAATATTGTCAGTCATGGGGATATGAAATACAGTATGGGGAATATAATCAATAATGTTGTAAAAATTATGTAGGGTGCCAGATAGATACTGGACTTATCAGGGGGATCATTTCATAGATTGTGTAGATGGCTGACCACTGCGTTATATACTGTAGCTGAACTATAATAATATTGAAAGTCAACAATAATTCTATAATCCTATAGAAAAAAAATATATATATACTGGGGGGAGGTGCCAAGAAAAGTACATATTTTAAGAGATATTATCTATGTATTACTTTTCAAAGTGGAATTGAATTACAGTAGCAATGTGTGACATTTTCTCAAAAGATGGCATTGTAATCAAATGAATGCTAGCGTCATTCATTGTTTTACAATTTTAATACCATCTTTTCCTTTCTTAAAATGTATACACACACACACACACACACACATATGTATATATTCCCCCCCACACACACATGGGATGTAAAGTACAGCATAGGGAATGTAGTCAATACTGTTGTAACAGCTATGCATGATATCAGAGGGGTAGTAGATTGGTGGCAGTTATCACTTTGTGAGGGGTGTAAATGTCTAACTATTACGTAGCTTTTTACACCTGAAAACAACAACAACAACAAAAAGGAATGACTTACTTCTGTAATTTTATTTTTTTGCTGTATGTCATACCTTTTTTTGTTCCTCATTTTCTCTATTATTGCTTTCTTTTGTATTCAATTTTTTTTTGTAGTGAATTGCTTCAGTTCCATTCTCATTTCCTTCTGTGTATATTTTAAATATATTTTCTTAGTGGTTATCATAGGTTTACAATTAACATCCTAAATTTAAAAGGGTCTGGTTTGAATTGATACCAATGTGGCTTCAATAACATACAAAATCTCTGCTCTTATACAGTTCTGTCCCCCCCCACCTTTATATTATTGTCACAAATTACATCTCAATGCATTGTATGTGTATGTCCATTAACATTATATATATATATATATATATATATATATATATTGCTTTTTTAAATCATATGGGCAATAAAAAGAGGAGTTATCATCCAAAATTATAAAAATATTGTTTTTTTTATATTTTCCTATGTAGTTGCATTTACTGAAGTTCTTTATTTCTTCATATGACTTCAAACTTATGCCTAATACCCTTTCATTTCAACCTGAAGAACTCTCTTTAACATTTCTCATAGGTCATGTCTGCTAGCAATGAACATTTTTGGGTTTTATTTATCTGTGAATGTCTTAATTTTACCTTAATTTTGAAGGACAGTTTTGCTGGGTATAACATTCTTGGTTGATAAGTTGTTGTTGTTGTTGAGCATTTAAAATACATTATCCGTCTCCTTTATGTTTGTGATAAAAAATCAACCCTTAATCTTATTGTGGATTCTTGCTTTGTCTCTCACTGCTTTCAAGATTCTTTCAAGAATCTTTGTCTTAAGGGCCAGCCAAGTGGCTCAGTTGGTTAAGAGCTCATTCAAGAGTGCGAGCTGAGCTCTGAGCAACAGCAGTTTGATGCCCAGCCTGAGCTGAGCAGCCGCTGTGCTGCCAACAGGTAGCAGGATGGCTCAGCTAAAAAAAAGAATCTTTGTCTTTTGACAGTTACTTATAATTTGTCTTAATATCAGTTTCTTTCAGTTTATATTACTAGATGTTTTCTAAGCTTCTTGGATGTAGAGATTCATGTATTTCATAAAATTTGGGAAGTTTTTGACCTTTATATTTCAAATTCTTTCAGCCCTTTCTCTCTCTTCTCCTTCCAGAACTCCCATAATGCATCTGCTTGATGGTGTCCCACAGGATTTTTTTAGCCCTGTTCACTTTTCTTCATTCTTTTTTCCTTTCTGTACCTCAGATTAGATCATTTCAACTGTCCTATCTTCAAATTTCCCATTTTTTATTTCTGGTTGTTCAAATCTGTTGTTGAAGCCCTCTAGTGATTTTTTTTCACTTCAGCTATAGTACTGTTTCAGCTCCAGAATTTCTGTTTGGTTTCTTTTTTTACAATTTCTATCTATTTGTTAGTGTTCTTATCTTGTTAATATATTGTTTTCCTGATTTTCTCAGTTCTTTGTTCATAGTTTCCTTTGAGCATACTTAAAGCAGCATATCTAAAGTCTTTATCTAGTAAGTCTGGACTTCCTCAGGGGTGGTTTCAAATGATTTTTTTTCCCCTGTGAATGGCTATACTTTCCTGATTTTTTTGTTGATATTTTTGTTGAATACCAGGAATTTTGAATATTATTATGTAGTGACTCTAAAAATTAGCTTGTCTCTCTTCCCTAGGGTTTCCTTTTATTGATTTTGATGTCCATTTGTTTAGTGATTTTTCCAAAGGTTGTATTCCTATTGTGGGTGGTCTCTAAAGTCTTTGTTTCAGTATCACAATGTTCAGCCACTGACCTGAGAAAGATTTCCTTAAATACCTGGAGCCAAAAAGAAAAAAAAAGTACTTTTTTAGTCTTTGTACTTTGGTTCTGAGTTGGGGCCCTCCTTTAGTGCTAAGCCATGCTGCCTACAACTCTGCCTTAGCCTTCGCCTTCTACTTGTGTGGAGCCCACAGAGTCACTAGAGCTGAAGCCAAGGGGCATCTCAGTTCTTTTCTGAGTATGAATTCCATCCTGGGCATGCACATTGCACTTTATTTTTCCTAGTATGTGCGGTGATCCATCAGAGTTCTTATTTCCCCAATAATCTTCCTTCTCTGTCTCCTTCATCCCAGGATTTTGGGTTCTGTAGACTACTTGTACCGTCTTCCATTCTTTGCCCCAGGAGTGCATGGGGTGTATATGTCTTTAAATCTTTCCACAGATGCAGCTGTTGCCTGTAAAGCCACTCCAGCTTGGGGATGGGGGTGGGGTGGGGAATAGGGAGAAGGGCATGAAAAAAAAATCAGCCTCTGAGGCTTACTTCAGGGAACCACCAGACAGGTCAAAACATACAAATTATAGTATTTTAAGAATAAGGTCTGTATTAGCCTCCTGGCACCAGCAAGCCACCTCAGAAATGCAGGTCAACATCCCCACAGTTACCACTAAGCTAGAGAATGAGGAGTGAGTCAGGTGGACAAAAGTACTACAATGTTCTCCTAGTGAAATTCAGTTTTCCTTTTTTCTTCATTAAGCATCTTTCTGGTTGCTGTAAATTGGATTCTATTCTAGAATCACAAAAAGTCTGATTAAGCCAATCTTTGCCAGCTTATGGTTCTTTCAGTGTAGAGACTGATCATTTAAATGCCCTACTCCACCATTTTTCATGACGTTATCTGGTCTTTCTCTTTTCTTAACTTTATATTTTTATTGGGATAAAATTTACACACAGAAGAGTGTATAAAACTTAAGCTTGATAAATTTTGCATATGCATGTATTCATGCAGCTGCCACTCAGATCAAGACACAAAATGTTTTCAGTTCCTCAGAAGGTTCCCTTATACCCCTTCTAGACAACAATTATTATGACCTTTATAAGTTTAAATTAGTTTTGCCTGGTAGAACCTTTTATACATGGAATTAAGCAGTGGATACTCCTCTGAATCTGGCTACTTTTGCTCAGCCTAATATTTTTGGGATTCATCCATATTATTGCATGTAGCTGAGGTTCACTTCTTTTTTAAATTACTGAAACAATTTCACTGTATGGCTATACCATGATTTGTTTATCCATTCATCAATTGATGAGCACTTGGGTAGTTTCTAGTTTGGGGTTATTATAAATAGAGCTGCTATGAGCTTTCTTGCATGTATCTTTTGGTAGATATGATGTATGGACTTTTTCAACTTTGGCTTATGTTTGGGAGAAGATTCTCTAGGGCATTTGACTCTTGGGGGATGCCCTGATCTCTGCATCCAATTGCCTTTGCTCTGTGTTTACCCAGCCTGAACTCTGGTTTGGTCCTTGCTTCTTGAATCCACACCTCCCAAGAATTCTATGGCTTTACCTTGTTGGCTTCTCTCCACCACATAGAACTTTCATTTGCTGCTCCCTTGACTCTTCTTAAGCCCCATATGGAGTCTCCTCCCAAGATCCTTCTGGGCCCCCTTTTCCATTGGAGTTAGCTGTCCACCTTGGCCATCTCATCTCTTTCCAAAGCTTTGACCCTCAACCCAGTAAATATGGAATCCAAGGCTCTACCTCAGCCTTGCCTTCCCTTCTCAGAGTGGGCTAATGGCCAACTGCTTGTTGGACATCTCTGCTTGGGTGGCCCCAAGTCCCTCACAATCTACATTTCCCCCCAACTGCCATCTCTATCCCTCCTCAGCTTGTCCTCTCCCCTCTGCAACTGCAAGGACTACTCCATTTTTTCTCCAGCCACCCATGTCTGGGACTCTCTTCTTTCATTTTGTCCATTTGCTTCCCCCATCCCCATAACAAATCTGGAGAACCCAAGTACTGTCCACAGAGCCACTTCAATGTCTTGGAGAGCTGCCCCTCCTCTCTAGACCCATGGCCACTGTCCCTATTCAGGCCTTAGCATCTCTTTTCATCACTCCTTGCTGGTATTCCAACCTCCAGCCTTGCCTTTGCTAATCAACTTGGTCTGTGATTTCCAGACGTGATCCCCAAAGCTGACTCTGGCTGTGTCTGCCTCAATGGCGAGGCCACATTCGAGGCCCTGCTTTTCAGCTTGGGCTGCAGCTGAGCCAGCCTTGGGTGCCATTCCTTAGCACCAATCATGCGTGGCGGACACTCTCTATGGCCAGGGCTCACAGACAGGTTTTTCGAGTTAGAGATTTGGAAGGGACCCCAGCACTGGTTGCAGTTCAGAGCCCATGAGGGACAGGGTAACCCCTGTGTGAGCTCATCTTTCCTGGGGTGACTGAACTCAGGGCTGAGCTGGCTGGGGAGGTGAGCTGGAAAATTTCACACTCAGTCTCACCACTTGGCTGGCCTCTGGGCTTTTGGCAGCTCAGGTGACTTGTGGTGAGGCCTTAGTCAACCCTTCCCTCTAGCAAGTACTGCCGGGGCCTAGGGCCACCTCCTGATAGGTTACACACCGGGGTCTCAGTAGGAAACTCTGAGAGGCAGACCCTAGTAGGAGGGGCTTGTGCTCTTGTTTGGGAAAAATGATTCATAAGGATACAATAAGTGAACAAGATTGGTGGGGCATTTTTTTGGGAGGGGAAGATGGTATTTATTATTTGAGATTGGAAAGCTAATTTATTTGTGCTATAATGTGTCCACAGCCTTCTGAAAGAGATGTAGCAATATATTCCGGAGAGACATACTTTATCACAGTTAAGAGCATGGGCTCTGGAGCTAGACTTCTTGAGGCCAACATCTAGCTCTGCTACTTGCTAGTTGTGTGAACTTAGGCAAGTTGTTTAACCTCTTGCGCTTCTATCTCCTTATCTGTAAAGTGGAGATAACAGTAATAGCACCCATCTAACTACCTCATCAGATATTTGTGACCTTTGAATACATTAATACCAGTGAAGCATTCAGGGCAGTACCTGACACCTAGTAGAGGATGCTCAACAAACATTTGCATTTTCCTATCCATTTGTCCCAGACTACCTCTCTGCCACTCCCTCCCACCATGCTTTTCCTACTACAACCCCACAGTGGGACTTTTGGCCCTCTCTGTCTACACTGGGGAACTTTTGCTCCTCCTTCAGACCCAGCTTAAAAATCACTTCTTCTATGAAATCGTACCATTTGCAATGATATGGATGGATCTAGAGACTATTATGTTAAGGGAAATAAGTCAGTCGGAGAAAGACAAATACCATATGACCTCACTTATATGTGGAATCTGAAAAACTGAATGAATGAGCAAAGTAAACAGAAACAGTCTCATAGATATAGAGGAAAAGCTGAGGGTTGCTAGTTGGGAGGGGGGTGGGGATGAGGGAGAAGGGGAAGGGATTAGACAGCATAAATAGGTAACTACAATATTGCCATAGGGATATGAAAGACAGTTCGGTGAATATAATGATGTTGTAAATATGTTGTGAAGTGTCAGATGGTCACATGTCTTGTTAGGGAGACCACTTCATGGATGGAGTAGAGGCTTGATCACTGCACTGTAGACCTGAAACTGATGTTTTATAATATTGTATGCCAACTCTAATTGAATATATAGATAGTCATAGGATGTGGATTATACAGTGGAAGGGAGTAGTCAAAGGAATTGTAATAGATAGTATGATATGTGGGGGAGGAGTGGGGTGGTGAATTGGGGGAGGGGGATTGTCACTTTGAGGGGTAAAATCTATAACTATTGCACTGTGTTGTACACCTGAAGCTAATTAAAAAGAAAAAAAAATCAACTCTTCTGGGAAGCCTTCTCCAACCCTTAGGTCCCTTCTCTCTGTTGCATCAACACTTGCTCTTTTTAATTTTAAGCATCTGTTTATGTGTCTGGCCTTTTCATCAGTTGGTAAGCAACTGAGGGAAAGCCTGTATCTAAACCATTTTCTTGTTCCTAGCACCCCCATATCCCTAGAGCTAGCCCCAAATAACCACATAATAACTGTTTGTTGGATAAATAATTGAAAGAATTAATGATACATGATAAGAAAACACAATAGAAAAAGACTGATATAAAACCCTATAATGTGGCAAGTGCAATGTCGTGTTTCACCAGGCATAATCTAGAAAGGATGTTGCCTGGAGCTGAGGACATGGGGAGGCTGTGTTGTGAAATCCTGAGGGTGGCAGCAGTCCGGGAAGGCTTCCTGGAGCAGGAGGGGGTGGGTGGGGCAAACCCAAGCTGGCTCAAACTGGCTCTAAAGGTGTCAAATGCTGTGGGATTGGCACCTGGTACCCTCATGGCCTGTCCTGGGCCATTCTGTTGCCACTTTGGGAGCTGGGGAGCTTGGCAGAGTGTAGGCTTCCCTTTGGTCCAAAGAAAGGGCCAGAATGTGAGACGGTGGTAGGGAGGACCAGCCCCCATCCCAGCAACACACGGAATTGCTTAGGTTGGATTTCACGCTCCAGGCCCTAATGCAGACTGTCTCTGCTTTGCTTCGGAAAATCAGAGGTCTTGCTCCAGCCTCTTGAAACCAAATTGAAAACAAATCTTTCCTTTTTCCGTCCCCCAACATCTGCAGAGGCCAAAAAAAGGCAGAACAAGACAGAATGAAATAGAAGAGAATGGCCAAGGGGCTTGGGACTCGCTCCCTGCAGGGAACTTAGTGGTCACTTTCTCTTGGATGGGTGGGAGCCGGCCCTGATGGTCTCTCCAAAACCACACTTCCCATCCATCTGTCTGTGCTGCCTGTTCACTGGGGAGGCTACAGACAAGGCCCACCAAAGCTGTTTCTGGAAGTAGAGAGATAGCCATACTCCCATTCTGTCATGCTGAAGTCTGCTCATGGCCCTCATCTGTAAAGTCCATCTCCGTGGCCTTCTGCCTTGCCCCGATCTCCACTGCTCCTCCTCATGCCCTGCCCGCTCCCCAGCAGACTGACTGTCACCCAGGCGGGGCTGAGAGGGCCATGCTTCTCCCCATCACTGTGTTCATGACCTGGCTCTTCTCCTATTGCCTGGTGACCTTGGCCAAGTCTGTGCATCTCTGAATCTCTTTTACCTGGTGCATCTTTTACTTGGTGCATCTTTTACTTGGTGGGTAAAATGGAAAAAGTGAGAGTGACCACCTGTGTGTGGTGGGAGGAGACCCCATGAAAGGAGGCATGGGAAGGCACGCAGAGAATTAATGCAGTCATAGTCCATCTCTGGTCCTGAGCCTTACCTCTCCTCCTCCAGTTTCTTGCCATTTGTGATCCACCTCTGGGCCTTCCACCCAGGAACATCCCTGGACCATTGTAAACCTGTGGATGCCATTAGTATTGTACTCTGTGCCATTTGGCACTCACCATGCACACCTAGTTATATTTACAGGTCTGTGTATTTCAAAAACAGCATGGAATTGGAAGACAAAGGTTTGGGTTTGAGTCCTGGCTCCACTACCATGGTCTAGCTGAGATGTGGAGACAGCAAGCATTCTCTCTTCGAGCCCCAAGTTCCTCATTTATAAGAGGAGATGGTTATAATCACACCCACCTCGCAGAATTCCTATGGGCCACAGATGGATGCATGCATGCATGCGAAAGCACTTTGTAAACTATAAAAAGTCTTTGGTCATATTGCTTCTTTCTGTTTCTAGTTTGGTGTAGGTTTCCTGTAGGAAAGATCTGCTTCTCACTGAGTCAGGGTGGCTGAGCTGGCAGGGCATGGTCCCAGGCAGGTGACCTGTGAGTGGCTCTGCTGGACCCCATATAAGGGAGACCTGTGTGTCCTGGCAGGCGTAGCCAAGAGCGCTGGCCTGCGGTGGCCTAGATGGCCCACAGGAGTGCTGGTGGAGGGAGGTGGCAGTGGTGACCACATGCATGATTTCCAGCCCTGGTCCCTGTCTAAAGACATCCAGATACTCTCTTGAAAATGTTACCCAGGAATCCAGTTGTCAGGCATGAAAGCTCCGAAAGAAGGTCCAAGGAGACACAGCCAGAGGACACAAGAGGACACATCTGATCATTGAAATAGGAAAACAGTGGAAACGTTGGATTGCCCAAAGCCCAACTAGACACCGTCAAAATATAAACACCCAGTGGTAAACAGCACAACGTTCAGACTGTGAAACAAGAGTGCCAGTAAACTCTAAATAATTGAATTATGAAAGTTTATTTTTGAAAATGAAGGAGAAAGTCTGCCTGGCACAGTGGGTGGGGAGAGAGGGCTGGGCTAGGGGAAGATGTCTTCCTGAGTGACAGACCAAGGCTGGGCTGGGTCTGCATGCCCTCCATGTTCCCTGTGCCCAGCCAGAAGCTTTGTCCAGGGAAGGCATCAGAGGAACCCTAAAGAACCTTAAACACTGGACCCAGGATGTTGTTATCTTTAAGACAACAGGTAGCTGTGGAGGGGGGTTACACAGAGGAATCAAACGGTTAGGTATTTGGACTTGGGCTGTAATGAAGTGGCGTGGTACTCAAAGTAAGCAAACTAGGTAGAGAGGGAGAAAGTCACTAGATAATAAACAGATAGAATCTAGGGGAATTGGTGACTGGCTGGAAATTATAGATGGAGGGTGGTGGTGGTGGTTGAGGATGACCCTCGTGTTTTGGGATTAGGAGACAGGGTGGGTAGGGAACAGGAATAGACTTGACAGAGAAAAAGATGGTCTCAATGTGGGGCTTATGGAGTTTGAGGTGGGCTGGCCAGCTGGACACATCTAAAGGAGGTTGCATGAACAGGCTGGGATTCAATGGAGAAGTTATGAGGTCTGACAATTAAGTTCACGAACTGGTTGCAACAATATTGCTAACCTTTTCTCGATATCAGAAGGATTGATTATTCATTATGAATTTGTACCAACTGGACAAACAGTTAACCAAGTTTACCATTTGAAAGTGCTGAAAAGTTTGTGTGAAAAAGTTAAACGACCTGAAGTTTTCACCAACAATTCATGGCTCCTGCATCATGACAATGTACCAGCTCACAGGGCACTGTCTGGGAGTGAGTTTGTAGCCAATAAACAAATAACTGTATTGAAGCACCCTCCCTATTCACCTGATCTGGCCCCCAATGACTTCTTTCTTTCTAAAGGAAATATTTAAAGGAAGACATTTGGGTGACATTCAGGACATCAAGGGTAATATGATGACAGCACTGATGGCCACTCTATAAAAAGTTCCAAAATTGCTTTGAAGGATGGACTAGGCCCTGGCATCGGTGCATAGCTTCTCAAGGGGAGTACTTCTATGGTGACCAAAGTGATATTTAGCAATGAGGTATGTAGCACTTTTTGTAGGATGAGTTCGTGAACTTAATTGTCCGACTGAAGCTTTGTAAGCTGAAGCTTCAATCTTGGGAATTGTCTGAGGTTGGGTTTCCTAGAAGCAGACCCTGAGATGCACATTTTTGTGCAAATGATTTATTAAGGATACACTTCCAGGACAGACTGAAAAGGGAGGGGGCACATAGGACAACACAGGGGAGTCAAGCAAAAGTGTGATTTCAGGCACAAGACCCAGGAGCCTGACCTTAAGGGGACTCTGGAGTGCACATGATGCTTCCTGGCCCAAGGTGAACAAGTTGGACTTTCCTGAATGTGACTGTTTCTGCAGGTGTCAGTCAGTGGTTGGGGACTCCAGAAGTGAGAGATGGGAACATTCTTGGCACTCTTCACTTGGTTCTCTGCAAGTGAAGGGAAGCCTGTTCCCGTAGCCCAAAGGTGATCCTCCAAAAGAGGGCCATGAGCCGGTTGTTGGAAATGACGCAGGGTGGGAGATGCCTCATATTGTCTACTGCCCAAGTCAGCAGTGCATTGATAGTCATTGAACCTGGGGTGGATGGGCTGGCTCTGGAGAGAGCAGAGTGAGAAGAGGATAGTGCTGAAGCTGGCACCCTGGGCAACATCAACAGTTCAGGCTCCTGTCCAGAAGGGGCCTTTAAGTCCACCTACCCCAACTTCCCACTGACGCCAGAATCCTTTCCCCTCCTGCCACTTAGCAAGTGTTGGTCAAAAGTGACTGAAACTCAACTCAAATGACTTAAGCAAAAAAGGAATTTATTGAATTGGGTAGCTGAGGAGTTCAAGGGTGTGGCCAGTCTTGGGGAAGAAATGATGTCACTGGGTTTCTCTCTCCAGTTTTTGGTCCTGCTCCCAATATGTTTGTGTCTCTCTCAGGCAAGCTCTCTCTGAAGACTGGCGTCTGGCAGCCTCAGACACTATCCTTAAAATTTCCAGTACGAGAGGAAGAGAAACACTCTTCCTTCCTGCTGCCAAGTATCAAATCTTAGAGAAGACTAATTGTCCTCAGGGATTATATGCCCATCCCTAATCCAATCATGGCAGTGCATCCTATCCCCAAAAGACCCACTGTTAGCACACAATCCAGCACAGCATTACCTGCTTCCTGGGTCCCTCTCTCTTTCTCTTTCTCTTTGTATTTCACTTAGGCCTGAGTCACATGTCTACGTCTGTGGGGTCAACAGGGAAGGGTCAGCCCCTTCAAACCAGACAAGATGGATTCTCCATAGAACAGGGGTTCTGCTGCTAAAAGAAAGAGAGGAGATGCTGGGCTAACAACCATGGATGTCCTTTCCACCTTCTGGGTGGCCTCCTGGCCTCCCCTAGTGTTTGTGAGATGGGAAGTGCCCTCTAGAGACCTCTAGGAAGGTCAGGGTAGACCCTGGGGATGAGGGGGATATGGAAAATGGAGGGCCATGTGAGTCCAGCCCTCGAGAGAGGGAAAGATGAACAGGTTTGGGCTGGGTGGCTGGAGTGCACCTTGGATCTGGCTCTGGGGCTGGGGTAAGGACAGAAGCAAGCCCTAAATTGAGGCCCAAGGGGTCTGACCTTGGGGCTTGGGGAACCTGCTCCTGAAAGCTGGCTTGTGTGGCAGATAGAGGAACAGACACTTCCAGTTTCCAACTGAAAAGGAGGGGCCAGGCAGAGCTGGCAAGAGGAGCTGCCTGCTGCAGGGGCTGTCCCAGGAGTCAGGCAGGGGAACACAACTGGCATCTGAGGACAGAGCAGGTTTGATGATGGCCCTGGAGCTCTAACCCTGCTGGTGGCCATAATAGGCTTGCGGGTAGGAGGGAGCCCCCAGATACAGGGAGGCAAAGAGCGGGCCATTCTTACAGGGATAGAAGTAGATTTGTGGTTGCTTCAGGTTGGTGAGGGGTGGGGAGGGGGCAAGGGGTAATAGCAAAAGGATGTGGGGTTTCTTTTTGAGGTGATAAAAATGTTCTAAAGTAGACTGTGCTGATGGTTACACATATCTTTGGGTGTACTGAAATCCTTTGAATGGGTGAATTGAATGGTATGTGAATTATACCTTAACAAAGTTTTTGTTGTTTTAAAAAAAAAGTATGACATGGCCAGCCGAGTGGCTCAGTTGGTTAAGAGTTGGCTGAGAGCGTGAGCTCTGAGCAACAGGGCCATCGGTTTGATTCACATATGGGCCAGTGAACGCTGCGTCTGAGTTGAGCTGTCAATGAACTGCCAACAGGTGGCAGGATGGCTCAGCTGATGTAACAACAAGATTGCCTGTTCAGTGGTGGGCTATGCCCACCTGCAACTAAAGATTGAACTGGGCACCTTGAGCTGAGCTGCTGCCCGCATGGCTCGGTGGATAGGTTGTGCGCTCTTAACAAGTCTGCCGGGTTCCACTCCTGCATGGGATGGGGGCTACACCCACCCGCAACTAAGATTGAATACAGCACCTTGAGCTTAGAGACCACGAGCTGCCAACAGGAAGCCAGATGGTGACTGGCGCCCTCCACAACGAAGATTGAAGAACAACAACTTGGCTGGTCCCCTCTCCCAATTCCCCAATAAAAATCTTTAAAAAAAAAATGACATTCGGAACAGGTCACAGAACAGGAGTGCTTGGCAGGGAGACTGAGCCATAAGCCTTTTCTGTGGGCTGGCTGGGCCCCCACAGAGGCGCAGAGGCAGCTGTGGCTGAGATGGTGTCTGGTGTGTTCCAAGACAGGCTGGCAACTTCAGACCCCACTTCCTGGTCATACTGCGGGGAGGGCTCACCCATCTGAGCCCCCTGCTACATCACCTACTTGTCTGCAATCACTTCTAAGTGGTGTACCCACTCCCCACAGTGCACCCTCTACTCTGCAGTCAGGGCACCATTGCAAATGCAAATGTACTCTTGTCACCCTTTGGGTGACCTACACATCTGGCCTTCCTGCACACCTGGCCCCTGCTGACTGATCACACTGACCTCTTTACATTCTTTGAACTTGACATGGCCTCAGGGCCTTTGCATTTCCTGTTCTTTGTGACCAAAATTCCTTCCTCCTCTTTTGGTCTAGGAAATACGAGTATTCCCTATTCTCCTTCAGAGCACTTCTCTTCATGCACACTTACACATTCCTGTCTGTTTGGAATGTAAGCTCTCTGGGTCTGTGTGTGCTCACTCTGAGTCAGAACACCCAATAAAAATGTGTTAAATGAACAAAGGAATGTTCTCTCAGCTCTGGGGAGGCTGGAGCCTGCAGAGAAAGCCTCTAAGACTCCAGGGTAGACATCTGAGTGTGGGCAGCAGGTGAATGGCCAGCAGGCGAGTCCTGTCTTACCTGAGTTGTATCCCAGTGAGCATCAGTGGCACTGGGTCCTGAGGTCACATGACCCTGGAGATCAGAGAGTCCAGCAAGAGTTGAGCCCCTATTGCTGCTGCTGCATATCTGTAGGCTGGGGGTGAGGGTTGTCCTCAGACTACAGCAGGGGTGAGTTGGAGGCTCCAAGAGTAAGGAGATGCCTCGGCCTGGAAAATCACATCACGAGCTCAAGGCTGGCCCCAGGACAAGGCAAGGGAAGTGCTGAGAGGCTGGTGTTCCAAGAGACAGCCTGAGCAAGTGGAGAGACTAATTCTTGGAAAGTGGAAACCCCCAAGGGGGCTTCAGCGGGTCTTTGAGCCACTGGCGAGCACTATCCGGGCTTTGGGACCATCCAGAGTGGTGAAAACAGAGTGGCTGGAGATTCTGGCCACCTTGAGGTGTGGACAGGACAGTGGGGTCCAGAGGACAGAGGCCGTCTTCCACAGCTGCGACAAAGTTGGAAAGCGGGCCCAGGTATATTGGCTCTTGGCCTGGCTTCTGTTCTCTCTGCCAGGCTGCCTTTTCCAAATAGGAAAATCCACATGGCATTTCTCCTTGATTTTGGAAGGGATAATATAGTCTGTGTGCGGATGCTCGTAAGTCTGAGTGTGTGAAGTAGATTTCCTTCCTAAGCATCCTTGGTGGGTAAGACTCAAAAGCACCACTACTCTCTGCATCCCTGTAAGCTGCCTTTACCAATTCATGGTAATTTTTTCACTTTTTTGGAAAATTTTAATATAGAAAAGTTCTTTTCTCATTCAACTTTGTTTTCATGGGTCTCCAAATTCTGTGACAGGTTTCTGGTCAAGTTGTTTCCGTTAAAAAGTACTGGTTTTAAAAGCTAATAACTTAAAAACTGCCACACAAAAACCCCTAATGGTCCACAAAACATTCTCCTTTCCTTCTGAAGGCTTTACAATGCATTGTAAGCATTAATCAGTCTTTTATTATTAACCTTAAATGGCCAATTGAGACAAACAGTTCTGAAACCGTTCTTCCAACACTGATTAAGACTGGGTAGCAGGTATTGGAGATAATATTCATTTAGCCTTCTGAGGTTTCTGGGCAGACTTGTACCTTGCCAGCTCCAGCTGCCTTCTTGTCCACTGTTTTGATGGCACCCACAGCAACTTCTGTCTCACGTCACAAACAGCAAAATGGCCCAGAGGAGAGTAGTCAGAGAAGCTCTCAACACACATGGGCTTGCCAAGAACCATATCAATAATGGCAGCATCACCAGATTTCAAAAGCTTCTGGCCATCTTCCAGTTTTTTCCCCAGAATGACCATCAATCACCTCCTTTGCAAATTTCCAAGCAGTGTGAGCTGTGTGATAATCCATCACAGGTGCGTATCAGCACTGATTTCACCTGGATGGTTCAGGATAATCACCTGAACCATGAAGCCAGCTGCCTCCATTGATGGGTCATTTTTCCTGTCACCAGCCACATTGCTACAACAAACATCTTTGACAGGCACGTTCTTGACAATGAAGCCCACATTGTCCCCATGAAGAGCTTCACTCAAAGCTTCACAGTGCATTTCAAAAAACCTTACTTCAGTTGTAACACTGCCTGGGATAAAGGCGACCACCATGCCAGGTTTGAGAACAGCAGTCTCCACTCTGCCCACAAGGGACCGTGCCAATACCACCAGTTTTGTAGACATCCTGGAGGGGCAGATGCAAAGTTTGTCAGTTGGATGAGTTAGGGGCATTGCCATCTTTATGGGTGACTTGCCATCCCTTGAACCAAGGCATGTTAGCACTTAGCTCCAGCATGTTGTCACCATTCCAACCAGAAACTGGCACAGATGCTACTGTGTCAGGGTTGTAGCCAATTTTCTTAACGTAGGTGCTGACTTCCTTAACAATGTCCTCATGTCTCTTCTGGCTGTAAGGTGGCTCAGTGGAATCCATTTTGTTGGCACCAACAATTAGTTGTTTCACACCCAGTGTGTAAGCCAGAGGGCATGCTCACGGGTCTGCCCATTCTGGGAGATACCTGCTTCACATTCACCAACACCAGCAGCAACAATCAGGACAGCACAGTCAGCCTGAGATGTGCCTGTAATCATGTTTTTGATAAAGTTTCCATGTCCTGGGGCATCAATGATGCTCACATAATACTTGCTGGTCTCAAATTTAAACAGGGAGATACCAATGGTGATCCCACGCTCATGTTCAGCTTTCAGTTTATCCAAGATCCAAGCATACTGGAAG
The DNA here is from genome assembly GCA_033961575.1 of Aselliscus stoliczkanus. Lineage (NCBI taxonomy): Eukaryota > Metazoa > Chordata > Mammalia > Chiroptera > Hipposideridae > Aselliscus > Aselliscus stoliczkanus. The sequence continues at coordinate 16,254,026 of CM066728.1, read as the reverse complement.
GAGCCCTTTCCCATCTCAGCAGCCTCCTTCTCAAATTTTTTGATGGTTCTTTTGTCAATCCCACCACATTTGTGGAGCAAATGACTGCGTAGTGGTAGACTTGCCGGAATCTAGGTGTACAGTGATGATGATATTGAATGAGTCTTTACTTTTCCCATTTGGGCTTAGATTTAGCAGTGGTTTTCACAACACCTGTGTTCTGGAGGCAAGCCTGTTGGGAAAAAAAAGTAATTTAGAAATAACTTTACATACAGAAAAGTTGCAAGAATATTACAAGGAACTCCCCTGTAATTTTTTAAAACCTAGATTCACTATTTGCTTATATTTTTCCCCATTTGCTTTATCATATAATCTCCCTCTCCTCTCCTTTCTCTGTCTGTCTCTGTCACTCACACACACACACACACACACACATTAAAAATTTCATTCTGACACATCTGATTTCAATCCAACAACCTACTTTATTTCTAGACTCCATTCCATGTACAGTAGTTCACACTTATTTGCAGGTTTGCTTTCCATGGTTTCAGTTAAACATGCTCAATTGTCTTCTGAAATTTTTTTTTTCTTTTTTAAAGAGTTTATTGGGGAATTGGGGGAGGAGAACAGTGTTGGGGAATCGGGGAAGGGGAACAGACAACTTACTATTTGTTCTTCAGTCTAGTTGCGGAGGACGTTGCTTCACTGGCCGATGTTGGTATTGTCATTGCACTCTTCCTGGATGAGGCAGATAGGTCGCCTGCCTCTGGATGGTCGCTCACCGCAGCTATTGGCAGCTCACGCTCGCTGCCCACCGCTCGCGCTGGCTGCCGGCCACCCACTGTATCCTATGGCAGCCCACTGCAGCAGGGGCTGCAGTCTACACCGTTGCCGGGGCTTGCGCAGCCCAGCTCCAGGTGGAGCTGTTAGTTGTAAAGGGCAGTGTCACTGGTCCTCATATGTGGGATCCGAACCGGGGCTGCTGGCGTCCCAAGACAGCTCTTAACCAATGCGCCACTCAGCCGGCCTATCTTCTGAAATTTTTAAATAGAAAACTTAAGAAATAGATAATTCATAAGTTTTAAATTGTGTGATATTCTAAACAGTGTGATGAAATCTCATGCCATCCCCCTCTGTCCTGCCTGGGACATGAATCGTCCCTTTGTCCAGCATATCCACCTTGTATATTCTACCTGCCCATTAACCATTTAGTAGCCAATGGTTATCAGACCAACTGTCATGGTATCATAGTGCTGTGTTCAAGTAACCCTTATTTTATTTAATAATGGCGCCAAAGTGCAAGAGTAGTGATGCTGGTCTTTTAGATATGTGCTTCCTGTAAGTGAAAAGGTATGCATGGATAGGAAAAACCCTATATATATATAGTCTATTTAGGGTTTGGTACTCTCCATGGTTTCAGGCATCCACTGGGGGGGGGTTTTGGAACATATCCTCTGAGAAAAAAGGAGGATTACTGTATATATGTTTCTCTTCTCCCACAATGAGAAACCTAGCTCTCATGTTTTACTCATTTGCTCAAGCCTAGAATATAAGGAAAGTAGTTTCAGAGTTGGTAACCCATACTACTGTAACAGGCAAACCTACTAAGTGGAATTCAGTATTCTTTGCATTTCTTTAAGATAAAATTTAATATAGAAAATGCATGAAAATTAAGTATGTAATTTGATGTATTTTAACAAATGCATGCATTTGTGTTACCCACGGCCAAATTGTCTGGGTCAGCTTGGGCTGCCATAACAAAAGACCACAGACTGGGCAGCTTAAACAAAAGACATTTATTTCCCACAGTCTGGAAGTGGGGCAGTTCAAGATCAAGATGCTGGCAGATTCAATTCCTGGTGAGAGCACTCCTTCTGGCTTTCACATGACCACATTTTTGCTGTCCTCACATGACAGGAGGAGGAGGAAGAGAAGCAGAGAGATTGAGAGAGAGCGCAAACTCTCTCTGTTGTCTCTTCCTCATTTTGTAAGGTTGCTAATCCCATTATGGAGACCCCAACTCTCATGACCTCACCTAAACCTAGTCCTCCTAGTCACCTAAACTTCCCAAGGGCCCCACCTCCAAATACCATCACATTGGCGGTTAGGGCTTCAATATATGACTCTGGAGGGACACATTCAGTCCATAACACCACCCAAGGTAGAAAAGATTTCCATCATTTTAAAATGGTTAACTAACTAGGAGTGGAACAGCTGTTGTGAACATTGGTGTGCAAGTTTTTGTGTGAACGTGCTTTCAGTTCTCTTGGATATATATCTTATAATGGAATTGCTGGGTCATAGGGTGATTCTATGTTTAATTGTTGAGAAATTGCCGCACTGTTTTTCCACTGTGACTGTACCATTTCATATTCCCATCAGCAATATATGAGTGTCCCAATTTCTCCACACCGTCATCAAAACTTATTTTCTATTTTTTTATTATAAACATCCTTATGGGTATGAAGTGGTGTCAATGTAGTTTGGATTTATATTTTCCTAATGACTAATAATATTAAACATCTTTTCATGTGATTTTTGGCCATTTATATATTTTATTTAGCGAAGTGTTTATTCAAGTCTTTTTGTTATTGAGTTGTAAGAAATCTTTTCCTTTTTTTTGACTATTTCTTATGCTTTAAATTACATCCCTGTGAATTACTTTAAAACTGAAAGTTTGTATTTCTTAATCCCCTTCCCCTTGTCTACCCAGCCCTAATCCTTCTCCTTTCTGGTACCCATCATTTATTCTCTATATTTCTGGATACAGAGGTATGATTTTAAGATATTTTCTTCCATTCTGTGGGTTTTTTTGTTTTGTTTTGTTTTTTTAGTTGAGCCATCTGCTACCTGTTGGCAGCTCAGCAGCTGCTCAGCTTGGGCTGGGTATCTGAGTTCTGTTGCTCAGAGCTCAGCTCACACTCTTGAGTGAGCTCTTAACCAACTGAACCACTCAGCTGGCCTGGGATTTTTTTTTTTTTTTAAACTTCCTTGATAGTATCCTTTGATGTACAGAAGTTTTAAATTCAGGTGAAATTCCATTTATCTACTTTTTCTTTTGTTGCTTTTACCTTCAGTGTCATATCTAGGAAACCATTGCTAAATCCAAGGTCATAAAGATTTACTTTTATTTTTTTTCTAAGAGTTTTATAGTTTTAACTCTTACAACTTAAAACAACACAACAACAACAAATAACCCAATTTTTAAAAATGGGCCAATCATTTGAATAGACAGTTCTCCAAAGAAGATATACAAATGCCCAATAAACACATGAAAAGATATTCTACATTATTAGTCATTAGAGAAGTGCAAATAAAACCACAATGAAATACAACTTTTTACCCACTAGGATGACTAAGCTCAACAAGAGGGACGATAACCAGTGTTGTTTAGGATGTGGAGAAATAATTGGAACCTTCATACATTGCTGGTGAAAATGTAAAATGCAATCTCTATGAAAAACAGTTTGGCAGTTTCTCAAAAAACTAAACATAAAATTACTATATGAACCAGCAATTACACTCCCTTTTGATGTTTTTTTTTTCTTTTTTCTTTTATTGATATTGTCCTTCGATGCTCAAAACTTTTAAATTTTTATGAAGTTCAATTTATCTCTTTTCTCTGGGTGCTTGAGCTTTTGGTGTCATATATAAGAAACCAAGGTCATGCAAATTTATCCCTATATTTCCTTCTGAGTTTTATAGTTTTAGTTCTTACATTTATGTCTTTGATTCACTTTGAATTATGGTGTGAAGTAAAGTTATATCGTGATGTAAAGACTCAACTTCACTTTTTTGCATGTGGATATCCAGTTGATCTAGCAAATCCAGTTGATTTGTTGATGACATTATTTTTTCTCCATTGAATGGTCTTAACACTCTTGTTGAAAATTAACTGGCTGTAGATTATATGCATTTATATCTGGACTTTCAAATCTAGTCCATTGGTCTATCTGTCTGTTCTCATAGCAGTATCACAGATCCTGATTACTGTAGCTTTGTAGTAAGTTTTTTTTTTTTTTTTTAAGATTTTATTGGGGAATTGGGGGAAGGGAACAGCGTTGGGGAATCGGGGAAGAAGAACAGACAAGCTGCTATCACTTTGTTCTTTAGTCTAGTTGTGGAGGACACTGCTTTACTGGCCCATGTACTGGCCTATGTTGGTATTGTGATCATTGTGTTTTTCCTGGTTGAGGCATTTGGTTGCCGACCATTGGACGGCCCCTCATGGCTGTTCCCGGCAGCTCTCACCAGCTGCCAGCCGCTTTCATTGGCTGCTGGCCATTCACGGTAGCTCACAGCAGCCCACTGCAGCCCCCCACTGCAGCCTAAGCCATCGCCAGCGACTCATGGCAGCCCAGCTCCAGGTGGAACTGTTGTTCACCATCTTAGCTGTAGAGGTTGCAGCATCACTGGTCTGTGTGGAATCTGAACCGGGCCCTGCTGCTCACAGCTCTCACTCCCAAGCCAACTCTTAACCAACTGAGCCACTCGGCCAGCCCCTGTAGTAAGTTTTGAAATCAGGAAGTGTGAGTACTCCAAATTTGTTCATCCTTTTCAAGGTTGTTTTGGCTATTTGAGGTTCATTGCATTTCCATTTGAATTTTAGGATCAGCTTGTCCAACTGCAAAAAAGGCAGTTGAAATTTTAAGAGGGAATGAACTGAATATGCAGAGCAATTTGGAAATTATTGCCACCTTAACAACATTAAGTCTTCCATTGACAAATATGGTATGTTTTCTTATTCATTTAAATATTCTTTAATTTCTTTCAAAAATGTTTACTAGTATCAGAGCAAGCATTGTAGCTCTTTTTTTTTTTTTTTTTTTTTTTTTTAGCTGAGCCATCCTGCCACCTGTTGTCAGCTCAGCAGCAGCTCAGCTTGGGCTGGGCATCGAACTGCTGTTGCTCGCTCAGCTCATACTCTTGAGGGAGCTCTTAACCAACTGAGCCACTCAGCCGGCCCACGTTGTAGTTCTTTTGTTAAATTTATTTCTAAGTATTTCATTCTTTTTGATGTTATTGTAAATGGAATTGTTTTTTAAATTTAATTTTGAGGATATTCATTGCTAGTGTATAGAAAAACAACTGGTTTTTGTATATTGATTTTGTATTCTGTAAGTTTGATAAACTGAGGTGTTTTTTTTTTCTGTGTATGAGGTCATATCATCCACAAATAGATATAGTTTTACTTCTTCTTTTCTGATCTGCATACTTTTGTATCTTTTTCTTGACTTATTGTCTTGGCTAGAACTTCTAGCCAAGTTTTTGTAATACAATGTTGTAGCATTTGTAGTACAATGTTGAATACAAATGGCAAGAACTGATATTCTTGTCTTGTTCCTGATCTTAGGGAAGCAAATTTTCAGTGTTTCACAATTAAATATAATATTAAATATAATATTAGGGCTTCATCAGATTGAGGAAATTGTCCTCTATTTTTAGTTTGTTAGTGTTTTAATCAGAAAAGGGTGTTGAATTTTGTTAAGTGCTTTTTCTTCATTTATTGAGATTATCATGTGTTTTTCTCCTTTATTTTGTTAATATAGTACATTTCATTGATTGATTTTTGTATATTAAACCAAGCTTGCATTACTGGGTTAAATCTTACTTAGTCATGGTGTATAATCATTTTTGTATACTGGTAGATTCAGTTTTCTAATATTTTATTGAGGATTTCCCACCTATTTTCATAATGAAGATTTGTCTTTAATTTGTTTTCCTTGTGATATATTTGTCTGATGTTGGTATATGGTTAGTACTGGCCTCATAGAATGACTTAGGAAGTGTTCCCTCCTTTTCTTTTTGGGAAGAGTTTAATAAAGATGGGTATTAATTGTTTTTTAAACATTTGGTAAAATTTAAAAGTGTAGCTAGCCACTTGCCCTGGGGTTTTCTTTGTTGAAATTTTTTAAATTACTAACTCAATTTTTTGTTATAGGCTTTTTCAGATTTACTTTTTCTTTTCCAGTAAGTTTTGGGAGTTTGTGCATTTTTAGGAATTATTCCATTTCATCTAGGTTATATAATTTGTTGGTATACAATTGTTCATTGTATTCCCTTAGAATCCTCTTTATTTCTGTAAGGTTTATATTAACATCCCTTCTCTTATGCTTGAGTTCAGTAATTTCTTCTCTCTTTTGTTTTTATTAGTCTGGTGAAAGGTTTGTCAATTTTGTTGAGCTTTTCAAAGAACAAACTTTTGGTTTGTTGATCATCTCTATTGGTTTTCTATTCTCTGTTTTATTTATATCCATGCTACTCTTTATTATTTTTTTTCTACTTTCTCTGTGTTTAGTTTGCCCATTTTTTTCTATCTAATTTTTTATTTTTTATTTTTTTAGCTGAGCCTTCCTGCCACTTTCGGCAGCTCAGCTGCTACTCTGCTTGGGCTGTGAATCCAACCAGCAACCCTGTTGCTCAGAGCTCGCACTCTTGAGCAAGCTCTTAACCAACTGAGCCACTCGGCTGGCCCTTTTCTATCTGCTTAATGTAGACTACTGGGTTATTGATTTAAGATTTTTCTTCTTTTAATTCAGGCATTTACAGCTATAAATTTCACTCTGGGCACTGCTTTTGTTCCATCCCATAAGTTTTAGTATGTTATGTTTTTGTTTTCATTAATCTAAAATATTTTCTAATTCCCCTTGTAACCTCTTTCTTGACTCACATGTTTTTAAAGAGCATTGTTTAATTTCCACATATTTGTAAATTTCCCAAAATTCTTTCTGTTATTAATGTCTAGTTTTATTTCATCGTAGTCAGAAAACATACTTTGCATAATTTAATTTTTAAAAATTTATTGAGACTTGTTTTATGGCCTAACATATGATTTAACCTCGAGAATGTTCCATGTGCACTTGAAAAGAATGTATATCCTGCTATTGTTAGGTAGAGTGGTCTTTAGATGTTTGTTAAGCTTAATTGGTATATATTCTTTTTTTTTTTAAATTAGTTTCAGGTGTACAACACAATGCAATAGTTATACTCTTTACCCCCCAAAGTGAAAACCCCCTACCCCAGTTCGCCACCCCACTCCCCCCCCCATATCATACACATCCATCACAACTCTCCTGACTCCCCTCCACAGTATACTCCACATCCCGTGACCATCCACATATTCAGTTGCAGTTGGCATACAATACTATACAACATCAGCTTCAGGTGTACAGTGCAGTGATCAAGCCTCTACTCCATCCATGAAGTGGTCTCCCTAACAAGACATGTGACTATCTGACATGCCACAAAATTTTTACAACATTATTATATTCCCCGAACTGTGTTTCATATCCCTGTGGCAATATTGTAGTTGTCTATTTATGCTGTCTAATCCCTTCCCCTTCCCCCCATCCCCACCCCCTTCCCAACTAGCAACCCTCAGTTTTGCCTCTACATCTACGAGTCTGTTTACTTTGATCGTTCACTCAGCTCTTCAGACACCACACACAAGTGAGATCACATGGTACCTGTCCTTCTCCGACTGACTTATTTCTTGCAACATAATAGTCTCTTCACAACATTATCAATTACATTCCCAGAACTGCCCCCATATCCCTGCGGCAACATTGTAGTCCCACATACAGTATCCAAAACCTTCCCCCTCTCCCTCTTCCCCACTCCCTCCCAGCCAGCAACCATCAGTTTTTCCTTTATATCTGCTTGATATGACTTCAATCTTCTTAAATTGTCTCTCTGGGTTAACCTGTTTACCCCTTTCTTTTGTTTAAAAAAGCCCTTTTAACATTTCTTGCAATGCTGGCTTGGTGGTAATGAATTCCTTAAGCTTATTCTTTTCTGAGAAGCTCTTTATTTCTCCTTCAATTTTAAGGGGTAGCCGTCCTGGGTAGAGCAATCTTGGTTGTAGGCCTTTATTTTGTGTCACTTTGAGTATCTCCTGCCACTTCCTTCTGGCCTGCAGAGTTTCTGTAGACAAGTCAGCTGTTAGTCTAACAGGAGTTCCTTTGTATGTAACCTGCTGTCTTTCTCTTGCAGCCTCTAGGATTCTGTCTCTGTCTTGAACCTTTGCCATTTTCACTAGGATGTGTCTTGGTGTGGACCTGTTTGAGTTCAGCTTGTCTGGAACCCTCTGCACTTCCTGGGCATGTATGTTGATTTCCTTCACCAGGGTAGGGAAGTTTTCAGTCATTATTTTTTCAAATAGATTTTCGACCCCTTGCTTCTTCTCTTCTCCTTCTGGTATCCCTATGATTTGAAGGTGGTTGCGCTTCACCTTGTCCCATAGGGCTCTTAAACTATTTTCATTGTTTTTTATTCTTTGGTCTTTTTGCTGTGCCAACTGGGTGAGTTCTGCTATTTTATCTTCCAAATCGCTGATCCGCTCCTCTGCTTCATCTACTCTACTGGTGATTCCTTCGAGTGTGTTCTTCATTTCAGTTATTGTATTCTTTAGTTCTAACAGGTTGTTTTTTATGGTTTCCCTATCCTTCTTTATGTCCTCGCTAAGTTCCTTAAACATTCTTATCATCAGTGTTCTAAACTGTGTCTCTGAAAGGTTGGATCCCTCTGTTTCATTTGGTTCCATTTCTGGAGGTTTCTTCTGATCTTTTACTTGTGACATGTTTCTTTGTTTCCCCATTCTGGCTGTCCCTCTGGGATTGCTTTGATGTATTAGATAGATCACCAGGAGAGCCCTGGCTGGATGACGCAGGCACACAGCTCACGGCCCAACACTCCCAGGAAAACTCCCAGTCTCAGCCTGTCCCAATCAGCCGCTTGCAGACCAGGTCAAGCAGCCCGACAACCAATCACCAGCCTAGCAACTCTGCAAGTGGAGTGCGGAGAGCAGAGACCCAAGGCGGCTTGCGCGCTCCCGCGTCTCAGTGAGCAGCCTGTTGGAGCTGGATCACTCCCACTAGGTGTTTCCCTGGCAACTCTGCAAGCGGAGTGCAGAGAGCAGAGACCCGAGGTGGCTCGTGCACTCCCGGGTCTCAGTGAGCAGCTGTTGGAGCCGGAGGGCACCCGCCCTGCGTTTCCCTGGCAATGCAGTATAAGCTGGGCGGAGGGTGGGGATCCAAGGCCGCAGGCGCATGCGCACGCACTCACGCACTTCTGCGCCAATTCCACCAGACCAATTAGGTCTCGGACCTGATCCTTCGTGGGAGGGCTCAAGCCCGATAAAATGGCGTCCTCCCTACACCACTCGCGTGCAAGCTCCGCACCACGGGAACAATAGTCTAAAAACCTCCAGCCTTTGCACCAAAGGTGCTCAGTTCAGTCCGTCCCCGCAGGCTCCTGGGCCCGGCTCACACAGCCACTCCCTCCACCAGGAACCAGGTAAGTGCTCACCTGCGAGCAAGCCCGGGCGCCGGCCCCACTGATTCTCCAGCCGCTCTTAGCCTCACTGATCTGAGCAAAGAGAGTCCTTACTAATTTACTGCCAGCTATCTTAGAACTTCTCTTCCTGGCAAAGGAGCTGTGGCTGGTGAGCTTGGGGTGCATCCGGAGGGTCTCTCCCCCAACCGGAGAAGCCTCTCCACAGCTGGGACCTCCCTCACGGGGTTTGCCCTCTCTCGTCTCCGCCCGTCCTACCAGACCCAATGCGGCTTCCTCTTTAAGTTCTTTATTTAGTGGTTCTGTTCCTCCAGTGTTCTGGAGACCTCCAGGGTTGAATGCTGTATAATTTGCTTGTAATTTTGGTGTGATCCTGGGAGGCAGTTAGCACAGCGTCTGTCTATTGCACCATTTTACCGGAAGTCCCTCAGCCCAATTGGTATATATTCTATTTTCTGATGATCTGTCTAGTTGTTCTCTTCATTATTAAAAGTGTGATATTGAAATATTTAAATATTATTTTTTGATTGTTTACTTCCCCCTTCAATTCCTACAGTTTTTGCTTTCTGTCTTTGGGGTTCTGTTTTTAGGTTACATATGCTTATAATTGTTATATCTTCTTGATGAATTGATGCTTTTATCATTATATAATGTCCTTCTTTGTCTTTAGTAACAATTTTTTTCCTTAAAGTGTATTTTGTCTATTAGTATAGATATTCCATTTCTTTTTTGGTTACTGTTTGCATGGAATATCTGTTTTCATCCTTTTACTTTACATTTATTTATTTTAAAAAAATCTATTCTTCCAATTTATGCCTTTTAATAGGAGAGTTTAATTCATTTTATTTAATATATTTACTGATAAGGGAGGACTTGCTTCTGCCATTTTGCTATTTTTTTTTCCATATGTTGTATGTCTTTTTGTTTTTCAGTTCCTCCATTACTGCCTTCTTTTGTGTTTTATAGATTTTTTTTGTGTGTGTGTGTGTGTGTGCCATTTTAATTCCTTGTTGTTTCTTTTACTATGTAAAATTTTAGTTATTTGGGCTTGTCCTGGAAATTACAATTAACATTTCAATTTATAACAATGTAGTTTGAATTAATACTAACTTAAGTTCAATAGGATACAAAAAATTTGCTCTTATATCACTTCATTACCTCCACCCATGATGTTCTTGTTCAGACTATGTGTGCCTATGAACATAGATTTATAATCATTGTTTTGTACAGTTTTACAGTCTTTTAAATCAGAAAGAAAAACATATAAAAATACATTTATACTTTTATATTTAACTACATCATTACTTTTCCTGGTGTTCTTTATTCTTCATGTGGATTTTAGTTACTGGTTAGTGTTTCCTTTCAGCCTGAAGGAATCCCTTTAGCATTTTTATAGGGCAGGTCTGCTAGTAACAAACAGGTTCATACATACTTACATATGACCTAAAAACTCAGTTTGTGTTTATCTGTGAATGTCTTAATTTCTCCTTTTTTGAAGGGTAGCTTTGCCAGATATAGAATTCTTGATTGACAGTTTTTTCTTTCAACATGTTGAATATGTCCTCCTACTGCTTCTGGCCTCCATGGTTTCTGATAAGAGCTCAACCATTAACCTTATTGAGGCGCTCCTTTATGTGATGAATTGCTATTCTCTTACTGCCTTCAACATTCTCTCTGTCTTTGTCTTTGACAGTTTGATTATGATATGTCTAGGTGTGGATCTCTTTGAATTTTTTCTAGTTGGAGTTTGTTGAGCTTCTTGGATGTGCAGATTAATGTTTTGATCAAATTTGAGAAATTTTGGCCAAAATTTCTTTAAATACTATTTCTTCCCCTCTCTCTCCCCTCTCCTTCTGGGACTCCTATTACACATATGTTGGTATACTTTATGGTATCCCAGAAGTCTTTGAGGCTCTGTTCATTTTTCCTCATTTTTTTCTGTTCCTCTATCAAGATAATATCAATTGACCTATCTTCAAATACTCTGATTCTTTCTTCTGCCTACTTGAATCTGTGAAGCCCCTCTAGTAAAATATTCATTTCAGTTATTGTACTTTTCAACTCCAGAATTTCTATTTGGTTCATTTTTATGATTTCAATCATTTTATTGTTATTTTCTATTTGGTGAAAAACTATTCTCATGCTAGTTTTATATAGGTTTCCTTTAGCTCTTTGACAATATTTAAAATAGCTGATTTAAAGTCTGTCTAGCTCTTTTTTGTGATACCTTGGAGACTGTCAGCTGCTTCAAGATGAAGTTGAACATCTCTTTCCGAGCCACTGGTTTCAGAAACTCTTTGAAGTGGATGATGAATGCAAACTTTGTACATTGTATGAGAAGCATATGGTCGCAGAAGTTGCTGCTGATGCTCTGGGTGAAGAATGGAAGGGTTATGTGGTTCAAATCAGTAGTGGGATTGATAAGCAAGGTTTCCCCATGAAGCAGAGTGTCTTGACCTATGGCCATGTCCACCTGCTCATCAGTAAGGTGCATTCCTGTTATAGACAAAGGAGGACTGGAGCAAGAAAGTGAAAATCTGTTTGGGTTTGCATTGTGGATGCCAATCTGAACTTTCTCAACTTGGTCATTGTAAAAGACAGGGAGAAAGATATTCCTGGTCTCACATATACTATTGTGCTTTGTTGCCTGGGGCCCAAAAGAGCTAGCAGAATCTGCAAACTTTTCAATCTCTCTAAAGGAGATGATATCTGCCAATATGTTGTGAGAAAGTCTCTAAACAAAGAAGGTAGGAAACCTAGGACCAAAGCACCCAAGATTCAGCATCTTATTACTCCGTGTGTCCTGCAACATAAACATCGGAGTATTGCTCTGAAGAAATGGTGTTCTAAGAGGTCACAGAACATGCTAAACTTTAGGCCAAAGAAAAAATGCCTGAAACAAATTGCCAAGAGATGTGGGCTGTCTTCTCTGAGAGCTTCTACCTCTAAGTCTGAGTCCAGCAAAAAAATGAGATTTTTCTAAGAGTAACAAATAAACAACATTGGATATAAAAAGAAAAAAGTCTGTCTAGAAAATCCAGTGTCTGGACCTCATCCAGGAAAATTCTATTGATTGTTCTTCCCCTCCTCCCTGTTTGGACTATACTTTCTTTTTTCTTTACATATATAGCAATTTTTTGTTGAAAACTGGACATATTGAATATTATAATGTGTAACTCTGAAAATCAGGTTCTCCTCCCACCCCAGAATTTGTCACTGTTGCTGGTTATTGTGATTGTTTTTGCTCATTTATTTATTTAATGACTTTTCTGAACTAATTCTATAAATTCTGCATTCATCATATGTGGCTACTGAAGTCACTGTTATGTTAGTTTAGTGGTCAGCTAATGATTAGATAGAAATATTCTTATTTCTTAATATTACCCACTTTACTATTAAAAATATTTTACACAAAAGAAGCAGGTTTTTTTCATTTGTTTATTTGTTTGTTTGTTTTTTGGTCTACTGCAGCCAATTTGCAATTCATCATGAAATATGCAAGATAGATTCCTCCAATTTTCTTTTATCTCTTACCTGTTATAGTCATAGTACTAGCTCCTGTATCTCAATTTAGTTCTGCATCAGTAGTATGTCTTTGTTTTAAAAATTAAAATCTGTGTATACTTATATTTTAAATTGGAAAAGAAAATCATATCACAATGAAAATAAAAATATTTTAAATTTTATTACCAATTACAATTTACATAGGTATCATTATAACTAGTGCTTTCTAAACAAAATATTCAAATAAGCATGTGACAATGTTACAGTAGTGCATAGAAAAATGTCATGCAAGTAGAATCAGTTCATTGGCATTGAATAGATGTTTTTATGAGTTCTGCATTTCTAGTATGTAATATTAATAAAGTGGTTGGGTCATCTGGTAGATATATGTTTGACTTTTTAAGAAACTGCCAAACTGTTTTCCAAAATGGTTGTACCATGTCACATTCTCACTAGTAGTGTATGAGAGTTCTAGCTGTTCTTTATCTTTGCCAACACTTCATATAGTAAGCCTTTAAAATTTTAGCCTTTCTAAGGTGTACGTATCTCAGTGTGTGTTTTTTTTTTTTTTTTTTTTTTTTTTAGCTGAGCCATCTCAACAGCAACTCAGCTCGGGCTGGCATCAAACCGCCGTTGTTCAGAGTTAAGCTCGCACTCTTGAGTGATCTCTTAACCAACTGAGCCACTTGGCTGGCCCGTCAGTGCGGTTTTAAATAGCACTTCCCTAATGACCAATAATTTTGAGTATCTTTTCATATACCTATGTGATATTGTGTTTTATAATAAGAAATATATTTGGTATTTATTCTTGTTCCTGGCACAGGGCTCTTAAAACCCTTGGAAATTCCAAGGCAATGAAAGCAATGAAGGTGTCTTTATTGTATTAATAAGGTGACTTTTGGAAAGCCCATAGCTAACCTAAGGATGAGGGCTGCCTGCCAGGTGAAACAACCAGGTTATCAGAGGGTTGGAACTTTCAGTCCTACGTTCCTCCCTCCTTTGGAGAAGGGAGAGGAGCTAGAGGTTGAATTCAATCACCAATGGCCAATGATTTAATCAATCATGCCTATGTAATAAAGCTTTCATAAAAGCCCAAAAAGACTGCTTAGTGGTATTGGAAAAAATTACACATTGAAATTGGTGTCAGAATTATAAACTGTTTTATCTTCTTTAGAGATATGTCTGTTCAAATATTTTTCCTATTTTATTTTATTTTTTTGTCAGAGAGGAGATATTGACTTCTTATTATTGAATTTTAAGAATTCTCAAAAATGGCAGAATAGACAGATGCTGTGCTAACTACCTCCCAGCATCACACCAAAATTACAAACAAATTATAAAGCGTTCAACCCCGGAGGTCCCCGGAGCACTAGATGAACAGAACCACTAAATGAAGAACTTAAAGAGGAGGCCACGTCAAGTCTGGTAGGACAGACGGAGACAAGAGAGGGCGAACCCCGTAAGGGAAGCCCCAGCTGTGGGGAGGCTTCTCCAGTTGGGGGAGAGACCCTCCGGCCACACACCAACCTCACCAGACCAGAGTTCCTTTGCCGGGAAGAGGAGTTCCAAGATAGCTGGCAGTAAATTAGTGAGGACTCTCTTTGCTCAGCTTGGTGAGGCTAAGAGAGGCTGGAGAATCAGTGGGGCCGGCGCCCGGGCTTGCTCGCAGGTGAGCACTTACCTGGTTCCTGTTGGAGGGAGTGGCTGTGTGAGCCGTACCCAGGAGCCTGCAGGGACGGACTGAACTGAGCACCTTTGGTGCAAAGGCTGGAGGTTTTTGGACTATTGTTCCCCTGGTGTGTAGCCTGAACGCGAGTGGTGTAAGGAGGGCAACATTTTGTCAGGGTTGGGCCCTCCCACAGAGGGTCAGTTCTGGGACCTCATTGGTCTGGTGGAATCGGCCCAGAAGTGCGTGTGTGTGTGCATGCATGTGGCCTTGGATCCCCGCCCTCCGCCTGGCTTATACTGCGTTGCCAGGGAAACATTGGGCAGGTGCCCTCCGGCTCCAACAGTCTGCTCACTGAGACACGGGAGTGCGCAAACTGCCTTGAGTCCCGGCTCTTTGCACTGCACTTGCAGAGTTGCTAGGCTGGTGATTGGTTGTCGGGCTGCTCGGCCAGATCTGCGAGTGGCTGATTGGGACAGGCTGAGACTGGGAGTTTTCCTGAGAGTGTTGGGCCATGAGCTGTGTGCCTGCGTGATCCAGCCAGGGATCTCCTGGTGGTCTATCTAATACATCAAATCAATCCCAGAGCAACAGCCAGAATGAGGAAACAAAGAAACATGTCACAAGTAAAAGAGCGGAAGAAACCTCTAGAAATGGAACTAAATGAAACAGGGAGCCAAACTTTCAGAGACACAGTTGAGAACACTGATGATAAGAATGTTTACCAAACTTAGTGAGGACATAAGGAAGGATAGAGATATCATAAAAAACAACCAGTTAGAATTAAAGACTACAATAACTGAAATGAAGAACACACTTGAAGGAATCACCAGTAGAGTAAATGAAGCAGAGGAGCGGATCAGTGATTTGGAAGACAAGATAGCAGAACTCACCCAGTTGGCACAGCAAAAAGACCAAAGAATAAAAACCAATGAAAATAGTTTAAGAGCCCTATGGGACAAGATGCAGCACAACCACCTTAGACTCATAGGAATACCAGAAGGAGAAGAGAAGAAGCAAGGGATCGAGAATGTATTTGAAAAAACAATGACTGAAAACTTCCCTACCCTGGTGAAGGAAATTGACATACATGCCCAGGAAGTGCAGAGGGTTCCAAACAAGCTGAACCCAAACAGGTCCACACCAAGACACATCCTAGTGAAAATGGCAAAGGTTAAAGACAGAGACAGAATCCTAGAGGCAGCAAGAGAAAGACAGCAGGTTACATACAAAGGAACTCCTATTAGATTAACAGCTGACTTGTCCACAGAAACTCTGCAGGCCAGAAGGGAGTGGCAGGAGATACTCAAAGTGACACAAAATAAAGGCCTACAACCAAGATTGCTCTACCCAGCATGGCTATCACTTAAAATTGAAGGAGAAATAAAGAGCTTCTCAGAAAAGAATAAGCTTAAGGAATTCATTACCACCAAGGCAGCATGCAAGAAATATTAAAAGGGCTTTTTTAAACAAAAGAAAGGGGTAAACAAGCTAACCCAGGAAGACCAGAAATACAAATAACAAAATGGCAATACATATGCACCTATCAATAATCATTTTAAATGTGAATGGGCTAAATGCTCCAATCAAAAGACAGAGAGTGGCTAAGTGGATAAGAAAATTGAACCCATGTATATGCTGTTTATAGATGGAATAAGATATTTCATGGAAATGGAAATGAGAAGAAAAAAAAAGCTGGAGTAGCAGTACTTATTTTGCATGAAATAGACTTTAAAATGACTACAATAAAAGACAAAGAAGGGCACGATAACCCTAATAAACATCTATGCATCCAACATAGGAACTCCTAATTACATGTAACAGATTTTGACAGACATAAAGACAGAGATCAACAGTAACACTATCATAGGAGGGAACTTCAACACCCCATTGTCACCAATGGACAGACCCTTTAGACAGAAAATCAACACAGAAAGAGGGGACTTAAATTACACGTTAGACCAGCTGGACTTTGTTGATATTTTTAGAGCATTTCATCCTGAAAAAACAGAATATACATTCTTCTCAAGTATACATGGGACATTTTCCAAGATAGACCACGTTAGGCCACAAAACAAGTCTCAGTAAATTTAAGAAGATTGAAGTCATATCAAGCAGATATAAAGGAAAAACCAATGGTTGCTGGCTGGGAGGGAGTGGGGATGAGGGAGAGGGGGAGGGTTTTGGACAACATAGGTGGGTGACTACAATGTTGCCGCAGGGATATGGGGGCAGTTCTGGGAATGTAACTGATAATGTTGTGAAGAGACTATGATGTTAAGTGAAATACGTTAGTCGGAGAAAGACAAGTACCATATGATCTCACTTATATGTGGAATCTGAAAAACTGAATGAACGATCAAAGTAAACAGACTCATAGATATAGAGGAAAAACTGAGGGTTGCTAGTAGGGAGACGGGTGGGGATAAGGGCAGAAAGGGAAGGGATTAGACAGTATAAATAGACAACTACAATATTGTCACAGGGATATGAAACACAGTTCGGGGAATATAATAATATTGTAAAAATTTTGTGGCGTGTCAGATAGTCACATGTCTTGTTAGGGAGACCACTTCATGGATGGAGTAGAGTCTTGATCACTGCACTGTACACCTGAAGCTGATGTTGTATAATATTGTATGCCAACTGTAACTGAATATATAGATAGTCATGGGATGTGGAGTATACTGTGGAAGGGAGTCAAAGGAATTGTAGTGGATATGTATGATATGGGGGAGGAGGAGTGGGGTGGCCAACTGGGGGAGGAGGGTTGTCACTTTGGGGGGTAAAGAGTATAAATATTGCATTGTGTTGTACACCTGAAACTAATTTAAAAAAAAAAATAAACAGAAAAAAAATTGTCTGTATTTTTAATTTTATTTATTTTTAAATAATTTTTTATGTTTCAATTACAGTTGACATGCAATATTAGTTTCAGGCATACAACATGGTGATTAGACATTTATATAATTTATGAACTTATCACCCCAATAAGTCTAGGTCTCATATATTTTAAATACAAGCCATATATATTTTTTCCTTTTCTGTAACTTGTCTTTTTTCCTTTCTTAATCATGACTTTCACAAAGCGAAAATTTATAATTTTTTTTTTAAGATTTTTTTAAAAAAAAATTGGGGAATTGGGGGAGGGGAACAGCATTGGGGAATCGGGGAAGGAAAACAGACAAGTTGCTGTCGTTTTGTTCTTCAGTCTAGTTGCGGAGGACATTGCTTCACTGTTGGTATTGTCACCGCGCTCTTCCCGGATGAGGCAGATCTGTCGCCGGCCTCTGGGTGTCACTCACCGCGGCTATTGGCAGCTCACGCTGGCTGCTGGCCACTCACTGTAGCCTATGGCAGCCCACTGCAGCAGGGCCTGCAGCCTACACCGTCGCCAGGGCTCACACAGACCATCTCCAGGTGGAACTGTTGTTAGCTGCAGAGGGCAGTGTCACTGGCCCTCATATGTGGGATCCGACCCGGGGCCACTGGCATCCCAAAACCAGCTCCTAACGAATGCACCACTCGGCCGGCTCCAAAATTTATAATTTTGATTAAGGCCCTCTCTTTTTTCTTTTGCCATTTGTAGTTTTGGTGTCATATCTAAGAACTCCTTGCCTTACCTAAGATCACAACAGTTTTCTTCTATGTTTTCTTCTATAAGTTTAAGAGTTTTGCAACCTATATTTAGATCTATTATCCTTTTGCGATATTTTTTTGGTATAAGCTCCGAGGTTAGGTTGAAGTTAATTTATTTTTGCTCGTGAATATCCAATGTTCCAGCACTGTTTGTTGTAAAGATTATTGCTATTCCATTGAAATGTCTGCGTTTTTGACAAAAATCAGATATATTTGTGTGGCTCTATTTCTATGCTTTTAAATTCTTTTACATTGATCTATTATACTCTGTATTTTATTGCATTGATCTATGGGTCTGTCTCTTTGCCGGTACTACACAGTCTTGATTACTTGATTACTGCCTTATGGTAAGTCTTAAGTAAGATTGTGTCAGTCCTCCAACTTTTTGTTTTCCAATTTTTTTTTTGTGAACAATCTGGTTCCTTAGCCTATAGATTTTAGAATCTGCTTATATACATCTACAAAAATCCTACTAGGATTTTCATTTCTGTTGGTTTAAACCTCTAGATTACTTGGAGAGTATTGTCATTCTACCTATACCAACGTCTTACTAGATTATTTTTAAAAAGCTTTGCCATTTCTAGCATAAGTATCCTGTACAAGTTCTGTTAGTTTTATTCCCAAGCATTTCTTGTTTTGGTGCTATTATAAATGATACTGTTTTTTATTTATTTATTTTATTTATTTATTTTTTGAGGGCAGTGTCACTGGCCCTCACATGTGGGACCCGAACTGGGGCTGCTGGCTTCCCAAGCCAGTGCTTAGTCACTGTGCCACTTGGCCAGCCCGAAATGATACTGTTTTTAATTTTTCAGTTTCCAATTGCTTCTAGTGCATAGATACTAAATGGCATGTTTCAATTTTTATAAATGTATTTATAGTTTTAGGAGCTTTTTGGTATGTGGGTTTCTTGGGATTTTCAATAGAGACAATCATGTGTTCTATACATAGGAAAAGTTTTAATTCTTCTTTTCCAAACTGTATGCCCTTTATTTCTTTTCTTATTTTATTGCCCTGACTTAGTCTTTCAATACAAATGTTGGATAGAAGTGGTGAGAGTGACCATTCTTATCGTATTCCTGAACTTAGAGAAAGCAGTCAGTCCTTTACCAGTACGGATGATTTTAGCTCTGGGTAATTTGTAGGTGTCCTTTATCAGGTTGAGGACATTTCCTTCTAGTCCTACGATGATGAGAATTTTCATCCACAATGGATGTTGAATCTTGTCAAAATGCTTCTTTGCATGCATTGATATGTTCATATACCTTTTCTTCTTTAGACTGCTAATAAGATAGATCACATTATTTAATTTTCAAATAATGAACCAGTCTTGTATTGCTGGGATAAAACTCACTTGGTTGTGGTTTATTATTGTTTTATATCGACGAATTCAATTTACTATTTTTTTTTTGAGGGCAGTGTCACTGGCCCTCACATGTGGGTACTATTTTTTTTTTGAGGATTTTATGTCTATGTGCATGAGGACTATTGGTCTGTATAGACTTCTCTTTTTGTATTATCATTGTCTGGTTTTAGTATAAAGGCAATGCTGGCCTCATACAACAATTTTGGGAGTCTATTCGCTCTTCTATTTTCTAGAAGCGATTGTTTAGAATTGGCATTTTTTTTCTTTAAATCTTAGACAAAATTCCTTAGAGAAAGTATTGGGCTTGGCCATTTCTCCTTTGGAAGGTTTTAAACTACAGTTTAATTTCTTTAATAGTATGGACCTACTCAGATTATCTATTTTATCGTGGGTGAGTTTTGGTGGTTTGTAGTTTTTGAGAAATTGGTCCAATTCAATTCAATTCAATTCAATTCAATTCAATTCAATTCTCCTTTCTTTTTTTGTTATTTGGCTCGGGGTTTAGAAATTTTATACATATTTTCAAAGGACCAGATATTTATTTATTTATTTATTTATTTATTTATTTATTTTTCAGTTACAGTTGTATTATTTTATATTATTTCAGTGTACAGCATAGTGGTTAGACATTTATATAATTTATGCAGTGATTGCCCCGATTAGTCTAGTACCTACCTGGCACTATACACAGTTGTTGCAACATTATCGACTATATTCTCTATGCTGTACTTTACATCCCTGTGGCTATTTTGTAATTACCAATCTATATTCTTTAATCCCTTCATCTTTTTCACCCATCTCCCTATCCCTTCTCCCCTATGGCAGTGATCAGTTTGGTCTCTGTATCTATGAGTCTGTTTCTGATTCGTTTGTTTATTTTGTTGTTTAGATTCCACCAATAAATGAGGAGTAAAGCTAGTGAAAACCAAATTCGGTATTTGGTATTTGTCTTTCTCAGTCTGACTTATTTCACTTAGCATAATACCCTCTAGATCCATCCATGTTGTTGCAAATGTAAGATTTCATTCTATTTTACAGCTGAGTAATATTCAATTGTATATATGTAATACATTTTATTTATCCAATTGTCTATTGATGAACACTTGGGTTGCTTCCATATTTGGCTGCAATGAACATAGGGGTGTATATATTTTTTTGAATTAGTGTTTTGGGTTTCTTTCGATAAATATGCAGAAGTGGAATTGCTGGTTCATAAATTTTATTGAGAAAACTCCAAACCATTTTCCATAGTGGCTGCACCAATTTGCAATCTCACCAACAGTGCACCAGGGTTCCCTTTTCTCCACATCCTTGCCAACACTTGTTGTTTGTTGAATTATTGATGATAGCCACTCTGACAGGTGTGAGGTGGTATCTCATTGTGGTTTTAATTTGTATTTCTATGATGATGAGCGTTTTTTCCCATCTTTTCATATGTCTATTGGCCATTTGTATGGCCTCTTTGGAGAAATGTCTGTTCAGGTCCTCTGTCCCTTTTAAAATGGATTGTTTACTTTTGGTATTATGTTGCGTGAGTTCTTCATAAATTTTTAATATTAACCCTTTATTAGATGTATCATTGGTGAATATCTTCTCCCGTTCAGTAGGCTGTTTTTTCATTTTGTTTGTGGTTTCCTTTGCTGTGCAAAAAACTTTAGCCTGATGTAGTTGCATTTATTTATTTTTTTCTTTTGTTTCCTTTACCCAAAGAGACAGGGTAAAGAGCAATGTCAGAGAGTTTACTGCCTATGTTTTCTTCTAGGAGTTTTGTGGTTTCGAGTCTTACATTTTGTTTAGGTGGTTTATCACGTTAATTGATTTGTAAATATTGAACCAACCTTGTATACCATGAATTAATCCCACTTGATCATGGTGTATGATCTTTTTAATGTTCTGCTGAATTCAGTTTGCTAATAATTCATTTAGGATTTTTGCATCTATGTTCATCAGGTATATCGGCCTGTAATTTTCTTTTAGAGACTTTTATTGTGGAATTGGGGGAGGGGAACAGACAGGTTGCTGTCCTTTCGTTCTTCAGTCTAGTTGTGGAGGACATTGCTTCCCTGCCCACATTGGTGTTATCATTGCACTCCTCCCGGATGAAGCAGATCGTTCGCCGGCCTCTAGACAGCCGCTCACGGAGGCTCTTGGCCACTCAGCCTGGCTGCCGGTCACTCACTGTAGCCTATGGCAGCCCACTGCAGCAGGGGCTGCAGCCTACACCGTCACCAGGACTCGCGCAGCCCAGCTCCAGGTGGAGCTGTTGTTCACCATCTTAGCTGTAGAGGGCAGTGTCACTGGCCCTCATATGTGGGATCCGAACTGAGGCCGCTGGTGTCCCAAGCCAGCTCTTAACCAACGGGCCACTTGGCGGGCCCTGTAATTTTCTTTTTTTTGTAATGTCTTTGTCTGGGTTTAGAAGCAGGGTAATGGTGGTATGGTAGAATGAGCTGGGGAGCCTCCCCTCCTCTTGAACTTTTTGGGATAGTTTGAGAAGAATAGGTGTTAATTCTTTTTGTTTCATTTTTTTTTTTTTTTGTGGGCAGTGTCACTTGCCCTCATATGTGGGAACCAAACTGGGGCCGCTGGCTTCTGAAGCCAGCGCTTAACCGCCACACCACTCGACCAGCCCAAGGTGTTAATTCTTTATTGATTGTTTGGTAAAATTCACCTGTGAAGCCATCTGGTCCAGGACTTTTGTTTGTTGGGAGCTTGTTGATTACTGATTCAATTTTGTTGGTAGGAATTGGTCAGTTCAGATTTTCTGTATCTTTTTGATTTAGCCTCGAAAGATTGTATGCTCTAGGAATTTATCCATTTCTTCCAAATTGTCCAATGTGTTGGTATATAGTTGCTTGTAGTATTTTCTTAATTTTTTTTGTATTTTTTGTGGTGTCAATTGTTACTTATCCTCTTTTATTTCTAGTTTTATTTATTTGGGTCCTCTCTCTTTTTTTCTTGATGAGTCTGGTTAAAGGTTTGTCAATTTTGTTTATCTTTTCAAAAAAACCAGCTCTTGGTTTCATTGATTATTTGTGTTTTTTAGCCTCTATTTCATTTATTTCCCCTTTGACCTTTATTATATCCTTCCTTGTACTTACTTTTGGCTTTGTTTGCTGTTCTTTTTCCAGTTCCCTTTGGTATAAATTTGGAGTGTTTATTTGAGACTTTTCTTGTTTCTTTAGGTAGGCCTGCATTGCTATGAATTTCCCTCTTAGGACTGCTTTCACTGTGTCCAATAGATTTTGGGCTGTTGTGTTTTCATTTTCATTTGTCTCAAGGTATCTTTTGATTTCTATCTTGATCTCATTGACCCATTCATTGTTTATTAGCATGTTATTTAGTCTCCATGTGTTTGTGTGTTTTTCAGGTTTTTTTTTTTTTTGGTAATTGATTTTTAGTTTCATACGATTGTGATCAGAGAAGATGCGTGGTAAAATTTCAATTTTCTTAATCTTTTTTTTAAAGATTTTCTTGGGGAATTGGGGGAGGAGAACAGCATTGGGGAATCAGGAAGGGGAACAGACAAGTTGCTGTCCTTTTGTTCTTCAGTTTAGTTGTGGAGGACATCGCTTTACTGTCCCATATTGGTATTGTGATCACTGCACTTTTTCCAGCTGAGGCAGTTGGTTGACGGCCATTGGATGGCCACTCACTGCGGTCCATGGCAGCTCACGCTGGCTGCTGGCCACTCATGGTAGCTCACAGGCAGCCCACTGCAGCCCCACTGCAGCCTACGCCATCGCTGGCAATTCACTGCAGCCCAGCTCCTGGTGGAGCTGTTGTTCACCATCTTAGCCGTAGAGGATGCAGCATCACTGACCCATGTGGGATCCGAACTGGTGGCCCTGCTGCTCAGAGCTCAAGCTCCCAAGCCAACTCTTAACCAACAAGCCACTTGGCTGGCCCTCTTCTTAAATTTATTGAGACTTGTTTTGTGGCCTAACATATGGTCTATCTTTTTTATTTTTATTTTATATTTTTTTATTAGTTTCAGGTGTACAACACAATTCAATAGTTATACTCTTTACCCCCCACAGTGAAAACCACCCTCCACCAGTTTGCCACCCCACTCCCCCACAATATCATACATATCGATCACAACTCCCTTGACTCCCCTCCACAGTACACTCCACATCCCGTGACCATCCACATATTCAGTTGCAGTTGGCATACAATACTATACAACATCAGCTTCAGGTGTACAGTGCAGTGATCAAGCCTCTACTCCATCCATGAAGTGGTCTCCCTAACAAGACATGTGACTATCTGACACGCCACAAAATTTTTACAACATTATTATATTCCCCGAACTGTGTTTCATATCCCTGTGGCAATATTGTAGTTGTCTATTTATGCTGTCTAATCTCTTCCCCTACCCCCCCATCCCCACCCACTTCCCAACTAGCAACCCTCAGTTTTTCCTCTACAGCTACGAGTCTGTTTACTTTGATCGTTCACTCAGCTCTTCAGACTTTACACACAAGTGAGATCACATGGTACCTGTCCTTCTCCCACTGACTTATTTCTTGCAACATAATAGTCTCTTCACAACATTATCAATTACATTCCCAGAACTGCCCCCATATCCCTGCGGCAACATTGTAGTCCCACATACACTGTCCAAAACCTTCCCCCTCTCCCTCATCCCCACTCCCTCCCAGCCAGCAACCATCAGTTTTTCCTTTATATCTGCTTGATATGACTTCAATCTTCTTAAATTGTCTCTCTGGGTTAGCTTGTTTACCCCTTTCTTTTGTTTAAAAAAGCCCTTTTAACATTTCTTGCAATGCTGGCTTGGTGATAATGAATTCCTTAAGCTTATTCCTTTTCTGAGAAGCTCTTTATTTCTCCTTCAATTTTAAGGGGTAGCCGTGCTGGGTAGAGCAATCTTGGTTGTAGGCCTTTATTTTGTGTCACTTTGAGTATCTCCTGCCACTCCCTTCTGGCCTGCAGAGTTTCTGTAGACAAGTCAGCTGTTAGTCTAACAGGAGTTCCTTTGTATGTAACCTGCTGTCTTTCTCTTGCAGCCTCTAGGATTCTGTCTCTGTCTTTAACCTTTGCCATTTTCACTAGGATGTGTCTTGGTGTGGACCTGTTTGGGTTCAGCTTGTTTGGAACCCTCTGCACTTCCTGGGCATGTATGTTGATTTCCTTCACCAGGGTAGGGAAGTTTTCAGTCATTATTTTTTCAAATAGATTTTCGACCCCTTGCTTCTTCTCTTCTCCTGGTATCCCTATGATTCGAGAGTGGTTGCGCTTCACCTTGTCTCATAGGGCTCTTAAACTATTTTCATTGTTTTTATTCTTTGGTCTTTTTGCTGTGCCAACTGAGTGATTTCTGCTATTTTATCTTCCAAATCGCTGATCCGCTCCTCTGCTTCATCTACTCTACTGGTGATTCCTTCGAGTGTGTTCTTCATTTCAGTTATTGTATTCTTTAGTTCTAACAGGTTGTTTTTTATGGTTTCCCTATCCTTCTTTATGTCCTCGCTAAGTTCCTTAAACATTCTTATCATCAGTATTCTAAACTGTGTCTCTGAAAGGTTGGATCCCTCTGTTTCATTTGGTTCCATTTCTGGAGGTTTCTTCTGATCTTTTACTTGTGACATGTTTCTTTGTTTCCCCATTCTGGCTGTCGCTCTGGGGTTGCTTTGATATATTAGATAGATCACCAGGAGAGCCCTGGCTGGATCACGCAGGCACACAGCTCACGGCCCAACACTCCCAGGAAATCTCCCAGTCTCAGCCTGTCCCAATCAGCCGCTTGCAGATCAGGCCAAGCAGACCGACAACCAATCACCAGCCTGGCAACTCTGCAAGCGGAGTGCGGAGAGCGGGGACCTGAGGCAGCTTGTGCACTCCCGAGTCTCAGTGAGCAGCCTGTTGGAGCCAGATCACTCCCACTAGGTGTTTCCCTGGCAACGCAGCACAAGCCAAGAGGAGGGTGGAGATCCAAGGCCGCAGGCGCACACGCACACGCACACGTACTTCTGTGCCAATTCCACCAGACCAATGAGGTCCAGGACCTGATCCTTCGTGGCAGGGCCCAAGCACGACAAAATGGCGCCCTCCCTACACCACTCGCGTGCAGGCTCTGCACCACGGGAACAACAAATCAAAAACCTCCAGCCTTTGCACCAAAGGTGCTCAGTTCAGTCCGTCCCCGCAGGCTGCCGGCTCACACAGCCACTCCCTCCACCAGGAACCAGGTAAGTGCTCACAGGCGAGCAAGCCTGGGCACCGGCCCCACTGATTCTCCAGTCGCTCTTAGCCTCACCGAGCTGAGCAAAGAGAGTCCTCACTAATTTACTGCCAGCTATCTTAGAAATCCTCTTCCCGGCAAAGGAACTCTGGGCTGGTGAGCTTGGTGTGCAGCCGGAGGGTCTCTCCCCCAACCGGAGAAGCTTCCCACGGCTGGGGCTTCCCTCACGGGGCTCGCCCTCTCTCGTCTCCGCCCATCCTACCAGACCCGATGCGGCTTCCTCTTTAAGTTCTTCGTTTAGTGGTTCTATTCCTCCAGTGTTCTGGGGACCTCCAGGGTTGAATGCTGTATAATTTGTTTGTAATTTTGGTGTGATCCTGGGAGGCAGTTAGCACAGTGTCTGTCTATTGCGCCATTTTACCGGAAGTCCCATATGGTCTATCTTGGAAAATGTTCCATGTGCACTTAAAAAGAATGTATATTCTGCTGCTTTAGGTAAAATGTCAATTAAACCCATTTGGTCTAGTGTGTCATTTAAGAGTGCTGTTTCTGTGTTGATTTTCTGTCTGAAAGATTTGTCTGTTGGTGTCAGTGGGGTGTTAAAGTCTCCTCCTGTGGTCATATTACTGTTAGCTCCCCCTTTATGTTGGTCAATATTTGTTTTCTATATTTAGGTGCTCCTATTTTGCATACATAAATGTTTACTAGGGTTATGTCCTCTTGTTGGATTGATCCGTTTGCTGTTATGTAATATTCTTTGTCTCTTATTATAGTCTTCATTTTAAAATCTATTTTGTCCAATATTAAGTATTGTTACTCCAGCTTTTTTTTTTTTTTTGAGGGCAGTGTCACTGGCCCTCATATGTGGGACCCAAACCGGGGCCGCTGGCTTCCCAAGCCAGTGCTTAACCACTGTGCCACTCAGCCAGCCCACTCCAGCTTTTTTCTTGTTTCCATTTACATGAAATATCATTTTCCACCCCTTTACTTTCTTTCTTTTTTTTTTTTTTTTTAACTGAGCCATCCTGCCACCTGTTGTCAGCTCAATGGCAACTCAGCTCGGGCTGGCCTCGAACAGCTGTTGCTCAGAGCTCAGCTTGCACTCTTGAGCGAACTCTTAACCAACTGAGCCACTCGGCCGGCCCCTCCACCCCTTTACTTTCAATCGGTATTTGTCTTTTGATCTGAGGTGGGTCTCTTATAGACAGCATATGCAGGGGTCTTGTTTTCTTATCCATTCAGCTACCCTATGTCTTTTTATTTTATTTTATTAGTTTCAGGTGTACAACACAATGCAATAGTTATACTCTTTACCCCTCAAAGTGACAACCCCCCTCCCCTAGTTTGCCACCCCACTCCCCCCCATATCATACATATCTATCACAACTCCCCTGACTCCCCTCCACAGTATACTCCACATCCCATGACCATCCACATATTCAGTTACAGTTGGCATACAATACTATACAACATCAGTTTCAGGTGTACAGTGCAGTGATCAAGCCTCTACTCCATCCATGAAGTGGTCTCCCTATCAAGACATGTGACTATCTGACATGCCACAAAATTTTTACATTATTATATTCCCCGAACTGTGTTTCATGTCCCTGTGGCAATATTGTAGCTGTCTATTTATGCTGTCTAATCCCTTCCCCTTCCCCCCCATCCCCACCCCGCTCCCAACTAACCACCCTCAGTTTTTCCTCTACATCTACGAGTCTGTTTACTTTGATCGTTCACTCAGCTCTTCAGACTCCACACACAAGTGAGATCACATGGTACCTGTCCTTCTCCGACTGACTTATTTCACACAACATAATAGTCTCTTCACAACATTATCAATTACATTCCCAAAACTGTCCCCATCTCCCTTCCGCAACATTGTAGTCCCATCTACACTGTCCAAAACCTTCCCTCTCTCCCTCTTCCCTACTCCCTCCCAGCCAACAACCATCAGTTTTTCCTTTATATCAACTCTTTCTGTGTTGATTTTCTATCTAAAGTGTCTGTCCATTGGTGACAATGGTGTTGAAGTACCCTACTATGATAGTGTTACTCTTGATCTCTGTCTTTATGTCTGTTAAAATCTGTTATATGTAATTAGGAGTTCCTATGTTGGGTGCATAGATGTTTATTAGGGTTATAGTGCCCTTCTTTGCCTTTTTACTGTAGTCATTATAAAGTCTATTTTGTCCAAAATAAGTATTCGTACTCCAGCTTTTTTTCCCCTCATTTCCATTTGCATGAAATACCTTATTCCGTCTGTAAACAGCATATACATGTGTCCTATTTTCTTATCCACTCAGTCACTCTCTGTCTTTTGATTGGAGCATTTAGCCCATTCACATTTAAAATGATTATTGATAGGTGCATATGTATTGCCATTTTGTTATTTGTATTCCTGGTCTCCCTGGGTTAGCTTGTTTACCCCTTTCTTTTGTTTAAAAAAGCCCTTTTAACATTTCTTGCAATGCTGGATTGGTGGTAATGAATTCTTTAAGCTTATTCTTTTCTGAGAAGCTCTTTATTTCTCCTTCAATTTTAAGTAATAGCCATGCTGGGTAGAGCAATCTTAGTTATAGGCCTTTATTTTGTGTCACTTTGAGTATCTCCTGCCACTCCCTTCTAGCCTGCAGAGTTTCTGTAGACAAGTCAGCTGTTAGTCTAACAGGAGTTCCTTTGTATGTAACCTGCTGTCTTTCTCTTGCAGCCTCTAGGATTCTGTCTCTGTCTTTAACCTTTGCCATTTTCACTAGGATGTGTCTTGGTGTGGACCTGTTTGGGTTCAGCTTGTTTGGAACCCTCTGCACTTCCTGGGCATGTATGTTGATTTCCTTCACCAGGGTAGGGAAGTTTTCAGTCATTATTTTTTCAAATACATTCTCGACCCCTTGCTTCTTCTCTTCTCCTTCTGGTATTCCTATGAGTCTAAGGTGGTTGTGCTGCATCTTGTCCCATAGGGCTCTTAAACTATTTTCATTATTTTTTATTCTTTGGTCTTTTTGCTGTGCCAACTGAGTGATTTCTGCTATTTTATCTTCCAAATCGCTGATCCGCTCCTCTGCTTCATCTACTCTACTGGTGATTCCTTCAAGTATGTTCTTCATTTCAGTTATTGTATTCTTTAGTTCTAACAGGTTGTTTTTTATGGTTTCCCTATCCTTCTTTATGTCCTCACTAAGTTCCTTAAACATTCTTATCATCAGTGTTCTAAACTGTGTCTCTGAAAGTTTGGCTCCCTCTGTTTCATTTAGTTCCATTTCTAGAGGTTTCTTCTGATCTTTTACTTGTGACATGTTTCTTTGTTTCCCCATTCTGGCTGTCGCTTTGGGATTGCTTTGATGTATTAGATAGATCACCAGGAGAGCCCTGGCTGGATCACGCAGGCACACAGCTCACAGCCCAACACTCCCAGGAAAACTCCCAGTCTCAGCCTGTCCCAATCAGCCGCTCGCAGATCTGGCCGAGCAGCCCGACAACCAGTCACCAGCCTGGAACTCTGCAAGTGCAGTGCGGAGAGCAGGGACCTGAGGCGGCTTGCACACTCCCCTGTCTCAGTGAGCAGCCTGTTGAAGCCGGAGCATGCCCACCAGGCGTTTCCCTGGTAACGCAGCACAAGCCGTGCAGAGGGTGGGGATCCGAGGTGGCTCGTGCACTTCCGGGTCTCAGTGAGCAGCCTGTTGGAGCCAGAGTGCACCCGCCCAGCGTTTCCCTGGCAACACAGTATAATCCGGGCAGAGAGTGGGGATCCAAGGCTACAGGCATGCGCGCGCACGCACACACGCACTTCTGCACCAATTCCACCAGACCAATGAGGTCTCGGACCTGATCCTCCATGGAGGGCCCAAGCCTGACAAAATGGCGTCCTCCCTACACCACTCGCATGCAGGCTCCACACCATGGGAACAACAGTTCAAACACCTCCAGCCTTTGCACCAAAGGTGTTCAGTTCAGTCTGTCCCCGCAGGCTCCCGGGTCCGGCTCACACAGCTAATCCCTCCACCAGGAACCAGGTAAGTGCTCACCGGCAAGCAAGCCTGGGCACCGGCCCCACTGATTCTCCAGCCGCTCTTAGCCTCACTGAGCTGAGCAAAGAGAGTCCTCACTAATGTACTGCTGGCTATATTAGAACTCCTCTTCCCGGCAAAGGAACTCTAGGCTGGTAAGCTTGGAGTGCGGCTGGGGGATCTCTCCCCCAACCGGAGAAGCTTCCCACGGCTGGGGCTTCCCTCATGGGGCTCGCCCTCTCTCATCTCCGCCTGTCCTACCAAACCCGATGTGGCCTTCTCTTTAAGTTCTTCGTTTAGTGGTTCTGTTCATCTGGTGTTCCGGGGACCTCCAGGGTTGAATGCTGTATAATTTGTTTGTAATTTTGGTGTGATCCTGGGAGGCAGTTAGCACAGCGTCTGTCTATTGTGGCATTTTACCGGAAGTCCTCTACCCTATGTCTTTTGATTGGAGCATTTAATCCACTTACAATTAAAGTGATTGTTGATAGGTACATATTTATTGCCATTTGATTATTCTTGATCTTTGTTTGTTTTCTCCTTCTGCTTAAAGGAGTCCTTTTAACATTTCTGGTAATACGGGCTTGGTGATAATAAATCCTTTAGCTTTTTCTTATTTGGGAAGCTCTTTATCCTTCAATTTTGTTTTTTTATTTTTTATTTTTTTAGCTGAGCCATCCTGCCACCTGTTGGCAGCTCAGTGGCAACTCAGCTCGGGCTGGGCATCGAGCTGCTGTTGCTCAGAGCTCATCTCTATCCTTCAATTTTAAATGGTAGCCTTGCTGGGTAGAGTAATCTTGGGTGTAGGCTTTTGTTTTTCATTCCTTTGAATATTTCCTGTTACCCACTCTGGCCTGCAACGTTTCTGTTGAGAAGTTAGCTGATAGTCTTATGGGAGCTCCCTCATAGGTAACTAATTTTCTTTCTCTTGCTGCTTTTAGGATTCTGTCTTTTGCTTTAACCTTTGCCATTTTAATTATAATGTATCTTGATGTAGGCCTGTTTGGGTTCATCTTGTTTGGGACTCTTTCTGGGCTTGTACGTCTATTCCCTTCACCAGGTTAGGTAAGTTTTCAGTAATTATTTCTTCAACTAGGTTCTATATCTCTTCCTCCCTCTCTCCAACTTCTGGTACCATTATGATGTGAATATTGTTACACTTGATGTTGTCCCTGTTGTCCCACAGATCCCTGAACCATTATTATTATTATTATTATTATTATTATTATTATTATTATTATTACTATTTTCTTTTTGTTGTTCTAATTGGGTGTATTTTGCTACTTTGTTTTCTAAAGTGCTGATTTGATCCTCTTTTCATCTGCTGTTGATTCCATCTAGTGTAGTCTTCATTTCAGTTCTTGTTGTCTTTATTTTTGACTGTTTCTTTTTTATGGTTTCTATGTGCTTTTTTATATTTGCTATCTCTTTGTTGAAATTTTCACAAGCTCCTTACATATTCTTTTTTTTTTTAAAGATATTTTATTGGGGAATTGGGGAAGGAAACAATGTTCAGGAATTGGGGAAGGGGAACATTTGTTTTTTCCAGCACCCTCAGCTTCAAGTCAAGTTGTTGTCCTTCAGTCTTAGTTGTGGAGGCACAAGCTCAGCTCCAAGTCTAGTTGCCATTTTCAGTCTAGTTGCAGGGGGGATGCAGCCCACCATCCCATGCAGGAGTCAAACCAGCAACCTTGTTGTTAAGAGCACACACTCTCACCAACTGAGCCATCCGGTCTCCCTTTGGCAGCTCAGTGGCAGCTAAGCTCAGGCGCAGTTCACTGGCCCATGGGAGGATTGAACTGGCAACCCTGTTGCTCAGAGCTTGTGCTCTAACCAACTAGCCACCCGGCCAGCCCTTTTAAGTATTCTTATAACTATTCTTTTAAACTCTGTCTCTCGTAAGTTGGTTCCCTCCATTTCATTTAGTTCTATTCCTGGAGATTTCTCCTGTTCTTTTATTTGGGACATGTTTCTTTGTTTCTTCATTCTGGCTGTCTCTCAGTATTTGCTGGGTAGCCTTATGTAGTATGTGTCCTGTGTGGTCCAATACTGCAGTATCCCTGATCTCCTGTGCATGTGTTCCAGGGGTGTCCCTTGTGTGTGTTTTGTGTGATCTCCTACTGTAGTTGAGCCTTGATTGCTTTTGGTGCATCAGTGTGTAAGGTTGACTCCAGGCTGGCTGACTGTGAGGACTGACTACACCCACAGTGTATGAGCTGCTATTTGGGAGCTGATGCCTCAGCGGAGGCTTCATCCCTGTGGGCTCTTGTGCCTGTTGAGACTCCCTTTTGGGTGTGCTGCTTGTGGGGCTAACCAGGTAGTGCTCTGGTGTGGTTTGAAGCTGGCATCTGGGTGTGTTGTTTCTGGTATCTCTTTATTTTATTTTATTTTTATTTTCTGGAGAACAGTGTCACTGGCCCTCATATGTGGGACCTGAACCAGGGCCGCTGGCTTCCCAGGCCAGCGCCCAACCACCGTGCCACGCAGCCGGCCCAAATACAAAGCCAGTTCAGTAGGCATTCTTTTTCTTTTTCTTTTTTTTTTTTTTTGAGGGCAGTGTCACTGGCCCTCATAGGTGGGACCTGAACTGGGGCCCCAAGCCAGTGCTTAACCACCACGCCGCTCGGCCAGCCCAGCTGGTATCTCTTGAGTGGGGCTCTCATGCAGGCCAATTTCAGTCTTGCCTATTACTGGCCTGTGACTAATTGGTAGGAGTCACAAAGCTACATTTGGTTGGCTGCTGCCTGTACTGGACCTGGAGGCATGTGGGGTTGGCCATGCTGTGAACTGAGGCTGGCTGCCACTGGTATTAGGCCTGAGGCAACTTAGCAAAAGGCCCAGGGACCCTGGTCTATTGCCACCTGCTTGCTGCCCATAAGGCTCAGCCATTGAAAGAGCCTCCTTAGGGCTGGACTACCCTTGGAGATGCAGCACTAGCTGGGCAGGGAGTCCCAGGGAGTCATGAGACCTGACCAGTGGTTTTTACAAAGTAAATGCAGATTCATTTCTTGGACCAGTGCCTGGCCTGTGACCACTTTGCACAGCACTCTGAGAACACCACAGCCAGCCACTGCTCACCTCGGGGCAGTACCTTGCCTATTACCACTTCATGAAAAGTCCTTAGAACACCGCAGCCAGCCACTGCTTGCCTTGGGTTCGCAAATCCCCGAGAGCTGCCCAAGAGTGGCTGCATCTCAGGTTTTGGGTCACTGTCCACCACCAAAAGCTCCCCAGGCTACTGTGTGCTGTCCACTATTGAAAAAGTCTTCTGAAGCTTGTGGGATGGGACTGGCCTCCCAGTCACCAAAATGTCCTCTGGCAATGCAGCTCTATGTGGGTGGGTGGGAGTTCCAGGGAACTAAAGGGTGTGGGCGGCAGTTTCTACAAAGCCAATGTAGTCTTGGATCCTTCACTGGTGCTGGGTCCACAATCACCCCACAAAAATGCCCTGAGAATACCACAGCCAGCCACTGCCCACCTCAGGCTCACAGGTCCTCAAGAGCTGTCCAAGAGAGGCTATGGTACAGGTCTTAGGTCACCACTCATCACCAAATGTTTCCCATCCCCTATGGGCCATCTGCTGCTGCAGAAAGGCTCTGTTGCCTATGGGGCAGGGCCAGCAGCCAGTAGTCAAGTGTGTCCCGGGCACTGCAACACCAGCTGTGCGGGGCCAGAGACCCAGGGAGTCACCAAGGCAGTAAGCACACATTGATTCCACTAGACCATTATAGTCCCAGACTTGGCCCTTTGGGGGAGGGCTCAGCACAGAAAAATGGTGCCCTCCTGTAGGCTACACATGTGTCAGGCTCCATATAGGGACAACAATGGTTTCTGTCCCTCCAGCCCTCACCCAGAAGCCACAAAACTCATTCTTCCCCATACCAATTGCTGACCCTTCACGAGACCAGGTGAGTGTTTGCAAGTGCGTGAGTCTGTGTGCAGGCTCTATAAGAGGGTGTCTGGGTTTCCAGCTACCTTCCATCTCACCAGGATGGGTATAGTCCTTGCTGATTTTCACTGCCAGATGTGGGAACTCCTCTTTCTGGCACAGGACCCCTGGGTTGGGGAGCCAAGCATGGGGCTGGGAACCCTCCCTCTTCAGCGGGGGAACCTTTGCTACTGAGGTGTCCCTCCCAGTGTTCAACCACTGTCTGTGCATTTGGGGTCAGCCCATTTTGCATCTCCATCCCTCCTACAAGTCTCGATGTTGCCTCTTCTTTATATCCTTAGTTATAGGGTTTCTGTTCAGCTAGCCTTCAGATGATTCTTGAAGTTGATTGTTCTATAATTTATTTGTACTTTTGGTGTGATCCTGGGATGCAGTAGGCATAGCATTTACCTAATCCACCATCTTGGCAAATATCCAAAATATGATTGATTTTTGTACAGTTATCATGTATCCTGCAATCTTTTCTTTTAAAGATTTTTTATTGGGGAATTGGGGGAGGAGAACAATGTTGGGGAATTGGGGAAGCGGACCAGCCAAATTGTTGTTCTTCAGTCTTTGTTGTGGTGGGCACCAGTCACCATCTGGCTTCCCAGGGGCAGCTTGTGGCCTCTAAGCTCAAGTTGCTGAGTTCAGTCTTGATTGCGGGTGGGCATAGTCACCATCCCATTTGGAAGTCGAACCCAGCATCCTTTTTGTTAAAAGCACATGCTCTATCCACTGAGCCATCCTGGCAGCAGCTCAGCTGAAAATGCTGAGTTCAATCTTTAATTGCAGGTGGGCATAGCCCACCATTGAACAGGCAATCTTGTTGTTACACCAGCTGAGCCATCCTACCACCTGTTGGCAGCTCAGCTACAGCTCAGCTAGGGCACAGCGTTCACTGGTCCATGTGGGAATTGAATCAGAGACCGTGTTGGTCAGAGCTCGCCCTTGAAGCCAACTCTTAACCAACTGAGCCACTCAGCTGGCCTGTATCCTGCAATCTTGATAAACACATGTATTCTTATTAGGTTTAGTTGTTCTAAAGGTTTTTTATTTTTAGTTCTAATAGTTTTTTTTCTTGTAGATTCCATAGAATGATTCAGTTGTCTTCTAATAGACAGTTTTAGATCTTTTCAATCTAGATGCCTTTTATTTTTCTTCATTGCTCTATTGCACTGTCTAGACTTTCCAATACTACATTGAATACCAGTGGTGAGGAGGAGCCTTGCCTTGTTCCTGATCTTAGGAGGAAAATATGAATTCTTAGTGAAGTTTATGAAGTTTCTTTGTATTCTCAGTATTTTCAGTAATGAATGTTAAATTTTCTCAAAAGCTTTTCTGCATCCACTGAGATTATCACCTAGGTTTTGTTTTTTTATTGTTGTTGTTTTGCTTTTAGTCTGTTAATATAATGAATTACATTGGTTGATTTTCAAATGTTAAACTAACCTTGCATCCCTGTGATAAACCTCATTTGACCATGATGTGTATCATTTTTATATGTTGTTCAATTTTATTTACTAAAAGATCGTTAAGAATGTTTGCATATTACTCATGAGTAACATTGGTCTGTAGTTTTCTTTTCTTGTAATGACTTTGGCTGATTTTGGTATCAGGATAATGTTGGCCTCGTAGAGTAAGTTGGGAAGTACTCTCTCCTCTTCAGTTTTCTGGAAGATTTTGTATAAGTTTGGTAATGTTTCTTCCCTAATTAATTTTTTTCTCTT
Source organism: Aselliscus stoliczkanus (assembly GCA_033961575.1). Taxonomy (NCBI): domain Eukaryota; kingdom Metazoa; phylum Chordata; class Mammalia; order Chiroptera; family Hipposideridae; genus Aselliscus; species Aselliscus stoliczkanus. The sequence continues at coordinate 16,218,711 of CM066728.1, read as the reverse complement.
TTAAAATCTTGTTTCTCACTGTGTAAGTTTAAATCATTGATGTGAGACCTTTCTTCCTTCCTAATATAAGCAATCAATACTATAAATTTCCCTCTAATTACAACTTTATTTTATGTATTTATTTATTTATATTTTAAATTTAATCCAATTATTAGTTTCAGGGGAACAAAACAACATAATGATTAAATGTTTACACCCCTCACAAAGTGATAACCCCACCAAATCTACTACCCCTCTGACATCATACAATAGCTATTACAATACCATTGACTCTATTCCCTATGCTGTACTTTACATCCCATGAATATATATAATACACATTTTAGAAAGGGAAAACTGTATTAAAATTGTAATACAATGAATGGTGCTAGCATTCATTTGATTAACACCATCTTTTCAGTAAACGTCATGCTACACATTGCTATGTACTTCAATTCAACTTCAAAAAGTAAAATACATAGACAACATCTCTTAAAATGTGTGTACATTTTTTGGCACCCCATTTTATATATATATATATATATATATATATATATATATATATATATATATATATATATATAGTGCCAAAAAAAGTATACATATTTTAAGAAAGGAAAAAACTATATTAAAATTAAGCTGATGGTAACGACTTTGAGCACCACTTGTAATCACAGAAGTAAAACTTGAGTTGCATTCATCTTTTGTTATTGGTATATATTGAATATTACAGTTTTAATAGCTTTTTCCTTTCTTAAAATGTGTGTACATTTTTTTGGCACACTCTGTATATTATTATATATAATGATATGTTATATATATGATATATATTATATATGCTCTCTCCAGGAATGCCACTCTCTCATCACCTCTGTATGTTTACTAACCCAGAAGCTCTCTGAACCCCATACTATTGAAATTTTTATGGAGGCTTCCTCACATAGGCATAATCAACCATTAACTTCAGTTGCAGCCTCTCTCCTCTCTATGGAGAATGAGGAGGTAGGGCTGAAAACTCCAAGTTTTTTTATCATGGCTTGGTCTTTTTGGTGACAAGCCCTCTATCCAGGAGCCCAACAAAGAGTCATTTAATTAGAACAAAGGTAATGATAACATTGAGTAAATTCCAAAGGATTTAGGAACTTTGTGTCGGGAGATCAAAACTGGGGTCAAAGACCAAATATCAGAACAAAAGATGCATCTAGTGCTCTTATCATTTAGTAAATTACAAGGGTTTTAGGATTTCTGCCAGGAACTGGAGATATATATATAAAATCTTAAAAATTATATCTTAATTCTTTCACTATTTTGGCTTATGTAGCATGGTTGGGTCTTGCTCTTTAATCTAATATGAAAATCTCTGCTTTTTAATTTTAATTGGGGAATTTAGACTAGCAATTGAAGAATGTCATTTATAAAGGACCAGTTAATAAATATTTTAGACTTTGTGGGCCACATATGGTCTTGGCCACATACTCTTCCTTCTCTTTTTTTTTTTTTAAAAACAACAATTTAGAGGTAAGAACCATTCTTAGCTTGAGGGCTAAAAACATGCTGCAGTCAGGGTTTGGCCTACAGGCCATAGTATGCCATCTCTCCTATAAACCACTTACATTTTATGTAATCATTAATATGATGAGATTTAAATCTGTCGTTCTGATATTTGTTTTCTATTTTATCCATCTGTTCTTTGTTCCCTTTTCCCTACTTTTGGGCTTTAAAAAATTAGTTAAACATATTTTATGTTATTCATTAGTTTATTTGTAGATATAACTTAGTTTTTTATTATTTAGTGATCGCTTTATGGCTTATAGTACACATCTTTAACTTATTAGTCTACTGTCCACTAACATTATACCACTTAAAATATAGTATAAAAACTTTAAAACATTGTACTTTTATTTTCCCCTCTCCAGGACTTTGTGTTTTTGTTGCCATATATTTTGCTTCTACATGTTATGAATGCCACAGTACATTGTCATTATTTTTGCTTTAAGTAGTCAATTATCTTTTGAAAAGATTTAAAAAGCAAGAAAAAAGTCTTTTGTTTATCCACATCCTTACCATTTCTGATGCTCTCCATTCCTTTGTGTACATCTGTATTTACACCTGGTATAATTTTTTTTTAATTATCTGAAGGATTTCCTTTAACATTTTTTTTTTTTTGAGGGCAGTGTCACTGGCCTTCATGTGTGGGATACGAACCGGGGCCGCTGGCTTCTCAAGCCAGCGCCCAACCACCGTGCCACTAGGCCGGCCCTCCTTTAACTTTTCTAAGGTGAAGATCTGCTGGTGATTAATTCTTTTTTTTAAAAAAAAATATTTTTATTGGGGAATTGGGGAAGGGAACAGTGTTGGGGAATTGGAGAAGGGGAACATTTTGTCTTTCCACGACCCATCAGCTCCAAGTCAAGTTGTTGTCCTTCAATCTTAGTTGTGGGTGGGTGCAGCCCTCCATCCCATGCAGAAGTCAAACCGGCAACCTTGCTGCTAAGAGCACATGCTCTCACCATCTCAGTGGCAGCTCAGATTGGGCGCAACTCACTGACTCATGTAGGAATCGAACCGACGACCCTGTTGCTCAGAGCTTGCTCTCTTAACCAACTGAGCCACTGGACCGGCCTCTTTTTTTTTTTTTTTGAGGGCAGTGTTACTGGCCCTCATATGTGGGACCAAACCGGGGCCACTGGCTTCCTAAGCCAGCGATTATCCACCGTGCCACTCGGCCGGCCCTAAGGCCTCTAATTCTTTCAGCATTCGTATGTCCAAAGAAATTTTTAGGTTCTGCTTCTGGGTAAAATGGAGTAAATGCACTCTACCCTATCTCTCCTGCTGAATACAGTTGTAAAACCTGGACAGAATACATGGAATAGCTAGTTGAGGACTCTGAAAAGTCAATATTAGCAGGAACACTGGAAAAGAAGACAAGAATTTGGAGCACCACTGATCCAGTTCTGAGTCTACTAATTTTTTTTCCTCCAGTATCCTCCAGTCTCTGCACAATATAGCCTGAAACCAAGAGGTGACTGGCATGAACAGTGAGAAGTCCAGGAGAAACCTTCTAGTTCTTGCCCAGGGAGCCGGGAAGGGACCCCCTAATGCTCAGAGAGAGAACAGAAATCCAATCCTCTCCTCTCTTCTCCTCTCCTCTCCTCTCCTCTCCTCTCCTCCTCTCCTCTCCTCCCCTCTCCTCTCCTCTCCTCTCCCCTCCCCTCCCCTCTCCTCCTCCCCTCCCCTCCCCTCCCCTTCCCTCTCCTTTTCTTTTCTCTAACATCTCATGCCACAGTCCTGAGCAATTCTGTGATAATGATGTCAGACATTCTAATGGAACACAGGATCAATTTCTCAATAACCAAAACTAACAAAATGATTAAATAGATAACCTGAGTAGTTCCTTATCTGTTGAAAAAATTGAATTTGTGGTTAGAAATTTCCAGTGAACCCACCTGGGTCTCACGCTTTCTGTTTGGGAAGGTTATTAGCTTTTGATTCAATTTCTTTAATAGATATAGGACTATTCAGATTGTCTATTTCTTCTTGTGTGAATTTTGGCAGATTGTGTCTTTCAAGAAATGATCCATTTCCTCTAAGCTATCAAATTGTCATGGGCATAGAGTTATTCATAATATTCCTTTATTATCATTTTTATGTTTATAATATCTATAAAACTGTCTTCTGTTTCATTTCTGATATTAATAATTTGAGTCCCCTCTCTCTTTTTCTTGGTTAGCCTGGCTACAGTCTTATCAATTTTATTGGTATTTTCAAAGAACCAGCTTTTGGTTTCATTAAATTTCTCTATTTGTTGTAATCAATTTCATTGATTTATACTTTTAACTTTATTATTTCTTTTCTTCTGATTACTTTGGATTCAATTTACTCTTATTTCTAGTTTCCTAAGATGGAAGCTTAGTTGGTTGATTTTTAGATCGTTCTTCTTTTTAAATATATTCAATGCTATAAAGTTCCCTATAAGCACTTCTTTCACTGCATCCCACAAATTTTGATGTTATGTTTTTATTTCATTTTGTTTAAAATATTTTTAAATTTCTCTTGAGATTTCTTCTTTGACACATGTGTAATTTAGAAGTGTGTTGTTTAATGTCCAGATATTTTGGGATTTTCCATCCATCTTTCTGTTATTAATTTCTAGTTTAATTCCATTGTGATCTGAGAGCAGACATTGTATGATTTGTATTCTTTTAAATTTGCTAAGGTGTGTTTGTGGCCAAGAATGTAGTCTATTTTGGTGAATGTTCCATGTGAGCTTAAGAAGAAGAATTTGTGCATTCTGCCGTTGTTGGATGAAGTGGTCTATAAAAGTCCATTATATCCAGTTGATTGATGGTGTTGTTGAATTCAACTATGGCCTCACTGATTTTCTGCCTGCTGGATCCATCTATTTCTGATAGAGGGGTGTTGAAGTCTCCAAATAGTGGATTCATATATTTTTCCTGCAGCCTATCAGTTTTTACTTCACATATTTTGACACTGTGTTGTTAGGCACTTACACATGAAGGACTGTTATGTCTTTTTGGAGATTTAATCTTTTATCATTATGCAATGCCCCTCTTTATCCCTAATAACTTTCCTTGCTTTGAAGTCAGCTCTGTCTCAATTTTATGTAACTACTCCTGCTTACTTCTGATTAGTGTTAGCATAATATACCTTTCTCTATCCATTTATTTTTAATCTATGTGTGTGTTCATGTTTAAAGTGGGCTTCTTGTAGACAACATGTACAGTAGCTGGGTCTTGTTTTTTGATCCAGCCTGACAATCTCTGTCTTGTAATTAGTGTGTTTAGACCATTGACATTCAAAGTGATTATTGATATAATTGGGTCGATATCTATGATATTTGTTTTCTACTTGTTGCCTTGTTCTTTTTTCCTATTTTATCTCTCACTCTTTTTCTGCCTTCTGTGGTTTTCGTTTTCTTTTTTTTTCTTTTTAATTGGGGATTTGGGGAGGGGGACCAATCTTGATTGTTGTTCTTCAATCTTGGTTGTGGAGGGCTTCAGTCACCATCTGGCTGCCCGTCCGCAGCTCATGGCCTCTAAGCTCAAGGTGCTGTGTTACAATCTTAGTTGTGGGTGGGTGTAGCCACCATCCCATGCAGGAGTTGAACCAGCAGCCTTGTTGTTAAGAGCACACGCTCTATCCCCTGGGCCATCCAGGCAGCAGCTCAGTTTAAGATGCCGAGTTCAGTCTTAGTTGCAGGCAGGCGTAGCCCACCATTGAACAGGCAGTCTTGTTAGGAGCGAGTGCATGCTCTAACCAGCTGAGCCATCCTGCCACCTATTGGCAGCTCAGCAGCAACTCAGTTTAGGCCCATGTGTCACTGGCCCATGTGGGAATTGAACCGGTGGCCCTGTTGCCCAGAGCTGTGCTCTTCAGCTAACTCTTAACCAACTGAGCCACTCGGCTGGCCCTGCCTTTTGTGTTGTTGGGTTTTTTTTTAAAGATTTTATTGGGGAATTGGGGAAGGAGAACAACATTGGGGAATTGGGGAAGGGGAACAGACAAGTCGCTGTCCTTTTGTTCTTCAGTCTAGTTGTGGAGAACGTTCCTTCACTGGCCCATGTTGGTATTGTGATCATTGCACTCTTCAGGCTGAGGCAGATCGGTCGCTGGCCACTGGATAGCCACTCACGGCAGCTCACAGCAGCTCATGCCGGCTACTGGCTGCTCATGTTGACTGCCAGCCACTCACGGTAGCTCACGGCAGCCCACTGCAGCCCCCCTGCAGCCTACACCCTCACTGGCGACTCACGGCAGCCCAACTCCAGTTCGAGCTGTTGTTCACCATCTTAGCTGTAGAGGGTGCAGTGTACTGGCCCCCATGTGGGATCCGAACCAGGGCCCTTCTGCTCAGAGCTTGTGCTCCCAAGCAAATTCCTAACCAAAGCACCACTTGGCCAGCCCTCTTTTGTGGTTTTAGTAGAGCATTCCTATTATTCTATATTCTCTCCTTTCTTAACATATCAGATATACTTTTTTCTTTTTTTTAAAGACTTTTATTAAAATATAACTAACATACAATATTATATTAGTTTCGGGGTACATGATAGTTCTTCAGCATTCATATATCTAAAGAAGTGATCACCATGGTTAAGTCCAGCAACCATCTGACATCATACTATGTTATCAAAATTTTATTGACTATATTCCCCATGCTGTACATTACATCCCCATGACTTATTTATTTTATACCTGAAATTTGGACCTTTTATTCCCCTTCACTCTTTCCCCCCTTTTAAAATTTTTCAATTACAGTTGACATTCAGTATTATTTTACATTAATTTCAGGTGTGCAGCATAGTGGGTAGATATTTATATAATTTAAGAAGTGATCCCCCTGATTAGTCTAGTACCCACCTGGCACTATACATAGTTATTACCATATCATTGACTATATTCCCTATGCTTTACTTTACATCCCCATGAATATTTTGTAACTACCAATTTGTACTTAATCTCTTCACCCTTTTTACCCTATCCCCCAACCCCCTCCCATCTATCACCCTCAAAAATCTAGTACCCATGTAACACCATACATAGTTATTACAGTATTATTATTATTAAGATTTTATTGGGGAACTGGGGCAGGGGAATAGTGTTGGGGAATCGGGGAAGGGGGACAGACAAGTTGCGGTCCTTTTGTTCTTTAGTCTAGTTGTGGAAGATGTCAACTTCACTGGCCCATATTGGTATTATCTTCCCGGGTGAGGCAGTCGCTTGCCAGCCATTGGATGGCCGCTCATGGCGGCTCACTGCAGCTCATGAAAGCTCATGCCTGCTGCCGGCCCCACTGCAGCCTAGACCTTCACCGGTGACTCACAGCAGCCCAGCTCCAGGTCGAGCTGTTGTTCACCATCTTACCTGTAGAGGGTGCAGCGTACTGGCCCTCATGTGGGATCCGAACCAGGGCCCTTCTGCTCAGAGCTGGCATCCCAAGCCAACTCCTAACCAATACACCACTCGGCCAGCCCACAATATTATTGACTATATTCCTTATGTTATACTCTACATCTCCATAACTACTTTGTAACAACAAATTTGTACTTCTTAGTCCCTTCTGCTTTTTTCTCCCAAAACCCCAACCCCCTCACATCTGGCAACCATCAAAATGTTTTCTATATCTCTGGGTTTGTTTCTGTTTTGTTTATTTTGTTCTTTAGATTCCACATATAAGCGAAATCACATTGCATCTGTTCTTTCTCTGTCTGACAGACATCATTCAGCACACTACCCTTCAGGTCCATCCTGCCACTGGCAAGAACCCATTCCCTTCCTCTTCTTTATCCATTCTTCCTCTTTATCTGTTCTTTCGTTGACAGGCACCTAGAGTGCCTCCACATGTTGGCCATTGTAAACAATGCTGCAATGAACACATGGATGCACATGTCCCCTCAAAGTAGCATTTTGGGTTACTTCAGATAAATACCCAGAAGTGGGACACCTTCTTTGTCTCTTGTTATAACCTTTGTTTTAAAGGCTATTTTGCCTGGTATAACTATTGCTACCTCAGCTTCTTTGTTTTGTTTTTTTCATTTCCATTTTCATGAAATGTCTTTTTCCATCTATTTACTTTCCATCTGCATGTGTCTTTCAATCATGAGTCTCTTGTAGGCAGTATATGTAAGGGCTTTGTTCTCTTATCCATTCAGCCCTCCTATATCTTTTGATTGGAGCACTGAATCAATTAATGTTGAAATTAATTGTTGATAGATATGTAGCTATTGCCATTTTATTATTCATAATTTTGATCTTTTTTTTTTTTTACCTTAAAGAAGTTCCTCTAACATTCCTTGTAATACTGGTATTGTGGTAATGAACTCCTTTTTTAGCTTTTCCTTGTCTGGGAAGCTCTTTGTCTTTCAATTTTAAATGATAGCCTTGCTGGATAGAGTGCCCTTGGCTGTAGCTCTTGATTTTTCATCACGTTGAATATTTCATACTAACGCCTTCTGACCTGCAAAGAAATCAGCTGACAATCTTATGAGAGTTCCCTTATAATCTACTAATTGCCTTTATCTTGCTGCTTTTAGGATTTTCTCTTTGTCTTTAATCTTTGCCATTTTAATTATAATGTGTCTTGGTGTAGGTCTGTTTTGGTTCATCTTGTTTGGGATTTTTTCTGCTTCCTGGACATGTATGCCTATTTACTTCACCAGGTTAGGAAATTTTTCAGTCATTATTTCTTCAAATAGATTCTTAGTCCCTTGTTTTCTCTCTTCTCCTTCTGGTACCTCTATGATGCAAATGTTGGTATGCTTGATGTTGTCCCAGAGTTCTCTTAAACTAGCCTCAATTTTTTGGATTCTTTTTTTATTTTGCTGTTCTGATTGGGTGTTTTCTTTTTCTTTCTTTCTTTCTTTCTTTCTTTCTTTCTTTCTTTCTTTCTTTCTTTCTTTCTTTCTTTCTTTCTTTAAGACTTTTTATTAATTGGGGAATTGGGGAAGGGGAACAGTGTTGGGGAATTGGGGAAGGGGAACAGTCAAGTTGTTGTCCTTCAATCTTAGTTGTGGAGGGTGCAGCTGGCTCAGCTCCAAGTACAGTCGCCATCTGGCTGCCCATCCTGATTTGGTGTTTTCTGCTACCTTGTCTTCCAAATCACTGATTCGATCCTTTGCTTCATCTAGTTTGCTGGTGATTCTTTCTACTGCATTCTTTTTTTTTTTTTTAAAGATTTTATTGGGGAATTGGGGGAAGGGAACAGCATTGGGGAATCAGGGAAGGGGAACAGACAAGTTATTGTCCTTTTGTTCTTCAGTCTAGCTGTGGAGGACATCACTGCACTGGCTCATGTTGGTATTATCCTTGCGCTCTCCCCTGGTGAGGCAGTCGGTCACCGGCCATTGGACAGCCGCTCACGGTGCTCATGGCAGCTCACGAAAGCGCACACCAGCTGCCAGCCAGCCCCACTGCATCCTACACCATCACCCATGACTCACAGAAGCCCAGCTCCAGGTGGAGCTGTTGTTTACCATCTTAGTTATAGAGAGCAGCGTCACTGGCCAGCTCACAGCTGGCGTCCCAAGCCAACTCTTAACCAACATACCACTCGGCCGGCCCTCTACTGCATTCATTTCAGTTATTGTAGTCTTCACTCCTGACTGGTTTTTCTTTTATGGTTTCAATGTCCTTTTTAAATTTTTTTGAATTTTATTGGGGAACAGTGTATTTTTCCAGGGCCCATCACCTCCAAGTCAAGTTGTTTTTAATCTAGTTGCAGAGGACACAGCTGAGCTCCAAGTCAAGTTATTGTCTTCTATCTAGTTGTGGAGGGCGCAGCTCACTGGCCCATGTGGGAATCGAACCAGCAACCTTGTTGTTAAGAGCCTGTGCTCTAATCTCCTGAGCTAAGCGGCCAGCCCTCTATTTCCTTTTTTATTCTTGCTATCTCTTTGTTGAAGTTCTCACTAAGTTCCTTGAGCATCCTTATATCTATTATTTTGAACTCTGTATCTGGTAAGTTGCTTGCCTCCATTTTGTGTAGTTCTTTTTCTGGAGTATCTCTCCTGTTCTTTCATTTGGAATGTACCTCTTTGTTTCCTCATTTTGTCTGTCTCTCTGTGTTTGTTTTTATGTATTAGGTAGATCAACTATGTGTCCCAGTCTTGGTTAGGTGGCCCTTTGTGAGTGGTGCCCTATGGGGGTACTAGCACAGTCCCCTGGTCACCTACTTCAGGTGCTCCAGGAGTGTCCCTTGTGTGGGTTATATGTGCCCTCCTGTTATAGTTGAGTCTTGACTGCTATTGGCATGTCAGTGAGTGGGTTGACTCTCGGGCTGGTTGACTGTGGGGTTTGGGCACATCCACAGCCTATGTGCTGCTATGTGAGGGGCTTACTCCACTGAGTGGGATGTGCCCCAGTAGATTCTTGTGCCTGTTGATACCGTCCTTTATGTATGTAACTTGAGGGGCTAATTGGGTGGTGCTCTGCTGTGATCTGAAGCCAACCTCCAAGTATGTTGGTTCTGAGGCATCTTGGGAAGGGTTCTGTTGCAGGCCTAGGTCACTCACTGCCGGTGACCAGGTGGGGACTGCCTGGTAAGAGCTACAAAGCAATTCGTGGTTGTTTGCTGTATGTGCTAAACCTGGAGGCAGTGGGAGAGGCCACTCTGTGAACTGAGGGCAGCTGTCATCAATACCGGGTTGGTGTAGCTTTCAAAAAGCCGGGACACTCTGATGCCTTTTGCCACCTGACAGCTTCCTTAAGGTTCAGCCACTGATAAAATCTCATATGGAATACAAGTAGGGTGAGGCAGGGTCTTAGGGAGTCACTAGAGTGGGAAGAGTTTTGTTCACGAAGTTAATGTAGATTTTGGTTTGGTGCCAGCGTTGAACCTGTAGGTTCAGCTCTGAGCAAGAGTCTCAGAGCATGCTGAGGACAGCTGCCACCCTCCTGGGGCTTGAGGACTCTGATAGTTTTCCAATAAAGGTGCAATGTGGTTGAGGCTGGCTGTTCACTACCAAGAAAGTGCCACTGGCATTGGGGGAGTTGGGTGTGGAGGGTCCCAGCAGAGTTCATCAGACCAATTCAGATTCAGATTTGGTTGTGTGGGGGAAGGGCTCAACACAGTAAAGATGGAGTCTGCCTGCTGGCTGCATGGGAGAAGGACCCCACACTGGGAAAATGGCAACTGTCCTCTAGCCTTCACCTCATATGACACATCTCAGTCTGCCCCCTGTATGCCTCTGATACCCTCCGAGTCATCTTCCCTCTGCTGGAGCTCAGGATGAGTGCTTGCAAGCAAGTGAGTCTGAGTTCGGATAAGTGCCTGCAAACAAGTGAGTCTCTTTTAAGAGAATGTCTGGGTTTCCCGCAGCCTTCCTTCCCACATGGATGGTCAGAATCCCCACTGTTTTTCACAGCCAGTAGGGGATCCTCTTCCCAGCACCAGTACTCCAGGCTGGGGAGCCTGGTACGGGGCTGGTGTCCTTTGCTTTTCTGGGTGGGACCTCTGTGGCTGAGATATCCCTCCTGATTCTCAACTGCTACACAGAAGTATGGTGCCAGCCTGTTTTATGTCTCTGCTCCTCCTATCTGTCTTGACGTGGCTCCTTTATATCCTTAGTTATAAAACTTTTGTTCGTCTAGACTTCAGATGGTTCTCCAGGTTGTTGATTGTTCTATAATTTAGTTGTAATTTTAATGTGTTCATGGAAGGAAACAGGCACACTGTTTATCTACTCCGCCATCTTGGATCTCTCTAAACTTTTACTTTTTATTTTTTTAAACTTTTTTTGTGGTTTCCCTAGAGTTTGCAATATATATTTAAAACTAATCCAAGCCCACTTTCAAATAACACTATACCAATTCACAGGTGCAAGTACCTTATGATAACAAAATAATCTTAATTTCTCTCTCTTGTCTTTTGTATTTTGTTATTCATTTCACTTATACATAAGCATATGTATATATACACATGAGGTCAGGCAATTAAGTTCGCGAACTTCTTGCAATGATGTTAATCTTTTTTGATATCAGAGGGATTATTCATTATAAATTTGTACCAACTGGACAAACAGTTAACCAAGTTTACTATTTGAAAGTGCTGAAAAGGCTGCATGAAAAAGTTAGACGACCTGAACTTTTTGCCAACAATTCATGGCTTTTGCATCACGACAATGCATCAGTTCACATGGCACTGTATGTGAGGGAGTTTTTAGCCAGTAAACAAATAAGTGTATTTGAACACCCTCCCTACTACCTGATCTGGCCCCCAATGACTTCTTTTTTATCCACAGATTGAAAGGAAGACATTTTGATGACAGGACATCAAGGGTAATACGATGACAGCTCTGATGGTCATTCCAGAAAAAGAGTTCCAAAATTGCTTTGAAGGGTGAACTAGGTGCTGGTGCTGGTGCACAGCTTCCCAAGGGGAGTACTTTGAAAGTGACCATAATGATACTCAACAATGGGGTACATAGGACTTTTTCTAGGATGAGTTCACAAGCTTAATTGTAAGACCTCATTAGCATACATAATACAATACATTGTTGCTATTATTATTTTGAACAAACTATTATCTGTTAGGTCAATTAAGAATAAGGAAAATTGGGCCGCCTGAGTGGTGGCTCAGTTGGTTAAGAGCACAAGCTCTGAGCAATAATGTCGCTGGTTCGATTCCCACATGGGCCAGTGAGCTGAGCCCGTGCTGAGCTGACCTGAGCTGCGAACAGGTGGCAGGGTGGCTCAGCTGGTGAGAGCGCATGCTCCTAACAACAAGGTTTTCAGTTCGACTCCTGCATGGGATGGTAGGCTACGCCCACCTGCAACTAAGATGGAACACGGCACCTTGAGCTGAACTGCCCTGAGCTGCTGACAGGTGGCTGGATGGCGACTGGACTTGGAGCTGAGCTAGCTGCGACCTCCATAACTAAGATTGAAGGACAACAACTTGGCCGTTCCCCTTCCCCAATTCCCTAACACTGTTCCCCTTTCCCAATTCCCCAATAAAATCTTTTAAAAAAAAAGAATAAGAGAAATAAAAGTTTTTATTTTACGTTTACTTATTCCTTCTCTGATGCTCTCCTTTTCTTTATGTAGATATGGGTTTCTGACCTATACAATTTTCCTTCTGTCTAAGAAAGTTCTTTTAAGGTTTATTGCTAGACAGGTCTACTGGAAACAAATTCCCTCAATTTTTGTTTACCTGAGAAGGTCTTTATTTCTCCTTCACTTTTTTTTTTTTAAGATTTTATTGGGGAACTGGGGAAGGAGAACAGCACTGGGGAATTGGGAGAGGGGAACAGACAAGTTGCTGTCTTTTTGTTCTTCAGTCTAGTTGCAGAGGACGTTGCTTCACTGGCCCATGTTGGTATCGTTATTGTGCTCTTCCCAGATGAGGCAGATTGGTCGCCAGCCTCTGGATGGTCGCTCACCACAGCTATTGGCAGCTCACGCTGATGCCAGCCACTCACGCTGGCTGCTGGCCACTCACTGTAGCCTATGGCAGCCCACTGCAGCAGGGGCTGCAGCCTACACCGGGATCGCGCAGCCCAGCTCCAGGTGGAGCTGTTGTTAGCTGTAGAGGGCAGTGTTATTGGCCCTCATATGTGGGATCCGAACCAAGGCTGCTAGCATCCCAAGCCAGCTCTTAACCAATGCGCCCCTCAGCCGGACCTCTCCTTCACTTTTAAAGATAATCTCAGATGGTATGGAATTCTAGATTGGTTTGTTTTTTTTCTCTTAACATTTTATTTTTTCCCTCCACTCTCTTCCTGCTTGCACAGATTTTGAGGAAAAGCCAGATGAATTCTCATCTTTGATCTTCTATAGGTAAGCTGTCTTTTTACCCCTGGCCTCTTTTAGGATTTTTTTCTTTATCTTTGATTTTCTATAGTTTGAATATGAAATGCCCCAGTTTAGGTTTTTGGCATGCATTCTGTCTGATGTTGTCTGACCTTCTTAGATCTGTGGTTTGGTATCTGACATTGATTTGGTGAAATTCTCAGTTATTATTGTTTGTTTGTTTTTTCTAAAGATTTTATTGGGGAATTGGGAGAGGGGAACAATGTTGGGGAATCGGGGAAGGGGAACAGACAAGTTGCTGTCCTTTTGTTCTTCAGTCTAGTTGTGGAGGACGTCGCTTCACTGGCCCATGTTGGTATTATCATTGTTCTTCCTGGCTGAGGCAGTCGGTAGCCACCCATTGGACGGCTGTTCATGGTGGCTCACAGCAGCTCACTGCAGCCTCATTGCAGTCTATGCCAATGACTCACAGCAGCCCAGCTCCAGGTCGAACTGTTGTTCACCATATTAGCTATAGAGGGCACAGCGTCACTGGCCCTCCTGTGGAATACAAACCAGGGCCCTGCTGCTCTGGGCTCGCACTCCCCAGGTAACTCTTAACCAATGCACCACTCAGCCGGCCCCAGTTATTATTATTGTTTTAAATATTTATTCTATTTCCCTCTCTCTCTTATCCTTCTTGCATTACTATTATGCATTTGTTACACCTTTTGTAGCTGTCCCACAGTCCTTTGATATTCAGTTCTTTCTTTTCCCGTCTTTTTTCTCTTTGCTTTGCAGTTTTGAAAGTTTCTATAGAGATATCCTCAAAGTCAAAAATTCTTTCCTCAGCTGTTTCCAGTCTACTAATAAGTCCTACAAAGGCATTCTTATTTCTGGCATGGTGCTTTTTTTTTTTTTTATATCTGAGACATCCTGCCACCTGTTGGCAGCTCAGTGGCAGCTCAGCTCGGGCTAGGAATCAAACTGGCGGCCCTGTTGCTCAGAGCTCACACTCTTGAGCTAGCTCTTAACGAACTGAGCCACTTGGCTGGCCCCTGTTGCAGTGCTTTGTAATCTCTAACATTTCTTTGTAAGAATTTCCATCTCTCTCCTCATATTGCTTGCCCTTACATGCTGTCTACTTTATCCATAGAGCCCTTAGCATATTCATCATAGTTGTCTGATAATTCCAACATTCTGCCATGCCTGGTTCTGATGTTTCTTTTGTCTCTTCAGATTGTGTTTTTTTGCCTTTTAGTATGCCTTGTCATTTTCTTCTTGATAGCTGGACATGATATACTGGGTGAAAGGAATAGCTGTAAATAGACCTTTAGTGATGTCATGGTAAAGTGTGTGTGTGTGTGTGTGTGTGTGTGTGTGTGTGTAAGCATTCTATTGTCCTGTGATTAGATCTCAGTCTTTTAGTGAAACTGTGCCTCTGATCTGTGAATTTCACAAGTGCTTCTCAGTTATTTTTCCCCCGTTAGGTGGGAAAGGATGGCTAGAGTGGGCTGGAGTTGGGTATTTCTCTTCCCCCAAGTCAGCTATTCTGATAAAATCCAAGCAAAGTTAGGCTCTGGTTAGATAGTTTCTCTTGAGGAAAGGCTTTGTTAAGAAGAACAGAACACTCTAGCAAATTTCATAATGGTTTGTTTTACCCTCCTCACTGCCAGAAACATGAGGGGATTTTTCTGATATTCACTGTGAGAACCTGGTAGAGCTCCAGGAGGTAAAATTCACAAAAGTGTGTGTGTGTGTGTGTGTGTGTGTGTGTTGGGGGGGTCACCTTATAACTGGATTCTTCTGGGGTTTTTATCTCTTAGACTTGTCCACACTGAGCCTCCAGCGATGGTTAATTATAATTCAGGTTTGCCTCCCCTGGCACTGGTTCTCTCTGGTTTCTGCTCATGAGTTTCTGTTCTGTTAAGTTCTAATTCTCTGTGGCTAATGCTGTTGATGTGTCCACAGCTTTGGGTGCAGGAGTTTTCCCTGTGACCTAACTTCTGTGGTGGATCTAAGTAGAGTTGTTGATTTTTCAGTTTGTTCAGCCTGTTACTTGTTGTTAGGACAGAGTGGTGACTTTCAAACTTCCTACATTTCCTGGATGGGAAAGTTTCCCTTCTATTTTTAGTTTGCTGAAAAGTATTTTTATCATGAATGGATGTCGAATTTTATCAAATGCTTTTCTTTTTTTGCAACTATTGAGATGACTATGTCATTTTTAACCTTTATTTTTTTAATGTGTTACATTAAATTGACTGTTCGTTTTTGTTGTCGTTTTGTTTTTTTGTAAATGAACATTGCATTTCTGGGATAAATTCCACTTGATCTTGATATTTTGTGTTTTATATATTCCTTGGTTGATTTGCTAATCTTTCTAAAGGATTTTTGCATCTTTCTTATTGAGAACTATTAGTCTATAGCAGGGATCAGCAACTATTTCTGTAAAGAGTCAGGTAGTAAATATTTGAAGCTTTGCAGACCACATAATCTATGCCATAACTACTCAACATTGCCACTGTAACATGAAAACAGCAACAGACAATATTTAAACAAATGGGTGTGGCTGTGTTTTAATAAAACATTATTTACATAAACAGATAGGTTGGCTTTGGCCCACAGGCTGTGGTGTGCTGATCCCTTGTCTATATTTCTTAGGGTTTTTTTTTTTTTCCCCTTGTAATGTCTTTGTCTGATTTTGGTATCAGAGTAACACTAGTCTCATAAAATTAGTTGGGAAGTATTCCCTTCTATGTTTTCTAAAGTTTTTGGGGATTGGTATTACCTCATCCTTAATTATTTGGTAGAATTTACTAGTGAAGACATCTGGGCCTGGAATTTTTCCTTGTTGCAAAGTTTTAACTATAAAATATAAATTTTAGTAGATATAGATTCACTCATATTATCTACTTTTTTATTGCTATATAATTCACATACTATAAAATTCACTTTTTAAGTAAACAATTTAATAATTTTTAGTGTATTCACATAGTTGTGAAACCATCATATAATTTCATAAATTTTCATCTCCCTCCCCAAAAATCCTCCCATGCTCATTAGCAGACATTCCTTATTCACCCCCTCACCCTCAAATCCTGGCAACTACTTTCTGTCTTTATGGGTTTGCTTATTCTGGGCATTTCATATAAATGGAATCATGTAGTATGTGACCTTTTGTGGCTGGCTTCTTTCACTTAGCATAATGTTTTAAAGGTTCTTCCATGTTGTAGTATTTATATGTACTTCCTTAATATTTATAGTTGAATATTATTCCATTGTATGGACATACCATTCTATATTTACCCATTCATCAGTGATGGATATGAGGGTTGTTTCCATTTTTTGGCTACTCCATAGCAGCCAATATTGCTATAAACATTTGTGTACAGGTTTTTGTGTGAACATACTTTTTCATTTCTCTTGGGATTTATACATAGGAGTAAATTGCTCCTTTGGCAACTCTATGTTTAACTTCTTGAGATACTGCCAAACTGTTTTCCAAAGTGGCTGCACCATTTTATATTTCTGCCAGCAATGTATGAAAGTTTCAATTTCTCCACATTCTTGTCAACACTCTTTTTATTGTCTTTCTTTTTATTATAGCCATCATAGTGTGGTTTTGAGTTTTATTTTCTTAGTGACTAATAATGTTGAACATCTTTTCATATGCTTATTGGCCATTTGTATATATATCTTCTCTGGAGAAATGTCTGTTAAAATTCTTTTCACATTCAAAAAGTGGGTTATTTATCTTTTTATTGTTATGCTGTAAGAGTTTTTTACATACTCTGGAAATTAGTCCCTTATCAGATAAATGATTTATAAATATCTTCTCCCATTCTGTGGGTTGTCTTTTCACTTTCTTGATGGTGCTTTGAAATACAAAACTTTAAAATTTTTATGAAATTTAGTTTACTTATTTTTTTCTTTTGCTGCTTATGCTTTTAGCATATTATCTAGGGAACCACTGCCTAGTCCAAGGTCACAAAAAGTTTGATCTGTGTTTTTTTCTAAGAATTTTACAGCTTCAGCTCTTACATTAAGATCTATGATCCTTAGAGTTAATTTTTGTATATGGTGAGAGGAATTGTTTTCTTTATTTCATTTTTAAACTGGTCACTTCTACTGTATGTCAATTCAATTTATTTTCATGTATTTCTCTTGTATTCTACAATCTTGCTGAATTTGGTTATTTGTTCTGGTAACTGTGTATGTGTGTGTGCATTTCTTAGGATTTTCTATGTTTAAGATGCTGTCATTTGCACCAAGAGATCATTATACTTCATCCTTTCCAATGTGGATGCATTTATTTTGTGTTCTTGCCTAATGCCCTGGCTACAATGTCCAATACAATGTTAAATATGAGTGGTGTGAGTGAGTAGATATCTTTATCTTACTCTGGATCTTAAAAGGAAAGCTTTTAGTCTTTCACCATTGCATATGATGTTAGCAGTTTGTTTTTCATAAATGCCCTTTGTCACTTTTATCCCTAGTTTATTGATTGTTTATTATTAAAAAGGTGTCAGATTTTGTCAAATGCTTTTTCTAAATTTGTTATAATGATCATGTTGTTTTGCCCTTTATTCTATTAATATGGTGTATTAATTTAGTTTTTTTTGAGTGTTGAATTGGCCTTACATTTCTAGAATAAATCCCACATGGTCACACTATATTATCCTTTTTATGTTAATGGATTCATTTTGTAGTATTTTATTGAGAATTTTTGTGCCTGTATTCCTAATGATTATTAGTCTTTAGTTTTATTTTTTTATATTGTCTTAGTCTGGTTTTGGTATCAGGGCCACAGAAAATGAGTTGGAAAATGTTCCCTATTATTTTGAAAAGTGTTTGAAAGACTGATATTAATTCTTCTTTTTCTCCAAGCTTTATTGAGATATAATTGACAAATAAAAAATTGTATATGTTCAAAGTGCATAATGTGATGTTTTGGTATGTGTATACTTTGTGAAATATTTACCACAATCAAGCTAATTAATACACACACACACACACACGAGTGTGTGTGTAATATATATACATTATATATTACATATATATATATATAAAACCTCACATATTTATCTATTTTTTTGAGGTGAGAACTCTTGGGTTTTACTCTTTCAAGTATGCAACACATTATAGTTACCATTCTGTACATATGTCTTCATACCTTACTCATTTTATAACTGAAAATTTGTATCCTTTGACCAACATCTCCCCAATTCATTAATCCCCCGATACTGGTAACCACCAATTAGTTACTGTGAGTTTGGCTTTTTTAGATTCCATATATAAATGAGACATGGCAGTATTTTTCTCTATATATCTGGCTTATTTCACTTAGCATAATGTCCTCTAGGTTCATTCATGTTGTTGCAAGTGGCAGGGTTTCCATCCTCGTTAAGGGTAAATAATATTATATATATATATATATATATATATATATATATATATATATATATATATGCGCCACATTTTCTTTATTTATCTATTGACAGACAGATGGTTTCCATATGTTGGCTTTGAAAAATGCTGCAATAAACATGGGAGTGCAGATATATCTTTGCAATAGTGATTTTATTTCTTCTGGATATGTACCCACAAGTGAGATTGCTTGTCATATGGTAGTTCTATTATTAATTTTTTTTTAGCAACTTCTATACTGTTTTCCATAGTGACTATACCAATTTCCATTCCCATTAACATTGCATAGGGTTCCCTTTTCTCCACATTTGCTCCAACAATTATCTTTTGAATTTTTGATAGCAGCCATCCTAACAGGTTGAATTGATATCACATTTTGGTTTCGATGTGCATTTCCCTGATGATTGGTAATGTTGAGCATCTTTTCATATACCTGTTGGCCATTTGTATTTCTTCTTTGAAAATATGTTTATTCAGGTCCTTTGCTCACTTTTAAATTGGGTTATTTGGTTTTTGTTATTGAGTTATTTGAGTTCCTTATATAGTTTGACTATTAATCTCTTATCAGATATATTGTTTGCTCCCATTCCATAGGTTGCCTTTTCATTTTGTTGTTTTTTTTCTGTGTAGAAACTTTTTAGTTTGATGTGATTCCACTTGTTTATTTTTGCTTTTGTTACCAAATCCAAAATACATCACCAAGCTCAATGTCAAGAAGCTTTTCCCATACATTTTCTTCTTGGAAGAAAAGGTTTTAGTTCTTATGTTTAAGTCTTTAATACATTTGAAGTTGATTTTTGTGTATAGTGTAAGATAAGGGTCCAATTACATTCTTTTGTATGTAGATATCCAGTTTTTTTAAACATTATTTATTGAAGAAACTATCTTGGCACCTTTGTCAAAGATTAGTTGTCCATATTGCATGGGCTTATTTCTGGGTTTTCTATTTCATATAATTGGCCTGTATGTCTGTTTGTTTTTATACAGTGCCATACTGTCTTGATTGCTATAGCTTTATATTATAATTTTTAAAATATATTTTATTGGGGAATTGGGGGAGAGGAACAGTGGGGAATTGGGAAAGGGGTACAGCCAAGATGTTGTCCTTCAGACTTAGTTGTGGAGGGCTCAGCAAGCTCAGCTCCGAGTCCAGTTGCCATCTGGCTGCCCATGGGCAGCTCGTGGCTGCTCAGCACAAGGTACTGTGTTCAATCTTAGTTGTGGGTGAGCGTAGCCCATCACTGGAATAGGCAATCTTGTTGTTAGTAGCACAGGCTATAGCTCAGCGGGAGCTCAACTCGAGTGCAGCTCACTGGCCCATGTGGGAATCGAACCAGAGATTCTGTTGCTCAGAGCTCGCATTCTTCTTCTTTGTTTTTCCTTTTTTTTTTTTTTTTTTTTAGGTGAGCCATCAGCGGCAGCTCAGCTAGAGCCTGAGAATCGAACCAGCGACCATGTTGCTCAGAGCTTGTACTTTTGAGTGAGCTCTTAACCAACTGAGCCACTTGGCCAGCCCCACTGAGAAAAGCATATCTTTAAAGTATAGGCCTGCCTTAGAGCTCGCACTCTTAAGCAAGCTCTTAACCAACTGAGCCACTCGGCCGTCGCCTTTGTATTATAACTTACTCAAGATTACATTATCTATTTATTTTTTTGTGGTTCCATATGAATTTTAGAATTGTTTTTTTTTCTAGTTCTGTGAAAAATGTCATTGGAATTTTGTTTGGGATTGTATTAAATCTGTAGATAGTTTTGGGTAGAACAGACAGTTTAACGATTTAAGTTTCCCAGTTAAAAAAACCTCGGATATATTTCCATTTATTTGTGTCTTTTTCAATTCTTTCATCAGTATTCTATAGTTTTTGAAGTACAGATGTTTCATGTCCTTGGTTACATATATTCCTAAGTATTTTATTCTTTATTGATGCTATTGTGAATGGGCTTGTTTTTTTCAAATTCTTTTTCAGATAGTATGTTCTTAGTGTATGGAAACACAACAGATTTTTGTATCCTGAAACTATATTGAATTTGTTTTAACATTTTTTTGGGCGGGTCTTTAGGATTTTCTATATATATGATCATGTCATCTGCAAAAAGACAATATTACTTATTCATTTCTGACTTGAATGCTTTTTATTTCTTTTTATTACCTAATTGCTTTGCCTAGGACTTCTAGTATGACGTTGAACAGACATGGTGAGAGAGGGCATCCTTGTCTTGTTCCTGATCTTAGAGGAAAAACTTGCAGTTTCTTACCATTGAGTATTATGTTAACTTAGGGCTTGTCATATATGGCCTTTTTCTTTCTTTCTTTTTACATCTTTTATTGTGAAATAAACATTTTTTAAAAATTAGTTTCAGGTGTACAACACAATGCAATAGTTATACTTTTTACCCCTCAAAGTGACAACCCTCCTCCCCCAGTTCACCACCCCACTCCTCCCGCCCATATCATACATAGCTATTACAATTTCTTTGACTCCCTTCTGCAGTATACTCCACATCCCGTGGCTATCTATATATTCAGTTACAGTTGGCATACAATATTATACAACATCAGCTTCAGGTGTACAGTGCAGTGATCAACAGTCTACTCCATCCATGAAGTGGTCTCCCTAACAAGATATGTGACCATCTGACATGCCACAAAATTTTTACAATATTATTATATTCCCCGAACTGTGTTTCATACCACTGTGGCAATATTGTAGTTGTCTATGTATGCTGTCTAATCCCTTCCCCTTCTGCCCTTATCCCCACCCGTCTCCCTACTAGCAACCCTCAGTTTTTCCTCTATATCTATGAGTCTGTTTATTTGTTCGTTTATTCAGTTTTTCAGATTCCACATATAAGTGAGATCGTATGGTATTTATCTTTCTCCGACTGACTTATTTCACTTAACATCATAGTCTCTTCACAACATTATCAGTTACATTCCAAGAACTGCCCCCATATTCCTGCGGAAACATTGTAGTCACCCACCTACACTGTCCAAAACCTTGCCCCTCTCCCTCATCCCCACTCCCTCCCAGACAGCAACCATCAGTTTTTCCTTTATATCTGCTTGATATGACTTCAATCTTCTTAAATTTACTGAGACTTGTTTTGTGGCCTAACGTGGTCTATCTTGGAAAATGTCCCATGTGCACTTGAGAAGAATGTATATTCTGTTGTTTCAGGGTGAAATACTCTAAAAATATCAACGAAGTCCAGCTGGTCTAACGTGTCATTTAAGGCCGCTCTTTCCATGTTGATTTTCTGTCTAGAGGATCTGTCCATTGGTGACAATGGGGTGTTGAAGTCCCCTACTATGATAGCGTTACTGTTGATCTCTGTCTTTATGTCTGTCAAATTCTGTTTTATATAATTAGGAGTTCCTATGTTGGGTGCATAGATGTTTATTAGGGTTATCATGCGCTTCTTTGTTTTTATTGTAGTCATTTTAAAGTCTATTTTGTCCAAAATAAGTACTGCTACTCCAGCTTTTTTCTTCTTCTCATTTCCATTTGCATGAAATATCTTATTCCATCTGTAAATAGCATATACATGTGTCCTATTTTCTTATCCACTCACACTCTCTGTCTTTTGATTGGAGCATTTAGCCCATTCACATTTAAAATGATTATTGATAGGTGCATATGTATTGCCATTTTGTTATTTGTATTCCTGGTCTTCCTGGGTTAGCTTGTTTACCCCTTTCTTCTGTTTAAAAAAGCCCTTTTAACATTTCTTGCAATGCTGGCTTGGTAGTAATGAATTCCTTAAGCTTATTTTTTTCTGAGAAGCTCTTTATCTCTCCTTCAATTTTAAGTGATAGCCATGCTGGGTAGAGCAATATTGGTTGTAGGCCTTTATTTTGTGTCACTTTGAATATCTCCTGCCACTCCCTTCTGGCCTGCAGAGTTTCTGTAGACAAGTCAGCTGTTAGTCTAATAGGAGTTCCTTTGTATGTAACCTGCTGTCTTTCTTTTGCTGCCTTTAGGATTCTGTCTCTGTCTTTAACCTTTGCCATTTTCACTAGGATGTGTCTTGGTGTGGACCTGTTTGGGTTCAGCTTGTTTGGAACCCTCTGCACTTCCTGGGCATGTATGTTGATTTCCTTCACCAGGGTAGGGAAGTTTTCAGTCATTATTTTTTCAAATACATTCTCGACCCCTTGCTTCTTCTCTTCTCCTTCTGGTAGTCCTATGAGTTGAGGGTGGTTGCGCTGCATCTTGTCCCATAGGGCTCTTAAACTATTTTCATTGTTTTTTATTCTTTGGTCTTTTTGCTGTGCCAGCTGGGTGATTTCTGCTATTTTGTCTTCCAAATCACTGATCCGCTCCTCTGCTACATCTACTCTACTGGTGATTCCTTCAAGTGTGTTCTTCATTTCAGTTATTGTATTCTTTAGTTCTAACTGGTTGTTTTTTATGATTTCTCTATCCTTCCTTATGTCCTCACTAAGTTTCTTAAACATTCTTATCAGTGTTCTAAACTGTGTCTCTGAAAGGTTGGATCCCTCTGTTTCATTTAGTTCCATTTCTAGAGGTTTCTTCTGATCTTTTACTTGTGACATGTTTCTGTGTTTCCTCATTCTGGCTGTCGCTCTGGGATTGCTTTGATGTATTAGATAGATCACCAGGAGAGCCCTGGCTGGATCATGCAGGCACACAGCTCATGGCCCAACACGCCCAGGAAGACTCCTAGTCTCAGCCTGTCCCAATCAGCTGCTCGCAGATCAGGCCGAGCAGCCTGACAACCAATCACCAGCCTGGCAACTCTGCAAGCTCAATGCGGGAAGCAGGGACCCGAGGTGGCTCGTGCACTCCTGCATCTCAGTGAGCAACCTGTTGGAGCCGGAGCGCACCCACCAGGTGTTTCCCTGGCAACGCAGCACAAGCCGAGCGGAGGGTGGGGATCCAAGGTGGTTCGCACACTCCTGGGTTTCAGTGAGCAACCTGTTGGAGTTGGAGGGCACCTGCCCAGCATTTCCCTGGCAACGCAGAATAAGCTGGGTGGAGGGTGGGGATCCAAGGCCGCATGCGCCCGCACGCACACACGTGTGCGCACACACACTTCTGCGCCAATTCCACCAGACCAATGAGGTCCCAGACCTGACCCTCTGTGGGAGGGTCCAACCCTGAAAAAATGGCACCTTCCTATATACCAGTCGCATGCAAGCTCCACACCAGGGGAACAATAGTCCAAAAACCTCCAGCCTTTGCACCAAAGGTGCTCAGTTCAGTCCCTCCCCACAGGCTCCTGGGCCCGGCTCACACAGCCACTCCCTCCACCAGGAATCAGGTAAGTGCTCACAGGTGAGCGAACCCATATGCCGGCCCCACTAATTCTCTATCTGCTCTCAGCCTCACCGAGCTGAGCAGAGTCCTCACTAATTTCTACTGCCAGCTATCTTGGAACTCCTCTTCCCGGCAAAGGAACTCTGGGCTGGTGAGCTTGTTGTGCAGCCGGAGGGTCTCTCCCCCAACCGGAGAAGCCTCGCAATGGCTGAGGCTTCCCTCACGGGGTTCGTTCGCCCTCTCTCCTCTCTGCCCCTCCTACCAGACCCGACGTGGGCTCCTCTTTAAATTCTTCCTTTAGTGGTTCTGTTCATCCAGTGTTCTGGGGACCTCCAGGGTTGAATGTTGTATAAATTTTTTGTGATTTTTGTGTGATCCTGAGAGATAGTTAGCACAGTGTCTGTCTATTCCACCATTTTACTGGAAGTCCATATATGGCATTTATTATGTGGAAATACATTCTTTTTTTTTTTTTTTTTTGAGGGCAGTGTCACTGGCCCTCTCATGTGGGACTGAACTGGGGCCGCTGGCTTCCCAAGCCAGCACTTAACCACCGCGCCACTCAGCCGGCCCTGGATGTACATTCTTTTTCTTCAAAATTTATTTAGTTTTTTAATCATGAAAGGATGTTGAATTTTGTCTAATGCTTTTTCTGCATGTATTGAAATGATCATATGATTTTTATCCTTAATCTGTTGATATATCGCATTTATTGATTTGCATGTGTTGAACAATCCTTGCATCTCAGGGATTAATCCCACTTGATCATAATGTATGACCCTCTTGATGTGCTGTTCAATTTGGTTTGCAAGTATTTTGTTGAGGATTTATGCATAATCAAGGATACTGGCCTGTAGTTTTCTTTTTTTGTAGTGTCCTTGTCTGACTTTTGTATCAGGCTAATGCTGGACTTGTAAAATGAGTTTTGAAGCATTCTTTCCTCTTCAGTTTTTGAAACAAGATGAAAAAGACTGGTGTTAATTCTTCTTTAGAATTTCATAGAATTCATCAGCGAAGCACGCTGGTCCTGGGCTTAACAGTGTTGAGAGATATTTTGTTACTAATTCAATGTTCTTACTTTGTTATTGGTATGTTCAGGTTTTCTACTTCTTTATGATTCAGGGTTAAAAAAAATTTTTTTTTTTATTGGTGGAACAGTGTTTTTCCAGGACCAATCAGCTCCAAGTCAAGTAGTTTTTTCAATCTAGTTGTGGAGGACGTTTTGCCAGAACCCATCAGCTCCAAGTCAAGTAGTTGTCTTCAATCTAGTTGTGGAGGCACAGCTCCTTGGCCCATGTGGGGATCGAACTGGCAACCTTGGTGTTATGAACCTGTGCTCCAACCACTTGAGCTAAGCAACCACCCCTATGATTCAGGTTTGATAGGTTGTATGTTTCTAAGTTTATCCATTTCTTCTAGGTTATACTATTTCTTCACATGTAATTGTTCATTATGTTCTCTTAAGATCCTTTGTGTTCCTGTGGTATCAGTTGTAACATCTCTTTCATTTCTGATTTTATTTATTTGAGTCTTTTTCTTTCTTAGTCTAGCTAATGGTTTGTCAATTTTGTTTATCTTTTGAAACTATCAACAGCTTCATTGATCTCTCTATTGTTTTTCTAGTCTGTATTTCATTTATTTCTTCTCTGATCTTTGTTATTTCCTTTTTTCTGTTTATTTTAGGCTTAGTTTGTTCTCCTTTTTGTAGTCCTTGAAGTATGAAGTTAGTTGTTTATTTGAGATCTTTCTTTTGTTTGAGTGTAGGCATTTTTGGTGTAAACTTCCCTCTTAGAACTGCTTTTGCTTCATCCACATAGGATTGGATATGTTGTGCTTACTTTTTTGTTTATCTCAAGATTTAAAAAATTTCTCTTTTATTCTCTTTTGACCGATTGTTAAAATTCTACGTATTTGTGAATTTTTTAGTTTACCTCATGTTATCAATCTATTCTCATGTCATTGTGGTTAGAAAAGACACTTGCTATGATTTGTATCTTTTTAAATTTGTTAAGGCTTGTTCTGTGATCCATCTGGGAAAATGTTCCATGTGCACTTGAGAAGAATGTATATTCACTGCTGTTGGATTAAATGGTCTGTATACATCTGTTAGGTCCATTTGATCTAAACTGTATTTCAAGTCCAATGTTTCTTTATTGATTTTCTGTATGGATGTTCTGTCCATTTTTGAAAATGGGATACTGAAGTCCCCTACTATTATTGTATTGCTATATATTTCTCCCTATTATCGTGTTGCTATATATTTCTCTCTTAATATTTGCTTTATATGTTTAAGTGCTCTGATGTTAAATACATGTACATTTATAATTATTATATCCTCTTGATGAATTGATACCTTTATCCCTATGTAATAACCTTCCTTTATCTCTTATTACAGTTTTTTACTTAAACCCCATTTTGTCTGATATAAATATAGCTACTCCTGCTCTCTTTTGGTTTCCATTTGCATGGAATATTGTTATCCATCCCTTCACTTTGAGCCTATGTGTGTTCTCAAAGCTGAAGTGAGTCTCTTATATGGATGGTTCTTTAAAAAAAATCCATTCATCCACTCTATGTGTTTTGAATGGAGATATTAACCCATTTAGATTTAAAGTAATTGTAATAAGTAAGGACTCGCTATTGCTATTTTGTAATTGCTGTCTGTCTGTTTTGTAGTTCATTTGTTCCTTTTTTTCCTCTCTTGCTGTCTTCCTTGTTGTTGTTTTTTAAAGATTTTTTTATTGGGGAGCTGGGGGAGGGGAACAGCATTGGGGAATCAGGGAAGGAGAATAGACAAGTTGCTGTCTTTTTGTTCTTCAGTCTAGTTGTGGAGGACATTGCTTCACTGTTGGTATCATCATTGTGCTCTTCCCAGATGAGGCAGATCCGTCACTGGCCTCTGGATGGTCACTCATCACGGCTATTGGCAGCTCACGGGGCTGCCAGCCGCTCACGCTGGCTGCCGGTCACTCATTGTATCCTATGGCAGCCCACTACAGCAGGGGCTGCAGCCTACTCCGTCACCGGGGCTCGCACAGCCCAGGTCCAGGTGGAGCTGTTGTTAGCCGTAGAGGGCAGTGTAACTGGCCCTCATATGTGGGATCCGAACTGGGGCCACTGGAATCCCAAAACCAGCTCTTAACCAATGCGCCACTCGGCCAGCCCTCTCTTCCTTTTTGATTTGCTGATTTTCTGTAGTGGTATTCTTTGATTCTTTTCGCTTTATCCATTGTGTATCTATTAAAAGTTTTTGCTTTGTGATTACCATGAGGCTTACATAAAACATCTTGTAACAGTCTATTTTAAGCTAACAACTTAATTTTTATCTCATACAAAAAAACTCCACTTTTTTACTCTCCCTCCCAAATTTTATGTATATTCATTAACAAATTATTGTAGCTACAGTTATCTGTACATCTTTTGTCGTTTAATCTTTATACTAGATTTAAAGGAATTTACACATCATCATTAGAGCATTAGAGTAGTCAAAATATACTGTATACTATATACTTATCTTTTTAAAAATTTTTTAATTAGCTTCAGGTGTACAACACAGTGCAATAGTTATACTTTTTACCCCTCAAAGTGACAACCCTCCTCCCCCAATTCTCCCCCCACTCCTTCCCCCCCATATTATACATATCTATTACAATCCCTTTGACTCCCTTCCACTGTATAATCCACATCCCGTGACTATCTATATATTCAATTACAGTTGGTATACAATATTATACAACATCAGTTTCAGGTATACAGTGCAGTGATCAAGCCTCTACTCCATCCATGAAGTAGTCTCCCTAACAAGGCATGTGACCATCTGTCACCCCACAAAATATTTGCAACATTATTATATTCCCCGAACTGTCTTTCATATCCCTGTGACAATATTGTAGTAACCTATTTATGTTGTCTAATCCCTTCCCCTTCTCCCTCATCCCCAACCCCCTCCCAACTAGCAACCCTGTTTTTCCTCTATATCTATGAGACTGTTTCCGTTTACTTTGCTCATTCATTCAGTTTTTCAGATTCCACATATAAGTGAGATCATATGGTATTTGTCTTTCTTCAACTGACTTATTTCACTTAACATAATAGTCTCTAGGTCCACCCATATCGTTGCAAATGGTACAATTTCATTCTTCTTTATAGCGGAGTAATACCCCATTGTATAAATATACCATAGTTTCTTAATCCAGTCATCTACTGATGGGCATTTCGGTTGTTTCCAAGTCTTGGCTATTGTAAATAGCACTGCAATAAACATAGGGGTGCATATATTTATTCGAATTAGTGTCTTGGATTCCTCTGGGTAGATACCCAAGAGTGGAATTGCTGGGTCATATGGCAGTTCCATTTCCAGTTTTTTGAGATTCGTCCATACTGATTTCCATAATGGCTGCACCAATTTCTGATTTTATTTTATTTATTTATTTATTTTATTTTATTTTATTTTAATTAATTTCAGGTGTACAACACAGTGTAATAGTTATACATTTTACCCCTCAAAATGACAACTCCCCACCCCCAATTCACCACCCCACTCCCCCCCATATCATATATATCTATTATTCTTCCTCTAACTCTCTTCCACAGTATAATCCACATCCCATGGCTATCTATATATATTCAATTACAGTAGGTATACCACCTCCACTTTAGTAATACAGTGCAGTGATCAAACCTCTACTCCATCCATGAAATGGTCTCCCTAACAAGACCTATGATCATCTGACATTCCACAGAATATTTATAACATTATTAATTATATTCCCCAAACTGTTTTTCCTATCCCAGTGGCAATATTGTAGTTGCCTATTTTTGCTGTCTAATCCCTTCCCCTTCTCCCTCATCCCCATTCCTCTCCCAATTAGCAACCCTGATTTTTCGTCTATATCTATGAGACAGTTTCTGTTTACTTTGCTCATTCATAGTTTTTCAGATTCCACATATGAGTGAGATCATATGGTATTTGTCCTTCTCTGACTGACTTATTTCACTCAACATTATAGTCTCTAGGTCCATCCATATCATTGCAAATGGCACGATTTCATTCTTCCTTATAGCGGAGTAATACTACATTGTATAAATATACCACAGTTTCTTAAACCAGTCATCTACTGATGGGCATTTTGGTTGTTTCCAAGTCTTAGCTATTGTAAATTGTGCTGCTATGAACATGGGGGTGCATAACTTTTTTTGAATAAGTGTCTTGGTTTTTTCAGGATAAATACCTAGGAGTGGAATTGCTGGGTCAAACGGTAGCTCTATTTCCAGTTCTTTGAGATACCTCCATACTGACTTCCATAGTGGCTGCACCAATCTGCAGTCCCACCAACAGTGCAGCAGGGTCCCCTTTTCCCCACAGCCCCGCCAGCACTTGTTGTTTGTTGATTTGTTGATGATAGCCATTCTGACTGGAGTGAGGTGGTATCTCATGGTGGTTTTTATTTGCATTTCCCTAATGACCAGTGAGGTTGAACTTTTTTTCATATGCCTGTTGGCCATCTGTATGTCCTCTTTAGAGAAATGTCTCTTCATATCTTCTGCCCATTTTTTAATTGGGTTGTTTGTTTTTTTGGTGTTGAGTTTCATGAGTGTTTTATAAATTTTGGATATTAACCCTTTATCAGATATATCGTTGGCAAATATATCCTCCCATTCAGTAGGCTTCCTTTTTGTTTTATTAATGGTTTCCTTTGTTGTGAAAAAACTTTTAAGTCTGATATAATCCCATATGTTCATTTTTTCTTTTACTTCCCTTGCCCGTAGGGATGTATCAGTAAAAATATTGCTCCAGGTAATGTCTGCAAATGTACTCCCTATATTTTCTTTTAGGATTTTTATGGTGTCAGGTCTTACATTTAAGTCTTTAATCCATTTTGAATTTGTTCTTGTATAAGGCGTAAGGAGATGATCCAGTTTCATTTTTTTGCATGTGTCAGTCCAATTTTCCCAGCACCATTTATTGAATAGACTATCTTTACTCCAGTGTAAATTCTTGCTTCCCTTGTCATAGATTAACTGTCCATAAATGCTTGGATTTATTTCTGGGCTCTCTGTTCTGTTCCACTGATCGATGTGCCTGTTTTTATGCCAATACCAAACTGTCTTGATTACTGTGGCCTTGTAGTAGGTTTTGATGTCTGGTAGCGTGATCCCCCTGACTTTGTTTTTATTTCTCAGAATTGCCGAGGTTATTCTGGGTCTTTTATGATTCCATATACATTTTAGGATTGTATTTTCTATTTCTGTGAAAAATGCCCTTGGTAGTTTGATAGGAATTGCATTGAATCTATATATTGCTTTAGGCAGTATGGACATTTTAACTATATTAATTCTTCCTATCCATGAGCATGGTAGGTGTTTCCATTTATTTGTATCTTCTATGATTTCTTTCTTCAGTGTCTTATAATTTTCTGAGTACAGATCTTTCACTTCTTTGGTTAAATTTATTCCTAGGTATTTTATAGTTCTTGACGCAATTGTAAATGGGACAGTTTTCTTAATTTCTCTTTCCGTTAGTTTATTATTGGTATATGCAAATGCCACTGATTTCTGAACATTGATTTTATATCCTGCTACTTTACTGAATTCATCTATCAGTTCCAATAGTTTTTTGATGGAGTCTTTGGGGTTCTCTATATACAGTATCATGTCATCTGCATATAATGACAATTTTACTTCTTCCTTGCCAATTTGGATGCCTTTTATTTCTTTTTGTTGTCTGATTGCTGTGGCTAGAACTTCCAGCACTATGTTGAATAAAAGAGGAGAAAGTGGACAGCCTTGTCTTGTTCCTGATCTTAAGTGGAATGGTTTTAGCTTTTCCCCATTGAGTATGATGTTAGCTGTAGGTTTATCATATATGGCTTTTATTATGTTGAGATATGGTCCCTGTATTCCCACTTTGCTAAGGGTTTTTAACATAAATGGCTGTTGGATTTTGTCAAATGCTTTTTCTGCATCTATTGAGATGACCATGTGATCTTTATCCTTCATTTTGTTGATGTGGTGTATCACATTAATTGATTTACGGATGTTGAACCAGCCTTGCGCACTAGGGATGAATCCCACTTGATCATGATGTATGATCTTCTTAATATATTGCTGAATTCTGTTTGCTAATATTTTATTGAGAATTTTTGCATCTATATTCATCAGGGAGATTGACCTGTAGTTTTCCTTTTTTGTGATGTCTTTATCTGGTTTTGGAATCAGGGTGATAGTGGCTTCATAAAAAGAGTTTGGGAGCCTTCCCTCCTTTTGGATTTTTTGGAATAGTTTGAGAAGAATAGGTGATAGTTCTTTTTTGAATGTTTGATAAAATTCACTTGTGAAGCCATCTCGTCCAGGGCTTTTGTTTTTTGGGAGCTTGTCAATTACTGATTCAATTTCCTTGGTAGTAATCAGGGTATTTAGATTTTCTGTTTCTTCTTGCGTTAGCTTTGGAAGGTTGTATGCTTCTAGAAAATTATCCATTTCTTCCAGATTGTCAAATTTGTTGGCATATAGTTGCTCATAGTAATTTCTTAGAATTTTTTGTATTTCTGTGATGTCTGTAGTCATTTCCCCTCTTTCATTCCTGATTTTGCTAATTTGAGTCCTCTCTCTTTTTTTTTGGATGAGCCTGGCTAGAGGTTTGTCAATTTTGTTTATCTTCTCAAGAAACCAGCTCTTGGTTTCATTGATCTTTTGAATTGTTTTTCTGTTCTCTATATTGTTTATTTCTGCTCTGGTCTTTATTATCTCCTTTCTTGTACTCCCCTTCAGCCTCTTTTGCTGTTCTTTTTCCAGTTCCCTTAGGTGTAAGGATAACGTGTTGATTTGAGATTTTTCTTCCTTCTTTAGGTAGGCTTGCACTGTTATAAACTTCCCTCTTAGGACTGCTTTCGCAGCATCCCAGAGATTTTGGGTCGTGGTGTTTTCATTTTCGTTTGTCTCGAGGTATCTTTTGATTTCCTCCTTGATCTCCTTTGTGACCCACTCATTATTTAATAGCATATTGTTTAGCCTCCATTTATTTGTCAGCTTCCCGGATTTCTTCTTATAATTGATTTCTAGTTTCATAGCATTGTGGTCAGAGAATACAGTTGAAATGATTTCAGTCTTCTTAAATTTATTGAGACTTGTTTTGTGGCCTAACATGTGGTCTATCTTAGAAAATGTTCCATGTGCACTTGAAAAGAACGTATATTCTGTAGCTTTGGGATGAAATGCTCTGAAAATGTCTGTTAAATCCAGCTGGTCTAATGTGTCATTTAAGGTCGCTGTTTCCACATTGATTTTCTGTCTGGAGGATCTGTCCATTAGTGACAGTGGGGTGTTGAAGTCCCCTACTATGATAGTGTTACTGTTGATCTCTGTCTTTATGTCTGACAATATCTGTTTTATATATTTAGGGGCTCCTATGTTAGGTGCATAGATGTTTACTAGAGTTATGTCCTCTTGTTGGATCGATCCCTTCATTACTATGAAGTGTCCTTCTTTGTCCTTTGTTATATTCTTCAATTTAAAGTCCATTTTATCTGATATAAGTAACACTACTCCAGCTTTTTTCTCAGTACCATTTGCATGAAATATTTTAGTCCATCCCTTTACTTTCAGCCTGTATGAGTCTTTGGATCTGAGGTGAGTCTCTTGTATACAGCATATGCTGGGTTCTTGCTTTCTTATCCATTCAGCCACCCTATGTCTTTTTATTGCAGCATTTAATCCATTTACATTTAATGTGATTATTGATAGGTGTGTATTTATTGCCATTTTCTTATTTGTGTTTGTAGTCTTTCATAGGTTGTTTTTCTCTTCTACTTAAAGAAGCCCTTTTAGCATTTCCTGCAAAGCTGGCTTGGTGGTAATGAATTCCCTTAACTTATTTTTTTCTGCAAAGCTTCTTATCTCGCCTTCAATTTTAAATGATAACCTTGCTGGATACAGCAATCTTGGTTGTAGGCCTTTATTTTTCATCACTTTGAAAACCTCCTGCCACTCCCTTCTGGCCTGCAAAGTTTCTGTAGAAAAGTCAGCTGATAATCTTATGGGGGTACCCTTGTAAGTAACTTGCTGCCTTTCCCTTGCTGCTTTAAGGATTCTGTCTTTGTCCTTAACCCTTGCCATTTTCACTATAATGTGTCTTGGAGTGGGCCTGTTAGGAATCATCCTGGTTGGAACTCTCTGCACTTCCTGGGCTTGTATTTCAATGTCCTTTGCCAGGTTAGGGAAGTTTTCAGACATTATTACTTCAAATATATTCTCAATCCCTTGCTCCCTCTCTTCTCCTTCTGGTACTCCAATGACCCGTGGGTTATTGCATTTGATGTTGTCCCCCAGCTCTCTTAAACTATTTTCCATGTTTTTCATTCTTTTTTCTTTTTGTTGTTCCGCATGGGTGATCTCTGCTATTTTGTCTTCTAAGTCACTGATTCGATTTTCTGCTTCATCCAATTTGCTAGTGATTCCATCAAGTTTGTTATTTAATTCAGTAATTGTGTTCTTAAGTTCTAGCTGGTTGCTTTTCATGATTTCTCTATCCTTCTTTATATTTTCATTAATTTCCTTGAACATTCTAATAATCAGTGTTCTGAAATCTGTCTCCAATAGGTTGGTTACCTCTATTTCCTCTATTTCCACTGATTCAGGAAGTTTCTTCTGTTCTTTTATTTGTGTTATGTTTCTTTGTCTCCCCATTCTGGCTTACTCTTTGTGTTTGCTTCAATATAACAGATAGATCCCCCAGATTTCTCAGTCTTTTCTGGGTAAACTTATATGATGTGTATCCTTTATATTTGAATTACTCAGTCTCCCTATTCTCCTGTGCTTGTATCTGAGGTGTTCCTTGTGTCGTGCGTCCTCACTTGTTGAAGTTTTAGTTTTGATTACTTT
Organism: Aselliscus stoliczkanus; assembly: GCA_033961575.1. Classification (NCBI taxonomy): domain Eukaryota; kingdom Metazoa; phylum Chordata; class Mammalia; order Chiroptera; family Hipposideridae; genus Aselliscus; species Aselliscus stoliczkanus. The sequence goes on along the minus strand of CM066728.1, from coordinate 16,184,899 downwards.
TGGATTGTCAGTAGGTGGGATTGACTCCCAGATTGATCAGCTGTGAGAATCAGCAGCGTCTGCAGTTTATGAGCTGCTGTGAGAGGATTGACCCCTCTGATGAAACTTGGACCCTATGGGTCCTAGTACCTGTAGCAACTTCCTTTTGTGTGTGATTCTTGTATGTCAAACCCAGAAATGCTCTGGTTTTATCTAAAGTTGGCCTCCGGGTATGATGATTCTTGTGTCTGTTCGTTTGGACCCACTGCGTGTGGCTAAGATCCCCGCTCCGCGTCTCTCGGGGACCTGCGTCTCTGCCCGGTGTGCTGCGTGTCCGAGTGAGTCTTCTTTTTCCCCTGCTCCTGGGTTTAAGGCTTCTGCCTTGGAGCCGGGGCGCGCCCGCGCGGTGCTCCTGCTGCTCTCCCAAAGAGACTGCCGGGGTTTAAGGGACTGTGTGCCCCCTGCCCCGAGGCTCAGATCCCCGCTCCGTCTCTCGGGGACCTGTGTTTCCACCCGGCGTGCTGCTAGTCCGAGCGAGTCTTCTTTTTCCCCTGCTCCCGGGTTTCAGGCTTCTGACTCAGAGCCAGTGCGCGCCCGCGCGGATCTCCTGCTGCTCTCCCAAACGGTCTGCCGGTATTTAGGGGACTGCACACACCGTGCCGTGTGGCTCCGATCCCCACTCCGTCTCTCTGGGACCTGTGACTCCAGCCGGCGCACTGCGTCTCCGCAGGCGAGTCCTCTGATTCCCCCTGCTCCCGGGTTTAAGGCTTCTGCCTCGGAGCCGGCGGGCGCCCGCGCAGTTCTCCTGCTGCGCTCCTGGAGGGACTGCCGCCGGGGTTCAGGGGACTGCGCGCACCTTTCCGCGCGGCTCCGATCCCCGCTCCGTCTCCCGGGGACCTGCGTCTCCGTGGGCGAGTTCTCCGTTTTCCCCTGCTCCCGGGTTTCAGGCTTCTGCGCTCCGCGGGACCTGGTGGGCACAGAGACTGATCCCTGAAACGGGAGGGTGCAGGGACTGATCTTGCCCTGTCGCTGCGGGGCTCTGTACCCGGCTTCCTGGGGACCCGGCGAGCCGCGGGTGCAGCTCGTACCTGTGCACAGTCGTCTCCTCTCTCTCCTCCCGCACTTCTGATTTTATTAATTTGGGTCTTCTCTCTCTTTTTCTTGGTTAGTTGTGTTAAGGGTTTGTCGATTTTGTTTATCTTTTCAAAAACCAACTCTTGGTTTCATTGCTCTTTTGTATTGTTTTTTTGTTCTCTATTTCATTTATTTCTGTTCTGGTCTTTATTATTTCCTTCCTTATACACCCTTTAGGCTTGTTTTGCTGAGGGGTTTTCGAGTTCCCTTAGGTGTAAATGTAGTCTGTTGATTTGAGATTTTTTCTTCCTTCTTTAGGTAGGCCTGCTCTGCTGTAAACTTTCCTCTTAGGACTGCTTTTGCTGCATCCCAGAGATTTTGGGTCGTGGTGTTTTCATTATCATTTGTCTCGAGGTATCTTTCGATTTCCTCCTTGATCTCATTTTTGACCCACTCACTATTTAGTAGCATGTTATTTAGCCTCCATGTATTTGTAAGCTTTCCAGATTTCTTCTTATAATTGATTTCTAGTTTCATAGCATTATGGTCAGAGAAGACACTTGATATGATTTCAATCTTCTTAAATTTGTTGAGACTTGTTTTGTGGCCTAACAAGTGGTCTATCTTGGAGAATGTTCCACGTGCACTTGAAAAGAGTGTATATTCTGTAGCTTTGGGGTGAAATGTTCTAAAAATATCAATTAAATCCAGCTGGTCTAAAGTGTCATTTAAGGCCACTATGTCCGTGTTGATTTTCTGTCTGGAGGATCTGTCCATTGGTGACAATGGGGTGTTGAAGTCCCCTACTATGATAGTGTTATTGTTGATCTCTGCCTTTATGTCTGTCAGAAGCCATTTTATACATTTAGGAGCTCCTATGTTGGGCGCATAGATGTTTACTAGGGTTATGTCCTCATATTGAATTGATCCCTTTATTATTATGTATTGCTCTTCTTTGTCTTTTATTGTAGTCTTCATTTTAGTCTATTTTGTCTGAAATAAGTATTGCTACTCCAGCTTTTTTTTTTCAGCTGAGCCATCCTGCCTCCTTGTTGGCAGCTCAACAGCAACTCAGCTTGGGCTGGCATCGAACTGCCATTGCTCAGAGCTCAGCTTGCACTTTTGAGCGAGCTCTTAACCAACTGAGCCACTCAGGCGGCCCTAGTCCAGCTTTTTTCTCATTTCCATTTGCATGAAATATCTTATTCCATCCCTTTACTTTCAGTCTGTGTGTGTCTTTTGATCTGAGATGAGTCTCTTGTAGACAGCATATACATGAGTCCTGTTTTCTTATCCACTCAGCCATTCTGTCTTTTGATTGGAGCATTTAGCCCATTCACATTTAAAGTGATTACTGATAGGAGCATATTTATTGCCATTTTGTTATTTGTATTGCTTGTCTTCCTGGGTTAGCTTGTTTTCCCCTGTCTTCTGTTTAAAAAAACCCTTTTAACATTTCCTGCAATGCTGGCTTGGTGGTAATGAACTCCTTAAGCTTATTCTTTTCTGAGAAGCTCTTTATCTCTCCTTCAATTTTAAGTGATAGCCATGCTGGGTAGAGCAATCTTGGTTGTAGGCCTTTATTTTGTGTCACTTTGAATATCTCCTGCCACTCCCTTCTGGCCTGCAGAGTTTCTGAAGAAAAGTCAGCTGTTAGTCTAATAGGAGTTCCTTTGTATGTAACCTGCTCTCTTTCTCTTGCTGCTTTTAGGATTCTGTCCTTGTCTTTAAGCTTTGCCATTTTAATTATGATGTGTCTTTGTGTGGGCCTGTTTGGGTTCAGCCTGTTTGGAACTCTCTGTACGTTCTGGGCTTGTGTGTCAATTTCCTTTACCAGGGTAGGAAAGTTTTCAGTCATTATTTTTTGAAATACATTCTCGACCCCTTGCTTCTTCTCTTCTCCTTCTGGTATTCCTATGATGGTATTCCTATGACGTGAAAATTGTTGTGTTTCATGTTTTCCAAGAGGTCTCTGAAACTATTTTCACTCTTTTTTCTTTTTGTTGTTCCAGCTGGGTGATTTCTGCTATTTTGTCTTCTAATTTGCTGATCTGCTCCTCTGCATCGTCTATTCTATTGGTGATTCCTTCAAGTGTGTTCTTCATTTCAGTTATTGTATTCTTTAGTTCTAACTGGTTTTTTTTTATGGTTTCCCTATCCTTCTTTATGTCCTCGCTAAGTTCCTTAAACATTCTTATCATCAGTGTTCTAAACTCTGTCTCTGAAAGGTTGGATCCCTCTGTTTCATTTAGTTCCATTTCTAGAGTTGTCTTCTGATCTTTTACTTGGGACATATTTCTTTGTTTTTTCATTCTGGCTGTCGTTCTGTGAATGCTTCGATGTATTAGATAGATCACCTAGAAAGAAGAGAGAAGAAAAAAAAAGAAGTGGGAGGGCTCTCTGTCCTCTTTAATCTGCAGAACACTTGCTCAGCAATAAAGAGTCTCTGGGCGACTCAGCACCAGCTATTGGGGGGAAGAGCTTAACGTGTTATGCGCCAGCCTCTCTTTCAGGCTTGCAGTGAGCTTTCCATAATTAGCTGCTGTGTGCTCTGGAACTGTGCTCACTACCAAAAAAAAAAAATCTTCACAGGTTGTTGCAGGTTGTCCGCTACTGCAAAAAAAAACCCCTCTCTGGCCTGTGGAGATATGGGCCAGGCACTGGGGGCTGAGACTGCCTCTGGCAACACAGCTCTAGGTGGGTGGGGCAGGCCCCCAAGACACCACTTGATGTGGTCAGTGGCCCCCACCAAGTCAGAGCAGCATGCACTCTGTACCAGCAATCAGTCCACACAAACTCGCCACCAAAGTCTCAGTTGGATCACGCAGGTGCACAGCTCCCTGCCCAACACTCTCAGGAAAACTCCCCGTCTCAGCCTGTCCCAATCAACTGCCCGCAGATCAGGCTAAGCAGCCCAACAGCCAATCCCCAGCCTTGCAACTCTGCACAAACAGTGAGGAGAGCAGGGACCCAAGGTGGCTGGTGCACTCCTGAGTCTCAGTGAACAGACTGATGCAGCTGGAGAGCACCCGCCCTGCGTTTCCCTGGCTACACAACACAAACAGGGTGAAGGATGGGGATGCAATGAGGCTTGTGCACTCCTGTGTCTCAATGAGCAGCCTGATGGAGCCAGAAGGCACCAGCCTGGCGTTTCTCTGGAAACGCAGCATAAGCAGGGCGGAGGGTGGGAATACAAGGCCTCCTGTGCCAAGTTCACCAGACCAATGGGATCCCAAATCTGACCCTCTGTGGGAGGGCCCAACCCTGAAAAAATGGCGCCCTCCAGTACACTGCTCATGTGCAATCTCCACACTAGGGGAACAGTGGTCCCCAAACCTCCAGCTTCTGCACCAAAGGTACTCAGTTCTGTCCTTCCCCACAGGCTCCTGGGCCTAGTTCACATGCTACTCCCTCCAACAGGAACCAGGTGAGTGCTCACCAGTGAGCGAACCCGTTCGCCAGCCCCACTAGTTCTCCAGCTGCCCTCAGCCTCACTGAGCCGAGCAAAGAGAGTCCTCACTAATTTCTACTGCCCACTATCGTAGAACTCCGCTTCCTGGCAAAGCAACTCTGGGCTAGTGAGCTCGGTGTGGGGCCGGAGGATCTCTCCTCCAACCAGAGAAGCCTCCCCACAACTGAGGCATCTCTCATGGGGCTTGCCCTCTCTCGTCTGCGCCCCTCCTACCAGACTTGACGTGGCCTCCTCTTTATGTCCTTTGTTTAGAGGTTCTGTTCATCTAGTGTTCGGGGGACTTCCAAGGTTAAATGTTGTATAAATTATTTGTAATTTTTGATGTGGTCCTGGGAGGCAGTCTGGAAAGTGTCCGTCTATTCCGCCATCTTACTGGAACCACTATATACTTATCTTTACCATTGAGTTTTATACTTCCATATATTTTCATGTTATTAATTGGTATCCTTCTGTTCCATTTCAATAACTCTCTTTAAAATTTCTTGTAAGTCTTGTCTAGTGGTGATGAACTCCTTCAGTTTCTGTTTATCTGGAAAAGTCTTTATCTCTCCTCCATTTCTAAAGGATAGCTTTGCCTGGTAAAACTTTCTTGGTTGACAGTGTTTTTCTTTCAGCATTTTGTATATATCATCCCACTCTCTCCTGGCCTGCAAGGTTTCTGCTTAGAAATCCATTGATAACCTGATAGGGGTTTCTTGTATGTGATGAGTCTTTTTTCTCTTGCAGCTGTCAAGATTCCCTCTTGGTGCTTGATTTATGTTAGTTTGATTATAACATGTCTCATTGAATTTCTTTGGCTTGAACCTGTTTGGGTACTTTTTAATTTTTTTATTTTTAGCTGAGCCATCCTGTCACTTGTTGGCAGCTCAGTGGCCGCTCAGCTCGGGTTGGGCATTGAACTGCTGTTGGTCAGAGCTCAGCTCGCACTCTTGAGCGAGCTCTTAACCTGTTTGGGTACTTTTGAGCTTCATGTGCTTAGATGTCCAAATCTCTTTCCAGATTTGGGATGTTTTCAGCCATTATTTTTTTTAAGCTATTTTTCTGCTCCCTTCTCTCTCTCTTTTCCTTCTGGGACTTTTATTATGCATATATTCTTTGTGGTGTCCTGTAAATCCCATAGGCTTTCTTCATTTCTTTTCATTCTTTTTTTCTTTTTTCTCCTCTGACTGGCTAATATCAAATGGCCTGTTTTTGAGTCCACATATTCTTTCTTCTGCTTGATCAAATCTGATACTGATGTTCTACATTGCATTTTGTAAAAATTTCATTCATCATAATCTTCAGTTCTAGAATTTGTTTGGTTCTTTTTAATGATTTTGATATCTTTCTTGAACATCTTGTTTTGTTTTCCTGATTTCATTGAGTCATCTATCTGTGTTCTGTATTAGCTCACTGATCTTCTTAAAACAATTATTGTGAATTCTTTGTCGGGCATTTTGTGTATCTTCAAATCTGGGAGTTCAGTTACAGAAAAATTATTGTGTTACTTTAGTGGTTTCATGTTTTCTTGATTTTTTGTGTTCCTTGAAGTCTTGCATTTTTTGTGTTCACATTTGAATAAATGGTTACCTCCTTCAGTCTTTACTGACTAGTTTGGGAAAGAAATACCTTCACCATTCAGCCCTGCTAGGGATTCTGAGGCTTTCATAGACCTTTTCTGTGGCCACTCCACACCTCTTGCTTCCTCTCGGGGGTGGGGGTGGGGTGGCAGAATTCTTAAGATTGTATACCTTTTATCGATTCCATAAAGCCAGGCTGGAAGCTGAGAGCCTTTGTTACCCCCCGCCCCCACTAAGGTACTGCCCTGAAATGCTCAAGTTTTTGTGCCTTCTATCAATACCACAGTGACAGACCAGCTTTCTGCATGTGCTTTCAAACTGTCTGCAAAGGCTCAAACTTGCTGTTCATGGGGGCATGTGTAGAGAGCTGGCCATAGGAAGTGAGTGGGGTGTGTGAAGCATTGAGGATACCCTTGGACCGATTGGGGCAGGATCAGGTGGGAAGTCTGCAGGTGAGCATTCCAAGATCCTTGGAATTGTGGACCTCTGATAGAGTCCACAAAGTGGTTGGTAGAATCTGCAGCACTTTGATGAGTTCCAAGCCTTGGTTTTTGTGCTCCCAGCCTTTCCCAACCCCTCAGCTATGCTGATCACCTCAGTATTCTGGGTGGGAAGGGAAAGAAGTGGACCTCTTGGGCACCATTTTCCTTGGCTGAGGAAGCCAGATGCTGACTCGCTACACTGTCTTTTTCCTCATGGGAAAAATTGTGGGCCAAGGGGATCTCTTTTGCCACTGAGCTATGCCACCTTGGAAAAGAAGTGACATGGTAAAGTGAGAAACTGTTCTTCTTACCTTCTTCACCGTGTCAATTCTCTGATATTTTTTTCTTCAGTGGTGTGGTGGGACTTCTCCACTAGACTCCTGGTCTCCCACAAAGGTATTCTTGTTTGTCAGTGGTTGTCAAAATTTATGTTCTATTGGTGGTGGTGGTGGTGAGGGGGATGATGGTAGAAAACTCTTATTTCACCATCTTGCTGATGTCACTCCTCCAGCATTAGTTCTCTTTAAAACATTTAACAAAATTCACCAATGAAGCCATCTGGTCTTGGGCTTTTTTTTTTTGTGAGTTTTTATTATTATTATTATTATTATTATTATTATTATAATTATTGCTAATTCAATATTTTTACTTGTTATAGATCTTTTCAGCTTTTACATTTCTTTTTGAGTCAGTTTTAGTAGATTGAATCTTTCTAGGAATATGTCCATTTCATTTAGGTTATCAGCTTTGTTGCTATACAGTTGTTTATAGTACTTCCTTATAGTGTTTTTAAAATTTTTTTTTACTTCTGTAAGGTTATTTTTTGTAAAGATTTTATTGAGGAATTGGGGGAGGGGAACAATGTTGGGGAATTGGGGAAGGGGACCAGCCAAGTTGTTGTTCTTCAGTCTTCATTGTGGAGGGCGCCATTCTCCATCTAGCTTCCCATCAGCAGCTCGTGGCTTCTAAGCTAAAGATGCTGTGTTCAATCTTAGTTGTGGGTGGGCATAGCCACCATCCCATGTGGGAGTTGAACCAGCAACCTTGTTGTTTAGAGCCCACGCTCTATCCACTGAGCCAACCAGGCGGCAGCTCAGCTCAAGGTGCTGAGTTCAGTCTTAGTTGTGGGTGGGCGTAGCCCACCATCAAACAGGCAATCTTGTTGTTACACCAGCTGTGCCATCCTTCCACCTGTTGGCATCTCAGTGACAGCTCAGCTCAGGCGCAGCATCACTGGCCCATGTGGGAATTGAACCGGTGGCCCTGTTGCTCAGAGCTCACGCTCTAAGCCAATGCTTAACCAACTGAGCCACTCGGCTGGCCCCCTGTAAGATTATTAGTTTTAATATTCTTAATTTTAATAATTTTAAACTTTGCTCTTTTTTTTGTTCAGTTTAGCTAAAGATTTGTGAATTTGGGGGATATTTTCGAAGAACCAATTTTTCGTTTTATTAATTTTCTTTATTGTTTTTCCGTTTCATTTATTTTCCTTTAAACTTTATTTCTTTACTCAGCTATAAATTTTCCTTTAAGCTTTTATTTTTCCTTATGCCAGTTTTGATAGTTAGCATCTTTAGGGAATTTGTTCATTACAATTGAGTTATCAAATATATTGATATAACATTGTTCATAATATTCCCTTATTAGCTATTTAATGTATATATAAGCTTCTTTTGTATATATCTCTTCTTTTCTTACTAATATTGATCATATTTAAAAAAATTTTTTTTTACAGGATCTAACCTGAGTTTTATTAATTGTGGCAAGAGACTCTAGGGTAACCCTATGATATTCACTTCCTGCTGTTCACTCTCATGTGATCTCTTCACTTGAGTGTGGAGGTGACCTGAGTTGCTTCTAATCAGCAGAATATGACAAAGGTAAAGGGATGTACATGATTATGTGTTTGTGATTATTTTATATGAGATAATAATCCACATTACTATAAAACTCCCCCCCCCCCGCACTGTAGATTTAAAGAATTAAACGGCCATGTTGCAAGCTGCCATTTGGAAAAAATCATGTGGCAAAGAGCTAAGGGTGGCCTCCAGCTAACAGACCTCTAGAAACTTAAGCTCCATATGCAGCAGAACTTCAGTCTATCAATAATCACATAAATTGGAAGTGGATTCTTTATCAGTTGAGCCTCAGATGAGACACCTTGATTGCAGCTTTATAAACCCTACAGCAGAGGACCCAGTTAATCTGTGCCTAGACTCCTGATCCACAAAAACGATGAGAAAATTAATGTATGTTGTTTAAAGCCACTATGTTTGTAGGATTATTATTATATGGCAATAGATAACAAATACTTTAATGATTTGGACTTTTCAAATAAACTGCTTTTGGTATCAGCAATTTTATTTATTATCTGTCCACTTTCTATTTCATTGATTTCTGCTCTTATCTTTATTTTTCACATTTTTGTATTTCAGGTTTAGTTTGGTCTTTCATTTTCTATCTTTTTAAGATAAACTCTTTACTTATTGATTATAGTCTTTTCATCTTGTGTACAGCAATTAAATGTATAGATTTCCCTTGAGGCCCTGCTTAGAGCTGCACCCCACAAATGTTGATATATTGTGTTTTCATTTCCATTTAGTTTAAAATGCTTTCTAATTTCTCAGGTATTTTTTTCCCTTTGAGTCATAGGTTATTAAGAAATACATTATTTTCCTAAAATCTGGAAAGATTTTAGAGCTCACCTTGTTTGTCTTCTCTTAGAGATATTTCCATACTGCCTCTTGCCCATGTCGGACAACTGGTGTGTCATATCTTTTGTTTGGTTCTCTACTTGTTAAGGTGGAAGGGCAAATCCAGTCCCTGTTTACTCCATGTGGGTTTGCTTCTATCATCTTGCTATTTATTTTCTGTTAATTCCCTTAGCTCTTTTCATTTTTGTCTGTTTCCTTCCTTTAGATTGAGGTTTTTTATTTTGGTTTTATCTTTCATTTTTTATTACTTTTGTTATATCAGCTAGTTCTCTCTCTCTCTCTCTCTCTCTCTCTCTCTCTCTCTCTCTCTCTCTCTCTCTCTCTTTCTCTCTCTCATATTCCTAGAATTTATTCTTTGAATCTTTAACTTATCATAATCTACCTTTAAAGCATATTTAACATTTCATGAATAATATAAGAACCTTACAATAGTACCTTCCACTTTCTCCCTTCCATCCTTTGTGCTGTCACAATTTTACTTTTATATGAGTTATAAACCCCATAATACAGTGGTATTTTTTCTTTAAAAGTCAATTATCATTTTGAAGTATGAAAATGAGATAACATATCTTTCCTAGTAGTCTATATATTTGCTATTTCTGGGCTCTTCATTGTCCTGTATATCATGTTTACATGACTTCTTCCTTCAGCCTGAAAATTTTCTTTAAAAATTTTGGAAGGCTGTTTTCATTGACTAAAGAATTCTAGAACACCTACCTGAAATAGTACATCTTGGAGCTTTTAATCTAAATCATTCCTGGGTTTTTTTTTTGTTTTTTTAAAAAATAAAACACTGCTTTTATTTTTTTAATTTACTTTTTATTTAAAAAATATTTTAAACAGATTTTATTGGGGAATTGGGGAATGGGAACAGTGTTGGGGAATTGGGGAAGGGGAACAGCCAACTTGTTGTCCTTCAGTCTTAGTTGTGGAGGGTGCAGCTAGCTCAGCTCCAGGTTCAGTCGCCATCCGGGTGCCTATTGGCAGCTCGCAGCTGCTCAGCTCAAGGTGCTGTATTCAATCTCAATTGTGGGCATAGCCCACCGTTTCATGTCAGGAGTCCAACCGGGAACCTTGTTGTTAGGATCACATGCTCTCACCAGCTGAGCCATCCTGCCACCTGTTGGCAGCTCAGCTCAGGCAAAGCTCACCGGCCCATGTGGGAATCAAACCAGCCACCCTGTTGTTCCAAACTCATGCTCTTAACCAACTAAGCCACTTGGCCAGCCTAAAGCACTACTTTTAAAAGAAATATTTTTGTAACTAAAAAAAGAAAAAGAATTCTACGTTGAGTCTGTTAGCACTCTAACAATGTAATTTTCTTGTCCTCTAGCTTTCATTTGCTCTGACAAGAAGTCAGCAATCATTCTTATCTTTATTCCCTCTACATACTCGGGGTGCCAAAAAAATACATATACATGACTTGTATTCATCTTTTGTAATTGATATATATTGAGTATTACAACTTTAATACAGCTTTTTTCTTTTTTTAAATGTATATACATTTTTTTGGCACCCTCTGTATGTGTCATTTTCCCCTCTGGCTGTTTTTAAGATTTTCTTTTTATCATTGGTTTTCAACAACTTAATTTTGATGTGTTTTAGGGTAGTTTTCTTTGTATTTACTCTTCTTGGGTATCTTTGAGCTTCTTGGATCTTTGGGTTTATGGTTTTCATCAAATTTGAAATTCAAAAACAATTCAGCCCTTATTTCTTCACCATCTGGTACTCCAATTATATTTACAAGTCAGGTCTTCAAGGCTCTGTTACATTTTTTTTTCCCCCAAGATTTTATTGGGGAATTGGGGAAAGGGAACAGACAAGTTGCTACTCCTTTTGTTCTTCAGTCTAGTTGTGGAGGACATCGTTTCACTGGTATTATCATTGCACTCTTCTTGTGTGAGGCAGTCACTCGCAGGCTATTGGATGGCGGCTCACAGCAGCTCACGAAAGCACATGCCAGCTGCCGGCCAGCCCAGCTGCAGCCTACGCTGTCACTGGCAAGTCACAGCAGCCCAGCTCCAGGTCGAGTTGTTGTTCACCATCTTAGCTGTAGAGGGCGCAGCATCGCTGGCCCATGTGGGATCTGAACTGGTGGCCCTGCTGCTCAGAGCTTGTGCTCCCAAGCCAACTCTTAACCAACGAGCCACTTGGCCGGCCCTCACTGATTATTTTTTTTCTTGGTTATGGGCCATATTTTCCTTCTTTGCATGTGTATTAAGTTATTTTTTAAAGTTTTATTGAGACATAATTCTCATATCATGTGATTAATCCATTGAAGTACCAACTTTAATAACTTTCAGCATATTCACAGAGTTGTGTATTCATTACCAAAATTAATTTTACAATATTTTTACTACCCCCAAAGGAAGTCCTGATTCTCCTAGCCCTTATTCCCTAATCCTCATCACTACCACCCCTAGCTGTAGGCAACTACTAATCTACTATCTGTCTTTATAGATTTGTCTATTCTGGACATTTTATATAAATGGAATCATGGTTGTGATATGTGATCCTTTGTTACTTAATATAATGTTTTCAAGATTCATCCATGTTGTATCACATGTCAGTACTTTATTTCTTTTTGTTGCCAAAAAATATTCCATTGTATGAATATGGTAATTTTTTTTTGAGGGCAGTGTCACTGGCCCTCATATGTGGGACCCGAACCGGGGCCGCTGGCTTCCCAAGCCAGCACTTAACCACCGCGCCACTCGGCCAGCCCGAATATGGTAATTTTTAACTGGACATTGAATATTGTGATGTTATGTTATTTTCCTTCTATATCCTTCCCTTCATAGAAACTTTGTGAGGCTCATATGACTTCCTCTACTTCACGAATGAGGAAAGAGAGAAGGCCACATAGTGAATAGAACTTATAGGAAACCGGTATGAACTAAGATACATGGCCTTGCCCTGAGAGGAAAGACTTAGCCATGTTTTGGAAAAGGGCTGAAGGGAAAGACATGAGTCTTCTCTGAAAAGTAAGTTAGTCTGATAAGGCAGACACAACCATACTCTGGAAAGTCTAGTCTGAGGAGGCCCTGCCCTACCCTAACAAGCTCCAGTCAGAGGGGGGAGTCATGACCTTTCCCTGGGAGCTATAACCCAAGGGAAGATGTGGTCCCATTCTATATATAGTATTTTTTTTTGAGGGCAGTGTCACTGGCCCTCATATGTGGGATCTGAACCGGTGCCGCTGATGTCCCAAGCAGGCTCTTAATCATTGTGCCACTCAGCCAGCCCCATTCTAAAGAGCCCCATTCACGAGGCCTCCCCAAGAGGGTCAGTAGGCATGATCCTGGGTCCCAAGTCACTTTCAGCTCTGGGGTGCTACACTGTGGCACAAGCCTGCATGTGTCTGCAGGAAGCCAATGTCCAAGCAATTCCAGATGGGATGCCAGACACATGACAGGACCCTAAATCACCCAGCATGGGCTTTCCCCATAGCTGCTGCTCAGAGTTTCCAAATGACTACATGAGAGCTGACCAGTCTAGGAGACATTTATTAAAATCTGCTCAGTATGTAGAGGTGGGTCACCTGCCTTCTGCCCTGAAACCTTCTTTCACTCTATCTGAAGCCTCTTGTTCTCTCACCAGTAGGCTTAGCTCCACCCCAGGCTCTAGAATTAGCTGGGCCCTCCCTAACGAGGGGAGAATTAAGCAGTTCCAGACCATCCATCTGGAGCTCCACCTCAAGTTACCCTGGCTCTGGGTCTGACCGCATTTTTGATATCTGAGTGCTGGCCTTATTCCCTCAGAGCAAGCTTCACCGCTTACACTGATTGTGGCACTTGGGCCCTATATGACAGAGTCCCTGTCTCAGCTGTCCACCCAGTCAGTCACCCCTCCCTGGCCTCTGCATCTGGTTCTGAGTTTCCTGGGCCACCCACCCACCCATGCTGGACTCAGAATGTCATGTGTGAGTACTGTGTTATCTCTCATGGGCCACACTCAAAGCTGATACCTGCTTTTGGGACTCTTTGCTCTCCTCAAATCTGATCCTGCAGCGTCACTTGGTCACCTCCAACTAGACCCTACCCAGGGCTGCTGGTCCTCCAGGCAATCCCCCTAAATCTAGCCCACAGGCCTCTACATGCAGCCAAGTTCTTGTCCTCATGGGCCTTGTGGGATTTGTGGTCCAGACAGCCATAACATGCGGTGGGCACAATATTTCTCTAAGGCCACATTTCATTCTTAGCCCTAGTCAGCTACTGCATATGGCTGGAGCTTGGGAGGAATGAGATGGGAAATGAGACAGCAGAGGTATGTTGGGCCTCTGCGGTTGGAGGCTACAAATCTGGTGTAGTAGCCCCCTCAGATTTTCACCTCTGCTCTGCTGGGCAGCTCAACTGATGCCAAGAGCCCTGCATCTCATACATGTGCCTTGCTCAGTTTGGGTTCCCCAGAAGCAGAGCCTGAGTCAAGGATCGGGTGCCATGATTTCCAGAGGGAAGGAAGCAGGATGTGGCCTCAGGGAAAGTGTGCTCTTTTCTGACCACAGGGAAGATCTGGAGATAAATTGAACCACAGCGTCAACCCCCTTGGGGCAAAGAAGCCTCCATTTCAGTTGGCCATTGACTGTAGGCTGCTCACCTTCCAGGCTGCTCACTCTCGTTAGCTGAGGGCTGTTCTTTGGAGAAGGGGCAGTTGTGGGCCATGAGCAGCCGATGTCCACAGCTCAGAATTGTGTGGGTGCACAGACCACCAAGGGGGATCTGGGTGGAGGGCTGCAACAGCATCAAGCATAACACCTTTCCCTGTCTCAGAGTCTTCTGGCAGGGGGCCCTCTCATCCTGACAGCAAGTACATACAGGATAAGCGATGGGAGTTAACTCCCCAGGCACCTAATGAGGGAGGGGAGCCGGTCCTCCTGTTGCTCGGACAGATAGTCTGGGAGGTATTCTGCATAGTCCCCAGAGGTTCCAGTGGAATTATTCCCTGCTGCATACAGCAGACCTTGAGAGCATCCGAGGTAGCCTTCATGTTGTCCCTGCCCCTCCCTCCTACTTCTTGGAATCATCTCCCAAATGCATGCTTTGCTCTGGTACTGCATTCAGGGGATCCAAACTGAAATGCCTGGGGCAGCAGTTTGGACTTACCCCTGAGGGTAATAACAGAGACCTGTGGAAGATGTTGTGCTGGGTCAGGGTGATGTAATCAGATTTTTACTTTAGAACAGTCCAAAGAGGCAGTGAGAAGTGGATACCATCACAGTGGACTGGGGGAGAGGGGGGTCTGCTGGTAGATGTGGGGAGAAGAAGAGGACAGTAGTCACTGAGAGGGAGAGAGAGAGGGAACCTGGTGCCGGTTGGCAGGGAGGAAGAGCCTATAACCCGAAGCCCTGGCAGCCTGGGGCCTGGGGCCGCAGAGAAGAACTGGTTTGAGGGCAACAGACAGATTTGATTTGCCCAGTGATCTCCCTCTCAAAAGAAGCAACAGCTACATGAAGTGTCCAGGATAGCCAAGTCTATAGAGACCGTAGGTAGATAAGTAGCTGCCTAAGGCTGGTCAGGCTGGGAGTGGGGCCCAGCAGGTCTGGGAGTTGTGGGGAGGAATGATAGCTCAAGGGTATGGAGTTTCTTTCTGGAGTGGTGAAATGTCTTAAAATTGATAGTGGAGACGATTGTATGACTGTGAATATACTAACGATTATAGAGTTGTACACTTTAAATGGGTGAATTTTATGGTAAGTGAATTATATCACAATAAAACTATTATCTTTTCAAAAAGCAATGAGTGCAAAATTGTACAAAGGATATAGGTTGGCTATAGAGGGAAGTTTGCTGACTAACAGAAGGTGGGATGGACTTCAAAAGGCCTGGTACTCACCCACCTTATTTATCATGGAAAGCTTGGCCCTGGTCTTGCACACAGGGCAGGGTAAGTCAGGAGCTTCAACCCAGGTCTCCGGACTCCATAATCCAGCATCCCACCACCACCTCCAGCCACTTTGCCTGTGGTTTCCCCCTCCCAGCCATTCTCTCTAGCAGCATTACCTTCCCTTTGGCCAGTGGACTGCTGAGAAGTGGGCCACAAATTGGATGAATGACCTTTCTGCAGTCTGCCCCTACCCTACCCTGCCTGGTGAGTCTGACTGGCCCCCCCAGAGATCTTCTTACTGCCAACGAGGCGGCCTGGGAGGACCTGGCTTGGGTGAAGGGACAAGATGTTTAGTTTTCTGAACAAGAAGGGTCGGGAAATTGAGTCTGACACCTGGCAAGGCCCACTGCCTGGGCAGCACGCTAGGGAGGCTGGCCGGCACCCCGGCCAGGCTCTTCCAGGCCAGCCCCTTGCAGGGGTCCTGGCAGAGGCCAGAAGTGGGTGTGCTGGGGGACTGTGCGTGGGGTGGGGGTCGGGCAGACGGCCTGTGGGTAATGGAAAAGCTTAAACATTGGTCATGGCGGGCCTGCAGTGTTCATGTGTTGATGTCAACAATAGAAGAGGAATTTGTGACCTTTTGCCAGAGATGCTAGGATTCCCAGTGGATGCCTCAAAAAACATGCTCGGACCATTCCTGGAATCTTTTTTCCACCATTGCCCCACCCTTGCTGCTAGCAAGACCACCAGGCCCCTCTGCCTTAGATACCTCCATTAACCTAACCATTCCCTCTCTGACAGCTCTCTCAAGGCTAAAAGCTTAGCTTAGCGCTGGCACTCAAGGTACCTCTTCTACCTTTCCGGTGTCATTCTCACCTTTTCGGTGTCATTCTCAGCAGACACTCTGCTGTGCCCTGCCTTCATGCTATAATGGCCCCAGGGGCTCAGGGTTGCTCTATGTCCACCCAGTAGAGCCATTGCTATCCTACATGACTGTGTCCAGGGCCTTGCTTCCTTCTGGGAACAGGAGGGTCTGTCCCCAGACCATGACCCAATTATCTGGCACCCTAGACACTGGGCATCTCACTGTCAGTTGCCTGAGTTATGCCTGATGCTTCTCTCACATTGGTTAATGCCAGGGAGGCAACTGGGTTCCCTTCCTGTCCAGTATCCTGTCTGAAGCTAAATGCTTATCAGTGACACTGACTGATCAGAGGGGGCTTCTGAGACAGAAATGAAGTCACTGCTGAAGGAGTTTCCAGTTCGTTGGAGGGGTCTGGGTCCAGAGTAACTCTCAGCAGCTCTCCTCTGACTGTTATTCTCATCGTTACTGTAACCTCCAGTTTCGCTAGCCACAGCAGCATCCCTATCAACACCACCACTGCTGCCACCTATAACTCCATTGTCCCTATTGTTTCCTCCATCCTCACCTTTATCCTATGAACCACTTCTACCACCCTCATCACTCCAACCCCATCCCTACCATCTTCAGTAGCTCTACCATCACTACCACCATCATCACTGCCAGGGTCTCAATCATCCCTATAACTTCCTCCACCCTCACCTCCACCCTCACCTCCATCCTCACCTTCATCGTTCCCTCCTCACCTCCATCCTCATCTCCAACCTCACCACCACCAACTTCACCATCTCTATCATCACCATCTCTATCCTCACCACCACTTAGCTCCCAGATTGAACCCCTGACATCACTAGACATTTCTTTTTTGTTTGTTTGTTTTTAAAGATTTTATTGGGCATCCAGAGGCCAGCGACCGATCTGCCTCATCCGGGAAGAGCGCAATGACGATACCAACAGTGAAGCAACATCCTCCGCAACTAAACTGAAGAACAAAAAGACAGCAACTTGTCTGTTCCCCTTCCCCGATTCCCCAACGCTGTTCCCCTCCCCCAATTCCCCAATAAAATCTTTAAAAAAAGAAAAAAAAAGATTTTATTGGGGAATTGGGGGAGGGGAACAGCGTTGGGGAATCGGGGAAGTAGAACAGACAAGTTGCGGTCCTTTTTTGTTCTTCAGTCTAGTTGTGGAGGATGTCGCTTCACTGGCCCATGTTGGTATTATCATTGCTCTCTTCACGGATGAGGCACATGGGTCTCTGACCTCTGGACGGCCACTCACAGCCGCTCTTGGCAGCTCACACTGGCTGTGCTCACGCTGGCTGCCGGCCACTCACTGTAGCCTATGGCAGCCCACTGCAGCAGAGGCTGCAGCCCACACCGTTGCCGGCCATCTTAGCTATAGAGGCAACATTCACCATCATAGCTACAGAGGCACCCAGGTGGAGCTGTTGTTCACCACCTTAGCTATAAAGGGCAGTGTCACTGGCCCTGAGATGTGGGATCCAAACCGGGGTTCCTCTGCTCAGAGCTGGCATCCCAAGCCAGCTCCTAACTAACGTGCCACTTAGCCAGGCCTAGACATTTCTTCTTTTTTTTTAAAGATTTTATTGGGGAATTGGGGGAGGGGAACAGCTTGGGGAATCAGGGAAGGGGAACAGACAAGTTGCTGTCTTTTTGTTCTTCAGTCTAGTTGCAGAGGATGTTGCTTTCACTGGCCCATGTTGGTGTCATCATTGCGCTCTTCCCGGATGAGGCAGATCGGTCGCCGGCCTCTGGGTGTTGCTCTCCGCGACTATTGGCAGCTCACGCTGGCTGCCGGCCACTCACTGTAGCCTATGGCAGACCACTGCAGCAGGGGCTGCAGCCCACACCATGGCCAGGGCTTGCACAACCCAGCTCCAGGTGGAACTGTTGTTAGCTGTAGAGGGCAGTGTCACTGGCCCTCACATGTGGGATCCGAACCGGGGCCGCTGGCATCCCCAAACCAGCTCTTAACCAATGCACCACTCGGCCAGCCCTAGACATTTCTTAATAACCAGGAATGTATCTGGTTGGAGAGGCAACCCTAGATGTGGGGTGTGACTAGAACTGCAGGTCCTGGCTGTCTCATGGCTTATGTCTGCCCGTGAGTTGGGCCTCTTGCTTTGCATGGTGATGGTGACTCAATGGTGGAAGTCTGGGCTGACTGGCTTGGCGTCCATGCAGCCAATGCCTAAGAATCAGTACACAGCCCTCAGTCAGGCCTACCTCGTTCATGTGCTCTGAAACTGAGGAACCTGTTATCACATGTGATCTCAAAGAAATCAGGAGATCCCAGGGTGGAGAAGGAGCCTGAAGTGGGAGTCAGAGCTCTGGCTGTGCCATGGACTCGGTATGGTCTCCCAAAGTCACTGAGTGTCTGCAGGCCTTCCTTTCTCACCTTAAAATGTCAAGAGTAACCCTCCCTTTCTCCATGGATAGCTCAACAAAATGCAAAGTGTGTCCACAGCCTCCCCTCCTCTGAGGGCAGGCTGCACAGCGGGGTGCCCCTGTCAGCCTGTCTGGGTACCAGACCCATGCCTGGGCCTGGCCTCCATTTTTACCAGCCCTGAGATGTTGAGAGAGTCACTTACTGTTTCTGCTAAGCATCTGTTTCTTCATCTACAAATGGGGTAAACAATAGACCTTACCTCTTATGACTGCTGTGAGGATTAACTAAGGTCATCTATGGACAGCACTTAGTTCAAATTCCTACCTGTGCACTAGGCATGCAGAGATGGGACAGCCCCACTTTACAGAGGGAGGTGCAGAGTAGGAAAGGGGTGGCTCAGCAGGGACAATTGCCTGAGATCATCCAGGCAGGAGTGACATGAGCTTCCTGGTTCCTTTTCTAAGTTTCCGTTGATTTGGGAGCATGTGCTCAGGCTGCGAGGGGCACACAGGGGTGCTGAGGCCCAACTCCTGCCCTGGAGCCATGGCCTGGGTCAGGGAGGGGAGAAGATTGGGCAGCAGAGCTGGGCTGCAAAGTATGCAATACAGGCCTGGCTGTGAGACTCAGCAGGAAGTACTGGGGTTGCTCAGGGCCAAGGATCCTGGGAAGGCTGGGCTGGGTGGGTGTTAGGGAACCAGGGGGCTTGGAACACTAGGGAAGCAGATGAGCATCCCAGTCAAGGGAATCTGAGCAAGAAGTGTTACAGACTGAAGCGGGTATGGCATGAGGTCAAAGAGGGCTGATGTCCAGCCAGCGGGTATAAAGGATCTGGGTCCGGAGAACCAAATGCTGAAAGGATCCTTGAAGGCCACCAGCCCATCTACCTCATTCAAAGGACAACCAAAGCCAGAGAAGGTGCAGGAAAGGGCAGAATCAGAGCTGTAGCTGGGCTCCCTCTTCCCCTGCTGCCCTGGGCTGGAAGTATCTTTCTGATCAGCAAAACTGTCCAACGTAATGAAGACTAATGGCTAAGGGTGGCTAGAGTTCTGGACTTTCCTCCCAGCCTGTCCTTCTAGTTCTGGTATGAGGGGCCCTACTTCAGAGGAGGCCCCAAGGAGACAACAGTCAAGAGAGTGACATAACAAGAAAGTTAGGATTTCTGGCCACAGATCGACCAGGAAACCCTCTTTTCTGTGCAGCAGTCATGTGGGGTTGCTGCCTACTCTACCTTTATTAGAGCTGCCCTTCGTGAGTCCCCACTAGAGACCAGGCACTGTGCCATGTTAGTATCTTCGTTTCATAGTGGAGAAACTGAGGCTCAGAGAGGTTAAGTAACCTGCCCAAAGTGCTTAGTTAAAACAGAGCTGGGGGTAGATGCAAAGCCTGCCTGATTCCCCCTGGAGAGGCACATACTAAAGCCCCCAGTCTCCATCCACTAGACCACGGCCCATGGGGAAAACAATGAGTTGGACGATGAGCTGGGGAGGAGTGAAAAACAAGATGAGCAGCTGCTGCCACAGCCAACTGCCTGTGTGCCAGGGCTCCCTGCCACCTACAGCCCAGCCTGCTCCCTGCCAGGGCCTGCTGCCTGCTGCATTGCGGGCGGCCGGAACGCCCAAGCTTCTGGAGCCACCACCCTCTCACTCCAAAGCCCTGGCACAGCTCCTCATGCCAGTGGGCCTGGGTGCCCAGAATACCATCCTCGAGCAAGCCCCGGCCCTGTGGCCCACCTTGGCCAGCCATGGGGCCCAAGGAGGTGGGCAGGGCTCTGTCTGTGGACACATAGCCCATTGAACAGGAGACATGAGGCCTCTGGGTCTGCCTCTGGCCAAGGTTGGGCTCCAACCTGCCGTCTGGGCTTCCCAGACAAAGGAGTGGCCCCGCCGCCTACCACCACCTATATGGGAAAGCTATCTGTGGCAGGAGAGGAGAAGTGGGACCCAGGCAGCAACTGAGCATTTTAGGAGGGAATTTCCAGGTAACAGGAGGAAAGCTGAGATCCATACACCCAAGCATCTCTCCTTGATGGTCCTCAGGCACGCTTCCTCAGTCTGCCTCTCCTGCTCCTCTGAATGTCATGTCTCCGTGAGCAAAACTGCCAAATCCTCCCTTTTTATGGGAGTCCTGAGAGCTTCTGATGACAGCCACACAGTCGTTGCTTTAACACAGGTCTCTCCATCCCTTTCTGGAATCACTGAACCAGGTCTGCCAGGGCCCTCCGCCCCTAGGCCCACCCTGCTTGTCCAGCTCCATCAGTAGTCAGGGTGGCTGTGCCACCTGAGCCTTATACCTTTCCAGGCTCCCTATTGACTGCAGAGAGAATTCTAGCTACTTAGCCAGGTAATCAAGGCCCCTGGGGTCCTACGGCATCCATGCTCCCTGGGCCCCAGCCTCCCTGTGCACCTCACCCACCCTACAGGTAAAACACCTGTGGCCCTTGGACAGTCTGGGCTGTTCGGTGGCACCTCCTCCACACCGGGCCTAGAAAGTCCTTCCTGCAAGGCTAAAACACCCCCCTCTCCATGGAACGTCCTGCTGATTCCCCACACATGGTCTCGGGGACAGACCTCTGGTTCCTGGCTGCCCGCTTGCTACTGTGCACTGACATGCCACATTGACTGTTATGCCTGGGACCTGATTGGGGGCTTAGCCCACTTTCCCCACTAAAATGAAATCTCCTAGAGGCAGAAATGAACCTTGCCTCCTTCTGTCTGTGGTCTTAGTGTCCAGCATGGGGTCTAGCCCAGAGAGGCACAAGAATTCATTCATTCATTCATTCATTCATTCATTCATTCATTCAATACTGTTGAGGTGTTCTTTGAAGATTGGACAACATTCTCAAGCAGGACAGACATGAGCAGCCATGCCCAAAACCACAGGGTTTGGGGGCAGCTGATAGGACCTAGGAGGCAAGGAGACGTATGGGTTATTGGTGTCTGATGGGGGAACCCCTGTCCTCTGCCACTGGGAAGGCCTGTTTTAAGGCAGCCTGGTGCATGGGACAGCTTGAGTTTTAATTTAGGCTCTCCCACTTTCTATCTGTGTATTTTAGGTAAGCCACTTACCCTCTCCTAGCCTATGACACATTTTCCCCTAGGGTTTTTATAAGCAATGAGATGGTGCTGATAAAGCGCATAGTGGGTGCTTGATAGATGGTTATTCTTCACCTCTTCCTTCTTTGGGGAGCTTCTGGTTCAGGATGGGTCACTTGGGACCTAGCCTCAAAGAAACAGAGAGTTGGGGCCCTGCAGTCCACAAAAGCACCCTGATGTGGTCGTGTGGGAATGTGAGGGCAGCAAAGTGGTCTCTGCCCTGGGGTGTGGGCTACCCTGGGAGATGGGCTGCCTGAGTTGGGGGCACAAGGCTGCCCACCTGCCCTTCCTACCCAGAAGCCCCCATGAGCCCCTGTCCTCTGTCCTCCTCGGCAGCCCAGCAGGGCCAGTATAGGGTGCGCCCAGCATTGGGACTGGCCCTGTGCCTGGCATCCCTCTGGCATTGCCTGGGCACCAGCTTCCTTCAGGCGGATGCAGTCATGTGCCCTGTGCTGCCAGGCCCTCCCCAGAGCTGAAGGTGCCTTGGAACCAGGACCACACCCATTGACCCTCCCAGGGGAGGCATTGATGAATGGAGACTTGTAAGAGAAGGGCCACATCTCTACTCAGGTCATAGCAACCAGAGCTAAGTGACACTTCCCACCTCTAACTAAGACTCCTCAGAGCAGGGCCTTGTACCCACCTCAGATTAGACTTTTTGGGGCGGGCTGTGCCTCCCCCACTCAGAGCCTTCCCAGAACATGGTTGTGATTTACCCCTCAGACTAACTTACTTTTTTGGGCAGGTCCATGTCTCCTTCTTCATGCCAGCTTCCCAGGGCAGGACCATGCATGACTCCTGCTCAGACTAGGGGAGGGAGTGCATTGCAAGAACATTCTAGAAGTACTTGGTGGTGAGGGAAGCATGGTGAATTCAAGGACCCACCAAAGGTCCCATGGGTGGGTGCCAAATGATAAGGAGGGAAAATAATGAAGAGTGAGAGTCCCTGGTGGGCCCTATGGCACCCCAAGACTGGGCTTTTGTCCTGAAGATTATGGGGATCCGGGGAGAGGAACAAGAAGGTCAGATGTGCATTTCCCACAGATCCCCCTGGCTGCTGTGTGGGCCACAAGAAACGAAAGCCTGAGCAGCCGAGTGGTGGTGGGTAGTGGGAGAAAACGGGTGGGGCCATTTGAGAAGGAGAAATTGATGAGCATGGTGAAGGGGGAAGGTTGGGAGACCCAGGCCCATCTCCCTGGTCTCTGGCTGGGGCTATTGAAATGGGGTCCACAGCAGGTGAGTGAAGCCTGCCCCTGCAAGGTGCCCAGGGGCCGTGCAGGTGGAGGTGTTCAGAATGCAGCCCGGGGAGCAGGTTTGCATCAGATATAGAGTTGGAAGAGTGGAATTGCTGGGGAGAGATTCTGAGATTCTCTCAGAATCACACGGAAGAGAAAGCAACCACTGATCTGCCCTTGTTTCCTCTTCTAGAAAAGGGGAAAACACATGCTGCTTGGCCTGTACCCCTGGCTGGGGGGCCCAGAGCAGAGGATGCCCCATTGCTCCGTGGGCTCCCTGATGGGCCCCTGGCCTGAGGCCTTCTCCCCCTTCTCCCTGCACTGGGGAGGCCCCAGTGTTTCACTCAACACAGAGCCCTTGCATGCCTTTGGAATTTTCCAGGTGGAAATTCATCTCAAAGGCCCTCTTTGGCTTCACATGTTCAATACATCTTGTCTCGTTCCACCACCCCTGACCCCCAGCAGTCCTGGGCTTCAGGACCAAGCCCCCTGGAGTGCTGGGCCCTCCTCTCAGGGGGGCAGCAGAACGGCCAAGGAAGGAAACAGGTCCCCTGGTGACCCCTGCGTACCTCTCCCAACTCCTCACCAGTTCCAGACACATTTGCGATTTATCTTTCTCTGTTGTTTATTGTGTGGAGGCCAGGCCTTCCAGCCAACTCAGAGCTGGACTGGCCAGCAGCGGCCCGAGACGGCCGTCCCAGCCAAGCCCAGAACAGCCCCCGCCTGCCGTCCCCTCAGCCGCCCTGAGCCAAGTAGGCCCTAAGCTCTGGCCCAGCCGGACGCTCGTTATGGAGCCCCAGGGCTTGTCTCCCCTATTGTCTGCCTATGTTTACAGCCTCACTCATGTTTGCCTCATGATTTTATTCCGGGTGACGCCCCAGTCTGGATGAGGCTTGCATGCCATCCTGCTGAGACCTCTCTCACCACCCGGGCCCTAGCCCCTTGGGATCCTCATCCATCATTTCATTGAACAGCAGCAATGGGAGGGTTCGTTACCCACAGGGGAGCGAGTGAGGGCTCGGCTGGTGAGCAGGGTAGGAACCTGAGCTATTTCTGCTGCATGCTGAGGGGTGTGTCCCTCATGTGCATGTGTGTGTATGTGCAGATACTCGTGTGTTTACACGCATGAGTGTGCCATGCGCACATGTGCTGGTGTGTGTATATATGTGTGCATATGTGTGTTTGTGCACATGTATACGTGCTTGTGTGTAGGTGCATGTGTTTGCGCGTGTGTGTGTATACAGGTGTGTGTACCTGCATGTATGCACAAGCATGTGTGTATGTATACATGTGTGCATGAGTGCCATGTATGCATGTACATGCTTGTGGGTGCCTATGTGACTTGTGTGTGTACTTTGTGTGCATGCACACGTGTGTGTGCATGTTTGGGGTTGGGAGGCTCGTGCACGTGCGCACACACACACACACACACACACACACACACCCCCCACAGCCTGCCAGTTGTTGCCTTGTCTCTGCTGAAGAGACAGAACCTGGGGACTTAAGCACATGGATGCCCACAGACATCCAGGCCAGGATTCCAAGCTGGCTCTCTCCCTCATAGATATGTGACCATAGTTGGCCAAGTCATTCACCTTCCTGGGTCTTAGTTTCCTTTTGGGTAAAAGGGAGGTGTGTTGGTACCAGCCTCACAGCATGCCTTTGGGCATCTGGAAGGGCCATGCTGGGTTCTGACTGCAGATGCAAAGCCTGGATTATTTAATGACAAAGATTGGTGCCCCTACTCTTTAGAAATTAGGGGCTGGAGTGTTCATGTAGCTGCGTGGTTGAGGTGGCCAGGTGGCCAAGGGAGACCGTAGCTGGAGGGATTAAAGATTTCTGGGGCAGGGAAAAGGAGCACGGGGGAGGATGCAGTGGTCAGTGGAGCCGGGCAGTGAGCAAGATGGCAGGGGCTTTGTTGATCTTGCTCATTCTTTATGGAGTGCTGACAGCTAGGCAATGCTGTGTAACTCTTCCCAAGCACATCCCTGTCCCTCGGGACTGGAGCTCTAGAAGCTGACACTGGTAGTCAGAGGACTACCACTTGGGTCTCCCAAAGGCAGGCCCAAATGTTCTGTAAATTCCTTGGAGGCATCAATTCCAGGGAACACCTGCCTAGGATTCCTGCCCTCATGGGGCTGAATCCCAGGGCCTCCCTTCCTGAGAGCTGCAGCCTTCGTACTCCTGTGGCCTTGGGGCTTCCCCCAACATCTGGCCCAGAAATCTGGAGCCTGGGCCCTCTGGGGCTGGTGGAGGAGCTGATGCGTGGCATGGTTGTGACCGAGGCAGGCTCAGGGGTGTCCTAGGGAAGGAGAAGTGTCACTCCCTAGGGAGCAGCTGTCTCCTGGGTCTTCTGTCCCTGGTTAACCCATCTCCACTGACCTGGGTGGTCATGGGGCTCACCCAGGAACCCTCAGAGCCTGCTGACCAGGTGATCTCTGCACCTCCCACCTCCCAAGGCTGCCTCAGGTCCTGAGAAGCTTCCATCTGTTCCACACAAGCTGAGGGAGTCTGAGGAGCTGCCACAGCATCTTTCTAGACTGTGCTGAAAGGTACAGGAAGGGTGGGAGGTCCCCAGTGGGTCAGGAAACCCTGTTTCCACAAATGAGCTGATTCTAAGAGAGGCTGGAGGTAGGAAAGGTTTTGGAGAGCCAAGCCCCTCGTTCCTCCCTACTGCAAAGCCTGGCACTCAGGAGAGCTCGAATGTGCATGTGTTTATATGCATGCATGCTTGAAGCCTTAGGGTCTGTCCAGAGTCTATAGAGAGAATTAGACATGCCCTATGACTCCAAGGCAGGCTATGCGGCTACATCTGTGAGTTCACTGTCCCAGCCAAGGATGGGCTCACAGCCCACCCAGCCCCATACACACACAGAGGCCAACATCCCTCTCTGATTGACCCCTTTTGGAGAACAGAGGATTGGGGGGGTTGAAGGTCTTGGGAGAGCCCATAAAAGTGCGGAGAAATGCATTTATGTTTCTCCAAAGGACATCGTAACAAACCACACTAAAGAAAGAGATAGCATTTCACGCATTTTAAATCACGGTCATGGGGACTGTGCAATTAATTTCCATTTATCATCTTTCCTGTGCACTAGAGACATCCCCGTCCCAGACCAGCCCCCACCATTTACCCCACCCGCACCACAACTCCATTTCAACCAGACGCTCATAAATCTGTTTTGCTTGTTCCACACGAGCTGCCTGGGAAAAGGCCCCATTTGCCGCGTCTGCTCCTCTGTCCAAACGTTCAACGCCTTCGATATTTTATGGTTTCGTGTTATTGACTTGGCTTTCCAGGTCCCCTGTGGTAGGCGGCTGTTTCAGAAAGCAGCGAGAGGCGCGGGGTGACCTGAGGTTCACCCCCTCGCTTGGCCGGTGCAGGGAGGACCGTGCAAAAGCCCTGTAGCTGCCCAAGGGGCTGTGGCCTCACGCGGCAGCTCCTGGGGAGGCCACAGACCCTGATTGGGGGCTGCCCCTCTGTGCCCTGACTTCACCCCATCCTGGGCCCATTTATCCTCAACTTCTAGAATCTGCATTGCCAAAACCTCAGCTTCTGCTTCTCTCTTGTATTCCTTTATCCAGCCCAGCCCTTCCTTTTCCCAAGGATAACCCCTGCCACCTCCATCTTCAAGGGAACAGACATGAGGTCAGTGTGTCCTGGATGCAAAATGTCCACATGGAGAGAAAGGTGTGCAGGGGTGAATGCCCAGGGTTGTTCCCTCCACAGCCAGGCCGGGCTTCCCCTGTGTCACTGAGGACACAGGTAAAGGCTGGGCTGATTTTCAGCTATGTTCTAGAGGGGTGGTACAGGTCGTTAAATATTTTGACTAAGGTCCCGGAGGAGGGAACACCTGCCCTTGCCCCAGGGTGTTCAATGAGAGGAAAACAGGCAAGTAACTAGATAATTATGATTCCAGGAGTCAGCAAAACTTAAGGTCTCAGAGGCACCATCTGCCTCTGTCCAAGGCTCCTGAAGAGGGAGCAATATGTTAGTTAATCCCTGGAGGACACAAGAAACACTATAAGTTTATGGTGGCAGAGGGAATGGGGGCATGGGTGGTACTTCCAGGCAAAAGGAACAGAAGCAAGAGAGAGGCATTCAATATGTTTGAGAAACATCTTGTGGTGTTCACGGAACAGGGAGATGAAGGCTGGAGGTTGACTGGGGCCAGCTGTGAGCTGAGACATCTACAAATCTGCGGTTTGCCTTGAGGGTGACAGTTTAAGCCCGGGAGTGACATGGTAAGGTTTACATGTTGGCAAAAACCATCCTTCAGTGAGGATAGTGGGTTGGAGGAGGAGTGAGACTGGTGGAAGTCACCCTCCCTCATACCATAAACACAGAATAATCCAAAATAGATAACAGACCTACCTGTATAGCTAAAACTATGAAACTTCTAGAAGAAACCATAGGGAAAAAAATCTAAATTACCTTGGGTTTGGCAAATACTTCTGAAATACAATACAAAAGACACAAACAATAAAAAGAAATCAACAAATTGAACTTTATTAAAGTGAAAAACTTTAGCTCTTCTAAGATGCTATTAAGAAAATAATAACGGCAAGTCACAGACTGGAACCTTTGTAAAACACATGTCCAACAAATACTTGTATTTAGAAAACATGAAGAAATTTTAGAACTAAAAACAAACTGAAACTCTTGGTCACAGCTGGTGGAGTGTAAAACAGGGCAACCACTTTGGAAAATAGTGTGGCAGTTCCTTAAAATGCTAAACATACACCACCACGTGACCTAGCCATGCCACTTCTAGGTTTTTCCCAAGAGACATAGAAGTATCTGCCTAACAAAAAATGATGCATGAATATTCATAGCATCATTATTTGTAAAAGCCCCAAACTGAAAACAACCCACTATCTATCAATGGGTGAATGGATAAGCAAAGTGAGGTATATCATACAGTTTGGAGTACAACTCAGTTATAAAAAAGAATGATCTATTTACATACTACAACATGGATGCACCTCAAAATAATCATCTGAATGAAAGAAGCCAGACCCTCAACCCCCGGAAAAAAGAGTGTATAAAATCCTAGAAAATGCAAACAAATCTATAGTTACTCATTTGGGGGACACCATGGGATGCTGAAGAAAGGGACAACTACGGGGCAGGAAGAAACTTTGGGGGGTGATGGGTGGATGTGTTCACTATATTAAAAGTGATGATTTTATATATATATATATACACACACACACACACACACACGAGGTGTGATAAAAAAAATATGGTAAATGTTTAAATTTAAAAAATGTATTACAGTAAAAGACACATTAATCCCTTCAAAATACTCCCCCTCACTTCAAACACACTTATCCCATCATTCTTGCCACTTTCTGAAGCAGGTCTGGAAGTCCTCTTTCATGAGTGTCTTTAGTTGTGCTGTCATGGCTGCCTTGATGTCCTGAATTGATTCAAAGCATTTACCTTTCATGGTCATTTTGACTTTGGAGAAGAGCCAGAAGTCTCACGGCTCCAGATCTGCTGAATAAGGTGGATGAGGACATACTGTAATGTTTTTATTGGACAGAAATTGTCATACCAGAAGTGATGTGTGACTCGCCTTTCCGCTGTGATCACAAAATACAGTGAATGCTGCTTCTGAGTATCATCTAACGGAAAGGCAGGGATCTTCAATACAGGAAGTCATGCATCAAATCTTAGTAACAATGTGTGATAAGTTTCAACTTATTCGGTGCAGTCAGTCAGGTGTGAGCTTCAGTTGAAAGAAGGTGTGTTTTAAAATGTACTTTAAATCACCCTCCATGATGACAATCCCTGTCACACATTGCTTCTGGTATACGGATTTAGCAACAAAAAGTTTATTGGGAACCTGGTAGGAGCTGTTTTGGTGGAATAGGGGTGACAAAAACCATAATGAAGGGGATTGTGGAGAAAGTGGGAGGTAAGGAGTAGAAACAATGAACTCTTAAAATAACTGCTGTAAAGTGGAGGAGAGATGGGTGGAGAGTGTGGAGTTAAGGAAGGGTTGGAGTTTTTTAGGCAGGGAGAGTCTTGGGCATGTTTAATTGCTTACAGAAAGGAATCCAAATAGAAAAGAATAGAGTCTACAAAACAGACTTTGCCTAAGTGGTCACTCAATTTATGACAAATGCACGGATGCAATTCTATGATAAAAGGAAGATCTCTTGAATAAATGTTGCTGAAGCATCTGGATATACGTACATTGAAAAATATGGACCTTGATCCCTACCTCACACCACAAACAAAAATTAGTCCAAGAGAGATCATAAATTTAAATATGAAAGCTGAAACTGAAGAAATTGTAGAAGAATATCTTTATGATTGGGGGTAGGCAAAAATTTATGTTAAAAAACATGACACAAAAAGCACTACCCATGAAAGAGAAAAATTATATCATTTCATAAAAATTAAACTTCTGCTCATCAAGACACCAGTAAAGGCAAAATTAATCTATGGTGATAAAAATCAGATCAGGGGTTGCTGAGTGACTGGGAGAGAGAAGGAAGAAACTTTCTGGAGAGGTGGAAACGCTCTGAATCCTGAGAGGCGTGGGGGTTACATTAGTGTATGCAGTTTTCTTTTCTTTTCTTTTTAAAGATATTTTATTTTTTTACCAAAATATATGTGACTATAACATCATGTAAATTTAAGGTATACATGTTGATTTGATACATTTATATATTGTAATTATATTGTAATATAATTGCCATGGAGTTAGCACCTCCATTAATCACATAATTATTTCTTTTTTTGTGGTTGGAATAAATAAGGCCTAGATTCTTAGCAAGTTTGATGATTATAATACAATATTCTTGTTTATATTCATTATACTGTGCATTAAATCTCCAGGACATATTTGTTTATCAGTTACAACTTTGTAATGTATGCATTTTTTTCAAAACAAAGATTAAACTGTATACTGTGCATTTAATTGTCTTCAATATAAGAAGATAGAAAAGAAGGAAAAGACAACATTAGGAAAGTGAAAAGGTAAGCTGTAGGCCAGGAGAAGATATTTGCAATACTTAAATATGATAAAGAACCTATATTTAAAATATATAAAGTGGAGCCACTCCCTTCAGACTAAAACTTGAACCTCTCAGCTCAGCTTTCAAGGAGCCTGTGGGGAATCTGGAGGGGTGTGGAGCTGAACCCATACTCACCAGGCAGGCTTTGGGGCATGCCAGGGTAAGGCTATGAAAGGCCCAGAGTGCTATCTAGGGGTTGAGACAGATCAGACAAGACTTGGATGCAGTGCCCGGAATGGAGGTGGGGTGGCTGCAGGGAATGGTCCATTGGGCTCACACAGTGATGTACATGGCTGGGGGGCAGGGTCAGGCCAGTCATTGGAGACACACCTTACTTCTTGGGGTGGGAGGAGTGGGGAGGGGTAGTGCTAGCATGAGGAGGCTGGGCCAAGGAACTGGATGTTCAGCCTGGACTTGTGTCTTGGTGGGGAAACTGAGGCAGAAGCCTACACCTGTGGATTTGGGGAGGGTCTCAGGCTAAAGGACCCATTTTCCAGCTTTGTGGGAGTAGGGAAGTGCTGGGGCAAACATCATTTGCCTTGGTACCAGATCCTGTGGTGGGGTCTGTATCAGGAGGGTCTTGGCAGGAGGGGTCAGTGATACACCCAAAGGGAATAATAGAAGGGTGTGCAGAAAGAGGTGGGGGTTGGGTTAAGGGAGCCAAGAAGGGGTGCTGAGGCCCAGCTGTGATCTGCCTGCCCCCAAGCTTGCAAGGGGCACAGGAAGGGGAGGTGTTACCAGGAAGTAACAAGAGCTGGAACCATACAATAAGACCCCTCCCCAGGAGCTGGGACCCTGGAGAGACAGCCACTGGCAGAGCTATGACCAGGCTTGAAGAGAGCTGGGGATAAACACTCCAACTTGCTCCTCCTGCCCTGCTCCCATGAGCACCTCATATGCATTGCAAGGTCATCATCATTTGTTTTTAGTTCCATTTAATGCGGAAGGAAAATGAAGGTCAGCAGTGAGGGAACCTGCCCACAGCCACTGCACAGTTGGTAAGTGGCTGAAGCATAGGACTGGGACCTTGACGTTGGTGCTCAGGGCAAACCTGCAAGGAACAGAGGATGCGGAAGATGTGGCAGCCTGAGACTGCAAGTAGAACATGGTTAAAACTAGCTCTGATGACCTGGAGCTTGCCATCAAGCAAGGAGGCTCCTTCAGGATGGTGACCTCAGCCCCATCTAAGCCAGTGTCCTGAGCGGCGTCTGGCCCCACTCTGGTGCCTCCCCTCGAAGCCATGGCTGGACACTAGCCCATCACGTGGACTGTGCTGACAGATTGGGTGTCTCCGGTGCGCCAAAGGCTGCTGCTAAGTGGCTTCCTGGCAGGGAGTCAGGGGTCACCTCATCGCTGCTCTGCTCAAACAGTGCTGGCCTCTTTGGGCGCCTCCCACATCTGTCTGCTACAATTGGGTGTGTTTAGCATCAACTCTGAGATCCAGCCCCTGCCTGGCAACTCTCGGGGTAATGGCCTTGGGAGCCAGTGGCCCCTGGGACAGATGGACTGCTGGCTAGAGAGGCCGTGGGCCCCAGTTTGAGCAAGGCTGGCGAGTCTCACCATCCACGTTCACAGCGCGGTCCATGTTCAGGGCCGCTCTGGGCTCCCTGCAGTCCACTCTCTCATTCTGGCTGGTGGTGACTGGCCCCTGGCTCTGGGTCTCAGTTCTGGGCAAACCCTTAATTTCAGAATTTTTCTTTTTCTTCTTGCTCTATGTCCCGCCAAGGCCCATGTAGCGAGCCTATGTTCGAAATACTGTCCAAGACTGTGGTACCTGTCAGTGAGGCCACCAATGCAGGGAGTGATCACAGGGCTCAGTTCCAGGGCCAGCACCACCACGTCCGTTGAGTACCTTTGGCAAGTCAATTCCCCTACCTGGGGCTCCATTGTCTTTGAAAAATGGAGAGGACAGAGCAGAGTACGTAACAGGACTCCGGCAGCCCCTAAGATATCTGGGCATGGGCATGTGTGTCACTACGAGTTTGCTCTGCCCTACTTTCCCAGCAGTCCTTGGCTGGCCTGTGCTGAAGGACCAGACACAACCCCAGCCAGGAGGGGAGGCAAGTTTGGTATAGGGCGATGAATGTAAGTAGAAGTATGTCAGAACAAAGGGGAAGCATGGACAAGGCAGGAAGCAGGGAAGGCCTCTTGGAGTCACATTGGAGCTGGTCCGTGAGCTAAGCAGGGATATCTCGGGTAGAAAGGAGGCCGTTGAACAAACATTCCAGAGTGAGGGGCGAGCACATGCAAGAGGGAAAGTTACTGTATACTGGGAAAACAGATATGGCTTTCAATTCAGAACAGAGGGTGAACGTGGTGAGGTGGCAGGAAGTCTGCTAGAAAATGGGGGCCCGAGACCCAGAGAGCCAGGGGGTAGGTAAAGCTCAGCAGGTAGTGCAGAACATTCTGGAAACCAGGAGGGGATGACAAACTGGGGAAGGGACCGAGCTTCTTCAATCCAGGTGTGGTCTGGATCACCTGAGTTGTTAAAATGCAGACTCCAGGCCTGTAGCTCCACAGCTCTGGCTGGGTTTGTGGTAGAGAAACCTGAGGGAGGAGGGAGACAACCTGATTAGGACCTGGGGCAGTTTGGGAGCCATTTGCAGAAGACAGCTGAAGTCCAGGGAGAACCATGTGGGCAGGCCCTGGGGGAGCCCACCCCGAATGTGCCAGGCTTCTGGCTCAGGGTACAGGTGGGTACTCTGCATGTTTCTCAGAAGACAGAGGGCTCATTTACCTCTACCTCTGCTTCCCAGGGCAAGGAGGGGTAGGGTCTGAGCTTCCATGGTCCCTGGTCAGGGCTCAGGCCCTGGATCCCTGCAGCAGGAAGCTAGGCCCCATAGCCTGTAGGCGGAGTCCTGTCCAGCTGACACTTGCTCTTTGTCTGCCTCTCAGCAGGGGAAGGTGCCTGGGTTGGTGTCCAGCTTTGTTGGTGTCCAAGCTGAGTCAGCAGCGCCAGCCTCCCATCTGGCCTCAGGGATGTCTCCAGAATTCCAGGGCTCCACTAGAGAGGTCGGGATGGCCAAAGACTCAGGGGCAAGGAGCTGGCACTGGGGTTGGTGAGGCCTTGGGAATAAGCAGCTTTTCTACCATTTGCAGGCAAAGGCTCAGTGGATACCCAGAGATGTGTATGGGCTCTGTTGGGCCAAACCCCAGACCCAGCTGAGCCAGGATGTTAAACCCCATACTGCTCCAGACAGCTGGGGGAGGGTGGGGGAGGCTGGGTGAGTTTGCTCATGGAAATGAGGCATTCCCCAGATTACCCAGGCTCCAGATTTGAAATAATCCCAGCTCAGTGAGGGCTGGGGGCTGAGGAGGCCAGCAAGGAGGTTGGGGGCTCAGGGACAGAGCCCAGGAAAGGTCCTGGGGCTCTGAGAGGGGCTTGCATCCTGAGCCTGGGGATCAGCCAAAGTTTGGTCTGGGCTGAGCTCCCTGGGTGCCTGGCACTGGCTGAGGCTGGTGGGGGCCTGGCCTCTTGCAAAGGCCTCCTTGTTGGGCAGCGGGCGGGCGGGCTGGGGGCTGGGCGCGGTCACTCATATCTTCCCCGTTACTTCATTCATTTTGCTCCCACTGATCCCTTGTTTATCTCACTGGGAATGCAGCCGTGGTGGAAGCTGGGGCCAAGGGAAGGGCCAGAGTCTGGGCCACCTCCAGGAGGGCCCCAGTGCACTCACCCGCCTCTCTCACCTGGGCTCCTGGGCTCAACACAGCCAGGGACAGCCCTCTCGACACCAGCCATGCAGGGTAGGGTTGGCTCTGAGAACCCCTGTCTGTCTCTGGGCCTTGTTTTCTGTCTGTGAGTTGGAGGTTGTTCTCAATGACCTTTGAGAATGCTTATTGTCATCAACAATAAAGCTATCATTTCATAAGTCTCGCCCCCAGCCTACCCTGTGCTGGCCCAGAGGTAGCCCTGCTCTCACCTGAGGTTACCAGGTGAGGGTATAGGGGTGTGCCCAGGTGGGGTTGGAGGTAGAGACTAGGCTGGGAGAAGACTCTCTAGGTGGGATGTGGGGATAGCAGCATAGGAAGTAGGGCTGCCATGGTAGGGGTGTGAGAGCCAGCAGGGTCAGTGTCCGAAAATGTCCTTTAGAAACTGGTAAAA
The DNA here is from genome assembly GCA_033961575.1 of Aselliscus stoliczkanus. Taxonomy (NCBI): domain Eukaryota; kingdom Metazoa; phylum Chordata; class Mammalia; order Chiroptera; family Hipposideridae; genus Aselliscus; species Aselliscus stoliczkanus. The sequence goes on along the minus strand of CM066728.1, from coordinate 16,151,067 downwards.
AGGATATGCCAGGCCCCTACCACACCTTCCTGTTGCAGGGATCCTGGCTGGGGGTGGAGGGGTGGGGCATTTGTGGTCCCTGGGGGCTTGGGTTAAGTGGGTCCTAATCCCCATCACGAAGCAAACCTGTCTGTCTTTGAAGATCACCCTCTCAGGTCAGGGGTGGCGTGGGCACTTGGGCTTTGAGCAAGCTGGTCTGAGCCCTCATCCCTAGTCAATGACGTCCGAGGACACCACAACCCTGCCAGGAAGGGGCTGCCAGGCCCCTGGTCAAATGTGAAAACTGAGGCTCAGAGAAGTTAATTGAGTTGCTCAGGGTAGACAGCTGTGAGGGGCAGGGCTGGGATCCAATCATAGCTGGCCTGACCCAAAAGCTTGTCCAGTATCTTGCTCAAAGGGCATGAATTCAGGCCTGGTACTAGGGCCAGAACTCAGTGCCCTCTTGTCTTCTTTCCCCTGGTGACTTGATTTTCCACTCTGTGAAATGGGATGGGTGGGTCCAACTCCAGGCCTGTTTCTGCCCTGGTCCTGGAGTCTTGAGGAGAAATGAGGTCATATTTGTCTAGGGGTTGGAGTGTCTTGGAAGGAGAAAGCTCAGTAAAGACAAGGGCCCATTGTCTCCCCTTCCCCGGCCTCTTGCCAGTTCCCGCCCTGGTCACCAGACAAGGCCAACTCTGCCTGCAGGTTCCAGAGGCCACCACATGCCAACAGAGGGTGACTCAGTGCCCCTCCTTCCCATTGATTGACAACATCAAAGCTTTGTTGGGGTGCCACAGAGAGGAAGGAAGGAAAAGAAGGCAAGGCTCTGGGGGGTGCCGTCTTGGGAGTTTCACACTTGGGGCATTGCAGTGGGCTTCAGAGAGGGTCGGGTAATAATAAAGAGAAGAACAGCAACTTGTGCACTTGCTTCCAGCAGCCTTGGTGTGAATCTCCTACAAGCATTAGCTCAGTGAATACTCACAGTACTCCTGAGGGAACGTAGATGTCATCACCCCCATTTCACAGATGCAGAACACTGACACTAGGCCACCCAGCTCATAACTAGTAGATATGGATGAAAGAGGTGGAATTCGAACTAGAGTCTGCGTGGGTCTAAAGAATTCTGCAGAAAGGCCCCAAGATGAGCAGGTAGGTGTTGGACTGGGGGACAGAGAAAGGGCAGGTCAGATCCTGGAGCTCAGTGGATGGGACCGTCCCAACAGAGATGGGGATGCCTCCCCACTGAGCCTATGGATCAGGTCACGGTTCTTCTTTGCTGTAGAATGAAGAGATTGGGGCAATCAGTTCTTCCCCCGCTAAGAACTGGGAAGGCTTCTTGGCCTCTGGCACTCCAAAGGCAGGATAAAGGATGCTCAAGCAATTTCAGTGCTTTGAAACACCGAATAGGGTCACACATGTGCAGGGTGGTTTCTGGCCCAGAGACACCCTTCCTTCTGGCCTCCCTGCAGCTCTGAGGCCCATGGAGCTCTGGCAGCAATTAGCCAGGCAAGACAAATAACAGCTCAAGCTTAACATGTCCAAGAGTAAACTCTTGATTTCCTCCCTAACCTGCTCCTCCCTGTGTCTTCCCAGTCTCAGGAAATGGCACCATCGTCCACCCAGTTGCTCAGGCCAGAAAACTGGGAGGCATCCTTGGATTCTCCCTCCCTTCACCACCCACATCTATCCATTGCCAAGACTTGTCAATTCTACCTCCAAAATAAATCCCAAATGCACTTCCCTCTGTTCCCGCTGCCACCACAGTGTCCAAGGCACCACCCGTTCTCCCCTGGACAACAGGCTCCTGCCTGCCTCCCCTCTGCCCAGTCCAGCCCCTACAGAGCTAGAGGAATTGGCTTAAAATGGAAATCAGATCCCACCCACCCTTCTGCTTAAACTGCCCCTCCCCCCAATGGCTTCCTATTGCATTTGGAGCAAAATTGACACCCCTCAATGACTATGAGGTCTCTCCTGACCTGGCTACCTCACCTCCTTCAACTCCCCCAGCACTATCTTCTCTTCACATCCTTGCATTTGCACATGCTATTCCCTCTGCCTGGAAGCTCTTCCCTGCAGTTCTTCATAAGAAGCTGGTCCCTTCTTGTCTTTCAGGTATCAGTTGGTATCTCATTTTCTTGGCTACCCCAAACTGGTCTCCTCCAGGCCATTCTCTTAAAGCCCCTTGTTTGTCTCTTTTATAGGAATTTACCTTAATTTATAATTATATGTTTACTCTTTGTCTCTGTAACCAAGCTGCAAGATCTGTGAGAACAGGGACATGTCTGCCTTGCTCACCACTGTGCTCCCTGTTGGCACTCAAATCTCTGTTGAATGAAGTAACCACTGAAATAATAGCAGCAGCTATTATAGTATATTGAGGATTTCCAATTCTCTCTCATTTTGCATATAATCTCTCAACCACCCAATGAGGTAGGTAGTATCAGTGCTCCCCATTTTCCAGATGAGGAAACCGAGGCTCAGAAGCTAGGATTAGTCGTCAGTATTGCATAGTCAGAATACGGCACAGCCAGGTTCAGGACCCAAGACAGTCAAATCAGAGGTCTGACCTTCCAACCACTATGCGATCTGTGACACCCTATAATCAATGCTACTACTGTGTTCCATCAAGTCTTACAGGTCATCAAATGAAAGATGGACCATTGTTTTATGGCCCATTAGGAAAGGTAAAAACCATGACAATTAAACTACGACATGCCATCCCAATTTCAAAGATGTGAAAATGTGAAACCAGTGCTTTTGGGGAATTGATGAAATATGGTATTTTGGGCACAAAATCCACTCACTCTTTAGGACCTAAGGGACAAAGTAATAGATGGATTTCTCAGCAGTGTGGAGGATTGCTCTGTAGCCACCCAGGAACATGGCAAAGTCCTGCTCTTGGTCCTGGAGAGTTCATGGTGGAGCAAAGACAATCAAATGTGATGAGTGTGCAGGATGCTGTGGTGAGGGACCTCAGGACTTCTGTGGGGGGGGGAGTCAAGGGGAGACCCCAGACCTGCTGGGAAGGGGGAAAGGGGAGGGACATGAACAAGCTTCACAAAGGAGGGGGCAGCTAAGGCAGATCCCAGGGGATGAGTAGAGATAAGCAGGCTGAGAGGGGGTAGGAAGTGTGCCAGGCAGAGAGAAGAGCCCATACAAAGACCTGGAGCACACCTTCCCTGTGGGAAGTGGTGTATCGCTCACTGTGATCAGAGTGAGAGAGAGCTGGCCAGAGAAGTCATGGGGTGGGTGGTGATGGTCTTTGGGGGGCTAGTGAAGGAGTTGAAGCTTCATCTTGCAGGGAAGGGAACCCATGAAGTCATTAGACAGCCAAGTGACAAGGCCACCTTTGTAAGTTAGAAGGAATAAGGGGCGACAAGGAGCTTGAAGGCAGCGTAGCGGCCTGGGAATGTCTGGGGAGATGCTGTCAGGAATCCTCAATCACTTCAGGCTGGACGGTACAGACAGCCTGAGTGAGGGGTATGGGGCGTAGGCTGGGCGGGGAGCAGCCTCCCCCAGGCCTGGGAACAGCCGGGTCGGCTGAGAGCCCGCCGGAGGCTGGTGAAAGGCCCACTTACCATGACGGATGGGGGCCCCGTCAGGCCGCGCCAATTAGGCAAGATGGAGTGCCAGGGTAATGCTATAAATATCTTGGCCGCTGACTGGCCCAGGAATGTAAATGGTGGTGTTGAACAAGCAGGAGAAAATGTTCAGTTCAGACAGGATGGGTTTTTTATGTGTTTTAAAAACATGTTCTTCCCTCCACGAAGACTACAAGCTGAGCGGCAAGGGGCTGGGTGCCCAAGCGTTGGCTACTTGTCCAGCTGGGTGCCAGAGCAAAGGCTCGTAAAATCAAAGTTTTGGGGCAAGCTCCTGGAAAAGTCAGTGCGTCTGAAGCCCAGAAAAAGCCTGAACTCCACTTGTAGCCTTGTCCCTGGTCAGAGGGGCATCTGGGTGAGGGAGAGCACTAACCATCCAGTTTGGGGACACATAACCCAGCCAGGTGTTGGGGGTACCACTGAGGAGTAGAGGTGTCACCCCAATACCGGACTGCTCCCCAGAGCTCTCTGTCCCGTTGTGGGTGTGGCTGGATAGGGGTTGGGACTGAGGGTTCAGCTGCTCTGCAAAGCCAGAGACAACGAGGCCTGCTTTCTTTCCGGGTCATCAAAGAGTGAGGCTGGGAGGCCCTCAGCTGCCATGCTCTGGCATCCAAGGTTCACCCAGATTGCCCTAGGCTATGCAGGTAGGGCCCTGGCCCATGCCCAGCCACTGGATGCATCTCCCCAGTGGGTATGCACGTGCCTACACATGAGCAGACATCTCAGCAACTCTCCAAGGGAGCACTTTTGTGGGAGACCAATGAGTGAAGCTAAGAGAAGATATGCCTGTGGCAAAGCAAGGGTGTGTGCATGCAAACCAGGGATCTAGTACACAGCTAAGGATATGAATGTGGCTTGGGGGTGTGGCCTTTGTGAGCATCCAGGGGCTGCCAGGGGATTCTGGGCAACAGCAACGTGGCAGCAGTGTGTTGGTATCTCTTTCTCGGTCTTCAAAGATCATTTACACTGCTGGTCACTGCGGCTTCATCTCCCACAGGCACTCCTAACGAAATACCCTCCTGCCCCTTTCCCCCCACACCCTCCAACCTATAGGCAAAAAGGTTCATCGTTTTCTTTCATTGTTTGGAAACCTATGAACACCTCAGGAAGTTTAAGAAAAGTTAAGGAAGTTAGGGAAAACTTATAAATGCTTTTCCAGAAGGTAAGAAAGACTGAAGTATTTCCTACTAGCTACTGTAGAATTTTGTTACTTATTTATATAAGTTTTAACTCTGTCATCTGCCTGGAGATAATTTTAGTATTAAATAGAATGTGTTAGCTAATTTCCTCCCACCCCAAATTGCTAACTATTCAATTCATTTTATAATACTTGCTTTACCATGTGTTGCACTTTTATATATAATTGGTTCTTATATATAATTGCTCCTTTGTATCCATTCCAATGGTGCATGTTTCTTTCTTTTTTCTTTTTTTTGAGGGCAGTGTCACCGGCCCTCACATGTGGGACCTGAACTGAGGCCACTGGTGTCCCAAGTCAGCGCTTAACCACCGTGCCACTTGATCGACCCCCAATAGTGCATATTTCTGATCTTACTCCAGTACCACACTGTTAAATTATTGTTCTTTTAGAATATGTTTTATTGAAGGCTTTATAGCATAGTAGCTGAGATTATGGCCTTTGAAGTCAAACTGATCAGGATTTATGTGGGAACTTTGCCATTTAATAAATTTGTGACCTTGGGCAAATTATCTCACAGTTCCTCATCTGTAAAATGGAATATTAGGGGGCCTATAAAAGACAGCTCACTCTCAAGTTCAGAACAAACTGAGAGAGAGCTATAGGAATCATCCAGAGATAAACATCAACGTTATTACTGTGGATTTCTGTCCACTGCCTACACTGTATTCAATATTGTAGTGGAGGCCCTGGCCATTGCAACAAGGCAAGAAAAAGAAATAAAAAGTATGATGATTGGGAAAACAAGGCAAGAAACAAAGGGCATCCTTGCCCTTTATCCCCGACTTAAATAGACTTGGACCCCAATCACAGGTAGTGCCAGACACCTCAGGTCTCTCCTCTAGCCCTGAAATTACTACGGCAGAATATGCAGGTGTCCTAGGGGAAGAAACAAGAGTAGAGAGAGGGCAGGAACATCTTCCAGCTGAAGTCCCTTCACATAGAAATATGAGGTGGAGGTGATGGTAGAGACTCCCCAGGGACAACCTCACATAATGCTGTAGTGTGCATGTGGTGAGATGACTGTGAGGCATTCAGCATGGGCCTGACACACAGTAGGCACACAGTAAATGCTGCCCTTATTACACCATGTGCAGGGTCTTGTTCCATTTCATTTCTCCTCTTGTCCTGAATTTTTTAAAAATTATTGTCACCTTTGTATTTTTCCAGAAGAAATACCGAATTGTTTCGTGTTGTTCTGAGAAAAAAACCCTCCAACCCCTGCCCTCCTCACCCACATTTTAATAGGTGCTATATCAACTTATACATGATGTGAGGGGTGGTTGGGGAGTTCATCTTGGTACAGGACAGGGGGGCACAGCAGGGAAGGGAAGGGATGGCCTGTGAGACCAAGAGAAATGGAAGCTAATGCTACAGAGGGGTTGAGGGTCAAGTGCTTGATGAGGGTGACAGGGCCTGGTCAGAGTGGGTGGAGAGGTTAGTGAGCTCAGGAGACTGTGAGGCCAGTGGTAGAAACCAGAGGGCTAAAGTGCATTGGGGCTGGGGGTTGTGTGAGCAGGTTGTGAAGGAGAAGAGAGGCTCCAAGAGAGTCAGGTGGGCGCTCAGAGATGATGATGTGAGGACAGGAAGTGAAGGCCAAAGCCAGGGGAAGTATAATATGGGGGCTGACCATGGTCCCATGGTCAGGATCCTGGTCCAGGATTCAGCTCTGCCACTAGCCACTGTGTGACCCTGGGCAAGCCGCCAATCCTCTCTGGACCTCAGAGCCCCTTTGTCAAACAAGAGCCCTTACCATGTCATGGTGTTGCAAACCTCATCCCTGACTGGGGTGTTCCCAGCCCCTGCAACCCACTCTTTCTCTTCCCAGACAGCCTCAGGCTGTTTCACTTTCCCATTTCACCCTCCAAGGGGAAATACTCAGGTGTCTGGACTCCCTATCTCCCTGCCCAGCACTCTGTGTCCATCAGGCCACTTTGGGAAATCATCTCCTCCCCCTCCCCAGCCCCATTGCCACCTCTGCTTTTCATTAATGTATTAGTTCAGCCAACCCTCACATCCCATCCTCTGTACCTGGTCCTCTCTTAGTCCCTGGGAACACAAAGGGAAGTAAGCCAGGGACCCACCCCGCGGGGGCTCACAGCAGGCCTCTGTGCTCATTCATTCTAAAAATGATTTTGAACTGACTGTGGTGTGCTTGGAACAGGAAAAACAGTGGTGGGCACCCAGACGGTCTCCACTCCTGGGGGGCTTCCAGACTTGAGGTCAGAGAGCCAAGAAATCATGACTCATGTGATTTGTTCTCCTCTAGTCCCATGGCAGCCCAGTGGGGGACCCCAGACCAGCTCTGGAAATGAGAAAAGGCTTCCTGGGGAAGGTGATGTCTGCACTAAGCCAGTGGATGAGCAGTCGTTATGACTGGAGGGAGACAGGGAGAGAGAGTTCCGCTGGAGACAGACAAGGCAGAGAGGGCTCCAGGAAGAGGGTTGCCAAACCCATGCTGAGAGGGGAGCACAGTACACTCGGGTGCATCCAGGATGACTGGGGTGGAGTTGGAACGAAAGACCACTGCGAGGTCAGTGCAGGAGGCTGGAGCCAGAAAATACCGGGCCCTGTGGGCACGGAAAGGATTTCTTATGTTATCCTCTAGGTAGTGGAAAGTTATTGTGGGTTTCAGGCAAGTGATGTGATAAGATTGGCATTTTTTAAAGATCAAGCTGGATTAGTTGGGGGCAGGAGTGGGTGAGGTTAGAAAACTAGTGGGAAAGCTAGCCCACTAAACCGGATGAAAAATGATGGCAGCTTAGACTGGTGGGGGGTGGAGTGGAGGTGGGGGTGGGGGGTGGAGGCCTGGAGGAGAGTGGTGGTGATGGAGTGGTGGGGTAGGATGGTGTGCAGGGGGTGGGGTGATGGTGGTTTGAGGGATGATGAGACGTGGTGAGGTGGCAAGGGGGTGTAGATGAGGGTGCTTGGAGGTAACAAGACACTGCTGGGGTGGTGATGGGGGTGGCAATGTGATAGAAATAGAGAAGTGGACAAAGCTAAGAGATAATCATGAAGTAATATTTCTGGGGCACAGTGATTCGTTGGACCTGGAATGGGGAGGAAGAGGAAAGTGTGGAAAATGACCCAGGTTTGAGCAACAGGGACTGCGTGATTTGCTGAGTCTTGAGCACTGTGGAGTGAGAAGTTTGGTGGGGAGAAAGAGGAGTCTAGGTTTGGACCACCGAGACTCCAGTGCCCAAGGGACACCCAGGAAGAAATGACATGGCCAGTCTGGCCTGAGGAGGGCAGAGTGGGGTCTCAGAGTGGGCAGCCTGGAAAGACTGGGTCTTGGGGAGTGGGTGGTCCAGTGTTAAATGCTGCTGAGATGTTGAATAAGTTAAAGAATACAACAGTGCCCGTTGGAGTCACCACTGACCTATGAAAGCCCTTTCGGCCGTTTGGGTGGCTGGGCGGGTGCAGTGGCTGACGGGATTGGGTTGAGGAGCAAAAGGTAGGTGAGGAGAGGAAACACCTGTGCGGACAGCTTTTTGGAGAATTTGGTTGTGGCAGGGAGATGAGAACTGGGGGGCAGCCAAAGGTGGAAATGGGGCACAAGGAGGGTTTTTTTTTTCTCTTTTGTAAATGGAATCTTTAAATACCAATGAAAAGGGGCAGAAATAAAATGAGAAGTACTGGAAACAAAGGTGGTGGATGGGCTGAGATGTCAAGCAAGTAGAGGGGCAAGGAAGCCAGGGATGGGTGGGGTCCACCTTGGTTGAAGTGGCCTTCTTTACATTAGGTTGGGGAGAGGAGAGTGGGCAGACCATCAGAGGCTTGGCCATGTAAGATTGAGGACAGTCCGATAACGCTAGCCTCAGGCTGAGGATGAAGACTCAGAGCTTGGGCACAGTGATGGAGTCATGAAGGATTTCTGTGTAAGAGCTCAGTGTTGAAAGAAAGCCCAGAAGCGGCCTGGGGCTGCTGGATCAGAGGTCATTGCAGAATTCAGGCAAGGTCTGAGTCTGGACGAGTTAGGGTCAAGATTCAATCTGGGGTCAAAGAGGGCTTTGTCCAGAGTGAGGATCAGATGTTTAAAACAAGGTCAGAGCCCCGGACTCCTGGTGTCCACCCCAAGCTCAGAGTGCAGCCCCTGGAGTCACTGAGGTCAAAGGCCCTCAAACTTCAGGTGTCTGACCTGACCTGGATCCCATACAAGAACCCTCCACCCTGAGGGGCAGTGCCGGCCTAGACACCAGTCTGCCTTCATGTCAGAAGGGCCCCCAGCCCAGTGCACCCTCCCCACAGCTGGGCACGAGCCGAGCCTGTCCCGCCCAGGCGAGGGTGAGAATTCCGGCCACACGTCTCTGTGATGTGGTCACGTTGGAAAAATGTTAATCAAATATTCTCCTCCGTGTTTCCTTTCTTTCCCAGGCTGGATTCCTAGAAGACAGGAATTTATGGTGTGAGAGCTCCAGCCCCCGCAAACCCGCAGCCAAGGTCAACAGCACGAGGCGGGCAGTGCTGCCAAGGAGGGGAGCAGCGACTTTGGAAGCTGGTCGCACAGAAAATTAAAGTACATGCTCTTTTAAAACATCCCTTCTCTCCCTTCTCTCTTACCTTCCCCAAGTGGGGCCTCAAACAGGTCCCCTAGGCTAGCCAGATGGGCCCCTTGTCTGGGAAGAATGCCTTGCTTAGAGAAAGGGTCTGTGAAGCTGCCAGGGGCTCCTTTGGGCCAGTGGAGGGTCTGAAAGTGGCCCCATCGTGAGCCACCCCCATCTGGCTTAAGGGGGGTGACGGATAGGTTGCCCATGGTGCGTGCCTCCATCCTTCTGGCCAACCAAGGGCAGTGTGATGGAAGGAGCCACCTGGGCCCTGTCTCAAAGCCCGCTGAGGTGGCAGCCTGATTCCCCCAGTCTCCCCTTTGCCTTCTGGGGTCTGAGGCCTTGACTGCCCACACACAGTGAATGTCCAGTGCACAGGCCCAGGCCCCTGAGTCTCTGGCAGCAGAGAATAGGCTTATTCCAGCCTCCTGGGATAAGGAGAACTGAGGAATGGCCTGGAGACCACCTCAATTCAAACCCCAGTGATTCGGTGCTGGGAAGACAGCCGCTGCCCCAGCCTGAGCCCCTGCAGGAGTAACTAAACATCCACGTGTCATTCATGCGCCTGACATTTGCTGAGTCTCATGGGGTACCGGACACTGGGAAAGGAAGAACAAGGCAGCCACCAAGTAGGGTGGAGGGAAGATTGGCATACAAATCTTCATGTGAGGGGCCGCAGGTCTCCCCAGGAAAGGATGACCACTTCTGGGTGGGGGGAAGGACATTAGTCAATGAAATCTTCCTGAAGGAGATGCCTCAAAGGGTGGCTGGAGTTCATCAGGCGGACACGGAGCAGGAGGGGGACTCAGAGGGAACATTCCAGCTAAGTGTGCAGCATGTGCAAAGGCCCAGAATGTTTATACTTTGGTAAGACTTTTCATATAAATAAATTCTCAAATCCAAAAAAAAAAAAAAGAAAAAAAGAAAAAAGACCTCTGGCAAACCACATGTCTGGGTTTCTTGCTCAGAAAAGGAGGCCATGCTCTGCCCTGGAGACAGGGGACCAGCAGAGAGTGTGACCTAACACAGCCCTCAGGCTGCTGCCCCTTCCACCCACCCCCTCCCCCACCAAACTTGCCACACTGTTCACCCACAAGGGGTCCACTTGTGCCATAGTCCGTGTCCTCAGCTCCCACCTCACAGGGCCTGCTTCCTCCCTATTGTCTCCCTCCCAAGCCCACTTACCACCGTCAGCCTATTCTCTTACCCTGTGCTGGGGTGGGGGGTGGGGGTGGGGGGTGAGGGATTCTCACCTTGGGGCCTCAGGGTCTTTCTCTTCCAGGGTCTCTGCTCCAGAGTGGAGGGAATCTGAAAATCTGGTTTACATTTTATTTTTTAAATCTTTTTTTGGCCCTCAAGTGCAGAGGTTTTACTTATGTGTTCCCTTTTGGTGCCATTCCCCTCCCCCCACAGGCAAATGTTGTAACGCATGTCCTTTCATTTATATGTGTTCTTGTAAAACATGGACAATGGGTGACTGATTACTGGGTACGGGTTTCCTCTTGGGGGGATGACATGTCCTGGAAAGAGAGGTGGTGGTAGCACAATGTCATGAATGTGCTAAATGCAACTGATCGGACACTTTAAAATGGTTGATTGTTAATGTTACATTATGTGAATTTCACCTCAATTTTTAAAAATGTGTCGCTGGGGAGATTTTTATTTACATGAGTAGAATTGGGCTAGGAGCCATATTTCTTTCTTAGTTTTTTCCCTCAGTGCTCTGCTTTTAAGATCTAACGATATAGACTTATCTCCATCAGGCTTGTTGCTTTGAACAGTTGCATGGTGTCCCACGGTGTGCATGGCCATATTTTGCACCCACACCCCAGTGCTGGTACCCAGGGGGCCCTTCTCCCTACCATCACAAACAACGCTGCCATAGAAGTCCCCTTGTGGGCCTGGGTGGGAGTGCCTTGAGGGGAAAGCTAGGAGAGCAGTCTTAAGGAATATTTCACTTAATTTAACAGAGCGCTGCTAGATGACGCTCCTGTGGGCCGCTCCTGCCCATGTCCCTGCCAACATTTGGCATTACCCAGCTCTCTAATGTCCAATAATTTGATGCGTGTTAAACAATAGCTCACTGTTGTTTTAATTTGCATTTCCCTGATTATAAGTGAGTGAGAGTCTCTCTTCCCATGATCTCTAGTTGCTTATGTTTCCCTTGCAAATTGCCAGTTTATACCTTTAACCCATGTTTCTGCTGGGACTGCTATCTTTTTCTCCTTGCTTTGTAAGTATTCCTTATATATTCCAACTACAAAGCCGCTGGAAGGGAAACGATATGGTATGAGGGCAAGAACAGACAAGACTCTGCGACAGAGCAGAGTTACCCCACAAGTCCACCGGCGAGGATGGACTGTTAATAGGGCTGAGGAAATGGGCTCACTTTATGGAGAAAAATTAAAACTGGATCCCTACCTAATATCTTGTAAAAAGGTGACTGACTCCAGAAGGGTTAAAGTCAGACCTAAATGTGAAAAGGAAGACTGAATTTGCTCGAATAAACTGTGGAGAATATCTTCATAACTTAGGAGTGGGGAAGGGCTTCTTGAAACAAAACCCCAAATGCACAAACCATAATATAAAAACGGCGGGCCTCTGGCCTTATCCACAGGAAATGGCTTTTCCTCCCGGACACCAGCCTGAGCCCAGCCCTTCTAGTGACTCATGGGCACTCTCGAGGCTGGGAGGCCTGGCCCGCCCTTCCCGTCGGTGCACAGGAGGGAGCCGCGTGCAATGCCAGCCTTATCTCGCCCTCGCCCAGGCCCTGCAGACATGAAGTCAGGTCTGGGGATGTGATGAGGGTGGGAGGCAGGAGGAAGACAGTGGAGGGGTCAGAGAGAGGTCAGGGGTTTCTGGCAAAGCTGCTGCTGCCTTTTCAAGGTGGGCGTGGGAAGCAAAGCAGGCCCTTGAGGGGTTGGGGATGGTGAAAGTCTCGTGTCATCAGGGGTGGTTGGGGTGAAGTGAACAGGGACACATGAGCCAGCCTAGTGGAGCAGAGGGACCCAGGTTAAGGTCTCATATCTGGGACCCTATCTGCACCCCCTGCCTCCCAGAATCCTCTCCGGTTTCTTCAGCGGCTCTTTGGAGCCAGCCCCTTCCAGCCAAGACACACCAGACTGAGATGCTGTGGAGAGAACAAGGGAGGGGGTGTCTGCCTCTCCCTGTGTGTGTCTGCCTCTCCCCCTGGGTGTCTTCTGTAGCACTCTGGGTATCTGGGCCTCACCCCTTTGGTCATCTGACAAAGGGTCACCCAGCACAAGCACCAGCCCTGCCCCCAATGCACTCCCAGTGCAGGATGGGATGAACCTCCCTCAACAGCAGGATAAGTGTGTATCTTTATGTCTGGGTCGTGGGGCTTGGTGGTTCCTCTGGGTGCCTGACACCCAGGTCAAAGCCTGATGTGTGTTTGGGGATGGAGAGGGGTCATGTGTATCTGTGACCCTGTGTGTGTGCAAATATCCAACTGTCTGTCTCTCTTGCTTTGTCCCTGAATCAATGCTGGCTATGTCAACTGCTCTTTTTCCAGAAGGTCCTTGATAAGTAGGACAAGATAGTGTGGCCTCCAGCCTACCTCTGGGCATCCTGATCAGTGTGGGGAAACAGTCTATGAGTTGGGCAGGCAGTTGGTCAACAAGCATTTCTTCAGAGCTGCATAGGTTGGCCCTGAGGGCTTACAGCCTGGCTTGCCTCTGTACGCCAGCTCACAGGGGCTTCTTGAGAAGGGGACGTAGTCGGCCCCTCTGACCAGCACCACTGATAGTCTTTGCAGCTGGAGGGGGCCTCAGAGCCCTTCCCTTTCTCCGGGTCTCTGAAGATCTGTGGGCCTCTGTCCAGGATGGCTGGGGGGTAGGGGGACCTACTGCATAGTCCATGCCTCCCTCCACCTGTCCCCCCAGCGGAAAAGCCAACTGTGCATCGAGAAAAAGCATTAGCCAGCCCCCGACCAAATATAGATATACAGACCTAGGTGAGGATGATTAATTGATAGATAGATAGACATAGATTTGTATATACATACAGATACTAAAATACTGCCTCTAATTTTTGACATTTTAATCACGGTATTATATTTTTATATAGAGAAATGCACAAATCATTTGTGAACTTTTATCAAATCAAATGTGAACTTTCACAAACTGAACATATTTGTGCTGACAACGCCCAGATCAACATATCAGCCAGAGGCCCCACAAAAGCTCCCTGGCACCCCTTCCAGTCAGTGCTCTCCCACCCATGATAACTGCTCTTCTGACTTCTCATGCCATGGATTAGTTTTGCCTATTTCTGAATTTGATGTAAATAGAATCCTGCAGTACGTAGTCTTTTCCGTATGAGATTCTTCAAAGCTGTTGCATGCAGGTGACGGTGTGCTTGTTTGCTTGTTTGACTCAGGCAACACCTGTGCCTCCTCCATGCTGCCCTTCCCCCCACCACCCCCACCCCCATCCCCCCGGAGTTCTCAGGAGCACACCATGGGGAAGGTTCTAGGGGAGACTTTTTGGGAGAGCAAACATCTCAGGCCTGCTGTCCTCCCAGAAATGGGAGTGGTCTCAGGGGTCTCTACTGAGCTCCCAGACCGGTGCCCTTGATGCTGGGCAGCAGGGAGTGAGAGACCAGAGGAATGGGCCCCAGGCCTTCCCCAGGCCTTTCCAGAAACGCTCAGCGGGAAAGCAAGGCCTGAGCTGGTGCTGGGGGCAAACAGCCGCCTCCCCGGTCAGAAACGAAACCTCATGGGGCAGAGCCTCTTGGAGGTAGCCCCAAGGCCGTGGGCAAGTGGAGCTGAATGGAGTGTGGATGGAGGCATAGCCTAGGTACAGCAGGGGATGCAAACTTTCCACTGCCTCTCTAAGGAAAACGCCTTTGTGGACCACTCAGCCAGTGTGTGCTGCCTCCCCCAGCCTGGGTCTGTGTCAGGCACAGGGATCACGGGGTCCAGGCACCACGGTCCACAGGTTCTTTCTCTCTTCCTTTGAGGCCCAGACTCGGCAATGCTTTGTGAAGCTACCTCAACTCTGTCCAGACCCCTCCTGGACGTCGCAGTCCCTTCCACAGTACCACTGGTGTGGTGTTCTGCACATAGGAGGTGATGCTCCGAGGTTCATTCTACGATGCAAATCTGGTCACACAGTAGCTCTTTTGTTTTGGACCTCTTGTGGCTCCCATTTATCTCCGTGAAATCGTTCAAACTCCCCAGTCTGGCATTTCATGCCAGCAGGATCTGGCCCTATTGGCCTCCCCACCTTGTTTCTATCTACTCTCCACTCTCAAGCACCCCACCCAAAGTCTAGCCTGCTATTTCTTGCTTCATGATTTCTGAATTATGGTTACCCTAACTGCAATGGCCCCTGTGATCCTTTCAACTAGGAAACTTTTTGTCCTTGAAGACTGTGCTGGAAAGTCCCGCCCCACTCCCCTCTTCTCCCCTCCCCCCCACACACACATTCCAGAAAGCCTTCTCTGACTGCCAAGCCAGGCTCAGTGCCCTCTGGGGTCCCACAACCTCGTGCTCTCCTCAGAACATCCCATTTCTCCATTGTAATACCCTCCTCACTAGACTTTGGGCCCCGGAAAGAGAGGCTGGCACTGAGGAGGGCCACAGTGGCAGACATGTGGTGAGTAAGTGCTGAAATCCTCCACATGGAGGCATCCAGCAGCCCATCGGTCATGTGGGTCTGGGGCTTGGGAAAGAAACCTGGCTGGGCCTGAGCATCCCTCCACATGGGGGAGGGCCAGTGGGATCAGGGCTGTGGCCCAGCAAGTGGCACAACAGACTGAGGGACTGTCACTAATATCAGCGCATGTGGCCTGCGCTGGCACAGGGCCCTAGATGGGTCTAGTCATGGGAAGATGTCTGGACCACAATGCAGACTGTCTTCCCAGGGATGAGCCAGCCTGTCCTCCAAGCTGGCCAGGCAGCCAGGCGGTGTGACCCTTTGAGTCAGAAGCCAGTCCTCAACAGCACCTCTGATTTGGCCCTCCTCTGACTCCCTTAGCTGTCCCCAGGATCCCACAGCCCCATAAGAAGGCTCTCCGCCTTCTCCGGCTCATTCTCCACACGGGAGTCAGAGGGTATCTGTTCCCATGCACATCAGACTATGATACTCCCTGTCTCAAACCTCCCAGGGCTCCCGGTGCCTCAGGGCAAAATCCTGGCCTGATTCCCATAGTCTGCTGACTTCTCTAGCCTTATTACTCAACATCCATACCTCATCCTCAGTATTCACTACATCAGAGTGAACCATGGGCACGTCCCCAAAATGTTCACCCCTGAGCCTTCACCTCTGCCTGGAGCATGCCGGCCATGCACCCATCTGACCCCAGGTACTCTATAAACAAAGCCGTTCTCTCCAAAGAGGACTCACTACTCTGCCTCAGTCCCCTCGCCATCTGTCCTGTACCATGAGACTCTGGGACACTCCTCTGTCCTCGTCTGTCATTCCCTCTAGGCCATGGACTCGGGCTGAGGTTTTGCTTGGTGCATCTCCGTGCCTGGGCCTGGCATGCAGTACAGTCATCCCTCCTTATCCGCAAGGTATGTTCCAAGACCCTCAGCGGATGCCTGAAACTGTGGCTAGTACAGAACCCTACATATACTGTGTTTTCCTATACATACATATGATAAAGTTTAATTTATAAATTAGGCACAGTAAGAGATTAACAACAATAACTAATAATAAAATAGAACAATTGTAGTAGTATGCTGTAATAAAAGTTATATGAATATGGTATCTCTCTCTCTCTCCCCCCCACCCTGTCCCTGCCATAACTGGTTTGATAACTGAGAGCACTGCTAAGTGACTAACGAATGGGGTGCACATATAACGTGGAGACACTGGACAAAGGAATGATTGACGTCCTGAGCAGGATGGAGAAGGACAGTGTGAGGTTTCATCACACACTCAAAATGGTGTGCAATTTAAAGCTTGTGGATTATTTATTCTGGAATTTTCCATTTACTATTTTTGGATCACATTGACTGCGAGTAATTGAAACCCAGAAAGCAAAACTGAGGATGAGGGGGTAGTGTTGTAAATGTTTGTTGAATGAATGAGAGAATGAACCCATTTTATAGACAAGAGAAGCAAAGCCCAGAAGAGCTGTGATGGTGGCTGTGACCCACTGTGAAGTGCAGACACAGGCCTTTGAGTTTCTAAGAAGGTGTAGGCTAGTTTCTGGCCACTGGTCTCTGCCTGTTCCCCACCTCATCCCAAGTAAGTTCCTGCCAGGGAGCAGCAGGCTTTACCACCTCTCCAGGAGCCAGGAAAGGGGGTGGCCTGCTGGAGCAGTCTTTGGAGACCTTTGGGGACACTTCCTGAGAACCAGGTCATTCAGGACATCTGCTCTGCAGAGCCAAGAACTCCCAGGAAGGCCTTAGGTTTGCCTCTGGCCCTCTCTCTGCCTCTCAACCTGGGTGGGAGTCAGGGTGAGGTGGGCAGCACCAGGAAGGCATGACAGGAGCAGGGAGGCAGTGGGGAGAGGCAGCCTTGATTTATGAGGCAAGCAGTGATGGGACCACTTGGCAAGGTGGGCACGCACGACAGACCCTTGGAGATAAGAGCCCAGAAGTATGTGAGTGATGTAAACACTGGGAGGTGGACACCCCAGCTCCCCCGTACCAGCCGGAGACACCAAACACAGGGCAGGACAAGGCAGCCATCTTAGATGGAAGGGGCATCAGGGCTTTCCAGGGCCGGGCCTAGCTCTCCCAACCAGCCAGCCTAGATCCCTCATTCTTCCCCATATTGCCACCCCATCACCACTGCTCAGACCATCCCTCCCACGGAGATCCCTCTTCATCACTGAACTCTGCCCAACTCAGCACCCTCTCTCAAGGCAAACCTGTTCCAGCACTTTCCCTGCATTCCTCAGGCTCTCCTTCATTGCTGCCCCCAGGTCAGTGGCTCATCACGGCATCACGGCCCTTCTCAAGCTCAGCCTTCCCAACCTCTTGCACTTCCCTGTGTGTGTCCCACACTTCCTACCACCTTAGCACACATGACACCTGGAAAACTCCTACTCAACCTTTAAAACCCATCTCATAGGTCCCCTCCTCCAGAGTCATTCCTGCCTCTCTAAGGGATGCCCTCAGCTCCCACAAGCCCTCACCTCATACCAGCCTTCTCAGCACTCATATAGCACTCAGTACTCCCGCCAGAGGGCTCTCTAGGCCAGAGGCCTCATCTATGTCCTCTCTGGGTCCCTGACTTCCATCTTGAGCTCTTGAGGACTCATAATCTCCCAAGTCAAGGCCAGAGGCTCCGCTCTGCCCACCAAAGGATCAGGCCTCCAGCATAATTCCCACCAAACCCAGTCCTGGGCCCAGGAACAAATAGTTCTGGCCATTGTCCTCTATCATGATCACAGTGGTTATGTGGAGGATGTGACCAGGCTCACTTAAAGAGAAGGAAACTGAGGCTACGGGCTGAGGAGACGTATCTATCCATGTCATATTCGAACAGTGGTAGAGCACAAGCTGGTTGACTTCAATGACCCTGTGTCTAGAGTATATTGAAGATGTGCTCAGTTTCAGTACAGACCAGGAGACATACCAGATGGAGTCCAGGCAAGATGCAGGACAGGGGATATGTTGGTGGTGCAAAAGCAGGGGCTGCACTGGCTGCCTGCTCAGGGCTAAGGATACATGTAGGCATAGTCACACTAGTGGGGCAGGGGTAGGTACCAGCTGAGTGTCCAGGGCAGGAAACAGAAGAACCAGGACGTTAGCTGCGTGAACAAAGCTGGCGTCTGCTAAGCGCCTACACGGGCGGGAACACAGCTGCATGCCAATGGCACAGCCATCCAGCGGTGTATCCACCACAGACTCCCTGGGCTGTGTGCACAGCCCAGGGGCTCACGTCTGCAAACAGGACTGTGCGTGCCATCGCAGAGCCCTCACCCCTGCAGACAGCCGCGACCCCTCCTCACTGCCCTCCCATAGGAATGCATGACTTTGGAGGGAGACTGTGTCATCCAAGAAACATTCCATGTTTTCCTTGGTGCATGCTCTGGGAATGTGGTGAGAACGGCTGTCTACACTGCTGCCCACATACTTGGGCAGCTGCTGGAACACTCAGCTGCCCAGGCCAGCCATGTCCTCAGTCCAGAAGTGCCTGGTTCCTGGGAAGCAACCACCCGCCCCCTACCTGCCTGGGAGACCAGCTGGGAATATTTCTGGAGTTAGGATCTTGGGGGTTGGGAGAGGGGTAGTTTTCAGAGCTGGAGGTCAACTGGCCCCTACCCAGGCCCGGGTCCTGCTGGCCAAGTGCTGTCTTTGAGTCTGGGAGACAGACATGGATACACCAGTTCCCATACTGGCCACACCCATGTGACTTTGGGAAAGCCACACTTCTCTCTGAGCTTCAGTCTTATCCTCCATACCATGGGCTCTCCCAAGGCCTTCCCAACTCTGAGGGGTCTGCAGTTAGAAGCTTTGGGTCTTGGCCTGGGCAGCTCAGACTAACAGGATAGAAAGGACACCCCAGCCTTTGTTCCTGCTGGCGTCTTGTCACCAAAAGCTTCCCTGCTTTGAGCACCACAGCCAGCCACAGGGCTCTCCCTCAGGAGCCCCCTCTGATCACTTGTCTAGCTTCTCCTTCCTCTAGGGCCCCCTACTCTCACCTGTCCCTGCCCTTGTGCTGCGAGTGACCAAGCGAGGTGGGGGCAGTGGGCAATACTGTCTGTATTCTTCCCTCTCTAGTGGGGAACCCAGCCCAGCCCTCAGATGGCTCAAACATTGCTGGGATGCGTACACTTCATGGGGCCACCAGAGTGGCAGGAGAGTGTCAGTGGTCCAGCAGTTCTGCAGCAGCTAGCCATTCTCTTCCTTGTCCCCCACCTTCCCTGAGAAAGGCCCCCGACCTAGGCAGCGGGTCTGGTGTCTCTGGGCTCATGAATGAGATTGTCTGGCACCAGGCACCTTGCCAGCCAGTCCTGAAAGTGCTGGTGATGGACCCTTGCCCCCAGCCCTAGGCCCGTCGCCTGCCCCACAGGAGTTAACAGCAACACTCCAGCCCCTTGTGTTTTTGATTTGGATGTGGTAGACAGGACTTAAGGGTTTTCATGTTTCCTTAAACATTTCTGGGCTGAAGCCGAGGACAGGGGGTGAGGACAGATGACTCCAGGGCAAGGAGTCAGGCACCACCTGCCTTGTGTGGTAGGCCACATCTGAGCAGCAGACCTGGGGTTGTCCTGGCCCACAGGCTCATGGGGCGCCCAGGTGCACAGGTTGGTAGAGGCCAAACAGCTCCTTTCACAGATGAGGAAGCCAAGGCCCTCCCAGGGCCCCCAATGCATGGAGAACAGAGCCCAGATGGGAGCCCAAGGCATCTGCCCTGGGCTTTGGCTGAGCAGCTTCTGAGGTGGCAGCTGGAAGGCCATCTTCTGGGGCTCATAGACCCTGGTTGGAAAAGGCCTCTCTACGTAAGATGACCTGTCCCTCCCTCTTTGAGCCTCAGGCCCCTGCCATGGGGGCACAGGTGTGTGTCTGTGTGAGGCATGTCGAGGCTATGCCCTCTGCCTGGTGTTTTAACTTGAGGGATCCTGGGACTGTAAATGTGCCAGATCACGACCTCTCAGGGCCTGGTGCACCAGCCCCCAAGCTCAGGTCCTCGGCTAGGATCCCTGGAACTGAGAACCAGGCAGAGTGGGCAGGGCCTTGGGCAGGCCTTGGATCCCTTGACCTGCTGGGCCAATCCTCCCTGTCTGTCCCCTGCCTAGCCGGCGTTTGCCTTGGCCTGCCTCTCACCCAGCCCTGTGAAGACCCAAGCGCCTGGAGTCGGTCATTTCTGGCCCAGCCATCTAAATAGGCCTGAGGGCCTAGAGCTTGCTGGGCCCAAGGGAGCCCAAAATAACGTCTGAGTCAGCGTCCCTACAGACACCCCCACGAGCCTGGACCCATAGGGAGGGGCCTGGAGGAGGCCCAGACAGAGGCCCAGGCCAGGTCAGGCAGCCACCTGTTCTAGTGTTGGGCCCAGGGCAGAAGGCAGCAAGAACATTAGGGTCAAGAGAGGGAGGCTGGGGAGCAGAGAGAAGATGGGGCCCTGCCCTGGGGGTCCTGAGGGAGACAGAGGTGTCTGCGGATGGTGGGACTGCAGTGCGGTCAGTGTCATAGCAGAGGGAGAAGTAGCGGGGTGAGGGAGCAAGAGGAAGCCCGTAACCCAGCCTAGGCTCAGAGAACGCTCCCAGAAGCAAGCAAGTCTGGAAGGATGGGTTGGATCTGGACAAGACAAGAACAGGGAAAACACACTCCAGACAGGGGAGTAAAATCAGAGCCCAGGGCACGTAGGCTTCATACAAGAGCAAAGCTGGTACCCCCACCCCTTGGTGGGCAGATGCAGACAGCCCAGGGCATCATCTGTCCTGGCTCTCTAACAGGAATCCACCCCTCACACCATGACCCAGGGCGCAGCCTGGAATCAGGGGCTAGAACTCAGCTGCTGTCATCTAAGGTTTAGTCTGGGGGGGGGGGGTCAGGGCATGGCCTGGGCTAGGGAAGAGGGTGCTTCAGGTTGTGAGACCTAGGCCGATTTAGGCAGGGAGCAGGAAGTATGTGGCTTCATCTCCTCCCCAAAGTGGTCCCACCATTGCGCTGGCCCAGGTGGCACTGTGTCCCCATGTCCCCAGGTGGGTGGCTCATGTCAGCCCTTTTGTTTCATAGCCTGTGGCTGCTGTGATCTCATCCTGCCCCTCATCTCCAGGCTGGGACAGGGGGTGGATACCTGAGTCCCCCCAGGCCTGCAGCCTAATCCCCCAGCTTTCCTGAGAACAGCTCTGCTGTTCTTGGCCAAGGGCCTCCACTGAGCCTGGCACGGCCCCGGCTTGGCCCTCACCAGCGAGTGAGGGCTTGGCCAGGGCCCAGCCAGGGCGGTGGACATGATGAAAGCACAGAACATGGGGGCCCGGGCAGGCCCAGCTGGGCTCTGGTCAGCGGCTCTGCGGCAGGGCTGGGATTCACCTCCTGGGCCTGTCTCGTCCACTGGAGGCCACAGCGGCCATCTCCCAGCTTACCTGTTCCAGAAAACATTCAGACCCTGCCCCTTTATGCCTTGAAACAAATTAGGGCTTTCCCAGGGGGAAAAAAAACAAAATATTGAGATCAAAACCCTGGTCTTCCCTACCATCCTCCCTCCATAACAGGCTTTGATTGCGTCTTTACCATGTCCCCAGCTCAGTGCCAAGCTCTGCGTAGGGGGCACAAAGGTGAATTTTGTACAGAGCTCCGAGGAAGGGCCACACACCTCCAATCTGCTCCAGTTTGTTGGCATAGCCCTGAGCCTGTGATCTGAGTGGGGGTACAGGAAGAGCTCAGCTGACATTTGTCAGGCAGCTACCCTACTCGTATGACTGACATGTGCTACGTGCTCCTTGACGCCTCCCCACAACCCTCTCTAACAGAATGGGAAACTGAGGCTCAGGGCAGGTAACTTGCCCAAGGTCAAATAGCTCAAAGTAGGACAGTGGGCACTTGAATCTGAGATGTGTGAGCCCAGAACCTTGGCTTTTAACTACTCCATTGTGGGGGAAGAGGGTGGAGGGGAGAGAGAGAGAGAGAGAGAGAGAGAGAGAAACGCAAATGTTTGTGTCTGTGTGTATTGTCTGTGGTGTGTGTGTGTGTGTGTGTGTGTGTGTGTGTGTCTGTGTACATATATGTCTCTGTGCTTGTATACATCTGGAGAAGTGTGGGGAGCCCTGAGGCCGGCTCAGAGGCAGTGCAGCAGGCGGGACCTTGGGTCTGTCACAGAATGGTGCCTGAGCAATCCCATTTTAGAAACCCCAGAGCCCCCTGGTCCACTTCATTAGCAGGTCAGGTTTTCATACCGCTTTGTTTACAGGCCTCATTTGTGAACCCCTTTCCTGAAAGTTACCTGGAGAGAAATATTTCAACTATGGAGCCCCAGTTACCCACCAAGTTCTGTTTGTTTGTTTTTTAATTGAATGATAATCCCACCCCAGGGACTAGGGCTGGAGGTGGGCGAGCGAGCAATAGCAGGCTCAGCAGATGGCAATGACCATCACACGGGACCCCTGATTCATTCATTCTATATATTAAATATTGGAGTCAAGGAACATGCAGAACTAGGGACAGACCAGACTAGGTCTCATTCACCGTTATATCCTCTGTGCCCAGTGCTGCAATATACAGCTACTGAAATATGGTAGGTGCTCAGTCAACATTTGCTGAATAAATGAATAAGTGCCTCTGTTGAATAGATGCTACCTGAGCTTCTAAACCATCTCTATTAATTAATAGCTGAGTCCCCTTAAATGCATCAGTTAAACTCTACTTTGGATGAATCCTGATGAGTGAGGGACTAGACTACCTCAGAGGCATTACAGGCACAATGTGCAGGGCATGACACCCACCCCTGTTCCCAAGCAGACATTACCAAGCTCCCACTGAATCTGGATATACTCAGGATCCTTTCTAACACCACTACAGGCAGCCATTGCCAATCAACTGTCGTTGGTGATGGAAACTTTTTGCCATCCTGGGACGGGATGAGTGCCTCCAGTCCATAAATCTATGAATAAGTGCAGAGAAGAGACTGGGGAGGCCCAGGCAGTGGGGTGGGTTTAGGGAAGAGTAAGGAAGGATCAGGTAAGGAGGCTTCTTGGAGATTCCTTGTCCCAATCTGGGGACGCTCAGAGTTGTATGAATAGGTGAGCTTGTTCCACACTAGGTGTGAAAAGAAATGCATATGGAGAGGAGATAGAGAATCCCTCTTGCTTCCTGACACATGACAGAGATTGGAACCAGCACTCAGGCTGAAAATCACAAGCAGCTCAGAGCTTTGATTAATTCCAGGGCCGGGAGGAAGGGCTGGGGCCAGTGAAAAGGGGAGTGCAGCTGGTGACTCTGGAGGGAAGTTCCCACCAAGCTTGGGGAAGGTTGGGTGGGCAGGCTGAGGCCTGGTTCTGCTGAGATTTAAAATGTTCTTGTATCAAAGTAGATCAGAAACCTAAAAGTGAAAGGTAAAACTATAAAGCTTCTAGAAGGATATCTTCTTGACCTTTTAGTAGGCAAAGATGTCTTCAACAGGACAGAAAAAAAACGCTAACTACTAAAGAACAGATTGATAAATTTGACTTCATTATTTCATTAAAATCAAGGGTTTCTGTTTAACAAAAGACAACATTAAAAGAAAGGCAAGCCACAGAGCAATAGGTCTTTCTAATACATAAAACTAACTATAGGGCCAGCCGAGTGGCTCAGTTGGTTAAGAGTTGACTTAGAGGATGAGCTCTGAGCAACAGGGCCAATTCCCACATGGGCCAGTGATGCTGTGCCTAAGCTGAGCTATCTCTGAGCTTCCAACAGGTGGCAGGATGGCTCAGCTGGTGTAACAACAACATTGCCTGTTCCATGGTGAGCTATGCCCACCCACAACTAAGACTGAACTTGGCACCTTGAGCTGAGCTGCTGCCCAGATGGCTCAGCAGATAGAGTGTACGCTCTTAGCAATGAGGCTGCTGGTTCAACTCCCACATGGGATGGTGGCTACACCCACCCGCAACTAAGATTGAGCACAGCACCTTGAGTTTAGAGGCCATGAACTGCCGTTGGGAAGCCAGATGACGACCGGTACCCTCCACAATGAAGACTGAAGAACAACAACTTGTCTGGTCCCCTTCCCCAATGCCCCAACACTGTTTCCCTTCCCCAATCCCCCAATAAAGTCTTAAAAAAAAAAAAACCCAAAAACTAACCTTAGAATTGTATCAGCATATATAAAGAACAGCTACAAATCAATAGGAAAATATCAAACAACCCAATTTTCAAAAATGGACAAAAGAGGGGATGACCGGTTAGCTTCATTAGTTAGAACGTGGTGCTAATAACACCAAGGTTGTCGGTTTGATTCTCACATGGGCCACTGTGAGCTGCACCCTCCTTAAAAGAGTCAGCTATGCCATTGTAGCATGAAAGCAATGTATAACCAATGACCATGGCTGTTCCCCAATAAAAATTAAAAAAAGAAATGGACAAAAGATTCAAATAGACATTTTCACAAATGAAGATATCCAAATGCAAAAAATGCACATGAAAAGGTGGTCACCATCATTACTCATCAGGGAAATGAAAGTCAAAACACAATAAGATACCCCTATACACCCACCAGAATGGCTAAAATTTGAAGACTGGCAATTCTAAGTGTTAACTTGATGTGGAGCAACTGGAACTCTCAGGCACTGCTGGTGAAAATGTAAAATAGTACAACCACCTTAAAAACTACCTGGAAGGGGCGGCCAGTTAGCTCAGGTGGCTAGAGCCCAAGCTCATAACACCAAGGCTGCCGGTTCGATTCCCACATGGGCCACTGAGTTGTGCCCTCAACAACTTGATTGAGACAACTACTTGATTTGGAGCTGATGGGTCCTGGAAAAACACATTGTTCTCCAATTTAAAAAAACAAAACAAAACAATACAAAAACAGGGCCGGCTGAGTGGCTCAGTTGGTTAAGAGTTCCCTCAAGAGTGAGAGCTGAGCTCTGAGCAACAGCAGTTTGATGCCCAGCCCGAGCTGAGCTGCCGCTGAGCTGCCAACAGGTGGCAGGATGGCTCAGCTAAAAAAAGGAAAAAAAACTACCTGGAAGTTCCTCAAAAAGTTAAATGCACAATTACCATAAAAGCCAGCAATTCCATTCCTAGCTCTATACCCATGAGAGATTAGAACATATGTTCACAAAAAGACGAAAATATTCCTAGCACTATTATTCATAATAGCAAAAAACGGGGGAGGGGGAGAGGAAACAAACTAAATGTATATTAACATTAGAATAGGTAAATAATTGTGCTATATTTCTAAGATGGAATAGTACATAGTAATGAAAAAGACTAAACACAACACACAACATGAATAAATTTCACAGGCACAATATGAGCAAAAGAAACCAGACACAAAAGAGTATATACATTGGGATTCCATTTACATGACATTTGTATTAGTTTCCTGGAGCTGCTAATCACAAACTTTGTATTAAAAAGAAATTTATTCTCTCACAGTTCTGGAAGCCAAAGTCCAAAATCAAGGTGTTGGAAGG
Organism: Aselliscus stoliczkanus; assembly: GCA_033961575.1. Classification (NCBI taxonomy): domain Eukaryota; kingdom Metazoa; phylum Chordata; class Mammalia; order Chiroptera; family Hipposideridae; genus Aselliscus; species Aselliscus stoliczkanus. The sequence continues at coordinate 16,125,700 of CM066728.1, read as the reverse complement.
GTTATGCTTCTGAGAGCTCTAGAGGACACTTCCATGCCTTTTTTGGTGGTTGATGGCCATCGTTGGTGTTCCACGGCTTATGGGTGATTCACTCTAATCTCTGCCTCCATCTTCACATGACCATCTTCTCCCTGTGTGTCTCTGTGTCTCTGTGTCTTCTTTCCATGACCTTTTTATAAAGACACCAGTCATGGATTGTAGGACCTACTTTAATCCAATATATTCTCATCCTAATTTGATTATATCTTCAAAAACTCTATTTCCATATAAGGCCACATTCACAGACACTAGGGATTAGGACTGGAACATATATTATAGAGGACACAATTTAACCCACAACAGAGTTCAAGAACAAGCAAAACTAATCTGTAGTAAGAGACATCAGCTGAGTGGTTAGTCCTAGCATGTACTGATGGGAAGGGGGCACTGCTGGGCTGGAAATCTTCTTTGTGCTGATGTGGGTAGTGGGGACATGGGCATATAGACTTTTAAAAACCCTCAAGCTGCACACCTAAGGTTTGTGTGTTTAACTGTGTGTGTGTTATTCTCGCTTTAAAATGCTCTTATGGAGCTGAGTTAGCTGTTGGGTAAGCAGCTATCACCATGCAAGTCAACATAACAGCACACACACATGCCATATACCCACAGACAGACTGACATGGAGACACACACACAGACCCACTTGCCCTCACTGATACCTCCAGGATAGGCCTCATTCTCCTCCTCTGTGATCAGCGGGGGGTGGGAGCAGGGCCATTCAGCCTGCCTGGTGATTTCAAGTGTGGAGCATGAGGCAGAGGAGGGGTACGTCTCCCCCAGGGCTGAAATCTAAAACCCGTGCTGAGAAACATGGAGACCACCCCACTGGTGGCACTTCCTCCTCTGGGCCTGGAACAAGAGTTCAGGCAGCTGGGTCTGCTTAGGATAAACAATTTAATGCAAACCTGGGGGCTGGAGAGCCTCAATCCTTGCAGGAGTAGATCCCTGAGAAGCAGAGAAAGATACTAGAAGGAACCAGCGAGAGAGAGAGAAAGAGAGAGAGAGAGAGAGAGAGAGAGAGAGAGAGAGAGAGAGAGAGAGAGAGAGAGATGGAGAGAGACAGAATGAGAGAGATGGAAAGATGGGGACAGACAGCAGGGGACAGCCATCCATTTACTTTTTTCCTACCCCCCAGGTATGTGTCCTGTGCTAGGCTATGGTGGTGCTGGGGCTGCAGAGGGCCCAAAACACAGCACCAGGTCCCCAAGAGCTCCTGGAAATAGGAAATAGAGATTGCAACTGTGCAAAGGAAGAAGGCCAGGCTTAGGGCAGGTCTGCTTCCTCTTCTTTCAACAAGGCCTCAAGATGTCAAATCATCAAACATACAGAATAAAAAGATATGATTTATACAGGGAAATAACAGCACCTCTGCATCTGTTTGGAGATTAAACTAGTTATTGTCATGGAAACCTCTGGCATGGTGATCGGGTGTTAGGAGCACAGTACAGGCTGGAATCCAAAGCCACATCTCACCTCCTCTGAGAAGCCTTCTCCGACTGACCCCACCTGGCACATCTTCTGTTTGATGCCCTTGGTTTGCGATTAGCACTGTCAGATTTTCTTTCTATGCCAGTGAACTCTCACACACATGGTTCTGGGGAACCCGTGGTGTCACTAGTCTGGATTGATGGGTAAAGAGTGGCCAGCTCTGTGTGAATCAAAGAATATTTTGAAAGAAATGGATGAGAACAATCATATACCTATATAGATACTCAGACCATCTGGTAACACAATGTAACCAGGAAAGGCCCCTCAGAGAAGTCGGTGCAAGGGAGGGGTCTTCTCTCCTGTACAGGATATTCTGCATATTGTTTCAGGAAGTGCACATCTCCTCTGGCCCACCCCTCAAGCTCAGGCAAGAATAGGGGGTCTGCTTTCAGGAGAGGATGCAATGAGCATGTTGATGGCCAGGAAAAGAATCAGAGTGTCAGGAGGACTTAGTTACAGAACCTCACTGTACTTGGGGCCTGGGAGGAAGGAGGCAACCCTCTCCTAGGCCCCCACAAGCCCGTTGTTATGGGCTGATTTGTGTCCCCCAAAATTCATAAGATGAGGCTGTAACCCTCAGTTCCTCAGAATGAGAGTGTATTTGGAGACAGGGTCTTTAAAGAGATAATTAAGTTAAAATAACATCCTTAGGGTGGACCCTAATCCAATATGACTGGTGTCCTTTTATTATAGAAAGAGATTAGGACAGACACACACAGAAGAAAGGCCATGTGAGGACACAGGGAGAAGGTGCCCTCTGCAAATCAAGGAGAAACAAGCCCTGCCCCCACCTTGATCTCAGACTTCCAGCCTCCAGAGCTGTGAGACAATAAATTCCTGTATTTAAGTCACCCTGTCTCTGGAACTTCATATGGTAGCCTGAAAAAACCAGTCTACCCTCCGGGAGCCTCTGGTAGCTCTGCCTATTTTCCAGGAGCAGAAGCTGTGGTCAGGGGACATAGGTGACCTTCACACAGAGGAGCCTTGTGGTCAAGGTTAAACCAGTGGTTCTCAGGCTTGAATGTGCATCAGCACACCTGGTAGGCTTGTTAAAACACAGATCACACTGGTCCCACCTCCGAGTTTCTGAGTCAAAAGATCTGGTGTAGGGCCTGAGAATCTTCATTTCTGAAGAGTTTGTTCTCATATGGAGTTGGTGCTGCTGGTCCAGGGACCACACATTGAGAATCAGTGATTATGATGCTCGTTAAACTCTGAGAACCACTGTCCCGACAGCCTGATTCCCCCGTGAGAGGGTCACTTGCAGAGATGGGCCATCTAGCCCAGTGCTTTCCAAACCCTGCTATGCATTGGAAGCTCCTGGAGTGCTGTAAAAATACCAATACCTGGGCCCTGCCCCAGGGATCCCAGTGGGCCTGAGAAACCCCCAGGGGGACTAATGCACAGCCAGGAGTAAGAAGCACTGCTCCAGTCTGTACCCCAACTATTCAGAGGGGGCTCCAAGCCCAGAGAGGGGAGAAGTTACCCAGAGTCACACAGTGACTGGGGCATGTCAAGGAACTGACAGTCCTGACTTCCCAGCAAAGTGGTGGTTTTCACGATTTTTCAAGCCCCAGAAGCCTTTCTTCAAATGAAATGCTGCTCAGAACCCTAGTATATAGTCCCTGCTTTGATAGTAGCTGGGTGAGGCCTGGAGCACTGCCCACCTCGCAGCCTCACCGCTATCCTTGGGGCTCTGAGGGGCATGCCCTAACATCACTGATCTCCCCTAAGACGTCTTCTCAGGGGCCCTTGGGGAAGTCTAGAGGGTTTGGGGACTAGGAGCAGGCACACACTCCCCTCTAGAACAATGATGACCCAAACAAGGGGGGCCAACACCCCAGTTCTTATCAGCCTGGCAGGTGCACACTGTGTGGCCAAGCGAAAGGAGGAGGTCAGGCGTGTGTGTAGCAAAGGGGTTCCTCTCCCCACCTTCATTTGTTCACTCATACATTCACACTGTGAGTGCCAACTCTAGAATAGGCCTCCTTTGCATGAGCAGGACAACAGCCCGCAGTGGAGAGTGCAAGAACAATTGTAAACAGTCATTGCAGCAGTGTCTTTCAGACTTTCTGACTGTGACATGCAGAAAAAAAAAAATTAATCCTAATCCAGTACTCACATGCAGATACATATAACTCAGACAAAAGATTCAAGCCACGAGGTTGATTTGGTCACATGTATCACACTTGCATCTATTCTGTTCTATTCTATTCCCTCATTTAAAAATACCGTTCCTCACCCACTAAATCAATTTCACACCCCACAAATGGGTCACAGCCTGCAATTTGAAAAGTGCTGGTAGCACGTGAAAGACTGAGCAGGAAGGGCCAGCATCCTCCCAGAGTCAGTTACTGGCAGGCGTAAAGTAGGGTGGGGATAGCTGGGAGCTGTGCTTTTGGGAGCTCCCCCGGCAGACAGGCAGGCAGGCAGCCTGTGGGTGGGCTGAAGGGCAAAGGCCAGCCTCCATCAGGGCTGCCTTCAGCTTTCCTGCTTTTGCAAACACCACCGGAACACATCTTCCTTTGAGAGAAGGAAACAGGACTCAGGACTCAGCTCTGGCATCATCTCCTCCAGGAAGCCTTCCTGATTGCCTCCCCTTTTCCCAGGATTGCAGGTGCTTGTGTCCTGTCTGTCCCCCATCCTAAGGCCTGCTGCCAGCCAGAAAAGGCACCTCAGGAATGTGGAGAGCAGAATGAATGAGGGCATAGATAACCCAGGTCCAGAGGGAGCCCCCAGCCCAGCCTGGACTGCCTCCCACCCTGTATCCTGGCAGCTGTCCTGCCCGCCTGTGAGACCCACCCGGTGCCACGGGGATCGGGCCAGCTGAGGGTTCCGGGCATGGGTGGAGGGGGTCTGTCCAGGGCATGGAGTGGCCAAACGTGGTGTAGGGATGGAGACCGACAGCACGCTGGAGGAAGAGAGCTCTCCACCCAACAGTATTCCTGGTTCAGGCTCTTGGAAGGGCTCCTGGGCACGGCAGGCTGGGGGAGGCAAGGCGATAAGGGAGCGCAGGCAGGGAGCATGGAGGCTGGGGGTGGAGCATGCACAGCTCTGCCCACCAGCTCCCACAGCCAGCATGGGAACCCTTGGGGTGCACAGCCCAGGAAAGACAAGGCCCTGCTCTCCAGGTGTTGAGTGCACCCCAAAACTGGGGCCATCGCCCCATCAGAAAGCTGTGTGACTGGCGGAGTGAGATATCCCAGAAGCCTCAGCTCCAGACCACAGTACCTTGGTGGGTCAGTTGTGTGTTTCCAAGACTCCATCTCCTCACCTGGGTAGCAGGATGGTTCATTAAGTAACGAATACCTGTGTGTGTCCATTCTGTATCCTGCCCCTCCTGCAGCTCACCAGGCTGGAAGCCAAAGCAGTTTGAAGCCTTTTTTCTTTGAGTGACTATCCTAGAGGGGCAGGAGGCCCTGAGGGAAGATGTCCCGCCCTGGGGATGGGAGAGTCTCCTGAGGATCCCATGAGCCAATCTCTCCTTGCAAGCATTCCCAGAGATGGCCCGGGCTCCAGGCTCCCTGGCCTCAGCACAGTCTCAGGGCGCACAAAAGCACGATCTCCAGCAAGGGGGCCAGGGTCCTTCTGCCTCCAGGCCCCACACTCTTGAGGCAGATTTTGGTTGGGCGGAGGGTGGAGGCAGAGACCCAGTAACTGGGATGGAATTTACTGCTGCCTGCCCATGTGACAGGGGCTCAGAGTTAAGATTAAATAGATCTAAAGGAGATACCAAGAGTGCTCTTTCTGGCGGCCAGAGTTTGTAGACAGGGCTCTTAACCCTGTGTTTATAAACTGGGATAATAATATCTGCGATCACAAATGAAGATGTGCTTTGTAAACTGTCAAGTGTCAAATGAGAGGCATGTTCTGGACTCCTCATCCCAAGTCCCTTGGGGAGGGGTGTACAGAGCACCCGGCTCACAATGTTCCCCCCAGACCACAGCGGACAGCCCGTGAGGCGATGTGGGAACAGCATGGGGCAGAACGACCCGTCCGGGGCAGCCCCCCTCCACTCCACGCCCCCCTCCCGCGGCTCGCACCGCCAAGGACCCAGACTGACAAATGACTCAGACACACAAACACCCCAGCCTGGGCAGAGGCAGGCATTGTGCAGAGGTCACTGGATCAGAGACACGCTTGGTTCAGGAGCTGGGGCGATGCAGGGGGGCAGTGGTGGTAGTGCTCGGGGAGGGGCTTCCTTCCCCCCCTCCACTGGCCTCAATCATCTGCTTCAGTTGCCTGAGGTGGTATCACGGACCCCACTCCACCTTTGAGCACTTGTGGTATACCAGACTCTTACAGAAATGAGCCTTCAACCTTGAAAGCTTGTGAAAAGCCCTGTCTCCATAAAAGGAAACAGGGGCTTCCCTGGGTCAATTACTGTTGATGCCACCATTACCTGGTATGACTAGGTGATCCGAACAATCTCACATGCTGATCGGTGTTCATCTCTGTCACAACAAAGACCAGTGGCTCCCTCTGCACCCCCAATCTGCTCCCGGCACCCCAGCCTGAGGCAGGCAGAAGCAGCCTGTGCTGGAATTCCAGACCCCTCCCCAACTTTCAAACCACCCTCTGAGCACAGCCTGTTCTTCCCTCTGGCTGGGCTGATCCTGTGTGATGAAGTGAGACTCAAGTGGCCCAGGCCAGCAGTGTCCCATCTATTTCCAGCTGCAGACCCTTTACCTCCAATGAAGTCTGACATCTGTCCCCACGGCAGGTCCCTTCCTTGCCTGGCTTCTTGCCGTCAGAGGGGTCCCCAGCTGCCTCTGGGGAGAGACGGGCCACAAAAGGCCTTTCTCATTTTACAGCCAAAGTGTTGGCTCTGAGCCGATGCTGTCTGGTACCATTCAGTAGGCGGTACCGTCTCTGGCTGGGTCACCAGCATGAGGGCAGGACCTCTCCCCCGGTGCTGCCTGTCATGGGTGCGCCCAGGCCTTTCTCTTCTGGCCCTCAAGAGGTCCCTCCTTCCCTGGCCCTCTCCCTCATCCTCATGCCCCATCTCACCCGTAAACTTTGAGCATCAGAAGCCAGCATTTCATGTTCCCTCCTTGTTTATCCTAACTAAGTCAGGCTCATCCTTACCAGTCCCTTCATGCTCTCAACCTGTGCTGTCCACTTCAGTGACCACTGGCCACATGTGGCTTCTGAACACTGGAAATGTCCAAATTGAGATGCGCTCTAAGTGTAACTTACACACCAGTTTTAAGACTTAGTACAAAGAAAGAATGTAAAGTGTCTCATTAATAATTTTCATACCAATGACATACATGTTAAAATGATAATATTTAAGATGTATTGGGTTAAACATAGCTTATTATTAAAGTTAATTTTACTTATGTTTTCTTCTCTTTTATATGACTACTAAAAATTTTTTTATCGGAGGAGAAGGTTTTGGCTTTAATGTCTGCAGCTGGGTCTCACGAATGAGGGCGGGTGGGTTGAGGGAAGGTGTGAAGGGGTCCTTCACTCTCCCTTGTTGCTGATTCTCTCCTGGAGTGTCTACACTTGAACCCACACTAGCCAACCAGTATTGGTTTCTGTCCCAAACCTCACTTAGATCCATATGAAAAATTCATACTCCTATTAGTGTAATCTTGACTTTGTGGGACTGGCTGGAGGGACCCTTGCTCACACAGAGACATAAATAACTGACAGCAGAGACTTCTGCACTGGGAGGGAGCATACCAGGGTCCTAGGTTGGCTGACATCGAGCTATTCCCAGGCTAGCCAGGCAGCCTGCGCTGGTGTCTCTGGTCCAAGGTTCCATGCAGACAGAGCACCCTGCACTCAGTGGAGAAAAGGCCCATGTGTCGTGTAGACAAGGGAGAAATCAGAAACCACACTCCCAGGATTCTGGACGTCTGTTCACGCCAGCAGCCTCTGCCCCCATCTCCTTGAGAGCACATCTCTGCTTATTTAATACTCTTAGATGACGAGGGAGACAGAAATGGGTCCATCCTTTAACTGGCCCCAGTGATGGCCAGGGCAGGGAGGATAAGATGAAGCACCAAGCTCAACCTATGGGGGCCGGCACCAAGGACCCTAGGGAGAGATCTAGCGGACAAGGATGCTGAGGGCACAGACCTGGAGGGATGGAAGCTGAGGCCAGGGAACCTCGGCAACGCTCTTGGACAAGCCTGAGACCTGGGGAGCAACGGCACTGGACAGAAGGGAGGACAGCCAGGAGGAAAGAGAGTGACGGAGCAGTTGAGCTGGGTGGTGCAAGGCCTTGAAGGCCATTTTCAGAAGTCTGAGCTTTATCCAGAGGGTAACTGAGGGTTTCTGAGCAAAACAATGACATGCTTAGAGTTGTGGGGGGGGCCGGTGACTCTGTCCTTCCACAATGGGTGCACTTGGGGGGGCTTATAACAGAGATGGCCTCCCGGTGACTCACCTGGATGCCCAGCAGGTGAGGCTTGTCAATGATAATGGTGAAGGCAGCCTCACCCAGCATTCAGTGAGCCCTCTGTAGGAAGTTCTGCATTTATGACCTTAATCGTTACAGCTATACAGGTAGGTGGCACAGAGCAGCTGAGGACTGTTGGGTTTCTTGAATGTATGAGTGAATGAATGAATGAATGAATGAATGAATGTTAGTTGATAACTGTAACCCCCAGTCCTTACATTAGGTATTAAATGTATTGGGTTAAATTACACTTGACAATCAGTTTAATGTGTTGGATTCTGAACTCAGGCCCCCTTTTGAGGTACATAGAGCCTCGTTGTATATGAGATAGTGGAGCTCCTGCAATGAGCATGAGATGCTAAGAAGAAGGGGGGACATAGGCAGGGGCTGGGACTCAGGCAGAGAGAGTCCTGGCCCAGCAGCCTCAAGTCTATCCCTGCAAGCACCCCTCCACACCTCTCCTGGATCCCCCCAAAGCAAGCCCTCTCCCGCTGGCTCCAACTTCTTTCTCTGTCCTGGAATTAATAAAAACTCTGAGCAGACTGCGGTTTGCAAGTCTGAAAGCCGGTTCCTGCCCACGTCATTGCCCTGAGAGGAGTGGGGCCCAGCTCCTCCCAGCACCCCATCCTGCCCTCTTCCCTGGAAGGGACAGGCACACAGATGCACCCCCTGGTCTCCTCTCCCCACCAGCAGGCACACCCCAAGCACTGAGCCTCAGACCTTGACCCTGAGCAGCTCCTACCCCCTCAACAAGGGCTGGCTTGGGCTCATGATCTCCATCAGCTACCCCAAAAGCACTCCTAAATAACACACCCTAGAAGTAAGAGCTGCACACTTGCTGTGCAAGCACAGCTTCCAGACAATTCTCCTGACATGCCCATCCCTTCAAAACTCCTGGAGTGCCTGCCACCTGAGAGCATGAAGAAGGGATGGTACAGGGTCCCAAGGTGGCCCAGGAGAGAGCCAAACCTAACAGCTACTCTACCTACAATCAGGAGTGGTGCTTGAGAACCAGTGGTGGTAATAGTGGCACTGGTACTAGTACCAGCACCAGGTGAGTACAGAGCATTTTGGATCTGGCAGGCCCAGTACAGAAATATATGACCACATTTTATTTACCTTTGCAATAACCCTCCTAGGCAGGAATACTTATCACCATTTGACAGATGAGGAAACTGAAGCCCTATGAAGAAGTGATCTCACTAGAATGTGCTACAGCCAGAACTGAGTACCAGGTAAGTCCAGTGCCTGATTTTGGCATCTCCACTTCTGGCTGTACCTGTTAGCCCTTCAGACCGCCACAGTGCTCCTGGCTAGAGAGGCCATTGAACTCCTTCCCTCAGAGCTGTGATTGTAGCCTCCCCTCATTTTCCATCTGTGTGCAGGGGAAAGCTCTGAGAACTTGGGGCCTCGACTTCTCCCCTCCCACGCAGTGATGAGGGCAAGTACCAGTTCCCCGGTCCTACTCTCTGGTTCCCAAATTTCTTCCCCACTTGAGCAGGGAGGTAGGGCCCTCTCTTACCCCACACTACCCCCCCCCCCAAATCCCCAGGGTCCTCATCCTGCCCAGTTAGGCAGGAAGGAACAGACAGAGTCCTTCTGGAAACGTTGGTCCCAGCTGTTTCAGCGCAGGGCCGCCCCCTCCTGGCCACTGGAAGAATGTTGGCTGTTCTGGGGCAGGGAGAGAACTGGCTGTCTGGGGATTCCCATGTCTGGTCTATGTGCTAGCAATGCTCAATGTTGGCACAGATGAGGGCCGAGTGATAAAGGAGTGCTAGGCCACCTATAAGTCTTGGTGGGCTCCCCAGCCCTCTGTTATCAGACTGGACCTGGGGGGTCCAGCCTGAACTTTGCCAGACGTGCAGAAGTCTGCATGTGAGACTGACCTTGGTCCATACAAATGGAACCCGTGTGGTATGTCAGGGTTTCCCACATGTCCCCCAGATGCCCCAGGGAACAACACCAACATGATCTTAACTCCAGGCCAGTCCCCTAGTGCAGCCACTTGGCCTCTGTAGACATGGATCCCAGACCTGCCCAACACCCCCCTCTCAGCATTAAGTAAGAGGCTGTGACCTTACTCCCTGCAGAATGGAGCTATGTAGAGTGTCAGGGTCCCCCTTCCAGCTCCCAGATGCCCCAGGGGACAGCAACAATATGATTTTACCTTCTAGGCCATTTTGCCTGCAGCCCCTCAACCTCTGCAGACTTTGATTGGCCCCGGGACCCCAGCCCCCAGACCTGCCGAACACTCCATTTCCCCAGCTTTGGGCAGGGCATGTCTCTGGCCAGGTCTGGGGGTGTTAGGGAAGTCTGGAGGGCCAGGGTGGGGGCAGAGGCTCGGGACAGCTGGCCTGTGTCCCCACACTGGGCCCGGGGCCCAGCTGGAGGGGCGGGGCCCTGGCCACTCAGGCCTTGGCTGGGGCTGGATTTTTGGCCGGGCTGCAGGGCCCTCCCTCCTGCTTCCTCTCCCGAGGGCTGTCCTGGCAGAGGCCCCCCTCACACTTTCTGGCGGGAACAGGGCCAGCAGTGAGAGAACAGCCACAGAGGGAAAGCAGGAGAGAGATGGGGAAAACTGTGTGTGTGTGTGTGTGTGTGTGTGTCCACGCGCATGTGTGTGCGCGCGCACGCGCGCGAGTGTGTGTGTTTTAAGGAAAAAAGCCCACAGTCCAGTCCAGTCAGACCCAGCCTGGGAGGCTTGTGAGCCGGGCCTTTCGTAATTGCCCCCCTCCCCTTGGCCCCCTCCCCCAGGCCTCCCCCTTCTCCGGCCCTCCCGCCCGCCCTCCCTCTCTCCCTCCCTCCTTCCCTCACAGCCGAGGAGGCAGCAATTACGCTTTGGGGATAAAACGAGGCGTGGAGAGCAGGCTGGGGCATTTCTCCCCGAGATGGCGGGTCCGACAGCTGCAGCCCTGCGGCCCGGAGTCCTCCTGTTCCTGCTGTCCATCGTCCAGCCCTCACAGCCTGGAGGTAGGCCTCACCCTGTTCCCGGAGCTGCCTGCAGCCCTTGGGCCTCCTGGCCAGGTGTCTGGGCTGATGGATGAGAGAGTACCCTTCACCCCCGGAGTCTTCCAGGGGTTCCCAGGCAGGATTCCCACAGCCACTGGATCCTTGGAACTGTCCCTCCCTGGAGCCAGCCTGTGCTGAAGCGGAACCTGTCACACAGACACCCCACCATTTGAGATAGTCCCAACAATGTCCAGGTTCTGCTGCCTGAGAGGGCTGAGGGGCTCCTGCTCTGCGGGGACGTTGGGAGCATGCTGGGGACAGGCCAGTCCTACTGGCTCTGCAGGCACTGGCAGCTTGCACACCTGTGGACCCAGCGGTGTGCACGTGCACCCTGAAGGCAGGGGACCTGGGCTGGAGGCCAGCCACAGTGAGCTGTGTGACCTCAGCAGGTTCCTTGTTCACTGGGAAGTCAGGAACCCCCGCCTCCACCACTCTGTGGACAGTCGGGGTCAGTTGATTGTGGGGTTGCCAGTTGGAAAGCTGCTGCTGTGGTCCTGTCCCTGGTGAGAGGGGCTGGGACTTCTGAGCATGTGTGTTTATGAACGCACGTGCACATGCATACATGAATGAGTGTTTTGCATGCTATTACACAGGTGTCCATGGGTGTGTATGCCCAAAAATGTCACCAAATAGTGGAGATTTCTGGGAGGGGATAAATGTCTGTTCACGGGTTCATCCCTGAACAGGTGTATGTGTGTGTATTTGTGTGTTTTGCGGCGGAGGTTTTAGGGTATGTGAAAGTGTTTCTTAGCACCTGCAAAAGTCTGCCAGCTGACAAGCATGTACACATGGGAGATCTGGTGTCCAGGTGTGTCACTGGGTGTGGACTGTCACTGTGCGTGTGACCATGCATGTGAGTGCGTGTGTAGCATGGAACACAAGGGAGGACAGGGAAACTGGGGAAGGTGACCCTCTCCTGGCAGAGTGAGTGTGTCCCATGGCAGAGGCTGGAGTGGACCTTGGGGCAGTCCTGGACCATCTGGGGCATGTCCTTCCACAGGCCTCAAGAGTCCCCAGTGGGCCTGCTACACACCTTGGGGAACCCTGGGAGTCACCTGCCAGGGCCCCTGAAGGTGCTCTGGCCATGGGAAGAGAAAGGCGCAGGCTTACAAGCCATTTGTGGGGTGGCCTGGGTAGGGTCTGATTCCTGTGAGAGCCCTCCTTGTCATGCGAACCAGATCTTCAGTGGAGGCAGCATGGGGGCAGGGGGGGCACAGGGTGGAGCAGGGCCAGGCAGGAGGCTGGAGTAGGGCACGGGGCAGGAGCAGCAGCTGTTTCCGTGAGATTGCCTGGCTGGGCAGGACTGCTGGGAGCAGGGGCTTCCTGCGCAGAGGTCAGCTCCTGGGCTTTGGCAAGGCTGAGGAATGATGAGCACACCATCAGGTGGGGCCCAATAGGGGGAGCGAGGCAACCCGGAGGACCAGCCACCCCACTGCCTGACAGCAGCATCTCTGGACCTGCCTGAACCTCCCTACCACAAGGCATGGCCTCTGAACACATGCCTTCCCAGAGATTCCACCTAGAACATGGCAATTAACCACCCTCACAGGAACCTGGAGAGTTGAGAATTACTATCTTCACTTTGTAAATGAGGAAACTGAGGCTCAGACAGGCTAACGCAGCCCCAGGAGGTTAGTACCAGCCAGTTCTTTGCCCTGGACCAAAGGATGGGAGGGTGGGGGCAGGTCCAGGCAACATTTAGGGAGGTGTAGGCCTGAGGCTGGGTCTTCTATGGTGAGCACGCCCTAGGGCAGAATGCACCCTCTCCTTGTCCCCTCAGTGACACCATGAAATGCTCAACTGAGCTTATTCTCTTTTTGCAAGCATAAATCTTAGCTGTGTGCCAGGTGTTAAAGTGTTGGGGTCCAAATAAGGGGTGTGTGAATTGATGAGGTCCTCTCAGGTTTGTGCCCAGAGCCTACTAAAGCCTTGAGAGGTTGGGGAGTGAGAGGGGCTGCAGACACACACACACACACACACACACACACACACACACACACACCCCACAGAGCCACCTGCCTGGCTGTCCTGGGGGTGCCCAGCTGCCCCCACCCCAAGAGAATGTCACCTCCATAGTTCCCCAGCTCCAAAAAACCATGTTGCAGTGGAGGCAAGAAAGGGGCTCTCTAGGAAGGCCCTGTGATGGAGAGGATTGTCTAGACCCAATTAGGACGGGTCAAAAGTAGCTTTGAGGACCAGCTGTCCCAGACCACCATGCAATTTAAAAAGAGAGAAAAAAACTAAATTGGGCATAATTCTCTCCCCATCTCCTAGAAATATTATGGGGGGGGGGGTTGCTTGCTTGTTTATTTGTTTGTTTTTTCTGATTTCGGAATTGAAGATGTTTTGGAACAGGGGTTTTCACCCCCGGCTGCATATTGGCGTTACCCAGGGAACTTTAAACAATTCTGATGCCGGGGTCTCACCCAAGAATGCCTTCTTTATTTGGTCTGTGGAAGAACCCGGATATGGAGGTTTTGTCCAAGCTTCCCAGGTGACTCTAGTGAGCCTCCAGGGCTGAGGACATTTGGTTTAGGGGTCGATCTGGTTCTCTAGGTCAGCTGGGCCAAGGCAGGAGGGCAAACGTGCCCGGGGAGGGAGAGGATGGAGGCACTCACTGGAGGACAGATTGTTTTTGAAAAGCCCTTGGCAGTCTCTCTCCATGCAAACAACAAACAGCTTCATGTGGTCTTATCTGCTCCCCAGGCCAGCCCTTTGGACTTGGGCTTGGCAAAGCCCCCTGCCAAGGCCCGTTGGCCCACTGCTTGCTCCCAAACAGCCTTCTCCCAGATCTTTGAACTTGGAGCCCAGGACCCAGGCAGAAGGCCCTGTGTGTGACTGGGTTCAGCTGTGGGTCCCAAGCCAGGCTCTTGGTCCCCTGGCTGTAAAATGGGGAGAGAAATCCCTGCCCTACTTATCTCCTACGGCTGGTGGGAGGCTCTAGCAATGAAATGCCTGCCAAAAATGCATCAAATAAGAGGACTGCGAGAACGTGAATTTTTAAAATGATGTATCTTATTCAGAATTTGCTAAATTGGGCTGATTGACCCTTGTAATTAGTGCACATTCATAAGGTTTAATTTTCATCTAGCTATTCATGCCATGTTTTGTCTAGTGGGGAGCAGCGTGAAGTGATGGAGGGTGTAGACAGGACCGGGGATGGGGTGCCCAGAGGAGCCGCAGGAAGGCTTCACAGCAGAAGTGACATTTGAGTTAGACTTTTAAAGAAAGGGAGTGATTTTCCTGTCACTGAAGGCATGCAAGCAGGAGAACCAGGGGATGTTCGCAGGAGTTTCAGCCCCTGCCAGAAGACTGTGATGATCTCTGAGAGTCTAGGATCATGATTCTAACATGCAAGAGACAAGTTCACCCTGTACTCGCCTGCGAAACAAGCCAAACCCACATAAAACAAGACAAGCGTGCTCAAGGCCAGCTGCTTTGGGCCAGTTAAGCAGTGAGAATCACAGGCTCAGAGAAGCCAGGAGGGAGAATCTGAGCTCAGTCTGTGTGGAAGGGTAGGACTTGGAGAAAAGAGAAGGCATTCCTGGCAGGAGGAATTGTCTAGACCAAGTGCTAGAGATGACCACTGGAAGATGAGAGGCGGCTGCTGACTTTTTGAAGGCCCTTGACTGACAACTATCTTATCATATTCTCACCTCTCCTGCACTTGAAGACAGGATGCAGGGCAGGGATCCTGTACATCCACCAAGCTTTCTCCATTTCCTTAGTGCAAAATGGGGATCAAAATCTATAGCTCCTCAGACTGTCATGTTTCAGGCACAGAGTTTGGCACACACTGTTGGGATTTGAGTCATGGTGGTGGAGAGTGGGAAAAGGAGAGAGCTGGGAGGAGATGGGCAGGCGCTGGGAGAGAGGAAGCAGAAGAGGAGCTGGCACGCCTGGGAGGGGCCTGGCCACAAGTGGGTGTGAAAGAGGAGTACCCCAAGAGAGGAAGTGGGGGTACAGCCAGTCCCAAGGGCCAGACCAGCCTGATGTGAGAGACCCCTCGGCAGGTTGGTGATAGAGAACAGATCAGACCCAGATCCACAGGCAACATCCTTACCGCTCCTCCACATAATTCACCCATCATTTATTAAACACCCACTGTATACCTGGCCCCAAACCATGTGCTATGCAGCCAAGTAGAGACAAAGAGTCACCATCTTTTTTTTTTTTTTTTGAGCAATTACTGTGTGCTAGGTCCAGGGCATGCTAGGTCTCTTACTTGAACCCTTTGACAACTCGCAGCAACTTTGCAAGGCATCGGTTATCAGCCACACATTGCTGAAAAGGAAACAGGCTCAGAGGGGTTAAGTGACTTGCCCAAGTTCACATAGTTGGTAAGAAAGAAGTAGCACAGCTGAGAGTAGAGGCAGATGGGTCTGTCCTGAACGCCTTGCTCTCTCCACCCCCCCACACTGCTCCTGCAGTCTGCTCTGGAGTTGGAGAGGAGGCCAGGGCAAAGAAAGGCCCGGAGAGCACCCGGGAAAGGCACATAAGAGGCAATGCTCAGAGCTGGAGGCCAGAGCTAGGGAAGGCATCAAAGGCTCAAGGTAGGCCATGTGTGCTCTTGGCAGCGGATGGCAGGGCCGAAGTACTCATTCCCAGCAGGCCCACCCTCCTGGGGCCACTGCTTTGAGTCCCTGAGGCTCCAACCAGATTGCTTGCACACTCCAGGTCTGGATTGCAGTTCTTAGGGACCACAGGCCCTGGAGGAGGAGGAGTGGCGCCGGGACATTGGCACGGCATGGCCATGACAGCCTGGCATCCCCTACCCTGCTGGGCTGTGGCTGAGGCTGGCAGGGCTCTAGGACCGGCATGTCCAGCTGTGCAGCATCGCCAGGGCACAGAGGCCAGATGTCTGTCCATGAAGCCTCTGGACACACTGCAGAGCTACCTGACGCTGTCTCTCAACCCCGCCCATGCCCTTTTCATCAGGGTGGTGCTGGGCTCTGGGCTAGGGCATTAGCAAAGTGACTTGTCAAGATTGGGACTCTGTGGTAGTAGCTTTAGGGCCTGGTCTGCACCAGGATCATCTGTTGCCATGACCATGCTCAGGCTGAGTTTGGGGTCCAGCTTCACAGTATTCCCCAGTGAGAGCTTCAGTAGTCTATGGGGACTGAACTTGTGATCTTGGCTGGGCAGACGTCCCCTGGCCTGGCCAGTGAATTAGCTTTTCCTTAGGAAACTATTCACTTTGCTCATTCATGGTGTCCCCCTCTGGGGCCCGGCGCCTCCTAAGACAGCACTCTGTCAGATAGCCAGAACCCCACCCAACCACTGCTGCCCAGTGGCTGAGGACGCTGACCTCACACCATGCTATCAGTGTGGGAATGGTTGCGTTTTTGCTGGCAGCAACCGCATTTCCTTACTGCTCACTCACAGCCTGGCCTGCCCTCCTACAACCCTGGTCCCTGCCCATGCTGCTCAGGGCTAAAGAGAGTTGGCTGCCCAGCGAAAGGTGCTCAGACCCAGCCTCATGCCCGGCCCTCTTCAGGGAGAGAGTTTGAATCCAGGCTCCGTCTCTCTCCAGCTGCGTGGCCCCAGGCATGTCCCTTAACTTGTCTGAGCCGGATTTCACATCTGTTAAAATGAAGATAGTCATCCCTGCCCTTTCCACCTCACAGGGCCATTTTGAGGAGAATGAATGAGAGAATGCTTTGTAAACATTAGTTGCTTGGTGGACATAAATTGTTTTGTGGACATGCAATATTATAAACATTATCGTCATCATTATTGTTACCATGCTTTTATTAGTTCTGACTAATGGAAGACTCTACCCACTTCTTTGTAGGGGTACCAGGGGCTGTTCCTGGAGTAATTCCTGGGGTAGTTCCCGGAGTACTTCCTGGAGTAGTTCCCGGAGGAGTTCCTGGCGTTCCTGGAGTAATTCCCGGAGTAGTTCCTGGGGTAGTGCCCGGAGGACTTCCTGGGGGAGCCTTTTACCCAGGTAATGTACATGAAACTTCCACACACCCAGGTAAGGCAGACAGTGGTGCATTTGTGACAGACGTACATTTTGACACTGCAGAAGGGAAGAGCATTGGCACACCTACCACGGAGGACCCACAAGTCACTCCTACTTAAAGAAGCAGCTTACGTGACACTGTTTTACAACGGTTGGGAGCATAATCTTCTGAAAGATGAAACACAAAACTTGTGAGGCTATAGGAAAGTGGGTGCCTTCACGCATCCCTGCCATTCAGTCTTCAAACCATTAACCCCACTCTTGGAAATCCATTTCAAAGAAATCATTGACAAGAAGAGAAAAAGAATGATCTGCCACAAGGTTTATAGGAGTGGTGTTTGCAAAAATGTAACACAAGAAACCCATCTGACTGGAAGGTGTGATTGAGTAAATTCTGACATACAACAAAATTACTGAAAAATATGAATATTTTATCTATTGTGCAATATAGTGAAGTGTTTTTATCAAGTAAAAACAATAACTGTGTGCAGATGGAGACTGGAAGCCCTCCCCAAAAGAAAATGGGCAGAATGTTGGGGCTACAACATCAGGGGGCCATATTTTCTTTTAATTTAGAAAAAAAAGCAGAAAAAAATGCTTTAAAGTATATTGAAAAATCAAAAGTAATATTTTCTATATTTAAAATGTATTTGAGTATTCTGAACTAACGTGGAAATTAGATCAGCTACCAGCACACTCTCAGGCACAAACTGATACAGAGCTTTTGGCCCGATGAGACAGAGGAGGAAACTAAGGCTCATAGAAGTTAAGGCTTGCCTGAGGTCATGTAGCCAGGCAGTGATGGATCTGACCAAGGGTTAATGATGGATGGCTTTCTGGCAAGGGCACTGATCTGACAGGGGCACTGATGTTTCTCTCTCAATCTCTTCTCCTCTCCTCTCTTCTTCTTCCTCTTCCTCTTCCTGTTCTTCTTCTTCTCCTCCTCCTCCTCCTCCTCCTTGTCCTTCTTCTTCTTCTTCTCCTCCTCCTCCTCCTCCTCCTCCTCCTCCTCCTCCTCCTCCTCCTCCTCCTTCTTCTTCTTCTTCTTCTTCTTCTTCTTCTTCTTCTTCTTCTTCTTCTTCTTCTCTCTCTCTCTCTCCTTCCCTCCCTCCCTCCCTCCATCCCTCCCTCTCTCCCTCCCTCTCTCCCTCTGTCCCTCTCTCTCTCTCTCGCTCCGTCCCTCCCCCCCGCCCTCCCTCCCTCTCTCCCTCCCTCTCTCTCTCCCCTGCCCTCCTTCCCTCCCTCCATCCCTCCCTCTCTCCCTCCCTCCCTCCCTCTCTCTCTCTCTCCTTCCCTCCCTCCATCCATCCATCCCTCCCTCTCTCCCTCCCTCTCTCTCTCCCCTTCCCTCCTTCCCTCCCTCCATCCCTCCCTCTCTCCCACCCTCCCGCTCTCGCTCTCCTTCCCTCCCTCCATCCAGCCCTCCCTCACTCTCTCTCTTTCTCCGTCCCTCCTTCCCTCCATCCTTCCCTCCCTCCCTCCCTCCCTCCCTCCCTCTCCCTCTCTCTCTCTCTCTCTCTCTCCTTCCCTCCTTCCCTCCCTTCACAGGGACTGGTCTGGGAGGCCTGGGAGGAGGAGGTGAGCTCAGAAACCAAATCTGGTTTACTGGTTTCTCAGTGACAGGGTTTGGTGTCACTTGAGCTTACACATGTCCTGAAACCTCAGAATTCCAAAAAACTGATTTTGTATTTTATTTTATTTTATTTTATTTTATTTTATTTTATTTTATTTTATTTTATTTTTTGAGGGCAGTGTCACTGGCCCTCATATGTGGGACCCGAACAGAGGCTGCTGGCTTCCCAAGCCAGCGCTTAACCACCGCGCCACTCGGCCGGCCCAAGGGCCCCCTTGTTTTATAGGCCGAGTGTCCAGTGGGGAGAGACCTGTCTGAGAACTGGAACCCACTGACCTCCTGAGCCCTTCCCCCAGGCTTTTCCCCTGGTGGCCCCTGCCTTCTTTCACATTCCTCCACAACATCCTTGCAGTGCTAGCTGAGAGGGTATGATCCCTTTTAGAGGCTGAGAGCCTGAGTCTGAGAGAGTATAAGCCACAGATTAGGGCTGGAGCTGGACTTCCTACCAGACATCTAGACGCTGGGTTCCCAGCAGCTCCCTGTCCAAAGGGGAGGACTGTCCCTGACAGCCCTTTTAAGACATGGAGAGTAAGACCCCACAAAGCCCTTGCTTGGTCCTGGGGAGATAAATAGTAAGACAGGTGGGCTGGGGTTCCTCATTCACTGCCATCTCTTTCCTCTGCAGGACTGGGTCCTGGAGGCAAACCTCCCAAGCCAGGTAAGACTTGAGGTCTTAGGGCACCGAGAGCAGGCCAAGGGGCAGGAGAGGGGAGGGCCAACAGAGCTGTTCATGTAAAAGGGAGCCAATGAGCAAGAGGAAGGGAGGAGGGAGGTGGTGGGCAGTGTCCGCTCTCCAGGTATGAGCAGGCTGGAGCCAGGTACCAGGGCTCTAGGGACAGGAGGCTGGAGGCAGCTTGATATCCTCCCTGTGTGAGGAGTGGCCAGCCTCTATCCTGCAAGTGTCTATGTGCCCAGCTGCCCTGACCCCTCTGACAGAGTCTCAGAAACAACTCTAGTCCTCAGGGCAAAAGTAGGGATTAATGTTCCAGTGGCCACCAAGCCTGTGAATGTCACTCTGAGGCTCAGACATAGATGGTGGGCTCCAGCCTCCCCCTGAATGGTCCCCTGACCCCAGACCAAGCCCTCTCTAACCCCAGGCCAAGACTCTCAATATCCCTAACCTTGATGACAATCTGAGATTTTATCCTGACCCCAGACTGAACCCTGACTCCAGACCAAGCCCTAAGCTTAACCCCAGATTGGACCCTAACCCTCACCCCAGATGAGCACACTTCCGGATCCCAGGCCCCTCCTGGCTGTGTCCAGATCATGGAGTTTTCCAGGAAGGAGATGTGGCTAGATCTGTCCTGGCCTGGCCGGATCTGCCGCCAAGGTCCACCACTAGTTCCAAAGAACATACCCCACCCAGGAAAGAGGGAGGGTGTGTCCCTCCGGGAAGCAGGTAGAGGAAACAGCGCCTCTGTCCAGATTTATGACCCCATAGACGTGAGATGCTCCACATGTGGCTTTGGCACCCCCACCCTGCTCCGTGTCTCCCTGGCTCTGAAGCCCAAGACGCTAGGACAGCTTGGATGTCCAACAGCTCTTACGAAATCCCACTGTTTGATGATCCAAGTGCAGATGAGTCTGCAAGACCCAGATTTCCCTTCCCTACAAGCCCATCTGGGTTGTGAAACTCCAGGGCTGGCGCCAGGCCAGAGAGAGGCAGGAGGGCAGAAAGTTTGGGAAGGGGGATCCTGGGGCTTCTAAAAGACTGGAGCCCTTGGAATTCACTGCTTATCCTGCCAGAACCTGCACCTGCCTTCTTGGAGGGGTGAGCTACCTTCACAGTGTCTTTGATGGTGGGAAGAATGCAGGGAAGGACTAGATAAGCCAAGGTGTGGAAGTAGGACCATGCTTAGCTGAGAAGAATCAAATTGTAGAAGTTGCAGCAGGGGACACATGGCTGGTTGTGATTAAACATGGGAGAAAAGACTGAGAAAGCTGCAATCACAGTCCCATAATGGATGGTTGCTAAAGTGAAGTTCTTATTAGTGAACAATTTAATTTAGACTTCCAAAAGAATTTCCAGCTCAGGGTGAAGGAGTAGACCAAAAGAAAAGTCAGGGCATCTCCTTCTGATGAAAAGGGCTGAATCCCACGACCTGCCTGAGGTCATCTTTCAGCTTCAGGATTCTGGGCTACAAAGGCCTGTGCAGAGCCACAGACTTCCCCCTCCCCCCAGGCAGCTCCCCACATCCGGGCCATGGGGATGTCAGGGCCTGCCCAGGCAAGATGGAGTGGGGCACAGGCAGTGTGTGTCGTGCTTAGGAACAATTAATCCCTTGGCAAGTAGAGGGTGGGTGGCCTGGCAGCTGCTCCCTGTGGGCCTCAGCAGGCTGGCCCTGCCTGGACTCTCAGTAGGGGACTAGGCAGCTGGAAGCCAGCAACACCCACACCCCCAGCACCAGCTGGAAGCCAGCTGCCCACGCGAGAGGACAGGAAGGAGCAAGGCATACACACTGCGCACCCTGGCGTATCGCACACACTAGGTGCTTTCTGCTCATGCTCTCACTGGTCCCGGAAAGGTCAGAGACACAATGGCCATTTTGTAGGTAGAAAAACTGAGTCTCAGAGAGGTGAAGTGACTAGTACCTGCATGCAAAGAGTCAGCAGGGACAGCAGGGCTTGAATACAGAGCTCTCTGATCCCAGGAAGAGAGAGGGTTGCTGACCAACCCCCTGGGCTCCCAGTTATGGTCAGTATCTCACCCCATCTCTCCTCCTTTCCAGGGGCTGGACTCCTTGGGGCATTTGGGCCAGGTGAGTCTGCTGGAAGGCCAGCAAGAGGGGTGGGTCTGGTCATGCTGGAGGGCAGCTTGGAACCAGACAGCTAGGCTAGGGGGAAGTGTGGGAAAAGGGCAGATGGCTGCAGAGGGCTTGCCTGCCCCCACCCCATCCTCTACTCACTTCCTGTTCGGTCCCCCATCTTCTTTTCCCAGTCCTTCTGTGGTCAGGAAAGGTCTGAACATGCCCCCTGCCCTGTTGAAGCTCAGGCCTGGCTTGAGAGAAGCCCCTGACAGAGCTGGGGCGGGGCAGGGCCTGCAGTGCCGGGAAGTGACCCCGGCACGCCCCAGGCTGGGCCTGACCCACATCACGCCTGCCAAGAAGGGAGACTGGCCAGAGTTAGAGACCCATCTTAGAGAGGATCTGGCTGAGTTTCAGACAGGGCCAACTCACACAAGTAGGAAATGAGTAGGGGGCAGGGAGATCACACCCAGTGAAAGCCAGGTGGGCCCTCCAGGGCGCAGCAGTCCTCCCCAGAGAGGACTGCCCTGGGCTCAGGACCCTGGCAGCCAGGACTGGCTCCTGCAGGAGAGATTCTCACATAATTGGAAACAAACCCGGCACGCTTGTGAACTCCAACCTGATTGCCCATCAGTCCTGGCCAAAGCCATGGAATGTCTCCTGGAGGGGGAGAAGGAGCGATTGGGCCCAGATGTGAGAAGGAGAGAGCCAGAGAGACCCATTTGACTTCTTATAAACATTTTAGCATCCGTCTGCGAGTGAGGAAGCTCCTGGACTGCAGACAGGCTGGATGGTCAGATGGACAGATGGTGGGGGACAGAAGGGTCTCCAGATACAGGGGAGGGGGAATGGGCTGAGTCGGGAGACACCTGCAAGGAAGCAGAAGAGAGGCCTGGCATGGGAGCTAATGTGGGAGCAGGGTAAGACCTGGCTTGAGTGAGGTCTTGCTGGCAGCTCCTACTCAGCTCCAGCGCTCACAGAAAGCCCTGCTGGGTCCCTCATTATCTGGCAGAACTTTTAGGGAAAGCAAGGCCTGACCCAGGCATGTTATGGGGGAGGGAGGGGGTCAATGCAATCACATCGACATGTCACATAACAGCTGTTCATTATATGATGGCTGCCTTTTTATCAGGATCAGTCCCTATGTGCCAAAGTCTTGAGTGCAGCTTAGGGGCCTAAGTGGCTGCACAGTGACCACAGCACTGCCTGGTTCTTGCCCGCCCTGCATGAAACTCTTCTTACCTGGGGCCCAGGAATGATACCCACCACCAGCACCTTTTCTCCTCACCTGACTGTGTCTCCTTCTCCCTGCAGGTGCTGGAGGGCTTGCAGGAGGCCTTGGCGCAGGTTAATATTGACACCCAAGCAAAATGCCCATATGGGGACCAGAGCCAAGCCCAGGGCCTCTTCCTGGTGTGCAAGGCAGTCAGAGTACAGGGATATGGGCCAGGCCTGTCCTGGGCACTGGTGTGGGTGTGATGCTGAGACCACCTGCCCCAAGAAGCTGTCCAGGACACAAGGGAGTCACCACTGGGTACTGGGTGTTGTTATAACATAGTGCTGAGAACTAGATGGAAGAGGCTGCGGGAGTCAGTGGAGCTCGGAGGAGTTGCTTAACTCAGCAGGGCTTCAGGGAGGCTTCCTGGAGGAGGGGGGTTTGGAAGTTTGACCCTGAAAGATCCCTGTAGTTTTATCTGGCACACATTGCTAACACCAAACCTGGTCCTGAGAACAGCAGCTGCTGCTTGGCATGGAAGTCCTGCAGACTTCCTTGGGTGGGGTTGAGTAGACTCAGGACCTTAAGCTGTCCTCCCCTCCGCAGGGCTTGGGACATTCCCTGCAGGCACCTTCCCGGGTGCTGCAGTGCCTGGTGGAGTGGCTGGTGCTGCTGCAGCCTATAAAGCTGCCAAGGCTGGTGAGTGTGACTCTTTGGGACATGCCATATGGCTTCCATGGGCTCTCCACTTCACAAAGAATGTTTCCTGGGAGGCAGGTTGGCGGGATCCTCATCTCCAATATACTGGGGCTCGCGATGTAACCTTCTGTGTCCAAGTCTCCAGGTGAGGTGGTTCAGGACCAGACCCCAAGGCTGGGACCTCCACGTGCGCCTAGGGTCCTCCTGCCTCCTTCTGCTTCTTGTGTGACTCCTCACCTCTCCTACCCCTGGCTCTGTAGGTGCTGGGCTTGGCGGTGTCGGTGGCATCGGTGGTGTTGGTGGCTTAGGAGTGTCTACAGGTATGGTAGTTACCCCTGAGTTGCCCAACTGAAGGCTGCAGACCTGAGTGACATCCACTCTGATGCAGCCCCTTCCATGCCAGGTGCCGTGGTACCTCAGCCTGGAGCAGGAGTTGGAGTTGGAGCCGGAGTGAAGCCTGGGAAAGTGCCAGGTTAGTGTGGAATCCCTGGGGCTGCACAATGCAGCCCCTGCCCAAGGAGGGGCTGAGGCCCCCACCACTGGGCAGGAAGGCTGGGGCCTGGCTACAGCAGGGCAGGAAAGCGAGCCAGGCCCAAGGCGTGGTGCCGAGTTCGAAAAGGGGGAGAGGGGCTCCGGCCTACTTTCCAGGCCCTTCTTCCAGGATCTTGAAGGACAAAAAAATCTCGGATACAGGCTCAGTGGTAGGCATTCAGTGACAGAGGGGAA
Organism: Aselliscus stoliczkanus; assembly: GCA_033961575.1. NCBI lineage: Eukaryota > Metazoa > Chordata > Mammalia > Chiroptera > Hipposideridae > Aselliscus > Aselliscus stoliczkanus. Next base: position 16,101,766 of record CM066728.1, on the reverse strand, counting down.
TACCGAGGCTCAGAAGGGAGTCAGTGCGGAGGACCCTTGGTGGGCACAGCAGAGCCAGCATGGCCCGAGGTGCACTGACCCCTCAGCTGGTGCTCATTCCTCTCCACCAAGCCCTTAAGGAAGTGACTTCAGGTTAAATAAAAGCCTGCCTGAGTCCACACAGCAGGGAGGGAACATCTGGAAGCTATTAGCCCAGAGGTGGCCTGGGCTGGCCATGTAAACAGGCTCCAGGAGACAAGATAAATCCACGCACAGAAGGGTTTGCAGATGACTTCCGAAACTCGAAACTCGTGGGAAGAGGGCTGTGGCCACCACAACATGCGTCCTGGCAGGGCACTTGGGGTAGCTGGTTTATGAGCCCTGGGGCTGTGGAGGGAGAGGCCAGAGAGGGGTTCCTGGGGTCTAGGCTGCTACTTAGGACTCCTCCTTATTTTGGCCACAGGTGTGGGGCTACCAGGTGTATACCCAGGTGGAGTGCTCCCAGGCACAGGTAAGCACAAGGAGGAGAAGGGGACCCTATAGCAAGGAGAGCAGCCCCTGGCTCCTCCCCTCCCTGAGGCCTTGGGTCCCTAAATGTCAGGCTAAAGGGCATAAGGCCCCTGTCACCTTTCCCCATGAAGGCCACCACCCACCCAAGCTCCAACACCAGGCCCAAACCCAGATAATCACCACAGCCTGAGGTGGGCCCCAGAGGACACACCAAGTCCCCAGTGAGGCCAACTGTTTCCCAAAAGCCATGAGTCACCAGGGAGCCCGCCCAGGAGATCCTTAGAGCTGCCCTCTCACCCTCCTCCCACCGCCAGGCCCTGGCCACCCCACCCAACATGTGACCTCCCAAATTCCCCCAAAAGCCCAGACTCGGGCTGCTCTGTGCAATTTGCTGACAGTGTCCCTCCCCATGTCCCTCTGGTATCGATGGCCCAGCCCCAGGGGAGATAGGAGAGGTGGGAGTGACAGATACTGGTAAGTGCAAAGTCCCTGGCCACAGCAGATGGCTGTGCGTGTTCAGTTATGAAAGCATATCAACCGAGGGCCTGAAAGGGCATGGGCTTCCCACTTCATACCGGCTTTTACTGTCTGCCTTCTCTGCTGAGTGTGGGCAGGGCGGCTGGACATTAATTCCAGCTTAGAGACAAGGCCAACTGAGGCAGAAGCTCACTTGGTTAGGAAACAGGATTAAAACTCCTATCTTCTGAGTCAGACAGGGAAGCAAAGTCACACCAAACATCTCCTACCCTCCATGAGCTGTGTCCGTGGGTGACTGTCAGTGCAAAGAAGGTCAGCCTGTGACCTGAGGTGGGGTGTAGGTGCCAGGCTGGGCCTGCAAGGTCTGCCTTCTGGCCCTCACTTCCAGCCCCTATTTTGCCCCCTCCAGGAGCTCGGCTACCAGGTGTGGGGGTGCTCCCTGGGGTTCCCACCGGAACAGGAGTCAAGCCCAAGGCCCCAGGTATGTGGCTGGTGGGCTGAGGACCCATGGTGGGAATCTGCACCCAACTTCAGACCCCTCTGGCCTGGGGTTGGAGGTGGGAGTGGGGGTGGGGGTGGGGACCCTGGGCTCAGGGCCCTCTGGCTGGGCACCCCTGACACTCCAGCCCTGTTACAACTGGCTGAGATGACCAGCATACCTCTCAGAAATCCCTGAGCATGTGTGAGGGCAACATAAGCTGGGAGGGCTGGGCAAAACTCGCCACTGCTCTAGTCAGCCAAACCCTCAGTGCTGCCTGGTGCCAGCCATTGGTGCCTCAGTGCCCTACGCCCACGGTGGCAGGGCTGCAGTGATGGCCCCTTGTCATTGCAGGTGGAGGTGGAGCTTTTGCTGGAATCCCAGGTGAGGCAAGGTTGGAACCCCACCACAGGTGGGCAGGCCAGCAGGGTAGCCAGCCAGGCAGGAGGGACTCTTGCCCTAGAAGGAGCTGGGCATTCAGAATTCCATCAGGCCTCTCCAGTGTCCCTCATGCCTGCTGCTCTTGTCCTTGGACGGGCTCCAGCACAAAGTGGCATCAATCACAGCCTTACTTCCCCAGTCCCAGCCATTATATGTAGCAGCTCACATGAGCCCAGGAAACCTATCAGTCTGTGCAAGTGTTGCAAGGACTGCAAGCCCAACTGTGACTCAAGCCCTAAGAGGGAGAGAAATCTGCAAAGAGGGAGTAGCCCAGGGCTGGGAGGGCTCAGCTGACTGGTGACAGTGGAGCAAGAAGGTCCTCTAGGCAGGATGTTAACAGATGCCATAGAGGCTCATTCTACCTGAGCAGAAAGTGGAGAGTGAGGCTGGGGGCTTAGCAGGAGCTGCTGGCCCAAGTTGCTAGGACCTGATTTTGCTTTCCTTGTTCCCACAGGAGTTGGACCCTTTGGGGGTCAGCAGCCTGGAGTACCACTGGGGTACCCTATCAAGGCCCCCAAGTTGCCAGGTAAGTCAGAAGGAGGATGCAAAAGACACCACTCACTGGGTCTCACAGCTGAGAAGCCAGCTTATTGTGGCTTATTTGGCCACAGGTGTCTCTGGTAGTGATGGTGGTGTTTGTCAGGAAACCTGGGTATTGACTCCCACTTCTACTTGCCAGCAAAGGGAAGTGTGGGGAAGCCACCCTCAGGTGTTGGCCTCATTCATATGCACACACATGCACACACACAGGCACATGCATGCACAGGCACAGAGACCCACAGCCCTGATGAGAACCATTTGTACTGATGGTAAGAAACATCGTTCATTGGGAAAACACTGTGTATTGGAAAGACGAGATGTTTCCTGTTGGAGAGGCGAGTAGGGAAGATACCCAGGCTCTAGGGCCCTGGCAGGGATTGGCAGGAGGATGGATTGGTAGGGGGATGGGTGCCCCATTAGGCTCTGGGGCAGGAGTGCCCTCTCCCTCTTCCACCCAGGGCCTCTGCTCTCCTGAGAGCCTATGTGAGTCACTCATGACCTTTGGGCAGGTGTGGGGGTGTCTCAGGCCTCAGTACCTGTGAGAATAGGTCTGTCCACCCAGGTAGTGAGAGCCCAGAAAGGCATGGGGCTGCCGTGGGGCAGTGTCTCAGCCTACCCTACCCTCTCCTCAGGTGGCTACGGACTGCCCTACAGCACCGGGAAACTGCCGTACGGTGAGTAAGGCCATCCTAGACAGGTCAGATTCTGGCTTTTTCCAGATTTAGGGTCCTCACAAGGGAGCTGCAGCCCCAGGCCTGGGCTAGGGAAGCATCCAGCGGGGTGGGGGCGGGCTGGAATCTTGGAAAGGAATTCCCTGAGAAAGGAATCTGGAACTTGGACTCAGACAGCTTGGTTATCAATCCTGGTCCTCACGCTTATCACCAGGCATTGGGAGAACGAGCTTCTTCTCTGAGCCTCGGCGTCCTAGTGTGTCAAATGGAAGAAACCACCCCCCACACGTTTGAATTTGTTTTAACTCTGGCTAGGGGTGACAGGGTAGAGGCTCTTGGCAGCCCATACCCTGAAGGGCAGGGCAGGGAGACAGCCATGGTGAGCTTTGCATGGATGCCCACTGAGCCTCTCTGTTTCACAGGCTATGGGCCTGGAGGAGTGGCTGGTGCCGGGGCCAAGGCTGGGTACCCAACGGGGACAGGTAAGGAAAGCCTCACCCTACTGTATCACCCATGTTCCAGAGCCCTGGGGTTGGCTAGGCTCTCCCTAGAAAGCAGGCCAACCCACCCTGCATTCAAACCCCAGTCTGAGCCTGGAGAAGAATCCTGAATGGACCAACTCTATCAGCCTCTGCTGGCTATGAAGCCCCCCACCCATACCCACATGTGAATAGGGTGGTTCTCTTGGGGCTGGAAGAAGAGGGCTCTGGAGATACAGGGGCACAGTTTTTAATCTCTCCCCTTCCCCCCACCCCCAGGGGTTGGCCCCCAGGCTGCAGCAGCAGCAGCTAAAGCAGCAAAGTATGGTGAGTACCTCTGGAGTCCCTATCTGCTAACCTCCAGCCCCCCAACATCTCCATCACTGTTATTACTGAGAGCCTGCTTTATAAATAACTAACCAAAGCAGCACTTCCCCACCTACCCTCATTTATCCATCTTGTTCAACACCACCCATCCATCCATCCATCCATCCATCCATTCATCCATCATCCCTTCATTCACTCCTCCATTCTTCCATTCATTCATTCCTCTCTCCATCCATCTGTCCACGCATCCATCCATCCACCCAGCCATCCACTCATTCATCTAAATATCCATCCCTCCCTCTCTCCCTCCATCCATTTCAGAGACCAGGGACAGGTAAGAGCTCTGTCGGAGACTATAGGCACTGTGGTGATTGGCAAGAAGAGGGAGATATTATTTCTACCTAAGGAAGAAAATCAGGAAGCCTTTTCAGAGAAAATGACATTTGATTCGGGCCTTAGAATATAGATGGAGTTTGCCATGTGGTTAAAACAGGAAGAAAGAGCCCAGGTAGAGGGAATGGATATTTTGATGGTTAGAATGATCATATTAGGTGGAACCTATGTAAGCATTTAAACAGTTTAATAGTTTAGTATCAATTTAGTGTGTACTATAAAAAAAAAAATTTTAACTAGCTCCTCAAGCCTGTAATTCCTTGGCTAGCAGACATGGCAGGGCCTTCCCTGTGCCCATCTGTCCCCTGTCCCAGGTAGTCCCAGTTCAGTCATCATTGGGGCTGAAGTCCTTGCCTTCATCACTAGTGCTGGGGAACCCTTCCTGCAGCCATGGTGGGACAGAAAACATCTGCCCACCAGCCAAGGGGACGAGAATGTGGAGGGAAGCCCTGAGCTGGAGGCCTACCCCAAGGCGGCCCCTTAGGCCCTCCCTCCAGGCCCCCAAGGGTGGAATGTGGGAGCAGGAGAGCAGGGCGGCGAGGGGCTGCCAGAGCCAGGCAGCCAGGCGCTTGGATTACAAACTTGGCGGAGTCTTCGGAACACAGGGAGAGGAAGCCTTGAACATTCCTACAGGGGCCCCTCTGGCCCAGGGAGCGGCCGCTTGTGGTTTCTCAGTATGTGGCAGTGATTAGAATGGGATTTGTCTGAAAACATACAAGTCCCTTAATGAGCGTGTTGAAATGGACACTTTAGGGGTGAGTCAAGGAACAATGGGGTGGGGGCCTTCTCAAGCAGGCGCAGCCAGAGACGCCTGGGCCTCGTTCCCGGAGACAGGTTAAAATGCCAGCATCCAAGTGGCCTTCCTTCCTGGCCTCAGGAGGGGCCCTGGGAGCCACATCTGCACTGTCTCCAACCCTGCAGGTGCTGGAGGACCTGGAGTTCTCCCTGGTGTTGGTGTTGGAGGTGCCGGCATTCCTGGTGGGGCTGGCGCAATTCCTGGGATTGGAGGCATTGCAGGTAATGTCTGTTCCAGTGGTGGGTGGGAGTGTCCTCAAGAGGGCCACCAGGGAAGGACCTCACCCTCTGTGGCTGTCTCTCCAGGGGTCGGGACTCCAGCTGCTGCTGCAAAGGCTGCTGCTAAGGCAGCTAAATATGGTGAGTGCCCCGAGGGGAGGCAGGCCCAGACCCTTGGGGCCTGTCCGGGCCTCTGCGTGGCCTTGGAGACCCCAGTCCTCTAAGACTAGATGCACTTTGCCTTTGTCCATCTGTGGCAGCCTCCCTTCCACTTTCCCAAACATATCTTGTGCATGTCTCCTTGCCTTTGACCATTCTGCCCACTCTGTCTGGTCATCTCTGGCCATTCTCCAGTGATTGGCCTAGCAGTGGCTCCCACTCTACTCCCAGAGCCAACCTATAGCTGCTGTGCCACTACCTGGGTACCCAACTACCTGGGTGCCAGTGGAGAGCTCTGACTTCGCTTTAGATGTACACCATGTTCTTCCCACCCATAAACCCAAACTCTTAGAGCTCCATTGGGGCTCTCTCAGCCCTTCTGATTTCTCCGATGAGTTGAACCCATTCAGAAGCAATGCCAGACCCCCTGGGATCCTGTATTCTGGATCTGCCACTCCCACAGCTCCCCAGAGCCATGCCCTAGAAGTCCCTCTGAGGTTCCCATAGGGTCCAGGCCAGGAGAATAATCCTTTCCTTCCATAGGAGCTGCTGGAGGCTTGGTGCCTGGTGCCCCAGGAGTTGGAGTCCCTGGTGTTGGAGTCCCAGGTGTTGGGGTCCCAGGTGTTGGGGTCCCTGGTGTTGGTGTCCCAGGTGTTGGAGTCCCAGGTGTTGGTGTCCCAGGTGTTGGAGTCCCAGGTGTTGGTGTCCCAGGTGTTGGAGTCCCAGGTGTTGGTGTCCCAGGTGTTGGTGTCCCAGGTAAGCTGGGTGTGTGTGTGTGTGTGTGTATGAGAGAAATATTGAGACTATTACCAAGACTTTTAGATTCTCCCAAACACCTAACCTGTTTATTCTCTTCTCCCATGCTACTGGCTATGACTCATCTTCTCTCCCTTGGGCTATATAACAACCTCCTAACTAGTTACTGTTGGCATTATCTTCTCCAATTCACATTTTGACTGTCAGTTTGCTCCTGGGGGAAGGAACCGTGTCTTTTTCATCTCTGTGTTACCAACTCCTAGCTGAATAGATGCTCAGTTAATGGTGGACGGATGAGTGGGTGAGTGGATAGATGGATGGATGGATGGATGGATGGATGGATGGATGATAGATGGATGAATCGATGGATAGATGGGCAGGTGGACATCTGGATATGTGGATAATGGTCATGTGGATGAGTAGAGAAATTGACTGGTAAGAGAATGAATGAGCAGATATAAGGATGGATGGATATATAGATGCATAAATACATGGATAAATGGTGGATGGAGAGATGAATGGGTGGATGGAAAAACAGATGGAATGGCAGGTGAAGGACTAAATAAATGCTTAGAATGCAGGTGAAGGACTAAATAAGTGCTTAGAATGATGGATGGATGGATGGATGGATGGATAAGCCCATGGTTGGATGAGCAGATGAATAGATAATAGGTGAGCAGAAGACAAATGAAAAATGGATGGTTGGATAGATAGTTAGATGAATGGGTAGATGAGTAGATAAATGGGTGGACAGGTGGGTGCACAGATGGAGAGAGAGATAAGTGGTTGAGTGGGTGGTTAGAGGTCTAAGGATAGACAGACAAATGGGCAAACATATGGGTAGGTAAGTGGGAGGATAAATGGATGGTTAGGTAGACAAATGAACAAATGGAGGTGTGAGTGGGTGAATGGATGAATAGACCTCCATTGACTTATAGAAAAAAGATGGAATGAACAGATGAGTGGACAGGGGGATATATATATATATTGAGCATCTTTCCTCCAATCGCTGCTGATTATTTGTGTCCCCCTTGGCCTCTACAGGGGCTGTGTCACCAGCTGCAGCTGCTAAAGCAGCTGCCAAAGCAGCCAAATATGGTGAGTGTGCTGACAGCTCTGCCCCACCTTGTTCTGGCCAGAGAAGGGGAGTGACTTGCCCGAGGTTACACAGCAAGTCACTGGCAGAGCTGGGACTTGGATCTGTTGGGTCCCAAGATGCTGTCTCCCCTAGTTGTCTCCCACCATGAAGCCATGGGTGCGTCTCAGTATGGTATTCCCAGTGGGGATAATGTCCCTGACCCTCCTTGCCCCAGCCAGGGCCCAAGGAGGGGAGCCCAAGCCTGGCTGGGGAAATGGGACCTGCCCACAGTCTCTCTGTAACAAACAAAGGGGCCCTACCCCATTCAGAGAAGAGGGGTGTTAGGGGACTGCTGGGGAAGGGTATCAGCAAAGGCTTCCTGGAAGAAGCTGGTGGGGGTCCAGGCATTTTATGGTTTCCTGTCCTTCAAGGATCAGACTTGAGGGAGGCTTGCACCCTCTTTCCAGTCCACCAGCATCCTCCAGGGCCCTCCCAGCTCCTCAGAGATCCTTTTCCATCCGATTCTCCTCCCTCTGCAGGGGCCAGAGCCGGAGTGGGAGTTGGAGGCATTCCCACTTTTGGGGTTGGTGCTGGGGGCTTTCCTGGCTATGGTGGTCTTGTGCCTGGAGTCGGAGGTGTCCCTGGAGCCATCCCTGGAGCCATCCCTGGAGCTGGCATTTCCCGTAAGCCCTAGTTCCATCTGGGGCAACCAGGAGAAGGCATGGGGGCTTCTGTTCTGTTGGGATCCAGGAATAGTGAGAGAGTGTCGACTGGGCTTCAGTGTGCTCAGGGAGGAGTTGGTGGAGAGTGCAGGGAGAGCCTGCACTCTTTTGGGGATAGGAGAGCAGTCAGCACAGCCCCACTGAGATCCGGCAAGGTTTCTGAAGGTTTCTTTCTTTCTCGTTTCCTCATAGCTGCAGCTCAGGCAGCAGCTGCCAAGGCAGCCAAGTATGGTAAGTACCCCTGCCCTCTACCTGCCCCACGCCCAGGGCCGCGCTCTCCCCTCCTCCCCACCCCAGCCCTACTCTGCCCTGGGGCCCAGACTCTAAGCTCAGAGAAATTCTCCAGCCTGAGGACAAAGCAAGCTCACACTCAGGCCTCCGGAGCTGAAATGCCCCATAACCCCATCTTCCAAAGCCACTCTGAAGTTTTCTGCCCTTTTCAATTGCCCACTATTAGTTAGGATTATTAGCACCTTGCTTATCACCCTACCCTAAACTAGAAAGTCAAAGGTGTCCATGCAGCCATTCTGTTCCCCATCCCATCTTCACCCTCTGCCCCCTCAAGAAGAGGGCACTTCGAGGGGCAGAGCTGGGTGCTCTTTACTCCTGTAGGTGCTGGAGGAGCAGGAGCCCTGGGTGGGCTGGTGCCGGGTGCCGGAGGCATAGTACCAGGCGTGCCAGGCGTTGGAGGGGTGCCAGGTGAGCTATCCCCAACCCAGAGACGGGTTTGGTTTGTGTCATAGAAGGGGCCCTGGAGTTGACCCAGGCCAAGTGCACCCTCTTACAGATGGCAAGACAGCCCAGAGACGGGGAGGCGGGAAAGCAATGTCCTATAGTTTGGAAGAGAGATCCTTGATAGGATTCCAGTCTGTTGAACTAACCTGGCAAGTCCCTCTCTCGAGGAAGCTCAGGACATCGACCGCCTGCCGGGGCAGTGGAGCTCTGCTCTGCCAGGGTTGGGTGGCCTCATTTACTCCAGGGGCCTTTTTGTTCCTAATTAGGTGGGAGGGCCTTTTCACCCTTTGGTTCCCCTGGACTCTTTCTCCTCTACCAGTCAGAGGCAAGAGATTAAGAGTTACAATGAGATTAAGTTATAATCTTCCTTGGTTGTATTTTCCCACCAGACTATTTCTCTTCTGCCTTCCTTATTCTTTCACGGAGAAAAATATCCCTTTTGAGTTTCCCCCAAGAAATGAGCTGTTTCTTCTAATAGTTTTGGATATAGGCACGATTAGGATTTTTTTTAAATTAACATCACCTTTAGCAGAAAACTCCACAAATCTTTTAGACAGAAGCTTGGAGAGAATCTAGGCCTCTGCCAATCACAGCTTTGGGCTCCTCCCCCACCACATGGCCCTAGCTAGTCTGTCACAGTCTCAGAACTGCTTCTCGCAGAGGCGATGTGCCCTGGGTGGCTAGTGGGCCGTCCTCAAAGCTGGCCTGAAATCCAGGCAGCCTGCCTCAGGCTGGGCTCTGCGTGCTTCCTTCTCTGTCACCAGGGTGAGGAGGCAGCAAGGAGAGGGTCTTCTGGGAGTGGGGACAGTTCCCTAGAGGTGGCGTCTGGGAGGTCTTTCTATAGTGGGAGCTGGAGGAGAGTGAGGAGGGGTGCAGGGGACCCCTCCCTGATCCCCACTCTTCACCTCTCCAGGGGCAGGTACCCCAGCAGCTGCAGCTGCTGCAGCAGCTGCCAAAGCTGCCCAATTTGGTAAGTGTTCCCACCCAATTCTGCTCCCAAGCCTCATCCTATAGCACTGCTCTCTCATGTCACCTGCTCTGGGGTCTGGCCTCCCCCTCAGGCTGTCACATTCTGAGCATGGGCCATTTGACCCATCTGACCACTTTCAAGGATGTGGGTGAAGTCTCTGATTAGGAAAGCAACATAAGGGCTGGCCGAGTGGCGTGGTGGTTAAGCGCTGGCTTGGGAAGCCAGCGGCCCCGGTTCGGGTCCCACATATGAGGGCCAGTGACACTGCCCTCAAAAAAAAAAAAAAAAAAATAGAAAGCAACATAAGAACAGGCCCTGGGAAGCCTCCCCCGGATCCCACCCTTTCCAGAGCCCCTAGTGCCCCGTCTAGCTGGGGCCCTCCTCCTTCTGGACTTCAGGCTGGGCTCCTCTGGGTTCCCACTCCCCTTGATGGAAGTATTTCTTGCTCCCTGACAAGGTTCTCCATTTCTCACTACATCTAAGGGCCACTCTGACAGCCCTGGGTGCCCACACCTGATTATAGCAAATGGCAGTAGCCCCACTTTAGAGCTCAATTATCTGCCAGGCCCTGGGCCAGGGGTCTTCATGCCTTGATTTAGGGACCTGCATGCAGCAAGATTCAGATCAGAAAATCTAGGGCTGTCTAGGCCACAGGGCACTTAAGGGTCCACTGACCCTCAAACTGACTTATGACAAACAACCTCTTTTTTGTAAAGCTGCCATTTGCTGAGGTAATCCTTATACCAACTTTATGCAGTTGGTACCATTATTCCTATTTTACAAACGTGGAAACTGAGGTTCTGAGAGCTTAAATAACTTGCCCAGTCACACAACTGAGTGGCAGCCGAGCTGAGGCTTTGAATCCAGGTCTGCCTCTCTTGTAGAGGTCCTTTTACTATGGGCCCCACACTAGCTGAGCAACTCTGCCTCCACCACCCTTAGAAGTCTCAAATGAGTCCTTGTTCCTCCCAAGAACTCCTGGTCCTGCATATGCCTCAGATTAGGGATGAGGGAGCTGAGGCCCATCAAGGGAAAACAACTTGTCCAAAGTCACATAGCAAGTCTGTTCCCGCTGGGATGAAACCCAAGGCTCCTCATTCCCAGCTCTCTGCTCTTTGCATTGGCTTCTGTCTTCCTTGGCCAGGACTGGGTTAAGGATTAGTTCTTCTCACTCTTGTAGGGTTAGGCCCTGGTGCTGGCGTGGTTCCCGGCGGCATTGGTATTGGTCCTGGAGGTGTTACAGGTGAGCTGCATGAGTCACTAGGTCTAAGGGGCCTCTGAATTCTCCGTGGGTGACATCCCTGAACTCCCTCCCTCTCCCATCAGGAGCAGGGACCCCAGCTGCAGCCAAATCTGCTGCTAAGGTGGCTGCCAAAGCCCAGCTCCGTGAGTGCCCCGCCTGCCTGTCCCTCCTCACCCCACCAAGGTCAGGCTGGCCCAGTGCTACCCAAGCCAGAGCTAGGCCCCATGATATGCAGAGCTAGTCCATCATGCAGGCTTGGGGGTCCCCAGGGCAGCAGGCAGAGGGGTTGGAAGAGCAGATTTCACAAGAGGAAGACCCGGGGTTTGAACCCTGGGCCCCACACTGAGTGACCTCTGAGTTTTCTGTCCTTTTTTGTGTCATGTGGGTGCTAATAGCATCTCCTGCAGAAAGTTGCTGAGAGAACTAAATGAGTTCATCCAAGAGGGAAGAGTGGGAGGTTTGGCTGGAAGGGAAAGTGGTGTAGAGAACATGCAGCCATGAATGCCAGCTAGGGGAGGGGTGGGGCTGCACTTGGTGGTCAGGGGGAGTTTTAGGAAGGTCATTTTTGTGGCAGTAGAAAGGGTGGATTAAGGCGGGCAGGCCCTGCATGGGTCGGGGTCCCTCCCTTCCCATGGGGCCTGTCTCTGTTCCCTGGGCAGGACAGCCCCCATAGAGGCCTGCTCCCTGCCTGCTGCCACCATCTCACTGCCCATCTCCCCCAGGGGCAGCAGCTGGGCTTCCTGCTGGTGTTCCCGGATTTGGAGTTGCTCCCGGAGTTCCCGGGCTTGGAGCTGCTCCTGGAGTTCCCGGATTTGGACCTGGTGCTGGGGTTCCCGGATTTGGAGTTGGTGCTGGTGTTCCAGGCTTTGGGGCAGGGGCAGGTGAGGGGCCTTCAAGGCTGGACAGAAATGACCCATGAGCTTAGAGGAGGGAGATCTCTCCCCTCCCAATACATCCCCTAGCACCTCATCATGGGGCTGATAGTAAATTCCCCATTAGTTCCTCCTGAGCAGTCAGAGATGACTGGGGTAGCAGATGGGGTTGGGGGTAGGATGGTAACAGGCAAGAAGGTACAGTTCAGCCCTCAAGCATCCCCAGCCCAGACTGGTAGAGGCATGATTAGATACTGGAGCTCTGTGCCTGGCAGGTTGAGCTCCTGGTTGGAAAGCCACAGCTTCAGGGCTTTGAGAGGAGCAAAGAAGGCAGAGGAAGGCAGAACCCCCAAGCATAGAGGTCAGCTGCTGACTACCTCATTTTTCCTTTTTCCACAGTACCTGGATCCCTGGCTGCTGCTAAAGCAGCCAAATATGGTGAGTGCCCCCCACACACGCTGCCCTCCATAGTTGGTTCCACTGCTGCCCCATCATCCCTGACAGCACCTAGTCACCCATCTCCCCTCCCTCTGAGCCAGGGCCTAGTGCCCAGAGCCTGCAGCTCAGGGCTGGGATGGTCAGGATGGAAAAAGGCAGTTTCTAGGACACATTCATGACGGTTTAACAGACCTGGCTCCTGCCCACTAAATGCCTATCGTGCCTCCAGCCCAGCGACAACCAAACACGCCCCTCACATTTCCAGCCTCCCTGGGGCCAGTTCCACCTTGGTGAGGACCACGGTCCGTAAGGCCTCTCTGGCCCTCACAGTTTTGTGGGCCCCAGGTTGCTGTCGGCTGGGTGGCTCCTGCCTCCTGGCCAGCAGAGCCCCGGCCCCCGCCTGCCTCCCCGTCAGCATGACTACGCCTGCCACGAGCCACGAGGACGTGGCAGACATGCCTGCACCTCCACTTGGCGCTCAGCAGCCCCAGCTGGCCAGACCCACACTGTCTGTGGCCCCCGCATTCCTGGCCTCCTGGGAGCCAGGTCGGGGCCTCGGCCAGGGAAACACCAACCAGCCCCGGCCAGTCCACTTGGGGCCAGTTTCCACCTCGGAAAATCCCAGCTTCCTCACTCCCCACTCCTGGCGGGTCTGGTAACCCACAGGCCCTTCTCCTGTTCCCTGCTGGCTGCTCTGCCTGCCTGAGTCTGGCAAACATCATCAGGGAAACAAAGCAGTTAAGGGCACTGGCTCCAGAGCCATTTCCTGCCCATGGGATGTTGAGCATATTGCTTAACCTCTAATGTGCCTCAATTTTCTCATCTGCAAAATGGAATGATAATAGTACCCACCTTTCCTGTTGGAATGAATACGAAGCAGGCTAACCGTGAGAACACAGAGAACTGTGGAACTCTGGCGGCTGCTGTTGCTAGCAGCTCTGCTCTGGACAGTAGTGGCTCAGAGCTAGAGTACATTCCTTTTACTCTCCAAACACCCGCAGGGTAAGTGGGGTAAGGATCATTATCCCCTTTAGAAAGATGCGGCTCTGGAGCTCAGGGAGGTGACAGCTCTAATGAGTGGAGAAATCAGGATTCTAAGCCACAGCTGTCAGAATCAGAGGATAGTCTTCCCCTCTCGGCAGTTTTTGGCTCCCACTGTGGCCACCTACAGCTCCAGTGCTAGTCCAGGGGGATGGGATGGAGAGGAGAAGGCCGCCCTTGTCTGATGGGTCAGTGACACAGGCCCAGGTGTCTGGGAATGGACTTCTGTCCAGTGCTCCTTCCACTGGGTCACCTGTCTGCTTGCTTACCATCCCTCCATCAGGGAGACCCTGTTTTTCAGAAATAGGGGGACTGACTCTCCATTCTCTCTTCAGGAGCTGGAGGGCTTGGGGCCCTTGGAGGGGTCGGGCCTCTTGCTGGAGCAGGTATCCCAGGTGGTGTGGCAGGTGAGTTGAAACCCCAGGATGGGATGGGCAGGGAGGGAGACTGATCTGTGGAGAATTGCTCCCTGAGCTCCCTTTGTGTCCCCAGGAGCTGGACCTGCTGCCTTGGCTGCTGCCACTAAGGCTGCTGCCAAAGCTGCCCAATATGGTGAGCACTGTGTGGGAGGTTTGGGGGTCCTCTGAGCATGCACCGTGGTGCACTATTCTCTGACCTGCCTCTGAAGCCCTCAGGGGCATCATCTCCCCAGGGCCCAGCACCCCTCCTACACCACTGCACCCCCAAAGGCCCTGGAAACTCAAGCTCTACCTGGGTCCTGGGATGAAAACTTCAGCCCTCCACAGACAAGCAGCAGGGGTGCCACCAGTGGTAGTTTAACACACAGCTCTCTCTACACAGGCCTGGGGGGAGCCGGCGGGCTCGGAGCTGGAGGACTGGGAATTGGAGGGCTTGGGGCTGTCCCAGGGGCTGGGGGCTTTGGAGGTAAGACTGCTCTACAATCAGTGCACGATGTGTGTGTGTGTGTGTGTCTGTGTGTGTGTGTGTGTGTGTGTGTGTGTGTGTGTGTGTAAGAGAGAGGGACAGAGAGAGACAGAGAGAGAGAAAGACTTTCCTTCCCACCTGGCCACACCTTGCTCAAGCTGTCTTCTCTGCCCCTACCCCAGCATTACCTCATCTGCAGCTCAAGGTGGTGGTGGTCTGCGCCCTTCTCTGGGCTCCTGCAGCATTTAGAGAGGGCCTTGAGCAAGCAGAAGCGAGGGTAGCTTCTTGTAGCTACAATCCCAACCCTCTCCTTCTCCTGTCCCCTTCAACTGGCACGAACTGATTCCAGTGGGAGTTCATTAGGATAATGATGGTTATGCCCGTTTCCTAGAGAAGAAAACTGGTTTGGAGGGAATTACTTTCCCAAAGTCTCTGCCCTCCTGGCGGGCCTTGCGTTGACATTTCACTTTTTCTTGGGTCATCATTGTGTCTCCCTACCTAAACCTGCCTGAAGACTCTTCCTATGTGTTCCACAAGACCAGACACACAGTAGGAGCTTAATAAAGTCTTTTGGAAATATGGATGGATGAAGGAGGGGCTGAGAGATGGTGGGAGGAGGAGTCAGTGGGTAGGTGGTAAATGGTGAGCAGGTCAGGAGGGGACATGACTCAGAGAGGGCAGGAATATTCCTGAGCCCTTATGCTCCCCCTCTCCCCAGGTGTGTCCCCAGCTGCAGCTGCTAAAGCAGCCAAATATGGTGAGTGGCTCCCTGCTGGCCTCCTCTACCCAGGCCAGCAGGCTGCTTATATGGTCCCCACCCCACCCCCATTCTGACCGCCCCATCCCCACACACCTCAGGTGTCAATCCTGCTTGAAGTACCCCAGACAGCCTGTTTGGGTCTCTCTGACCCCAGGGCCACTTAGACTGTGCCTTGTCCCAACCCCTCTGCCCTCTTCTCAGGTGCTGCTGGCCTTGGAGGTGTCTTAGGAGCTGCCAGGCCCTTCCCAGGTGGAGGTAGGGGCCTTCTCTGTTGTGAAGTCCTTCGCTGTGCCCAGGTCTAGAGAAGGATTGTCGGGCTAGCAGGAGAGATCCCGGAGCTGCTTCTAGCATGAGCACACAAAAGAGAGGGTGGAGGGGACAACTCAGGAAAGGAAACACCCTGGGCAAGGGGAAGCTTCAGGGTCCAGGATGGGGTACACACCACGGGCCTCCAGCACCAGGCTGACGTGCTGAGGCTATAGGGCCTCATACCAGGATGCCAGGCGGGGGCAAGTTTTGTGAAGAAAGCTGCTCCGGGTATGGGGGAGGGGTGGGGGGCAGTGGGGAGGAAGTGGTCCTAGGTAGAGAGGAAGAGGGGCTGAGGCCAGAGTAGGGCCTGCCCTGTGCCAACTCCAAGTCCCTTCTGCAGGAGTTGCAGCAAGACCTGGCTTCGGGTTGTCTCCTATTTTCCCAGGTATGTCCCAGCTTTCTGCCCCGGGCCCTGTGCTGCAGCTCTGGCCCCAACATCCCTCCTCCCTTGCTCCAAAGGGATAAGCCAAGCCCTGAGATAGAACTCCTACCTCAGATTACACGAAGCTGGGCCTCCCCCATCTCTCTCCCCGCTTGCAAGGCCAGGGAGCATCAGCTTTTCTAAGATGCCAAGTTCCAGATGGGGTAAACTGAGGGTCAGAGAGTGTCAAGATCACACAAGAGTGAGACAGAGCAGGGCTCCCGGCACCCAAGCCCAGAACTTGGCCCCTCTCATGTGAGGCCCATACTGCTGGAGGGCTTGGTGGGCTCCCAGGGGGGGCACACTCACAGTCCCTTTCCTTGCCTTGCAGGTGGCGGAGCCGGGGGCCTGGGAGTTGGTGGTGAGTCTGCAAGAAGGAGGGACCCCACTTCAAGCCAGGCCCTGAGCTCCTTGCTGGGTGGAGGGAGAGTCCTGTTGAAGGAGTGGCTAGTGTAGCCACAGCCCTCAGCTGGCCCTCTATTGTGTGGCTTAAGAGATCCCCCAGGGGAGTTATAGAAGCTGAAAGTTCAGCCCTGGGATGTGGTGACAGGGGGCAAATATCCTGATTCCTGGGGCTCCCAGCCAGGCACTTGACAGGGCAGTAGGAGCGAGACAGGGACCTGAGTTATTCCAGGGCTTGGGGTCTAAGTGAAGAGATTGACAAGATCCCATAGGAAAGGAGAGAAACTGTAAGGGAAGAGCAAGGTCCTCAAGCAAGTGACCAGGGAGGCCGAAGCTTCCCTGACCTCAGCAAGGCTGAAGCTGGGGTCTGGCTGTGGTGGGAAAGGGTGCCTGCTGAGCTGCTCAAACCTCCACATGTAGGATATAATTCAAAAGGCCTTTGGAACCTGCTGTGATGGATAAAGGCCATGTATACGGTGGGGGTCCTGGGGAGGCCATAAAGCCCTGCCCCCTCCCCAATCTACATCTTTCTGTCCACAGGCAAACCTCCCAAGCCCTATGGAGGGGCCCTGGGAGCCCTGGGATACCAAGGTGAGCAGAGACCGCACCCCCAACCTTGGAAGAGCGCAGGGCGGGAGGGGCAGAGACAGAAGCAGAGTCTAGGAGAGGAGGCAGCACGTTTGCACTAGTCTTCGCAGGGAGTGGGGAGGCTGGGGGAGCCAGACACTTCACCCATCCCTTCTTCTGCCTCTGACACAGATGATCAGGTCTGGAAGTGGGCCTGGGACCCTCCCGGCTCACCCCAGCCTGGCCTGGCCTGGAAGTCCCTCCCTCCCTGCTCTCCACACACCCCCTGCAGGAAGGAGCCAAGGGAAAGAGAAAGGAGGAGGAGGGGGAAGAACTCAGAGGGGCAGATACAGAGAGAGAAAATGGAGGACACAAATTTGAGGGGTGGGCAGAGGGACCCAAGGTGCCCAGGCTGGGCAAAGTGGGCAGAGGCCACCACCTGGCCACACCCTTACTCAAAGATGCAGACATGCCTCTGGGAGTGTGTGGGGTGGGACCTGATGACCACTCCCCAAGTTCCTCCCAATACCCAAAAGAGACCCAAAGAAGCCCCAGCTCCACCCCTGCAGTTGTTCAGACTGTGGATTTCCTTCCACCCCAACCTGTTTCCCTCTACACAGATACGGCAGCCAGGCCAGGGTGGGAAAGGCAAAGGCAAGACCAGCCTGACCCTCTCCAGGGTGCTCAGTGATCTGTGGTCCTATCCCCTTGCTTTTGAAACGCTCTGATGAGCCACACAGAGATGCCTGTCCCTGCCCCACTTGGTTGCTTGCTGCCACCAGGTGGCAGTAACAAGCTATGTCTAATCTAGCTCCCTCAGGGATAGGAACTACATGAGGCCTTAGTACCTGACAAGGGTGCCTTGATGATTGGAAGCAGGTTTACCAGTCAGACCCTCCCCAGGAGAGGGCAGGAGTCCTGGGTTCCAGTCCCAGATCAGCCACTGACTGTGGATGAGTAAGATTCTCCCTCTCTCTGGGCCTGTTTACTTACCTGAGGCACTCTCGTGTTTATCACACCATTTCCCTTGACGGGAGCTGCTCTCAGCCAATTGCTAAGGGCTTCCCAGATGCAGACTCAGAGTATGGAGACCTTGTCCAAGCCCCGTCCTTCCGGACCTGACCTCATGCCCTGACCCCTTCACCTCTCTGAGCCTTGGTGTCATCAACTATATCCTGAGCCTGGCTCCCACCTACCTGTCTAGAGGGATTTTGTACAGTAAAAGTTTGCCCTGGGGTGGAACCCAGGCTTCTGGTGACTCCTTGGAGTTGGTCAGCAGGCAACGGCTTGAACAGCAATGAGGATGGACTGGACTGACTGTGGCATATGTCCCTCCCATCCAGGTGGGGCCTGCCTGGGGAAATCCTGTGGCCGGAAGAGAAAGTGAGCTTCCCAGGACCCCTGACTCACGACCTCATCAACGTTGGTGCTACTGCTTGGTGGAGAATGTAAACCCTTTGTGACGCCCCTCCCCCCCAACACCCCTTCCTAAGTCCCCACCCCTGGAGGGGACAGGGCTGGCCAGGCGGACATGAAAATCCACAGGACAAGGAAATAAGAGAATGGTGGCCAAGTGGGCACCAGGAAGCCCCCTACTTCAGAGGCAAGGGGTAGGTGGGCTTAGCCCCCTGCCCTCACCCCTTCCCACCCAGGAGCTCCCCCTCCATACACTCTCCATCTCCAGGGGAACTTGGTGCTAAGTACTGGTGCTTTCATCTTCCTGGGGGAGGGAGGAGGGAAGGATAGTCTTTCGGGGAATCCCCTCCCTGGGGCTCCTCTGAAAATGGTGCCATACTTCCTGGGCAGTCCCACCTCCCCCTGCCCACCAAGACCCACCCCTGGCTGTGGTCCAGTTGGTACCCAAGCATTGAAAACCTCAAGCTGGATTCGATTACACCATCTCTTGGCCCTCTTGGCTCCCCTCTCCCACACCAATCGCTATTCCCCATGTCTGAGGCACCTTCAGATCAGAAGAACCCCACTGGGAATAGCCCTCTTGCTCTTGTGGAATTCACCCGCCCATCTGTCCATCCGTCCATCCATTCTTGTCACCAGTTGACCACCTGGCACCACTAGCTGGCCAGGTGTCCCACCATCAACCTGGTTAACCTGGCATCCTATGCCCTGCCTCTGCCCCACCACATACACCCCTATGAAGGGGCCTAAGGTGTGAGGGGCTGTGTCAGCTGGGGTGGCAGGAATCTCCCCCCCAACCTGGGTTTCCCCCACGCAGTACTGTATCCCCCATCCCTCCCTTGAGCCACTGTACTTCACAGCATTTCCCACCCGTGTCCTGCCCATCTCTTTGTGTCTCGCTGTGATAGATCAATAAATATTTTATTTTTTGTCCTGGATATTTGGGGATTATTTTTGATTGTTGATGTTCTCTCTTGGTTTTATTTTTGTGGTTAATTGGAGAAAAAAAAAGTTGTTTTTTGTTGTTGTTGTTTTCATTTCTGGTCTGGGGAGCTATATCCCCAGTAGACAGTTCATTTTAATCACTTTGGTATAACTCTGGATGAAACACACATTTTTTTTTTTAAATAAGAAAAGAGAATTAACTGCTTCAGAAAAGATTAATAAATGAAAACCTTTTAAAGGAAACTGTGTTGGCCTCCTTTGTAATCTCTCATCTGCCTTTAACTTCTGGCCTGGGGAGGGAACAGGGCGTGGCCTTGGGGAATCTCCACTTATCAAGGGGTATTTAAGGGGCTGCTTACCAGAATCCATTGTCGTTGGCTTCCGGTGTATGATCCTTCTCCAAGTTCAGCTTGTCCTTTAATAATGAAAGCCCCTTTATAGGGAAAGCCTACTCTTTCACATGGCCACGTAAGACACCACTTCGTTAGAAAACGTAAATAATATCACCCTGCAGGTGACACTGGGAGACTCAGTACCACCTTTAGATGCCCCCATTCCAGGGACATTCCCTTCCCTTTGGTGCCAGAAATCCATGGGGCCTGGGGATGTGCCTACAACTCCCTTCTACACTATACTCTGGTTACCAGATTCTGGAATTCCCTCCCCAAACCACCAAGTCCATTTCTAGGGCCCACATGCGTGCATCCAACCTCCTGAGGGAGGACCCACGGCCAGTAGTACAACCCTCAGCCAGAAGGGTGGCAAGGGAGCTGTTTGTTGGGAGTGTGGGTGGAGTTTGCCAGGCAGACTCAAAGATCCTGCATTTGTTCACAAGGACCTTTGCAGTGCCATAAAAAATAGGATGGAAAGAGAAATGGGGTGGGATGATGCTCTGGGGTCGCTTCCTAGAGGATAGTAGAGCACAAAAAAGTAATTTATCAGGCAGGTAGAGGACCATGCCTTTCAGCCAGGGAGAGCAGCCCATGTGAAGGCCTAGAACACAGGGAGAGTGCCTGGTGGGACGGGGCAGAGCTAAGGGAAGATGGAGGGGGTATCTGAAGGTGGTAGGGGGTGGGTTCATGGAGACTCACAGTGGGCTGTTGTGACAATCAGTGTGGACTGACAGCTTGCCCAGGAGTAGTGGCAAAGGAGATTCATTCATTCATTTACTTTTTCAACAAAAATATCCTTGCTGGTTGGCTAGCCCCAGCAGGGGGCTTCCCTGCTTTGGTTTCTCATAGTCCATGGCTTTAAATACTGCCTATGCACTGGCAACTCCCAAACACCCCAGCGTAGACCTCTCCTCTGAGCTGCAGACTTGTACATCCAAGGCCAATTCGTTTTTTTGTTTCTTGTTTTTAATTGGGAGATTTGGGGAGGGGAACAATGTTGGGGGATTGGGGAGGGGAACCAGCCAAGTTGTTCTTCTTCGATCTTAGTTGTGTAGGGCGCCAGTCGTCATCTGGCTGTCCGTTGGCAGCTCGTGACCTCTAAGCTCAGGGTGCTGTGTTCAATCTTAGTTGCAGGTGGATGTAACCACGATCCCATGCAGTAGTCTAGCAGGCAGCCTCTATTCACTGAGCCACCCAGGTGGCAGCTCAGCTCAAGGTGCTGAGTTCAGTCTTAGTTGTGGGCAGGCATAGCCCACCATCGAACAGGCAGTCTTGTTGTTAGGAGCACGTGCTCTCACCAGCTGAGCCATCCTGCCACCTGTTGACAGCTCAGCAGCAACTCAGCTCAAGCGCAGAATAAGTAGCCCATGTGGGAATCAAACCGGTGGTCCTGTTACTCAGAGCTCATGCTCTTATGCTAACTCTTAACCAACTGAGCCACTCGGTCGGCCCAAGGCCAATTCTTAATATCTCTATCTTGAAATCTCATAGGCATCCCTGAGGGGCCAGTTTCCCACCCCAACCCCCCTCACAACAAAACATACTCTCAGCCCTGCCTTCCCCAGCTCAGAAAATGACAGCTCCAGTGGATCAGGCTGGCAACTTGGAGCCATCTCTGGCTCCTCTCTTCTCACTCCCCATAGCAGATGTATCAGCAAATCCCAGCGGCACTACCTCTAGAAGATATCCAGAGTCCAGGCGCTTCTCACAACCTCCAGGGACCACGCTCTGGTATGTCAGCAGCTAGTGCCTTTATTACTGACACAGCTTCCTAACTGAGCTGCCCAGTTCTGACCAGCTTCCCTTCAGTTTTCTCTCCACATTGCAGTAGGCAAAACAATCCTCGTAAAACATAAGTCAGCTCTGGGCCAGCCGAGTGGCGCGGTGATTAAGCGCTAGTTTGGGAAGCCAGTGGCCCCGGTTTGGGTCCCACATATGAGGGACAGTGACACTGCCCTCAAAAAAACACATAAGTCAGCTCAGAGTCTTGCAATGGCTCTCATCTTACTCAGGGCCAAAGCCAGAGGCTTTCAATGGCCTAGAAGCCCCTACCTGAGTTGGCACCATCTGTTCTGACCTCACATCCTGTTTCTCAGCCTTCTACCAGCTCATATGGTTACATGGGCCCTCTTATTCTTTCTGCAGGAAGCAGACCCCTGCCCACTACAATCGATAAACTCCCTGCTTTCATTAGTTATACACTCTGGTACAGAGACAGTAAACAAACATGTTAGGCTGATAGTAGCCCCAAAGATATCCAGGTCCTAATCCCTGAAGCCTTATAAATATTACTGTATTTCTTTGTGTGGGCTGCTATAACAAAGTACCAGGCCTCTGAATCTGCTGTATGTCCTGCTCAGAATGCTCTTCCCTCAGCTATTAATGTGCTTGGCTCCCTCATCTCCTTCAGATCTTAACTCAAAAGTCTCCTTCTCAAAAGGTCCTTCCCTACCCCTCTTTCTAAAATTGTAAACTGTACCCTCCCTTGTACAGCACTCTCTCACCTACCCCTGCCTTCTTTTTCTCCAGAGCACCCATGTGGCACAGTAGACTTTCCTTCTTTATTTATTGTTTGACTCTCCATACGTGAATGTAAATTCCAGCCTGGCCGAGTGGCTCAGTTGGTTAAAAACTTGCTCAAGAGTGCGAGCTCTGAGCAAAAGCGTAGTGGGTTTGATTCCCACATGGGCCAGTGAGCTGTGTCTGAGCTGAGCTGCCAACAGGTGGCAGGATGGCTCAGCTGGTGAGAGTACATGCTCCTAACAACAAGGTTGCCTGTTCGAGATGGTGGGCTTTGCCCACCCGCAACCAATGACTGAACTTGGCACCTTGAGCTGAGCTGCCACCCGGGTGGCTCAGGGGATAGAGCATGCACTCTTAACAAAAAGGCTGTTAGTTTGACTCCTGCATGGGATGATGGCTACATCCACTAGCAACTAATTGAACTTAGCACCTTGAGCTAAGTGGCGCTACTGGAGCTGAGCTTGCTGCACCTTCCACAGCTAAGATTGAATGACAACTTGTCTGTTCCCCTCCCCCAATTCCCCAACAGTGTTCCCCTCCCCCGATTCCTCAATAAAATATTTTAAAAAATAAAAAAAAGAATGTAAATTCCCTGAGGATAAACACTGTTTTTAGGGCAAAATCGATAAACTCCCTGCTTTCATTAGTTATACACTCTGGTACAGAGACAGTAAACAAACATGTTAGGCTGATAGTAGCCCCAAAGATATCCAGGTATTTCTTTTTTTAATACAGAAATATTACTGTATTTCTTTGTGTGGGCTGCTATAACAAAGTACCACAGACTGGGTGGCTTTAACAACAGAAATTTATTTCCTCACAGTTCTGGAGGCTCAAAGTCCAAGGTCAAGGTGTGGATAGGAGTGGTTCCTTCTGAGGCCTCTCTCCTTGGCTTGCAGATGGCAGTTCTCCCTGTGTCTTCACACGGTCATCTCTCTGTACATTTCTGTGTCCTAATCTCCTCTTCTTATAAGGACACCAGTTTTATTGGATTAGGGTCCACCCTAATGACCTCATTTTAACATAATTGCCTTTTTAAAGACTATCTCCAAACACAGTCACATTCTGAGATACTGGGGGTTAAGACTTCAACATACGAATTTGGGTGGTGGGGCGCAATTCACCCGTAACAGTTACCTTATATGAAAAAGTCTTTGCAGATGAAATTAAGTTAAGAATATTGAGCTGGGAGAGATCATCCTATATTATCAGGGTGTGCCCTGAATGTAATCACATATATTCTTATAAGAATCCGAAATACTGGGACTTCTGGTAAAATGGTGCAATAGACAGACGCTGTGCTAACTGCCTCCCAGGATCACACCAAAATTACAAACAAATTATACAGCATTCAACCCTGGAGGTCCCCGGAACACTGGAGGAACAGAACCACTAAACGAAGAACTTAAAGAGGAAGTCGCATTGGGTCTGGTAGGACGGGCGGAGATGAGAGAGGGCGAGCCCCGTGAGGGAGATCCCAGCTGTGGAGAGGCTTCTCCGGTTGGGGGAGAGACCCTCCGGCCGCACCCCATGCTCACCAGCCCAGAGCTCCTTTGCCGGGAAGAGAAGTTCTAAGATAGCTGGCAGTAAATTAGTAAGGACTCTCTTTGCTCAGCTCGGTGAGGCTAAGAGCGGCTGGAGAATCAGTGGGCCCGGGCTCGCTCACCGGTGAGCACTTACCTGGTTCCTGGTAGAGGGAGTGGCTGTGTGAGCCGGGAGCCTGCGGGGATGGACTGAACTGAGCACCTTCGGTGCAAAGGCTGGAGGTTTTTGGATTATTGTTCCCGTGGTGCGGAGCCTGCACGCGAGTGGTGTAGGGAGGACGCCATTTTGTCAGGCTTGGGCCCTCCCACGAAGGATCAGGTCTGAAACCTCATTGGTTTGGTGGAATTGGCTCAGAAGTGCAGTGTGCCTGTGCGCGCCTGCGGCCTTAAATCCCCACCCTCCGCCCGGTGTATACTGCGTTGCCAGGGAAATGAAGGGCGGGTGCCCTCCAGCTCCAATGGCTGCTCACTGAGACCCGGGAGTGCGAGAGCCGCCTCGGATCCCCACCCTCCGCTCGGCTTGTGCTGCGTTGCCAGGGAAACGCCTATTGGGAGTGATAGGGCTCCAACAGACTGCGTGGGAGCGCGGGAGCGCGCCAGCCACCTCGGGTCTCTGCTTTCCACACTCCACTTGCAGAGTTGCTAGGCTGGTGATTGGTTGTCGGGCTGCTTGACCTGTTCTGCGAGCGGCTGATTGGGACAGGCTGAGACTGGGAGTTTTCCTGGGAGTGTTGGGCCGTGAGCTGTGTGCCTGCGTCATCCAGCCAGGGCTCTCCTGGTGATCTATCTAATACATCAAAGCAATCCCAGAGCGACAGCCAGAATGGGGAAACAAAGAAACATGTCACAAGTAAAAGATCAGAAGAAACCTCCAGAAATGGAACCAAATGAAACAGAGGGATCCAACCTTTCAGAGACACAGTTTAGAACACTGATGATAAGCATGTTTAAGGAACTTAGCGAGGACATAAAAAAGGATAGGGAAACCATAAAAAACAACCTGTTAGAACTAAAGAATACAATAACTGAAATGAAGAACACACTCGAAGGAATCACCAGTAGAGTAGATGAAGCAGAGGAGCGGATCAGCGATTTGGAAGATAAAATAGCAGAACAATGAAAATAGTTTAAGAGCCCTATGGGACAAGATGAAGCGCAACCACCTTCGAATCATAGGGATACCAGAAGGAGAAGAGAAGAAGCAAGGAGTTGAAAATGTATTTGAAAAAATAATGACTGAAAACTTCCCTACCCTAGTGAAGGAAATCAACATACATGCCCAGGAAGTGCAGAGGGTTCCAAACAAGCTGAACCCAAACAGGTCCACACCAAGACACATCATAGTTAAAATGGCAAAGGTTAAAGACAGAGACAGAATCCTAGAGGCTGCAAGAAAAAGACAGCAGGTTACATACAAAGGAACTCCTGTTAGACTAACAGCTGACTTGTCTACAAAAACTGTGCAGGCCAGAAGGGAGTGGCAGGAGATACTCAAAGTGACACAAAATAAAGGCCTACAACCAAGATTGCTCTACCCAGCACGGCTATCACTTAAAATTGAAGGAGAAATAAAGAGCTTCTCAGAAAAGAATAAGCTTAAGGAATTCATTACCACCAAGCCAGCACTGCAAGAAATGTTAAAAGGACTTTTTTAAAGAAAAGAAAGGGGTAAACAAGCTAACCCAGAGAGACAATTTAAGAAGATTGAAGTCATATCAAGCAGATATGAAGGAAAAACTGATGGTTGCTGGCTGGGAGGGAGTGGGGAAGAGGGAGAGGGGGAAGGTTTTGGACAGTGTATGTGGGACTACAATGTTGCATAGGGATATGGGGGCAGTTCTGGGAATGTAATCGATAATGTTGTGAAGAGACTATTATGTTGGGAGAAATAAGTCAGTCGGAGAAGGACAGGTACCATGTGATCTCACTTGTGTGTGGAGTCTGAAGAGCTGAGAGAATGATCAAAGTAAACAGACTTGTAGATGTAGAGGAAAAACTGAGGGTTTCTAGTTGGGAGCGGGGTGGGGATGGGGGGAAGGGGAAGGGATTAGACAGCATAAATAGACAACTACAATATTGCCACAGGGATATGAAACACAGTTCGGGGAATATAATAATGTAAAAATTTTGTGGCGTGTCAGATAGTCACATGTCTTGTTAGGGAGACCACTTCATGGATGGAGTAGAGGCTTGATCACTGTACTGTACACGTGAAGCTGATGTTGTATAGTATTGTATGCCAACGGCAACTGAATATGTGGGTGGTCACGGGATGTGGAGTATACTGTGGAGGGGAGTCAGGGGAGTTGTGATGGATATGTATGATATGGGGGGGGAGTGGGGTGGCGAACTGGGGGAGGGGGGTTTTCACTTTGGGGGGGTAAAGAGTATAACTATTGCATTGTGTTGTACACCGGAAACTAATAAAATAAAATTTGAAAAAAAAAAAAAAAAGAATCCGAAATAATTGTATGCCAAAAAATTGGATAACAAGAAATGAATAAATTCTTAAAAATATACAACCTACCAAGACTGAATCACGAAAAAACAGAAAATCTGAACAGACTGAATAATAAATAAGGTGATTTAGTTAGTAATCAAAAATCTCCTAAAAAAGAAAAGCCAAACATTTAAAGAAGAATTAATACCAATCCTCCTGAAACTCTTACAAAAAATTGAAAAGGAAAGAATATTTCCAAGTTCATTCTAAGAGACCTGATATCAAAGTCAGACAAAGACACTACAAGAAGACCAAAACTACAGAGAAGTGACATCATCATAATAACAGAATAGGTCTTCAGCCCACACAGCTCCCTACAGGAAAAATTCTGAAATTCATTGGGAACTACAAAAGACCACAAAAAATAACCAAAACAATCTTGAGCAGGAAGAAAAAAGCTAGAGACATCATATTGCCTGATTTCAAAACATAATACAAAGCTATAGTAATAAAAACAGACATATAGGTCAATAGAACAGACTAGAGAGTGCAGAAATGAATTGCATATTTGATCAACTGGTCTTTGATGAGGGCATCAAAAGCATACAATGGGATAAGGACAGTCTCTTCAATAACTGGTGTTGGAAAAACTGGATAATGGACATACAGATGCAGAAAAATGAAACTGGATCCTTTTCTCACACCATACACAAAAGTCAACTCAAAACGTATTAAAGACACACAGAAGAGCTGAAACTGTAAAACTTCTAGAAGAAAACAGGGAAATCTTTTTGGCACTGGTCAGAGAAATGATGTTTTTTAATATGGCCCCCAGAAGCACTGACAATAAAAGCAAAAATAGGCAAGTGGGATTGCATCAAAACAAAAAGCTTCTGCACAGCAAAAGAAACAATCAACAGAGTGCATAGACAACAATGGAATGGGAGAAAATATTTTCAAACCACGCATTTGATATAGGCTAATATCCAAACATAAAAGGGACTCCAGGGCCGGCCAAGTGGCGCATTGGTTAAGCGCTGGTTTTGGGATGCCAGCAGCCCCGGTTCGGATCCCACATGAGGGCCAGTGACACTGCCCTCTACAGCTAACAACAGCTCCACCTGGAGCTGGGCTGTGCGAGCCCCGGTGATGGTGTGGGCTGCAGCCCCTGCTGCAGTGGGCTGCCATAGGCTACAGTGAGTGGCCCGCAGCCAGCGTGAGCGGCTGGCAGCCAAGCATGAGCTGCCAATAGTCGCGGTGAGCGACATCCAGAGGCCAGCGACCCATCTGCCTCATCCGGGAAGAGCGCAATGACGATACCAACAGTGAAGCAACATCCTCCGCAACTAAACTGAAGAACAAAAAGACAGCAACTTGTCTGTTCCCCTTCCCCGATTCCCCAACGCTGTTCCCCTCCGCCAATTCCCCAATAAAATCTTTAAAAAAAAAAAAAAAAAAAAGGGACTCCAACAACTTAATAGCAAAAACAAAACAAAAAAAAACAAAACAAATAAACAAAAAACATATAACCTAATTTTAAAATGGGCCAAGATGGGCCGGCCGAGTGGTGCACTGGTTAAGAGCTGGTTTGGGATGCCAGTGGCCCTGGTTCTGATCCCACATATGAGGGCTAGTGACACTGCTCTCTACAGCTAAGGTGGTGAACAGCAGCTGTGAGTCCACGGGGGCAGCATAGCTGCAGCCCCTGCTGCAGTGGGCTGCCACAGGCTACAGTGAGTGGCCAGCAGCCAGCGCAAGCCGCTGGCAGCCGGTGTGAGCCGCTGGCAGCTGGCGTGAGCTGCCAAAAGCAGCTGTGAGTGGCAGTCCAGAGGCTGGCAACCGATCTGTCTCACCCAAGAAAAGCGCAATGATGATACCAACATGGGCCAGTGAAGCAACATCCTCCACAACTAGACTGAAGAACAAAAGGACAGCAATTTGTCTGTTCCCCTTCCCTGGTTCCCCAACGCTGTTCCCCTCCCCAATTCCCCAATAAAATCTTTTTTTAAAAAAATGGGCAAAGAACCTGAATGGACATGACTCAAAAGAAGACATACAAATAGCCAACAGGTATATGAAAAGTTGCTCAGCATCACCAATCACCAAGTAATGCATATGCAAAT
Source organism: Aselliscus stoliczkanus (assembly GCA_033961575.1). Taxonomy (NCBI): domain Eukaryota; kingdom Metazoa; phylum Chordata; class Mammalia; order Chiroptera; family Hipposideridae; genus Aselliscus; species Aselliscus stoliczkanus. The sequence continues at coordinate 16,073,716 of CM066728.1, read as the reverse complement.
CAAAACCACCATGAAATATCACCTCATAACTGTTAGGATGGCTATTATGAAAAAACAAAAGGTAACAAGTGTTTGAGAGGATGTGGAGAAAAGGGAACCCTTGGACACTGGTGGGAGGAGTGTAAATTGGAATAGTCACTATGGCAAAGAGTGTGGAGAGTCCTCAAAAAATTGAAAATATAACTACTATATGATCCAGTAATCCCACTTCTGGGTATACATCCAAAGGAAATTCAATCAGTATCTAGAAGAAATATCTGCACTTCCATGATTATTGCAGCATTACCAAGATATGGAAACACCCTTCGCATAGCCAAGATATGGAAACACCCTAAGTATCCATCAACAGATGAATGGATAAAGGAAACATGTTGTATATATACAATAGGATATTATTCAGCCTTTAAATGAAGGAAAGCCTGCCATTTCATGGATGAAACTGGAAGACACTATGCTAAGTAAAATAAGCCACACACAGGAAGACAAATATTGCATGATATCACTTACATGTAGAATCTAAAAGAAGTCAAAGTCATAGAAGCACAGAGTGAAATGGTGGCTGTCAGGGGCCAGGGAATAGGGAAAATAGGGAGATGTTGATCAAAGGGTACAAAGTTTGTTAAGTAGTTATAAGTTCTGGAGGGCTAACGTATAGCACAAACTATAGTTAATAATATTGTATTGTAGGGCCTGCTGAGTGGCACACTGGTTAAGAGCTGGCTTGGGACACCAGTGGCCCCGGTTCAGATCCCACATATGAGGGCCAGTGATACTGCCCTCTACAGCTAAGATGGTGAACAACAGCTCCACCTGGAGCTAGGCTGCTGTGAGTTCCCAGGATGGCATAGCTGCAGCCCCTGCTGCAGTGGGTTACCATAGGCTACAGTGAGTGGCCCGCAACCAGCGTGAGTGGCTGGCAGCCGGTGTGAGCTGCCAAGAGCCGCTGTGAGCGGCCGTCCAGAGGCCGGCAATCCATCTGTCTCACCCGAGAAGAGTGCAATGATGATACCAACATGGGCCAGTGAAGCAATGTTCTCCACAACTAGACTGAAGAACAAAAGGACAGCAGTTTGTCTGTTCCCCTTCCCTGATTCCCCAACTCTGTTCCCCTCCCCCAATTCCCCAATAAAATCTTTAAAAATAAATAAATAAATAAATAAATAATATTGTATTGTATACTTGAATTTTTCCAAGAAAGTAGGCCTTAAGTGATCTCACCACAAAAAAAGAAAAGCAACTATATCGGATGATGGAAATGTTAATTAGTTTGATTTCACAATGTATATGTATATAAAAATATTGTACAACTTAAAATAGACAATTTTTATTTGTCAATTATACCTCAATAAAGCTGGATCTTTTAATTGATTAATCAATTGATAGATTTTTGAGGGGAAAGAAAGAAAACTACTGACCAATATCCCTGATGAATACTGATGCAAAAATCCTCAATAAAATACTAGCAAATTGAATATAACAGCACTTTACAAAGATTATACACCACGACCAAGTGGGATTTATTCCTGGAAGGCAAGGATGGTTCATCATATAAAAATCAACTGAGGGCCAGCCAAGTGGCTCAGTTGGTTATAGTGCGAGCTCTGAGCAACAGGGTCACTGGTTTGATTCCCAAATGGGCCAGTGAGCTGCGCCCTAGCTGAACTGTCACTGAGCTGGTGAGAGCGCGTGCTCTTAACAACAAGATTGCCAGTTCAACTCCCATATGGAATGGTGAGTTGTGCCCTCCCGCGACTAAGACTGAACATGGCACCTTGAGCTGAGAAGCCATGAGCTGCTGGCAGGCAGCTGCATGGCTCAGTGTGCAACAAGGTAGCCAGTTTAATTACTGAATGGGATGGTGGACTACGCCTCCCCCACCCTACCCCACCCCTGCAACTAGATTGAAAGCATCAACTAGACTTGGAGCTGAGCTTGCACCCACCACAATTAAGATTGAAGGACAACAACTTGAGTTGGAACTGATAGGTCCTAGAAAAACACACTCACACTGTTCTCAAATAAAATTCTTTAAAAAAAAATCAACTGATATAACACACCACATTAACAGAATGAAGGACAAAAATCACATAATCATCTTAATAAATGTGGAAAAAGCATTTAACAAAATTCAACACCCTTTCATGATAAAAACCAGGAGTAGAAGGAAACTACCTCAACATAATAAAGGCCGTATATGACAAGCTCATACCTAACATCATACTCAATGGTCAAAGATGGAAAGTTTTTCCCCTAAGATTAGGAATATAACAAGGATGCCTATTCTCATCACTTCTACTCAACATAGTATTAGAAGTTCTATCCAGAGCAATTAGGCAGGAAAAAGAAATAAAAGGTATCCAAATTGGAAAGAAATAAAACTATCTCTGCTCCTTGATGACATGGTTTTATGTGAAGAAAATCCTAAAGATCACACACACACACACACACACACACACACACACACACACAAACACCTGTTAGAACTAATAAATAAATGCAGCAAAGTTGCAGGATACAAACCTAACACAAAAAAAAATGTTGCTAAGAAAAAAAATTGGAAAATAATAAAATAAAAAATAATTAAAAAATTAAAAATGAATCAGTTGTGCTTTTCTTTTCTTTTTGATGGCAGTGTCACTGCCCCTCATATGTAGGACCGAACCGGGGCCGCTGGCTTCCCACTCGGCTGGCCCAGAATCAGTTGTGTTTTTATACACTAACAATGAATAATCCAAAAGGATATTTAAAAAACAATTCCAGGGCCGGCCGAGTGGCATGGTGGCTGAGTGCTGGCTTAGGAGGCCAGCAGCCCCAGTTCGGGTCTCACATGTGAGGGCCAGTGACACTGCCCTCAAAAACAAAAACAAAACAAAACAAAAATAAAATAAAATAGTTATAAAAAAAATTCCATTTATAATAATGTCAAAAATAATTAAATTCTTAAAACTTTAACCATGGAAGCGAAAGACTTATATATTGAAAAACTACAAGATACTGCTAAAAGAAGTTAAAGAAGACACAAATGTATGGAAAGATCCTCTATTCATGGATTGAAAGACTTAATATTGTTAAGATGTCCATACTACACAAAGCCATCTACAAAGTCAGTACAATCCCTATCAAAATCCCAATGGCATCTTTTGCAGAAATAGAAAAATTCATTCCAAAATTTATATAAAATTTCAAGGGCCAAACAATTTTGAAAAAGAACAAAGTTGGAGGACTCACACTTCCTGATTTCAAAACATAACACAAATCTACAGTAATCAAAACATGGTACTAGCATAAAGGCAGACTAATGGACCAATAGAATAGAGAACCTAGAAATAAATCTCCACGTATTTGGTCAAATGATCTTCCACTAGGATGCTCAGAACACTCAATGGACAAAGGACAGTATCTTCAACAAATGGTGTTGGGAAAACTGGATATCCACAAGCAAAAGCAGCTGGACACTTATCTTACACCACAGACAAAAATTAACTCAAAATGTATTAAAGACAAACGTAAGACTCAAAACTATAAGTTTCTTCTAGAAAACGTTTGTTTCCTAGGAAAAACACAGACAAAAAGCTTCATGACGCTGGACTTGGCAATCATATATCTTAGATATGACACCAACAACACAGATTACAAAACAAAAAAAGACAATGGGGCTACATCAAATATAAAACTTCTGTGCATCAAAGGACACAATCAACAGAGTGAAAAGACAACCTACAGAGTGGGAGAAAATATCTGCAAATCATATATATGAGTATGTAAAGGGTTAATATTCAGACTATATAAAGAACTTCTATAATTCAATAACAATAAACCAAATAACCCTATTAAAAAATAGGCAAAGGACTTCAACAGACATTTCTCCAAAGATGGACAAAAACAAATAAAGAGATGCCCAACTTCACTAAGCATTAGAGAAATGCAATCAAAGCCACAATGAAATGTCACCTTACATCTATTAGGATAACTACTATCAAAAAAAGCAGAAAGTGCGAGCTGAGCTCTGAGCAACAGCAGTTTGATGCCCAGCCTGAGCTGAGCTGCTGCTGAGCTGCCAACAGGTGGCAGGATGGCTCAGCTAAAAAAAAACAAAAACAAAAAACAAAAAAAACAAAAAGGGCTGGCAGAATGGAGCGGTGGTTAAGTGCTGCTTGGGAAGCCAGCAGCCCCGGTTCGATCCCACATATGAGGGCCAGTGACACTGCCCTCAAAAAAAAAAAAAAAAAAGCAGAGAGTAGGGGTGGCTGGATGTCTCAGTTGGTTAAAGCGCATGCTCTTAACAACAAGGTTGCTGATTTGACTCCCACATGGGATGGTGGGCTAGGCCCCCACCTCCCCACCCCCCCACCCCCCGCAACAGATTGAAAACAGCGACTGGACTTGGAGTTGAGCTGCGCCCTCCACAACTAAGATTGAAGGACAACAACTTGACTTGGAGCTGATGGGTCCTGGGAAAAGCACACTGTTCCCCAATAAAGTTAAAAAAAATAAATAAAGCAGAAAGTAAGTGTTGGTGATGTGGAGAAGTTGGAACCCTTATGTTCTGTTGGTGGGAATGTAAAATAGTAAAACCACTGTGGAAAACATTGTAGAGGTTTCTCAAAAAATTAAAAATACAACTATCATGGGCCGGCCGAGTGGCGCGGTGGTTAAGCATTGGCTTGGGACACCAGCGACCCCGGTTCGGGTCCCACATATGAGGGCCAGTAACACTCCCTCAAAAAAAAGAAAAAATACAACTATCATGATCCAGCGTTCCCAATGGGTATATACCCAAACATTGTATGATTCCGTGACATCTAAAATAGCCAAATTCATAAAAACAGAAAGTAGAATTGCGGTTACCATGGGCTGGTGGGTGGGGGAAGGGGATGGATAAAAAGTTGTTTAATGTGTATTGAGTTTCATCTTTGCAAGATGAAAAAATTTTGGACATTTGTTTCATATATTTTGCAAGTCATATATATGATAAAGGGTTAATATGCAGAGTGTGAATATACTTAACACTATTGAAATGTACACATAAAATGGTTAAGATGGTAAATTTATGTGTTCATCACTGCAATTAAAAAAAAGAAGAAGAAGGCCAGCTGAGTGGCTCAGTTGGTTAAGAGCGTGTGCTCTGAGCAACAGGATCACCGGTTCAATTCCCACATGAGCCAGTGAGGTGTGCCTGAGCTGAGCTTCTGCTGAGCTGGTGAGAGCACATGCTCTTAATCACAAGGTTGCTGGTTCAACTCCCGCATGAGATTGTGGACTACGCCCCCCCACCCCCTCCCACCTCCCGCAACGAGATTGAAAGTGGGGACTGGACTTGGAACTGAGCATGCGCCCTCCAGAACTAAGATTGAGGAACAACCACTGGACTTGGAGCTGATGGGTCCTGGAAAAACACTATGTTCCCCTTCCCCAATTCCCCAACACTGTTTCCCTCCGCAATTCCCCAATAAAATTTTTTAAAAGGAGGAGGAGGAGAAGAAGGGGGAAGGAGAGGAGGAGGAGAAGAAGAAGGAGGAGGAGGAGAAGGAGGAGGGGGAGGAGGAGGAGGAAGAGGAGAAGGAGGAGGGGGAGGCGGAGGAGGAAGAGGAGGAGAAGAAGCAGCAGCAGCAGCTTGAAGAGGGAAGAAATTGATTCTTCCCTAGAGCTTCCAGAAGGACTGCAGCTCCTGACTTTGGCCCAAAACTGATTTGGGACTCCTGGCCTCCAGAACTGCGAAAAAATTAATTTCTGTTGGTTTTACACTGCCAAGTTTGTGGTCATTGTTATTGCAGCCACAGGAAACTGAATAAACAATTAACTCTAATGGCAGGTGAATCCGTGCTATAGAGATTAAAAGAGACAGAGCATGACAAAGAATGTTTTGTTTTGTTTTGTTTTGTTTTTGAGGGCAGTGTCACTGGCCCTCATATGTGGGACCTGAACCGGGGCTGCTGGCTTCCCAAGCCAGCGCTTAATCATCCAGCCACTCGGCCGGCCCACAAAGAATGTTAAGTTACTTGGGATGGTTGGGGACACCTGACCTCAAGCCAAAGACTGCGGTGAGCACATGTCTAGGAAGTCAGAACAGCAAAGGGGTACATCTTGGTTAACAAAACTGAGCAAGGAGCGAAATCATAAGGGCAAGGAAATAGGGCCTAGGTTTCATAATGGTGGAAGTGAGAGCTTTGGATTGGAAAGCAAAGAAATGTCACACTTTGATCTGTGTGTTCAGAGGCTCTGAAGGGTCACAGAGGGACAGATTAGGGGCTGTTGCACTGGAAGCCCAGCTACACCAGAGAGGAGGGAGAAGTGGTAGAATTCTGTATATATTTTGTACCGAGAGCCAACAGAATTTGCAGATGGATCCGATGCAAGCAGTAGGGAGAGAGAATGACAGAAGAGAACAACATCTGCAAGATTTGGTCTGAATGCACTAGATGACGGTGGTGTCATTTACTAAGATGAGAAACATCTAGAAGTGAAGAATCCTAGAATGAAAAGGAGTAGATCTGGGCACAAGTTAGGAGCTCTAGCCTGGACACATTAAGTTTAAGATGCCCATTTGTCATTCAAGTGAAGACGCTAAGTAGACATTTAGGTCCTTGTGTCTGCAGTTCAAGGAGAGACGAGGGAGTCACTGAGGCACATGTCTGGGTGAGGAAGTGGCAGACTGGGTCTACCAGCAGGGATCCCAGGATATCAGCTCTCTTTTCACCCCTAGACTAGGACAGCTCGGGCTCTGGCCCCTGCCCTGGGTAACAGGCTTGGGCTCATCCTGTGACAGTGTCCCCACAGAGCCTCTCCTTTCATCAGCTTGTGTTCAGCCAGGCACCAGTTTGAACTAATCCTAATCACTGACCTGGAGTAATCGAGCCTTTCCCACAGTACCCTCAACCACATATAATTTATATATATATAATTTTTTTAAATTTTTTTTTCTAATGGAACACAAATGGGCAGCTAAAACTTAACACATCCAAGCTAGACCTCTTAATTTGCACTTAAGATTTGTGCTCTATCACACACACATAGACATATTCACTTATAAATTATATACATACTTGACTATACAAATAATAAAATATGTTCATCACATAAAAATGCAAAAACAGTTTTAGAAGAGTGCTCTAAAGATGAGATAAACAACATTTGAATGATTTTATTTATTAAAAGTACAAAATTCCTTTTTTGCTTTCAGTTAAATAGAAGACTTAATACCTTGTATGAGCAATGTGACTGAATACGACAGGTCTAATGAGCCAGTCACTGGTTTCAACGGGAAGTGTTGCTGACAAGGAGCTCCAAGTAGGGATGGAAGTGGCAGCTCTATCTTTTCACTCGTCTTGCTGCATTAGTATGTCTTCAATCTCTGCTTTCTTTTCAGGAATCTTTTGCAGCCACAAGTCCATTCTGTGAGGGTTTTGTTAAAACTAGGTAATGTCACTCAGCTAACCAGGCATAGGTCAACAGCCTCTCCAGGTCCACTCTGTGCACCCCCACCACCCTGTACTGTGGTCCTCTCCTAAGCCCCTTCACCCTGGGGTGGTAACTGCTGTCACCTCCTGAGACTGGGCCTGTCCTCAATGGTTTCCTTTAACCCTGCCTAATCTGTTGTAAAATCCCCTTTATTAAACTTGCCTCTGTAATCCCCACTGGCTGCTCCTGTTTCCCTCCAGAACTGTCTGAGATATACCCTATAGGAAAGCAACAAAGAGGCAAAACCATTGCTGCACAACCTCTGAGGACCACTATGCAGCTTTGGGACATTTTGCTGTAAGTGCTCTGGGACCATCTGACCAGGAGACAAAGTCAGGGCACGATCATCGATCTGCATAGTATTTTAAAGCCCAGCTTCTTCTTATTAAAAAGCAAAATTTCAATATTTTCTTCCCTCCCCCAGGTAATTGTTTTGCACCTGGGGTGAATGCCCCTGCCTTACAGTCCACTGACCCTGGGCCCTGACTAGATAAGTCTAGCAAATGTGATGGCTGGCGCCAGAGTCTGGGGAGCTCTGCCCTTGTTCACTGGGCACACTTAGCTTACAGCTGCCTGGGTAGTGGGATGAAGTGGGAGGGTGGTCCCAAGGGAGATAGGGTCACCCCACCCCCTCTCCAGAGGGCATTCCAGGATTCTCGGCTTCTAGGCAAGGTGCTCCACCCTTCCAGTGCTGGACTAGGCACCTGTGCTTTGGGAATTCAATTCCTCTGGCCAATTCACTCAGCCAACACCTTGTTCATCGCTGAGCCTCCTGAACCCCGTGATGAGCAGCGCCAGCATCGGGTCGTCCCCACTGGGAAGAGCAAGACTCTGGGCACATCTGTCGCAGCCTGGCAGGTCCTCCCCCACGTCCTGCCCCTTTCGCGCCCGGCCTAGTCCGTGAGGGCTGAGATTCGGGCCGTCGCCTTCCCGCCTCTGCTTTCACGCAGGCCTCAGAGAGGGAGAGGACGTGACCTGCACCCCAAGGTGACCGCCAAGGTCCTCGGGGTCCACAGCGTCTCCTCCAGCTCAGGTCTCGGTTGTTGGCCTCCATCCAGCTCGCTTGAGTCAGAGGGGCTCCCCGCGGGGAAATCGAGGCCCCTTCTCGGGGCTTCTAAGCCCGTCTAGGCGGCCGCACCCGAGTACGCACCCCTCCTAGGCTGCAGTATGCGGTTTACGCATCTCCGCCTCCGGGCCCGGGGCAGAGTTGCGGCTACAAAGAGATGAATGGGGAGCGGGGAGGAGTCGGGGGAGGGGCGCCGCCGCGGGCGCGGGGCGGGGCCGCGCAGGGCAGGTCCGCCGCCGGCCCGTCCGCCCCGCCCCTGCCGCAGCGCGGAGGCCCCGCCCCGCCCCGCCCCCCCGCTCCCGTCCCAGGCCGCCGCGGCGCGGAGCGGGTGTCGGAGCTGGTGTCCTAGAGACGGCGGCGGCCCCGCCAGCTCGGACCCCACGCCGGCCCGGCCCGCGCTCTCCGCCCCCGCCTCCTGGGCCGGCGGCGGCTGCGGGCGAGTTCTCCGGGCCGGGCCGCCCCAGCCCTAGCCCCGCCGGGCCCCGCCCCCCGCCGAGTGCATGAGGTTGACGCTACTTTGTTGCACCTGGAGGGAAGAACGTATGGGAGAGGAAGGTGCGCTGGGCGCGGGTCGGGCGGGGCGCCGCTTCCCAGGGAGCGGGGCCACGGGCGGGGGCCGGGCCGGGCGCCGGGAAGGCCGGGGAGGCCGCCAGGCCGCGCCTTTCTCTCCTCCGGCCTGAGCTCGGCCTTCCGAAGCCCCCAGGCCCCTCCCTGACTGGCCCCCACCCGGGTTCCCCTCCTTGGCCCTGGGTGGGCTGCCCTCCCGCGGGGGCGGGGGCGGGCCCCTTCCCCCATTCCCCGACCAACGACCACCCGGGAGGAGTCCCAGGCACTGCCCCCCCCCAGCCTTAGCCCCCATCCGTGTGCTCTGTCCACCCGGGGCTCGCCTCGGGCCACCCCTTAATCCAGTCTCTAACTCAGCTTGGGAAGAAAGAGGCGCTGAGGAAACCGCAGCCCTGGTCCGACTCACTGCTTCGTACCTGCTTGGCGCCGTGACCTTGAGCCAAGCGCTGCCTGCCGGACCTCAGTTTCCCCGTCTGTACAGTTGGGGGGCCGAGAGTTGGCCTCCGGTACTGGTGGGTGGGGGACGAATGGGCAGAGCAGAGATGTGCCTCCAGGGAGCCGTTGGCGATTTGCTGGGGGGCCTCCACCCCTACTCCCTCCACCAAACCCAGTGCCTACCATCAGCATTGGCCCGGAAGATAGCTATTATTCATCCCAGTCGCCTCTTCAGCCCCTTTCCCCTTACTGAGGCTCAAGGCTTGGGGATTGCACGACATTTAGGGTGTGAAGTTCCCCCCCACCCTGAAAAAAACCCAAACTCCCCCAGCCAGAACACAAGGACAGGTCTCCCCTGGGTTTCTTCAACCCCACCATCACATAGGGCCACCTGGCCCCATCTATGCCAGCCTCTCCAGTCCTGCCCTCCCCTGGAGCTACTGCCAGTCCTCCCACTAGGTGTCTGAAGGCCTACTTGGAGCAAGGGGCCCACCTCACCCTCACCCCTACTTACTTAGATCCGTGGGTCCTAACGGAGGGACAGGCTGTGTGACGTGGCAAGCCTTAACTTTCTCCAGGGCTCAGTCTCCCCACCTGTACAATGAGGAAGGGCAGGCCTAGGAGATCATCCAGGGCCCACTCAGCTCCAGCCGTGCCAGGCCCCAAGGATGACTAAGCATGCCTAGTGGCCAGCTTGTGGAGGTACCAGGCATCCCTGGAGCAGATGTCTGGGAGTGTCCAGCTTGGCATCCCTGGCCCCTGGTCAGGCCAGGGCATATTGGAGGCTCATTTGGGGCCAGCATCTCTGGGCTTCCTGCCCTTTCCCTCCCAGGGGCTTCAGCCTAGGATGTACCAATCCAGCCCTATCTAGTCCCTACCTGGATTTGAAGGGTCCTCTTAGTACCTTTTCTTGGGCAGGCAGGAGAGAAAAGGTGCTGTCACAAGAATGTCACCTGCTGCCTTATTTCTAAATCCTGCTGCTTTCTTTCATTTACCTTCAATTGAAGAATGCTGTTGCTGGAGGGAAGACATCTGATCCTCCTCTTCAGTTTACAGATGGAGAAATTGAGATCCAGAGAGGCTTGGTAATTTAGCCAAGGTCTCAGCAACACTCTCAGACCTACGTGCTTTCTCCTTCTGCTTGGCATAGTGACTGCCCAGCCTGGGTGCTGTGTGTGTGTGTATATGTGTACGAGGATTTGTGCAGATGCACGTGGGGTCGGCAAAGCAGGTTGGCCTGCACCAAACTGACACCCCTAAGAATGATCCCTGGCTTTCCACTCCTGCAGGAAGCGAGTTGCCCGTGTGTGCAAGCTGCGGCCAGAGGATCTATGATGGCCAGTACCTCCAGGCCTTGAATGCTGACTGGCATGCAGACTGCTTCAGGTAAGGTGGGCTGTCCAAGGGTGGGGTGTCCTCAGTAAGGCCAGCCAGAGAGAGAAGAGGCTAGGCAAGCAATCTGGGAGAGCTGGCCATTCCCCCTGGTGCTGTCTCTGGTTGTGACTTCCTGTAAGTTCTTGGCTTCAGTTTTCCCTTCTGCAAAATGAGGCATTTGGACTAGAAGATGCCTAAAGCCCTCTCTGTTTTGTCATTCTGGACTTCTAAGGAGAGGAAGGGAGAAACATGACTTTCCACCAGTCTTACCAAGGCCTGCAGGCACCTAGGCAAGGGGAGCAGGGGATGCTCAGAGCACTCTTGACTTCTAGGTGCTTGTGTTCCAGGGGAGGAAGGGAGACGACCCGGCCTTGGGGGAAGCTGGGCCTCCTTCACTGGTCCCCAGACTGGTTGTGAAAATGCATAGCCCAGTATGCATGGCCCAGACACCAGCTCCCAAGTATTGGGACCCAAAGGTGGCCCAGCAACCCCATAGGACCATAATGAGAAGCAGGGCCTGAGGATAGCCTTAAAGCTGGCTCTAGAGCCAGAGTTAGGGTCTTGAAAGATGTGAGATAGCCTGTGTCGAGAAGCACAGCAAGAAGAAATTCCAGGTAGAGGACCCAGGATGTGCAAAGCATGGAACCATGAAAGGGCCTGGCCCAGTCAGTGAACAGCAGAGTTCAGATGGAAACGCACTGCAAAGGTGGGAAGGTAAAGTTAGGAGACCCAGCTGGGGTCGCCAGAGCACTGACCATCAGGTAATGGAATTTATTTTAGGCAGTAGGAACCTCTGACAAGGTGTTGTTTTTTTAAGAGTAATGTATAACATTTTCTACAGTTTAGTAATGGCCAGGCACTAGTGTAAGGATTTTGTATCGTTAGATATTGCATTGTCTCCATTAATTGAGACACAGAGAGGTTAATTCTTTTGACCAAAGTCACACAGCCAGTGAATGAAATGAACACATAGCACCCGTACTGGCTGATGAGGCCAGAAGACAGGTAGGCACCATGCCCTGGGGCTCCTAAGCAGGTGTTCAGAAGGTCTTCAGGAAGGCAGGGGACTATGAACAGGCCAATAAAACCATGTGCACAGAGACAGGGAGGTAGGACAGCGTGGCCAGTAGTTGAGGGAATGGGAACAGCCCATTTGGTTGGAACAGTGAGTTGAGGGATGCAGTGAGGAAGCAAACTTGGGATGGATTTGTGAAGGTCCAGTAGAGGGATTCAGAAAGCAGAAAGCTGGAGAGACGTGTGAGTGGAAGTGCAGTTGAAAAGGGCCATTCCAGTGGGCAGATGGTAACTTGGCAGGGAAGGGACTGGCACAGTAGTTTGGGGGTCTGTACTCAAGACCTGAGCTAGGACTAAGAGTGGAGAGACTTGCAGATATAGAAGGGACAATATTTGGCAAGTATTAGAGCCACCACTTATTAAGCATTCCTTTACTGTTTCATTAAACCTTTGCCATAACTAAATGAGGTACCATTATTTGCCCAGCTTGCATGTAAGCAATGGAGGCTCAAGAGAAATGAAGCTAGAGCTAGGACTCGAACACATGTCTGTCTCATTCCAAATCACTGCAGAGTTGAAGAGGTGAGGGGCCTTGGGGTGGGCCTGGGGGCTGGGGAATGGCAGGGGCTGAATCTAAAATGGTCCAGTTTTTACCCTGGGTGCTGGAGAGAGCAGTGGTCTGTTGGCTTTGGTGGAGTTGGGAGCTGGGTTGGTGATGAGCTGTGCCCTGTCTGTGTTGAGTTGGAGTTGTGGTGAACTATCCAGGGTAGCAGTGCCCTGCCCAGAGCTGGCCGAGGTGGTCAGAGGCCAATCAGATGTGGTAAGGCCAGAGAGAACGGCCCAGTCAGGGCTGTTGCTAAAGTGGTGGAGGAGATTTGATATGCGGCCAAGAGAAATCAGGGGAAGAACTTTAGGAGTCCCTGGGCCTAAGGTGGGGAGGGAGATGGAGCCTTGGGAGACATGAAGGAAGGGCCAGGAGTATAGCCATGGAAGCCACAGGAAGGAATCATTGAACCTAGCTTTGGAGGGTCCCTGCCTGCATAACTAGGAAAAGGGTGAGGCCCCGGGGGTGGGGGGGAACAGTAGGGAGAAGGCATGTTCAGGCTGTCCCTGGTGTAATAGGTACTGGGAAGGCTCTCACAGTGAGAAGGGCCCATGAGCAGTGAGAGCCACAGCTTCCAGTGTGGCTTACATGAGTGTTCCTGGCCCAGTGGTGTGTGGTTTTCCCAGCAGCCCCCAGAAGTAGGTGAGGCCAACATTGTCCTCATCCCATGACAGTTAGAAAAGCAGTTTGAAAAGCAGTTCAGAGAGGAGTCACTGCTTGCCTGGGCACCATGGCTAATAGGCAGCCAGGCTGGCTCTCAGAGGGACTTCCAAGGCTCTGCACTCTGCTTGGTTTCTCCCTGAAAGCATCTTGGTGCCATAAAGTGGGGCTGGCACCAGCCCCTGGGCTCCAAAGCTTTGCAGTGTGAGAGTTGCTGTCGGCACATAGGATGCTTCTGGCATTAGCACTGGGGGGTCTTTGTCACCCTAGGGCCCGCCCCTTTCTCTATTCCAAGTGTCCCAGCCCCCTGTGGGCCCCGCCTCCCAGAAGGTTATGGCCAGGCCCAGGGTGGCCCAACTGCTACCTCTGGGAGGTCCCTACTGAGCAGCCTGCAGCCCACGAGCTCAGGAGCTGCTGTAGCTCGGGTCACTTCTCCCTGGAGGCTGGGTGCACTGGCCCTGGGCGAGAAGGGGTGAGCATGCAGCTGGCACTGCAGGTCTGAGCCTGAGCCAGGATGCAGCCTCCCCCTCTTTGGGGGACCCCTCAGTCAAGGAAGACAGACTGTCCATGAAAGTCGACCTCTGTTCTCTTGGGGACAGCACCGGAAGCAGCAGTTTACTTTTGAGCTTGTCCCTGTCCCCAGAGAGCCCTGAGTCCCCAGTGCCTCTGTCAAAGCAGAGGCTCAGGAGCATGGAGGGGCGCCTTTCTCTAGTGTGCAGGGCTGAGGGCAGAGTGCCTGCTACAGCCTGTCTGCCTGCACTGGAGCCCCGGCAGAAGGCCCTTCCAACTGCTTCCTGTTGTGGGCTCAGACCAAGTCCTCTTGCACCCACATTGCTGCATTCTCCTCCCATGCTGGGTGGCCACACTGGCTCCACCCTCTGCAGCCTCCAATCCTGAGGGCCTGGAGTAGGATGGGGAAGCGTTGGTTGGCCCACCCCTGTGCTCCTCACAGACCTCCAGAGCTCCTGCTGTGGGGAGCTGCAAGGGATGCTGGCCTCGGCCCTGAGAAGAAGGTGCTTCCTTAGAGGGGCCAAGTAAGTGGAAAGCCCCTTCTCCACCTGTCCTAGGCCTCAGGCAGGGCCCTTAGTGTGAGGGTTGGGGCTAGAGGCAACTGGGGGACAGAGCAACGTGGGTCCAGGCAGTGGGGCAGGAGAACTGAAATTCCTGGCCACTGTTGGCCGCCTGTCGAGGGGAAGCAGGCCGCTGCTGAAGCTTCTGGCCTTTCTGGTACAGTCTCCTCAGGAGGCTGGTCCTCTAGCTACTCTTTCGTCACCTCTGGTGTCCAGGGATGTCGCCCTGGTAGGGATGGACCTGTCATTGCAGAGGTTGCCTCCCAGCCCAGCCCTTTCATGCCCTCCCCAGTGCCTGAGCCTGGCTTTGTCTTCTCCTTTCAGGGAGGGGTACCCTGTATGGGGCATCCTTTAGGAGTTCCTTTCTGTCCCACCCTGGGCCATCTCCACACCTTCAGTACCTAGCACTCCTCTCTTGATGTCCTTTGTGGAGCCGGGGGCATGCGTAGAGCACCTCTAAGAGCCAAGCCTGCCTGCCCCACCTGTCTCCTCTGGTCCCTGGCCTGAGGGGTAAAGAGATGGACAGGGTCAGAGGCTCTTGGGCGCCTTCCATCAGCAAAGGTCTATTGAGGCCCTGAGTGCCAGCCACCATGAGCCTGGGCCAGGGCCCCTGTCTGAGACAGAGGCCCAGCCAGGGTGCCCTGGAGTAGTTCTGAGGATGGTAGGGGTGAGAACTGCTCCAGGTTGAGTGCACAGAGCAGGCCTTTCTGGCAGGAACCCCTTATGTTCTCTTTGGGGTCAGTGTTTGTGGATGCCTGGCCTGGGACCTCAGAGACCCTGCAGGTTAATGGCAGAGCCTGGTGGGCCAACAAAGTCTGGTGGTGCAGGCTGCATTGGGGGCAGTCGGGGAGGGGGGACGCCAGCCTGGCTTCAAGGAAGTGGTGACCAGGTTGCCATTGCACTCAGAGCCCATGGGTGCATCAGCAACGAGTCATCCAGGGCTGCTCAGGTGATGAGTGTTTGTGAAGAAGTGAAGAAATAGAAGTTTGCAGGCGGAAGAAGAGCATTCTCTCCCCTAGACCCACTCACCCACTGGGAGACAGGCGGGGGGGCCCTGCTTCCTGCGGCCGGGGAGTGAGGGGGGAGACTCCTGTGGTGACACTCCTGTGACGCAACATGTTTGGTCCGTGGAAGGGCAAAGTGAATCACTAATCGGCGCAGGGCGTGGGGGGACTCCCCAAGGTCACGATGGAGTGTGGCACGCGGAGCCTGCGCTGTCTCTGCAGAGCTCGCTCCTCCTGCTGTGCACCTTCCGGCTCTGCTGGGGATCGCGCTGGGGACCTCTCCCCATCCCTGGGCGTCCTCCCTCTGTGGGCCCGGTGCCCCTTCGGTTCCCCTTCAGTGGTGCGTAGTGGGATGCCCTCCCACTGGTCTGGCTGGAGTTAGGCGGGGGAGGGGAGAAGGGGGCAGGAAGGGCTGCGGGGGCAGCGGATGACGTCATGGCTCTGGTCCAGCGCTGTTTCCGCTGCCTCCTCTCACATCCCAGGGCGGTCTCCTGAGGCCCTCCCAGCTCCCCTCTCTCATAGGGAGATTTCATTAGTACCCCCTTTCCAGGGTGCATGCCCACCCCCCTGTGCTTCTGAACCCAGAAATTTTGTGCCTTCCCTGCCCCTGGCTGTGCCCCCCCTCTTCCCTCAGGCTCCCAAACAATGGGGAACTGGTTGGATCCTCTTAAAGGAACAGTGTCCCACCAGCCCTCTTGCTGCTGTCTTTTCCCTCTTTAACCCTGGGCTCCCTAATTAAGAAGCAGTCAATGAGTGCAGTCATGAGAGCAGGCTACAGTAGAATGGAGGGGTTCCCTGGGGGATGAGGCTCAGCCAGGTCTTTCCTGCCCTCTTCTCTCCTGACCTGTTTCCCTGTGAGCTGTAAGCTCTTAGCATGGGTCCTTTTGTCCCTGTGTGACCTTGGCACATCACCCAGAGGGCCCAAACAGTAGTAGAGTTGGACAGATTCTCTGCGTGGTGTGTATTTTGGCCTTTAGGACCCTGGGTCTGCTCTTGAAAACATGTCCCTGGGGGCCCACTAGGGATTCGAATTTCTGCATTTGCTCATCCTGACTGATCTGGGCTGCCCGTGCCCACCCCAGTGGGACAGACACTTGGGTGGAAAGAAACCAGGCATATTGGTCCAGCCCTGGGTCTGTGGGATGCCATCTACAATAGAAGCTGGTACATCATTCATCTCCATCTGCCCTTCAGGGGCCCCCCCAGCCAGGTCTCCCTGGTATCCCCTGGTAATGGAGCAGGGGGATCCGGGCATCCTTCACCCAGCATGACTGCTTTTCTGAGGGAAGGTATGCGGAGTAAGGCTCTGGTTGAGCCAGAGGGAGGGGCTATGCTGCACTGCCCCTAAGCCCCCTTCTTGTGACTTGAGAGCGCCTAGGGCTGGTGGGGGGAGGGGTCTAGGAGAACACCAGAGATCCCCTGTCTTGACTGATCCCGGCTGGTCTCTACTGAGTTAGCCCCTGCCTCATATATCTTAGTGGAACAGGGAGTAGCTTTGTGTAACCTTGGGCAATTAGGACACTCAAGTTCAACTGCCTTGAGGATGCCCATGCCTGCCTCATGGTGGCCTGTGAGGATTAAACAAATTTAACCAAGACAGTGGGAAGCTGCTAGCCTTTGGTAGGTCTTCACAGCCCCAACAGGTCACTTTTATCCACATCAGTTGGCCCAAGCTGCCTCCACATCGCTGGTGGTGGTGGAAGTGCGAGGGAGAGGAAGCAGACTAGAGGAGTGGGGCCTACAGTTTGTTCAGGCCCCCAACCTCAGTCCTGGGCTCCCTATTACTCCCTCCACCTGACTGGTGACCAAGAGCAAGTCGCTTGCCCTCTCTGGGCCATCTTCCTTGCATGACAAGGGACAGGGTCTCAGATGCGGAGCACTACTCACCTGGGGCTAGCAGGTGGACCAGACACTCTGGGTGCAGAACTGCTACGGGTGGCTGTGCAGGCTGTGCACTGAACAGAGGCTTCTGGCCAAGAAGGTGCTGAATCCATCCTGGACTCCACCTGGATGCTCCAGTGCAGGCTGCCTCTGGCCAGTGGGCACATCTTTTTCTACTTTTCACAAAGGTGCCTATAGACTATGGCAAGGCCCAGTTGTTGGAGAGGGCTGGGAGTGGGCCATCCTAAGCTGCATCTCCTCTTCCTTCCAGGTGTTGTGAATGCAGTGCCTCCCTCTCACACCAGTATTATGAAAAGGATGGGCAGCTCTTCTGCAAGAAGGACTATTGGGCCCGCTATGGCGAATCTTGCCATGGGTGCTCGGAGCATATCACCAAGGGACTGGTCATGGTGAGTAACCCCTGCAACTCACACACCTCACCATGTGTGTGTGTGTCTGTCTGTGTCTGTCTGTCTGTCTCCATGTCTCCTCACAGTTTTCACTGCTCCAGAACACTCTCTTGTCATCTCTCTCGTTCTTCTTTTCACTGGTTCTCTAATTTCCCTGTGCCTTCTTAGCGCATTTGTCTGTATCTCCCGACCCCCTGTCTGTGGAGCTCTATCCAAGAGCTCAGTAGTTGGCCAATCAGGACCCCAAATTTTGTTTGGGGCTGCCCTTCTGAGAGGAGGCCAACAGGAGGTGGTATGGGGGCTGAAGGGGCTGCTAAGCTGTGTTTTCTCACCCACATCCCTGCCAGGTGGCTGGGGAGCTGAAGTACCACCCCGAGTGCTTCATCTGCCGCACGTGTGGGACCTTCATTGGTGATGGGGACACCTACACACTGGTGGAGCACTCCAAGCTGTACTGGTGAGTTCCCTGGCCCCTCTTCATGCCTGTCGTTCCTACCTGTACCACAAGTCTCCCACACCAGGGCCCTTTCCCTGCCCATGTGGAGGTAGTCATTAATAAAAGTGATGGTGTAGAAATGACTGGGAAATATGACCCAAGAGTCACACCAAAAAAGCCTCAGGCATCAACTTTCTTATTGATACTTTCGTATCGCTGCAGTGCAAATTCTGGTACCAAACACCAGAGTTAGCACTGACCCTGCAAGTTCAGGGCCCAGTCTCCAGCAAGACCCCCCTCACTTCAGAGAAATTCGGAGGTCCCTAGGCCACTCCCACTTGAGACCACCTAGCTATGGATCAGGGATTTCCCACTACCCCGTCAGGTTTGATAATTTGCTAAGTAACTCACAGAATTCAAGAAACACTATGTATACTTAAGATTAGTTTCAAGGGTACATCAGGACGAGCCAGATGAAGAGACCAAAGGGCCAGGTCTAAGGGTCCTGAATGCAGGGGTTCTATACATTCTGCCTATGGTATTAAGACCTCCTTCCCCTGGAATTACTGGAGTTTTTATTGGGGCTTCATTATGTAGGCAAAATGTATTGAATCATTGGGCATGTGATTGAACTCAATCCCCAGACCCCTCCCCTCTTCGGAGGTTGGACTGGGTCAAAGCCTCCATCTTCTAATCCCATGGTTGGTGGTTCTGGTGACTAGCCCTCATCCTGAATCACCTTGTTAACATAAACTTAGGTGTGGCCTGAGGGGCTCATGGAAAACAGACACCCTTATTCCAAGGATTTAGAGCCTCTTTCCCAGGAACCAGGAACAAAGAACAGATAAATTCTTTATTACACAATGCTGATAAAGCTGGATAGGAGGGCAGCATGGCTTGATCCCAGATGGACTTTTAATGACTAACTCCTGAACTGGATTTATCCCCAGGCCTTTCTCTGGCCAGCTTACAACATAACAGGGTAGACAAACCCAGAATGGCTGAGCGCCAGAGAGGGGCAAGGGCAGGGCTGGGCATGTTTAGTTCCTGCTCCCAGTCCCATCGGTAGCTAAGACCCAACTTCTCCCTAGGGGCACTGGGGAGGAGAAAAGAGCCTGGGACTGGTGGGGGGAAAGGGGTGATTCTGGTGACTGTGCTGATGCTCTTGTCTTCCCTCTCCGTGTCCCACTGCCTGTCGGTCTTGCAGCGGGCACTGCTACTACCAGACTGTGGTGACCCCTGTCATCGAGCAAATCCTGCCTGACTCCCCCGGCTCTCACCTGCCCCACACAGTCACCCTAGTATCCATCCCAGCCTCAGCTCATGGAAAACGTGGCCTCTCGGTCTCCATCGACCCCCCTCATGGCCCATCAGGTTGTGGCACAGAGCACTCCCACACCGTCCGCGTCCAAGGGTGAGTGCTGGCCTGCTGAGGCTGCAGCTGCAGCTGGTATGGCTGTGACCATGGATGCTGACTGGGGCTGAGGGCTCCTAGAACAGGTGAGTATTTAGGTACAAACTGAGCCCTGCTCTGACAGCCTGGTATACCAGATGTCTGATCCAGTCATTCCTCTAAAAACCATTACAAATGCTAGATAAAATATTTTCTTGAATCCATGTATGATCCAGTAATAAAGAGGAGTAACCAGGTCAGGACTAAGTGAAGGAGGGAGCTCAGAGGTGTCAGAGTATTGAAGGCAGCCATGCCTGGGGGACAAATCTAAATTAGATGAACTTAGGCTTCAATTTTCAAGTCCTTTCATGGCTCGGCCTCTTAAAGCCTTAACCTGCTAAGGAAGCTAGTCTAATAAGACCACTGCTCCCTCCCCCATAAGCTGAGACCCCAGAAGGGCTTTCAAGGTGAGGGTGAATGAGAAGTAAACCACACTTTCCAGCAGCCCCATCCCAGAGCTGTAAAATAAACTGATTTGAACCTGTATGGAAGAGGAGAGGGAATCTGAGAATTCACAAACTTGGGATTACAAACCAAATTCATATGCCTGGGTGGTTCACAAAACCTTAAGGCAAAGTGATAAGAGTTTGAAGTACTTCCCAACTGTAGTTCTCCCAGGCCCTGACAGAATCAGAAGCAGATTCTTTCTGAAGAAACCCACCTCCAGGCTTCATTGAATTTACTTAACATAAGTGGCCCAAGGAAGGCAAGCAATTCAGTTAAAATCACTGAACATAAAAGGAAGCAAGGCACTGTGAGCAAGAGTCAACAGAAACAACAGGAAGCAGAACCAGACCTATAAAACTTTCTGATATTGGAATTGTTAGAAACAATATAAAATAATTATGCTTAATATGTTTTAATAAATAAGAGATGCTTGAAAAATGAGTAAAGAGTAATAAATTTTGAAAAGACTTAAATACCCCTAGAAATGAAATGTATAATTATTAAAATGAAAATCTTATACAAGTGTTTAATGGTAGAGTAGGGTTTAAAATAGCTGAAGAGAGAAGCAGAGACACAAAAAAATGGAAACTGTGAGAGGTTAAGACACATTGAGGACAGAGTGAGAGGATCTTACCATCTATTTGGAATACCAGGAGAAGAGAGAGAGATTGGAAAAGAGGCAATATTTGAAGATGTAATGGCTAAGAACTTCCCAGAACTGATAAAAGACACCGGTTCACAGATGCAAGCCCACTAAATCCCAAACAGCAAAATAAAAAGAAATCCACCCATGGGTTGCCCCATCTAGTGAAAGAAGGAACCAAAGGCAAAAGAAAAGATATTCGAAGTGGCCATAGAAAACTAAACAAATTACCTTCAGAAAAGGACAATTAGACTGACAGCTGATTTCTCAACAGAAACAGTGGAAGCCTGTAATTAGTGAAGTGATATATTCAGTGCACTGAGCAAAGAATAACAACCTAGAATTCTATATTTCATGAAAATATCCTTCAAGAATGAGGGTGAAATAGACATGTTAATTGTACCCAAAAAGGGATATGTTACTGTATGTCAAGTTTTTAATAAATGTAATTTTGACTGGAAAAAAAAACAGACATGTTAATGCAGACAAGCGAGATTTGATACTAGCAGATTATCCCTAAAGAGAATTCTAAAGGATGTCGAAAAGGTCTGAGATGCACAAAGGAATGAAGATTAGGGAGCCAGCCCGGATGCCAACACTCATGCTGAGCTGTGCTCTCGTTCTCTCTGGGCTTTGGGGTCTTGGTCTGAACAATAAGGAGGTTGGACACCTTAGTGCCTTCTAAGATTTCTCCGGGGCCTCCACTGACTCCTTGAGTAGCTTTAAATGTCTCCTATGTCCACACATCTAGACATGGAGCCAAGTGCCAGTTTCCATTGGATTCAGTGAACTTTCTCACACACCTGCCGGGTCCCAGGCAACATGCCTGGGAGCTGGTAGGAAGTGAAGAGGGTACTTGGGAAGGAGGATGCAGTCAGGCTTGACTCTGCCTCTCCGCCTGTGCCTTGAGCATCAGCCAGGCCAGCAGCTGTCTTACATATACAAGTAAGCAGACAGACTGGTGAGAGAGATGGGGAAACTCCCAGACCAGCTGGTCTCTGACAGCCAGACGGCATTTTACAAAGGGAGAGCCAATGGCACTCCCCCCCACTCCCCCACCCCCGGTCTCCCTCACTGGAGGAGCATTCTTTCCAGCCAACAGCTGCTTTCCAATTTCTGCAGAGAACGCTCCTCAGAAGCAGCCCAGTTTGCCCAAAGCTGTTCACCAGATTTACTTGTTTGTTTTAAGCAAGTTGTAGTTGACCACTTTTCATTTTGTTTATACCAGCATTTTAAGGAAAGTTTAATGTATCTGTGCCCCAAACCCCTGCTACCTTAGCAGGAGACTGAGGGAGGGGAGGTGGGGAGTCTACAGAATGAAAATATATATATTTCTTTTAAGATTTTATTGGGAAACTGGGGGAGGGGAACAGCGTTGGGGAATCAGGGAAGGGGAACAGACAAGTTGCTGTCTTTTTGTTCTTCAGTCTAGTTGTGGAGGACATCGCTTCACTGGCCCATGTTGGTATCATCATTGCGCTCTTCCCGGGTGAGGCAGATCGGTTGCCGGCCTCTGGACGGCCGCTCACGGCGGCTCTTAGCAGCTCACACCGGCTGCCAGCCACTCACGCTGACTGCCGGCCACTCACTGTAGCCTATGGCAGCCCACTGCAGCAGGGGCTGCAGCTACGCCGTTGCCGGCAACTCACAGCAGTCCAGCTCCAGGTGGAGCTGTTGTTCACCATCTTAGCTGTAGAGGGCAGTGTCACTGGTCCTCATATGTGGGATCCGAACCGGGTGGGGCCCTGCTTGTCAGAGCTGGTGTCCCAAGCCACTCGGCCAGCCCAGAATATATTTTTAAGGCAATATCCATGAGAACCCTATATCAATGAAAATATATTCATTGTTTTTTCAACTTTTTATCTTGAAATTTATAAATTTACAGAAAATTTGCTAAAATAACTATGTTGAATACCTATACACCATTCACCTAGGTTTACAAATTTTAATTTTTTGCCACATTTAGGGTGCATGTATGTGTCTCCCTGTACATTTATGTATGGTGTATACACATATATACCAATTTGTACTTACACATATGTACATATTGTTAATATTTACTAAGTCATTTGAGAGTAAGTTGCAGATATCATTGACCCTTCTTCTCCTCCCACCAAAAAACTTTATAGACATTCTCCTAAAAACAGAAAGCATTCTCTTACATAACTATCAGTTGTATCTTATATGTAATCATGACCTTTAGAAATTTAATATTGATAACAATACCTTTATCCAATACACAGCCCATATTCAAATGTTGCCAGTGTCTCAGTACTGTCCTTTATAGCAGTTTTCTCCTAACCCAGGATCCAGTCCACGATCATACATTTCATTGAATCCTTATGCTCTTCAGTCTCTTAATTTGTGACAATTCCTCAGCTTTTCATTGTCCTTCATGACCTTGACAGTTATGAAGGGCGCAGGTCACTTGTTAAGTGGAATGTCCCTCCATTTCGATTTGACTGTGCTTCTTCCTTATTAGATTTCGGTTATGCATTTTGGCCTGATACTATGTAAGTGATGCTGTGTCCTTCTCTCTGCACTGATAAGTCATGTGTGAGATATGACTCTGTAAATATCCTGTTCCCCAAGAACCTCTCATCAAATGGTGCTAGCATTCATGGATGATTCTTACCCATATCAGTTATTACTATGATGGCTACAACACGATGCTTTCCTAACTCTTTTCTTCCTCCTGCATTGATTATCTGGCTTTCCAATATAAGGAGGAGCTTCTCCCCTATGTGAGAATATACTCTTGATAATGGAAAATTTTTATGACTCTGTTTTTCTTAAAGTCCTCAGTCTCCTCTCTGTCCTGTCCCCCAGCTCTTGCCCATCTCAGAGCAGAGACCAAATGAACATTGCTTAAAAAGCTTTTATGAAGACAAAAGGAAAAGCAGATAATTAACACCCAAGAGTTAAAAGAAGCAAGCACAATTGGCAAATTAGCCATTCTATGAGTTAGCTTATAGCCAGCCAGCTAATGGAGGGTGTCATCTCGTCGCTGCTCTGTAACTGGCTTAGGCCAGGCTGCTGGCTGCTTCCTGCTGATTCCAGAGGATGGGGGCCTTCACCTCATTTTGCAGGTTTGGAAGTCAGGTTGGAAGCCAGGGGATCCTGACCCATTAGGACTTGTGACGCTCCTCTGCCCCAAGCCTACCAGGAAGTTCAGAGGATCAGTCTGTCCTCCGTGGCAGAATCAACATTCTGTTGAATGGGAGCCCCAGGCACCTAGTGGAGGGTAATAAATACCTAAGGGTGTGCCGCCTTTCTCCATTTTCACACCCACAGCAGACATCAGTAAATAATTACGGGATTTTTCCCACCAAGCCAGAACTCAAGAGTTCCAGACCTTTGCCACCTACTGATCACACAAAATAGAATCATCTGTCCCTTCAACCTGATCTGATCCCTTTAGCATTGGTTTTCTCTCAGGGATCTCAGGGGCAGGCGGGCCAGGGTCTGACCACTGTTCTATGTCCACAGAGTGGACCCAGGCTGTATGAGCCCGGATGTGAAGAATTCCATCCATGTCGGAGACCGGATCCTGGAAATCAATGGCACACCCATCCGGAATGTGCCCCTGGATGAGGTATGTGTAGGTACTGAGTCTGGGAAGGATGGGAGCTGGTGCCTTAATGCCTGCCCACCACCACCTGGGACTCACCTGTCCACACATTCGCTCTCCCTAGATTGACCTGCTGATCCAGGAAACCAGCCGCTTGCTCCAGCTGACTCTTGAGCACGATCCCCATGACACACTGGGCCATGTGCCAGGGCCCGAGCCCAGCCCCCTGTGCTCCCCAGCTCACACTCCCAGTGGAGAGGAGGCGAGCAGCTCTGCCCGGCAGAAGCCTGTCCTGTAAGTCACCCATGTGCCTTGTGTGGCTGGGTACTTTCTCTGACGCTGGGCCTCAGGGGATGAGACCTGGTCCCCACCCACCATTTGCTCAGTGGAAGTCGGCCCTGTAGAAAAGCATGCCAGCAAGCAGTGTGGGGGACTCTAAAAGAGGAAGGGCAGTGAGCAGTAGGAAAACAGGTGGAAGCAGCTCCCCTATCTAGGGATTACATATTGTTTCCAGGGTGGACCAGCCTCCTGCTTCAAGGAGCAGTAGGCAAGTAATTCAGCATGATGGGAGCATCAGATTTGGTTGGTGTGGGGGTGGGGGCTTAACGAGGCAAAAGCTAATTGCAGGGCTTGAGATGTAGTAAGGGTCTTTGGACTTTGTCCATGCATCATGGGTCCCCAATGAAGGGTGTTTTACAGAAACCACTGTGGCCCCCTGTGCAGAAGGGTGCCCAAGACCAGAGATAGCTAGAGGGCTGCTGCAGTGACCCAGGTGGGGGGTGGCCCGTACACTCCTGGAAAGGTTTGAAGGGCATGAGAAAGAAACCCAGAGGCAGTCTGGTCCTCACTCCACTATTCAGAACTCCTGGTAAATACTTAGAGGGGAGGGGACACCTTCTGGGGAGAACAGCCTTTACCCTAAAGGCATGTTTTTCCTCCCTGCCTGCATTTGGTTAGAGCTCATGCCACCCTGTAGGGCCACCTATATGGCAGGTTTCTGGGCTTCCTGGGCAGGTCGTCTCCCTCTGCACTCCAGGACCCAAATGCTAGGAGACAAAGCGCCTGACCCAGGCCACCAAGTAGAGAAGGGCAAAGGCAGACATTTCTACCAAGGATCCTTGAATGATACTGGGCCTCAAACAGGAAGGCTGAGCAGGACGGGGCACTGAGTGCTGGCATCAGGATGGGGCAACGGCCTATGACCACCCCAGGAGAGCGGCCCTGTGCCGCCCTCTCAGAACAGGTGACGCATAGACTTGCATTGATGGAGTATGGTAGGCAGGAGGAAGAGGGCAGGTCAAGGCCTGGCCTCCCCCAGGGGCCTCGGCCAGGTGCCCACCTCCCCCCAGTGGCACTGGGAATGTGTGTGCCCCCCCAGGAGGAGCTGCAGCATCGACAGGTCTCCGGCTGGTGGTTCTCTGGGCTCCCCTGCCTCCCAGCGCAAGGACCTGGGGCGCTCCGAGTCCCTCCGTGTGGTCTGCCGACCACACCGCATCTTCCGGCCATCGGATCTCATCCATGGGGAGGTGTTAGGCAAAGGCTGCTTTGGCCAAGCCATCAAGGTATGGAGCATGCAGGGAAGGGACAGGCCGTGAGTGGGAGTAGGGCGGCAGTCCGAGAGCAACCCATCAGTCCTCCTGCCTCCTCCCACCAGTGCCTCCAGGAATCCACATGGAAGGGGCTTCTAGACTTCCCGGCCAGTACTCACCTCCACCTGGGACTCCTTGAGCTAGTGAGGGGGAGGGGACCTACTCCAGGTATACCCAGAACTTTATATGGAGGAGGTTGTTGGAAGGTGGCTCCTTGGGTGGAGGATGGGAAGGCCACCCAGACCAACCCTGAGGCCTCATGAGCCTCCTCGGGGCTCTGGCCTGCTTCCCCCTTCACAGTCTCCCCAGAAGAGACATGAGCCCTTCCCTGGCTCACATCTGGCCCCCAGCCCTTGCCTGTAGTCCCCTTGTCAGGGGAGGAGTCCCTGGTCCAGCCACCATTCTACCTCCAGGAAACAGCCCAGCGGAGCAGAGGAAAGAGAGCTGGCCTCTGGGTGAGGCGGTCCTGGGTCCACGCTCCAGCCATACCCCTTCCCTACCAGTTGGGTAGCCTTGGTCCCTGTTAGGAAACCTGCCTGAGCTGCAGTTTTCTCATCTGTGAAAGTATTAAGTCCTACCCCCTTGAGGACCAGGAGTATCACATGAAATGTGTGTGAATGACTTGAAGCTGATTGTGCATCTCCCTGGTGCTCCTGGGGTGGGGATGGGGCCGCCTATAAGGCAGGCTTAGAGCAGAGCCTCTGTCTGTCTCCATGCCTCGGTGTCCCTACGCAGGTGACACACCGGGAGACAGGCGAGGTGATGGTGATGAAGGAGCTGATCCGGTTTGATGAGGAGACACAGAGGACATTTCTCAAGGAGGTCAGTGAGGGGAACAGCCAGCTTTCTAGGCCATGTGTGTTCTCCACTCCCCCCATTGAGAGGGGGTGGCAGAGGGCCCTGGGAGGATGTGACACTAAAGCTACATGTTGAAAGAAGACACAGTATCTGCCAGGAGGGCAAGAGGAGTAAGCCCATCCACAGTGGGCCCCCTGGGGCACAGAGGCTCCTCTATATCTCTGGGGCTGTCCGTGGCCTCTGGTGGGACAGCTGAGGGAGAAGGAGATGGTCACAGCCCCGGGCCCAGCCTGTTTGCTCCCCACCAGGTGAAGGTCATGCGATGCCTGGAGCACCCCAATGTGCTCAAGTTCATCGGGGTGCTCTACAAGGACAAGAGGCTCAACTTTATCACCGAGTACATTAAGGGGGGCACACTCCGGGGCATCATCAAGAGCATGGTGAGTGCCACACAGCCCTGCGCCAGGCACCTCCCCCTGGGCCCAGCTCCTCAGCTCTTCTGTGGATTCAGCCTCTGGCCTCAAAGGCCCACCAAACCCTGATTCAGAATTAAATCAGGTTGACAGACTCCATCTAAAGCTGGGGAAATGCTGGGGCCCAGAGATGGGTGGCAGGTTCACCGAGGGTACCCACAGACTGGATTAGCTGTCCTGCAGGGCCTCAGGCCAGACCAGCCACACCTGCCACAGGTCACCTGAGGAGAGGCACCTTCCCATGACCTCTTCACTGCCCGCCTTTGTTTTGCTTCTGGCAAAGCCAAATCATTTTTCCTGTTTGCCATGTTCCATAAAATTTAGAACTGTCTTTAAGGGCTTGGATAAAATTACAAAACCATCTCTAGAAATCCAGTGCTTGGTGGGACACTTCTAGCACTTTCGTGCTGTTGGCAGTGCCCCCGGGATCCAGTGCTAGTGCCATCTCAGCATCACCCTGAGACCTCGAGATCCTGTCCCCCTCCTCTGCCTACCACTGATTCCTCACCCCCTTGGCTGAATTACCTGTTGTTGCCAAAGTGTCGCTCCTGCAGGCTTCTAACAAATGCCACTTCTCAGAAGGAATTCTGTGGTCAATATGGTTTAGAAATGCTGGGCTACACCAACGTAGGCTTCCTAAGTGCACTCTGAATCTTAATATGCTCTGATGCCCTCACCCTCCCGCTGGAGGTCTCCAAGGGGAAGAGGTGGGAGAAGGAGGCGTTTCCTCCGGTGTTTGTAGCCCAAAGCCCTGCTCTGTTGAGTGACATGGCTGGACTCTGCAGGGACCTCGCCAGGCCCATATATCTCTGCTGGTCCATGAAAGTAGGTTCAGATCTTTTTTGAAGCTTGAAAGAATGGGGTTTTGTAGAAGATGCACAGCCTTTTCCTCCGTGGTGCCGGGTCAGGACTGGAGAGGAGTGTTGCCCTCCTTTCTGTTTGAAGTCAGTTCTGCTGGAAAATTGTTTTGAATTATTCATCTGCACGTCTCAGAATGGACAGGTGTGGGGACAGGAGAGTGTGGGGGCCATCACACCCTCTAGGACACTTGCCCTCCTGCCTCTCTCTCACCCGACTGTCCTGCGTCTGTGGCCCCATTGGCCCTTCCTGGCCCTTGTCTCCGCCCCCAGGATAGCCAGTACCCATGGAGTCAGAGGGTGAGCTTTGCCAAGGATATCGCTTCGGGGATGGTGAGTAGGCTCTGGTTCTCACTTCCAGGGTGTGGGCTGGGGGATCCAACCCCACTTAGGAAAATATTCTCTCCCACTAACCTGAAAATCCACAAGGAATTTAGAAATGGAAGCCACAAGGAAGCTCTGAGAGTGGGCGAAGGGGACTGAATGGAGAATGGGAAGAGCACCCCCAACTTGCCTGATTGAGGGGAAGAGGGGGAGCTTCTGGGAGCAGGGCTGGGGCCCCTCAGCACAGCTGCCTCCTCACCTCCGTGCTCCCCACCCCCAGGCCTACCTCCACTCCATGAACATCATCCACCGGGACCTCAACTCCCACAACTGCCTAGTGCGTGAGGTGAGTAGCCTGGGCCTGGGAGGGAAGGGGCAGCAGGAGCCCTGCCCACCACACTCATTGCCTCGGGACCCTCCCTGAACAGGGGTCCTCCCTGGCTTGCCTCCCACACTCCAGGGGAAGCAGCTCAAAGCCAGGAGGGGACCTCCCTGTGCCGTTCACTTGCAGTGTGGCTCCAGCTCTGAGCCACCAATTCGCAGGGTATAGGAGGGTCTGACAAATTGATAAAGGAGAAATTGATATGTAAACTGTAAAGGACCATGAGCATGGCATTCACAGAGACTGGCCCACGGCGGAGTGGCCAGACCTACACCAGGCAGCACCAGAGCTGCAAGTCAGGAAGAGGGCCTGGGCGTGTGGGCTGGAGTGGTCAAGGCAGGTGTCCTGAAAGAGGCTTTGGGGGGACATACTTAAGTAGGGGGCAGTAGGGACAGTGAGTCTGGGACCTAAGGGGTAGTGATTGAGGGACCACAGGCTGTCACAGAAGGCAGAGGAGTGACTGACCGTGGCCACCTGGAGAGGTTTCCTGGGGCTGTCACAGCAAAGTACTACAGACTGGATGGCTTGAAGCAACATAAATGTATTCTCAGGGTTCAGGAAGCCAGAAGTCCAAAATCAAAGTGTTGGCAAAGTTAGTTCATTCTAGAGGCTCTGAGAAAAAACCTGTCCCGTGCCTCTCTCCTGGCTTCTGGTGGCTGCTGGCACTCCTTGGCGTTGCTTGGCTTGTAGCTTCATCACTCCAATCTCTGTCTCCATCTTCACGTGGCATTCTTTCCTCTGTGTGTCTGGGTGCCCTCTTATGAGGACAACAGTTGTTAGATTTAGGGCTCACCCTAATCCAGTGTAACCTCGTCCTAACTGTATCTGCAAAGATCCTGTTTCCAAATCAGGTCACATTGAGGTTCCCGGTGGACATGAATTTTGGGGGGAACATGATTTCATCACACTACAGGCCAGCTGAGATTAGTCCTGGAGGAGGCAGGTGTTGCCCATTGAATTCAGTACAGAAAGAATGTTTCTGGTGGTGGGAACAGCACATGCAAAGGCCCGGCAGTATGACGTTCAGGAAGCGTTGAGTTACTCACTGTCGAATGGGGGTCTCAGCCCTCTGGGAATGTCCAGGCAGCGCTGGGGTCCTCTGGGCTGTGGGAGGCAGTGGGCAGTGAGCACAGAGATGGGCGAGGCTGCATCCATGGCCCCCCCAGGAGCAGGCTCAGACCGCCCCTGCTGGCGATGAGTGTCACTGCAGGGCCCGGCCAGTGTGGCCATCACAGCCTCAATCCCGTAGCAAAGGTATTACATTCCTTGAAAATCTGATGAGAGCTGTGAGCCTTGCTGTCCCCAGAATCCATCTGTGCACAACCAGAACCTTTGCCTACAATTTGGGGCCTTTGAGAGCCCAGCGGTCACCCTGGCTGGTTTCCCTAGAGCTGTTTCCATAGCAGGGTCTGCAGACCCTGTACCATTAGATCCTGGGGGACTCATGAAAGTGCAGGGTCCAGAGCCCCACTTCAGGCCTTGTGAAAGCGATAGGGCAGGAGCCAACGCTTGAACAATCCTGGTGGACCCTGGCCTTCAAGAACCACTGCCCAGGGGGGCCAGGGGCCCCAGGCCAAAACCCCCTCAGCTAACCTTCCACCTGGTATTACACCTGAGGAGACGGACCCCTGAGAGGGACTGTGTCATCTGAGGCCCCATTGAGGTGGGCCTAGGACCCATATCAGCCCCTCCCCCAGCCATCTTTGTAGAGTTTTCTCTAGGTGACTGTCTGCATTTATGTCACTCTCAGAGGCAGCACAGGGTCCTTCCCTTCAGAGTGGTCCTGGCCCCAACACCCACCCGGCTGGGGCCCTGCCACCTCGGCCTGTCGGTGTTCTCGCAACAGTCAAGTAGGGTCCAGAATTCCAGGGCCCCAGACACCAAGCCTAAGAGGCCAGGTTTCAGGGCACTTGGAGGGCCTCCCCAACCCCCTGACTTGGCAGTGTGCCCCAGGTCTCCCTGCCCCTCTGTTTTCAGGAGGCTCCCTCAGTGATTTTACCATCATGTGTAATAGACAGTGATAGACAGTGGTTGGCATCTCCACTCTGCAGAGTTCCAGACCGGGCCCTAGGAGAGGCTCCTAGAAACCTGAAACAGCAGAGCCCGGGGCTCTGAAGCCTTGGGTTTGAATCCCAGACCTGCCACTGACCAGCTGTGTGGCCTTGGGCAACTTTTTTAACTTCCCTGGGCCTGAGTCACCTCCTCTGTGCAGTGAGATTAAAAATAACATGTACCTTACCAGATTGTTGGAGGATTAAGAGATAAAATAATAAGAGAGAGGAGTGGGGCCATACTGGTGTTTTCAGGAGCTTTGGGCAGCTCCATTTGCAAAAAGCAGAGGCATTTGGGAAAGTAAGGGTGTCCTCACGCCGTACCTGAGCCCCTCTGCGGAGCCAGGTGGCTGGTGTCTGAGGTGTGTGATCTAGCGGCCTGTGGATTGGTGCAGGGGCCGAGCTAGGAGCAGGCAGCAGGTGGCTGGTGTCCGAGGTGTGTGATCTAGCAGCCTGTGGATTGGTGCAGGGGCCGAGCTAGGAGCAGGCAGCAGGTGGCTGGTGTCCGAGGTGTGTGATCTAGCGGCCTGTGGATTGGTGCAGGGGCCGAGCTAGGAGCAGACAGCAGGTGGCTGGTATCCGAGGTGTGTGATCTAGCAGCCTGTGGATTGGTGCAGGGGCCGAGCTAGGAGCAGCAGCAGGTGGTGTTCGCAGCATGCTCACTGTGGCCCTGTTTCCTCGTCACCCCAGAACAAGAATGTGGTGGTGGCCGACTTTGGGCTGGCGCGGCTCATGGTGGATGAGAAGACACAGCCCGAGGGCCTGCGAAGCCTCAAGAAGCCAGACCGCAAAAAGCGTTACACAGTGGTGGGGAACCCCTACTGGATGGCACCCGAGATGATCAACGGTGAGTGGGTGGCTCCCTGTCCCAGGCAGAGATAGGGATTCAACCCCTGCCTCCTTAGTCCCCGCTCTTCCTCATTGGGTCCTACATTTGTTTCCTGTTGCTGCTGTAACAAATTACCACACACTTGGCTTTAAAAACATAAATTATTATGTGGTCCTAGAGGTCAGGAGTCCAGTATCAGTCTCACTGGGCTAATGTTAGGTCTCAGCAGGGCGGGTGCCTTCCGGAGGCTCTAGGGAACAATCTGTTTCTTCTCCCACCTCATTCCCCAGCTCATGGCCCTTTCACCAAGGCTGGCAGCCTGGCATCTTCTCTGACATCTGCGTCCATTGTCACATCTCTTTCCCTGACCCCCTCCCTATCTCATAAGGACCTTTATGATTACATAGGGCTCACCCAAGTAATCCAAGATAACCTCCCCATCTCAAGATCCTTAACTTAATCACACCTACAAAGCCCCACTAGTCACAGGTTGGGGGCTCAGGACCAGGACATCTTTGGGGGCTGTTATTCAACCTAGGACTGGTCTTTCTCCCACTGTGTTTCTTCTTTGTCAGGACAGTCACACAGTGTGTGCCTAGACTGGGTGATAAAGCCCCTTCACAGACAGGTGACATGCAAACACAGGGTCAGGGCGGGCAGGCGGGTCATCTCAGCACCAGTTCCGACCAAAATTAACATAGCCCCCACAAATAACTTCACCTGTAAAATGGGGTTAACAGTCCCTATCTGTGAGGGGTGGTGTGAGAATTAGATAAGGTGGTAAACTAGCCAGCATTTAATCCATGAGAATGGTTGTGCTGAGTTTTTAACATTGTGAGGTAGATGGTGTTCTTCCCATTTTACAGATGAGCAAACTGAGGCACAGCAAGTCTCAATCAGTTCCTGAAGCTGCTGTAACAAATTACCACAAACTGGGTGGCTTAAGACAAGAGAAATTTGTTCTCTTATAGAAGGTTCTAGAAGGTGGAAGTTTGAAATCCAGTAGAGCTGTGCCCCCTGCAGGGACTACAGGGAAAACTCCGTGCTGCTTCTAGCTTCTGGTGGCTGCCTTGGCATTCCCGGGCCTGTGGCCACATCATTCCAATCTCTGCCTCTGTCTTCTCATGGCCACTGCCACGTCTCCTGTGTCTTCTCTCCTGTTTCTTATAAGGACACTTGTGATGGTGTTTAGGGCTTCCTTGGATAATCCTGGATGATCTCATCTCAAGATCCATAGTCAGGCAAGCCGAGTGGCACGGTGGTTAAGCGCTGGTTTGGGAACCAGTGGCCCCGGTTCGGTCCCAGATATGAGGGCCAGTGACAGTGCCCTCAAAAAAAAAAAAAAGATCCATAGTCATATCTGCAAAAACCCTATATCCAATAAAGCCATAGGCCACAGGGGTTTGATATGGTTATCTTTCAGGGCCACCATGAAGTCTGAGACTTGCCTGGAGTCATATAGCTAGCTGGTCAGTGACCGGGCTGGGCCTGGAACCCCTTACCCAGGGCTCATCCTTGCCCCCCAAAAGTGTGCTCAGACCTGGTGGGGTCAGGGACGGAGCCTAGACCCTGAGCCTGTGGAGGTTGCTGGTATCTGCCTCCTAGTCCTGACCTGCTGGCCAGGGCACCTGCCCAGGTGGCCTGTCCCTGGCCCAACCATCCCCCCACCCCACCCCTACCTCCCATCAGTTGACATTCCTGGCCTTGCCTCACCTGCTAACAGTCAGTCTCTTTGTCCAGGTTGCAGCTATGATGAGAAGGTGGATGTGTTTTCCTTTGGAATCGTCCTGTGTGAGGTAGGTCCAGGGGTGGGCAGCACTTGGCATTGGACCCAGTGGCTCCTCTCCACTCCCCACCCTCCCAGGCTGCAGGCTGGAAGTCTGCAGGGGTCCCAGGCCAGGAAGCTCCTGAGAACTGGGATGCCCACAGCAAGCAGGCCCAGTGCGACACTGCCTTCAAACCTACCTGGGTGGCACCAGCCCCATGGGCCCCGGGTAAATGCTGGATCTTGTGTTGGACAGATCATTGGGCGGGTCAACGCTGACCCCGATTACCTGCCCCGTACCATGGACTTTGGCCTCAATGTTCGGGGCTTCCTGGACCGCTACTGCCCCCCAAACTGCCCCCCAAGCTTTTTCCCCATTACCGTGCGCTGCTGTGATCTGGACCCTGAGAAGAGGTGAGTGGGATGGGGCTCGGCATGGGGCAGCCGTGAGGGTTAGCCACGCCCAGCAGAGCCAGAACCCGCCGTGCCTGTCCCGCCGCCTGTCTGTTGCCTCAGGCCCTCCTTCGTGAAGCTGGAGCAGTGGCTGGAGACCCTCCGCATGCACTTGGCCGGCCACCTGCCGCTGAGCCCACAACTGGAGCAGCTGGACAGGGGCTTCTGGGAGACCTACCGGCGCGGCGAAAGCGGACTGCCTGCCCACCCCGAGGTCCCTGACTGAGCCCAGCCCACCCAGCAGCCCCTGTCCCCACTCCGGGGAACCCATCCTGCACCAGGTTCCTTTGCAGGAGGTATCCAGCTGTGGTGCCCTTAGCGGGCACCTGGCACCCAGATCCCTCCCCAGCACCAGGCCCTGACTTGCCTTCTACCCTGTGGGCTGTGGCCCCTGCCCTGTCTGCCCCTGGCCCTGGAGCTGGCCTGGCTGCACACACCCCATCACCTCGCCCCACCTTACCTCTGTCTCGGTGGGGCTGCCCTTTCTCGCTTCTCCTTGCATGAGCTGGAGGGCCCATGTGAGTTGTGCCCCATCCCGCACCCCAACCACCCAGCCTTCCTGTGCACCACCTGTCTGCAGCGCCTCCGAGGCCAAGCTGGAGGACAGCTTCAGACTGTGCCCTGTCACGGCTGGGTACATAGGAGGGCGTGTGTCAAGGGAGAGGCCATGTTCCCAGGAGCCATAGGGGAGTCTGGGGCCCATCACCCCTCCCTCCCACCAGGGGTAGCTAGGTAGTGATAATTATCCAAACCCCAAAGCAGAGAGGTCTGCTCCTGTGTGGGGTCTGCTCCTGCTTGCTAGGCAGCAGCCCTCCTTGCTTTGGGTCTTTTCATTTCTTTATTGGAGCCATTTTAGTGAGAAGCAGGTACCAGGCCTCAGGGTGAAGGGAGGGTCCCTGGGCCCGAGCTGCTGGGAGGAGCAGCAGAAGGAGGGTGGGCAGAGCAGAGGAGGCAGGTGTCCACCAGCATCCCAGCCCCCTGAAATTCATCTCAGCGTCCCCTCCCAGGTCTCTCCCCTAGACGCCCTGCCAGTGGCTGGAGCAGCCCCTGCCCTCCCTCATGTTCCTCCGTCCTCTGGGTTCTTTCTGTGTAATCTATTTTTTAAGAAGAGTTTGTATTATTTTTTCATACGGCTACAGCAGCAGCTGCCGGGGGCTTGGGATTTTATTTTTTTGGTGGGCGGGGGTGGGGATGCCATTTCGTCACCTTGCCTCAGTTGAGCATCTAGGAAGTATTAAAACTGTGAAGCCTTCTCAGTGCACTTTGAACCTGGAAAACAATCTAAACAGGCCCACAAGACTGCGACTCAGGGAGGTGGCACAGTCACCTCCATTCAGGAATCATGATGTCTAAGGAACAAAACCCAGACTCAGAACAATAAATTCAGTTCTGTACTTCCCCCAGACCCTGTGTCACAGTGTGTGTTTGGGGGCCTTGAGGAAATAGGACAAGAGAGGACCTTTGTGACTAGAAGCCTGGTGGGAAGACAGAAATGGAGGGGCAGGTGGGGGTGGGCAGAAGGCAGCAGCAGAGGTGGTGGCTCTGGGGGACAAGTGAAGATGTTCCCAAAGCTGGATTTGAGAAGGGAGAGGTGCTGGGGTAGGGAGATATTACAGAACGTATTGCTTTCATTTCATGTTCCTTCTTCCTTAAACATAAAGGATCCAGTCAGGAAAACAGAAACCACACTAGTTATTTCATATATAGGGCATTTAATCCAACGAATTGTTCATAGAGCTGTTGAAACTGAAGACTGAGGTAACCCAGAGGTGATGAGCTGCAGGAAGCTGGTGCCACCCCTTGGTTGGGCATTTAAGGAAAGGAAAGAAGTGACTTGAGTTATCTGATGTTGCATAACAAATCACTCCTTAAACCCGGTGGCTTAAAATAACAGTAGTCACTCATGGTTCACAATTTCTTTGTCAAGAGTTTGGGAGCAGCTTGGGTGAGTGGTTCTGGTCCGGGGTCTCTCCCAAGGTTGTGGCCAGATACTCCCTGGGGCTTCAGTTCTTTGAGGGGGTGGCTGGCTGGAGGGTCTACTTCTAAGGACCCTTGTATGTGGCTCACACATAGCTGCAGGTTGATGCTGGCTATTGACAAGAGGCCTCAGGATCCTCCCCACCTGAGCGTCTTCACGGCATCCTTTAGGTGAGCATGCCAGGAAAGCAAAGCAGAAACTCCACTTCCTGTTATGACCTTGTCTCAGAAGTCACACAGCATCACTCTCACCATATTCCATTGATCACATGGGCCAAATCTGATTAAACGTGATACGGGACTACACAGGCCATGAATACCAGGACCAAGAGGGTACACGGCGTCATCTTGGAAGCTGGACAGGAATCTGGAGGGAGGAGCCTCATGGGACCAGCTCTTGGATTTTTGATGTGTGTTGAGAAGGGCTGGATTCTAAGCAGCTAGTGCTGGAACTTCTAAGAAGGTAGGTGCAAAAATGGTGCTGGATTTAAGTGTCTGCTACTACTGACTAGTACTGGAGGGCAGAAGAAAGTCCCTTCCCTTCTTTCACTTTCCAGTCTCCCTCTGCTGGCCCCTACTAGCAGGCCGACCTTCACAGGAAACCAGCTGGCAAGGAAGTCTGGGAAGTGTAGTTTTCAGCAGTCCAGCAACAGCATCGCAGAACAGAAAATGGAGCAGGTTTGGTGCTGAGATACAGAAAGTAACCAACACAGCCCACTCCTTTGGCTACTCATCACACATACCTTTCTACCGTGTTCAATTTCCATACAACAATAACAACTTCATGATTCCACCTAAAGCTGTACAAGTATCCTGTGTACACAGATAGCATTATTCTCTCCCTAAAAGGGATGGATGGCAGAGTTCTGTAGTCGTCATACCCATCACTGTTGACTCCAGTGAAAATTCAAGTTCTTTGCCCACTTTTTAATTGGGTTATTTCTTATTGAGTTGTGAGAGTTCCTTAAATATTCTGGATACAAGTCACTTTTATCTTTGCAAATAGTTTTCCCATCCTGTCAATTGTCTTCTCACTTCTTTGTGTC
Source organism: Aselliscus stoliczkanus (assembly GCA_033961575.1). Taxonomy (NCBI): domain Eukaryota; kingdom Metazoa; phylum Chordata; class Mammalia; order Chiroptera; family Hipposideridae; genus Aselliscus; species Aselliscus stoliczkanus. Next base: position 16,037,082 of record CM066728.1, on the reverse strand, counting down.
CTTTGTTGCACCAAAATTTTTTAATTTTGCTGAAATTGACAGATTGCTTAAAAGACACAACTAAAATTCACCAAGGAATAAATAGAAAATGACTTTACTAAATGAATTGAATTTGTAATTTAAAATCCTCAGAAAAAGAAAACCTCAGGTTCAAACGATGTCACTGGCAAATTCAAAGGAGGAAAAAACACCAATTCTACACAGTCCCTTCCAGACAGTAGAAAAGAACACGTCTTAGCTCATTTATGAGGTCAGAATTACTGATACTAAAATCAGGTACAGACTGGAAGAAAGAATTTCCAAATCACAAGTCTGACAAAGGGCTTTATACAGAATGTAACTGTCAAACCTCATAAACAAGAAAGCAGGGCCGGCCGAGTGGCGCATTGGTTAAGAGCTGGTTTTGGGATGCCAGCGGCCCCGGTTCGGATCCCATATATGAAGGCCAGTGACACTGCCCTGTACAGCTAACAACATCTCCACCTGGGGCTGGGCTGTGCGAGCCCCGGCCCGTGACGGAGTAGGCTGCAGCCCCTGCTGCAGTGGGCTGCCATAGGCTACAGTGAGTGGCTGGCAGCCAGCGTGAGCTGCCAGTAGCCGCAGTGAGCGACCATCCAGAGGCTGGCGACCCATCTGCCTCATCCAGGAAGAGTGCAATGACGATACCAACATCATGGGCCAGTGAAGCAACATCCTCCACAACTAGACTGAAAAACAAAAAGACAGCAACTTCTCTGTTCCCCTTCCCCGTTTCCCCAACGCTGTTCCCCTCCCTCAATCAAAAAAAAACAAAAAAAAACAAGAAAGCAAACAACCCAATTCTTAAAAATAATAGGCAAAAGATTTTAACAACCACTTCACCTAGAAAGATATACAGATGCCAAATAAGCACATAGAAAGATGCTTCACATCATTAATCATTAGGGACATGCAAATTAAAACCATTATGAGATTCAACTCACACTTATTAGAATAGCTAACATTTTTAAAACCAGCAATGCCAAGTGTCAGTGAGGATGTGGAGCTATTAGAGCTCTCATATGATGGTAGCAGGAATGCCTAGTGATACAGTCACTCTGTACTCCTACGAAGTTAACCACACTTAGCATATAGTTTACCATATAACCCTGCAACCCCACTCCTAGGTATTTACCTTAGAGAATTAAAACTTAACATTTCACGCATGCACGCACACAAAAAAAATTTAACCCTGTAAGTTCCTAAAAGCTCTTCATAATTGCCAAAATTCGGAAACAACCCAAATGCCCTTCAACAAATGAATGAATAAACCGCAGTGGAATACTACCTAATAAAAAGGAACCAATGAGGGCCGGCCGAGTGGTGCAGTGGTTAAGAGCTGGCTTGGGAAGCCAGCGGCCCCGGTTCGGTTCCCACATATGAGGGCCAGTGATTCTGCCCTCAAAATAAATAAATAAATATACGGTGAATGTTTAAATAAAAAATATTTATAACAAAAAAAGGAACCGGGCCGGCTGAGTGGCGCAGAGGTTAAGCGCTGGCTTGGGATGCCAGCGGCCTCAGTTCGGGTCCCACATGTGAGGGCCAGTGACACTGCCCTCTACAGCTAGCAACGGCTCCACCTGGAGCTGGGCTGTGCAAGCCCCTGGATGGCTGCAGTCCCTGCTGCAGTGGGCTGCTATAGGCTACAGTGAGTGGCCGGCAGCCAGCGTGAGCGACCAGCAGCCAGTGTGAGTTGCCAATAGCCGTGGTGAGCGACCATCCAGAGGCCGGCGACCGGTCTGCCTCATCCGGGAAGAGCGCAATGACGATGCCAACATGGGCCAGTGAAGCAACGTCCTCCGCAACTAGACTGAAGTACAAAAAGACAGCAACTTGTCTGTTCCCCTTCCCCGGTTCCCAACGCTGTTCCCCTCCCCCAATTCCCCAATAAAATCTTAAAAAAAAGGAACCTATGATACTGCCTCAACATGGATAAATTTCAAAAGTACGATGATGAGTGAAAGAAGTCAATCTCAAAATGTTACATACAGTATGATGCCCTTTATATGACATTTTAGAAAAGGCAAGACTATAGGGATGGAGAACAGATCAGTGGGGCCTAGGAATTGGGGGTGGGGAGGAATTTGATGACCATGGGGCAGCATGAGTGTTTTGAGGGCGATAGAACTGTTCTGTATCCTAATTGTGGTAGTGGTTAAATGAATCTATAAATGTGCTAAAACACTCAGAATTGTAAGCAGAAAAAGTCATTTTTACTCCATGTAAATGTTTTAAATAATAATTCTTAAAAATCTAACCAAAGCAGATGACAAGCCAACACAAACATTTGCAAACAGTGTAACAGTCAAAGAATTCTGTATTATATGAAGTGTTCCTACCAAAAAGAGAGATTGTTAGAATGTATTTAAAGGAAAAAAATACCTACGCTGTTCACAAGAAACCAACTTGAAATATAATGATACAAGTATAGATAGGTTAAAAGTAAAAGAAAGAGGCAAGATATACCACACAAACATTATTTTTTAAAGAAAGCTAGACTGGCTATATTTAGATTAGATTAATATCAAAGGAAGTAGACTTCAGAGCTGGGAGAATTTTTAGGGATAAAGAAGGAATTACATAACGATAAAAAAAGTCAACCAGCCAAAGAGATGTAACTATCTGAAATGTGTATGCATCTAAAAACATTGTTCTGAGGGCTGGCCGAGTGGCTCAGTTGGTTAAGAGCTTGCTCAAGAGTGCAAGCTGAGCTCTGAGCAACAGCAGTTCGATGCCCAGCCTGAGCTGAGCAGCCGCGGAGCTGCCAACAGGTGGCAGGAATCCTGGCTCAGCTAAAAAAAAAAAAAGAAGTAAATAAAAACATTGTTTTGAAATAAAGTGAAGCAAAAGCTACTAGAACTGAAAGGAAAGATAGTCATCATATAAGCACCGACTTTACAGCCATGGGAAAGAGTGCCTTTGAAGTGGCCTCCAGCCTGCAGCTGACTGCAGCCCCTGGGCCAGAACCACCTACATAAGCCACTCCTGCTTTCCAGACCCTCGGAAACTGAGAGAAAGCTTCTTGTTACTTTAAGCCACTAAATTCTTGTGTAAATTGTTACACAGCAACAGATAGCTGATACCACCACCATAAAACCTCTCTGGTTCTTTGACCATGACTTGAGCTAAGAATTTCAAGCCCTAAGCTAATCCTTTTCTTTCTGTAACTCTGCAGTACTGTCAGAAATAGCCAGCCCACCGTCGCACCATTCTCATTTTTTTCCTTAGCCACTTGTTTTCACGTGGCATTAGGTTCAATAGGCATTCATCTCCAGCAACCATGAGTGGTAATTCAGTTATCTAAGATGTCTCTTTATGCCAGGGGATATCAGAATCCCACCTACATTGGCAAGGTGCTCAGTGCTGTGTTCAAGGTCAAAGACATAATAAATGTCATAGTACCACCTATGAAGGTCTGTTTCTCTTGCCAGCTGCCTTCTAAATTCTGACAACAGGAAACAATAAGGGGACCTCAGAAGGTGACCAAAGGGGAGAAAGGATTTCCTTCCTCCTTTCCAGGGATTGTCTGTATTTCTCAAGCAGCAGCAAACATTTGACTTCTGCTCCCAACCACTTGCAGGACACATATCTCAGGCTGCCCGTACCTCTCTCTCCAGGCTTCTGAGCACCAGTCACAGCCCCGCCCCCTTCCTCAGTAGCCTGAGCATTACCCAAGGCACCCTGTCCTTAGGGTTTCTCAGGGCTCTGAACACCAGCTGCATGGAGATACAACTTAGAGCTCCTAGGTCCTACTAAATTATAAATTTTGGTTTCTGCTATCCTGACTGGTCCCTGATTGATGTAGTACTGGGTAAATTCATGAATAAAATAATTCATAGTTGACTTACAAGATCTAGGACTCCCAGCTGCCATCTTACTCTCAGAAGAAGCACCTAAATTATTCATTCAATAATTAAATCATTCAACATTTACTCTCTCTGTTACCTTCTTTACCACTCCATTAAACCAGTCCATCAACCCCTTTCTGCTTCTACTTCTTAGCCCTATAAATTTAAACGAGACTCAGACTCCACAACCCTCTGTTTGAACAAGAAATCCAATAGAATTGGAGTTTTATTAAGTTTTTGCAGTAAAGAAAGGAAAAATGTACCAAAGATCCTTTCCTGGCTTAACAAAATGAACCTTAATTATGTTTATCTTTCAGAAAGTATATACATCAGATTAAACATCATTACAAGGGCAACAAATTATTAATATTAAATAAGATAACCAGAATGCAGACTTTTAGGGATTATTGGTTTCCATTCACAGAATATAGTAAAAAAAAAAAAAAAAACAACAAAAAAACCAAACCTGAAGTCTGGGTGTCTTAGAAGACTCATTTATGTCTAGAAGAGGATTACACGTTTGCACACTCACACCAGACAGGAGTGCGGAACTGATACTTTTGTGAATGTTCTCAGGTTATTGCTTTGTGAGAAATGGCTTTCTGCTACTCAGTGATGTCTGCATTTCTGCAGCCCTAGGACTGCAGAATATATTATATTTTAAACTTCTCTTTCTAAGCCTTTCATTAGCATTTTCAAGCCTACTCCCTACATCTATTAGCATTGAAAAAAAAGGAGAGACCTAATGAGCCTAAAACAGAAAATATGGAAAGTGAACCACCAAGATAATTTTTAGACAAAAATTTACACACAGTAAAGTGCATAAGTCTTGAGTGCACAATTTGAAGAACTGTAATATATACACCCACATAACCACACCAATTAAGATATAGAACACTTCTATATCCGAGAAAGTTCCCTTGATGCTCTTTCCATGAATTCCCACCACCACGACCTCACAGGCAACCATTGTATGATTTCTATCATGCTCCAATACGTTTTCCAGCTTTTAAACTTCAAATGAATGGAATCATACAGCATGTTCTCTTTTATATCTGGCTTCTTTTGTTCAACCTAATTCTTTCCAGGTGTGTCCATGTTGCTGAGTATGGTTGTATTTTATTATTTTTATTGCTCATTTGTATTCCATTGTATGAATGTACTTCAGTACAATTTGTTTACACATTCCTCTGTTAATGAGCATTTTAGTTGTTCCTGGGTTTCAACTATTACACATTCATATACAAATCATTGTAAGAGCATATGTTTTCATTTCTATTGAATAAATACCCAGGAGGGGAATTGCTCTGTCATCTGGTAAGTGTATGCTTAACTTTATAAGAAACTGCCAAAATGGTTGTACCATTGTTCATTTCCACCAGCAATGTCTGAGAGTTCTAGTTTTCTGCATCCTCAACAGCAGTAGGTGTCATCAGTCTCCAATCTTAGCCATTGGCATTAAATTGTGAACTTAATATGTATTTCTTTAGTGACCAATTATTCTGAGCAACTTCTCATTTGCTTATTTGCCTCCCATATATTTTATTTGGTAAAGTACCTGTTCAAAATATTTGCTATTTCTTATGGGTTTGCTCTTCATATTACTGAGCTGTCAGGGTCCTTCATATATTCTGGGTTCAAGTCCTATATCAGATGTGTTGTACAAATATTTTTTTGCCCAGTTTGTGACTTGTTTTTCATTTTCTGAGCTATATCTTTTGAAGACCAGAAGTTCTTAATTTTTTTTTATTTTTTTTTGAGGGCAGTGTCACTGGCCCTCACATGTGGGACCCGAACTGGGGCCGCTGATCTCCCAAGCCAGCACTCAACCACTGCGCCACTTGGCTGGCCCCAGAAGTTCTTAACTTTAATGAAGTCCAATGTATCAGGTTTCTTCTTTTACAGTTAGTGCTTTTTGTGTACTAAGAAATATTTGCTTATCCTAAAGTAAAAGGTTTTTTCTATGTTTTCTTCTAGCACATATAATTTGAGCTCTTATGTTTAGGCCTGTGATCCATCTGACTCAGTTTTTTATTAGTGAGTTTAGTGACCAGGTTGTTTTTTTGGCATTTGTATTTTTACAAATTTTTTAAATTGAGATATAATTGACATGTAACATTGTATTAGCTTTAGATACACAACTTAATGATTTAATATATGTATACATTGTGAAATGATTAACACAATAAGTTTAGGTAACACCATTTGTTGAAAGAACTATCCTCTCCCTGTTTCTTGTATTTTGAAGCTCTATTATTAAGTGGCTACACATTTAGGATTGCTGTCTCCTTAATGAATTGACCCTTTAATCATCATGAAATGTTCATCTTCATCTCTCATATAATGTAAGCATTCCACCTTTCTTATGGCTAATGGTTACATGGTGTATATATATATATATATATATATTTTTTTTTTTTTTTTAAGATTTTATTGGGGCATTGGGAGAGGGGAACAACATTGAGGAATCGGGGAAGTGGAACAGATGAGTTGCTGTCATTTTGTTCTTCAGTCTAGTTGTGAAGGACGTTGCTTCACTGGCCCATGTTGGTATTATCATTGCGCTCTTCCCAGCTGAGGCAGATTGGTCACCGGCCTCTGGACGGCCACTCACAGTGGTTCTTGGCAGCTCACACTGGCTGCCGGCCACTCACGGTAGCTTATGGCAGCCCACTGCAGCAAGGGCTGCAGCCTACATCATGGCACTGCAGCCCAGCTCCAAGTTGAGCTGTTGTTCACCATCTTAACTGTAGAGGGCAGTGTCACTGGCCCTCATGTGGAATCCAAACTGGGGTCCAGCTGCTCAGAGCTGGTGTCCCAAGCCAGCTCTTAACCAACACACCACTTGGCCGGCCGGCCTGCATGGTATATCTTTTTGTATCATTTTACTTTCAACTTATCTGTGTCTTTATATTTAAATTCCATGTCTTGAAAACAGCTTATGATTTGTTCCTGTTTTGTTGTTCATTCTAACTCTGCCTTTAATAATGTTTTATCTGCTTAGATTTCATGTAATTATTAATGTTGCAGTTATTGCTTTTATTTTCTAATCGCCTATCTTCTTGTTCCTGTGTTTTCTTTTTCTGACTTCTTTTGGATTGAGTTAGTTGTTTCTTAGAATTCTATTTTATCTCCATCCTTGGCTTTCTAGTAATACCTCTTTGTATGTTTTATTAATTGCTCTAGATATTATAAAACTAACCCTTAACTCAGTTTACCACTTCACACATACTATAAGAAAATAACAAAAATGTAATTTTACTTACCTTTCCCCATCCTTTGTGCTATTATTGTAATGTTTTATTTCTAGATATGCTATGAACCTCACGATGTGTTGTAAGTATTTTTTGCTTTAAACCACCACTTTTCTTAAGTAAATTAAGAAAAAAAATAGTCTTTATTTTTACCTACATAGTTATAATTTGTGTTGTTTTTCATTTCTTCCTTTAAACATGAATTTCCATCTGGTACATTTCCCCACTGTCTGACAAACAATTTTTCTCTACTTTCGTTTATCAAAAAAAGTATCTTGGGGCCGGCCAAGTGGCGCGTTGGTTAAGAGCTTCCTTGGGACGCCAGCAGCCCTGGTTCGGATCCCACATATGAGGGCAAGTGACACTGCCCTCTACAGCTAAGATGGTGAACAACAGCTCCACCTGGACTTGGGCTGCTGTGAGTCCCCAGGGTTGCCATAGGCTACAGTGAGTGATCGGCAGCCAGCGTGAGCAGCTGGCAGCCCGGTGTGAGCTGCCAAGAGCCACTGTGAGCGGCTGTCCAAAGGCCGGTGACTGATCTGCTTCAGCCGGGAAGAGTGCAATGATGATACCAACATGAGCCAGTGAAACAATGTCCTCCACAACTAGACTGAAGAACAAAAGGGCAGCAACTTGTCTGTTCCCCGTCCCCGGTTCCCCAACGCTGTTTCTCTCCCCCAATACCCCAATAAAATCTTTTTTTTTTAAAGTATTTTAAGGGTCGGCCGAGTGGCGCGGTGGTTAAGCACTGGCTTGGGAAGCCAGTGGCCCCAGTTCAGTCCCACATGTGAGGGCCAGTGACACTGCCCTCAAAAAATAAATAAATACATAAATAAATAAATAAATAAATAAATAAATAAATAAATAAAGTATTTTATTTTCACTTTTGAAGGCCATTTTCACTGGGTATCGAATTCCAGGCTGACATTATATTTTCAGCCTTTACACATGTCTTTCTATTGTCTTCTGGCTTCAAGCTTTTCTGATTAGTTTTTCGCCATTATTTTTATTGTTTCTCTGTATGTTGATTTTTTTCACTCTGTCTCCTTTTAAAATTTTCTCTTTACCTTTAGTTTTCAGAAACTTGACTCTGGGTTGCTTAGGTGTGTTTTCTTTCTTTTGGGCTTCATGAAGTTCTTTGAATGAATGGATTAATGTTTTTCATCAAAGCTGGAAAATTTGGTTTCACTTCCACCATGGCCAAGTAAGCACCTAACAAACCTGACCCTCTCAGAGATAACAACTATAAATATTAGACAATATTTGTAAGTGTCATAAGGCAGTGGAGGGTGAACAAAGCAGGTAGATCCTGAAGGGGGTTGAAAATTAGAATAAGGGGCTGGCCCAGTGTGAGTGTCCCGTTTTTACAGCTTTTAGCCTGGGGTCAAGACAAAGACAGTGTCATATATTATAGTAAGTGCTCTGTCCAAACTAAAATTAATATTTCTGACTTGAAGAACTAGAGAACAGTATTTGGGACAAGCATGGCTGATGGAAAGTAAAGGGGAATTGTGAAAAGAGAGCCAAGTGATTCCCTGATTCTGGCACAAGTCTGCCCATGTCTCTTCCAGACTCCTACAACATGTATTCAACGGCAGATTCAAGGCAGCTAAAAAAAAACTGAACTGAGCTTTGAACTGCTGCTCAAAAGACAGAGTTTGAGGGCCGGCCATGTGGCGTGGGGGTTAAGCGCTGGCTTAGGAAGCCAGTGACCCCGGTTCGGTCCCACATATGAGGGCCAGTGACACTGCTCTCAAAAAAATTAAAATGAAATAAAATATAAAAAATAAAATCTCTTCAACATAATATTTACAGGGTCTAGGATAAAATCCCAAACCCTCAACACACAACAAACAGGAAAATGTGACCAATCATTTCAAGAGAAAAGAAAATCATCCAAGGCCAATCCTAAAATTACCCAAATGTTGAAATTAACACTATAGTATTTTATTTTAAAGTATCTATTATAATTATGCCAATGGGGCCGGCTGAATGGCTCAGTTGGTTAAAGCGCGAGCTCTGAACAACAGGGTTGCCAGTTCAATTCCCACATGGGCCAGTGAGCTGCGCCTGAGCTGAGCTGCCAACAGGTGGCAGGATGGCTCAGCTGGTGAGAGCACATGCTTCTAACAACAAGGTTGCCGGTTTGACTCCTGCATGGGATGATGGCTTTGCCCACCAGCAGCTAAGATTGAACACGACACCTTGAGCTGAGTGTCAGTGAGCTGCTGACAGGTGGCCAGATGGTGACTGGACTGGTGCTAAGCTAGCTGTGCCCTCACAACTAAGATTGAAGGACAACAACGTATCTGTTCCCCTTCTCCAATTCCCCAATAAAATCTTAAAAAAAAAAAAGAATAAATAAAATAAAATAATAATTATGCCAATGGAGCAAAGGAAAATACCTTCACAATGAATTAAAGGATAGGAAGTCATAGCAGAGAAATAGAAACTGAAAAGAACAAATGGAAATTCTAGAGCTCTGTTCTAGAATTTTTTGTTTTGTTTTCTCTTGAGTATGGATCATCTTTCCCTGCTTCTTTGTTGTTGTTGTTGTTGTTGTTGTTGTTTTGAGGGCAGTGTCACTGGCCCTCATATGTGGGACCCGAACCGGAGCCGCTGGCTTCCCAAGCCAGTGCTTAACCACTGCACCACTCGGCCGGCCCTTTCCCTGCTTCTTTGAATGCATGTCTCATATTTTTTTTATTTGTTTTGGATATTATGTATAAAAGAAAAATGGAGACTAACATATCAATTTTTGTTTTGTTCATATTTTTCTCAGAGGATGCAACCCCTTTCCCCTGTCAGGAGGTTAGGGTGGAGGAATGAGCATTGCAATTCTCCCAAGAAAATAGTTGATCTCAGATGATCTGCAGTTTTAATCAGATTGAGTTCGCCTCTGGTTTCAGACTGGATTAAGGAGATCTCTCTGCGCTAAACCCAAACTCTAACTCCCAGTGTAGAGGAGCTGATCTTTATTTACTTTTTTTTTTTTTAATTGGGGAACTGTTTTTTTCCAGGACCCATCAACTCCAAGTCAGGCAGTTGTTTCAGTCTAGTTGTGGAGGGCACAGCTCAGTGGCCTATGTGGGAATCAAACCGGCAACCTTGATGTTGTGAGCACTGAGCTCTAACCGACTGAGCTAACTGGCTGCCCCCAAGTGCAGCTGATCTTTGATCATCAGGATTTGAACTGAGGAATTTTGTCTTGATTAGTTTTGCTTCACTCTTCTATTGATTCTAATAGTGTCGTAGAATCTATTTATTTATTTTAGAGGGCAGTGTCACTGGCCCTCATAAGTGGGATCCGAACCGGGGCCGCTGGCGTCCCAAGCCAGCTCTTAACCACCGCGCCACTCAGCCGGCCCTGTCCTAGAATCTAAGCACCATGAAACTGTACTAACTCTCTCTGCTTTGTAGCCTCAACTCTATTGCCACATACTCAGCAAAATTTCCAGAGAAAATGGGGACTGTAGGATTGTCGGGTTGCTCAAACAACATGTTTTTAAGAAAATAGAATCAGGGCCGCCCAAGTGGCACTCTGGTTAAGAGTTGGCTTGGGAGAGCCAGCTCTGAACAGCAGGGCCCCAGTTCGGATCCCACGTGAGGGCCAGTGATGCTTTGTCCTCTACAGCTAAGATCAACAGCTCAACCTGGAGTTGGGCTACCCTGAGTCGCCCACTATGGCGTAGGTTGCAGTGGGCTGCCGTGAGCCAGTGTGAGCCAGGAGGAGCGCAATGATCACAATACCAACATGGGCCAGTGAAGCGACGTCCTCCACAACTAGACCGAAGAACAAAGGGACGGCAACTCGTCTGGTCCCCTTCCCCGGTTCCCCAATGCTGTTCCCTCCCCCAACTCCCCAATAAAAAATCTAAAAAAGAAAATAGAATCATTAGAACATAACACCTTTTTAAGAACAAATTTACCTTACGCATATTGTTCAAGCCAATTTTTTTTTCAAATGTAAACATTTACACATATTTTGTTTAGTTGAAATGTTATTTTGGTTGTAAAACCAATCTCCTGTTTCAAAAAAACCCAAAAACAAATACTTGAAGTATTTGAGCTGCTTTTACAAATTGACTAACAAGTCCTAAGTTAAACAATAAACAATACTTTGTACATGTATTTTTTTTATTGAAATATAATTCACATGCCATAAAGTTCATCTTTTTATAGGCAATCCAGTGGTTTCTAATATATTCATAAAGTTGTACACTCATCATCACTATCTAATTACAGAACATTTTCATCACCCCTAAAAGAAACCCCATACACACTAGGAGACACTGCTTATTCCTCCCTCTCCACAGCCTCTGAAAACCACTAATTTAATTTCTGTCTCTATGGAGTTTCTTAATCTGGACATTCCATATAAATGGAATCATACAATATTGTAGCCTTTTGTATCTGGCTTCTTTCACTTAGTGTAATGTTTTCAAGGTTCATGCACGTTGTAGCATATATAAGTACTTAACTCCTTTTTGTGGCTGAATAATATTCCATTGTAGATATATACATGTATTTTGTTTATCCATTCATGAATAATGGACATTTGGATTGTTTCACCTTTTGGCTATTATGAATAATATTGCTATGAACATTTGTTACCAGTTTTTGTTTGAACATGTTTTCAATACTCTTGGGTATATACCTTAGAGTAGAATTGCTAGGTCATATGGTAATTCTGTTTAACTTTTTGATAAACTGCCAACCATTTTCCAAAGTGACTGAGCCATTTTAAATTCCCATCAGCAACGTATAAGGGACTTACTTTCTTCATATCTTCATGAACACTTGCCATTGTCCATCTTTTTTATTATAGACATCCTAGTAAGTGTAAAGTGCTATCTTATCATGGTTTTAATTTGCATTTCTTTAATGGCTAATGATGTTGAACATCTTTTCATGTGCTTATCGGCCATCTGTATACTTTCTCCAGAGAAACATATATTCAGAACCTTTGCCCATTTTTTAATTGGGCTATTGGTCTTTTATTGTTGAGTCGTAAGTTATTTATATATTCTATATATTAATCCTTGTCAGATATATGATTTGTAAGCATTTCCTTCCATTCTGAAAGATGTCTTTTTACTTTCTTGATGATGTCCTTTGAAGCACAAGTTTTTAATTCTGATTAAGTTCAACTCGTCCATTTTTTTTTTCCTTTGCTGGTTATGCTTTAGGTGTCATCTAAGAAGTTGTTGCCTCCTCCAAGGACAAAAAGATTTACACCCACACTTTCTTCAAAGAGTTTTAGAGTTTCTTTACATTTAGGTCTATAATTCATTTTGAGATAATTTTTATATATGATGTGAGATACGAACCCAGATTCATTCCAGTTGTCTTAGCACCATTTGTTGAAAAGCCTATTTTTTTCCCCATTGAATGACTTTGGCATCCTTGTCAAAAATCAATTCACCATAAATGTATGGTTTCTGAACTTTTCATTCAATTCTAATGATTTATGTGTTTATTTTTATGCCTGCACAGTCTTGATTACTGTAGCTTTGAGGTAACCTTTGAAATAGAGAAATGTGAGCCCTTCAAGTTTGTTATTCTTTTTCAAGATTGTTTTGACTGTTTGGGGTCCCTTGAATTTCCATAAATTTTAGAAACTGCTCGTCCATTTCTGGGGGCAGGGGCGGGGGCAGGGAGGCAATGTCAATGTCAGCTGGGCTTTTAATAGGGATTGCTTTGTCAATTGAGGAGTATTGGAGTACTGACATCTTAACAATATTAAGTCTTGCAACCCATGACCATGTCTTTCCATTTATTTAGGTCTTCTTTAATTCCTTTCAATAACATTTTGTGGTTTTCAGTGTGTACGTCTTGTACTTCTTTTGTTAAATTTATTCCTAAGTACTTTATTCTTTTAATGAAATTGTGTTCTTAATTTCTTTCTGAATTGTTTGTTGTTGGTGAATACAAATGCAATTGACATTTGTATATTAATTTTGTATCTTGGCTGAACTCATTAATTTTGTGTGGATTTCTTAGGATTTTCTATATACAAGATTATGTCATCTGCAAATAGAGATAGTTGTACTTTTTCTGTTGCAGTCTGGATACCTTTATTTGCTTTTCTTCCCTGTGTGACCTGCCTAGAACCTCCCATACAATGTTGAATAGAGGGCCGGGCAAGTGGCGTGGTGGTTAAGCTCTGGCTTGGGACTCCAGCGACCCCGGTTCGGGTCCCACATACGAGGGCAAGAGACACTGCCCTCAAAAAAAAAAAAGACAATGTTGAATAGAGGGGTAAGAGCAGACACCCTTGTTTTGTCAGTATAATGAAAGCTTTCAGTATGACGTTAGGCTGTGGGGTTTTTCCCATGATGCTGAGGAATTTTCCATCTATTCCTAGTTTTTTGAGTGTTTTTATCATGAAAGGGTGTTGAATTTTGTCAAATGCTTTTTGTGCATATATTGAAATAGCCATGTGCGTTTCATAGACAATATTTTAAGTAGAAAAAAACACTATTTTCCAGATAGTTTAGTATACCAGTTTTGTGGTTTACATGCATAAATTAACTTTCTCTCTTTTTTTTTTTTTTTTTTAAGATTTTATTGGGGAATTGGGGGAGGGGAACAGTGTTGGGGAATCGGGGAAGGGGAACAGGCAAGTTGCTGTCCCCTTGTTCTTCAGTCTAGTTGCGGAGGACATTGCTTCACTGACCCATGTTGGTATCGTCATTGCATTCTTCCCGAATGAGGCAGATGGGTTGCCAGCCTCTGGATGGTCGCTCACCGCGGCTATTGGCAGCTCACACTGTCTGCCGGCCACTCACTGTAGCCTATGGCAGCCCACTGCAGCAGGGGCTGCAGCCTACACCTTCGCCGGGGTTCACACAGCCCAGGTGGAGCTGTTGTTAGCTGTAGAGGGCAGTGTCACTGGCCCTCATATGTGGGATCTGAACTGGGGCTGCTGGCATCCCAAACCAGCTCTTAACCACCGCACCACTCGCCTGGCCCCTTAACTTTGTCTTTTACAGGAAACCTGACAAGTTGGTCACTTACTTTAAGCATTATAGAATACAGGCAAAAGCTAATTCCTTTGGTCAAAATACTCTGTATGCCACAACTGCCAGTATCAGAAATACTATTTAGGGGTTGTAATCACATGTCCTGAGATAGGAAACAAAATTCACTTACTGTATTGTTTTTCCGATGGCACCTGGCCTTCCATAATCGGAAATAAGGACTTCCCATTAATAAAAACCACTGCAGCACATTTTGTGGTTAAGTCAATTGTTTTTCTCCTTGTGGCACCATATTTGTAAAGGTATTAAGTACCTGGGATTTATGCTAGAGTTGATTTATAAGTCAAATAATGCACAAGTTCCCTTTTAGAAAAAATGTTTTGTTGTCACAATTACTTTAATCCATAATTACATTCCAATAATCTGACATATCATGCTTTAGCAATTATAGAAGTGTGATTTTTGACACATGGCAATATTATATGTTAGGCAAATGTAAAATGCTAAAAGATGTGAACCACTTTTCCTCTGTTTAAGTTTAGAGTGCTGCAAAATGTAGGTAATAGTTTTCAGTTAACATAATAAGCCTATAATACAGCATTCTAAATCATAAAGACTAGGAAATACAAACCTAAAGAAGGTAATTCCTTTGCCAAATGGCAAAATTTTGGCAAATCAATACAGTACTTTGTAATAAAATAAAACTAGGTTGTATTTGTTGGAATCATATGTCACTTTAGTGATAATTTCAACTATAAAAAAAATACCATTTAAGTGCAAGATCAAATTACTAAGTCTTTTCCTCAAAGTTTATAGCAGAGCTAGTTGTTTTATACAAATTAATATGGCTTTCAAAATTATATAATTTACTTCTTTTAAAGTGCATTCCTTCTTGTAAACTGTGGAGTTAACAGGGCAGAGCGAATGTCATGTGTATATAAAATGTGCTGTTTCCTTCTGGAGGTTGGCTCCAAACCACTCATGAAAATCTTTAAAATTCTACTTTAAGAAGCTCAAACATGCCAATGACAAATTAATTTTTCAAATATTGGTAAGTCTTCCATAAATAGGGGAACCCTCAATTATATTTGCATATATAGTTACATATATAGTTCTTTCTGTGTGCGTGAACCAACATGACCTCTTCCAATTCAAATACTGTAAGTTTATTTTTCTTATTTTGCTGTGCTGGCTAGTATCACCTATTCAATGTTGAACAGAAGCGGTCACAAGTGGGCAAGCTTTTTTTCCCCGCTAATTTTAAAGATGTGCTTTCAATATTTCTCTTTCAAAAATTATACTTATTATAGGTTTTCAGTAAATACTCTGTATCAAATTAAAGCAGTTCCCGTCTATTAATTAATTGCCAAGCGTTCATAGCATGAATAGCTTTTGAAAAGGATGGAACATGTCCTTTTCATCTAAGGAGAAACTCATATGGTTTTCCTTTTGAAAACTGAAAAAGTGATGGATTACACTGATTTTTTTAATGTTAAAAATCTTTTTTTTTAAGAATATGAAAGTTTATTTGAGCCAAAACTGGCTACAATTGCCTAAGCAGCAAGATCTCAAATGCTCCAGAAAAATGACAGTTTTGCAGTTTTTTTTATGCATTTAAAATTAAGGATGGGAAGTAAGGAAGATTACTAAAAAGTGGAAGAAAACAAGGCAGGGGCTGGATTACAGGTGAGTTAAGTATTTGCCCTCTTGGGGGTGGTTATGTTTATTTTAAAGGTATGTTAACCTAAGATGCATAGTAACAACCAATAGGCTTTGCTTAAGGCAAAGAAAACCTTTTACTAAAGTTACATGCCTGGGGCATGACTACCCACCGTGACCTGTCCAGTTAGGAATTTATGACGGAATCACTCAGTGAGGTTGCATTCCATAGAACCCCTCTTTCATCCATATGGGTTTATTCTCCACACTTTAAACTCTTGGAAACATCAACTTGAAATAGGAAGGAAGGAGCCCTGCTCCACAGGACACAAAAGAAATTCAACAGGTTCCAAAATTAGGAAGATAGACTAAAAGATCTTCCATTCTTGGAACAAATCCAATTTTGCTATAATGTATTCATTTTTTGTATATACTGTTGGATTCTATTGGCTAATTATTTTTTATGATACTTACAGCCATAATTCAGAGGAGGATGGTAACTCTAATTTTCCATTCTTCTGTTCTTACTTGGTTTTGGCATTAAGCTTATGCTAACCTCTTCTAGAGTATGTATTACACTCTTGCAGTTCCTTGAAGGTTTAGGAGAAGTCATCTATAAGCTGTTGTGAATGTTCTTATCTTAGAAAGATTTAAAATACCATTCAACTTCTTTGATGATTTTCTATGTCATCTTGAGTGAGTTCTGATAATTTGCATTTTTCTAGGAAATTCACCATTTGGTCTAAGACAAAACATTATTGTTAGAAAATGATGGATAGTTTAAATCTCTTCTTTCTGTGTTCTCTTTATCATTTGTATAAGTGTTATTTGTGCTTTTTTTTTTCTTGGTAATTTTGCCACAGGGTTTTGTTTTTTGGTGTTTTTGTTGTTGTTGTTGTTGTTGTTGTTGTTGTTTTGAGGTCAGTGTCACTGACCCTCATATGTGGGACCTGAACCGGGGCCGCTGGCTTCCCAAGCCAGACGCTTAACCACCACGCCACTTGGCTGGCCCTGAGGTTTTTTTTTGGAGGTCTTTTTGTTTATTTTTTTTGGTGGTCCATTCATTTCTGCTCTTATTTTAATTATTTCCTTTCTTCAATTTTCTTTGCATTCACTCCATTTTTCTTTTACCAAATTTCTGAGATTATTAACTCACTGTTTCTTACTTTAAATAGATCTTACTTTTAAATAGATGTATTTATGGCTGTACTTTTTAAAAACACTCCTATCACCACATTCTATAATTTATATTTAGTGTTTGGATTAGTTTCCTGTGGCTGTTGTAACAAATTAGCACAAGCTTGGTGGCTTAAAAAAACAAAAACATATTCTCTCACGGTTTTGGCAGTGTGGAATCAGTATCCCTGGGTCAAAATCAGGATGTCTGCAGGAATGTGCCCCTTCCAGATGCTCTAGGGAGAAATCATTCCTTGACTCTTCCAGCTTCTGCTAGTCATCAGCATTCTTTGGCTTGTGGCCACATCACTGACACTTTGCCTCCTAATCACATTGCTTTCTGTCTCTATCTGCCTCCCTCTTATAAGGATAAATATGATTACATTTAGGGTTCACCTGGATAATCCAAGATAATCTCTCCATGTCAAGATCCTTAACTTAATCACACCTTCAGAGATCCTCTTTCCGTATGAGATAACATATCCACATTCCAGGGATAAAGACCTGATATCTTCGAAGGCCATTTTTCAACCTACCATGGTGTTTTGTCTGAAGTATTTTCCAGTGTCCATGACAATTTCTTCTAATATAGAAGCATGTTTTAAAAGGTCCAAAGGTGGAAGGATATTTTGGTTCTTTTTGTTACTGATTTCTAATTTTATTATGTGTAGACAAAGAATGTGATATGCATCACACTGTTTTCTTTTAATATCAATTGAAATTTGCTTTGTGGTGTACCATGTGGTAAATTTCTGTAAATGTTTTATGCATGCTTGAAAAGAATACATATCCTCTAATTTTAAGGTATGGCTTACACAGATTTAGGTATATATTCTAAAAGGGAAACTTGATTTACACACATTGCTGACACCAAATGTGTTGGTTTTTCACACCAAGCAATTCCCCAGTTCTCTGTAGACACCACCTGAGTATCCTACAATCTAATTCAATTCTGACACTAACTTCTTAGTTAAAGGTAAGGGCTCAGTCCCCCAAGACTGCCCTACATCAGACGCCAATGCAAGTAGTAGGCCCCCCTGGTTACCCACACTTCTGACTTGGCTACAAATAGGGGGTCCCCACAACCTCCTCCTCAGGTTTGATAATTTGCTATAATGGCTCATAGAACTCAGGGAAACATTTTACTTAACATTTTCTGGTTTACTATAAAGGATATTATAAAGGGTACAAATGAATGCCCAGATGAAGAGGTGCAAAGGTCAAGGTCTGGGAGGGTCTTGGCTCCTGTCCCGGTGGAGTTGGGATGTGCCACCCTCCAGCATGTGGATGTGTTCTTGTTCACAACCTGGAAGCTCTCTGAACCCGAAACCGGTACATTTAAGGTTTTTATTTATTTAGAGGCTTCATTAAGTAGGCATGATTGATTAAACCATTGGCTGTTGAGGATTAACTCAATTTCCAGTTCCTCTTCCCACCCCAGAGGTCAGCGGGTGGGGCTAAAAGTACCAACCAGCCCCCACAGCCTGAGAATCATCTAATTAGCACAAACTCTGGTATGGATGAAAGGAGCTTATAAATAACAAAGATGCTCCTTTTCCATCGAACATTAGGGAAATTCTAAGGGCTTCAGGAGCTCTCTGTCAGGAACTGGGGACCAAGACCAAATATATATTTCTTATTCTATCACGTTATCACAATTCATTATACCAACTTTTTAATTTTTGTTCTTCAAATCTTCCATAGCTTTGTCAGCTGCTGTCTGCTCACTCTAGCTATCAGTTACTGAGAAGTATGTTAACCACGCCACCCCCACATGATGCCCTTCACAATACTGGGAATGTTTGCACTGTATATTTTGAGGCTCCTTGTTATTTCCATACTAGTTTAGAATTATTTTATCTGCTTGGTTACATATCATTTCATAGTGGCCCTGCTAATTCATGATTTTGCCCTACAGTATATTTTGTTCTGTATTAATAAAGCTATTCCAGCTCTCGTAGTATTTGCCTAGCAACACTTTCCTCATCCTTTTAACTCTTCCTGTGTCCTTATATTTTAGGTGAATCTATTATAAATAACATACTCATATACTTGGGTTGTTTTGACTCTAATTATAGAACTTGATAATATTTGCCTTGTGCTTGATGAATTAAGCCATTTTCATGGTTTATGATTACTGTTATATTTGAATTTATTTATGCCATCCTATCTGTGCTTTCTATTTTCTGTGCTCTTTCTTTTCTTTTTTTTTTTCACCAATCCTGCTTTTTAGTAAATTGATAATGTTTATGCTTACTCCTGTAATTTTTGTTATTATACACTATTTTTTATCTTTTGGTGGTGGCCATTCAACCTCTAACTGCACACTTGACTTACCAAAGTGTAAAATTAACCTTCCTACTCTCCTCCAAGGACATTGGATCTTTAATTCCAATCACTTCCTTCCCATCTTAACCTATCGACATCCACGATTTTAGTTTCACTCCCAACATTTGTCTTTGTTTTCTCTGAGCAGATTTGGATTTGACTTTTTTTTTTTTTTGAGGAGGGCAGTGTCACTGGCCCTCATATGTGGGACCCAAACCGGGGCTGCTGGCTTCCCAAGCCGCCGCTTAACCACAGCGCCACTCGGCCAGCCCAAGGATTTGACTTGTTTAATGTACTCATAAATGTGCCTACATCTTTCTACCCTACTGCTTCTTTTCTTGCCCCTTTCAAGGTTTTCTTTGTCTTCGGCTTTCAACAGTTGGACTACAATGTGCCTGGGTATGGATCTCTTTGATTTATCTTACTTGGAGTTCATCCACCTTATTGGATGGGTAAATGTTTTTCATCAAATTTTAGCAGTTTTCGGCTATTATTTTTTTAAAATATTTTTTCTTCCCCTTTTTTTTTCTCCCCTCTTTGTGAACAGGGCCAGCTTCATAAGCATGCAGTCGGTGCAATCATACAGGGCCCCATGCTCATAGAGAGGCACCCTACGCTTGGTGTTCAATGCTCTTCAGTCACTGTCTTGAAATTCTTAATAATTGTATTTTTGAATGTGTTGTAAAAGTGAAGTCCAATGGAATAATGAAGCATGCACCCGGGGCTTGGAGCATCAGCTCACATGTAGTCCAGCCTCCCACCACCTCCCAGCCTCCCCAGGGTGGGTTCTCAGCCACCGGCACCCCATTCCCCACCCAGTGACTGCCACCCTCAGCCCCCAATGAGGACTTCGTTGTGGATGTGGCACATGTCCCACACAATGAGCTGTAGGGCCAGGCCCCAGGCACCTACAAGGGCCTGCACTCATTCCCACAAGTATCCCCATGCCTGCGTGTGCACAATTAAATAGCCAAAACAAAGCAAACAAAACAGAAGGGCACAGAGAGACTGCACAATAAAGGAAAGGACCTCACATGTCATGTCTGGGACCCACACATTACATAGCCAACCCTGCTTCCAGGACATAAGAGTATATGTTGATTTACCTGATAGCATTTCACGTGGCTCGAGGCTCTGCCAATTTTTCTTCATTCTTTTTTCTTTCTAATTGTTAGACTGAATACTCTGTATTGACCCATTTTCAAGTTTGCAGATGCTTTCTTCTATCATCTCAAACCTATTGTTGTGTCTACCTAGTGAATTTCTCATTTCAGCTATTGTACTTGCCAACTCCAGAATTTCTATTTGGTTCTTTTTAAGTAATTTCCATCTCTTTATCGATACTATTGGTAATTGTTGTACTTTAATTCTTTTAACATGTATTCCTTTTGTTCTGTGAACATATTTATAATAGCTGATTTAAAGTCTGACTACTAACCCCAGCTCCTGGGCCCTTTCAGCCAGTTTCTAGTTACCGCCTTATCGTGTGTTGGGCTATGCCTTCCTGTTTCCTTCCATGTCAGGCAGACCAATTTGTGTGTCAGCCTAGCTGTGTTATCTGGAGCAAGCTACTTTAACTCTCTGGGCTTCATTTCCCCCAAATGTGAGCTAGAAATTCCTCTTTTGGGAGGATTAAATGAGATCTACCTGACAATTTTTTTGTTGAAAGTTGGACATTTTAGATAATATACCGTAATTCTGGATTCTGATCTCCCAGGGGTGGTGGTTACAGATTTTGTCATTGTTGTTGTTTGCTGGTTGGCTGGTTGGTTTGTTTAGTGACTTGCCTGGACTAATTCTATATAGTTTGTCTTCCCTGCAGTGTGCAGCCACCAAAGTTTCTGTTCAGTTTTATTTGTGGGTGTTTTTTTAACTCTTGTTTTTATTTTTAAGCCTGGCTTCCTAGGTCTCACCTCTGAATCAGCAGAGTTTGGTCAGTTTGCCTTAAACACCTTCAACCCATGCCTTCTGCCTTTGCCAAGAGGATCTATGTGGGACACACAAAGGTAAGGCAGGTTACAGTCAGACTTTACTTTCTGCCTCACAAGGCCTCGTGGCCGGCAAGAGACCTGGGGCTGGGATCCTCTCCTGCATGCATATGCAGCCCTTAGTATGTGCACTCTTTGAAATCCCCAAGAATATGTTGGAGCATTCTCCAAGCCCCCTGCAGCTATCTAGTGCCCAACATCTCTTTTTTAAAATGCCGACTGATGTCTTGCTTGTCCCAGACAGCATTATAGCCTTAGGCGACTGTGATATCAGTCTTTCCCAATTGTTTGCCACCAATTGATATTATTTTCAACATTACCTCTCACCAAATCAGGCCAGCCGCCCCAGCAGCAGTGAGGCTGCTAGTTTTCATGGCTACCATGTCATCTAGAGGTGAGGGGAGGGAAATGGGAGCAGTCTGGAGATAAAATGCCTCAGATCCCACTGTTATTACCAAGATTCAGGAGTTTTTCTTGAATAAATGCCCTTCAATTTATTGTATGCTTTTAGTTAACTTCCAGGGTACTGAAATCATTGTATTTGATAATTTTGTCAGTTTCATTGCTTTTTTTGAGGAGAAGATTTGCCAAGGTCTTCCCTCTGTCACGTCCCCTCTTCATTTCTCACTACTTCTTATAATGCTCTAAGAAGAAGTTTCTTCTTTGTAAAGCAAATCCAGTAGCAATTCTTTTAAAAAGGCTCTGTGAGAGATAAAGTCTTTTTTTTAATCTTTTTTCTTATAGGCCCATTCAAAATTATGTTTAAGATTCACAATGTTGCTTCATTCTTGAAAATTATGACTCAACAATTCTGGAAAATTCTTAGTCATTATATCTTCAAATATCTCTACCTCATTTTTTCCATACTCTTTCTGGAACTCTATTAGACATATTCTGATTCTATTGTCTGTGTCTTCTAACTTCTTTTTCATTTTTAATAATTTCAGCTCTCTGTGCTTCTTCAAATCTCTCTTCCAGTTCACTAATTCTCTCTTTTATTGTGTTCAATTAGCTGTTAAACACACCCATTGAGGCATTTATTGTGATCTTTGTTTCAATGACTATTCTTTTTTTTTTTCAGCTGAGCCATCCTGCCACCTATTGGTAGCATAGCGGCAGCTCAGCTCGGGCTGGGCATCGAACTGCTGTTGCTCAGAGCTCAGCTCACACTCTTGAGCGAGCGCTTAACCAACTGAGCCACTCGGCTGGCCCAATGACTACTCATTTTTAGAAACTCTATTTGGTTCTTTGTTAAGTCCTGTGAGTTTGATAGTGTTTGTTTTCTTAAGGTTTAGGTTTCTTATTTTATGTCTTGAATAATTTTCAACATACTAAGTTTTACATTCTCTTTCATGTTGTTGTATAATCTCAATATCTAAGGGCTCTGATTGTCCGAACTGTTGTACTTTGAGTCTCACATGTGGAAAGGGCTTCAGCATTTAACTGTAAATCATCATTTGTTTTTGTCTTTCATTTTATTTTGAGAATCCCTTGCAGCCTGGGGACATACCTTCAGGGCTTCCCAGCACCCCATCCTCACTTTTTTTTTCTTCCTCAGGAGTATCTTTAGTTCTGTTCATTTCTTGTCTTGCAAGTTACTGAACCATTCTTATGAAGTGATCTGGAATCCCACACACATAAAGCCAGGTCAGGGGCTTTGAATTCTCAGGCTGAGGCAGACAAGCTTATCACCTCCCTGGGTAGACACATTATCTCTAGCCTATGCTTTCACTGAGAGTGTGGCTTTTTAAGGGTCAAGCTGTACAGGGCTCTTGGGTACAATTTCCATTATAGGTGGGCCCAGGCTTCCATATATATATATATAATGTCTGTCTGTACATACACACACACACACACACACACACACACACACACCCCACCATGGGCATCCTGTATCATCCCGTATTTTTTTTTCTGGCAACCCTAGTGCAGGGCCTCATCTCCTGTCATTCTTGGTTACTGACCCTCATTGACACCTAAGGGAAGACACATTATCAACTCACTGGCTGTCATCTATGATGTTTAATCCCCTATTTCTTTCTGGACTCATGGGATTTCGCTGTCTTTCATGGGAGCTCAGCTGTGCATTTAGAATAAAAATTTTTAATTTTATCACACATTTCAAAGACTTTTAATAGGAGAGTTTTTTGGTTATCTTAGCTTGCCAAATCAGAAACATATGGAGAGGTTTTTCAGAGTCTGTTTCAAAGCTCCTCTTTCCCTGCCAAAATTCTGATACAGTGCCCTAGGGAGTGTGCAAAATCTGGGTGGAGTTGAGGCCAGAAATGGGATGGAGGTGGGAATCATTCTTGCATAATTTGAAAAACACATAACCCACTTCCCTAGTGTTCTGATTCAATTCCTGGTGTTTTAGACTTGTACCCCAGTGCCTAATGCAGTCACTTGGCATTATGAGCCAATGTCATGGCTCATAAAAGATACTGGGTAAATGTATGGTGAATGAATAAATGAATGTATGGATACTTAATTATTGGCAGACACTTTGTGATCAGAGTAAAATAACGAGAGTGTCCATTGTGCGGGTCTGATATGCAATCAAGCTACAGTAACTGACCAATCCCAGCTCATAGTAACTGCTCAATAAAAGTCCATTTTCTCTTACTCTAAAACAGGGAAGAGGAAATCACCACCATCTCGTGGGTTTGACAGGCTCAGGTCGGACTAATTCCAGGGCGTGGACAACCTGGGAAACATGTCGGTTGGCCTAAATTCCATTCTGTGGATTTGTACCCACTAGTGCTTGATGAATGGGCCAGTGAGCCTGGAAAACAGGCCCTAGGGGTTGTGTCCGGTCTGTATTAGGCACAACCTCGTCATCTGTTTCGGGTGTGGCACAGGAACACCTTTAGTGAGTCAGCACTCAGGAGGGCTTCTTCTGCCTCCTAAACCTCAGCCTTCCTTCTGCGTCCCCTCCCCACTCCTCCATTCTGTCCTCAGCACTTTCCTCACTCTGACTCCCTCCAGACAGCTCGTCCTCCAGCACAGCTGCCCAGGGGCTCCAGCTCATCCTCTCTCCAGCCTGTAGCAGGAGGGCCCATAGGCTCTCCAAAAGCCTTGTGCCCAGACACGAACTTCTCTCTCCTCCACACTGTGCCCTTCTTCTGTGATTCCATATCCAGAATATACCCTCGTTTCCATCCTCCCCTTTCCAAATCTGCTCAGTCACCGAGTCTCCAGGATGCAATCAGGCCTCTGCCTGAGGCCAGCCACAGTACTGCCTCCAGCATTATCACACCTCCTGACTCATGTCCACCATCGAGCTCAAGGATGGTGGCTCCTGAGCCTGATCAGAACCTCACACCTGCTTTGTCTGCCTCTAACGGTGGTTTACTTTGCTTTTGTTCTTAAATGGGCCAACACTATGAAGTAGAAGATGTCACATATTTTTATTTTATTTTATTTATTTATTTAAAGATTTTATTGGAGAATTGGGGAAGGGGAACAGACACGTTACAGTCCTTTTTTGTTCTTCAGTCTAGTTGTGGAGGACGTTGCTTCACTGGCTCATGTTGGTATTATCATTGCGATCTTCCCGGGTGAGGCAGATCAGTGGCAGGCCTCTGGATAGCCGCTCACGGTGGTTCTTGGCAGCTCACGCTGGCTGCTGGCCACTCACTATAGCCTATGGCAGCCCACTGCAGCAGAGGCTGCAGCCCACTCCGTCGCCAGCCATCTTAGTTATAGAAGCAACCAGGTGGAGCTATTATTCACCATCTAAGCTATTGAGGGCAGTGTCACTGGCTTTCATATGTGGGATCTGAACCAGGTCTCCACTGCTCAGAGCTGGCGTCCCAAGCCAGCTCCTAACCAACCCACCACTTGGCCGGCCCACATATTTTTTTTTTTTTTTTAAGATTTTATTGGGGAATTGGGGGAGGGGAACAACGTTGGGGAATCGGGGAAGGGGAACAGACAAGTTGCTGTCCCCTTGTTCTTCAGTTTAGTTGCGGAGGACGCCGCCCCACTGCTGGTATCGTCACTGCGCTCTTCCCGGATGAGGCAGATCGGTCGCTGGCCTCTGGATGCCGCTCACCGCGGCCACCGGCAGCTCACTCTTGGCTGCCAGCCGCCCACGCCGGCTGCGGGCCACTCACTGTAGCCCATGGCAGCCCACTGCAGCAGGGACTGCAGCCCACACCATCACCGGGGCCCGCACAGCCCAGCTCCAGGTGGAGCTGCCGCCAGCTGCAGAGGGCAGTGTCACTGGCCCTCATGTGGGATCCGAACCGGGGCCGCTGGCATCCCAAAACCAGCGCTCAACCAATGCGCCACTCGGCCGGCCCCCACATATTTTTAAAAAAAGAAAAATTCTGGCTGAATTTGAGAAATTTGCTGAGCCTACATGCATTTCACCCCGTTGGAGTGAATATCAGCTCTCCCCAAGTGGCAGCTGTTTCCTTCAGAGAGGACTCAACTCCTCATAAATACAGACTCCAAACAGTCTGCCTTGCCCCTGTTACCGGCCAACCGAGCAGCCCCCCCCCGCCCCACCCACTGAGAAATGTTTAAGTTTTCTTTTCTATAGAAATGTTAAGTATAGGAAACGTTAAGTCTCCTCCCTAGTTCTTTAGTTTCTTAGCTCTTGGCTTTGATTACTCTTCTAACCAGTTTGTGATTCCTAAAGATCCCCACTTCTTTTTTTTTTTTAATAAGTATTTTTTTTTTTTAAGATTTTATTGGGGAATTGGGGGAGGGGAGCAGCGTTGGGGAACCAGGGAAGGGGAACAGACAGGACATTGCTTCACTGGCCCATGTTGGTATCATCATTGCTCTCTTCTCGTGTGAGGCAGATTGGTCGCCAGCCTCTGGACGGCCTCTCACAGTGGCTCTTGGTAGCTCACACCGGCTGTCAGCCGCTCACGCTGGCTGCTGGCCACTCACTGTAGCCTATGGCAGCCCACTGCAGCAGGGGCTGCAGCCTACACCATCACTGGGGCTCTCAGCCCAGCTCCAGGTGGAGCTGTTGTTAGCTGTAGAGGGCAGTGTCACTGGCCCTCATATGTGGGATCCGAACCAGGGCGGCTGGCGTCCCAAGCCAGCTCTTAACCAATGCGCCACTTAGCCGGCCCTAACCTGCTTCTTAATTGCTTTGTAAATCAGCTTCTGAATCCTAAACAATATAAGTCTCCTACCCCTGCTTCAGATAACTACTTGAAAGCCTGTGACTTCCTAATATCCCCCAGGCCACTAAGCTAAATGCCAAACCCATTCTGGGCCCAGACAACTGACACCACCTGAGTGACGGGCTAAATGGCCACAGGTTTCATGAGAGCTAATAGATTTATTAACTAAAATCTATTTTTCCTCATTCAGGGGACTTGGGGATACAGATGAAACCCCAACAAGATTGCCAGTCACGACAAAAGAAGCCAACACTGTCTTCCAGGTGGAGCTCGAGACCCCTTCCTCTCATCTGAGATCAGCTAGGGTGAGAGTTCCGTGAACCCAATAGGCAGGGACAGCTCTACGCCCCTGCCCAGCAGGAAGCAGATACAGAAGAAGAGTCCTTCTGTCCCTAAACTTCCCATAGAGATTTTTATGGGGATCACGTCTCTCAAAGGGAAAACTAGGCTGGCAGTTAGGGGCAGGCATTCGGTCTCTGCATTCCTACATGTCCCACAGAATGCGACAGCCCAGAGGACCTCCCCACTCCACCCAGAACTCCTCTTTGTATTGTAATTACCTACCCCTGTGGGAAAATAAATGGGCACAAAATACCCAACTAGACCAGACCAGGCACTCACACCTGTGCAGTACCTCTTGTCAATCACGAGTGCCTATCAAGCGGTCCCACACCCAAGGGGAACAGCCCATTCTAGAGAAAGTAGATAAAAACCCCAAGTCCTGGGAAGTTCGCCCTGCTCTTTTTGACCGCTTCTTCCCTTTTTGACCGCTTCCTCCCTTTGAGCCTTTTGAGCCTCGCCTTTGTGCATGGCCTGCTCCCAACACGTTGGAATGTAATTTCTAATAATGGGCCCTTGAGCCAGTCTCTACTGCTGGGGTCTACTTCTACTTCTTTGAAATGTACTATCTCTTCTAATAAACTATTTTTTACTCCGGTATCTTGTTCAATTCTTTGCTTGAGTTGCCAAGGACCTGGACTTTGCGCCAAAAAGGGCCCACTCTCCGACAACAGCCCGACAGGCCCTTAAGATTAAGGCTCCTGTCTCTCCAGTCCATCATTACCCTCACTGATCCCAACTAAAGTAGCAAAATTGATCCTGCCATTTAGCAGCTTGTCTAAGCCCCTGAAAAGGAAATCAGCTTCCTTAACCTGGTATTCAAAGCCCTCCCCCATTCTATGCATGCTACCTCTCTGGTCTTACCCCAGCCCTTCTGCCCCTGGAGCACCACAGCTTACTGCTTCCCAGGTCTTCTCACATTTCCTAAGTGAATCCTGCTTTCCCAGGCCTTTCTGCATATAAATTGGGCTTTTGGGCCTCCTTAGTTTACATAAGAATGATTGCACGGGGCTATATACATAAGTGTGTACACTAATGTCCATGTAAGAAATGTCCAACACGTAGAGAATTTTTATAAGTTTGAGCAAACTGATGACATCTGTTGGGGAGCAAGATCTCAAGTGTTATGGAGAATGTGTTTTGCAGTTGCTTTTATGCATTTGAAATTAAAGAGGAAAGTGAGGAGAGGACATCAAAGTGGGGATTGGAGTACAGGATAGTTGAGGTTAGGTGCTCTCTTGAGGGTGGTTATTCTAAGCATTTCACAGATGTGTTAACCTAGATGCACAGAAACAGTGGACAGGGCTTTGCTTAAGGCAAAGATAAGCCTTTTACTAAAGAAGTTATATGCGTGGGGCATCACTACCCAACATGACCTGCCCAGTTAGGAATTTATGATCAGATTACCCTGTGAGGTTACTGTCCATAGAACCCCTTCCTTCATCCACACTAAATATGAAACACTGACCAATAGGCTGTCTTTGAGGAGAGATTATTCCCAAACTTTTAATTATAAATTTCAAACACTAGGAAAAGTTGAAATGATAAGTTAATGAATTCCTAATGTCTACCACCTACATTCAACAATTGTTACCATTTGCCTATGTGTACAGGGTGGGTGGGTTGGCTGGTTGGTTTTGTGGAAACATTTGAAATTAATTAATTCGCGAACATTGTTAACATTTCACTTCCTGAATACACTGAATACCTCAGCATGCATCTCCTAAAAATACATCTCTTCAAAACCATAATACCATTATCAGACTCAAGAAAATTAACAATTAACAATAATTCCCAGTACTACCTAATATCTAGTCCATAGTCAGTTTCCCCAATTGTATAGCTGTTTTATTATTGTTCTGTCGGTCACATCCAGATCCAACCAAGGCCAAAGGGCTACCCTGTCTGTTGTTTCTTTATTCTCTGTTACTCTAAAACATTGCGGCCGCTAATCCACTGTCCCTTTTTCAAGAGACCAGGCCAACTGTCTCCTGTAAAGTCCCACCTTTTGGATTTGTCGCATTTTCTTGAGGTGTCGTTTAACACATTCCTCTATCCCCTGTATTGCCTATAACTGGGAAGAGAAGTTAGATGTAAGGGTGGGACTGGGCTCACAATTAAACATTCTGACAAGAATATCTCATGGGTGATCAGGGTACACAGGGGAAAGGAGTTTGATTTACTCCCTGTGTTTAGACTGATATTTGGAATGAACTGGCGGACATGACATGGGAAAAGGAAAAGCTACATGTGGCCTGAGCTTCCTCGTGAGATGGTGAGCTCCTTGTCGCCGGGGGTGTTCCAACAGAGGCTAGAGTGTTGTCACACAACAGCCTACCCGTCTGCCGCCATGCATCTTCCCATAAAGAGTGGAGTCTATAAAGACAGATCCTTTTAGGGACATTGCTTTAACATTATGCCTATTCTGTTTGTATCCCTGTTTGGCTCCAGAAGATGGCTGGTTAGTCAATGACAGATAAGATTCCTCAAGGGAGGAACAACCTAAGACAGGCAGTCGTGTGGGCACCATAAGGAGAAATCACAGAGTTGATGAGAGTGGACACAGATCCCCTGTCTTGGAGCTGACAGCCTGCTTATGGACTTAATAATGTGATAACATCTGTCTTCCATGTAGTATTATCAGTGAGTTTCGGCATAAGAGGTTTCTGTCTCTTAGGGAGGTGCATGTACAATAACTAAGTACATCGTGGGGCAGCCTGCAGGCATAGGTGATTTGGTCCTGAGCTAAGTTCTTTTGTTTTGTTTTGTTTTGTTTTTAAAGATTTTATTGGGGAATTGGCGGAGGGGAACAGCGTTGGGGAATCGGGGAAGGGGAACAGACAAGTTGCTGTCTTTTTGTTCTTCAGTTTAGTTGCGGAGGATGTTGCTTCACTGTTGGTATCGTCATTGCGCTCTTCCCGGATGAGGCAGATCGGTCGCTGGCCTCTGGATGTCGCTCACCGCAGCTATTGGCAGCTCATGCTTGGCTGCCAGCCGCTCATGCTGGCTGCTGGCCACTCACTGTAGCCTATGGCAGCCCACTGCAGCAGGGGCTGCAGCCCACACCATCACCGGGACTCGCACAGCCCAGCTCCAGGTGGAGCTGTTGTTAGCTGTAGAGGGCAGTGTCACTGGCCCTCATGTGGGATCCGAACCGGGGCCGCTGGCATCCCAAAACCAGCGCTTAACCAATGCGCCACTCGGCTGGCCCCTGAGCTAAGTTCTTAGTTATGAGACTCACCGTGGAAGATACATTGACCCTTTCTTGTGTGTGAGACAATAAAAGGAGCACTCAGGCCCAATTTGGGGCTCAGTCTGTGAGACTTGAGTCCCCTGGCCCCACATGCATTTCTGCTCCCATTTGTGTGTCTCTTTCTTAACCTTTCGCCGTCCCTTCTCGTTCTCCCACTGCTCTGTCATGCAGGACGCGACACTAGAGGACCTGTTGCTTTGGTTACAGCACCACACTCCCCTCGCCTGCTCCAGCTGGATACTTTAAGGAGTGTTTTGGGCTGTGACAATAACTGAAAATGTTGATAAGACAGTGGACACTCATGGCTCTGCAACAGGTGGGATAGTCTCATAAAAAGAACTGTCTCACCCAAGATGCTATTGAGAACTTCTGGGTGAGAGGCTTGGTTAGAAAATAGCTGTCAACCTTCTTTTAGCAATGGAAATATTTTTCAAAGAGCTTCACAGGCCAAGACTACAGAATCACAGGGCCTAAAGCCAGAGTGCCCCACTGTGGCTCCTCCAGAACCCTAAGGCACCAAAGACACGAGAAAACCACTGAGCTCAGTGGCCTGAGATCCAGGCGCTTCTCAAACTCTCTGCCTCTATCACAGGAGCAGGACATCCATTCCAGCCCTTACAGCCACCATCCATCACTCAGGCTCCAGGTACCTGCAGGCAAACGCTGACCCTCTCAGGTTCAAGTGAGGGGAGAGCAGTGCCCACCTGCTCTTACAAGGACTTCAGGAAGCACAGCACAGCCAGTGTCTGGCTTATGTCCGGGGCTCCATAATGTTCATTAAAGCCAAATCCAAATTTCATTTATTCTCTTGAATTAGAAATACATTTTACATGGTAGAAAATTCAAAAGGTGTGAACAATTTATACTGCAGCTGTCCCCAGCAGATGGAGATATGTTCTTTCCCCAAGCACACACTTGGTTTTAACGGGCACATACGCCTCTGTTCCTTGCTTCTTTCCACCTCGTAACCTCAGAGATCACTTCATTCCAGTACATGGAAAGGTTTCTCGTTCCTTTTTTTGTAAACTTTTATGTGTAATACACATACATAAAAGTGCACATAAGGTAAAAGCTCAATGAATTCTCACCAGGTGAATGCACCCATGTGACCAGCACCCCAAGGTAGACACAGCAGGTTCCAGTCCCCCAATGCCAGCATCGTGCTACCCACAAAAGTAACCACTACCCCGACTCCTAACACTGGACTTTAGTTTTGCCTGCTTCTGCATTTTAATTTTTTTTTAATTTTTTTATTTTTTGAGGGCAGTGTCACTGGCCCTCATATGTGGGACATGAACTGGGGTCACTGGCTTCCCAAGCCAGCACTTAACCACCGCGCCACTCGGCCGGCCCTGCTTTTGCATTTTTATTATATACATAGACTCAGAATAGACTCTTTTGTGTCTGGCTTCTTTTACTCAACATTGTGTCTGTGAAATTCGCCCACATTGTATATCATTGTAGCTGACTCATTCTCACTTCTGTGCTATGCTAGTAAGGAATATATAACCATTTATTTATCCATCCTACTGTTGATGGGCATCTGGGCAGGTTCCAAGGCTTAGTTATAACTAACAGTACTGCTGCGAACATTCTAATATATGCCTTTTGATGAACAAACTTGTTAGGTATTTCTGATAAAAACTCATAGGTACCTGTGTGTGGATGCCTCATTCATTTTTAAGGCTGCACAGTATATCACTCTGTGGATGAACCATCATCTATAGATATTTAAATTGCTTCCAATGTTTTTGCTGAAATAAACTTGTACATATATCATTTCCCGCAAGTATGAGTATATCTGTATCTTAAACTCTGAAAGTTGTTGTGTTTCAGGATTCTGTATAAGATTTGTTCCATTACTAAAATAAAATTTAAAACTACTCTTCTACCCTTTCTCCCAGTGTCTCAGTACAGGCACTCTTAGCATTTTAGGCAACTTTTACTGTGTAAATTGGACCAAAGAATTGGATTCATTAAATGTCAATTGCACTCCCTAGTCACTGAGTGAATTAAAAAAAAAAAAGTCCCCACACATTTCCCACGTTGAGAAGAGCAGTACTTCTACTGGGGGCTATGGTTATAACCAAGACAGGAATTGCCTCATTGGTGTTCTTGATTCATATTACACCCCTGTTGGAATATCTCCCGTGACAGGGATCTCACTACCTAGCAAGGCAGCCCTTCCATTTTCAGACAGCGCTGATCACTGACCAGTTACTCCCCGTCCTGTATCTTTCAGCTATTAACCATATTCACTTCTCTCAACATGTGGGTCATAAATCTAACCCCTCTTCAGCCTCAGCTTTCTCTTCTGGCTAAAAATCCTTAGGTCTTCCTCATTTTACGTACACATAGGACAGTTTCCAGGCCTTTCAACATACTGGGAAGGAGCACTGTTTTATTTATCTAACTCTAACACTGTACTGCTCAGAGCTGATAGGCCTCCCTCACCAGTCAGGAGCATTCACTGTACTTGATTTAACCTTTGTTAGTTGAACTCTGTGCTCTCAAGTGATAGAAACCAACTCAAACTGGCTTAAGAAAAAGCAAAACAAAAATGAAATCCTAGGGCCAGCCAAGTGGCGCGGTGGTTAAGCGCTGGCTTGGGAAACTAGCGGCCCCAGTTCATGTCCCACATATGAGGGCCAGTAACACTGCCCTCAAAAAAAAAAAAAAAATAAAATCCAGTGGCTTACATAGCAGTCCCAGCTTATCAACTCGAGCAAGGGAGGATTTGCCTTCCTGCAAATGTGCATCAATCCAGGGAAACCACCGATTGACCTGCTGGGTCATGTACAAGCTGCTCAGGACCAATCATTGTCCCCGGGAAGATGGGTTCAGTGACTGCCGAAGCCTGGATCCTTTGTCCGCATGTGCAGGTGGTAGATGGGTAAATGCCTGAGAAACAGCGATGTTGGCAAGATAAAAATCAGTGGATGCATATGACATTACCTTAAAGATGGATGGCATTTACTTTTGGGGAACCAGAGACACTACATCTCAGAATGACTTTATGGATGACTACAAATTCCACATCAGTATGATTTAAAGCCAAATCTCACTTATCCTAAAGTAATGCTACTAGCTTTTTCAAAACCCCTCTGATTCGGCAACCATGTGTTGCAAGTCCATTTGCCAGCATTTCAGTAGATGGGTGGGATAGAAATGAACACCTTGTGGCCCTTGAACTGGAGGACCCACAGCACAGCACGGAGGCAGACATGCCACTAGACTGTGTCATGGGATCAGTGTTGTGAGAGGCTATGAGGTGGCACTTGTAATAAGTACGGAGAAGGAGTAGGCATTTGCCTGGTGGCCAAGTGGGAGCAGTGAGGATGGAGAGAGAAGAGGGCTTTCTGGGAAGTGGGAACAGCGTGTGCAAAGACACGGATGTGAGCAAGGACTTAGAGTGTCTCAGAACCACTAGGGGTCCAGCACCATAGGAGGACATAGTGTTGGGGAGAGGCTGGGGGTGGGGCTGATTGAGTTGGCAGGAGCAGTAGGCCACTTCTAACTGAGCGTGGTGACACCTGTAGCCCCAGAGTCACCAAGTTCCCTGGCTTTTACAATACAAACAGCCATCATTCCAGCACCTGTCCCACAGAGTCTCAGGAAGCTCAGTGTCTTCCCCACCAAATGTTTCTGAGGTCCCCCCAAGAGGGGTGCATCTCAATATTGTCCCTTGTCACCACTTACCTGACTTGTTGCTTCAGATAATCTTGTCATGCTCCTCATTTTGTTCAAGCTCTCTGATCTGCTTCACCCTCAAAATGTGGACCTTCCCTTTCTACCTAAGGTTTGAACTCTCAGAGCAGAATTCCAGTGCAGAAAAGAAAAACCCAGAATGGGTATTGGGCACTAGGCTCCTCCAGTCTCACGGCTGTGCCATGGAGGGTCCCTTCCAGTGTGGACTCCCACCCCTCAAAGCCTTTTAACTTCTCTCTTCTCTTTGGTCCCAGATCTTAATTAGAAAAAATTTTTTTTGGAATAAGAAAACAAGTTCAGAGATGCTCTCAACGGTGCAGCTTTTGCACTAGTTTGCCCAATCTTGCGTGTACCACCCTGTAGAGTGCATTTTGAAAACCTCTGAGCCAGTCCAAACAGGAACAAAAGCAAATCTGCAAGTGCCTCGATATATAAACCATCCCATCTTTAAAGTGATGATCAGATCTCTACTGATGAACAGTGGAGGGTGTTCCTTGCAGGGCTTTCTCCATCCAGTTTTCCATGTGCTTCCATAAGGACTAAATGAGAACATAAGAGAGTAATTCGCTAGCCGGGAAACCAGCACACAGTAGGTACCCAAAAGTTTGCTGGACTTGAATATAAATCTTACTTTTTTTTTCTTTAATAAATCTTACTTGATCAGATAATCACAAAAATATTTTTTGAAAAGAGAAGTCATCACTTGATTTCAAAGCAGACATTTCTTTCCTGTTGTGTTCCTACAGAACTGCCTCTGTCACTGGACTCTCCCACTTGCCTCCCCCATGGATGTAGGTAGGTCTCCATGATGCCTTATCAAAAGAGTGGCATTTCTACTGGTATTCCAGAGAAGATGGGAACATCCCAGCCTGAAACATCTGTACTGTCCATAAGAAACATCCAAACCTATAGAGAATATAGGGAAGGGGAACAGACAAGTTGCTGTCTTTTTGTTCTTCAGTCTAGTTGTGGAGGACACCCCTTCCCTGGTCCATGTTGGTATTGTGATCATTTCACTCTTCCCAGCTGAGGCAGTCGGTCTCTCGCCATTGGACGACCGCTCATGGTGGTGCATGGCGGCTCTCGAGGCTGCCGGCCGCTCACAGTAGCTCATGGCAGCCCACTGCAGTCCCACTGCACTCCCACTGCAGCCTACTCCAACTCACAACAGCCCAGCTCCAGGTCAAGCTGTTGTTCACCATTTTAGCTGTAGAGGGCGCAGCATCACTGGCCCCCATGTGGGATCTGAACTGGCAGCCCTGCTGCTCAGAGCTCGCTCTCCCAAGCCAACTTCTAACTAACTGAGCCACTTGGCCAGCCCTGTAGAGAATATTTGAGTTTATTTGAGCCAAACTGACAACACTGCCAGAAAGGAAGATCTCAAATACTTCCTTGAGGATGGTTACGCCTTCAAGGGGTCTGGAAAAGAGGATTGCTTTGGCATTTCAAAGGTGTGTTAAGCTAGATGCACAGGAAAAATGGACAGGGCTTTCTTAGAAACCTTTTACTGAAAAAGTTATAGGCCTGGGGCGTGACTACCCACCATGACCTACCCAGTTAGGAATCTATGGTCAGATCACCCTGTGAGGTTACCTTCTGTTAGATTTATTACAGCATCCCTTTTCCCGTCCACAGCACTAATGTGTCACTATTGTCCAGGACCATATCAGGAGCAATGGCTGATGTTTATACATAAGGCCCTGCCCAGGAAGAAATTCCATCTCCCACCCTTGGTGCCCTCAGGAAGCTGGTGGGTGAGTTTGCAGTAGCACTGTCACCCATTCTTCTGTCAGGGGTTTACAAGTGTGAGTTTAGGGCCAGACCCCTCATTATAGTTCCATTAATTCCCTCTTAGTACCCAGACTCCTGTCCTCAGGTGGCTGCAGTCTACCCATGCACCAAACCCTTCCTCAGCACTGGCAGCCTGCAGGGTGAGCAAGATTATCCCTGCTTTGCAGGCACTTGCTGTCTGTCCGGCAGTTCAAAAGAAATCCATATGGCCTTTGATGAAGGGTATTCCACAGCAGTTGCCCTTGACAAGGACAACTGGGTGGCTTGGAACCCAAAGTGCGAGGGAGACAAAATTCACCATGTACTCCTGGATGAATTTTAAATCTTCCACATTGTGCATATAAAGCTTCCTTTTAAAAACAAATTTTATATATGTGTATACGTATACATATATACATATATGTATATATTAGAATAGAATATACATGTTAGAGTGTTTTGAGAGTATAGAAGTTGGACTTTCTAGAGGAGGTAATATTTGAGATTGGTTTCGAAAGAGAATTAAAATGTGCCCATGAGGAAAGTGGCAGGAGGTAATAGACAGGGCCTGCTGGGAAGGGGGAACAGCATGCACTTGGGAGAGCAGGATGTGTTTGGGGGAATCATGAGGTGTGTGAGGTTTAACTGAGGTACACCAGGCACCCCTGCTAGAGGAGGGGCTCTCCAGGAAGAGTGTGAGGGTCAGGAAAGGGCTGCAGTCAGACTAGGGGATAAGGAGAAGGAAGAAAGCCAAGGTTTCAAGAGTCAAAGAGGCTACCTGGGGTCCTGACTCTCACTCAGGGGTCCCTGATCCTTCGCAGCTCAGTCGCCCCCACACAGATGAATAGGCGGTGTCTAACACAGACCCAGCACACACCTTAGGGTCTGTCCTCCAGGCTCACTGGCCCATTCATCCAGCACTGGTGGGTCCAAAGCCACCGCATGGAATCTAGGCCAACTCACATGCTTCACTTGACTTCCATCAAGGTCGTCAGAGCTGGCCCGAGGTTGTCCACTCCCTGGAATTAATCTAACCTGAGTCTGCTGAGGCTCTGGGGCCATGGTCAGTTCCTCCTTCCTCTCTAAGGCTGCACTGTCCAACAGGAGAGCCACTTGCCACAGATAGCTATTTAAATTTCAATGTCAATTAATTAAAATGAAATAAAATTTAAAAATCAGTGCCACAGCCTCGTTAGCTACCTTTCAAGTATTCAATAGCTGTGTGAATACCTTCTCAGGTGTTTCTGACTTTGCAAACCTAACATTTTTCTAAAATATAGATAACCTAAATTTGGGCCGGCTGAGTGGCGCGGTGGTTAAGCACTGGCCTTGGAAGCCAACAGCCCTGGTTTGGTCCCACATATGAGGACCAGTGACACTGCCCTCAAAATAAATAAATAAATAAATAAATAAATAAATAAATAAATAAATAAATATAAAAAAAATAACCTAAATTGTTTCTCATCATATACTCTCTAAAATGGCCAATGAAACAGAATAGAAATTATTTCAAATGTATAGCTGAGTTCCCATGAAAGAAAGAAAAACAAGATGCCAGAAACAAGAGGGAACTGAGCCCCACAGATGACAGCTAATGTGTCTGCCCTGGGCTGAGGTTGGGGTGAGCAGCAGAGGCTTGGGCTTAAATCCCAAGCAGGGACAGGAAACACCTTGGGGTGCACCTAAGGTCAGAGTGCAGCTAAGATCTCGGCATAAAGCTGGACCCTTGAAAAGCCACACTCAGCAAAAGGGTGAACTTGAGAAAATGTGCCCCTCGACAAGCAGGTGACAAGCTTGTCTGTTGCAGCCTGAGATCCAAAACTCTCAGCCCAGCATGGTATAGTTTGGGATGTCAATTTACCAAACAGGGACAGTCCGGAAACTCCTCAGTCAATACAAGGCCCATCCGGTGATACTCCACGGGAATCAGCAAAAGGGGAAAAGGCCTGAAGCTATGCTCCCAGGATCCAGGCTGCAAGAGTCTATCAGAGGTAAAAAGTAATTAAGAATCAGCCACCCCAAGGATGAGCTCACAGTACAAAATGTCAAAATCCCTGGCTTAGGGAGACCACTTCATGGATGGGGTAGAGAGGCTTGATCACTGCCCTGTACACCCAAAGCTGATGTTGTATAATATTGTATGTCAACTATAATTGAA
This sequence comes from Aselliscus stoliczkanus, assembly GCA_033961575.1. Classification (NCBI taxonomy): domain Eukaryota; kingdom Metazoa; phylum Chordata; class Mammalia; order Chiroptera; family Hipposideridae; genus Aselliscus; species Aselliscus stoliczkanus. Next base: position 15,999,453 of record CM066728.1, on the reverse strand, counting down.
TATATATATATATATATATATATATATATATATATATATATTCAAAGGATGTGGAGTATAGAGAGAGAGTGGAGTCAAGGAACTTGTAAAAGATATGTATGATATCGGGGAGGGAAGTGGGGCGGCGGATTGGGGGACGGGGGTTGTCACTTTGAGGGGTAAAAAGTATAACTAGTGCATTGTGTTGTACACCTGAAACTAATTTTTAAAAAAAATCCCTGGGGGCACAATCCACTAGGATTGAAACTTGGAAGACACAACAAACAGAAGATCTCCAGAATATACAACAATCAGAAAGAGAACATAAAATAAGTCTTAAAAATGATTTAAAGCGTGTTTTGCCTTTGGAGGGAAGGGGCCACTAGGAGTGGGCGTTAGGGAGGCCTCTGGGGATACTGGAAGGTTTTGTGTCCTGACCCAGGTGCTGGTTACAAGGGTTTGTTCGGTTTTTGAAAATTTTAATGTACACCAGTAATTTGTACACTTTTCTGGATGTATATTGTAATTCAATAAAATGATTTAACAAATGATTAAAGGAAAAATATTAGGGATCAGAACTCTAAAGAATAAGACTTTATGGGTGCCGGCCGAGTGGCATGTATGTTGGTTAAGAGCTGGCTTGGGACACCAGCTCTGAGCACCAGGGCTCCAGTTCGGATCCCACATGAGAGGCAGTGATGCTGTGCTTTCTACAGCTAAAATGGTGAACAGCTCGACCTGGAGCTGGGCTGCCATGAGTTGCCGGTGACGGCGTAGGCTGCAGCCCCTGCTGCAGTGGGCTGCCATGGGCTACAGTGAGTGGCTGGCAGCCAGCATGAGCAGCTGGCAGTCGCTGTGAGCGGCCGTCCAGTGGCCAGCAACCAATCTGCCTCACCCGGGAAGAGCGCAATGACGATACCAACATGGGCCAGTGAAGCAACGTCCTCCACAACTAGACTGAAGAGCAAAAGGACAGCAACTTGTCTGTCCCCCTTCCCGGATTCCCCAACTCTGTGCCCCTCCCCCAACTTCCCAATAAAATCTTAAAAAGAAAAAAAGAATAAGACTTTATGGGTGGCAGGTTTATAAAAGAACCAACTAGAACTTTTTTTTTTTTTTTTTTTTTTTTTAGAGGGCAGTGTCACTGGCCCTCATATGTGGGACCCGAACCGGGACTGCTGGCTTCCCAAGCCAGCACTTAACCACCACGCCACTCGGCCGGCCCCAAATAGAACTTTTGAAAATGAAAAACACACTCAATGAAACAAATTTTTAAAAAGGAAAAGAGTTACATACCAGGTAAAATGTACCTGAAATGAAAATTAGGAGACATATCTGAGGAACACACTATCTATGTCCAGAATGCACAAAGCTAAAATGATGGAAAATATAGAAGAGAATTAAGGAGACATAGAAGAGAGAACAACAAAATTTGACATAGGCCTAATAGGATTCTATAAGAAGAAGGAAAAAATGGGGGAAAGACAACATTTAAAGAGATAACAATTAATAAATTTCCAGAATGGACAAAAGACACAAGAAGCACAAACCCTCCCATGCTTAGAAACAGTAAGTCTACATTTAGAACCATCATAGTGAAAGTGCAGAACAAAGGCAAAAGGAAAAAATGTTTAAAGCTAACAGAGGAAAAAATGCTGATTATGTGACAATAAGACTGACAACAGACATGAACCATAGCAACAACATAAGACAAAAAAGACAATGGCATCATCAAATTCTATGGGAAAATAATTCTCAACCGTAAAAATCTATGCCCAGTTTAATTATCCTTCAATAATGAAAACGAAATTCATGTTTCCAAAAAAGACTGAGGGAATTTATCTCTCATAAATCCTTTCTAAAAGAATTGTAAAGGATGTGCTCCAGGAAGAACTGGAGTTCTGAATGAAGTGGCACGTGGCAAGATGTCAGGACCGCCAAGACATTAGTATGCGTGTGGACAAATCTAAATAAGCACGGACTTTGAAAAAGCCTAACTTTAGTATTGAAAATAAAATACTTGAAATCAATAACTTGTAAAATGTACTTGTTTTTTCTTTTTTTTTTTTTTTTCCTTAGGGCAGTGTCACTGGCCCTCACATGTGGGACCGAACCGGGGCCGCTGGCTTCCCAAGCCAGCACTTAACCACCACGCCACTCGGCCGGCCCTTGTTTTTTCAATTCTGCCCTAACAAATGGGTGGCCTAAAACAACAGAAATTTATTCTCTCACAGTTCTGGAGGCCAGAAATCCAGAAATCAAGGTGTCAGCAAGGCTGCTTCCCTCAGGAGGGTCTGGGGGAGAAATGGAATGGTCCACTCCTCTCTCCAAGCTCCTGGTGTCCACTGGTACTCCTTGGCGTTCCTTTTTTTTTTTTTTTTTTCTCCTTGGCGTTCCTTAGCTTCTAGCTGCATCACCCCAATTTCTGCCTCCATCTTTACATATCTTTTGGGGGACTACTAGTTAGCCTACTACAGATGGCAAGAGAGTACTTAAAGAGTTCTAGGGTCCTTTTTTTGTCTGGGATTAATTTTAGACTTCAAAAATCAAATATGGGGCCGACAGAGTGGCGTGTTGGTTAAGAGCTGGCTTGGGACGCCAGCGGCCCTGGATTGGATCCCACATATAAGAGCCAGTGACACTGCCCTCTACAGCTAAGATGGTGAACAAAGCTCCACCTGGAGCTGGGCTGCTGTGAGTCCCTGGGACGACATAGCTGCAGCCCCTGCTGCAGTGAGCTGCCATAGGCTACAGTGAACGGCCATCCAGAGGCTGGCGACTGATCTGCCTCACCCGAGAAGAGCACAATGACGATACCAACATGGGCCAGTGAAGCGATGTCCTCCACAACTAGACTGAAGAACAAAAGGACAGTAACTTGTCTGTTCCCTTCCCCCAGTTCCCCAACGCTGTTCCCCTCCAATTCCCTAATAAAATCTTTAAAAAAAAAAAAAATCAAACATGCATGCTGGAAATAAAATGACAACTTCTAAATTCTAAAATATTTGAAGTAGAATTATAAGAAAAGTTGAGGGGAGGAATAAAAATCTTGATCAATTTAATAGAAGATAGAATCAAGAAAGGCAATCAAAAAAGTAAAGTATATAGAAAGCATAAAATAGGGTGACATAAATAACCGAAATATGTCAGTAGTTACAATAAATGAAAATGGACTAACTTGCCAATGAAGGGTAGACATAATCTGATCATATGCTATTAATAATATTTAACTATATGCTATTTATAAGAGGCTCACCTAAAAACATTCAGAAAGGCTAAATGTAAAGGGATGAGGGGAAAAATACTAGGTAACAGAAAGCTGTTGTACATGTGTGTCCTACACATTAATGTAGACATATTTCAATAGACTTTAAGGGAAAAAAAAAACAACTAGTGGAATAAAGAGCCCCACTACATAATGTTTAAAAAATCAGTTGACCAGGCTGGCCAAGTGGCACATTGGTTAAGAGCTGGCTTGGGATGCCAGCGGCCCCAGTTCGGATCCCACATATGAGGGCCAGTGACACTGCCCTCTACAGCTAACAACAGCTCCACCTGGAGCTGGGCTGTGAGCCCTGGTGATGGTGTAGGCTGCAGCCCCTGCTGCAGTGGGCTGCCATAGGCTACAGTGAGTGGCCGGCAGCCAGCGTGAGCGGCTGGCAGTCCCGTGAGCTGCCAATAGCCGTGGTGAGTGACCATCCAGAGGCCAGTGACCAATCTGCCTCATCCGGGAAGAGCACAGTGATGATACCAACATGGGCCAGTGAAGCAACATCCTCCACAACTAAACTGAAGAACAAAAAGACAGCAACTTGTCTGTTCCCCTTCCCTGATTCCCCAACGCTGTTCCCCTCCCCCAACTCCCCAATTTAAAAAAAAAAAATTTGTTTCAAAATTACAAGGATAAATTGAGAAATCCACAATCATAGTGGGAAATTTTAAATATACCTCTCCCACTAGTTGAGAGCTAGATGAAGCAGACAAAAAAATCAGTGTGACGTAGAAGATTTAAACTACCTTCATAAAACTCCATATTCAACAATTCGAGAATACAAGTGAAACATTTTCAAAAATTGACCACCTGCTAAGTTAAATACAAGCCTTAATAAATACCAAAAGCTACTATCATACATACCATGTTCTTTGACTATAATACAACAGAGAAATCAATGAGAGAAAACATAAACAAGTCCCTATACAGTTAAAACTTTAAAATACACTCTGAGGAGTGGCAGGTTAGCTCAGTTTGTTAGAGCACCATGCTCATAACACCAAGGTTGTCAGTTCGATCCCCACATGGGCCATTGAGCTGCACCCTCCACAATTAGGTTGAAACAACTACTTGACTTGGAACTGAAGGGTCCTGGAAAAACACACTGTTTCCCAATAAAATATTTTAAAAATCCATAAAAAATAAAATAAAACACACTCTGCGTCTTTACTGGTCAAAGAAGAAATGAAGACACCACGTAACAGGATTCTAAAGAACTGAATAAATAAGCAAAGTAAACAGAAATAGCCTCAGAGATATAGAGGAAAAATTGATGGTTGCTAGATGGGAGGGGGTGGGGATGAGGGAGAAAGGCAAGGGATTAGAAAGCATAAATTGGTAACTACAATATCATCACTGGGATATGAGACAATTTGGGGAATATAATCAATAATGTTGTAAATATTTTGTAGGGTGTCAAATGGGCTCATTTTCTTAGGGATAAAACTTCATGGGTGGTGTAAAGGTTTGACCACTGCACTGTACACTTGAAGCTGAATAATACTGTATGTCAACTATAATTTAATATATACATAGTCAAGGGATATAGCGTATACTATAGGGAATTGAGTTAATGGAATTATAATAGATATATAAGATGTCAGAGGAGCAACATATTGGGGGAGGGAGGTTATCACTTTGTGAAGGGTGAAATGTATAACTTTTACATTGTTTTGTACACCTGAAACTAATTGTTTAAAATGTGTAAAAAATAAAGAAACAAAGAAATAAGAAAACACCACATAACAAAACTGGTAGGATGTAGCCATTGGAACACTTAGGGAAAAATTTATAACTTTAAATGCATATGTTAGAAATACAGACCAAAAGTCAGTGAGCTGGGCAACCAACTCAGAGTTAGAGGGAAAGAAAACCAAAAACCAAACCAGAAAAATCCCAAAGAAAGAATAAAGGAAAACAAAATAGAGTAAAAGAAATGAGAGAAGGTCCACAAACCCCAAAATGGTTTTCTTTAAAACCTAATAAATCCTCAGGAGACAGGGAGAGATAGAGACAAAGACAGAGAGACAGAGAGAGAGAGAGAGAGAGAGAGAGAGAGAGAGAGAGAGAGAATAGATAGATGAGAGAGAGAGAGAGAGAGAGAGAGAGAGAGAGAGAGAGAGAGAGAGAGAGAGAGAGAGATACTGGAAAGAAAAAGGGTCATACTAAGTTCCCAACTTACAAACATTCGAGTTTCTAACAAATCGCGGAAGTAGCTCACGTGTCTGCTGGACATTGTCATAGTTGTGCTGCTGTGTGCTTACTGTACAGTGCGATAGTGGACAGTAGTACAGTGCTCAATCAGAGCCCAGGACATCCGGAAGCGAGAGGAAAAGCAGTGGGGATGTGGAGGGGATGCTAGGAAGCGGCAAAGGTGTGTAAGACTCACTTTGTCAGACTTACGAACGAATAGGACTTAGGAACATTCTCCCTGAACTGGAAGTCGTTTGTAAGTTGGGGAATTGCTGTATTATATAGAAGAGATTGAACTATGAACCACTTTATGACATTAAGTTTAAAGTCTTAGATGGAATAATTTATCTTAAAAATATAGTTTACCAAAATATATTCAAGAAGAAATAGAAAACGCAAATAAACCTATAACCATTTTCTAAATGGGTAGTTTAATATCCAACCACCAATTGGTTCCACTGGTGGAATAAATACATTGTGGTTTACTCATATAATGGAATACTATATAGCTGTTAAAAAGAATGAACTAGTTCTACAAATATCAACATGAATAAATCTGAGAACCAGAATTTGGAATGGAAACGTACAAAACAAATTGTACAGTCTGATACCATTGTACAAAATGGAAAATATAAATAAACATGATGGTAGCTTTGATTTTTTAGAGATGAAAGGGGTTGAATGTAAGTCAATTGGGAGTGGAAAGTGGGCCAGGAGGGTGCAAGGCCCAAAATGGCCTGGGGAGATCAATACTCAGCTCCAATGCCTGGTGCCATGAAGAAATGACAGCCCAGAGTCACCAGATCTTCGCAGTTTGGGAAGACAAACAAGAAATCAAGATATTTATGTGAATTATGTTCCAATTCTTTGAAAGACTGAAGGGGGTGCTGTTCTGCAGGAGGGTCAAATTTGGTCTGTGTCCCACCCCCAGTTTGTGACTTTTGCCCAGGCAACATGAAGTCTGGGATGGGTTTCAGGAGGAATTCTGGGGAGGACAGACTGCACCAGCCACGCTGGAAGCAGCTGAGATTCTGCCCAATGAGCAACTCCACCCTCCGGACTTCAGGCCTCATGGTGCCAGACTGCTCCACCACACAGGTTCTACGACCAGGGTCCTCTGGGCCAAGGGACCCTGGCTATGTACCTGAGCATCCCTTCCTTCTTTTCTCCATCCCACTCCCCTCTTGTGACCCAGAACCTTGGGAAGCCAGACCTCAGGTGGCCAGAGGGAATCTCCAAAAGGCTAAAATCCTCCCTGTTCTGAAGGAGACAACTGTCCAGTAGGGAAGGGACATAATGTAAATGACTGGCTGCCACATGCCACCTGACTGTGAGATCACAGTGCTGGCATTTAGTGGGGCAAGGGGAGGATTACACCTCAGAGAGATACCTGGGAGAGACAGAGAAATTTTCACGTATGTAATAACAATAATAAATTGTATGTGAAAATATGTATAACTGTATTGTCATGTATGGCATTATGCTAAGAGCACTATATGACTGATCTCATTTAATCCTGATAACTTCACGAGGTAGAACACGATAATGTGGACAGTAGTAGTATATTGGTAATTATTTTTCAAAATTTATAAAAAGTGTTTAGGATATAAGAACGAAAGTAGGGCAGCTGGTTAGCTAAGGTGGTTAGAGCACAGGCTCATAACACCAAGGTTGCCGGTTCGATTCCCACATGGGCCAGTGAGCTGCACCCTCCACAACTAGACTGAAGACAACAACTTGTGCTGAGCTGTTGTTGAGCTGATGGTGAGTGGCCAGATGGTTTAGTTGGTTAGAGTGCATGCTTTTAACAACATGGTTGTCGGTTCCATTCCTGCTTGGGATGGTGGGCTGCACCTCCTGCAACTAGATTGAAAACAATTTGACTTGGAGCTGATGGGTCTTGGAAAAACACGCTGTTCCCCAATAAGGTTTAAAAAGAAAAAACAGGGCTGGCCGAGTGACTCAGTTGGTTAAGAGCTCGCTCAAGAATGTGAGCTGAGCTCTGAGCAACGGCAGTTCGATGCCAGCCCGAGCTGAGTTGCCATTGAGCTGCCAAAGGTGGCAGGATGGCTCAGCTAAAAAAAATTAAAAAAAAAAAAAAAAAAAAAACAGGGCCGGCCAAATGGCGCAGTGATTAAGTGCTGCCTTGGGAAACCAGAGGCCCCGGTTCGGGTCCCACATATGAGGGCCAGTGACACTGCCCTCAATAAATAAATAAATTAATTAATTAATAACAAAAACTAAAGTCAAAGTCAATGAAACGAAATATTTATTGTATTTCAAATACAAACATTTCAACATGTTAAGTAAAAACTGAACATTGCAGGACCGGCCGAGTGGCTCAGTTGGTTAAGAGCTCACTCAAGAGTGCGAGCTGAGCTCTGAGCAACAGCAGTTCAATGTCCAGCCAGAGCCGAGCAGCCACTGAGCTGTCAACAGGTAGCAGGATGGCTCAGCTAAAAAAACAAACAAACACTTAACATTGTTAGCAGATTAAAAGGATAAAAATAAAGCAGTATTCAAAAGTAATAACCCAAACACTACCTCAAAATGAAGAACATTAAATTATGAAAAATTAAGATGTTTTTCTCTTTTAAGAAAAGTGATCTAAAAAAATAAGAGTATATGAAACCAGACAGATATCATAAGAAAACCAATATCTTTTATGATTATAGATGCAAAAATCCTCAACAACATACTAACAAATCAAATCTAGCAGTGTGTAAAAAGGATTCCACACCAAAACCAACTGAGGTTATACCAGGAATACAAGGTTGGTTTAACATCCAAAAATCAACTAATGTACCACATCAATAGAATAAAGGACAAAACTTCAAAAGAAAACACACAAAAAGCTTTGTCAAAATTCAACACTTTCATAATAAATCACTCAAAAAACTAGTTAACAGAACTGCCTTAATGTGATAAAGGTTATCTATGAAAAACCGACAGCTAACATCATACTTAACAGTGAAAGATTGAATGTTATCCTCCTAAGAGTAGGAACAAGGCAAGGATATTTGCTTTAACCACTTCTGTTTGACACTGTAAATTTTTCCCAGGGCAATTAGGCAACAAAATGAAATAAAAATGAATCTAAATTGGAGAGGAAGAAGTAAAACTACCTCTATTTGCAGATGACATGATCTTGTACAGAGAAAATCCTAAGGAATCCACTTAACAGCTATTAGAACTAATAAATGAGTTCAGGCCCGGCCAAGTGGCGCATTGGTTAAGAGCTGGTTTGGGGATGTCAGCGGCCCCAGTTCAGATCCCACATATGAGGGCCAGTGAAACTGCCCTCTACAGCTAACAACAGCTCCACCTGGAGCTGGGCTGTGCAAGCCCCGGCGACGGTGTAGGCTGCAGCCCCTGCTGCAGTGGGCTGCCACAGGCTACAGTGGGTGGCCCAGCAGCCAGCGTGAGTGGCCGGCAGCCAGCATGAGCTGCCAATAGCCGCGGTGAGCGACCATCCAGAGACCAGTCTGCCTCATCCGGGAAGAACGCAATGACGATACCAACATGGGCCAGTGAAGCAACATCCTCCGCAACTAGACTGAAGAACAAAAAAAAAGACAGCAAATTGTCTGTTCCCCTTCCCCAATTCCCCAATGCTGTTCCCCTCCCCAAATTCCCTAATAAAATCTTTAAAAAATAATAATAAAAATTAAAAAATAAATGAGTTCAGCAAGATTGCAGTATACAACATCAATACATGAAAACCAATTGTATTTTTTATACATTAGCAATGAGCAATCTGAAAAAGAAATTAAGAAAACAATTCCATTTTACAATAACATCCAAAAAATCCTTTAGAAATAAATTTAACGAAAGAAATGCAAAACTTATACTCTGAAAACTACAAAATATTGATGAAAGAAATTAAAGACGATCTAAATAAATTTAAAGACATCTCATGTGCACAGATCAGAAGACTTAAAATTGATAAGCTGGCAATACTTTCCAAATCGATCTATAGATTTAATGCAATGCTTATTAAAATCCCAGCTGATTTCTCTCAAGAGATTGACAAGCTGATCCTAAAATTCATATATAAATTCAAGGGGACCCCAAATAGCTAAAACAATCTTGAAAAAAAGAACAAAATTGGAGGACTCATGTTTTCTGATTTCAAAACTTACTGCAAAGCAACAGTAATCAAGACAGTGTTGGCATAAAGCTAGACTTACGAGTATAGACCAATGGAATAGAACTGAGTTCAGAAATAAATTCATATTACAGTCAATTGATTTTCAACAAGGGTGTCAACACAATTAGATGGGGAAATAATAGTCTTCAACAAATGGTGCTGGAACAGCTAGATATCCACATGAGAATGAATGAAGTTGGAACCTTATGTCACACATATATAAACATTAACTCAAAATGGATCAAAGACCTAAATATGAGAACTGAAACTATAAAGGTCTTAGAATAAAATATAGACATAAGTCTTTGTGAACTTGGACTAGGCAATGGTTTCTTAGATATAACATTTAAAGCATAAGCAACTAAGAAAAAAGTATAAAACTGGACATCATCAAAATTTAAAAATTTTATGTTTCAAATGACACCATGAAGAAAACGAAAATATCTCAGAATGGAAGAAAATTTTTGCAAATCGTATATCTGCAAAGGGTCTTGCGTCTGGAATACACAAAGAACTCTGACAACTCAATAATAACAAGATAAATAACCCAATTTAAAAATGGGCAAATGATCTGAATACACATTTCTCCAAATAAAATATATAAACAGCCAATAAGCACATGAAAAGATATTCACAGCCATCAGAGAAATGCAAATCAAAACCACAGTGAGATACCACTTCACGTCCATAAGATGGCTATAATAAAAAAGACACGTAATAACAAGGGCTGGGGAGGATGGGGAGACACTGGAACCCACGCACACTGCTGGTAGGAATGTAAAATGGTGCAGCCACTTTGGAAAACAGTCTGGAAGTTCCTCAAATAGTTAATCGTACAGTTACCATATGATCCAGCATTTTACTTCTAGGTATATACCCAAGAGAAGGGAAAACATGTGTCCACACAAAAACTTGTACATGATTGTTCACAGCAACATTATTCATAATGGCCCAAAATGGAAACAACCCAAATGTCCATCAACTAATGAATGGATAAATAAAATGTGGTATGCCAATACAATGGAATTTTATTTGGCAATAAGAAAGGAATGAAGTACTGACACATGCTACAGCATGGATGAACTTTGAAAATATTGGGTTGTTGGAAAAGTCATGACACATTTTTGCAATGAAAAACAGAAAAAATACGTCATGACTTTTCCAACAACCCAATATTTTGCTAAGTAAAAGAAGCCGGTCACAAAGGTCTACATAATGTATGATTTCATTTACATGCAATGTCCAGAATAGGCAGATCTATGAGGTGTGATCAAACAATACAGTGAATGTTTAAATAAAAGAAAAATTATTACAGCAAGATACATTGCCATTAATCCCCCTCAAAATATTCTCCCTCGCTTTAAACACACTTATCCCATCACTCGTGCGATGTGTCTTTAGTTGCACTGTCATGGCTGCCTCAATGTCCTGAATCATTCTGACTTTGGGGAAATCGCACAGTGCCAGATCCGGTGAACAACATGAGTTGTAATGTTTTTATTGGACAGAAATTGTCGTACCAGAAACTATGTGTGACATGGAGCATTGTCATGATGGAGGATGATTTACAGCACACTTTAAAACACACCTTCACTCAACCATGGCTCATACCAAACTGACTGCACCAAACAAGCTGAAACTTGTCACATACTGTTACTAAGGTTCATCACACCACTTCCCATATTGAAGGTCCCTGCCTTTCCGTTGGATGTCACTCAGCAGCAGTATTCACTGTATTTTGTGATCACAACGGAAAGGTTCCATGTCACATATCACTTCTAGTATACAGGAATTTTCATCAAATAAAAACATTACAGTAGGGCCGGCTGAGTGGCGTGGTGGTTAAGCGCTGGCTTGGGAAGCCAGCAGCCCCGGTTCGGGTCCCACATATGCGGGCCAGTAACAGTGCACTCAAAAAAAAAAAAAATTACAGTGAGTCCTCATCCACTTTATTCACTGAATCTGGCACCATGAGACTTCTGGCTCTTCTCCAGAGTAAAAATGATTCAGGACACCAAGGCAGCCACAACAGCACAACTAAAGACACTCATGAAAGAGGGCTTCCAGAACGCTTCAGAAAATGGCAAGAATGATGGAATAAGTGTGTTCGAAGCGAGGGGTATTAATGGCAATGTGTCTTCACTGTAATAAATATTTTTTATTTAAACATTCACCATATTGTTTGATCACACCTCCTATGAAGGCAGAAAAGTAGATCAGTTAGCCCCTAGCTCTGATGGGCGGTAGGAGGGATTAGGGAAATAAGGCTAAGGGAAACAGGACTTCTTTTGGGTAATGAAAATGTTCTAAAACTGTGTTGAGGTTTGTATAATTCTGGACATACTACAAACCACCGAACTGTGCATTTTGAATGGGTGAATTGTGTGGTATGTGAATTATATCTCAATAAAACTGTTAAAAATACTAATAAAGCACATGAATGGTACCATTATTGAGACATGGGGTTTTTTCACCAAAGAGCTCCCGTGGCTGCAGAAACTCTTTGAAATGCTACCCAAGTTGAGGGATGGGAGGAAATGGGATGATGAAGAAACGGTTTTCATCTGACTCCAAATATTTTCACTGGTTCATTTTTTTTGGGGAAGCGCCAGTATTTAGTGACTGAGCACCCACTGAGGCAGGCTCCATCAGCAAGCAGCAAGAAAAGAAACTCCCTGTTCTCAGGGAAGTCAGATATTAAATAAGAAAACAACAGATGAGAAGTCAGGTGAGAGAGACAAGTGCTGGAAAAAGAACCATAGGTCATAAAAGAGAAAATTGGAGGATGTTGTTATTTCAAATAGAGCAGTTACAGAAGGAAGGCTCCTTTGACAGGGGTGGGGGTATGGGGGGTAACGGGGGGTGGGGGTGGAGGCAAAGGTGGGTGCCATGTGTCATCAAACAGCAAAAGCTGAGGCTTGGGGGATGTGGGAGGGGGCCTGGGGTGTTAGAGAAAGGGAGCAAAGTAGCCACTGTGACTGGGCAGATGAATGATGGCAGAGAAGGGGACAGTCTGGGAGCATACCACACAGGGCTTTTAGGCCGTAGTGAGGGCTTTGGCTCCTCCTCAGGAAGACAGGAGGGTTTGAGCAGAGCAATGACATGCCCTGATTTGGGTTACAAGAAACACCATAACTGCTACATGGAAAATAAGACGAAAGGGGACCCACCATGTGGCACATTGGTTAAGAGCTGGCTTGGGATGCCAGTGGCCCCGGTTCGGATCCCACATATGAGGGCCAGTGACACTGCCCTCTACGGCTAACAACAGCTCCACCTGGAGCTGGGCTGCTCTGAGTCCCTGGGACAGCATAGCAGCAGCCCCTGCTGCAGTGGGCTGCCATAGGCTACAGTGAGTGGCCGGCAGCCAGTGTGAGCGGCCAGCAGCCAGTGTGAGCTGCCAAGAACCGCTGTAAGCAGCTGTCCAGAGGCCAGCTGCCTCACCCAAGAAGAGCGCAATGATGATACCAACATGGGCCAGTGAAATAATATCCTCCACAACTAGACTGAAGAACAAAAGGACAGCAACTTGTCTGTTCCCCTTCCCCGGTTCCCCACCGCTGTTCCCTTCTCCCAATTCCCCAATAAAATCTTTAAAAAAAAAAAGAAAATAAGACCAAAGGGGCAGAGTTGAAACATACTTCTTCAAATATTTCCACTTCTTATTTGATATAGTTGAGATCTTTTTGAACAGTTTTTTGTTATTTTGCAAAATCTGCACATTTTTAGGGCTAGTGAGCTATATATAGTTTTGGTTAGGAAGAAAACATACTTAGTACTTTTTTTTCCTTCTTTATTTCCATCAAAATGGAGACTCCATGCGTCAATTTCATTTTTTTTCACATTCATATTCACTTGTTTGGAAAGTCTTTAACCTAGAGTAATACTTATGCTTGTAACAGAAGCTTTGGGATAGCCCATCATGGATGATTAAGATTCACACAGGAGCAAATCTTCATGGATTTGCAGAGTATCAATGTGTCTTTTCACAGAAATTGAATATATGAGTCATTGATTTTAATTTCAACATAAAAATGATTCGGATTTTAGATAACAGTATTATACCAAGAAAACACCAATATTTCAGAACTTAAAAAAATAGCATGAGTACTGAAAGCTGGTATCACAATGACTATTATTCCTTTTTTATAGACAAAGAACTGACACATTAAACAATTTACTTGAGGTCACACAATTAGTGATAAGCAGTGTGGCCAGGAGTTAAACCCAGGCAGTTTGAAATGCAATCCACAAGTTCACCATTACGTCTTAAGGCTTCTCAGTGATAGTGGTATCTGCACGGGGCCTTCAAGGACTGTTGCCTTTCCTTACCCCCAGGGCTCAAGGAAACTGGAAAAGGCTGGGATTTCCCCAGGGAACAAATTAGGGTCAGAGATCATGAGAACCACCTCAGGAGGAACTGGACATCTAACTTTGCCATGGAGGCAGTCACCTTGTTTATGGAACTTTCTAGGGTTGGCCTCAATCCTCTGGATCCTGGGTGGGAGGTGACTGTGTGCTGGAAACCAACACAAAGTAAGAGGGCCTATGGCCTAGGAGTATGGCCGAAGAGATGGGCCTGGGGTGTCTGCTGGGTAGCAGCAGGGATTAAACCAGGAGGGAGGGGATGGCCCAAGGACAGTCTTGTGCTGGGAGAGCCTCAGCTACAGTCCTTCCTCGAAGTCTTCCCTCCTTTTACTTCATTAGTTACAAATTACTCCCTTCTCATGTAGAGCTCTGTGGGAGATGACAGAGGGAACCCTCTCAACAAGGTTCCTATCCTCCAGGATCTCACCTTGAGGTGACTTTGGATTGGGAGACTTTGGAATAAAATATGTAATGGTATTCAGTAATAAAGTCTCAATAAAACTGGTAGAAAGAGTAATTAAGGTTTTCATTTAGTCAAATGCACTTAAGCACACTTTAAGTTATGGGAAAGAGATATGGAGAGGGTCCAGGTTTAAACTGTGTAGGAGAGAAAAAAAACATTATTATTATTTTTTTTAGAAGTTTTATTGGGGAACAGTGTGTTTTTCCAGGACCCATCAGCTCCAAGTCAAATAGTTGTTTCAATCTAGTTGTGGAGGGCACAGCTCAGTGGCCCATGTGGGAATTGAACCTGCAACCTTGGCATTATGAGCCTGCGCTCTAACCAGCTGAGCTAACCCGCCACCCCCATTCATTCTTCTCTGACCCATGTGCTAAATGCAAGGCTGTGTGACCCCGACAAGTCTCTTCCTCTCTAGGGGGTTTTCATAGCTATAACTTATATAACAGATTTGGAAATTATATGTGCAGAACATCTATAATTCTGCCAGACACATAGTGTTGGGTTGTTGGAAAAGTCATGACATATTTTTTGTTTTTTTGTTGCAAAAATGCATCATGTTTTCTGACAACCCAATAGATAGGTGCTCAATACAGGCTATTGTGAACCAGGTATTTTACAAACATTTCCTCATTTAATCTGCACAATACTGAGAACGTAGGTGATATCCTCCCCTTATATGGATAAAATTGAGACATTAAAGAGGTTCAGTAACTTGCTTGAGGTCACACAGCTAGTAAGAGGTGGAACCCAGGCTTCTTTGGGTCTGTCTGATAGTAAAGTGGTCTCATTACATGGGAGACAGGAAAATTTAAAAATTAGTTAATAGCTGCTCTGACAATCCCAGTACTGGAATAAAATGGCAAAAAATGTTTAAATAGAAAAGCATTTTTATACTTTTATACCTACCAATATACTTTTTTATATATATACTTACTGGATATACACGCAAGAATTCTATTAAGTTCTTTTAAATTGTGCCTAGACATATTAGGGTTTGGAGTATCCAATATTACAACAATCTTAATCACAAACCTAATTAATTCTCCTTGCATAACCATTCTTTGCTGTTGCTAGATGGAATTGATGTCAGGGTTGAATTCTTTTCCAGCGCAGTGACTTCTGCAAAAGCGAGATGTGCCGCCTCTTTTGCTTGTCCGACAAGCACCTACACTCTAACCTCAATCTCAATCGCACCACTGCCACCCGAATACCCAGGCCGCAAACTGGCCCTGGAAGGCGGTTCCTATCTGCAATTGCATCAGGTCGCACGCTTGGATCCTGACCCGTCTCACCCCGTCCGGGCCTTACGCCCTCGTGCATTCTCAGCGAGATCCCAGCGCTGCGGTCTCCAACCTGGAGAAGGTGCCCCTACTTGGGTGTTAGCCCCCTGGCCCGGAAGAGAGTGTCAGAGTGGGGCCAAGCGGAGCAGGGCGTTCCCGACAGGTCTGGAGGTGGAAACAAAAAAGCGCAGCGGGGCCGGCACGGGGTCCAAGGCCAGTCGGGAGAGCGGCCGTCAGAGTACGCGGAGGGAGCCACCGGCGATTCCCGAGGACGGGCAAGGCGCACGTCCACGGGCGGGGGTAGGGGGCGGCAGCGGGGGAAGCCGCGGGGCTAGCACACAATGGGCAGGGGCGCGCGGCCAGCAGCCAGGCGAATGTGCCGCTCCACCACGTGGGCCGCAGAACGCGCCGGGCCAGCAGCGGCCCAGGCCGGGCGCGGCGCGGCGCGGCGTACGTGCGCGCGTGCGTGCGATTTGCGATCAGGCGGCGCTGCGGACAGCCCCGGCGGCGGGGCGGGGGGGAGTTATATTGCGGGGTCCTTTCTCGCTCACCCTGGTTCCTCTCGCAGTGGAGACGGCAAATGGCGGACTTTGATACCTACGACGACCGGGCCTATAGCAGCTTCGGCGGCGGCAGAGGGTAAGGCAGGCGTGCGCGGGCCCTGTTCCGGCGCGGGGGACAGGCGGAGTCGGGGGTCCGGGGCGGCGGCCTCCCGCGCTCACCAGGGGCGGTAAGAGGTAGCAGCCGGGCTGGGCCGGCGGAGGCCCTGGAGAGGCGCTTAGGGCTGGGGCCTGGAAATGGCGCGCTCGGGGAGGGGGCGGCGGCGGTTAGGCCCCCGGGGTCTCGCTGGTCCCTTCCTCTTACCCCCGCCTCGGCCCCAAGGCCGGGGCGCAGCGGCGCCGAGCGCTGTGGGAGACGGGCCCCAGCTTCCAGCCCCAGCCCCCAGCGCGGAGGGCCGGCGCGGGGCGCTGCTGCAGCGCCGGGCTGGGCCGCGGCCTCCCGCTCCGTCCCGGGCCGGGCCTCGGCCTCCCGCCCGCGCCGCAGGCCGGCCGACGGGTCAGGGCAGGAGGCCGGGAGGGGCGATGCCCTTCCCCTTACGTGCGAGGCAGGGGTTTGGCGGCTGGAACCCGGGAGCGGTCCGATTCACGCGGGAAGGGGGAAGACCAGCCAAAACAAATACAGCATAGCATCTTTAAATTCTTTTCTGGGTTACATTGTCTTCATGACAGGTGCTACATGCTTGCTGGCGGAAACTGTTATTTTTCTTTCTGACCTCGAGAAGGAAATCGCCTTTAGCCTCCTTCAGATACTGGTCATGTACAGACTCCATGAAATCGAGGCGCCTTGTTTCAAAGAAAAGATCCTTGGCTAGTGAATAAAAACCTTATGGTGTTTAACTCTAGGAACCTGCACTGGATTATTTTTTTTTTTTAATACAAGTTACTCCATACAGAATTTAGAAGATAGGCTACGAACATCTTGCTATTTGTCAAGAACACTTGGCTTTTGTGTGCTTTTCAGAAAGGATTACTTTCCCAGGATAACACCACAATAGTACCTACTGAGGTGTCCAGTCTCCTGGGTTTCAATCCCGAAAGTATCTTTGTTTGGCGAAGAATGATCTTTTAATGCCTTGGTTTGGGAATGGCTCAAACAAAGGCTTTTTTCGGTGTGAGAGTGTACCCAATATCATTCATGACACTGTAACATAGAAGCAGAGCCACCTGTTATTACAAAGAATATTTTATTTGCTAATAAAAAATAAACATGTTGGGTGACATGTAAAATTACTGCCTTTGGGATAGGTTTCTACGCATCAAATTTGTACTTAAGTCATCTTGAAATTTAATTGCTAGGATTTTTTTTTTCCCCAACTTCCATTGAGATGTACCCAGGAAAACTACCCTTTGGGTAGTTCAATTTAAGGCAGATCCAAGGAGTTCTAGTTGGTTTGGGACTACAATAAGTCATAGACTGAGCCTGGGGATTTTTTTTTTCTTTCTTTTTTCTTCTCTTTTTTTTAAAATCCTGGCTTTTCACAAATTTTCCAGCTCTTCTGGTGACCTGAGGTGTTCAAGTTAGACTTAGTGGATGCCAAATTTGACAGTTGTGCAGTGCTGTGAACAATAGAAAATAATCAAAAGTAAAATTCTCTTAAGGTTAAGGTGTTATTCGTTTCAATGTCAAAGACAACTGAGAATGTTATCCATTTGCCCAGATGTCCTCCAGAGATGGATATGAGAGAACAGTAGCTAGCTCTCTACATCTCCTAAACTTCCTCATAAAAAAATTTTTTTGAAGTCCCTCTACTGTTAAGCACTTTCTACATCTGACCCTCTTGGAATTTTCCATTTGACTTCATATTTATGTAAAAGTACATAGAAAATATTGCTCGCATTCTTAAAAGTAGTTTTAGAAATCTTTTGGTGAATTTGTGTGTTCAAGTAGACAGTGTCTGGAGTCGGCCTGAAAATTTCACAGAGGACCAGACTTGTAGTGGAGTGGTCTGTGCCAAAGCTTTCTTATTCAGAGTCAGTGTTAATTTAATTTTAGAAGATCAGAAGTTACCAGTTATTGGAATCTCCGAAATTTAGCAAAATGGTAGGATAGCTGACCAAATATTCTTCAGGGAAGATAATTTTAACTGTTATTTGAAGTATGTTCACACCAACAGATGTCTCCCTGCTATTTGCTTATGTTCAGATACAATATTTACACGTTACAAATTTCCCTATGGAAATTTCAGTCTTGTGTTGCTTCATTTGGTACTTTTGTAAGGCACTTTCTCTCTAGTCTAAAAACACCTTAGCTGGGGCCAGCCGAGTGGCGCAGTGGTTAAGCGCTGGCTTAGGAAGCCAGCGGCCCCCGTTCGGTCCCACATATGAGGGCCAGTGACACTGCCCTCAAAAAAATAAAAAATAAAAACACCTTAGCTTGGGCCGGACAAGTGGCGCGGTGGTTAAGCACTGGGTTGGGACGCCAGCGGGCCCTGGTTCGGTTCCCACATATGAAGGCCGGTGACACTGCCCTCAAAAGAAACCAAAACCTTAGCTTGAGAAGATTCCTCAACAATAAACCACTTGGGTCACAGATGAAAAGAATAGCAGGTTTGAAATGTATAGTCATAATCTTAAAAGCTTGGTTTTTATAATTACGCATCCCCCATAAGTTTATTTTATAGTTGTATGTAGTAACCAGTTGTCAAGAAGCAATATCGGACAACAGCTTTATTTTTCCAGCCTATAGAGTCTTGTCCCCTGCAACCAAGGAGAGAACCAGGAACTGCATTGTTGCTCAGAAAGCAAGTCAAAACAAAATTCCAAATTATCAAGAGTTGATTGTACTGGATCTTGTATGTATTTAATGTTTGCAATTTGCTAAATTATTCTGAAGTTCTAGTTTTTCGTTTGCCATTGGCAAAAAAGTGTATAGTAATACTGATTTTACATTTCTAACTGCAGTGAAGCCTTTTGAGTGTTTAACCTAAAACTATCAATTGTGAGAATTACTTTGGAACTTGGAGTTAGCAAGAATTGAGGTTGCTAAAATGGTACCTGCTAAAAATTGATTAAACTACAAACTTAAGTATTCTTTATCAGGTTCCAGTTGGGGTACAATTAAACTTTGAGTCTTGTAGGACTTAAGCTTGGCATCTCTGGCTGAATTTCTAAGCCTGTTTTAACTTAAAACAGGAAGGAAAGCAGTATATAAAAATGGTAACTATTTTCACTGATAACAGGATCAATAAAGGTATTGAAAAGCTTACTCTAAAATCCTGTTTACTTATCACATGGCAAGTTATTTGGGTTTTTGGTCTTACTTCACTCCCCAGTCTCGCAGTGCATGATTCCAAATCATTATCCTGTGTGAAGTGTTACCACAAGTACTTGGAGGTCTCTGGGAGACAGTTCAGGCAGAAGCCCCTTGCGTTAGAATGAGGCAGAGCATAGCTTAAGTGTCATTCAGCTCAGCCAGATATTAGCTGTTTCATCTGGAACAAGTTCCTTTACTTCTCTGAGCCTCATTTTCCCCACATGTAGATAGAGGCTCCTCTGTAGGGCTCTTGGGAGTATTAAATGAGATATGTCCATAAAGTGTGTGGCACAGTATCTGGCACATAAACAATGCTTAAGAATTGGTAGCTCTTGATTTATAATTTTTTTAATTCTTAAAATATTTCCCTTCGGATTAGTAGAGTCGGAAAAGTTCTGTTAACTGGAGTGAGTTTTCACTTAACTGGCTGTATTTCTAAATTCCAGTAAGAAATCTGTTTATCTAGGGTACTATAAGTATTACAAATCAATACTGAGTAATTCATTCTTATACATTATTGGTTTGTTACAGAATTTATGCTTGGAATGTTTAATATAAATGCCTGTGAGATTTCTAAAAATTTGCTTAGTATATTTTTTACATTTATATTTCTATTTGAAATTAACCTTAGTGTTCTAGGAAAATGATACAAATTCAAAAAAATCTTCCCAGAAGCTTGGAACATAAAAAGCAGAATGTTTGGGGGGTTGTCAGTCCAAGATCAGGTTCCATCTTCCCGTTTTTCCAGCTTCCCTCTTCAAACAAGTGAGAATTGGGCAAGAGAGCATGCCCAGCCTCTGCTTTTTCATCAGTTGTCTGTTTGTTTGTTTGTTTGTTTGTTTGTTTAGCTGCACCATCTTGCCACCGAGCTCTTAACCAACTGAGCCACTTGGCCGGCCCCATCAGTCATCTTTTTAAATTGAATGTCCTAGATCAGGGGTCGGCAAACTGCAGCTCACGAGCCACATGTGGCTCTTTGGGTACGTACATGTGGCTCTGAAGTAAAATTGAAAATGAAAATAAAACTATCACAGTTTCTTTTATAAGATTTTTCAAGGATATTATTCACATAATGGTGATTTCATTTGTTTTATGGCTCTCGAATAATTTTTAAATTGTTGTGAGGGACAAGATTGGCTCTTCCGTCTCAAGTTTGCCCACCCCTGTCCTAGATTCTTTGAAGTTTTCCCCATGTCACAATTTCTAAAATGTTTCTTCTCCATGGGGCCCTCTGGATGTGCTCTAATATGTTGATACTCCATTGAAAAGGTGGCACCTCCACCTAAGCATTGTACTCCGGTATAGGGTAGATGGAGAGTCTGATCTCCCTTCTGCACACATTCTCACATAGGTAATCAGTTGCAGTTTGAGGCATTGTTGGGTGTCTGGCTTAGTAGAAGACAGTTGGTTTCTCATGCCTGCTTCTGTATTCACTCTTCAGAGATTTTGGTTGGCATGGGTTTATGAACAAAATTCAGCCTTACACAGATAAGTAGTTGGAAAAGGGAGGAGTACTTTAATAGCCTTTTTTTACTATACAAAACTCAACAAGTGGTAGTTTCCATCAAGGTTAGTTGCAATGTAGAATCTGAAACTTTATCAATAGACTTTATACTGTTACATTAAAATCCTCCAATCTGTCTTACATTTTGAATGACATGATACAAATTGGTCATTTGGAAAAGACCAGCTGACTGAGTTATGCAGGTCTTCCAAATGTTGACACATTTCATTACACAGTATCAAAAATCATGTTTGTTACTGTCACCATCGATTTCAGCTGGAAATTTTCAGGTATTGTGAGGCTGACAAGCTTGTTGATGAATACAAGTTTTCGAAAATTATATTTTTTGCTTGAAAGCCTGCCTTTTATAATTGGCAACAGATACTTTTAGTTGTTTTCCTTGAAGTGACAGGCTCACTTCATTTTCAAGAAAATGTCTGCCTAATACCCAAGTCTGAGTAACCATAATTTGTCAGTTCTTTCAGGTAAAAATGGTGTTCCATGAATAGCTAGTTCATCTTGTAACTCACTTGCATGAGTGCTTTTCTAGCGATAACCATCACACTTCTGTAAGTGGCAGTCCCTATTTCGTAACATGGGATACTAAGTGGGCTGTGATTTAATAAAAATAATTTTTAGTGTTTTATCAGGGACATTCTTTATTGGAGCTAAAAAAAATAATTTTTTTTTCTTTAAATACTGCAAGTGTGTGGTGAAGCATGAATAATAGTACAGTTTGGTTAGTGCTAAGGCTAATTGAAAGATACGTGTAGGTCTCTGATTAAAAAAGGCAGACTTAACATAACAGGGATATAACAGCTGTTAAGCCTAAGGCACTGTTAAGTAGAAGAACAGGGTCACTCTGGAGGGCAGAACTGGAACTAAAGCAAGTGCATTTTAGTGCTCTTTAGAGACAGTAGAGATGTGAAAAATTGCTACTGGATCTAATTTTCTGTTAATGAAAGAACCTCAGTGTGGTCTAGATTGGACTAGAATTTACCAGTTGCTCATTTTATGTAACACTTAAAAATGAACCTGGGGCCGTCCAAGTGGCTTGGTGGGTAAGAGCTGGCATGGGACGCCAGCGGCCCCGGTTCGGATCCCACATGTGAGGACCAGTGACACTGACCTCTAAAAAAAAAAAAAGTAAGGAAATCTGAATAAAGGGTAGACTTTAAAAATAAAACAAAAACCTGAAGGGCTAGCCGAGTGGGACATTGGTTAAGAGCCGGCTTGGGATGCCAGCAGCACCGGTTCAGATCCCACATATGAGGGCCAGTGGCACTGCCCTCTACAGCTAACAACAGCTCCACCTGGAGCTGGGCTGCTGTGAGTCCCCGGGACGGCATAGCTGCAGACCCTGCAGACTTGCTGGGGTGGGCTGCCATAGGCTACAGTGAGTGGCCGGCAGCCAGCGTAAGCCGCTGGTGTGAGCGGCCGTTCAGAGGCCGGCGACTGATCTGCCTCACTCGAGAAGAGCGCAATGATGATACCAACATGGGCCAGTGAAGTAATCCTCCACAACTAGACTGAAGAACAAAAGGACAGCAATTTGTCTGTTCCCCTTCCCCGGGTCCCCAGTGCTGTTCCCCTCCCCCAATTCCCCAGTAAAATCTTTAAAAAAAAAAAAAAATGAACCAGGACTGGTCGATTGGTGTGGTGGTTAAGTGCTGGTTTGGGACGCCAGCTGCCCCGGTTCGGGTCCCACATATGAGGGCCAGTGACACTACCCTCAAAAAAAAAAAAAAATGAACCTGAACATTTTCATACATTAACAGTAGAGACTAGTATATTGAACCCTCTCATAGCCATTAACCAGTTTCATGTGAATGTGTAGTTCAGTGGCACTAATGTTCACAATGATTACAAGTCAGTAATCACAGTGTTCTGTAACCATTACCACTATCTATTCCCAGAACTGTTCATCATCCCAAACAAACTCTACCCATTAAGCTACTCTCCATTTCCCAGTTATAACTTCATAAACATTTTTGCTGTTCTGTTTCACCTATTTTCCCCAATGTGGGGAGGGGATAGAATTTTTTTTTTTTTTTTAAAGATTTTATTGGGGAATTGAGGGAGGGGAACAGACAAGTTGCTGTCATTTTTCATTTTGTTCTAAAGTCTAGTTGCGGAGGACGTCGCTTCACTGGCCCATGTTAGTATCGTCATTGTGCTCTTTCCGGATGAGGCAGATTGGTCCCTGGGCTCTGTATGGTCGCTCACCGCGGCTATTGGCAGCTCACGCTGGCTGCCAGCCACTCACGCTGGCTGCCGACCACTCACTGTAGCCTATGGCAGCCCACTGCAGCAGGGGCTGCAGCCTACACCATCGCCGGGGCTCGCACAGCCCAGCTCCAGGTGGAGCTGTTGTTAGCTGTAGAGGGCCGTGTCACTGGCCCTCATATACTTGGCTCGTTTGAATCTGCAAAAAATATTTGATTATAGGAAACTTAAAACACAAACAGGGCCGGCCGAGTGGCGCATTGGTTAAGCGCTGGTTTTGGGATGCCAGCGGCCCCGGTTCGGATCCCACATGAGGGCCAGTGACACTGCCCTCTACAGCTAACAACAGCTCCACCTGGAGCTGGGCTGTGCGAGCCCCGGTGATGGTGTGGGCTGCAGCCCCTGCTGCAGTGGGCTGCCATAGGCTACAGTGAGTGGCCCGCCATAGGCTACAGTGAGTGGCCCGCAGCCAGCGTGAGCGGCCCGCAGCCAAGCGTGAGCGGCTGGCAGCCAAGCGTGAGCTGCCAATAGCCGCGATGAGCGACATCCAGAGGCCAGCGACCGATCTGCCTCATCCGGGAAGAGCGCAATGATGATATCAACAGTGAAGCAACATCCTCCGCAACTAAACTGAAGAACAAGAAGACGGCAACTTGTCTGTTCCCCTTCCCCGATTCCCCAACGCTGTTCCCCTCCACCAATTCCCCAATAAAATCTTTAAAAAAAAAAAAAAAAAAAAACACAAACAAAAGCAGAGTCTAGTGTTATAACCCACCCCATGTATCCAGTTACCCACATTTTTTTTCTTTTTGAAGATTTTATTGGGGAATTGGGGGAGGGGAGCAGACAAGTTGCTGTCTTTTTGTTCTTTAGTTGCGGAGGACATTGCTTCACTGGCCCATGTTGGTATCGTCATTGCACTCTTCCTGGATGAGGCAGATCAGTCGCCGGCCTCTGGATGGTCGCTCACCGCAGCTATTGGCAGCTCACGCTGGCTGCCGGCCACTCACTGTAGCCTACGGCAGCCCACTGCAGCAGGGGCTGCAGCCCACACCATTGCTGGGGCCCGCACAGCCCAGTTCCAGGTGGAGCTGTTTTTAGCTGTAGAGGGCAGTGTCACTGGCCCTCACATGTTGGGATCCAAACCAGGGCCACTGGCATCCCAAACCAACTCCCAACCAATACACCACTCGAAAGGCCCTTGTACACGTAATTTAGATTTTTGCTTTGGCTATGACTGAATGCATTTGAACTCTAGGTTTTAAATGGTGCTCCGTCTATGGCATTTTGTAGTTACCTAAATAAATGAAATTTTTAAAGTAAATTGTATAGTTGCAAGTTATTTGTGGATCATATAAAATCCAACGCTGAATGAAAATGAAGTTTCATTTAAAATTAATTAGAGCTGGTAGTTTGTAGAATGTTAGATGTCAAATAATAAGCATTCTAATTTAGAAAAAAGAATTCTTGGCCTATAAAGTTCAAAACTAATCCATAGAAATAGTATACATAGCTGTAAGACAGATGTTTTTTGTAGCATTGTTCCCTGAGGACCAATAAATAGATTCAAGGTTTAAGATTTTATTTCCTCTGGAAAATCTGGAACTTTTGGATTGAGTAACCTTTTTCACCCTTATGAAGATAATTAATAACCCATTTATTTGCTTTCATTAATGTGTGGGAATCCAAAATTTTAGTACATTATGGTAAATGCCTTTTTTCCTAGTGAGGAAAATTCCCTAAAAGACTGTGTAAACCAGAAGTCCCCCTTGTGTTCACTATTCATCTAAAATAAGGCTTTCAGGGGCGGTTAGCTCAGTTGGTTAGAGCCCAGTGGTCATAACACCGGTGTTGCCGGTTCAATCCCCACATGGGGATTGTGCCACCGAGATGCGCCCTCCACAACTAGATTGAAGACAACTACTTGACAACTAATGGGTTCTGGAAAAACACACTGTTCCCCAATAAAAATAAATGAATAAAATAAGGCTTTCAAACTGCCTGTTGTGTCCTGTTGGTAGATGATGGAATCCTGACAAACATTTTTAAAGGTGAAGTAGATCAGAGCATAGTGTCATTTTACTATGAGTTAGTGCTGTTGGGCAAGCTTTTTTTAAATTATTATTTGTATAGGTAATATGCAGGCATGTATATATATATGCACGTATTAAGTCATGGTGTAAAATGTACTTCTTGCTGTTGATCACAGCCCCAAATTTTTTGGAAGACACTTAAGCACCTAATTGGAGATGTCATCTAAATACATGTAATTCTCTGTTGTATATAAGTTTTTTTCCAAATAAGAATACCCATATTGGTGAAAGAAGTTATATGCAGTGCTAAAGTAATAGTTGCCAGACCTGTGACTTCATTCCTTCCACCCCTGGTAAGTGTACCAGATATTGTAATAGTTCTGGAGATAAAGCAACGTACGAGACTGGGTTCCTGCCTTAAAATTACTTTGCATTTCCATGCAAGGCCTTTTCGTATCTTACAAACGTGGTTGAATTGAGAAGGTCTCATTCATAGCAGAAAAGGGCTCCTTAAAAATAGGGCTTATTGGGCCGGCCAAGTGGCGCAGTGGTGTAGCGCTGGCTTAGGAAGCCAGTGGCCCCAGTTCAGGTCCCACATATGAGGGCCAGTAACACTGCCCTCAAAAAAAAAAAAAATAGGGCTCATTGAAAAATTTCCCATAGACATTGCCCCGCCCCCAGTGTGTATCAGAAACTTGCAGAGGCTTCCATGCACATATCCTGTAGTAAATGACAGTTATCAAGATGAAAGGATTTAATTTTGAATGCTGATTGAAGGCCTTGGAAAATGCATATACTTAAAGGGAGATCTCCTTGGAAATCAGTGCCTTTACTCCAAGTTCCATTGGCTATTTTTTAAAGACCTAAGCTACAACTAAAATGTAGTGTGGCATCTTGGATGGGATCCTGGAACAGGAAAAAAGGACACTGGATTATAAAAACTAAGGAAATCTGAATGAACTGAACTTCAGCTAATAATGTTGGTGCAATATTACTAATATAAGATAATAGGTAGTGTGAAATGGTGTAAATGAAATAAAGGTTCGACTTTTAAAAGCTTAACCTTTTTTGATTACTGTCTAGAAACTAGCTAGGTTACACATTTTGACTAGTTTTTCTTTAAGCATGCTCAGTGGATTTTGGCTTTCTTGCTCAGCTGTATTTTACTCTTATAAAGGTAGTCTTACTGTGATTTTATGTAGGATCTAACATAATGCCACATGCCAATAGTATGTGCTAATAAGTGTTTCTGGATGGCACATGAAAGACCAGCATTATTGATCAGCCCTAATGAAATTATCTGAGTTATACCTAGAGATAATAAAAGAACACCTAATGTTCCAAATACTAGAGAGGTTAATACTCTATAGTCTTAGTATCTTGGCATTGGTCTTGAAGTTTTAAGAGTAACGGCCACAGTGCCGGCCGAATGGCGCATTGGTTAAGAGCTGGTTTTGGGATGCCAGCGGCCCCAGTTCGGATCCCGCGTATGAGGGCCAGTGACACTGCCCTCTACAGCTAAGACAGTGAACAACAGCTCCACCTGGAGCTGGGCTGTGCAAGCCCCGGCGATGGTGTGGGCTGCAGCCCCTGCTGCAGTGGGCTGCCGTAGGCTGCAGTGGGTGGCCGGCAACCAGTGTGAGCTGCCAATAGCCACGGTGAGCGACCGTCCAGAGGCCGGCGACTGATCTGCCTCATCTGGGAAGAGCGCAATGACGATACCAACATGGGCCAGTGAAGCAACGCCCTCCGCAACTAGACTGAAGAACAAAAAGACAGCAACTTGTCTGTTCCCCTTCCCTGATTCTCCAATGCTGTTCCTCTCCCTCAATTCCCCAATAAAAATCTTAATTTAAGGGCCGGCCGAGTGGCGCGGTGGTTAAGCGCTGGCCTTGGAAGCCAGCGGCCCCGGTTCGGTCCCACATATGAGGGCTAGTGACACTGCCCTCAAAAAAAAAAAAAAAATCTTAATTTAAAAAAAAAAAGAGTAACAACAACAGTGCTTAAATTGTGTAGTTTCTAATGCACCCAGAAATCTTTATAAAATTTTTTCCCAGAAATAACCTTGCGTGTATCCTTCATTTTTCATTAACTGTTATACTTTAGAAGGAAGCCTTGAGCATGTGATTTTGTCTTTCATCTACTTCCTGGATCTAATCCCAGCCCTAATTTCTACTCTTTATATTTTGTTTATGATTACCCTTCCTCTAGTCTATCACTCCTACGATCTTTGCTTAGTCATACATTGTCATCCTAAAAGTTCAGTGTTCTCCCTGTCTGCCATCTGGAAAGTGGAGTCCAAGTTCCTGTTGCTCCACTGTATAGAGATTTGCTCTCCTTTCTGTTTCCTGAATTTTCTGCAATCTTTTGCTTGGGATGGGATTTCTCCTTTCTAGATGCGTGATCCTGCCCCAGCCCCAGTTGAATTATCAGCTCCTTAAGGGCAGGAACTGAGTCTCAGTTCTATACTGCATTCTATACCATGCAGACATTCGGATATTTAGTTAATCAAGTGAAGAAAAGTGATTTGCCTGTAAAGGACTTTGTACTTGGAGTTGAAAGTTGGATTTCCTAACACTGAAGATATAACATAGTACCTTAAAACTATCATACAGGGGGCTGGCCGAGTGGCGCATTGGTTAAGAACTGGCTTGGGTCGCCGGCTCTAAGCAGCAGGGTCCCTGTTCAGATCCCACATGAGGGCCGGTAACACTCCCCTCTGCAGCTAAGATGGTGAACAACAGCTCCACTAGGACTGGGCTGCTGTGAGTCCCCGGGGATGGCATAGCTGCAGCCCCTACTGCAGTGGGCTGCCATAGGCTACAGTGAGGAGCCAGTAGCCAGTATGTGAGCTGCGGTGAACGGTGGTCCAGAGGCCGGTGACTGATCTGCCTGACCCAAGAAGAGTGCAATGATGATACCAACATGGGCCAGTGAAGCGACATCCTCCACAACTAGACTGAAGAACAAAAGGACAGCAACTTGTCTGTTCCCCTTCCCTGGTTCCCCAATGCTGTTCCCCTCCCCCAACTTCCCAATAAAATGTTTTTAAAAATAAAACTGTCGGCCGGTCAAGTGGCGCGGTGGTTAAGCGCTGGCCGAGGAAGCCAGCGGCCCCGGTTCAGTCCCACATATGAGGGCCAGTGACACTGCCCTCAAAAAATAAAACTAAAAATAAATAAAATAAAACTCATCATCGGGGACTGACAATTAAGTTTGTTGAACCTGCCGCCATGCACTTACATTGGCAGCACTGTACAAAGAGCTTGGTAAGGTTTCATAATCTTGGTATCTCAGTGTCTCACAGCTGTGTTCATGTCAACGTGTGGCAGTGTCTTGCTGAGTGGCGTTCATTATTGTGTGTTTCTGTGTGCCTTCACGAGAATGTCTGAGCTTGAATTAGAGCAATGAGCAAACATAAAATTTCTTATTAAACTTGGCAAGACTAGAAGTGAAATCAGGGAATGTCAGTCCAAGTTTATGGGGATAATGCCATGAAGAAAACAGCAGTGTACAAATGGATTAAACCTTTTTCTAAAGGGAGAGACCGTATCACTGATGAAGAGAGGTCAGGGTGGCCAGTAATAAGCAGAACTGATGTAAACATTGCAAAAATTCATCAAATTGTGCATCAAAATCATCGGCTGACTGAGAAGCATAGCGGACCAAGTAAACATCGATAGAGAAACAGTTAGGAAAATCTTGGCATAAGAAAAGTGTGTGCAAAAGGAGCTCACTGATGAGCAAGAAGCAAAGGAGAGTCAAAGTTTGCCAAGACCTTTTGGAGAGGCAAGACAATGTTTTGAGCCACATTGTCACTGGTGATGAAACATGGGTGTACCAATACGACCCTGAAACGAAGTGTTGAAGTTTACAGTGGAAATTAACCAGTTCTCCACGACCAAAAAAATTCTGTTAGTCCAAATCAAGAATCAAATAGATGTTGCTAACCTTTCGTGATATCAGAAGGATTATTCATTATGAATTTGTACCAACTGGGCAAACAGTTAACCAAGTTTACTATTTGGAAGTGCTGAAAAGGCCACATGAAAAAGACGAAAACGACCTGAACTTTTTGCCAACAATTCATGGCTCTTGCATCATGACAATGCACCAGCTTACAGCACTGTCTGTGAGGGAGTTTTTAGCCAGTAAAGAAATAACTATATTGGAACACCCTACTCACCTGATCTGGCCCCCAATTACTTCTTTTTTTACCCAAAGATAAATGAAATATTGAAAGGAAGACATATGAATGACATTCAGGACATCAGTGGTAATACAACAGTAACTGATGGCCATTCCAGAAAAAGAGTTCCAAATTGCTTTGAAGGGTGGACTAGGCGCTGGTGCATAGCTTCCCAAGGGGAGTGCTTTGAAGGTGACTGTAGTGATATCAGCAATGAGGTATGTAGTACTTTTTCTAGGATGAGTTCGTGAACTTAATTGTCAGACCCCATACATTGTTTTAAAAATCAAAGGACCGTCCCCTCGGGACAGGAAGAAACAGTAATGAGCAGGAAGGATCATTGTTTAGTGGTGAGGATGGAATCGCCTGGGAGTTTGCAGCACAGACTTTAAGTATCTGTTCTGCCCGAGGTAGGGTTCTGCCTGGCCTGCTGCTTATATCACCTGTTCCCTGTTTTATAACCATGGCTGCCAGTCTACCTGCTTCTGCATGAACAGTTAGCATTGAGCATGTTTGGCCTTTCCAGCACTTTAGAATTGTTACTAAACTTTTTTTTTTTTTTTTCAAGATTTTATTGGGGAGTTGGAGGGGAGCAGCATTGGGGCAGGGACTCAGGGAAGGGGAACAAACAAATTGTTGTCCTTCTGTTCTTCAGTCTAGTTGTGGAGGACATTGCTTCACTGGCCCATGTTGGTATCATTGCGCTCTTCTCGGGTGAGGCAGATCAGTCACCGACCTCTGGACGGCCGCTCACGCTGATTGACGGCCGCTCACGCTGATTGCCGGCCGCTCACTGTAGCCTATGGCAGCCCACTGCAGCAGGGGCTGCAGCTATGCTGACCTGGGGTCTCACAGCAGCCCAGCTCCAAGTGGAGCTGTTGTTCACCATCTTAGCTGTAGAGGGCAGTGTCACTGGCCCTCATATGTGGGATCCGAACTGGGGCCGCTGGTGTCCCAAGCCAGCTTTAACCAACGCACCACTCGGTCAGCCCCTAAACTTTTTATTAATCAGTATTTATAAAGTGTTTTTGTGGTCAATTCTAAACATCTTTATAAGTTAAAACTTTGGAATAGTTATAAAATAACAGACAAGGAAAAACTTGGAGGTATGAGGTGATTTGGAAGAGGTCCTACACCAAGCTAACTAAGGTGTCAAAACAGTCTGTTTTAGGAAGTGCTTCCATGTAACACAGCTTATTTATTTAGGTAATAGTTCCCTCTAAACCTAAATTAGTGTCAAAGGTGTCATAGAGATTTTAGCTCAGAATTTTCTGGAATTTGGTTTTTTTTATTTATTTATTTTTTTTTGGTTGATACTAGTTGGTATATTTTATTGTATGCATATATGCACACTCTGGGATTTGTCTCTCAAGTTGCTGGCACACTGTAGAAGCTTCATAAATGTTAAAGTGGATAAATTTAAATCTAATTCAATGGCCTCAATCCCACTGCCCTGTAGTGTCTTCAGTGAACTGCTCAATGCAAAGCTAAAAACCACTTAAGTCCTTTAGAACTGACTGCATCAGATAGGCAGGGCAGTATTTAGGACTGCTTCACTAATTCCTGAAAAAGCCTGGAGTTTTAAGCCGCTGGTGATTTTGTGAGGCGAGGGTAAACGGAGCCAGTTGATGGGTTAGCCGTTTCCACATCTCTAGCTCTTAAAATACTGCTTGCCTGAAGTGGGATTCTTCTGTCTTCCCCAAGCTGGAGCGGGTTCCTATCCTAGTGCACTGTTATTAATGCCACATCAGCTCATCAGCAGTCACCTGGGCGGCGCTGGCCCCTCTCAAGGCTCTCCTGGCTCCCCATTCTCAGAGGCTGTCGGACCCATCTTTTCAGTCCTACATTGAGCACCCTCAAGTTCTCATGTAAACATTTAATGTGCCCTTTCATCAAGCTTTCCTACCTCCATTTTCCTGATTCATCAAACACACCTGTGCAATTTACCATCTCTTCATCTTCCTCTTCACCTTAAATTTTTTTTTAAAAATCATAGCTCTTTGCTTTTTTACATATGCAGCAGGTCCTCAGCGTCATTTCATTGGACATGGTTTGATGTAACAGTAATGAGATGCTATATGAACTTAACTCTTGTTTCTATTAATTAGCCTATGGTAAAAATGGTTTCATTATATATTGTTTTACTTCAAGTCACAGAACCTATCGATGATGTTAATTTGAAAATTGACTATATATACATATATGCGCTACTCAGTTGTGAGCTGCTTGAGGGCCAGGACTGTTTTCCATCAGATATATGTTTATACTGTATCTTATATATTCAGTATCTAGTCCCAAAGAGTATCTTTTTTTTTTTTTTAAGATTTTATTGGGGAATTAGGGGAGGGGAACAGCTTGGGGAATCGGGGAAGAGGAACAGACAAGTTGCTGTCTTCTTGTTCTTCAGTCTAGTTACAGAGGACGTTGCTTCACTGGCCCATGTTGGTATCGTCATTGCGCTCTTCCCAGATGAGGCAGATCAGTCGCCAGCTCCTGGATGTCGCTCACCACGGCTATTGGCAGCTCACGCTGGCTGCCAGCCACTCACTGTAGCCCATGCAACCCACTGCAGCAGGGGCTGCAGCCCACACAGTCGCCAGGGTTCACACAGCCCAGCTCCAGGTGGAGCTCTTGTTAGCCGCAGAGGGCAGTGTCACTGGCCCTCATATGTGGGATCCGAACCGGGGCCGCGGGCATCCCAAAACCAGCTCTTAATCAATGCGCCACTCTGCCAGCCCCCAAAGAGTATCTTATTAAAAATAATTTAGGGGGTCAGCCGAGTGGCTCAGTTGGCTGAGCGCTTGCTCAAGAGTGTGAGCTGAGCTCTGAGCAATAACAGTTCAATGCCCAGCCCGAGCTGAGCTGCCAACAGGTGGCAGGATGGCTCAACTAAAAAAAAAAAAAAAAAAAAAAGAATAGTGCCAGCCAAGTGGCGTGTTGGTTAAGAGTTGGCTTGGAATTCCACTCCTAGGTATTTATCCTGAAAAAAACAAGACACTTATTCAAAAAAAGTTATGCACCCGTATGTTCATAGCAGCACAATTTACAATAGCGAAGACTTGGAAACAACCAAAATGCCCATCGGTAGATGACTGGATTAAGAAACTGTAGTATATTTACACAATGGAGTATTACTCCGCTATAAAGAAGAATGAAATCGTACCATTTGCAATGATATGGATGGACCTAGAGACTATTATGTTAAGTGAAATAAGTCAGTCAGAGAAAGACAAATACCATATGATCTCACTCATATGTGGAATCTGAAAAACTGTATGAATGAGCAAAGTAAACAGAAACTATCTCATAGATAATAGAGGAAAAATCAGGGTTGCTAATTGGGAGAGGGGGATGGGGATGAGGGAGAAGGGGAAGGGATTAGACAGCAAAAATAGGCAACTACAGGGCCGGCCGAGTGGCACATTGGTTAAGCGCTGGTTTTGGGATGCCAGCGGCCCCGGTTCGGATCCCACATGAGGGCCAGTGACACTGCCCTCTACAGCTACCGGCAGCTCCACCTGGAGCTGGGCTGTGCGAGCCCCGGTGATGGTGTGGGCTGCCATAGGCTATAGTGAGTGGCCCGCAGCCAGCGTGAGCGGCTGGCAGCCAAGAGTGAGCTGCCAATAGCCGCAGTGAGCGACATCCAGAGGCCAGCGACCGATCTGCCTCATCCGGGAAGAGCGCAATGACGATACCAACAGTGAAGCAACATCCTCCGCAACTAAACTGAAGAACAAAAAGACAGCAACTTGTCTGTTCCCCTTCCCCAATTTCCCAACGCTGTTCCCCTCCGCCAATTCCCCAATAAAATCTTTAAAAAAAAAAAAAAAAATAGGCAACTACAATATTGCCACGGATATGAAAGACAGTTTGGGAATTATAATTAATAATGTAAATATTTTGTGGGGTGTCAGATGGTCATAGGTCTTGTTAGGGAGACCATTTCATGGATGGAGTAAAGGTTTGATCACTGCACTGTATAACTGAAGCAGAGGTTGTATACCTGCTGTAATTGAATATATATAGATAGTCACGGGATGTGGATTATACTGTGGAAGAGAGTCAGAGGAAGAGTAATAGATATATATGATATGGGGGAGGAGTGGGGTGGTGAATTGGGGTGGGGGGTTATCACTTTGAGGGGTGAAATGTATAACTATTGCACTGTGTTGTACACCTGAAACTAATTTTTTAAAAAAAAGGAATTTAGAAAAAAAAAAGAGTTGGCTTGTGACGCCAGCTCTGAGCAGCAGGGCCCTGGTTCAGATCCCATGTGAGGGCCAGTGACACTGCGCCCTCTACAGTTAAGATGGTGAACAACAGCTCCACCCGGAGCTGGGCTGCCAAGAGTCGCTGGCGACGGTGTAGGCTGCTGTGGGGCTGGCCGGCAGCCGCCGTGAGCTGCCATCCAATGGCAAGCGAGCGCCTGCCTCACCCGGAAAGAGCGCAATGATAATACCAACATGGGCCAGTGAAGCGACGTCCTCCACAACTAGACTGAGGAACAAAAGAACAGCAACTTGTCTGTTCCCCTTCCCCGATTCCCCAATAAAATCTTTTTAAAAAGAGAAAGAAAGGAACAATACCTCCTTCTTTCCTTTTTTTCCTCCTGTATTCTGGAAACATTTTATTTTGAAAATTTTTCAAATCTACCATAAGTTGAATGAATGATACAATGGACTCTGATAGATTATTCACAAGTTTCGCATTTTATACACATACACACCCACCCATGCTCACAGTATCCTTTATGCTGAACCCTTTGAAAATAAATGGTGGCTGTCTTTTATTTTAAAAAAAAAGAAAATGACCAAATTTAATTACGTAATATATATGTATGGGTAAATGTTGGCTGTCTTAAGGCTTCACTCCTAAATACTTTGTTTCTCTTGAAGCAAAGGGCATTCTACTAACTGCAGTGCCAATGATCACTTATTAGAAATTTAACATTGATACAGTATCTATAACGCCATATTCAAATTTCTTCATCTGCTTTTTTTTTTTTTTAAGATTTTATTGGGGAATTGGGGGAGGGGAACAGACAAGTTGCTGTCGTTTTGTTCTTCAGTCTAGTTTCAGAGGGCGTTGCTTCACTGGCCCATGTTGATATCGTCATTGTGCTCTTCCCGGATGAGGCAGATTGGTCGCCGGCTTCAGGATGGTCGCTCACCGCAGCTATTGGCAGCTCACGCTGGCTGCCGGCCACTCACTGTAGCCTACACCATCGCTGGGGCTCGCTCCAGGTGGAGCTGTTGTTAGCTGTAGAGGGCCGTGTCACTGGCCCTCATATATGGGATCCGAACCGGGGCCGCTGGCATCCCAAAACCAGCTCTTAACCAATGTGCCACTTGGCCTCATCTGCTTTTTCTTTTATAGCTGTTCATTCCAGAATCCGAGATCACATGTAGCATTGGTTGTCATATTTCATTAGTCTCCCTGCCTTTTTTGCCTTTCATGACTTTGACAGATTTGAAGAACCCATGCCAATAGAAAACGCATATAGTGTAAGCTTGTCCCATTATTATCAATTACTTGGTTATGGTGGTGACTGCCAGATTTTTCCATTTGAGAAGGAACCCCCACACACACCCCGGATATTAATAATCTATAGTGATAATTCGAGACAGTGTGAATATCTTGCTCCCTCAAAACCAGTTTGTCAGTGCTTTGTTTGTACCCCCATTGATGAGCCTGGCCCGAATCCGTTACTGCTGTGTTGGCGATTGCAGAGTAGGATTTTCTAATTACGTGATTCCTTCTGTGTTTATTAGCAGACATTGATGTAGAGGAGAGTTCCCCTGCCCATTCATTCCTTAATTTATTTTAATAGACTACTTTTAAGGGCAGTTTTAGGTTTGTGGTAAAATTGAACAGAAATGACAGAGTTCCTGTATACCCCTTCCCCTGCTTGTTACAGTCCATGAACCTCTACACTGATAATGTCATTAACACCCTAAGTCCAGTTACATTAGGATTCACTGTTGGTGGTGTACATTCTATAGCTTTGGACAAATGTATAATGGCCCCACTAATTTTTTAATTGTCGATAAAACATTTTTAACCTCGGGTTGTAGGTGGCAGTGATAATGGTACTTGTTACTCTATACATGTATACGCTGTGGAGGAAGCACCTTATAACTGTTTCTCAGTGACTCAAGGTCTTTGTTAGTATTAACCCAATTTCACAGATAAAGCTTAGAGAAGCTGAGTAACTCCTCAAGATCATATGGCTGGTAAGTGGCAGATCTGGGATTTAAACTGCCACCTCTACAAAGTAGCCATGATGAGGCAGTAGAAACCAAGGTTCTTCTGCCTTTGCTGCTCTGTAATCAAGGATAGCTCAAGCACTCTTGTTATATCTGAGGAAATGGTATTGGGGTTTACGTGGATTACGCGCCATAGAGTACTTGCTGCACAAAATGGAGAAGTTTTATTCCAGTGTGGTTGTTCCTGAGCAGACAGTAGCAGGAAATAATTGTATTGTGAGTGCGTTAGACCTCAGGAGCTTCGGTGACCTTCCTGAGTACAGTGCAGTGAGACTGGGCAGTCCCTCCATGTATCGGTGTTACTGGGTGTGAGGGCAGTCAGGTTTTAGGTTATAAAAACACTGTGCAGATGCTGATTCTTTTTTTTTTTTTTTTTTTTTTTGAGGGCAGTGTCACTGGCCCTCATATGTGGGACCTGAACCGGGGCCGCTGGCTTCCCAAGCCAGCGTTTAACCACCGCGCCACGCGGCCGGCCCTGCAGATGCTGATTCTAAGTGAATACGAGAGCTCCCTAGGAGGATATATAATTTCCAGGCCATGTTGTGTGTTAGAGTGGAGCATTTCACCTGGATGGTGTGTTTTAGTGGGGGACATTTTCATTGTCCCTAATCTGGGACAGGAACACATGGGCAATCCTGAATCCTGTCTGTTTCCCCTCCTAGGTCCCGTGGCAGTGCTGGTGGCCATGGTTCCCGTGGCCAGAAGGAGCTGCCCACAGAGCCCCCCTACACAGCATATGTAGGAAACCTACCTTTTAATACAGTTCAGGGCGACATAGATGCTATCTTTAAGGATCTCAGCATAAGGAGTGTACGGCTAGTCAGAGACAAAGACACAGACAAATTTAAAGGTGAGTTTGGCGGGGAGTTCTTATTGTACATTATTATTGGGGGTGGGGGGGCTGTCCTAATCCAAAATGTGTTAGTGAACCAGAGTGCTCTAATTATGAAAGTGTTTTAAATGTTTGCCTGGTCCAAGTAGCTGAAATAAATATAGCACTTTAACCCATGGGCCTTTAGTTCTACTTGGGGGAAAATGTTTTATACATAATCTAGTTTGTAGAGTATGGGGCATACGCCCAAGTAAATCTTTTGTTTCCTTGACCTGTATAGCAGTCTTGTCTGCTAGTAAAAGAACCTGGGAGAGAAGTGAACAGATAAAACCAAGGACTTTTCAGGTGCCTTTCATCTTAGCCAACTCATACATTTTTTCTTGGTAGTTTTCCTGTAATTTAGTTATTTATTATAAAATCCAAAAGATAACCTAAGTATTGTCACTATACATTTGTGACTTGAGAGGATGTGTTTGGGAGAGGGTTGGCTCAAATTTCAGATAAGTTAGTGTCTATAGATTAGTATCTTGCAGGCACTTGAGCAAAGAAGAAATAAGAATGAAGAATCAAATGACATTATCATCTAGCTTTCAAGGTTGCCTGAAGGGAAAGGTGCCCAGTAGTTAAGTGCATGATCCAAGGAACACCGGCATTTGGTTTACATTATTTATCCAGAAGTACCTCCACAAAAAAGAAGAGTGACTGTGGTGTCTGACAGCGTGGACAAGAAGCCGGGGTGTTGCCCATCCGTGTGGCTCTGTGTCTGGGTCCTACTTTTATCTTTCTGAAAGCTTTTTCACTTTAGAACCTGAAGCCTTGTTATAGTACGTGATCAAACAATGAAACCCATGTATCAGTTGAGCTTGTGAAAGCAAGTCCCACCCATTTTGCCTGGTAACAGGCATTAAGAATTCAAACTTAAGGTAAAAATATGTGGGTTGAAGCCAGCCTTTGGGCTGAGTCAGTAGCTTTGTCTCATAGAGGATCCTCTTCAGTTTCAGCAGTTCTAGGGTGTGAGATGTGTCACTGGGCTGTTGTTGCCTCTTTGAACTTGGGAATGGTTTTTCTCAGTTTCTCTAAACACTGGGGTGGAGGGGAGCAGGGAGATGGATACTCGCCAGCCAAGCAGTAGGAAATACTTAGCACGTATGTGGTGAACAGGAAAGGCTTAGCCCCAAGCCTTCAGAGTCTTGTGCTCTAGTGGGTATTGGAGGTAAAGTGTAATCATCACACAGGACAAGGATACTCTGGTGGGCGAGGGGCTGGGGGTAGAGGATGCAGGGTGAGCATGTTGGAGCAGGGAAAGAACTTAACCCACATATAGACTCCAGATGGCAAGGAAGGGACACGGACAAGAGTGTTGCAAGTAGAGGGAAAAGCTTATTCAGAGGTTTTTATACCAACTATCCGAGTAGTAAAAGGCACCTTCAACCTCCTCCTTCAAAGCATGTTTGATATCGAATTTGAAATCTGTCTTAAAACCCCATTAGGTTATATTAAAGTCATTAAGAAATCAGAAGCAACAGCTCTGCGGTGAGTAATCCAAGAAAGGCTTTAATATTATGGTTGAAACGAGAAGAAAACTTGATAAAAACACAGCTGCTATTTCAGTGCCTCTTTGATTAGCACTCTGATAGAATATAACTGAGGAGGAGGGATACCAGCTAGGTTCCACTTATTGGAAAGGAAGCATGCCCTTTCAGGCTCTGCTAGTCCAGAGTCATCCTGATGCAGCAAAAGTGGTAGTTCTGATGTGGGGAAGTGGGACAAAGGGGTGCCCCCATGTCTGTACCCCAGAATTCCTCCAGGAAATGGAGTTTGTTTTCTTTTGCAGGATTCTGCTATGTAGAATTTGATGAGGTGGATTCCCTTAAGGAAGCCTTGACATATGATGGTGCAGTAAGTATCTTCAGGTTTTCTGTCATGTTAACAGTTGGGATTTTTTTCTTGTAATATTTAACACTGTTTTCCCCTTGTCGTTAGCTGTTGGGTGATCGGTCACTTCGTGTGGACATTGCGGAAGGCAGAAAACAAGATAAAGGTGGCTTTGGATTCAGGAAAGGTGGACCAGATGACAGAGGTGATTGGTTCTTCTAAAACTGAACACAAACTTGCTGTATGCCTACTGGTTACAACCTTGGAAGGTTACTAGTAGAGCTCGGCGTCATAGGTCTGTGAGAGCTTGTAAACACACGTGAAGTCTTAGAAAGAGTGGACGGTGCTTCTGCAAGCCTGGGTAGTTTTTTGGGTTATTTTTTGGTTACTGTTTTTTTATTTTTCTCCGTTGGCAGCAAAAACTCTTTAATTTCATTGACCTTCCCATCCCATGAGTTGTACATCGTCCCGATGAATTTTTCCATGTTTGTGCAGCAGGGTAACGATCCGACCTCAACTTTATCTTTTTTGTGTGTCCTCAGGAATGGGTGGCCCTCGAGAATCTAGAGGTGGCTGGGAGTCCCGGGATGACTTCAATTCCGGTATCAGTATTTACAGTCTCACCTCTTAACCCTGCCTGTGGCCTGGCTGCTGGTGTATGTTTCTGGGCGTAGCCAGCCTGGCCCAACTACTGTAGTTTCTTTTACAAATGAAGCTTTCCTAAAAGGTACCCAGGCGTGCAATGAGCCTGTGTTAGGACCTAAATGTATGGGGTAGGACTTGAAAGGTTCCACAGTGGGCAAGTCAGCCTGACCCACCTTATCTTGTTACCTTTGCTTAGCCTGCCCTTCATTCCCACGCTTGCTTTTGTCTTCTGCAGCAGCCTTCGTCAGTCTAACCCAAGGAAACTCCTTGGTGGTTCTTGTGTGTATGGCACAAATAGAAGTGCTGTTACTTCTAGAAATAGTATGGAGATTCTAGAAACCTACAGAAAGCCTTATAACTGTGGTTCCTGGTGGCTCCCTATTAGATGGGCAGAGTCCTGGTACCTATGTTTTCCTAGAGGGCCTGCAACTCCTACTCCTTAATGGTAGGCATGGTCCGCTTGACCATTCTTTGTCTTACCCTACCAAGGCAGACCAGTAAGCGCCGCCTCGGCTCACCTCGAGGTCATTTTGCATGCCAGGCCTCGGCTTTGAAAGCTCTCCTAAACATTTCTTCATATCTTTACTTTTTTTTATTATAAAAGTAATTCATGTATGTAGTAAAAATGTAGAAAATTTAAAGTAAGTGTGTTTCCTATAAACTTGAGGTTATTTCTGCACTCTGTATTATTTAAAGATAAGAACTCACCCACCTACTCCCCATCGAAACAAAACTCAGTATAAAGTAATTGTTAAGTATGGGGAAACTGGTGCAAGGTGTCTTGTGAGTCTTAAGATTTTTTAAATATATTTGCAGAACTGCTTTAGCTAAACAGATGACTATGTATATCTGTTGAACAATTTAATTTTTAAAAGTCCTTTAGCCAATCAGAAATGAGCTTATTCATAAAAGTACAGTATAATCCAGTAAACCTGTAATTTTATGTATAAGCTAGTCTCTGATTGAAACGTGCAACAAAGGTCTTCTCAAAGCCAAATCAGGTGCAGCAGTTAGTAGCTCGATGAGTGGCGGTTTTTGACCTGACCTGCCAGGTGTGCATTTCCTGGTCACCATGGAAATAGCACAGTGAGCTTGTAGCTCTGGAACTGTGGAAGTTAAGTAACTACAGTAATACCTTGGTTTGCGAACATAATTCATTATGGAAACAAACTACTTGTATTGCAAGACATCGCTCGTTCACATTAAAATGTATTAAAAATGTTTGCTCGTTTTGCGGAACACTCGCAAACCGCATTACTCGCAATCCAAGGTTTCACTGTAATGCCTTTTTACTGTTGGCTTAGTTTGCACTTTTATTCTGGAGCAGAGACATACTGAACAGAGCCAGAGAAACTACCAGTCTTGCTGAAGTGCACACACAGTGGAGTAATGCCTACGG
Source organism: Aselliscus stoliczkanus (assembly GCA_033961575.1). NCBI lineage: Eukaryota > Metazoa > Chordata > Mammalia > Chiroptera > Hipposideridae > Aselliscus > Aselliscus stoliczkanus. The sequence continues at coordinate 15,958,967 of CM066728.1, read as the reverse complement.
ACAGTATTTGTAAAAGTAGATCTTGTTTTACTCTTCAAAAGAATTATGCTATTTTTTTTTAATGACACCTGCTCATTGTAAAAGAAAAATATCAAGCATCACCCAAAAATACAAAGAAAACAAACAAAAATTTAGGAAGTGCCACCACCAGAAATAGCCAGTGTGTTAAACTAAACGTTGTCAGAAAACTCAGAACATTCTCATGAGTGGTATGCTTCCTAGAAATACGTCTTCAAACTTCACTAAAAGGTATTCGTTAATGTCAGCCTTGCCTTTCCCTCCTGAGCTTCCCACTGCTTGTATCGTTGGATATTTTGAAATGAAGCTGTCACTGATATTAATGTACACTGGTTTTTTCCTCTACTGCACTTTGTCTCATACACCTGGACAAAGCATCAGTGTGTTTATCAGCCTTGTCAGTGTGGGTGTGAGCTGGTTTGTTTATGCTAAACACTGGTAGAAAAATTACTTAATCTCATTAAGGAAAAGTAACTTTACTTCCATGCACATTTAGAAAGATACACTTCGCATTTTAGATTATTTAGAGAAAGTGTCAGGTTAAAAAATTTTGTGAAGACCTTATACTTGACTATATGCATCCCAATGTGTTTGCCTCCAAAGCAATGCTATTTGGTCTAAATCTTTTTAGAATTTTCATTATGTGTTTTGTTAAAATTGATATTGTTCAACTGAGTCTCTGAACTGGACTTCAGATAACTTGGGTCTTTTTCCAAAATCCTTGCCATCCTTAAAGAACAGGAAAAGCGCCACCATCGCAGATAGAGGTGATTCTCCTGTAAGCCGTGGTTAGGTTCCATAGAATCGCCTCGCACACCGAGTTAAATACTGAACCATTGCTCCCCAGGGAAATAACAAGGTCGGGTTCCTGCTTGTCAGCTGCTCAATACATAAACTTGTCTAATGTATGTTTCTGTTTTAAAGAGACCTCATTTCATATGTATTTGTTGATTCATCACCATTGAACTCACAGCCAACAGCACTGTAACTCGCCCTGAATGGAGCTTATCTAACGGGTGTTTCCTCCCTGAGACACATCACAGCCTTCTTATACTTAGGAACGCTAGACAGCTCTGTTTGGGGGTCATTTTCAACAGAGAAATCCCTAACAAAAAGTACAAGAGCAAAACACCTTGCATTGAATTGATTGTGAAAAAGATCTATTTATAATATAAGCTGAAACAGAAAGGCCGAGTATTGCCTTGTTTTACCTTAGCTGAGAACATGGGTGTCAGGTGACTCAAATCTATCACTGTTGTATACATGTCTGAATGACAGCACTGCAAGTGTTGATTCGGGGTTATAAGTAAATTTTAGCAAGCAGATGAATTTGCAGATACAAAATCTGAATAATGGGGATCAGCTATATAGAAGATGCCTCAGGCTCAGGCTTCTTCTCAAAGATGTTCCCATAAAGCTTTGAGCAATGGCACCATCCTTGGAGTGAGTAAAAGTAGTCACCTTTGGGAGCTTAAACACGGGGCAAGCGCATTTGTTTAATTACAATCTTATTTCCGAAATTTTTACTGGAATTAACTCTTAATTTCAATAGGCCATATTGTTAAAAGGCTAATTAACGTAAACCCCCATAACTGAAAGACTTTAACTTAAATACAAAACTAAAAAGCCTAAGGGTCCTATAGTCTCTTGAGAAAATACTCTTTTTTTCTACACACCAATAAGAATTGTATTCTCTTAACATTTCTAAATGAGATGCATTTTACTTCTGTTGGTAATTGTTTTAGCAGATACACAAATGAATGGGGAAAACCCCTTTACAGCCAGAGGAGGTGAGGCCCAGATTGGGTGTGAGCTGCTCTCCTCTCTTCAGCTTGCCCCCCCCCCCTTAGGGATCGGGCCTTACTTGGATAACTGCTTTGTTTACCACACAGGTGCTTTGCTTTTAGAATGATCCACACTGAAACGCAGCAGGAACAGGAAAATGGGGAGTGTCACCCAGAGGTGACTTCGTCTTTTTATTTTGTCTTTGTATCTAGTCTTTTTCTTGTGATTTTGCATTCTAAATTGTAACTTCAAAATTTCAGGTTTATCTTTTTAATAACGATAGATTTTATGTTAGAAAACAGAATAAAATGTGTTTTGAGGATTTTCATATTATTCTAAGTCATGTTTGAATATACCCTCATAGTGTTTTTCCACTTATAGTGCAAGCTAAGAATTTAAACAGCTTATTTTATTTTTCTCTCCTAAGATTCTTTTTTATTTAAAAATTCTGTTAGCATTAAAATTACCCAGCAGTTTCATATTTGGACTCATTTTCAATGCTATATTTTGGAAAAACTTTCAGATGCTGGATAAACTAAAGAATTTAAAATTTAAAGTCAGAAAATTCACACAAGCTATGTAATCTAAGCTTTGAAACAGTCGTTTAAAAAGTAATTTGGTGTCATCTTCCTTCTTCAGGCTTCAGGGATGACTTCTTAGGAGGCAGGGGAGGGAGTCGCCCTGGTGACCGGCGAACGGGCCCCCCAATGGGGAGTCGTTTCAGAGATGGCCCTCCCCTTCGAGGGTCCAATATGGATTTCAGAGAACCAACAGAAGGTATGGCGACAACTTGGAAATGGAGGACACCTTTCCATAATGCTTTGTCTGCACCCCACAGACATTGGCCTTTTTAGGCCATGCACAGTTACTGTAGACAACCCTTAGTCTTAAATAGTAAGCATATTTAGGGATGGAATAGTTCTACACGGCTGCTAATTTTTAGAAAATGGGCTGGGCTTTAGAGATCAGCATCAGTTTGGTCATTTTACCCAGTGGAGAATGGGATCCATTCTTTATAACTCATGTTTTTCCCCACCAGAGGAAAGAGCACAGAGACCACGGCTCCAACTTAAACCTCGAACAGTTGCAACGCCCCTCAACCAAGTAGCCAATCCCAACTCTGCTATCTTCGGAGGAGCCCGGCCCAGAGAGGAAGTGGTTCAAAAGGAGCAGGAATGAGCCCGCGGATGGGAGGGAATGGGGCATGGGGGGAGTTAGAGCGAGACCGCAGCCTGGCTAGCCAGCCTGGCAGTCCTGCAGTTACCATTCCTGCGCCTGACCTTTGTCCTCCTTTCTTACAAAGGAAACAGAGCTTGTGAGTGCATGTCAGCCGTTAACAAGTGGTTTTTAGTACATTCTTGGCTTTGCTGTGTCTAGTGCCTGATTTGTGCTTTTTTTTTCCCCCTGCCACTTCCCCCACTTTCCTTCTGTCCTATTTCCTTCTTGCTCCTTGTTTCCTTCCAGCACATGAGTTTCTCTAGAGGGACAAAGGCAGCCGCCACGTGGGAGCTCTTTGGATTGAGGTGCTGCTTCATCTTTTTCCTTTGCTTTCTCTCCTCACTTCAGACACACTGGCCAGACTCCAGTGGTTCCTTTGATTTTCTCAGTGCTTCTCTCTGACCTGCATGTTGAGTTCTGTATTGCTGTGGCTTCCACGAAAAAGCCAGAAAAGAAGTCACAAATTGGATAACATCTTGTTTGTATTCAGCTGTGATCAACGTACAGAATTTGAGGCCCCTTGTTTTCAAAACAAGGATAACAAATTTCTGTTGATCCTCACAAATTCCTTCCCATCCTTATTTATAGATAGCCCTGTCTCTGTTACCCTCTCCCCAAATGGATTATTCAAGCAGAATAGGTTCAAATTTCAGACGGTGAAACCTGAAAGAGTCATGTGAAATGGTGGTGGGGAGTTCCAATAGAATATCAGTTAAATGCACTACTGTATTCACACATTTTCTTACTGCTTTTTCAACACCATGTCCAAACTGGTTTGTATCAGAGGCTCTTCTGTCTGGCTGGATGTAACGAGCTGCCGGCTGCAGGTTTCTTTTCCGATGGGCACAGGTGCTTTGGGGTGGCGCAGTGGTGGTAGTGCTTTGCTGGGCTCACTTTCTAGTGTGGACATTGCTTTATCCAAATTCCTGTCGTCTCTCCCTTGTTGATCTGTTCCCTGGTATAAGTAACAATGAGATACTGTGCTTCCCACCATCCCTTAATTTTATAATGAAAATGGGCCTAGAATCTGGCACTTTATTGTTTCACTTAATGAATTGAGAATTTTACTATGCAGAGCTGTCAGAAACCTTAAAATAACTGGTAGGTGGCGTAAGTTACTAGTTCTCATCTTTGGGACAAAGCTTATTCCCACGTACAGTGTTTAGCATTTTCCCAGAGCTAGAGGCTAGGCAATAGCTTTTGAGCTTGAACACCTATGTGTGAACAAATTCTATTCTTTAGCATCATTGGGAGAATTCGGGTCAGCCAGCAGCTAGAGACCCTCCCCAGCATGACCCCTGGAGGCTGAGGGGCAGCCTGGCCTCCGCAGCTCAGTGTGCTCAGGTGGTAGCTCGTCACTAGCTGGCACCCTTGGCTTCTCTTCCTCTGTCTTTGTTACAAGGTCTCAGCAATTTACAGAACTCGCCCTTCTTTCCTTCCACCTGTCATCTTTGCTTCTGAAATAAGAACCATTTGTGTAACACCAATACTTAACTTAAGAAAGACATGCATTATGTGGTTGTAATCAAACCTGATGCTTTCAGATGACCTACTTACATCTTCAATGTGGAAAAGATTAAGAACAAAACAAATTCATCTAAACTGGGCAATCCGGTTGACTTTTAAATGTAAGAATGGAATTCCAAACACTTAACACATTCAGCTATATGACAGAAAGTAAATCTATGGATATGGTATTTTGTGAATGATCTTTTAAATAAAAGAAAACCTTACGTAATATTTAATGCTTGTCTTTATTTTTGAGTTCTTTATTTTTATTTATTTATTTATTTGTTTTTGGAGGGCAGTGTCACTGGCCCTCATATGTGGGTCCTGAACCGGGGCTGCTGGCAGCACTTAACCACCGCGCCACTTGGCCGGCCCTATTTTTGAGTTCTTTGTAGCTACTCATGAAATGAACAATTTTAGACTTGGGAAGCAGCATCCATATTTAGTAGAGTGTACTCTAAATGAAAAGCATCCTGCTTTTGGAAGTTACAGGATTAGTGGAATTGGTATCTTAAAAGACCTAGTGATGATTAGAAATAGGATGCCAGCCTTTTCCTCTCTCCCATTTCCTAAAAATGTAATTTTCCTAACAGAAACCTTACCTATGGTGTGGCTGTAGCTTTTGGTTGAGAAAAGTGACTTACCAATATGGAAGAAATCAAGTATTTGCATACTGTGCACCTTCCCTTTTTTTAACTGCTTATTTTTAGAAGAAATTCTAGGTACTCTTAATGACAGTGAAGGGTGCTACTCCGTGGCAGAGCATATGTTTTGGAGGCACTGCTGTGTAGTCGAGTGGTTTTATGACTGGGCCAGGTGCAGAGCTCTGAGCTGTCTGGATGCCTGGCTGAGGGGGCGGGTAGTGGCCGAGGGCCTGGCACCAGGCGGGACTCCCTAACCTGAGGTGAGAGCCATGAGTGTTGCTTGATCTGGAGAAATAAGCAGGGAGGAGTGGGTGCTGTTGCTGGGAGTGCACGAGTGGCTATTGACTTCATCAGCTCCCTAGGCAAGAGCACAGAGACATGATGCCTGCTGGTGTTTTCTTTACGGGAAGAATCCCTGAGACTGAAAACCCCCTGCCCTAAGTGGAGGAGCTGGTCCTTGGTCTCCTGGAGGGATTTCCTCACACTGCTGGCCAGAGGCCTGAAATCCAACTTTGGAGGCTCCTTTCCAAAAAGGTCCTGGATGCCCATGTCTGTGAGGGCCTGTGAAATGGTTAGGGCCTTGAAAGGGTCAGGTTTCCCAGGAATTCAGAGATCTCTTAAGGTTGAAATGAAACTCTTGTGCTGCTGTCTTCCTGCCTCCCCACAGACGCTGCTACAACTGCAATGGTTTCTTCTCCCAGGCACCTATCCCTTGGTGTGTAATATTTCTATAATATTAACTATCACAAAAAGCATTTTAGTATCTGCATCCCATCCATAAGTAACTGAATTCAGAGAGGAGGGTACATCTTTCCCCGAATAAATAGGGTCATTTTTATGAACGTTTGATCAATTATGTGAATGTTGCAGGTAGTCGATGCCTGATTGCTACTCTTCAGCTGGCTTGAGAGAAACAAATTTTAATCAATTTCCAAATGAGGCCCTTTTAATGAGGGACTTTGGAAGAATGTTCTTACCTTGGAATCTATTTTGTAAGAGGCCAGATTGTTTCTCCAGGTCATAGGAAAGGAATAGTTTGCACAGCAGAATTTCAGAAGCTTGGGTTTCCCATCATGACTCATGGTTGTTTCTTCAGGAAGGTCTTAGGGAGCAGAGGCCGAAAGGGAGAAGGGGTCAGGAGGTGGGCATTTGGGTGGAGAGGTTGAAATTGTTACCTAGTATATACTTTTCATTCGCGATTTCTGAGGAATAACCTGATGATTACTTGATAAAAGATTAAGTCTAGAACAAGAAACTAATTCAACTCTTAAAGCCACTCCAGCTTGAGACACTGGGAATAGCATTCTTTGCAGTGAAGGGACGGTGCTCTGTGGCCTCTAGAGATTCTTGTGCCTGTTTGTTTTTTAAACAGCCTTATAATCAGCTCTTTTTCACAGCTTGTACTTTAAATACACTTTTGTTGTTTTTCCTCTGTCCTCTAATTCCAAATGGCTGTTGAGATCATGGCGGAGTCTCTGTCACTGATGGTTCACTCTGGAATGTCAACCACCATAGGACCAGGAAGGGCCTGTGTCACCCTTGATCTAGTGGGGAGTGGGTAACCAGCCTGTTGTCAGCCATTCCCTGCTGTCTGCCCAATGGGATCACTCACCAGAGCTCACTCAGAGAAGTCGGGAGTGGAGAGATATCAGGGGTGTCACATCCTGGACTCTAAAGGGCCTTACAGGACAGCAGTTCATGGTGTGTGTCACGGTGACTATTGTCCAGTCTGCCTTACCCTCCCCAGACAGGGTTTGCCAGGCGAGGATGATGAGTCAGCCTCCCTGTTCCCCTCGAGGGGGACTGCACAGACAGCAGTTTGCTTGGTCATCTGGGCTCCTCAGGCTTAAAGGAGCAGCTGGCCTGGTCCTCGTCATGTGTGTCCTGTTTCAGTGAGGAGCTTTGCTCTTTCATGTTCCTGACCAGTGCTGAGATGTTTGCATTACTTTCTCACTTGTGTGAGGCTAACAGGCTTGTAAATACATCCAGTATCTTAGAGTCTCACTTATGCAATTTTTTGTCATGAAAATGAATCAAAATGACGATTAGGGCCAGCCAAGGGGTGCATTGGTTAAGAGTTGGCTTGGGATGCCAGCTCTGAGCAGCAGGGCCCCGGTTCGGATCCCACATGAGGGCCAGTGATGCTGTGCTGTCTACAGCTAAGATGGTGAACAACAGCTCAACCTGGAGCTGGGCTGCCATGAGTCGCCAGCGACAGCGTAGGCTGCAGTGGGGCTGGCCGGCAGCTGGCATGTGCTTTCATGAGCCGCCGTGAGCGGCCATCCAGTGGCCGGCGACCGATCTGCCTCACCCGGGAAGAGCACAATGATAATACCAACATGGGCCAGTGAAGCAAAGTCCTCCACAACTAGACTGAAGAACAAAAGAACAGCAACTTGTCTGTTCCCCTCCCCAAATTCCCCAATAAAATCTTTTAAATAATGATTATGTACTTAATTATAACCTTTAATCTCTTCCCATATCTGTAACCACACTGTAACTGTAAAATATTAAATATACAAATAAAAGCAAACTTTCACAATAGTAGACTCTGGTTTTCAGTTTGGACATTGGAGACAATTTGTTTCCTTTACCTGTTAGTAAAATGTTAAAATCATTAGTGGCCTGAAGCTTGTCCTTCTAAACGGGGTTGGGAGTGGGGAAGATCAGAGAAGCTTTTCAGTAGCCCAGAGTTTCTGTAAATAGCACCAAGATTCTTTGGAATTCGTAGAAGTCTTTCTCACATGCATTGTACTTGACATTAAGAATGTACTCACTAGAGTTTTTTTTTTTTCTTACAAAGTACTTCATCAAAACAAAAAAGGAAGGGCCAGCCCAGTGGCTCAGTTGGTTGAGAGCTCGCTCAAGAGTGCGAGCTGAGTTGAGCAACAGCAATTGGATGCCCAGCCGGAGCTGAGCTGCCGCTGAGCTGCCAACAGGTGGCAGGATAGCTCAGCTAAAAAAAAAAAAAAATTCTAGAAATAACATGACAAAACAAAACAAAAAACTTAAGTGGGAGGAGGCAGAAAAATGGAATAGCCTAGGTTCCACTGGGTAGTGAGAATAGAGAAATGCCATAAATGGCTGGGCATGAGGGGTGGGAGTGATGCCCATTGGCACCTTGAGTTGGGGGTGGCAGTGAGCTTCATAGCAGCCTCCAGGGGCTTCTGAAAGGAATGTCCTAAAGAAAACCCATAGCTCCCTGTCAGCCTTTCAAGGACTTGTGACCGCAGGAGGTTCTCAGCCTTGCAACTGTTTGGAGCGCTCGGAGCTGTAGCAGTACTATCTAGGTACCTTCTAAGACTGCACACAACTTCCTCATCTGTGACTTGAAAACCCAAGTAGCCCTGTTAGGAGTGATGAAAAGTTGTACAACATTATGAGTATAATTAATGCCACTGAATTGCACAGTTAAAAGAAGGTTATAATGGTAAATTTTGTGTAATATACCAAAACCCACTGAATACTTTTTAAAAAGTGCACTAGAATTTATACAACTGGACATGAACTGTCTATAGTTTTTTAAAGCTTATTTTCTGATTCACAACTGAATGGTTTATAAATAAAACTTGGAGGAATTTGAGAATTGCCTAGAATTGGGGCAGGGCCCTCCTTCCACTCGGCCAGAAAGAGTCTGAATTTTTGTAGGTGGAGAGTGGGCTCCAAGCAGGTCCAAAGGGGCCCTAGTCACACGGGACGGACCTGGAGACTTGGCCAGGGGTCGGAGGTTCCTTCTCCCGCACCTGCCATTCCTAAGGCCCAAGACAGAGCCGGGAGTATAGAGCAGAACCCCATTCCCGTTAGACATGGAGCTCTGACCGTCTCCGCCCCGGGAGGCCCGAGAGGCACATGGTCCGGGACTGATGGGAACCTGCAAAGGCTTGTCCAGTTGTGTGAGGAGGGCTGCTGGCCTGCACCCACTGATGGCCCTGCACTCGGAGGTGGGGGAGGTGCAGAAAGACCATGGGCTTCGGAAGCTTTGGGGCCTGGATCAAATCCAGTTTGTCCTCTGAGCCTTCTCACCTGTGTAAGAAACTAACATCCAGCTGGCAATAGTGACCTGGGATTAAATGTAGCCTTGCCCACGTGGAATGAGGGAGTGTGGCAGTGGTGCAAGGGCACAGGTTTGGGAGTCAGATGGGGTTCGATTAGTCCTAGTCCCACCATGTAGAGGGAGGGGATAAACTCCTGGAGCTGAGGGCCCACGGGATCTCCCCAAACAAGCTCCAGTCCGTGTGCCGCCCTTCTCCCCCACGGGGTGGCAGCAGTGGGCCCAGATCTTGGTTTCTGTTTAGGTCATGGTGGGGCTTTCTCTCTGCACTTCCCCCTTTGCCAGTCCTGGCTGGGCTGGGGCTGCGGGAGGAGGTCTTGGCCACCCCCAGCTGAAACCACAAGAGACACCCAGGCCCAGGCCGAGAGGGATCCCCAGAGCCAAAGAGACCAGGCTCTGAAGTGCCAGACTGAGGGGGAGTCCGGAGGCCTCGGTGGCTTCCCGGGGGTTCTCTGGTGAGTGGGTGCCACTGACAGTTCCGTGGCCTTGGTCAAGTTTCTAATGGCCAGCAGCCTGAATCCTCCAGCATGACCCATGTGGTTCCCCATCTCTCCCAGGGAGCTGTGCCTGCCAGACCTTACATCGCCCCTTGCGCAGATGAGGGAAGGGGCTGGCACAGGCGCAGAGCCAGTCAGAGTGGGGCTGAGGTCACACTGCTCGTGCTGGCACGCTGCTCGGTACCCCCGTGAGCCTCATCTGGAGAATGGGGGTGATGCCATGTGGCTCCCAGGAGGAGAAGCTGTGATTGCCCTTCGTTCTGTCCTGCAGCTTGGCTCCCTGTGTGGCTCCCTCTAATGCCTGTGGCTGTCCATTCCTCTGTTGGCTGTTTTTGTCTTGAGCCATTTGCACTGTCTGCCCTGTCCACCCATGTCCCATGTTCTCTGTGTGTGTGTGTGTGTGTGTGTGTGTGTGTGTGTGTGTGTGTACTATATGTCTCATTCTTGGGGCTCTTGCTTCCTGAGTGTCTGTCTCTGGCCCCCTCACTCTGTGTGTGTCTCTGACAATCTATGGGTCTCTCTGTCTCTCTCTGCCTTCCTCTATCTCCCTCTCCCTCTGACCCTGAGTCTCGGTTGATTGACCTCAGGCTCAGTCTCTGCCTGTCTCTCCCTGTCCCTCTCTGTCTCTGGGTATGTTGTGTGTGTTTTTCCCTTCCTCATTCTCTCTCTGCCTGTATCTCTTTCTCAGGTTCTGTCTTTCTCTCTCTGCTTCTCTGTGTCTCTGGGTATCTGTGTGTGTGCATGTGTTCAGTGTGGGTGTGTATTTCTGTGTTTATGTCTGTTCGTAAGTGTGTGTTTCTCCATGTCTTCCTACCCCTTCGCTGCCTGTGTGTGCATGTGAACGCCCCCATTTCATTCTGTCCCCCTGTCCCTGTATGTCTCCCTCTTCCTGTGACTTGTGTTTGCGTGTGTGTATTTAATGTGTGTGTGTCCATGTCTTTCTGTTATCTCTGTGCCTGTGTTTGTCTTGTTCTTTCTCTTTCTGCCTTCGTGTGTGTGTGTCTGTGTGTGTGTGTGTGTGTGTGTGTGTGTGTGTGTGTGTGTGTCCCTGCCTGTTCATAGCGGAGCCTGTCCGGCAGGGCAGCGGATGTGTGAGGGATGATTCAGTGGCTGACAGGAAGCCCGCTGTCTTGCCTGCTGCCCGCCAGTGTTCGCAGCATTAGCGTCAGCTCGGGCAGGTGTGTGGGCTCAGGATGAAGTGGTTGCTGTGAACAGCCCCTGATTCTCAGGTAAGCCTTCCCCAAGAATGCCCGGAGGCTGGCCGTGGGCAGAAGTCCTGAGACTCCCCCACCCCCCACCCACAACACTCCATGAGGGTTAGAGTGGCCCGGCTGGCTCAGCAGGAGCACTTGGCGGCCCCCTGGGTGGGGTGGGAAGATGTCAGGATGCCTCCTTTGGCCTCAGCCCTGACCTGACTCAGAGGGGCAACCTGTTTCTGGCCATTTTCCTGCCCTCACCTTCCCCAGCCCAGCCTGCACAGTCCTGGGAAGCCCCCAGAGTGGTCCTGTAACGTCTAGAGATTGGTGAAGGGCCGGGACAGTGGCTGCCTAGGTCCAGGCCATGAGCCTTGGTCTCTTCATCTATAAAATGGGACTGTAACATCCCTGCCACTGGGCTATGAGAGGATGGATGAGGCTCTACAGGCACGCATGCTCAGATCCTGCCCAGGCCAGAAGGAAACAGCTGTCCCTGCTGCCCCAACCCATTCCCCAGTCCAGCCTGCCAGCTCTCTGCTGGGGCTCTGCGAAGCTGTAGGCCCTGAGAAGCTCCTTGTGCCCAGGTCTTGTGGACACAAGTGTCCCTGGCCTTAACCACCCCTACCTCTGCCCTGGGACAAGGGCTGCCCAGGCCCCCTGAGCTTTGAGAAAGCCTCCATTTAGAGGCCTGTCGGCCAGCCTCATGTGAAGGCCAAGATTATCTGGGAAAACAGAAAAGACCCCAGAGCACAGCTCAGCGTAAAAAGCCTTCCCAAGGCTCAGACTGGGACCTCTCGCTCCACCCTCACCTCTCAGCCTGTCCTGCGGCCCTGGTGGGCTTCAGTTCCCCCCATCTACAGCATAACAAAGGCTGGGAGAGTGGGCAGTATCATCTCGAAGGGCCTTTCAGGCAGGAGGCTCAGATGCTCGAGGCCCACTCAGTCCATCATCGAGGGCTTTCCCACAGCTGGTTTGTTACAAACCCTGTTCATATGAAAACTGCCCACTTCCCCTTCTGCTATTTTGACCTGCAGAGCCACAGGCTGTGGCAGCCTCCCTCCCCACCCCACCCAGCCCTGCCTGGCTTCTTGGCGCCTCCTGGGGCTGCTGGGCCTGCCTCTCCTGCCACCCAGCCTTCTTCCTTTCCTTCCACTCCCACCCTGCCCCACCTGCTCCCAGGACAGGTGGAAATCAACAAGAGAAGGCAGATTTATTCAGTCTGGCTGGGAAGGGGCAGCCATAGGAGGTTTCCTCAAATCAGCCTCTTTTAATAACTATTTCATGATCCTTAAAAATGTACTATAAGAAAAAGGCAAAAGAGTGTGGCCCTTGGAGGCAGCTTGCCTTGGGATTGGATCCTGGCTGTGACGGCCAGTCATGTGACCTTGGACAGAGCGCTCACCTCTCCGGGCCTCCCTGGAAGACAGGAGCTGGTGCTTCCTGTGTGATGCTTCATGTGCTTATGACAGCTAACTGAGGGGCTGGGGCAAGGGCCACACTCCCCTCCGACCCCAGCCCTTGCCGGTGTCCCCAGGCCAATGCCCTGATGGGGCAGTGGAGGGAGGCTCAGGCCTGCGTCTGAGCACCAGGTAGGGAGGGCCCCATGTTGTTCATTGCAGGGCCCCCAAGCCAGATCCGGCCCTGAAAGGCTGTGGCTGCCCCTGCCCCTTCCGTGGCACCTTGATGACAGCCAGTCATGGTGGTCACAGCCAACCATACCCCGCCCTGCACTAGCACCTGACATGCGTCATCTCGTTGCCAGGCCTCATGTGACAAACCCACGGGAAGAGTGTCATTATTTCCCCTGTTTAACAAAGGGGCAACGAAATGCCCATGACACTGGGATTCAATTTTTGTTCCTAAGCAGAATTTTCGTTCTCATGCTCCTCTCCACACCCTCCCCCAGTGCCAGGTGGGTGGAGATGGACCAGAGCTGGGGGCATCCCCAAGTATACTGCTCACCCCAGGAAGCAAGAGGGCTCTCTAGAGGGCAAGGTCCTCTCGCATGGAGGGCCACCCTTCCCCAAACGTCAGCAGGTCAGATCTCAGCTTCAGGCTGAGTGTGAACTTAGTCCAAGGTTCTTAAGCAGCCTCTGAGGGTTGCTGGGGGTGGATGTGTGTCTGTGCCCAAATCTCCTTAGAGGACAGAAAGACAGTCGCTGTCCTCAGCAAAATACAAAGTTGTCAAGGGTCAGGAGGTTGAGGGAGCTGTTCCAACCAGCCAGCCAGAAATAAGACCCACCAGGCTTCTCTTCAGGAGGCCCCAGCCATGAACCAGGACATGACGGATTCCCATTTTACAGATGAGAAAACTGAGGCCAAGAGATGCTGAGGCACAGGCAGGATTTGGCCCCAGGAGCTCTCCCTCTAAGGCAGGTGCTCCCAACTTCACACAGCCCGAGACGGACTTGGGCCATGGCCAGGGGCTCCAGAGGGATTGTGCCTTGGGGCAGCCACGGGACAGGCTGGCGGTGAAGGGGGAGGGCAGTGCTCAGGCTCTGAGGGGGGCTCATCCTCCCTCAGACAACCTCCTGGGGTGTTGGGGGTCAACCTCTCCTCACATGGAAGCGGCCCAGTCATGAGGCTCAGGAATTCTTGCGTTGTTCCCACTGATTCACTTGGCGTTTTAGGGAAGGAGAGTGGCTTTTCTGTGATGGGTCCCTGACTGAGGCTCCATGCTGCACAGAGATCTCTTGTCAACTTTACCACAGGGTTTCAGGAAGCTCGGAGAGGTGAAGGGGCAGCCGGGTGCCTGCAGGCCTCAGGCGAGTCTGAAGCGGGGGATGGACAGGACAAAGTCTGGCTTCTCCCCAAGCCTCACCCTCCCCAGCTGTGAAGTGAGGTTCTCTGCAGGAAGCACAGGTGTGCACAGAGTGGACACTCAGTGGTGGAGTCTCCATGTGCCCTCGTGGGGCACGGCCCCCTCACAGGACCCCTGCTGCTTTCAGCTCTGCCCTGGCTATTTTGAGGAGGCTGAGTCTCTTTATAATAGTTGCAACGATTTTCCTTGGAAGCCCCCTTGAGAGGGCCTGTACTCGCATTCACCAGTATGTGGCTGTAATCACCAAAGCCTGACAATTACAGTGGCTCCAAGGCGGGGACTGGCCACTGACTGAGACAGCTGGGCATTCGGGACCTCCTCACCCTGCAGCCTCTCTCTTCCAGTCCCACCCTCCCAGCGCATCTCACCACCAGGGACCCCACCGGGGCAGCACACCAGGCCTCTCTATCCTGAGCACACTTTTCCCTCCATGCTCTCAGGTCCATCTCCTTCAAGAAGCCTTCCTTGATCTCCCTCCTCCCGGCTCCCAGGACAAGAGGAGTCAGGGCGCACAGGTGTTCAAGGAAAGGAAATCCCACTCCACGCTTACCCAGAGGCCATGCTAGGGGCTTCCATGCAGAGGGGCCCATGGACTCCCAGCTTGGGGAGCAAAGCTGGATTCACAGGAGGCAAGGGATGCAGTAGGCAGAGCCAGAGTTAGTGTCTGGAGACTGGACCTTGAATCCTGTTTTTCCACTTAGCAACTGTGAGACCTCTGGCCTGTTTCTTTATCTGTGAAATGGAGCAAGCCTTTTCCTGAAAGGGCAGTAGTGTAGATTAAGTGTGGGTGTATGTAGGAGTACACACATGTACCTACTGTCTGGTGGGTCTACAGAACCTTCCAGCACTTATCAAGTGTTGATACTGGCCCCCAGTGCCAGGGGTTAGGTCTGAGGTCAGATGGAGAAATAGGTCTGGTCCCAGCCTGGTCCCCCAGCAGGGTGGAAAGGGCACAGCTGTGAGGCTGTCAGGCGACAGTGGGGTTCCGAAAGCTGAGAGTGGGGACTGGGTTGGGGTCCTGGAAGGGTGGCCCTGCAAACCTCCCACCCTGGGTCACGGGGCTCCCCATGTTGTAACATTGCAGGAAGAGTGGCCAGAAGCGGACATGGGTGCGGAGACCGAGCTGCTATGGCCGGGGGCAGCCCTGCTGCTGCTGCTGGGGGCAGTGGCCAGCCTGTGTGTGCGCTGCTCCCGCCCAGGTACAGGCGGGGCTGTTGGGGGAGGGGCATGGGTACGATGGTGGAGAAGACGGGGTACACAGAGACCCTCGCAGGCCCAGACCTGGCTGTGATTGGGGGGACAGTCAGATAAGCCACATAAGGCGGGGATGACACCCCCAAGGGCTGGCCCCATATTGCCCCTGAAAACAATGGATCTGGCTGACTTTGGGGCTTTGGTTTTGCTGGGTGAAGGGTGTTTGCTGAGGCAGGGGGCTGCTCTGGACAAGGGCGGGGAGGCTGGGCTGCCTGGAGGGTCCACCTTTTTTACATCCACTCTCCTGAGAAACACCCTGTCAATGTCAAGTCGCCCACAGTGTTGGCAGCTCCGTCCTCATGTCCCGTCTGAGGCCTGCACAGGGCACAGGGAAGACAGGATGGGGCCTTGGATCTCAGTTCCCACCCTGGCTCTGGAACACTTGCTAAACCTGGTCCGTTCTTGCAGGTGCCAAGCGGTCCGAGAAAATCTATGAGCAGAGGAATCTGTGAGTGCCTCGGGCGTGGGCATCCACGTGGAAGCCCCCTCAGGCGTCCCTGCATGCTGTCTCTTACACCTTCACCCACGCATCCTCCCTGCTGGACTCCGGTGGGTCCTGAGCAGTCAGGGGAGGGAGAGGGGGGCACCAGGGACTGTCCAAGTCCTGGCCAGCCTGGTCAGCGAGGGCTTTAGGAGGAGGGGATGCCATTCTCCAGCTGGCCCAGGAGCACCTCCAGGGACCTTTCCTGTGGCCCCAGCCCAGGGCAGCCTGCTAAGCTGGTAGGGGGGCATCGACAGAGGTCCTGCCCTCCCAGTGCAGCGGGGAGGGGCAGAGACCCGGCACAAAGCAAACTGTGAGCTGTGTCTGAGTCTCCCCTGGAAAATGCTGCAAGAGCTCAGGGGAGGATGTGGGCATGTCCCTTGGGGGTTAGAGGAGGCCTGATAGAGGGGGTGGGAAGGGCTTTTAAGAAAGAAAGAGGCGAAAGGGGGCATTCCAGAGAGAGACAGAGAGATAGAGAGATGGCGATAGATAGATAGACAGATAGATAGAGAACAGTGTGGGTAGTTGCTGACACAGGCCCGGGTGGACTCTGTCTTCCAGGGATGAGGTAAAAGGCACAGCCTGTCTTGAAAGAGATGAGCTGGGTAAAAGCCTTGACTGTGGGGAGAGGACTTGGCCTTTGTCCTAAGGGCCAAGGGGGCCACAGAAAAGCAGGAAGCGGGGCTTATGTGCAGCAGGGAGGTGAGGTAGAGATGAGCTGGGATCAATGGCCCAGGCAGAGTGGCCAGACCCGGACGGATGGAGATCCAGGCATTTTGAGGGCAGGTGGGCCACTGTGTGAGCCTGGGAGGGTCAGCGTCCTGGGTGCTGCAGACCAGGGGGTGGCCCAAGGACAGGCCCGGGCAGGGGGGAGGCAGCCATTGGTGTCCTTACATTGAGTAGAAGAGTGACTAATGGAGGGCCGGGAGGACCTCTGAGGCCTGCGTG
This sequence comes from Aselliscus stoliczkanus, assembly GCA_033961575.1. NCBI lineage: Eukaryota > Metazoa > Chordata > Mammalia > Chiroptera > Hipposideridae > Aselliscus > Aselliscus stoliczkanus. The sequence continues at coordinate 15,942,545 of CM066728.1, read as the reverse complement.
TGCACGTGTGCATGGGCCTGCACGCCCACTCACACCCACACGCTCCCTGCACACTTCCTCATGCGTGTATATCTCACACATGCAGCACTTGTGTACATGCCCGGCTGGCCACTCATACAAACATGCGCACACACACCCTTTTTCATTTCCTTTTTCAACTGAAAAACCACAGTGAGATTTGAAAATAGAATTTCCCCATCCAGGCACCCTTGGGGCCGGGCGGAATTTTTCCAAGCTTTGTTTTTTTGGCTACTTGGCTCTCTAGATCACCAGACCACAACCTTCACCAGGTGTGGGCTGGCTCCCCTGGTGCCTCCCACGTCCCTCCCCCAAGGCAGGCCTCCTCGGTATTTCCCCTCTCTCCTCCCTGATTGATATTAGAGCTGCAGACTCAGTTTCCTCATGTAAAAGATAGAGGAGGTGGGAGTGGGGAGGCTTGGGTTCTGCCCACCTCACTTGGGTTCAGTCCTTCCAGCCTGTGCGCCAGGCCCAACTCCTGCATCACTTCCTCTGGGAAGCCATGTCTGACTCTCTCCTGTGGATTTCAAGCATCCTCCCTAAATCAGGTCACTCTGACCCCCAGAACCCCAGGAGTGCCACCCATATTAGTCCAGGGGGAGAGCCCAAAATGCTTTAAGGATGAACTAGTCTGCTTTACCATCCTTAGTGGCGCTTCTGTTCTCAAGGGTACTTTATGGTCCCAACCGGCAGCTAGAGTTCCAGCCCTCACTTCTGCATTTCAGGAAGAAGTGAGAATGAAGGAGGGGGACGGAATGGCTGTACCCCAGTTATCAGTGACTCCTTTAAGGAGCTTTCTTGAAAGTTCCAACAATCTTGGCTTGCATTTCATTGACCAGAGCTTAACACGTGGCCACACTTAGGTGCAAGGGAGTGTTTCAAAGGAAGAAGGGGACACTGGGCAATGGCTCGATACCTGGCTGTGTCTGCTAAGGCTTGAAGTTGTCCAACCAGCTATTTGGGAGTAAATGGTGTGTTTGAGGGGTGCACTCTTCTAGAAATGTTAAACACTCCTGGGGTGATAGGTGGGGGCAGCCTCTTTGTCTCTCCTGGTTGGTCATCGCTGGGTCCCTGAGCAGTTGTCCCAACCATCATGCCCCAGATCTCTGGGATGCCTCCCCAGCCCTGCCCACAGACCCCCCCTTGACTGTCTCTGGGAGTCCCTGGGGGAGTCGTGTCAGGGGACGGGTCTCCCTGGCAGCTGGCTGCAGCCCAGGGCCACGTGAGAAGGGTGGGTACCCAGTGGGTGGGTGCCGGTCCAGAGACTGAGGGCATCAGGGGGCAGGGCTCTGGATCTGAGGCCTGGAGAGGTGGCAGCTCTTCCTCTCTCTTACCCTGCTGTGTCCCTGCTCTCTGTTCCTCTCCCCTGTCTCTCTGTCCTTTGGGCTGTGGGAAGCCAGGCCTTAGTTCAGCACAGTCCCATGTGTTTCTAGGCATGAGAATCAACAGAGCTTTGCAGTGGCCCGGACCTATACCTGTGAGTCACCGAAAAGAAGGGTCTAGGGCCTGGGCTTGGGGTTGGGGGTTTCACAGCAAAGTCCCTTCTGTCCTCATTGCCCTGAGGCTGTAGCCATAGCTGATCTGGTGGGGTGAGGGAGTGATGGGGGGTGGGGAGGGTGAAGGACTACACTGGCGGGGTGGCCTAGGGCCCAGCCAACACCCCCTTGTTCTTTGCAGTGGTTGGGCAGGCCTGGCCTGGGGCCTCGATGGACACAGCCTCTGACATGGCACCAGCAAGGTAGGATGAGCTCCCTGTCCTGGGCCCAGAGGGGTCACAGCACCACAGAAGACAATGAGAGGGTCCCTGGGGCTCCACCTGGCTGAGCCCAGGCCAAGACCTGACTCCTTCCTTGGACCTCAGAGCCTCAGTACTCAACTGAAGGCCCCAGCAGGGCCCAGAAGCCCTAGGGCCCTTCCCCCTAGCCCCTGCTCAGCCCTTCCCACCCCTTCCCCTGCAGGAAGGATAAGCTGCTGCAGTTCTCCCCCAACCTTGAGGGTGAGTGATTCTGGGACACAGGGCTAGGGCAGGGGGAGGTGGGACTGAGATAGGTGAATACCTGGTGGGAAAGGCACTGTGCAAGGAAGTCCCCGAGAGAAATGCTGGCCTGACAGGGAGGCCTTTACGGAGGAGGCAGAAGGAAGCCCAGGAGCCAGGCGGGGAGGCTGGATGGAATTGGCCTAGTCGGGGAGGAGATAGAGAGCAGGTACAGACATGTGAAGGCAGGAAACACCTGGCCTTTTCTTCAGATTCTGCATCCCCCAGGTACCAGAACTTCAGCAAAGGTAGGTGGTCTCGGGGGACATGCGGGCTGTGGTGGGAGCCCACCTCCTGGAGCTCAGGCCTAATTGTGCATCCTCCTACAGGAAGCAGACACGGATCAGACCCAGCTTACATGTGAGTGGCCTTCTCTTGCCTGGCACCCCCTCCCACCCCTGCCCTGAGCCGCCTTATTTTTGAAGGCCCCCTCCTAGAACCTGCCAGCCCAGGCCCACGCAGGCCTCAGCAGCGTTCTTTCCCCTCAGGTGGCCATGGCCCTGCTCTGGGGAGGGGCTGTCTGGGGGGGACTCATCCTGCATCACCCAGTCAGAGACAAGTCACAAGGGCATCTGGAACTCCAGAGAGGAAGGGCCCTGAGATGTCTCATCTTACAGATGGCCAAACTGAAACCCAGGGCAGTGGGGACTTGTCTAGGGTCACATGGCAAGGTGGCTGGAGCCAGACTGATACCCCCTCAGCCCCGGGGTGGCTCAGGGGGTCCATGGAAGTGAGGTGGAGGAATTGGGGAGACCCTGGCTGAGTCCTCATGGGCCCCTGGGGGAGTGATGGCCTCTCTGTCCCCTCCCCCCATGTGGAGCCCCAACCCTGACCACAGGCCTGCCCAGAAACTGGTGCTATGTCTGTGTTTTCTTGCCAGAGACCCCATCCCCATGGACTATTACAACTGGGGGCAGTTCCGGAAGCCCAAGGAAGGTGAGGCAGAGGAGGGGACAGGCATAGGGACGAGTGGCCCTGGAGCCACACTCGTGGGGCCAGGAGTGGTTAGGGGGAGACGGCGTCTCCAAAGCTGGATGGATGGCAGAGTGGGGCGGGGGAGATGAGGGAGCTGGCAGGAGCCCAAGTGCAGAGGAGGGAAGGGATTTCAAGGAGTTGGGAGGGTGAGCCACAAGGGTGAAGGAGCAAGACAGGGAGCTGGGGGCAGGGATGAGGGGAGGCTGGGGCCTGTGTCATCCAGGCCCTGCTCAGGTCTGGATACATATGGGACTTGGGAGGAAGGCTCTGACTGGGGCAGCCTTGCTGATGGACTCTGAGCCCTGCAGACTCTGAGGATGCTGGAACCCTAGGCCCTTAACACCTTTGCTTTACAGAAAGATAAACTGAGGACCAAGGGTAGGCAATGACAGCTGAGAGGTGCACAGGCCTGGTTCCTGCCTGGGCCATGCTGGGGTGGGGGCGGTGAGGCACCATGGTGGACAGGGGACACCCCTCTCCTTCCCCACTACCACTTCCAAATTGGGGTGGGGCCCTCATTTCTCAGAGCCCCTTTGACACAGATGGACTCTGAGTCGGGAGGCAGTTAGAGCTCAGCTTCCCAGTTGGGGGAGGGGAGTAATGCTGGGGTGCCAGGCTCTGATACGCCATACCCAGCCTAAGCCCTTGGGCAATGACTCCTAGCCCACCCAGCCCTACCTGAAGGGCCTTGCCTCCAGATAAGCCTAGGCCTGGTTCCTGCCCCTCCTGGGCCCCCAGTGGCTCTCCCTGCCCCTTATTGCCAGATAGAGATGCGCCTCCCTGCCTCCAACTATCCACCCTGTACCTGAATGCAGACCACCCCTTAATCTCCCCTCCACAGTGCATTCAGGGGATGACCTTGGAGGACAGAGAAGGAGCCCAAGGTGGTGGCTGATGGAGCCAGGCCAGAGCTCATTAAGAAGCTTGTCCAGGAGAATGTTTGAGGCCCTGGGGGATCCAGAGGGATGAGGGTGTGGCAGGACAAGCCATCTGCTGATGGAGGCAGGGAGAGAGGGAGGGAGGGAGGGAGACAGAGAGAGGGAGGGCAGGAGGAAGAATCAGGTTTGATGGACAGGGCCCACTGCCTCCTGAGCCCTCTCCCCTCTCCTCTCTCCCTGGCAGATGATGACGATGCTAATTCCTATGAAAATGTGCTCATCTGCAAGCAGCAGCCGCCTGAGTCAGGTGAGGCTGCCAATCCAGAGCTGGGCAGGGACTGGTGAGATCTGATGTCCCCATGGCTCAAAGGCATCACCTGCCTTGAGGCCAGAAAGGTCACTGATATCTCTGGTGCCTCTGGGTCAAGGGAGAAGGCCCATTATCCTGGGCCTGCTGGGAATGCACTAAGGGGATTCCTTCCTCCCCTGAGGGGTTGCCCAGCAGGACGCCTCTCTGGAGGGGCCCACGGCACCCTGCTGGCCTGAGGACCAGTTGTGGTGGCTGCAGCCACTCTCCCGTGCTCTCCCTGCAGGTGATGAGGGATCTGAGGATTATCAGAACTCGGCTTCCATCCAGCAGTGGCGAGAGTCCAAGAGGGTTGTGGGTATGTGGCCGGACAGCAGGGGCTCCTGAGTGGTCAGTTTCAGCAGGCTCAGAGGGTCCTGGCCTGGGCAGATGGGGGGCAGCGAGTTGAGGGGTCTGGCCTGGGAGGGCCAGGCCAGGGTGGGCTCCGCTGCAGCCAGGCCAGCTGACTCCACAGTGACACCTGCAGCACATCAGCAGCTGCACTGGCCTTGAGCTGTGCCAGGACGCCCCTCGGCAGCTTTGACCTGCGGAGGTCAGTCTTGCTGGGCAGGCTGTGCATCCAGCTGTGTGGATGGAGTTGCACTTGCTCTGCTCCCAGGCAGGCCAAATCTTTGGCAAGTCCCAGCTACGACAGACACACCATTCAGTGCAGACTTTCCTTCATGCTGTTCTGTGGCGCCTGGGAGTTTGAGCCCAGGGTGGGCGCGCTGGCTGGGGGAACAGGGCTGGGCGTGGCCATGCAAATCATCTGACTGCCTGCTGGTCCACAGGGCGAGTCCAGAGAGAAGCACCTTCCTCCCCTGCAGGAAGCCCAGAGGAGGACGACGATGGGGAGCCTGATTATGTGAACGGGGACGTGCCGGCCACAGAAGCCTAGGGCAGACCTGGGAGAAGGTACAGCTGCCTTGGTGCTAGGTGGTAGCTTCACTCGTCCAAGGGACCCCATTCCAAAGGGTGGGGCAAGGGGCAGCACCCATGCGAGCTAAATCGGGATGACTCCAAAGGGTGCTGGCTCCTGACGCAGTCCCTGCCATCCTGCCCCAACTCCCACAGTAGGCTTGGTGAGGTGATAGATTCACAGCAGGCACAAGTCTCAGGTTATGGGGGTGTCAGGAGGGAAGGCTGTTGAGTCTTGGGGTGAAGCGATGTGCTCTGGGTGGGTCTCTGCAACCTTGGGGGAGTGACTTGACCTCCCGGGACCTATTTTCTGACTTGCAAAATGGAGTTACTGGGATTTATGGCTTAGACAAGACACAGCACATAAAGCATGATGTGTCCAGCAGGACTTGGCCAGTGTTGGACTCAGGGACAGGAGTCAGGATTGGGAGATGATGGTGCTGATGACAATAGTGGCTTAATCAGTTAAGCAGCCACCACGCCGGCCAGCATGGTGCCAAGGATTCACACACACCATCTCTTGTCACCCCAAAGGCACAGAGCACTAAGCCACTAGCCCCAAGTCACACTTAGAGTGGAGGAGAGGACAGGCTCTGCCACTGCATGGGTAGCAAGAATGACCCCAGGGCCCTTGAAGGCTGTCCAAAGTCCCGATATGGGGGACACAGGGAGTCCTCTCAGCGGGTGGTGGGCCTGGGTTGGTCAGGAGCCAACCACAGAAGTTTGAGCCCAAAGTGCAGAGGCCCCACCGTTCATTCGTTCACCCAGTATTTGCCAGGGGCAGGTCCTGCCTCCAGTGCTGGGGACTCAGTAATAAACACAATACACAAAACGCCTAACATTCTGGTGGGAGATATACAACAGATACCCCTGAGAGAGGGGATAGAACAGAGGAAATTACTGCACATTAGGCGGTGATAAACCCTGTGGAGACAAAGAGGGCAGGAAGCGGCAGGAAGCACTGTGGGCCGGTGGGGGGCAGGAGGTGGTGGTGTAAGTGGGGGTGGTCGGGGAAAGCTTTGGGAGTCCTCTCCTCACCCCTGTGGGGGAAGGACACCCAGACAGATGGACCCTCAAAGGCATGCCCAGAGGCTCTGACAACAGGGTGGGAGGTGATGGGGGCAGTGGTAGAAATGGAGAGAGGAGGTGCAGGCCGAATATGCAGGGCCAGCATGGGGCGGGGGATTTGAGAACCGGCCGGGGCTGGACATGGGAAGGTTTGAAACAGAAGGATGACTTGACGTTTCTAAAGGACCACTGGCTACTGAGTAGAGAAATGAATATGGTCAGTTGTCCTTATCTATGGGTTGGATTCAACCATTCTTGGATCAAAAATTTTTGGGAAAAAAATCTCAAAGTTCCAAAAAACAAAACTTGAATTTGCCACATGTCAAGCACTACACTGACTCCACACAAATGAAATGATATGTAGGCGTACCCTGCGGTAGCTTCTATACAAATAACCTTATATGCAAGTACCACACCTTTTTACATAGGGGACTTCAGCATCTGTGGGTTTAGGGGTGTGTGTATGGTGTCCTGGAACCAATCCCCTGAGAATATAAAGGGACTGAACAGGGGGACAGCAGTGGGAGCAGGGAGACCAGTAAGTTGAGTATCCAGGCAGGATGCCACCTTGGCCTGGGGAGGCGGCGGGAGAGGTAGATACTAAGCTTTGTGGTCAGTAGGACTCACTAATGCACCGGGTGTGGGTGTGAGGGAGAGAAGTTGAAGAGAACCGCGGGTTTTTGCCTAAGCAAAGAGACCTGGGAGGCTACAGGCGGAGTAGGTTTTGTGGTCAAGACCAGTTTATTTCTGGGCCTGTTAAATCGGAGAGGCCTGTGCAGGCAGTTAGATACGCCTGGAGGGAAGTTGGGCTGCAGAAAGACACTGAAGGCAGGTGGGAAGAACCCGGCCAGACCTTGGCCAGGTCCAAGGAGAAGCCAGGATTTCAAATGAAAAGTAGAAGGTCCTGGAAGCAACAGCTAAAGCTGCTTGATGGATGGGCTGTCTTCAGCCCAGTTGCAGGAGGGCCCCCGAATGCCACCATAGCTCTGGTCTCCCCTTCCCAAGCCAGCCGCTCCTGTGCTGAGGGATCAAAGCGCAGCCAAAGCAAAACTTTTCCTTTTAGCCAACCCTTTTTGTCTTCACAGAACACAGCCAAGGAACCCCACGCTCACTGGACAATTTACTGCCTCCCAACAGTCACTTCTCCAGAGCTGCTGGACTTCTGGGGCCCGCCATGGTTTCTACTGGGAGGTGCACCATATCCCAAGGACCATCCCTCAGGCCATGGAGGATCCGGCCTGGGAAAGGGGTTACATATAGAATCAGCTGCTCTCGGGCAAGACAGGGACCTGGTGCCAAGGGCAACTCAGTTCCTGCAGTGATTGCATGCCCAGCACTCAGGGCAAGTCACACTCCCATCCCCACATCTAAAACGTCCTGCAACACTGGTGTTCATCTCCTTTTTTTCCTTCGAATTTGGATCCCAAATTGCTTTCCAATGTCGGTTGCTGGGATACTTTTCATGATTGATAAACTTGTACAGTTAATTTATATAGGTGGAGCCATATTTAAGTCTACATTCCAGGGTAGAGATTTTGTCTATCTTGTCTCCTACAAGCATTACATTTACTTAACGTCAGCAGTTTAGAGGGAGCCCTGGTGCTGCTTTCTTTGGGTCTGTTCACTAGTTGTCTTCATGCCCCTTCAGTGGGCATGTCTGCTGTGAACAGTGTCACAGTCCTGCAGAGGGGCAGGCAGCAAGGGGGCAGTGGTGCCCCTTTGCTCCAGGACTGGCCTTGGCTCAGCTATTGGGCAGCGTGACTATCTCAGGGGAAGGGCAAGGAACTTAACTCAGAAAAACCAGCCAGAGCAACAAAATGCCTCCTGCCATCAAAATGTCTCAATAAAACTTTTTAGTTTAAGTGCAGCAATTCTCATGTCTGCTTTCCCTGCTTGATGTAAAACCTAGTTTCATAGAAAGGGACCCTGAGGCCTGGAGCAAGGGAGGGCTGGGGACAGGACCTGGGTCCCCAAGTCCAGCCCTTTCCAGGATGCTACACCATTAACTTTCCATGAGAGGTTAATGCCAAAGGCTAGGAAATTAGAAGAAAAACATCAGAACACAACTGTGACCACTTGTCACTTCACACCCTGAAGTCCTGACCTCACAAGCTCAGCAAGGACAGCTTAGGTCTGAGCAGCGTTGCGAGGAGGCTCCAGACAAAAATAAGATCGAAAAAATATGTGTATTTTGTAAACTGTCACCTTGCAATTTTTGAGGACCTTCATTATTTTTTTCCCCTCTTGATACCCAAACCCAAAGAGCCAGTAATCTCAGAGTCTTTTGTGTCCCTGTAGCATCGCTACCCAACAATGTAGTATGGGCAAGTGAGCCAGCCTGGGAGGGAGACGCCTTCCTCCCCCTGCTTCCTCCTGCTCCGGCGGATCAGGCTAGCGCAGCACAGCCGACTAAAGCCGAGCTTGGGCGAGGAGAGAGCACACAGGCCACCCGCCCAGCCGCTCTGCACTATGGGCAGCACAGGTGCACATGGCCACACTGCAGTGGCCCTTCATCTGGGAGCCCACAGTGCAGGAAGGGCCAGCTTGTCACGGGAAGTGTTTTCAAAGCTTGTCACATGAGACCTAATCACAGAAGCTGCGCCACTCCCACCCTCCTTAGAAACACCAGTCTAAAATGATGTCTGTGATTTGCTTCAGAACAATCCCAGGGTGGGGGAACACAGAGGAAACGAGACTGGCCATGTGAAGGTAAACTGTTATGATGGGTAATGAATATGTGATGGTTCACTATGTCACTCCTTTATGTACAATTGATACTTTTCATAATTTAAAAAATTAAATAGTATCTTGCTAAAAAAACAAAAAAAAAGCAATTCTACAAGTTAATATAAAATTAACTGGGGAATTCTAAAGCAACACATACTGCACAGAAAAGGCAGCGTGGGGGGAAGTTTCCTGTGTGTCTGGATCGCACCATTTTCCGGTGATTCCTGTAAGTCATTTTTTTTCTTTTTATTTTTTTAAAGTTTATTTATGATGTTCAAATTTGAGTCTTTCTTTTTTTGGCCCTCATATGTGGGACCCGAACTGGGGCCGCTGGCTTCCCAAGCCAGCGCTTAACCACCATACCACTCGGCCGGCCCATCTGTAAGTCATTTCTGAAGGGCTCACGGCCCCCAGGCTGTTCTGAGAAGCCTTTCTAAACAGTCAGTAAATTACAACAAACCCTGCCCTCACCCCACGGAACTGTCCTCCAGACGTCTAGAAAAACAGAGACTAATTTGTTCAGTCTATTATCTAAATCACCTTTTCTACTAGGAGGGGAGGGGCACGCACAGACAGAAAGCTGGCTCTCCTTGTGGCCTTTTGTTGCCACATTATGGCCAACAAAATTGTACAGTTTTATTAGCTAAAATGCCAACACACACCCAGACTGGGTGCCCTGTCCTGGAGGTTCTCTGCCCCACCCCGCACCCCGTCACCTCAACCCTGAGTCTGGAGCTGAGTGCAAATGCTCGTGGAGATGTGGGAGCACCGGGAAGGCCACGCACGGCTTGTTAGGGAAGCGCATTCCAGGGCCATTTGGGCAGCATCTTCTCCCAGAACCGAAGGCTGTGACGCCTTCTTTCCGGGATTCTCGGAACCCAGTCCATGAGTTCGCCATCTAACTGGCCACCGGGGCCATTGTCTTCTGACACAGCCTGGCCAGGAGCCCTGCCATCTGCAGGAGGGAGTTCACACCTTCCGCTATTTTCATATGAGTATATCCAATTTCCTGAAAAACAAACCAAATGTAAATCTGGTCAATAAGTGAGGGAGGAATTTAGTTTTTAAAATCTGAACTAATGGTTTACTCAAAATTGAAGTAATAAACTCAAACTCCAATTGGAAAATGAACTAAAGTTGTCATGGATTATGTTGAACTAAAGTTCACTTTGTTTCCTAAAAGGATGTTGGTATGTCTTTGTAAGATACTGTTAAGAAAAGAAAAAGCCAGATTTGGAGAAAATATTAAAATACTTAAAAAACAAATACCTGATAAAGGACTTGCATCCAGAATATACTAGGAAGTCTCAAAACTCAGTAGTAAGAAAACAACTCAATTAAAAACTGGTAGATTTGAATAGATGCTTCATTAAAGAAGATTCTGGATTGCAAATGAGTACATGAAAAAGTGCTTGACCTCATTAGTTACTGGGAAATGCTAATTAAAGCCCAGAACTACCTCTACTCGTTCATTAGAATGGCTGCAAAGCGCCATGCAAGCATTCCGAGTGCTGGCTGGTGTGGATCAGCCGAAGCCCCACACACGGCTGGCAGCACACACAACGCTACGGCCACCTCGGGAAATACTTTGGGTTTCTTACAAACTTATACTGATCTTACCACCCAGCAATCTCACCTCCTGGGAATTTATCTGAGAAATGAAAGCTTAGGTTCAAGTTCACTCATTCGTGTACACAAACGTTTATAGTTATAGTGGCTTTATTCATAGTCACCGAAACCCAGAAGTCCTTCAACTGTGAACACACACACTGCTACATCCATACAATGGAACCCTACTCAGCAATAAAAAGGAACGACCCACTGACACACATGACAAAATGCTTAGGCTGGTGAAAAAAGCCAGACTCAAAAGACTACACGTCTGCTTGATTCCATTTATATGGCATTCTAGAAAATTCTGTCCTCCAAACAGAAAGTAGATCAATGGTTTCCAGGTGCTAGAGGGAGGAGTGGACTACAAAGGGGCACATGAATTGGGAGGGGGGGATTAGAGAGTCATGTGTGCACGACTGAATCATTTTGTCAGCAGAATACACCTAAGAGGCTAAATTTACTATGTAAATTATATCTTAACCTGACCTTAAAGATGAATAAACCAACCAATCCCTAACGAGGTCATCCTAAGGAAGAGCAGGACTGGTTTAAACCCCCAGCCCTCAGGACAGGCAGCCACCCTCACTGAGCATCCTCCTGGTGCCAGGCCTGTGAGTAAAACAAAGAAACCCAGTGTGGCCCACATTCTTGGGGAGAAAGGCATTGCTGTACTTTCACTGACCTTAATGAACTCCAGTTTCAAATATTCTGCCATTTGGAAGGTTTTACACACTCGAAAAATGTTGCCAATGATGTCTTCCGGTGAATAGCCGAGATGCCACAGGTGAGCGAGAATCTAGACAAGAGAAGGTACGCTGAGGCTGCTGAACTCTATAAATGACAAGGATACTGGGGGGACGTGAGGTCACAGACACACCAGTCTCAGGCCTGTCACACTGCTGCAGAGGACAGATTACCCCAGAAAACCCAAGTGATTCTGAGAATCAGCTGAATATAACAGAGCAGCTGGTGGACGATGGCCTTTAGATCATGTGGGGTAATTTACTTGATTTTCCTAGCAGGCAGAGAGAAAATGTTGCCAATGTTTTAAAATGCACTGCAATGTCTACTCCTGTAGCCACGTGATGTTTTTGTCCAAGGCTCTTAAACCTTATTAACCATCCCAGCATGCCCCAAGGCAGCAGCAGAGCCCGCCTGCTGTGCTTTCCCTAGCTGCTAGCCCTAACCACTAACCACCCCTGCAGGAGCAGCCCTGGACACATCCCCACAGGACAAGACTCAGTGGTCACCGGGGCCTCCTGCCATCTCATACCCAACCCCACCCCATCTGGACTGCAGGGTCTGGAGTCAGTTGGTTTTGCCTTCGCTTTGGCATTGGGGCGAATTCAGGGGGAAGGGAAGCTGTGTGTGCATAAACCACAAGGCTTCCTTCAGGCCCACTTGGTGACCCCGTCCGTGTGCCTGGAGCTCTGCCTGTCTCCCTGCCTTGCATTCCAGTTTCACATTAGGTCTAGCACTGTGCTAAGCTCAGTCAGCTTCTAGCCTAATTTGGTGAAAGGGGGAGGGAAACCTGCTGTGAACAGACTAGTGGCCTTGAAACATACCACTGCCACCCATGGGACTGGAGGGTGGCGTGAACACCAATGCCCACTGGAACCTGCTCATAGGACCAAGCTCTATCATCAGGCCAGAAAGCGCTGCCCCTCCCGCCCATCTCCTGGCCAATCCGTGACTGCTGGGTCCCAAGATGCCCACTCCCATGTTCCTTGGAAGGACGGAGGGGAAGTCTCCCCTCAACGACAGAGAGATGGCTTCAGTGCCAAGTAAGGAGTGGGGCTGGTCTTTCCTCATATCTTAGATGGATGAATTCCTCCTGGAGCACAGAATTGAATTATAGTAAAAAGACATGATTTTGAATTCCAGCTCTACTACTTTTAAACAGTGTGATTTAGAGAAAAGAATTTAGCCTCTCAGTCTAGTTTTCTCATCTGTAGAGTACCCATTTGAAGAAAAATGGGGAGTGATGCATGTAAGCTCCCAGCACTGGAAGCTCCCATGGCCCTGCCTAGAAGCTGGATGCGGAAGGCCCCCCGGGACAGGGACGGGAGGCAGACCTTGTAGGCTTCGTCAATATTGGCCTTCACGCAGTGCTGGATCATCTCCTTCACCAGCAGCGGGTGGGGCTCATCGCAGACCTGGCCAAAGGAAAAGAAGGCTGAGGGGACCATCTGAGGAGGACCCTGACACACCAGCCTTGAGGCCACCTACATAATCAGCCTCTCAGCTGTCTTTTCTCATTGAACTAGGCTGGGGAAAGCCCCTCTCACCACCAAACAAGTCACTAAACAGGGAGAGTATGATGTCAACGGGACCTACTGCAGTGAGGAAGGCTTCTGACACCAGGTTACAGGTTTCTCACACACAAGATGAATTAACAAGAGCCAATGAACTCTGACCAGCGGCAGCTTTAAAGCCATTAGTCACATCTTAGATCACTTGGATGACCACTTGCCCAGAACCACTTAGAAGCCACTTAAGACTTGGGAGGTCTTCGGGGCTGGTCTCCCACCAGAATCGGAATTGGCTTTCCTCAGACAGGGTCCCCGGCCTCAGCGTGACCTGAAGAGCAGCCTGCTGGGCGGGGATGCAACTCTCGGAGCCCAAAGGCTGCCTCCTGCAACCCCTGACTGGCCTTAGAGCCCACCCTCTAGAGCAGTATCAACATTTACTCTAAATGAAAGTCCTCGGATGTCTCAGGATAGCACCTAAGCCTGCCCTTGGCCTTCTCCTCCCGGTTCAATTAACTGCCCTCAGAAGTCCTGGGTTCTAGGGCCCTCGGGGCTGTGCTCCAGGGAAAACGGAACCTTAACTGTCACTAGGCGACTAAGGAAGTTCCCCTCAGTGACCCTGAAAAGACATCACTGCCAAGGTCTAAGCACAGGCTTTAAGCACAGCTTTCTTTACCCACAAGCTTGGTAAGAAAGAGCTCCAGACTGAATGGATGGATAGCCGTACCCAATTTTTATCTCCAAATAAGGGAGAAATCAGACACTGAGTTGTCAGGATGTGGTAGCCAGTTTTAAAAAGTATTCCCCAAACAAAAACCTGCCAATGTGGGAGCGTGAGAATCTTTTTCCTTGGCTTGGCTTTAAAGAGATTTGCTCCCTGCTCCAGCCTCAGGAGTGGTGAGCAGGGGTGGGAGCCAGAGCCTGCGAGCACAAAGCAGGGGAGAGTGCTGCGCTCCCTCCTGGCCTCACGGCTGGATGAGCTCGGGCAGGCCACCTGAGCCTGTGTCCTCCACACAAAATGCTGAAGAGAGCGACTGTGTGCAGTGGCGTTGTGAGGACCAGGGGGCGCAGGGAAAGCAGCCAGCACCGGGCCTCAGGCGGCAACGCGGTGCTGCTACTTACCACACGGTGATATCAAAGTCCTGCCCAACCCTCCAGTGTGGGGGACAAAAGTGGGTAAGTGGGAGTAGGGCAACCCCCGCATCCACTGAGGGCGAGCCCCAGCAGTGGCAGCAGCCTGTCTGTCCCCTTCTGTCCAGCACTGCCACCTCCATCCCCTGGCCCCACAGACAAACGCTGCTTTTGTAGGCTGTGATGCCCAAGCCAGCTTGGTACCTTGAACACATTCTCACTGTTAATAAAGCCGAATCCCGAGAAAGTGGACTGCAAATTGTTCAGTGCCTGTCACGGAACAAAAACATCCAGGTTGATTTTCATTCTCTCGGCCCTTCCCCATCTCTTAGCTGAGCGCCCTCCCTACAAGGCCCCAGCAGTGTGTTGGGCCAGCGCTCCCCATTCTGGCTATGCTCGCTCTGCGCAGCAGTCACTCCCCACTCCCCCCAAGGGGGTCTGCGCCTGAAGGGCAGCCAGTGACAGCACACACCTGCCTCATGTCTCCCTGGGCAGTGAAGATAATGGCTTCCAGACCATCGTCGGTGTGCTGCACCTTCTCCTTCTTGATCACATTCATTAACCTTGCAAGGATCTGGGCGTCGGTCAGCTTGGTGTAGCGCAGGACGGCACACCGGGACTGAATGGGCTCTGACAGAGACAGAGGGAGTAAGGCCCCCGGCCCAGGACGGTGCCGCCCTGCTGCTTTAGTTACTCAGAAGCAGCTGCACAAACCACAGCCCAGTCACGCCAACATGTCTCTACCCAGCAAGTACTCACGAGGGCCTGGGTAATCCAGGCTAAATTTCAAAATATCAACCGATAAGCAATAAGCAATGAGAGCCCTCAGCCAGCATTGCCCAGGACAACCCTGGCTCGCCACAGCTTCCAGAAGGGTCCAGACCCTCCATGACAGAGACATGCATGGGCCACAGCCCGTAGGTGAGCCAATGCCGGCCCAGGTGGGCTCCAGATCTGTGTCTGCTGGATGTCAGGGCCCTTCTGGACAGGTCACCACCCAGCCAGTCTGGGGAGAGCACGAGGCATCGGCATGGCTTATTTCAAGCTGCACAGGAAAGTCTGACCACAGCTGGTGCTGACAGCCATTAGCCAGACGAATGCAGGACTCTGGAAGCTGCCCTGAACCTTCCGTGCAGACTGTGACAGTAGTTTCTCCGTGCTCTCCTAGCCCCAATTTCATCTCTCTCTGATTCATCCTCCATCTGGTGCCACATTGGCTTTCCTCAAAACGTCTTGATGTTACCTCTTCCTGCCAAGGCAAACCTTTCAATAGCCTTAATGTTATGGTACAGCTCACCTCTGGCCCTAGTATGCTAAATCTTCTGCAAACCTCATGTTTCTACTCTCTTAATTCCACATCTGGTACCTTGTCTCTCCTGGAACAAATCGACCTGGCATCTCCGAGGGCTCGTCCCACCTAGGATGTCCTTCCCCACAGTTTCTTCCCATTTAAACCACAACCATCATGTAAAGCTCATTTCAAACCCCTCCTCATGGAGCCGGCCCAGGTCTTCCCAAGCTGCTGCCACCTCTCCTCCTGTGTTCACACACACTTTCAAGGAACACGCTCCTGTTAGCTTATTTGCATTAAAGAAACCAGTTACGTCGCCAGGTGTTGGGGATGCAGAGGACGAATATTATGATGAGGTCCTGGCTCCGCAGAGCTTAAGTTTTCAGGACAGGAGGCATAAACAGGAAAGTTAGAACACAACAGGACAGGGCCGTGACAGAGGTTTCGAGAAACACCTCTGGGAGCCCAGGCCAGAGAACGATCAACTCAGCCTGGTGGAGGGAAGCTTCTCGGTGGAGGGGAGTCCTGAGCTGGGGTGAGGCTGGAAAAGCAGAGGGAACAGCATATTCAGAGGCAAGAATGCTGAAGGGGTCTAGTAGACTTGGAACCGTGAGACCCTAAAGCCACAGTGCATGGAGTAAAAGATGAGGCTGCAGGCAGCGGGATCCTGTGTGCTAGCCTGGGGGGGCAGGGAGGCATGGCTCTGCAGGCAACAGGAGACCACTAGAGGCTTAAGCTGGGAATGGCAGGGTCAGGCTTGTGCAGAGGTGGCCCTGGCAGCCTGCTGGTGACTCAGGTGCAAGGATTTACCAGTGACAGGGAGAAACAGTGAGGCAAAGAGGGGTGGGAGTTCAAGACATGAGAGATGGGATGGAATGGATTGGATTTTGGTGAGGGGCTGGCTATGGTGGTGAGCAGACAAAGGAGAACTTAGAATGACTCAGCGCTTGCTGGTTCGGGAGGCCCTCTCCTATCCATGTGTGAGCTTCTGAAGGGCAGGGACAGAGCCTTACACAGATTTGTAGCCTCCTCTGTGCCTCATGCAGAGTAGATGCTGCGCATGTAGAAAGTGCTCAGTATCTGCTGAGCAGATCAGACTTTTCAGCAGCTTTCCAAAGAGTTAGTCCCTCTCAGCCTATCTGAAATCAGGAAGCTTCACAACTGAACCTTATTTACATCTTTGGTTTATCAGCACAGACAAGAGAAAGACTGATTCAAAATTGGAGTTCATACATAAAAGCAGTTAATATTTCCAAGTACACTAGAAGTTTCCCTCAGTTGATTTTTATCTTTTGATGAGTTCTAAAAGCTGAATTCACAGCATTTAAATACATGTCAGAATAAGGCGGCCATGGCCTTCCTCAAGGAAAGTACGCTTCTCTAACTGTATGACTCTAGGAACTGAAGTGAGGTTCAGCTACTAAATTTATAAATCACCTCTGTGGCAATCTAATCACGAACCATTTCCTCTAACGTTAAGAAATAAATTTCTTTAGAGATTTCATTTGTTTGCTATTGTCACTTTAGAAATTAAAAATAATCCGAATGCTGTATCAGAAAAATTAATTTCATGCAAAGGGAGGGCCAGGTCTCTCCACCAACAGTGCAGTTTCAAACCACTGAACAAATGCCTTAATGCACAGCCCTATGCAAAATGCACTGGGGGGTCTCTAAGTGTAACACCGCTCCTGCCCTCATACACTTATTATACCGCTGGCTAAGGGGATGAGCTACACACACATCAATCATCAACTTTTAGCACAGTTTCCTCCACCACCGTTGGTGCCTCGAAGGTAGAGAATGTTTCTCATCAAACTGTCTGTTCCGCACTAGCGGTACCTGATATCTACTGCAAAGAGAGTAAATGTTTGTTGAATGGAATGGCTGAATAAATGAATGAACAAATACTGTCTGGGGAAGGTAAATGGACATAAAGGATTGCTGGTAACAGAGAGCCCACCGGCTTTGTGGGAGCATCATGGCTGGTAACTGGCTTGTCCGAGGCAGTGCACAATGGCCAAGATGGAGATGGTGGAGTCATATGGCTGAGTGCACACAGGCTGGGGTTTAGCAGGACAGATGTAAGGCAAGGACACAGGACAAGACAGCTGTGAGGAATGGTGTGAGAGAGAGAAAGCTGCACTGTGTCCGCAGTCTGCATCAGAAAGGCAAGGATGTGAAAGCAGCAGGAAGTAGAGATGCTGAGAGGGGAGGGCTTATAGCAGTGAGGAAATAGCTTGCTGGGACAGAGCTGGAAGGACAAACGCTAGGTCAGAGAGAAGACTAACATGGAAGGTTTTACAGGTGAGGCAATTCCTGGTAATAACCAAGCCCAGTGTGCAGACACGGTGCCCCTGCCAAGTGCTTAGACACACAGAAAGTGCAGGAACACATTTGGAGAGGGGAAGCTACTAGGACACTGTACGTAGGTATCAAAATGTCACATATACCTGCGATGGCACAAGAGTTGGACAGACCTGGGGTTCCAATCCCAGCTCTTCCACTTGCTGTGTGACTTTGGGCAAACTACCCAACCTCTCTGAGCTCATTTTCTCATCTCTAATGTGAAGCTAATAATACCTCTGCAAAGAATTATATAAGATCAAAAAAAAGTTGATTATATAGTGCTCGGCCCACAACAGGCAATCAGGAAGTTGCTACTCTTCCGCTGCGAAAGGGCCAACGTGAGCACCATGTGGACCACAAGCCACCCAGAGCTGACCCTCACCTATGATTTTATCTGAAGCATTACAAGCAAGCGCAAAGCGTGTCGTTTTGGAGTAGATTTCCATGGTTCTCCTCAAGGCTTGCTGGGCTCCATCAGTCATGCTGAAAAGACAAACAAGAACACAGTTTATAACTGGAACTGGGACCCCGGGCCCAGTGGACACCCATCCCTCCCTACAAAGCCAGGCACATCTGACTGAGCATGCTCAGCTTCTATCCAGGACTCTGTCTGGGTGTCACACAGGCAGTTGGCACACAGGCACAGTGGAGGCCCTGCAGTTGGGCTGCCTGCTCACCTCGCAGCTCCTTCACCTGCTAGTTGTGGGACCGCAGGCCAATGACCTCAGCCTGAATGTCATCCATCACCTATAAGGAGCTAATGATACCGCCTACTTCGGAGGATTGTGATGACAATTAAATGAGCAACTAACAGGTTAAGTGTTTAGCAGAGTGCCTAGCAGAATGAAAATGCTTACATAGGGCCGGCCGAGTGGTGTGGTAGTTGAGCGTTGGCTTGGAAAGCCAGCGGCCCAGGTTCGGGTCCCATATGTGAGGGCCAGTGACACTGCCCTCAAAAAAAAAAAAAGAAAAATGCTTACATACAAGTGCTCAATAAATTAGCTATTATTGTTACAAATAATGTTACAATAAAATGGGTAAGGTGCATTGATACTATGGAATGTGGCAATTCCAAACTATTTTCAAACAAGATTATATTGTGGAACACTGCTTTTTATAGTAAAAGGAAAAACCAGGGTACAAAAATTTTATATATTATATCAACTATGCATAAAAATGCATAGTGTAGAAAAAGAATAAAGCAAGATAGCAACAATACTTTCTAAAGTTTCTTCAAAGACTATGAGTTACTGGTTTTTGTGTGTGTGTGTGCACGCGCGCGCGCAGTGTCACTGACTATCACATGTAGGACCCGAACTGGAACCGCTGGCCTCCAAAGACAGTGCTTAACCACCGCGCCACTCGGCCAGCCCTACTGTTTTGTTTTTTGTTTTTGTTTTTAAAGATTTTATTGGGGATTTGGTGGAGGGGAACAGCGTTGGGGAATCGGGGAAGGGGAACAGACAAGTTGCTGTCTTCTTGTTCTTCAGTTTAGTTGCGGAGGATGTTGCTTCACTGTTGGTATCGTCATTGCGCTCTTCCCAGATGAGGCAGATCGGTCGCTGGCCTCTGGAGGTCGCTCACTGCGGCTATTGGCAGCTCACGTTTGGCTGCCAGCCGCTCACGCTGGCTGCGGGCCACTTACTGTAGGCTACGGCAGCCCACTGCAGCAGGGGCTGCAGCCCACACCATCATCGGGGCTTGCACAGCCCAGTTCCAGGTGGAGCTGTTGTTAGCTGTAGAGGGCAGTGTCACTGGCCCTCATGTGGGATCCGAACCGGGGCCGCTGGCATTCCAAAACCAGCGCTTAACCAATGTGCCACTCAGCCGGCCCCTGTTTTGTTTTTTTTTAATGTCATTTAAAACTTTTCATTTATATGGTAGTGGTTGCACGACATTATGAATGGCACTAAATGCCACTGAATTGTACACTTAAAATGGTAAATTTTATGTATGTGCATTTTACCACAATTAAAAAAAATGTTTCATATATATACATACATATATATATATATATATATTTGAAATTACTCATGTGAGTGATGCTGGAACAAACACACTGACTGTCTCAGACAAATGTTTCTAAGTTAATTAAGGTAGCTTTAAGGCCCAGGGCCCTATTCAGGTGCTTCTGAAGATGCGAGAAGCAAAGGCAGAAGCTTTTTCTCCTGACTTAATAAAGCCTGATAAGAGATGGAGAGATCAAGGGCAACAAGGCTAAGCACTCTACCTGTCTGCTTCATCCAGGATGATGATCTTGTGTCGTCCTCTGGGAAGGGTGACTTTCTGTTGGGCAAACATTTTGATTTTGTTCCTCACAACATCAATGCCTCTGAAACAATGAGCCAGAATTTAATTGTCATCTTCTGGGACAAATTCAGTTACCTTCATGGGAACTTCTCACCCTCAGTGTACCATCATGGACCCAATTTTAGCTTTTAAGTTTCCTTTTTAAGTAATGCTAACTATTTATAAGAACTGAAATTTCATCACTTTTATTCCTTCTTGGAGGTCTTCAGAAGAAGAAAGAAAAAATTTACTTACTTTTTAAAATATAAGGAAACTCATTTTATCTTGTAATTATCATATGGGTCCACTGAATCATTTTATAATCTAAGATCTATTTTAAGGTCCTAGTAGTGATCTGATTCTTCCTATATCTTGAAACCGTTTGCTATTTCATCACCCTAGTAATTATTTCATCACTACTCATCAATTATTTCCAACTATGCTAAAAATGACTAAAATAATAAGAAAATGAAAGAATGATGGAATTGCCCTGACGAATAATACAATAGTTGGGGAAGATACTATTATCTCATCCTTCATTTTTTTACTGTGTTACTTGAGGTACAGCATCATCTTTCTAGAAGATATGAGGAAAGAAGTTCAGACACACCGTCTTTGTTACCTTTTTAAAGATTTCATTGACCACAACTAAAAATTCAGAACTTCCCATTTTCCACCCACAATGTCAAAGAGAAAGAAATTGACAGAGGAAGATGTTTCGTAATCAGACAAATCAGAAAATGACTGCAGAGAGACAAACAGCACTCTAGACTCTAATAATGGTGAAATTGATCATATAAGAAGCAATACTTCAGACTGTTGTTTCCTCAGATGCCAAAATCCTGGATGAATTTTCTTAAACTCAATCAAGGAGTATGTCTCTTCAGCAGCACATATACTAAAATTGGACAACACAGAGAAGACTAGCATGGTCCCTGAACAAGGGTGACACATAAATTCGTGAAACATTCCGTATTTTTAAAATCAGTAAATCACGGGGATGTAACAATGTACAGCATAAGGAATATAGTCAATAATATTGAATAACCTTGTTCTCAGATAGGTACTAGACTTACTCGTATCATGGTGATTACTTAATTAGGAATATAAATGTTGAATAACTATGTTGTATACCTTAAACTAATATAATGTTGTATATTAACTATATTTTAATAAAAAATAAATTTTAATAAACGAGAATCAAGGAATGAATAATCCATTTTTATGGAAAAGTATGGAAGTTCCCCCCAAATTAAACAGAAATTGCCAAATAATTCAGTAATTCTGTTTCTAAATGTATACCCCAAAAAACTGAAAGCAAGGTTTTGGAAAGATATTTGTATACCTATGTTCACAGGAGCATTATTCACAATTCACAATATCCAAAAGATGAAATTAAGGACCCACCGAGTGGTGCGGTGGTTAAGCGCTGGCTTCGGAAGCCAGCGGGTCCCACATATGAGGGCCAGTGATACTGCCCTCAAAACAAACAAACAAACAAACAAATAAAACAAAAACAAAAGATGAAATTAACCCAAGTATCCATCAATGGATGAATGGATAAGCAAAATGTGGTGATACATATATACACAGTGGTATATTATTCAGTCTTAAAAAGAAATGGAATTCTGAGACATGCTACAACATGAATAAAACTTAAGGACATTATTGTAAATGAAATGAGCCAGCCACAAAAAAGATAATTACTATATGAAGACACTTAAATGAGGCATCTACAAGTCAACTTCAGAGAAACAGAAAATAGAATGGTGGCTGCCAGGAGGAATGGGGAGTTGTTTAATGGGAGTAGAGTTTCAGTTTTGCAAGATGGAAAAGATCTGGAGATCAGCTGCACAACAACGTGAATATACACACTACTGAACTGCACATTTAAAAATGAGTAAGATGGTAAATTTTAAGTTACGTGTATTTTACCACAATTAAAAACAGTATTTTACATTTCCATTAAAAAAAAAGTAAAGCCAGTGACACTGCCCTCTAAAAACAAAAAGAAAAAAAAGAAATACTAATCCAAATTCAATCACTTAAAAAAACAAAGCAGGGCCGGCAGAGTGGCGCGGTGGTTAAGCGCTGGCTTAGGAAGCCAGCGGCCCCGGTTTGGGTCCCACATATGAGGGCCAGTGACACTGCCCTCAAAAAAAAAACAAAAACAAAAACAAGAATTGGGCCGGTCGAGTGGCGCTGTGGTTGAGCGCTGGCTTGGGAGGCCAGCGGCCCCAGTTCGGGTCCCACATATTAAAAAAAAAAAGTAAAGCAGCAAGTCAAGTGCCTATGACGTGATCTTGACGAGCAAGCACTTCCCATTTTCTTTCACTGGCAAGGATTAAGGAAAACACATAGCTAGCCAGGCAAGCTCCATGTACAACACGGAGCGGAAAAAAGACTGTTTCTGTAACAATTCAGAATGTAGAACACTCAGGGCCCAGCAGTCCTATCTCCAGACATACCTGTCATTTGAGGCATTGAGTTCCAAAACGGCATCCTTGAGAGCTGGGCCCAGGAGAGCTCGTGCCAAACATAGGATGCTTGTGGTTTTGCCAGTTCCTGGGGGTCCCTAGGAATGAGAGCTCCATAAGTGCTTCAAGTCAACAGAATGAACTTCATATAGCTCCAAATTTACTGTTCACTGCTGTTTGCACTTGACTCTCCCTTGAACCCTCAACCCCAACACACTGCACACAGCAAATCAATATAGCAACCAACCACAGGCCTCCTGACCAACTTGGGTGAAATGTTTCCCTTTGCCGAGGGGGTAATGGGCCTCCCTGAGGAGGAAGCTTTGTACACAAGAAAGCTCTTCAGAGGGAAGCAAAAATGAGACTCCAACACATCCAGGGCCAGGATGGAGTACTTACCGCAATGATAATATTGGGCACATTCCCTTCTCTTGCAAAGACCTGAGGGAAGATATGGTCATTAAAGCTAGTTAACCTGTAAACATGAAACGCCAAGCCTCCCCAGCCGCATAGGCCCGCCTGTGTTGTAAACATGGCTGTACATTTTCTCCATATGGATGCCCCTTGGAACTCTCACTTTAGCATATTCAGAGCTGAATTCATCATTTCCCCTTACAAAGCCGAGGTCCCACCCACATTTACCCTTCCATGGACTGTTAATGCCACCAACCCTACTGCCGCCCCCCCCCCAGGAACCTGGATATCTGTCACCCGATTGAGTTGTCTCCCTCACCCCGCACAGCACCTGGATTACCTAGGCTTAGTCATTCTTTCTCCTGTTATCTCAAGTCCATTTTCTTCTCTTCAGCCCCACTTCCACTTTCTTAGCCCAGTATCTCTTGCCTGGATCGCTTTCAGAGAGCCATTAACTGGTGTCCTTGCCTCAAATCTTCCCCATACTGTTACCACAACCAATTTTCTAAAATATGTATCTAATTAAAACATTTTCACCACACTGAAACCCTTGGATGACTCCTCACTGTCCTCATCATGAAGCCCAAACTCTAAAACATGGCTGGAGGCCCCACCCAGTCAGGATCTTGCCGGCCTCAGCAGCCCATTTCTCACGCGCCCCAGTACATGTAGTGGCTGACTCAGGGGGCTCATGGACCAGCAGCATCAGCATCCTTTGGGAGCTTGTTAGAAATACACAATCTGGGGGCCGGCCAAGTGGCGCATTGGTTAAGCGCTGGTTTTGGGATGCCAGCGGCCCTGGTTCGGATCCCACATGAGGGCCAGTGACACTGCCCTCTACAGCTAACAACAGCTCCACCTGGAACTGGGCTGTGCGAGCCCCGATGATGGTGTGGGCTGCAGTCCCTGCTGCAGTGGGCTGCCACAGGCTACAGTAAGTGGCCCGCAGCCAGCGTGAGCAGCCGGCAGCCAAGCGTGAGCTGCCAATAGCCGCAGTGAGAGACATCCAGAGGCCAGCGACCGATCTGCCTTATCCGGGAAGAGCGCAATGACGATACCAACAGTGAAGCAACATCCTCCGCAACTAAACTGAAGAACAAAAAGACAGCAACTTGTCTGTTCCCCTTCCCCGATTCCCCAACGCTGTTCCCCTCCGCCAATTCCCCAATAAAATCTTAAAAAAAAAAAAGAAATACACAATCTGGCCTCACTGCAGAACGAGGGGCCAGAATCTGCATTTTAACAAGATCCCCCGGTAATTCATATGCACACTAATGTCCAGAAAGCACTGCTCTGTATTCCAATCAGATGGCATTTTCCTCCCCAAGAACGAGCCACGCTCTCTCACCTTGGGCCTCTGCACAGGCCATTCCTGCTGCCTCCCTCCCCACCCCCAAGCTTGACTAACTCCCACTCATTTAACCTAGTATCACTTCTTCCACTTGGGAATGAAGACAGTGTGGGCAGGCTAACTCCTCCCTGCACTCCTCCCATGTGCCCCCCACAGGACCCTGTGCCTCCTCAGGCAGAAAGCTTATCACTTTGCCTGCTGACTCAACGCTGCCCCCATTAGACTAAAAACCCCACACAGGCAGGGATCAAGTCTATTCTGCTCACCACTGTATCAACAGGTCCTAACCCCGCGCTGTATCTGGCCCAGAGAAGATGCTCAAATATTTGTGAAATGAATAAATGCGTAAAATAAATAAATACCTTGTCAGCTATTAAAGTTTAAGCCCCTATTACTACAGAGACTACCTCTGTCATGTGTCAGATAGTTAGACTTCTAGATTCTGCCTAAAGACCTCTAGGGCTGGGAATTCAAAGCTCGCTCCACTGCTGAACATCTCTGCCTGCCCCCGACCCCATTCTGAAGCTGGCTGCCTTGTCACTTAGTCCCTCCAAGGAGGGGCTGGCAAACTGTGGTGGAAGGGGTGTGGGGGGAGTGGGGGATAATCCAACCTGAGGCCACCCCTCTAGGTAAGAACGGTTTTTACATTTTTATAGGATTGTTTAAAAAATAAAAAAACAGGGCCGGCCGAGTGGTGCATTGGTTAAGTGCTGGTTTTGGGATGCCAGCGGCCCTGGTTCGGATCCCACATGAGGGCCAGTGACACTGCCCTCTACAGCTAACAACAGCTCCACCTGGAGCTGGGCTGTGCGAGCCCCTGTGATGGTGTGGGCTGCAGCCCCTGCTGCAGTGGGCTGCCATAGGCTACAGTGAGTGGCCCGCAGCCAGCGTGAGCGGCTGGCAGCCAAGAGTGAGCTGCCAATAGCCGCGGTGAGCGACATCCAGAGGCCAGCGACTGATCTGCCTCATCCGGGAAGAGCGCAATGACGATACCAACAGTGAAGCAACATCCTCCGTAACTAAACTGAAGAACAAAAAGACAGTAACTTGTCTGTTCCCCTTCCCCGATTCCCCAACGCTGTTCCCCTCTGCCAATTCCCCAATAAAATCTTTAAAAAATAAAAAAAATAAAAAAAAAATAAAAAAACAAAGACTATTTGACCAAGACCTTACAGAGTTTACAAAAAGCCTAAAGTATCTATTAATCAGCCTTTATAGAGTTTGCCAACACTGCTCTTGAAGAATACAAAACAAGTCTGATAACCCATCTTCAATAAGCCAGCCTTTCAAACAACTGAAGTTACCCATTCACTTCTAGTCATCTCCAAATTCAATGACTCCCACTTCCTCAATTCTTCGGATCCATGGCTCACCCCCACCCCCCGACACTCACTATATAGGCTGTCTTTCACCAGGTGCCTCGGCTTATCAAAGCCACAATAACCAACGTAAGTTCACCTATAAAAAAAAAAATCACTTACCTCCAGCCTGCTCACGGTGTCTTCATTCCCGACAATTTCATTCAATTTAACTGGTCTATATTTTTCAACCCTGTTTTTAAGAAAATGCATAAAGATGTTGACATGGCTATTTTCACACTAACCAAAAGAAAGCACTAAAGGGCAGCAATCCTGAGAGCTTTGTCAAATGACACACATTCAATAAAAATATACTAGATGGCTGCAGGTTTTAAATTGAAGGGGGTACCCAAGAGCCATTTGAAAAATGCATGAGAATTACACACCCAAAGCATCAAACCTGCCACAGCAGAAAAACACCTGTTGTTGCTGGAGATGGGCCAGAGCAGGCCATCTGGACCAATGTGACACTGTGTGGAAACTCAGTCTGCCCATCACAACAGAGGTCCAGCGCACGTGGCACTGACATCATTTGATTTGACAGACATGGGTGCAACCGAGCCCCCTTCTCATCCCTTACCTGCCAGTTTCTGCAGACTTGTGCCAGGTACACAGCAGGGCTGGCTAGACAGAAACCGCAGGCCTATCCTGGAACTCTCTTAGATTGAGTGGCGTGGACAGGCTAGTGGCCTAGTCAGATCAATGCTTCTTTTAAATGAATAAGCAAACTATGCTATGGGAGAAAATAACTGCCTTTAGCTCTGAGAATACACATGGAAGTAGATTTGCAATGACTTGACCTTAAAGACTTCCTCTGCCCTTTGAAAAACTCCCTGATTTACCTCAGCTTGCACCCTCTGGTTCTGCTCCAGAAGAGGCTGCATACAAAGAAGCCTGTTTGGGGCCGGCCGAGTGGCGCAGTGGTTAAGCGCTGGTTTGGGAAGCCAGCGGCCCCGGTTCGGGTCCCACATATGAGGGCCAGTGACACTGCCCTCAAAAAAAAAAAAAAAAAAAAAAGAAAAAAGAAAACAAAGAAGCCTGTTTGCCACATACTGGGGAAACAGACAGCTCTCCTCCAAGACCAGCAGATGGAGTATGCTCGTTCCTACTCATTTATTCTTCATACTCAGCCCCTTCCTGATGCCAAGCACTGCAAAAAGGAGTTCGCAATGTCAAGGGGAGGAAAGCAGAAGGTATAGAGATGGTTCTTGCTCTGAAGAGCTTCCCCTCTGGTAGAGAGATAGAGCCTGGCGAGTCCTACTACAGTGCTAAACTGGTTATAGAAACTAAGGGCTGTGGAAGCCCAGGGGAGGGAATCACCACCTGAGAATGTACGAGTTTAACTTTGAGCTGGACTTTGAACAAGATGCTCCTCCTTCAGGGCCTTCATAGCTGCTCCATCTCCCCAAAAGTTTTCACCCACATAGTTCAGGTCTTTGCTCAAATATCTCATCAAAGGCCTTCCCTGAACACCATAGCTATTTACTCCACAGCACCTGTCACCATCAAATACACCATATACAAGAGGGTGCCAAAAAAATGCATACACATTTTAAGAAAGGAAAAAACTGTATTAAAATTACGCTGATGGTGGGCCAACCAAGTGGCATGGTGGTTAAGCGCTGGCTTGGGAAGCCAGCGGCCCTGGTTCAGGTCTCACATATGAGGGCCATTGACACTGCCCTCAAAAAAAAAAAAATTACGCTGATTTTAACCACTTTGAACACCTCTTGTAATTGCAGAAGTCAAAGGTCACTTGTTTTCACCTTTTGTTATCGGTATATTTGAGTTTTAATACAGTTTTTTCCTTTCTTAAAATGTGTATACATTTTTTTGGCACCTTCTGTATAACTACTTTGTTTATTTTTTACTTTGTCTTTCTCTATCAAATGTAAGGTCCATGACAGCAGAGTTTGTTTTGTATACTGAACTACCCAAGCATGCAGTGTTCTGCATGGAAAATATAATGCAAGCCATATATATATAATTTTCAACTTTCCGGTAGCAACAGCTAAAAAGAACACTGATGAAGTTTATTTTACTAATATAATTTACTGAAACTAATATATTAAAAATATGACTCCCAACATGTAATCAATATAAAAATTACTAATGAGTTTTTCTTAATACTAAGTACTTGAAATCCAGGTGTATTTCGTACACATATGGCGCATCTCAATTCGGACTATAGCCTCACTTCCTGGGCTCAACAAACTCGTGTGGCTAGCGGCTGGGGATTCACAGCGCAGCCGTAGATATTCCAATAAGCCATGCTGTGCTCCATTTAGGTACCTGCTCTCGTCCAGAAGCAGGGCGGGCTGGAGGCACGGAAACGCTCAGAGCACAAGGAGTGCCCATGAGCACGCGCTGGGCCCGAGCCAAGCGCCGCACCACACCTGCGCCAGAGGCAGGCGATTTCCCAAGCCATCATTTCCTCCCTGCTACCCAGGGTGCTATTTAAAACAAGGCGGCACAGAAAGGAGGCGGGTGCCTTGTGCACACCCCGAGCTCCGAGCCTGCGTCCCACGCTCCCCGCCGAGCGGCTCTCAGCGTTAACCCCTGGCCCAGAGGCCGGGCGGAGCGGGTGGCCACAGGGGCGGCTATGATGGCATTGTTCTGAGCGGCGCCCCGCTTCCACAGGTCAGACCGTCCATTCTCGCCCCGGAGGGACCTCGGCGACCCAAGTCCCTCACTCTCTCCAAATAATAATCTCTTGGACGCCACCTTGGAGACGAGCGCCCGCCCCAGGCTTCCCCCCAGACCAGACCCGCCGCTCGCCCACCCACGCGTCCAGGACACCCATCGTTATAGCCCAGGCGCTCACCACGGCAGCTCGTAGTGGCCGGCGCTGCCGGAGGTCCTGGTGGGGGCAGGGGCAGAGTCCTGGGCCCCAGACTCGCCCGCGCCACTGGGCTTCTCTGGCACCTCCATTCTCCCGCCAGCTCTTCCCGCCGCCCGAGGCCCCGCCCCATGACGCCATCACGCAAGCCTCGCCCCGGAGACGCGCGGGACGCCCGGCTCGAGCGCAGCCTTGTGCCCGCCTTCTTCCGCGCCTGCGCAGGGAGGCCCGGTCGCCGGTTGGTGGAGGCCACGGTTGCTGTGGAGACCTGGCGTCCTGCCTGGGCGAGAGAGGAAGGCGAGACCTGACCGCATCACCTTCCGAGAAGGCGGGTCGCTCGGAAGGGACGTTCGGCGGCTTTCGTTTTTGTGTGACTTTTTGGAAGGCCCTCTCCGCGCGGGCCGCAGACAGCTGGGCCGCGCGCACGCGGGGCAGGCCTGGCGGGCAGGCGCGCGCTGCCCGGTGCGCATCCCACCCAGATGCGGTGCCAGCGGCGCGCACGGACAGGACTGACCTTCAGCGGCGCCGGGCGGCGGAAATCCCACGTCTGCAACCTGCCCGGGCCCAGTTTTCCGATTGCCCAGCAGGTTCCGAGGCAGTACCAGCCCCCATGGGGTGGGCTCCTGCGCCCTGGAACTTGACGTTTATTATCAGGGAATGCTCACAGTGCTCTAAGATGGCAGTTACTCCCAGTTTGCAGAGGAGGCAACTGTTCCTCTAAGATGTGACTCAATTTCATTTCAGAGAAATAGGTACCTCAGATTCACAGGTGTTTTCAGCACTCTTTTGGGTTGGTTTTCTACCTATTGAACTAATCTCTTCTCCCATAGCTCAAATATCGTAATAATAATACGAGGTGGATATTCATATTATCCTCGTTTTACAGATGAAGAAACAGGCTTGAGAATCATTCAGTAATTTGTCCAGTGTCATTTAGGTTGCAAGTGGTGGAGCCAGGGTTCATTCCCTACAATGCTGCCAAGGCAATTCAAATAAAATTATATTTTATTGCACACCATATTGCTTTACAGTTTGGGGGTAAAAACTGGCTTTAATGCCTGAACTGAAAGCAAGGATTGGGACTTGTTTATCTCTATCCCCATTGCTTAGGACAAGGCCTGGTGCGCTGTAAATGTTCGGGTCCGGGGCTTGAATCCGCAGTGAGGATCCACCTTTCCAGAACAGTTTGGGTGAGCTGTGAGGAACTGGGTTGCTTTCGCTAAATGTCTAATCAAAACCCCATGGCTGTTTTCCTTCCATCAGCGGTCAAAATCTGTATGTCGTTAACGTAAAGAACTGCCAAACCTGTAATTTTTATGAGTTTATTTTATCCAAACTGAGGACAATTGTTAGGAAGCAAAATCTCAATGGAGAATTTGAAAAAATGTTCCAGTCGGCAGCAGTTTTGCAGCTTATTTTTTTACATTAGAATCAAAGGAGGAGCTATAAGGAGTATTACATGAAATCCATTGGTGGTACATAAGAGGGAGGGAAAAGCAAAGCAGGGAAATCTCTGAGATTGGATCAAAAGGCAAAATAGAGAAAATATTGGTGGGTACAGGATAGCTAATAACAGTTAAAGTACACAGAGATGGTATTTGGGCAACAAGATAACAGCGGGGTTCTGTGGTCTCCTGGTGCTAGCGGTTGTGTCTTGAGGGGTCTGGAAAAGAAGATTACTCTGACATTTCAAAGGTATGTTATCTTAGATGTAAAAAGACAATAAGACGGCTCACTTGAGGTAAAGATTGACCTTTGTCAAGGGAGCTACAGGCCTGGGACGTGACTACACACCATGCCTGCTTTCAGTTAGGAATTTTTATGTGGTAACTTTCTGTCTCAGTTTGTAAGGCCGACCATGCAGGCCTCCCTTGAGCTTGTCAGGTTAGCATATGGCCCCTTTTTCATCCTTAATATATAACATTGATTAGTCATTCAAAAAAATATGGACTCCAGAATCTATATTGTAGGTGATTGTTTTTCTATTTTTATCTTTACCCACCCCCCCCCAAGAAGCCTTGCCCATTATGACAGTGCATTGGGGAAGACAATATTGCTGTTATATTCATTTTTCATTTGTAAAGTCTGTGCTTCATCTTTCCAACCTGAGTGTTTAGCTCCTTGAGGACATGGCATCTGCCCCCTGATGCCTAGTTTCTTCCCTTGTACACAGTAGGCTTGAAGCTGATGTCTGCCAATTGCTCATTCTAGTTACGCAGCCAGGCCAGCAAGGTCCCAGCAGCAGGCACAATTCACAATTGTGTTCTATGAGATGGGACAAGGACATGTGCTTCCTCATTCTTTTCAAGTTATTGCCAGTTGGGCAGGAACCTCAAATGACTCAAATTATGAAGCAATTTGTTTTAGTAATGGTAATTTTAAAAGTCTCCAGGTTCAGAACTTACTTGGTGTTTTTTATCTTCTTTTTACATGATTTGGAAAAAATGCTTGAGGTTGGCAATCTCTCTTTTAATTTCCCTTTAAAACTGATGGAGCCATCTCATATAGTTTGTTTATTTTTTTCTAATTTTTAAGGCTTTTTAGGATGATGGTGGTTAATAAAGTTATATAGGTTTCAAGTGTACAATTCTGCAATACATCATTGATATATCACATTGGGTGTTCACTCATATCATTTTTAAATCACCATTCACAGATCCTTCATTTCTCTGAAGGAGAAAATACAAAGTTTTCTTGAAATAATAAACTTTTCTTGAAAGTCTCTTTGAAGTTTTTCCTTGGGATCATTCCCATGTGGTAATATTCATACTTTCCTTATAGTCAGCTGTGACACACACACACCTCCCCCCACAACACTGGATATTTGTAACTAGAAACGATTTTCTTTTATTTTTATTTTTATTTTTTATTTTTTTTGAGGGCAGTATCACTGGCCCTCATATGTGGGACCCTAACTAGGGCTGCTGGCTTCCGAAGTCAGCGCTTAATCACCGCGCCACTCAGCTGGCCCTAAACATTTTCAATATATGTAGAAAACTGTACCATTCTCTCCCCTTTCATGGCTCTACCCTGCTGTATAAGAGGCCTGTTGGTGTTCCCGGGACTCTGCTTTCACTGATGTGCTTGGGATGCCAGGAGAATCAGAAGGCGGTAACCTTTGAGGCAGAACTGCACTATCAGGACATTTTTCTTTTCTGTAGATCAAGCCTTCTGTGACTTGTTGGACTTGGGCCCAACAAAGCTTGCAGCTTAAGAACTCCAGCCCTTCGTTAGGGCCACAGAGCATCCCCTAGGGCCACACAGCAGCTAATGGGTTTGGGGAAACCACAGGCTCTTGTAAAAGAGCAAGGATGAGCCAAAGTGAATTCCTATTCTTCCCACCAAATAAATGTGAAATCCCAGGAAAGGGAAATCACTGCTAAGCTTAGTTCCCTCTCAGACTCTTCCCACAAGAGGGCAGTTAGTTACACAAAAGAGGAAAGACTAGAAAGAAGATAAAATTGAAAACAATCCTTTGCCTAAAGCCAGAGCCTTCCAATCAAATTATCAAATAGGACAGGTAACAAATCTTGGCTAAAATGATACCTTCACTAAAATAACACCATTAGATTATAGCGCACTTCCACTGTTGCTGGATGGGGTTGAAAACCTGGTGGCATCTCAAGATCAGGATATCGGACATGCCTACTTTGCACCCACCGGTAGCCTCCTTTGGCCCAGAATGTTGAACCTACTTGATGCTGTTTGCCTTGTTTACGCTGAATTTTTACAAATTCATTTGTTTTCCAGTAGATTTCTTTATGAATTTTAGCTATTTTTTAGAAATGGTGATACTATCACTGAAATAATTGTTTTCTCTCAGACACTTCAGTGTTCCATCCTGTTAGTTTTTCTGACATTTATTATTAGCACTTTCAATATTAAAAGGCTATTATTATAGTGAAAAAGCATATATCCTAAATATACCTATGGTATAAGAATTTGTCATTTGGGTAACATTTGCCCTCAGGAATCGCTCTGATTAGATTTGTGGAATTTGGAAGCTGGTCATCGTTTAGCCTGACTTTTGGTTTCTGTCTTTGAAAAATATTGATTCAGTGCCTATAGCCATTATGATAAGCACAGGATGTGAACAGGGCAAACTTCTGGCCTTCAAGGAGCTCGCACTACAGGAGGGAGACACACACCTAGCAGCCAATCTTATGTTTACTTAATTATAAGGGTTAGAAAGACATTGATTAGTTGTTAGGATATCAGCAATGTGATAACACCCGACCTGGGAGACCAGGAAGGGCTTTGCTGGGGACGGGCCTTTGACCCAAGATCTGAACCCTGAATCAGATCTGCACACCTGTTGGCTTTGCCTGGGAGGTACCTCCTAACACCCTCCCTGTCTCCCACCACTCTCTCCTGTTATTGTACTTATCCACAATAGATAATTACCTGGATTTATTGCCTTGTTTATTGTCCCCCCCCCACCACCAATGGCAGCTCTTGGAGAACAGGAACTCTCTCTGTCCTGGCCACTATTGTACTCTGTTGCCTGCAGTGGCTGACCCAGAGCAGGTGTGCCATATGTCCTGAAGGGATGAATGACCCAATGACAGCAAGAGTGGAGCACACAGTGGCAAATGGACCTGGGATGAGTGGGAGTTGGGGTTGGAGAAATGGGTCTCATGCAGGACAAGAGCAGTGAGTCCCTGGAGGAGGCTGGGTAAAAGCTCCATGACCTAGTAGATATTTTAGATCCATCTGGTGCCATGTGGTAAGGGGTCTGGGGGAGGCAAGGGTCACATAGAGGAAATGTGTGTAGAAGTGTTTGTTTTTGCTTTATGACCTTTAATCTCTAAGTTTTAAATTATAAAACATTTCAAACATACTGAAAATAATATTTAAACTCACCATGAAGACAGATGTTAAAGATTTCCCTCCTTTTTTTAAAAACAAAACAAAACATTATGGACACTGCTAAAGCTCTCCACCCTATTCTTTCCTCTTCCCTTTTCTACTCTCACTTTACAGAAGAGGAAACTGAGGCATAAAGGGGTCAAGCTGTGGTCCCCAGGGTCTCTTAGTGAGTAAGGGGTAGGTAGAGTCTGAATCTGGACTACGTGGTCTGAACTCAGGGTCTGTATGTTTTATATACTTTTGTACTTTGATGAGACATAGATTTCTGTGAACATGATGTACTATTGTTTGGTAGATTATAAACTTTTTCATAAATCATTCTATGAATAACTTTCAGTTTGTTTCACTTAGCATCATGCTTTTGAGATTCATCTGTATGGGTCTATTTTATTCTCTAAAATGTAAACTCCAAGAGAATAAAAATTATCTCTTTTGTTCACTGCCTGGCACAGAGTAGGTGCTCAATAAAAACTTGCTGAGTGAGGGCCGGCCGAGTGGCGCATTGGTTAAGAGCTGGCTTGTGATGCCAGCGGCTCTGGTTCAGATTCCACATATGAGGGCCAATGACACTGCTCTCTACAGCTAAGATGGTGAACAACAGCTCCACCTGGAGCTGGGCTGCAAGCTTCGGCGAGGGTGTGGGCTGCAGCCACTGCAGCAGTGGGCTGCCATAGGCTACAGTGAGTGGCCGGAAACCAGCATGAGCAGCGGGCAGCCAGCGTGAGCTGCCAAGAGCCTCAGTGAGTGTCTGTCCAGAGGCTGGCAACCGATCTGCCTCACCTGAGAAGAGCGCAATGACAATACCAACATGGGCCAGTGAAGCGACGCCCTCCGCAATTAGACCGAAGAACAAAAGGACAGCAACTTGTCTGTTCCCCTTCCCTGATTCCCCAACGCTGTTCCCCTCCCCCAATTCCCCAGTAAAAAAAATCCAAAAAAACCCAAACTTGCTGAGTGAGTTCATTTGTTTTCTGCCATAGAGTATTCCTTTGTTTCTGAGACAGTTTCTCTAGGATAGATACCTAGAAATGGAACTGCTTGGTCCCAGGTAAGGGCATCTTCAATTTATTAGGGGTCATTAGAATGATTTTCTGGAGGTTTCCCGATAAATCCTCACAGAATATTCAGGGTCAAGGTAGAGTGCAAAGCCCAAGCCTCACAAGGCCCCTTATGTCTTACCTTCATGCATCTGTCTCCCTGATCTCCCTTTCCACCACCCTCACCCTCATACACTCGATTCCAGCCACACGGAACTCCTTGCTCTAAACGAGAAGGCTCAAGCATAGCCTCACCTCAGGACCTTTGCACTCACTCTTCCCTCAGATGTCCACATGGCTAGCTCCTTGCCTCATTCTGGTTTCTGCTTGGTGTCACCTCTTTGTTGAGGTTTCCCTGCTCCCCTCCTCCCATCATTTCCTTTCCTCCCTATGCTGCTTTCCTTTTTCTGTGCACTATAACTCTCGCTGGTAATGTATTACATATGTACCCTGTGTGCATGCCCCTTGGGTAAGTTTCATGACGACAAGGGTTAGCTCCATCTTGGCCACTGCTGGCATTTTGAGTAGTGAGTGCTTGGCACTTTGCAGATATTGATAAATATTTTTTGAATGAATGAATAATAGTGAGTTTCAGGAGTATAAATATGATGAAGAAAATCAAAATTTTATATTGGTATTTTTTTGTCATGCTCATGCATAATCATTATATATTTGATATTTTGAGGATTTGAAATGCTTATGAGAACTTGGCATACTAGTGTCTAACAGGAACTGTATGATTCTAATTTAAAATTGAATTAAGTTAAGTGAGTTTAGGTTGAAATCTTACTAAACTTAAAAATAGTATTAGGGGGTGGCTGGGTGGCTCAGTAGGTTAGAGCACGAGCTCTGAGCAACATGGTTGTCAGTTCGATTCCCTCATGGGATGGTGGGCTGCGTCCCCTGCAACTAAATTGAAAATGGCAACTGGACTTGGAGCTGAGCTGCGCCCTCCACAACTAAGATTGAAGGACAACAACTTGACTTGGAGCTGATGGGTCCTGGGAAAAACACACTGTTCCCCAATAAAGTTAAAAAAAATAGTATTAGGGTATTTAAGAGAACTTGAGATTCAACATATTGCAAGTTTAATTTATTAGATTTATAAGATTTATTTAAGTACATGGAAGGTTTGTCAGATAAATTATATTTTTAAAGATTTTTTTTATTATTATTGGTGAATTGGGAGTAGGGAACAGTGTTGGGGAACTGGGGAATGGGAACATACAAGTTGCTCTTCTGTTCTTCAGCCTAGTTGTGGAGGACATTGCTTTACTGGCCCATGTTGGTATCGTCATTGTGTTCTTCCCAGGTGGGGCAAACTGGTCGCCGGCCTCTGGATGTCACTCACCGCAGCTCTTGGCAGCTCACACCACCTGTCGGCCACTCACGCTGGCTGCCGGCCACTCACTGTAGCCTATGGCAGCCCACTGCAGCAGGGGCTGCAGCTATGCCATCCGGGGGACTCACAGCAGCCCAGCTCCAGGTGGAGCTGTTGTTCACCATCTTAGCTGTAGAGGGCAGTGTCACTGGTCCTCATACGAGGGATTCGTACTGGGGCCGCTGGCGTCCCAAGCCAGCTCTTAACCAACGCTCCACTTGGCCGGCCCAGATAAATGATATTCTTAAA
Organism: Aselliscus stoliczkanus; assembly: GCA_033961575.1. NCBI lineage: Eukaryota > Metazoa > Chordata > Mammalia > Chiroptera > Hipposideridae > Aselliscus > Aselliscus stoliczkanus. The sequence goes on along the minus strand of CM066728.1, from coordinate 15,906,685 downwards.
AAGGCAATCAAGGGCCGGCCGAGTGGCGCATTGGTTAAGTGCTGGTTTTGGGATGCCAGAGGCCCCGGTTCGGATCCCACATGAGGGCCAGTGACACTGCCCTCTACAGCTAACAACAGCTCTAGCTGGAGCTGGGCTGTGCGAGCCCCGGTGATGGTGTGGGCTGCAGCCCCTGCTGCAGTGGGCTGCCATAGGCTACAGTGAGTGGCCCACAGCCAGCGTGAGCGGCTGGCAGCCAAGCGTGAGCTGCCAATAGCCGTGGTGAGCGACCATCCAGAGGCCAGCGACCGATCTGCCTCATCCGGGAAAAGCGCAATGACGATACCAACAGTGAAGCAACATCCTCTGCAATTAAACTGAAGAACAAAAAGACAGCAACTTGTCTGTTCCCCTTCCCCGATTCCCCAACGCTGTTCCCCTCCGCCAAGTCCCCAATAAAATCTTTAAAAAAAAAAAAAAAAAAAAAAAGGCAATCACATATATTTATAAACATAGCTTAAAATGTTTCAGGAAATTTAATTACATTGTATCTAAAAAGACCTTTAAAAGTTATTGTCAAAATTTGCCAGTTATAAAAAGAAAAATTAGATTTATAAAGTGAACTTGAAAGCTTGAGGAAAAACAAAGTTTTTCAAATTTATAACTTTCACAAGTCAAAACAAAGTTTTAAAGTAACATTCCAAATAAGCTTTTCAATGCAAAAAAGTTGTCTCAGGGCCCACCAGAAAACCCACATTCCCACGGGGTGGGTGCTACCACTTGTATCCCAAAGGGTTGTGCTATCATACACTCCTACCAGCAATGCCAGGATGCTATTCAATGGTCCAGTACTGTTATTATCATGGATGAGGAAACCATGCCTGCTGAGATTCAGTGAGGCCGTCCTGCAAATGAGTCAGCTGGGACTCAAGCCCCCAGCTCCCCACCTCAGGCCTGCTCCTTCCATCTTGGACAGCTGCCTCTCTGCCTGCAGTCCCTGGTGTCCCCTTAATGAATCTGGGGCTGGTGACAGTCTTCAGGCCCCATGGAGGATCAGTAATAGTAAGCAACCCCTCTGTGAGGTTGTTGTCCCCATTACAGATGTGGAAACTGAGGCACATGGTACCCCAGGTCTCTCAATGAGTAGGAGGTGGAGCCTGGATCCAGCCTAAAGGTCTAATCCTGGGCCTGTGCTCCTTGCTGTGTCTGAGCAGCTGCTCTCATGTTTGCCTCTCTGAGGGCATTTGGCCTCTCAGGAGCTTCCTGGGACTCTAAGTGGCCTGAGGTTAAGGTCATTGTCCACAGGGGAGACACAGCTGCTACTAGAAAAGTCCTCCCTCTGTGTCTGTCTCTGCCTCTCTGAGTCTTTCCCTGAATATGGTGTGTGTCTCTCAGTGAGTGTGTGTCTCGCTCCTGTCATTCTAGTTAACAAGGTCACAGGGTGACCTCCGCTGGCTGCCTCCACAGGTATCCCAGAGAAGGCAGCCCTTTCGACAAGGACAGGCCTTGCTATAGAGACCTGGACGTGACTCTCACAAGGTCAGTCCACAAAGGACCAGCCCTGTGTGACATGGTAGGAGATACAAAAATGAGTTTGACGACAAATTCATAGCCCGAGAATCCTGGCAGGTGTTCAGATGTCCCACACAGCAGTGGTGACACCTGGAGAGCAGAGGGAGAGAAGGATCACTTGTGGCTAGAGTGACTCAGGCTACACGGGTAGATGACCCATGAGATAGGCCTTAAAAGGAAGCACAGCTCAAGTTTAAACCCAGAGCTCCTGAGCCAACATGTCCAAGAAGACTCTTGTTTTTTAAACTTTTACACCCCTCTGCAGAAAAGCTCCAGTCCTGTCCCCCGACACCTCCATTTTGAGGGGTAGGGAAGATGTATCCATATGACCCTAAGGTGCATCTTTTAGAAGACATTGATTTTTCGTCACAAGGTGGCATTTTAGAGTGGGTGAGCCAGTTGATTTCAGAGAGCCTTCCTGCTTTAAGCAAACCCTAATTAGTAGTATTAATACTTCACTAACCTCCCCGAGAAAAAGCTATTCTACAGATACGTAAATAAATGTTCCAATTAAGGGCCCTCTGTATGCCAAGTTTTTCATTTTAACTATTCTGTTAAATTTTAACAACTGGGAAATTTTGAAAATGGTTTCACACACTTCCCTGCCCTCTTAAAAACAAGAGTACAGAATTTTTCCTGATGCTTTAGGGTTATCGCTGCAGAGGTCACATGATCTGTGTGCTATGATGTGGGGATGACCCCAGGTTCCTGGTGTGTGGGGGACTCTTTGCCCCCCACTCTAGAACCTGGATCATTGGGCTGTTAGATTCTTTACTTCTAATTTTGTTCTGTTTATTCATCCACACTCTCCCTGCTTCCTGTTCTCAGGCAGCATATCTGCCCTGGCCTCCCTGTGGATACTTCTAAGTCTGCTGAGAGATGGGGGACCAGAGCACTGAGCTCATTCTAGGGGTGGCCAGTTATCCCCCATCAACGGCAGGTGAGAGATGGGAGTGCACGTTTTTCTTTGTTTGCCAGTCTGGTGTGCAAATTATATGTACACACACACACAGTGCCAAAAAAGTATACATATTTTAAGAAAAGAAAATACTGTATTAAAATTATGCTGATGGTAACCACGTTGAGCACCTCTTGTAATTACAGAAGTCAAACATCACCTGTAGTCATCTTTTGTTATTGGCATATATTGAGTATTACAATTTTAATGGTTTTTTCCTTTCTTAAAATGTGCATACTTTTTTTGGCACCCTCTGTATAGGTATAATATATATATATATATATATATTTATACATGTATAGTATTTATATATACAATATATGTACTATATATACATACACTTGTTACATGTTATATACACATTACATTTACATGTAATATAGAACATGTGTGTATATATAATTGCTTTTTAAATTTTTTTGATAAGCAGCACACTTTTGACCTTTTACATGTATTGTGCGTCAGACTCTTCTGTGACTTGTTCATTTACCCATTTTTCTGTTCTGCACCAATTGTAAAGCTCTTTTGGAAAGTAATTTGTCAGTTTCTAGCAATGCTCGAGAAGTATACATTCTTTGACCCGGAATTTGCTTCTAGAAACTTGTCTTACAAAAATGTTTGTTTACACATGTGCACAAAGATATCTGTACTAGTATATGTACTGCAGCCATTTGGAATGGAAGAAAACAAGGAATGAGAGAAAAGTCCATCAGTAGTGGGACTGGTGGGTTACTTATGGTGCATTCATACTGTACAGTCACTAAAAACTAAGGGCCATCAATGTGCACTGACTCCCCAAAGTATCTGAAAAGAAACTGCATGTCTGCCTGAAGCCACAGATGTCAGCTGTGTCTCCCCTGGGAGAACCGTGGTCTGCAGGGGCACTGGTAAAGGGGCGGGGTCAACTTTCTCTCATGGTTCCCTCCATGCATTTCCGTTAGTTTTAGTTCTCCTACAAGAATTACTTGTGAACTACTCATGTCCTAAAATTTTTATTTCAAATAAAAATTTTTCTGTCTAAAATCTTGCCACGTCAGGCCAGCCGAGTGGCTCTGTTGGTTAAGAGCTCGCTCAAGAGTGCAAGCTGAGCTCTGAGCAACAGCAGTTCGATGCCCAGCCCGAGCTGAGCTGCCGTTGAGCTGCCAACAGGTGGCAGGATGGCTCAGCTGAAGAAAAAAAAAAAGTATGGAAAGTCTTGCCACGTTAAGGGTGGTCCAGGGACAGCAGCACCAGCATCTGCTGGGAGTGGGTTAGAAATGCAGGGTCTCAGGAAGCACCAGTTAGTCAAAGGGTCACAAACCTGACTGCACAGAATCACCTAGAGAGTTTTACACCAATGCTGAGGCCCATGTCCATCGGAGAGGCTCTGGTGTAGCAGGTCTGGAGGACTGGGCATGCAGCAGGGCTGAACCTCTGCTTTATGACATTGATAATGCAGGGACAGCAGTGTGAATGGGGGCCTGGGCACTGTCCCGACAGGACAGGACTGTAGGGACCAGGACAGGCCCTCTAGGCTGCTCTGTAGGGCTTTTTTTTGGCTTCCTGTTGAGCTCTCTGTGGCATGGGATATTTCGACTGCTAGATCAGGGAGCCCATTTTAAGCTAAGAAGTCTTATATGTGCTGTAGAAAAACTACATGTTTACACAGAATCAATTAAAGGGTTGATTAATTGCACTTAAAAAACCTCACCTAAGCAGTTTGACATTTCTTTCAATAGCAATCTCCCCAGGACACTATTTCTCAGCGTGAGATCACACCTACCATTTTAATACCACCTCCATGGATAGTAGTTCACCTGGATCCAATCTGGCCAGGTGGTGCTGCAACATTGGGGGTGTATTTGACGTTTTTCCTAATCCTAGAAATAGCCAAGTTTGGATCTCATGATCTGAAGAAGATGTAATAACGTTTTAAACGAAGCTTTGTCCCAGCATGCCCACTCATGCACACTCACCACATTCTTTGGGAAGCCTTCAGGGTGTCAATTCCAAGATATTTTTCGCAAACCTGAGGCTGTTGGGTGCAGGGTGTAACTTTGAAAATCCTCCCTGCCCTGTGAGATTCCACCAAGACTGCCACTTATTATGCTCCAGGGAGTGTTCTATGGGCACTGATGTATGCACAGGCTGTGGGGTGAGGGCGTGGGTGGACACGCAAGAAACAAATGACTGGTGCACGCTGTGTGTAAGTAAGGCATTAGAAGAGTAGGGTATGACATCCATGGAGCGATGCTTGCAAGTGAAGGGTTCCATGGGCAGGGGCGAGTCAAAGATGGTCACAGACACAGATGGTACTTGAGCTACATATCCATCCATCCATCCATCCATCCATCCATCCATCCATCCATCCATCCTTTTATTCAATAAATACTTACTTAGTGAACAGGACCAGGGTCTTGGTCCTATCAGAGTGTGAGATGGACAAGGAAGGGCTTCAGCTCAGCATTGCAGGTGCTGACATAGGGGCAATCCCAGGCTGTGGGTAGGGTGAAGAGGGACTCTGAACCCAGATTTGGAGGGAAAGCATCAGGGACAGTTCTTGGAGGGTCTGATAACTGAGGAGGAGTTATTCGCCTGGAGGGGCCAAGAGATGGGGTGGCTCTGGGTTTCAGGAAAGGGTGTAGTCCATGCAAACCTCGGGATGGGGGTCTTAGAGACCACAGCAAGCCCACAGGGCTAAGTTCATACCAGGTGGAGCAACTGGAATAAACAAAAGGACAGCACCTTGAAAAGGTACAGTTTGGGGAACAGTGGACACTCCACAAAGGTGAAACAAGGGGTGCCCAGATGCAGGAAGGGCAGGTGAGGGGCTGGAGAGGAGGCCAGGCACTTCTGCAAGTGCCAGAAAGCCAGTCCTAAGTCTCAAGGAAGGGACCCGGATGATTCAGGAAATGGGATGCAGCAGAAGGTGAACCAACATCCCCACTCACTTGGAAGGCACTGGAGTCCCAACCCGGTCTCTAATCAGGGGTAGAGCTTGCATAAACCCCCCACCTCCAACCTATAGCGGAGATGGAGGTGGGCGGGTCCCAAGCAAGCATTGTCCTGGTGGTCCCCACTTTGGACAGCCTCTGGTCAAATACCACCTCTCCCACCACCCGCAAATATTTACATCCTGTTTATGCCGAGGCCTCCCAGGGCCTCAATATTCATGAATAAAATATGAGTTTTTAGGCCGAGCCAAGAAGGGAAGAAACACCGCCAGCTGGTAGGGACCTGAAGCAGTTTAGTGTCTTGGTTGCTGTCGCCGCCCGCGTGGTATTTGGAAGACATTTGAATTGGCTGGTCAAGGTGACCAGAGCTGGAGAATTGGCATTTTCTATACTACCTGGGGGGGGGGGGGGGGGTCCCTGGAACTAAACTGCTTGCAGCGCACATTCACATTCCCTGAACTTTATTCACAGGGCTGTTTCCTGAGAAACTCAAGACTTTCACTTGTTTTTCCTTCCAAAATGTTGTTATAGTAAAGTCAGAGTATTTCATAGCCAGAGGAGGATGTTCAAGCCCAATGTCTCATTTTAAAGATGAGAAAACAAGGCTTAGAGGGCAAGGGGCTTGCCCAGGGCCACTCAGCTATTCAGTGATTTTCTGTCCACCCCATCATACTTCTTGCAAGTACACAATTTTTAAATTAATAGACTGTATTTTTCAGAACGGTTTTAGATTTATAGAAAATTGAGCAGACAGCACAGAGAGTTCCCTTATATCCCCTTGCCAGGCACACAGTTTCCCTATTATTAACATCCTTGCATTAATGTGGTGCATTTATTACAATTAATGAACCAACAGTGATACATTATTATTAATTAAAACTCAGAGTTTACATTAAGGTTCACTCTTTATGTTCATCAGTTTTATGGGTTTTGGGGGTTTTTTTAAAAAGATTTTATTGGGGAATTGGGGGAGGGAACAGCGTTGGAGAATCGGGGAAAGGGGTACAGACAAGTTGCTGTCCTTTTGTTCTTCAGTCTAGTTGTGGAGGACAATGCTTCACTGGCCCATGTTGGTATCATCATTGCGTTCTTCCTCGGTGAGGCAGTCACTCGCCAGCCATTGGACGGCCGTTCACGGCGGCTCATGGTGGCTCACGCTGGCTGCTGGCCACTCACAGAAGCCTATGGCAGCCCACTGCAGCCCTACTGCAGCCTACGCCCAGGCCATAGCCAGTGTCTCACAGCAGCCATCCTGCCACCTGTTGGCAGCTCAGAACAGCTCAGCTCGGGCATAGCATCACTGGCCTATGTCAGAATCGAACCAGCGGCCCTGTTGCTCAGAGCTCTCACTCTAAGCCAGCTGTTAACCAACTGAGCCCCTCGGCTGGCCCCAAAAGCTTTTTTTCAACATGAATTTATTCTCACGATTTTTTTTACCTCTCACTTCATCTTGTTTTCTGTTCCAACTACCCTGTAAAATCTCTATTGGTAGTGGGTTAGGGAGAAGTTTTGTTTCATTGGACATGGAACATTTTTCCCATGCCAAGCTCTGTGTGAGAAGCCATTTACTGTGACATTTTATCTAATCTCTACAAGTCTATAGTGAAGAAATTCTTCTTTCTATTTTTATATGCAGGTATAGGAGAGGGCTGAGTGAGGCTCTGAGTGATTTGTTCAAAACCAGGCAGCCAACAAGTGCCTCAGAGGGGATTTGAACCCAGACCAGTCGGCCAAACCACAGTTTTAAACCTCTACTGCTTCCTTAGGCAGGCCTTCATTTTAATTTTCATCCAAATAAAAAGTGTCCCAAATTTCCTTTGTTTTTAGAGTGGCGTGTCCGTAACCTGAAGAAATATTTTCTATGGGAAAGTTCTGGTTGAGAACTGCTGATGGAAAACAAAACAGGAAGTTAAGCATTCCAGCTTAAATGGATCATCTGGGAATCTACTGGATTAGTCCTGCCATAGGCTAAGCTGTGTGAACCTCAACTCACCCTGAGCTCAGGGGAGAGAGGTGAGGGACTAGGGACTGCAAACAGCCCTGGACTGGGTCTGCCCTCCTAGGGGGGTGGGAATACCTGAGGGCCTGGGAGAGAAGCAAGGAAGGCAGGAGTACAAGATGCTACCCTAATGGGGAAGCAGTGTGTGGGGGTGGGGTGGGGCAGACATCAGGGGCATTTGGAGAGTCTGTCTGTCTGTCTGGGTCTGGGAAGGCCCTTGCGGTGCACTGAAGTCATTCTTTTCCAGGGACCCCAACCCTTGTGTTTCCCCACCCTCTGGTGCAAAGCCCCTGCAATCCCTATTCTCTGAGTGTGTAATCATTTGCCCCAATTGAATATATACAGCATACCAGGTGCTGTGTGAGAAGCCCTACAGAAAATGCTATCTTAGAGAGGGAACTGAGGCACAGAGCAGTGAAGTGTGTCATGCAAGGTCACACAGATAGTAAGTGGCAGGACCACAATTCTAAGGGGCAGGGGTGCTGATGGTCCCAGAGGCTGCATTACCTGGCCCTATAGCCTCTGTGTTTGGAAAGGCACCCTAGAGCCCCCATGTTTTCCCAGAAAGTACACCAGGACCTGGGTCTGAGGTGTCATCTCGTCTCCCACCTGAGGCCAAAAGGAGGCGGAACAGGGATAAGGGGTTCCAGATGTCTGTGATGGATGGCAGGAAGGAGCAGGAAGCAGTGTTCCAGGGAGCCAGCTGCAGCCATGAGAGGGGGGCTTCCTAGGGAGACAGTGTTCATGGATCCCATCCCTGGGGTCCTTGGGCTGGGGCCTCAAGGTTGAGAAGCTGGGAGAGCCCACAGGGCACTGCCCTCTCCACCCCAGTCCATGCCTGGCTGCTGCCACATGGAGGTTGAGCCATCCAGCTGAAAGACGAATGGCCATATCCACATTGTAACAGACAGCCAGACCATGACCCAGGTGGGAAGAAAGTGCAGGTGGAGTTGGCAGGGGCCCTCACCTCCCTGCTAAAGGCGGTGCTGCTGCTGGCAGGGCTAAAGAGGTGAGGGAGACCAGACCCAAAGGACACCTTGGTGGCTTGTCATGCCAGGCCCACTGGCAGGGCCCAGGGTGGGCAGGAGATCAGACACCCCACAGGAACCGGTCCTTGGATGAAGTGGCTGCTACCTGTGCAAGCCCACCATCAGTTTTGCAGCAGGCCACAAGAGGACAAACAGCCATTGATGTTTGAGGAGCCCATCTAAGGGGAGGGGCTTCCCTCAGTGCCCCCTCTGCTTCCAGGTAACTCTTCATCTTCCGGGGGCCCTGCTGTGGGGTTCTTGCATCTCAAGGTCTCCAGAAAATGGATCTTAGTCTCCTATTTCATAAAATGAGGAAATTTGGTCAAAATGTTCCAGGATCCCATAACATTCCAAAATACTGTGATTTTGTGTCTTTTATACATTGCTATTTAAAACAAATACTAAGCTTTACTTAGTTACTTTCCCTGGAAACTTGGATTAAATGTATATCTATATTTTAAGTGCAGAACTAGAGCTTGTTATTTACCCATATTCTGAAATTGCTTCACAAAGCAAAGAATCATGTTGTAAAGGGAATTAACTTACTTTTTTTTTTTTTTAAAGGGCAGTGTCACTGGTCCTCATATGTGGGATCCGAACCCAGGCCGCTGGCATCCCAAGCCAGCTCTTAACCACCCCGCCACTCAGCTGGCCCGGAATTAACTTACTTTTAACTGGAAAAAAAAAGTAGCTAAAGAGGAGAGCACCCTGCCACCTGGCCGGTTTTGCAATCTGAGCCCTAGCAACCCCAGGCTGCATTCACCGAACTTCCGTTGATTTCTTGACTACTCTTCTGGGTTTCGGTGTTGTTGTTGCTGCAATAAAGATTCAAGTATTTAAACATTGAGTGTTACATGTTTATTTTGTTAACTATTGAAAAATGTGTAACGTTAATCTCCATGGCAATTAGGTCTTTGATTTATGATAGTTTGTCCAGGGAATTTTCTTTAAGGAAAGAGCTGGCCCTGTAAGTGGGGGGGAGGGGGGAGCATTCTGTGGGGGGATCCATAGGTGGCTGGATCAAGAGCTGTGTTGCTAAAAAGTAAACTAAAAATCTCTGATCTAAACAAGGCCCAAAAATTTAAACCGTGAAAAAAAAGAAGATAAATTTTACTATATTTATATTAAAAACTTGCCAATTCATAGGTATACGATAAACAAAATTAAATAGCAAGCTATAAACAGGGAGAGGTCTTGGCAGTTCTTCCAACTGATAAAGGAATGGCGTCTAGGATATGTAAGCAATCCTACAAATCATTAAGAAAAAAGACAAACCCCCCCAATAGAAAATGGACAAATGCACAGGTAACTATTTCATAGAAGAGGAGAGTTATATGACCCATAAACTTTTGAAAGATGCTCGACTCCATGTGTAATCAGGTTTTGTTGGTTTGTTTTGCTGTTTTTGTTGTTTTACAACAACCAGACCAGCAAAAATGAAAAGGTCTGATGATACAAAGTGTCATCATGGATAGTGGACAAAAAGAACCTATATGCTGCTGTGAAATGTAAATTGGCACAACTACTTGGGAAATCCAATGTTATCGTGGAAACGTGAAGGCGCACGTTCCCCAAGACTATATAATTTCCCTCGTAGCTGTGCACCCAAGAGACACCTGTGCAGTGAGCACCATGAGACAGGCACAGTCAGCAAAAATAGGAGAAAACTGAACCAAACCCCAAACTGGAAACAACCTGAAGTTTGGTCAATAGGAGAACGAGTATGTTGAGGGACAGCATACAAGGGGACACTCTGTGGCCACCCTCACCTGTGTGGCTGAATCCCAAACATTTTGCAGCACAAGAGAAATCTCAGGAGAATAATACAGCATGCTGCCATTTACATGTAGGTTGGAAGCATGCAAAACACACACAGCATTGTTTGAGGAGTATATACGTACAAAGAGAAACCAAACAAAGGAAGGAAACCCAAATTCAAGAAAGCAGGTACCTTTGGAGAGGGGATGGGATGGAACTGTGCGTGTAGGGGATTCAAAGTTCCTAGGAAAGTTTTATTTCTTAAGCCAGGTGTTTTTTTGTTTTGTTTTGTTTTTTAAAGATTTTATTGGGAGGGGCCAGCCGAGTGGCTCAGTTGGTTAAGAGCTCGCTTAAGAATGCAAGCTGAGCTCTGAGCAACAGCAGTTTGATGCCCAGCCTGAGCTGAGCTGCCGTTGAGCTTCCAACAGGTGGCAGGATGGCTCAGCTAAAAAAACAAAACAAAAAACCACTGATCCTACTAATTTGGGGCGGCTGGTTAGCTCAGGGGGTGGGAGCGCAGGCTCATGACACCAGGGTTGCCGGTTCAATTCCCACATGGGTCAGTGTGCTGTGCCCTCCACAACTAGATTGAGGACAACGACTTCACTTGGAGCTGATGGGCCCTGGAAAAAACACACTGTTCCCCAATAAAGTTTAAAAAAAAAAAAAGATTTTATTGGGGAATTGGGGAAGGGAACATTGTGTTTTCCCAGGACCCATCAGCTCCAAGTCAAGTTGTTGTCCTTCCATCTTAGTTGTGAAGGAAGCAGCTCAGCTCCAAATCCAGTCGCCATTTTCAATCTAGTTGTGGGAGGGGCGGGTAGTGTGTGCAGCCCACCACCCCATGCAGGAGTCGAACCAGCAACCAGGAGCTCAGTGGCAGCTCAACTCGGGCACAGCTCACTGGTCCATGTAGGAATCAAACACGTGGCCCGTTTGCTCAGAGCTCGCACTCTAACCAACTGTGCCACCCAGTTGGCTCCAAGCCAGGTGTTCTTTACATAGGAGTTCATTTTATTATCTTTAAGTCATGCCTACAAATGTACTTCGTGTGATTCTATAAGACCAAAAGCAATTTACCCATTTTTGAACCAAAGGCCATGATGGGGGGAGGAGAAACCTGCCCAAAGTCACACAGTGAGTTGGGGGTGGAGCCCAGGATTTGGTCCCCAGCTCCACCCTGATCTAGAGACCCCCCAATCCCACCTGTACTCTGACCCACAGACTCCCCCAGTATAGGAAAACTCCCAGTGTCTCCTTAATCACACATGATACTTCACCTCTGACATCAGATGTGTAGATTTCCCACACCAAGCAATTCTCTGCAACACTCGCTGCGTGTCCTACAATTTCATTCAATTCTGACACCATGTACTTGGAATTAGTGCAGACCCCATAGATGAAGGGCTCTGTCTCACAAGGCTGCCCCTGTCCCCTACCTCAGAGGCCAGTCACAGTCCAAATTGTCACCTCTGCTTCTGATCCACTGGTGGTAAAATCAGAGGTTCCCACGACCCCTTTCTTGGGTTCTATCAATGGCTCAACAGAGCTCAGGAAAATACTTATGATAACTGGTTTATTATATAATAAAAGATATGATTTAAGATACAGATATACAGCTAGATAAAGAAATACAAACAGTGAAGCCGGGCAGGGTCTAGAGTCCAGGAGCTCCTGTTCCTATGAAGTTGGGGTACACTATCCTCCTGGCATGTGGATGTGTTTGCCAACCCGGGAGCTGTCTAAACCCCATGCTTTCGGAGTTTTATGGAGGCTTCATCACATAGGCATGATCAATCATTAACTCATTTTCTAGTTTTCCCTTCCCAGAGGATGGGGATGGGGTGGGGATTTTGGGGCTCTGTGTCAGGAACCGGGGTCAAAGACCAAGTATCAGAACAAAAGATGCCCCTAGTGCTCTTATCGCTTAGGAAATTACAAGGGTTTTAGGGGCTCTGTGCCAGGAACTGGGGACAGAGACCAAATACATATTTTCTATTATTTCACACCCACCCATCCCCACCCTGATCTAGAGACTACTCCACGCCCCATCTAAAGACTCCCCTGCTCCATTCCTACCCCCAGCCTAATCCATAGGCACTGCCGTGACTCTGACCTCGGTGTTCCCAGGAGGCTCCAGTAAGAAGGTCAGTGTCAGTGTGCTGATTTCAAACCCAGGGCAAAGGTGCTGGTCGGGCTTTGACTGGGGAACTGTCCCTGATGCATCCTTATTTGTGGGGAGCTGTCAGACATGACAGTGGGGAAAGGCAGTCCAGAACAACACACAAGAAACTTGGAGAGACTGCTACTACAGGCTGTGTGTGGGCAGGCTGGCTCCCTGTGATTTGGAAGACAGAGGTCCTCTGGTAGATAATGATGGGTGGCCTTTGGTAGATAACACCCCCTTGATTATGTGGCCCATCTGACTTCCTCCGGGACTCTGGGGACTCAGTTCCCAGGGTTGGCTGGGAGGCTGGAGTTGCAGGGAAGAAAAGGAGGGACCCAGACCCCACATCAGCACTTTCCGTGCTCAGGGCTGGAGCATCCTCGGCTGCACAGGGCACCAGCCCTAGGACCTTGTGGGGAGGACGGGGGTGGAGCTGACTGAAAAAGAAGGAGGATGGTGGCATGATGGGGAAACTGAGGCACATAGCAATTACATATGTTCCAGATGGATTCGATGGAGGGTTTGTGCAGAGGTTGCTTTTAGCTCCCCAGACTGAGAGAACCAGCTCACTGATAACATTTGCAGACACCTTCTCTCCTGTCAAAGGCAAAAAAGGTTCTTCTTGGCCCCACCCTCCTCTTTCCCTTGCCAAAGCTTTGACCAGAGGCAGCCATTCTGGATTAACAGCTCTGCTTCTGCCTCTCTTTGCCTGACCAACAAGCAAGGACAGGTGTGGCAACGCTTTGTACAGAAACAGCCCCACTGCCCTGTCTCCTGACGCACATGCTCTCTTCTTAGCCTCACCATTGAGAATTAGACATGCCCCCAAGCACCCTGGCCACGCTTCCATGAGTGCTTATGGCTTCGGACTGAGTCCATCTGTCCTTGTGTGTGGAGGTGAAGCCTGTCATTCCCATTTACCAGACAAAGAGATTGAGGCTGGGACCTGAATCCCTTGTCCAGGGTCACGTAGCTGGTGCATCACATGCATTGCATGAAGCTCTAGGTCCCGCGGGTCTGCATCTTCCCAAGCCTGTGGTACTTGCTTCCACCACGCATCCCTTCCAGCGCTGCTTCTCCAAATTGAAAGCACATTGGCAGCATCGTAATTACAGCTCCAGACGGATGGGCAGCCAGGGGCTCACATGCCTGATCAGGACCCCTTGTAATCAGCGCTGTCTGTGGCACGACTTTTCTTTGGATTCAGCCTCCATTCCTGAGGTTCACAGGGAGCTCTGTCCACAGAGTGGGAGATCCTAACGCAGCAGCTCTTCCAGAGCACATGGAGAATGCAGGCTTTCACAGCAGGACAGTGGGCTCCGGAAGCAAGTGTGCCTGGGTCCCTGGCCCTGCTTTCTTAAGCAGGCAGCTGAGGTTCACCCTTTACCCCAGCCATAGGCAGCACTCTCCTCCCCTCAGCCTCAGAGGCATCAGGGACTGGGCTCCTCCTCTCGCTGGGAGGAGCTGGCAGCTTAGAGTGCTTGCCCTTCCTCAGCCCACACCCTGCCAGGCATTGAGGCTGGTGTGGCTGAGCAGCCATGTTCTCATCTCTGTCCACAGGACCACCCTCAGCCCCTCCTCCCTGACCACCCTCCTTCTCCAACCTGTCACTACACTGTCCCTGCAGAGCTTAGGGAGCCAGGTGCCAGGTCTAAAATTCATGTCCCTCCCCTGCCTAGAGCCCTCCAGGGCTCCCCATTACCCATGGAGGAAAGCTCAACTCCACAGTCCAGCCATGTGGGGTCTTCCCTAACTGACGCCTGCTGCCCCTTTACCTTCATCTTAGTCCTCTTCCCTCATTCCCAGTGGCCTGAGTTCTTCAAGGTACCTCCCAAGGTGCCTCCCTCAGGCTGCTCACTCTGCCTGCCACACACTTATTCTTCGAGACACATCTGAGCTATCACTGCCAAGTGACACACATTGGCCCCACACACTGAGAATTAGATGTGGCCCAAAGCACTGCCCATAGCTCCATCAGAACTCTTATCATTTTATACTGTGTATCTGTCTTTTCAAAGTAATTCCATAGCCACACACTGGGCAGAAACAGGGCTAAAGGATTTAAAAGCAGTAAAAGGGTTTTTGTTGCTGGGACACCAGCAGTCTGAATATGAGCTCTAACTTTTGTATATTATACACACATGGACCACATCTGTGGGATGAAGCTACAGGGATAAGCTGTAGAGACAGGATGCTGTGGTTTTTAAGAGGGCTGGTAGAGTTCCTAATGGTGCTTTATCTAATGGTACTTTATCTTTCCTGCTGAAAAGCAAAAGGGATTGGACAAATGAGCCCCTAGCTTTTCTCCAAACATCTGGCTCACAGACACTGGGGGCGTACTGACATCCAAGGCTCAGGGGGCCGCACGCAGAGGTGCGCGTCTGTGTGTGTGTGTGTGTGTGTGTGTGGGCGGGGGGATGGACGGGTGTGTGGATTAGTCCAAGAAAAACCAGACCAGGCGGTGCATTTAGAACACTGGTTCCCAAACGTTCCAGGAACAGCTGCCAACCTTGACCAAGAGATCTTCCATCAGCAGCAAAGGGAACAACAAGAGTTTTCCAGAAAGCCAGATTTACTTAATAAAGCTGTCCTTTACTCCAAAATGATGTTCTTTCTTTTAACTGGTGCGAAAACAACCTTTCTTGTAGGAAATAATGGAAATAGCATGGTTATTTTTTCCGTGTCTTTTCATGGTAAAATAACAAACTGGTAACTTTCTGTCAGTCTCTGATTTTTGTGTTTTTGGTAGGGTGACTGTTGATTTATGTAACTTCTCAGAAGGACCCAAAAAGACCCAAAAGAGATGTCCCCTTAGGCTGGTGCTGCAGAGAAAGTGCAGCCTTGTGAGGGACAGGCAGCCTTGGAAGGGTCAATGGGCAGTGTCCTGGGGAGAAAGACACTGGCAGTGTCTCCAGGCAAAGGGCTCACAGAAATACAAAATAAACATGTCTCCAGGGTGTGTCACCACCTCAGCAGAATGATGCAATATACAGATGGACAAACTCAGGGGATAAGTGAGGACTAGCCCTGGAAGGTTGGAAACAGAGGGACTGAGAGGAGACCTGCAGCCAGAACTTCTAGAGACTTTGTTTGTCAAAAGGAGGCCAGGCGCCTGCGGCCCAGCTCAGGACCCATGGAGGAAGGAACCCTGGGGAGTGGAGACCATGGGGACTGAGGCCTTTTCTCAGAGAGGCAAGGTTCCACCCCAGCCGCAAAGTCCTCAAACATGTGTCCACCTGACCCTGAGTGATGGAGATAGTCCACGCACGGAAGGGGTGACCTCTTCCCTCCGCATTTCCCCATTTCCAGGGCTCCTAGTTGAAGCCCGTTCAGGAATCACTCCAAAAGAAGCAACCCACCTTATCAGGCCTCAGCTGTGGGTTTGTGCCCCCTGAACCATTTCAGGGGCCTCCCTGCTGCCCATTCCCAGCCACTGCTTCATCTGAGAGGCAGGGATTAAACCACCAGCTCTGGCCCCAGGCAGCCTGGATTCCACCTGGTGCCACCCTCTACCTGCTAGGTGAACATGAGTTTCAGACCCACACCTGTAGATGAGGCAGGTAATGGACCTTCCTCACTGGGTGTCCTGAGGAGTTTACAGGAACTCAGGTGCTTAGAACCATCCCTGTAATAAGTCAGCTTAGAAATGCCAGCTTTTGTTCAGTCAGCAGCCTCTAGGAAATTGGGGGGGCTGCATGGAAAAAGGCCCCCAAGACCTTGGCAATCCCCAACAGGAAGTGCCCATGTCCCCCAGTAGCAGAGACCTTGTTCGTGCTGGGTTCCCTCCACCACAGGCAATACTGATTGAATAGACGAACCCTTAGGAGGTGCCATCTCAAGGAAGAACAGGACTCTGGAAAAGTCCAGAAGTTTGAAAGTATGGGTATGGCCTGCACAGTGATGGCCTCAGCTGATATCTCCATGGTGAAGTTGCTCTCAGCTCAGGCCACTCACAACATCCAAACAATCATTTTTTGTGTTTTCAACAGAAAAGGGTTTGGGTTTACATTTCTTTCGTTTGTTCTAAAAGTAACACTTGCTTGCTTAGGAAAATCCAGAAAGGGGGAGGGAAAAAATCCCAAGGGTTCCCACCATCCAAAACCCACCATTGGGATCAGTTTTTTCCCTCTATAGTTTACAAAGTTGAGATTCTATCGTATCCACAATTTTATGTCATGAGTTTCATTTGACATAAATACAGAAGTGTTTTTCCATTTATTATAAATTCCTTGTTAACAGCGATTCAGAGGCTATAAAATAGCCCATCCTGTGGGTGCCCTATTTGTCCTGAAAACTAAATAAAACAAGAAAAGTATACCAGAGAGGCAGCAACCTGCAGGCCAGGCCTTCCCTGTGGCCTCCGAGCTCTCTGCCCTGGCACCCAGCTATTCCCCAGGCCCTCTTCCCATAAATGCCCACTCTTGTGAGGCTGCTGGTCATGGTCAGGGTCAGCAAGAAAATGGCCAAATCAGTACTTTCTGTGGAGACAAAAGTCTTGAGAGAGGTCTACTGGGAGAGACCCCTCCCCGAGTCCTCCTCAGCCCCCACCTCCCATCCCCAGGCCAAACACCCTGGGCATCATGCCCAGCTTCACCTTCCATGTTTATATCATCTGTTTGGTTGCAGGAAGCAGAAAACCCAAATCCAAGCTTCAACAAGTTAGAAGTGTATCTTCTCTCACCTAGAACAAGCCCGGCAGCAGGAAGGGCAACCGATGTTCCTCTCAGGTGAGTCATGCCTTTGCCTTTCCACCTACCCAGTCCAGGTAAGGGAAAGCTAGTACTCTGAGAGAACAGGGCTGTCGTGAGGGAGAGGGCCAGGGGTTTTCTGCCCAGCTCCTGAGGGCAGGAGGGGTTGGCTGAACCTGCTGGGTGGACACAGGTGAGCTCAGCTGCCTCATGACAGGATCTGTGTGGCCTGAAATTCCTGCCTTTCTTTAGACCTCTGTTTCCCTACCTGTGCAATGAGAGTCCAGGATGAAATAATGGTTTAGTTTCTCACTAGGAACCTTCTAAGTCCATCCCTGATGGGCTGATGTCCTGGGAACTTTGACCACTTTCCTGGTTCCAGAAGCCTCAGGTGTCAAAGAAGGGAGAGGTGCCCTCAGGGCCCACATGCCATTTGGTCTGGGTCAGAGACCCACCCATTGGGCAAATCACTCTCTCTGCTACATCCCACCTACCCTGTCTTTTCTGAGCTCTCTCTCCTGCCCTAGAACCTACAGACCAGGTGGGGCTACAAGGGGTCCGTGAACTGCCTGAACCTGTCGGCAAAACTCCGTGTGTGTGTGCGTGTGTGTGTGCACGCGCGTGGGCATGCATGAGTATATATACGGAAGCATATCATGTTTCTGGGGAGAGTCTCCATGGATTTCAGAGTTGCAAAGGGGTTCATGCCCCTAAAATCTGACCTGGACTGGCCTCTCCCTGTTTTCAATGTGGCTCCTCCTCCCCTACAGTGTCCCATCCCCCCACTTCTAGCTGGACCCCCACAGCCTTCCAGCTGGTCTCTCAGCCTGCCCCCATGAGTTGCCAGGAGAACTTTTGGAATGGTTTCTGATTGGGTCTCACCTGCTTTCTGTCATCAGGACCCCCGTGGCCTTTGTAGCCATCCTGGGCTCTCTTCCCACCACTAATTTCCAGGAGAGCCACCCGAAAAGCCCTGTCCTTCACTATTTGTGCTTCTTCCTCTCCACAAGGAGAGAAGTCCCTGTTAGAAATCTCCCACTCACAGGAGAAAATCCAAACTTCTAATATGCACTCAAGCCCTTTTATGACCTTGCTCTTGGAAAAAAAGTTCACATTTCTTGAATGCCAGCTACCTACTAGGCACTCTTTGTTTTAAGCCCTTCACAGAGATTAATGTGTTCAACCTCGACAACAACGCTAGGAGGCCGTCTAATACCAGCTCCAGGGCCGGCCGAGTGGCGCAGTGGTTAAACGCTGGTCTTGGGAGGCCAGCGGCCCCGGTTCGGGTCCCGCATGTGAGGGCCAGTGACACTGCCCTCAAAAAAAAAAAAAAAAAAAAAAATTAAAAAAAAAAAAATAATACCAGCTCCATTTTGTAGATGCAGAAACAGGCCCAGAGTATTGCCCATCAGCTGGAGGTAATGGAGGTGGATTCTTACCCGGTGCACTATGCCCTGGACCACCATCCCAACCACATGGAACAATTTGCTCCCTAGCTCCTGAACACAGCTCTTCCCACCTCGAATCCTCTCCCTTCCCATTCGGTTGACAACTCCTCCGGAGCCTGCTGTTCTCTGGGCTACTCTGCCTCCTCCTCCCGACTTGGTCTCCAGGCCTGGCACTGCTCACCAGCTGGGGACCAACTCAGGGTCGGCCAGTGCCCAGCCTCAGTTATTAGACCATGACACATTTGCTGTACTGAAGTGAAACACTATCCCCAATTTACAATTGGGGAAACTGAGTTCCAGAGGTAAACTCATTTCTCAAACATTATAGATACCAGGGCGGTAGAGGGATGGTTGGTGGCAATTTAGCAAACTCATTCATTCAACAAGTGTTAATTGAATGTCTACCCTTGGCCAGGCACTGTACTGGATGCCTTAGTGGATATAAACAAAGCTGTGCCTGGTACCTGCCCTCTAGAGTGAGTTTCACTGTACACACCTTGACCTCCCCCAACATACCCACATTCCCATGCTCAAGGAAAGGGACGCGAATTCGAGCTGGGCTTTGAAGGGGTAGGATAATTTGTGAAACAGAGAAAAGGGAGAGTACTGCTGGTAGAAGAACCAGCAAGACCGAGGCTGGGAGGTTAGTTTATCAAGGGGAAAGAGGACACAGAGGCAGAGGCCAACCACAGCCAGGCACCCATGGGCGTTGGGATTTGTCTACTTCTTGTCCCTGAGGTGCCACTTTGCCGCTGCCCCACCACTCAGGAGGCTGGCCCAGGCAGCGGTGTCACCTCCTCTGAGATTGCAGGAGGGAGATCCTGTTCCAAGGAAGAGGGTGCAGGTTTCTTGGGTACCACTTTTTGCAGAAATGTTGGGAGCAAATCACCAAGAAACCCGTGCCATTTATCCCCAACTCCTTCGGCCTTAGGACAGCTGAGTAAGACCTGGAATTCACACCTTGGTCACACCATCCCCTCCTCACCTCGTCCTGTCCAGGCCAACGTCGCCTCCTCGGTGAAGCCTTCCCGGACCCCCCCATCCCTCCCGGTTCCGCTCCCCCTCCCCCCCACTGCCCGACTTTCCATCTCTTCCAATGGTCTAGGACACCCTTGAGAGCGGAGCAAGGCTGATGGATGCCTTTTACCAGACATGATTGAAGCGCCAGTAGGTGCCCAGTGCTAAGGTGGGTGTCGGCGCCCCCGGGACACCCCTCAACTGACGGGGTTACGCTGCGTTTCCGCCCGCCCGCCCCCTGGGCGCTCGGAGCCGCGGCCCGAGAACCGCGAGGCCGCGCGCAGCCCGCCCGCCCCCGCTGCGCCCGGCCCCGCCCTCGGGCGCCCGCCCCAGCGCCGGCCCCTTTTGTTCCCTCCCGGAGCCGGGGCGCTCGCTCCGCGCCTCTCGGCTCGCTCTGCTCGGCCGCGGGGCGCGCAGGCGGCGGCCGGGCTTGCTCGGTCAGCTCGTCCCGCCTTCCCGCCGGCTGCCGGCCGCACACGCGCGGCGCGAGGCCCAGGCCCGGAGCGCGAACTCGCTCCACCGGGGGCTGCGGGGAGCGGCCGCAGCATCCTGTGCCCCCGCGGCGGCCGGGCCCCGGAGGAGGAGGCCGGCTCCGCGCGGCCGCTCAGCCCGATGCTGGAGGGCGAAGGTAGGAGCAGCGGGGCGACCCCGAGGGAGGGGGCTCGCTGGGCAACAAAGGGCCAGGGATGCGGGAGGCGGCGGCGGCCCCGGCCTGGCAGGGGCGGTCTGGCCCGGGGCATTGTCGCGCGTGGGGGAGGCCCTAGGATCGGGGCTGGCGGGTGGGCGTGAGCACAGCCAGCCTTCGGGTGCACCCCAACTTCCCCCAGCCAGCAGGCGCAGAGGGGGCGCTGGGGGCGCTTCTCGGGCTGCGTGTCCCCGTGCTGAGGGCATCCCCAGCGCCCTCTGGTCCTCTGCTCAGCACGTCGTCTGGGGGGCCCCCGCCTGTCCCCGCTCC
Organism: Aselliscus stoliczkanus; assembly: GCA_033961575.1. Lineage (NCBI taxonomy): Eukaryota > Metazoa > Chordata > Mammalia > Chiroptera > Hipposideridae > Aselliscus > Aselliscus stoliczkanus. Next base: position 15,886,183 of record CM066728.1, on the reverse strand, counting down.
CAAGGACAGCGCGGGGCCGCTGGCCGCGCCGCAGGGCTGTGGGCTCACAGGCCGCAGCGGGGCACAGCCTGGTGGGCGCGGCCCCCCAGCTCCCTTCTGCAGACCCCCAGGTCTGGGAGAACAGGGATCCCCCGCCCGGAGGCTGGAGTCGCCGGCCGATGCCCTTTGCAAAACTTGGTTGGCGTGCATGGTGGAGGGGTTAGGAGGAGACTGGGGCAGGGTGGCTTCCCTCAGGGGTGCCCCCCCTCCCCAGCTGGCGCTGGTGGCTCGTGAGGCAGCAGATTTTCTGCCCTCCCCACAGGGAGGGGCCACGGCCTTCGAGGATGCTTTGCTGGGCTTCCAGGACCCGCCCGTATGGGCCCTTCAGGCGGGGCCTGCGCCCACTGGGCACTGCCACGCAGGCTCCAGCCCCACCCTCACCATGGGGAGGATGGGCAGAGGGGCACCTTGAGAGAAGTCACACATTCAGTCACTCATTCCCAACCTCTGAGACCCCACCTCTCCTATCTGGGTGAGAAATGGGATTCCAAATAAGGGGTGCTGCTCTTACCCTTGTAAGTTGCCCAAGGGATGCTACTGGGGGTAGGGCTGTCCTAGGGCTGCTGGCAGAGGAGGAGTAGGGAGCAGGGAGCACCACGTGGGGGCTGACTCACGTTGTGTGTGTGTGTGTGTGTGTGTGTGTGTGTGTGTGGCAGACTCCCCACCAATTGTAATGTAAACATCGAGCCCTTCATTCATCCAGCTGCTGTCACCTGGCCCAGCACTGCCAGGGGCTGGTGGGTACACAGGACTGGAGCATTGCTGCCTCCAGGGAGCATTGCTGCCTCCAGGGAGTGGAGCGCAGCTCAACACCGAGTGCAGTGGTGGGGGAGGAGGGACACCTGGAGGATGGGGTGGAGAGGAGGCTTGATGGAGCCATGGTCAGAAGTTTGCTGCAAGGATGCCAAAGGGGCTTCAGGCAGGGAAATTGCATGGGCAGGGGCGAGGGGTCAGAGAAGGGGGCAGGAGGCCTGGTGGCTGCTGGGTTAGAGGAGCAGTGAAGGATTTAGGTGATGGGGCATGGGGTTAAGGCAGGGGAGTTCTGTTGAGCGAAGGGATTGTCCTGTCCTTCCTGCTTACTCAGGTGGGGCCCCTCAGATGACCTCTTCCATGAGCTATGAGCCCAGGATGCATTGGGTCTGCAGCACCCGGCCTACAAGTGATGTTGGGTTGTAGGCTGTGTGACAGGTGGAGGGAGGTAGAGATGGAGAGGAGTTTCAAAGGCAGAAGAGCCTGGCAGTGGGGATCTGGGGGGAACCCAAGGTACAGGTGCATCCGGCAGGCTGGGTAGGTGGTGCCTGGAATTGTGCACCCAGAGCCTGAAATCCCAAGTAGGGGATTCACCCCTGGACACCAGTCCCTTTTCAGCATCTCCTGTCCACTTTGGCGACTAAGGGTTCAGATGCTGGACCCTGACAGCCTAAGTTCAAATCCCAGCTTTGCCACCTACTAGCTGTGTGACCTCAAACAAGCCACTACACATATCTCTGCCACAATTTTCCTATCTGTGGAATGAGGATACTTATAGCTACCTGTTAGGGTTGTTGAGAAAATTGAATGGATGGATGTGTATGAAGCGTGTGCACTGTGACAGAGGGAATGCCTAGTGTTTGTTATTGTGGCTGTGCTAGGTGGTCCTCTAGCCTATACACAACACACACACACACACACACACACGCACGCACACACACACAGAGTGGCTCATCCCCTCCCCAGCTGTTTGTCCACTGTCAGACAGTCCTGCCTATTAGCCCCACCCAGGCCCTGCTTCTCTCCCTCACTGCAGCCTCCTTCCTCAGCTGCCCCCTCCGCTCTGGTCCACCCTCCATTGGCAATGGGAAAGCCACCATCCCCACAGCCCCAGCCATCCCTGCTCCCTCCCCTCTGGTCCATGTTGCTGGGACAGTTGCCTTCTGGCCTCCCCTCCCTGGCCCTGCAACCCTAAAGATTGACCTTGCCCTGTTACTGTCATCTACTATACCTCTGCTTCCATGCCCAGAGGAAGGGATCTGCATTCTTTTATTTTTTTTAAAGATTTTTATTGGGGAATTGGGGGAGGAGACCAGTCAAGTTGTTGTTCTTCAGTCTTCATTGTGGAGGGAGCCAGTTGCCATCTGGCTTCCTGTCAGCAGCTCGTGGCCTCTAAGCTCAAGGTGCTGTGTTCAATCTTAGTTGTGAGTGGGCATAGCCACCATTCCATGTGGGAGTCGAACCAGCAGCCTTGTTGTTAAGAGTGCACACTCTATCCTCTGGGGAGCTGCATTCTTGACCCTCCTGGTTCGCTGCCACCTTGGTTCAGGCTGTTTTAACAAAATATTACAGACTTATTATAAACAACAGGAATTTATTTCTCACAGTTCCGGAGGCTGGAACTCTGAGATCAGGGTGTCAGCATGATTGGGTGAAGGCCCTTTTTCAGGTTGCAGACATCTCGTGTATCATCATCACATGACTAAAGGGGCAGGGAGCTCAGTGGGCCTCTTTTATAAGGGCAGGAATCCTTTCATGAGGGCTCCATCTTCATGACCTAATCACCTCCCAAAGGCCCCACCTCCTAAGACAGTCATGTTAGGTTTAGGGATTAGGTTTCAATATAGGAATTTGGGGAGACACATTCAGACCATAGCACCTGACCAGTGGTTCTTGGGGAGAACATCAGCCTTGATGTAGTTTAAAAAACAGCAACATGTATTGAGTGCTTACTGTATGCCAGGAACTGTTTCTAGCTCTTTAAACGCATATGTTAATTTATGGATATTTTAGTAACATCCCCTGTGTTTTACAGATGAGGAAATCAAGGCACAGAGAGCTTTTCCTGTTTGCCATCCATGCATTTCTTAAGCACCTACTGTGTGCCTGGAAAGCATGCCCCCTTCCTACATGCCATCTGACCCACCTACCATAGTCATTTCCCTAAAGCACAATTTTGGCCGTGCCTTCCTCAGACACCTGCACCAACTTGCTCAAGTCCAAAGTCCAAATGCTATCTGGCTGTCAGGGCGCCAGCCGGCTGTGCCTTGTCCTCCGACCGCGGCTCCCCAGTGCCTGCTCTACCCAGACCCGTATCACTTTATACACTGAGTAGTGGGCATGGCTTCCTGAGCATGCCTGCCTTTGAGGGGGGAAGGGGAAAGGGGGAAGGGCTCTGACCACGTGTCTGGGAATAATTTTGTTGCAGAGGACAGGAACTTCCTCCAATTAGGTTAAGTGAAAGGGGAGTTCAGAGGAGGGAAAGGGAACTTGTGCAGCAAACAATTGCAGGCAGCCTGGCTGGCCTAGCACCCCCAGGATGGGGGAAGCTGGCAGGCAGCCCCTCTGGCTTTCCTCTTTGGACTGTGGTTTCATTTTCTCTGCCTGTCCCGGTGCATCTGTCCTTGCTCTTCTCCCTGTAGGCTGGCTCTCTCTGGGTTGTTGGCATGGCTGCCCCAAATGGTGGCTTCAGCTTGAGGCCACAGGACCTCCGAGAGGTGCTCCCCTCCATCTCGGGGTGCCAGCAAGACCAATGGGCCCGGCCTGGGTGAGGGTGCCCACCCCATCCACTCAGCTGGTGGAGGACAAGCCACTTGGTTTCTGGGGCTGGGGGTGGGAGACAGTGTCAGCTGCATTTATGATGCGTGGTTGGTGCTGGGGGAGGACTGGAGAATGGGGGCGCCACCATCCTTGAGAGCTCTCGGTCTGATGGGAGAGGAGACCGGTGACCAGTTTACCGTGGTGCCACAGGCTACGACGCGTGGGTCTCCACCGTTCAGCAGTATTATTCGTTGGGAGAAATGAGTGAACTGATCTGGCCCATTTAGGGGAAGGATGGCGTGACTGGGGCTGCACCCCACGGGCCTCCCCCAGTTCTAGCTGGGACCCCCTGGAGACTGGGGGTCCCATTGCCCGCATGGGACCTACCTTGTCCCTCCATTCCCTTCTCTGGCCTGCGCTGCCAGGGTACACAGAAACAGTAACTCTAAACTCATGTTTTCAAAAGCAATGCCTCAAAATGATAATGAAATGTTGCCGTTCTGAATAGAAGCAGAACAGGTCAGGTGGTTTTGATTGACAGGGCATAAATATGGGGTCTTGTCCACTGCCGGCTTCCTTCTTTGCGGAGCAGCCCTTGCCCCATTCCTGGAATTATACCTTTGACTCCAGCGGCAGCTGAAAAGACATCCACTCCCCTTCCACTTCCTTCTTTGCCCTTTTGGCGTCTTTGCCATGAGAGGGTGGAATTTCAGGCTCATGGGGAGTGCCTGGTTTTTCAACCTCTCTGCCCTATGGAGGTGGGCCCATGAGTGTCCAGGCCCACCTGCTCCTGCTTGCACCTAGCCTGGCCCCAGCTCCTCCCTGGGGAGCCCCAACCCCTGCTCCCCCAACATGTGGCATTGAGGGTGGGCGTGGGTGATGGCTTCAAGGAGCACAGTGCACTTTGGTTTCAAAACTGCCTTCGAGAAGCTTTTGCTGAATTAGGATGACATCTGCCTTCCTGAAAATATAAACAAGATCAAACCTTTGAGAAACATTTTAAGGCCAGAGTAGAAGAGATGCCTCAGTGCCCAATGGGGTCACTGACCTGACAATGGCTGTGAGTCACTCTCAGTGTCACTCAGGGATGCAGGGCACCAGCGGGGTGGGATGGCCTGGGGGGCTTCCCGGAGGACTAGGTCTAAGGCTGCATCCTGGAGGATGGGCGAACTTGAGGCAGTTACGGAGGGCCTTCCTGATGGGCGCTAAGGGAGAAAAGCGAGAGAGAGCTTTGGGCAGCAGGGAGAAGAGTGTCTGGGTCGCAGATCCGGGTGGAGCCCACAACTCTTCCAAGTGGAGTGCCTGCCTGTGGGGCCCTGGGGTGAGGGAGGGAAAGACATTTGGTGTTTTGGTGTTTTTGGATTTTTTGCTCCCATGTATCCTGATTCTGCTCAGGTCCCTTTCTGATGTAGACTGTTCCCTTTATAAATTGGTTTGTCGGTTCAGTCACTCAGCTCACATTTAGCTTCTTTCAGACCAGCGACTGGGCTGGGCTCAGGGGACAGGAAGCAGAGGGAAGACATCTGAGGCGGCCTTGTGTGTCCTTTGTATGACTCCAGAAAGGACTTGAGGTGATTTGCAAAGATACATGCAGTAAAACGAGATGAAAAGGACATGGGAAAATTGGGGTGAGAGGAAACCCAGGGACGTAAAAGTCAAGTGAGGTCGGAGTGGACCGCCCCACCTCCTATTGGAGGTAATTTGACTCCGAGCTTTCTAGAGGGAAGCAGGAGTTTGGTGTGGCTTTGTGTGGTCACATTGTCTGTGGAAGCCCATGCTGTATAAAGCACAGCAGCCTCAGTGAGAGACAGCGCCTCGCCTCCTGGAAGGAGCTGGACCGAGTGGCCCTGGGGCAAATGGCCATCCAGAACACAGAGGAAGTGGGGGGGACGGCAGCGCCTTCCCATCCTTCTGATCCCTCTCCTGGAGGCTCCTGGCCAGCTCGCAGCCAGGTCCCTCCACAAGTATCTAATGGGCTGTAGGGGCGGGTGAGACCCAGTGAACCAGGAGCCAGACTGGTCCTGCTCTGAGAGCCCCTGTCTCAGAAGGAGGTGTGGGTGCCTGTGATACGGGCTGTGCAGAGAGCTCTGGGCCTGCCCTCGCAGCTCCAGGAGTTGGTTAAGGGATAGAAGAGGGGAGTAGGCTTTCCTGGCAGGAGAAGGCATGGGGTAGGGTGTCTCAAGGAGCAATGAGAATTCAGGGAAGCCGGAATGCAGGGTGCTGCGGGGGGAGGGAGCCCAGGAAACAAGGCCGGGACAGGCGAGGGTCGGGTTGGGTCCGTGGGCAGAGGTGCCGTAGACTGGCCTGGGCGCTGAAGGCCGTGGGGTGCCCTTCAAACCTCTTGCCTAAATCTCTGTCCTTTCCCCCCCCAGCCTGATGACCTCTCTGGGCCTAGTTGCCCCATCAGTAAGGTGGGGCTCATAATACTATCTTCTTCACAGGGCTGTTGTGAAGATTAAATGAGTTAATATTTATAAAGTGCTTAGACTGCTGCCTGGAGCAGTACAAATGTTACGGGTTTGTGGCTCCTTAGGCTGGAGCAACGCAGCCGAGGGTGGTGAGATCCCCACACTAAGCTCCCCGCACTGAGTATACTCACACAGGTCCAGAGTCAAGCACAGCAAAGAAGTAAGGTCCTATGACAGAGAGAGATGTGGACATGGGATCACCTTTCCCTCTGTGGTGGGCCAGCCCTGGGGGTGGGGACACTCAGCAGGCTCCTGTTGTTTTTGACCGTAATAATAGCCGCACAAGCTCTGGAGAGTTTTCAAGGCAGCTGTGTCAACTGAAGCAGAAACCTGTGCCTCAGTTTCTGCTTACTCTCCTCTGGTGATGGGGAGCTCACTGTCTGCTTTTGCCCATTGGACTGGCAGCCGGTGAGCACCTGCTGTGTGCGCGAGTGTGCTTGCTGCTGGGTTTCCAGCAGGATGTGAGTCATTTGGAACACTGAGTTGCTTCCCTCTGTCTTCCCCAGACACTGCTTGAAGCCAGCCAGGTGAGTGCGTTGATGGGGTGTGAACAAGCTGCTATGGGCCTCCCACTGGGTGTGGGGAGGATGAGGGTCATTGAGGAGGACGTTTTCATTCATTTCTGTGTTTATAACACGTATTTGGAGCTCCTGAGTGTGCTAGGCGCTGTCCTAGGTACCGAGAGCCCAGCAGTGAACAACATATGCAAAGAACCTGCCCTTTTAAGCTGCTCTCAGTGAGAACTGAGGGAATTTGCCAGCAGCCGAGAGGAAGGGCATTCTAGGCAGAGGGAACAGCATGTGCAAAGGCCTGACGCTGTGGCAGTGTGTATGGGTGTGAGTGGGTGCCTGCGGCATTCTGCCAGAATTTGGTGGCTTGGGGCAGTGGGGAGCGGGTGTTGCCTTTCTGGAAGCAATAAAAGAAACTACTGACTTTGAGGGCTTATTAGTGACTGACCTTGTCCCTGGGCCATGAAATTCTGCCCTTCCTCTACCGTTCAGCAACCTTAAATTGCCTTTCAGAGGTGTAGATGGTACCCCTGGCCCCTGGCTGGTTCATCCTTTCTCTAGGCTGCCACCCCCTAGCCCTTCCTTGTGGGCCCTGGTTTGCATCCGCTCCCTTCTGTCTGGTTCTCTCATGCTGCAGAGGGGCCAGGCCTGGACCTCGGTGGGCTCAGCCTCCTACCCGCCCCCTGCAGGGGAAGGCTCATGTGAGAGGAAGCCCAGGTGCCAACTCACCCACCTTCTTTAGGGAAGAAGGTTGGTGCCCAGGAAGGTTGTTCTGTGAGCACAGTACTGTCGTGTGCCAGACGCTGGGTACTTGAACTCCAGGGGGTCTTGGGCCTTCCTGCAGGGAGCTCACAGAACCAGGGGCAGACATGCTCCAGTAGGTCCTCCTGGTTAGGGGCCACCGGCTGAGGCATTCTGATGGGCAGGAAGGCCTGAGGGCAGCAGGCACCACCCTTGCTTCCTCCACTACTGCCCAAGTAATTTTAAACTTGTGTTTTGTGTGGTGTTTGTTTTTTTTTTTTTTTTTTTTTTAAAGATTTTATTGGGGAATTGGCGGAGGGGAACAGCGTTGGGGAATCGGGGAAGGGGAACAGACAAGTTGCTGTCTTTTTGTTCTTCAGTTTAGTTGCGGAGGATGTTGCTTCACTGTTGGTATCATCATTGCGCTCTTCCCGGATGAGGCAGATCGGTCGCTGGCCTCTGGATGGTCACTCACTGCGGCTATTGGCAGCTCACGCTGGTTGCCAACCACTCACGCTGGCTGCGGGCCACTCACTGTAGCCTATGGCAGCCCACTGCAGCAGGGGCTGCAGCCCACACCATCACCAGGGCTCGCGCAGCCCAGCTCCAGCTGGAGCTGTTGTTAGCTGTAGAGGGCAGTATCACTGGCCCTCATGTGGGATCCGAACTGGGGCCTCTGGCATCCCAAAACCAGCGCTTAACCAATGCGCCACTCGGCCGGCCCTGTGTGGTGTTTTTTAAAGATTTTATTGGGGAATTGGGGGAGGGGAACAGACAAGTTGTCCTTCTGTTTTTCAGTCCAGCTGTGGAAGACGTTGCTTCACTGGCCCATGTTGGTATTGTGATCATTGTGCTCTTCCCGGCTGAGACATCTATCTGCTCACCGGTCGATCGCAGCAGCTCTCGCCAGCTGCCGGCCGCTCACGCTGGCTGCCGGACACTCACAGTAGCTCATGGCAGCCCACTGCAGCCCCACTGCAGCCTACGCCGTCGTTGGTGACTCATGGCAGCCCAGCTCCAGGTGGAGCTGTTGTTCACCATCTTAGCTGTAGAGGGCGCAGTGTCACTGGCCCATATGGGAACTGAACCAGGGCCCTGCTGCTCGGAGCTCGTGCTCCCAAGCCACTCTTAACCAATGTGCCACTCGGCCAGCCCTTAAACTTGTTTTTTGAAGAGTAACATCCATTCAGAAAAGTACTCATGTCATAAATGTTCCACTGGGAGAATTTTCTCAGAGTGGAATGCTGTGCAGCAGCACCCAAAGCCAGAATCAGAAGCCACTCCTATTTTTACTTCCAGTCAGTATCTCTGACCTAAGGGCGACCCCGTCCCTGATTTCTAACACCATCCATGATTAAGTGTTGCTTGCCCTTGAACTTAATTTTAAATGGAAGGATACGATTGTGTTCCAGCTTTTATATCCAGCTTCTTTCACTCAAGATTATAATTGCAAGGTTCATACACATTACTTGTAGATGTAGTTCATTCATTCTCGTTGCTGTATTTTATTCTGTTGTGTAAATTTATTTACACACGTGACTAAATGACACCTTATTTAGTCATTCTCATGGTGACGGGCGTGTGGGCTATTTCCCCTTTGGGAGTATTAGGACTAGGACATGTCTTTTGGCGCATGTATGTATACGTTTCTATTGGGGGTATACCTGGAGTGGAATGGCTGGGTTTTAGGGTTGGGTTTGTGTAGCTTTAGTATGTCATGCCAAGCTGCTTTCCAAAGTGCTTATACCAGTTTACTCCTAGCAGTGCACGAGCATTCTGGATAATCCACAGCCTTACCAGTCGTGTTGTGCTCCGTCCGTTCCATTTTATACATTCTGGTGGATGTTGGGGTCATGATGGTGATCAATAAAGATGAACACCTTTTCATATGTTTATTGGTCTTTGGAATGCCCTCTTTTTGTGAGGTGCTTGTTAAGCCTTTTGCTGATTTTTCTTTCTTTTTCTTTTTTAGCTGAGCCATTGGCAGCTCAGCTCGGGTTGGGCATCGAACTGCTGTTGCTCAGAGCTCAGCTGGCACTCTTGAGCAAGCTCTTAACTGACTGAGCCACTCGGCTGGCCCATTTGCTGATTTTTCTAACTTGGCTTGAAAGAGTTCTTTTTATATTCTGAATATGAATCCTTTGTAGAATATAGGAATTGCCAATGTGTCGTTCCCTTCCCCTGCACCATGGCTTGCCGGGGTACCCCCTCTTACTCTCAGTGTATCATTTGATGCACAGAAGTTCTGAATCTTTTTTTTTTTATTAAAGATTTTATTGGGGAATTGGGGGAGGGGAACAGTGTTGGGGAATTGGAGAGGGGACCAGCCAAGTTGTTGTTCTTCAATCTTCGTTGTGGAGGGCGCCAGTTGCCATCTGGCTTCCTGTTGGCAGCTCGTGGCCTCTAAGCTCAAGGTGCCAAGTTCAGTCTTAGTTGCGGGTGGGCATAGCCACCATCTCGAACAGGCAACCTGGTTGTTAGGAGCACGTGCTCTTACCAGCTGAGCCATCCTGCCACCTGTTGGAAGCTCAGCAGCAGCTCAGCTTGAGCGCAGCGTCACTGGCCCATGTGGGAATCGAACTGGTGGCCCTGTTGCTTAGAGCTCATGCTCTTAACCAACTGAGCCACTCTGCCCGCCCAGAAGCTCTTAATCTTAATCCTGTCCAATTTATCCATCTCTTCCCTTGTTTTTAGCACTTCCTGTGTCCTGTTTAAGAAACCTTTGCTTGCTCCAATGTTAGGAAGATCTTCCATGTCTTCTTCTAAAGACTGTTTCACCTTTCATATTTAGATCTGCTGTCCATCAGGAATTGATTTTTATGTGTGATGTGAAGTAAATGTATTAGTTTTCTTTTGCTGCTATAACAAATGACCACACTTAGTGGTTTAAAACAACAAGAATGTATTACCCTACAATCCTGGAGGTCAGAAACCTGAAATGGGTGTCACCAGGTTAAAAATCAGGATGTCAAGCCGGGCCATGTTCCTTGTAGAAGCTTCAGGGAAGATTGTGTTTCTTTGCCTTTCCCAGTTTGTAGAGACTGCCTGCATTCTTTGACTGGTGGCCTCTGCCTCCATCTTCAAAGCCAGCAATGTTGGACTGAGTCCTGAGCACAGTGCCATCTCTGATTCTTTCATTCCTGCCTCCCTCTTCCACTTATAGGGACCCTTGTGGTCACACAAGGATAATCAGGGATCATCTTCCCATCTCAAGGTCAGCTCTTTAGCAACTCTAATTCCATCTGTAACCTTATTCCCCTTTGTCATGTAAACTAACATGTTCGCTAGTTATATGAGGCCATCAATGGCGGGGGGGGGGGGGGAGGGGGCATTATTATGCCAACCATAGGTGGGGTCGTGAGTTTTTCCCCTGTGGCTATCCAGTTGACTCAGCACCACTTGCTGTAAAGACTGTCCTTTGCTCAGGGGTAATTTTTAGTTGCTTGTGCAAATTCTGACCCTAGGGAGGAGGCCTGCCAGGCTGGGCTGGGGAGGAAAGCCCAGGAGATGGGATGGCTTTCCTGCAGCTACCTGGCCTAGATGCGTCGGATGAAGCTACCACAGAAAGCCCAACTGGAGAAGGCAATAGTAAAAGACGACTGGGTCAGTATCTTGGCTTGGGAGGCAGGACACTGAAGCCCAGTCCTGTCTATCCTGATCGCTGGGTGACCTCAGCCGGCCCCTCTTCTCCCTGGTCCTCTGACTCTGTCTGATTTCGGGGACCCTCTTGCCCAACACAGGTTTTCTTTATTTGAGCGGTTGAATCTTTTTTTTTTTTTTTAAGGCATTATATTGTTTATTTTTTTAAATTAAATTAAATTTAATTTTTTTTTTTTTTTTTTGAGGGCAGTGTCACTGGCCCTCGCATGTGGGATCTAAACCGGGGCCGCTGGCTTCCCAAGCCAGCGCTTAACCACCGTGCCACTCAGCCGGCCCGAGCGGTTGAATCTTAATGCCCTGTTCACTTGCTCTGTGACCTTGGGTGAATCACTTCTCTGACCTGGGCCTCAGTTTCCCATTCTTTCAAATGGGCATAAAGGTGGGTCAGAGGACACCTTGAGCCCTACTGTTCCCAAACCTTTCTCCCTAGGCCTGGTGGGGGACCTTGTCCGGCAGAGCCAGGCGGATGCCTGCCCAGCATCCTGGGCCCGTGGACGAGGGTTCCACTTCTCTGGTTGGCAGGGCTACGGGTGGCCTCACAGCCAGGAGCAGGCCTTGGGGCCATGGTTGTGCCCTGGTTCTGAGCATACTGTTTGCACATGCACATGTGTAAGGCAGGAAAATATATTGACATTCCTTCCCCTGATTCCCTTTGTTCTATGCTGGGAGACAGGATCTCTCCAAATCTGAAGGATGATTGCCAGGCCTGTGTGTCCAGCTCATTCCCAGGGCTCTGCAGTCACCCCAGGTTGTTGGCAGGACAGGGAAGATGCTGACTTTACAAAACAGGAACTGCAGCCTTGAGCTTGGAGGCTGTGAGGATGGTGAGCATGCAGGATGGAACCCAGGCTCTGGACTCAGGCCCTGCTGTCTCCCCTCTGCAGGTGCCAGAGAAGGTGGGAGTCAACTGGGGGTCTTGGGTTGGCCTGTCCTTCCCTGCCTAGCACCGTGAGTGCCCCTGAACCCCTGTCCATGCTGCTGGCACAGCATGTCCTGCCCTGCGCCACCATCTTTCCAGCTTCATTCTCCCTCCCCTTCCTCGAAGCCACATTAGCTGGTGGAGACCGGGTTCCAGCCCCAGCTCTGCTCTGAGGCGTAGGCGGGTCCTTTCCCCACACTGGCTCTGGATGACTACCAGGCCCCTTGGTACTCCGAGGGCAATTCAGGACACCAAGTAGGGCCCATTACCACCCCATTCTTGGGACCCCCTGTCCTCTTCCTCTGGCTGGCAGGTGTGCTGAGCGTTGGGCCTGCACAGCCAGGGCTGGCTCCCGCCTCCTGCGAGGCCTTGCTGACCCCATGAGAGCACAGGGTGGGTGTTGGGACAGGGGCACAAGCAGACAGGTGCCATCTCCCAGCTCCCCAGGCCAGAGGGGCAGCTGGTGTTAGGCTCAGAGCTTTGGCTTCTGCCTTGAGCTGGCAAGGCTCGAAGGAGGGAGCCTGTCCCAGCCACCCTGCCCTGCTTTGCTTGTGGGTAGGAATTCTAGCTTCCCCACTGGGTGCGATTCCCTGAGCCTCTGTCCGATAGAGATGAAATGAACCTCCCTCCCAAGCTGGATGGGATGGGCATAGGTGCCAGCTGGGAGCAGGCTTGTGGGGACAGTGGTTAATTCTGTCATTGGGGCCGCTGCTGGATGTGGGGGTTGGGGTAGCACTGGGTTTCTGGTGCAGGTGTGAGTGTTGTGCCCAGTGGGGCAGGACTGGGGGAGCCCATGGTGTACCCACATAAGGCCTCACCTTCGATTCAGGGAGCTGTGGCCTTGTCAGCACCTTTGGGAGTCCAATCTGGGGACAGTTTCCTCTTCCCGCCCCTATGTCTATCTATACTTTTTGTTTAAAAAGTGATTATGAAATATTTTAGGCACTCAAAAGAATAGAGAGGATACAATAAATAGCCATGTACATCCTTGAGAAACAAGTGTTATAAATAGAAGTGAAGCTCCAGTTATCCTTCCCACCTCAAAACCACCTTTCCCGGTTATTGCATGGAGAACTGCCATAAGCACCCTGTGTGTGCCTCCCTCCCCGGGTGCACGGCCACGGCTCCTGGCCGGATCGCCTTCCCCCGCAGTGCTCCCCCAGGCTGTGCCCGCCCCGCTCCATCAACCCTTGCTCCTTGGCCTTTCCAGCATTTGGCATCACCTGGCTTTTTGACTTTTCGCCCATCTGATTGGGTGGGAAATGGGAGCTCCTTGTGGCTTGGACCTGTATTTCCCTGATGACTGGGAGGCCCAGTGGCTCTCCAGCCTGGCATCGTCTCCTTGAAAGCTGCCCCACTCATGCCCTTTTGTTGTTGGGGTGCCCTCAAGTTCATACCCTGTGGTGCCTTTCTTCTTCCTGTCCAGCCCCTCACATTACATACTAGTGGAGGCCCCAGGCCTGTGTCCCCCATTCTCCCCAGCCTCTGCTGTCCCCAGTGACTCTCCCAGGGCCACAATCTAACACTCTGCGTCCTGTTCCCCACCCCCCACCCTCCAGGGTCCGTCGGTCATTTCACACTTGGTATGTCCCAAACTGAGTTCCCCTTGCAGCCCTACCTTTTCCTGGGTTTCTCCTGGCAGGTCCCTCCCAATCTGAGAGATTCTACTGCCTGCTGGAACCCTGGGCATCCCCATACCCTCACTATCTGTCAAATCCTGCTCAGTATCTTTCCCCTCTCTGTTCCCTCTAGTCCTTGCCTCAGTCGCAGTTCAGGCTTCCCTGTTGTGTCTGTTGTCTATCATAGCAGCCTCCTTGCCCCCATCCTCCCCATCATCCTCAGCTCCCAAGGGCGGTTTTGCCAATGTGCACAGCTGATCTGTCACATCCCTTGCTTGACATCCCCCATGACTCCTCATCCCTTCAGCCTGAGGCCTGGGCATCCTTGGAAGACCATCCCGTATCACTGTCCCTTCCAGTCTCTGAATTACACACACACACACACACACACACACACACACACACACACACACACACACTTTAGCCACTGAATCCTCAGCTGTTTGGTTGACCTAGCGGAGTGTGGTCTGTGCCTCGTAGTTTCCCCCGCCTTGCCTCCCGCCTCCAATTCTGTTCCAGAGCCTATCCCCCATCCCCCCCCCCAAGGGCTCCGTTTCATTGCCTGTAAAGTGGGGTAAAAGTGTTGGTGCCTTGTGGGGAGCACGGACAAGCGAGTCAGAAGACACAGCCCACAGGAGCTATTGTCCGGCATCTGTTACAATCTCTGAAGGCCTGGGGTGCCCATGCCGTGTCCCCCAGGGACTCGGGCCTATACAAGAGCTTGTGGCGAGTGGGCAGGGGCCATGCTGTAGGTTTACCTCTGGGCACCATGTGGACCTATGTTCTGGTTTCAGGCTCAGGAAAGGAATGGGGGGCACAGGTACCCTGACTGCCAGGACCCCTGGATGGGGAGGAGGAGGAGAGTCCCTGGGAGAGCTGCTCCTGTGAGGGGGGCAAGTGTCCAAGAGGCTGGGCCACGTGAGGTCTGCACCACACGGCCTCAGCCAGCAGCAGTGCCCGCCACAGCGCTGCCCTCCTAGCAGGAGGCCCTGGGTGGGAGGAGGATGGCCGGGCCCCCCGGCGGAGTCTGGCCCGGGAGCCCCCTTCCTGGTGCTGCCTCTCTCATTCCCTAGGCATGCTGGCACTCAGAGACGGGCTTTTCGCGCCCCTCCCCCCATTTGGCACTGGCTGCCCTTCCGTCAAGGCCGCACCCTGGGCCGCCAATTGGCAGAAAGTTCTTGGCCCTCATCTCCACTGAAAGTGCGGTGTGCCACCCCCGGGTGGCTGAGATGGAAACCCTGAAATGCAGCCCGGGCTTGTCTTCAGTAAATGGCAACTGAGGGCAGCACAAAAGGGGCCTGTTGGTCTGAATGCCGCCCGCCCTGTCCCGCCTCGTCTGGGCCCGAGTCCCTGGAGAAGGCGGCGTGGGCACCCCAGGCCTTCGGAGAGTGTAACAGACACCAGACAGTAGCAACAGTTGCCCTTCCCAACAGCTCCTATGGGCTGTGTCCTCTGACTCGCTTGTCCGTGCTCCCCATGAGGCAGCAACGCTTTTACCCCGCTTTCCAGGTGATGAAACGGAGGCACTGGGCAAGCTCCCACAGCCACTCGTGGTGGGGCTTTAGACCTCCACGAGGCTTAAATCTACTCCTTCCCATGCCCCCGGGCTCCCCCATCAGCCGCAGTGTGGCCAGAGGCCAATTTATCACCATGTCCCAGCTTTTTCCAAGAAGCCCCTTCTCTCTCTTCCTCTACCCCACGAGCAGGGCTGAGTCACAAAGGCCAGTTGGCCCGAGGCCTCTTCCCTGTTTCCTGTCCACCGTTTTCCTCTGTCCGCATTTCCCATGCTCCAGCTTTGGCGGCCCCCAGGGAGGTGGGGGTGGTGAGGGAGTGGGCTGCCTGCCTCCTCTCCCGGCCCTTCCCGCGCCCTCAGCAGCCGCGGCTGGAACTGAGTCAATGCCGCCTTGGTTCTCTCCCACGAGCTCCTCTGGTCTCCTGTGTAAGTGGGAGATGTGGACACTTTCCTCAGAGTCCAGGGGTCTCACAAATGTTATTCCAGGCCTGGGCCAGGCAGTGCGGGGAGGTCGGCCAGGGGCTGGTCCCAGCCACTGAGCTGTGTGTAACTTGGGGCGAGTGCCTGAACTTTTCTGAGCTTTAGGTGCTCTACCTGTAAGATGACCACCGCCTTGTCAGGGCTGGTGAGGACGAATGAGGCCACATTGCTGCAAGGCCTGGCACACAATAGGTTCTTCATACTGCAGGCTGCTGGGATCACTGGGGTCAGGGAGGGCAGGGGGGTAACTGGGAGCCTCCGGAAGCCTCTCCTGGGAGGAGTGTCTGTGGGGATTTGAGCCCTCAAAGGCTTTTGTCCTCTGGGCCACCACGGGCTTGCTCACTATAGTTTCCGGATCACGGGCTTTGTGCCAGGTACCACGCTGGCGCTGACTTCTCGGCAGGAGACGATGGCCCCACCTGGGGTTGCCCGTGAGCTCTCAGAAGGTAAGGCGGGAACAGTATCCTCTCTCCTGGCTCAGGGTGTGATCCTGAGGTCTCTGTGGGCCAAAATCCTGGGAGACTCCCTGGAGGAGGAAGAGGAGGCACCAGGCTAGGTGTTCCTAGGTGGTTGAACTAGGTGAAGTGAAGCAGGTGGGAGAAAAGGTACAGGCAGCCTGGGAGGTGGGAAAGTGTCAGGCAAGTGGTGAGGAAATGCAGGGTCAGCAGCAGCAAGGTTTGGGGAGCTTCCAGTGCAGGGATGCAGTTATAATCCCAGGTCCCTGACTCAAAGGACACACTGGTAGCGGGGAGGTCAGACCGGCTACATGAAAAGCTGTGGTGTCAGACAGCCAGTTGGGCTGATCACCACAAGCCGCTCAGTCCTGCGTGCTGGGCCCTGAGAAGGTGAGGGGGGCCCTCTGGGCCTCTCATCCCATGGGCCAGCATCATTCATTCATTCAGCAGTGATTTACTGAGCTCCTGTAGGCACCACGCACCCTTGTCAGGACTAAGGATACCACAGTAAACAAAATAGACCCAAGTCCCTGTCCTTGTGCAGTGGAGAAAAACAAAGCAGGGTTGGGGTGGGGAGGACTGGGTGGCGGTCTCTCATCTCAGAAGAGGACACTGGAACAGATAGTTGAAGATGAGCAACACATCTGGATATTTGAGGGAAAAGCATTCCAAGCAGAGGGAACAGCATGTGCAAAGGCCCTGAGGCTGGAGCATGCTTACTGCTGGAGGCCAGCGTGGCTGGAGTGGAGTTGGTGAGAGGGGTCATGGCGGTGAAGGGAGCGGTGAGGTGAGGAGGCCCTTGAAGGCTAGTGCACGAACTTCTGTTGGGAGCCTTCAAGGATTTTTTAAAGTTGAGGTTTAATTTACACGACATAAAATTCACCCATTTTAAGTGTATGGTTAGATGATTTGTAGTGTACACACACAGCTGTGCAGCCCTCGCCACCATCCAGCTTTAGAACGTTTCACCCAGGAAGTTTTCTCCTGCCTGTTTTCAGCCAGTCCCCGTTCCTACCCGCAGGCAACCACTGATCTGCAGTCTGTGTCTATTGTTTTGAAATTTTTTATAAATAGAATCATACGATATGTAGTCTTTTGTGTCTGCTGTCTTTCACTGAGCATAATGTGTTCTGAGGTTCGTCCACATTGTTGCATATGTCAGGACTTCCTGTTGTTGCCCCGTGGTATACTGTGGTGTAGGTGAGTGCAGGGGTACTGTCGTACGTTCCCCAAGGGATGGGCACTGGGGTTACCATTTGGGAGCTATTATGAATAAAGTTTGCTATGAAAATTTTTTTTACAAATCTTTGTATGGATATACGTTTTTATTTCTCTTGGGCAGTTGGGTCATATGGTGGGTATACTGTTTCCCTGAAAATAAGACCTAGTCGGAAAATAAGCCCTCGCATGGTTTTAGGGGCCAAAATATGGGACCTTGGCATACTGAATATTTTAAGCTGAAGGAGTTTGTGGAAAAGGCACCCTTCTCTCTGAAACAGGTCATAAAACCCTCATGTGAACAGTGTGTGCCCTCCACATTCTGGAGGAATCATGCTATGGCTTCTTTTCTGGCTAGGTCTTATTTTTGGGGAAACACGGTATTTAACTTTTTTAAGAAATGGCCCAACGTCTTCCAAAGCGGTTGTGCCTTTTTTCATTTCCACGGACACTGAGCGCATTCCAGCTGTTCCACCTCCTCCTCAGTACTTGATGTTGTCCGTGTTCCTGTTTTCAGCCATTCCGGTTGGTGTAAAATGGGTTCTCTTTGAGGCTCTAGTCCTCATTGCCTAATGACTAGTGATGTTGGTCATCTTTTCCTCTGCTTATTTATTGCTGTTTGCTTATCTTCATTGGTTGTGAAATGGTATTCAAATCTTTTGCTCATTTTTCGTCAGATTGTCTTCTTATTAGTGAGTTGTAAGAGTTTTGTTTGTTTTTTTTAAATTGGGGAACAGTGTGTTTTTCCAGGACCCATCAGCTCCAAGTCAAGTAGTTGTTTCAATCTAGTTGTGGAGGGCGCAGCTCAGTGGCCCATGTGGGGATCGAACTGGCAACCTTGGTGTTATGAGCACTGCGCTCCCAATAGTTCCTTATATGTTCTGAATACAAGTCCTTTTATATATATGAGATTTGTGGCTTTTTTCTCTGGGAGGGTCTTGGGCAGGGGAGGGGCCATGGCATGGGGGCGGGCTCCTTGCACCTTGCTTCAGTCCCAGCCATACACTGTCCTCTGCCTCAGGTGTGTGGGGCTCTGTGCGCAGATTTCCCAGGTCAGAGAGTCCCTGGGCCAAGCCACAGGAGCAGGAAGCCTGTTGGCTACTCAGAGTAGTCACCCACTTGCTGTCACCAGAGCCCGCCTCACATGCCCTTGCTGGCCCAGTGAGTCCCTCTCAGGCTTGGGCATGCCGACACAGCCTAACAAGGTTCACAGAGACGTCTACAAACCACGGGGCAGTTCCCCAGTGAACGAGCTTCCTGGAGTGCCAGGTTCTGGGAGATAGGGAGCAGCCTCGTACCCTAGCCTGACCAAATGACTCTGGGCCGCAGAATTCCCAGGGTATCAGTCGGGATTGTGGTGTTTACTTTGGCAGGCTCTGAGGGCCAGGTCAGGGTGGCAGGCATGCCCCGTTCTCCCGTTGGCTCACCTGGGCTAGTAGGTGTCACCACTGTGTGCCTTGGGGAAGCTTATTTCTCTCTGCCCTTATGGCTGGCAGCCCCACCTGAGGAACTGATCCTTCCGGCTGTGCCAGGACAGGTAATAGTGTTGCTGGCTCCTCTTGCTGGTTTGAGAGCCATTCTGAGGACACTTAGCATGTTCCTGCTGTTGAGCATTGTTGGTTGGCATCTGGATGAGTCAGAACTTTTTTGGTTTCAAGCAACAGTGTCCCTCAAATAGGTTTGGGCAAAAAGAGAAAACAGTGCACGTGTGTGTGAGGATTTATTGGCTGATGTAAGCGAGGAGCTCAGGTGACCAGCTGCAGGCTCGGCTGGATCCAGTGCCTCAGCTCGGCTTTCTCTGCGTTGGCGTCTTCCTGGCAGGCTCTCTCACGTGGAGACTGGAATGGCCCTGCAGCTCCTGGTGCCCACCCCACAGCCAGGCAGCCCCTGAGCAGGAAGGGCACTGCTTTCGGGATTCCAGTGGGTCCAGGCCCTGGTGCTTTTTGGGTCATGTGATCTTCCCTCAGCCAACCACAGGGGCTACAACCAGGCCTGGCTCATGTGTCTATTCCAGGTGTGCATGCGGGGTCAACCCACATAAGTCCTATGGATCACGAGTGGAGAGAAGGATTCCCTAAAAGGGAATAACATTCCGTGACCAAGGGTGGCATAAGGATATGGCTGGACAGACTGAGGCTGGGGCACCCCCGACTGCATCAGAGGAGCGCGCCCAGAGAGCATTGATTTCCCCTGTTCTCATGGTCCTGAGGGCTTGATGCTTTCGCCTGGGATCCCCCATTCTTCCCGTGGTGCTCTGCATTCCCTCTCCGCTCTGGACAATGTGCTCCTCAAGGCAGAAGCTTGCGGCTCTGGGGCAGGACGGGGCCTGGCCCACAGTGTGCCCTCCATAGACATTTGGGGCATGGGAGGCAGGGCAGAAGGGGAGGAGGCCAGGGGAGGGGAGGCCTGTCCTTTCCGCCTCTCCTCTAGTCCCCTGTAGCCAGCCCCATCTTCCTGGAATCTGGTGCCCTTAACTGAAACCTAGGAAACGGGAGGCCTCCCTTTTCAGGAGTCCCCTTTGTCAAACGCTAGTTCCCTGGATGCCGTATGCGTCACACCCTTCTCTGTTTAGTCATCAAGGCAGGGAGCTATAACGGTGGAGGGGCAAGCAGCAGGCACGAGTCCACCCTGGCGCAGGACGGGGGCAGGTGTAGCCTCTGTGTGTGTATGTCCCCACACCAGGCGGCGTGGACAGGTGCTGGGATGATGAGCCCTAGAGCTGGAGTGTGGCCTTGGCAAGACAGAGCAATGCGCTGGTTGATGAAACTAGATGTTGCTTTGCCTGGCCCACATCAGGAGGGATGTGAGTTATTGGCAGGCCCAGAGAGCCCAGGGACTGATAGAGAGTAACCCACCAGGTTGCCATGTGTGTTAGAATCCATAGTAGCCTGTGCTCTGTGGTGAGAGCCACACTCAGCCGTTGGTGGCCGTGCTGACCCTCGTGGTCCTGGTATGGGGCTGCTGCAGTTTATACAGCATGGCGGCAGACCCCAAGCCAGTCTGCTCCTGGTTCTCACCTCCTGGGCCCAGGGGTTAGGCAGAGAGAGTGTGCCTGACCTCGAGTCCAGCAGACCAGGATACTCATCCTGGCAACGCGGGGCCCACACTTGCTGCTGCTCTGCTCTGTGCCTCAGTTTCCCCAAATTGAAAAAGGGGGTGATGATTGTCCCTGCTTCATAGGGTTGGCATTGCTGGAATTCTCTTGTGTTGGCATCAGCATCAGATTGATGTTATGATGTGATCACTCCTGTTCTCTGTCCTCAGGTGAGTGACAATGGCGGAGAGAACGTGACGTGCACAGGCTGTTCTCCACCCACTGAGTGGCACCACCATGCAGAAGCCCAGCGGCCTGAAGCCCCCCGGCCGCGGGGGGAAGCACTCGAGCCCCATGGGCCGGACGTCTACTGGGTCAACCTCAGCCTCTGCCACGGCGGCGGCCACCGGCTCCAAGGAAGGTGCGTGGGGACAAGGGTAGTGGGCGAGGGGCCGGGTGAGGCAGTGGGTTTTCTGGGAGAGCCGCTCTGTGACCAACCTGGAGGCCAGAGGTACATGGAAGTTCTTCTTTCTGTCTGACTGTGATCCCTTTAACAATGAACTGGCCACAGGCTCTGACGCATGCTTTATGTGCACTGTTCCTTTTCATGCCCCCCAACCCCAGAGCAGGCACCTCTGTTGGCTCCACTTAGGGAAGGAGAAATGGAGTTCCAGGGAGGCCTGACACCGTGCCCACAGTCCCTCAGCCTACAAAACAACCAGGATTCAAACTCCAGCCTCTGCCGGCCTCCCCACCCCCATTCATTCCCCTTCCAAGAGCTGAAATTGTCCTACTGGAGCCGGAGCCAGCCCATCTCTCCCCCAGCCTTTTTGCCTGCCCCTGGAGCCACGCCCTTTAACCTTTCTCTATCTGAACTCAAACCTTCCTGCTGGTGGGCAGAGGGTGCCCTGGCTAGAGGCATCAGCTCTGAATGGTAGAGATCAGCTATCAGTTACTTGCTTTTTCTGATGATAAGAGTAAGGTAGCCCTTGTGGGATATTTGGAAAGTTTGATGCAGGGGTAAAATTGCCTATAATTCTACCCTCTGGAGGCAACTATTGTTTTGGTTTATGTCCTTCTACTTCTTACCTGTTTCAAGTTGCTGCATAAACAACTTGAAAATCTGCCTTTTTCCTTTTAATATGATCAGGTGAATATTTAATGTAATTAAGACTTCACATGTTCATTTTTAATGGCTGTAAAATATTCTGTTCACTCAACAAATATAAGTCAAGGGCCTGCTTTGTTGTCATGGTCCTAACCCCTAACCACCGGAGCTCATTTTGAGCAAAAACAGATGTGGTTCCGGCCCTCAGAGGGGCTGCCAGTCTTGTGGGGGAGGCTGAGTGTCATGAGATCCTGTAACGGAGGCCTAACCTGGGTCTGAGAGGTCAGCCAAGCCTTCCCTGAGGAGGGGACGTGTGAGCTGGGGCCTGGCGGGTGACGGTTCACTATATGAAGAGGGGAGGGTATTCCAGGCAGAAGGAACAGCAGGTGCAAAGGCTCAGTGGCGGAAGGGAGCATGGTGAGTACAAGGGAGGGAAAGAAAGTGAGTGAGGCTGGAACACGACCAGTGAAAAGCGTCCTGGTGAGATGGGGGTGGACCAGGTGGGGGCAGATGGATATTTTACTTCATTCCAGTTGCAGTGGGAAGCCCTTAGAGGGTTTTAAATCAAAAAGAATGTGATAGAAGGAATTGGAAATTTTTTCTTAACCCATTCTCAACAGTTGAAAATTGTGATTGTTTTTTATTTTTCACTTTGCTAAATGATGATATCTTTAGGCATAAATCCTTGCTTTGATTATACTGCAGCCATCAATGGAAACCACTGTCTGTCTCATCTGATTGGCACAGAAGTTTGGAGAGACAAAAAACAGCCAGAGTCCAGACTAGGAAATCTGGGCCCTGGGTGGGGACAAGGAAAGTTTGAGCTAAAGGCATGGGCAGCTGGCAGAGCCAGACAAGCAGCATGAAAGCATGAGGGAGCCGTGTAGTGCGGCCCGTGGGGAGACCTACAGGCAGGTCTGCCCAGTACTGCCACGTTTGAAGGTCCAGACGTCCCCCCCCAAAGGTGGCAAGTCCTCCTTTACTCATGGGAGGCACTTTTGAACCATAAGAGGAAGCCAGGCGAGAAAACACAAGTGGGGAAGGATGTACCAGGTGGAGAGAGCAAGTGATGCAAAGGCCCTGAGGCAGGAATGAATTTGGTTTCTTAAGAAAAAGAAGGGAGACCAGTCTGGGTAGAGTGTGAATGAGGTTGGGGAGGGTGGCAGAGGCAGACTGTGAAGGGCAGGGGTTTGTGATGGGAGCTGTTGGAGGATAACAGAGGAACAATGTGCATATCCCTTAGGCCACCATGTGGATGGCGGGCTGTGGGGATGAAGAGCAAGGGTGGGGGACCAGTGACATGTGGTCACCCAGGTAAGGATGTCTGCACTCACTGCCAGGGCTGTGGGAGGACAAGGGGCTGGCCCCCATGAGCGGGCCCTCAGGAAGGCTTCCTGGAGGAAGCAGGAAAGAGCACAGCTTTGAGCATGGGGGGAATGTCAGCCATGGAGAGGAGGAGGGCCTGCAGGCAGTGGAGAAGAGCATGGACAAAGGCACCGAGTGGGCTGAGCTTGTCCATTGGGTGGGGATGGCAGTCGGCCCGCTCTCTGCAGAAGGGCACCTGCCAGACCTGACCCTGACCTTCTTCTCTACTGGAAAGAGCCCCATGGCACCTCTGGGTTCTCCCCTCATTGTCCCTCCCTGATCAGAAGAGGCCTGCGTCTGGCTCTGGTCCAGCGGTAATATGCTCTGCCCCTGGAAAAGTTACTTAACCTCTCTGGGCCGCTAATGGGCTAATAACATCTGTCCGATGGGATCTCGTCAGTGAAGGAATGTGCAGTGCCTGCAGGTACAAAACTCATTAAGGAGTCATTTCTTTCCCTTCCACCCATCCATAATCTCATTACAGAAAAGCTTAAAGTTATAAAAGAAGACCGTTATCCCTCCACTGAACCTGATCTCCGCCACTACTGTGATAAATTTCCTTCCGAAATTTTTCCTACTGCACCTATTGTTTTAAGCGTCTAAATCTTGGGTTGCACCCTATTTGCATCTTTTTCATGTTTGATTCCATTCTGTGGGAAGTGCCTTTGCCATCCTTTTGAGTGGCTGTGGAGTCACCCCTCCAGGGGCCGGGCATGGAGCGCACAGTGAGGCCTGCTGGTGGCTCCCTGGTCATACTGCACAATGACCTGGAAGCCCCTGAGGGGGTTGGGGGTCTGGCTTGACCTGGGCCCCGCAGGGTTGTTCCAGGGAGAGGAGGTGCCACTCTGAATGCCTGATTGATTACAGAGCCATGCCCTGTGTCCAAAGTGGGCATGAAACCCTGCAGCTGGGCTTGGTGGTTCCCCCCCCCCCCCCCGGCACCCACTGCCTTTGCAGACATGCAGGCTGGGGGAAGGCGCAGAGAGCTGTGAGCAGTTGGCAGAGGCAATGAAACCCTGAGAAGGGAGATGACTGCCACCCAGAGCAGCTCTTGTCCCTGCTCCAGGTCTCATAGCAAGAGCCTGTGGAGAGGAGGGGCAGGTGGGAGCACCAGGGTGGGACGGCGGCACCCACTCCTGTTGGCTCCTTAGGCTCCTTTCCGCAACCCGTGGAATGGCCGTCTGCTCTCCGAGGTGCCACCCCATCAGAGGCTGGGACCCTGTGTGAGGAGCAGCAGGGCGCTGAGGAATGGGCCTGCTGGAGGCTGGAGTCTCGTTGGGAGTGGGGGGCAGTAAGAAGCCGGAGTTTGGTCTGGGAATTAGGGCAGTGGCTGCCTCCCAAAGCATGAGCTCAGCCTCCGGGCAGAGGGTCTGGCCAAGGGCTGGGTCTGGACTGATGCCCTGGCCCTCTGCCCCATGGAGATAGGAGGGCCTGTGTCAGTCCCCAGAGCTGTGACACACAGGGAGCAGCAGGGCCAAGGGGGCTGCTGCAGGGGGTCTCCCCTACCAGGAAGTGGCCCAGTGGTGGTCAGAGTAGGTTTGCAGGAGGGTGGTCTGCGACACACCTGGGGGCAAAGGCCTAGGTGGGGCAGGAGGTCAGGGACAGCCCAGCCCAACAGGATGGGACACCGCTGGGAGCTGCTTCAGATCTGGCCTGCAGGGAGCGTCTCGCTCCGCAGGTGACATTGGGGCAAAGTCTGAGTGACAGGAGCCAACCCAGCTGAGGTTAGGAGGGCATCCAGGAGGAGGGAACAGTGGCTACAAAGGCCCCAAGACTTCAGATGACGGAGCACTGGAGAGCAGCTTGAGTGGGCAAGCAGGGCAGGAGCTGGGGCCCCAGATGGACGTTAGGGAGCTCTGACTGGGGCTGCTTGAGGGTTTGGAATCTAGCCTGGGCCTGAGGGAGAAGGGGATTCAGGCCTTCAGGGTGGTGGCCCAAGACTGCAGCTGGGGTATGGCCCTTCCTTTGGGTCAGGAGCAGCCCGCAGTGGTCAGGCAGGATCTGACAGTGCCCTGCAGTCATGGAAAAGAAGGGGCCAAGGCCGACTCTGAACAGGGGCCCTTAGCCCTTCCATGGGGTCCACTTCTGAGCCTGGCAGGCCAGGCCAGGCCAGGGGTGTCCCTCTTGGGCCCAACAAGAAGGTCTGGTTGCAGTGACCTGGGGAGGACTCGGGGGGCTGCTGAGTAAAGGCACAGACCACTGTTGAGCTCCCTCCAGCCCTGCCCCTCTGCTGGGGCGGGCAGGTCCTTGAAGGGCCTCTCCCAGCCCTTGCACGGTGGTCCAGTTCCAGAGATGTTCCATCTAGGAGGGATGACATCTGATGCCTCCTATGTCACAAGCAGGCTCTGCAGCAAGCATCTTACCACACTTCTTTCTCATTAACAACCCAGTGAGAGATAACTGCTCTTCTCTCCATTTTAAAGGTGAGAAGACTAAGTCTTGGAGTCCCCAGCTGAGTTGCCCAGAGTTGCAAGGCCAGCAAGCAACTGGGCTGGAGTTGAGACTCAAGCTGGGCTGGGTTTAAACTGGTTCAGGACACTGGCACCTGCTTTCCCACCGCAGGGGTGGGGTGGCTGGGGCCCCAAGTTCACTCGCAGCTCCATACACTCAGCTTATGCCCCAGGCAGGTGGGCAGGGTGGGAGGAGTGAGCTGTTATCATTAGGTTGGTCACAGCTTTCCCCCAATGTGCTTTCGTCCTTTCCTTGTGTGCGGACCCAGAACATAGGAGGTCAAGGCTGAATGTGTGGGATTTCCCCTCGACAGGGAGCAGGCCACTTGGGGTGGGGTCCACCTCCTGTATCTTGATCCCCCACCAAGGGCCCAAATAGGGCTGACTGAGCTGCACCCTGTGGGTGCGACATGGGAACCCGCCTGACGTGCCTAGCGTGGGGCCCCCAGAGCATGGAAGCTGGCTTCTAAGACACTGGCCTCACCCCACTGCACCCCAGAGGATCATGTCTTTCACCTTGGTACCCATACTCCCTGGGAGGGCAGAGGGCATCATCCCCATTTTAAGCGACTTGTCGCAGATGCTATGCAAACCTGGGTGGAACCAAGGCCACTTCAGCCCCTGCTCCCGCAGACCCAGCCCTGCTCCTGGGCAGCTCTTACTCCCTTCAAGGTCAGCCTCTCCTGATCTCCCTGACCACATCCTAAACTTTTTAATGACATCAGGATGGGGAAAGCCAAGCCGAGCTTTTTTGTGGCTGGGCTGTGAGGCGGGCAGGGGGCAGGGCAGCCTCCTAATGCTCCTGACGTTGCCGGTATTGATCCAGGGGGCGGGGGCCCAGCTGCCAGCACTGTCTGCTGTGTGTGGCTGCAGCAGGCTTTCTCCATGGGGAGCTTGCTCTGCTCTTTTCAGGGTAAGCCACCCGTCCTTCCCCCCGGGTCCCTGGCTGATTCTGCTGGGTGGGGGCTTCTGAGTCCCATTTAGCTCAGGAAGGAGACTGAGCAACTCTTGGGACTGGGGCCACCCCAGAGTGGCTGGTAATGGGTCCCTTCTCCAGGGATGAATGGCTAGAGAAGGCAGCATGGCAGGGTGATGCTGGGCCTGAAGGCAGGGGCCCTGCCTCGGTCAGGCTGGGCTGGGAGGGGTGGACTCAGCCCTCCCTGGAGGCCATTTCAGTGGATACCGTCAGAGGTCTGGCCTCGGGGTGGACTAGGCTGGGAAGCTGGCTCCCTGAGGAATGCCATGGGGACCTCATCCCTTCCATCGGGACCTTCGTCTTGAGCACCTGCTGGGGAGGGATGGGGGCTCAGAGCAGAACGCAGCTTTGGGGTTTGTAGGCATTTATGTATGTTGCTTTCAGGCCAGCAGGGAGGGGAGTTCAGCATCCCGGCTGAGGCTGCATTTCAGCCCGGTCCTGAGGCTCCGAGGACGGAGAGGGGAGTTGGTGTGGGCCCCATCTCCCAGAGTTTGTGTTCTGGGTGGGGTGGCAGGCTGTCCAAACCAAGGGAGCAGGGAGCCCTGTGCGGTGGCTGCTGGAGTTGGTATGATGGGCAGGCAGGGTTTCCATATGCTGCCTGGGACAGCCTTGTGGTCTTGCCATGCTGCCATAGTAATAACACCTCCTTTCCCTCCAAGGTGTCTGGTTTTGGCTGACGAATCCTGTGGTCACTGGATTTACAGCCCCTCCTAAGCAGTCACAGTGTTTATTAGCTTGAAAGCTCTGAAAAGTCCTGCAGCAAAGTGACCTTAACTTAAAGCTGCTAGTTCTCAAATTTGTTTGAATTTGGGGATTAAAATTTTTTTTCGTTACACCTGTTAGCACTCTGTGGAACGATGTTCTGTGGAACATTTGTGAACTGATGGCTCCTTGAGGGAGCGGTCCTAGCATAGGTAGGTATGCTTTGTTCCAGAGGGCTGGCTTCACGGCAGGTCACTGTCGGGCCTGATTGTGTTTTTATTAAATTGATTCCTTTTTATCCTGTTCCCTCTATTCCCATCCCTCCACCCCCAGGCATTCATGCCTGCGTGCTGTGTTTGGGGACCCTTGAACTCCGTTTTCTCATCAAGCATCACATCAGAACACTTTCCCTTAAAACCTGAAGATTATTTGTAAAGGTTGCTTGATAACCTGAAAGACCTGACCATAGTTTATACCACTGCCTTCCCTATTTTGGGGCACTTAGATTCAGGTTTTGTTTTTTGTTTGTTTGTTTTGTGAACGACAAGACAGTCAGTTTTTTCTTTCTAAATTATTTCCTTGGGAAATGGGCCAGAGATTACATTCCCTATTTTATTTCTCCTTTTTGAAAACATCGTATTTCATTTTTATTACAAAAGTAACATGGACTCATTATGAAAGTCAAAGGTTAACATAAAGTTGACCCCTCTCTCTGGATTTCAGATGGATCGGGGGAGTGATGACGTGATTGGGTTTGCTTTGCCCAGGGCTCAGCCTGACTGCTCTGGAGGAGGCCCTGAGCAGAGGGGTGACCGGAGGCTGGGAGACCCTCGGGAGGTTGCCATGCTGGGCAAGATGTGAAATCTCAAGGGCCTAATCCTGGGAGGGGCCTCTGATACCCTAGAGCAGGGGTCTGCAAACTGCGGCTTGCGAGCTGCATCCGAAGAGCCGCATGTGGCTTGCGAGATGCAGTTTGCTGACCCCTGCCCTAGGAGGAGGTGTGCATTTAGGAGTTATGTCTTCTGTGGAATTGCTGAATCTGGATGAGTAACTGGATTGGGGGGAGGGGGAAGGGGCAATGAGGGTCTGTGGCCTGAGGAAATGAACAGGCGGTGGGGGGTTTACTTCTGAGATGGGAGGACAGAGGAAGATCTCTTGGGGGGGCACTTTGGTCCAGAATGTCATGTGAGATTCCAGGGGACATCCAGGAGGAGGCAGCCGCTGGATGGGAGTGTCTGACATCCAGGGAAGGAAGCTGGGCTGCAGGGTACAACTGGGGCCCAACTTCATTCTGTATCTTCCTGTGTCATCTTCCAGAGAGCGAGATCTTTTGCAAGGAGAATGTGTTAGTGTCTTTTAAAAAGCGGAAGTGTGTCAGCATACAGGCAGTAGCTTAAACTTCAGGAGAGGGTTGGATTATAGAGGAGTACAGTGTAGATCAGGGCTCCCCAAGTAGTGACCAGAGGACAATTTCTCCTGCCTCTTGCCTCCTCCCTACCTGCTCTCAGGGACTTGGTGCTTCTCGGTCTCTTCTTGTCTCTCGTTCGTGGGGTCTGTAGAGAATTTATATGGGTCTTGGATGGGCTGGGCCACCCATCCAGGGTGTGGGCTGGGTGGGGGCTGATGGTGTGGTGGTGCCAACCCATGCTGGTTCACAAGAGCCGAGTGTGATATTTCAGGAATCTTGCAAGCCAGATGTTAAACACAGCCATTATTTTAAAGAATCAGATTGTATGAACTTAATAATTAAATAAATTCTATTAGAAACATGGATAATAAATATTCAAAAACTCATGCCTTGTAGTAGTACTTCTAGTACTGTTTATACCACTAATGGTTCTATTATTTTAGTACTGGTAAAATACCCATATGTACTACTAGTAAGATTTCGTAGTATCTGTGTTTTTGAGGTTATTTATTCTATGGTGGGCATACTATGTAATCTCTTCCAACTCCATGTTCAGTGACA
Organism: Aselliscus stoliczkanus; assembly: GCA_033961575.1. Lineage (NCBI taxonomy): Eukaryota > Metazoa > Chordata > Mammalia > Chiroptera > Hipposideridae > Aselliscus > Aselliscus stoliczkanus. The sequence continues at coordinate 15,857,448 of CM066728.1, read as the reverse complement.
TCATGCTAGTAGCTTGAAATTTGCTATGATGGGGGAATTGACACCATGGAAATTGGCAAATGCAACAGATCAGGGTTATTTATTTATTTTCCCTCAGAGAGCTAGTTGTTAAGCTTTTATCAGCACACCACTAGTCATGACACAGATGGAGGGAGGGGAGGATGGAGACTGCCCCGTTGGGGAGGACCACCAGGGCGGCACAGGTGGAGGAGGCAGAGCGCCCAGTCCTGTCACCGGAGCAGGGAGCCTTTGGGGAAGGGTGGACAGCAGGGCCGGGCACTATAGGACCAGGAAGGGCCCACTGCCCTGCAGGGAGGAGGCCGTGGCACCTACCCACAAGCAGTGTCCACAGCTGGAAGGGGTCAGGAGCTGAGGGTCAGAGAGGGCCTGGGGCGCAGGGGGAGCCACCTCCTTCTAGACACTGCTGGGTGGAAATATACCCATCTTGAGAAGTGCAGCGAACCAAGGAGTATCAAACTATGGCACCACTTGTGTTTTTAAGTATGTAGTATATATGTATATTTACATACACACACACAATTACATAGTATGAACACACACAGGAAAAGCCTAGAAAAACATACATCAAGGTGTTAACTGTGCTATGTTTGTATGATGGAACTATAGGTGCCTTAATTTAAAAAAAAAAATCCGTAGCCTGTGTTTTCTAATTTTTCTGCAGGGGACATGAATGATCTGTGTCGCAAACATTTAAATAGAGGAAGAATAGCGTGTTTGCAGGCAGGAGAGTAGGTGACAGCAGGCGGGGGGACTCGGGGGAAAGCTGCTGTTTTTTGTGGGCTGGGGACATTGATGTCACAGGTGGGCTCTGTCAGAGAGAGGGGAGAAGTGGGGAGACTAAAGGGGGATGGAGGCTTGCCTCTAAAAGGAGAAGAGAACTCTTAGCTTTCCTCTAGAAACCCGGGGAAAATAGAGAGAGCTCAGGGAGGGACAAAGGCAGAAGGGGACCAGTGAACCAGAGACCGCCTGGAGTGAGCCTCCGTTTGTTTCCTTGACTGACGGGATGAGAATGAGTCCTGCAGCTCAGGATGTGAAGATGCTGTGTACCAAACACAGAGCCATCGTGGCTCCTGCTTCTGGAGTGGCAGCCAGTTCTGGGCAGACAGCTCAGCTGGCGTTGTGAGGGCCTGCTGCCTGGTGTCCGGCTGGGTGCTGGGGAGGAAGCAAAGCCCTCCTGAGCTTCAGTTTAAGTCTGGGAGGCAGATGTACATGGGTGAAGATAGGGAATGAACTCTGGGAGGATAAAGGAGCAGAGGATGCTGCTGATGGGCTTGCTCTTAGATGAAGCAGTCGGGGGAGGCATCTCCTAGTTGCTGAGGGAGCAAGCCGTGTGGACCGTCTCGGGCAGAGGCTCTGGGAGGTGCTCCCACCCCCATTAGTGCTGAGCCTTCTCTCCCCAACCCCAGGCACCCACAGATCTTGGTCCCTTCCTCAGCCAGGTGGCCAGCCAAGTTGTAGCTGTAGTCCTGCCGCTCTCCCCACCCCCAGCCCCTTGCTGGGCCCTCTTTTGGCCATGCCTTCCATATCCCCAGCTTCTGACACTGGGTGCTCAGCGAGTGGGGTCCCCGGTGGCTGAGATTCAGCCGGTATGGAAAAGACTTGTCCCCACTTCCCAGGAGGGGAGGATGCCTACGCATCTGGGCCCCCCCACCCACTGTTGGACCAGGCCAACAGCTGTTGCCACTACACACCATGTCCTTCAGCCCTTTTCATCCAAGTTCTGCTTTGAACTTGAAACCAGCAATAAATTCCCCCTTGCCCGTGTCTGGGGAAAGGATCAGCTGCTCCTGTGAGGGTGAAGTCTTGTCACTGCCCTTTGCTTTCTTGGGGGTTTTCTGAGCCACTATTGCTCTGTGTAGGAGCTCGGAGGGGGTGAGCCCAGATCCTGGCTTCAGGGAGCTTCCAGCGCCTCAAAGCTGGGAGGGTGTGGCCAGTTCCGAAAGCCCAGTACTCACACCAGCCCCTCACGGAAGAGAGATGGGACCCATAGAACATCAGTGATGGCCCTGGCTGTTTCTGACTCAGCTCTTTGTTGTCCCAGGGGGAAACTGAGGCCCAGATATGGGAAGGGGCTTGGCCAGGCCTAGCCAGTGTGTTATAATGGCTCCCTGGAGAACCCCTAAGAGGGTTCTGTTGGGTTTTCAACGCCTTCCCAACCTCAGGCCGCTGAAAATCCCCCAGTGTGAGAGGGGAATTTAATGAGGGTTTGTCCCTGGGAGACTGGGGCAGCCAAGGGCACCAAAGAGAAAAAAATGGAGCAAAACCCCCAAGCATGGTTGCCACAGGATTTTAGCAGCTGTCGAAACAACTGGTCCCTGGGCTTGTGGCCCCTGGAAGGGGCAAGGGAACAAAGGAGATTACCTGAGGGTCTGCCTGGGTGGGAACAGCTGGGAAGAACAGCTGAGTAGGCAGCTTTTTGCCAAGAATAGCCACATGGGGTCTTTCTTAACCTGGGACCTTCCTCTGTGCTGTAAGCAAAAGGACAGGTAGGGATGGGCTCTTACCTGGGTCACAGCCGTTCATTCCAGTTAGCAGACATCACAGAGCCCCTCAATACAGGGAAGCATTCTAGAAACAGATATGGAAAGGACCCTGACACCTGCTAGGCACCTGCCATGCGTGTGAGCCTTGCAGGGGAGCCGTCAGAGGGAGGGCTCAGCCAGACCAGCTGGACCTGACCCCTGCCTGCGTGACTTTGGGCAAGGTTCCCAACCTCTATTTCCTAATCTGCAGGAGAAGAATGTAATGTATAAAAAGTACCCAGTCCATTGGGGGCATGCAGTCGGCACTTAATAAATGGTAGCTGCTATTTTAATAATGACCACATTGGCACCTCGCTGGTGAGGGGCCCCACAGGCTCCCTGGGCAGTGTTACGAGGGGGCTGGGGGTCTGGGCACCATCCAGTTTGTGGCTTCCATCCCCTCTGTGTGCCTTGCAGAGCAGCTTTGCCTGAGAGAGTGCCCGCCTGACTCAGTGAGCGGGAGAGCCACTGTGCGGAGTGGGCGGGGTTCGCAGGTCAAGCTCCTTGTGACACTGGATTGTCCTAGACCAGAACTAAGGACTCTCAGGAACTTGGGCTTGGTACAGGGAACCAGCAGGGCGGGGTCTCTGGGTGAGCCAACTGACAGTGTTTTATGCCCATTTCAGAGGACTCAGCCACCCCCCACAGACACCCCCTCATTTTACTCAGGGGTAGAGCCACTTGCCCAAGGTTACTATAAGCTGCCTGGAAGCCCTTCTTCTGCCTCCTGGGCCTTTTGTGGTTTTAATTTTGTTTTCAATCCCTTAGTTTTCATCTAAATCATCCTCATCAAAATAACAATAGTCAACACTCCTGGGCACATGTGTGGGCCAGGCACTGTCCCCATCATTGTATAGCAGCCCAGGACAGAGGTACAGGTGAGGACACACAGGTGGGATCGAGGGCAGCTGGGCTCGCGAGCAGGTCTGCGGGGCTCCAGGGCCTGCTTCCTCAGCCACTGTGCCCTCTGCCTCATGGGATCTTGGCGGTGAAAGAGAGCCGTGGGGGCCCCAACTACAGTCCCACTGAGGGTTCGTCTCTAAACAAGAAATGAAAAGAGATGTCCTTACGTAAGGAGTAAAAGATGAGATTGTTCCCTGCTTTTAGGGAACTGTAGAGTTTAGCCAGATTCTGTGAAATGGGCCATTCAGAGGAGTCCAAGATTTGGGGTGATTGTACTTTGGGGCTGGGCATGGTGGGCGCTTTGTATACATTGTTAGATGAATGAAAGTGCCCTGCACAAAGAGCCTTTGGCTCTGCTGCCTACTGCCTGGGAGCCTGAATAAAGCATCTGTTATGTCTGAGCCTCAGTTTCCTCGTTGTAAAACTGGGATGGCAAAATCACTTGACAGGATAAACTGTGAGGGTCAGATGAGCTGCGTGTCAGCCTCTTAGCACAGAACATCAGTTAGTGGGTGTGAGACTGTGGTTGTTAATCAGATTCAGCAGCTAAGATCGTTCATCTCCCAGGAGCCCAGCTCACAGGTAAGAGGTAGCCCTTTTCCCCCACCCAGTCAGGACCCCCATCCTGGCTGTCAAGACCCTGGGTGGTGACATGTTTTCCCCTTACTGCTGCCAGTGCCCAGAGGGAGAACCTGCCTGCGTGGCCTTGTGTGTTGGGCCTGCCTTGGAATTGTGGGGCTTCCTATGCCCCAGAAGCTCTCTTTTTAAGGGTTGGCTTCCAGCCCTGAGATAGCATCCATCCAGGCCGGGGGGCCACTGCCCTGTGGCAGCCCCTACTGGCTGCCCATGGAAAGGACTAGAAACACAGCCGGCGCTGATGGGGGTATGGCAGCATCTGCTTGCCTGCTGTCCCCATCTGTGTTTCACAAGCACGTCAGCCTCTGGAAGAGAGGAGGAGAAGGGTGAGACCTTCTCTGCTTGATTCTTGATCTGACAGGAAAGAGGGGCAGCATCTAAACCTTGAGGTGCAAACAGGCGGGCTTTTTGAGTGCCCACCTGCCCACGAGGCTCTGGGTGTGGGGCTCACGAGCCAGACACACATGAAGCATGGTGGGGTGGAGCCCTGCTTTGTTGTTTCCTGAGTGACCTTGAGTGCGTTGCTTCCCTTCCCTTCCTCTTTGAGGCTGGGAGATAGGCCCCTCCTAGGGTTTGAGCCCCATTTCTACTCTGTGGCTTTGGGCAAGGCCCTGGCCTCTCTGAGCCTCAGGGTCATTCTTCCTATAAGGAGGGGCGGGATCAGAGGACCCTGTTCAGACCAGAAAGCCTGGAGTTCAGTCCTAAGAATGAGGTCATGTACTTGCTTCTGCTCCTCCCCTCCTCCCTCCCAATTTTCCTGGTTTGTACAGCCCTTAGGCTTCAGGCTGCAGTTTAGGAGAGGGGAGGGAGGAGAGGAGGGCTTAGGAGTGGAGTCAGAGGATTTTCCTGGGGCCAGCCAAGTGGCTCTTTGGTTAAGAGTTGGCTTTGGAGCAGGAGCTCTGAGCAGCAGGGCCGTCAGTTTGGATCTCACATGAGGACCAGTGACACTGCGCCCTCTACAGCTAAGATGGTGAACAACAGCTCCACCTGGAGCTGGGCTGCTGTGCGTCGCTGGCGACGGCATAGGCTGCAGTGGTGCTGCATTGAGCTACTGTGAGCTGCCGTCCAATGGCCGGCAACCAATCTGCCTCACCTGGGAAGAGCGCAATGATCACAATACCAACATAGTCCAGTGAAGCGACGTCCACTACAACTAGACTGAAGAACAAAATGACAGCAACTTGTCTGTTCCCCTTCCCTGATTCCCCAATGCTGTTCCCTCCCCCAATTCCCCAATAAAATCTTTAAAAAAAAGAGGGTTTTCCTGGTTCCTTCCTTGCCCCAAGATGTCTGCGGCTATCTGTCAAAATTGGTTGGGAGCTTTTTGTGGGGCTCAGAGCTGTTCGGGGAAGAGGGTGGGGGACACAGAGACTATTCACAAGATCTGAATCCACTGGGGTAACCCGAGAGATGGCAGCCTATAACCCTCAGTATGAGTTCATCCTGGCCTTTGAGTTTGAGTGACCCTGAGCAGTGGAAAGTGTTGCTTCTGAGGAGGCACTTTCCTGAGCTTTTACTTCTTAGAACTTTCCAGAGGGGTTGGAAGAGTAGGGAGAAACCTACGGATGCCCAAGGCCCATGAGGAACGAGATCTGCCCAAGGCCACATTGCCAGCCACGCCTGCCTTGGTTTCTCCATCAGCCAGCACTGGCACCTTCCAGCTCTCACTCAGCCCTAACCGCTGCCTCTCTCCTCACCCCACAGGCTCCCCCCTGCACAAGCAGGCCTCGGGCGCCTCCTCCACGGCCGTGCCCGCTGCCCCTGAGAAGCCTGGACAGAAGGCGGCCGAGGTGGGCGATGACTTTGTGGGGGACTTCGAGGTTGGTGAGCGGGTGTGGGTGAATGGCGTGAAGCCAGGCGTGGTGCAGTACCTGGGTGAGACGCAGTTTGCGCCGGGCCAGTGGGCCGGCGTGGTCCTGGACGAGCCCGTGGGCAAGAACGATGGTGCTGTGGGCGGCGTGCGCTACTTCGAGTGCCCGGCCCTGCAGGGCATTTTCACGCGGCCCTCCAAGCTGACCCGGCAGCCCACGGCCGAGGGCTCGGGCAGCGATGCCCACTCGGTGGAGTCGCTGACCGCCCAGAACCTGTCGCTGCACTCAGGCACAGCCACACCCCCGTTGACCAGCCGCGTCATCCCGCTGCGGGAGAGCGTCCTCAACAGCTCTGTTAAGACGGGCAACGAGTCGGGCTCCAACCTCTCGGACAGTGGCTCTGTGAAGCGGGGTGATAAGGACCTGCGCCTAGGAGACCGGGTGCTGGTGAGTATCCCCCACTGCACCCCACATGGGTGAGCTGGACCCCAGGGATGGGCAGGGAGGAAACTCAAGGGGCTCAGTGGGGTCTAGGCTGGGCACCCACTCCTCTTCAGAATCACACAGAGAGACCAGGGACCAGGGAGACAGGTTAAGTGGGCTTTGGAGGCTGTTGACGTGTGGCCCTGAGCAGGTGTCTGAACCTTTCTGTGCCATAGTCTTCCCATCTATAAAATGGGAATTTTAATACTATGTCCCTCAATAAGTTGCAATGCATTAATACGTGTCATGCCTTTAGATGGTGCCTGATACTTAGTAAGTGCTAATAGCTATTATTGATATTATCCATTGATCTAGCCCACCAAAGTGGATGTGCCAGGCCTATACTGGAACAGACCAGGGACCACAGTACTCAAGACTCCTGCCCCAGGGTTGGAGGGCTCCCACACCTAATTAACTATAATGGACAGTGATCACTGTTGCTGTGGAGGAGAGAATTGGGCCACTAGAGCCAAAGGGATCTCTGGCTGAGGCTTCCTGCCAGGGATTCCTCCTCTCCCATAGTCCCAGCTGTTGAGGCCAGGTTGGAAGGAGGCAGTGGTCCCCAAGTCCTTCGGAGTCTGGATTCATCCCTCTACTCTGAATGCAGCAGTGTGAGGCAGACCTCAGCTGGGGACTATAGGGTACATAGGAGAGGGGCATGATGTGCTGTGCCAAACCCAGTGCTCGGGTGGTCAAGGTGGCTCTCGGCTGACTCTGCCATCCAAGAACTGCAGTGTTGAGTGGGTAAGAATAGCACACAGGACAGTCCCAGAAGGGTGTCTGGCGGGCCTGGGTCTGAGGAGTCAAGGGGAGGTGGTCAGTTGTGGGGAGAGGTTCCTGTGCTCGGGTCAGAGAGACTTCCCAGAGTAGGGCGTTCCCACTTCGAGGTGGGGAGCATATGCCCGGAGCTCCAAGTCTGAGTGGGCAAAAGTTTGGGGGGCCCCGGGGTCCCAGAATGGGGGCCCCAGGAGGGTGTCACTGCCTGGGATCCTCCCTCCCCACTCTGGAGACCTCTCGCGAGCCATGGTTCCTCCTGGAGGCTTCTGGGAAGAGCATTTAGGATGGGGGGGACAAGAGGAAATGTTTATACCCCTTGCCCCATTGAATCCTCGAGCCCCTGCTGTGATGTAATTTTATCATCCCCACTTCATGGATAAAGAAACTGAGGTTCAGAGACATTTAATAACTTGTCTGAGAGGACAGAGCAGGGCTGAGATTCAAATCAGCCCCTAAAGCTTGCCTTCCTCTCACTAAGCCATGTCTCTCTACCCTGGTAATCTCTCTGGGTCTGCCTACCTCTGGGGCCAGTTTGCCAGACTGGTTCCCCTAGGACAGAACTTCCCCTCTGGCGACCTGGTGGTGGGCGTGGCCAGACTTGGTCCCTGCCTTCCAGCCGCTCACAGTCTATTGGGAGAGACACTATGGTTCCGGTGATCACAGACATCAGCATTTCCTTAGAGACTGGAAAATGCCAGGAAGAAATGTTACATGTTGCTTCAGAGCCAATCACAAAGGGAACTGGTGGGGGAGCTTCCCTGAGGAACAGTGTTAGGGCTGAGATGAGGGAATGGCCTGGTGTGGACTGGCCAACGTGGGTCAGGAGCATTGTGCTGGCAGAGGCCTGGAGCCAGAGAGACCAGAGAAACGAGAGAAGAGCAGGGAGGCCAAGCAGGCAGCAAGGGAACAGAGCAGCGCTGTTCCCAGGAGGCTGTGGGCCGACCCCGCAGGCCTGACCGGCGTGTAGGCAGGGCTTTGCTTAGGAGCAGAGGGAGCTGTGGAGGCTCTGCAGCAGCAAAAGATTCCCATTTTGAGCACATCTTGCTTACTGCTCTGTGGGGGCAGGATGAGAGGGGCAAGACTGCAACAGAGGGTGTCGGGGCTGCTCTGGTAGCACGGGGGGTGGGGGAGGCTGGACCCTTGGAGCCCCTGTGCCTTCCTGTCGAGGAAGTCTGTTTTTTGTTGTTGTTTTTTTAAGATTCTGTTGGGGAATTGGGGAAGGGGAACAGTGTTGGGGAATTGGGAAAGGGGAATAGCTAAGTTGTCCTTCAGTCTTTGTTGTGGAGGGCGCAGCTAGTTCAGCTCAAAGTCCAGTTGCCATCCGGCCTCCTGAAGGCAGCTGTGGCTGCTCAGCTCAAGGTGCTGTGTTCAATCTTAGTTGCGGGGGGAGGGGAGTGGTACGGGACTCCTAGTAGCCCACCATCCCATGTGGTAGTCGAACCCACAATCTTGTTAGGAGTATGTGCTCTCACCAGCTGAGCAATCCTGCCACCTGTTGGCAGCTCAGTGGCAGCTCAGCTTGGGTGCAGCTCACTGACCCATGTGGGAATTGAACTGGCGATCCTGTTGCTCAGAGCTCGCTCCCTTAACCAACTGAGCCACTCACCAGCCCCCAGGAAGCCTGTTTTGAGTTAGTCACTCTGTTTTTCGTACTGTAGCTCCCTGGGAAGCCATCTCTAGCCAACGGGCCCAGGCAAGCTAACTGACAGTCTTACTGAGCTGTCCTCGGGGATGCCCTGAGTCTGAGAGCACCTGCTGGCCGAGCCCGCTGCAGGGAAATCAGGCCTAGATTCCTGCCCTTTCTCCTGTGTCCCAGCTGGGTGAGCCACTTAACTGAGCTTCATCTTCATTCATTCATTCATTCGTTCGTTCATGAATAATTTCTTTTTCAATTACAGTTGACATACAATATTATATTAGTTCAGGTATACAACATTTATATAACTTACAAAATGATCAGCACATGAACCTGGTAACTGTCTGATGCTTTTGTTGGGAACATAAAGCGAGCCAGTAGATGTGGGGGTGCTTCCCAGTTACGACGAAGGGCGCTGGCTGTGCAAGGTCAGGAGTGCCCTGGGTGGGGTCTTCGACCTCTTTGGGTGGGAAGTGTTGGCTCTGGGGGTTATTGACCAGCCCTGATGGCTGCCAGGTTGGGGGAGCAAGGGGATTAACCCCAGGAGCCTCCCCTTGCACCTGTCCCTCTTCAGGGAGTGGGAACTGGATGTGCTGGACAGGGGGTGTTCAAACTGGCACTAGCCTGGCACTGCTCTAGAAGTCTCCACCGGTCTCTAGCTCTGCAGCAGAGCTGGCAGCAGTGACAGCAGAATAGGGAGGCCAAGCAGAGAGCAAGGGAGCCAGACCTCCGAGCCCACCAGCAGACTGGTCCTCACTGTGAGACACAGCTTTGGTGGGGCTGTACCCCACCCTGGGTACCATGCCGAGCACTTTCTGTACCTGGTTTCTTTGGGTCCTCCCCTCTGCCTTACGAAGTGGGGGTTATACCCTGCTCTGTTTTACAGATGAAGAAACTGGGCTCAGCCCTGGAAAATAGCCTACCTGGGGTCACACAGTAAGGTGATGACAGGCCATTCATTCTTTTATTCTCTCATCAACTCTGCCTGCTCTGGATGACCTGGACTCTGGGTGGGGGAGACAAATTTGAATAAGGGACTTGTTTCTACCTTGAGGATCGAGCCCCACCTGCCCTACGCCCCACCCTAGTCCTCCAGGCTGGGCCACTGTGCTGCCAGGACCAGCTGGTGCGGCCGACCCCAGGACTGGCTTTCCTCCCCTGTGCCTGCTGTGAACACCTGACATATCACTTCCTGTCTCTACCCCACCCTTAAAAAAATTATATCCTGGACATGGGAGACTATAGAGACCTAAACTTCTATAATTTGAGGATGGGAGACTCTAGGAAAAACAATACAAAAAAATAATGCTTTTGCAAATTTTATGTATCATGTGACCTGTGAATGCATTGTCAGGGCCTCAGAAGAGGCCAGTGCAGGCGAGGGGTCCTGATGCCTACTCTCTGTTAGCTTCACCAGCATAAGCCTGCTTCTGACGGGGGTTGAAGGTCTGACAGTGTTTGTTATTTATGAACATAAGCAGCAGTATGTATGTTCATTAAGTTGTGCAGCTCGGCAAAGATACCTCCGGATCCTGGTTTCAGTTGGGCCTCAGCACTACCCCATAAGGTTCATGTACTAGCTAAGTAATCATGGGCATGCATTTATCCCCTCGGTGCCTCAGTTTCTTCATCTGTAAAATAGGGGTGACATTTCACCTGCCTCATGTGGTCTAAGGTCTGAGTAAGCTCTGTTTAATGTCAGCATTCAAGTCTGTGAGGGGTGGGTGTTCTTCTCAGCCATAGGGTCCCAGGTGCAGTGAGGAGCTCAGAGCTCGGAGCCTCCCTGATGTCGCACAGTGGCCCATGATGACCTGAATTGAATGTCCTTAGCTGCCATTGGTCGAGTACTTGCTGTGAGTGGAGTCCTGTGCCAAGAACTTAACACATGCAGTCCGTTTCCACTTCAGCCCTGAGGGTTAGAGGGAGACCTGGAGATCCCAGGAGAAACATGCCTCACTTTCTTGGAATAGTGTTACTTAAATATTGGGAATTTTGTCATGCACCTGTCTGAGCCAGATTTCTAGGTGCGGCTTGGAGTTGTGCGTTGGGCTGTGTGGATCACCTCTTGTTCTCACAGTCGCCTACAAAGCATAATATTCCATTTCATTTCATTTTTTTTTTTTTAGCTGAGCCATCCTGCCACCTGTTGGTAGCTCAGCGGCAGCTCAGCTTGGGCTGGGCATTGAACTGCTGTTGCTCAGAGCTCAGCTTGCAGTCTTCTTCTTCTTTTTTTTTTTTTTTTTTTTTTTTTGAGAGCAGTGTCACTGGCCCTCATATGTGGGACCCGAACTGGGGCTGCTGGCTTCCCAAGCCAGCGCTTAACCACCGCGCCACTCAGCTGGCCGTCAGCTCGCACTCTTGAGCGAGCTCTTAACCAACTGAACCACTCAGCTGGCCCCCATAATGTTCCATTTCAGACTGAAGCCCAAGAACTCAGAGGCCTAAGTTTCCCACAGCACCTGGATGTCAGCGGCTGAGCTGGGCCCACAGGCTTCCTGTCCTGCCTCTGTCCTTTCCTGTCTTCCGCCCTCTCCCTGGCCCGAATACACACATAGATAACATTTTTGGCTAATGCCTGAAATTCCTCCAGCAAGGACCCGTTCTGTCCTGCCTGATTTCCTCTTCTAAAATTTTCCCTCCCTTAGTTCTCTCAGAGTTTGGCCTGAGTGAATTGGGGTCTTGCTCTGGGGTGGGGGTTCTGGCAGATGTGGGAACAGAGAGGTGAAGTGACATGTCCAAGGTCACACAACCTTTTAGAACATGCCAGGCAGAGCTGAGACAGGACCTGGACCAGGTGAGACCATGGAACCCCAGGCCACTGTTCCATTTCCATCTGCCTGGGGAAGCCCTCCACTGCCTTTGGCCCTGGGCACCTTCCAGGCCCAGGGAGCGTGTGCAGAACACTTGGCTGCCTGGCTGGCATGAGACATGGAAAGCTGCTGTGTGTGTCCCCCCGGGGCCTACAGGAGCCACAGGTCCTGAAAGTCCATCCCAAGGGGTGCGTTTGTCTGCATGGGTTTTAGGGAAGTTGGTTTTAGAGGCAGCATGGCCTGGTGTGGCAGACTCAGGGACCAGCCAGGCAGCCAGCAGCTCAGGATTGAAGTCATGGGAGAGAAGAGACATTCCAGGTGGGAATTACAGAGGAGCAGGAACTAAGAGTGCAGATTGAGAGATTGAGACCTGGTGACAGAAGGGACTGGGAAGACAACCCCACCTGAGGCTCATTGACCAGTGAGAGCCGATTCAGACTCACAGACAGGCCTGCTGGGGCAGAGACGGCCAGGCCCTATTATATGGGTGGGGATGGTGAGACTCAGAGAGGGCAAGTAGTTGCTCAGAGTCACACAACAGGGCATGGAGAAGGCTGGGATCGAGGCTCTGGGCTTGTACGTACCAGCCCAGGAATGTTCCCTGTATCCCCCACCCCCAGTGTGTGCAGCAGTCTGTGTTGGGGCTGGAAATGTCTTGGTCAGCTACAGTTGACAGTATGGGGTATAATTAGCAAGAAACAGAGAAAGCTATCTCAGGAAGGAAGAGGCTGGCTGCTTGTGGCTCCAAGAGGAGTCCCAGAGCCAAAGCCCCAAGGAGACAAATGTCAACGTGGGGTGGTGGGAGAGCTCTCTGACCCCCAAAGATGTAAGATGGCAGATAGGTGGCTGTGGCAGATCGAGTTCTCCAGAAGTAGTTGCTGAGGTGGGTTTGGGGTGAAATATTTATTAGGGATTTTGGTATCTGTGAAGGCATTGGCAGAGGCTGAAGTCAGACTGCAGTGCAGGCTGGACAGAGCCTCAGCCAACCAGGGGTGCTCTGGGGAGAGACTGTCCATCATAGGGCCCTGTGTTGAGCCAATGTCCCTCCTTTCTGCCCCTGCCTTGCTCAGTTAGCAGGTGTGGCTGCCCCAGGAAGGGCGTCATCTCAGGCAAGGAGGCTCCCTCAGCAGGGCAGCAAGGCCTTCCTTGGAGAATCTATATTTGGGTAGTCTCTGTCCCTTCGTGTCCCTTCAGTGGGACATTGACCCACATCTCTCAGTGGCCACAGAGGCTTTGTGAGAAGTGTGAGCCAAGAGACCTTTCCAGAGAACCACCTCTAATACTGGCACCCTCTCCCAGCATGTCTCAAAGCCATAGCCAAAGCCAGCCTCACCCAGACAACCCAGAAGGTACCAGCCCAGGAGGAAGTCTGACCAGCCAGCCCACTCTTCCCCATGGGGCTGGTAGGCTCTCCGCAGGGCTGTGTCCCACCAGGTTCCCCCTTGGCAGCTGGTCTGGTTAGGTGTAGGAGCACTGTCCTGAGAGATGGCTTCTAAGAGGTGAGGAAGGAGGCTCTCTCTCTGCCGGCCTCCCTGCCTCTGCAGTCCCGGGTCAGACACCCAGCAGGGGCCGTCCATGGTATGGAGATGGCAATGTGGTGGGAAAGTAGGCTGAGGGGTTATACAAGCCTGGGTGTGAGCTCTGCTCTGCCCCTCACTGGGCAGGGGACTGGGACTGAGCCTGGTTCCTCACCTTTCAAAAGGGGCTGATTGTCTCACTTTGCAGGATTTGTAAAAATCGACTAAGGAAGGGCTGTGGGCCCTTGAGAAACACTGGTGTTCCTTCTCTGTTCTGGATCCCATTTATTCACCCCAAGTCGTCTTGGCTGAGGGATACATACCTGGAGGCTGGGTGTGAGCTAGGCGGGGTTTGTAGGAGTGAGCCGGGACCCCTCCTGGGGGCTGGGGCAGAAGGAACTGGCGTCTGCTGAAGGGGGAGAGGGACGAGGAGGAGGAAACTGCCCACTAGCTCACATGGCTGCTGGGCCTCATCTCCCAGCTCCGCTGATGGGGACCAGAGCTGGGGAAGGGCGACAGGGAGGATGAGAGCTGCCTCTGGCTTCCTGTCTCTGTCACAGGACTTCTCACTGGATGCCCCGGGGCCCTGGGCATGGGCAGGGGTTCTGGCCTTTTGTCCTCCCTTCAGTCCTCCTCAGAGGAGCAGGGATGGGATCTGTGAGGTCAGGCTGAGAAGGCGCCCTCTCCCCCAGGGTCAGAGTGGAGGAATCCAGCATGAGTCTGAGCAGTAGCCTATGTCTGGCCCCTCCTCGTCTTTTTTTTAAAGTGTACGCGTACCTGGGTGGGCAAATAACCAGTCGCCGCCATGTGCTGAGCTGGAGAGAGGACTGACTCAAGGCCCACAAACCTAGTTGGGGGAGTCGGCTTGGCCACTCCTACCTGCTGCTTTGCCTCTCTGAGCCTCTGTTTCCTCTTCTGTAATATTGTTTTTGCTAAATTTATTGGGGTGACATTGGTTAGTAAAATTACATAGGTTTCAAGTATACAACTCTAGCACAGCGACATATCACCTCTTCTGTAATATTCACAGCACCTTCTTTCTCCAAAAATTCCCAACACCCGCCCCTCCCCCACATTCTAGCTTATAATAGTTCTGTGCTTCCTGGAAAGTATAGAGCCATGGTCTACTCCTAAACCTGCCAGCATCTGCACACTCTTCCTTCTCTCCACCTAGTTCTGTCCTGGGCCCCATCTGGCAGCTCTTGTCCCAGACCTGCCCCTCCCACCTGCCCCGGCAAACAGTCCCCTTTCTTGGCTGCACGTTTCCCCTTTCCAGTCTTTTCACTCACTTGCTCCAGCTTCTCTTAAAAACAACCTTAAAAATAAAATACTCCTCCACAGAATTGGCCACCATCAGTCTCTCCCTGCTTCCTAGAAGCACTTTCTTCTCTCGACTTCTAGGATTCCACACACTCCCTGCTTTCCTCCTACTTCCCTGGACACCACTCCCTGCCATTCCTCTTCCTAGCATGAGGTCAGAACTCAGAACAGGCTTGTCTGTCCCTGTGCTATGCTCTTGATGGAACCATCTAGGCTTGTTACAGTCCAAGCAGATGTGAGTTTCACACTGCCTAGGGTTGGATCCCAGGTCCTGGCCTCTCTCCTGACGTCCTGCCTCATCTGTCAAACTCTTATTCAACATCTTCACTTAATGTGTATTAGTTCCTTCTGGCTGCTGTAACAAGTACCACAAACTGGGTCACTTAAAACAACAGAAATTTATTCTCAGTGCTGGAGGTTAGAAGTCTAAAATCAAAGGTGTCCTCAGGGCCATGCTGTCTCTGAAGGATGAAGGGAAGAGCCTGTTCTATGCCTTTCTCTTATGTTCTGATGTCACCAGCAATCCTTGGCCTGCAGCTGCTTCATACCAATCTCTGCCTTCGCCTTCACGTTGCCCTATTCTCTGTGTGTGTCTCTTGTTACAAGGCCTCCAGTCATATTGATTAGGGCCCACCCTAATGACCTCATCTTAATCACTTAATCTAAAAAAACTGGACTTCCAAATAAGGTCACATTGCAGATACTGGCAGGGGGGTCAGGACTTCAACATATCTTTTTTTGGTGGGGCACAGGTCAATCCGTAGCACACGTCTAAAACAGAGCTCAGGCCGTCCGAGTGGCGCATTGGTTAAGCGCTAGCTTCGGAAGCCCGCGGCCCTGGTTTGGGTCCCACATATGAGGGTCAGTGACACTGCCCTCAAAATAAATAAATAAATAAATAAAATAGAACTCAGTTGGTTATTGCTCACCCCTGTCCCCAACCCGCTCCTCCCCATCTTTCTCATCTCAGTAAAAGGCACACCTGTGTCTCCAGCTGACCCAGCCTGGAACTTGGGAGTTGACCTTGTGTCTCTTTTCTCTCCTCCCCATCACGTGATTCATCAGCAGGTCTCTGGTACTACCTCCAAAATACACGCCAATCCGTCCCCATCCCACTCCCACCCCCCACTGGCAGCTGCTCTCTCTCCGATGGCAGAGCTGCCTTCTCCTCGGTCTCTCTGACCCCGATCAGGTCCCTACACCCCAGAGGCTCCCATCTCACTTGGGATAAACCCACCCGCCTTCCCATGGCCCCCAAACCATGTGATCTGCCTGCCCTGCCCCCTTATCATCCGACTTTCAACCCTGCCCCTCATCCTGGCAGCTGTGCTCCTGCCACGCACGCGAGCCTTCTTTCCTTTCCTCCAGGGTCTCTACCTGGGACGCTGTCCCCGAGGCTTCCCACAGCTCGCTGCCCCACTTCCATCAGACCTCTGTGCTGCTGTACCTCCTCGGAGACAGAGGCCGTCTCCATATAATCCATCACTCCATATAATCCTTGTCGTCCACCTGGAATAACAGCATTTTATTCACTCCCTCCTTTCCTGTCCATCTCTTGTCTGTTTCCTTCCCGTGGCTGTGCCCCCAGTGCCTACCACAGAGCCTGAGGGCGAGCGAGGCTCCACGTGCGTGCCGGTGCTCCACAGACTGGCTGAGCCCTGGTACCCCTCGCTAGCTGTTATTCAGGTCAGCGACTGTGAACATTGTCAGGGACGCTCACAGAGTCCCCTCATTTCCTTGAATGTGGCCCGATACCACTGCCCATCTGCCCTTCTCCCCTGGCCAGCCTCCTACCCCGCACTCCTGCCCCTCCCCCACTGCTCCCCAGCAGGGGCCGCCCCAGGCCTTGGAAGTGAATCCCTCACTGTATGCTCACAACAGCTCTGGTCCAGCCCCCCCCCCATGTCAGAGCTGGCTGGCTCTGCTGCCCTGTTCTTTCACCGTGTGGGTGAGACGCAGCAGATCGGAGGCACGTTCGGTTATTTTAAGTGAGTCACCAGTTTTGACTTCCTCAATGGAAAGTCCCTGAGACACGGATGAATTCAACCTGCCCACCACCATTGCTTTGTGGGACCCAACATTTAGTTGGTGTCTGGCCCAAGCCAGAAGGGACTCCAGGCCCACAAGTGACCCCCAGGTAGTGGAAAAGGGGGGGGTGAGGCTCATCCCTTGGGAGACTGAGGCCTGGCATACAATGGGGATGGACCTGAGGGGGACCTTGCCTTAGTGGAGCAGCAGGAACTCGCATGCATTTCTGGTGGGGATGAAAATGGTGCAGCCACTTTGGAAGACAGTTTAGCAGTTTCTTATAAAAGTAAACTTACCATATGATTCAGCAGTTGTGCTCCTTGGTATTTATTCAAATGAGTTTAAAACTTATATCTATACAAACACCTGAACACAAATATTTATAACAGTTTTATTCATAATTGCTAAAAGTTGGAAGCAACCAAGATGTCCTTCCACAGATGAATGGATAGTTAAACCTTGGTATATCCTGACAGTGAAATACCATTCAAGGCTAAAAAGAAAAGAGTGGTTAAACCATGGAAAGACAAGCAGGAACCTTAAATGCACATTACTAAGTGACAGAGGCCACTCTGAAAAGGCTACATACTGTATGATTCCAACTATATGACATTACATCCTGGAAAAGGCAAGATTTGGGGGGCAGTAAAAATATCGGGGTAGGAGGGGAGCGAGAGATGAGAATAGGCAGAGCACAGGATTTATTCAACAGTTAAACTATCTTGTGTCATCCCTATAATGGTTGATACATGTCATTATATACTTGTCAGAACCCAAGAGGGAGCCGTATTGTAAACTATGGACTTTAGTTAATAAAACTGCATCAGCATTGGCTCCTCCTTGTAACAGATGTGCCACACTTAGGGTAGGTGTTAAGGGGGAAACTAGAGGGCGGATGTGAGGGGATAGGTGGGAATTTTCTGTAAACCTAAAACTGCTCAAAAAATTAAAGTCTGTTTTTTAAGTTGAAATTTTAAAAATAGTATAACAAAAATAAAAACAGGGAGAAGGGGCAGGTCTCGCCACTGTGGAGGGTGCACGCCGAGTGGGGTCCCAGTGAGGAAGCCAGGGCAGAACCTCTGGGGCTGTAGGAAGGTGAGCTTTCCAAGGCCATGCTGACCTGGGTGGGGGTCAGGCACCAGAGCCGTGCGCTCTGGAAAACTTCCCGTTGTTACTGCTTTGCTCCATCTCTGAGAGGATATCTGCCTGGCTCCATCCTGCTGAAGATGGACAGCGGGACAGGGAATGATTTAGTTCCGGAGGCAGCTGAGGACTAGGGCTGCAGCAGCAGCTCCCTGGGGCTGGGGATGAGCTGTGAGTGCTGTTCTAGCCAGAGACGCCCACCCAAGGGGAGAGGGGACACTGGTGGGCAGGGCCTGGTAGTTGAACCCAGCTGGGATTGAGGAGGCAGCAGAGTAAGGTTCAGTGGGCTCTTCTACTCACTGATTACTCTGAACCTCAGTCTCTTCATCACGGAATGGGGTATGCTGCCCACCTTATATAGAGTTGTGAGATTTTGAAATCATGTCTTCAATGCCGGTACATAGTCAGTCCTTAAGAAAAGGTGGGAGTGGAGAGAGTTTTAATTAAGGAGCTGGTCCCTTTCAGGCACACTTGGGGCATACTTAGGGGTGACAGAGAAAGTAACATTTAGAAAGTCATGGGCCGACCAAGTGGCGCGTTGGTTAAGGGCTGGCTTGGGACACCAGCTGTGAGCAGCAGGACCCCTGTTCTGATCCCACATATGAGGGCCAGTGACACTGCGCCCTCTACAGCTAAAATGGTGAACAACAGCTCAACCTGGAGCTGGGCTGCTACGAGTCGCCAGTGATGGCATAGGCTGCAGTGGGGCTGGCTGGCAGCGGGCGTAAGCTTTCGTGAACTGCCGTGAACCACCATGAAGTGGCCGTTCAATGGCCTGCAAGAGACTGCCTTAGCCCGGAAGAGTGCAATGATAATAACACCATGGGCCAGTGAAGCAACGTCCTCCACAACTAGACTGAAGAACAGAAAGACAGCAACTTGTCTGGTCCCCTTCCCCAATTCTCCAACGCTGTTCCCCTCCCTCAATTCCCCAATAAAATCTTTAAAAAAGAAAAAAAGAAAAAAAAAGTCATACTTAGGTTCAGATAAGCAGGGTAGATAACCACACACATTTATTTTCACTCTTTCGTGAACCTGCACTAGAATGACAGTGAAGGTTTTTTTTTAATTTTTTTGTAACAACTGATATTCGAATGTATTAAAAAGGTTGATTTAAGCACCTGCAGTGGTGACTTCAGCCTTGACTTCTGGCTCGGTGCTGATGGAAGCAGTCTGCTTAGCAATGCCAGAGGGCTGTGCGAGTCACTTGAGTCGCTTGTGGATCCTTAGCTGAAAATGATCCCATCTTAGAAACTTCCCCACAGGGAGATTTCCTGGTAGTGATTCCCAGAGTGTTGGGAGGCATCCCAGCTGGTCCTTTCAGTTTGAAATTCTTTTCCTTTGTGCCTCTGATCAAGTCAGCACGCACCTTCTCCAAGGATTTTACATTGTGGCTGGGTAGAGTCATTCTAATTCAATGACTCTCGCCACCTCTGGTTTCATGGGTGTCTTTCTGTTATCTGTAAAAGCCGCGGCTTCCTAACTGACTTGTTCCTCGGCAAGAGTGAACAGAGGTGAGTCAGGTGCAGGAGCAGATGGAACGGAACTCTTTTGGAGCTGTGACTGCATCTTCCTCAAAGAGCGAAGGGAGTTTTGTTTAGTTCCAAAGGCATCAAACCCTCAAGGACAAAGAACAGGAGAGAAGGTGGCATCAGCAACACTGGAAATCCAGCGCTGCCGAGTCCATGGGCAGCCGGAGGGAAGCAGAGCAGCAACTGATGTTTCCTTCAGAAACCCTAGAAGCTCAGGATTCAAGTGTAGGGCGGCCTCTGGGAATGGGCTGACGTCCCCTTGGGGGCCAGAAACAGGAGACTCAGTCTAAAAATCTTCAGCCTCCCTAATCCTGTCCCTGCCCGCCTCTGCCTGTTGACCGTCTCTTCAGCAGACATCTGGGATGGATGCTTGGTCTCCTGAGAGGTCAGAGAGATCTTTGGATGAGGGGTCCCAGGCAGATTGGGATGCCTGAGAAACGATTAGATGAACGTTTCTATCCTGAATGCTGAGCTCCTTTTCCCACTGACTTCTCCCTCGCCCGGCTCCTGGGACTCGGGCTGCCGCGCCTGTGTCCTCCATGCTGGAGAGAGCACAAGAAGCTTCTCTGGGAAAAACAGCCGGTCCTCTGAGAAACAAGAAACTAATATAGGCATTAAATCCTAACAGAATGCCATTGAATATATTAATATTAATACTCAGTGAACAAAAGAGCTCTGGGAAATGAAAAATCTCGTCACAGATATAAGAAACTCCACAGAAGTATCAGAAGATAAATTTAAGGAAATCTCCCAGAAAGAGAGCCAAGAGATTTATGCAGAACAGGAGAGAAGAATAAAACTATCAGCGTTTCAACTTCCAGTAGATCCAACTGCCCAGCAATAGTGATTGCAGGAAGAGAACAGAGGAAAAGGAGGCAAGAAGTCAAATAAGTAATCCAAGAAAATCCCCAGGGTTGACAAGGGTTTCTTGGTGGAAAGAGCCCATGGGAGCCCAAGAAAAGGGATGGGAAGAGACCCACACCATGTGCCTCACTGTGACACTCACAACCCCGGGACACAGAGAGCCCTGCAGCCTTCCAGGGTGGGAAGAATGGCTCGCATAAAGGATCAGAGCCCAAGATGACCGACCTTGAACTTTTCAACAGCGAAATTGAATTCTTAGAATACACAGAGGGAGCTCTTGAAACGCTGAAGGAAGAGACCCAGCCAAACTATCGTTTACAAGTGAGGATACCAAGAGAATTGCAAACAGAGGTCCACACAACTTGACCATGAATATTCACAACAGCATTATTGTAATAACCAAGCAGTGTAAAACCACCCACATGTCCATTGGTGGATGAATGGATAAACAAAAGGTGTTATAATCCATACAATGAAATATTATTTGGCCATAAAAAGGAATGAAGGTCTGATACTGATAAACATGGATGAACCTGGAAAACACTATGCTAAATGAAAGAAGCCAGACACAGTCACCTATTGTCTGATTCCATTTATAGGCGACATCGACATCCAGAACAAGCAAATCTGTGGAGACAGAAAGTAGGTTAGTGGATGACAGGAGCTAGGGAGAGGAAGGCAGTGGCTGCTCTTGAGTGTGAGGTTTCATTTTAGGGTGATGAAAATGTTCTGGAATGAGATAGCAGTGATGGTTGTGAATGCAGTAAAAGCAACTGAATTGTATACTTTAAAATGGTGAATTTTATGTTATGTGAATTTGACCTCAATTTAAAAAAATGAGGATAAAATAAAAAATACTTTCAGATATGTGAAGGCTCAAATATTTTATTTCCTCATGCACTTTTTCTTCGAAAGCTATGGGAAGATGTGCTCTATCAAAATAAATGAGCAGGGCCGGCCGAGTGGCGCGGCGGTTAAGCGCTGGCTTGGGAAGCCAGCGGCCCCGGTTCGGGTCCCACTTATGAGGGCCAGTGACACTGCCCTCAAAAAAAAAAAAAAATGAAATAAAAATAAATGAGCAAACTAGGAAAAAAGCAAGACAGAGAGCCCAGAAAACAGGATTCAACCCAGAAGAGAGGCGAAGGGGCCTCTCAGGGTAATGGCAACGAGCGGCCACAGGCTGGTGGTCTCACAGCAGAGGAGCCAGTGGCCAGTCCAGCCTGCCACAGATCACGTAGCTACAGGAAATTCTTCAGAAAGAACTGGATGGAATTCCCAATGCCTCTAAATGTCTTGGCAGGAGATGTAGACCTTTGAAAGAGTTTGGGATTGAAGTAGTATTAAGTCCATAAAGACTAGGCAAACAATCATAAAAGACAGTTATTCGTAGGTTAAAAGTTGTGCGGGAAAGGAAGAGTAACTACAGCCTCCCATTCTCATCGGTGAGCAGTGTTTCCTTAGTCATAGCACCTTCAACCCAGATCTGATCAAAATTAAGACATCACAGTGTGGAAAAGGGTGGAAAGCTGGGAAGCAGATGTGAAGCACTGGTAATACCTTCCTTTCTTTGATGGGAAATTGATGGATGACACCCAAACTTGAGAAGGCAAGAAGCAACAATATAAGCATATTATTTAGAAACATGGAGGTATATACCAAAAAATTCAGCTTAAAGAGTTAAAATGTTTGATTCTGAGGTGAGAAACTTCTAGGGCTTTTTAGGTCTTTAGAAGTATTTAACTCTTTATGTAATAAATAATTTTTTTTTTAAAGATTTTTATTGGGGAATTGGGGGAGGGGAACAGCGTTGCAGAATCTGGGAAGGGGAACAGACAAGTTGCTGTCCTTTTGTTCTTCAGTCTAGTTGTGGAGCATGTTGCTTCACTGGCCCATGTTGGTATTATCATTGCACTCTTCCTGGCTGAGGCAGATCGGTCACTGGCCATTGGATGGCCACTCATGACAGTTCATGGCAGCTCACTGCAGCCCTCACTGCAGCCTATGCCGACGTCAGCGACTCACGGCAGCCCAGCTCCAGGTCGAACTGTTGTTCACCATCTTAGCTGTAGAGGGCGCAGCATCACTGGCCCATGTGGGATCCGCACCATCGACCTTGCTGCTCAGAGCTCGCTTTCCCAGGCCAACTCTTAACCAACGGGCCACTCGGCCGACCCTAATGAATAATTTTTTAAAATGTAAGCTATTTTTATAATAATACTCATACTTATTGCCCTGTCCTATGAGTTTTTTTTAACTGGTAAGATACATATAACATAAAATTTACCTTCTTAACCATCTTAATGTGCAGTTCAGTGGTGTTAAGTATATTCACATGGTTGTGCAACATATCTACAGATCTGTTTTATCTTGCAAAACTGAAACTCTACTCCCATTAAACTCCCCTTTACCTCCCCTCCCCCCCAAACCCCAGGCCCTGGCAACCATTTATTTTATTTTATTTATTTATTTATCTTTTTGAGGGCACTGTTACTGGCCCTCATATGTGGGACCCGAACTGGGGCTGCTGGCTTCCCAAGCCAGTGCTTAGCCACCGTGCCACTTGACCACCGCCCTCCCTGGCAACCATTTTAAACCATTTTTAAGGATAAAAATTTACTGAGACTATAATATGTGCCAGACACTGCACCTACAGTACTTAATCCTCACAAAAACCCTTTTCGCTGATGAAGATGCTGAAGCTCAGAGAGGTTAGGCAACTTGCCCAAGTTCACACAGCTTGTAAGTGGCAGAGTTTGAATACAGGTCTGTCTGTCTCCAAAGCTCTTGCAGCCCTGGGAAGCACTGGTTATACCTGTATCCCTTCCAGCTGTCCTTAAAACTCTCCCCCTCCTCACCCCTGGCTCCTCTCTCCCTTGCATACTGGAAGGGAGGGATTGGATGAGCCTGGGCACCTGGGTGCCTGTGCCATCTCTGCCTGAGCCCACTGCATCTTCTGGACCTGAGTCTCTCTGTGTGCCAACAGGTTGGCGGGACGAAGACTGGTGTGGTGCGGTACGTGGGGGAGACGGACTTTGCCAAGGGCGAGTGGTGTGGCGTGGAGCTGGACGAGCCCCTTGGGAAGAACGATGGGGCGGTGGCGGGCACCAGGTACAGCGGGCTTCCCCTGGGAGTGCGAGAGGGGGCTCCTTTTCATCTGGGATGGGTGCAGGGGACAGGGATGGGGCATCTGAGGAAGCCAGTGTGAGTGTCTGAATGGCTGTGCCAGACACCATGGTATAGATGCTGCCTCTTCTCTTCTGTCAACAGCAGCCCATGGGCAGGTAGTGGGAATATCCCCATTTTACAGATGAGAGAATGGCGGCCAGAGAGGTCATTGCTCGAGGTCACACAGAGTCAGGAGCAAATGTTAAGAGAGGCAGTGGTCCCTGCCTTTCTTGGGTTTCCCTGGGTGATACGAGGTGTGGTCAAAAACTACAGTGAATGTTTAAGTAAAAAATTATTACAGTAAAAGACACATTGCCATTAATCCCCCTCAAAATATTCCTCCTTGGCTTCGAACACACTTATCCCATCTTTCTTGCCACTTTCTGAAGCAGTTCTGGAAGTCCACTTTTGTGAGTGTCTTTAGTTGTGCTGTTGTGGCTGCCTCGATGTCCTGAATCGATTCAAAACATTTACCTTTCATGGTCACTTTGGGGAAGAGCCAGAAGTTGCATGGTGCAGGTTTGGTGAATAAGGTGGATGAGGACACACCGTAATGTTTTTATTTGATAGAAATTGCTGTACCAGAAGCAACGTGTGACACGGAGCCTTTCCATAGCGATCACAAAACACGGTGAATGCTGCCGCTGGGTGCCATCCAATGGAAAGACATTGGATGTCTTTCCAATGGATCTTCAATACTGGAAGCAGTGCATCGAACCTTAGTAACAGCGTGTGATAAATTTCAACTTGTTCAGTGCAGTCAGATGAGTACGAGCTACGGTTGAGAGAGGTGTGTTTTAAAGTGTGCCGTAAATCATCCTCCATTATGACAAAGATCTATGTCACACATTGCTTCTGGTATATGGCAATTTCTGTCAAATAAAAACATTATAGTATGTCCTCATCTACCTTATTCACCGGATCTGGCACTGTGCGACTTCTGGCTCTTCCCCAAAGTCAAAATGACCATGAAAGGTCATTCGGTTCAAGGCAGCCACGACAGAGCAACTAAAGACCCTCAGGAAAGAGAACTTTCAAAACTGTTTCAGAAAGTGGCAAGAATAATGGGATAGGCGTGTTCGAAGAAAGGGGGGTATTTTGATGGAGATTAATGGCAATGTGTCTTTTATTGTAATATATATATTTTTAAGATTTTATTAGGGAATTGGGGAAGGGGAACAGATTGTCCTTCAATCTTAGTTGTGGAGGGCACAGCTAGCTCAGCTCCCAAGTCCAGTCGCCATCCAGCCACCCATCAGCAGCTCTCAGCCACTCAACTCAAGGTGCCACGTTCAGTCTTAGTTGTGGGTGGGCATAGTCCGCCATCACATGCAGGAGTCAAACCAGAAACCTTGTTGTTAGAAGCATGTGCTCTCACCAGATGAGCCATCCTGCCACCTGTTGGCAGCTCAGCGGCAGCTCAGCTTGGGCACAGCTCACTGGCCCATGTGGGAATCCAACCAGGCAACCTTGTTGCTCAGAGCTCTCACCCTTAACCAACTGAGCCATTCGGCCAGCCCATTATTTGTTTTTTTTTTCTTTTGTTTTGAGGGTAGTGTCACTGGCCCTCATATGTGGGACCCGAACCGGGGCCACTGGCCTCCCAAGCCAGCTCTTAACCACCGTGCCACTTGGCCGGCTCCCATAAATTTTTTTTTACTTAAATATTCACCGTATTGTTTGATCACACCTCATACAAGATACAATCACACAGTGACTAGCCTCCTAAAGCAAAGGATGGGATCACAAGTAGTTCCAGATTCTATGCTGTCTCTGATGAAAGGAAATTGACTGCCAGGGATACTTGGTTGAGAGGGTCTAAGGCTTTGTCTGGGCTTGTTGGGGTTGGGGGGACATGATGTGATGGGTGTGCAGTGTCAAGGATGTGAGACTAAGTCCAGGTGGCCTTCATTCCTGTACTGGCTGTCCGTGGGCTAGATTCTGTAGCCCAGATGAGGCTGTGACAGCTAGGCTGTGGGGACAGCCTGAGCGAAGACCTGAATGTAGGAAGAGTCAGGATGGGATGACAGTTCCAAGGTGAGTCAGAAACTGGACAGGACTGACTCCCCTGGTCCCATGTGGAATCCATGACCAGAGAGGTTTTATCTGTTCCTTTTTTTTTTTTTTTTTTTTTTTGTGGGCAGTGTCACTGGCCCTCACATGTGGGATCGAACCGGGGCCGCCGGCTTCCCAAGCCAGCGCTTAACCACTGCGCCACTCGGCCGGCCCTTGACCAGAGAGGTTTTAAGAGAAGAAAACCACTCAATTTCCATGACAACACTTTGCCTTCCTGTTTTTAAGATGGATATTTATTTAAACTCACCCTAGCTTTCAGAATTCAAGGGCAGGTTGGGCAGCACCCCCAAGGTGTCTCTCTCAGGCTTTTGCTTCTCTGTGCAGGGAGCCCCATGGGCAGAGAGCCAACTGGGTTTCTTGGGTGTTGGGGTGGTCCAAGAGCAGCCATGAGAGTGGGGCTGTAGATATGGCTGGGGGCATCTGAGTGGTGTGTGAGAGCCAAGCATAGTGAGCTTGGGAGCCCAGCAGGCTGGAGAGGATGGGTCCAGTCCCAGCTTTGCCACTTAACCAGCTGTGTGACTGTGGGCAAGTTACTTAACCTTTCTGAGCCTAAGTCTCCTCCTCTGTGAAATGTAGATAACAGTAGAGTGGTTGGGGGATGGAAATGAGTATTCTGGTATAGAGCCGGTGCTCAGTAGTTGTTATAACCCTCCAAAAAAATATATCCAAAGGCTATTCACAGTTACAAAGAATCTCAGGCCCTACTCACCTTTATCCCCTTTCTGGGAGTCCCATCTATTGGTCTTGGGATGTGGGTGATGGGGCCCAAGAATGAGCCTATGTGCTGGGCTCTGAAGATGTGGAGAAGGCAGGGGACGCCCCAGGCTGTTTGGCCATGATAACAGCATAAGTGTCTCCTGCTTCCCCAGGTACTTCCAGTGCCCACCCAAGTTTGGTCTGTTCGCACCCATCCACAAGGTGATCCGTATCGGCTTCCCGTCCACCAGCCCTGCCAAGGCCAAGAAGACCAAGCGTATGGCCATGGGTGTCTCGGCACTGACCCATAGTCCTAGCAGTTCCTCCATCAGCTCTGTCAGCTCTGTGGCCTCCTCTGTGGGGGGCCGGCCCAGCCGAAGTGGCCTGGTGAGGGTGGGGCTGGGGAGGGTTACCCAGGTGTGTGTCGGGGTGGAGAGGGAGAGATCCAGGTCGCAATCTGCCCCTGACTTGCTCTGGCACCAGGCATCCCTCATTTTGCAGTTTTTGAACAAAGATGAAAGTGCTTACCTTTGAATAGGGAAATTGATCCATTTACATTTATTGTTATTTTTATATTACTGACTTATCAGTAGCGTAAGCCCTTTTTTGGGAGTTAAGAGTCATATATATAGATCCAGGGCATGCCGTGCAGGTGCAGGGCAGGGGGTTCAAAAAGGCTGCCACAGCCACCCTGGGTGAAGGAAGAAGGTGAGGCTGCCCTTCTGGGCAGAGAGCCTACTATCCAAACTTAGTCTGGGGTGGGAGGTTCCTCCTGGCCCAGGAGAAGGTGGCCCACCATGAGGCAGAGCCCCAGGAGCTGTGACTGTCCTGGGAAGAGGGAGTTCCCTGAGCCTGAAATAATACTCTTCCCCCTGCATAAGTAGGCAGGGGCCAGAGTGCCTAGGGACTGGCAGGGGGAGGAGCAGCACTCTGGGAGTGAGGCAGTGGGGTCCCCCTCTCCGGGGAGGGTAGCCATGGGTTATCTGGCTAGTGCTCCAGGCCCCTGAGTCCTGCCTGCACCCACGCCTTCCCACAGCTCACAGAGACCTCTTCGCGCTACGCCCGCAAGATCTCAGGCACGACTGCCTTGCAAGAGGCGCTGAAGGAGAAGCAGCAGCACATTGAGCAGCTGCTGGCTGAAAGGGACCTAGAGCGGGCCGAGGTGGCCAAGGCCACGAGCCACATCTGCGAGGTGGAGAAGGAGATCGCCCTGCTCAAGACGCAGCATGAGCAGGTGAGTGGGGGGGGGTGTGGACACCCAGAGGGCACCAGCAGTCCCCCAGGCCAGGCTCGTAGGCCACTCACGCTCAGTGGAGAATGCGCATGTGCAGAGAAGAATAAGATATGCATCACCAACACCCCTCCTACTCCTGCTGGCGAATTGCCTCCCCGTGGATAGGCACACATACTATCAGAACCCAGATATAAACGGTGTATCTCGCTTTTTGGAACTTTCTTAATGTGAGCATTTTCTAGGTTGAGGAAAATGCTTCCCCGAGTGAGTGGCTGCCTTGCCATCTATGAGGGGCTCTGTGCTTGCCGACATGGCCAATCCCCTGTTGTTTAATTTGCTTCCAATTTCTCACTTTGTGTCAATAATAATTCAGGTACACATTTTTTTGGTATATAGCTATCCATAGTTCAGATCATGCTTGGGAGCAGATTTGGGTTTCAGGGAAGTAAGTCGTTGCTCATAGCCTTGAGTTGGCTGCTCTCACATGTCTGCTCTTCCCTGATGTAAGTCACCTTCATGGAGCTGGCTTGCCTCTCCCTCAGGTGTTGGAATTAATAAGGTCAAGCTCATGTGTGTGCTCTAGGCCCCATGGGTGCTGCGTCAGGGGCCTTCACAAGACAACGGGTTTTAGGCTCTTGGGGGTTGAAGGAGGTGACAGATATTGGGGTGCTAGGTATGGGAACAAGTAGACCTGAGTTCCCACAGGGTCAGCTGAGCCCACCCCCTTCACATTGGGCCTCACTCCATGCCAACTAGATCTGGCAGGGGAGTAGGGGTAGCTTGGGTTCCAGGCCCGACTCCTTGTGCCATCCCTGCTCCCCCCCGCCCCCCGTCCCAGCGCCCGGAGGAGGCTGACCGTGTCCTGGCCCTTGCTTGGGACCCAGTATGTTGCAGAAGCAGAGGAGAAGCTGCAGCGGGCCCGGCTGCTAGTGGAGAGCGTGCGGAAGGAGAAGGTGGACCTGTCCAACCAGCTGGAGGAAGAGAGGAGGTACGTGCTGCCCCTGCCTGGGCCGGGGGGACATTTCCTCTGAGCCTCCTCAAGGAAGACCAGGAAGAGCTCAGGCTCGGGACCAGCAAGCCCAGGTCCAAACCCCACCTCCACCTCTGCAGGGTGTGTCACCCGGACTAGTGACATGAGCTCTGCAGGCCTCAGTCTTCCCATCTGTAAAATGATGTGGGGATCCCCATCTGTACAGGCTGTTGGCAGGACTTATAATCCCAGCAAAGCACCGACATGATGCTGAGCACATGGGGACCCCACACTTGTTAGCTGCTTTCCTTTCCGACTGTGTGGGGTTCACTGTTCTGTCCCACTCACCTCGTGAGGAGGACGCCCAGCGGGGGGAGGGCGCTCATGCCTGGTGCCCCTGGGGAGACATGCACCTTGAAGGAGACACAATGTCCCCACCTCTTGAACCAGCTTAGGTCCATAGAGCACCCTCTGGGCCTGGTCCCATGCGTGGAGCTCACAGGTTGTGTCCAGAAGCTCAATTCCCATTTCACAAGTCAGGAAGCTGAGGCTCAGAGAAGCAGCAGCAAAAGAATACTTAAAACACCTTGTGCCCGGGTGTCAGCCCCCATGCTGAATGGTTTGCTGCAGCGTCTCTTAGTCTTACCATTAGCTTGGGGGCAGTATTGCCCCCATGTCACAGATGAGAACACTGAGGCTCAGAGCCGGAAGGGATTTGCCTGAGGCCACCAGCCTATTGGTGCTGCTACTGGTTCTTTCTGCCCTGGCACAGTGGCTAGTGGGATTTGTGGTTCCCTTTGTGTGGGGACTCTGACCTGGCTTGTTCCTTGACCTGGTGGGACACAGCTGAGAGGGAATGGGGTTTCCCTGGGTCCAGGAGACTTCCTTTGTCTCCTGGCTGGCACATAGATTTCTCTGGCTCCTTACCCTCCCGCGTGCAGAGATAGCCCTTAGCCCCCACCCCCACCCCAGGGTCTGTTGGGGGCTTTCAGCACGGCATGTGCCGCACAGGCTGTTGCCATCTGACTGGGGACAGGAGGCTTATTTATATCTGCCTAAGATGCTTGCTGGTCAGGGCCCACACGTATGGTTCCCATGGCAATGTGCCTGATGCCGACAAAACAGATCTTTAAGACATTGTGGGAGTTGTGTTCAGGAAGGGCCTGGGTACAAGTCCCAACATTGCCGTGTACTTGCTGGATGACCTTGGGCAGGTCTCTTGCCCTTTATGAGCCTCAGTTTCCTCATCTGTGTGCTGGGAGTTGTCAGGAGGCCCCAGTAAGAACAGCTTTGTGAGCTGTACTGTGCCTATGTCTCCCCTGTGTTATCTTGACATGGGGGTGGGTGAGAGTGTCTCCCTGAGAGCGGCCCCTTCCACAGCAGGGACTCTGGCCCCTGATTTGAGGCCTGTGGATGAGAGCAGGGAAAGAAGCCTACCCTCCTTCCCCTCCATCCTCACAGACTGCTCGATGTGGCAGTGTCTGTTCCTGCAGAGATGAAAACAGTGGTCCCTAGCATCACTCTCCTTCCATTTACAATCATTCTATCATTTATTCCCACAACCACCCTGGGAGGAAGCATGTCCCATTAAACACTCCCGGTTAAGAGAAGCCGGTGGTCTCTGCGTGGAACACAGGTCGGGGAAGTTGGGAGGGCTGGAGGTTTGCAGGAGGCTCTGCCTCATCCGCTATGGAGCTCTGGGCAGGTCCCCCCTCGGCTGGGATGGTGCCTTCTGTGTGGTCTCAGCGTGAACTCTGGGCCACCTGTGGCCTTGCTTCTCTGCCATCGCTGACTTGGGGAAGCCACTACCCCAGGTGAAGCCCCCTCAGCACCCTCTCCTCACCCACAGGAAGGTGGAGGACCTGCAGTTCCGAGTGGAGGAGGAGTCCATCACCAAGGGAGACCTGGAGGTAACAGTCAAAGGCCCGCCCCTGGATGGCTTGGCACCCAAGGCCTAACCCTTGCAGGGCAAATGGCCATGTGGGCCTGGCAGCAACTCTGGGGCCCCTGGGAGGGAGCTGGGGGGTTTCAAGGGAGAAACAAGGAAGGGTCAAAGGTCATACCTGGGGCTAATGGGGAGGGGTTTGGTCATGAGAGACTCTGGTGTCAGAGGTGGGAATCGCTCAGCTCCAGGAGCCTGAGGGGCCCTCCTTCCTGTATCCGGCTACTGGGTGGGATGGACCAAGGGTATCCACATGGCTAGGCCTGAGGACACATTGGCTGGACTCCCCGTACCTGCTGTGTTGGGTAATAGCCCTAATGGCATTCTTGGGGTCCTTAGTTCATCTTGGATCCCAGGCAAAATTTTGGTTAAAATTAGCTTGTTGTTTAGTCAAAGAGCTTATAGATGGGAAAACAGGCACAGAAAAACAAAGACCCAGTCATGGAACAAGTCAACGGCCACTGGGACCAGGGACCAGGACTCCTGACTCCCGAGCCCAGCCCATAAGGAAGGCCAGTTGTAGCACCTCCTTGGTTATAACACCTGGACAGGTGGACCTTTTATTCTCCAATCCAACTCACCCTTACAGAGCTGAAGGATGAGGGTGCTCACATCAGTTACTACTAAAGCACTCCACCCGCCACCCCCAGCCCCCTCACCAAACCATGAGGAGACCACAGGGCTCGTGAGGCCACTGTTGGTTGGGCCTCTCTGCTTCCTGGGAGGTGATGAGGGACAAGCACTGCTGGAGCTGTCAGATGGGGCAGGGGACAGTGAGTTCAGTCCCTGGCCACATGCTGGCCTAACCCTACCTGGCCTTGGCAGCCTCTTCCCTTTCCAAGCCTCAGTTTGCTCTTCTGTAAAATGAGGAGGTTGAACTAGGTCAGTGATTCTGAAACTTGAGAATTCATCACCTAGACAGCTTGTTGGGACACAGACGGCTGGCTCCAGCCCGAAAGTGGCTATTCAGTAAGTCTGGGTGGAACCTGAGAATTTGTGTTTCTAACAAGTTCCCAGGTGATGCTGGTCTAGGAACCACATTTGGGGAATCACTGCCCTAGATCATTCTGAGCTCAAATCTGAAATTGCAGTTGCTGGTTTTGTAAAAGAGCCATATTAAGACCCTGTAACTTTCGGTGTGCAGCCAAGGTATGCGTATGATGGTTCTGTCCCTAGGTGACTTTGGCTGGGGGAGGGACATGTACGATGTGCATAGGTCACTGCCAGCTGCCCTTTTGGAGCAGGTTTTTCTGCTGAGCTTAAAGGATGGATGTCAGGGCTCAACCTGGTATAGGAGCCCCAGCCCAGTATCAGGGTGTTGTCATAGATGTTTTCCTCGTAGCCAGGTGGGCAGGTCGTGAGGTTATGTTTGGCTGGCTTTCCCGCTGGTGGCTGCCTCCTGTGGGGGTTGGGGTGGGCTTCTGGGAAAAGTGCCTGTGGGTGCAAGGAACAGAGGCCCCACCTGCTAACTCCAGTCAATGGGGGGAAAGACTACAGGGAAATCTCACAGGCACTTCAGGGAACTGGAACAAAAAACAACATCAGGATCCAAGCTCGTTTTCTCCCGCTCAGGGTCCTCCCTCTTCTCGTGACTCCTGGTCAGACTGTATGTCTGTCTTTCTTAATATGTTTCCCTGTCCCTGGGCACATCTGACCCCTCTCCCTGCCACCCCCTGCTCCCCCTGCCACCCCCAGGCTCCAGAACCCACCATCTACTAGCTGTCTTCTTGAGAGAATCTGATTGGTCCCAGGCTAGCCAATGGGTGGGCTGGCTGGCTTTGAATCAGCTGAACATCCCATATCCAGTGGTCCTGGCCAGGAGATGCAGGGGGTGGGACAGGCAGTGACTCACAATTCAGTTCAAGGTCAGTAGAGTCCCATGGCTGCAGGTTTTATTGTGACCATATTCATTACAACTAGAAGGCAACTTGAATCAAAGTTCCACTCATTCCCACCCACCTTAAACATCAAAAATAAAACCCGGAACACCTCATTGAACTCTGGTCCTCCTCGAACTATATCACCCCATCTCTCTGCTTGTCCTCCTGGCCTCACTCATCCAGCCACATAAGGTGCCGATTCCAGCCTCTCGGCCTCCTTCCTGACCTCTGATGTTGGCCTGTCCAAGGGCTCAGTCTGGGCATTCAGTCTACACTTGCCTGTCAGTCTACACTCTCCCTGAGCACTTCCAGTCTGTGGCATGAACTGCCCTTTATAAGTCCGTGATTGCCCTGGCTCCCCTGCACTCCACACTGGCACACCTATTGGACATCTCCAGGACGAGTAAGTGAGTGAGAAGCACCTATAGCACTTACCTGGGGCTGCAGTAAAAAAAATTTTTTACCACAATTCAGTGGCTTAAAACAACACAAATTTATTCTTTTACAATTCTGGAGGCCAGAAGTCTGAAATCAAGGCATCGGCAGGGTTGTTCCCTTTGGAGTCCCTGAGCGGGAGACTGTTCCATGCCTCTCCCCCAGCTCTGGTGGGATTGCTGGCAACCCTTGTGCCCTCAGCTTGTAGCTATGTCACTGCCTCCATCATCACTGCCTTCTTCCCTGTGTGTTCCTATGTCGCTTCACATGGCCTCCTTATAAGGACACCAGTCATTGGATTTCAGACCCACCTGAATCCACCTCATCTTAACTAATTAAATGTGAAAGACCCGGGTCGGCCGAGTGGCTCATTGGTTAAAAGCTCACTTAAGAGTGTGAGCTGAGGGCCGGCTGAGTGGTGCACTGGTTAAGAGCTGGTTTGGGGATGCCAGCGGCCCCGGTTCGGATCCCACATATGAGGGCCAGTGACACTGCCCTCTACAGCTAACAACAGCGCCACCTGGAGCTGGGCTGTGCGAGCCCCGGCGACAGTGTAGGCTGCAGCCCCTGCTGCCGTGGGCTACAGTGAATGGCCAGCAGCCAGCGTGAGTGGCCGGCAGCCAGCGTGAGTTGCCAATAGCCGCGGTGAGCGACCATCCAGAGGCCGGCGACCGAGCTGCCTCACCCGGGAAGAACGCAGTGATGATACCAACATGGGCCAGTGAAGCAACGTCCTCCGCAACTAGACTGAAGAACGAAGAGACAGCAACTTGTCTGTTCCCGTTCCCCGATTCCCCAACGCTGTTCCTCTCCCCCAATTCCCCAATTTAAAAAAAAAAAAAAAAATTGTTAAAATACATTAAAAAAAAAAAAAAAAAAGAGTGTGAGCTGAGCTCTGAGCAACAGCAGTTTGATGCCCAGCCCGAGCTGAGCAGCCATTGAGCTGCCAACAGGTGGCAGGATGGCTCAGCTAAAAAAAAAAAAAAAAGTAAATGTGAAAGACCCTATTCCAAACAAGGCCATGTTCTGAGGCTCCAGGTGGGTATGAAATTTGAGGGGTGCTATGAAGCCCAGTGCACATCCCATATGTAACATGTCCCAAACAAATCTGTTCATTCGTTCCTGTTTCCCCCTAACACTGCCCCCCCTGCACCCTCATCGTCCACATCTCAGCAGTTAGCCCCAGAATCTACACAGTTGCTCAGGCTCCACAGCTGAAATTCACCTTGAACCTTCTCTTTCCCTCATCCCTCCATCAGAAATCCTCTTGACTTTGCTTCCAAAATTATCTTCACCCCATGGCCACCTACCTGGGCCAGGCCACAGCTGTTTTCCTTGGACAACTGCACAGCCCCTACTTAGCCCCTCCATTTCCGTTCTTTTTCCTCAACTGTCCATTGTTCACTCTGAAGCCAGTCTTTTTATTTCTAAGTAGAGAGGACGGTGTCATGAACCCCCATTTATATAACATTCAGTTTCGATGATTTTCAACTCATGGCCATTTTTGTTTCAGCTACCCCTCCGCCCCCCAACACACACACACACCAGCCCCCTCTCGTGTTATTTTGAAGCAAACTGCTGACATCATATGACCAAATCTGTTAAAAATATAAATCAGATCCTTTGTCCTTTCTGCTCACACAGCTCATGCTCCCACCCTAGATAAAACCCAGGCTGTGAAGCATGGCCCAGGGATGACCCTTGGGACCCAGCCTGGCTGCACCCCTCTGCTTCTGGAACACCCCAAGCTCTGTCTGCCTCTGAGCTTCTGCACATGCGGGTTCCCCTGCCTGGCTCGCTTCTCCTCCACCCCCTGCCTGGGTCGGCTGGTCCCTGCTTCTCCTTCAGGTCTCACCTTAAATTGTATTTCTTAGAGGCCTTTGCTGCCTCCTCGGTTTACCTCCACTTGTCCTCCACCTGATGCTCTGTCCCTAGCCTGAGTCACAACCTGAAGTTACCTTCACTAGTCATTAACACTTGTGTCCCTCCGCAGAATGTAAGCTCCTTGGGGGTGGGGACCCTGTCTGTCTTGTTTTCATGTCCCCAGTGCACCAACAGGGCAGAAGCATGGTCAGGTGCTTCTCCAGGAGTGGAACCCTGGGCTACAGGCTGGGGCCCTGCAGTGTGGTTCCCAAATGGATGGTGTTGCCGTGTTGCATCACGAAAATGTGTGCCACTCCCTGCAACCACCTGGGGACATCAGTAGCCTTAGACTTGGGGTAGTGTTTAATCATTCAGGCGGTTAGTGTTATTATTTTATTAAGTAGCACCTCAGTGTTATTTTTCATTTGCATGGAAATAGCCACTGTAACAGCAAGAGCCAGTTTTATGAACTCAGAATCAGCTGTTTGTTGAGAAGGCTTTGGTGCCAGGCCTGAAGGGACATCAAGAGAAGTGACTTGTGCCCATCACCTTCAGGAGCCCCTTGAGCAGTTGAGGAAACTCCTCCCCCAACTCATGAATAATAATAATTAAATAATAACACTGTCCCAAGGCGTGGCTGTGCTTTGGAGTGGGGTTGACACTGTGAGTGTGAGAAGGGAAAGAGCTGTAGGTCAAGGGCTGAGGCAGGGCTGGACTGAGCTTCCAGAATTTCAGTGGGGGCAGAGAAATAGGGAACCCCCCACTTCCAGAGCCTCCCCCACTACTCTGTGTGACTCCCCTCTGTGGAGTCAGGCTGGTTCAGGGAAGGGCGCTAGTGCTGGGACCCAGAGGTCTGAGCATGGGCCTTGTGCTACCCAAAGCTGCTCCGTGACCCTGAGGCCTTCTCTTTCTTGTGTGGCCTCTCTCCTGTTACATGGGGAGCCTGCCTTACCAGTGTTTCATCACCATGAACTCCAGGGGACTGAGAGGAACTGAAACAGGAGCGTGGTGGCCCCACTCCGTATCCCCAGGGGCAGAAGGGACGGCCAAAACGTCCACTCCACCTAAAATCTAGCTTCTAAGGCTGTTTCCCCCCAGACTCCTATGTTGACTTTATCTTAAGTGAGCACTGGAAGCAACTTCACTGGGATCCTCTGTAGCCCCTTGGGACCCCAGTTCTGGAAGTGATGGGGAAGAGTCCTCTTGGGGGGCACCAAATGAGGTTGCCCTTCAAATCATGAAGCGGGGGCTTTTTCTTGCCCATGGGGCCACCAGTACGGTACTTAGGATCATGCCCCATCCAGCACAGGTCTCCGGGCAGAGCTGCTGTGCCCCCCATCGGCGGGGGGGACGACAGAAGAGGGGCCTGCACTGAGGCACCGTTGTCAAACTGTCGTTTTCTGGATGAGACCGAGCATGGCTACTTGTTAGCACTACAGCATGCTGCCCTCTTGAGAGTGAGAGAGGGAACTGTTCGGTTCCTTTAGGAACATTCACAGAAATAAGGTCGTAGGCCAGACGGCATGAACATCTCCGTGGCTCTTGATGAACTGCAAGAGTATTTCTGGGACAGGTGGTACCAGTTTACACTGTCATCACCATCACCCTTGTGAGTGTTAGGTGTGTGTTCTTGTTTTCACACGTGTGCCGTGTTGCTAAGCCCTGCCTCGTCAGAACTGCCACACAGATTTAATTAATCTTGTTTCTCCTGGATGATGACGGGATAGGCAGGGGGATGAGGTGAGGGGCGCCCCTTCACTTCTCTCTACGATGACCTTGATCTGGGTGCTTGCAGATCTGTTAGGGAAACCCAAATGCCAGCCTGGGCACCCAGAGAATGTCGGGCTTTGTTAGCGTGTGAAGTGAGGGTTTGTGAAGCTGGGACAAAAGTGCCCTTGTGCTTCTGGGAGACCAGGCGTCCGCTGCAGGACCCCGGGGGGTGGGTCCTGACAGGGCCCGGCTGGGGCTAGGTGGTGGGAGGCACAGCTGGCCTCCACCAGGGAGGCCAGGCCGGGAGAATCGTGATGGGTGGGTATATGTTTTTAAACCTTCCATGTAGTTGGTTCATCCTCCTTCAGCTCAGGCCTAGGGGCCAGGAATCCTGGGTCATTTACTCGTCCGTCCTGTGTGCAGGATCCTGAAATGAAAACCAGCCCCCAGGCTCCCCATGTGGCGTGGGAGCAGCCTGGGGCTCCTCCCCAGGAGCTGCAAGGGGAAGGGCCACCTGGGGGTGACAAGAGGGGTCCAGGGTGCCCATTGCCCTCTCCACCAGGGTCCAGCTTGGGCAGGGTTGCTGCAGCCCGTCCTGTGCCCTTAACGAAACCCAGCCAGGACACTGAGGGGTGAGAAGCAGGCCCACTTGTCCCACGTCGCCAGACCTCCTCTCTCTCCCCAAGCCACCTCCTCTCCTTGACCTGTTCTGTCTTGTTCACGGTACATGACGCCGCCTCTCTCTCTTTCTCTCTTCCTCCGGCTTCCTTTCCCTGTGCCCTCTCCCCTGACCCCACCTCCCCACCCGCCCCGGGTGGACCAGACCCAGACGCAGCTGGAGCACGCGCGCATTGGGGAGCTGGAGCAGAGCCTGCTACTGGAGAAGGCGCAGGCCGAGCGGCTGCTCCGAGAATTAGCCGACAACAGGGTAACGCGCCCGCCGCCGCCAGCCCTCCAGCGCCCCTGGGGCTCCTCTGTTTTATTATTTTCTCTGTCCTTGACTGCTGTCCTCATTTTTTTTTTCACTTTTGCGCCCTTTCTAGGAGGGAAGCAGAGGTTCAGGAATGTGCATATGCTCCACTGCCATGCAAAGCTTATTGGGAGGAGGGGGCTTGGCTCTCTGTGACTTTGCTCCCCAACTGGTCCCATTGGCTGGAAATGTCCTGTGAGACCCTCCCCCTCCCTCCCTCCCTCCCCATGCATTACCGTGACAAGGCTTTGTCATGTTCAGAAGTTCAGATCCTCTTGGGAGCTTTCCCCCACTTTCATGGGCAGGCACGGAGACAGCCTAACCATGCCTCCCTTCTCCCAGCTGGAGAAGGCTGGAGGTCGGGGACTGTAGATCCAGGTTTCTCTAGCCTGGGGGTCTTCAAGCCGGCCTGAAGGAGGACGTGGGCTGGGGGAGCGAGGGTGTCCTCAGGACAGGGGTTTCTGTGTCAGCCCCAGGGTCTGACTGTTGTGATATGATAGGTCAGGAAGCAGTTCCTAGGCTAGGGAAAGCTGTTTGGGGGTGAGGTCCCCCTGAGTCTCGGGGCCTGGTTCTGAGTCCAGGCTCCAGGACCAGCAGGCCCCTCCACAGCCACCACACATGTCCCAGGGCTGGCCCCCTGTGCAGGCACACACATCGAACAGCTGGCCGCCTAGCCCGGTGGACAGCCCCACTGCACTTCCACTGGCAGCAGAGCTAAACAGCCAGCGAGCAGTGATTGGGACGTAAACAGTGTGGGGTGTGTGGCGAGTGGCAGCCGCTTTCTGCACTTCGGCCTCAGCACACAAGGGAGTGTGTGCATGCGTGCGGGCATCTGGAGACCCACAGTGGTCCCTCCACAGACCCTGACTGTTGCCAGGGACCATGTACACAACACATGTGCACGGAGGCTATTTGCAGAAACTGGCCTGTCACGGTTGACAGGTTGGAGCCCACTGCCAATGAGGCATCTTGATCTAGGGTTCAACCTGATTGAAAAATCAAAAACAGGTTTGTTGAACTATAAAGGTCAGCTTCAGAAACAAAATTTTTTTAAGCTTGTAAAAGATCTAAAACGTTTAAATACATTGTTTCCATCTCTACAACTGATTGACGTGATCAAGATGCGGGTTTTTGGAGAGTGGAGCCTCTGATCTCAGAAGGCAGGTCTGGTAGCATTAATTGTGTTCTGCTTTAAGGCATCCACCCAACCTTTCTTCAGCCACCCTCTCCAGACAGCCCCTCTGAATTGACCCATTCGGGCTGGGCGCCTTTTTAGAGCAGGATAATGCAAAATTCTCAATGTTGTCCCTGCCCTTTAAAAGTGACATGACCTGAAAGAAAGCTATAACCTCAAATAGGTGGTTTCATCTAACCACCGATTTGTCCCAAGCCTAGAGCAGCAGGGACAGCTGAGTCCCTGAATCACTGGGGTACAAACCAGGGGGGTCTTTCCGGGAGTTGAGGTAGGCAGGGCAGCTGAGAAAAACCAGCATTCAGGTAGGGTGGGCGCCCTTCCCTTCCCACGACCTTCCCCCACTGGGGCTGGGGCCCTCGAGTGGTGAGACACGCCCCCCGCCATGCCCGTTACGTCCCCCTCGCCCTCCAGCCGGTCTGTTGACCCCTCTCCCTCTCTCCCGGTAGCTGACCACGGTGGCCGAGAAGTCACGGGTGCTGCAACTAGAGGAGGAGCTGAACCTGCGGCGTGGGGAGATCGAGGAGCTGCAGCAGTGCCTGCTGCACTCGGGCCCACCGCCCGCCGACCACCCCGAGGCCGCCGAGACCCTGCGGCTGCGGGAGCGGCTGCTGTCAGCCAGCAAGGAGCACCAGCGGGAGAGCGGCGTGCTGCGGGACAAGTACGAGAAGGCCCTGAGGGCCTACCAGGCGGAGGTGGAGAAGCTCCGGGCTGCCAACGAGAGGTACGCACAGGAGGTGGTGGACCTCAAGGCCAAGGTCCAGCAGGCCACCAGCGAGAACATGGGGCTCATGGACAACTGGAAGTCCAAGCTGGACTCCCTGGCCTCGGACCACCAGAAGTCCCTGGAGGACCTCAAGGCCACCCTGAACTCGGGCCCCGGCGCCCAGCAGAAGGAGATCGGGGAGCTGAAGGCCGTGATGGAGGGCATCAAGATGGAGCACCAGCTGGAGCTGGGCAACCTGCGGGCCAAGCATGACATCGAGACCGCCATGCACGTGAAGGAGAAGGAGGGCCTGCGGCAGAAGCTGCAGGAGGCCCAGGAAGAGCTGGCCGGGCTGCAGCAGCACTGGCGGGCCCAGCTGGAGGAGCAGGCAAGCCAGCACCGGCTAGAGCTGCAGGAGGCCCAGGACCAGCGCCGCGACTCGCAGCTGCGGGTGCACGAGCTAGAGAAGCTGGACGCGGAGTACCGGGGCCAGGCGCAAGCCATTGAGTTCCTCAAGGAGCAGATCTCCCTGGCCGAGAAGAAGATGCTGGACTACGAGCTGCTGCAGCGGTCGGAGGCCCAGAGCAAGCAGGAGGCCGAGAGGCTGCGGGAGAAGCTGCTGGTCGCCGAAAACAGACTTCAAGCTGTCGAGTCCCTGTGCTCATCCCAGCATACCAACGTAGGCAGCCACCCCTCCTGCTGGGCTGTGTGGGGGACCCATGGGCTCAAGCACCTGGCTGGGGAGGGCCTAGATGCTGACTGACCTCTTTTCCTCAGCTCAGGGATGCATTCTCCTTGCCCCCAGGTGTTATACATGGCCTTGCAGGATTGGGAGGCTCTGGGCTCAGAGGAGCAGCTTCTCATATCTGTCAGAAGGGCAGCTGGCCTGGGTGACCCTGAGGATCCGAGGTGGTCTGAGCTGACCTGGCTGGGTCCCCCACAGACCAGGCCTGGGAGAGATGTACCTCAGAGCCCAGAACAGGCTTCCTCCCAGGCCCCAAGTCCCTGATGCACCCAGACATGTCCTGTTCCCGGGCTCCAGTGCCCTGGGGCTGGCAGGGATGCGGAGGTCACACCCTGCACACCCAGGGGCTTCCCTCCCCCACTCGATCGCTGACGTAGGGGATCTGAGGGTGGCCTCCTTTCTGCTAGGGCAAATGAGACTGAGCAACAGTTCAGCAGCCATTTCCCCAGAATGCAGAGGTCCCCAGAGTGGGGTCTGGGAGGCTGGAGGGGGTGGCCTTGGAGAGGCTGCTGCCACCAGGATCAATTTTGTCCCAAAACAAACATCGCGCTAAGGACACCAAGATCCCTGGTAGCATAGGCTGTGTCCACTCCAGTGGGGGCAGGAAGGACCTCTGAGTGGCTCCAGGCACCACACCTGGCCCTGTGTTGCCCCGTTTCACCTTCACTCCCTCTGGGTCAGTAATGGCTCCATTACATGGACGAGCCAACCAAGACCCCGAGACAGAGTAACTCTCTGCCCAGCAGTGACAGAGGTCGTGCCCAATCCTGCTGGCAGAGGGTACCTAGGTTGCCAAAAGTCAAATCTTATGTGAGGAGACAGCTATTATAGCAGCATGATCATTATCTGATTACAGACCCCACGGGTTCTTGAGCTTCCAGGCCCCTTTGTATTTTTAAACTAGCATTCAAGTAGTAAGTTTTCAGGAACTCTGAGTACAGGGTGCCTGTCGTGCCTGGAGTGCCCACTGCAGCTGCCTTCCCGCCCCTTTCACAAAGAGCCACCCAACATCCTGGGCCGAGA
The DNA here is from genome assembly GCA_033961575.1 of Aselliscus stoliczkanus. NCBI lineage: Eukaryota > Metazoa > Chordata > Mammalia > Chiroptera > Hipposideridae > Aselliscus > Aselliscus stoliczkanus. The sequence continues at coordinate 15,816,838 of CM066728.1, read as the reverse complement.
GGAAAGGAAGAGCTCCAGGTTAGCTTGTGTGATATGGCCTGATTGGCTCCTCGGGCCAGGGGGTCAGGCCGGGGACCCCAGGATCTAGATTCCCTTAGTGGGGGAGGTTTGCGGCTGCGGTGGTTCCACAGAGCGTGGGGGGCAGAGGACTGAGGGTGGCCCCCTGCTCCTCGTCACAGACCTTGGGCTGAGCAGTGGGTGGTGGCCGCAGGAAGACCACACACACGGGGCCTCTGGATGGACCCACATGCCTTCCAGATTCACAGGTTTAAGTCCAAGGACAACTAGATTTTTGGTCTCATATAATAAGATGGAAATTTAAAAAAAAAAAATGGTTTAGTGTGTACCTCATTTTCCCGGCCATGTATGTAAATAAAGATCTAGAGGGCTTAGTTAATCACAGCTAGTTAAGACTAAAAAGGGACTTAGGATGTATGAGAAGAAGTATGAGGAGCGGGTTGATGGAGGTTACAGCCTGCTCACCTCTGCTGCCCTGACCCACTGCATTAGACTCTGGTAAACAGCAAGCTCAGAAGACGGCCAGCTTGGGCAGGATGCCAGAAACTTCTGCAGAAGAAAAAAATTAGAAGCCAGTTGTTTGCCACACAGATGTTTTTCTTAATCAGTTTTTCGGCTTCTGGGTTTATTATTTCAAAGAAGCATTGGAGAGAAAGGAAGTAGTTCAGTCCCTCCGGGAGGCGGCTGTGGGCATGCTTTGCACACGCTGCTCTGTGGCATTTGTACTTGTTTTATGGATGGGAAACTGAGGCTGGAATGTTGATGAATACAGATTCTCGGACCAACCTTTTTAGGCATCGCAGGGGAGACATCTGTTTAATACAATACATGTTTTCAACAGAGTAAGGGGGAGGAGGTGTTCACACAGAAGCTGCACAAGCAGCCTTGAGGGCACTGGGAAGGGGCCGTCCTCCGTGTCAGGGGGACCAGACCAAGGACATCCGAGCCCTCCCCCAGAGCAAGTCCCTGAACATCACCTTGTGTAGGGGTGGAGTGTGCTTGCTGGGCTGGTGGGGCTGGGGGCAGAGAGGGGAGGCGAGCATCCCCCTTACAGGCCTCTTCTTTCAGATGATTGAGTCGAACGACATTTCAGGGGAGAAGATCAGGATGAAGGAGACGGTGGAGGGTGAGTGGCCACTGGGCGGGCGGGACGCAGGGCTTTCAGAGCAGGCTGGTTGGTTCTGCCTTCGAGCTCGGTCCCACTTAGTCTGGCATCATCTGCCGTTTGGTGAGAGGTACCTACTGCGTGCACAAGCTGCTCACCCCCCAGGTGAGGAGGGCTGCGGCTCAGTGCAAATATCTTGTTATCTGGTTGGTTTTACTTTATTTTTAAAATAGGTGTAAACTACAAATGGTTCAAAGGGCATAAGGTGAAGGGTCCCCTGTTCCCTGGTCCCCTTTCCAAAGCCACACTGTTGGCCAGCCTCTGTCCCCACGTAAAGATAGTCATACAAGCAAACAGGTAATAGACGGCACCATACTTCCTTCTCTGTTTGGCCCCTTACTTTTTTCCGTTTAATAATGTATCTCGGAGACTCTTCCTTATCATTACATTCTTTTCCATGGTGCAGAATATTCCATTGTGTGGAGCCACTGTCATGTATTTAACCCGTTTCCTACTGACGGATTGTAGGTTGTTTTCAGTCTTTGTCTGTTACAAATCCTATTACCTTCTCTTTCATTGGGTTCAACCAGTTTTAAGTCCCACCCGCTGTGGTTGAAAGCGTGTTTCCCCACAAGCCTTTGATGAAATAATGTCTCATCAAACTTGTGATTGACCCCTGCCAGTCTGAAAGGTAAAAGATGTTACCTGATGTAATTTCAACTCACCATTATCTCATTGTGAACCAAGCTCCATTTCCATTTCTACTTACATCGTTTGCCCATTTTTTTCCCTATTTGGTTATTGATCTTTTTGTTCATTTTTAGAAACTCTTTATATATGACATTATAAACATTTCCTCCCATTTGTGGTATGTCTTTTGACTTTTGTGGTGGTGTTTGCCATGCAGATTTTTTTTAATCAAGTTTTTTTTTTTTTTTTTTTTTTTTTGCTTCTGGGTTTATTATTTTTAAAATGTATCCCATGGTTTCTCCTAGTATGTTTTAGTTCCATATTCTATGTTTACATCTCTAATCTATCTAGAATTCATCTTTCTATAAGGTGTGAGGTAAGGATCTATTTTTTTTTTCCCTAAACGAGTACCCACTTGTCCCAACACTGTGTTTGAAAAACTCTTTTTCCTGTCTCTACTGATTTGAATTGCCAGCCTTATCATCTTTAAATTCCTTTATGTAACTAACTCTATTTCTGGACGTTCTATTCCTTTCCAGTGACATTTCTGTGTTCATTTGCCAATTCTACAATGTTTTTTATTTATTTATTTATTTATTTTAAGGGCAGTGTCACTAGCCCTCATATGTGGGACCCGAACCGGGACCGCTGGCTTCCCAAGCCAGCGCCCAACCACCGCGTCACTCGGCTGGCCCTCTATAATGTTTTAATTATTCAAACTTTGTTTGTTTTTTAATTACTGGCAAGCCTGATTTTTTCCTACTCAGCATTTTCAAATTTCTCTTGGCCATTCTTTTTTTTCTTTTAATTGAGGCAAAATGAACATAATATTAACCAGTTTAAAGCAAATATCCAGTGGCATTTAGTACATTCACAATGTTTTTGCAACCACCACCTCTGTCTAGTTCCAAAACATTTTCATCACTCTAAAAGGAAACTTCAGGGCCGGCAGAGTGGCTCAGTTGGTTAAGAGTTCGCTCAAGAGTGTGAGCTGAACTCTGAGCCAGCAGTTCGATGCCCAGCCCGAGTGGAGCTGCCGCTGAGCTGCCAACAGGTGGCAGGATGGCTCAGCTAAAAAAAGGGAAACTTCATACCCATTACCAGTCACTCTCCATTCTCTCACAGCCACTAATCTGTTCTCTGTCTCTATGGATTTACCTATTCTGAATATTTCATATAAATAGAATCATATAATGTGTGCCCTTTTGTGTCTGGCATATTTCACGTAACAGTATATTTAAGGTCTGTCCGTGTTGTAGCAGGTGGCAGTTCTTCATTCCCATTTGTGGCTGAGTGGCACGCCCTCACACGCTTAGACCTCTCTTTGTGTATCCATCCACCTGTTGATGGACATTTGGGCTGTTTCTACCTTATGGCTATTGTGAATAATACTGCTGTAAACATGCTTGTACAGGTACTTGTTGAGTACCTAGCAATTCCACTCCAGATGTATACTCAAAAAAATAGGTACTCTGTGTTTAACTCTGAAGAAGTTATTGCCAAACTCTCTTGGCTATTCATGCTTACTTTTCCAAGAGATTTTAGAATCAGCTTAACTAGTTCTACAAACATTAAAATCTTGTTGGTACTTTTATTAGTATTATATTAAATTTATAAATTAACTTATGGAAAGACTGATCTGAGGCCATCCAGTGTTGAATGCACATGACCAGTGACATGGGCACCATCATTATTATCTCCATATTTCACTCGAGGAAACTGAGAGTTAAGTTCCTCCTACCACATGGTATTGGATCCTCTCATTCAGAGTGGGCTACCTAGAGAGAGGGGTGGTGACCACTGGACCACAAGTGTTGAACCTGGAGTATTGATGGCCCCTCATCTCTCCCTTCTCTCCTAGGCCTGCAGGACAAGCTGAACAAGAGGGACAAAGAGGTGACAGCCTTGACATCGCAGACTGAGATGCTCAGGGCCCAAGTAAGTGGTAAGTTTCCCTCATGCAGGGCAGATGTGGGGCTTCACAAGCCAGTGGAGCATGGAGTGTGTTGGCGCTGGGTCAGGGTGCCCCTTGCACTTGGCCTTGAGAAGAAGGTGGCCTGGGCCAGTTCTCTTACACTGGACTTCCACTGGGCAGCAGTGAATGGGAGAATAGTAGCCCACCCATGGTCTGTAATATAATTGGGAGCCAGGTTCTCTTGCCAGAGGCTGTTCTATGTTCTGAAATTCCATCAGAACTTTTTGGTTTCTCATAGGCCACTTTGATATAATATATCTGTCCCAGAGGAAATACAAGGATTTTAGAATCGGGGGTTGGGGGGTGGGTGGGAGGAGGATGCCAGACACAGCAGAGAGCAAGGCACAGGGGAAGTAAGGACAGAGGGGGAAACTGGGGAGAGGCAGGGGGTCCGGAGTTTGTGATTTGGTGACAAACTGGCCCTGCTTCTTGTCCGCCAGAGTGCCAGTGGTGGTGCCCATGAGACTGCCCCCACTCCTGGGAAACGGTTCCCACCGCTCCCTCTGTCCAGTTCTCATCACAGTCACATGGCATAATTGGTCCCGACAAAGGTCAGTTGACCTCAGATTCCTCCAAGGCTTAGGTAGCTTGAGCTTTTCCTTGTCCAGGCAGCCTTGTAACGCCAGGTCCTGCCTTGGATGGACTGCCTCCCACCACCACAGGGCCCGGGTGCTGTGTCAGGGGTCCTGGTCTGCTTTCTGGGGCTGTTCTCTTAGCCCTAAGTGCCTGGCTCTGCAGGATGAGAGAGACCCACTCAGTAGAATGTGTCACTGTGACCCCTGGGGAAACAGCTTCCTGCCCGGCCATGGCCCTTGGGTGGGACAGGTTCCCTTCGTGATCCTGATCCTCGTCTTTCCTGCTGGCTGACTCTCAGCACTGGAGAGCAAGTGCAAGTCAGGAGAAAAGAAGGCAGAGGCCCTCCAGAAGGAGAAGCGGCGCCTGGAGTCAGAGCTGGAGGCCGTGTCCCGGAAGACCCATGACGCCTCAGGCCAGCTGGTCCTCATCAGCCAGGAGCTGCTCAGGAAGGAGCGGTGAGTCAGCCGTGGGCTGTGCGTCAGCCCGGCCTGGCCCTGCCACCCAGCTTTCCTCCCGCTGGCCCTGATCCTCATTCCATCTAACGCTAGCCACTCTTCTCTAGGTGGGCAAGGATGGATTGCGTGGGACGCGTGGCTGGCATCACCAGTGATCACCGTCCTCTCCTCTGATATGCTCAGATGAAGCCTCAGAATCCTTCTTAACACAGTTCTCCAAACAGAGCTTACAGGAAAGATTAGTGGTTCCCAAACTTCTTGGTTTCAGGGACCCCTTTAAAACTCTTAAAAATTATTGAGGATTCCCAAAGAACTTTTGTTGATTCGTTCTGTAGTTACCATATTAGAAATGAAAACTGAGGAATTTTAAGACTTATTTACTAATCCATTTAAAATAAGACACTGGGCCGAGTGGCACATTGGTTAAGAGCTGGCTTGGGACACTAGCGGCCCCGGTTCGGATCCCATATATGAAGGCCAGTGACACTGCCCTCTACAGCTAAGATGGTGAACAACAGCTCCACCTGAAGCTGAGCTGCTGTGAGTCCCCAGGATGGCATAGCTACAGCCCCTGCTGCAGTGGCTGCCATAGGCTACAGTGAGTGGCCAGCAGCTGGTGTGAGCTGCCAAGAGCCGCTGTGCGTGGCCATCCAGAGGCCGGCAACCGATCTGCCTCACCCAAGAATAGAGCAATGATGATACCAGCATGGGTCAGTGAAGTGACGTCCTCCACAACTAGACTGAAGAACAAAAGGACAGCAACTTGTCTGTTCCCCTTCTCTGGTTCCCTAACACTGTTCCCCACCCCCAATTCCCCAATAAAATCTTTAAAAAAAAAAAGAAGAAACCTATTGCATGTAACATGAATAACATGGTTTTGATGAAAAGTGTTTTCCAAACAAAAAATATCTAGTGAGCAAAGTGGCATTGTTTAAGCTTGCAAATTTCTTGATTGTTGGACTTAGTAGAAGACAGCTGGATTCTCATTTCTTCTAGTGCATTCAGTCTTTGCAATTTGTTGTTTTGGTTGAAGTATATTATGAAAACCTGGCTTTGCAGAGATACATAGTTGGAAGAGAGCATATTTTAATATCTTTCAGATAATTAATATGCCACGTAGCCCCAAGAAAAATATCCACTGTATGCTCATGAGCAATGACAGTGAAAATACTTTTATTATCACTGTGGAAATAGTTTTTTGGTTTGTTTGTTTTTAAGATTTTATTGGGGAATTGGGGGAGGGGAACAATGTTGAGGAATTGGGGAAGGGGAACAGGCAAGTTGTCCTTTTGTTCTTCAGTCTAGTTGTAGAGGACGCTGTTTCATTGGCCCATGTTGGTCTTATGATGATTGCGCTCTTCCCGGCTGAGGCAGTTGGTTGCCGGCCATTGCATGGCTTCTCACTGCGGCTCACAGCAGCTCTCACCAACTGCTGGCCGCTTACAGCAGCAGCCCATTGCAGCCTGCGCTGTTGCCGGCAACTCACAGCAGCCCAGCTCCAGGTCGAGCTATTGTTCACAATCTTAGCTGTAGAGGGCGCAGCTTACTGGCTCATGTGGGAATTGAACCAGCAGCCCTGTTGTTCAGAGCTTGCACTCTTATCAACTGAGCCACTCAGCCGGCCCACTGTGAAAATAGTTTTGACCCTTGAGCCCCCTCAAAGGGTCTTGGGGACCCCTGAAGTTTCCCTATACCACACTTTGAGAACCAATGAGTTCCAGTCAATAGACATGGTTTGTGTGACCTATACACGGCTTAAAAAAATAGATTACCATTTAAAAATCAGAAGATTTTTGGGGTGATCTGTTAGCTCGGTTGATTAGAGCATGGTGCTGATAATACCAGTGTTGCCAGTTCAACCCCTGCATGGGCCACTGTGAGCTGCACCCTTCCCAAAAGAGTCAACTATATCATTGTAGCATGAAAGCAATGTGTAACCAATGACCATGGCTGTTCCCCAATAAAATTTAAAAAAAAAATCAGATTTCATATAAAATTTAGATTTCTCCAGATTCTCTCTTTTTTAAAAAAGATTTTATTGGGGAATTGGGGGAGGGGAACAGACAAGTTGCTGTCCTTTTGTTTTGTTCTTCAGTCTAGTTGTGGAGGACAATGCTTCACTGGTCCATGTTGGTATTATCATTGCACTCTTCCCGGGTGAGGCAGTCGCTCGCCGGCCATTGGACAGCCACTCACGGCACTCCTGAAAGCGCGCGCCAGCTGCCAGCCAGCCCCACTGCAGCCTACGCCATAGCCGGCGACTCACGGTGGCCCAGCTCCAGGTCGAGCTGTTGTTCATCTTAGCTGTAGAGGGCGCAGCGTCACTGACCCCAACTTGCCACTCGGCCGGACCCAGATTCTCTTAAAAAATTGGAAATTCTGCCAACACTAGGCTGATTTCCAGCCTGGCAACAACCCTCATGATGAGTGGGCCCTCTCGGTCTCCTAAGTCCCCCACCCCCCTTCATTATTTTACTTACACCCTCTTCATGGACATGGTTCGCCAGCCCCTGTAAGCCTTTGAGCTTCAACCCGAGTTAAAGGAATCTTGTTGAAGTACAAGCATCTTTTTATAAAGGAAATGCTGTCTCCTCTTCTCCCCTCCTGTAAATATGACATACAAATTGGGAGTTTCTATGCTAGATTTTGCTAGATTTGCTTCAAATCTACTCTAGAAAATGTGGCCCTGCTCAGAAGGGAGATAAACGGGCACAACTGGGGAACACTCCTTCCCAGCATGAACCAATGACCAGCCAAGCCCCTCCATCAAGGCTCCACTACTCCCTTGCTCCCCTCACCCCTCCAAATCAGATATTTTATTCTCGTTGTTTAGCCCCGTCTCGCCTCCTCTGAGGAGCCTGTTGTCCTGCTCTCAACAGACTCATTCCTTCCTCCATCTCTCGTCACTTTTGCAATTCTTACCTTCTTTTTATGGGGACATTTCACTAAGTCCAGTCCATTCTTCAAGGCTTAGCTCATAGCCCATCTCTTCCCTGAAGGCTTTCTTGATTGAAAAAGGCTGCTTTGAACTCCTCCATTCTCCTATGGTGCTTAGGATGCGAGTGGGAGGTCAGCTAGGAATGTGTTTGTTGGCAGATTGAATGAGTAGAGATTTATTTATCTCACATAACAGAAAATCTGGGAGTAACTGTGCCTGAAAGTTGGTTCAGTGGCTCAAAATATCAGTGCGAACACCTTTGTGGTTCTCTTGGACTCTCCCTCATGGTTGCAAGGTGGCTGCTGAAGCTCCAGCCATCACATTCATAGCAAGAAGGAGGAGAAAAGGGAAGGTGCAGTGCCAGCAGACTTCCATTTTGTTCTCAGCTACCCATGGCCACCTAGTAAGGGAATTTTCCCCTCCTCTATAGTAGATGCAGGCAAGGGGAAAAGCTTAAGGGTAGTGTATCCTAATTTTTTATCCTGTGCCTATGGCAGACATTGCTAATTGACCATCACACTCTTTTCTGCAGAGCCTAGATGAGGCCTCGGAATTGTTCTCATCCCAGTACTCCAGGCTTATTAAATAGTTGACATGGGAAACAAAACTCATTTGAAATCAGCTATTTAAAATGCCGCTATGTGGGCCGGCCGAGTGGCACGGTGGACAAGCGCTGGCTTGGGAAGCCAGCAGCCCCAGTTCTGTCCTACATATGAGGGCCAGTGACACTGCCCTCAAAAAAAACAAAAAAAAACCGCTACGTAAGCTCTCTTGGATGATTTTTTTTTTTTTTTTTGCTTTGCTTACAGTTTTAGTTAAATACTCTTTAAAAAAAAATTTTTTTTTAAACATTCTAGGAAAGACCAAGTCCTCACGACTGCCCTGTCTCTAAATCCTGGCCCCTCTTAGGTGGGCAAATGGTTTCATGCCTCATGTTTCCACTCTGGCTCCTCCTGGTGCAGATGATATTAATAGCCAGTGTCCCCCTCGAGTGGCCAGTGTCTAGTCACTTGGGAAGTGGCTGGAGTGTGGGAGCAGAGGGGCCAGAGCTAACTGTAGCTGTTCTGTAATTCCCCCACTCCCCCACCCTCACCAGGAGCCTGAACGAATTGAGGGTATTGTTGCTGGAGGCCAATCGCCACTCCCCAGGGCCTGAGCGGGACCTGAGCCGCGAGGTCCACAAGGCTGAGTGGCGGATCAAGGAGCAGAAACTCAAGGATGATATCCGGGGCCTGCGTGAAAAGCTAACGGGGCTGGTATGTGGGGGAAGGGTGGTCTGGGGGCAGGGGAATACCAAGGTGGGGCTGGGACTGCCATGTTGTCAGGTCATGGAGAGTGGTGATCTCCCAGAGCCACCCCCAGAAATAGCCAAGCCACAGAGAGAGTTCTGAACCTCTCTGTGTCACAGGGTCAGTGACCTAGCTGTTGGAGGGGCCATGGGTGGCTGCTTTTGCAGACATGTGGCTGGCTGTGTGGCAGCCTGGGTGACACAATGCAAAGGGAGACTTCCTAAGAATCTGACCAATCCAGAGGGAGGGTGGGCTGCAGGGTAGTGAGCTCCCCATCCAGGGAAGTAATCAACCAGAAAGCCACTCTTTGTTTAGGGCCCTGCAGTGGGGACTCACACATGACTGTCAGGAAGGAGGGGGCAAGTTTGTGTGGGAATGAGGCAGGTGTGTCTCTGGACTATGGTGGATGGGGCAGCTGTGTCCTACTGGGTGAGAGAGGAGGTGTAGAGGGGACACTATGGGAGGGGTCAGATGGCTGGAGGTTAAGGGGTGATGAGGATGTGGGTCTGGGGGTGAAGATAAGGGACCCACATGGCACAATATGGAGGGAGTGGGGAGGAATTAAGAAGGAAAGAAGGGAGGAGACTGGATTTTGGGACTTGGAGGATGTGAGGTATCTGACAGAGCCTGGGAATTCAGGGCTGGGGACACCGAAGATGCTTCAGTGGGGACCCTCAGGTGAGGGAGAGAGGCCTGAGGGACATCCTGGTGATGTTCAGGCCTGGCTCAGAGATGAGGAGAGAACAGAGGAGTTTCCTGCCTAGAGGAGAGGCCACCCTCCCCCGACTCTCTCCCTCTCTCTCTCTCTCTCTCTCTCTCTCTCTCTCTCTCTCTCTCTCTCTCTCTCTCTCTCTCTCTCTCTCTCTCTCTCTGGCTGCTTCCAGGACAAGGAGAAGGCCCTGTCGGATCAGAGGCGCTACTCCCTCATTGACCCGTCCTCAGCACCTGAGCTCCTGCGGCTGCAGCACCAGCTGATGAGCACAGAGGATGCGCTGAGGGACGCGCTGGACCAGGCCCAGCAGGTGGAGAAGCTCATGGAGGCCATGAGGAGCTGTCCCGACAAGTCCCCGGTGAGCCGTGGGCCAGGGCTGGGCTGACCGGGAGGTGAGCCCGGTCAGTGTCCTCCTGGGGCATGGCCCTGTCCTGGGAACCCTAGTCTGAAAAAGGAATCAGCTCTGTCTGTCCTGGGAACCCTGGTCTGAGGGGAGAGACACAGGCATGCCCTCTGGGAGTCCCAGTCCAAGGGCTACATGGCTTTACCATGAGGATATCTCAGACTATGGGGAGAAACCCAGCCTTGCCTGAGAGCTTTGGTTTCCCCGGGTCCTGGGACCTCCATTCTGAACAGCTCTGAGATGATCTCGTCAGGAAGACCTGGCCCCCTAGTGGACGAACCAGGAACTGCTGCCTGGTGAACCTCACTCAGCCCCCTTGACTCTTATAGGCCATCGGCAATTCCGGCTCAGCAAATGGTATCCACCAGCAAGACAAGGCCCACAAACAAGAGGTAAGGGACACCCTGGCCCCTGGGACACACTGGCACTCCCAGTGGCCCTCCTGTACAGGCACAAAAAACCTAAAGTCACCAAAAATACAAAGGTGCTGCAATCTTGATTCAATATCCATCCTGCTTTTTTAATCTTGTTTCCCTTTTTTTTAAAAAAAAAAGAAAAGAAACTTTTATTATAAAGTATACATGCCTCTTGGGGAACTTTTGGGGGAAAAAAAACCCAAAAATATATAAAGAAGAAAATATCCAGTAGTCCTGCTACCCAAAGATGACCAAGGTTCATGTTTTTAAGCAATATCCTTCCTGAACTTTCCTAAGCGTGTGTGTATTGTGCATATATGTATACATGTACAGTCAGTTCTCATTATTCACCAATTCCATATTTGCAAACTTGCCTATCCACTAAAATTTATTTGTAACCCCAAAATCAATATTTGCAGCAAGTTTGAGGTCATCCTTGGACATGTGCAGAGCAGAGAAAACTTTGAGTCATGAGACCCACACGTTCCCAGCTGAGGGATGATAAGACCATGCTCGGCCGCCTTGTTCCAGATCATACTACAGACATGTTCTTTTCGCAGTCTATTCAGCGCCACATTGTTCCCATTGTTGTATTTTTTCTGGGTAATGTCTGCTGTTTAAAATGATGCCACAGGGCAGTGCTGAAGTGCTGTCGAGGGAGAAGACAGCTGTGTGCCTTATGAAGAAAATCCATCTGTTAAGCCTTTTTCAGGCATAAGTTAAACAGTAAGTCCTCATTGAATGTCGTCAATAGGGTCTCGGAAACTGTGGCTTTAAACAAAATGACATAATGCAAGCAGTTTACTATTGGCTAGTTAATATAAGCAAGAGTTAAGTTCCTGTAGTGTATTTCTGGTCACAAAAACATCACCAAACTTCTAAATAAAGACCCAACACACTTCTTTTTTTTTTTGTTTTTTTTTTTTTTATTGGGGAATTGGCGGAGGGGAACAGCGTTGGGAAATCGGGGAAGGGGAACAGACAAGTTGCTGTCTTTTTGTTCTTCAGTTTAGTTGCGGAGGATGTTGCTTCACTGTTGGTATCGTCATTGCGCTCTTCCCGGATGAGGCAGATCGGTCACTGGCCTCTGGATGTCGCTCACCGCGGCTATTGGCAGCTCACTCTTGGCTGCCAGCTGCTCACGCTGGCTGCGGGCCACTCACTGTAGCCTATGGCAGCCCACACCATCACCGGGGCTCGCACAGCCCAGCTCCAGGTGGAGCTGTTGTTAGCTGTAGAGGGCAGTGTCACTGGCCCTCATGTGGGATCCGAACCGGGGCCGCTGGCATCCCAAAACCAGCGCTTAACCAATGCGCCACTCGGCCGGCCCCCACACTTCTAATATTAAACATTGAACTAAGTGTGAGCTATGCATACATTTAAGAAGATGAATAAAAACAAATCAGCTAACGGCCAGCTGAATGGCGCCATGGTTAAGCGCTGGCTTGGGAAGCCAGCGGCCCCGGTTCAGATCCACATATGAGGGCCAGTGACACTGCCCTCAAAAAAAAACAAAAAAACAGGGGCCGGCCGAGTGGCACATTGGTTAAGAGCTGGTTTTGGGATGTCAGCGGCCCCCTGTTCAGATCCCACATATGAGGGCCAGTGACACTGCCCTCTACAGCTAACAACAGCTCCACCTGGAGCTGGGCTGTGCAACCCTCAGCAATGGTGTGGGCTGCAGCCCCTGCTGCAGTGGGCTGCCATAGGCTACAGTGAGTGGCCAGCAGCCAGCGTGAGCGGCTAGCAGCCTGTGTGAGCTGCCAATAGCCGCGGTGAGCGACCATCCAGAGGCTGGCGACCGATCTGCCTCATCCAGGAAGAGCGCAATGACGATGCCAACATGGGCCAGTTAAACAACGTCCTCCACAACTAGACTGAAGAATAAAAAAAGACAGCAACTTGCCTGTTGCCCTTCCCCGATTCCCCAACGCTGTTCCCCTCCCCCAATTCCCCAATAAAATCTTTAAAAAAAAACAAAAACAAAAAACAAGTCAGCTAATTATTTTCCAACCCACTTATTTCCCTTCAGGGTTGAGAGTGGCCAGAGCCTCTCCCAGCAGCTCAGGTACAAGACTGGACCCACCCTGGACAGGACACCCATTCGCCGCAGGGCTGCTCACACCCACACTCACTCAGACAGGTGTGCATATCTGTGGGATGTGGGATGAAACCAGAGAACACCCACACAGACCTGGGGAGATCATACAGATGCCATGCAGATGGTGGCCCCGGCTGGGAGTCAATTTTTTTTTTCTTACCAACATTATAACCAAATGATATTATATGTTATTCAAGGACCAGCTGTACTATTGAGTTCATTGTTAATAAGTCAGCAGTATACATTAACTAAGGTGTCTTTACACAGAATCACACATAAAACATGGTTATGTATTGACCAGTGATGAAAACATTGTGATCAGAGGTTCACAGGAACCTACCCCTGTAATTCCCCTGGGAGTGATGGCTCAGTGTTCACTAATTCAGCGTTGGTGGTGACTTTGTAGGACATAAATACTATGAATAATGAGAAACTGTTACATGTGTGTATATATATGTATGTGTATGTGTATATACATTAACGTTTATTTGGCAATAATTTCAAAATTACAGAAACGTTGCAGGAATGAAAATAGTACCCAGAAAGTCATATACCCTTTCTTCCATAACTTTGTAAACGTTTTGCCCCATCTGCTCTATCTTTTGCTCTCTATATGAAGAAGTGTGTGTAATACCTGTAATTAATTTCTGAACCGTTGGAGTATAATTGCATGTGTCATGGCACTTGGCACTTGAGTCTGTATTTCCTGAGGAAAAGGACATGATTTTACATAACCACAGTACTGTCATCCATCTCCGCAAATGTCACGTTGATACAAGATTTATTATATCCAGTCTACTCTCCATACTCGTGGAGCATCTTCCCTCATTTTCCCCTCAGTGTAAGATTCAGTCAAAAGTTGTGTTAGCTTATTGCATTTAATGATGTCTCTCCAGTCTTCTTCTATCTGGCACATTTTCTCAATTTTTCTTTGATTTTTATGACATTGGCATTTTTGATATATAGTCCCCACTCCTTTGGATAGAAGAGTCCTCATTTAGGGTTTGTCTGTTGGGTCCTTGTGATCAGACCCAGGTTCTAGATCTCAGGCTGGAGCCCCTCGTCAGTGCCGTGCCTTCTGCAGGCATCCCAGCGGGGCCCTGATGTCTGTCTGCCCTTTGCTCCTGATGTGGATTTTGATCACCTGGCCAGGGATTATCTGATTTCTCCACTGTGTAGTTACTGGTTTTTTCCTAATGAGCAGCCTGTGGAGAGAGACTTTAAGACCCTGTGAATACCCTGCTCCTCACCACCCCTCGCCCCCACACACCAGTTCATCATGATGACTCCTGCCTGAGCCAGTCTTTACTACAATGGCTGCAAAGCATCACATACATGATTTTTTTTAGCTGAGCCATCCTCAGCAGCAGCTCAGCTCGGGCTGGGCATCGAACTGCTATTGCTCAGAGCTCAGCTCACACTCATTTTTTTTTAATTGGGGAATTGCGGGAGGGGAACAGACAAGTTGCTGTCCTTTTGTTCTTCAGTCTAGTTGTGGAGGACGTTCCTGGCCCATGTTGGTATTATCATTGCACTCTTCCCAGATGAGGCAGTTCAGTCACCGGCCTCTGGATGACTGCTCACAGCGGCTCTTGGCAGCTCACACTGGCAGCCGGCCACTCACTGTAGCCTATGGCAGCCCACTGTAGCAGGGGCTGCAGCTATGCCATCCCAGGGACTCACAGCAGCCCAGTTCCAGGTGGAGCTATTGTTCACCATCTTAGCTGTAGAGGGCAGTGTCACTGGCCCTCATATGTGGGACCCGAACCGGGGTCACTGGCTTCCGAAGCCAGCGCTTAACCACTGCGCCATTCGGCCGGCCCCCAAGCTAGCTCTTAACCAACTGAGCCACTTCGCCAGCCCACCTGATTTTAATAGAGTAGATCACATACTCTGTATTCAATTCTACCTCCTGGGTTTTTTCACTGAATATTTTAAGCATAGGCATTTTCTCTCTTCTTTAAGCAATCTCTATAAATTCTATGTTTTATAAAATTATGGGTATAAAATTGATCTAGACCTTTGTGGGCCTGAAGGGTGCCTGTGACTCCCATGACTGTCATGTGTTTGCCTGAGTATTATGTTTTAAGTGTGTGGTCCCCACCCCACAGTTAACCCCTGGCCTTCATCCACAGTCTTAGAGGCCTCCACCTGGTGGGAGGAGCCCAGCACTGGCTCTGTCCCTGGCTTGCTGAGTGACCTTGGCCAAGTGAGCCTGGAGCGGTGGAAGGGACTCATCCTTCCAACCCTGATAGTAGAGCCCCCGTCCACAGGTGCTCACCTAGGGACACAAGAGCCTTGGCCACAGACTCTGCCAAGGGGCAGGCCTGCGGGTGAGGGGCGGCGGGGAAAGGAGGGGGCCCTGCATCAGACCTGTGAGC
Organism: Aselliscus stoliczkanus; assembly: GCA_033961575.1. Taxonomy (NCBI): domain Eukaryota; kingdom Metazoa; phylum Chordata; class Mammalia; order Chiroptera; family Hipposideridae; genus Aselliscus; species Aselliscus stoliczkanus. The sequence goes on along the minus strand of CM066728.1, from coordinate 15,801,779 downwards.
AGGGTAGAGGCATGGTGATGTGGGGGGATGTGGCAGGGCTGTATCTGCCACCTGTGCCTGCAGCCCCGGGAGCTTACGTCCATACCTTGTGTGGCCTGTAGGGTCATCCCAGTTTACAGACATGAAAACCAATGCTTGGAGTCTTAACCTCCAATTTTCATTTTCTTGGTTCCAGCCTCCACACAGGCACTCAGGGCTCTTTGTAAACCCATCCACTCTCACTCGCCTCTTCCCCTCACCTTTCCCTAAACAGCTCCCACCCTACCTGCTGTCTCACCGTGCCTCAAACACGCAGCAAAGAGACGTTTCCTGCCACAGGGTCCTTGCCCATGCATTCCCTCTAATGGTACAGGAGGGCTCTTCTCCCCCAGCCCTGCCTCCCTTTCCTACTTGCCCTGCCCCCGCCCCCCTCCACTCCTGGAAACACTTGATGATCATGCCCTTGCTCTCTCCAGGATAAGCACTGACCCTGACGGATACCTTGGAGCGGCCCCGTTGGCGTGGGAGCCCCACCATTCTGCCCCAGCGGCACCTCCAGACAGGGGCCGGGACTGTCACTTTGGAGACAAGAACAGTGTTTGTAACAATAACATACCCACCGCCGTGGACAATCCCCCACCCCAGACCCCCTGCCGGACCAGGAGGCTTCCTCAGCACGACTTTCTACAGAAAGCGGTACAGCCCTGGCCTGGCCCCCGGACCTTCAGCCTGGACATCAAGGACAACCTGGCAGCTTTTGGCGTTTGGGAAGCCTGAGGCAATCCAGCCAGGCTCTTCTCCCCAGAACGAGATGACCTGAGGACCATCTTGGTGCCCTGGACATGTCCCTGCTCTCCCTTTCTTCCCCTCCTTCTCCTGGGTCCCTATCTGACCCCAGAGAGCCGTTGTCCCAGGAAAGGGTCAGAGGATGTCCAGCCTCTCCTTGCAGGCACTTGGAGGGAAGTCCAGTCTTCAGAAGCCAGGGGGAACCCCTTTTCTGTAGCCACTTCCAGACCCAAGCAGTCCCCAGGGCTGTTTGTCCCCACATCCTGAGCGTCCTTCCAGCACTGGTACAAGTTCCTCTCAGCCCACCTGCCCAGTGAGGTCCCGGGTTCAAGGTGTTGGAGGGCAAGGTCCTTTTTCCCTCCAACACCACACATACTTACACACAGCTCCAAGCTGCTGGCCCAAGGGTGGTCACCAAGGCCAGGAGCCACAGTATTAGGAAAGTTTGGAAGCCCCTTCCCTTACCCCCGCCCCCCCCTGACCTGGCTTGAAGCTGGAACAAGCCGTGCACAGGGGAGCTCAGACCAGAGCTCTGGGTTGACTAGATGTTCCAAAACTGGGCTTCTGTCCTGTAGGTGTGCCAGTGCAGGCCACCCACTGACCCTTGGCCCACACGCACTCGGGTCACACATGCCCACGTGGGCATGCAAGCGGGGTGTTTGGAGTCAGCCACGCTCAGGCCACACAGAAGCACACACTTGGGTTCCAGGACTGAGCCCCAGGCTTGGCAGAGCTGTGCCCGCACATACCACAAGCATTCCTGCAGCCTGGCTGTGCACATACCCAAGTCCTGTGGGTGAGTGTTCAGGGGTGTGTGTGCCATGCACATGCACCAGTGCACGGGTACCAGCAGCCCCATTCCAATCTTACCAGGCACCCGCCCAGAGCTTCTTAAGTCCTGTTCTCCAGGAAAAGAACCTAAGGGATGTTGTTGGCAAGAAAAATCTAACCACCTCTCCCTCTCCCTCTCAAGCCCTGCTGAGTTTCTCCAGGCCTGTGTGTGGCGGGAAAAGCCAGCTTTGGCCCCACAGCGCCGACCTCCAAAGCTAGAGGGTCCGCAGGTTATGCCTTGTGCCACAGCACCACCACAGAGGGTCTGACCTGCCTCCCCAGCTCAGGGAGAGTTTTCAGCCCCATTGGGGCTGCAGGGGACAGCCTGGCATCCCATCATGGCGTTCCTGAGGTGTGCCAGAGTGGGTATGCAGTCTGTTCCCTGGGAGCAGCCCAGGTAGCCTCTGAGTGTTCCTCAGTACAGGTGGGTGGTGCCCATCCTGGGGGCGGCCAGTCTGTCCCATCGGCCCCTGCCCTCTCCCCACTGGCTTTTAGTAGCTCTCGCATGCGGTTTTATTAACAACAGTCTAGAAACATGCTTTAGTGACCTAACAGAGTCAAATACTATTTCCAGCAAAATCAGGCAGCTCACCCAACCACAGGAGGCCTGACTAGTCTACTAACCGCCAAAGGCCCACACCCGGAGGAGCTGAGCCCCCGCGGGCTTGCAGGAGGCAGGTGTCCAAGAAGCGACTTCCCAGTGAGCATCTCGGCCTGCCCAGTGTGGACTCAGCCATGCCCCTTCCCCTTGTCCTCCCTGCACCCTTCCCCTCCCAAAGTGGAATTGTTGAAGTGTGGCAAGTCCGTGCTCGAGACAATAAAGCTTGTGACTGAGGTCCAGGACCCCTCCCGTTGTCTGCTCCTCTCTGTTGGTGCCCTGAGCTCTCCTATAGTCTCCCAGATTGTGGGCACCCTGGTCCTGACACTGTTCCTGATGGGCTGCTTGACTCAAATGTGAATGGCTGATGAGGGCCTGGCATTGGAGAAGCCCAGAGCTGAGCTGCCTTGTTTGGATTTGAACCTGTTAGAGTTGTAAGTGAGCCTGCAAGAAAAATATGAAAAACTTCCCCACTAGGCAAAATTAGAGGTAGATCAGCTGTTACTGTTTGTTGAGTTAGGTGAGAACACTTACATCAATGAGCTCATTGTCTCATCTGCAGCAAACTGTAGGTCAAATGAACAGTCAACGTTTGCAAGCTTTGGCGGCATTTTACAGGCTTTATAGTTGAGGCCGCCTCCCTGGAGACTGAACAAGGCTCTCGAGGCTAACGGCCGAGTGTCTGAGGCTAAATGGCCGAATGTCCGAGGCTAAATGGCCGAATGTCCGAGGCTAAACGGCCGAGTGTCCGAGGCTAACGGCCAAGTGTCCAAGGTTAACTGCAGAGTGTCCTGAAGCTTCATGCTGCTTCTCAGGATCCGTAGCAGCACAGTCCTTGAGGAGGAGGTGGGACCGCACAGGGGAATAATAGTTGAAGGAAAGGGCTGAGTGCACAGGTGCGGACAGGGCTAAGAGAGCTCACAAAGGACTGGGGAGCCATCACTGCCCTGAAGGGGCAAAGCAAAGGGGCTGTGGCTGAAACTGGGCAAAAGCTGCTGCTGTGGAGAGGACCCCAGCACGAGGTGTGGCCCAGCAGGGGAGGAGCTGGAGAACTAATTAGCCCTGCCTCCTGCCCTTCTGCCATCCCTCCCCGTAGCTGAATCCAACCCAAAGCCAAGATAAGGGGGCCTGTTAGAGGGCGAGAGGCCAGCCCCTGGGGCACAGCCAGGACAGTAGGCAGTGCAGAGTGGGGGTGGGGGTGGGGACAAATGGAGAGCTATCAACACAGTCTCCATAACGAGACAAATCTGGGATAGATTTAAACATTGCCCTGTTTTCTGGGCTTCTGCCTAGAATATAAATGGTCTCTCTCCTTCCAGAAATTTCTTACCAGCCCAGCATTTGAAATTCAAAGAGCTGCTACAAACAAGATTCTTTCCTCTTAAGGCTTACCAAACGCCACTGTGACCTATGGTTTCTCTTCAGAAGCCTGAGGTGCTGACTTAGCCCCCGTCACTAGTGGTAATGACACTAAATGTGTCCTATGTTTTCTCAGCCAGTTTAACCTTGGTGGGAACTTCACACCTCCGGCATGCTGTCAGAGAAAAGCCAGGGCCCCACCCACTCATGGCTCCGGGCCAGCAGTCAGGGTAACCATGGGTTAGCCGCTTTGGGAGGAGGGAGGAGGAGGATAGCAGGCAGGGACCGTCATGGGGAGAGTGGGGGGCTAGCCTCTCCAGTGAAGCCTGGGGACAAGATTCCAGCACCAGGTTTACTTACTGTCACCAGGGCTGAGAGGGCTTGAAACAAGGCCAAATGACAAAGGGCTTGAGTCTCACAGGAGCTCTTTGAGCCCTTGTCTGCCCTGGATGAGACATGGAGCAAGTGCAGGGTGGAAGGAGGACACCTGACAGAGGACGAGAGACCTCCTGAGGCAGGAGGTGGCCATGATATACTACTACCCAGAGCGACCCTCGAGCTCCCAGCCTCAAGGGCAGGAAGCCCCAGGCATGTGTGGTGTGGGGGGCCTCAGGGAGGGGTGTGCAAAGCCCAAGGCCTGGAGGGCAGCCTTGATGCTGCAGAGCTGCGACACTGTGGGGAGTCATCTCTGACAGCACCAGCCTGGAAGAAGCTCAGGCACTGGACACCTGTGGGGTTTAGCCCAGCCCATGACCCTCTGGCTGTGCAGCCCAGGCCATTGCTCTACTTCCTGTGCCTTGGTTTCCTCATCTGTGAAATGGAAAAAATAAAGCCCGTCTTGTGCACCATGGTGTCTAAATGAGACCCCAGAGCAGGCCTTAGACCGAAAGCCCTGCCCCGTTGTTTCTTCCACTCTCCCAGTCTAGCAGGGAAGTTGGCCCTCCTGCAGGAGAGCACCTGTGGGGCCCTGGGAGCCTCAGCCAGTTGGGCCATGGTCCAGGTTAGGGGCCAGCAGATCACTCACGTGATGTGAAGGAGCCCCGAGAACTCAGCGCAGCTCCTCACCCCTACCACAGGCATCCCTGCATTGACGCCCTAGGAGCCAGTAGGCAAGCGGCCCCCAGGGTCCAGTCTGGCCGATGGGCTGGAACCCAGCTGCTCTGGACAGAGAGCATCCCCACACCACCCCTGTATTGACTTTTCTAACTTTTAAATGTTCAGATAATTCCAGACTTTAAAGAACTGCAAAAACAGTAGAGTTCCCATATACCCTTCACCGACTTCCCCTCATGTTATCCTTCTGTACAGCCACATTGCAGTGATCCAAACTAGAAAACTGATGTTGATAGGATGCTATTGACAAGAGTACAGACTTTGGGCCGGCTGAGTGGTGTGTTGGTTAAGAGTTGACTTGGGACTCCAGCTCTGAGCAGCAGGGCCCCGGTTCGGATCCCACATGAGGGCCAGTGACGCTGTGCCCTCTGCAGCTAAGATGGTGAACAACAGCTCCACCTGGAGCTGGGCTGCTGTGAGTCACCAGAGACGGCATAGGCTGCAGCCCCTGCTGCAGTGGGCTGCCATAGGCTACAGTGAGTGGCTGGCAGCCAGCAAGAGCAGCAGGAGCAGCAGCAGCCTGCATCAGCTGCCTTGAGCCGCTGTAAGCGGCCATTCAATGACCAGTGACCAATCTGCCTAATCCGGGAAGAGCGCAATGACGATACCAACATGGGCCAGTGAAGCGACGTCCTTCACAACTAGACTGAAGAACAAAAGGACAGCAACATGTCTGTTCCCCTTCCCCGGTTCCCCAACGCTGTTCCCCTCCCCCAATTCCCCAGTAAAATCTTAAAAAAAAAAAAAAAGAGTACAGACTTTATTTGGATTTCACTAGTGTTTCCTCTAATGTCCCTTTTCTGTTCCACGTTCCCACCGAGAACCCCAGGGCACATATATATCATATCGCCTTACTCTCTAATCGGAAACAGTTTTTCAGACTTTCCTGGTCTTTCATGACCTTGACACATTTGAAGAGGCACTGAACAGTTATTTTGTTGAATGCCCCTCAGGTTGGCTTGTCTGGTGTTTTCTCATGATTAGACTGAGCGTGGCGGTGATGTGCCCTCTCAGTGCACCATATCAGGTCCCTGATTTTGACATGTCTTATTACTGGTGATGATCACCTGATGTGTGCCAGGACTCTCCACTGTCAGGTTACTCTTTTTTTTCCTTTGTAATTCATAACTATTTGGGAGGAGATACTCTGAGATTATGCAAACGCCCATTTTCTGCTTAAACTTTCACTGCTGGTTTGTGGATCTTGCAGACTATTGTTACTGTAATAGTCTAACAGTGATTTTCTAGTTTCCTCATTCTTTCTCCATTTATTAACTGGAATTCTTCTGTAAGGAAGAGTTGTCTCTTCTCCCCTGTTTGTTTATTTAACCAGTTGTTTATTTAAATCACTACGGACACATGGATATTTATTTTACACTTTGGGTTATTATCCAATACTATCATTTAATTTACTTTGTTGATCAAGCTTTGGCCATCAAGAGCCCTTTCAGTTGACTCACGTGTGTCTTTGACATGCCCTATCCTTTTGTTCCTTTTGTTTTTTAAGCACTTCCTTTATTTTCTGTACCACAATATGCTCCAAACTTAACTTCTATTCTCCCTGCCACAGTCCTGGAATCAGTCACGGTGCTATGAACTGAAAGTACAAGCATCTAAGGGAAAAAATAGATTCATTGGACCTCATCAAAATTTAAAACTTTTTTGTGCCAAAGGGTACTTACCAAATGTGAGAAATGTTTGCATGTCAGGTACCTGATAAAGGCCTAGCATCCAGAATACATAAGGAACACTTTCAAGTCAACAAGAAAAAGACAAATAACCCAGTTGGAAAATAGGCAAAGGATCTACATACACATCTTTCCAGAGCAGGTATATAGATGTCCAATAGCACATGAAAAGCTGCAGAGCCTCATTAGTCATCAGGGAAATGTAAATCAAAACCTCACTGAGAGGGCCAGCCGAGTGGCGCAGTGGTTAAGAGTTGGTTTTGGGATGCCAGCGGCCCCGGTTCGGATCCCACATATGAGGGCCAGCAACACTGCCCTCTACAGCTTACAATAGCTCCAGCTGAAGCTGGGCTGCTGTGAGTCCCCAGGATGGCATAGCTGCAGCCCTGGCTGCAGTGGGCTGCCATAGGCTACAGTGAATGGCCTGGCAGCCAGCGTGAGCGGCTGGCAGCCAGTGTGAGCCGCCAATAGCCGCGGTGAGCGACCATCCAAAGGCCGGTGACCGATCTGCCTCATCCGGGAAGAGCACAATGATGATACCAACATGGGCCAGTGAAGCAACGTCCTCCACAACTAGACTGAAGAACAAAGGACAGCAACTTGTCTGTTCCCCTCCCCCAATTCCCCAATAAAATCCTTTAAAAAAAAAAAAAAAACCTCACTGAGATATCACTTCACACCCACTAGGATAGCTAAAGAGAAAAGACGAACACTAACAGGTGTTGGCAAAAATGTGGAGAAATTAGAACTCTCACACACTGCTGGTGGGAATGTAAAGTGGTCCAGCCATTTTGGAAAATAGTTTGACAGTTCCTCAAAATGTTAAATATAGAGTTACCATATGACCCAGAAATTTTACTCCTAAGTACATACCCAAGATAAATTAAAACACATCCTCTCAAAGATTTGTATACAAATGGTCATAGCAGCATTTTTTTATAATAGCCCGAGTGGAAACAACACATGCCGATCAACTGATGGATGGATAAACACAATGTATATCCACACAATGGAATATTGTTCAGCCATAGAAAGGAATAAAATACTGATCCATGCTACAATGTGGATGAACCTCCAAAACGTTATGCTAGGGCCGGCTGAGTGGTGCGGTGGTTAAGCGCTGGCTTGGGAGGCCAGCGGCCCCGGTTCAGTCCCACATATGAGGGCCAGTGACACTGCCTTCAAAAGAAAAACGTTATACTAAGTGAAAGAAGCCAGACACAAAAGGTCACACATAATCTGCATCCATTTATAGGAAATATCCAGAATAAATAAACCCATAGAGACAGAAAGCAGATGGCTGGTTGCCGAGGTCTGAGGGGACAGGAGAAGTGGGGAAGGACTGCTCAACGGATATGAGACTTACTTGGGAGGGATGAAAATGTTTAGGAACTAGATAAAGGTGGTGGTTTCACAACTTCAGGATGTGCTGAAAGCCACTGAGTGCCTCTTTAAAATGATTAATTTTATGTTATGTAATTTTCACTTAAATAAGTTTTTTGGTTTTTTTAAAAGATTTTATTGGGGAATTGGGGGAGTGGAACAGCGTTGGGGAATCAGGGAAGGGGAACAGATAAGTTGCTGTGTTTTTGTTCTTTAGTCTAGTTGCGGAGGACGTTGCTTCACTGGCCCATGTTGGTATCGTCACTGCGCTCCTCCCGCATGAGGCAGATCGGTCGCCGGCCTCTGGGTGTTGCTCACCGCGACTATTGGCAGCTCACACTGGCTGCCAGCCTCTCACGCTGGCTGCCAGCCACTCACTGTAGCCTATGGCAGCCCACTGCAGCAGGGGCTGCAGCCTACACCGTCGCCGGGGCTCGCACAGCCCAGTTCCAGGTGGAACTGTTGTTAGCTGTAGAGGGCAGTGTCACTGGCCTTCATATGTGGGATCCGAACCGGGGCTGCTGGCATCCCAAAACCAGCTGTTAACCAATGCGCCACTCGGCAGGCCTAAATAAGTTTTTTTTTTAAAAAAAAGAAAAGAAGCTTTACATTATGGTAACTGCCATGTTTCCACATATGTACCAGTAAGATGTGGAAGGAGTGTGACTTGTTAATATTAACACTAAACTAAACTGTATTAGGAATCTTTGTTAAATAATATAGGCATATGCTTATTTGTTCAGATAATTTCTGGGAAAAAATAAGTTGGTACAATTTAGCATGTTAACAAAAAAAGGAGGGAAAAATACCAAGAACCAGAGCTGCTGGTGGGCGGCTGGATGGCTCAGTTGGTTAGAGTGCATGTTCCTTCTTTTCTTTTTGTTTTAGCTGAGCCATCCTGCCACCTGTTGGCAGCTCAGCGGCTGCTCAGCTTGGGCTGGGAATCCAACCAGCAACCCTGTTGCTCAGAGCTCTCACTCTTGAGTGAGCTCCTAACTATCTGTCCCACTTGGCCAGCCCTAGAGTGCATGCTCTTAACAACAAGGTTGCCGGTTTGATTCCGGCATGGGATAGTGGTCTGCACACCCCCTGCCGCAAATAGACTGAAAATGGTGACTGGACTTGGAGTTGAGCTGTGCCCTCCACAACTGGATTGAAGGACAACAACTTGACTTGGAGCTGATGGGTCCTGGAAAAAAAAACACTGTTACCCTATAAAAAATTTTTTAAAAAAAGAAAAATAAAAATACTAAGAACCATTTCAGCAACTGCACTGAATGCACTCAACCCAGAGTAAGGTGAGAGCTGGGTAGGGGTGAATGAATCTCTCTCTCTCTTCTTTTTTTCTTGAGGGTAGTGTCACTGGCCCTCATATGTGGGACCCGAACCGGGGCCACTGGCTTCCCAAGCCAGTGCTTAACCACCGCGCCAGTTGGCCGGCCCTTTGTTTTCATTTTTAATTGTGGTAAAAATCCACATAACATAGAATTTAACATCTCATCTATTTTAAAATGTACAATTCAGTAGTGTTGATTATGTCCACATAGTTTTTCAACAGATCTCTAGAATATTTTCATCTTGCAAAGCTAAAATGCTGTACCTATTAAACAATAACTCTATTCTCCAGCCCACCGCTGACAACCACCACTCTACTTTCCGTATCCGTAAATCATACCAAATTTGTCCTTTTGTGACCAGCCTTTTTCACTTAGCATAATGTCCTCAAGATCCATCCATGTTGTCACAAGTGACAGGATTTCCTTCCTTTCTAAGGCTGAATAATATTCCATTATATGTATGTATATACTTTTTTTTTCATTTGCCACTACCTATCATTTTGTTTTTTTCCAGTACTATTGAGGTATAATTTACACATTAAAATGTTAATTAATTATATGTCTGGTGTACAACATGATGTTTTAATTTATATATACACTGTGAAATGATTACCACAATCAAGCTAACTAAACACATCACAGTTACCGTTTTTTTTTTGGTGTGGTGAAAACAAACTTAAGATCCATTCTCGGGCCAGCCAAGTGGCGCATTGGTTAAGAGCTGGTTTGGGATGCCAGCAGCCCCGGTTCGGATCCCACATATGAGAGTCAGTGACACTGCCCTCTACAGCTAACAACAGCTCCACCTGGAGCTGGACTATGAGCCCCGGCGATGGTGTAGGCTGCAGCCCCTGCTGCAGTGGGCTGCCATAGGCTACAGTGAGTGGCTGGCAGCCAGTGTGAGCGGCTGGCAGCTAGCATGAGGTCCAATCGCTGTGGTGAACAACCATCCAGAGGCTGGCGACCGATCTGCCTCATCCAGGAAGAGTGCAATGATAATACTAACATGGGCCAGTGAAGCAATGTCCTCCACTACTAGACTGAAGAGCAAAAACACAGCAACTTGTCTGTTCCCCTTCCCCGATTCCCCAATAAAATCTTAAAAAAAAAAAAAAGATCCACTCTCTTAGCGAATTACAGGTATGCAATAGAGTACTATTAACTGTAGTCCCCATGATGTACATCAGACCACCCCCCCCAAGTAAATCTGTTTGACATCACTTGCTTTAAAAGTTATAAGGGATGGTAATCATTTCACAATATGTACATATATGAAATCATCCCATCATACACCTTAAATTTACACAATATTATGTGCAATTATATCTCAATAAAGCTGGGAAAAAATGAAGATACAATGTTCCTTTTGGGAAAAATTTTAATAAAAAGTAAATATTAAAAAAGGTTGTGGGCCAGCCACGTGGCGCGTTGGTTAAGAGTTGGCTTGGGAGCTCAAGCTCTGAGCAGCAGGGCCCCAGTTCGGATCCCACATGGGCCAGTGATGCGCCCTCTACAGCTAAGATGGTGAACAACAGCTCAACCTGGAGCTGGGTTGCTAAGAGTCCCCTGCAGCGGTGTAGGCTTTATCAGGGCTGCAATGGGCTGCTATAAGCTACCGTGAGTGGCTGGTAGCCAGCGTGAGTGGCTGTCAGCTGGCGTGAGCTGCTGTGAGTTGCCATGAGCAACCGTCCAGTGGCTGGTGACCGATCTGCCTCACCCAGGCAGAGTGCAATGAGAATACCAGCATGGGCCAGTGAAGCGACATCCTCCACAACTAGACTGAGGAACAAAAGGACAGCAACTTGTCTGTTCCCCTTCCCCAATTCCCCAACACTGTTTCCCTCCCCCAATTCCCCAATAAAATCTTTAAAAAATAAAAAAAGTTGTGAGAGGAATGACCAGTTAGCTCAGTTGGCTAGAGTGTGGTGTTGATAACACCAAGGTTGCCAGTTCAATCCCCGCATGGGCCACTGTGAGCTGCACCCTCCTTAAAGGAGTCAGCTATGCCATTGTAGCATGAAAGCAATGTGTAACCAACAACCATGGCCGTTCCCCAATAAAATTTCAAAAAAACAGAACAAAAATAAAACGTTATGAGAGAGTCAAATGCAGACTAGGGAGCAGTGGGAGCTGGTGCTCATCTGACTTGGCCTGGCTTTGTGTCCGTGACCGCCGTCCCACCATGGTGTCCTGGCCGTCCATGGGCAGCAGAGAGGGCCACCCTGCCAGGTTCTGGTAAGGAGCAGTACCTGAGCTGGAGGCCTCTGTCTAGTTCCAGGCCTGCTCTAGATCTCTCTGTTATGCTGTAAGGATGTGAGCAAGACTAGTGAAGATGGCTTCCACAGTGTCATTACCCGGAATTACCAGAAAATTCCCCCTGCTTCACCATTACTCTGACTGCTGAGGCTGGAGAAAACGACGAAGCTGCCCAGGTGACACTCAAGTTGACATGCTGTGAAAAACACCCAGATGAATTCCCCCTTCATGCAAGATTCTCTAGAAGAGAACCTAGAAAACAAGGACATCTCAGACATTTGAAAATTAGCACTGTGGGCAGAAGAAACTCTCGGCATGGTGACAATCTCAGCATGGTGACAATTTTTACTATTGTGTTGGCTATGGAAGAAAAATTAAATGAAAGAATAGATGAAATAAAAACCAGAAGGAAAAGACAGTTTAGAACAAAAAAGAAGCAGGAGCTGAAAAGCAGTCATTTTGTGGTGGTCCATTAGAATTGACAGTTCCTTAAGCTGGGAGGCCAGGTTTGATGCAGGACTCTTGGAAATTAAAAAGAAATGAGTGAGAGAACAAGAAGGAAAAAGTGAATTAAGTGGGAAACAGCAATTTGAAACAGATTGTGACCTCTCACTTATATGTGAAATCTAAAGAACAAAATGAACAAACAAACAAAACAGAAACAGACTCATAGATACAGAGAATAAACTGATGGTTGCCAGAGGGGAGGGAGGTTGGGCAGCTGGGTGAAAAAGGAGAAGGGATTAAGAAGTACACATTAGCAGTTACAAAATAGCCACAGGGATGTAAAGTACAACAAACAATATAGTCAATAATGTTGCAACAACTGTGTATAGTGCCAGATGGGTACTAGACTAATCAGAAAGATCACTATATAAATGTCCCACCATTGTGCTGTACACCTAAAACTAATATAAAATAATATTGAATGTCAACTGTAACTGAAAAACAAACACCAAAAAAAGAAGAAACAGATCATGCTTTTCATGCTCTGACATCCAGTTGCAGGAGGTGCCGCAAATACGTGGAGGGCTGAGGCTCTGTACCAGGAAATGGGTGACCTGCAGCAAAAGGGCGAGGAGGATGGTCTGGGCTATAATCCTGCTGACCAGAGAGTGACCAGTCACCTGTTTCCATCTGCGGGCACAGCGTCTGAGGCTACCCTGGAAGTGTTAGGATTTTCTATTCTTTTATTTTTTTTTTTTCTGAGGGCAGTGTCACTGGCCTTCATATGTGGGACTGAACCGGGGCCGCTGGCTTCCCAGGCCAGCGCTTAACCACCACGCCACTCGGCCGGCCCCGAGGATTTTCTATTCTTTTAAGAAAAACTAATTTTCAGAAGAATATTCTGAAAACTTTCATCATCAAACTTAACAAAGTGACCTTAAAATTTCAAATGGAAGAAAGAAGTGAAGACTTTGGGGTTCTGGTGGAAAGGCCACAATGCAGCCTTTACCAGCTCTCCGATACAATCACCGCAGAAAGGGTAGATAATGCACATTTGGACATTTGGAATATTTCATAAGAACAAATCTTAGGTTTTCTTTTACTGAGAATTAATTTATATGCAGTAAAGTCCAAAAGTTTTAAGTGTCCAGGCTGATTAACTTTTACCTAAGTATACTCTTGTGTAATCACCGCTCAGATCAAAACATAGAACATTTCCAACGCCAAGTAGGCTTCTTTGTGCCCCTTCCCAGCCCATGATCACACCCCCCCAACTAAGAAATAACCAATATTTCTACCTCTGTCATCATAGATGAGTTTAGTTTATGTAATTTGGGGTCTGGGTGTTTTCTTTTAGCTCACATTACACCTGTGAGATTAATCCCTTTCTTGCATGTAGCAATAATCCATTCTTTTCTTACTGCTTGTGATATTCCATTGTATGACTGTACCATAATTTATTCATCTATTCTCTATTTTTGTATTCATTTTTTATTGAGGTGTAATTGACATATATTAGTTTCAGGTGTACATGATTTGACATATGTATATATTTTGAAATAATCACCACAGTAAGTCTAGTTAACATCCATCACCATGCATAGTCACAATTTCTTTCTTGTGATGAGAACTTTCTTTTCTTTTTCTTTTTCTTTTTAATTTTTTTGGGGACTTGGAGGAGGGAGCAGCATTGGGGAATCAGGAAAGGGGAACAGACAAGTTGCTGTCCTTTTGTTCTTCAGTCTAGTTGTGGAAGATGTTGCTTCACTGGCCCATTTTGGTATTGTGATCATTGCACTCTTCCCGGCTGAAGCAGATGGGTCATCGGCCATTGGACCACAGTGAGCGGTGGCTCACGGCAGCTCATGCCGGCTGCTGGCAGATCATGCTGGCTGCTGGCCGCTCATGCTGGCTTCCGGCCCCTCATGGTAACTTATAGCAGCCTACTGCAGCCTCACTGCAGCCTCACTGCAGCCTATGCCATTGCTGGCGACTCATGCAGCCCAGCTCCAGGTGGAGCTGCTGTTCACCATCTTAGCTGTAGAGGGCGCAGCCTCACTGGCCCATGTGGGATCCGAACTGGCAGCCCTGCTGATCAGAGCTCGCGTTTCTAAACCAACTTTTAACCAACGTGCCACTCAGCCGGCCCAAGAACTTTTTTTTTTTTTTTAATTGGAGAACAGTCTGTTTTTCCAGGATCCATCACTCCAAGTCAAGTAGTTGTTTCAATCTAGTTGTGGAGGGCGCAGCTCAGTGGCCCATGTGAGAATCAAGCAGGCAACCTTGGTGTTATGCGCACTGTGCTCTAACCAACTGAGCTAACCGGCCGCCCCAAGAACTTTTAAGATCTACTCTTGTACACTTGATACCTATATAATTTTACTATCCATTGTCACCCCAATAAATTTAATTTAAAAAAAAAGTACTCTCTTAGCAACTTTCAAATATATAATACAGTGCTATTAACTATAGTCGCCATGACTTATTTATTTTGTAACTGAGAGTTTGTTCCTTCTGACCCTCTTCACTATTTTGCCCACCCTGCACTCCCCACCTCTGGCAACCACCAATCTGTTCTTGTATCTATGGTTTTGGTGTTGTTTTGTTTTGTTTAGACTCCACATGTAAGTGAGATCATACAGTATTTGTCTTTATCCATTTTCCTTTTGATGCACAACTGGGTAAGAAATATCGTGGGGCCTGCCAGGTGGCTCAGTTGGTTAAGAGCTCGCTCAAGAGTGCGAGCTCTGAGCAACAGGGTGGCCAGTTAGATTCCCACATGGGCCAGTGACGCTGTGCCTGACATGAGCTGCCAACAGGTGGCAGGATGGCTCAGCTGGTGAGAGCATGTGCCCCTAACAACAAGATTGCCTGTTCAATGGTGGGCTACACCCGCCCACAACTAAGACTGAGCTCAGCACTTTGAGCTGAGCTGCCGCCCTGGTGGCTCAGGGGATAGAGCATGCGCTCTTAACAACCAGGCTGATGGTTCAACTCCCACATGGGATGGTGGCTATGCCCACCCGCAACTAATTGAACACAATACCTTGAGCTGAGCAGTGCGACTGGACTTGGAGTTGAGCTAGCTGCACCTCCACAACTAAGATTGAAGGACAACAACTTGTCTGTTCCCCTTCCCCAATTCCCCAACACTGTTCCCCACCCCCAGTTTCCCAACACTGTTCCCCTCCCGCAATTCCCCAATAAAATCTTGAAAAGAAAAGAAATATCATATACTATACCCATGAAGATAGAGGAATAGATGAAGGTCCATAATAACACCATACAATAAGAGGGACAGATAATCTGATGCCAGTATCTGGAAGGTCTGATTACATTAATGAAGCCTCTGTGTCCCCTGACCCAGACTTCAGGGAATGACACATGTGCTGGGGAGTGGGACCAACACCATGGCAGCCCCACAGGAGGTGCCGGGAGGCACACAGAGAACTGGGCTCCCATCCACACTCCACCACGCTGGACCACCGGAGTGAACCAACTCAGGAAAGAGGGACAGAAAACTCAGCAGTGTAGGATCTATAAAAACCCTGCAGAACAAAAGAAAGGGAATGGCATTTGGGAGACGAGTAGCATAAGAACAAACCTCTGAAAACAATCTCCCACAGAATCCAGAACAATTACAAATGTGTGCCTGAAGACACGGTGAGATTTCTGTTTCTGACCATACATAGCAGACTAAGCTTCATTAAAAATAATCCTCTTGATATAATTTCTCCTGATGTAATTTGCCAGATAAAATACAATATGCATGCTTTTAAGCATGTACTGAGCTTGTAGGAAAGTACAGGAAGTCCCCAGGGACTGAAAACCAGGGTCTGGAAAGCAGCGTGGTAAGCTGATGAGTGAGCTGCAGCTGCCTGGGGCACTTGCCATGTCGGAAACCCAAAGGCTGGGGATTTCATGGTCACAAGAGGCTCCAAGGACAAGGCTTTGCAAGGTAGAAAACTGGAACCAAGATGCCTGCCCAAAGTCAACAACCACAGAGCTACAACCTCCTTAGAAGTATGGACTAGGAAATCTTTGCCCTGGCAAAGGGAGGTGACAAGGAAACTGGAACGTGTCTTGGCCTAGACTCTGGGTGGGGAAAAAAAAAAAATCACAGAAGACTTTCTAACAACCTGAGCCTCATGAGTGATTCGAGTTTGAATTTATGCCATTGGGTGATTCAAGAAATACTAAGACAGCAAATGACTTTAAAATGCTCCTGGTACAGAGCAGAAGCCATTGTGACTCCATTCTGACGGAATGGGCTGTCATCACAGGCCCTTAGGATACCCGCGGAACATAAGCTCACAATCCAAACTGTAACGATACACAAAGCAAAAGCCAACAAAAGAACTTCAGGTACTTGGATTGTTGGATACAAAATATGAAATGCTTATCTTTAAGTTTTAAGGAAATAAGATTGAAATAAAAACAGGAGCAAGAAACATGATACCATCAAGGAAAAAAAAAAAAGACCAGACTAGCTTGAAAAGATCTAATTAAAACTTCTAAAATGAAAAATCTGAAAAATCTCATCACTGAAATTAAAATTCAATAGATATTTAAAACAAAAGATTAAACAAAACTGACAGGGAACTGGAAAATTAGAAGATGGATCTGAAGAGATTACCCAGAGATGGAAAACCCACAAGGGCGCTTATCTGGGCCAAATGTCTAGGGTTGTGCCTGGCAGCGTGCTCAATAAATATTTGCTGAATAAATAAGAGACAGAGAGAATAAAAGAAAGACTAATATGTGTCTCATTGGGTTCCAAAAGAAAATAGAGAGAATCGAAGAGGGGCATTATTTAAGGAGGAAAGAGCTGAAAAACTTCCAGAATTGACAAAAGATATACACATGAAATACAAAGAATCACAAACACTATAAGTAAAAAGAAGTCCACACTTAGGCACGTTTTATTAAATTTGCAGAATGTCAAAGACAAAGATCCAAGCAGGACTGACAGGATGTAATCGTAACAGCAGCTTCATATTGTCTCCCAATTGTCATGAAACCTGTTCAGGTCGGGGAGCTGCTGGCCTTGACCCTGCCCGAGACCTGGGCAGGCCCCTCCTCCTCAGCAGGCATGCACAGGTAGGAGAGTACCAAGTCACTTTGATTGCAAGCATAATCTCAATTCATGACTCAAAATGTTGGGCATCCATCTGCTGTGTTCCCCAACTTTGAGGAAGGCTCAACGAGCACCCTGAGGGGTCTTCTTAGAGACCCTTCTGCGAGGCTTCAGTGAGGAGGCAGCAACCCTGCCCTCACCGGGAAAGTGCGACTCACCACACAGCTCTCTCCAAGCCAGTGGTTCTCAACCCAACATGAGTTTCCCCTTAAGGGACAGTGGCAATGTCTTGAGATACCCTGGGAGGATGCTACTGGCATCTAGTGGGTAGAGGCCAGGGATGCCGCTAAGTAGCCTGCAATACACAAGCTAGGCCCCCAGAACAAAGAACCATCAGCCCAGAAACGTCAGTGGTGCTGCGGTTGAGAGATGCTGCTCTAAAGCTGTCCTCCTCTGATTTTTTCTCATCTGCCACGACTGGGGCCCCCTTTTACAGTCCTGCTGGGGTGAAACACCTGATGATTCACAGGGCCCTACATTCGGCATCAAGGGGCAGCGCCATGCAGTGGCTGAGACCCGCTTCCACCTGTGGCCCTGGACAAGTTTCCTCATATGTAAAGTGGGGAGCATGATCCCCAGGTGTGGGGGTCACAGAGGGAAATGTTAGGGATCATCAGTTGGGCGGACATTGGGAGAGCGTCCTTCTCTCCTCCTGGGATTGAGTCAGATGGGCCCCACCTTTTGAAGATGAAGTAGAACTCGGAGCAGCAGCGTTCAGGGGTGAGGCTGAGCCACTGTGGGTGGGCTGCAGCAAGTAGCAACGTGTCCTTGTGACACCTCTGCTCCGATGCGCACAGCACTGGCCCCTTGGGACATGAAAGGAACCTGAGCGAGCTTAAGAATGAGACCATCTGGGTCTGAATTCCAGCTCAGCCACTTACCTGGTTTATGACCTTCACCAGAGCCCTAATCCTCCCTGAACCTGTTTGCTCATCTCCAGTATGGTTGGGACAATGAAGTACATTGCACGGGGTTGCTGTGACCATAGAATGAGACATTCCCTCACCCCAACACAGGGTCTGTCTCGGGGCAGGGTGGGGTGGGCTCACAAATTGGGACCTCTCTTGTCCTGCTTCCCCTCTTGGCTCTGCCTGTTCTGGGGACACCGGTTGGGCCACCTAGGTCGATTGGGAGGCCTTCGCCTTCTTCTCCTGAGGGAATTGGGGGTGAAACTGGAGGGTGGAACACACCCCCACCTCTGGCTCCATGGTGAGCCATCAGCCAAGCTTCACCTGTCATGCTGTCCATCCACCACCAGGTGTCACCCTCAGCCCTCTCACCACTGGATATCAAGCCACCATTGATGGATGCCAAGGAGAGACAGGCCCACAGCGCAGAAGGCGCGTGGCCACGTTCACAAGCCACACCTAGATGGAACGTAGATGTCCTAGAGCTCTCTGCTCCTGTGGCCTCCCAGACTTGGTTCCGGCCTCTATACAAGAGTATCCATCTGGGACAGAGGCCAGCTAGCACGTGGATATTCATTCCATCACCAGGACCCCACAGTCCAGAACTTGACCCAGCCTTCCTCGTCCCATCATGGTGGCCTCCCCACCCTGCAGGACCTCAGGTCCTGACTCCAGGCTCTGCACCTCTCCATGGAGCTGGCTCCAGGGCCTGGATCTCTGTCCTAAATTCTCTCATCACTTCCCCCTTGCCAACCCCAACTCTAGGCACTCACCCTGGTCCCTCTCTTACTCCCCAAGAATGGCTGAAAAATGCGTTAAGACTGAAGTTTGGAATCCAGTGTAAATTTAGGAGGCAACATTGGATAGAGCAAATAGCCAGGAGACTTAGCTCTAAAATCTTCTCTGAAACCTCGGGCAAAGCTTTCTGCTCTTTCCCTCAAGCATACCAGTGGAGGCAAGAGCCTGCTGTCTACAGGGGTACCCCAACACTCATCTGGATGCCCCTTACAGCCTCCATCTCCCAGCTGCAGTGGCCACCCTCCCCTCTGACCCCACGAATTGCCTGGAATCTGATTTCCCAGAAGCCTGGAGCCTGAAATTTACCAGGAGCATTTTCACTTTCCCTCGCTAGGTGCATATCCCTGGACATCATTATGTTCACTTTCTGTCCTTCACCCCCCTCTCCTCCCTAGACCTCCCTGGGGTACCCCATCCCCCTTCTCTTGGTTCAGCCCTCAGATCCTGGCTTAAACCCCACACCCCAGAGAAGCCTTTCCATGTGACCACACATCCCCCTAAATCTTTAATCGTCCCCTTCTCTTTGTCATCTTCTCTGAGCTCCAAGCGTTCCCAGATTTTCCCTCCATTCTAAAAACTGTTCCTGCTCCTGAAGCCATTTACAAGTTACTTAATTGTTCTCATCCTTTTTTTTTTATAATCTGATATTATTTGATCATCTGCATCTGTAATCTTCAAGCGTTTTCTTATCGTTTCCTTTAAAATAGATTTTCTTTTAGTCGTCTTTAAAGTTTACTTCCTGTTTAGAAGATAAACATTCCTGGCTTCACCCTTATAGTCTGCATCCACTGTCTTGTTCTCTTGAAAATCTCTCTTCATCTCATGGGTGGCCGTCTGCATCTTCTTAAACTCTTACATCTTTAACTTTCATATATTTAATCTTTTAATCTCAGACTTCAGGCTTTGATCTTCTAACTTAAATCACATTCATTTTGTCACTTTATTTTATCATTATTTTAAACCTCTTAACTTTTATCTTTTGTTAAGGGTAAGTTTTAAGCCCAACTTCCTGGGTTTTGATTTTAATTTTGTATTTGCTGATTTTTACTTTGCATTATATGTCAGCTCTCTGCACATTTATATTTTAAAGTTGCCATCTCATTGGTCCTAGGCTTTTCTTTCTTTCATCTTAAAATGTTTTCATTATTGAAAAAAAATTCTTGATTTGAATTTTTTGTTGGCTTTTGATTTCCTCAGTTTAAAATCCTTATTTATCTCAGTGATTACTTCTTAATCTTCCAGGCATTCAATCCTCACACATGCAATCGGTGTCTATGATTGTCAACCGTGTTTTGCAGATGAGCAAAGGAGACTCACGGAGGCTGAGCACTTGCTCCAGGTCACATGGCCAGTGAGTGGCGGGAAGGATGGTAAACACAGGCCGTTTCCACGAGTCTGAGTTCTCTCTCTCTCTCTCTGCTTCTGGTCTCCTGGTTCCTGCCTCCACTTCACCCCAGGAACCCACAGTGCCCTCCAGAAAGGTCGGGTACCTCACTCCCCCGGCTGTCCCTGCAGGTTCTTCAGGTTGCCCCTGGATCTCTCTGACCTTTCCCAAGTGATTTTCCCAAAAACCTCATTCTAGGAGCCTGACTAGCCCCTCTGCAAACATCATTCTAGAGTTACTGAAGCACATGGCTGCTTTGAACCTCATGCCACCCAGGCTTCCTCTACGGATCTGAATGCTTTAGAATCTGTGATCCTTGACACCTATGGCCATTGGAGCAGGGAAGATTATGCCTGGGACCTAGAGGGGACACTGGGCATGAGGTCCCACTCATGTCCCCCACCCTCTGGTGGGACCCTGGTCTGACCTGATGCTGGAGTCCTGAGAGCTGGCATGACCCACCTAACCCACCAGGGCACTGGCCCACCTAACGCCAGGCTGCCCTGATACTCTGATTTCCTGAATGGTCTGGTCCTGTTCTCCAAGAGGCAGTATGACAACTGAGCTGCCATGTTGCACAACTACAGGAGGCGCTATTCACATAGCATCGTGCAGATATACTATGCGAGGATTCTCCTAATGGGCTGAGGATCAAGGAGCAGCTGGCTCTTGCAGAGTTTGTCCCAAACAGGGATCATCTTTGGGGTCACCTACAGTTGGTTCACACATGGGCTCATGACTCAGGCCAGCCAGTTAGACACTCCATCCCATCCCAGCACTTTCTTGTAGGACCAATACTGGTCACCAGAACCACTAAGCATGTCCATCTCTCAGGCTTGTTTCACCTCTCTCCCACCCCTCACCCCAGCTACAAAGAAGAGAAAAGTAATAGACAGTTGAAAGATGCCAGACAAAACAGCACATACTGTAGGATTCCATGTGTATGAGGAATAAAACAGGCAGTGGGAACCTATGCTCTTGGAAGTCCAGGTACTTTTTCTCCTGGGTGATAATTAGCAGGAGGAGGTTTGAGGGGACTTATAGGGGCCTGGCACATTCTATTTCCTGATCTGGGTGCTGGTTATAAGGAACTGTTCAATGTATGAAATCCAACCTCCCATACACTTAGATTTGTGTACGTACATTTCTATATGTAATCACTCAGTAAAATTTTCTTTAAAAAACAGAAAAGGAAGCCTTTTCCTGCAGACAAATGGTATGGTTTCCCAGGGCCTGGAGCAGGTCTGGCCTGCCCGCTTTTATCTCCATCAGAGGGCTCAGACCGGCCATCCCAGATCACGCCTGGGAAGTGCTCAGATTCGACAGCCTTTTAGGTGATGACCCACTTCAGCGAGTTGCCCTGCTGAGTTCCCCAGGCCTGCTTTAGAGCCAGCTTACCCGAGAGGGCTTGCCAGGAAGCCGCACGCTCACCCCACACATCTTCGATCCCTGCCTCTGTTCTCCTTTGTGCCCCTTTTGTTATTTTTTTTTATTAGTTTCAGGTGTTCAAAACAATGTAATAGTTAGACATTTACACCCCACACAAAGTGCTAACCCCCTCCCACAATCTATTACCCCTTCGACATCGTATATAGATGTTACAATTCCACTGACTCTATTCCCTATGCTGTACTCCACATCCTGTGACAATATATACAGAGGGTGCCCCAAAAATGTATACACATTTTAAGAAAGTAAAAAACTATTAAAATGGTAATACTCAATATATACTGATAACAAAAGATGAATACAAGTCACGTTTGACTTCTGCAATTATAAGAGGTGCTCAAAGTGGTTACCATCAGCGTCCAGACACTTCTGATTACAGCGAACTACTGCTTGAGCCACATTGACCAAAGTGTCCACTTGTATACATTTTTTTGGCACCCCTGGTATCTGTATTTAATTATATTATAGTTGACTCCCTTTTTATTTTTTAACAGCTTTCTTGAGATATAACTCACATACCATACAATTCACCCATTTAAAGTGCATAATTCAAAGGTTTTTCATCTAGTCACAGAGTTGTGCAAACACCATTACAATCAATTTTAGAACATTTTCATCACCCTGAAAAGAAACCCTGTGCCCTCTATCCATCACTCACTGCCTACCCCCCATCCCTCCACCGATCCCAAAAACTGTTCTGTTTATCTGGTAATGGTGTGCTTTCATCTTTTAGATTAAAAACTTATCATGTTTCCCTCGCTGTATCAGTTGCCAAGAATTTCAGAGGGAAATGTGTGGCCCACCTCTGACAACTACACGCGCTGTGACTTCTGGTTTCGTCTTATTTTCCTGCCCTTGTTTTTCCTAATTTCCTAACTTGTTTTTTTATTTTATTTTACCTTTGCATATATAACTGAAAACCCGACAACAGGGATTGATTGAGGTGTCATTGAATTTACGGATTGATTTAGGGGAGAATTATCTTTCCATTTGCCAGCATGGTATATCTTTCTGTTTATCTAAGTGTTTAATTTTTACATCCCTAAGTTAATTTTATGATATTATCTATTAAGTTCTTGAACAGCTTTTACTAAATTTATTCCAAAAGACCTTCTATTTTGTTTTGGACTATTCAATAAATGATGCTAGGACAATTAGCTGTCCATATGGAAAAAGGATAAAATTAGATTCCCACCTCCCACATAAGCAAAAATCAATTCCAGATGAATTAAAGAACTATGTGTGAAAAGTAAAGTTGTGAAACTTTCAAAAGAAAATGCAGATGTAGAATAGGGAAGTGTATATTACATTGGAAAAACCCAAAGCCATAGTGGCTTAAGTAAGCTCTTTTATTTATGATCATTTCTGTCTCAGGTGTAATCACCGTAGAAGTAGGTAACCAAACCAAACCAAAAAATCTTATTATGGCTGAGTCACGGTCATATCATGAGATAGGCATTTAGCTTTCTACCCTGCCATACGCAGCATGTTGCCATACTGAGGCCACCTCAAAGTCTAACCAACCATCACATTTACCTTCTAGATAGCGGAATGAGGAAGGTGAGGGAGGGAATGTCCTAGAAGTTCCACAAAACATTTTCATTCACATTTCATTGGCCAGATATCAGTCTATGGCCACACAGCTGGATAGGAGACTGGGAAATGTAGTCTTATAGCTGGTGTCATTATATCCAGCTAAAAACTGGAATTTTGTTACTAAGGAAAAACAGAATATATATTAGACATCACCAACAGAATCAGTCATAGAAATTTTTCTGAAACAAGATGCAAAAAGCACAAATGTTTAAGGAAAATAGTGACAAATGTTACTAAATTAAAATCTAAAATTCCTGGGGCCGGCTGAGTGACTCAGTTGGTTAAGAGTTGGCTTAGAGTGGAAGCTCTGAGCAACAGGGCCGCCAGTTCAATTCCCACATGGGCCAGTGATGCTGCGTCCTAGCTGAGCTGTCGCTGAGCTGCCAACAGGTGGCAGGATGGCTCAGCTGGTGTAACAACAAGATTGCCTGTTTGATGGTGGGCTACACCCACCTGCAACCAAGACTGAGCTAGGTACCTTGAGCTGAGCTGCTCCCCAGATAGCTCAGTGGATAGATCACAAGCTCTTAACAGCAAGGCTGCCAGGTTCAAATCCCACATGGGATGGTGGCTACACCCACCCGCAACTAAGACTGAACTAGGCACTTTGAGCTGAGCTGCCGCCCAGATGGCTCAGTGGATAGAGCATGCACTCTTAACAACAAGGCTGCTGGTTCGATTCCTACATGGGATGGTGGCTACACTCACCCACAATTAAGATTGAACACAGTACTTTGAGCTTAGAGGCCATGAGCTGCCAACGGGAAGCCAGGTGGTGACTGGTGTCCTCCACAACGAAGATTGAAGAACAACAAGTTGGCTGGTCCCACTCCCCAATTCCCCAACACTGTTCCCCTCCCCCAATTCCCCCAATAAAAAATCTTTAAAAAAAATCTAAAATTCCTAATAAATAAATTATTTAAATTCTCTTAATAAGTTAATATTGAAAGCAAAATGAAAGATAAATATTATTTTGGGAAAAGATTTGTAGTGCATATAACTGACAAAGATTGGGATCTATCATATATAAAGAATTCCTACAAATCAATTAGAAAAAAAGGATAAAAACCCAGTGCCTGGAACTTACCCTCATGCACCCAACGGAGATCAGAGAGGATGGCTGTGGCCTGGGCAGGTGTGCCAGACAAGCAAGTAGTGTTAACACTGAGCTTCAGCATGCACAACGGGAGGCTGAAGTGGTGGCCTTAAGGACCAAGTCTCTGCAACAGGACGTCACTTCATAAGGCACAGGGGTGACCTCCAACTGACATGAGTGTTGTATGTACGTGGTTAAATGTGGCTTTAAGTCCTCTCTGAAACAAGGTGCAATCCATATAACTGAATAAATGAAAGGATGAAGATGCTGCTCTTTTCCACAGACCCTTACATTTGGTATGTCTCCCTCTATCTCTGCAGACAATTCCCTTCCTGGGGGCTCCCGTAGCTCGGCCCTCTCAGGTGGCTCCTCCCATCCTGTTGGCAATACCTCTTCCCCTGTTTGACCAGAGAAATAGGAAATTCTGGCTGTCTTCACTTGGATTCCCCAAAGATGTGGGTGCAAGAGATTCGGAGGTGATACTAGGATGCCTGTGAAGGACAGGACAGTGAGGACAGCCAGTGAAGAATATGTTACTGAACAAGTAACCTGCAGGGCTCGATATTGATAGGGACCCTCTGAGAGCTGGGGACAACATGCCACAGGATTTTCCCACTGAGTGGGGACCCCTGGGTAGCTCCAGTCCCTCAACAGTTGAGGGTCCCCCAGGGCGTTCAGGCACTCACCTGGGGCCAGGCATTGCACTCAGAGAGAATTACGGGAAGTTGTTGGCAGGTGACTCCGGGTTGGCCAAGGGCATATGGGAAGGACACCAACAGCCTCGGCCAGGTGGGTAAAAGTGCCGTGTCCCCTCCAACATTATAATTGAGGTCCCCGCCACTCCAAGAGCTCGGCCACTTCCCTTTTCTCCTTCTCTCCCACATTTGGGTCAAGCTGGACAACTCATTCTTCCTGATGCTTCCTGCACTGTGTCCTGTCTCCTAGGTTGTGCTCAGGCTTCTTCCTCCCCCTAGTCTGGCCTCACCCTCGAAGGTCTGGCTTAGATGCTGGTGTCTCCCCCACCATGGCCTGCTACTTGCCCTTCTCAGAGCATCAGTTTAATTACCTGGTATTTATTCGTCGATATGTCTGTCTCCCCAGCTGAATTTAAGTTCCGAGAGGACGAGGATGGTCCGACCTGCTCGCTCTGTGGGTCTCAGGGTCTATCACTGTGCCCTGCACACAGTGACACTGCATAAAAAGCTGTGGATTCCCATTCTCCAGATTAGGAGACATGGACCTGAGAAGCAAAGTGACCTAGATCCCCAAATGCTTTACTGAGCTCCCACGGTAAATTCAGTCCTATGCGATAGGACTTGTTGGCCAAAAAGAAGAGATAATTTGGGCCCTGCCTTAGGGGTATGTTCAGGTCAGCCGAGGAAAGGGGGACCTGTGTGAGCACTGGGCACTCGTTCACAAGTCCAGCGCACATGGAGTGTCCTGTCCTGCGCTGGAAATGCAGGCAGTCAGGGGCTGCCAGCCATTTGCTAAGCCACAGTTGGGTCCAGGAGGCAGGAAAGCCAGGAATGACGGGGATTCCGTCCCTGCCCTCAGAGAAGCCCTGTCCAGCAAGGAGACCAGAGCATCCTGGGAGAAGAGGACCACCTGAGGGGATCAGGTGAGGATGGGCAACTTGGACAGGAAGAGACAAAGTAGCTCAGAGAAGTGAGAGATGTGGGAAGACTTCTTGAAGGAGGCAAATTGGGGCTGAGACCTGAGGAACAAAAGGAAGGGTTTTCTGGCTGCCCCAGCCCTCAGGCACTGTGGCTCTGGTTTGCCTCACTTTTCCTTTCATCATTTTCCCCTGAGGGTCTGATCTCCCCAAATACCCTGGGAATCCACAGAGCTCAAGAGACCCTACGGGATGAGAGGAAAGGACTGGGTCTAATTCCAACACCGAAGCCCTGAGTGACCTCAGGCAAATCCCTCCTTTTCTCTGGGTCTCAGTTTCCTCATCTGTTAAATGGGTTCATCCTCACAAGTTTGCCGAGAGGAAAGGAGACCATGTGTGGCTTCTGAGCCAGGAGTGGGCAGAGCCTCTTAAAGATCACGCCATCAGCCCCCTCATTTCACAAGTGGGGAAACAGACCCAGAGAAGCCAAGGGCCTGCCCAAGCGCATTCAGTCAAGCTCAACAAGTCCCTGTGTGGGACTTGGCTTTCAGGACGAGGGGAATGTGTTCCTCTCCTGAGAAGCTGGGTTCCTCCAGAGTGAGGGGGTCCCCACTTGGGGGCATGTGCTGTCTTAATTGGCATCTTTAAAATGTTAATTAAGGGAAATTATGCAAAGGAGCCCAGATTGGAGATGCTCATTTGAATCTCAACAAGGTGCTACATTAAAAATAGCAGGAGGAAGGAGGTAAGTTTAAGAGTGGAGGGAGGCTGCCAGGCCATATGCCCTGAGAAGGTCCAGGCTCCTGGCCCCTGGTGGGGAGACCAGGCCTCTGAGCCTGGTCGTGGACCCCTGCTTTAATAGCTGGGGACCCTGCTGCAGTTCTGCTCCCACTAGTCCCTTCCACACACTGGACATCCAAGCAGTGATTCTAAGAACCGGATGTGACCACGTCATTCCTCTGTATGTAACCTGCTGAGGCTGCCTGTTGCCCTCAGGATAAAGCTAAGCTCTTAGCCTTGTGCTCATGCCTGTCCTGCCTGGTCCCTCACCTCATGTCCCATCATATCCCCAGTGCTCCCCATTTCTCTAACCGAGGAAGAACCCATTCTGATCACGCCAGCCTCATCCTGACTCTGAGCCTTTGCCCAGGCCACTCCTGCCACCTGGAGCAGTGCCGTCTCCGCTTTCTCACCAGGAGAGCTACGTCATCTTTCAGACATCAGCTCAAAGGCACCTTCCCAGCGCCTCCAGGCCAAGCTGGTTGTTTCTGGCTCTGCTCTTCCAGAGATTTCTATAGCAGCTGCTCTTGGGATCGATGTGTCTGTGGGTCTGGTCACCCTGGACTACATGCTTCCCGAGGTCAGAGGCCACGTCTGGGCATCCCTTGGGCCTGGCCCTACCCAGAGCTGGCTCCCCGTCTCGCACAGGGAAGGTTTGGGGTATATGTGGGGAAATGACCACCGGCCACCTCCCTGTGCCCTGCCATGTACCCCTCCCTTCAGAGGTAGCTGAACAGGCCTGGGCAACCCTGGGCCCCCACCCTAGCCTGTCCTCAAGGACAGAAAGGGGAGGAAGGAGAGGGAGGAGGGAGGCTGGTTATTAATTAAAAAGCAAGTCATGTGCAGGTCCTGCCTCATTCCAATAAAAACCGTCAAGGGTATTAATTACCAGATCTGGTGATAGACGTGGGGTAGGTTTACTCAGACTGGGTACGGAGCCTGGTGGTCAGAATGTCAATGAGCACCTGGCCTCTGAGGCTCAGTCTCAGCTGAGGAGGGGCTGAGAGGTGAGCAGCACCTTGTGCGGATGACCAGTAATAAATATAACATTACCACCACCAGTTACCTCCTGCCAAGCAGTCACAGAGTACTAGGCAGGAGCCAAGTGACCACCTTTTCACGTACCTTCTGTCATCTCACTCCCAATAGCCTCTTGAGATTGGTCCTATTTTTATCCCTTTTGCAGCTGGGGCTATTTGGGCACAGAGAGGTTTTATAACTTGACAGGATCACACAGCTAGCAAGTAGCATCCTGAGCTCTTAATCACAGGGACACAAGGACCTAGACATGCTGGCTAGCATCATCCAAGCAGCCCTGTATGACACAGGTGGGGAAACTGAGGCAGGAGGGGGCATCACCTGACAAAATCATACTGTACATTGTTGGAACATAAACCATGTCCCCTCCTCACCAGCTAAGGGTGGGGGGTCCCACATGGGCCAGGGTTTGGCAGCTGAGGCCACCTGCCCCTGCCTGCCTCTCTCCTCTTCTCCTTCCCTCCTCCCTCTGCCACCTCCGCAAACTCTCGGTAACCCAGCAGGGCTGAACCAACCCAGTACTTCTCCATGTCAGCCCTGGAAAGCGGTCTCAGCCCAGCATCAGTCCCAGTGGAATTAAAATAGGCCTGACCTAAATACGAACACAGTGCCAGCGCTGAAAATACGGCTGTGCCAGCAGAAACGCTGACTGGGAAGGAAACCAATGCACTGTGGGATGAACACCCCACTCCCGGGAAGGGGGCCAGGCTGCCCCAGGGCCAGGGCCAGTGACTATGAACACTGACAGTTCCCTAAATGTCCTCAACTGTGGTAAAGAGGTAGATGAGAGAGGACAATTGCCCCCCCCACCTGGCCAATGGCAAGCTCTCAAAGCAAGTTGGGGAGCCCATCACTGATGTCTGAGACTCACAGAAGGAAGATAGAGACCCAAGGCTGCACAGCTTATGAGCAGCAGGGGTGGGGAGGAAGATTTCTGGTTTCTGGGCAAGAAGAGTGAGTTGGGGGATAGCAAACGGGCTCCTGAAGCTGAAACTTGGGCCCGTGACCCAGAGAGACCATTCTGGGGGCAATGGCTTTAACTGGTCTTGGATGGGGGCGTGGGGAGGCAGAGATCTTGGCCCCTAGGGTTCTGGCAGAAAAAAGCAAGCCTTGTGGAACGATGTGCAAACAGGCAACGAGCAAACTGTGCTCTCGCTGGCAGGACCAGCTTCTTGGGCCACACAGGGTCCTGTGCTCAGGAGGGCTCCAAGCTTGGTTTAATGCTCTGGGGTTGCCATCTTGAAATTCTTACTAATTTTATCTTTGTGTGTTCTGTAAGTGAATCCAATGTCACAGTGAGCAGGAGCAGGAACAGAGCAGCTACTCAGGGCATGTTTGTTCCTTCCACGCCGTCATATTTGCATACAGCGTTGGTGATGCCCCACGGGCAGGGAATTCCGGTGGACCCAGGACAGGCAGGAGTTCAGCGAGACTCAAGCACATACAAGGTAATCATGTCATATGAAGGAACCACTGGGGGCCACGAGAGGCCCCGTTTTTTATTCAAACCAGACCTTGCTCCGAATGTAGAAAGAAGGCAATGGCTTTCCAAGAAACACAAAGAACCAAGAAACCCCATCATATCCTTTGTTACTTGTTTCTTCCCTGTATTAGCCAAAATGATGATACCGAAGAAAAAGGAAAGATAGGGCAACTTATAGTTTCTTTTCCTTTTAGTCCTTCCTTATATATCATAAGCCAAAGGTAGAGGGAGTTGGGTGGATGTTTGTGTATCAAGAAGTGAAATAGCACCGGCTGAGTGGCTCAGTTGGTTAGGAGTTGGCTTAGAGTGCGAGCTCTGAGCAACAGGGTCACCTGTTTGATTCCTACATGGGCCAGTGAATGCTGTGCCCAAGCTGAGCTGACGCTGAGCTGCCAACAGGTGGTAGGATGGCTCAGCTGGTGAGGGCATATGCTCCTAACAACAAAGTTGCCAGGTGGACTCCCACATGGGATGGTGGGCTAAGCCTATCCCCAACTAAAGGCTGAATTCTGTACCTTGAGCTGAGCTGCCACCAGCGGTGCTCAGTGGATAGAGCGTGCATTCTTAACAACAAGGCTGCCGGTTCAACTCCCGCATGGGATGGTGGTTATGCCCACCCGCAACGAATTGAACACAACACCTTGAGCTGAGCTGTGTGACAGGACTTAGAGCTGAGCTAGCTGCATCCTGCACAACTAAGATTAAAGAACAACAACCTGGCTGTTCCTCTTCTCTGATTCCCCAACACTGTTCCCCTCCCCCAATTCCCTAAGAAAATCTTTAAAAAAAAAGAAGTGAGGGCTGGCCAAGTGGTGCGGTGGTTAAGAGCTGGCTTGGGAAGCCAACGGCCCCCGTTCGGATCCCACATATGAGGGCCAGTGACACTGCCCTCTTAAAAGAAAATAAAAACAGTGAAATAAAAACAGTTGAGTTACTTTTGTGCAGTGTTTCCACTGTTGGGGTGAGAATGAAATACGTAAGTGTACAATATGAATTGTGTAAATTTGGTGATTCTACATACAACTTAAATGTTCTTATAGATGCAGTCAAGACTGGCATCGAACAATATAAAGATGAATGGTAAAGAATTAGATGTCAAAATGTGAATAATTTAAATTTTTAATTTTTCTGTACTTAGAATGCATTAAATAGCAAATCAAAAAAACAAACAAACAAAACAACAGAACACCATGAAAAGTCAAAAGAGAGACCATAGAAGGAAAACATTTTATGTTTTGGTACTTTTAAGGACACATTTTTCTGGCTTCTTGAACAGTGTGCTCCACATTTTGCTCTGTAGTTACACAGCTGGCCCCAGCCCTGGGGCTGAGCCATTCAGGGGCCAGGCAGGAAGAGGAGCGCGTCTTGTGTGGTGTTTTCTTCTTTACCCAGTTCTCTGCGGAGCAGACTGAGCAGGGGTATTGCGGGCCTGCAGGGGCCCAAACAGGCTGTGGGCCAGCCTGAGATTAGACTCCTTCCTGGAGGCAGTGACATGAGAGCTGGGCCTGGAGAGAAGGACAGAATGTTGGCAGGCAAACAAGAGGGCTTTGAGGACACCTGGTGACCGTCTGTCCAGGAACCTTGGGGTTCTCTGAATGCTGGGCTGGCCCTGGCATGTGTGACCACCCGGGCAGCAGCTCCAGGAGGCCTTTGGCACCAGCCCTAGAGGGTCCTAGCAGGTGAGTGTGGAAGATCTTGCCAGAGAGAGGGGCTTCTCGGTACTCCAGGTCCAGGTCCTAAACAGGCCCCTCCACCTCATTCAATGAACACACCTCTACCAAGCCGTCTCTGGCACTGCTCTGGGTATAGGACAGAGAGCAGAGAACGGGATGGACCAGAGCCCTGGCCTGGTGGGGACAACTAACTGGAAAAGACCAGGAGCTTAGGGAGGGACAATCTCGGTCGTCAGGGGTGACAGGAAGCTCCAGGTCCAGCGGGATAGGGAGGGCCTGGACAAACTGTTTCTCCGAGCTGGATGGTGCTCTCAGGGAGCCTGGGCAGGAGGCTCAGATGTCCAGCAGGGCCCAGCAGGCAGGGGCCTAGAAGCCTCGAGCTGGTGGGCTCTGAACAAATTAGAAAGTGGCTGTGCTCTGGGCAGATGCTGTGCTGGGATGCTAGGGGTGATGGGCTGCCTGTGGAGACAACCTTGTGACACTGAGGCCTGGTGAGCTGAGCATGGCCTGGACTTTAGCCCTGGCTTGCCCGCCCACAGCGTGCCAGGCCACTAAGGCCTGGCATGGCCAGGCTAGACATCCAGTGTGTCTGGCCCATCTCCCTAGTACTACTGAGGATCCCTCAGACTACAGGGGGCTGGGGCCAAGGCCGGCTAGTAGGGGCCTCATAGCGAATGCCCTGGAGCCTTCCACGCACCAGACACCATTCTGATCACTTGGCACGCAGGAACTCATTTAGTTCTCATGGCACTTCCTCCAGGTGGGCAAACTCCTCATCCCCAGTTGATCACTGAGGTTACTGAAGCACAGAGAGGTGAGGTTATTTGCCCAAAGACACAGCTGGCAGAGGCTTAGCTGGAAGTTGTACTCAACCACCAGGCCAACGAGCTCTTTCTCTTTATCTCTGGGTTCCCTTTGGTTCTGATTAGATGGCCCCTTTTAGACCATTTAGAATGAAGCCGAGGTAAATTTATTAAAATGTTAGATAAAGTCCTCATGTTTTACAAATGAATGAACTGAGGCTCAGAGAGGAGCCGGGACTTGCCTGCAGTTGGTCAGCAACTCCAGCCTCCTTGCTCCGAAGTGGACCGAATAGTCCCGTTCTGTCACACTCTGAGATCTCAAAGGGTCCCAGCCTTTAGTCTTGAGGGACCTGGCCGACGAGGCCTCGGTGACTGGGCGGTTTGTACCGAGGGGCAGATGAGGGCTGAAATCCAGCCCAAACTCAGCTCCCTGGTGTGGGGTGGGGCCCTGGGATGGGACCTGTGGTTATGGGGCTTTGGAGAGAAGGACATTCAGAGGGTAAGCCCCTGGCTCCCTGCGTCAGTATACTGCTCCCCTCTGTCACCCGGGGAACAAGGCTACACACTTTGCCCATCCCTTTGGGGACCTGAGCTGATGAGGTAGTTGAATGTATTCCCCCCATTTTCCACCTGGGTTACCTTCCCCTCCCCTCCCATATCTGCAGCTGCTGACCATCCCTCTGACCACTTGACACTCCCTCTTGAACTTCAAATGGACAGTTTGCAGTTTGACCTCTTGCTATTGAAACCAAGGTCATTTTCTGTGACCTTGATCTAGAGCACTAACCTCTTTTTCAGAATCAGTGTTGATTTAACTAAATTAACATTTCCATCTTTGATGCACCCTCTGGGAGGTCCACCATGGAGTTCCAGGCACATGGGGTGCTGAGGGCTTCCTGTGTGACATGCTCCTTAGAGCAGATGGCAGAGAAGTGTGAAGGAGGGTGGGGAGAGGGGGGGCTCTAGGGCATCCTGCAGGTGACAGAGACAGTGGATTGGTGCCTCTTACTTATTTTTTAGGCCACAATAGCGCCAGTTAAGTGTATATCGGCTTGATTCTGGCAAGGAGCCAAAGCATTCTCTGGGCCTGATCAGCATCCTAGGTCATGGAGGTTGTACCAACTGCCCAGAACCCAACAAGCCTCAGGGGCCACAGTCACCTGGAATATTGAGGGCTGGGCTGTCCCCAGGGCCAGGACAGGAAAAGTGGGCAGATAGGGGCTTCAGGCCCTCCTCTGGGCTCAGCCCAGTTTGCCAAGCTCAAGGGTCTCCGGCCCCACCATTTAGGGGCCCCAGGAGAGGGGACAGAAATAAGCCATCTGTGAACTTTCCTAGGGCTCTGAGGAGTCTGGGCCCACCGCCTCCATGAGCGCCAGCATTCTCTGCTCAGTTATTTATTTTCAGAGCAGGCAAGTGGATTTGAAACGCTCCCTCTGAATGTTTGCCTGGGGGCCAGCGGGGGGAGGATGTCAGGTTTATGAATGTGCAGCACAGCAGGGACTGGGGCCTGGCTGGCTCCTCCTGTTCCTGTGCAAGAGGCCCCAGGTCACCACATGGGCCCTGGGCCACTCCGCCCTGCCACTTGCTGCTCTGTGCAGTTGGGCAAGTCTCTCTGAGCCTCAGAGTCCACAGACGTAACCTGGGGGCACTGAGCTTCTCCGCACCACTCACATGGTGGCCATGGACGTTAACCCTGTCCGCATTGCTGCATCAGCCCTCCCCTCAGGCACCGCTGTCCTTGCTCATGGCCTCACTGACTCTCAGAGTCCACCAGCCTTTCCTAAACATGGACTTCATAGCAGCAGAGGCTGATGGGGATTCCAGGCTAGTGGGGGCACACGTGGAGTGAGTGGGCCCATTGGATGGCAGCAGCGGGCGCATCCCACCCCGTCCTTGGATTATCTGGGTGGGCTCTCTTAAAGGGGCTATTTTACATGAGGCAGGTTGCAGTCCTTGTTCCTACCCTGGGTCTCCAGCCTCACTTCTCCTAGTCAGAAAGGGGGTCTCTGGGTGCCAGAAACGTCCCGCCTCACAGGACCTGAGCCTAGAGCAGTGGTGTCGTCCTGTTCCTTAGCCCTCTGCCAAGACCACTCAGACCACCTCTGAGCTCCTGGGGGCCTGAGTCACCAGTTAAACCCAACTCAGGGTGGAAGGCCCATCCTCTCCCAGCTGCCTCACCTCCCAGGTGGAAGTCACATCACAGCTCTGGAGTGCCCTCTGTTGGTGGGGTGACAGATGATGTGCCCCGCATTCCTCAGGCTTCTCAATGGCTATTGCCTAGCCTAAAGCAGGGATGATTTAAGTTAGACATGGGGAGGATTGTTGGTGTTAAAATGGATGAGCAATGGTCAAGCAGAGAGGTCTCTGCAGAGGAGTGGGTGGGTTTGGCGGGGAGCAGGGGAGGGACCATGCAACCCTTGTGGCACTCCTATTCCCCATGCTGCCCCTCAAGCTCTGGGAGGCAGTGACCTCACGCTACTCTCTATCATAATATTTACCAACAGCACAGCAATTGAGCCAGGCAGCTCGGCAATTATAATCATGTTATCATTATTGCTGATAATTCTGATCATAAGCATAAATTATAAACAGAAGCGGGGCACAGCGGGCAGGAGCAGAGAGGCAGGGAAACCTGTGGGAGGGTGTGTGGGGGGTGAGACTGGCTCCCTCCTCTCTCACCCAGTCCCCCCCTTCTGTTTATTGCCAAGGCCAAGCGTCCCCTCCAGAGCCTGGCCCAGGGGTACTGGTGGCTCTGGGTGGTCTTTCCTGCCAGGGTCCCAGAGCGGTCCTGGCCACCTCACACAGAGCCCCACTCTGCCTCACAGAAACTATTAAGGCACAATTATTACAGAGACAGTCGTTCCAAATTGATCTTTCAGTTACTCCACAGCTGCAACCATGGAGACGGCCCGAGCTCAATTACATGCCTCTCGCTGTTCTTGAAAGATTCCAGCGGACAGAGGAGACAGAGAGCAGAGACGACGGAGACAGAGGCGCAGGAGAGACACACACACACACACACACACACACACACACACACACACAGAGCAATGGACCGGAGACCCCCAGAGCCAGAGAGAGAGAGAGAGAGTCCAAGAGGCAGAGACAAACAGACCTGAGTAAGATAGCTGAGAGAGATAAAGGCTCAGAGGGAGACAGAGAGAGAGAAAGAGAGATGATAGCAAGCATCACAGGAAAGACGGAGCTGATTTAGACAGAGACAGAGACGATCAAGAGAGACAGCTGGGATCAGACACAGAGAGAGTATGGGAGGAGACACAGAGGCCAAGGCAGAAACAAGGACACAGAAACAGACACATGCACACATTTTGCTGGAGAGAGCTACCTAAAAAGACAGCAACAAACAGATGGAGAGAAATAGAGACTAACAAGTTACCTGACAGCAGACAGATGATGTCCGTTTTCTTTCCTTCATTCATTCAGCAAATGTTTGTAGAGCTCTCCATGTGCCAGGTTGGATGCTGGCGTGCCGAGGTGCACAAGGACCACCTCTCAACTTCTGCCCTCACATGAGCTTAGAGTTTAATGAGTGAGTTAGAAGAGATGAAATAATCTCTCACTCAATGTAAAATTTCAACCAGGTCAGATGCTCAGAGTTCCTAAGGGGCTCTGAGAGCCTTGGTGGGGTGGGTGGCCCTGTCAATGCAGTCTGGAAGGCTGAGATCTGCAGCATAAGGAGCTGAGCTGGCGGGGGCAGGCAGGGCACTGGGTTTAGAAGGATTGTGCATGCAAAGACGCTGTGCAAAAGCCTCTCTGATGCAAAAGCAAGGACTTGGTTCCAAGGCTTGGGACAGACCTTCCCTTGGAGGGGGTGGGGGCTATGTAAGGCTGGTGGGTAATAAAGGGAGATCTGTGTGATAAGTCTTTTCTTGGGGTGTGGGGAGTACAGCAGGGCCCTGGGTTCCCAGATAACCCTTGGGTGGGAGAGAACTATTTTAGCATGTGCTGAGGCCCTGAACCAGTGGGTCTTTGCATGGGAGCCGGAGGGGACTGTCCAATTGGTTCACCATTCCTCACGGGCCTCAGCAACTCCCATTCCCTCTTCAGGCTGAGTTGGGTGCCCCCTCTGGCTCCAGGACCCAGGGCCCCTTCATTGCTATACATATAACTGCTAGCCCAGAGCTCCCAGGAGCAGGGACGGAGTGTACATGACACCTGGAACAGAGAGGGAAAGGCCCCTACCATCTCAGGGCCAGTCTGGCAGCCTGTGACAGAGGAGCCAGCATTGAGTGCCCCATGGCACAAGAGATGTGGCTGTGGGCCAATACCACTTGGCTGTGTGATTAGATCACAGATGCCAGAGCCCTTTGAAAGCATGAAGACCAGTATTCCCCAAACTTGAATGTGTATCACAAAGAGCTAGGGACTCTATAAAAATGCAAGGTCCCAGGCCTCTCTACCCCTCATGTCTGAGCCAATACATCTCCTAGAAGGATCTGGACCTGCAAGCTTAACAAGCACACAAGGTAAGAAAACTGAGGCCCAGGTCCCCCTAAGCCAATATCTGAGCTGAGATGGAAGATGCCCCCACATGACCCCCAGTTCCACCTCGTCCACTTGCCACCGCTGGTCCCTATCTGCATGCCAAGCACTGGGCTGGGGCTGAACTCACTGCAGGCCTTGGGCTGTAACAGAAACCTCTTCTGCAGGTGAGGAAACGGAGGCTCTGGGAAGAAACCGCACTAATGATGCAGCTGAGTTTCAGTTTCTTGCTGTGCTGGGCTGCCAGGGAGAGGGTGCCTGGCTACTTGGTGTCCCCTCTCCTCCCAGCCCTCCACTGAGCCACACGCCAAGCAGAAATCCCCCCTAAAGCTCTCCAACAGAGTATCTGGGGAAGTTGCTTTGAAGTGCTTTCCCCTTGTTTTTCCTTTTTTGGCCCTGAAGTTGCCCTAAATCTTCACTAATTGATAACTAAATTTGCTTAGCAGAGCAGCTGCCTGGTACTTGCTAGAAAGCCAAGCTGGTTCCTGCTGTAGTTGGGGAGTTGTGTGTGTGTGGGGCCTGGTAAGAGGCTGGAGGCTCTGGGAGCTGGGAAGCAGGGGTCCCTTGGGGGCATGGGCTACGTGAGGGGCAAAAGCTTTGTCCCCCAGTCCCAGCTCCTCCCCGCTAGGGGTCAGCGAGGCCTCACCCGCAGCCTCAGTAATACCCACTTCTGGATGGGATATTAGACATGTGAAGGTGACCATCTTACCTCAGGCACCCATCCAAGCCTATTTCTTCCATAAAAGGGGCACGATGCGAGACATTAAGCACCACACCTGGCTTAGAGTAAGCACTCAATAAATGTCGGTTATTGCTATTAGTAGTATTTTCAAGGGCAGCTCTGGACCCTCACTCCTGCTCCTACCCAGAGCAGCACCATGCTCACCTCTTGTATCTGTTTCTATGTGAGAATCAATTGCAAAACGGCTCCGTGGTTTAGAAAGGGTTGGAAAATTATCCCCCAGATCTGCATGGTCCAGTAAGTAGCCATGAGTCACATAATAAAGTCTGTTTCATCCAAATTGAGATGTGTTGCAAGTGTAAAATAAACACTAGATGTCAAAGACTTGGTGTAAGGAAAAGAATGTAAAATACCTCAATTAAAAAAAATATTACATGTTGAAATGAGTACATTTTGGATATGTTGGGTTAAATAAAAATACATTAAGGTTAATTGCATGTGCTTCTTTATACCTTTTTTTTTTTTTTTTTTGAGAGCAGTGTCACTGGCCCTCACATGTGGGACCGAACCAGGGCCACTGGCTTCCCAAGCCAGCGCTTAACCACCGCGCCACTCGGCCGGCCCTTCTTTATACCTTTTTAATGTGGCTACAAGGAAATTTAACATTTGCTCTGTGGCATGTCCTTGTGGGTCACTTCTTATTTCTTTTGGCCAGTGCTGCCCTTGACTACTCACCAGGGCCAACCCGAGGGCCTGCGAGGCTAGGCTGCAGAGCTGCCCGTGTCCAAAAGGAAGACCTCCCTGCGTCCCAGCTGTCCCCACTCCAGCTTGCCAGGGCACCTGAAATCCCAACACTAGGGCTTTACTGTGGGGGTTCTGGAAGGCTTGGAGCACTGTAAGAGGTCACTTTGCTGATCAAAGACCTCAGTGAAGGAAAAGATTTTTGTCCTTAGCAGCCTGGACAAGCAAGGAGACAAAGATCCAGGAGAACAGGGCCCAGGCACAGGATGGAAGGAAGTGACAGGAGGCCTGGGGGATGGCCCTTCGTGGGGAATGGGGGTTGAAGATTTAAGTCACAGACTCAGGCCCCCAAACAAGCCCATCACCTACCCTTTGTCCCTCTGCAGCCCACACGACACCTAAGCACCCTGGCTGGTAGGGACAGTTACCATCTAGGCTGCAGGCTATGGCCATCTCGTCGGCCCTTGTTTCGTGGATACTGCATGCTGTCTTTGAAAGTCTACTCCCTTTGGGTTTCCATGATAGAATAAAAGATATGCTGCTCTGAAAATAAATAGGGGTAGTTGATTCCAGAGTCATTCATCTCATTTTTAAAGGATAAATAGCAATTGCCAGATAAAATCATATTCCTGAAAATACAAAGGAACCCATAGAGATGGTTAAAAGGAGTGGCAAGTGGGGATAGGAAGTCCTGAGGGCTATCCCTGCCACTCACCCTGGGCTCCTGCGAGTCAGTCTCTCAGTGTTGCAGTGCACTTACCCAAAAAACGAGGGTGTTGGGTTTACTGTCCTCATCTTCAGTCCCTTGTGGTCACATACAGGGCATCACAGTTCCAGGCTCCCTCTGGGCTTGCCCTAATGTTCAGAGAAGGGATACTTTGTTGGCGATGGCTGCGTTGTCTCTCTATTTCCCTCTTCCCATGGAGTCCTACCTTCAAGGAACAAAGCGCCAGAATTGGCCCAGAAGCATGGGAAAGGAAATGATACATGGAGGTCAGGGACCCAGGTCTGGGCCCAAACTGCAGGGGAGCACGGGGTTGAGTCCATATGGATAGTTCTCCCTGGTGGCCAGTTTGCTGGTCATTCCTGGGCTGGTGGGCAAACAGGACGCCCCAGTACACACTCATTCACTTCTGCAAATGACCCCACCCTACATTCACATCGGTGAAATAGGTACTGTTAGGCCCACCTGGTTAAGTAAACAAGGGCATGGAAAGGGCTTTGTAAAGGGAGAAGTCCTGTGGCTTCAAGGCTGCTAAGAAGAAGGCAGCAGCGAGAGGAGACTGTTTCCACACCTGCATAGTAGGGGAGACCTGGTCAGGTGTAGGGCAGAATGTGGCAGGGCCAGTGCCAATGGGCTTCATAAGGCTGGCAGGAGAAGTTCCTGAAGGTGAGGAATAGCCACTTGCAAGGACTTCTCAACCAAACCCTCCTTACTGCTAAGGGAGCTACTGCTGCCCTTCTCAGGAAAAGAACATGAACTTGACAAAAATATATATGTCCATGACTAAGTCTTTGTCCCCAGGAAGAGCAATTCAAGCAGACTCTGAGCCTGACATCGTCCCTAGCTGAAATATATGCCAGGCACTATGCTAAATGTTTTTGCTGTATTATGTGTCATTTAACCCTCATATCAATCTTATGAAGAAAGGACAATTTTAGCTCCATTTTACATATGAGGAAGCTGAGGCTCAGAGAGGCCAATTGATTTGGCCGAGGACACACAGCCAGTAAACGTGGAACCAGTCATCATACCCGGGTCACATGTGGCTGAACAGGGCCTAGACGTGCCAAGCCAGGGCCTTCTGATGTACCACACTGCTCACAGTCTCTGCCTGGACAAGGGTAGGGTCAGGCTGGCTGTTCCCACAGGGGAGACAGCCCACAGGCAGGAGGCTGGTGGCATCCACCCCCAGTGCTTCACTTCTATTACTGCTGCTCTGGATTTTGCCTGCAGAGGGCAGTACTGATCACATACCAGGCCCCAGCTCCTCCAGGCCTTGGGCTCCAGAGGCTTCTGGCACTCTGCCCCAGGATTTGGGGTCCAGGAAGCATTGTGCCCAGAAACCAACAGCCTTGTCAACGAGCTCTTTCTGGGACTCACTTCCCTCAGCCGGGCCCAGAGGCCATGCCTTACCATCAGCTCCGCATGGGCAGATGCAGATATGACGGAGGGAACCATAGGACAATGGGCAAAACTAGGGCTAAGGGGCCAATCCCAACAGTGCCACTCACATGTTGTATGTCCCTAAGCAAGTCACTTCACCTCATTGTAAAATGAGGCCAATAGGACCCCTCTTGTAGGCCTAGTGTAAGAAATAGCTATTTTATATACAATTTGCCAGGTGCCTAGTAGAGGCTTAACAAGGGTGCCCATCGTCACTGTTATCCACCCTGGTGCCACACCACGGTTGACTGAGAAGCTGCAGGAAGGGGGAAATGGAGACTCAGAGAGACGAACTGCCTTGTCCTATTTCACAGAGTGGTGAAAGGAAGAGCCAGGATAGTGAACTTGAATAGTCAGGCTCCCGACTTTGGCTCTTCCCCTCAGCCATGTTGCCATACCAGGGCCAGCACAGGGTGGGTGGGGATGTGGGTCTAAGAAAGACCACACAACAAAGTGCCTCAGGGTGTCTCCAAGCCTCCTAGTGATGAGGGAGCTAAGGAGGCACTCCAAGAGAGCAGGGGGCAGCATGGGATAGAGTAAGTGTGGCCTCATTCCTAATCCCCACTTCCCCACCCTCTGTGGGCAACCCATCCAGTGGGTACGGGAGTCCCTCTGGGCTCAGCGTTGGTTTGGGCATTGCTGACATGGCCTGCCAGGGAAAAGCTCTGCCAGGGAAAAGCTCTTGTGGGCTTGCCAGGAGGAGCCCTGGCCAGCTAAGGTTAGCCTTTACCAAGTGCCCACTGTGTGTTCAACAGGGCCCCAGGAGGCTGTGGGGAAGACCCTGCTGGTTTTGCTAGGACCTAGTGGATTCTCAGTCTACATTTGGCTCTCTCCTTCCAAGCCAGGAGCTCCATGGGGTTGGGGCCTGCCTGGTTTGTGTCCCTCCCTGCTTTGTCCAGCATAGCAAGAGCTTAGCACAGGGTTCTGGGCACTCCTTGTACTGAGTTAACAGGTATGGCCTTGGAGAGGATGGGAGGTGTGCTTCCTGATTCGGAAGGAGGCCTGGTATGGTGGGGGAAAGCGCTGGCAAAAACCTGGATCAGGGGATTAGGAGGAGAGCTGGCCAGAGACAAGATGGGACCTGCTGCGACCTTGGGCATGTCACCGCCTTCCTTCACATGCCAGGGGACAAAGGCTGAAAGAGGTACCTGGGCCAAGCCACTGGAAGATAACCTGGGCTAGGCGGGAGTGAGCAGCCCTGCTAACTTCAATTTCCCCAGACGACGCGCACCGGCCTGTGGTGGCTGCAGGCCCCGGCCTCTCCTCCTGGGATCCTCCCCGCGCCCGCTGAGTGACCTTGACCCTCCAGCCCGGTCTCTGCGCCCCAGTTTCCTAATCCGCCCCTGGCCAGCGCTGAGGCGACGGAGGGGCCTAGCCGGGCAGCCAGGGGGCGCCGAGGCCGGGGCGCCCCTCCCGCAGGCCCCCTGGGCGGCGGGCGCGCGCGAGGCGGGGGCGCAGCGCTCCCCCCGCGGTGCCCAGGCCGGGGCGCGGGGCGGGCCGGGCGGGCTAATCCCGTATGTAAATGGCAGCCAATGGAGGGTGGTGTTGCGCGGGGCTGGGATTAGGGCCGGGGCGAATGGCTGGCAATCTTACTGGGATTACAGAACAAAGAGCCTCCCCGCGCTCCCGCTCTCGGCTCCGCTCCCCGCGCCGCGCCCCGCCCTCCGCCGCAGCCCGCGCCGGGGGTGGGGGCCGCCGAGCGCCAGCCCCCCGGCCGGCCGAGAGCCCCCGCCGCGGCCCCCTCCCCGGCCCGCGCCCCGCGCCCGCCCGCCCCCGCCGCGCGCGCCGCCCCGCGCCTCCGCTGCCGCGCCGTCCCCCATTCTCCCGGATTAATTAGGGAGGCAGCGGCAGGAGACTGTGTCCTGGCCGCGGGCCGGGGCCGGGGTGCCGCTGGCAGGAGCGCTTGGGGATCCTCCAAGGTAGGAGAAACTTTTGCGGGGGGCGGGCGCCCAGGCCCTGCTCCCCTCTCCTCCAACCCCCGTGGCCCCCGCCCCTCCCCCTCAAGGTGTTACAGAAGCTGGGTCCGGCTTTCGGGTGCATTGCGAGGCACGTGACTGGGATTATAATTCGGGCCGGGGGAGGGGAGGGACGGCCGCCCCCACCTGCCGGGAGGGTGTGGGAATCGGGAGCTGTCACCCCCGGCCCTTCCGGAGGTGGGGGGCGACCCGGGAGGGCAGCGGGCGCCCGCAGGCTGCTGCAGTTGGCGAATGAGGTCAGTTGTGCTGCCCGTGAGGCGGTCGGCTCCTGTATGGGAGCCGCGGGGGCTGGGAAGGCCGTGGTCCCCCCAGCTCTGCCTTCCTCCGGCTGGGCCATCCCCTGGCCCGTGTCCCCTATTCGCAGGCTGAGTCCAACACAGCGAGGACTGCCCCAGCGCACTGTTTGGGT
The DNA here is from genome assembly GCA_033961575.1 of Aselliscus stoliczkanus. Classification (NCBI taxonomy): domain Eukaryota; kingdom Metazoa; phylum Chordata; class Mammalia; order Chiroptera; family Hipposideridae; genus Aselliscus; species Aselliscus stoliczkanus. The sequence goes on along the minus strand of CM066728.1, from coordinate 15,759,767 downwards.
CTTAGGGGAGGGGGCTGGCCTGAGCGGTAGTATCTGAACGCCCGGTGTGTGTGTGGGGGGGGGGGGAAGGCTCAGAGGATGGGCAGTGTGGGGGGTACAAAGGGTTCAGAGGAGCAAGTTGGGGCATCCCATCTGTGGGCAGTGTCTGAGTTCTGCAGATGGGTGGGGAGGCCAGGCTGTGGAGGCGCCACAGGGTGCTTGATGCCCACCCCATCCTGAATTCCAGGGAATGATGGGCTTCACACCTCTCCTGGGCTCCCCAGCTCTATCTTCAGCTAGGGAAAGGGATGATGCCCAGGGCTGGACCCAGGACAGAGGGCAACCATGCATCTGAGAGTTCTGCCCTCCTGGCAGTGCTGGAGGGGACTTCAGCTCTGGAGGTCTGGCCCTGTGACCCAGCCTCCCAGGGGTTGGAGGCTCCCCATCACAGCCAGAGTGAGGGAGCACAGCTCGTAGGGTCTCCCTGCTGTGCACGTAGGGGAAGTACTGGCCTTGGATGGAGTGTGGTACCGGTGATGTGGGGCTGCCCTGGGATTGCTCTGGGCCTGGCAGCAGGGTGAGGGCAGGCCTGACAGCGTCTAGAGGAGTGGGCACTTGCCGGGGCTTCTCTTACTGCTCACAGCAGATGGAAGGGGTGGCCAGAAGCTGTTCTCACCCTCTCTGGCCATCTCCGTGTGTTTGGTGGCCTGGTGGCTAGGACTGCTCATTCCTGAGCACTGGCCTTGGGCTTCTGGGCTTGGGAGGTGCCTCACAGCAGCCCATTTATTTCAGCAGCGTCATTCCCAAAGGGAAAGGGCACCAGCATCGATTATTTATTCGGAGCAGGAGGCGGCTGTGGCTGGGAGGCTGGTGGCTGCTGGCTGGGAGGGGATGGGCATAGGACAGCGACAGCAAGGATGGGGTCAGTAAGGTGGCCATCATGAACCACCCAGTGCAGGACCCGGGAGGGTTTCAGACGGACTCTGACCTCTCCTGAGCAGGGACAGGGAGACCAAGGGACAGGCCTGGCCCCAAGGCGATAGGATGTTGGAACCCCCAACCTGCTTTTCAGATGTGGGAGGCTTAAGACCACACCCCATTCTGGAGCTTGCTCTGAGAGTGACCTAGAAAGTCGTAGCTCTGACTCAGTGGGTCCCAGAGGGCGCCAGCGGAGGAAATCAGGAGGCTTGGAACTCTAGCTGCTCATTCAAAATGTGGGAGAACTTGGGGGCGAAGGTTGTAAAACTGGGCCTTGAAGACAGCATTATAGGGGCGCACTTAACCTACTTAAGAGGACTGCTCTCTAGATGCTGGAAGAAGGGACATTTATTGCAATGTGTTAATCACAAATACTTTTTATGTGTTCATTAAGGCAGCCTCCCAGATCTGGGCTAGCCCCTGACACCGTGACAGTGCTTGAAATAGTCAGGAAGGCAGATGTGAACGTAGCGGTCTCGGAGGCAGCTGTTCTTGCAGCCAGCCTGGCTCCGGCAGCCAGGGTCGCCACAGTTTGGTAGTGGACCGGCTATCAGAGACCCTAGGTGAGGATCTCAGGGTGACATAGTGGGTGATGGTTTGGGGCGATCATGCCCTAAATGTGACCTTGGAACCACAGACCACATCTGCTTCATCCTCATTCTCGGTTCTGGTTCATCCCCTCCTGCTTTCATCTGCCCACCCCAGGCTTCCTTGGTCCACTCATTGAATCCGGCCGTTTTCTTGAATGGTCTTTGCACATGCTGCTCTTCTTACCCTTCCCCTGAGAGGGATGGTGAACTCCCTATAATGGCCGTGCCTGACTAGAGTTGGGGGGCAGGGATTGTAGAATTTGTTTTTTCACTCTCCTTGTTCTGGGCTTAGCTGACAGTCACGTCCTCAGGCTGGAAGGCTGAATTGGACCCCAGAGCTGGCCAAGGTGCTACCTCTGTGTCCCCATGCTGCCCTTCCTCTGTCCCAACATTGATTTCACTCAAAAGTTACATGGCTGTCTCCTCAGTTGCCCTGTGGACAGGGCAGGAACTGACACTTGGTTTTGATTCCTTGGTGCCCCAGGATTGGCACCCAAATACTTGGTGAATGCTGCTTGAGTGAATGAATGAATGATGTCCTGCTCCAGGCCCTTGGCCCACATTGCTAAGCAGACTCTTCTGCTCCTAAATTCCCATCTCTGGGGCCGGTCCCCCACAATGATATGAATCCTAGGAGCCGCCTGCTCCCCATCATCCCAGGGCCCCCTTTTTCCCCATTATCCTGGCCTGCAGCTTCTCCTGAACCTGAGCCTGGGGCTTTGCTTCCCAGGCATCACGATTCATCCTGCTTCTCTCAGTCCTCTGACTTTCGGCCATTCACATGCATCTGTCTGTTTGATGGCCGGCAGCCAGGGATGCAGTCAGGTTCTTTGGGACAATCCAGGTACATGTGCCCAGCACAGTGGGGCCCATAGAACAAGACCTAGGAGGTACCCAGGAACAAGACCCAAAGGGTCAATTCACAAACACCAGAGAGCAGAGCAGGACCCTGGGCCAAGGGCTTGTAACCTCCTCAGAGAATGTGGGGCCCAGGAGCCATGGACCTTGGGGAGACCGGGAGGGAATTCCCAGCAGGGATTCATAAGCAGGGGCCGAGTGGTGGGAAGGGTTTGTTTGTGTGGGAGGAGGAGGAGATGGTGAACCTGGTCAGCAACGGTGGGATATATGTCCCCCTTGGTGGCAAGATAATGATGGAGACTTCTGTGTGTAGGTGTTGGTGGGCCCCAAGGGGAGTCAGCCCCATCACTGGGCACCCAGGTTCCTCATATGCAGTGATGTCTGGCTGGGACTATCTGTGATCCTAATGCTCACGGGGGTCAGTGTTTTGTCAATTCGGACTTTATACTGTGGGTTATAGTGATGACAGTAAAAGCTCAGAGACCTGGAGGGAGGGTGGTGCCAAGGGCTGAGCCTTTGTTCTCTGGGGTGAGTTAGATTTCCTGAATGAGCTAGTGAGGCTGTACTTTGTCCATACCAGACTTGGGGTGACAGGTGGGAGTGTCTCAGGCAGAGAACACAACTCTTCTTCCAAACACCCTTCCTCTTGGGCTGGAGCCGGACCTGGCTGACCCCCGAGCTATTTGCATGCCCACCTGTCTCCCTCCTTCAGGACCACCTGCTTCGGGTTGCCAGATTTAGCTAATAAAAATAGGGATGCCCAGTTAAATTTGGATTTCAGATAAGCAACGGATAATGCAGTGTTGGGGACATAACTTACAGTAAAAACTTAACTCATTGTTTATCTCAAGTTCATACTGAACCGGGGGACTTGTGTTATCTGGCAACCCTGTAGCTGCAGCCCCTAGGCAGTAAGACAGCATGTTGAGGGCTAGGGAGGGGCTCAGGGAGTGTCTGGGGCCTGGAATTGGGGTCAGGGCTTGACCGGAGGCTGTGGGGATGGTATGGAGTGAGTTTGAGTCAGGCATCACTGATAATAATTTCCTTGGTCAGGCATTCTCCAGCCTGTGTGCCAAGGTCCAGATCTGCTGTTAGGCCTGGTGGTGTGGGGGCTCAGGGTCCCCATTGTGTGCGGCCCTGGTTTTGTCTTCTTTGCCACTGCTCCATACGGCCCAATAAGAGATGCTGGGAAGAGGGAAGTTGCCAGGGACACCCTGTCAGAAACCAAATCAGGATTTGCAGTCAAGATTTGCAGAGCCAGACCTGATTACTGGAAGGCTGTTTCTCTGATGCCCACCTTCAAGGTTTGGAGGTTCTATCCCTGGAGCCCCTGGTAGGAGAAGGTCCTTGCTGGACCAGTCACAGGTTTGGAGGGGCTATCCCTTTGGAGGGACGCTAGGTGAGTACAGCATTATGGTTGCTGGGAATTTGCTGTCATGCCGCCATATGAGGCAGTATTCCCCACCCCACCCCCACTTAGCGCCTTGCTAAGGTCCCTGGAATTGGGGGGGGGGGAGGCTATGGCCAGGAAATGAGGTGCGGGGTCTCATGGCCCATGTCCCCTTGCCCCCAGTCCAGGCATATGCTCCCATGTAACATGGAGATGATACCCGACCCCCCCACTACTGTCCTGTCTGAGCCCCGAAGTGGCACTGTGGTTTGAGGGGCTCAGTTTTGCATTGTGGGGACTCCACAGCTGCTGTTGGGTATGTGGGTCACCCTGGTGTAGGTCTGAGTGGAGACAGGCTGGGAAGCCAGAGGTGAGAGGGCCGAGCATGAGGGCTGGGAGTCTTGGGCTGCTCACAGGGGCTCAGTCAAGCTGTGGTTGGGAATGGCAGGTGAGTTGAGAGCTAGAGCTGCTGGGCCCTTGTCCCTCCTGGGCCCATAGCTGGAGGAAACCCTTCAGGCTTCTCTCTCAGAGGCTTGGACAGGGCCAGGTGTGTTTGCTGGTTGGGGTCTGGTGAAGTTTCAAGGTACATTTTCTTGCTACTGGCAGAACCACCATGGGGGCCCGGGGTCGGGGGGTTGTGTCCTCCATCCCTCTGCCTGTCAGTCCACCAGACAGTGAGACTTGCAGAGGCGCCTGGTCTCTAGGGTCTTAGGTCCTGGCATCCAGCCCCAGGCCAGCAGATAGGAGGGGCTCACCCTCCCTAGTCATGTAGTTGTTGAGGGACGAAAGACAGCGAAATGCCCAGGTCTCAAGTATGCCATCCAAGGAGCTCCACCAATGCATACTCACATGGCCCATCTCCTCCCAAAGTTCCCTCAAGCCTGTTTGTAGCCAGCCCCCTCTGCTCCCCCAGCCCCTACAACCACTGGCCTGTTTTATGTCTCTATAGCATCTTCCAGAGTATCAAATAAGTGCAATCACAGTCTGCAACCTGTTTGCTTTGTTCATGGAGCATAATGCGTCAGGTTCCTTTTGCTTGCTGAGTAGTATTCCATCGTGTGGACCCACCGCATAGCTGCGCCCGCTGTCCTCGGATGGAGACCCAGCACACCTGGCTGGCCAAGTCCTGCTCTGGCTCGGGACCACCCAGAGGCGCGGGTGCCCTTTTCTCCTTTCCATAAAGTCGCCGCCTGCACCCTATCCCTGCCCCCATCGAGAACTGACCTGAACCAGGAGAACTGCATGCCTCTGTCCGCAGAGCTGGAATTTCATCCTCCGGTTCTGGTGACTCACATACAGCGAGCCCCCGATGAAATTACACCTGCCTGTGGTGCCCTCAGGGCTGAATCCTCCGCCATGCTGGTGGGCTCCTGGAAACAATTGAGCTGGGGAGCGGGGACCAGCCTGGGAGGAAGGGAGCTGTCTGTGCCCATCTCTGTGTGCCCCACTCCCCTGGGAAGTTGGGGGTCTCTGGCCATGTGTCTCTGGTCTCCATTCCCATAGCTTGTTAGCTGGGGCTAGAAACGGTTTTTCTGAAACAAGGGCAGGGCTGCTTCTGGGGGTAGGGAAGGAGGACAATCACATGGGGCTGTGTGACCTCGGGCGAGTCACTTCACTTCTCTGTGCTTCCATTTGATCATTTGTAAATAGGAAAACAGAACATCTGGTGTACAGGGCCAGTGTGAGACAGCTCGGGAACCGAAGCCGGTGGGATTCCTGGGAACCCTGGAGGGCCCGGGGGGCCGCCAAGGGGGAAGAGGTGGGGATGTGTGGACCTCCAGCTCCCTGTGTCCCCCGTTGGGCCAGAGTAGAACCACTTTTATCTGAGTTACCAGTTAGGGCTCTAAATAAGATATTAGGTGACAAAAACGTCTGAGATGCACCGCTGCCTGTGGTCAGCCCTGTGTGCACAGTGGCCTTATTTCCTATGTGTGTGTGTGCAGCACCAAGATTTCAGTTGGTCACAGAAACTTCTAGTCAGGACGATTCCAGCTCTGCCACCTGCCCACCATGTGTAAATTGAATGGCTGCCTCATTGGCCAAGCCTCAGTTTGACCATCTAGAACCCCTGTATGGTTCCCGGGTGGGCGTCATGACCAGCAGTGCATGAGTGATGGGGGTCCAACAAGAGATCATCCGTCTCTCAGGGCTTCCTAAGCAAAGGGAGCTCCCTGGGTCATAGTCTGGCCTGCATGGGTGTCTTGAGACATTTGGGGGGGCTTCTTAACTTACTTTGTGCAGAAATGATTGACTTTTTCTGATGAGCTGGGCTGCCCCCGGCTCCTCCCCCCTGCACCCCACCATTGCCGCTGCAACCCGTGTGCTCAAAAGCTCAACTCCTCAGCCTGACCTGTGGGCTGTACTCAGTGGGATGCCCACAAAGACTGTGGCAGGTTAGCCCCCTGCAGAAGAGCCCTCAGGCGCTCCTGGGTGGCACCCTAATCAGGCAGGACCCATGCCTGCCCACCCACCCTGCTCCAGGGTGGTCCTGGCGTACTCCAAGGGGGTCTTGTGACTAGGCCTGATGTCTCTCTCGTGTTTATCCAGGAGCTGGTTTTTCAGGTGTGGCGGCTTTCAGCGGAGAGGCCCAGGTTGGGAAAGGTAGGGCCTTTGGGAAGGAGGTGGTTGCCCTGGCTCCCAACTGGGGATGCAGCCCTCTGGGCAGGTGGGCTAACCAACCACATCCTCCCTCTAATCCTGGGCCATGCCCACTGGGGGCCAGCCACTCCCTTAGACACTGTTCTCAGTACATCCTAGGGAGAGATGCTCTATGTCACCCTGGGTCAGAAGCCATGCCCCTCTTTGGGGGGTCTTTTGGCTACCTCAGGGCTTCCCCACTTCACAGTAGGGTGCCGTGGAACCAAAGCCTTTGAAGCCAGACAGACATGGGTTCAAGTCTCAGTTCTACCACCAACCTGCTGTGTGGCCTCAGATGAGTGACTTCATCTCTGTGAGCTTCATTTGAACAAATGAGGATGGTTATCTGGACTTTGCAGCGTTCTTGGGATCAGCACATTCAGTTGGGAAGCTGGTGGACATTCCAGTTAAAAATGTGTTGTCATAAGAAACAGCCAAACCTGTAAAGAATTTTTATGAGTTTATTTGGGCCAAACTGACGACATATGCCAGGGAGCAAGATCACACTAAAGCTCTGGGGAATAACAGTTCACAGTTTCTTTCTTTTCTTTTCTTTTCTTTTCTTTTCTTTTCTTTTCTTTTCTTTTCTTTTCTTTTCTTTTCTTTTCTTTTCTTTTCTCTTCTCTTTTCTTTTCTTTTCTTTTCTTTTCTTTTCTTTTCTTTTCTTTTCTTTCAAGATTTCTTGGGGAATTGGGGAAGGGGAACAGCCAAGTTGTTGTCCTTCAATCTTAGTTGTGGAGGGCGCAGCTAGCTCAGCGCCAAGTCCAGTCGCGCCACTCAGCTCAAGGTGCTGAGTTCAGTCTTCAGTTGTGAGTGGGCATAGCCACCATCTTGAATAGACAACCTTGTTGTTAGGAGCACGAGCTCTCACCAGTTGAGCCATCCTGTCACCTGTTGGCAACTCAGAGGCAGCTCACCTTAGATGCAGCTCACTGGCCCATGTAGGAATCTAACTGGCGACTCTGTTGCTCAGAGCTTGCACTCAAGCAAGCTCTTAACCAACTGAGCTACTGACCAGCAGCTGCAGTTTCTTTTTTGCATTTAAAATTAAGGAGGGACCATAAGGAAGATTACATGAAGGTGGGTGAAAGCAAGGCAGGGATTGGATTACAGGACAGTTAAGATTATGTGCTCTCTTGAGAGTGGTCATGCTTTAGAAGGAGGGGTGTGAATAGGGGCCATTTCAAAGGTGTGCTAATCTAGATGTACAGAAACCATGGACAGGGCTTTGCTTAAAACAAAGATAAGCCTTTTACTAAAGAATTTATAAGCCTGGGGCGTGACTATGTATCCTGACCTGCCCAGTTAGGAATTTATGATCATATCACCCTGTGAGGTTACTCTCCCTGAAACCCCTTTTTCATCCACAAGTGTTTCCTCAACTTGTCACCTGATGACCCCAGAGGGGAACTGGACGCCATCATTTCCCGCTTTCCTCCCGCCCCTCTGGGGAACACACTCTGCCCATGCAACATGGGGGATGCTGTGCCTCAGTTTCTGCTCTTGCAGGCTAGGAAGGCCCTAGGGGTAGAACTGGTTAGTGCCCTTGGCCTGCCCCCCTTGGACTGTGTAACCTGCATCATTATGAGATGGCTGGGCCACTCCTGTGTGGGCCCTGCAGCTGGTTTCTGGAGAGCCTGCCCCCCACCCCCCCACCCCGGCCAGTAGGGGAGGTGAGACAAGCCCACCCTCAAGTGTGCCTAGGGAACCTGCAGGAGGTGATTTTCCTGGGCCCTGGAGGATGTGTGGGATTCAGACCCAGAGTAGGCAGGGATGGGCATTGGGGGTTGGGGGCAACAGTTTGAATAAAGGTCCAGAGACAGGAAATGACTGTGCATGTGGCGAAGTAAGCATTTCACTGCAGAAGTAGCAAGGTGTCCCACAGAGACCAGCTTGCAGTATTGTGTTGAGTCCAGCGAGGACCTTCGGCTGGTCGCCTCACTCCCAGGCTGGGCGTGGCCAGGCTTTGCCTGTTTTCTGTGCAAGCCATGATGAGTTTCACTCAGCTTCTAGAAAATTCTGTGCTTTCCACTGTGCGGTTGCTTCCTCCTAGAACACGTTTTAATGCTCCCTGCCCATTTCAGTGGGCTAATTCTCACTTGCAGGTCTCAGCTTGGATGCCACTTCTTCCCAGAAGCCTTCCCTGACGCCCCTCCCAAGTCTGTTTTAGGGGCCCCTCCTCTGTGACCCCACAGGCCCTGGACTAACCCAGTGTAGCGCTCATCACACATTGTGTTCCAACTGCCCATGGACTTGTCTGTCCTCTTCCAGTGGGTCAGGGCCGTGCTGCCTGTCCCTCTGTATCCCCAACACCTCGCCACAGAGAGTGAGTGTCTAGTACAAGCTTATGATGTGAATTAGAGGTGAGCTATGTGTCAGGGCATTTGGGGTGGGGCCTTGGAGGACTAGGGGCTTTTTCTGCCCTTCAATCCCAACTGCTTCTGATTTACTCCCATCCTCCTCAGAGGCTGCCTCCTCTGGCCTGGCTGTAGCTCTCAGGGATGGAGGTGGTGATGGGGGGCGGGGACGGTGCCATGTCTCCTAGGCTGGGGACAGCACAGTTTTGGGGATTTCCCCTCGTGGAGGGCAGCTGGTGTGCGTGGAGAGAGCACAGGTGTGGAGCTTCAGCACAGTTAATCCCCGGGGCTATTTAGACACACATGACTGAGAGTATCCGCGCACATGTGTGTATATGCACGTATGTGTGGCATTCTGGAGGCTGCGAGCAGTGCCTGCACCAGATAGACTGACATTGGGCTGAACCCCATGCACCAACCTGGGATGAGTACTGCCCCGTGTACAGAGTCCCCTCTAATTTCATGGGGTGGCAGAGGGGGACGAGTCCTTCAGTGTGGAGTATGTGTCGGTCCAGGTAATAGAAAGCCTGACTACAGAGGCTTAGACAAAGAAGGATTTATTTGTTCCTCAAGAAAAAGCCCATGGGTAGGCAGTCGGAGGCTGGGGTGGGGGCCCAGCGATGTTTTCAGGGGTTCTTTTCCTCCCTAACGTGTTAGGGGTTTTGTTTGTTACGTTTAAAATTATTTTCTTTAAAGTGCACACTTCAGCATGTTTTTATATATTCACAAATTGTGTGATATTCACCACTATATAATTTCAGGGCATTTTTATCACTCCAGAAAGAAATCCAGACCCATTTAGGTCCCTCCCCACCCCCTCCTCTCATCCCCGGCAATCACTGACTTTGTCCCTACAGATTTGCCTATTGTGGACATTCCATAGAAATGGATTGATATATCATGTGGTCTTTGTGTTTGGCCTCTCCCACTTGACATAATGTTTTTGAGGTTCATCCATGTTGGTGGCATGTGTCAGAATTTCATTCCTTTTCATGGCAGAATAATATTCCACGTGATGGATGTACCACATTTGTTTATTCATTTCTCAGTTGATGAACATTTGGGTTGTTTCTACCTTTTGGCTATTGTGCATACTGCTGCTATAAACTCTTGTGTATAAGTTTTTGTGTGAACTATGTTGTCAAGTTCTCTTGGCTGAATACTTAGGAATGGAATTGCTGAGTCATGATGGCAATTCTGTGTTTAACATTTTGAGGAACTGCTAGACTACTTTCCAAAGTGCCTGTGTCATTTTCTATTCCCACCAGCAGTGTAATGAGGATTCCAATTTCTCCACATCTTTGCCAATACTTGTATTGTCCATCTTTTGGGTTATAGCCATCCTAGTAAGTGTGAAGTGCTATTTCATGTGGTTTGGATTTAGCATTGGATTTTTTTTTTTTTAATTTTATTGGGGGGGTCAGCCGAGTGGCGCGTTGGCTAAGAGTTGGCTTGGGATGCCAGCTCTGAGCAGCAGGGCCCCAGTTCAGATCCCACATGAGGGCCAGTGACGCTGTGCCCTCTATAGCTAAGATGGTGAACAACAGCTCGACCTGGAGCAGGGCTGCCATGAGTCGCTGGCGACGGCATAGGCTGCAGCCCCTGCAGCAGTGGGCTGCTGCTATAAGCTACCATGAGTGGCTGGCAGCCAGCATAAGCAGCCAGCAGCTGCCATAAGCCGCTGTGAGTGGCCATCCAATGGCTGGAGAGTGACTGCCTGACCCTGGAAGAGCGCAATGATAATACCAACATGGGCCAGTGAAGCGACGTCTTCCACAACTACACTGAAGAACCAAAGGACAGCAACTTGTCTCTCCCCTTCCCCGATTCCCCAATGCTGTACCCTCCCCCAATTGGGGATTTTATTGGGGATTTTATTGGGGGATTGGGGGAGGGTACAGCATTGGGGAGTCGGGGAAGGGAGACAGACAAGTTGCTGTCCTTTGGTTCTTCAGTGTAGTTGTGGAGGACGTCGCTTCACTGGCCCATGTTGGTATTATCATCATTGCATGCTCTCCCTGGCTGAGGCAGATGGGTTGCCAGCCATTGGACGGCCACTCACAGCAGCTCACACCAGCTGCTAGCCACTCATGCCGGCTGCCTGCCACTTATGGTAGCTTATGGCAGCTTGCTGCAGCCCTGCTGCAACCTACGCAGTCACTGGCAACTCACGGCAGCCCACCTCCAGGTTGAGCTGTTGTTCACCATCTTAGCTATGGAGGGCGCAGCATCACTGGCCCATGTGGAATCCGAACCGCTGGTCCTGCTGTTCAGAGCTCGCAATCCCAATTCAACTTTTAACCAACGAGCCACTTGGCCGGCCCCTAGCATTGGATTTCGTCTTCATGCTTGTGCCTCGTGGGCACGAGATGGCTGTATCCCCTCCAGCCTCACACCCATGGTTCACATAGAAGTTGTTAGGGCAGACGCTCCCTCTGGAAACTTTGCCTTCATGCACACCTTCTGAGGGACTTCTTCACATTACACGGGTCTAACCCAGGTCACATGGTGCCCCCTCACTGCAAGGGAGCTGGAAAGACATAGGCATCAGCTTGCTGGCCAGTTGGGAGAGGACCAGGGTTGGGGATCCTTGTGGGCGAGCAGACCCCTGGTCTTTGCCCCTTGTGGCCCAGAGCAGTGAGAATTCCTTCATTTCTCCAGGATCAGGAAGAGGGATGTGGAGTCCCCCGATGGGTAAGGGTGGGGACTTAGATCATGGGTGCCTGGCTCTGCTGCAGCCCAGAGTCACCATTGCCATTAGATAGCCCCTGCCCTGGAGTCCAGGAGACCACACCTTGTGGAAGACGGTGTCAGTCACCTCCCCAGCCACCCTGACTCCCCTCCCCACCCAGGAGGCCTGTAGCCCAGGGCTCCCTCAGTCTTGTCTCAGGGCCTTTGCTCCTCCATGCCTCCCAACCCAGAATGTGCTGTGGGACTTCCCACATTTCAAACTGGCCTAGGCCAGAACTCTCATACACTGTTGATGGGAATGTAAAGTGGCATGGCCATCTTTGGAAGAGTTTGGCAGTTTGTTTACTATTGACGTATAATCACACCATAAAGTTTACTGTTTCAAAGTACTCTATTTGGTGGTTTCTAGTATATTCCCAAAGTTGTGCAATCATTATCACTATCGAATCCCAGAAAATTTTTATCACTTCAAAAGAAACCCCATACCCATGAGCTGTCACTGCCCATTCTCCCCCCCACTCCCTGGCCGCCACTAACGGTGTCTCTGGGTTTTGGCATCTTTTTATAAGGTTAAACGTGCACTTACTGTATTGTATTACCCAGCAATTCCATTCCTAGGTATTTACCCAAGAGAAATGAAAATTTAGATTCATATTAAAACCCGAGGAGAAATATCTATAGTGGCTTTGTTCATAATTGTCCCAAACTGGAAACAATCTAAATGTCCAACTGTCCCGTGGATAAACAAACCCGTACCATGGAATGTTCGTCGGCAGTGGAGACAGTGGACTGCTGCAGACTAACACAGGTGAGTCACAGAAGCATTACGCTGAGTGAAGGCTGCGTCCCGGATGGTTGCAGTTATGTCACATTTTGGAAAATGTCAAAACTGTAGGGACAGGGCCGGCCGAGTGGCGCGGTGGTTGGGCGCTGGCTTGGGAAGCTAGTGGCCCCGGTTCGGGTCCCATATATGAGGGCAAGTGACACTGCTCTCAAAAACAAACAAACAAACAAAAAAAACTGTGGGGACAGAACAGATCAGGGGTTGACTAGGGGTCAGTGTGAATTGGTTGACTGGGGTTACAGGGGAGTTTGGGGTGTTGATGCGACTGACTGTTCTGTCTTGAATGTGGTAGCAGTTACATGACTCTGCCTTTGTAAAAACTCAAAAACTGCACCCTAAAATGAATTTTACTGTATGTATATTACACCTGGGTTTGGAGCCCACCCTCCCGGATTAACCCCACGTAGGGTTAACCTATCCATTTGTTCTTGTTGGTGCCACCACCTTCCCCTTTACATGTAACTGTTGAGTTTGGCTTGGCCTTTTGGGGTAGCTAACGTGACTGATGCCTAGGGCTGGGATCAAGGGCTCCTTCGGGGCCTCCTGCCACCTTGCTCAGACACCCTTCTCCCTCCCTGTTTCTGAGCCTCTTGGATGGGGTGTGCCATGTGCTTTTGGGTCATGAACTGTTAGAGGTGGAAGGGACCTCAGAATATGCTGACCTCTTTTCCTTTTCAGCTGGGGAAACTGAGGCCCAAGGCTTGAAGCAGAACAGCTGGTGAGAAGTTTTGGAGCACACCATGGCAGATGGGGAACTAGGGAAATGAGAGTGATCAGAGACCCCTTTGAGGCCTGTGAAACCCCCCAAAGTAGGAGAGAAAGAGTCCTCAGCTGGACACGGTGGCTCAGATTCTGCCTGGAGGCAGGAAGTGATAAGGGGCTGATGGCCCTTGGGGACAGGCAGGAGAGAGGGACACCGATTTCTGCCCATGGAGCCCATGGTGTCACCTTGAGTAACCCCCCAGCCTCATTACTGTCCAGCTAATTCCGAGCAGACGGTCCTCAGGATCTGCCAGGTGGGACTCATGACCTGGAAGTACCTCCTGGAGAGACTTCAGGAGACCAGGGGTGGGGGGGACAGGTGGGTACCTTGGGTGGTGACCCCTAAGAGGTGTGGCCCCAGTCTTGGTGATACAGGCCTCAGGTTTATCCTGGTGGTGAGTTGCTGACCATATGGACTGTGTCCACCCTGGTATCGCTGCCAAGAGCTCTGGAAACTTCCATGAGGATGGGCGTGGGGGGCATGGCAGGGGCTCAGCTTGCAGGCCCAGTGCTGGAGCTGGCTCATGTCCAAGTGCCCACTGCACACCACCCACCTCGGGGAGCTGGTTTGGAGCTATGTCAGCCCCATGAGTGGGGTTCTTACTCTAAGCGGATCCTCGGAGTGGGGGCTTGAGGGTGCCAGGGACAGGCCTATGACTCCTCCCCGCCAACCTGCGCTTCTGCTGGGACAGAACTTTGGAGGAGGAGTGATTGTCTCTCCCCAGGCTTCAGACGGGGTTACTTTTGGGGCATGAAACTTGTTGTTTTCTTGCCTCATCATCCACTGCTGCAGACTGAGCATCCTGGAGTCGAGTCTCCTCAGAGGGCTGGCAGCTCCAGGAATTCCCCTCTTCCTTCTGTGTGACCCAGCCCAACATCCCAGACAGCCCGTGATCTTGGCGGTACAGGACTCTTCCTTGTGCCCATGACCCCACTTTTGGCTTGGAGAATGACATCTCCTTACCATTAGGGTCCCTTCTGGTTCTCAGGGCCCACAATGCCTCACTGACCCCGGAGAGAAAGGCCAGCCCCTTGTGTGAAGCCCCTCACGCTCTGAATTACAGATAGGGCAACAGGCCCAGAGAAAGGTGGTGCCCAGGCTTCCCTTTGGGGAATTGGAAGCCTGGTTTCCTAAGCCCTAGCCGTGGAGCTTGGCCGTCCCTGGTTGCCCAGAGGTGGACGCTGGGATGAGTAGAAGCCTGAAGGAGGAGAGTGAGGCCAGGTGCCTGCTGGGATGGGGCCGTGAGCCCATTGTCTTCCCCACTGGAAAGGGCCTGATACTCCTCATCCATGTTGCTCATCCTTCTGGAAGGCTGCTTCAGTCTGGCAAGGGGCTGGCACCCCAGGGGCTAGCACCACCCCAGTGTGAGAGTCTTCCCACCATCTCCTGACACCCAGCCCCCAGCGCTGCAGATGCTTAAGAACCAGTACATCTCCACCCCCTCCCACTAGGCTCTGCAGATGAGCTGCCAAGAATTAGCGAGAACTGGGGGTGGGGTGAGAGGGCAGGTGCTGGGGTCTCCTACTGCCCAGCTGAGTGCCAGGCATGCATTTCCCACGCGCGGGGTCTCTGAGGGAACAGAAATGTCACTGTGTTTCCAGTCGGGTCCAGCATGAGCTAGCCCAGAGTTGAAGAGTTGCAGTGATGTCACGAGGACACAGGCTCAGCAGGTGATGTCAGTGAGAAGCCATCATTGCTGCCATTTCTTATAACGAGCGCTTATGATCTCCAGGCCTCATGCCAGACACTTTCCACATGTTAGCTTGTGCAGTCCTCACAATGCTGAGAGTGGCAGAATTGGTGGCACCATTTTGCTCATGAGGAAACTGAGGCGTGGAGCATTTCAGGTGTCTCCATGGAAGCCACCAGCTGGTGATAGCTGGGTAGGGACCCAGTCCAGCTTTGGTAGACCCCAGTGCCCAGGCGTTTCCCCGCCTTTACTCTGAGGGTGCAGCCTGGGGCACTCATTCTGATCCGATGTGAGCATGGGGGAGTTTGTAGTGCTGGAGGAGGGCCTTGGATGCCAAGGACGCCATGTTGGGCTAAGCTTCTCTCCCTCTCTCAGACCTCCAGTTCATTTTAGCTACTCGCTCACCCACCCACCTACCCAACAAGTATGTATGGAGTGCCTGCTGTGGTTCTGGGCACAGCCTTGAAAATCCCTGCCCCAAGGTGCGCATATCTATTGTGGAGGGTGCCCAGGCTGGCCTTTGGTTCCAGCCTCTGACGTCCTACACACACCTTCCCTTCCAATGGAATGAACCAGCCATGGGGGTTCTGTTCTAGACTGACAGAGGGCCTGGGTAGGGGCCCTTGGCTCAGCGTGTGGGCCTGTGTCCTGAACTCAGAGACTTTGGTTCCCATCTGGAAGAACCTGAGAGGCCTGGCTCCCAGCTAAGAGACTGTGTGTGTCTCCCTCACACCCCTCTTTACTTCCTCTCTCCCCCAGATTCCATGGCCTCCACCCCCTCCCACCCTTCAGCCCTCTGCACTGCCCCCCTGCCCACCCTGTTTGCTGCACCAGCTTTGGTGTTCCTCTCGGTTCCTTGACCAGCCTCCTGTGTTCTGATCCCCCACCCCTGGAGCCCCATCCTTCTCCTCTCCCCTGACTCTCTGATTTTTCCTTGCCCTCAGTTTCCCTCTGATTTCTCCTACTACACTCTCCCGGGCACTTTAGCCCCTTTGAGTGCTGCCCCCACCACATATCTCTCAGATTTTTTCCCGTCAGCCAGAACTCCCCTGTAAGCCCTCAGCCCCTGACCCCCAAAGTCATAGGTGGCATTCAGGACCCCAGACCTGGCCTCTCAGCTCCTCCCTTTTGTCCCCTGCTGAGCTGGGGGGACCATCACCCACTGCATATCAGAACCAGAAATCCCAGGTACTTCCTTCTTAGGACTCCCCTGTCCACTCCGTTACAAACTCTGCCCTTCTCCTCCATCCCACTGCTGCCATCGGCCTCAGACCTGGCTATCTCTGGCCAGACTCTTTCAGAAGTTTGCCAACTACCAGTCCCTGGCTCCAGCCCTGCCCACCATAGTTTGCCTGCCATATCCTGTCAGAACCCCTTAAAATGACCTTGTCTTGGCCCCGCTTTAAACCTTTGGGTGGTTCCCGTCCCCTAAATGATGACCTGAGGTCCTTGACCTGGCCTCAGCAGCCAAGCCTGTCTTTTCAGCCACCACTTCCTGCCCTGCCCTGACCATTTCTGCCACGCAGAGCAGGCCCAGTGACCTACACCATCCACTGACCTGCCTGAGCCCAACGGCAGCACATGGGTGGCCCAGGCGGCGCTCCGTTTTCCTGGGTAGCCAGTAATTTGGTACTCTTTCAAACGGGGCTTGCTGTATTTGCTCAGCATTTATTTCCATGGAGGTGGACACCTTGGGGGGAAGGACGGTCATCCCCCTTGTAGATGAGCAGTGCTTGGGCACAGTTCTCTTGGCCCTGCTCCTCTGCAAATTCCTGCTCCCCCATCATGTCAAGCTCCACTAAGCTCAGGTGTCACCTCCTCAAAGGAGCCTCCCCTGACTTCCCTACCTGCTATCCTGTGCTTCTTGTGTGTCACTTATTTTTATTTTTTTATTTTATTTTTTTAAAGATTTTAGTGGGGAATTGGGGGAGGGGAACAGCGTTGGGGAATCGGGGAAGGGGAACAGAGAAGTTGCTGTCTTTTTTGTTCTTCAATCTAGTTGTGGAGGATGTTGCTTCACTGGCCCATGTTGGTATCGTCATTGCGTTCTTCACGGATGAGGCAGATCAGTTGCCGGCCTCTGGATGTTGCTCACTGCGGCTATTGGCAGCTCACACTGGCTACCAGCCGCTCACGCTGGCTGCCGGCCACTCACTGTAGCCTATGGCAGCCCACTGCAGCAGGGGCTGCAGCCCACACCATCACCGGGGCTCGCACAGCCCAGCTCCAGGTGGAGCTATTGTTAGCTGTAGAGGGCAGTGTCACTGGCCCTCATATGTGGGATCCAAACCGGGGCCACTTGCATCCCAAAACCAGCTCCCAACCAGTGCGCCACTCGGCCGGCCCACTTATTTTTATTTTTAATGGAGAATAACTTACTTACAGTAAAGTGCATAAATCCTGAAGTGTCCAGCATGATGAGTTTCCGCCTGTGCACCCACCCCTGCAACCGCCACTCAAATCAGGTTGTGTCACACTGTGTTTTAATCCGTTTTTCCTCATAGCCTATTTTATTGTAATTGTCCTATCTCCTCCCAGCCTGGGACTCTCTCAAGGGCAGAAGCACCTGCTGCCTATCCCAGTGCCATGTAGAATGACATGTGATGCTGTTGGTGTGTATGCATGTGGCCATGAGTTGGGGAGGAGGGTGGCAGGGCTGTGGCCATGGGAATGTGCGTGTTTTGAGCCTGGCCAGGGACCCTACTGCAAGGCCAGATACCCACTCTTCAGTGGGGAGAGGGGTTGGTCCTGTTCCCCAGCCAAGGGCCTCAGCTGGGGAACGGGACCAGCTGGGAGCAGCAGCCCCACCCTGAGAGGCCCCTGCTGGCTGGCAGCCTGGAGATTAGTCTCCAAGGCCACGACGCCAGTTGCCATAGGCACGCAGGCCCAAGTCAGGACTGCCATTTCTCATCATGGTCACTCAGGCGGCACCCGCCCCAGCCTGCCAGTCATGAGCCGGAGCCAGACTTTAAATAAGGTGGAAACTTGACCCCACCAGAGCCCAGGCACCCCATAATACCAACAGCACCCCTCCCATCTCTGGGGTGGCAGAGAAATGGTCAAACCTGAATTTGAGGATTCCCTTCATTGTCTTAGCTCCCAGAGCACACACCTGTGCCTGGGGAGCCTGGTCTAAGAGGAGACAGCCCACCTTCGTAAACCCCTTCTCCACCTGTGAAGGGTAAAGCCCTGACTTCCGGAACCCCGGACTAAGGAGGAAGAGACAGGGCTTCCCATTGCCAGGCCCCGGATCTGCCCTGTCCCCCAGCCTCTGAGGAGAGGGCAGGTGGCTGCCCTTTTTTTCCCCAGGAAGCAACCTCAGGCATGTGCTTCCCTGTGTTTGCCCTTTGCCCTGCTGGGGGCCGCTTACCCTTCCTGCAGGTGGGGCAGCTGTGCGGGTTGGTTGGTTATTTTTAAGTATCTAAGAATGAGGTTTCTGTTATTTCTTTCCAAATTGCAAAAGTGATACCTCCTTATCTCAGATAATTTCCAAAATCTGGAAGAGTAGAAGGAAGAAAAGTCCCTCGTGATCTAGCTCACGGAGATGGACAGTCTGGAATTTGAATCCCAGGCTCTTCCGCGTGTACCTGAGGTCAGTCTGGACAGCATAGGTTTCAGCCCCCTGGGGCCACTTGAAGTGTCCGCTGTTTCCCTTTTTGTGTGTCGTGTGTGTATTTATGGGTGTAGGACTGGCTTTGGCGGAATGCCTTCTCAGGTTCATCCTTGCTTTTTGGATAATTTTCTCAGGATAAATTGATAGAAGTGCTGGGTCAAAGGGTAGGAACCTGGTTACACCTCTTGAGACGTGTCAAGGCAACTTGCCTGTTGTCTGCTGCTTAACTGGGGATCCTAATACCTGACGTCTTTTTAAAACTTTTCATTGAGAAAAAAAAACGATTATAAGTCAACAGCTCAATAAGTTTTAGAAATCAAGTCACCCAGGGAACCAGCACCCCAGTCAAGAACAGATCATCCCCAGAGCCCTGTTCATGACCCCCTCTAGCCTACCGCATGTCCCCCAACATGACCACCACCCTGACTTCTAACGTCCGAGCTCGGCCTGACTTGGAACTGTACACAAATGGAATCCTCCAGTGGGACCTTCACACCTGGATCCTTTCATCACACTTGAGAGGTTCAGCCATGGTGTTACATGTAGGCTGATTTGTTTACACATCTGACGGCTTGAACAGACCAGGCACCAGGGAGAATGCAGTGTAAGCAAACACATGGGCATTACACTAAAAACAGAATGCTGTCTGAATTATTGCCCATTTTCAAAGAAATAAAGTTGGTTTCCTTAAAGGACCTGCTCTGGTGAATAGGAAAGACCCTGGAATAGCAGTTATGCACGTGGGAGAGCCCGCCATGCTGTGCCGTGAACCTGCACTGGGCGTGCGGAGCTCTGGGGCACAGCCTGCCCGCTCTGGGCCTTGGTTTCTCCAGGTGCACATGGAGGTGATCGGATGAGGGTCCTATCCAGTTTGAACACCATGACACTAAGTGTGTACATTGAAATGCTAAGAGATTATTTTCTAAATTGACAGATGTTTGCCTTTGCAATCCTGTTTATCAGCTTGCCTCAGTTTCTACAGAAAGCAAACATGCACTGTCCTTGACCTCTGCCCACGATACCCCCAGGCCAGGTGACTGGTAGAAGGATCTTTGCAGATAATCCTGTTTCTCCTTTAAAAATATGTTCAGACCCTCTTTAAACGGTCTTGATAGGTGGGCAGCTTCCACTTGAAAATCCCCTGGGACTAGGGACCCAGTACCTAGGAGGCAGCCTGGTCTTCCATTCGGGGACCCTCCCAGCTGGGAAGTGTTTCCTTGGGTTAAGCCAAAGCCTGTATCCCTGGGACTTCTACCGGTGTGACGTGAATGAACCTGGATTTGGTAGGGGACTTTAGGAGCCAGTCATGGAATCTGGGATTGGGGAGATGGCGTGCATTACCAGGTCTGGCATGGCAAATTCCACTTGATGGCACTTGGTAAATGGAGCAACCGCTGTTACTATTATTTATTTAAAAATTTTATTGGGGGGGGCCGGCCAAGTGGCGCATTGGTTAAGAGCTGGTTTTGGGATGCCAGCGGCCCCAGTTCGGATCCCACATATGAGGGCCAGTGACACTGCCCTCTACAGCTAACAACAGCTCCACCTGGAGCTGGGCTGTGCAAGCCCCAGCAACAGTGTGGGCTGCAGCCCCTGCTGCAGTGAGCTGCCATAGGCTACAGTGAGTGGCTGGCAGCCAGCGTGAGTGGCTGGCAGCCGGTATGAGCTGCCAATAGCTGCGATGAGCGACCATCCAGAGGCTGGCTACCAATCTGCCTCATCCGGGAAGAGCGCAATGATGATACCAACATGGGCCAGTGAAGCAACGTCCTCCGCAACTAGACTGAAGAACAAAAAGACAGCAACTTGTCTGTTCCCCTTCCCCGATTCCCCAACGCTGTTCCCCTCCCCCAATTCCCCAATAAAAATCTTAAAAAAATATAAAAATAAAAAAGATTATAACTTTAAAAAAAAATTTTTATTGGGGAATTGGGGGAGGGGAACAGACAAGTTGCTGTCCTTTTGTTCCTCAGTCTAGTTGTGGAGGACATTGCTTCACTGGCCCATGTTGGTATCATCATTGCGCTCTTCCCAGCTGAGGCAGATCGGTTGCTGGCCTCTGGATGGTCGCTCACCGCGGCTCTTGGCAGCTCACGCTGGCTGTCGGCCACTCACGGTAGCTCACGGAAGCCCACTGCAGCCCCACTGCAGCCTACGCTGTCGCTGGCAACTCACAGCAGCCCAGCTCCAGGTCGAGCTGTTGTTCACCATCTTAGTTGTAGAGGGCGCAGCGTCACTGGCCCTCATATGTGGGATCCGAACTGGGGCCCTGCTGCTCAGAGCTGGTGTCCCAAGACAACTCTTAACCAACGCACCACTCAGCCAGCCCACTGTTATTTTTTTTTTTTTTTTTTTATTGGGGAATTGGCGGAGGGGAACAGCGTTGGGGAATCGGGGAAGGGGAACAGACAAGTTGCTGTCTTTTTGTTCTTCAGTTTTTTTAGTTGCGGAGGATGTTGCTTCACTGTTGGTATCGTCATTGCGCTCTTCCCGGATGAGGCAGATCGGTCGCTGGCCTCTGGATGTCGCTCACTGCGACTATTGGCAGCTCACGCTTGGCTGCCAGCCGCTCACGCTGGCTGCGGGCCACTCACTGTAGCCTATGGCAGCCCACTGCAGCAGGGGCTGCAGCCCACACCATCACCGGGGCTCGCACAGCCCAGCTCCAGGTGGAGCTGTTGTTAGCTGTAGAGGGCAGTGTCACTGGCCCTCATGTGGGATCCGAACCGGGGCCGCTGGCATCCCAAAACCAGCGCTTAACCAATGCGCCACTCGGTCGGCCCCCACTGTTATTTTTTAATTGTAGTAAAATACTTATCACATAAAATTTACCATCTTCATCATCTTTAAGTGTACAGTTTAGTAATGTTAGGTACATTCATGTTGTGCATTTTTCATCTTCCTAAACTGAAACTCTATACAAATAAAACACTATTGCCCCTTTTCCTCCTCTTCACAGCCCCTCGCAACCTCCCTTCTGCTTTGTCTCTGTGCGTTTGACTATCCTGGGTACCTCATACAAGTGGAATCATTCAGTATTTGTCCTTTTGTGACTGGCTTATTTCACTTAGCATGATGTTCTCAAGGTTCATTCATGTAGTAGCATGTGACAGTATTTTCTTCCTTTTTGAGGCTGCATAACATTGAATTGTGTGTATGGACCACATTTTCTTTATCCATTCATCTGTAGATGGACACTTGAGTTGCTCCCACATTTTGGTTATTGCGAATAATGCTGCTGTGAACATGGTGCACAATATCTCTTTGAGACTTACTTTATTATCAACATCGCTATAATACAGGATCTCTGAGAAGTCACCTCTTTCAACCCCTTATCCAGTGCTTGAGTCTGTCCATCCAGCTTCCTGTTGCGACTTCTTCTTGGGGCAGGATGGGAGCCCTGGGTGGCTTAGGGTGGAGAAAAGAGGCTTCGTGAGCAAGATCATGGCAGCGGGAAGGACAACTGGGCGTCCTCTGTGTCTGCAGATGCCCCACTGAAAGCAAGGAGGCGGGGGCTGCTGCAGGAAAAACTCAAGTTTTTTTTTTTTTTTTTTTGAAGGCAGTGTCACTGGCCCTCATACGTGGGACCAAACCAGGGCCTCAGCGCTAACCACTGCGCCACTCGGCCGGCCCAGAAAAACTCAAGATTTGATGCTTAAACAAACTTGTCATAATGGTGGGGACTGAGGGACAATGTTATTTATCAGGAGTCTTGGAGACCGAGGTCTTTAAGAATAGATTCCACTTCAATTAACATTTAATTCCCCCAATAACGCAATGAGGTGGGTCTGATTGGCCCCATTTTACAGTTGAGGAAAGCAAGGTTTAGGGAGATTAAATAACGTGCTCATCACACTGGCCCCCCCGGGGAAGGCAGGGCTTTTAAAAGGTTGGTTTATTTTCATTTATGTTTCATTCCATCTTATTTCAGAAATGATTTGAAAGACTAATAAAGAAACACAAATTATAGTAAGTGAATCTAAATTTGGAAATGCCTACCACGGAGTCTGTCACAGTTAGGAATACGTTCAGTTATAAGTAACCCGATAGACGGAAGAAGCGGGTTTGTTCTCTCCTTTGATGAAGACAAGTGTGGAGGTGGGCGGTTCAGCCCTGAGGCAGCTGCTCAGGGGCATCTGGGGCTAGCACCTCGGTTCCCTGGCTCTTCCAGCCTAGGCAGATGCTCTGGCACTCCTGCCCTATAGGGGCGGGAGGGACTCGGCAGCCTGCTCTGTGGGTGGGAGGAGAGGTTCAGTGGGCGTTTAGTGCACCAGTGACAGTGTCTGCCCCTGAATCCTAGATTCTCACTGTGGGGAGAGCCCCCAAATGGGATGTATGCTCTGTAGCCGCCAATTGGAAAGGGAAAGGGAATCCTGGTCTGTTACAAAATAAACCAGGAAACAAAAACAAATGGATGGCTTTACAATTGGTAACAACTGACAAAACTAGGATGTGCTTTTTTTTTTTTAATCTTTAAAAAAATAGGTCCAGTATGCTGAGTGTTTACCTGTGTATACAGCTGCAAGGAAAAGAGACCTTCACTGAAAGTGGCTTAAGCAACATGGACTTTTATTATCCATAACCTGGATGGAGGTGGCCGACCCAGGGTTGCGAAGGGCTGTGTTCTTTCACTCGACCGCTCTGCTGTTCCCCACATGATGACTTTACCTCCCAGGCTGGCTCCTTTTGTCCTCAGAAGGCGGTCATGATTGGGGCTGTCACGTGCAGGAGACAGAGAACATCCCTGCCTTGAGTTGCTTTCTAAGAGCCAGGAAAACTTTCCTAGAAACTTGTGTGTCTCGGTGGCCAGCACTGGGTTACTTGCTCCTCCTTAAACCTATCCCAGAAAAGGGGATAATGGGATTGCCTTGCTGAGCCTTAGAGCTGCCCAAGCACCTGCCTTTAGATGAGGACTCAAGGGGCGGCTCAGTTAGCAGAATGGGGGGAGAAGGACTTGAGTGTCTTGACCACAAGTCTGGACCCCCTCCAGCTGCTCCAGGGAGCCTGCCTGAGCACACAGGAGAGGGAGTTCGGGCTGGGGCCTCTGTTCCCTACCGTCTGCAGCAATGGGTGGACAGTGGGGAGGGGCAGGAATTCAGGGCCCAAGCAATTTCATTCCCACTGGGAGCCCCTGGGACGGGAGACAGAGTGGGGGGTGGGGTTTCTGGGGAGCAGGGATGGCCCTGCCCTACCCCCAGGAGGGAGAGATTCCTTTTTGTTTGTTCTCTCAAGCTTCTTTTTCGAGAAACACAAGCATATGGCAGCGGATGGTGCGGGGGCCGTGTTTGGGTGGTGTATGCGCTTGCCTTTTGCATGGTTGAGCGTATTTTTTCGCCGACTTCAGCACCCAGCTGGTACACAGGGCAGTGAGTCAGAGGCACTCCCCCAGCATCCAAACAAATCAGTTCTTTTCAGTGGGTGTTTCTGGGGTTTCCACTGGGAAAGGGATTGGAGAACTTTCCACCAAACTCAGGGCTAAGCTTTGCAGAAGTCTGAGCTGAAGACTGTGTCCAGGACCAGGATTTGTGGGTGGGATGTTGGGGAGTAAAGAGTTCCTGGCCTCGTTTCCTGAGGCTGCTGACAAATTACTGTAAACTTCGTCCCTTAAAACATCTGAAATTTATTATCTCACAGTTCTGGAGGTCAAACAAAATCAGTACCACTTGGTCCAAATCAAGTCATTGGGCCATGCTCCCTCCAGAGGCTCTGAGGAGAATCCATCCCTTGCCTCTTCCAGCGTCTGGTGGCTGCCAGCACTCTTTGGCTCGTGGCTGCTTCACTCCAGTCTTTAAGGCCGGCACCTTCAGATCCCTCTGTGCTCTGTCTTCATTCTGTATGTATCAAATCTCCCTCTGCCTCATTATAAGGATACATGCGATGGCATTTAGGGTCCACCCAGATAATCTAGGATAATCTCCCCATCTCAAGGTCATTAATTACATCTGCAAAAGTGATTTTTCCATATAAGGTGACATTTCAGGCTTCAAGGATTAGGATGTGAATGTCCCTGGGGGGCTGCCTTGGGGCCTTTCTTGAGTTCTTAAGGGCAGCCATTGTAGACAGTTCTCCCATGACACACCAGCAGGAAGAGGGGGACACACGGAGATTCCCAGCTACCCGCCCCTTCTCTTCCCATCTCAGCTCTTCCCCACACTGCACATGCCTGTGAGTACCCCAAACATCCGAGCTCTATCCACGCTCCCAAGCACCTGCCTTTTGAGGTGTATTGCTTATCCATCATTGTATAAGGAGCCCCAGACTTAGCAATGTCAAACAACGGTCATTTCTCGTTGTAATCTTTCATGGTTGGGGCTTGACTTGACTCAGATGGTTCTGGTTCAGGGTCTCCCCTATAATTGCAGTCAAAAGATGGCTGTGGCCGGCCGAGTGGTGCGGTGGTTAAGAGCTGGCTTGGAATGCCAGCGGCCTGGGTTCAGATCCCACATATGAGGGCCAATGACACTGCCCTTTAAAAAAAAAATAAAAAAGATGGCTGTAGTTGGGGTCATCTCAAAGACTTCCTAATGCTCTGGTCTGGGGAGGAGCTGGGTCTTCTCAGGCATGTCTAGATCCACTTGGCCCCTCCAGCACCGTGGCGTGAGGATAGGTGAACGTCTCACGTGCTGGCTTAGGGCTCCAGTGGTGTCTCCAGTCTCAGACAGGAAGAAGCCTAGTGTCTTTTAGGACCTGGCCTTGGAGGTCACATGGTGGCACTTCCAGAGCACCCTGTTGGTTATAAGAGAGATATTAAGGCCGTATTCAAGAAGAGGGGAATTACATGTCACCACTTGATGGGAGAAGTGTCTAAGAGTTTGCCATAATGTTTAAAGCCACTGCAGGAAGACACACCAGAGAAGAGGCCCCTGGGGGCCCGGAATGGATTTGTTTGCCCAGTGGATTCTGGGGGCCTGAGGACCTGGGGCAGATGTGGGCTCCAGTGGGGCATGTCCTTTTCGGCGTGCAGACTGCCTGCCCCTTGGAGAAGGGCTGGAACAGGGCCTTCTGAAGCCCAGGCTCTGGGCCCACAGGTGGGATCGTGCAAGGTATTTCCTACTGGACAGTCCCGGAATCTGACCACAGTCTGTGTTGAAAGCACTTGAGGGGTCTGTCTGCACCTGTTCCCCTTACCCCTCATTGAGGACCCCGGGCCATACCATGCTTGCTTATGCCTCAGAACCTTTGCCTGTGCTGCCCCCTCCTCCCCACCCACCATCATGTCTCCTGATTCCTCCAAACCAGGATAAACAGCTCCTCCCCTCAGATGCCCCTCCAGGCCCAGTTCTGTCTATCAGGCCAATACTGGGCAGACCCACGAGGCACACAGGAGCTGGTGGTCTCGTGGGGGTCCAGATAGCTCTGCCTCCTGGCAGAAGGAGAGTTGCAGGACAAGAAGGAAGAGGGAGCTATGCGTGCCCAGCCAAGGGGCAGCAGGCCAGTCTAGAGGGGCAGTACATGAGGCACCGCTGTGCCTGTCAACAGCTAAGAGTGAGCCAGGAGAAAGAGAGGGGTGTCTTACAAAGGGCACAGAGGTACTAAGGCTCAGAAGCCAGAGGACAGGTGTGTCCGGAGGCCTACACACACACTAGAGGGAAGGCCGTGAGGCCAGGAGCAGGGACAGGTCAGCTCACAGTACAGGACAGTGACCCCCAAGGGCGAGGCTTGTCCTGTTCATCTGCTGGGGCCGAGGTTGTACTGCCAGCCTGCTGGGCTTGGGCTGGCACCTTCTCCCTGAGTGTCCTCCTGCAGTCAGATTGACGGTGCTGGGATTGGCCCCAGGTGGACTTGAATTAGTACACTTGTATATACACCTGTCATGTGTGTAAGTGTGTATGTGTATGTTTGCTAGTGCTCACATTCACCTCTGGGTCAGAGGTGTGCCTGTCAGGTACACCCTACTCTTTCCCTCCCCCTTGCCTCATTCCAGCAAAGGCCACTGAGCAGCCACTCTAATTTTAGGATTAACATTCAGTGAATACAGCCAAACACTTCCCTTTACTCATGGAGTGAAGGTTGTATATCTCTATGCCAAGCTTCTTCCCTGTCCCTCTCTCCACAGAAACGACAATATCGCCTTTCCACTAGTGCTCCCAGAGAACTCCTCTTCACACGTCAAAACCCATTCCAACATTCATTAACTCAGGGAAATCTTGTTTGGAGACCCATACTCTCTCAAAGCTAAACAGACAGAAAATGTTTAAATAAAAGGTGGTTAGCCCCTTCCCCCGTATCAAGCTCTATTCCTGGGTGAGCTCTCTCTTTTTTTTTTTTTTTTTTTTAAGATTTTTATTGGGGAATTAGGGGAGGGGAACAGCATTGGGGAATGGGGACTTGGGGAAGGGGAACAGACAAATCGCTGTCCTTTTGTTCTTCAGTCTAGTTGTGGAGGACGTCGCTTCACTGGCCCATGTTGGTATCGTCATTGTGCTCTTCCTGGATGAGACAGACCAGTCACCTGCCACTGGACGGCTGCTTGCGGCGGCTCTTGACAGCTCACGCTGGCTGCCGGCTGCTCATGCCGGCTGCCAGCCACTCATGGTGGCTCATGGCAGCCCACTGCTGCAGGGGCTGCAGCCCACGCCGTCACCGGTGACTCATGACTCCAGCTCCAGGTCAAGCTGTTCACCGTCTTAGCTGGGATCCCACATGGATCCCACTCATGTGGGATCCAAACCAGAGCCCTGCTGCTCAGAGCTGGTGTCCCAAGCCAACTCTTAACCAACGTGCCACTCGGCCGGCTCTCTTGCTTATCCTTGTTTCACAGTCCTGTAATTCTCTGTGGACGTGCTGGCCCTGCAGGCTAACTCCAGGAGGGCAGGTAGGACTATCTGGGTCATTTCCAGGAGGTATTTAGTGAACAGGTTGGGGTGAAAGGAGACCAGTGATGCATCCCCCTGGGGCCTCCCCACAAGCGGCCAGGCCTCCAGCTTCTGCTGTGCTGTTGCAGGCTGGCTGTCCCCGTCCTAAGAGTGCACTGCCTGGGAACTGCGTCCCAGCTGATGGCCAGGTAGAGGTGTGCTCTCTGCCCTGTCCCAGTGTGGCCTTGCTGGGTGGCTGATTAGTGTAGCCCTTGGGGATCAACAAGTGTGTGGAAGGGAGGGCAGGGTACCTGACATAGCTGTCCCCCCACCCCACCCCCACTGCAGAGGGACCTGGACATGCCGGTGCATGGGAGGAGGGCATGGGCTGGGGCAGACTCGGCTCATGGGTGGCCCCTCGCTCACCACCCCCTACATATGCTGGTTGTAGGAGAGCTGATGATTTTCATTTCTTGATTCGACCCCAAGCCAATGGAGACCAGTAACCCTCCTAGCCTGGTAGGACCAGGCCTTTTTCTGTTACTCTGGCCGGGGGCTGCTCTGACTCTGTGTGTAAAACACCCCGTCTCCTTTCGTGCCCATCCCTGTTCTTGCCATCACTGTGCTTGCTCTCACACACACACTTGCCCTCTCAGACACACGCCATCACATCCACACACTCCACACGCTCACCGACACTCGCTCACACTCCTGTTTCTTTAAGCCCGTCCTTTGCAAGCTCTGGAGAGACTTGAGAGGTAGGGTCTGGGTTCCCAGTTGAGCCACTGGCCAGGGAAAGCACCTGCCGAAGGTGGCACCCTGGGCTCTGGGGACATGCTTCCTGCAGGTCCAGGGAGGACAAACAGACCCTGTGGGGTCCCCTCACCTGCGCCTGCCCTGGGCCCCAGAGCCAGGGGAGCAGGGTGCTGGATGAGCCCCCCTCATTGCAGCTGGCTGAGCCCACTGATATGGGGTATTCCAGAGGGAAGTGGGCTGAAGGCTGTGTCGTGGGATGGAAGGAACCCAGGTTCAGTCAGCAAGATCTGGGCTCAGGTCCCAGCTTTGAAACATCCTGGCTCTGGGCTTTGGGTCAGGGTGCCCAAGCCTCAAAATCCTCTGTAACATGAGTGTGATTGTGAGAATTAACTCTATACCAGGGACCTAACTAGCCCTGGGTACTCAGGAAATAGCCCTGTCGCTCCTTCCCTCCCCTGCCAGTCCTCATCAGAGAGAATGGGGGCCAGGCCCCTGTGGCGGGTGGCCGGGCCCGCTTCCTTGGCACTTGTTATCTTGGCTCTTGGGCCCTTTGGGGTCCTGTGTGCAGCTACAAGTTCCTGGACTCATGGTGTGGAGGGCCAGCACCTGGGCCTCCACTGTCAAATGCGCAAGTCCTGCCCCCAGGCCCTCGCTGCCTCCATCTGGGAATGTGGCCCGTCCTCTGGGCCTTGTCATCCACCCAGCTGGTCTGTCACCACGCCTGGGTATTAGCCCTGCTCTGCTAATTAGAAGTCCTGCCCCGAGGAGGAGCAAAGAGAATGGCCTGTGTGGGTCATTTGTCCCGAATCTCTTCTTGGCTTTGTCACTCCCTTTGGGAAGAATGTCCTGCCTCTGTCTTGGTTTCTGCACCCTTGAAATGGGTGCAGTCCTCTCCGTCCTGCTGTGTTCCCTGGTTGAGGTCACAGATGTCAGAATGCTTGTAAACAGGATGGCAGCCTCCACAGGGAGGCCGAGGCCCTGCTCAAGGGGACCCCAGTGAGCGGCCATGTCAGCGGGCATGAGCGTGGCTCTCCGGCCTGGGAGAGGAAGAAGGAGCTGGCAGTGGACACAGGGCAAGGAGCAGGGCTGCTGAACCCCTGGATGACAGGAGCATCCAGGGTGGTGGGTGGGGAAGCGAGTTTTTAAATGGGCTGAGCTGGGAGGTTGGTCTGCAGCCCTCACTTTTTTTGCCTTGACCCCCTGCCCACATCTGACCCCATCAGCCTCATTCACTTCTTCCGGGCACTGGGGAAGGTCAGGTACCCACCACAGCCAGCATCAGTCCCCCCAGGGCTCCAGGCCATGGGGCAATGGAAAGCACAGGCTCAAGGACACCTCCCTTTAGCTTCCCAGCTGGCCTGTAGCGTCCCATGCAGGGTGTTTGGGATCGGAAAACCAGCTGAAGTGGGGTCCACTCCCCCTGGCCCCAGGGCTGGCTGGAGTGGGCTTTCTGGGCCCATCCCCTGTGGGCGCCTCCCACGTGGAGACAGGCCTGCCCTGGGTCAGGGCGGCGGTGACTCAGACAGGGACACAGCACTTGACTCATCTTTGGCTCAGGGACCTGGCTGGCCTCCAGCTCTCAGTGGCCAGCAAAGCTGCCACTGTCTGGGCAAGGAATCCCGGCAAGGGAGGGAGGAGGTGATGCGCAGGAAAGGCTGAGGAAATTGGAGTCGGGACGTTGGAGCTGGAAACATCCAAAGAGACGGCCAGACTGTGCCTGGCTGTGGAAGGATCGCCGGGGAATTTAAAAATCCAGTTTCCTGGCCCCCATTGTGGACCTGTCCACTCAGGGCCTCTAGGTCCCAGGAAGCTGGGGCTGGGCTGGCAGGTGTTGGCAGCAGCTGTGCTACCTGCCTGCTTCTCTCACAGGTGGGCAGAGCAAGGCTGGAAAGCTGAGTGATGGCACAGGGGTCACGCAGACCGGGAACCCAGGACCTTCCCTCCACCTGCTCCAATTCTACCTTTTGGAGCTTCGTAAAACACGGCTGTCCGCCCTGGCCCGTGTCTGACCCTGAGACACATCAAGAGAGTGGCTTGCTTTTCTCCTGGGACCTCCCTGGATAAAGCCGCCCTGCCGCCTCTCTAGGAGGCTCCCCTTTCTCTCACCTTCCTAAGCAAAGTTGAATATTTTGGACCTGAAAGCAGAACCTAATCATTTCATCTTCCTTGTTGGTGTCTGTTCCTGTTCTCAGGCATTTGGGCTCCTGTTCCTTCTGGGCCCTGTGTGGTGGGGTGACCAACCTCCCTTGTTTGCCTGGGACTGAGGGGGTTCCTGGGCTAAACCCAGGCGAGTTAGGCAGCCCGACCGAGTGTCAGCTGTGTATTGGATCAGCTGGTTTTTCTGTTCTGAGTCCTGGCGAGTGTGAGGAGTACAGTTCTCCCGCCACATGTCAACAGGAAAGGACCCTTCTTGGGGACAGACAGGCAGATGGACAGACCCATTGGCTGGGGGTCTTGGGCAAGTCCCTTCTCGTCTCTGTGACGGAAGGCAGCTCGCACACAGTGCTGCTCCACCCTGGACATTCTGACAGGTGTCTAGGTGTGCCGATGCTGTGGGTCCTGCACCTGCACTTGGAGAGTCACCTGTCCAGGACACCTGTCTGACCCAGCAGCCTCCTTCACTTTCAGTTCCAGGGTTGTTCCTCTGGGATTCAACTACGCCCAGAGTTGCAATCTCCCACATTGCCGCTTGCTTATGTATGTATGTATGTATGTATGTATGTATGTATGTATTTTTGAGAACCGGGCAAGCCAAAAGCTGTCAGACGCTCCGTTAATAGCTTGCGAATGTCCCAGCCCCCACCCAAAGTGGCCTACTGTCACACTTGTTAGTCCTCGCATATATGTAGAGTGCCCATGAAAACCCAAGCAGTGTTTGAGGCAGTGGTACTATGATAAACTCGACAGGCGTGGCCTCTGGCCTCCCCACTTTCTAGCTGGGGGAATCAGGCAAGAAGCCCATGAACAAGTCGCGTCAGATCCATGGGAAAAATGAAAGAGGAGATGGGGAGCAAGTGCGCGGGTGGGGCATCCAGTGTGGCTGTGGTCAGGGAAGGCCTGGTGCAGCAAAGGAGTTGGCGGGAGGAGAGGTGGGCCTGGAACGAACGGCCTCCTGCGCAGGAGAGGCCTGGAGTGCAAGGCCCCGTGTGGCCTGGGAGCTGGACAGGCTGAGGATGCACCAGCGTTGGACAGCCAGTGCCAGGAGGGGAGTGCCGGGAGGTGGGAGGGAAACCAAGTGTGCGGCACCCTGGCAGCTTTTGAGGTGTTTGAGGAGGGAAGGGTGGCTGGAAGTCCCTTGTCACCGAGGTCTTCCTGGCTACTTGTGCCCAGGTCCGAAGCCAGACACCCATCACCTGCAATGTCCCTTCTGATGTCCTCTCCCAGGTGCCACAGAGCAGCACTTGGCCGTCTCCTGCCCCACCCCTCACCAAGCCCCACGTCCCCCGTTGTCCAGTGTGCGATGGCTTAGGCTGCTGCATCCATTCTCACTTTCCCCTCCTCCAGGGACTTTCCTCCTATTGAGGCGTGGGTGCTTGCCCCCTGGTGAACTGCCTGTCATTCTTTGTGTTCTCTGTATTGTAGTTTTTTGGTTTTATTGGGTGATTTTTCTTCTCTCCCTCATTTTCAGTTTAGCACTAGTCCCACCTATGAGAAAACAGAGTTTAAGTGGTGGATGAATGTGGCCCCGACCTGGGCTGGCTCTTCCCCACGCAGGGATCATGGCTCATGGCCCCCAGCCCAGTGCTCTTGACCCCGTCCCTCCCTCAGCAGCAGCCATGTGGAAACTGCCCTTCTCTCAGAGGCCTGGGTGTTAGCGGGAGAGGACCTTCTCCCTCCTTCTTCCCCAAACACACCCACCTGCCCAGGGCTGGGCCTCCTTGGGCGTCAGCTTAGGACAGAGGGCACCAGAAGCCCAGATGGCAGGGTGAGGGAGCCCAGCCTTCCTTCCCTGCCTCCCCCACCCTTCCCTGTCTGACTCCCTGAATCCTTCCTAAATGGATTAGGAGCTGACAGCCGACTGGGGCGACCTGGAGACGGGCTGGAGCACTGTCTGGTGCCTCCCTCCCACTTTGCCCTGATTCAATTTGGGCTCCAGCAGCTGGGAGGCTGGCAGCCAGAAGCCTTTCTGGGAATGGCTTGAGGGACTGGTGGGCAAGGGGTGGCTGAGGGGAGGGGACAAGCTTTGAAGTGCCCCAGGCAGGCAAACCTCAACTGGGCATGCCCCAGAAAGCCCTTGACCATGGCCCCTTGGCCGCCCCTTGTTCTATTAGCATGTCTCATCTGTGACCTGTCATGCCCTTCATACTGTGGATTTTGAACTTTTATAATATTGCAACGTGGGGGAAGGAATAAACTTTATAAACATTTAGAAGTGAACCCAGTATACCTTTTAGCCAACTGCTGGCTGGCCAGTTGTTAAAATCAATATTTATCCACAGCCAAACAGCAAACTTGGACCAGGACTGAGGCCAGAGCCACGCTCTGATGCATCATCCCCAATTCCTTTGAATGCTTCCGTAACTGAAGTCCGACACATCTCACTTTGTTACATGTGCCATGCTCGGATATTTGCTCTTCTGTGTCATCGATTTCAGGAGCCACTCAAAGGCCATGGTTTAGACCACACTACTTTGCTCTGTCTTATACATCGGGCCCTGAGCTGGGCCCTGGGGGTAGAGCAGTGACAGGCAGACTTGGTTCCTGCCCTCACACAGCTTATGGTCCAGGGGCAGCTGCAGTGGTAGAAGGCACACTCAGTTTGGCACCTTTAAGGCTCTAGGCCCAGCTGTCACCTGCCCAGTGCCCCCCCTCCTCCAGTATCCCAAGTCATGTGCACAGTCATCTTCATCCTGTGGGCTGGAAGCAGCAAGGGCAGGATGTATGGGCCCCCTCCAATGCCTGCAGCCCTGCTCCCTGCTCCCTCCCCTGAATCGGGGCCTGTGTACAGAGCACTAATGGAGGATGAGCCCAGAGAGGGGAAACTACTGACCTCTACCTTCTCCTTTGCCTGTTTTGGTGAGGGGGCAGCTGCCTCAAAGGAAGGAGCTGGCACTGGGGCAGCCTGTGGGTAGGTTTCCTGGACCTGGTTCCTGAGGTCTGGAAAGGGAGGGATAGGTGGAAGAGGAACTGAGGGAGGCTGACCTTTGTATCTCATGGGCACCCAGGCCAGGTTGGGTGGTGCAGGGCACCAGACTTGTTATCTGCCTGAGGTCCTGGGCAGGGGAGGCTGGTCTGAGGGCACCCCAGTGAGGGGGAGGAGGATCCAGCTCTGTCCTCCAGGAGCCTCATGACGAGGGGACGAAGTCCTATCTGGGGGGAAACCCTGGTCTGAGTTGAAGCAACTTCTGCACCTCTGAGACCGAGTCCTGACAGCCAGAAAGTGGACTGAGACTTAGAGGCCTCAGGGCAGTGACCTTGTTGGGGGAATCACCTGACTTGATACAGAGCTGTGATGGAGGAGCTTGGGGACATGTGGGAGGCCAGTGAGGGAGCCTGTCCCAGTTGGGCCAGGAGAGGGCAGGCGGTTTCCTTCCCAGCAGAGGCAACAATTAAAAGCTGTGTGGATGGGGGCCGGCCGAGTGGCACATTCGTTAAGAGCTGGTTTTGAGACGCCAGCAGCCCTGGTTCGGATTCCACATATGAGGGCCAGTGACACTGCCCTCTACAGCTAACAACGGCTCCACTTGGAGCTGGGCTGTGAGAGCCCCGGCGATGGTGTAGGCTGCAGCCCCTGCTGCAGTGGGCTGCCATACGCGACAGTGAGTGGCCGGCAGCCAGCGTGAGCTGCCAATAGCTGCGGTGAGCGACCAGCCAGAGGCCGGCCACTGATCTGACTCATCTGGGAAGAGCACAATGACGATACCAACATGGGCCAGTGAAGCAACGTCCTCCGCAACTAGACTGAAGAACAAAAAGACAGCAACTTGTCTGTTCCCCTTTCCTGATTCCCCAACGCTGTTCCCCTCCCCTAATTCCCCAATTTAAAAAAAAAAAAATCTTAAAAAACAACAACTGTGTGGATGGGCCAGCCAAGTGGTGCATTGATTAAGAGCTGATTTGGGACACCAGCTCTGAGCTGCAGGGTCCTAGTTCAGATCCCATATGAGGGCCAGTGACACTGCCCTCTACAGCTAAGATGGTGAACAACAGCTCCACCTGGAGCTGGGCTGCTGTGAGTCGCTGGCAACAGCGTAGGCTGCAACCCTTGCTGCAGTGGGCTGCCCGTAAGCTACTGTGAGTGGCCGGCAGCCAGCGTGAGCGGCCATCCAGAGGCTGGCGACCAACTGCCTCAGCCAGGAAGAGCGCAATGATGATACCAACATGGGCCAGTGAAGCAACGTCCTCCACAACTAGACTGAAGAACAAAAGGACAGCAACTTGTCTGTTCCCCTTCCCCAATTCCCCAGCTCTGTTCTCCTCCCCCAATTCCCCAATAAAATCTTTTTTAAAAAAACCAAACTGAGTGGACAGCCAGTAGATGACAAAGCAGCCAGGAGAGACACTCGGGTCAGGGAGAATGGGACTTGTGACAGCTGGAGAGCCGTGAACAATGTTGGCATGTTTGGGGGACGGTGATGCTTAGAATACCCAGAACATGGGAGTATGGACCAGGTACCTTGACTACTAAGCTGAGGAGTCAAGAGCTAATGTGGGCAGTAGGGAGCCACAGAGAGTGTGTGACCGGGAGAGGGCCATGGCCAGAGCACTGTGCGTGGGGAGAGTTGGTGGCTGGGGTGCTGGGCAGACTGGTCATAGTACTGGGTTCCACACTGGGGCTTCAGACTTGGGGGATGTGCTGTGGGACACACCCCTCAGTTACCCTGCCATCTGACCCACACCTATATGGGCTCTGTGTGAGCTGCTGCATGTCCAGGCCTATCAAGGCTCTAATTCCATCGTGCAGTAAAACTCTTAGGTGAATAAAAGGCCAGCTCTTGATTCTCCCACCTGGGCAGTAGAGACAGCCTTGGGGTCCCGGGGCCCAGCGGATTGGGGTGGACACCCTGTGGCTCACGCCCACCCCTTCCTCCTCCCTCCCTCTATCCAGGTGATCATGGCCTTGCTGGGGAAGCGCTGTGAATTTCCCGCCAACGGCTGCGGGCCCGACCGCTGGAACTCCGCCTTTACCCGCAAAGACGAGATCATCACAAGCCTTGTGTCTGCCTTAGATTCCATGGTGAGTGCCCCAGCCTGCCCCTGGAGGAGTGGGACACCCAGCTTTGGAACCAGACGTCAGAGCTCGAGGCCCACCTCTGCTACTTAGAGCAGCCTTCACCAGCCTGAGCCTTAGTGTCCCCTCCTACAAGGGCCTCTGCCTACTCTGGTGCCGGAGGCCAAAGTGCGATCGAGTATGTAAAAATCCAGTCCTGGGAATAAACACTGGCTCTGGCCCTCATTTCCTTGTCCTCATTTCATCACCTCTTGCCGTTCAAGGCCGGTCCCTGGCATGGTCACAAGTCTCTCTCCCAACAGGTCACCTGGCAGATAATGTGTGGGCAGTGATTCATTAGAAAGCGGTAATCCCCAGTGTTACAGCAAGAGCTGTAACTGCATCTCAGGGCTGCAGGGAGAGAGAAACAGGACTTCATAAATCACTCCTCTGGCACCGCTGCCAACATACCTAAGCCTGTAGCCATTTATCCCAAACGAGGAAATAATAATGTCGTTTTCCATCAGCCTTTTCCCTAAGGGAAAGTTCTGTGATGGAGACAGTAGGCAGGTGTTAAAAAAAAAATTATGGCGTCAAGTTAGCTACACCCCTGCATTTGAGGATGGTGATGTTGAAATTCAAAGAGGGCAGCCCCTTTCTGAAGTCACACAGCGTGACCAGTTTTTAAGGTGGACTTCTGTGTGCAGAGTCTTCTTCAGTTTCCCCAGGACAGCGGGCCTCCTTCAGCCTGTTCCTGCAGTAGGCGGCTCTGGGCAGTTTAGGTGGTGTTTGGGCTGAGGTGCTGGGTACCCCTGGGGATGCCAGCTGGGTGCAACGCCGCCCCTGTGCAGAGCCTTCCTGAGGCGGGGAGCCCCGGGAGCTCAGCCCTGGGCCCTGCCTGCAGCAGCGTTAGCTTGGTGGTGGTGGAAGCATAGCCGACGTGGGCGGTGCCACCGCAGCCCACTAGCCACAGGTGGCAGTTGACATTTAAATTGTAACCAGTTAAAATTAAAAAAACAATTCAGCTGCTCAGTCACACTAGCTTCATTTCAAGTGCCCATAGCCACATATGGCCAGTGGCCACAGTACTGGACAGTGCAGATGTAGGGCATTCCCATCATGGCAGGAAGTTCTGTCGGACAGTGCTGGTCTAGAGGGTGTTTCAGAGGCTCCCTGGAGCTGGGAGGAGCCAATGACCCTTAGCCAGCCTGGTGACATGAACCAGGCAGGCTCCTCCCGGCCCTGGGGCCCTTAACAGGGAGGGTCATTCATGCATTCCCACTGCAGATTCTAAGACCGAGAACGTTGGAGCAGAGGCCTCTCCCTGGAGCTCACATCCCACCCCCAAAGCTGGCGTGGAGGTGTCCTGGGATGGGAGGACCTTCCCCCGGCTCACATACCCTGCTCCCCCCGCAGTGCTCAGCACTCTCCAAGCTGAATGCTGAAGTGGCCTGTGTGGCTGTGCACGAAGAGAGCGCCTTCGTGGTGGGCACCGAGAAGGGGAGAATGTTTCTGAATGCGCGGAAGGAGCTGCAGTCAGACTTCCTCAGGTTCTGCCGTGAGTACCCCGGGGCTCCGGGGCCAGCGCACTGGGTCCCCAGAGCAACAGCAGCATGGCTCTGTGTCGGGGCACGCCCTGAACAGGAGAGGGTTGTGCAAGCTTCCCGATGTGGCATTATCAGGGGTGATCGCAGTTGTAATTGGAATCGTGCAGCAGCCTCTCGGTTGATCGAGCCTGGCTGACTGAACAGAGGGGCCGGCCAGACCCAGCCACCCCCGTCTGCTTGTTGACAGAAGTGGGCACTGAGGCCCAGCGTTGTTGCTGGATCCCTGACCCAGGGACCGAGCACATTTGCTCAGGTAGTACTTATTGAGTGCCTGCTGTGTGCAACACCCTTCACAATGCCAACTCATTTATCCTGACGTCAGTCTTATGAGGTAGGCACTATCATTGTTACAATAACATAATCTTGGAGCCACCTCCTGGTGGCTTGTGGGGATGGTGTGACTCAGGACGCATCCAGCAGCACATAGGAATTGCTTGATAAATGTAAGTGGCTGGTACTGTTGTGATAGTGTCGCGGTCAGGGCCATGTGCTGGTGCTGTTTACTTTTCCCAGCAGGCTTAGCACAGTTAAACCGCTGGTTCACAAACAAGAAACCGAGGCGCAGTGAGCGTAAGCCACTTCCCCAGGGACACACAGCTGACAAGTGATGGAGGTGGTATTCACAGCCAGGCCCCATCAGGCCCGTCTACCCCTTGCACTTATCCTGTGGTTGCTCCCCACACCACACCAGCCCCCCACATGTTCTACATTTCCATCTGTATCTGGTGTCCCAGCATGGCAGTGAGCTCCTGGGGGAGGTCAGCTTCACCTTTCTGGTGTACTAGGTGCTACAGGGGTAGGGCTTGGCCCCAGTACTGAGGGCCATCACCTGAGCAGACTTTCAAGCCCACAATTTGGGACTCAGAACAGGCCCTTGAGTCAGAAGCCTGAAGCCACATCCTGGCTCTGCCACCTGCTACCTACTGGGCCTCAGCTTCCTCATCTGTGAAACAGGAGGACAATGCTACCTCCTCACGGGTCAATCAGGATTAAACGAATTAATACACAGCATGCACTTAGAACAATGCCTGGCACTGAGTTCACACTCAGTAAACTCTAGCTGTTGTCTTACCATTATTAGCATTTGCATTATACCCCAGGCCTGGACCCTAAGATCAGCCATTTCAGGGAAGGCTATCCCCCAGCGTTGGACATATCATTACTGGGCCCAGCTGTTTCCTTGGCCATTTCCTGGTCCCACTCAGCCCTAATAGCCTGTATCCTTGGCAAGGTGCAGCGGGGCTGGGCCACGGTAGGGTAGGCAGTGGCAGGGTCCTCTGGCCCCCAGTTGGCCAGGCTGGGAGCCAGGCTGCGGCCTCAGGAAGGTGCACCTGGCTTCCTGGAGCCAGGCAGAGCCACTATTTATAGTACCAGGAACTCGGCTGCTTTATTTCAAGCTTCAAAGATCCCTGGAGGAGAGCAGGCTCCAAGCTGAGAGGGGGCCTCTAGGCCCTCCCTTCGTCCCCTTTTCAACACTGTTTTTAGCATCTTCCCCACCCAAGGATTTACTTACACTCCTAAGCCTCCACCCTGGCCTAGCCTAGCCTCTTTGCAGCCTCTTGGCCTCCTGGTGGGATCCCCTTCGTATCCCCATTTGGCAGGGCAGAAAACTGGGGCTTGATTGGTTGAGACACGGAGCATTACTGTTAGAACACAGAAAGGGGCGGATAGAATGGACATTCGTTGAACCCTGTTCTGAGCCAGGGCAGCTGATCTCCTGTGAGAGCTCACAGACTGAGGCTCAGAGAGGGAAGGGACTTGCCCAACATCACACAGCAAGTTAGAGGTGAGCAGGGATGAGACCAAGGCCCTGTGACCAGCCCTGGACCTGGGCAGGGTGGTTGAGGCAGGGCTTGCTCACTGATTAATTCATTCATTCATTCATTCATTTATTCATTCATTTGTAGTTGGTGTTGGGTGCCCAGCTTCTGTGCTCAGCACGGGGCAGGTATATCCGGCTTACTGGGCAGGCGGTGAAATGAGTGCTCACCACACCCCATGTGCTCTGTGCCCCACAGGAGGGCCCCCGTGGAAGGAGCCAGAGGCAGAGCACCACAAAAAGGTGCCTCGGGGCGAGGTTGGCGGCCGGAACATCCCGCGGTCTGCCCTGGAGCATGGCTCGGACGTGTATCTTCTGCGGAAGATGGTAGAGGAGGTGTTTGATGTTCTTTATAGTAAGATCCTTCCTCATTCCATTTGGGGCCCCCAGGCGGGTGGAAGCCCCAGTCTCTGCCCAGTTGAGGAGGCCCCTCCTGCCACACTATGCACCCTGTGCAGAACCTCAAGGAGAGAGGGCACTGCCCGCCAGGCTCCCTGCACCCCAGGCAGAGATCTTCTGACTGAACCACCATTCCCTCTGCCTCGCCCTGGCACTGGTCACTGCCACCTGCCATCCAGAAATGGCCCCCGGCCTGCTCCGGCCTTCTCACCTCCAGGCTGGCTCCCTGCTGTCGCCACCCGCCCTAGAACCGAGGGCATCTTCCCAAAGCACAAGTCTGGGCATGCTTTTCCCTCCATTGCCTTCGAGGGATCGCCATCCCCCTCAGCGTGGCGGGAGCGCCCAGCACAACCCACTCGGTTCCCCCTCTCCAGCCGAGCAGACCCACCTCACAGAACTGCTTCCTGTCTTCCAGCACACTGTGGCTTCATTTCATACCGCGCCATTGTGCCTCTCTCTGTGCCTTTTGGGACTGCTTTCTCCTCTTTGTGTTAGACACTATTACTCTCAAGGGCTCAGCTCCAGGAAGTCCCCCGCACACCAGCTTAGGGTCTCCGTTGGGCACCCACTGTCACCTCACTAGCCCAGTTGCTCTCCACTGCCAGGGACTGTGCCTGCCCTTTTCTGCTGTCCCTAGGCTGCAGTTCAGGGCCCAGCAGCAGCAGAGTGAAGGCTAACTGTCAGCCAAGTCCTTCCGGTGGGGATGGGAGGGGCAGGCCTGGCTTTTCTTGGGAAGTTTCAGGCTGCAGAGCCTCAGGGCCCAGTGGTGACCTTCATATACCCTAAGTGACCTTGGGCGTGTCCCTGAGAGTCCCACCTCATTTATCTCAGACCTGCTTTACTCCTTTCCCTGTTCAGCCTTTGCTTGTATGGTGCAGTTTTGTGAGAAAACTCTTGCTGTTTTCTAGATGTCAGGAGAAGGAGGCTGAGGGAGCGTAGGGGGCCCAGAGGTCCTGGGTGGGAGGATTTTCATGCGTGATTGGCTGTGCCGCTGCGGACACTTTTGCCAGCAGTGGGGTTGTGCCCAGAGGACCGTGCACTGGCCCGCTCTGCCCTGGCTGCCCTTCCCCGCCTCGGGGAGAATAAGATGGCGGTGAGGTCAGGGGCCTCTTTCTGGCTGTGGTGGGGGCTGTGGTGTGGGGGCCACAACAGATGTTCCTGAGCCCCGGCCCCGCTGCCATTCCACCTCCTCAGTCCTCAGCCAGTCTCCCCTCTGCTCACCGCTTCCCTCATTCTCACCGTCTTCTCAGTCTGTCTCTCCTCTCCCTTTTTCTGAACCCCTTCTTTTGGTTTCCTCTCCACTTCCTGTCTTCTTTACTTTCTCTCCGTCTCTCTCATTCTCCTTCTCCCTCTCTCCCTGTGACTTTTTCCTTTCAGTCTTTTCCTGCCCTCTTTTCTCTCTCTCACTCCTCTCCCCTCCTCACCTCCTGTCCACAGCCCTGGGCCTACTTTCCCCTCTACCCAGATGCCCAGAGTGGAGAAGAGAAAGGCAAGGGAAGCAGGGACACCCCCACCCCCCCGCTTCTGCCTCAATGGAGAAGCCCCAGCCCTCAGACAATGGGATCTTGTCCTCATCCCCTGCCTCCCCCATTCCCATCCTGTGGGGGTTATTCTGTGTGAAGTTTGCAGTTAAGGAGCCAATTGGGGGCCAGTTACCTAGAAAACCAGCATCAAGGGGAGCCACTCAACATAGGGCGTGCCTGGCCCCCACCCCATCCTGGCGGCCTTCTCATACTAGGCCCTCTCTTCAACCCCCTCTCCCACAGGTGAGGCCTTGGGAAGGGCCAGTGTGGTGCCACTGCCCTATGAGAGGCTGCTCAGGGAGCCCGGGCTGCTGGCCGTTCAGGGGCTGCCCGAGGGGCTGGCCTTCCGGAGGCCGGCCGAGTATGACCCCAAGGCCCTCATGGCTATCCTGGAGCACAGCCACCGTATCCGCTTCAAGCTCAAGAGGTGAGTGAGGCAGCCTGCGTGGGAGTGGGCCAAGGCCTGGTGGCTGTACCAGGAGGCCGAGCCAGGAAAGGTTAGGAGGATGGCCTGCTTCCATGCTGGCTCAGTCACCTGTGGTCACTTAGCCCAACCAGAGGGGAGGGGGCCTTCAGACCCCACAGGAAACCCCAGTTGTAAAAGCTCCCAATCTGGTGGTGGAGGTGAGATCATGGAGCATGATCTGAGCCATGCGTTCAGGCACGGAATTCCTCCCAGGGGACCTCTGTCTTGCAAAGAGGCTAGACAAGACTTGGCTGGGGGAAAAAATAGCACCAGTTGCACTCCAGGTGTCAGGAACTACTCGTGCAAAAGTGTGGAGGCGAGAAGCCAGCCTCAGAGCCATCAGCGCTCAGGCCCCACCATCAGCACACAATCCTAAAAGAAGAGGGATGCAGTGGGAGATGGGAGACGATCAGCTGTAGCTGGAAGGACACAGCTGGTGGACTGTGGAACAGAGGCTGAGGGGCAAGTCCGGGATCCTCCAGCGGCCCAGTTGTGTGGCCCTCGGCACATGCCCTGCCCCAGGCCTGCACTCCCACCTGTAAAATGGGGACTGTCCTGCATACCTCACAGGCTGTTGTGTTCTGCAGAGGGTGGGCTGAGGGGCTGCAGAGTAAGATACACAGCTGGCAGGACAGGTGTACAAAGCCATCATCTGTCCTCCTCTCCTTTACCCAGGCCGCTTGAGGATGGTGGGCGGGACTCGAAGGCCCTGTTAGAGCTGAATGGTGTCTCGCTGATAGCCAAAGGGTCTCGGGACTGCGGCCTGCATGGCCAGACCCCCAAGGGGCTCTCCCAGGACCTGCCCCCTACTGCCTCCTCCTCCTCCGTGGCCAGCTTCCTGTACAGCACCGCACTCCCCAACCATGCCATGAGAGAGCTCAAGCAGGAGGCGCCCGCCTGCCCACTTGCCCCCAGTGACCTGGGCCTCAGCCGGCCCGGGCCTGAGCCCAAGACCCCCACTGCCCAAGATTTCCCTGACTGCTGTGGTAAGTTGCTGGGACCCCCCCCCCCAAGTCTGGGGGTGGGACTGAGGTCACTTCTGTGGATACCCTCCAGGGCAAGTCAGGGTGGTGAGCCCTTCCCCAGGCTGAAGGAAGAACGTTGGGGCAGGAGACTGTGGCGGGACAGATGGTGTCCTAAATTAGACCCAGTCCGACCCCAGGCCTTCACTGAGCCATCTGTGAACAGTGTTCTTGGCCTGGGATCAAGAGACCTGAGAGGACTCCCAGAGTAGCCTATGGAGAGAATAAACATGCTAATCAGTCGCATGCATTTAATGAGCACCTACTGTATACCCATTGGATTAGAGGTACTGGAAGCATCATAGAAGGAACAGCTGGGTATGAGAAAGACCTGCAGTCATATCCGACTCCTCTACTTAGTGGCTATGTGTCCTCTCTGAGCCTCAGTATCCTTATCTGTAAAATGAAGATGCCAGTAACACCTACCTCACAGTGTTATTATCATGGTTAAATGGCAGAGCATGTTAGAAATGTAACTTCTCAGGCCCCAGCACAGTCCTGCTGAGTCTGAGGCTTTGGAAGTGGGGCTCAGCCACTGAGTATTGACAGGTCCACCATGTGGTTCCGGTGTATGCTCAAGTTTGAGAACTGCTGTATTAAAACACATCCAATGTTTGGCATGTAGTAGGTGCTTGTAAGTTAAATTTACTGCTATTTTTATTGTGCTATAGGGGGAAAAGGACACCATACACACACACAAATGTGTGGGCTGAGCAGGGGGATGGGACTTAGGTCTGAAACAAGTGTTTCCACCTGTAAAAGGTGACCTCGAACATCCTGCCCTCCCTGACTACAGAGGACTCTGCTAAAGAATGTCTCAGCCCCTGGTCAGGGAACTTGCCTAGGGTTCATGGTCACGGAACATTTCTGGGGTGTTTCTGATTCATGAGACTGTTACCCCAGAGCCAATGCCTATGCACTCAGGCTGTGTCTGGGGACCCCTTTGGGGCCCACCGTGAACATATACCATTCTCTGCCTTGTCCAGGACAGAAGCCCACCGGATCTGGTGGGCCTCTCATTCAGAACGTCCACGCCTCTAAGCGCATTCTCTTCTCCATCGTCCATGACAAGTCAGGTAGGACAGTGCCCATGGCGGCACCCTGACCAGAGTGGGGATCCGGGGCCGGGGGTGGTGCTTACTGAAATGGAAATGTGTCCGCCAGCTCTGTGTGAGAGAAAGGAGGACTGCTCTGCACAAAGGACTTGTGAGTAAAACCAGAATGAATGGTTACGTATTGGTATGTAACAAATTGCCCCCAAACTTAGCTTAAAACAAAAAGCATTTTTGCCTTCTAGTGTCTCTGGGTCAGGAATTCAGGATTAGCTCAGCTGGGTGGTTCTGGCTCAGGGTCTCATGAGGTTGTTGTCAAGAAGTTGGCTGGGGCTGAGATCACCTGAAGGCTCGACTGGGGCTGGGGGACCGCCTCCAGGCTCACGGGTGTGGCTGCTGGCCGGAGGCCTGTTCCTTACGTGTGGGCCTGTACTGCGCTGCTTGAGTGTCCTCACAGCCTGGAGGCTGGTTTCCTGAAGTTAGTGATCCGAGAGAGAGTGTGGAGGAAGCCACATGCCTTTTATGACCTACGCTCAGAAATCACTGTCGTTTCTGCCATGTTTTACCCATAAGAAGCTAGAAGCTGGATCCGGTCCATACTCAAAGGGAGAGAGGGGAATTAAACTCCAGCTCTTGAAGGAAGGAGTATCAAAAACATATGTGGACAGATTTTGAAAGTACTCTGAGAGCAGGAAAATTTGGGATTCATTTATACCAAAAGGGATGAAGTAAGACTTTCCAGCAGTTTTGCCTTGTAGAGGTCTCAGCCTTACCTTCAATGAGAAGCTCTTTCTGAGAACATGGTTCCCTGGCATCAAGGTGGAGACCCCGCTGTCCCGAACAGGGTCCGTCCCTGGGAGGGAGACAACCTGGATGTCCAGGTGGAAGAGCATCGTGGGAGGCCATGGTGGGCCAGGGCTACAAGCTGGGATAGAGTCCCACTGGCTATGAGCTGGGCGATCTCAGGCAAGATACTCAGCGCCTCTGAGCCTCAGTTTTCCCATCTGAAAAATAGGAATAATATCTATGTTTAAAGGTTATCACGAGGGATTAAGTAGGATATTATATATATACATACATATATATGTGAGTATGTGAGTATATAAGTATTTAGCACAGATGAGCACATAATAAATTAAAGATGTTACTTTTATAATTATAATGAACCAGACAATCTCTCTTGTTATTCACATTAAATTGAGGCAGAGGCTTTGGTTTTCTGGAAGAGAGGCCATCAGGGCTGAGAGTTTAGGGGAAGCTGACAAGGCCAAAGCTGTTGAGACCTCAGATGTATGAGGCATGAGTGTTAGGTCTTGGAGGCCAAGACGCGGCCTCTCCTTACTCAGAGCGAATGTCCCCCAACCTCCTGCTTGTCTGGGGTAGCAGGTGCCCAGGATGCACAGGCTGAGCCTGCATGATATCCACTGCCCATGGGGGTGGATGGAGGCAAGAGGAGAGAGCAGGTGGGGAGACCATCAGAGCACCCTGGATTTGTGTAGGGCTGCTTCCCGGAGGAGGCTGGGGTGTCAGGGCCGAGGCAGGAAGGGGTGGAAGGGCTGGGGCTAGTCTCTGGGGCTCTGGACGGGAAGGCCCAGGGCCTGGGGCTGTAGGAAGAGTGCGGTTGTCTTGGGGGGCACA
The DNA here is from genome assembly GCA_033961575.1 of Aselliscus stoliczkanus. Taxonomy (NCBI): domain Eukaryota; kingdom Metazoa; phylum Chordata; class Mammalia; order Chiroptera; family Hipposideridae; genus Aselliscus; species Aselliscus stoliczkanus. The sequence goes on along the minus strand of CM066728.1, from coordinate 15,715,150 downwards.
GCCCCACCTGGGAGTATCTACGGGGCAGTGGGGAACAGGGGGCTCATCATGAGGTAGCCAGGCCGTGAGGTCCCATCTCCAGCTGGCCCTCACTTGTACCTCCTGTGTTTTGATAGAGAAGTGGGACGCCTTCATAAAGGAAACCGAGGACATCAACACGCTCCGGGAGTGCGTGCAGATCCTGTTTAACAGCAGATATGGTGAGTGGGCGGCGTGGCCTGCTGTGTGGCCCCACAGCGTGCCGAGCATCTCATTACATGGCAATCACTTGTGTTCTCTAACATGACAGCGGGAGCCATATGCTGTCACCCGCACGCCGTCAACACTAATGTCATCTCCTATCTGGGTAGGGGGGTGGTTGTGTCAATATTTCCCTTCCAGACTCTCCAGGGGAAGGGACTGATGGCAGAGCCCCAGACCTCGACTCACCTGGGGGAGGCAGGCAGGTCAAGGGTAGGCTGTCAAATGACAAATGGCTGTTGGCCTCACACACTTGAGGTTCCCCACAACATCGTGCCGTTTCCTGCCTGCTTACATTGCCTGAGCTGTGCCCTTTGCCTGGCGTGCCCTTTGTATCATTTGGGGACAAACTCCTCCTTGTTCTTCGACACTCAGGGCCCCCAAGGCCCTGATGGTTTCATCTATTACATGTCACACACTTGATGTGCCTTGTCTGTGTCTGTCCCCATGAGGGCCGGGCTCAGAGCACACATCAGCCCACAACTCTGGGCAGCGAACACAAGGGGTAACTGGGCAGATGTGCCGTCTGTGTGGTCAAGCTTCATGCCAAGAGGAAAGCGCAGCCACTGGTTGGCTGGAAGACGTAGGTATCTGGGTGCCCCCCATGCACACACCTGTTCTCCTTTGTCTCCTTGGCAGTCCTCACTCACTGTCACTTGTTTGCTCAGCCTTTATTGAGCTTCATCTGTAAGCCCCACTCAGGGGTCAGATACAGTGTGGCCCTGCCCTGGGTGGGTGGCTCTGTCACTGGGGAAATGACACAAATACCCACAGGTCACCTGGTGAGCACACAGGTGAGATGTCATTCAGTACCACCTGAATCATGCTGCCCTACTATGGGGAAGTCTCTGCATGATGGGGCTGAGGGAGGAGACAAAGGAAGCACAACCCAGCGCTTTCAGGACAGAGAGGAGAGTCAAGGGCCCCCAGAGCTCCCTGTGAGTTTGGGGTGGGGCATGAGCACTGCACTGGGAGTCCACTGCCACTTGCCTGGAAACCTGGAGTTGGACAGTCTCCCTCCTAACCTTGGCCTTCTCACCAGGACTGGACCTGACAGGGTGGGGCTTTACCGCTAGTTCCCCAATAAAATCTTTAAAAAAGGGGGGGGGACTTGTTAAGATGCCCTTCTTGCCCCTATCATTGGAGAGGGGGGAGGACGGTGGAGTTACAAAGGTTTTAGGAGCCCTAGTGCCAAGAACCCAAGTGGAAGATCACATATATACTTTTTTTTTTTTTTAAATTTTGTTAGGGAATTGGGTGAGGGGAACAGTGTTGGGGAATCGGGGAAGGGGAACAGACAAGTTGCTGTCCTTTTTGTTCTTCAGTCTAGTTGTGGAGGACGTTGTTTCACTGGCCCATGTTGGTATTATCATTGCACCCTTCCCTGGTGAGGCAGCCGCTTGCCGGCCATTGGACACCCCCTTACGGCGGCTCATGGTGGCCCACGAAAGCGCACACCAGCTGTCGGCCAGCCCCACTGCAGCCTACGCCATCTCCAGAAACTCATGGCAGCCCAGCTCCAGGTCAAGCTGTTGTTCACCATCTTAGCTATGGAGGGTGCAGCATCACTGGTCCTCTATCTGGGATCCGAACTAGGGCCCTGTTGCTCACAGCTTGTGTCCCAAGCCAACTCTTAACCAACGCACCACTCCGCGGGCCCCTTATTATATCACACTTCAGTCTTGCTTTCCTCCCTTCTTTTTCCTTCTCGCTCATTTACTGGTGCACTCACTTTCCAGTCTTGCATTTTGAGCCCCCCACCTTGTGCCAGGCACTCAGGCCGACTCTGGTCTCAGGGTGCTTCAGCAGTTGCCTGAGATGTGTCTGAAGTAGCAGGCAGCCTGCAGCAACGTGCAGTAGTCACGGGAGGTCGTATGTAGCCACCTGCTCTAGGATGTGGTAGCATACAGGGTGGGGTCCCTCAGGAAGAGAACACAGGTGAGAGGAAGGTGAGGTCTCAACAGGTTTGGGGAGTCAGGGCTGGCTTCATGGAGGCCTTTTGATCCGCGCTGGGGCTGGGGAGACCTGGGCATGTGGGCTTGGCAGTTCCAGGTTGGGGTGGGGCTGGCAAGGCCCCGGAGGCCTGGTGAGGAGCCTGTGATGGCCTGGGTGCCTTTGATGTGGCCACCCTAGCCCACCCACTCCACCCCTCTGCCCAGTCTTGTTGGTCCTGGAGGGCTGTCTGCACCTGAGTCCTCCTGGCCCCGGCAGGTTTGAGCCTGATGGGCGGCAGTCGAGGAAGCTGGGGAGGGCTGGCCCAGTCTGCCTTTAGGGGAGCGCTCTGCCCCAACAGAGCTGGCAGGCAGCCACCAGTCTTCAGGTTTGTTGTGAGCTCTGGATGTTTCCAGAGTGTGGAGTCTTTCCCAGACTTCAGCACCTAGCATGCCATGGCCAAATCCAAGAAGTCCTGGGCTTGGAGTAGTCGGGGCCTTGCCCCTCCTCAGGCTAGGGCTCCCTTTGAGCTTTTCCTTCAGCTGTCCTGGGGAGAAGGAGATTCCTCACAAGTGTTGGGGGATCTCATGGGTGGGTACATCTGGCAACCTGAGGCATCCCACAGACCCTGAATGAGCAGATCCTGCTCCTGATTCTGTCCTTGCAGTCACCAGCCCTGGGTAAGGTAGGCAAGCGATGGGGCTGGGGGTATAGAGGGGGACAAAAACCAAATGGGTGTGCCCAGTCTTCAGGAAGCTTCAAGGACATTGTCACCTGGAAAGAGGTTGAGACTGGACTGGGACTGTGCATGGTGGCTTCCTTTCTCCTTCTCAGCGGGTAGCAGCTGGAGGCTGGGCGGGGTCATGCCTCTGTCCGCTGGATCTCATTGCCGATGAAAACACAGGCCCAGAACATCAGATAAACTCTAGTGGAGATGAATTCACATAGAATCAGAGAACCCATCACTCAAGTGCTGGGGCTGGGGCGTGACTGGTGGGGTGGGGGAAGAAATGGTTTGACAGCTGTTGAGATTTCCAGGGTTTAATTTGACAGTGAGCTAAGTGTGACTACACAGTGAGATCTGGCTGCCAAAGCCACCAACGCAGACCTGGGCTGCATCAACAGAAAAACAATGTGGATAGAGCCCCAGGGAGGGCTCCAGACAGCTCTGCCCTGCCCTGGTCAGGGAATGGCTGGAGGGGGTTCCAACTGGCCCTTGTCAGGACACGGGCAAGACCTGGTGGGGACACAGACAAAGCCAGGATGGGGTGGGTCCTGGGGAACAGCGACGAGATGTGAGACCCTTGGGAGAGATCAGAGTGACGAGGCACAGCTGATCTCCTGAGGCCTCCCAGCCCTTGGGGAGAGCAGGGAGGTATGAAAGTACCATCAAACACACAGCGGGTGCTCAAGTAGTGTTTGGTGATTGAGTGAATGAACACGCGTGACCGAAATTTCTAAGACCGAATCTAATGGTCTGGAGGAAAAGAACGAGTAACCACTCATGAGCCCAGATTCTGTCTACGCTGCTGTTGGCAGAGCTATCAGCTTCTGGCCCAGTCTCTTTTATGTCACTGAAGAATGAGAGGAGTGCAAGGCCCCTCCTTGGAGGAAAGGGCACACCTGTGCAGCCGGAGGTGTCCTGCCAAGAGCCACCTCGAGCCTGGGAGCTTCCTGCAGCCATTCATCCACTCACCAGATATGCAGGGAGCGGCTACTATGTGCTGGCCGTATCTAGATCCCAGACATGGACCTAGGACGGATGCCCCTGGAGCTTAGGTTCCAGGCAATGAACCGGCATATAGACAAGCATGTTTATAATGTCAGGTCATGAGAAACTAGGGATGAAAAACAAAGCAGGATTGACTAAGGAGGGATGGAGGGGGCTGTTTTAGGCTGATGAGGTGTCATCTGAACGAACACTTGAATGGAGAGGGGAGGGAAGCATATGGTTGTCTGGCAGAAGAGTCTGACTCGACGGAAGAGCAAGTGTAAAGGCCCTGGGGGGTGTGCCCGGCGTGTTAGGGAAGCAACACGGAGGCCAGAGACACCAGGATGAATAAGCAGAGAGGTGAAAGGAGGGAGATAAGGTCAGAGGTGATGGGGTCCTAGTCACACAGTGTCTCATAGGGCCAGGGAGGACTTTGCCTATCACTGAGTCAGATGGGAGCCTGTGGGTATTTTTTGAGAAAAGTGACATGATTTGACATTTCAGCATGGCCAGAGTGGTGCTGGGGAGCTGGGAGGTGATGAAGACCGAGCCCTGGGGCCCTGTGTGTCCTGCAGTGTCTGCCAGCATCAACTTTTCCATTGCCATTCCAGCGGAAGCCTTGGGCCTGGACCATATGGTCCCCGTGCCCTACAGGAAGATCGCCTGTGACCCGGAGGCAGTGGAGATCGTGGGCATCCCCGACAAGATCCCCTTCAAGCGCCCCTGCACCTATGGAGTCCCCAAACTGAAGCGGATCCTGGAGGAGCGGCACAGCATCCACTTCATCATTAAGAGGTACAGGGTGGGGTGCAGGGGCATGGCCTTTGCTCTGGGCTGGGCCCGGGCTTGCAGTATTAGGGGGTGAGGGCTAGGCATGAGGCAGGGCCCTGAGGAGGCAATAACGGGGCAGGGGTGGAGTGAAGGGGTCTGTGGCTTAGCAGAGAGAATCGGGTAGACTTGGCAGAGAAGTCAGGCTCCTTACCTAACAGCTGTGCAGCCTCCTCCTCCCTGGGGAAGGTGTTGGCCCTCAAAGCTAGCAGGGGAGCTGCCTAGACTCACCACCAAGCTGGCACCAGCAGCTCCAGGAAATGCCCAGACTTCCTGGATTCTCCCTCCTAAATGGCCAGAGATGGGGGGTGGAGGGTGGCCGAAGTCCATGCCAGCCAGCCCCCTGCCTCCAGGTGGCAATGCACCAGTCCCTTCCCAGGCGTCTGTTCCAGAAGCCCTGTGATGGTGCTGCTCTCTCAGTGCATTCAGGTATTCATGTGCCTGCTCACTTACTTGTTGCCACTAGACTGCAAAGTAAGCGGGGACTGCAGGCAGGGCTGTGTTTGGCTCATTGCTGATTCCCCAGGACCCAGAGCAGTCTCTGGTATGGAGGAGATAACCTAATATCCATGGAATGAATGAATGGACGAATGGATGGATGAATGGATGGACAAATGAATGCTTGTCCAGATTTGGACTCATGCCTTCTGACTTCTCAGAGCTCAGGAGATAAACAGGGTAATGGGAGAGAGTGAGAAATGGGTGGGGAGCCCTATTTAGGGCGAGCTGGGAATTTGAGAAGGGGAGGCCCACACCCCGCTGGGCAGTGTCTGGGGGAAGGGTTGGCCTTAGCGAGCAGCCTAGGTGCCCAGGGGTACAAGGAGCATGAACAGAGGTTGGGGATCAACTCTGAGAGTGTGGGGATGATTCTAGAGCCGTGGGAAGGACCACTGCAGGGTTGCTAGAGGCCAGAGCTGGGGTCCGATGGGCCCTCCGGTGGAACGAGGAGACCAGACTCTGGGGAGGTGAGAGCAGAGGTGGGGAGATTCGCAAGGAGGCTGGGGCAGTGGGACAGGCCAGCGTGCAGGCGGAGGGAGAGAAGTGGCTGGATTTGGGGTACATTCTGAACTGTGATGTGGCTTGCTGGTGGGTGGAATGTGGGAGCGGGGAGGCAAGGATCACCCCGTTTCTGAGTGAGTGCATTGTGGATATGTTAGCTCAGAGAAGCTCAGGAGATGGTATTCTCAGAGGCCAAGCTGAGATGTCAGGAGCTCTGGAGAAAAATCTGAGGGTTGTCAGCGTGGGCTAGGAAGGGATCATGGAAGGAGAGAGAGGCAAGAAGAGAAGAGGGCCCACGTGGACCCTGGGATCCCACCTAGAGGCAGGGGTGAGGACGAGAGGCTGAGACAAGTGGCCAGGGGTCTGGACCTCTGATGCCTCCCTGGAGATGATTCTGAAAATCAGCTCTTACCGTGTGGGTCTTCCTCTCAGAACCTTTCACTGCCCCCGGCCCTCAGGGTATAGCGCACGCTCTCTGGTCTGTTGGCAGCCACCATGCCAGCCTTCGTGCCCCTCTGCCTCCCATTCCTGGAAACTCCTGCTGCCTCCCCTTCTTCCCAGCCTTTGCTGAAGCACTTCCCTCCACCTGGACCAGCTTCCACCTGCCTGCCCACCTGTCTCTATCTTTCAAGGCCCACTTTTGCTTTTCTCTGCATCTGAAAGTCTGCCCTGGTAACGAATTTCGCTCTCTGGTAACAGGTAGCTTCTTCCCCGATCAGCGTGCTCCTCACCTCCTAGACTCTTGGACCACATCTGAGTTGTCTCTTATACCCTTACAACCCCTGCTTGATGGGGTCCTGGTCACAAAGGCCATTTGATAAATGATTCTGTAGGTGAACTGAAATCAGTCCCCCTTCTGTCAGGCAGTGCCTACTGTTGTTTAGCTTAAATCTCTCTTGCGATTGCCTAAGTTCCTTTCTTTCAGTTGACTCTTGGTAGGGGGATAGGAGAGGAGAAATGCAGCAGGGGCGCCCCAGTGTTCCCTTACATGCCTGTATTTGATCTTCCTTGATCAAACTATGGCTCATTTAATTCCTCATTAGTATGTACTGAATGCCTACTACACACCCAGCACTTCACTGGGCTTTGCTGAGGACTTCATGAAACAACAGGCACAGTCCTCTCCTGCTCCCGGAACCCTCTGCCTGTTATAGGGAGTGGTCAATCCTGTGATGAGTCCAGGACACAGGAAACATGTTCCCAGGTATACACTGAATGGTATCTGAGCAGCAAGCCTGTAAGGCTTCCTGGAGGAGGCTTTGGCATCAGGCAGACTGGGCTAGAAGCCACTCGCAGCCTGATAACTGTGAATAGCAGCTTCTCTTCTGAGCATCAGTTTCCTCATCTATAAAAATGGGACAGTGATGCTCTTCTCCAAGGTTTTTTCAGCATAAACTGAGGAAGTGGACATAACACTCCTGACATGTAGTAGATGCTCAAGAAACACGAGTCCTGTTCCTTGACCTCATCTCCTTCCTGTATAAAGGAGTAGTTAAGCACACAGGCACTGACAGCCTGGGTTCGAATCCTGCCCCTGCCACTTCCCAGCTGTATGTCCTTGGGCAAGTTACTTGACGGTTCTATGCTCACTTTCCTCATCTGTAAAATGGGGTTAGTGATTGTCCTTGCCTCATAGTTCTAATTGGTGGCTAAATGACTATGTGAGGAAAGTACTTAGAACAGTGACTGCTCCTTTCCGGGCCTTCTGTACATTTCCCACTATTACCCATCCCAGCCTCTTCCAAGGACCATCTGAGATCATCCTAGCAGACATGGGTCAGGAGGAAAGGGGGTTAGGAAGCAGCTAAGAGGTGGAGTCTCTATCCCAGCCCAGGTATCTTTGTCAGGGTGTTCTCCTGACAAAGGGAAAAGCCCCTCCGCGAGGCCCGTGGTCTTGTTATTGGTAGTAGGGGACTCCCTGGCCCCCAAGTCCCCACTTGTGCCGAGCTCTGGCCTCCAAATCTCCTGTCCTTCGGGTTACAGTCCCTAGTGAGGGAATCTGAGTTTACAACCTGAGGGACCGACATGTCAGTTTTACCTATGGCAGTACTTAAGAGGAAGCTTAAGAGAGAGAGTGTCTGGAGGCCTCCCAGGACTGTGCAGTGTGCTGTGAAGATTGGCCGCGGCCCTTGGTCAGCACCCATCAGGTGGGCATTCAGGCTGGGCAGCCCGTGAGTGTGTCCGTCTCAGCCTTGGAGCCACCATCAGACCATGTCCCTATCATCTGCTTCCCAACTCCAGCCCGGGAACTATGCAAGCCCACTATCCCATCTGTTCCCCCCGATAACTAAAACCCTAAATAATAAAACCACAGGTGATGCCTGCAGCCTCCCGTACTAGGTGCAGCCTCATCGTCCTGATGACTCAGGCCTCGCCTCCTGTTACTGACGTTTTTGCCTCTGAATTTTCCACTGGGCCTGCCTTAGGCACTGCCCCTTGTATTTGTACTCAGACACCCCATTTTGCCTCTGTAGCCTGGGTTCAGTGACCAAAGCCCTGTCCCCTTGTTCAGCTGTTTCCTGGCACACAGGCTCTGCTGGAGCCCCAGACCAGCTGCCTGAGGCCCCCCCAAGCTGCCAGGTGCCACCTGGTTGGGGCTGGGGGCACAACAGAGAGAATACCAGCCCTGGAGGCAGGCAGGCAGGTGACCCCAGCTCCCTCACCCACCTTTTTCGCCATACTCATTTTCCTGGCCAGACTTCCAGGTGTCTTAGCATCCTGAGTCAGGGGTCCCTGAATGGCCCCTGGGCAGGCAGCCATCCCCCCTCCAGTCCATCCTCTGTGATAATGGAGTGATCTGATAGTGCCATGCCCCTCAGGGGCTCCCCATTGGCCACAGGGCAGAGACCACGTGCCTGAGCATCAGCCAGCTCTGTGGAGTTCCCCACCTTTACCTGGAGAACCTCTCAGCCATCCCACCTAAGCATGTCATCTTCTTCCCACAAACTTCCCCAACCTTCCTGCTTGCTCCCCCTTGGCTTCTGAAACACATGTAAAGGGTCCCACGATTCACCCTGCATAGATGTGATCTGGTGACAGGCCTGGCTTGTGCAGTTGGCAGAGCTTCTTGGGAGCAGAGCCTCGCCTCTGCCCATCCCTGGGACACAGGCGGTGTTAGGTAAAAGCCTGCAGGGCCGTGGTGGGAAAGGATGTGAGTCATTGGCCTAGGGGAGCTGGGGGCTACAGGAGGCCCTGGGAGCCTCATGACCATTAGGTTGACCCCTCTAGGCCCACCCAGCAGCTAGTCCACGCTTTCCCTGGTTGAGGAGAAATGGTGTGGGACACCTGGCTATTCCGGACCATGCCCTTTCCTGCCCACACGCATGGCTATCCCAGGGCCTAGGTCTGCAGGTATAGCCATGCATGTGGGACCCGTGCATGTGGACTCGAGTGACTGTCACTGAAGGGACCTAGAGGCCAGCTCTCTGAGCCTGGGGGAGCCATTGGGCCTACACCACTCTCATGCCCATCTCTCCTCTCTCCCCAGGATGTTCGATGAGCGAATTTTCACAGGTATGTGTGGGTACCATCCAGTCTATTCTTTTTTTTTTTTTTTTTGAGGGCAGTGTCACTGGTATGTCCCTCATATGTGGGACCGAACCGGGGCTGCTGGCATCCAGTCTATTCTGAAGCGCCAAGCCTGTAGGAGTGCTTGAGCTGCTCTTACTCTGGACCCTAGGATGGGGAGGAAGCCTGGGTATAGCTTCTGCATCCTGGGGCGGAAACAGGTCCCCAGCTCCCAGGAGTGGACAACCCTTCAAGACTAGGGATGCCCTAAACAGAATAATAAAGCTAATGTTTGCTGAATACTAGCATGTGCCAGGTACTCTTCTAAGCTGTTAGAATAGGTAATTATAATTTAATTTAGTTTTTCACAGTCCTATGAAGTGAGTGTTTTCTTTTCCCTGAAGCCCATCTAGTGGGGACTAGCTGTAAATCCAGGCATGTTGCCCCAGTGCCCAAGCCATATCCTGTGGCAGCACTCCTCTCAGGAGGAAGGAGGTGGCTCAGCCTGGCACAACAAGGGGAGCACAGATCTTGGGGTGCAACGTACCCTAGTCCTAGTTCCTACCTACCCCCCACCAGCTTTGTGACCGTGGGCAGGGTCTTATAGGCCTCAGTTTTCACATCTGTGAAGTGGTGGTGATAGAGCGCCTGCCTGTGGTTTCCTGGGGGGTAATTAAATGAGAGAACGGTCCCGTGGTACAGCCTTGGGGGAGACTCGGCCCCTTGCCCAAGGGCCCCTTCAGCCCCAGCAGTGTATGTGAGGTCAGGAACCCTTCATTTCTGGCAGCTCCTTCCTGCTGTTCAGTCCTCACAGATACCCCCTCCCCTGGCACTGGTGCCCGTATTCCTTCTCCCAGGGGAGCCATCTCTCCTTGGGACCCACCCTGTTTGGCTGGACATAGAGCCTACAGGAGGGACAGAGGCCAGACCATACCGAGGGCTGCCCCTGAGAGCTTCACACAGACCCCTGTCCCGGTGGTCTGCAGGCAGGAGGAGGCTGGAGCGCCTTTGGCCTGACCTCCCCACCCCTCCCTGACCCAGGGAACAAGTTTACCAAAGACCCCACGAAGCTGGAGCCAGCCAGCCCTCCGGAGGACGCCTCTGCAGAGTTCTCCCGTGCTGCCGTCCTTGACCTGGCGGGGACTGCTCGGTAAGGCCCCCCCCGCCGCTTCCGTCCCACGGTCCCCCGCCCCCGCCGCTGTCACCTGTGGGGAGGAGCAAGGCCTAGGGCTGGTCAAGCATGCTGTATCCATTGTCTCTCAATCCCCTGATGCCTGTACAGGCACAGGGCCATCCCACACACACACTGTGGGCCCTCACCACACTGGGAGTCAGTGGGGAATCTAAAGGGACAGAGAAGAACAGAGATTGCTGACTTGTTGTCCCGCCCTGGGAGCTAACCACGTGTCATCTGGTCTCAGAAGCCTTCCTGGGTCCCCAGACATCTGCCTTATCTGTCCACAAGGTCCTGCATTCAACTCATGATGCAGTCACCGTCCACCAGTGCCCCCCACCTAGACTCTGGGCCCTGGGAGCCAGGGGTAGACCATTTATCCCAAATCCTCACGCTCAGGCCTCCCCAACAGGCTCCATGAATTAATTGAATCATCTGTCCTAGGGATCCTGCCCAGCTTCTCTCCCCCGCCCCCTTCCCAGGCTCCCATCCCTCCTCCTGGCGTATGGTCCCAGCAGCTCTCAGTCTCCCCAGTAAGCACTGATCAGACCCCCATTGTGGGTTCCCAACCTGGCCAGAACCAGACCTGAGGAGCTGGTGGGAAAGGTGGACACCCAGACATTTACTCTGGGACAGCAAGCGGGCCAGTGGCTGGGGCAACAGGAAGGAGACTTTTGTCCCGGGAGACGGGGCCCTGGGAGCTTTGCTGTGGGGGGGCCGTCAGTGAGGATGGGAGTGAGCATGGTCAGGGGTGCTTTCCACATTGACAGCCACCATGGGCCCTTGACTACCTGGAGGGGAAAGCTGGGCTGGCGCCATGTCGTTTCTTGGCTTCCTTCCTGCAGGTCAGACAAGAGTGGGATCTCTGAAGACGGTGGGCCAGGTGAGGAGGAGCAGGACCCCACAGTGTGTGTCATGGGGCGGGAGAGCACCCAGCAGCCCCACCCAGCAGCCTTGAGGAGACAAGCTCAGACCATGAGCCTGGAGTACTAGTGAATTTCCTCTGCCCATTCCTGTCCCGTCACCCACCCCCTAGGCCTCAGAGCGTGCCGGGAGCTCCTGGGTGGTCGGAGGCTGTGCAGGGCAGATGGGATGTGCGTAGTTGGGAGCACTGGATTCTGGCATCATGCTGCCTCCTGCTGTGTTTGTGGCAAGTGGCTTCCCCTGAGGGGGTCTCAGTTGCCAGGTCTATAAATTGGAGACATTAGGACTGGTCTGAGGTCCTTCCTGACCCTCCATCCTTGGTCTGGGCAGGAGCATAGGGGCTGATATGACTTTTCCTGGGTGCTACTAACAAGTCACAGACAAGAATATTCTGGAATGACTTGATCTACCTGGACAAGCTCATGTGCACACCTGACTGGGTCCCTCGTTTTCCTCTTCGCAGGGACCTCCGGGGAGCTAGGTGGGCTGAGGCCCATCAAAATTGAGCCAGACGATCTGGATATCATTCAGGTCACCGTCCCAGGTAAGGGTCGGACGTCTGAAGGGCTGACCTTGCTGCTTCAAGTGAACCTACAGGAACCAAACAGCTCTTACAGTAGGGTTCCTGGGCCTTCCAGAACCACTGCATTCCCCCGTTAGCCAGACGGGGCTGTCCCCTCTGCCCCCGAGGCCCTGCCCTGGCCAAGAAGGGGTCTCCGGGCTGTGGTTTCTCTAGTCTGATATTGAGAGCAGTGGGTTATCACATCTTCAGCCACATTTGCCCAGTGTGTCAGGAGTCAGGTCTCAACGCTGACCTTCCTCAAGGCACCCCCGCCCCTTAGCTTTCATCTCTCTGGCCTGGCTTCCCTGGGATTTCGGAGCAGGAGGGAGGAGAAGAAAAGTCACTAGAGTAAGAGGATCTGAGCTTGACTCCAGACTTGGAACCCCCGAGCCTCCGTTTCCATGTCTGTAGACTGGAGGGTGTACTTAGCTCCTCAAGGTTTAGCGTGGGGTAACTGCTGGGAGTCCCCAGGATTCCAGGTCCCTGCGCCCCGGCCTGGCCTCCGATGATTAAGGCTGCCCTCCCAGGTGTTTAGGGTGTGGCCGCCTCAGAGGTCCTGCTCTGTGGGCATGCTAGGCTGGGGTCCCTGGGGAGCTGTGACGGGGGGTGGGGGACAGGAAGAAGATTCTCCTGTCATTTGGAGTTTTGCCTTCAGACCCTTCGCCAACCTCTGAGGAAATGACAGACTCGATGCCTGGACACCTGCCCTCGGAAGATTCTGGTTATGGAATGGAGATGCTGGCTGGTAAGAGACGGGCTGGAGACCCACCTTCCTGGGGCGTCACAGGCAGAGGAGTGGGCTGGGAAGTCCCTAGGCTTTCCTTGGTATTGACTGTTCCTCTTCAAGGAAACCCCAGCACGTGCCTGACTCCCTGGCCAGGCTTGGCTCCTTTCCGAAAACTTGAAGCTGGCCTTGATTTATATTAAGCCTGGTTACTAGTCTTTCCCAGGAGCCACCATTAGTAGTAATTTGTTTATTTATTCAACAACTATTTATTGAGCACCTACTATGTACCAGATCCAGTACAAGTTGCTGGGGACAGAGCAGTGAACCAAAGAGACCAAAGTCCCTGCCCTCATGGCTGACATCCCAGTGTTGGGAGACAGATATAGTAAGCAAATCAATAAGTAAAATAGAAAGTCAAATGGTGGTACGTGCTGTGGGGGACACAAAGCCAAGAGGGGAAGTATTGGGGGCAGGAGAGGGTGGTTTCTACAGGACTTGGAGGTCAGTGGACCTCACTGAGAAAGTGACTTTGAAGCAAAGACATGAAGGAGCCATATGGATATCAGGAAAGAGCTTTTCGAGCAGAGGGAACAGTAGGTGCAAGGGCCCTGAAGTGGACTATGCCCAGCATGTCTGCAAGGAGGCCCAGGTGACTGGAGAGGAGGGAGGTAGGAAGTGAGGTCAGGGAGGTGATGGGGAGGTTCTGCAGGGGAGGAGTGGGGCTTGACTGAGGATACAGGAACCCATGGGTAGTTGGCGCTAACAAGGAATATTTTAGCAGTATTTACTCTGTTAGGTTGAGAACAGACTGCAGAGGACTAGGGACAAAGACAGAAACAGGCTATTGCAATAATCCAGGCAAGGGGAGTTGTAGGGCCAGTAGCAGCCGGGAGGGAGTGGGGTTCCATATGATTTGGTTTTTAAAAGTGAATAATTATAAAGGTAAATTGTATGTAAATTCTAGTACAGGATGTTCGTGGATATGGCAGAAAAGATACCAGCACTCAGGTGACTAGCGTTTGGAAAGCTCTGTAATGGGCATGCAGGGCCAGGCCATTTTTTGAGCTCTCTTTGCAAATGGTATTTGTTGCTTTTCCTGTGTGTGATGTCCAGTGTGGGCTTGGTTGGGAGGGGAGGGGTGGGGCAGCTATTACTTAAGGACACTATGCAAAAGCATAGTAGCCAGCATTTAAATGAATAGTGCAAAGAGAGCTCAAAAATGTAATGTTTAGTGTGAAAAGCAAGTGCCGACAGATATGTACAATATGGTATTTATCTAAATTTGGAAACATAAAACCAGTACTGCTTAAATGTTTTATTAAAAACTCAGGTGCGAATATGACCAAATGCTAACGTGTTCATTCCGGCTGGTGGGTACATGGGTATTTATTATAATGTTCTGTATGCTTTTCTGCACTTTTTAATTTTCCCCTACCAAAAATAAATGTCTAGAAAAATAAATAAGGTTTCCTGCTGGCCGAGGTGGGTGGTACCATGTGAACTGGTGACAGAATAAAGGCAGAACATCTCTGCCCCATGTTTGCTTCCATCTTCTCTGTCAGGGAGAAGGGTCTGGAATGGGGAAGAGTGAGGAGGCCCTGGGAGTCCTGTTCATTAAGGAAATAAGAGGGTCTGCAGAGCTGCTGTGGATGAGGGTAGAGATGCAGCTTCTGATAAGTCAAATCCCAGGCAGCTAATACCTAAGATCCACCATCCATAGCACCTGAGAAGTCATGGTGGACAGAAGCTGAGCTGGCAACAGGAAAACAGACTTCAAGATGAGGATTTGCCCAAATTGCAGACGGGTAGACCAGATGACAGCTCTGGAACAGATCGCTACATAGCTGAGTCATCAGAAGGGACCCAGTGGGGTCATTCATGAGGAATCAGGATCTCAGGCTGGCCCTGGGCCTGCAGGGGACACTAGCCACCACCTGGGGATGCTTTCTGTTCTATCCTGGAGGACTTGGTTCTTCCTCAAATATTTCTCAGTTAGTTGGATACAGGGACCTCAGGCAGCAGGATTATGCAGTTTGCAGATGCCTCGGGAAAGAACAGGCAGTCCACCAAGAAGGATGTTCCCCATGGCCTTGACAGCCCAGAAACTGGGCTGCAGTGCACTAGAAGAATTCACTATGCACTAGAAGAAGGAAATGTTTTGTGGGTTGTGTTCCCCAGGAACAGACTCTGAAATGGAGTTTAATGTGGGGCGTTTCTTAGGGATCAACACCTATGTAAAGGAGGGGACGGAAGCTCCAGGGGGCAGAAGGAGAGGGTAAGCCATGACACAGCCCCATCAACAGCCTCCGCCACCCCCACAGGGAGCTCTGCAGCCAGAGTGGCCCCTTAGAGTTGTTCCAAATTGAACCGGCATGCCTTAGCCTTTATACCCCTACCTCGATCAGTCACGGGACTGCTGAAAAGGCAGCCCTTCAAGGGACAGCTGCCCTGGGCTGCCATCTGACCACAGTCCCCGCTGCCAGAGCAGCGAGCTGGGGATGAGGGTAGTACATCCCAGTGTCTAGCACATTAATTAATGGATGATCGCACCAAAAAAAGAAAGACAGCCAGTAAGCAAACACGTGCAGCCGCAGAGGAGGGCTTGCACAGGGCGCATCTCTTTTGCACCTTTGATTGGACAGAGCTTTTGTTAAATGTAGTGGGAAATGGGTACTCACACAGTTTGGGTAAGAAGGCAAATGCACCAATTACTTTTTAAAGAAATGTGTCAGCTTGAAGAGCCATGAAAGTGTTTCCCTGGTTGTTCCAGGAATCCTGTCCTAGGAAAATGTCTGAAATAGGGACAATGTTTTCTGCACAGAGAGGTGTTTGTAGTAGTGTTACTGATGACAATGAAAAATTGGAAAGAGCCCTTTTAACTACTGGGGCACTATTAGTGGTGTCTTCCTGATGGCAGCTACTAAAAATAGTAGGCAACAAGGGAGAATGCAGAAGACACACAATGAGCGTGCTGCTTGGGCTGGAATCTAAGCTGCCAGCTCCCTGTCCAGGGCTCCTTTCAAGGCACCCCACTCAAAGCTATGAATCAGGAAGATTCTGAGGTTTTCAGGACCACCGTGGGTTAGAGGTTGTGTACATGGGCTGTGTTTTTTTCTGTTTACAGACACGTAAAATAAGGGATACAGAGCTCATAACACCTAAAGGAAAGGCTCCCACTGCCCCCTCCTCGGACACCGATTAGCTTCATGTCCATCCTCTTGTGTTTTCTATGCATATGCGAACGCCTGTTGTTACTATTTTGTACACTTTGTCCCTCATTTCCTCACCTGGTGCCTTAGACATCTCTGCAGCAGTATGGTATGCGCTGTGTCAGCATGTCCTTGATCATTTATTAAGGTTTTTTTCCATTTTCTCGCTGTTGAAACCTGGGAGCAGTGTGCTCGTGAATCGGTGTGTTCAGAGGAAATAGCTCGGCCCTCCACGTCTGGGTGGAAATCACACACGTTCCCCTTGTTTAAATCTGGGCCCCCAAAACACCCAGGTTGTCTCCACTGCCTTTGACACGCTTCCCAGGAGTGGGCCCAGCCCAGCTTCCTTCCATTTCAGGGACCCAACAAAGTTGGCAGAAACCCCTCCCGAGTTGGGCTCCTGTGTGGATGGCTGGGTCAGGTCATCTGCCTCGCTCTCTAGTTTGTTGCTACTACCTAGTGGGGCGGGGGTGGCACTGCGCACATGGACAGCTCATGGTGAGGACAGACTCCTGGGCCAGGTCTCCGTTCTCCTGCCCCTCACAGGCCACCTGGTAAACTTAATAGGTGTTCCAGATGTGACACCGGAGCAGCTTCCTTCACCTCGGGAAAGACAGTACCTGACTCCTTGTCACAGGCCCCTGCCCGGGGAAACCCTCCCCTGTGGCCCCACTTGTTCCTCTGTCCCCACCAGACTCATCTCCTGTCTGCCCCACTCTCCAGGGTATTAGTGGGATCCCCAGAAGCTGACCCCCAGACATGTGCATTCGTTCATTTAGGAGGAGGTCGAGGAACACCAGTGCCGGGTGAAGTGGGACTGAGGCAAGGCAGCAGTGCTGTCAGGTTACCAGGCCTGTGACCTCTGGGCATCTGAGCAGAGGGCCCACGGGAGCCCGCTAACCACACGCCTGAGTTTACGCCGCTGGGTGAAGAAGCTGGGTTAGTGATCTGCCACATCGCTCCCCGTTGGTAGCTGAGCTGTTCCCAGGGCGTTAACCACAGGCTTGCAGCTCACCGGTTCTTCTGTAGCGGAGTCTTCAGGCAGTCAGGGTCCACTCAGTGTGCCCATTTCCCTGAGGAAGGTTTAGGCCTAAACCCTTAGGTTTGGGCTGGCCCTCAACCTTTTCAAGTCAGCAGCTGAGCATAGTTGAAACCTTCCAGCTCCTTCTGGGCTGAACCCCAAGTCTCAGGCTTTCTGGTGACCCCAGATGTTTACCTTTCCTCGGTCGGTGAGCAGACATTGACCCTTGTCAGTTCTCCCTGGATTAGCCCCTTTCCTGCAGCTCAGGATCCCATCTGGGTCATGGGACGTGCCCTGCATCGCTCACCACGGAGCCGTCTCTCAAGCTGGCAGGAGAGCAGACCCGGCGGCCGCCACTCCCCAGCTTAGCTGCACATCATGGGCTGAAAGCGGCTGTTTAAGGGCTAGTCCTGCGTGTGAAGGCACCAGCGAGCTTCCTAAACCACAGCTCCCATCTGGTTGTTACAGTGTTGAAAATTGCTCAGTGCCTCTCTTAGCTTTGGTGATAAAGGGGCCCTCTCCCCTTTACCACACCCATTTCACCCCACTCCTTGCATTTGCAGGTCACCCTCTTCTCGGAGTTTGTCCCCCTCCCCACGCTCCTTCTTCCCTGCATGTGTCCTTCCCACTTCACTGCTTTTCCTGGACACTGGGATCCAACCCAGGTGTTCCCTCCTGCAGGAAGCCTCCCCTCTTCAGCCCCCTAAGGCCAGCAGGAGACCCCCAGAATCTCCATACAGCCTCAGCAGTCACCTCCCTGGTGGCTGCACTCTGCCCTTGCTACCTGTGGGCAAGCATCTGGGGACAAGTTTGGATCCATTGCTGCCAGCCTGGGCTGGGGCTAGTGCCACCTCATCAGCCCCACCCCCAACCACCTAACGCATGCCCCCCACCTGCCTGGAGCTCTGTTCCCTTATCTGCCTCTGTTTTCCTTCGTGGCATCACCACCATCTGGCATTGTGTTATGTCTGTGTCACACCAGGAGAACAGGGCGTTGTCTTGTTCCCATCGTGCCTGGAACAGAACGTAGCCTGTGGTAATGGGAAGGACTGGCAGGCTCGGGGCTGGCTCCCGGGGGGTCCATACCTAACGTGAGGGCACACCTGGTCTCTGAACCTACCCTCTTCACATGGAGGCAAGAGTGGGTGCCATCTGGGGGTCACCATGCAGTGCTCCTGAGTCAGAGCCCACCT
The DNA here is from genome assembly GCA_033961575.1 of Aselliscus stoliczkanus. Classification (NCBI taxonomy): domain Eukaryota; kingdom Metazoa; phylum Chordata; class Mammalia; order Chiroptera; family Hipposideridae; genus Aselliscus; species Aselliscus stoliczkanus. Next base: position 15,697,123 of record CM066728.1, on the reverse strand, counting down.
GCCTGGCAGCACAGGATGCCAGAAACGATGGGCCTGGCTTTGCAGCTCCCTCTGTTCTCTTTCAGACAAAGGCCCCAGCGAGGACCTGCGGCCTGAGGAGAGGCCCGTGGAGGGTGAGGCGCTGACCATCTCCCCCATTTCACCCCACCTCTGCTCCCTTTCATCTCCCCTTTGTTTCTCTCCAACACCCTATTTGGGGTTAGGAGTCCCGTGGGTTACCTGAGGTGGGAGGCTTACAGACCTGTGTTCCAGAACTAGGAGGTATTTGGTCAGAGGAATAGCAGCTCTTTATGGTAAGGGAAATTGCAAGGCTTTTCTTTGTTTTTATACACACCCTGCTTCTTTCCAGAAAGGTTTTAAGGCTGAGGGAGCTCTGAGCCTAGTCTTCCTGAGCAAATAGAACTTAGACCTGAAAACAAAATATTGGCTTTGTGTCCATTAGCCCTGCTCATTCCCTTCCTGCTGAGAGTGGGGGTCGGGTAGGAAGGGAGATCAGGGTGTGGACAGGCCTGTTTCATCTCGGGAGTATCTGTCCCTAGAATGGAATAAGTGAGTGTAAAAGGAGAGGAGTGCTACTTCCCCAAACCCAGCCTGCCAGGGCCAGGGAACCAGGAAGTGTTCACAGAAGGCCACTGCCACCTGGTGGTGGCATACTCAAATTGCAGGCCTAGTATTTTCTAGTGAAATCACTGAGTTGGTCTGGAGGGACACTTACCTAGAAAGGCCCATGATCATTCTTAGGCCACAAAACCTTCTAGCTCTCCTCAGGCCTGGTGTTGCCCTAGACTGGATTTCACAAGCAGGTATTTGAGCTAAGGAATTGCAAACCTGTCTGGGGATGGCATTTCTGAGGGAATGGGTTACCTGCCACCACCACCACTGGCCCTCCCCATTCCAAGGTCCCACACAAGGTCATTCTTGGTGCCAGCAGAGCTGGGTCATGAGCTGAGATGCAGGGTGCCGCTGCCACTGGGGAGGCTTAGCCAGCTGCTTTTGCCTTTCAGATAGCCATGGCGACGTGATCCGGCCCCTGCGGAAGCAGGTGGAGCTGCTCTTTAACACGCGATATGGTGAGCAAGGAGCTGGACAGGGCCAAGGGCATCCAGCTGCCCTGTGTTCAGAGGGACTTGGGGCCCAGCCCCCCATCCCAGCTGCTTCCTGTACAGAAACAAGGGAGGAAGGGAGGGAAGGACTGGGGGCCTCCAGGAAGACTGAGGCACTGCCAGAAAAGCCCACCCTCTGACACGCTGTATCCTGGCCTCGGTCAACACACTCACATTCACATCTTCTCCTTGTCAGAACTGTCCCTCTCTCCTTGCTGACCCCCTCATTCAGGATCCTCAGGAGAACTCATACATAGCAAGAACTTGCTTCTAGAGAGACAAGGAGAGAGAGGATGGGGAGGCAGGGGAGAAAACTGTTCTTTATTAAGTGCCTATGATTGGCCAGGAACTGGCTAAGTGCTTCACATAATTTCTCTCATCCCATCTCACAAAATCTCTATGTCCTAATACCCATTGTACAGATGAGGAAAATGAGGACTGGTGAAGTGACATGGTTTGTCTGAGGCCTCACAACTAATGAGTGGCAGCACCTGGCCTGGGCCTCAAATTTATCTTCTTCCCAAGGCACAGTGTTAGGCCACACAGAGTTTTGGGGTTCTTTTTTTCTTGAGGGCAGTGTCACTGGCCCTCATATGTGGGACCCAAACCGGGGCCACTGGCCTCCCAAGCCAGCACTTAACCACCACACCACTCAGCCGGCCCTAGTTTTGGGGTTCTTTATGGTGGTGGGGGCCTGTTGGAGGACACTTCTGGCAACATGGGGTCATACGGCCTTGAGCCAACGCCAGGTCTCACCAGCCATCAGTGGTCTTTCCTGCACTGCCTGGGTGTGAGAGTACAGAATGCACATGGGTTTGGAGTTCGCATCCCCTAGCTCTGGGGCTCTGGCACCTGAGATGAATCGCATTCCCTCTGAGCTCCCAGTCCTCACCTCTCAGGAAGGTTGGGAAGGCTCACTGACTGTAAAAGGGCCCTGGCATCCCTGGCCCCCTGCACAGACATGGGAGGTGGGAATGGAGGCTGGTGGCCCCGTAGCTGTGGGTGGCCCTACAGTAGCCGTGTCTCTGCAGCCAAGGCCATTGGCATCTCGGAGCCCGTCAAGGTGCCCTACTCCAAGTTCCTGATGTACCCAGAGGAGCTGTTTGTGGTGGGGCTGCCTGAAGGCATCTCCCTCCGCAGGCCCAACTGCTTCGGGATCGCCAAGCTCCGGAAGATCCTAGAGGCCAGCAATAGCATCCAGTTTGTCATCAAGAGGTAAGGACTGGCCAGGTCTGCGGGCCCCCCCAGGCTTGCGCAGCACACAGGAACAGCGTCAAACTACCATCTTCCTCTTCAGATTAGGGCAGGCTTTTGTTTTAGTTTATTTTTAAAGCAGTGGGGTAGTAGACAGCGTTTAGGCACAGTTGGGTGCACACAAGGATGTCCAGGCCTAGCCCAGGCCTGCCAGATCTGAAGCGACCAGACTGACACCTTCTCAGTACTCAGTTTGCCAACATGTGGAATGGGAATGTGCCCACTGGCTTGCTCTCCTAGACAATTCTGACCATCCTCTGGGCAGGTGTGTTGGTGTTCTGGGCCAGGGGGCATCAGGACACTCCTGAGGGAAATGTCCCATTATCCCAGGATGGCAATGGCATTTGCAAATCGTTTTTGTTTACTTGGGCATCTTGGTTTTGTCAGCAAGGGCCCAATGGAACTGTATGCCCAGCTCAGATATGAGGTCCCTCTGGAGAAGGCAGAGGCAGCTATTAATTTTTAGAGGAGAGGGAGGACCTGGGGGACCTATTTTGTGTTTGTTGTTTCTGTGTGTTACCGTCATGTCTTGTAAATTTAGGTTTGGTTTGGTTGAAAGTGGCAAGAAAGAGGAGACTCTTAAGGGCATGTTCCCCTAGGGGAACAGATAGCCCCCAAGTTGGAAAAGTTACAGTGTTCTTCACACCGAGTACAGGCTGGTGATGGGCCCGGGGAGCTCCCCCTGCGCTCTCCCATGGGGCCTGGTTCACACATAAAGGACTAGGGAAGGTGGTGCTCCGAGAGACACAGATAGTGAATACCTGGTTCCTTCCTTCAACAAATACATCTTGAAAGCCAACCCTATGCCAGGCTGTGATACAGCAGCAAATGCCACTGAGTCCTGCCCTTGAGTTGGCCAATCTCAGCAAATAAAAGCACAACATACTGTCAGGTAGAGATAAGTGCTACAATGCAAAGTAAGGGGGCAGTGGCAGGCAGGGGGAACCTGTCTAAGGAGATGACTTTGGAACAGACCCAATAAAGCAAGCCATGCCAGTACCTTGAGGAAGTGTGTTCAGTCAGAGGGAATAGCAGGTGCAAAGGCCCTGAGACAGAGACGTGCTTTTGTGTTTGAAGACTAACAAGGCATGGCGTGCCTGGTGCAGAGTGAGCAAGGGAAGAATGATAAAGCCCAAGAAACAGCAAGGGCCAATTCCACAGGGTCTTGGGCTAGCTTAAAGAGTTTCAATTTTATTTCAAACTTAATGAGAACTCACTGGAAGGTTTTGAGGAAGGTGTGACATGATCTGGTCATTTTATTTTTAGTTTCTCGGGCTGCAAGGCAGAGGAGGATCTGGGGTGGGGGGGTGGTATGGGCAGGGGCAGAAGCAGGGACCAGTGAGGAGGCTTTCCTCTTGCCCAGGGACAGGACAACAGCTTAGACTGGGTAAAGGTAGGGTGGGAGTGGTGAAAGTTGTCAGATTCAGGCAATATTTTGAGATGGGGCTGGTAGAATTCGATGATATATTGGATGTGGGTGTGAGAGGAGGAGAGGCCTGAATGACTCAGGGTTGGGGGCTGAGGGACCTGACTGGTGGTGATGCCATGTTCTGAGATGGAGACAATGCAGGTGGAGGCTGCAGTCAAGAGTTGGGTCTGACATGTCTTAGGTTTGAGATGCGTTGGACCTTCCAAGGAGGGATGGCAGGTGGATAACGGGATGCACAAATGCAATGCTCAGGGGAGAGGTTGGGGTGTAGACAGAACTTGGGGATCTGTCAGCATTCAGGAGGGATGTAGCACACGAGGGCTACTTGCCGCGACCATCCCTGCAAAGCCACAACCAGAAGCGCTTGGGTGGCTCGAAGATAGGAGCCAAATCAACAGCAAATCCTCGTGAACTGACCTTTCCCACTGTCCACCTGCAGAGATGGCCTCTCCCCTGCTCTCCTGAGTGGTTTTAATGCTCCTTTATATTTAGAGAGGGTGGCGCATGAGCCTGGCGGCTCTGTGGCAGACTGGAGAGGCAGCCTCCTGGGTCTCCGTCCATTTACTCCCTGTGACCTTGGGCAGGTTGCTTGGGGTGTTAAATGGGATGCACCGTACCACTTCACAGGGTAGCAGTAGAGTTCAAGGCTTAGCAAAGAACCTAGGGCACACTGTAGGACTCAGTCAAGATGGGTTTGGTTTGTTTAATGTCAGGTTTATTGAAGATTAATTTACATTTAGTAAAATTTGCCCTTTTTAAATGTACAGCTCTTTGAACTTTGACATTCATACAGTTATATAAACCACCACCACAATCAAGATACGAAGAAGTTTCCAAAAACCGTCCTGTGCCCCCATTGTTGGCAGCCCTTACCTCTGGCAAGCACTGATCAATGTTCCCCCATCACATTGCCTTTTCTAGAATGTCATATAAATGGAATGATACAGTGTATAGCCTTTGGTGTCTGGGTCCTTTCACTTAGTTTTTGAGACTTGTCCATGTGGTTGCCTGTATGAGTTCATTTCTTTAAAAATATATCAAGCCGGCCGAGTGGCTCAGTTGGTTAAGAGGTCACTCAAGAGTGAGAGCTCTGAGCAACAGGGCTGCTGGTTGACTTCTCGACCTGAGCTGAGCAGCTGCTGACATTTTGAAAAGTGAATTTAACTAATTCCAGTTTCATGAAAGCCAAGTGAAGAAAGAGATTCAAGTGAGAGAGAGTAATTAACCTTGTTGAGGGCAACGGGTTGGGTTGTGGGACTCAAGACTCGGTGGGGTGACTTTAAGAAATGATTAGAGGAGAGAGATTGAACACTTGAGTATATTTATTTTGTTATTATTTTAAAAATTAGCAAATACACTGTTGAGAATAGTAAGTGAAAAATAGCCACTTCTTATCAATCTTATTTTAAAATTTTGGGGGCGTGTAAATGTTCTCGAATTAGAAGTATGACTGCTTAAATAACTTTGTGAATATACTAAAAACCACTGATTGGTATACTTTAAATGTTATGTGAATTACATATATATCTTAAGTGTGTGTGTGTGTGTGTGTGTGTGTGTGTGTGTGTGTGTGTGTTAGTGTGCTGGGACTGCCATAACAAAGTACTACAGACTGGATAGCATAAACAACAGAAATCTACTTCTCACAATTCTGGAAGCTAGAAGTTCAAGATTAATTTGTTGGCAGGTATAGTTTCTCCTGAGGCCTCTCTCTGTAGTTTGCAGATGGCCACCTCCTCGCTGTGTCTTCCAATGGTCTTTCCTTTATGCACACATCCTTATGTCTCTCTCTGCATTACCTAATCTCTTCATATCAGGAAGCCAGTCAGACAGATTAAGGCCCATCCTAATGTCCTCATTTAAATTTAATCACCTTTTTAAAGACCCTATCTTTAAATACAGTCATCACATTCTGAGGTACTAGGAGTTAGGGCTTCAGTAGATGAAATTGGGGGGGACGCAATTTGGCCCATAAAAATATATATAAAAAAATCATCATCTGCAGGAGACGTCACTAACTGACACTCTTTCACCTGAACCCGACCTCCACACCCTTCTGAACACTACCCCGGACAACCACTACCAATCAATGAGAGTTGGCACAAAATCAAATTTAACTTTCTAAATCTTTGGTCAGAAAACATTCTTAACCCAGATCCTTGAACTTGTATGCAAAATTTTCATATTCTTTTGTGCATTCTTCTGAACAGAAGGTCCCTTGCTTTCATCAAATTCTCCAAAATTAAAAAACCCTTAGGAAATTTAAAAAACCATGGGCAGATTCTCCTGGGTGGGAGACCGAGGCCCTGGGAAGTAGTGAGGGAAGGTTCGTCTGATTGTAGTACTGCAATCAGTCTGACGTTGACCACCCGAAGTTAGCAGATCCCACAGCTGGGGCCTTGCTGGCACAGGTCTCAGCAAGACTGCCCCCACTTCAGATACCAGCCCCAAGTTCAAGGGTCCCTACGCCACCTACACTTCTGAGCAACTGGATTCAAATTCAGGACTCCCCCAGGTTCAATAATTAGCTAGAACAACTCATAGAACTCAGGGTAGGCTCTATTCCGATTACAGTTTTATACAAAGGATACAAATCAAGACCAGCCAACTGAAGAGACGCAATGGGTGGGGTCTGAGATGGCCCCTCTGTAGAGCTCCCATGCCCCCTCCTCCTGTGAAACCAGAGGCCATCACCTCCCAGCATACTGATGTGTTCACCAGCCAGGCAGCTTCACCGAGCTTTGCTGCCATGTTTATTTGGATGCATTATACAAGTCTGCCTGATGATTGGTCATGTGATTGAACACAGCCTCCCGCTTCTCCCCTCCCTAGAAGTCAGGATGTTGGGCTGATGTCCGAGGGCTCCAGGCTCCAGACCTCTAAGCACATGGCTGCTCTTCCTGAATCCTGAGTCATCTCGTGAGCACAAATGTTGATGTGATCCAACGAGCCCACCATGAATAACAAAGACACTCCTGTCACTCAGGAAATGCCAAATATTTAGAGGTTCTCTCCCAGAAACCAGAGACAAAGACCAGACAGACTCTGTAGTACAGCACTGATTCTAAAGGTCCCATTTTCAGTGCGACCTTGTCCAGCTGGAGTCTGCCTGTCTGGGGTTGGGGTGGGGGAGTGTCTGGGGTCTGTGGCAGCTTAGGGCACTGGGGAAGTCAAGCTGGCCAGAGAGCTGCCCGGGCATGGTGGAGTGGGACAGTCAGCGGAACCACTCCTTCCAGTCTCCCAGACGGAAGGGCTGCTGGGCCAGTGTTTAGTGTGAGGATGGGTCTGTAATGAGGCTCCCCACACAGGTGAGCTCTCATCACAGGCGTGGTCCGAGCAGCAGCACTGAGACCCTGCCTGGGAGTAAGGCCAAAGGCCAGACTCTCTGAGCAGCCTGCCCCCAGGCCAGGTGGCCAGTGAATGAGGAGTTGGTGCCTGTCCTGGCAGCAGGCATCTGGGCATCATCTAAGTGCCTGGGCTCCCCAGGCCAGGGAGGGAGGAGGCATAGCCCTGTCTTGGACCAGTCTCAGGAGCTGAAAAAAGCCTCAGACTGCGTTCAGACTCCCACCGCTTCCTCTCCTCCTTGTGGGGAAATTGAGGCTCAGGAAGTGAAATGACGTCTGCCATCACCTTCGAGCCTCAGGAGCTGAGCTGGGCTCCAACTCCCAGGCCTAAGTGCTTCCCACAGTCCTGTGTTGCCTCCTCAGGCTTGGATTTGTAAGGCCTGCTCCTCCCTGAGCCAAGGCAGGGTTATTATTATCCCATTGCGTATGAGGAAACAGAGGCCCAGGGTGGGGAGAGGGCGTCCCTCTGCTGGTGAGAAGGAGGGGCCCCTGGAGCTCTGCCCCTCAAGCTGTGTGGCCTTGGACATGGTAGCACCTTGCCGATGATGCTGCAGGCTCCTCATCCTGAGACTGGCATGATGGAAACAGTCCCTGCCTCAAGGACATTGGGCGGGTTACCTCTGACCCTGGATAGTGACAGTCATACACTGGAACTGGGAGTGAGGGTGTCAGCCCTATTGGGCCGGTACTAAGCTGGTGTCACTCCCAGCTGAATCCTCTGAGTCCTCAGCCCAGTGCAGCTTCCCAGATCTCATATGTGGGTCAGTAGAACACTGTGTGGTGGGCAGAGGCAGGGCAGGGACCCAGACCTGGACTGTCCAGAGCCAGGAGTGCCCAGTGCATGGATATGTAGATTGAGGCCCAGAGAGGAGGGCTGTGCTGTACGAGGGAGGCCTAGGAGGGGCCGTGGTGATAGCCCTGCTTGTGGTGTTTTTCAGGCCTGAACTGCTCACCGAGGGAATCAAAGAACCCATCACGGACAGCCAAGGTACCCTGCTCAGGGTCGTGGGCCGAGGTGTGGGCTGGGCATGGGAGGGGTCCCAGGCCTCTGCCACCACCCCTCCTTCTGCTTCCTCTGTTCTAATCCCGTCCTTCCCTGGCATTTCCCTACTGCCCTCCCCATTGGGTTTGCCCCCACCGGTCACCACCTTTGTCCCTGGGTCTCAGGAGCTAGCTGCCTGCTCACCCTGGCTTCTCTCCCCCGCCCCCAGAGAGGGATTCCGGGGACCCTTTTGTGGACGAGAGCCTGAAGAGACAGGGCTTTCAAGGTAAGGTTGCAGCTCAGGATGCGGTCAGCTGTTCCAGCCCCATGACCTTGGCCTGGTTTGGGTTTGGAGGACCTGGCTGGGGGTGGAGATGGCCACAACCTCAGGACTTGGGGGGCTGGATGAGGGGGGCTGGCAGCCAGCTCTTGAGTGAGAGGCTCCACAGGGGCACTGAGCGGTGAGAGGGATGTAGGGTGCAGGGAGCTACCCACTGTCCATCTGGGGAGTCAGCTGACCTGCCCACTGCTTATTAGGCAGCCCACCTTGCTCTTACAGCTTTGAAAGGAGAGGAGGCGATGTCTCCAATGGCGAGGAGGGCTCTCTAGAGGAGGGAAACTGCGGCTAGGCCAAGAAGGGATGGGAGGAAGTGAGTATGGAGGAAGAGGCATAGAAAAGGGCAAAAGCTCGAGTAAAGGTGTGAAGCATGGACCATACAAGAGAAACAGAAGCAAGAAGGGACCAGGCTCAGAGCCGGGAGGCTCCACCCCTCCCAGCTACAGGGGGATGCGGTATCACCTCTCAGTCTTGTGATGGCTTTGGACAGGGTACTTACCTTGCCATGTGAGAAGAGAATTCTCTGCCCCTGCCCCCTCCCTAGGGGAGAACAGCCGTCCATCCGCCTATTGGGGTAGCTCTGTGTGTGGCTCAAGGGTGGGGTTTCCCACGTGGGCCCTGGGTGATCACTGTGGTTCTGAGGAGAAAATGAGTCAGCGAGACTAGTGGCAGGAAGGGCCAGCCCTGGAGGTGGGGGAGCCCCAAGAGATAGGGCCCACGGCTACTCAATGGCCAGTCTGTCTCACTCCTTCCCATGCAGTCCGAACCTTCTGTGATGAGGGGAGTTGAGTCTCTCACCTCACCCCGTGGCTCCTTTTACGTGGTCCTTTTAGCAAACTGGGGTCCTCACCCCATCCCCCACTCAAGCCACCCGGAGATCTACTTCCTTTCTCTCCCCTCACCTCTCCTCACAAGACAATGCCAGGCTGTTATCTCCCCAAGGACAGGGGCCCGTCTAGGCTCACCCCCGCCACATGTGCTGCCACACGGGCTCCTTAACAAACACCCCTGGGTGAGTGAGTGACTGCTGGGAGCTGCTAGACTGGCTCCCTGCCTCTCTGGGGGCTGCCCGGTCATCTGAGCTCATGTCCCCCAGCTCCGAGCCCACCATGGCACAGTCACCGCCCCTCTTCCTGGTGTCTGTCACCTCCAGGGCTTATTTATTGCTGTGGTAGTTTTCAAATGTCAACAATTCACTTAATTTCCAATTCGTTGCTGTTGCAACAGTGTGTGTCCTTCCAGAAAAACACACATCTCTGTCAAGATGTTAGCTCTGAAGGACTCTGAGGGGCCCACTCCAAGGAGCTGATAATTACCAGAGAGGAGTTCCCCATAATTAGAAAATCATATTCCTTAAAAGTCACCAAGTGCCTTTTAATTTAACAGCCCATTCCATAATTGTTTTTCACTTTGCAGAAAATTACGACACCAGACTCTCCCGGATTGACATTGCCAACACGCTGAGGGAACAAGTCCAGGATCTGTTCAATAAGAAATATGGTGAGTCCTGGGTGCCTGGATGGCAGGAAGCCTGGCAAGTGGGAAGAGGGGCAGGAGCGTCCCAGGTCCAGCCGTGGTCAGTTCTGGGAAAACCACACACCCGCTTACAAATATTTCTGGAGCACTTACTATGTACCAGGCACTGGAGATATAGTAATGAAGAAAACACACAGTATCTGCTCTCACGGGTCCCGTAGATCAGTGAGGTGAGACAGACATTCATCAACTATGCACAGCATCTAATAACAATAAAGAATTGTTTCACGATCATGCAGGAAAAGAGCAGGCTGCTCAAAAGAGAATAACTTGGGTGCTTACCTTAAATTGGGGGCCAGGGAAGGCCTCTTTGAAGAAAGAACTTAAGGATAGGTAAGGAATTAATCACACAGAGTGTGAAAGAAGGACATTCCAACTGAAGTAATGGCGTGTGCAAAGGCCCTGAGGCTTGTCCTAAGAAGGGGAGAAAGCTGAAGCATGGGGGTAGAAGTCGGGGGAGGAAGGACCCCATGGAACTGGCCAGGAGACAGAACTGATCGTGCATGGTATCAGCTTTGTATCAACTGTGTATTTTGTTGGGAGGTCTAAAGCAACTAGAGTGGCTTTGCACTTTTGAAGTATCTTCCTGGCTGCTGTGAGGAAAGGAAATGGGTGCAGGAGGCCGATGGTGCGCGCTGGGAGACCAGCTCAGAGGTTGTTCAGGCCAGATTGATGATCCTGGCTGGGGCCTTGGCCTCAGTGCTGGAAGAAAGTAGATGGAGTTGAGATATGCTCAGAGGGAGAACCACTGGTGCTGAGTTGGCAGAGATAGGGGAGGAAAATGGAGGCCCCCAGTTGAATCCTGGGTTGCCGAAAACAAGCTAAGATCAGTTAAAATTTTAGACTTTTTGGTCTTAAGTAACAAAAACAAACTCAAACTGGCTTCAATGATAAAGGGGGTTAATTGGCTTATGATTCAGTTACTATGACTACAGAACAGATTACCCCAAAACATACTGGCCTAAATAACAATGACCATTTATTATCTCTCTTGGTATCAGTGAGTCAGGAATTTGGGAGCAGCTCAGCTGGGTGGCTCTCACTCAGGGTGTCTCCCGAGGCTGCAGTCAGAAGGTAGCTGAAGCTGGGATCGTGGGACAGCCTCCTGACTCACATGTTGGACCCCTGGGCTGGTGATACAGCTGTGCCCCTTGGGCATCTCTCTTGATTTCTATGCAATCCCTCCATATGTGGGCTTTCTGGCGGAGTGACTCCAGGTAGCTGGAGATCGTGCAGTGTCACTTGGTTGTACTCTTGGTCGAGGCAGTTACAAAGTCCCATCCCCAGTTCTCGGTGGAGGAGCGTCAATGTTACACTATAAGAGGAGTATCTAAGATGGAAGATTGGGGTAACTCTCTTTGGATGGTACAATCAGCCATAGCTCATAGCAAGGGAAGTCCAGCAGTAGGACGGCCTTCAGCTGGATCCATCAGCCCAGGAATGTCCTTGGTGTCAGCGTCACCTCAGCCTTGCTTCTTGCTGTTAGCAGAAAGGCTGCAGCAGGTCCAGACAGCCCACCTGTACCCTGGAAGGAGGGAGAGGGCTGGCTGTTCCACAGGCTTTCTCAAGAGAGCTGGGTTATTTCTTTCCCAGAATTCCCTGAGCTCTCCCCTTCTTTCTCATTGGTCCACATTGAGTCATGTGTCCATTCCTTAACCAATCCACAGGGCAGGGAAATGCCACATGCTCATTAAGTTACCTGGACCTGTCACCATGGCAAGGGGAAGAGCTGGAGCACAAGGCATACTAAGAACAGATAGACACCCAAATTGTCAGCCAGGGAGAAGGAACTGCACCCTCACCGAGCAGGGAGGAGGCTAGAGTGGGGAAGTGATAGGTTCCATCTGGGACATGGAAAGTTTGAGATGTGAGTGGAGATGACCCATAGGCAAGCAGAGATATACACAAGTCTGCTGTTCAGGAAGGGTGTCTGGATTGGACTCAAAAATTAGGTCATGAGATTAGAGGAGACACCCCTGGGGGTGCAGAGAGGGCAGGAAGAGGACCCAGAAGAAAGGCCAAGGAGACTGTGTTTAGAGGTCAGGTTCAGGAGGGAGAGGAGTGGCCAGAAAGAGGGGAAACCAGGCAAGTGTTGGACACCAAGGGGAGGGCCTCAAGGAGGAGAGAGTGGCCATCTGTTTCGGATTTTGCCAAAGAGAACAAGTGTCTATAGGGCTTGCAACATGGAGGCTACTGGTCATTGGAGTAAGAGCCATTTGCAGGCAAGAGGAGAAGCAGGGATGACCATGTTCCCATTCATGGATTATGGGCATCCATTTTCCTTTTTGGCTGATTTTTGGGGGCGTTTTTTTTCATTTCAAAAAGGATCTCTTTGCAATAACAAATAAACTAGTCAGCAGCAAAGTCAAGATAAAGAATTAAAAACAGGCTGGAAATCCCTAGAGACAGAAAATAGATTACTAGTGGCCAAGGCATGGGGAGCGGGGAGGGGCGTGACTGCTAACGGGTTTCTTTTCAGAGCAGTGAAAATGTTCTGGAATCAGATAATGATAATTTCACAAGCTTATGCGTATACTAAAAACCACTGGATTGTACACTTTAAAATGGTAAATGTTATGACATATGAATTATATCTCAATTAAATAAAACCAAACAGGCTGAAGCAATGGCATGAAGCCAGGAGTGACATGAGACTCAGAAATTCTGTGCTTGCTAGATACAGGGCACATGGCAGGCTCTGAGTTTCCTAGGAGTCAGAGCAAAAAGGGAAATGAGGCAAGTTTTACCATCCTAGTGTCCATGAGATAAAAATGAGTTTATTGCATAAAAAAGTTCAGTCATTTCTCCTAGTACAAGACATACGAAGATTTCTGCAGTGTGTCTTCATCCTGTGACACTAGGGATGATGTTGTCAACCAGCCCCTCGGGGGGGGCACAGTGAACTCAGCTCCGTGTCCGAGAGGGGTTCCAATAGTAGATCCCATCTAAGTCTGGAAAAGCTGTGGACTTTCAAGTCAGCTCAGAGCATCCAGGCTGCAGTGTCTGCATCTGTGTCCTTGGCCCTGTGAGCAGGAATTAGGAGAGGACCAGCCGAGCAGCAGGCGGCAGCCCTCAGCTAAGAGTGGGGCAGCGGGGGCCACCCCTCACCCCAGGACTGTCCCTCGACCAGCTGTGACACAGAGTACTGTCCCTGATATGGACATGCCACTGCCCTGCACAGAGGCTTGGTGACAGGAATGAGGCCAATGCCCAGACAAAAAGAAGGTCCCGAGGTCTGAGCTGCACCCAGCTGGCCTCAGGCTGCCTTCCTTGCTCCCAAATACAGTCTGCCCTGTCAGCCCAGGCTGGTCCTGAACCAGGGTGAGGCAGAGACCTGGGGCTGATGGAGGGTCAGCTATTACGGGAAACGCCGGAAGAGACCTTCCTTGCGATGGGCTTCATATTCTCAGGCTGGGAGGCTGAGAAACATTAGCCACTGCCCTCTCCCCAGCAGCTGTAGCTACACATCTCCTGCCTGCACCTCAGCCTGGCCCAGGCACAGACTCACACACCCAATCCCCTAAGTCCCCTGCACAACACACCCCCTAACTCCCACCTCCCCACTCCCACCAATTGTGCCTTTCCTCGGTGCTACCCGACAGCTTTCTCTTTCACACCCGCGCACAGAGCACCCCCAGACACCCCCACATCCACACACCAGCACTGCCTCTGGCCCCTGACGATACTTTCTCTGTCCCTTGTCCCCAGGGGAAGCCTTGGGCATCAAGTACCCGGTCCAGGTACCCTACAAGCGGATCAAGAGTAACCCTGGCTCGGTGATCATCGAGGGGCTGCCCCCAGGAATCCCATTCCGAAAGCCCTGCACCTTTGGCTCCCAGAACCTGGAGAGGATCCTCGCCGTGGCTGACAAGATCAAGTTCACAGTCACCAGGTACTCTGGGGAAGGGGAAAGGGGAGGAGGCAAGACTAGCATGGGCGGGGGGCTTGCACCAGAGGATCCTTGGCCCTTCCTTCAGTTGGTCCTGCCCTCGCTGACAGGACAGCGGTCCCAGCACCATCCTGGGTCCTGGGGGTTGTGGGGAGAACTGCAGGCCAGCTGGCGTGTAGAAGGCCCTACAGAGGTGAGACCAGCACCTCAACCACCATAGCAGAGGTGGCCTTCATGGGCACATCCTACCTGCCCACGGCATCTGCTGACTGCACTCCTAGCCCCCTGGGAGAGGCATTAGGCCCACTTCAGAAGAGGGGAGACTGAGACAAGTGATTTGCCCAAGGTCACAGAGCCAGCCAGAGCAGAGCCAGCGGGAAACCGTCCTGCACAATGTCCCATGCACACGCATCACCGGGCATCTTGTGAAAATGGCCGATTCTAATGCAGCAGGCCTGGGTGGGCCCCAAACATTTCTAATGAGCTCCCAGGCCCTCCCGCTAACGCACCCTCTCTCTGTTTCTCTTGTAGACCTTTCCAAGGACTCATCCCAAAGCCTGGTAAGAGGCGCTGGCTGGGGGCGCCTGCTGGCACTGGGGGCCGGCCATGGTGCGGGGGGGCCCGAGGCTGGAGCTGAGCTTGTTGTAGGACACAGGTTGTGAGGCCCTGAAGCAGGAGCCAGGCCCCGAGAGGCAGGAGGAAGGCCAGGCTGGAACCTGGGCAGAGAAAGGGTTGGTGGGTGGTACTGGCGACTTGTAAGCTTCACCCAGCCAGGGTTTGGGAAGAAGGGGCCAGTCAGTGCCCCTCGCCCTTCCTGATGAAGGGGCCTGGTTGCCGTTGGTGAGTAGATGAGGTTGATGGCAGGGGGTTTCTAACCTCAGGGAGGGAGGTCTGCACGGGGACCTGTGAGCTCGGCAGTACGATGTAAGAGGTGCCCACTCAGCCTTAGATGGTAAAATGCCTCTCCTGACCCCATTTCAAGGCATCCATGCCCCTCCATTCCCTGGACTGTATCCTGGCCCTCCCAAGCCCTCAGTTGAGCAGAGGCTGACCCTTCAGGTGAGCCCTCCGGGCCGGCCGGGGCCTCCAGGGAAGAAGCTGCATACACCGAACCACTGGCCCCAGAGTCTGTGTGTGGAGAGACAAGGGGAGCCCTGCCACTCTCCCCCGCCCCAAGCCCAGCCCAGGAACCACTGCTGGTATAAACACTAGCCCACCTGTGCCATTGGGGAGGTTGTGCCGACGATGTGCTGGGAATGGGTGAGCCATCATGGCATTCCCAGATCAGAGGAAGCCTGCAGTGCAGGAATCCGGGGCCACCATCTGTCACCCGCCTGCATGCACACTGACCCCCGCTCCCTGGAGCTGTCCACTCCCTGCCAGCCTGGCCTGGTGAGCTTCTGGGGAAGGGGCGCAAAGCCATCAGAGCGGAAGGAGCAAGACTTCCTAAGGGGTGAAGTAAGGTGGTGGCTGCTGTCATGCTGCAGGGACCCCCCACCCCGGGAAGCAGAGCGAGAGTGGGCATGGCTGCAGAGGGTTTCCTGGAGAGGAAAACTTGGTTGGGCCTCAGGGGAAGAAGGCATGACTTGGAGAGGAGGAGGGGGAGGTGTAGGGTGGGTAAGCAGCAGGGGTCCGAGGCCCGCCCCAAAGGTGTTTTCCCAGGGCTCTCAGATGTGGGAAAGTGCTGGGATGTTATTAGTAAGGTGAAGATGGGAGAAGTAGCAGCAAAATGCAGCTGTATAAAAGAAAATTAAAAAAAAAACAAAAAAAAAAACCTGCCGAGTGGCACGGTGGTTGGGCGCTGGTTTGGGAAGCCAGCAGTCCCGGTTTGGGTCCCACATATGAGGGCCAGTGACACTGCCCTCAAAAAAAAAAAAAAAAAAAAAAATGCAGCCGTAGTGGTGCCGAAAGCTTATCAGATGTCAGACCCGCCTCGCATGGGTTCACTTTACACATATTTCCAAAGCCCTCCTGGAGCCAGCAGTGCTCCAGGCACTAGGGTTACAGCAGTGAACACTAAGGAGGCCTCGCATTTACTCCTCAGACCTGTGAGGTAGGCTCAAGACCTCCACTCACAGTGGGAAACTGTGTTTCCTCAGTGCACCTGTGTCACACAGCTTGCAGGTGGCCCTAAGGCCGCCCTCTTAGAGAGAGGTAGAATCAGGGGGCTGCCCAATTCAGATGACCACAGAGGAAGTCAGTGTTTTCCCGGGAAGCAAACTGGGGACAGCAGGGACAGGGCAGGGAAACGGGTGCTCGAATGCTCATGAGAAGATCACAGGCCATGGACTTGAACAGCTCCCTTCTCATTGGCATGGAAACCAGAACACCCCTTGCCTGGTACCACCAGCCTGTCCCTGCTCTGTGACAGGCTGCCTGGCCCTCTGTGGACCTGCCTTGCTCCAGGACTGGTTGGTGACCTGTGGTTCACTCCCCTGGCTCCAGGCCTGATAGACATGAGTGCTGGTGCCACTGAGTCAGCTTCCAGTCACTGCCTGCCCAGACTTGGGTTTCTGCCTGCGTTGGTGTCAGTGCCGGTCCAGATCCCACAAGCAGCAGCAGGAAGCATGGCTGGGCCTCCCTCTGCTGATGGAAAGTAGAAACGCAATGTGGCAGCCCCACGGCCTCCCCTCTGCTCCTCCTGCACTCCCCAGCCCCTCCTTCCTGGAAGGAAGGGTCCACGTGTCCTGAAATACAGGTGTTCGAGGGGCATGCACATTTTTAATGAGTTTGGAAAGTAGGAGAGGAAAAGTTGTTTATGACACCTGATGTGTGCCAGGCTATAAGTCCAGCACTTTGCAGTGTCCCCTTTTTATGGATGGAGGGAACTTCAGTGACTGGCCCGGCATGCCCCACCTGTTTGGAAAGAAACTGTTGGCTCCAAAGCCTGGCCCCCTGCATTCTGTCAGGGAGGCCCACAGATTATAGGTGGGCAGTACGTAAATCAGAGCAGCCACCAAATAGTGATGCGTCAGGCGTTGCGGAAAAACACTGGGGGCAGAGGGCCAGCCAGCAGCCTTCACGCAGCCCACAGAGCTCCTGCGCCCTTCTGGGGGTGACCTCTTCCACTGACCAGGATTCTCCCCCAGGTAGGCGAGCTCAATGGCCCATCTTGTTGTTCAAGCAGCTTCTTGTATCTCAGCCATTGTCCCCCAGTCTCTGTGCCAGTCTGCCTGTCCGTTGACCTTCCTTTGGCTCCTGTGTGTACAGAGAGAGCCCTGAGAAATGCTTTCTCTGCCTATGTGGTATGGGAGAAGATGGCAGGCTGCCTGGAAGAGGAGCTGGGAAAGTGGCTCTGGTCCCAGCACTCAGGGATGAAACTGCCAGCACCTTTCCAGGCATTGGCACCCCAGGGTGGAAGGACCAGGCAGGCTGGCTAGCAGGCCAGCTCCATGCTTCCTCAAGCCACTTGTCACGCTCAGCTGGGAAGGTATCCAGGCTAACATGGGCCTCCAAGGGTTCACCAGAGGTCACTGAGTGCTGTTCCTGCCCCAGAAAGGGCTGTTCCAAACCTTGCATGAGAAATTCACTGAAGCCTGATACAGGCCAGTGTCTGGGGGTGATGCTGGAGCAGGAGCTCAGGTCTCTGGGGAAGGCAGGTACCCTGGGCATGTAGAGGGGTGGCAGATGATCTGTTTGGGCTTGTGGGTCCAAGGCAGCATGTGAGCCATGGAAAAGCACAGGCTGGTGCTCAGAGAGACCCAGGTTCAAATCCCTGCACCCTTCTTCCTAGCCCTATGACTGGGCTCATTATTTCACATCCGTGAGCCTACACTTCATCTGTGAGATAAAGGTAGCCATAACTGCCTCCCCTGGTGATCTGAATTGGATAAATGGTGGGCCGTAGTGGGTGGAGCTCTTGAGGATAGCTTCCGCCTGCTGCTCTGGGGGGCTTTGTCGTGACACTCAAGTAAGACTTTTTTTTTCCCTAAAGATTTTTATTGGGGAATTGGGAGAGGGGAACAGCGTTGGGGAACCGGGGAAGGGAAACAGACAAGTTGCTGTCCTTTTGCTCTTCAGTCTAGTTGTGGAGGACGTTGCTTCACTGGCCCATGTTGGTATCAACATTGTGTTCTTCTCAGGTGAGGCAGATCAGTCGCCGGCCTCTGGACAGCTGCTCACAGTGGCTCTGGGCAGCTCACACCGGCTGCTGGCCGCTCATGCTGGCTGCTGGCCGCTCATGCTGGCTGCTGGCCACTCACTGTAGCCTATGGCAGCCCACTGCAGCAGGGGCTGCAGCTATGCCATCCCCAGGGACTCACAGCAGCCCAGCTCCATGTGGAGCTGTTGTTCACCATCTTAACTGTGAAGGGCAGTGTCACTGGCCCTCATATGTGGGATCCGAACAGGGGCCGCTGGTGCCCCAAACCAGCTCTTAAACAACGTGCCACTTGGCCGGCCCTCAAGTAATATGTTTGTAAAGCCTTCAACCCAGAAAACCAGCTGTGGGAAGCGCTCAGCCAATGGGGGTGTTGGTTACTGTTATTCCTGGGGATGTGGAAGGCTTCTTGGAGGAGGTGATGTTGACCTGAGCCTTGAAGGTGAGCAGAACAGTGTGTGGTGCTGACAAAGGGCACAGCCTAAGCGAAATCACAGAGGGTCCAGGAGGGGATGGAGCTGGCACAGCCAGGAGGGGATGGTTTGTCATGACAAAGAGGTGGGCCTTATCCTGGGCACAGTGAGAACTTGGGAGTCTTTTCCCTTTTTCTTAACATCCTCTTCTAAAAATATGGAATGGACTTTAGTCTGCAAACTCAGAAGTGCAAGATATGTAAACTTTTTTATTCTTCTAAAATTGAACTAGATTTCTACCAAAAGACCTCATTACATAGTGGCAGAAACTTAATCTGAGTCTCCTTAAGTCCCCCTGTTCCCTGGGTATATGTGTAAGCTCCAGAGGGCTTCATGGAGCCAAGAAGTTAGCTGGAGGGGGCCCATCAAGTCTTGAATGTCCTGTGTCCACAACTGGTACATAAAAGACATCCACGGACAACTGTCCACTCAGATGACTGGAGAAATGCCCCTTGTTCCTACCCACTGAGCCCTGCCCCAGGGCTCAAACCCTCTGTGACGCCTGCCTCTGCAGCCGCTTTCACCCTGAGAGGGTTGAGCGTGAGCTGACTGGTGCTTGGGGAGGCTGGGTCAGTGGGAGGGCTCTGGGGGTGAGGCATGGGGCTGAGGGGAAATTCCCTGGGGAGGGAAGGACCTTGTTAAGAAGGGCTCTCAGTTTTCTAGGTTGTTTACTGAAGGCTCCCATAGAAGCCTTTCCTAACAGAACCTTCCTGAGAAGGTGAATGGTAAAGGAAACTCTACTTTGAAGATAAATTGGTCTTTAAATGTGGGGTTTTCACGGTGTGGCCTGGAACGGTGGGCTGGCCCAGAGCAGGGCGAGGGTAGGGTCATTCCTGGGCCAGTTTTGTTCTGGGTGAAAAGAGATGAGCCCAGAAGCCCTTTAGTGTTGTCCCAACTGGGTACACACCTGCCCTCAGTTTCCCCACTGGTGTCTGGTAGCCCATCCTGCTCGTACGGAGTGGTGGTAGGCACCTGGCTAGAGAGGAAGACAGGCTTGGACTGAGGGACAGTGGGGGGAATTTCAGGCTTTGGCCAGGGAGCTGTGGGCCAGGGGCTTCACAGGATCCCTGAGGGATGGGCATGCAGGCGGCAGGATAGTGGGGCCAGGCCCCCACTTCTACTAGAGTGAGCTCCAGCCCCGCCTTCAAGGGGCCAAGATAACCCAGACCTAACCCCAGGGGCCCAAGCGAGTGAGGCCCGGAGAGGTGCACACCACTGGTAGCTCCTTGCTGTCTGGTCAGGCTGCTCCCCACCTCACCCACCTGTCTGCAGTACCACTGAGTTCAAGGTGGGAGACTGGACCAGGGGCCAGAGAGGTTGGTGGTTGGGAAGAGCAGTGGGGTATCTCTGCCCTCCAAGCCCCAGGCATCCATCTGCCTCTCAGGAACAGCTATGTACCAGGGGCCGCAGTTATCAGCCGCTTGGCAAGCAAGGGCACAGAGAGCGGCCCAGGTGTTTGCTATGCGAGGGGCTGTGGGTGAGCCTGGCTCCGCCCTCCGTGCTCTCAGCAGCACCAAGTCCAGGTGACCTCCCAAATCCAGAGGGGCCCAAGGCCTCAAAAACCCAGGACAGCAAAGGAAGATGTTCAGGATACGTTGGGAGAGCCCCTCTGTTCAAATAGTGGGTATAGTAACAACCACAGAACATTCTTCTACTAGATCAGAAAAACCTAAAGGGAATCACAATTACATGCCTGTGGCAAAAATTTGGAAAATACAGAAGTCTAACTGCCCAGATGGCTAATGCTTTTTATGATATGTTTCTTTCAGATTTTTCCACAAGCGTATTAATTTCACATTTCACTGTTGTTCTTTCTATAATATTTACATATACACAAGCTTAAAACATAAGCATTTCCCCCATGTCTTTAAAATGCTTTATAATAGCCCCTCATCAGGCTGCATCATACATACATAATTGCCCTGTCCCCCAACTGTGGACATTTGGGCAGCTCCTCACGCTGTGGACGCCTAATATCCACATGCTTATGATTTGCCAATTACAAAGCCTTCCCTTGCCAGCACATGTGATTTCCCCCAAAAACCAGTCTTACAGAAGGAAACAGACTCAGAGAGGTTAAGAACTTGCTCAGTGTCACACAGCATGTGCTCATGCTCTCGTCACCCTCATTTTTCATCTACCCTGGCTGGCTCTTTGCTGCCCCCTTCTGGCTGACATTATAACATCGATCCTACATACCTAACCCTTTAGGCTCACAATTAACGCTTTGGGTTCATTTATTTGTACAACAAAAATTTATTGGTACCTGCCCTGTGCCAAGCAAGATATGGGAATACAAAATAGACAAAAATCCCTACTCTTGTGGTGCTTATATCCTAATGCCCCATGAGACAAACAATAACAAATAGTATCATATCTATAATAGTAGCAACTAGTGCCATGGAGACAAATAGAAATAGGGCTACTATCTATTGAGAGGACAATTTTAAATAGGCCACCAGGAGTTAAGGCCTGAAAGAACTGAGAGTATGAGCCATGTAGAAATCCAGGTTGAAACATCCAGCAGGTAGGGTCAGTCAGTGCAAAGGCCCTGGGGCCCTGGACATATTCTGAAAGTAGAGCCAACAAAATTGTTGACATAGAGTGGATGTGGGGTGTGAGAAAGAGAAGTCAAAGATGACATTGTGGGGGAGGAACAAACTTTACCCTCAAGGTTCTTTTGGCTCGTCTAATAATCAAATAGACATGAGGCAGATTAACCAGAGAAAATAACCAAATTTAATCCATACATATGTATGGGAATGCATGAGAGAGTCAGAGACCCCACATACAGTAGAGTTACAGAAATAGAAAGGGAGGTTAAGGTATCTAAGACATCCTGAGCTAGGGAGAGGTAAGGTGCCTTGGGGGCTTCAAAGGGTCACTGCAGGATAAGTACAGACCTTCAGTAAACAGAAGTTTGCTCTGTCCTATAGATGGGTTATAAGAAGGGGAGTGTGGGCCAGGGGCTTCACAGGATCCCTGGGGGATGAGGGATAATTATGGGCAAGGCCCCTAATTCATGTTCTTTTAGATAGTTAAGTGAGTGTCAGAACTCAGAACTTTCTCTTGAGCCTGTGGCTCAAGTTGCCTTTAGTTCAAAATAATCTGCATACCACAGAGGCACATCGAGGGGTGACTCATTCTGAACCCCCACAACATCAAGATTTTGTCCCAAGCAGCTGGAGGGCAAGAGGGGGCAGGATCTGAGTGATGGGCAAGCTGGCCCCCCAGTGGCCAGGCAGGTCAGGCAGAGCTACGAATCAGAGGGTCCTGCTAGACGCGTGCAGTCAAGAGCCGTTCTGTGCTTAATGCATGTGGATCACGAGACTGAATCACAGTCGGGGTGAGGGGGGACAGTTGGAAGGCTTCCAAGGATGAGCCGGGAAGCCCTCCAGCGTTTAGGTGTTAGGGAGATGAGAAGGAGAGATAAGTGGGTCACCTGGAGGGTGTGATGTCCCCGAAGTCAAGTGAGAAAAGTGAGAAACGGTTGAAGGAGAGTGATGGATCACCCGGGCCAAGAGCTGCTGAGAAGTCAAGTAGACGAGACTGGAAAGAGGAGTGGCAGTGAGCGACCCAGAGATCATAGGCGGGCCTGGTTAGGGCTGGTTCCGGGAGAGGCGGGGACCTGTGTGTGGTAGTGGGCTCAGGAAAGAACGAGAGAAGAGAAATGAAACTCACCAGGGACAGGTGACCCTTTAAGAGCAGGAGAGAGACGGGGTGGGAGCTGCAGGGTGCAAAGAATCAGGAGAGGATTTTAGAGGTGAAAATAGCAACATGGTGATTTGAGAGAGAGATGAGTGATGCAGCAGAGAGAGTGGAGAGAATGGTGCGAGGAGGGGCATCCCCCCAAGAAATGGGCACAAGAGGGGCTGCTGAGAGCTTGTGCAAGAGCCCTCTGCCAACTCCTCAGAGGGGAATGGGAAGGGTGACCAAGGTGGGGAACTGTAGGTCCCAATGGGGATAAAAGACTGTTGGAGTCAGGGTCCTAGAAGGGAGGACCAGAAGGGAGGGGACAGTCGGAGAAAGATGCATGATATGGCACCGTGGAGGGGCCACCGCTGCTGATGAGCAAAAGGTTTAGATGTGGCTGGAGGGAGGAGACGAGGTCAGGGCACAGAGGGCCAGGGACGTGGACGGCTTATGTGCTTGCAGGTTGATCCCCAGGAAATATAAGGGAGCAGCGTTGGTTTCCTAGGCCCCGGCCACCATGTGAGCTCAGTGCCAGCCCCAGGCGAGTACCAGGCCCTTTCCCCCAGGGGAAGCAGCTGCATCTGGGGATCAGGGCATGCTCCCCAGGGAGCTGGTGAGTTCCAGACTGGGGGCAGCACCACAAAGGTAGGGAGCCATGAAATTACCACATCCAGCCTTTGCCAAGCCCACGGCCTGCGAGGCCCGGTGAGGTGGATGCTGTCATCATTCTCGCTGTGCAGCTGAGCACACTGAGGCTGAAAGAGGCAGTCATGTAGTTAGCACTGGGCCAAAGCCATACCCAGGCCTGTGCTATTCTGGAGCCTGCGCAGGGTGTGCGCAGAGGGTGTTGGGCGGTGAGGGAGGAGGGTAGCAAAAAAATGAGGCCAGAATTATCAAAGGCCTTGACCTAAAGGCTGGTGGCTCAAGCTTTATCTTGTAACATTGGAGGTTTTTTCAGTTGAAATGATAGGATCTGATTTGCTTTGTCCTACGGTTTCCATGGTAACCACATTTCCACCCACCGTGGGTGGATTGTAGAAAGCAAAACTGGGGCAGTGGAGCCAGGCAGTGGGCTGCAGGACCCAGACATGGGTGGAGTTACGACCTAGAGGTGGCAACAGGGTGTGAGGAGGGCGGGAGGGCGGAAGGTTCCAGAAGGGTGATTGTGGTTCCTGTGCCCAAGTTTTGGTCTGCAGGCCTGGGAGACATCCAGGGCCAAATGTGCAGTTGGCACGACTTAAGTGGTACTTAGAACCGGCAGGATGGTGATGGGGCTGGCACAGTCGGTGTGAAGGTGGCAGCTACATCACCAGGAATGAATGCGGAGCTAGCAGAGGAGGGCCCAGGGGGAGCCCAGACTACAAGGACCTCCAAGGGACCTTGAAGGGAAAGAGCCTGTGAAGGAACAGGAGATGGGGTGGGAGGAAAGGAGGTGGAGGAATTTCAGGGTAAGAAAGGCTGAGTCAGGCAGGTGCTGGCAAATCTTGGAAGACAGTCTTTCTGGGCAACACCAGAGGGATCAAAGAAAGAGAATATTCTAGAACTGTTCTCAAATAGCAGTGGCTTAAAAAAAAAAACCTTGGAAGGTAGGGAATTCCCTGTCACTGGAGGCAGCTGAGTAGAGGCTGGGCATCCAACGCACCTGAGAGGCTGCCGCCCCACCGGAGGCCCTGCAGGAGAGGAGGGAAGGGCTTTCCAGTTGGAGCCACCTGTGGTTTGTGCATAACCCGCCCTGTGGAGAAAGGGAAGTGGGAGCTCCTTCCGAACCAGGGAGGGTGCAGAGGGAGGCCTCCCTCATCCCGCCGCTGCCCACACGGATCACTCCGCTCTGCTGCCTAGCTCCAAGCTTCCCCTCAGCTCCTCTCGGGTCTGGGAACCAAATGATAAGCAGTTACAGGCCCAGCTGCCCCGCCCCAGCTTCCTCTCTTTTGGGTTCCCTCCGACGCTGGGGTACAGCCCTCCCTGCCAGCTTGACCCCCTCCACTCCCCCCCTACCCCAGAGCAAGGGCTCCGAGCCCCAGAGACACAGCAGAGCTGCCGACTTCCTGTCTGACTCCAGCAAGTCAGGTTTGCCTGTCTGGGCCTCGGTTCTCCTGCTTGTAAAATGGATCGAGTCCCACACCAGGGCCATCCTAGAGCACATAGCCGAGTCAAGGAGGAGAATGAATGGCCGGTCAAGTGCAGGAGATGGTAAGGCAGAGAGGCTGGCCAGGCTGGAGCCGGGACGTCCTGGAAGGCTGGCTTTGCAGTGTGGACGAAAGCCTGCAGACCGGCCTTGGCAAGCGCTGCGCTGATGTCTCCGCACCGGAGTCCGAGCACCCCCAGGGCCAGGGCTCAAGTTCTCGGCCAGCCCCAGGTTTATCTGGGAAGTCCTCACATAGTCTAGCCCATAAACTCTACTTTTAATTTAAGGAGCTACAGTGTATGTTAAATTATATTCTACTAAGGAAAATAGATCATTTTACTTAAGTCACTACACACACACACAGCAGCAGCAGTACTGCCTGAGACTCCAGTTTGAGAAGCTCAGCTGTTGGTGAAGGGACTGCCAAGCAAAGGGCTATGGCCCTGTTTTCAGGGAGGGTACAGAGTAGGGAAAGGCCCTAGCCCCAAATGGGACAGGACCTCTTATTGTCCCTATCGGGACCCCTGCTGGGTCACTCTCCTCGGTGGGGCTTCCTGTCCTTCCAGCGCAGTGCTGTGTGGAGTGTGCTTCCTGGAAAAGAGGCCCTGAGGGCCTGGATGCCAGCGTGGTGCTGCCCTCAGCAGAGGGCCTTTGGGGGCAGGGGGCTGAACAGGAGCAGGAATTGGTCCCCTTGTGCCCCTTCAGAAACTGGTTCTACCACTTCTGAGCTGTGTGATCTTAGATAAGTTAACTGTCTGTAATCTTGGATAAGTTAACTTACCGTCTGTGATCTCTCGGATAAATTAACTAATTGTCTCTGGGCCTTGTCACACGGAGCAGGAATGCCCTCCATGATGTCCTCCCCTCTTCCACCACACACAGCCTGAGGGTTTCTTCCCCACCCCCAGTCACACTCTCACTCCTCTGGCCTCCCTCTTCCCCCACCTCTCCGCCCTTCCAACTCTGTCATGCTCTGGAGAGCTCAAAATAAAACCGTCCTTTCTCAAGTTTCTAAAGATATCGCAATTCCAGCGCCAGCCACATGTTTCTCCACTTAATTATCTCTGCTTTTCTTTGTTAATTAGGCTCCAGTAATGATCTTCCTTCTGCCTTCCCCGGAGGAGCTGGCATCTGCTGGGCGGGGCTTGGGGGCCTTTGTGGGCAGACAGACGCCTGGCTGCCAGGCCCAGAATTGGCCCGCTGCCTCCTTTCTTCCAGGCCAGGCGGCACAGTGGGGGATGGAGCCATGTGATGTCAGGAGGCTCCACCCTTTTCCTAGCCTGTGGGGGCTCAGCTGTGTCATTGCCTCCCCATTCTGCCCCTGGGTTTGTTGGTGGTCTCCAGCCCTGCCAGGTTGGGGGCGGGCCCTCAAGTTTCCTGGTGGTTGTTACACAGGAGCCTCAGTAGGCCCCAGGAGGGAGCAGTGGGGGGCTTCTGACTCTTCTGCAACATTCCAGAAAACCTCACTGAAACTATTTCCCCAGCTGGGACCACCCAAGTTGACAGGAACAACCAATGCCTTTATTTGGGCGGGAATGAAATCAGCTTGAGGGGTCACCAGGCACTGCATGCTGAACAGAAGCTCTCCCCGGCTGATGAGTGTGTCTTTGAGCCACAGAAGTGGCAGCCTGGGCGCCGGGCACTAAGTATGGCTCCACACCTGTGGTTTACTGGGTGGACTCTATCTTCCAACCTTCTGGGCACGGGTCTGGTGACAGAAGAGGCCTCATGGTGGGGGATGGGGGCCATGCAACCCTAACTCCCTGGAGCCCCCAGGCCTTGGAACCAGGACAGTAGGGGGCTCTTAAAAAGGCTTTAGGTGCACTTACTCAGTCCATGAACTGTTCAGGGTAGACTGTGGGGCCAGGCAATGGGCTGGGAGCTGGACTTTTGACCAACACCGATTTTAAAAAACCCTGCCTCATGGTGCTTACATTCTGGTGTGGCTGCAGAGAATAAACAATGTGAAGTATAAAGCAAGTTAGATTTGAACATTAAGGAGCAGAAAAGTGGATGGGAGAGGTCGTGTTTATTTGTGGGGGGTTATGTTAGATGGGGGTGTCCAGGAAAGGCCTTTGAGTAAAGGCCTGAAGAAGATGGTGGGGAGCTGGCGGGGACAAGAAAAGCACTGCAGGCATAGAGAACAACAGCTGCAAAGGCCCTGAGATCCCTTGCCAGGGTGTTGGAAGATGGAGGTGGGGGATGTGGTAGGAGATGAAGTGGAAATGAGGAGAGAAGGCGGCTTGTGTGGGGCTGGATAAGAATGACGCCTTTTGTTCCGTGTGAGCTGGGAGCCACTTCTGAGCAGAAGAAAGAATCCAATTTAGGATTTAACAGGATTGCTCTGGCTGCCGGATGAGGACAGACAGGGTGGTAGCAGGGAGAAACGGAAGGAGGTGAGGCCCAGTGGTAAATTGTTGGCTCTGGGTATATTTTGTAGCTAAAGCCAACAGAACTTGCTGATGTGGCTATGAGAGAGGAGTCAAGTTTGACCTCAGAGATTTAGACTGAGCTGGAAGGACAGAGGTGCCTGTAGCTAAGATGAGGATGATACAGAGGAATGGGCTGAGAGGGCTGGAATGCCAGGCACTCTGTCTGTGGCATATTAAGTCTGGGGTGTCATCCAGTAGCAGTTCTGTGCACAATTTGGGGGCTCAGGAGAGCAGTCCAGGCTTGAGGTATAATGGTATAATTTTGGGAATCATGAGCATGTTGTCGGTATTTAAAGCCCTAAAACAGAATGAGATCATAGGGAGTGAGTCAAGTCAGAGCAGAGTCCTGGGTCTTCCAGCTTCCATGGGACAGGAGGATGGGGAACTGACGTGGCAGGAAGGAGCTGGGAGTGGGCATGTCCTGGAGCCATGTCAGACCCCATTCCTTGCTCCCTTATGGTATTGGCCCAGAGCAGAGACTTGGCTGAGCCTTTTGAGGGACGTGCGGGTCAGGCCCCGAGCAGTGATGACTGCTTAGCAGGACCCAGTCTTGGGCACAGAGAAAAATCACCCTTCGTAGGTAGAACCTGCCTCCACCGCCATGCCCATGCAGGATTAGAGATGCCACACAAGGCAGGGCAGGAAAAGAAGCTCCCTCCTTCATGCTCCATGATGTAAGGAGCCCCAAGTTTCTATTATCTGTTCCATGAAACTGAACAGATTTCCCATGACCTTCGGTAGGGTTCTGGAGAAGGGCAGACAGAATACATTACCTGGGCGAAAACAGGAAGAGCGGTATCAGCAGAGGGTCTTGTTTGGTAGAAGGAGGAGGATGGATTTGCCCTGTGGACAACAGAGCGCATAACAGGTTTTAAGCAAGGGAATGGCAGTCAGATAGATCCATGTGGCTTGCAGATCAGAGGATGGATTAGGGAGGCCAGGTGAGAAGTTCTTGCCCCAGTCAGAGGAGAGGGATGAGGCCTAACTGATCCTTGGGTTAGACCTATGGGAAGTTTCTCTAGGAAAGTGGCCCATCCACCTGGATTTATGGATAGAGGCAAAGGGACACAAGGAGTGTGTATTAGTTTCCTGTGGCTGCTGTTAAGAATTATCCAAACTTAGTGGCTTAAAGCAACACAGAGTTATTCTCTTATAGCTGGGGAGGTAAGAAGTCCAAAATGAATCTTATAGGGTTAAGGTCAGGGCGTCAGCCGGGCAGGCTCCTTCCATAGGCTCCAAGGGGGAATCGTTTTCTTGTCTTTTCCAGCTTTTAGAGGCCACTCTAATTCCTCAGCTCGTGGCCCATTCTCCATTATCAGAGCTTACCACTCCAGCCTCTGCTTCTGGTGTCCCATCTCTTGCTTTAAAGCAGTCTGGTGACTGTATTTATGGCCCACTTGAATCATACAGGGTAATCTCCCCATCCCAAGATCCTTAACTTGTTAAATCACACCACCGAAGTCCCTTCTGCCACAGGCTCGAGGGATCAGGACGTGAACAGCTTTGGGGCCACTACTCAGCCTACCAAGGGTTGGAGGCAGCCTCAGTTTCTCTCTTGAGCACCCACATAGGAGAGTGGGGCCAGGCACCCATGAGAAGCCTAGGGAAGAGGGATGGGGTGGGGAGGCTGTTTGGGGATGTGCGGAATCCATGGTGCTCAAGGAGGCAGCTGGAAACATGGGTTTGGGGGTTGCGAGTGCAGAAAGAGTGAAGAGGGACTGTAGCATGGCCAGGGTGGGAGGAAGATTGCTCTTCTCTCCCCTACGTGTGGAGACAAGGCCCTAACAGGCAGTCAGCATGATTATACGCCTGGGTTTTGGACATTTCTTGCTGTCCTCACAGCCTGGACAGAGAGAGGCTGTCCTGCAAAGTGGTTAGGAGTCGGGTAAATCCTGCCTTCCCCACTCACTCACTGTGACCTGGGGCTGGTTGCTTCTTCTCTGCCTCAGTTTCTTCGTCTGTAAAATGGAGATGCTCATAGGTACAGCCTCATGAGTTGTTGGAAGGATTAAGTGAATAAATCCAGCAGCCCACAGGGAGCGTCCATTCTGCTGTAGTTGGCTGTAGCCTTGGCCACTGCTGCTGCACAGTGTGAGGCTGTGTCCCCAGAACCATCCAGGAGATACAGGACAGCGGACATCCTTACTGTCCCAGCCTGTCCGCCTTTCCCAGAAGAGCCGCTGATGCCCTGCTCATCGTGCTGAGCGCATGGTGTTCTGGGCCTGGCCACAGTTCCGCCTAGGCCTTTGTTGGCCTTGGGTCAGTGCTGTCCGTGGCCCAGTCAGATGTGTTTCTGGGACCTCGGAGGAAGGGAAAGGAGAGGGACGGAGGCATTTTCCCTTGGGAAGGACGATGTGTATGGCTGGCCCCAGTATCATCTACCCAGGACAGACCCCCATGACAAAACCTGGCGCCTGCTCTGCCCAGCCTGGCTTGTAGACTGAAGCCATAGGGCTGCAGAACAGACAGGAAAGTATGCGGGGGACCAGCCTCCACAGACCAGGGTTTCCCTCAGGTGGAGATGGCGTCGGCGAGAGAGAAAAATAAGGGAGACAGTGGAGACACCGGGGAGTTAAAGAGAAAAGGAAAAAAGTGTCACACTTTATTGCCAGAGCATGTTCATTTTATAAGGATACTTGACCATTGTCTCAATCACATGAGTTTGGTGGTTTCTAGTTCCCAGGATTTACTCAGTCTTATCTCTACACATCGCCTAAAGAGTGGTTACCATGACTACCTAGCCATTATCCCAAATTTCAGCAGCTAGACTCACAGGGCGTATACTAAAAGGACTAGGAGTGGCTGTGTTTAGGGTAAAACCATCTAAAATCTATTCCTATGTAAACATAATACTTAACATCTTTTGTCCTAGGAGGGCTACATCTGTTTCTCAGTCAAAGCTTCAGTATCTGTTAAAGAATTTAAACAAAGTTGTTAATTAACATACCCTGTCGTCATGGAGGAGCTGCCTCTTACTGGAACTCTCATGGCCTGAAAACCTTTAATCTTAAAGGAGACCATTCACAGCTAACCAGGCCACAGGCAGGCTTCTTAGGCCTATGTTGTCAGAGGTCTGTGCCTCAGTTTCCAAGGGGTTTGAGTCCCCAATATCTCAGTTCAGGGGTCCCCCATGAAACTACCACCTGGCTTGGGTTGTCTCCCCTCTTTTAGGAGATCTTACCTGTCTTTGGCTGCATAGTTAGCTCATTGGGGTATCACAGGAACTTGCCACAAATGCAGTGAATATATTGTCTCCTATAGGAGAGGCTCATGGGTTCATAGAGGCAGGAGATATTACATGACCAACCATAAGGCAGCACTCCAAACATCCAGTGCTGAGCAGGGCAATGTGGCCTTGTCAGATGTTGGCTCCCGGCAAAAGTAGTACCTAGGGGTCAGAGAGACCCGGGTTCAAATCCTAGTGCCGCCGACTGCAGACATGGTCCTTGGTGGCTTTCAGAAGGCACCTTGAGTCCTCTGAGCCTCAGCTTCCTTATCTGTAAAATGAGGGACATAACACCTAGAGATCAGGCTTGTCATGAGGAGTAAAGGACGTCACTGTGTAAATTTCCAGGCACAGCCTCCAGTGGGCATGTCATCAGCAGATGTGGGATTTGCATCCTGGTGTTGGCATCTAAGGGGGCAGTGGAAGGGCCTGGTCGCCCCAAAAGGCCCCAGCCGGAGAGCCCACTGCCAACCACTGTTCTAGCTCCTTGTGTGCAGCTGGAGGCCAGACAGCTGGGCTCCAGGGAGGAACACAGATCCCCAGCCAGCGGGTTGTGCCCCACCCACCCGCCCTGCACCCCAGGGAAGGGAGGTGGATTGGAGGGGCACAAAGCCCAGGCTGAGAGAACTATGGCAGAGAAGGCTTTCTTCCCTCCCCAGTGGACCTCATGCACCGATCACATCAATCATCCTGCTGTTGATCTCTGCATATAACAATCAAGTGATTGCTGTACTTTTATTTTGAAATAATTTTTAATTTACAAATAATTGCAAAGGTAGTATACAGAGTTCTCAAAATACCGTCTGACCCATGTAGGATGTTAACATCTTACATAACCATGGTACATTTGTCAAAACTCTGAAATTAACATGGATTGGTGTAATAAGATTAACTGAACTACACTTCTTTTGGATTTCATCCATTTTTCCACTAATGTCCTTTTTATGTCCTGGAATCCAATCCAGAAGACCACATTGCACTTCATTTATTTTTAGTCTTTTATTCATATCTTCTCATATTTGTCTGTGCACTTGTTAGTACACACTACAAGGAACACCCCTGAACCCAGCACCCATCTGAGAATTCGGATGCCCCTGCCCACGTGCTCTCCTGCTTCCTGTCCTCCTCTCTCCCCAGAACGATGTCCTGAATTTTATGTGTGTCATTCTCTTGGGTTTTGCCTCCAAAATTTCAAAACTGCAGGAAAAAAAATGAAAGAGTAGTATAATGACTGTCTCTATCCTTTCTCTGGATTCACTCATTCTCAGCATTTTCCCGTGTCTCCCTTCCTCCTGCCTCCCTGTCTCGCCCCCACACGCAGACCCACCCCATTTATTTCTGTGTCTCTGTCTCTTTCTTCATTTGAGGTAAGCTGCAGACATCTTGACTTTTCACGCCTAAATATTTCAACAGACATCTCCCACGTCTCCTCAGAACAGTGCTATTCTTTTACTATTATAACACTTATGAAACTTAATAACTCCCTCTCATCTAATATACAGCCTGTATTCTTTTTTTTTTTTTTTTTTTTTTTTATTGAGGGCAGTGTCACTAGACCTCACATGCAGGACCCGAACCGGGGCCACTGGCTTCCCAAGCCAGCACTTAACCACTGCGCCACTCGGCCGGCCTACAGCCTGTATTCAAATTCCCCCAAATGTCCTTTATGGCTGTTGTCCTCCATGATATAATCTGTGTTCACAGGTTGATTTTTTAAATGCTTCTGTTGCATATAACATTTGCCTAAACATGGCCGGCCGAGTGGCGCGGTGGTTGGGCGCTGGCTTGGGATGCCAGTGGCCCTGGTTCGGTCCCACATATGAGGGTCAGTGACACTGCCCTCAAAAAAAAAAAAAAAAAATTTTTTTTGCCTAAACAAAAATTGTTTTATTTGCTTGTTTTTTACTTTTCTGACGAAGGTATCCTACTATATCAAGCCTGGAACTTGCTTTTGTCACTTAGCCTTATGTAACATAACATGAAAATGTGTAGCGGTAGCTCATTTGTTTTCACTGGTCCATCATATTCCACTATAGCTTTAGCCACCCTCCTGTCCCAGGCCACTTGGGTTGTTCCCATGACCTTGCTGGTAGTGCCCTTGAACACGTTTCCTTTTGCACGTGTCCCAGTTTCTCCTGGGTACATAAGATCCCAGGCCTGGGCAAGGGCCTTCACCCAGCTGCAGCACAGCCACCCCCTTGCTGAGCCTCAGTTTCTCCATCTGTAAAACAGATGATGAAATTCCTGCTGCATTTACATGCAGGCCCAACAAGGGGCTAAAAGGTGAACCCAAGTGCACCTTATTCTGACCAAGTTCTGGTGCCGGGATAGGGAGGTATTATACGAGCTGCAGGCCTGGAGGAAGATGTGGCTCGTCGTGGTAGTCGCCCCACCCCCACCCCGTCTCCAGGCTCCCTGCCACCAAGGTGGAGCACCCCAGATATGGCCAGGCCTGCCCGGGGCTGCTAGATGCCTGGCCCACCCAGCCCAGGCCGGCAGAGAGGGGAAAGGAGGGATAGTTACTCCACCCTTCTGGAGAGGTCTCATCCTCTCCCCTCTAAGCAGCCCTTCCATCCCTGCTGGCTGCCCCTGGACTGGTGTTTATGATCCTGATCAGCATACAGTCCTCAGTCTGAGCTGCAGACCTCAGACTCAGCAGAGAAAGACCAGGCTGCTCGGGGCTCTCCGACTTTGCCCCAGAGAGGGCTGTGGGGCCACCCCAGGCATCACCCCAAGTTGATTGGCTTAAAATGGTGTGCCTGGCATGGCTGCGATTTAATAAGCTTGGTTGCTTTCTTTTCCTAGGCAAAATTCAGTTAACCATCAGACTAACAGCAGATTAGAAGGGACAAGATTGAGAGCTACTGGGGCAGACAATATGAGAGACAGGAGACCAGGAACCTGGCATGAGCAGGAAGAGGCCAGAGAAATTCCGGCAACATGGGACAGGGACAGTGGGGTGCAGGGCACTGCTGCGGGGGCAGGCTCAGCAGCACCTTCTGGATGGCACTGGGGGGCAGACCATGAAGATGACCTCTCCCCACCCCCACTGTGTGCTTAATAAGAACAGGGTACTTGATGCATTTTAGAAAACGTTCTACCTAAAATGGGTAAAACAAATCTAGGGGATTAAGAGAATAAACTTACGTTGGCTGCAAGAGTCTCATGTAAAATTTAATTTTCTGAAACTACAGGATAATTGACACATTGGTCTAGTAATAACATCAACATCCTAACTTTGATAGCATGAGACCTTAACATTTTTCATATGTGATATTGTTGGATCCTCCCAACAGGCCAGGATTCTCATTTGAAGGATGTGGAAACTAAGGTCCAGAGAGACTGAGTGACTTCAGACGTCACACAGCATTAGGGTTACAATCAAAATTGCCTTGCAATCTACTTCCCTTTCACTGTCCCTGAGTACCCCCTTTCTCCCCGCTGTATACAGGCATTCAAGCAGGTACATTAAGGACACACACACACTCCGCACTGAGCCCTAGCTATGATATTTCCAATTGGGGAACGTTCTGAAATGTTTGCAGCTATTGGTGTCTTTTACAGCCATCCTGGGTACAGGGAAGCTCAGGAAGGTCCTCCCAGAATAGGTTTGCTGACTCTGGGTTCAGAATAGTAATAACTAGCCTTTAGACCAGGAATGTAGCACCCCCCCCGCCCCCCGCCATCCACTCTTCGCCACGGGGTAACCAGGATGCTGGGGCAAGCTTCATTGGCCATGGACAGTGGCCACAAGTCACGTCAGGGGAGTGGAGACCAGCTCTGACCTGGGCACCTCCGAGCCACAACACGAGTGTGTTCAGATTGGCATGTTGTCCTCTCCCCTGCATGGAGCTGGGCTGGAGGGGGCGGCAGCAGAGACTTGGTGGGGCTCTTTCACCTCTGGTTCGGGTTCCCTTCCAGCAAGTGCATCACTCCTTTTCCCGCACAGTCCAAGGAGCTGCCTCCTGTTTCTCCTGAGTGCCCAGAGGGGCCGAGGCACTCAAACCCCAGCCCAATTCATTCAACTGATCCTTTAAGAAAAATGGAACTTCTCCAAATTAAGTAAAACAGAGAGGTGGGGCAAAGCCGAGAGGCATCCTTTCTGAGGCCTGGTACTTTGCCAGGAGAGCCCGGGGATGACATGTGGGCCTGGTCTTCACGCAGCATGTGCCTGATGCACAGCAGCAACTGGAATTCTCCTCGGTGTTCCCGACATGCTCCAGAGGTGCTCAGACACCACCCAGTGCCACTCCTATCCCTAAGGCAGCCCAGGGCCCACTCTCCTGACATTTAACTGATCCCACCATTTCCAGCCTAGGACCCTAATGCACCCCCTGTAGGCTGCCGCATGGTTCCATTTCTCTCTGTCAGCTGCAACCTGGTTTGGGGGTGCTCTCCCCCTCAGACCAGGCAGGACTTGGAAGGAGAGAGGAAAGTTTTCATGTCTTTTAACTTGTGTTGAGTGCACACAAGGTGTTTGGAGCCCCAGTGTGCAGATGAGGCCACACAGTTATTGCCTCCTCTGGGAAACCGTCCCTGATTCCCTTTGGGTTGGGTCCCCCACGTGCTCCCATTGGCCCTGCACTGGCAGTATTTAAACCCCGTGAGTCCCTAAGCATTCCCCAAGCTAGGGCTGTTTCCTGTACTCTGCCAAACACCCAGGAACAGGACCGCGTCCAAGTGGGACAGTGCTTTTGAAATATTTGTTCAGGGGACAAATGATCAGTGAGCAGAAACACTGAGAGGTGATGTCACATGACCCACAAGCCCAGGTTTCTGACTCCCAAGTTCTGTGCTTTTGGGGCCTGGCTTCACCTCTCCCAAGGCGAGGCTGCCTTGTCTTTGTCTCTCTCCACCCACACAGCAGCGGAGCCTTGAGGGGCAGGTGGGGTGGGTGCATGAGACCTGTGCTCTCAGACACACCCAGATGCATAGAGATGGCCGTGTCTGGCAGCTGCACAACCTCAGCTGTTTGGCTCATCTTCGAGAGCTGTCCGCTTCCTTTTAGTCCAGCAGGCTTGGTCGGGACCCAACTATAAGTGCAGCCCTGTCCTGGGCTCCAGAGGAGACAAGAGACGTGGAACTGTGAACTGATAAAGCAAGAGATTTAGAGGAAACACCTTAAAAATCAACTGTTCTTTTTACACTTGGGCAAACAGAGACTTTAGGAAACACAGGGTTCATAGTAGAGTGAAAGAACAGGGGGTCAGACAGACAGAGTGTTCCTGGCACTTAGCAGCTATGTGACCTTGGGCAACTTGTTTAACCTCTCAGACCTCTGTGTCCTGGGCTGTGGTGAGAGTGGCCTGATCGTGTCTGGGAAAGCTGCCAGCGGAGCATCCGGCACACATTGGTGTGAGTCCAGGCCCTCCTTTCTGTGTCCC
The DNA here is from genome assembly GCA_033961575.1 of Aselliscus stoliczkanus. Lineage (NCBI taxonomy): Eukaryota > Metazoa > Chordata > Mammalia > Chiroptera > Hipposideridae > Aselliscus > Aselliscus stoliczkanus. The sequence continues at coordinate 15,661,817 of CM066728.1, read as the reverse complement.
GTGTAGTGCGGCAGTGCCGGTGCAGAATCCTGGCCACCAGAGGAATTCCTGGTGGCCAGGGGATGGTGGAAATTGTCTGCTGCCTCCCTGTAGGCTCTAGATGGCCCTGGGCCCAGAATTCTGTCACAGTAGTCTGCCTGGGACCTGGAGAAGGGTCAGGTCCATTCTTGCCATGTCTAGGGCTCTGAAAACCATCTGCAGGGGCTGTGTTGGGGCAGGAAGGAGGGTCCCAGGGGCTGCTGAATTTGGGGTCTTGGTGCAGCTGAAAAAGGCTATCACTTCCCAAAATGGGGACACAGGAGGAGAATGTTAACTGGGGTGCCTGATGTTTGCAGTGTCTCAGGTTGGTCATGGTTGGAGAAAGAAATGCCGAAACTCTGAGACATGGCAGCTCTAGATTCCAGAGTCAGGAGTGTGGCCATGAAAGGGGCCAGACATGGACAGTGGGAATTGGGAGGCCCAGGGCAGTGGGTGAAAGACCGCTGGGAGGAGGAGCACCGGGCAGTGCCAAAAGCTCTTTGACCTGAGGGGCAGCCCCCAGACTGGATACAGGGGCTTCTTCCGGGCATTCGGTTCCTGGGAGGGCTGGGGCCTCCCAGCCGGGGTGTGATGTGCAGGCAGGCACAGCAGACACTGAGAGGCCCAGAGCAGCTGCCTGGGAGACGTCGTTCCCTGGTTGGCCTCCTAAATGCAACTGAACTGTGTGCCATTTTCCAGATAAAACCAGGAGTTGTTTTTCTCCACAAACCCATTCTGTCTGTTCTGCCCCTTATCTCTCAGGCCCTGGCTCCCTGCCCGTGTCTAGCTCCACCCCCGGCCCAGAGGCCCAGACAGTGTGGTTACTGTGTGCCCTTCCTGGAACTCGAGCTCTCTCCCTGACCCAGGCCACAGGCCCACAGGCTGCTCTATCCGGGACCCTCTCCATTCCGTCACTCCCCTGGCTTCTCCTACATCCTCCAGCCCAGCCCAGGACCTGTCTCCCGGGCTCCCCTGACCCCAGCTACTCCTCTAGGCTGAGAAGAGGGGTGAGGGCAGCACAGGATCCAAGCAACACGTGCCCACTAAGGTCTGCGCTGGGCAATGGGCAGCCCCTGCACCCAGAGTGCTCTGACTCCCTGTCACAGGCCTGGGGCTCTTAGCCTGCAAGGTAGCCAGGGTGAGTGCTTGCTAGCCCAGCTCAATCACACTGGTACCCACTGCCAGGCCTCCCCTGGCACCACCCTGTGCTTCAGCTGCATCCAGCACGCTGTGACCTTTCACCATTTGCTGCCATACATGGGCCAGTCCTTCTTCCTGAGTATCTTTTCCCAGCCCCACTCCATCCACAAACTCGTACCTGCCATCTAAGAGACTACTTAGATATCCTGCTCTCTCCGGGGAGCCTCCCTAGACTTGCATAGATGGGAGTGAGCTCCCTGATTAATGCCCACGTCTCCTTGTAGGTGTCTCCTGTGGCACTTCTGGGTGGGCATTGTGACTGTGCCACCCTCTCTAGTTTGTGAGTTCCTCGGGGGAGGGGCCCTGCCTCCCTCTCCTGGGGTGCTCCATGCCTGACATCAGGACTGCTGGGGGAGCTGTTCAGAGAATTTGGGATGGATGGATGGATGAATATGCAAACAGACAGCTGAGGCCAGAAACAGGCTGCACAGAAGTGGGTAGGTCCTGGAGAGACTGCTCCAGCAGGTGAGGGTCAGGGACGTCACATGAGAGAAGGAACAGGTCCAGTGGCCACGCTGGTACCTACCCTCATGCCCCCTTGTCTTCCTCTTATAGACGAAGATGACGCCAACAGACTCGGGGAGAAGGTGATCCTGCGGGAGCAGGTGAAGGAGCTCTTCAATGAAAAATACGGTCAGTGCCCCAGGGGCAGGGTCTGTGGGGCCAGCCTTCCTAAGTGGCCCACCCCCCCCTTTGCAGCCAGCCTGGCCTCTGGTTGCCCCAGCTGACCTGCCAGCTCCCTGGAGACAAAGTTGTTCCTCCCAGGACTGATGGAAGCTGATCCCTCATTGCCGCCTCCGAGAAAGAGGAAAGAGCCCCAGTTTGTGGTGCACAGGGCAGCGACCACAGTCAGCGTTTCTGCTCCTCTAGGGCTGGGCTGTGCGGCAGAGGCCATGGCCCATGGCCAAGTGCTTGTTATGCAGACACCCTTCTGCCCAACAGGCACTTAGCCTTAACGACTCCAGGGGAAGGAGTCTGCTCCCAGCGTCAGGGAGCTCAGAGTCTACGGAGGGAGATAGACATGGGATAGATGAAAGCCAGGAGATGTTAGGCCCTGTGCTGAAGGCATCCAGGGTGGCAGGGCAGAGCCCAGGGTGGGACAGCTAACGCTAGAGCTACAAATGATGAGGTACTTTCTAGAGCAATTCCGTGCTGCACAGGTGCTCTACATACATTTTATTTGTGATGAACTTAGTGTTACTATCTCCATTTTGCATTGTACAGAAGATACATAACAGAAAATTTTTAAAGGAAAAATTTCAGAGAGTGAGAAAGGAAAAGGAGAAAATGCAGTCATGTGACCAAGAGTACTGGGGGGGTAGAAGGTGGGAGGCCAAGGCCTCTCTGGATAGATGAACAGGAAAGCCCCTCGAAGAGGGGACTTTAATGTCAACAGGGGACAAACGTTCGAGGGAAAGCTTGCCAGGCAGAGGGAGCAGCAAGAAGACCAGAGGGCTGGAAGCGTGAGCAAGCCGGTGGGGGAGAGGAGGGCAGGCCTGATGTGAGTTAGGGTTTTGTTTTGAGAGCAATGGAAAGACTGTTCATGGTTTGTGCTGTTGTCTTTTCCACTTTTTATTTTGGAACCGATTTTCAAACAAACGCAAAAGCAGAACGAATGATATAACGGCCTACCATGTAACCCAAAGCCAGCTTCTGTGATTACCAGCTCTTTGCCAATCCTATTTTATCTACTTCCACATACTCACTTTGAGAATTTTTTAGTACTTTAAAACAAATTCAAAACATCATGTCATTTGATCCATAAGTACATAAGCACTTAATTTTTTCTAATAAGTAGTGGATTTTAAGCAGACATCAAGTCCTCATCTGTCATTTCTCGGTGTGCACATCCAACAAATCGTTGAACCAGGCACACATATGCCAGCACTTGTTTCATTATGAACACTGGGTATTAGAGTTTTAGTTTTGCTAATTGGATTTTTTAAAATGGTGTGTGTGTTAACTTTTAAACTTCCTCTGGGGTGTGGTGGCTGCTGAGCTGGGCCATGTCAGGTTCCAGCCCTGTCCCAGAGGGTGTCATTTTTAACAGGGGACATCCTCCTCTAGCTTTCACCCCCTGTGCCTTCTAGGTGAGGCCCTGGGCCTGAACCGGCCTGTGCTGGTCCCTTACAAACTGATTCGGGACAGCCCAGATGCCGTTGAGGTCACAGGCCTGCCTGATGACATCCCTTTCCGGAACCCCAACACATACGACATCCACCGGCTGGAGAAGATCCTGAAGGCCCGAGAGCATGTCCGAATGGTCATCATCAACCAGCTCCAGTGAGTGTCCCCAGCTCCCGGACAGGATGGCAGAGTAGGGAAGGGGGCTGCCTGGATTCTGGAGGGGAATCGCCAAGGAGTCCCAGCCAGGAGCTGAAGGGAGGAGGAGGCAGGGAGGGAAAGAGAGAGAGAGAGAAGGAGGCCTATTATGCATGTGCACAGAATCCAGGAGACTGGATAATTTAATACTCTCATCTTAAAGATGAGAAAACTGATACCCAGAGCAAGGAAAGGGACAGTGTAAGTCCCCGTGGGTCAGCTTGGCTCCAGACCCAGGTATCTTACTCTATCCACAGTGCTATTACAGAATACCACAGGCTCGGTGGTTTAAACAACAGAAATGTATTTCTTATTATAGTCCTGGAGGCTGGGAAGGCGCCAGCAGACTCGGTGTCTGGTGAGGACCCCTCCCTGGACCATCATCTCGCTATGTCCTCACATGATAGTGGGGCAGGGAGCTCTTTGGGGTCTTTTATAAGGGCACTCACCCTATTCATGAGGGCTCCACCTCATGACCTAATCACCTCTCAAAGGTCCACCTCCTAATACCATCACATTGCGGGTTAGGTTTCAACATAGGAATTTGAGGAGAGGCGAAACATTCAGTCTATAGCACCAGGTGTACTGATTACAACCCCTTTCTACTGAAACACACAGCCTTGATATTCATGGCTGTTGGTTTATTTTTAAAATGTTAATTAAATTTGACTTTCTGATTCTATCATTAATTTTTACCCATTTTAGTATATTTAGAAAATAACATTCATTCAATACTCTCATCAGCCAGAGATAACCACTGTTCCTATTTTACCATATATCTTTATAAACTCCCAGGTGGTCTAGTGGCTAGGATTCAGCACTTTCACCATATATCTTTATAGTCTTAAAAAAAAAAAAAAAAAGTTTATTTGACTATTTTCAGATTTAAAAACAATACACACAGCAAACTAGGGAAATCCAAAAAACCAGAAAAAAGAAGATAACCCATAACTCGCCTCTGCAGAGTTAACGCTTTGGTGTGTTTCTTCCGTATTTTTCCCCAATGCATAGTTTCTTTTCAATTTTACACTAGATGTTTTAAAATTAGAATAATATTTGCATGTGTCCCAAAAACCCAAATTATTCAAAAAAGTCTCAAATCACAAGTAGAGGTTTTCTTCGTCTCCTACCTATAGTACACTCCCTGTCGTAACTATTAGAAAATACAGGAAACTGTAGGAGAAAATGGCCACCCCTCCCAGAGGGAATCGCCAAAGACATTCTCGGGCTTTCCTTCCATGTTTCTGCTTTTCTTTTAATGCCTGTTGGATATGCTTTTGGGGACAATGAAACTGAGCTCATACAATATTTATCTGTAGACAGTAAATAAAACTTGATGTTTTACTTGCAGCATTATTTATATGACCCACCCGCAAAATCAGACTCAACTCAAATGTCCATCAGTAGAGGACAATATGGTGCAAGTAAAATAATCAATAAAATTAAAAGATGTAAAAACGAATATTGTGGTAAATATCCATTTGTACAAATCTAGACACACATTTCTGATCGCTTGGTCAGACAACACCCTCGCTTTGTAGCTGAGGAAACCAGACCCCAAGGGGCGATTTGCCTGGCACAGCATTGCCTACTCTTTGGGGGGTGCTGACCATTTTTATTCCGTCAGCCCTCCAGCAGCAGCAGCATCTCATCTCATGAGAGATGTCGCCCATATTCAGGGAACAGGTGAGAAAAGAAGAGAAAACTGCATTTTCTAACTGCCACCTCATTTCTTTCTTTTTTAGACCTTTTGCAGAAATCTGCAATGACGCCAAGGTGCCAGGTAAATCAGAGGCTGAAGAAGCCACCTTTCCACCTCTCAGGGACCACTCCATGGACACGCAATAGGTGGCTGACCACCGAGAGAAAAGTGTATGCTCCCTCCACCAAGTACCTCTCCAGGAGCTGCAGATCTCCATCTGCAGGGCCAGTATTCCCAGAAGGCCCCAGGAAGCCTGTAGGTGCCTTTCAGAGGGGACCCCTGCCACAGCATGGCTGATGGTGTCAGATCAGCTAGAGAGAGAGGATGAGGGGCAGGCTGGAGTCAGGAGGAAGGGACATCAGGTAGGACCATAGAAGCCGGTTGGGGAGAGAAGGGGGCACATGTGACTGGCAGGCGTAAGGCAGGCAAGTGCTGCCTGAGATTGGCTGGACCCCCTCAATTCTGCCTGCATTTGCAGGGCACACCCCTGCACCAGCCCTGCCTTTTCAGAACCTTTCAGTTCGCAGAAACCTGGGACATTGTCTGGCACAGGAGTTCTGATTGAGAAAATGTGTGACAGGACGTGAGAGGATGTACCCCTGGGTGACCGGGAAGTGCGCCCTCATTGTACATCTGGGAAACGGGGGCCCAGACGGGGAAAAAGACTTGTCACATAGTGAGTTGGTGGCCACCTAGAGTCCTGTGTCTAGGCCATCTGTTTGAACCCCAGGCCACTATGGACCACAGGCCCCAATGTGGCTGTTCAGTGGGGACAGCGATGGCATTCAGCAAGGCCACCCCACTGCAGCCGAAACCGGAGGTCCCAACGCCAGATGAGTCCTGGTTCACTTGGAGCCCCACTGCCTGGAGTGGCACAGCCCAACCAGAGACCACCTCCTTCTATCGTGTCAGGCAGGGCACCAGGCACTTGGGGTAGGGAGGTGACTAGGTTTGGGAGCTGCTCCCAGGTCAAAGGCAGAGATGGAGGAGGAGAGTTTGGGACAAATTATCAGAGGGTGGATGCTATCACCAACATCTACCATTCCCCCACCGAGGCCATCTTGAGGGTCTTACAGTAACTCCAGGCTGGCCACAACCCTGGGCCAACACTTCTGACTTTTTTACATGGAAGTGAAAATGGTCTAGGTTCCCGCAAACTGAAAGATTGTAAAAGTCCAGGGTCTGGTATAAGTAGGTGCAGGGGAAATCCAGGAGGCCCAGCCAGTCTTGGCAGCATCCACCTGCCTCCCACAAAATTCCCTCCTCCCCAACGCATAGCTGGGCTCCCCCTGCCTCCAAGCTTTCTATTTCCCAGGGTCTCTATTTATCCCACAACACAGACCCCCAGGCTCTGATTTTTCTTTACCAGCTGGACAAACATTTGCCCCCTGGGCCCAGGCTGCCCTCACGCTGTCATTAAGACCTTTCTGGTGGGCTATGTTAGGTTTCTACTCAGTAACCTGTCCATTCAGTCAAGCCTCAAACCCCACTTATGTAGCACACAGTTGCAAATTATTTTTTTTTAAAGAAATTTTACTGGGGAACTATGTCTTTCCAGGACCCATCAGCTCCAAGTCAAGTAGTTGTCTTCAGTCTAGTTGTGGAGGGCGCAGCTCCTTGGCCCATGTAGGAATCGAACTGGCAACCCTGGTGCTGTGAGCCTATGCTCTAACCATCTGAGCTAATTGGCCGCCCCTGCAAATATTTTTTATAAGTCTTACATATTCACATCAATTTAATTCAGCAGCAACAAATACCTGCTGAGTCCTGCTCTGTGCTGGGCTTGGAACTGAGTTCTTCCACACACATAATTTCCTTTGAGTCACACATCACACTGTTACCCCCTTCTGGCTCAGAGAGGTTAATCAGTTTCCCAGAGTCACATAGCTAGTAAGTAGCAGCAGTGGAATTCAAACTTAGGACTTCTGACCCTAAACTGGAGAGGGGTTTTTCCCCCGCTGGGACACTGTCCACTTGTACCTGTGAATTGTCATCTGTCACAGCATTATCAGGGTCATCACACATCCACGGTAACAGTAGCCACAATATCAATACCAGTTCTCAGCTTCTGAGCATTTCCTGGAGGCCAGGCACATTTCGCACGGGACCCTCCCAGCAACCCTGTAGGATCTTATGCACATTCTACTCACAAGGAAGTGACAGTGCAAGGACATTGAGTGACTCTCCCCAAGACCCAAGCCTGTGCTGCTCTGGAGGCCATGTTCTGCAACCCGGGATGCAGGGCCCCAGAAGGAGCTCTGGGGTTCTGGGGAGGCTAGGACCCTTGGGCCAAATGGTCTGGGGAGGCCTGCCTGTGGGGTGAGGATACAGTATTAGCAACAGCAGGCAGGTGAGCAGGAGCAGGAGGGGGCGAATGCGCTGTGGGGCCTGGGTAGGGAAGGAGGCTGCAGAGATGGGCCTCAGTTGGTGGGTTGGGATCCTTGACTGCTGAGAAGGGGACTTTAAACCTGAAAACAAAGGCCTTCTCCATGGCTGTCAGCGAGGCTGAAATACAGTGGTCTTGGCATCCAGTGTCAGCAACTTTTTCTCCCACCAGCCAAAGACAGCAGCATCCCCAAGCGCAAGAGGAAGCGGGTCTCCGAAGGGAACTCTGTCTCCTCTTCCTCCTCGTCTTCCTCTTCCTCGTCCTCCAACCCGGAGTCTGTGGCATCCACCAACCAGATCTCACTCGTGGTAAAGTTGCAGAGATCTGGACCTGACCACTCTTCTCTCTGGCCTTCGCCCCGCACTCGGGCAGGACCCTCCACTCTGGGACATGGGTTTGGGGTATGGGGAGGCACTGGGCTCTGAGTGGGCTCCGCAGCCTCGGGGTCACAGACCCATCTGCCTGGTCTCCCTACGAGATAGTCTGCCCCTCTCATTAGGGGCTCACAGTTGTAGGGGCAGGAAGTCACATCCCCACTGAGCAGGTGGGCAAGCTGAGACTGGGTGATGGAAGGGACCTGCCCACGCCCCTGGGCAGAGCCAGAGCAGGACCCTAAGCAGAGTCCCAGGTTCCGGGACAGTCAGATACTGGGCGTCCTCTGTGCTCCCAGCCCCACCATAGCCCTGGGAGGTGTGGGTGTTACCCGAAGTGTGTAGACGAGGAAAAGGAGCGTCAGAGGCTGGCTGACTGCAATCCTCACTGCCGTCAGTGGTAGATAAAGAACCCACCTGCAAACCCTGCTTGTTCTGCCACGCGGCTGGGTTTGGTTCTCTCACCCAAGAGGAAAGCCTTATTGGGGGCTTACACGTACAAGTTCTTTCTGATAATCAAAACACTAGCTTTGAAATCCTGAGTCCAGGTGGGGACAGTGTTTGAACACAGTTGGAAAAGTTTTCAGGATTTCTTTTTTTTTAATTTTTGTTTTCAATGTATAATGGACATACAACATTCTATTAGTTTCAGGCATACAATATTATGATTCAACATCTGTATATATTGTGAAATGATCACAATAAGTCTAGTTAATATCTGTCACCATGCATAATTATAGAATTCTTTTTCTCTTGTGGATTTTAGGATTTCTTTATCCTTTGACCATGTTTCCCTTCAACACCTTCCTGGAAAACCCCAAAGTTCAGGCCTTGCCTTTTTGCCTGCCTGGGTGTATGCGTGTCCACAGAGGGTCACTAGCTCCTCCCCCGCCTCTCCCTGAACTCCCCCCCCCCCCAGACATGACAGCTTCTTTGGAGCATGAGGCTTGGAGGGGCTGAATTGATGAGGTAACCACCTGTTCTGAGCCAATCCCCAACTCCTTCTGGCCTTCATGTCTGGTCCACATGATTAGCCCCTGGGACATAGGCTGGAACAGGTCAGAAGGCTCCAGCCCAGGCTCCATGGCCACTGGTAAAGTGCGTGACCTTGGGCAGATCACATCCCTTGGCCTTCAGCAGCCTCAAAATAAATAGCATCTAAGGAAGCCCTTCAGAAAGCAAAGCTAAGTGTTCTTTCCATGTCACCTAGAGTCCTAACCCGGACCATTTGTCCCCCTTTCTCTAGCAATGGCCAATGTACATGGTGGACTATGCCGGCCTGAACGTGCAGCTGCCGGGACCTCTGAATTACTAGACCTCAGTGCTGAATCAGAACCTCACTCAGAAAGACTAAAGGAAATGTAATTTATGTACAAAGTGTATATTCGAATATGTATCGATGCCTTTTAGTTTTTCCAATGATTTTTACACTATATTCCTGCCACCAAGGCCTTTTTAAATAAGTAAAAAAAAAAAAAAAAAAAAAAAGCATTGCTTTTGCTCTTAACTGTTGAGTCTTCTCTTTTGGAATTGCGGCCGCAGCCATCCCTGAGACTAGGTCAGGAAACCCAGCTCAGCTGGCCTGCCAACGTCCTCTGTTCTCTCCAAAGCAGAAGCAGTGTTTCTGACCAGTCGGCCCTGGGCTCTGGGTACAAACTCCACTCATTTCTCTGCTGCTGGGCCCACGTGACCTCAAGATGTGGTGCCATGGAAGGCCAAGTACCAGACTGGCTCCTTGGCCTCAGGGAGCACATGGCGTGGTAGGAGGCTGTCTTGGCCCAAATAACTCAGGTGAGGTCAGGTGAGGTCAAATGTCTTGGCCCAGGTGAGGTCAAATGTCTCAGGCCTGAGATCTCCATGGCTGGAGGGAACGCATGTTGGAGAAGGGGCTTTGGGTTGGGCCTGGAGGATGGGTTGGATTTTGATAAGGCTTAGGGCATTTGAGCAGCAGAGTGATGGGTCACATTTGTGTCTCAGAAAGACCACTTTGGTGGCAAGTGGAAAGGTAGAAGGAGGGATAAGACTGGAGGCAGAAACAAGTCAAAAGGGTCTGGCAGTCATCCAGGACCTGGCCCACTGGCTGCTCATTCACTCTCAATGGGGAAGACAGGCATGGGGGTCCAGTGTCCTGATGGGGAAGGACAGGGTGCCCTGGGAGCACGAGGCAGGGCGACCTCACCTAGTGCAGAATTAGTAAACAATCCCTGAAGCCTAGACTTGAAGAGCATATTAGAAGTTGGTGCGACAAAGTGGGGAGGGCTGGGGCAGATGGTGTTCTAGAAGAAACCCACATGCAAAGGCAAGGAGGTTGGACTGAGAACTAGGGTGTTCGCAGAACAAGGAGTCGCTGGAGCAGAGGGCTCGAGGAGAATGCCTGGAGGTGAGATGGAGAGGTAGGCGCAGGTGGTCAGCAGGCAGTGAAAATGGTGCTACACTAAAAGGGGGAGGGGGGCAGAAATGCTGCCTAGGTTCTGCTGACCCAGCCCTGTACTCTGGGGCCAGGCTGCATCCTTTTTCTCACAGGCTCGTGTGTGTGTGTGTGTGTGTGTGTGTGTGTGTGTGAATGAGAGAGAGAGATGAGGGTGAGAGCCACAGCATGGAGTACCAGAGGAGAGCCATGTGTTTTGGAAGGATCAGCCTTCCTGCAGAAGAGAACATCAGAGGTGAGAGGAGAAGCTGGAAGACCACATGGGAGACTCTTATACAGTTGTTCCTGTGAGAACTGGCAATGGTTTGGGCCAGATGGAGAATAACAAGGTCAGCCAACAGAACTTGAAGGTCAATTGGTTAGGAGTGCTGGGGCATAGTGGGGTCAGGGTAACCACAGGAGCCAGCCAAGGTCCAGCAAAAAGGCCTAAGACTTGGAGGAGCGAATTCTGAGTCAGCTAAGTACGTGATCCAAATAGTCCAGGAGCTTTTGCCAGCCCTTGGGTCAAATCCATGCCCAGAGCTGGGAGGCAAGGCTATGTTCCAGCCTTCCAGATTCTGCCTCCTTCTGGGAAGATTCAAGTCAGAAACCACAAGCTTGGCACACCCCACCCAAACTGCTCCTCTATCTGCTGGTGTTACCACCTCCTCCCATATCCCAGTTGCTCCAGGACTCGCCAGGGCCCTCCACTCCATCCTCAGGCCTCTCTCCAGGATCAGGGGAAGGTTGACCCCCTACACTGACCACCAAGGCAGACACTGCCCATGAAATCAAGGCCAGCCTAACAGCTGACTCCTTGCCTTCAGCCCCCTTCTCCTGGAACCTTCCCCCATCTAACCCTTTCTCTCCCTGAATTAAAAACCTCCGTGCTTTCCCTACCCACAGCACTGAGTGCAAACTTCTAAACCCTGCTTTCCAGGCTCCTCCGGGTCCGCCCCCTTCCCCGCCTCATCCCACCGTTTGTCCCCTTTCTTCTACACGGCAGCTACTGAACAGTGAGCGGCTGCAGCCTGGGCACCAGCCTCCCCGCGTCCAGCCTGGGGATTGGGTCCACCTGGCGCCCTCGCAGCCCTCCCGGCGGCCGGCTGGCGCCTCTCGGTTGTCTAGACCAGCCGGGCCGCCCCCGCCCCGCCGCTCAGATCTGCGGCCAGCGCCGGAAGTGGCCCCCGCCGGACCGGGCGGGCCAGAGGAGGCGCCCGCGGGGTCCTGCGTGCGCAAGACCGGGCCTGCGAACCGGCGGCGGCTGGGAGCGGCGGCTGGGAGCGGCGGGGAGCCCAAGGGAAGGCTCGGGGGATCCCGCTCAGCAGCGCTGCGGCCTGCGGAGCCTCCCCAATCTGTCTGCTTTCACTTTCTCTGCTGACGAGTGCAGTTAAGTGTGTTGGTGCAGCAAGCCCTCGCGCCTTGGCCCCCGACCTCATTCCATAAACTCAGGAGGGGATTACCCCACACACAAACCCCGTCAAAGCCCTTGAACCCGGAGGTGGTCTGTGTCAGTGTCCCTTTCTGTTCGGGGGCTCTGGGCTTTGGGAGGTGTGTCCAGGCAGAGGATAGTGGACAAGCTTGGGGGCCGCTGGCCACCCACCCGCCTGCTCGCTTTGCTCAGCCCCTGATGCGACGCTTTGCTCAGCCCCTGATGCGACGCGGACGCCCTCCCAAGTGTTTCCTCGCACGCAGGCCCTGCCTTCTGCAGAGCAGCCCAGATGCCGTTTATGCAGCCTCTCCAGAATCTCAGTGTACTGTACTTGGCAAAGTGATTGGATTCAAAGCACTCATTCTTTAATTACACTTCATTTAGCTGCCATCTGTCTGGGTTCAAAATGGCTTCGTGTTTTGCAACTCTAAATGAGAATTGTTATTGGATTTGTAAACACATCCACAAAAAACAAAAATTACAAAACACTTTCAAAAGTAATAAATGAGGAATGCGCAGAAGGAGTGTTAGGAGCTGCATCTTAAACGTTCTAATTGCTGGGGAATGTATTCTGGTGGGTACATAATCATTTTATATACAAATCTTTGTATAAAAATCTGGTATCAATGAAAAGATCGAGATGATAGAAAGTGCTGGAATTATATCTGACTGAAAACAGTAATAAAGCAATAATCAGCGCAGGGACAAAGCGTGCGCCGGGATGGAGGGGGAAGGGGAAGAGAGGGACAACGATGCAGGGGTGGCGCTCTCACTGCACCTGCTCCTACACGGCAGCCTCCCTCACCGCCCAGGTGCCTCCCTTCTGCAAAAAAGAGGGTCATCCTGAGCTCCAGCGGCAGTGGCTTCACAACAACCGTGCCCAAGTAAAGTACCTTTTTTTTCCCCCCCAAGAAATCGAAACTTTATTAATGGTAGTCTACTGGCCCCAACGTGCAGGGCCCCTTTCCTCCCACCTGGCCCATGCAAAGGAGAAAGAAAAGATGGAGAGCAATGATAGCCCCTCTTTTAAGCCTCATGTAGTGGTTCAATGAAAGGTGAATGCTTTGTGGAAAAATATTAACGGTTTTTCAGTAGGGAAACTGAGGCACAAAGAGAGTGAAGGATCAGGGCTGGGGGCTGATGGTCTCTGGGCAGGCAACTTAGGCTCTCAGCACCGCTCTTGTTGGCAACATTCTGGGTGATCGAGGTTTGAGGATACAGAAATGGGAACTGCATAAAAGTTAAAGTGTGGATTAAAACAGGATCTCAGGGGCAGACGGAGTGACTCAGTTGGTTAAGAGCGCAAACTCTGAGCAGCAGCGTCGCTGGTTCAATCCTCACATGGGCCAGTGAGCTGAGCCTGAGCTGAGCTGCCAACAGATGACAGGATGGCTCAGGTGGTGAGTGCACATGCTCCTAACAACAAGGTTGCCGGTTCCACTCCTGCATGGCATGGTAGTCTATGCCCACCCTCAACTAAGATTGAACTCAGCACCTTGAGCTGAGTGACTGAGAGCTGGTGACGGTTTGCCGGATGGTGCCTAGACTTGGAGCTGAGCTAGCTGCACCCTCTACAGCTAAGATTGAAGGACAATAACTTGGCTGTTCCCTTTCCCCAGTTCCCCAACATTGTTCCCCTTCCCACTGTTTCCTTCCCCAATTCCCCAATAAAATATTTTAAAAACACACACACACAAAAAAAAAACAGGACCCAACAACCCCGAGGCTCTCTGCACCATCTGGCCTCTGCCCCATGCTTCTCTATCTCATCTACAGAGCAATCTCCACAGCACTGCCTCCTGTCACATGGGGTTGAGCATCCTTTCATTTCCTCAAAACAGCCTCCTCTTTCCAACTTATATAGCAGCTCCTTCCTTTATTACTTTCCACTGAAATGTCACTGAATGTCCCCTCCTCAAAAAGGCCTTTCCAGAACACCCAATCTAAACAGATCCCCCCACCTCATAATTTTTTAAATTTCATCTTTTTTTTAGAAAAATCATGTTATTACTACCATGTGTAATACTTTCTTTCCTATGGGGTTATTTTCTGGCTTTGTGCCCTGCTTGAGTTTTATGATGTCAGGCACAACATCCATTTGCCTACTATCATAGCCTAGCACCTACCACAGACATGGGACACGGGAGCTACTCACCAAATATAAGCCAAATGGATGTAAGAATCAGCTACACCCTTGTCCACAGGGAACAGAAAATGAGTGCTCCCTTAACTCTAAATCCTCCTTTCACGATGATTCCACAAATCTTATTCCCCCTACTCCCAGGATCCATGTATGGGAAAACCATGACTGGTGCCTCTGCCTGTTTTCCTACCGTTAAAGCTTGCTTTATTTCTGGTCAAGTGTTTCAACTCCAGAAGCCCTAGATGTAAACATCAATGTCCCCCCGAAACAGCCCACCTAAGATGTAGGAAATGGGACCCAGGATAAACATTAGGTACGCAAGAAGCAGAGGGGTCCTCTACTGGAGGTACCAAAACACTCCGCCGTGCTTCCATTTTTGCAGGTAATAGTAAAAACAATTACTATATACCTAACGTATACAACATCATGGCCATTTTGTGTGCAGTTCATCCTCACAGCCCTGCAAAGTGTTATTTTTTCCTTTTACAGATGAAGAATCTGAGGTTTGGAAAGATCAAGGGCTATATTCGGGGTTATACAACCACACAAGTTAAGCCCCAAGCCAGGATTCAAAGCTAGTGTCCCCGTCTCAAAGACTCAAGCCACGAAGTCCATCCCAGGGTGGATCCTGCCTGCAACTGCCCTTCTGAGCAGTGATGGAAAAGCAGTGGCAACTTCAGGTTGAGGGAGTTTCTCTTCCGATTTCCCCCTTGTTTGAAGAAGGGAGGTACATTGGAAAAGAAAACAAATGGATGCCAGCTAGTTCAAGTTTGCTCAGACCAAATACCACTCTCAGTCCACAGGAAAGGGACATCAGTGGGAAGCCAGAGCTGGAAAGACCAGAGGAATACACACACACAGACACACATACACTCACACTCGCACACACATACACTCACACACGATCACACACACACACTCACATGCACAGTCATATGCACTCACACACATACACACATTCGTGCACACAATATATACACACACATAAAAAAAAACAATTAAAGGTGTTGCCACAATCCCTAATTATAGCACAGTGCTTGGCTCATAGATATTAAGAAACTGGTGTTTGAAAGAGAGAACACAGCAGTGAAGAGCCGTGTTTACCCACAGCTCCGAGCATGCCCCTTCTAAGCTTAAGCCTGGCTCTGTCAGCCTTCGGCTGTCCCAGGAGGAAACCCACAGGCCTCAAGCGGGCATTGGAGGCCCAGCCCCCAACAGCTCGTTGCTATATCTCCCAGTGTGCCTTGGACTCCAGCCAAACAATGTTCTCACTGTTCTCAGAACTTTCTGGAGCCTCTCAGACCTCCATGCCACTGCCCAGGCCTTGGCTGGCTGGCCCTTCCCCCACCTTTTTTCTTTTCTTTTCTTTTTTTTGGCTTGATGAGGGTCTGCCCTGCTTTATAATCCAATGGAAGGATCCTCTCTGTGCAGATCCAGGAGGTACTAGCCCAGCAGGTGCTCTTGGAGTACTTAACACAATGTGCTATTGTCCTCTGAAAAATAGCTTATTGATCACATGGCCTGAAACACAAGCTCTTAATATCTCCTAAATATCCCCCAGAAAAAAAAAAAGGTCCTTTTTTCCTTCTCTGCAGCCTTCCAGACATCATGCTATAGGAGCATTGAGTATTGAGATATGGGCCGTCTTTGCTCAGGAAATCTGCCATTCCGCTTTTTTTTTTTTTTTTTTTTTGAGGGCAGTGTCACTGGCCCTCGTATGTGGGACCAGAACCGGGGCCGCCAGTTCCCCAAGCCAGCGCTTAACCTCTGTGCCACTCAGCCGGCCTTCCTCTTTTTTTTTTAAAACCATTTTTTTTTTTTTTTTTTTTTTTTTTTTTTGTTAAAGATTTTTTTGGGGGAAGGGGAATAGCATTGGAGAATTGGGGAAGAGGAACAGCCAAGTTATTGTCCTTCAATCTTAGTTGTGGAGGGTGCAGCTAGCTCAACTTCAAGTCCAGTCGCTATCCGGCCACCCATCAGCAGCTCGCCAGCAGCTCAGCTCAAGGTGCCATGATCAATCTTAGTTGCCAGTGGGCATAGCCCACCATCCTATGTGGGAATCAAACAGGCAACCTTGTTGTTAGGAGCACATGCTCTCACCAGCTGAGCCATCCTGCCACCTGTTGGCAGCTCAGTGGCAGCTCAGCTCAGGCTCAGCTCACTGGCCTATGTGGGAATCGAACCAGCGACCCTGTTGCTCAGAGATCGCACTCTTAACCAACTGAGCCAGTTGGCCAGCCCTGCCATTCCTCTTGAAGCCTCTTTTGTTAACCATGCTGTACGTTACATCCCCAGGACCTGTTTATTTTATCACTGGAAGTTTGTATCTTCTGATCCCCTTCACCTATTTTGCCTACCCACTACCTCACCCCACCCCATGAGTGGTTTTCCTGTGTTTTATTTTTAGATTCCACATATAAGTGAAAGCATATGGTATTTGTCTTTCTCTAACTTATTTCACTTAACATAATGCCCTCAGTGTCCATCCATATTCACACAAATGACAGGATCGCCTTTCTTTTCTTTCTTTTTTTTTTTTAAAAAAGATTTTATTGGGGAATTAGGGTAGGGGAACAGCGTTGGGGAATCAGAGAAGGGAAACAGACAAGTTGCTGTCCTTTTGTTCTTCAATCTAGTTGTTGAGGACATTGCTTCACTGGCCCATGTTGGTTTTGTGATTATTGTGCTCTTCCTGGCTGAGGCATATCGGTTGCTGGCTATTGGATGGCCGCTCATGGCGGTTCACAGGAGCTCACAGCAGCTCACGGCAGCTGCCAGCTGTTCACGCTGGCTGCCTGCCACTCTCAGTAGCTTACAGCAGCCCACTGCAGCCTCTCTGCAGCCTAGCCGTGCTTCACGGCAGCCCAACTCCAGGTCGAGCTGTTGTTCACCACCTTAGCTATAGAGGGTGCAGCGTCACTGGCCCTCAGTGGGATCCAAACCGGGGCCCTGCTGCTCAGAGCTGGCATCCCAAACCAACTCTTAAACAACACACCACTAGGCTGACACTCTCCTTTCCTTTTTTATGGCTAAATAATATTCCACTGTGTATATATGTACCACTTTTTCTTTACCATTCATCCATCAAAGGACACTTAGTGTTTCCAGATTTTGGCTATTATAAATAATGCTGCAATGAACATGGGATGCAGACATCTTTTTAAGTTAGTGTTTTCATTTTCTTTGGATAAATACCGAGGAATAGAATTGCTGGGTCATACAGTAGTTCCATTTTAAATATTTTGAGGAAACTCCATACCGCTTTCCATACTGGCTACACCAATTTATATTTCCAAAGTGCACAAGGGTTCCCTTTTTTCTACATCTTCACCAGCATTTGCTGTTTCTTGTCTTTTGGTAAAAGCCATTCTAGCAGGTGTTAGGTGACATCTCACTGTGGTTTTGATTTGCATTTCCCTGATGATTAGTGATGTTGAGCACCCTTCCATGTACCTGTTGGCCATCTGTATGTCTATTCGGGTCCTCTACCCATTTATAAATCGGATTGTTTGTTTTCTTGCTATTGAGTTGTATGAGTTCTTTACATATTTTGGATATTAAATACCCTTATCAGTTACGATTTGCAAATATTTTCTCCTATTCAGTAGGTTCTGGGGGCCTTATGTTTTTGATCTCTGACACTTTTTCCTTCCCCGAAGCTCTCCCTGCTCTGCCATCCCGTGAGGTCCTGCAGTAGATCAGCTGCAGTCTGGCTCTGCTCCCTTGATTTCTGCCTCCTCCCTTCTCTCACTCTTGCTGCTGCCCCCACCTCCTATCAGAGGAGAAGCTCTTGGGGCTCTGGGCAGGCTCACACACTGGCCTTGCCATGACATAAGAGGCTTCCTCCTCTTTGGATCTTGGGCATCCTCACAGCCTAGGTACCTGGTTCCAAAGAAAAGAATCGTTTGAGGTGAATCTGGAAAAAAGAGAAGGGACCTCAGAGGCTGGGGGAGTCACTCGCTGTGGCTTCAGTAAATGTGTGAGACTTGGCCCTTTGGTTTGGCTGTCAGGGCCAGGAGGTAGAAGAAGTGATCACAGTGTTTCCCAAAAGGCCCATCAGAGAGACAATTCATCGGTTTATTTAGTTATTAAACAAGCATTTATGAAGCAGCTGACACATACTCTGCCAAGACTCTGTGCCTGTTTCTGACGGACAACAAGCAAGTGTTGACAATGAAGACAGAGCTGTGAAGAAAATGAACAAGGCATAGGGGCCAAGGCTAGGGCCTGCCAGGGAAGCGCCCCATGCAGAGACAGGGTGAGGTCGAGTCCTGAAAGGGCAGTAGGAGTCAGTGAGGCAAAGAGCAGAAGGAAGGCAAACCCCTTCAGAGAGAGGGAGCAGTGCCCGCAGGCCCCGAGGTTGGGGGTAGCGGGGAGAGTCACCGGGCTGGAAAGGTGAGCAGAGGCAAGACATCGCTCAGAGCGACCCAGGACACCTCCATCAGGGAATGACAATCCAATTTATGCTTCTTTTTTTTTTTGGTTTTTTAAAAATCATCCTGGTTGCTGTGTGGAGAATATAAAGAACTCCTACAACTCAGCAACAACAAAAACACACAGCCCAACTAAGAAATGGATGAAGGACTGGATGGTCATCCCTCCAAAGATAATATACAGATAGCCACGCAGTACATAAAAAGATGCTCAACATCATTAATCATTTGGGAAATACAAATCAAAACCACAGGGAGATGCTATTTCACATCCATTAGGATGGCTACTATGAAAAATAAAGCAGGAAATAACAAGTGTTGGTGAGGTTATGGGGCAATAGGAACCTTCATGTTGTTGCTGGTGGGAATGTAAAATGGTACCACTGTGGGAAAAAAATAGTGGTTTTCCAAAAAGCTAATCATAGAATTATAATATGACTCAGTGTGATAGTGCGATATAATAAGAAATGTATATTTTGGTCCTCACTTGCTTTCCTGGCACCGGATCCCAAAACCCTTATTACTGCCTAAGTGATAAGAACAAAAAGGTGTCATTTGTCATTCATAACAAGCCCTTTCAACCATCCCTGAGTTTGTGTTAATGAAGTGACTTTTGGACAGCACCTAAGGATGGAGACTGGTTGCCAGGGGAACCAACCATGTGATTAGAGGGTTGGAACTTTCGGCCCCACCCCCAGACCTCCAAGGAGGTGGGAGATGGGTACTGAGATTGAATTAATCACCAATGGCCAGTGATTTAATCAGTCATGCCTATGTAATGAAGCCTCCATAAAAAAACAACAACCCTACAGTACAGGTTCAGAGAGCTTCCAGATTGGTGAACAAGAATACATCCACATGCCAGGAGGTTGGCACACATCAGACTCCATGGGGACAGAAGTCCCTGTGCTCGTGACCCTTCCTGACCTCACCTTATGTACCTCTGGTGAAGATGTAGGGAAATGGGGACCTTCATTCGTATCCTTTAATATCTTTTGTAATAAACTAGAAATCTAGTAAGTAAATTGTCTTCCTGAGTTCTGTGAGACACTCTAGCAAATGGCTGAACCCAAGGAGGGGGTCATGATAACCTCCAATTTATAGCCAGTCTGTCAGTCCAGGAGACAACCTGGACTTGCAATTGGTGTCTGAAGTGGGGGCAGTATTGTAGGACTGAGCCCTTAACCTGTGTGATCAGAGGCTAAGTCCAGGTAGATAGTGTCAGAATTGAGTTAAATCATAGGATACCCAGCTAGTGTCTGAGAATTGTTTGGTGTGGGAAGGCCCTACACATTTGGCAACCAGAAGTGTAGAGTGTTGTTGTAGAGGAGAAACACAGGAGAGTTTTTCCTTTTCATCCAGCAATTCTTCTCCAGGCACATACCCTGAAGAATGGAAAGCAGGGACTCACACAGACACTCCTGTGCCAATGTTCATTGCAGCATTATTCACAACAGACAAAAGGTGAAAACAACCCAAGTGTCCACCAGCAGATGAACTGATAAACAAAATGTGGTCATCCGTACAATGGAATATTACTCAGCCACAAAAAGGAATGAAGCCCCTGACACATGCTACAACATGGATGACTCAGAAACATTATGCTGAGTATAAGAACTCAGACACAAAAGGACAAATATTGTATGATTCCACTTATATAAGGTATTTAGAACCAGCAAATTTAGAGACAGAAGGTAGTTTAGAGGTTACCATGTGGGGGAGTAAAAAACTTTCCTCTGCCCTCAAGACTCTTCTGGCCGATCTAATAAGCAAATAGACATGAGACAGATTAGCAAGAGAAAATAACCAATTTAATACATACATAGGTATGGGAACCCCACATACATGAGTGTCAGAGATCCCACATGCACAAGAGGTTCAGTAAAAACAGAGATTGAGATATATAAGGCATCCTGAGATAGGGGTGAGGTTAGGTGCCTTGGAGTCTTTAAAGGATCATTGTGGGATGACAAGAGTAGATGCTTAGTAAATACAAGTTTGTCTGCCCTATAGATATGTCAAAAGAGGTTATCTCTGATCATCTATTATTATGGGCAAGGCCCCTAATTCAAGTTCTAGGTAGTTAAGGGAGGGGCAAAAGTTTCTCTGGAGCCTGGCCAAAGTTGCCTTTAGCTCAAAACAATTTGTATACCACAGAAGCACATCTTGGGGTGACTCATTCTGAACCCCCACAGAGGGAAGGGGGAGGAACAGGGAGTTATTTAATGGGTACAGAGTTTCTGTTGGGTTGACAAAAAAGCTCTGGAAACAGCAGTGATGGTTACACAACATTGTGAATGTACTTAATGCCACTGAACTGGCATTGGCCCAAACTGGTATTATCATTGCGCTCTTCCTGGGTGAGGCGGTCGTTCGCCGGCCATTGGACGGCCCCTCACGGCAGCTCACGAAAGCGCACACCAGCTTCTGGCCAGCATCACTGCAGCCTATGCCGTTGCTGGCAACTCACGGCAGCCCAGCTCCAGGTGGAGCCATTGTTCACCATCTTAGCTATAGAGGGTGCAGCGTCACTGGCCTTCATATGTGGGATCCAAACCGGGGTCCTGCTGCTCAGAGTTGGCATCCCAAGCCAACTCTTAACCAACATGCCACTCGGCTGACCCCAGTATACACATTTTTAAGAAAGGAAAACTGTATTAAAATTGTAATAATATATACCAATAACAAAAGATGAATACAAGTCACACTTGAATTCTGCAATTACAAGAGGTGCTCAATGTGGTTACCATCAGCATCCAGACACTTCTGATTACGGCAAACTACTGCTTGAGCAACATTGACCACAGTGTCCACTTGTATACATTTTTTGTCACCCCCGGTATTTTATTTTATTTTTTTTATTTATTTTTTTTTAATTTAATTTTTTTTTTTTTTAAGATTTTATTGGGGGAATTGGTGGAGGGGAACAGCGTTGGGGAATCTGGAAAGGGCAACAGACAAGTTGCTGTCCCCTTGTTCTTCAGTCTAGTTGCGGAGGACGTTGCCTCACTGTTAGTATCGTCATTGCGCTCTTCCCGGATGAGGCAGATCGGTCGCTCACCGCGGCTATTGGCAGCTCGCGCTGGCTGCCAGCCGCTCACGCTGGCTGCGGGCCACTCACTGCAGCCCACGGCAGCCCACTGCAGCAGGGGCTGCAGCCCACACCATCACCGGGGCTCGCACAGCCCAGCTCCAGGTGGAGCTGTTGTTAGCTGTAGAGGGCAGTGTCACTGGCCCTCATGTGGGATCCGAACCGGGGCCGCTGGCATCCCAAAACCAGCGCCCAACCAATGCGCCACTCGGCCGGCCCACCCCCGGTATTTTAAAATTTAAAATTAAAAAAAAAAATTTTTTTTTTTTAAAGCACTCTTGAGTGCTGTTTGTAGAATGGTGGCTTCTAAATTACCCCCATAGTCATCAAAATCAAATTCCTTCCTTCCATTTTTCCTGCTATACACCCATGCTGGATAAAGCAGGTAGTATTCACCACCCCATCCTCAGCCTGCCATTCAGAGATTCCCACTTTGGTCTCGTCCCTGTTCCACCAAGTGATCTGAAGCCCCTGGATACTTATAGGTAAGCATCTGGGAGAAGCAAGCTTGCCTCAAACCAACCCAACCCAGCTGGTCCAAGGAAAGCACTTCCCTCCAGGACACTTTACTGCTCATGAAGCTGACCACCACCATCCTGCAGGAGAAAGAATGGCTGCATAGATGGCTTTCTGTTGACAATAGCAGTACCATCGCTGGGTACTGTGAGAAGTGCCATCACCGATGTTACTCATAGTTAGACCCTGCAGACCCCAGAGCAGCCACTGGCACCAGGCAGAGGGCATGTACAGGGCCCAGTGGGGGCCAAGTAACTCCACTTAAAGGAGAGAAGCAGAAATTCTATCTCCCTGGATCACAGAGATCCATTTTCGTGTCTGTATCCTCCACATGCCAACTGCTGGCCAGCTGCTCAAGGGCCCAGGAGCCCTGCTCCTCTTCCAGGCGTGAGTCTGGCATACAAAGGGAGTGTTCGGGACAAGTGCCACAAATGAATGACTGCTGGAGGCCACAGACGCCAGCCTGGGAACCAGGGAGGCTCAGCCACTGCCCAGAGTGACCCACAGGAAGTTGGTGGCTGAGCCAAGATTGACATCACTCCCGGCCTGGCCCTCTCTCCTGGGGCCCCACTCTGGGCCCACAGGAGGTCCCTCACCTCTCAGACCCAAGGGGCAGCTGTGAGTCACAGACTTGCTCTCTTCTGGGGATTTCTTTTCTTTTGTGCTGTCTCCTCCTCCCCCTCTTTCCTTTCTGGGAAATCTGATTAGAACTTTGAAAGCTGAGCCATCTTAGGATCAGGTTGCCAGATTTAGCAAATAAAAATACAGGATGTCCAGTTAAATGTGAACTTCAGATAAATAACAAATAATCCTTTCATATATAAGTATGTTCCATGCAACATTTGGGACATAACATACTGAAAAATTTACTTGTTGTTCATCTGAAATTCAAATTGAACTGGGCTTCCTGTATTTTTCTGGCAAACCTACCTTAGGAGCAGACTCTTATCTGCAAACAGAAGGGCTTTGAGTGGGGGAGGGAGGAGGAAGAGACAGAGCAGGCAGGCCCCGTTCAAGAAAATGGCGGCCTCCCTTCATTGGCTCCCCCAGAATCTAGCTGGGCCCTGCTGAACTGAGGAAGTGAGGGGCACCCGTGGTGCCCTTTGGAAAATCCCAGAGGCTCTCTGCTTGGTCCCAGCCTGAGTTTTCAAGAGGAGAAGCAATCCAGACACTTGCTGTAAGATGTTGAGAGAGAAATAAGGAAGCTGCTCAGACAACCAGATAGGACAGGAAGCCTCTGGCTGTTGTAAAAGAGGAAATTGGAGCAGACAGGCAGTGGTGGGGAAGGCGGTCTAGGACCATAGCACTGTCACCCCCACCCCCAACCCCTGAGCTGCACAGAGTGGGTGCCATGAAGGCCCCAGGAAGCAAAGAGCCACTGACTAAAAAGACAAATCATGAGCATATCAGCTGCACAATTGTTTGTGATTTGGGTGGAACACCTGGCTCCTGTGTGCCCTGGACCTGCTCAACTGCATGAACAATGGGAATCAACTGCAAGCCCAGGCGTATGGAGCAGGGAGGGTAACTAAGCCCTGCTCCTGAAAGCAAGAACCCCTCTCTGGGGAGAGCGGGGCCAGCCTCACATGCCACAGTTGTGCTGGGCCACAGGTCAGCGCCCCTGCATTATATCCCCTTACCCCGGATCCCAGCTTCCCCTGGACACTTCCCTCCTCTGCCTCTCTGGGCCTCCAGCCCCAGGTGGGACCCTGATAGTCTCCTACATGCCTGCAGTATTAGGCTCATGGACTGGGGCCTGACCCTCCACATCAAGGTCTGTCGAACAACTCTGAAGCTGGTGGTCCTGGTTCAAAGTGCAAAACTCTGCTGAATCATCCATCCCTGCCTGGCTCCCCCTACAACCTGCCCAGTATTTGCCAAGTCACTGGGGCCAAGCTTGCCTTGAGCCTGAGCTGGCTGAGTAACCATAGGTAATTCCAGAATGCTGTATACCCTTTTTCTTTTTTTCCTTTCGTTTTATAAGGTTTTTGGACACTATTATATTTTATCACGAAGTTAACATATGTTTGATATAACAACATAAGCAACATAGAGTAAAAGTAAAACCTTCATAATCTTTCCTTTGCCTTCAATCTTATCCCTTGCTATTAACTGTCAATCTTAATGGTGAGATATATATCCTTTCTCTTTAGGCTCATATAACTAATGAAACACATATACATGCACATGATTTTTCTCCCTTTTTCCCTTTCAATGAAAATGGGTCATAAGGTAATCAGAACTGCAGTCAGCACCTAAACAATGGCTTAAATAAGAAATGGGGGGCCAGTCGAGTGGCACAGTGGTTAAGAGCTGGCTTGGGATGCCAGCGGCCCCGGTTCGGATCCCACATATCAGGGCCAGTGACACTGCCCTCTAAAAAAATAATAATGATAAAATAAGAAATGGGTTTGTTAGATGGTACAGGTTGCTACTGTCACTAAGGCACATGCTCCATCTCCTCATATTTCCCCATCCCAAGGGTGTGATTGATCCCCATAGTCACGTGATGCCTCTGCCCTCCAGGCAGTAAGTCCAAGTTCAAGGCAGGAAGAAAAGGGAAGGCAAAAGACAACAGGCACATACCAGCTGACTATGATTAGAAATGTCCATTGGGCCAGCCGAGTGGCGCTGGTGGTTAAGCGCTGGCTTGGGAAGCCAGCGGCCTCGGTTCAAGTCCCACATATGAGGGCCAGTGACACTGCCCTCAAAAAAAAAAAAAATGTCCATAATACATGCTACTAAAATTTAAAAAAAAGATAGTTTTCCCAGAATTCTTCCCTGTACATTTCCACTTGTATCTCATTAGCCAGAAATACATCATTGGGGGGCCTGTCAAGTGGCTCAGTTGGTTAAGAGTTGGCTTAGAGCTCATGCTCTGAGCAATGGGGCTGCCGGTTCGATTTCCACATGGGCCAGTGAACTCTGCACCCTAGCTGAGCTGTTACTGAGCTGTCAACAGTGACAGGATGGCTCAGATGATGGCTCAGGCAATCATCGAACAAGATTGCCTGTTTGATGGTGGGCTATGCCCACCCACAGCTAAAGATTGAACTTGGCACCTTGAGCTTAGAGGCCATGAGCTGCCGACAGGAAGCTAGATGGCGACTGCTCCCCTCCATAATGAAGATTGAAGAACAAAAACTTGGCTGGTCCCCTTCCCCAACTCCCCAACACTGTTCCCCTCTCCCAATTCCCCAATAAAATCTTCAAAAACAAAGAGGGCCGGCCAAGTGGCGCGGTGGTTGGGAACTGGCTTGGGACGCCAGCAGCTCCGGTTTCGGTCCCACATATGAAGGCCAGTGACACTGCCCTCAAAAAAAAAAAAAAGAATTGAGAGCCCAGAGAAAACTCTCATTTTTATGATCAATTGGTCTTCAACACCATTCAATGAAGGGAAAAATAATCTTTTCAACAAATGAGGATGGTTATGTGCATATATATATATATATATATATATATATATATATATATATATATAATTTAGACCTCTATTTCACACAATATGTAAAAATTAACTCAAAATGGGATATAGACCTAAACGCAGTAAATTTTTTTTTTTTTTTTATGAGTGCAGTGTCACCGGCCTTCATATATGGGACCCGAACCGGGGCCGCAGGCTTCCCAAGCCAGCGCTTAACCACCACGCTTGGCTGGCCCAAACAAAGTAAATCTTTATGACCTTGAATTAGGCAGTGGTTTCTTAGAAATGACAACTGAAGCATAAGCAACAATAGATAAAATAAATTGGACATCATTAAATTTTTCTTAAATTATGCTTTAAAAAACAGTATCAAAAAAGTGAAAAGACAACCCACAGAGTGGGAGAAAATTTTTACAAATCATATCTCTGATAAGAAACTTGTATCTACAATATATAAGGAACTCCTATAACTCAATAATAAAAAACAACCCAATTAAAAAATGGGCAAATAACTTAAATAGCCATTTCTCCAAAGACAATATAAATGGCCAATAAGCACATGAAAAGATGATCAACATTACTAGTTACCAGGGAAATGCAAATCACAGTGAAATACAACTTCATATCCAGTAGGATAGCTAAAATAAAAAAGACAGACAATGACTTATAGTGACAATGAGGTGGAGAAAAGGGAACCCTCTTATGCTGAAAGTGGGGGTGTAATATATGAAGCTTAAGAATGTGGGGCCGCGGTTCGGTCCCACATGTGAGGGCCAGTGACACTGCCCTCAAAAAAAAAAAAAAAAAAAAAAAAAAAGAATGTGGGGCCGGCTGAGTGACGCATTGGTTAAGAGTTGACTTGGGACGCCTCTGAGCAGCAGGGCCCCAGTTTGGATCCCGCATGACGCTGTGCCCTCTACAGCTAAGATGGTGAACAACAGCTCGACGTGGAGCTGGGCTGCCGTGATTCACTGGTGATGGCGTAGACTGTAGCCTCTGCTGCAGTGGGCTGCCATGAGCTACCGTGAATGGCTGTCCAATGGCCAGCAAATGATCTGCCTCACCCGAGAAGAGCGCAATGATCACAATACCAACATGGGTTAGTGAAGTGGCATCCTCCACAACTAGAACGAAGAACGAAAGGACAGCAACTTGTCTGTTCCCCTCCCCCAATTCCCCAATAAAATCTTAAAAAAAAAAAAAGAATGTGAAAATTCTGCCACTCCTCCAACAGTCATATCTCCAAATCTTCTCCATAACTGGTATGGGTTGACTTGTGTCTTCCCAAAGGTATGCTGAAGTCCTTCCTAATCCCCAATACCTCAGAATCTGACCTTATTTGGAAATAGGGCCTCGATAGAGGTAATTCAGTTAAAATGACATCTTTGGGGTGGGCCCTGAACCAATATGACTGGTGTCCTTATAAAAAGGGGAAATTTGGACAGAGACAGACACACAGAGGGGGAGACACTGGGAAGAAACACAAGGAGAAGACTATGTGAGAGCAAAAGAATGCCGAAGACAGCTGGCAAACCACCAGAAGGTAGGAGAGAGGCCTGGAACATTCTCCCTCACCATCCTCAGAAGGAGCCAACCCTGCTGCTAGGTTGACCTTGGACTTCTGGCCTCTAGGACTATGAGACAATACATTTCTGATATTTGAAAGTCACCTAGTTTATGGTCCTCTGTCCCAGCAGCCCTAGGAAATTAACACAATAACTGAGATAGGGGAAATAGAGATGCTGGGAAGCAACTAGCAGTGTCTGTGGCTCAGGGTTTGTGAAGGAAACTTTACTTCCCATGCTGGATTTCTGACACAGATGTGATATTACCATGTGCACATCACCAGCTCTGCTCTGGGTGATAGGTTAGCTGCTGTCCACTTTGCATGCCTGAGGCTGCCTGAAGCCTGGCACCTCCTCCGCCTGGTATAATGTACACATGTTGGGGCTGGACTTGCATGTGGAGCTAGAACATGCTAGGGCAGTGGGGAGACAGCTATGGCTCCAGCACACACACGTTCACTGCAAGATCATCACTGTAAGAATATGTGTGTGGACGGGCTGGCTGAGTGGCACAGTGGTTAGGCGCTGGCTTGGGAAGCCAGCGGCCCCAATTCGGGTCCCACATATGAGGGCCAGGGACACTGCCCTCAAAAAAAAAAAAAAGAATATGTGTGTGGAAAATGAGTTTTTAAATGTCTCATTTGTGCACATCTGCATCCATCAAACACAACAAAGCACGACTTGACACACTCTGTTGGGCACAGGGGCATTAGGGAGGAGCAGGGCCCATCCTTCTCTGCAGAAGCCAGTCCGATGGGAGAGACGGGCCTGCACATGGGCAATGACATCATGGGCAGCAGCAGGGAGAGTTCATACCAACATGGTGCTACCTCTGTGCCGGCCCTGCTCTAAGCACCTGATGAATAGCGACTCATTTAAGGCTCACAACAACCCTTTGAGATGATGCTATCATCTCCCTTTTGCAGCAGAGAAAACTTGCCCAAGATTACACAGGTAGAGATGGGACGGATAGTCAGGATTGGAACATGGAGTGGGAGCTCTTAGCTCTCACATTATTTATTCCCACTACAGAACTATCACAGCAAAACAAATCAAGTGCTGTGGCAGTAAATACCGGGATAATACATACAACCCTGGCAGTGGGCAGAGAGTTCTGCAGAAACAAAGAGGCAACAGAACCCACTCTACCCAGATGAGTTGAAGGACGTCGCCGCAAAGTAGCCATTCCTTTAGCTCAGCCTTAAAAAACAAAAATTCACCAGGGCCGGCCGAGTGGCGCATTGGTTAGGAGCTGGTTTGGGATGCCAGCAGCCCCTGTTCGGATCCCACATATGAGGTCCAGTGACACTGCCCTCTACAGCTAACAACAGCTCCACCTGGAGCTGGGCTGTGCGAGCCCCGGCAACGGTGTAGGCTGCGGCCCCTGCTGCAGTGGGCTGCCATAGGCTACAGTGAGTGGCCAGCAGCCAGCATGAGCGGCTGGCAGCCAGCATGAGCTGCCAATAGCCACAGTGAGTGACCATCCAGAGGCTGGCGACTGATCTGCCTCACCCAGGAAAAGCGCAATTATGATACCAACATGGGCCAGTGAAGCAACATCCTCCGCAACTAGACTGAAGAACAAAAAGACAGAAACTTGTCTGTTCCCCTTCCGGGATTCCCCAACGCTGTTCCCCTCCCCCAATTCCCCAATAAAATCTTAAAAAAAAAAAAAATTCACCGGAGCCCCAGTGGGAAGGCCATTTCAGGTGTGCATGTAAGACAGACAGGCGTGAAGGGGCAGGCTGTGTCCAGCCAGCATAGGTCTGTTGGTTACAGATGTGCCCTTAGAAAAAGAGGGAGGAAGTGCACCAGGGAACAGCTTTCTGCATCATTACGTCCTCTCTGCTCATTTCAATTACAACTGAAATCGTTCTTCCTTGAAAAAGAAATATTTAAAATGTACACATTTTAAAATAAAAGAAATATTATTTCTTGATTTCTAATTGTATTGTTTCTCTGATGCTCTAGCCACTTTTGAACTGGTCCACAAGGACATAAAAACTGCCATTTGCAGGCCAAAGAGCCCCGTGGGCAGTTTGGTCTGAGGGAACATTACACAGCAGAAGGGACTAGAGGAAGACTCTGGAAGGCAGCAAACATGGATTTCTGCCCAAACTGGAAGCTTCTAAAAATTTTCCATGAGGTGGCAGCAGTTCTTCAAGTAGTTGTAGAAAATGTGATCTTGCTTGAAATTTTCTTTTTCTTTCTTTCTTTTTTTTTTTTTTTTGCCACTAGAGAGATCACTTTTATACTATTGAACTTTGCCTATCTTTAAAGAAAATCTATGATTTAAAAATACCTCGATTTAAAAATTGAAACTGGGCCGGCCGAGTGGCGCAGTGGTTGGGAGCTGGCTTGGGACGCCAGCAACCCCGGTTCGAATCCCACATGTGAGGGCCAGTGACACTACCCTCTTAAAAAAAAAATTGAAACTGCTTTGAAGTGTCATTATTTTCTTGATGGTATTTTCTTTTTTTTTTTAATTTTTCTTTTTCTTTTTGAGGGTAGTGTCACCGGCCCTCATATGTGGGACCCGAACCGGGGCTGTTGGTATTTTCTATCAGCTAACGCAAATTGAGGTTCTTCTATCTTTCAAGGTCATTTCCAAATGGTCTAATGAAGATGCAAAATTCAGTTCCCACCACAGCTACTGGAAAGCAGTATTTTTTTTTTTTTTTTTGAGGGCAGTGTTATTGGCCCTCATATGTGGGACCGAACCAGGGCCGCTGTCTTCCCAGGCCAGCGCTTAACCACCACGCCACTCGGCCGGCCCTGGAAAGCAGTATTTAATTTTAGCCCTGCCAAACAAAGTGAAGCAAGCGCTAAGTGATTTTGGCACATGGAAGTGTTTCGTGCTTCTAGGCCAACTGTATCCCTGACTTTCCACTCTCAGGCTGGGCTGCCTGTTAATTTCTATTTTCTCAGAAATTATACTGATCTCAATTGAGAGAGAGAGAGAGAGAGAGAGAGAGAGAGAGAGAGAGAGAGAGAGAGAGAGAGAGAATGAATAAGAAAAGAATCAAGCTAGCTGAATGGCAGCAGAGAACAAAAAGAAAAATGGATAGGCCCTTACAGAAGAGAATTGTTTTGGACTCAGAACAAAGGGGCAGATGGATTAGGCGAGTCTGAGCCTTGGCTCCGCCTCTTACCAGCTGGGCCCCTCACCTGATCTCTCTAAACCAGTTTTTTCAACCATAAACATAATAACAACAATACCTATTCAGAGGATTGTAGAGTGCAAAGAGGAGAATGTCCTTGAAAACACTTTTAAAACTCTTAAGTTCACAGTTGGAGCTATAGCAAATGTTTATCAGGTCACCAAAATATTTTTACCCACAGGCTTTTTTTTCCCTTAGCCTGTCTCCCATAAAGAATGACAATGGAAGTAAAATCAAAGTTATCATCCTCTTATCAATCAATTATTGGCTGGTTCTCATACCTGCTTTTACATCAGAATCACTAGGGAACCCTCACCCCACCCAGGGGCAACTGTCACAGTGTCTCAGGGGCAGGGAGGGACCTTGAAGCAGCCACTTCAGAAACCCTCTGAATGTCCTTGAAGGGACTCTGCCTTACCATGGAGTGGTCACATGGTTTCTTTGCTGAGGACACTGCCAGCCAAGAAACCAAAGCTTTTGATTAAATGAATCTGCTAAACAGCTGCTTCAAATTCAACCTAACAGATCCCCTGGAGCATAAGGCTGTCCTGACCTCACTGAGTTAAACCTGCACACTCTCATTCTGGGATTCCAGCAGCATTTTAACTAGCATCTTTGTATAATTATTCAACATTGAAAGTGGATATCTGTGGCCTATAATTTGAGAGGTCTTTAATATAATTATAAGGACAGTTCTGAAATTAATGTCCAAATAACTGAAGGCACTAGATGACTATTCCAAATCATGATTTCAACACCTCCCTCCTTTCTTCTATGTCTTCCCCAAAATGATAATTAAATTCAGAGTTTTTTAAGTAATTTAAGTACTTTATTTGTTGCAACTGAGTTTATTAAACCTCTCTAATGAAAATATTAGCAGCATTTGGTTTATTTTAAGTCAAAGGCATTCGTTAATAAGGAATCTTCAAATGTGAATATTCCAGACATTTTCTCCTTGCCATATGATCAAAAATAATTTGCTGTAATATTATCTTTCTCTGGAAGGTATCCGCATACATTTGAAATGAACTTGTAATTTCTCAAAACAAGGCCTACATTAAAAAACTATTTTGTATTAAAACCAAAACAATGTTCATATATACATCTTTCCTTTCCAAGAATAATAACAAATAAAACAAGGCCTTATTGTAAAATATGGTCCTGACATGTCTTGATAGAAAATAAAGGTGCACTGAACTTCCCCTCTCCCAAACAGAGACAGTCTCTATATGGTGGCCTTGGAAACCAAGAGGAAGGGCAGTCCAGAGTAGCAACTTCTGGCCAAAAGTAAAACTCAGGCTGCAAGGGTACCAGGTATGTCTCTATTAGGGGCCCCACATCCCTTGGGATGTGCCATAGTGCATATCTGCAGCACCTCTGTTGTATCACCCTAACCAAATCGATGGCACATCCTAATTTCTGATTATACTCCCCGTGACTGCAAGGAACTTGTATTTGACAACTATCCTTATCCACAAAGCCAGGCAGAGTTAGGTCTTACAAAGTCACAAAATATCCACCATCTTCTGTAGACCAAGCAAATTCTTTTAAGTTATGGTAAAATGCGGGCTGGCCGAGTGGCTCGGTAGTTAAGTGATGGCTTGGGAAGCCAGCGGCTCCGGTTCGGTTCCCACATATGAGAGCCAGTGACACTGCCCTCAAAAAAAAAAGAAAGAAAAAGAAATTATGGTAAAATGCACGTAACATAAAATTAAAAATGTACAGCTTAATAAAGTACATTCACATTGTTGTACAACCAATCTCCAGAACGCTTCATCTTGCAAACCTGAAACTTTATACCCTCTCCCCCTGATCCTGGCAACCACCATTCTATTTTCTGTCTCTATGAACTTGACTATTCTAAGTACTGCATATAAGTGGAACCATACACTGTTTGTCTATTTATGCAAGCAAATATTTTTAACCGAAATTGTGTCACATCAAGTTCACAGTCAGAAAGCAGATCTGAAGACTTGAACTTCGTGAATAAGTGGGTAAAAAATATTCATACACCCTCACACATACACACATACTCACAGAAACACACTTTTTACAGAACTAAGCTTGGGACAAAGTCCATGTGTGGGGGTCACTGAGGCCTGTTTTGCGAAATTGCTGCTCCAGGTGTTTCATCTGAGGAGCAGAAAAGAAAGGTGTGTATGTGCCAACTGGGAAGGGTCAAGGTCTTTCAAGTCAGACAAGAATGGACCTGCAGAAAGGGATTTCAGGACACAACCCGGAGCTGAAACCTGACATGAAACCAGTTGCAAAAGGGAAATGCAACCACCTCAGAGATCAAACCAGGGCCAGGTGTGCAGAGGCCTGGGGGCTCAGAGCTCTGGCCTGGGAATTTCACAAAAGACTCATCTGGTTCTGCAAGTTTGCCTCTAAGGATTTGTTCCTGTGTCTCCCAGTGTTATCTGCACCTGCGGTGCCAACTTGGCCCAGGGTCAAGGTAGGCTGCATCCAAGAGGAACTGGTGAGCAGGTGCCTTGAGGACTGCGACAGGGAGCACATTCCGAACAGCTTCGCGCTGTCTCCACGCGGAACACCTCTGCATTCCTCTTTTACAAAATGCTGTGGAAACTTTGCTTTGGAGCAGGGACCGGGGTGTGGGGTGGGGTGTGGGGTGGGGAGGCATTACTGGTTGAGCCACTGGTGGCATGGCAGGGGCAGAGTGGGGCCCAGCAGAGGCCTGCAGCCTGGTGTCGTGCCGCACAGCCCAGACACGGCAGCCACACCCACCTGGGCTTCTCCCGTGTTCCTAAGGCGGGGCATCAGGAATGCGGGTAGGAGGGGCCTTCGCTGAAGCCCCAGGACTGTTATTCTTCCCGTCTCCCTTTGCCTTTGTTTTGCAATTTATCGGATGGTTCCATCTTCCCTTTTACACCTGGAAGGATTGTAAGGAACTGGCCGCCTGTGCAGGGTGGTGAGCGCCCGCCCGGGTGGGTGTGCGCCAACTGGCGTTTTCAGGGCCTGGCAGGTGGGCTCACCGGGGAGAGACCTCCGTTATAAGCCCAGGGTCCTGTGAGATCCCCCACACCGAGAAGACCTCCTGGGTGCCGCCTCTCCAAAAGCCCTGTGCTCCCACCTGGTCCCACCCTTCTGACTTCCCCAGGCCTTATTCTCAGGAGACCCCAGACTGCCTGCCACAGGCCTCAGAGGTATGTGGCCCCGCCTGCCCTGGCATTTTCATGGGGGCTCCTTGGGTCCCATGTACTATTTCGCGTGGCCCACGTGTTGGGACAGGTGACTTCCTTAGGCTGTAGTGATGGCCCTGGTGGGCCGGGCTGGAACAGAAATGTGGGTGTGTAGATGAGTGATGTGAGAATGCCCCCACATCTTCTCCCCTCTCCTAGATAGTCTGGTTGCCTTCTCCCATCATGATTCTCCCACTGGCCAGAGAGAATTTGAATGTCAGCTGGCTCCAGCTCCCTCTTCCTGTTCCTCCTCAAACACCCTCCTCTCCTCTCCTCTCTCTCTTCTCTCTTCTCTCTTCTCTCTTCTCTCTTTTTTCTCTCTCTCTCTCCCTTCCCTTTCATTTTCTCACTCTCTCAAACAGTTTGGCAGTTTTTTAATAAAAATTTAAGTGTACATTAACCCTAAGACCAAACAATTCCACTTCCAGCTATTTACCCAAGAGAAGTGAAAACATGTCCACACAAAAACTTACATAAGAACATTCATAGCAGCTTTATCCCTAACAACCGCAACAGGCCACAGTTCAGATGTCATCGTGGAGGAACAAAGTATGACACATCCATGCTAAGGAGTACCGCTCAGCAGTAAAAGGAATGGACTCCTAACACACACACTAACCACAATCAAACATTAGGAAGAGACAGTGAACTATGTACTGGGTGAATCCAGTTACATGAGATTCTGGAGCAGGCAAACTAGTGACAGAGAGCAGATCAGCAACTGCGGGTTCTAGAGTGCAGGGGAGAGCATCACCAAATGGAAAGGGACACAAAAGAACTTTCTAGAGCCATGGGAATGTTCTGTATCTTTTTTTTTTTTTTTAAGATTTTATTGGGGAATGGGGCAGGGGAACAGTGTTGGGAAATCGGGGATCGGGGAAGGGGAGCAGACAAGTTGCTGTCCTTTTGTTCTTCAGTCTAGTTATGGAGGACGTTGCTTTACTGGCCCATATTGGTATTATCATTGCACTCTTCCAGGGTGAGGCAGTCACTCGCTGGCCACTCACAGTGACTCACGGAAGTGCATGCCAGCTGCCAGCCAGCCCCACTGCAGCCTATGCCTGTTGCCAGCGACTCACGGCAGCCCAACCCCAGTTTGAGCTGTTGTTCACTATCTTAGCTGTAGAGGGCACAGCATCACTGGCCTGCATGTGGGATCCGAACCAGGGCCCTCCTGCTCAGAGCTGGCGTCCCAAGCCAAGTCTTAATCAATGCACCACTCGGCCGGCCCTGAAAATGTTCTGTATCTTGATTGGGGTGGAGGTAAATACATTGGTCAAAGCTCATTTAACTAAACACATAAAAATGAATCATTTTATCCTGTGTAAATAAAATAGCTGAATAAAGTTTTTTGTGTGTGTTTTTTTTTAAAGCAGCTTATTCTAGCTTTTCTGAGTGGGTGGCACGATGTCGCCTGGAAATGGAGGCTGGAATGACAGGCATCCTGACCTACACAAACTACTTAGGTGGCACAAAAGGCCCATTGTGATCGGACCGGAGTCTCCCCAGCCCTGAGCTGCAATCAGCTCCTCGCCCTGCACCCCAGCCAGCACACACTATTGCCATTCCGTCCGTGAGTCATGCATGGTGCATGGTGACACTTCCAAGCATGGTGATACCTCCATATCTTTGACATGCTCCTCCCTTTGCCTTTGATGCTCCCACCCTGACCTTCTTTGCCAGGCAAGTTCAATGCATCCTTCAAAGCCTGACTCAAGTGTCCCTCCCTGGACTCTCAATTACAGTTGCACTGGTCATACTGCATTATAACAGACTTGTTTACTACTCTGTCCTCTCACAAGTCTGTAAACTCCTTGAGGTCAAGGACAGTGCCATGTTTCTCTCTGCATCCCCCAAAGCTCCTAGCACATCCCCAAAACATAGCAACAAAATGTTCCTTGAGGGGTGGCCGGTTAACTCAAGTGGTTAGAGCGCGGGCTCATAACACCAAGATTGCCGGTCCAAGTCCCACATGGGCCAAGGATTTGCGCCCTCCACAACTAGATTGAAGACAACTACTTGACTTGGAGCTGATGGATCTTGGGAAAACACACTGTTCCCCAATAAAATTTCTTAAAAAAAAAAAGTGTTCCTTGAATTCCTGTTAAGCACTGTTTGGCAAGCCAAAATAAATTTGCTGAATAAATTCTCACAGCCTCCCTAATACCTGTTCTTCTCTCCAACTTGCAGATGAGAAAAATGTGACTCAGGGTGTTTGGGCAATGAGCTGAAGAGCTTATTTTTATTGTTGTTTTTTTTTTGAGGGCAGTGACACTGGCCCTCATATGTGGGACCGAACCGAGGCCGCTGGCTTCCCAAGCCAGCACTTAACCACCGCGCCACTCGGCCGGCCCTGAAGAGCTTAAAGGCAGGATGTGACAGAGTTAAATCTAAAGTTTCAAAGCCTGGCTCTTTACCTTCATTCACTCAGGCAACAAGCATCAAATGCATACTGTACACTAGGCACCGTTCTAGGCTCAGAGCAAAGGACAATGAATGAAGCTTGGTGTCTGTCTTCAGGGAGCTCATATAGGAGAAAAGCTCGTAAATAGTGAGAAACATATACTGGATGGAGACATGAATGAATGAATACAAGCTGCCTTTCATCCTCTCTGCTGTCTGCACCAGCATGTGCAGCATGTGCCCACCATTGCTCCCCACTCCCGCCAATCACTCCAGAGGAACCTAATCCATGGAACCTTAGTATACCCTATCTCAAAAGGAGCAGCCAGCTGTGGATTGAAGGGAATAAATAGCCTGGCCAATAGATTTATAGTTTTTTAGTGGGCTTCCAGTCACAGCTTTGTTTTGTATTTTATTATAAAATTCTGATTGGTTTTATTAACTAGGTTTATGCCAGCACTGCTTACATTTTGCTAGAATTTAAGTTTGGAGTATGTGGCCACCATACACTTAAGGAGCCAAGCATAAGGTTCCTAGTCAGTTTATAAATTGAATGGCTTTGCTGATACCTAGAACAGAGCTGGAATGTAGCAAATGTCCAGATATTTGTTATGAATAAATTTTATCAGTTTTGTTTTCTGAGACTTGATCTATGAGAGAGTGAACTTTCCTTGTCAGATTTTTTTTAAAATCTTTAATTTTCTATGTCTGTCTGCAATATGTCAGGAACTAACTCAGAAATCATTTCACCTCACTTGAAAACAAAGTAAACCTTTTATTTGGGGCCAAGTGTTACTCGTTTTCTCCTCCTTTCCAAGTCATTGGGTAGAACACATAAAATTGTGCTCTGTATTTTACTTCACAGTAAAATAACCACCCAGGATAACGCAATTTAGAAATTAGCACCTGTATTTTATTTTATGTTTTTATAAGAATTAAAGCTATCATCAAAATATGATGAAACCAAATTATTGCTACTTATAACTACATGGATGAATCCCATAAACATAATATTGAGTAAGGGAAAAAAGGATACAAAAGAGAACATACATGTCATGATTCCATTCATATAAAATTTAAAAAGAGGCAGAATGGGGCCGGCCGAGTGGCATGGTGGTTGGGCGCTGGCTTGGGAGGCCAGCGGCCCTGGTTCGGGTCCCACATGTGGGGGTCAGTGACACTGCCCTCAAAAAAATAACAATAAATAAATATATATATATATATATATATATATATATATATATATATATATATATATATAAAAGAGGCAGAATGGATCTGTGGGAAAGGAAGTCAGGGCAGTAGTTACCATGGGTGGGGTAGTGACTGCAAGGGGTCTGGGGGTGGGGAATGGGGGTGCTTCTGTGATGTTGTCATTGTCCGATTTTTTCATCTGAGTTCTGATTACACAATATGCTCACTTTGAAATTTTATGAAACTATTCACAATTTGTGCTCTTGTCTATATACATAAACAAAATTAAAACTACATCAACAAAAACGAAAAAAACAGGATGAAACTAAATCTCAGCACCTTTTCCAGATAAAATGAAGGATTTTCATCCATTTGTGCTTTATCTTCTGTAAGCCAGCAAGTGGTGACAGATAAAAATCTGTTTTTTGTTTTTAATTTTACTTTATTGAATGAATGGTTTCATTTATCTCAGTCAATATTTTGGATATGTTGTCTTTTCTAAGGTAATCTCTAAGATTACCTGTACCTATTTTTATTATTTTTTAAAGATTTTATTGGGGAATTGAGGGAGGGGAACAGTGTTGGGGAATTGGGGAAGGGGACCAGCCAAGTTGTTCTTCAATCTTCGTTGTGGAGGGCGCCAGTCGCCATCTGGCTTCCCGTTGGCAACTCATGACCTCTAAGCTCAAGGTGCTGAGTTCAGTCTTAGATGCGGGTGGGTGTAGCCACCATCCCATGTGGGAGTGAAACCAGCAACCTTGTTGTTAAGAGTGCACGCTCTATCCACTGCGCCATCCGGGCGGTAGCTCAGCTCAAGGTACTGAGTTCAGTCTTAGTTGCGGGCAGGCGTAGCCCACCATCAAACAGGCAATCTTGTTGATACACCAGCTGAGCCATCCTGCCACCTGTTGGCAGCTCAGCGGCAGCTTAGCTCAGGTTCAGCATCACCGGCCCATGTGGGAATCGAACCAGTGGCCCTGTTGCTCAGAGCTCACACTCTTTCCTTTTTTTTTTTTTTAGAGGGTAACGTCACTGGCCCTCATATGTGGGATCTGAACCGGGGCCGCTGGCATCCCAAGCCAGCTCTTAACCACCACGCCACTCAGTCGGCCCAAGAGCTCGCACTCTTAAGCCTACTCTTAACCAACTGAGCCACTCAGCGGGCCCCACCTGTATTTATTTTAATTGATCAATTTCTTAGAATTCTGCCCAATATTATTGTTTCATACGTTTGTTCTTATATTTTTTTTTATGAAGAAACAAATACATTAACCTACCTAAGGGACTAGATCTTAATTATTCACACCACAAAAAAACAGATTGATAATCATGTGATATGACAAGGGATACTAATGCTATAAAGCCAATCATATTATGATATATAAAACCTATAAAATCAACATGTTGCACACTTGAAACTTCCACAATGTTATATGTCAAATATATTTTAACAAAAAACAAATACATTTTTAAAAACGAACAACTACATGACATACCAAAACAAAAATTACCCCACAGTTCATTTCCTAGTTAGCACCTTCTGGTTTCTTGTTTTGTTTGTTTAATAAACAATGTTTGGGTGATAAATGTGTCTAGATGAACACACACAAGAATGTCACTTTGGTAAATGATGTCCAGAGATGTTTTCAGGTCCCAGAAACCCCAAACCAGTCAATTCTGCATGTTAAGGAGTTAGCATGATTCCAGTACCAATGATGTTCATTTGTAAATTTCTTCCTCTCATATTTATTTTATTTTATTCTCTTTGAACTCTGAATGTTGCTATGGTTAAAAATCAGGAGAGTTCTACCAAAATCCAAATTTCCTGGCTTCCCTTAATCAGAAAAATCTAGTGACAAGAGCAACCACTGGCTGCCTAATATTTATTTTATCAGGCATCTGTCCTGTAACAGGCACTTATACTGTCCCAGGACTGGGGATCAAAATATGAATGAGGGGCAGCTGGTTATCTCAGTTGGTTAGAGCACAGTGCTCATAACACCAAGGTTGCCGGTTTGATCCCCATATGGGCCACTGAGTTGCACCCTTCACAACTAGATTAAAACAACTACTTGACTTGGAGCCGATGAATCCTGAAAAAACATGCTGTTACCCAATAAAATTTTATTAAAAAATGAATGAGGTCAGATCTCTGTTCTCAAGAAATTAAAATTGAAAAATTAAAATAAGAGAGACCTACATATATTTAAAATACAAGCTAGAATGTGGTTAGGTATCCTAACAAATTTACAAAATCTATAAAATTCCATAGGAGGGAGAAATCACATCTCAATAGAGTGCGCACAGAGGCTTTTTTACCAGTTTCTTCCAACTATAAAATAAAACATTCTGACACAGAAAAATTAGAAGAGTAAAACATATAAAAGACTATTTTGAAACACTCAACCATATGTCTCCACACATTCTAGTGTATATCTTCCAATCTTATTTTTTATGTGTATATCAAAATAAAACTGATATACGTATCATACTTATAGACTACTTTTAGTTGCCTACTTTTAGTTGCCCAAGATAGGGTGTGAGCATTTTCTTGACATTATTGCTTCAGAGTGCTGATTATTATTATTATTATTATTTTTTTTTAATTGGGGAATTGGAGGAGGGGAACAGCGCTGAGGAATCGGGGAAGGGGAATAGACAAGTTGTTGCCCTTTTTGTTCGTCTAGTTGTGGAGGACGTCGCTTCACTGGCCCATGTTGGTATCATTGTGCTCTTACCGGTGAGGCAGATCGGTCGCTAGCTTTTGACGGCCGCTCACGGCGGCTCTTGGCAGCTCACATCAGCTGCCGGCCACTCACACTGGCTGCCGGCCACTCACTGTAGCGTATGGCAGCCCACTGCAGCAGGGGCTGCAGCCTACACTGTCGCCGGGGCTCACACAGCCCGGCTCCAGGTGCAGCTGTTGTTAGCTGTAGAGGGCAGTGTCACTGGCCCTCATATGTGGGATCTGAACCGGAGCCGTTGGCGTCCTAAGCCAGCTCTTAACCCCGCACCACTTGGCAGGACCAACTGCTGATTTTTAAAATTGCTGCATCTTATAATATAGATGTGCCAACATTATTTTATTGATTGCACTATTGTTGAGCATTTAGATTATTTTTACTTTTCTGCTATTATGAATAACATAAACTAAATCTACTTATTCATAAATATATGTCCCCAGCTACTTGAATTTGCTTCAAGGAAATTTCTTGAGTGGCGCATTGGTTAAGAGCTAGCTTGGGACACCAGCTCTGAGCAGCAGGGTCCCTGTTCGGATCACACATATGAGGGCCAGTGACACTGCCAGTGACACTGCCCTCTACAGCTCAGATGGTGAACAACAGCTCCACCTGGTGCTGGGCTGCTGTGAGTCGCGGGGACAGCATAGACTGCAGCCCCTGCTGCAGTGGGCTGCCATAGGCTACAGGGAGTGGCCGGCAGCTAGGGTGAGTGTCTGGCAGCCGGTGTGAGCTGCCAAGAGCCGACGTGAGCGGCCGTCCAAAGGCCAGCTACCGATCTGCCTCACCGGTAAGAGCGCAATGATACCAACAAGGGCCAGTGAAGCGACGTCCTCCACAACTAGACTGATGAACAAAAAGGGCAACAACTTGTCTGTTCCCCTTCCCTGATTCCCCAGCACTCTTCTCCTCCCCCATTTCCCCAATTTAAAAAAGAAAAAAAGAAATACAGCACACATATATGAACAACTAATTTTGGACAATGGTGCAAGGGTAATTCAGTGGAGAAAGGGGAATACAAAAAGGTGCATCCACTATGGAAAACAGTTTGGCAGTTTCTTATAAAATTACTTACCATAAGTTCTCGCAATTCCACTTCTAGGTATTTATTTACCCAAGAAAAATGAAAATATACATACAAAAGTATTTATAGCAGCTTTATATCCCCAAACCATAAACAACTGAAATGTTTGTTTACAGCAGGGTGAAGGAATAAGCAAATTATGGCATGTTTACAATATGACATATTACTCAGTAAAAAACAAAAACAAGGGCAGGCCGAGTGGCGCATTGGTTAAGACTTGGCTTGGGACGCCGCCTCTGAGCAACAGGGCCCGGGTTCAGATCCCACATAAGGGCCAGTGACGCTGTGCCCTTTACAGCTAAGATGGTGAACAACAGCTTAACCTGGAGCTGGGCTCCCGTGAGTCGCCCGCATTGGTGTAGGCTGCAGCCCCTGCTGCAGTGGGCTGCCGTAAGTGAGTGGCTGGCAGCCTGCGTGAGCTGCCATGAGCAGCTGTCCAATGGCCGGTGAGCGACTGCCC
The DNA here is from genome assembly GCA_033961575.1 of Aselliscus stoliczkanus. Taxonomy (NCBI): domain Eukaryota; kingdom Metazoa; phylum Chordata; class Mammalia; order Chiroptera; family Hipposideridae; genus Aselliscus; species Aselliscus stoliczkanus. The sequence goes on along the minus strand of CM066728.1, from coordinate 15,620,564 downwards.
TACCCAGGAAGAGCGCAATGATAATACCAACATGGGCCAGTGAAGCAACATCCTCCACAACTAGACTGAAGAACAAAGGGACAGCAACTTGTCTGTTCCCCTTCCCTGATTCCACAATGCCGCTCCCTCCCCCAATTCCCCAATAAAATCCTTAAAAAAAATCAGAAAAAAAAAACAAAAAACAAAAACGCTACTAATATAGACAACAATGTAATGAATCTCAAAAACACTGCTGAGTGAAAGAAGACAATTACAGAAGACTATATATTGAATGATTCCATTTATGTGAAACTTTAGGAGAGACAAAACACTGCATTTTTTTTTCTTTCTTTTTTTTTTGTTTCAGGTATACAAAACAATGCAATAGTTATATTTTTCACCCCTCACAAAGCGACAACCCCCCTCCGCCAATCTACCGTCCCACCATATCATACATATCTATTATAATTCATTGACTCCACTCCCCACACTGTACTCCACATCCCGTGACTATATATAAATATTATACAACATCAGCTTCAGGTATACAGTGCAGTGATCAAGCCTCTAAACCGTCCATGAAACGGTCTCCAAGATATGTGTCCATCTGACACCCTATAAAATATTTACAACATTATTGATCATATTCCCCAAAGTGTCTTTCATATCCCTGTGACAATATTGTAGTTACCAATTTATGCTGTCTAATCCCTTCCCCTTCTCCCTTCTCACCTCCCCGCTCCCATCTAGCAACCATAAGTGTTTTCTTCTATATCTCTGAGACTATTTCTGTTTACTTTGCTCATGTATTCAATTCTTTGGATTCCACATATAAGTGAGATTATATAGTATTCGTCTTTCTCTGACTGACTAATTTCACTTAGCATAATATTCTCTAGGTACAACCATATCATTGCAAATGGCAAGATTTCATTCTTCTTTATAGCTGAGTAATACTCCATTGTATAAATGTATCACAGTTTCTTTCTTTTTTTAGCTGAGCCATCCTGCTACCTGTTGGCAGCTCAACGGCAACTCAGCTCGGGCTGGGCATCGAACTGCTGTTGCTCAGAGCTCAGCTCACATTCTTGAGCGAGCTCTTAACCAACTGAGCCACTCGGCCGGCCCCGTATCACAGTTTCTTAATCCAGCAGTTGACTGATGGGCATTTCAGTTGTTTCCAAGTCTTGGATATTGTAAATGGTGCTACAATAAACATGAGAGTGCACATATTTTTTCAAATTAGCGTCTTGGGTTTCTCTGGATAGATACCCAAGAGTGGAATTGCTGGGTCATAAGAGTTCCATTTCCAGCTTTTTGAGATACCTCCACATTGATTTCCATAGTGGCTGCACCAATCTGCAATCCCACCAATAGTGCACCAGGGTTCCTTTTCCCCACTACCTCACCAGCACTTGTTGTTTGTTGATTTATTGTTGATAGCCATTCTGACTGGAAGAACTGTATTCTTTTTTTTTTTTTTTTTTTTTTGAGGGCAGTGTTACTGGCCCTCATACGTGGGACCCAAACCGGGGCCACTGGCTTCCCAAGCCAGCACTTAACCACCACGCCACTCGGCTGGCCTGGAAGAACTGTACTCTTAATATGAGTGCACTTAAGTTGATTTTTAAAAATCCATTCCATTCTTTCTTTTTAAATTCTTTTATTGCAAAATAAACATTTTTAAAAAAATTAGTTTCGGGTGTACAACACAGTGCAATAGTTATACTTTTTACCCCTCAAAGTGACAACAAAGTGACAACAAAGTGACAACCTCCCCCAATTCGCCACCCCACTCCTCCCCCCTATATCATACATATCATTACAATTCCTTTGACTCCCTTCCACAGTACACGTCACATCCCGTGACTATCTATGTAGTCAATTATAGTTAGCATACAATATTATACATCAGCTTCAGGTGTACAGTGCAGTGATCAAACCTCTACTCCATCCATGAAGTAGTCTCCCTAACAAAACATGTGATCATCTGACACCCCACAAAATATTTACAAAATTATTATATTCCCCTCCATTCCATTCTCACCACACACATGCACAAAGATTACTATGTTAGGTGATGAATGTGTTAACTAACCACATTGTGGTAATTATTTTGCAATATATAAATATACCAAATCATCACGTTGTACAGCTTAAACTACACAATGTTATATATCAATTATATCTCAAAAAAATTGTGAAAAAAATTTTAAAAATAAATTCCTGTGACCAAAAATATCCATTCTGGTGTCATGTCAAATGGTCATGTAGGGAGCTCTAGGAGTCAGTTCCTCCTCCACTGAAGCAAATATTGAGCTGGAAAAAACAATTATAATCAACTATTTCAGAACTCTGTAAACTAACCAAACATTTATAACAACAAGGAGGGTGCCTGATGAGGAGAGCCTGATGATTTTTCATAACCAGTGTGCATATACCAGCTACTTACTATTTCCCATTCCTCAGCCTCAACTGTGCCTGTGGGGATAGCAGCCTGTATTCTGGGAGTGGCTAGATTGGTGCCAGGGTGGGCAGCGGCAATCTTTCCTTTAAAAATTTGGGTTTGTGCATTTTGGTTAGGCTGGTGGCTCCCTGAGAGACTAGAGCAGACACTTGCCTTGGTTTTTCCCTCCTTGGGTGACAGCTGCTTCCTGGAGGTATCTTTTGGAAGATTTAAGGGACTAGAACCTTTTATTTTGGCAGAAAAGGTGTGAATCTTTCCAGGTCACTGGCTGACTGCAGAGATAGTAGAAGAGACTTTAGCAACCACATATAATAAGAAATATACACCTTAGGAAAATAGTTTGGAAAAGACACAAATGGATGGTTCCAATCCTCAACAAGAAAAATCAACAATCCCTAAGAAGTGAGAGAATCAGATTCTCTAGAGCTACCACATTATAATATTCAGAATCCACTTCTTAACAAAAATTACAAAGCATGCAAAGAAAAGGAAAGTATGGCCCATTCATAGAAAAAAGAATAATCATCCCCGAGGAAGCCAAGATATTGGAATTACTAATCAAAGACATTAAATCAACTACTTTACATATGCACAATGAGCTAAAGGAAAACATGGACAAAAAACTAAAAAAAATCAGGATGACAATATGAACAAAATGAGAATATGAATAGAGATAGAAATTATCAAAAGGAACTAAACAGAAATTCTGGAATGAAAAATACAATAACTGAAATGAAAAATTCACTAGAGGGGTTTAACAGAAGATTTGAACAGGAAGAAATGATCACCAAATTTGAAGATCAGGCAACTGAAAAAAATCAATGTGAGAAGCAAAAAGAAGAAAGAATGAAAAAAAAAAAATGAGCAAAGCCTGAGGGACTTGTGGGACACCATCAGAGAGTACCAACAAATACATTGTAGGAATTCTAGAAGGAGAAAAGAAAGAGGCAGAAAAAAATTTGAAGAAATAATGGATGAAAACTTCCCATAGTTTTGAGGAAAGACAAAATTAAACACACCTGAGAAACTCAATTCCAAGAAGGAAAAACTCAAAGAGATACATACAAAGTCAAATTATAGTGAAATTTTCAAACCCAAAGACTAAGACCAGAATATTGAAAGCAACAAGACAAAAGCCACTTGTTGTGAACAAAGGATCCTCAATAAGATTAACAGCTAATTTCCCATCAGAAACAAAAGTGGCCAGAAGGCAATGGAATGACATATCTTAAGTCTTAAAAGGAAATTATTCTAGCATCAAGAATTCTATATCCATAGAGACTATTATGTTGAGTGAAATAAGTCAGTCAGAGAAGGACAAATACCATATGATCTCACTCATATGTGGAATCTGAAAAACTGTATGAATGAGCAAAGTAAACAGAAACCGTCTCATAGATATAGAGGAAAAATCAGGGTTGCTAATTGGGAGGGGAATGGGGATGAGGGAGAAGGGGAAGGGATTAGACAGTAAAAATAGGCAACTACAATATTGCCACTGGGATAGGAAAAACAGTTTGGGGAATATAATTAATAATGTTGTAAATATGCTGTGGAATGTCAGATGATCATAGGTCTTGTTAGGGAGACCGTTTCATGGATGGAGTAGAGATTTGATCACTGCACTGTATTACTAAAGCGGAGGTGGTATACCTATGTAATTGAATATATATAGATAGTCATGGGATGTGGATTATACTGTGGAAGAGAGTCAGAGGAAGAGTAATAGATATATATGATATGGGGGGTGAGTGGGGTGGCGAATTGGGGGGGGTTGTCACTTTGAGGGGTAAAATGTATAACTATTGCACTGTGTTGTACACCTGAAACTAATTAAAAATTTAAAAAAAAAGAATTCTATATCCAATAAAACTATCCTTTAAAAACAATAGAGAAATAAAGAAATTTCCAGATAAATAAAAGCTGAGGGAGATCATTACTAGATCTGCCCATAAAGAATGATAAAAGGAGTCCTTCAGGCTGAAATGAAAAAACTAGACAGTGATTTAAAGTTACAGGAAATAAACAACACTGATAATGATAACTACTTAGTTAAATAAAAGCCAGTACAAATGACCCTTAAACTACATGGGCTTGAACTGCGTGGGTTCACTTACATATGGATTTTTTTTTTCAATAAGTGGTATTAGGCCACAAAATCAGTCTTAATATATTAAAAGGTTGAAATCATACAAAGTACCTTTACCGATCACAATGGAATGAAACTGCAAATCAATTACAGAAGGAAAACTGGAAAATTCACAAATATATGAATATTAAACAACAATGTTCTTTTTTTTTTTTTTTTCCAGCTGAGTCATCCTGCCACCTGTTGACAGCTCAGCGGCAGCTCAGCTCTGGCCGGGAATCAAACCAGTGATCCTGTTGCTCAGAGCTCACGCTCTTTTTTTTTTTTTTTTTTTTTTTTTTTTCTTTAATTTTATTAGTTTTCGGTGTACAACACAATGCAATAGTTATACTCTTTACCCCCCAAAGTGAAAACCCCCCTTCCCCAGTTCGCCATCCCACTCCCCCCCATATCATACATATCCATCACAACTCCCCTGACACCCCTCCACAGTATACTCCACATCCCGTGACCACCCACATATTCAGTTGCAGTTGGCATACAATACTATACAACATCAGCTTCAGGTGTACAGTGCAGTGATCAAGCCTCTACTCCATCCATGAAGTGGTTTCCCTAACAAGACATGTGACTATCTGACACGCCACAAAATTTTTACATTATTATATTCCCCGAACTGTGTTTCATATCCCTGTGGCAATATTGTAGTTGTCTATTTATGCTGTCTAATCCCTTCCCCTTGCCCCCATCCCCACCCCGCTCCCAACTAGCAACCCTCAGTTTTTCCTCTACATCTATGAGTCTGTTTACTTTGATCGTTCACTCGGTTCTTCAGACTCCACACCCAAGTGAGATCACATGGTACCTGTCCTTCTCCGACTGACTTATTTCTCCCAACATAATAGTCTCTTCACAACATTATCAATTACATTCCCAGAACTGCCCCCATAACCCTGCGGCAACATTGTAGTCCCACATACACTGTCCAAAACCTTCCCCCTCTCCCTCTTCCCCACTCCCTCCCAACCAGCAACCATCAGTTTTTCCTTTATATCTGCTTGATATGACATCAATCTTCTTAAATTGTCTCTCTGGGTTAGCTTGTTTACCCCTTTCTTTTGTTTAAAAAAGTCCTTTTAACATTTCTTGCAATGCTGGCTTGGTGGTAATGAATTCCTTAAGTTTATTCTTTTCTGAGAAGCTCTTTATTTCTCCTTCAATTTTAAGTGATAGCCGTGCTGGATAGAGCAATCTTGGTTGTAGGCCTTTATTTTGTGTCACTTTGAGTATCTCCTGCCACTCCCTTCTGGCCTGCAGAGTTTCTGTAGACAAGTCAGCTGTTAGTCTAACAGGAGCTCCTTTGTATGTAACCTGCTGTCTTTCTCTTGCAGCCTCTAGGATTCTGTCTCTGTCTTTAACCTTTGCCATTTTAACTATGATGTGTCTTGGTGTGGACCTGTTTGGGTTCAGCTTGTTTGGAACCCTCTGCACTTCCTGGGCATGTATGTTGATTTCCTTTACCAGGGTAGGAAAGTTTTCAGTCATTATTTTTTCAAATACCTTTTCAACCCCTTGCTTCTTCTCTTCTCCTTCTGGTATCCCTATGATTCGAAGGTGGTTGCGCTTCATCTTGTCCCATAGGGCTCTTAAACTATTTTCATTGTTTTTATTCTTTGGTCTTTTAGCTGTGCCAACTGGGTGAGTTCTGCTATTTTATCTTCCAAATTGCTGATCCGCTCCTCTGCTTCATCTACTCTACTGGTGATTCCTTCGAGTCTGTTCTTCATTTCAGTTATTGTATTCTTTAGTTCTAACAGGTTGTTTTTTATGGTTTCCCTATCTTTCTTTATGTCCTCGCTAAGTTCCTTAAACATTCTTATCATCAGTGTTCTAAACTGTGTCTCTGAAAGGTTGGATCCCTCTGTTTCATTTGGTTCCATTTCTGGAGGTTTCTTCTGATCTTTTACTTGTGACATGTTTCTTTGTTTCCCCATTCTGGCTGTCGCTCTGGGATTGCTTTGATGTAGTAGATAGATCACCAGGAGAGCCCTGGCTGGATCACGCAGGCACACAGCTCATGGCCCAACACTCCCAGGAGAACTCCCAGTCTCAGCCTGTCCCAATCAGCCGCTTGCAGATCAGGCCGAGCAGCCTGACAACCAATCACCAGCCTGGCAACTCTGCAAGCGCAGTGTGGAAAGCAGAGACCCAAGGCGGCTTGCGAGCTCCCGCGTCTCAGTGAGCAGCCTGTTGGAGTCGGATCACTCCCACTAGGCGTTTCCCTGGCAACACAGCACAAGCCGAGCAGAGGGTGGGGATCCGAGGCGGCTCGCGCACTCCCCCCGTAGGAGCCGGAGGGCACCACCCTATGTTTCCCTGGCAACGCAGTATAAGCCGGGCGGAGGGTGGGGATCCAAGGCCGCAGGCGCGTGCGCACGCATGCACTCACGCACGCACGCACGCACGCACTTCGCCAATTCCACCAGACCAATTAGGTCTCGGACCTGATCCTTCGTGGGAGGGCCCAAGCCCGACAAAATGGCGCCCTCCTTACACCACTCGCGTGCAAGCTCCGCACCACGGGAACAACAATCCAAAAACCTCCAGCCTTTGCACCAAAGGTGCTCAGCTCAGTCCGTCCCCGCAGGCTCCCGGCTCACACAGCCACTCCCTCCATCAGGAACCAGGTAAGTGCTCACCGGAGAGCAAGCCCGGGCGCCGGCCCCACTGATTCTCCAGCCGCTCTTAGCCTCACCGAGCTGAGGAAAGAGAGTCCTTACTAATTTATTGCCGGCTATCTTAGAACTCCTCTTCCCGGCAAAGGAGCTCTGGGCTGGTGAGCTTGGGGTGCGGCCGGAGGGTCTCTCCCCCAACCAGACAAGCTTCCCACGGCTGGGGCTTCCCTCACGGGGCTCACCCTCGCTCGTCTCCGCCCGTCCTACCAGACCCGACGTGGCCTCCTCTTTAAGTTCTTCGTTTAGTGGTTCTGTTGTTCCTCCAGTGTTTCGGGGACCTCCAGGGTTGAATGCTGTATAATTTGCTTGTAATTTTGGTGTGATCCTGGGAGGCAGTTAGCACAGCGTCTGTCTATTGCGCCATTTTACCGGAAGTCAGAGCTCATGCTCTTGAGCGAGCTCTTAACCAACTGAGCCACTTGGCTGGCCCCTAAACAACAATTTTCTTAAACACCCAATGGATCAAGTAAGAAAAAGAGAAAATAGAAAATACCCTGAGATGAATTAAAACAAAACACAGTATACTGGGCCGGCCGAGTGGCACATTGGTTAAGAGCTGGCTTGGGACGTCAGCGGCCCAGGTTCAGTTCCCACTTGAAGGCCAGTGATACTGCCCTCTACAGCTAAGATGGTGCACAACAGCTCCACATGGAGCTGGGCTGCTGTGAGTCCCCAGGTCAGCATAGCTGCAGCCCCTGCTGCAGTGGGCTGCCATAGGCTACAGTGAGTGGCCAGCAGCAGCATGAGCGGCTGGCAGCCGGTGTGAGCTGCCAAGAGCTGCTGTCAGCAGCCGTCCAGAGGCTGGCGACCCATCTGCCTCACCTGAGAAGAGCACAATGATGATACCAACACGGACCAGTGAAGCAACGTCCTCCACAACTAGACTGAAGAACAAAAGGACAGCAACTTGTCTGTTCCCCTCCCCCAATTCCCCAATAAAATCTTAAAAAAAAAACACACACAACACTGTATACTAAAGCTTATGAGATGCAGTGAAAGAAGTGCTCAGAGAAAAATATATAACTGGAAATATCTACATTTAAAAAGAAGAAAAATATCTTACATATAACCTTACTGTTAATCTTAAACAACTAGAAAAAGAAGAGCAAACCGAACCCATAGCTAGCTGAAAGAAGGAAATATTAAAGAATACAGAGTAGTTAAAAATAAAAAAAGTAGAGAAGACTATCAATAGAGCTCTTAACCACCGTGCCACTCGGCCGACCCAACAGCAACCTTTTTAAAACTCTTCCAAGATAATAAAGTGATGGGAACATCTCCTAACTCATTCTGAGACCAGCATTACCCTTATATCAAATTCAAAGACATTGCAAGAAAAGAAATCTACAAACCAATGTCCCTTATGAATATAATATAGATGCAAAATCCTCAACAAAGTATTATCAAACTGAATTCAGTGGCCTACTAAAAGGATTATACTCTATGACCAAGTGGGATTTATCCTTGAATGCAAGGATGGTTCAACATACAAAAATCAATCAATGTGGGGTTGCCGGTTAGCTCAGTTGGTTAGAGCACAGTGCTCATAACACCAAGGTTACCGGTATATCCCCACATGGGCCACTGAGATGCACCCTCCACAACTAGACTGAAACAACTACTTGACTTGGAGCTGATGGGTCCTGGAAAAATGCCCTCCACAACTAGATTGAGAAACAACTACTTGACTTGGAGCTGATGGGTCCTGGAAAAATACACTGTTCCGCAATAAAATAAAATTTTAAAAAATCTGAAAAACAAAATCAATCAATGTAATACACAGCAGGAACAGAAGGAAGAAAAAAATGACATGATTATGCTAATTGATGAAGAAAACTAATTTGACAAAATCCAACACCCTTTCATGATAAGAACACTCAGAAAATTAGGAATGAAAGAAAATTTCCTCAAAATGATAAAGGTTATACATAAAAAACCCACAGCAAATATCACACTCAGTGGGGAAAGATTAAGTCTTCCCCTAAGATAAAGATACAAAACAAGGATGCCCACTTCCACCACTTCTATTCCACATAGTACTGGAAACTCTAGCCTGAGCAATAGGCAAGAAAAAGAAATAAAAGGCATCAAAATTGGACAGGAAGAAATAAAATTATCTGTGACATGACATTATATATAGAAAGCCCCAAAGAACACACACACACACACACACACACACACACACACACACACACACACACACACAAAACACCTGTTAGAGCTAATAAATGAATTCAGTAGATCTCAGGATACAAAAACCAACACATAAAAATTAGTCGTATTTCTATACTAGCAATAAACACTCTGGAAAGGGATTTTTTTTTTTTAAAGATTTTATTGGGGAATTGGGGGAGGGCAACAGCGTTGGGGAATTGGGGAAGGGGAACACACAAGTTGCTGTCTTTTTTTTTTTTTTAATAATTTTTTTTTTTTTTTTTTTTTAGAGGGCAGTGTCACTGGCCCTCACATGTGGGATCTGAACCGGGGCCGCTGGTGTTCCAAGCCAGCTCTTAACCACCGCGCCACTCGGCTGGCCCAAGTTGCTGTCTTTCAGTTCTTCAGTCTAGTTGTGGAGGACATCGCTTCACTGGCCCATGTTGGTGTTATCATTGCACTCTTCCTGGATGATGCAGTCACTTGCCAGCCATTGGAAGGCTGCTCATGGCGGCTCATGGCAGCTCACTCCGGCTGCCAGCCATTCATGGTAGCTCACAGAAGCCCACTCCATCAGGGGCTACAGCCTAGGCCGTTTTCGGCGACTCACGGCAGCCCAGCTCTAGGTGGAACTGTTGTTCACCATCTTAGCTGTAGAGGGCGCAACATCACTGGCCCTCATGTGGGATCTGAACTGGGGCCCTGCTGCTCAGAGCTGGAGTCCCAAGCCAACTCTTAACCAACATGCCTTTAAAATTCCATTGACACTAGCATCAAGAAAAAAACAAAAAACAAAAACAAAACTTAATAATAGATTTAGTAATTTAATAATAATAATAATAAATTTAATAATAACAGTAACAAATTTAAGTTTGTACACTGAAAACTTCAAAGCATTGCTGAAAGAAATTAAGGAAGACCTAAAGAAATCATGTTCATGGATTGGAAGAATTAATATTGTTAAGATGACAATATTGGGGGCAGCTGGTTAGCTCAGTTGGTTAGAGCGCAGTGCTCATAACACCAAGATTGCTGGTTCGATCTCCACATGGACCACTGAGATGCGCCCTCCACAACTAGATTGAAACAACTACTTGACTTGGAATTCATGGGTCCTGGAAAAACACAGTGTTTCCCAATTAAAAAAAAAACCAAACTTTAAAAAATATTACCCAAAGTGACAGACAGATTAAACACAATCCTTATCAAAATCTCAATGGAGATTTTTGTAGAAATGCAAAAATCCATCCTAAAATTCATATGGACCCTAAAATTCAAAATATCAAAGGACCCCAAATAATCAAAACAATCTATTTTTTAATTTAATTTTTTTTATTATTATTATTAGTTACAGATGTACAAAACAATGCAATAGTTGTTTTTTTTCACCCCTTACAAAGTGACTCCCCCCTCCCCTGCCCTCCCACACCCAATATCATACATATCTATTGCAATTCCATTGGCTCCATCCCTACACTATATTCCACATCCCATGACTATATATGTGTTAAATTATAGTTGACATATAATATTGTTCAGCGGCAGCTTCAGATGTACAGTGCAGTGGTAAGGCCACTACATCGTCCATGAAGTGATCTCCCTAAAAGGACATGCATCCGTCTGTTCCCCTAAAAAAAAAAAATATTTACAACCTTATTGATTATATTCCCTAAACTCTCTCTTCTGTCTCTGCAGTAGTATTGTAGTTATCAGTTTATGTTGCCTCGTCCCTTCCCCTTCTCCCCTCCCTATCCCATCTAGCCCTCATCAGTTTTTTCTTTGTGTCTAAGACTATTTTTGTTTAAATTGCTCATTTATTCAGTTTTTAGATTCCACATATAAGTGATATCATATGGTATTTGTCTTTCTCTGACTGACAAAACAATCTTGACAAAGAAGAGCAAAGTTGGGGGATGCACACTTCCCAGTTTCAAAACTTACTACAAAGCTACAGTAGTGAAAACAGTGTGGTCCTGACAAAAGGAGACATATAGACCAATGGAACAGAATGGAAACCCTGGAAGTAAACACTCACATATATGGTCAATTGATATTTGAAATGGGCACTAAGACCATTCAAAGGAAAAAGGGCTGCCTTTTGGACAAATGGTGCTGGGAAATTGGATATTCACATGTGTGAGAATGAAATTAGAGCCTTACCTTGCACCATATACAAAAAATAACTCAGAACAGACTTAAAATTAAGAGCTAAAATGATAAAACTCAAAATCAGGGAAATATCTTCATGACCTGGGATTTAGCAATAGTTTCTTAAATATGATACCAAACACAATGGCAAATAAACTAAAAATTTTGTGAATGGAAATTAAAATTTTGTGAATCAAAGTACATGTTACTTCACTATTAACAACGAAAAGAAAACGCCAATTGAAACCTATGTAATTCACTAACCATTGTCACCCCCAGTAAATTTTAATTAAAAATAGCACAACTAGTCTGAAGAACAAAAGGACAGCAACTTGTCTGTTCTCCATCCCTGATTCCCCAACGCTGTTCCCCTCCTCCAATTCCCCAATAAAATCTTTTTTAAAAATAAAATTAAATAAAATACATGAGCATCTACAAAGAAAAAGAAAGAAAGAAAGAAAATGCACAGAATGGGAGAAAATGCTGCATTTTCCCATGTATAAAGTAGTATTTATGACAGCGCCAAGAAACATTACATACTGACGTATGAATTTAACAAGTGATCTACAGATGTTTCACGATGTGCACCCACGTTTTTGGCCCAAACTTTCAGGGGAAAAAAATCTTTCATTTTAATTTTTTAATTCAAATTTTTATTTGTTTACATTTAGGTACTTGTTTTTTGTATTATAAAGGAATTTTAGCATTTATATTTTTTAAAACATTATGGTACAAGAAATTTATGTACTGGTAACAAATTTACAATATGTATGCATCATAGAAGGCCAAGAACTCTTTGTCGTTTGGAATTAGTCATAAGTGCAACAAAACCAATATTGTATTCCAGGGTATTATTTTGCATATGGATATCATTATTGATTTCTAGAGTTACACTTTTAACTCATAAGCATAAATAAGGATTAAAAACATTTATATATATATGGGCCGGCCGAGTGGCGCAATGGTTAAGTGCTGGTTTTGGGATGCCAGCGGCCCCGGTTCGGATCCCACATGCGGGCCAGTGACACTGCCCTCTACAGCTAACAACAGCTCCACCTGGAGCTGGGCTGTGCGAGCCCCTGTGATGGTGTGGGCTGCAGCCCCTGCTGCAGTGGGCTGCCATAGGCTACAGTGAGTGGCCGGCAGCCAACGTGAGCGGCTGGCAGCCAAGCGTGAGCTGCCAATAGCCGCAGTGAGCGACATCCAGAGGCCAGCGACTGATCTGCCTCATCCGGGAAGAGCGCAATGACGATACCAACAGTGAAGCAACATCCTCCGCAACTAAACTGAAGAACAAAAAGACAGCAACTTGTCTGTTTCCCTTCCCTGATTCCCCAACGCTGTTCCCCTCCACCAATTCCCCAATAAAATCTTTAAAAAAAAACAAAAAAAAAAAAAAACATTTATATAGATACAGAATTAGTACTACCCACATATAATGCACATCCTTATTTTTCTCTTACAAATTTGGGCAAAAAAGGGCGCATTATACATGGCAAAATATGGTATTTGCAATTCATATGCCTTATAAGTGATTAATATCCCAAATGGGTAGATAGATAACTACAACTACTACTACTACACCTCGAAGACAAAAGGGACAAACAACCCAATTAAAAAATGGACAAGGACTTGATTCCTCCTAAAATAGATATACAATGGCCGATATAAACACCCGAAAAGACGCACAACTTCAATAGTCATTAGGGAAATGCAAGTCGAAATAACCATAATGAGATCAAACTTCACATCCACTAGGATGGCTATTACTAAACACACACACACTAACAAGACAGAAAATAACAAGTGTTAGTGAGGATGTGGAGAAATTGCAACCCTTGGGAGCTGCTGGTGTGCATGTAACATGGTGCAGGTCCTGTAGAAAGCCCTTTGGTGGTTCTTCAAAAACCTAAACATAGAATGATCATATGACCCAACAATTCCACTTCTAGGTATATATCCCCCCCAAAATGAAAACAGGGACTCAGATATTTGTACATGAATGTTCATATCAGTATTATTCATAATAGTCAAAAGGTAGAAATCACCCAACAGATGAATGAAGAAACAAAATACGGAATATACATACAATGGAATGTTATTCAGCCATAAAAAGGAATGACTTTCTGATACACATTACATTGAAAACATGCTCAATAAAATAAACCAGTCACAAAAGGACAAATATTGTGATTTCACTTTTATTAGTATCTAGAACAGGGAAACTCATAGAGCAGAAAGTAGAATAAAGGTTACCAAGAACAGGACGATAGGAAAATGGGGAGTTATTGCTTAATGAGTGGAGTTATTGTTGGGCAATGACAAAGTTTTGAAAATAGATAGTGGTGATGGTTACACAACATTGAATGTACTTAATACCATTGAGGTACACTTAAAAATTGTTTAAGTGGGGCTGGCTGAGTGGCGCATTGGTTAAGAGTTGGCTTGGGACGCAAGCTCTGAGCAGCAGGACCCCAGTTCGGATCCCACATGAGGGCCAGTGACGCTGCACCCTCTACAGCTAAGATGGTGAACAACAGCTCAACCTGGAGCTGGGCAGCTGTGAGTCCCCAGCGATGGTGAAGTCTGTAGCCCCTGCTGCAGTGGGCTGCTGTGAGCTACTATGAGTGGCTGACAGCCAGTGTGAGTGGCCAGCAGCCCGCGTGAGCTGCCGTGAGTTGCCGTGAGCGGCCGTCCAATGGCTGGTGACCAACCTGCCTCAGCCGGGAAGTGCTCAATGATCACAATACCAACATGGGCCAGTGAAGCAGCATCCTCAACAATACTGAGGAACAAAAGGACAGCAACTTGTCTGTTTCCCTTCCCTGATTCCCCAATGCTGTTCTCCTCCCCCCAATTCCCCAATAAAATCTTTTAAAAAAAATTGTTTAAGTGGTATACTCTGTTAAAGATATATATAATGTTTCTACAGTAAAGCAAAGACAAAATCTATACCAAACTGAGACTTTTTCTTCAACCAGTCAGAAAGATTAAAAGAGCTTGTTTTCATTATTTAGGTCAATGATGCTGTCTGGCTCAGCATGATTGGGAAGACTGGGGAAGCAAACTACTAAGTAAGCTCACCCAAATGTAACTATAAAACCAGAATACTTACCCACAGTTTATAATGAGAAACAGAATTGTCAGTAGGTCCAACCCTTTGTTCAAAGCTGTATGTATTGTAGATGGAAACGCCTAACTAGATAGGGATTTCCCTGCTAGTTGGCCAGGTGCCAGAGACTGCAGCACGGAATCAGTTGTTTCAGGGGCCCCTTTTCCCTACCTCCTCACCCAGGACTTCAGTAAACCTCTAAAACACTCCTTTGGCCACAAGCTTCTGGGATTTCCAGGGACGCCCAACACCAGTGCGCTCCCAGCCACCGATGAAGCTGATATAGAGATGTTGGGAGCCTACGGGAATGGAAGGTCTCCAGGTGCAGGGCAGAGGAGGACCTCCGTCCCACCTGGAAAAATGATGACCCCTGGCTGCAAGGGAAGTGAGGAGCGGGTTCTGCACTGGGAGCCCAGCGAGTCCCTGGAGGTGACCCCACGCCAAGATGGGTAGCGGAAAAGGATGCCTCCGGTGGGAGTGCGCAGCCTACTTTCAGATAGACCCTTAAAAGGCCCCTGAAATGGAAAGCCCGGGACAGCCCACTTAAACGAGGGAGATGCTAGAGCTAGAGATAGATACAGAAATCTTGCTATGGGAAGAATGTGTATCTGTATATGCACATACATATAATGTATATCTCCTTATCTCTGTCTCTATCTTTCTATCTTGGAGTGTAGGAAGGAGGCTTTTCCTACCATTGATTTTATAACACCGTAGACTACAAAAAAACAAAAACAAAAACTTTGACCATGTAAAAATGAAACCAGTATAACAACAAAATAAAAAGATGTCACAGTCAAAAGACGAACCACGGAATATTTGTAACATAACAAAAAAAAGGCGATTTTCTTTCATTTACAAAGCATTCATACAAGAGAATAAGGGAAAAAAACCATGGGATCTAATTGTGAAAATGCAAACGACATCTTGTTTACAGAAACTTAAATGCAAATGGCTAATGAAAATATGAAAAGATGCCTAATTTTGTTCATAATATACACCTCAGAATTGCTAAAAAAAAAAAAAAATGTCACTTTCCACCGGAATTAACAGTGGTGCAGTCTTTTTGGAAGGTAAATTGGCAATGTGTATCAATATTTTAGATGCACAGAACCTTTGTGATAATTTGCTAAGAGTTTGCTTTTTTTTTTTTTAAGATTTTATTGGGGGAATTGGGGGAGGGGAACAGACAAGTTGCTGTCTTCTTGTTCTTCAGTCTAGTTGTGGAGGACGTTGCTTCACTGGCCCATGTTGGTATCGTCATTGCGCTCTTCCCGGATAAAGAGTTTGTTTTAAAAATATATTCAGGGCTGGCCGAGCGGCGCATTGGTTAAGAGCTGGTTTTGGGATGCCAGTGGCCCTGGTTCGGATCCCACATGTGAGGGCCGGTGACACTGCGCTCTACAGCTAACAACAGCTCCACCTGGAGCTGGGCTGTGCGAGCCCCGGCGACAGTGTAGGCTGCAGCCCCTGCTGCAGTGGGCTGCCATAGGCTACAGTGAGTGGCCGGCAGCCAGCGTGAGCGGCCAATAGCCACAGTGAGTGGCTGTCTAGAGGCCGGCGACAGAGCTGCCTCATCCAGGAAGAGCACAATGATGATACCAATGTGGGCCAGTGAAGCAACGCCCTCCACAGCTAGACTGAAGAACAAAGGACAGCAACTTGTCTGTTCCTCTTCCCGGATTCTCCAACGCTGTTCCCCTCCCCCATTACCCAATAAAATCTTAAAAAAAAATATATATATATATATATATTCATTAAAAACACGTAAGCAACAATGTAGCAAAAATAGAAGAAACAACCTAAACGTCCATTAGGGGACTGATAATAATATTCATAGCATGAGCTCATTTCTATACATTTTTTAGTTGTCTTCAATCTAGTTGTGGAGGGCACAGCTCTTTGGCCCATGTGGGAATGGGACCGACAACCTTGGTGTTATGAGCCTGCCTTCTAACCACCTGAGCTAATGCCACTCCAATTTCTATACATTTTTAAAGGATGGATATATGCCCACTATAGGCATAATTTTTTTTTTTTGGGGGGGGTGAAGGATGTCTTTGATTAGAAGTATTAGAAGGTTAAGAGTTCCTCCCATGTTATTTTATTTTTTAAAATTTCATCCATTCGTTAATATTAAGCGCAAATCTAATTCCTTCATGAAAAAAGTTCCTGCTTCATCTTCATCCTTCTCATACTATGTCATGGCATTTACTTGAGTCTACCTTTTATTTGATTAATTTATTATATCTGCCTGGATGAGATGGCTGTAGCCTAAAAATAGACAGCAGTAGTTAAGAATTCAGGCTAGGACACAGGCTGACTTAGATTAGAATCTGGATTTTGCCCTCTGTGTGTCCTTGGCTAAGTAACTTAACCTTTCTGAACCATTTTAGCATATGGGAGGCTCTAAGCACCTACCACAGGGGTTTGTTGTGAGCACACAATGAGATAATCTACGTGTTGAGCACAGCATTTGGCACTGAAGGAATGCTCAATAAATGTTAGCCAATATTATACATTCCTGGAGGACAGATACAGTTTCTCAGACTTTTCAGAATTTAATATATCTCGGATTCTTTCCTGTTGCTCTTCACTTCCCCCAGTATCCAGAAGCCAATCTGAGTTCATTTAGGATTGGAAAGCACAGTTTGCTGGAATGAGTGAAGTCAAAGGCCTCAGGTACAACTCAGAGTACGGCCAGCCGCCCTACCTAGGTTCAGGAGGAAGGGAGAGGATGATTAAACACTTTCCCACTGCTGAAAAAAAATTAAAAAGTGCTTGACTCCCTGATGGTGGGCTAATTTCACATTTGAATAGCATCATTGTTATTGGCTTCTTTTCCCCACTCTAATCCATTGTTCAACATCTCCTTGATTCTTAGATGAAAACTTTCCCAAGTGTATCTTCCTCCATTATAATAAACACAAAGTCTTGAAGGGAGTTAAAACGGTTGCTATGATTTACCAGAAAAAGAGGAAAGGCTTGGTAAATATGCGAAGATAAAGAATCAAGAAACCGAACATTAAGTTAATACTGGAAATAAAAAGAGAGAATAAATTTTAAAGAGAAATTTTTAAATGAGCAAGATATTTCTTTAGTTAGAAAACACGTTTTGTTCATAAGGTATTTGTAAATAATGTTTTGAATGCTAACTTATTAACATTTAATATTTATATAACAATTAATTAAGAGTTTATAAAATATTTGCATTTACATATCATCTGATCCCCCAAGTCCCTGAGGGAGGCTGAAAAAATACTATAAAGATTTTACTTTTTTTTTTTTTTTTTTTTAAAGATTTTATTGGGGAATTGGGGGAGCGGAACAGCGTTGGGGAATCGGGGAAGTGGAACAGGGAACAGACAAGTTGCTGTCTTTTTTTTGTTGTTCAGTCTAGTTGCGGAGGATGTTGCTTCACTGGCCCATGTTGGTATCGTCATTGCGCTCTTTCCAGATGAGGCAGATTGGTCTCCGGCCTCTGGATGGTCGCTCACTGTGGCTATTGGCAGCTCATGCTGGCTGCCAGTCGCTCACGCTGACTGCCGGCCACTCACTGTAGCCTATGGCAGCCCACTGCAGCAGGGACTGCAGCCTACACCTTCGCCAGGGCTCGCAGCCCAGCTCCAGGTGGAGCTGTTGTTAGCTGTAGAGGGCAGTGTCACTGGCCCTCATATGTGGGATCCGAACCGGGGCCGCTGGCATCCCAAAACCAGCTCTTAACCAATGTGCCACTCGGCCGGCCCAAGATTTTACTTTTTAAAAATAAAGTTATTGGGGCCAGCCGAGTGGTTCAGTTGGTTAACAGTTAGCTTAGAGTGCAAGCTCTGAGCAACAGGGCCGCTGGTTCTATTCCCACATGGGCCAGTGATGCTGCGCTCAAGCTGAGCTGTCAGCAGGTAGCAGGATGGCTCAGCTGGTGTAACAACGAGATTGCCTGTTCGATGGTGGGCTATGCCCACCTGCAACTAAGACTGAACTCCGTACCTTGAGCTGAGCTACCGCCCGGATGGCTCAGTGGGTAGAGCGTATACTCTTAACAACACGGCTGCTGGTTCGACTGCCGCATGGGATGGGGGCTACGCCCACCCACAACTAAGATTGAACACAGCACCTTGAGTTTAGAGGCCACGAGCTGCCGATGGGAAGCCAGATGGGGACTGGTGCCCTCCACAACAAAGATGGAAGAACAACAACTTGGCCGGTCCCCTTCCCCAATTCCCCAACACAGTTCACCTCCCCCAATTCCCCAATAAAATCTTAAAAAAAAAAAAATTAAGTTATACAACAATTACAGCAATATTAACATAATACTAAATAGATACATTCATCTAAATCCAATAAAACTGTTCAACTTGTGTCACACAAATACTGGGTTTACTGCATAGGGCAGTTGTTTGCACAAAAGACATAGCAAGAGCTATAAGGTCTATGTAGTTCACATCTACATTATTAATTATTATGAATAAATTATAATTTGGATTTAGTTTTTTTCCCCCACCTTTGGAAGAGTTCTGTGAAAGGTCATTTATCCAGGATTCTAAATATCCAAATAGTAAATTATCCAAACAAAAAACTATTCAAAAACACTGTTTTGTAATCAGTTAAAAAAGCACCTTGTAATAACAAAGGTGTTACCTCCTAGAGTACAGACACCATCCAACAGCTAGGGATGTTACTGAGGCCTTTCTTACCCATTTAATGGGAACTGGGCATTCAAATCCTAACTGGGAACACTGATCTCAAAGATCAAACTGCTATCTTACAAAGTATACATATTTTACATTCCACTCTCTCTATACACTGTAATATATATACTGTAAAGAAAAACCAAGAAATTGGATCCAGAAGATATTGGGCCTGTGACAAGCAATTATGGGAAAAAAGATTTCCATTTAGTATTCATCAAAAGACTGGATGTGCTGCAAAAAATAACTGTCAAGAGTATCTCAACTTTCGCTAGAAATATGGTTTGGGGCAATTTAAAATATATGTCAGAGTGACAAAATGATTAAATTATTCTGTTTGGATTCCAAAGAACATTTTTAAAAAGAGCACTAAATGATATTAATAACAATGACCTTGACCAACTGATGTGTGTGGCTCTGTCAGTACATGTAGTCAGAAGTTCCTATCCTGGTTGGGTCATATGATAGTGGAGAAGGCCGACTCCTGATACCAAGTATTAAGAACCCAAGGAGAATGTGATTATTCTTCAGGACTGGTGAAGACATTCAAATATCACCAGATCACTAGCTATTTAAAAGCAGTCAACAAGGCTGTAAGCTCAGTCTTTGTGAAGATGCATTTGAGTTGGTGGAAGAGCTCACACTTGATTTAGTTCCATCTCTAGCCTGGCGTAGGCCCATTTGACTTGGTTTCTGTCTTCCAAATATACAATAGAAAGGAGGTGTCATGTTATATGGACACTCATCTGCAGGATTGCATACACTAGGTTAAACATCAACAAAATAAATATTTGACATAATTTGAAATAACATGCAAGATTCTGCCAACTGTTGGCCTCTGCACTTATGTCTTAAATGAGAGTGAGTGAAGAGCTTCAAATTTGCTTTTTCTGTAATCTCAATCTTGATACACACATCTTGTTATGTTAAATGTGATTCTAAACAAAGTAGGTTGAGTGTGATTTAAACAAAGGAAGATTCCATACTATACAATTCCTAAACACAAATCAATGATTTTATTTTTTTCTTTCATCTGTTGCTCAACTCAAAAGACATCAACTCAATCCTGTGTGGGAAAAACAATTGGCTGTGCTGAGAGATAGTTTCCAAAGTGGCTTATAATTATGATCACAATTAACAAAGCATCTGTACCAATGAGGTAAGGGAGAAATTGGCTAATGAATACCAACAAGTGTACTAATAATGGCCAAAGTAGTGAGTCAGGCCTTAGGGAAGACTGAAAAAGCATGACATTTATGACTGCAGACATAAATTTGAGGGTTACACTCGTTAATAGCAGTACACTGAGAAAAAGGCTTGGCCTCCACACGCGTTCAAACCACACACCGTTCCATATATTGCTCATTGTCCCAAAAGGTCCAGTTTTCTGTCTAGAAGTAATTCAAAGCCAGCTGAAATTTTAGGAACTGCTTTAGGATTTAACAGCTTTAGGAACTGCTTCAATATTAAAGAAGCTGGAGTTGTTCATGAACCAGCAAAATTCCACTGTGAAGCATTAAAGGAATTCATAGAGGCAGAGGACTATCACCCAAATTTTTAATGATGACACAGGTAATCTTCACTAAATGAACTTTTGTCTTACCAACTCCCTTTCTAACACCCTTTGCTTTGCCCAGCGTCTCCACGCTGTAGACACTCCCGCCCATTAGTCACTTAGTAGCCGTCTCTGTTATCAGATGGACTGTCTGGGTATCACAGTGCCTGTGTTCAAGTAACCCTTTTTTTTTACTTAATAATGGCCCCAAAGCGCAACACTAGTGATGCTGGGAATTTGAATATGCCAAAGAGAAGCCGTAAAGTGCTTCCTTTAAGCGAAAAGGTGAAAATTCTTGACTTAATAAGGAAAGAAAAAAAATCCTATGCTGAAGTTGCTAAGATCTACAGTAAGAACGAATCTTCTATCCGTGAAATTGTGAAGAAGGAAAAGGAAATTCGTGCTAGTTTTGCTGTGGCACCTCAAACTGCAAAAGTGACGGCCACAGTGCGTGATAAGTGCTTAGTTAGGATGGAAAAGGCATTAAGTTTGTGGGTGGAAGACATGAACAGAAAATGTGTTCCGGTTGACAGCACGGTGTTGCGCCAGAAAGCACTGAGCCTGTATGAAGACTTCAGCAAGGGATCCTCCGGAAGGAATGACACCAAGCCGTTTACTGCAAGTAAGGGATGGTTACACAGATTCAGGAATAGGTTTGGACTGAGAAATGTAAAAATTACTGCAGAGGCTGCGGCTGCTGATGAAGCTGCTGCCACATTTCCGGCAGAGTTGAAGTTGATTAAGGAGGAAGGTATGTATGCATAGGAAAAAACAGTATATATATAGTGTTTAGTTCTATCTGTGATTTTAGGTGTCCACTGGGGGTCTTGAAATGTATTTCCCGCGGATAAGGGGGGACTACTATACATCAAAAGACTGGCTGTTTGGAAAGTTTTCTTGCCAGCAACAAAGGCTGGAAAAGACGATGTGGTCGCCACCTACCGAGGAGGAGGGGGAGGGGGAAAGGAGGGGGAGTGGGGAGAGGAAAAAATCTCAAACTCACTCGATCTTGTGCTTTACATAAACATCTCAAATCTCTGGGCTCGAGTTTTTTTAAACTTTTGAGTTTAACTTAGGTGAACAGTAATGTCTCGTTTTCAAAATCCATGAGCTAATGAAAGTTGAAAAGCAAAAATAATGGGGGTGGATGGATTTGAATAAAATTGCTTAGCGGTTGATAGAACCAAACGGGCTACAAATCAGGTTTTCTGCTCCCACTCCGTGGTTTTTCCTCAACTTTTTTTCTAAATGTCGAGTGTGAGCAACACCTCGGGGGGGGGTGCAAATAAAAATACGAGTCCCCTCCCCTTCCTCGTCCAAAGTTGGGGCAACAGTCTCTTTAGAGGCAAGCTTTCAAAACTAACAGGAGTTCTTTGTGTCCCGGAGGGTGGTGCAGGGCAAAGGAAATCCTTTGGCGGAGCACGGAGGCCGGTAGGCCGACTGACCGGCCGGCCTGGGCTCCCCGGACTTTGTCATGTTCCGGCCTCGCAATTTGCAGGGAATCTCGGGTGCAAGAATACGTGCGAGTCTTGGACGGCGGCTGAGGCCAGCTAAGCCGCCCCCGGCCTAGATTTCCACCCCTGCGCCCAGCTCCCCTCCCCCACCCGGGCCGCCGCGCAGGCCCCAGGTGCAGCCATGTTCTCGATCCCACCGCCCGCGCCTCCATTGACAGTCCTTGCCCGAGAGGGCCGGGCGCCGCGCTCTCCGCGTACCCCCGGCTTGGGGTTCGCCGACGCGACCCTTCCTGGGAGTCGTAGTCCACCGGCCCCGCCTTTACGTGAATGGGGACGAGACAGAAACTACAACTCCCGCTGGGCGGCGCTGCCGGTGCGCAAGCGCACCAAGTCCTCGAGGAACAAAAAAAATAAAAAAATAAAAAAAAAGAGGAGGAGGGTGAGAGAGAAGCTCGGAGAGCAGAGAAAAGGGGCCACCGGTCGCCCCCCCGCTTCCCCTCACGCACTCTAGCCGCGGCCGCCCGCCTGCCTCGGTTACCGCGGCCTCTCTCTCGGTCCCCTGTGATTGGATCTAGGCGCTGAGCGAGGCCCTACCGGGGCGGCCATGCGGCGGTGACAGGAGCTCGGCCGAGACGCACGGGCCCCTCGCCCTCTCACCTCCTGCCCGCTAATCGGCTCGCCTCAGCCCGCGGCGGCTTCACCGCGGCCGCAGCTCCCGCACGGCCCTCACTCGCTTCTCTTCGGCACCCCCGACCCCTGCGCTGCCCGGAGGCGGCTGCACTCGGGTGAGTCCCTGTGGCCTTATCCCCCTGTCCCCCGCCCCCGTTGCCATCGCGAGCGGGGCCTTTATTTGAGACCCCTACTCGGGGCCTGCACGGACATGAGTTTTGGGACTGTTGGCGGCCGTGTTGGGGGACCCCAGCACCCCCACCCCGGGCCGCCGGCGTTGGGGGTGGGGCAGGCGCAGATGTGGTCGCGGGGGACGACAGTTGCACGCGCGCGCCTGGGTACGCATGGGGGAGGGGTGCGCGCGCCTGCGCCGCGCGTGTGTGGGGGGGTCTCACGCGTGAGGCCCGCGCGCGAGCGAGCTTGAGGTTGCGCATACCCGGCCGCTGATTGGCCGGCTCGGGTGGTGCGGGTGCGCGCGCGGTGCCAGTCCCGAATGGTGGGGTCGCGCTCAGCCTGGTGTCTCCGGGGCTCGTGCGCCCTGGCAGCAGACGCTCTGGATTGGCCGGCGGGCGACGGGGGCGGTGCCGCGCCGCTCGGGAACTGTGGCCGGCAGGCGGGCGGGCCGGGGAGCGTGGCCCCTCCCCGTCCCCACCCCGGCCCTTCCCAGCCTGCGCCCAGGTGGAGCCCCGAGTGGGCTTTGTCCCGGCCGGCGGGCGCGCCGCAGCCCCGCTGTGCCTGTTCTTTGGGGGAAACACACACACACAATGACCGGAAGGAAAACCTCAGCCTTCAGGCCAGGAAAATAAGCCGTCTGGATTGGGCCAGCACCCAGTGGGCGTTTCAGGGGAGGAAGAAGACAAAAAAACTGACCTGTTTCCCCTTCCTCCCCCCCCTTCACTTTTGCTTATCCAAGTTTTGCCTTTATTAAAGCGAGGTTTTTTGTTTTTTGTTTTTTAGTGTTATGGTTTTGCGCTAATGTGCGGCTGAGAGTGTTCAGATGTCGGGTCCTGTTCAAGTAGTGCTCACTCCTGCGAATGCGGGGGCCCCCCCGTGCAGACTTCTCACCCTCTGCATTCAACTTTGCTGCACACAATGGCTTGACAGGCCACAGTGCCTGAGAGTAGTCTCTGGGTGTTGAGAAAACAAAAAGGGGAAGTTTGCAGATAAGAATATGCGTTAGTGTGCCCTGTGGAGGCAGGGTATTTTCCCCAGGCTAAGGCCTATGATAAGAGATGACTGATTTTATTTCCTAATACAGTAGACCCCTCCTTATCCGCGGTTTTGCTTCTTGCAGTTCCAGTTGAGGTCAGAAAAATATTAAATGGGAAATTCCAGAAATAAACAATTCATAAGTTTTACATTTCTCGCGCCGTTCTGAGTAGCGTGATGAGGCCCTGCTCTGTCCTGCCTGGGACGTGAATCATCCCTTTGTCCAGCGTATCCACGCTGTGTACGCTACCAGCTGCTCATCACTTAGTAGCCATCTCGATTTCGGTATTGCAGTGCTTGTGTTAAAGTAACACTTAATTTTCTTTAAGAATGGCCCCAAAGTGTAAGAATAGTGATGTTGGCAATTCCTATATGCCAAAGAGAAGCCGTAAAGTGCTTCCTTTAAGTGAAAAGGTGAAAATTCTTGACTTAATAAGGAAAGAAAAAAAGTCCTATGCTGAAGTTGCTAAGATCTACAGTAAGAATGAATCTTCTATCCGTGAAATTGTGAAGAAGGAAAAGGAAATTCGTGCTAGTTTTGCCGTGGCACCTCAAACTGCAAAAGTGACCGCCACGGTGCGTGATAAGTGCTTAGTTAGGATGGAAAAGGCATTAAGTTTGTGGGTGGAAGACATGAACAGAAAATGTGTTCCAGTTGACGGCAGCATGTTGCGCCAGAAAGCACTGAGCCTGTATGAAGACTTCAGCAAGGGATCCTCCGGAAGGAATGACACCAAGCCGTTTACTGCAAGTAAGGGATGGTTATACAGATTCAGGAATAGGTTTGGACTGAGAAATGTAAAAATTACTGCAGAGGCTGCGGCTGCTGATGAAGAAGCTGCTGCCACACTTCCGGCAGAGTTGAAGAAGTTGATTAAGGAGGAAGGTATGTATGTATAGGAAAAAGCAGTATACATAGGGTTCGATACTATCCAAGGTTTCAGACATCCACTGGGGGTCTTGGGATGTATCCCCTGCGGATAAGAGGGGAATACTGTACATATTTTTGCTTTGTCCATTCTTAAGCTACTGTGGTCTGCTGCCTTGTGCTTTTCTTTGGCCTGCTTCTTGGTTGGCCTTTTGGCTCACACCTGTGGGCTGGGATGAGTTTTTCTTTTCAGGCTTGTGTGCATATTTGCAATCACTTATTTAAAGCTTTCTCTTATATTGTTTGCTCAGAATTTGCTGTTTCTTCTTACATTATCCCAGCCAACTTATTTGCGCCTCCTAGGAGGGCATCTTTATTTCCTCCAGGAGTGGGTTTGGTTCTGCCTTGTTGTACACATACCTGGCCTGTTCACTAGGTATTAAATTCCTAGGTGGGTAGGGATTAAGAGCCTTTTCTGCCATTGTTTTTCCCCTTCCAGTTTACAACTGTCAAAGTGCTTTGCATATAGTAATAACAGCTAACATTTGAATATTTCTTATGTGTCTGGCATCGCTTTTAAGCCCTTAACATATGTTTTCTTATTTAATCTTCAGAACAATTCTGTAATTCTGTTTTATAGATGAGGAATAAACCTAGAGAAGCTGGATAATTCTTGAATTCACCAGCAAGTAAACCTTGACTCCAAGATTTGAATCTGGGCAACATGACTCTTAACCCCTAAGCCAGTGGTTCTCAAACGAGTGAGCCTCAGCATCCCCTGGAAGGTTTGTTAAAACACAATTGCTAGGCCCCACCCCAGACCTGATTCTGCAGGTCTGGGGTGGGGCCCTGTAATTTGTATTTCTAACTAGTTACCTGGGGGTGCTGATGCTTGAGAACCAGTCACCATGGTGCAAATTTTAAGTGAGGAAATTTTATTATAGATGTTTGCTTTTCATTACTTTAGAACTAGATCTTAAAGAACTAAAACTAATTAAAACTGATTCAAAGATTGCTTGGAGTTGCTTTATTAGCCATGATTCAATTAAAACTGATTCAAAGATTGCTTGAGAGTTGTTTTATTAGCCATGATTACAAAATTAAAAGTTTAAAAACGAAAAAGTCTCCAGTTTAAAAAAAGAGCTGTGGATTTTTAGAGTAAAATTAGGAACCTAATAATCTTGGCCTTTGTCCCCCCACTCTTTAATTTATTAATACATTCACAACACAGGCATTTATATCCTTCCAGAGATGCCTAAAGCATGCCATCCCCACCTCTCAGTATAAAGTCTAGGAACCCGGAACAGGTGAGGTGATATGCCTGAGCTTGGCACTGAGATAGGTTGCGCCAGGCGGGGGCTGGCAGAGCAGCCAGAGCCTCAACCCCCTCTCCTTCTCCCATTTCCCCAGCCCTTTGCACCTCCAAGGATTTGGCTTGCTTTTAAGACGACTACAGAGACTTTGTCATTAAAATGTAGGCTTTTGGGTTCTTTTTCTTGAGGCACAAGTCTTTTTGAGAAAGACTTAGTTTTTCTTAATTGTAATGGATTTCTCAATAAATTAGGTAGGAGGAATGGGACTAATTTACAATTCCATTCTGTCATTTTTGATGATCCATAGGGTGATGGCTATTGATGTCGTGTTCCAAAATATAAAATATAAAAGGCCCCTAGTCTAGGTCGTTATTATCTATAAGAGCAGTTAAAAAAAACACTGAACTTTTGCTGTTACTACTGGTGACTAACCTGTGTGCATTGCATCCCACCTAATTTAGTTCTACTATAGTTTCATTCTTCACTGAAACTGAGTTTTTAAATACTGCAGTCCTCTGAACGGTTGTGGTTATAATTAACATGAAATTGTCTTAACCTTTGGGTTAGACAGATGATAACTGATTTTTATGTCTGTCTAGGGGAAAGCATTTTTTGAAGAGTGGTTTAAGAAGTAATACTATGAGGATGTTATTTCACTTTTCCAAAATGCATTAGAATCAATAATTGTTAAGATTTTTATTAATAGCAGTCTACTAAAGATCATTCATAGCATCTTGCTTCAAAAGCTGTATACATTTATTTGGGTTAAGCTTATTCATTGTTACTAACTGAAAGAAAGTAGAAAATGCAGTTAATCAGTTCATGATAATTGTAGAGTTGAGATTTACTAATCAATGGGCTTAAAATGGCAGCATAGCAATATGAAGAATAATATTTGATTAACCAATGTATAGCCCAGGCTTCCTGCCTGGGGGAATAAAATTAAGAATTAGTATTTTAAAGGATGTATGTAAACTGGAATAATTATGGATAAATCAGAAGTGTTGAGGGTATTATCTTTTTTTTTTTTTTTTGAAGATTTTATTGGGGAATTGGGGGAGGGGAACAGACAAGTTGGTGTCCTTTTGTTACTCAATCTAGTTGCGGAGGACATTGCTTCACTGGCCCATGTTGGTATTGTCATTCCGTTTTTCCCGGATGAGGCAGATCGGTCGCCAGCCTCTGGATGGTAGCTCACCGCAGCTATTAGCCGCTCACGCTGGTTGCCGGCTGCTCACTGTAGCCTGTGGCAGCCCACTGCAGCAGAGGCTGCAGCCCACACCATCGCTGGGGCTCGCACAGCCCAGCTCCAGGTGGAGCTGTTGTTAGCTGTAGAGGGCAGTGTCACTGGCCCTCATATGTGGGATCCGAACCAGGGCTGCTGGCATCCCCAAACCAGCTCTTAACCAATGTGCCACTCAGCCGGCCCTTGAGGGTATTATCTTGATATTCTTCATTTTCCATGTTTTCTTCTTTCTGCCTTTCCCATTTTCCTTTTGTCCTTTACTAGAACTCTCATGACTACAGTTTCCCTTTTTTTGATTTTGTTTTTCTTTTTTTCCATTTTTGCTTTCTACAATTCTTATTTTAGTATTCCATGCTTGTTTCTGGCAGTACTGCTCTGCTGTTTCCCACTTTGGTCTCATGGGAAAGTAGGAGAGAGTTTGGTGTAGTCATGGATTGTCAATTGATGGGAGGATTTAGTTGTAACTTGATTAAATGCTACAGAGGATTTTTAAAGAATTAGTTTATTTAAAAAGTGTGACAAGAGTCAAAATGAATTTATAATTGAGAGATGAAGCATTGCTTAGGAGATAAGACACAGGTTCTGAAATCAGACTGCCTGGATTCAAATCCTGGCTCTTGCCACTTCCTGGTTGTGTTACCTTGAGCAGTTCACTTTGTATCTTTGTGTCTCAGTTTCCCTATTTAAAAAAAATGGGATGATGATACTAGAACCTGTGTCTGTTTTACAGTTGTGACGACAGAATGAGTTAAAGTGCTTAGGATGGTATCTGGTGTACAGTAAGCATAAATATTAGCCATAAAATACTATTTTTAACACTCTTGAGAAATTTAATTACTAAGGAAATAAAAATTTTACTAGTAATACTGACTACAAGGTTAATCTCCAGAGATTGTGCAGACGATAAAGTCTGAAGGCAAGGACTTGTTCTTCCTGAGATTTCCCTCTTGTGACTGTTAAATTCTTTTTGTTTTTGTTGTATGGCAAGGGAAATAATGTTTTTTCCCCCTTAAAAAGTACCATGTATGATTATATTATGGTATAATTTTAGAAGAGTAGTGGAGTTTGGTCCTATTGTATTTAGGGTATCTGGTTAAAATGAGCCCTGGTTAGGGCCGGCCGAGTGGCATGATGGTTAAGAGCTGGCTTGGGATACCAGCGGCCCCGGTTCGGATCCCACATATGAGGGTCAGTGACACTGCCCTCTAAAAAAAATAAAAATAAATAAAATAAAATGAGCCCTGGTTAGTAGACAGAACCTATACATTTCTTTTTTTTTTTTTTTTTTTTTAAGAGGGCAGTGTCGCTGGCCCTCATATGTGGGAGCCGAACCCGGGCTGCTGGCATCTCAAGCCAGCTCTTAACCACTGCACCACTTGGCCAGCCCCTTACAATTCTAATATATATATGTATAATGTATTATGGAGACTGATGTCTATCTTGCTGATAGTGAATTTAAAATTGAAATAGCCTCTGGAACTGGTTACCCAACAGATAAATTAATCTATTTCTGTCTTCAACTATAGTAAGTCCTTGACTTACGAACATTAGAGTTGCGAACTTTCAGATACCAACGGACTTCACGTTACTAATGTTCTAATGTTCGTAGATGCGAACAGATCGCAGAAGTAGGTCATGTGTCTGCCAGACATTGTCACGGTTGTGCTGCTGTGTGCTTACTGTCCAGTGCGATAGTATACAGCAGTACAGTGCTCAGTCAGAGCCCAGGATGTCCGGAAGCGAGGGGAAAAGCAGTGGGGATGTGGAGGGGACTGCTAGGAAGCACAAAGCAATAACCATGGAAACAAAAGGGAAAATAATTGAGAGATTGGACCGACGCAAAAAGATGGTAGACATCGCTCGTTCTTATAACATGAATTGTTCAACCATTGGCTTTACATTGTGTATTTGTGTCAAAGGTGTATAAGGCTCACTTTGTCGAGTCCAATTCTCCCTGAAAGGAACTCATTCGCAAGACTTACTGTATTGTAAGGTTTAGAGATAGTGCCTTCTTCCCCCACTGGGGATATTGATATATTTGAGACAGAAACTAGTAAAGAGTTGAAGGTAGTTGCAATTTCTTTGCTTTTATAGGGCAATTAAAGGAGCTAAGAAAAGCTTAGCTATCTTATTTGTGTCGAGCCTCACTCAGATGTTTTTACTAGAAATTGACAGTTCAGCTGATGAAAGCTGAGAAAAGATTGCTTCTGTATTGTTATAATTTGTTATATTTAGATAAAGCTCTTACTGTTGACTACAACGTAAATGTGAATAGACTTTTGTCTAGATTGGGTTTTCAGACCAAAATTGGTTTAAAGAAAATGAGGTATTGGAACTGAGCTCAAGTTAATAAATAGTCTTGGTCTCAGACTTTAAAACACTTAGATTACATTATTTTAGTTGCGAAATGATAATTTGACAAAGGAGGATGACAGCATGTATTATGCCTCCTTTGTACATGAGGAGAGAACAGAGAAACGGATTCTAGAACCTGACCCAATTAGTTTAAAATTGGCTAAAGGGGTAAAAGGAGATCCATTAGCTTCACTTTGTCCTTTTGGTCTTTTTCTTTTTCTTTTTTGAGTTTTTTTCTTATTTTTTTTTTTTTTGAGGACAGTGTCCCTGGCCCTCATAAGTGGGACCCGAACCGGGGCCGCTGGCTTCCCAAGCCAGCGCTTAACCACCGCGCAACTGGGCCGGCCCTGAGTTTTTTATTTTTTTTATTTTTATTAGTTCAGGTGTACAAAATGTTCTTTCTTTTTCTTATTTGCCATTTTAAGCATCTTTTAATTCAGTGGCATTAATTACATTTAGTGTTGTTAAAACCATCATCATTACTAAAATCTCATCACCCCAAATAGAAACTCAGTACTCATTAAGCAATAACTCTCCATTCCTCCCTCCCCCAGTCCCTGCTAACCTCTAGTCTACTTTCTGTCTCTATGAATTTGTCTATTCTAGATATTTCATGTAAGTGAATCATACAGTGTTTGTCATTTTGTGTCTGGCTTATTTCCCTTAGTATATTGTTTTCAGAGTTCATCTGTGTTTTAACGTGTATTGGAACTTCATTCCTTTTATGCCTGAATAAAGTTTTTTTGTTTGTTTTTGTTTTATTGGGGAATTGGGGGCGGGGAACAGCGTTGGAGAACCAGGGAAGGGGAACAGACAAGTTGCTGTCCTTTTGTTCTTCAGTCTAGTTGTGGAGGACATTGCTTTACTGGCCCATGTTGGTATCGTCATTGCTTTCTTCCCGGGTGAGGCAGATCTGTTGCCGGCCTTTGCACGGTCGCTCACAGTGGCTCACGCTGGCTGCCAGCCACTCACTATAGCCTATGGCAGCCCACTGCAGCAGGAGCTGCAGCTATGCCGTCCCGGGGACTCACAGCAGCCCAGCTCCAGGTGGAGCTGTTGTTCACCATCTTAGCTGTAGAGGGCAGTGTCACTGGCCCTCATATGTGGGATCTGAACCGGGGCCGCTGGTGTCCCAAGCCAGCTCTTAACCAGTATGCCACTCGGTCGGTCCCTGAATAAGGTTTTTTTGTATGATATACCACATTTTATTCATTCATCTGTTGGTGAACATTTAGGTTGTTTTTATCTTTGGCTGTTATGAATATTGCAGCTGTGAACATTGGTGTACAGTATATTTTGAATCCTTGTCTTCAGATCTTTTGTGTATATACTTAGGAGTGGAATTGCTGGGTCATTGTTTTTTTCTTCTTAATACTTTCTTTGGGGCCGAAGTATTTGGATGGGTCAGAACAAATCTCTCAATAGTAAAGAAAATCCTTGTAAAATGAGTTTGGCCTTTTGTGAAGATTAAATTTGTGTCTGCCATTTCTACCGTGAATACTTATTTCTTTGAAGAGGTTCTTTATAGTGTTTTTAAAAAAAATTGTGGTAAAATATACTTACCATTTTAATAATTTTATGTGTTCAGTTTAGAGGCATTAAGTACATTCACATTGTTGTACAACCATTACACCATCCATCTTCAAAACTTCTTCATCTTCCTAAACTGAAACTGCCATTAAACAATAATCTCCACTCCCCCCTCCACCTGGTCCCTGGCACCCAACATTCTAGTTTTTGTCTCTATGAATTTAACTATTTTAGGTACTTCATATAAGTGGAATTACATGGTATTTGTTCTTTTGTAATGTTTATTTCACTTAGCATAATGTCCTTAATGTTCATCCATGTTGTAGGATATGTTAGAATTTCCTTTTAATCCTCACAGTGACTTTTTTTTTAAAGTAGTTTTATAGTATGGCAAAGGAAATAATTTTAAAAAAACCTACTTATAAGATTGGCCCGGTGGCTCAATTGGTTAAGATTGCGAGCTCTGAGCAACAGGGGTCTCCTGTTTGTTTCCCACATGGGCCAGAGAGCTGTGCTCCAGCTGAGCTGCTGCTGAGCTGGTGAGAGCGTGTGTTCTTAGCAGCCAGGTTACCTGTTCGACACCCATATGGGATGGCGAGCTACCAAGAAACGTTGTGGGTGCTCCTGAATAGCTATGTTTTTTTATTGTTTGTTTTTCAAGGACATTGTTTTGGCTACTGTGGAACTCAGAATTGAACTTGTGATCCACTAATTGGGCAGATCTTTCCTTGCCTTCATTTTTGTTTTGTCATCCTTCCCTTTACCAGACTTAAAAAAAAATTAGGTATTTTTGTTTGCTCTCTCAACATTTTTATGGATATGAGGTGGAGAAGGGCATAAAGTTTTAAGTATAAATGTAGCACAGTTGCAGATAATGTCAAATTTTAATCCTTCAAATATATTTTGTTTCTTTTTGAGGGACCACTTGGTTTTTATTGATATAAATGCCAGCTTTATTTCAGCACATAGAAATGAAGATTTTAGTGTCTTAAAATGTAAGCATAACCTGCTATGAAAACTTAAAAGCCTTGACTTAAAAATCAATCTTTATTAAAGGTTTGTCATAGGGATTTCTTATTTTATTTTTAAGCATTTGCCTTTATATATAGAAAGTTAAATGAATTAAAATGGGCTATCTGACTCTATTTTTCGTGTCTGCTGAAATGTATATGTTAAGTATGTATATTAATATATACTAATGTAAATTTGTTATTAAATATTATGGAACATCTGAATGAAACCTCAACCTAATTGATTTCCCGTTGGAAAGTACCCTGTTTTATTGATTGATGTGTAGTCTGTAGAATTTTACTTGATAACCTTTAGGTTGTTTATACTTTTGGACATATTTACCTTTATGAATTTCCAATCACTCCCTCCTTACAATGCAAGAAGAAAGAAAAACAGTCCATTTCCAGTTTTATGTAGCTAATAGAGACAAATTGTAATTAGTAATCTACTATTTAATGTCCTTTGCTCTACTACCAATTCTAACGTTCAGAACACCTGTAACAGAAAAAGCAGCAAAAGACTTAAAAACCTATGAGAAAAGACAAAAGCAGGAGAAATTTTAATTTGCTTAAAAGTTATCTTGGAATACTTTTAAACTAACAAAATACAGTTGACCCTGGAATAACATGGGTGTTAGGGACGTGTCAACCCTGGCAGTTGAAAATCCACTTATAACTTTTGACTCCTCACCAAAACTTAACTACTAATAGCCTGACTAGAAGCCTTACTGAAAACATAAACAGTTGATTAACAGGTATTTTGTATGTTACATATATTATATACTGTATTCTTAGAATAAAGTAAGTTAGAGAATAGGAAATGTTATTAAGGAAAGCATAGGGAAAAGAAAATACATTTTTACAGTATTGTATGTACTTATTGCAAAAATTCTGCATGTAAGTGGATGCATGCAGTTCAAGCCATGTTGTGGAAGGGTCAACTATAGCTTTAAGAACAGTAAACAAACAAAATATCCCACATAGAGACCCCATTCAGTTTTACCAAATGTCACCTGATAGCAGAAGGGTCTAACCAGGATCATATTTTCACCCAGTTGCCTTGTCTGCAATATACTTCACTTTAAAACAGTTCCTCAGTCTTTGAGTTTCATGCCCTTGATCTTTTTGAAGATTACAGGGCAGTCATTTTATAGAGTGTCTCTCAACTTGAATTTGTCCAGTGCATTTTGAGCTAGAATATCACAGTGTTCTCATTGTTCTGTTGGGTTGAACGTGAATGTTGATCACTTGGTTAAGATGGTGTATGCCATCTTTTCCTTTGTTAGTATTTTGTGTGGCAATACTTTGGGATAATGAATAGAATATATCTTTTTTTTTTTTTTTTAGAATTGAGGAATCCTACTTTTTTCTCTTTAAGGCTGGGAATTTTTATATTTTTATTTTTTAGAGATGACTGTTAGTGCATGGACTTAGAAATTCCATTAGAGTTGTTGTCTAAGTCCTTGAAAAGGTAATGTTTTTCTGAGATTTAGATATTGTGAAAAATGTTAAAAATTGGATTAAATTTTACTAAGAGAGTTAGATCTTGATTAGATTCTATTTAATAATTCTGTGATCTTGGGCAGTTTACCTTGTTTTTTCATTGTCAGCTCTTTTTATGTTTAAAAAGGGTCTGCTGGGCTGGCCAAGTGGCTCAGTTGGTTAAGAGCTTGCTCAAGAGTGCGAGCTGAGCTCTGAGCAACAGGGTTACCCGTTGGATTCCTGGCCTGAGCTGAGCTGCCAACAGGTGGCAGGATGGCTCAGCTAAAAAAATAACAAATAAACAAAATAAAAACATAAAAAAGGTCTGCTTTGTATAATGTATCAGGCAGATGTTACCCTTTTATAATAAACACACCAACATACTAAGTTAATTTCTTTGGTATCGTTCAGAAGACAAACCAGTAGAGTCAATGAATAACTTTAAACATTTTCTATAGAAGCTACTAAGTGGACATAATTAGAACAAATGGTAGTATGTTGAAAAAAATTGAAGATATTTATAAATTCTGTGTTCAAAATCTGAACTGAATGTACTAAACGTTTACTGACATTTTAGGGATGAATATTTCCTTTCCTGAAAAACAGATTCATTAGTACTTAGTAATTACAGCTTGGACATGGTGGTATTTAAGTACTATTAATTTTAGAGGTAGAAAAATTTGGGCATCCTAAAAGATTGCCATAATATAGTATTACATGATAATCTGAATAATTTTAATGCGACTGAACCTTGTTCAAAATGAAGTCAGCTGATTCACCTATTAGATCCTTTCCATTTATTTTAGGAACCATCTTAGGACAAAATGTGTAACGTCTTAGATGATGAATTTTAACTTTCTCAGTGATTTTGAAGAAATTTCTTTTATAAATAAGTATATTTTAAAAGTTTGTGCGCTGGCTTGGGAAGCCAGCGGCCCCGGTTCGGTCCCCCATATGAGGGCCAGTGACACTGCCCTCAAAAAAAAAAAAAAAGTTTGAGATCCCATTTTCAATTAGAATTAAGTGATACTTGAAGTTTTATACTTCTCACAAGGTATTTCTGTTACTGTATATATTTAAGATTATGATGATGCTTTTAGTCATTAATTTTGTTGAAACGTGGCTTTACTGGTTCTTAATAAAATGAATTGGTAAATTTGAGTTTTACTTCATATACAGAAAATAACCTGAGACTAGATCTCAAAGAATGGAGACAACTGGAAGACTAAAGAACCAAGGAAGAGATAGTTTATCTTAAAACCTGGCCCAGAAAGAGAACATCTAAAGCACAGGAAAGTCACACTGCAATTTTTGGAATAGAG
This sequence comes from Aselliscus stoliczkanus, assembly GCA_033961575.1. Lineage (NCBI taxonomy): Eukaryota > Metazoa > Chordata > Mammalia > Chiroptera > Hipposideridae > Aselliscus > Aselliscus stoliczkanus. The sequence continues at coordinate 15,585,179 of CM066728.1, read as the reverse complement.
GTTAAAACTTAAATCTGGATAGAAGATATTCCTGGTAAAAGTTTTCCCAACACGCCCCACCCTCCCTTTCAGCCTGTTAATATAGAATTGAATACCATTACCTGTCCTTCATATACTTCTGTAGCCTTCCATGGATAGTATCCTAGTTGTAGGTATTTTAGCTTATTTTGAAGACTTCGTCAGTTTTAATGGATCCACATATCTGTGGTTTTAGTGATTACGGCACTAGTACAAAACATTGAATTAGGAAAGTTACTGATTTTTGCCATCTTGAACTTTATTTTATATACTTAAGTAAATGTACAGGGTAGATCTTAATTGCTTATTAGAAGTAAAAATAACTGAGATAACCTCAGCGTCTGCAGAAAATTGTATACATACATTTTTTTCACAAGAAGAGAAAATGATTCTGGTGCCTTGATCAGTTTAAATCTACTCCCTCTTAGTTGAGAGTGGGTCTTGGGTCTTGGATTTTAAGTTTTACTAAGTTAAACTGTTGTTTAAACTCACTTCTCACGGCTGTTTATCACCACTCTTAAAGGCTATATGTTTGCCTGATAGTGCCTGTCAGCAGTGTGTTGTGACCTAAGTTATGTGTTCATCTAGACAATTGTTCTATAACACATTCATGTTGTTCTTTGAACCAAATCCTTTATTTTCTTTGTAGAATGTGACTGATGTTGATATATAAACTACTCCTTAATGTCAACCATAATCTTTGCTTCATGGACAAAAAAAGATACAGTTTTGCTTTAGTTTGTTTATGAGGAGTGGCAGTTAATGTACTGCCTCATAAAGATTGCCTAGTGTTACAGTTTTGATCGCAATATATTTATTCACTTTGGGTTCTTTTTTTAACCTGCTTTTCTTTGATTATTATTGTGCATGAAAGAGGTAACTTTCGAATTTGGAGATATGGATTCTAGTCCCTTGTTATAAAATTAATTGCATGATCTTAGCAAGATGGCTAATCTTTCTAGGATGGGCTTCTCATTTATAAAATAATAGAACAAAGTGGTTGCACTAAAATATCTTGAATTTTCTTTTTGATCTAAGATTGTATGTTGTAAGGTTGAAATGGAAAGGTATTTATTGAAAATAACATAATAGCACAAAAAAGAAAGAGTGCATGAATGTAATAAAAAAACAAGATTAGTGTTATGGTATTTCCTCCACTTACCAGTCTGACCTGAAGCTTAATGTGAAGTGGAAGTATGTTGAAAATTTAGTAATATTTTAGGGATCAGCATAATAAAAAATATTAAGAACATCAGTTTTTTTTTTTGTTAGAGTGATGATAGCGTGTGTGAAAATCTTCAAGAGCTCTCTGACAAACCATAATTTTTATTTTGCATTAACAGCAGGATCAGTAAATTAAAAGCAGAAATATGGTCAAGTGAAAAAATTTATAGGGAATTAATTATTGGCATATTTTGAGGTAGAACAGATCAGAACAGTAAGGACACAGATAAACCTAATCCTTGAAATGGATCTCCAACAAGAAATACAAGAAGATTTTAAAGAATGGCTGGAGTCTGTTTTCAGAGAGATAAAAGAAGACCATTGCATCTATTAAACAATAGCCAACTGACCAGGATAAAAGATAAGGAAATCAAACAGGAGCAGGCCAATTAGTTAATATTTGAAACTCATAAAGAAGAATTAAAATTAAATCAGGGACACAAAAGATAAAAGAAACACACAGAATGGAAGAGTTAAACTGAAGAAAAAAATGGGAAACAAGATATAGCAGACTCAGGTGGCTGTTAATGTTTTGTCTTGGTGGCATACTTTTTCATCCCTTTTTCTCCTGATAACAGTGTTTTGAGTAGCTGCACACCTTCCTCTTCCATGTGGTTCTAGCTACACTGCTAGTCACAGTGTATCCCAGGTAGTCTAATTTTATAAGTAGTCATAGTAATTGGGCTTGGGTAGGATAAACTTGTGAGACAAACCCCTAGAACTTCTGTGCACACAGTAGCAGGAAGACATGATCGTCTTGGTTCCCTCTGGGTTGCAGTACAGAACAGGTGTTGTGAACTTACAGATTCATGCACCAGCAGGATGGCTGAGCAGTGTAAGGTGCTGCTTTCAGGTGCAGTCTCCCCTGGAGCCTTGGGCTCGAACCCCACTCCTTTCAAGATGCATGCAGCTGTCATCTCTGTTTTAGGGAAGAAGCAAACCCATCTGCTCAAGAAGTAAGGCAGGCCCACACAGAGAGGATAGAGAGAGCTCAAAATATATGTCTTGTGTTCCTGGATCTAGTTGTGTGTGGAGTCCATGCAACCTTTAGACTGAATAATTTTTTAAAAAACAATAAAAATTCCCTTTACTTGAGGTGGCTTGAATTGGGAACCTTGTAATCTAATAGTTCTGGCTAATTCATAAGTTGTTCTTGAAAGTAAAGAATATTGTAAGGTGTGGTGCCTGGAGTTGGTGGAACTAATAAGAATATTCTAAAATTATAAAGCAAAATGTTTATGAAAATACCAAAAAGATAAGATTGATAATATTGAAAGGAATTTTGGAAAGGGTAATGTGAAAAGGCTAACTGTTAAAAGAAGTCAGAATCACCTTTGCCCTGAGGGCATTTGCCAATTTCACCACATGAACTTGAGTTTTGAAAACTTTGTGAGATGAGAGGCTCAGAAATCAAAGTCCAGAATGTGCACAAAATTCGGGGGTCAAATAGGAGACCCTTCTCCTCAGTAAGCTGAAATTACAAATTGGATAAGAGTGATTGAGAAGTAAACCAGACTACATCTCTGTTTGTGGTCTGGGTTAACATCTATTTCCCAGGAGTCCAAGGAACCTGAATCCTTGAACTGGGAATATGGTGACTCCAGGTAGGTAGTATTCCCAGATGCTTGGAGGAAGCTGCCTTCATTGTAGGCCTCAAGTTAAATTTTTTTTTTTTTTTTAAATTGGGGTACAATGTGTTTTTCCAGGACCCATCAGCTCCAAGTCAAGTAGTTGTTTCAATCTAGTTGTGGAGGGTGCAACTCAGCAGCCCATGTGAGAATTGAACCGACACCCTTGGTGTTATGAGCCTGTGCTCTACCTGAGCTAACCGGCCACCTCTAAAATAATTTTTTAATATAAAGTTACCAGGACACAGTAAAAGATAAACAGGCATTCATGGTATCAAGTACCAAGAGTATGGACAAAAACCACCAGAAATAACACCTACAAAAACTTGAGATTTTTGAATCACAAGAAACTATAAAACAATTAGCTTATTATGTTTAAAGAAATACATCAAGCTTGAAAGTCTTCAAGGAGTTGGAAATTATAAAATGTGACACAACAATAAATAGAAATTCTAGATATGAAGATTACAAACAATAAAAAACCCACTTATTCTCTGTTTATCAGCAGAATAAGCACAGATGAAGAAAGAATTAGTGAAATGGAAGATAAGTTAGAATCAAATTTAGTTCAGAGAGAAAAACATGAGAAAAATATGCAAGAGGGTAAGAGTTATTTAAGGACTAGCATACATTTAATATGAGTCTCAGTAGGATAGCAGATAAGAGAGTGGGGTGAGACAGTACCTGAAGAGATAATAGCTGAGAATTTACCATAACTAAAGGATGGCAATCCTTAATCAAGAAGTCCAGTGAATGACAAACATGGTGGATGAAAAGAAATCTACATCTAGACACACAGTAAAACTGTACAAAACTAAAGACAAAGAAAACATCTTAAAGGGCCGGCTGAGTGGCTCAGTTGGTTAAGAGCTCGCTCAAGAGTGTGAGCTGAGCTCTGAGCAACAGCAGTTTGATACCCAGCCCGAGCTGAGTTGCCGCTGAGCTGCCAATAGGTAGCAGGATGGCTCAGCTGAAAAAAAATAAAATAAAAAATAAAAGAAAAAGAAAACATCTTAAAAACAGCGGGGCGGGGGGAATGGAGATTACTTTCAAAGATTACAGATGACGTCTGAATTGCAACAATGGAAGCCAAAAAATAATGAAATGGCCTCAATGTGCTGAAAGTAATTGTCAACCTTGATTTCTATTTCAGTAAAAATATCTTTCAAAAATAAAGGAAATTTTTATGGGCCGGCCGAGTGGTGCATTGGTTAAGAGCTGGCTTCGGACACTAGCTCTGAGCAGCAAGGCTCCGGTTCGGATCCCACATATGAAGGCCAGTGACACTGCCCTCTCCAGCTCAGATGGTGAACAACAGCTCCACCTGGAGCTGGGCTGCTGTGAGTCCCCGAGACAGCATAGCTGCAGCCCCTGCTGCATTGGGCTGCCATAGGCTACAGTGAGTGGCCAGCAGCCAGTGTCAGCAGCCAGCAGCCAGTGTGAGCTGCCGTGAGCGGCTGTGCAGAGACCAGCTACAGATCTGCCTCACCCAAGAAGAACACAATGATAATACCAACATGGGCCAGTGAAGCAACTCCTCCACAACTAGATTGAAGAACAAAAGGACAGCAACTTGTCTGTTCCCCTTCCCCGATTCCCCAACGCTGTTCCCCTCCCACAATAATTCCCCAATAAAATTAAAAAAAAAAATGAAATTTTAACAAACAAGTTTGCCATGAGGAAGACATCTTAAGGGATTAAATTCAAGCAGAAGGAAAAAGATGCACAAGAGAATGAACATTTGGTTAAATAAAAAAAAAAAAATTAAAGTGAAACAAAAATAATACATATAAAAATACAGAATTAAAAATAAGCATACAAAAGCTGAATAATTAAGATCCTACATTCATATAATAATTATCAAGTTTAAAAGAAGGACTGGGAGGGCCGGCTGAGTGGCGCGGTGGTTAAGCGTTGGTTTGGGAAGCCAGACAGCCCCAGTTCGGGTCCCACATATGAGGGTCAGTGACACTGCCCTCAAAAAAAAAAAAAAAAAAAAAAAGGACTGGGATTAAGAATTATTGACTATTTATGTGAATATGTAGTCATTATCAGACATGTAGTAATGGGCATAGGACCTAAGTAGATGATGAGTCACCCAAGAAAAAATACAAAAACTATGGAAAGTGTTTCTTTAGTAAGCAAAGAAATTCAACATTTTAGTAGTAATGAGGCATTCATTCTAATAGGTCATAGCTCTCCAAAATGTTTGTGTGACTGATAAATTTAGTATATATAAACATTTCTGGTAGCAATGTATAAAATTTGGCATTATGTGTCAAGAGCTATAAAGATGTTTATTTCAGTATTAAGAATTTTAAAATGTGGAAATAAAAAGGCAAAAGCTAACTTTACAAAGATGTTAAGAAAAATTGTGTAATTCCATTTCAATGCCAGTTGATCATTGAGGCAAGGTCACTGTACAGACAGTGGATAGGCTCTTTGGAATTTCATTAATTTATCCTAAGAATCTGTGTCCTGATGTTTCACATGCATTTTAGCCATAGCATATCATAAGACTGTACCTCTGTGTTCCTTTCTCCGGGAATGTACCTTGCTATCCTGTCCTATGGGGATGCCCTTGTATGGGCCATCCTTGGAGATGAATGCTTGCTCACATGGGGTTGGGATGGATCTTTGTATACTGGCTCATGTTCCCTTAAGTTTTTTTCCCCCTTAGTTAACTCATTCTTTTCCTATAGCTACCACCATGGTGGCCCAAGGGGTCCCAAGAATTTAAATAGGTTTACTCAACATAGTTTAATCTCTGTAGCAGGATAGGAGTTTTTGTGATGATGAAAATGTTTATGATCTTCAATATATAGTAGCCACTAGCCACATGTGGCTGCCGAGCATGTGAAATGCGCTAGCGCTACTGAAGAACTGAATTTTAAATTTTATTTAATCTTAATTAATTTAGATTTAAATAGTGATATGGGTGTATTATCTAGTGGGACACTCTTCCTATTGTTCATTGACTACTGCTTTTCGGCCTTGGATGATTGATTGCCTTAGAAAGAGACTACCTGTTTTCCCCTTTACCAAGACAGCATCAGAGATACAGTGGGGGAGGGAGTAAGTATGTGATGTTACAAATCCAGAAAACAAAGTCGTTCTCTTGTCTAACATTGGGTTTACCCTATGAATTGTCTCAGTTCAATTTTTCTTCCATTTCTGTATTTAAATGATTCAAAGGGAGAACTTCTCCTTTATGTATTTAATGTTTTATGGAGTACATGATCATTTTGGTCATTTTTCCTTTTGTTCCAAAGAACTATTACTAATGACGTTCAGAAGTACAAATTATGCCTATTTGCAGTCCTTACAATTATATGTATTTTTTTATTTTTTATTTTATTTTTTTAAAAGATTTTATTGGGGAATTGGGGGAGGGGAACAGTATTGGGGAATCGGGGAAGGGGAACAGACAAGTTGCTGTCTTTTCGTTCTTCAGTCTAGTTGTGGAGGACGTTGCTTCACTGGCCCATGTTGGTATCATCATTGCGCTCTTCTCGGATGAGGCAGATCTGTTGCCAGCCTCTGGATGTCGCTCACCCGTGGCTATTGGCAGCTCACGCGGGCTGCAGCCTACACCATCGCCGGGGCTCGCACAGCCCAGCTCCAGATAGAGCTGTTGTTAGCTGTAGAGGGCAGTGTCACTTGCCCTCACATGTGGAATCCAAACTGGGGCCGCTGGCATCCCAAAACCAGCTCTTAACCAATGCGCCACTCGGCCGGCCCTATATTTATTTTTATTTTTATTTTTGAGGGCAGTGTCACTGGCCCTCATATGTGGGACCGAACCCGGGGCCGCTGGCTTCCGAAGCCAGCGCTTAACCTCCACGCCACTTGGCCGGCCCAGCAGTCCTTATGATTGATTATAGAGCTAATTGTCCTGTTTAAATTTTTTGTTTCATGGCATGGCCTCTTTTATTCGGAGACTTCTGAGTTTTGACATGATACTATCCAGTTGATTTTTTTGTTGTTCATTTCTAGTCTCACACACACACACACACACACACACACACACACACACACACATTTAAACCTTAAAGAGACTGCATTGGTCCTGCTCCAGTGGCTTATGGAACACTGTCTCTTTTAAAGGTCTTTTTTTCTGGGCTCCCTAGATACTTCCATTTTGCTTTTCTGCTCTTATTCTTTCTCCCTCACAGGGTCATTGTCAATATTAAAAAGATGACCAGTAAAGCATCATAAGTATAATCAAGAGTTGTTTCTTTTCGTCTATCCAACTCTTATTTATTTATTTATTTTTTAGCTGATCCCTGCTACCACCTGTTGGCAGCTCAGCGGCAGCTCAGCTCGGGCTGGCATCGAACCACCGTTGCTCAGAGCTCAGCTTGCACTCTTGAGCGAGCTCTTAACCAACTGAGCCACTCGGCCGGCCCAATCCAACTCTTATTTTTAAATGAGCGGGTTCATAAAAGGTCAGAGGTGAAAGGAACGAGCATGGCAAGTGGTTGATGTAGTGTCTTTCTCTGTTCATAGCAGAGGAGCCTGGGTGCAGCCCACTGGGGGTGTAGATGTGGTTAGTGATCTGGGCAGCCCACACCCTGGCTGTCTGGGCTGCTGTTCTGTGAGGACCAGGCCTGCAAGCTCCTCACACTGTTCTAACTTAGCCTAGTGTGTCCCCTGGTGTTCGTTGGTAACACTACTGCTGTGGGAGGCAGTTTCTTCTGGGGAAGGGAGGGAGGCAGCAGTAACTGAATGAGAGGTACAGGAATGTTCCCTGAATGGTCCTGACTAAAGACTGTGCAGGGAAATGACCTCATGGGACTGGCAAAGAACAGCTCAGCCAATTTCTGTTGTAATCCAGATTCACCCATTTCTAGAGAGCAGAAAGCCCCAAACAAAATGCATCCTTCCTCATTAACTCTGATTGGGCTCAGTCACCGCCAAGGTTCTTTTCTTTGAAAAATCCTATGATGCTTCCTGGAAAGTTCTGGAAATGAAATGGGACCTCTCATTGCCTGTGGCATCCCGATGGGGCTGTTGGCATGGCATCTCATCTGTCTCCTGTTTCTTAACATTGAGTGTGAATGACCTCATCAGATTTAGCAGTAGGCAGAAAAGTGTCCTAGTGTTGTGTTCTGGCTCTGATAGTGGCTCTATGACCTTGACAAATCATTGCATTTGTAATATGAAAACATCTTTTTCTTTTGCTGAAGAATTAAAGGAAAAACGAGATTGAGAAATACGAAATATAATGACAGTATATTCTAAGTGAATGTTCTGATTATGTAAAAACAATACGCTTAGTTGTCCATTTTGACTGAGCCACATTTTTTTTTTTTTTTAAGATTTTATTGGGGATTTGGGGGAGGGGAACACCGTTGGGGAACCAGGAAAGAGGAACAGACAAGTTGCGGTCCTTTTGTTCTTCAGTCTAATTGTGGAAGATGTCACTTCACTGGTCCCTGTTGGTATTATCATTGTACTCTTCCCTGGGTGAGGCAGATCGGTCGCCAGCCTCTGGACGGCCACTTACAGCGGCTCTTGGCAGCTCACACCGGCTGCCGGTCGCTCTCGCTGGCTGCCAGCCACTCATTGTAGCCTATGGCAGCCCACTGCAGCAGGGGCTCACAGCAGCCCAGGGGACTCACAGCAGCCCAGCTCCAGGTGGAGCTGCTGCTCACCATCTTAGCTGTAGAGGGCAGTGTCACTGGCACTCACATGTGGGATACGAACCGGGATTGCTGGCGTCCCAAGCCAGCTCTCAACCAACGTGCTACTCGACCAGCCCTGAGCCATATTTTAATATATATTTATTTAAACTTATTCATCCAAGAGAAAGGAATTAGGGAAAACAATTTCTGTGCTTTTAATCTTTTTTTTTTTTAATTACGGGGCACTCAAATCCGATTTGATGTGTTTCTTTTAAAGATTTTATTGGGGAATTGGGGGAGGGAACAGCATTGCTGACTTGGGGAAGGGCAACGGACGGACAGGTTGCTGTCCTTTTGTTCTTCAGTCTAGTTGTGGAGGACGTCGCTTCACTGGCCCATGTTGGTATTATCATTGCGCTCTTCTCTGGTGAGATAGTTGCTCACCGGCCATTGGATGGCAGCTCATGAAAGTGGGCGCCAGCTCTCGGCCAACCCCACTGCAGCTTACGCTGTCGCCGGTGACTCATGCCGGTGAGCCCACCTCCAGGTCAAGCTGTTGTTCACCATCTTAGCTGTAGAGGGCGCAACGTCACTGACCCTCATGTGGGATCCTAACCGGGGCCCTGCTGCTCAGAGCTGGCGTCCCAAGCCAACTCAACCAACGCGCCACTCAGCCAGCCCCCCAGTCCTTAATTGTGAAATCATCCTTTCATATTATATTCATTTGATTATTTGATCTCTGGCTAAAACTAGAATTCAACTAAATTGAAAGAGATAACTTTTAGCATGCATCTAGTTAACATACTAGTGAGGCAAAAAGAATTTTTTTTAGTATTAGAATCTTTAAAATTTCGCTTTAGATTTTATGTTAGAGTTTTTTATTTGGTATATTTTTCCTTTTTAATTTTGATAAAATATTTATAACAAAATTTACCACTTTAACCATTTTTAAATGTTATTTTCCCTGGCATTGAGTGCACTCTCACTGTTGTGTGACCATCATCACCACTAGTGATCTTCATAACTTTTCATCAGTGCAAACTATTGGGTTGTCGGAAAAGGCATGACGTATTTTTTCTATGTTTTTCGTTGCAAAAATGCATCGTGACTTTTCCGACAACCCAATAGTTTGTGCTGATGAAAAGTTATGAAGATCACTAGTGGTGATGATGGTCACCAGTACATATTAACTGTACATATTAAACATAACTCCCCATTATTCCCTCCTCCTAGTTCCTGGCCACTACCATTCTGTTTTCTGTCTCAATCAGTTTGACTGTTATAGGTAACTTGTGTGAGTTGTGTCATACAGTATTTTTCCTTTTGTGTCTGGCTTATTGTACTTAGAATAGTATTTTCAAGGTTCATCTATGTTGTAGCATGTGTTAGAACTTCATTCCTTGTTAAAGCTGAATTATATTATATTGTATGTATATATCACATTTTGTTTATCCATTCATCTGATAATAGACTTTTGGGTTGTTCCCATGTTTTGGCTATTGTGAATAGTGCTGCTGTGAACATGGGTTTGCAACTACGTCTGTTCAGGTCCCTGCTTTCAGTTCTTTTGGGTTTACACCCAGAAGTGGGATTGCTGCATCATGGTAATTCTGTATAATATTTTGAGGAACTGCCAAATGGTTTTCTACAGTAGAGGCACCATTTTCGTGGTTTTTTTTTTTTTTTTTTTTTTTTTTTAGCTGAGCCATCCTGCCACCTGTTGGCAGCTCAACGGCAACTCTGGCTGGGCATTGAACTGCTATTGTTCAGAGCTCAGCTCGCACTCTTGAGCAAGCTCTTAACCAACTGAGCCACTCTGCCGGCCCTACCATTTTCCATTCCTAACAGCAATGCACAGGCTTCCAGTTTTTCTACATCGTTGCTGACACTTACTATTTTATGTTTATCTGTTGTATTTTTATAGTGCTTGAAATTCAGCTGAGGCTTTTTGCTGATCCAAAGTATCAGAAAATGTTTTCTAAAGAGTATAGTACGTTGTATTGTAAAGGAATCTTAGATGGTACTTGTTCTGTAACCTATGTTCTTTTTAGTAAGAAGATGTTCTCCTCACCCACCCTCAGCCTGCTTTACCCACTTTTTTTGATAATCAGTGTGTGCGTGGGAGAAAGGGAACTTGGCATGTTTCCTATGTTGAATTATGATCAACTTGCTAGGTTGTGAAGTGCATCCATCACCTTTTCCTCTCACTTGGAAGAAATTTTAACTTGTTCTGGGTGACATCAGAATGTATTTTGGGGTTATGCTGACCTAATTTTATGGACATAAAATTAGATAGAAAGTTAGGGGATAGATGTTCTGTCTTAAAAGATAGGAGTTTTGGGTAAATAATACTTGGTTTCTGAGCCTTGTTTTTTTGCAAGAAAACTGTACATTAGGCATTTTGTGGAGGATCCTCACAGCTATAACCTTATGTTTAGCTGGGCGTTGGGTTTCACTTCCTTGTTTCTTCTCTTACACAGGGATCATGGCCCAAGTAGCAATGTCTACCCTGCCAGTGGAAGATGAGGAGTCTTCAGAGAGCAGGATGGTGGTGACGTTCCTCATGTCTGCTCTCGAGTCCATGGTGAGAGGGTCTACAGTTGTGTAAAACATCCCTTGGTTGGTTGGGACTGGGCTTGTGGATGAGCTTGATTTTTTTTTAAGTTTTATTGGGGAATTGGGGGTGGGGAACAGTGTTGGGGAATTCAGGAAGGGGAACAGCCAAGTTGTTGTCCTTCAATCTCAGTTGTGGAGGGTGCAGCCAGCTCAACTCCAAGTCCAGTTGCGCCACTTAGCTCAAGGTGCTGTGTTCAGTCTTAGTTGCAGGTGGGCATAGCCACCATCTCATTTGGGAATCGAACCACAACCTCATTGTTAAGAGCGCACGCTCTATTCGCTGAGCCATCTGGATGGGAGCTCAGCTCAAGGCTCCAAGTTCAGTTTTAGTTGTGGGCAGGCATAGTTCACCATCTCAAACTGGCAACCTCTTGTTAGGAGCATGTGTTCTCACTGCCAATTGTTCATCCTGAGTCATCCTGCCAACTGTTGGCCGCTCGGCGGCAGCTCAGCTCGGGTGCAGCTCACTGGCCCATGTGGGAATCAAACCAGCTACCTTGTTACTCAGAGCTCCCACTCTTGAGCAAGCTCTTAAGCAACTGAGCCACTCGGCCGACCCCTTAATTTGTTTTTATAAAACATGTTGTTTGATCTATTAATAAGAATAATTTTTTTGCTTGAATAATAGTTATGGATTTAATTAAGCCTTTCAAAAATATCAAGTTTTAATACTGTGTTTCAGAATATTCTTAACTTATTTAAATGTTTAATATTTTAACATTTAATTTTATTTAATTTAACATTTTAGATATAATTTCAACTTTTTTTTTTTTTTTTTTTTTTTTGAGGGCAGTGTCACTGGCCCTCATGTGGGACCCGAACCAGGGCCACTGGCTTCCCAAGCCAGCACTTAAAACCAGTGTGCCACTCGGCCGGCCCTCAACTTTTTACTTACCAATATTTAGGCAGTTCCTTGTTTTGCAAGCATTAACTTTGAATTTATGTGTAATATTTGAAGTTTCTCATAATGAGGTGGTATATTGTAGTGTTATGCTGCTGGTATTTTCTTGTATCTGTACAAAGGACATTACCAGAATTTTGGGCCATAAGACAATAGTCACTATTTTATATCTATATTGTGTTATGCATTCACAGTTGTCCTTACTCTGCCATTTTTTACTAAATAGGTAATGTGTTAGCTCTTTATTTTTAAAGGACCTATATCATACATAATTACAGCAAAGTATTAAGTTTTCTTTGGCTGTATTTTTTTGTATTTCTGTGATGGTAGTAATACAATTTGCTTATCATGTTTTTGTGGATATGTAGGTGGAAATCTAGTATTTGAGCTCATGGATTTAGAAAGCATCAGACTTAGGTATATTTTGACACATTGAAATTATTCTAAGTAGGAGGAAGCTATGTGTTTTCTGTCTTAAGTGTTAACTAGTATTAATTAGTGTTTAACCTCACAGGTCTCAGAATGATAGAGTTCGCAGATTCTTTTTTTGTTTTCCCATTAGGGCAGTTCTTAATTTTTTAAAATTCTTAAATAGTAGAAAAAAGAATCTCCTTAAAGAAATTTTAGAATGGTTAATGGCTATTTATGGTTTTATTTTCTGAATGTCATTCACTTCTACCTTGTGATCATAAAGCCAGCCAAAATTTGTGCCTAAAATGTTCAGTGATAACTTAGAGATTAAATCCTACTCTGTTGATATATATTTTGTACTACTGATCTCTACATAAAATTACATGGGGTCACTTAGGACCTATTCTCCTTAGAATGCCTTTATAGTGCATCTCTTTGGCAGTCACTTTATTATTCTCAGCTTTTATTTGCTCCTCACCAGCAGAAGTAAGAGTAGCTCTCCTCATGTTCTGAGCTGTATATTACGAGGTATAATTGCAGGTGTGTAGGTCACTTCATCCTTCCTTTGGCCCAGAGATTTCTTTGATCTAATCCTTAGACAGTACAAGAATCTTACTTCGGTGTTTCATAAATATTGCTTTTGGTGACAGGGTTGTCTAACTAAGGGGATGGATAGTGCACCAAGATTGCACTCTGATTTATCACAAGGTTAGTAAATATAATGTTATAGATGAGCTGCCACTGCACCTCATATGAATGCAATATAACAAAAGCATACTACAGTATGATGGCTCACCTTTATGTCAGAAGTTCTCTATTATGGTTCAAAAGATTTCTGAACATTGCAGTAGGTATAACATTATTTATTCAAGATAACATTTTAGAACAATGTTATGCAAGTAATTTCCATTTAAGAGATTAGAAGGTGGTTATTGTACAAATCAAAAACAAATGGAGGGGGCCAGACGAGTGGCGTTTTGGTTGGGAGTTGGCTTGGGGTGCCGGCTCTGGGCAGCAGGGCCCCAGTTTGAATCCCACATAGAGGGCCAGTAACACTACGCCCCCTACAGCTAAGATGGTGAACAACAGCTCCACCTGGATCTGGGCTGCTGTGAGTCGCCTGCGAAGGCGTAGGCTGCCGTGGGGCTGGCTGGCAGCTGGCGTGCACTTTTGTGAGCTGCCGTGAACCGCCATGAGCGGCCGTCCAATGGCTGGCGAATGACTGCCTTACCCGGGAAGAGCACAATGATAATACCAACATGGGCCCATGAAGCGGCATCCACAACTAGACTGAAGAACAAAACAAAGGGACAGCAACTTGTCTGATCCCTTTCCCCATTCCCCAACACTGTTCCCCTCCCCCAATTCCCCATTAAAAATCTTAAAAAAACACACAAAAGAAATACAAATGGAGGAAAGCTGTAGTTTTCAACAAATGATACTGTGAGAAAATAGGCTATTTGGCAAAAAAAAAAAAAAAAAAAAGAGCAAAATTTCAAGTGTTTATCATGTTGCAAGTTAAATTCTAGGTGAGCAAAAATAAAAAACAGTTAAGACAAACCAAAAAACTAGAAAAAATATGTAATTGTATATTTAATTTCATAAGCAGCTTTTCTATGCCTAAAATCAGTGAGGTATTTCTACTCATCAATGGGGAAATGCTACTAAACATAGTAGAAAAATAAGCAAAGGATATGCTGGTTTAGAGAAAAATATCTAGGGTACGATACTCTTTCATTTTAATACCAATCAGTGGATTATTGACTGTACTAGGCACCCTTTCAAAACGTTTTTGGAAAAGTTGCACAGTAACATTTGCTGGGATATTGTGAGTTAGCTCTTCTAGAAGTGCAGCTGGGAATGTGAGCTGCTAGAACCTTCTTTAGAAAACAGTTTGCAGTAGGTTTTGAGAACCTTTAAAGTATTTACTTTCATAGTCAAAATTTTTTGACTCATTTCACGTTCATGATTCTTTTGAGAAAGTCATTCAAGATACACATAAATATTTTGTTCCCAGATTATTATTTCAGTGTTATTTTTAGGAGTGATAATTGGAATCTCCAATATTTTCAATAAGGTCAGCAGGAAATGAGTTATTGTACATCCATAAAATGGAATCTTAAAGATTTTAAAGAATACTTAATCTCATAGGAGTATACTTACTGAAAGTCATACTTAGTAAAAGTCTACTCACCTAAATGTGATTCCTGTTGTGTATGCGCACGGAAATATTGCTGGAGGTGGGATTATGTAATGGATGTTGTGCTGGGGCTTCCAGACTACTCTTTAGGATTGATGGTGCTAATCACCCCAACTGCTGTGTGTGTCAGAGACACCCTTGCACAGGGTCCCCCCCTTCCTTGCAGAGCTCCAGCTCAGAGCTCTCCTTATGGGGGCGCTTCAGCTTTCAACTCTCCAGAGCTCTCTTAGCAGAATCCTGTTCCCCTCACACCCCACAGGGGTTGTTACTGCAAGTACTTGCTAGTAAGCTCTCTCCTCTCCAGTAAGCCCATGTGCAAATCTGAGTCTGTTTCTTGGGAATTTGACCTATAACAGATTACAAGGGATCCCTGCCTTTTTTTCTTACACATTCTGTTTTTTCTGTTTAAAATGAGGTTAAAAACTATTTAGAAAGAGAGGTAGGTACCTTAAAAAAAAGGAGGAGGGGCTTTTTAAGTATGACAGCTTAAGTTTAGAAATTAAGAACTTGATCCATTTCCAGGTTATGCATTAAGAAAGTTTAAATAAGATTTTTTTATTCATCCAGCAAGCAAAAACGGTGCTTTTAAATTGCATCTGTATATCACATAAGTTTTGCTGTTTGTATTTCAGTGTAAAGAACTGGCCAAGTCCAAGGCAGAAGTGGCCTGCATCGCAGTATATGAAACAGATGTTTTTGTCGTTGGAACTGACAGAGGACGTGCTTTTGTCAACACCAGAAAGGATTTTCAGAAAGATTTCGTGAAATACTGTACGTACTGTATTTTTATCCTTTGTATTTTATAAATGGTAAATCTAAATTTTTATGCTTAACACATCATATTTTATTCTAAAGCAGAATGGAATTTATACTAAAATATACTTGCTGAAATGTCCATGGAGACATTTCAAAATGCCCAGTGGAATCACTGACGTGGTAATATATAGGAGTAAATACTGAAGAATTTTAAGAAAATGGTAGGGAGAACTTCCGGTAAAATGGCGCAATAGACAGACGCTGTGCTAACTGCCTCCCAGGATCACACCAAAGTTACAAGCAAATTATATAGCATTCAACCCTGGAGGTCCCCGGAACACTGGAGGAACAGAACCACTAAACGAAGAACTTAAAGAGGAAGTCGCATCGGGTCTGGTAGGACGGGTGGAGATGAGAGAGGGCGAGCCCCATGTGGGAAGTCCCAGCCGTGGGAAGCTTGTCTGGTTTGGGGAGAGACCCTCCGGCCGCACTCCAAGCTCACCAGCCCAGAGTTCCTTTGCCGGGAAAAGGAGTTCTAATATAGCCGGCAGTAAATTAGTGAGGACTCTCTTTGCTCAGCTCGGTGAGGCTAAGAGCGGCTGGAGAATCAGTGAGGCCGGCGCCCGGGCTTGCTCGCCGGTGAGCACTTACCTAGTTACTGGTAGAGAGAGTGGCTATGTGAGCCGGACCGGGAGCCTGCAGGGATGAACTGAACTGAGCACCTTTGGTGCAAAGCCTGGAGGTTTTCGGACTGTCGTTCCCCTGGTGTGGAGCCTGCACGCGAGTGGTGTAGGGAGGGCGCCATTTTGTCGGCTTGGGCCCTCCCACAGAGGATCAGGTCCGAGACCTCATTGGTCTGGTGAAATTGGCGCAGAAGTGCGTGTGTGCTTGCGCACGTGCCTGCGGCCTTGGATCCCCACCCTCCGTGCGGGCGTTGCCAGGGAAACGCTGGGTGGGTGCCCTCCGGCTCCAACAGGCTGCTCACTGAGACCCAAGAGTGCACGAGCCTCCTCGGATCCCCACCCTCCGCACGGCTTGTGCTGCGTTGCCAGGGAAACGCCTAATGGGAGTGATCTGGCTCCAACAGGCAGCTCACGGAGACGTGTAAGTGCACAAGCTGCCTCGGGTCCCGTTCTCCGCACTGCGCTTGAAGACTTGCCAGGCTGGCGATTGGTTGTCGGGCTGCTCGGACTGATTTGCGAGCGGCTGATTGGGACAGGCTGAGACTGGGAGTTTTCCTGGGAGTGTTGGGCCGTGAGCTGTGTGCCTGCGTGATCCAGCCAGGGCTCTCCTGGTGATCTATCTAATAAATCAAAGCAATCCCAGAGCGACAGCCAGAATGGGGAAACAAAGAAACATGTCACAAGTAAAAGATCAGAAGAATCCTCTAGAAATGGAACTAAATGAAACGGAGGGATCCAACCTTTCAGAGACACAGTTTAGAACACTGATGATAAGAATGTTTAAGGAACTTAGCGAGGACATAAAGAACGATAGAGAAACCATAGAAAACAACCTGTTAGAACTAAAGAATACAATAACTGAAATGAAGAACACACTTGAAGGAATCACCAGTAGAGTAGATGAAGCAGAGGAACGGATCAGTGATTTGGAAGATAAAATAGCAGAAATCACCCAGTTGGCACAGCAAAAAGACCAAAGAATAAAAAACAATGAAAATAGTTTAAGAGCCCTATGGGACAAGGTGAAGCACAACAACCTTCGACTCATAGGAATACCAGAAGGAGAAGAAGCAAGGGGTCGAGAATGTATTTGAAAAAATAATGACTGAAAACTTCCCTACCCTGGTGAAGGAAATCTACATACATGCCCAGGAAGTACAGAGGGTTCCAAACAAGCTGAATCCAAACAGGTCCACACCAAGACACATCATAGTTAAAATGGCAAAGTTTAAAGACAGAAACAGAATCCTAAAAGCAGCAAGAGAAAGATGGCAGGTTACATACAAAGGAACTCCTATTAGATTAACAGCTGACTTGTCTACAGAAACTCTGCAGGCCAGAAGGGAGTGGCAGGAGATATTCAAAGTGACACAAAATAAAGCCCTACAACCAAGATTGCTCTGCCCAGCATGGCTATCACTTAAAATTGAAGGAGAAATAAAGAGCTTCTCAGAAAAGAATAAGCTTAAGGAATTCATTACCACCTAGCCAGCATTGCAAGAAATGTTAAAAGAGCTTTTTTAAACAAAAGAAAGGGGTAAACAAGCTAACCCAGGACGACCAGGAATACAAATAACAAATGGCAATACATATGATACATATGCACCTATCAATAAACATTTTTTTTTTTTAAAGATTTTATTGGGGAATCGGGGGAGGGGAACAGACAAGTTGCTGTCTTTTTGTTCTTCAGTCTAGTTGCAGAGGATGTTGCTTCACTGGCCCATGTTGGTATCGTCATTGCGCTCTTCCTGGGTGAGGCAGGTCGGTCGCCGGCCTCTGGATGATTGCTCACCGTGACTATTGGCAGCTCACTCACGCTGGCTGCCGGCCACTCACTGTAGCCTATGGCAGCCCACTGCAGCAGGGGCTGCAGCCTACACCATCGCCAGGGCTCGCACAGCCCAGCTCCAGATGGAGCTGTTGTTAGCTGTAGAGGGCAGTGTCACTGGCCCTCATATGTGGGATCCGAACCGGGGCCCGCTGGCATCCCAAAACCAGCTCTTAACCAATGCACCACTTGGCCGGCCCCATCAATAAACATTTTAAATGTGAATGGGCTAAATGCTCCGATCAAAAGACAGAGAGTGGCTGAGTGGATAAGAAAATAGGACACTTGTATATGCTGTTTACAGATGGAATAAGCTATTTCATGCATATGGAAATGAGAAGAAAAGAAAAAGCTGGAGTACCATTACTTATTTTGAACAAAATAGACTTTAAAATGACTGCAATAAAAGACAAAGAAGGGCACGATAACCCTAATAAACATCTATGCACCCAACATAGGAACTCCTAATTACATATAACAGATTTTGACAGACATAAAGACAGAGATCAACAGTAACACTACCATAGTAGGGGTCTTCAACACCGTTGTCACCAATGGACAGACCCTTTAGACAGAAAATCAACACAAAAAGAGTGGCCTTAAACGATACTTTAGACCAACTGGACTTCGTTGATATTTTTAGAGCATTTCACCCTGAAAAAACAGAATACACATTATTCTCAAGTACACATGGGACATTTTCCAAGGTAGACCACATTAGGCCACAAAACAAGTCTAGTAAATGTAAGAGGATTGAAGTCATATCAAGCAGATGGAAAAGAAAAACTGATGGTTGCTGGCTGGGAGGGAGTGGGGATGAAGGAGAGGGGGAAGGTTTTGGATAGTGTAGGTGGGTGACTACAATGTTGCCGCAGGGATATGGGGGCAGTTCTGGGAATGTATTTGATAATGTTGTGAAGAGACTATTATGTTAAGTGAAATAAGTCAGTCGGAGAAAGACAAATACAATATGATCTCACTTATATGTGGAATCTGAAAAACTGAATGAACAATCAAAGTAAACAGACTCATAGATATAGAGGGAAAACTGAGGGTTGCTAGTTGGGAGTGGGGTGGGGATAAGGGAGAAGGGGAAGGGATTAGACAGCATAAATAGACAACTACAATATTGCCACAGGGATATGAAACACAATTCGGGGAATATATATTGTTGTAAAAATTTTGTGGCGTGTCAGATAGTCACATGTCTTGTTAGGGAGACCACTTCATGGATGGAGTAGAGTCTTGATCACTGCACTGTACACCTGAAGCTGACGTTGTATAATATTGTATGCCAACTGTAACTGAATGTATAGATAGTCACGGGATGTGGAGTATACTGTGGAAGGGAATCAAAGGAATTGTAATAGATATGTATGATATGGGGCGGCAGGAGTGGGGTGGTGAACTGGGGGAGGGGGGTTGTCACTTTGAGGGGTAAAAAGTATCACTATTGCATTGTGTTGTACACCTGAAACTAATGTAAAAAAAAATGTTTATTTCACAATAAAAGATTATAAAAAAATAGATTTCTTAATTCATTAATTTCAATTCTCAATTGTATTTTTAGTCCATTTGAAAAAACATCTTCTTTCCATTGTATGCCTATCAAATTGTTTTCATCATTTCGTATCATTTTGAGAATTTTTAAGGCTTTGATTGTGTTTGTATTTAAGTTGCTAGTTATGTTGCTTTATGGTTTTATCAGCACCATCTGTCTGTCCCACGGATACTATAACCTCCCACTGGCATTCCTGTTCCCTAGATGCCTTCCTTTTGTAGTACTCCAGTGGTTAGAACTAAGCAGTAGGGGATTGTTGTCCTCATTTGCAAATTGTAGTCCCCGCCTATTATCCCTGCCTATTAGTAGTCATACTTACTTTGTATTACCAATAATTTGATGTCATGGAGAAAAATCTTTGGATAGAATTGTTTTTTAAAAAAAATAAAGCTGGCTGTGCTGTTTGCTTAGATAGAATTCTTAAATACCTAGTATATCTATAAATTATTTTGCAGATAGGGATCTGAAGCCTAATCAGTAGGTTTGTAAGTCAGTTTTGCAAATTTTTGGGGAGAATTCTAAGCTCTTCTCCGGGATTTAGAAAAGCACTACCCAATAGAAATAATGTGAATCACTCATGTAATTTAAAATTTTCTAGTTATGACATTGATAAAAAGTAAGGAGAATGAAGTGAAATTCATTTTAGTGCTTATATTTTAACCTGATACATCTAAAATATTATTCAACAAGTACTCTATAAAAAATTATTAATGGGGTATTTTCATGTTTTTTGGTACTAAGTCTTCAGAACCCCAATGTATATTGCAAACTTACATTACATCTTAATTTGGACCGTCACATTTTAAGTGCTCAGTAGCCATGGTGTCTAGTGGCTATTGTGTTGGACTTTGCAAGCCTAGAATATTTTTTGTGGTGATAATCTTCCTGTATTTAAATTTATAGCTGATAAATTACTCTAAAGGAAACTTTTCATCTTAAAATTACTAGTAGCTAATTTGTAGGATTTTCAGTTATAGCTATACTTATTACAGAGATGATCATCCTTCCTTGTTACTTTCATTCAAGTCATTTATATCTTTTAGGTTTTTATATTTAAAATGTCCTCTCTTCCCTTTTATTTTTATATAATACATGATAAGTGTTAGTATATAGGGAAAAATATTCTTTTTTTTCTTCTTCTTTTTTTATTATTAGTTTCAGGTGTACAAAACAATGTAATAGTTATAATTTCATCCCTCACAAAGTGATAGCCCGGGAAAAATATTTTTACTAAAAGTCAGTTAGTAAGATAATGGATACAGGCCTTTTATATCATTAATTATTTTATAGGTGTTGAAGAAGAAGAAAAGGCTGCAGAGATGCATAAAATGAAATCTACAACCCAGGCGAATCGGATGAGTGTAGATGCTGTAGAGATTGAAACACTCAGAAAAACAGTTGAGGACTATTTCTGCTTTTGCTATGGTAGGTTATACACTTGAATTTTCTGAAAAACATAAAATTGAGTTTTCTAAAGGGTAGATTTAATATCATACAACACACTGTAACACATTGAATGCATTAATTTCCAAATATTGGGTTAACATTAGGAAAAATCTTACTTTCTATTTCCAGTTTGAAGGAACCCAGGAACAAATATAGCTATTAGAGCTGTTTTATTATTTTTTTTATTTAAAGTTTTTAAATTTTTTTTTTTTTAAAGCTTTATTGGGGAACAGTGTGTTTTTCCCAGGACCCATCAGCTCCAAGTCAAGTTGTTGTCCTTCAGTCTTAGTTATGGAGGTTGCAGCCCAGCTCCAAATCCAGGCACTGTTTTCAGTCTAGTTGCGGAGGGCACAGCCCACCATCCCATGCGGGAGTCGAACAGGCAATGTTGTTGTGAAGAGCACACGCTCTCACAACTGGGCAATCCGGCCGCCCATCGGCATCTCAGCTGCAGCTCAGCTCAAGTCATTGTCTTCAATCTAGTTGTGGAGGGAGCAGCTCACTGGCGCATGTGGGAACTGAACTGGCAACCCTGTTGCTCAGAGCTCACACTCTAACCAACTGAGCCACCCAGCTGCCCATTTTTGTTGTTGTTGTTGTTATTTGTTTGTTTGTTTGTTTTAAGCAGTTTTAGATTCACAACAGATTTAAGAGGAAGGTACCAAGATTCCCCATGTGACACCTACCCTCCCACATGCATAGCCCTTCAAGTGTCAGTATCCCTCACCACAGAACTTGCATGGCACATCATAATCACTCAAAAAGAGGTGTTTACTTTTGACATGTGTGCCATTTCCCCGGAAAACTACCTTTTGTTAATCCAATTATGTGGTTAAAAAAAAAAGGGAGGATATTGGTCACACTGTGAGATTGTGGGTAAAATTCAGCTCTGGGGATGGGGTTTGTAGCAACTTTGGG
The DNA here is from genome assembly GCA_033961575.1 of Aselliscus stoliczkanus. Lineage (NCBI taxonomy): Eukaryota > Metazoa > Chordata > Mammalia > Chiroptera > Hipposideridae > Aselliscus > Aselliscus stoliczkanus. The sequence goes on along the minus strand of CM066728.1, from coordinate 15,563,359 downwards.
CTCACTGTGTGGTACACACCGACAGCCTGACATGGTACAGCCATTTGTGAATGGAGGTTTTGTTTCTCTAAGATTTCAGTGAGAGTATTAACCAAAAATTACCTAATATTTTATGATAACAGTTGGATTTGTAAGGCTTCCATGTTCTGAGACTGAATAGTATATGAAAAGATCGTGTGTTATACTGAGCAGGGAACCATTGTGAAGAAAGAGAATAGTACAAGAAATCAGCCATTGTTCCTTTCCTTTGTGTAGGTTTTGTTTTATATAAATATTTATATACTTTTCATTTTGGCCCTTTAGATCCATTTCAGGTTTAGAACTTTTGCTAACCTGGGAGAAGGGACATATAGTATTTCAGAGTAGTTTTGAAATCAGATATTATAGGAAAGCATGAATGCCATTCATTGAGCCATGAGAAACTGATGATGGTTTAATTTTTTTTTTTTTTTTTTTTTTTGAGGGCAGTGTCACTGGCCCTCATATGTGGGACCCAAACCGGGGCTGCTGGCTTCCCAAGCCAGCGCTTAACCACCGTGCTACTCGGCCGGCCCTGGTTTAATTTTTTAACTTTACTATTTAGTGATGTTTATCTTCTTTCTACCTCACCCCTATCCCTCACCCCCAGGGAAAGCTTTAGGCAAATCAACAGTGGTGCCTGTTCCATATGAGAAGATGCTGCGAGATCAGTCGGCTGTGGTAGTGCAGGGCCTTCCAGAAGGAGTTGTCTTTAAACACCCTGAGAACTATGATCTTGCAACTCTGAAGTGGATTTTGGAGAACAAAGCAGGGATTTCATTCATCATTAAGAGGTGAAGTACTCTCTTCCTTGCCCATCAATAGTTCATTCATATAAAGTTGAATATTCAGCTCATTTTTAAAATGCATGCTTACTGTAGAAGTCGCTTAAATTTATGCTTTACAGTAATTTTGTTTTGTGTATTCATGTATAGTGTCTTTGTTTGTTTTAATGCAGACCTTTCCTAGAGCCAAAGAAGCACCTAGGTAAGTGATTTCTTTGCTTACATGATAACTGGATGAGTTCCTAAATCTGTTTTGCCAAATTTAATACATTTTAATGATTTCTCTTTTACTTTCTTTGGGAATATGATGTAAGACACTTTGGAGTGGGGTATTGTGATATTTACATAAGCCAATGAAAAGTCATTGAGCTGAAAAAGTAGAGACTTATTTTTTTGTTTTTAGCTCTCTGCGTGCTTTATAATGTATTCAAGGTTTTATGTTTGCAGTATGTTAGGTTATATACTGGATCTGCTCTCATTTCCCAGAATTCTGAGTGTGAGTTAATTTACCTAATGTCCATTGAACAGGACTGGAATTATTGGTCACAAGATTAGATGGGAGGGGATACACATGTGTATAAGTATTAAAGCTTTTAGGTGCTGGTAGTCTAATGGAAAAGATAAAAAGTCCAAAGTCACTACAGCAAGAGCATAAAGTACACACTGCAGGAGTGGTTAGAGAAAGTACTTTGGAAGTTCAGTGGAGGAAGGATTCTTTTATAGCCCAGGAAGGCTGTCATGAGGAAGAGGGCATTAACATGGACCCTTTTGAAGAATGAGAAGGATTTCAACAGGACTTTCTTTTTTTTTTTTTTTTTTTTTTTTTTTTTTTTTTTTTTTTTTTTTTAAAGATTTTATTGGGGAATTGGCGGAGGGGAACAGCGTTGGGGAATCGGGGAAGGGGAACAGACAAGTTGCTGTCTTTTTGTTCTTCAGTTCAGTTGCGGAGGATGTTGCTTCACTGTTGGTATCGTCATTGCGCTCTTCCCGGATGAGGCAGATCGGTCGCTGGCCTCTGGATGTCGCTCATCGCGGCTATTGGCAGCTCATGCTGGCTGCCAGCCGCTCACGCTGGCTGCGGGCCACTCACTGTAGCCTATGGCAGCCCACTGCAGCAGGGACTGCAGCCCACACCATCACCGGGGCTCGCACAGCCCAGCTCCAGGTGGAGCTGTTGTTAGCTGTAGAGGGCAGTGTCACTGGCCCTCATGTGGGATCCGAACCGGGGCCGCTGGCATCCCAAAACCAGCGCTTAACCAATGCGCCACTCGGCCGGCCCATCAACAGGACTTTCTTTTGGAAGTCGAGCCATTCCATTTGAAAGAAAAAGTGACATTTAGAAGACTGGTACCTTTGGAGCCAGGTTTATTTGAGACTTTTGAAAATGAGTAACCATTATCATTGACAACCTCTTAACCAATGTAAGGATGAAAGAACAGTAATATATACACACCCAAACATTTTGTTTTCTGTTAAATAACCTTTGTTTTGTTCATGCTATGATGAAAAGGTAAATTTTTTAGAAGCTTTATTGAGGTATAATTGACATGCCATAAAATTCACCAGCTTTAAGTATGTAATTCAGTGGTTTTTAGTAAATGTACAGTTAAAAAATTACATAGTTTTGGGCCGGCCGAGTGGTGCGGTGGTTAAGCGCTGGCTTGGGAAGCCAGTGATCCCGGTTTGGGTCCCACATATGAGGGCCAGTGACACTGCCCTCAAAAAAAAAAAAAAAAATTTACACAGTTTTACAGCCATTGCAACAATCGAATTTTATATTTTCATCATCCTCTCTATTATTGCATGAATGTTATATGAATTAAATACACAGTATGTATCCTTTTGAAATTAGCTTTTTTCACTCAGCATAATTCAGCTGAGATTCATCCATTGTTGGGTATATCAATAGTTTTTTCCTTTTTATTGCTGAATATGACATATTCCATTATGAACATACCAGCCATTTATCTATTCATCAGTCAATAGACATTTAGCTCATTTCTACTTGGCTATTATTAATAATGCTACTGTGAACATAAATAGTATTTTCCTGGACATATACTGTAATTTCTCTTGGATATATATGCCTCGGAGTGGAATTGCTGGGTCCTAGGGCAATTTTACATTTGACTAAGAAGCTGCCCAACTGTTTTCCAAAGTGGCTGCACCATTATAGGATACTATAAACATCACTTGAGGGCTCAAGTGTCTCCACATCCCTATCAGCATTTGTTCCTATCTTTTTGGTTTTTGCCATCCTAAGTGTGTGAAATGGTATTTCATTGTGGTTTTGATTTGTGTACCCCTAATTACTAATGTTGAATGTCTTTTCATGTGCTTATTGGCCATTCATGTATATTCTTTGGAGAAATGTCTATTAACATACTTCCCCATATTTTAATTGGGTTATTTGTATTTTTATTCAGATAGTCTTGCCATAAAATATTTTCTCCAGTTCTACAAGTTGTTTTTTCACTTGCTTGATGATGTCCTTTGAGAAACACAAGTTTTTATGAAGTTCAATTTATTCTTTTATCACTTACGCTTTTGACATCATTATCTCAGAAACTGTTGCATAACCCAAGGTCATGTTTTGTGTCATGTTTTCAACTCTAAGTTTTATAGCTTCAGTTCTTACAGGTACATGTACGATCAATTTTGAGTTAAGTTTTGTATATGGTACATGGTAAGGGTATAAATGCATCTTCCAGTTGTGCCACAATTTGTTGAAAAAGCTATCCTTTCTTCTGGAATTGCCTTGGCATCTTTGTTAAAAAGTTAGTTGGATCCTGACTGTCAATTTCTGGGCATTCTACATGTGAATCATATTTTGTGTGAATCAAGACAGTTTATCCCTTTGCATTCTGAATTATTTTTATTTCTTAATCCTGTTGTCAAGCCAGAACATTCAATACAATATTGAATACAAGTGGGGAATGGCAGACATAGCCTTGTTCTTGATATTAGTTGGAAGGTATTCAGGCTTTTACCATTATGATGTTAGCTGTTGGTTTTTTGTATATGTCTTTTTTTTTTAATTTTTTTATTGGGGAACAGTGTATTTTTCCAGGACCCATCAGATCCAAGTCAAGTAGTTATTTCAATCTAGTTGTGCAGGGTACAGCTCAACAGTCCATGTGGGGATCGAACCAGCAAGCTTGGTGTTATAAGCCTGTACTCTAACCAGCTGAGCTAACTGGCTGCCCCATGTATAGGTCCTTTTTAAGACTGAGAAAGAAAAGATTTCTTTGTCATGTTTAAAGTAAAATTAAGACTTTTTTTGTGATTAGTGTCTTTTTCCCATGAAGTTTTCTAGAATAGCTTTTGTCTGCCATTTGTATTTTGTGAAATCTTTTATTCTAAAAACTTGTTTTGAAATGTTGGGGCCTGATCTTTAATTAACGAATATTTCTATAGGGTATTTTATGATGAGTGGTCCCTGCGGGTGGGTTTGTATGACTCAGTTTCTTTGCCATGCCAACTCTCAAAGTAATTGCAATGTTCTGATTGTAATGGGATTATATTTAAACATTTTTTTAACAACATTATTGAGATATAATTTACATACAGTAAACTACACGTATTTAAAATGTACAATTTGCTAAGTTTTGACACATATACACCCTGATAACCACTACAGTCAAAATAGTGAACACCCCCAAAATCTTTCACCCCCAAATTTCCTCACACCCTTAGTAATTCTTTCATCTGTTCTTTCCTCTGAAAGCAGCTCTTGTCCCCAGGCAACCACTGATCTTGCTGTCACTATAGATATGTTTACATTTTCTAGATTTTTTAATATAAATAGAGTCATGTAGTATGTACTTTTTTTGTTTGACTTCTTCTGAGACGTTGTTTCATGTGTCAGTAGTGCATTATTATTATTGTTGTTATTATTTTTGCCGAGTAGTATTCCATTGCATATATACACTACAATGTGTTTACTCATTCACCTGCCCATGAAAATTGGGGTTTTTGTTTCTTGGCTATTATAAAGAAAGCACTATGAATATATGAGTGCAAGTCTTCATGTGGGCATATAGTTTCATTTCTCTTCAATAAATAACTTAAAGTTGGAATAGTTAGATCATATGGTAGTTATATATTTAACTTTTATTTTTTTTTAAAGATTTTATTGGGGAATTGGGGGAGGGGAACAGTTTTGGGGAAACCGGAAAGGGGGACAGATAAGTTGCTTTCCTTTTGTTCTTCAGTCTAGTTGTGGAGGACGTCGCTTCACTGGCCCATATTGGTATTGTGATCATTGCGCTCTTCCTGGTTGAGGCAGTTGCTTGCCAGCCATTGGATGGCTCCTCATGGCGACTCAACAGCAGCTCATGGCAGCTGACTCCGACTGCTGGCCACTCACTCTGGCTGCCAGCTACTCATGGTAGCTCACGGCAGCCCACTGCAGCAGGGGCTACAGCCTATGCCGTTGCCAGCGACTCATGGCACCCCAGCTCGAGGTCCAACTGTTGTTCAACCATCTTAGCTGTAGAGGGCACAGCATCAGTGGCCCTCATATATGGGATCCGAACTGGGGCCCTGCTGCTCAGAGCTGGCATTCCAAGCCAACTCTTAATCAACATACAACTCAGCCGGCCCTATATTTAACTTCTTAAGAAAGTGCCGAACTGGTGTTTTATATGACTATTCCATTCCCAACAGCAGTGTATGACATTTGTGCCACATCTTTAGCAGCATTTGGTGGGATCAGTCTGTTTTTTGTTTTTTTTTCCATTCTTTTTTTTTTTTTTGCATGTATAAAATTCACAATGTTGAAATGTACAATTCAGTGGGCTTTAGTATATTTACAAGATGTACAACTATCACTGCTTCTAATTCCAGAACATTTCCATCACCTTGAAAAGAAACCTTTTACCTATTAGCAGTCACTGCTTTCCAGTTCTTTAGAGCCAGATCTACTCGAATAGAAATCATTGTTATCATTTATACATCAGTAGACTCTCACTCTACATTACTAGAGTAGTAGTATATTGTGGTACTTGTTACACTGATAAAAATAAGCTTTTTCATTAAAGAGAGGGTACTGGTAAGTAAGCGTATGAAAACTGTTAGATGATTTTCACCCTAGTTATCTTCCTTACAAGGAAGAACAAAAGGACACTTTTATAAACTAATGCAATACTCATTCCAGTATGACCCAAGCTGTGAACTCCCTCTCTCCCAGTCCATTCTATATTTAGGACCTTTGGGAATATTCATCATATTTGAAGTGTTGGAAGAACTAAATCTAATTTTCTTTTGTACATAGGTGGTCGTGTGATGGTAACAGATGCTGAAAGGTCAATGCTATCTCCAGGTGGAAGGTAAAACATATTTAATTAGTACAGATAAACTTCCACACCTCACCACATTGAAGTTTTTAGATTATTAAGATATTAGAATATTAAAAAGGCCAATGTCATGCATCTTGAAGTTTAATATGCGGTTGAATCGTTTGGGGATCCTGTGAAAATGCCGTTTTTGACTTATTAGTTCTGAATGGTAGTAGTTCATGGGTGACACTGATGTGATTGTTGATGATCACATTGTAGATAAGAAGACTTTATTGTAAAGTGGAATTAGAAAGTTAATATGCTACTTTATATTGTTTTGTTATACTCTCCCCAAAAAATAGTTTGATTGGAATTAAAGTATCAGTTGACAAGTCATTTTTGCAAGAAATAAATGCGTAAATTTGGAACTTGAGTCAGTTTTACGCTCAGCCTGGTCAGGTGGATAGTTTTTTACTGAGACCTGGTGCGTTTGAATAGTGTGTGACCCTTGCCGATGCATTGCGTCATCAGGGTTTCCTTTTCCTTTCAGTTGTGGCTCCGTCAAGGTGAAAACAGAACCCACAGAAGATTCTGGTACGTACTAGTGCTTTTAGAATTAATTATGAAATTTAAATAAGGAAGCCTTTTCTTAATGTAGAAGGTTATATTTTAACTCATCACTTATTGTTTTGATGAGAAGTCGACAAATTTATTCCAGTGGTGACATTATTTGTTAATGCTAACATATTGTACAAAACCCCAAAAGATAATTTGTTTGATAAATGGTAGCTAGAAATATGTTGCTAATTACACATTTGTAGACAAAATTTATTAATAGCCTTTTCCCAGTTATACAAGAATAATAATGTAAAATGTCAGCTAGTTCTACAGTGCTTTTTACAAAAATCAATATAATACCCTCTTACTTTCCTTTTCCCTTTGCACTCCCATTTTCTACTTTCCAAGAAAACTGTTTTTAGGTGTGAACTTTTTTTGCTATATAATTCCTTATTTTATTTTTAAAAATAAAATATTTTTAAAAATATTTTTATTGGGAACAGTGTGTTTGTAGGACCCATCAGCTCCAAGTCAAGTTGTTTCAATTTAATTGTGGAGGACACAATTCAGTGGCCCATGTGGGGATGGAACCGGCAACGCTGCCTTGTGTTACGAGCACTATGCTCTAATCAACTGAGCTAACCATATGCCCCTATAATTCCTTATTTTTATTTTATTTTTTTTTAAAGATTTTATTGGGGAATTGGGGAAGGGGAACAGCGCTGGCATTGGGGAACCAGGGAAGGGGAACAGACAAGTTGCTGTCCTTTTGTTCTTCAGTCTAGGTGTGGAGCACGTTACTTCATTGGCCCATGTTGGTATTATCATTGCGTTCTTCCCAGGCCAGGCAGAATGGTTGCCGGCCACTGGACAGCTGCTCACAGCGGCTCTTGGCAGCTCACGCTGGCTGCTCACGCTGGCGGCTGGCCACTCAAGGTAGCTTAAGGCAGCCCATTGCAGCTCCACTGCAACCTACGCCGTCACTGGTGACTCACAGTAGCCCAGCTCCAGGTTGAGCTGTTGTTCACCATCTTAGTTGTAGAGGGCGCAGCATCACTTGCCCTCATGTGGGATCTGAACCAGGGCCCTGCTGCTCAGAGCTGGTGTCCCAGGCCAACTCTTAACCAACATGCCACTTGGCCGGCCCCTCCTTATTTTTAAATGAGGTGTTTAGTCTATACTGTTGTTTCATAGAGATTTTTTTTGAATAGTTTTATTGAAAAATAATTTATATGCCACAGAATTTACCTGTCTTAAGTGTATAATTCAGTGATGCTTTTAGTAAGTATATAGGGTTTTGCAGAGGTCATGTCACCACAGTCTAATTTTAGAACATTTTCATCACCCCAGGTAGAAGCCTGGTTCCCCTTTGCAGTCACTCCATGTATCCACCACTAATTCGCGTTTTATCAACATTTAATACAGGTACTAGGTTGTTGGAAAAGTCATGACACAGTTTTGCAATGAAAAACTTAGAAAAATATGTCATGACTTTTCCAACAACCCAGTAGAATCACACAGTACATGATGTTTTGCATTTGCTTTTACTCAGCATCATGTTCTGAGGTCCATTTTCAAAAAAACTTGGAGTGTGTTCAAGTTCACAATGGAATGTTATTATATGGATATACTTCCTGTTCTTTATTCACTGTTCAGTAGACAACTAAGTTCCCCCTTTTTGTTGTTTTGAATACCATTGCTGTGAACACCGACATATGTGTCTGTGTGGAAATATGTCTTCATTCCTCTTGGGTAGACACCTAGGAGTGAACGACTGCTTTTATAACTCTGTGCTTACCTTTTAGCTACTGACATACTGTTTTCTCAAGTGGCTACAACATTTTATTTAATGTTCTTAGCAGCAGCATGTAAAGGTTTCAGTTTCCCCTTGTCTTGGCCAGCACTTGTTATTGTCTGTGTTTTTTGATTATAGCTGTTCTAGTGTGTGTTCCTTTTTTTTTAGCTGAGCCATCCTGCCACCTATTGGCAGCTCAACTGCAACTCAGCTCGGGCTGGCATCGAACTGCTGTTGCTCAGAGCTCGGCTCGCACTCTTGAGCGAGCTCTTAACCAACTGAGCCACTTGGCCGGCCCCCTGTGTTTCTTTCTCTCTGCTTTTTTTTCGTTTGTTTTTTTTTTTTTTTTTTTTTTTTTTTTTAGTTGAGCCACCCTGCTACTTGTTTGCAGCTCAGCGGCTGCTCATCTTGGGACGGGAATCCAACCGACAACTCTGTTGCTCAAAGCTCACACTCTTCAGTGAGCTCTTCACCAACTGAGCCACTCGGCCTGCCCCCGTCTCTTTGCTTTTAAATAGACATTTATTTTTAGAGCAGTTTTAGTCACAGCAAAAATGGACAGAAAGTGCATAGTGTTCCCATATTACCTTCTACCCCTACACCTGCTATTAACGTTCCACAATCTGTTCAAATTGATGAGCTGACCTTGACACGTGGTCACTCAAAGGCCGTAGTTACATTAGAGTTAATCTTGTACCTTCTGTGGGTTTTGAAAAACGAGTAATGACATGTATCCACTATTATTTTATCATACAGAGTAGTTTCTCTGTCCTAAAAATTCCCTGTGCTCTGCCTGTTTATCTCTCTCCCCTCGTTCCTGGCCACCACTGATGTTTTTATTGCCTCCATTGTTTTGCCTTTTACAGAGTATCATATAATTGTGCTTTAAATTTCTTTTTCCTAACAATGTCGAACATTTTTTGTGTGTGCTCATAAACCATTCATATGTCATCTTTGATGAAATATCTATATAAATCATTTGCCCATTTTTTTTTTAAAGATTTTATTGGGGAATTGGGAGAGGGGAACAGCATTGGGGAACCAGGGAAGGGGAACAGACAAGTTGCTGTCCTTTTGTTCTTCAGTCTAGTTGTGGAGGATGTCGCTTCACTGGCCCATGATGGTATTATCATTGCACTCTTCCCAGCTGAGGCAGATTGGTTGCTAGCCTCTGGACGGCCGTTCACAGCAGCTCTTGGCAGCTCACTGCGGCTGCCAGCCACTCACTGTAGCTTATGGCAGCCCACTGCTGCAGGGGCTGCACCCTATGCCGTCCCCGGCGACTCACAGCAGTCCATCTCCAGGTCAGCTGTTGTTCACCATCTTAGCTGTAGAGGGCAGTGTCACTGGCCCTCATATGTGGGCCGCTGGCGTCCCAAGCCAGCTCTTAACCAGTGCGCCACTTGGCCGGCCCCCCCCTTTTTTTTTTTTTTGAGGGCAGTGTCATTGGCCCTCATATGTGGGACCGAACCAGGGCTGCTGGCTTCCCAAACCAGCGCTTAACCACTGTGCCACTCGGCTGGCCTAAACAGATTGGCAAGACACAGCAAGGCGCCTTTTTTGTTTTGTTTTAAGCTGAGCCATCCTGCTACCTGTTGTAGCTCAGTGGCAACTCAGCTCGGGCTGGGCATTGAACTGCTATTGCTCAGGGCTCAGCTCTCACTCTTGAACAAGCTCTTAACCAACTGAGCCACTTGGCCGGCCCTAGCCAGCCCCTTTTTACACTTACTTTTAGTACTTTCCTTTTTGCACTTTTACTAAGTAGTTAAGTTAAATTGATTTTTACTGTTCAAGTTCTTTCAGATCTGAGCGTGATCTTGGACATTTTACTTAATGTTTCATTCCTTGCCATGATCCATTTCTAGGACACAAGTGTTTTTGCTTATTTAAAGAGCATGCAGCTCTTCCTGACTTGATTACAATTTTGTTATAATTTTTTGTTATCCTGATTTCTCTGATAAAAGTCAGAATTAAAGCAACTTCATCTTTCAAAAATAATTTTAAAAGATCATTGTATTATTACTAGAAATATACAGAGGATGCCAAAAAAATGTAGACACGTTTTAAGAAAGGAAAAAACTATTAAAATTGTAATATTAAATATATACCAATCAAGGATGAATACAAGTCATGTGTATATAATTTTTGACACCCCAGTATTTTATAATTAGCCTTAGTGATTGGTGAAGAAAAATGGTATTTACAGTATTTTCTTAGTAAAGGAATATCAACTATATAACCTGAGCATAGACTATAGGTGGGGTCCAAAAATTTCAATTGTAAAACGCAGCTTCATGTTGTAAAATAATGTCATCTCCAGTTTGACCCATTGCAGATGATGGGGGCCAGTTGATAATTGTGTTTATCTGAATTCTCACTGTTGCATAGCCTGTCATTGTGGGCTTGGACTGTGCTCTCAAATTAGTTAAAAATTTGTCTTATGCAGTAAATTTTAGATTTAGGATTCATCTAGGACTACAAGGATGATTTTATTAGAAAATCTCTTAATTCACTTTCTTATGTTATTGAACTAATTAAAAATAATATATGTTTGGGTAGATGATGAAAAGGCAGCAGAAATCCTTAACATGATTGGTTGGAATATATAATTGTAAATGCCAAGCCATCATTATGTTTAATAGTGAAGTGCTAGAACCACTCCTCCATCAGCCAAAAAGCACATTTTTACCAGTTTTTACCAGTGTTTTGATGTACAAGCCAGTACAGATATGAGGTATAAGTAATTAGAAAATAGAGGGCACCGTTAACTTTTACAGATGATATGGTTATGTACATAGAACACCAAAGATATTCAACTGCACTGACAACTGAAAACAAAACATAATTTGATTTTGACCTCGAGTGTTAAAAAAGAATTCCAAATGTAATGAAAGCTTAGATTAAAAGCACTTGAAAAAAACTAATCTTCTGAATGCTATCTAAGCAATAAATTTGACTAAGGAAAAACCTAAAAATTTAGTACGACAAAAATCAGCCAAAATGTGTCAAGGGCATGTAAGATGGAGTGACTATTTGTAAGACAAATGACAAAGGGTTGTATTATTTGACTCACAAAGAGCTAATTCAAAATATAAATGACCAAAGATTCAAGAAACAACAAAAAATACTGTCTAGTTAAAGAAATAAAGATAAAATCCAAGAAAAATCAACGTTTTGCACCCTGCATATTGGCAAACATTAAATTCTTCCCATTCCCACGCTCAGTAAAGAGTATGGAGAAACAGCAGGTGTAGACATTCTTGATGTGTGTGCAAATTGTTATCTTATGGATGATACTTTGACCCCTCCCCCTTTTTTTGTTTTTTAGATTCTATTGGGAAATTGGGGGAGGGGAACAGACAAGTTGCTGTCCTTTTCTTTTTCAGTCTAGTTGTGGAGGACGTTGCTTCACTGGCCCATGTTGTTATTATCATTGTGTTGTTCTTGGGTGAGGCAGATCAGTTGCCGGCCTCTGGACGGCCGCTCATAGTGGCTCTTGGAAGCTCACTCCCGCTGCCGGCCGCTCACGCTGGTTGCCGGCCACTCACTGTAGCCTATGGCAGCCCACTGCAGCAGGGACTGCAGCTATGCCGTCTCAGGGACTCACAGCAGCCCAGCTCCAGATGGAGCTGTTGTTCACCATCTTAGCTGTAGAGGGCAGTGTCACTGGCCCTCATATGTGGGATCTGAACCCGGGCCGCTGGTGTCCCAAGCCAGCTCTTAACCAACGTGCCATTTGGCAGGCCTGCTAAAAGTATTTTTAATATTAAGTGAATAGAATATGATTAATATTCTTCAATTCCAAAGATAAGAACTTGTCAGAGAAAAATATTAGCAGCAGATAATCCCGGAACATTACTAGTGGTTAAAACTTTGTCCAGGTTGGGTTTAGGTGGTTCTTCCCGTCTGGCTACCCAGCATACTTTTGTCCTTTCATAGTCTTTAAAATATATATATATTCTGCTACATTATTAGAAGGGCCAGAGGATTTCCTTGTATCATTTAACTGAATGCCCTGAAGTATAATTAATCATTTTGTTTACTTTGACAGGTATTTCCTTGGAAATGGCAGCTGTGACAGTAAAGGAAGAATCAGAAGATCCCGATTACTATCAATATAACGTTCAAGGTAATACCATCTAATATAATTTTTCTTTCCAGAAATTATTAGTGGTTAAAACTAATAACTGCTTGAATTCCTTAAATACTTTTTACTGATTGTTTCTTGAACAATGTGTACTTATATGTGTATGTGTACTTATAATTTATCACTAGAATAAAATAGATTTTAAAAACGGCAGAACAATAGATTTAAAAAATGGCAAAACAATAAACTTAATTACAGGGGAAACTTAAAATAGCCATATATATATATATATATATATGTATATATGTATGTATAGATATATAGGTATATATATGTATGGATATATGTATATATGTACATACATATATATATTTTAATATAGCCATTAAGATTTTTAAAAGGACAAGCAAAAGTGGCACATAGAATTCAGTTCCAGTTTCTTATATTACTTGGTAGGCATGAGAGATCTTCTGCACCTTTAATAGCTCTATTTGTGTCATTATACAGTAATAACTGTATAAACATAATCATCTTAAAAATTTATAAAAGGTAAGACATTAATAAAATTGAGCTATTTTTTTATTTTGTTACATTTCTTTTTATTTGATGATTTGGAAGGAATTAGGTTATAATTTTAAATGCAGTTTGCTTTTTATGCGTCCATTGGCTTAGTTTAGAAGAATGTTTTCTATATTTAATAGTAAGTTTAATTTTATAGATGCATGAAGTACATTAAAACATTTAAATAATAAAATCTGATTTTTTAATGTATATGCTTATAAAACCATCTTAAAAAAAAAACCATTTCACTGCAGTCAAGATAATGAAATGTTCATAACGTGCAAGTTTCCTTGTGTCCCTTAGTCATTCACTGCCCTCACTAGTCAACCACTGATGTATTTTCTATCATATTAGATTAGTTTCATTTTTTAGAAGTTTATATAAATGGAATCATAATAAAATATGTACTGTTCTCTTGGGATGGGGTGCTGTGACTTCATTACATAGAATTGTTTTGAAATTCATTCATAGTGTTGCATACATATATCAATAGTTAATTCCATTTTATTGCCGAGTATTACTCCATTCTATGGCTGTACCACAATTTATCTCTTTGTCTATTGATGGACATTTTGGTTGTTTCCAGTTTGGGACTATTAAAAAATAAAGCTGCTGTCAACTTTTGCGTATAAACTTTTGTATGGAACTATACCTTCATTTCTCTTGAGTAGATTTCGTAGAAATGGAATAGCTGGGACATATGGTAGGTATTTAACTTTTTAAGAAACTGCCAAACTGTTTTCCACAGTGCTTGTGCTGTTACATTTCCTTCAGCAGTGCTCAATAGTTCTCATTGCTGCACATCCTTGTCAACACTTGTATGGTCAGTCTTATTCTTTTTAGCTACTTTTAGTGTTGAGACCTCATTTTGGTTTTAATGTGCATTTGCCTAATAGGTCTAGTTCATTTAAAAAGATAAGCATTTATCAGTTCTGAAGCATTATAAAAGTGTTACGAATAAATTTATTCTGGTTTGTAATCATGTGAATATCTGTATGCGTTTATTAAACCATTTCATAGTGAATTTCATGATCTTTATCTGTTAGTTCAGAACATTTTATTGCTTGTGACATTAGGAATTGCATGGCTAAAAGCTTGAGATAATTCTGAGGATTTTTAATTAAGAAGTTAAAATTTTGAAAATATTTTCGCCTGTATAGCAATTGTTGGTACCTGATTAACATACATGCATCAATTTAATAAATACTGTTTAATAAAATACTCTTTTTTTTTTTTTACACAGATTATGTTTAATTTTTAAAATGAAAAGTTTGCATTTGTCTTTGGTATTGTCATTTTGCATTGCTGTAATCATTAGCCATGGTATTAGAAGCCTGTTTGCCCCCTTTTGAAATTGGAAGTGTGAGTGATTTTAAGGCGATGCCTGTGTGATAAATGTTGGAAACCAGATGCTTGGAGAGGGTAAAAATGGCCTGAAATGACAGTATCCTTAGTGCAGTTGAAGAAGGTGGGGGAGATTACTAGTTTTTCATCTAGGAAGCTGAGAGATATATTTCATGCAGTTTAGATATTTTTCTTAATAATGGAGTTTTGACAGTTCTTTGTATATTCTGAATAAAAGTCCTTTGTGGTATGATTTGCCAATAGTTTAATTTGATGAAGTTGAATTTATGGGGTTTTTTCCTTGTTTGGATTGTACATAAGTATCGTAGCTAAGAAATCTTGGCCTGACCCATAGAGATTTTCTTCTATGTTTCCTAAAATTTTTTTATATTTAGGTCTGTGATTGATTTATACTTAGTTTTTGTATAGTGTGCAAGATACTGAGTTGAAACTTAGGCATATTGAGGTTTTCCAGCACTATCTGATGAAAAGACTGTTCTTTTTCCATTGTATTACATTTACATCTCTGTCCGTTTCTTGAGTATATCCTGTTACATTGATCTCTTTGTCTGTCATTTTGACAAAATTACGTTGTCTTGAGTACTGTAGTTCACAGTAAGTATTGAAATTACATTGTGACAGTCCTCCAAAATTGTCCTTTTTTTCAACCTTCTTTGCCTATTTTAACTTCTTACCTTTTCATATAAATTTTAAAAATCAGCTTGATTGGTTCAGAAAAAGTCAATGATGTTGATTGTACTGAATCTGTAGACTAACTTGAGTGGATATCTTGATATTTATTGAACCTTCTGAGTCTTGAGCATGGTGTACATATATCTTATCTATTTAGCTCCCCTTGATTTTTTTCATCAGTGCTTTGTTCTCAGCATACAGATATTGAACATACTTTGTGAAGTTTATACCTAAGTAGTTAATGTTTTCGGGTATTACCATAAATTGTACTATTGTTTTACATTTCAGCTTCTGTTTATTGCCAATATATAGAACTATAGTAGATTTTTACATGCTGACCTTGTATCTTGTGACCTAGTTAAAATTCACTTATTAGTTTTAGCAACTTTTTGGAAAAATCTTCGGGTTTTTTTTAAGTGTACATTGTTATTTTTTTTTTTCCCTTTTATTTTTCTTATGTTAATTTCACTGGCTGGGATCATCTAGTGTTCCATTGAATAGGAGTAGAGAGACATCCCTGCCTTGTTCACAGTTTTAGAAGGAACTCTTTCAGTATGACAGCTGTGGGTTTTTTTGCTGATGTGCCCTTCATCAGTTTAAGGAAGTCCCCTTGTGTCAGAGTTTGTAAAGAGTTTTAATGGTAATAGGGTGTTGAAATTTGTGAAAAGTCTTTTCTGCACCTATTGAAGTGATTATTTGGTTTTTCTTGTTTTAGTGTGTTCAAATGATAATGACATTAATTTGCGAATGTTGAACCACCAAGTATTCCTGGGATAATAAACCCTACTTGGTTAAGTTTTCTTAAGGGATATTATTTTTAATTTTTAAATTTCTTTTAATAGTTATAGGACTGTTCAATTTATGTATTCTTGATTGATTTGGCAATAGTTATAGGACTGTTCAATTTATGTATTCTTGATTGATTTGGCAATTTCTTTTAAGGAGTTTGTTTACTTTGTCTTAAATTTCCTCTTTATTTTAATGTTTGCAAGGTCTGTCATGATGTCTTATTGTCAATTTTGTAATTTGTGTCTCTTTTTCTTGGTTGATCTAGCTCAGGGTTTGTCAAGCTTGGCAGTACTGGCATTTAGATCACACAGTTCATCGCTGTGGGCATATGTCTTGTGCTGTGCGTTGTAGGATGTTGAGTAGCCCAGTGACCCTAAGCACCAGGTGTCTTCCTAGTGGTTGGCATCTTCCTAGTTGTGATCATCAAAATGTCCCCAGATTGCCGAGTCCCTTAGGGGACAGTGTCATTCTCAGTGGGGAACCATTGGTCCACATCTAGAGTTTTCTCAAAAAAAAATTTCTATCTCTCAAAGGTCTGTTACTTTCAGTTATTTATTCTTGTTTCTTTTTTTCTGCTTGCTTTAATTTTAATTTGTTTTTATTTATTTTTATTTTTTTCTGTTGGGTAAGGGGAACAGACAAGTTGCTGTCCTTTTGTTCTTCAGTCTAGTTGTGGAGGATGTTGCTTCACTAGTCCATGTTGGTATTATCATTGCGCTCTTACCTCTGGGTAAGACAGTCTCTCGTTGACCATTGGACGGCCACTCACGCGGCTTATGGTAGCCCACTGCAGGCTGCAGCCACACCATCGCTGGTGACTCACAGCAGCCCAGCTCCAGGTGGAGCTGTTGTTCACCATCTTAGCTGTAGAGGGCGCAGCGTCACTGGTCCTCTCTGTGGGATCCAAACTGGGCCCTGCAGCCCAGAGCACGCCATTTGGCTTGCCCAATTTTTGTATTTTCTATGAAATTGTTTTCCTCAGTTATGTGTTCTTTGCTTATAATGTAGTTTTGTGCCTCTTTGTGAAATTTCTCATGCATTAGCAAGACTTTCAAAAGTCTTAGGATATGTTCCCAATAATAATCAGAGATAGTGAAGTGGTTTGTATTCATATTCACATAAGAAGTTTTATGTTAAGTAGCCATTGAAAACATTTTTTCTCTTTAAATCTGTTCCTTTTATCACTTAAATGCTTGAATAATATATGTACATGCAAATGTGTTACCATAATCTCTTACAATGGCATTTTGTGAAGGTTTAATTAACTCAAACTGCTTTATATGTTAATGATTGGAAAGAACCATGCTATTAAAAAGTTCTATGGATCTGCAGGAAAGGAGAATTCTGAATTAACTATTAGTTTGTCATGTTTCTATTTCAGTGGAGATTCAAGCTTATCAGTAGTTTAATTACATGATTTTAGAGATTCTAAGAAAGGTATAACAATTTGATTCTGCATTTTTCTTCAGTATGACAAAAAATTAAGCAAATATTTGTCAAGGAAGGAACAAATACACCTTGTAAGATAAACCTGTACTTACAATCTGTATGACGTACAAGTGGCAGTTTGCTATTATGAACCCGTTCACTGTTTTAAAAAACCCATACTCACCATTTTAGATATACCATTCCCATCCAATCCATACTCTAGTCATTTTCAAAATTTCTTTTGACTATCTTTGTACAAATTTATCTGAACACACTTTTTCCATTCACCAAGACCATAAATTGACACCACTCATTTTCAGTCATATATTTTTTTTTTAATTTTGCCTTTTTTGTTCATGAAAAGGCTGTATTATTCCATATCTTTTGCCCAGATTTCTTTACTAAAGTGACCCAAAAATAGTTTTGGGATTACTTTTGAAGTATTATCTTTGTATTCCAAAGCAGGCCCTTCTGAAACTGATGATGTTGATGACAAAGTCCCCCTTTCGAAGTCTTTGCAAGGTATAACTTTTTCACTTCCATTTTCCCACATACTGTTTATATTTAATGTTTCTTTATATTGGACAGACTCTGTTTTAGTATTTATATCTGTATTATTACTTTTCTAAATGGAAAAGGAAAAAGAAATGTATTGGCCTTTTTTAAAAAAAAAAAAACATATAAATGAACTTCACAAGCAACAATTTTTCAAAACCAATTTTCCCTTTTGTGAATCTAGTAATGAATCTCGAAATGGGTACATGACACACTTTCATATTTAAGGTAAAGTACACATTTATACCTTATATCAGAATAGTCAGAAGTAAGGTTTTTATTGTATAGTCAGTAATGTAAATATCGATACTAAGGTCATGTTGATACTTAGCTTATTGAAAGATTGTAAATATCACTTGTAAATCCCTAAGTTTATTAATTGAATTCCTTTTTGGGAAGTTTTGTATAGTGCTCCCTGACTTGATGATCATAGGCTATTTGTGATGGCTTTTACATCTATCAATCCTGGCTTTGAGTGCATAAGGTTTATTTTCTTTAGCTTTCTTTTTAATATAAATGTGATTGCTTATTTTAGATTTTAAGAACCAAAAGGCACATACAATCACTGTTTCCATGCACCCTTGTAATGTTGCAGAAGTGGAACAACCACCTTAAGTGCTTTCCTTTACGCAGGCTTTGCTATTGAAGTACTGGTCTCTTCATTATCCCTCATTCCTTTGACCTCACATCTTTGTTTTTTTTTGACATTAGGGTCAAAGAACATAATGCTCCATAAATTCAAATGATAATGTTTAAAAAAAGGAGGGAAGGGGCTGTTTGTTGAGAAAGCATATTTTAAAAGACAAAGAATAAATCAGTGCTCTAGATTTATAAATTTACCTAGCATTTTGAGCTCAGGTGAGTTTTCATAATATGAAGTAAGTGTGAAAGAATCCCAAGATAATTATGGCATGATAAGCTAGACATGGAAAATCAAAAGTATTTGACCTTAGTATGGCATTTTAAATTAAAAGATACTAGACACTAAATGACAGTTGCTGAAACTGTAGTCAGTGCTCTTTAAAAGTAACTATAAAATATATTTAAAACCTATGTCTGAGTGTTGTACGTTTGGTACAGTTTCTGAAATTAGGTGACGAAATGAGATTTGATCTTGCTACCCCTTTCCCCATGTGATTTATTCTTACTCGTAGGTAATATATGTATACACAGAAACAGTGATTTTCAACCTTTTTCATGTTAGTAGCTCAGATATTTAAGGACAGAGGATGAATATTTGGGGGCAGTTTGGGTACTTAATCCTAAGTGGCTCTCTGATGTTTTAGATCACTTCTTTCCTATTTATGAGTAAAGCTTCCGCTCTAGTAGGATGAGCCTGTTTCCCTTGTGACTGCCTAACCTGATGCATTGCTTTATGTTCCAGTTTTTAGAAGCAGGCAGATTATATTACCCGAATTAAAATGCTTTTGAGACTAAAGGTAGTATCTTAAATTTTAACTTACAAATTTCCTTTAAGTACAAGTTTAAATAAATAATGGGGATTGAGTTTCCATAGCTTCCACTATAGTAAAAATGGAAAGCAGGAAACATTCCACAGCAAAACCTGCACTTGTTTATCTAGACTTACTACAGTCCATGAGCAAAGAAAGAATTTGTTCTGATTTGTGTTTTTTGTGTGTGCGTCATTGACAGATGAGCATATACTTTGAAACATATTGTTCTATTTCTCTAATTCTAACATTTATGAATAACTATATTGTGTAGTTAACAGTAACTAACTTTAAATCCCCAAACGTACTTAGGTTTACTCTTTATGTTTACATTTTTATACAATTTCTTTTGTTTTCAAATAGAGGTGTTATATATTTTCTGAATTAGATCACATTGTTTGAAATGACTGCTAAGGAGTTAAAAGAATCAGTTTGTATATGTTTTGTTATGTTTGCATTGTTACCTAGTTTCTCTTCTTTCAGTGTAATTTTTTATTGGTTTATTATATGTGGTTTATTTTCTTTTTAGGAAGCCATCATTCTTCAGAGAGCAATGAAGGAACAGAAATGGAAGTACCAGCAGAAGGTTAGAAATAAAAGAATTTTATTTTGCTGTATTTGTATTATATTCTATATCATAGAGAATATTATCCTTAAAACATCTTATGTGGAAATAAAAGGGATTGTTTTGGTATGCTTTCTTAGCCAACAGGTTTTTTTTTTTTTTAGTTCTAAAATGTAATATACTTCTTTTACTGTACTAAATAGTAAAGCATATGGGGATGAAAACTTAAGTGGTAAGTAAAACTCTTCCTGATGCAAAATGCTCCCCCTTTTTTTCTGGTCATCTTGTGCCATGTTAAATTTTTTTAGAGAAAGAATGGCTTCAGTATTTTAGGATTACAATTATTACTAGCTCTTCATATTTCATTTTTAAACATACTATTTAATGGTGCCATTTTTTAAAGTAGAGTAATATATTCTACGGAACATGAAAAAAGGAAAGATTTCCTCTCTGCTTATTTTTAAACCCACAACTACCCCATAAACCACTTTGTTTAGCAGCCATCTTCCTTTGTTTTCTTGATTGAAGGATTACTTAACTGGTACAGCTTTTTTAATTCCTGGAATCTTGAGTTAAACTGTTATCTTGTAGAATGGCTTCCTATTTCTAAGTGGTTTGTATAGCTTCAAAACAATTTTTATAAATTTCTCCCAAGGAAAATGACTGGGTAAGGTAACTTAATTTTATTTAAGATTTTTTGTTTCTCTTGTAAACTGGTCACGTTATACCTTATTTTTCTAGGATAAGAATGGAGTCTGTTCTGTAACTTTATTCCTTATATTTGCTTTTTCATTTTATTCTTAAAAATCAATAATTTGATCTTTTACCCTCTTTGAATGGAGGTAGTTCTTAAGGTCCCTGGAATGTTGGCTAATGTTTCCAAATTCAATTTTAGAATTAGGGTTTCTAATTGGAATATATTTCTTGCAGAAATATTGAGATGTTAATTTTAAACAATATTTTACATTTCTTTTTGACATCTTTTTTATAGAATATACTATGGATGAATTTTTTTTTTTTTTATGTTTTACTGTGTGGAGGTAATTAGATGTTTCTTCTGTTTTGGATAGGTGGTATTTACAATAAAATACCTATATACAAGACATACACACAGCATAGCGTTCATCAGGCAATATGAATTACTCCATAGTTTATAATTCTGTCGTTAGATACTAGGCTTTACAGTACTTTATTTTTTAGGATATCTTTATTGTCATATTGCAGTGTTAATAGAGTTGAATCAAATCTGGATTCTGGTCTTTATTCCTTTACTAACCAATAAGCATAATCTTTGACCAATCAATTAATCTCTCAACCTTTGCAAAATGAGAGTTGATGAAGATACTTTCTAGCTGAGCTTCTAGCACTAACATTCTGATGTACATTTATTTGTTTTGTTTAGTAACACAAATATTAATAAAATATTTAATTTTTAAAAGTACCTTGCATATAAAGTTAGGGGATCTAGTCTCTTATGCATTTGTTATATTCATTGTCTTGATCTGAGGTCCCCACTGCAAAATATTATTTTATTTAACAACATAAACCACTCCTAGGATTTCTGAAAGCAGAGGAGCAATAGTGAAGAAAAAAAAAATAGAAAGCCTTTATTTTTATTCTGGCAATTTTTAGTTACAGCAGAAAAATAATTGTGATTTCATTATAACCTCATTCCTCTAAAAATACAAGTGTTTTTTGAGTCCATTAATGCAGGTAACTTGGTATTATAGTTTTCCAGAGTTTTTCTACTTTTTCTTTTTTTCTTATCCCTATTTATAATTAAAAGGGTCAGATATTTTAATAAATCTGAGATAAAGTGCCAGTGAAATTTTATAGTAGGCTGCTTTTGAAGTATCAGGTCAATAAAATGTTGGAACATATAGAAAGTGCTTTATAATGAATGTCATTTAGAATTTTATTTTTTTCAAGATTCTACTCAACATGTCCCTTCAGAAACAAGTGAGGACCCCGAAGTTGAGGTGACTATTGAAGGTTAGTTATCAAAAAGCCTTGATTCGAACAGTTTACTTCTGGTCATAAAAACACTTGTCACATTCACATTTCTAAGTATGCATTTCATTCATTCTTAAAGGAAACTTGTGATGAAAAGTGAAGCATATATATGTGTATGTGTGACCAAAGCAGCCCACTTCCCAGCAGTGCACCCAGTGCTGTGGGAGATTTAGACGACAGAAGTAAGCCGTGAAAATGAGCGGTGGACAAGCTATATATACTTTCTGTCATTGGGAATTGAGAACAAAAAATGAAAAGTATGACCAGACTGGATGCACACAGAACCAGACTCTGTAACCTGGTACTGGGTTGTGATAGAAGAGACCTAATTAGTATCAGTAACCCCTGATACCTACTTGAGTCAAGTGGAGGAGAAAGTGTTGATAGCTTAGTCAATTTTTTTTTTTTTTTTTTTTGAGGGCAGTGTCACTGGCCCTCATATGTGGGACCCGAACCAAGGCCGCTGGCTTCCGAAGCCAGCGCTTAACCACTGCGCCACTCGGCCAGCCCGCTTAGTCAATTTTTAAAACGAGTTTTCCCCTAAAATACTATTAGAGGTTAACATATAACTTGTTCTTAAAAACTTTTTGAATCAGTAGCTACAAATATATTCTAAATTAATGTCTATAGCTAAAGTTACTTCAAGCTTAGTTTTTTCTTCAAAGATAATGCATGAATGTAGATGAACCAGTTTGTCCTGAATTACTTAAAAATTCAGCAAATATAATTATTAATAGTATCACATTTCATATTTAAGAATTATTAAATATGTATTTTTTTTTCTTTTTAAATTAATGTCTCACACTACTCACACTAAATATTTTCCCCTAAAGTTAGTTCTTTCCTAAGGTAGAATATTGAAACAATACTACAAATTGCATTGTGTAAAATACTACGAATTGCATTGTGTATCCCTGCCCTGCTCTAAAGTCCCTATACAGTACTCAGTTTATTGTGTTTACATCTAAAAATAATTTGATGTATATATAATTAGTTTTATGAAAATATATAGATGCTTTCAGCATACATTATACTAAACATTAAAATACACATATATCACATTTCCCATAGGTTTTTTCCATAACCACACATCTTGGTACTTCATCTTTTTTTTTTAACTGCTGCATAACCCTTCTTAGTGTGTGTGTATCTCTCTCTCTCTCTCTCTCTCTCTCTCTCTCTCTCTCTCTCATAATGTATCTTCTGTAGATATCACTTGGTTATTTAGTATTCGCCTATTTCCAGCTACTCAAACTATTTGTCTTCACTGCTTCTAAAATATAAGTTGATTGGTAGCTTTCACCTAATAATGAGAATTTTTCTCATACTTTATACTCATATATCTCTAATATATGTATTTCTTTATCTTTAATATAATTTTACTAACCTAAAAGCGGTTTTGAATTGTTTATAGTGTATTATTAAATAATTGTCATAATTGTTTTTTAGTTAGAAACCTCATTATCAGAGAAGTTGGAAGAGCATATAAATATCATAAACGTTTAGAATTTTGTTCTTTCTATACAGATAGGAAAAATAAAGATGCTTATTACAATTATTTGTGCAAAACTTTCAAATAGGAAAAATAAAGTTATTTTAATCAAATATTAAAGCAGATAAGGGCTGTATTAAAATTCTGTAGAAAGTAGATACATGCTTTTATAACTTAAGACCTTTAAAGAGATGTTAATGATAATCACAAAATAAATGGTTCATGAAACTGACACATGTCAGTCTTTTCAATTTTAACTCTTTGGAGAGAGTGATAAATCTTATTTTCATAAACTAAGACATGCTACAAGAAGCTTGATTTATCATCCAAATTTGTCAACAAGTACTAGAATTTTGCTATGTAGGTGGCTTCTTTATGTTCAGAAGACCAGTGAAATGCCAGGTCTGTGTAAGTAATTACTTTACAGAGGAGCATTTTCACAGCATATATGTTCATATCAAACTATATATCAGCCTTAATTAAATTGCTAATTGTTTTTTTTTAAATTTTTTTAAGTTTTATTTTTTTGCTAATTGTTTTTTGTTTGTTTGTTTGTTTTTAGCTGAGCCATTCTGCCACCTGTTGGCAGCTGAACCGTAGCTCAGCTCGGGCTGGGCATCGAACTGCTGTGTTCAGAGCTCAGCTCACACTCTCAAGTGAGCTCTTGACCAACTGAGCCACTCAGCCAGCCTTTTTTTTTAGAGGGCAGTGTCACTGGCCCTCATATGTGGGATCCGAACTGGTTACGCTGGCATCCCAAGCCAGCTTTTAACCACCACACCACTCGGCCGGCCCTTAATTGTTTTTTTTATCTGTATATTAAAGAAGGTAAAGTTTAAGTCTGTGATGTTAACAAGGAAGGTCAAATGAGAACTTGCGCATTTGTTTGCTAAGTATATTGTTTATTTTTTCTGGAACGATATTGCAAAATGGTAGAAACTAGTTAAGTATCTATGGCTAGAAAGTTAAATTTTGGTATATCATAATAGAAAAAAAAAATCACTGAAATAGTGGTTTTAAAAAAAATATGTGATCCAAAAAAGTCCCCTAATGATATTTATTTATTTTTATTTTTTATTTTTTTATTTTTTATTTTTATTGGGGAATTGGGGGAGGAGAACAGCGTTGGGGAATCAGGGAACGGGAACAGACAAGTTGCTGTCTTTTTGTTCTTTAGTCTAGTTGTGGAGGAAGTTGCTTCACTGGCCCATGTTGGTATTGTCATTGCGCCTTCCTGGATGAGGCAGATCAGTCGCCGGCCACTGGATGTCGCTCACTGCGGCTATTGGCAGCTCATGCTGGCTGCCAGCCACTCACGCTGGCTGCCGGCCACTCACTGTAGCCCATGGCAGCCCACTGCAGCAGGGGCTGCAGCCTACACCGTTGCCAGGACTCGCACAACCTAGCTCCAGGTGGAGCTGTTGTTAGCTGTAGAGGGCAGGGTCACTGGCCCTCATACGTGGAATCCGAACCGGGGCTGCTGGCATCCCAAAACCAGCTCTCAACCAATGCGCCACTCGGCTGGCCCTCCCCTAATGATATTTAGAGAATAATGTTAGCTTTGCTTAAATACTGGAAGAAGATAAATGAAGATAATCCTGCATGCCTGTGGATGGCTTTTATTTTCCCCTGCTGTTTTCCAAATAGTTTATAGAAAAGATAAAAAAGAGAGAGAACTTTAAGTTTGTCCGATTTTTCCACAGTACTTTAACTTTGATATGTTATTTGACATTATGTGGAGTTATGACAGGACCGACACCGATGAAAATGCATTACCTCTGTTGCATCATGTTCACTTGCTGCCGGTGTGTGCTCTTCCATTTGTGGTGGCCCACTTGGACTTGAAGGCAGTGGTACACTTTTGTAACTGGTGGGACTTAGGTTTGAGAAATCGCTTTTGGAATAATAATACAGCTGTGCAAACCTTAATTTCGTAAATATCACACAACTACATTTTGGGGTAAAATTAATATGCTGTCATGTCTTTGGTAAGTGCCAAGAAAATCTTACTTCAGAATTGTTTGAGGTCTGCCATCATGGGCAAGCTAGGGTATTTTGCCGTGTATGTATAATGCGCTCCCATGTATAAAGCACACCCACGTTTTTGGTCCTGACTTTCGGGGGCAAAAAACTTTCATTTTGGGCCGGCTGAGTGGCGCGGTGGTTGGGTGCTGGCTTGGGGGGCCGGCGGCCCTGGTTCAGGTCCTGCATGTGGGGGGTCAGTGACACTTCCCTAAAAAAAAAAAAAACAAAAAACTTTCATTTTAATTTTTTAATTCAAATTTTTGTTTGTTTACATTTAGGTACTTGATTTTTGTATTATAAAGGAATTTTAGCATTTATTTTTAACATATTACAGTATAAGAAATTTTATGTAATAAGTAATTACAAAACACAAGAGCAGACACAGGGTACAAGAAATTTTATGTACCGGTAACAAATTTACAATATTTATGCATCACAGAAGGCCAAGAACTCTTTGTTGTTGCAAGTAAGTTGTAAGTTCAACAAAACCGATTATCGTATTCCAGTGTATTATTTTGCATAGATATCATTATTGATTTCTAGAGTTACACTTTTAACTCATAAGCATAAATAAAAACTTAAGAACATTTATATACATACGTAACTAGTCCTACCCATGTTTAATGTGCATCCTTATGTTTTCCTCACAAATTTGGGCAAAAAAAGTGCACATTGTACTTGCAAAATATGGTCATAATGGGAAGTTTTTTTGCTTTAAAAGAGGTTTCCTATCATGTGGTTTTCTTCTAGTGCATTGTTTCCCAAACCAGAGCCATTCACATGTGTTTGTTCTGCTGTGGCCTAACTTACCCTGTTCATTTCTTAAGTTTTTTTCTTTAAATTTATTTTTTTTATTTATTTATCTTTTTAGCTGAGCCATCCTGCCACCTGTTGGCAGCTCAGTGGCAGCTCAGCTCAGCTTGGGCTGGGCATCAAACTGCTGTTGTTAAGAGCTCAGCTCGCACTCTTGAGCGAACTCTTTTTTTTTTTTTTTTTTTTTAAAGATTTTATTGGGGAATTGGCAGAGGGGAACAGCGTTGGGAAATCAGGGAAGGGGAACAGACAAGTTGCTGTCTTTTTGTTCTTCAGTTTAGTTGCGGAGGATGTTGCTTCACTGTTGGTATCGTCATTGCGCTCTTCCCGGATGAGGCAGATCGGTCGCTGGCCTCTGGATGTCGCTCACAGCGGCTATTGGCAGCTCACGCTTGGCTGCCAGCCGCTCACGCTGGCTGCGGGCCACTCACTGTAGCCTATGGCAGGCCACTGCAGCAGGGGCTGCAGCCCACACCATCACCGGGGCTCGCACAGCCCAGCTCCAGGTGGAGCTGTTGTTAGCTGTAGAGGGCAGTGTCACTGGCCCTCATGTGGGATCCGAACCGGGGCCGCTGGCATCCCAAAACCAGCGCTTAACCAATGCGCCACTCGGCCGGCCCTTGAGCGAACTCTTAACCATCTGAGCCACTCTGCCAGCCCCTAAATTGATTGAAGAAGTGAAGTCTTGACACTAAAGAAAAGCTCTCTTGGGCCTTTTTATCTTGGTCTCATTTTTTTTTTATAAAAATTTTTTTTTTTTGAGAGCAGTGTCACTGGCCCTCATATGTGGGACTTGAACCGGGGCTGGGGTTGTCATTTTGAGGGGTAAAAAGTATAACTATTGCACCGTGTTGCATACCTGCAACTGTTTAAAATAAATTTTAAAAAATACTTTGATAACATTCATGGGTGAAACTAGTATATTTCGTTTTACCCTTTGGAAACCAGCATACAAATAATTGGGCTTCTGAACATGTGGAAGTTGGAAAAGACAGGTTTTTGGTTTTTATTTTTTTCCCCAGCATGTTTTCAGAATTAAAGTCCAAACATATTAACATTATTTAATGTGTTTTCCAAAATGTATCTACTTGGGTTTGAATCTAATTACTTAATAATTTATTATAGGTCTTTTGACCATTTAACATATTGAGGATGGGGCATTTAAATTGTTTAAATGCATGTCTGAGTCTCTCTCTGTCTTATCTGTAGCCCAGTCTTTTGCCACTTGTAGCAGAAATTCTTCATATCTCATTTTT
Source organism: Aselliscus stoliczkanus (assembly GCA_033961575.1). Lineage (NCBI taxonomy): Eukaryota > Metazoa > Chordata > Mammalia > Chiroptera > Hipposideridae > Aselliscus > Aselliscus stoliczkanus. Next base: position 15,535,852 of record CM066728.1, on the reverse strand, counting down.
AATGTAGGGTTTAGTTTTTGATAAATTCGAAAAGAATTGAAAAGTGCACAGTTTATAAGCCAAAATGCAATTTTCTTTGGCCACTTCACTGTTTTTCTCAAGCGAGAGTACTGATAAGTACTGATCTGACTTATCAACATCCTTCATGAACATATTATACTGAAAAATACAAATAGGTTTTTATTCTTCATTTTTCCATGGAACATCAACCATCATTGAATCATGAATTATGGAAATAATGTTGATAACACGAGTATCCCTACAGGATTGAAGAAGAATTTCACCCTTTCTCCTGAATGTGGTTTTGTCACGTTTCGGAGACTGTGATTCGTTTTTCATCTCTAGAGGAAGACCCCGTTCACTCTGGTTGTTTCACATACTCTAACTTGTCTTGAAAGGAGAGTTTCAGCAGTTGTCACATGATTGTAATAGTTGTCTTTGTAGACATGGTAATTTTGATAAAGATAAATGCAAATCTGCATCACCGGTCCACAATGTGTTAAAATCCTTATACTGCTTTAAATTGTAAGTCCCAGTGACATAGTCAAGTTTTATTTTACTGGTTTGTCATTTTTGTTTTTGTTTTTATTTTTTTAAAGAATTTTGGGGAATTGAGGGAGGGGAACAGCGTTGGGGAATCGGGAAGGGGAACAGACAAGTTGCTGTCCTTTTGTTCTTCAGTCTAATTGCGAAGGACATTGCTTCATTGGCCCATGTTGATATCATCATTGCGCTCTTCCCAGGTGAGGCAGATCAGTCCCCGGCCACTGGACGGCCTCTTACCGTGACTATTGGCAGCTCACACTGGCTGCCAGCCGCTCACGCTGGCTACCGGCCACTCACTGTAGCCTATGGCAGCCCACTGCAGCAGAGACTGCAGCCTACACCGTCGCCAGGGCTCGCGCACAGCCCAGCTCCAGGTGGAGCTGTTGTTCACCATCTTAGCTATAGAGGCCAGCGTCACTGTCCCTCATATGTGGGACCTGAACCAGGGTCACTGGTATCCCAAGCCAGCCAGGTCTTAACCAGTGTACCACTCGGCCAGCCCTAGTTTGTCATTTTAAAATAATTTTCTACCATAGATTTTTTTTTTCCTGAATTTGAACATTTATTTCTATGGTGACATCCAACACATGAACGTTTTTAGTGTCATAAGTTGCTTATATGACAATGTTTGCCTGATGTATCTCCAAAATTAGCATTTTTGTCTTTCCCAGCACATAATTGGGTCCTAATGTGACTTTATCTGGTCTTGGTGATATTGATACCCTTTTCTCCTGTTGGTTAGAATAGTCAGAAAATGATTCAGATTACCAGAGTATCTGTTGGCGTTATCAGTAGAACCGAAAGTCAGGGCACCAGTGTGCCCATGTCTGATGCTATGATAGCAATGAGGTATCAAGTATTTTAAGCTTCAGTCAGATTTTTTTCTTGGTTTATATACAAAGTATATAAATTTATATATGACATATACAAAGTATATAATAGTTCGCTATTACTGTCCCAGGCAACATTTTGTATTAGGCTGAATTTGGATTTCTTGTTATCTATTTGAAAGTTAACCTGTTGGTTTAGTGGAGTTTTAACCTTAATCAAATCTCAACTCGACTATCTAGTGATGTGATGTGGTTACGTCATATAGTAGTCTCTGAGCTTGTTTCTTTAGCTATAAAATGAGGACGAAAATTTTACTAATCGAAAGGGTAACTTGTATTTGAATGGTATCTTTTTGTCATTGATAGTGTCTTTATAAGAGTGCCGAATCCTAACCACTAGACCACCAGGGAGCCACTTTTGCTAGTTTCTTTAACACTGTACTTATTTTCTTCTCTACCTCATATTTTTAAGTACAGATGTTTTTAACCACTTGTTTCAATGATTTACACATGATATTTGAACAGACATCTTAGTAGTGTGCCACCTGACATTTTCAGGGACTATAAAAAGATGACAGTGATAACTTTTCTTATTTGAGCCAAATGTCCTTAATTCTAGCATTAGATATAGCAAAGTGTTGTAGCAGAGTTGAGTTGCAGACACATCCACAAAAAAATTAGCATGAACTCTTACTACAAATGTGGGTTTTTTTTGTTTGTTTGTTAAGATTTTTATTTGGGAATTGGGGGAGGGGAACAGGCAAGTTGCTGTCCTTTTGTTCTTCAGTCTAGTTGTGGAGGACCTTGCTTCACTGGCCCATGTTGGTATCATCATTGTACTTTATCATTATCATGAGGCAGATAGGTCGCCGGCCTCTGGACGGCTATTCACAGCAGCTATCAGCAGTTCACTCCAGCAGCCCGCTGCTCACTGTTGCCTATGGCAGCCCACTGCAGCAAGGGTTGCAGCTATGCGGTCACCAGCTACGCACAGCAGCCCAGCTCCAGGTGGAGCTGTTCACTGTCTTAGCTGTAGAGTGCAGTGTCACTGGCCCTCATGTGGGATCTGAACTGGGGCCCTGCTGCTGGGAGCTGGCATCCGAAGCCAGCTCTTAACCAGTGTGCCACTCGGCCAGCCCTTACAACAAATGTTTTGAGAAGTCTGTATTCTGTGCTTAAATATCTGATGCTCATTTCTACGTAGGTTTTGTATTGACTGAATCAACACTACCTCTTTTACAAATAATGTATTGGGTTGTTGGAAAAGTCATGACGTATTTTTTCTGTTTTTTTTTTTTTTTTGCAAAAATGCGTCATCACTTTTCTGACAATCCAATAGCTCTATTTAATTTTATAAACCTGTTTGTTAAAAGTGTTTGGCATGTGGTTATCCAACCTCCCTTGTTTATATATGCTTGAATTTTATATAAGTTTAAATTTTTTTCCCATCAAGGTATGTTTTCTTTCCCCTTTCTTATATGTTTTTATAATTGTAGGTAGCTGTCTCCATTAAAACCTTTTTCTTGAAAGACTTGAAATAGACTATAATTCTAGGCAGCTTTCTCAGGAGTTATGACAAGAGAAGGTGAAATTTATAATGACTTATTTCAAATTAAGCATGGTACAAAAAAAAAAGAAGCAAGACAGGGAAAATAAGGAACATTCACTTGAGCATTCTCTAAAAGAGTAGGACAATTTCAAAGGTAACTGGGGTGAAACATGCTGAAAATGAAAATACAGAAATAATGATTGATATTCCGAACAGCTTTAAAGCCCCCCACGTCTTTTGAATATTGAGAATTTTACAGGTGTTAACTGTAACTCATTTAGTCTGTTCCTCCAGTGATGATGGTTTTCTTTTTCAAGATGACGATTATTCTCCACCTACCAAGAGACCAAAGAGCAGTGAGCCACCCCAGCCGCCAGTCACGGAACCTGCCAATGCCGGAAAACGGAAAGTGAGGGAGTTCAACTTTGGTAAGCTCTTGACTAAATACAGGCCTCTTTTCTTTGGTCTTGAACTCTGTCTGTTACTGATAAAAGTTATAGCTTTCTTTAGGGAGATGCTTTAATATGTATTGCCGCCTTATAATTTAACCTAAGGGAAACTGGGCACAGTTTGAAGTAACTTTACAGACATTATTTAAACATAGTTTGAGTTTTACCAAAGTGTAAGCGTATGACATTGTATATTTGGATGTTAATTATAATTAAAGACTTTAAATCAGTATTCATGACTTAGTCATTATTTTTCTTAGCTTGAAAACCTTCTTTACTTAAGATATATTTCATATCTTGAATTTTTTTTTTGTCCTCTGTAACCTCCAGCAGCTAATCTAAGCAAACCCCAGTGAATGACATAGCCTTTTGAAGGGACTAAATAAAACATTAGTGGCAAATTGTATTTTTTTTAAATTACATTTTAATATTTTTAACTTGTCATAGTCACAATTACTAGATATAAATTGAATTCATATATACATATATATGAATATATATATATTCATATATATATAGTAAGTTTACGTTTATTTATATTCTTTAACATTTGATTGTAAGCTGCTGCAGCTATGTATAAAGTCTTATTTCCATACAACTTAGACATGTTTTAGAAGGTTTCCTGAATAACCTCGGAGACATCCCTCCTTTTTTTCCTCCATTTTGTAGTGTTCCATTGTTCTGGACTTTTCTGCCTTTCTGCATGTTAGAAATTATAGGGCTAAAAAGAGGTATTCATTTTGAAGTGTTTCAAAAATAAACTTTAAAACATCCTCTAAATTCCCTTATTGAACCAATTCTAAAAAAAACAACAGAAAAGTTCTTAGGAAAGCAGTAAAATTATAAAGATGGAAATGGGTGATTAAAAGTTAGAATGTATTATATAGAAAATAAGTTATTAGATGTTAAATCATCTTGAGTTTTTTTTTTTTTTGAGGGCAGTGTCACTGACCCTCATATGTGGGACCTGAACCGGGGCCGCTGGCTTCCCAAAGCCAGTGATTAACCACCGCGCCACTCGGCCGGCCCTCATCTTGAAAACTTATGCACTAACCAGGGATTTATTACTGAGATTTAACTTTTCTCTCAATTTTCAGAGAAATGGAATGCTCGAATTACTGATCTACGTAAGCAAGTTGAAGAGTTGTTTGAAAGAAAATATGGTAAGTCTAAGCTCAAAAATTCTTGTAGTATTTTATTCATAAGCTTTTTAACAATGGAGTTTCTGTTCATCTAGTGTGAGCAAGCCCAAGTTTCCCAGTGAACTGTGCCTTATTATATATATATATATATATCAGTCTCTGCAAAGGTCATTGGATAGTGTCTGTCCAAATGTTAGAAACTATGTTTCTAGATTACTACAAAGTTTAGAAAAAGTTTTTTTCTCTCTTTAAGTCTCAGTTAACATTTCTTTTAAATTTTCATTGTGTGGATCCGCTGAGTGGCGCGGTGGTTAAGTGCTGGCCTGGGAAGCCAGCGGCCCCGGTTCGGGTCCCACATATGAGAGCCAGTGACACTGCCCTCGAAAAAAAAAAAAATTTTTCATTGTGTATATTTGGGAGTCTATTTATATATTTGTTGCACAGTCCTGGATCTTGGAGATTTAATTGAAGATTATTTCCTTAAATAATAGTCTTTCTTAATCTGTTACGTTAAACCTAGTATTTACTTACTTACTTACTTACTTATTTATTTATTAGGATGGGGGAGAGTAGTCTGAATTAGGTTCTGAGGCCCCTGGGGTGGTGCCTCATCTCAGCCATTGAACTCGCTTCACTGGTTGTGAGTCTTTTCCACGCTCCGTTGCCTTGATATAGAACTGAGTTTTAAGTTAGATCTCAAATTCTTTCCTTTTTATTTTACTATTCTATCCTTTATCCTCCAAGAAACAAGCAATTTGTTATTACCTCATGGTATATATATCAAATGCTCACCTAAAAAGAGCAATAATCGTTTAAAAATGTGTTTAGCTGATTATTTTTGTTGTTGTTATTTGGAGGATTGTTTGCAATCAACTGTAAAATTGTATAGTACTCTGAATTTTAGCTTGCAAATCTAATCTGTACTGCTGTCCTGCAGCACTGAATTTTTCTAAGTGAAGTTTTTATTTATTTATTTATTTATTTTTGAGGGCAGTGTCACTGGCCCTCATAAGTGGGACCCAAACCGGGGCCGCTGGCTTCCCAAGCCAGCGCTTAACCACTGCGCCACTCAGCAGGCCCTTTAAGTGAAGTTTTTAAATGATAAACTATATTAGCATTATTTACTTGAATAAATTTGTAATGACTTTTTCTCTTTATCATGGATGATAACCTACTCCTCAATGAAGATTTAGGATTAAATTTATAATGAAGTCAGTAACTTTTCCTTAATATTTTCAGGTATTTCCTTAAGGTTTTCTTAGTGTTTATCACTGTTTTCAGTACAGCTTTTTGCCAGCGATTTTAACTGGTTCATTTCAAAACAAAAACTCCTAACATACTCTATGTGAGAAGCACTATAACGTGATTGCTTTAGGAGAAGCTGTTTTCATTGTTTAGATGTCAATATGATTTTCAGATGTAGTATAAAGATGTTAAATCTAACTCATTAATGTGTAATACGGGACACTTGAAACTTTAATACAAATATTAATGTTTAGCAAATAGACTTGCATAAAATGCCAGCAACAAAGGGAAGCTGTTCTGATGGCAGCTCCTGGGGGAGGAGGGATGGAAGGGAGGTCATAGGAGTCATTTTGGCTTTGGTACCTTTTGGCCAGTCAGTAGCACCTCTGTCTGTTCTTTCAGCTTACTATTGTAGAAAGCGTTTTAAGTAACTGCTGTGTGAATTAAATGTATTAGAAGCCTTTGTAAGAATAGTGGTATCATCTGCAGACCTAGAAGACTTGGCATTGCTTTACTTAGTGTCAAAAGGCTTCCCTGTGAAATTGATAACTAACTATAAATGTGCCTGTGTTATAGATGAACATAACTGATACTTTTTATTTTTTATTTTTTTGAGGGCAGTGTCACTGGCCCTCATATGTGGGACCCGAACCGGGGCCGCTGGCTTCCCAAGCCAGCACTTAACCACTGCGCCACTCGGCCGGCCCAAACTGATAATTTTTAATACCTTTTTATTATGAAAAGTTCCCAGCAAAAACAAAAGTAAAGAATACAAAGGCCCTCTAAGTATCCATCACCCAAGTTAAATACCTTTAACATTTTACAACATTTCCTTTCTTGTCCTCTCCTGTCCCATCTCTTTTTGACGCAAGAATATTTTAAAACTCCAGTGTCTGGGCCGGCCGAGTGGCGCGGTGGTTAAGCGCTGGCTTGGGAATCCAGCAGCCCCGGTTCGGTCCCACATATGAGGGCCAGTGACACTGCCCTCAAAAAAATAAAATAAAATAAAATTCCAGTGTCCTAGACATTGTTTCATTTCACATCTCAAAAGTCTGCATTTCAAATGGGGAGTTGAGTGAGAAGGCATTATCTTAATCTCAGTTCCATTGTCATATCTGAAAACATTTAATACCCAGTGATATTTCAATGTCCCCTATTGTTTAGAAAAACTGACCGTTTATACTCAGTTTAATAAAATCAATGTCTGTTCATTACAGTTGATTCTTTGTTAATTATAGTTGGCACACATTATTATATTAGTTTCAGGTGTACAACATACAATGATTTGACATTTATATCTTAGGAAGTTATCACTGTGATCTGTCACCACACAAAAATATTATGATACTATTGACTATATTTTATTCTTAACACTCCTCTTGCTTTTGACTTTTTGCAACTGTTGCATTATTTTACTCGAGTAAATCTTAGCACAATATTTATAGTTAAATCTTCTACTTCAGTTATATTTTGAAAAACCCTTTTATACTAACATTTTAAATGTTTTAAAAACACTACTTCTTCCATTGCACGTCACTGTATGTTAATATTAACCGGTATATTTTTCTGTGTTCATTTGTTGTTCAGATTTCAATAGAAAGCCTGTACCTACATTACCTCAAAATAATATATTAGTTTGTTGTAGATTTAGTTAGAGCATTGACATCTTTGGTGTTTCCTTTTAGTTCTTTTGTACTGTTTTTCTTCTGATTGAATTATAATTAACATTAAGTAAAGATAAAGTTACAAAAGTTAAGAGCGATACATAGTCAACTATTACATTCTTTTCTGCAAATTGTGCTTAATCCTTGTCATTTAATGATTGTTCTGTTTCTCTTTTTATCCCTAAAGCTCAAGCGATAAAAGCCAAAGGTCCTGTGACGATCCCATACCCTCTTTTCCAGTCACATGTTGAAGACCTTTATGTAGAAGGACTTCCAGAAGGAATTCCTTTCAGGAGGCCATCTACCTACGGAATTCCTCGCCTCGAGAGGATATTACTTGCAAAGGAAAGGATTCGTTTTGTGATTAAGAAGTAAGATTTCCGCTTTTTTCTTTGCTCCTGATTAGTGCACCTTTTTTTATTGTTGATAAATATTTATTAACCATCAGCACTATATTTAAATTAAGTGTGAGTTATTATATATTGTTTTATTTTCACTTTTCAATGTGTCTGTGTAAGATCAGTCATGCCAGAGTTGTCTTTTGGAACATGAGAACCTGCTTGTCCCTGAGTGGCATATAACTGTCATTTTCTCTTCCAATTTTCTGCTAAATATGCTCAAGAAAGTAAGTGATATAGTATCAGTGTCTTTTTTTAGGTTTGAATATTTTTTTTTTTTTTGAGGGCAGTGTCATTGGCCATCATATGTGGGACCCAAACTGGGGCCGCTGGCTTCCCAAGCCAGCGCTTAACCACCGCACCACTCGGCAGGCCCTAGGTTTGAATTTTTTAAATCATATGTGGAAATAAATGTATACTGTAAAAATAAATGAAACGAGAAGTAAGAATGGAAAGAAAAACTAAGATAGCAGAATGGTATAAATATTTTAGCATTGACATAAAGGAACTTTTAGATAAATTGAGTACAGTAGTTGGGACTGGAAGTGTGAATGCTTCCATTTAAAAATGGCAGCCACTTTTTTTACTCTCATAGATTCTATTAAGATTACAGTAAAAGGTTTAAAAAGCTAAGAGGTCACTTATCAACAGAGTTAGCAATGTAAATATGGAAACTTCCTATTATTACACCCATGATATTATTACTAGATATATTTGTAAAAGGGAAAAATTAACAAATTGTTGTGTAGGAAATAATAAAATATAATTGCTAAACTAAAATTTTCAGTGACAGGGCTGGAAGGTTGTTAGTCTTGTCAGTTGTAAAGAGGATTGTATATATGAGACATGAGAAAGGACATTGAATCTTTATCTAGTGATATCTGACTTAAAGTGAAAAGAGGAGAGTATCAAAAATGAGTCACTTTATAAAGTTTTGGTGCCCTAAGGATAGGGAAAAAATCATTAGGTTCTAGTGAGTCAAAGCAGGTCATCTGTAAAGAATGGAAATCAGACCGATGATAAACCTGCTTTGGTTGTAACACTGGTAAGCAGATCTTTCCAGGTTCTAAGTGAAAATGATTTGAACCTTAAATTCTGTAGCCAGCCAAACTTGCCAAACATGTATGAAAGCAAATAGAAATTTCCGATTTGGGACAGGAAAGGTAGCAGTTAGGATGTCTCTCCAGAAGCAAGAAACAAGAACCCTTACTCACCTTAGCCTAATACAGTAAGGTGCTCCTCCCACCTCGCCAGGAAGTCAGAGATAGATAGGATGGTTAAAACTGTGGCACCCAGGGCTTTGCTTCTTCTGTTTTCTAGATTTTTCTTTCCCTGTGCTGATAGTTTCCTTGAGCTGGATGCATGGTTTGAGGCCTCCCATCCAGACACATCTATGAAGGAGACAGATAGTTTCCTGTGATTCCTTTGAGATCAAGGAAACCTTGGAAAATGGCCTTAATTCTGTGGTTAGAATTATGTCAAGTGCTTATTCCTTAGCCTGGCACAGGCATGGGGAAGATAACATCTGGTGGGTTTAGACCAAACAGTACTTAGCCCCCAGGAGTGGGCACAAGTTAACTTCTCCTCAAATACAAAGCTTTCATTTTAAGTCCTCCTATTATGAATGTCTTCTTTTTTTTTTTTCTTTTTCAAAGATTTTATTGGGGAATCGGGGAAGGGGAACAGACAAGTCGCTGTCCTTTTGTTCTTCAGTCTAGTTGTGGAGGATGTTGCTTCCTGGCCCAATGATGGTGGTTGGTATCATCATTGTGCTCTTCCCAGATGAGGCAGATCAGTCGCCGGCCGGCCGCTCACGGTGGTTTACAGCAGCTCACACTGGCTGCCGGCTGCTCATGCTGGCTGCCGGCCACTCACTGTAGCCTATGGCAGCCCACTACAGCAGGCGCTGTTGCTACACCTTTGCCAGTGATTCATGGCATCTCAGCTCCAGGTGGAGCTGTTGTTCACCATCTGAGCTGTAGAGGGCAGTGTCACTGGCCCTCGTATGTGGGATCCAAACCAGGGCCCCGCTGCTCAGAGCTGGCGTCCCAAGCCAGCTCCTAACTAACGTGCCACTCGGCCGGCCCTGAATGAGTCTTTTTGAGTCATATGCATCACTGATTTTAAAAAATTTTTCTGACATATACCAGGGGTGCCAAAAAAATGTGTATACAAGTGGACACTTTGGTCAACATTGCTCAAGCAGTAAGTAGTTCGCTGTAATCAGAAGTGTCTAGATGCTGATGGTAACCACTTTGAGCACCTTTTAATTGCAGAAGTCAAATTTCATTTTTTGTTATCAGTATATATTGAGTTAAAATTGTAATAGTTTTTCCTTTTTTAAAACGTGTATACATTTTTTGGGGGCACCCTCTGTATTTTAGCTATAAACAATGAATGAATACATTAGTAGGATAATAGCCATATCATTTGCAAAAGTGTTCAACTTCATTACTCTAGTAAACGCCCTGGTAATGTTAAGAAAATGAGGAAATGAACAACTACCTTGATCAAAAAGTACAGCCAAGCAAGCTTGTCACTGTATTGATATTAAATAAAGGAATAACAGGAGCTTTTAAGATTTAACTAAAAGGGCCCAAGAGATCCCTCAGGATAATAGGTGAGCTGTCCTCCACAGGGAGAAACTTGTTGCTAACAGTTATTTTTCTTTCCAATAAACTGTAGTTCAAAGAAATCGAATGGTAAACAATGGCTTTTTCTAAAACCCTGTCACTAGCCAAGAGCCATACATAAGAATCACTCGCCCCACTACACATTGATATATTAATAAGTTTGTTGTTTTAAAAACTCTTTTGTACTGTCATTTTATTAAGTTGTTTACCTTGTTAGTTATTTTTTAATAACAAAGAAAATACAAATTATTTTACAGGTTTTGCTTGTTTGCTAATCTTAAAGCATATAGCAGTATAAAACCCTATGTTTGGATGTTTAAATGTTTATGCAGGCTTATCTCAAGGTACTTTATACTATGCACATCCTATTTCAAATCTTCAATATACTCGTTTATGGAAGCCATAGTTTTAAAGGACTTTTTAAAGCCTTTCCCCAAAGGTTAATGTGGATAGTCTTTTTTTTTTTTTTTTAACTTTTTTTTTAGCTGAGCCATCCTGCCACCTGTTGGCAGCTCAACGGCAACTCAGCTCGGGCTGGCCTCGAACAGCTGTTGCTCAGAGCTCAGCTCGCACTCTTGAGCGAGCTCTTACCCAACTGAGCCACTCGGCCGGCCCGGATAGTCTTGATAAACATAAACTATTTTGTTTGTTTAGTAGAGTAATTCTATAGAGTTTAGCAAATGTTTTACTTTACAGCTCACTAATATTGATCAAATATCATTGTATACAATTGACTGAATCCTGTATTAGTTTCCATCATTTTTGGGATTATTGTTAATATAGACATGGTTATGCTTGTCTATGGTATTTCCTCTCCTCCCATTACTTTAGGCCATTACAACAAAACAGAGTGATATGGGATATAGAAGTTAGATTGTGAAAATTCTGTCATCTAGAAATTATGTTTTATGGGCTGTTTATATATTACGAAAAATTAAAAAGCAGTCTTTTGGGGCCGGCCGAGTGGCTCCATTGGTTAAGAGCTTGCTGAAGAGTGCGAGCTGAGCTCTGAGCAACAGCAGTGCGATGCCCAGCCTGAGCTGAGCTGTTGCTGAGCTGCCAACAGGTGGCAGGGTGGCTCAGATAAAAAAAAAAAAAAAAAAAAAAAGGCAAAGATGTTGTCTTTAAATGTTAGTATTGAGATATATTTAGGATTTTTATAACCAGTTTATATATGTTGAAGTAAGGTAGTCTTGAATGTAATGTAAAATTAAAGAATCTCATGTAAAATTTTTGTAGTTTGCTCCCTTTGCTGTTATGATTTCATAAAATGCCTCTGGGCTACAAAGTTAACTCTTTCTGTGAAGACACATGCTCAATGAAGTACCTTATGAAACAAGGTGCAATTACCATTTAGTTTTATTATTCTGTGGAAATCTCAAGAAATTAGAATAAGCTGTCCAGGTTGTCTTTTTTTTTTTTTTAAAACCCATCTTGATGATTGAATATTAATAAGTACTAGTAATTACTACTTTTGCTCAATATTACCTCGTGAATAGTTAGTACTTTTTCTCACCTTTCAGACATGAACTTCTGAATTCAACACGTGAAGACTTACAGCTTGATAAACCAGCATCAGGAGGTAGGCCTCCAACCTTGTGTCTAATTGTGTGTCAAATCAAAACATTGCATATAAGAAACACACAATGTCAGTACTTTAGAAAAATAAGCTCATTTTCTTCTTAATAACCCATTATAAATAAGTTCAAAACATCATATTTCTGGGCAAAGATCATATTCTTGTCTGTTTTGCTTTTGAGACACAAACTATCTGGTATAATGTATTGAACAATTTATTACCCAAGCCTACATCATGCAATTGAATAATCATTCACGTTATACCCAGGACATAAAAAGATTTACTTAAAGCATATAGCCAGCAGTATCATCACTTGTTTGTTAGGTGTGTTTTGAAGCAGATCATGATCTGTTCTCTTGCTTGCTTTTGTTCTGGACTGGGTGGGGGTGTAAAATGGAAGTTGGAGTTTGGATAATGGAAGGATTGCCAGCAGTCTTAGATTCCTGAATATATCATTTAAAAAATCATCTGCTAGCTGTTCTTCAGTAAACTGAATTGTGCTATTTCCTTCCTTTCACTGTGACACTTTAGAATATCTGTGTAAAATTACTGTTAAATTACAAACTCCTGTTTTGTCATCATTACCTTTGTTCTTTTTTTTTTTTTTAAAGATTTTATTGGGGAAGTGGGGGAGGGGAACAGCGTTGGGGAATCGGGGAAGGGGAACAGACAAGTTGCTGTCTTTTTGTTCTTCAGTCTAGTTGAGGAGGATGTTGCTTCACTGGCCCATGTTGGTATCGTCATTGCGCTCTTCCTGGATGAGGCAGATCAGTCGCCAGCCTCTGGACGGTCGCTCATCGCGGCTATTGGCAGCTCACGCTGGCTGCCAGCCACTCACGCTGGCTGCCGGCCACTCACGCTGGCTGCCAGCCACTCACTGTAGCCTATGGCAGCCCACTGCAGCAGGGGCTGCAGCCTACACCGTCGCTGGGGCTCACACAGCCCAGCTCCAGGTGGAGCTGTTAGCTGTCGAGGGCAGTGTCACTGGCCCTCATGTGGGATCCGAACAGGGGCCGCTGGCGTCCCAAGCCAGCTTTTAACCAATGCGCCACTCGGCCGGCCCTACCTTTGTTCTTTTATAATTCAGTTTCAGCACTGTTTTAGTAAACACAATCTGAAATCTTAGAAGTAATTTTAATCAAAACAAAAATAATGCTGCCTAATTTATAATTATACTAATGCCATCAAATTGAGGAAATTTGTATATTTGTTATTCTCACAGTAAAGGAAGAGTGGTATGCCAGAATCACTAAATTACGAAAGATGGTAGATCAGCTTTTCTGCAAAAAATTTGGTAAGTCTAATTTTTCCCCCCAATTAAAGTATATTAAGAATGTAAATATGATGAATATGACTCACTTCCAGTTTTCTTCTATTGTTTTCAAGTATGTATTTACTATGAAAAGTTTTAAACCTGTACAAAAGGGGAGAGAATGGTGTAATATAACATCTATATACTCTTTACTGGGTAATTTTTTATAAAGTCCAGGTTTTTCAGCATAGCGACCCGAACGATGCTTCGTGTGCTGCTCTGAAATGAAGGAGGCCAGCCCGGGCAGTGGTCGCGGGAGGGCTAAGTGTCGCACTGCATGTAACAGGCCCCACGCGGTGCTGGTCTTGTGTGCTGTGCCTGCTGTGCTGTGTCCCTGAACACTTAGTGTACTTGGGTGTGGATTATCGCCACAATGTGTTTTTTTACCGAAAGTCACCCGGTCTTTGCCTACCCTACTTCTCAGCAGCATTCAACATAGTTGTCTTGTTTTTCTTTTTAAAAGTATTTAAAACTATTTAAAACTATTTTTATGGAAAATTTCAAACTTGATTGATTCTTGGTTTCTTCCTGTCTCATTGGCTGTCATTCTCATTCTCTTGATATCACTTCCCTTTTGTTGATTTTTGGGAGTGGTTCTCTGCAGCTCAGTCCTGAGCCCCCTCTCTCTTGTCTTGCTGTGCCTTCTCTACAGGTAATAACACTTTATCTCATATCTTTGTCTATATGTTGATGACTTTCTTTTTATTTGATTTATGCAACTTTATGGATAGAAAATAAGTCAATTACTAGCAGAGCTATTAGTTGATCAGTCATCCATTGACGACTTGCATCAGTTATTCAGTGCTATATTAAACAGTATATTGGAAGCTGGCTTTAATTAATAGTTCCAAACCTCCTAACAGTTTAAATAAAAATTACAAAATGTTTGAGACCCTATTTTGGAATACAAAGGGTGTTTGACTTGCAATTTCCAGTCTGTAGAACAAGAACAGTTCGTCCCTTTATTGACATACATAAAATAGGTCGTATTTTCTGTTCTGCAGATGCTATGAATTCAGTACCAATTCTCCAGCCACATCAGTTATGAGCATAAAGTATCTCATGTAACCTCATCTCTGACAGTGCAAGGTTGAAACCAGAGTGGATGCTGCTAAAATAATGCGGCCTGCTTTGTGTGACACCTGCGTGTCCATCTCCCTCCCCATCAGATAATGTCTTTAGCATGTTACAGCAGCGATCAATGAAGTTCTAGTCTCATAACCCAGTTTTAGTGAAGACATTGGCCTCATCGTGCACATGCTCCCTTTTTTAAAAGATTCTGAATCTTGGGCAACTGTTCTCTTACAACTACTTCACAGTTTCCAAAAGCAGTTATTGTCCAAAAGTGGAAGAATTTAAGTCTTCTCAGAAGAGCATGTGAATGAATGGAGAGAGGTAAACAAAAAATAAAAGTGATAAGGTCTGAAGTTAAGTCCAGCTGTTGTGCAGGTTACCCTGACTAAGGCAGCACCATGTGGCCCACTCCCGAGATACCCTGTTGGACTTCCTCTCTGTTTTACAGGACTGTGCAGCCTCTGGCACTAGGGGGTCACCTAGATTTGGATCACAGAGATGCAAACAACTGGATAAAGGACCTTTAGAAATAGTTGAAGCAGGAGACCACTGTGATCTTAGATTATCGAGACAAATGCTCCCATTACTGTTAATTATTGGATGGTAAATTCTTGTTGTAAATGCAGCCTTAGGTGGTTTGAAGGGGTAGTCTGTAGGAAAATGAATTGTCAAAAAGAATACACCACCTTGATAGGGGCTGTCATTAGGACCCACAATTGTGGCTTGCCGTTGAAACAGCATCCCGCAGAATACTGTGCCAGAGGGCCCTGGCCCAATTACTAACTTCCTTTTTAATCCATTTCAGCGTCACAGTCTGTGCTGTGTCTGGCTCCTCGTTATTTGGGTGTGTGCTCAAAGGTCTGTCAAAACTCTTCGTTTTCCCAGTGGCAAGAAAGGATTGTCTCTTGGGTTTCACACCTGCTCTGCCAGACACAGGCACGGAGTCCTGGCCCCCTTCAAGTGATGGCCTTGGCCTCCTCCCCACACAGCAGCTGGTGCCTCTGCAACCCTGTGGGGCTCACGTATATGACACAGCCACAGACCTATATTCCGATGACTTTCAAATTTAAGTTTCTATCCCTAATAACGTCCCTTCACCCGAGACCTTTATTTTCATCCACCTGTTTGATAACCTCTTCAGACTTCACAGGTTCTAAATAGAGTCCTCGGTTTCCCCTCTGCAACACATTCCTTCCCTAGTCTACCCAGTGGGACACACTCTACACATCTGTCCAAGCCAGACCACCTAGAAGTTACCCTTGATTTTTTTCATTTTCACAAGGCCTCCTGCTGACCATACATTTCAAGCATGCTCCAAACCCATACCCTTTTCTTCATCATTGCTGTCTATCACTGTAGTCAAAGCCAGTGACACAAAGCAGCCAGATTTTAATCACATTAAAAACATAAAATGGAACATGTCACTTTCCCTGCTTTTTACTCTTTGATTTCCTTTTGTACTTGGAATAAGCTCCACAGTCCCTGGTCGTGGCCACCTGCTTTTCTTCTAATCTCACCTCGTTTTCTATCCCACTTGCTATGCTAACCACGTACTTGTTCTCTTTTTCTCTAAGGTCATAGCCTCCTTGGGACTGTTGCGCTAGAATGCTCTTACCTCGGGTCTTTTTGTGCCCCTCCGTTTTATTTCCATCTCAGTTTAAATGTGCCACATTGGAGACATTTTCACTGAGCACCTATCTAACGTAAACGGCTGAGCACGCTATAGCTCATTATCCTTTGATTTTCCTCAAAGCACTAATGGTTGTCTATTTCCTCCTGCTGTAACACCGCAGATGACAGCTCAGAGCTGGTGTCTTCTTGAATACTAGAACTGTGCCTGGTCAGATGTTCAGCAAATATTTACTGAAAGGTTCAGTGTCCTCAGAGTGCCTTCTAAAGCCCTCAGATACAGTGAGCCTTTGAGTCACATAGTGTACTTTGGGCCTTATTAAATTAGAACACTGAGAAGACCAAAGGAAATGCAGAGGCGCCACAGCTGTCACGGGCACGGACGGCTGCAGTGCAGGGCAGTGTGTGTGGTTGGACCACTTGGTTACCCCAGTTGTAGGACTGGCTCTGTGTCACACCTCTGCCAGACCCTGTCACTGGGACGTCCCCCTCCGCATTCTCACTGTTCTGTGAAGGGAACCATTTGAGTTTCACCACAAAAAAAGCCACGCCTCCTGGATGAGGATTTGTGTTTGTCCTATGGTTCCCAAGAGGAGTGTGTGGCACTGGGTTTTAAAAGTCCCAGTAAACCAGTTTTTAGGTGCAACTCAAGTGACAGCTACAAACTAAGGCCACTAATTATGTGTTGTTTGCAGAATCTGTGTACTTTTACTTATACTGTTTAACTCCCTCAGAATGTAGTACATCAGGAAAAAGTCAGAAGTTTAAGGTTTCCCTTGTCTTTACTATCCTTGAGTACCCAGCACAAATGTAGGATCTTAATGATAATTTATCTCCTCTTAATCTGGTCAGAAATCAGCTAATGAGCAATAAACTAAAGAATCTTCGGGCCAGCCCAGCGGCTCAGTTGGTTAAGAGCTCGAGCTCTGAGCAACTGGGTCACCTGTTTGATTCCCATATGGGCCAGTGAGCTGTGCCCGAGCTGAGCTGCCATTGAGCTGCCAACAGGTGGCAGGATGGCTCAGCTAAAAAAAAAAAAAATCATTATATTTCCAAGACATTTAATGAAAGAAATCAGATGATGAACATTTAGTTTATCATGTTTAGTTCCGAAAGCTGAGCCTGTACAAGAAGCAGCGAAATCTATTAACACTTTATAAGCGGGCATTTGAGCTATATGACGAGTTTACTCGTTTCCCGCAAAAAATGTGTTAACATCACCCTTGCTTGCCAAGCAAGCTGACTTGTGCCACATGAAAAGGGAGGCTGTTGATGAGTTCGTGTTCTGAATAGAACGTGTCCGGTGGAAACCAGTTTGGCATTGCTGAGAAAGTAGGCGAGAGGTTCTGGATCCGCGCATAACAAACAACAGCCTGGCTCTTTGGCTGGTGCTCCTGGCCTTGGGTGGGTCTAGGACGTAGAGAGGGAAACGCCAGCAGGACTGCGGCTTTCTTTAAGTTAAGCTTCCCAAAAGGGAAAGAGGAAAACTTAGGTTCTCTATAACTGTCAAACACTACAAGTCTTGAAATTGTCATTGAAGAAATTCACACATATGGCCTTAAATTGGGGAGGAAAGTCAATCTAAAAGTCATAGAAATGCAAATTAATTCTTCAGGGAGGTGCTCTTAAACCTCAGATTGTAGAATATCTAAATACACCATACAGAATACAAGGGCAACCTGTATACTGGGTGTGCCAAAAAAATGGATACATGTCTTGTATCTTTTAGTATCGGTATATATTGAGTATTACAATTTTAATACAGTTTTCCCTTCCTTAAAATGTGTATACATTTTTTTGGCACCCTCTGTATATGCTGACACTGTAAATTGTTTGAATCATTCTTATTAAAGCTCTGTTTGGATGTGGTTTCAGAGCAGGCATTAGTAATTGCATTGTTACATGTTAAAATTTCAGAGTTGTTCTCTTGTTCAAAAGTAGAAAAATAGTGCAATGAATTCCCATATACCCAGTTTCTCATTCAGTAATCATGAAGATTTTTTCCACATGTGTTCATTTTCTCCTCTTTTTTTCCTTTGTTGGAATATTGTAAAGCAAATCATAGGTGTTGTGTCATTTTTCTTGCTCAGTGTGACATTTCCTTACACAAGCATGGTGCCATTCTCACACCTGACAGAAGTAACTATTTCTTTGTATCCATTCTTCTCCAGTTCTTCATGGAGTTTCCTCATTTACCTGGAAAGTATATTTATAAAGGTTTTGGTTTGAATATGGATCTAAACAAAGTTCATGCATTTACTTTGGTTGATATGTTTCTTTTCATCTAAATCAGTCTATTCTTACTATTTTTATTTCTCATTCTATGAATTTTTTGAAGAAAGATATTTTCTTTTAAAATGGCACACTCATGATTTTTAAGGGGTAAAGCAAGTTGATTTCATGGTTGCAGTCAAAATAAAGGTACAGCTGGAAGCACATCAGTGTGCCGGAGCCAGTCAGAGGGGGTTAGTACATTCAGAGAACATTCAGTAGCAAAAGTCTGCCTTCAGATATTTGAGGAGTAGAATTTAAGTTGTGTTCTCTATTGTGTCATGATTGTCTTATTTTTGTTTTTTCCTAAAGATATCAGAAAAATATTTTTAAGCTCTTACATCTATTGCGATGGTCTTGTCTTAGACTCTGGGAGGTTAAGTCTCCACAGGTGACCCTTGACCGGGGTCCTCTGTGCTTGCATTTGCTGCGTTAACTGTGCCGCCATAGTTGGTGTATTTCCAGAGTGTACTTGGCTTTTTTTAACTTCTTTATTTTTTTGAGGGCAGTGTCACTGGCCCTCACATGTGGGATCCGAACCAGTTACGCTGGCTTCCCAAGCTGCCTCTTAACCATCGCGCCACTCGGCCGGCCCCCAGAGTGTACTTGACTTTTAAACAGTTGATGTGTACCTTGCTTAGGATTGTGTCACACTACGGTTTCAGCAGGAACTTAGTCTCCTGAATTGCTTCTTTTGCAAAGCTGAAGCCTTGGGGAGCACTGAAGCCAAGGCCGTGCCGTACCAGAAATTTGAGGCACATCCAAACGATCTGTATGTGGAAGGACTCCCAGAAAACATTCCTTTCAGAAGCCCCTCATGGTACGGAATCCCGAGGCTGGAAAAAATCATTCAAGTGGGCAATCGCATTAAGTTTGTCATTAAAAGGTAAGATTATAATCAGCAGAAACACATTTAATGTTGTCTTTAAGAAAAGATTAAGTTCATGAAAATGGGCCTTCTGTTCCCCTCTCAGTGGGACTTACTCATGTGTTTAGAATTAAGGTATTACATTCAGATTCATTTATTGCACAAATGTCCATTCATTCAGCACCCAGCACCAGATATACAAAATGGGGTCCCATAGTAGCCCTGTCTTTGGGAGGTTTATTACAGAGGTACTTGCAGGCAGGTGTCACTGAGCACTTTTGGGGAGAGAAGACAGGGCACATAGAGGATAGAGGAAAGGAGTTTTGAGTAAAAGAAAGCATGTGAGTAGGGGCAGGAAGGAGGTCAGAGGTATTTGAATGTATACCTGACCACACCAGTCTGTGGAACGAGTGAGACCACCAATGGGCGTGGCATGATTGACAGGCTGAGGGGCAAGTGGCAGAAGGCCTTAGGACCTATGCAACCAGTGGAGCAATTACAAGGTTTTAAAGGTGATTTCCCTGAAAATAATTGGGATTTGCATTTTTAAAATGTTATTTTGGCTTGAGTTTGAAGAACAGTAGAACTGGTAATTTGGGAGCAGAAAGTGTGAACCAGAAGGCCTGTCGTTAATACAGAAGGATTATGGGGGGTGGACTCTAGTATTTGCTTACTGTTTAGGGGCTGTGCATTTGTATATGTTTGTTAGGACTAATTAGATATGGAAGGGACAGGCAGCTTGAGGATGGCATAGCTAGATAAGTCTCATGGTACCGTGGCATAGTTCCTCTGGGGTTTTGAAGAGAAGGCTGAACTGGTTGGGGGGCAAGTGACTATTTTGTACAGTTAAGCTTAAAATGCCTTTGAGGACATATAAGCGGTCTCACCAAATTGGTGAAAATCGCTATTTTCAAGTAATCTGGAATCACCAAAATGGTAATTTTCACTGCAGAAGAAGGCAGAATGAATTGTATTGAAAAATCATTGGCAGAGCACAGTTGTGTGGGGAAGATATTTTAAAAGGCCTTCCTGAATGCTCTGTTAACCAAACGTGTTTTTACAGACCAGAACTTCTGACTCACAGTACTACTGAGGTTACTCAGCCAAGAACGAATACTCCAGGTAAAATAATTGTGCATGTATGTTTAAAAGCTTATCAGATCAGTGTTTTTAAAGCGATGGAATTCCTCTCTTTTTCCCCAAAAATATCTTTTGTGGAAGCTCAATCCAGGCACTCCTTGAATTATCAACATGAAAATAAATAGTTTGGGGAAAGCTTAGACCAATGATGTTCAATTGAAATATAATGTGTGTCACAAAACAGTTGTCATTTTAAATTTTCTAGTAGCCAAATCTATGTTTCAACATATAATCAATATAAATATATACATGATGAAGGAATGTACATTTTTCATTTCATATATTTACATTCTTTATTTGAAACTTCTGTATTTCACACGCTGTCTCAACTAGCTACGTTTCAAGTGCTCAGTGGCCACATGTGTTAAACCATGCAGATTTAGACCTTAATCTATTCATACAGACTCTGTTTTTTAAGTGACAACTACTGTAATTCTGGGAGCTGCACTGACATCACTGCTCAATAGAAAAGAACTATAAAGTCTCAGCCTCAGTTGTGTAAATATTTTATTTGAGCTACAAGTCTGCTTTTATTTATTCCCCATCTTTTTGTTTACTATTGCATAAGGTCAGAAAAGTGACTACAACTTGTAGATCTTCTATAACCTTCAGAACGTTTGTTGCCAAGAACTAGTGGTTGTTTCTGAATTCATGTAATCATTCTTGTAAATACTAAGGTGAACTGTTACACAAGACAGGGTTATTTGTACTAAAATACCAAACCTTCAGCTCTTATGGTACCTGGGGCCACTGGTAAAGGTCAGCCAGTATGCTGGATAGGTTATATAATCTTGTGTTTATCATGGCATGAAAAGTGCTTGAGAAATACTGAAGTAGGAAAACCAAATTATCCAGTGCCAGGAATCCTGCAGAGGAGAAGGTATAATCAATGCTTCCCTCAAGCTGAGCATCAAAATGAGCACAGCAGCCTCCTCAGCATGCTTTCATTTAGCAGAGAAAGTATTGGTGATGAATTGAAGATTGAATGACACAGACTTCGCTAAGGATAGGAATGGAAAGAAACATACTCCCAGAACTTTACTATGGGTTAACCAGAATATGACCAAAGTCTACATGTGAGCCTTTATTCCTCAAGACAGACCTCAAATTCAAGGTTGCCTCAAACTTATTAGGGGCAATTCTAATAGTGGCTGCAAACCGAGAATGTTAAACATTTATCATTGAAAGAATATACAGGCACTGTAGATGCAAGGATTGAATAATAGCATTTTCAGCAGTACTTGATCTGCGTCTTCTAGCATAGATAATTTGCGGCCTATTATCAAAAGGAGAATCTCGATACTCTGAATCATTAACAGTGGTTGGCCTTCTACCATTCATAGAAGACTTTGGAAAGAATTCAGGTTATCATTCTTCATTCCAACCAAACATTTACTTGGTCTACCAATGAACCAGACGTTATTCAGTCTTTGCTGGGCAAACTGATGTCATAGACTACACGACAGAAGAATTTTGTTAGTCACTATTGCCATCAGCAATGTCTACTTAATTCTTGGCATGACCTGGGATTAGATAACAGTTGTATGCGTAAATACACTGTGGGTACACTTTGCCCTCCATTTGGTCACAGACACATGCCATGTGTGAGGAAGTTGTAGAGCTAGCCAGGCAATTGACCTCTAAAGGGGGAGAACAGGGAGGTGTGACGTGGCTCTTGTGAGAAGTTGTGCAGAGATCTTTTGTATTGGAGTAGCGAATGCTGGCGAAGGAAGTATAGAGCGAGGCAGCAGGAAGACTGAGCAACACATTAACAGAAGCTCTTTACCTTGGACGAGGAGAGTCTAGATATCTGCTTCATGGCAATAATTCAGATTTGGTTTGTACCAGAGTTACTCTGGCTGAATGAATGGTTGTGCTACCATGTTAAACCCCTGAATTGCTAGGTTTTCTTTTAAAGTAAAAGTTGTAAAGTACTTTTACAGGAAAAGCAAAGTAAGAAAAATGTTTAAAAAAGATTTTATGAGGCCACCAACTTTTAGCAGTATTTCCAGAACTTCTCCAACATTTCCCACTGCCTTTGCCAGCAGCACACAATGACTTCCACACTTGGTGGGATTCTTGTACTCTTTGCCTCCCCAGCCCCCCTTCTCCCTCAACCCCCTTTCCTTTACCCAATACCTCCATCATTCTCCATTGTCCCCAAAGTTGGTGCTCTCCACCCTCAACTTCACCAAACAAGCCCTGTAAGTGCCTGTTATCTGTTTAAGTAAGTGACATCCTACACAACCTTTATAATAGTTTATTTTTCTCTTTAAAATTACATTTAAAAGAGGATGGTTGTCAGGCCGGCCGAGAGGCTCAGTTGGTTAAGAGCTTGCTCAAGAGTGCGAGCTCTGAGCAACAGGGTCCCCAGTTTGATTCCCAGCCCAAGCTGAGCTGCTGCTGCGCTGCCAACAGGTGGCAGGATGGCTCAACTAAAAAAAAAAAAACAAAATAAAGGAGGTGGGGGAATGGTTGTCTTATAAACAAGGGGTTAGGAATTAAAGCACTCTGTAGTTGGTGAGTAGTGTTGAGTGACAGCTCCCTAATCCCTTTACTATTTATTTCTTGCTGTGATTAGTGAAGTGTTGCTTTCAGTGGATTTCTAAGCACGTACCTGTTTGATAAAACCAGCAATGTTTGTACAGAAGGCAGATACAGGCGAAGTGTTGTGGCTGAACCTGGTGTGGAAGGCCGGAGCCTTAGAAAGCTGGCCTCCCCAGTCCCCACAGGATCCATGACTCCGAGGAGGAATGTTTGAAAACCACTCGTTTGGAGCTCTCTTATGAACAAGTTCTTGCTTATTTACAATGTGAACTTAAATTTGAATTCTGTATCCCTTAGTTCTGATATGTGACAAGTGTAGGAAATCATTCTTTTCCTTAAGATCAAAAGTTTTGTTCTTAAAACAAAATTGAATTAAATGCATCACTGAATTATACACCTAAAACTAATACAGTGTTATATGTTGATTACATTTTGATTTTGATTTTTTTAAAATTTTCATTTATTTATTTATTTAAAGAATTTATTGGGGAATTTGGGGAGGAGAATAGCGTTGGGGAACCGGGGAAGGGGAACAGACAAGTTGCTGTCCTTTTGTTCTTCAGTCTAGTTGTGGAGGACGTTGGTTCACTAGCCCATATTGGTATCGTCATTGCGCTCTTCCCAGATGAGGCAGATCGATTGCCGGCCTCTGGATGGTCGCTCACCGCAGCTATTGGCAGCTCATGCCGGCTGCCAGCCGCTCACGCTGGCTGCCAGCCGCTCACGCTGGCTGCCGGCCGCTCACGCTGGCTGCCGGCCACTCACTGTAGCCTATGGCAGCCCACTGCAGCAGGGGCTGCAGCCTACACCATCACCGGGGCTCTCAGCCCAGCTCCAGGTGGAGCTGTTGTTAGCTGTAAAGGGCAGTGTCACTGGCCCTCATATGTGGGATCCGAACCGGAGCTGCTGGCATCCCAAAACCAGCTCTTAACCAGTGCGCCACTCAGCCGGCCCTACATTTTGATTTTTAAAAAAGAGCATCCCTGGAAAGAATGACGTCCAATCTAATTTTGTGTTAGCACCAATAAGGAGCGTCATTAATTAGATTTATTTTTGCTTTCTAGTCAAAGAAGATTGGAATGTCAGAATTACCAAGCTACGGAAGCAAGTGGAAGAGATTTTTAATTTGAAATTTGGTAAGTAAAACACAGGGATTATATCTTCATTTAAAACCAAATGAAAGGCAGTGTTTTGAATGAAGTATAGCAGTTTCAGGACCTAAAGAAGGAAAGTCTCAGAAACCGGGTTTTAGTTTATTTCCACTACTGAATTCACAATTTAACCCAAGCGAGGTACTTTATTTCTCTTGGATTCAATTTTCTCATGAGGCAAAATGGGAGAGGAAGGGAGGAGTTGGGATAAATCTCAGTTCCACTGTCTGTACTTCTCATCTGGCTAACACCATATGGCAAATAGGTTTCATCATTTGTTTCAACTTAGATTTGTTGACAGCGGTTTCCTGGAGCGCTGTCTTGAGAAGGATTCTGAGGAGGCTCAGCAAGAGTGTTTCAGTTGATTGGGTGTGTCTGTCATGGAGAAGGAAGTAAGGAGTGGGAGTGATAGCAGTATTCCCGGGGTGTTCCCATCTGTCATTTTAATACCTGATATTGGCATTTGTGTTCTAGGACAGGAATTTTAAATACTCTGCCTTTCATCTCTGTAACATGATGAGTTCTGCTTAGATACATCATATGCAACTCTTGTTTTTTAAACAGCAATCTTGCATCTAGATACAACACAGAGGCTGGGTGGGTGCCATTTCAGTGTGAAATGGCTGTGGTTCGTGTCTGCCCAGAGCACAGAGATCATTTTGACTAATAATAGAACTAACCTTTTGATTGGAAGTGTTAAAATGTTCCTCTTAAAAGTACTCATTTTTTAGGCTTATTCAGTTTTGTACTAAGCAAAATGCCTTCATATAAGTGGATATTACTAGATTGTAGGAAACTTTTGCATAATATATTTGAGAATGCCTGGATGTTAACTAGACTTATTATGGTGATCACTTTGCAATATATACAAATACTGAATCATTGTGTTATGCACCAGAAATCAATATAATGTTATATGTCAAATTACACGGAAATAAAAAATAATAAAAAGATTATACTGTCAGACAAAAAGAAAAGATTGTAAAATTTTACCTTCCATAAGCTATGTCTTCTTACAATTTCAGCTCAAGCTCTGGGACTCACAGAGGCAGTAAAAGTACCATACCCTGTGTTTGAATCAAATCCCGAGTTCCTTTATGTTGAAGGCTTGCCAGAAGGAATTCCCTTTCGAAGCCCCACCTGGTTTGGAATTCCACGACTTGAAAGGATTGTCCGTGGCAGTAATAAAATCAAGTTTGTTGTTAAAAAGTAAGTGTTATTTGCCAGTGTAGTCATTTCTGGAATTAGAATAATAAAGATATATTTCTATGTAAATTATTTTCTAGCTGCACAAAGCTAAGGTTTTGATGTCCATGATGGAAAAGCATAACTTGGAGTTATAGTCCAGGCATTGTCTGTGGCCTTTGCAAATAAAACCTGTCACCGGTACTTCAGTATTTCATTAGTGCAGTGAGAACTATACCACCTGCCTCACAGTGGTGGTGGTGAAGCCAGTTAGACACCGATGCCTCCTAGTATTCCAGAATAGTTGAATGGAGGGTGAAAATGCTGATTTTTATCATCTCTATTATTCCTGATTAAACTTGTGAGCAGCTGAATTTCAGTGATTAAGTTCTGTATTTACAAATTTCCAGAATTTCAGTAGTTGAAGACACTAGTGTTAATTTTCATTTTCAAGAAAGAAGTTATTAAAAAAAAAAAAAAAGTTATTTACTCTTCCTAAAATCATTTAGCAGGTATTGTGGATAGGAAAAGTGAGGGTTTTTTTTCAAGTTTTGGTTTTTGTCCAGAAACATAGACCTTACTGTTGCATTTCAGAATGATTCTGTGATCGCCTTTATAAAAAACACTGGTTATGATCGTTTTTACTTGCTGTGAAGACCAGTATTGTACTGGTTACTGTAATGATTCTTGTTTTTCTCTCTAGACCTGAACTAGTTATTTCCTACTTGCCTCCTGGAATGGCTAGTAAAATAAACACTAAAGGTAAGAAATTATATATACTCTTTATCATACGTCAGTATATTAAACTTTCTTTACCAACGTTACCTAAATCATACTGAATCATTGGCCAGTATTTTTAAGATATTTTACTTAAATGGACCTATTTTTTTTTTCTCAAACATTTCATTGAAAATTTCATGTTTGCAATCCTCCTTCATTCATGTTTCCACAGCTTTGTTGAGACTCATGTGGAGGATTACACTACCAGTTTAATTCTTCAGGTTTCTTTGAAAAGAGCCAAACTGTATGAATTTTAATACTCTGCTCTTATAAAGCATCCCCTTCTGTTTTTTTTTTTTTTTACAATATGCAAAAGTAATTGTGTGCTTACTTTACAGCTTTGCAGTCCCCAAAAAGACCACGAAGCCCTGGGAGTAATTCCAAAGTTCCTGAAATTGAGGTCACCGTGGAAGGTAGGGCCCCTCTATGGAATGCTTCTGTTGATTCTCCAAGTCACTAGTTATGTCTATTGATTCTTCAGATTACTATTTATATTTTATGTGAATGAGTTTTTATAAAACTGGTTTCCGATGTGAATAAGCTACCTGTGATTAAAGCTAGATTTCTGAATGTTTCTAATTGAAATTTTCAAAAAGTTTAACATGGTGTTTATTGAGCATACTGTAAACTGCTTGCAAGAGAATTCCTAAAGGGGTGGCTGGTTAGCTCACCCCTGGTTAGAGCATAGTGCTAGCAACAAAAAGGTTGCCGCCGGTTTGATCGCCACATGGACCACTGTGAGCTGCACCCTCCTTAAAAAAGAAAAAAAGAAAAAGAAAATTCCTAAAATGCTTTTCTTCTTTTCTTTCCTAATAATAAAGTAAGAATGTAGACAGGAATGTGTGGAATTTTTTTCTTGTCTCCTTCTCCTTTTTAAATATTCTTTTCAGGAAAGAAAATTTGGGGATGGTTTAAATAGCAGTACCTTGGATTAAACTAGTTCCTTCTGCATTTTCAGGTTCACTTTCTCTCTACTCCCATCGGGTCTGTGGGATTCTTACTTTTTCTGGTTCATGGTATTAAAGTATACAATGTTCTAGACAATCCTCAGTGTACTCTTAGGTGTGGCTATTTCCTCCTGTCTCTTCAGTAATGCAGAAGGAAAGGATAACTTCATTAGGATCATGCTTTTTTGTCACATAACCTCAAGTCTTGTATTAAGAGTTTTCATGTTGACACTAAGTGGAACCTTAGTCTGTCCCCATTTAGTTTTCTTGTACACCTGCTAGAGAACCTGTTCTCCCACATGAAAGGCATGAACAATCCTTGGGCAATTTATGGCTATCGTGAGCCAGTTTAATCATTTCTGTTAAAAATTGCCAAGAATTTAATTAAAAATGTATTCAATCCTTTACTTTCTTTCTTTTGAAGATCTCTCTAGTATACAAGTTTGCCATACTTTCCTGAAGGACCTCATTAGTAAAAAGTAAGATGCTTGTGGTGTTACTTTTAGTAGAAAGACACACATACTGAGGAACCAGACATACATGGGCCTGAAACAAAGATTTCAGCAATATGGCTGGAAGCTTCCCAGACAAGTTTACATTTAACTTGGGTTTTGCTGCAAGAATAGTCCAGGCAGGGACACAGAATGCTGCTCCTGAGAACATAGCGCGAGCCACGGTGCTGATTCAATACAGAAACACAGCTTGAGTGATGGCAAGTAATCTCATGTTGTAGGGAGTGTAGTTTTATTCTTGTGCCAACTGTAGTTGGTATCTCAGGAACCTTTATGATATCAGTGGCCAGAAGAAGTCCTGGAACCAGCTGATTCTAGGGTCATAACAGTTGTATTCTTGAAATGATTGATCTGTGCTTGCTGTCTTTATTTGATTGATTGATGAGTAAAGCCATTAAAGGAGTAATGGTCCCCAAACTTCACTAGGGTTGTGAGATTAGAGATCACAAAGAAGAGAGAGTTGGGCCAACCGAGTGGCTCAGTTGGTTAAGAGCTCACTCAAGAGTGCGAGCTGAGGGCCGGCCGAGTGGTGCAGTGGTTAAGAGCTGGCTTGGGATGCCAGTAGCCCCCGGTTCGGGTCCCACATATGAGGACTAGTGACACTGCCCTCAAAAAAAAAAGAGTGCGAGCTGAGCTCTGAGCAACAGCAGTTCGATGCTCAGCCTGAGCTGAGCTGCTGCTGAGCTGCCAACAGGTGGCAGGATGGCTCAGCTAAAAAAGAAGAGAGAGTTCAGAAGAAAAGGTGGGGTGGTGAGAAGCAATTATGAAGTTGAATGACACATGCTTAGGTTAAGAGGTAAAAAAAAGTATTTTACAATATAACTATATTCTGGGATACGAGTAGGGTTGGCATAAGAAAACAGTATGTACCTCAAAAAAAGGAGAGGCTGCTGTGTTAAAGAATCCTCGTAGAGCTACAGACTGTCTAGTTTTAAAACCTCCTGGACATTTAGAAAAGCTTAAGACCTTCTATACACAGAGAACAACATCTAGAGAAAGTCACCACAACTTCTAAACTATTTTTCCTCTTTTTTGACTAGTACAGTTATATTGTGTATATGGTATCCTGATCTCAGATAAATTAACCTGTGGATGTTAAATATTAAAATTGGGGAAAAATGTAACAACCAGTGAATACACATCATTTTTGTAGACACCGTATACTGTAGAATATTAGAAACAACATGTTGGGCTGGCCGAGTGGCTCCGTTGGTTAAGAGCTCACTCAAGGTTGCAAGCTCTCAGCAACAGGGTTGCCAGTTCAATTCCCGGCCTGAGCTGAGCTGCTGCTGAGCTGCCAACAGGTGGCAGGATGGCTCAGCTGAAAAAAAAAGAAAAAAAGCAGGGCTGGCCGAGTGGCGTGGTGGTTAAGCGCTGGTTTGGAAAGCCAGCGGCCCTGGTTTGGGTTACACATAGGGCCAGTGACACTGCCCTCAAAAGAAACAGCATATTTCTCAAAAATAGATTAATTCATAATTGTCAGTTGGCATACTAGAGATATACTTCTGGAGCTTATTCTTGTAGTTTTAAAATTTTTATCCATAAAGCTTATTAAAGCAAAGGTTGCTAAGTATAAATAAACTCCTATTTATCAATTAGATATTATGAAACTAGAAAAATGAAGAGTTAATGTCATGCTTTAAAATGGTTAGGCCTACAGAAGTAAGATTCCCAAGTATAAATTTAGGATTGCATTCTATTGCAACCAACAGTGATTTTACAAATAGGAGATGCCTGTTTTTCTCACATCAAAACATTGTGAAGGTAGGTTACATCTTCAGTAACTCAAAAATTATGAGACTGGCTTCTGTTTCCTCTAGGCCCCTCCTCATGGGTACCAGATGACTAGTCGAGCTTCAGCCATCATGTCTGCATTCATAGCAAGAGATGGTAGAGGAGACGCAGCATCAGCCTGACTGGACCCATTGTTAGGAAAGCAAGGCACCTTTCTAGAACCCCCTAGCAGAGTTTTGGTGAAGGAAAAAAAAGTTTTTTAAAAAAAATGAAGCACAGGCTCTGAGGCTAGTGCGTTTGGATTTCAATTTTGGCACCACCAGTTAGGCAGATTACTAAAATCTCTGTTTTAGTTGGTACATCTGTAAAGTGGCAACAAGAATAGTAGTTAACTCATGCTGTTTTTAAACTGAGATATAAATCACATCGTAAAATCCCAATTGAGTAGCTTTTAGTATATTCATAAGGTTGTGCAACCATCGGTACTAATTCCAGAACATTTTTACCTCCTAAGGAGAAAAAAACACATACTCATTCGCAGTTACTCTCCGTCTCCAACCACTAACCTCCTCTTCTGTCTCCATGGATGTGCCCATTCTGGACATTTCATATACGTGGAATCATAATGCATGGTTCTTTGTGACGGGCTTCTTTCAGTTAGCATAGTATTTTCCAGGTTCATCTCTTGTACCAGGTACCAGTACTCCGATTCCTTCCCCTTCCCACTTTTTAAATATTGTTGTTAAATATATGGAATATAGCTGTGTGTGTTCTCTTTATGGTTGGCTTCTTTTGCTCTGCATAATGTTTTTAAATTTATACTTGTTGCCTATTGCAGTATTTCTTTTTTTATTGCTGAGTATTACTTCATTGGATGGGTTCCCCACATTTTGTTACATTTGTCAGTGGACATTTGGGCTTATTTCCAGTCTTTGTCTAATAAAATGCTATGAATATTTGTGTATCAAATGTGTCATATGCTTTCTTTCTCTCAAGTAGATATTTAGGAGTGGAATTGCTGGGTTTTTATCTTAAGAAACCACCCAACAGTTTATTTATTAATGTGATTGTATTATTTTACACACCTGCTAGGAATGGGTGGGAATTGTAGTTGCTACTCATTCTCCCAGCTCTTAGTATTGTCATTCTGTTTAATTTCGCTGATCTGCAGGGTGTATAGTATTATTTCACTTAAGTTATAAATCAGAAGGCCAGTTTATTGATTTAGAATATGAACTAGATATCTCAGTCAAATTAACTCTGTCAGTAGATCACAAGTTTCTTCCAGTCTTGTCCTGTTGTTACTAAGGTTGCTTCAGGAGCGTGGAGTTTAAGCGGAGGTGTTAGTTGGATGGCCTTAGTAGCTTGTTACAGAGCTCTGATGAGTGGGATTAGTCATGTCCTCTGGGTTATTGTATGTGCAGGCGAACACAGGTTGCTGGGGCCAGGGAGTCCACAGACACATTTCTTTCATCACTATACTGACTAAGGGAGCTGTGGTTTTTGTTCGGAGTTTTGAGAGGCTTAAAGACTGGAATGTTGAATCTTGACTTTTGTTTTAGGGAATGACAGATAAATTTCATCTGTATCTCCCGTTTTTATGAGTCACCTCTAATACTCTTACGGATTCTGAGGCCATATCCAGGCTAAGACGGAAAATAGGAGTGACCGTATATGTGTGTGTTTGCCATCCATCACTTAGATCTAGGAAATGATCCAGGAAAATTTTGTCTGCAAGCATGTTGGGGAGATAGTATAGTGGTGAAGGCTGAGGAGCCAGACTCTGAAGGTTGGTACCCCAGTTCCCTACTTAACAGCCTTGTAAGTGACTGTAAGTTACATAGCCCCCATGACTCAGTTTCTGCATCAGTCAAGTGGAGATGGTAACAATGCCTGGGAAAACTAAATTAGTTAATATACATAATATGCTTGGATGTTACTTGGGTGTTTTTTTTTTGTTTTTTTAATTGTTGGCTTACTTCAGATTAAGATAAGTTTATTTAAGCATTAGATGACCCTCCAAAAAGAAGAGTTTGGGCCTGGTGTTTATAAGGACAACTGAAACTAACACTCATTTTCATTTAATGGAAAACTACTGATTACCTATAGCATTGTTTCTCAGTTGTACTAAGAATTCAAAGACAGGGTATGTCCGAGTCAGTTAGATAATCCAAAGCAAAGCTTCATCGTGGAGATAATTGCACCTAAAGTTGTGCTTATGTTCAAGGGTTGAAAGGGAAACATATAAGCAAACATAGGTAACCAAAAGTTACGTGGCTCCCAGAGAGCACGATGGAACATTAAGTGAATTGAACATACCTCAGATGAGCCAGAAAGCTGATTGTTTTGGGGGAGCTTATCAGGCAATAGTAGAGACGGAAGTAGAGAAATGAACTGTGGAACTAGCTGCAGTGCCCGTTTTCATTGCAGAGTGCTTATATGCTGTTTAAACTTAACTTTGTTTTCCAGCACATGCTTGGCTTCAATAAGAATGATTACATATGTGGTTGATTATGATTTCTAATTCTTCTTTAGGCCCCAATAACAACAGCCCTCAGACCTCAGCTGTGCGAACCCCTACCCAGACTAATGGCTCTAATGTTCCCTTTAAGCCTCGAGGAAGAGAGTTTTCTTTTGGTAACTATGCATTTTATTTTTCTTGATTTCATTATTTTAAATAAAAGGAATTAATAAAAATATTTTACTAAATGAATTGTTTTTTTATTTTGTAAGTCAATATATATTAGTAGTTAAAGGCACAAACTGTAGTGTCAGACTGCTGGATTCCAGTCCGGTGCCAGCAGTGTGTAATCCTGTGACCTGGGGCAAGCTCCTTACCCTTTCTGGGCCGGTTTCCTTATGTGTCAATAGGGATAGCATTATTCCTGCTTCAGGAGGTTATTATGAGGATTATAAATACTAAAGCATTTAAAGGGCACATGGTAGATACTATAATTGTCTTTTAGGAGATTTTGGGGGGCTTTATTTATTTGCTTTAGCGTGTGTCGTTTATTTGTAGCCAACATATTAGTAATACAATAAAAACAGTTTAATGTGTGTCAGGATTCAATTAGTTGTCAAGACATGACTGTTAAAAACCTGTGTATTTTCTTACTTTGTATTTCCTAAAGACTTACATTAAAATAAGAGGACAAATTCTGATCATGGATGTATATTGATAAATATTACTAACTTAACTACCTTGTTTTTTTACATGCAGAGGCTTGGAATGCCAAAATCACAGACCTAAAACAAAAAGTTGAAAATCTTTTCAATGAAAAATGTGGTAAGTTTATTTTAAAACATTATTAAAATACAAGGTAGTATTTTTTAAATAGAAGAATGTGAGCAGAGTAAAAATGTTCACATTTAAATTATGCTATCATTGGAAGTATATGGGTTTTGAATTCATGCATTTCATAATTTTTCCCACTGTCCTGAGCACCAAGAAATTTAAGAAATAGTTTTAAAATTAAAATTGATATGATTTTTTAAAAGAATGTAATTTTAGTAGCCTCAAAATATAATTTAAAATGCATTTTTGAAAAAGGTTTAGATTTTTAAAAGTTATAAATGTGAGAAATGTGTATGTATTTTATAGGTGAAGCTCTCGGCCTTAAACAAGCTGTGAAAGTGCCATTCGCATTATTCGAGTCTTTCCCAGAAGACTTTTACGTGGAAGGCTTACCTGAGGGTGTGCCATTCCGACGACCATCTACTTTTGGCATTCCAAGGCTGGAGAAGATACTCAGAAACAAAGCCAAAATTAAGTTCATTATTAAAAAGTAAGGAAATTAGATGAAATGAGATTGGCCATGAGTTGATAACTGTTTGACACTGGGAGATGGGTACATGGATTCACCTTTGGGGGCAGGGCCAAATTAGCCCTAGTGTCATAAAAGCTCTTTAAAGCTGCACCTTTGTATATGTTTAAAATTTTCCATAATTGGTTATAAGAGGGAAGGAAGGCCCTAGCTTATCAGAGGGATAACAACTTGATTTTGTTAAAACCTACCCACAGTTGTATTTTTTTTTTTAAGAGGGCAGTGTCACTGGCCCTCCTATATGGAATCCGAACCAGGGCAGCTGGTGTCCCAAGCCAGCTCTTAACCACCACGCCACTCGGCCGGCCCCCCACAGTTGTATTTTTAATGGTTGATGCTGCTGGAATCTAAGCAGTGGTTTGGTTTTATAAAACACTCTTTATTTCTCCAACTTAACACAGTGTTTTAAAATTCTTTCCTATTTGCTTGGAAATCTATAGATTAAGCCAACACAACTGAAATAGATGGGAATAATTAGAATCAGAAAATACATGTTTCTATGCTCCAGAGTTATTTGAAATTACTTAATTAACACACGTTTTCTTTTTTCTTGTCTTTAGGCCCGAGATGTTTGAGACAGCAATTAAGGAGAGTACCTCCTCCTCTAAGAGCCCTCCAAGTAAGTGTTCTTGCTACAGAACACAGGTTGTTAGAAATTTATTCTGCAACAGTGGTTGAAAAATTGTTTAAAGAACAGCTGTTGAGATAAAAACAGGAAACCTCATTCAAAATTAGCATTGTGACTAGTTGATGATTTTTATAGTTTTTTTGTGTCTGATGGTGTACTAAGCATCAGAAGGAAGAAAAAAATAAAACAAGTGTTTTAGAAATCTTAATGTCGGGGAATGACAAAACATTCCATGGAAAGGAACAAACTTGAACAAAAGTTGTCTTAGTCTGACACTTGTGCAGTCTGAATTGTAAGCACATTATTAGAGAAGATTTAGCAACATTTTGTATATGTGGTAATCTTAAGCTTCTACTTTAAGGAAAAATAAATTCATCGCCTAATGTTAATACTACTGCGTCAGGTGTTGAAGATCTTAACATCATTCAGGTGACAATTCCAGGTAAGATTTCTCTGCCTGAATCATAGTTGGTGGGGTGTTTTCCTCTTCAATCTTTCACTTTCCTGATACGATTACTGAGATTAGCTCTATTCATGCAGGGATGTTCTCCTTCCTGCCCAGTACCCCACCTTGTCAGTTTATTTCTAAACAGCTCTAGGCAGTTATTGGTTCTGGCATAAGCTAAAACCTACTAGTCACCCAGATTCCTAGTATTGTTTTAAAAATCTGTATAAAACAGCAGGTAAAGCTCTTTATAACTAGAATAAAGTTGTAGCATTTTCAATATGATGTTATTGTTAAATCGAGTTAAATCATTTCAATCTTGATTAGTTTAAAATACTTAAATATTCCAAAAACAAAGTGAGTTACACAGAGCACCTAAAAATGTACTTGGAATTAAAATTGCATTATTAAGTTACGAGTTTTCTCTTAACTTTTTTAGATGATGATAATGAGAGACTGTCAAAAGTTGAAAAAGCTAGACAGCTAAGAGAGCAAGTCAATGACCTCTTCAGTCGGAAATTTGGTAAGTTTTTCGATTGCATAGGGCAGCTTGAAATAAGCAAGGAAATCCTGTTTCAATGAAACTTAATAGTAGATTATACTCAGATAGTTATAATCTTCCTATATAAAAGGAAATAAAGTTATAAAATAAGTGTTTTGGTTTTCCGTTTTCCTAAAGTTCTTTAGTAAGAAAACATTAAATGTGTTATACTATTGATAATGGAGGTATCAAAGTAAATGAAATTAATGTTTATATATAAAGCTGTTTGAAGTGTACAAAGACATTAGTTAATAGCGGAGGCAGTCTTCAAAATAAATGTTGGGGGCTGACCGAGTGGCGCAGTGTTTGGGAGCTGGCTTGGGGCGCCAGCGGCCCCGGTTCGGATCCCACATGTGAGGGCCAGTGAAACTGCCTTCTAAAAAAAATAATAAAATAAATGTTGGCCATGTGCTTTTTAAACATTCCTCAAGTTGATGGGTTAATCTGTGCTTTCATGCTGTGTGTCTCATTGTAGGTGAAGCTATTGGTATGGGTTTCCCTGTGAAAGTTCCCTACAGGAAAATCACAATTAACCCTGGCTGTGTGGTGGTTGATGGCATGCCTCCCGGAGTGTCATTCAAAGCACCTAGTTACCTGGAAATCAGCTCAATGAGAAGGATTTTAGATTCTGCCGAGTTCATTAAATTCACAGTCATTAGGTGAGTGAGAATTCCCGGGTTGGTTATCAGAGTGAATCTGCAGATCATGATGCTAAGTCGACTAACTTCCAAAATGTAGTCACGTGTTGTAATAGAATCGGGTTTACCATGTGATGACATGAACAATTAAAACATTTGAGTTATTGCACAAGTAGAGCCTCTCCTGCCTGGGCTGACTCTTAATTTTCTGGTTTTTAAGGCGAGGTGTTAGCAAATCATGGCCCGTAGACTGGCTCCAGTCTGTCTCCTGTTTTCATAAAATCTTATTCAGACACAGTCATCTGTGTGTTTGCTTGTTATCCATGGCTGCTTTCATGTTACAGTGGATAACTTGATTCACTGGGGCAGAGACGGTATAGTCTGCAGAGCCTAAAATATTTACTATCTGGCCATTTACACAAGGATTTATTTTGTCTCTGGCATCTCAGGGATTCGATCCCAAGTCAGCCGAGTCACTTGTTTCCTTGTCTGTACAATGAGATCGTAATTGTTCCCTTTGAGAGCATCAGTTCCTTGTCCACAGGATAGGAATGATGATTATACCTGCCCTCTAACAGCATTATGAGAATTACATTATTAATATGTGCTTATCACAGTAAGTGTTGATTCAACACATGTCCTCTGTCCCATCCACCTAAGCAGAAGTCCCAAGGTGACTTCACTCTTCTCCTCCAACTCAGAAAAACCTGACTATCACTAAATCTCCCCCAGTCAGTTCATTGTCAAGTTCCCACTATCTCTAGTATAAATCCCTTAGGACTGACATTCAGAGATAGCCAATGCGTTAGCCTCCCAAAGCCTTTTCTCCATCCACTCCTGTCTTCTTCCAATCCCCTTTCCCTAAAAGTCCCATATTTTTGTTCATTTTCCATGCCATTCTCCAGGGCTTTGGGAAGAAAACATTCTTCAGTGAAACCATTTCACTAAAATCATTCTGTTCCTTTTTTTTTGTTCCTATTTTTTGTTTTCCCACCATCTTTAATGTAATATTTTCTAGTAATGTTCCATATTAGCTATTTATTTATCTATATATCTATGATAGTTTAAAAATATAAGATTAAAAAAGTAGTGAACATTTCTCATTTTAGCACTTAAGTGACACAGGTTAAATATGAGTTGTATAAACTGAATATACCTGTAAATTCTTGTAGAGTAAAAATAAACTGTTACATAATTTATTTCTTTCTTTAGACCATTTCCAGGCCTTGTGATTAATAACCGTGAGTATTTCATGAAGTCTTTGGATTTTTGTCTTTTCCCCAGAATGTGAGAGGGCGTGGGTGTGTGCTCATGCACTTAGTTCAGTGTAAAATTTCACTTCACATACAGCAATAACCATGCAAAGTCATCATTAGTTTAGCCCTTAGTGTTAAAGCACCAAGCACTTTGTAGAAGTAAAATTGGGCAAGTTGCTTAACTTTTTAAAATCTCAGTTTATTCATCATAAGATGGTAATGATATTAGTACCCACATGGAAAGTTTTAGAGCACTTTTAAATGACTCATATGTCAAGCGAGGGCTACCAAGCTCCTGCCCATGTTTGTGAATAAAGTTTTATTAAAACTCTGCCAGGCCAGCTTGTTTATGGCAGAGTTAAGAAGTTGCAACTGAGCATTTGTGACCTGCAGAGCCTAAAATAGTTACTAACTGGCTCTTTATGAAAAAGTTTGTTTACCCATAACCTAGAACATTGCCTGTCCTCATAGTACGTCCTCAGTAAATATAATCTGTATTTGTCATCGTTACTATTATGACTTTTACTATTGTAATGTAATTGCTGTGCTGGAATAAGTAGGTCTTTGAAATGTGATTTAGCTTCTATTATTAAGCGTAATGTCTGGCAGACATTGGGCTGTCAAATATTGTTGCATGAACAAATATAAGTGTTCTTCCAGTTCTCTGATGTTCATATCATTTTAAATAGTGTTATTAGCAAAACATACTTGTGCTAGTATGTTTTATGTTCTATTAACTTTTTATTAAAAGAATTTTAAGTGAGAATGATCCTTTTCTAATACAGTTGGATTTCATTCATTTTTTCCAATTGGTATTATTATTCTAACTCTTCAAAATCCACCTACATTGAGTAGTCAGTTGTATACTTTATTCACGGGGAAGGTGTAAGTCTCTACAGTTTCATGGTCAGGGGTTTCCGTGACCCTGAGCAGCAGAGCCTGTGAGTTGAACACCCCACCCTACTGAGATACGTACTGTCGTCACACCTGTTCCCTGCCATTATGCACCGCTTCATACTTGACCCTGTTCTCTGACCTTCGCTCTTCAGGGTCATGGATTGTATTTCAAGCTTTTCTGCCCCCTTACAAAATGTTCAGTTTTGTTCTCATCACTGTACAGTTGTGTGTAATAGAATTTTGTGGTAATTGCTATGAATTAGTTATTTTGATGGAATATATCAGAACTCTTAATGTCATAAGGAAAATCATACCTGTTATGGTAAAATTGGAGCATCAAAATAGAGAATGTATATAAAAATGCTTTTCAGATCCCACAGCTTGTCATTAAATTATGAAATGAATTATTTTATTTTCAGAGTTGGTTGATCAGAATGAGTCAGAAGGCCCAGTGATCCAAGGTAAATTAGCAGGGTAAAACAGAAATATTCCTACTTTTTCAGTAAAAGAGATCAGACAAAATTGTGTGGCATCACTTTAAGGAGTCAGTTACACAGAACATACACGTGTGCACACACTTAGGCTTTCTTTGGCTCCTGTGTTTGAAAGCCTGTGTAAGCTCAGTCTGTAGGTCCTAACTGACAGCTGTGGACCATGGGCTGTCTGACCCCACTGGACCAGGTTTGGTGAAAGTCACAAACCTAAGACCAGTGCGTAGAATGCAGTTTTTGAGTGAGAACGTTCTTTTTAACTTGACTCTTCATGCCTCTTGTTTCAGTGGTAGTTGTGAGCCACATTGTGCTGGGTGGAAATACATGTGTTGTGGTTTGAAAAATTCCTTAGAAACAAGTGATCAGACCTACTGTGATTCATTGAAAGTAATGAAAGGCTTTTATTAAAAGGGAACTCACAAAAGAAAGGGGGAAAAACAGAAACTTCTTACTTTCATATTAGAGCTGTGCTCATTTATATTGTTATTTATGACTTTGGTTGTGCAAGCTAACAACACAATTCAGAAACGTAGAATTTTGAAAGGCTATTTGAGTAATTGTGTGTTTAATGCCAAGAATCTGTGGCTGTTGTTTCATCCTACACTTGTGATTTGTGTACACTGACTGGAGAGCTTTCTCTCCTTTCTTTGGGCTCTAATTGAAAGCCACTTTTGAACAATATTACAGTAAATCTTCCTGTGTTTCTCTTCAGAATCAGCTGAGCCAAGCCAGTTGGAGGCTCCCACAACAGAAGGTAAAAAGGGTGTCAAAAACTGAAGTTCCTTAAAACTTTTATTAAGACAAAGGATTAATTATGTTTTTACAGCTTTTAAATTGGAACTGTGGCTGTTTTGTTCTTTTGTTTCTGGGTGAATTGGATTTGTAGTTTATGCCCAGAAACATTGTGTTCAGAGATGCCACATGGGCTCCTTGGTTCCATTTCCCCTCTGGTAACTCTTAATGAATTCTGAAGCAGTGGAATGACTGCTATGTAACCTAGATAGTACTAACCCTTTACAGATATAAGGAATAAGATGTTTATTACTTTGAAAACATAAGTAGCAAAATTTAGAACTTAGTGCTAGACCGAAAATGTTATTTTTAGTATCATGTTCTTCCTATTAAATCATGTTGGTACATAGCTTGGTCTGAGTGGTTTTATAATTGAACAGGTTTGCATTCATAGTGGAATGAAACGGTTCTCTTTTGTTTTCTCCGTAGAAGTAAAGGAGGCTGATGGCAGCTCTCAGATCAAGCAAGAACCAGACCCTACGTGGTAGACCTCTCCCCTCCTCGGGTAACTCCGCCTCTGTGTCCGGGTGCCGTGGAGTGTCGTCATATCCATGAG
Organism: Aselliscus stoliczkanus; assembly: GCA_033961575.1. Classification (NCBI taxonomy): domain Eukaryota; kingdom Metazoa; phylum Chordata; class Mammalia; order Chiroptera; family Hipposideridae; genus Aselliscus; species Aselliscus stoliczkanus. Next base: position 15,496,599 of record CM066728.1, on the reverse strand, counting down.
CTAACTTGGTGTTTTCCCTGCTTCATCCATAAATGGTGGCCCACCTTGAGGGCATGTAAGGTCCAGCTGTAGGCCATAACCAGATGGTTTGAGCTAGAAGATTCAAGCAGAGGTTTTTCCTCAGATCAGTCAGTATATGTCAGTCAGGTGTAAGCGCCCTTTTGCCTTAAAAGGAAACTTTCAATCCACAGGGCAAATATTGTCTCACCCGTGAAGTTCACTACGTCACTGTCACTACCCTGACTTCTCTGATGGCAGTGATAGTGTTTTCAGAGCCTGGCTGAGCTGCACAGTCGTTGTGCATCTTGCATAGTTAAGTTACAAGCCTGGGCCTATTATTCCAGACTTGTTAAACCTGGCCAGGTTAGTAACAGGAGGGGCAGCTCTCGAATAGGAGTCAGCAAAACTTAGTTCTTGGGTCTGCTGAACCTCACGAAGCCCGACCTGTGGAATGTTTAGCTGATGGTTAACAGGACACAGCTTGACAGGACCAATCTACACCTGACGCTGCGTTTTTTTATAGCCTTTTTCAGTCATGGAGTCTGCCATGTGCTGTCGATGCATGGGTTGAAGTGCTAAGTGGTGGTATGTGTGAATGTTCAGTTCCTATAATCAGATTAACCTGTTTTCTTGCTTGTTTTTTTTCTCTCCTATTTTAGCTTAAAGTATCAGTGGGTGAGAAGAGCCTTTCGGACCTGTTACTGCCCCAAGCTGTGTAATATACTTGTATAACAGAAATACCTTCTATACAAACCTTTTTTTCTACTTTTAGATAGAAATGTCTACTTTTTCAGCAGTTCTGTGAATTGAATTAAAGAGCAGAGTGACTGTAGATTTGGAATGGCTGGTTTCCTTTGGAATGTATTATAAGGATTTTACAGCAATGCTGGAAAAATGACAGGGAAAATGACAGGGATGAATTGCACCAGATTTTTTTTACGGATTCAGCAGAGCCTTCAGCTATGGTGTTTATTTTCCAACCAAGTGAAGATATCTCCTACTGAACATCTCAGCTTCTGCAGTGAAGAAAACACCTGTGATAGTTTAGTTCTTTAGTTTTTCTATCTGAAAAATCATTTAAATGATCCTTTTGTTCACGGCTCTCCTTAATGACTGAGTGAACAGTTAGTATCTGTATATTTGACTAAACCTTTTCCTAAGCTATCTATCATGGTTCATACGTTTTTTATCCTAATTAAAAAACAACCATCTGGATTACCTAGTAGCCAGTAAGAGGTCAGAATCTCTACGTGTGGCTTATAGGTGGGATACCTTATTGAAGAACCTCTTCCACATTTATTTGTCATCCAAATAAAATGCATGGTGTGTCAGAAGTTTAAGATCAGGTATGAGTGTTTGGGCAAGCGAATGACACTAAAGCCTCACTCTCATGTAACCTATTGTGGTGTGGATTTCTTTGGAACACTGTTCCAGCTTGGATCAATCTCAAGGGGTTTTCATTGCCTTTATTATTTGATAATTCTACTTGTAACACTGAGGCCCCAGTGTGGGGAGTGAGGGGTCATAAACCATTATGCACCCACTGCTATTCTGCGCCATTTCTAGGAGAATCTGACATGTGTTGAGATTTCACAGAGAATAAGAGTTGTAAAATCCCAGCTATATGAAAAGCTAGAGTATGTGATGGCATAGAGTGTTCATTAGCTTTATCACAATATTCACAATGGAGAATTATATTACATGGTAGCAGAAATAGGCATTTTTATGTGTTGCTTATATTTTACCTCAAATTAAAATGTAGATATAGGGTAATAAATAAAATCCATCCATGCCTTTCACACACTAATTCATTTCTTTCTAAGGTGTTTTCATGATTATGTCTGGGGAAACTCGTGGGTGGTTTGGTGGTAGGTGGAATGCAAAATGAGGGTTAGTTGGCACCGTTCAGACGTGCAGGTCCTCGCAAGGACCCCGTGATGCTTCTGAGACCACTGTGCATCTGTCTAGTCTGGGCTGATGCCAACTGTATGCAGCTGAAGTGTGATTTTGAGGTCAGAATCCCTCTCCAGACAGAGCACGTACGTGACTTCCTCCCACATACAAACCACACTGACTCCAGATACTTTCTGTTCTCGGCAAAGCTCTCTGCCTCTCCTGTACCCTACAAATCTGTGTTCAGGAAAACTAATTTGTTATTGATCTACCAACAGAAGTTAGGAGGAGACGGCCTCTACAATAGAATCTCACAGTCCCTTTAAAGTGCTCTCAGAAAATGTACAAAAACCATGCGTCCTCACCCACACCGTCCCAATCATGGAGAATTGTGCCCATGCGAAGGCTCCTTATAAAGGGAGTTAAGCTCCTATACATAACTCTTTTTAACAAAAATTTTGTGGTACCATAAACTTATCAAGGAGATTCGTTTTCCTATCCAGTATATATATATCCAGTATAAAAATTCTTAAAGCATTTTTTTTTTAAATGTTTTCACATCTACTGCGTAGACCAGTTTTTACACTGGACAATAGCATAGAATAAATACTACTTACGTCCTCATGATAGCTTTTGAAAGGTTTAAGGAATGCTCTCCTGTCCCATTCTGTCTCCTAAACAAAACAGGCTCAGCTTCTCAAGAAATGCTGCACCTCAGGTAATGGGTGCTGTTGCTCTGTGTGTCTTCTGCTGGAAGAGCGTAGCAGTGGAACAAGGCTTCCTGCTGACTCACTGTCGTCTCCTGAATCTCAGTGTGTCTCAGTCTCTGCCTCCTGCAGTTGCGTGTCGCTCAGTCAAGCTTCCCTTAGAGCAGCATTGATTTCTGGCAAGGTGACTACCGTACCAAATTGCCTTTTTACCTGCAATGGCAAAATTAGCCCTGGCTTCAGGCCGTGGCCTTGTTTCAAGATGGATGGCAATGCCGCACTGGCCTGCTGACCCAGAGCCCAGCAAGTCGAAGATGAAGCCTCCAGCTGCCTGTATTAATGAGCAAGCTAGGGCATCCATAAATGAGACAATTGATAAATGGCCTGATTCTTTTGGGGTAGGGATTAAACTCGCCCACGATCTTTACGAGATCAGTAAGGACCAGACAAAATGTAAAATTTCAAATAGGTCTCAGGAATTTTAATGTGCTTAGTGTTTCTGAAACAACATTCTGACTCCATAGTAGTTCAAGAATAAACATTATTTTGGAATGTAGTAGAGTGACTGGGACCGTAGGCTTTATGACCAAAGCCAAGCTTCTAGACAGCTGTTTTCTTAATTTTTCCACCTGACAATGAAACGAAAGGAATGCCTACATGGTACAAATTAAATCCTGTCTGGTGGAGTTGGGATAAATGCCAATAACCCGCATCCCAAGCTCGGCACCTGTAGCAGCAGGAAAGCAAAGCCCTGGAGCAGCCCCTGCCCTTGCGTGGGGGCACAGAGCAACTGGGCGGGCTCGTCTCCAGGAGCTAGTGGCCCACCTAGACTGGAGCTCCACTGGTGCACACACGCACTTACCCTGTCAGCAGTCAGCGTATCATAAGAGACTTGTATCTTCAGGGGTCTAAATCACCCATGACACGTGAAGTGACTAGGTGTACTGACGGCACCCATGTGTTGGCCAAGGTTGCTTTGGGACTAAAGAGATGAAGTCAAGTCAGAATCAAGCAGTTGCCCCGGTCTTGCTCGGAGACGGGGCCAGGACTTGAGCCCAGGTCTGCAGCCCTCAGTCCTTCCACGATGGTGCTACGTACAGCAGGCGGCCAGTTCCCTTTGGAAGTAGGTTGGTTATTCTGAGCATCCTTCCTGCCTCCGTTTCTGCTTGCTTTTAAACGCTCAGCAACGAAAAGGTGTTTTGGAGCAGAAGATTGAGTGACCAGGCCTTTCCAGTTTCCACTTAACACCATAGCCCTTGTCTAAAATTCAGGGGACTTGCTTGGCTTAACCACTAGTGGGCCCCTGGGAGTGTACTGCGCAGTACTCATCTTCCTCAGCGGGAGCAGTTTCTGTGCTGGTGTGTGAAAGGCGTGTCCTCCCAGGGATGCCTCTTTCCTTGTGGTGGGAGGAAAAGGAGGCAGGATTTTAGGAATTCAGATGACCTGTAGGCCACTTTTCTTTAGTTACAAACTCTCTCTGAGTGGTGGGATAAGTACAAATGGGGCTGTCTATCTTGCTTAGACCCCCAAAAGTGCTTTCCCCAGCCACTGCAGTTACGCTTCTCTTACTCCAATATGTGATAAGAGGTTTAGCTTTTTGTACTTCACCTCATGACTACCAGCTTTGGCTCAAGGAACAGACAAAGCAGATTGCAGCTGGTTGTAGGAATGAGTCCCTAGGAGCCTGGTGGCCTATTGACAAAAAGTTGAGTGGACCTAGCTTTACCTGGCTACTTGAGAGGGGCTGCCTCACTCCTGGAACGGAGTTAAAAACAGTGTTGGTTAGCTCATCGTTTTCCTGGCTTCCCTACTCTGGTCAACAGTGACCTTGTGTGTCACCTTACCTCCCCCTCCTGCCCTGCCTCACCCCCCAACCACGTACCTTGTGGTTTTATTTTGAGGAAGTCAGAAAAGCACTGAAAGCAAGCTATGTTATAATACTTATTTGTAAAGGTGTTTCCTGCCAAATTTCCTTCTCAGGAGCAAGAGTAGATGGTTGACGGGCATTTTATAGCATCAACTTCATGCGTGGTCTCAAGGCTGCTCATTTAAAGCCTCCAGTGTCAAGTTCTATAAAGCAATGACCCTTAGTAAAGGGTCACTGCTCAGGTACTGCCGTACCTGAGAGGACCTGGTGAGGGTTACCCCCCCGTCGTTTCAGTAAAACATTGGGGGTAGACGCCCAGAGGCAGCAAAGGAACACAAGGCCCACCTCCTAGGTTGTGAGAAGATCTAGATAAACCCTGAAAGGCTCTACTGAATATATGTTCAGCAATTTTATCTAAAGTTGTCCTTAAGATGACCAGTGTAGTTCCTCTAGGAAAAATCCTTGGTGAAAGACGGCCAGTGCAGGTTTCCACAAAGGCAGGTGGGAGCAGGCACCCCCTGGTTTATGGTCATAAAGCCCCACAGGTAGCATCATTTTGTTCTTGGTGCTTGATGCAAGCTGCCAGACCAGCCGCTTCAAACCTTCGTAAGCCACCTGTCTGCAAGGGACCCACCCCTCCAGATCTGCATGTCTTCACTGTCCTGTGTCCCCTTGGAATTGGCAGAGGTACTGAGACCTTAGCAAGTCCCAGCCTGACTTCATTATGACTCCAGCTGACTTGCCTACACTCTGTCTCAGGGCTGGAAAGTTGTAGAAAATGGCCGCCCAGCCCTGGTGACTGGAATTAGTTTCAAATTCAAACATCACAAAACTTCCTGTGGTCACAGCTTGCTGCTGGATTTATCATTGGTGGTTGGTTGATGAGCTTCAGATAACTTTGACCGCATGACACACCTGGGCCCACTCAGGAGGGGTGTCAGTAGGTGGGACTGGAGTAGGTGGTGGGCACAGGCCAGGCCCTGGGGCCCCCTGACTTTGGAGTGGGACTGGCTTGGTAGAGTCCCCACTCGTTAGGTATTTGCCAAGGGCCATGTTGGTGCCAAGAGTTCTGCCCGATGCTGCAGGGCATTTGGACAGACAGCCTGGCCCCCAGCCCTTCCAGGCTTTTGTCATGGCCTTGCTGTTGGCAGCCTGGGCTGGGAAAACCTCCCTCCTCCCCAACAGGTTCTGCCTGCGGCCCCATCCTTGAGCAGAGAAAGGCTCAGCTCTCCCAACTCCAGACCAGAGGTTGCACCCCACGCTCACCCCCACCCCACCTCTCCGCCCACAGTTCCTACAGAGAGCACATCCTGCCCCGTGGGCTGAGCCTTGTACAGGTGGTCCCAGCAACCTGGAGTGCCTGCTCTCATGGGACACAATGGCTCAAGGAATAGGTAGATACACTTGTTAGTACCATTTTGCACATGAAAAACAGGCTTAAACTTGAGTTAACTTGCCAACTAGAAATGGGGTCAGATTTACAAGCAGGTCCATGAGGCAGGCCGCTATGCCCACAGCCAGCGGTCAGTGTGTGCGCAGCTTCCCATATTCTTAGGCCAAGGGGAAAAGGAATGACCAGGTGTGTGGTTCCCAGAGTATGTGACTCAGGTGTGTCCTGAGCCTGCCTCCCGAGTGCAGGCACCTGGTTCGCTTCTGATGAGGCCTCAAGGTCCATCACTGACCCGGCCAGAGCCCATTCATGGTCTGATTTTGCTGAGAAAGGAAGACTCGGGTCCCTGGGGAAACAGATGGTGAGTGGCGTGCATTTCTGCATAGAGACACCTGCTTGCCGTTAGAGCCTCAGCCCCACAGAGCGTCCCCACCAAGGTGCCCCTCTGCCTACCAGTCAGCAGTGACTCAGGGCCCTATTTACTCTCAGCACCAGACAAGAACTGGTCCTGTGGTATGGCCCAGGAGGCTTCATCACAGAGCCTGGCGTGGGGATCCAGGCTGCTCTCACTTGAGCAGGGGCAGGAGGACTTGAACTAGTTAGACTTGGGTAAGAACCATCCCATAGCAAGGGCTGATTTGTCCCAACCCTTGGAAGCCCTAGGTTCCCTCTCCTGACAAGATCCCAGGGGGCACTGCCTGAGTTCTGATGCCAAACCCCTCTCCACAGAGCCTGTATCTATGGCACAGGCTAGGGGATTTCCTTGTCGAGGAACCAGCCAGCCTAGCCCATCTGGGGAAGGGCCTGAGGGTGGAGAAAGTGGCATCTGGAGAGAATCCAAGATTCTTGAAGTCTGGGAATTCCTGCCTCCCCTCCAGTCTGACCTGATATGAGAATCTCCCTCTTTTGGGGCATTCATGCAGGCTGACTCCTCCCTTTTGAACCCCCAGTCACCATTCATTTACACATTGTTCAAGAACAAGATAGGGAAGCCCAGTGCTTAGGAGCATGGGCCTGGGATCCAGACTCCCTGGGTTCAAGTCCCAGCTCCCCCCTTACCAGTTGTGGCAACCTGTGTACCGCCCTATGCCTCAGTTTTCCCATCTATAAAATGGGGGTGATAATAGTACCTACCTGACAGCCTCACTATGAGGATAAGATGTGATCATAGATATAAAGCTCTCTTGACCCAGCATAAGTCCTTTGCTAGCACTCCATGGAAGTGGGGGGATTCCAGAAGCTCACTGTCAATCATACCAGCTATCTATAATCAAAATTTTATAAGAATTAAATTGTACATTTTCCTGCAATTTTGTATCTATCTGAATTTAAAAGTTTTACAACTTCAAAAGGTTTGTATTGGGCCAGCTGAGTGGCTCATCGGTTAAGAGTTGGCTAGGGAGCACGACCTCTGAGCAGCAGGGCCCCAGTTCGGATCCCACATGGGCCAGTGACGCTGCGCCCTCTACAGCTAAGATGGTGAAGAACAGCTCGACCTGGAGCTGGGCTACGGTGAGTTGCCGGCGACAGTGTAGGCCGCAGTGGGGCTGCAGTGGACTGCTGTAAGCTACCATGAGTGGCTGGCAGCCAGCGTAAGTGTCCGGCAGCCGGCGTGAGCTGCCAAGAGCCTCCATGAGTGGCCGTCCATATATCGGCAACCGACCGCCTCACCCAGGAAGAGCGCAATGATCACAATACCAACATGGGCCAGTGAAACAACGTCCTCCACAACTAGACTGAAGAACAAAAGGACAGCAACTTGTCTGTTCCCCTTCCCCAATTCCCCAATGCTTTTCCCTCCCCCAATTCCCCAATAAAATCTTAAAAAAAAAAAAAAGGTTTGTATTTTGTGCCCCCAATCTTATATTTATTCACTACCTCCTTCATTTTTGTTTATTCCTTTTCTTTTAATCATTTGGTCACTTGCTTGTTTCATCCATGCTAAAGTAAATCCTATCTCCCTGACAAGGCTGTGAGCCTGCTGACAGAGGTAAAACATGAGTTCTTACCACTTCATGCTTTGGACACCTCCTCTCTGCCGGATGCCATGTGAAGGGCAAGGCAGGCCATGGGGCAGCCACAGGGGGGAAGTGGAAAGGTAGCAGCTGACGGCAGGGGCCACTGGGGCTGCTGTCCACAGGACAGGGCAGCCCAGCCAGCCAATTATGTAAGAGTGGAAAGACCATTGGGAGGAAAGGAAGGAAGTGCTGAGGGCCATGGTCCCAGCACCCAGGAGGAGGTCCTGCTTGCAGCAAGCCCCACCGGTGACTTCCTCTGCCCTTCCCCTCACCATGCCCAAGTGAGCAATGCTGGGAGTCTGGTGTCTGTGCAGGGACCCTGAGGCAGAGTCGTGTGGGACAGGGAAGACCAGACAAGCTGCATGTCCATCAGGGAGGGGGCATTTGCTGAGTGATTAAAGGACAGCTGCTCAGCAATGAGCCCAGTGCCCTGTGCGGCCAGGGGCCACCCTCCCAACATGAAATTAAGTGAGGACACTCACCCATCATATGACCCGACTCGATCCATCCTTTGGTTTTCACTTTTTGTTGAAGTAAAACAGAGCCACAGAGCAGATCTGTCTACAAATCTTCTGAACCTGAGGCTAGGTTAATTTTCAGAAAGTGAGCACTCTGGAATGAGCATCCTTATCAAGAAAAGACCCATCACCTGCCACCTCCTGCTCCCCTTCAGTCACTACTGGCCTCCCACCACCACCCCAGGTCACTCTGGCTTCCAACACCATAGACCGGCTTGGGCAGGTTTTTTTTTTTAAAGATTTTATTGGGGAATTGGGGGAGGGGAACAGTATTGGGGAAATAGGGAAGGGGAACAGACAAGTTGCTGTCTTTTTGTTCTTCAGTCTAGTTGCAGAGGATGTTGCTTCACTGGCCCATGTTGGTATCATCATTGTGCTCCTCCCGGATGAGGCAGATCAGTCGCTAGCTTTTGGATGGCTGCTCACAGCGGCTCTTGGCAGCTCACACCGGCTGCCAGCCACTCACCCTGGCTGCGGGCCACTCACTGTAGCCTATGGCAGCCCAGGGCAGTGTCACTGGCCCTCACATGTGGGATCCGATCAGGGGCCGCTGGCGTCCCAAGCCAGCCCTTAACCAACGTGCCACTCGGCCGGCCCTGGGTTGGGCAGTTTGGAGCTTGGTAGGAATGTTCTGCCTTCTCTCCCACCACAGCGTGTCTGGAAGGTTCATCCTTGTGTGTAGCAGTTTCTTTTCATTCCTCAGTAGTGTATCCTTCTGTGTGGGAATATCCTAGATATGTAAACAGAAATGACCAGAGAAAGGACTTGCAAGCCTGGTCACACCCAGTGATGAGACAAATAGAGTTAATGGGGGAACACTTGTGAGCTGGCAGGATGGGACAGGTGCAGAGTTAACAGGAGCAAGCTTGTGGGCCAACAGGAATGAGCAAAACATTAACTGTTGGGCTCTGAATCCCCTGACTAGCACTTCACCAGCAAGCTGACAAGCACCTTACATCCATCACAGGAAGGAACAGAATAGTTCCCAGTTGCAACAGCAACCTCCTGCCAGCTGACATCCATCATAGATAGGAAAAGGACAGTTCTCAGGAGAAGACAATTGTAATAGCCGCCCTCCTGCAAGCTGACAAGCACCCTACATCCTGCATGGAAAAATAGAAAACTCCAGCACTCCTTCACTTCGGAGCAGAGGTCCCTATTGGGCTCTGCCCTGGCAAAACTCCCTTTGCCAGTAACTTTCAAGATCTTCAGCAGCTAGCTCTCTATTACTGCCCTGGCAAAACTTCTGCTGCCAGAACTCTCTCTCTCTCTCTCTCTCTCTCTCTCTCTCTCTCTCTCTCTCTCTCTCTCTCTCTCTCTAACTTTCAATAAATCTATTCTCAGTCTTGTAGTGGCAGCGCTTTTTATCAGACTGAATGGCAAAACTCGTTTTGCCAGTTCCAAACAGAACTCTCTCTCCCCCTTATTGCCTTTCTTTTTTTCTCTCTCCTTCTCTTTCTTTTTTCTTTCTTTCTTTCTTTCTTTCTTTCTTTCTTTCTTTCTTTCTTTCTTTCTTTCTTTCTTTCTTTCTTTCTTTCTTTCTAAGTTTGACTAAGCTGTTTGTATTATTTTTAAATTTATTGGGGTGACAATGGTTACTAAAATTACATAGCTTTCAGGTGTACAATTCTGTAATACATCATCCATATATCACATTGTGTGTTCACCACCCAGAGTCAGTTCTCCTACTATCACCATATATCTGACCCCTTTTACCCTCTTCTACCTCCTGCCTCCCCCACTTACCTTCTGGTAACCACTAGACTATTGTCTATGTCTATGAGTTGTTGTTGTTGTTTTTTAAGATTTTATTGGGGAGTTGGGGAGGGGAACAGACAAGTTTTTGTCCTTTTGTTCTTCAGTCTAGCTGTGTAGGATGTCGCTTCACTGGTCTATGTTGGTATTATCATTGTGCTCTTCCCAGCTGAGGCAGATTAGTCTCCAGCCACTAGACGGCCACTCACGGCGGCTCACAGCAACTCACGGCAGCTGCTGGCCACTCACAGTAGCTTATGGCAGCCCACTGCAGCCCCACAGCAGCCTACGGCAACTAGCACAGCTCCAGGTCGAGCTGTTGTTCACCATCTTAGCTGTAGAGGGCAGTGTCACTGGCCCTCATGTAGGATCCAAACTGGGGCCCTGATGCTCAGAGCTGGCGTCCCAAGCCAGCTCTTAACCAACGCGCCACTTGGCCGGCCCTGTGTCTATGAGTTTTTGTTTCTTTATTTGTTTGTCTTGTTCCTTTGTTGCTTTGAGTTTTATATCCCACATACAGTGAAATCTTATGGTTCTTGACTTTTTCTGTCTGATTTATTTCGCTTAGCTAATAATCTCAAGATCCATCCATTTTGTTGCAAATGCACTATTTCATCTTTTCTTATGGCAGAGCAGTATTACACTGTGTGTGTATGTGTGTGTGTGTGTGTGTGTGTGTGTATATATATCTATCACATCTTCTTCATATATATATATATATATATATATATATATATATATATATATATATATCACATCTTCTTTATCCAGTCATCTATTAAAGGACACTTTGGTTGTTTCCATGTCTTGGCCACAGTAAATAAAGCTTCCATGAACATCAGAGTACATATATTTTTGCGGATACAGGAAAGGGATTACTAGGTCATACGGTAATTCTATTCTTAATTTTTTGAGAAACTTCCACACTGCCTTCCGTAGCGGTTGTACCAATCTGCTTTCCCACCAACAGTGTATGAGGGTTCCTTTTTCTCCACAGCCTCTCCAACACATATTATTAATTGTCTTGTTGACGATAGCCATTCTAACTGGTGTGAGGTAATATCTCATTGTGTTTTTTTGTTTTTTTGTTTTTTTGAGGGCAGTATCACCAGCCCTCATATGTGGGACCCGAACCGGGGCCGCTGGTGTCCCAAGCCAGTGCTTAACCACCGCGCCACTTGGCCAGCCTATTGTGGTTTTGTTTGTTTGTTTTTTATAAGATTTTATTGGGTAATTGGGGAAGAACAGCATTGGGGAACCGAGGAAGGGGAACAGACAAGTTGCTGTCCTTTTGGTCTTCAGTCTAATTGTGGAGGATGTTGCTTCACTGGCCCATGTTGGTATCATCATTGCGCTCTTCCCAGCCAAGGTGGATGGGTCGCCGGCCTCTGGACAGCCGCTCACAGCGGCTCTTGGTAGCTCACACCGGCTGCCAGCCACTCACCGTAGCTTATGGCAGCCCACTGCAGCAGGGGCTGCAGCTATGCCCTCGTCAGCAACTCACAGCAGCCCAGCTCCAGATGGAGCTGTTGTTCACCATCTTTAGCTGTAGAGGGCAGTGTCACTGGCCCTCATATGTGGGATCTGAACCGGGGCCCTGCTGCTCAGAGCTGGCATCCCAAGCCAGTTCTTAACCAACGCGGCACTCGGCCGGCCCTCATTGTGGTTTTTATTTGCACTTCTCTGATGATTAGTGATGTTGAGCATCTTTTCATGTCTGTTGGCCATCCATATGTCCTTTTTGAAGAAATGCCTATTCAGTTCCTCTGCCCATTTTTAAATTGGATTGTTTTTTTTGTTGTTGAGTTGTATGAGTTCCTTAAATATTTTGGATACTAGCCCCTTATCAGAGGTGTTTGCAAATATATTCTCCTATTTGGCTGGTTGCCTCTTTATTTTGTCGATGGTTTATTTTGCTGTGCAGGAGCTTTTTAGTTTGATATAGTCCCATTCATTTATTTTAGGTTTTACTTCCCTTGCTTTTGAGGTCAAATTCATAAAATCTTCTTTGAACCTAAGGTCCATAAGTTTAGTACCTATGTTTTCTTCTATTCAGTTTATTATTTCAAGTCTTTTGTTTAAGTCTTTCATCCATTTTGAGTTGATTTTGGTACAGGGTGACAGATAGTAGTCTAGTTTCATTCTTTTGCACGTGGCTTTCCAATTCTCCCAGCAACATTTATTGAAGAGGCTTTCTTTTCTCCATTGTATGTTTTTGGCTCCTTTGTGGAAAATCATCTGTCCAATCATCTGTGGGTTTATTTCTGGGATTTTAATTCTATTCCCCCTTTTGACTTTCAATAAATCTTTTCTAAGTTTTGCAGAGTCTTGTTAATCCTTTTACATTTTGGGAATGACCAGGGTCTATGCCAAGATACCTAGGGCTGGTCACCTCCAGGTAGGGTGGGAGGGGCTGCATTGACTGAAGGGGCTCTATCAAATAAATCATTCTGAGCCAGATGCCAATCCTTGCCCCCAGTAGTTCAGGGAGACCCATGGCTCTGAGTGCCTTTGCCATGTCTCTCAATCTTGCAGTCTGCCCATCTGAGCTACAAGTTGGCCTCACCCACCTGAGCCTGCAGCCAGACTGCCTGGGTCTGAGACACCTGATGTGTGACTCTGACCAGCTCTATAACAGCAGGCTTGCATCTGGCTGGCCCTAATGCTCCAGGCTTTAGTGAGACAGGCCCCAGCCTCTTTTCCAGCATGTTTCTCCCCTCTTCAACAGTTCCTCCCAAATGTCCTTCTGGGCAGAGATAGTGATCCCATTTCACAGGAGGAAACTGAGTCAGTTCTGAGGGTTCATTCTTTGATTAGGATTTGAACTTAGGTCAGCAAGTCTGTCCAAGTTGCCACTGGCATTCAGGCAGGCTGACACACCACGGATGTGCACCTAACGCTTGCACACACTCCCATGGAGGCATTCATTCAATTCATTCACTCAGTGAATAATGTAGTCACTATCCAAATATTTATGGAGGGCCCTCTGGATGCCAAAACAGGCCAAGCCCTTGCTCTCAAGGCGCTCACACTCTGGTAAGGAGAGACATTAAAAAAAAAAAAAGAAATATGGGCCGGGCGAGTGGCGTGGTGGTTAAGCGCTGGCTTGGGAAGCCGGCGGCCCCTGTTCGGGTCCCACATGTGAGGGCCAGTGACACTGCCCTCAAAAATAAAATAAAATAATAAAATAAAATAAAATAAAATAAAATAAGTACTGTGCCAGTTATGATACATGCTCTGAATAAAAACCGAAAAGGGGTATGGGGGAGGCATAAAGTTTTGCTATGTGTAGTTATCATGGAAGGCTTCTCAAGGGAAGTGCCATTTGAGCAGAGAAGCCTGGATAAAGTGAGGAATCTGTGGGAGAAGATAGCTCAAGTGGAGCCAGACGGCGAAGGCCCTGAGGTGGGGGCAGCTTGGTGTGTTCCAGGAACGGCGGAGAGGCCAGTGGGGGAGAGGGGGTCAGGAGGAGAGGGGTGACAGACCCACCCTCGGCACCTGTGGGGCCTTGCAGGCCACAGGGGAGGTTAAGGATAAGCATGTCCTCGCTCGCACACACGCTTGTGTGCGGCTGTCCACGTTCACGCCGTGGGTGCCTGGGGAGTCCCAGAAACTGAAAGAAGGAAGCCTTTTCTGGGCCCTCCTGCCCCTCCTGACCCCAGCCCTGCCGCAATCGCAGTGACTTCCTCTTTCTAACCCATTTAAGGCTCAGCCAGGAGCGCCCCAGAAGTGAAGCGGCGCTCAGCCCCACCATGGGGGACACCTTCATCCGCCACATCGCCCTCCTGGGCTTTGAGAAGCGCTTCGTCCCCAGCCAGCACTACGTGAGTAACAGGAGAGGAGGCCCGCCAGGCGCGGGTGCCACACAACGCCGTTCCCGCGCCGCCCCTAGGGCCACCGCCCGAAACACGGTCTTCCAGAACGGCTCAGGGTCGGGGGAGGGATTGTGGGCAAATGGCTCCCAGTCTCTGGGCTTCAGTCCGCTGATCCCGACGGTGCGCAGTAGATGCGCCCCTGGCGCCCTGGCCTCGCCGGGCGCTTCGCGCCCTCTCCGCGCCGCTCTGGACCCTTCCCCGCAGCCAACCAGCCCTCTCGTGCAGGGCGCGCTCCTCCCGTAGCCCTCCCTGACCATCCCAGCTCTCAGGGAGCGGTCCTCCCGGAGGGAGGGCGGGCGGCGGGCTCTCTGTTCCCCTAGCTGCCTGTGGGGTCAGTTACGTGAGAGTCGTATCCCCTTCAGTAAGGTGACATCACCACCAAAAAAGTCCCTCTCCTGCCCCTGGAGGACTGGGGAAGTGTCTGCCCAGACATGCCCACCCCACCATAGATTCTCCCTCACCTCTCTCTCTCTCTTCCCCCACCCTCCCCCATTCTCTCTCTGAATAGAAATTTTCTGAAACATTGGAGAGTAAATTGGAGGCATTGTGTTTTGTTTTTTTGTGTGTTTTTTTTAAAGATTTTACTGGGAAATTGGGGGAGGGGAACAGTGTTGGGGGATTGGTGGAGGGGACTAAGCCAAGTTGTTGTTCTTCAATCTTCGTTGTGTTGTGGAGGGCTCCAGTCACCATCTGGCTTCCCCTCGGTAGCTCTTGGCCTCTAAGCTCAAGGTGCTGTGTTCAATTTTAGTTGCGGGTGGGCATAGCCACCATCCCATGTAGGAGTTGAATCCAGCAGCCTTGTTGTTAAGAGCGCACACTCTGTCCACTGAGCCATCCGGGGCGTCAGCTCAGCTCAAGGTGCCAAGTTCAGTCTTAGTTCCTGGTGGGCATAGCCCACTATTGAACAGGCAATCGTGTTGTTACACCAGCTGAGCCATCCTGCCACCTGTTGGCAGCTCAGCGACAGCTTAGCATTCACTGGCCCCTGTGGGCATTGAACCGGTGGTCCTGTTGCTCAGAGCACGCACTCCAAGCCAACTCTTAACCAACTGAGCCACTCCGCCGGCTCAGCATTGTGTTTCTTAACCTCTAAATACTTTGGTGTATATTTCTTAAAATCAAAGACATTCTCTTACATAACCACAATGCAAACATGTCAAAATCAGGAAATTAACATTGATGAAACACTGGTACCCAATTCACAGACATTATTCAGATTTCACCCATTGTTCTCCTTGCCCCTTGCAGTAAGAAATTTTCAGGTCCAGGATCCAATCTGAGATCACCTGTTGCATTTCAGTTGTTATGTCTCTTCAGCCTTCCTTCATCTGATCAACCTTAATGAGTCTTTGTTCTTCTCAAGTTTAACAGTTTGAAGAGATAAGGCCACTTATTTTGTAGACTGTCCCTTGATTTGGGTTTGTCTGATACTTCATTAGGTTCAGGTTATGCAGAGGTGGCAGGAATGCCCCAGAAGTGACGCTGTGTTCTTTTCACTGATCCTGACAGGGGGCAGGCGACTGTGACTTGTTCCCATGTTGGTGATGTTAACACTGATCACCACATCCTGGACATGTCCTCCAAGTTTCTCTACTGTAAAGTTACTATTTTCCCCTTTCTAATGAACAGCTAACCTGTGGGGAGATTATGTGAAGCTCTGTGAATATCCTGTTCCTTACTGTACATTGCTGGCTCTTGCCTGAATCAAATTATTATAGTGATTGCCAAAGAGTGATTTTTAAACTATCATTCCTTCTGCATTTATTAGTTAGCATTTTACCACAAGGGTCTTTCCTTCTTCTTCTTATTTATTTATTTATTTATTTATTTATTTATTTATTTTACTTCTATCAATATGGATTCTGATTTTATTCAATGGGTGATAATCTATTTCTATCATTACTTATTTCGATGCTCAGATTGTCCCAGATTTGGCCAGTGAGAGCTCCTTCAAGCTGGTTTCTGTGCCCGTCTTTCTTTGAGCACATTCTTGCTTCTGGCACAGATGGTTCAGGCTTACTTTCCCAGCTCCAGTCTTGGACTCAGCCATTTCTCTAAGGAGCCCTGGTTCTTGTTAGTGGGAAGTGATATTAGAACCCGAGACCTAGAAGCTAGGTGTGCTCACTGCCACTGAGGTGCCATTTGCCACTGAAAGGACAGACTGGGGAAAATAGCCATTACATATCATTCTTGCCTTTCACCATTTTATATTTGTAGCTCCTTTCTCTCACCAACAAAATCAATATATTTACTCCTTTGTTCAATTCTACAATATATATATAGTTGTATCAGAATTACTATACCCACCACTATTATTAAACCTACTAACCTATTAAGTCAAATTTAAGTTTTCTTTGCAGTTCTTTTGGTCCTTTTATCTTTAGACTGAGGGGAGTGAAAGTACTGTAGCTAAAAGTTATTTTTATTCTTTTCTATTTTTTTAACATGGTTGTTACCCATTTGATACAGTTAAGTTTATTTGTTTCTGTTTGTTTCTAACTTTGAAATTAAAAAAAAATACTCTTGCTGATTTAGCCTTTGGCATTTTAATGATGATGTGTCTTGGTGTGGGCCTCTTTGGGTTGATTTTGTTTGGACTGTCTGTGCATCCTGGACCTGGATGTCTATTTTCTTCACCAGGTTGGAGAAATTTTAACCATTATATCTTTAAATGGTTTTCTGTCCCTTTCTCTCTCTTCTTCTTCTGGGACCCCTGTGATTCGAATGTTAGAATGCTTGATGTTGTCCTAGAGGCCACTTTAACTATCCTCATTTTTTAAAATTCTTTTTTCTTTCTGCTGTTCTGATTGGGTGATTTTTCACTCCTTGTCTTCCAGCTTGCCAATTCTTTTTCATCTACTAATCTGTTGATTCCCTCTAGTGTATTCTTCATTTCTGACTGGTTCGCTCTTATAGTTTCTGTCTGTTAAAGTTCTCACTTAGTTCATCTATTCTCCTGAGTTTATTGAGCATCTCCTAACCAGTGTTTTGAACTATTTATCTAATAGATTGTTTGTCTCTATTTCATTTAGTTCTTTTTCTGGAGTTTTGTCCTGATTTTTCATTTAGAACATATTTGTCTGTCTGCTCATGTTGGCTGTCTCTCTGTTTCTATGAATTAGGCAAAACAGTAATCTGTCCAGGTCTTGAAGGAGTGGCCTTGTGTAGGATCTCCCCTTTGTAGACTGCATCTGCCAGGTGTCTTTGGCAGGCCAGTTGGAGCTGGAGCTGGAGCTTGTGGGCCAAAGGGAGTTCCTGGAGCCGGCTTCATTGGATCCTGGAGCTGTAGCTGGAATGGGCACCAGCCAAGGGAAGCTCCGGGGACACGCTGCTCCTGGACTGCCTGGGTAGGCCGGTTGGAGTTGTAGCTGGAGCAGACTCGGGCTTCAGGTAGTCTTAGGGGCAAGCCCTACTGGGGCCTGGAGAAGGGGCATGGTCTGTAGGAAGGCCTGAGGACAAACTGCACCTGGACCGGAACTGTAGCTGGGGCAGGTGTGAAGCTGAGGATGGTCTCTAAGCAGCACTGGCCTTTTTGGGCTAGCTGGAAGCTGGAGCAGGAACAGGCCAAGGAGGAGTCCTAGGAACAAGTGGTGGGCTGCCATGGGCCTGGGGTGCACCGGGACAGCTTTGGCCTGCATGGCTAGAGCCCTGGCTCAAGCTCCTGCCCTTGTCATCTCCTGCCCTTGCCATCAAGGGAGAGGGGGAGAGCCACAAATGGTGTCTCTCTGGTGTCTCCTACCCTGGAGAAAGTTCCCACAGCTCCCCTCCCACTTGGCAGGTGCTCTCAGGTTAGTAAATGGATTTCCCTCCTGTATATTGTGGGTGTGTTTTTTTTCTATTAGGATTTTATTGGGGAATTGGGAGAGGGCAACAGCATTGGTGAATCGGGGAAGGGGAGTAGACAAGTTGCTGTCCTTTTGTTTTTCAGTCTAGTTGTGGAGGACGTTGCTTCACTGGCCCATGTTGGTATCATCATTGCGCTCATCCTGGGTGAGGCAGATCAGTTGCTGACCTCTGGACAACTGCTCACAGGGGTTCTTGGCAGCTGACGCTGGTTGCCAGCCGCTCACGCTGGCTGCAGGCCACTCACTGTAGCCTATGGCAGCCCACTGCAGCGGGGGCTGCAGCTATGCCGACCCGGGACTCACAGCAGCCCAGCTCCAGGTGGAGCTGTTGTTCACCATCTTAGCTGTAGAGGGCAGTGTCACTGGCCCTCATATGTGGGATCCAAACCAGGGCCGCTGGCGTCCCAAGCCAGCTCTTAATCAATGCGCCACTGGGCCGGCCCTCGTGGGTGTGTTTTAAACCAGTGATTTTCCCACTGTGCCCCAAAGTAAGTGAATCCACTCTAGCCCTCTGGGATGCTCTTGGCTGCAAGGCGGTGCACTGGGGTGGGATGCCCATGATGCCATGCCTTCGGCTGTCCTATCTGTTTCTGTGTAGTCTGTTTGTTGTGCAGAAGCTGTTCAGTTAGCCCTGGGTTCTTCTTCAGGGGGAATTGCTCTGTCTGTAGGTGTAAATTCTATGTGTTCCTGGGAGGAAATGAGTTCAGTGTCTTCCTACACTGTGGTCTTGGATGGGAAGCCCTTCCTTGTTGACTTAATTTTACTTTTAAATATGTAAAATATTCACACATGATCAAATATCAAAACTTTATAAAAATATACTCAAAGACTCATTCTTGTTCATCTTTTCTGTATTTCTCTTTGCAAAAATAAGTGTGTGTGTTTATATATATATGAATATTTTCCTATTATTTCTTCTTTACTACACACAGATAACAAACAAGGTGACATATTATATGTGCTTTTTTTTTCATTTTCCTATAATATCCTGGAGTTCCTTCTAAATTCATTCATTGTCTTTCATTTTTTTACATCTTTATAATATATCTTTATGATATTCCATTGTGTGACTATGCCATTGTTTCTTCAAATAACCATTTAGATTGTTTTCACTAATTTGCAGTTACCTAATCATCCTGCATTTATGAATAAAGTTGAACACCTCTTTGTATGTTTAAAGGCTACATATACACCTGTGTGCAGTGAACTGTCTGTTCATGCCTTTTGCTAATTTTTCTATTAGATTTTTCATCTTTTTTCCTTCAAATTTAAAAAAGTTCTCTGTCTCTCTCTCTCTCCATATATATATGGATCCATATATACATGGATCATTAACCCTTTATCTGTGATATGTATTACAATTATTTTCTTCCAGTTTATTATTTGTGTTTTGGCTTTGCTTATGGTTTTATATGCAAAAGTTTGAAAAAAATATAACGTATTTGAAATAGCAAAGTTTTATTGCCTTTTGGTTCTGAGTCCATTAGAACACCTTCCCACATATCCATGTTTCCTTCTTGTGTTACCAACCAAAATTGGTAGGTCCTTCGCCTGTCACATACAGAAAGGCCAGGTTCTGAAGCAACAGGTTTTCCTCAGAGAAGATCAGGTTTTATTCCTGAGGGAGCTGGAAGAAGAGACAGGAAGAAAGCCCAAGTCCATCTCCCCAAGTAGATTTGAAGAAAATTTAAAGAATAAGGTGAGGAGGGGCTACAAATATTCATTAATTCTAATTCTGGGAGTCTGAATGGCTCTCTTGGAACCAAGCCATCCAAGGTAAGGAATGTGAGAGGGGGCATGACAGAACAAAGTAATTCAATCTGGCAGCATTTTATTGGTCAGTCCTATATGTGTCCAGATCTGGGTACAGGATCTCCCTTATTAGTAGACCTCTCACTTCTTTTTTTTTTTAAAGATTTTATTGGGGAATTGGGAGAGGGGAACAGCATTGGGGAATCGGAGAAGGGGAACAGACAAGTTGCTATCTTTTTGTTATTCTGTCTAGTTGAGGAGGATGTTGCTTCACTGGCCCATGTTTGTATCGTCATTGTGCTCTTCCCGGATGAGGCAGATCGGTCGCCAGCCTCTGGATGGTCGCTCACCGCGGCTATTGGCAGCTGATGCTGGTTGCCAGGCCGCTCACGCTGGCTGCAGGCCACTCACTGTAGCCTATGGCAGCCCACTGCAGCAGAGGCTGCAGCCTACACCGTCGCTGGGGCTCACACAGCCCAGCTCCAGGTGGAGCTGTTATTAGCTGTGGAGGGCGGTGTCACTGGCCCTCATATGTGGGATCTGAACCGGGGCCGCTGGCATCCCCAAACCAGCTCTTAACCAATGCGCCACTCAGGCGGCCCCTCTCACTTCTTAAAGGGTTCTGGATGGCAAACAGTGGCACCTCTGTTACTTGAGTTCCAAACTCCTGAGGTCAGTTTAGGGTCATTTAGCTGCTGGCTACACCTGCTCAAGTCTAGGTCTAACTCTAGCACTGTGAGGAGGCCTGGCCGTTATCTGCTGAAAAACACTAAACAAAAACCAAAAACCAAAAAAAAAAAAAAAAAAGCTATCATGGTCTGGTTTCAGTGTTAGATCCCTCAGGGGCCACTTGGTTTCAGTGTTCAGGCCCAGTTTCACTTGCTTGCTCTTCTATGGTTTCAATTTTTTCATTTAGATCTCTGATCCATTTGGAGTCCATGTGGTGTAAGAAACCAATCCAATTTTATCTTTTCCTAAAAGGCTAGAAAGTTGTGCCAATGCCAATTTTTGAAAAAAATCCATGTTTACTTCTGTGATTTGAAATGCCACTTTTATCATAACCTGAATTTCCATATGTACTTGATCTATTTTTAGATTTTTCTGTTTTGTACCATTTTTTGTTGTTGTCGTTTTTTAAGATTTTTTATTGGGGAATTGGGGAAGGGGAACAGCGAAGTTGTTATCCTTCAGTCTTAGTTGTGGAGGCGCAGCTAGCTCAACTCCAAGTCCAGTCACCATCTGCTGCCCATCGGCAGGCAGCCCATCTCTGCTCAGCTCAAGGTGCCGTGTTCAATCTTAGTTGTGAGTGGGCATAGCCACCATCCCATGTGGGATTCGAACTGTTGACTCTGTTGCTCAGAGCTCGCACTCTTTACCAACTGTGCCACCTGGCTGGCCCCTCATTTTACATTTCTAACAGCAATGCACAAGTGTTCCACATCTTTGGCAGCACTTGTTTTTCCTATTTTCTGTGTTTTTAAATAATAGCTCTCCTAACCAGTGTGAAGCACACTGTTTTTAATTATAAAGGTTTTATTGTCTGTTTTACTATCTGATAGGGATAGTCTCCCACGTACTTCTCCTTTTTATTTTGAGGGCAATGTCACTGGCCCTCATATGTGGGACTGAACCGGGGCTGCTGGCTTCCCAAGCCAGCGCTTAACCACCGCACCACTCAGCCGGCCCCCATACTTCTCCTTTTTTAGGGGTGTCCTAGCTATTATTTTCTCCCCAAGCTTATTTATTTACATATTGTCTATGGTTGTTTTTGTGCTAAAATGACAGAGTTGGGTTGTTGGGACAGAGACTGGAGACTGGAGAGCCTGCAAAGCCTGAAGTATTTACTATTTGGCTCCCGAATAAGTTCCCTGACCCCCTTGGTCTGAGATCTGAATTAGAATATTCATATCTACTCATGAACATTAGACTCACCTGTAATTTATCATGAAAGCTGCCTGAAGTTCACCATATTTTTCCTTTTTTTTTTTTTTAAAGGTTTTATTGGGGAATTGGTGGAGGGGAACAGCGTTGGGGAATCGGGGAAGGGGAACAGACAAGTTGCCGTCTTCTTGTTCTTCAGTTTTAGTTGCGGAGGATGTTGCTTCACTGTTGGTATCGTCATTGCGCTCTTACCGGATAAGGCAGATCGGTCGCTGGCCTCTGGATGTCGCTCATCGCGGCTATTGGCAGCTCACGCTGGCTGCCAGCCGCTCACGCTGGCTGTGGGCCACTCACTGCAGCCTATGGCAGCCCACTGCAGCAGGGGCTGCAGCCCACACCATCACCGGGGCTCGCACAGCCCAGCTCCAGGTGGAGCTGTTGTTAGCTGTAGAGGGCAGTGTCACTGGCCCTCATGTGGGATCCGAACCGGGGCCGCTGGCATCCCAAAACCAGCGCTTAACCAATGCGCCACTCGGCCGGCCCTATTTTTCCTTTTAAACAGCTTTATTGACATAATTTGCACACAAATATATCAACCACTTAAAGTGCAAGATGACTTTTGGTATATTTACCATGTTGTCTCACTATCACCATAACCTAATTTTTAGAACATTTTTATCATCCCAAAAGAAATGAAATCCACAAATCTTCGGAATACATTTGCTGAGCTTTAATGGTGCATGTCCTCACGTAACCCAAACCCTCATCAAGATATGGAGCATTACCACCATCACTCCAGAGCATTCCCGTGCTCTGGTCATTCCTCCCCTGTCCCCCATTGGCAACCATTGTTCTGATTTTTTTCCACATTAAATTAGTTGCACTTTCTGTAGAATGTCATGGATACGGAATCCTGCAGTGTAGCCTTTGCTGCTTGACTTCTTTCACTAATGCTTTGGAGATTCATCCATGTTGTTGCACATATCAGCAATTCGTTTCTTTTTGTGGCTGAGTAGTATTCTCCTAGCTATTTTGCAGGTTTAACTTTCTTTACTGAGTTCTTTTTTTAAAACAAAAAATAATAATGGCTTTACTGCGATATAATTCCCATACCTTACAGTTCACCTATGTAAGTGTACAATTCAGTGGTTTTTAGTATATTCAGAGTTCTACAATCAGTTTTAGAAGATTTCATCACCCCAAAAAAGACCCTGTACTACGAGTGGTGATTCCTCATTTCCCATCCCAGCCCCACCCCTAGTTCCTGGCAACCACTAATCTCCTCTGTCTCTACAAACTTGTCTGTTCTGGACATGTCACATAAATGGAACCGTACACTACCTCACTGAGTTTCTGTGCTGTTTGATCCAGCCCTTTCTGTATCTTCTCTCCTGTGACTCTCATATTAGCCCTATGGTGAGGTTCTGCTTCTATCTCCAACTGAGGAATTTGAGTCACTATGAGAGGAGCCGATTACCCTGTCCTGGGTCCTAACGCTGGGGAGTGGCAGCTCTGGGTCCATTCAGTTGGTGCCCTTTCCATGGCCCAGGTTGCCCTCAAAAGTGCTCTTCCCCCGGCCCCAGTCCTCAGGCTTCCACCAGGGGGTGAGGGGCTGCCCAAGTGCATGGCAAGGCCCGTTGGAAGCTAAGAGACCCTCCCCCACTGGCTGCCCCCAGGTGTACATGTTCCTGGTGAAGTGGCAGGACCTGTCCGAGAAGGTGGTCTACCGGCGCTTCCCCGAGATCTACGAGTTCCACGTGAGTGCCAGGTGGGGCAGGGGCAGGGAGGGGATGCCACACCCAGTCCCAGCTCTGCCTTTTTGGGGACGAGAGTGACCCAGGTGCTGGCTGGGAGCCGAGGCACCTAGAATCTCCCCCCGCACCAGACCACAGTTAAGAGGGCATTTTTTTAACTTTGGAAAACATTTTACTTAACGTATTTTTTACTGTGGTAAAATATGCATAACATAAATTTACCATTTTAACCATTTTAAGTGTATAATTCAGTGACATTAAGTATATTCACAATGTCATGTGATGATCACCACCGCCCATCCCTAAAACATGTTCATCTTCTCACACAGAAACTGTCCACTCAACACAAACTCAAGGGGGCATACTTTAGGGACACACTTGTTCTGTCCCTGCAGGGGGCAGCCTAGCCAGCGTTATCACCATGGTCATCATCCCAGGAGCTTACACTTCCACTCATGGTCACTGGCCTGATGAGGACCACTGGTGGATCAGAAGAAGGGGTGATAATCCTGACACCCAAGAAACCAGGTCCTCTCCTTTGTGGATGCCTGCTGTCACCAAGGTTGACACAAGCAAATCCCATAGGCTCTAAAATCACATAGGGTCCCCACACCAGCAACTGGTTGGAGAATTGAGGGAGGTCACTGGGGCAAGTTGGTCATGGTGTGCAGAGCTTGGCTGTGGATATCTGGTCTGAGACAGAGTCAGATGGATGGAGGGTCCACAAAAGCCAGATGGGCCCTCCTTAACCAGGGAGTACGTTTTGGACTGTGCAGCTTCCTGCATTTCTCTTGTGTGAGCAATTTAAAGCGAAATGCAGATAAATGCAAAGACAACTATAACCAGCCGTGCACACCCAACACCTGGCATCACAGCTGATGTCACTGGGCCATTTGCTACAAGTCTTTTTTAAGATAAGGGAAATAAAACATTACAAAAGAAGCGGAAGTCTCCCTTCACCCCATACTCTGTCCCAGCTTCTACCCTGGGTGGCTACACACACACACACACACACACACACGCACGCACCCACCCATACACACACACTCACACACGCGCACACACGCACGAACAATATGCGCTAGTGTTGAGTGTGCGTTTTCTGTAGTCTATATAAAAGCCATCAGTGTGCCACTGACTTCCTTCTCTGTCTTATTACCACCACTAAGTTACAGTTTTGAGACCTGTCCTTGCTCATTGGTGTGTGGTTCCATCTCACCACTTTACACCACTCTGGGTTATTCCATTGTAGGATTAGCCCCTTCTATTAATTGGTGGACTCATTCATTAAACAACTATTTATGGAGAACAATTAAGTACCAGGCACATTCTATTTGGTGAGCAGGAAACACTGCTGAAGATACAAACAACAGATGCAAATCCTTGCCCGTCCTTGTAGACCTTAAGTTCTAGTGGAGAGGTCAGGATAATAGACAAAAAAAACAAGTAATTTATATAGTGTGTTAGGTGGTTATTAGAACTATGCAGAAAAATAAAGCAGGGAGAAGGGGAGCGAGAGGAGGACTGCGTAAGGATGGGCAATTGCCAGGGCGAAGGTTTCACTGACGATGTGATATCTGAGCAAAGATTTGAAGAAAGGGAACGAGAAAGAGTGCTGCTGATACACGTGGGGGAAGAATGGGATTAGCGAGTGCAAAGGCTCTGGCACAGGAGTAGGCTTGGAGTATTCAAGGGTGGCTCCAGCAGAGTGAACAGGGAGTGTCATGGAGGAGGGGTGAGAGAGATGGGCAGGGGCAGGTCTCGTGGAGTCTTGTAGACCAGTGTGAGGCCTTTGGCTTCTACTCTGAGTGAGTCGAGAGGCAGGGAGGGTTCTGAGCAGAGGATGACAGGATCTCACTTAGGTTTTGAGAGTATTCCTCTGGGTGCTGGATTGAGGACAGGAAAGAGTGGAAGTGGGGAGTGACAGAAGAAGGTTGTAGAATCTAGGCCTGGTGGAAGCTTGGACCAGGGTCGTGGCAGTGGGGGTTGTGAGAAGGATCAGCCTCTGGGTAGATACTGGGAGTAGAACCAACAGGATTTGCTGGTGGTGTGATGTGAGATGGGAGAGAAAAAGGAATCAGAGATGCTACCAGAAGTTTCTAGTCCAAGCAGTTAGAAGGATATTTAGATCATTCCCAATTTTGTGTTTTTACAGTGTTGTAATAAAGAATACTCTTTCACGTCTCCTTTTCTGTCTAGAAAGCCTTAAAGGAAATGTTTCCTATTGAGGCAGGTGACATCAACTCAGAGAGCAGGATCATCCCCCACCTGCCAGGTGAGAGGCTGCGTTGCCTGGCCCGGGTCACCTGTCCTGGCTCCCTGCACCTGCCCTCCAAGCTGCCCCCTTCACCCCCACCCCATTTTGGACTTAATCCCGAGAATGTGCTCACTGGTTCTCTGGTGCCCCTCCCTGGTCCGGCCAGCGCCGAGGTGGTTTGATGGGCAGCGGGCAGCCGAGAGCCGCCAGGGCACGCTCACCGAGTACTGCAATGCGCTCATGGGCCTGCCGGTCAAGATCTCCCGCTGCCCGCACGTCCTGGACTTCTTCAAGGTGCGCCCTGACGACCTCAAGCTCCCCACGGACAGCCAGTGAGTGGCCCCCTTGTCTCGTTCCCAGGCAGTCAGGAGAGGAAATGGGGTGGCAAGCCCCACCCTGGAGGGGAGCAGGACTGATGCTCAGAGAGGGGAAACAACTTGCCCCAAGTCACACAGCTGGAAAGCAAAGGAGGGAGGATTCCAACCCGGGCCCATGTGACCTGGAACCCCCAGCATCCCTTCCAAGTCTCCACCTGGACCCCTCTGTGCCTCATGGTGCCAGGGAAGGCATTCTAGGCAGGGGGTCTGAAAGCCTTCTGGAAGCAGTTTGCCTATGTGTGATGGAGCGGTGAGGGCCCGTGCAGTTCTGGGTGCCATGGAGAGGGCTGAGGGATGGTGAAGTGCGAGTCCCCAAGAGGATGTGGAGGTTGGTAGCCTCTGTTAATTGCTGAGCACATCTCAGGCCCCTGGCTCCCTTTTGTCACCTCATTCCCTGCCTGCCCTACCCCAGGGGTCTCCTGTCCTCAGCGTCCTATGTGAAAGGCATCTGAGAGGCTGAGTGAGATCTCAGGGGTACAACCTGAGCAGGTCTCTCTCTCTGTCACTGAGTGCCAGGGGAGACCAGGGGACAAGGCTTCCTTAGACACAGTATCGCTCCAGCCAGTGCTTTGACCCCTGAATGCACCCCTGGTGCAGGGAAGGGCAGCTCCCATTGACCAGGGTGGCGGTGTGTCCGCTCCCCACTGGCTGCTCTCTCCAGGCTCCAGAAGAAGGGGGCTGGTCCAGGAGCTGACAGGAGCCTTTCCCAGTACCAGTGCGTCGCTTTATCCAACTCGGGGAGGAGGCCCTTACTCTTTTCAACAGCTGGTGCCTACTCATTGGGGTCTGCGGGAGGCACGGCCCCTCTTGGGCTGGCTGAGCTGCTGCCCTGTCACCCCCAATGCCCCTTCCTTGCTACCTTCTCTCTGCAGTGGTTCCCATTTCCCACATTCCCTTTCCTGTAGGAAGTTCTTCTGTAGGTCCACTAGGAGCGCCCCATTCCCCAGTGGGAAGCTGAGCATCTAACCCAGACTTCTCTCCTGCAGGGTGAAAAAGCCGGAGACATACCTGATGCCTAAAGATGGCAAGACTAACGCTGCGGGTGAGGGCCAGGAGCAGCCAATGCTAAGGGACAGTGATATGATCAGGGACCTGAGCAAGGAGTGTGCAGGGTGTTGGTGGCCATACTAAAGAGTTGGGATCTTGGAATGTCACTGGACAGTGAAGGAAGCTCCTAGGAGATGAAGGCACTTCGCTTGTCTCCGCGGCTGCAGTGTCCAGCACAGACCATGGAGGATGAGGGGCAAAGGTGGCCTTCAGGGGTGCTATAAGGGGCGCGACAGTATCTAATCTTTGTTTTTTTTGAGGGCAGTGTCACTGGCCCTCACAATTGGGACCCAAACCGGGGCCGCTGGCTTCCTAAGCCAGCGCTTAACCACTGCGCCACTCGGCTGGCCCAACAGTATCTAATCTTTATTGCACGATAACTGTTAATAATACTCCTAACATTTACCAAGCATTTACTCTGTGTAGGCACTATTTTAAATGTTTTCCATGTATTAACTCACATAATCATCTTTATAACAATATGAAGTAGGTACTATGGTGCTATGATCCCCAATTTACAGGTGGACACATTGAGGCTTGATTTAAGTTGAGGCTCTCACCAAGGGTTAGTTACATAGCTACTAAATGTGGAGCAGGATTTCAATCAGTCAGTGGGATGCCCAGGCGAATACTCTGGGTTGCTCAAAGTGTGTTCCAGGGACCCTCAGTATCTTAGCCAGCTCGGGCTGCCATAACAGATACCACACACTGGGCAGCTTAAACAACACACATTTATTTCTCACAGCCTGGAGGCTGGGAGTCTGAGATCAAGGTGTGGCAGGGCGGGTTTCTGATGAGGCCTCTCACCTTGACTTGCGGATGCTGCCTTTTCACTGTGTCCTCATATGGCCTTTCCTCTATGCGCACACAACCTGGGTGTCTCTTCTTGTTCTTATAAGAACCCCAGTCTTGTTGGATCGGGGCCCACCTTTATGACTTGATTTAACATTAATCACCTCCTTAAAGACCCTATCTCAAAATACAGTCAGATCCTAAGGTACTGGGTATTAGAGCTTCAATGTATGGATTCTGGGGGTGAGGGTGGGGAGGGACACAATTCAGCCCATAACATGCTGCAGCATGGGGACTGGTTGGAAATGCAGATTCCTGGGTCCCACCAATAGAACCAGAACCTTGTTTCTGTATGATTTCCTGGGTGTTTTGTGTGCACATCAGTATTGAGGAGGCCTGCTCACTAACCTCATCAAATGAAGAAGAGAATGTATATAAAGTGTGTGGCTAGCGCTGAGAAACACTAGGCGCTCACTAAATGCATGGCTGCTAGGCGCTCACTAAATGCATGGCTACTAGGCGCTCACTAAATGCATGGCTGCCAAGACTCTCTTGTTTCTGCTGTTTTCCAGCTTGCAGGGAGCGTCCACCTGTGGCATCCACCTGTGGCTGGGTGGGGTCAGGATGCCAAGGCCATAGAGGACCAAGGGGGTAGCCAGGCGGCCCACCCCACAGTCCACTCACCTTGCCCTCCCTCTGTCCAGACATTACAGGCCCCATCATCCTGCAGACATACCGGGCCATTGCTGACTACGAGAAGAGCTCGGGCTCTGAGATGGCCCTGGCCATGGGCGACGTGGTGGACGTTGTGGAGAAGGGCGAGAGCGGTCAGCCTCCTGCCCTGCCTGGACCTTCCTTCCCTGCTGCCTGGGCCCATGGCCACAAGTTCCCACCAAGGCTCTGCCCCTCAGGCAGCCTCGGGCCTCTTCCCCGCCTGGCCCACTGGGGCCCTGACTGTCCTCCCACATTGTGGGTCACACTGTGCATGTACCTCGGGGTGGCTGCTTCACTGCACATGTCTGGAGTCCTATTTGGGTGGGCACGCCAACTCCCCATTACATGTGTGAAGTGGGTTCTGAGCTGTGATTCTGTGACCCTGTGTGTGTCGGGGTATGTGACTTTGGTATGGAGTGGAGTGAAGGTGACACTCCTGAATCCAAGTGTTGGATGTCTGTGGGTCTGTGTCCAAGTGTCCTCACCACCCTGATGGCTGAGGGAGACTGCCAGGCCCAACCTGACTTACTGCCCCACATCCCTGACACAGGTTGGTGGTTCTGCCAAATGAAGACAAAGCGCGGCTGGGTTCCGGCATCCTACTTGGAGCCTCTGGACAGTCCTGACGAGGTGGAGGACCCAGAGCCCAACTATGCAGGTGCACTCTTCCCTCCATGGCTGTAGGGGTGTGAGAGGGGCCCTGGGGATTTTGAAAAGCCACAAGGCAGACATGATGGGGGCTTGGCAGAGGGGTGTCATGGCTGACTGACTGGCTTGGTGGCCCTGGTGGCCTTGGTGGCCCTGGTGGGCAGGGCAGGGCACCAGGAGGTGGAATAGAGGCGCGGAGTGATGAGGTCAGCCTGGGACACTGGGTGGCAGTCTGCTGGGGCCAGGTCCAGTGGAAAGCTGAAGGGTTAGCAGACCTGAGGCTCAGCAAGGAGGCTGCCTGGAGGAGGGAGCATCATCACTGATTAGAAGGGGAAAACTGGTAGCCCCCAGGTTGGATGGGGTCCTTGTGGAGTTTGAAAAAAAATAGAATTGGTTACCCATATTTTAAAATGGAGAGATTTCACAATTTTATTACTGGATTTATGACTCCCTTTTAAAAACTGAAAAGGTATGTACAGCCCCACATGCCAACAGTTGGCTGGAGTCGAGTGGCTCAGGTGCCACATAGACGGATGCTACACTCCCACACTTCCCACCCAGCCACTCCTTTATTTAGGTGCCTGACCAGGCCTCTGCAGCCATGGTAGCTTCTGGCCCCTGGTGTGGATGGTGGTGGGTGGGAATGGGCAAATTCCCCTGGATCAAATGGGCAGAGGGCCCCCACAATTGACTGGGAGGACCTGCAGAAGGGGACCAAGAAAGATCAGCTGGAGGAAGCCCCAGGGCCCAGAGAGGAGAGGAGGGGTGGGCAAGCCTCATGCTGGGCAGACCCTCACACTATGCTCCTCCCCCCACGTTGGACCAGGAGAGCCCTATGTCACCATCAAAACCTATACTGCTGTGTTGGAGGACGAGGTGTCCTTGCAGGAGGGTGAGACCATTGAGGTCATTCATAAGCTCCTGGACGGCTGGTGGGTCATCAGGTAGGAGAGCACCCTTCCCTGCACTGTGCCTGCCCTGAGAGTCAGCCCTGGCCTGGGGCAGGGCCTTTTGGGGCTCAGTGCTGGCTTGTCTGTGTGACACTGGGTATGCCACTGCCCCTCTCTGGGCTGTTTCCACTGTGGGAGTGGATGAATGAATCCCACCCTACCTGTCTCTCAGATTCAGTATCCTTGTCAGAATGGGTACATTTTTCCTTGGTGACTTGGGGTCACTTCCCCTGACCAGTCCATCTACTATTCCTTCTCCAGCAACACAACGAATTGTATTAATTATTGTGTTTGATAACTGGTAGAACTGACCCTTCATCCCTTATTCCTTTAAATCCTTTATTGCAATTCGCCTCTATTTATTCCTCCAAATATATGTTTTGGGGAAAGTAGAATCCCAGGGCTTTTAGAGCCATTTCTCTGGAGCCACCAGGCCTCCCCAGGTCCTTGCACATGTTTTCAGTGTCTTGGGTCACCGATCCAGCTCATGACTCCAGAAAACTTGTGGTCATGACACCTATCCTTAGCGTGGCCCTCCGCTGGAGGCTTTGAGACAGGATTTCTCAACCTTTTAGATACAGACTCAGTTAATCCCATCCCCGTCCTGCACCCCAGAGAATCTGCTTGTGATTCTTCCACCAGGCAAGAAGAATCAGCTTTACTGAATGAAGTTTGTATTATGCAATGTGTCCTTCACTCCCAAGTATTAGTGAGAATGAAAAAAAAATCTTTTCAACAAATGATGCTGCAACAACTGGATATCCATAAGGAAAAACAAAAAACAAAAAAAATGCCTAGACCCCCACCTCATACCATACACATTTAGTTGGGATGGATCACAGGTTTTACCAAGCACAAAACCCAAAACTAAAAAGCTTTTGGAAGATAGACCTTGGTGATGTGGAGTTGGGCAACGGTTTCTTGGAACACACAGGCAATCACCATAAAAGAAAAACTGACAAATACAACACTGCAGACGTTTTACAGCAAACACACATCTCTGGGGAGATTTGGATCTGCCAATTTCCTCCCCTTCCCAGTATCACAGCTGAGAGGGCTTGTGTTGCACCGATGAGGAAACTGAGGCCCAGAGGTGCAGCGTCTGGTGTTGGCCATCCCAGGTGTCTGCAACCTCCCAGTTGCCTTGACCCCTATCAAGGGAGCGCTGATCTCCTCACTGCCGGGGCTTCTGTCTGTTGCAGGAAAGAAGACGTCACTGGCTACTTCCCGTCCATGTACCTGCAGAAGGCAGGGCAGGACGTAGCGCAAGCCCAACGCCAGATCAAGAGACGAGGAGCACCGCCCCGCAGGTGAGCGAGTCCCTGGGGCTGGGGAGCTGGGCGGGGCTGAGGAGGGTGTGCACGGGTTTCCTCTGTCGGGCCTGGATTGGCAGGGCTGGGGCAGGGGAGGCAGGGCCAGGGCTCCGATCCTGGCTGGGGAGTCAGCACCCTCACCGGGTCAAGAGTCTGACATGCCCCCGCCCTCCCCCGACGCGCCGTGGGGCTGGCACCCGGGCGGCAGGAAAGCAGGAGTGCACGGTGAAGGTGAAGGCGCTTGATGCCCTGAGTCCTTGGGGCAGGTGCCGGTGGCAGCCCGGAGGGCCTCCTGGGGCGGGGGTCCGCTGAAGCCTGGGGAGGGGCGTGGTAAATGGGCCTGGGTTTTGCCGCGCGGCAGGGGTCCGCGCCTGAGAAGGGGAGCAGCGTTCAGGCCGTGCCTCTCCCCACTTCCTTCTGGGACGGGTAGCTGCATCCCAGGGGTGGCCATACGAGTCCCCGTGGGCAGGGACGCGGCTGCGCGGGGACCCCCGGGTGCTGAGCAACGCGCCCGCCCCGCCCCGCCGGGCCCAGGTCGTCCATCCGCAACGCGCACAGCATCCACCAGCGGTCACGGAAGCGCCTCAGCCAGGACACCTATCGGCGCAACAGCGTGCGCTTTTTGCAGCAGCGCCGCCGCCAGGTGCGGCCGGAGCCGCAGAGCGTGGGGAGCCGGCTGAGTGAGTGCGGGCCTGGCCGGGGGGCTGGGCGGGGCCAAGAGGGTGAGAAGAGGCGGGGCCTCTCACTGGGCCGCGTGTCTGCCAGCAGAGGAGCAGGCGCAGACTGAGCGCCCAAAGCCGCAGCCCGCTGTCCCCCCACGGCCTCCCGCTGACCTCATCTTGAACCGCTGCAGCGAGAGCACCAAGCGGAAGTTGGCGTCAGCTGTCTGAGGCACGGACCCCAGATGGCGCCCTGGCTCCTCCACCTCCTCCCGCCCTATCCCTGTATATATGTGTATACAGCCTGAGGTATAGACGCCGAGGGCAGCCCCGGGCCCCACCCCACGTAGCCATACACCATCCTCAATAAATGTTGCTTGGAGTGAACAGAGGCTCTGCAGAGACGCCGTTGCGGGGAGGGAGTTGCTGGGCTCCGTCCTTGAGGGTATTTCTAGAATTAGGACTGAGGGCTGTCAGCTTTGCTGGGAGGAAGTTGCCAAGAGCCGAGGTCCGGTTACATACTGCGCTGGCCTTGGTCAAGATCAAGTTTGCTCAAGGCCAAATGCAAGAGGAACTCCCGTCCCCGCTGGCTGTTTGGACAGAAACTGCCTGCTCGAACTCTGGCTCCACTGCAGAACAGTCCTGAAGAAGGGTGGACATAGTGCCTGGTCAGGGGGTCAGGGTGGTGTGACCCTGTATGTGTACCTTAGTTGCCAAAAATTTGTTATTTAGATATAGGGAGGAGGCGCTTCTGATTCTTCAGAGAGCCTGCTCAGTTTGGAGGCGGCTCTAGGAAGCAAATATTCACTCAACAGATCCTCACCACTTACCCCAGCAATACTGGCAGCCCATGGCCTCAAAGGCATTGCTGGTGGGTCTCTCCCAAAATGCAAAGACACTAAGGTGCAAACTGGAGCTGCAAATCTTGGAAAAGATGCAGCTTGTCACAAATGCCATGGGTGGCACGGAGAACTGCTCCTCCTGTGAGGCAAGTGGCTACGTGAGGATAGGCAAAGTTGGTCCCCTCAGAGGCCAGAGAAAATCCACAAGGGGACAGATACTTCTCAAGAGAATAACTGACCATCAAATGATTGAGAGAGGCCTTGAGAAAACCAATGGGCCCTTAATTCCTTTTGCAGAACCCTATTTGCTGGAAAAGTTCAGCATCGAGGACTGTCATCCAAAGCTATGGGAAAATTAACCACAGGTGACCCCAACCTCATTGCTTGTTCAGTTGCAATTATAACTTTTTTTTTTTTTAGCTGAGCCATTCTGCCACCTGTTGGCAGCTCAGTGGCAACTCAGCACAGGCTGGGCATCAAACTGCTGTTGCTCAGAGCTCAGCTCGCACTCTTGAGCAAGCTCTTAACCAACTGAGACATTCGGCCGGCCCTTGCAATTATAACTTTTAAAAAATTAAATACAGTATAAAATACTTATTTTCATAATTTTTAGTTTCACTTTTTTCAAGGTAAAGCCCTGATCAAACATTTTCCCCATGTTTTTCTGTATTTCTGGTCCCCTGGAGGTGGTCTTGTGCTGGTGTGGAGGCCCCCATGGTGGGTGTGCCCGAGGTCAGGAGGACACCCCTGCAGGTCCCTGCCATGACCAGGGAAGCAGACAAGAACGCAGGGGGTGGGGTGGGGGGTGGGGGGGAATGCCCTGTAGGCACCAGGTCTGAGCTAGGCCTGCGTTGTCTGTGCAGCCAGTTTTCTTGAGTCCAAGCATGGTGTTGGGCTCTTTACATTGTTTCTAGCTCTGAGAACAACCCCGTCAGGTGGGTATTTTACAGATGAGGAAACCAAGGCCCAGAAAATGGAGGTGATTTGTTTAACAGGGCAAATAGGTGGCAGAACTGGGAGGTGGATCCAGCCTTTTTTTTTTTTTTCTGATTCCAAAGCCCAACTGGACCCACTACATTATCCTGACACCGTAGAGCTCATGATCTGTGCATCAGTCCTGGTGGGCTGTGCGGTGGATGAGGGAATCTCAGAGGAGGAAATGTGATGTGGCCTGACTTCCAGAGCTCTCCGCAGTCCCCCACTTCCGGGCCCTGTTGGAGTGATCCGCCCTTTCCTCTGCCCACCCTGGATGGGAAGACAGGGCCTTGAGACAGAGGCAGTGCACCTCTCCCCACTTCCCACCAAAGGAACTGACAGGAACGCACCAAATCCAACCCCTAGCTCCTGGGCTGGGCCTCTCCCCATCTCTGTGACCACAGCATTCCTAAATGCTCCCATTTGCAGACACCACATCATCGTGACTAATGAAAACCATCCCACTCGTTCAGCGATTTCTCCTAATCTTGGCTCTGTTATATGAATGACAGTGCTGGTCAAGCCACCCTGGTCCCAACAAACACTGCAGGGGCCTCACTAGTTGAGTCAAAGTTCCCCATGAATGGTCCAGTTAACAGAAGGCAGCCCAGGCTGAAACCCTGCTGTCCCTTCCCTGTCACCAATGGGCTAACCACCAGGGTGGCACACACATGACAGATGATGAGCTAAGACTGTAGAACAGACACCTGCTAGGTCTCCATTACAGGCACAGTGGCCACTTAGAAAAGGAAGAACATGGAGTCACACAAACCTGGGTTTGAATCCTGAAGATTCCTCTACTGGACGTGTGGCCTGGGGCAGGCCACTCAACCATGCTGAGCCTCAGATGCCTGTCTATCAAATGAGGAGACTGGTCTTTTCCAGCCGGCGTGGTTTGAAGATTATGTGAGATCCCAATTCTAAGAGGGCTGGGAGTCCCAGGCAAGTCTGTTTGATGCAGGGCTCCACCTCTGATATTTGGGGTCCACATCTGCTCGGGTATACTAGGAGCTAGTTCCCATTGTAAACCAGTCCATCCTGGTCCATTCCCCAGGAGGTGAGCCTCTGAGCTAGTGGGACCCAGCTGTAACGGTCGTCAGCCTCCCCATGACAGGAACTACTGTGGTTGGGTCATGTCCCCTGTGTCTGAGGACATGCATTCAGGCTCCAGCTGGGGCTGGGTGCCTTGAGCAGGTAACCACCTGGAAGCTGGTCTCTCCCACCTGCAGCCTCCCTTCACTTTTATCAAAGCCTTCCTCTCCATTGCTTCTTGACTGGGTCATTGGGTCAGGATTCTCAGACTTTTTACACCTTAGTCAGATTAATTCTTTCATCCTGGAAAGTAGTCACAATTTTGGGTCATTAATTCCAGTGATGAATAGAGACTGAGAACACATATACATACATACACACACCTACATACATATATATATATACATACACATATACCTATACATATATATGCTTTCAAATACAACCCTCCAGGGGGAAAATGCTATGAAGGAAAGGACATAATTGCATCAACTGACAAAACATTTACAGTAATGTTTTGTAATACAAGAAAACCTTGATTTTTACTAGAATACAGTGAAACATAAACCCAATAGTATTTACAGTAAACTATTGGGTTGTCAGAAAAGTCATGATGCATTTTTGCAAATGAAAAACAGACAAAATACGTCATGACTTTTCCGACACCCCAACAGATGAAAGCATTGCGTCAATGTCAGATTTACTGGAGTTGGTGACTAAATCCTGGTAATGTAAGAGAATATCCCTATTCTTAGAAAATACTCTCTAGTTAGGTTTAAATGATGTGTGTAACTTTCCCTCAAATGGTTCAGAAAAAAAAATGCACATATGACGTTTACAGACTTATAGATACTCAGATATTCATTTAGGCAGTGTATACACACACACACTCATGAAAGAGAAAGGGAGAGAAAGCAAACAAATGATAAAACGGGTAAAAGGTTACAATATGAGAATCTGGCTAAAAGGCATATAAATATTCTTCATATTATGTTTATTTCTTTAACTTTTCTGTAAATTTGAAATTATTTTAAAATAAAGTTTAAAAAAATCTCCAAATCTCCATCAACTTTCTTTGCCTTTTCAAGGCAAATGTTACTTGTTTTAGGGTTTTCCATTTTAAATCCTATCTTTCTGGGATCATGTGGAGGCAGAGGCTAATAACACAGGAATACTACAGTCTGTCAGTATGTCTCCAATCAACTCTCCTTAAACTTGGCATCATGTTAGGTCACAAGGGACAGCATGTGAAAGAGGAGGAGATAAATGTGTGTGCATATGTGCCCCTCAGTGAATACACATATTTGTTTATCTCCCTCTGTTCTCTGTTGATTGATTTAAACCTCAAGATACCAGCCCCACTGCCTACAGGGTCAAGCAAGTATGTTAATGAGTGACACAGGCCAGACATAAGAAAAGCCAACTCCTAGAAATACAAGAAAACCTTCTTGATTTTTACTGGACTACAGTGAAGCATAAAATGTCATACAAACAGGTATGATTCTGCAAGTTATATTTCCGAGTCATAGTGGAAACCCCCCTGAAAAACAGAAATAGTTAATTATTCACTTTCCCATCTCACAATCTGGCTGGCCTAGAGGATTCTAATCTTACCCCTCGCAGGGCGTTGCCTGGAGCGTGTTCATCACGTCGCAATCTGGAGTACAGAATCCCACTGTGAGTCCTTTAATTGGGAGCAGTATTTTGTCTTACTCAGTTTCATAATGGAAAACAGTTGTTCACAAATGTAGGTGCTCCCGAACATGGAGAGAATCTTTGCACAGTGGTTTTTATATTTAGGGTAGCTACTCCAGAGATATTTGTAGAATTCCGGTATTCCCACTTTGTCGTACTTGGCTTTCAGTACCGTGTTGCATTGCAGATCAATAACCTCCATCTGCAGTGCTTCAGAAACGCTCTCAATCTTCATGGAGAAAGGGGAGCTGAACAGGGTCAGTTCACTCTCATAGAGTTTGAAATCAGACAACCTTTTCTGGAATTCAGTCTTTAACTCTGCGATTTTGGGAATGTAGTTCAGGCCATCGCTTTCATTTCTGGAAACCGATTTCAGTGTGGGAAAGTGAGCCAGATTATTCCTGGCCAAATGAGTTTCCCAAAGGCACAGTTTTGCCAGAAATGCCCGAATCAAGTCGTACATTTGTGTAACGATTTGTGAATGCCCTTGGAGAGAGATGTTCAAAGTGTTCAGATGCATTGTCATATCGACCAAGAAGGCCAAGTCTTTGATCCAGTCTTGAGAGCTCAGCTGAGGCAGGGGCTTTCCTCTGGATGACATGAAGGAATCAATGTCTTCCAATGATTCAAAAAACCTTTTCAGCACCAGCCCGCGACTGAGCCACTTGATCTCTGTGTAGTACAGAAGGCTGCCATATTGGCTGTCCAGTTCATAAAGCAAAGTTGTGAACTCACTGTGGTTCAGCCCACGGGAGCATATCCAGTTCACGGAGTTAACGACCACATTCATGACGTGGTCCATCTTTAACTTTTGAGCGCAAAGTGATTCTGGGTGAATAATGCAGCAAACTGACTTCAGATCTGAGCCCTTGCAAACCATTGCCACCTTGGACTTAAGTTTTGTAACAAGTCCGTTGTTCCCATCTACCATGGCAGGAGTGCCCGTTGAAGCCACGCTTATTAATTTCGACCAGTCAATATTAAACTTTTTAAGACTTTTCTCAACACGCAAAAATATCTCATTTCCAGATTTCGTACCTGTCATGGGCACTGTATCCAAAAGTTCTTCCGACACATCAAAATTCTCATCGACACCACGGATGAATATGGCCAACTGAGTGGTATTATTTATATCTGTGATCTCATCAATTGCAATAGAATATGCCACAAATGATTTGATTTTTTCACGTAACTTCTCCCATAAGTTCCCAGTCACATCTTCCGCAGGTTGTGTGGCAGCATTTTCTTTGGGACTCACATTTGCAAACACTTGTTTTTGCTCAGGACACACAATTTCTGATGACCCTAAGAGATACTTTCTGAGTCCTTTTTTCAGCTCGTGAAGCTTCTCATCACGAATCTTCTCAGTATACTGGTCATAGTGCTTACTATGGTTGGTTTGATAATGGCGTCGTAGGTTGTATTCTTTTGACACGGACATGCTCTGTTTGCATATTAAACACGTAGGAATATTCTGCACTTCCACGAAGAAATATGCTCTCTCCCACTTTTCTTGAAAAACACGGCCCTCTTGGTCTATCTTTCTTTTTCCCACTTTTGATACAGACATGAAGACAAGAATTATTTCACTTTTCTCTTAACTCTACTATTAGAAAAACAGCAGCAGCAAAAGCATGATGATAAACGGGACAGATAGAGGCTGGGGGGGTGCTAACTGGAGAGTAACCCACCCCTGCAGAGAGGGACAGCTGACACTCAGCTCCAGCAAAATGCTGCAACAGAGAACACAGCCGCTGAGGCCGAGTCTTCAGATTTCTAAAGAAAACCTGAAAATTGATTTTCAGGAAAAAGTCCCCGGCTTTTTAATGTTGGCCACTAATTCCCCTTTTTAAAAGGTATCTGAGCCAAACAAAAGACATTTTTGGTGAGGTTCAACAAAAAAAAAGCTCTGTGTGGCACATCTGGTTTAAACAGGAATGATTTAAAATATGTTTGCTTTTTTTTTTTTTTTTTTTTTTGAGGGCAGCGTCACTGGCCCTCATATGTGGGATCCGAACCGGGGCTGCTGGCGTCCCAAGCCGGCTCTTAACCACCGTGCCACTCAGCCGGCCCAGTGTATTTGCATTTTAACATATATTTTTTCATTTGATTCTCAAGAGAACTTTGATTTCAGAGAAGTAAACAAGCACAGAAGGTGTGTGATTTACCTACTGGGAGTCACAGAGGACATTGGTGATAGCCACAGAACTTACTTATTTTCAATTTAAAGAACCTAACCACAATACAGATAAGCTGTATATCGAGAGAACACAGACATAAAAATTCACTTTAAGAAAATGTAGGCAGAGACAGAAAGTAATTTAGTGATTGCCTGGGGCTGGGGGTGGGAATAGGCAAAGATTGAAAACGGGTGGGAGGAATCTTTTTGGGGGTGATGGAAATGTTCTAATATTAGATTGTGGTGATAGTTGT
This sequence comes from Aselliscus stoliczkanus, assembly GCA_033961575.1. Lineage (NCBI taxonomy): Eukaryota > Metazoa > Chordata > Mammalia > Chiroptera > Hipposideridae > Aselliscus > Aselliscus stoliczkanus. The sequence continues at coordinate 15,457,610 of CM066728.1, read as the reverse complement.
ACAACTCCATAAATTTACTAAAACCCACTGAATTGTGTAGTCTACACAAGTGAATTTTCTGGCATGTAAATTATGCCTCAATAAAGCTGTTAAAAATGTAAAAGTTCATCGGGGGTGGTGAAGCAGTGGAGGCAGGAGGGAGGTGTCACTTTGTAAGGGCTGAAAAAGATAACTATTGCATTGTTTTGTACATCTGTAAATAATAATAATAATAATAATTATATATATATATATATATATATATATATATATAGAGAGAGAGAGAGAGAGAGAGAGAGAGAGAGAGAACAAACAAAACAAAAGTAAAAATTCATTTAGCAATCAGATGGATTTAGGAGTAAGAATTGAGCATTTGAAAGGACTACTTTAGCTTTCAAAAGCTCCTGAGAACATCTCTACTCCTGCCTCACCCACTCTATAGGATATTGACTTGCTTGCAAGGACTCCAGGGGAGACATTCAAAATATTTAACCAGCAGAGTGGCTGGGCACTGTTTAATCAGAACAGATGTCAACCTCAGCATTGGGGGATGGGGGTGGTTGGGGGGGGTTCCGGGAACCCCCGCTGTGTCAGGTGGTAATCCGTTTAGTTCTGAGCTGTGGGAGTCTGGGGCTCGGGACCCCAAGGGGTGAGGCTGAGGTGGCCAGACAGACACTGTCTACCAACTGAGATGGAGTAGTTCAGTATTAGGATATGAGCCCCCACCATAAAGGGCTCTTGAATAAGGGTGTGCTACGTCACATGTAACAAACTGTTTGATGTGGGGCAAGCTCCATCAAACTGATGTATGAGAAAAAATGTCTGGCTAATAAAACTCAAGGAACAGAATTAAAAGGCTTTGGAACAAACAGGAAAAATAAAATACATAGAAGAGCAGCATGCTTTGTTCTAAGGCTCATAAAGCATGGACCCCATGGTGAGTGCCCACCAAGACACTTTACACTGCACCGTGGGTGATGGAATGCTCTCACCACCCCGAATACTCACCATTGCTAAGCTCAAGGCCTGGAAGTGGTCTGAAGAGAAAGAGACATTGGTGAATGCAACAACGTTCATTTTTCCTCTCTTGTCCATTTAGTTCTATTTGACAAACTTCTTTTTTATTTTATTTTTTTTGAGGGCAGTGTCACTGGTCCTCATATGTGGGACCGAAACCGGGGCCGCTGGCTTCCCAAGCCAGCGCTTAACCACCGTGCCACTCGGCTGGCCCGATTTGACAAACTTTTATGAGTGTCAACTCTATGCTAGGCACCATGGGAGATAAAATGAGACAGGCTGCCTATGATCACAAAGAAACAGGAACACGGACACACAGCTCACAGAAGCAAATATGATAAAATGAGTGTGAGCGGCAGCTTGGCACAGCAGCTGATTGCAGGTACCCACCCACCACCCATCTCCTGGGGAGAAAGTCTCTGTGGCGCCCCTGTCACTTAGGGCAAGTTACAATCTGTAGGTTCATGCTCATGGCCAAGAGGGGAACTCTCACTTACTTAATGACGGTGAATTTGATAAATTCTGCAGCATCCAAGATCCTTCTCATGGAACTGATTTCCAGGTAACCAGGGGCTTTGAATACTACCCCTGGGGGCATACCATCGATGACCACACAGCCGGGATTGAATGTGATTTTCCTGTAGGGAACTTTCACAGGGAAATCCACTCCAATGGCTTCACCTGTGATAAGACAAACAGCAAAAAAACTAGTTGTGTTTGTCATTTATTTTTCCCAAACCATGCTTTATCTTTAATGTCAGGATTTTAAAATCACTCATATCAAGTGACAACACTGGTGATCAGCCATTATTACTTTAATTTCCAGTAATACTATGATGCATGAATAATTTGATTTTGAAATTGGCAGTGGGTAGTATAGCAGACTCAGTTTCTCTTCAATTAAATAGGGATTATTATTGTATCTACTGAAAAAAGTTTTTGTTAGGATTAATCACATGTTGAGCACTAAAAACAGTGCTCAGCCATGGTAAGAACTCAGTTAATCAAAGATAGCTGCTATTATTTATTATTATTATTATTATTATTATTTCCATGTAAAAGCTTCTCAATAAAAATACACACTCATTTTGATCATAGCTCTTTCACAGAAGGATCAGTTTCTTAGATAAAATATTCAATTAAAAAGAAATATTTCAAATATATAACTGTTGGATATGTCACAATATAAACACTTACCAAATTTTCGGCTAAAGAGGTCATTGACTTGTTCTCTTAGTTGTTTTATCTTTTCAATGCTTGATAATCTTTCCTTCTCATTATCTAAAAATAATGAAACAAATAAGCAAACTAGGGTTATTAATATATTTGCCTCCAAGAAAGCTATGGAGCAAATGCCTGTTAGCATATAAAAAAACACTTCCCCTGGCTTATTCAGTTTAGTTTTAGCAAAAATTAAGCATTTTGGAAATTTGTAAGTGGAAGCCATTACAGATGGTACAGAATTTTCCTAATTATAACTATATAAACATGTTACATACTACTTTCAGGAACGTTTTCAATATCATGTAAGACAAGGATGTCTACTTTCACCACTACTCTTTAACATAATAATAGAAATCCTAGCCAATGCAATATGACATGTAAAAGGAATAAGATGCATTAAGATTAGAAGAAAATATTTTTCAATACTTAAAATTTTTATTTTATTTAATTTTGAATAAGTAAAGCAACTACATGGTTCAAAATTCAAGAGATACAAAATAGTACATAGTGAGGGGCCGGCCGAGTGGCGCAGTGGTTAAGTGCTGGCTTGGGAAGCCAGCAGCCCCAGTGCAGGTCCCACATATGAGGGCCAGTGACACTGCCCTCAAAAAAAAAAAAATAGTACATAGTGAAACGTCTCTCTCCCATCCCTATCTCAGCTCTCAGTTTCCTGCTCTGGAGGAACTATGTTATTAGATTCTGTTGTATTTCTCCATATATATTTTACATATACTTGTCCAGAAAAGATTATTTGATGGGCAGCAAATAAATTTAACCTCTGTGGCCAATTCCAATTCAATGGTAGCTAGTGCTTGGAGTCACCTGCCCTGATGTGTATTTTCCAGGTAATTCCAGAGCACAGCTGGGAGAAGCAATATATCTGAGTAACAATGTTTGATATAAATAAGATATTTGGTGTGGCAATCTATAGCATATTTTATATTCCTGAACTGTCATTCATTTGTTGACAGGGTGAACTAAGCAGAAAATAATAACTCCAAGAGACTAACACATGTCATAAAATGTTAAAATATAACAAAATAAAAAATATAAATTACAATAAAGCTAGATAAACTTCCATACCTGAAACTGTCACCTGAATGATGTTAAGATCTTCAACACCTGCTGCAGAACTTGTAATATTGGGTGAATTTGTGTTTCCTTAAAACAGAAATTGAAATTCAGAACTTACAGAAAATTAGGCCAATTCTCCTTTAAAAATGTCAAAGTGCCACTTGCAACTTTGACCAGAAGCTCAGAATGATTTTTTTTAAATCCAGAGAACACTTAACTGCAGGGTAACAAGATGGCTTGGCATTAATTAATATTTGGGTCCCTGCAATGTATTGGTGATGTCAAAAGGGGAAAGGAAACAATCGCTTTTATTTAGTTTGTAGCCCCAATACTTCAGCCTAATTTTATTTTAAAAGAAGGGTACTTAAAAGCACATTTACTTTGTTGTTATTCTTAGTTTAAAGGGGAAAAAAGGAAATAAGACATATAAATGTGCCCAAGTGTTGGGGGCCGACAGCCCCCCAGTGTCTGACAAGGTCACAATGCCACGCTCAGCATTGGATGTTTGGGGTGCTGCCTTATGGTTGGTCACATAATATCTCCTGCCTCTATGAACCCATGTGCCTTTCCTCTACATCGGATCCTATAAGAGACAGTACTTTCACTGCATTTATGGCAAGTTCCTGTGGTACCCCAATGTGATAGCTGTGTAAGTCAAAGACGGGCACAATTTCCCAAGGGGGGAAATAACCCAAGCCAGGCTACAGCCTGAGGGGACCCCAGGACTGAAAAACTGGGGACTCGAGCCCCTCGGAAACTGAGGCACAGACCTCTGGCCACTTAGGCCAAAAAGCCTGGCTGTGAGAAACTGACAGCCTGCCTCTGAGAAACTGATGACAACATCAGTCCTTGAGTTCACTTGCCTACAGCCATTGCTGTGAAAAGTCTCTTTAGAGATTAAAGGTCTCCAGGCCATGAGAGTTCCGGTAAGAGGCAGCTCGCTGCCTTGTTTGAATTCTTTGCCTAGTGCCTTGTTGCAGCAATGGATACTGAAGCTTTGACTGAGAAACAGATGCTACCCTCTGTAGGATAAGAGAGGTGTGATACCCCTTTGGTTGCTAGGTATTGTATATACTTAGGAATAGACTTTAGATGCTTTTACCCTAAACACAGCCACTGCTAGTCTCTTAGTAATAGTTCAAGTATACGCCTTGTGAGTCTCACTATTGTCTTTAGCTGCTAGAATTTAGGATAATTATTAGATAGTCAAGATAGTCATGATAAACATTCTTTAGATAGGCAGAATCTAAGTCTGGGTCTCATAGAGATTATCATGATAAAGGACAAAATAATCCTTAAACAGAAGAGTAAGTCACAGTGCACCCTGGAGAGAGCAATTACAAGGAAGTAAAGACTGTGAAAATCCTGGGAAATAGAAAACACCAAACTCATGTGAAACGTAACTTGTGACTTGTGATGTTGGTCAAGAATCCCTATAAAAGGGGACACGCTGTAACAATAAAGTGTGACACTACTCTGAAACTCTCCTGGTATCTCCACTCCCTTCTTTCTTTTGCCTCACCAATGCCATCCCCACCTGAAGGAACCCCTGGACTCAGCGGAGGCTGGACCCCCGCACCCAAGAGCACATTTAAGTAGAGGACAGACATCCTATGAAAAACGACTTAATATAGTCATGGAAAGGCTCAGACAGAGTTAAATAGTAAAAGCATTGTTGATACTATGTTTTTTGGTCAAATGACAAACACAACATTTACGTAAGTTCTAGGTGAGAAATGTAAATGAGCCTATGTAGTCCTTTCCCAGGAACTCAAAGCTCAGTCCATGAGTCGTGTGCTGTGAATGATGAATCATTTGGTCATTGGAGATTCTGCATCTGAACAACAAGACTTCAGAGGGACATAGGAGCCACACCGGCAACAAAAGGCCTCAGGTTTTTCTGCAGTGTTTCTGCTACTTCAAATAGAGGATTTTTGGAGAAAGCATGGGAAAATTTGCTGCTGCTATCCTCAAAACTACTCCTTTTTCTGATAAATCTAATAATCCTGAAGGTCTGATTCTTAACAGTCAAGTTTGACATTAAGGGATTACTGAAACTATGGTGAGCTTCCATCATCACATCGGAGAAAGAAAAATCTTTCAGGGAACGTAACATCATGGAGCCTCCAAAAACCTAGAACCAAAGAGAGAGAGAGAGAGAGAGAGAGAGAGAGAGAGAGAGAGAGAGAGAGAGAGAGAGAGAGAGAGAGCCAGAAGATGAGGCCTTATGTTCTGATGAAGTGCTAATGTTTTATCATTAAAATGGACTTCTCAAAACGCTAAAATCTATCACAAAATACACCAAGCAAAATCTAAAAACTGATCAAAATCCAATTATAATCAATGCATAAATTGGCATTAATGCACTTAAATGACCCTGCACATTTCAAATAAATGGATGGGATATTTCACTAATGGGTCTAAGTCTTAACTCCTCTAAAACTCTCCCTCCACATGAACAATGACTTTTTTTTTTTTTTTTTTTTTTTTAGCTGAGACATCCTGCCACCTGTTGGCAGCTCAAGGGCAGCTCAGCTCAGGATGGGCAACAAACTGCTGTTGCTCAGAGCTCAGCTTGCACTCTTGAGTGAGCTCTGAACCAACTGAGCCATTCAGCCAGCTCTAACAATGACTTTTTAAATTGACTGCTCAATTGCCTTCTAAGCCAGTTTGAAACTGCTCTTCTGCTCCTATTCTCTGAGCTATCATAACAATCCTTGTCAGATGAAGAACAAGAACACTCCCACAGATGGACTTCCAGAAGCTTTCGTCCTTTGCTAGATGCATGCTTGTTAGTGGCTAAATTATGTGCCAAATAAAATCTTAAAAAAAAAAAAAGGAAGAAAGTTTTGACATATGCTGTACCATAGGTGAACCTTGAAGATTTTAAGTGACAGAAGCCAGACACAAAAGGTCACATACTATATAATTCCATCTTTATGAAGTATGTAGAATAAGTGGATCCATAGAGAGAAAGTAAATTGCTGGTTGCCATGGTCTAGTGGAGTGGAAGTGGGGAATGGGGAGATTTCTTTTGGGGAGATGAAAATGTTTTGGAACTAGAGGTGGTGATAGTTGTACAACACTGTGAATGTACTAAATGCCACTGAATTGTTCACTCTAAAATGGTTAATTTCACCTAAACATTTTTAGAAAGCAATTTAAGGGTTTCCTTTTGTGGAATTTTAAGGGAAAAAAACTCACCATATGTATAGCTCAGAATGGTGCAATCTGAAGCCACACTGATGCCCTCTGATGACTCTGAAACTGGCCCATGTAAATATACTTCATCCATAAACCTACCCAGATCCCACTGACTTCAAGTACAGATGAATCGGCACAAATCCATCCTCACTAGTGGGAAATCCATATGTGGGTCAGGGACATCGTCCCAGGACCGGAAGCCCCTCCTCTGGGCTCAGTTACCCTGCCAGAACCACACTTAATTCCCAGTAAAACATTTAGGGTGAAAGCATGGCAGGAAGGCTGTCCATTCATAAAGACGCAATCGACACCTGAATTTCCCCCTTTAATGCTTAAGTAAGATATATACGCTTACTGTGGAAAATTAGGGAAATGGTGAAGGCAGAAGGAAGAGAAGTAAAGTCCCGCATAAGACCAATACTGTTGGTATAGATACTTTTTTTTGGTATTTTCTTCTTTCTATTGTATATAATTTTTCTAAACAAAAATTGAGATCGTACTGTAAACTGTGATTTAGTTTGGTCCCTCTTTGTTTCCTGTACAACTTGTCTTGAGCTACACAGTTTTTTTTCTCACTGAATGTACTGTGAGCATTTTTCCAAATGGATCACCACGACCCATTCTCTAACTGTCGGGCACCTAGAATGCGCCCATTTTTTCACTGTTATAAATAATGATGACAAAGGTTTTTTTCCCCTAAAACAATCAACTTGATGAAACCATTTTTAGAATTCAAATAAATGAAGTACAACAGAAGAATCAGATCAGGGTGGGAACACTCATTCAATCTCAAAATTCCCCCAATCATGGCAAACCAGCCCAGACCCTGTGATGCGTCAAGTGAAGTAATATTATCTCTAAGTAAAAGGGACTCACTCAGGAAAAAGAAAAGTAAATACAACTTCAAGGGGATAAATGTTGATTTTAAAAGCATAATTTGTATAGTTTGTGTACTATTATCCAACTGCTGTTGCTCAGAGCTCAGCTCACACTCTTGAGTGAGCTCTTAACCAACTGAATCACTTGGCCGGCCCTAATGTTATTTTCTAATACAGATTTACTAAGTCAAAGTCACATCTATTCAGATGAGTGATTTTATACCTAATAACATTATATACCTAATAACATTAATTCTGAGACCTCATAACATTATTAAACTCATAAAATAAAAGAACTTCTCATATTAGGAAGACACTATGGATTGCTCATATTCCAGAAGCAGAGATAAAAATATTTTTTAGCAGATTACTAAATGGATCACAATGAAAGAAAAAAGGTACATTCTTTTAACATTGAGGGCTGAAAACCTACAAATTCCAGGATAAAGGGTCTCATTCATTTCTATGAAAAATCAAAAATATTTTAAAAATCTTTTAATTGTAAAGAACATACTTAGAATGTGTTCCTAACTATTGGATGTGGTTTTTAAACAAACGTATGAACTAAGAACCCAAACAGATTATGCATCAGTTAGTATTGTAAAGAAAACAACCTTACATCGTGGATCAGAAAAAATAAATCTTTTTAAAATCTCACTTTGAACTTCATTTTCTTTAGATATTTGCACTTAAACTGAGCTCACTGATTTCGGGCCTGATCAGTTGTTATTTTGGAACTCTGCCTATATCTCTCTAGGAGAGGGAATATGTTTCTGAGTGAACAAGTCGTTTCCTTCCCTCTTCCCTCTCCCACCCCATCCCCTTCATTTGTTCCTCACAGGGACAGAGCACAGCTTGGTCCCCAAGGTGGCTCAGTACTGATCTGCATGGCCTAATTAGCTGTCTGAAATGCCTAGAGCACGGACTGCTCTGGTCATCCACACACAAATACTGACTTCAGTGTTTTCCCCACAATAATTCTTTAAAAAGAAATGAAAATTATACTTAGCAGGGTGAATGTGACGAGGCTTTTGGCAACTAACCTTCAATTTTCACCTCCGCTTCAGGGTCCTCACACGTGTCCGAAGGGACAAGCTGAGTAGAATCTTGAAAAAAAAATTTCTAAAATGACATTCATTATTATGTATGCTCATGTTCCAACATCTTACTGCTCCTCTACCAAATAGCTTATCCTAGCATTTTAAATACATTTCATACTTAGTAAACATATAGGTATAAGGATAAAGTAATTTTAATTTTAAAAGGGATCATAGGATAATAAAAGATAATTTTATAAGGGATAAGGAGAGATAAGAAATTTTCAGATATTATCAAGTAATATGGAGTTACCCACATCATGTGGTCATAGTGTTTTCTTGTTGTCATCAGGAATTACTAGGATAAAAAAAAGCCGTTTGCTTTGGTTAATAGTTCCCTCTTATCCTGCCAGCAGCCCCCACGGGGTTTACAGTCTGTTATTATATGGAAGCATAATCGAGTTTTCTGGTGGGCAAGAATTATGACATATACCGGGGGCCCCCAAAAATGTATACAAGTGGACACTTTGGTCAACGTTGTTCAAGCAGTAGTTCACTGTAATTAGAAGAGTCTGGATGCTGATGGTAACCACTTTGAGCACCTCTTGTAACTGCAGAAGTCAAATGTGACTTGTATTCATCTTTTGTTATCCATATATATTATTACAATTTTAATAGTTTTCTACTTTCTTAAAATGTGTATACATTTTTTTTGGTATCCTCTGTACATTAAGTTCCACATAAGGACAAAAGCCTAGCTAGATTATCTTGTTTAACCCTGGTTCATTTTAGAAAGATTTGGCAAAGTTTACATTAATTGTTAGTAAAAAAACAAGGACTAGAACTCAAAACTAATTTAGCTGTTTTGATATTGTACTATTGTTATATAAGATGTAACCTTTGGGGAAAAAAATGGGGAGACCTCTCTGTGCTATTCTTGCAGCTTCTTGTGAATCTATAATTATTTCAAAATAAAAAGTAAAAAAAATAAATAAATCAAATTAACTCAGCTGTGATGTAAATGGGCTTCCCAGTACAGTGTGACGATAAAAGTCTCTTCAGAAATAAAATAATTCAAAGACCAATATCCAATGAAATCTTTTCTGACTCTCACTCAATACCAATTCTAAAACTGTTTCCTATGTAGGTTTTGTTCTTTCTAAAATACTGCTTATCCATTAAAAAAACAATATCTTAACAGGTTTTACAAAGGGAAGTAAAGCAATGTAAGGGAGAAACAGATTTCAACTGAATTTAAAAAACTGTTCTCCCTCACACCCAAAGGTCAGAGAGGGCGTTGAAGAATAAGAAAAACAAACAAACAAACAAAGAATCCTGTCACATGCCACAACATGGATGAACCCTGAGAGCATTATGCTCAGTGAAATAGGCCAGAGGTTGCCGTGGCTGGGAAAAGGAGCTGTTTAATGGGTCTAGATCTGCAAGTTGAAAAAGTTCTGAGGATCTGTTTTACCTCAGTGTGAATATACATAACACTTAGGACTCAGCTAGTACTGAACTGTACACTTGACAGGATGGTGAACTATATTGGGTTGTCGGAAAAGTCGACACATTTTTGCAACGAAAAACACAGAAAAAATACATCATGACTTTTCCGACAACCCAGTATGTTGTGTTTTTGTTTTGCTTTGTTTTTTAACACAATAAAATATATATAATTTAGAAAAATAAACTGAAGTTAAATAATGACAGAGTCAACCTGTCTTCTTGGTTTAAAGCAAATAAGTTCAAAATAATGAACTGTATGAGTGAATGAACAATTCTAAGATCAGACTCTATCGTAGTATATTCTCTGGCAAAATCTATCAGATTCTTTTAGGTCAGAGAATTGGACAAACTGATCAGGGGCCGTCAGAACCGTCCTCCAACATGAAGAAGTCCAGAGACCCCCAAGTCAGAGAAACTATTAAAATGACTGCAAATCAAGTTTCCTGGAGAACACTTTTGACTTTGAGAAAAAAATACAAATCATTTTGATATTAAGATATAGGTACAGCTCCTAAAAGTAAGATCATCTTGCCTATAAACTGACAAAGATGTTCCATGCCTCTAGGTTTGGTGAGGAAGTTTCTTTGTTAATATTGATGGACAGGGCCGGCCAAGTGGCGCGGTGGTTAAGCGCTGGCTTGGGAAGCCAGCAGCCCCGGTTCAGTCCCACATGTGAGGGCCAGTGACACTGCCCTCAAAAAAAAAAAAAATATTGATGGACATGTATAAACCACTTTAAGCGTTCAGACCTTAAATATAATGCTCAAGATTTACACAGGAATGGAGGGAAGTATTATTACATTTGAGTTCTAATTTAAGAATTTCCTAAAGTACCTTTCAACTCTGTTCAAGAGAATTTTGGCATGTCTACCAAGAAGACACAATGAAATAAAGTAACAAATGGCAGCACTGCTAAGTTTTCTTATCACTCCTACATCCAGGTGCTTTAAGCACAAAGATCAGGAAACGGAGAGAGATAGTTCTTAATGTTACATGGTAGGACTAGGGCTCAGTCAGTTGTTAAAGAAAGCATGCCAGGAAGTCACCTTCTTTATTTTCAAACACGTGTGTTTCAAAGAGTGTGTTCTCTGTAAAATATTGAAAATTAACAAATAAATAAATAAAATGCCTCAGTTTTCTAACCTTCCATGGGCAATTCCATTTCTATTACTTCACTGATGGCAGAAGAATGATGGGTTTCTGAAAGGAAAGCAGACGATATGTAAAAAAGGTAGAAATTCAAATTAAAAAAAAAAAGAAATCACTTAAAACAATGCAAACAATTCAAGACCCGCCCAGGAATATATATGAAATACTTCCGACTCCTTGAAATAAAATTTGCACATAATGATCCTTTCTTTCTATTTTTTTCTTTATTCTTTTATTTGTACTATGGAAAAATTTCAAACATACAAAAGTAGAGATGTATAATAAAGCCATACATCCAACCCCCAGCACCAACAGTCATCAACTCACGTGGCCCTGTTTCATCTGTGCCCACCCCACCCCTGCTGTTGAACATAAATTGCAGATATGGTGGAACTCAATGTGCAAATGCTATGTAGGTACCAGTAAGACTTAACTCTCTTCCTTCAGCACCACCCCAATATCAATGATAACCCCCCAAATTAACAACTATTCTTTATCATCATTTCATATCTAGTCATTGCTCAAGTTTCCTCAATTGTATCATAAATGGCTTTTTCTAAAAAATCTTTTTATTTTGAAATAGTTTTAAACTTAGAGAAGTTGCAAAAATAAAGTAGCACCCTTTACTCAGATAACATAATGGTTTCTTTTTGTTGTTAGAGAGCAGAGTCACTGGCCCTCATACATGGGATCCTAACCGGGGCCACTGGCGTCCCAAGCCAGCTCTTAACCACCATGCCACTCAGCCGGCCCAGATAACATAATGCTAACATTTTACTGTTTCCTTTATCATTTGTATTCTCTTCTCCCCCAGTCTATTTATATAGAGAGACAGATGTAGATAAACGTACTTTTCTTCCCCCACTGAAACATTTGAGGGAGTTACATACATCACCACCCTTTATCTCTAAATACTTCTGTGATTATTTCCTAAGAATAAGGATATTTTCTTATATGACCATAGTACAGTTATAAAAATCACAGAATTTAACATTGTGACTTTTATTTATTCTATCATTCATATTCCAATTTTGTCAGTTTCCCCAGATGTCCTTTATAGCTCTTCCCCTTTCAGTGCAGGGTCCAGTTTGGGGTCTGGTGTTGCTTTTCGTTGTCATGTCTCTTTAGTCTCCTTTAATCTGAAACAGTTTCATAGTCTGTCTTTGATATTTATGACATTGCCATTTTTTAAGACTAGAAACCCCTTTCCCCCCGCAGTAGACAGTTCCTCGTTTTGAGTTTGTTTTTTTTCTTCAGGGTGTGATTTCAGGTTTTGCATTTCCACCAGAATACTACCTAGGTGATGGTGTGTCCTTCTCAGGGCATCACATCTGGAGACATATGATGTCTGCTATAGGCTGAATGCTTGTGTCCCCATAAATCCACCTGTTGAAATCCTAACCCCCAGTGTGATGGCACTTGGAGGTGGGGCCCTTGGTAGGTGATTAGGCCATGAGGGTGGAACCCTCAGAAATGGGATCAGTGCCCTTATAAAAGAGGCCCCAGAGAGCTCTCTTGTCCCTTCCACCACATGAGGACACAGTGAGATGATCATTTATCAACCAGGAAGTGGCTCTCATTAGACACCAGATCTGCCGGCACCTTGATCTTGGACTTCCCAGCCTACAAAACTGTGAGAAATAAATTTCTGCTGTTTACAAGCCCCCGGGTCTGTGGTATTCTGTTATAGCAGCCCAGGCTGACTAAGACAGAGTCCCTCTGTCCCTCTCTGGTGATATGAATTTTGATCAACTGGTCAAAGTGTTATTTGATTTCTCCACTGTATAATTACTGCTTTTTTCCTCCCTCTTGCAACTAAGAAGCAGCCTGTGTGTCTGAAACTTTAACATCACATAAATAAATATTCTATTCCTTTTCTAAATTTCTCTCTAGATCTAGCATCCACTGATGATTCCTTCCAGATCCAATCTTTTATGATAATGGTTACAAAATGATGACTTTCCAAGTCCAGCATTCCTTCCCATTTACTAGTCATCATTTGGTATTCCATGGGAAACAATACATGTCTTATTGCAGTTGGTTTGCTCAAATCAGGATCCCAAGGAAGCCCACACATTGCATTTGGTTGAAATGTCTCTTAAATCTCCTTTACTATAAAATAGGTTTCTCTCCATTTTCTAAAAACTTGCTCTTATTTGATGAAGATCCAGCACAGTTCTCTTGTTGAGATTCTCCCATTGTGGTGTTTATTCCCTGTGTCCTTGTGGCATTGTTTTCATATGTCCCTGTGTCCCCCACATTTCCTGCAAGGTGATGGTTTGATCTAGAAGTTGGACCAGACTTCGGATTGATTTGGGGGGGCAAGAATTTCAAAGGTGTACTTCCTACAGAATCCCATCAGGAAGCCCAAAATGTTTGGTTACCTCTATCTTTGTGAGGTTAGCATTGAACCAGTGAGTTAAGACTTGTCAGCCTGATCCATTTGTGACAAAGTCCCATCAACATTTTATGAATAGTTTTAATAACCACTGGTAATTACTGCTAAAGTGCATTGTTATGTTAGGGGCTGCAAAATGGGGATATCATGACTTCTTTTTCAAACCTTATGTTTTATTGCCCAAAATTATTTTAAGTAAAAAAAAAAAAAAAAAAGAACGGAAAAATTCAGCATATACTTTATTTGCTAGATAAAAAATTGAATTCCAGCAAATTTTGGTTTTTATTATCAGTGATTCTATAAAATGACCAAGAAATGTCTGTGTGCCTGCAACAACAAATAAAACCTAAAAGCATTTCCTTTAAGCTTTTCTTATATATTTTTTCCTCTTTGTGAAGTGCATATATGAAACTTTAGATCCTGATATTAACTTTCTTCCAATAAAGGACAAAACCTAACTGGTCACATTACTATTTTCTAGTCATGTGGGGACTAATATGGTGGGGCTTTAATTCCATTCTAATGGCTGAAATCAGAGCAGCTGAGGTCTAAAAGGAAGACTTCTTACATATTTCAAGTTGGAAACTCACAGCCAAAGCAGCGTTGTAGGAGGGTCCACAGCCTGATAACACAGTTAACTTTTGGTTCATTTACCAACTCTGCAAATTATTTGAAGAAAGTGTGGGGGTAGTGGGAGGAAGTGTCTATATCTAGGCACACACTAATTTAAGCTTTTTTTTTCTTTCTAGCTTCTTGCCCCATGTTTCTCATATTGGAAGGAAGGGGCAGGAGGGAAGCTGAGGCAGCACCGAGTCAACAGAGAAGAAGCTACTGATAAGATGGTGAAGGGCAGCAGGCAGGAGACAGGGCAGACCCTGGTGAGCCCTCCCACCAGCACTCACATGAGGCGGTGTATTCACGGGCTCTCTGGCCCCCTTACCCAGTGATTCTCACCAGCTCGTGATATCTGTGGCACCCTGCTACACACGTTCTGGAGTGACATGAAAGACAAGGAAATCTTGGGCTGCTCATGGGCAGAACAGACACAGGCGAAGGCCTTTCTACAGCCAAAGGGCATGGTGTGACAACTGAATTTGCAACCTGGTTCATCAGTTCATTTATCTCTGTCACAATACAGCTAAAAACCAAGAGGGGGTTGAGGGATTTCTGGGCTGATCAGGAAAGAGCTGTGACCACGAGGTGGCAGTACCACACACAGCTTTATTTGGGCTACCCTTAGACAGGTTCGCATGGAGGGGTGGGGAAAGTCCTCACATAAAGAAAGGTCCTACTTCTTCAGTGCGGGGTGGGGGGTGGGGTGGGGGGTGGGGGGAGAAACCACCTTGCAGAAGTGGGAGGGACAAGGGAACTCCCGGGGATAGGGAGATAGGGAAGGGGGCTTATGTGTCAAGGTGACAGCCCTCAGCAGCTCAGGGGGCGGATCTCTGGGTCAGAGAGCTGAGAGGGGTAGCAGTGGCTGGGGGGTCTTTATGGCCCTGGGGTTTTCCTTACCTTAGCCTAACAGATATTGGATGCACTTGGGAGTTTGGCACCAACAGGCTTGAGCTAATAGGTCTCAGCCTGCTGTGAAGAAATAAACAACGTAATGACTAATATACAGAGGCCATCTTTGGCTCATTTCTAGAACACCAACTAACTTCAACACTGCACCATCAAATTGTTCACGCTGTGCAACATGGAGCCACAAATACTACAAAATGCAAATTACTTACATATAAAGGCTAATTGTTTACTCATTTGAGTCCCATTATATGACTTTACCAAACAGAAGTAGAATAATTTAAAAATAAATTTCTCCTTATTAGGGTCAAGTCTAAGCAAGAATAAGTTTACATAAAAACAGAAGAAGGCCAATATAGTTCTTTTCCTCCTCTTCCATTTCAAAAGTCAAAATCCAGAACTGAGTATCATATGCAGTAAATTAAATGTATATTAACTCTAAAATACTGACATGCTCTAGGAGGTGGAAGAGTATATACATTTGAAATACTTCAAAATGAAGAACTTTTCATCAGCAGGATAACTTTTTTTTTAAGAGGGCAGTGTCATTGGCCCTCATATGTGGGATCCGAACCCAGGCCGCGGGCGTCCCAAGCCAGCTCTTAACCACCATGCCACTCGGCTGGCCCCATCAGGATAACTTTTTGAAGGAACTGCTTTGGAGTACAAATTCAGTCACTGAATTTGGGTTAAAGATATAAAATAGAGATTATTTCAGAAAGAAAAAAGGCGAAATTAAAAATAAATGAGCAACAATGAAATTCTGATACATGCTACAAGGATAAACCTTGAAGGCATAATGCTAAGTGAAATAAGCAAGTCATAAAAAGACAAATATTGTATGATTCTACTTACATGACGTACTTAGTAACAGGCAAATTTAGAGACAGAAAACAGAATGGTGGTTGTTAGCAGCAGAGAGGAAGGGGAAATGGGCAGTATTGCTTAGTGGGTACAGAGTTTCAGTTTGTGAAGATGATATAGTTCTAGAGATGGATGGTGGTGATGGTCACACAACAATGTGAATGTACTTATGCCACTTACCGATGCATTTAAAACATGGTTAAAATGATAAATTTTATGTTATGTATATTCTACCACAATAATATTAAAAAAGGGGAGTGAGTGAAAGATGATTAGTGTCAATTTACCAAGAGGACAAGGACTCTTTGGTAAATTTATCCACACAGTTATAACAAAAATATTTTCCTTGTCTAGAGATTTAACAGCGAAAACAATACACATTGAATAGGCATCAAATGTGTTGAAAATGATCTGATAATCAGTCTTTTCAAGTCAAAGGTTAAAATTATTCACAAATTTTATTTTATTACAGACTATAGATACAGGTTAATCTTATGTTGAATCTGCTTATATTTTAAATTTATTGAGATATAATTCACATACTATAAAATCCACCCTGCTTAAAGTGTACAAGTCAAGGGCCGGCCAAGTGGCGCGGTGGTTAAGCACTGGCTTGGGAAGTCAGAGGCCCCGGTTCGGGTCCCACATATGAGGGCCAGTGACACTGCCTTCCAAAAAAAAAAAAAAAAAAAGTGTACAAGTCGATTGTTTTCCATATATTCATAAGATTGTACAACCATCATCACTATCTATTTTCAGAACATTTTCATCACCCTCAAAAGAACCCACTAGCAGTCACTTTCTACCCTCTTCTCTCTCTAAACCCTTTTAACCACTGATCTATTTTCTGTTTATGGATTTGCCCATTCTAGATATAGCAGATAAACAGATTCATACAATATGTAGGTTTTTGTGTCTGGTTTCCTTCATTTAGCATGGTTTCAAGGTTCATCCATGTGACAGCATGTATCACTTACTTCATTGTTTTTTAGGGCTGAATAATATTCCACTATGTGTATATACACCACATTTTGTCTATCCATTCATCAGTTGATGGACATTTGGGTTGTTTTCATCTTTTGGCTATTGGGAATAATGTACAAATTTCTGGGAGGACATACGTTTTCAATTATTTTGAGTATATACATAGAACTCAGTATATATCTAAGAGTAGAATTGCTGGGTCATATGGTAACTCTCAGTTTAACTCTTTGAGGAGCTGCCAAACTATTCTCAAAAGTGGCTGGACCATAAAACTATTAGAACTGATAAATAAATTTGGTAAAGTAGCAGGATACAAAACTAATATTCAGAAATCAGTTGTATTTTTATACATCGATAACAAACTATCAGAAAGAGAAATTAAGAAAACAATCCCATTTACAATTGCATCAAACAAAAATACCCAGGAATAAATTTAACCAAGGAAGTAAAAGAATTGTACTCAGAAAATTATAAGACATTGAAAAGAAAACCTGAAGAAGGTACAAATAGATGGAAGCATATACCATGCTCAAAGATAGGAAGTATTAATATAATTAAAATGTCCATACTACCCAAGGCAATCTATAGATTCAATGCCATCCCTACAAATAATCCTAAAATTTATATGGACTCATAAAAGACCCCAAATAGCCACAGCAATCTTGAAAAAGAAGAACAAAGCTGGAGGTATCATGCTACCTGGTATCAAACTAGACTTCAAGGCTATACTAATCACAAGAGCATGGTAATGGCATAAAAACATGCACAGATCAATGGAGCAGAATAGAGAGCCGAGAAGTAAATCCATACCTATATGGTCATTTAATCCAAAAAAAAGGAAGCAAGAATATACACTGGGGTAAAGAAAGTCTATTCACTAAATGGTACTGGGAAAACTGGCCAGATACATGCAAAAAATGAAACTGCATCACCTTCTTATTCCTTATACAAGAATAAACTAAAAATGGATTAAAGACTTAAATGTAAGACCCGAAACCATAAAACTCCTAGAAGAAAACATACGGGGTAAACTCTCTGACATTGCCCTTAGTAATATTTTTGCTGAGATATTTCTTGGGCAAGGGAAACAAAAGAAAAAAATAAACAAATGGGACTATATCAAACTAAAAAATTTTTGCACAGCAAAGGAAACCATCAACAAAACAAAAAGACATCCTACTGAATGGAAGAAGGTATTTGCCAATAGTACATCTGATATCCAAAATTTATAAAGAACTCATACAACTCAGCACCAAAAAAAAAAATTAATAAATCCAATTAACAAATGGACAGAGGACCTGAATAGACATTTCTCCAAAGAGCACATACAGATGGCCAATAGACATATAATGAAAAGATGCTCAACATCATTAATCATTAGAAAAATGCAAATAAAAACCACAATGAGATACTACCTCACTCCTGGCAGAATGGCTATCATCAATAAATCAACAAACAAGTGTTGGAGAGGACGTGGAGAAAAGGGAACCCTTATGCACAGTTGGTAGGATTGCAAATTGGTGCAGCCACTGTGGAAAACAGTATGGAGGTTCCTCAAAAAATGAAATATATAACTACCTTATAACCCAGCAATTCCACTCCTGGGTATTTATCCAAAGAAATTCAAAACACTAATTTGAAAAGATGTACCCCTACGTTCACTGCAGCGCTATTCACAATAGCTAAGATATGGAAACAACCCAAGTGCCCATCAATAGATGACTGGATAAAGATACTGTGGTATATATATACAATGGAATATTATTCTGCAATAAAAAGAATGAAATCTTACCATTGCAACAACATGGATGAACCTAGAGAGTATTATACTAAGTGAAATAAGTCAGACAGAGAAAGACAAATACTATATGATCTTGTTTATATGTGGTCTCTAAAGAACAAAATGAATGAACAAACAAAACAGAAAGAGACCAACAGATACAGAGAACAAACTGATGGTCACTAGATGGGTGGGGGGTTGGGGAGCTGGGTGAGAAAGAAGAAGGGATTAAGAAGTACAAATTGGTAGTCACAAAACAGTCATGGGGATGTATTGGGTTGTCGGGAAAGTCATGACGCATTTTTGCAAAGAAAAACATAGAAAAAAATATGTCATGACTTTTCCGACAACCCAATAAAATACAGTTGGGGGATATAGTCAATAATACTGTACTGTAAAAACTATGTATATAGTGTCGATGGGTACTAGACTTATCGGGAAGATCACTTCATAAATTATATAAATGCCTAACCACTACAATGTACACCTGAAACTAATATAATATTGAATGTCAACTATAACAAAAAAAAAGTCACGGAGATAGAAAGTACAGCATAGGGAACATAGTCAAAAATATTGTAATAACTATGTACAATGTCAGGTGGGTAAGAGGCTTAATGGGTTTATTACTTTGTGAGGTATATAAGTGTTTAATCAGTATGTTGTTTGGTACACTTGA
Organism: Aselliscus stoliczkanus; assembly: GCA_033961575.1. Classification (NCBI taxonomy): domain Eukaryota; kingdom Metazoa; phylum Chordata; class Mammalia; order Chiroptera; family Hipposideridae; genus Aselliscus; species Aselliscus stoliczkanus. The sequence goes on along the minus strand of CM066728.1, from coordinate 15,438,313 downwards.
AACTAATAAAAGTTTAAAAAGTGGTTGGGCCATTTTACATGCCCACTAGAAATGTATGAGAATTGCATTTTCTCCATATCTTCACTTGTTATTTCTCCAACATTTGTTATCGTGTTTTAATTATCATCATCCTAGTGAGTATGAAATAGTATTTCATTGTGACTTTGGTTTGCGCATCTCTAATGAATAGTTATGTTGAGCATCTTTTCACATGTGTCCTGGCTACCTGTATATCTTCTAAGTGTCTATTTAAATCATTTGCCCATTTTTAAATTGGGTAGTTTGTATTTTTATTGTTGAGTTGAAAGAGTTCTTACTGATCCTTATCAGATATATAAATTGCAAATATTTTCTCCCATTCTGTTAGTGGTTTTTCACTTTCTTGATAGTATTCTTTGAACCACAAGAATTTTTAATTACGGTGAAGTTCAATTTATTTATTTATTTTTTGTCTGCTCATGCTTTAGGTATCTAAGAAACCATCACTTAATCCAAGGTCACAAAGATTTACATCTATGTTTTCTTCTGAAAGTTTTATTGTTCTCTTACATTTAGATCTTTGATCCCCTTTGAACTAATTTTTGTATATGGTGTGTGGTAAAGATCCAGATTTATTGTGAATATCCAGCTGTTCTAGCACCATTTTGGAAAGACTATTCTTTCCCTATTGAATTGTCTTGGCACCATTGTTGAAAATGAGTTTTTAAATGGATGGGTTTACTTCTGGGCTATTTCATTGATTCATGTCTACCCTTATGCCAGTACCACAGAGTGTTGGTTATTGCAGCTTTGTAGTAGGTTTTGAAATCAGGAAGTGTGTGTCTTCCAACTGTGCTCTTCTTTTTTTTTTTAGAGGGCAGTGTCACTGTACCTCATATGTGGGATCTGAACCGGGGCTGCTGGCGTCCCAGGCCAGTTCTTAACCACCGCATCACTTGGCCAGCCCTGCTCTTCTTTTTCAAGATTGTTTTGGCTATTCAGAGTCCCTTGCATTTCCATATGAATCTTATGAAAGTTTTTGAATCCATGAACACAGGATATTTTCCCATTTATTTAGGTCTTTAATATCTTTCAACAGTGTTTTGTGGTTTTCAGTGTACAAGTATTGTACTCCTTTGGTTAAATTTATTCTTAAGTATGTTATTCTTTTTGATACCATTGGAAATGGAATTTTCTTATCTTCATGTTTTGATTCATTGCTAATATATAGAAATAAAGTAGATTTTTATATATTGATCTTGTATATTGATCCTGCAACCTTGCTAAACTTATTAACTCTAATAGTTTGTGTGTGTGTACGACTGTGTGTGTGTGTGTGTGCGCGCGCGCGTGCGTGTGTTTGTGTTTGTGTGTGTGTGTGTGTGTGTGTAGTCTTTGGAATTTTCTACATACAAGATCATATCATCTACAAATAGAAGTGGTTTTACTTATTTTTTTCCAATCCAGGGCGGCCCAGTGGCGCGGCGGTTAAGCGCCAGCTTGCAAAGCCAGCGGCCCCGGTTTGGGTCCCGCTTATGAGGGCCGGGGACACTGTCCTCAAAAAAAAAAAACAAGTCTCCAATCCAGATGCTTGTTTTTCCCCTTCTCTAATTGCTCAACCTAGAACATCTGGTACGATGTGGAGAAGTGGCAAAAATGGACATGTTTGTTTTGTTCCTGGTCTTAAGCGGGGGGAAACTTTCAGTCTTTCGTCATTAAGTATGACATTAGCTGTAAAGTTTTTGTAGATGCTCCTTATTTGGTTGAAGAGGATCCCCTCAATTCTTAGTTTATTGAGTGTTTGCTTTTTTTTAATCATGAAGAGTGTTGAATTTTGTCATAAGCCTTTTCCTACATCTATTGGGATGACTGTGTAGTTTTTGTCCTTTATTCTATTATTATGTTGTATTCCACTGATGGATTTCCATATGCTGAACCAACCTTGCATTCATAGGATAAATCCCACTTTGTCATGATGTGTAACCTTTTATATGTTGTTGGATTCATCTGTTAGTATTCTGTATTATATTCTGTATTAATATTCTATATTAATAAGGAATACTGCTCTGCAGTTTTCTTATAATTTTTTTGTCTGGTTTTAGTATCAGCACAATACTGGTCTTATAAAAAGAGTTGGGAAGTGTTTCCTCATCTTTCTTTTTTTGGAAAAGTTTGTGAAGGATTGGTATTAATTCTTTAAATGCTTGGTAGAATTCACAAATGAAGATGTCTGGTCCTGGGTTTTTGTTGGTACGAAGTTTTTTTTTTTGTTTTGTTTTTGTATTTTTTGTTTTTTTTTTAAAAAAAATCCTGCCACCTGTTGGCAGCTCAACAGCAACTCAGCTCGGGCTGGCATCGAACTGCCGTTGCTCAGAGCTCAGCTCGCACTCTTGAGCAAGCTCTTAACCAACTGAGCCACTCGGGCGGCCCGTTTTTTTGTTTTGTTTTGTTTTGTTTTGAGTGCAGTGTCACTAGCCCTCATATGTGGGACCCGAACCAGGGCCGCTGGCTTCCCAAGCCAGCACTTTACCACCACGCCACTCAGCCGGCCCGGCAGGAAGTTTTTTGATTACTAATTCAAACTCTTGTTATACGACTATTCAAATTTAATATTTTATCTTTAGTCAGTTTCAGTAGCTTGTCCATTTCATCTATTTTACTTAATTAATTGGCTCACAATTGTCCATAGTATTTGTGGTAGGCAGATGGCCTCCCAGAGATATCCAAAACCTGTGACTATATTATGTTGCATGGCAAGGGGCAATTAAGGTTGTAGACAGATTAAGTTTGCAAATCAGCTGACCTTCAGAAAAGATTATCCTGGGCCAGCTGAGTGTCGCATTGGTTAAGAGCTGGCTTGGGGCGCCAGCGGCCCAGGTTCGTATCCCACATATGAGGGCCTGTGACACTGCCCTCTACAGCTAAGATGGTGAACAACAGCTCCACCTGGAGCTGGGCTTCACGAGCCCTGGCGACGGTGTGGGGTGCAGCCCCTGCTGCAGTGGGCTGACATAGGCTACAGTGAGTGGCCAGAGTGAGCGGCCAGCGTGAGCTGCCCAGAGCCACTGTGAGCAGCTGTCCAGAGGCCGGCAACTGATCTGCCTCATCTGGGAAGAGCGCAATGATGATACCAACATGGGCCAGTGAAGCAACGTCCTCCGCAACTAGACTGAAGAACAAAAGGACAGCAACTTGTCTGTTCCCCTTTATGATTCCCCAATGCTGTTCCCCTCTCCCAATTCACCAATAAAATCTTTAAAAAAAAAAAAAGAAAAGAATATCCCACATTATCTGGCTAGGCTCAATGTAATCATAAAGGTCATTTAAGTGTAGAAGGGGGACGCAGAAGAGTCAGTATCAGAGTGCTGTGATGTGAGAAGATAATGTTATTAATAATTCCTTGGTCTTAGGCTTTTCCATCCATTTTTCCCTCTGCCTAGAAAGCTCCTCCCCCAAATCATGCATTGTCAGCTGGGAAGAAAACTGAATGGTGCTGATATTCTTACCCACCAATGTCAAGTGAGCCGGGGCGTAGTGCATCTCAGCCAAGCTTATACATGCCCCAGAGACTGGCTCCTTGAACATGTAAATGACCTTATGGGACTTCTGTGGGCCTCACAGTCTCCAAGATACGTGTGTGTGTGTGTGTGTGTGTGTGTGTGTGTGTGTGTGTGTGTGTGTATGTGTCAGGGTTAGGGGGTTTCCAAGATGTCTGTGCTGCAGACAGAGCCTGAGGTCCTTGTTGGGGATTTTCATAGAAACGTCACTTGAGCTTCTGAGCACTGTGGGGCAATGGCTAACTTTACTGGGGGCTCCTCAAGGGCCAGTCATAATCCTGAGCAGGTCACAGTTTTGCTTTTATGGCTTTAAGAATTTCTCCCTTATACCAATACTTCAATATGTGAGTATTTAACTTAAATGGCTACAAAAACATTCAATGCTATGAAATGCAGTCCATGATATCTGGCATTTTAAACTCTTTGGTCATCAAGAAGGAGGCTGCCCAATGGAAAGAGTTCTACAAAGAATAACTCTTGAATAGTTCTGTCATTTCCAAGCCAAGCAGGTGAAAGGTTATATGTTATACATTTAACCTAAATGGTTTTCTTAAGGTAAACATACTTCTTTCTGAAAAACTAAGATAGAAGGATTGCAGATACATCTAATCATTGATTTCACTGCTACCTGTGGGAGCAGAATCTACCAGTAGCCTATGCCCAACTGTATACGGTTTGATCAACACCAAGGTCATTTAAGTTCAAAAATATATTCTTGGGAATCAAGACATAATTACAAGTACTTTTTTCAAAACAACAGTAATTTAGAAAGAGGTCACACTGGTTCTTTGTGAGGGATACGCTCAACTCAACAAGTATATGTGAGTGTCCGGTGTGTACAAAGCCCCAGGCTTGGGTCTCTGGGGCTGGAGTAAGATGCTGGGTCTTCCTGCCAGGAGCTTGCCGCTAGCTGAGCGAGTCCCCAGCAAAGGCGTGAACAGAACACAGCAGGCTGCACTAAATGCCATGTGTGATTAGGGAGCTGAGATTCTGACTGTGCCCAGAAAGAAGGGTGGAATTCAGGGTGGAAGTCTGCAGAGTAAGAAGGGAGTTCACGTAGGGATGGGCTTATATAAAAAACAGGTGGAAAGAGGATTCAGGCTTCTTTACGGAATCCCAGACCGAGCAGTGTGTCCAAAGAATCAAGAGAGAGTGGTGGCGGGGGAGGCAAATGGAATAGGAGGGGCAGATGGAAAGAGCAGGACTGTTGCCATAAGCTGGGACTCTATAGGTGGTGAGGAGCTGGACTGTGTGTGAACAGGGCAGGGCACTGGACAGATCCCAGTTTAGAGAATAACTGTTGGCGGGGCAGGAGGTGGTGTAGGATGGACTGAAAAAGGATCCTAGGTCCAGAGGGAGGGAGACTGGTCACCAGGAACTGCAACAGGCAGGTGGGGGGCCTGGCCCAGGACAGCAATTACAACAGACACCTCTATTGGTCTCTGCCTTTAGATGTTTTTGAAAAAAAGGTTTTAGTGAAATTTATGGAGCTATGTAATGCTGCAGGACAATTTTGAAGTTAAGATTTTTATAGGAAACCTCTGAAATCTGATAATAGTGTTTGAGGAGTGAAGCTGAAAATTGTCCTGCACTCTGCCCACATTCACAACGGAGCCCAAAGACGGAGACAGGATTGCAAGGCCATACAACAGTCATATCGATACGGTGACATCGTCGTGTCAAAATGGGATCACGCTGGGCTCCAGCAGGGTTCTGGTTTCAGGGAGAGGAACTGCACAGATCATCTACTTGTGTGTATTTGGTAATAATTCTCTTCTCCCCATTTAACTTTTATGATGTTAGTGAAGCAACTAGTATAAGAATGGGCATTTGAATTTCCTAACTCGCATCTCCATCTCTTTTAACTTTGAATATTTTTTCAGTAACACAAGGGAGGATTAAGGGAGAAATTTTTTAGAACATACAAAATAAGAGTATTTAATAGACAAACTCAAGTGAAACGCACCCTGAAATATCTTTACATTCACACATGCCTACAGCATATGGACTACGCTAAAGAGAATCCATCTAATGATGGTAAATTTTTTTAGTCTACATGACAACATGCTGGAGCACAGATAAATGTGCGTGGATCTTTATTTCTCTTTGCCTGTTTTTCAGATGGGTGGTAATTAAAATGTTTCATCATGAATAACTTTTGGAGGACAAAATGATGATTAAACAGTATTACCTTGCATATTACACCAGTAGTAGTTAGGGTCATCTGATTCTTTCTTGACTGACACAGCTGCTGCTTTCAGTGAAATGCCTTTGAACAATGGAAATTACAGAATGATGTGTTCAGCCACACCCGCCACAGAGAAACATGACCACCTGATAGAACTCGCACATTCTGTTTTGATTAACACAGGAATACACAACCAGCAAAAGCACTTGCAGCTTGCTCACTATGAACAAACGGCTTATCCATATAAAAACATAAATAATACAAAAATAATATAAATTCAATATAAAAGGAAAGAAGGAAGGACGGAGAGAAGGAAGAAGGAAGGAATGGAGGGAGGGAGGAAGGAAAAGAAGGGAAGGAGAGAGAGGTCTAGGTCCCAGTTTGAGGAAATTTCCCCTTTCAAGGTGGCTGAATATATATGCATTTACATGAAATACCGTAAAACAGTCTTCTGTAATGGGACCTGAGCTGGCACATAAGCATATAATCTTAACTTACCCACTACAATAAAATAGACTTCAATGGACCTGGGGAAACTAACTACATTAGTAAAACCAAAAGCCTTTATCAGGGAAAGGTATGGTAGACTGCAAAAATTAGTCACAGATTTCTCCCATCCAGTATGCACAATGTGACTTTCCTGCTCCTATTTTCTAGAAGTGGAGTCTCCTGCTCCACCCTTTCAATCTGAGCCTGGCCACAGACTTGCTTTGGCCAATAAGACATTAGCTAATGGGATGCAAGCAGAGGTTTTAAAAGTGCTTGTGAGGGCCGGCCGAGTGGCTCAGTTGGTTAAGAGCTCGCTCAAGAGTGTGAGCTGAGCTCTGAGCAACAGCAGTTCGATGCCCAGCCTGAGCTGAGCTGCTGCTGAGCTACCAACAGGTGGCAGGATGGCTCAGCTAAAAAAAAAGAAAAAGAAAAAAAAAGTGCTTGTGTATCAGAACCTGCTGTTTTTGGAGCTCAGTGGCCATGTGAACAAGCCTGGGCTAGGCTCCTGGAGGATGTGAGGCCAATGGGGCGCAGCTCTCCCAGCTAAGGCCGCAGACTCAGGAATGAGCCAGTGCAGACCAGAGTACTGCCCAGCCAATACAGAACTGTGAGAAAGACTAAATCACTGAAGCCACTAAGTTAGGTGTTTATTATTATTATTATTATAGCTGAGCCATCCGCTGAGCCATCCTGCCGCTTGTTGGCAGCTCAGCGGCAGCTCAGCTCGGGCTGGGCATCAAACTGCTGTTGCTCAGAGCTCAGCTCGCGCTCTTGAGCGAGCTCTTAACCAACTGAGCCACTCGGCCGGCCCACGTTAGGTGATTTTTAATTCAGCGATAGATGACTGCTACTGAAGTAGACATATAATTTAACCATGAATGTTAATAACAGCAAAAGCAAAACTTATGGCACAGCTTGGGCTTCACTGTTTAGCATCAATTTACAAGTTCTGAGGGGTCTTCTGAAAATTAACAGTTGTTGGTATAAGGATAGTGAAATTGGATATTTAAAATGTGATTATCAGAAAAAAACAAAATTGTTAAAACAACTGAGGAACAGAATGGACACACCTGATGGCCAAATTAGTGAAATGATAGGTTAAGTTGAGAAATTTGCTCAGAAATGTAAAAAAATAATCTGATGAAAAGATTAAAGGAAAGTCAACAAGTGGAGGTCTACTTATGCATAAGAAAGGAAAAAGCTATTTATGTATTTATTTTTAAGTGATCTGAAAGAATTTCACCAACTGTTTAAGAGTTGTTGCTCTCGGGGCCAGTCAAGTGGCTCAGCAGGTTAAGAGTTGGCTTAAAAGTACGAACTCTGAGCAACAGGGTCCCTGGTTTGATTCTCATATGGGCCAGTGAGCTGCGTCTGAGCTGAGCTGCCCCTGAGCTGCCAACAGGTGGCAGGATGGCTCAGCTGGTGAAAGTATGTGCTCCTAACAACAAGGTTGCGGGTTGGAGATGGTGGGCTATGCCCGCCCACAACTAAAGACTGAACTTGGAACCTTGAACTGAGCTGCCAACAGGTGGCAGGATGGCTCAGTGGATACAGCATTCCCTCTTAACAACAAGGCTAATGGTTCGACTCCCTTGTGGGATGGTGGCTATGTCCACCCGCAATTAAGAGTGAACTCAGCACCTTAAGCTGAGCAGTGCGACTGGACTTGGAGCTGAGCTTGCTGCGTCCTCCACAACTAAGACTGAAGGACAACAACCTGTCTGTTCCCCTTAGCCAATTCCCCAACACTGTTCCCCTCCCACAATTCCCCAATAAAAATAAAAAAAAAAAGAATTATTGCCCTAATATGGAGATAGGATTTGAGGTTTGAGACTTCATAGGAGGGGAGTGTTGAGAGGAGAGTGAAAGGATGAAAAGGAATTTTCCTTATTACTACTTACTAGTCTGAATTTTTAAAAACTTAAACATGTGTAACTTGAGTGGTATTTTATAAAATTTTAATTAAAGTACACATTCCAAGTTGATTAGGCACTAAATACTCTACAAACAGAAACATTTGATAAACATGTGACAGCTGGGCTGTCAAAGAAAATTCTTTTTTAATCCAGACAATTGAATCCCAATTTGACAGTGTAGAATGTAGAATTTGTTTGAAATGCTAATGAAACAGATTTACTCCAACTGTTTCTCAAAACAAGAGAGAAAGAGAAGGAGGGAAAGAAGGAGAGAAGAGGGGAAAAGGAGAGACAAAGACAAAAAGAAATTAAAACCATTTAAACACTTGTTTTATGTAACAAGTGCTAATACAAATATCGTAAGAAGTAAGGCTGATTAATGGCAGGCTCTCAGAAGCCTGTAGGCAGCTGGAAGCAATTCATATTGCATCAGGAAATCCACAGTAGAAAGTCACTTTAATAGGGAGAATATTTTTGTTTAAACCAAACCACATATCTCCAAAGAGAGGCCTCAACAAGAGGCATATTTTACAGCAGTGCGAAATGCTCATTGGGCCCAACAGCTGGTGAGGAAGGAGATAGGAGTCCTGGGTCTAAATCCATGAAAGGGCCCCTGGGGAGAGCTGACAACCCCCTTCTCCCCAACATTTGTCTTCCCAGTTTCTAAGAGGAGACTGCAGGCAGAACATACTGGAGCTTTGAAAAACATCCAAGGCTAAGGTCAAATGGGTGAGGGCAGGAGGCACCTCATGTGTGAGATTAAGACTCCACGGCTCAATTCAGTTCAGCTCAGCTGAGATAGGTGGCTTCCTCGTTTTCATTCACTTGTGTTGGTTTTACCCAGAATAACTAAAGTGGACAAGCATCATTATTTTTCAGACTGTCATTTAAGGTAGAGCTTCTACTAAGCACATATTTACATATGGAAGGGAGGGACACAAACACCCACAGTTGTGGTGAGGGCCCCTGGGTATGACAGAGGAGGAGACTGGTCCACTCGTGTCCCGGGGTCCCTGGAGACTGGGGGGTGGGTGGGTGCTGCTGAGCATAAACCACACCTTGACAGCTTTATGACAGTGGTACTCTGTCTTCCATTTTACTCGAAGTAAATCTCTATTTTCCCTTTTTCTATATCTTTGCTCCTTAATATTGAATATTGTTTTTCTTTTGGATCATCTTAGATTTAATTTTTTTTAATCCTATTTTTAAAAATTTTTATTGGGGAACAGTGTGTTTTTCCAGGACCCATCAGCTCCAAGTCAAGTAGTTGTTTCAATCTAGTTGTGGAGGGCGCATCACTCAGTGGCCCATGTGGGGATTGAACACACAACTTTGGTGTTATGAGCACAGCGCTCTAACCAACTGAGCTAACCGGCTGCCCTCATAGATTTAATTTTAACTTTACATTTTGAACTGTTTATTTCATGTTTTAGTTGCTTTCGTGAACATTATTAAATTCTAATTTTAGCCTTTTATAACTAGCTTGTGTTCATTTTTGCCTTTAGAGGTTGGAGTTTTAGTTTTGTGTATTTGATTATTTTAGATTTTCTAACCTTTCCACTTTTAATGCTTTCAGTATTTTCCCATCTCTTAATTAAACATTTGAGTTTTTAAAAAATTCAATTTTTAACCTTTGAACATTTTCACTCTAATTAATGCCATTTTTCTTTTTTAAGGAGTGAGAAGAGGCAGCAATGGGTATCAACTACTCTCATCCACTGAGGAGAGATTTTTTTGCCCCCAATATATGAGTATTGTCATTGTGATGTATGTCTATTGTAGAGCATTTAGAAATGACGAACGAGTGCAAGAAAGCAGTAAAATATGTCCAAAAACGAAAACACTGCTCTATTTGTAAATCAAGTAATAATTCCAAATGTATACTCAAGACTTTTTACTCATTTTGCAGTCAGGTTCTAATTTAAATATAAATAAAATGTATTTTGTCCACAAATATATCTACTTAATAACATCAAGTACCTAATATTTACTAAATCAGAAGGCTCCTTTCTAGATATTTGAGTAGAATATAACTATTCTACAAATAAGTCCCCACTTGAGGTTAATTAGTGCCCTAATCCCCATTTTTGTTGATTCTTTTGGATTTCTGCATAGACAATCATGTCATCTGTGGACAAACACAGTTTTGTTTCTTCCTTCCCTTCTCTTTCCTTTTCTTGTCTTATTGCATTAGGTAGGACTTCCAGTATGAAGCTGAAAAGGAGTGGTGACAGAATAAATTTGCCTCATTCCTGATCTTAGGGGGAAAGATTCTAGTTCCTCACCACTGAATATAATGTTAGTTGTTATGGTATTTTTGTAGATTTTTAAAAAAAATCAAATTGAGTAAGTCCTCTTCCATTCTTAGTTTACGAGAGTTCCCCCTTTTTCTAATAAAACAAAAGAAAGGAGTCAAATGATAACTTGCTAAATACTTGATTCTAAAAGCATTGGTGTACATACCAGAATCTTCCATGGGTTCAGTTTTCACATGGATGGGACCACAACTGAAAGGAGAAGGGAACCCTGGTCAAGACAGGCAGGGTGAGAGCTTACCACAGGCAGTTGGACATGCAGAATTAAAATCCTCTGATCTCCATGCCATCAAATCCTCCACACACACACAACAAACTGAAAGCAAAACTTCCACAACTTCAACATTAACTTTCCTAATAATTGGTTACAAAATTAAAAGTGTCAATGGAATAAAGACATGTGGGAGTTAGGGGTGCTCACCCACCATGCAGTTGAAAATCTGAATATAACTTAGTTTGGCAAAATATAACTTTATTTGGCCCTCCACATAGGCACATTCCCTACCACGGTTTGGAAATACAGTTGACCCCTGAGGAATATGGGTTTGAACCACTTGACTCCACTTACACGTGTAGTGGACCAGCGCAGTTCAAACCCATGTTCTTCAAGGGTCAACTGTATAACAAAAATAAGGAAGATTTTCCGCAGTCTAAAAACTAACACTTTGGGGCTAGATGTGGATTTTAGTTTTTATTTATCCCTTACCTTTCACTTGGTGATATCATAGCTCTCTCAGCATCTGCTACCATCCCAGGCCCACCTGTACAGGAGTGAAAAGACATACACGCTAGCACTATTCCTCATCTTGAAATATGACAACATTCAAAGGCATAAAAAGTGAAAGCATGTACAGAGAGAACGGAACTCCCAGCTCTAGGTCATCATGGGATAGCAGTGGGAGGACAGACCAACTCACACCAGGACCCATGGGCTGGGGCCATTTGTTGGGCAGAATGGGAGCTGAGGTGCAGGTGGGATGGAGCCAGGCTGTGGATCCCACCTTGCTGCTCACAGCTGGGTGACCTCCAGCAACTTACTAAAAAACAAACAAACAAACAAAAACCTCCCTGTGCCTCAGTTTCCTCATCTGAACATGGTGGTTGGGAAAGGATTAATTAATACATGCAAAGTGCTTAGCATAGTGCCTGGCACATAAGTATCAGCTGCTATTATTATTATTCTATAATGAAAATACAAGTCATCTGGCACAACAATCACCTGCCATCCTTCACCTTCAAGTCCCTCCTTTAACATGGGCTAGAGGATTCCTGGAGCTCACAAGTGCTCCAGAAACAGACTTTGCTCTGTGAGTAGTCTGTGCTCTAAAGGACCGGTGTGTCGTCACCCCCTGTATCCCATAGTGTGCCTTGTGAACTGTGTGTCCACCCCCAGTACCCCCCAGGCGATTGCTACCTATGCACACTCAGCACAACACCCTCTTTAGATCTGATCCTTCATAAACAGCTGTAGCCTACGATTTCCAATTACGTTCAGAATAATAATCTGAGAAAATAAGAAGTGGGCATAGGTGGTTCTCTAAACGCTACTGGTAAAATTTTTTTTTTGGTCCCTTCATTAGCATAAATTCAGCAGATTATAAGGGGCAATGGGTTCCCAAATGTGGCCTCAAACACCCTTCCACATTGCTTTCTGCCTGACTGCATAGAATGGGCTTCCTGGAAGAATCAGCCTGTTGACACCCTGATCTTGAGGGCCAGCTTCTCCATGAAGCCCTCTGATCACACAATTCTAATCCCTTTCCAAGGACTCTTGGAGATTTCTTCCAGCCATTCTGAGAGCACCACAGGTCATCCCTGATTCCCTGCTGGACAGTCTCATTCCTTCCCCTAAACTACAAGTTTCAGGACCACAGGAACAGTCACACACCCTAGAGCCACTCCTGAACCCAACAATGCCTGGCCCATGGCTGCAGGTCAAAGACCACGAGGTAACCTCAGCATCCTCACACTCCTGTGCACGGGGACAAGGTGGGTCTGCTACTGTCTGTGGTCTGGATGCAGAGCAAGCCAGCATGAAAGCTGGGAGAAGGGTGGTGTCTCAGCTTTCTAGGCAACGTATGTCTTTCCCTGAGCTGCATACCCTGCAAACATTACGACCACCCACTCTGTAATGTCAGAGATTGCCTCTTCAGTGAGGAGAAGGCAAAGAATAAACAAGCTTTAGAATGTGCCAAACTTGTATTTTTTTGTTTTTTTTTGTTTTTTTTTTAGCTGAGCCATCCTGCCACCTGTTGGCAGCTCAACGGCAACTCAGCTCGGGCTGGCATTGAACCGCCGTTGCTCAGAGCTCAGCTCGCACTCTTGAGCGAGCTCTTAACCAACTGAGCCACTCAGCCGGCCCCCAAACTTGTATTTTAATTAAGAAAAACAGAACTCGCTAAGCAGCCAAGGGCAGTCACCAAGTATGAGAAGCTGTCACTTACCTGGTTGATTCGCTGGACCTAGGAAAGGTCTGCAAGAAAACCAATACTATTACCCAACATGAACACACAAGAAGGACATTAAACATCTGAGTAAGCAATTTCTAAATGTAACAGGGCATAATTCACTAATTGAAATCAAACTCTCAGTTTATCTTCAAATGAACTAGCTATTATGATGGGATAGAGCCTGTCACCTATTTATGAGGAATGATATCCCTGCTTTGTTCTCCAAAATCCACTTCAGAGTTGCAAGATCATATTTCTCGGGGTGTTTAAAGACAACTCCTTCTGGAAGGCCCTGCACTATCACAGCCGACTGATCTCGCAGCATCTTCTCATACGGAACAGGCACCATCACTGTTGTTCCTAAGGCTTTACCTAGAAAAAGAGGCAAAACGTCTTTAAATGGTATGAGCATAAAACCCTACCAGTCAGTTTCATTTATCGTCATAAACATAGGTGCTGACATCTGGCGTTGAAGATACGTTAAGAGACATAAGGTACCCTATTCATCTATATCCCAAGTTAGAAAAATTCCCACCCATAGGGCCAAAATAAAAAATTATATTTACTTTAAACCTTCACATAAGAAAGAGAAAATAATAGGTCTTTTTCTTCATTCTCTTGGAGGTTGTGCAGTTTGGGGTACTTGTGCTGGCACACACAGGGCTGCAGAGAGCACCCCATGATTACTCAGGCTGCTGCCAAAAAAGGAGAGGGCCCCCACTCAAAGCTTCGCTGTCCCTATGTCACACCACACAAGTCAGGCCAACTTGCCTGAGGAAAAGTTATGAAGTCTTTCTGCACTGGCTGGGGGTCTGGAGCCCCAGTTCTCATAGAGAAATATAGCCTGAGACCTGGGGAGCCCTTGTGCCTGGATCCCCAAAGTCAAATGCTCCCAGTGACCTGAAGGTCACATAAATATGTGCAGCTGTCTAGGAATGATAAACAAGGCCCTAAGATGCTAAGGTGCTTCTATCACATTATGTATAACACCGGTATAATTACCTGGTTATCTACCTTTTTATTTTTTTTAAGAAATTTTATTGGGGAACAGAGTGTTTATTGGGGACCCATCAGCTCCAAGTCAAGTAGTTGTTTCATTCTAGTTGTGGAAGGCGCAGTTCAGTGGCCCATGTGGGAATCAAAACGGCAACCTTGGTGTTATGAGCCTGCGCTCTAACCACTGAGCAAACTGGCTGCCCCAATCTAGCTTTTTAAAACACTGTGTAGCCAGCGGCCCCGGTTCGGGTTCCACATATGAGGGCCAGTGACACTGCCCTCAAAACAAAATAAAACAAACAAAAAAACACTGTGTAGGTGTTTTCTAAAACCCTCATCTTAATGCCTGTGGAAAGATATAGGTAGGTGCAGAGACCAGTGAGGGTGAGGCTGGTGACTGATGCAGCAACGAACATCTTTAATAACTGTGTTGGCCGAGGAGTGGGGCTCCCTAAAATAGGAGCAAACATGGAAGTCTGATCAATCCGGAGGTTTTGATGGATCAGAAGGGACCAAGTTCTCTTCTGTAAGAAGACTGGGTCTGGTACTTAATTTAAGAACTGGCTGTTCACTTGATGAGAATGTGGACTTTCAAATGTTAGAAACCCTCTAAATGGTCACACCAAGAAAATTAGCTAATAGTGTCCTACTCTGTAGTGAACTATTCAGAGAATTAATGCTTCAAGGGCACTTTACCATAACAAAAGCAGAAATAGTCATCGACTGCTTTTCTGAGTATTTCTGTTTCTCCAGAGTCGCTCTGCATCCTGTTCACAGGACACGGGGGTTTCATCTCAGGCAGGCCTTCAGCAACACCTGCAAACGAGTCATTGGTACAAAGTCAGTATCCAGGCATTTGTACCACATGTGTCCTTCCTTTTGCTTCTGGTATGGAAATGAAAAAGGAAAAATAACAAACAAAACAAGAGCAATAAAAACAAAGAACAGGCTATTTATGATGAACAGGATAATATAACACGGTGATCATCTCTGAAATAAATCTATCGATAAATTCAACACACAAAGAAATATTAGTAGTTCAAAGGAAGTTATTTTTAAACACACATATTATCTGCTGTAGCCTAGAAGTAACAGTTGTTGTGTAGAAAGACCTCACCCCATGTGTACAGGACCAGCCCTCCCCTTCTTGCTCCCCATCAGCTGCCACTTCAAAAGTTTTGAAACTGATGGTTTTAATCAGGGCTTGGCAGGAGACAGAAACTATATAGTTTTGTGTATACAATTTTGCAACGCACTTTTTATGTACATTTACATTTTAGAACAAGTCAATTACGCTAAAGGAAGTAGAAGAAAACCTATGTGTGTTTGGTCTTTCAAACAGTCTTGGCGTATGGGGAAAGAGGCGAATAGAGTGGTAGAGAACTGACAATTCTGCCTGCAGAGTTTACTCCCGGGGTCGGGAAACTACAGCCTGCAGGCCTGCTCCTGCCCACTGTCTGTTTTTTTTTTGTTTGCTTTTTTTTTGAGGGCAGTGTCACCAGCCTTCACATGTGGGACCCGAATCGGGGCCACTGGCCTCCCAAGCCAGTGCTTAACCACCGTGCCACTCGGCCGGCCCCCCCGCCCACTGTCTGTTTTTGTAACACCTGTGAACTAAGAATGTTTGCTTTTTTAAAAAATATTTTGTAATGGTTATAAAAGTTCAAAAGGAAAATATCACTTTATGACATGGAAAAATCACGTGAAATTCAAATGTTAGTGTCCATAAATAAAGTTTTATTGACCATGCTCATTTTTTTAATGTATTGCCCTCGTTCTGCTTTTGAGCTACAACACTAAGTTGAATGGCTGCAACAGAGACTATAATGACCCACAAAGACTAAACTATTTACTATCTGTCTCATTATAGAAAGTTTGCCAATCCCTCGGATTACAGTAAGTCCTCATTTAACATCATCGATAGGCCCTGCGACTTTTAAGCAAAACATGCATAATGAAACCAATGTTTACCATAGGCTAATTGATATAAACAAAAATTACCATATTTTGCCAGGTATAATGAGTACCCACATTTTTGGCCCAAACTTACAGGGAAAAAAATCTTTCGTTTTAATTCAATTTTTTTTTTTTTTTTTTTTTTTTTTTTTTTAGGGCAGTGTCACTGGCGCTCATATGTGGGACCGAACCGGGGCCGCTGGCTTCCAAGGCCAGCGCTTAACCACCGCGCCACTCTGCCGGCCCTTAATTCAAATTTTTATTTGTTCACATTTAGGTACTTGTTTTTTGTATCATAAAGGAATTTTAGCATTTATTTTTAAATATATTATGGTACAAGAAATTTTATGTAACAAATAATTACAAAACACAAGAACAGATACAAGGTACAAGAAATTTTAGGTACCGGTAACAAATTTACAATATTCACGCATCACAGAAGACCAAGAACTCTTCATCGTTGCAAGTTCATCGTAAGTTCAACAAAAACGATTATTGTATTCCAGGGTATTATTTTGCATACGATATCATTATTGCTTCTGGAGTTACACCTTTAACTTATAAGCATAAATATTATAAAAGAATTAAAAACATTTATAAGATACGGAATTAGTATTACCCATGTATAATGTGTATCCTTATTTTTCCCTCACAAATTTGAGCAAAAAAGTGTACATTATACACAGCAAATATGGTAAGTTCCTACAGCATCTCATCAACTTTGTAAGAAAATAATGTTGAATAAAACAATGTTATTCGAGGGCCTGCTGTACTCTGTATTGTTTTAATATTAAGCATTTATAGGTTTAATATAGGTTGATTCTAAATTTCTGTTGTTTTGAGGATTAAATTTGTGAGTAAATGCTTATACCAAACGGGGATGGTTTCTAACTTCAGAGGGAAGGTAAACATGTTTTTGATGCAATTCCACAGTAATTTTTCCTTAATTCCAAGGCAAATTCTAAAGAAATAAACAGCATGTGTTCAAGAATCACATCCAGTATTCCAGTTCCACTAATGGAAGAGAAGTGTGTATGTGCCAATAACAGTGATAAACTCTGGACAAAATATTAAAATCAAGTATTTGAAGGCAAAGAAGTACAACCAAAACCAGACAGAAACTGGAAGGCAGCCTATCTTTGAAAGAAGGGAAACATGCATACTGAGTGAGATTCACGCTGAGTTGGCTTTTCCTCTGTAGGGACACTTTAGTTCCTGTGGTTCTCAGGGAAATGGAGCTTAATCAAAAAGCAGAAGTCTTTGTGGAGAAATTTATGTCACATGTTGGGGCTGGCACTGTGGTCAGAAATTGAGGGGGGAATCCTGGAAAGGCATGAGTCACAGGTGGGAGACCCAATGGCTTCATAAAAAACTTCCCCCAAATTCTTGACTGTCCTCACAACTGTGCAAGCACAGGGTGAGACTTCAAGGAAAAGCACTATTTGGAAACTAAAGAGGTGAGCAGAACTCTTTTCCTCCCTGTCTGCTTGAGCGTTGGCTGCCATCATGAATGACCCAGTAACTATCCAGACCAGGAAGTTCGTGACCAATACACTACCTCAACGGAAACAAATGGCCATCAATGTCCCTGGGAAGACAACAGTACCTAAGACACAAATTCAGTAAAAACCAGCCAAAATGTACAAGACTACACTAGATGTCATCTTTGTATTTGGATTTAGAACCCATTTTGGTGGTGGCAAGCCATATGGCTTAGTAATTAACTAAGTATATGTTTCTCTTGCTCTCTCCTTTCTAATTTTAAAAAATTTTTCAATTACAGTTAACATTCAATATTATTTTATATGAGTTTCAGGTGTATAGCATAGTGGTTAGACCTTTATATAATTTATGCAGTGATCCCCCTGACTAGTTTAGTACCCACCTTGTACTATACATAGTTGCTGCAACATTACTGACTATATTCTCTATGCTGTACTTTATATCCCATGACTATTTTGTAACTACCAATTTGTATTTCTTATTCCCTTCACCTTTTTCACCGTTCCCCAAACCCCTTCCCCTTTGGCAACCATCAGTTTGTTCTATGTATCTATGAGTCCGTTTCTATTTTATTTATTTTGCTCTTTAGATTCCACAGGTAAGAGAGATCATAAGGTTTTGTCTTTCTCTGTCTGATTTACTTGACTTAGCATAATACCCACTAGTTCCATTCTTGTTGTCACAAATGGTAAGCTTTCATTCTTTAACATGGCCAAGTAATATTCCATTATATATATACCACCTCTTCTTTACCCAATCATCTATTGATGGGCACTTGGGTTGCTTCCATATCTTGGCTATTGTAAATAGTGCTGCAGTGAACATAGGGGTGCATATATCTTTTAGAATTAATATTTGCATTTCTTCGCATAAATACCCAGAAGTAGAATTGCTGGGTGATAAGGTAGTTCCATTTTTAATTTTTTGAGGAAACTCCAAACTGTTTTCCATGGTGGCTATACCAATTTGCAATCCCACCAGGACTGCATCCTCTCCAACACCTGTTGTTTATTGATTTATTGATGATAGATATCCTGACAGGTGTGAGGTGACATCTCATTGTGTGTTTTTTTTTAAGATTTTATTGGGGAATTGGGGGAGGGGAACAGCGTTGGGGAATTGGGGAAGGGGAACAGACAAGTTGCTGTCCTTTTGTTCTTCAGTCTAGTTGTGGAGGATGTGGCTTCACTGGCCCATGTTGGTATTATCATTGCGCTCTTCCCGGCTGAGGCAGATTGGTTGCCGGCCTCTGGACAGCTGCTCACAGTGGCTCTTGGCAGTTCACACCGGCTGCCAGCCGCTCAAACTGGCTGCCAGCCACTCACTGTAGCCTATGGCAGCCCGCTGCAGCAGGGGCTGCAGCTATGCCGTCCCGGGGACTCACAGCAGCCCAGCTCCAGGTGGAGCTGTTGTTCACCATCTTAGCTGTAGAGGGCAGTGTCACTGGCCCTCATATGTGGGATCCGAACCGGGGCTGCTGGTGTCCTATGCCAGCTCTTAACCAACACGCCACTTGGCTGGCCCTCATTTTTAATTTGCATTTCTCTGATGATTACTGATCTTGAGCATCTTTTCATATGTCTACAGGCTATCTGTCCTCTGGAGAAATATCTATTCAGGTCCTCTGCCCATGTTTTAATTGGATTTTTTTTTTTTTGGTTGTTGAGTTGTATGAGTTCTTCATAAATTTTGGATATTAATCCTTTGTTAGATGTATCATTGGCAGATACCTTCTCCCATTCAGGAGGCTGTCAACAATGTGAATATACTGAAAAATATGAACACGACTGAACTGTAAATATGGTTAAGATGGTAAATTTTATGTTATTATTTTTCTAAACACATACACACAAAGGCAAGGTAAAAACATTTTCTAATAAACAATATCAGAGAGAATCTGTTACCATTAGACCCACACTAAAAGAAATACTAAAGAAAGTTTTTCAAGCTGAAGGGAAATAACCCCAAATGGAAATCCAGATTTACAAAAAAGAAAAAAGAGTATTGGAAATGGTACAAATATAGACAACTATAAAAGATTATTTTTTAAAAGTTTGAAAAGTGATTGCTTATACATAATAAGGTACTGTAGAATATATAACATATTAGGATTAGGGGGAAGTAAACAGAATTATACTGTTTAAGATTCTTACATTGTATGTATAGTAGTAAAATATTAATTTTAGATTCACTGTGACAAATTAGGAGGGCATATTATAATCCCAAGAACAACCGATAAAAAATAAAACCAGGAGCTAAAATGTCAATAGGAAAAAATGTACTACAAAAATTTTCTCAATTTAAAACAGTGAAGGCAATAAAGCACAAAGATACAAAGAACATAAGGGACAAATAGAAAAGAAACAGCAAGATAAAAGCCTTAAATTAAACCATATAAATAATAATGTAAGGGGCCAGCCGAGTGGCTGAGTTGGTTAAGACCTTGCTCAAGAGTGCGAGCTCTGAGCAACAGCAGTTCAATGCCCAGCTCGAGCTGAGCTGCCTCTGAGCTGCCAACAGGTAGCAGGATGGCTCAGCTAAAAAAAAAACAAAAACTAATAATGTCAGGTGCAAATGGATGAAACAATCCAAGTAAGAAATTTTCAGACTGGTTGTTTTGTTTTGTTTTGTTTTGTTTTAAGATTTTATTGGGGAATTGGGGGAGGGAAACAGTGTTGGGGAATTGGGGAAGACGACCAGCCAAGTTGTTGTTCTTCAATCTTAGTTGTGGAGTGCGCCAGTCGCCATTTGACCGCCCATCAGCAGCTCGTGGCCTCTAAGCTCAAGGTGCTGTGTTCAATCTTAGTTGCAGGTGGGCATAGCCACCATCCCATGCAGGAGTCGAATCAGCAGCCTTGTTGTTAAGAGCGCACGCCCTATGCACTGAGCCATCTGAGCGGCAGCTCAGCTCAAAGGGCTGAGTTCAGTCTTAGTTGTGTGTGGGCGTAGCCCACCATCAAACAGGCAATCTTCTTGTTACACCATCTTGCCACCTGTTGGCAGCTCAGTGACAGCTCAGCTCGGGCGCAGCATCACTGGCCCATGTGGGAATCGAATCGGTGGCCCTGTTGCTCAGAGCTCAAGCTATAAGCCAACTCTTACCAACTGAGCCACTTGGCCGGCGCCCAGACTGGTTATTTAAAAAGAGATCTAAGTGCATATGTTTACAAGAGACACAGAAGGCTGAAAGTAAATGAATGAAATGAATGGAAAAAGATATGCCATGTAAATCATAAGAAAGTTGATGTGGCTATATATTATATTATAGCCACTATATGTTATATATATTAATACAAAACAAAGTAGACTTCAAGATCAGGTTTATAAATGAAAACAAAGAGGAGCATTTCATGAGGAAAAGAAGGGTCAATTCACCAGGAAAACATTACAATCCTAAATGTGTACATATTTAATAACATATTCATATTCTTATCTTCAACATATATGAAGCAGAATATACTAACCAAAAGGAGGAACACAATCTAGTTGGAGGTTTTAACACTCTTTTGTCAGTAATTGATCAAATAAATAGGTAAAATCAAGATGAATTGAATAGTATTATTTAACAAACTGACCTACCTGGTCTATTAACTGTTGAAAACAAAATTCTATTAAAGTGCATATGGAATAGTCACCAACATAAATGATGTGCTAAGCCATAAATTGGATCTTGATAAACTCAAAAATATTAAAATCATATTTAGTATATATCTGGACCACAATAAGATTTAATTAGAAATCAAAAACTAAGAAATCCCCAAATATTATTAGGTTAAGCAACATGCTCCTATGTAACCATGGTTAAAAAGAAATAGCTAGGGATATTAGAAATATTATTCATATTTTGAAATGAATAATAATAAAAACACAACATATGAAAGAAAGTCTTTGGATTACAGCTAAAACAGAACCTAAAGGAAAAATTATAACTTTACATGAACATTTTGTAAAAAGTCAACGACCTAAGCTACCAAATCAAAAAGCTGGAGGGCCGGCCGAGTGGCACGGTGGTTAAGCACTGGCTTGGGATGCCAGCGGCCCCGATTCAGGTCCCACATCTGAGGGCCAGTGACACTGCCCTCAAAAAGAAAAAAGAAAAAAAAAAGAAGCTAGAAAAGCAACTAAATCCAAAGAAATTATAAGTAAGGAAATAATAAAGAACATAAATAACTGACAAAGAAAACAGACAAACAGTAGAGAAAATCACAAAGCCAAAAGTTGGCTGATTGGAAAGATAATTAAAATAGATTAATTCCTTGCAAGATTTATCAAGAAAAAAAACCACAAATTATCAATATCAGAAACAAAAGTGGAGACATCAATACAGACAGATTAAAATTATAAAGGAACTATTATAAACCATTTTATGCCAACAAATTTGACAACTTAGATGAAATGACAAATTAAAAATAAAGTTTACTGAAATGGGTATAAGGAGAAATAGAAAATACGAATAACCCTATATATGAAAAATTAGCATGTACCTATGAAAATTTTTAAAAACGTGTAATTAAATTTCAACAATTAGAAATCCAATTGGTAGCTGACACTAATGGACTGAAAATATCCTTCTTCTTCATTAAGCATATACTCACCATATTTTAAAGATTGCTCCTTGTTAAATCTCTCTTCTTGATAGCAGAGACCCTAAATTTTGGTTTTAAAAGTCAACTTGGTTTTAGAAGTCAATTTGAATCAATCAATCAATCAATCTCTCATATATATATACATATATATATGTATATATATCTATTATGAAAATAAATATAAAATCTTAGGTAGATATACATTTGGTCTTTAGAAAAGTTTTATATATATATATATATATATATATATATATATATATATATATATCCTCTGCCTTCCTTGGAGACATCTATAAATCTGTATAGCTGTATCTATGTCTGTTTTCTACCCTCTAATTAAGTTTTCCTTTCTTAATTCTAGGAAATGCAAACTTGCTAACCCAGTACATGGTAGATGACCTGCAATGGTAGAGATAAACATTATGTAAGGCATAGGTTTTGACTCCTTAGAGTGTCCCTCACATACAGCCAGGTATGCTCACTAAGACTCCCATGCGCTCAACATATACATATTGGCATATTGAAGGTTCTGAAAGTCTCATAGTACAAAAAGGGGAAAAGAAGTGTAATGGTTATTAACCAAAAATTATACCTAACAAGCCCTTACGGCAAATGTTTTCCCTTTCCTTTGGGAAGGAGTAAAATAATTTTTTTTTTAAAATGTGGGTTTATTTTAGGTTTCAAAGGCAATTTATTCTACATGCTTCAAATTTAGTCTACAAAACTAGAGCCCTGTTGAGGATACAATGCTAAATACACTGGCCATGTTTCTTGGACTCACCAGAGTTCAGTAAATATTTACTGGTGTGCCAAAGGTGTGTCAGAACCATTTTAAGAATAATGCTATTATCTCAGAAGAAAACGTTACATAAGACTTGCCTGGAAATATTTTAAGATTTATTAATACAAAGGATAAAATTATTAACACCTGGGCCGGCCGAGTGGCGCATTGGTTAAGCGCTGGTTTGGGGATGCCAGCGGCCCCGGTTCGGATCCCACATGAGGGCCAGTGACACTGCCCTCTACAGCTAACAACAGCTCCACCTGGAGCTGGGCTGTGCGAGCCCCGGTGATGGTGTGGGCTGCAGCCCCTGCTGCAGTGGGCTGCCATAGGCTACAGTGAGTGGCCCGCAGCCAGCGTGAGCGGCTGGCAGCCAAGCGTGAGCTGCCAATAGCCACGATGAGCGACATCCAGAGGCCAGCGACCGATCTGCCTAATCCGGGAAGAGCGCAATGACGATACCAACAGTGAAGCAACATCCTCCGCAACTAAACTGAAGAACAAGAAGACGGCAACTTGTCTGTTCCCCTTCCCCGATTCCCCAACGCTGCTCCCCTCCACCAATTCCCCAATAAAACCTAAAAAAAAAATAAAAAAAAAATAAAAAAAATTATTAACACCTACAGTATTCTGCAAAATCCTTCTGCAAATCCATCCTGGCATTGACAAAAGCACGCCCTTTCTCAGTTCCGACGACAAACACATCTGTTTCATACACTGCAATGCAGGCCACTTCTGCCTTGGATTTGGCCAATTCTTTACACTGAAATAGAAACAAAGAATAAAGTGTTATATACAAGGACAGATCCAGATTTTGTGGGGCCTGAAAGGTCTGCTTTAAGAAAATAATATAGGGCTGGCAGAGTGGCGCATTGGTTAAGAGCTGGTTTTGGGATGCCAGCAGCCCCAGTTCAGTTCCCACATATGAGGTCCAGTGACACTGTTCTCTAGAGCTAACAACAGCTCCACCTGGAGCTGGGCTGTGCAAGCCCCAGCAACGATGTAGGCTGCAGCCCCTGCTGCAGTGGGCTGCCATACGCTACAGTGAGTGGCCAGCAGCCAGCGTGAGCGGCTGGCAGCCAGCGTGAGCTGCCAATAGCCGTGGTGAGCGACCATCCAGAGGCTGGCGACTTATCTGCCTCATCCAGGAAGAGTGCAATGACGATACCAACATGGGCCAGTGAAGCAACATCCTCCGCAACTAGACTGAAGAACAAAATGACAGCAACTTGTCTGTTCCCCTTCCCTGATTCCCCAACGCTGTTCCCCTTCCCCGATTCCCCAGTAAAATCTTTAAAAAAAAAAAGAAAATAATATAAAATATTGAATTTAGAATGAGAAAAACCACCAAAAAAAAAACCCACAAAAATTTATCAAATACCATAAACATCATAAAACCCCAAGAACATATTTTTATTAACCACCTGTGATATTGTGATATATAACAATAAGAAATACATATTTGGTGTTCTCCACTGTTCCTGGCACAGAGCTCCTAAAACCCTTGGAATTTCCTAAGTGAAGAGAACAATAAAAGTGTTTTCTGTTATGTTAAAGAAGTTGATTTTTGGACTGCACCTAAGGATGGGAGCTGATTGCCAGGAGAACCAACCAGGTGATTAGAGGGTTGGAATTTCCAGCCCAATCTCCTTACCTCTGTGGAGGAGACAGGGGCAGGAGGTTGAATTCAATCACCAATGGCCAATGATTTCATCAATCTTATCTACTGTAATGAAGCCTTCATAGAAACCCAAAAGGATGGGGGAGGGGAACCTAGAAAGGTTGAACACGTGATTTGGGGAGTGTGGGGTGCCTGGAGAGGGCATGGAAGCTCCCTGCCTTTTCTCCATTCTTGTCCTTCCTATGCACCTCTTCCATCTGGCTGTTCTCCTTTATAAACCAGGAATCTAATAAGTAAAAGGTTTCTCTAAATTCTGGGAGCCACTCGAGCAAATTATTGGGTTGTCGGAAAAGTCATTCTATGTTTTTCGCTGCAAAAATGCATCATGACATTTCTGACAACCCAATAATTGATCCAAGGAGGGGATTATAGGAATCCCCATTTATAGCCAATAGATCAGAGGCATAAGTGACAACCTTGACTTACAACTGACATCTGAAGCGGGGGCACAGTCTTGTGGGGCTGAGCCCATAACCTACGGGATAGGATGCTATGCCTGGGAAGATAGTGTCAGAACTGAATTTAATTGTAGGACACCCAGCTGGTGTCAGAGAATTGCTTATTGGTGTGGGAACTCTCCCCGCTACACTGGAAATGAGTGTAAAATCTTTATTTCCTATGTTCTCTAAGTTTTATGATGTTTACGTATTTTGGCTGCAGACTCTTTGACTGCCTCTTCCTGTGACAATAATTTTCTAATATCATTTTAATAATTTAATATTTCCTCAAATTGGTGGATTACATTTTTATTATTTATGGCAGGGATGCAGAAAACATGAAAACTCATTCACAGACACTCTTGCTGTTCATCATAGTGCTACAGGTTTATGCCCTACAGACAAGTGTCCTGATACAGTCTACTTTTTGTAATTCCTTTCAAAAATTATAAGAATGTTTATAACTGCATATGCTACATTACTGAGTATATTCTCGACCAGGGGGGAACTTCTGTTTTGACAAGGCATCAATCAAAAACAAATCCTCTGTTTACAATTTTACCAATGTAAAGGCTGGAAAAATCTTCCACAGACTAGCTTCCGGCTCTGTACATTTAAAACCTTGTTTCGCCTCTACTTCTCAGATACTTCTGGATATAATACGAACTCAGGCCTTGCCCCCTTGACATCATGTTACAGGATGAGTTGACACAGTAGACTGCAAGAATATTCCTAGAAACCATTCCTACACTTGGACTTCTAGTGTAGCAATAACTAGCAATAACTAACCAGACACAAAAATAACACCAAGCCACATAATACTTACCACTAAACAAAAACTAAATGTATGCCCAGTCCAGCTTCCCCTTCTTGAGACCCCCAAAGATGCCATGAGCACTCCAACATCACCTGACATGGCGGATTATGGTCGGCAGAATAATAGCCCCATGAAGACATCCATATCCTAATCCCCAGAGCCTGTAAATGTGTTACTTTACATGGCAAAAGGGACTTTGCAGATGTAACTACATTTAGGATCTTGAGATGGGAAGATTTTCTTGGAATAATGAGAGTGCAATATAATCAAAAGGGTCCTGATAAGGAAAAGATGGATGCAGAAAAAGGAGACGTGACAATGGCATCAGAGGGCAGAGCGGAGCCCTTGCTGGAAGGTGCCACAAGCCAAGGAATGTGGGCGGCTTTCAGAAGTTGGGCAAGGCCAGGTACAACTTCTCCTTGGTAGCCTCCAGAAGCAATGCAGGCCTGCTGACACCTTGATTCTAGCCCTATGAAACCCATTTTCTGCCTTCTGGCCTCCAGAACTGTCAGATAACAATGTGTGTTCTTTAAAGCCACTAAGTTTGTGTCATGTGTTACAGCAGCCACAGTAGAGGGGCTGTGGCAGAGACAAAGTCAGAGAAGGAGACAGCAACCTTAACTGATGTGGTTAAAATACCTTATTCTAGGGCTGGCCGAGTGGCTCAGTTGGTTAAGAGCTTGCTCAAGAGTGCAAGATGAGCTCTGAGCAACAGCAGTTCGATGCCCAGCCTGAGCTGAGTTGCCACTGAGCTGCCAACAGGTAGCAGGATGGCTCAGCTAAAAGATAAATAAATAAATAAATAAAATACCTTATTCTAGCAAATTTTACAAGAACATCTGTGCACATATTGCTGGGACTCTACCAAAGTGGTGGAAGGGGACAGTGCAAGAGGGGGCCCAGAAGCTCAGACCTCATTGGCTTCAGGGCAAGTCTGTGTCAAATGAGCCCAAAATTAGCAGTTAATCTACATATAGACTCGGTAGCAGGAGAAGTTATCAATTGTTAGCTTTACTTTGCTCATCATCAGTAGAAAAGATCTTTTTAAAAGCATTTTTTCTTGTTATGAAATACGTATATTATAAAAATTTTAGCAGATACAGAAAAGTGCACAGAAGAAAAAAGAAATCCCCTGTAATTTCATTACCCAGAATTAACCACTATTCATGTTTTGAAATATGCACACAGATATATCTTTTTTTTTTCTTTTTTTTTTTTTTGAGGGCAGTGTCACTGACCCTCATATGTGGGACCTGAACCGGGGCTGCTGGCGTCCCAAGCCAGCGCTTAACCATTGCGCCACTCGGCCCACCCGATATATAATTTTTAAGAACAAAACTAGTATTGTACTACTGTATCATAGGTTGACATTCTGTTTTTTATTTACTTATTTTTGAGTATTTATAATCCTGAAAAACATGATTTTTGAATAAATATGTAATATTCTGTGCTGGGTGATTTAGTTGGGCCAAATGTAATCATTAGATGCCAGTTTATTCATAATATTACTGAAAAGTTTTTTTCGTATGAGAAATAATACTATCATAAATGTCCAAGAACATTAGTATTTCTGTGCACGTTTGATTATTTCTGTGTGATGGAATCAAACAAGTGAACACCTGAGTCAAAGGGTGTAAATTTTTTTAAGGTTCCTGAAACTTATTACAATAGCATTTCAGAGGGGCTTGCACTCCCACCCGCACTGTGACAAAGGCCATGTCACCTTACTATTACAGGCACTGAACATCATTATTTGTGGGCTGGGCTTAGTGATTCACTTCCCCAGAAAAAGACATGGGGAAAGAAAAATAGTAACTTGACAATGAAGAAGTGTGGCAGATGCTACCTGTATTAGTCAGGGTCCTCCAGAGAAACAGAACTGATAAGAGATTATATACTGATAATATGAGGTTTATTATAAGGAACTGTGATTGGCTGAGAAGTCTCATGATGGGCTGTCCACAAGCCAGAGACCCAGGAAAGCTGGTGGTGTCTATAGTTCAAAGGCCTGAGAACTGGAGAACGGATGATATAGATTCTAGTCCATGTCCAAAGGCACAGAATCAGGAGCGCCAAGGGCAGAAGATCAACGGCCCAGCTCAGCAGGCAGGCAGAGAACACATTCAGCCTTCCTCCATCTGTTTGCTCTATGTGGGCCCTCAGTGGATTGGATGATGGCCTCCTGCCCTGGGGGACCATCTGCTTTATTCAGCTCACCCATTCAAATGCTCATCTCTTCCAAAAACACCCTCACAGACACACCCACAAATACTGTTTAACCAGCTATCTGGGCATCCTGTGGCCTAGTGAAGTGGACACATAAAATTTATCATCACACCACCTTGGACGAATGATCAAGGTGAACCTTACCAGTGATTAGACATGCTGATGGCACACACCCCAATACAAAGTGATGAGAGGGGCACTTCGCTTCTGTGGTCTTCTTTCCAAAAACCCAAAACCTCAGTTTAGACAAGAGGGAAAACTTAGAGAAACCCAAAATAAAGGAGATCTGATAAAATACCTGACCAGTACTCTTCAAAAGTGCCAAGATCATGTAAAACAAAGAAAGACTGAGAAAACGTCCCAGATCAAAGGAGCCTAGGGAGACATGATGACTACAAGCAATGTGGTTCCACAGGGTGGATCCTGAAATAGAAAAGAACTGATGAAATTTGAATAACGTCTGGAGTTAGTGAATAGCAATGTACTAATATTGGCCTATTTGTTTTGAAAAATGTATCATAATTATATACAATGTACCATGGTTATATAAGTTATGGGTGAGGAGTATATGGGAACTCTCTGTACTTTCCCACTTTTCTATAAATCTTAAAAGTATTCCTAAAAAAAAACTTGTTTAAAAAACCCCAAAACTCCTTGGTGCCCAGAGACTTCGGGCAGAAACTAAGGGGGAGTAATTATTTAATGGTGTAGCATTCCAGTTTAGGAAGATGAAGAAGTTCTGTAGATGGATGGTGCTGATGGTTGCACAACAATGTGAGTATACTTAATGTCACTGAACTATACACTTAGAAATGGTTAAAATAGTAAATTTTATGTGATACAAAAAAAAACAAAAAAAAAAAAAACGCTCTTGGGCCGGCTGAGTGGCGCGTTGGTTAGGAGCTGGCTTGGGACTCCTGGGGCCCCAGTTCAGATCCTACATATGAGGGCCATTGCCCTCTACACCTAAGGTGGTGAACAACAGCTCCACCTGGTTGCCTCTATAGTTAAAATGGCCGGCAACGGTGTGGGCTGCAGCCCCTGCTGCAGTGGGCTGCCCTAGGCACAGTGAGTGGCCGGCAGCCAGCGTGAGCAGCGGGCAGCCAGTGTGAGCAGTGGGCAGCCAGCGTGAGCTGCCGTCCAGAGGCCGGCGATCGATCTGCCTCACCTGGGAAGAGCGCAATGATGATACCAACATGGGCCAGTGAGGTGACGTCCTCCACAACTAGACTGAAGAACAAAAGAACAAAAGGACAGCAACTTGGTCTGTTCTCCTTCCCCAATTCCCCAATAAAATCTTTAAACAAAACAAAACAAAAACACTCTTGATTTTCCCTCAAGAAAACTTCATAGCTCACATCAATCCATCAATAAGTCCTATCCATTCTACCTTTGACAGATCTTTCTAGTCCCATCACTTCTTCCATCCTCCACCATTCCTACCCTGGACCAGGACACGGAAATTTTCTACCCGAACCATAGGCACAGTTCACTAACTGATCTCCCTGCTTCCATTCTCCATGTTATTGATTGTGTTCACACAGACACTATTCCTGCACATCATTCCTTCACTTGAAACCTTCCAACGGCTTCCCACCACACTGAAGAATGATATCCAGAGCTCTATATGATCTGACCGTTAGGTGCCACTTGAACCTTACCTCTGACCACTTTTATTTTCCTTGCTCTGCTCCAGTGTTACCGGACATCCTGATGTTCCTTGAAAATAACAAACTTGTTCTCATGGCTTTGAACACTCTGCCCCCGGAAACTGGCATGACTCACTTCTTCCCGGTCTTTGCAAAAAAGGCAACTACCCAGAGAATATCACCCAGACCATCTGTTCATCCAACCATCTGTTCTCTCCCCTAAACCTGTTTCTTGACCTTCCTTTTCTTTATAATATTATATGTACTAATACAAACACACACAGAATTTTTTTATTGTCCATTTTCCCAAATAGAATATGAGATCCATGCAAGAGGAACCTCATCGGTCTTTTCAAGTCCTACGCCTAGATATAGAAGGCACTTCATGAATATTTCTCAGATAAAGGAATGTGATCAGTTCTTGCTTAAGATATTTCTAGTTCTCTGCAAATAGATCCTGATGCTTTCTTTTAAAACTTATCCCAAGTTTTTTTAAAGAAAGTTTTAGTTACCCCCTGATAATCTAGGATAATCTCCCCATTTTAAAAGCCTTCACTTGATCACATCTGTAGAGTTCCTTTTGCCAAATAAGGTGACATTCACAGGCTCAGGGATGAGGCCATGGACATCTTTGGGGACCACTATTCAGTTTATCATCATAGGCTGGTTTCAAAATTTCTCTTTATATTTGGTTTTCTACAGTTCAAATACGATGTGTATGTGTGTGCACACGTTTGTATGTGAGTGAGTTATGTGTGTGTTTGGTACTTCGCCAATTCATCCAATAATGCTCTTTATAGAAAAATAAAAATAAATACATCTCTCTTTCTCTATTTTTTTTTTGGTCAAGGATCCAATCCAGGGTTATACTTTCTATCTGGGGTCCTGTCTCTTCAGTGTCTCTCCATCTGGAACAGTTCTCCAGCCTTTCTTTGTCTTTCATGACACTGACATTTATATAAGTTCAGTCCAGTCATATTGTAGAACGTCCCTTAGTGTGGGTTTGTCTGATGTTTCCTCATTAGATTCAGGTTATGCACTTTGGCAGGAATGCCACAGAAATCATACTGCTCCTTCTCAGGGCATCCTATCAGGAGGCACATGATGTAAGTCTGTCCCATTACTGCTGATGTTCACTTGGATCATGTGATTAAGGGGGTGTCTGTCACTTTTATAAAATTACTGATTTTCCCTTTTTAATCAATAAACATCTTGTGATTAGAGATTTTGAGGTTATGTAAATCTGTCATCCAATTTTTACCCTCAAGGTAAAGTTTATATTTGGATGTAAACAGATGCATGTAAGTGGATTATTAATTTACCTTTGAATTTAGGCAAACAAAAATATTCACAAACAAGGTAACACAGGTGCCTTCAATTACATTTTCAGATCTGGAAAGCTTAAGTCAATATCATTATATCCATCATGTAAGAAATACAAACAAAAGATAATTTAAAAATATCCCCAGACAAGCCTGGTATCCTCTATGAAGAAAGGTATGCTTACACAGATAGGATGTAAAAAGTTGAACATTAAAAATGACAATGAAATGTTTCACAGTTCTGTTATTCCAACAGTCCCATTCCAACCATGGGATGTTTCACAGAACTGTAGACTGTCTCACCATGGACTCGAGAGCAGACACGAGGAATGTCACCACCATCCTGCTCTCTGAAGACTCCCCTTCTTCCACTGGCAGGGTAGACATTGCCACTTGGGCCATGATCCCTGTGCAAGAAAAGAAAGAAGTAAGTGAGACGTGGAAACCCATCGTGTCCTTCTACATACACATTTAGAGCTGTGAGGGTCCTCACAGAAGTCCTACATCAAATCTTCCTTTAGAGTTGAAGAAATTGACATTTAAAGACATTAAATGATTTGCCCAAGATCTCTGTATGGTAATGCTAACTTTCACATAGTGTATTTTTCATGTCACCTCCTCATAAAATAAATTCAAGTGTTATGCGAGAAGTATGTTGACTACTTCCCAGGTGAGGAAGGGAAGACAATGCACCTTACTGACCCAGTGATGTTTTGTCAGATTTCAGCATGGCAGTGCCCGCTTGTGATATCCAGAGGAACACCACCTTTATTTCACATACACAGAAAACAGGGATAATTGGGTTTGTATATTAAAGATGGGAAGAGAAAATCCCTTCTTTCTTTTCCAAATGTTGCCAAACCCTAAATCAAGTTAGAATTATAAAATTTCTTGCTTTTTCTTCTTTATTTGGTTTCTATGGAACTGTCATGGTGTCAGGTACATGATGGGAGTTGTAGTAAGTACAATGCAAATGAGATTATAATGACATTATAATTAGCTAAAAATCAAAGGCTGGTCATAGAGATCAGCCTAGCTGGATGAAAATGGTTCTTGTTTTTCTTCAGCTGCAGGTGCCAAATACAGTCGTTACTTGTGTAGCCAGTGAGGCACCTCACGTTGTACCCTGGAGCGTTTGTCAATTTCCTAGGCTAGCCATCCTGCCTCACATCCATATGAAATATCCAGAATGAGGAAATCTATAGGGACAGAAAGATCAATGATGGCTTAGGGCTGAAAGGTGAGGTAGCTAAAGGGTACAGAATTTCTTTTTGGGGTGATGAAAATATTCCAAAATTGACTGTAGTGATGACTGCACAACTCTGTGAATACACTAAAAGCCACTGAATTGTATACTTTAATTGGGTGAATTGTGTGGTATGTAAATTTTACCTCAATAAAGCTGTTTTTAAAAATCAAAGGAAATCAAAGGAGGCTGGATGGAGAAAAAGGAAATTAACGCTCAGCGAACACATACTAGGTGCCAGTGCTTTTCTGAACATCCAGATTAATACTCACACATCCTCTAGCCATTCTAACAGATGGGTGGTATTATCACTTTGTAGTTTTAATTTTCATATTCCTAATGACTTGTACATTTCTGTTTTTAAAAATCGTATGGTCGGGCCGGCCGAGTGGCGCATTGGTTGGGTGCTGGTTTTGGGATGCCAGCGGCCCCGGTTCGGATCCCACGTGAGGGCCAGTGACGCTGCCCTCTACAGCTAACAACAGCTCCACCTGGAGCTGGGCTGTGCGAGCCCCGGTGATGGTGTGGGCTGCAGCCCCTGCTGCAGTGGGCTGCCATAGGCTACAGCGAGTGGCTCGCAGCCAGCGTGAGTGGCTGGCAGCCAAGCATGAGCTGCCAATAGCCGCGGTGAGCGACATCCAGAGGCCGGCAACCGATCTGCCTCGTCCGGGAGGAGCGCAATGACGATACCAACAGTGAAGCGACGTCCTCCGCAGCTAAACTGAAGAACAAAAAAAAAGACAGCAACTTTTCTGTTCCCCTTCCCCGATTCCCCAATGCTGTTCCCCTCCGCCAATTCCCCAATAAAATCTTTAAAAAACAAAAAAAAAAATCGTATGGTCAATACTATGTAATTCCTTTTAGGAAAATTAGTATCTAGAATGTCTCATGAAGAATTCAGATTAGGGCCGGCCGAGTGGCGCGTTGGTTAATCACTGGCTTGGGAAGCCAGCGGCCCCAGTTCAGGTCCCACATATGAAGGCCAGTGACACCGCCCTCAAAAAAAAATAAAAAAATTTTCAGATTAAATAATTTCACATGAAAGGCACAACTTGAAGTGATTTTTATTTTAGGCAAACCCCAGAAAGGGGAGGAAGCTTGATCAGGGTTGTACACATGATTCATGGTGGAACAGGGGTTGGGACCACATTGGAGGCACAAGCAAACTGAAGACCACTTGGAGTCTAGATGAAGGACCTTGTGGTGGTAGGTGCCCCAGAATTAGAAGGACCACACGTCCTGGACCAGGACAGTCCTAGTTCACCCTGCCTTACTGGTGAAATTAGTAATAATTCTCCCTTCACTCAAGTGCCTGGGGGATACATTATAAAATGTTTCCATGTGGGTGGTTTGTGAAATGAAAAACCATCACTAGGACATGACGTTGTGCATCCCTCAAACAACCTTCAAGTTCAGAGATCTCTCGATGAAGCAGACCAAAAAGCAATCTAAGGATTATTCACTCTTCCTTTTAATTAAAGGAACAAGTTTTTATTATAAAAATCTGAACCCTTCCAACTGATGTAAACTAAATCCTCGTTTGGATTATGTTTCATATCTTTGATTATTAAAGGTGAAATACCTATTCAAGTTATAGAATATTTTTTAAGTTAAGGCAAAATTTACATATAGTAAGTTCATCTTCATTATTGTACAGTTTTATATGTTTTAACAAATATAAAGTCTGTAAGCAACACTAAAATCAAGGTATAGGACAGAAAGTTCCATCACCCCCCAAATTCCTCCATACCCCTTTGTAGTCAATCCACACCCTGAACCCCAATCACTGGTCATAACTCATCTGTTTTCTGTCCGTGTTGTTTTGCCTAATCCAGAATGTCATATAAATGGAATCCCATGCTGTGTTGTTCAGTGTATCAGTAGTTTATTCTTTTTATTACCGAGTATTCCATTGCAGGAATGTAACACAGTTTATTTATCGTTTTACCAGTTAAAGAACTTTTGGGTTGTTGGCAGTTTTTTTTTTGTTTTTTTTTGTTTGTTTTTTAAAGATTTTTATTGGGGATTTGGGGAAGGGGAACAGTGTTGGGGAACCGGGGAAGGGGAACAGAGAAGTTGCTGTCCTTTTGTTCTTCAGTCTAGTTGTGGAGGGCATTGCTTCACTGGCCCCATGTTGGTATTGTCATTGTGCTCTTGCCGGGTGAGGCAGATCGGTCGCCGGCCTCTGCACGGCCACTCACGGCAGCTCTTGGCAGCGCACACCAGCTGCAGGCCGCTCACGCCAGCTGCTGGACACTCACTGTAGCCTATGGCAGCCCACTGCAGCAGGGGCTGCAGCTATGCCATCATGGGCGACTCACAGCAGCCCAGCTCCAGGTGGAGCTGTTGTTCACCATCTTAGCTGTAGAGGACAGTGTCACTGGCCCTCATATGGGGAATCCGAACCGGGGCCACTGGCATCCCAAGCCAGCTCTTAACCAATGCACCACTCGGCCAGCCCTGTTTGCAGTTTTTTTGATGATTATGAATAAAGTCACTATGACCATTCACACATAGGCTTTTGTGTCAACCGAAAGTTTCATTTCTCTTTGTCAATACCTAAAAGTGGGATTACTGGGTCATACCTTAAGATTTTGTTTTTAACTTTAGAAGAAAGTACCAAACTATTCTCCAAAGTGGCTGCACCATTTTGTGTTCCTACCACTAATACATGAGAATTCCAGTTGCTTTGCATCTTTTTCAACACATGGTATTGTCAGCTTTAAAAAAAACAACTTTAGCCATTCTAACAGGTGGGTAGTATTACCACTTTGTAGTTTTTTTTTGTTGTTGTTGTTGTTTTTTTTAAAGATTTTATTGGGGAATTGGTGGAGGGGAACAGCGTTGGGGAATCGGGGAAGGGGAACAGACAAGTCGCTGTCTTCCTGTTCTTCAGTTTAGTTGTGGAGGATGTTGCTTCACTGTTGGTATCGTCATTGCGCTCTTCCCGGACGAGGCAGATCGGTCGCTGGCCTCTGGATGTCGCTCACGGCGGCTATTGGCAGCTCACGCTTGGCTGCCAGCCGCTCACGCTGGCTGCGGGCCACTCACTGTAGCCTATGGCAGCCCACTGCAGCAGGGGCTGCAGCCCACACCATCACCGGGGCTCGCACAGCCCAGCTCCAGGTGGAGCTGTTCTTAGCTGTAGAGGGCAGCGTCACTGGCCCTCATGTGGGATCCGAACCGGGGCCGCTGGCATCCCAAAACCAGCGCTTAACCAATGCACCACTCGGCCGGCCACCACTTTGTAGTTTTAATTTTCATATTCCTAATGATTTGTACATTTCTATTTTTAAAAATTGTATGTTCAATACTATGTAATTCCTTTTGGGAAAATCAGTTCTAGAATGTTTCATCAAGAATTCAGATTAGGGGACTGCCAAGTGGCACATTGGTTAGGAGTTGGCTTGGGACACCAGCTCTGAGCAGCAAGACCCAGGTTTGGATCCCACATGAGGGCCAGTGAAGCTGCGCCCTCTAGAGCTAAGATGGTGAACAACAGCTCAACCTGGAGCTGGGCTCCCGTGAGTAGCCAGCAACGGCGTAGACTGCAGACCCCGCTGCAGTGGGCTGCCATGAGCTACCGTGAGTGGTTGGCAGCCAGCGTGAGTGGCCAGCGCTGACGTGAGCTGCTGTGAGCCACTGTGAGTGGCTGTCCAATGACCAGTGACAGATCTGCCTCATCCGGGAAGAGAACAATGATCACAATACCAACATGGGCCAGTGAAGCGACGTCTTCCATAATCAGACTGAAGAACAAAAAGGATAGCAACTTATCTGTTCCCCTTCTCCGATTCCCCAACACTGTTCCTCTCCCCCAATTTCCCAATAAAATCTTTAAGAAAAAAAAGAATTCAGATTAGGCCTTTCGAGCTTCCTTTGCTTGGCCCACTCCAAACTCTTTGGCGTGTACTTTCTCTTTTAATAATGGTCCTTGAGCCTTTCTCTACTGCTCGGGCCTGCTTCTATTTCTTTGAAATGTATTTTTTCTTCTAATAAACTGTCCTTTTCTGCAACTTTACCTCTCTGGTCTGTGTCTCCATTCTTCGGTTCCAGGAGACCACGATCCTGGTCCACCCATAATCACACACATCAAAAAATCCTGCTTCAGGGGTGGGCCAAGTGGTTCAGTTGGTTAAGAGCATGAGCTCTGAGCAACAGGGTCACCGGTCGGATTCCCACATGGGTCAGTGACGCTGCACCCCAAGCTGAGTTGCCACTGGGCTGCCAAGTAGCAGGATAGCT
Organism: Aselliscus stoliczkanus; assembly: GCA_033961575.1. Classification (NCBI taxonomy): domain Eukaryota; kingdom Metazoa; phylum Chordata; class Mammalia; order Chiroptera; family Hipposideridae; genus Aselliscus; species Aselliscus stoliczkanus. Next base: position 15,401,974 of record CM066728.1, on the reverse strand, counting down.
CAGCTGGTGAGAGCACGTGCTCCTAACAACAAGGTTGCAGGTTCAACTCCCATATAGGATGGTGGCTACGCCCACCCACAACTAAGATTGAACATGGCACCTTGAGCTGAGCTGCCCTGAGCTGCCAACGGGCTGTGGGTTTGCTCAGTGGTTACAGCGTGTGCACTTAGCAACAAGGTTTCCGGTTTGACTCCCGCATGGGAATGTGGGCTATGTCCACCTGCAACTAAGATTGAATGTGGCACCTTGAGCTGAGCAGCATGGGCGGCTGGATGGTGTCTGGGCTTGGAGCTGAGCTAGCTGCACCCTCCACAACTAAAATAGAAGGACAACAACTTGGCTGTTTCTCTTCCCCAATTCCCCAATAAAATAAAATAAATAAAATTAAATAAAATTAATTCAGATTAAATAATTTCACGTGAAAGGCACAACTTAAAATCATTTTTATTTTATGCAAAATATGTCCATTGAGTTTTCACTTCAATTTCTTGTCTGTAGTTTTAGAAATCAAATGCATTACTTGGTTGAAATATTAAAATTATTTTCCATGGAAGTTATAGAAATCTCATGAAGATTTTAAAATAGATTTTAAATATATTGAACATGTTTTCAACTTTATCTAAAATAAGGCAAACGTTTGTTTTAAAAAAGGATTAATGTGAGTAAATTTGCACTGGTCTAAAGATATACTTGCAACCAAAGCTCTTTAATATGTTACTGCTATTGAAAGTTATGGCTAAGAAACTGATATTCTTGACCGTTATCTTTCAGAGTAAACTACCTCAAACACTGTTTAAAAAAAAAGAAAAGGACAAAGTCTCATACAGCAGAGTCCTATTTACAATGGAAGTAGGTATGCCCAAAGGTAAATTCAAGCATGGTCAAAATTATCCAAAGGAGCAGGAAATGTCTGTCTCAGAATATTTTTCTTCTATGATTTCTTTAATTTTCAGTGATGAGGCAGAAAAAGAGTAATGACAGTGGGCCTATGGGGGACTGCTCAGGCCTATATCCCCCTCTCCAGGGACCGCCCAAACTCAGCCCCTAGAGATAAATGTTCCAGTCAAAACATTTTAGAAAAAGTAGATAAGACCCAACCAGAAAAACCAAGTTTTTGAAGCCTGCACAGATTGCTAAAGCCTGCCCCCAGCGTGAACTCCAGCCTCAGTATAATACAATTAGACTAAAATGAACATTAAGGCGTGGCCCCCTGTTGGTTTTTCTGTATACATTATGGATGACAGCATGTGCAGAAAGAAACTAGCTATATAACCTGCACATGTCAATCAAATGACCTCAGAGGGATGGCACATCTCCTGCTATAAGAAAATTTACCTGTCCTTTCCTATACAAGAAAAAGCTAACCTAAAGTTTTGTGCAGCTGTCCACTCTAAGACTCTGCTCCGGCAACACACCACTGCTGGTGCCTCTCCTTACTACCTGGCTGCCACTGGCTTCCTAACTGTCATAAAACCTTTCCTTGTTCTCCTACTTTTATGAGTCTTGTGAATTCTTTCACCTTCTGTAAATGACCAGGGGATAATTCCACACCAGAACATCTAGGGAGAGGCTTTTCTAGCTCTTCATCAGCAGACGCAACTTTGCCAACATTGCATTTTTTCAGGTAAGTAGTTCTGAAATACAGGTCTCATCGCCAATTTGTTGCAACAATGTTGCTAACCGTTTTTTATTATCAGAAGGATTATTTATTATGAATTTGTACCACTGGACAGTTAACCAAATTTACCATTTGGAAGTGCTGAAAAGGTTGCGTGAAAAAGTTAGACAACCTGAACTTTTCGTCAACAGTTCGTGGCTCTTGCATCATGACAATGCACCAGCTCACACAGCACTGTCTGTGAGCGAGTTTTTAGCCAGTAAACAAACAACTGTATTGGAATATCCTCCCTACTCACCTGATCTGGCCCGCAATGACTTTTTTCTTTACCCGAAGATAAAAGAAATATTGAAAGGAAGACATTTTGATGACATTCAGGACATCAATGGTAATACGATGACAGCTCTGATGGCCATTCCAGAAAAAGAGTTCCACAATTGCTTTGAAGGGTGGACTAGGCACTGGCATTGGTGCATAGCTTCCCAAGGGGAGTACTTTGAAGGTGACCATAGTGATATTCAGCAATGAGGTATGTAGCACTTTTCCTAGGATGAGTTCACGATCTTAATTATTGGACCTCATATGTCAGCCACCCTTGCTGGTTCTGAGTTGTCTATCAGCAGGCCACTGCTCTTTTTGGTCATAGGGGTTCCCTTTCTCTTAGAATTTTGCCATTGATTGATATGTCTTTATAGTTAATGTCTTCCAGCCATAACCCATTGATTGATATGTCTTTATAGTTAATGTCTTCCAGCTATAACTTGAATACTTTCCAGCCTCTCTAAATCTTACTGTGGCAGGGTCGATAGCCTAGGAAATTGACAACGCCCTCCAGGTAATGCATCTCACCGGTTACACCAGTCACAAGTGACTATATATGGCACCTGCAGCTGGAGAAGAACAAGAACCAGTTTCACCCAGCAATGCTGATCCCTATGATGGAACATGACCTTCAGCTAATTTTAATGTCATTATAATATCATTTGCATTGCAGTTAGTATGACTCCCATCATTCATCTGACACTATGACAGTTCTGGAAGAGCCAAATAAGGAAGAAAAAGTGGGAAACTGAAGATCCCACTTACTGGGAAGAAACTGACAAGCCATGTCAAAAGGATGTTACCAAATCCTGCCCCCAGGAGGTACAAATACACCTGGTCAGGACTTCCTCCTTGTGACTCAATCTCTGAGTTCTCCGGCAATTCCATCTCAAGTGGGTACTTTCATTTTAATAAACTCCCTGTGCATTCTTGCATCTGTCTCACTCTTGAATTCTTTCTCATGTGGAGACAAGAACCTGATCACTGCTGCATGAACCTCCAGTGACATTATCACACACTTGTCTGAGAACCAAGCAATTACTGGAACACTCGATGCCACAGTTTGATGACTCTTGTGTTGATGGCATGAATACTGGATGCATTGTGACCACACTTCTAATTGTGACCTCTCACTAAGTCCCATAAGCCATTTTTCCCAGCAGTGTTGACATAGATCATTGTTTCTGACATTATTCATCCAACAAAGTTTAGGGGCCTGATGTATAAAAATGTACATGTTTAGATTCACATGTGAGGTTGTGAGATGCTCATCTGAGAGGTTCTACAAAACTGAGACCATGTAAGGGAATCACATGTTCCAGGCTCCCATCTCATGTGCAGTCCTAAATAATTTGCTCCTATACTGGAATGGCAGAAGTGCCTGAAATATTTAAATGAGTATTTGTCTCATTTCATTTTTGCAGCTCAACCATGTTTAAACTCTCGTAAGCTGAACATATGTATGGTGTGACTCCATTGTATCTATTATTTCACACAATTCTTTTCTTAGAGAAAATTTCAAGTCTTCCTCTAAAACACAAAAGTAAATTGCTTGATCCACATCTGTTAGTACCAGTGGTAAAGATTTTGTTTTTGTTAATTACCACAGTAATCCCTAAGAGGGCTGTAATATCAAAACACTGGTTTTCAACACATCGTAAAATAAAAGGCTGAAAGAAACTAGGTGGAGCTCAAAAAGGTTACCAATTGATATCAACTGTGCTACCAGCAATAATAAAAAAATAAATGTTTCGTAATTATTGCTTTGTTTGCATCCTTAACAACAAATGGGGGCAGGAACCTCCTCTTTCATATTTTATGATTTAGAAGACACTATGCATTTAAAATAATAAAACATGATTGTAAGCTAAGATGGGATTTCCCATCCTGAGAACATTTCTCAGAGAAAAAAGTCCTTACATTCTAATAAAGCTAAAAATCCTTGACAATGAGAGTAAAATCTCCCAAAGTCTACATAGTAATTAACTTTTCTACTCAAATCTAAAGCACCAACAACATTCATTTAGATCACAGATTTTATATAATATTTTTTTTGCTCTTTCATAACTGGACATGCAAACTAAAAAAACTCTCAAATCTCATATATTGGGTTGTCGGAAAAGTCATAATGTATTTTTTCTGTTTTTCATTGCAAAAATGCGTCATGACTTTTCCGACAACCCAATAGTTTTCCCAGCAATCCTTGAAGACTTTCTCACCTTTTCAATATTTTACTAATGAAAAACAAAACTTCTAGAACAGGGATCAATAATCTGTGGTCTGTGGTCAAATTCAGAGTGCTACCTATTTTGGTAAATAACGTTATTAGAACACAGCCACCCTCATTTGTTTTCATCTTGTCCATGGCTGCTTTCCTGCAAAGGCAGGGTTATATGCAAGTGACAGAGATCACATGTCCCCAAAGCTGAAAATATTTATTTTCTGGCCCTTTACAGAAAAAATTTGCCCATCCCTGATCTAGAATTCACGTCGATCACTTACAATTTTCATCATTTGGAATGTCATCCACTCCATTTATCAAACCTCTGAAATCTTGAAATAGAGGCCTGGTTTATTTTTTAAAGTTTCTAGGTTTTTCTTTCTAAAGGTTAATTTTTCAGATCTGTGAGACCTTTATTTTAATTAAGAAGTTCCTAAGGTGCCACCTTCTGCACAACTCAGCCCCGGCCTACAGCAAATAGAAACTACAAACTCAAGTGTAACCTAGTCAGCGTTCAACAGAGATGTATTGAGGTGGTCAAAAGATACAAACTTCCAGTTTAAAATAAATCAGTCCTGGGGATGTAATGTACAGCATGGTGACTATAGTTAACAATACCATATTGTATATTTGAAAGTTGCTAAGAGAGTACATCTTTTTTTCTTTTTTTTTTTTTTTTTTTTAGCTGAGCTATCCTGCTACCTGTTGGCAGCTTAGCGGCAGCTCAGCTCAGGCTGGGCATCAAACTGCTGTTGCTCAGAGCGCAGCTCACACTCTTGAGCGAACTCTTAACCAACTGAGCCACTCAGCTGGCCCTGAGAGTATGTCTTAAAAGTTCTTATCACAAGAAAAAAAAACGTAACTATGTGAGGTGATGGATATTGACTAAATTTATTATGGCGATCATTTCACAGTATATACATATATCAAATTGCTATGGTGTACACCTAAAACAAATATAATGTTATATGTCAATTATGTGTCAATAAAACTGGAATTTAAAAAATATATGTAACAAAGTTCAAGAAAACAAAGTATTCTATTATGGAATGATCAATGAGTTATAGAAGAGAGCCAGAATAACATGTCTTCTCAAAAAAATTTAAATGATTCACAAATAGTCAAGAACTTTAGCTTAGCCAAATAACTGAATAAAAATTAAAACAACAAACACAAAAATGTAATGAGCACCTGCTATGTGAAAACATACACTGCTGGCAGTAGAAAACAAAGATGAATAAAACCCTCTTCCTATGCTCTCAAGTGAGACATACCTAAAACGAACCTAGCAGAATAGCAGGTAATAAAAGCAAAACGAAAGCCAGACACCCTTGAAATGGTCCTGGGTGTATGGGAACACAAAGTCAACAACTGGGGGGATGACAGCGTGCAGGCACATGAGCAAGTTCTGCAGCCTGAGAATAAGGAAAGAGATGTCCAGGTTGAAGGTGTAGGCAAAGACCCGGAACTTTGGGCAGCAAACATCGGGGGCTACACACACAACAGGCAGGCAGGAAGAAGTGTGTCCCACTCCAAATCACCCTGGCGGATTATCACTTGCTGCAGCTGGTGCCTAACTCTGTGTCCACTAAAGGCAAGGTGGCAAGTCACACAGATCAAGTCTCCCTCTCTAGGTGGAAAAGAGGAGAAAGGCTGCTCAAGTCGTTGGTTGCAGCTCTGAGCAATGTCAGATCTTTTCTCTAGATATGTTTACTTCAAATTACCAGCACAAAACCAAACTGTGAAAAATTTACCCCATAAAACACAAAGCTTGGCCCAGCAATTCCACTCCTTGGCATATACCCGAGAGCTGAAAACATATATGCACACAAAAACAGGCTCATTGCAGCATGATTCACAATAGCCAAAAAGCGGAAACAACCCAAGTCGCCATAAATTGATGGATAATGAAAATGTGGTTTACCCATATAATGATTATTCAGCCATAAAAAAGAATGAAAGAAGCCAGAACCAAAAGACTCCTTATTTCATCTACAGGAACTGTCCAGAATAGGCAGAGCCACTCAGACAGAAAGTGCACACCAACTGCCAAGGTTGGGGTGGCAAGTGGGGAATGATTGCCTAATGTATATGTGGTTCCTTTTTGGATGATGAAAATGTTCTGGAATTAGATAGTGGTGACGTTTGCAAAACTCTGTGAATACATTCAAAACCACTTTGAAAGGGTAACTTTTAGGGCGTATCTCAATAAAGCTGTTATTCAACAGCGAAGCTTGGGTTTGAAGGCCGCAAAATACAGCCATGCTGCCTTTTTCCCCCCTTTATCTCTAAATCATAATAGTTTGGACTGCAATCCCTGGCTAGAGGCTCTTCTTAGGGCCTCTGCATTGGTTTTCTGCCAACCAGCCGCAGGAGGCTGCAAGGCTGACCGCACCCGCGACAAAACCCAAGCTGATGGCTACTCGGTAACGCACGGGAGGGGCATTGTTGGGGAACCTCCGCGGAGGAGCCGGGAGCAGTTACCAGGGAACTGCGGCGCCTCACCTAACCAATCAGGCACTCCGCACACAGCGCCGAGGCAATGCGTACGTCAGGCGGAGCGTGACCTCACGCGCACCGGACCGCAGACAGCCCAGAGTCCGCAGCATCCTCCCCAACGCCCCGCGCAGCCAATCAGAAAGCAGAAGGATGCGCGTTCCGTGCGTGCGACCGTTGCCCACACGGCCGGGCTTCCCTGCCCCACCCCCACTCCTGGGGCCCTGCCCGCGGGCAACCGGATTCGGGGATCCGCCGAGCCGGCGAGGAAAGGGGCGCTTCCCTTCGTGCGCCTCGGCGGGCGGCCTCCCCGAGCTTTCCCTTCGCCAGGCCCGTGGGAGGAGAAAGTTCCAAGAAAAGCACCCGCTCTTAATGGCGGCGGGGGCGGGGTACGCACCTGAGGTCCCCGTTAGCGGGCAACGACCGCCTGACCGCGGGGTCTAAGGTCTGGGCCGCCGGGGTGCGGCCAGCGGCCGGGGGCAGCAGCCGGGACGGCGAAGGCGCGGGGGCGCGGCGTGTGGGCGGCGGCCTAGGCCCTGCTCCCCACCATCCCTCCTTTTTCTCTTTTTCCTTTTTTTTTTTTTTTTTTTTTTTTGGCTTCCTGGAAGGCAGCCTCAACTCGTGTGTCCGCAGCGCCCCAAGTGGGAGCTGCCGTTTCCGGTGCTATCTGATTCAGGGCGGCTGTCGGGTGTTTGGAGGCCCTCAGTCCCACGCCGCTGCAGGCCGGACAAGCGCATCCATCTCCAGCTGATGCGCGACTGACAGGTGCCGGGTCTCATCCCTGGACACCGCCCCCAAACGTGGACGTGCTTTCTTGCTCTTAACATACTTTTGCATGATTGCAATTCGTAGCTTTAGAGCGGCGAGGTCATAACTCACCGCTCTGAAATGACCGGTGAGACTGCCTGAAGCTCGTCGAGTTACTTACTATAAACTAAGCGTGTTCTGACATTTCCTTGGGTCGGTGACATAGCCAACCAGTCATGAACTGTCCATCAGATACCATGGTGACATTGAAGCAAACAGTCAAATGTTACAGTAGTGTTATGTAAGTTGCAGTTAATATTTATTTTAAATATGCGAAAAGAATAACTAGGGTAACAGAAACCATTTACCCAGCGCTCAGGTTGAAGACAATATGCCTTACTTCGTATTTTAAAGAAATATTATACATTTGAGGGCACCGTTCTCATTCCTCTGTCTTTCCTTGACAAGAGGTAACTGCTGTCTTGAAGTTAATGTGTTAACTTCATTTAACACACGTTTTATTTTGCAAAAAGACAAGTGTCCCAAATTTGCTGACATTTTTCCTCAGGGTACTATCAAGTGTAGCTTCCTAGCCGATGCTATTTAAAAACAAATCTGTCCTTTCAAGGTAAAGATAATTTAAACAATTAGTTGAGAAAGTACCAGCTTTTTTTTTTAATTTTATTGTTTAATTATTATTTTTTTTGAGGGCAGTGTCACTGGCCCTCATATGTGGGACCCGAACCAGGGTCGCTGGCTTCCCAAGCCAGCGCTTAACCACCACCCCACTCTGCCGGCCCAAGTACCTGCTTTTTTGACATTTAAAAAAGAAAGGTTTGAAAATACTTCCATTCTGTTATGGTTGATTCTCTTTTTCAGAGAAGTTATGTTCTATAAAGTAGTGGCAAATGCTGACTTAGCAAGACTGAACCACTGCCACTAGGGGAAAACCAAGGTTAGGTTTCTGCCAGCCTCTGATCATTACATTTTGGGACCCTATAATACATGTCTTTGTTTTATGTGTGTTTCTGTTTAAAGATACCTTACTTAATATGTATGGTTGATTCGTTAGTTGAACTCACGGCCGATAGCATTGTAACTCATTGCTAAGGAAGCTTATCTAACAGGCATTTTCTACATATAATAAGACATATCATAGCCTTGTGCTTAGGATCACTAGACAGCACTTCAGCGCTATGCTTGAGGGGTATTTTAAACAGCAAAACCAACAAAAAGCACAAAAATGTGAAGAGTATAGCATTACACAGACAGGGAAAAGGATCCTTGTTTATAGTGCAGTAGATGAAATAAAAGATGGTTGCTTTGTTTTTACCTCAGCTGGGAATGTGAGCAGCAGGCAACTCAAATTTTTTGCCACTCTACACGTGTCTGCAAAAGACGAGGGAAAGTACCATGAGTGTGGTTCTGGGTTTATCTATAAACTTTAATGAGTAGGTAAATTTACAAATATGAAATTTCTCTCCTCTTATTCTTTCTTGGACCCATTACAATTAACACGTATCACTCCAGTAATGTCGCGTCTCTGCACCGCTGGGTCTAGCTTCCTGGAGAGGACCAGCGGGGACTCAGAAAAAGAAATAAAGAGCAAGAGACAGGGATAGTGTAAAAAGCAATGTGAGCCAGGGGACTCTGTCGGATGGACAAGAGCCCTGAATCTGGTCTGCTTTCAGCATTTATTGAGTACAAACGGGAAGGGGCTTTGCTCTTCCCCAGGTCTGTGAATCACGTGCGTCATCCAAAACTTTAGCCAAATCTCCCTATGCCTCGCAGAACACCTCAGCTGAAAGACCCTTGAGCAATACAACATTGCCTCCTCTGGGGATAGATAATGGTTCACTATGAGACTTAGAGGCAAGAATGCAAGGAGGACTGCTGTTATCTTCTGAGGAAGATTTCTGTCTTCTTAGGCAGGCTGTCAGCTCTGCAGATAAGGGTTCACAGGCCCTTAGGCCCCACATGCCTCACCTCCTTGATTCCTCCCAGGGTACCCAAGGACAGCACCTGGCTTAGGCCGCCCTAATGCGTATATTTAGGGTCTTTGCCCGTCATTGGCTGACCCGCCCTCTCTCTTAGGGTTCCATGGGGTTTTGCCATAAACATAGTGAATATCCTGTCCCCATCAAGCCCTGCTGTTATGGGCAAATGCAGGGAGGCAGACAGCGAGGCTGCTGTGAGGCCACACAGTAACACTAATTTTGCCCAAGGTCACAAGTGACCTCTGAATTGCTAAGTCCTATAGTCATTTTTCAGTTCATCAATTACTTGATCCATCAGCATTTGACATAACCAATCGCTACTGGCCTTCTAAGAAACCACATTTGGCTCTTGTTCTGCCTACTTTTCTGGCTGTTTTCCTCAGTCTGTTGCAGGTCCTTCTTTATTTTTCCAACCTTTTCATAGAGCAGTAACTCAGGGTTTAGGTTTGGATCTCTTTCCTGTCTGCTCTCACTCCTTGAATGGCCTCTTCCAGACTTGGGGCCTCAAATACCATTGATACAATTATTATTCTCAAGTATGTATCTCCAGCCCAGACCCTTTACCCCAACTCCAATCTATATTCTGCCTACTTTGAAATCTTCACTTGGAGGATAAACTGGCATCTCAAGCATAACATACTCCACCGTTCCTCCTGCAGTCTTGTTCCCTTTCTCAATTAACAAAACTCCGTTCTTCCAGTTTCTCAGGCCTAAACCTTAGAAGATCCTTCACAAGGTCTGACAATTTAAGTTCACAAACTCACCCTAGTGAGTTGCTACATACCTCATTGCTGAATATCACCTTCAAAGTACTCTCCCATTGGTAAGCTATGCAGCGATGCCAGTGCCTAGTCCACCCTTCAAAGCAATTTTGGAACTCTTTCTGGAATGGCCATCAGAGCTATTGTCGTATTACACTTGATGTCCTGAATGTCATCAAAATGTCTTTCTTCCAATATTTCCTTTATCTTCATGTAAAGAAAGAAGCCATTGGGGGCCAGATCAGATGAGTAAGAAGGGTGTTCCAATACAGTTATTTGTTTACTGGCTAAAAACTCCCTCACAGACAGTGCTGTGTGAGCTGGTACATTGTCATGATGCACGAGCTCCTTCAGGACCATTTTTGCACACACCTTTCTCATGCCAAGATTTTCAGTTAAGGTTTTCCTAACTGTTTCTCTATAGGTATTTACTTGTTTTGCTATGCTTCTCACAATCAGCTGACAATTTTGACGCACAATTCGACGAATTTTGCAATGTTTTTGTCAGTTCTGCTCATTACTGGCCGCCCTGACCTCTCTTCATCAGTGACACATTCTCTCCCCTCAGAGAAATATTTAACCCATTTGTACACTGCCATATTCTTCATAGCATTATCTCCATAAAGTTGGACTAACGTGTCCCTGATTTCACTTCTACTCTTGCCAAGTTTAACAAGAAATTTAATGTTTGTTCATTGCTCTAATTCAAGCTCAGACATTCTCCTGATGGCACAAAAACATGCAACAACAATAATGAACACCACTCAGCAAGACTCTGCTACATGTCAACACTAACACAGCTGTGAGACACTGATATACCAAGGTTATGAAACCTTACTGAGCTGTTTGTACAGTGCTGCCAATGTAAGTGCACAGTGGTTGTCAGACCTCGTATATGTTTAGTTACACAAATACCATTGTGTTATAGTTGCCTTCAATATTCAGTACAGTAACATGCTGTATAGGTTTGTAGCCTAGGAGCAATAGACTATAACATATAGCCTAGGGGTGTAGCAGGCTAGACCATCCACGTTTTTGTAAGTGCACTCTGTGATGTTCCCACAATGATGAAATCACCTAACATCACATTTCTCAGAATGTCTCTCCATAGTTAAGTGGTGCATAAGTGTATTTCTTTGTGGTTACCATGGGGATTACATTTCATTTAACATCTTAGAGTTATAACACTCCAATTTAAACTTATACCAGCTTAACTTCAATAGGATACAAAACGCTGCTCTTTTCCAACTCTGTCCCCATCACTTTCAGCTGCTGATGTCACAAAAAACACATCTTTACATATTGTGTGCCCCAAAGCACAATCTAATAATTTTTTTTGGTAAGATTTTATTGGGGAACTGGGGGAGGGAACAGTGTTGGGGAATCAGAGAAGGGGAACAGACAAGTTTCTGTCCTTTTGTTCTTCAATCTAGTTGTGGAGGACGTCGCTTCACTGGCCCATGTTGGTAATGTGATCATTGCACTCTTCCCAGCTGAGGCAGATTGGTCGCCAGCCATTGGATGGCTACTCACGGTGGCTCATGGCTGCTCACCTCAGCTGCCAGCCACTCACGGTAGCTTATGGCAGCCCACTGCAGCCCCACTGCAGTCTATGGCATCGCAGGAGACACAAGGGAGCCCAGCTCCAGGTCAAGCTGTTGTTCATCATCTTAGCTATAGAGGGCGCAGCATCACTGGCCCTCATATGGGATCTGAACCAGGGCCCTGCTGCTCAGAGCTCTTGCTCCCAAGCCAACCCTTAACTAATGAGCCACTCAGCTGGCCCACAATCTAATAATTCTTTTAAATGCATTATGCTCTTAAATTATGTAGAAAACAAGATTTGGAGTTACAAATCAAAGTTATAATAATACTACCTTTTAGACTATTTTTTTCTTTAAATGTATTAGTCTCTTAAATTATGTAAAAAACAAAATGAGCAGTTACAAACCATTGTTACAATAATACTAGCTTCTGTAATTGTCCATTTATTTACCTTCATTGAGATCTTTAATTCTCCATATGGCTTCAAGTTATTGTCTAATATCCTTCCATTTCAGCTTACAGGACACACTTGAGCATTTCTTGCAGGGCAAGTGTAGTGGTAACAAACTCCCTCCTTTTGTTTATTTTCAACAAGGGTGCCAAGATAATACAATAGGGAAAGACAGTGTGTTCAACAAGTGGTGCTGGGAAAACTGGATATCCCCATGCAAAATAATAAAGTTGGACTGTTACCTTACAATATATACAAAAAGTAATGCAAAATGAATCAAAGACCTAAACATAGAGCTAAAACTATAACATTCTTCAAGAAAACAGGGGAAAGCTTTGGACATTGGATTTGGCATAGATAAATGGAACTTCAAAATAAACACTTTTGTGCATCAAAGGACTCTTAGAGTGAAAAGGCTACCCATGGAATAGAAATATTTGCAAATCATATATTTGATAAGGGATTAATATCCAGACTATGTAAAAAACTCCTATAACTCAACAACAACAACAGAAACACACAACCCAATTCAAAAATGGGCAAGAAAATGTAATAGCCCTTTCTCAAAGGAAGGCATATAAATGGCCAACAGGCACATGGCAAAATGCACAATGTTGTTAGTCATTAGGGAAGTACAAATCAAAATCACAATGAAATATCACTTCACACCCATTAGAACATTTATTCTTAAAAAAAAAAAAAACAACAGAAAATAGTATGTTGGTGACAATATGGAGACGTTGGAACCGTTGTGCATTGCTGGTGGGAATGAAAGTAGTGTAGCTGCTGTGGAGACTATTTTGGTAGTTCCTGGAAAGATTAAACATAGAATTACCACCTGATCCAACAATTCCACTCCTGGGTGTGTAGCCAAAACAATTGAAAGCAGAGACTCAGATACTTCCACAGTAATGTTCATTGTAGCGTTATTCACAACAGCAAAGGTGGAAATAACCCAAGTGTCCATGAGCACATGAATAGGTGAATAAATGGTGTATACATATGATGGGGTAGCATTAGGCCATAAAAAGAAATGGAATTCTGATAAATGCTACCACATGATGAACCTTGAAGATATTATGCTAATTAAAATAATCCAGACACAAAGGACAAATATGATTCCACTTACATGGGTACTTAGAATAGGTAAATTCAAAATTCAAGACAGAAAGTAGATAAGAGGCTACCCGCAACAGGGTGGAAGGAAAGAATGGGTATTTATTACTTAATGATTACAAAGTCTCTGTTAGGGTTCATGAAAAAGTTTTGTATATGGAAGTAGTGATGGCTACATAACATTGTCAATATACATAATGCCATACTGAATCATACATTGAAGAATTGTTACAATGATAAATTTTGTCTGACAAGATTGTGAACTTGTTACAACAATGTTGCTAACCTTTTTTTATATATATATCAGAGGGATTATTCATTATGAATTTGTACCAACTGGACAGTTAACCAAGTTTACTATTTGGAAATGCTGAAAAGGCTGTGTGAAAAAGTCAGATGACCTGAACAATTCATGGCTCTTGCATTGTGATAATGCACCAGCTCACACGACAACACTGTTGGTGAGGGGTTTTTTAGCCAGTAAACAAAAAACTGTGTTGGATCACCCTCCCTACTCACCTGACCTGGCCCCCAGTGACTTCTTTCTTTACCTGAAGATAAAGGAAATCTTGAAAGGAAGATGTTTTGATGACATTCAGGACATCAAGGGTAATATGACAGCTCTGATGGCCATTCCAGAAAGAGTTCAAAATTGTCTTGAAGGGTGGACTAGGCGCTGGTGTGGGTGCATAGCTTCCCAAGGGGAGGATTTTGAAGGTGACTGTAGTGGTATTCAGCAAGGAGGGATGTAGCACTTTTTCTAGGATGAGTTCATGAGCTTAATTGTCGGACCTCATACTTTACCACAATAATTTTTTTTTAAAGGTGAAAATACTCCCTCTATACGATGCAGCCATCCCACTCACAGGTATTTACCCAAGATAAGAGGAATATACAGAGGGTGCCAAAAAAATGTATACACATTTTAAGAAAGGAAAAAACTGCATTAAAATTGTAATACTCAATATATACTGATAACAAAATATAAATGAATACAAGTCACATTTGACTTCTGCAGTTACAAGAGGTACTCAAAGTGGTCACCATCAGCATAATTTTAATACAATTTTTTCCTTTTTAAAAATATGTATACTTTTTTTGACACCCTCTGTATATCAATACAAAGACTTGTACATGAATGTTTACAGCCGCTTTATTCCTAATATTTGATGTAGGAAACAAGCCAAATGTCAATCAACAGGTGAATCAATAAACAAGCCATGGTGTCTCCATATAATGGAGTGGTACTCAGCAATAAAAAAGGATGAATTCTGGGTACATGTGAAAACACAGATTAATCTCCAAAATCATCATGCTGAGTCAAAGTAGTCAGACATAAGAGAGTCCATATATATATATAATTTTTTTTAAAGATTTTTATTAGGGGACTTGGGGGAGGGAACAGCATGGGGGAATCGGGGAAGGGGAACAGAAAAGTTGCTGTCCTTTTGTTCTTCAGTCTAGTTGGGAAGGACATTGCTTCACTGGTCCATGTTGGTATCATCATTGCACTCTTCCTGGGTGAGGCAGATTAGTCACCAGCCACTGGATGGCCACTCATGGCAGCTCACAACAGCTCACACCACCGGCCTCTCATGCTGGCTACCGGCCACTCACTGTAGCTTATGGCAGCCCACTGCAGCAGAGGCTGCAGCCTACGCCATCGCCGGCGAGTCAGGTTGAGCTGTTGTTCACCATCTTAGCTGTAGAGGGCAGTGTCACTGGCCCATGGGGGATCCGAACTGGCAGCCCTACTGCTCAGAGCTCGCTCTCCTACGCCAACTCTTAGCCAGTGATCCACTCGGCTGGCCCAAGTCCATATTTTATGATTATACATGCACATTATTCTAGAAATTGAAAAACATTTCATAGTGGCAGAAAACATGTCAATTTCTTAGCACCAAGGATAAAGAAAGGGATTGACTACAAAGAACATGAGGATGCTTTACAGGGGATAGAATTATGCTGTATCGCGATTGTGGTGATGCTCAAACAGGTGAACACATTACACACTTTTCAAAATTTATCACACTATACAGTTTAAATGAGTGCAGATAATTATAAATTATACCTCCACACTGATTTTAAAAATCTGCCTTTCACATTTCTGTATCATAAAATGTTAAAACTACTTTAAATTATACATATACAGTCACACTGCTCTTGCTTAAATCATCTTACTACTGCTATTTTCCAACCACTATGATTTTAATGACAGTAAATGGTTTACAAAACAAAATAAGACATTTGTTTAAATATCACTGTTTATTTAATCTTTATATCATTATTTAAATAATTTCTTTATATGTCTTATAAACTGTATATTAGTATAATAATGTGTGTAACTAATTGGTATATATAAAATATGCTTACATATTTTACCCATAGGGATGTGTAATCAAAATCATTTGGAGACTACTGCCCTAAAAAGTTGGAAGATCCTGTTTTCTGAGAACTGAAAGAATTATTATTTATCTACAAGCAGAGGTCTGAATTCATTCAAGTAGATGACTGAAATATAAGAAGACTCAAGATTGCAAAAATATCATTTCTCCTAGTTAATTTCTCTCAATTAGCTCATGAATTTAATGCAATTCCAATAAAACCCCAGTGGGAATTGTAAATGCAACTGACAAAATGATTTTAAATGTTATATCAAAGTTAATGTTACGAATAGCAAAGGCAATTTTGTGAAAGAACAAAGAAGAGACTTGATTGAGTAAAAATCAGCATGTTACAAAGCTGTAGCAGCTAAAACCTTGTTATATAGGTTCAAGAATAAATCAATGGAAACGAAGAATTTCCAGAAATTTTATGGAAACTTATATGTTGTACATGACATTTCAAATCTTCAGATACAGACTATTAATAGCCCATAAATTATTTTCGAACAGGTTCGAAACTAGAGAATTTCAGCTACCCCAAGTTTACAAATTAGACCATCTACAGGAAAATGTTCTTACAGGTGGTGGGAACATTTAGCTTGGCTAACATGAGCAGACACTTTAATAAATGGAGGTAGCTGATATTATGCTGTAGGACCATCTTTTCCAAGCAACAACATTTTTCCAAGCAAAAATGCATGTACTGTATTTGCCAGCAGATCGCCAGTATATAAAATCAACCAGGTTTTGACAGTAAAATATAAAAGCCCAGTTGTGACTGTCAGCCCAACTCTTCACTGGAGGAAACCGGCTTCTAGGCTTTTATGGTTTCTGGGTTACTAGGGGCCTCAACATCGCTGGGCAAGCATCGCCACCTAGTGTCTGCGTCTCACATCGCAGAGTTCGTCGCTGCACCCTTTTGGGCCCCAAATTTGACACCAGACAGTTCTGTTATTCTGGATAGCCCTTACAAGTAAAGTCTTTTAGATATTCAAGAGACCCACGTAGGGTTATAAAATTAATTCTTCCAAGTGAAGATTGTTTTAAAAGCCTACCATCTACCAGCATTGCCAATTTGTAAAAGAACAGATATTTAAAACCAAAAACTCAGAAAGGCCATAAGTTTAGATAAAAGGACGGTCCTGCTTATGAAAGAACAGTTTAAAATTGCATATGAATTTCAAAAATATATAAATATCTCATAATTATGTTAGTAATTGTGATGGTTCATTTTATGTGTCAACTCAACTGGGCCATAGGCTAGATGTGTGGATAGTGGTTAAGCATTATTTCTGAGTTTGTCTGTGAAGGTGCTTCTGGAGATTAGCACTTGAACTGGTGGAGTGAGTATAGAAAACTGCGCTCCCCGGTGTGTGGGTCTCATTCAACCCGCTGAACAAAAAGGCAGAAGATTGAGTGCTCTGTCTCCTTCTCCCCTCTCCCTTCTCTCTCCCTCTCCTTCTCTTTGCCTGACTGTTTGGGCTGGAATGTTGGTTCTTCTCCTGCCCTCCCACTGGGACTTACTCCTCTCTCTCTTTTTTTGAGGGCAGTGTCACCGGCCCTCATATGTGGGACTCGAACCGGGGCCGGGACCGCTGGCTTCCCAAGCCAGCACTTAACCACCACGCCACTTGGCCTCTCTCTCTCTCTCTCTCTCTCTCTCTCTCTCTCTCTCTCTCTCTCTCTCGCAGTGTCACTGGCCCTCATATGTAGGATCCGAACTGGGGCCGCCAGCGTCCCAAGCCAGCTCTCAACCACCGCGCCATTCAGCCAGCTCTCTCTCTCTTTTTTTTTTTATTAAAGATTTTATTGGGGAATTGGGGAAGGGGAACAGTGTTGGGGAACTGGGAAAGGGGAACAGCCAAGTTGTTGTTCTTCAGTCTTAGTTGTGGAGGGTGCAGCTACCTCAGCTCCAAGTCCAGTTGCCATCTGGCTGCCCATTGGCAGCTCGCGACAGCTCAGCTTGAGGTGCTGTGTTCAATCTTAGTTGCGTGGGGGAGGGAGGGCATAGCCCACCTTCCCATGAGGGAGTTGAACCAGCAACCTTGGTGTTAGGAGCACAAGCTCTCACCACCTGAGCCATCCTGCCACCTGTTGGCAGCTCAGCTTGGGCGCTGCTCACTAGCCCATGTAGGAATCGAGCCAGAGACCCTGTTGCTCAGAGCTAGTGCTCTTAACCAACTGAGCCACTCAGCTGGCCCTTACTCCTTTCTTGCTGCTGGTTCTCAGACCTTTGGACTCTGACTAGAAATACACCACTGGCTTTCTGAGTCTCCAGCTTGCAGACAGCAGTGGAATCCCTATTTCACCTGCTGGTTCTGTTTCTCTGGAGAACTCTAATACAATAATATTTACATAATTCTCCTGTATCAATATATGTCTCAGCTTGATCAATAAAAGCAGAGCTAGAAACAGTGTTGCACACAGATACATAACTTGAGGGCATTAATGAGTAATCTGGTCCTTCCCACATGGAGGGAACTGCCTTTCATCCTCTTTACCATTAGGATTGGAAAGAACCCATCCACTTCATCAGGGTCCCTAGGAATTTCCAGAAGCTGTGGTGATCTGTTCCAGTAAAATGCTCTTCCTGACACAGCAGCTGCTAGTATGATTGGGCTGTGCACTTAGCTAAGTTTATAGTAGTTTTGTTGTCTACCTTAACCCACCTAGCTTTTACAGGTGCCCAACAAGTGCACTGAGTGAGGATTTGATGGGAATCACCGCTCCTGAATCCTTACATCTTAGAAGATGGTGCTCAGGTCCACCTGGGAGGCAGTATGTTTTCTGATTTAATACTCGCTGGGTCTTAAGAGGGAAGTTCATAGCAGTGCAGGCCTATTCAAAGAAGGAAGAAAAATCTCAAATCAACAGACTATCTTTACACAAGGGAACTGGAAAAAGAACAGCAAAACAAGTCCAAAGGAAGTACAAGGAAGGAAATAATAAAGACCAGAGCAGAAATAAGTGGAAGAGAACAAAAAAACAATAGAAAAGATCAATGAAACCAAGGGTTAGTTTCTTGAAAAGATAAACAAAATCGACAAACCCTTAGCCAGACTCACCAAGAAAAAGAGAGAGAGGACCCAAATTAATAAAATCAGAAATGAAACAGGAGAAGTGACAACAGATACCACAGAAATACAGAAAATTTTAAGACAATACTATGAGCAACTATATGCCAACAAATTCGACAATCTGGAAGAAATGGATAAATTTCTAGAAGCATACAATCTACCAAGTCTGAACATAAAAGAAACAGACTGATTACTACCAAAGAAATTGAATCAGTAATCAACAAGCTTCCAACAAACCAAGTCCTGGACCAGATGGCTTCACAGCTGAATTTTACAAAACATTCAAAAAAGAATTAATACCTATTC
Source organism: Aselliscus stoliczkanus (assembly GCA_033961575.1). Lineage (NCBI taxonomy): Eukaryota > Metazoa > Chordata > Mammalia > Chiroptera > Hipposideridae > Aselliscus > Aselliscus stoliczkanus. The sequence continues at coordinate 15,382,934 of CM066728.1, read as the reverse complement.
TCCTCAAACTATTCCAAAAAATACAGAAGGAAGGAAGGCTCCTAAACTCTTTCTATGAAGCCACTATCACCCTGATTCCAAAATCAGACAGATATTACAAAAAAGGAAAACTACAGGCTGATATCCCTAATGAACATAGATCCAAAAATTCTCAACAAAATATTAGCAAACCGAAGTCAGCATCACATTAAAAAGATCATACACCATGATCCAGTGGGATTCATTCCTGGTATGCAAGATTGGTTCAATATCCGCAAATCAATTAAGGTAATACATCACATTCACAAAATGAAAAATAAAAATCACATGATCATATCAATAGATGCAGAAAAAGCATTTGACAAAATCCAGCAGCCATTTATGATAAAAACTCTTAGCAAAGTGGGAATAGTGGGATCTTATCTCAACATAATAAAGGTCATATATGATAAGCCCACAGCCAACATCATACTCAATGGGGAAAGGCTAAAAATTTTCCCCTTAAGATCAGGAACAAGACAGGGCTGCCCACTTTCACCACTTTTATTTAACGTAGTTCTGGAAGTTCAAGCCACAGCAATTAGACAAGAAAATGGAATAAAAAGTATCCAAATTGGAAAAGAGGAAGTAAAATTTTCATTATGTGCAGATGACATGATACTATATATATAGAATCCCAAAGACTCCACCAAAAAACTGTTAGAACTGATAAACTAATTTGGTGTAAGGTAGCAGGTTACAAAATTAATATTCAGAAATCAGTTGCATCTGTATACACCAATAATAAACTATCAGAAGAAGAAATCAAGAAATCATTCCCTTTTACAATTGCTTCAAAAACAATAAAATATCTAGGAATCAATTTAACTAAAGAAGTAAAAGACCTGTACTCAGAAAATTATGAGACACTGAAGAGAGAAATCAAAGAAGATACAAATAAATGGAAATACATACCATGTTCATGGATAGGAAGAATTAATATAGTTAAAATGTCAGTACTACCTAAGGCAATATATAGATTCAATGTAATTCCAATCGAACTACCAAGGACATTTTTCTCAGACTAGAACATATAATCCTAAAATTTATATGGAACCACAAAAGACCCCGAATAGCCACGCCAATCTTGAGAAATAAGAACAAAGTGGGAGGCATCAGCTATCTGACATCAAAACATACTACAAGGCTACAGTAATCAAAACAGTATGGTACTGGCATAAAAACAGACACATAGACCAATGGAACAGAATAGAGAGCCCAGGAATAAACCCATCCATATACAGTCATTTAACAATGGGAGCAAGAATTTACATTGTAGTAAAGATAGTCTATTTAATAAATGGTGCTGGGAAAATTGGACTCACACGTGCTAAAAAATGAAAATGGACCACCTATTTACACCATATATGAGAACAAAGTCAAAATGGATTAAAGACTTAAATGTAAGACCTGAAACCATAAAACTCCTAGAAGAAAACATAGGGAGTAAATTTGCAGACATTACCCTGAGTAATATTTTTACTGATATGTCCCCTCAGGCAAGGGAAATAAAAGAAAAAATGAACATATGGGATTATATCAAACTTAAAAGTTTTTTCACAGCAAAGGAAATCATCAATAAAACAAAAAGGCAGCCTACTGAATGGGAGAAGATATTTGCCAACGATATATCTGATAAGGAGTTAATATCCAAAATTTATAAAGCACCAAAAAAACAAACAACCCAATGAAAAAATGGGCAGAGGATATGAAGAGGCATTTCTCTAAAGAGGACATATAGATGGCCAACAGGCATATGAAAAAATGTTCAACTTCACTAATCATCAGAGAAATGCAAATAAAAGCCACAATGAGATACCACCTCACTCTGGTCAGAATGGCTATCATCAATAAATCAACAAACAACAAGTGCTGGCGAGGTTGTGGAGAGAAGGGAACCCTGGTACACTGTTGGTGGGACTGCAGATTGGTGCAGACATTATGGAAATCAGTATGGAGGTATCTCAAAAAACTGGAAATGGAACTACTGTATGACCCAGCAATTCCACTCTTGGGTATCTATCCAGAAGAACCCAAGACACTAATTTGAAAAAATATATGCACTCCTATACTCATGGCAACACTATTTACAATAGCCAAGACTTGGAAACAACTGAAATGCCCAGCAGTAGACAATTGGATTAAGAAAATGTGATACATTTATACAATGGAGTATTACTCTGCTATAAAGAAGAATGAAATCGTACTATTTGCAATGATATGGATGGACCTAGAAACTATTATGTTAAGTGAAATAAGTCAGTCGAAGAAAGACAAATACCAAATGATCTCACTTATATGTGGAATCTGAAAAACTGAATGAAAGAGCAAAGTAAACAGAAACAGACTCATAGATATAGAGGAAAGACTGGTGGTTGCTAGTTGGGAGCGGGTAGGGATGAGGGAGAAGGGGAAGGGATTAGACAGCATAAATAGGTAACTACAATATTGCCACAGGAATATAAAAGACAGTTCGGGGAATATAATAATGTAAATATTTTGTGGGGTGTCAGATGGTCACATGTCTTGTTAGGGAGACCACTTCATGGATGGAGTAGAGGCCTGATCACTGCACTGTACACCTGAAGCTGATGTTGTATAATATTGTATGCCAACTGTAACTGAATATATAGATAGTCACGGGATGTGGAGTGGAGTGTAGAGGGACTCAAAGGAATTGTAATAGATATGTATGATATGGGGGAGGGAGTGGGGTGGCGAATTGGGGGGGTGTCACTTTGAGGGGTAAAAAGTATAACTATTGCACTGTGTTGTACACCTGAAACTAATTTTTTTTTAATATTTATTTCACAATAAAAGAATTTAAAAAAAAAACTTGCTGGGTCAAAGCCGGGTAAGGAAACCAATGCGAGGTCCTCAGCAAGTCCTTCCCAATGAGTCCTCAGGAACCAGGGACATTTCTGCAGGGTGATGTCTGGACACATTCAACCTCTGCGAGACATAACTGCCTGGTTCCACGAGCCCCAACTCCCACTGGGGGCCTTGGTGTTTCAGTCCTACCATGTTAGTGTCAACTCAGACACTGCACCCAGCTCTTGGATGATGTGGTTATTGTCATTCTCCAGCATCTAGTTAACCCTGGTAAATAACAGAAGTTGCTTTGGGAAGTGATAAGGAGAATATTTATTGACTCTGCTTGTGGTGGCTCTGCATGGTCCTGGGATCCAGCCTCCCCACAATTGCTGGACTCTGGTCTGAGAACTGGTTAACACCCTGAAACTGGGTGAGGAATTAATTTTCTATTGTGTTAACCGTGTCAGTCTTCTGCTCACCAAGTTATCCCCAGTTATGCCAGCCAAAGAAGCACTCTACTGTCTTTCCTTCCATCTCATCCCTAGGAATACCATGGGCAGGTAGCCAATGCCATGTCGCTGCTGTCAAGGCATGATTGTCACTTTGCTTCTGTTGTACCGCGTCCATCTGCCTTGCCTCTGATGGAGAGGTCCAGCCACCTGGCTCTGCTCTTCTGGAACCCTACCATCTACTTTGGGAGTCTAGTTTCTCGCAGAGTAGCATCTACTACTGTCACCCTAGCCTCGTCACCATGGGCTTCTCAAAGAGCTTTCTCACCAGGGCATTTCTTGTTGCCTTAGTGAAGAAAGAGCCCTCTGGACCCTCCCAGGGTGGGTTCTCTGCATTCATGTATTAAATCTGCTCTAACATTCCCACTTTCCTGAGCCTCCTCTTTTCTCTGCCAGGGAGTTTCAGCATGTTGCTTCATTGTTTTCTGTTGTCATACATAAAGTACATGGAGCCATCCCAGCAGCACATTAGAACTGGCTCCTTGCCAGGATGTTAAACCCTGTGTCAACAAACTCTCCATCCAGTCTTTTACTCTGCCCTTGCTGGTCCAACCCCTAAAGATCCACAAACACCCAAACATATTTCCCTGGTTTTTCCTGGCCCATATGAGCCAGTACTACAATTCTATCCGTGAGTAAACTGTTTCCACCTACAAAAGAGACAGTTCTTCGTTACTGAGGTTCTACTGAGACCTGCCCTAAATATTGGTCTACAGACAATGAGGTGAATTGGGTTGCATCTTGAAGAGGGTGAACACACCCTCTATCTTGTGAGGCATCAACTCAGGTGGAGTCTTAGCCTGGTAAATAGGCAAGGGGAGGCAGCTCCCCTATGTCAAGGGGGAGGGAGAGCGCCACTTCTGCTGGCTGGAAATTAGAGCAGGGGAGTCTGCGTTTTAATATTCTCAGGTGCATGGTCCCAACACCCTGTCCCAATCTCAGGTGTCCACCTCTTCACTACCAGGGCCTGACTTCAGCCTAGGAGACCCGCCAAGGCTGTACCTGCACTTCCTTTGCAGCTCTGTCACCCTCAGAGTGAGATCCCAGGCCTCAGGGGATGAAAGTCTTTTTAAACAGATCCGTGGAGGCCTGCTGGTTTTCACAGCATGCCCTGAGTAAACATTTGTCTGACCTGAATTGTCATTATCATTCTTCAAGGTTTCCTCCACAGTTTATGAAACCAGCCAATGCCACAGACCTTGCAGTTACTATGACCCCCATACTATTCATGTAATAGACGTATAGCTTAACCAAATGCTTCAGGTGTCTCTCATTCCTACATCACAAGTATGTCTTTGAATTCAAGATGATAAAACAAGCCAGGGGGTACCACCAGGCTACTTCTGGTGCCAACTCTTTCAGCTGTGTTCCCTTTAGAACAGAGCCCTAGAGAAAGATTTATGCCATGGTTAGATTTGTGCACTTGGGAGGTTGTACTAGAGAACAGGAGTGGGGAAGTGGCAAGAGTCAGGCAGGAAAAGCCTATATAAGGTGCACTACTGAGATTGCCGCTCTGGTCAGTGGGGTCCTAATTCTGCCAGGACCCCCAAGAGGTGGACAGAGGGCCTCCCCAAGTGGTAGCATCTATTCACTGGCTCCTAACACCATTGGCTGAAGGTTGCTTCTAGGATGTTAATTCCTTCTCCCTTCCAAGTTGCATGTATGTATGGGCCCCATGGACTCCTTTCTGTGTCTCAGACATCCATGGAGGTTTTTTGGTAGAAGTTATAGAATGATTGACATGCACTTGGGACAAGAAGCTTGAAGAGAGTCAAAGCCTTTGTGGAACTGTTCCTCCTCCATGTCAGAGATATAGGACATAAGGCTAGGAGGAATGATCAAGGATACTGGACTGCCTACTCCAACACAAATCTCTAGATTTACAAATTTAGGTAAAATCCCTGAACTTCATAATGGCTAAAAGGAGATCTTGCCTCCATCTTCTCAACCTCGTCTCCTACCTCTCTCCACTTCTTCACCCGGCTCCAACTATCCTGCCCTCTTTTGTGTTGAGTGTTGAGTGGGGGTAGGAGGAGGTGTGTGTGGGGGAGTGGTGTCCCAAACACACTCCAGATGTGGTCAGTTAGCATTTAATCAGAAGAGCCATACACCGGAGTCAGCCTTCTCTCTTTCCATCAACAGGAGGGTTTGCTAATTCGCTTTATGAGTGTTAGAACTTGGTTTGGTGAAATTAATGACTTCTTAATTGGTCTATCAGTTGGGGTCCAATAAGGAGACAGAAACTACCCAGTGATTTGAATAGGGAAAGTTTAATATAAAGATTTAATAATGATAACAAGGGATTGTCTGGTAAGAAGAGAACTCTAAAGAATACAGAAATAGTAGCAGGCTGGCCAAGTGGCGTGGTGGTTGAGTGCTGGCTTGGGAAGCAAGTGACCCCGGTTAGGGTCCCACATGTGAGGGCTGGTGACACTGCCCTCAAAAAAAAAAAAAAAGAATACAGAAATAGTAGAAATAAGGAGCAGCCCCACTCCAAGGCTGAGATAGGGCACCCCAGAAAGAGGCCACTCCAGAGCTGAGACCTTGTTGGAAAGGGCACAACCATGGCTCATGGATGGTGGGGGTCACTGTCGTGCTGTGGACTGGGGAGCTTTGCAGAGATCCATCCTTCAGGGGACCAAGTGAAGTCTTCCATGGGAGGTGCCTCGTAGGAGGCACCCTGCTATGACATTGCTGAGGGGACTGCAGGAGGAAGCTGTTGGCTGCTCTGTGCTGCTGGCCACCAATTGCTGCAAGAGCTGGGTGCTTGGGGGCCATTCATGCACCCAAAACCAGGAAGGAAGGCCTGTTTCTTCTGCAATGTCTCTCCAGGAAAAATATTTAAAGGGCCCATTTTCACTTTCCCAAGGCAATCAATGAAGAGTGGATGTAGAGCTGAGAGGCAATAAACTGATAGTTGGCATAATTGGCATTGGAGGATGTGAGAAATGGACTTTCATTTGTGAAATTAGTGGTAGTCAAGACTTGGAAAGCAGATGTTTGAGCTATTCTCTCCTTTGCATGCACAGGATGTGAGGATCCAATGAGGCCTTCACTCTTAGAGATGGTACCTGAGGTTTTATCTCCAAGTGGTTCTGTTAAGCCTAATGCCAACTCCTGTTAAAAGGGAAACAAAATTCTGTTTCTGGAATGTTCTATTTGCCTTGAGAAAACTTTTCATGCACCGGCCTGGTAGGTGCATCTAAAGGACAGAGAGCTGGGACTTTCCTGAACTTACAGAATAGGTTTTATGGATCATTTGATCACTGCTTCCTAATGAATATTTTTAAGTAAATGTCTGTTTGTGTGACAAAATTTGGCTTTCATTATAACCTAGTAGTGAGGTTGTGGGGCTTAGCAAACCATGACCAAGGCAAAGTTTTTGGTGGCTGTCATCATCTACCAAAAATAACCTAAGAGTTGTACAGGACGGTTCTGTGTTAGCTTAGGCTGCTTGGGTCAGTTAGCAGCACCGGCACCCAGGCAGTCCGTCTCTCACATCTGGGCCTTCGTACATTCTACCCAGGCTATCTAATGGCTCACTAATTTTTTCATGCCTTGGCTCAAATGTTTCCTTATGTGTTAGTTTGTATCTTCGGAGAAGTAGACACCAAAACAGGATTAAATGGGCAAGGATTTTATTCTGGGAAATGCCTCTGTAAGGTAAAATGGAGGTGGGAGGAGCCTGGGAAATCTGGGAGAGCCATCAGACCATGATGCAAGTCTGACCCTAAATGAGGGAGAGAGAGGGGACGCTGGGTAAAAGTGTCCTAGAGTGCCATACAGTCCAAGGAAGGCCACTGGGGAGTCCTCCAGCCAGAGCTGACCATCAGAGGAGCCCATACCTCCCAGGAATAGGTCTGCCTGAGTGTGTATTCCTGCCCGGCTCTGTCATTGGGAGTTCCCTGTAGTTGGAGGCCTTTGAGGAGCAGTCGCACAGTTACTACATCTTATCAGTGAGTTTTCCCTGACACCCTCTATAAAACAGCCTCACACAATGATTAAACATCAGCCACATTTCTCCATGGACTATAAAAACATGTTTCACAGGCTGGAAACAAGGCACATTCCAGAACAACAAAGTACATTGAACTGGTCTTGGGAGTACATTAAAACTGGATTAGTTCTAGGTATCAAGCAATGTAAAGAAAGTAAGGGAGGGAAAAATTAGTTTGCCCTCAGCATTTGGGACTAGTATTTGGGAACGCTGTCATGGATCATGATGGGCTGCAAGAGATCCTACAGGCCATAAAGTCAAAACATCTCATTTATTTTCAAAAATTCACTTCATGTACTTTTTTTTTTTAACCTCTTGATTTTGGAGGTGAGATCCACAGAAAGAAGACAACTTCCCAACACCATGTAGCAGGTCAGTAGCAGAGAGCCAGGACTAGAACCCAGGTCCCTAGGCTCCTGGGTTATTCATTCATGAGGGTATCCCTTTCTCCTTGCTGCATGCTAAACTCCAGTACACATTTGGTGAGGACAATCTGAAAAAAACTGAAGTTGCTGCTTTCATGCAATTTCAAAGAAGACGCGAGAATTGTATCTTAGATGATGAGTAAGTTTGCCAGACATCAGCAGGAAGGCAGTGAGAAGAGCATTTAAGGCACTGTGTGCAACGTAGGGAAGCCTGAAACAGCACTGGGATTCAGACTTCACGACCCGACTCAAGGGAAATGACAGGCGAGGGTGCAAGGTGACGCTGGGGAGGATGCAATGAAGACGGCAGGGAACAGCTGCGGGCTGGTGGGCAACGAATGACAATAGTAAGAGCTACACTCTGTCTCACTGTGGCTGGAGCACGGACTGCGTGGCCAGGTAGCTCATGGGAACAGGAACGTGTGCAACCAGGAACGGTGCAACCACGTAAAGAAATGACGAGCGACAGTGGCAAAGGGAGTAAAACTGGGTAGGGGAGAGCACTACATTGGAGTTGTGCACAGTGGGAAACCCCTTAGGTTGCTAAGAAGCGAAGAGCCTGGCAAAAAAATTAGAGCGTCAGCGCCCGCCGTGTCAGGGTTCCGCTCAGCAGACGTGCGTTGCGCGGGGAGGTCGTCTGCTGGAGCTCCGACAGAGATGGCGCACTAGGAGGGCAAGGCAGAGCAGGTCCCCACAGCCCGCTCACTCAGGACGAGGCTACCTGGCTCCGCCCAGTCCCCCTGCCCCCTGGAGCCTTTGGCTGCACGCTGCACCTTCGCGTTCAGACAGGAGTGAGCGTGACCGCGGGCTCTTCCGCCGCGGCGTGGGGTTAAAGGTTACGCAAGATGGCGGCGCCCAGGGGCTGCTGAGGCGTGCGGCTGAGGATGGCGCTGGCGTCGCTGGCCGCGAGGGCTCGGCTCGGGCGCCATCTGAGCGGGCGGGAGTTAGCGCGAGGGCACTGGACGGCGGCCGGGCGCTCCCGGAGCCGGCGCGAGGCGGCGGAGGCCGAGGCGGACGCGCCCGTGCTCCAGTACGCCGGCGAGCGCGCGGCCCGCGCCCACCGCCTCTTCGTGTGGGGCTTCAGCTTTTCCGGAGCGCTGGGCGTGCCCACCTTCGTGCTGCCCGGCTCCGAGCCGCACCCCCGCGCGGGCTCGCGGCCGCGCCGCAGGATCCAGCCCGTGCCCTACCGCTTGGACCTGGACCACAAGGTGTGGGCCCCGGGCCTCTTCCAGCCCTTTCCGTAGCACTCGGCCCTTTGCGAGAAGTGGAGGGGTCGACCTTCGGGGAGGAGACCCGCGCGAGCGGCTGGTCCGCGTCGGGCGCCGTGGCCCGCGCGTGCCATTCGCACGGCTCCCTGGGCGTTGGGGCTGTCACCACAGTTACGGAGGAGGAGAGGCAAGCTCAGAGGGCCAGGCCCCAGGCCCGCGCTGGTGGGGGGCGGGCCGCTGCTGGGAAAGGCGACCTCGAAAGGTCCGAGAAAAGGTGGGCGGGCTGGAGTTAGTGAGCTGCCGGAAAGGATGCGTTAGCTGGAGCAGCAACTGGGACGAGAGAGGAGGATGAGCGTGCTAAACACTAGAGTGGCTCCAGTCGGAGACCTCGGACTTGACTCAGATTTGAAAAGATCAGAGCGAAGGACAGGTATGGGGGGTGCGGCTTATCTCCGAAGCCAGCACCCAGGATGGCAAACATGGATGCGTAAGGGCAGGTGCTTGCTCGGGGAAGGTTGTGGAAACTTGGGTGGGTGATGAAGAAGCGCATTTGACCAGTTTGGCTTCTGACTTCTCTGTCAGGGATAACAAATACTCTTTTAACTGAAAAGGGGAGATCAAGAGAAACAGGGAATTGAAGCTCTAGATGAATGGAAAGTTGGGTTGGGTGACTTAATTTTGAGGTGTAAGAGTTATTAATGTATTCTGGAAATAGGTCCTTAATCACACATATGTTGTGTGCAGTTTTTCCTCCCAGTTTGTGGCATTTTTTAGTCTTCTAAATAGTGTCCTTGGAAGAGCAAAAATTTTTAATATTGATGAAATCCAGTTGATCATTTTTTTCTGCTGTGGATCATGCTTTTGGTGAAAAGAAATCTTTATCTAATCCAAGCTCACAAAGATAATTTTTCTGTTTTCTTCTAGGAGCTTTTTAGTTTTAGTTCTTATAGTTAGGTCTGTTGTCACCGGAGGCTCATGGGGATGTCCAAGAGAGGACCCAACTCTGAGCAGCGGGGACTGAGTTCTTGTCTCTGCACAAGAAAGAATTCAGGAATGAGACAGAATGAAAATGAGGGTGAAAAAGTTAGGATCAGGGTTTTTTTATCCCTCCCGAGTGGGAATGATAAAGTTCCATTGATGTGGTTCATTCATCTCCTCCCCCTGGGCAGGAGTCTCCATTTTCCACTTTTTCTTCCTTACTTGGTTCCTCCGGAACTGTCTTAGTGTTAGATGCACGATGGGAGTTATAGTAACTGCAATGCAAATGAGATTATAATGACATTAAAATTAGCTACAGGTCATGTCCCATCATTGGGATCAGCCTAGCTGGTTCAGAATGGTTCTTGTTCTCCAGCTGCAGGGGCCATATAAAATCACTTGTTATTGGTGTAACCAGTGAGGTGCATTGCCTGGAGGGCGTTGTCAATTTCTTAAGCTATCTATCCTGCCTCACTATGAGCCAGACATTTGAGTTGATTTTTGTGTATGCTGTAGAGTTAGGGTCTTTTTTGCATGTGGATATCCCCAAGTGTCCTTGCATCATTGATTGAGAAGATTATCCTTTCCTTATTGAATTGTCTTGGCACCTTTGTTGAAAATCAGTTAACTGTAAATGTAAGGGTTTATTTCTGAATTCTCAGTTCTGTTCCATTGATTTGTATGTCTATCTTTATGCCAAAATTACACTGTCTTGATTATTGTAGCTTTTTAATAACTTTTGAAGTTGGGAAATGTAAGTCCTCCAACTTTATTGTTGTTTTTATAAAATTGTTTTAGCTATTCTGGGTCTTTTGCTTTTCCATATGAATTTTAGGATTGGCTCGCCAAATTCTGCAGAAAATTGCTGGGATTTTGGTAAGGGTTATGTTGAGTCTGTAGATTGGTTTGAATGTTGGGATAAGTGCGTTTTGAAATGATGGGGAGTATTTTGAGGGAGGTTAATGGCAATGTGTCTTTTATGGTAATTATTTTATTTAAACATTCACCATATTGTTTGATCATACCTCGAATGTATCTTCTACGCCCATTAATACATATGCGCATTGACAATTGCTGTACAGTGAGTCCCTGACTTACGAACATTAGAGTTGCAAACTTTCACAGATACGAACAGACCTCACATTACGAATGTTCGTAGATGCAAACAAATCGAAGAAGTAGCTCACGTGTCTGCCGGACATTGTCCCAGTTCTGCTGCTGTGTGCTTACTGTACAGTGTGATAGTGTACAGCAGTACAGTGCTCAATCAGAGCCCAGGATGTCCGGAAGCAAGAGGAAAAGCAGTGGCGATGTGGAGGGGACTGCTAGGAAGCACAAAGCAATAACCATGGAAACATAAGTGAAAATAATTGAGAGATTGGACCGAGGTGAAAAGATGGTAGACATCGCTCGTTCTTATAACATGAATCGTTCAACCATTGACTTTACATTGTATATTTGTGTCAAAGGTGTATAAGGCTCACTTTGTTGGACTTACCAACAAATCTGACTTACGAACGTTATCCCGGAACGGAATTCGTTCGTAAGTCGGGGACTTACTATATTTGATTTTCTTTTAAATAAGATAGGAGAAAAAATAGTTACAAACAAAAAATACATTTATACTGTCTTTTACATTTTTATCTATTAAAAAAAATTTATTTATTTATGTAATGACTTACTGGTGCTCTTTCTTTTTTTTTCAAATTTTTTAAATTAGTTTCAGGTGTACAATACAATGCAATAGTTATACTCTTTACCCCCCAAAGTGACAACCCCCTCCTCCAGTTTGCCACCCTACTCCCCCCCCCATATCATACTATCTATTACAATTCCTTTGACTCCCTTCCACAGTATACTCCACATCCCGTGACTATCTATATATTGTTACAGTTGGCATACAATATTATACAACATCAGCTTCAGGTGTACAGTGCAGTGATCAAGACTCTACTCCATCCAAAATTTTTACATTATTATATTCCCAGAACTGTGTTTCATATCCCTGTGGCAATATTGTAGTTGTCTGTTTATGCTGTCTAATCCCTTCCCCTTCCCCTTTATCCCCACCCGCCTCCCAACTAGCAACCCTCAGTTTTTCCTCTATATCTATGAGTCTGTTTACTTTGATCGTTCATTCAGTTTTTCAGATTCCACATATAAGTGAGATCATATGGTACTTGTCTTTCTCCGACTGACTAATTTCATTTAACATAATAGTCTCTTTACAACATTATCAATTACATTCTCAGAACTGCCCCCCATATCCCTGCGGCAACATTGTAGTCACCCACCTACGCTGTCCAAAACCTTCCCCCTCTCCCTCATCCCCACTCCCTCCCAGCCAGCAATCATCAGTTTTTCCTTTATATCTGCTTGATATGACTTCAGTCTTTTTAAATTTACTGAGACTTGTTTTGTGGCCTAATGTGGTCTATCTTGGAAAATGTCCCATGTGTACTTGAGAAGAATGTATATTCTGTTTTTTCAGGGTGAAATGCTCTACAAATATCAACGAAGTCCAGCTGGTCTAAAGTATCATTTAAGGCCCCTCTTTCTGTGTTGATTTTCTGCCTAAAGGGTCTGTCCATTGGTGACAATGGGGTGTTGAAGTCCCCTACTGTGATAGTGTTACTGTTGATCTCTGTCTTTATGTCTGTCAAAATCTGTTCTGTGTAATTAGGAGTTCCTATGTTGGGTGCATAGATGTTTATTAGGGTTATCGTGCCCTTCTTTGTCTTTGATTGTAGTCATTTTAAAGTCTATGTTGTCCAAAATAAGTATTGGTACTCCAGCTTTTTTTTTTTTCTCATTTCCATTTGCATGAAATATCTTATTCCATCTGTAAACAGCGTATACATGTGTCCTATTTCTTATCCACTCAGCCACTCTCTGTCTTTTGATTGGAGCATTTAGCCCATTCACATTTAAAATGATTATTGATAGGTGCATATGTATCGCCATTTTGTTATTTGTATTTCTGGTCTTCTTGGGTTAGCTTTTTTACCCCTTTCTTTTGTTTAAAAAAGCCATTTTAACATTTCTTGCAATGCTGGCTTGGTGGTAATGAATTCCTTAAGCTTATTCTTTTCTGAGAAGCTCTTTATTTCTCCTTCAGTTTTAAGTGATAGCCATGCTGGGTAGAGCAATCATGGTTGTAGGCCTTTATTTTGTGTCACTTTGAATATCTCCTGCCACTCCCTTCTGGCCTGCAGAGTTTCTGTAGACAAGTCAGCTGTTAGTCTAACAGGAGTTCCTTTGTATGTAACCTGCTGTCTTTCTCTTGCTGCCTCTAGGATTCTGTCTCTGTCTTTAACCTTTGCCATTTTAACTATGATGTGTCTTGGTGTGGACCTGTTTGGGTTCAGCTTGTTTGGAACCCTCTGCACTTCCTGGGCATGTATGTTGATTTCCTTCACCAGGGTAGGGAAGTTTTCAGTCATTATTTTTTCAAATGCATTCTCGACTCCTTGCTTCTTCTCTTCTCCTTCTGGTATTCCTATGAGTCTAAGGTGGTTGCGCTGCATCTTGTCCCATAGGGCTCTTAAACTATTTTCATTGCTTTTTATTCTTTGGTCTTTTTGTTATGCCAACTGGGTGATTTCTGCTATTTTGTCTTCCAAATCGCTGATCCGCCCCTCTGCTTCATCTAATCTACTGGTGATTCCTTCCAGTGTGTTCTTCATTTCAGTTATTGTATTCTTTAGTTCTAACCGGTTGTTTTTTATGATTTCTCTATCCTTCCTTATGTCCTCACTAAGTTTGGTAAACATTCTTATCATCAGTGTTCTAAACTCTGTCTCTGAAAGGTTGGATCCCTCTGTTTCATTTAGTTCCATTTCTAGAGGTTTCTTCTGATCTTTTACTTGTGACATGTTTCTTTGTTTCCTCATTCTGGCTGTCGCTCTGGGATTGCTTTGATGTATTAGGTAGATCACCAGGAGAGCCCTGGATGGATCATGCAGGCACACAGCTCACGGACCAACACTCCCAGGAAAACTCCCAGTCTCAGCCTGTCCCAATCAGCCACTCGCAGATCAGGCCGAGCAGCCCGACAACCAATCACCAGCCTAACAACTCTGCAAGCGCAGTGCAGAGAGCAGGGACCCAAAGCCGCTTGCGCACTGCTGCATCTCAGTGAGCAGCCTGTTGGAGCCGGAGCGTGCCCACCAGGCGTTTCCCTGGCAACGCAGCACAAGCCGGGCGGAGGGTGGGGATCCGAGGTGGCTCGCGCACTCCCGGGTCTCAGTGAGCAGCCTGTTGGAGCCGGAGGGCTCCTGCCCAGCATTTCCCTGGCAATGCAGTATAAGCCTGGCGGAGGGTGGGGATCCAAGGCCACATGCGTGTGCTCGCACGCACACACGCACTTCTGCGCCAATTCCACCAGACCAATGAGGTCTCGGACCTGATCCTTGTGGGAGGGCCCAAGCCCGACAAAATGACGCCCTCCTTATACCACTCGCGTGCAGGCTCCACACCAGGGGGACAATAGTACAAAAACCTCCAGCCTTTGCACCAAAGGTGCTCAGTTCAGTCCGTCCCCGCAGGCTCCTCAGCGTGGCTCACACAGCTACGTCCTCCACCAGGAACCAGATAAGTGTTCACCGGCGCGCAAGCCCGTACACTGGCCCCACTGATTCTGTAGCTGCTCTTAGCCTCTCCGAGCTGGGCAATGAGAGTCCTCACTAATTTACTGCCAGCTATCTTGGAACTCCTCTTCCCGGCAAAGGAACTCTGGGCTGGTGAGCTTGGTGTGCGGCTGGAGGGTCTCTCCCCCAACCGGGGAAGCCTCCCCACAGCTGGGACCTCCCTCACGGGGTTCGACCTCTCTCGTCTCCGCCCCTCCTACCAGACTTGATGTGGCCTCCTCTTTAAGTTCTTCATTTAGTGATTCTGTTCATCTAGTGTTTCGGGGACTTCCAGGGTTGAATGCTGTATAATTTGTTTGTAATTTTGATGTGATCCTGGGAGGTAGTTAGCACAGTGTCTGTCTATTGCGCCATTTTACCGGAAGTCGCTTTTTCTTTCTTTGTGTGGATTTGAGTTACTGTCTAGTGTCCTTTTATTTCAGCCTCAGAACTCTCTTTAATGTATTTTGTAGGGCAGGTCTGCTCATGATGAATTCTCTCAGTTTTTGTATATTTGGTAATGTCTTTATTCTTTTTAAAAATCTTTTTTAAAGACAGCTTTATTGAGGTATAATTCACATACCATGCAATTTAACCATTTAAAGTGTGCAGTCAGTGGCTTTTGGTATATTACATTATTAGTTTTTAAAAATTGTGGTAAAAATATATAAATAAAACTTGTCGGGCCGGCCGAGTGGCGCGGTAGTTAAGCGCTGGCTTCGGAAGCCAGCGGCCCCGGTTCGGTCCCATATAAGAGGACCAGTGACACTGCCCTCAAAAAAAAAAAAAATAAAAATAAAAAAATAAAACTTGTCATTTTAACCATTTGTAATTATAATTCATTGGCATTAATTACTTCATAGTGTTGTGCAACCATCATCACTATCTATTTCTAAAACTTTTTCATCACCCTAAACAGAAACTCTGTAATTGTTTTTTTTTTTTTAGCTGAGACATCCTGCTACCTGTTGGTAGCTCAGTGGCAGCTCAGCTCGGGCTGGGCATCGCACTGCCATTGCTCAGAGCTCAGCTCACACTCTTGAGCGAACTCTTAACCAATGAGCCACTCGGCCAGCCCAAGAAACTCTAAATGTTAAGCAATAACTCCCCATTTCCCCTACTCCTAATCCCTGGTAACTGCTAATCTACTTTTTGTCCCTGTGAATTTGTGTAGTGTAGATATTTCATATAAGTGAAATCATACAACATTTGTCCTTTTGTGTCTAGCTTATTTCACTTAACATAATATCTTCATGGTTCATCCATGTTGTAGCATGTATCAAAACTTCGATCCTGGGCCGGCCGAGTGGCTGAGTTGGTTAAGAGTTGGCTTAGAGCGTGATCTTTAAGCAACAGGGCTGCCTGTTCGATTCCCACATGGGCCAGTTATGCTGCGCCGAGCTGAGCTGTTGCTGAACTGCCAACAGGTGGCAGGATGTCTCAGCTGGTGTAACAACCAGATTGCCTGTTCAGTGGTGGGCTATGCCCACCCGCAACTTAGACTGAACTCGGCACCTTGAGCTGAGCTGCCGTCTGGATGTCTCAGTGGATAGAGCGTGTGCTCTTAACAGCAAGGCTGCTGGTTTGACTCCCACATGGGATAGTGGCTATGCCCACCTGCAACTAAGATTGAACACAGCACCTTGAGCTTAGAGGCCAGGAGCTGCCGACGGGAAGCCAGATGGCGACTGGCTTCCTCCACAACAAATATTGAAGAACAACTTGGCCAGCCCCCTTCCCCAATTCCTCAACACTGTTCACCTCCCCCAATTCCCCAATAAAATCTTAAAAAAAAAACTTCGTTCCTTTTTATGACTGAATAATATTCTAGTGTACATATATACCACATTTGTTTACCCATTCACTTGTCTATGGATACTTGTGTTTCTACCTTTTGGCTTTGTGAATAATGCTGCAGTGAATAGTGTACATGTATCTGAGTCCTTGTTTTCCCTTTCTTTTGTGTGTTTACTTAGGAGCTGAATTGCTGCATCATACAGTAATTCTTCCTATATTTAACCTTTTGAGGAGCACCCAGACTGTTTTCCACAGTGGTTGCAACATTTTACATTTCCACAAGCAGTGTGTGAGGATTCTAATTTTCCCACATTCTTGCCAGCACTTATTTTCATTGTTTTAAACAGCTACCCTTGTTATCCTTCATTCTTTTTTTTTTTTTTTTAAGATTTTATTGGGGAAGGGAACAGTATTAGGGAATTGGGAAAGGGAACACTGGATATTTCCAGGACTCATCAGCTCCAAGTCAAGTTGTTGTCTTTCAATCTTAGTTGCTGAGGGTGCAAGCTCAGCTCCAAGTCCAGTCGCCACTTTCAATCTAGTTGTGGGGGGTGGGGGCGTACAGCTCACCATCCCGTGTGGGAGTCGAACCGGCAACCTTATTGTTAAGAGCATGCTCTCTCAGCAGGTGAGCCATCCGGCCACCTGTTGGCAGCTCAGTGGCAGCTCAGCTTGGGCGCAGCTCACTGGCCCATGTGGGAATCGAACTAGCGACCGTGTTTCTCAGAGCTCGTGCTCTTAACCAACTGCGCTAACCGGCTGGCCCTATCCTTCATTCTTAAAGATGGTTTTACTGAATATAGATTTCTTGGTTAACAGTATTTTTTCTTTCTGCATTTGGAATATGTCATCCCACTGCCTTCTGGCCTCCATGGTTTCTGATGAGAAATCAGTTATTAATCTTACTGAGGGTCTCTTATATGTGATGTTATGTTTCTCATGTTGCTTTCAAGATTCTTTGTCTTTTGCTTTTGATAGTTTGATTATGGTGTTTCTGGTGTGGTTGTCTTTGAGTTTATCTTTTTTGGAATTCATTTTGCTTCTTGGATGTCTAGATTTATATTTTCATCAAATTTGAGATGTTTTGAGCCATTTTTTTTCTCTGTTACTTTCCTGGGACTTCCATTACATAAATGTTGATACACTTGTTGTAGTGTTACAGATCTCTGAGGCACTGTTCATTTTTTAAAAATCTTTCTGTTTTCTGTTCTTCAGAATGAATAATTTTTATTGATATTTCTTCAAGTTAATTCTTCTGCCATCTCAAATCTGCTGCTGAGCCTACATCATGATTTTTTTCCTTTGATATTGTGCTCTACAACTCTAAAATTTCCAGTTAGGTGGTTTGTTTTGTTTTGTTTTGTTTTTGTAACATTTTATTGGGGAACAGTTGTGTTTTTCCAGGACCCAGCAGCTCTAAGTCAAGTAGTTGTTTCAGTCTAGTTGTGGAGGGCTCAGCTCCAAGTCCAGTCGCCATTTTCAGGCTAGTTGTGGAGGGTGCAGCCCACCATCCCATGTGGGAATCAAACTGGCAACTTTGTTGTTAAGAGCACGCAATCTAACCAACTGAGCCATCTGCAGCTCAGTGGCAGCTCAGCTCAAGTCGTCTTTAATCTAGTTGCAGGGGATGAAGCTCACTGGCCTATGTGGGAATTGAACCAGCAACCTTGTTTAGAGCATGTGCTCTAACCAACTGAGCCACCTGGCTGCCCCTGCAGTTAGGTTTTTTAATGTTTTTACTTCTCTGTTCATCTTTCATATTTGTTGAGTCATTGTCATCATATTTTCCTTTAATTCTTTAAACACAATTTAAAAAATTCTTGGGCCGGCCATGCGGCACGGTGGTTAAGTGCTGGCTTGGGAAGCCAGCGGCCCCGGTTTGGGACCTACATATGAGGGCCAGTGACACTGCCCTCAAAAAAAAAAAATTATTTGAGCAATAGTTCATTGAAGTCTTTGAAAAATCTACCATCCGGGTCCCTTTCGTGTCCATTTCTTTTTCCCCTCGGTAGGGCACACTTCCTTGTTTCTTTGCATATCTCATATTTTTTCATTGAAACTGGACTTTTTAATGATATATTACAAGCACTTTGGCATTAGGTAGCGTCTACTTATTAGCTCTCTGACTATATTAGATAAATTACTTAATCTCCAGGAACCTTGATTTTCTCATCTACCAAATAGTACCACTGCTGGTAACAATAATAATAAGTGTATTGTAAAGCTCTTACATTAAGTCAGATACTATTTACTCTTAAGGGTTTTAGCTATATTAATTAATTTAGTTCTCACAGCAACCCAATGAGAGACACTAGCCTGCATTTTACAGAGAGAGAAACAGATACAGAGAGGTTAAATAATCAGTCTATCTTAGGTCACAGATGGTAAGGGTGAGAGCCAAGATTCACACTAAGACAGTCTTCAATTTAATTACTATGTTAGTCTGTGTCTGGGTGAGTGGGGATGATGATAATACCTAGTTCATAGGGTGATTATGAAGATTAAATGAGGCGATGCATATCAAACACTTAGCATAATAAATGTTCAATAAATGTTAGTTGCTATATTAATAGTATGTGTTCTTGGATTGGGTAAATAACCTGTCATAAATTGCTGAAGAAAGTTTATATCACATATCAGCTAATGCCCTGTGGAACTCTCTTTCAGATTTCATCAGCTGCTTGTGGCTATGGGTTCACACTGCTGTCCTCTAAAACCAAGGATGTTACGAAAGTTTGGGGTATGGGACTCAACAAAGATTCTCAGCTTGGATTTCACAGGAGCCGGAAAGATAAAAGTGAGCACCTTGGCATCTCTCTGCTGTGACTGGGCTGAGAAAGCTCCCTTTGGATTTCATGAGTATGATTACATAAACCAAACCATAACAGCAAAATAGATGGAATCTTAAAGGGATGTTGTTCGAAATCATCTGCATTAGATTGTTTTCCAGCCTCTTTGGTAATAATATTGAACCTTTGGGCAAAAAGGCATTTCCTGATAAGTGGAAATGTTCCTTTTTGGCCCAAAGAGATGACCTTTCTTTCCTAGCTTGCAGATAGCCTGAAATATTCTATAGTACCTAGAATATGGTTTGGGGGAAAAATTCAATGAAATCCTTAAGATGGAGGTTTTATTCCAATTGTTTGAAACTTGGATTGTAAAAATGTTAGAAATGATTTATAAAGACATTTTTTTTTTTTTTTTGAGGGCAGTGTCACTGGCCCTCATATGTGGGACCGAACTGGGGCCTCTGGCTTCCCAAGCCAGCTCTTAACCACCTCGCCACTTGGCCGGCCCTATAACAACATTTTTAAAAGTAGAGATTAGCCAAACAGTATTATAAGATCAATAAGGAACATCTTTTAAATTAAGTGAGAAATTATCTGGACATATATACCAGACAGACCTCTCTTTTCATTTTTTCCTGTTAACGTGTTCATATGCAAATATTTTATTTTGATCACAGCATATATTTTGTTTTGATCACAGCATATATTTTGCCCTTTTCACTTAATTTTATATCAGAGTTTGTTTATAAGTTAGTATTGAAGTCTTATTAGCTGTAAGATGTTACATCACATTTTTTATACCTTTTATCAGGAACAATTTTAGATATATGCAGAATGGACAGAATGCTGCAATGCACCCCATGTGCTATCACCAGCCTCAGCGGTCACCAGCCATGCCAGTCTTGTTTTATTCATTTCCCCCACCATCCCCTAATTAAATAAATTTGAAGCAAATCCTAACATTATTGATTTCATTCATAAACATTTCAGTACATATCTAAAAAATAAGGACTCTTTTACACAAAAAAATCACCACACCTAAAAATAACGGTATAATCCCTTAATATCATCAAATATCATCAAATGTTCATTCTGCCAGTTGTCTCACCAATGTCATTAAATTTTAACTTTATTATGAAAAATTTATTTGCATCAAGACCCAGATAAGGTCCAGACATTGCATTTGGTTGATAAGACTTTTATTTATTTATTTATTTTTTTGAGGGCAGTTTCACTGGCTCTCGTATGTGGGGCCCGAACCGGGGCCGCTGGCTTGATAAGACTTTTAAAAGTCTTTTAAGTCTGTTTTAATCTTTTTTCTTTGAAATATATTTATTAAAGAAATCACATTGTTTGTCCTATAGAATTTTCCAGTCTGGGGTTTCCTGCCAATTGGCGGTTGGATCTTGAGCCTGATTCTCTTTACCTATTTTAATTTTTTTTTTTTTTTAGCTGACCCACCCTGCCACCTGTTGGCAGCTCAGTGGCAGCTCAGCTTGGGCTGGGCATCGAACTGCTGTTGTTCAGAGCTCAGCTCGCTCTCTTGAGTGAGCTCTTAACCAGCTGAGCCATTTGGCCAGCCCCAAGCCAGATTCTCTTTAAATATTATGTATTTCCTGCTTCCCAGACCCTTAAGGGTGGGTCTATGCATATTCTAATGGGGGATGTGAGTCAGTTTTCAGAATTCTAAAGCACTATATATTTTCAGCTCATAAGGCTGGATAAGCTAACAACATTGTCCAGTTTCTTTGATTTTTGCCTAGAATCATATCATCTTGTTGTGATAAGATAATTATTCCATTCTGATCAAAACCTCTGTCTATGTTAATCACTAATGAATGCAAATGGACAAGTGTATTACTATAACAGTAATAATGCCATTTATTTGATAGACAAAATCTTTTTAAACATGGGTTTCAAAGGAGAAAATAGAGGGGTTGTTTAGTGGGGTGTAGGTTGAGGACCAGTGCATTTGTAGATCTTTAATTCCAGCATGCATTATAAATATTCAAAAGCTCACTGTTGAAAACCTACAAGACGAATTCTTTCCATAGATCAATCTGGCTTCTGTAGTAGGATTGTAAAGAACAATAACATTCTTTAGAATGGCTTCTAAAAACCTTTTCCTCTTACTTGATTATTTAAATGTTAAAGTTGTCTTTTCATAGTTCAGAATCATAAAGGTGTAGTCCAATACAGGATGAAAGCCTGCTTTCCACCTCTGGCCTTCCAGCCCCATGGTTTTCTCCCTGAAGACTACTGGTGTTAGCAGCCTCTACGTTACCCTTCTAGAGAGATTTAATATATATGCCAAGTAAATGCACCTACGTATTTTTTTTTGGCCTCCTTTTAATACAACAGTAATTGCTCTTTTTCACCTTACTGAGGTTTCGTGGGTATTGCAGGAAGAAAATGCTTTTACTTTCCAAAAAAATTCAAATGGCATTAAATAACATGTGAAGAGATTTTTGAAATGAGACTAAGTTTGCTTTTCAGTAACTGAATGTGTAATGGAGGCAGGGTGGTGCCGTAGGTGGGAGTTAGAGACCCGGGTTCTAGTCCTTGCTCTGCCACTAGCCTATGTGCCTCAGTAAGTCATGCCTATCTCTGTGTAAAAATGTGGGCATTGAACAATGTGATTTCTAATGTTAGAAGTGCTGTGACTCTCAGTGTAATGACTGGTGGTTTTTGTTTCAGCAAGGGGATACGAGTACGTTTTGGAGCCCTCACCAGTTCCACTGCCTCTGGACAGACCTCAGGAGACACGGGTGCTACAGGTCTCCTGCGGCAGAGCCCACTCCCTTGTTCTCACAGACAGTGAAGGAGGTGAATTGACCTGTTCAAGCCTGATGGAGGAGGGAGGGTGCCGCTTTCTTGCTGTTGGGCCTGAAGCGGCTCACTTGGTTGAGCCTCATCTCATTAGTGAGGTCGTTGGCATTTTTTGAGCGAATCAGTAGGATGGCTCAGGAGAGCTGTATTGAGCAGAGCTTACTAAATCTTTCCTGCTGTCTGCTCTCTGGTTCTGGGAAAGCCTCAGGTACCTGTCATTTCGACAGTGCACACCAGATAGCCTTATCACAGCCTCCCATCCCTTTGCATGAAATCCCCGATCTGGACGGCACGTGCAGATGGCTTTCTCTGTTGCCCTGAAAGAGGCCTATTTGCTAACATTTAATCCAAGTACTGGGGGTTTTTCAGAGTCCAAGCTCCTGGGTAACCCCAAACCTCTCCAGAAGAGCAGTTGTTTCTGGGGAAAGGCCAACTTGACTAAATTTTTCAAATTTTCATTTCCTGGCTAAGTGTGCTTTGTAGGAAAAGGTGAAGGTGATGGTTAGGAACTCTTTCAAGAGACCTTTTGTACTGAGGGCAACCTAGTGACAGGTTCAGGAAATGGGGATGCTAAGGCCTTTCACAGGAGGTGCCTGCCTTGTGGATGGCAGAATTCCTGAGAGGCCGAACCAGGGGTGGGCGTGGTGGGGCGTGGCAGCAGAAGGAACAGTACAAGCGGCCCAGGCCACTATGGCAGGTCTGGACCCCAGCGTGCCTGTGGCTCTGCCTGCACAGGCTGGGAGGGAATGTTGGAGAAGGAAAGCAAGTGGCAGCTAGAGTGAGTGTTTGGACAAGGACCCTTCTGCAACCCCCATTCCAGTCCTGATATTCTGGGACTCTGTGAGTCTGAAGAACTGGTTTAACTAGGAGTGTTATTTTTCAGTCTTCAGCATGGGAAACAATTCTTATGGGCAGTGTGGAAGAAAGGTGATTGAAAATGAAATTTACAGGTGAGTTCCTGACGGGATTACCCTTCCCCTCAGGTATGTTAAGCATTAACCATTTCTTGAGTGATTACTATGTGATAAACCCACAGAGCAGGAAGTGGGGTTTCTTGTGTGTAAGCGGAGCAGTGAGAACTCACCGGAAACCGAGGAGGTGATGGTTCCGTTGCAAGCTGAGCTCCACACATTGGTGGGAGGGGAGGGCACATGAGCATTGGTTGTAATGTGTAGGATTTCTTTGGATTAGTTTTGTACTTTTTATTTTTTTTTAAAGATTTTTTTGGGGAATTGGGGAAGGGGAACAGACAAGTTGCTGCCCTTTTTGTTCTTCAGTCTAGTTATGGACGACGTCACTTCACTGGCCCCTGTTGGTATTGTGATCATTGTACACTTCCCAGCTACGGCAGTTGGTCGCCAGTCATTGGACAGCCACTCACGGCGACTCATGGCAGCTCACGCTGGCTGCCGGCCACTCACTGTAGCCTATGGCAGGCCACTGCAGCAGGGGCTGCAGCTTATGCAATAGCCGGTGACTTGTGGCAGCCCAGCTCCAGGTGGAGCTGTTGTTTACCATCTTAGCTAGGTGGAGTTGTTGTTCACCATCTTAGCTGTAGAGGGCGCAGCATCACTGGCCTTCATGTGAGATCTGAACCGGGGCCCTGCTGCTCCAAGCTGGTGTCCCAAGTCAACTCTTAACCGACGTGGCACTCAGCCAGCCTTTAGTTTTTTTGTTTTTTTTTTTTGAGGGCAGTGTCACTGGCCCTCATATGTGGGACCTGAACCGGGGCTGCTGGCTTCCCAAGCCAGCGCTTAACCATCACGCCACTCGGCCGGCCTCCAGTTTTGTATTTTTAACCAAATTGATTAACTTCAAAAATTCCTCTCATTCATGTTCATTCAGTCTTAAAAAAAAAATTCCCGCTAGTTCCTTGTATTATGTTGGTGGTTATAAATACCACCCTTGGGCTGGCCGAGTGGTGCGGTGGTTATGAGCTGGCTTGGGACGCCAGCAGCCCCGGTTTGGGTCCCACATATGAGGGCCAGTGACACTGCCCTCAAAATAATTAAATAAATAAATAAATAAATACCAGCCTCAACTCTGGCAGCACATGAAAATCACCAGAGGGTTTTGTTTTGTTTTACTTTCATGCCTTGGCCTAACTCTGCCTTACATTTGACCTTGAGAGTTTTTCTAACAGTTACTGTGTGTGTGTGTGTGTGGGGGGGGGAACAAGAGGGGTACCGGTAGGGGTGACGGGACAGAAACCCACAGTGCTTACCATGACCATATCTCTTGCTTCTCCCTAAATTGTTCCCGGCCGCAGTGAAAGTCACAAAGTTCATAGAATGCAGGACTTCAATGGACAGGTGGTCCAGGTAAGAGGCATGAGCTCATCCTGCCCCCCAGGGTACTTTGGAAAGGGTGAGAGTTGGGTGGAGTGATGGCAAATCTGGTAGGCGGATTTTCTGAATTAATAAATTTAGTGAAAATTATTGCCTGCCTGCTAGAGGCCAGGATTTGCAGTGGTACAGATTGTGAGGGTACAAAGTTTAATAAGGTTTGGGGGAGAACACTCTAATGAGAGAGACAGGTTAAAAAACTAGCTATAACATATCCGAGTGTATCACAGCACTGTGTACCTTCCTGGCTAGCCTTACCTTGCTTATTGTTTTATTCCCATCCCTGATGCAGTGCCTGGCACATGGCAGGTGCTTATAATAAATATATGATGGAATGGAAGGGAGTGAAGGCATCATGGAAGAGGTGGCAGAGGACTTGATTAGATGGACTGGGGTGTTAGCAAAAGGCTTCCGGCAGAGGGGAGGGAGCAGCAGGAGGCTTTAACTGCTGAGACATGCAGTGTGGCTGCAGTTTGGCATGCTTATGGGGGAGCGGTATGGGACAAGCTAGAAGGTTCAGAGGGACCAATGCAGGGCCTTGAATGCCTTGCTCAGGGGCTTAGACTTCATCCTCTTGGCAGTCGGGGCCTGTCAAAGGTTCTAAGCAGGAGGACTAAGAGCCAAATCATGATCTGTTTAGAAATATAACTTTGGCCATGGTATGGAGTTGGGGGAGGAAGCAATGACGGCTGCTTGGGAAGCCATGGGGGAAAGGGGACAGGTGAGGAGACATGTAAGAACTGACTGGATTTGGGATTCGATTAGATGGGCAGGGAGGGAGCTAGAGGGAGTTGAGTATAACTCCATAGGCCAATGAGTGGCTGCTGATGCTCTTGACCTGGATGACAGCTGGAGGAGGAGCAGGCTTAGGCTGGCTGGGACCCGGAAGCTGGAAGGAGGGGGAGTGAATTTGCAGTAGAGTAGTGCTTCCTGCACAGACTCAAAGTTACATGGATGTGAGTTCAAGTCCCTGTTCTCCGCATATCAACTGGGTGATGTTGGGCACCAACCTTCTCTGAGACTCAGTTTCTCACTGGCTGGTCTTGGTTATTGACTTAGCACAGTGCCTGGCGTAATAACTGTTCAGTAAAGGGTGCTTTTCATTAGGAAAATAGGTCTGGAACTTAGAATCTGAGTTGTTGGGACTGGAGCTGTGTGGAGGTGACAGCGGGTACGTCTCTAGGGAGGTATGAAGAGAGAAGAGGGCAAAAGACAGAACCTTGCAGGATTCTAGCAGTGAAGAGTAGGAAGTAGAGGTTGGGCAAGGTACAAAGATTGAATGCTATTGGAGAGGTAGAAGAGAGGCATGGTGAAGAGAAAGGCTTTTGGAGGAGGGAGCGGTTGCTCAGGGGTGGAGAGGATGGAGGAGCTCCTGGGTTTACGCCTGAGGACACCTGGCACTGTACTTCAGCAAGAGCAGTTTCAGTGAAGTGGGAGACCAAGCTAGGCTTTGGTACGGAGAAAGAGAGCAAGGTGGAGGCAGGTGGGGCCTGCTCGGTGCTCAGGAGCCACAGGGAATGACTGCTACCAGGCTTTGGGGCCAGTGACTAGAACCCTGGGTCCCTAAGGACGTCTCATCAACCTCACCTCTGTCTTTCCGATAGGTCGCCTGTGGCCAGGACCATAGCCTGTTTCTAACGGATAAAGGAGAAGTCTATTCTTGTGGATGGGGCGCGGATGGGCAAACAGGTAGTGTGCCTCCCACCCTGGGGTAGTGCCATGTGGTGGTGTCCCGGGTATGGCTCTCGTGGGCTGCTACCTGCCTTCCTTAATTTCACTTGTGCCTCTCTCATCACTTCCTGGGGAGCACTGTTTTGTCTGTCCAGCCCCGTTCCTCTTACCTCTGGCGCCCATAGAAATGAATCGATAAAGGATTGGAGCTACCCCTCAACAAAGGAGTTTTGAACCTTTTAAAGAAATGTGCTCAATTTTCACTGGTTTGAGAAGAATTTCATTAAGGGAGGAAGGAGGGAGGGATAAGCTCTATCAATCTTGTATGTTAAATCTTTTTCATATTTGTCTGAAGGGAGGGCCTTTAAATTCAAGATTTAAATCTTTATAAATCCTCAATAATCCTACCACCACATCAAATCATCTTCGTTTATTCCCTCATATTTTCTTCCAGTCCTTGTTCATATGTGTACATCTTTTAAATTGTAATAATAGTATAGGTGTGATTTTATATGCTTGTTTTATCATTTAAATTTACATAAAACATTTTTCCACATCAGTACAATTTTCACAGTTATGGTTTTTAATAGCTGTATGATATAGCATGAAACTAATTTACTATAAGTTACATTAATCATTTAATCAGTTTATCATTTAATCAAACAGTTACTTAATCATTACCTGTTATCAGGAGGCATGCTGTTTTTGGGTAGGGATGGGCAGTAGCCATTGGAGATTTTCTGCCATCATATGTACATATATATAGCTTTTTCTTTTATTTGAATTTTGCCTTAGGATAAATTCTGAGGAGTGTCAAAGGCTTTGAATATTTTTGTTTTCAGAATATATTATTAAATTGCTTCCCCAAAGTTTTACCAATTTATACTGCCATGAGCAATGTCCAGAAGAACCACTTTAATCATAACCTCTCTAGTAATGAGAATTGTCATTTTAAGTGTGCTCATTTAATTACTATGCTAGTTTTCTAAATGTACATTTCTTTGGTAACTATCAAGTTGAGGCATCTCTTTATTTCTAAACTCTTCTGTGGGTCATTTTTAAAAAGCAGATTTTTATAAAAATAATAAAATTATTGATACATTTTGACAGCATAGACAGGAATAAGGTGAAGCATAAAAGTCCCACACCCTGGTGATAACCATGGCTGTTTCCTGGTGCCATTCTAGAAACCTGCTGTCACATGCCACACTTCCTGCAGCCTCACTGCCTTGCTCGCCAGGCTCTGAGTCCAGCTACATGGGCCCCTGCAGTGAGTCCCTGGAGCTTGCCCTCCTCTTTGCTGCCGTGGGGTCTTTGCACATGCCATTCCCTGACCTGAATGCTCTTTTTAGCTCTCCTTTCATCCTGTAGGCCTTAGTGGGGGTGTCATCTCTTCAGTGCAGGCTTTTATGACCATTCTTTGTGAAACATCATTCTCCTTCTCCCTTACACTTTGTATCTGAGCATCCCATCCTTCCTTTCTTTCTTTTTTTTTTTTTTTTTTTGAGGGCAGTGTCACTGGCCCTTATATGTGGAACCCTAACCGGGGCCGCTGGCTTCCCAAGGCAGCGCTTAACCACCATGCCACCTCGGCTGGCCCCCATCCTTTCTTTCTTAAACCTTCAACATTTTGAACTTTTAAAAATCTTTTATTTATATATATTATAGTAAATATAAAAGATGATATGTAGGCAGTACTCCCCAAATTGATCTGCAGATTCAGTGCAACCTCGATCAAAATTCCAACTGCCTTACTTGCAGAAATTTACAAACTGATGCTAAAATTTGTACAGAATTACCAGGGACCACAAATAGACACACACACACACACACACACACACACACACACACACACACACAATCGAAGAATAAAGGAATCACTGGTTTTAAAATTAACTACAAAGCTACAGTAGTAATCAAAAGAGAGTGGTGCTGGTATAACAATAGGCATAGATCAATAGACTAGAATTGAGAGTTCAGAAGTGAACCCATATATCTGTGCTCTGTAATTTTTGACAGAGTGCTAAGACCATTTAATTGGGGAAGAAATAATCTTTTCAACAAATGTTGATGGCACAATTGGATATCTACATGCAAAAGAATAAATTTGAACTTCTATTTACACCATCTATAAAAATTTACTCAAAATGGATCAAAGTCATAAATGTAAGAGCTAAAACTATAAAACTCTTAGAAAAAAGCATATGTGTAAACCTTTGTGACCTCGGATTAGGCAGCAGTTTCTTTCTTTCTTTATGTTTTTTCTTTTTGAGGGCAGTGTCACTGGCCCTCATATGTGGGACCCGAACCGGAGCCACTGGCTTCCCAAGCCAGCGCGTAACCACCACGCCACTCGGCCAGCCCAAGGCAGCGGTTTCTTAAATATGACACACCCAAATCATAAGCAGACGAAGAAAAGATAGATAAGTTGACCTTCATGAATTTAAAAACTTTTGTGCATCAAAAACACTATGAATAGGGCTGGCCGAGTGGCGCGGTGGTTAAGCACTGGCTTGGGAAGCCAGCGGCCCCGGTTCAGATCCCACATATGAGGGCCAGTGACACTGCTCTCAAAAAAAACAACAAAACAAAACACTATGAATAGAGTGAAAAGACAACACACAGAATGGGAGAAATTATTTATAAATCATGTATTTGAAAGGGTGTAGTATCCAGAATACCAAAAGAACTCTTAAACTCAATAACAAGACAACCCAATTAAATGACAAAACTTTTGTGTAGATATTTCCCCAAATAAGACATGCAAATAGCCAATAACCACATAGAAAGATACATAAATGATTAGCCATTAGGGAAATGCAAATCAATACCACAATGAGATAGATACGACTTCCCATCCATTCAGATGGGTCCTGTCAAACCCCCAGGAAATAACAGATGTTGGTGAGGATGTGGAGAAATTGGAACCTTTGTTGCTGGTGGCAATGTAAAATGGTGCAACCACTGTGCGAAAGTTTGGCCATTCCTCAAAAAGTTAAATGTAGAATTACCACATAACCCAGCAATTCCACTCCTAGGTATGTACCTAAGAGAAATGAAAACATTTGTCCACACAAAAACTTGTGCACAAATGTTCGTAGCATTTTCATAATAGCCAAATAGAAACAACCCAGATATCCATCAACTGATAAATGGATAAACAAAACACAGCATATACATGCAATGGAATATTATTCAACCATAAAAAGAAATGAAGTTTTGATACACATTATGACATGGATGAACCTTGAAAATCTTATGCTAAGTGAAAGAGGTCAGACACAAAAGGACACATATTGTGGAATTCCATTGATATGAAATGTCCAGAATAGGCAAATACATAGAGACAGAAAGTAGATTAATGGTTGTCAGAGCTGAGGATGAGGTGGGAAATGGGGAATGACTGCAAATGGACATGGGTTTCTTTCTGGGTGATGCAAATGTTCTTAAATTAGCTAAAGGTGATGATTGAGCAACATTGTGAAAATGCTAGAAACCACTGAATTGTAACTTTAAAATGGTTAAAGTAGTGAATTTGTTATGTGAATTTTATCTCAAAAAATGAGATGTGTAACATAAATGTAAATTATAAAACATAACGATAATAAAATCACCAACTCATGAAACCACTACCCAGTTGAAGACCTAGAACATGCACAGTATCTCAGCTCCTCCCACTGTGCGCTCTCTCCTGTTTCAGATGCTTGTATTCCCCCACTAGGGGGATCCACCATTCTAAATTTTATTTCTATTCCTTTCTTTGAGCGGACAAAACAATTTATATACACACACATACCCCTAAATAACGTATTGACTAATTTTGCTTGTTTTAAGGGTCACACTATATGTATCTCCTGTAACTTGGTTTAAACCCAACACTATGTTCCTTAAGATTCAGCCATGTTTTAAGTGTCTGCAGTTCATTCATTATTTTCCCCCATTACAGGTCGGGAGGCCAATTCTAGCCTGTAACTTGTTTTTTGTTATTCTTCAATTTTTATAAATTGTGGTTAAATACACATAACATAAAATTTAGCATTTTAAGAGTATTTTTAAATATGTAGTTCATTGGTATTAAGTACGTCCACATTGTTGTGCAACCATCAGCACCATCCATCTCCAGAACTCTTTCATCTTGCAAAACTAAAACTTTATACCTATTAAACAGTTAACTGCCATTCCCAGCCTCTGGCAACTGCCATTCTACTTTCTGTCTCTATGAATTTGACCATGCTAGGTGCCTCATCATATAAGTGAATCATACAGTATTTATCTTTTTGTGACTAGTTTATTTCACTCAGCATAATGTCATCGAAGTTCATCCGTGTTATAGCATCTGTCAGAATTTCCTTCCTTTTTAAGCTGAGTAATATTCCCTTGTATGTATACACCACATTTTGCTTATTCTTTCATCTGTCAGTGAATGCTTGGGTTGCTTCTACCTTTTAGATACTGGAATAATGCTACTGTGAACATGGGTATACAAACATCTCTTTGAAACCTGCTTTTAAGTCTTTTGGATATAAACCCGGAAGTGGAATCAGTGGATCATATGATAGTTCTATTTAAAAAATTTTGAGGAACTGCCATACTATGTTCCACAGCAACTGCACAATTTTACATTTCCACCAGCAAAGTATGAAGTTCTAGTTTCTCCACATCCTCGCTAACACCTGTTATTTTCTGAGGGTTTTTTTGTTTGTTTGTTTGCCAAATGATCTTTCATTGAAATACTTTGTAGTCCTTAACTAGCTGGGCATTGCACTGCACCACTGTTGATGTCATCTATGATGAGGGTGGC
Source organism: Aselliscus stoliczkanus (assembly GCA_033961575.1). Classification (NCBI taxonomy): domain Eukaryota; kingdom Metazoa; phylum Chordata; class Mammalia; order Chiroptera; family Hipposideridae; genus Aselliscus; species Aselliscus stoliczkanus. Next base: position 15,352,125 of record CM066728.1, on the reverse strand, counting down.
GGCCACCAACATTGCAGCCCACAGACTGGGCAGTCCCCAAAACTTGTTTGGTGGTTTCAGAGAGTTCTCTAACTAAAGATCAGTGCTGCATCTGTCAGGCAATGTTGAAAATCTCATCAAAAGTGACATTTCTGCTGTGCTTAATGTTTTTTTTGCTTCTTCCTGCCTCTTGGCGGTTCTCTGAGGGTTTTGATGATGAGGGCAGAGGCAGAATGTACTTCCTCGATCTGGGCCTGTCTGTTCTGAATAGTCAGTTTCACTGTTATCCTCCGACCCTTCCAAGCACTGATGCTTTAGCGATGTCATCACCAACCTTTTTTGGAGACAGACCCAGGCGGCTGATCTTGGGGCCAGGGCTTTGATCTCGTTGAGGTTGAACTTCTGTGGCATGGTGGAGGTGGCTGGTGTCAGATGAATCCGGATTTGGGATGACCCAAGAAAGTTGCACCTTGGCCTCCTCTGAGCTGAAAGGGGAAAACTGTTTTTTTTTTTAAAGATTTTATTGGGGAATTGGGGAAAGGGAACAGCGTTGGGGAACCAGGGAAGGGAACAGACAAGTTGCTGTCCTTTTGTTCTTCAGTCTAGTTGTGGAGGACGTTGCTTCACTGGCCCATATTGGTATCATCATTGCACTCTTCTGGGGTGAGGCAGATCGGTCGCCGGCCTCTGGACTGCCGCTCACACTGGCTGCTGGCAACTCACCGTAGCCTATGGCAGTCCACTGCAGCAGAGGCTGCAGCTATGCTGTCCCAGGGACTCACAGCAGCCCAGCTCCAGGTGGAGCTGCTGTTCACCATCTTACCTGCAGAGGGCATTGTCACTCGCCCTCACATATGGGATCCGAACCAGGGTCGCTGGCGTCCCAAGCCAGCTCTTAACCAACATGCCACTCGGCTGGCCTTTTTTTTTTTTTTTAATTGGGGAATCAGGGAAGGGGAACAGATAAGTTGCTGTCCTTTTGTTCTTCAGTCTAGTTATGGAGGAGGTTGCTTCACTGGCCCATGTTGGTATTATCATTGTGCTCTTCCCGGATGAGGCAGTCACTTGCTGGCCGTTGGATGGCCGTTCACGGCAGCTCACGCCAACTGCCAGCCACTCATGCTGGCTGCAACCACTCACAGTAGCTCATGGGCAGCCCACTGCATCCCCATTGCAGCTTGTGCCATCATTGGCCCAGCTCCAGGTCCAGCAGTTGTTCACCATCTTAGCTGTAGAGGGCAGTGTCACTGGCCCTCATATGTGGGATCCGAACCAGGGCCTCTGGCATCCCAAGCCAGTTCTTAACCAATGTGCCACTTGGCTGGCCCCGACCTTTTTTTTTTTTAATAGTCGACTTCCTAATGGGTGTGAAGTGGTATCTCACTTGTGATTTGCATTTCCTTAATGGTTAGTGATGATGAGCATCTTTTTATGTGCCTATTGGCCATTTTTATATCTTCTTTGGAGAAATATCTGTTAAAGTCCTTTGCCCACTTTTTTTGTTTGTTTGTTTTAGATTTTATTCGGGAATTAGGGGAGGGGAACAGCCAAGTTGTTGCCCTTTCATCTTAGTTGTGGAGGGCACAGCTAGCTCAGCTCCAAGTCCAGTCGCCATCTGGTCGCCTGTTGGCAGCTGACGGCTGCTCAGCTCAAGGTGCCATATTCAACCTTAGTTGCGAGTGGGCATAGCCCACCATCCCATGCGGGACTCGAACCGGAAACCTTGATGGAACCATCTGGTCGCCCTACTGCAGCTCAGGGCAGCTCAGCTCAAGGTGCCGCATTCAATATTAGTTCCTTTGCCCACTTTTTTTTTTTTTTTTTTGAGGGCAGTGTCACTGGCCCTCATATGTGGGACCCGAACCGGGGCCGCTGGCTTCCCAAGCCAGCGCTTAACCAACCGCGCCACTCGGCCGGCCCCTTTTCCCACTTTTTAATTGGATTGTTTGGTTCTGTTGTGGTTGTTGAGTTCTCTATATTCTGAATATTAACCTCTTTTCAGATATTTTATTTGCAAATATTTTCTCACATTCCATGAGTTGTCTTTTTACTCTGTTGGTAGCGTCTTTTGATGCACAAAAGTTTTTAATTTTCAATAGTCAAATTTGTCTATTTTTTTCTTAAATTTTTTTCCAGTTTTATTTAGAAATAAATTGACATACATCATTGTATAAATTGAAGGTATGTAGCATGATGGCCTGATTTACATGTAATGTGAAATGATTACCACAATAGGTTTAGTTGATGTCCATCATCTCATACAGATACAATAAAAAGAAAGGAAAAAAATCTTCCTCTTGTGATGAAAGCTCTTAGGATTTACTCTCTTAACAACTTATTTTTTTCTTTTGTTGCCTGTGTCTTTGGGGTCATAACTAGGAAATCATCGCCAAGTCCAATGGCGGGGAACTTTTGCCCTATGTTTTATTCCAAGAGTTTTATAATTTTAGCTCTATCTACATCTAGGTCTTTTGATCCACTTTGATTTGATTTTTGTATATGATGTTACCTCAGGGTCAACTTTATTCTTTTACATGTGAATACCCAGTTTTCCCAGCACCATTTGTTGAAAAAAACTGTCCTTTTCCCATTGAATGGTCAAAAATCATTTGTCCATGTAAACAACGGTTTATTTCTGGGCTCCCTGTTCCACTCCATTGGTCTAAATGTCTGTCTTATGCCAGGACCACGAAGTACTGCGGCTTTGTAGTAAGTCAAGGTCACTAAGTGGGAGTCCTCGAACGTTGTTCCTTTTCAAGATCATTTAGCTACTTGGTATCTTTTGAGATTTTATGTGAATTTTAGGATGGGTTTTTCTATTTCTGCAAAAAAAATTGTTGGGATTTTAGTAGGGATTACATTGAATCTGTATATCATTTTGGATAATATTGACATCTTAACAATATTATGTCTTCCAGTCTATGAACATAAGATGTCTTTCCATCTATTTATATCTTCTTTAATTTCTTTCGGCAATATTTTGTAGTTTTTATTGTACAAGTTTTTTTACCTCTTTGGTTAAGTTAATTCTAAGTATTATATAATTCTTGATGCTACTGTAAACAGAATTAATTTCTTAATTTCATTTTTTGGATTGTTTGATTGTTAGTGTATAGAAATGCAATTTTGTGTATTGGTTTGTATCCTGCTTCTTTGCTAAAGGCTGCTCATTTTTTTTTATTTTAAAGATTTTATTGGGGAACTGGGGGAGGAGACAGCATTGGGGAACCGGGGAAGGGGAAGAGACAAGTTGCTGTCCTTTTGTTCTTCAGTCTAGTTATGTAGGACATCTCCCCACTGGCCCATGTTGGCACCATGACCACTGCGCTTTTCCCGGCCGATCGGTTCCTGGCCATTGGATGGCCGCTCACCGCTGCTCATGGCAGCCCACTGCAGATCCACTGCAGTCTACACTGTCACCCACGACTCACGGCAGCCCAGCTCCAGGTCGAGCTGCTGTTCACCATCTTTGCTGTGGAGGGCTCAGTGTCACTGGCCCATGAGGGATCCGAATTGGCGGCCCTGCTGCTCAGAGCTCACGCTCCCAAACCAATTCCCAAGCAACGAGCCACTCAGCCAGCCCAAAGGCAGTTGATTTTATCGCTGTACGATCGTCTACCATGCAGCACACCTCAATTTATTCATTTTCCTGTTATAGGTATGGTTTACAACTTTCTGTCGTAGAACAAGCAGTGCTTCTGTGACCTTCTGTATGTGTCCTATACACATGCCCAGGCGTCTTTGGAGCTCTAGTGAAGGTTCTGTAGGTGGAAGTGCTGGTTATAGGGTATGCATGTGCATTCTAGTGATTGCTGTCCAAAATCTGTGACAAGTAACCCTGCAACAGCAGGATGTTGCTCTACAGTCTGGACTAATCTTGATATTGTCTATCCAGAAGTTTTTGCCTCTTTGGTGGATGTGAAATAGTATGTCACTGAGGTTTCAATTTGCATTTTCCTAATTACTGCTGAGAGTGATGATCTTTTCATGTGTTTATTGACCAATCTCGTTTTTTTCTCTTCTGAAATGTATATGGTGTCTTTGCCCATTTTTGTTGACTCACTGGTCTTTTTCTTACTGATTTTTAGGATTTCTTTATATACTCTATGTCTGAATTCTTTATCAGTTACAGGGTTGCAGATATCTTCCCCCAGATTGTGGTTTGTTGTTTTGTCCATCCATTTGCGTTTTTAATATTGACTATATTTTTTCATTTCTAATTGCTTTCTTTTCAGATTTACCTGGCCATTTTCCATAGTCCCTTGTTCCTGCTTTTATTTCTTTAAGCATTGCACGCTGAGTTATTTTTTGTTTTGTTTATCATAATGGCAGTGTCTGGAGGATGTAAATTGGGTATTTGCTGGTTCTCTTTACTCTCACTCATAGTGGCATCTTTCCTTAGGAGTTTAGTAGTTTTTGATTGTGACCTCATATTTCATTGAGTTTAATTTGTGGAAACGCTAAGTAAGGGCCTAAATTGGAGATGCTTTCCTCCAGAGAGGATTTGGATTTGCTTCTGCCTGTTGCCAAGGGGTGCAGCCAGTCTGACACTACTGTGAGCCCCTGTGAGGAAGCTGGTTTAAGCAGGAGTCCGTGGTTCAGGGTTCTGCCTCGGTATGCTGCCCCGGGATTGCCGTCCATCACGATGCTGATAATGACATTGTCCTTCGGTCAAGCCCTGTCTTTGCCTCTGTTTACTGTTTACCATGCCAGTTTCCCTGTTTCTGTTTACTGTTTTTTTTGGTGGTTTTTTTTGGGAGGGAGGTTTCCTTTATTTTCTAACAAGCCCAACAGTGCATTAGAAATTGCTTGTTGTAATATATACAAGGTCTAATAGTTTCATTGTACAGTGGTATTTCATTTTGAGAAATTGCCTAACTCTAATCAGACTTAGAAAATTCCAAGGGTTTTTTTAATGATCTAATTACAATTATGTCTTTTTCCTCCTCTGAGAGGAAAAAGAGAACGTGGAGAAGGAAGTTGTATAGCATGTAGAGGAACAGGTTAGAATTTCTGAGTTGATATTTGTTTTTTGTGTTTTTTTGTTAGCTCAGCCATCCTGCCACCTGTTGGCAGCTCAACGGCAACTCAGCTTGGGCTGGCCTCGAACAGCTGTTGCTCAGAGCTCAGCTCGCACTCTTGAGCGAGCTCTTAACCAACTGAGCCACTCGGCCGGCCTTCAGAGTTGATATTTGTAAAGTGCTTAAAACTGTGTTTGGCATATAGTAAGTCCGTGTAAGTGTTTGTTAAGAAAATAAATAATTAAAAATAAGTATTTACCATTATTCCAGGTCTGGGCCACTACAATATCACCAGCGTCCCCACCAAGCTGGGTGGAGACCTCGCCGGAGTGAACGTTGTCCAGGTTGCCACCTATGGTGATTGCTGCCTGGCTGTGTCTGCTGATGGAGGCCTCTTTGGTTGGGGCAACTCGGAGTACCTGCAGCTGGCCTCTGTCACTGACTCCACGCAGGTATGAGGTCACTTACAGCATGGTGCTGGGAGGTTTGGAAATATAATGTGTTAGGGCCATTTATAAGAGGTTTTCCACCAAAATGTGATGTCCAAAGTGCTAAGATGTTAAGGCCTAACCTGTTGTAAGCTGCCTCTTCAAGGTTCCGAGTTCTTGGCAATCTCATTGGAGCCTGGAAAGAAAGCTCAGGATCAAAAGCCATCATTATCAATACTTCAGTGAAATAGTCCTGGTTTAAAGCAGTATTTTAGTTATGTCTGGGTACTCTGTCTTGTTCTCAAAGAGATATGAGGCTGTTTAGTAGGTTCCTGTGATGTCACAGTGTGCTTTTTGTTGCAGTATAACATGTATGCCCCCAAAGCACACAGATCATGAGTGTGTAACTTGATGAAGACATCTGGGCGACCCCACCCAGGTGAGGTGGTAGGAGCCCTGCCTGTTGTCTCTCCTTGTTACTACCGCCTCCTTCTCACCGAGTGAGCCACTGTCAATACAGTACAGTAGAATTTTAAATGTTTTATTAAAGAAAACTTCAAATATAAACAAAAAGTAGAGCTCATTGCATAATTAATTTCTATGTACTCATCACCCATGTTCAATAATTACCAACTAATGATCCATTTTAAAATATAGAGATATAATTCACGATTTTTAAGTGTATAATTTAGTGGTGTTTAGTAGTTATAAGGTTGTGCAACCATCTTCACTATCTAATTCCAGATATTTTTATTATCACTGCCCTCCCCTCTTTAAAAAAAAACCCACACTTCCTCGTGGCCAATTTTGTTGCATGTATAATTCCATCTGCTTCTCTGCCCTGGATTATTTTGAAGCAAATCCTAGGTATCAGCGTTCATCTATATAAATTGCAGTGTGTATCTCTCAAAGTAAGAACTATTCTAAAAACATACTACATTACTTAATAACATAAAACTTCTGAAGGGTTTTAAATATATATTAATGAGAATTGGGGGACTGGGTGGGAAAGATGAAGGGATTAAGAAGTACAGATTGGGCTGGCCGAGTGTCCCGTTGGTTAGGAGTTGGCTTGGGACACCAGCTTGGAGCAGCAAGGCCCCGGTTCAGATTCCACACGAGGGCCAGTGACGCTGTGCCCTCTACAGCTAAGATGATGAACAATAGCTCAACCTGGAGCTGGGCTTCTGTGTGTTGCCGGCGACGGCGTAGGCTGCATCCCCTGCTGCAGTTGGCTGCCATGAGCTACCATGAGTGGCTATCAGCCAATGTGAGTGACCAGCAACCGGCATGAGCTGCTGTGAGCCACCTTGAGCCACCGTCCAGTGACCGGTGGTAACCGACTGCCTCATCCAAGAAGAGCGCAGTGCCTCATCCAAGAAGAGCGCAATACCAACATGGGCCAGTGAAGCACCATCCTCCACAACTAGACTGAAGAACAAAAAAGGACAGCAAATTGTCTGTTCCCCTTCCCCGAGTCCCCAGTGATGTTTCTCTCCCCCAATTCCCCAATAAAATCTTTAAAAAAAGAAGTACAAATTGAGGGGCCTGCCGAGTGGCTCAGTTGCTTAAGAGCTTGCTCAAGAGTGCGAGCTCAAAGCAACAGGGTCACTGGTTCGATTCCCACATGGGCCAGTGAGCTGCACCTGAGCTGAGCTGCCAACAGCTGGCAGGATGGCTCAGCTGGTAAGAGTATGTGCTCCTAAAAACAAGGTTGCCTGTTCGAGATTGTGGGCTTTGCCCGCCCACAGCTAAAGACTGAACTCGGCGCCTTGATCTGAGCTGCTGCCCTTATGGCTCAGTGGATAGAGCATGCACTCTTAACAATGAGGCTGCTGGTGCGACTCCCACAAGAAATGGTGGCTACGCCCACCTGTAACTATTGAACACAGCATCTTGAGCTGAGCGGCGCAACTGGACTTGGAGCTGAGCTTGCTGTGCCCTCCACAACTAAGATTGAAGGACAACAACTTGGCTGTTCCCTTCCCCAGTTCCCCAACACTGCTCCCCTCTCCCAATTCCCCAATTAAAAAATTAAAAAATCTTGGGGCCGGCCGAGTGGTGCTGTGGTTAAGTGCTGGCTTGGGAAGCCAGCGGCCCCGGTTCGGTCCCACATGTGAGGGCCAGTGACACTGCCCTCAAATTAAAAAAAAAAAAAAGGAAGAAAAAAAAATTTAAAAATCTTAAAAGAAGAGATTTAAAAAATTAATTTTAAAAAAGCATAAATTGATACAAAAATCTTGGGGCCGGCCGAGTGGTGCTGTGGTTAAGTGCTGGCGTGGGAAGCCAGCGGCCCCGGTTCGGTCCCACATGTGAGGGCCAGTGACACTGCCCTCAAATTTTAAAAAAAAAAAAAAAGGAAGAAAAAAAAAATTTAAAAATCTTAAAAAAAAGAAGAGATTTAAAAAATTAATTTTAAAAAAGCGCAAATTGATACAAAAATCTTGGGGCCGGCCGAGTGGTGCTGTGGTTAAGTGCTGGCTTGGGAAGCCAGCGGCCCCGGTTCGGTCCCACATGTGAGAGCCAGTGACACTGCCCTCAAATTTAAAAAAAAAAAAAAGGAAGAAAAAAAAATTTAAAAATCTTAAAAAAAAGAAGAGATTTAAAAAATTAATTTTAAAAAAGTGCAAATTGATACAAAATAGTCATGGGATGTAAAGTACAGTGTACAGAATATAGTCAATAATGTAATAACTATATGGTCTCGGGTGGATACTAGACTTATGGGGGAATCACTTCGTAAGTTATATAAATGTCTAACCACTATGCTGTACACCTGAAACTAATATAAAATACTATGAATGTCAACTGTCATTGAAAAATAAAATGATTGTGAGATGAATGGGGGAAAAAAAAAATATATATATATATATATATATATATATATATATATATATAAATGATAAAGAAATATGCACACACACAAGAAAGAAAAGAAATGTGCACAAAAGGAAACTAAAGATCAGCTAATAAGATGAAAAAAATACATTCTCTATGGTCTGGCACAGTGGCTAGAAGTGGTTGCAGATTTGGCTGTGAGCTTCCTAGTAGCCAAAGCAAAGAAGAAAAGATGGTCATTTAAATGATTCATTGCTTCTGTATGATAAAGAACAAATAAAGTGTTCAAGAGAAGTACTGCTCTTCCAGATACCAAGGCTTGAGAAAAATGTCCCCACAGCCTTCCTGTGGGGATGGGTTCAGTGTCATGTCATTGTCATATATTGCTGCATAACAAATGACCGCAAAACTTAGTGGCTTAAAACAACATGCACTTATTATTTCACAGTTTCTGTGGGCCAGGAATCTTGGGGTGGCTTAGCTGGATGTTCTGGCTTTGAGCCTCTCAAAGGCTGCAGTCATCTTAGGGTTCAGCTGGGAAAGGCTCTGCTTCCAGGACCACATTGGTGGTTGTTGGCAGGAGGCAGGTCCTTGCGGCCTGTGGCCTGGTCCCTCGCTGGCTGCTGACCAGCTAATAGTTGTTGGCCAAGCCTTCCTTGGTTCCCAGCCACCTGGGCTTCTCCATGTGGCAGCTCACAACATGGCAGCTGGCTTCATCAGAGTGAGCAAATGAAAAGGCAAGAGAGAGTGCCAGGAGACACAAGCCAGTGTTTTACAATTTAATCTTGGCAGTGACCTTCCCTCAGCCTTGCTGGCATTCTGCTCATTAGGAGCAAGTCACTAGGTCCAGCCCCCACACAAGGGTGGAGATTACACATGGGGGATTATTGGGGATCATCTTAGAGGGAGCCCATCACACCCATGGCTCTTTGTTAGAGTATTTCTTGGTGTTTGCTGAGGGCCTCGTGCCAGAACACAGGGAGGTGAAGCTCCCGAGAGCCAAGAAGCAGAGGCCAGGCACCAGCCCTGACGGCGCACCTCCCCAGGCATACATTCTCTGGATCAGAAAGCCCCTCTGTTCCTTTTGAGTCAACTTAGGGACTGTTGTCTTTGAGCTGTCTCTGTTTGAAAGTGAATCCGTAGGGCCGGCCGAGTGGCGTGGTGGTTAAGTGCTGGCTTGGGAAGCCAGCGGCCCTGATTCAGGTCCCACATATGAGGGCCAGTGACACTGCCAAAAAAAAAAAAAAAAAAAGGAAGTGAATCTGTAAAGATGCGTGGCTGTCGCTGAAGCACTTAAAAATCTATGTTTCCAAAGTTAGTCCTTGGTAGAAGTGCCAAGACCAAATCTTGCTGGAAAGCTAAGTTTTAGGCTACATGTCACTCTCCAAACCCCTGACTCTCCCATCTCCCACTCAGCAGAAGATCTTGCCTCCTGTTTAGCAGTGAAAACAGATGCTATCAGATGAGAATGCCCTCGGTTTCCCACTGTGACTCCTACACACTTACCTGTGTCTGCCCACCGTGGGCCCATTCCTTTTCCTAGCAGTGGAGGTGGTGTATCTCTTCCTGTTGAAGCTGATTCTTCTCTCTGTGCCCTGAATCCCATTTCCTGCCACCTTCCCAGAAGCCATACTCCGTCTGCTGGGCCTTCTTTCCATAAGTTCAGCCTCTCCCTGTCTTCCGGTCCCTCCATCAGTCTCTCCACCTGACTCATGTGTCTTCCATCTTAAAAAACCCTATGTGGACTCCTCTCTCTCCTCCCATTCTCCCCGCTTCCAGCCTCTTTGCTTTACCTCCTGTTCCCTTTTCTAGGCCAAGCTTCTCAGGGGCTGTCTTTATTTATTATCTCTGTTTCCTCATCTCCTCCTCATTCCTCAGTCCATTCCACTTAGCTTCCACCCTTATCAGTTTGTTGAGTGGCTCTTGCTAGACTTACCAGGGACCTCCGTGTTGCTAAAAATACTAATAAAGAACCTGGAGGACATGTTACAATCTTTATCTTTCTTGACCTCTCAACAGCATTTGACATTGACCATGACTTCTTTGTGAAACACTCTTTCTTTTACCCCTGTGACTAGACTCTTCTTGTGCTCTCTTGTCTTTCTTGATCCTTCTTGGTCTCATTTTCCGGGTCTGTCTTGTGCCAGACCTTTGAATGTTGGCGATCCCGTGGCATGGACTTTGCTTTCCTTCTTTTCCCTGTGTTCCCTCTTTAGAAGATCTTACACACACCCATGGCTGCGGTTACCATCTATTGGGTTGTTGGAAAAGTCATGATGTATTTCTCTACGTTTTTTGTTGCAAAAATGCGTCATGACTTTTCCGACAGCCCAGTATATGCTAATGACTCTCCAGCTTACAGGCCAGAGCCCCAGACACCACTAAGTAGCATTGGACGTTTCCACTGGGCTCTCTGGACGCACAGTATGTCCAAAGTGAACTCATGCCCTGGTTTCTTCTCCATGTCAGCCATGCTGTCATGTTCTCCTCTATAAACCATGTTTCTCCCCTACTTAGAACACTTACTGGCCCCCCAATGTGCTTAGGTGATGACCAAATCCTTACTGTGGCCCACACCATCCGGCATGCCCGGCTTTCCTTTCCCTGCCAGCCTCTTGTACCATATCCTCCACGTGCCCTGCTTCAGCCACTCTGCCCTCATTTAACCTCCCTGGGCGTGCCATGCTCACCTCATTCCCTTTGCATGCGCCTCTGCCCTACTTGGAATACCCTGTTCTTCTCCCCTTATGTGTTTACTCCTACTTGTCCTTCAGGCTGCAGGAGAAATGAAGCTTTCCTCTGTGCTCCTCCCCCAAACTAGATCGGTCTCCCTGACATGTGTTCTCAGAGACCCTGTACTTCCCTTTATTTCATTCAGCACAAATTCATTTTATGTTAATTTGGGCTGGCCTTCTCCATTAGGCTAACCCCTGAGAGAAGAACCACGTCTCTTGCTCCCCCTCATGTTCCCAACACCCAGTTAGATGGTTAGCGTATGTTCAATGTTTGGGGACTATTTGTGGTGTAAATGAATGAACTGGACTTATCTGCTCTGTACACAGGACCATAATATTTCCAAGTTCTCGCTGGTTTGTCTTCCTAACAGTGTGGACCCTTTCTTTGACTCAGGTGAACGTCCCCCGGTGCTTACCCTTCTCGGGAGTGGGCAAGGTGAAGCAGGCGGCGAGTGGTGGGACCTGCTGTGCTGTGTTAAATGGTGAGACCCTCCTGCAGGCAGTTCACTGGGCAGCTGTAGGTGGGTTGGGCAGGGAAGGGCTGGTGTCCATTGGACTCTCAGGCTACAGACCTTAGCTGAGGAAGGGAATGTGGCTGGGGGGATCTAGTTAGATAGGGTGACATTCTGACAGAAAGATAGTGGCTGTGATTTATATGTGGACAACTAGACAGTATGGGCATAGTAATTGTGTAGAAGACCTCAGGAGTGGAGAACAAACCACTTTGTCTCGTCCCTTAGCCTGGGCCAGAGCCTCCACTCTGCCTTCTCCAGGGAGGCTGCACCAAGAAACAACAGGCAGATAGGAGGAGAGCCTTAGGGTTTAGATACTGAGAGTCATGCTTCTGGGATTAGACATCTGGTACCACTGATGAGTATTAAACTTTTTATAGCCAAAAAATCATTTCTAAGAGTTTTAGGAATCTGGCCAGAAGTAGTTTAGTACTTGGCTTGATCTTCTGATCAGTGTGAAACTTAGAGCTGTGAGTAGGAGAAACTGTCCTTTGAAAGCTCTCCTGTGTTCACATGGGGTTCTGGGTAATTTATGGACTGGTCCTGTCCAGGTTCCCCTAAAGATGTGGAAAGTTTGTATCCTGAGATTGGTGAGCTGGCTTGACCTACTCCACAAGCAAGACTTTGAAAGAAGAGAATAGAAGCATTTTAAATATCTGTCAGCATGTTCTTGCCAAGCAAAGAGAAGAAAACTCCATATGGATAGATGGTGGTGCAGTCTGAGTTCCAGTGAGTGAGGGCTTCTCTTGGTTTGACTTACTGACCGTTGTTTTTCCTGTAATGTAGGAGAAGGACATGTTTTTGTCTGGGGCTATGGAATTCTTGGGAAAGGACCAAACCTAGTGGAAACTGCTCTTCCAGAAATGATTCCACCCACTCTCTTTGGCTTGACGGAGTTCAACCCAGACGTCCGGGTTTCCCGCATTCGATGTGGACTCAGCCACTTCGCTGCCCTTACCAGTAAGTGATCAGGCCCGTGCAGCCCCAGAGACTGACAGCTGCGCTCGCTCAGGTTCAGCCCCAAACTGTGGGCAGCCCTCAGCTTCCATCCATCCGTGGAGCGGTACCCTTGTGTGGATAATTAAAGAGAGCGGCTACTCCAGAAGTTGTTTGGCTTGAGGTTGTGTAATGTATGTCTTTTTTTCATCCTGGAGTTTTGTTTTTGGTTCATTTGGTTTGTGGTTGGGCTAATGTGAAAGTGAATTTTCTCAAAAGGACACCAGTCAGTGGTAGGAAAGGGGACCCTTGAGTATGTTGGGGTGCCGGAGGCAACCAGCAGAGGTTTGGCAGATCTGCAGTGGGTAATTAGGAAATGAATGTGTGGGGCTTAATCCCATTGCCTGGCCAAGCTAAACCCAATCTGACGCAGGAATGTGGGGTGACAAGGGGCAGATTTGTAGACCATCCTGTGGTTTTGTGGAAGTAAATCTGCCGGATTTCTCCAAAGTGCTGGGGGAGAGAATGATCAAAGGGGAGGCTGGAATGGAGGTTTTCTCAAAGGCTTGCCAAGTTACAAAGCCATAACATATCCAGTTTCTCTACAGAGCTCTTGATGACATCTCCTATTCTACCACAGTGACTGTTGGTTCAACTTGTTCCTCTTTAGTTGACTTGCACTGTCAGACTGTATTAATTTCATTTCATTTTGTGATTGTCAAGTAAATTCGGTATTTCCTTGCAATTAGAAAAACCTTTTCATCTCATGGTAATTGTTTTCTTTTAAACATCTGGCCTGGGACAGTCAGTTCGGGTCATCCTTGTTTGTGTTCCCTGGCCCCATGCTAATCTGAGGACGGCTCCAGAGCACCCCCATTCAGCATTGTCTGAGCTCCAGCCCTGGCGGCCTAAGACACCCAGCCTGGGGTGGGGACCATTGTGCTGCCTGCCTGTGTCACAGCACCAAGTGGCAGCAGTGCTGGCGGGTGAGAATCCCTCGGTTGCTCGAGCAGAGCCAGCCGCTTCCATTTGCAAAGGCGTCTAGTTCACATGTGTTTTTTTAAAGTTTACTGCGACCTAGTAAATAAGAGTCACGATGGACTAATTCTGGAGGTGTCAGTGATCTATTTTCCAGACTGTTCTAAGGCTTAAACTATGTGCAGAGTTGCATACTTGGAAATCCATATGAAAGGTTCCACCAGAGTAGACTGTTTTCTTTTTGCTGTCATGCCGTGGGGCCATTTTGGGTGACACTGAAATGAAATCCCTATCTAGATGTCCCCAAGACCCAGTAGCGACCCTCCACATGGCGGTTACTGCCTTTCAGTAGAGGGAGCATCAGAGCTTGGGCATCTCCCGTCTGTGTGCCCAGCGTTTGCATGTGGCCAGCTGGGAGTTGGAATTGGTTGGCTTACCCAGAGGTCTGCTAACATTTGCGGGGCCAGGCTGAATTGTTCTGTTAGATGCGTAAAATCTGAGGGTGGAGGACCAGGAATCAATCATGTCAGACCGGGGGGCTCTGACAGCTCCTAACCAAAGATTCCTTATTTAATCAGTCCAGATTATTTTAGCCCTGGCTTCTCCATGTCTTTTCTTCTACTTCTACTGCCAGGTGTGGGGTGGTGACGTGGGGCCTCTGTGCCAAGGAGTGCCCGAGCTGATAATGACTGAAAACTAGGTGCGGGAGGCTGCCCTACCGATCTGGGTGCCTTCCCGGAGGCTGGCTTTCCCAGCGCCCCGGTCTAGATGCAGCCTCCTGGGCTGTCCTCTGCAGCACCCCGTCTGTCCTGTCCTTCTTGGCACTCTTTATAGTTTATAAGCATATATATATATATATGTATATATATATCGGTTTGATTGTTTGTTTATGTCTGGTCACTGTGCTGTCCCTGCTCCTAGTACACAGACGTGGTCTTGACCCAGAGGCGCCCAGTCACCATGTGTCACTTGACCATATGCTCTTGAGACATGGAAATCCAGACAAGGAATGACAAATCGTCCTACTCCTCACTCTGTCACATTAGAAAGGCCAGGGCATGACGGGGATTTGAGGACGCTGAGATTTCACAATTTGTAGAGGGCGGGGTTTGCTCGCACATAGCCCTGGGCCAGGGGCGAATGCATGAGGGGCGAGCAGAGTGGGCTATGTACACGAGCCCCCTCGGCCCACGGCTCCGTGTCCACTCTCACCTCCCTTGTGATGGACAGTGTCAGCCTGGGCGTGGGCAGCTTTCTGGAATGGGGGGCAGTATGCTTTCCCCTTCAAAAGAAAGCATTATTGTCTGGTGGAAATGGAAGTTTAACCTCGGGCTCTGTTTGTACCAGGTCCTGGAAAGCATGTTCTCATGCAGGGTCCTTCCTCTTCTTGGAGATGTGCCCTGAGCCTGCTCCCAACCAAACCCCCATTTTTCTTTCTCTGCAGACAAAGGAGAGCTGTTTGTGTGGGGCAAGAATATCCGCGGGTGCCTGGGAATTGGCCGCCTGGAAGACCAGTACTTCCCATGGAGGGTGAGACTGGGCTGGGCTGGGCGGGCATGCGGGATGCCTACCGGGCAGGCTCACGTGACGTGCCAGCAGCACCCAGTGTGCGGCCGAGCCAGCACCAGCCCCCCGGGAGGCTGCCCTCCTGCCCCATTGCCTCAGGTGAGGCCACACAGGTGAGGAGCCAGCTTCTCAGGGAGGCAGCAGCTTGTGTGGGCTCCCTTCCCACAGTGCCCTGTAGGAAGCCTTGTGGGAGGCTGTCTTGGGGGATGTGGATCAGCGAAGCAGAAGCATGCGGGTGCCTCGGAGAGGAGCGAGCTGCAGGCCAGGTGCGGCAGGCTCTGGGCTGGGGGCATTGGAAGGGAAGGAGCTGGCCTGCCGGGAGCCGTTTATAGAAGCCGGTGCACAGGAATGTTTTACAGCGAATTTAAAAGAAAGCAGGATGTTTAGTATTTAGAGTACCTGACCACAGCCACCATTGTGAAAAAATAATAGCTTTTCTAAGGGGGAGGATGCAGCTAGACAAAGAGGCTTGTTTCAAAATTAAAGGGGAACAGAGTTCTTTCTTCAGTTGTAGTTTACCTTAGTGTTGTTTCCTGAGTTTTTTAAGTTCTTCTGAAAAACAGCAATGTGCAGAACGTGAGTACTTGGTACAAAGTGTATTATGAAAAATAAGTTTCCCATGTCTTGTCCCAGAGGCAACCACCGCTACTGGTTTCTGATATTCCCCTCATGACAGTCTCTGCGTAGAGGGGTGTGTGTGTGCATGTGTGTGCATGTGAGTGTGTGTGTGCGTGTGAGAGCGTGTGCGTGTGAGAGCATGTGTGCATGTGAGAGCGTGTGAGCATGTGTGTGCATGTGAGCGTGTGTGTGTGAGAGCATGTGCGCATGTGAGAGCGTGTGTGTCCGTGTGAGCGCGTATGTGTGAGAGAGCATGTGACAGTGTGTGTACATGTGAGCATGTGTGTGTGAGCGTGTGTGTGCGTGAGAGTGTGTGTGCGTGTGAGAGCGTGTGTGTATGTGTGCGTGTAAGAGTGTGTGTGCATGTGAGAGTGTGTGCATGTGAGCGTGTGAGAGTATGTGTGCCTATGTGTGCATGTGACAGTGTGTGTGCGTGCGCGCACATGACCATGCCTAAGTATTTTCTCTAAAAGTTTGATATTAATAATGTTTTGAATTTGTGTAAAGCATTTTTTAAAAACGCATGGAAAAATGCAGAAGACAAGTATAATTTAAATAAAATAAGGATTTGTCTGTCGAAAACCCACTGCAGAGTGTTTTGAGGCACTTTGATATTTTTTGTAGGCCCTTCCCTTCGCTGCTGGCTCTCCTGGGTCCCTGTGAACTGGGCAGGCCCTGACACCTTTAAAGAAGCTGTAGGTGCAGTTTCTAAGAGAACAGGTCAAAATGGAGACTTCCAACTTGTTAGAAAAAAGTAGTTGTGCACCAGAGTCATTCCCAAGCTGGCTGGCTCTTGCTTGCTTTTCCCTGAGCCTGGGAATACCATTCTGTGAGGAATGGAGAGTCAGTTGGAAGACAGCGGATGGCGCTCTGGGGAATGTGAACATTGATAATTTAGACTTGTTTTCTTGGTAGCTCCTTTTTGTCCTCTCTTGAACCCCACCAAAAAGGCCTTCTGAGGGGAAGCTTGGGAAACAGTGAAGCAACTTGGTTTTGATGGATGACCGCAGTGACCAGGGGCTCTCCACCTGCCTTCAGTTCCTCCAAATTAGAGCAAAGGTGTAAGACAGCCATGAAATAAAATTGGAAACCTGACAACATTTCCCCTATTGAAATGGCTGGGCCAACCTTTGGGCCCTGTAGTGAAGCAGGAAGCAGCAGGGGCTGGGGGCTGACACCACTTGCCATTCAAACTAGACCCCTCCCCGCCCCCCTCGCTTTTGCTGACTCCTCACTCACCAAGCCTCCCTCTGGGAATGTCGTTCCAGGCCTCTGTGCCAT
Organism: Aselliscus stoliczkanus; assembly: GCA_033961575.1. Classification (NCBI taxonomy): domain Eukaryota; kingdom Metazoa; phylum Chordata; class Mammalia; order Chiroptera; family Hipposideridae; genus Aselliscus; species Aselliscus stoliczkanus. The sequence goes on along the minus strand of CM066728.1, from coordinate 15,335,233 downwards.
CAGGGAAAGGATACTCGGTCTGTCCCTGACAGCTGTTTTCTTGCCGAATCGTTGTCCTCCTCCCTCTTGTACATTCGTTGAGCCCTGTTTGTGGAGCTCCTTTGTCCCCTTGTCACTTTTTGATTGTGGTTGGGAGGATGGGCTAAGGAGAGGGCTTGACAGGATAGTGCTGAGGCCCGGTGGCCTGGCCCTTCCCACCCTGTGCAAGCCCAAAGATGCAAGGCTGAGGCCCTGGGACAGTGGTGATGGCAAGAACCAGGTTCTGGATCAACGAGGCTGATTCCTTAAAGATTCAAGTACTCTTGTTGAGTAGTTAGATCTTACTCTAGTCTGTTCTGTTGTCCTCATTTAAAAAAATTACAGGTGGGCCGGCCAAGTGGCGCGGTGGTTAAGCACTGGCTTGGGAAGCCAGCGGCTTCGGTTTGGTCCCACATATGAGGGCCAGCCAGTGACACTGCCCTCAAAAAAAAAAGAAAAGAAAAGAAAAAGTAAAAAAAAAAAAAAAATTACACGTGATTTTTATTCTTTAAAAAGACTATATTTTATTACTCTTCAGTGGGAGATGTATTACATAATTTAAAAAGTATTCCAAGAAAGAAAGAAAAATAAAATCTTCTGTGTAGCTCCTAATGATACTGACTAGTTGTTCTTAGACTCTCAGAACCTGGGTTTTTCTGACAGTATGGAGGCCCAGGTCATGACATCTGAACCACCTGATTTAAACCTCTCCTTCTGGAAGCTTTCCAGGATTCTTCCTGCCACCCACTGACACTCAGAGCTCGGAGAGGTTCAGTGATTTCTTCAGGTCACACATCTAGTAAGCAGAGCCATGATTTGGATTCAGATATGTGACTGTGAGACATGATCTCCTCACCGTAGAGGGCCTGAGCTGGAGATGCAGGGTCCTTGTCTGTGCAGGTGTCATCAGGTCTTTACAGCACCATTTGACCTAAATGGCAGCACTGCAGATATAGGAACAGGGTGCTAGGAAGCTTTTGCATGGCCTTCACCTTTCACCTCATTCTCCCCAGACAAACATGACAGCCTTTCTTGAGGGGGCGGCAGCGCTGTCAGTGTGCAGGATGCTTGTGTTCATTCTTTCCTATCCTCAGAACAACCTGTTAAGGTGGGGGCTCTCCCCCCACAGTGTGCGCCTGTGGACCCTGACTTCAGGAGTCAAAGGGGCTGGGTCCATCTCATAGCCACTCTGGGTGGGGCTGCGACATGAACTTGGGACTTTGCCTTCAGGCTGTGCTGCCTGTCTTCATGGGCCCCTCTGGTCAGAAGCACAAGCCGGGAAACCCTCCGACTTCCGGGCCTCTTTCTCTTCTTTCTTTTCTTTTCTTTTCTTTCTTTCTTTCTTTCTTTCTTTCTTTCTTTCTTTCTTTCTTTCTTTCTTTCTTTCTTTCTTTCTTTTCTCTCTCTCTCTGTCTCTCTGTCTCTCTTTCTCTCTCTTTCTTAAGATTTTTATTGGGGAATTGGGGAAGGGAACAGTGTTGGGGAATTGGAGAAGGGGAACATTGTGTTTTTCCAGGACCCATTAGTTCCAAGTCAAGTTGTTGTCCTTCAATCTTAGTTGTGGTGGGCACAGGCTCAGCTCCAAGTCCCATCGCCACTTTCAATCTATTATAGTTTTGGGGGGATGTGGGGGGTGGGACATAGTCCACTTTCCCATGCGGGAGTCAAACCCGTAACTTCGTTGCACACGAGCCATCCGGCCGCCCATCGGTAGCTTGCAGCTGCTCAGCTCAAGGTGCCATGTTCAATCTTGGTTGCAGGTGGGTGCAACCCACCATCCCATGCAGGAGTCGAACCGGCAACCTTGTGATTAAGAGCACGTGCTCTCACGAGTTCAGCAGCAGCTGAGCTCAAGTGCTGCTCACTGGCCCATGTGGGAATAGAACCAGCGACCCTGTTCTCAGAGCTCATGCTCTTAACCAACTGAGCCACTCGGCCACTTTCTTATATGGCCGCCTCAATGGCCACAGGACCTAGGTGATTCTGAGGCCCTGGAGGGAGGTGCAGTGTGGGAGTTGGGTGCCCTGGGCTAGTGCCTCCTTGCAGGCTGAATTCTCTCCCTTTCTTAGCCTGATCACTTGGTGCCCCGAAGGAAGTTTCAGATGTGGCCAAGTGGTCGATTCTGCTGGGCCGGGTTACAGCCTTTCTTTGCCTTTCACCTGGTGGGCGCTTGTTTCAGGAACATGGAATTGTGGAGAGAGATGTTTCTACACTGATTCTGCCAAACTTTTAAGTCCCTCAGGCTAAATGTGCTTCTGGTTTTTAGAACTGGTTCCTTTTACAATAATGTTGTGACTGTAAATTGGTTTAGAATAGAAACTCCGTTTTACTTGATGAGGGCAAAAATAAAATGTGGCTGAGGGCAGTCTTCTTTTGGACCCTATTCAGAGCTGTGAGAGGCTGCTAGCAAGTGCTCGCCAGGGGGAGCCGCCTGCTGCTCCCAAGAGGGCCATGGAGGCCAGGCCCTCATGTCCCAAGCCAGCCTCAGCCAAGACCATCGTCCTGGCGAGTAAACCAAGGCCAAATGGTTTACTCCACTTAGGGCGCTAATGGCCAGAGCACCTGGCGAACCAGGGCACAGATGCTTAAGTGCAGCAGCTCGGCTGCAGATGAGTTTGCAGAGTAGCCGTCTCCCTGGGAATGGTCAGTAATGTGCGCTAATGGCCCGGGGAGGTTGCCCAGTCGCCATAGAGGCAGCATGTTTCCTTCTGCTTCCCTGGCCAGCCCGACCGCTCTCTGCACCTGCGAACCTTTGCAATGAGCTGGGGGCACTGCTGCCTGTTTAGTCAGTGATTGCTCTAATAGGTTTGCTAAAGATGTTTGCTTAGGGAGGGGAGTGGGGAGCGCGCCTTGGTTACCAGCGCCCATGTGCTCGTGGCTGGAGTCCCTAATGGACTTGTTTCCCACCCGACGCAGGCACCGCGCTCCAGGGCCTCCAGGCCAGGCCGTCTGGGTTAGCCCTCTTCCTCTGTTAAGCTCAGTAAACTCCGCAGGCTGCCACATGTCCCCTCTCCAGCTGTCACCACCCAGCTCAGTGCCACCAGCAGGGCGAGATATCAGAATCGGATCTGGTCAGAATGGTGGCACCGGTGTCCTGGCAGACGAGGCCTGGGGGTGAGTGGTGCAGGCGCACTGTCTGAAAACTTACCACTAATAAAACAGCATATTTGGCATTTGCCTCTTTGCATCAAGAACCTCTGGAAGGACAATGAGAAACCAGCTCAGAGTAGTTTCCGTTTCAGAGGGAGGGTGGGGAATGGCGCAGATGACGCATGGTAGTAAAAGGTATTTAATACTTTTTCATTCTTTTTCACTGAATGTCATTTTATGTTGTAGGCATGTGAATGTATTACCTATTCAAAGTAAGAATGAATGAATGAATGGGAAAGGAAAGTGCCTCTTTTCTGGAGAACTGGTGGGGCCCCGTGGGTGTGGAAATCCTTGAGTCATGGGCACACCCATTTCCAAGACCAGGCTGTAGAACGACGAGTCATTTTAAAGGCAAACAGGCTGGAGCCTCCACATTCCACAGGACTGTCTGCTGTGACCTTGGTCTTCCTGTGATGAAATGTCAGCGTGGATGGGCAGTGTCAGCAGGACTGCCAGCCAGGCCTTTGGCACCTTCCGAGACAATGGGCATCCCTCCTTGAGGGTGCACATGACTTGAGGGTGCAGCATATGCCTGGAGCTGGAGCTGGTGGGCAAAGTGGGTAAAGACACTGGGCCCAGGGCCTCATTCTCAAAGTGGACCCTGAAGGCAGGAGAACAGGTTTCTCGAGCTGTTCCAGTGAGCCATGGTAGGGACCGCTAGGAAGAGTTCCTGAACACTGGGCTTGAGAGCAGGTATTGCCCTATGGCAGGTCACACTCGGGGTAACCTCTGTGGGGTGTTACTTCTTGTGCCCAGACTGGCCTCTTGAGGGGTGGGCATGAACAGTAATATCTACTGTGACCCTTTCCACAGTGACCACATTTACTCATCCCAGCAGACCTGGCAGGTGGGTGGAAGCACCCCCATTTCCAGGGGAGGGAGCCATGGCTCAGAGAGGTTCAGTCACCTATCGGCAGACCCAGGCTCAAGCCCAAGTGGGGCCGCCTCCAGGCTTGTCTGCCTCCCCTCACTGTGGGCTGGGTCTTCTTTTTCAGGTGACGATGCCTGGGGAGCCTGTGGATGTGGCGTGTGGTGTGGATCACATGGTGACTCTGGCCAAGTCGTTCATCTGAATGTCCTACCTGCCTGCTCAAGCCTGGCCCTGGCACCCGCGGGACTCTGCTGGGCTCAGAGACACTCAGGCACCCTCCTGAAGTGTGACAGTCTCTCCTTAAGCCCTCACAAGCACACACCGGCAGTCTTGGGACGTGGTCATGGCCTGCTGAATTCAGCACCGGACGGCTACCTTGATCCTGCCGATCTCCAGCAAGACAAGTCCCAGGGCTGCGTGTCCCTGGCAGGGCACGGGTCATTCCCGTTTCTCGGCAGTTCCAGGGAACATGGCTTCTGGTGTCACATGTGCCCCGAGAAACTGGTCTTAGGAAAGCTTAGCTCTCATGGCATGCCATTTTGTTTAATCTTAACACATTGAGGACGGGGCCTTTATTTGTTTAAATGCATGTTCCCGGGGTTTAAACCATTCAAATCAACTTTTATACTGTATTTCTTTAAAAATTTATAACAAATTCGCTAACTATTTTTGTGAACTGAAATTTTCGGGAAATGCTCACCAAAGACCCTAGTAGTGCTTGAGGGTGTGATACCTCTGAGAACATCCCCCCTTGTGGAGTGGCACTAAGCAGAACTTGCAGATGGACCGAGTTTCGTTTTTTGTGGGCAGCACAAACATGGCACCTCCTAGCAGGATTTTCTTTTACCCCGTTCACTTCCAACAATTTTCTGTAGCACATGTTTGCACATATCACCCGAAAGTCTCCCAGGGACTCCTCATGAGGCACACGAGGGGTTTGGGTCGATGTTCCGGAGCTGCGTCTCTGTCTGTGTCCAAGTCTGTCTGCACCTTATCTGTAGCCCAGTCTTTTGCCGCTTGTAGCAGAAATTCTTTGTATCTCATTTGTCATGTAGGGTTTAGTTTTTGATAGATTCGAAAGGAATTGAAAAGTGCAGTTTATAAGCCAAAATGCAACTTTCTTTGGCCACTTCACTTTTTCTCAAGGGAATAATAAGACAAGTACTGATCTGATCTATCAACACCCTTCATGAACGTACTATACTGAAAAATACAAATAGGTTTTTATTCTTCATTTTTCCATGGAACATCAACCATTGTTGAATAGTGAATTGTGGAAACCATGTTGACAACACGAGTAGCCCTCCATGATTGAAGAAGAATTTCACCTTTTCTCCTGACGGTGGTTTCGTCATGTTTCAGAGACTGTGATTTGTTTTTCATTTCTAGAGGAAGACCCCCATTCACTCTGATTGTTCCACATACTCTTACTTATCTTGAAAGGAGAGTTTCAGCAGTTGTCACATGATTGTAATAGTTGTCTTCGTAGACATGGTAATTTTGATCAAGATAAGGTTCCAAAAGTGTGAAAATAGTTTCCTGTAATTTTTTTTCCTTCACCAGCATAAATTTCTAAATTCAAGATGTAGCCTGAGGTGCTTTCAGTGACCATACGAACAAATAAGCCATACTTTATAAGTTTCCCTGAGTTATATGTTTGTATTTCTTGGAATGTCCTCCAAGGAATCATTGCTTCATCTATGGAAAGTTGTTGATTTGGATTATAAATGGTCTGAAATCTTTCAAGGAAAAAATCCAATAAGGGTTGAATTTTGAAAAGCCTGTTGATTGTTGCAGAAGTTCGTTGTTGTTGAAATGTAAACACCACCAAATTTGTTCAAATCTATTACAGCTCATAAGTTTCCTGAAAATAGGAGTATCTAAAAATGATCCATAGGGGGCCGGCAGAGTGGCTCAGTTGGTTAAGAGCTTGCTCAAGAGTGTGAGCTTTGAGCAATAGGGTTGCCAGTTTGATTCCCAGCCCGAGCTGAGCTACCGCTGAGCTGCCAGGATGGCTCAGCTAAAAATAAATAAATAAAAATGGATCCGTAGACCAATAATCCTTTAGTTTATCTTTCCTGAATTGCCCCATTAGAATAATTATTGAAAAAAAAATTTTCATTTCTGCTACAGTGACATCTGACCATTTCAACCCCTTAGAACCAGTAACATACTTTTCCTGATTTTGTAAGTAATGTAGATTCGTTTCCTTACACAACATATCAAAGAATCGGTCTCCAAGAAAGAGTCCTGCTACTTGTGATACTTTTGTCGGGTCAGAGGGAATTTATTTCACCCCTGGGTTTCTGGTAAATGGCCCTAAATTTGGTGTTTTATCTGTTTTTACCCATGTGGAAACTGCTGAATCTACTGTGTCATCATCATCGTCACTTTCGTTTGCGCTTTGTTCACTGTCACTGTAACTCTATAAAGGATGCACAATTTTGTTTTGCCTGTTTCCAGTACTAGAAGAGTCACTGTCATTTTCACTGTCACTGTCAGCGTTGTCAGGAACATCAGATAATGTGTCCACCAACAATTTTGCCAAAATTTCATCTTCTGTAAGATATTTTTTCCGGTAAGAACTACTTCTTTCCATCATGGGTATAAAGTGATTGAAATCTGAATGCTGACTAAACGCAGAGCAGAGCAACAGAGGAAAATACAGAGCTGTTTGTTCTCTATATTTATCACAGGTCATTAACTCAGAGTGAGGTCACGTTTCTATAAACATTCGTCAGCAGGCATTCGGAGAAAGGCTCCATGTGTTGCGTAGTTAAATGTATAGTGCGCTGGAAACCAAGCGCGTGTTACAAACGCAGATTTGCGTCATCCGTCTTGCGCAGCTGTAATGCATAGACGCAAGTCTGCGCCGCCGGTCCACAGTGTGGTGAGAGGCCTGACAAGAATGTGGTGCCCAGGAGGGCTTCTGTAGCACCTGGGATCCGGCAGAGCTCTTGTGGGTATGTGGCCAGGCTGTGCATGGGCACCGGGTGAGCCCCAGCCTGACCGGGAGCCAGCTGACTTCGGCCTGAGGCTTTATTAGGTGCCTCCTGCCCACTGAGCCACTGCCAATCAGCAGCCCACAGCAAATTCATGCTGGGACACACGCCTAAATCCCTTGGATTGGGGTTCTCCCTGAAAATACTGGTGCGCGTCAGCTCGGTACCCTGTGGGCCCACGGCTTTCACCAGGTTGGTGACCATTTTCGCTGCCTGGCTTGCAAAGTGGAGAAGCCCCCGCAGGAAGAAGATTGAGGCCAGATTCTTAGGGGCTGAGGGCTCTGAACACATCCCACAAGCACTCGGCTGGAGGCCAGCCTTGGAAGAGAAAGATTTCAAAATTGTGAAAAACATTTGTGATAGTAACTTGTCTTATTCTTTTAAAAACCTCTTTTGGAATAAAGTCTATTTTCTGCCTTTTTAATTTTAAGTTGTGAAGAGGTCTTTTTATTTTACCTGATCATTTAGAGATTAGCTTTTCAAAAACAAGGCTTTTGATAAAGAGGCAACTAGAAGCCAGTGAAAAAATACAGTAGAAGACATTCCTACTTGAAAACTATTTTCTGCACAGTCTACTCCCACAGTTCAATTGGAGGAAACTAATGAAGTATAAAAATAACTGGAAGTCACGTCACCACTGGGGTCTCACTGCCTGCACCCCCTTCCCTTTATTCATTCACTCAAATGCTTACTGTGTGCCCCGATGTGCCAGCACTGTTCACCACACTGGGCCACGTGGTAACACAAGTTCCTTTCAGCAGGTCTCATGAAACTTACGTTTTAGGGGGCAAAACGGACAATAAACAAGCAGAATGGTAAGTACATTAGACGGTTGTGTGGGCTGTGGAGAAAAATGAAGCAGAGGAGTTGGATGATATCAGGAGGGCTGCAGCTTAAAGTGGAATCGTCACGAGCAGATGTCCTTGCTGTGACCTGAGCAGCAAGAACCAACCAGGTGGTCTGGGGGAGCGGCCTCAGGACCCCTTATCTCGGCTCATGCCATTCCTCTGCTGGGGTCCAGCTCTTGGGTTTATTACAGCAAAGCTTTCCCATAAACCAAGTAGCAATTGAAAACATTTGTCATTTTCCTTCCTGAAACCCCTGGATGGGGCTGAGCACCACGGCACTCAAGCAGTAAACAGAAATCGGTCCTCAGTGAACACACGCCTTAAAGCACATACTGACTTATGGAGCGCAAGCTCCCCAGAAGGGCAGGGACAGGAGGTGATAGCCATGATGGAGGGTCTCTGGTGATGTTGCAATGGTTGGTAAGCCTCCCATCAAGTGGCAACCAAGATTCAGCTCCAAAAATAACCTGGACACAGCAACCAGGGTATAATAAGGGACAACGTTGGATTTGTTTTAAAACCCAGTGTCTTCCAGTCAGGCTTGGTCTGCCCAGCTGGGTGGCATGGCCGCGTTCTTAGTGGATAACGGGGGTTTGTGGTCGGAGTGCATCTGCCACACACCGGGCCCTTTCTACAGTCCTCTGTGGATGATGTGTTCCTTCTCGGCTTTTGTCCCCTTCCCCCAGCCCCTCCTTGCATTTAACACATAGAAAACACCTAGGCCTTTAGCTTGATTGCTATGATTTATTTTGTTTCTGTGCAAAGTTGGTGTTTGTAGCTCTGGTCTAACTTTAGCAAGTGTGTGAATGCCACCCTGAATGAAGTACCTCCGTGTCCTCTGGCTGCTCTCTCTTACACTCAGACTCTGTCCATGCATACATTTGGGGTTAGTAGCCAAAGCCAGTGCAGAGCCAAGTGAAAGATGCCACCAGAGAAGTGTGGGGACCCTCGTCACTTGGCCACTGTCATCTCCCCCAGTGGACAGTCGGTTCCCAAAAGATGCCTGGGTCTGTTTTCCATCCCCTGAGTTCCAACCAGACCCGCAGGCCGCCACTCTGTAAGTGGGATAAGAAGAATGGCTCCGGCACGCAAAGCCTGTATCAGCTAATAAGAGTCACTTGGCCGGCCACTCATGTAAGGTCAACTCCTGACATGCTCAGGATCCTGGCATGACCATTCTTGTAGCTTGAATAATGGTTGGCCATGTTTTCATGAATCCAGGAAACACCAACTTATGCACTTAACTGCGTTCCATGTGACAAGCCGGGTGCCGAGAGTCACACAGTTGAGACAGTGTTCTGACTTGGCCCCGGGGTTACGGTCTGGCTGAGTGCCCAGCACTGCCCTGCACAGGGTGAGAGCATAGGCTGCGTTTGGAAAGAGCCACACTGTTGTCTCACATCACAGCCTGGTCCCAGCACCCGAAGAGGCCCAGCCTCTCCGGAGCAGCAGTGGGAGCTGCTCACACCTTTCTGAGGACCCTTCTCTCGGAATCGCTGCCTCAGAGCTGATTGAGTACCTCCGCCCGACCGTGCAGACTGCCATGCGGACACACCCTCTCAGGTGGCCTTGGGGCAGCACCCAGCACTGGCATTGAGAGGCGGCCATCGCCCCTGGCCTGCCCTGCCCTGCCCTGTGATTGTGCCCCCAGGAACTTGCCCTCCCCTAGGACTCCACACTTGCCTTTCTCTCTCCCAGAGGTTTGTGCTGCTCTGATCAAGAAACCCCAGGCTTCCATCCATGCAAACCTTGATATTTAACATGGAGCAGCGACAGCTGAGGTTAAACTTGAGCTAGAGACAATGCTTGGAGACCCTCTTTGTGCTTTTCTCAGATCTGGGGCCACACTGAGGTGCATGCTCAGCAGTTTAGTTTAAAAGAATAAATCCAGATACTACTGTCCCCTCCTCAGACCAGGAGTTGACTGTCTTGCTAGGGGGAGGCAAACAGGTGGGTTGTAGCTGGTGATGGTGGGGACTGCCCATGGGGGAGCAGAGAAACATCTTGCTATCGCTCTGGTAACATGGTGGCAGCTGAAGTTCTAGGAGCCCGGAGAACAGAGCACGCAAAGCCGTGCCCATCAGAAAGACACCCCACTGGAGTCCACCCTGGGAGCCAAAAACTGAACAGGCTCAGGCTCGTGGCCCTAGGCTGTGCCACAGATGCAGATGTCGACCTCATTCCCGTGGGAGAATATCGAGGGTGAAGCAGAGGCCTGATGGGATATCTATCCATACTCCTGAGCACCCACCATATGCCAGGATCTCCCAGGCACTGGGGACGCTGTGGTGAGAAGGGCGCGTCGGTTCCAGCTGGAGGGTCCAGCGGGTAGCTGCCTCTGCTTGGCCTGGCCTCCATGGAGGAGATAAGATGAGGCCGCTTGCTCCCAGGCGGAGTTCACGGAAGGCTTTTGGGCAGATTCTACCCCCTAACTCTGCACTTCTCAACCCTGGCTGTACCACAGGATCCTTGGGGGATATTCTTTATTTATTTTTGATAGACCGTATTTTGTTTATTCATCATCAGCCGATGGACATTTTGGTTGGTTCCAGTTTGAGGCTATTGTGAATAATGCCAAAACATTTATGTACACGTTTTACATTGGCCCAGCTCTTTATGTTTGGAACACTTCCATACAAGATTTTGTGTGAATGTTTTCAATTTTCTTGGGTATATACCTAGGAATGGAATTGTTGGGGCATTCATTTAAGTTTGGCAGTTGTATCATGTAATCCATAACATGCTCTGTATTCTTGAGTTCCAAGACACCGAAATGTTGATCTCCCCGGATACCACGTGGACTGTATCCCCCGCAGGCTCATTAGGGGCCCTCTGCCTGTTTCTCCCTCCATATCAGGACCCTCTCCGTGCCCGGGGCTCATCAGTGTGACGAGATGGACCATGGGTCTAGCTGGTGACTGCCAGAGCTTCCACTGGTTCAGTTCAGGTAGGGCTCTTGGAAAATCACCTCAAAGGAGATGCCCTTCTGCCAACCTTTGCAAGGTAAGGAAGGACCTCTGTATTCTTCCCTCCGGCTTACTCTTCCTTCTCTGTGTTTATGGGAACTTTCTTTAACCGTCAAGAGTTGTCAGAATAACTCACATTTCTTTCTCGGCTGTCCTTCATGCTGTGTGCATCCACACCTGTTGCTTTTTCTACCACATTTTTCTTTCTCTCTTTCCTTTCTTCCTTCCTTCCTTCTTTCTTTCCTTCCTTCCTTCCTTCCTTCCTTCTTTCCTTCCTTCCTTCCTTCCTTGCTTATTTTTTTAAAGATTTTTTTTGGGAATTAGGGGAGGGGAATAGCGTTGGGGAATTGGGGAAGGGGAACAGACAAGTTGCTGTCCTTTTGTTCTTCAGTCTAGTTGTGGAGGATGTTGCTTCACTGGCCCATGCTGGTATTGTGATGATTGCACTCTTCCCGGATGAGGCAGATGGGTCGCAAGCCGTTGGATGGCCGCTTATGGCGGCTGATGGCAACCTACGCTTCACCGGCCACTCATGGCAGCCCAGCTCCAGGTTGAGCTGTTGTTCACTATCTTAGCTATAGAAGGTGCAGTGTCACTTGCCCAAGTAGGATCCGAACCTGCTCAGAGCTCGTGCTCTCAAGCCAACTCTTAACCAATGCGCCACTCAGCCAGCCCCGATGAGCTTCCTTTACCATCCTCACTCCCAACGCCCAGCTGCATTTCACATGGTAAAACCAGGAGAGGCAGTGACAGCAGAGGATGTGCTTTCCTTCTGTGGCCTTGCATTCTTTTTGAGAGCAGGTAGAGAAGCTTTTAAACTGTATTGAGGGCCGGCCGAGTGGTGTATTGGTTAAGAGCTGGCTTGGGACGCCAGCGGCCCCAGTTCGGATCCCACATATGAGGGCCAGTGACACTGCCCTCTACTGCTTATAACAGCTCCACCTGGAGCTGGGCTGTGTGAACCCGGGCTATGGTGTGGGCTGCAGCCCCTGCTGCAGTGGGCTGCCATAGACTACAGTGAGTGACCGACAGCCAGTGTGAGCTGCCAATAGCCATGGTGAGTGACCGTCCAGAGGCCAGTCACCAATCTGCCTCATCCGGGAAGAGTGCAATGACAATACCAACATGGGCCAGTGAAGCAACGTCCTTCGCAACTAGACCGAAGAACAAAAAGACAGCAACTTGTCTGTTCCCCTTCCCTGATTCCCCAACGCTGTTCCCCTTCCTGGATTCCCCAATAAAATCTTTAAAAAACAAACTGTATTGGGCCGGCCGAGTGGCGCATTGGTTAAGCGCTGGTTTTGGGGTGCCAGCGGCCCCGGTTCGGATCCCACATGAGGGCCAGTGACACTGCCCTCTACAGCTAACAACAGCTCCACCTGGAGCTGGGCTGTGCGAGCCCCGGTGATGGTGTGGGCTGCAGCCCCTGCTGCAGTGGGCTGCCATAGGCTACAGTGAGTGGCCCGCAGCCAGCGTGAGTGGCTGGCAGCCAAGCGTGAGCTGCCAATAGCCGCGGTGAGCGACATCCAGAGGCCAGCGACCGGAAGAGCACAATGACGATACCAACAGTGAAGCAACATCCTCCGCAACTAAACTGAAGAACAAAAAGACAGCAACTTACTTGTCTGTTCCCCTTCCCTGATTCCCCAACGCTGTTCCCCTCCGCCAATTCCCCAATAAAAATCTTAAAAAAAAAACAAAAAACAACAACAACAACAACAACAAAAAAAACTGTATTGAGGCCAGCTGAGTGGCTCAATTGGTTAAGAGCACAAGCTCTGAGCAACAGGGGCGCTGGTTCGATTTCCACATGGACCAGAGAGATGTGCCCGACCTGAGCTGCCACTGAGCTGCCAACAGGTGGCAGGATGGCTCAGCTGGTGAGAGCACATGCTCCTAACAACAAGGTTTCTGGTTCGACTCCAGTATACCCACCTGCAACTACGATTGAACACGGCACCTTGAGCCGAGCGGCTGCGAGCTGCCGACAGGCAGCCAGATGGCGACTGGACTTGGGAGCTGAGCTTGCTGCGCCCTCCACAACTAAGATTGAAAGACAACAACTTGGCTGTTCCCCTTCTCCAATTCCCCAATAAAATAAAATAAAATAAAATAAAATAAAATAAAATAAAATAAAAAGGGCCGGCTGAGTGGCGCGGTGGTTGGGTTCTTGCTTGGGAGGCCAGTGGCCCCGGTTCGGGTCCCACATGTGAGGACCAGTGACATTGCCCTCAAAAAAAAAAAAAAATCTAAAAAAACCAAAACTGTATTGAAGCCAAAACCAGTTGACTCAGACCTTGGGGGTGGAGTCCTGGCATGGGTAACCCCCTCCCAGGGAATTCCATATGATCTGGGGTGAGAACCCTGCCCAGAAGAGCCAAAGCTGCTCCTGACAGGAATTACGCCCTGGTTGGGGGAGGGGCACATTCATGGTTCTAAGCGCTGGTGACACATCAGCCAGTCCTCCACATCCATGACCGCCCCCACCACCCTGACTCTGCACTGGGAAGGCCCTGGAGCCCTGAGTGCTGAGGCCATGACCCTGGCCCTGGCCATCCCACTTTCTTATCAGCCATAGTCAGTAACCCAGACCCACCATTCAAAGGTTAAGTGGCCTCTTGTGTAGACATCCGTCATGTCTCCCCAGAGCCTAGAGGGCAGTGACCCCTCCCCCCCTGCCGCCCCTGGCTGACCTGAGCACCCACCTTCCATTTCTACCTCATTCCCTACCAGCCTCATCCATTGTCCCCTTCTCCATTCCAGTTGCGGTTCCTTCTAGGCCCTCTGAGCCTTTGCTCTTCCCTCTGCTCAGTCTCCGGTCATACCAAGTTGAATGCTAATGTCCTGGCTTCCTGGTCTCCCTCTGCTGCCGGGCAGTGGTCATTCCCCAGCCCTAGGGCACAGCATGTCCTGTGGTCCAGCACTGCACTCCCTGCACAGCTTGCTTGTTTTTACGCCTGGAACAACGCACGTCTGGCCACAGCAGATTCATCTGGGTGCCAGTGAATGTGAGTGAGCGGTGGGAAAGCGAGGCCTTTGTAACTGGCTGGACAGTCTTGGGGCAATCCAGAGTCCCCGTGGATGTCATGGCTTCCGTAGGGTGCCTGAAGGACTGAGGGGCATTAGTCTGCAGACCCCAGGAATGCCTTCACAGTAGCCAGAACTTTCTTGGGCTCAGATGGTGAGCCAGGGCTTCAGCCCCCGTTTTCACTCCCTTCCATCTCCAGCGCCACTTCTCCCGAGGGACAGGGGTGAGCCGGGAAGCCCTGTCCTCCAAGGATAACATCAGAGAGGGGCAGGGTGAAAGGTGTCCAAGGTCCAGGACCTGCTGGCCTCAGGCCTTTCTCTCTCTTGCCTGGGCAGTCCCAGTGCCCACCTGCCAAGAGAGCAAGAACCAAATGTCAGGGTGCTTGTGGGCGACGCTGATCCTCTGTCACAGGCCCTGTCTTGCTCCATGGGCTCCCTGACCCCCCAGGCTCACCTCTGCCAGAGGCTGGGGGAAGAATGGTGGGTGTTGCAGCGTTTCCAAGATCTCCCCCAATGACCTTGGCCTCTTGTGTGGGCTCCTCCTATGTCAAATCAGCTGGGTTGTATTATGGTCGGGTATGGTGGGGGTGATGGTGCATGGATTCTGAGGGAGGGGGAAAACATTTTGGCTTTGACTTTGGCCTTGAATCCCTTGCTCAGAGGGAAGCCAGGCACCATCCTGTGAGGACACTTGAGCAGCCCTATGGGGAGACGCCTATAGAGGAACTGAGGCCTCCTGCCAACTGCAGCCCTGAGAATGAACCACCTTGGAAGTGGACCCTCCAGTCCCAGCCAATACTTCAGATGACTGCAGCCTGATAAGGGGCCTGCACCAGAACTGCCCAAACTGCTCCTGACTTCCCCACAGAAATCGTGACAGGTATAACAAATCATTTCAAGCCATTAAGTTTTGGGGCAACTTGTTCCATAGCCCCTCTCGCTTGCGGGCTGTTTCCTCTCTGATTCTGGGTGCTGGGCTGGAAGGCTTTTCGGCCTTCTTCCCAGCCCCTGGCCTGTGCTTCCCCCGACCAGTGTAGAGAAAGGGGAGATGAGATACGGCCCTGGATCCGCACAAAATTAGCCATCAGACATCCTTTTTTTCTCCATTTTAATCAACACTTTACAAAGTACAAAATATACTGTCTTTTTGGGGGGAACATTAGGTACTTTTTTTCTCTCCATCATACAGTACATGAATCTCGAGGGTTTTGTGTTTCTTCAACAAAGTAAGCGTGAGGGGCCCGGGTGTAGGGCTGCCCAGTTCTCTCCCTCACCCAGACCTTGGGACAGATGTAGGTACCACTGCTACTGCTGGTGACCTGGGGCATGCCAGGTGAGGGCTCGACTCGCCCACATGAGGCTCTGGGCAGGACAGAGGACCTTCAGAGCCCCCCTGTGCATCCAACATCCACTCACCCCCATCTCAGATAACGGAAATGATTTTGGCATACAGCAAGAGGAGGGCTTGGGATCTTATGTTAGGTACCCCCCCACCCCAGTTTTGCAGCCAACCCTGCTTGGTTCTTCCTGGTTCATTTTCTGAATGGGTAATCTGGGGCAGTAGACAGAAAACACATGGAGCTTAGCCTCTGTCTTGGGACCTGAATATGGCCTGTTCTTCATCTTTGCCCTCCCCTGACTCAGCTTCCAATTTTGGTGGACGTTCTTCCCAGAGGAGCCCCAGTAGATGAGGGGCTCTGGCACCCACAGCCTCTCCCTGTGAATACTGACTTCAGGGCTGATGCTTCTGAGGAGTCGGTTCAGGTCTAGCTGTGTGGACAGAGCCCCTGCCAGGGACACCTCTGCCCCCACCACAGAGCAGTTTTAACAAGTCAAGTGGGCTGGGGCAGTCCTATGGGGCGGGCCCACTACCCACACTGGACCCAGAGCCTCCGTGTGGGACCTGCCCCCACACCTCCACCTGTGGCCCACGAGTTAGAATGCTATTGAGGTCTCAAAACACTGAATGAGCCAGTCCCTTCGCTCAGGTTTGGACGCTGCACACGTGTGCTCTTACACACACTAATGTGTATGACACAGCAATACCCACACATCCGTGTGTATTTACAAACACGTGTGGCCATGCACAGAACAGTGTGCTGACTCCCAGGGCAGAGGCTGCCCGGCACTGCTGGTTCCCAGTCTCCCCTCTCCGTGGATTGAGAGCCACAAACTCCCTCACCACCAGGCTGCCCATAGGTGCCATGGGCCAGGCTGCCGGCTTCTGCCTCTACTCCAGGCCACTCCTGGTGTCATCAGCCCCAAGGGACAGCAGGCTGCTTCAAGCCAACAGCTCCTGTTCTTTACTTCCAGAGACCAGGCTTCACAGGAGTGCAAGAGTATCACAATGGGAAGCCACAACCCACCCTGAGGCTTCTCCCACATTCTACGCAAGGGGTATGAGATAATTAAGCTCGTCTTTTTTTTGGTGCCTCTAACTTAAAAGAAAAAAGCTGGGATGAGCTCTGAGATGTAAGAAAAGGTATCTAGCCATACCAGGGCTCCCCTCCCCTCAGCACACCCCCAGCCACTCTTCCCAAGCCTGCCCTCCACTGGGCTGAGCACCGTTGGCCATCTTGGTTGGCTGCCCTCCCAGGCGGCCTCTTTGAATGGAGGGCTCCAGCCGGCTCCAGGCCTAGCCCCTTCTTCAGCTCAGTAGCTAGGAAACTTGAAAAGCCAGTCTTGCCACTGCCGGAGACTATCTTCCTCCTATCCTCCTCCCATACGCTTCTCTCTAGCCAACCACCAGCTCTTCTCAGTGGCCCTGACAGCAGTGACCGCCACTCCCCAGCCCTGGCCTGCGGTGGGTGGGCACAGATTTCTTCCTACCTCCACCCAGAGCTCACAGGAAGTGGTATCAACAACTTCTCAGTCACAGGGCTGAAGCACTCTGCTGTCACCTGGGAGAGCCCCAAGGTCCCCTCTCTTAGCTGGGGCTGGGAAGGGCCATAGTTGTCCCCAAATCCAATCCAGAGGCTCAGAAGGGTGGCCCAGGGCAGCCGTGGGGCTCCCAAAAGGTTTGCCTGGGAGATGTGGCCAGGAGGGGCTGGTGGTAGGTGGGCAGCTTCGTCTTTGATTATCAGGCAAATAGTGCCTTTCGCTGGAAACAGGGGCCTGGCCCTTTCCAGCTCCTCAGAGCCTTTTTCCCAGACCTCCATGGCATTCTGTCATCTCAGAGGAGATAAGCCCCATCAGACAACGCATCTTCTGGAAGCCACACTGGGCGGCTCTGGGTTACCTGGTCCCCTCCCTGCCCCCCAGGTGCCTATGGCCTGGAGGTGCTGGTGCTTGGGGGCTCCTGGCCCCCTGAATCTTGGGCAGGGAGGGCTGCGTGCCTGTCCTGGCTGGGTGTGTGCCCTGGCAGTGGTGTGGGCAGCACATCTTGCAGGGCTCTGGAGACCCCTGGGGAAGGAGGTATAGGCTGGAGCTGCCCATCTTCGCTGGGTCAGGGCTAGGGGCCGAGGGGCAGGGGTTCCCCGGGAACCAGGGGAGCCCATGCTGAGGATGGAACAGAGGGTTTTACACTTGGGGGAGGGAGAAGGGGTGATCATGGCTACACTCCCTCACTCCTTCTCCTTGAGCTCACCCCACTCTGTACTGTACGGGGGTGGGGTGGATAAGGGGTGGGAGTGGCATTTAGACAGTTGGAGCTTTTCTTCTCAGGGAGTGGCAGAGGCCAAGACACAGGGTCTGGCCTGCTCACCCTGCCTCTTGGCAGCCTTGCGGAGGAACCGTTTTCCTCCCCCGGCTGCGTGCCCCACCAGCCAGAGCTAAGAAATCCTCGGTCCCAACAGGGCACATCCCTCGGGCCACCTCTCTGGTGGGTCTGGGCCACGTCCACCTGGCTGGGCAGCACATGCTCCGTGTAAGTGGAGCCTGGGGTGTGCAGACCCCACACTCGGCAAACCTGTGGACAGCTGGAGTCTGCTGGCCACTCTTCCCCGCAAATTGCTGTCAAGACCAAACCACCGGCTCTGCCGCTCCCAGGCCCCACTCAGACACATGACACCCGAGAGGACGCTCGCCTCAGCAGGACGGGGACTGGGAAAACAAAGGGAGGAGTTTCCTGGGGGGCAGCTCCCGCTTGTCCCAACCCCTCCCTGGACACAACATCAAGGGCATACAGACGTCCTTTTTCAGTTAGGCGGGGCCGGCCCCCAGGAGACCTGGGGAAAGAACCTGAGGTTTCTAAGCTTGCAGTGAAAAAAGTCAGGTAAGCCGTCAGCATGGAAACAGCTAGGTGAGGGGAGTGGGCCTGGCTGGAGAGCGGGGGGTGACCATCTAGCCTGCCTGGGTTTTCTGGCTGAGCACCTGGGAAGGCGGCAGTTCTGGTCAAAATCAAGAGGTTCCAACGCCTCCTCCTTCTGTTCTACCTTTCCCCAAATACAAGGGGCCAGGGGACTTGGCTGTGGAAATGGGGGTGCGGGAAGGGGCTGAATCCAGTTTCCAAGGGAGACTGGGGGGAGGGGGAGGGGCCCTCGACACCCCCACCTAGGGCTCAGCTCAGCTCCCGGGCTGCTGGTTTTGTTTTCCTCCTAAGTCAGGGCTGAGGCAGCCGGCTTCTCTCAAAATCGTATTGCCTATATACTTGAATTAAAAATATATGGTGGCTCAAACGTGCCTGTGTGCATGGCGGGCGGAGGCTCTCGCACACATACACACTGGGGTCTGTGTCCACGTACCGCACACACACGCGCGTGTGCCCACACAGTATATATTAACATATATATTGCTCAAGTATATATGCTATTTACAGTATATATCTATATCAACATAAAACACAGGTATTTATACGTGTGTACAATAGATATGCCCTAGGGGCCTGGGAACACGTTTCTGGGGTCATGGGGCCAACACGCTTGCTCAGCAGGGAGGATAGGTGAAGTGACATTAGGGACAACGACAGAAGGGTCTGGAGAGGTGTGCCACAGAAAACCAAGGCCTTCCCAGGACAGAAAGGGGACTCAGGGCTTCAAGTGCTGCCCTGTCCCCTTGGACACCCCTTTTTGGAACCAGCAATTTACACATTTTGGTTGTTTTAGTTTTGTGCAAAATGAATTAACTTAAAAAAGGGTGAGTTCCTAGTCAGTGCTTGGAATCCAGATGCACAGCTCCTGCATGTGGAGGGCTTCCAGGGCCTGGGAGGCTCCCCCACAGCTCGGAGGGGAGGGCGGCACACGCAGGCCCCTCACCAGACCAAGAGCACAGCGCTGGGCTTCTCAGGGTCAGCACACGTCGGTCAGCTGCTGCCCAAGAAAGAGCACCAGGAAGGGCATGGGCCACAGTGGGCTCTGTGTACTCAAGAGAGCACCCCCCCGCTGAAGAGTGGGCACAGGGCCTCACCCCATTCTCCCTGGGAAGCTCCAGAGGGACAAGCCCACCTCAGCCTGGCTGTCCACCTCCCAGTGGCCCTCAGGTCCCTTCTGATGCTCAGCTAGAACCATGGCTGCCTGGGTACCTGTCGGGCCTGGCTGACAACCGTGAGTGAGGTGCCCTGGGGCCCCCGTCTTGTCACAGACCTCTGCTCCTAGCTTCCTGCTCCCAAGGTCCCCAGTTCTCATACTTGCTCCTGGAGCCACAGGGCACCAGCCAAGTCACGCTGAGCCTCTGGGCCCCCCAACAGAACTCAGTAGGCCCTGTCTCCTGAAACTGCTGCCAACGGCAGCCTGGACGCAAATACATTAAATAAGAAACTAAAACAAGGTATGGTTTTCTCTATTAAGGCTCAGATAAGCTGCCTCCCAGGTCAAGTACTCATGAATGCCACAGTCCCCAGACTGAGGGGCAGGCGGGCAGGTGAGTTAGGGACAGAGGCCTTCCATGTCCCCCAAAGTGGGGCAAGGGAGGGTGGCAGGATGACAAGGGAGCCCTATGCTGGTCTAGTCAACTGTTGGGGAGGTGGGAGTGACCTAAGAAACCCCAGGCCCAGAATGCTGGGGGTGCCCTCCTTGGGGGAAACCGAGGTTCTGCCTGCTTGAGTAGGGTCCAGGGAAAGTAGAAGCGACAGCAGTTCAGGCCCCAG
This sequence comes from Aselliscus stoliczkanus, assembly GCA_033961575.1. Classification (NCBI taxonomy): domain Eukaryota; kingdom Metazoa; phylum Chordata; class Mammalia; order Chiroptera; family Hipposideridae; genus Aselliscus; species Aselliscus stoliczkanus. The sequence goes on along the minus strand of CM066728.1, from coordinate 15,315,329 downwards.
GATGGTGGGTCTCCTGGGAACCACACCCCCAGGAGTGAGTGCTTGTAGTGGGGAGGGTCTGGACAAGGCCCCCTTGGCAGTCTTGCTGGGCGTTGGGGCGCAGGCCCTGTGGTTGGCAGGCAAGGTTCTGGGTGGCTCCGGTCCTCCCCAGTTCGGGGTCCTACCCATATTCTACTGTAGCCTTATGAGCCACCCACTGGCCTCCACTCCGGGAACCAGCCCTGAGCTGACAGAACCAGAGACCAGCAACCACAGTACCCAGCTTCCTGCCCTCATGGGGGCCTGCCCAGGCTCCATGAACTCAGCCCTACTCGGCATGCCGACCATGACGACATGCAAGTGGGTACCCCAGTGTCTTACAGGGGGCACCAGCTCATTTTGGTGTCTGCCCCCAGTTGTGGGCATGACTGGGTGAGGAGGTGGGTCGGCACACAAGTTCCCTGGGCCTGACAGAATTTTCTGGAGTGGGCATGGGGGGAAGAAGAGGAGGGGTTCTCAGGAGGGTTTGGGGGCTCTAGGAAGGCAAGAGGACATGGGGAGGCCTTGGCTTGGGCTCCAGGCCTGGTAGAGTCAGCAATTGGGAGTGTCACCTAGGCCCCTTCTTTGGGGTGCTGGGGCCGATTTTCCAGTCTGTTGAGAAATACTGTAAGGATCTTCGGGTGCGGGCTGGGCCCAAGCCTGGAGGGCAGACGGGGAGGAGTGGAGGAGGCCCTTCTAATGCTTCTCTGCTTGGCTGACTTTCAGGGCGCTGATGACGCCATTGATGTTTTCTTCTGGTACCTGTAAGGGGCAGGAGGTGGCAAACACGTGAGCCCCTGGTGCCGGCTCCCCTGCCCCCGGGGTTGGTGCAGCACTCACCAGTGCGTGGTCGAACTTGAACGTGCTGATGTAGTAGGCAGGGATGTCTGCAGCAGCCAAAGGCTCGGAGATCTGGGCCACGATGCCACACTCATCTGGGGACAGTGGGGGACTGTGCTCAGTCTCCATGCGGTACTATCGCCCGGGGCACCGGCAGGGCCCCCTCGGCCCCCTGGCTTCTCAGCCTTTCCCCTCCGCCAGCAGCACCTGTGCTGCACCACCATCTTCCCAGAGGATTCCTGCTCCTCCCCTTGAAGGCACCTCTATCCAGGCCCCTCCTCCGACCCCCTGGACCAGCAATGAGCCCTCCATCCCAGTTCTAACTGGTCGCTCTGTGCTCTGCAGCCCCCAATCTTCTTCCTGCCATCTTTCCAGTTCTCTAAGACAGAGCTGGAGGCAGCGTGGGCAATGGAGGACATGGGGTCAGGCCCTCTCTTCTGTCACTAACTTTTCTAGCCAGATGACTGTGGCCAAGTCACTTCCTCTCTCTGAGCTTCCCTCAGTTTCCTCATCAGAGTCCCCACTGGGTAATGGCCTCTGCCTGTCCTAAAAGCAGTGTCAGGTATTTGGCTGGGGCTGCGACATGACTTCCTTTTCTCTGATCTCTGAAACAGGTGCTTTCTGGCCTCGAAAACCGCAGATGACAAGGCAGGCTGGGGGATTGCCTGGGGCTGATCTTATCCTCACCCACAGCTTCCTTTCAGATTTAAAGGCACCATTCCAGGCTTCCTCCTCCAGGAAGACCTCCAGAATCCGAGGACCACTCCATCAACACAATCCTGTACTGTTTTCTCAAAGCTACCGTTCTGATCTTGGTAATGATGCACTTCCCCAACACTGTCCCTGACTGAGTCAGGAGGGTGGAGGGAGAGTCCAGGTCTGCTCATCAGCTCCCAGGGGATTCTGAAGCCAGAAGATGGGAATTCACCTGGGATCCACCCCATCATCACGACACCCAGCAACCCCTGTGCTCTCTACTCCCTAACCTTGGCCCTACTTGTCAGCCTGCCCAGGGGCCTGCTTTCCCTTTGGGTGGCTACATAGGCCTTGTGCCTGACTTCTGGGGACCCTGTGTGCTGCTGGGTGGTGGACACTGGTTATGTTCCAAGGCACCCTGAGTGACAGACACAACTACTCCTGTAAAAGGAGGTCGGGAAGAGATTAGGATCCAGAATGGTGCTTTTCAAACTGTGGGTTGTAACCCACTTGTGACATCAATTTAGAAGGCTGACGACCAGGTTTTACAAAATGACACAACAGAAAAAGAAAGGCCCAACAGCACAGCATGTGGCTAGAGTGAGTATAGTTTGGTGAAACTAGTTAGAGTTGTTTGGGTGTCTACTGGCTTATGATGTAAAATATACCTACTCCAAACCACAGTCAATGTGGACTCCACTGGTCTGGAATCTTTCAGATTTAAGTTATTTTTCTTGCAGGACTCAATAGCTATAAGCACGGCTCTAAACCCCTCAGTATCCCAGAAGGGAGACCCAGCTGTTGCCTGCTCAGCTCACACTCCTTTCCCCGTCACCGTCCAGAGGCCATGCAGTTAAAACAGCTCTCCAGCTGTGTACGGACATCTGCCAATGGAGCAATGGTTCGAGCGTCATCTACTGCCCCACCTTTGCTTCCCCTTCATCTGGCCTGTTTTGGTAATGTTATCCTGAGTGTATTTTGGTAAACTCAGAACCCAAGCTGGGGATATAAAAACAAGCAGGTATATGCGCCTCCCTGCCCATTGCTGTGTGCCCCCCGGTGACCCCTGGTTGCTCCCCTTGCCTGCCGAACTTCAGGAAGAAATGGTGGCAGTCCCCTAAGTCTGGTCAGGACCCTCCCCGCTGCCTGAGATGACCTGGCAAAGTTCTTCTCCCACCCTTTCTACCTCTGGGCTCTGCACCCAGGACCCAGCTGCCCGCAGCCACCTGGGTGCTGTGGAGAGGGGCCGACATGTCAACGCCTCCCTCTGTTGGTAGTACTGTCTCCTCTCTGTCAGCCCACTGTAGGCGTATATCCACTCGTCAGCTCCAGGGCCACCTCCTCTGGGAAGCCTTCCCTTCCTGAACCTTCTCTAAGCCACCTGGTCCTTACATGTGACAGTGACTGCAACTGTTGCTTGCTGAGCACTCGGTGTGACACCTCATGGGTGCTCAGAACTCCCCCGAGGCAGCAACTGCCATCATCCTTATTTTACAGATGAGCAAACAGATGAGGCTCAGAGATGAAGCAATCCGCCCAAGCTTACACTGGTTTCTCCCGGCCTCCTCACTGCTGAGTTCCTCCATGACCCTGTACACTGGGTGGCAAATGTGGGAAAGAGAAATGCTGGGGTTTGTGGAGAAGGCAGCCCTAAGAGGCAGACTGGACCCCAGGGTCCAACTGGGAGCCTTCAGTGTACATTTCCAAGTTCTCGAGAGAACAGCCACTGTCCTGCCCCCAGGGTGGCTCTGGCTTTGGCCTTGATGTGAACAGAGTTAGGTCCTGTCCAGCCCACTAGTTACTGTCCATCTGTGAACTTGTCCAAAGAAAGGCACAGGCGGCAGAGCCTGGCTCCGTCACTGACCCCTTGCCCCCAGGTGAAAATGCCCTGCTACCTTCATGTTCTGTCCCAGGAGCAAGGCTCTGAGGGCTGACCCAATGGCCCCTGGAGCATCTGAGCTTTATCCAGAACATTCTGCATGTTGTCAATTGGTGTGTGTGGCGGGGAAGGGGGTTGTGCTCCTTGGAAAAACTGCCCCGTGATTTACCAAGACCCTCCTCTGGGTTCAAGTTCTTGGGTCTAACAATCTAGCCTAAGGAACCATTTCTAATCAGAAAGAGCTCCATTCCGAGGCAGCTCTCTACAGTCACAGGGGGGCCAGCAGCCTACGCCCAGCGCTGGCAGGATCGGTGGGGCCCATGGGGTCCTTCTGACTGGTGGGTCTGAGGCCCAGAGCCCCTTGGAAAATGCTTATGGAACAAAACTACCTACCAAAGACATTGAACAATTGTGGAAACTGAGTGTAGACTGCGTCTTAGGGAATTGCTGTGAATTTTCTCCTGTGGGACCAGGTCACTGCGGTCGTGGAGGAGGAAGGGCTGGGGTGTCTGAGACTCACTGTGAGATGTTCAGCAAATACATTTATTTAGGGAAGGACACATTAAAAATGACAACAGGCATTACCTGTGAGCAGGGATTAAGGAGTGATTTTTTTCCCCCCCTCTCTCAATTTTTATTCTGTTTCCAGTGTTCTAATAATAAGCAGGTATTGATGTTCTCATGGGGGAAAATAAGAGTGCTTTGGCTAAAGCCACTCCTTCCATCCTCTGGAGGCCTGTACCTTCTGTCACTCACTGGGCAGGGGACCTCAGGCTCCCGAAGCCTCAGTGTCCCCATCTGCACCACAGGGTACAAAGATGCTGGGTGACCCCGGACGACATGAGTGCCTCGGTGCTTGGAGGCACCCTGCAACACCAGCCCCCCAACCCTCTGCGTTGAACCCATGGGCTCACCGAATCCCAGGGGCTGTCCTCCAATCCGCACCATCTTCCAGAGCTCTCCAGATGCGCTTGTGAACAACAAATTACTAGGAAACCTTAAAAAGGAGCGAGAGAAAAACAACAAATTACTAAAGAACCTTAAAAAAGAGTGAGAGGGGCTGTTAACGGTGCTCCCGGCCAGCACTCCACGGAAGCTCCCCGCTGGCCGGGCTCCACCTGCCCCAGGATGGGCCTGAGCTCAGGGGCCCCAAGGATTCCTCCTGCGCCCTTGACCCTCTCTCTGCACCCTCCTCGTATGGGGTGGGGGAACAGGAAGGCAGGTCTGAGGCTGGGCTGTGAAACAACTGCCCCCTTTGCTAAGGCTGTTTAGGATGCCCCTCTCCAGCCCCAGAGAGGGGACTGAGGAACAAACGGCACTTGGATGACCCGGGGCCTCTGTCTCTCTGAGCTGCCTGTTACCTGTGAGATAGAGCCAGCTCTCCTGCAACGAAGGGTTGTGAAGCCCTACTGGGGACAAAGTGGGGGATGTCCCCGTCACGGAGCCGGCCCGCCCTGCGTTGGCCTCCACCCGGGGCCCAGCTCACCTCTGCTGGGTCTGCGCGTCCATCACCAGGGAGATATAGCCCTCGATGAGGGAGAACGAGAAGAAGCGGATGTGGCCGCAGTCGTCACCGGCAGCCATTGGATCCTTCACTCTGGAGGCGGGGAGCTGGTAAGGGTGGGGTGTGGGGGCCCTGCTGCACCCCGAAACCTACCCGGCTCACCTGCCCTGCCCACTGGCCTCTGCATGAGGTGCTGGGTAGAGCGCTGCCTGGGGAAGCAGGGCCAACCCTGGCCCCTATCCTGCCTTGCTGGGTAACCCTAAGCCAGTGTCCCCACCGTGGTCTCCCCTCTGTGAGGTGCAGGTGATGATTCCATGGCCTCCACGGAGGTGAGCACAGCACTACCCAGTGCTGGAGACCTAACTGGCCCCCAGGACAGCCTACACCTGCCCCTCCCCAGGCAGGGTTTCTGAGATGTGTGTTGACCCACATCTCAGGGCACAGCCTGTGGTCACTGACAGCTCATTGACCCCTGGCCCCACCCGACCTGGTGTTGGCCTAAACTTTAAATCTGCTGAGGAAAAATGCAAAGCCTGTCATCCACAGAGTGAAAGCCCTGAGGGTCCAGCCCCCCAGTTGAGCTTGACGTTGGAGCTCAGGGGACAGTGGGGCATTTGTAGCATCTACATGTCCAGTGAGCTTCATCAAGTTCTGAGCTTCCCAAGGGTGACTGTCTCCCTTCTCAGAATGGGGCTTTTGGGTAGAGCCATGTCCCCCCGAGACCAGTTTCCAGTGCACATCTGTGTCTCCCCTCTCAGAGGAGCTCCCAGGGCACATGTGTCTGCCAGATGAGACAGGGGCTCCTGGGCACAGCCGTCTCCGTTGGCCCGCCCTGCAGCCCCTCCCGCCTGGGGGGGGGAGGCCCTACCCGTTGGAGTAGAACATGACGTCCATGAGGAGCGTGGCCACAGCAGGCAGCGTGTCGGGGTCCAGGCTGGTGACACAGAACCTGTTGCTCGGGCTGGACAGGGGGTGGATGACAGGCCTCTGGACTGTGAGAGTATACAAAGACAAGCGGTGCTGAGGCCAGAAGGAGAAGAGCAGCGTGGGACAGGCAGGGGCCTAGGCAGAGGGACGGAGCCAGCCAGCAGGCGCTCTGGGTAGGCCTGGCGGTCGGCCCTGCGACACCTGGATCCTGTCGTCTCTCTGGTCTCCAGCACCACCAACAGCTCTCCTGTTACCCCAGGCTCTGGGCCCTGGCACATGCCGTGCCGTCTGCCTGGAATGCCCTTCCCAACCTCCTCCACTGGCTTAGCTGCTACTTGTTTTTCAAGCTTCAGCTCAAGAGTCACTGCCCTCTGGGAGATCTGCCCTGACCCCCGGGCCACACTGGGAGTGACCTCGGGCCATTGCTGGTGGGATCCACATCCATCGCCCTTGCTAGGCCTTGACAACAGGGTCTGACCAGGACTGTTGTACCATGTTATGCCTGGCGCTCAACTGATGCCCTGAGGATGGGCTGTTGTACGGCAGGAACTGGTAACTTCTTGAGGTCTCCCTGCACAGACCCCCCATCACTCACCCATCTTGGGCTTCACGAAGCCATTGGTGATGCCAAGGTTCTCAGCTGCCACTGTCTCACCATTGACAACCCGCAGGATGGTGAACTCTGATGACAAGGTGTGGGTGACAAAGGGCAGGTCCCGCTCACGCACCTGGGGACAAGGAGTCGAGGACATGTGTGTCCTGTGGTCCCTGAATGGAGTGGGACTAGGAGCACTGACCCTCTGAATTCTGTCCCCAGAACCAGCTTCCTCTGTCCTTGCCTCCTGCTGTCCTGATGGGGGATGGGAGCTGGGAACAGGAGTACAACTGTCTGGGGCAGCAGGGGTGATGCAGAGGGAAGGAGACAACCCATAGATGGCTGGGAGGTGCAAGCCTGTCCCCCAGACCACCTTCTGTGCTGTGCCCGTACCTGTCCCTTCCCTCCCTAGGCCCACGGGAGAGGAGAGCAATGACACGGTGGGCAGGTGCTGGCCTCATGGCCGGACACACTTGCCACCCCAGGGGAGGGGTGAGGGAGTGGGGAGCCAGGTGTCCAGGTGGGAGGGCACCCTATTCACATATGCTCCCCCCACCCCAGCCCTTACTTCCTGGCCTCCAGGTCAAATCAGGCATGGCCCATGCAAAGGGCAGGTGTTGGGTGGGGTGGGACAGAGACCTGGAGCCCAGCCTGGGCCATTCGACACTTGACTGATGACCCCGAGGTACCCCTGGCCTCTCAGTGAGCTGATCAGAGAATGGGGTCCACAGAACTTTACAGGCCACGTCTGTGGGGGTGCCCATGTTGCCCAAGGCCCGGGGGAGCAAAGCTGCAGTTACCAGGATGAAGTCCGTCTGGTACGTGGACAGCATGAACACAGAGATGTTCTGGTCAGCCAGCGGGGCGATGACCGACTTGGCAATTTTGGTCACGCCGATGGGCTGGGAGTTGGAAAAGCTGCCGCCGCCTGATACCACATTGAGGGCCAGCCAGGTCGCATCCGCCACACTCAGGTGCTCTGAGGAGGGCAGCTCTGGAGGAGGACACAGGAGGCAGGCTTGTGACTGATGGGCCCCAGGTGCTCAGGGCAGCCACAGAGGTGGGGACTGAGACTGGGCCAGCTATGTGGCCTCGGCCAGCCCTGCCCTCTGGGCCTCAGTGTCCTCATCCGTCAGAGGATGGGATCGGCCTCCAAGGTCCTGTCTTGGGAGGACAGAGCTGGGAAGGCCCTAAGCAGACTTTGGATGTGCCAGGTGGCTCGGCAGGGCAAGAATCACGGGGACGGGCAGTTCGGTTTATCTATGCTTGGCCTCAGTTTCCTCAGCCGTGAAATAAGTAATCAGCAATCAGAACCAATTTTGTTATTTTTAGTTCTCACTACCCTTCTGGATGCCAGGTACTGCCATCACCAGGGATGGGTCCTGTGGTTTTCCAAATGGGATCCCAGGAACCTACCAGAAGGCTGTGGGTGAAAGGAGGGCCAGGAACAGACAGGGTGGGGACTCTGGATCTCCTCCCTGTGTTAGTCACTCGGCTCCAGGAGGGCTCCTGAAAATGCCACGTTTTGGTGGGCAGCGACTGTCATCCAAGTACCTCCTGAGAGCCCAGGGGCCCTGGGGGTGGCACCGGCAGGGGCAGGTTCAGCATGGCAGCAATCGCTGAGTCTCCCTGGCTAGCTCGTGAAGACCCGGATTCCAAACGCACAGACTGTCCCTTTTCCTCTGTCCTGCAGACTGCTCCCAGCGGAGCCTGTGCACGGGACGCGAAGACACACGTCTTCATGGACACGTAGCCACAGAGCCATGCACAGCTGCACACAGGACTCTCCATGCATCACAGACAGCTGCTCAGCCTCACCACACAAAGGGACTGTTATCACCACTGTAGACACCACAGACCAGAGCTCTGAGCGCGCAGTGATTTGCCCAAGACCATGTAGGGAATAACAGTGCCAGGATTCAAACCCAGGTCCGACACCCTCATGCTCTGTCCTGGGCACCGAATGGGAAGAAGGGCCAGGTCCCCGGGAAGGGCGTGGTCTAAAATAAGGGGACCCGTCACTGGGGGGCTGTGGGGGCTGTGAGGAGGAGGAGGATAGTGACACCCCAGGGAGGGCTGTGCTGGCCTCAGCAAGATGGCTCCCAAGGAGAGGAAACTGAGTGAGGCTGCACCAGGCTCCTACCTGCCCCGCTCTGGTCGCCATGGTGACCACAGTCTAGTGAGCCCATTGGTCCTGCTGGCTGAGAAGGGCTAGTCCTCACCAGACTGGCTGGAGAGGCAGGCAGCTTCCCAGAAAAGGGAAAAGGTTTGGGAGGGAGAGCAGGACAAAGGGTTTTAAAAGGTCCTGGGTCTCAGGTGGCCATGTCCAGCCTCTCCACCTATTGTCTGGAGTGTCAGAAAAGAGATTTCTTAGCGCCAGGATCGCCAGAGCAAAAACATGCTTCCCAGAACTGGAGCCCCAGCTCAGTTCTGAAATTCTAATAATTCCGCTTCTGGCTCTCAGCCCTTGATAGATGCCCCTGAGGTTCCTCAAGTGGCAGCTGGAATGAGAGGGTGGGCAGCTCTGGACCAGCAGTTGCCTCTCTGAGGCTTCCAGAAGGGCGAGCTCTGTCAGAGCAGAGAAAGCAGCTAGAGGCAGGGTGTTCACTGCTTCCGACCCCATGGGCCCCAAAATCTGCCCTGGCATTCTGGGGGAGAGGGGAGGGCAGTCTGGGCCCCATTGTCACCCTGGGCTAAGCCTTGGGCACATGGAGATAAGCTGCCAGGAGGCGGCAAGCTGGCTCTTCCCTAGAAAAAAAGTGGACCCGTTCCAAGACTGCAATGGATTATCTGTTACTGCCCATTGTCCGAGAGCCTAAAAATAGCCTCGGAACTGAGGACACTCCATGGCAGAGGCGGTTACAATGTCTCACCACTCCCCACCCCAGCCACAAAGTCGGGCAACTCTGATGTTGGTGGAGCCCCCACCTCCCCAGGAGCCCCTGTTCTGGACGCAGGACCTGCGGTTCCCTGTGTGACATGGCCATGTCCTCCACACAGAGCCCGTGTTTCTAAGGCTCCTCCTACCCGGCCTGCAGCAGGGTCAAGAGTCCTGGGGTAGGGCAGGCGGGTTTAGTACTGGCTGTGTGACCTTGGATAAAGTCACCATCCCTTGGTTTTTTAGTTTTTGAATGTGGGATGATGAAATCCAGCTCTATTCCAGAAGATGCCTGGAGGATTAAATGAGATAATCCCCATCAAGTGCTTAGTTGAGTGCCCGGAGTCCGAGAGAGTGTTCATCAAATACCAGAGCCTTTCTGTTGTTACGCTGCTGTGGGCAGCGGCTGGTTCTGGATGGCAGTTGGGAAAAATGTATTGAGAGTTTTAAAAATGTGCAATCTCACAGCTGACCCTTGAACAACACAGGCTTGACCTGCGTGGGTCCACATACATGCCTCATACACCTTGAGCATGCCTTACGGAACTGAGAGGGAGGGAGGTGATCCTGTGTTTGGGATGAGACCACGGAGACCCTAGGATGCTAAGCAACTTGCCCAGAATTCCAAGCAGGGAGTAGCAGGGCTGGATAGGAACCTGGTGTATTAGCCCAGTGTAAAGCCAGGAGTCACTTCTCAACAACTTCCTCTGTCCACCTTTTGGCCTGTCATGGCCCAAGGAGCCTGTGTTGCCCCGGTGTGTTACAGATCCCACTGACACTGGTAAGGGGACTGCAATGGGCAGGGGCCAGTGAGGAAGTCCTGATTAGCACCACATCCCTCTAACTGCAAAACTAAGATGCTGCCTGCTACCCAGGAGCAGGGCAGGGGCTGCTGTTCCTATTATTTTGGGTCCCTGAGAGCATCTGGCATTGTACATAGTAAGTGCTCATTAAATATATAAAAGATAAAATTAGGGCCGGCCGAGTGGCACGCTGGTTAAGAGCTGGCTTGGGACACCAGCTCTGAGCAGCAGAGCCCCGGTTCAGATCCTACATGAGGGCCAGTGACACTGCCCTCTACAGCAAAGGTGGTGAACAGCAGCTCCACCTGGAGCTGGGCTGCTGTGAGTTGCCGGTGACCACATAGGCTGCAGTCCCTGCTGCAGTGGCTGCCATAGGCTACAGTGAGCAGCTTGCAACCAGTGTGAGCTGCCAGGAGCCGCTGTGAGCGGCTGTCTAGAGGCTGGAGACTGACTGCCTCACCCGGGAAGAGCGCAATGACGATACCAACATGGTCCAGTGAAGCAACGTCCTCCACAGCTAGACTGAAGAACAAAAGGACAGCAACTTGTCTGTTCCCCTTCCCCGATTCCCCAACGCTGTTCCTTTCCCCCAATTCCCCAATAAAATCTTTAAAAAAAATAAAAATTAAAATAAAAAAATAAAAAAAGAAAAACAAACAAATAAATAAAAGATAAAATTAGATACATGCACACACACCCCTTCTGTTTGCCATATATACAGCATCTATTTGAACCAAGAACCTCTAAAACTCCACATTTAATAGGGAGCTGTCTGGTTAATGTCACTGACAATCGCCCCACCTTGCCAGGAAAGGCTCAGCATTTAACGTGCATGTGAACTGTAGGTCGCTGCTGGTCCCTAACCCTGAGAGCTTCATACTGGCAATACTGCTAGTGAACAAACCCAAGGTGCCCTGGCTGATAACAGTGGCTAAGGGAGGCCCCCAGGTGAGAAGCTATGTTTGCAGAACTGGGAGACTGGGTCCTGCCCTGCATCCTGCCGTGTCCCGCCCTGTCCCACGAGGGAAGCCACAGACCAAACTCTGAAGAGGAGCTTCCTAAGAGAAACACCCCACAGCTCAAGTGAGAGGGTGGAATGAGGCATCACTGCCTCTCACTGCAGCGCGCACCCCCCTCCCCCACGCGCACTCCCAAGTCCTACCCTCTGAGAGCCTTCCCAGACTGGCCCACTCCTCTTCTCAGCTGCTCCTGACCTTTGGTCTGTTGGGAACCACCACACTACTTGCCAGGGGCTTCGCTGGAACCACCCTGTGGGCATTTCCTGCTATAAACGAGCCCCTGCCATTCATAGTGATCCTGGACATCTTAATGTCAGTTTTCCCTCTTGTAAATAGGTCTTTATTTATTTTTAGCTGACCCACCCTGCCACCTGTTGGCAGCTCAGCAGCAGCTCAGCTCGGGCTGGGCATCGAACTGCTGTTGCTCAGAGCTCAGCTCACAATCTTGAGTGAGCTCTTAACCAACTGAGCCAGTCGGCCGGCCCCTGGGTCTTTGCTCGTTACCCTCAGGTCACTGAAATGATCCCAGGGGGCAATCCATCTCTGTGGCGGGATATCGGGGAGTCTTTTCTGTATACTTTCCCCCTTTCCCCTTGTAGCTCCACAACAGGAGTATGAGACATACTTACTATTGGGTTGTCGGAAAAGTCATGATGCATTTTTGCAATGAAAAACATAGAAAAAAAATACGTCATGGCTTTTCCAACAACCCAATATTTTAAACATACACAATTTTTTCTCGGGCAGCAACAGCCTGGTTTGCTGGCCTAGAAGGAAGACCCTTACTCAGAAGTCACAGAGCCCTGAGGCTCCTGAGGTCAGAGTTGGTGTCTCTGATTCCAGGTACATTTCCAGGGCCTAACAGGATGCCGACACATCCCAGGCACTCAGTAAATACTCCCTGCCTCCTGCTACGTTGCGGGGGCTGGCTCAGATAACCAGCCACTCCACCACAGGACATCCCCTGGTTACTGACAATTCTTGCAACATGGCCTTCCAGGACCTGCGAAACCGGCTTACCAGGTCCCACTAGGTCCCACGGCCTCCCTCTCTCTCTGCTCACGGTATTCTCTCATTTGCTGCTTGGGAAGTGAGAGTTTGTCTCATCTGGGGAGGAGGATTAGATAGAACATCTAGTCCCAGGGAACAGATCCTCTGGGGGGTTCCTTCTATGTCTGAGGTACCATAATTCTCAGCAGTTCTGTGGACAGGCATGCGTGTCCAGGAGAAAATGGGAGTGTGTTTGGATTGTCCAAGCATATAGTCTTCATGTGACTGTGCTTCGTGGTTCGGGCTGAAGTTCTGTTGTGGCTCCTGTGCTCAGAAAACGTGATGAATGAATGAATGAATGAATGAGTGAGTGAGTGAGTGCCTCTGATGGCGAGGCAAGGCCTCCCGTGGGGCCTGCCCCATCCTTGCTCTGGCCATGCAGTTGCCCCCTTAGAGGGACACTGTGCCCTGAGCTGTGGAGGGCCGCGCCCAGCTCTCACACTTACTTGGTGTCCACAGCACGTGAGGGTAAGGATGAAGGAGCATAGCTGGGGAGGTCTCTTCCCCGGGGTTTGAACAGGAATTGACAACCATAAAACCGTCAACTGACGACCCTATAAGGCCATTTCTCAGACCCTATTTTAGGAACGAACCTGAGTAAGAATAAATGTTACACATTTACAGAGTTAAAAAATTTATCACTGGAGAAAAATTAAAACAACTTCAATTCTAACCAAAGTTGCAGACCCTTACCCAGGGCTGCTATGAAAGGCTGTTTTCTCACAGGAAATTTTAAGGAGTAGTGTTAAGTGAAAACAGTTCTATATATAATATGGTCATAAATAAATTAAAAAGTGACAAGCTGCACACAGAATGAAGTTGGAAAGAAAAAGCTAAAAAGTTACTAGTAGTTGTGTTTGGGGTGGGACTAGGTTTTTAAAAAATGTCAAATTTGTCACATACGCTGCCCGTTTGGAAGAATGTAACTTAGCAATTTAGAGTGGACACCAGCTTTGGGGGGAGTCCAGTTCCCCCGCTTCTGGGCCAGGGCCCAGACTTCCCGTTCTGTTCTCGGCTCCCACGGATACAAATACCACCACCTCCTCTGAACTTAATTTATTGGCCAGCACAGTGAATGTTCGCTGTTACTTTAGAGCAGGACAAACACAATACACTTTAACAATAAAACTAAAAGGATGCAGGGAGGGGAGAATGGGGAGTAGCTGCTAAAGGGTAATGGAGCTTCTTTCTGGGGTGATGACAACGCTCTGGGAATCGGAGTTGTGATGGCTGCACAACCTTGTGGATATCAAAACCCACTGAACTGTCGTGTACTTCACAGTGGTGAATTTTATGGTACGTGAATTATATCTCAATTAAGAAAATGGGGAAAAGGTAAAGGAAAACCATGGAAGGATGGTGGTAGCTGGGGCTTGCTCCAATGGGGACAAGGCTGAGGACTATTTAAAGCACCTCGCTCACAGTAGATGCTCAGCGAAACATGTGCCTTCCTTCTTGGCTGGGTGAGCACTGTTTCGTTGTCCCATTTAGCTCTGGGCCTTCACCGGGCAGTCTCACGAGGGGGGTGAGGGGGTCAGCCAGGACACAGGGAGAGGAGAAGGACTCTCTGCTGACTTTCCAACCCACCAGCTGGTGGAGGCAGAATTCAGGAGGCAGGCAGGCAGCCAGCACTGCCGCAGGGCCCAGGGCAGCCAAGTTCTAGGCGAGAGAAGTACTCACCCAGGAACCCTTCCTCATCAACGATGATGGTGTAATCTTCTGGCGTCTCGGTCAGACTGAAGAACTTGCACCTGGGTGGGTAGACAGACAGACAGATTCAGGATATCGTGTTAGTCCCTGCAGGGCCCCGGGGCAGCCACCTACCTGTGATCCAACAGGAGATGACTCAGTTTACCTGAGCTTTGACCCCAGGCTGTGGCTGACCGCCAGGAAGCTGCTTATCTCTCCCTACCCCGTTCTGACTCAGAAGGTCTCAGAGAGGCCTAGAGATGGAGATCATCCCCTCTGCCCCTGCCGATCTCTGGGGACCCCTGAGATGGCGGGTCTCTAGGGTCCCTTACAGGCCCATGGAGCTTAGATCTCACTTTTCTTCATGGGGGGAAAGTGGCTGAAGGGTGGCCCTGGCAGGGATCATGCAGATGAACTGTCTTTTCCATGGGCTCCTTACACTTTGACCTCCAGGCCTCTGTCACTGCCCCCTGCCCCCACATCTGTGGTCCTTGCACCTCTCCTTACCAACTGGAGAGCTCCCACTGACATTCAAGGCCTCATTCACATCACCCAGCCAACAACCCAGACTTCAGGGTACCTTTCTTCCTTGCACAAGAGTGGTATGGCCGTCTCTGCCAGTTTGGGGGCATGGATCCCAGAACTGTCACATGTCCACTGTGGTAATACTGCTTAGTCTGGGGTGTATGTTGCTCCCCTCCCTTCCCCTCCACCCCAAAAGACCATCGAATTCTCAAGGCCAGGGACCGATAATCACTCTGTTCCTCTGTATCTCATCCCTAAGCACGCTCTTGGCTCCTAGCACACATCCTGGGTTCCATGTCCAGGCTTTCCCTCAGGGGTGAGGGGGATCACCGCCCCTCAGTGCCTGTCTCCCCATCTCCCATCCAGCCAGAAATGCCTCCGGAACCCCCGGGGTGCCGCTGCAGGGAGGGATCGTGTGCACAAGCGCTGGCGTGCAGGAAACTGCCTGTGGTCATTTACCTGGCATCTCTGCTCTCAAGAGAGAGGCCCAGTACGGGCTCCATGCCCAATGTGTAAAACTCATCCATCTCGGGAGCCATAACGAAAGGGGCCCAAGGAGTAACCCCAGCAAAGGCCCGAATATCATCTCTACAAAGATTAAAATGGAAAAGGAATCGTGAAGGGGATGCAGCATTACAGGGGTCAGGGTGGCCGGGATGTCCACAGTTCTTTGCTCCTGGCCCTCCTTTCCCGTCAGCTGCCCTGCAACACTGAGGCCTTATCCACAGAATCTCTGCAGCACCTTTTTACTTTATTCTTTCAATGTTTCACAAGGCATGAGAGCAACTGGAACGGTAGGAATGCAAAATGGTACAGCCATGTGGGAAAGTCTGGGCGGTTGCTTACAAAGTTAAACACACACCCACCACACGACTCAGCGACCCACTCCTGGGTATTCACTCAAGAGAAGTGAAAATATATGCACACAGAGACCTGTATGCAAAGGTTTACAGCCTTTATTTGTAATCACCTCAAACTGGAAACCACTGAAACGTCCTCCCTTCAGCTGGAGAACCGGATGAACCGCGTTATTGGTGGGCAATGAGAAGCAGCGACTTACGGATTTGGGCAGTAACGTGGATGAACCTCACATGCATTTTGCTGAGTGAAAGCCAGAATCAAAAGGTTACAACACTCTATGATCCCACTTACATGACATTCTGGCAGAGACGAAACTGTCAGGACAGAGAACAGATTCGTGGTTGCTAACGGTTTGGGGGGCGGGGGCTGTTAGAGGCCTGGGAACTTCTGTTTCATAATCTTAATTGTGGCGGCGGTTACAAGATCATAAACATTTGTCAAAACTCAAAGCCCTATACCCTAAATAGGGTGAATTTTACTGTGTGTAAATTAGGCCTCAGTGAGCTTGACTTTAAAGAAAATGTTTGTGCCAGGAACGTGAACAAGGTGGCATTTATTTTCTTCCCCTCTGACATTCTGCTCAACCAGCAGCATACACTCTTCCATTTTCCTCCAGCTCTTTGGTTTTCAAATGACATCTCTGTCCCTGCCTGTCCCATATCCAATTTGCAACTACTGCCCGGACAAATGGAATCTGTAATTGCTTGGGACAATGGCAAATTATCACCATAGTAAGTGGCAATCACTGGGCTGGCCTCGCTCCTTCCTGGGGACTCCTGTGCTCTCAGAAAGCGCCTCGGACGTCCCCCACCCCGAACCGCCCCCAGCTGTCACCCGACTGCCACTGGCAGGTACTCCCTGGGTGGGGGAGTGGCCACCCAGCGTCTGAGAGAGCCCTGTGAAGGCAAACAGACATGGCATTTGCTCCCAAGGCCCTCTTGGCTGTGAGGGACGCTCCAGAAATAGAAAACATAAATCACCCTGGAGGCACAACCACCAGCAGAAGGTAACACCGGCCTATGTGTAAACGGGGTATAAATATACCGCTGATGTGATCTGTCTTACCCTTCAAGACTCAGTTTAAGCATCTTCTCTGGGGCAAAACCTTTTCTGATTGGCACCAGCCACCTCCTTTCCCTCAGCTCCCACCAGAGGAGTGGTCCTTCCTTGATAGCCTAGCTCAGGGGTTGGCAAACTTTTGAGACCGAAGAGCTTGCGAGTTTTAGTGGCTCACGAGCCACATGCGGCTCTTTGGGTGCATACATGTGGCTCTGAAGTACAACTGAAAATGAAAATAAAACTATCATAGTTTCATTTGTAACATTTTTAAAGGATACTATTCACATAATGGTGATTATGTAAAAATCTATTTATGGCTTTTGAATAATTTTTAAATTGTTGTGAGGGACAGGATTGGCTCTTCCAAGGGTCAGCAAACTTTTGAGACGGAACATACCCAAAGAGCCGCATGTGGCTGGCGAGCCCATGTGCAGACCCTTGGCCTATACTATGTCTATGAGAGGATGTTAAGGCCACTGTGGGCAGCTGGGTTGATGGTACAGCACAACTCTAGGGGAGAGTCCATTCATTCATAGTGCATGTGAAGTATGCCCTTACAGTAGGGCAGTGTACAACCTGTGCGACTGCGCATGATGGTCCTAAGGACTTTCCACACCTATCACAAATAATACTTGTTTCCTCCAGTAGACCATAAGCTCTCATAGGCGAAGGCTGTGGGTTCTTTGTACATACTCCTAGTACCAACACTGGCTGGGCATAGAATCAACACTCATTGTCTGAGGAGCAAAAGAATGGACTATGGCCACATACCTACGTACCTACCTCCAAAGCCAGAGAAGCCCTAATCAGAACAAACCCTTCTTGCCCTGGTGTGGCACTGCCTTGACTTACTCCTCTGGGAGACACTGAACTCTCCAGGTCCAACTCTGCACTCTCTAATGAGTCACGGCTACATCCACACCCCAGATGCTGGGCCCGTGCTGTTAGTGTCCTCTCTGTACTTTGTCTACAAGAAGCTGGAAAGAGGACCAAAACCCAGCAGTTACCCAGCCTGCTGCTAGGTGCAGTTAGGAAATGAAGAGGAGGTGGGAAGTAGAAGAAGGAAGGGGAGGGGGGGAGGAGGGGAGGAGGGAGAGGAGGAGGAGCAGCTCTGTTTGCCCTCTAGATGCTCTCCTGGTGCTTAGGAACAGGATGAAACAACAGAAGAGGGAGCAGCCTGGCAGAGAAGGCAGACCGTGGTCCTGAAGTTGAGAGACCTGGGTTCCAGTTCCAACCTGGCACCTGGGGTTGGTGAGCCCTGGGTTGCTTCATTCCTCTGCACAGTGAGAGGCAAGTTCAAGGCGGACTAGATCCCATCGAGTTCCAGCTTGGGCAGTGTGTGGGCCATGCCAGCTCCAAAGCAGGGTGGACCTCAAGGGGCTTGGCCAACAAAGCATAGATCCCAGAACCACTGAGTGTCTAGAAAACATCTTTCAAGGATAGGCAAAAACCCCAACCAGCTCCAGTCAGAACCCAAGACAGATCTGCCACTCAGGGATCTGGGCAGGTTGGTGCATCACAACTCTAGGAAGAGGGCTCATGCATTTTAGTCTATATGAAGAGTGCCTGTAGAGCTGGGCAGTATCCAACCTGTGCAACTGTGTAAGTTTCTTGGCAGGTCCTGCAGGAGCAATCAGGTAGATGGGATACAAAACTCTAGAGCCCTGAGCAATGAAGGGGGGAGACTGGGGAATAGCAGCTGTGGGGACAGCCCTCACTCATTGTGGTTCAGGACACACCCCAGGAATCATGCAAGCCCCCTGTCTAGGGGGTGCCAATGCATCCCTGGGCTCTGTGAACAGAGCACAGGCCACATTGGGAAGCCCATGTCTGTTCAGCGCCTCATGGTCAACGTGGAACATGCCCAGAGAAAGTGAGGGGACTCTAGACTGTGCCCCTTTGGCCTGGAGGAAGATTCCAGCCACCACCTTTACAACTCCGTAGTTACTGTGGATCATGGGATGGGAGCAGTGTTGCTGCTTTTGGCTTTAACTTCTCTGTGCCTCAGCTTCTTCATGTGTACAACGGGGATAATAATAGTATCTACTTCATGGGGCTGTTGTTGAAGAATAAATGAATGAATACTCAGTATGGCTATGGTAAATACTCAATATGTTAACTATTCCTTCTGTGGGCAGAAAAAGCTAAAGAGGCAGCCGCGGGTAAATCAAAGCTCTAAAGCCAGCCGACTACAGAGACCAACGAGCTGGCCTGGGAGGCGGTGGGTTATCAGTTCTCCAAGGGGCTGAGCCCCAGGCAGCCAGGCTCCCAGGGTAATGCTGCCTCAGTGGGGAGGATGGATTAAGCTGAGTCTCCAATTCTTTGAAACACCTGGTTCCTACACACTGGCCCCAAGCAATAAGCTTCGGTCGAAGTCTCCATTCACCTCCCCAGTGGCCCAGCTCCCACCAGGCAGCCAGTGAAGGAATGATGGTTTATGACGGAAGAGACGGACCCTGTCTGACACTGCCAGTGAATCTGCAGCACTGGGCACTGGGCACCTGGGCACGCTGACGCTTCAGCCTGAATCTCCACAGACATTCAGCGTTTTCCAGCACAGGGACCATGCAGGTTGGGGTGCCAGGGGGTGGAACTCCTATCAGCATCCATCTTGCCTTCTCCATTCACCCTCGAGATGAGTGATGGCCCCACTAGGCTGGGCCAAGCTCCCTTCCTCTTGGTTCCTGGACGCCACAAAGACCCCGTTATGTAGCGGGGCACAGCAAAGGCCGCTGTACGTGGACTCTCATGCAGAGGACCCATCTGTGGGAAGGAGAAGCGAGCTTTGTGGGCCAGGCCCCCTCTGGGCCTGGGGCCTGCTGCCTGCAGGGTTACGACGCCCTGCGCCAGCCCTGCGGAGCTCTCCTGCTGGCCCTTCACAGACTAAGTCCGGACCTTTGCAGTTGGAGCCTGGGCAGGCGGGCTTTGCTTTGAAATGAGTCCAGAGCCTTCACACACACACTAGATGGGCCTGGCAAACAGGACTGAGAACAGGCTTCCAGCATGTTCCAGGTACCTGTTTACACACCATTCTCATTCCTTTGTTCAAGTAGGGCTCCGAATGCCCATGAACCCATTTTGAATCTCAGCACCGGCTTGGAAAGCAAGGAGTGTTTCTTGCAAAGTAAGCCCGTCCAGTCTGGAACAAGGCGGGTTTAGCCACATCCTCCTCTTCTGCAGGACGCCACAGTGAGGACGTGGCGGGTCAGGGTCTGGTGCGCAGGCCCCGGCTGCCGCACAGGGGCCTTTTACAATATATGGTGAGTGACGAATGCTCTGGGGCCCGCTTAAGATGCTGGTCTCACTTGTTCTGGGGGTCCTCTCCCAAAGGAAAGCCAGGTGATGGGGTGTGCCAGGCTTCGTTCTCTTAACCAGCTCCGGTGTTTCCATCTGTTTCTCCCGCGTCCTCAATAGGTAGCTTGTGTTATTTACATTTCATTTCTACTGCCTTTAACAACTAAAGGTGGCTGTTTCCAGTTGTGGTTAGAAATAAAGCCTTGCGTAGGTTCTGTGATTTGAAGGGTAATCCTGAACAGGAGGTTCTTTTCTGTTAAGGTGGAAAAACATCTGCTTATGTCACGGGCAGCCAGGAGAATCAGACAGGGTGGGCGGCACTGCTTGCAAATTCTAGGGGGACTGCAGGACTGCAAAAAGGGGGTGGCCAAGACAGATGGAGTCAGAAGGGTCTGGATAATGCCTCTGAGTCCCACTTAAAGTAGCAGCTACATCAGTCATTCAACACACTAGTCAGACATTTCAGGTGCTAGGGACATACCTTAAACAAGACAACTGGACTTTACATGTGATGGGAGGGCAAAGAAAAGAGATTGTGGGTTTGATGGTGGTGCGTGCTGCAGAGCAAATAAAAAAGCGCAGGGGGGCGGGAGGCTGAGTGGCACGTTGGTTAGGAGCTGGCTTGGGACGCCAGCTCTGAGCAGCAGGGCCCTGGTTTGGATCCCACATGAGGGCCAGTGACACTGCGCCCTCTACAGCTAAGATGGTGAACAACAGCTCGACCTGGAGCCGGGCTGCTGTGAGTCCCCAGGACGGCGTAGCTGCAGCCCCCCGCTGCAGTGGGCTGCCATAGGCTACAGTGAGTGGCTGGCAGCCGGTGTGAGTGGCTGGCAGCTGGCATGAGCTGCCAAGAGCTGCCGTGAGTGGCCATCCAGAGGCCGGCGACAGATCTGCCTC
The DNA here is from genome assembly GCA_033961575.1 of Aselliscus stoliczkanus. Lineage (NCBI taxonomy): Eukaryota > Metazoa > Chordata > Mammalia > Chiroptera > Hipposideridae > Aselliscus > Aselliscus stoliczkanus. The sequence continues at coordinate 15,294,795 of CM066728.1, read as the reverse complement.
AGCTGGGAAGAGCGCAATGTTAATACCATCATGGGCCAGTGAAGCAATGTCCTCCACAACTACACTGAAGAACAAAAGGACAGCAACTTGTCTGTTCCCCTCCCCCAATCCCCCAATAAAATCTTAAAAAAAAAAAGCTCAGGAAGGACAAGGGCTGGCAGAATGGGGGTGTTGTAATTCAAAAACAGAGCAGGGATTGAAGAACAGAAAGACAGCAACTTGTCTGTTCCCCTTCCCCGATTCCCCAATGCTGTTCCCCTCCCTCAATTCCTCAATAAAAATCTTAAAAACAAAACAAAACAAAAAAAACAGAGCAGGATGGGCCGGCCAAGTGGCGCGGTGGTTAAGCGCTGGCTTGGGGAGCCGGCAGCCCCGGTTCGGGTCCCACATATAAGGGCCAGTGACACTGCCCTAAAAAAAAAACACAAAAAAACAAAAAACTAAAAACAAACGTGGGCCGGCCGAGTGGCTCATTGGTTAAGCGCTGGTTTTGGGATGCCAGCAGCCCTGGTTCGGATCCCACATGAGGGCCAGTGACACTGCCCTCTACAGCTAACAACAGCTCCACCTGGAGCTGGGCTGTGTGAGCCCCGGTGATGGTGTGGGCTGCAGCCCCTGCTGCAGTGGGCTGCCATAGGCTACAGTGAGTGGCCCGCAGACAGCGTGAGCGGCTGGCAGCCAAGCGTGAGCTGCCAATAGCCGCGGTGGGCGACATCCAGAGGCCAGCGACCGATCTGCCTCATCCGGGAAGAGCGCAATGACGATACCAACAGTGAAGAAACATCCTCCGCAACTAAACTGAAGAACAAAAAGACAGCAACTTGTCTGTTCCCCTTCCCCGATTCCCCAACGCTGTTCCCCTCCGCCAATTTCCCAATAAAATCTTTAAAAAAAACAACAAAAAACAAAAAAAAAAGGAAAAAAAAAAAAAGAGCAGGGAGTGGTTGCCAGAGGCTGGGGAGGGAGAAACGGGGAGCACTTGTTTAAAGGGTACAGAGTTTCAGTTTGGGAAGATGAAAAAGTTCTGGAGCTCGATGGCGGTGATAGTAGCACAACAATGTGAACGTACTTAATGCCACTGATGGTTAAAGATGGTAAAATGTTTAAGATGGTAAATTTTGTGTTACGTGTATCTGGCCAAAAAAGCAGTTGAGAAGGGAAGGTCCCCAGCAGTCCTGTAGGAGGTGGAAGACTGGGCACGTGCCAGGAGCGACAGAGGCCAGGGTGGTGAGGGTGGGGTCAGGGGAAAGGGGATGGATGACGCCTTGTGTCCACTGGGAGCACTGAGTGGTGGGGCCCTGGGACCAGCAAGGAGGCCATTCTTATTCTTCTTCAAGGAGCTGGCAAGAGCTGAAGGTGGCTTGGACCAGGCTGGCAGTGGTAGGTAGGCATGGGTCTGTTTGTGGCCAGGAAATATTTCAACAAACTGGGGGAGGTGAGGTTGGGGAGAAACATGAGGCCAAGGCAGGGAACAGCTGTCTTCCGTGGCTAACTGATGGTGGAAGGCACCGGGATGGAGGCCAGCAGCAGAGGTGGGGCCCTGCGTTACCAGGGTTCACTCGCCTCTGAACCTGGCTCCCACCAGCTGCTTCTGTCCTTTCCTGTGTGACCTGAGGCAGGTAAGGAGCTGGGGCTGCCCTGTCCCGAAGGCCTGGGGCACAGGGTGGAGCCAGGAGGGTCATGCCAGGGTAGGAAGAGTCTGGGAAAGGCCAGCCTCTTGCTTTGTGCACACGTAGCCGAGGGCAGGGCACACACGAGGCGCTGACTGGCGGTTTTCCTGTCTTCCTTGCAGGGAGCTGAGATGGAAAAGGCCCATGTATGGATCCGGGCTCTACTTCTTGGCCAAAATGAGGCTGGACCAATTTACTGGTCCTCAATTTGCTGCAGGCTCCTTATCTGTGAAAGGGGTTGGGCAATAGCTGCCTTGCAGGGCAGATTGGGATGTAAGGAGGTACTGAACACCCATGGACATGCTTGAGGCTTGGCCTAAGCTTGTGTGGCCACTTGATGCAGGTGAGTGGGGCAGCTGGCCCGGGGACGTCCCTGGCGGCATTCCTGTCTGGGGAGTGCTCGGGCCTTGCAGACGGAAGCGTACCTTCTCTCTGTGGGCTTCTTTGTGTTCAGTGGCCTCTGTCTCATTTCAGATGTCCCCGGTCCTTGTAGTCCCCACCCCACACCTTAACCAAAGTACAGTCAGTCTCCCCCAGGGACCAGTGAGCCGAGCTGAGCCCAGCCCCTGTCCAGCGCACTCTCATACCCACCAGCCCGCTTCCTCCCCAGTCAGGGGAGTGCCCATTGCAGCGCTGAGAGTAGCATTTCTCCTGGCAGATGGGGCCATGCCTTCCTCATCCAGGCCCCCCCCCCCGCCCCCAGCACAAGACCTTACAGGGGTCTGTGCATAATCAGCACTAACTGTGAACGTGCAGTGCTATTCTCTTTTCACAGGCAGGTAGCTGATGCTCAGGCGGTTAAGGCAGTTACAGTCCTGGGTCCACCATGCTGTGCCACCTTTAAGGTGGGGTCCCTGGAAGCAGGTGTGGTCTGCGGCATATTCTCTATGACTGAGGTCTTCCCTGGAAAGGATTCCACCCTCTTACACATGTCTAATGGGAGACGTGGATAAGGGACTTCATAATAGCCTGTTCCCAGTGACAAAAACCTGGCTACAACCCAGGTGCCCATCACTGGGAGAGGACAGGAACAATGACAGAAGGATATTTATTACCCAGCAAAATGAACAATCTACAGTGACTTGCAAAAATATGAACAAGTCTCAGCAATATAACAGTAGATGGAAAAGCAGAGCCCTCCCATATTATGTACAGCATAGTACTCCTTTTAGAGTTAAAAGCAGCTCAAAAAACAACAAACCACCTTTAAGACTCCATGTAGTTGCAATATAACCACATAAAAAGGAAGCAAAGAACACAGGTTCCCTTGGGTGTCGGTGGGGGATGGGGAGACTTCTGGTTAAACGTAGGCTATTGTCCAGAGCCCACCTCTGTTCTGGCTTCATGCGAACTTTACATTATTAACACAATTGGAGAAATGAATAAAGGCGGCCAAGCAAGGGTTGATGGGTAAGGGTTAAGAACCTGAGCTGCGGTCCCCTGGAGCAAAGTTGAGGGGCCACACTGGTGTCCTGAAGGCAGACGCTGCTGTCTGGGGAGTTGGATCAGGGAAGTGTGGACAGCAGGCGAGTGGGCATGGGGCTAGAAGGGCGCGAAGGAGCACCACAAACCTACAGCCCGTGCAGGCCGCTGGGCACACCCAGCTGCAGGAAATGCAGCTATCGAGCCTCCCCCAGAGGGAGCCAGAGAGGGGTTTGGGTACCAGAATCAGGCCAGGGTCCCAGGGTGGATGGGCAGGATTGGTCCCAAGGCTACAATCCCCACCGTCTGGATCATTCCATCAGGCTTTGGCTGGTCAGTGAGTTGGGGGTTCACTTTGGCTCACAGATGTACCTTCAGTCCTCAATGTGATCCCCACACTTCAGCCTCTGCTTGACCCTCTGATGGCGCTGTGGTAACGGTTAATGCGCTGGAAAGAGCACTGCTTTGGAGTCGGGGGTCCTGGATGGCAGTCTCAGTGATGGCATCAGCCCCGTGGCCTCAGAGGTTCACACAGCCCCTGAGCTTATCTCCTCTGTTGTAAAGAGGGGCAGACCGCCACCGATCGCTGGGCTGGGGGGAGACGTTGGCACCTCTGTAGGTACAAGCACCAGGCGCATGGAAGCTCTAACAGCACCAGTTTTGTTCCTTTCAGTTCAGATAATGGCACCAAAGGTTCCTCTGGTTTTCTCCTGACATAACTGCAAGCTTTTTCAACTTCCCGTGTTTCTCATACTGCAAGCGCGCGCGCGCAAACACACACACACCCACACACACCCACACACACACACACACACCCTCCTATCCTTCCAAGGAGGCAGTTTTTTTAAATTAGCATGCTGGAAATACAATCAAAATACATGACCCTAAAGCAATCCGTAATCCTCACCCCTGCCCCCCCCAAGTCCCTGACACTATTAATCGGGAACTGACAGTCCCTAGAGGGCTACTACAGGACTTTGGAGCTGAGCTGGGTGCTGTGTGGAGTTGTTGTCCTGTTGCCTGGCAACTCTCTGAGTGCCCCTGGCTCCTGGGTCATCGGAGTGGTGCCTCTCTCATCTCCTGCGGCCACTCCAATCCCGTACCATCTGCTGCTGGCTCTGGGGTAGGGTGTCGTCGGGGGCCCCCTAGTTGACCCCATCCTTAGATGACCCTTGTCCAGCACTGTTCTCCTCAGCAATGACCTCCCTGACCTCCTGTTTGGAAACCTCCCAGGGCCTGGCTCCTGCCCATCTGCCCTCGTAGGAGCAGCTCAACCCTCCCTCTCCCCTGTCTCCAGGTCCCACTTGATCTGAACCCCCACCTACACCTTCAGCTTCCTAACACTTAGGCCATCTGATGGGGCCCCCTCTCAAAAATCTCTGTTTTTTCATTCATCTTAGCCCTTCTTTCTGGCCTCAGAAAAACAGTATCAAGGCAACCTTCTTTCTTTCTTTCTCCATTCCCACAGGTGCCTCTCTTAAACTTGGCTTCCTCATCTTAGAGCCAAACAGGCTCAAGTTTCCTCCATCCCCTAAAGAGTCTCCTTCATCCCCATCTCCTCAGGTCACCACCTTCTTTCCTCCTCTTCACCACCAAACAGGCCTTCAGCTGGTCACCACCAACCCTCCAACCACTGCCACTGGCCAGCCTCAGCCCTCCATGATTCTGCTCAGGCCACTGTGACCTCCACTAGCCAAACCTGACTGCCTGTCCCCTCACGCACTCCTGTCCTTGACCTATCACTGGACCTCACCCGCCATGACTGGCCAAGGCTGTCCCCTGGACACTGGAATCTACTGTACTGCCTCCTCCAACTTCTGACACTGGCGCTCCTCTTGTGTCCTGTGGTGACTTCTCCCCATGCAGGTGGCTCTTAAGGGGTCCTCACAAGACACACTGTCCTCAGTTCTCACTCCCACCCAGGGCTCCAGCCTCTGTGACCCACGTTTTCTCCCCAAGTTTCAGAAGTGCAGTTCTTTGCCCACATGGGCTGGAACTGTCTTGGACTCCTTTCTCACACCCACCCTCCGAGAGAGGAATTGTTGATTCCCATGTCACAGGTGAAGAAACTGAGGATAGCAGCCTGTCAGATAACCGAGATGGCAGCACAGGCCCTCATCCTGATGGGATGAACTGTAATTGCACACCAGTCACTAGACTCTAAAAACCCACTGCTGTTTCCTTTGGCCTTGGCCTCCAGCCGACCACCAGGGCAGAGCCAAGGCCGGGGCTGCCCCTGCCCTGGGGCCAGAGAGGCTGAGTCATCTTGGAGAACATTCTCGTTTTCATTTGCTGTGGCTGGCTGACACTGGAAACTCGATCTGTTTACTCTCAGATTCCTAACCCAGCAGAGCGAGGCCCTCACATGGGCCTCTCCGCCAGCATCCTGGGCGACAAGCCCCTGCCAGTTAGAGCCCTGTTCCAGCTACGGACCTTCAACCGGGAGGGGGAGGGGAGCTGGAGTCTGGAAGCGCCACTTCCAAGGAAACCCATCCAGCAAACCCACTCTGAGATTTCAGATTTACGAACCAGATAAATTAGCAGAGGGAAGAGAACTGCAAGGGTTTGTTTAATTTGTGCAAGGGTTTACCACAGGTTCCCCATCAAAACCACAAAGGGGAGACCTTCCTGGAATCACCCAGACAGGAAGGTGGAGCACAGAAAGGCCCAGAATCAAGCTGGGGGGCCACGGTGTGCTGCCTCCTTCAGTAATGGCACACTGGACAGGCGGCGAGCCAGCCTGATGCATACCCCTGTGTAAACAGGGGAGGGGGAGCTCACTCCTTTGCCAGGCATTTCATCCCATCCGGGGGTAGCGTATTTCTACAAAGCTCTATCAGTGTGGCCTCCTTTTAACTGACAGCCAAATAAGTCTAAACTCTGCCCTTTAGGGACCCATGGGTATTTGTTCCAGCTGGAAAAATGACAGGGAAGGAGCCCAGTAGGACCACAATTTCCCACAGCGGGAACGGGGCTTGTGGGCAGAACCCCGGCATAACCCCCAGCTCTGCACTGCATAACGCACTGGTGCTCAACCTTGGCTGCAAAGTGAGCTCTGGAAAGCACCCAGTGGATCTGCCGAGGGTACGAGGCTAACGTTGGAAAACCAGAGATGTGGGGCCAGCCTCCTCTGCTGGTGCCTGGGCCATCCTGGCTAGGAAAGGCCCAACAGGCTGCCTAACCAAGGGCTTCTGCACGGGGAATCCGCCGCCACGTCTGGCTGCCCACCCTGGGCAAGTGGCTAGCTGCAAGGGCAGTGTCCATTTAAGGCGCCTCCGCTTGCTCCTCCTGGGGCTGTCCCACACCCTACCCTGCTGTATATATGTCTGCAGACAGCCCAAGGCAGCTGAGGGGCTGGAATTTCTGAGGGAGATCATCCCCTCCACACTGCTGTTCACATTTATTCCGCTTCTGTGACCATAAAAACCAAGCCTGGGGCCCTCAGCAGCCTGAGTTACAAACAGGAAGTGACCATCACATGGGCCGCAGGGAGGGGGAAGGCAAAACTGAGAATGCCTATTGGACTTCCGGGAGCAAACTGCTTCCTGAGCCCGAGGCACTGCCACCCCAGCAAAGGCAGCACCCAAGGTGGCGTGTGACGCTGGCACAGCGAGGTCTGCTCCCCTCAATGCCAGAGGGGAGCAGACTGGGGGACCCGCCTTCTTGGTTTGCCAGGGACCATTCTGGTTTGGGCACCCGAAACACTTCAAAAATAGGCAACAGAGGTCAGGAAAGCGGGCAGGACAGGGAGTGCTGGCTGGCAGAGGGTGGCGGGAGGCTCCTGGGGTCCTGGGGCCTTCTCTTTTAGGCCTGGCCTGGGCACCGGTGCCCGGGTGTGGTCGGGCTGTGGGATCCTCTGGCTGCACATGTACTATGTGTGCCTGCCCCATGCAGCTGCGGCTTCACTAGCGGGTAAGCAAGTCCTGGCCTTTCTTCCCGCCCTCCTGGGGTCTTCTGTGTGTCCAGCAGATGTGCTGGGTGGTCTGCTTGGAGGCAGCCACAACGGCTCATGCACGCCCCAGGTAGGCCTCAAGGGTGTCCCGCTGGCTGGGCCAGTGCTCATTGTTTCAGGCAACCAATGCCTTCCATGAGATCAAATCTGGGCTTGGACTGTTATTTCTTCTAGGTATCATTTTTTCCCCCCAAACTTTTTTTTCTTAAACTCTGGCATAATTTACCATAATAAAATGTACAGAGTTTAGGTGTACAGTTTGATTAGTTTTGACAAATATATACCCCCATTTAATCCCCCCCCCCCAATCAAGAAATCAATCATTCCCTTCACAGCAGTCTTCTCTGTCCCTCTCCTGTCAGTCCCTACACTCAACGAGAGGTGACCCCTGGCTCCGATTTCTATTGTCATAGGTTCAGTTTGCTTGTTACAGTGCTTTAGGGCCATGAAATCATACAGCATGTACTATTTTGTGTCTGGCAGCTTTTGTTCCATGCATTGGTTTTGAGATGAATCCATTTCATGTATTGTAGTTGTTTATATTGACATATGTATGTTTATATGTATTCATAATGTATTTTAATATATTGTTATTTATCCTTGCTCTTTTTGATGACATGTGGTCGTTTCCAGTTTTTGGCTATTATGAATAAAACTGCTATGAACATCCTGCTTAACAAAAATCTCCTGGCTGGCTTCCAATGCAAATGCCCCCAATTCTTGCAATTCCACAAAAGCAGCTCAAGCTTGTACCACAGAACTGTGCTGCACACCTCAGCTCCCCCAAGCCTACCTGAGCCCTGCCCTCTCCGCAGGGTGGGTTCTGTGGCCGGCTGGGCATTCCAACAGCCTGTGCTGAGTCCTGGTTGAGATGGCACAGGACCCTGCTGGCGTGGGGCCCAGCAGAACCCAGCACACAAAGCATTATCACAGTCTATTTCACAGTAAGGCTGTGAAACAAGGAAGGGTGTTGATAGGGGACAGCGGAGGCCTGCCTTTGATAGGGTGCCCAGGAAGGGCTCGGGGAGGGATGTGTAAGCTGAGGGCCAGAGGAAGAGATCCAGGTAAGGGAGAACCCTGACTCAAGGAAGAAAATATACCATAGAAGTGTGGGTGCATTGTCCACAGCCATGGAAACATCGAGTGTCTTCTACACTTTGTAATACAACGTTGAGTGGAAAAAAGCAAGGTCCAGAAGATGACGCACCACCAGATACCCTTTCCAGATATATAAAGGGATGAAAACTGTGCGTTAGAGTCAAGGGAAAGACAAGCGTGGGTGGATGGCAGTTATTGTCACGGTCATGGTTGCAGTGGGGGTAGTGTTATCCAAAGACTAAACAAACGGAAAGTAAAAGCAGGATCAATGTATACCATGAATCAAAGATGACAAGTAATCCAATTCTAGCCCCTGAGATCCATTAAAACAAAAGGATCTGAAATGTTTGAGCAACACGTAGGGTCTATGTTTTCAGCAGCTCATTTCAGCTGCATGGCGGGGAGTAGGCCCTGCATGTCACGGAGGACCCTGCTGCTCAGTCTCTGCACAACCTTCTGCCCCCGCGTAGGTCCCATCTTCTCTCAGGTCGGGGAAGCTGGGCTCAGGCTCCATCTGCTGTGGTCCACAGGGGGCCCCAGGGAACGCTGGGATGCAGGACCCAGCAACCAAAGCCTGTGAGTTTGGCCACGTCCAACCAGCGCCGAACCAGCCCCCAGCTTCCAGCTGGAAGCGCGGAAGGATGGTCAAGAGCGCCAAGAGGAGTCATGCCCAGCCACCACTGTCTTTACCCCGTCAGCAGCATTTGCCCGAGCCCCTCACAAGATGGAGAGTTGTGTTTCTGCATGAGCCTTAGGGAGAGAAAACAAAAGGGGGTGGGAGGGAGGATGGGAGAAGGAATTCAATCAAGAAAGAGCTTGGACATGTCTAGAACAGGGGGTACAGCCCAAAGGTCTGCAAGATACTCAGGTGAAGAGAATAAGAAGTAAGGTATGCTTTCCATATTAAATACCCAGGAACATTCTTCATTTGCACCCAGAAACGTGTGACCCTCTCAGTCTATTTTTCTTCCTTGCACTTTTGGGAAAGAACAGTAGAGAGAAACCGGCCAGTAAAAGCATGATGACAAATGGGCCCGGTACCTGGTCTCAGTGTGGGGGGACACCCAGGAATGCTGGGGGCAGAGGGCTCCCTTCCTGCTGAAATGGGGGCAGCTGCCACTCAGCTGTGATAAACTATTATTACCATGTGGGCCCTGGATTGCAAGGGCTTCCAATTCTCCAAAAAGATGGAAATCCAGATTTTTGTGATTTATCTCAATGTTGAAATGTTGGTGAAATTTTAAAAAATACACTGAGCAGGCCAAAGAAAACACTTCTGGACTATAAATATCCTGTTTTCCCTTCCCAGACCCCCCAAAGATCTCAAGTGTTTTGGGTTTTAGGGGCAGTCAATTTCCGGAATGGCGAGGGGTATCTGTGCGTGTGACAACTCGTGGGGTCAGGGCCTGGAACACCAAGGAGGGTGCAAGCTAAGGGCCCGGTTGGTGGGGACTCCTCTGAGCTCCCTGGGCTGCCTTTGAGGTGGGGTCAGGAGTAGGTTAAGCAAAATGCAAGCCAGATAAAACAGAAGTGGCCATGACATCTGCCAGCTCTACCCTGGAATACTACCCTGGGAGTTCCTACAGCTTGCTGCTCCAACTGGGCTGCGCCCTGACTCCTTCTGGAATTCCCGGGTGCCGAAGCCCAGAGCCTGGGCAATGGCACCTCAGGATATGGAGCGTGCTGGGCCTCCCCTGTCACCCTCATGGAAGAGCTTTCAGCTGTGAGTCAGGAAGGAGTGTGAGTTCTGACCCCCAGAAAGCTGGGTGGCCCTGGCCATGTCCTGTGCACCCGTCAGAACACGCGGCCTGCTGTGGCAGAGCTGTGGCTCCAGCTCTGTCCACCCCAGTTCCAGGGCTCAGCACTGTTTGCTGGGGAGGCGGACATGAAGATGTATTTACATAAGGGGACTCAGGGAATGAGCAGAGAAGAGCAACTGGGGAGTGTCGGGGTCTGGGGCTCCGGGAAGGCATCCAGGAGATGGCAGTGCCTGGGCAGAAACTTGAAGAGCTAAGTCTACGAGTGGCTGGGATTTCGGAACGGAGCCAATGCCTGCCAGCCCTGCCAATGCAGGCCCAGCCTCATGTCACCGCGCCACACACAACTGCTTTGTTTGGGAGCCCATAGCATGCACCCCCAGCACTTACCCTCACACGGCAGGTGTGGCCCCACTCTGCCCAACCCTGAGTTACGACAGCCACTGCCAACACGAAGCTGGCATTCTGTCATTGAGCCCAAACAACCTTCTAAAACAGGGCTGTTGAGTACAACTTCCTGGAACGACGGAAACAGTTACACCCACATTGTCCAGCTGGCTAGCCACTGGCCACATCTGGCTATTGAACACTTTGAAAAGTGGCTCATGAGGCTGAAGAACTGAATTTTTTATTTCTTTTCTTTTATTTAAAATTAAATAGCGATGTGTGGCAAGAGGCTACCAATGTGGACAGCAAGGTTCTAGAACTTTTCAACCCTTCACTCACTCAAATGCAAGCAACCCCCACCTGAAACAGAGCCCTGACTTGCAGCTCCAGAATCCACCCCACCTGGCCGTTTGGCTGCGGTTTGCCCCCAAGCCATTCGCCCTGGGACTGTTTCAGTCTCAGATTCCATCGCCGGCTCCATGATTTTGGAAATCTCAACGGGGCCCTCAAAAGTGAATGACTTGGGCCGGCCGAGTGGCGCATTGGTTAAGAGCTGGCTTGGGACGCCAGCGGCCCCGGTTCGGATTCCACATATGAGGGCCAGTTACACTGCCCTCTACAGCTAAGATGGTGAACAACAGCTCCACCTGGAGCTGGGCTGCGAGCCCCGGCGACGGTGTAGGCTGCAGCCCCTGCTGCAGTGGGCTGCCATAGGCTACAGTGAGCGGCCAGCAGCCGGTGTGAGCTGCCAATAGCTGTGGTGAGCGACCATCCAGAGGCCGGCGACCGATCTGCCTCATCCGGGAAGAGCGTAATGACGATACCAACATGGGCCAGTGAAGTGACATCCTCCACAACTAGACTGAAGAACAAAAAGACAGCAACTTGTCTGTTCCCCTCCCCCAATTCCCCAATAAAATCTTTAAAAAAAAGAAAAAGTGAATGACTAGCTGCTGCCATGAAGTGGGGGTCTTGAGTTTGACGCTCACATTACCCTCTACTTTTCCCAGGAAAAGTCTCCTTCTAGCTCGCTTAGCTCCTTGGAGGAAATGTTTATCCCAGACGCAGCCTGGTGCCTAGCATTTTTAATGAACTCAACCCTGAGTCGGGAAGAAAGGGCAGGGAAACTGCTACTGTGCCCCCAAGTACCCGACCAATGCTTGCCTCTATCTTCAACCTCCCATTGCCGAGATGGGGACACTAAGGTTGGGGACACAGTCTCATCAGTGGGACGAATAGGTGTAAACAAGCCCAAATCCTGGGCTCTTTCCAGCGGTGCTCACTGTACTGCTGGGGCCTCAGGAGGGCTACGGTGGTGGAGAGCCACAGAAAGCAGCATTAGCCAGGGCTGCGGGAGCGAAGTACCAGACAGTGGGCAGCTTAAACACCGGAACTGATTTTCTCACAGCTCTGGAGGCTGGAAGTAGATAGCGGTACCGGCAGGGTTTCTGGAGAGGGCTCTCGTCCTGGCTTGCAGACAGCTACCTTCTTGCCTCGTCCTTGCCTGGCCTCCCTTCTGTGTGCACACAGAGTGAGCGAGCTCTGCGGTGTCTCTTCTCATAAGGAAGCCAATCCTATTGGATTAGGGCCCCACCATTACGACCTCATTTAACCTTGATTACCTCCTAAATGCCCAGTCTCCAAATGCAGCCCCATTGGGGTTTAGGGCTTCAGCATATGAGTTCTGGGGGGGGACACAGACATTTAGTCCATAGCACCCTTAAATATGTCATAAGCTACTGAGAAGAGACACGAAGAAATGGACAAAAGATCAGAGATGATGGATAAGGGGCTGAAATGAATACAAGCCTTGAAAAACGGTACAAGATGGTTTTGAAATGAAGAAAAGGAGAGGAAGTATCAGTAGCCTAACAGGTAGAGGAGGTAGAAGGTTTGGGAAGGTTCCCAAAAGGGGACTGCTTCCATGGGGCCTCGATTCTGGGTCCTCAGGCCAGAGAGAGAGAAGGCAGGACCTTTTAGGGAAGCGCCCAGCACAGACAGTGTGCAGCAGGGAGGATATAAGGAGAGAAGGAGCGGAGTCCGTGCGCCCCACTCTGTTCTCCATCTCAGCTGCCACAGGTCCATTTTCACAGCCATCCTGACACAACTATTAGTGACCACCACCTGCAGGGCCCTGGTGCTGGACCTGGAAACAGCCTGAGCTGACCAGCTGCCTGGCTCCCCATGGCCTGTCTGTACCCCAGGGGGCTGCTGTGACCACTGTGTGCCATGGCAAGTCCTTTCCTTCTGGGACTCAGTTCCAAATCCATGATATAAAAGAGCTGAACTAAAGACAAAGATGTCAGGCTCAGGGCCGGCCGAATGGCGTGGTGGTTAAGCGCTGGCTTGGGAAGCCAGCGGCCCCGGTTCGGTCCCACATATGAGGGCCAGTGACACTGCCCTCAAAAAAAAAAAAAAAAAGATGTCAGGCTCAGTCCAGCCCCGAGCAGACAAGAACCAGGTGTTCAACGTGCTGTCCTTCTCCCATCAGGAAGGGTAGTGCTTACCCCAATGGCGTCATCCCAGACCTCGGGGCTTGGGCAGGAGAGGGCTGTTAAGGGACCACTCTGTTCAGCAGCCAGCCCTGCACATCCCTGTCCGCTGCAGAGAACACATTGGTCCACTCTCCCCAACAAGCCCCAGTCTACCTCAGGCCAGGGCGGGCTCAGTCAGCTCAGGGCTTTGCTTACTACCTGGACTGGGGAGCCCCTGCTCCTTCCAAAGTGCTCAGGCACCTGGCCGGGGAGTCAAGTGATGGCTAAAACACACCTGCAAACCCCCAGCCCGAGCTGTTGCATTGCCCTGTGCTCCCGACTAACGGCAGCATCAACTGCCTGCCGTCAGGACTGGGGCCTAAAATCTACCCAGACACCCCTGGGCCAGTTCAGCCCCTCACAACCCAACCTTCTTACTGTGTTTTGTTTTGCATGGTTTATACCTGTCATCACTTCTTCAAGCTGCCCAGAGCAGGTTGGTGACGGTCCAGTGGCCGATCGGCCTTGCCCCACAAGTGAGGCGGTCCAGGCCCCTAGGGCTTTCCATGGGCTTTGGGCCAAATATTTCACTTTTATTAAAATTCTCACTTGGCTATGGCCAACATCCCTGGGGCCATGTCCAACTTGCTAAAGTCACTGAGTCAGAGAAAGTAAGGGAGACAGGGGCCTTAGGAAAAAAAGAGAAAGTAAGCAGGGCATGGCATAAAAACGCAATTCTGACAAGCTGGCCAAGTCAGCCTTATCACCCCATTTTGAAGATGAAGAAACTGAGGCTCTGAGAGGTCAACACCCTGCCAAAGGCCATGAGCTGGTAAGTGGACAGAATCTGACTGCTAAGGAAGGGGGGGGGGAGTAGAACCTCTGGGCCCCAGAGATCTGGGCATCAGAGGTGTCAACATGTCCTCTCTGCCCACACAGGAAGTGGGTGAGCTCAGGGGTAATCATCTTTGGCAGCAGCGAGGGGCTGCTTCCAGAGCCCTCTGAGGGTGGCAGGGGCCAGAAGGTGCCCACTCACGGCCCTGGGGCAGGAAGGTGTTTCTATGGGGCCTGGCACATGACCTCTGAGGCAGCTGTCGGCTTCATGCTCTGGCCAGCCAATAGACAGGCCCGGGGGAGCGCGCTGCTCAGGCCCGGCTGGTGCCAGAGCCTGGAGCCTCCCCTCAGCTAAGCGCGGCAGGAGGGTGGGAAGGCTGGGTGCCAGGACCGGGGAGTTTCCGACATTAACGGAGGAGAGAGCTCTTGACTTGGGAGGGGACTGTCCCTGCGTGGGGTGGAACTAGGTTCAAGGGCTGGGCACACTGGGAATGGTTGAGTGTGGGTCTGGCTACCTGGGCCCCAGGGCCTGGCAGACAGCGGCCTGCACCTGCACATGGGGGGCGGGGGATGAAGGAGGGGCTGCATAAACCCAGATCCAAGAGCAAATAAAATCAGGGCTTCGCTATGGTGGGCCAACTACAGGCTGGGTACTCTGGGGGTGAAAGACTCTTAAGATCCTTGTAGCTGAGGGCCTGCAAGCTGGCCGGGGCCACACGGTGAACAGTGTGATGGCCTGCAAGCTGGCCGGGGCCACACGGTGAACAGTGTGAGGGCCTGCAAGCTGGCCGGGGCCACACGGTGAACAGTGTGAGGGCCTGCAAGCTGGCCGGGGCCACACGGTGAACAGTGTGAGGGCCTGCAAGCTGGCCGGGGCCACACGGTGAACAGTGTGAGGGCCTGCAAGCTGGCTGGGGCCACACGGTGAACAGTGTGAGGGCCTGCAAGCTGGCTGGGGCCACACGGTGAACAGTGTGAGGGCCTGCAAGCTGGCCGGGGCCACACGGTGAACAGTGTGAGGGCCTGCAAGCTGGCCGGGGCCACACGGTGAACAGTGTGAGGGCCTGCAAGCTGGCCGGGGCCACACGGTGAACAGTGTGAGGGCCTGCAAGCTGGCTGGGGCCACATGATGAACAGTGTGAGGGCCTGCAAGCTGGCTGGGGCCACATGGTGAACAGTGTCAGAGCCCCAAACAGGAAGACAACCGGGTGCCTCAGGGTCTGCACGCATGTGTACAAACACGCATGCACCCCAAGAATGGAAGGTGACATAAAGGGGATCCTTTCACCTACCAGGCTGTCTGATGACACGCTGAGTGGTGAGGTGGTCAGAAGCAGGCTCGGGCCACTCCGACGGGGGTGGACACTGGAACCCCTCTCTGGAGGTGCTGCGGGAGGGCTCTGACCCGGAGGTCTGCTTCTAGGCATTCACTATAAACTCGTTCTCACACATGCAAAATAAGTCTGTGCACAAGGTTCCATTAACAGCAAAGGTTGGGAACAGGTGTCCCCAGCAGGAGACAGGTTAGAGATACAATAGTCACCCACCCCGTTGAAAACTATGCAGCAGTTATAATGAAGGATACGAATCACCACTAAGATGAACGCCAGCTGAAAAAGCCACGGGGTGGGACAAGAATAGTGAGCATGGCTTAATACTAATTTGTTAAAAAAAAAGGGGGCAGGGATAATACATATGCATATGTGCATGCACGCGCGTGCACATGCACACACACACACACACACACAGGAAATATCACCAGGAATCCCACAAATCTCACTGTCTGTGGGAGCAGGAACTGGATGGCTGAAGAATGGGTGGGAGGGAGCCTGTACTGGGCAACTTTGTATATTTTGGGAATTCTAATGAATGGTGAATTTATTATCTATCAACAATTTAAAATGAGGAGAAAACCAAAACAAAATAAAACAGAGAGGAAGGAGGCCTTCCTGCAGGAGGTGGCAGGACGGTGGTGGGTGGGCAAGGCAGGTGAGCAGGGACAGAGTGAGGTGCACTGAAAAGGTGCAGGAGGGCGGGGCAGGATTAGGGGCATGGCGTGGGAGCTGGACAGCCCTGGGGTCAAACCCCAGCCCTGATGTTTACCCGCGTCTGACCCTGGCAGTCAGCAATCCTCCCCTCCTTCCTGCTCAGGGCCCAGGGCACATCCCAGCCACAGCCTGCTGCCAGGAGAATGGAGGAACATCACAGGATGAGGGGGTTCCCTGCCTCTCCCATCCATCTGCAACCCTCTATTCGGTGGGAGCTCTGACCCTGACCCACTGAGCAGGCCAGGTGACCTGTCATCCTAAAGCTGACCCTGGCACGTTGCCTTCTCTCTATCCAGAGCTCCCAGTAGAAGCTGCTGGACCCCCCTCATAAGCCTGGGCCCTGCAGGGGGTGTAAATGATGGGTGGGGAGGTCTCCCAAGATCTCCAGCCTCAACATTAGGACCAGTGGCCTGCGCAGCCTGCCTGAGGCCTGACCTATGCTCAGCCCCTGCTTAAAGAGCAGAGTGGCAGCCCAGTTGGAGAGGGCCCGAATCACAGCCTACTAGGGCGGGAACGAGCGTCTCCCAGAGCCAGCTGCAGACCACCTGGGGCACCTGAGGGTTATGGAGTCTGACAGGCGCTCAGGGAAGCCTCGCTGGTGACCTCTTGGATGCTGGGAACTGGACACACATGAGCACCTGAGAGTCCCACAATACCCCAGGCAGCCAACAGCATCACCCCCATTTTCCAGATGAGAACACTGAGACTTACTAAAGTGAAATAATTCTCCAAAGGTGGTGTTATGGACTGAATGTCTGTGTTCCCCCAAATTCATATGTTGAAGCCCTACCCCCCAATGTGATTATTGTGTTTGGTGGTGGGGCCTTATTAGGTTTAGATGAGATCATGGGGATGGGACCCCCATGGGATCAGTGCCCTTACAAGAGGGGGAGAGAGATCTCGCTTCCTTCCCCTCTCAGTTTGCATGCTCCCAGGAGAAGCCACCTGATGACACAGGGAGAAGGGGGCTGGGAAGAGAGCCCTCACCAGGAAGCCAATTGGTCAGCACCTTGACCTTGGACTTTTAGGCTCCAGAACTGTGGGCAATGAATTTCTGTTGTTAGACCCCCCAACCTGTGGTATTTGTTGCTGCATCCCGAGCAGACTAACACAGGCGGCACAGTGAGGGTTCCAACTCAGGTCTCCTGCTCTTACTCACCGATAAGTCCCCGCTCCCAGCAACACCCACACCCTTCGACTTTCTCTCATTCCTGTAAGCCTAGAGCTGTTGTTGTTCAGTATGCATTTTATTGTATTAAAATACAAGTAATATAGAATTTACCATTTTACCCATTTTAAGTGTGCAGTTCAGTGGTATCAAGCACCTTCACACTGTTGTGCAGCCATCGCCACCATCCATCCCCCTAACTCTTTGCATCTCATGAAACTGAAACTCTACACCCATTAAACAGTAACTCCCCCATCCCCTCCCCGCAGCCCCTCGTGTCCATCCTGCGGCTTTCAGTCTCTATGAATTTGACCTGCCCTCCCCACCCCAATGAGCTTTCCTCCTGACTGGGCAGCCTGGACAGAGACCTCTGGCTTGCACGGCCAGCCCACCGCCTCTCCTAAGGGCCCCTCTCTCCAGCTCCACACTACTCCTGCACACCGGGGACTACATAAGCCAGGCCTCTGGGCTTCTGCACATGCTGTCCTCCTTCTTGGAAGTCTCTTCCCTCCCTTAATGCATCAAGCCTGGCTCAGCACCATCTCTCCTGGAAGCTCTCCCTGACCCACCTGGATTCAACAGCACCTTCTCTCCTATACCGCGAGCTCCCCTATGCCTCTCACCAGACCACAGTGTAATCAGAAGCATGGACAGCTGTCTCCCCATTGCACTGTCCACAATGAGTCCAGGGTGTGTCCAAGTCCTCACAGCACGAGCCCCCCACCAGCACGGGGTGGGTGTCAAGACACACTTGTAGGCTAGTGGAGAAGGAGGAAGCCTCGAGGGCCGAGGTCCCACGCCAGGTGTAAGGAACAGCAGATGGAACGAACCTTCTCCACTGTGCAGCCTCTGCCGCCCCAGCCACTGTCAGATGAGCCTGATTTCCCCTCTGGGTGATGGACAAGCCTTCCAGAGGCTGGAGGCACAGGCTTCCTGGTTCACACACTCGCCTAAAATGCTCCCTGGGAGTAACGATGAGGTGCGAAGGAAACTTACCCTCACAGGACAGGTGTGTGCATGCATGTGTGCATGCGTGTGTGTGTGTGTGTGCGTGCATGTGTGGTGTGTGTGTGTGGTGAGGGGGGAGATGCAAGAACTTACGAGGATTCAGGAGGCCTGGCTTTTGAGGACCAGGACTCCTTGGGGCATTAACATAGGACAATTTCCCATGGCTTGATTTTTCATGGGACATTTTAGCAGTATATGTGGTATGCAAAGTGAGCTCCGCAGTACAGGGAGACACAGTGGAATCACAATTGTCACAGCCTCCCAGCCCCACAACCTCTACGGTGCTCAGACTGAACCAGGTACGGACCTAGCACTTTATCTACTGAGTTGTCGGAAAAGTCATGACCCATTTTGCCTATGTTTTTCAAAGGTCATTTATTTATATAAAGAACAAAGATCAATCAATGATATATTGCCCGTTTTGTTCGATAATCTTCTGCCACCTTTCAGTGAGCTTCATAATTCCTCATTCATAGAAGGACCTGTCTTTATTTGCGAAAAACTGAACAAGGTGCTGATTTACAGCCTCATCTGAATTGAACATTATACCACGCAAGGAGTTTTAAAGAGAGCAAAACAAGTGGAAGTCTGACGGAGCAAGGTCAGGCGAGTGTGGTGGGTGTGGCAACACATCCCATCCAAGCTTCAATCTGGTGGGGTGGGTTTTTTCTGACATGTGTGGCTCACTCTGCTTCACACCACACAACTGGAGAGACAACTGTGCCTGTCCTGAAGCCTTTGATATCATGCTGGAGCTCTCCCACAGAAAGAGCAGTATGGATATCTTCCTGATGCCCTGAGGACCGCTCCCTGAGGGGACTCCTGGGAGGGAGGAGCCCCTGACGCTCCAGCCCACTGAGATGGCAGACACAGCCCCCGCCCTTGTCAGCCTTGGCCTTCAGAGACGCCCCTTCTCATTGGGCCAGACCTTCCAGGCTGCCTCCCACTATCATTGACCTGTCTTACAGACAGGACAGCAGGGCGCAGGGATGGGAAGTGACCAGCCAAGGCTGCACAGCTGGCACATGGCAGAGCCAGGGCACCGAACTCAGATGCTGGGAACAGAGGGCAAAGTAGAGGGTATCCTGGTCAGGGAAGAGGCTTAGGGGTGCTGCAGGGGGAAAGGCAGCAAGAACAAAGCGGAAAAGAAAAGAAGGCAGGGAGGGGCTTGAGAAGGCAGAGTCCAGAAGACAAGGCCTTGGGGGCTACACTCAGGGCCTGGGCTTCATCCCAGAGCAGTTCACACACGGGCAAGATGGGATGCGATTTCTGGGATTCGAAGCTGCCCGTCTGCCAAGAAAGAGGGCCTAGAGGGCACAAGACCCTCCTCCTGAGGGCCACAGGGTCAGGTAAGGGGTTTGAATGGAGGAGCATGGGAGAAGCATCAGGGTGTCAAGAAGGAGGGAGTAGAGAAAGGACCAGGAGATGGGCTGGATGTGGGGACACAGATGATAGTGGGAGCAGATCTGGGCAGGAACACCGCTTGGGACAAGTCTGGGGTGTCTAACTATCAGTCAGACAGGGCTCCCAGGGTGCGACGCAGACCGTGGCCCCCAAGGCCTTGCTGGGAGCAGAGCGCTCACGCTTTTCAAAGGCCGACTAAAGGACACCGGAGCTCTTGGTTCTGACCAGCTTCCTTTACAGAGGGCCACCTGCCGGGCCCCAAAGGTTCTCAGGTCTGTGTGCCTGCAAACCCCTTCTCCCCTGCTGGCCGCCCCCTCCCCAGGACCTTGGGCCAGACTACATCAGTCCCCACAGCTCCCCTAATCTGAAATAAATCTCCTCATCAAATAAAAATCAAAATTAGTCATTCCGTCCTGCAACCACTGGATCAACCTTTCCGATAACTCTGACGCAGGGCAGACCACCAGCGCAGTGGGGGGCAGGGGCACCGTGCCCCTTGCCAATGCTTGCCACCCAGCCCAGGGCACTTGGTCTTCAATAAATATCCATGGAAGTCAAACGAATAACCAGCTCACTGTGTCAGATACTTAAGTCCTTGGTGTAAAATTTCCCAGTCAATCTTTACCACAACCCAGAGGTCAATATTATGATGCCCGTTTTAAAGAGGAGGAAACTGAGTCTCCTGACAACTTGCTCATGGTCACATAACTGGTTAAGTGGTAGACTTTGGATAAAACACAGGTTTTCTGAACTGTTATGTGCACATTCCCCGAGAAACGGTCCTCAGCATAAGATCTTCCATCTTAATGGTCACATGTCTTGTTAGGGAGACCACTACATGGATGGAGTAGAGGCTTGATCACTGCCCTGTGCACCTGTAGCTGATGTTGTATAATATTGTATGCCAACTGTAACTGAATATATAGATAGTCACGGGATGTGGAGTATACTGTGGAAGGGAGTCAGAGGAAGTGTAATAGATATGTATGATATGGGGGGGGGAGTGGGGTGGCGAACTGGGGGAGGGAGGTTGTCACTTTGAGGGGTAAAAAGTATAACTAGTGCACTGTGTTGTACACCTGAAACTAATTAAAAATAAATTAAAAAAAAAAAGATCTTCCATCTTAACAGCAGTAATGAGCAGCGTGAAACACAGGCCGAGAAGAGCTGGGAGTGAGGAGCTGGCCTGAACCCCAACCTGCTACATGTCTGCTGCATGACTTGGGGTGAGTTGCTGAGCAGCTGTCTCCCCTGTTGGCCGGGGTGGGCAACCCCTCCTTCCTGCAGAGCCCTGGTAAGAGTAAAATGACAGAGAGCTGCACTGTAGCCTGGCGCATAGTAGGCTCTCAAGAAAGATCTCTGAAGTTAAGCTTCGTTTGTTCTAAATCCAACATATCAGTCATGCATCAGTGACTCAATCTTTCTCAAAGAGAAAGATTGAACTTTGAGAACAAATTTCCACTTACTGCCTTTCCTGCTTATGAAAGGGAGTAAGTTGTGGGTTGGGGAGGGCATCGAAAGGCAGGCAGGCCTGGTGCAGAGGCCCTGGGGGTAGAAAGGAACGTCCAAGTGAGCATTCAGGAGGCCCCACATGGTTTCAATCAAGCTGTTATTAAACAACAACAACAACAACAAAACCCTTGCTCTTCACTGTTTTTGTGATCTTGTGCAAGGTACTGAACAATTTAGTGGCTCAGTTTCCTCATCTGTAAAACGGGGCCAGGAACTGTGCCAACGTGATAGGGTTGCTGTGAGGACTGAATAGCTAATACATAACATGCTCAGAGCTGTCATTCCTGGGTGCGACTCTCTCCCCGAGCCTCAGGCTGCCCCCGTGCTGCCCTGGCCTCTGCTCGCCACCCTGCCCTTGGTTCACCACATTTGCTAGGCTCCTCTTTAAAAAAAAGCTTTTTTTGTAAAACATACATAATATAAAACTTACCATCTTAACCATTTTTAAGTATACATTTCAGTAGTCTATACAGTCACACTGTTGTGCAATCCATCTCCAGAACTTTCATTTTGCAAAAGAGAACCTCAATCCCCATTGAACAGCGACTGCCCACTCCCTCCCCTCACCAGCTCCTGGCACCCACCATTCCACTTTGTGTTACTACACTAGGCACCTCGTGTAAGTGGCATCATACAGTACTTGTCTTTTTTGTGGCTGGCTTATTTCACTTAGCAGAATGTCTAAGGTTCATCTGTGTTGTGGTATGGGTCAGAATGTCCTTCCTTTTTAAGGCTGAGTGGTATTCCATTGGATGGATGCGTCCCGTTTTGTTTATCCCTCATCCGTCTACGGACACTTGGGTTGTTTCCACCTTTGGCTACTGTGCATACTGCTGCTATGAATGTGGGAGGACACACAGGACCCCAAGTTTTTGTTTTTTTTTTTTTGTTTTTTTTTGAGGGCAGTGTCATTGGTCCTCATACGTGGGACCGAACCAGGGCCGCTGGCTTCCCAAGCCAGCGCTTAACCACCGCGCCACTCGGCCGGCCCTAGGACCCCAAGCTTTTAAGCGAAGACCTCAGAGGTTGGAGTATGTCCACTGTACTATATTTAAGGGACGGATGAATGTAAGACCCCTAGAGGTGAGTTTCCCCTAGAGGCAAGTTTTCCCGTAGAGGCTTTAACTGGGCTGAAGGTCTGGGCGAGCTGTCAGCCGCTGGGCAGGTCAGTGGGCCTGCCTGCCCATGCTAAGGTGTAGGGCCTGGGACAACCAGGCCCCAGCTGCTCCAACTCTGGTGGGACTAGGCTGGTTTATTCAGGGCTGGTTCCTCCTACCAGAGGGCTGTTCTAAAAAAAAAGACTTGCCAGACATATGCAGGCTCAGAAGAGACTAACTCCGTCCTCACAATGGCTTCTTTTGGTCCGTGAGAGATAAGTCAGTGCCGTGGGCACTGGTCCTGAGGCCTGGACATGCACCTGAGGTGAGGGCAGAGGGCACTAGAGCTCCCAACCTATCCCGGGGCATGGCTGATCCCAGGAAGCCACTCACTCAGCCGTAGGGTGGCTTCCTGGGGGTGCCTAGCTCGTGCTGACTCCACGAAGAAGAGTCTGTGTTAGGCTGACGGACTTGCGAGAGCTGTCTGGCTGCACTAACGCGACGGCGATCCCACATTCTGGTCTGCCCTGCTGTCCAGGGCAATGATTTTTAGTGCTGTTATTCTCAAAAGTGTCCTCGTTAGGATGATAAATGAAATAGTCACTGTACTGGCTATCTATTGCATAACAAATTACCCCCAAACGTAGTGGCTTGAAACAACAAACTTTTCTGTCTCTCATAGTTTCCATGGGTTAGGAATTTGGGTGCGGCTGAACTGGACAATTCTGGCGGAGTATGTCTCATGATGTCACAGTCAAGGTGCTGGCTGGGCCGTTGGAAGGTGGCTCCCTCCCAGGCTGGCCGCTGGGGGAGGCCTCAGTCCCTCAGCTGCGGGCGGGCCCCTCCACGGGGCTGCTTGAGTGTCCTCACAACATGACAGCTGGCTTCCCACAGAGCAGGGATGAGAGCGTGTGAGCAGGCCAGGCAGTGCTAGCCTCCCAGCCTCACTCCTGCCCCCTTCAAGCTTTAGAAGAAAGCCACTAATCCAGATTTCATGTAAAGGCAGGGGAGCTCCAGCTTTTGAAGGGAATAGTGTCAAGGAATTTGGGATATTTAAAAATGACCCGAGTTACTCTAAAAATAGGGTATGTGTGGCGTAGAGACAGGACAAAGCCCAAGAGGACAGAAGACGTCCAATCAAGGAATACTCACAATGCCAGGTAAGGAGAGTGAACCAGGCGGAGCAAGGTGCCGTGTGAGAAGGCTGTGAGAAGACAGAGCTGTGGTCAGGGATTCAGAGTGAAGCATGGCACCCCCCAGGTCGGGCCCCAAGGCTCCACTCAGCCCTTGCAGTACCAGCTGTTCCCTCCCTTCGGCCTTTGGGTCTCTCACCCTCCAGCTTTGGTGGAGAGCACACCTTTTCTTCCCTCTGGACAGACACCCGTTTTGTGTTTCCTACAGGGCTCCGCACAAAGCAGGTGCACGCCGCAGAGTTTCTGCCTGAACCCATGCGCACCGCCCCCCCCACAACCACCAGGTGCGGCTTGCCCTCTGCAAAGACCTTTCTCTTTCCCGCCAGCAGGCCTTCGCTCATGCTGTCTCTCCTGCCCAGAGGGCTCTGGCTGTGCTGTCTGCACACCCTGGTGGACTGAGGCCTACCTGCAGGCAGCGGACTGGCCCAGGCAGGCAGTGCGGGTGTCTGTGGGCTTGTGCTTACTCAGACTCAAACAGGTGGTTTTTTTGCCACTCAAATGACATGGACTTTCTAGGATGGAATTTAAAGATAAGAGCATTTCACAGGCAAAAAACTAAAAAGGCAGGAAAAGGGTGCTACAGCTTCCTGCTCCTGGACACATTTCAGGATAATGACCTTGCCCCTGCCCGCCCCCTTGGCGCTGGGGGAGGGTAAGACACCTCTGCGGAGTAGCCCCCGGGGACGGCGTGCCCAAACGGGTGTACTTTTAGGCATACAGAGCCTAGCGGTCAAGACAGGTTCTACACCCAGACTTCTTGGGTTCAAATCGCAGCTCTGCCACACTCAATTCCTTGGTTTCCTCATCTGTAAAAGGGGGACAATCCAGCCCAGTTGGAGTTGACACAGGTGTTTTTACTGTATATTTATTAACTGTCCCCAGTTTTGCCTTACAGGATTGTGGAGAGCAAATCTGAGTCCCAGAGGAGCTGCACTAGCCTTCCCTTCCTGGTGGCCGCGGGCCCCAGCTGCAGTGGTGAATCCTGACTGGTCTGTGATGGTCTCATTCCCTGTGCATGGGATTGGGTCAAATATGCTCATGTGACCCAGTCTGATCCATGAAATGAGGAAGTCTGGGCAGTAGCAGGGCCCGATCCTGGAAAGGTTTTCTCAGAGACACTTGGAGACAATAGCCCTTCCTCTCCACTAGGTTAGGTTTCCTCCCTACTGCCCATAAGGCCTGGGGCTGCCCCAGCCCTTCCACAGGGAGCCACACTGTCATGCTAAGGATGGCCACATAGAAAGACAGGAAGACCTGGGTTCTTGATGACACCATTAAGCCTTTAAGTTACCAACCCTAGAGCAGCCCAACTCATAGCCTCTTATCTTACAAAGTCCAAACTTCTTACTGTTTAGGCCAGCTAAGTCATGTTTTTTTTGTTATTTGTAGCCCAAAGCATCCTGCTGATGTTCCATGGTGGGTCACATTTCATCTTCTTGAGACTAAGCCCATCATACCAGAGGAAGGGTCTAAGCTCAGCTGTCCACTCAGGGAAGACTTCCTGGAGGTGGTGAGCCTAACACTAAATCAAAGAATGAGCAGGTGGACAAAGCGGGCAGGTAGGGCAAAGAGTAATGTTCCAGGCAGAGAGAAGAAAGGCATGAGGCTAGCGATACCATAGGGCGTGCGCGGGGACGTCAGTATGCATGGCTGGGAGCCAGGAGAGATGAGGCGGGAGAGAAGGATGCCGTGGGTCCTCAGCCAGGCCACACAGACTCTCGGGTGATCACAGGGCAAAGGGAAAGCTCTTCAGACAGCCTTCATTTTGCTCACCCAGGGTCTCACCGTCCAGCTTCATGTGCCTGGAATAAGTGCACTCAGCTGGTCTTCTGTCCCCATTCTGGTCACACCCAGATACTGCTGTGAGCTGGGGCAGAGAGCAGGGGCAGGGGGCATTGGGCCTTGCTTTTCCAGGTGTGATTCTGCCTACCACGCCTCTTCCAGCCCCCATGGCACTCATAAGAGACTCTGGCTGAAATCTGGGTCACTCTGCACGAACGGGACATCCATCAAACAGGCAGTTACTAAGTGCTTACAAAACACTGTGCTAAGCACAGTGGAGAGAGGACCTGGTTCAAATCCCAATTCTGTCTTCCCAGCTGTGTGACCTTGAGGAAGCCACTTTACTTTTCCAAACCCAGTGTCTTCACCTCTTTACTTCTTTGTGATGGTGATATAAATGGTGGCTCTATTATCTCTGGTACTGGGAGGGGTGCAGAGTGCATAAAAAGATACACAAAAAGCTTCCTAAGCGTAAAGTTTATAATCTAAGTTGGGAGAATAAAACAAGCAAACAATATGCTCTTATGGACAAAAGGTGAGAAGTGATGAAAGGTTAAGTGGAGGGAATATCTGAGCTGGGCTGTCAGGAAGTAGAAAGTCTAGATGGGAGGCGATGAGAGACAAACATTCCTGGTGGAGAAAAGGCCCACAAAGGTGGATACAGAAAGCCTGCAAGTGCCACTCTGCGCTCCTAAAGCCTTTAAAACAGTGGGCTGCAAATAAAAGGGCTGGACATAACTGTTGGGTATGGGCATCATTTGCAACCTGCAATAGCAAATCTCTGAGCTTAAGCCAGAAAGATGCAGATTCAAATCCTGCTCTACCACTTACTGTGTGACCTTGACCAAGTCACGTAACTTTTCAGCCTCAGGGATCAGGTGTAAAACATAATTCAGAGAGCTGTACTGTGGTATATATGCAGGATCCAGGACCAGGATCCCCTTTCCCACCTAATTATTGGGTTGTCGGAAAAGTCATGATGTATTTTTTTTTAAATGTTTTTCATTGCAAAAATGTGTCATGACTTTTCCGACAATCCAATAATTCCTATTTTAAAGCCCTAAGATCCAGTGCCACCTCCTGCAGTGCCTACCTGACTCCCTCAGACAGTCCCCCAACATCTCCCCTGACCCCACTAGACTCCCCTTCCTTCACTCTACCTGCTGTATTGTGATCACCTCTATCATTCTCTTCCAGCAGGTCCTGGGCTTTGAAGAGGGAGGGGCAGGTTATCACAGCATCTCGTGGACCCAGCTGCAACCCCCACACACAGCGGTTCTTACCAATGCTACACTCCTCCCCAAGCCTCCGCCCAGGTAGACACAAGAAGGATGAAGTGGTTAAGTATGTTGGGGGTGTGATATCACCAGATCTTGAGGATTGAACAGGAATTTACTGGGGTGGGGGTTCCAGGCAGAGATGGTAGTACTAAAGCAGGAGGCATGAAGGGAAGGATAAGTAAACTGTGGGTCATCCGAGTGTTTGCCAGCCAGCGAGTGGCTAAAGAGGAGGATTCTGGGTCCAAGTCTGGAAAGGCCTCAAATGCCAAAGCAAGGAGTTGGCCCTACAGGGAGTGATTGAAAACTTGTAAACAGGCAACACAGATACCCTGGGGCGGGTTGGGGGGATGCTGCACTATTTGGGGCTGAACTTAGGTTGCGGGTAGGGTGGGGAAAACAACAGGGTTATGGGCCATCACTTGGGGGCAGGTATTGATGGAAGAATCAAAGAAGACCAAAAGTTCCACCTGGATGACTTATTATTGAGAATAGCTTAAACACTATATCTACACCCCCACTATGCCTTACACTTGCTAAAAAGCCCATTTCCACAATCACTCCATGCTACACACACAGCAACTCTGTGAAAACTAGTGGGCCAAGTGGTGCTATCTTCATTACAGAAGGACAAAGTGGAAGCCAAAGAAGGAAAGGGACCTTGCCACTGTCATGCAAGCAATGAGGGGGGCAGTCACAACCTGAAGCCAGTGTCCTGGCCCAGAGTGCCCCTGAGGCAGCCACCAGCCTGTTGACAAATGAACTCAGCACCTTCTATAGCCAAACCCTGGAGACAAAGATATGACCTTTGACCTCTGAGTCATCTTGAGACTGGACTGGTCACCTGGGCCTCAGACCAGCTGCCTCTTGCAGGGGAGGGAAAAGCAGGACCCACTAAGGGATAGGTTTTCCACAGTTACGTTGGTCAGCAGGGGCTCACCCCAGGACATTCCTACCTATGAGTCCTCCATAGTGGACCCTTGGGTGGGGCTGGAAGAGGACCAGTCCCTCCACAAAGGGAAAGGGGCAGAGGGAGTGGCCCCTTCCAGCCTTTCTAAGAAGTCCCCCAATGCCCCCTCCTCCTAGCACCCAGGCCCCGCACAGCCGCAGCCTGAGTCATCATCCTTGTTTGAATGGTAGCCGAGAAATCAGCCAGGGGGCTGCCTGGGGCTGAGGGCGAAGGGTTGGAAAAACAAGGCCGCATTCTCTTACTCCAGCCTTGGAACTCAAGACAGGCTAGAGGTGCGGGGCAGAGAGCAGGTAGATGCAGGCTGGTGGGTGCCCACAGCCACAGGAGACTGTGGGGGACAGAGGGGGGTAGGAGGGAAGGAGATTCAGAATCAGAGCTGTGGGCTTTTGTTTTCAAATGACCTGTTTAATAATTACCTTTGCAATCCAAGAAGCCAGAGCCCAGCAAAGACAAGGATTTCAACCTTCCATACCCCACCGAGCAGCCGGAGAAAAAAGTAAACAAGATGCCACTGGCAGATCTCATTCCATCTTGCAAACAATGGCGGGACTGAGCTCCCAGCTCAGACACACACATTAAAGTGAGATTTCCAGGCAAGAACTTTACCAGGCAGATAAGAGGCTCGGATTGAATTATTTCCCTGCATCCCCGGAGCTCCCCTGAGCTCAGCACCCAAGGGAGCAGCTGAGGAGCCCTGTCATTTTAATGTTAACCTTGACCTGTAATTTATTCATTCATTTTGCAGGGAGGGAGAACCACCTCTGCCCCAGCCTCTGAAAAACCCAACCACCAACCACTTCATCCCTTTGAACAGTTACAATGGTGGACAAACAAGGGATTTAAGTTACAGAAGCTAGCTCGGCACTCTCACTCCTTGGGCTCCGGCTCCTTAAAAAAACCACCACCTAATCCAAGCACCCACCAGGGCTCACAAAGTGAGACCTGACCTGGCACTGGGAAAATCCAACTTGGTGTTTTTTTTTTTCAACCTCCCAAGGCCTTCAACTATTTTTCCCCCTGCAGCATCCAAGCCCAGCCTCAAGGCAGAGCCATAAACAAGTCTGCTCCTCCCCCTTACACGGTTCGGCAAAACAGCCCCCACTCCACCTTCCCAGACCCCAAGGATTAAGAACCACAGCGACCCTTACCCGCGGCCCCTCTTCTGCTCTCCCCAGGTCCCCCGCACCGTCCGCAGCCCTCGAAGCACCTTGAGATAAACACCCACTAATGATTTTATGATTTTCTGCTCTGGGTAGCCTCGCTCAGCAGAACCCCTCCCCTCTGCCCGGGCGACGGGGGCCGGCCCACCAGCGGGATTGGGGGATGGGGGGGTGGCAGTTTGTTTTTTCCACTGTCGCGTCCCCACACCTGTTTTTCATTCATTCATTCGTTCGTTCATTCATTCACGGATTCGTCACTGCAGCCTCCCCGACCCTCCGGATCTCGGGGAGGGGCCGGGAGGGAGACGGCTGAGATGGGGGGGGAGACAGCGGCGGGGGTGCACCTGGGGGGGGGACCCGGGGGGAAGGACCCCGTCGGAGGGCAGTTCGGGCGGCTTTGTCAAAAACAAGGCGAGAAGCGGGGCGGGGGCGCTCTCCGGGGCTCGAAGTTGTTTTTCGAGAAGCAGCGGCGAGGGCAGCCGCTCGGGTGCGCCTCTTTGTCTCTCCCTGGCCGGCGCCGCGTCCCCGCGCTCTCACCTGGTCTTGGAGGACAGGAAGGCAAGTTTGATCAGTCCGTAGGTGAAGAGCGGGATACTCTCCTTGGCGACGCTGGCAACTTGCAGCCGGTGCTCCAGGATGTGGAGTTCCATCGTCCGCCCGCGCTCCGCGGCGGCTCATCGGCGGGGGGCGAGCCGCGGCCCCCGCCCCCTGCGCGCCAAGCCGGCACCGAGCGCCGCGGGCAGCCGGCCCGGGGACCGGGGGCTCGGCGGCGGGCGGGCGCGGCCGGACAAAGGGGAGGCCCGCCAAGCCGCAAGGGGCCGCGGGCGGCGGGCGAGGGCTGCGGCGCTGGCGGAGCGGCAGCGCGCGGCGCCCGGCGCGGAGAGCAGCTGGTGTTCGCTGTAACAAACAACTTGCCACTCAAACGCCGGCCCGCTGGGCATGCGCGGCCGCGCGGCGGGGCGTGCCGGGACTTGTAGTTGCGCTCCGCCCGGCGCTGCCCGCTGCTGATGTCAGGGGCTGGGCGGCCGCGCGAGGGTCGGCCCGGTGCACGGGAGACGCACGGGGGCGGGGGGCGGGGGGCTGAAATGGGGTCTTCCTAGCCAGCCTGCGCCTGGGTGAAAGCTCTATCACGCAGAGCTCGGCACTGAGCGCCTCGCAGTGCAAAGCGAGTAGCCAGCCCGACTCCAGCGCTGGAGGAGGCCCGAGGCTGGGAGGGGAGAGATTTGGAGAAACCAGTAATTACAGTGCAAAGAAGCAAAACAGGGAGGGATGCTGGGGACAAAAACGGAGCGAGGGGTCCAAAGGGGTTTCCCGGAGGAGGGGACATCCAGACTGGGTTCTGAAGGATGCATGGAAGCTCGCCGAGGAGTGGGGCAGGGGCCTTCCAGGCAGACGGAACAGCGTGTCCAAAGGCACAGAAGCGTGAAAACCTCCACGGTGCTGTGTTTGGCTTTGTTAGAGCGGAAAATGTGAGGGAGGAGAGGCAGAGATAAGGCAGGCGCAGTCACCAGGAGTACGCTGGAGAGGTGTCATGTGTGCAGAGCTAAGAGGGGACCCTTTATCCTGCGGGAGAGGGAGTGATGGAGACAGTGAAGGCCGAATTGGGGGAAAGTCTGAATTACATTCGAAGGGCTTCCCATCCCAGGACCAACGTGCCAGTGACCATATCCCTCAATGGCTGACCGGTTTTGAAATGTTCTAGGTTATGTGATGGGTCAGGTCTACCTGCTGGGGCAGGCGCGGGGGGGGGGGGGGAGGCGTTGTCTTTTTTAGGGAAAACGCTGGCTGTGCTCCTTCACACTCTCAGCCCTACTCTGTTGGGCGCTCTCATGTCCACAAAGGGGTGTGAAGCCTGCAATCTGGTAGCTCTTAGAGCACGCTGATCCCCTTCTTGTTTTATTTTCATTAAAGAATGTATTACCCTCGAATACAGAATGTATTTACTTTTTTTAACTTGCCTGTCTCCCTCTTCTAGAACCTCTGCTCCATGAAGGTAGTGTTTTCCGTCTGTTCTGCGGTATCCCCGGTGCCTGCAATGTGACAGGCACGTGCGAGACACACATTCAATATTTATGGAATGCATAAATGCATACATCTATTCCTTTAGAATCTAGAGATCTAAAAGGCCCAAACAGAAATGCATTCAGGCACCAGGCAAGTAACAGAAATGTGTGAAGCAGTTGGGTATCAGACAGTCGGAAATAGTACAAGAGAAGGGAGGCCTTCCTGAAGCCATAAAATTCAATTTTTAAATAAACAACCAACAGGTGAAACCAAACAAACAAAGCTAAAGGCAGGCATCGGACAGTTTTCTGACTTCTGCTCTGGATGGCCAAGTCAGTATTTTTTAATCTTCAGGCCATTACCAATGCATGCCTAGTGAAATTGATTTAGCAGGGCGTGACTAGCACTTAAAAAAAAAAAAAGTTGACTAGAGAATGGCACAGATCTTTGTACATAGTAAGGGTAAGTTACTATTATCTTTTCTGTGTTTCAGGAAACTTTCATTCTGGCCATGTGTGTACACGTGTGTATGTATGCATGTGTGTGTATGTTTGTGTGTGTGTGAGCATGTGTGTACATGCATGCATTGGATCTTGATGTGAAGGTATTTCTTATTGTGGGTCTTGGTCAAAAACATTTGAAAACACTGTGGGTTTTCCATTTAATCAAGCCAAACCATCATAAGTTTGCAAATTTAGACTGTTTTGGTTTGACCTGCAGAATTGCTTTCACAATTGTATTTGGTGCTTAAAATTTTTGTGACTACTGAAATTGATGTTGGGATGTTAAAGAAACTGGCCTCTGGGTTGCCAAATCCAGAGAATAGTTTTAGGCTTGGACTAGGGTGAGACATTCACTCCCAAGGTCATTCAAGTGTCAGCGTGGCACTTTCCCAGCAGAAGTCACTCCCTTCTTGATTCCTTAGCACTATACTCTTCTGGTCCTTCTCTGGTTCTTCTAGGTTTTCATCTTTGGTTTCTTCTCTGCCTAACCCTTAAATGAATGGATGCCCACCTGCTCTTCCTTCCTGTAGTGTATTTTTACAGTAATAGCTGCCAGTGAATCATGCCTCTTGGTAAGGCATCCCACTTAGACTTTGGGTTTGGCCATGTGACTTTCTTTGGCCAATGAAGTATTAGGAAATGTGCTTGCTAAGTCTTGTGCATTGGGGTTTGCCCACTTAGAATGCTGCCTTGAGACCATCATGCGGTAAAGATGCCCAGATGAAAGACCACATAGAGAGACAGGTCCAAGTGTTCCAGCTGTTCCAGCTGAGCCCAGCCCCTTGCTGACAGTTGGCACCAACTACCAGACATGTGAGCAAGACTGTCTTGGACCTACCAGCTCACTGCCCAGCTACATGCAGCCAGATGAGTGAGCCAGGTAAAACCAGAAGAGGAACTACCCAGCTAATCTATAGAAACATGAAAAATAGTAAATCCTTGTTTTTAGCCACTAAGATTTGGAGTTTTTTATTATGCAGCAATAAATAGCTGATACATTCCCTCCACCCCCATCTTCTCTGCCTCAATGGGTGTACCCAGTTTCCGGTTTGTAATATGTTGATGGCTCCCAAATTGACAGTTGCAGCTCAGAACATATTCCTGATTCACATATTTAACTTCCTAGTGGTTGGCTATGTCCACCCAAATGGTCACAGGCTTGGCCAACGAACCCAACCTGTTTAAATCTGACCTCATCATTTAGC
Source organism: Aselliscus stoliczkanus (assembly GCA_033961575.1). Classification (NCBI taxonomy): domain Eukaryota; kingdom Metazoa; phylum Chordata; class Mammalia; order Chiroptera; family Hipposideridae; genus Aselliscus; species Aselliscus stoliczkanus. The sequence goes on along the minus strand of CM066728.1, from coordinate 15,262,870 downwards.
CCACCTCAGACAATCTCCTCTTCCTCCTGTAATCCCTATGTTGGTTAGCGACACTATCCCCAGTCCCTCAAGTTACCAACCTGGTGTGGCAAACTGTATTTTCCAAGATGGCCACAACAAGATCTTGTGTTCTACATGCTCTTCGTGCAACATGACATTGATAATCATCCCATTAGAAGGTGAGTCTATGTCCCCTCCCCTTGAATCTGAGCAGGCCTCTGACTACAGAGGAAATGACCCACCTGACTTATGAAACTAGGTAATGACAGGTGATATTACTACTACCGGGTCCTCCTGGGACACTGACCTTGGAATCTATCTGCCATGCTGTGAGGAAACCTGAGCCACAAGGCAAGACTACGCGTAGGTGTTTGCTTTAGTTTGATAGAGCTGCATAACAAAGTACCATAGACCGGAGGACTTCAACAACAGAAATTTATTTTCTCACACTTCTGGAAGCTAGAAGTCCAAGATCAAGGTGTTGGTAAGGCTGGTTCCTTCTGAGGTCTCCTTCCTTGGCTTGTATGTGACCACCCTTTCCCTGTGTCTCACATGGTCTTCCTTCTATGCATATCTGAGTCCTAATCTCTTATAAGGACATCAGTCTGCCCTAATGACCCCATTTTAACTTAATTACTTCTTTAAAGACCTTATCTCCAAATGCAGTCTCATTCTGAGGAACTGGGGGTTAAGGCTTCAACATATGAATTTGGTGGGGGAGGGTGGACACAATTTGGCCCATAGCAGTATTCCAGTCAGCACCCCAGCTAAGGTTCCAGCTGACAGCCAGCATCTCCACGAGGTATGTGGTGAGGAAGCCATTGTCACAAACACATGAGAGGCACCAAGCAAGAAGCACTCTGCTGAGCTTAATCAGCCTCTAGAACCATGAGAGATAATAATAAAATACGGATTGTTTGTTTTGTTTTGTTTTGTTTTTAAGATTTTATTGGGGAATTGGGGGAGGTGAACAGCATTGGGGAATCAGGGAAAGGGGAACAGACAAGTTGCTGTTCTTGTGTTCTTCAGTTCAGCTGTGGAGGACGTTGCTTCACCGCCTCATGTTGGTATCATCACTGCACCCTTCCCAGGCGAGGCAGATTGGTCCCTGGCCTCACACTGGATGCCGGCCGCTCACGCTGGCTCCGGCCATTCACTGCAGTTTATGGCGGCCAACTGTAGCAGGGGCTGCAGCTACACTGAGGCCAGCGACTCACTGCAGCCCAGCTCCAGGTCGAGCTGTTGTTCACTGTCCCAGCTGTAGAGGGCAGTGTCACTGGCCCTCATCTGTGGGATCCGAACCGGGGCTCCGCTGCTCAGAGCCTGTGTCCCAAGCCAGCTCTTAACCAACGCGCCACTTGGCCGGCCCCAAAATACAGATTGTTTTAAGGCACTACATTTTAGGCTGGGTTGCTAAGCAGCAATAGATAACTGGTCCACCCTGGAACCAAACAAGTGGTGGTGGCAGGGGACAGGAGAGTTTGACCAGGGAATCATCCTAGATTGCTACCTTTTGCTTTCTGCCACGCCCCAGTGTCTAATTAATCACCAAGTCTTAATGATTTTATATATTGCACACCTCTGTAATCCTGTTTCTCTCTCCGTCTTCACCATTATAATCCCATGTCAGGACGTAACTCCCCTTTCCTAGATGGTTACAGTGGCCTCCTAATGTCCATTCCATCCTCCTCACATTGCCAGGGTAGCTCTTCAACGCTGTAGCCCTATTTTCTTACCTCTGGTTAATGCTTTTTAGGGGCCATGAAGAAACCACAGCCCAGTTCAGAAAACCAAGCAAGTCCAGATCCTCCACGGTCATATGTAAAGGGGAAGGGACTTCCTGCCTCCTAGGCCCACGTCCTCCAATATGGTAAGGATTAGCCAACTATGGCGATTGAGCACTTGAAATGCAGTGAGAAACTGAAGTTTTAATTTCACTTCTCTTTAATTATTGCATTACCGGAAAAGTCATGACATATATTTTTCTATGTTTTTCATTGCAAAAATGCGTCATGACTTTTCTGACAGCCCAATAATTTAAATTTAAAAATGATTACTTGATTCAGTTATTGGAAAATGTTCAAGTATATTTTGAATAGGGTGACCAATTGTCCTGCTTTTCCTGAGACTGAGGTTTTAAAACTAGGATTTGGGTAAACTGGGATAAGTTGATTCCGCTACTTGGAAAGAACTTGGTTATGGAAATCTATGAAACCTAAATACAGATAAAGTATTATGGATGAAAATAAAGCATTTAAATGGTGATGAACTAGAAATGTCAAATACACCATGGCTTTCAAAGACGTGGTATGAAAAAAAGAATGTCAAATATTTCATTAATATCTCAATTTTTTGTATTGATTACATGTTGAAATAATAATATTTTGGATATTAGGTTATGTAGAATATATTATTAAAATTAAGTCCATCTGTTTCTTTTTACTCTTCAAAATTCAAAATAACTAGTGGCTTGAATTATATTGTTATTGGACAGCACAGCTGTAGGGCAGAGGTTCTCAAACTGTGGTTGGTGCCAGGATGACCAGGGACACTCGGTAAAAATGCCCAGCCCCAGGCCCTGCCCTGCTTCCAGGGGCCTGGGCCTTTCCTTTCTAGCAGCTTTCCAGGCCTCAATCACCCTGCTGTGGTGGGTTGGGGTGGGGAGTGTAGACTCCAGATACCCCTTTCCACTTAAGTCTGGAGTCTCTGGACCCAAGAAAGCAACGCCTAGAGACAGGCAGGACTTCTTGTTCTGCCCAGCTAATGCCTGGCCTGGATTTCGTCAGCACAGGCTGCTCAGAAGGGTGGGAGTGGAAAAAAGATGAGAGAAGGGAGGGTCGGGAGAATTCTGTTTGGTCAAGGGGCATCTAGTTCTGGGGCCAGATTCTTTCTGGATCCTTATCTAGTGCCTACAAGAGCTAACCTTGAATCTCCTCCCTTAATTTTGACCAACACCAGTGAGGGCCATGGGGAGTGACAGAGGGTTCTCGAGCAAGGGAAGAACCTAATGAAATGGATGCCCTACTGGTCTATTCTGAGGGATCCTAGGCCCCAGCCAACTCCCTTTCCCTGCAATTTTCCAGGGAGTTGTAGAAAGAGATTTCTCTGATTCATTGCTAGAGATGCCCCTCCCACTTGCTCCCCCACACCTTTACGGAAAAGTATTACTGGTCCCCACAGCACAGAGGATTGAATTAATGTAAGTAGTCACAGCTTAATGCCTACCAGCCACTATTATCCTAATCTTGGGGACAGAGTCTTTTTTCTATGCTCAGCCTTGCTAGGAGTCCCCAGGGAACAGATGTCAGCCCCAAAGCAGCCCCAGAGTTCCTTCTCAGCAGGTCAGAGGAGAGGGAGCTGCACTCAGGGCATCTTTTTGGACAATTGCAAAGATGATTTGCTCTCTTGGGAAGCAATCTGGTTCTTTAAAATCCTTTGTGAAGATGCAGAAACATCTGCTGTGGACACTGCTGGAATCTTTCATGAGATATTAGCCACATCTTGGTGAAAAGAGCAATTTATCAGGGGACGTTCCTTCTAGCGATGGAGAACCATTCAGAACTTGATTGTAGTTAAGACACCAGCCTTTCCAAAGTGTTTTATGAGATAATGAAGCCGTTTAATTTACTGTTTAATTTCCAAACAGAGTGAGTGGGTCAGGAATTGTTCATGCCCCAGGCCCGAGGCAATGGAAGGCTGGACCCAGGCTCAAGAGGATGAGTGCACCAGGTGTGTTGTCATGACCTTCTCAGCTGGAACTTCCCATCTCCTGGTGGGAGGTGGCAAGGAGTAGCAGCAGCCTGGGGTAAATCCCAACCTTGGACTTCTTCTTGTATGTCCTCAAGCAAGTCACTTACTCTCCTGAAGCCTCAGTTTCATCATCTGTAGAATGGGGATGATAACACTGACATGGGGGGTATGGCTAAGAAGGCAGTGTCTGGCACGTGGTTGATAGTCAACAAATGGCAGTTGTGATTGGGCAGAGAAACTGAGCCCTGAGACCCAAAGTTCTCAGAGGAAATTGGACTTGCTGCTGGTCCTGGTAACATTCACATCCATGGCTCTGAACTGGAATCACAACATCAGGACCAAATAAAACAGCCTTCAAGGTCTTCACCTCCTGCTCATCTACCCACCCCATCTTTACCACATCAATGGACACTGTCCATTCAGGCAAATAGATGATGGATGGATGGGTGTAAACACCCAGCCACGCACAGTACCAGAGCCCACCTCCTGACCTTGTCCAAGCCTCCACTAGCCTCCCATTTGGAGCTGGGAGCTCCTTGAGCTCACTCTCCCTGGTTCTCACGCCGAATTGGACATGTGTACTGTGCAACACATATGGTGGTGCAGGCTCTGGGTACATCTAAGGGGTGCCATTACATTTGTGATAATTACAATACTTTCTCAACAAAGCAGTGAAGTTGCTTGCTCTTACAAAATCAGTATGTCATGATAATTTTCCAAAGATGGAAGTAAAGCATCCTGAGAAAGGAATGTGTTTTCTAATTTGTCCAAAGGTCAGTATGGGTGAATGGCTTGCTTGGCCTTCCCCCACTGCTCCAGTGGCCTTCTCCTCCTCAACCTTGCATTCCCCGTGTGGTATGATTCTGACATTTGCCCTCTGCTTCCAGTGCTGCTCTGAAGGGACCAGCTATTGGGGTCTCTCAGCCCATGACTTGCTCTGCTGCTCTCATGTCAGTCTGGCTTCCTGACCTGCTCTTGACTCCTCGGTTCCTGACCCCAGGTTGGTTTCTGGTAACATTTCCTCCTCCCCTCACTCTCACATAGCTCTCCACCTTGCTCTTCACACTCTGACCTTAGCCTCCCTCCTGTTCATCATTCAGACTCACCCCTGTGTCTGTACTTGTGGTGGCTGAAAATGGCCAAAGATATCCAAGTCCTAAACCCTGGAACCTATAAATGTTACCTTATATGGAAAAGGGGTCTGTGCAGATGGGATTAAGTTAAGGCTCTTGAGATGGGGAGATTTGCATGGATTATCCAGTGTGTAATCACAGTATCTTTACAAAAGAGAGGCATAGACAGGAGATTTGACATAGACAGGAGAAAGTGATATGATTGCAGAGACATAGATTAGAGTGACATGATCACAAGCCAAGGAATGTCAGTAGCCATCAAAATCTAGTCACCAGCATTTTCCCCTGGAGTTTCCAGAGGTATCTCAGCTCTGATGACCCTTTGATTTCAGGCCAGTTATACTGATTTTGATCTTCTGCCCTCCAGAACTGTGACAGAATAACTTTCTGCTGTTTTAAGCCACCAAATTTGTGGTCATTTGTTACTGCGGCCACAGGAAACCAATATAGTATTTTTTCATCCTCCTTGGGAAAATCCCTTGCCTGGTCCAGCTTGGCTCTTGGCCCTGACCCCATTCTGGTCCCCACATTCCTGGCCCTGATGGGGTCATTAGCCCTTCAGATGGGGTCTGGATACTTAATGCTGCAGTGCCAGATCTCTGTGCATCCTGACAGGTGTTTGGGGACCTTGTATCAACTACATATGCATTATCTACTGGTGATCAGTCACAGGACCCACTGGATGGTGGACCCCTAAGAGGACCTCAAGCCTAGTGCTCCTGCCCTGTAGAATAATCAAAGCTCACTATGGGTGGGGACCATATTAGAAAGTTCAGAAGGGCAATTGCTGAGGTCCTACCATGTGTTGTGCTATGTGATAGGCACTTCATATACATTCTTTCTTATAAGTCACCTTTCCCCAGTCTGGGGATAAAAATGAAGTGACATCAATAAAAAGTATCCCTCTAGCCCATTTCCTTCCTGCTATAATGGAATCTCTATGCCTTTTTCTTTCTTTCTTTTTTCTTTTCTCTTCCTTCCTTCCTTTCTTTTTTTTTAATTTTTTTAAACTTTTTTTACTTGCCTTTCAAAATTTCCACTATTCATTTTCAGGAGCCCCAAGGTGTGTCTCACTTGTGCTAACATTCTCCCACTGCGTGGTATCACCTTTTACTTCTTCCTGTGATAGACTTCCAAACTGGGGTGGCTGCTTTCAAGCTTTCTGCTGAGCCCAAGACAGATGTGCAGTAGCTGGAGTCTCCTTCCCCTGCTGTGCCCTTGTCTCCTTGGAAGGCTGAGGACGTCTTTCATTTGAAGCCTGGCTTGGCCATAGCTTAGGCCTCTGAGCTGCCCCCATCACCCTAAAAAGGAGTTTTCTCTCCTCACTTGTTCCTCTAGGCTGGTTGTCCATGGTCACACAACTACAAAATGTGCCATGTCAGCACTCAGAATTGTGCAGAGGTTTTGGGGAAAGGCCTCCCAGCAGATTGTACTTTCCAAAAATATCTCCATCCCACATGGTCTTCATGCAATGGGATTTTGACACTTCTCCTTTTCTTTAAATCTGGAAAGACTATGACTATAACAGAAGCAACACAATGGGCCATAAAAAATGATGTAGCTGCTATTGGTTTTCTTGCTCATGGAACCTAGCCACTATGCCATGAGGAAGTGTTGGGAGCTGTCAGCACCCCAATATGTGGCAAGGTTACATGGTCAGTTATAGTCTCCTCTCCTGTGAGCCCATGTACCTTTCCTCGACATCAGTTCTTGTGGGAAACAGTACACTCACTGCATTTATGGCAAGTCCCTGTGGTACCCCAATGAGAGATAGCTATGCAAGTCAATGACAGGTAAGATTTCCTAAAGGGGAAACTACCCAATCCAGGCTGTAACCCCATGGGGACCTCAGGACTGAGAAAAAGGGGACTCAAGCCTCTTGGAAACAGAGGCTCAGACCCCCGGCCACATAGGCCAAAAGCCTGCCTGTGAGAAACTGATAATAACATCAGTCTGTTGAGCTCCCTTGCCTAAGATAATCACAGTGAAAAGTCTCCTTCATGGCTTGGAGGACTAAAGGTCTCCAAGCCATGAGAGTTCCGATAAGAGACGACTTGCTGACCATGAGCTATGTTAATCAATAGCCTTAATTGGATTCTTTTGCCTTGTACACTGTTGTTAGCAACAGACACTGAAGCTTTGCCTGAGAAATGGATGCTAATAGCTCAAGTATACACCCTGTGAGTCTTACTGTTGGAATTTGGGACTAGATAGTCAAGGTACTCATGGTAACCATTCTTTAGGTGATATGTAGAAACTGAGTCTGGCTCACAAAGAGGTTTTCATAGATGAGATGATCCTTAACCATAGAAAAGGTCACAGTGTGCCCTGGGGAGAACAATTACAAGGAAGTAAAGACTGTTAAAGTCTTAAGAAGGAAAAATACATCAACACTATGTGGAACTTAACTTGTGATTGGATAATGGTCAAAAGTCCCTATAAAAGGGGACATGCTGTAACAATAAAGTGTGACACTTCTTCTCTGAAACTCCCCCAGTGTCTCCACTCCCTTCTTTCCCCTTGCCGATGCCATCCCCACCTGAGGGAACCCCTGGACTTGCGGAGGCTGGACCCCCACAAGGAAGCCCATACAGCACGTGGAGAGGATCTGAGGATCCCTGCCTACAGCCTACACTTACCTCCCAGACATATAAGTGCGCCATCTTGAAAAGGAGATCGTTCAGCCTCAGCCAACTTAGATGATGCTGCCTGGTGCACAGGTGAGTTGTCCTGACTGAACCTTACCCACACTATGGATTCATGAGTAAAATAAATGTTTGTTGTTGTTTGAAGCCACTAAGTTTGGCCTGCTTTTTTTCAGTGCACAAGAACCCTGAAACAGGGTTCTTCCAGTTTTCTCTTGCATTCTCCTTCTGTGGAACTCACACGTGGATCTATAGGGTCAACCTGAAGGATTGATCTTGCTCTATCCACTTGGGCCTTACATGTATTTCTCTTCCCTCAGGATGAGTCTTCCTGGGAAGCTCTTGGGTCCTGCTCACAAACTGACTCTTGGGGGTAACTACACTGGAATTTACTAGATATCCTTAAATCCCAGAGGACAAGAGCTTAGGTTAAAGCAAGGACATCTTCCCTTCCTTCTCTTCCATCCCTAATCACAATCCTAATTATTTTATGAGGGGGAAACTGAGGGTTAGAGAATTATTTCCCAGGGCATACAACTAGGAAATGGAAGACTGAGATTCAGGCACAGATCTCTCAGGCTTTCCACTTCCCTGGGGGCTGCTTCCTTGTGCTGCGTGTAGAGGCTAATGTTTCAGAAAGGTCCCCTTGTGTCTCAGTAAGGCCCCAAGACACTCTATCACCCTTTCACAGACTCCTTTCAAACAAAGATATACATTGAAATGGCCAATAAGCATATACAAAAAGGTACTCAACCTCTTTAGTAGAGGGGAGATGCAAATTAAAATTCAAAAAGTGACAGTTGTCACTTTTTGCAGATGACATGATTCTTTATATAGAAAACCCTAAATACTCAACCACAAATCTATTATTAATACAAACAATAAATGAATACAGTAAAGTTTCTGGTTACCAAGCCCATGTACAAAATCCATTGTATTTCTATATACTAACAATGAAATTTCAAAAAAAGAAATGAAAAAAAAATTCATTTTGCAATTGCAACAAAAAGAATAAAATACCCAGAAATAAATTTAACAAAGGATGTGAAGGACCTACAAGTATACATTGAAAACTATATATAAGACAGCTTTAAAAGAAATTGAAGAAGATACAAAGAAATGGAAAGACATTCCATGTTCATGGATTGGAAGAATCAACATAGTTAAAATGGCCAAATTACCCAAAGCAATAAATACATTTAATGCAATTCCCATTAAAATCCCAATGGCATTTTTTTAAAGAAATAGAACAAAAAAATCATCAGATTTGTATGGTATCACAAAAGACCCCGAATAGCCAAAGCAATCCTAAGAAAAAAGAACAAGGCTGGAGGTATCACACTCCCTGATTTCAGCTTGTACTACAAAGTGACAATAATCAAAACAGCATGGTACTGGCAGAAAAACTGACACACAGACCAATGGAATAGAATTGAAAACCCAGAAATAAACCTACATAAATATGGGCAAATGATTTTTGACAAAGGAGCCAAAAACATACACTGGAGAAAAGAAAACCCCTTCAATAAATGGTGCTGGGAAAATTGGAAAGCCACGTGCAAAAGAACTAGACTGCTTTCTTTCACTGTGTACCAAAATTAACTCAAAGTGGATCAAAGACCTAAACAATAAACTGCATTGAAGAAAACATAGGTACTAAACTTATGGACCTTAGGTTCAAGGAGGATTTTATGAATTTGACCTCAAAGGCAAGGGAAGTAAAAGCTAAAATAAATTAATGGAACTATATGAAACTAAAAGGCTTCTGCACAGCAAAACAAACCATCAAAAAATAGAGGCAACCAACCGAATGGGAGAAGATATTTGCAAACAATGCCTCCGATAAGGGATTAATATCCAAAATATAAAAAGAACTCATACAACTTGACAACAAAAAAGCAAACAATCCAATTTAAAAATGGGCAGAAGACCTGAACAGACACTTTTTCCAAGAAGACATGCAAACAGATATATGAAAAAAAATGTTCAACTCCACCAGCTATTAGGAAAATGCAAATCAAAATCACAATGAGTAGCTGAGTGGCTCAGTTGGTTAAGAATTGGCTTAGAGCAGGAGCTCTGAGCAACAGAGCTGCTGGTTTGATTCCCACATGGACCAGTGAATGCTGCGCCCTAGCTGAACTGTCACTGAGCTGCCAACAGGTGGCAGGATGGTTCAGCTGGTGTAACAACAAGATTGTCTGTTCAATGGTGGGCTATGTTCACCTGCAACTAAGACTGAACTCGGCACCTTGAGCTGAGCTGCCACCCAGGTGGCTCAGTGGATAGGGTGTGCGCTCTTAACAACAAGGCTGCTGGTTCAACTCCCACATGGGATGGTGGCTTTGCCCACCTGCAACTAAGACTGAACACAGCACCTTGAGCTTGGAGGCTACGAGCTGCCGATGGGAAGCAAAATGGTGACTGGCGCCCTCCACAACACAATGAAAATTGAACAACAACTTGGCTGGTCCCCTCCCCCAATTCCCCAACACTGTTTCCCTCCCCCAATTCTCCAATAAAATCTTTAAAAAACCCCAAAAACCACAATGTGATATCACCTCATACCTGTTAGAATGGCTATTATCAACAAGACAAATAAGTTTTGGAGAGGCTGTGGAGAAAAAGGAAACCTCATACTCTGTGGGTGGGAATGCAGATGGTGCAGCTGCTATGGAAGGCAGTGTGAAGCTTCCTCAAAAAATTAAGAATAGAATTACTATATGACCCAGCAATCCGTCTCCTGGGTATCTACCCCAAATTCCTAAAACATTTATCCATAAAGATATATGTACTCCGATGTTTATTGCAACATTATGTACAGTGGCCTAGACATGGAAACAAGCAAAGTGTCCTTTGATAGATGATTGGATAAAGAAGATGTGATATATATACATGATGGAATACTACTCTGTCATAAGAAAAGATGAAATGCTGCCATTTGCAACAACATGGATGGATCTTAAGATTATTATGCTAAGTGAAATAAGTCAGACAGAAAAAGTCGAGAACCGTATGACCTCACTCATATGTGGGATATAAAACTGAAAGCAATAAAGGATAAGACCAAGAAACAAAACTTCATAAACACAGACAAGAATTTAGTGGTTACCAGAGGGAAAGGGAGGAGGAGGTGGTAAAAGAGGGTAAAGGGGATCAAATATATGGTGATGGAAAGAGAATTGACTCTGGCTGGTGAACACCTATGTGATATATAGATGATGTATTATAGAATTGTATACTTGAAACCTATGTAATTGCACTAACCAGTGTCACCCCAATAAATTTAAAAATAAAAAAAAATTAAATTAAAAAATCTAAAGCATACCCCTGCTGTGACTGACTGCAAGGATGCATTGCTCAGACCACCTTCCACGGATTTGAGGACCTACCAGCCAATTAAAAAAACTTTTTTTCAATTACATTAGGCATTCAATTATATTAGTTTCAGATGTACAGCATAGTGGTTAGACATTTATATAACTTACGAGGTGATTCTCCTGATATGTCTAGTACCACCTGAAACCATATATAGTTATCACAATATTATTGACTATATTCCTTAAGCTGTACTTTACACTTCCATGACTATTTTGTAACTGCCAATTTGTATGTCTTAATCCCTTCTTTTTCACCCAACTCCCAATCCTTCTCTCATCTGGCAACCATCGGGTTGTTCTTTGTATCTATGAGTTTGTTTCTGTTTTGTTTGTTTATTTTGTTTTTTTAGATTCAACATATAAATGAAATTATATGGTATTTGTTTCTCTCTGTCTGACTTATTTCACTTAGCAATAGCACCTTCTAGGTCTACCTGTGTTGTCATAAATTAATTGTAAGATTTCATTCTTTTGGCCAAGTACTATTCCGTGGTATATATGTACCACATCTTCTTTATCCACTTGTCTATTGATGGACACTAAGTTGCTTTCATATCTTGGCTATTGGAAATAATGCTGCAATGAACAATGGGATACATATATCTTTTCAAATTAGTGTTTTGGATTCCTTTGGATCCAAAGGATGTGGAATTGCTGGGTCATATGGCAGCTCTATTTTTAATTTTCTTTTTTTAAGATTTTTATTGGGGAATTGGGGGAGGGAAACAGTGTTGGAGAATTGGGGAAGGGGACCAGCCAAGTTGTTCTTCTATCTTCGTTGTGGAGGGCTCCAGTCACCATCTGACTTCCTGTCGGCAGCTCGTGGCCTCTAAGCTTAAGGTGCTGTGTTCAATCTTAGTTGCAGGTGGCTGTAGCCCACCACTGAACAGGCAGTCTTGTTGTTACACCAGCTGAGCCATCCAGCCACCTATTTGCAGCTCAGCAACAGCTCAGCCCGGCCGCAGCGTCACTGGCCCATGTGGGAATCAAACCAGTGGCCCTGTTGTGCAGAGCTCGCGCTCTAAGCCAACTCTTAACCAACTGAGACACTTGGCCGGCCCTCTATTTTTAATTTTTTGAAGAACCTTCATATTATTTTCCATAGTGGCTACATAATTTGCAATCCCACCAACAATGCATGAGTGTTCCCATTCCTCCACATCCTCAGCAATACTTGTTGTTTGTTGATTTGTTGATGATGGCCATTCTGACAGGTGTGAGGTGACATCTCATTGTGTGTGTGTGTGTGTTTTTTAAGATTTCATTGGGGAATTGGGGAAGGGGAACAGCATTGGGGAATCGGGGAAGGGGAACAGACAAGTTGCTGTCTTTTTGTTCTTCAGTCTAGTTGCAGAGGACGTTGCTTCACTGGCCCATGTTGGTATCATCATTGTGCTCTTCCCGGATGAGGCAGATCGGTCGCTGGCCTCTGGATGGTTGCTCACCGCGGCTATTGGCAGCTTACACTGGTTGCCAGCCGCTCACACTAGCTGCCAGCCACTCACTGTAGCCTATGGCAGCCCTGCAGCCTACACTGTTGCTGGGGCTCGCACAGCTCAGCTCCAGGTGGAGCTGTTGTTCACCATCTTAGCTGTAGAGGGCAGTGTTACTGGCCCTCATATGTCGGATCCAAACCGGGGCTGCTGGCATCCCAAACCAGCTCTTAACCAATGCACCACTTGGCCGGCCCCATGCTGGTGATTTTGATCTCAACAACTCTCCATGGTCAGGGAGGCCCACTGAGGTTGATGACGACAAAATAAAGGTATTGATCGAGTCAAACTCACATTACATGACAAGAGACATTGCAGAAACATTGAACATCCATCATTCAAGCATTCACGACCACCTGAAGAAACTGGGCTACATAAGCAAACTCGATATTTGGGTTCCGCATGAACTCAAAGAAGTTCACTTGATGGCGCATATAAACATTTGTGATATGCTCAATAAACTTGAGGAAAACGATCCTTTTTTGAAGCAAATGATAACTGGTGATGATAAGTGGATTGTTTACAACAATGTGGTGAGCAAACAATCTTGGTCCTGATGATTCCCCTCAAATGACATCGAAAGCAGACATTTATCAGAGGAAGGTTATGCTCTCAGTGTGGTGGGATTTTAAAGGTGTCGTGTTTTTCGAGCTTCTACCAAGAACCAAACAATCAATTCGAATGTGTACTGTCGGCAATTGGACAGTTTGAATGAATCCATCATCCAGAAACATCCAGAGCTTGTTAATTATAAAGGAGTGGTGTTCCACTATGACAACGCAAGACCACACACAAGTTTGATCACTCATCAAAAACTACTGGAACTTGGATGGGATGTGTTGCTACACCCACCATACTCTCCTGACCTTGCACCATCAGTCTTCCACTTGTTTCCCTCTCTTCAAAACTCCTTGCATGTTATAACATTCAATTTAGATGAGGCTGCAAATCAGCACCTTGTTCAGTTTTTCGCAAATAAAGACAGGTCCTTTGTGAACAAGGAATTATGAAGCTCACTGAAAGATGGCAAAAGGTTATCAAAAAAATGGGAAATAGGGCCGGCCGAGTGGTGTGGTGGTTAAGCGCTGGCTTGGGAAGCCAGTGGCCCGATTCGGGTCCCACATATGAGGGCTGGTGACACTGCCCTCCAAAAAAAAAAAAAAAAAGGGGAAATATATCATTAATTGATCTTTGTTTTTTATATAAATAAACGACCTTTGAAAAACATAGAAAAAAATACATCATGACTTTTCCGACAACCCAATATGTTTAGTGCCAGGTGGGTACCAGACTAGTTAGAGATATCCTTTCTTAAATTACTGGGTTGTCCGAAACGTCATGACATATTTTTTCTGTGTTTTTCATTGCAAAAATGTGTTATGACTTTTCCAACAACCCAATATATAAATTTCTAACCACTATGCTGTACACCTGAAAGTAATATAAAATAATATTGAATGTCAACTGTAGTTGAGAAAAATTATAAGGTGGGGGGAAAGGTGAAGATGAATAAGAGGTCCAAATTTCCAGGTATAAAACAAGTAAGTCATGGGGACGTAATGTACAGCATGGGGAATATAGTCAATAATATTGTGATAATGTGATATGATGACAGATGGTTGCTGGATTTATCATAGTGATCACTTCTTTAGGTATATAAACGTTGAATAACTATGGTGTACACCTGAAACTAATATAATATCGTATGTTAGCTATATTTTAATAAAAATCTTTTAAAAATAAAAAAAGAAAATAAGAAAAGAAAAAAAGGGAGGAAATTCTGATAGATGATACAACATGGATGAACCTTGAAGACCTTATGATAATTGAAATATGCCAGTCACAAAAAGACAAATACTGGATGATTCTACCTATATAAAGTCCTATAGTAGTCAAATTTATAAAGACAGAAAGTAGAATGGTAATTGCCAAGGGCTGGGGATGGGGGGAATGTAGAGTTACTGTTTAATGAGTATAGAGTTTCAGTTTTGCTAGATGAAAAGAGTTCTGGAGATTGATTACACAATGAGAATATACGTAATACTAGAGAACTATACACATAAAATGATTACGATGGTAAATTTCATGTTATGTATATTTTATCAAAATTTAAAATTTTTAAAGTAATTATTTATTTTTTTAAGTAAAGAGGTGAAAAAAATATACCATGCTAACACTAACCAAAAGAAAGCTGTAATGGCTATCTTAATTTCAGACAAAACAGACTCCAGAGCAAGGAAAATTATCAGGGATGAAGAGCAGCATGATGATAAGGAGGTCAACTCTCCAAGAAAACATAAACATAAAAATACTTAATGTGTTTGCACTTAACAACAGAGCATCAATACTCATGAAGCAAAAAATGATTGTTCTTCAAAGAGAACAGATGAATCCACTATTATAGTTGAAGACTTTAAAAACCCTGTGTTGGTTACTGACAGATCCAGCAAGCAGAAAATCAGAAAAGACATAGTTGAACTGAACAACACCATCAATTAACTGGATCTAACTGGCATCTATGGATATAATTGACATCTATCAATTATTTCATCCAACAAAAGGAGAATATGCATTATTTTCAAGTTCACAAGAAACATTTACCAAGATAGACTATATGCTGAGCTATATAAAACACACCTTAACAAATTTAAAAGACTAGAAATCATATAAAGTATGCTTTCAGGCCACAATGGAATTAAACTAGAAATTAATAAGAGAAAGGTAGCTACAAACTCCCTAAAATACTTGGGGATTAAACACCACACTTCTAAATAACAGATGGGCCAAAGAGGAAGTCTCAAAAGAAATTGTTAACTATTTTGAACAAAATGAAAATAAAAATACAACTATCAAAATTTGTGGAATGAGCCAAAGCAGTGCTTGAAGGGAAATTGAATTGCATAGAAGAAAGCTCTAAAATCAATAATCTAAGCTTCTACCATAGGAAACTAAAAAAAGAAGAACAAATTAAACCCCAAAAGCAGAATAGAAATGATAAAAATTATAGCAGAATTCTATAAAATTGAAAACAAGAAATCAGTAGAGAAAATCAATGAAACCAAAAGTTGGTTCTTTGAAATGACCAATAAAATTGATGAACCTCTAGCCAGGTTAACTACATAAAACAGAGAGAAGACATAAATTACTAATATCAGCAATGAAAGAGGGGCTATCATTACTAATCCTGTTTACATTAAAAGGACAATAAAAAAATAACATGAACAACTCTATGCCCACAAATTTGACAACCTAGATGAAATGGGCAAATTTCTTGAAAGACAATCTACCAAAACTCACACAGAAATAGATAATCTGAATAGACCTAGATCTATTAAACAAATTGAATCAATAATTAATAACCTTCCAAAACAGAAAGCACAAGGCCTAAATGGGTTCACTAATAAATTCTATCAAACATTTGAGGGAGAAATTATGGCAATTCTCTATCATCTCTTCCAGGAAATAGAAGCGAGGAAAATACTTCCTAACTCATTTTATGAGGCCAGCATTACCCTAATGCCAAAACCAGACAAAGACATTACAAAAAAGGGAAACTATAGAGCAATACATCTTATGAAAGTAGATACAAAAATCTTCAACAAAATATTAGCAAATCAAATCCAACAATGTATAAAAAGAATTACACCATGAACAAGTGGAATTTATTCCTAATCTGTAGGGTGATGACAAGAAACTAGATGCTTTCCCACTAAGATCAGGGACAAGGCAAGGATGTCCAACCTCACCATTTCTATTCAACATTGTACTGGAATTTCTAGCTAATGCAATAAGGCAATTGAAAAAGAAATAAAAGGTAAATAAATTGGGAAGAAAGAAATAAAACTGTCTTTGTTCACAGATGACATAATTATCTATGTAAAAAACCTCAAAAGAATCAACAAAAAAACTTCTGGGGGCCGGCCGAGTGGCTCAGATGGTTAACAGCTTGCCCAAGAATGCGAGCTCTGAGCAACAGGGTCGCCGGTTCGATTTCCACATGGGTCAATGATGTTGCACCCCAAGCTGAGCTGCCACTGAGCTGCCAACATAATGGCTTAGTTGATAAGAGCACGTGCTCCTAACAATAAGGCTGCCAGTTTGGATGGTGGGCTATGCCCACTCTCAACTAAGACTGAACTGGGCACCTTGAGCTGAGCTGCCATCTGGGTAGCTCAGGGGATAGAGCTCGTGCTCTTAACAACAAGGCTGCTGATTTGACTCCTGCATGGGATGGTGGCTACGCCCACCTGCAACTAATTGGACTTAGCACCTTGAGCTGAGCAGCTCCACTGGACTTGGAGCTGAGCTAGCTGTGCCTCCACAACTAAGATGGAAGGACAACAACTTGGCTGTTCCCCTCCCCCAACTCCCCAATTCTGTTCCCCTCCCCCAACTTCCCAATAAAATCTTAAGAAAAAAACCTTCTGGAACTAATAAGTTACTATGGTAAGGTTGCACAATACAAAGTTAATATATAAAAGTCAATTGTTTCCTTTTATACCAGCAATGAACAATGAAATTTAAATTGTTTTAACTGAAATTAAAAACACAGTGCTATTTATATTGGCATCATTAAAAAATTGCTTAGCTATAAATCTAAAAAAATATGTACAATATCAATATGATAAAAACTACAAAACAGATGAAAGAAATACAAGATGATCTGAATAAATGAAGGGATATACCATGTTCACAGATAGGAAGACTCAATATTGCCAAGATGTTTGTTTTTCCCAAAGTGATCTATGGATTCAGTGCAATCCCAGTCAAAATCCCAGCCAGTTATCCTGTGGATATCAACAAATTGATTCCAAAGTTTATATAGAAAGGCAAACTACCCAGAATAGCCAACACAATATTGAAGAAGAACAAAGTTAGAGGACTGATAGGACTCAACTTCAAGATTTACAACGAAGCTAGAGTAATCAAGACAGTGTGGTATTGCTGAAAGGATAGAAAAATAGATTGATTGAACAAAATAGAGAGCCCAGGAATAAACCCATATATAGTTAACTGATGCATGAGCTGAAAACTTATGTTCATACAAACACCAGCACACAGATGTTTTTAGTAACTTTATTCATAATTGCCAAAATTTGGAAGCAACCAAGATGTCCCTCAGTAGGTGAATGGATAAATAAACTGTGGTACATCCAAATAGTCAGTGATAAAAAGAAATGAGTTATCAAGCCCTGAAAAGACATGGAGGAAACTTAAATGCATATAACTAAGTGAAAGAAGCTAGTCTGAAAAGGCTATATAATTCCAGTTACATAATTCTGGAAAAGGCAAAACTATGGAAACTAAAAAATATTATCAGTGGTTGTCAAGGATTAACACAGAAGGAGGGATGAATAGGCAGAGCACAGAGGATTTTTAAGGCAGCAAAACTATTCTGTATGATATTGTAATGGTTGGTACAAGTCATTATACTTTTTGTCCAAACCCATAGAATGTACAACACCAAGAGTGAACCATTATAGGGCTGGCATGTTGGTTAAGAGCTGGCTTGGGACGCCAGCTCTTAGCAGCAGGTCCGCGTTTGGATCCCACATGGGCCAGAGACACTGTGCCCTCTGCAGTTAAGATGGTGAACAAAGCTCAACCTGGAGCTGGGCTGCCATGAGTCCCCAGCAACGGTGTAGGCTGCAGTGGGGCTGGCTGGCAGCTGGTGTGCGCTTTAGTGAGTTGCCGTGAGCCGCCCCTGAGCAACCGTCCAATGGCCAGTGAGCAACTGCCTCAGCCAGGAAGAGTGCAATGATAATACCAACATGGGCCAGTGAAGCGACATCCCCCACAACTAGACTAAAAAACGAAAGGACAGCAACTTGTCTGTTCCCCTTCCCCGGTTCCCCAACACTGTTCTCCCCCAATTCCCCAATAAAATTTTTTTAAAAAAAGAGTGAACCATTATATAAACTATGGACTTTGGGTGATAATTATGTGTCAATGTAGGTTCACCAATTGGAAACAATATATATACACCACTCTGGTGTGGGATTGATAGTGGAGGAAGCTGTATGTAGAGGAAAGTAGGAGATATATAGGAACTCTCCCTACTTTCCTATTAATTTTTCCATAAACCTAAAACTGTTTTAAAAACTAGTCTTTTTTTTAATGGAACGCAGACTTTGAGTAACCAAGAGGGGCAAGAGAAGGAATGTGAAGGATATGTGTCATTTGTGGATGCCCAAAATACTTTTGAATTTTTTGAATACTGCTTTGAATACAGCAATCCCCAGTTTGAATCACAAGAACTACATTTCCCAGCCTGCTTTGCCATTTGGGAACATGTAACTTAGACTCTGCCAATCAAATGCAACCATATGAAACTGACCAGGAAATGAATTAGCTGAGGAAACCGGTGGGTCGTGAGATGTTCCTTTTACTGCACTGCAGAGGCTGCATGGTTATAGGTTGTATGGCAGCAGATTCCTGGCCATAGCAGAGAGAATGTGGTGTGGAGTCAGCAGCTCCCCTACAGGCCAGTTGTACTGTTCTGGAAATTGTTCCTGTCAACAATGTATGAAAGGCTTGTCTCATCCTCACTTTTCCCAGAATTGTGTCTGTTCATTTTTATTGCATGGGAGTAGATGACACTGTGGGGCTCAGAGTTGGGCCAGACAAGAATCTGTCTTTTCTTCCTCTCACTTTCAGAGAAAGACCCAACAAGCTCAGACCCTCTGGGCTATCGTAACTCAAAGTGAGGCCAAGGTCCCTGCTCTGAGCATGGCTGCAGTCAAAGGAATGAAGTCCCCGGTGGCAGATCCTGGGTTGAAGGGGATTCCTGTCGAGAGGTTCCAGGTTCTTAAACTAGCACCTTGGGGTCGCCAATTCCTCTTGGCCCCATCTCCTGATTGCTTTTTTCCTTTACTATTAAAATTAAAACTCCTTGTTTCAGAGAGATGTCTATCCATTTTGCTTCTCCACTTGGGAGGTTGCATGGTTTCGTTTTTGTTAAAAGACAAAAAGAAAAATCAAGTGGACTTAACAAAGAAAAAAGAAAAAAAAAAGCCAGACTACGGAATCAGAGGGTTGTGGGTTTGTATTCAAATCCACTGAAAATGACCTGTGTGATCTTGAGTAAGTCTCTTAACCTCTCTGAGCTTCACGTGGGAGCGAAGACGGTCATATCTGCTGAGAACCAAGCACAGTGCCTGGTACAAAGACCCACAATGGACATTCTTCTTTCTTTTCCTTTCTCTCTAGTTCTCAACACCAATCAATTCCTCCACGTTGTCCTGGAGTCACTACTATGGATGGCAGGGGCGGTGAGTTCTGTTCTTCCTATTGTCAGCTTCGCTGTGTGCCCTGCTGTTTGGTTCAGTGCTGCTGTCTGCACAGGATGCCTTGTGCAGATCGTGCACAGCCAGGACCAGGGGTTCTCCATGCACCAGCCGTAGTGGGCCAAAGGATCAGGCCTACTAGCTCTCCTGGCCCCTCCTTCTCAGCCCCCATTGGAAGCCCAGAGGGTCTTTGCAGAGAAGCCCTTCCCTGTGTCTGACCTGGCCAAGGGTCCCCTGTAGAGCCACTGAGGAACATGAAGCAAACTGCCTGGGCAGTGCATCGCAGCAGACGCTGAGATTTTATTTTTTTGTTGGCGCATATTTAATATTAGCTAGGAATTATACCTTAATTTAACATACTTTTTTCTTTTTAAAAATGAAGATCCTTGTGAGTTATAAAAAATGTTTTGGGGCATTGCAAAGTGGGCCATAGATCCAAGGACTGTATTTGCCTGAACAGGATCATCCTGACAGAGGTGGATCCTGTTCTGAGGGAGGAGGCAGGGCAGGCCCTTGACCTCCATCATGGGGCTACGGTCAGTAGGGTCACATGGCTGCTTGAGATTAATAGGGGACAAACTGCAGAGGGTGGAGCTGGACTAGTCTCCCCTCCGCAAGCCTGGCCTTCCCAAACCTGCTACATTAATGATGCTTTTTTGCTTCGACAAACAGAGCATCCCGCTAAGAAGGGCCTAAATAATCAGGGGTTGTTATTCCTACCCTAACAAGAAGTTGAACAGCAGCACAGTTCCAGGGCTATTTCAGTGTCTAAATGATGTCATCGGGGATCCAGGCACTGTCCGTCTCTTCCTTCTTCTACACTAAGTCTGTTCTCATGGTCGCCAAATTGCTGCCACTGCTCCAAATTTCACCTATAGGCACAACGGTGTCCACTGAAAAGGAAGAAAGTCTTTGCTTCGTGCATACCTTTTTTTTTTTCTTTTTGTCCCTTTTATCATGTTTCTCTTCAATCACACCCCTCTTACTCCGCCCCCCCGACTTAGCAATAACCACCATCTTGTCTCTAGCTTTATGATAACTTTTTCCTTGTTTTTCTTTATAACTTCACCATCTATGCCATCTATGTATGCATTCTTGAATAGACTTGTTTGTTTTATCTGTTTTTAAACTTTATATACATGAAATTATATTGTATATACTCTTTTGTATGTCATTTTTTGTCTCCCATTATTTGTAGGATTCATACATAATGTTGCATGTAGCAGTGGTTTGTTCTTTTTCATTTCATGGGAAGAATATAGCGCAACACATTTGCGCTCCTGATGGACACGTTGGTCCTTCTGGGGCCACTATGAACAATGCTCTTATGAACAATCCTGTGACTTTATGCATGTGCATTTCGCTAGTACACACACCCAGGACTAAAGTTCGTGGGTTGTAAGGTTTGTGTAGGGCCAACTCCAGTACTGATCTCCCTGGTGTGGCACAAGTCCCACTCCCATCAGCCTGGATGAGATTCCTGAGATCCACATCTTTGCCAACATTTAGTACTGATGAGACTGACCTTTCTGAAAATGTGAATCAGATCATCGTCACTCTCCTGCTTCAAGTCCATTGTACTTGGAATAGAATTTAAACATTTTACTGTGGGCCTCGAGGTCCCCCGCTCCCTCTCCACTCCGGTCTGTCACTACTGGAATAGAGCTTACCACCTACTGCTCTCCTGCCACACTGACCTTGTTTCTATTCCCAAAATTACTAAACTCAAATCAGGTAGGAATGGGACTAGATGAAGCTGAAGAAGGTGGCCAGGCCAGGCTCAGGAGCTGCACCAGGAATTCATGGAAATGTCTCCTACAAGACATTTAAGTAAGTTCATGGAACATGTTGCAATGATGTTGCTAACCTTATTTTGATATCAGAGGGATTATTCATTATGAATTTGTACCAACTGGACAAACAGTTAACCAAATTTCCTATTTGGAAGTGCTGAAAAGGCTGTGTGAAAAAGTTAGACGAGGAGATCAGCCAAGTGGCGCGTTGGTTAGAAGCTGGCTTGGAACGCCAGCAGCCTCGTTTCGGATCCCACATATGAGGGCCAGTGACACTGCCCTCTGCAGCTAAGATGGTGAACAGCAGCTCCACCTGGAGCTGGGCTGCTGTGAGTCCCCGGGACGGCATAGCTGCAGTCCCTGCCACAGTGGGCTGACATAGGCTACAGTGAGTGGGCAGCAGCTAGCGTGAGTGGCTGGCAGCCGGTATGAGCTGCCAAGTGCCACTGTGAGCGGCTGGCCAGAGGCCAGTGACTGATTTGCCTCACCCAAGAAGAACACAATGATAATACCAACATGGGCTAGTGAAGCAACGTCCTTCCCAACTAGACAGAAGAACAAAAGGACAGCAACTTATCTGTTCCCCTTCCCTGGTTCCCCAATGCTGTTCCCCTCCCCCAATTCCCCAATAAAATTTTTTTTTTTAAAAAGTTAGATGACCTGAACTTTTTGCCAACAATTCATGGCTCTTGCATCACGACAATGCACCAGCTCACAGGGCACTGTGTGTGAGGAAGTTTTTAGCTAGTAAACAAATAACTGTATTGGATCACCCTCCCTACTCAACTCATCTGGCCCCCAATTACTTCTTTCTTTACCCAAGATAAAGGAAACATTGAAAGGAAGACATATTGATGACATTCAGGACATCAAGGGTAATACGACGACAGCTCTGATGGCCTTTCCAGAAAAAGAGTTCCAAAATTGCCCTGAAGGGTGAACTAGGTGCTGATATTGGTGCATAGCTTCCCAAGGGGAGTACTTCGAAGGTGGCTAGAGTGATATTCAGCAATGAGATATGCAGCACTTTTTCTAGGATTAGTTTTGAACTTCATTGTCTGACCTTGTATGCAAATGTTCCCATGGACAGACACTCCCCTCCACCCATCAGCAAGTCGCATATCTTTATGCCCTTGAAGCATGGGTGTCCCTGACCTGGTTTCTATGAATTTTCCTTGCATCACGACCGGTAAACCTAAGTTAACCATGTTACCAGTAACAGAGACCAGATCCACCTCTAATGCTGGAAGAAAATGTACTGCTCAAAGAAGAGCAACAGGGAATAATTGAGCATATTGATGAAGCCAGAGTGAAAAAGAGAGAACAAACAAACACACCAGTGAGGACATTTTGAAAGCAAAACCACACCTTAACGAACTCCACCAGCCATTCTTTCAGAACATGTCAGAATCAATTGCCAAAATCCCAGGTTTCCAGGAAACAACATTTGTCAGCCCTCTATGAGGTCCACATTGCCTGGGGAGGAAAATGAAGAGTTTGCTTTTTTTTTAACCAGAGTTGAAGTGATAATTTTTCTTTTTTTTTTTTGAAGTGACAAATATTAAACCAGGTTACTAAATATATTTGTATCTTGAAGAGAACCCTGACTTGGAAATGGAGTCCTCTCCACAAGGTCTCATCTAAGAAAGGTGAGCCATCCTCAATGGCAACTGAAATTAGTGGAAATCTGGGAGGAACTTGGCCAAATAGCCATCGGGGTCTGGGAGAGCCAGCAGGAAGGGGCAGCAGGAAGCAGCAGCTTCTTTGCTTGGTGTCCTGACCATACTGAAGCAGGTGCATGTGAGTGAGGCCAGGCCATCAATGATGGCGCCTGGCCAAAGCCCCTGCAGACCTGATACAGAAGGGATGGCAGATTGCATGTCCTAAATATGGCCACACTAGTCTCTCTCATCTCATAGGCCCTCCCTCAATGTGGTCTTGCCACTCCCCCTTGAATCTCGGCAAGCCTGGAGTGCTTCTACCAATAGAGGATGGAGGAAGTGACGCTGACTCTCCAAAGTTTAGTCAGAAAAAGCTATGTAGTTTCTGCCTGGCTTTCTTGGGATGCTCACACTAGAGGAAGCCAGTTAGTGTGTAACAAATCAACTGCACAGAGACTGTCCTGCTAGAAAGGCCATGTGGAGCAGCCGACAGCAGTCAGCATCAGTTGCCAGGCACGCGAGTGTGCCATCTTGGAAGGCCAGCCCAGTCGTGCCTTCAGATGACCGCCTTTCCAGCTGGCAGCGGCCTCAACCAGTGGGAGGCCCCAAGTGAGAGCTGCCCATCAGAACCCTCCCCAATTCCTGAACCATAAAATGGAAGCAAAATATAATAGTTGTTTGAAGCGGCCCTACCTGAGGGTAGTTTGTTATGCAGCAGCAATAATCAGAACCAGGAGAGAAGGGAAAGTAGGAGTGGAGGGGGAGAGGTTGGGAGAAGGGGGGAGTGTTGGCCATGGCAGCTTGGAGGACTTTGAAAAAGGTGGAGACAAAGATGAAGGGAGGAGGAGCAAAAGAGGAAGATAGATGAAACATTGATGGGGTCCAGCCCTCCTTTTCTGATGAGCTTTTCTCATTTTCTCCAGGCCCTGGTAGCAAGGGGGTGATATGGTCTTTTTCTTATATTTCATAACCTGGAGCTCCTGAAATCTCCCTTCTGGCCTCGTTACACCTTGATACACAATTTATTTGGGGAAAAGAGAGATGTTTTCTGTTTCAATTCCCTTTTTATCTCTTCCTTTCTCAACAAAACCTTTACAGAATCTATGCACCACTGTGCTCCACAGGAAAGAGATAACCGCCCATGTTTCTGGCCTGCTGGCCCTCTCTGTGGGGAGGCCCGCAGAACACCTGCCTTCTTCTTTCTTTTGCTGCATCTGCATCTATGGGAACGTGGACAACAAGCAAATACCAACACATAGATCTCTACTCTGTCTGTGTAAAACAAAAAAAGCAGAATTTAGAAAGCTTAAGAAAGCGTGCTTTGAAATGTTTGGGAGGGTTAAGTGGGCATTTTGACAATATGGCTTCCCCTTGGGTGACGCATACTGGATGCTCTTACCACTTAAACTGTCACTTTAAAATTAAACCCTCTCCCAATGATGACTGGAGCCTGCCACTCAGAGAATCAGCAGAACATAAAGGATCTTATTTGGAAATGACATTCTGTATTGTAATTTTTGTTCTGTTTTATTTTTACATTTTCTTTTTATGACATGACTTTAAAATATTGCAGCCAAAAAAAAAGTGGGGATGGGGAGAATTGAGGCAAGACCGGCAACATGGTGATTATTACTTAAGCTGGGTGATGGGTCCATGGGGGTTCATTGTACCATTCGCTCTACTTTTACGAATGCTTAAAAATTTTCCCTTATAAAAGTTTTTTGTTTTTCTTTTTGTTTCACTGGAAAAGAAAAAAGATGTCAGATTTTAAATGTTAAAATGTGCCAGTTGCCTTGTTACAATAAAACCAAACGTGTACACAGAGATTTTGAGACCTCTGTGTCTCTCAGAACATATTATACTTCAGACCTTCCCATTTTGGTTCACTCAATAAATACATTGGCCGAGTGGCGCATTGGTTAAAAGCTGGTTTTGGGAAGCCAGCGGCCCTGGTTCAGATCCCACTGTGTGAGGGCCAGTGACACTGCCCTCTACAGCTAACAACAGCTCCACTTGGAGCTGGGCTGTGTGAGCCCCAGCGACAGTGTAGGCTGCAGCCCCTGCTGCAGTGGGCTGCCATAGGCTACAGTGAGTGGCCGGCAGCCAGTGTGAGCTGCCAATAGCCACGGTGATCGACCATCCAAAGGCTGACAACCAATCTGCCTCATCCAGGAAGAGCACAATGACGATACCAACATGGGCCAGTGAAGCAACGTCCTCCGCAACTAGACTGAAGAACAAAGATAGCAACTTGTCTGTTCCCCTTCCCAAGTTCCCCAATGCTATTCCCCTCCCCCCAACCCCCCAATAAAATCTTAAAATAAATAAATAAATACATTGTCAACCTCAGTGTCTCTAAGTCTCACACAGTTCTGCCCTGTGTACATCGCGGGGCCAGATGGACTGATCTAATCCAACATCTCAGTCGTTGTAGTTCACCAGCAAGCATGTCATCAATGCACACAGCCTGGGGATGCCATGTTGCTCAACATTTAGTTTTGCATTTTTATCTCTAATTGTTTGTTTTAACGAAGGGGTCACCACATCCACTCTGATGCTAAGATCTGCCACCACCAGATGGATCTTAGGTGCTCTAATGCCCAGGGACAATCAGGGTGTTTGTTGACAGGTCTTCCCCTGTAAACCATGTCCAAGGAGATAAAAGAGGCACTCAGAGTCAGTGTTTGTAAGAAGAATTTAGGAAGAGAGCAATTTTTCTCCTTATTTAGGTGCCAGCTAACAAGCAAAAAGCAAAGTAAATGGAACTCTCTGTGACCTTAGCCTCTGACCTAGCTGAGGAGATGACCCTGCTTGGTCTGCTAAATGCCATTGTGCATACAAGAAACATTTTAAGAAAGACGCCACTAAGAGCATGAGCTTTGCAAGCTGTAAAATTGAGTAGCTGAAGTTCAATGTTACTTATGTTTTTAGACATATATTTTAACACCAGTTGGTTGAAGACTGATATGAGCTTAGTTGTATCTCCTCAAAATTCATGTTGCTATCTTAACCCCCAGTACCTGAGAATGTGACTGTATTTGGAGAAAGAGCCTTTAAAGAGGTCGGTAATTTAAAATAAGATCCTTAGGGCTGACCGAGTGGTGCGGTGGTTAAGTACTGTCTTGGGACACCAGTGGCTCCGGTTCGGATCCCACATATGAGGGTTGGTGACACTGCCCTCAAAAAAAAAAAAAAGTCTAAAATAAAATAAGGTCCTTAGAGTGGGCCCCAATCCAATATGACTGGTGTCCTCATAAGAAGAGGATATTAGGGTCCGGCCGAGTAGCGTGGTGGTTAAGCGCTGGCTTGGGACGCCAGTGGCCCTGGTTCGGGTCCCACATATGAGGGCCAGTCACACTGCCCTCAAAAAAAAAAAAAAAAAAGGAAGACGAGGAGATTAGGACACAGAAATGCACAGAAAGGAACACCACAGGAGGACACCAGGAGAAGGCAGCTATCTGCAAGCCAAGGAGAGAGGCCTCAGAAAGAATGAACCCTGCCCACACCTTGACCTTGGACTTCCTCCAGAACTGTAAGGAAATAAATTTCTGTTGTTATGGCAGCCCTGGCTGACTAACACAAAGGCAAAGCCTTTTGATGTAAAAAACTTAATTAACATGGATTATATCAAGTACTAAATATATTTTTTCTAGTAATCTGTTGATGTAACCAATTGTGTTGATTAATTTCTTGAACCATGTTTGCATTCCTGAGATAAACCCTACATGCTAATAGTGAACTGTTTTTTATATATTGCTAAATTCTATTTGTTGATATTTAGAAATTATGCATCTCTACATACACGTGAAATTGGTATATGTTTTCCGTTTTTTTTTTTTTTTTTTTGAGGGCAGTGTCACTGACCCTCATATGTGGGACCCGAACCGGGACCGCTGGCTTCCCAAGCCAGTGCTTAGCCGCCGCGCCACTCTGCTGGCGCTTATGTTTTCTGTTTTGATACCATATCAAAGTTTGCTATTTAAGTTACCATGACTTCATATAATAAATTGGCGTGCTGGTCATCATTTTCTTTGCGTTGGAGTTACTGAAATTATTATAACTGGAAGTAACTGAAATTATGTGTTATTTAAAGCATAAATAAAGATAGTTCATGAAACCAAAAACAGGAGTAGTCCATCAAGAGGCAAAATAATTACAAAACCTCTTAAACGGATAGAATGGAATTTCTCTACATGAGTCAGGAATTTTGGAAATAAAGGAATAATGCCAATAAGAAAATAAAGATAAAAATAAAAAGACAACCAGTGCACTCTTGCTTTAGTCTTTGTACTTTCTGTTCCCTGCACTTGGGATGCTCTTCCTGCATTTAAGTCTGGATCATCCATGTCACTGGACTCAGCTCTCAGTCGCCAGCCCTGGAAGCATCCCCTCTCCACCCAGGCCAGACTATGCACTCCCACCGCTGCAAATCACTGGATGGCATTCTGGGGTTTTCCCATATCCCTTATCACTGTCTGAATTACAGTTATTTATATACAGACAGTGCCAAAAAATGTATACACATTTTAAGAAAGGAAAAAAAACTGTATTAAAATTATGCTGATGGTAACCACTTTGAGCACCTCTTGTAATTGCAGAAGTCAAACGTGACTTGTGTTAATCTTTTGTTATCGGTATCTATTGAGTATTACAATTTTAATACAGTTTTTTTCCTTTCTTAAAATGTGTATATACATTTTTTTGGCATCCTCTGTATTTATTTAACTTTTTCTGTCTCCATGACACCAAGGATCTAGCCCGCCTTGTGCACTGTTGAAATCCCAGCAGCTAGACAAGCAACAAGTTGGCTCTCAATAGTTATTTGTTTAATGAACAAACCAGGCCAGTCTTACTTTCTAAGGCTGTGCTGTGCCACTCAGTGGCCACTAGCTGTATGCAGCTACTTACATTTAGATTAATTAAAGTTAAATTTATTTTTTTTTAAAAACTGGCCACAATTCAAGTGACCAAAAAAGTCTGGGACACACGTGCTTGGGTGGCCAGCATATTGGACAGCACAGACATAGAACAATTCCATCACTGCAGAAACTTCTACTGGGCAGCACTGCACTCGTGTGGGAGTCTTGGCAGCAGACCCTCCCTGAGTCAGGCGAGAGCAGAGAGATAGAGTACACTGTTACTAACACCAGGAACCATCATCACCCCCTTTCACCGAGCACTTGCTGTATGCTGGGGTCAGAGTTAGACAGGTGAGAAATAGTATCACTGTCCAATCCAACAACTCTGCAGGGCAGCTAATATCATCCCTATTAACTATAAGGAAACTGAGTCTTCAGGGGTATAGGGTCCTAGCAAGTGACCAAGGGAAAGGGAGAGTCTTGGCTCAGGGGCTGGCAGGAGTTAGAGAGAGGCATCAGGGGCGCAGCCATGGTGGCTAGATCTCAGGGAAGAACAATGGCCCCTATAGGGGTCAGGGGTCACAAGCACCTGATGGGGAACCAGGAACTGCACTCTTTAGTTCGGGTACTTGACAAGGGAAGCGGGCCTCACATAAGTGTGCCCACAGCTGCCCAGGGCTCTCCCACCCACTGGGTACCAGGCCTGAGGTCATGAGACCAATGACAGCCCCGATGCTGGAGGAGGTGTGATCCTGATCCATGCTCTGGCCAGGCCCAGACTGGGTCCAGTGTCCCCTCCCCGCTGTGGGGAGACCTTGGTGACCCTGACTGCACAGTAAGGGCTGAGGAACACTAAAGAAAGGAGAATAGCCAGTGTGCCAGGGCACCTCTGAGACCCTAATGCCTGGGCCATTCATTCCTGGCCTGCTCCCGGCTTCGTGATTGGTTTGTAAAGTGCCTGGAGCGAGCTGCCTTCTGAGAGCAGAGCAGGGAGGGTGCCTGGGTTCCACAGGCCTCCATCTGATGTGGAGCCACCCTGCTCTACACACTCGGGGTTGTCATCTGAAGCAACCAAGAGGCTGGAGGAACAAGAATGACACAACCACACAAGTACACATATCAGCCTTCAGAGGTATCCACAGTCTGTTACCAGAGCTCCGGATTCTGACTGCAGGCACCGCCCTCTTCCAGAGGGGTGGCAGGGGAGTGGTTCTCACCTCTTCTCCCGGGCCCTGGGAAGCAATGCAGAGAGGCCAGACTATCAAGGGACTGCAAATCTGCCTAAGGTGTTACACATCTGTTTTTAGAACAAGAACATCACATTAGCCTGAACCAGTGGCCGGAGATGGAGAGCATACTAAGCAAAGGAGACTACCTTCTGCCTTAGAGCTTCGGGTCTGATGCCTTGTATGGAGGCCACATTTGCACAGCACAGCTACCTGCCCGCCTCAGCTTTATGAAGCTGCTCTCTGCCCAACACTGTCAGGCGCTTTGCATGTGTGAAGTCACAGAGTGCTCACAAAAGACTGCAGCAGGTGGCATTGTCCCTGCTTTGCAGATGGTAAAAGGGGCTCCAGCTTCTGGGTTAGGCTGAGAGGGAGCCCTGGGCTCCCGATTCCAGGACTCAGGATCCTGCATCTGCAGCTCTTTGCTGAGGCTTTCCCTCACCTCTGAGTCTGCTGTACCAGTGCGGGGCAGGTGCAAATGCTGGGGGATGCACAGCCCCTGGGGGCTGCCCTTCAGCAGTGACTGACAGGACACGGTGCATAAACACCAGACAGCCTCATCCCGGCTTCTACACTGTCTCCCGGAGGTCCCCACTGGATTCGGCTCAGCTGCCACAGTGGAGACTTGACAACATCCCTCGGTTGGCTGCCTTCTGTTCCCTGCCTTGCTTCTCGGCACCCCTTCCTGGGTTTCTAAGACAACTTGCACTTGAATCCTTGTCTCAGGGCCTGCTTTGGAGGAAACTCAAACTAAGCAGAGAGAAAGGACAAAGCTGGAAACTGCTGGAGGTGCTTGAGGCCACCTCATCATATGGCCTGGATGAAGGGGGTCCAGGGATGGGGACCCTGGCTCAAGCAGGCTGGAGGTGATGTCCCAGTTGGCTGGTCATTGGGATATGACCCTAGCAGCAGAGTCTCCAAGGAAGCTGCTCTATGCAATAGAAAAGAGGGAAAGAAATGATCAATATAGGAATAAAAAGGGTGATATACATTCAAACAGAAACTACACTAGTAAATATATGTAATCATTTCAAAAGTTGGCCTCCAACACCTGAAGCCCAAATAACTTTGGAGGCAAATTTTCTCAAAACATGAAGGACCAGAAAGAAAATATATGCTTTTTACAAAAATGTCTCAGAGGATTAAAAAACAATGAAATCTATCTATTTCATTTTATGAGGCCAATATAAACTTGCTAACAAAACCAGGCAAGGATAATTTTTAAAAAAAGTAGATTATACACTTATGAACATGTATTTTAAAATCTTAAATAAAATACCATCAAATTTGGTTACCAGATGGGTGGAGGGTTGGGGATATGGGTGAGAAAGGTAAAGGGAGTAAGAAGTACAAAATAGTAGTTACAAAATAGTTGTGGGGATGTAAAGTACAGCATAGGGAATATAGTCAATAATATTATAATAACTATGCACAGTTTCAGATGGATAATAGATTTATTGGAGTGATTGCTGTGAAGTTTATAAATGTCTAATCACTATGTTGTTTTGTACATCTGAAACTAACATAATATTATATGTCAATAGTAACAAAAGATAAATTAAAAAAAATTTTTTAAAGAGCTTAAGTTAAAATTTAGCAGCTTGATAGAAAAACCAGTAAGCATAAAAGAGAGTTGTGTTATTTGTTTATCTTATCTAAGATTTCCTCTTATCTAAGATAAGATAAGATTTCCTCTTACCTAAGAATATCCAACGCAGCTCCATCAGCTTCTATTCTTCTATTCTAGAGCATTCTAGAACTACAATGTGCTATTAATAATCATTACATATAGGCAAATATATTAACAGAAATCAGAGGCTCACAGTCTAGCACATATAATACAGTCAGGATAAATATAGAAGAGAGAGGTAAGCATGCCAATTTTCTTGCTTAATAATCGTGTTTTCATCAATTTTTTCCCTGCAGAGAGTTACATGTAGCAAAATAAAATGAGCATCTGAAGTTTCTATATACCAACTCATTCATAATTGACGTTTCAATTATGAATGAAAGAACATTTATTTAGACATATTTCTTGTCATTTGTCTCAGAATACTTTCCCCACCTATTCTCTTAATCTATATTTTATAATTTCCCACCTAACTGGAAATAAAGTAAACAACTAAAATAAATTTTAAACATTGGGCTGGCCGAGTGGTGCGTTGGTTAAGAACTGGTTTGGAAGCACGAGCTCTGAGCAATAGGGCCCCTGTTTGGATCCCACATGAGGGTCTGTGACGCTGTGCCCTCTACAGCTAAAATGGTGAACAACAGCTTGACCTGGAGCTGGGCTGCTGTGAGTCCCAGACAGTGACAGCATAGGCTGCAGTGGGGCTGCAGTGGGCTGCCATGAGCTATGGTGAGTGGCCTGCAGACAGCATGAGTGGCCAGCAGCTGGCTAGAGCTGCAGTGAGCTGCAGTGAGTGGTCGCCCACAGGCCAGAAACCAGTGTGCCTCACCCGGAAAGAGCGCAATGGTAATACCAACATGGGTCAGCAAAGCAATGTCCTCCACAACTAGACTGAAGAACAAAAGGACAGCAACTTGCCTGTTCCCCTTCCCCGATTCCCCAACGCTGTTCCCCTCCCCCAATTACCCAATTTAAAAAAAAAAAAAATCAAATTTAATTTAGTAGTGAAAAAATATGTATAATCATAATTGCTAGCAAGGTGGGGCTTATCTCATTAATAATACATAAATCTATTAATGTAATATACCACATTATAAGATTAAAGGAGGAAAAGGGCATATGGTCATCTCAGTAGCTATAGGAAAAGTGCTCAATAAAATTCTGTTCTCAGGCCGGCTGAGTGTCACGGTGGTTAAGTGCTGGCTTGGGAAGCCAGCGGTCCCGGTTCGGATCCCACATATGAGGGCCAGTGACACGGCCCTCTACAGCTAACAACAGCTCCACCTGGAGCTGGGCTGTGCGAGCCCGGGCGACGGTGTAGGCTGCAGCCCCTGCTGCAGTGGGCTGCCATAGGCTACAGTGAGTGGCCGGCAGCCAGCATGAGCGGCTGGCAGCCAGTGTGAGCTGCCAATAGCCACGGTGAGTGACCATCCAGAGGCCGGCGACCAATCTGCCTCATCTGGGAAGAGCCCAATGGCGATACCAACATGGGCCAGTAAAGCAACGTCCTCCGCAACTAAACTGAAGAACAAAAAGACAGCAACTTGTCTGTTCCCCTTCCCCAATTCTCCAACGCTGTCCCCTTTCACCAATTCCCCAATAAATAAATAAACAAACAAATAAATAAATAAATATTAAAAAATGATCACTTCCAATTGAACTAAAGACTTAGATGTGAAAAGCAAAACTTTTAAAAGTTTACAGGAAAATATCCTTTATGACCTTGAGATAGAGAAGGATTTTTTAGAAAGGACACCAGGGCCGGCCGAATGGCGCAGCAGTTAAGCGCTGGCTTGGGAAGACAGCGGCCCCAGTTCGGCTCCCACTTATGAGGGCCAGTGACACTGCCCTCAAAAAAAAAAAAAAAAAAAAAAAAAAATAGAAAGGACACCAAAAGTATCAACCATAAAGAAAAAAAGACTAATACATTCAATCACAATGCAATTATGAATTTCTATCAACAAAATATATATTTAAATTGTTAAAAGACAATCCATATGCTGAGAAGATATTTGCTACCATACAAGGAATTATAATCCAGAACAGGTTGGGGGGGTGGTGAATCAAGAAGAAAACGACATAGAACACATTAGAAAGAAACAAAAAAGAATATGAAGAAGCAAGTCACAGGAAAAACCCAAATGACTAACAAACGTATGAATTAACCTCAGTGGTGATCAGGGAAATTATAAAACAAAACAATAAGGTACCATTTTACATTCATCAGCTAAGCAGAAGTTAAAGTCTAATACCAACTGTTGATGGAGATGTAGAGAAATTAGATTCTCACACACTGTTGGTAGAGTGTCAATTGGGATAAGCCCTTGGAAAACAAAGTGAAAATGCTCACACTCTGTCCCACTTATTTCATTTAGTATTCTAGGTAAACATCCTAGAGAGAAATCTCAGCACCTGTGCTCCAGGACACATTTATAGAATGTTTGTTGCAATATTGTTTAAAACAGAAGAAAAAAACAGACACAAAGTAAATGTTCCCCTGCAGGATAAACAAATTAAAGTATAATTCATGATAGATATGATGTAGCAGTTAAAAATGAATGAACAAGAGCTACATGTATCATTATTATACACATAATGTCAACTTGTATAAATCTCGAAAGTATTAAATCGTGAGCAAAAAAGCAAGTTGCAGAAGGATACATATACTAAGATCCCACTTATATAAAATGTTTTTTGGTTCAATTTTTTTAGCCTCATTTACTGATATATGATTTGCATAACAGTAAAATTTACTCTTCTGATTTGAGTTTTTTTTTTGTTTTTTTTTGAGGGCAGTGTCACTGGCCCTCATATGTTGGACCGAAACGGGGCCACTGGCTTCCCAAGCCAGCGCTTAACCACCACGCCACTCGGCTGGCCAAAATTTATTCTTCTTAGTGTACAGTGTGGCAAATGTGTGGTCACCATCAAAATTAAGATATAAAACAATTTCATCACTTACCCCCTTAAAAAAAATTCCTTAGTGCTTTTTTTTTTTTTTTTAAGATTTTATTGGGGGAGGGGAACAGCATTGGGGAGTCAGGGAAGGGGAATAGACAAGTTGCTGTCCTTTTGTTCTTCAATCTAGTTGCGGAGGACGTTGCTTCACTGTCCCATGTTGGTATCATCATTGCGTTCTTTCTGGATAAGGCAGATCCGTCGCCAGCCTCTGGATGGTTGCTCACCACGACTATTGGCAGCTTGCGCTGGCTGCCAGCCCCTCACACTGGCTGCTGGCCACTCACTGTAGCCTATGGCAGCCCACTGCAGCAGGGGCTGCAGCCTACACCGTCGCCCGGGCTCGCACAGCCCAGCTCCAGGTGGAGCTGTTGTTAGCTGTAGAGGGCAGTGTCACTGGCCCTCATATGTGGGATCCAAACTGGGGCCGCTGGCATCCCAAGCCAGCTCTTAACCAATGCGACACTCGGCAGGCCCCCTAGTGCTTCCTTGTAGGCACTAAATCCCTTTCTCCACTCCCAACTCCTGTAATCATACCATATGCAGCCTTTTGAGTGTGGCTTCTTCCACTTATCATAATGCATTTGAGATTCATCCATGTTATTGAGTGTATGTACAGGTTTTTTTTTTAACTGATAAATAGTATTCCATTATATGAATGTACCAATTTATTTATACATTCACTACTTAAAGTGTGTTTGGGTTGTTTCCAGTTTAAGGCAATTATGAATAAATGTGTTGTAAGCATTTATGGACTGGTTTTTTGTGACTATAAATTTTCATTTCTCCTGGGTAAGTACCAGGGAGCAGGATTGCTGGGTCTTATGGTAAGTGTATGTTTGCTTTTATAAGGAATTGTCAAACCATTTTCCAAATTTTCTGTACAATTTTATATGAGAGTTCTAGTTGCTCTGCATCTTCACCAGCACTTAGTGTTGCCATCATTGTAATAGGTGTCTAGTGGTATCTCATTGTGGTTTTAATTTGCATTTCTCTAATAGCTAATGATGATGCATGCCCTGTCATGTGTTTATCTGCTATCCATATATCTTCTTGGCTGCAGAGTTTGTTCAAATCTTTTGACAATTTTTAATTGGGTTATTTGTTTTCCTACTGTTGAGTTTTGAGGATTCTTTGTATTCTGGATACAAGTTTTTCATCACAAATGTTTTGCAATATTTTTTCCCAGTCTGTGGCTTGTCTTTCCATTTTATGAGTGTCTTTTGAAAACCTGATCTTTACAATTTGTTTTTTTTATTATTATTATTTTTTAGCTGAGCCATCCTGCCACCTGTTGGCAGCTCAACAGCAGCTCAGCTCGGGCTGGGCATCGAACTGCCGTTGCTCAGAGTTCAGCTCACACTCTTGTGCAAGCTCTTAACCAACTGAGCTAGTCGGCCGGCCCTCTTCTACTCTTTTTCTGACTTCTTTGATTTTAATTGAGCATTCCCTTTTTCTTCTCTTTTTGTATATCAATTATACTTCTTTTTAAGCCTGCCCTTGAATTTTAAATCCCAGCATCTCTGCCATATATAAGCCTGGTTCTGATGCCTGCTGTCTTTTCAAACTGTGATCTTGTTTTTCAGGATGTGTTGTAATTTAGAGGGTAGTAGGTTAAAGGAATTGAGGTATACAGGTTTCTGGTATGAGGTTTAAAGCTTATCTGGCTGGCAGTTAGGCTCTGTTTACTGTTTGCTGTAGCTGTAGTTGTCAGAGGCTATGATTTTCTCTGAGGTCCTTATTTTTGTCTCCCCATGGTTTTTGAGATTCCCTAGATATATCTCTTTAAATATGACATGGGGTGTACAGTTCTTTCCGTTGTACTCCCCTGTTATTGCAGGAGTCCTATTGATGTGGTGGTAAGGAGTGTGTATGCGTGGGGGGGAGAAGCGTTCTATAGTCCTGTGACTATGTCTCAGTGTTTCAGTGAGCCTGGGCCCTGGGCTGTGACCTGCAGAGGCACCTCTCAGTCCCTCCCCCTCTCCTCCTTAGTTGAGACAGAAAGACTAGAGGGGGCTGGCATTGGGTATTTCCCTCCGCAGAGACCGATTAAGTTCTGGTAAACCCTAGTCAGTTAGGCTGTGGTAAAATAGTTTCTCCAGAGGGCCGTGGCCCTTGTTAAGTAGAACAGGATGCGCTGGGCTCATTTCAAAATGCCCACTTTCTCCCTCCCCGTGTTGGACACATGAGGCTTGAGGATTTCTCCACTCTTCATTGTGAGAACCTGGTTGAACTCCTGGTGGTAAAACTTACAAAAATGTGGGGGCCCTCCTAAGCCTGGCCACTCGAGTTTTTCACTTTCGGACTTGCACATGCTGAGCCTACAGCCATTCAGCAGCTACAGTTCAGGCTTTGCAACTCTGGCCCTGGTTCATGAGATTTCTGCTCCTGGGCTTCTGGTCTGGAGGCAGTGACTCTGCATTCGCCAAATTCTCCAAATTGGGGTGCAGCGGTTTGCTCTGAGACCTCACTTCTCTGAGGGATCTAAGAAGAGTCTATTTTCTTGTTATATGAATGGGAATGATGACCTCCAAGTTTCTTAAATGCCAGGGGGGAAGCTGGTCTTCATGTCCTTCTGTAGTCTTCTCCTCACTGAGTCATGGCTGGCCTGTGTGACAAATAGAATACTGGGAAAGTGACAGTGGTGTAACTTCTGAGGCCTGTTCAATAAAGAACATTGGCATTTTCATGTTGTTCTCTCTTGGATACTTACTCTGGGTGAAGCCAGCTGACATGTTGTGGGGGCTCAGAAAGAGCCACCCCAAGATGTGCCTCAGTGGCATGCGGATTATTTTGAACTAAAAGCAATTTTAGCTTTAGGCTCAAGAGAAACTCCTGCCCCTCCCTTGACTACTGGAAGAACTTGAATTAGGGGCCTTGCCCATACTGAGAGATTATCAGAGATCATCTCTCTCTTTTTTTTTTTTTTTTTTGAGGGCAGTGTCACTGGCCCTCATATGTGGGACCGAACCAGGGCCGCTGGCATCCCAAGCCAGCACTTAACCACCCTGCCACCTGGCCGGCCCTAGAGATAATCTCTTTTTGACCCACCTATGTGGCAGGGCAAACTTCTATTTACTAAAACTCTGATCTTATCATTATGCAGTGACCCTTGGAAGCCCCCAAGGCAATTTACCTCATCCCTAGCTCAGAATGTCATATACATCCATGTTCCCTTTCTGTCTCTGACCCTCTAATGTGTGTGGGGTCTCTGACTCTCATGTGTATGGGGTTCCTATACATATACATGCATGCATTACACTTGGTTAGTTGCTCTTGCTAATCTGCCTCATGTCTATTTGATTCTTAGCCCAGCCAGAAGAACCTTGAGGGTAGAGGAAAGTGTGTTCCTCCCCCAAAGTATCATGAAGACACTCAGACTGTCCTGTGGGCAGGTCCATGGAGAGAGGAGCCAAGCCCTTTCCCAGCTTGCCAGGCAGGCCTTCCTGCCCTAGCCATGCTTTCCCAGTGATGACAGCCCAGTCAACAACTTGATTGCCACTTCATGCCAGAAACTCCCACCTAAGCCATTTTCAAATTCTTCTCCGATGGAAACTATGAGAGATAATCAATGTTTATTGTTGGTTAAGCCCCCAAATTGTAGGGTACTTTGTTCCCAGTGATAGATAAGTAGTACAGACGAATACAAACTTCTTACTCAGGATAA
Source organism: Aselliscus stoliczkanus (assembly GCA_033961575.1). Taxonomy (NCBI): domain Eukaryota; kingdom Metazoa; phylum Chordata; class Mammalia; order Chiroptera; family Hipposideridae; genus Aselliscus; species Aselliscus stoliczkanus. The sequence continues at coordinate 15,225,389 of CM066728.1, read as the reverse complement.
GAGTACCCTGCACACAACCCCCTTACAGATGCTTCGGCTGCCTCAACACAAATGCTTCCAGAAACACTAAGTCTGCAGCTCATGAAATTTCTGGGTAGGAATTTGGAAATGTACATCACTGGTCCGTCCTCTTTATGGAAGGGCTAGAAGACTTCTTAGTGTCTGCTTTTGTTGTCCACTTGAATTTAAGTGATGTTGGTGAAGCCCAACGCAAGGACATGAAATAGCTACTCAAGCAGCTCACCACCAAAGGTCAGCTCAAGCTGGGCAGCTAGGGCTTGCTTGGTGCCGTGGAGGTGTCCGTAACAGATGGAGGAATACCCTTTGGGTAATGGGAGAGGGTCTTTCAGGTCTTGAAGTTTCTTTTGGTTTATCATGCAGATAAACAGCCCGCTGAGCATCACTCTAGGGTCAGTCTATAAGAGATACAGGAAGACAGTTCACTGAAAGGGAAACCTTTGCTACTGCAGAAAGCATCCGTCTGCATGATGGACAGCTTCAAAAGGACACAAGTGTCCTGTCACTAAACTTTCAAACACAGGCCTATCAATCACTTAGCAGGAATTATATAGGAGGAATTCCGACACTGACTGATTTTGAAGGTGCTTAGAAATTTAATTCTATGATGACTCTTAACAAAGTTGACTGCAAAATAAGTTTCTGTAAATCAAATTATGTCTCCTTATTAAATTCTACATAATTCTGAAGTCAGATTTAGGGTCCCACAAAAGAAGCTGTCCAGTAAGACCAAGTGGAAACGCTTATAGCAGACCCACCACACGCTATATTGAAAGGCACATATATTGGCATATATATTGAAAGCCATTCTGACTCCATCTGTCCCTTCTCTTATGGGCTTCCTTTTTTCTCTTGTTTCTCCACATTCTTAGATCTTGGGAAGCCTGTGCTTGGCAGTGACCTAATTCCTCCACTAATATCTGGCAAATTGTGGCCTGGGGGCCAAGCCCAGATCATTGCCTGTTTTGTAAATAAAGTGTTGTGGGGCACAGCCTTGCTCATTTACACTTCAATAGCAGAGTTGAATAATCTGACAGAAACCATATGGCCCATAAAACCCAAGATATTTACTATTCTGCCTTTTACAGAAAATGCTTGCCAACCCCTGGTGTGTATTCCAGCTCCTCTCCCTCCGGGCCTTGGGCCTGATGGTGTCTGCTGGAAGTTATGCACAAAACTCCTACCTGTTAGTTGCCTGGTGGGTCATCTAGAGGCTGGATCAGGCTCACAATTCATGGCCGGGGAGTGACCATGGTGGGGGGCATGAACTGAGGTGGGATCAGGAAAGGCCTTGCTGATGGGAGAATGTTTGAGCAGAGACCACGACATATGAAGAAGCCAGAGAGAGGCTGTGTAGATAGAGGCTTTGACATAGGAAAGATCTTGGTGATGTCAGAGCCTCTAAATGAGGCTGATGAGGAAGGAACAGAGACAGGTGGAAGGGCAGCAGGGGGGCAGGGCAGAAGGAGGGTGCGCCCGCCCAGGCTGCCAAGGGTGGGTGGGCTTGGGCTAATTGTGCCTTGGTATTTGATTTGCAGGTTTATTGTGGCTCCCTGGGACTTAGTGGCCAGGCCTCTGGCCAGATGCTGACCAGCTGGTTTAGAAGTAGCAAGAGAGGGGCTCAGTTACCCAGATGGGGAAAGAAAAAGCCTGTGGGAGGTGGAGGCAGAGGAAGTGTCTTGCAGGCTGACTGTGGCCAGGGGTCAGCAGACAGCAGGGCAATGGCCGCAGGGACCCCCGCCCCCCATTGCTGGCCAGACCTCCTGAGTCTGTAGCCTCCACAGCAGATGCCAGGCGGGCTATAGGGAGGCTCCTAGGGAAGGGCTGGGGACAACATATGGTCCCCAGAACCCACCTCTGAGCTAGAGGAAGATAGCAGCAACAGAGGCATTTTTTGGTTTGTTTTATTGAGGTATAATTTATTGAGGTATCTTAAATGAAATTAAAAGATACTTATAGTATACATAATAGTGGTTTGACACAGATTGTGAAAGGATTCCCACCATCTGGTTAATTAAGACAACCATCACCTTATAATTTATCTTTGGGTGTGTATGCGTGAAAGAGAGAACATTTAAGTTCTCTTTCAGCAAATTTCAATTTTATAATACAGTGTTATCCACTGTAGTTACTGTGTTGTACATTAAACCTTATTCATTTCAGCTGAAACTTCATACCTTTTTACCAGTGTCTTCCTATTTCCCCCATCACTAGTCCCTGGCAGCCACTTTTCTACATTTATCTCTGTGTTTTTTGTTGTTGTTTTTTGAGGGCAGTGTCACTGGCTCTCACATGTGGGACCCGAACCGGGGCCGCTGGCCTCCCAAGCCAGCGCTTAACCACTGCGCCACTCGGCCGGCTCCTTAAGTTTTTTTTTTTTTTTTTTTTTTTGAGGGCAGTGTCACTGGCCCTCATATGTGGGACTGAACCAGGGCCACTGGCTTCCCAAGCCAGCGCTTAACCACCGCGCCACTTGGCCGACCCTCCAAAAAGCTCTTTAAACCCAATGTTTTCTTCTTACGCATTTGGCTGTAAAACCTGAGTGGGGCTGATGTGAGGCTGTTCATAGCCTTTATGTATTCCACATCATATGGCTATTTTGCTGCAGGACTATCAATGTATTAGATTATGGGGTGCCACCCTAGACCCTGCTGGGAGTACTAGGTAGCATATGATACATGTACTGTATCCTCTTTCTAAAATAAAGACTATTTTGAATTCTGAAACACATTTGACTCTGAGTTTTTGGACAGTGGGCCTGCACTGGCTTGTTTTCATATTGGGAAACCAAGTCTCAGAGCTGGTCTGAGGAATTCAGGTCCCCTGCATTGGTGCAGTAACAGTAAATGGTAAATAGTAAATCATGCCCAGCAAATGGTGAAACCAAAGGCAATAACTTATCAACCACTATATTCTAATATTCTGAAGACAAGTCTGCAAATTCTCACTATGGCCCCCCACCCTGCTCCCACTTATTTGTGGATAGACCTTTTTGTTTGTGTTTGAACCACAAACCTGAGCCTGAACAAGTCTCCTGGTCTTAACCTAGCTCTGCAGCCACCCGTCAGACTCAGTTACACCAAACAAGGTCTCTCCTAGAGCCACCCTTTGCTTTGATTCTCAGAGGGAAGGGAGAGCAAGGGAGGGGAAGAGGGAGGGAAGTGAAGCTCAATTGAATGGCAGGCAGGAGGACGACAGCAAGGATGTGGGAGGGAGGGGCCAGTGGGGCAGCCTCCAACTGGCTCGTGTCTGTCTAGTTACAGCATCAAGCTCATTGTAAACATCTGTCACAACCTCCCACACACACATTTATATGTTGAAGTCCTAACCCTCAGTACCTTAGAATGTGATTAAAGTTGGAGATACATCCTTTAAAGAGGTTATGAAGTTAAAATGAAGCCTTTAGGGTAACCCCTAATGAAGTTTGACTGGTGTTCCAATAAGAAGAAGAGACCAGGACACAGAAATGTGTGCACAGAGGAAAGACCATATGAGGACTCAGCAAGAAAGTAGCTGTCTGCAAGCCAAGGAGAAAGGCCTCCGGAGAAACTAAACCTGCCGACACCTTGACTTGGACTTTTAGCCTCCAAACTGTGAGACAATGAATTTGGTTGTGTAAGCTCCGCCAGCCTGTGGTTCTTTATAATGGCAGCCTGAGCCAACTAATATAGCATCTCAAAGATGCCCTTAACCCAACTCAATTCCTACCCTCAGAAAGGAACTGTAGAGACCTCACAAGGTCAGGCATGTAGTTTTGGAGGTCTAAAAAGAGTCAGCGTAGTATGTCTGTCCTCTTCAATACACCAGACCTGTGGATATAAATGCCCATCAGTGAGTGTCCTTTGACAAGACATCTCCTGGGCATGGCTTGCTCTGTTCTCTGATGCTGGTCTGGTTTTGTGTCCAAACTTGCCTCAGAGCACTTGGCTTTGACAACACATATCAGTTGTGTCCTTTCCGCTGGACCTTGGCCAGCCTTGGTGTCCCCATGGGCATTAGTGGGCAGCAGCCACTCTGATGGCTCGTGATGATGGGCGTCTCTTCCCAACATCAGGTGCAATCATGTTGCCCTGGTAGCAGGAAATTGGCCGCGGTGGGTGTGTTCACACCTTGGCACACAGTACGAATCAGGGCTTTTCCCTCTGAAGGCTGGTTTATCAGCACACCACTGCCAGGCTGCTATGCGCCCAGACCAAGGTGTGAAGCTCTTTGCTCTGCTCACCTGGTTAACTCCCAGGGGAAGAGGCCAGGCAGTTCTCACCTTGCCCCTTCGGTGCCTCAGGAGGAGGGTCCATGCTGCTAGTCCGGACAAAGCTGGCTCAGGCTGATAACAAAGACAGAGAGGGTTCCTACTCTGGAGGAATCTAATCAGCAAGAAAACAAGGCTGATACCATAGTCAGCAGAATAACGGACCCCTAAAGATAACTAACCACTTCTTAATCCCTGGGATTTATGAATGTCACCTTACATGGCAGAAGGGATTTGCAGATGTGATTAAGTTTAAAGATTTTAAGATGGGGGAGATTATCCAAAATTTAAGATGGGTCCAATGTGAACACAAGGGTCCTTATAAGAGGGAGGCAGGAAGGTTAAAGTCAAGAGAAAGTAATGTGAAGTGGAGAGAAAGGTTGCCTGGCTTCAGGATATGAAGGACAAAGGGGCTCCCAGCCAACGAATGTGGGTGGGATCTAGAAGCTAAAGAGGCAAGGAAAGAGATTCCTTCCTAGAACTTCCAGAAGGAACCATCCTTGCCAACACCATGACTGGCTCAATGAGACCGATTTTGGACTTCTGGCCTCTAGAAGTCTAAGATAAAAAATAAAGGACTTATTTATTTTGAGGTAAAATGTACGGAACATAAATTTAGCCATGTTGAAGTGTATAAGCCAGCGGCATTTGTTACATTCACCATATTGGGTGACCATCAGTGCCAAAGCATTTTCATCACCCCAAAAGGAAAGCCTCACTCCTCTGTCCCCCCAGCCTCTGGCAACCACTCATCTTCTCTGTCTTTATGGATTTACCTATTCATATACAAGGAATCATACAACCTGTGATCTTTTATGTCTGGATTCTTTCTCTCAACATAATGTTTTCAAGGTTTATCCATGTTGTAGCACCTATCAGTAGTTCATTTCTTTGCGTGGCTGTACTCGTATATTATTATTCCATTGTGTGGACAGACCACATTTGGTTGATTCATTCATCCGTTGATGACAATCTGGATAGTTTGATAGTTTCCATCTTTTTGGCTATCATGCTGCTATGAACATTTGGGTACAAAGATTGATCTGTTTTTATTTTATTTATTTATTTATTTATTTATTTATTTATTTATTTATTTATTTATTTTTAGCTGAGCCATCCTGCCACCTGTTGGCAGCTTAAAGGCAGCTCAGCTCGGGCTGGGCATCAAACTGCTGTTGCTCAGAGCTCAGCTCGTGCTCTTGAGTGAGCTCTTAACCAACTGAGCCACTCAGCCGACCCCTAAGATTTATCTGTTTTTAATTCTAATGTGTGTTGTTTAAAGTCACAAAGTTTCTGGTAATTTGTTACAGTGGCAACAGGAAGGAAACTAGTACAGACATTAAACCAACCAGAGAGACCCTGCTCCCTGCTTCCTCCAGTACTGAGTCCAGGACTCGAGTGTAGGGCCGGACCCCATGGGCACTCATTTGTTTGGAGCTGATGAAACCTGTTGGACTCACAGTGAGCATTATTCCAGCTAGCCAGCCCCTGACCCTGACCAGAAAGGCTGTGTTGGAGGCCCAAAGGAAAAAGAGAGAGCTGAGGCAAGAGGTGAGCTGAGGGGCAGGCTGTGGGCAAGCCGGGAGCACTCCTGGCATCTCTCCTCCCTCCCTTGAACCCCATGGGGCTAGCTTAATGGGGATCTCATGAACCCCTCAGCCCTCAGCAGGTTTTAACCTCATGGGACTCGCCTTTGTGGTCAGAGTGATCAATGTGCCTTCTGTTGTGGCACAGCCTGCAAGCCTGGCTCTGTCCCCCTCCTCCCAGTCAGGCCTGCCACCCACCTGCCATTGATCTGGCAGCATGAGGCCCCTTTCTCAATGGAAGGCACGAATTATGAGCACACAGGTCGAAGACCTGGCCCTTGCCATGTTTCCTCCAAAGACGATGGCAGCGTGGATGCTGACCTGGAGTTTGGGGCCTGACAACAGGGTTTCTCTCCTGCCTCTACCCTAGCCTCTCTCCTCATTACAGCAGCCATCCTTCATGGAGTAATGGATGCAGACCCACCTCCCATTTATCAGCTTTATTACCTGCTTTTTATTCCAGAGCCACACAGGCTTCCCAGCATTTCGGACCGAGTAACTAGTCACCCACAGTGCACTGCAGTGCACTCGTCACCAGTGTCCACGCTCCTTTGTCACCCTGCAGCTTTTTTCCCCTTTCCTACTCTGCTTGCCTGACAGGATTTTTCTCTCTCCAATTTTTTTTTGGTATTTTAAAGAGTGATTTCTTCTCCCCTGCTTGTGAAATCTGAGAGGCAATGTGGGATCAGATTCAAATCATAGCTTGGCCACACTGTGAACTTGAAAAGTGTTTTGTTATTTCTTGCCGCTCAAACAAACCCCAAAATATGGTGGATTAAAGTGGATCACCCCAAACTTAGTGCCTGTTATGATTTCTACGGTCAGGAATTCTGGAAGCTCTTGGCTGGGCAGTTCTGGGCATGAGGGATGTCTCATGCTGTTTCGGAAAGGTGGGGGCCTTTAGGGGCTGTGGGCGGGGAGGCTGCAGGAACTGGCTGAGGTAGCTGGAGGCTGGCTGGCTATGTCTCTTCATGTAGGTACATCTGCAGGGCTAGTTTGAGCTTCCTGAAAGCATGGTGGTCTCAGGGCAGTCTAACTGTTTACATGGCAGCTCAGGCCTGAAGAGCAATATCCTAGAGAGCAGCTTCCCTTCCACCCTACTCCATTGACCTTCCTGTTACTAAGGTTATCCCAGAATCAAGGGGAGGGGACATGGACCCCCCACCTCTTGATGAGAGGAGTGTCGAAGAATTTGCAGCCATGTTTCAAAGTTATCTCAAGGAGGAGTACCCTTCTTGTCTCTCAGTTTCCACATCTATGAAATGGGGCTGATAATTCCTCGCTAGAGAGTTGTTGTGAGGGTTAAATAAGAAGCATTTTTGAAAATGTCTAAGACACAATAGGTGCTCACCCACACCCAGGGCTCTGAGTGCAAGTGGGAGGGTTGGTGATTACCTCCAGGGCCGTGAATGGCTGGCTCTCCATGACCCAAAATGTTTGGCATGCATTGGGTTAAAAGATGTACCTCCCTGGTTTCAGTTGAGAGGTAGAAATTCCCCAAGAATGTCCCAGGAATTCCAAGTCATGGCATCTTTTGATATATATCTGAGTAGCTTAGTTGGGGGAGTCAGGTAGCCTGTTACCCACCTGGTCCAGGACATGACCCGTGGAGGGTTGAGGCAGGAGAAAGTTGGGTTTGAGTCCTCTAGTGGTCCCCATTTCTCTTAGAGTAAAACCAAGTCTTTCCCATGGCTGGCAGGGCTCTCTCGCACCCACCACTATTTGACTTCACTTCTTTGCATCCATGCTCACCTCCACTTCAGACTAATGGACCTTCTCCCTCTTCCTGAAAGACCTTTTGCACTCATTGCCTCAGGGCCTTTGCACTGCCTAGTTGTTGGTATGGTGTGCTCTGCTCTCATCAAGTGTATTCAATTGCCATTTTTTAAAAAAAAGATTTTATTGGGGGAATTGGGGAAGGGGAACAGTGTTCGGGAGTCAGGGAAGGAGAACAGACAAGTTGCTGTCTTTTTGTTCTTTAGTTTAGTTGTGGAGGACGTGCGCTCTTCCCCGGTGAGGCCACTCATGGTGAGTCATGGCAGCTTATGCCAGCTGCTGGCCCCTCATGCTGGCTGCCAGCCACTCACGGTAGCTCATGGCCCCTCACTGCAGCCCGGTTGCAGCCTACAATGTCTCTGGTGACTCACAGCAGCCCAGCTCCAGGTGGAGCTGTTGTTCACCATGTTAGCTGTAGAGGGCAGTGTCACTGGCCCTCATGTGGGACCCAAATGGCAGCCCTCCTGCTCAGAGCTGGCGCCCCCAAGCCAACTCTTAACCAAAGCGCCACACAACCAGCCCAATTGTCACTTTTATTAATGAAGTCTACCTTGACCATCCATTAAAACCCCAGCCCCTCCCTTAAACCCTTGCTCCCCTTTACCATGTTTATTTTTTTCCCTGTAGCACTGTAGTGGGTTCAGTTCCCTAAAAGTTATACCCACATCCTAAGCCCCAGAACCTGTGAAGGTGACCTTATTTGGAAACAAGGTCTTTGCAGATGTGATTAGGTTCAGGGTCTTGAGATGAGATTACCCTGAATGATCTGGGTGGGCCCTCAATCCAATGGCACATGTCCCTGGACATACAGATAAAAGACACCCAGAGGAGAGATCAGGACGATAGTGAAATAGGACAAAGCCATGCGAAGATGGAAGCAGAGGCTGGAGAGATTCCATAAGCTATGGAATTCCTGGAACCACTAGACGCTGGACGAGGCAAAGCAGAATCCTGCCCTAGGGCCTTTGGGGTGAGTATGGCTCGGCTGACACATTGACTTTGACTTCTGGACTCAGAACTACGACAGAATAAATTTCTGCTGTTTTAAGCCATTAAATTTGTGGTCATTTTGTTATGGCAGCCCTAGGAATCTAATATAAGCACTTAGTACCTCCTAACACACTCTCATTTACTCATTTATTAAATATTTTGATTTGTTTGGTAAGACCTCCCTTCTCCCCGCCCTAAGCTGTTAGTTGAGGATGGAGGTTGTTGTCTGTTTGGTTCACTGTGGCATTTCTAATGCCCAGGAGAGTGCCTGCCACATGGTAGGCTCCCAGTAAAATGAATGAATGAATGAATGAATGAATGAATGAATGAATGAATGAATGGAATGGGAGTCCCTGGCCAGTCAGGAGCCAGGATGCCCCAAGGTAAACTATAAACTCTTCAAAACATTCTCCACAGTTTGTCCTGAGCCTCTGGCTGGCCCTGTGCTGTGCACACATCTCCATGCTCTTGCTATTCTGAACATGCTGTGGTTATTAATGTTGCTGTCCCCTCCCCTGTGGGCTGAGGCTCACAGGAATGGGGCCCATATCTCCCCTTTTTGGCATCCTCTGTCCCTTTTGGCTGCACCAGGCTTGGCACAGCATGGCAGCATTGTGTCAGAGTGGGCGACAGAGGTGGACCTCTCTTCAAGGGCATAGGGTTGGGAAGACAGGATAGGACAGATCAGAGAGGGCCAAGTGGTCAGGGGAGGGCTTTGGGGCAGGTAAACCTAAGATAGGAAGGCTGTTCAGGTGAGAGGATGGAGATGAGCAAACCAGTGAGGATGGGGGATGCATCCAGAGCAAACTAGAGGAGTTTGGCTGGATGTGAGGGTTCACAGTGGGGGAGGGGAGCTGTTGGGGCTGGGAGCACACTAGATTCTAAACAGGCAAGTTTCCTTACTCAGCCCAGACCCCCCTACCCTCCAGGGCTCCCTGAGTCTGCAGTTCACCCACACATGGTGAGCCTCTTCCTACCTCTTCCTCCTGTCCCTCCTCACTGTTGTAGCCACTTTAGTTACCCAAATGTGCTGGGCTGCTCCCATCTGGGCCAGGCCCTCTGGGCCTCCCCCTGCCCTGCCCCTTCTTCAGGTATAGGGTGGGCCACAACGTGCTCAGGGAACTTGGGACCCTCCTCCGGGCCCAAGAGATGATCTGTGATTAGTCTGAATCAGCCATGGCAATTTCATTCCTCTTTACCAGCGAGGGGTCTAAGGTTGGGTTTTTTATGTGACTCTGGCCAATGTCAGAGAAAGTCAGCTGGGACTTCTGGAAAAGGATTCTCTTTCTGATAAAAGGATAAAGGAGGGTTCTCTTAGGCTCTGCTGTCTTCTGCTTTCTGCTTCTAATAGTTGTGTGAGGACATGATGTTTGGAGCTGTGACAGCCATCTTGAAGCCATGAGGCCAGGAGTTGAAAGACAGAAAGCCTTAAGCTGAGAGGGCAGACAGTAGGATCCGGGGCCATTAATGACATCACTGATTGGCTCCTCCCAGTCTGAAATCAACTGCCTTTAGATTTCTTAAACTACACCCCTGTTGCTTAACCTTAAGTTGGTGATTCTGTGCCTCACAGCCAACTCTTCCTGATGTCGCCAACGTCTCTGAACCTTTGCACATGGATTCACGCTGCCTGGAATATTTTCTTACCTTGGCTGACCAGAAAATGTTGACTCATCCTTCAAGACCCAGAGAAAGTGTCACCAACTCTCTTCCTCACAATGTTTAAAGTGGGTGGTTTCTCAGGCCCTTCTTGTTCTGATATTTGGTGAGCTGTGTTGGTCACAGCTCCTGGAGGAGAGATATCGGCACTCTGCATGCATGGTGTGGGACAAGCTCAGGAGTCTCTCATCTTGACTGACACTTGATGACAGGTGGAATGATGAAGGGGTTAGTGGTGTAGTTGAGTCAGGTTGAGACCTTGCTCTTCCACCTGCTAGCTGTGTGACTTTGGGCAAAGCACTTAACTTTTCTGAGCCTCAGTTCCTCTCTGTGAAATGGGGATAATAATGATGATGATATTTCCATAGGGTTATTATGAGGATTAAATGAAGTGAAACATGTAAAAATTCTCACCATGGCCTGCCTCAATAATATTAACTTACTTCTACCAAGCTCATGGTTACTGGCATTGTTATGAAAATAGATATCATTTAATTAATTTTAATTTAACCTCAATTGAAGTAATATAGCTTATAGATATGTCTCATTTAATCATTGAAGCAACTTTGGGAGATAAGTTCTACTATTATCTCCATTCTACAGGCAAGAAAACTAAGGCCCATAGAACTTAACTAGCTTTACTCAATACTAAGTAGGAGAGTCTGGACTTGAACCTAAGTTGTGGGGTCCTGGAGGACCTTTGCTAAACCTGATTACATCTCCACACTATTGGGAAGTAAATCTGCTGCTACCTCCGTGGGGTACATGAGCTTTTAAAATCATTTCATTATTCGAGAGCCAGGGTCACTGCCTCTCCCTTCCTTGGTCCCATGTCCTAGCTTTGAGGGACTCCACCCTGTCTCCGGACCCTCGCGGAGCCAGGCTCCCTCATGTCCAAGACCTCTGCACACAAGGTTCCTGGGCCTCATCTTCTGGGTCTCAGAGGGGATCTCAGGGTACTGATTACTGTCTCCTCCTCCACGAAGCCCTCCATGCCCTTCTTGCGGCCCACAGGGCTGGCCTGCTGCACACATGACCTAACGCATGCTGTGCTCTCATTTCTTTTCTTACTTTTTTAAATTGGGGAATTGGGGGAGGGGAACAGCGTTGGGGAACCGGGAAAGGGGAACAGACAAGTTGCTGTACTTTTGTTCTTCAGTCTAGTTGCGGAGCACTTCGCTTCACTGGCCCATGTTGGTATCATCATTGTGCTCTTCCCAGATGAGGCAGATCAGTCGCCAGCCTCTGGATGGTCGCTCACCGCGGCTATTGGCAGCTCATACCGGCTGCCGGCCGCTCACTTGGGCTGCTGGCCACTCACTGTAGCCTATGGCAGCCCACTGCAGCAGGGTCTGCAGCAGCCTACACTGTTGCCGGGGCTCACAGCCCAGCTCCCGGTGGAGCTGTTGTTAGCTATAGAGGGCAGTGTCACTGGCCCTCACGTGTGGGACCTGAACCAGGGTCTCTGGCATCCCAAGCCAGCTCTTAACCACCGCGCCACTCGGCCGGCCCTGTGCCCTCGTTTCTAACACAGTTGCCTCTCAGCATCCCCGGGTCCCCCATTCCACAACCCACTCCTGGCACAGAGCCTGGCAATGGAGGCGAGTGTTTGTGGATGGGGCCCATTTCATTTTTCTCCCTATATGTGATTGTGGTTTTGACAGATTTTTTATTTTCCCCAAATCGCATATATTGATTTTTAAAGCAATGCTTTTTCTCCCATCTTAATCTGTTTGGGTTGCTGTAACAAATAACACAGGCTGGATGGCTTAAACAACATACAGGTATTTTTCACAGTTCTGGAGGCTGAGAAGTCCAAGACCAAGGTGCCAGCAGATTCAGTTCCTGGTGAGGGCCCATTTTCTGGTTTGCAGCCAGCCGCCCTCTCCTTCTGTCTTCATATGGCAGAGAGAGCAGGGAGAGAAGGAAGCTCTCTGGGGCCTTTTCCTATCAGGACACTAAGCCCATCATGAGGGCCCACTCTCAAGTCTCATCTAAACCTAATCATTTCCCAAAGGCCCCACCTCCTAATACCATCACATTGGCCGTTTTCACCATATGAATTTGAGGGGACACAGACATTTAGTCCTTAGGATCCCTTGATCAAATAATTCCCATGTTCACTTCCAGATATTTAAACAATGTAAAAAATATATAAGATGAAAATTAACCGTTATCCCAGCACATGCCCAGGGACCCCACTATTTACACGCTTATATTGAGGTGTATGCTTCTGGGCTTTTGTCTCCCAGACAGTCTCTCTCAAATATGAAAACAGAGACTTGAAATGCTCTGTAAACCTTGTTTTGTAGCCTGTCTTCCTCACTTAACCATATGAGAAGAGCAGATTTTTGTACCCTCCGTGTTTTATCATCTGCTGAAGATTATGCTTTCTTGTTATTTTCTTTGCTTTACTCTCTTTCCATATAGGCTATACGTCTTTGCTTTTATATTTCTGTCATAAGATACGTTTCCAGTTAGAATTCTCCTAGTGGTTGCCTTTCAGTTTTTAAAACACCCAGGTATGGACCTGTATTTCTTTTTCTTTCTTTTCTTTCTTTTTTTTTCAAAGATTTTATTGGGGAATTGGGGAATTGGGGAAAGGGGCCCGCCAAGTTGTTGTTCTTCAGTCTTCATTGTAGAGGGCTCCAGTTGCCATCTGGCTTCCCTTTGGCAGCTCTTGGCCTCTAAGCGCAAGGTGCTGTGTTCAATCTTAGTTGCAGGTGAGCGTATCCACCACCCCATGCAGGAGTCAAACCCATGCAGGAGGGCCGGCCGAGTGGTGTGATGGTTAAGCACTGGCTTGGGAAGCCAGCAGCCCCGGTTCGGGTCCCACATATGAGGGCCAGTGACACTGCCCTCAAAAAAAAAAAAAAAAAAAAAAAAAAAAAACCCATGCAGGAGTTGAGCCTTGTTGTTAAGAGCACACGCCCTATCCACTGAGCCATTCCGACAGCAGCTCAGCTCAAGGTGCCAAGTTCAGTCTTAGTTGCGGATGGGCATAGCCCACCATCGAACAGGCAATCTTGTTGTTACACCAGCTGAGCCATCCTGCCACCTGTAGGCAGCTCAGTGACAGCTCAGGTGCAGCATTCACTGGCCCATGTGGGAATCGAACCGGCGGCCCTGTTGCTTAGAGCTCACTCTCTAAGCCAACTCATAACCAACTGAGCCACTTGGCCAGCCCCAGACCTGTATTTCTGTATTTTTCAAAATTATAGGGAAGACCCTGTTGATTCCTCTCAGAATTGATGAACGTGTAATAAATTTTTATTTCCTTTTTCCTCCACATTGCCCAGCTTTTGTTGATTTAATTGGAGTTTTCAAATAGAAAAATGCCATTAAGTTATTCATATTATATATATTTGAAATTTGCATTGTTTTATCACCATGGCAATAGTGCCTTCCAGATTCAATACCATGCTCTACTGGTTTTCAGGCTTTGCACTGGTTTCTCTTTCCTTCCACTTGCTCATATTTGAGCTCTTTATTTTAACTTCATGCCTTTGATGGCCAGGGTGTATCATCTAGTAACTTCGCGCAGAAGAAGCTTACTTTCTGACCTTCATGTCTCTCGTGGTAGCTACTGAAGATTTGACATTTTGCAAACAGTAGTGGAAGAGCTACTCCAAGCTCCATTTTTAAAAGGAGCAAAGACAATATCAAACAAACAAACAAGGCTCAAAACAGGACAAAAGTCTCCAGAGGACTGTCATGGGAACCCCACACATTTGCTTGTGTGGCTTGTGCCACAAACACCCTCTGACCTGTGACAATTCTGTGATTCCTGTAGGGGGTGGTGCCTGGGTTGGGGCCGCTCATTCCTATTTCAGAGGTAAGAGAAGGCAGATGTAGGGACTGAGCTGTGACTTAGAAGAGCCCAGTTATTGGTATGGCCAGGTGCTGGTTTGAATGTTCTTTCCAGATTTCAATTCTCCTCTGAGCCCCACTCCCAGGTCTGAACCACTGTTGACTGAGGGTCCCTTTGCTAGGAGTGATGATTTCATTGCTCCTTTTGTGCATGCCACACAGATGCCACCATCCACCATGCAGCTTTCTCAGCCAGGGCTGGGCACGCTGGGGGTGAGGGGGAGCAGAGGGGAGCAGTGACAGAAATGCTGCTGGGTGACAGCGGAGGCTGAGCCAGGGATCCCAGTTGATTAGAAGAGTTTGACAGGATCAGCCATAGTGCCTTGCCTGAGGCCAAACAAAGAATCAGTAATACTGACCTGTCTTTAACATTTTGATATTTTGTTCATCATGGATTTTTGCATTAATTTGGATGTTTAAAAATGTTACATTAAATATCATTGATCTTGATTACTGATTGTATTAGTTTCCTATGGCTGCTGTAACACATTACCACAAACTGGTGGCTTAAAACACACATTTATCATATTACAGATCTGGAGGCTAGAAGCCATCAATCCGCTTCACTGAACTGGAGTCAAGGTGTTGGCAGGACCACACTCACTCTAGGGGAGAACGTTTCCTTGCTGTTTTCAACTTCTCTTGGCCACCTGTTCCTTGGCTTGTGGCCCCCTTCTCCGTCTTCAAAGCGCATCATTCCAGTTTCTGCGACGTTGCTACTTCTGTCTGTAGTGATCGCCCTCTGCTTCCCTCTGTAAGAATCCTGTGATTAAATTTAGGGCCACCAGGGTGATTTCTTCATCTCAAGATCCTTAACTTACTCACATCTGCAACGTCCACTTTGCCATATAAGGTAACATTTATAGTTCCAGGGATTAGGACTTGGACATCTTTGGGGGTCATTATTCAACCTAGCACACTGAGTTTTTCGACACTCCCTTAAGTTTTGTAACCAAATTGAATGCCTCACTCACCTCCCCCTAGTCTTGACTTCAGTGCAGTGGAGGACTCAGGAGGACTAACTCCTTGTGAAATAACTAAAAGCTTGAGGTGAAAAGGGTTCGATCAACCTGCCCCTGAGGCCAGAAGTTGGGGCCTGCTCTTAGCAAGGCCAGCTTCAGCTGATGACTTTTGTAAACCTTGGTGAATGCCATGGAGCAAAACCCCTTCCAGGCCTTTCCAGGAATAGGTGGTTGGACCCCTTTGTGAACCCCAAGCCCCACTGAAGTCTTTTGACACATGTTCTTTTCCAGATGGTGATAGTGGTGACATAGCCCACTGTTGAGTGCTTTAAAAAAAAAAAAACAACTCAAAAAACCCCCTGCAAAATCTGTATTTTAATGTAATTCTGAACTTACATAAAAATTACAAAAATAGTACAGAGAGATTCAGTAAACCCTTTACCTGGCTTCCCTAATGTTAACATCCTGTATAATCAAGGGTAATGATCAAAACCAGAACAGGAACACTGTACCAAATGATGAAGTAATTCATAGATCTTATTCAAATTTCACCAGTGTTCCCACCCATGTCTTGGCTCTGGTTGAGGATCCTACATTTAGTTGCATTTAGTTGTCATGTCTCAATGAAAGTTTTGCCACAGCTATTTTGATGTTGCCTTAGCAAAATGGACTGGCAGCAGTGTAAACCTATGTGTTTTTGACTGCTAGGTAATATGGACAAAACATCTCTTCCTCTATGCCATCCATGACCCTCCTCTGACACTCCCTCCATTCCCAAATTCCACCACACTTTCTACCTGATGCTTGAGTTTCATCCTGTTTCTGACCCTCTCTTTCCCCAACCTGGAGATCAGGGTTGGCAGGAGGGTAAGATTCAGAGTTGGGGATTTCTGCATGACGGGGATATATCTCTACTGACAAATTTTCAAGTGGTGAACATCTATGTGTACAAACGAAACTCCCATCAGGGCCAAGTGCACCAACCCTTTGTAAGCCAAGTGAAGTCACCAGTGGCCATTCTGGGTTTACGCCCAGATGGACTTACAAACAGCTTTTGGGGGTGCACCTGGTAGAAAGTGCCTCTACCATCAGAAATTTAAAGAGCTAAATGTTTAAATTCTTAAAATTAAATAATGCACACAAAAGAATATATGTAAGTAAAACTTTGAAGCATAATTATAAAATGTCCACAAACCTATCACAATTTAAGAACTAGGACATTACCATATCTTTGTAATGGTTTACATTTTAGTTCTCAAAAAGATATCAGGGACCTAGGGTCATCATTCTATCACGAATTTTGATGAGCCCTGAGCAAATTTTCTCTGCTCTCTAAATATCCATTTTCTTGTTTATTTATAAGAAGGTTTGGTTGGGAAGGCCTCTGAGGGTTCTTTCTTTTTGAAGTTCTTATTCCAGGTCTGGATTAAAATTAACTTAGCCAAAGACCCTTGGAAAAAATGCCTTCGGAAGGTGTTTGTCTTACATTCACATGCTATGGCCCGCCAGAGTTGCCCTCAGGGCAGAGATGAGTGTGATGCAGGCGTCTTGTTTGTGTGACATTCAGAGACATCTTTTCTGAGACCTGCGTGTGTGTCTTGCATTGAGAGGTGAACACTCAGGCTTACCTGTGGTGGGTGAGCGGAGCTGCTGGGACAGTTCCTGAATTGGACTCGCTTGGGTTTTAAGCAGCCTGCGCTCTCTGGGTAGCCCTCATTATTTTTGCAGAATCCATGCAATTGGAATTTGCAAGTAGAACACAGAGGTCACCAACCTCCTGCAACCTGAGGAGGGTCTTGGTCACCTGACAGCTGCAGGTTTTTCCCTGGAGGGCATCATTTTCTGCTGACCACTGATGAACATGATCCACCCACACGATGGGGAAGCTGCTTCTTTGATTTGTGCAATGTCTACAAATGTGGTCTTACTGTTCAGAGCTTTTTTCTGGCCCTTGAAAAGGTCACAGAGGTGGCATTTGAGGACTTCTGGGAGCGTGTGTGGGGTCATTCCACAGCATGGCAACCAAGACATCGCTGAGTCTAATTGTGGAGATGGCCAGGCTGAGGAAAGAGTTCTCTTTGATGACTGGAAAATGATCTGACTTTTCTTGGTCACCCTCTTTGCCATATGCTCCTGACCTCCAGGTTTGCTTTGTGCCTGCGATTCAAATTACACCGGTGTCTGGTTTCTACTCCCAGACAAGGTCCCTCTTTGGTCAACCATCCACCAGTTATCCACTTTCTCTTCCCACCCCATCCCACACCAGCCCCAGACCGAGGTGGTGACAGATTTCATTCTCATGGACAGCTCATTGTCATGGGCAGAAGGGGTCAGTTCCAGCCCATTCTCTGCAGTGGCAGGGGCTGTGTGCGCTTCACCTCTCTGTTCTCAGGGCCAGGCACCTGTTGGCATCTCACTCCTGCTGCTTTGCCTACGCCAGCACCTACAGGTGTGTAGAGAGGACAACTTGCTTAGAAAGCAGAAGGAAGTGTAAGTCCCGCTAGTGGGCGTCTGCCTGCCTAAATGGATGGGTAGACACTGGGGAGGCCCATCCAGCCCCTGGAGGGTTCTCGTTCCAAAGGCTGTTCTGCCTCCATGTTTGGGTGGTGTGATGGTTAGTTTTCTGTATCAACTTGACTAGGCCACCGGGTGCCCAGCTAACTGATTCAACATTGTATTTCTGGATGTCTCCAGAAGAGATTAGTATTTATAGTGGTGAGCTGAGTAAGCAGATGGCCCTTCCCATGTGGGTGGGCGTCACCCGACTTGCTGAGGGCCCAACTAGAACAGAAAGACAGAGGAAGGCAGAATTGGCTCTCTGCCTGACTGCATGAGCTGGACATTGGTCTTCTCCTGCCCTCGCACTGAGACTTACACCACCAGAGCTCCATTCTGAGCCCAAAGGGCTGAAAACCAGGAGCCCTGATGGTGTAAGTCACAGATATCTGGGCATCCCAGGACTCTCCCAAATTGATATGTAAAATTAACCATCACACCTGATTAGGCAACCATGCCATGTAACACCATCAGAGTGACTCTCCCACTACATTCATGTTCAGGGAGATGACATCATACAGGGTATACACACCAGAGGACAGTAGTATCTTGGGGACTGTACTAGTTTCCTAGGGATGCTGTAACCAATTACCACAAACTGGGTAACTTTAAAACAGAGATGTATTCTCTCACAGTTATGATGCTTGGAAGTCCAAATCCAGGTGTTGGCAGAACCATGCTGTCTCCGAAAGCTCTAAGGATGAATTCTTTGTCTCCCTCTAGCTTCTGGTGCTGCCGGCAATCCTTGGTATTCTTTGGCTTGTAGAAGCATCATTCCAGCCGCTGCTCCATCATCTCATGGGTTCTTCCTGTGTGTATCCGTGTCTCTGCTCTTCTTCTTTTAAGGACACCAGTCATACTGGTTTAGGGCCCACCCTAACACAGGATGAACTCACCTTAACTTGATTACATCTACAAAGACCCTATTTCCAAATAAGCTCACATTCATGGCAGTTGGGACTTCAACATATGTTTCCGAGGGACACAATTCAACCCATAGCAGGGGCCATCTCAGATATATGCCCTTCTCAGAGGGTGGCATTGGTTTGGTGCCATCCAAACAGGGCTCCCAGAGGAGCGAGCGAGGGCCACCCTGGGAAGGAAGGCAGGGCTGAGCAGACCTGGCTCTGGGTTTCCCTGGTGCAGCCGGATCTCCCCCTGGTGCAGCCTTGTGCTGAACTGTGTTGTGTCTTGTGGGTAAGATATTCCAGGAAAATAGATCCTATTGCTAAACAGGGGCCTCAAAAGCCCTGGATGGGATGGTTTCTACAGGGCCCGTTGGAGGTTCTCGGATACTATTTAGGCCCTGCAGAGCCAGCAGGAAGGACGGGGGCAAGAGGGTTCGCTCTGGCTGAAAGGAGCTTTTCCTGGGCCCACCTCGGAGCTGGGTGGAGATGGGCTTCCATTCCCTCCCACTTGCCTTTCTCTGTCTCTCTCCTCCAGGCAGGCCAAGGGGTATGGGGCAGGTGGTGCTGGACCTGCTGGCACTGGCCAGGGACCAGTGTCCACTGAGGTTCTGAAAGCCTCATAGAGCAGGTTTTCTCTGGGATGGCACAGGTCAGTAAGGACCCCTGCAAGAACAAAATCTAAGGGGCACAGGTGGGGGGGAGTACCAGGGGTGGGGGTGGGAGCCTGCAAAGGTGAAGTCCTAAGGGTCCGAGGCAGGGGCACGCAGTGGGGCTGTGGACCCAGGATCAAAGCCGGGAAAAGGTGGGGCTGAGCTGGAGCAGGTAAGGAATCACCAGGGAGGGTCTTGGATGAGCTGGCTCATGTGTCTGAGGCTCCGCTGTGCTTGATCATGCATGAGTGATATGAGGGGTGGGTTGTACTTGTTTAAAAAGCCCATGACATAGAGACCCTCACCCCCATCCTCCAAATTCTAAATACCCCTCCAGAGCCCTGCAGCCCTGAGGCTTCACCTCAGTACCTGTGAAGAACTACGGAGGTATTTCTAGATTTCTCTTGGAGAGAGACAAAGCATCTAAATGCAGAGTGGTGAGGAGTTAATGGTGGATGAAATGAGACAAGTGCTGCTTAGACGTGGAGAAACTGGAACTGCAGGTGGGAATGTAAAATGGTAGAGCTACTTTGGCAAACAGGTTAGCAGTTTCTTAAAACATAAACACACCCCTACCATGTAAGCCAGCCATTTCGCTCCTAGGTATTTACTCAAGAGAAAGGGAAATACATGTCCATGCAAAGACTGGTGTTCAGATGTTTGTAGCAGCTTAATTTGTAATAGCCCACAGCTAGAACAACTCAATTGTTCATCAGCTGGTGAGCTGATAAACATGTTGCAGTTTAAACATACTACGAAATACTATTAAACAATGAAAAGGGATGAACTGGTGATCCATGCAACGGCATGGATGAATCTTAAAACGACGATGCTGAGTGAAAGAAGTCAGACAAAGGAGAGTAATACAGCAGGAGTCCATTTATATAAAACTCTAGAAAATGCAAACTCATCTATTGTATCAGAAAGCAGGTTAGTGGTTGTCTGGGCACAGGGATGAAAGGCAGGGAGGGATTGGAGGGAGGGATTGCAAAGGACTCAAGGGAACCTTTGGCAATAATAGATTAATTCTCCATCTTGATGGTGAGGATGGGTGCCTATCTGTGTCAAAACCAGTCAAATAAGGGCCGGCCGAGTGGTGCATTAGTTAAGAGCTGGTTTGGGATGCCAGCGGCCCTGGTTCGGATCCCACATATGAGGGCCAGTGACACTGCCCTCTACAGCTAACAACAGCTCCACGTGGAGCTGGGCTGTGTGAGCCCCAGCAGGCTGCAGCCCCTGCTACAGTGGGCTCACATAGGCTACAGTGAGTGGCCAGCAGCCAGCGTGAGCGGCTGGCGGCCAGCGTGAGCTGCCCATAGCCACGGTGAGCGACCATCCGGAGGCTGGCAACCGATGTGTCTCATCTGGGAAGAGCGCAATGATGATACCAACAAGGGCCAGTGAAGCAATGTCCTCCGCAGCTAGACTGAAGAACATGAGGACAGCAACTTGTCTGTTCCCCTTCCCCGATTCCCCAACGCTGCTCCCCTCCCTTAATTCCCCAATTTAAAAACAAAACAAAACAAAAACCAGTCAAATAATATACCTTAAATATATGCAGTTTATCATATATCAATCCTACTTTTATGAAGCTGTTAGAACAATAGAAAATTAGCTAAGAGTGAGGATCTGGGGGCCCTGAGATTTCTGACTGGAGGAGGGTGGAAGGCAGCTCCCCCAGATCCTAACATGCATACCCAGCAGCTGTTTGCTGGGTGTCCTGGTCTAACATATCCTCTGTCCGCAGGCAGCTGAGTATTTGTGCATCACTCTAGACTCCCAGGGTGGAGCCGCTGCTCTGAAAGCAGCCAGAAAGCCCTTATGAGGCTCACAGGCAATGTTTCTTGCCCCCTGGGATCCGTTTTATGCCTTCATGAGGGCAGCATTTATGAAAAGTCAATGTCTAGTGGGAAATCTAGTGGATTCCTGAATATTTCAAGGTTTCCTGGAATGAGCTTTAGAAGCGTATGTGGTTTCTACAATCCCCCACCCTAGGTGCCCAGTGATTGCACAACTCACAAGGTTTAAAGTCATTCTCTTCTCAGTTATGCCTCTGAACTCTCAAAGCGTTTTGCTGGAACTCCTCTTGTTGCGTCTTGAGGCTGGCTGGGCCAGCTCCTCCAGCCTGGGGATGGGAGATATAGGAAGGGGAGAAGTCTTTAAAGTCTGGTCCAGTGGAGGCAAGTGGACTAGCAGGAGATGGCAAGTGGCAGTGGCTAGCACAGGTGTCAGACTCCAGGTAGTCAGGCCGGCGGTTCAGAATTGTACACAGGGGATTCTCCGGCACATAGAATCAGGTATGGGAGATGCTCTGAAATCTGGTGTTTTTTTATTCAAAGACCAGCCAGGTTGCCTACACACTGGCTTGGTAAGGCCAGGAGATGCAGGCTGTCCCATGCCAGCCAGCATCTGTTGGTACATGGGTACAAATAGTGGGCAATTGGCAGCATCCATTTAAATTGAAATTGTATACACCACTTGACATAGCAGTTTGATTTCTAGGGTTTCATAATATAGATGTCCTGAAACATATAAGGAATGACAGGACCTAGAAGGAAATTTATTGCAGCATTGCTTGTAATAGTAAAAAAAGAGAAAATAACACAAATCTCCATCCAAAGCAGAGACATTAAATAACGGATGGTCCGCATACCTTGGACTGTGCAGTCATAAACAATGAGGAGGCCTTTCTGCACCCAGAGAAGCCAGTCTCCAAGAAATATTATTGGTAAGAGAAGCAAAGTGCTGAGAGGAACGATGTAGATAGCATTATTGTTTGTGTAAAAAATATGTACACACGGACATGTGTGTATATGCCTGGAAAAGGGGCACCTATATGACCAGAAAGGGGGCAATGGAAGTCAGCTCTCCCTCTCCCACCTGGCTCCTGCCCCAACAGTGTCTCCCCACATTGTAGGGAGGGTGGGGACACCCTTCACACCCACCCCATGGACAGACCCACCTGAGTGAGACCCAGCCCCCGAAGATAGCCCAGGGTCCCTTTCCTGCAGGCCTGACCAAAGGACCACTCTCTCCATGTCCTCTGTGGCTGCTTCCGTTCAGGCCTTCGCTTCCCACCTGGGCCCCCTGTCTTTGTCTTCCTATCTCCACCCAGCGTCCAGAGTGATCTACCTAAAGCGCAAGGCTGGCTATGCCACATCCTTTCATAAGAGCGTCCATGGCTCCCCATTGTCCCCAGGATGCAGTCCAAGCTCTGTCTCATGATGTGAAAGTCTACCACGACCTGGCCCTGGCTCACTTCTCCTCACTTGGCTCCATCTTTCCCCATAACTTCCCAAGCCGTGATCACACTGAGTGACTTGCTGGCCTTATGGGGTTCTAGGACCCTGGCTCTCTATCAAGTCACTGTTTCCTTGCTTGAGGACCCCCATGAGGTTGCTGATTCATCTCTATGTGCATGGCCCATTCTAGATACATTCTCCTGGAAGGGCTTTAATGAACGGATGTTCGGTTCTTTCCTTGGGCCATAAAAACTGCCTTAGTCCTGCTGTGCCGGTGGCCACTCCAGGACCCCAGGCTGTCATAGTTGTCCAAGACCAGTACTGGGATGAGGGAAAAAGACACCTCCTGCTTCAATTCCTGGGACCAGTATGGCCTGGGCCCTTATGTGAGGCTGGCTTTTTTGAAAAAGCTAATTCAGCTTTAACCTGTAGCCTTTCCTCTCTCTTGAATACTGGTATGAATCTGAGGGCTGAACGAGGGACAAGTTTGTCCAGCAGACACTGTGCCCTTACGAACCACACACCCTCTGTCGTTTCAGGCATTGCTGCATTGTTGCTGGGACAGGTCAGCAGCCTGCTTTCTTTCCCCTCAGGATGAGTTTTCTCCCCTGAGGGCGCTTTTGGCCCATTCTTTTTATCCACCTCTGTCATTGTATGGGGCACTGTGTCTGCAGACTAGGCTCCTTAGGTTTTTTTTTCCCCTAAAGCAGACCTCAGGCCAGAGAATTTGCATCCTGAATGGACTCGGGGTGACAGCAGTGGTGTCATCAGAAATGGTCTACCACAAGTTGGCATTTATTGTGTGTTTGGTGTTTTGTACTGTGAAAAACAAGATGATGGGCCACAAATGGAGTCACTTATGCTAAACTCCATGTCATCAAACCAAGACTTAATTACAGTTTCAGCTCTCCCGGAAATGGAATCTTAAACCAGACAGCCAGGAATCTCCTGATTAGCATTAGTTAGATGATCTGCCTGATAGAGCCCTGCCATCCCCTAAAAGGAAAGTGACCTTGCGATAACCAATCTGAAATTCCTTGTTCTGCTCCCTTCTGTTTATGAAATCTCTTGCCTGGCACAGTTTCTTCAGAGTTCTTTTTTGTTTGCTGGTTTGGATGCTGCTTGATTCATGAAGTTGAATAAGGCCAATACGATCTTTAAAATTACTCCATTGAATTTTTTTTTAACAATACTAAAAATCCACAAACATTTTGTATTTTATTCTATACTATATCCACACTTGCTTTATAAAAAAATACTATTCAAACTCTGCTGCTGAAACAATGGCGTGTGAACTGGAAGTGCAGGCATACCTGGGAAGTGTTAGAAGTGAAGACCCTTGGGCCCTACCCCAACCTACTGAATCAGGGTGTAACAGGCCTAACTCCTGGGTCCACCTAGTTGCTTTCCCCCAGGATGCGTTGTCCTTTGGGAGGGCTCTTGTGGCCCATTCTTTCAGATAGATGTCCCTGTACATTACAATCTGAGAAGCACTTTGAAATAGCTCATCACCTGAGGAAGAGGCTCTCTCTTTACCCTGTGGGTACCAGGCCCCTGGGGTTCACATACCCCAGTATGAGACTCACAGGCCCAAGTAAAGGTTGCCACTTCATAACATGCTGGCAAGGTGGACACACCCTCTTCGGTTAGCCTCCCAAGAGGGTGGATTAGTGACTAGGCATCTGGAATTCTAATAATTGTTAACACTTACTAAGGCTTAGCATGTCCCAGGTACTAAGTGCTTTCCATATATAGCACCTTTAATCCTCACACAAGACCCATATCACAGAAGGGGAAACTGACATTTGCAGAGATAAAGAACTGGGCCACGTCAATGGCAGAGCCACACAGAGTGTCAGGCAGAGGGCACAAGGGAGGCCTGCCAATGGGTCATTATCTTAGTTTCTAAGCTCTAGCCTCCCCACCATCATCACAACCAGTTTCCCCTGTATTTGGAAAGAGGAGAAGGGAGGGCTGGGTGGTCTTACACGGAGGAGCAGCCTGCATGGAAAGGCACTTACAAGTGGTCTAGGCCAGTGGTTCTGAAAGCCTGTTACCAGGACCAGTGGCATCAATACCACCTGGGAACTTGTCAGAAATGCAAATCCTGACATCTGTTCTTCCTGCACCCTGTCTCTGGGATTGGATCTGGGTTTCATCAAGTTCTCCAGGGGATTCTGATGCCCAGTAGAGTTGGAGAACCTTGATCTAACCCAACACCTTCATTTTATGGGGAAACAGAAACCAGGATCAGGGAATGGGGCCTGCTCACAAATGATGGATGGAAGAATCCAGATCATCAGTGCTCTTTCCCACACTGCACTGCTTCTCCAAAACCCTCTGATATTTGAACTCACTGTGCATATATTTGAGTCTGAATGGGTCAGATACATGGAAACTTCACACTCCAAATTCAGCTACACTTTGAGGCCCAATTAGGAGGGATTAGCAAATGGCCTTTCCTGGGATGTGGGTCAGATGCACAGTAAATAAAGTCAGGGCAGAATGTCAGCACAACAGGTAATTAAGTAGAATGACTGTAAACCGTTAATAAAAAAGATTGCAAGGTTTACTTAGGATGAGCTGCAAAAGGGACAATGTACCCACAGCTAACTGAGGATCAATCCCTCAGCCCAGCCATTTTCTCCAAGGAAAAACAATCATTCTGTGTTACTTCCTCCCAATGTTGATTTAAAGAAGCACAGTGAAACCTTGAACACATGCAGTGGCTTCGTGGTTGCACTGTCCATTTATTTAAGCAACTTTATTTTCAGAGCACCCAAGAGGCTCTAAAGACTTGGCTGACTTTAGCAATATGTTACTTTATTGCTGCAGACCTCTGTCTCGGGAGTGGGTTGACCCTGCCGCCATTTTACAGATGAGGAAAATGGAAGATTACAAAGAGTAAGCCATTTGCTCCTGGGCATACAGTGAAAAGACGATTGTGTTTTGTGGGAACTTAGAGTTTTTCAAATCATGGATGGTGGTCCAGTTGCCCACCCCACCTCCTAGCATAGCCCAGGGACAGAGTTTCTGGTGTGACTCCCAGCATTCCCTCCAACACACTCCTTGGCCTGACCCAGGAAGAGCCTTAAGGGTCTTTATCCTGAACTTGCCCACCTCCCTGCCTCCTCATTGCCTACTCACATAGCTTCCTTGACACTTGCCTCTATTCAGTCTTGCCACTTCTGATACCTGACTTCTTACTCCCTGGAGGTAGCATGACTGAGCAGGAAGAACATGGCCTTTAGAGTGACATAGACTAGGTTTGAATCCCGGTTCCCCCACTTACTAACTGTGTGACTCTGGGAAAATCACTTAACCTCTCTGAGCTTCCAGTTCTCATCTGTAAAACTGGCGACAACAGTACACAGGGATTGTAGTGTGGATTAAAAGGACCATAAACCACTGGGCACATAGCAGGAGCTTGTTATGGTGATACTGGGGTTGAAAATGATGGTTGTGGCTGCTCGTTCGTGGGTTGTGAAAGAATTCATGAAACAGGTAGAAATACAGAAGGAAGATTTATTAAAGTAAGAGAAAGTTCAGCTGGGCAGAGTCTGCTGGAAACTGCTGCATTGAGTCTTTGTTTCATCTGATGTTTTGTATTTTCTAACCAGAATGTAGATTGCCTGTGGTGGAATTTTTTATTGATTTCGGCTTTGTCTGTTGAGGTGGGGGAAAGTATGGTTAAATAGGTTATCACAACCTATACATATGTTGTGTAGATTTAAGTTGGAGCCAGGATTGGATCCCATACAGATGCAAAACCTCTCCCAAGTCACAGGGCCTGCACTGGGCTGAAGTAAGTAGAAGTATTGAAACTGGTCTGCATAGTAAATGTATAATAAACAGTCATTAAGGTTTGGTGGGAGGGAACAGAGGCAAAGAGAGAAAAAAGCTTTCGAAAAGTCCCAAGCTAAATTACACTTGTTAAATTGAATTATACCAGAGGCCCAAATCTCAAAATAGAGATTTAGCGCCACCATTACCATCCCCCTGTCTTACTAGTGATGGTGGTGGTAGTTCTAAGCCCTTGGTGGGGCCTGATGTGGGTGGGCAGGTGTTCAGGAAAGCACTGTCACTTGTCAGATCTCAGGACCTCCCTCCTGGGATTCAACTCCTGTGGGCATCCTGCCTCCACGCCCCACCCCTCCACCCTCTACCCTGGGCATGCTTCTGCCCTGCAGGCGCTCCTGCCCTCCAGCCACATCCCCAAATTGTATGGCTTTACCTGGTTTCCCTGGGGAGGCAGGGCCTGTCTGGGGTCCTCCACAGAGGAAGATAAGCCTAAAGGAGAGGTGAAGGGACAGCTTTAGGAGCCCAGCAAAGCAGGGAGGAGCACACACTCACACACACATTTGTTCACATTCACATCCAGGTGCACACTCATACATTCATATAAAAGCACATGCATGGAGAGATGAAGAGCTTACTTTTCACAAGCTTATCCAGAATTTTGCAATCAGAAAATTGAGCAAGAGGTTATTTTATTTCCAGCATTAATGTAAGTTCAGTGTCATTCTGAAAAATGCCATTTTGTTGTGAATTATTTAGAAATGGGCCAGCCATCAACGCTCAGAGCCTCTAAAGGACTAATCCAGCCTGGGCAAATGGGATCTCCCAGCCTCTTCAACATGTTTCTGCCCTGCAGGGGGACTGAGAACAGGCTGTTCAAGACCCGAATCAGCTGGTGGGCAGCCGGGCCAATAGGAGACTGTTGCTGGGGAAACACTGCTTCATGCAAATTCCTCTGGACTGGGGAGGGGGCCTCAGCCAGTTGCCCACCTCTCACTCCTCCTTCTCTGTCTCTCAGTAGCCAAGTCTTTCTTTCTCTCTCTCTCTCTCTCTCTCTCTCTCTCTCTCTCTCTCTCTCTCTCTCTCTCTCTCTCTCTCTCTCTAATAGATGTTACCCCGCAGAAGTGGGTCTGTAGCGGGCACAAGATTAGGCCAGCAAGGTTGGCATACCAGTTTTTTATGGTTTATGCATTCCTCTGGGGGTGAATTCAACAGCACCCCATACTATTTGTGTGTGGGGGTGGGTGGTGGGGGAGGGTGTGTCTCAGTTCTGCATTTTCCAGGATCTTTGCTGAGAGAAGGAAGCCTCAGGCGCAGTGCCGGCCAGCTGTGGGCAAGATTGGGAGCAGTCCATTAGCCACGAGCAGGCGCCCTGAGCTCTGCACCTGCTCTGATGACGGACCCCACTGGGTTTTGGCAGCCGTGTACCCTGAACTGACGCATGGCTCCACTTTCACAGCCCAAGCTTGCAGCATATTTCCACAATAAAACCATGATGGAAGTTAATTGCCTGCATCGCTTTGCAATTGAACAGGTCCATAAAATGTTTATTAGGTGCAATCACAGGGACTGAATGGGTGGCCAGTTGCTTGGATTTGGGTTACAGCTAACATCTGGGGGGTCCCTAGGCAGGGAGGTGTCTTAAAAATGGCTGATGTTGAGTTTTCAGAACGACTTTTTCAGAGCTGTTCCAAAGCGTTCAGGAGATGGACTTGGTCATTTACTTGAGAGTTCCAGCTGGTGGTTGTGGAGGCTGCTAAACTTCCTTAATTCCTTCTACTAATATTCCGAGCATTTCAGTTTCTAAGAGACATTTGGAAGCAAATAGAAACCACTTGTTACGCAGTTGCATTGGTCAGGATAATTATTGCTAACTGCTATAACAAAAGAACCTCAAATCTCAGTAGGTTGGACAACAAAGGTTTATCCCTCAATCCTGTTACATCTGCAGTGAGAGCTGACAGGAGCCTCTGCTCCATACAGTCCCTCAAGGACCCATGCTGAAGGAGACATTATTGAGGACATACCAACTCTGAGGTCTCTGTGGAAGGAGAAGGGAGGGATGAAAGAGGCCTGCTGCCTTGACCTAGAAGTGACACGTATCATTTTGGCTCAAGTCCACTGGCCAAAACTATTGGCATGGGTCCAACCTATCTGTAAGTGTGGCTAGGGAACACAGGGGCACACCTGGCATATTTGGTGAGCACTGATTTCACTGTCATAGCAGTTCTTCTTGTGGGAATGGTGGGCACCCTCTCCATCAGTACCATACTATGAGGTGGTGTCCACTGCCTGGCTCTCAGGGTAATGAGATGCATTAATAAAAGGCAGACCCAGGGGCTGGCTGAGTGGCTCAGTTGGTTAAGAGGCTGCTAAGGAATGTGAGCTCTGAGCAACAGGGCTGCCAGTTCAATTCCCACATGGGCCAGTGAGCTGTGCCCAAGCTGAGCTGCCAACAGGTGGCAGGATGGCTCAGCTGGTGAGAGCACATGCTCCTAATAAAAATAAATAAATAAATAAATAAATAAATAAATAAATAAATAAATAAATAACAGATCCAGTGACATCTGTTCTCTGGGGAATGACTCTCCTACCCACTACATAAAATCCAGCCTCCCCAAGGAGCAGTAGCGACCATAATGCTGTCCCCAAATCAGAATTGCTTGGGAAACTTAAAACCAGTTGGCTGTGGGAGCCCAGCCTGGAGATTCTGAGGGGCAAGTCTTTAGTGGGGCCAGGAATGGAAAATACTCTTGAGCTAATGATGCTGACCAGGGAAGGTCCATGAGTGACTCATTCTGTGGGGCCAAACTGCAAAATCCCTGAGAAGTGACAGTGCAGCCTGTCTGTCCCTGCAGACCATGGGTTGAGGCTTCAACAAGCATTTCACAGTTCACAAAGCACCTGATTATTCATTTACCTCTCACCAGATACAATGATTATTCCAGAGTCCCATTTGCTGTCTGTGGCAATATGCAAATACCAGTTATTATTATCCAAATACCAGTTATTTTTATTATGGCAAGTGTGTTATCCACATCTTATGGATGAGGTGAGGTTAAGTGATTGGATTAAAGTTGCATAGCCCAGTGACCAAGCTGGATCTAAAACTTGTTTTTCCCAACTCTCTATCTGTCAGCCTCTCCATCATGCCAGACCACCTCCAATCAGGTTCTCTGCTTCCAGAAAGATGCTGTACTCCACCCCTTCCCTGTCACGTTCTATTTCAGTTCCTCTTGGTGCAAATTTGACAGGCTGATGAGGAAGGAGCTGACATCTGGTCTCTTTTCACAAACCATGGTTGGAATAAATGATGAGTCATCTAAGACTCTAGATGGTTCAGCAGAGAACATTGTACTGAGAATCAAGGTCGGAGGGAACACTGTAGACAGGCGAGAGTTGTACATTTTCTGTGACAAGCTTTGGGCAGGCAGCAATAAAGTGCCTCATACAAACATCAGAATGCTAAAAAAAAATCAATATAACACAACATGAATAAATCTGAAAAACATTATGCTATTTGAAAGAAGCTTTACACAACAGTATATGATGTATGATTTCATTTATGGCAAGTTTTAGAACAGGTATAAAAACCAATCAATAATGATTGGAATCAGATCAGTGGTTGCTTCTGGGGTTAATAACACAGGCAGCTTTCTGGGGTGATGGAACGTTCCGGGTCTTGATAGAGGCACAGGTTACTTGGAAATGTACATTTATCAAACTGCTTGTTATCAACTTAAGACCTTCATATTTCGCTGTAAGTAATACCTAAAGAAAAAAGTCAGTACACTAGACAATTTTCTGGAAGATATAAGGGCCTCCTCCTGGAACACGGGTATTAAAGACTGGGTGGAAGAAGGGATATGCAGGGAAGACTGGGGAAATAAATACAAATAAAAGGCAAGATCACAGAGCCTGAGGGTACCCCTAAGAATAAGCCTAACATAACTCTAAAACTAACCCTCGTCTTAGCCCTAACCATAACCCTAACCCTAATCCTAAGACGATCCCTAATTACAACCCTAAATCTAGCCTAAATCCTAGCCTTAGCCCTAACCTAATCCTGACCCTAACCCTAGCCCTATGCCAAAGGCAGTTGGCCTCAGTGGGAATTGGCAAATGAGCCTGGTGAAGCTGATATTAAATGTCCCTGTTTTATTCTGTTGTCTCCGGGATAAACGAATGCAGAGGCCTTGGGAAAAACGCAGAGAGAGGGAACCTGCTGCAGAGGTGACTTTCAGCATTAATCATCCCATTCCACAAGAATGCCAACATATTTTCTAACAAGGAATCGAAATGGAATCTTTCCTGAGATAAGGGTGCATAGTGTTGTTACCAGCACACCCTCTCAGAACAAACACCAGAATCACCAGTGTGGGAACTGGAAGGGACTGTCTGGCCATTCCTTGCAGCTTCTCTTTTGACAGATGGGAGACTAAGTACCAGAGAAGCGGGTGACTTGCCTGAGATGACTGGGGGGGGGTTAGAGTCCCATTCTGTTTCCCCCAACAGTGCTGGTTTCCACCATTTGTCAAGTGGGGTGATCAGGTCAAATGTTAAATCCGGCCACTGCACAACTCCAGGGGCGCTATTCATTTTGCGTTACATGTAAACAGCATCTTCTTCATGAGATGACATTTACACTGAAAGACGATGTGAACAGTCTCCCCCAGATTGGGCAATGGCAAAGCCTGTTTTATACCACAAAACTGAAATTTATTCTAAAATTATGGAAGTATCTCCCAGGACCCAGGAAAGGCAGGAAAATAGCTGAGCATCAGGAAGGGATTGGAACCAAGTCCTGTGCAGTACTTGTCTCAGCCGCCTCTTTACACATCGCCTCATTTTGTGTCTTGTGCAGACTGATTTTCTTTGTGAGAAATCCATCTGCACTTTCTAAACTGCCCGTTACTTGGCCAGCAAGAGCACATTACCTTGCTGTCTTTCAGCTCTAATTTCAGACACCTGGTGGAAAGATTCTAATTAGTCTGGTTGCTCACCCTTGGTTTTACCCGCCATGGTCAGTTGGGGCAGGATTAGGCAGTGGTAACCAGGATGGGTGGTGGTGGTGGTGGTGGGAGAGGGGACAGCAGCCAGGAAAGGGGGGATATGCAGACATCCCACCTGACTTTCTGAGGCTCTGAGGAGAAGGCTGGGGTGTGTCCGGTTTCTGGATGAATATCACACCAGCGTCTTTAAAATAGATATGTATTATAAACTATTTTAGACACACATAAAGTAATATGTAAAAGAGCAAACCAGCAACCACTGTACTCAGCATTCAGCTTAAGAAACAAAGCTTTATCAGCAGAGTTGGAGCCCCAGCCGCCCTCCCCCAACCCCAGGCATCATCTACCTGCTCCATGGCCCCCAATATTTTTGGTGGAATCCAAACTGTGCAACTTGGAGGCTGGGCAAAGAGGTAGTGGTGAGGGGAGGGGCTCGGCTGGAATATTTGACAAAGGTGGGAAGGAGGAGAAAGCTGATTTGGGGGTTGCAGAAAGTATGAGAGATAAGTTTGGAAGGGTGTACCCAGAGAGAGACTTGGGGACACCGACACTGGGGGAGAAGGTGTTGGGGATGGCCAGGAAGGGACCTCAGATAGCAAAGGAGTGCCTCTTCTGGCCAGAAGGGACCTGAGATAGCAAAGGAGTGCCTCAAAGGAGGTCCAGTTCTGGGGAATCCTACTTTACTTGTCCACCCAGTGACTCCTCCCTAATGTAGAAATGGGTAGATGGGCTTTACCTCCACATACCATTTAGTCCCCAGGTGTCCCTTGTGCCCAAAACAGGAGGAAGGACACTAGGGGTTATCATTCCCTACACCAAATCTTCTGAGCAGTCTTCCTGATTTCCCAATTCTGTCCCTTTGTTCTGCACGCCATCAAAATGTCCCCACAGGTCTAATGCTTTGGAAAATACACGTGTGAAGGGGTAAAGTCAGTAAACATTCTAAGCAAAATATGCACGTCATAGAAAATGGAGACTCTTACACCTTTGACTCCCAGAGGCCCATCCCTAGATGTGAGTAGACGGGTGCATTTTTGAATACTAAAGGTGGGAACAAGGCTCTGGCATAAAAGTGCCATCAACTGAGGAGTAATTCTTGGCAGCTACCAGGTTTGAGAGGGACTCTGGTTTTCCATCTTCTCAGTGGACCGCTTGCTTACTTTGCCGGGTGATGTTACTGGCTCTCAGTGTGTTTAAAATTCTTTAGCTATAAAGTGTTATTTTAGTGTAAAAATGAATAAGAAGGTCAGGGAAAAAAAACCTACTGCGGGCCGGCCAAGTGGAGCGTTGGTTAAGAGTTGGCTTGGGACGCCAGCTCTAAGCAGCAGGGCCACAGTTTGGATCCCACATGAGGGCCAGTGACACTGCCCTCTACAGCTAAGATGGTGAACAACAGCTCCACCTGGAGCTGGGCGCCCTGAGTTGCCGATGATGGCATAAGCTGTAGCCCCTGCTGCAATGGGCTGCCTTGAGCTACCCTGAGTGGTTGGCAGCAGGTGTGAGTTGCCATCAGTCACTGTCAATGGCCGTCTATTGGCCTGCGACCAATCTGCCTTAGCTGGGAAGAGAGCAATGATCATAATACTAACATGGGCCAGTGAAGCAACATTCCCCACAACTAGACTGAAGAACAAAAGGACAGCACCTTGTCTGTTCCCCTTCCCTGACTCCCCAATAAAATATTTAAAACAACAACAACAACAACAACAACAAAAAACCTACTGCAAATCTAACTGTGCAAGAGGAATTTTGTTTTTGAGAAAAAGTGACCATCCCCAGGCAAACACATCCAGGCAGTGTGGTGGCCGCTGTTCACCATGGTGTGCTGCAAAATGTCTATTGATCGGCTATTCCAATTGCTGGAAGGCTGGCCAAGAGGTCCTGGAAAACATTCAGAAGAAGAAGCAGTTATTGATCACAAAGGGCTCTTCACACATACGGGGTGGAGAGGGATGGTGGCTCTTCTGCACTTTTCACAGAGGATGAATGACAAAGGAGATAAGGCAGACACAACGGCTGTGTTCCCTGGGATTTTATGGTCTTCCTGTGAAGTTTTGTTCTTTTCAATAAAGTGCTTCATTAAATCTAAACCCAACTGTGACTGTTTTTTGTTACTTTGCAGGATTTTTTTTCCTTTACAAGTGACTTGACAAATCAGAAAATGTCCTTTGTCAGGTTTCCTCAGGTCTGGAGTTTTCATCTATCAAATATCAAAGACCTGGAGGTCTTTAGAGGACAGGCATGGCTGTTTTCTAACACTCTTTCCAGGAGTGAGGAACCTTGGTTTGGGCTAGGCTGTGGCGAAGGGGGCCACCAGGCCAGGGGCTCCCCGGGAGGACCTCGGCTTATCCTTGACCCTGGGCTAGAGTAGGAAAAGGCAGAGATGAGAATGAGTCTCCCCCATTCCCTATGGTTCAGTTACATTCAATTCAACAAATATTTATGAAATGCCCACTATGTGCCAAGCCTCACGCTAGGCCCTGAGACCTACGGCAAAGTGCTACCCACGTGACTTCACACTGGCCATTCCGCTTGCCTTCTGTGAAGGCCTCAGCTCCCTGCTTTACCTTATGGGTCCTTCTCTGCTCCCAAGGGCCTGCATTTGTCCCACATAACTTAGTATAAAGCAGTTTCTCAGTAAAACTTTTCAGATTGAATGAAATAGAATATGCTATGATCCAGAAGATGTTCACCCAGGGGACTGAGGCTGGGGTAATGGGAGGAAAGTTTCCACAATCCATCCCATCCACAAGGGGGGTAATGAAGCCCCTGGCATCTCAGAAGCCAGGAGGAGGCATGATACCAAGAGCAAATCCCCGACTTGCATTTATTGCACAAATGAATCAGTTTGATCAGAAGAGGAACAAAAGAAAGACTGCCTGCAGTCTACCGCCCTAACGCAGAAGCTGTCCTCCTCTTCCCCACTCACGTTTCTTCCCTGCTTTTGTTCATGTGCATAGTTTTACATTGTTGTAGCATCCTTTTGTTTTCTGCTTGCTTGAAAAAATCAGGAGTGTTCCTTCCGGTTATCTTCATAATTACAGTCCCCAGTGGCTACAGGATTCTCCGTGGGATAAGACATAGCATCATTTATGTAACATGTTTCCTATTGTTGTCTGTATGGGCTGTTTCCAAGTCTTTACTTGGATAACAAAGATAAAAATGTCTTTTCTATTCAGTCACAAAACAGTTGTGTACCTATGTTTCTTTCAGTCCTTCCAACAACCTGCAAGGTGAACGTCCTGCTTTATTGCAAAGGATTACAGGGGACAAATGGAGGCTGAGAGACAGTTAAGATGCCATCAGGAATGAAGGCACAACCAGAATTTGAGTCCATTCTCTTTTTTGAAACCACACCCTTTACTCTATCCCCAATGCTTTATTGCTTTTTCAGATTTTACAAATAAAACTGCAGTGAATATTTAAAAACAGCCTTTTCCCATTTTTTTTGAATAATTTCCTGAGGTCAAGGTGCTCGAAATGGATTGTGGGGTCTAAGAGATGAGCATTTTTGAGTTTCTCGATATGTATTGTCCAAATGTTTTGCAAAGGGGCTGTTTCAAGCAGTTCTCAGTTACATGTTCCCGCAATGCATGTGGGTCTTTTGTTTTTATTGCAACCGTCAGAAGCATCAACTTTGAAAAGAGTTCAGAGTTCATTTACAACACATAAATAATTCTTTATTTTAGCTTTAATTTGCATTTCTTTGACTGCCAGTGAGGATGAGCCATTTAAAGAGAGGTATTCCCTTTCTGTGACTTGAGTTTCTTCTTTTGAGGAACATGCCTCGCCCCCACATACATCCCACCACCAAACATACACTAGTCTTTTCTAAGGCTTGGAAATTAACACTTTATTGGTCTTATTTGTAACAATTATTGACTCCAGTAATTCCTTTTTCATTTTAATTGTACTTATTTCAGGCCTTTTGTGTGTTTTAAAATGATGAACTCTCATTCGTGATTTCTCCTATTGTTCCAAACTTGGAAAGTCATATCATCAAAGAAGTGATAATTACTCAATTTTATTTTTTTAATATTTAGCTCTTTAATCTGCATGGAAAAAAAGACAGCATTTATGTGTCTCCCGGCCCCCCACCCCACGCCCCGTCCCTCCCGCCCCCACACTCTCACACATACACGTATGTGAGAAAGGCAGGATATTTATGAAAAGACCGTGAGTTGTGAATGAATAGAGGGAAATGCCATGTTTCTGGCTGGGAGATTAAAGACTGTAAGAAGTGTATAACTTGATTTTCAAGTTAGTGTATATATTTAATATCCTATAAGTTAAAAGCCCCACAGGCATTTTTAGTAGATTTTTGTCAAAAGGGGAAATGTGGTAGGTTATATTTTTGTTCCTAGTGAAGTATCTCCCCTTTCTCCAAGAGAACCATACATCCTGTCTATTGCCATGTGACTTGCCTGCCTTCTTGTGGGAGGAATATGCATCCCCTATCTGTGGACATTGGCCCTGGTCATGGTCAAGTGACTTGCTTTGGCCAATGGCATTTGAGCAGATGAGACATACGCCATAACCTAGTAGAAGCTTTAGGAGGCATTGTGAGTTCCTAACAGCCCTCTTGCTCCTTTTCCTCTGCTGTGAGCATAGTGTGTCTCCAATGGGTACTGCTTCTTCATTCTGAGTCCTGGACTGAGGAGGCTCACGGAGCAGAGCCACAGTAGCTGCCATAGCTGACATTTGCAGCTGTAAGCCACTGAGATGTGGGGTGTGTTTGTTATTGCAGCACCATCTAGCAAAACCTGACTAAGACAATAAACAAAAAGGCTAGACTATAAAATAATATTTTAAGAAAAAAAGAGCATTGGAAGTTCAGACCCAATAGTTACACTCAAATTAGAGCCACTTGTTTAATAGAATAGACTATATGCTAAAGCAGACATCACAAACAATGAGAAAAAGATTACTTAATTTGTAGTATTATTAGAATCTCGGACTCAGCTAGGAAAGCTCTCTGCTTTTAAGAACTCATGTCATTTCATTGGGTGCATCCAGATAATTTAGGATAATCTCTTACCTCAAGGTCCATACTGTTAATCACATCTGCAAATTCCCTTTTGTCATGTAAGGTAAATTCACAGGTTCTGGGGATTGGGATGTGGATATCTCTGGGCGGGGGGCATTAGTCTACCCTCCATACCCATTTTCATCATCTGTCATGGTTAGTTTTTTTTGTTTTGTTTTGTTTTTTTTGAGGGCAGTGTCACTGGCCCTCATATGTGGGACCCAAACTGGGGCCGCCGGCTTCCCAAGCCAGCGCTTAACCACTACGCCACTCGGCCGGCCCTAATTTTTTATTTTTTTGAGGGCAGTGTTGCTGGCCCTCATATGTGGGACCTGAACCGAGGCCGCTGGCTTCCCAAGCCAGCGCTTAACCACCGCGCCACTCAGCCGGCCCTGTCATGCTTAGTTTTATGTGTCAGCTTGTCTAGGCCACAGGGGCCCGATGTGTGGTCAGACATTCTGAATGTTTCTGTGAGGGTGTTCTTTGGGTGAGATTCACATTTAAATCAGTGGATTTTGAAGAAAACAGACCATTCTTCCTAATATGGGCCTTAGCTAATCAGTTGAAAAGACTAACCCAATCAAGAGGGAATTCTGCGGCGGATGCCTTTAGACTTGACTGTAGCATCACGTCTTCTCGGGTGTCCAGTCTGCCGGCCCACACTGCAGGTTTTGACTTGCCAGCCTTCATAATCATGTGAGCCAATTCTTCAAAATGCATTTCTATGTATGCACATCCTATTGGTTCTGTTTTTCTGGAGAACACTGACTATACACCATCCATCTCTATCATCTCCACCTCCACCTCCAAATATCATAGAGCGCTTTTACGAGGAGCCGGCACTAGTCTAAATGTGTCCCCCACATTAACCCCTTTCTCTCTTTTCCAATTCCAACCACATCAAATGTTTTCTTTTTATGGAATGTGGTGTTTTCAGCTGCCCAGTGTCATGTCAGCCTCCACACCAGGGCCCAAACTGGTCATTGCTGCCAGCCTCTGACCCCTGCCCCCAACATGCTGTCACACCCTTGTAGCTCCTGGAAGCTTTGTCCTGTGTTCTCGCCTCTAAGACTCTCAGCCCTGCTCCTGATCTCTCTCTCAGAGCTAGTGGAGGCCACTTATCTCCATGCCTCCTCCCAGATCCTGAAGGCACTCAGAAGCCCAGAAGTCAAGGGCTGTCTGGCAGGGCTGTCTGGGTAGAGGGGACTCATGGAGAGGAGGCCTCAAATGTCCTCTTAGGTGAGCCAGATGGGGCCGCTCATCTTCTCTGGTACAGGGATGGGGACCCAGGCACTTCCTTGGTGGACACCATTTTTGTAGGTCTGCCCCTCCCCCACAGCATCTCCCACCTCACAGCAAGATTAAAAGCCCCTTCTTTCCTGGCAGCCAGTCCTGGCTCAAGTCTGGTCTCCCACAGTCAACATAGAGTTGGACAGATGTGTGCTCCAACCCTGACTCCACCTCTTTCTGTAGTCTTTGTCCTCTCTGAGTTTTGATTTGCTCAACTGTGAACTCATGTTAATAATACCGACTTATACATCAGAGATAACACTTCATTTTTGGATTAGAGAAAATTTTTATAAACTCTTTGGCATATAGTGATCATGGTTAACCAGGGCCTTTGTATCTTTCAGCTCCATTCACACTGGGGTCGTGGGGCCCCAGCCATCCCGGCCACTGGACTTCCCCATGTACACAAGAATGGTCAACTCCTGGCCCCAGAAAGCCCTTCTGGGGACCCTGCCCAGTGCAGGTTTGTCCCACATGGACAACACTGGTGGTTAGACCCTCCCTTGCAGGGAGATACTATTTACTCCCAGTTTACAGAAGAGGGGCGTGAGAGCACTGAGAGGTTAGGATACCGGCCCAAGGCCTCACAGGTAGAAGTCGAGAAGGGTAGGAGTCAAATTCAGGTAATCCGGCTCCCGAGCTGGTCCTGTTGACCATCTGCTCCCCAGACTCAGGAGGAGGAACTCAACAGCATAATTACTGGTAGTGTCTCTTGAGGCTACTTGATTGGGCTTTCAACCACCTTGGATTGTTCTGGCCTTCAGGGTCTGACAGCTTTAGTTAGAGCAGAGATGACCCAAGGGTCCCTGAAGCAGTATCCTTGCTGTATTTCTGAGGATATCTTAGCCTCTCCCCACCCAGAGAAGCGACTGGACACCCAGTCCTTGCTCAGAAACCTTGAAGTTCAGCGTATAAGATTTGGCCTTCTTGGATGCCTCTGACATTCTTAGCCCCTTCCTGGGAACTTGTACAAACTTGGGGTGGAAGGGGCATTACTGTCTCTGCTTCAGTGGGAGTGTGGCATTAATGTGGCATGACCTGCTGGCAGCTGTGGTGGAGGCCTGGAGGGAGGTTTGCTCAGCTGGCTGTCTCCCACTTCCCCCAAGGCCCAAGCCTCCTGCTCATCTCTTGAGGAAGGTCCCCGTGATGTGTCAGCTAGTCCGAGCTGGGCAGAGGGGAGCTGAGTTCTGCCGGGCTATTTTGTTAGGATGTCCTGAGAGGGGTGTGTATGGGGTGGGGTTCTCTGGGCCTCTGAGACATGGCCTAGATTGTTAGCTGAGTGGCTTTGGTGAGGTTTTGAGCTGCTCTGGGTACTGTGGGAAGTGGTGGCCCGGGCTGGGCTGAATGTGCTGTCTGCTAAGCTGTAGCTAAGATGGAGTGCTGAGCTCAGGTTTTGTGGTGGCCTGGTTTGGTCCTGGGCTCTGACTTCTGGCTGACTTTCCTTTGGGCTGTGCTAAGCATAGGGCTCGGCTCTGGGAGGCTTCACGCTAAACTTCTTTAGCTGCTGGGTTTGGCTGCTCGATAGGCCAGGCTGAGCTCTGGAGGCTGTGTGGGCTCCCTGGGTGCCTCTGGGCTGGCAGGACTGGGTGGACTGGTCTTGCATGTCTCCTGATGAGCTGGCCTCCTTGTCTGGTCTCCAGCGGGGCCAGGCAGTGGGCGGGACCTGGCTAGTGCTGGGCTGGGCTGTCGTGGTCTCTTCTGGGCAGCTGCTCAGGGCATGGTTATTTTTTCTTTCCTTGCCTTCAG
This sequence comes from Aselliscus stoliczkanus, assembly GCA_033961575.1. Taxonomy (NCBI): domain Eukaryota; kingdom Metazoa; phylum Chordata; class Mammalia; order Chiroptera; family Hipposideridae; genus Aselliscus; species Aselliscus stoliczkanus. The sequence goes on along the minus strand of CM066728.1, from coordinate 15,186,051 downwards.
GGGCAGTGCCTGTGAAGGAGGCAAGAAAGGAAAAGCCCCTTGAAGGTGAAGCCATCCCTCCTCTCCAGAGTTCATCAGCATGTCACACACACACACACACACACACACACACACACACACACACACACACACTTCTCTCTTTGGAGGCTTTCTGGAGGCTCCTTGGAGACACTATCGTTCATGGGAAAACCTGGCATTAGTCGTCAGGAGACAGGAGTTCTTGTTCTGGTTCTGCTGTCATTGTGGGTGTGACTTTGGACAATATTTTACACTCTTAGTTTTTGTTTCTTTTTTAGGTTGCACATATACAAGTAAGTGAGATCATATAGTATTTGTCTTTCTCTGATTGACTTCTTTCACTTAGCATAATGCCCTCAAGGTTCATCCATGTTGTCTCAAATGGCAAGATTTTCTCCTTTATTATCACTGAATAATATTCCATTGTATATGTATATACCCCATCTTCTTTAATCAGTCATCTATTGATAGACACCTAAGTTGCTTCCATATCTTGGCTACTGTGAATAGTGCTGCAATGAACAGAGGGGTGCATATATCTTTTCAAGTTAGTGTATTCTTTTCCTTCAGATAAATACCCAGAAGAAGACTTGCTAGATCATATGGTAATTCTATATTTAGTTTTTGAGGAACCTCCATACTGTTTTCCATAGTGGCTGTACCAATTTACATTCCTACTAACAGTGTATGAGAGTTCCCCTTTCCCCACATCCTCACCAACACTTGGTGTTTTTTGTCTTTTGAGAACAGCCATTCTAACAGGTGTGAGATGATATCTCGTTGTGTTTTTTTTTTAAATTGGGGAATGGGGGAGGGATCAGTGTTGGGGAATTGAGGAAGGGGACCAGTCAAGTTGTTGTTCTTTAATCTTAGTTGTGGAGGGCGCCAGTCACCATCTGGCTTCCCGTTGGGCAGCTCATGGCCTCTAAGCTCACTGTGCTGTGTTACAATCTCAATTGCGGGTGGGCGTAGCCACCATCTCATGTGGGAGTTGAACCAGCAGCTTTGTTGTTAAGAGCACGCGCTCTATCCACTGAGCCATCTGGGCGGTAGCTCAGCTCAAGGCGCCAAGTTCAGTCTTAGTTGTGGGTGGGCATAGCCACCACCCCATGTAGGAGCTGAACCAGCAGCCTTGTTGTTAAGAGTGCACGCTCTATCCACTGAGCCATCCAGGTGGTAGCTCAGCTCAAGATGCCAAGTTCAGACTTAGTTGCAGGTGGGCGTAGCCCACCATCGAACAGGCAGTCTTGTTTTTAACAGTACGTGGTCTCATCAGCTGAGCCCTCCTGCCACCTGTTGGCAGGTTAGCGTCAGCTCAGCTCGGGTGCAGCGTCACTGGCCCATGTGGGAATTGAACCTGTGGCCCTGTTGCTCAGAGCTCACGCTCTTGAGCTAATGCTTAACCAACTGAGTCACTTGGCCGGCCCCTCACTGTGGTTTTGATTTGCATTTTCCGGATGATTGGAGATGCTGAGCATCTTTTCATGTACCTGTTGGTCATCTGTATGTTTTCTCTGGAAAAATGACTATTCAGATACTCTGCCCATTTTTAAAAATCAGATTTTTAAAATCTTTTTTTTTAAACTGTTGAGTTGCATGAGTTCTGTATGTATTTTGGATATTAACCCCTTTTCAAATACATGACTTGCAAATATTTTCTCCCATTTGGTAGGTTGCCTTTTCATTTTGTTGATGGTTTCCTTTGCTATGCAGAAGCTTTTTAGTTTGATGTCATTCCGCTTGTTCGTTTTTGGCTTTGTTACTTTTGTTTTTGGTGTCAGACCCACAAAATCATCACTCAGACCAATGTCAAGAAGCTTACTGCCTGTGTTTTCTTCTGCACTCTTAGTTTCTTCATCTGAAAAATGGAGACAATAACTGCTGAGCAATTTAGCTGTGGAACTGTGAGAATAAACAAGATAATGAATGTCAGGGTGCTTTGCCGATGGGTGGAGGAACTGCATGTCTGTGAGCCACTGAGATGCTAAGTCTTGCTAAACTCTCAGAGTGGGCACAATTCCAGGCAGAATTGGCACTGCTGAGGAAAGATGGAGCATCAGGCGCAAGGATGGGGTGTACAGAAATGAGGCCAAAGCGGTGGAGAGTGTACGGGGTCTAGCGGCGAGGACCTTCTCTCTGGCTGGGACCCTGGCTTTTGCCCTGTGGCTGTGATCAATAGATTTTTCTGATCGTGCATCCCTATGGATAAAAAACTTTGAGCAATCACTCCCAATACATGTATCTTTGTTTTTTGTAAGTGACAGATGCGTATTTCTTAACATAAAGCACCCCCAAAAGCAATGAATAAGGAATGCTACATAAAATAAATATAAATAGAGCTTCTAGTATATTCTCCCCTCCTATCAAGGGATCATCTTGGCCATTGGGGTGGGGTGGGCGGAGTCAGCACTGTGGGTACTGCTGGAATATCTAAAGCAAAGAATGACAGGGTCAGACATGTGCTTTTCTGTGGACCCTGCTGTCAGCAGTGGGAAGGCAGACCGGGGGGGCGGGGGGAGACCAGGGAGCAGAGGGGTGAAGCTGAAACCGCTGTGATAGATTTGCAGGAGGACTGTACCTCTGGGCAGCTGAACGGAAGAACCATTCCAGAGGCTGAGCAGATGTGGGCGGCGGGAGGGGGAGGCTCTTTGGATGACCTGGTTTCGGGCTTGGGGTACTCATAACTGAAGTGACAGCACTATGGCAGGGAACCCCCAACTCCAGTGGCCTCAGCGTCAGTAGGAAGTGGGAGAAAGAGGCAGGGTACAGGACACGAGGGCAGAGCGGGCCTGTGAAGAACTGGTGATGTTCACGAGCCTTTCCACCTGAAGGGGGCCAAAGAAAACCTGCGGCATTGAGCTGCAGGCTTGTCGGAACCTGGAATCACAGGAGTTTTGGGGTGACTATAGCACAGCTGATAGTGAGGAGCTGGCCTGCGGAGGGAGTAAGGCGGATGCTTCATCAGTGTTATTTTCTGACCCTGCAGCACACCCTAAATGGTGACCAAGACACCCCTCTCCCATTACCCCAGCTTTCCGCGGGGGGGGGGGTTGCCCCACCCTCTGTTCAGGATTATTGAGCTCTTTTTCCCCATCTCCCATCTTACAAAACACCGAGTAGCTAAAGCATAAGTGTTGCTGGGCTTTGATGTAATAGGGAAAGGGGTGTGGTCTCTCAGACCTCTTCTCACCACCTCCACCCACTCTTTTTGTCCCCCAGCGGGTGGCTCCTAGGGTCACTCCTAGGGCTCCTCCAAGGGCCTCTTGCCCAGGCCCCGCCCCTGTTCCTCATCCCTGAACATCTTGTTATAGCTGCTGTGCCATCTTACAAGGAAGGAAACCGGAGCTCAAGGAGGCTGAGCCACTCACCCGGGAACTTGGAGGCACTGCTGGGACTGAAATGCAACCGACACTACACCCGCGACGGGTCCTTGACCCAGTTCAAAGACTCCCAGGCAGCTCAGGCAGGACCTGCCTGTGACTCAGGGAACAACAGGAGGAGACCACCCGCCCACTGCGAGAGGGGGAGGAACAGCGATGGGCAGAGAACGAGGTGAGCTGAACTGGAGGCGGGCTGCTTTGCAACCCGGCTTTGGTAGCCGGGCCCATTCTTTGCACACCGGCTCAGACCTGCTAGCTCCGGCTAGCTCTGGAGGAAGCCTCGCCCTGAGGGTGGAAACGGGGGTCCTAGGCTAGATCTCAAAGTTGTTTTCGAAATAATTTCAAACGTTTTGTTGCAGCAGTAGTATAATGACAGTATACAACAAACATAATATAAAGACCAAGAGTTGCAACAGTATTATAAAGACCAACTATTATCATTTTGCCATATTTTGCTTTCAATATGTACACATTGTTTTTCTTAACCAACTGAGAGTTGTAGACATTGTACCCTTCACCCCTAAATATTTGTATAAATCCTAAAAATACATTCTCTATTAAAGTGCATTTATCCAATTTAACTTCGATACAATATTATTTTCTAATATGCAGACATTTAAATTTTGCCAGTTGTTCCGAATACCCTTTCTGGCAGTCTCTCTACCCTCTCCACCCCCACTTGATCTAGTATTTGATCCAAGACCGTAGGCTCCATTTAGTTGTTCTGTCTCTGCTTTAATCTGGAACAATCACTCACTCCTTCTTTGTCTTTCTTCATCTTGGTATTTTTGAGAAGCACGAGCCAGTTATTTGGTAGGATGTCCCTCAATTTGAGCTTGTCTGATGTTTTCCAAACAGGTAATGCATTTCTGGCGGGAGTAATTCATAACTGATGGATCTTCTGCTGGTAGTCTTTGCAAAATACGGAGCCAGTTGTAAGTAAAAGCCCGAGTTTTTACATATTGTCTCAATTTCTGGATCCCCTCATGAACAAATAGCTGTGTTCTGGTCCCCTGGACCTGGGATCCTGCTGGAGCTGTTTGGTGGGTACCTTTGATGGGGCAGGAACACTAGGGTGTCAGCCCCCACCTGGCCTGCCCCCTCATCTGGGTAAGCCCACCTGGTCAGGTAGGCATTACGTGTGCAACTCCTGTTGGGTCCACCCCCTTCATTTTTTAGTTGAGACAGCTGTAGCGGACTATAGAAAGCCAATGAATGATTGTCACACCTGTCCAAGAGTCTTCTGGACCTAAGGCTGCCCTTCGTTTGATAGTGTCATCACAAGGAGTGGGCTCAAGTCTTACCAAATTTTATTTACACACCTGCCCAGGAATGGGGCATTGGCTATCTGTGAGCTACTGCACCTGCTGGTGTGTAATTGTGGCAGGAAGGAAGGTGTGAGCGTCTATGGACAATGGCGGCTGTCTGGGCTCCTCTCCTGTGCTCTCCTGAGGCGGCTTCTCCTCTCCCCGCCTCCTTTCTTGCTGTTTACCCCTATGAGCACTAGGTGGCAGTGTTCCCCTATCAATAACCCAGAAAAGCCCAGGGGCTCAGAAAGCTGTCGCTGGCGGTGGAGCTGGGGCTGCCCAGGCCGCAGGGGACTGAACGGCAGCCAGACCCAATGGCTTTATGTTTCATCCTTGGATCCTTTCTTCTGGTGAGATCTGCCCCCCAACTTCTAAAAAACTTGAGATAGAATTTACTTACTATAAAATTCTCCCCTTTAGAGTGTACAACTCGGTGGATTTTAGTATTATATTAATGAAGTTGTGTAACCATCCTCACCACTATCTAACCCCAGAACATTTCATTCTGATGAGCTCTTCTATGGAAGGTGGTTAGGTGTAACGGGTAGGGAGGAGGATTTTGTCTATTCTTCTGACTGGGGATAAAAGCTATTGTGTCTCCCACATTGCATGGAGGGCTATAACTTATGGGGCCACCCACCCCCTTGAAGCCAAACGATTTGCTCTCTACCCCTCCCTGGGTCTACAGCATCCAGTGATGGAGGTGAAAGGTAGAATTAGGTAAAGAGCTATTTCTGAAATCTCCCTGTGACACTTCCTTTCCCTGCCCCCTAAGCAACTGAGGGGTCAAGAAAAAATTGCTGGAGGGGGTCAGAAGGGTGAGGCTAGGGGTGGGGGGGGTCTCACTCCCTGACCCGCCCCCCCTTGTTGAGTCAGCCCGTGTGCTCTGGCCCTGCCATCAGACTGGAGTGCAATGGTCGTGGGCTTGTTGGGAGAGCTTGACATGATTATATTCTGTTTCTGGTCTGGAGAATTCTGCAGTCTGGTTGGAGACACTCCCTTTCTCTCCTCCACTCTCACCCCCTCACCCTCCCTGCTCTCCAGCTCTCTGTGGCCCTGGGAGGAGACCTCAGGGTTGCTGTAGCTCCCTGGGAAGGAATGCTGAGGGTAAATGAGACTTCGGAGCCTGGGCACCCAGGCAAATGGCCACCAGACTCAGGAAGGACTCAGGAACATGGCCCATTGGCTGCTCCTCTCTGAAGGGGTCCCCAATGATGGGGGAGGCTGTGCCAAATTTTACAACATCCCAAGAAAGCCATACTCACAGAGCAAACACAGTTAGTGTTCACTCAACAGTCCATGAGCTGGTTCTAACATCCCCTCCAATTTTAGTGGGGGCCATTGATCAGTTCTGGCCAAGCGACTTTGTTACTCCTGGGAGAAGGCAGTGAAGAGCTGGCGTGTCCGCTCTGTCTCTCCTCCTCTGTAGGAGCCACATCCAGACGGTGGCTCCCAGTCAGGAGGACGCCCTAGCCCACCAGCCTGTGAGGGAGGGGAGATTTGCCTCAGTCAGGTGAAGCTTCTGAATCTGGACTTTCCTGGTGTGGCTGTGGTCCTTCCTCATTCCGACTGATACCCCACCATCTCTGCAGGGGCCCCAACAGCAGACCAAGACCAAGTAAGAGCTGGACCCACCAACCGCTGGCTGCTTGGTTGACCAAGACAACCTCTCCTTTTTCTTCTCACTGTTCCCTGTCCCTACTCCAAACCCAGCAGAAAGGCCAGGGCCCTAGAAGGGTCTGGAAGCCCACCTGCTTTCCCCAATTCAAGACCCTCAAGAAGAAGCCTGTTCTGCCCCTGGGGAAGAGGAAAGATGAGTGTTAACTTCGGTGCATGACTGGACTGCATTGGATCTGTAATAACTGGAAGAGCCTGGAACTTGATGGGATCCTCTGAGAAGTCTTGGCGGGCAAGCAGGGGAGGCTTTTAGAGAATGGTCAGAGTGACAAATGGAAACATGAGGCCATTTCCCCTCTTTATTTGTTGCCCCTCTTTGATGTGGAGCTCATTGTCTTCCTTCCTTCCTTCCTTCCTTCCTTCCTTCCTTCCTTCCTTCCTTCCTTCCTTTTTTTCTTTCTTTCTTTCTTTCTTTCTTTCTTTCTTTCTTTCTTTCTTTCTTTCTTTCTTTCTTTCTTTCTTTCAAGGTTTTATTGGGGAATTGGGGTTGGGGGAGGGGAACAGTGTTGGGCAAGTGGGGAAGGGGAACACCAAGTTGTCCTTCAATCTTAGTTGTGGAGGGCGCAGCTAGCTCAGCTCCAAGTCCAATCATCATCCAGCCGCCCATCTGCAGGTCGTGGCCGCTCAGCTCAAGGTGCTGTGTTTAATCTTAGTTGCTGGTGGGCTTAGCCCATCATCCCATGTGGGAGTCGAACCGGAAACCTTGCTGTTAGGAGCACGTGCTCTCACCAGCTGAGCCATCCTGCCACCTGTTGGCAGCTCAGCGGCAGCTCAGCTCGGGCACAGCATTACTGGCCCATGTGGGAATCGAACCCATGACCCTGTTGCTCAGAACTTGAGCTCTTAACCCACTGAGCCACTTGGCTGGCCCCTCCTTGTGTTTCTTAAATAAGCTCTCAGGCACACAGAGATGCTCTGGAGGAAGCAAGGCCTGGGTGGGTAGGGGCCTGGAGCCCACCCTCTATATTACCCTCCCTCTCCTCCCTTTGTACTCTCAGGCTGTGTGGAGCATGTTTTGAAAACTACTGAAGAAATTCAACTCTTTCACTGTCTGGGAGAAGGTCACACAGGGAGAAGCATCGCAACTTCTGTACTGGGAGGTGTCCAGTGGCCTTGCAGATCCAAGCACTGAGGACAGATGAAGCCAGCCCCTCTCTTCACCCACCAGCTGTGCTGTGTCCTCCAAAGCCACAGAGGAAGGTGTCATAATGACTGACAGTGAACTGGAGGCCAAACGAGCAGCCAGTAGATCAATACAGAAGGTGGGTCATAGAATAAACGTTTATTATCAGAGCATTGGTGGTCTGAGAAGGCAGCGGGTTACCATCTCCAAAAGCTGCCTTACGTTCTCAAACCAGCTTGGGGTATTAAAGGGAAAATCTGGACGTCCCTCCAGAGGGTCCCTCCAGAGGCTACGTGAAGGTTCCCAAGGTCTGCACAGAGCCTCCCCTCTGGCTACGTGGCTCCCTGGTGGTCATCAATCCAGGAACAAAGATGGGAGGAGCCTGGTAGACCATTGAGATTGTAATCAATAAGCCTTAGGGTATTAATCATAAGTTCAGGGTAATTTTCTAAAACAGGAACTGCGTGGGACAGGGGACATTCCCAGCTCAAGCTGCAGGGGGTTGATCCATAGTTAAGTTGTAGGTAGGTCAAGGAAAGGTGAGGCTGGGGAGGTGGAGAGGCCTCTACTATGGGGGTGCCAACCGGGCCTTGCTCCAGCATCGCAACTGTAAAATTGCTTAAACATTTGCATCATGACTGGTCTGTGTGTTTCTCTCTCTGGTTCCAGGGTCAGCTCCAAGAGGCCCAGGCTGCCTCCTGCACAGATGGGTCTCCAGCACCGAACACATGCCTGGACTCTGCAGAGGCTCAGAGAATGTTTGTGAAAGGCAGGAATTAACAAGCTTCCAGCTGTGTCCTGGCACCATGCCAGGCATTGCTGGGTGCTGACAGTGGAGTGTGTCTGTGAAGGCATCAGAGAAAACCAGTCACATCCCCACCCCCACTCATAGGGAGCAGTGGCGATGCACACAAAATACATAAAACTCTTAATTCTCAGCTTCAGTAGTTGAATTCACAGAAAGTAGAGAGGTGGTTGTCAGGGGCTGGAAGAAGTGGGGAGTTAGTGTTTAATGGGAACAGAGTTTCTGTTTGGGAAGATAAAAAGTTCTGGAGATGGATGGTGGTGATTGTTGTATACACTTTGTTGTATAAACCTGAATACACTTAATGCCAATTAAAATACACTAAAAAACGGTTAAGACGGTAAATTTTATGTTGTGTGTATTTTGCTGCAATTAAAAAAAATCCCTTGTATCTAGGAAAAAAATGCCCCTGCAGAACCCACCATGTGCATCTATACATTAAAAACCTTCATTCACTGGGAAAAAAAAAACACCCCAAAAACACAAAAAACACTACACAGTAATTCACAGTTTCATGCTGGGAGAAAGTTAAGAATGTTCCAGTCCATTCAAGGATGAAGAACCAAGTACCTCCAGTATTGGGTTGGAAGGTGTGATCCCTACAGGGAGATCGTTTCTGGGGAGAGGACCTGGGGGACTCTGGGAGGTGGCCCTCTAGCTGTAGCTTGAAGGGGAGGTGGTAGGAGGCTGGGTAGGGATATACAGGGCTTCTAAAAGTCCCTGCCATGAGAAATGCTACTAGTAAGAGATTTATTTATCTTATTCTATGAGTAAGAGTCCCTCCCAGGGCAGGGCCACCATTTCAGCTTGAGGACAGGGCTCCTTGGCAGGTTCCAGGGCTGAGTTCCCTGTTGGCATGGCAGGACTCCTGAAATCCTCTGGGAAGATGGCTGGCTTCAGGGAGGAGGGATGGGCCCCCAGGCTGGGCACACTGGCTGAGCTAGTTGGGCCGGGCTGAAGGGCCCAGAAGGCCAGGCTGGATGGGTGATGGGCAGCCTGAGTAAGTCGCAGAAACACTCGTGACAGCCACCAGGTGTCTCTCTTGATTCATGGAAAATGTCTGCAGGCCTTTCTGCAGCTGAGGGAGGCCCTCGAAAGTATGGTCTTTGGTGCTGGGGTGGGAATGCGGGCTCTGCTCTCAGCCTAGCTGGCTAGCCACACGGCTGGCGTTTTCCAGCCTGGGGACCCTGACAGGGCAGCAGCCGTCAGGACTGTTGCTTCAGGCCTGGTCCTGCTGCGGTCAGCAGTCTGGGCAGCTGGCATTACATCCTGTACTTCAGTGCTCTCAGCCAGAATTTGGGGGTGGAGTAAATGTGATTTCCTGTGCAGACTGGAGCAAGGTGCTGGCACCTGTCATGGCTCAGTTCATGGTCATTAGTGGAACAACGTTCGTTTGGGACCCCAGAGCTTCAGAGGGCCAGTTACACATCCAGCCTCAGCTGGGAATGCAAGCTTTGAAAGGGAAGGTCTTTCTGGTACATGTATGGTCAAAAGAATAAATGACCGACTCTATGGGTTGTTGCTGTGCCCCAGGGCAGAAGGAAGGGTCTGTGGTTTTTCAGCCTATATCCTCCTCGATGGACTGGGATGGCCCCTCCAGGGCCCTTCTCCTCCACCCGCCCTCGCCATGAAGGGCTCAGCTCCCAGGCTCTAGGGGGCAGTGGGTGGGGGTGGGCATGGATTTTGGAGATCCTGCCCCTCCCCTTTCCCCCCACGTTTCTTTCCTTCCCCTACCCGACCCCACAGGAGACTAGCTCAGAGGGCAGGACGGGAGGTGATGTCTATTCTGGAAAGACTCACTGTCTACCACTCTATGCCAAGCAGAACAGTCAACAACACAGTGTCTGTGTATTCAGCCCACATTTATTGAGGGCCTACTGTGTGCGAGGCACCATTCTAGTTGTAGGGACCCAGCAATAAACAAAACAGATACAAGCTTCGCTCGTAAGGAGTTTGTAGCTGAGTAGACCAAGAAGTGAGCCAGCACATCTCTGATGGTGGTGATGGTACAGAGCAATTACAGTGTGGGTGATGATACAGAGAAGAGGGGGAGAGGAGAGGCAGGTGTTACCTTAGACTGAGTGGACAGAGGATGTGATCCTGAGGTAAGATCTGATGAATGAAAAACTGACCTAGGACCGGCCGAGTGGCTCAGTTGGTTAAGAGCTCGCTCAAGAGTGTGAGCTCTGAGCAACAGGGTCGCCCGTTCAATTTCAGGCCTTAGCTGAGATGCCGCTGAGCTACCAACAGGTAGCAGGATGGCTCAGCTAAAAAGAAAAAAAGCAAAAAGAAAAACTGACTATGTGACAATCTGGGAGAAGTGTGGACAGGACAGCAAGAGCAAGGGTGCTCGGTGGGAGTGAGCTTGGTCGGGGTGAAGCCCATTCATTTCCCCAGTGAATGGGGAAGTAGCACCTGATGAAGTCAGAGGTGATGGAGGGCCTGTGTGAGAGAGTAGGGGTGTTATTCTCACAGGGGTGACACAGTCTGGTGTGTGCGTGTGTGTGCGTGCGTGTGTGTGTGTGTGTGTGTGTGTGTGTGTGTGTGTGTGTAGGGCATGTAGGCATAGAACAACTGCTAATATTTATAGAGCTCTTGCTATGTACTAGGTCCAGGACTAAACACTTTCATGTATTATTTCATTTTAACTCCGGGTAGATAGGTATAATTACTATCATCTATCCCATTTTAGAGATGGAAAAACTGGGGCACTGAGTCCCTGCTCCCTCTCCCGAAGGCCCTTTCTCTTTTTTCTTTTCTTTTTCAGCTGAGCCATCCTGCCACCTGTTGGCAGCTCAACGGCAGCTCAGCTCAGGCTGGGCATGGAACCACTGTTGCTCAGAGCTCAGCTCGCACTCTTGAGCGAGCTCTTAACCAACTGAGCCACTCGGCCAGCCCTGTGAAGGCTCTTTTTCTAAATGATGGCATTATCCCTGGGAAGGAGCCTCGATGGCTGATGTCATGGGGCTTTGTGGACCTTCAATCCCAGCCCATGTACAGCTGGGCGGCGCAGGCAGGAGGGTGCCATGAAGCGGCTCTGGAGAACCTCCTGCTTCCAGCCTCCTCCTGTCCCTCCTCAGCGTCTCCAACCCACTTTGTTATTCAGGTGGAACTTCCATCTCTGAGAGACATATTATACACTTGATACCCCAGCTTCTCTTGTAGGTGTTTCTTTGTGTGTCTCTTTTCCCCTTGGTCCGCCAGCCCCTAGAGAGGAAAAGCTGCACGCTATCGATCTTGGCACCCACAGTGCCCAGCACAAGTGCCTGGCATGCAGCAGGGGCTCACTCAGTGCCCTGTGAGTGCAGAGATGATGCAGGAGTAAATGGAGAATCTTAGCCTGGGCTCCCAGAAAGTATAGCCTGAGTGGTTCTCAAAAGATTCAGGGTCCCCTGGAGTGAGAGAAGGATGAGGGAGTGAAAGCAGGGAGGTCAGAGCAGGGCTGAGGAGGCTGCTGAGCTGCCAGCGATGGGGGCAGCATGGATGACGCTTGCTCTTGGGCCGGGATGGGCAGGGTGGGTGGAGGGGAACTTTGTCTCAGAGGCTGTAGACCGCTGCTTTTCAGGACAGCACTTGGGAGGAAGAAGAACATGCCTGCTGCTGCCAGTCTCCCATTGGCCAGTTTTGCCCCACTGGGCACTAATTATCCCCCTTGCAGGTGGCACATGCATGGGCCTGGAGAAGGTCTGGGTCTGGGGTGTCTTATGCCACATGGCAACAGGGCAGCTCTGTCAGGAGGTGGGAGGAGTGGTGCCGTGAGCTGAGGCGCAGCGGATACACCTTTGAAGAGGGTCTTAGGCCACACCGGATGGGTTAGTGCTGGGACAGGAATGGTGACAACAGTTGGCAAGGAGTGGACACACATGAGGTATCTCCCCCACAAGGCATGTTTTCTTCATTTAGCGAATATTCAGGAATGTGTGTGTGTGCCAGGGCCACGGTCCTGGGAGGCGGAGACACAGGGCGGGACAAGCATGGGTCAAGAGACTTGCCCCAGAGGCAACAGAGGTGGCCTGGGCAGGGAGCTGAGCTGGGGGTCAGATGACCCGGTTTTAGGGCAGGGTTTGGCTATTTCCTGCTACTCTGTTGGGTTCGGCACTGTCTTCTTCAGGCCCTGGTTTCTTACATTCCCTTGAGAGCTATTTTTCCTAATGATCTTTTCTCCATGACCCGAGAGTGTCATGGAAAACTTGGATAGTTCCAGAACTTTGGATTTTTTTGCTGGGGCGGGAGCAGGATGGGGAAGCAAGTCCTGGAAAGGCGGGGCATAAAGGCAACAGAGGGCAACCATCACAGTTCTGCTGGATCTATGGGGCAGCACAGACTGGAAGGGAGCTTATCCAATCCTCCCATTTTATAGGTGGGAAACTGAGGGCCCAAGTTGGGAACAAATTGCCCTCGCCCGGGCTCTTTTCTCTGAGAGGGGGTCTCTTCTCTGCTCCTGTGTGCTGTCAGGCCATGTACCTGAATATGCTGGAGACAGAGGGAGGGTGAGGAACGACTCTAAGGTCCCTCAGGCTGAAAGAAGCGTCCAGAAGTCCTCAGAGGTACGGCATCCTGGGTGTTGGGGATGCTCCATACTGGCCTGCCAAGCTGGCACACAGCGGGCCACGGGCCTCTGAGACTCAGCTTCCTCAACTGTGAAAGGAGCCAGTTGGCCTGGAAGACAGCGAAGGCCCTCCTGGCTGCACTCCCCTCCTGGGGCCTGTCTGCCCCAGCATCACCGTTCACACCGGAGTGGAGGGACCCCACTTGGCTGTTGGCTCGTCTGCAGTTCACATCTGCACACCAGCTGGAGGGATTGAGCACATCGGGGTCATTCCTCCGCCAGCATTGTTTGTTTTCTGATCTGCTTCCAGCTAAGGATCTCATGTACCAGTGAGAGTGGTGTCTGGGACTGTGCAGACATGACCTATGTGTACTTTCCCCACGTGTCGCCCAGGGCTCAGCCTGATTTCTACATGGCCTGAGCTCTTCTTGTGAATTTGGGCAGATCAATTTGTATCTTGTACTTTCCAGAGTATTTGTGGACTGACGGTTCAGTTTTGGGAGGCAGAGGAGAAAGTGTGTGTGTATGCTGTGTGCATGGTGTGCAGTGCATGTATGTGTGTGCGTGCCCTGGGCGTGTGTGTGCATATGCACAAGCGTGTGTGTGTGAGATGGAGGGGGTTGGGCTTCCAGGGCACCCGAAAACTTAGTCTGAGTCTCCTGGACTGCCTCTAGGAAGAGTCTATCACTTGCATCAGGTCTCTAGGAGACTTGGGTGTGGATGGAAAGGAAGGTGGTTGTGTGGAAAAGATGGAGTTTGGCCCTTGAAATGAGACACTTGGAAAGCATGTGACATTTTTTAGGGACTCAGGAGCACTTGAGTGTCTGGAAGGAGAGGACCGTGGTTGCCTTGCTCCATGTAGGCAGTGCAGCAGGCCTGGGTCCTGGCTCTTTCCCAGTCTCCCTGGCCCTGTCCAGTGCCTGGTTCCACTGTATGGTGGGGAGGTGGCAGCTGGAGGCATTTCAGATCAGTGGGTCCAGGGGGGCTTAGCCTGTCAGCAGCAGGGTGCACTGTGCAGCTTGGATAATGCAAACATGATGGTGTGCCGAGCAGGATGCCGCTAAATTTGTGTTCTGCAGACCTGACCTGCAATATGCTTGTGATAGTACATGTTACCATGCTCACTCTGGGTGATTTATTTTGAGGTGTCGGAATCTCACCAATGTACTTCCATCTATGGCTAATGTGACGTTTGCCAACTGCAAACTTTCATTAGCTTCTACTCCCTCCAACTACCTGCTCTGAGAACTTCTCAGAAGTTCTTTCAGTAAACAGTGGAGGCAAGAGGCAGGAACTCGGGAGCCGCTATTATTTCTGAGTGTCTGTGGGTGGTGGGGGTGTGTGGGGGTGTGTGGCATGGCAGCCTAGTGGTGGACAGCCCGAAGCTGTCCAGGGCCCACCACACACTGTCTGATCTTGGTTAAATTCTGTAGCCTCACCAGTTTATAGTTTCATGAGCTGTACAATTGATCTGAACATAGATCTTCTGTTACATTTGTTTATGGGGCCTGTAAAGATTAAATGAGTTACTGCATGAGAAGGGCTTATTTTAGTGTCATCTCATAGTGAAGGTTGGCTATTATTAGGCATTATTTATTTACTGATTTGTGTATTCCCCATCTCATTCCAAAAATACCTGAGGCAGTTTAGAAAACTAAAACAGCACATTAAAATAAAGAGAAGAATGGATCAGGATAAAGAAAAAATAAAAGTGGAAGAGAAAGATGAGGCCAGAATGAAAATTATAATATGCAGGGTTACAAGCTATAAAGTCAGATATTACAGTTTTGCTAAGGGGCATTATAGTTTGCTATAAAGTCAGATAGTTAAGAGGGGACCCCAGGGGTGAGGTGGGAGGGCCCTGCAAATTGACTCTGACTGTCCTAGTGGTTAAAGCAAGAAGGGAGCATCATCAGGAGTGCATGGTTGGTGGTTGAGAGGACTCCAGTGCCTGTCAGGACACTTAGCAGAAGCAGGGTGAGAGCACGCCCTTAGATTCTTGGCTTCAAGATCTTTCCACTACCCCCTGTGACTGAGCCCAAGTAACCTCCTGGCAGGCAGCTCCTTTCCTTCAACTGCAGAGGCCAAGCAGGGGCCTTCTCAGGAGAGATATTGGGCCAGAAGTGGTGGCCAGTGGAGGCCCAACCCCAGGGGACAAAGGAAGCTGGCTAGGGGGGCCCCAAACAGTTTCAGCCTGGTGATTTGTCAACAGAAATTTAGCCAAACCCAGTGTGTGTTCTTCTCTGATTCTACTTCTCAGGATTTAGTTTTTTTCTGGAATGTCACTCTTCAGTCCTGAACCCAGAAACCTTTGAAATGATTCCTTTTAGGACTCAGTTGGGCTGGTTCCAGGGGAGGGATTTAAAGATTTCCTCCTTATACATCTGCAGGAAAGGCACCGTCATTTGGTGATGCCCTCCGTCCTTTGGTCTTCACTGAATTTTGATCTCATCACCATCACCACCACCACCACCACCACCATCATCATCATCATCATTTGTCACTTTACTGAGCACCTTATTATGGGCAGTGATTGGGTGAAGGGAGTTTATGCTTCCAGTTTTTCCCCCACACCAAGCAATTCCCAGATACCAGCTGGGTGCCCTACAATTCAACTCAATTCTGACACTGTCTATCTGGAGATAGTGTCAGATCCCACAGGATAAGGACTCAGTCCCACAAGACTGTCTCCTACCCCCTTTCAGATGCCAATAGCAAATCCAAGTTGTCACTAGCTATAGACTGGAAATTCTAGCGACCCTTTCCTTGGGTTTGATTAATTTACTAGAGAGACTCACAGAACTCAGAGAAACACTTTATTTACTAGATTACTGGCTTATTATAAAAGAATATAACTCAGGAACAGCCAGATGGAAGAGATGCATAGGGCAAGGTGTGGGGAAAGGGCACCGAGCTTCCATGGGCATGGAGCTGCCATGCCCTCTCTGAGCACACCACTCTCCCCAAGTCTCCACATGTTCACCAACCTGGAGGCGCCCCCAACTCGTCCTTTGGGGTCTTTAAAGCGGCTTTATTACACAGGCACCAGTGATTAAATGACTGACCAAACTCCAGCCCCATCCTTGTCTCTAGAGGGTGACTTTGGGTTGACTTTCAGCCCCTACCCTCTAATCAGTCACATAGGTGGGCTCTACTGCTGACCAGTCCCCATCCTTAAGTGCATTCCAAAGCCACCTGATTAACATCACAAAAGACACCTTTAAGCTCCCATCATGGGAAATGCCAAGGATTTCAGGAGCTCTGAGCCAGAAAGAGGGACAAAGACCAGATAGATACTTTTTACCATAAATCACAGTATCACAGCTCCCACTCATTATGGAATAACAGACATCCGGAGGAGAAGGCAACCTTTCTGGAGTGCCCACTGTGGGCCGGGCAGCCATGACCCCCCCTCCTGTGTTCCTCCTTTTTGTTACCTCAGTTTCTGCCTTGCTGCAACACCCATGTCCAGCTGTAGGCTCCCTCCTGCCCTAATGACAAATGCTACTTGATCATACATCTGCCTTATATTCTGGATAATTGTGGAAATCCTTATCCTTGCAAGTTCCTCGACAGCAGAACTGCACAAAGTAGGTATGTCATAAATACTTGCTAAGTTAAACGTCTCTCTCTCTCTTTTTTTTCCCCAAGTAATAAAAGGTTACTTGGGAGAAAAAGGAGTAAAATAAAAGGAGTCTCCACTCCGTTATGGGCAGGGAGCTGACAAAGTGCCTTTAAATTACTCTGTAATTGTAAGATGCCGTGTTCTCTTGTGGGGAGGTCGCTTAGCACCGTTTCACTAGATACAGCTGGGCAGATGCCAGCTCAGTGGCACCCTCCCCTGCACTCCAGCTTGTCTGATCCTATTAGAGGCTGCAGACTGCTGGAGGCAGAGACCTTGACTGACAGTGTCTTCTCCCCAGTCCTTGCCTTATGTCACATGCACATTATGTTGGCTGACTTCCAAGGTCGTGACTTTGCAAACTCTAGCTGGATAAAGAAGTGGATTTTTCTCACTGTAGGCATAAATTTAACAATCTGATCTGATCAAAGAGATTACTGTGGCTCATGCTCACTGGGAAGTGTTTTAGCTTTCCACTAACAAGCTGTGTGCCTTTGGGCAAGTTATGTCTCCTCTCTGGACCTGTAACAGGAGACAGTTAGACTTGGGGGACCCATGAGGTCCCTCCTGGCTCAACACCATGTGTGGATGAGTCAGAGCGGCCATTGGCACAGTGGCTGACATCTTGGTGCCCGTGATGGATAAGTGGGTGATGAAGAGAGGAACCAGGTTCTTGCTGTCACTCCCTGTACACCATGGCTGGTCTTGCATGGAAGGGGCTGGGCCTACAGAGCAGCCATGATCTGCCCCATATTTTAGATGTTCCTATAGATGCTCTAGACTTCCAGCAGGAAACAAGCATCTCTCTGGGGTCCACTTGAGGAATATCCATGGGGGCTCCAGTAGAAGGCTGAGCTCATATGGCCATGTTTATTTTCTTAAACAGCTTTATCAAGACATAAATCCATATCATTTGGAATTAAATTCACGTATTTAAAGCGTACAATTCAATGGCATTTAGTATATTCACAGATATGTGCATACAGCACCATAGTTCATTTAGAACATTTCCATCATCCCCAAAAGAAGCCCCACAGCCCTTAGCTGTCACCCTTATTCTTCCAGTCCTAGACAACTACTAATCTACTTGAGGTCTCTATGGATTTGCCTATTCTGGACATTTCACATAAGTAGAATCATACAGTAGGTGGAATTTACTATAACTTTCACTTTCAAGGTTTGTCCATGTTGTAGTATGTATCAGAACTTCATTCCTTTTTATGGATGAACCATGTTCCAATGTGTGGATACAGCACATTTTATTTATCCATTCATCAGTTGATGGGCATTTGTGTTGTTTCTACTCTTTGGCCATTATGACAGTGCCATGCCTACTTAAGGTGACCCATGCTTAGGCTCACCCTTCCTTTCACAGGGCACCACAGTTTCTCACAAGGCCTTCGCTGAAAATGGCTTTGTGAAGGATCTGTTTCCAAGAAGGTCATTTGCTTATGCCCCCAGGATTCTTAATTCCGTAACTGAAATGATTTGTCTTCATTTGGGCTTCTTGTTGGTCCACACTGTGACTTCATGAAAAACAGGTTCTGTATGTGAAGCCTAAATCTGGATACCCTGTCTCACTCTGCCTGTCCTCCCAACCCCTTGCTTCAGCGCCTTGCTGTGTAACTAGGGTAGGTTGCTTGCAGCTGTATGAAAAAACCCTATTAGCAATGGCTTAAGCAACAATGGCTAAAGATGTTTATTGATCTTATGCACCAAGGAGTTTGTGCATAGGTAATTCCAGAGTGGTTGCAGAAGCTCAACAACATCTGTAAGGACCCGAGCCCTTCCAGTATGCCCATTCCTTGGGGTATTAGCCTTTCCCCTGTAGGCTTGTGGCCTCATAGCTCTATGATGGCCTCATAGCTCTAGGGCAGCCTCACACAACCACATTTAAGGTGGGAAGAAGGCAAGCATCCTTACTGACAGTCTGAGTATCAAGGAGCAATATCCTTCCTTTCCAGATGCCCTTTCCCCTGGTGACTCACTAGCCACAGCTGGTCACATGGCTTCATCTACACTAATTTCTAAGCAAGGGGAATGGGATTACCAGGCTTGGCTTAGACCTTTCTGGAGCAGACTCTGGAAGGGCAGGGAGGCAGTGGGTCATAGGAATGGAGAAGCAGGAAGTTGGGCTCACCATGGCTTCTCTCTCTTTCTCTCTCTCTCTCTCTCTCTCTCTCTCTCTCTCTCTCTCTCTCTCTCTCTCGTCCCTGCCTCTCTTTTCATTTCAGCTGTACTCTCTCTTACCTAGAGAGCACACTCTTTCACTCTCGTCACACAGGGTGAGCTGCTGAGTTTTTAGATTTGCATCTTCTATCAGCAGAGAGGGCCTGGCCCTCTCTTAGGTCCAAGGTTAGAAAAAAAATTCCCAGGCCAGTTGCCCAGTACTAGGCCAGTCACTTGCAGCCTGAGGAATGGGGCCACTGGAACTCATGGCCACTCCGAGGAAGACCATAGCACTGCAACGGGTAGGGAGAGGTGGGGCATAGGAGGGGGTGTTGGGATATAAAGGGCTTTTGAGATTGTATCAGTCAGGCTTTGTAGTAGTAACAAACATCCCCAAACTCTCAGGTTACATGAGAGCTATGGGTCAGCTGGGCCTCTGTTGGGCTCACAGGACTTGGCTCCACATGTCTTGTCACTCCAGGCCTCTGACAGAAGGAGTGGCCTCCATACTCAAGGTATGGAGAATGTATAATATTAGTCAGCTCAAGGCTGCTATAACAAAGTACCACAGACCAGGTGGCTTAAACAACAGACATTTACTTTCTCATGATTCTGGAGACTTATAGTCAAGGTGTTAGCAGGGTTGGTCTTAATGACACTTGGCTCCTTGGCATATAGATTACCATCTTCTTGTGTCTTCACATGGCCTTCTGTCTGTGTGCCTGTAATCAAATCTCTTCTTCTGATAAGGACATCAGTCATATTGGATTAGAGCCCACCCCAAGGACTTTATTTTAACTCACCTCTTTACAGACCCTATCTCTAAATAGTGTCACATTCTGAGATACTGGGGTTTAGGACTTCAACATATGAATCATGAGGAGATACAATTCAGCCCATAACACCAGTGAGTGGGAACACCAGCATCTCTTCAAGCCCCCACAGGGAACTGGCACATTCTACTGTCAGAGGCAATCCCATGGCTGGCCCGTATCAGTGGGGCAGGAACACGTACACTACAGCGATGGAGCCTGAGGTTGGGGGCAGAAGCCAATGAACCATAGATCTACATTCTGAAGTTTAAAGGCAGTGTCTTGGAATTTTTGCTTATTTTCTTCCCCATTCCTTGAAAACCCATATTGTCCAATTTTCCTTGTTGTGGTTCAAATCCCACATTTCCTTGGAAGTTTTCCAAAACAGTTTCCTTCCTGTGACAGCCCATGTGGCTTATCTTGTCTCTCTCATGTGGGTAGCCCTCTTCTTTCAGACTGGGCCATATGATCTTGGAGGCAGGGCTGCTTCTCCTTATTGTCCTCTGCCCCTCACAGGGCCACCCTTGGTACATGTGGCCAATCGTCAGTCCTTGTTCTACTTTCTTACCAGTGTCTGTCAGCCCTGCATGGCCTATGCTCTGTTCTCTCACGAGGGGTGAGGAGTCTGTAAATCTGTTCCCAGGCCCGGAGGAGGCAGGATGGGAAATATGAAATTGGGAGGAAGGCAGAAGCTGTCACTCTTTTCTGTCTGCTTCTGCAAACATCTATGGGACAGGCTGTGTTCCATCAGTGCTGCCAGCTTAGACCTCAGTGGCCTCAGCCCTGGCTGGTGGTCCCTGTTCTTTCAAGGTCCCAGCACTGGTCCAGGATGCCCTCCTTGGTGGTCCAGCCTGCTGAGTGGCTCCTACAGCATGGCACTGAGTGTGCCCCGACTCTGGCAACATTACCCCTCCCTTTTGTCCCCCAGTCCTAGTGAGGTTGGCTACCTCTTGTAGATCGCAACCACCAAGTTCTGTCTTCTCCCTCATTCTGTGTTCAAATTTTCCATCACATTAGAGACTCTTTGCAATAAACATCCTCCTCCTGAAAGAGCTAGCATGGTTTCTGTTTTCCTGATGGGACCTCCTCCCCCCCACCAACTCCTACAGTCCCTGAGCCTTCCTGTTGGCAGATACACCAGCACAAGTTTCCAAAAATAACATTTTGTTGTGATTGCTCAGAGGGATTGTGAATCAAATCCACTCAAATAGATATATGGTCACTGTTTCAACTTTGCTGCACAGAACAAGAGCACAAATGGAGCATGGTCTGACCCGTGCCTCCCCATCCGAAAATAGTTTTAATGGGAATTCACATTAATAAACATCTACAAGCCTGAAGATTTTCCTCTTTTCATGGTCTGTCCACTCTGTGTAATATGCACGTGTTGGAGAGGAGACTAGTGGAGAAGTGGAGAGAGGAAGGGGATATTTTATAATCCAGAATAATGAAGATGGTGATAGCTATTGATTATTGGGAGCATTCTATGTGGCCAGCAGTTTATACAGTTTTTTTTTTTAGTATTTTTTTTTTTAAGATTTTATTGGGGAATTGGGGAAGGGAACAGTGTTGGGGAATTGGGGAAGGGGAACATGATGTTTTCCCAAGACCCATCAGCTCCAAGTCAAGTTGTTGTCCTTCACTCTTAGTTGTGGAGGATGCAAGCTCAGCTCCAAGACCAGTAGCTACTTTCAGTCTAGTTGCGGGGGGTAGGGGTGGGGGCAACCCACCATTGGGACTCTATGCGGGAGTCCAACGGGCAACCTTCTTGTTAAAAGCACATGGTCTAACCAACTGATCCATCTGACCACCCTCCAGTCTATACATCTTAACTAGTCTAATCCTTATAGCACCCCTTTGAAATATGTACCACTTTACCACCTTGCAGTTGAAGACACTGAGGCACAGAGAGGTTCAGTAACTTGCCCAATGACACACAGCCAGGAAGTGTTGGAGTCAGGATTTTTACCCAGAGCAATGTGGGGTGCCTTAAGATAGAAAAATCTATGGAGTGGACCTACCTCTGCCCTCATTTACCAGTCTATCAAGAGGGTCCTTTGGCACCCACATTTAGAAATTGAAACTCTGTGGGAGCTTTTCACCCAGACTCAGTACTAACTTTCCCAATAAAGGGGAAATGATGATGATACTAATCATCCTTTCTGGCCTATAGGTGAGTGGCAGTGTGGAGAGGCCCTCAGGACCTGGTGTCAGAAAACTGGTTTAAGTCCTGGTTATTGGTTGTATGATTTTGAGCTCGTCCCTCATTTTTTGGAGCCCTGGTTTCCTCATCTGTAAAATGGGGAGATTGTGAGGTTTAAATGGAATGCTGGCATGGAAGTGCTATCTGGTGCATGCAGGAGCCTCTTTCCATGAGCAGGACCCTGTGCAGGGGCTGCCTGGGCATCTGTCCATCCCTGGGGGCGGTATGCCCAGCACTCACAGAAACAGACTCCTTTGACATCTGGGGGTCCTGACCCTGGGCCCAGGGCCTCCTAATACCAGACCTTGGCAGAAACCTTTAGGATTGTCCTGTCCAAGAAGCAGGTGGATTCTGGAACGACTATTTGTGGTGAGGCTGCCAGCTCAGACAGAGCAGGGATTTCTGGGAGTTCAGTACCTTAAAAGATGCCAGAGTCCCTGAGCCAGCCTTGGGCATGGATGCCTTTGGCTAAGCTGCATTCTGAGAGCAAAGAAATTGTGCACATGGGACCAGCTGATTGGCTTCCAGACCTTCCATGTATTTGCTCTGAGCCCCTTTTCCTATTCCTTTGTTGGTTCTCTTAGATGCCCAAAAGTCAACTTTCTAGAATGCAAATCATACCATTTCCTCCCTTCGCACCCTGCCTCCTTTAAGGAGAGCCCAAACTCTGAAATGCAGCCTGGAGACAGGACCCCACCCTTGCTTTTCATCCCATTCCCCCCACCCCTTCCCAGCCCCTGGGGCCAGGCCAGTCTCACCACACTATACACTATCCCCTGCCCACCACGCTGTGGCTTTGCTGGTTCCTCTGCCTGAGATGTTTCTATACTCACCGCCAGGACTACTAGCTCTGGGCTATTGGCTCTCTTTGTTTTTTAAATTGTATTTTATGTGGTAAGAATACTTACATGGAATCTGTCACATTAGGTTTTTAAGTGTCCAATCCAGTGTTGTTATCTATAGTGACAATGTTGTACAGCAGATCTCTAGAATGAATTCATCTTGCATACCTGTAATTTTATACCCATTGATGAGTAACTCCCCCTTTCTCCATCCCTCCAGACCCTGGCAACCACCATTTTATTATTTGTTTTGAAGAGTTTGATTATCTTAGACACGTCATTGAAGTTGGATCATGCAGTATTTGCCTTTCTGTGACTGGCTTATTTCACTGAGCATAATGCCCTCCAACTCCATCCATGGCGTTGTACACTGCAAGATTTCCTTCCTTTTTAAGGCTGAATAATATTCCAGAATGTGTGTGTGTGTTGTGTGTGTGTGTGTGTGTGTGTGTGTGTGTGTATCAATCACCTTTTTAAATCTATTCACCTGTCAATGGACATTTAGTTTGTTTCTACATCTTGACTATTGTGAAGAGTGCTGCTGTGAATATGGGAGTGCAGCTATCTAGCCAAGACTCTGATTTCAGTTCTTGTGGATGAATATCCAGAAGTGGGATTTCTGGATCATACGGCAGTTCTATTTTTAATATTTTGAGGAACCTTCATATTGTTTTCCATAGTGGTTGCTCCTTTCTTCCCCTTCCTCCTCCACTCCTCCTCCCCTTCCTCCCTCTTCTCTTTCTTCTCCTTCTTCTCCTCCTCCCTCTTCCTGTCCCTCTCCTCACTTCTCCTCCTCCTTAACCATTATGTTCAACCTCAGCACTTTCAGGATGTTCAGTGTTTCTTCATCTCCAGGATCTCCTCTCTGACATCCCTCTCTTGGTCCTGGCTGTAATGGACACATCCAATATACCCCAATTTCTGTTTGTAGATACATGTGATTTTGGAGAAGATTGTTTTACTCCTAAATCCAGGGGACTAGCCTATGACCCTAGCTAAGCCAATTCATCATTCTGACCACTATGATTGACTCTGGGTGTCTTGGCATAAGACCTTGCTGGACAAATCAGAATGAATATTAGGACTACATCTGGGAATGCTGAGACAAAGATAATTTCTTGCTTTGCATGGTGTATTGTACAGATGTGAAGTCTGGAACTGTTACAGCCATTTTGCGACAGTGAGGGAAGCCAGCCTGAACAGCTGACATTCAGAGAAAAACAGAACCAAGAGAATCATAAGAAAAGACATGAAACCCTGCTTAGCTATTTCTGAAGACTATTTTCTCTTTGGAAATTTTAGCTATGGAGTCAATCAATTCTCCTTATTGATTAAGGCCATTTAAGCTAGGTTTTCTATTCCTTGCAAACAACAGCATCTGAACTGATCCACTCTGCAAGCAATGGGAATTTCTTCTATTATAAGAACAAAACTGCAGACCGTCCAGATTTATTTTACTTTTTATTCAGTGTAAGTATTTGCAAAATCTACAAAGTGAGGAGTGACATCTACTCTTTTGATGGCATGTGGTGCCGTCTCACAAGTGATGCCCCTACTTCGAAAACTATTCATTTTTGAAACATCAGGTTTTATAAGAAGTTAGTACCTATGGAATCAAAGTCCTGCAAACTGATGGACATGAAAAAGGCCCACTCACCAAAAGGCTATCCTTTTCACGGCCTGCCTCTTAGTAGTCACAGACCTGAAGGAAGAGGGTCAGAAGAAATGATGTTGGCAGGGCAGCGTAACAGGATGTCTGGATTAAGAATCAGATTTACAAAGGCTCAAAGCCCAGTGCCGACACTTACTAGTTTGGTGTGGTAGACCCTGCTGTCTGTCTGCCCAATAGCCAATTGCCTTCTTCCTAACAGAATCCTGATTTTATCTAGGCAATAAAAAGTGCAGCTGTAGAGAGCAAACTATAACTGGCCTAAATCACCCATGGCAGTCCTCTTCCTCTTTGCCAGTGATTGGTCTGCAGTGATTGGTCTATGGGTGGGCACGCAACTCAAGAATGGCCAATGAGATGCAAGAGGAACTCTTCTGGCATCTTCTACAAAGATTTTTTTTTTAATTATACCATAATTAAGAGTGAGGCAAGTGAGGAGAAAGGGCTTCATCTCCTTTCTTTCCCTTTCTCCTTTGCACTCTCTATTGGGATATGTGAGCTTTGGCAGCCATATCACAGTCATGAGTGACAATGGAGAAGATGAAATCCAACATGCTCAGGTAACAGCAGAAGGATGAGAATGGCTAGGTCCTTGAAGACATTACTAAGTTGCAGAAACAGCCATGGGACCACCTAAGTCCAGACTTCTTGTTGCATAAACGACATATGTCCTTTTGCTTAAAGCCACATTAGTTGAGTTTTCTGCTACCATCAACAAAGACATTCCAACTTAAATACTTGATCCAGTCCCTTAAGCTTTTTTGAGCCTCAATTTCCACAACCATAAAACAGACATCATCATACCTTCTTAGAGGAATGTGGTAAAGATTAGAGCAAACTGACATTGTGTCTGACATGTAGCAAGACTTTGGAGAACAAATTACAGGTATTAAAGTTCATTTACTTCTTTTTTAAAAAATTATTTATTGATTTATTTATTCATTACAACACAGCACAATAGTTATACTTTTTGTTTGTTTGTTTTTCTGAGGGCAGTGTCACTGGCCCTCATATGTGGGACCGAATTGGGGCCACTGGCTTCCCAAGCCAGTGCTTAACCACCGCACCACTCGGCCGGCCCTAGTTATACTTTTTACCACTCAGTGACAACCCCCCTCCCCAATCTGCTGCCCACTCCCCACCCCCCATATCATACATATCTATTACAATTCCCTTGACTCCACTCCCACATTGTACTCCACATCCCGTGACTATATATATACATTCAATCACAGTTAACATACAATATTATACAACATCAGCTTCAGGTGTACAGTGCAGTGATTAAGCCTCTACCTCATCCCTGGAGTGGTCGCCCCAACAAGACACGTGACCATCTGACACCCTACAAAATATTCACAACATTATTAATTATATTCCCAGAACTGCTTTTCATTTCCCTGTGGCAATATTGTAGTTATTTATTGATGCTGTCTAATCCTTTCCCCTTCTCCCTCACACACCCCTCCCCCCAGCTAGCAAGCATCAGTTTTTCCTCTATATCTGCTTGATATGATTTCAATCTTAAATTTTTGAGACTTGTTTTGTGGCCTATCATGTGATCTATCTTGGAAAATGTTCCATGTGTACTTGAGAAGAATGTACATTCTGTTGCTTTGGAGTGAAATGCTCTAAAAATATTGATGAAATCCAGCTGGTCTAAAGTGTCATTTAAGGCCACTGTGTCCGTGTTGATTTTCTGTCTGGAGGATCTGTCCACTGGTGACAATGGGGTGTTGAAGTCCCCTATTACGATAGTGTTACTGTTGATCTCTGACTTTATGTCTGTCAAAATCTGTTTTATATATTTAGGAGCGCCTATGTTGGGTACATAGATGTTTACTAGGGTTATGTCTTCTTGTTGAATCAATCCCTTTATTATTATGTAGTGCCCTTCTTTGTCATTTATTGTAGCCTTCATTTTAAAGTCTATTTTGTCCAAAATAAGTATTGCCACTCCAGCTTTTATTCTCATTTCCATTTGCATGAAATATCTTATTCCACCCCTTTACTTTCAGTATGTGTATGTGTCTTTTGCTCTGAGATGAGTCTCTTGTAAACAGCATATACATGGGTCCTGTTTTCTTATCCACTCAGCCACTCTGTGTCTTTTGATTGGAGCATTTAGCCCATTCACATTTAAAATGATTATTGATAGGTACATATGTATTGCCATTTTGTTATTTGTATTCCTGGTCTTCCTGGGTTAGCTTGTTTACCCTTTTCTTCTGTTTAAAAAAGCCCTTTTAACATTTCCTGCAATGTTGGCTTGGTGGTAATGAGTTCCTTAAGCTTATTTTTTTCTGAGAAGCTCTTTATCTCTCCTTCAATTTTAAGTGATAGCCGTGCTGGGTAGAGCAATCTTGGTTGTAGGCCTTTATTTTGTGTCACTTTGAATATCTCCTGCCACTCCCTTCTGACCTGCAGAGTTTCTGTAGAAAAGTCAGCTGTTAGTCTTATAGGAGTTCCTTTGTATGTAACCTGCTGTCTTTCTCTTGCTGCTTTTAGGATTCTGTCTCTGTCTTTAACCTTTGCCATTTTAACTATGATGTGTCTTGGTGTGTGCCATTTTCGGTGCAGCTTGTTTGGAACTCTCTGCACTTACTGGGCTTGTATGTCAATTTCCTTCACCAGGGTAGAGAAGTTTTCAGTCATTATTTCTTCAAATATATTCTCAATCCCTTGCTTCTCCTCTTCCCCTTCTGGTATTCCTATGATGTGATATTGTTGCGATTCATGTTGTCCCACAGGTCTTTTAAATATTTTTATTGTTTTTTATTCTTTTTTCTTTTTGTTGTTCCAACTGGGTGATTTCTGCTATTTTGTCTTCTAAATCGTTGATCTGATCCTCTGCCTATCTAATCTACTAGTGATTCCTTTGAATGTGTTCTTCATTTCAGTTATTGTATTCTTTAGTTCTAACTGGTTGTTTTTTTATGATTTCTCTATCCTTACATAAATGTCCTTACTAAGTTCATTAAACATTCTTATCATCAGTGTTCTAAACTCTGTCTCTGAAAGGTTGAATCCCTCTGTTTCATTCAGTTCCATTTCTAGAGGTTTCTTCTGATCTTTTACTTGGGACATGTTTCTTTGTTTCCTCATTCTTGCTGTCGCTCTGGGATTGCTTCTATGTATTAGATGGATCAACAGGAAATTCCTGGCTGGATAACGCAGGCGCACAGCTCACGGCCCAACACTCCCAGGAAAACTCCCAGTCTCAGCCTTCCCGTATCAGCTGCTTGCAGATCAGGCCAAGCAGCCTGACAACCAATCACCAGCCTGGCAACTGCACACGCAGTGTGGAGAGAGGGGACCTAAGGTGGCTCGTGCACTCTTGCATCTCAATGAGCAGCATTGGAGCCCGAGCATACCCACCAGTTGTTTCCCTGGCTATGCAGCACAAGCCGTGTGGAGGGTGGGGCTCTAAGGCTGCATGCGCATGCATGCACACACGCACTCCTGCGCCAATTCCAACAGGCCAATGTGGTCCCGGACCTGATCCTCTATGGGAGAGCCTAACCCTGACAAAATGTCGCCCTCCTGTACATTCCATTTGTGCAATCTCCACACCAGGGGAACAATGGTCCGAAAACCTCCAGCTCCTGTGATGAAGGTGCTCAGTTCAGTCCTTCCCCGCAGGCTCCTGAGCCTCGCTCACACAGCTACTCCCTCCACCAGGGACCAGGTGAGTGCTCACCAGCAAGCGAGTCCATGTGCCGGCTCCACTGGTTCTCTAGCCACCCTCAGCCTCAGTGAGTTGAGCAAAGAGAGTCCTCACTGCCAGCTGTCATGGAACTCTGCTTCCAGACAAAGTAACTCTGGGCTGGTGAGCTCGGTGTGGGGCCAGAGGGTCTCTCCCCCAACCGGAGAAGTCTCCCCACCGTTGAGGTGTGCCTCATGGGATTCACCCTCTCTCGTCTCCTCCCCTCCTACCAGACTCAACATGGCCTCCTCTTTAAGTCCTTCATTTAGACGTTCTGCTCATCTAGTGTTCAGGGGACTTCTGAGGTTGAATGTTGTATAAATTATTTGTAATTTTGGTGTGATCCTGGGAGGCAGTTGTCACAGCGTCTGTCTATTCCCCCATCTTACTGGAAGACCCTCATTTACTTCTTGAATTCTAGGCTCCTACCTGTGTTGAAAATATCTTAATATGTATTACTGAGAGGGAGCTGGAATCAGTGGAGAGACAGCATTTGCAGTGGGGTAAGGTAAGGACAATATCCTAATGGGCAGAATTCAGGGCCCTTCAGTGGCTTGTATGATCTTGGCCAAATCTCCTCCTTCCTGGGAATCACTTTTCTAACCTGTAAGGTGGAGGAGAGGATATCTCTTCCAGCAAGAGTCCATGGTTATCTTTATATTCGCTTTTATAAAGAAGCCTGTCCTCACAGAGCACTGCTGTGTCCCAAGAAGTGGCCCCTTATATGAGTAGTATTTGTTTATCGGAAAGGAGTACATGGCTTCTTGAGAGTTCCTTGATTTACTACATAGGTTGCCTGGCTCATCCTTTGATGTGGCTATTAAAGCCTGGCCTCTAGTTGAACTCTGGTCCCCATTTCTAACACACTTTGGTTTTCAAGGCAGGATGTTTGTGAAGGGAGTGTTTTCATCTTATGAAAAACTCATCTTCCTGTGCCCTGTGCTGAAATATCAGCTCCTTCGAAACCAGCTCATATGACTTCTGGTGATAGTTCCTGAGTACCATCATATACACCTTAACTCTTTAAATCCTGACCCTAACTCTGTGAGGTTGGGTTCTCATTTTATAGAAAAGGGGGCTTAGCTTTGGAAAGTTTAGGCAATTTGTATGGGAGGTGGGGCACCATCTCTGAGAGCCAAAGACAAGCGCTTTCCTTTATGTTTCACCTCCTTCCTCAGAGCAGCGGACTGGGAGCTTGGAATGGCAGTATCCTTCTCTGGATGCTTTTTCCCTCTGGTGAGGCAGTACTGTGTCATGGATAGTGCCTGACGTGGTTCTAACCCCAGTGCTATGGTTTCCTCTTCTGTAGAACTGGGATAATGTGAATGCTGCCCTCATAAGGTTCCTGTGAGGGTTAAATGAAGGTAGAGTGGGAACAGGGTCTGGGCTCCTTTCCTCTCCTTAGGAAAATCCTGCAGTGGTACCAGAAGCTACTGTCACCTGCCCTAGAAATAGTCCTCCTCGCCCCACTTTTTTGTTCCCTGATCAGCGTCTTTACAGTAGTGGCCAGCATGGATTTTTTTTGTTGTGTAAGAGCTGATGGCCCTGCTTCTTTGAGCTCCTGCTTTCAGAGAGGTGCTGGAGAAGACAGGGTGCCTTGGGATCTTTTCTTGAGACTTTAGATTCCCTCCCCCCTTCTTTTCTTCCTTCTCCCCTTCTTTCATCTTTTCTTCATTCCCTTTCTCCTTCTTCTCCTTCCTTTCTGCCTCTCTCCCTCTCCTTTTCCCTTCCTTCTTGTTCCATCCATCCATCCATCCATCCATCCATCCATCCATCCATCCATTTCCAATGAGTGTTTATTACCTGTTTATTGTTTGATTCTGGAAAAATGATATAAATGAAACACAATGCCTACTCTGGAGGACCTTACAGTTTTTTGGAAAAGATAAGATCACAAAGAGATTAATTATAATACAATATTGTGAATGCAATGTTAGAGGAATGATTATAGGAACAGAATAGAGAAGCCATAAGTCAACCTGGGTGGTGGGGAGGAGATCAGGGATGGGTGATACCTGAGATGAATCTATGGGTAGGGCTTAGCCTGGTAAAGAGGGAGGGAGGGGTGTGTTAGGCAGAGCTGGCATGTGAGCCACAGGGGTGAAGCAGCCTGCCGTGTCACAGAAACTGGCAATGGCAGAAGCAGCTTGTGAAGGCTTTTAGGGTCCTTCCCAAGACACTCCTTGAAGCAAGGAGCTGACTCATGGCTCCTTCCCAGCAGTGAGCACAGAGCCTGGCACACAGTAAGTGCATTAGGTTGTTAGGGCTGCCATAATAAAACACTAGAGACCAGGTGGCTTAGACAACAGAGATTAATTTTATCACAGTTCTAAGGTCTGAAAGCCTGAGATAAAGGTGTCAGCAGGCAGATTTCTGCTGAGGCCTCTCTCCTTGGCTAACGGATGTCCACCTTCTTGCTATGTCCTCACATGGTCTTCCCTCTGTACGTGCATTCCTTGTGTCACTTTTTTTGTCCAAATCTCTTAGACTGGATTAGGCCCACCCTAAGGGTCTCATTTTAACTTAATCACCTCTTTAAAGACCCTATCTCCAAACACAGTCACTGAGGTACTAGGGGTTAGGGCTTCAACATACGAATTTGGGAGGGACACAATTCAGCCCATAATAGTAGGATTCAAGAAATAGTGAATGAATGAATAAATGAATGAATGAATGAGGTGAATCAGAGGTAAATCTGCATGTTCATTTTCGCATGTTGAGGGAGTGAGTGAAGGGGCTTTGGGCGTCTCTGTTCTGTACAGGAGGAAGAGGAGGAGGGATTGCTCGGGATAATTCTCGGCATGACACTCCTTCCTTGTTGGGGCTCTTTCCCACCATCTCCTTCTGTTGTACGTGACATCTGACTGGGAACACACAAAACAACAGCTGATGCTGTCAGTGGGACAGCCGCTTCTCTGCCATGCTCACAGTGGTACCTGCCAACGCCAATGACATGCCAGCCTTGGTGATGACGTTGATCCTTTTCCTGACAGAGCAGGGACAGGAGCAGGGGAGCATGGAGGTGGCTCCCTTTTCATGAGACATGACAAGGTTGCGGCATTTCATACCAGGCTAATTTTAGTTTAATCTGTAAGAGCCAGAGAGGAAAAGCAAAATTCTGTAAGAAACTTGTGGGGAGCCACAAAGTCATTAACAGGTTGCATGTGAGCAATTATTTATCTTCTTTCTCTATTCCCTTTCTTAAAAATAAATGGGAAAGGGTTCATTGTTCTCCACAAAAAAGATGCTTCCACAGAGATAAGAAATTGAAAGAACATATTAACTCCCGTAGGGTCAGCTAGAATAACTCCAGCCAAAATTACTCTTCCATTTTGTGCTGTGAAATGGGTCTTGATTTTTGTTGCTCTAAACCCTTTATTTATTTATTAAAATATTTTATTGGGGAATTGGAGGAGGGGAACAGTGTTGGGGAACCAGGGAAGGGGAAAAGACAAGTTGCTGTCCTTCTGTTCTTTACTCTAGTTGCGGAGGACGTTGCTTCACTGGCCCATGTTGGTATCATCATTGCGGTCTTCTCGGGTGAGGCAGATAGGTCGCCGGCCTCTGGATGGCTGCTCACAGCGGCTCTTGGCAGCTGACACCAGCTGCCAGCCACTCACGTTGGCTGCTGGCCATTCACTGTAGCCTATGGCAGCCCACTGCAGCAGGGGCTGCAGCTATGCTGTCCTGGGGACTCAGAGCAGCCCAGCTCCAGGTGGAGCTGCTGTTCACCATCTTAGCTGTAGAGGGCAGTGTCACTGGTCCTCATATGTGGGATCTGAACTGGGGCCGCTGGAGTCCCAAGCCAGCTCTTAACCAACGTGCCACTCGGCTGGCCCTCTAAACCCTTTATACAACATAGAAAGTAACAAGTGAGGCCTAGAGAATGAGGCATTTTCAACAAATGTGACTATGTGGATGGAGGGCTGCTGGGAGGAAGAAAACTACTTCATTCCTTCGCAGATGTTCCCAGAGGAGGAAAAGCTCTGAAGACAAAGAAAGCCTGGATGGGAAAGCAAATGTACTCGAAATTCTGTACATTAGATATGAATGTAAATACATTGATTGCATTTTTTCCTTTATATACTACAAGTGATGGAAGAATTTTAAATGGTGATGGCTGCAGTGGTGGGATTGGGAGCGTGGACTTCCTAGGGGGCCAGACAATTTGAACCAATGGGTTTAGCAGGAGGAAAGGCCAGAAATCAAGTTAGGCCCAGTTGAGGGCCAGCAGAGACCCAAGAGGCCTAACAGGGAATTATGTGATGTGTTGACAGGCCCTGTGGAGGCAGATCAGACTCTGGAGGTGTTGGTTGGAGGAAGGCATGGGCAGGCCTGCCACCTGTGGTTATGTGGTTTGTGCACTGAATGAAGGGAACTAGCAGGAGGGTGGATGGAGCTGAATTCAGTATGCATTTTGCTGGCTAACATGCACCATGAATGGCTTGCTTCTGGCCAGAGGAAAGGTTGCCTTTTTCTTTGACAAAGTTTCTTTCCCTCACCAGGCTATATGTGGATAGTGCTGGGTCTGAGGCGTGCCCTTTCCTAATTTGCACGAGGATGCTGTATAGGTTGGCAGGATCCTGGCCTGTGGGGTCAAAGTACTTGAATGCTGGGAGATGAAGGTGGAGATGGTCTCCACCCCAGGACCCAGAGAATACACAGCTCCCCTGAGACAGCAGCAACATCCCTCTTCTGAGACAACATGTCACTATCTTCAAGAATGACCATCCACCTGGTTTTCAGGGCTCTGGTCTTCTGGTATACCATGCTGTTCTTCAGGGATGAAGTGCTGGTAATTAAAGTTCTTTTAAAGAATTAAAAAAAAATTTTTAATTGAGGTCAAAAACAACATAAACTTCAGCATCCTAATAAACTTAGGGTGTTATATGGATTCACATAGTTGTGCAACAAATCACCAGAACTTTTTCATCTTGCAAAACTAAAGCTCTATACCGATTAAACAGCTCCCTATTTCTTTCCCCCTTCCAGCCTCTAGTAATTCTACAAATTTAGGTATCTCATACAAGTGGAATCATATCTTATCTGTCTTTTTGTGACTGCCTTACTTCACGTAGCATAATGTCTTCATGGTTCATCCATGCTGTCGCATGTGACAAGATTTCCTTCATTTATAGGCTGAATAATAGTCCATTGTATATATATATATCACCTTTTGTTTATCTACTCATCAGTTAATGGATTCTTAGGTTCTTCCACTTCTTGGATATTGTGAATAAAGCTGCTATGAACATGGATGTGCAATGTATTTTTTTTTTTTTTAGGGCAGTGTCACTGGCCCTCATATGTGGGACCGAACCAGGGCCGCTGGCTTCCCAATCCAGCGCTTAACCAACGCGCCACTAGGGCGGCCCTGCAATGTCTTTTTGAGGCCCTGCTTTCAATTCATTTGGATATATACCCAGGTGTGAAATTGCTGGATTATATGGTAACCCTATTTTTCATATTTGAGGATCCACCATAGTATTTCCCATAGTGACTGCACCATTTTACATTCTCACCAACAGTGCACAAATATTTTGATTTCTCCACATCCTTGTCAACAGTTTTTCTTTTCTGTTTTTTTTTTGATAGTAGCATACTAATGGGTGTGAGATGAAATATTAGTAATTGTTAGCAAAATACCAATATTTCATGGTCTTTAAAAATATGAAAATCTGAATCATTTCTATCTCGAGATCAAAATTAGTGACTCAACTATTCAATTTATGCAAAAAGACCACCTGATAGCAAACTATAAGCCTAGCCAGGTTCAGCCCTATGCAAGTTGCAATAATCCACTACCATGTGACTGAGCTTTGGCAAAGCTTTGACAGCAAGAATAGGCCTTTCTTCATGAAAGACTTTTGAAACAAGTGCCCCAGTGGCTCATCTTTGGGTTGGAGAGAGCTGTTAAAGCTTCCGTGAGGAGCCATAAATGAGGGAAGGAAACCCAGAAGGTAGGAAATAAAGGGGAGGCAGTGGGTCACCCAGCTAGCAGGATGGAGGCTGTAGAGTGGCCTGAGATGGGTGTTGGGGAGTGAAGCCTGGGCTGAGAGTTACTCCTACATGTGGCTCAGCTGTCTCCTTAGGCACGTGTGGGGCATCCCTCACTGCACTGGCAGCCTGTCCTGAGCGCAGCCACTCCTGCTAGGCGAGCAGGCTCTGCTGTAGCCTGTGCTTCCTGACTGATGACAAGGCCAGACACAAACCCTCCAAATTCCCATTCTTTGCCTCATAAATGATTAGTTGAAATGCTGTCTTCACTGATCAAAGACAAATACGTGTTCAACAAACTTCGGTTAAGCTTCTCTCTTTTTCCCAATGCCCTGATCTTTGGCAGCAGGCAGCTCCTCATCAAAGCAGACTGGCTTCAGGGTCAAACAGTCTCTGACCTACCCAACCCTTTCATCCTATCTGCCCACACTCATTCTTTCTAGCCTTACTTACCTCTTTCTATATAAAAAACCCCACCTTGTCCTATTCTTGAGATGCTGGCAGACCTTATGGTCAGAGCATTCTCACTTTTGCAACAGTCCCCCCCCCCCACTACAATAGCACTCCCCCACCCCAATCCTTTGGAGTGAGTCTCTTCCTAGCAAGTCTGGATTTGCTTTTGTTTGACAACCCTCAGGCTCCTGTTGGGGGCAAGGTGGGCTTTTGGTCCTTCTGCTGATCCCCATGTGGCAGGTAGACATATACCAGCTGTCAGGCAGGCCTTGAGCACTTCCCTGAACTCAGTCATGGGCACACACCTACTGACCTGGCCAACCCTTAGGGATAAGCAGGTGGGGCTTGGTTCAAAATTGGGTGGGCCCTCACTGTCTAGTGTGAGAAGCAATCAATGACATGAATGACCATCTAATGGAAGTGGAAGCACAGGTTCCTGTGAATTTAGTTCCTTCTGTGGTGATGAAACGAAATTCCAGTTAAGGTGTCTTAAAGAACACCAGACAAGGTCACCATTTGTAATCTCTGGTCACACTTTTTTTTTTTGAGGGCAGTGTCACTGGCCCTCATATGTGGGAGCCGAACCAGGGCTGCTGGCTTCCTAAGCCAGCGCTTAACCACTGTGCCACTCGGCTGGCCCTCTCATACTTTTTTTTTTTAATTTAAATCTTTTATTGTGAAATAAACTTTTTTTTAAAAATTAGTTTCAGATGTACAACACAATACAATAGCTATACTTTTTAACCCTCAAAGTGACAACCCCCCTCCCCCAGTTCGCCACCCCACTCCCCCGCCATATCATACATATCTATTACAATTCCTTTGACTCCCTTCCACAGTATACTCCACATCCCGTGACTATATATTCAGTTCCAGTTGGCATACAATATTATACAACATCAGCTTCAGGTGTACAGTGCAGTGATCAAGCCTCTACTCCATCCATGAAGTGGTCTCCCTAACAAGACATGTGACTATCTGACACACCACAAAATTTTGACAACATTATTATATTTCCCCGAACTGTGTTTCATATCCCTGTGGCAATATTGTAGTTGTCTATTAATGCTGTCTAATCCCTTCCGCTTCTCCCTTATCCCCACCCCTCTCCCAACTAGCAACCCTCAGTTTTTCCTCTATATCTATGAGTCTGTATACTTTGATAGTTCATTTAGTTTTTCAGATTCCACATATAAGTGAGATCATATGGTACTTGTCTTTCTCTGACTGACTTTTTTCACTTAACATAATAGTCTCTTCACAACATTATCAATTACATTTCCAGAACTGCCCCCCATATCCCTGCGGCAACATTGTAGTTACCCACCTACGCTGTCCAAAGCCTCCCCCCTCTCCCTCATCCCCACTCCCTCCCAGCCAGGAACCATCAGTTTTTCCTTTATATCTGCTTGATATGATTTCAATCTTCTTAAATTTACTGAGACTTGTTATGTGGCCTAATGTGGTCCATCTTGGAAAATGTCCCATGTGCACTTGAGAAGAATGTATATTCTGTTTTTTCAGGGTGCAATGCTCTAAAAAATATCGACGAAGTCCAGCTGGTCTAAAGTGTCATTTAAGGCCACTCTTTCTGTGTTGATTTTCTGTTTAAACGGTCTGTCCATTGGTGACAATGGGGTGTTGAAGTTCCCTACTATGATAGTGTTACTGTTGATCTCTGTCTTTATGTCTGTCAAAATCTGTTATGTGTAATTAGGAGTTCCTATGTTGGGTGCATAGATGTTTATGAGGGTTATAGCCCTTCTTTGTCTTTTATTGTAGTCATTTAAAAGTCTATTTTGTCCAAAATAAGTACTGGTACTCCAGCTTTTTTCTTCCTCTCATTTCCATTTGCATGAAATATCTTATTCCATCTGTAAACAGCATATACGTGTGTCCTATTTTCTTATCCACTCAGCCAGTCTCTGTCTTTTGATTGGAGCATTTAGCCCATTCACATTTAAAATGTTTATTGATAGGTGCATATGTATCATATGTATTGCCATTTGTTATTTGTATTCCTGGTCTTCCTGGGTTAGCTTGTTTACCCCTTTCTTTTGTTTAAAAAAGCTCTTTTAACATTTCTTGCAATGCTGGCTAGGTGGTAATGAATTCCTTAAGCTTATCCTTTTCTGAGAAGCTCTTTATTTCTCCTTCAATTTTAAGTGATAGCCGTGCTGGGTAGAGCAATCTTGGTTGTAGGCCTTTATTTTGTGTCACTTTGAATATCTCCTGCCACTTCCTTCTGGCCTGTAGAGTTTCTGTAGACAAGTCAGCTGTTAATCTAATAGGAGTTCCTTTGTATGTAACCTGCTGTCATTCTCTTGCTGCTTTTAGGATTCTGTTTCTGTCTTTAAACTTTGCCATTTTAACTATGATGTGTCTTGGTGTGGACCTGTTTGGGTTCAGCTTGTTTGGAACCCTCTGTACTTCCTGGGCATGTATGTCAATTTCCTTCACCAGGGTAGGGAAGTTTTCAGTCATTATTTTTTCAAATACATTCTCGACCCCTTGCTTCTCCTCTCCTTCTGGTATTCCTATGAGTCGAAGGTTGTTGTGGTTCATCTTGTCCCATAGGGTTCTTAAACTATTTTCATTGTTTTTTATTCTTTGGTCTTTTTGCTGTGCCAACTGGGTGATTTCTGCTATTTTTGTCTTCCAAATCGCTGATCCACTCCTCTGCTTCAACTTTTCTACTGGTGATTCCTTCGAGTGTGCTCTTCATTTCAGTTATTGTATTCTTTAGTTCTAATTGGTTGTTTTTTATGATTTCTCTACCCTTCCTTATGTCCTCACTAAGTTTTTTTTTTTTGTTTGTTTGTTTGTTTTTGAGGGCTGTGTCACTGGCCCTCACATGTGGGACCGAACTGGGGCCGCTGGCTTCTCAAACCAATGCTTAACCACAGTGCCACTTGGCAAGCCCCTCACTAAGTTTGTTAAACATTCTTATCATCAGTGTTCTAAACTGTCTCTGAAAGGTTGGATCCCTCTGTTTCATTTGGTTCCATTTCTAGAGGTTTCTTTTGATCTTTTACTTGTGACATGTTTCTTTGTTTCCCCATTCTGGCTGCCGCTCTGGGATTGCTTTGATGTACTAGATAGATCACCAGGAGAGCCCTGGCTGGATCACGCAGGCACACAGCTCACGGCCCAACACTCCCAGGTAAACTCCCAGTCTCAGCCTGTCCCAATCAGCCGCTCGCAGATCAGGCCGAGCAGCCCGACAACCAATCACCAGCCTGGCAACTCTGCAAGCACAGTGTGGAGAGCGGGGACCTGAGGTGGCTCACCCACTCCCGGTCTCAGTGAACAGCCTGTTGGAGCCGGAGCATGCCCACCAGGCATTTCCCTGGCAACACAGTATAAGCCATGCAGAGGGTGGGGATCCAAGGCCGCATGCGCTCACACGCACACATGTACTTCTGCGTCAATTCACCAGACCAGTGAGGTCCCGGACCTGACCCTCTGTGGGAGGGCCCAACCCTGACAAAATGGCGCCCTCCCTACACCACTCGCGTGCAGGCTCCACACCAGGGGAACAATAGTCCAAAAACCTCCAGGCTTTGCACCAAAGGTGCTCAGTTCAGTCCGTCCCCGCAGGCTCCCGGGTCTAGCTCACACAGCTACTCCCTCCACCAGGAACCAGGTAAGTGATCACTGGCGAGTAAGCCCGTGCGCCGGCCCCACTGATTCTCCAGCCGCTCTTAGCCTCACCGAGCTGAGCAAAGAGAGTCCTCACTAATTTACTGCCAGCTTCTTGGAACTCCTCTTCCCGGCAAAGGAACTCTGGGCTGGTGAGCTTGGGGTGCGACTGGAGGGTCTCTCCCCCAACTGGAGAAGCCTCCTCTCTGCTGGGGCTTCCCTCATGGGGCTCGCCCTCTCTCATCTCCGCCCCTCCTACCAGACTTGATGTGGCCTCCTCTTTAAGTTCTTCATTTAATGGTTCTGTTCATCTAATGTTCCGGGGACCTCGGGGTTGAATGCTGTATAATTTGTTTGTAATTTTGGTGTAATCCTGGTAGGTAGTTAGCACAGCATCTGTCTATTCGCCTTTTACCGGAAGTTCCCCCTCTCACACTTTTTAAACCACCTTTCCCTCCCCTGTTTCCTCTTTCCACAGCAGTTCCAGAATCATCGGCTGCCAGATCTAAGCTCCGTCTTCCTCAACACTGGTGTTTGGGTCTCTGTTCCCCCACTTTCTTTCTCAGGAGTTTTCATTATGTAGATCAGCTTAGTTTCTTTGACTTGGTATCATAAGTATCCTAGGACCAGTTGACAAAGAGGTATTTTTAGCAGGTGAGAGAGAGGCAGTGAGATGGGGGAGGTAGAGGAAGTCTCACCTGTTAATAAATTCTGTTTGTGTCACATTATGATCTGGGCCTGGTGTGAAAAGGGCTTCAGCAGAGTTCCCCACACAATGCTTTGGCAATCTTGAGGCTAGTGGGTTAGCAGGCTTCCTTCAGGCTCTCCCTCTCTGCTAATCCATCTGCCCAGATGCAGGCTGTGTGCAGACACTTAAAGCTGCCTGCTGTGCTCGGGCTCAGGCTCCAGATGCTCAGTCAGATGACTTTGATCTGTGAACAAATCTGTTACAAGCTGGTTCAACCTCTAACGATTGCTGGGTGAATTGGGGCTTTGAGAGTCGTGAACCTAATGGAGAAGTGAAGGAGCCAGGGAGCCTTCTTGCTGCCACCCTGGTGAAGTACACCTCTGGGGCCCCTTAGCCACCATGGTGTGTGGGGTTAATGGGGTTTCTCCTGCTACCAAAGGCTGACTGGGTTGGGGTGAGCTTATTAAAAACTTCTCATGTTGGCTCCCTGGATGCATAACCAGCTGTAGCCATTTCCCAGGACCTGGGCCATGGTGGCAGCTGGCAGTCATCTTGCTTGATTATCAGGCTGCTTTGAATGTAGGCAGGCACGTGCGTGTGCGAGCACACACACGCACATACACACGTTGATTCCAAAAACCACTTCGTGGGCACTTATTCTGTAGAGGGTGCTGGGATATAGGGATGAATAATGCCTGGTCGCTGGACTTTAAAACCTCTCCATCTCGATGGGTCTCAACATACACACAATGAACTACTCTGTGCTATTCACCCACTTTGCTGTGCACAGCAGTATTCTGGTGTGTGAATATGTCACACTTTCTGTACCTGTCCATTATCTTGTGGATGGACAGTGGGTGTTTCCCATTTTTGCTTATGGTGAATACAGTTGGTAAGTAACTTTTTTGTGGACACATGTGGTCATTTCTGTTGGGTCAATACCTAGGAGTGAGAGTGCTGGATCATAGGATAGGAGTGTTTTTAGCTGTAGTAGATATGGTCCCATAGTTTTGCAAAGAGGTTGAACCAATATTTACTCCCATCAGCAGTGTTTGTGATGGAATGCACATGTTTTGATTCTGCATGTGTGCTGGGGACTGGGCTGGGGGCTCTCTGATCACTGCAGCGTTCATTCCTCTCATTTTATATATCTGGGGACAGAGGTTGATTTGGGTGAAGGGACTTGCTTGGTGTTCTACAGCAAGCAAGTGGGAGGGAGGGCATGTGAGCCAAGCCTGCCTTAACTCTAGGGCCTGAGCTCTGTGGACCCTCCTATATCATTGGATCATTAGTTCAAGTGACCTATCTCATCACTAGCTGATCAGCCTATGCAGGGGAGCGACAGAGCCACCTGCAGTCTTGGAAGCCTAAGGAGATGGACAGATACTGATCACCTTGACAGCACATAACTAACATCCCACAAAACTGCCTCCAACACTATCCCATCCTTCACAGCACTCGATCCTAAATGACGTGAGTCCCAATTGCCCTCTGGATTGTGACTTGTGGTGTGTCCTCTGTTATAGCTGCTTACTTCCAAACCTGATGCTCACCTTTCTTATTTTTTATTAAAAATTTTAAAATTGAGATATAATTGACTTATAACATTGTATTAGTTTTAGGTATACAACATAATTATTTCACATATGTATATTCACTCTGACTCTCTAAATTATGAGGGTTTGTGTAACTCTTCAAGCTAACTCTTCTCCATGTGGTGATTCAATGATCCAGGCTCCTTTGATCTCATTGCTCCATCTAAACATAAGATTCCTTTCTGATCCAGTGATGGGACTGGGGGTGGGGAGACAACTGTAGGGACACATGCTGGTTTTTCTGTTTTGGCCTGAAAGCAACACCTATCACCTCTTTTTACACTCATTGGTTAAATCAACCTCTAGAACATGGCCCTGCTTAACTTCAAGGGCCATGAGAAGTGTGGCTGCCCATGTACTGAGGGAAGGAGAACTGGATGAGCTGGTGAACACAGCAATGTCTGCATAGGCTTCTCCCCTTGAAGATACCTTGCCTCCAGCTCGCACATCCCTTCCTGCCCTGGCATCTACACTGGCACATATGTCCCTCTCCCTGCCCTGCTTGCTCTGAATAGCCCAGTTCCTCTCCACTAGCACAGTAGAGTCTGGGGAACTGGATTCCTGTTTTCCTGAGGCCTTGACTTTGAATATATGAAGAATTCACTGGCACTTTGCCTGCCACCATGGAGGTAGGTGGGAAAATGGTCCTGGGCCAGAGAAGGTGGGGGGTTGAGTGGCTTAGCCGTAGGTGGCCTGGCTTAAACCAGAACACTGCTGCAGGCCCTCACTCATCAGGAGACCGGCAAGCTCTGTCAGGGAAATCCCCATGAATCATCAGCTGTTGTACCCTCTGTCTGAAGGTAGACAAGGTCATGTGCACTCTCTTTTTTTCCCCCAGACTTCTGTGCTAGCCTGAGACCTTCCGAAGGGAGAGTAGCCATGGCTGTAGAGACCTGATGTTTTACAATTCCCACCCTCCTCCCCAACCACGTTCCTCTTCATACAAAGCTCTAAGCACAGGCTTTATGAAAATATGACTACAGTGTGAGGAGGACATCCTTTGTGCAAGCCTTCTGCTGACTCCAGCAATAAAGAACCCGGGCCTTATATATAGGACTACCTCTAGGATCTGACGGGAGGAATTGAGCATGCTGCCAGGGTGCGAAATGAGATTTCCCAGAGAGACATTCAGTGGGCTGAAGGAGCATCTGGGGAGCAAGCGAGGAGACAGGCAAGGTGAATCAGATGGAATGACCTGGGTGCCGGCTGTGGTGGCAGTAGCTGACCCTCCCTCTTCTGAGAGGAGGAAGGCAGAGAGCCTTTTTGGGACCCCAGACTTTAGCACCTTCCAACAGAGCCAGAAAAAAGCTAAAAATACTCAGGTTTCCTTCAAACCAAGTTAACAAAGCCTGTTCTCAATTATCCAGGAGTTTTCTTCAGAGGACATCTCATCCTTGGGCAACTGGGCATCCTCTCCTCTCCTCTCTGCTTCCTTCCCCTTCCCTCCTTCCTCCCTCTCCTTTCCTCTCCTCTTCTCTCTCCTCCTCTATTCACTCCTCTCTTCTGTTTTCCTTTGCTGGGTAGTCATTAGGACTGTTCACACACATCCTGGATCCCTCCTCTGGGAGCCAGAGAGTCCTGCCTTTCCCCTCCAATTTGAAGTGAGCGTTGGCTACATGACTTGTTCTGTCCAGTGAAGTGTGAGTGGATGTGTGTGTTGCTTTTGGGCAGAAGCTTCGAGAGCCAGTGCCTGTGCTGCCTGCTTCTCTTTCTCTACCACTGTGACCAGCAGTGATTTATATGCTGGCTGCCCCGTCAGCCCGGGTCCTGGAATGAGTATGACACAGAGCCAAGCCCCCAGCTGAACCACACTGGACACATAGCAGGAAAGAGAACAAATGTTTGTTGTTTTATGTCACTGAGATTTGGAGACTGTTTGTGATGGCACCATCCCCTTTCCTGCCCCAACTTATACGCTGTCCATGCCAGAACCCTGGGAACAACTCGCTCTTCTGCTAAAGAGATTTAAGTGTCCACACTCATCTTTCAATCCAGGGCCAACCCAGCTCCTTTCAGTAATCACACAGTGCGGTTCTGGGGATGCCAAAGGAAATGGGCCAACAAGGAGAGAGGGAGGTGGAGGAGGGTTATTTGAGCTGCTGACCTTGATGAGAAAGTTGCTGGGTGTGCCTGTGCTGGGAACCTTGCTGCCTGGAGTTCCTGTCATCACGATGTTCCTGGGAAAGGTATTATTTCCCAAAGTGAAGCATTTTTTTTCATTCTCTGGCAATAAGTGAGTCCCCTCTTCACTCCAACCATTCCCTATCTGGGATATTTGCAGGGCCCACTGCAGTCGCGGGCCGCTCTCTTGCACTCCATTTCCTTGCTGATGGGGGCTTCAAAGAAGCAACTCTTTTTCTCATGCTGATGAAAATGTTTGTAGCCCAAAATTTAATTTTTTCCTTCTGAGTTTTGCTGCCTTGACTGTCTGGCACTTTGGGCTTTTAAGCTTGATTACCCTTCCCCCTAAAACCTTACTGTTTCTTCCTGAAGATGGTATTTTGGGGTGTCTGGCTGGAAACTCTGGGTAACAGGGGGACCAGGAGCTTCTGTCATCCCTCTTTCCCCAGGGCAGGTGTCCAGCCAAAAGGTGGCAGGGTGGCAGCTAGAATGCCTTGTGCCCTTCTGGGGGGCCACGCCTGCTCCGAGGGGGTGCCTGTTTCTAATTTGCACAAAGGCACCCTGTGGGCTAGCTGTGGTTTTGCCCTTGTCACAGTCATGCTTGCTGCCGCCCTTTGAGCCCACACGTGCAATTGTCTTGTCAGGCCTGAGGGCCTGATTGACCATAGTGTGGCCGTGTGGCCTCAGAGCAAGCAGACGAGGACATGAACTCAAGCAGGAGATAAGTGAGTAGACTGAGGGCCAAGAGCATGGCAGAGGAAATATAGGGTGAGTTACGTGTGTGTGTGTATTCATGTGTATGCATGTGTGTGCATGCGTGTTATTACATGGAGCACTCCTACTACAATGTGTGGAGGGAGTGGGTGATAAATGGTGCAGGATTGGGAGACGGGGCATTGGTTTTGGTAGTGCAACTTGAATTTCGTTTCTGTTGTTAACAGCTGGCATGCAAAGCTGTCTCTCTGGTCCCTGTACAAAGGGAGGAAATAAACCCCAAGTTTCACCACAGAAGGGCTGTGGGTGTCTCAGGTTAGGGTGGCCATCTGCCCCTCACCCTCACCCTGCCATCCTCCTCTCAGCAGTGGGGTGTGTGGCAGCAGTCAGGCAGCAAGTGCTTGTGTAGGGTGTGGGGCCCTGTGCTGGCCTGTGTGGAGTCCTGTCCATCCAGGGCAGGATGCTGAGGCTCTCTGTGTGGCCTGTGGACCCGCAGCAGTGCCATCACCAGGGGGCTTGTCAGAAATGCAGACCCTCAGAGCCCTCTCCCCCTCCACTTACTTAATCAGAGTCTGCATTTTACCAAAAGTCCCGGTGATGTATGTGCACTGAGTATGAGGACCACTGCCATGTGGGGAACAGAAATGATTTCCAACATACATGTGTGAATGGGAGGCTGTGGGGCAGGGAGGTCAGGCTGATGTTTGCCCTTGTCCTGGCTTTGGAGTTGACAGGGAGCCAATGTTCTGAGAGCCTGGATCACTGTCGCTCTCCCACCATTCACTTTCCATCTATGCATGTCCCTTCCTTGGAGGATCAGAAAGGAAAGTGAGCAGTGTCAAAGATAATGATCTTTGGCTTTGAAGAGTTATGCTCCAAGGACTTGGCTCAAATCAGAAGTGACCAGAATATCTAGTAGCAACAAGATTAAGTTTTCAGCTGCTCAATAGAAATGACTCAAAAAGGAAATTGAGTTCCCATAGGAAAATGGACGCATCTGAGTTGGGACCACATAATTCACATTTGTTGCATAAAGACAGTTTAAAAAGGTGGGTGTGGTAGGTGCAAGATGAACACAACCTAATCCCCAGAGCTTGTGAAAGTTGATTACAGAGTAAAAAGGACTTTACAGGTATGATTAAGTCAAAGGTTTTGAGAAGAAGAGATTATCTTGGGTTTTCCAAATGGATCAGTTCAATCACAAAGGTATAGGAAGGGCAGGGGAGTGAGTCAGAGGTGATGTGACAATGGGAAGCGGAGGGACAGAAGGAGATATGAGGACAGAACAGAGGTTGGAATGATGTAGTTACTGACTTAGAAGATGGTAGAGAGCCGTGAACCAAGGAATGCGGGCGCCCCTGGAAGCTGGAAAAGGCAAGAACATAGGTTCTCCTCTAGAGCCTGCAGGAGAATGCAGCTCTGCTGAGCTAGCTTAGACTTCTGGCCTCCAGAATTGTAAGAGAATAAATTTGTGTCATTTTAAGGCACTAAATTTATGGTGATCTGTTACAGCAGCCATAGGCAAAGTGACACAGTGCTAAGCTGGATTTGTCTCCTCCACCCATTGTGGAGGGATGCCTGGAGCATATGAGGTGGGGCTGGTGAGGCTAGGATCCAGGGGGCACAGTGAGATCCCACTGGACCTGGGGTGGGAGGTCTGCTGGGGACACTGAGGACTTGGGCCTAGCTAGAGCTGTCTAGGTAAAGTAGAAGAGAGGATCAAGTGGGAGAAGTAAGTTGGAGCTAGCAAGTCCAGTAGAGACCCTACTAAGGAGGCTGGG
Organism: Aselliscus stoliczkanus; assembly: GCA_033961575.1. NCBI lineage: Eukaryota > Metazoa > Chordata > Mammalia > Chiroptera > Hipposideridae > Aselliscus > Aselliscus stoliczkanus. The sequence continues at coordinate 15,141,178 of CM066728.1, read as the reverse complement.
CTTAACCTGAGGTGTCACCAGGTTGCTTCATGGAGAAGTATTATGATGAAGATGTGTTTCTGGAAAGGAAAGCAAGCAAGCTAGGAAAAGGGATGCAGAGCAGCGAGATCATGGCAAGATAAGTGGGAAGAAGGCAGGAAGCCTTGCAGTGGAGTGGGATGCTGAGAACCCCAGCTTCAGAGAGGTGAGTTCAAATCTGGGTCCCACCTTGGGCAAGGTTCTTAATGTCTCTGAGCTTCAATTTCCTCTTGTAAAAAGGATGATAGCAATTACTCAGCAAGGTTATCTTGGGGACAAAATGAAATACAAAAATGAGGCATCTGACACTTCATGTCCTTCTTTACTCTAAAATTGACCTTGCTTTCTGAGATGGTGGTCCTCTTCTGTGGGCTGCAGGTGGTGAGGTGTTTGTAAGATGGCCACTTGGGAACAGTCCCTTTACACTGTCATTGCTCAATACATCTGTCTGCACGTCTCGCGGATCAAATCATGATCCCTCTTGAAGTGCATCTGATAGATCACCAGTCCAAAGTTTTCAGTTGATATGGTGACTAACACTTCTGTTCCTGGAAAATGATTTGTAAAACAGAGCCACTGTATCTGCTGCTGCATATTAAAATGCAAGATTTCCCCCACCATAGCGATATTTACAACTTGTTTAGAAACTACCAAGTGACAGGCATTGTGTCAAGGGTTTTCCTTTGCATCTGAATCCTTACAACAATTTGCAAGGGAGGTATCTGTGGCTTTATTTTATAGATGAAGAGTGAAGCTTGGTGCTATGAGGACACAGAGCAGTGAGTGGCTGACAACAGCGAATACCTTTTTCTCATCTGGGTCTCCCATCCTCACCTTTTAAGCTTTTTTGCATTAAAAACCCATCGTTTAATATGGTCTAGTGCCTGTTCTTTAACTGGTTCACCTTCAAAAAGATCACTTAAATGATAACTATTGGCTAACATTTTTGTTTGGAAGAAAGGAAACATTTCCCAAAATATTGTCTTTATGGGAAAAATAATTTTTAAGATTTTTTTAACTAGTGTAAAATATCTCAGATTCTTGCCATCATTTTCCAGTCTCCCATGAAAGGTCAGGGAAGTTCACAAAGGAAGAGAAACCAATATCTGTTTCCTGTTGAGTATATGATAAGGTAAAGATTAGAGGCTTTGCAATAATATTCTTAGAACTCTACTATTCCCATTCATTTCTTTGATTTGAGAAAAGTTGAATCCACTTAAGGATGGCAATTTGTTCCCATAATTCTCAAATCTCTATTTTGAAATGAGTTGCTCTATATTTTTTAGCTCATCTTTGAGACCATGAAGAGGTAGGTTGTAATTGTAGCTTGAAGAGTTAGACCATTCATCATTTTAAAAAAATGCTATGATATTTAATGTTTTTCTTAGCCTCCCAGTATCTCTATTTAAGGTCTCAAAGCTCATTTGGCCAATATTTGTTTTCTTGTATCATTTCATATATTGTCAGTAATTTTTTTCCAATTTTTAAAATTGTGGTATAAATACAAAACATAAAATTTACCATCGTAACATGTTTAAGTGTACAGTACAGTGGTATTAAATACACTCATAATGTGCTACCATCACCACCAACAATTTCCAAAATTTCCAAGCTCACTTCTTGACCACACCTTCTTCATTATAATTTAAAGGTGGTCTCCTGCTACCTGCCCCACCAGGCTCAGCTTAAGAAACCTCTCTTTGGGGAACTCTTGGATGACCCCCTCCATCCACAGGAATTTATTTCCAAGAGCCTCATGGTTGGAACCAATTAATCCTTACTCTTGGTGCCCATCCCAAGGCCTTCCCTTCTCACATTACACACTCTGTGGGTAGGCTCCTGTGCTTCCAATTGCATCATCAAAATGCTAATACTCTCCCTACCCCAATCTATATTTCTAGGATAATTTTCTGCTCAGATTTCCAGACCCCTTCATCCCTCACCTCCTAGACATTCACTCCCCACTCTACTTCAGGTTCCACTGGAATTAATATAGTCAGAACTGAATTTACTTTCTTCCTCTTCCAATTAGATCCTCTCATTTTAATTCCAAAGTGTGCTTCCTCATTCTCACTCCTAACATCCAATAGGGGATGGCCCACAGCACATGAGGTCCAGACTTCCTCTAGAGTCCCCTGGTACAGCTCATTTATTTTCTGCATTTCTTGGTGCTATGCAAGTTTTGGCAGGATGGTAACCCTTCCAGGGAAGGTCCGACTCACCATCCCAGCTCAATCCTTTGTACCCAGGCCTGTGCTGGGCAGGACCAACTGTGGCTCCAGCCATGGCTCCCAGCTCCTCTGTGGCATCCTCAACTTGTTTCATGCTGCAGGAGCAGAGGCTGAGATGAAATTTGGGGTGCAAGATATTTATTAGGGATCACACCTGTAGAAGGAAGGGGAAAGAAGCGGTTTTGAGCACAGGAAGAAGTTGAATGGTGATGTCTCCAGTGGGGGACTCTGGAGAAAGCATTGCTCTTCAGAGCTATCCCTTGTTGAGCCAATATGCCTGGGACTTTATATCTCCATCTCACTCAATCATCATGCCTGAGCTGCCTGGGAAAGACTTGACCTTGGGTGAGGCAGTTCTTGGATGACCTTGAAAGAGTGGATAGCTAGAAGCTGTCAGCTAACCACAGTCCCTCAGCTGGACAGGAAGGGCTCCCTGGAAAAAGGACCTGGATGGTTCATCCCATCCCTTCTACCCACTTGCTGCAAGCCACCTCTCTGAATGGAAGGTGAGTTTGTCTTAAGACTGGCATGTTAATAGGTGCGAAGTGGTTTGCTCAGTAGGATAGGAAAGAAACTTACTCAGTTTATGCTAATGGTCTTAATCTCTGCTGAAGATTTCCTCTTGGACCTCAGATTACAAGAGTGGAGTTTCACTGTTTTGGCACAAGGGAAATGATTTCTTTCCATTTAAAGGTTGCTAGGAATTCTGATCAAGAAGGTGGAGCAGGTAAACTCTGTGCTTGCCTATTCTCATAACCAAAACTAAATTACAACTAAACTATAGAACAACCATCATTGAAAACCACCTGAAGTGTAGCTGAATGGAAATCCTGTAACTAAGGACATACAGAAGAAGCCATGTCAAGACTAGTAGGAGTGGTGGAGATACCAAACAGGCTGTCCTACACCCACGTGTGGCAATTAAAAATCCAGAGGGATATCTTGGCTTTGGAGATCCCCCTGAGGAGTACGGGATTCCAGCCCCACACCAGGCTCCCCAGCCCAGGTTTCCAGGGCTGGAGAAAGAAGTCCCCACAACTTCTGGCTGTGAAAGGTGTTGTTGGAGTTCCAGGTGTTCCTCTTAAAGGACCCACAGATGAACTTACTCACTGATGGATGCACTTGCTTTGAGCTGCAGTATTGGTGCAGCAGCTTGAAAAGTGCCAGGGACATATGGGGAGGAAGTGAATTACCTGGCTTCAGGGCAAAGGCAGGAGGGCAGCTTTGTCCCAGACATAAGTACTGCAGAAGCCATAGTTCCTTTTTTGAGCCCTCCCCACACATAGCATGCAGACACAGGTGGCTGCCATGTCTGAGTCTCCATCATCCTGGCTAACATAACAATGTTTGCCCCTCCCTCGTGATTCCATAAAACCTCAACCCACCCAAATTTCTGGCACACCCAAACCACTTTCAGTTGTTTTTCCATTCAAACGTTCTGTCTTGGCTCATGCTGTGGACTTTCCTAAAATCTCTCAAAGGTTCCCAAGCCCCAGACAAGCAGCATCTAGTCTCAGTGTGCCTCAGACCTCTTGCTAAGCAGCCCCAAGCCTGGCACTAGTGGCAGCCAGCTTCAGTTCACAGCTTAGCTTCTCCCAGGCACCTCCAAGTCCAGAACAAGTGGCAACCACCTGCAGATCACTTTGTAGCTCACACCAAGTGGCTCCAGACAGGGCAGAGACAGGGTCTGACCTTGGCCTGAAACAGAGCCTCTCCCAAGAAGCCCAAGAATCAACACACCTAAAAGCCAGCTTCAGACCATACCAGAGCACCACCCAACCACCTCCACCAGAAGATACAGCCAAAGGAAAGACTGGGCAGGCACCGGAGTCCTGCTAAAGTGAATCCTGCTCCATAGGGTCAGCCCCTGCACAATAGCTTCTCCACTGTAGTCACAGCCAGTCCTCACAACCAATCAGACAGGGGGTCCATCCCTCCCATTAATGTGCAAACAGCAACCAGGGCTCAATTACAACAGGAGGGCACACACAACCCACATAAGGGACACACCTGCAGCATCCACCTCAGGTGACCAGGGAGACTGTGCCATTTGGCCCCAAAGGACATCAACTACATAAGACCACTTTACTAACACTGGGAGACATAGCAGCCCTACCTAGTATGCAGAAACAAACACAGGGAAGCAGCCAAAATGGGGAGACAAAGAAACATGTCCCAAATGAAAGAACAAAACAAAGCCCCAGAAAAAGAACTAAACAAAATTGAGACAAGCAATCTACCAGATGCAGAGTTCAAAACATTGGCTATAAGGATGCTTAATGATCTAAGTGAGAACTTCAACAAAGAGACAGGAAAGAGATAGAAAACATAAAAAAGAACTAGTCAGAAATAAAGAATACAATAATTGAAGTGAAGAATGTATCAGAGGGAATCATTAGTGGATTAGATGAAGCAGAGGATCACATCAGTGATTTGGAAGATAAGGTAGCAGAAAACACCCAATCAGAACACCAAAGAAAAAAAAGTATCCAAAAAAAATGGGGATAGGCTAAGGAGCCTCTGGAACAACATCAAGTGTACCAACATCATTTGCATCATAAGGGTACCAGAAGGAGAAGAGTGAGAGCAAGGAATTGGAAACCTATTTGAAAAAAATATGATGGAAAATTTCCTTTGCCTAGAGAAGGAAATAGACATATAGGCCTAGGGAACCCAGAGATCCCCAAACAAGATGAACCCAAAAAGGCCTACACCGAGATACTATAATTAAAATGCCAAAGATTAAAGAGAAAGATAGAATCTTAATAGCAGCAAGAGAAAAGCAGTTAGTTACCTACAAAGGAGCTCCCATGAGACTGTCAGCTAATTTCTCAACAGAAACTTTGCAGGCCAGAAGGGATTGGCACAAAATATTCAAAGTGATGAAAAGCAAGGATCTACAATCAAGATTACTCTACCCAGCAAAGCTATTATTTAGAATTGAAGGACAGATAAAGAGCTTCCCAGAAAATAAAAAGCTAAAGGAGTTATCACCACCAAGCCAGTATTACAAGAAATGCTAAGGGGACTTCTTTAAGAAAAAGAAGGAAAAAAGGTAAAAAATATGAATAATAATCTGGCAATAACTACATGTCTATCAACAATTACTTTAAATGTAAATGGATTAAATTCTCCAATCAAAAGACATAGGGTGGCTGAATGCATAAGAAAACAAAACCTTTACATATGCTGCCTACAAGAGACTCATTTCAGATCAAAATCCCCCAACACAGACTGAAAGTAAAAGGATATAAAAGAAATTTCATGAAAATGGAAAAGAAAAGAAATACTTATATCAGACAAAATAGACTTTAAAACTAAGGCTATAACAAGAGACAAAGAAGGACCCAGTAACCCTACTTCTGGGTATTTATCTGAGGAAACCCAAAACACTACTTTGAAGGGACATGTGCATTCATATGTTCATTGTAGCATTATTTACAACAGCCAAGATATGAAAGCAACCTGGATGTCCATCAATGGATGAATGGATAAAGAAGAGGAGGTACATATATACAATGAAATATTACCCAGCCATAAAAAATGAAATCTTGCCACTTGCAAAAACATGGATGGATCTAAAGGGTATTGTGTTGAGTAGAGTAAGTCAGACAGAGAAAAACAAATGTTATATGATTTCACTTATATGTGGAATCTGGAGAATAAGATAAATAAACAATCAAAACAGAAATAAGCTCATAGATACAGAGAACATTTTGATGGTGGCTGGATTGGTGAGGAGAGTGGGTGAAGGGGGACCAGGGATTAAGAGGTACAAATTGGTAGTTACAAAATAGTCATGAGGGTATAGAGTAGAACATGGAGAATATAGTCAGTAGTATTGTAATAATTATGTATAGTGTCGATGGGTACTGGATTTATCAGGATGATCATAAGTTATACAAATGTCTAATCACTGTGTTGTACACTTAAAACTAATATAATATTGTATGTCTACTGTAACTGAAAAATAAAAATATATTTAAAAAATAAAGGGTGCGAAACTGCTTTATAAGGGTGCCATTCACTTGCCAAGATATTAAAATGATAAATCAAAGTTCAACACTATGGATGAGCCACTGCTTCATCAATATTTAGAGAACCCCTTGTAGATTTCCTGCTGAATTGCTCTTGACCTTCCTACTTAGAAGCTCTGAGAGAATTTAGAATGTGACAGAGAGAGGCTAGGAGACACAGAAGGGAAGAAGGAAGGTTTGGGATTTTAGTTTAGCTGGTCCAGGTGGAACTTACAAGAGGGGCTGGCTGGCTGGATGCATGATTATGGGGGCAGCGTGGGGTAGGAGTGAAGAGACATTTGAGGGACTTGCCTATTCACACCCCCTGTCCCAGCACCCCTTCTTTCAGGCCAGATATTAAGAGAGGCTGAGCATGTTGTATACCTTTAAGGATGAAAATTCCAACAGGGAAATCAATGGTTTCATTCTGGGATTTAGAGCAGGGGAGGGAATGGAGGCCCTTTGTGGCCAGTCATTTTCATTTGTGACCTGGAATAGAAAAGCCACTCAATGCAATGTGGCCAGTGTTTAGTTTGGTAGGGCTGCCTTAACAAAATGCCACAGGCTAGGTGACTTAAACACAGGAATTTGTGATCTCACGGCTCTGTAGGCTGGAAATCTGAGATCAAGGTGTGGGCAGAGCCAGTTTCTCCTGAGGCCTCTCTCCTTGGCTTGTAGATGGCACCTGTGTCCTCATAGGATCTTCTCTCTGTGTGTCTGTGTCCTTATCTCCTCTTCTTATAAGGACACCAGTCATATTGGATTAGGGTCCACTCTAAGGACATCACTTTAACTTAATTACCTCTTTAAAAACCTTATCTCCAAATACAGTCATATTCTGAAGTACTGAGGGTTAGAACTCTAAAATTTGCAATTTTTTTGGCAGGTGGTGGTTGGAGGGTAGACACAATTCAGCCTATAAAAGCCAGGTTGGGAAAAAAAACACAAGAGAAAGTCACAAAGATCCTGACAATTTAGTGAGAGCTTTACATCTTGTTCCAGCAGTGTGGACTAAGTCACACTTGGTGGCTATGGGATATAGTCATAGTTGCCAGCTAGTGCGGGGGACCAGCCTCCGCTGACCAGGGCTCAAGAAGATGGACACGGAGTCGGCGGATGAAAGACAGAAACCTCTTGTTGCAGTAAAGACAGAAAATGGAGAGCTCTCCGATTTATTTCTTACAGGCTTTATATACATTTTTCATTTTAGGGTATGTGCAAGGGTACGTGTAGCATAGCAGGAAAAATATGCATTACCTCAGTGAAAAGTAGATCACTAACTATTTACCAGAAACCTAAAGGTCAGTGAAACCTTAGGGAGTCAGTTTCTCAAGACAATTTTTCTCCATTAACCCAGATAGCCATCTTTCTTTTGTGTCCCAAGGAACTGGCCATCCTCACCACATACCTCAGTAAGTAGTAAGCACCCTCTAGGCGCAGAAAGGAACAATAGAAGTAGAAAAACAAGTTTATGCTTCACCAAGCCCACTAAAGCCAGCTTGCAAGCCCCTTAATATTGGGGGCCATGGCCCTCAACAAGCTAGGGGACACTGCCCATGTGCAACCTGAGGAGGACAGAAGGTTTCCATGGGGACTCACGGCTTCTTCCTAATTGATTCCATTTTAACTGGTCCTTTTTGTTGGGCCCAGTGGAGCAGGTGGTGCAGTCAAGCTGAGTCTACACAGTCCCTGTGCCAGAAGCAGAGTGGGGTGTCCCAGCCTTCCTGGGTTCTGTCAGTTGGCAGAGGGAGGAAACACACCATCAAAACAAGAGACAAAGTAAAGGCCCCTCTCTGATGCTGCCAGTACAAAGGCCTCAGAGGGAGAAGAGAGCAGTGGAACAGAAGACCCTGGGCAGGGCCTGACTTGGCCTTGGCAATCAGAAGGACGTAGATAAGTAGAAGGAAACAAGAGGGGTATTCCAGGGGGCCACATGAGCAAAGGCGTGGACAGAGTGGGGATGGAGATGTCCATACATGTGGGCATTCTTTTTCTCTCAGCCTTTTTACTTGTAACCTGAGTTTCTACAGGCCTGGTGCCCTCTTGCTGGTGCATGACCTGCTGGACCTCTAGTTTCCTGCTCGTGTGTTTCTGGAGCCCTCAGAGGTAGCTCACATGGCTCATGACTGTGCCTGGTCCTGCCAGGCCTGGCCACTGTCACCATCATCCCTCGCTGGGCACTGCTGCTGTACCCAGTTGTGTCCCCAATGGGCCTGCTGGGCAACTGAGGCTTCCTGGGGCTCTGTGGCTTTGCCATCACTTGCTGGCCCCCTCCAGGCCCTCCCTTGCTCTGCCTCTGCCCTCAGAGCAGCGCACATCCACTGCGACATGTTATGCGGCTAGGCTGTGGAGAAGGTCCCTAACTTCTGCATGACCCTCAGCTACAGGATCCTCCCCGAGGTGTGGCTTCTGCTCCAAGGTCATAGCAGAATTTCACAGAAGAAACACATTTGGGTTCTACTGATAACTTTTTTTTTAAAGATTTTTTTATTGGGGAATTGGGGGAGGAGAACAGTGTTGGGAAATCGGGGAAGGGGAACAGACAAGTTGCTGTCCTTTTGTTCCTCAGTCTAGTTGTGGAGGATGTCACTTCACTGGCCCATGTTGGTATTGTGATCATTACGCTCTTCCCGGCTGAGGCAGTCCCTTGTAGGCCGTTGGACTGCCGCTCATGGCAGCTCATGCCAGCTGTCTACCAGCCCCACTGCAGCCTACGCCGTCGCTGGCGACTCATGACAGCCCAGCTCTAGGTCGAGCTGTTGTTCACCATCTTAGCTGTAGAGGGCGCAATGTCACTGGTCCTAATGTGGGATCTGAACCCGGGCCCTGCTGCTCAGAGCTGGTGTCCCAAGCCCTCAATCAACGTGTCATTCGGCGGGCCCTACTGGTAACTTCTTTGTCCTCAGAGGACTTGGATGTGAATTTGAGGGATCAGCTGGGGGTGGCTCAGCGTGACAGCACTGCTATGCCACACTCCAAGTTAATCATGCTTCCTTCTGAGGACTCAAGCTCATTGCCCTGAGGTCATTCCTCTCCCAGGTTGAATTCTTTCCCAGTCCTTTTGCAAACAGACTCTTGGTGCACCTGCCTATGTTTATGACACCCCTAGACACACATCATTTATTTCACTTCAGGGAATTGATTTGCATGGCACAGGGAGCATCACCAAGTTCAGAGGACAAGAAGACAGGGACTTCATCCTTGGTTTTGCCACTCGCTTGCTGGGTGACCTTGGCAGGATACGTGGCCTCTCTGATCTTGAGTTTCCTCACCTGTAGAGTGAGTGTGCTAGACTAGGTATATGAGGTCTCTTCAGGCTGTGATGTGTAGTGCATGCCAGTCTATGCACTAATGACTAAGCCATCATGGAGTTAGAACATTCCTCAAGGTACAAGAGTCCTTTCTGAGGTGGCTCTCCACCTGTGTCCTCCACTGGGCCCTTTGATGTCCTCCAGCTGTCATACTGTCTCCCCTTCCCTTAAGCCTTTTGGAAAGCACTGTGTATACTTCCTCTTTCTATCTCAGCTCCCACCTATAAGTCAACCCACCACAATCTGGCTTTTTTGACTTTGTTCTACGAAAACCAGCTCTACTGAGCTCTTCAATGGCCTTGCTGATAAATCCCAAGTATAGTTTTCTGTCCTTATCTCATATGGTCTTTTGGGGCCATTTGATACCACTGGCCACTCTGTTATTGAAACTCTGTCCTGTACCCTGGATTAGAGTTAAGGCAAGCTGTAAATGGAGTGTTCTGTGACTGAGGGTTGAGGGGGGCAAGTTTTCCTTGTCCTGAGGACTCCATATGGCGAGAGGGTAGGTCATTAGGAGAGGCGCCCTGAGTGGGAGGGGGTAATGGGAGAGGTTTGCATTTGGGCAGGGGTCCAGGGTGACAAAGGAGGATGGTGGAATCTGCAGACTGCAAACTTTGGAAAGGCTCTCTTATGCCGCTTCGTTCCTGTGGCCCAGTGGGAGGACACAGGCAGTCTTTTCCGTGGCTGGTGAACTATGTCTGAATTCTACAGATGAACTTGGTGAAAAGTGGTTATGGGGTGAGAATACGAGTAGCTACGTCTGTTAGTTCTCAACTGGCGATGGAAGTAGGGGATTGCACTGAGCCAGTGTAGCCCAGGAAGTGTGAGGTGCTAATTAGCATCTTTGTTTTAGAAATGAGAAATGGTAATGGTGGAGTGGGTATCTAAAACCAGTTTTGCAGGATCCCATAATCCACTATTCTTTCTATTCTATCAACCTGTCTCCCACGGATTGTGTTCAGCAATGGTACTATTTCGTGGTTCCTAAAACAGCATCAACCCTCCCATTGTATGACAGCTATTTGATTATCTATGTCTCTATCTCCCAATGTGGGTCCTTCTAGGATGAGGCCTGGATTCCTGGTGGTATGTGGAGACTGACAAAGTGGCTGGCATGGGGAGGTGCTGGGTAAATGTGGAAGAACAGAAGAAAAGAAGCAACGGCTAAAATAAGCTGTGCTGTGCTAGCTAGAAACCGGAGCTGCTTGGCAATGATCAGAGGAGGGAGGGCAATAATATTTCCTGGGGCGTTCCCACTCCAAGTCATTTCTTCCTGCACTTTCCACGGGGGCCTTTGAAGCCCAGCCAGCGCTCTCCTACTGCATGCAGCCGTCCTGTCTGGAAGGTTTATTACTTGCAGAGTTGTGTGCAGATCTGAGTGGGAACTGATTCAGTGCAAACGACTCTGCCGCCGGACACCCACGGCCAGCTGCCCATGGATGCCGGCAGATGTTTCTGTTTTCCATGCCAGTGGGAGCTTTTCTGTGCTTTTCTTTGGTGCATGTCTGCGGCAATGAGCAAAATAATGAAAGCCAGGAAGAAACGGACAGGAGGAAGTTGTGGGATCAAAAATCCACAGCTTCAGTCAGAGCTCTCAGGAGGGAGAGGAAGCAGATCATTGGGGATTCAGTCCAAGAAAGCCAGCCTGCGTGCTTATAAAAAGCAGCCTATGGGCAAGAGGGCTTGGAACAGCCACTTGGTGAGCCTACAAAGTGATTCATTGTTGAGTGAGAGAATTTCCTAGCTCTCCGGGGCCTAGAGGTCATCTCAATAGAACACTGTCAGTATACAGGTGTGGAAAACTGAGACCAAGAAAGGAAATGATTTAAGTAGGGCCATTTTAATCATCTGTGAGAACCAGAAAAAGGTTCCGCCTTCAGGCAGACCAGCCCCATGCCAGAGGGCAAGGGTTGGTGAGCACAGCCGAATGCAAGCTTGATCTCAGCCCCTACTTGTCCACTGGGATGGTTAACTTTGTGCAGTAAACAACCTGCACAACTATACATGGTAACCCTGACCTCAAGGTCACACAATCACCTAATGATGGAGGTAAATTCAGAGGCCACTGTTTTGCTGCCTACTCCCCTGTAGATGGCTGAGATGGAAAGTAACCTCAACACACTACACACTTTGTGCATGTGTGTTTGTGGGTCTGAGTTCAACTAAGCAAGGAACAGCCTTGGGTCAACTGTAACTTTAAAAGCTGACTGGTTTTTGGAGCCAGACCACTGGAGTTCCAAATCTGGAGCTGCCACTTCCAACCTGTGTGAACTTGGCGAGCTGCTTACCTACTCTGTGACTCCATCTTCTCATCTGTGAGATGGATTTAAGAATGCGGGGGTCCAGCCTCTGCTGACCAGGGTTCGAGAAGGTGTACACGGCGTCGGCGGTTGATAAAAGACAGAAACCGTTTGTTGCAGTAAAGACAGAAAAATGGAGAGATTCATCTCCAGTTTATTTGTTGCAGGCTTTATATACATTTTTTAGGTAGGGGGTACGTGTAGGGATACGTGTAGCATAGCAGGAAAAATATGCATTACCTCAGTGAAAAGTAGATCATTAACTATTTACCAGAAACCTACAAGTCAGTGAAACCTTAGGGAGTCAGTTTCTCAAGACAATTTTTCTCCATTAACCCTGATAGCCATCTTTCTTTTGTGTCCCAAGGAACTGGCCGTCCTCACCACATACCTCAATAAGTAGTAAGCACCCTCCAGGTGCAAAGGAAACAATGAAAGCAGAAAAACAAGTTTATGCTTCACCAAGCCTACTAAGGCCAGCTTGCAAGCCCCTCAATATTGGGGACCACGGCCCTCAACATAAGAACAGTCTCTACCTCACGATTTGCTGGAGAAAATTCAGTGAGTTCATATGTTTAGAATACACAGAGAATGATCTGGCACACAGTGAGTCCTGCTTAGACATTGTAATTATTATTCTGCTCCTGGGGATGATAACGACATTTGTACAGACCCCTCACGCATCTAAGTCTCTGCCTTCTAATCACCCAAAGCAGACTGACGCAGGAGGCACCTAATAGGTACTGTCCAGGGTAGTGGCAACCCTCAGCAGAAGAGCCAGCCAGAAAAGAGCAGAGAATGGACCCAGGGGCACCACTCCCCTCCCAAATATGTGGGTTTCAATCCCAACACACTTTGAATAGGAAAAATAGAGGCCATGGGGATGGAGGGAGGGTGGGATATTCTGCGGGGATGGCTTTCTGAGCAGGGCTTAGCTGACACAACCATGCTGCTGTCCTTCCTTGAAGGGGTAGTGCCATGTCCGGTGCCACCAGCATGGACACCACCTGGTATTTTGTTAGATATGCAAATCCTGCTGCATCAGACACTCAGGGGTGGGGTGGGCTCAGGGATCTGTAGTTTAATAAGCTCTCGTTCCCCATCCCCAGGTGATGCTGATGTGTGTTTCAGTGTGGGAATCTGTGTAGAAGTTTACACAAATCAGTGAATATGGTGGAAGCATTTTGAGAATGGAGTCAGATTTGTTAGGCATCTTGGCTAAGGAAATTGTGAAAGGAAAATGTGATTGTTCTAGAATACCAATAGATAAGTAATAGCATGGAGAAACCTCCCTGTTTGCCCACCCCCATGCCTCCGCTCACCATTTCTGGTCATCTTTCAGCAGTGTCGTGATTCTGTGGACTAGCTCATCTGCTGGTACAGTCCTTTCCTGTCGTCTTGGGGCCCAGGCGCCTGTATTTTCAGTGTTTCCTGGTGTTTCCGATGTGGGGCCTGGTTGGAACAGCACCAACTGGATGCTGGATGGGGTCGATACGGGTGACTGAGTACCTCCTCTGGGCCAGGAATCTTAATACACGTCATTTTATTTTTCTCCTCCAACAACCCTGTGCATGGATTGCATTATCCCCAGTTGGAAACTGAACGGACCAAGGCAGAGAGAAGGGCTGAGTTGCTTAAGGGAACATAGCTGGCAGAGAATAGATTGGGGTTTTAAATTCAGGCCTCCGCTTTTCAGACCCACTTTTCAGCGCACCATTTTGGCTACTGGCTCCACCTACCCCCTGCTCCTTTTCCCTGTTGCCTGACTGGCTGCAAGATGTTTGTCCTGTTCTGTCAAACTCGGGTGCTCTGCTCACTGGAAATAAGCAATTGATGGGAAGACAGCCTTCCTTGAAGGGCCATAACTCCACCGCAAGAAGCAAAGTGGCCCTTGAGGAATACAATCTGTTCATAGGAAACTTTTTTCTTATGGATTCTGCTATTAACACTTAAAAGGAGTGTTCCTTTGGGGGGCGGAATTCATCATGGAACAGACCTTCCTTGGAATAGATCTTCCTGAGCGTTGTCATGTTGCTGGGAGGATGGCTGCCACTCCAGGAGCATGTTTCTTCCCCGGTCCTGGCTCTTATCTGTCGGGGCCCTACACCCTCTTTCCCCGCAATCACTAGTCTGCAGATTGAACAGAGGGCAGCTGTGGAGGGTGCAGGGAAATGAGGCAGTGGGGCCTGAGGTTCTGCCTCTCCCATCAGTCCTGGTCCTGGTCACGTCTCCGCTGCACACCCCAGCTTGTCTTTCAGGTAGGACTGGGAGGCTGGAGAGGAGAAGCAAGGGGAAGGGGATGAGGCAGCAGGCTGTGAACACCTTCAACTAGGAGCTCTCCTCTTCTCCTCCGCCTCTGGACTCGCCCCCAAGCTCCTTGTCTGCTCCCCGTTCATGTCGCTCTGTTCCGACATCATTTTTCTGAAACCAATTCTCTGAAACCAATTGGGTGTCCTAGAATTCAATTTAGTTCTGACACTAAGTTCCTGGAGTCACTCAGACCCCACAGGTTAAGTGCTCAGCCCACAAGACTGCTTCCACTGCAGATGCCAGCTGCAAGTCTGAGGTTTCCCCAAGCCACCCATACTTCTGCCTGGCCGACTACAAATTGATGGGTTCCCACAACCTCCCCTCGGGTTTGGTAATTTGCTAGAACAGCTTTCAGGACTCAGGAAGGCACTATACTTATGATTATAGTATTATTAGAAAGGATACAGTTCAGCAGCTGCCCAATGGAAGAGATACAGAGGCCCAGGTATAAGGAGGGGCAGAGAGCTTCCATGCCCGCTCCTGGTGGGCTACTTTCCCAGCTCACAGGTATGTTCACCAACATGGACCCTCCCCCACTCTCACTGTTTCAGAGTTTTTAACTGAGTTTTCATTATCTAGGCATGATTGATTAAATCATTGTCCACATGATTAAACTCAATCTCCAGTGTCTCTCCCTTCCCCAGAGGTCAAGGGGCGGGGGCTGAAAGTTCTAGCTCTCTAATCAAATTGGTTTTCCTGAAGTCCAATCCAGATCCTGAGGCTGTCAGGGGCCCCTCTGCCAGGAGTTGAAAGGGGCTTGTTATAAATAATAAGATACTTTTATCATTCAAGAAATTTGGTTTATTTCAGGAACAAAGGTCAAATGTATTTTTTATTATGCCATAGTCAGGTACTACATTCTTCCTTTTATCATAGTGATTTGGGTTCAAGCTTGATTGTCCCCACCAGGAAGCACACTGTCACCACCTTCACATCACCACCACTGTCACTGAAGCCACCACTGGAGACCCACTATGTGCCGGTGCTTCCACGTGGGGTTTTCCAGACACTGTTCCGTTTAATCCCTGGAATAATCTCACGAGACAGGAATTACACTCATTTTGTAGCCAGGGAAAGTAAGGCACAGTTGAGTGACTTTCCCGAGGTTATACAGCTAGTGAGGGGGGAGCAGGGCCAGGAGGTTTGAGTCCAGAGCCTAATTCTTCATTTCTGTATATTCCGTTTCCCATCTTTTCTTTTAAGGGTGACTGGAGTCCTTTGAAGGGACGATTTATATGATTTTTTCTGGATGCATATCCTGAATCCCATAGAGCTGGCTGAACCATGGATAAAACAGGACTGGAGACATGCCCTAGAGTGTCTCTTCAATCAAGGGACAGAGTGTTCTTGGCTCTTCCAAGATGTTTTGGTGGATGGGAAAGCCCTAGTATAGGCCAGCCAGCCTAGGTTTCTGAGTATGTCATGGATTTGAGTCCCCTGTTTCTGGGGATTTGGTTTCTCAGCTAAGCCCATGAGGTACCTGGTGGAGTTAACAGCTGGGCAGGGTCAGACTCAGGGCTCTTATCATCCTCAGGGACAGCATGGGTCTCATGTGGTTTGCCTCCTACCCCCTATTACATCCTCCAAGCCCAAATATCTCACACACCAGTGCTTGAAGCCTCAAACTTCTTTTATCTGGGGATAAAGGATTTTAATTGGAAGCAAATGTTCCATCCATTCCCTCATTTATTTGTTCACTCACCCATCCATCCATTCATCCATCCATCCATCCATCCATCCATCCATCCATCCATCCATCCATCCATCCATCCATCTCTCCCTCTCTCCTTCCCTCCTTCCCTCCTTCCCTCACTTCCTCTCTCCATCCCTTTATCATTTATTAGCTCCTTGAGTAGTGCAGGTCCTGTGTCTGTGTTGACATGAGGAGAAGCAGAAGGGTGCTTCTCTCTCACAGGAGAGAGAGGCGGTAAGACTTGGCAACTCTAGTGCAGATGTCTGCCGCAAGATTTCACACTTGGGATCCATGGGTCCTGCAGTGACTAGCTACTGCTCCATGTGTCCCTGGCTCTCCATACCTGTCCATCATTCCCTGGGTCATGGGGGCAACTGTGGGAGAGGCTTGTTCTGATCTCCAGTGACTCCAGGCCCTGGGGGAGCCAGGCAAGGAGCAGAGGCAGCTGGAGCTCCCTGAGGTCAGTGCTGGGAGCTGCTACAGGAGGTCTCCAGCGGCATTAGCTCAGCGGCCTTGGCTGCGATGTGAAACCTTGGCAAAGGCACGCTGCTACACACCCAGGAGGATTATGTTAGCTCCCCGAAGCCAGTAGCCTGACTCCACGATGACATTTTGAGTAATGGAGGGAATGTGGCCTAGCAGATGTGAAGAACAGCTGGGACCCAAGGTGGGTGGGAGAAAGAGGAGGCATAGGCCTCTTGTCTTCTTTGCAGCCAAGGTCCAGAGTGGACTTTGATGAGTCAGTGGACCCAGCTAACCCCACATTCATCACCGTTTTAATATGGATGGGCATTGACAAATCAGGACGTGCACAGATCCCCAGGATTTAGGGCTAGAAGAAATCTGTGAGTCAGTTGACTTTGAGAAAATTTCCTCAGAACCTACCTATGTAGGAGGGGAGAAGGAAGGCGCCTCCTATCTGTCAGTGGTCACTGAATTCTCACAACAACCCTAGGAGGTAGACAGTATTATTGTTCCGGTTTTCAGAAGGGGAAACTGAGGCACAGAGAGTTTAAGTAATCTGCTCAAGTTTATATAACTAATAAGTAGTGAAGCTGGGATTTGAACTCACAGTCTGGTTTTAGTGTCTGGGGGTTGTAACCACTTCCTTATATAGTCTCGAGAGTATATACTCAAGGTCATGAATCATTTTTTTAGTTTTCACACCTGTTAAGTGGGATTACCTGAGTCTACAGCGTTGTCACTAGGATTAAGAATAAAACAATAGTAACAGATGGAGCAGTGAGGCTGCAAGGCTGTGCCGGGCTGGGCCCATGGTATGCATGATCAAATCAGTGGGTCAGGAAAATGGCAGATTTCCTGGTGTCAGGGGTCCTTGGGACCACCACTCAGTATCATTTCATTAAACCCTCACAGCATCCTTTTGGGTACTGTTCCTCTGCCTATTTTTTTCAGACAAGGACACAGAATTGCCAAAGTGACACAGTTAGTAGGGGTCAGAGCCACCTTTGTGAGTCTCTTTCTGCTGCCGGGCACTGTGGAAACATGAGGGTGAAAGGCACAGCCCTTTCCCCATGGGTCTACAGTCTGCTGGTGATCCTGGCAAAACACATACCTGGGTACCCGTGGAACAGGTGAGAGGGCGCCTGCTCTCCAGACAGACGCCTCGGGCATCTGGTGGAGGGAAGGTGGAGCTTTGCAGCACAGAGATCCACAGAGGGTCTGGTGGTGGGACACCAGATTAGTTTCCTGTGGTTGCTGTAACAAAGTGCCACAAATTTAGTGGCTTAAAATAACACAGATTTGTTCTTGTACAGTTCTGGGGGTCAGAAGCCTAAATTCAAGTTGTTGGCAGGGCTGTGTTCCTTCTGGAGTCCCCAGGGGGAGAATCTCTGACATTTCTTTGCCTTTTCTAGCTTCTACAGGCTGCCTACATTCCTTGTATCACATATCCTTCTTCCATCTTCACAGCCAGGAAGCATTTTCTCTCCTTTCTCATCTCTGCTCTGTCCTTACATCTTCTCTCTATCTGATTCTGATCTTCCTGCCTCTCTCTTAAGACCCTGTCATTACAATGGACCCAGTTGGATTATCCAGGATAATCCTCATCACAAAATCCTTAATTTAATCATACCTGCAAAATCTCTTTTGCCATTTAAGGCAAAATAGTCACAGACTGTGGGGATTAGGACATGGACATCTTTGTGGGGCCATTATCCTGCCTCCCACACATGGGAATAGCTAGAGCTGAGTGTTTAAAGAGGCTAGAGAAGGTTGGTTTCAAAGAGTTGCTGTGGGACAAATAATTAGGATATTCATGGTACAGGGATAGCAAACAAATTTTATCCTGTGGACCTACTCCAGCGGTTTCCTGGGTCACTAGGTCAGGACTTAGTGGGAAAGATTCTCATGACAGATGAGTGGTGTCTGCCAGGGACTTGCGAATAGGAAGGGATATCATGCCTGCCAGGTACTTGCCATCCTGAATATAGTTTAAACCCTTCAAAGTCTACAGGGTGATAAACAGACCTGAAAAGGGAGAGTGCTCATTTGAGTCCCCACAGCTGGAGGCAAAGCTGGGCCTGGAAGTCAGGCATCCTGGTCTGTGGTTCCAATACATCCATGCTTCAGACTGGCCTCATTGGGTTATAATGTATTGGGTTATAACGTAGCCTTCAATCCAGTGCAATGAGTTGAGTGGCGTTCAGACTGTTGGGAAGAGGATGGAGGGGCTCTGGATAAAGGGGAAGAAGCTGAGCCTGGCCAGGAGGACAGAAAGGGGACTGCCACCAGGGGAGGGTGAACCTATACTAAGACTAGGAACAGTTGATTGAAGTGCAGATGGCAATCCAGGGACCATCTGCAGCTGTGAGATAAAGAATGTGGAAGGTCAGAGCAGATGCGGTCTGTACCATGGACTGAAGCTCAACTACTAGGCAACAGGAGCCAGGTCAGGTGTAAAGTCTGGGAAGAACCTTAGGGTGTGGAGAGGGCTAAAGATAATTGCTTTCACCCAGGGCTGGTAAGCGTGTTTCACCATTCTTGCTTTCTGTGATCGATTGGTAGTGGCTGACTGGAGCATGGGCACCAAATGTGATTCTGAGGCCATATCTTAGTTCAGAGGGAAAATTCCTGTGATTGATTAAGGATGCCTGACATGGGTACAGAAATGGGTAGTACAATATATATGCCAGATATTAACCATTTCTACTCAGTGCTTTATTTATCCAGATGAAACCAGGTCACAAAGAGCCTTGAAGGCAGATTAGAAAAGAAAGGGGGTCATAAAGGGTAAAATGCTACCTGAGGAGCTACAAGAAGGTAAGAACAGCTGGTTCCACAGCAGTCAGGAGGGGTGCAGGCTCAGGTTATTGTAACACCTCTGGCTTAATGTTCACTCTCTGATAGAGAGGCGTCCTCTGTCCTACAAAGTGATGGGCCCGGAGATATCAACTGTCATTTAGTAAATGTTTATTGAATGAAAGCATGAAGAAATTTATTCCATATAAACTCAGGGCTGTGTTTCATGGCCACGAATATATAATTTTGAACATGCACTTCTGGGGAAGATGGGATAATAGGTAGCAGGTTAACAGTCTTGCTAAGAACAATGAGAAAACTTAGAAAAAAAATACAAAAACTACCTTTTTAAAGGCAAGAGAGCTGTGAAAGCAACAAGGACCAGAGGGGCTGAGACTCTGGAGGGTGGAGATGGCAGAGAGGTGAGCCAATTACCTGCAGCTGCTTTTTCCAGGGGGCATTTGCCAGTTCTGGGTTTATGTAAGAAACTGATAACCCAGGCTGTGCTGCAGGGGCCAGAGAAACCACCTGGTTACAAAGCCCATTTCCTCTCAAATTCAAGGGGAAAAGAGTGTGCCTGAGATTTTCCTAGTGACTAGCCTCCAGTGGGCCTTCAGTCAGTGTTTCTGAAATACAGGACATTGGAGTTTAGATCTGTGCCTACTGGGCCTGTTTGCAAGGGCCCCCATTTCTTTTAGGGTTCACATGACTCCAGACTTTGGAGTTTTCTTCTGCAAAACTGCTGCATGATCTGATTTTTTAAAAAGTTAAAATGAATTAAAGATTCATGTGGTTTAGAGGAGTATTTTGAGAATTTCACAACATCCCAGGGAGATAATTGGTGTCTCCCCAGGGAGTCACAGGCACAGGCTGGGAATGATGGTGTAAATCACTTGAATGCCAACAGCAGTTTTAATTAAGTTTTTCCAGAATCAGATGCTTATTTCACTGAAAAGTGCCAGGCTTTGGTGACAAGTGACACATAACATTTCATTCTCCGGGGATTTTTTTTATCATCAGAAAACGGCCTCATGGAGACCTGGTCTCTACATTAATTAATCAATCAGTCAGTCAGGGCCTGGCTCTCAGCAAATGGGGAGAGGCAGAGAGGGCAAGAGTTGGCCTTGGCCTCCAGGCGAGTCAGGAAGCAAGCGGCCTCCTCTGGGCTCAAGGGCTAGGTCCTTGCCCAGGTCCTCACTTCTCGCCCTGCCCTGGGAGGGAGGCCCCAGGACCCTAGTGCAGAGGAGACTGGGGCTCCAGGATCCTCAGTCATTAGGATGCCCTCACACAGCGCGTACACAGCAAGCGGCACCAACCCGCTTCTTCTTGCTTCCCCCGGCACATTCCCCACAATCTCACTATTGCCCTGGAATCTCACTATTCCTTAAAGGGTTTCTGATCCAACTGGAGATGTAAGGCCCCAATATGGCAGAAACGAGCAGTCATGGTCCCAGATATTTTTTATTGGCCCTGATTTCCCAATTCAGGGAGCCGCAGGTTAAATTGGGAGGGAAATGAAGACGGAAGAGTGGGTCAGAAGATTCCACTTTGCAACCATTTTTCTTTTGTGGATGGGTGGCTGGAAAGGCACAGGCGGGGTGTGGGTTCTAATCCCATCTCAGCTACAACCTTGGCAGGGCCCCTCCCCATCTCAGAACCTCTGAAGTGGGTTTTGCCATCAACTGTGCTCTTCCTGGGGGAGGCTGGAAGAGTTGGTGATTCTAGGGCTTCCCTTTAATCTGTTAGTTCTACGAATCCCACAGGAAACCACACAGCACAACCCCTGATTGTGTGATATGACCCTGACCACATGTACAATTTGAAGAGGGCCATCCTGGAGACCCCAGTGCCTTATCCAGGGCCTGTGATGCTGGCTGTTCACTGAGATTGCTTGGGAGCTGTTTAAAATCATAGGTACACAGGCCTGCCAGAGCTTGGGCTGTCTTTTGTGGCCCGCTGTGCTCCGTTTCCTCTCTCCTGTAGACTAGTACATGGTCTGTTGTGTCTAAATGCTCCCAGGGAGGGAGCATGCTGAGGCAGCCTCTTCCCTGGCTCAGTCCTTCCTCAACCTCCATGCCCCTCACTGGGAGCTCTGCCCCAAGAAAGTGCTCCACAGGGAGAGGAGGGGGGCCTCGTTCTGGCTTCATCACTGATTTCTTTGGGCCCTTTGAACAAACTACTTGCAAGAGGGTCCGGCACCCCTTTTTCCTCTGGGAGAATTACTCTTCTTTCTTTGTGGGTTTGGTGGAATGGTAAATCCATCATTGTCACCACCACAACATGTTCCAATGATAGTGGGGAATGCGTGACTCAAGCCTAGGTAATTGTACTATTCCATCTCCTCTCAATAGTGATTTGTCCAGGAGGTGGGCATGTAACCAAGAAGAATCAGTTACAGTCCCTCCCTCAGACTGAGAAGAAACGGCTCTGTTTATCTGTGTGTTTGTTTTGTTTTTCTTTTGTTTGGCAATTATCTTCCTTGGTTGAATGGAAAAAGTCAGTCTATATAGTAGGAGGGAAAGAAGACAACAAAGGAGGCATACAGACCTGAAAAATAGATGAATGGATGGATGGGTAGATAGGTAGGTAGGTAGGTAAATAGATACATAGATAGATAGATAGATAGGTGGATGGATGCATAGATGGATAGGTAGAGTTTGAGAGCATGGACCCTCTATCCTTGAAGCCAGAGGCAGTCTTTCATACTCCAGCCACCTGCCCTGTGAAGTAATGCTTTCTTGGGCTTCTGTCTCCTGCCATAGAAAGAGACCCCTATTCTTCCCACCCCACCCCATTCACTCACCCTCCCTTCCCTGGGCCTTGATCTCCGAACTAGGAGGAGTTTCTAGGTGTTTTCTGCTGGCCCTTCCAGCAAAGATGGTCCCTGATTGTAAACTTAGGCTTAGGCTGTTGCCCTGCCACAAAGCCGAGGAACTACAACTCAAGCCACCAAATATTCTTAACAAAAGTGTTGATAACATAACACCTTTCCAAGCAAATCCAGAGCCTTCTGTTTCCAAGGGTGAGCTGTGTGTGTGTGTGTGTGTGTGTGTGTGTGTGTGTGTGTGTGAGGGGTGCGCGAAGGGTCCGCGGAGAAGCGCTGTGTGTGCGCTAGGGGCCAGGCAGGCAAATTACTTTTGTTCTCTGCAGAGCTGGGCCGGGGTTTGTGTGCCTCCCTGGTGCTCTGCTGACTGGAGAATCTTCCAGTAGGGCCGGCTTCCAGGCGGATGACAGTCAGATTCAAATCACTTCTGCTCCCCGGCTCAGCAATGAGGCCCAGGTGCCTGCTGAATTCAGAGCTGAATTCCTCCAAGAAATCTCTGCTTAGCACAGCCAGGGCCTGTACTGTTGTCATTAGGAGGTATAAAATCCTAATTTATATTGCTGAGAGGGTAATTTATACACTAATGTAAATTTCTTTTAGTGCTGATTTTTGAGCAACTGATGTGCAATTATTTCCAGCTCCCCTTCCAGTGCAATTCTAAAACGACGGCTGCTAATACCTTAATATTCTTTATGATTGCCAGAGATGATATTTTTCCCGGATCAAATGTATCCAGTGGGGTTTGACATAATTGGGTTAAAGATTTCTCCTTCTGAAGCTGGAAGACTTGTAAGGCTTATCTGGCTTGGGGAGGTGACGGCAAAGGCCTTTTGTTTGTGTTCTGCTATGTGCCCAGCCTGGTACTTCCTTCTTTACTGAGCCACAGGTCACTCCTGTGTGCCTACTGTGTTCTCACATCAGAAGAGATCACGTTCCATGGAAAGTGATGTGAGAAATAAAAAGGTTACGTTAAGGGCCCGCTACAGGATAACTCTCTGGGAGAGAACTTTCTGTTTTTAGGAATACAGTAGGGCTTGAAAGGCCGGCCTCAAGGTACCGAGCCACCGGGCATGAAAAGTAAATGGTCAACTAAAATTTAATACATATATAGTCATAGGATGTGGAGTATAGTGTGGGGAATGGAGTCAATGGAATTATAATAGATATGTATGATATCGGGGTTGGGGGGCAGTAAATGGGGGAGGGAGGTTGTTACTTTGTGAGGGGTGAAAAGGATAACTAGTGCGTTATTTTGTACACCTGAAACTAATAATAATAATAAAAAATTTGAATAATAATAATAAAAAAGTGAATGGTGGTGCTTCAGGCACCCCTGCCAGCTGGTGAACACACAGACTGTCTTGAGGGGTCTGGCTGTACCAAGAGACCGGTTCCACCTCTAGAGCAAGAGATGACAGTGTCTTCAGAATGTGTCTCCCTGGCCCTGCTGTGGACAGCTGAGAACTAGCCAGATGAGAACCAGGGACACAATCCTTTCGATGTTTGTCCCCAAGGTGTGCTCTGGCCTCTACACCATGCTGTCCTCTTCTAAATAATTAACAACAATCCTAAGATGACAACTTACACCAACATTAACTACAACCAAGTAGCAGCTTCGGATTTTATCTAGCATTTTCCCTACATGCCTAACTGGGACCTGCCCGGAAATCCTCTTGGCTTTTTAAAAACCTGAGACCATTTGAGACCACAGTGTCTCTCGAGTTTCAAGGTGATAAAACCTGAAAGGTGCTTGGTCCTTGCCCTGGTATATTAAGACTGATGAATGGTAACATTATGTTATTGTTTCATTATCATTATTGCTAAAAATGTCGCCTTGGAAAGGTGAGTCCATGAAAATAAACAAAGGTGTGATATAGTTGTAATGACAATTAATAGTACTAATTAACGATTATATAGCACATCCTATATGCCAGAGGCTATTCTAAGGATTTTACTCTCTAACTCATTTAACTATACAGCCCTGAGGTAGTCACTGTTATTAAGCCCATTTTACGCATGAGGAGATCAGGGCACAGACTAGTTACGAAACTTGCCTAGGGTCCCACAGCTGGTAAGAGGTGAAGCCCAGAGTCTGCCTTCTTAATCCTTGGTACGAGCTGAATTGTGTCCCCCGCAACATTTGTATGTTGAGGTCCTAATCCCAGAACCTCAGAATGGAACAATATTTAGTGATAAAGCCTTTAAAGAGGTGATTAAGTTAAAAAGAAGTTCTTAGGGTGGACCCTAATCCAATATGGCTGGTGTCCTTATAAGAAGAGGAGATCAGGACACAGACACACAGAGGGACAAACATGTGGGGACAGAGGGAGAAGACGCCGTCTGCAAGTCAAGGAGAGAGGCCTCAGGAGGAACCAACTTGCTAACACCTTGATCTGGGACTTTCAGCCTCCAGAACTGTAAGAAAATAAATGTGTGTTATGAAAGCCACCCAGTCTATGGTACTTTGTTATGGCAGCCTGAGGTGACTAATACAACCACTATTGGAGATGTCACTCTAAATGTGTTATTCCAAATAGAAGTTCTCCTCTGTTTGTAAAAATGCCCTGATTCAGTACCTAAAGACCTGATTTTCACCCCCAGGTTACTGCCAACTCACTATGGGTGAACTGCTTTCCTTTCTGGGCCTCGGATTCTTCATTTTTGAATTGGGGCCAATAATCCCCAACCTAAGTGTCCCAGAGGACTATGTAAGAGGTGATACTGATGATGATGATAATAATAAGAAATAATAATAAAAGTGAGTTTTCTGTGTGCCGGGGTCCATGCTAGGTGCTTCATAAGTTTGAATTCATTTCTTCTGCACAGCCACTCTATAACATACGCATATATGCTCTTCTTAATCTCTTCATTTTACAGGTGAGGCATCTGAGGCCCAGAGAAGCTAAGCAACCTCCCAAGGTCATTTGTATTATGGAAATAAATGAAGACACCCACAAAAGAACAAGCAGAGGCTATTTATTCGGAGCTTGCCATAGCAAGACAGTCAGCCACCCTCACCTGCGTTCAGCAGAGATTTGAAGCTGAAAGATTTATAGTGGAAAAAGGATTCGAGGCTGTTGGGACTGGGAAGCTGCAGGCAGGCTCACCAGCTGTGGGGCATCCTCTATGACTGGTTAGGGGCACCATGTTTGGCTTTCCTCAGTTGGTACTAAGTTGGAAGTGGGTAGTAACATTCGGAAGCTCTCTGGCATTGATTGATGGGAGTCTTGGTGTTTTGAGTTCCTATAGGAGCCCTTGTTTTGCTTCCTGGACTGGTTGCTGCAGATAGTGTGTCAGAGTTCGTTTTTATGTATGGTCCGGCCATCATCTGTTTGTACAGTGCCCGGCACTAGGCTTCCAGCTGCAGGAGGGTCTGCAGAGGAGAGAACCTGACAGAGTGACTACATGCACAGGATGAAACAACCATTGCCCACCCTGGGCCTCAAGACTGATGGCCACTGCCCCGTCCACATACTCCCAGGCTCTGCCCTGCCACAGGCAACATGGCTGGGGGCTGGCATCGTTCTTGCCCAGGGAGCAGGCATGGAGCCATCTTGGGGCTACTCTCCTGGGGAGGGGCTGAATGTGACCCCTAATGCAGAAGACAGAGTCAGCATAACAGCCATTGTGAGGGCAGCTAGAAGAGAAGAGGCTACCTCCATATTTACATTCCAAAGTACAAAACCAATGTGAAAACTCCTGTAACTCAACAGCAATAACAACAAAATGGGCAAAGGACTTGAATAGATACTCCTCTAAAAAGGACATGTAAGGGGGCAACAAGCCTATGGAAAGATGCTCAACATCACTAATCATTAGGGAAATGCAAATTAATACTGAAATAGATACCACCTCATACCCTTAGGGAGACTACTATTTAAAAAGGAAAAATGAGACTTCCGGTAAAATGGCGCAACAGACAGATGCTGTGCTAACTACCTCCCAGGATCACACCAAAATTACAAACAAATTATACAGCATTCAACCCTGGAGGTCCCCGGAACACTGGAGAAACAGAACCACTAAACGAAGAACTTAAAGAGGAGGCCACGTCGGGTCTGGTAGGACTGGCGGAGACGAGAGAGGGCGAGCCCTGTTGGGGAAGCCCCAGCCGTGGGAAACTTGTCTGGTTGGGGGAGAGACCCTCCGGCCGCACACCAAGCTCCCCAGCCCAGAGTTCCTTTGCTGGGAAGAGGAGTTCCAAGACAGCTGGCAGTAAATTAGTGAGGATTCTCTTTGCTCAGCTCGGTGAGGCTGAGAGTGGCTGGAGAATCAGTGGGGCCGGCACCCAGGCTTGCTCGCTGGTGAGCACCTACCTGGTTACTGGTGGACGGAGTGGCTGTGTGAGCCGGGAGCCTGCGGGGACGGACTGAACTGAGCACCTTTGGTGCAAAGCCTGGAGGTTTTTGGACTGTTGTTCCCGTGATGTGGGGCCTGCACACGAGTGGTGTAAGGGGGGCGCCATTTTGTCGGGGTTGGGCCCTCCCACAGAGGGTCAGGTCCAGGACATCATTGGTCTGGTGGAATTGGCACAGAAGTGCGTGTGCGTGCGCGCGCGCATGCGGCCTTGGATCCCCACCCTCCTCCCGGCTTATACTGCATTGCCAGGGAAACACTGGGCGGGTGTCCTCCGGCTCCAACAGGCTGCTCACTGAGACCCGGGAGTGTGCAAGCCACCTCGGGTCCCCGCTCTCCGCACTGCACTTGCAGAGTTGCTAGGCTGGTGATCGGTTGTCGGGCTGCTCGGCCTGATCTGCGAGCGGCTGATTGGGACAGGTTGAGACTGGGAGTTTTCCTGGGAGTGTTGGGCCGTGAGCTGTGTGCCTGCGTGATCCAGCCAGGGCTCTCCTGGTGATCTATCTAACACATCAAAGCAATCCCAGAGCGACAGCCAGAATGGGGAAACAAAGAAACATGTCCCAAGTAAAAGATCAGAAGAAACCTCTAGAAATGGAACTAAATGAAACAGAGGGAGTCAACCTTTCAGAGACAGAGTTTAGAACACTGATGATAAGAATGTTTAAGGAACTTAGCGAGGACATAAAGAAGGATAGGGAAACCATAAAAAACAACCTGTTAGAACTAAAGAATACAATAACTGAAATGAAGAATACACTCGAAGGAATCACCAGTAGAGTAGATGAAGCAGAGGAGCGGATCAGCGATTTGGAAGATAAAATAGCAGAAATCACCCAGTTGGCACAGCAAAAAGACCAAAGAATAAAAAACAATGAAAATAGTCTAAGAAAACCTATGGGACAAGGTGAAACGCAACCACCTTTGACTTATAGGAATACCAGAAGGAGAAGAGAAGAAGCAAGGGGTCGAGAATGTATTTGAAAAAATAATGACTGAAAACTTCCCTACCCAGGTGAAGGAAATCAACATACATGCCCAGGAAGTGCAGAGGGTTCCAAACAAGCTGAACCCAAACAGGTCCACACCAAGACACATCATAGTTAACATGGTAAAGGTTAAAGACAGAGACAGAATCCTAGAGGCTGCAAGAGAAAGACAGCAGATTACATACAAAGGAACTCCTGTTAGACTAACAGCTGACTTGTCTACAGAAACTCTGCAGGCCAGAAGGGAGTGGCAGGAGATACTCAAAGTGACACAAAATAAAGGCCTACAACCAAGATTGCTCTACCCAGCACGGCTATCACTTAAAATTGAAGGAGAAATAAAGAGCTTCTCAGAAAAGAACAAGCTTAAGGAATTCATTACCACCAAGCCAGCATTGCAAGAAATGTTAAAAGGGCTTTTTTAAACAAAAGAAAGGAGTAAACAAGCTAACCCAGGGAGACCAGGAATACAAATAACAAAATGGCAATACATATGCACCTATCAATCATAATTTTAAATGTGAATGGGCTAAATGCTGCAATCAAAAGACAGAGAGTGGCTGAGTGGATAAGAAAATAGGACACATGTATATGCTGCTTACAGATGGAATAAGATATTTCATGCAAATGGAAATGAGAAAAAAAAAAGCTGGAGTACCAATACTTATTTTGGACAAAATAGACTTTAAAATGACTACAATAAAAGACAAAGAAGGGCACTATAACCCTAATAAAAATCTATGCACCCAACATAGGAACTCCTAATTACATATAACAGATCTTGACAGACATAAAGACAGAGATCAACAGTAACACTATCATAGTAGGGTACTTCAACACCATTGTCACCAATGGACAGACCCGTTAGACAGAAAATCCACACAGAAAGAGGGGCCTTAAATGATACTTTAGACCAACTGGACTTCGTTGATATTTTTAGAGCATTTCACCCTGAAAAAACAGAATATACATTCTTCTCAAGTACACATGGGACATTTTCCAAGATAGACCATGTTAGGCCACAAAACAAGTCTCAGTAAATTTAAGAAGATTGAAGTCATATCAAGCAGATATAAAGGAAAAACTGATGGTTGCTGGCTGGGAGGGAGTGGGGAAGAGGGAGAGTGGGAAGCTTTTGGACAGTGTAGGTGGGACTACAATGTTGCCGCAGGGATATGGGGGAAGTTCTGGGAATGTAATTGATAATGTTGTGAAGAGACTATTATGTTGCGTGAAATAAGTCAATCGGAGAAGGACAGGTACCATGTGATCTCACTTGTGTGTGGAGTCTGAAGAGCTGAGTGAACAATCAAAGTAAACAGACTTGTAGATGTAGAGGAAAAACTGAGGGTTGCTAGTTGGGAGGGGGGTCGGGGGAGGAAGGGGAAGGGATTAGACAGCATAAATAGACAACTACAATATTGCCACAGGGATATGAAACACAGTTCGGGGAATATAAAAATTTTGTGGCGTGTCAGATAGTCACATGTCTAGTTAGGGAGACCACTTCATGGATGGAGTAGAGGCTTGATCACTGCACTGTACACCTGAAACTGATGTATAGTATTGTATGCCAACTGTAACTGAATATGTGGATGGTCACAGGATGTGGAGTATACTGTGGAGGGGAGTCAGGGGTGCTGTGATAGATATGTATGATATGGCGGGGGAGTGGGGTGGCGAACTGGGGGAGGGGGATTGTCACTTTGGGGGTAAAAAGTATAACTATTGCATTGTGTTGTACACCTGAAACTAATAAAATAAATTTTAAAAAAATGAAGAAAATAACAAGTATTGGTGAAGGTATGGAGAAATTGGAACCCCTGTCCACTGTTGGTGGGAATATAAAATGATGC
The DNA here is from genome assembly GCA_033961575.1 of Aselliscus stoliczkanus. Classification (NCBI taxonomy): domain Eukaryota; kingdom Metazoa; phylum Chordata; class Mammalia; order Chiroptera; family Hipposideridae; genus Aselliscus; species Aselliscus stoliczkanus. The sequence continues at coordinate 15,112,013 of CM066728.1, read as the reverse complement.
ATCCCCTATGGAAAATAGTGTGGAGGGTCCTCAAAAAATTAAAAATAGAACTATCATATGATCCAGCAGTTCCACTTCTGGGTATTTAGAAGAGTTAATTGAAAGCAGGGTCTCAAAGAGATATTTGATGTTCATAGCAGCATTATTCATAATGGCTGAAAGGAAGAAGTAACCCAAGTGTTACTGATGGATGATTAACAAAGTGTAGTATACAAATATAATAAACTATTCAGCCTGAAAAAGGAAGGGGACTCTAACACATGCTATAGAACATGAATGAATCTTGAGAACGTTATGTTAAGTGAAATAAGTCAGTCACACAAAGGCATATCCTGTATGTGTGATCCCACTTATGTGAAGGATCTGGTCTAGTCAAGCTCAGGGACACAGAAAGTAGAATGGCGGGCGCCAGAGCTGGGGAAGTCAGAATGTGGACTAGTTATTTAGTGGGTATGGGGTTTACTTTTGCAAGATGAAAAGAATGATGGGATCGGTTGCCCAACAATGTAAATGTACTTAACACTACTGAACTGAATGCTTGGAAGTGTTTAATATGGTAAGTTGTATGTTGTGTATATTTTACCACAGGTAAAAATGAAATAAAACCCCCTAAAACCCAAATATGGTCCTGGGAGGTTGAACTGGCTGGGAGTGCTCTGCCAGGCTCTAGATGAACAGCCCTGTGCAAGTCCTACTCCAGCGCTGGCCCTCTGGCCCTGAAGAGACACTTTCTGGTTCCCTCATGGCCCAGGGAGTTGAAGCATGAGCTCCAGGCAGGTACATCCTGTGCCAGGATGTGGCCCACTCAACAGCTGCTCTTACCCCCTCCTGTGCTAAGAGGTCCCAGTTTTGTTCCACATTCGGGCAGGCAGCAATGTGCTCAGGGAAGGTAAAACTGCCCCCAACCCAGAGAATGAACCTTGAGTCCCCCAGATCAGTCACGATAATCCACTTCCTTGTTGTCAGTGATTGGTATAGAGGTGGGCCAGAGACAATCTGGCCAAGTTGCTGGGGACATCTGGGAAAGATGTTTTTCTGTAATAAAAGAGGATGCTATGAGAACAAGGCTCTTTTTCTACCCTTTTTCATCTCTCTGCCTTGAATGTGCTTGTGTGGTGCTTCAGCAGCCCTCTTGTGACCATGAGGCAATAAGCTCAAGGGAAGAAAGCAAACAGTATCCTGGGGATGACAAAGCAGGAAAGACAAAAGCAGGAAGACAAAGACATGTGTGTTTTTGATGACATGGTTGAGCCACCACACCAAATCTAGCATTTTTAACTCCCAGGCTTCCTTTACTTGCGAGAACTGATGTCTTTCTTGCTGTTGCTGCTTCATTCTGAGCCCAGGTGAGCGTAACTCATGCTCCCTTTGTCCTCAGCCCACCTCAGCTTGGAGGGAAATTCTGTAACCTCTTCCAGTGCTGCTTGGAAGAAAGTGTCTCCAGTTCTTTTATCTTCCTTCTTCTTTTCTAATCCCATTTCCCCCTTCACCAATATTTCTATCCATTCATTTTCTTGAAAATCTCCTCTTCTTTTTCCTTTATTGCTTGGGACCTTATCTCAGGCCCACTCCTACTTCTCACTTCTGCTGACATTCTCCGCTCCAGCTCTTTGGAGAAACCTGCCTTCCCCCATGCTCAGCTGCTTCTGAGCCTGCCTGGACACTCTCTCCTGGTGTCCTTCTGCCTGACTGGTCCCACTGTTTATGAGGGGCATGGTCCTGTGAAATGCTCTCTGACCTCTTCTCCTTGGGGTATATGGACCGTGACCCTCTGAGAACAGGAGCCCTGGACACCCAGTCAGCTCTTCTTTCTTGACTCCTTGACTGTTGAGGCCCCTTCCAGGCATTTTATGTGGACTACTCATCATCTGGTCCTTACAACTGCACCTGGGTGGCTTTTGGGACATTCTGGCCAGAGATCAGGGGAGGCCCCATTGCTTTGGAGGGCCATCGCTTTGGAGGGCCCTAATTTGTGTCTTGGTTCTTTTTATAACACAGTGAGCAAAAGATTCTGAACCAAGATGTAGATATGACACCAAAGAAATTTAAAACAAATTTTCCTTGTATTTTCTACTCAAGATAATATTATGCAATGAGATAATATTCTCCCTTGTTTATTAGCTCTTTATTGGATAAATTTCCACCCTTCCCGCCCCTCCAAAAAAGAGAACTTTGTCTATGGGCAGCTCTGTGGGCACAACCTTGTGTTCCTGGGGGTGGGCCTTTAGATCTGAGATGACTGGCAGGTGTGGCACCCAATCACTCCTTGCTCATTTGGAACCCTATGGAGGAAGACTTTATTTGTTTTCTAATAAGAATATAACAAAGTAGCAAGCATGCACAATTTTTCAAGTTAGAGAGCAAGATAAAGGAATTACCAAAGCATTTTATGCTTTCATTTCCTTCCCTCAGTATAACAAGGATAAATGATGTTTTGTAGCAAACATCCAGGCTCTGAGTATCATGATGGAGGCGGGGTGGGTGGGGGGTGGGGACGGGGTGTGCATTGTGGATATTCTTAAATTCCTGCCCTTTCAAAAGGAAACAGAAGTGACACATGCCAAAAAGCCACCAAGCCTGAGATGCAAAATTTCCCAAATGTTTCCTGGCACCAGTTGAGACTATTATCTCATTTTACGGATTAGGACACTAAGGACCAATGAGGTTAACTGGTTTGCCCAAGGTTAACAAGTCTGGGTAAGTTGGGGAGCTGAGGTTTGTACTCCGTCTGTCTCTGGTGTCTATGCTATTCTGCCTCCTAATAAAATGACTGAATGAGTGCTCCCATTTTAGGCTTTCTCATCCTGGGCTGCAGGAAGGATTATTATGGCTCACAAACTAATAGTGATGCCAAAATAAAACACACACCTCTCACAACCAGGGAGATGGGCCATCCATGCAACCGGAAGCTCAGCATGATCTTGGAATCACACCACGACAGGAGAGGCTGAGGCATGTCTGTGTATGTGTGGACTAGGGTTAAGGAAGGGGTTGTTTTGGGTATCTGTGGGCGACAGCGATAGTACAACCCCCATCCCCATTACCCTGCTGTTGTAAACAAACCTCTCGCCTCTGACCTCTTCCAGGCCTTTGTCATGATGAGCTCAGGTTCATGGTCTGCTGAAGGGTTCTGGACCTGTGTTCTTCGCAGCAGTGACTCAGAAAGCCCTGGACTCCTTCCTGGATCACTTTTGAGAGCAAATATCTTCTAAGGAAGTGTCTTTATGATATCAACATTAGCCCAATCCCCATTTGATAATTACAGTATGTGAGTTACTGTGAAGTGGCAAAGTAGTTCCTTCTATGGGGCAGACAAAGGTGCTTTCCTTAGGAAGAATCCAGAAACATCCTGGTGTGGAGGAAAGAAAGTGCAAGGGTTGTAGAGAGGGACCAATATCTGTATCAAAGTCCTGCTTAGCTGTGTGACTTTGGGCAAATTTCTTCAGCTATCTGAGCCCCATTTACAAAATGGAAATTATTATTCTTACCACACAGAATTAACTAAACTGATATCTACAAATGACAGCTACAATTCATGGTGTACACTACGAGCATTGGTTCCCTTTCTTTTGCATGGGGAAAATTTGAGTTCTGGAGGCAGTGGGTGCCTGAGTCACACAATAGGCTGCCTTTCCCAATCTCCCTTGCAGGTAGGTGGGCCCACGTGACTGAGTTCCAGCCCATGAAATGGGGCACGATTAATGTGTGCTATTTCCGTACATGGCCCATAAGACCCTCTTTCCTAATCTTCCTCTTCTGTTTACATTCCACTGGAGAGAATTTTATCCTATGGTCATGACCAACTGCCAGCAGGCTGTCAAATGTAGTGTCCCCAAAGAAGGGACAACAGATCTTGGTGGATAATTAGCAGTCTTCATCATATCATCTTAAAAGAAATGGGCATGCACTTACCTTACTCCTTTGCCCTCCCCACTGGCTAATGAATGGCAGGAGCTGAAGTAGTCACTTTGGACCCAGAGAGGAAAGCTGCTTGTTAAGGATGGCAGAACTGCCCTCCTAGCCCTGGGATGAGTTCTCTGGATTGTTAAGTGAGAAATAAATATGATTTCATCTTGGTGAGGCATTGTGTTTTGGGTCTCTTTTGTTACAGCAGCTCAGTATATCTGTCCCTTAACAGATATACTTCTACTACCGATGAACTAGTTTCCTGGCATAAGGTCCAGGAGTCTTTAACTCGCTTATACATTAGTTTGGTCTCCTTCCTCAGGACACTCTCCATCATCAACAGGAAGGAAGTCTCAGTCACATACCTGGCTCTCTTCATGATTTCTCCTGGGGAGTCCAGCAGCTCCTTACCCAGTGGCATTCCTGGTTGCCTACCCTGGGGTTGTGGAGATAAAGCATCAATCTTGGAGCCCAATAAAAATCTCTAACTCTGATCATGAGAACAAAGACACTTGAGATAACAGAGAACAGGCTGAAGGAAACTACAGAACAAGTCCTGTATTTGTAAAATGGCTAAAGGAATAAAGAGAAGGCATAGAAACCATAAGGAAAGAATAGCACACCAGACATTTTTCCCCCCAATTTTTTCCTTACATGACCCACACCTGGTATTGATCCAATAAAATTCAAACGCCAAACAGCTCATGCAAAAACCTCATCATGATCCTCAGAAAATGCCAGACATGTGTATGTAGTTAGACTTTGTGCTTCTCTGAAGAAAGAAATCTCGCTTAAATATTTTTTTAATTGGACTCGCATGTCTCTTGCGGCCTTGAACATGTGCTTTCAGGATGCTGCCTGATTTAATGCCCACATTAGGGATGGAGTTCATTTTCCAGAATAAATGGTTCTTTTTTGCCATTGGTTCTTAAAGGTTTTTTCTTCTCCCTGTGACTGAACTTAAGCAAAAGTACTTAAGAATCAGAGATGGGCACAGAACCTTAGCCTCACAGAGGTGGATGGAACTGAAGAATCATGTGGTGCCACTCTGTTACCTTACAGATGAGTGAGTTGGCCCAGGGAGGCAGAGAGACCAGCCCTGGAAGCAGCTGGTCAGGGCCAGCAATGGGATTAGCACATGTGTTTTGGTTTCCTCAGCCTGTTGGAGAAGAATCTGACTTCTACGTTTATGGGCTTGTGTTTATATTTCACTGTATTCTTGCCTTAAAGATCTTTGAGCACAAAGGCAGACCGTAACTAAATGGTTGAGAGGTGCCTATTACTTCCATCTGGTGGGGTTGGCCTTTCAAAAATGGGCTTCAGAGCTGATTCTTTGTTTTTATTTGGGTTGTGATGAAAGTCTACCCCACTTTGAACCCTGTAGCACTCTATCCTGCCCCTGGCCCACCGGGGCATACTGGGGGAGTAGAAGGGGAGATACGGACAGGGGCAGGAACTGGGGCTGGGTTTACTGTATGGTGGCTGATGAGTAGTAGCTGCCGTTTACCTTCAAGTTAGACTTTTGGTTCTCATGCTCCCTGCAGGGGTGAGTTTGCATTTTAGGCTGGGTTTCTCCTGGTGGGGTAAGGGGTTCAATTCTTGGTAGCAAGATTCAGGGATCAGAAAGTCAGTGGTGGGTGGGGTGTTTGGGAGCTCCCCTAATCTTCTTATGTCAATATTTCCTATGCCAGCCTATGTATAAGACCAAGGGAATACCTTTCTTGAAAAACCCTGGGAAGATCAGGATAGAGGATGGCAGATGAACTGAGGATCATGAGCCACTCTGAGCTGTAAATCCAGCTGCTTTCCCACATCTTGAATTTTGGGGTAAGAGCAGTTACCTCCTTTCTGTTCCAGACCACCCACTCTGCTCAGTCCCAGCTGGCTGACCTGCAAATCTGTGCCTCTGGCTGGAGATGGAAGCTGGAGTGAAGGAATGCTGATGGTTCTGGACAGTCCAACCATCCATTAGAAAAGCTGCTTGTCATGGGACCACAACTGATAGCAACACACTGCACTTGTTTATGCCTAGGGTGCATCTGTCCAACATAGATGCAGCTTTTCTGTCAAGCTTTGTGGAACAAGAATCTAACTGGGGGCTTTCTCTCTTAGTTAACCTTGAATGACCCTGCACACCTAGTTGAAACAGAAATTCTTTGGAACAGTTACTTGTTTCACCTAGACAAGACAGTCTTGACTTTGGATTTAACTTGCCCTCCCTCCCCTCACTGTGGCCTATCAGCTTGTCAGGTTAGAAGAGGCAGCCTAAGTGACCTCACCCGTAGCTCTGTCCTTGCTCCATTTATCCTCTATTCCTACAGGACAGAGCGGGTCATGGCTGCGGACTGCTCCCCTGAGAGCAGTTCTGGGGATTCCAAAGAGGGTCTGAAGCCCCTTGAGAATTGGCCAGCACGAACTGACTGCACTGTTCTTAGCTCCATTTTTTCCTTAATTGGCTCTAATTACTCTGTCATCATAAATGTACTGACATCAAAAGACTTCAAGTTCTTTTAAGCAGCTGGCAGTAATCGGCCTCATTAATTTTGCCGATTCCCATCTTCGGAAAATGGCTGATTTGCTTTAGGAATGATGCTTGTTCAGTGCTGTTTCCTACCTCTCCGCTGCATGTCCGAGGTCTGGGGTGGAAATGTGGCCAGGCGCCTGGGGGCTCATCAACAGGCCCTGGTGCCATCACCTCCTCCAAGGCCTGGAGTAGGAGAAGGTGCCTCTCCCTGGGAGAGGCTGGGAGGCCTTGCTCTGAGGTCACAGGGCACGGAGGCAGGGCACGGGGTGTCACTTAGGTCTGCTGACTTATCCTGGCTTCCCCAGGCCTTGGGAGAAAGGCAAGTTACAATCACTTAAATATTTAGTGGAGTTCCCTCCACTCTGCTTCCTGACTGCATTCTGTAGCTCTAAGAATTTGATCAAACTTTGTCAATCTTCTCCTCTTCATATGGCCTTTGGTAATGAGGCCAGTGGGAGCAACCATGCAGTTCAGGTGCTAAGGTAGCAAGTTCTGGAACCAAGATGACTTGGATAGTGTTTATTGATTTTAGATCAAGACTATGTAGAGGAGAGGGTGAAAAGGTCATGGCTGGAGGCACGGTGCTGAGTGTCTAGCCCATGGGACAAGCTGAGGCTGGAAACTGGGTGTGAGCAAGGACTCTGAGAGCAGGGTGGAGTGTGTGTGCATATGTATATACATGTGTGTGCAATGCACGTGCACACACATATGTGCACATACAGACATGTGCACACATGTGTGTAGTTATGTATATGTGTGTGTACACAAGTATGTATGTGTATACGCATATGCATATATATGTGTGTGTGTGAATGTGTATGGATATGTATATGAGTATATATGTGCATGTATGTATGTGTGTGTTTGTTGATGGATACTTGAACTTACAGGTGATAAAATTGCAAAGTAAATACATATACACACATGAGTACATGTAAAACTGGGAATAGCTTCATAGGGTCCATGTCAATTTCCTGGTTGTGAGGCTGTACAAGATGTTACCATTAGGGAAACATGAAAAAGGATATACCAGACATCCATATTATTTCTTATGCTTGCATTAAGTTTACAATTATCTATAAGTAAAATGACTAATTATTTTTAGAACTAGCAGTAGGCTACATAGCTTAGGGGTTAGAGCATTGGTCTTGTATTTTTAGAACCAGGGCTGGGAAGAGTGAAGGAACATTGGAGTTCTTTTCCTGTGGTGCCTGATGGATGCATAGAGACAGTTAAAAACCCAAATGTGTTATGAGACCTGGGACCTTTATAAATCCCCTGGGGCCTGGGCTGACATTTGACATTTGTCATCATCATGCTCAGAGCCCTTCTTTTGGACCCCAAGCCACTGTCTCTGGCAGAGCTTCTTGCTGCCCCTGGCAGGGATTGGTCCTCTGTTCATTAGCCCTCCTCCATTTGATGGCCTTAACTCCTAGTCTCAGACCTCTTTTACTATCTATCTCAAGAGGTTAGAGACCTTCATGCAAACTGGGTTCTTGATGTTCCATCTTGACAATTCCTGGTGGCTTAAATCTCCACTAAGGGAGGTCCCCTTTGTCCTCTTCCACACGCCCCTCAGATGGCCTCTCCTCACAGGGCCAGGCACCCTCTCCTCTCAGGCATGAGAAGCTCCCTTCATTGTCCCTACCCCCATCCGGATGGTACTACCGATGGCTGTCATTTACTGGGTGCCCACCATGTACCGCCTGGTGGGCACCCAGTAAATGTAAAGATATCTTACTTTACAGACATCTTTTTGAATTCCCTAAATCAATGGGGTAGGCTACTAGTTCCATTTTATAGATGAGCAAATAAAGTCTTAATGAGATTAAACATTTTACCTGAGGGCCCACATGATTAAGTGACAGAGGCAAGAATTGAATCTAGGTTTGTGTGACTAAACTTTTACAGTTCCGTGATGTCATACCATCTCCCAAATCAATGACTAGCTTGGCACAAATATATACCAGGAGGTGAGCTACAAACAAGCAAACCTAGCAGTCTTTGTACCAGGAGCTGGAGGGCTGACAAGAAGAAGGCGTGGTCCTTGTCTTCGAGGACGGCCAATCACGTCACCCATTACCATGTGAAGTTTCTGTTCCTATCAGACAGCAGATAGTTCCCAGCCTGGAGTAAGTCCATGGTCAACTCCTAGCCTGTATCTTTGGTCATGGGATGCCCCTTGCCTGGAATGCTGTCCCCATTTAATTAAAAAATAATTAGTCACTTTATTTAAAGATAATTATAAATTTACATGAAGTGTAAGAAATAATATGGATGTCTGGTATACCCTTTTCCATGTTTCCCCCATGGTAACATCTTGGTATAGTCATCAATGGTATAATCTCCCAACCAGGAAATTGACACTGACCCTATTCAGCTATTCCCAGTTTTACATGGACTCATGTGTGTATGTGTTTACTTTGCAATTTTATCACCTGTAAGTGTGAGTATCCACCATTATAGTCAAGATACAGAACAGTCCCATCACCACAAGGATCCCTCCTATGGCTTTTTTACAACCACATCTACCTTCCGCCACTCCATTTCATTTTGACCTTGATCTTTTGTCCAGCCCAATACTGGCTGTGATGCCTTTTTGAAATGTGCTGCCTCTGGTCAGACATCTGCTCCCTGTCTGGGCTCCTCTGTGGCTTTTTAACATTTGTTGCCTTGAAAGCGATACAGAGTGCTGGAAGAGAGAGGCCTTTGAAGTCAGGAGGACCTGCTTCAATTCCAGACGCTGCAACTCTCTTACCTATGTGGCCTTGGAAAAGTGACTCCATCACTGTGCCTCAGTTTTGTTATCAATAAAATGGGGATAATTATGCCACTCTCCTAGGACTGCTGAGATGATTGAATGAGGTAATGCATATGAAGCGCCCTGCCCCTCCTTGGCAAGCCCCCTTTTCTGTCTTACCCAGCTGAACTATGAGACCTTCAGGGAAGGGGGCTCAGGAAATGGTTGCGATTTAGGCGCATCCTTGGGCCAGCATCTCCTAGTTCCTTGCTGGGACTGGAGACGGGCGCTGTCCCAGGTGTCCAGACAGCGTCTCTCTAGGTAAACAAGCGCTTTGCCCCTATCCAACCTTCCTGCTTTGTGTTTTTTGTTTTTTTTTTGAGAGCAGTGTCACTGGCCCTCATATGTGGGACCGAACCGGGGCCGCTGGCTTCCCAAGCCAGCTCTTAACCACCGCACCACTTGGCGGGCCCAACCTTCCTGCTTTGTAATGAGAGCTCATAAACCAGCAGGTCCAGGTTCCATCTACTCTGGGAAGAAAAACTCAGGGCTGGTGGGAGGCGGGGGCGGGCGGTGCAGTGGGGAGGCGTCCCTTCCAGGGCCCACCCTGTGGAGCTGCCTCCCTCCCATGCCTCCAGCCCCACTCCTGCCTGTAACAGCTTAGCCCTGCAGCTGACAGGATTGATTACTGCCTGTGAGTGATAATATAATTCAGTTCCCCTCAAGGAGAGATGCTATCAGAGAGGCTTTTTTAAGAGGAAAAAATACATAATATACTGGTTGAAAAGGGCTATCTTTCTTCCTGGAAGAACAGTTATTAATCTCTTCCTAGTACATTTTCATATCATTTTGGACATTTATTTCCAGGCCGTGATATTATAAAGCCAGGCGCTGGTGTCAGTTTTGATGCAGTGAAACACACTAGAACATGAAAAGGCATAATTACAGCTGTGTCCATTGGAATTGCTAACGAGATCTTGACATTTTCAAATCGGACCCATTTCTCAGTGATCCAGAAGTGAGCCCTGCAGCTGTGTGGGTTGCGTGTCAGTGAAGCAGCTCCCAGCTCGGAGGAGAGGAAGGAGGTAGGAGCGGGGTGCAGCTGCTCTCATTGTTTGAGCCGAACCCCAGTGCCTGAGTTGAGGAGCGAGACGGGTGGCGGAACCGGCTCTCTGTCTCAGAGCTGCCTTCTCCCACCCAAAAGAGAGGAGGGTTGTCTTGGGCTCTTAAGCCTTTGTTTTCTGATTTCAGGTTTTCCATTCAACAAATCTTCATTGAAGACTTACAATGTCTATGATTTTTTGTTTGTTTGTTTTGTTCGTTTGTTGCTTTCAGTTTTATATTCCTCATATATATAGATGATGTATTATAGAAATGTACACTTGAAACCTATATAATTTTACTTACCAATGTCACCCCAATAAATTTAATAAAGATGAAAAAAAAAAGAAGACTAACTATGTGTCCAGCCCTGGGGAGAGAGCAATGAACCAGAGGAATTCGTTCTCCTTGAAACTGTTGGGAGGACACCCCGATGGGCATCCACATTTCTTCCCCTCATTCTCAAAGTGTTGGGAGCAGCAGCAGCTGGGACTTAGTATCAGTGCAAATTCTCGGGTTCCACCCCAGAACTACTGAGTCAGGAACTCCTGGGGAGGGGTGCCCTGTGATCCGTGTAGGCCAGCCCTACAGGTGGTTCTGAAGCAACTCACAGTGTGAGAACCCCCACCTTACACCTTCACCCGCCTGGCCCAGAGACCCCCCAAAGCCTGTCTCTCATACAAGAGTCAGGTGGACAAACATGGGGTGCCTGCTGCCGCTGAGCTGCCTGCGTCAGGCACCTCTGCTCCCGGAGTCATGTCCCCTCCCCCTTCCTGAAAATTGGGGGCCTTGAAGCCTTCTTGGCCTCCGCGAAGCTCTGGGAGCGGGGCAGGAGCACATGAAACCACTGGCAGCCACACCATTACAGAATCTTTACTGTAGCTAGGCTACCCCTAGAATAGTGGCTGGGAGTGGCGGGGGGGGGGATGGCTGGAATTGGGGTTTGAGGGAAATGAGGAGCAGGTCCAAGGGAGGGATTAGAGAAAAGGCAGATGCCTTGCAGCCAGGTCAAATTAATGTTCTTTCTGCATGAACATGAATTTGACCTACTCCCGGAGTCTGTGATGAGATGTCCGGGCCCTGGCAGGCTATTTTGTTTTTGTTTTGGACCAATGCTGAGAGTCATCTGGCTCCTGGGCATGGACATTTCAGGAGTTAACACTCCCATCTGGCCGGCTGGCCCCTGGATGGCTGAACAGAACTTCAGCTGCACTACTGGCATCTCCTGAGCCCTTAGGGCCACAAGAGGCTGTCCCACACCAGGGGTCATACCTGTTGTGAAGAACCAGTGTCAGAAGCTGAAGAGCAAACACTGGCAATGCAATCCCAATTCCTCCTTGGGAGCTAACAGGAGTCCCCCTCCACTGCATCGCAGCCTCCTCATCTTCCTGCCCAGCCCCCTCCCTACTTTTCCTGGTTCACTTTTTCTCTAGCTGCTGTTCTAATTTCTGTTTCTGCTACACACTAACTTTGTCTCCCCCCACCCCCACCCAACCCAGGGCCTTTGCACATGCTGTTCCCTCCCCCAGGACATGTCTGCCCTCAGATCTTTGCCTAGTTGCCACCTTCTCACCCTCAGACTTTCGCTTATATCACTTCATCATTTTAACACATCTCCCTCACCCCCATCACTTTCTAGTCTGTGTTTTGTTTCTTCATCATAGCCCTTCCTGGGATCTAAAATGACATTATTTATGTTTGTTTTCCTCCATTTAAATAAAACATTTCCAATGGCAGAGAGTCCATCTGTCCTGTTCACTGGGAATCCCAGAGTCTAGTCTGGCCCCTGTGCAAAGAAAGTACTTAATAAATGGCTGTTGAATAAGTTAATCCCCTGCCTCCTTTCACTCCTCGTGATGGGGCCACTGCCATGCCTACAGTCCCTTGCATCCCACCCTTAGGTTGACCTGCCTGAAACTGACCAGATGGAGCCCTAAGCAGGTAGATAGATAGCAAGCCTGGAAAGGGTTGGAGATCATCTGGGGTGTTTGTGTCTATGATTCTGTTCCCAAAGTCATATTAGTATTCAGCTCTTGTCAGGGACAAGGAGAAAGGAGGAGAAGAGAGATTCTTCATATGCCCGGGGCAACAGAGGGACTGGTAAGGGTGTTTCTGCAAGAAGTGAGCAAGGAAAGGCTATTGAGATAAGACTTCTTGAGGGCCAATCTGCCGAAGATCTCAGATGGGAGGAAATCAGAGAGATGTGATAGCCAGGATGAGCTGAGGACTGACCAAAGGCCAAGACAGCCCAGGTAGCAACTGGCTAGTGTAACCAGAGCGGTCTGCAGGCAGGTGCCTAAGGTATGCCTGAGGGGTGGGTGGTGTCTTTCTGAGATGTACTCTTTAAGGCAAGTGGCCAGAGAGAAAGAGTGTAGCTTTGACAAGTGGAATCTAAGGTTCCCAGGTTATTGGAATCCTGGGAAGTGGAGCTCAGCACAGATAATGCAGGTCCCAAAGCCAAGTGCAAAAGTGGAAAGGGAATGCTGGGTTTCCTGATGAGAGGTAACTATCCATTTAGCAGCAAGGAAATGCAGAGGCAGAGACAGATATGTCCCTGAGGGGCAGCCACAGCAGCTTACACAGAAACCCTTACACATTAGACACTGGGCCCAAGGGAGTGAGGGACTCTGGGACCGAGCTCCTGGAGATATAAGCCTGAGGAAAGTGCTGGTCCTGGTGGTCCAGGGGGCCCAAGGGAAAGATGCTGCAAAGAGGGGACCAGAATCTAGACAGAAGCTTTGGCTGGAAGACTTAGCTGGTCCTTATAGAGAAGTGCTTGGTATGAACTTCACCTGTGTGTCATGTGGGTTACCTGATCATTCCATATCAGCCCATGTATCTTGTTTAGGGGCCTGAATACTAGGCTGTGCTAAGTGTCCCTCCCTTTTCCTTCCATAGGTCCCCTTTTCAGAAATGACCACAGAGAGAAATGATCCATGTGTGACTGTATCACTATACTGTGAACTCCTTTAGGGTGCCATGGGGCCTGGCACACAGTAGGTACACAACAGGGGTTGGTTGAAAGGAATCACCTATCATTCACACCTGTTGTTCTCTTAGTTCTTCTCAACTAAGACTCCCCCTTCCTTAAAGCTCCAGATTAAAGATGGAATACCTGAATCTTGGTGGACACAAACCACCCTGCACCCTGGGTACAATCTTGAAGGAGTGCCCTTCACCCCACCCTGCAGACGCCAGCACAGTGGACACAGCCCTCCACATCACATGCTGCGGCTCCTGCCCCACACCCTGCTTCCCAGCTGTGCTAAGTGGTCACAGGAATTGGAGGGTGGGTGGGTACATTATGATCTGCAGGGATTTGGACACGACACCAAAACTGTGTTCTCTCAGAGAAATCTATAGCTCATGGGCTTCACACATTTGACCATTTTGCTGCCAAGAAATCAAAACCAGTTCTTCCTTTCCTTCGCTGGTGCATGCTGGAGAAAATAGTGAATCAGCCAGCAGCCAATTCATCAGAAAGGGTTTGCTACATCCCAGATGTTGTGGTCACAGAGGCCACACGCTTTGGCAATATAGCCCATAATACTCATGGCTGCCGTGAATCTGCTCTGCCCTTTGTGCTGGGTGCTTTCCTAAAAGTGTCTTCCACTTGTCAAGCCCTCCATTTGTTGAGCCCTTTTGTATGTGCCCAGCTCTGTACTACTTACTCTCATTTCATCCTCCCAATAACAGAGGGCATAATAGTCCCCATTTATAGGTGAGGAATCACATAATCCCTCTAAAATCACCCTACTGGTGAGGAAGACATTCAGGCTGGGATCCCATAGATCTATCCCCAGTGCTGGGTTGCCACTCTGACCTGCACTGGGAGTGAGCTCCTTCTGATAAGCCATGCTCTAGGATGGTGACGGTGACTGGAAGGGGAGAACTTAAGAGAGGCCTGGCCTTAATGGACAAGTTGACATCATTTGTCTGGGGAATAAGTGAGCAAAAGTAGATATATTTGGAAGGCAAATTCTGGCAAGTTCCAAAGCTAAGGCAAATGCACAAGGAGAACTCTTTTTGGCATGGTCCTTTACCAAAACAATCCTTAGGTACAGTGAGCAGTAGTGAGGGGTCCTGGGTCCTGACATTGGTGGCTCACAGAGGCAGTCAACTGGGACAGGTCAACAGAGGCCCCTGGAACACCTCTGGCCTGGGAATCAAGGTAAAAAGAGCCACAGTGAAGGTCATCTATGAGTTGCTATCATCTCCAGTGGATCAAAGACAAAAAGTTGAGTGCCTGATTGGTTCCTCCCTCCCTTCCTTCCTCTGTCCCTCTATCTCTCTTTTCCTTCCTCCTGTGTATCTCTGTTTACCTCTGTCTCACTTTTGCCCTCCCTCTTTACCTTTCCATCCATCCATCCGTCCATCCGTCTGTCCATCCATCCATCCATCCATCCATCCATCCATGCATGCATCTATCCATCCATCTTTTTTATCCAGTCATTGCTGGTTGTTACAGAAGGTATTTAGGGTCGACACAAACCTCACCAAGGTCGCAGTTTTTCCAAGGCTGACTTTGGTGAGGGTCATTGTCAAAGCCTCAGAGGCCTGCTGAGTCAGGACCTCAGTCTCTTCATCTGTAAGGTGGTGGAGTTGGACAAGAGGCCCTCTATGGTCCATTCAAACTTGAATGCCCTACGAGTCTATGAATCTTCGGCTTGGAGCCAGGGAACCTCCTGGATGATATCCCCCGCCCCCACCCCAAGAGATTTCTAGGATTCCCTTCCAGCTCGTGAACCTGTTTGGCAGCCACAGCTGGGCCTCTGGGGCAGAAGGAAGCCGGGAGCCAAGAAGCTGCCTTGCTTGAGTGAGTGATTTGCTCAGAGGATGATTTGTGAGGGCAGAGCCAAGGGCAGCAGGGCTCGGGTTTCCTGGGCTGCTGGCGAACTCTGACATCTGCTATTTTTCACTGCAGTCAGACTGATTTGCTCCAGATAGGCCCCTGCAGACTGTTTTCAGCTGTTCTGGGAAGTGTGGCTGCCGGCTGTGTTTCATCTGAGACCTCTAAGAGAGAGCAGAACACATGTTAACTGCTTAAGCTAAGAGGCCAGACGGTTCTACAAGAGGGCCCCAAATTCCACATGATCCATTCTGAGCAGACAGAGTTTTATTCCCTGAGGTGTAACCCTCACTTCAAAGCAATGCCTGCCCTAGATCTGAAGGAGGCTGCCTGATTTGGCCCACCCCTTGGCGACCAAGCCCCGTTACTTTCGGAATCTTTATTTCAGGGTAGCCACAGTCAGAGGAGGAAGATCCCTGGCCAGGAGTCAGGACTCGAGTTGGAAACATGAATCTATTGCTTCCTGGCTGAGTGATCGTGGACAAGTGATTTGACTCTCCAAGGTCTCAGTTTCCCCATTTGTAACTTAAGGGGCTTGTATTTTTCCAAGTCTGATGCTCATTGTGTTAATCACTCACAGTTTTCTCAGAGATGAGTGCTGTGGAGAACAGTAGGCACCAGCCTAGACATTTTTTTTTTTTTTTTGAGGGCAGTGTCACTGGCCCTCACATGTGGGACCGAACCGGGGCCACTGGCTTCCCAAGCCAGCGCTTAACTACCACGCCACTCGGCCGGCCCACCAGCCTAGACTTCTTTAGCAGAGGCAGATACCACCCAGCCTCAGGCCAAGGACAATGTCTCAGCTTTGCAGGGCCCAAGGGAAATTCTTTTCTGCAAGGATATATATATATATCCAGCAGAGAGGGCCCTGGCCTTGACCCTGGAAGGCCAGCAGAGTTAGGTCAATGTGGGTCCCATAACACCTTATCCTGGGTGAGAAGGTAAAGGCTGACTTCCACTGCGGGGTTTCCCCACTACCTTTATGGGATAGCTCCCTCCACCTCCCACCCAACAGTACTAACATCAAGTTAAACACCTGTAGGTTCTAATTAAATATTTAGATTTACATAGGAGTAGATTATCAGAAATGAAAATGCCTTTAGATATCTGTAGGGGAAAAAGACAATGAGAAAACGAGAAAAGCAAGAAAGAGAGAAAGAGGGGAAGTATGGTGGGTCTGTGCCATGTCAGTTTAGCTAAGTTGAAACTATGTTTCCCGAATCACTTTCTCTGCTTGGAAGGTATATGTGGAAGAGCAGCCACATTCTCTATTCACTTGGCAGGTTGGAGCAAGCCATGGGCCCATCTTTAGCTCCTGTGCACTGGTCTCTGGTTTACCTAATTGGCTTTGGCCTCTCTGATGCCTGGACCCTGTGTTTGTTTGGCTTTGGGAGGAAGGACACCAGCTTCTCCTATAGATCAGCCCCATCATTGAAGGCGGAGACTCAGAGGTGATGAGAGACCAGTGAGAGTTCCAGTCCATCCTCGCAAGTGCAGGTTGTCTTTGCTCTTCCTTACTTCATACCCAGCTTCCCTTCCTGACCACCTGTCCTGTGGACCTCAGCCTCATATAACCCTGTGACCATATCCCATAGGTGCACAAAGTCATATCCCTATAATAAGCTCCTTATTATACACATCTCCTGGTGGTTCTGATTCTCTGATAGAAGCCTAATGGATACAGGAAGTGAAAGGGAAAGAGAATGACAAGGGTGACTATAATCATAGAAGAAAATAATATGGAGCCAGAGTTAGGTGAAACTATGGAATGGTGTGGGAAGAAGGAAAAGGACTTGGACAGAAAAAGATGAGGAGCAGGAGCCCAGCCACCTCCATATTCAAAGGCAGAGACTGTGCAATGGGAAGCTGGAGTGGCTAGTTTTGCCGGGGATGAAAAATAGAGATTGCTCTTGACCTGAGAAGGTCATGGCTGAGATTCATAGATTGGGCTGAGACAGCTTTCTTCTGGGAACTCCATTTTCTCTCCCACATCTCAGGTCAGTAATTGTCAACCCCAGCTGCACAGCAGGATCACCTGGGGATCTTTAAAAATGCTGATGCTCAGGCCCTTGCCAGGACAATTAAATCAGGATTTCTGGAGCATGGCCCCAAAATGCTGGTTTTTGGAAAATGCTTCCCAAGGGATTTTAATGTGCAGTGAGGTTGAGAACCACTGTCCTAGTGTGGTAGAGACACCCTAGGGTGACCTCCAGTGAGTCATGCCCTTATATAATCTCCTCTCTTGAGTGCTGGTGAAACCTGCGATTGCTTCTAAACAATAGCAGTTGGCAAAGATAATGGGATGTCATTCTCTTGATTAAGTTATGTTATATGACCAATAGGGGCAGGGACTTGTGGATAAACACCCCAACCTTCTGAAGGATAATTCTGAGCATTCTGAATGTTTCTCAGAGATTGAATGGGATAGAGCCTGTCTATGCAGTGCAGGCTGTTTTTTGGCTGTGCTGGAAAATGGGATGCAGGCTGTGTTTCATCTCTGAGTCCTCTGAGAGACAGAACTGCTATACTATATACAGTGGTGACCTTGCTCCTCATCTTTTATCAGCTTTCACTCCCTTCTGATCTTGCTCTTCCCACTGCCTTTTTCTCGCTTTCTGGATCACCTCACAAATAATTTCCCTGCACCCAACTCCTTGTCTCAGGCTGTGTTTTGGTGGATCCAGGCTAAGATGGTGTCTTTTGGAGTCCTCATGTACAATGCCTCAATGTGAGTCACTCCATCCAGGTGAGAGGCCAAGATGGGGAGGAATATTCAGGAGGGTGGGCAGCCTGTGCCCTGTGGGGGCAACAAAGAGCGGTGGCTGCTGTGAAGTGAGGCCATCTGCAAGTATACAGAGGGGACAGCAGGGACAGTTAGGGAGAGGGGCACCTGATGTGACCCTGCCCTGTTCTGAAGTTGACCTCCTGGCCCCCTCCTCCTATTAGCCTCTCTCAACCTCCTGGTTCTGACAGTGTTTCCTCACTTTGTGCCCTCTGGGACACTGTAGTCACTGAACTGTCACGGTCATGAGGTCTATGCTTTGTGGCTATTAACACTGAGTTGGGGCCTTGGTCTTGGAGATTGCTCAGGGCTCAGTCCCTGCTACCTGAAGAAGGTGAGTGTGGGACAGAAACCCTGGGCTTTGAATCTGAAAACTTAGCTCTTCATGTCAACTTTGCTGCATATTTGTTGTATGGCTTTGGGCAACGCACTTCAACTCTGTGGCTTTCAGGTTCTTCGTCCAAAAAGATAGGGATGACGCCCACCTCACAGGACAATTTTGAAGGCTTAGCAATCACATGGATGTCAACGTGTTTTGAAAACATTCATTTGAAGACAAGAGGGCGTTGCATAGTATCATATACCAAGTTCTCTGCACCTCATTTCCTGGATGATTTTTATAGACTTTCCAAGGGGAGAGACTCAATGAACAGAGCCTGGTACCTCAGACACCTGAGTGCCCAGGATGCTGAGGTGGGAGGATATGATGGGCAGTCCCACTGTAAATTCAGTATCAGAAACAAGGTTTATGGCAGTGATGGTGGATCACGGTGCAGTAAGAGTGGAGTTCCAAGTGAAAACTGGAGAGAATGTCAGATGGAGATCTGACTGGGGTGCTCAGGGGAGAGGTGAGAGGAGACTCCTGCAAAGGGAGGGCTTGGGGCAGGACAGAGTCAGTAAGGCATAAGCAGTGGGTTTCCATGCCCTGCAAGGACAAGGTGCCTTAGTAGGATCAGCTCTGCTTGTCCCCATCCCCCCTAAAGCAGAGGCCTCCCTGAGAGGAGCCAAGGGCTTGGGAAGCACAACCCAAGAGCCATATCTGGAGGGCAAGGAGAAAGAGGAAAGGAGGTGTAGTTGGAGGTGGTGGGATAAAGTGTGAGAGTCAAGGAGAGGCATTCAGGATTGAGTCCAGGGATGGAGAGCCTGTCTGGGTCCACTCCTTTTTGGAGGGCCTAAGGAACATGTGGGTTGTGGGGTATGAACCTCCACTACTTT
Organism: Aselliscus stoliczkanus; assembly: GCA_033961575.1. Taxonomy (NCBI): domain Eukaryota; kingdom Metazoa; phylum Chordata; class Mammalia; order Chiroptera; family Hipposideridae; genus Aselliscus; species Aselliscus stoliczkanus. The sequence goes on along the minus strand of CM066728.1, from coordinate 15,092,896 downwards.
ATAAGGGACTAGAGGCGACTGACTTCTAATACTATGAGTGTTGCAGGGTAATCACCTGTGAGGCGTTCTCCTGGGTTGTTTTGGACCCTGACGAATAATCCTTTTCTGTTTTTCTCCATGTAGAGGTCAGAAAAAACTGAGACGGCTCTGTGAGGATTTTTTAGGCTTTCTAGTGGTAAAATCAGTGCTGTGGAATGTTGGGAAGGAGAGCCTGTTCCTTGTTGGCCAATGTGTACAGTGTCCAGAAGTCAAAGCTGGACATTCGCTCAGTGGTGGAGGGTTGGGTTACACACTTTCAGCCTCTGCTCTTGGGGACCAGTGTTGTCCCGGCTCTTATTATTCCACAGGACAATCATCTGTAAATAAGCAGGAACTTCGGGTTAGAGCTGAGAAAGCTATGCAAAGCCTCTGTACCTTTGGGGGAAAAAAACCCCAAACTGGACATTTCCACAACAAGGAGGCCTCCAACACATTTTCAGACCTTGAGGATGAGTTCAACACCTATCAACCCCCACAGCCTCATCGATGTATTAATGGCACAGTTTGGGGCCCAAGAACCCACAGCGAGAAAGGATGAACGAACACAATCTTGCTGGGTTGCTTCCTCAGAAAACTCCTTGGATCCATCTTACATCCATTTTATATCTGTTTTATAGGTGAAACAGGCACAGAGTATTTAAGGAGCTCACACAAGGTTACGTAGCTAGCGGGTGGCATCCACTTAGGTCTTACCTGACTCATTCCCACACTGGGCACCTTCTTCCTTTTTTTATTTTTTAAGATTTTATTGGGGAATTGGGGGAGGGGAACAGCACTGGGGAATCAGGGAAGAGGAACAGACAAGTTGTTGTCCTTTTGTTCTTCAGTCTAGTTGTGGAGGACGTTACTTCACTGGCCCGTGTTGGTATCGTTATTGCACTCTTCCCAGATGAGGCAGATCAGTCGCCGGCCTCTGGATGGTTGCTCACCGTGGCTGTTGGCAGCTCACGCTGGCTGCTGGCCACTCACTGTAGCCTATGGCAGCCCACTGCAGCAGGGGCTGCAGCCTATACCCTCGCTGGGGCTTGCAGCCCAGCTCCAGGTGGAGCTGTTGTTAGCTGTAGAGGGCAGTGTCATTGGCCCTCATATGTGGGATCCGAACCAGGGCCACTGGCGTCCCAAGCCAGCTCTTAGCTAATGTGCCACTTGGCCGGCCTGACACCTTCTTCTTTTGATAATACTTTTCCTCCTTGGCTTTTGTGACACATTCTCTTCTGGTTCAACTTGAGCTGCTCTTTCTACTGTTCTTTTCCACAAATGCCTCCCTTGCAGCTCCTTCGCATCGGTGCCCCCCTATTTGCATCCTTTCCTGTATCTCCTTGCTGCGCATGTTTGCCTTGTGCAGTCATGTCCTTTTCTGTGGCTTGTTCTGAAATCTGCACACTGATTCTTGACTCTGTATGTCTGGCCATGACCTGCAGCCATATAAAAGAATGATACTGTTATAAGTCATACTTATTTTAGGACTTAATTTATAATGAGTTTGACTAAGCCAGACATTCTTCTAATCACTTTGCATATGTCATTTAACTTCATCCACAAAGTCTCTATGCAGCAAATACTATTATTGTCATTGTTAGCTGAGGAAATTGGAGTCTGTTAACTGTCCCTACCTGAATGTCCCACAGTCATTAGGTTTCATCAATTCTGTCCACTTGATATCTCCTGAGTTCTTGGTTCATTCATCTCCTCATCCATCTCTGGTTTGGCCGTTAACATCTCTCTCCTTGACAATTGTAGCATCTTCCTAATATCCTATCGCCTCAAGGTCTTGCCTTCTGCAAGTCTTCTCAATGCACAAACACTATTATGTCAGTCTGGCTTGGACTGAAGTTTGAGATGCAGGCACACAGCCAGCTGAAGCTTGTCCAGCCTTGGGTGGGGGGATCCACGGTTTGGGCCAAGGCACACTGTTCATGCTCCTTGGATACCAGTCGATTAGCATGTCCCACAGCCATTGCACAGGGGGTGGCGGCTTGGCAGTGGAGGTGGCCAGGGACTTGGCTAGCTGGCCATGACATCTCAGGAAAGAGGCCCCAGGCTTGACAGAAAAGTTCTGGGGAGTAGGACTCCAGAAAAGCATTGTTGGATATTATTAAAGCAGCATGTTCCTTTGGAAGCAGAAGAGACCAGCCACTGTTCCCGTGTGTTTGCTCAGAGGCCAAATAACCCTGGAGGTTTTATTCCATTTGGTCGACAGACAGCCTGTGATGACAAGCCTTGTGGCAGCTGAGCCTGCTCAGGCCGGTTGAAAATCACAGGGTTGGGCCATCCTAGGGGGAGGAAAGTGGTTCAAATTTCCACCAAGAAAGAGTCAGTAAATGTCTTCCAGAAACTTCAGGCTCCAAAAACCATGGCCACGTGGTTTTCTCCACAGTCGACTAGGGAAGGGTAAAAAGCAAAAGAACCCCAAAAACCATTCTTTTATATTTTGGAAGAAACTTTGTTATAAGTTCCAAAAACAAAAAAACAAAAAACAAAAAACAGTTAACATGTTCAAATCTTTTAATCCTCAGACCATTCCAATAATTTGTCTTAAAGAAATAATTAGAAGAGGACATCTAAGATTTAGACATAAACATGCTTGACATAGGTTTTTATAATAGAAAAACAAAAACAAAAGCAAAATACAGAACAAAACAGATACACGAACACACACACACATTTATGAAAACCACTGAAATGTACAATTATAGAAGTTAATTTAGGTACATCTATGTTGGACTTCATTCAGTGATTTGAAAAGCATATTTTTTAGGAAAATGCTCATATAACAGTATTAATCAGATAAAACAAATATGTATGAAGTGAAGAAACATTGAAAGGGAATATCCCCAAATATTAATCATCTCTCTGGGAAATGGGGTTATGGGTGATTTTTGTATAATTCTTTATACTTTTATGCATTTTCAAATATTTTCAACACCACATGCAAATGTTGTAATCCTTGAAAAAGATATTAAAAGCCTTAACAGTGTCTGTTTTTTTTTTGGTGTGGGGATCAGACTCTCCCCATTAGGCAGATGTGTATTCTAATCCTATTGGAAATGAAGAAAACAAGAGATCAGGGGAACAAAGAGGATCAAGCAAATACCCATGCAACAAGTTTGGGATGTTATGACTGAACATATGAAATGGAATCAGGGTTTGGGATGTCCCAAGGACCAAAGGGGACTTTTGTCTGCCCCACCCTCATGCCTGCTCCAGCTGTCATTGGTAGTTGGTGAAATGGCACCTCCGCAGCCAGAAATCTGGAATCATCCTTGATTGATTTTTCTGTCCCACCCAATTGATCTCCAACTAGGTCTTGTAAACTTTCTGAAGAAATTCCTTCTCCTTCCCCGCTGCCCTAATTCAGGACCCCCTCATCTCCTGACCAGGCTACTGAAAAGGTTCCTAGCTTGCCCTCTTTCAATTTGATCCTATGGATACAGCCAGACTGTTCTTTCAGAAATGCAACCTGCTTCTGCTATGCCCTTGCTTAAAATCCCTCTGTTGCTCTCTATTGTATTCAAGGTAAAACCCAAAATCTTAGTTTACAAAGTCCTCCTTGATCTGACCCCAACCTAAGTTTCCCAGCCTCATCTCTCCATTTTTTGCTTTACTCCACTTGCTCCCCACAATGTCAACCTCTTAACTGATCCCTGAAAGTGCCAGGTCCTTTCATGATCCCCCATTCCCTCTACCCCATCCACCCTCCTCCTCTTTCCCATCTGGGAAATCCTTTTCATCCCCCTGGAGTCAGCTCATTATTATCCCCCACCAAGCAGAGCACATTTCTCCCTTCTTTGAGTTTTCTTAGAACTGTGTAATGCTCTTCTCATGTAACACACTGCCTTACTCGGAGGGTTCTGATCTCCTCCATTAGAGCATAAACTCCTTGAGATAGTTGCTGCTTCATTTTTGTCTTCCATAGGCTCCAGCATAGCGCCTGCTGTGTGGTGGGTACTTGTAAGTGTTTGTTGAGTGGATGAGTAACGTTAAGGAGAGCAAGGTTGTGCCCCACCATAAAGAAGAATCTAACCAACACCAGGATTTGTTTAATTTCCAGCACCTACTCAGGTCAGCTATTAATGGCTCCCTTACATGCTTTGTTTTGAAGGACTTTAAGGGTGCTTTACAGATAAGTGATAGGATGTTTTAGTTATTTCAGGATATTTCAGTTATTTATTGCAGTTTAACAGATCACCTCCAAATTTAGAAACTTGCAACAATGATAATTATTTATTTTACTCATGCATTTGAAATTTGAACAGGACTTGATGGAGATGGCTAGGTCTGTTTCATGTGGCATCAGCTGGGTGGACGGACTGGATGGACCAGTTGGAGGATTCACTTCCAAGATGCTTCACTCACATTGCTGGTAAGCTGGTGCTGGCTGCGAGCTGGCGCTCTGCTAGTGCTGTCAGCTGGGGTCTTCAGTTTCTCTCCACCTGGGCATCTCCATGGGGCATTCTCAGAAAGGGATGGCTGGGTTCCAAGAGTGTTTCAAGAGTCCTTGGGTGGAAGCCATTTATTATATTTTACAGATCAAGCAAGTCACTTGTTTTATCAGTTTGCTGTGATCAGCTATTGTCATACTGTTAGCCTGGTCTTTCCAACTCCAACCATCAAGTTCTGAGATTGAACAGACTATGTGAGGATGATGATGGTAATGATGATGATGACCATGGTGGTGTGGTAATAATGATGGTGATAGTGGTAGTGGTGATGAGGTGGTGATGATGGTTGTGGTGGTGGTGATGGTGGTGGTGGTGGTGGTGATGATGGTGATGGTGGTGGTGGTGATGGTGGTGGTGGTGATGAGGTGGTTATGATGATGGTGGTGGTGGTGATGGTGGTGGTGGTGATGATGGTGGTGGTGATGGTGGTGGTGGTGGTGGTGGTGATGGTGGTGGTGGTGGTGATGGTGATGGTGGTGATAAGGTGGTTATGATGATGGTGGTGGTGGTGATGGTGGTGGTGGTGATGATGGTGGTGGTGATGGTGGTGGCAGTGGTGGTGGTGGTGGTGATGGTGGTGGTGGTAATGATGGTGATGGTGGTGATGAGGTGGTTATGATGATGGTGGTGGTGGTGATGGTGGTGGTGGTGGTGGTGATGGTGGTGGTGGTGGTGATGGTGATGGTGGTGATGAGGTGGTTATGATGATGGTGGTGGTGGTGATGATGGTGGTGGTGATGGTGGTGGTGGTGGTGGTGATGGTGGTGGTGGTGATGGTGGTGGTGGTGATGATGGTGGTGGTGATGGTGGCAGTGGTGGTGGTGGTGGTGGTGATGGTGGTGGTGGTGGTGATGATGGTGATGAGGTGGTTATGATGATGGTGGTGGTGGTGATGGTGGTGATGGTGGTGGTGGTGGTGGTGATGGTGGTGGTAGTAATGAAATAGCTAATACATGTATAATGTTCACTATTTGCAGGCATTGTCCTATGTACTTTATATATATTCAATAATTTAATTCTCAGAATAACCTTATAAATTACAGATTATTACAATACCTACTCCACAGATGAGGAAACAGAGGCAGAGAAAGTTTATAAAACTTACCCAAAGCTGACCAGCCAGTAGATGGTGTACTGGATGTCCATCTGATGGATGTTCCAGGAAGAATTCCTGACCAGCATGGGATGCTGTCCCTATGGTCCCTGATTTTCATTCCTTCCCTCATGATAGTGCTCCTATTTCCCTCTCAGAAGGGCCCTGCTCAGCATATATCTGGCCCTCTGAATGCAGAAGTGCCAGGGGCTGCCCTGGAGATGGCATATGATGAGCCAAAAGAAAATTCAAGCATCTGATGAAGAAGTGGCTTTAAAATCCTTCCTGAGCAAACTGCAGGCAGGGTTATAGCTGGGACATGATTCTGAAACCCTTGGCACACCTCTCCATAAAAAATGGCACCCTTTGCTGGGCCTAGAGCATAATTTTATTTTATTTTTTAAATTTTTTATTTTTTTATTCTTTTATTGTGAAATAAACATTTTAAAAAAAATATTAGCTTCAGATGTACAACACAGTGCAAAAGTTATACTTTTTACCCCTCAAAGTGACAACCCCCCTCCCCCAATTCACCACCCCATTCCTCCCCCCCATATGATACATATCTATTACAATTCCTTTGACTCCCTTTCATGGTATAATCCACATCCCGTGACTATCTATATATTCAATTACAGTTGGCATACAATATTATACAACATCAGTTTCAGGTGTACAGTGCAGTGATCAAGCCTCTATTCCATCCATGAAGTACTCTCCCTAACAAGACATGTGACCGTCTGACACCCCCACAAAATATTTACAACATTATTATATTCCCTGAGCTGTCTTTTATATCCCTGTGGCAATATTGTAGTTACCTATTTATGCTGTCTAATCTCTTCCCCTTCTCTCTCATCCCTACCCCCTCCCAACTAGTAACACTGTTTTTCCTCTGTATCTATGATACTGTTTCTGTTTACTTTGTAGAGCATAATTTTAAAGCAACCAAACCTACCACATACTTCTCCCTGGGCCAGTCAGGTCCTTTTTTCATATGCAGTTCTCCTTGCCCAACAGGTAATCCTCATAGCTTCTTCCTTGACAACTCCTCCTGCTCTTTCAAGGCTGAGTTCAAGAGTTCTCTTCCTGTGGATACTTCTTTTGTTGCCTCAGCCAGACTGAAGCTTCCTTCTGTGCTTGCTCCATGGCTCAGTCCATATGTCTGAATAAATACTACGAAATCCTTAGGTTCTCTGTCTCTCTCCCACAAAACTAGGTGCCCTTGTAGGCAGGGGACACTGCTTATTCTCCCCAAATCCACACTCGTGGGACAGTGTAGGACCTTCACTGATACTTTTAAGTGAACAACTCTCCCAAAGCACAATATGGCTAGGATTTTCCTGTTGTCAGTCACCCCTGCCTGGGGCCATCCACCTCTCTTCAGAGACTGGGACTATGTGAGCTGTGATCAAAAGATATGGTGAATGTTTAAATTTAAAAATTTATTACAGTAAAAGACACATTGCCATTAATGCACCTCAAAATATTCCTCCTCACTTCCAACACATTTATCCCATTGTTCTTGCCACTTTCTGAAGCAGTTCTGGAAGTCATCTTTCGTGAGTGTCTTTACTTCATCCTCCATCATGACAATGCTCTGTGTCACACATCACTCCTGGTATACAGCAATTTCTGTCACATAAAAACATTACACTGCGTCCTCATCCACCTTATTCACCAGATCTGGCACCATAAGACTTCTGGCTCTTCCCCAAAGTCAAAATGACCATGAAAGGTAAATGTTTTGAATCTATTCAGGACATGGAGGCAGCCATGACAATGCAACTAAAGACACTCAAGAACGAGGACTTCCAGAGCTGCTTCAGAAAGTGGCAAGAAGATAGGATAACAGTGTTGGAAGTGAGAGGTGTTTTGAGGGGGATTAATGATAATATGTCTTTTACCATAATAAATTTTTAAAATTTAAACATTCACCATATTTTTTGATCACACTTTGTATATGTTTAAAATCTCAATTCGATGTGTTCCTTAAGCAATAACTTAGGTCCACTTTTTTTTTTTTTTTTTTTTTTTAGAGGGCAGTGTCACTGGCCCTCATATGTGGGATCCAAACCGGGGCCTCTGGCGTCCCAAGCCAGCTCCCAACCACTACACCACTTGGCCAGCCCTTATCTCCACTTTTTAATGAGTACCAATGCGAACTCTTTGGTTCTTCCACTTGAGAACTCATCAGAACCACTTGGAGGGCTGGTGAAAACACAGACTCTGGGGCTTCTGAATCAGTGGGTGTGGATGGGCTGGAGAACATTCATTTCCCTCCAGTTCCCAGGCAATGTTGCTGTGGCTGGCCTGGGGCCTCTCAGAACTGCTGCTCGAGACATCATGTATCAGGATGCCAGGCAAACTCAGGCTGTCTTTGAGAGTATCCATCGTTTCTTTTGTTTTTAGAATCCACACAATGTATGTGCCGCAGTTTGATTCCATCAATACACAGCTCAATTTCTGTTTTTAATAATAACCCTAGGAAACAGAAATGTATCTTGTGGAAAATGTTACCTCCATCAAACAAATGCCGAATGCCACAGCATTTGAATTGCGCTGTGATCTTTCCATTTATTAAAAACAGAATTAAATTATTGGATGTATCAGTGGCAGCCTGGAGAGGAGGAGGACTCTGATATTTGGAAAACCAACGAGCATGCAAACAGTGGGTTTTCCAATGTGCTTAGGATACACGCAGGATTTCTTTGGGGAAATGTACTTTATCCAAAACTTAGATGGCACATGAAATGTGAATAAATATTAAGATTGCTGTTAAAAAAATTCCTTTTCTGGAGCTGCAACATAGATAAACTGGAGATTTGAATGTGGGGGACCTCAGCTTCTGGGCAGCTGGAGAGGGAAGAAGATGAGAAAAGGGAAATAATTTTCAAATATCCTTGACCAGCGGCCTCTCTCTGCTTAGGTACTAACTGTAGATTACAGTCTGGCAATAACTTTTTTTCTGTATCACACTGTTTCTCTCCCAGGCAAAGATGGGGGCGGGCAGAGAAAAGATGGTGCGATGTATACAGATGAGTTTGCTTAAAAGGGACTGGCAGTTCACCCCCTGGTATGGGTCTCACCAGCCACTCAGCACTGACTCAAAATCCCTGACCTGGGGGAAATTCAGTCCCAAACCAAGCCAGTTTCCCAGCTGTCTGGTGAGAGCTATAGGGTACTGTCTTTCATAGTCTCATCTGTACAGGTCTATAGTGCCAAAACACGACAAGCATGCAGAAGAGACTGTGAACATGGTTTCTGTTAAAGAAGAGGATGGCCAGGCCCTTCAACAGTACACATAATGTGCATTTGCTTTTTCAGGTTCTCAGGTCCTGTGTCCCTAAGATGAATGACGCACCCTGGAGATGTGTAACACAGAGATACTGATGGTCTTGGGGCCAATCAGTCAGTCAAGGGAGTTGGGGCCAACATAATGGTCTTTTCTTCCTGAGACTATTTTTGGTCAAAACTCTTTTCCTGGAAAGGAACAGAAACACACTGTGCTATCTCAAGAGGAAGGATTACAAGGAAGGTACAATAGGCAATCCATGGACATCTGGTCACAGGCATGAAATATAGCTGGGGACAGGATTGCCATATTAAGTTGCACAGCTGTCTGCACAACTTGAAAGGCACTATTTCCATGGATTATGAAGTGCATGGTGATCCCTGGAGTTGTGTGACATGGTGGCTCTGCACTGGAGCAGATCTGGAGAGCTAGGGATGGAGGCCTTTTTTTCCGTCTATCAAGTTGTGGTAATCCCTCTTATTTCTGCTCATCTTTGTGTACCTTCCCCATCCCCCTCTCTCATCCATCTTCTGTTTACTTTTCTTGCATGTGGCCCAACATGGCTACCCATCATGCTCTCTTGCTACGTTTATCACTTTTCCATTCCAGCCCCTGCCATGGACTGGCAAAAGTCTTTCTCTCATTTCACATTTTTGGGAGGGAGAATGTGATTGGTCCCTGGATTAAGCCTTACAGTTGCGAGTCTAAAAACCTTGGAGTCCTCCTTAGTTACTCTCTTTCTCTTTTCATACCATATCTAATCTCTCAGTAATATCAATACTTAGCTTAAGTATCATGATATATCCCATTCAGGTAGCTTCTCATGGCTCCCACATTACCGTCCTGGTCCCACCCATTCTTCTTTTGCTCAGATTATTGCAATAGCCTCCTAACTACTCCACCTATTTCTACCATTGTCCGCCTTCCTTCTACCCTCAAGATGCAGCCAGAGTGTGCTAAGGGGCTCACATATAAGTCAGGCCATGTCTTCAAACCCAGCAAGGGCCTCCTTTCATTAGAGAAAAAGCTAAAGTCTGCACAATGACCTTCAAGTGCTTATTTTTCTGCTTCTCTGTCTACTCTTCTCTCTCTTTCTCTTTTTTATTTTTTAAAGACATTTTTACTGGGGAATTGGGGAAGGGAATAGTGTTAGGGAATTGAGGAAGGGGAACATTGTGTTTTTCCAGGACCCATCAGCTTCAAGTCAAATTGTTGTCCTTTAATCTTAGTTGTGGAGGGTGCAAGCTCAGCTCCAAGTCCAGTTGCCGCTTTCAATCTAGTTGGGGGGTGGGGCATGGGGGAGGGCACAGCCCACCATCCCATGCAGGAGTTGAACCAGCAACCTTATTGTTAAGAGCACATGCTCTCACCAGCTGAGCCATCTGGTGGCAGCTCAGTGGCAGCTCAACTCGGATGCAGTTCACTGGCCCATGTGGGAATCGAACTGGTGACCCTGTTGCTCAGAGCTCACACTCTAACCAATTGCCCCACCTGGCTGGCCCTGTCTACTTTTCTCTTCACTTGGTCTCCTCCTGCCATATTGGTTTCTCAATGTCCTTAAACATGGCAGGCACACTCTCATCTCAAGGCTTTAGCATTTGCTCTTGCCTCTGCCTGGAATTCCCTTCCTCCAGAAGCCAGTGATTTATTTCCTCATGATCTTTGGGTCTTTCCTTAAGAATCACCTCAGACCTTCCCTGAAACCTTATTTGCAATGACTTCACACCCCCCCCCACTCCTTATCACCTTTTGTTGCTGTTGTTGTTTTCTTTAGTAGCTTCTAATATACTATATATTTTACTTATTGTCTGTCTCCTCTACTAGAATGCAAACTCCGTGAAAGTAGGAATTTAGTGTATTTTGTATTCTTTACACCTAGATCAGTGCCTGGCACCATAAAATACACATGGAATGAACAAATGAATGAATCTGGAAAATGAATAAATGAATCTATAAACTCATATTCCAACACAATAATAAAATTTGCTTATTGAGAAAACACCAGACTCAAATATGTATTACATATACAGGTATATATCTATCAATTTCTTAATTCTTTTCTCCCAGGCAGAAAGCTTCAGTGCAAACTATTGACTGGACACCTAGCCATGCCACCTTTTACCTCTCCAATGATGCTCCCTGGCAGTGAACTCCCATTTCAGGAGAGAGGGTCCATACCATAGGGTAAGTTCCCTGCTGCCCTAAAGGGGGACCACAGAGTTTAATGCCCTTGCCTGAGCACTCTTTTATCTTTGAGGATTCGGGCTTCCTGGTGATTTGCTCTTGATTTCCACAAGTCTCCTTCCAGAACTTTTGCTACATGATGGTAGTGAGGTCTCACATGGAGTGGAGTGTCCTTCAGAAGGAAGGAGTCCCAAAAGTCATTTAAAAGCCTTCAGCAGCAGAGGGAAGCTTGTAGCAAGTGGAATCCTGACTTTTACCAGAGGATGGCACTGTGGTCGTTTCCAAGAGCTAGCCAGGCAATTTGAAAAAGCAATTTCCCAATGGCAATAACAGCTGCACTTCAAACCCTGCAGGGAACATTAGAAAATGTTAACCCCTAAATGGTGGGGAAACAGGGACTAGAGGCAGACGCAGAGATCCTCATGGTGGAGGCCAGGCCTGGAGGAAGGCAGGGGCCAGGAGAGGGGAATGACAGCCAAGCTGCTGGGGGCTGACATGCTTCCCTGTGGGGCCTGAGGGTTCTGCTTACCGAGGGCTCTTAAGGGCTTTCAGGGGTTTTCAAGAGCTTTCTTAGCAGCCCCAGGCAGTGGGCGTTGGTTTTTCACGGCCAGGTTCAACCATGGAAACTGGCAGGGGACAATTAGGGAGGGGTGGTGATGGGGGTTTCTTGCTTTCCTCCTGTGCCCCTTTTGTGTCAGTTACATAAACTGTGCATTTCAATCTCCCTTCAGGGCTCAGCTCAGCTCCATATGCCTGGCATGTAACAGACACTCCATAAATGGTTGTCAGATAAATAAACGATCGACTGATTGAATCTTGGGTTTGGGGAAAGAACAGACTAAGGCTCCTCAAGAGAAAAACCAACAAACAATCAAAAAAAGAAAGAAAGAAAGAAAGAAAGAAAGAAAGAAAGAAAGAAAGAAAGAAAGAGAAAGGGGAAGTGTTTTCAAGTGTCTTCTCCTCTCTCCAGGATTTCTGCCATTATTACCACTGCCACCCAAATGTTAGCCCTTGATGGTTTTGGTTTGCAAAAATCTTGCACTCATGTTATCCTTGTCTGTCCACCTCTCTGTCCATCCCTCGCTCCCTCCTACTTCCTTTCTCTCTAGCACTCGTCTCTTTCACATTCCCCTCTTGAATGAGAACCATTTCCCAACTGAACAGGGTATTTGAGGAATTCTCCAGTGTCTAGGGCAACGCAGGTGCCTGGGCACCTGGGCAGTGTTTGCACAATGCATGAACACATGTGCAGCACTTTCCTCAAGCAATATTCCAGCCATTGTGACATTTCATCCTTGTATCAACTCTTTAAGGAGGATATTATTAAGGCAGATTGTTTTTTCCAAAGATGGTTATACGTATCACATCCCCATGTTCTTGTCATGTGACATTGACAGTCCTCTTTGGAGAGGTGGGGCCAGTGTTCCCTCCCGTTGACTGGATAAACTTTGTAACTGCCCAGTCAACAGAACGGCAAAAGTGATGCAGTGTGACTTCTGAGGCTGGGCCATCCAGGGCAGCAAAACTTCCCCTTGGGCAATCTCTCTCTCTCTCTCTCTCTCTCTCTCTCTCTCTCTCTCTTTCTCTCCCCCTCTCCCTCCCTCCCTTCCTCCCTCCCTCCCTCCTTTCCTCCCTCCCTCCCTTCTTCCCTCCCTCCCTCCTTTCCTCCCTCCCTCCCTCCTTTCCTTCCTCCCTTCTTTCCTTCCCTCCCTCCCTCCCTTCCTTCCTCACAATGGGCCATGTTTGAGGATTCAGTCAAGAGACCACAGAGAAGGGAAAATCTCAACAAACCACAATGTTGCCATGACAACACCATTGCTATCCAATTGCCTTGGCCATTAACACCTTTTTCAGGAACCCCCCTTAAACTGATCTTGTGGCATGGGACCTTGAGATAGTCTTGTCAGTGGATGTTCTCATCAGATCCGGATTTGGGGGTGAGCAGCCCTTCCTGGTGGGAGGGCCACAGCTTCTCAGTGAGTCTGGATAACAAGCTGGTGGGCTTCCCTTCTCCTAGCCGAGCAGAGAAGTCTCAGTCTGGGCTCAGGGGTTGTTAACAAGGAGACTTTCTATGGCAACACAGGATGCTGAAGCTGAATGAGAATGTCAGCCTTGGCAGGAACCAGACATCATAGGCAGACCTGGCCAAGCTCACAGCCGTTGAGAACTTTGTGACAGTGAGTCCTGAAAGGTCTCTGCCCCTCACAGTCCAAGTTCCTGGAGAAGCCCCCTTTCCCAAGGCCAGTTTGGAGCCCAGTTGGGTGGGAGAGATGACAAGAGGATACTATAATATAGAGGGCAGTGATGTAACTTCTGGCAACTGTGGTGGTGTATTGTATGTAGCCACGATCTTGTTTGTAGTAATAGCAATCCGTAAAGGATAACGGAGGGTGTGATGGCCAGGACTCATGTGGATTATAAAGTTGAGCTGTTTGGAAGCCATTGTGTTGCTGGGGTGTGTGGCATTGCTGGGTTCATGGAGGCCATGATGTTGGTGTGCCTTAATGCTGGTGGGCTCTATGCTTTTCTGCTCTGTGTTGGCACTGTTAGGGCAATAACCCCAGTCCTTCTGTTCTGGGTAGTTCAACCCTGTGCTTCTCAGACTTTAAGGTACATCGTAATTACCCAGGGGTCTTTGAAGTTGCAGGGTCTGATCCAGCAAATCTGGGGTAAGGCGGGAGACTATGTATCTCTAAGAATCTCCCAGTAAGGTCAGTGTTGCTGGTTTATGGACCACACTCTGAGAAGCCAGGCTTTCTGAGAACAGCACTATCCAATAAAACCTACAATGGTGGAAATATTCTATTTCTGCACTGTCCAATATGGTAGCCACTAGCCACCTATTAGTATTGGGCACTTGACATGTGGCTAGTGCGACTGAGGAATTGATTTTCAAGTTTTATTTAATTTTTACTAATTTAAATTTAAATAGCTAATGGTTAGTGGCTGTCATATCAGGCAGTACAGCTTTAGACTGTGCTGTGGTGGTGTGTATCAGAATTACCTACAGGCCGGCCGAGTGGCATGGTGGTTAAGCACTGGCTTAGGAAGCCTGCAGCCCTGGTTTGGGTCTCATATATGAGGGGCCAGTGACACTGTCCTCAAAAAAAAAAAAAAAAAAAGAATTACCTAGAGGCCTTGTTAAAACATAGATTGCTGGGCCCCACCCCCAGTCGGTATGGACTGGGGTCTGAGGATTTGCCTCTCTAATGTGTTCCCAGATGATGCTGATGTTGTGGGTCTGGGACAGCACTCTGAGAACCATGCCACCTGGTAATCTCTCCCATCTCTGAACACCTCCAAGTGCAGGCTGCAGTAGGACAAAAGGCTCTATGCCATAACAGTGTTATGATTTGATTCAAACTTACCCCTAATGAATGGGCTGGAAGCCGGTAGGGGGAGGAGTCCATTGAGGGAGATCTCATGGGAAGTTTAGGCAGGAACATTATTTTGAAACAAATAGAGGGATCCCTAATCAACACTGGGCCCTGTAAACTTAAAGGCTCCTAGCTGGGAGGGACCTTAGGAACCGTCTGATTTACACTCCCAGTTTATAGATGGGGAAACTGAAGGATAGCTAAGTTACACTCAACACATGACACCCAGCACTAGGACTTGGTTTCCAGATTCCTAGCCCACTGTGAGTGCCTTTACTCCACATTGTCTCTGCGTCTGAGCTGGGGGCGGAAACGGACTGTGATACAGACTTCACAGATGTCACTGGCAGAGAGTGAGGACTGTCTTTAGGGATGAGGTGGGCCCCTCATCCTCACCTCTGTACCCCAAAAGAGGCGGCTCTGCATGCTATCCCTGGGTCTAGTCATTACCACCCAGAAGCTGCAGCATGGTGATTTTTCTCCTCTTTGTATATCCTTCTAAGAAATTTGGTTGGATTTTAGCAGCTGTGGTTAAAAAAAAAAAGACACGGAAGATTAAAACAATTGGCTGCAATACTATTTCGAAGATCTTAGGTACATATTTCCATAATCTATGCTGCTCTTCTTCCCAGGGCTGAACATGCGAGGACCGATACACCACAGTGACATAAAATTGCTGCCATTTATCAAACTCCTGCTGTGAGCCAGACACAGGATCAAGTCCTTTATATTCCCGATCTCATTAAAACTTCACAAATAGCCTACGAGGTAGATGTTATTGTTACTATTTTTTAGATGGGAAATTGAAGGCCTAGAGTGATTAAATAACCAAGCCAGGTCACACAGCTTGTAAATGGATGGATAGAGACTTGAATATAGTCTGTCTGATGCCAAATTCTGGGTTTTCTTTATTGTGCCAAGGGGTGGAAACTGAGAGGTGCCATGAGCTTCCCAGCCCCACTTTTGTGAAGCTGGTGCTTCTGTGTGGTACTGTCCTCCATATGCCCACCCTGCCTGCCCCAATTCTGCTTGGCATCCAGGAATGAAGACAAGACACCTGAAGAATGAAGCTCAGCCTGGCCCCGAGCCAATGAGCCAGGTGTGTAAGTCAGAATGGTTTTAGTTATAAGTAACAGAAAACTGAATTAAGAGAAAAAAAGACAGTTAGTTACTGGCTCATGTCCCAGTGAAGTTCAAGGGCAGCAAAAATGTTCTTTAGGTATGGTTAGATCCAGAGTTTCACCAATTCATCATCAGGGCTCTCTCTCTCTCTCTTTTTCATTTCCTGGTTCTTTTTCTTTGGGTGGGTTTCATTCACAGGCAGGCTCTTCCCATGTGCTGGTGAGGATGGCCTCCAACAGCTGTAGATCTATGTTATCTTTAAAACTGGGACTCCCAGTGAAAAGAAAGCAAACTCCACCCCCCCAAACCACAGCTCCAGCCAAAGTCCCAGGTATGACTGCCATTGGTTCACCTCAGGTCATATGACCCTGTACCAACCAATCACTACAGCGAGAGGGATGGAATAGTCTAATTATCCAGACCCTAGTCTCATAACTGCTCCTGAAGATGGGGATAGGATCTGTTCCATCTGGATCTTTTGTTGAAAGTAGGATACATTCTGTTACCAAAAGAAAGCATTAAAAAACAAACAAAACCCCAAAACAACCTTACTGTTACTACCATCTGCTAAACTGGTCTATACAGTAAATTGAAGGCAGCTTCTCTGGTAATGGGGTGGCCTGGAGTTAGGTTGCTCTATGCACTGTGCCAATTCTGGAAGGCTTTTTGAACATCAGCTCCATTTAACCTCCTAACTGCATTATGCATCTTCTGGATGCTCACACCTGCCTTACCCCATGGGGTCTGGGCTCACCCTACCCCATAGAGCTAGTCACATGGACTGCTGGCTCCTGGTTGGGCAGGGACATATGTCTTAATATCCTGGCTTTCTAGCTTCTCCTCCAGGTGCCCTTAGTGCCTCTCCTCTCACCCAGAAGCCCTCCCAAGACCACCTACAGCCATATATTATCAGGGAGAAGGCCATTGAAGGACCTGACCTTTACATTTCAATGTACCTAAGTAATTGTGGGTTGGTTGAACATATCTCAGTGGTGTTCAGATGCAGGAAGTGGCTACTCTGATTTGGAGGATGCAGAATTGGGCAGTCCGTCTGTTCATTTATTTATTTATTTTCCCAAAGCAGGGATTGTCCATGGGCCCTACCAGCCTTCCAGATGGCATGTCCCCACTGGGCACAAGCCAAGCTTCATGATGGTCCTTTGGATCCTAGGTCTGGGGCTGCTTTACTGTCCTCCCATACCCTTATATTCCTCTCTTGCTCCTCTGATCTGCATGGCCCCAGTCCTGTCCAACCTGCTGCCAAACTGCCCTGCTTTAGGGCAGAGATTATTAGCACCCACAGAGAATGCAGAGCAAAGCAATGAGGACTTGCTCAGGTGCAGCCAGCCCCCAATTTGGCAGTTTCCCTAGGAAGAAAGGCAGAGGGTGTCAGGTGAGTCAGGACAGGTTGCTTGTGGGAAAGGGTTGCTTGTTAGTCTTAAAAATACTTATATTAAATGCACTTAAACATCTTTACTAAAAGGAAGAACCAAGAAATGCACACGTAACACTTCGTCTCTTTTTATGTGGATGGGTGGAAGTGCTTGGCTGTCTTTACCCAGACACGGTAAAATGCCTCTGTTGTGCCAGGCATGAACTACAGGTGTGTGTCATTCGATTGGTTTTAGTTTTCCTACTCACCTTGTCCAAAAGGTGTGAACCATCCTTAAGAGGCAGAGGCAGGTTTGAACTTAGGTCTGCATGACTGCCAAGCCAAAGGCAGACTTTTCATAAACACAGTGGAAAAAGCCCTGGAAGGGCCCAGGACAAGGAGGGCATGACAGGCGGAAGAGGCCCCTTAGATAAAGGGAGAGAGACCAGGAGAGGTGGGACCCTCACAGAGCTGCCACTGTGGGCAGGCCTGAGGTCAGGGAGTTTGAGTGAACACAGTGGGCCACAGAGAGCCTGGGAAGGTTCTTGAAAAGGGAGTCCTGGGTTAAAAATGGTCTTTGGAAAGATTATTGTGCAGTTGGGTGTAAGGCAGTATTTCAGAAAAAGGAGGGTTGGGGAGACATGTTAAAAGGAAATTCTCTGTGTTGCCTTAATTCCTAGATGAATCCGGATCTTACTGCCCACAGAAAAGTAGCTTGTCTTCAGCCTCCTTCTGCGTGTCTCCGGGAGCAGCCTGAAGGCCCCTGGCAGCCAATGTTTCCTTCTCCCCATGACAAAGGTGCAGTGGGGGCTGGGTAGCATGGTGAGGCGCTTTTCTTCCTCCTCAAAAAAAGGGAATGGTCCTTAAGGGGCCTGGCTACCGCTTCTGCACAAGTATTTATGAGCTGTGAGAGTTAAGATCATAAGGCTCCCATATTTTGCTCTTTTTAAAAGCCAATAACTTAAGAAAATGTTTTCTCCATAAGAGAAACTTCAAAGGTCCAAGAGAATAACACACTAACATTATTGAAAGTCCGCTTCTCACACATCTTGAATATTGGCAGGGAAGAATGCGCTGAAGCCAAGCAGGCCTCTTCACCACGTAAGGATTCCTTTGTTTTTCTTCTTCTCTGGCAATCAAATGCAGGACCCAAGCTGTTAGGCATTTAGCTGCGGCGGTCTGCAGGGCCAAGCTCGCCAACCAGATTTCTTTTCATCCAGAGGACGCTTACAGAGGCAGGAACTATTGAAAATATCTCCGCACTTTTAGAAAATAAAAATTTAAAACCTCCTTGCTGCTGTTGAGGGGCAAGGTGGCCTCATGATCCTCTGCGTGGAGCATCTGGGAGTCATTTGGGGCAATTACGCAGAGAGGCCAAGAGTGGACATGCAGAGAGCCTAGGCCTGCATCTACTAGTTGGGTTGAGTTTGGCCAAGTTATTTAAACTGGCTGAGCCTCAGTTTGATCACCCATTAATTGGGATAATAATATTTGCTCAGACTGTTTCACAGGGCTTCTGAGAAGATCAAATGAGGTTATATTTTAAGCAGGTGTGAAGCACATTCCTGCTTCAGAGATAGAGGATCTGCTTTTCCATGTTTTTACTCCTTCCCAGGGAAGAGGAGAGGCTTGTCTGATGGATGGGTTAGTGCTTGGAAGCTATGGGCAGAGGTTCACCAGTGGCTCCAGGAGTGCTTGGCAAGCCTGTCTGCTCAGCCACACCTGCCTGATTGAGTCAGTGGTGCCAGTAGATCTCATCATGCAGCCAGCTATGGTTGGATGTGAGCTCTGTAAGCCACAGCACATCAATGGCAATCCTTATTGTGACAGTCATGGTCTCGAGCTTGAATATGGGAAGCTCCGTTGTGCACTGAGCTTTGTAGGTGACAAGGCACTTCCTCTGCCTGTCAGGAGTCCTGGCTATTTTGGCTCCCAGTTGGCTGGTGACTTTTGAGTGGGGAGGAAAGGATGAGTCTAAGACCTGGAAAGACAGAATGCTTTATTCAAGGATTATAATTGGACCGATATTGAAAACCGGCAAAATGGTGAATGTTGCAAAGTGTGTCATCGGGCAATTGACCTTCTCTTTCTGCACTTGCATTTTCTCCCTTCCTCCACTGCTTTCCCGAAAGAACCAGTGCCAGTCATCTGTACTTTAGAGAGGATTGAGGTTCATGTACCCTCTGTACCCCGTGGATTTGTATTTGAAGCTCAATGCTCATTAAGGAAGCAGAGCTTCCATTGTGTGTTAGAAGCATTTCATTGAGAAGTCAGAGGAAAGATTTTCCAATGTCTCCAATATTTTGTCTACTTCATTTCCCCTTCTGCCTCCTAAATGAAAAAGCGGTCCAGTCCACTGCCCTAGGAACACAGGAGCTTAATCCTGACACTCCTCTGGGGATATATTTAAAGCCCTTTTAAAGAACTGTCTCTGCTCTTAATTTTAAGGAAGAAGTAACAGCTGACAGCCTCCTTCTGAGGGGGTCTTTAGAGACTCATTTATGTGACCCATTGGCCTCTGAATATGAATAGCATGGCAGCACAAAAGCTCTTAAATGGTTGAAAAGTAAAAAAATGATAAAGTTATAATTAATTTACCCGTACAGTAGTCCCCGCTTATCTGTGGAGGATATGTTCCAGAACCCCCAGTGGATGCCTGAAACCACAGATAGTACCAGACTCTGTATATACTGCTTTTTCCTATACATACATACCTTCCTCCTTAATCAACTTCTTCAACTCTGCCGGAAATGTGGCAGCAGCTTCTTCATCAGCAGCCGCAGCCTCTGCAGTAATTTTTACATTTCTCAGTCCAAACCTATTCCTGAATCTGTATAACCATCCCTTACTTGCAGTAAACAGCTTGGTGTCACTCTTTCCGGAGGATACCTTGCTGAAGTCTTCATATAGGCTCAGTGCTTTCTGGCGCAACACCGTGCTGTCAACCGAAATACGTTTTCTGTTCATGTCTTCCACCCACAAACTTAATGCCTTTTCCATCCTAACTAAGCACTTATCACGCACCGTGGCCGTCACTTTTGCGGTTTGAGGTGCCACAGCAAAACTAGCACGAATTTACTTTTCCTTCTTCACAATTTCACGGATAGAAGATTCATTCTTACTGTAGATCTTAGCAACTTCATCGTAGTTTTATTTTTTTCCTTTCCTTATTAAGAGCTTTCACCTTCTTACTTAAAGGAAGCACTTTGTGGCTTTTCTTTGGCATATCTGAATTGCCAGCATCACTACTCTTGCGCTTTGGGGCCATTATTAAGTAAAATAAGGGTGACTTGAACACAGGCACTGGGATACCCAGACAGGTGATCTAATAACAGAGACGGCTACTAAGTGACGGATGGGCGGGAGTGTCTACAGCGTGGAGACGCTGGGCACAAGGATGATTCAAGTCATCAGGATGGAGCAGGATGTTGCCGGATTTCATCGCACTACTCAGAACTGTGTGCAATTTAAAACTTATGAGTTGTTTATTTCTGGAATTTTCTACTTAATAGTTTCAGACCACGGTTGAGTGTGGGTAACTGAAACCACGAAAAGCGAAACCATGGATAAGGGGGACTACTGTAATTGTTACTTCAAGGAAAATGAAACGTTGACTTTGTTGAAACCACGAGTTTAACAAAAATAGCCCACTTTTACTGAGTGCCAGGCCCTGGTCTAAGTGCTTTGCATTTAAGTCTGGCATTTTCTCTTTGAAGTGTGTTCTATTATTACATTCATTTTTCAGATGAAGAAACTGAGGGTTAGAGAGACAAGTAACTTGCCCAAGCTCACTCAGATCGTAAGAAGTCAGAGGTGAGACACAGATTAAGTCTGTCTGATGCTAAAGACTACACTCTCCATCAGCCATCAGTGGGTTTCCTTTCTAGCTTTGCTGATGTGTCAGGTGCTTCCTCCCAACAGTTTGCCGGTGAGTAAGAGAAAATCAACTATGGTGGCCTAACCAAGCATGAGTTTATTTTTTCCACATAACCAGAAGCTCATAGGAGAGCAATCCAGGGCTGGTTCAGGTCCTGCTATCATTCTGCTCCATCAGCCTTACTTAGCATGTCTCTTCCATCCTCGTGGTCACAATGTGGCTGCTGTACTTTGCTGCTTTGCACCTATATTCCAGGGAGAAACAAGGAGGAAGAGATGAAGGGGTTTCTCCTGGCTGGGTGTCATTGTTTTTCAACCTGGAGGATCTCATTTCCCTAGAAATTTTATGTTTACAGCTCCTTGTCCAAAACTATGTCACAATGTTATCCCTAGCTAGAAAGGAGACTAAATATAGAATATTCTAGCTTTTTTATCTCTAAAAAAGAGGAAGATCTGAAACACAGGCTGGGAATAGTTAGGGGGAGCCAACCTACAGTTTCTGCTAAGCTTACATCTTGAATGCTTTGCTGCAAAGGTTACCATTGGGCATGGCTGGGGCAGAGCCAAGGTTTTCCCTAGAGGGAGAGTTTCTTTACATAAACATGTCACACTGAATCAGCGCCTGCTCTCCTTGGTTTCTCCTGTGTGGCAGCATATGTGCCTCTACTTGGGAGCGCAGCCCTGCAGCTGCCTGAGTCAGCCCCAGAGCACCAAAGGGTGGTGTCTGGCATTGGTCTAGTGGGAGATTGGGCTTCCCGTAGTTTCTCAAATTGTCTTTTCTGACCTCTGCTCCATGTCAGCCCAACTAGAACAACTGACTTGAATTCTAGTTCTGCCCCAAGCCCCAGCTTGTTTGACTATGGAGGGTTGACTATCCTCCCTGGAGATTGCTAGCTATTGTGGTCACCCCACAAGGGTGGGATGGACCCCCCTCCCAAAATCTGGCTTGGATATTGATACTAGGATGCCACAGATGCACTAAGAGAATGTGAAAGGATTTGTTACTCATCTAATGAGGCTTTCTGGGGAGAGCAGGGGGGATTCCATGCTGCTCTGACAATAGCTTGGAGAACAGGGAGAGGGGATTGGCTTGGGTTTTATGGTGGTGTCATAGTCAGCTCTGGCAGCTGTACCATTGGCTGGGTGGCTTAATCAACAGAAATTTGTTCTTACAGCTCTGGAGGCTGGAAGTTCAAGATCAGGGTGCCAGCACAGTCGGCTTCTGGCAGACTGTCTTCCCAGCTCGCAGACAGACACCTTCTTGCTGTGTCCTCACATGGTGGGGAGATAGAACAGGCTTTCCAGCATCTCTTTGTGGAAGAGCACTAATTCCACCATGAGGGACCCAACCTCAGGACCTCATCTGAACCTAATTACCCCCCACAGGCCCTGCCTGGCCCTTTCAGGCTGCAATAACAGAATACCACAGAGTGGGTAAATTATAAACAACAGAAATTTATTTCTTACAGTTCCGGAGGCTGGAGGGACAAGGTCGAGGTGCCAGCACATTTGGTGTCTGGTGAGGGCCTGTTTCCTGGTTCATGAAAGGTTGTCTTCTTGCCATAACCTCTCATGGCTGAAGGGGCTAGGGAGCTCTGTGGGGTCTCTTTTACAAGGGCACTAATCCCATTCATGAGAGTCCCATCCTCAGGACCTAATCACTTCCCAAAGGCCTCATCTCCTATGTCACATTGAGGGTTAGGGCTTTAACATATGAATCTGGGGGGTGGGGCACAATTTACTCCACAACAGGTAATCAGGGAGTGGGGCCAAGGTGAGAGTTCCTGTGCACATATGGTTTCATCTTCCCACCTAAACCAAAGAAGGGAGCACCTGGGCTTTCTTACCATCTTGCCCAGATGTGGGCCAGAAGTGGAAGGAGGAATGGTGGGACTTGGAAGCTGTCAGTAGTTAAACACCAAAAATGGAGCCTACCTCTTTATTACAGCAGCCCTCTCCCTCAGGCTTCCCTCATGTACCTGCCTCATGGCCTGTGGCCAAGGACAGGGAAAGTGTTGCCTCTTGACTTTGAGCCCTTCTTGCTGCTTGGCCTCCCTCAGCAGGGTCCTAACCCCTGGATGGTTCCTTTACATCTCTGTGCACTCCTGAACTATGGTTTAGCTCAGCACAGCCCTGGACCCTGTCTACTGGACCCTGGCTAAATGCCCCCAGGGCTGGTCAGTCCATTGCTGGTTGATGTGGTTCTTCTCATTTATTGCCAGCTGTGTTGCTGAGACCCCAGCATTATGCCACATGGCCACAGCTTTTGGGGTTGGGACCTAATGTGACATACTGATGTCATGCCATTAAGTCTGCTGAATTTGTGACTTTTAGTCTTTGTCTCTCACTAGACGTACAACTATTTGTGTCCAGTGAGGAACACTCTATTACCATTATCCTCATCCTCATTAAAGATTTCTTGGGCATCTCTTGGCAGCCCTAATCCTTAGCATAGCACCTGGACACTCAAGGATATAAATGTGGCCTCATCCCTGAAAGAACTTGCAGTTAGATTGGGAAGCAAAATTAACAGGAGGGTGAGGAGGAAATAGGTGCCAAATAAATATTATAGGTAAGGCAATAATTCTGAGAAATTGTTGAGCATTGGTGCAGTCAGGAAGGCTTCCTCGGGAGATGGCCCTTGAGCTGAGCTGTGGGAGGGTAAGCTATTGATAAAGATGGTATGGGAGCAGCCATCTGACACCCCTCTTTAGCATGTGTGCTCCTGTACTGAACATTGAAGGGGATTTGATAGTGTGAGCCTGTAGTATTCAGAATTCTCTAGAATGATTCTCATGGGGGAGCTTATTAGAACCACTAGGAAAGGTGAGGTTTGGGGTACTCAGAGGAGTCTGCAAACCAGGAGTAAGTGCCCATGGAGAAAAAGGCCAATGGCCCCAATTTGTGAGCTCTTACCCAATGCTCTCCAAACATCCTCATTACAAGAAGGAGAATGACTTTTTAGATCCTTATTCCAAAATCCATTATCGATGAGTAAGTGTTTTATAACCTAAAATAAACTCCTTTTAAAATTCCATTGTATTTTTTACATACACTTGTTTTAGATAAGTCATTTCACTTCTTTGGGACTCGGTTTGACCATTGGTCTAATGGGAAGTAGCTACACCAATGTTAGTAACCAATCATTATATATCACTGTAAATTTACATGTATTTCTCATATGCAAACTTATTTCCTTTGCTCACCACAACTCTATGCATGCCACTTTCTATATTTTATGGACAATATAGAAAAAAGAGATTCAGAGAAATTCAGCACTTATATATGTGAGTACATAGAAGTAAAAGAGTCAGAACCTGAACTCAAATCTTTTAGGTAACTTTTATGGCCTTGTTGCCTCTCAAAATACAAAACAATCAAACAATGGAAGCCAAGCCCATTGAAGATCAAAAGCAACTCCAAGTCCTTCGTGCTGTCTTTTGGGACAACACACCTGAGAATTCCTTGAGGATGTTCCAGTGTCCTGGAGAGAGGGACCATTGCCATTTCAGTCATGCACATTTCGGTCAGCGTTGGACCTCATATATGATGGTAGTCCCATAGATTATAACAGGACTGAAAAAGTCCTATCACCTTGTGATGTCATAGCCATCATAACTTTGTAGTGCAACACATTTCTCACATGTTTGTTGTGATGCTGTTGCAAACAAACCAGCTGCATTTTCAGTCCTATGAAGGTGTAGCAAGCCCCTACAACCATGTACAGTACATAATGATATAATGTGACTATGTAACCAGTTTATGTATTTATTATAGTATACTTTTTATCATTATTTTAGAGTGTTATTTAAAAAAAAGTTTGCTGTAAAACAGTGTGCTGTGTTACACCGGCAGCAGCCTCACACTTCTGTATTTCCTGTGTCTCCTGATTGCATCATTTTCTCTTGTGCTTGACTTAATCTTTTGCTGTTTTATAAGGTTAGGGGAGCCTAAGTGTACAGTGACAGTGTTTATAATGTCTGCAGTCATGTACAGGCATGGTCTTCATCTTCACTCCCCGTTCACTTACTGACTCACCCAGAGCAACTTTCAGTCCTGCAAGCTCCATTCATGGTAAGTGCCCTATGTCATTTTTTATCTCATACCATATTTTTCCGTAACTTCTATGTTTAGATATACACATACTTACCATTGTGATACAGTTGCCTATAGTATTCAGTGCAGTAATATGCTGAAAAGGTTTGTAGCCTAGGAGCAGTGGACTATGTCATAGAGCCAAGGTGTGTGGTAAGCGTGACCATTTAGGTTTATGTAAGGGTAGTCTACAATGGTCCCACAATGACAAAATTGCCTAGTGGTGCATTTCTCAGAACATATCCCTGTCGTTAATTGGCACATGACTATACTGTTGTCTGTTTTGCACTAAGCCAGTGCAGGCAAAGGTATTCTGCCAAGGAGGGGCTGCAACAGGCTCCAGGAAAAGCATCTAATTTTCAAGTTGATTATGTAGTAGATACACTGTTTAGTTCTCAGCCTTCCTAAGATGCAACTTCTCCATCTGCTGGAAGCCAGGGCCTTCTTACCAGCCTGAGGGGTCTTGGCATTCTCTTTGGATGTTGATATATTTTTGGACACACACACACACACACACACACACACACACAGCCCTTTCTCTTATTGTTGCCGTATCGGCTTTCAAGTCCTTCTCAGTTGCTTTACATGGTGTGCTAGAACTCTTGATAAAGGAGTTCTGTACAGTGATGACAAGAATTGATTTCCAATTTCCTGCCGAATGACTCTATCACTGCTAGTGAGTCAGGCAATTTAGCTCATATTCTAGCCTGCCTGGGGGTTATAGATCACACTGACAGCTTCTAGTCATACAGGAGGTGGATTCTGACAAGAGAAGGAAGGAGACATTTTCAGAGAGTTTGGCCCTGGGGGTGGCCAGAAGGGAATGGCTGCCCCAGGGCTTTGGGCCATGCAGGCATCCTGTTGGATATAGACATGTCTTGGCCATGATGGGGAAGCCAGTCTGTGGTTGAGCCTCCAGTGGGCTGCCCAGGACAGCCTTTTTCCTCTCTCCATAAACTGTCCAGCTCTGCTTGGCATGAGAACATTCAAAGACCCAGCTAAAAGATGGAGGGGATCAATTGTCAATAGTTTCCTGCTTACCAAATACTTAGATAGTCTGTCTATTAAGAAAGAACTTTAACACAGGGCTGGCCAAGTGGCTCATTGGTTAGGAGTTGGCTTGGGAGTGTGAGCTTTGAGCAGCAGGGCTGTCAGTTCGTATTCCACATGGGCCAGTGATGCTGGACCCTCTACAGCTAAGATGGTGAACATCAGCTCAACCTGGAGTTGGGCTGCCATGAGTAGCTGGTGATGGCGTAGGCTGTAGAGGGGCTGCAGTGGGCTGCTGTGGGCTGCTGTGAGTTGCTGGCAGCCAGAGTGAGCTGCCATGAACCGCCGTGAGCCACTGTGAGCAGCTATCCAATGGCCCGAGACCGACTGCCTCAGCCGGGAAAGAGTGTAATGATCACAATACCAACATGGGCCAGTGAAGCATCGTCCTCTACAGCTAGACTGAAGAACAAAAGGACAGCAACTTGTCTGTTCGCCTTCCCTGATTCCCCAATGCTGTTCCCCTCCATCAATTCCCCAATAAAATCTTTGAGAAAAAAAAAGAAATCTAACACAGATTGAACTTTTTCTTTCTCAATGGACTTCACTACAGCAGGTGCAATCCTTTGCATTTACTTATTAATTCATTTTCATCTGTCACACCTGCATTCACTGTGCATTGAGTGCTGGATGAAATTGCCCTCCCTGAATGCATGTTGAAATGATAGCAGTGCTCTACCTCCCAGAATCATCCAAGCAAAGCAGAACCCGCCACATTAGGACCAGGGGATTTTCCTGTGAGCTGCGACTCTACAATAGAACCTAATTTGTTTAATCCTCAAAACCCTATGAGGGGGCCAGCCCAGTGGCGCATTGGTTAAGAGCTGGTTTGGGGATGCCAGCAGCCTGGGTTCAGATCCCACATATGAGGGCCAGTGACACTGTCCTCTACAGCTAACAACAGCTCCACCTGGAGCTGGGCTGTGTGAGCCCCGGCAACGGTGTAGGCTGCAGCCCCTACTGCAGTGGGCTGCCATAGGCTACAGTGAGTGGTCGGCAGCCAGCCTGAGCGGCTGGCAGCCAGCGTGAGCTGCCAATAGCCATGGTGAGCGACCATCCAGAGGCCAAGGACTGATCTGCCTCATCCAAGAAGAACGCAATGATGATACTAACATGGGCCAGTGAAGCAACGTCCTCCGCAACTAGACTGAAGAACAAAAGGACAGCAACTTGTCTGTTCCACTTCCCCGATTCCCCAACGCTGTCCCCTCCCCTAATTCTCCAATAAAATCTTAAAAACAAAACAAAACAAAACACCCTGTGAGGTGGGCTTGTTGCTATCTCTAGCTTATAGATGTGGAAACTAAGACAGAGGATAGGTCCCAAAAGAGAGTGGCAGAGCAGAGATTTGAAACCCCCTTTGGAAACAGAATCTGTGCTCTTAAACATTGCACTGTATCCCCTATGAGTGATGGTTGAATACAGATGACTTACCGTGTAATGGACTGAATGGAACCCCTAAATGTTGACTATCAATTGCCCTGCTATTAGGACTTTATCAAAGTCTTAGACAGTGCAAATAATTGTTGGAGGCCCAGGAACACACATATGCAAACACACATTCATGCACAGATATACACACATACAGATGAACATACACACGTGACAAAAGGATATAGCTCAAGAAGTCACAAAAGCAAGAGTTAATGACACAGCTGTGTAGATCAGACACACTGATTTCTCCCTAATTGTTCAGCCAAAAAAATTATTTTAGAAATCATTGTCAAACTACTTCCGAAGCCAAGGCCAAGCTTGATGAATGCAACGGGAAGCTGATTGACGGAATGTATTACACCAGCAGCAGCCATAAGCTGGGGTCTGAGCTGGGCTCTTTCACAGACATTATAATACATAAATGTTTACGATACTCTACTCTGAGGATTGTTACTCCCATTTTACAGTTGAAGAGACTGAGGCTCAGGCAGAGCTCCCTAGATCAGACAGCTAGCAGGGAACAGGGTCAGATGCAAACACACACCGTCTGAGTTCCAGTCCACACCTTTCCAGAATAACGCAGACACTCTTTCCCATGTATGCTCTGTCAACAATTACTTTATTTGGACAAACTGGCTTTCCAGCATTAGCCTTCTGGGTTTCCCATGGGTGTCAAGAGCAGATCCGATTGCCGATTCGCGTTCTGAGAACCCGGCCTGTTGTTCAACGAGGTCCCACAGCCCTGGCCTTGGCCCTCCGTCCTCCTCCTTGGCATGGGCTCTGTGCACACCTCCCACAGCTTCTCTGCAGAGCCTGTTTGCTCTGATCTGCCCCTTTCCCCACCCCCTTTCAGAAAGCCACATCTAAGGCTGCCAGTCATGTTGTCTCTCATCAATCTCTCCCGAGGATGGAACAAGACAATATAATCACTCCTGGTGCATCTTTCAGGTAGATGCTGCATCAGGCAGTATGTTTGAGGTTGTTTTTACATTCTGATTAAAGTGATTGAAACAGATGTATCTTGTGGGTCTTATTAAACGGCAGGGAAAATTACTCATCAGACATCCAACTTGCCCCATGAAGTCTTTGTATGCAGATGATGCTGCCTTTTCCCCCTTAAATAAACAAGTATTTAGTTTTCTGATCAATAGTTAAGACTGGGCTTGTTGGAGGAGAATCCACTTAATCCCAGACATAATGGCAATTGCCTATTGTGATCCTCTCCTGATGTAGAGTTTAGAAGTAATTGCTCCCGTAGACAGAGAGAAACATTATTTGCTACTTATTCATTTACTTATTTATTCATTTATTCAATAAATATTGACTGGGTGTCCATCAAGTCATGTGGCAGGTCCAGCGTTAGGTACTAGGAATGTTCTAATGATGAATCTGACATAGTCCCTGCATCCAGGAAGCCCCCACACAGCCTGGGGTGGGGAAAGAAATAAATGTACAAACAATTACAGCAGAAGTACGATAGATGATAGACCACTCATTCAAATAATGTTTATCTATACACACGGAGGAGACAGCTTCTAAAATGGCTCCAATGCTTGCTGCTTCCTGACACGCATGCCATGGGCAACCTCCACCCCTTGGTTGTAGGCTGGACCTGTTGACTCACTTCTAATAAGCAGACTATCAAAATGACGGGAAGTCACTTCTAAGATTAAGTTGCTGTTTGGGTTGAAATGTGTCCTCCCTCCAAAAGATATGTTGAAGTCTTAGCCCTCAATACTGCGAATGGGACTATCTTTGCACATGTAGTCAAGTTAAGCTGAGGTCATGAGAGTGGGCTCTAATCCAATATGACTGGTGTCCTTATAAAAAGGGGAAATATGGACACAGAGACAAACACCGGGAGAATGCCAAGGTGAAGGCAGAGATGGGGTGATGCTTCAATGAGGTGAACAGTGCCAAAGATTGCCAACACACTACCAGAAGCTAGGGAGAGGCAGGGAACAGGTCCTTTCACAGCCCTCAGGAAGAACCAACACTGCCGACACCTTGATCTTGGCCTTCCAGCCTTCAGAAATGTGAGACAAGACGTTTCTGTTGTGTAAGCCCTCCAGTCTGTGGTATTTGTTATGGGGTCCCTAGCAGACTAATACAGTTATAAGAAGACTGCTTTCTGTCTCACTCCCACTCTTTCTGGTCCGTCTTGCCAGCTCTGATGAAGCCAGCTGCCATGCTGTGAGCTGCACCATGCAGAGGCCGATGTGGCAGGGACTGCAGGAGAACTCTGGGCTGAGAGCCAGGGAGAAAGTAGCTCCTCCACCCGAGCCCAGCGCCTTTGAGGAACTGAATCCTGCCAGCAACCACGGAGTGAGCTTGGAAGCAAATTCTTCCCCAGCCGACAGGGGGTGGCTACAGGCTTCTGAGACACCCTGAGCCAGGAGAACCAGTCTGGGTTCTTGACTCACAGAAACTGAGGTGATAAATTTTAAGCTGCTAAGCTTTGGGTGATTTGTTATGCAGCGCTAAATAGCTGATACCATTTCTGTGAAATAGATTACTGTCCTAGGCCCCAAGACAATGCAGGTGACATGGTCCCGGCCTTGTGAAGAGGCATGTGGTTAGAGAAGCTTGTTCTTTGACCTCTGGCTGTCCTGGGTTCAAATGAGGTCCATTTGCTATGTTGTCTGTACTATTTACCTTATTTTGGTTTCTTCATTCTTTAAAAAATGAACAGTAATGAGGGTCCTTGGAGGATTATGTTAATTTTTATATAGCCTTTAAAGAGTTTATTTCACATTCAACAAATATTTATTGACTCTCTGTGGTCAGGTGCTTGGGAGACGCTGGGGTGACTAAAGTGATTTGCCTGGAGTGGGTCCCTGCTTTTGTGGAGTTTACCTTGTAGTGAAGGAGCTGGAAAATGGGCAAGTCAACAGGAGCACATGCTACAGCTTCAGGGAGTGCTATTTCCTGTGCAGAAAGAAGAAGCTATTTCATTTTCCGTAGTTCTTTTAGGAAAAGAGGTTGGTGAAGGCCTCTCTGAGATGACATTTGACCAAGACTGGAATGAACTGGCCAGGTGAAGGTCATGGGAAAGAATGTGCCAACTGCAGTCCAGGTGAGCAATGGCGAGTATGGCCCAGGACTAGTGGGTTTGTTTATTTTTATTTTTGTTTTTGAGGGCAGTGTCACTAGTCCTCATATGTGGGACCGAACCAGGGCCGCTGGCGTCCTAAGCCAGCGCTTAACCAATGCGCCACTCGGCCAGCCTTCTGTGGTGAGGTGGTTTTTTTTTTGTTTGTTTGTTTGTTTTTTGTTTGTTTGTTTTTTTTGTGTGTGTGTGTGTGTGTGTGTGTGGGCAGCGACTAGTGGGTTTGAATGCATGGAGAGGGTAGGACCAAATGACTTCCTGATGGCTTAAATCTGTCCACCTGGGCTGGAGGGTTGGGGAAGAACCCAGTAGAAATTTTAGGTTTGAGGTATGAGCAACTAGGTGGATGGCGTTGCCATTTACTGAAACCAGAAGCATGGGGCTTAGCAGGTTTGGGAAGGGGATTTGGGAGTTCAGGTTTGGATGCAGAAGGTGTAGGTGCCCATTAGACTCATGGTGAGACTGGGTAGGCTGTGGGCAAGTGAGCCTGGCCTTCGGGGGTGAGGCCTAGGCTGGAGGTCTGTCCTTCCGAATTTTCAGATTGCACGTGGTGTTGAAAGCCACTGGACTTGATATGTCTATCTGTGGATTGAGGATGATGGACACGAGGTGGGACAGCTGACTGATCTTGGAGCACTCAGCAAACATGGAGGACAGAGGGAGGCCTGCCAGTGAGGTGGGTCATGTGAAGAGTTTTGAAAAGGAGGGAACAACCCTGCAAGTTGCTGGTGGGGTCAGGTGCAGGCTGAAGACTGCCAGCAGCAGTAAAGATTGAAAGTATTATAGTGAGACAGGTATAAAAACAGACAAATCTTGTGTTCAAGGCCTATATACACAGCTTGCTTAGGGCAGGATGTAGGTGTGTGTCAAGGTGGATGAGTTGGGGTGTGGGAGTGAAAAGAGAGGAAAGAAGGTGCAAAGGCACAGGGATGGGGCAGACAGTGTGGGTTCAGGAAACTGGCCGCCATCTGGTCTTTTAGGGTTCAGCAGATTCTAAAGGCTGCCAGGGGTGGGGTGGGGTGGGAGGTGGTGATAAGATTGAGATAGTTTGTCTTTACTTCTCTGTCCATAGGGGGGCTTGAAGTGTGTGTGTGTGTGGGTCATGGTGGGTTTATGATTTAGAAAAAAATCACCAGGATGCTTGTTAAAATTCAGATTCCTGGACCCCACCTGCAGAGATTCTAGTTCAGTAGATTTAGTGGGTGGCCTGGGAATCTGCATTTAAACAAGTATCTCAGCTAATTCACTTTGCGAAGCAGCAGTGTGGAGGGAGTGTGGCTACGAGGAGGAGAGGTCAGAGGCAAAGGACCTGTGGGGGTGGGATGAGCTCACCTCGTCCTGGGAGACTGGAGGTAAGGAGGGGTGTTGGCCTAGCAAAATCCATAGGGACATGTCATGGAGATAAGAGGGTGCTGGAAAGGCAGGCATGGAAGGGAGGGGGTTTCCCTTTGGAATGTACTGTGATTTCGCTGTAAATGGTGATGAATGGGATTAGCTCAGAGGGAGGAAAAGAGGGACCTAAGGACGGGAGGATGGAGGCTCCTTCCAGAGTAAGTCCCCCAAGTCCTACTGGTGTGCTGCATTTAGCAAAAGATAGATCATGTGGGCAACACTGGAAGTGAGAGGCCAGCTCTGGAGCTAAGGGCTAATGCTGGGAAAGTGGGGTGGGAGCAGCAAGCTGGAAGGTGACTCCTCAGTGCAGCCTCAGCCCAGCTGGCTGGCGCACCTCCTATCTGGTGTTGTGGCTGAGGCTGCATCCTGACGGGTTTAGGGACATTCCAGACAGGACCGAAGTTTGGGAGCAGTTGCCAATGGGAGCTGATCAAGGGCCAGCAGGTGGAGCAGCCCCGGGGCTCCAGTCTGTGGGCTGGGCGGGTTCTCCACCTGCATTCCCACCCTCGGTGAGGCAGAGAAGCCTGACTAGGAGGCCCTGGGATGGGGGTGCAGAGCTATTGCTGCAAAGGAGGAAAACTGCACAGAGCTAGGACCCTTTTGAAAAGGTTTCAACTCAAAATGAGAGTAGCTGGAAGCAGGAGCAGCTGGTGCTATCACCCAGGACCCACCAGACCTGCCCATGATTTCAGGCTCTCCACATTTTCCTGGCACACTTGAAATTCCATGTCTGTGAGGCCACCCCTGTCTCTTCCCATGGGATGGCACCACATCCCTCTGTAGCAGCCTATGGCTGTCACCTCTGTGCTCCCTGGGTCCTGGCTCCAGGCCTGCCTGTGACCTGGGGCTGGAGTCCTGAAGGTCAGGGGTGCTGTCTTGTTTCTTTAGCTGCCGGTGGATCCATACTGAGCTGGTCTAAATGCCTTACCCATCAACAAGTGATTGCTGAGTGAATGGCATTGACCACGATTGCTCCCAGAGGTCAGAAAAGGCAGAGCAGACAAATTAACAAATCATAATGAGTTGTCAGGGAGGTAAAGTAGTTTTCCTTATTTGCAGTGACATTGTTACTGAACTCAGGTTCAGCTGCTTGCTGCTCGTGAGCCCATGATCGAGAGACAAGTGTTGGTGGAAAGAAAAGTAGGTTTATTCAAAATGCCAGCATTCCGGAAAGATGGTGGACTGCTGTCTCAAAGGCCACCTTCCCTATCTCTGGAACAGTCAGGAGTTTTTATAAGTTCATGAGAAGAAGCAGAACAAAGGAAAGGGGGAGTTAGTCATGCGACTCCTTGGGGCTAACGTCCAGGAGAACATCTCCTGGGGTCCGGTTGGTTCTGCAATGGTTGTCTCAGACCTGGTCTTAGGGGTGATTCATATGTCATCTGATGGAAAATTGCAGTCCAGAACTGCTGCCTGGTTGCTGGCATCCAGGTGTCTGAGGGGTGACTCAGTGTCTTTCAAGTCACCATTCTGGTGATTAACAGATTAATGAGGTATGTGTGTAGCCTCAAGGAAACACAGTTATTGAATCAGATGGGGCGGGGCGGGGGGAGAAGAAATAATACACAGAAAAAGAAAGAGAAACTAAACTGTTAAATCTTGAAAAGTACACCATCACCCTTACAAAGTCACCAACTATTAGTTAAAAGTGCACATTCCAGTTTGGGGCTCGACAGGTCTGTGTTCATCTTGGCACTGCAGTTTACCAGCTGTGTGACGTTGGGTGGTGACTTCATTTTTTTGAGCCTCAGTTTCTCATCTGTAAAATGGGGTCAATAAACACAGCATAGCTTACTAGATAATATGAGCCAAGGACAGGAACTGACATGAGCATGCCCTCCATCAGAGATGGTCTGTGCCTTTTTTGTCTTGTCATCAGGATTTAGGGAAACCACAGGTTTCCCCACTTAAAAGATTAACTGCGGGTGAGGCGACCTTCACATGCCCACAGCCTGTCATTCCAAATCCAGGAGTAAAGCTAAAGAAAGCTCAAAGGCCCCTTTCTCTATCTAGTGTGGCCAGGAATCCTTAGAGGCGGTTGCCTGAATATGCTTTCTCCTAATGCTGATAATCTCTTTTCCTTGGAAACCCTGAGTTAGCATCCCGCCTTCCCCTGGGGAGGTGTCATTTGCAGGAATGGTTGGTTTGACAATAGACAAGCTAAGAAGGGCATCTCTAAATCCCGGTGCATGCAGTCTGGGTCCCTATCACTCAGGTCCCCAGGAGCTCCCTCTGATCCCCTAACCCAGATGGATGGCACCAGAGGAGTGAGAAAGAAATCTTTGAAGTAGAAGGCACGTGGACTAACGGCATAATTACTCCGCAGAACCATTTGCAAAGTAATTACGGACTATTGTAAGGATGCTCCAGCTTTCTCTATTTGTTTTTTTTAAAGTAATGAGGCTTTTCTTGGAGTGATTATCAGGAAAAAAAGGCAATAATATGTGTGTGCATTTCAAGAGAAGGCAAATACCCTCATGCGCCACAGAGTGCATCACTGGGTTCTCTGCCCTACTTGGAAGGTTTCTGTTATCAAAATGCAATTTTGAAAAATACTGACGGTAGAGTAATTTGCTGAGAAATGCATTTCTTCTAAGGATGGAAGGACGTTGAGGTCGCATTGTTAATGCAACGAAGCCCAAGGGCCTTAGAGGTGGAGAAGTTCTCCAGCAGCTCTCATCAGCACTTCATGCCTGGGCTTCCTTCTTGCCCCCGCCCGCCTCCTAGGACAGCTGTGGGGTCCGACCCTCCGCATGGAGCCGACACCCTGCTTTAACCCAACCCACTGCCTCTGTCTGAGAGGGGCTGAGGCAGCTAATTGAGATACATATTACAATATTAACTTTTTAAATATTATCACATTAGCTCTCCATTAGGATAAATGAGGTACGCAGGAAAACTGTAACAGAACATTAGTCTCCGCCTGCACTTAGCACGTTGATTATGTCCAGATGGGAGCCTCAAAGCTTGCCCTGGAGACAAATGGGAGGGAAAGGCTGAGGCCAACAGGGCTCTTTCTAATGGAAATTCAGTCTGAAGGTACAGGTGATGGTGGAGAAGGCAGCGTGGAGGAGCTGAGTCTTGAATTGAAAGGACTGGGTCCATCTAGGTCCTCCCTGAAGTTGGTCCTTGGATCCCAGAGGAAACTGAAGGAATTGTCCAGGCAGCCTGGCATGGCCAATAACAATTGTGAATAACTACCACTTGCTAAGCTTCTAGAAAAGACAAGCCCTTTATGTACATGCTAATTTAATCCTCATACCAGGGACAGAGAAACAGGGACCAGAGAAAGAAGGGGTTTGCCCAAGGTCTCTTAAAATCGAACTTCCCTTTGGGGAAGAACTTCAAGCCTATGCTTGGGTGACAAAAGCCTGGTGCCCTAGCGTCTTGCCCAGAGGTCTTGCTGAGCCTAGGGGCCTGGGAGGGTGCAGAGGTAGGCTACAAATTCCCAGCCAGGGTGTCTTAGTCTGGGCTGCTACAAAGCACCACAGGCTGGGTGACTAATAAACAACAGAAATCTATTTCACACAGCCCTGGAGCTGGAAGTCCAAGGTCAGAGTACCAGCATGGTTGGGTTAGGGCTGTTTTCAAGGTCTCAGATTTCTCCTTGCGTTTTCACATGGTGAAAGGGACAGGGAGCTCTGTGGGGTCTCTTTCATAAGAACTCTGATCCCATTTATGGAGGCTCCACCCTCACGACATAAGCACCCCCTGAAGGCCCCACTTCCTAATGCCTTCACATTGGGCATTAAGATTTCAGCATATCCCTTTTTTTGGGGACACTCACACATTCAGCACAGGGCTTTGTGGCTAGATGGCTCCCCAGCCCCAGACACAGACTCTCATCAGAGCAAGGCAGCCATTTCCTATGAACATAGAGGGTGCACATGGATGAAGCTGGGAGCCAATTCAGATCCTGTCACTGCTCGTGATGTTACCCTGAGTCACAGGTGATTCTACTAAAGGGGGGCAGCTACGCCAGTGTCTGATTTCTGGGTAGTGAGGTGACAGTGTCATAGCATATGAACTAAACATTTGTCACTGGCCTTACAGTGCCTGGGGTTTGACTTTACTTAGCTGAGAGATCTCATACAAGCTCACCTCTAAGACTCAATTGTAAAATGGGTATAGTAATCCCATCTCATAGGGTTTTGGGGATTAACGAGACCATCCAGATAATGCAGTAGGCATGGGGTCTATATATATACATTTTGCTCACAAACATCAGCTGCTCTTCTAAGTAAATTGAGAGTTGGGTGTCTGGAACAAGGCCCACCTGAGTTCAACTTTTGGCTCTTCTATTTACTGGTTGTGTGATCTTGGGCTAGTCCTTACTTCCCCAAGGCTCAGTTTCCCCATCATAAAATGGGGATAATAGGTGCAACTACTCCAGAGAATTCAGAAGATTAAGTCTGTTAATGCATTTAATGCACTCAGCATAGTGCAGGGCACATAGCATAGTTATTATTTCCCTCTGCATTCAGCTGCGAGTTTATCCATAGATAGAGGAGGTGCCTACCTTTTGGTGCTAAAACTGGAAGGAGTTTGCACCTGGTTAAGCCCAGCTTGACAGTGAGTAGTTTGAGGGTGGCAGGTAGAAGGGCATGGACGTATCCTCGATGGGCTGGGTTCCAAAGCTGGGGCCGTTTGTTGCCTGGCTCTGCCTCCTCAAGCCAGGAGTTAGAGGATCTTCTCTGAAGAGAGTGACAGCCTATTTTGGAGCATGGCTCCTCTGTGTGGGACTCCAACATCAGCCCCTTTAGGACAGAGTGGTTGCTTGGCTCATCTTTGTGTCACCCTCTCAGACCAAACCTTGGAACACTGTAACACCTCAGTGAATTGCTCTGAGTTGATCATAACACAGGAGATAAGCCAACTTCTTCTGGGAATAATGTATGTGTTGGAGGTTAGAGGCGTTGGAGTTTGAACTCAGTGCAGTGTACTCTAGAGAGATGCAGAACGTTTCAGAGGTGGAATGACCTGGGAGTATCTTAGGAGGTTGGCCTGGTGGCTGCAAGGTGAATTGACAGTGTGGGCCAGGGAGCAAGGGCTAGAAACAGCCACTGTCACTTGACACCTGGAGGCTGAGAGTGCGATCTGGCGCTGCGCACAGCCACCCTCAGCCTCTTATCTGATTCAAGCCTACTGGGAGATTATGTGGTCTGCCTTGTGTGGCCAAGTGGTGCTGTCACTTAACCATGACCTACAGATTAAGTCACCTATTGTGTCGAGTAATAAGTCATTCTCAGAGGCTTTTGTGCAAGCAAATACAATATTTATCTAGGTCCCAGAAAACCCGGGGACACCTTGGAAGCAGGAGATGGCTTTGAAGTGGAGTCAAATGAAATCCTTAAGCCTCTGTGTCTGTGAATCTGTTCACAAGTCATAGCCTGTCGATTTCAAGGGCAGGATGTTTTCACTGCAAAGCAACTTTCAGTGTGAAGCCTGGAACAGAGCCTGTCTGGAGCACACGCAGCTTATTCTCAGTCTTATTAGTTAGGGCATTGTGCACAGGGCAAAGGCAACATATAGAGGGAAAGTGACTGGCAGGCAGGGTACCAGGTCTGAGGACCTGCTCAGGCACAGTCCCACTGTGTGACTGTGAACAACATGGGGGAGCTGGCATCCACAGATAATGAACCCCTTGCTGGCGTTTCCTTTGACAGCTTATTTAACCTTAAACTTCCCTGGGAAACAGCTTATTGAGGAGGAAATCAAGGCTCAGAGAGGGGAATTCACTTGCCTGTGGCCACATTGTGTGATCTCTTTCAATGTAAACCTTGGTGCCTAGCCACTGGGGGAGCTGTCAACCCCTTCAGGGACTACCCTGCTGCAGACAGCCTCTGAGGCCAAAGTCACACCCTCCCAGGGATCCTCACCCAGTGATTGATCTATATGGGAATATAAAGAAAGGACATATCATCTCCATCCTACTCAGGAAAACTCTGAAAGGTCATTTCACTTCAGATGGTCAGCTAAGGTTCTCAATGGGCCTGATAGCAGCTAAACTTCTCCCCAGGCACTGGGCCTCCCTTCCTTTCCCTTCACAGGTTTGGAAGAGAGCCCCCCCTTAAAAATATCCTATACACCAAACTCTATCTCAGAGTCTGCT
Source organism: Aselliscus stoliczkanus (assembly GCA_033961575.1). Taxonomy (NCBI): domain Eukaryota; kingdom Metazoa; phylum Chordata; class Mammalia; order Chiroptera; family Hipposideridae; genus Aselliscus; species Aselliscus stoliczkanus. The sequence goes on along the minus strand of CM066728.1, from coordinate 15,054,904 downwards.
TCCTGGAAAATCTGATGTATGACAAGCAGCAAGAAAGTTCTGAAGCCTGGAGTCAGTCATTCCCTCTCTGGGCCCCGGTTGCTTCATCTTCAAAATGCAAATAATAGTGCACTAGATCAGAGGCTTTCAAAGTGTGGTCCATGGAACCCTGAGGGTGCCCGAGATGCTTTTAGGATGTTCATGAGGACAAAACTATTTTCACATTATTATTTATTTGCCATTGTCACAGAGTTGCACTGATGGTGCAAAAACAATGGTGCCTTGGCAATGGGATCAAACCACTAGTCTCATCACATTTTTTTACCCATGCACTCACAGTTTAAAAAAAAAAAAGCCAGTGGTATTTGATAAAGCAGTAAAAATTATTGATTTTCTTAACTCTCAACCCTTGACTACAGAACTTTCTACTATTCTGAGTGAACAGATGGGCAGTATACACACTGAAGTGCAGTGGTTGCCTCAAGAAAAAGCACCCGTGTGATTGTTCGAGTTGTAAGCTGAATTACCCACCTTTTTTCATGGAATACCATTTCTGTTTGGAAGTACAGTTGACAGAGAAGCCCTGGCACAAATTTCTTACAAATGTTACTTCGAGGATAACAATTGACAGTGTTTGTTACCAATGCTAAAATTCAAGCTTTTAAGTGGCTATTTGAATTTTGAGAAACTTGAATCTGCCACCATGAGCTTGACAGCTTCCCACAAGAATATGGCATTAATGTAAATTCATAGTTGGGTAATTATTCTTATTTTAAATAAAAATTTAAAATATTCTGAATGTAATTTCTAGTATGGTAAATATCTACAGATACAGGAGAACCTGAGGTCTGTATTAGTTTTCTATTGCCGTTGTAACAGATTACTACAAATTTAGTGGCTTAAAACAACACAAATTTATTATTTGATAGTTTTGCAGGATAGAAGTCTGACCTGGGTCTCAAGCCCTGGCCAGGGCTGAGTCTTTTTCTGGAGGCACTAGGGAGAAATCTGTTTCCTTGCTTTTTCCATTTTCTAGAGGCACCCACATACCTTGGTTCATGGCCCCTTCCTCCAAAGCCAGCAATTATGCATCTAGTCCATAGCCAGATATCTTTCTCTAACCCCAACTGGGAAAGGTTCTTTACTTTTAAGGATTCATGTGATTAGATTAACCCACAGAGACAATCCAGGGTAATCACCCCATTTCAAGATCCTTACCCTTAATAGCATTCGCTAATTCACTTTGCCATGTAAAGTAACATATTCAAAGGATCACGGGGGTGGGGGGAATGGGGGGGGTGGACATCTTTGAGGGGCCGTGATTCTGCCTACCACAGTCTACCCTCTGGCTCCCAAAGATTCACTTCTGTCCTGCATGCAAAATACATTCACCTCTGTCGATGAAAAATATACAGCCTAAGAGAAAATTTGAGCCAAACTGATGACAATTGCTGGGAAGCAACATCTCAACAGATTGAGAAAATGCTCCAGAAAATGGCCATTTTGCAACTTATTTTATACATTAGAATCAAAGGAGGAAGGTTACATGAAATCCATTGGTTGTAGATTAAGGGGGTGGGAGAAAGCAAAGAGGAGAAATCTCTGGGGTTGGATAAAAAGTAAACTGGAGAGACACACATTTCTTTTAAATTGGCGGGCACAGCATAATTAATAGCACTTTATAGCACATAGAGATAGTTTTTGGAGAACAAAATAATAATGAGGGATTTTGTAGTTTCCTGCTCTGGTGTGGTAGGTTGTGCCCCCTGGGGGTCCTGGAAAAAGAGATTAGTCTGATATTGTAACGGTATGTTATCTTAGATGCAAAAAGACAACAGACAGGCTAAGGTAAAGATTGACCTTTGTCAAGGAAGCTACAGGCCAAGGATGTGACTTCCCGCCATGGTCCACCTTTGTTAGAAATTTTTATGTTTATGCACTCCTCTGTGGTTATTTTCAGTCTTCTGAGCTTGTCAGGTTTAACGTGTGGCCCCTTTTCTGTTCACACCTCATCCAAGGTTCTCCCAAATCTTAACCCCTTACAGCATCAATTCAAAGTCTAAAATATTATCTAACCCTCATCAGCTCCCAAAGTCTCAAATTTCACCATCTAAATAATTTAAATCAGGTATAGGTGAGACTCTGGGTGTGAGCCATCCTGGGCTCAATTCCTCCCAATGAAAATAAGAAACAAGTTCTTTGCTTCCTAAATATGATGGTAAGAAATTCTGGTTCCAAAAGGGGGAAAATGGAAGGAAAAAAAAAAAATTACTGGTCCTAAACAACTTTGAAATCCAGCTGGGGCAAACTCTATTAGGTTTCAGCCCTTTTGAACCTTGAGAATAAACTTCTGTGGTTTGTGGTTCTGCCCTCCGGGCTAATGGCTCCATCATTATTCTGCCCACCACAGAGTCCCTAATAATTTTTAAGAATGCAGAGGAGTCCTAAAGCCAAAGTTTGAGAATTGCTACATTAGATCAGATAGATGTACTAGAAGCTGGCTGCCAGGAGGACTGTTGAGAAGGATCCTGAGGTTATCTGGAATCAGCAGGAAGAGTGCGTTGATCAACTAATAACATCTGCTGTGGCCCTGAAGGGGCCTAGTGGTATGTGTTTCATCCAGCTTTTTTCTAACTCTGTGCACATTCTCAGAATGATCTGAATGTTCTCAGAACATCCTGGAAGGACTAGGTAATGGCACAAGAAGTAGCACCACAGGCCCAGTGAGGACCAGTGACCCTTATAGGCAGAGCTGGCCCTGGGAAAAATAATGAGAGGATTATAATTTTTGCTATTATTCCAATTCTTTTTTCAGCAGTGTCTCTCCCACCCACACATTCAAGGTCTAGGCATGTTTTGTCATGCTCACTTAAATCTCATTTTATAAAAAGTTATGACAAACCTGTTTTTACTGAAGAGTATTTAGCTGGTCAGGCTAAATGTACTAGCTTTCCTGGGAGATTCAACTTTTATTGCAAGACAAAGTCTTTAGCCAATAAATTTTAAACTTTTTAAAACCAAGTGCTCTCTCTTTCATGAACATAAAATCTTAGACCTTCTGATATAGCCTCCTGGGAGCCATAATGTTGTCTGTACGAGGTCTGACAACTAAGTTTGTGAACTCATCCTAGAAAAAGTGCTGCATACCTCATTGCTGAATATCACTACAGTCACCTTTGAAGTACTCCCCTTGAGAAGCTATGCACAGATGCCAGCGCCTAGTCCACCCTTCAAAGCAATTTTGGAACTCTATTTGGAATGGCCATCAGAGCTCTTGTTGTATTACCCTTGATGTCTGAATGTCATCAAAATGTCTTCCTTTCAGTATTTCCTTTATCTTCAGGTAAAGAAAGAAGTCATTGGGGGCCAGATCAGGTGAGTAGGGAGGGTGTTCCAATACAGTTATTTGTTTACTGGCTAAGAACTCCCTGAGACAGTGCCATGTAAGCTGGTACATTGTTGTGATGCAAGAGCCATGAATTGTTAGCGAAAAGTTCAGGTCACCTAACTTTTTCACACAGCTTTTTCAGCACTCCCAAATAGTAAACTTGGTTAACTGTTTGTCCAGTTGGTACAAATTCATAATGAATAATCCCTCTGATATCAAAAAAGGTTAGCAACATTGTTGCAACAAGTTCGTGAACTTGTCAGATCTCGTATATTCCTACCACTCAAGAAGACTTTATTAAGCTTTATTTTCTGAAGTCTGTGTTGTGAAAACATTTTTGTGTTTTCTAAATATGAATTATAACATTTGATTATGCTGTTTCAACCCTCTCCCCACCTTTGCCTCAGCTCTGAAACCCCAAAGTGGCTTAAAAAAGTGAAAATTTCTCTCCCCACCCAACCCTCAGTTGAAGATCTTTGTCTCAAGCTGTTGCAGACTATTTTTTCCAAGATAACATCATAAAATCTCCCATTCTACAAATTCTTTTAACAATGTAACGATGTAACGACTCCTCTCACTGAGAGGTGAGGTCTATACCTCCTCCAATGGAATCTGGGTCACCAGAAACTATGGCATATGTGACTTCTGAAGCTAGGTCATAAAAAGCAATACCTTCCTGGTCCTGTTGAGACTTTCAGTCTTGGAGCCTAGCCACCAAGCAGCAAGGAAGCCCAGTCCACAAGGAGAGACCACGTGTAGGGTTCCAGCCAACAGTACCAGGTAAGGAACCCGCTGACAGCCAGCATCAAACACTGACAAATGAATGCACCTTCAGAGCCCCCACTGGATGAGGTTTATCAGCTGCCCCCGAGACATCATGGGGTAGAGGTGAATTGTCCCGAGTCCTGTCCAAATTGCAGGTCCACCAGCAAAATAAATGATTGTTATTGTTTTATGCCTCTACATTTTGGGGTGGGTTGTTATGTAGCAACAGTAACTTAAATAAAAGTTGAAACAGTGTAAGAGACTATGCCATTGGCAGGTTATGGGAGACACTTGTTCTGGAATAAGACTTGACCCCTCTGTCTGTTTCACTCCTGAATTCTGTGGTCCACTGCAGCTGGGGAGAGACAACCATGAGATTGGGCTTTCATTTTTTTGTCAACTTCCCAATTTTCCTTTCCCTGTGTCTGTTATTAATCATATTCACCTGAGTTTTTTTGTTTTTTTTTTGGGCTTTAGCCTCCTCATCTGCCAAAGGAGAAGTTGGACCAAATCTCTCAGCAGCTTTCCAGCTCTGACATCTCAGTTCCCTCTCTTCATTTTATTTTCTTATTTTCCTCATGTTTCTCCTCTTTTCAAATTTAACCATGAAAATTGTAAACTCAACAAACTCTCCATGTCTACAAGAGTGTCTAATCCACTTGGGGTAGATAAGCTGCAGGAATCACTTTTTCTGGATCTGTGAATTTGACAAGTGTGTTTGAACACCACCTGGTGTTTTGCCTGAATTTTCTCACATTTGGATGCCAGGACACTGCATTGCAAGGACAGCAACTATTTGTCCTCTTCATTCTTTCATGGTTTTCAACCTTCAAATGGAAATATTTATGAATCTTTAATTTTCTCAGGAAAATCAAGCTAAACAGATTATAGTTTTTCTTTTCTAAATCTGATAATAACAGATTCGTGTAGGTGGATTAACAAGTAGTGTAAGAGCTGTGTGCTAGGATTGCACACTGGATTGACAACTGACAGACTACCAAGGACAACTCAGGTGGGTTCAATTAGCTTGAGAAAAATTTGGAGAAAAAAGAGAGCATGCTGTGTCTCTCTATTCACACGAAGTTGCTTGATTGTTTTACCCCAAGGCAAGAATGGGTGGAATCACTAAACTGGAATATTCCTTCCAATTTCTAGACTGCATGAAGAAGAACCTTATGGATCCTGGTGACCTAGAGTGACATGATATTGAAAACTTGGGTTGTGAAAATGAGATAGGAAACATTATAGGTGGTCAGGAAATTGCCACAGTAGAGGGAACCAGGGCGGAAACCATAACAGAGCCAGGGAAATAATTTTATTAGCTGACAGATAGGTTTAAGTCACAGGACCCACCAGAGTGACAAGCCCAGGTGAGGGAGGAGGAAAAGCTTTTTCCCAAGCCTCTAACAAAAAGTCAGGGATCCCCACGAAGAATGCATATCTTCAAAGAAGTTAGTTAGCATACCTTCAAAACATAGGCCTGGCCCCCAAAGGCACCAGCCAACCTCTCACCTCACATATACAAAAGGTATAAAAACTAGTGGGCACCCCAGACAGGACCTCCTTTCATTTTAAGAGCTGATACTTTCTGCTCTAATAAACTGCCCTCTGTTGCAAACTTGACCTCTCTGGTCTGTGTCTCCATTCTTTGGTGCTGAGAAGACTACGATCCCGGTGGGAACACACACACACACACACACACACACACACACACACACACACATGCACACACATCAAAAAATCCTGCTTCAAAATCACCTACCTTCAAGCTGCTGGGCACTTGGAGAAGGAGTTGGAGGGTTGGAGATTAGCCAAAAGCTCAGCAGCCATAAAGATGGGTTGAGTAGAAAATTACAGGGTATTTAAAATACATTTTAGTTTTGCACATTGTGTACAAGCTGCCCCTGTTTTATTTTTGATATCTAAATATTTATGAAATTTTATTTTTTTATTTTTATTTTTAAAGTTATTTATTTTTAATTAGTTTCAGGTGTACAACACAGTGCAATAGTTATACTTTTTACCCCTCAAAGTGACAACCCCCCCCAATTCGCCACCGCACTCCTCCCCCCATATCATATATGTCTATTACACTTCCTCTGACTCCCTTCCACAGTATAATCCACATCCCGTGACTATCTATATATATTCAATTACAGTTGGTATACAACCTCTGCTTCAGGTGTACAGTGCAGTGATCAAGCCTCTACTCAATCCATGAAATGGTCTCCCCAACAAGACATGTGACCATCTGACACCCCACAAAATATTTACAACATTATTAATTATATTCCCCAAACTGTCTTTCATATCCCTGTGGCAATATTGTAGTTGCCTATTTTTGCTGTCTAATCCCTTCCCCTTCTCCCTCATCCTCACCCCCCTCCCAACTAGCAACCTTGTTTTTCCTCTGTATCTATGAGACAGTTTCTGTTTACATTGCTCATTCATTCAGTTTTTTAGATTCCACATATAAGTGAGATCATATGGTATTTGTCTTTCTCTGACTGACTTGTTTCACTTAACATAATAGTCTCTAGGTCCATCCATATCATTGCAAATGGTACGATTTCATTCTTCTTTATAGCGGAGCAATACTCCATTGTATAAATGTACCACAGTTTCTTAATCCAGTTGTCTACCAATGAGCATTTCGGTTGTTTCCAAGTCTTGGCTATTGTAAATAGCGCTGCAATGAACATAGGGGTGCATATATTTTTTTGAATCAGTGTCTTGGGTTTTTCGGGATAAATACCTAGGAGTGGAATTGCTGGGTCAAAAGGTAGTTCCATTTCCAGTTTTTTGAGATACCTCCATACTGACTTCCATAGTGGCTGCATCAATCTGCAATCCCACCAACAGTGCAGCAGGGTCCCCTTTTCCCCACAACCCCGCCAGCACTTGTTGTTTGTTGATTTATTGATGATAGCCATTCTGACTGGAGTGAGGTGGTATCTCATTGTGGTTTTTATTTGCAGTTCCCTAATGACCAGTGAGGTTGAACATTTTTTCATATGCCTGTTGGCCTTCTGTATGTCCTCTTTAGAGAAATGTCTCTTCATATCTTCTGCCCATTTTCTAATTGAGTTGTTTGTTTTTTTGGTGTTGACTTGCATGAGTGTTTTATAAATTTTGGATATTAACCCCTTATCAGATATATCGTTGGTGAATATATTCTCCCAATCAGTAGGCTTCCTTTTTGTTTTATGGATGGTTTCCTTTGTTGTGAAAAAACTTTTAAGTCTGATATAATCCCATATGTTCATTTTTTCTTTTACTTCCCTTGCCCGCAGGGATGTATCAGTAAAAATATTGCTCCGGGTAATGTCTGCAAATGTATTCCCTATATTTTCTTTTAGGAGTTTTATGGTTTCAGATCTTACATTTAAGTCTTTAATCCATTTTGAATTTGTTCTTGTATATGGCGTAAGGAGGTGGTCCAGTTTCCTTTTTTTGCATGTGTCAGTTCAATTTTCACAGCACCATTTATTGAATAGACTATCTTTACTCCAATGTAAATTCTTGCTTCCCTTGTCATAGATTAACTGTCTGTAAATGTCTGGATTTATTTCTTGGCTCTCTGTTCTGTTCCACTGATCGATGTGCCTGTTTTTATGCCAATACCATACTGTTTTGATTACTGTAGCCTTGTAGTATGTTTTGATGTCTGGTAGCATGATCCCCCCGACTTTGTTCTTATTTCTCAGGAGCCGAGGCTATTCGGGGTCTTTTATGGTTCCATATAAATTTTAGAATTATATTTTCTATTTCTGTGAAAAATGTCCTTGGTAGTTTGATAGAAATTGCATTGAATCTATATATTGCTTTAGGCAGTATGGACATTTTAACTATATTAATTCTTCCTATCCATGAGCATGGTAGATGTTTCCATTTATTTGTATCTTCTTTGATTTCTTTCTTCAGTGTCATATAATTTTCTGAGTACAGATCTTTTACTTCTTTGGTTAAATTTATTCCTAGGTATTTTATAGTTCTTGAAGCAATTGTAAATGGGACAGTTTTCGTAATTTCTCCTTCCGTTAGTTTATTATTGGTATATGCAAATGCCACTGATTTCTGAACATTGATTTTATATCCTGCTACTTTACTGAATTCGTCTATCAGTTCCAATAGTTTTTTGATGGAGTCTTTGGGGTTCTCTATATACAGTATCATGTCATCTGCATATAATGACAATTTTACTTCTTCCTTGCCAATTTGGATGCCTTTTATTTCTTTTTATTGTCTGATTGCTGTGGCTAGAACTTCCAGAACTATGTTGAATAAAAGAGGAGAAAGTGGACATCTTTGTCTTGTTCCTGATCTTAAGGGGAATGGTTTTAGCTTTTCTCCATTGAGTATGATGTTAGCTGTAGGTTTATCATATATAGTCTTTATTATGTTGAGATATGATCCCTGTATTCCCACTTTGCTAAGGGTTTTTAACATAAATGGCTGTTGGATTTTGTCAAATGCTTTTTCTGCATCTATTGATATGACCATATGATTTTTATTCTTCATTTTGTTGATGTGGTGTATTACATTAATTGATTTACGGATGTTGAACCAGCCTTGCATACTAGGGATGAAACCCACTTGATCATGATGTATGATCTTCTTAATATATTGCTGAATTCTGTTTGCTAATATTTTATTGAGAATTTTTGCATCTATATTCATCAGGGAGATTGACCTGTAGTTTTCCTTTTTTTGTGCTGTCTTTATCTGGTTTTGGAATCAGGGTGGTGCCTTCCCTCCTTCTGGATTTTTTGGAATAGTTTGAGAAGAATAGGTGATAGTTCTTTTTTGAATGTTTGATAAAATTCACTTGTGAAGCCGTCTGGTCCAGGGCTTTTGTTTTTTGGGAGCTTGTCAATTACTGATTCAATTTCCTTGGTAGTAATCAGGGGATTTAGATTTTCTGTATCTTCTTGCGTTAGCTTTGGAAGGTTGTACGCTTCTAGATAATTTTCCATTTCTTCCAGATTGTCAGATTTGTTGGCATATAGTTGCTCATACTAATTTCTTAGCATTTTTTGTATTTCTGTGATGCCTGTAGTCATTTCCCCTCTTTCGTTCCTGATTTTACTAATTTGAGTCCTCTCTCTCTTTTTTTTTTTTGATGAGCCTGGCTAGAGGTTTGTCAATTTTGTTTATCTTCTCAAAAAATCAGCTCTTGGTTTCATTGATCTTTTGTATTGTTTTTCTGTTCTCTATATTGTTTATTTCCGCTCTGGTTTTTATTATCTCCTTTCTTGTACTCCCCTTGGGCTTCTTTTGCTGTTCTTTTTCCAGTTCCCTTAGGTGTAAGGATAACCTGTTGTTGATTTGAGATTTTTCTTCCTTCGTTAGGTAAGCCTGCACTGCTATAAACTTCCTTCTTAGGACTGCTTTCGCAGCATCCCAGAAATTTTGGATCGTGGTGTTTTCATTTTCGTTTATCTCGAGGTATCTTTTGATTTCCTCCTTGATCTCATTTGTGACCCACTCACTATTTAGTAGCATGTTATTTAGCCTCCATTTATTTGTCAGCTTCCCGTATCTTCTTATAATTGGTTTCTAGCTTCATAGCATTGTGGTCAGAGAATACACTTGAAATGATTTCAATCTTCTTAAATTTATTGAGACTTGTTTTGTGGCCTAACATGTGGTCTGTCTTAGAAAATGTTCCATGTGCACTTGAAAAGAATGTATATTCTGTAGCTTTGGGGTGAAATGCTCTGAATATATCAGTTAAATCCAGCTGGTCTAATGTGTCATTTAAGGTCGCTGTTTCCGCATTAATTTTCTGTCTGGAAGATCTGTCCATTGGTGACAGCGGGGTGTTGAAGTCCCCTACTATGATAGTGTTACTGTTGATCTCTGTCTTTATGTCTGACAATATCTGTTTTATATATTTAGGAGCTCCTATGTTAGGTGCATAGATGTTTACTAGAGTTATGTCCTCTTGTTGGATCGATCCCTTCATTATTATGAAGTGCCCTTCTTTGTCCTTTGTTATATTCTTCAATTTCAAGTCCATTTTATCTGATATAAGTATCGCTACTCCAGCTTTTTTCTCAGTACCATTTGCATGAAATATTTTACTCCATCCTTTTACTATCAGCCTGAATGAGTCTTTTGATCTGAGGTGAGTCTCTTGTATACAGCATATGCTGGGGTCTTGCTTTCTTATCCATTCAGCCACCCTATGTCTTTTTATTGGAGCATTTAATCTATTTGCATTTAATGTGATTATTGATAGGTACGTATTTATTGCCATTTTGCTTTTTATATTTGTAGTCTTTCTTAGTTAGGTTGTTTTTCTCTTCTACTTAAAGAAGCCCTTTTAACTTTTCCTGCAAAGCTGGATTGGTGGTAATGAATTCCCTTAAGCTATTGTTTTCTGGAAAGCTCTTTATCTCTCCTTCAATTTTAAATGATAACCTTGCTGGATACAGCAATCTGGGTTGTAGGCCTTTATTTTTCATCACTTTGAAAACCTCCTGCCACTTCCTTCTGGCCTGCAGAGTTTCCGTAGAAAAGTCAGCTGATAATCTTATGGGGGTACCCTTGTAAGTAACTTGCTGCCTTTCCCTTGCTGCTTTAAGGATTCTGTCTTTGTCCTTAACCCTTGCCATTTTCACCATAATGTGTCTTGGTGTGGGCCTTTTTGGGATCATCCTGGTTGGAACTCTCTGCACTTCTTGGGCTTGTATTTCAATGTCCTTTGCCAGGTTAGGGAAGTTTTCAGACATTATTACTTCAAATATGTTCTCAATCCCTTGCTCCCTCTCTTCTCCTTCTGGTATTCCAGTGATCTGTAAGTTATTGCATTTGATGTTGTCTCCCAGCTCTCTTAAACTATTTTCAATGTTTTTCATTCTTTTTTCTTTCTGTTGTTTTGCTTGGGTGAACCCTGCTATCTTGTCTTCTAAGTCACTGATTCGATTTTCTGTTTCATCCAATCCGCTAGTCATTCCATCAAGTTTGTTATTTAATTCAGTAATTGTGTTCTTAAGTTCTAGCTGGTTGCTTTTCATGAGTTCTCTATTCTTCTTTATATTTTCATTAATTTCCTTGAACATTCTAATAATCAGTGTTCTGGACTCTGTCTCCGATAGGTTGTTTACTTCTATCTCTAATTCCACTGATTCAGGAAGGTTCTTCTGTTCTTTTATTTGTGTTATGTTTCTTTGTCTCCCCATTCTGGCTTACTCTTTGTGTTTGCTTCAATATAAGAGATAGATCCCCCAGGTTTCTCAGTCTTTTCTGGGTAAACTTATATGGTGTGTGTCCTTTATATTTGAATTACTCAGTCTCCCTATTCTCCTGTGTGTGTATTTATCTGAGGTGTTCCTTGTGTTGTGTGTCCTCACCTGTTGAAGTTTTAGTTTTGATTACTTTTGGCTTGTCAGTAGGTGGGATTGACTCCCAGACTGATTAGCTGTGAGGATCAGCAGTGTCCGCAGTTTATGAGCTGCTGTGAGAGGATTGACCCCTCTGATGATATTTGGACCCTTTGGGCCCTAGTATCTGTAGCAACTTCCTTTTGGGTGTGACTCTTGTATGTCAAACCTGAAATGCTCTGGTTTTATCTAAAGTTGGCTCCGGGTATGATGATTCTTGTGTCTGTTTGTTTGGATGCAGTGCTGCAGAGTGATTTTAGAGCATAACAGATCAACAAGAACAACCTCTGCAGGCACCAAGGAAACCAAATGCTCGCACATGTAAAAAAAAACAACCATCAATCTATAGTCAACTTGTACAGAAATATCAAACATACAAAAGAAGAAAACAAACAGAAACAAAACAATAACCACACACACAATAATAACAGAAGAGGAAACAGAATAGAATATAATATCATAAAATAAAAAATTGAATAAACACGAGAAACTGAATAACTATACCAAAAATATAAAAAATTAAAAATTAAAAATAAAAAGTAAAAATAAAAATAAAAAAATAAAATTTGCAGAAAAAAGGAAAGGAGGAAATGTATAGCAGTGAGAAGAATGAATAAAATAAGGGAGAAAGTGAGGGTGGGGAAAAAAGAAAAAGAAAGAAAAAGAAAAAGAAAAAAATATATATATTTGTCTACACACCCATATATATGGACATATATTCGCCTATATACACCTATATATATGCCTATATTAAAAACTACAAAATGATAAAAATGAAATAGAAATAAAAACCAAAAACAACCAAGATAAGCAACCAATAAAGGGAAAACAAAGCAAAACAAAACAAAACAAAACAAAAATACCCATGCTAGTCTTGGCTAAAGTCCACCAAGCTCACTTCAGTTTATCCTCTGCTGTACAAGAATTCCTGTGCATCTTATGGGAACAGAGTAGGCCACCTGATGCCTAGCATGATCCTGGCACTGCAGGTTTGCTATACTTGAGTGTGGTTGTGACGTGTGATTGGTGATTTTTACAAAGTCACTGCCATTTTGCTTTCACCTGTCCCAAGGCAGGCTGCACCACCAAAGGCTCAATGAGTGTCTTTGGGCACCTTTTCCATTGACAGCTGTGGAGAATTTAAAGAATTCCTCACTACCAAAAACCAGCTGCTAAGAATCTGTTAATTAGTGCCTCAGAAGCTGAACCTGCCCTGCCTTCCAAGCCTTGCATAAAGGTGGGGGTGGGGTAGGTAGTCTCACTCTGCAGCCTTTACTGGGGCGGAAATTCTCAACCCCTTGAACGTAGGAATAACTCTGTAGTCTGCCCCTACTGCTCCATTCAGGAGTCAGTTTAAGACTCTGTCTTAGCGGGGACCAAAGTTTGTGGGAGTGGGTGGGTTATTAGTTTTTTTTTTTTTTTTGCTTTCTGTTCAAGAGTAGAAAAAGGAAAAAGAAAAAAAAAAGACACAGTTCCAACACTGTTTTGAGCTAAGGCCCTTGCCTCATACGCTCCAGTGGAGTTCCTGCTGCTTTCCCAAAGGGTCTGCCGGGATTTAGGGGACTGTGCGCACCCTGCCGCACAGCTCAGATCCCCGCTCCGTCTTTCAGGGACCTGTGTCTCCACTCGGTGCGCGCTGCGTCTCGGTGCCCGAGTACTCTTTTTTCCCCTCCTCCCAGGTTTCAGGCTTCTGCCTTGGAGCCGGCGCCCGCCCGCGAGGTTCTCCTGCTGCGCTTCTGGAGGGACTGCCACCGGGGTTTAGGGGACTGCGTGCACACTGCGGCGCGGCTCAGATCCCCGCTCAGTCTCTCCTGGACCTGTGACTCCGGCTGGCGTGCGCTGCGTCTCCGTGCCCGAGTACTCCTTTTACCCCTGCTCGTGGGGTTTCAGGCTTCTGCCTCAGAGCCTGCGCTCCACGGGACCCGGTGGGCACAGAGACTGATCCTGAACCGGGAGGGTGCAGGGATTGATCTTGCCCTGTCGCTGCAGGGCTCTGCACCCTGCTTCCTGGGGACCCGGCGAGCCGTGGGTGCAGCTCGTACCTCTGCACAGTCGTCTCCTCTCTCTCCTCCCGCACCTGCCCGGCCTGAGGCTTCTGCCTCAGAGTGCAAACCAATGTGCTCTTGCTGTACTCTAGGTGGGCTGCAAGCCGCAGGGAGCGACCTGGGGGAACACTCACCGTGACTCAGCAGCCGCGGGTGCGGGCTGCACCTCACGCGTCTCGCCGCCTTCTTCCCCTACTCGCCCGGCCTGCCCACCTTCCAGCAATCGCCGTGTGAAACTCTTAGTAGCTCTGTGTGATCTGAAATTTTTATTAATAAATATTTTATTAATAAATAAATAATTTTTCTTCTGATAGTGGTTATTTGGGAGAGCAAATGATCTTTTCCTTTGAAACATATATATATATATTTTATACACACATCTGTATCTTTGCTATAGAAGAATCATAATAAATAGATAATTACAAAAATTGATACAACACGAGGAAGATATATTCTGGAATGTAATATAATCTGTGAAGGAAAGGTATATTAGAAGGTTGTTACATACGTTCTTGAGCACTTGGGGACCTTCAGCATGATGCTAATTAAAGTGAATCTATACTTTTCTTCATTGGAAAATTGAACCCATTTTTGCTTATTATCATAACTAATATGTTGGGCTTCACTTTTATCATAGTACTTCATGCCTTTACTCATTCACATTTTGTTACTCTGCCTTATGGACCATGCTTTATTTGCTTTGATTTTTCGCTTGTGATAGTTGATAGTATGAAGTCAATATTTACTTTTACTAAGTGGTTAACTTTACATTTTTCAAAAACTTCTTTGCTTGTATATTTCCTCTAATAAATAAAAGCAAGAATGATATAAAAACTTTTGACTCCTCTTTGTGAAATGAGGAATTCATGATGTGTTTTAGCTCTCCCAGTCAACTTTGCAGGCCATGTCAGTATCGTCTGGGTTACACTGTAGGACATGTATTTATTCATATTGTCATTAAAAAAAAATAATGTATTGGGCCGGCCAAGCAGCGCATTGGTTAAGAGCTGGTTTTGGGATGCCAGCAGCACTGGTTCGTATCCCACATATGAGGACCAGTGACGCTGCCCTCTACAGCTAACAACAGCTCCACCTGGAGCTGGGCTGTGCAAGCCCCGGCAACAATGTAGGCTGCAGCCCCTGCTTCAGTGGGCTGCCTTATAAGCTACAGTGAGTGGCCGGTAGTCAGCGTAAGCAGCTGGCAGCCAGTGTGAGCTGCCAATAGCCGCGGTGAGCGACCATCCAGAGGCCGGCGACCGATCTGCCTCATCCAGGAAGAACGGAATGATGATACCAACATGGGTCAGTGAAGCAACGTCCCCCGCAACTAGACTGAAGAACAAAAAGACAGCAACTTGTCTGTTCCACTTCCCCGAATCCCCAACGCTGTGCCTCTCCCCCAATTCCCCAATAAAATCTTAAAACACACAAAAAAATGTATTAACCTGTATTTCAGGAATCCTTGTAGATTTGGATATTCATTTAATTGCTATATTTATGTCAATTATTTAAACAATCTCTGGTTAACGGTGGCAATGCTTCATGTTATAACTTTTTAATCTGGGGTTCTTACTTTTGAGTCACCTGCTAGGTTTATGGATCAGAACTTTAGTTAAGGTTTTCAGGAGGAGTGCATCAGTAACAAAGTTTCAACGGCATTACCAAACTCAGACTATCTTTCTTTGCGTTTGCACATCAACAGCATCCGGGCTAGCCAAAGAAATCTTGGGTCACAGAATTCCCTCTTAACACTCTATAGACATTGCTTTTTTTTTTTAATGTTTATGTTGGTAGAATCTGGGAGTCAGCTGAATTTTGGTTGTTTTGTTAAGTGACCTGTCATTATATTTTATTTTTTGCTTAGTTTAGTGGCATTTTTCCTCTAAGCTCAGTGTTGGAAAAAAAAAATGTCAGTAAAATGTGTCTAATTTGTCTCTTTTTCATAACTTTACTTAAAACAGTGAGTCCTTTTGATTTGCATGCTCAGCTGTTTTTTTCAAGCACAGGAAAACTGTCTCCCATTGAATCATTGATTTTTGCTTTCTCTCAACATATTCTGGTTTCATCTTTAAGACTATTACTAATCAGAGATTAGATATTGGATTTGTAGCCTACATGTGTATTGTGTTCTCTTTTATTATATTTATCTCTTTGTGCTTCCTCTTACCCCCCTCAATCTTACTGAATTTACCTAGTTAACCATCTCTACTGGTAATCTATTTTTTCCCATTGTTGATTTTTTTTTTAAAGATTTTTTTTGGAATCGGGGAAGGGGAACAGATAAGTTGCTGTCCTTTGGTTCTTCAGACTAGTTGTGGAGGACGTTGCTTCACTGGCCCATGTTGGTATTATGATCATTGCTCTCTTCCTGGCTGAGGCAGTTGGTCACCGGCCATTGGACAGCAGCTCACGGCAGCTTACGGTGGCTCACAGCAGCTCCTGGCAGCCCACGGCAGCGCACTGCAGCCCACACCATCGCCGGCCACTCATGGCAGCCCAGCTTTAGGTTGAGCTGTTGTTCACCATCTTAGCTGTAGAGAGCGCAGCATCACTGGCCCATGTGAGAACTGAACTGGGGCCCTGCTGCTCAGAGCTCACAATCCCAAGCCAACTCTTGACCAACTGAGCTACTCGGCTGGCCTCCCATTGTTAATTTTTGTTTGTTAGTGCCTCCAATGTCTCCAATGGGATTTTAATTCTGTTACTGTTTTTTGCTTCCATGCACTCTTCTTAACTCTGCCAGTTTCTTTTTTATCTGAGCCTCCATTTCTGATTTTCCATTTTGTTGTTCAAAACTTGCTTTATGAAATTCCTTTTCTTAATTAAAAAAAAAATCTAAGAACATAAAACAGATGAATTCTAAACAGTTCTTCTGTTTGCTGTAATCAAGTGATTTCCAAGATAAACTTTACCTCTGCACACCAGGGCAAAGTTTTCATGTATATTATACAATCTTTAAATAGATTCAATTTTAAATTTCTCACACACACACACACACACACACACACACACACACACACACACAAGAGGTCTGACAATTAAGTTCGAGAACTTGTTGCAATGATGCTACTTAACTTTTCTGTTATCAGAGGGATTATTTATTATGGATTTGTACCAACTGGACAAACAGTTAACCAAGTTTACTATTTGGAAGTGCTGAAAAGGCTGCATGAAAAAGTTATAGAAAAACGACCTGAACTTTTCTCCAACAATTATGGCTCTTGAATCACAACAATGCACCAGCTCACAGGGCACTGTGTGGAAGGAAGTTTTTAGTCAGGAAACAAATAACTGTATTGGAGCACCCTCCCTACTCACCTGATTTGGGCCCCAATGACTTCTTCCTTTACCTGAAGATAAAGGAAATATTGAAAGGAAGACATTTTGATGACATTCAGGACATCAAGGGCAATAGGATGACAGCTCTGATGGCCATTCCAGAAAAAGAGTTCTAAAATTGCTTTGATGGGTGGACTAAGCATTTACATCTGTGCATAGCTTCTCAAGGGGAGTTCTTTGAAGGTGGCCATAGTGATATTTAGCAATGAGGTATGTAGCACTTTTTTCGGATGAGTTCACAAACTTAATTGTCAGACCGTGTGTGTGTGTGTGTGTGTGTGTGTGTGTGTGTGTGTGTGTGTGTATCCTTGAGCAAAGAGAGTTTTTTTCCAGGTCAGTGTTTGCTAGCTGATAGGTTCCATATATTCTCTTTCATCCCCTTCATAGGGTGCCTGCATTCTGCCAGAATTCTATTTCTAGATCTCAGGCTGGAGGTAAATTGATGTACACCGCCCTTAGCCACATTTCTGGTGAGTGGCAAGCATTTATATAGGGCAGCTCTTCACAACTACAATAATTTCTTCTTGCTCTCATCATCTGGTCCCTTAAGTGAGAGAAAGTGATTATATTTCCAGATAATTGAAAGGCAATAGTTCTTTCACTACAAGTAACCTATGAAAATTTAGTCCACAGAATCTGTTACTTCCAGTTCACATTCATGAAATAAATTTCCATAGATATGGATATGTCTCATTTGTTTGGCCATGTTGTGTTTTGGGGAGTTTTCTGTGTAAAACAGCATTTCCCAAACAGTATTTCATGGAAGGGGATAGAAATTCTAAGGGAGGATAATAGAAGAGATAATTCAGTTAACTAACTAACTAGTTAATAATGAAAAAGGGTTAAATGGTAAAAAATATTTGGAAATATATTAATTCATCAAAGCTAAATGGGCCTTGTTACTGCAGTAAGTCATTGTGAGCCCTTTTGGGTGAAGTGGAGAAACCAATGTTGTGAAAGGGAAACTTATCTCCAAGTTATCCCCAAGCCCTCCACGGAGGGCTCACATTACTCAGGCTGACAGTACAGTGGGCTCCAAAAGTGCTTTGACCTGGGCTGAAAAACTCCTAGCCTTTGTCTCCCATCTCTACTTCTTACTGGGCATCTGTTTCATTCTTCCCCTTCCTCCCTAACATCCTAGCCTCCTTCAACTGTCTAGTCATCATGGTAGAAAATGTAGTGATTACAGATTTCAGAGCTTTATTTCTTATTGCTTCAATCACTAGAATCCTACAGAATAAAAGTGGCTTACCTTGAATCAACTGTTCATCCTTGGACCAGTCAAATGTGGCTAGCAGGTGGGGTCTGGGAAGGCGACTGTGATTGGCCAACCTTAGGTCAGGTGTTTACTCTTGAACCAATCAACTACAGCCAAGGGTGTAGCTGGTCACATTGAACAAAATGGCTGCTCTGTGAGTAGCTATGTAAAAGGAAGAAGTGGGGGAGGGCACTTTTCAGAAGAGCCAAGGAGACTGGGGAGACAAAAAATAGTGTCCATTATACAGAGCAATGGTGATATGGATTTCCAAAAAGGAGCACATTATATGCAGTTTTTCTCCGGGTATATTTGACCACAGGTATTTATTTTTGGCGAGCATCTTGGGGATTAGTGTTGTGAGAAATACCTCCTGGAGGTGATGTTCTAAAGGACACACAGAGAGAGGCGGGGAAGGTAGTGGGGGTGGGTATATGGACATGGCAGAGCTCTGGCTAGTGGAGGGAGCAGATCTTACACGAGAGAGGGGCTCGCTGCCTTAGTTTCTGGCTGGTGGCTTAGGCTCTGGGTCTCTAAAGTAGGGGTTCACAGTGGTGGTGGTGGTGGTAGTAGGGGTAGAACTTTTTGCCACCTCTCTTTTGCCTTGCCATATTGTTATTATGGAGACCAAGCCCGGAAGGACCTACTTGTGTTTCCAAAATTCCAGGTTCCTTAGCAGGTCTCCTTTTTCCATTTGAAGACAAGATTCCAGGACCTTCCTTCCCATAGAAGGACCCACACGTCTGGTCACAGCTCTTGGCTATGAATTATGCCTTTCTCTGGCCCGATAAATAGTTGAAACAATTTATAATAATCAGATTTACCATGCAGATCTATGCCTGTTATTTGTTAATGATGAGATTTGTTGCAATAAAATTGATCTGCTCCAGTGTCGTTTTTAATAAGGCAAGTAGATAGCACAACTCTAATGTGCTTTGTGTGACTTAAGTCAGGGACTTCAGCTGAATTGTAGTTAGTTGGTGTCTGTGTTCAGATCGTGGAAAAACAGGCTTCCTTCTACTTTCAGCAAAGTCCTTAATGGCAAAGTCGATGCTTTGAAAGAGCTTAGGGTGGCTCTTTGAGGGGAGATAACCAGGAAACCCATAGACCAGGGATTTTCAAGTTCTTTTCAATTATACACTTTCTCTGGCTCAAGTCTCCCCAGAAGACTCGAAAAGCTAAGCTATTCTGGTTAAAGCATTCGGTGGAATTCAGCTTGCACTCTGCCACCGACATGGCCCTGGGCAGGGCTCCTAAGAAGTCCCCTGAATTCTGCCAAGGACAGTTTGAGAGCCACTGCTAATTATAAGAGGCCTCAGGTCAGGGCCTGGCTCAGGTTGTGCTCAGAATATGCTCTGTCAAAAGGAGCTTCCTTTTCCCACTAAATTCCTTCAATCAGAACCTTGACGGCATTTTATGGTTTCTCGTTGGAACTCCTTTACCTGTG
Organism: Aselliscus stoliczkanus; assembly: GCA_033961575.1. Classification (NCBI taxonomy): domain Eukaryota; kingdom Metazoa; phylum Chordata; class Mammalia; order Chiroptera; family Hipposideridae; genus Aselliscus; species Aselliscus stoliczkanus. The sequence continues at coordinate 15,035,298 of CM066728.1, read as the reverse complement.
TCTTATAATAACAAAGATACATGATTTACCTCCTTATATCTGCTTACTAATCTATAATATATTCCAAGAAAGGATTCATTAATTCCTCAGGTCAGCATCTACAGTTTCAAGATTATTTCTTAAGTGTGTGTGTGTGTGTGTGTGTGTGTGTGTGTGTGTGTGTGAGAGAGAGAGAGAGAGAGAGAGAGAGAGAGAGAGAGAGAGAGAGAAAGAGAGAGAGAGAGACAGACTGCACATGTGTACACGCTTTAGATTGTTTGAATCAGATCCAATCAAAGCCACCCATTACATTTTTATTTTAATCTACAGTTTCTCCCACCTTCTTTTTGTTTTTCTTGCAATTTATTTGCTGAAGAAAATGGATCATCCATGCTATATAATTTCTCACATTGTGTTTTTTTGCAGTTTGCGTAATATATCATAACACATTTAAACAGAATTTAACAAGAATTTCCAACAGAGATACACATTAATTTCCCTACAGCATACTACCCAGACTCCTGGATCTGTGGCATTGGGCCGCTTTATCAGTGTGTTCTCCAACTGGGCTCACACTCTTCTCTGCCCGAGGGTCCTTTACTTTAGCTAGGCCAGCCTGCTGGTCACCTGGAATAGCACTATCTCCTTCACAAAAATCATAAACTGTTAAGGCACAAAGAACCTAGACCAGTATCATATCCTTGACTGCCACCCAACTGGAGTGTCTTTCCTTTCACCGCCTCTCACCCATATTCATCACCTTTAAGACCAGACTCAGACACATGTGAGAACTCAGAATGAGAGTAGGAAGAAAGCATGGACTTTGTAGCTGGACATATTGGAGTTAGACTCTTGGGTTGGCACTTCCCCAAGGTCTTCTGATCTCATGTGAGCTATTTAACCTTTCAGAGCCTCAGTGTTTTCTTCTGCATAATGGGTATATTACAAGGACTGAATCAGACAAAATGAAGCAGAACAAAGCATTCTTCCAGTTCTTAGGCCAAAACCATTAGAGTGTTACAGGAAAAGAGGGTCGTTGGTTTCCCACAGGAAAGAATTCAAGTGTGAGGCAGGAAATAAAGCAAGGTAGCTTATTGAATAAAGATCTACTCCCTAGTTAGAGCAGAGGTTGCTGTCGAGTGAGAGACAGCCCCATCCTCCCTGTGGCTATGGTTTTTATTAGTTAAACTTTTTGTTATAGAAATAAGAGGGAGGAATATTCCTATTGGTTCCTGGAAGGGGTGGGTGTTTCTGGGAATTGGGGCTACATCTCTTTTTTGTTCTTTTTTTTTTTTTTAAACATTTTATTGGGGAATTGGGGGAGGGGAACAGCGTTGGGGATTCGGGGAAGGGAAACAGACAAGTTGCTGTCTTTTTGTTCTTCAGTTTAGTTGTGGAGGACGTCACTTCACTGGCCCATGTTGGTATCATCATTGCGTTTTTCCCGGATGAGGCAGAACGGTCGCTGGCCTTTGGATGGTCGCTTACTGCAGCTATTGGCAGCTCACGCTGGCTACCGGCCACTCACTGTAGCCTATGGCAGCCCACTGCAGCAGGGGCTGCAGCCTACACCATTGCCGGGGCTCGCACAGCCCAGCTCCAGGTGGAGCTGTTGTTAGCTGTGGAGGGCAGTTGTCACTGGCCCTCATATGTGGGGTCCGAACTGGGGCCACTGGCATCCAAAACCAGCTCTTAAGGAATGCGCCACTTGGCTGGCATTCTTATTTGTTCTTATATGGTCCTCTCTTATATGGAGGCGTCATGGCACTGATGGTTTTGTCAGTTAGTATGGAGATATATTATAATGACCGTATAATGTGGCTGGAGGTTACTTGGAAGTGGCTTTTGTCACCATCTTGGTTTTGGCTGGTTCTGGTTGGCCTTCTTTTCTCTTCTGGATTCACTGAATGTTTGTCTCTGACTGGCGGTTAATGGTTTCGTAGGAGACCCTGCCCTTGCCCTACCTTAGGTGTTAGTCTTTACTGCTCTCTCTCACGGTCCACGTTAGGAAAAAGACCCTGAAGAAAAGCTCAGTGTTGCATGATTTGATAAGGTCTCCTCTTTGAGCCCTTTTTAAAATACAGGAAATCCTTTGTTAAAAACAAACAAACAAACAAACAAACAAATAAACCACAGGCCCAAAATGGCATCACTCTATCAAAGCTATATTTAATACCTGTTTCATTGTAGTTTCAACTTCTCCCAGAAACAAACTCTTAGTCAACCCATATGGAATTTTCTGGTCAAGCACCAGAAAGGTAATATGTCACATAGACCCTCTCCACCCCCATGGGAAAAAAAAGGCAATTTGCATAATAAATACCCTTCCAGTTCTCTTCCCCCAAAGAAAAAATATCCTAGTCCCCAAATAATCCTTTCTTTTTGTTTAGCTGACAGCTTCCTTGCCCCTCTCTTTTTAAAAAAAAGATTTTATTGGGGAATTGGGGGGAGGGGAACAGTGTTGGGGAATTGGGGAGGGGGAACAGACAAGTTGTTGTTCTTCAGTCTTTGTTGTGGAGGGCACCAGTCACCATCTGGCTTCCCGACGGCAGCTTGTGTCCTCTAAGCTCAAGGTGCTGTGTTCAGTCTTAGTTGCGGGTGGGCATAGCCACCATCCCATGCGGGAGTCAAACCGGCAGCCTTGTTGTTAAGAGCGCGTGCTGTATCCACTGAGCCATCTGGGTGGCAGCTCAGCTCAAGGTGCTGAGTTCAGTCTTAGTTGCAGGTGGGTGTAGCCAGCATCCCATGTGGGAGTCGAACCAGCAGCCTTTTTTTTTTTTTTTTGAGGGCAGTGTCACTGGCCCTCATATGTGGGACCCAAACCAGGGCTGCTGGCATCCCAAGCCAGCTCTTAACCACCATGCCACTCAGCTGGCCTGCACTTTTTTTTTTTTGAGGGCAGTGTTACTGACCCTCACATGTGGGACCCGAACTGGGACCGCTGGTGTCCCAAGCCAGTTCTTAAACACCGCAGCCACTCAGCCAGCCCAGCCTTGTTGTTAAGAGTGCACGCCCTATCCACTGAGCCATCTGGGCGGCAGCTCAGCTCAAGGTGCTGAGTTCAATTTTAGTTGCGGGTGGGCGTAGCCCACCATCGAACAGGCAATCTTGTTGTTACACCAGCTGAGCCATCCTGCCACCTGTTGGCAGCTCAGCAACAGCTCAGCTAGGGTGCAGCATTCACTGGCCCATGTGGGAATTGAACCAGCGGCCCTGTTGCTCAGAGCTTGCGCTCTAAGCCAACTCTTAACCAACTGAGCCCCTTGGCCAGCCCCTCCACTCTTCTTCCTATAAAAATCCTTGCATTTTGTTCAACTCCTTGGAGAGGCCCTTCTAGTTGGAGATGGATTGCTGCCTAATTCATGAGTTGCTTAATAAAGCCAACTAGATCTTCAAATTTGCTAAGCTTAATTTTTTTTTTAAACATTACATAATAGAAATAGCTAACATCTATTGATCATGTACTCTCTATCAGGCAATGTACTAAGGGTCTTATACCTAATAACTCATTTAAGTCTTGAAACAATCTTATGAAGTAAGTATTATTATCATCACTTCCATTTTTACAGATGAGGAAACTGAGACCCAGAAAAATTAAGTAAGTTGCCCAATAGCTAGTAAATAGTGGTGCCTGGATTGAAACCCAGGCAGTCAGTCTCCAGAGGCTTCTTTTTTATTTTATTTTATTTTATTTTTTTTTAGAGGGCAGTGTCACTAGCCCTCATATATGGGATCTGAACCAGGGCCGCTGGCATGCCAGGCCAGCTCTTAACCACTGTGCCACTTGGCCGGCCCTCCAGCGGCTTCTTAACTCTGGCTGTGCAACTCAGTCCCCTGGGAGCTATTAAAAAATGTTGAATGTTAGACTCCACCTCAGATTCTAGAATCTCCCGGGATTGGACCTAGGCACAGATGCTTCTTAAAAGCTCCTAGAGGATTCTAGAGTGCAGCCAGGGTTGAGGACAACTGACTGTAATTATATGATGTTAGTATGGTGACATAATGTAATTGCAAATGAGACTCATGTCCATGATTATTATTAATTAGTATATCTGTCCACCCTCAGGTCCCTACTCATGAGTGTCCTTGGGTGTCACTTCTCATTTGTGGCATTAGGTTGGGTGTCTAAGGCCCCTCAGATCTAACATCCCAGGTGCCTGTGAATCAGGGAAGTGCACACTCTTGTCAAGTGACCTGGGAACCAGAAGGCGAGGCTGAGCGGTGACTACACTGGCCACATTGGCAGTGGCAGCAGAAAGATTCTTCAAAAGCCTCAACAGGCCTGTCACATCCCAAGTGAAATGCATACGCATGTCAGTCATCTTTACATACTTCTCAGGCCAGCTGAGGTGAAAAATGTGTCGGCTTTGAAGCGCTGGAGGAATGCTTTATCAGCTGTCAGCCGCTGAACATGGGAAAGATTGGATTCATAGTGACCCTTAGATTTTGTCAGTCTCTGCGGTCCCTCACCCATCTGGGAGATTGACAGCGCTGTCTTGTCAGTTTGTCAAATCAAATGACAGCCTCTCCAGGTTTGGCTCTGCATGGACAAGAGAAGCTGTCATAGAAACCTTGTCTGCTCGATGAGCCAGCGGCAACGCCACAGTCACGTGGCATGAATGAGGCGGACAGGGCAATAAGGTGCTCCCCAGCGTTAAGACAAGAAGGCTGACAAATTAAAGCTTGTCAGCTTCTTTAAAGCCACTCAGTGATCATAAGCTACGGAATGCTGACATGTGAAGGGGAAGTCTGCAATGGCAGTTGATGGCCCCTGTTTTCCAGTTCTCTCCTTTCAGTTTATCCACCTTACTTCAGTATAAAGCAGGACCATTTGAAGAAACAGCAAAGTCTCTGCAGCCTTGCACAGCTTCTGCTGGTTGTTCATTGTACCAGGTGGAAAAAAAGAAAAGACGTTGCACTGGGACTCCAGAATTGAAGTCATTTTATTTTATTTATTTATTTTTTCAATTACAGTTGACATTCAATATTATATTAGTTTGAAGTGTATAGCATAGTGGTTAGACATTTATGTAATTTATAAAGCGATCCCCCCTGGTAAGTCTAGTACCCACCCGGCACTATATGGAGTTATTACAATATTATTGACTATATTCCCTGTGCTGTACTTTACATCCCTGTGACTATTTTGTAACTGCCAATTTGTATGTCTTAATCTCTTCACCTTAGGGTTGAAGTCTTGACTAGGTCTCTACCAGCTTATCTCATTGTGTGAAAAATGAAATGGACTGAAAAGGGACATGTCAGAATCCATTACATATAGTGGGGGTTTGTTTGTGAAACATTTATTTTCACTGTGTAAGTGTATCAGTCTATGGGTATATTGGGTTGTGATCTAAAATGTGTTTTTTTGGGGCAGGGTAATGGTCAATAAATGTTGAAAACCACTGTGCTAAGGAATCCAGGGTGAAGGAGGGAATCCTACTAATTTGTTCATGTGGGTAGATAGAAATATCCACTCATTTCTGAGTTTTTCCAGTGCCAGGCTCTGTGCCAAGCACTTGAGAAGAACTAAGTCCTTTAACCTTGACACCAAACCTATGAAGTGGGTCCCATATTACTAAACCCATGCTGTAGATGAGGAAAGAGAGTCATGGTAGAGTGGTAGGCAGAGTAATGGCTCCCAAAGATGTCCACATGCTCCAAGCCTGTGAATGTTACCTTCCATGGGGTAAAGTCCCAAAAGGGACTTGGCAGATGTGGTTAAGTTAAAGATCTTGAGATGGGGAGGTTATTTTTGATTATACAGAAAGGTCCAATGGAATCATGAGGGTCCTTAAAAGATGGAAGTGGGAAGCAGAAAGTCAGAGTCTAAGAGAGATTTGAAGCTGTTACACTACTGACTGTGATTATGAAGAAAAGGCCTCATGTGCAACTTCTCATTGGCCTCTGTCTCTCTCCATTTTGACCTTTTGGCCTCCTCCTATCCTCCAAGTCCATAACCTTCTTTGGGGCATGGCATAAACCCACTTCTTCCAACAGGTCTTCCTTGATTAATGCCACTTCAGTAATAGTATATATATTGTTGTGGAATGCCAACTTATACTTCCATTAGCAATTAATGAGCATATTCATCTGACCACACCCTGAACAACACCGTGTATTCTTATTTTTAAAACATCTTTGTGGCAACGTTTAAGGCAGAGTCATTGCACATCTGTTGAAATAAGTCAACAGTCTTGCCTTAATAAACTTAAGTTGACATTTCTATTTTTGAACATACATACAACCCCTCCAGTGAAAATTCTGTGCATACGGAATTGACAAACATTGAGAAATGATCAGCTTTTTCCCCCTTTTTTTCTTTGTCATGGTTATATCTGCTGAATGTCAACTAGCATTCTAATACACATTAACTGGAGGTTGCAAGAATAGAAATATACAGAAATGGGAAGGAAAAATTTATTAAGATATGAGACAGGTTTTTGTGAAGTAAAAAGGCAGGTAAACTGTTTATATTTTGTTACATATTCCAGGTAGCTAATATTTTGAATAAGTTAAGCATTATTCATTCTATGAATATATGTTTTGCATAAATTAAGCCTTATATGGGTCCATGATTATATGATTCTATCCTTGGGGTATTTTATAAATCCTGAGTACAGAATCATAGCTGTGTAACTTGTGATTTGGACATCTCTTTGGCAACCTGTGCTTGCATTTAATTATTAGATGATTGCACAGATCAAACAGTGATCCAGCAGCAAGGTTTCCACTCTCCTAGCCTTATTCTCTAAAATGATGTAAGATCAGAAATCAGGGGGATGGGGCTCCTCGCCCAGAGATGTTAGGAAAATAATAGGACCTCTCTAGATCTCCATTTCCTCCTCTGTAGAAATCAAAGTTTCAAATTATATGGCCTCTAAGGTCTGTTCCATTCTAAAATTTCGTATTCTCATGATTCTGATTACAGTCCTGAGTCAGTCATGAATGCAAAGTGCTAAATATTTAAGTAATTGCTCACAAGTTGAATATTTTATCACTGCTGAGAGCCCAGAATCGCATGGAAAGACAGCACTTTCGTTTCAAGTTACATGCTGAATGCAATTATACTTGAAATGACTTAATAAAGAAGGTGGGTGTTCTTCTTTGCCAGGGCTCATCCTGGTGCTATGCATGCTCTGTATGTAAGAGCTCCTTACCTGTCTCACCCAAATAGATCCAGACCCTGCTTCCCATTACCCTGGGTCAGTCATCTGGTCTACCTGGCCTGAACCAACCCCATTTGCGCTCCTGATCAGAGGTAGCAATGTCTCACTTATTGGTTCTTTATTCTCTCTGGGGAGTGTTCACCCCAAGATTGTAAAGAGGCAACCATAGCAGTTATTTGTGTAGAACTGTGATCTATAACTCCCTCCCACATATATACACACTGACTCAAATATATACCTATATTTAACTTTCTTTTTTTTTTAATTTTAAGAGGGCCATGGTGGTTGTAGACTTTGTTGTCGGACACTTCAGTTCATATCTTGGTTTCAACATTTCCTAATTGTGTGACTTTAGATAAATCCTTTAACCTTGCAATGCCTCAGTTACTTTATCTGTACAATGGGGATAATGATAGCTGATACCCACAGGATTGTTACGCTGTTGTGGGGACACCAGGAAAGAATGTGGGAGGCTCAGTGCTCACACCTATTGAGCACTCAGTAAAGGCTAGCTCTTAACTGTATCTGGATAAACTATGGAATGCTATAGATCTCTCCTTTCTAAGCAGCCTCTGGTCCTTTCCTTTTAATTTTCTCCAGCTGCAAAAGTACAGACTGAAGGCTGGTGGGTGATTCTCTGATCCCCAGAGACTGCTCAGCTCTCCCAATATTCTGGCTGGGCAAGAAGCTGGGAGATCCAGATTCCAACAAAGAATGAGCATCAGTGGCCCACTGTGATCTCTAATTTTGCTTATGTGACCTTAATGCTAGAATAGAAGGCTCTGTGTCTGCAAGTCAATTCTAGAAAGGCCGCACAGAGGTTCTAATGGACTGGTGGGGGCTCCAAGGACCTTGCTCCTCACTCTCCAATTTGGATGATAACAATTCCTCAACTGTGGGCAGGGTTGCCTGGCTCTGAGCCCAATCTTAGGCTGTGGTGAGGAAGGCAGTGCCCAAGGCATTGTGGCCTTCACCAGTGGGGCACCTGCCAATCCTATTATGGGTGGATCTGGTTGGACTGCCCTGTTCCTTCATTACACTCAGCCCCTGAGGATGAGGATTTTTTTCTGAAGCCTTGAGAGTGAATTTAGGAACAGTCTTCTACCATGGTATGCAGACCAGTGGTCCTCAAACTTGGGTGTGCATCAGATTCACCTGGAGGGCTTGTTATCCCTAGAACCCAGATCACTGGGATCACTTCAAAGTCTGATTCAATTGTTCTGGGTGGGACTTGAGAATTTGCATTTTTATGAGACCATACTTGGAGAACCACTGGTGAAGAATGTGATAGCCTTCAGGCCATTAGAGATTACATGGACACATCCCTACTCTTGCAGGCTTATCTGCCCACAGAAATAAAAGCCTTGCTAGTACAAATTAATGGTGCCTCCAACTGGGAGAAATCCATGAGCTGCAATCTATCTGTTAATGAGCTGCATGTGAGCGGGAAGAAGCTGAGCTCTCGATGCCCTCTGTTACTGTATCATTGTCACAATGGGGTAGTGATATGATTGATGGAAAGATGCCAAGTGACACAGTTAGAGGATGTAGTATTTCTTTAATGGCAAAGACTATGTGAACTTATAGAGACAGTTACCTAAAGCTGGGAACGACAGAGCAAGCTCCAGGTGGTGGCTTGAGCTTCCCATCCCCCCTGTTCCCGTGAAGACATGCAGTTGCTGCTGATTCCCTCTGTGTGGCATGATGATTTTACAAGGCACAAGAAATGTGCCTTTGCCAGAGAGACTCAGAGAGGTTTCTGTACTGTTTTGGTACATCTTCCACATATACACATTTTGGCGACTCTGGCCAAGCACCTGCCTGCTCAGCTAGTAAAAAAATGGATACAAAGCAATGCCAGCCCATTCATGTGAGATGGGTGAGTTGAAGGTCAAGTTCTCAGACATAATGTACCTCAGTTGGTCCACCCTGATCCTTCTCCATTGCCTGAAGTTTCTACTGGCTCTGGCCCTCTCCTTCCTAAATGTTCATGTTGACACCTTCCCCCAGAAAATCTGCTTTTAGGTGATCAGTGGAGAGGAGATAATAAATGTTTGGGGAGGGGTGCAGGTGTGCTCCCTCAAACATCGCATTCTTTAGTGCAGATAAGAAGTTGGGCAGGAATTTATCTTTATGAGTAGAGGCAGAAACATGGGTGGGGGGAGGGGAGAGAGAGAGAGAGAGAGAGAGAGAGAGATCTCTTATTCTGAGTAGCCTCCCCAAGACCAGCTACATGGAGCAGCCCCTGATTCTGCACTACTGGGTTCAATGCCTCCTTCCCAGCAGCAGGAGCCATCTTGTCCCAGGAGGACCACTGGCCCTGGGCTTTCTTCTTCTGGGGCCAGTTCTGGCTGTAATTAATTTGGCCTTGCAGGGACTGTTCCTCTCACATAGCTCCTTCAACTCTTCCTTAGCTTCCTCCACCCAAGCTTAAGACTGCGGCATCTGTTTCAGTCACTTGGGCAAGCACATGACCATTGGTAGGAGCATTGCCTTCAGGCTTGTGTATCATTTGGGTGTCACTATCCATCTTTTGGTGTTTCTCCTTTTGACTCTGCTTCCACTCCTCTTCTTCCACTCCTCTCTGCTTGGCAGGATTCTCTTGTAGTAGTGTCTGAATTGGCAGGTGCTTCCCAGCAAATCCTTTTGATGGCCCTTTCCATTAAAAGTGTTAGTTCTCGCTTCATGTTCATTCTTTTGTCTATCAATTTATGAAGTGTAAATACATTGAATGTCACCAGTGGCCAGATACTCATTGGTGCTGTAGTGATCAGACTCCACTGCACCTGTCAGGAGTCACCTGGTTAGTTGCAAGACCACTTGGCTGTTTTGAATGCCAGTTTTCCTCAGCTTTGGTTCCCCCAAGCTGCCGGACTGATTGGTGCCTCAGGCATTTGTTAAAAGCACAGATTCTGGACTCTTCTCATGAAGATTCCTATTTAATTGGTCTGGGATGGAATATGGAAATTCATAGCATTTTAAAATGATTCTCATTTTCAAGCTGGATAAGATGATAAAGTTCAAATGGAAATTTCAATAATAATGATTATACTGAAAACTTGACAATGAAGAGTGTGTTGGAGAGAGTAGGCAGATATTAAAACATTATAGAGCCTTGATAATAAAAACAGTAAGATGCTTACATATGGATAGTCAGGAAGATCAATGGAACAAGATAGAAATTTCTGAAATAGACCCAAATACATGAAAGAATATATGAAGGTCAGACAAGTAAGTTCATGAACTTACCCTAGAAAAAGTGCTACATACCTCATTGCTGAATACCATTATGGTCACCTTCGAAGTATTCCCCTTGGGAAGCTATGCACTGATGCCAGCACCTAGTCCACCCTTCAAAGCAATTTTGGAACTCTTTCTGGAATGACCATCAGAGCTGGTGTCGTATTACACTTGATGTCCTGAATGTCATCCAAATGTCTGCTTTTCAATATTTTCTTTATCTTCCTGTAAAGAAAGAAGTCATTGGGGGCCAGATCAGGTGAGCAGGGAGGGTGTTCCAATACAGTTATTTGTTTCCTGGCTAAAAACTCCCTCCCAGACAGTGCCATGTGAGCTGGTGTATTGTCCTGATGCAAGAGCCATGAATTGTTGGAGAAAAGTAGGTTGTCTAACTTTTTCACGCAACCTTTTCAGCACTTCCAAATAGTAAACTTGGTTAACTGTTTGTTCAGTTGGTACAAATTCATAATGAATAATCCCTCTGATATCACAAAAGATTAGCAGCATTGTTGCAACAAGTTCAAGAACTTCATTGTCAGACCTCGTTGTAAATAATAAAGGAGAGATTTCAAATCAGTGGGAAAAATGAATTGATCCATAATTTGGGTTGAGTCCACTGGGTAGCCATCTGCAGAAAAGAAAAAAGCTGGATTCATAATTTATGTCTCCACCAATATAAATTCCAACTGGTTCAAATATCTAAAAGTAAAATATGAAAGCACAAGAGTATTAGATGAAATCATGAGTGATACAGTATGTTAATTGCCTAGTACCATGTGGTGCTCCATTACTACAATAGTATTATCTATCTTATTACTACTATTGTTCTGACTATGAATATTAATATGAACAAATGCCAGATGGCTTAGATGCACATAGCTTTCCTGTAACTCTGGTTTTCATAAACTCACGCTGCTTTTCCCCAAATAAGAAACCATAAGAAGAGAAGCAACACTGCTTAGTGTGAAAACTTTTCAAAGATGTGTGCAGGGTAAGATGGACCCCACTCAGCTGGGCCCTAGACCATCTTAGAGGAGAAAAACATATATTTTCTCAAAAAGCCTTTCTTGACTCAACCTTAGTGGTTGCTTATTCCTGATGCTACCTATGTCCTCTGGTGAGAAAAGGCATTGTGGAAGACTAAGGATGAAGCACCGATATTGTGTTCCCATCTAAGCTCAAAAGTCTAACTAAACTTCATGACTGGATTTTGGGAAGATGCTCACAGGCCTATAAGGTAGTGAGGGACAGTGAAGGGAGCTTACTGGGGTCATATTTGACCTTGGGTTATGCAAAATGTTTTTTTTAGATATAAAATTATGAGTATATTTTTTAAGAGAAAAACATTGCTAAATTGGAGTTCATCAAAAATTAAAAACCTCTGGTTTTTCGGGCCGGCCGAGTGGCACAGAGGTTAAGCGCTGGCTTGGGAAGTCAGTGGCCCCGGTTCAGTCCCACATATGAGGGCCAGTAACACTGCCCTCAAAAACAAAAACAAACAAACAACAAAACCTCTGGTCTTTCAAAAACACTGTTAAGAGAACAAAAAGACAAGCCACAGACTGGAGAAAATATATCTGATAATAGCCTGTGTCTAGAATAGATCCTTCACCAAAGAAGATGTATGGATGAGAAATAAGCACATGAAAGAATGCTCAATGTCATTCATCACTAAGGAAATGCAAATTAAAACCACAATGAGATACCCTGCACACCTATTAGAATGGCTAAAATAATGAAAGACTGACCATACTAAGTACTGATGAAGAATCAGAGGCACTGATTGTCTGACCTGGCTGGTGAGAATGTAAAATGATACAACCTCTTTGAAAAATAGTTTGGTAATTTCTTCAAAAGGTAGGCATATACCTACAATATGATCTGGTCAGTATATTTCTAGATATTTATTGAGGGGAAAAGAAAGCATAGAAAAGAAAGTTTTCTATGCAATGACTTGTACATGAATGTTTATGTAATTTCATTTATAATAAGCAAAAACTAGAAACAGCCCAAATGTTCATTAGCAGGTGAACAGGTAAACAAACTGTGCTATATCCACAACAGAATACTACCTAAGGAATGGACTATTGAAACACACAGCTACATGGATGAATCTCAAAATAATTATGTTGAGTGAAAAAAATCAGACAAAAAAGAGAACACTTATTGTATGATTCTGTTTATCTACAACTCTAGAAGATAGAAACTAACTGAAAGGGACAGAAAGCTGGTCAGTGGTCATCTGGGATGGGGAAGGGGCAGGAAGGAGGGGTTACCAAGGGGCACAAAGGAACATTTTGGGTATGTCAAAACTGATCCAATTGTACAATTTAAATATTTGCACGTATTGTATGTAGATTATACCTCAGTAACACTGTTAAATATTAATTAGTGACTGAGAAAAAAAAATCATGCATTCATTGGGAGGGGGTTCTGAAGAGAGCAGAGACTTAGCAGATAAACAGAAATTTCTTTTCTCACAGTTCTAGTGGCTAGAAATCTGAGATCAAGGAGCTGGCAGTGTCGGTTCTTTCTAAGGCCTCTCTCTCCTTGGCTTGTAGAAGGCCATCTTCTCCCTATGTTCTCACAAGGTTTTCTCTGTGTATGTCTGTGACCTAATCTCCTTTCCTTATAAGGACAGTGGTCATATTCACTAAGGACCCACCCTAACAACCTCATTTTAACTTAATGACCTCTTTAAAGACCTTATCTTCAAATATAGTCTCATCCAAGGTACTAGGGGTTAAGACTTCAACATATAAATTTTGGTGGTGGTGGTGGGGTACAATTCAGCCCATAATATGGTGTATTTGATAAAGCAATGGTGTTGTCCATGTCAAGAAAATTCATGTTGGGCCGGCCGAATGGTGCGTTGGTTAGGATTTGGCTTGGGATGCCAGCTCTGAGCAGCAGGGCTCCGGTTCAGATCCCACATGAGGGCCAGTGACACTGCCCTGTACAGCTAAGATAGTGAACAACAGCTCAACCTGGAGCTGGGCTGCTGTGAGTCACCGGTGACAGCATAGGCTGCAGTGGGGCTGGCCAGCCACTGGCGTGTGCTTTCGTGAGCTGCCATGAATTCTGTTAGCGGCCGTCAATGGGAAGAGCGCAATAATAATGCCAGCATGGGCCAGTGAAGTGACATCTTCCACAACTAGACTGAAGAACAAAAGGACGGCAACTTGTCTATTCCCTTTCCCCAGTTCCCCAATGCTATTCCCCTCCCCCAATTCCTAATAAAATCTTAATTTAAAAAAAAAAAAGAAAATTCATCTTGAAACCAAGCAGATAAAAATTCTGGCTTCTTTGCTCCTTCTTAGTCATGGAATCTGGCATGAGTCACTTAAGTCACTCACTGTCCCTCTGAGTCCCAGCTGAATGTGGCATTCACTATTGGTTGCTTGCCTGGCATCTGTCTTGTGGTCCTGCAAAGAACATTGAGAGAATAATCAAACCCTGAAATCAATGAGCATCGGTGGCAACACTGGGAGCGCCTACCATCAGACTTCGGTAAGTGAGGAACAGACACCGTGATGACTCACTTCATCTGATGTGTATTCTGTGCATCGCTTCCCAGAGCACCCATTAATGTAGCACATCGTGCATTTGCAGGATTGCCGTGACGACCACAAAAAGTACAGAAAATCAACATGCTTGGCACATAGTAGATACCTGGTCAATGGTTGCTTTTTCTACAATCAATGAAAACGTTTGGACATTTGGAGAAGCAACCTTTCTTTTCTGCGAGTCCTGCTAATTCCCGAAATGGAGCATTTCAATGGCACTTCCAGATGTCCTTGCAGCAGGATGGTTATTTTTCTTCCCTAACTAGTAGCAGGTGTTTGGCTGTGTCCATGAAAAGCCATTCTGTGCTCCCCTGACAAAGGAGTTTTTTATTTAGTGGTGTAGGATCAATAATGTGGTATCTCATGCGAACTATTAAAATGAAAATGTCTGCTGGGCTGACAATCGTATTATCGATATGTACTGAGCAATAAATTACGTGAAACAAAATGGAGCAAGCAGCTTTACAATAGGCTTATCTGGGGGCACAGCTGGCTTTGTTACAGCCGCAGCCGTAGCTTTCCAGGGCTCCACTTGGAAAGTGCTTGATGGAGCTGGGGCGGCTTTCCATCTGAAGTGGCTCCTGGCTGTCTGGGTTGTTCCAAGGTAGCCAGCACTTGTTTAGAGAAAGTCCTTCTCCTCTCCTTCTCCACTAGGCCCTGGCTGAGTAGTTTCTCTTCTGACTGCAGTGTCTGTCCTGGCCCTGGGCTCTTTGGCAAGGCCAATGATCCCTTTCTCACATGTTCTGTGCCCAGTGGGATGGATTTTGGAACACCTAGACCTGTTCACTTGAGATGTCTTGGACTCTTGTCTTTGTTCCCACCGTCATTTCTCACCTCCCACTCAGTCTGGCACTCACCTGACTCCTCATCTACACATTTTGTTTCCTATTTCTGGCCCCTGGCAATTGATGTAATTTTTCAGGATTCCTGTTTGGATCCAGTTTGCATTCACTTCCTGTCTGTCAGTTGCTGATCATGAATCATCATCCTGCTCCCATCCATTGTCAGCCTTCCCCATGATGGGAGCTGAGACGCCTTACCCACACTGATAGCTCCCTTTTCAGGTTTCTGTTTTAATCATTCATTATTTAATTGTTATCAAGATCTTGGACCTTGAGGATGAGGGCCATGCCCTGAGGGTGGCCAAGTGGTGAGCTAACAGGATCCAGGGTCCTTGAGGACTTTTGGGGGCAGAACCTATAAACACCTGCCCAGGGCTTTCCCCCATTGGACAGATTTTATGAGAGGAATCAGTTGCTGTTGTGTTAAAGCCACTGTTTTGGGTTTTCCTGTGACTCATAGATGAATCTAAGTCTATCAAATGTGGGGTTAAAATTAACTTGAGAAACCTTGGCCTAAAAGGAGAATTTCAGCAATGTGCCATCAGACTCTTCCATTGGTCCTTGTATTGTTCAGTTTTTTCTCAATGGTAGCACTGAATGAAGAAGGGGTTTATATTAGTTTTTCAGAAGACATAAAGTTTAGATTCTTGTTAATGTGGTAGGCAGTCTCTGAAGATGGCAGCCATCAAGTCTTTCCCTCTCTATCAGTATGTGGTGATTCTTGCATCAGGAGCTGGAGCCGAATTTTCCTCCTCTTGAAACTGGGCTAGCCTTGGTGACTCATTTGACCAACAGCTTGTGGTGAAGTATGTGGTAGAATTTCTGAGGTAGGAGCCTGGTGGCTTTTGCCTGGGTATTTTGGAATGTTTCTCCTTGGGACATATTCTCTCAGAACTCCACTGCCAGGCTATGATAAGCCCAAGCTAAATGGAGAGGCTATGTATAGGCACCCTTGTCAACAGCCTCAGCTAAGCGCCTAAGTGGCAGCCAGCCCAAAATGCCAGGTGCATGATCGAACCACCTTAGACATTGCACCTGGGTGAGCTTTCAGATGACTGTACTCTCAGCTGCCATCCACATGGGATGCCCTGAGAGAGACCCACCCACTTGATCCTGGCCCACCTAAAGAGCCACAATATACACTAAGTTTCGGGGTGGTTTATTGCAAAGCTGTGGGTAACCATAGCAATAATGTGATCACAGAATATATAATTAGAATGAAAATGATTTCTGTTAACTAGATGAAAAAGAACAAGAGGAAATTTAAGAAATTAAAGGTATGTTTTGAATACTAGATCCCTTGCGCAGCTGACCAATGATAAAGTCCTTGTTCTTAAGAAGAGAAACTGACCTCATCTGACTCACTGACATCAGTGGAATGTGGATGCTGACATGGCTGCCACACAAATGGCCTGTATTCCTCAATGCGTGTTGGTCCTTTATGTCATTTCCAAGGCCCTGTACCATGTTCTAGCCTAGGAGGAACGCCAGCATTCTCTGGGTGGGGAAGATGCTCTTCTCCATCTCCCTTTGCACTAGGGTCCTTCCTCTTGGCTTTAAAATCAGGCTACCTTGGCTAAACACCTTTTTTAGGTCTCCCCTACTTGGCAGGGCCCCTGCTTTGTGGTATAACCCAATCTAGACAGGATATGTGTCCAATTCATCCCAGCCCCAAGTTAATGACTTGCCAATGTCTGATGAGCTGCTTGTCTCAGAGGTCTTAGCTACCCCCCAGATATGTACTTCTGGGGGAATACACCCCTCTAAACAGAGACTTTTGCAGTAAGCCATTGCTGAGTAGAGAGTCTTAATCAAATAGATATGGGATATTCTGCTAACCCAATCCACCTTCTGCAGGGTACACCAAGCAGAAGAATTTGAAAGAAATCCAACCAACAGGAAAAATTCCGGTAAGGTGTCCCCAGAATTCCCTGACATTCCTTACCCACAGCAGCCTTACTTACTTTCCCCTCCTTCTGCCTCTCCCCACCTCTATCCCCACCTCCAATAACCAGGGGCTCTGCTGCAGATTGGGCTTAATGTCTCCTATTCATTCCTTAAGCTTTGAGAGGGATAATTGGGAGGTAATTGCATTACTGCACAGTTTGTAGTTAACCTTCTATTTTGGCTCTTAACGTGCATATCTTTGCTCCAAGAGTACATTAAGGCTAATTATAGGCAGTTCCCTGCCAGATACAGAAAAGGGGTTTGCAATGAACATGGAGCCTACCAGGAAGGAAGAGTTAATGTAGTTAAGCGTGAAGCATATCCAAGAAGGTAAATGTATTAAGGTCAGCTTGACATGAACTTTGGCCAAGCAGACCTGGGAAAATTAGAGCCTGATGAAAGCTCTTTCTTGAGAGTACTGCTTCCTAATAAAGCCTAGAGAAATTGTCATACACTGGTTTATTCAACCCCAAACCTGAGTTCCTTCTCTCTCTGCTTGGCTTTGAATGGCGGGAAGCAGTGTTGAGAGGCTTCTCTGGTGCTTGGCATGGACTGACATTCGTCAAGACACCTCCATTAAAAGCAGTCTCCAAGATGGGTCTTTGGGTTCGGATGTGATGTGCTTTAACCTTCGGCAGCATTTAAAAAAAGAAAACTGTTGTCTCCACAGTGAGCGTTTAGGAAAAGTCAATTATCTCCTGTAATTGTGCACAAGCCCCTAGAAAAATGAACTTTTATGTGTAACACTGTTTCCTTCCATCTCAAATGCAAAATAACCCAGAAGAAGTCATAAGGATGGAAGGTAAACTCAAATACTGAACTGCAGTGGGCTTCTTTTTGTCAGTCCAAACTCAGTCCTAATTAGCACAGGATCTCAGGGCAAATGGCTCAACCGCCCCGTGGCTCAGTTTCCTCACTTGTATAATACATGGGCTGTACCAGGTCACTTCTGTCACTAGTGTTTTTTGTTTTTGTTTTGTTGAGTCTGTATTTATCTTCTTCTTGCTTAATGTTAGGTCAAAATATCTTTAAAGCATGCTCTCCAGATAAGGATGTGGTCGAAAGAGTCTTATTGCTCTGTCTACCTGTGGCTATTTAAAAAAAGAGCCTGCCAACTGTAAATTTTCTGGCTGGCTAGAGGCAAATGAAGAACAGATATTTCTCTATTGATCAACAAGATTCACTTCTATTGCTTTCCATCGCCCATTATGGATCAAGCTGAGAGGGCTTTTCTCTTTGTCACTCAACCCCCAGAAAGAAAGCCTGGCAAGCAAGACGAATTGTTGGGTGCTGAGTTTCATTGACTGTCTGGTTTTCTTTGCAGAAATAGCCCTGGTAGTTCAAGGATTGCAGACAATATTGATGAGGATTAATGATCCTGTAAGTAGGTGTTTAAAATAAATAAAAGGATGAAAACAGGGATTAGGGAGAAACTACAGTGGGTTAATAAATTAGGTGTTCAACTGCCAGTTCCTACAAGATTATTTTAGCAATTAGCTAAAACATTTTGTGACAAACAAAATAAACCTGCAATCAGAAAATTATTTGCAATCAGCTTTGCAAGTAAAATAGCGTACTTTCCCATCAGTCTAAGGCATTTTGAGAATTAAGTGATCAAATCAAGAGTGACACTTTCAGAAGGTAAATGGGTTAGAACTGATTATCGTGGCAATTAGTCAACTGGGACACACCGACTGGAGACATGTCACAGAAAGTGTTTCCTTTGAAGATGCTCTCCAGCTACCTGAGAGCAGAAGAACTTGGGTGTCCGTAAGCTGATGACGGTCCCATCCTGGAAATCAGCAAAGGCACTGCTGTAAAATGCTCTGCCAACCATGAAGGTGGCTGTCACCGGCATCATGGATGTGTCCCCCTGCCTACTCAATGTGGATGAGTTACAAGTTCCCCAAATATTTTTGAGGCTCATGGCCTCTGTGCACACTTAAATTTCTTTGGAGACCAAAGTGAGGGGTGAAAGCGGTTTCTGCAGATGATCAGTCATTCAAACAATTAGAGGCCCACCCTGGAGAGACCATTACTAGGCAAGTTATCAATATTTTGCCTAATTTTTACAGCTGACCGTAAAGACTCAATTCAGAGGGAACTTAATGAGCATATTTCAAGCAGTGAGTTTCCCTTCCTTACTCTTGCATTAAAATGGAAAATGCAAATCAAGAAGGATATGCAAGCTCTCAGTGTACTTACAGGGATTGCTAATCTTACCCCAAAGGGAAAGAACTGTCTAGATTTGCAGAATTTGTGTACTAAAAGCAGGCAGATTCTAAAGCAGGTTCTCAGGGCACCTCTATCTCAGTCAACTGATTGTTATTCATGTATTATCCAGCGTTTTCCTGCCTAATTTTTCTCTTAAATATTTATAAAACTTGCCTAGGCTGCAAAGATCCAAGAAATAAAATAGAATTATCTTAATAAAGAAAAGGTTGGGATGTGTCATTCTGATTTAGAAAGCCCATTTCATGGTGTGTGTTGGAACAAGAAATAATTAATTTGAAAAGTCCTTGATCTCTGACTGCAGTTGCATTAATGATATTATAGTATTAAATATAATAGTATTTCACCTTCATTATCCTTGTGCTCATTCTGAGCCCTTGTCTTCATGATAAGAACTGTGTCCATGGCTGGAGATGATTAAAGTATAAAAGATTGAAACTGAAAGGGGTAATTTTGTGAAGCTGACTATTTACTCTGGATCTTAGCCACTTCTGAACTCAGATATCTCTCTTTGTCTCTCCCTCTGCCCTTTAATTTTGAAAGAGTTTGGCTAATTCATTTTTATCATTCACTAACTTTATTTCTTTCACAATCCTGAGTTTATATTCTACTCAAAGTCAAACAAAACAGTGTTATGGACTGAACATTTGCATCTCCCCAAAACTTGTATGTTGAAGTTATGAACCTCAATGCCATGGCATTTGGAGGTGGGGCCTCTGGGAGGTACATATGTCCTGAGGGTGAAGCCCTTATGAAAGGGACCCCACAGATCTCTCTTATCCTCATTCCATTATGTAAAGAACAATAAGAAGTCAGCAGTCTGCAGCTGGGAGAAGAGAATTTGCCAGAACTGCCTTGCTGGTGCCCTGACCTTGAACTTTTAGACTCCAGAGCTATGAGAAATAAATTTTGTTGTTTATAAACCACCCCGTCTCTGGTACTTTGTTATGGCAGTCTGAGCTGGCTAAGGCACTGAGGTTGATGGTGTTCATTAAGCATTTTCATTAAGTTGCTGATGGGCTGCATTTGTTTATCCCACCTATTTCTGTTGACACAGAGAGGACAGGGCAGACCAGTGCCAGAGGGAGAAGCCCCCAACTGGCGACTAGACCCATGACAGTGGCTGAGGGCAGGTGGTGGCCTCCTTGACCAGCTTCATGTGTTCTGTGAATCTGGGTGTGTACTCTGCCTCCTCCGCTAGGGGCCACTCCTCAGAGTGGCTGTGACCCTTTAACCCCTTTCTCCTTTTCCTCTACGACAGCGACCCCCCCCCGTCTACCACTAGGGGCATTCCAGACCTCTGGCCAATTTCTGAGCACTTCCTTCTCAACCCTCATGCTCCGTTCTCAGATTGGGTCCCCTCACTGTCCCCTGGGACCACCAGGTGTGTGACATCCCTACAGGACTTTCTGTATGTATAACAATGCCTTCACTGTGGCTTTGATTCTGCTAGTTTTTTTTTATTGTCATATATTTTCCTCATAATTTTTGTGATTTTAAATTGTAAACTCATATTTATTGAATTACGTATCTGTGATAATTGAGGGCATGTTCAGAGATTGTGCATTTGCATCTGTTTTCTTGGGAATGTTGTCCAGTTGCCTGGAGGCACTACCAACTCAGGAACACTTGAAACTCTCAAATTGAGCTTTAAAAAAAACTTTAAATAGTATAAATTCAGTTTCCAAGCCCTGTGAATGTACACTTGGGGTTGGGAATTCTCAGTGGAGATTAAGCAATAATCCCCACCTCCTACCGCCCCCCCCCCCCAGGTCCTTCTTTCTAAGCAAGGAAGCTTATCTCTTTATCTTCTTTTGCAAAGGGAGAGTTCTTCTCTAGTTCTTGGTTGAAAGTGTCACCCCAGGGAGCCTGGCATTGTACACCAATGTGTGATCTCATTCCCATCCTGGTGTGGATCCCCGGCTGTCTTCTTTTTCCTGCAGGATCTCGGGGTGGTGGTGGGGAGGTGGTGGCGGGCGGGGAACGGACTGAAAGTTACCCCAGGCTTGAAAGTTGCTGGATGGCTGGATGCAGCATTCGGCTACATTCCTGGATGTCTGCTCCCACTTCATTGTTTGGCTTTGAAGGATTTCTTTACTTTCCAGACTACTAGGCTTTGTATTTAAGAAGACATTTTTCTTTTGTTAATCCAGCATTTTTAGTTATTTTGCAGTGACTGGATTTTTTTTGTCTATCTAGTTCACAGCACTGCCAGAAGGCTGCTAATAGTACTTTTGTCTCTCTCGTGACATCTATTCCATTTTACTGTCTATATAGACAATTGCTTATCTTTTCCCTTTTGTTGGATTGCCAACTTCTGCTATGGCCCACGTGCCCATCACCGTGACTTGCCAAGACCAATGTCCAAGGAATAGAGTACTTAGGAAATGGGATTTAGCTGAGTTTGTGGATCTGTTTTTAGGGACATACCTTAGACAGGGGGGACTATGCTGTGCTATGGTAACAAATGAACCCTGAAATTCAGTGGCTTAAGCAGAATAAACACAGTGTTTGGCTCCGATATAGTCTGATGTGGGTCTCACTATCTCCAGGGCATCTCTCTGCCTCCTTGGGGACCTAGGTTCCTTTCATCTTGTAGCTGTGTCATATCAAATGCCTAAAGTCTGAATCGATGGTATTAGGATGTGGGGGTCTCTGGGAAGTGGTTAAGTTGGTGGGGGGAAGCCCTTATGACTGAGATTTGAGCCCTTATAACAGACCCCACAGAGCTCTCTCATTCTGCCCTGTGAGGACACAGTGAGATGTCAGCTGTCTATGAGCCAGGGAAAGTATTCTCACCCAACCATGCTGGTGCTTTGATCTTGGACTTCTAGCCTCCAGACTGAGAAGAATAAATTCCTCTTATTTAGGCCCCCCAATCTTGTTATGCAGCCTGAGCTGACTGATACATGTTGGAAAGAGGGAAGGGGAGAGAGGGTGTGTGTTGAGCATATACCCTTGGCCAAACACCACACTAGGACCTTTTTCACATATTATTTTATCCTGTCTTTATAATCACCTTGTCAAATAGATTTTATTATCTCCTGAGAAATAACCACTATTCCAAGGGGTGAAGAAAATTTCCCATGGCTACTTATTGATCATCAGCATATCCAAGATTGAAACTGAAGTCTATATTACTCTGCTGCCTTTGCTTTTGCCCCTAAAATGAGGGTTAGCAACTTTTTCTGCAAAAGGGCCAGCAAGTGAATATTTAGGGCTGGACAGACCATACAACCTCTTGAGTAACTACATAATGCTGCCATTATAGAATGGAAACAGTCATAGAAAACAAATAGGTGAGGATCCATTCCAATAAGTTGTTATTGACACAAACAGGCTGTGGGCTGGAGTCACAGACTGCAGTTTTGATGACCTCTGCTCTGTAGAATTCTCCTCTTATGGGGTTTGGCCCATTCCATGCACAGGACTCAAGACAGAAAGACAAGTGGATAGGAAGGCATGGATGTGTGGGAGTGCATGATGTATTCAAGAGACAGAAAATAATTTAATGAGACGGGAGCAGATGGTGTTAATTTGAGGTATGGGAGTTGAGGAGGCAGGAGATGCACATGTAATTGTGGCCCAGGTCACATTTATCTACTCACTGAGCAAAGTTCTTCCATGTGGCAAGCCCTTAGCTAGGCTCTGAGAGCCCCACATAAAGGGCATGAAAACAGTCCTTATTTTCGAGAGAGGCGACAATTTGAGAGGGAAGAGAGATGTGGAGAGGAATGATTTAAGGGGAGGTGTGGGCAGAGGGTGGAAGGGTGGAGCTTCTAAGCCCCACTCTGGGACAGTAAGTTGAAGTCCTATCCAGAGGGTGTCATCAGTGGCCTTCCCAAAGACAAGTTAGGACAGAGGGTTCCTTGTTAAGCAGAGAATTAGAATCAATAAAGCAAATGCCCCAGTGTCTTTCTTAAGGATTTCCTAAACATGGACACTGACACTAGGAGACTGAAGTGGGTGCAACTATTTGAAAGAGTTAACACCTCCCATTTGAAAGGAAAAACAAGCATGTGGTGACAAAGAATTTGTTCTCTTCTTTGGGTGGCAGCCACAGGATTCCTCGCCAATTAGTAGCATCTGGTCCTCATCGAAGATTCATCCTTGGTTGAGCTGGCAGGTATCTCTGGATGCCACACTCTGTGAAGTTCCTGATGGGCCATCTGTGATGTCTTCCCTTCCCAGATACCCCCTCCTCCCTCCCCCTCCAGCCAGTCTGTCTTTCATGTGAAATATTTTTAAACACTTAGACCCGAGAGCAAGATTAGCTCTAGTTTTTTTTTAGAGACTAGGGTGAGATTCCAATTTGGCTTTTTCCAAATTTAATAAAAGGCAACAGTGATGGTTTGTAACACCTATGATTTATTGAGCACTTACTCCATGCTGGGCCCTATATTCAAGGTTTTACCAAAAACAATTTTTTTTACATGTATCATCTCATTTATTTCTGAGAGCAACTGTGTGAGGATGGAAGTGCCATCATTACTCCAATTTACAAATGAGGAACCCAAGTCTCAGTAAGGTTACTTCCCCAGACCAGCGTCACACAGCCTCAAAATGTTTGAACCAGGATGCTAGCCCAGTGTTGTCTTGAGTTGACAGCTCAGGCTCTGATATCTAACGACATTCATGTAATGTGGAAGCAGGTATAGAAGGGTGATTTTTCAGAGAGGGGAATACTTTTTTTCTCCCTGCTTCTGGGTAAAATTAGGATCCCATCATTCTGGGAATGGGGGGTCCCTTCCTGATAAACATTGTCATAATAGTATACACAATAGTAATAGTGACATTTTGAAACTGTCACAGTTCCCAACATGTCCTTGCAGATGCTATAGAACGTTAAGAGGCTGACCTTGGCTCCAGGGCCTCCAAGCCTAGCGATTTCACAGACTCACAGAGCTCCATTTTCCTTCTCCAGGCAGGGCAGGGCTGTCTCCTGGAACTCTTGCCTACTCCCTGTTCTCAGAAACCCTGGCCCTACATTTCCCTTCTATCCAAACCCAATTAACTAGCCTGTTTTTCAAATGGACTCTGCAGAGAGGGAGGCTCAGTTTGCTATTCAGATGCATCATTTTCATTCATTGGGAAAGAAAAGGCCTGTGTCTTAATGAAAAAGAAAGAATTCTACAGATGAATCCTTCGGTTTCCTGTCAAAGGCTCAGATTGAGAAATTTAGTCACTCAGCTTGCGCTCTTTTATTTTAAGTAACAGTGGGATAAAACAGGCTAGGGTAGCAACTGAAAATGCTAGTTATTTTCCTAAATTGATGATACATCTGGCTACTTCACCCCCTTTCAATTTCAAATGCAATTTGTTTGAAGCCTCCAATTTAAACCACATAGATCTTCTCTAAACTAAGTAATCGGCTACACAACTCTCAGGCTTCCCAGGAAAGGAAAAAGCTCTCTCTCTCTCTCTCTCTCTCTCTCTCTCTCTCTCTCTCTCTCTCTCTCTCTCTGTGTGTGTGTGTGTGTGTGTGTGTGAGTGGACTGGGGATGATGAGAAGAGATGCATTCCAACTGACTATTGAGTTTGAAGCTCTTTCATTTTTCCTGGGAATTTGGGATCTGATAGAATGACCAGCAGTTCTGCTAGGCCTGGCCTACCTTGATTTCTGACATAGACAGTGACGGGAGGAAGGGAGGAAGCTGGGGCCTCTGAGAGCTGAGCAATCTTGAGCAACCCTATGCCACCCTCTCTCCATCCCTGCCCCAGCACTCATCAAGTGTCTCACGAGCCATTTCCTTGGTCTCCCAAATGGTTGAAATGGTTCCTGCCTCCAGAGTCACCCTCCTCACCCCACTTCCAAGTATGTTCCAACAGGGTTTTTGCAACACACACATCTGCTTAGCTTGCTCTCCTGCTCAGAAACAGTTACCCACTAAAGGCAGTAAAGACCCCTCAGGTTAATATTTAAACCCTTTCTAAGTGTGTCCGCAACCAAAGCATGTCCTCTTCCTCACTGTTCCAGAATGTGGCGCTCATGTCCCCAGTCAGCTCCTTGCATTCCACCTCTGACCTTTGTCTGCCTTGTTCCCGATGCTGGAACTTATTCCACCCTCCTCCCACCCCTCATGCTCAACTGAAGCACTGTCTGTGTCTGGAATGGCAAAACATAATATTTTTAGAGTTGGAAAGGTTCTTTGAAGTTGGGAAAGTCAATTTCCATGGAAATGCTATTTTCTCATTTCTTAATCTCCTGCAAGATTTTTCTCAATATTGCTTCTCCTGGAAACTTCTAATGCTCCTGGCAAGTTGTAGTACTCAGTAAATGCACAATAAATTAATGCATGAATATGTTTGGGGGTAGAAAGGCAAAAGGTCTTGATTTTGTTTTGTCCATGGCTATAGAATCACAATCTCTTAGGATTTTGTTCAGAGCTAGAGATGAAGTGGTCCAACTTCAGATTGAGAATGAGGTTAGGTGACTTGGTCAATGTCACATGGCAAGCTGGTGCCAGAGGTAGGAATAGAACACAACATTCCTAATTCTGAGCCCTAAGCTTTTTCTTTGCTTTATATGTGATTTCTGTCATTACATCAGTTGTCCTAACTGTCTGTATCTGTTACATCCATGGGGCCATTTCAGGTGGCAAAGACTATTTACAGACTCCTCTTTCTCACTCTGCGATTCCATCATCGGGCATGGTCTTCACTGATGAGTTCCCTCTTTCCACGACTTTGACTGAAGGATGCTTATGTGTGGGAGTTCAAAGTTGAGAAAACCATAGTCTGCCTGCCCGCCCCCCCCCGGAGTTCTGGCCCTATTGGAGGCATGAAGAGAAAGTAAGAGGAAGGCAGAGCAGGGAGCAGCTGATTCTAGCATGAGTAGAGGTGAGAGTTTGGGGTGGTCTCTCTGAGGAGAGGGTATTTGAATTGAGTCTGGAAGGTGAATTGAGTGTGGCCATTTGAACTGAGTCACAAGGAGGGTGACGGCCAGAAGAGTGATCCCCACAGAGAGAAGGTCATGTGCTGAGGTCCAGTGACATAAAAGGCCATGATGTGTTTAGGGTAGCAGGGAGAAAGGCCACATGCCAGGCAGAGGGTGGGGCTGGAAGGTGACCAAGAGGGTAGGTGGGGCCAGCATCCCAAGGGCAACATATGCTAAGCTAAGGAGGTGGTGCTGTGTCCTATGAGCATGGGGGAGGTATTGATGTATGACGTCCCTGCTGGAACAAAGCACCACGGACAGGGTCACTTAAACAATAGAAATTTATCTTACAGTTCCAGTGGCTGAAAGCCTGAGATTAAGGGGTTGGTGGGTTCCTTCTGAGGCCTCTCTTCTTGGCGTGCAGATGGCTGTCTTCTCCCTGTGTCGTCACATGTTTGTCCCTCTGTATGTGTCTGTGTCCTAATATCCTCTTCTTATAAGGACACCTATACTATTGGATTAGGGTCCACCCTAAGGACCTCATTTTAACTTAATTACCTTTTTAAAAACACCGTCTCCAAGTACTGTCACATTCTGAAGTTCTGAGGGTCAAAATTTCCATGTATGAATTTTGGGGGAGGACACAACTCAGTCGTAACAGGGGACAAATTGAGATTTTTTTTTTTAATAGAATTCATTTGGAACACTCGACTCTCATTTTCTCATTAATGGCATTAATCCTTCCTCTGAAGGGCCTCTAAATATAGATGCCATCTGCTGCCCTGCAGTGTGTTATCATGGATCCCCGCTTAGCAGTGGCTTCCTTACAGGCAGGAGGAAAGGCTGCCGTAAACTCAGAAGAGGCTGGTCCTCCCTGCGGGTCCCAGCCAGAGAGAGGCCAGAGAAAATCCTGCAGTTATGTTGGACTCCAGGGCCTCCAAGAGGGTGGAAGGAAACCAGGATTCTAGGATCCTGTGAGTCTTGAATTGTCAGTCGCTGGCTAATGATCACTGACTCAGAAAGAGGGGTTCCTCCCCCTTCCTCCAAGTGCTGAGCATGAGTGTGAAATGGCAGTGGGAAGTTTTGCTCATTAAGGAAAACGTTCCTTCTTCTGGAGCAAAGTAGCATCTGGTTGATGGCTTCTGTGCATTGATTAAGGGGGACACGTACCATGTGGACATGCCTGCCCTCTGCGTGGTTTGCTCAGGTGACACCTTCCTGGAATCCTTTCCTGCTGGCTAGGTGCTCCCACACGCTTGCTCTGAAGGACAATTTGGTGCACCCATTAATTACTTTTAAAGTTCTAGATTTCAATTAGGGAGCTAATTACTTTTTGCCATATTGCCCTCATTAAAGACATTTTCATTATTGAGTCAATTTGTTAGAATTGAGGAGCCTTGCCAAGACAGAAGAATTATTGTCCTAGGAGCCTCCCACTCTCATTTCCTGCTTTGAGGGACGGAGAGAAAAGCTATATCTTGGATATTTTCTGTTCACTTAGCAAGTATTTGTGAACCACTTACTTTGTGCCAATAAGCACTGTGCTAGGCTACAGACGATGCAAAAGTGGGTGCCAAGACATGTGACCGTGACCCGGGTCTTTAAGGAGCTCAAGATCTAGCAGAAACAATTTAAATATAATTTAAATTATCAAATAATTTAAATCAGATATGTAAGTATTATAGAATGGCATGCACAAAATGCTGTTGGGACACAGAAGAGGAGAGGGGTGACTAATTTGGGAAGACTTTGCAGAGGATATGAAATTTTACATAAATCTTATAGGATGTGTAGGCATTCACCAGCCAGAGAAAAGGGAAGGGTATTAGTTTCCTAGGATTCAGTGACTAAAAGAACAGAAATTTATTTTATCACAATTCTGGAGGATAGAAGTTGGAGATCAAGTGTGTCCTCAAGGTCATGCTCCCTTTGAAGCCTCGAGGGAAAAATCTGTTGCGGGCTTCTCTTTTAGCTCCCAGTTGTTTCTCGGTTTGAGGTTAAGTGTAACTCTAGTCTCCACGTGTCTTTCTCTGTGTATCTCCACATCGGGTTTCCTCTGTTCATGTCTGTGTCTGCACCCAACTGTCTCCTTTTTCTAAGGGCACCAGTCATATTGGATCGGGACCCACTCTAAAGACCTAATTTTCACTTGATTATCTCTGTAAATACCGTTTCCAAATAAATTTACATTCTGAGGTACTGGGGGTTAGGACCCCCAGATGAATTTTTAAGGAACGCTATCCAACTTATAAATGCATTCAAGGCAGAGGAAACAGGATGCACAAAGGCATGGGGTTCTGAAAGGATCAGCCTATTTGGGGGGTAGGGAGACACGGATGTGGTTGGACTGTAAGTGACTCTAAGCTGGCCACATGTGGGATTTCTTTAAAGGAATGTCCAAGGCTGTTAAGTGAGTCCTTACAATTAAAAAAAATTATTACTTTTTATTTATAGCCTTTATTTGTATATTCACCTATATACAAAATTTTGCACAATACATAAATTCAATCATTCATATGCTTAAAAAACCTCTATACTCTTTTCCCCTTTCCCCTTCTTCCATATTTCACTCTTCTTTCCCTGTCCAATCACAAGGGTGCCTCCCCATTCCACTGCCACCCCACCACTGTACCGCTCCCACGTGCCCACGTTACTAACGTAGTTGCGTTTTTCCATATCTGTATTTATCTAAGCCTATACAGATATCTACACACATACACACATATAGAACTTTTTCTGGTCCCTATTTATTTTAAAAACAATGGTGTCTTTTTATAAATGCTTTTTTTGTTGTTGTTAGACATATTTATTTGCAGGCAAATAATGTGATGGTAGAGTCATGCATTTTGAAATAAAATAACTCACCATAATTCTCCTATCTCATCATTTGTAAGTCATATGCTGTTTCTGTGTTGGGGAAATATGAGATCTTTTGTGAAATAAACATTTTTAAAAAAATTAGTTTCAGGTGTACAACACAATGAAATAGTTATTTTTTTTTAGTTATTTATTTTTACCCTTCAAAGTGACAACCCCTCTCCCCCAATTCGCCACCCCCCTCCTCCCCCCCCCATATCATACATATCCACTACAATTCCTTTGACTCCCTTCCACAGTATACTCCACATCCCGTGACTATCTATATATTCAGTTTCAGTTGGCATATTATATAACATCAGCTTCAGGTGTACAGTGCAATGATCAAGCCTCTACTCCATCCATGAAGTGGTCTCCCTAACAAGACATGTGACTATCTGACATGGCACAAAATATTTACAACATTATTCTATTCCCTGAACTGTGTTTCATATCCCTGTGGCAATATTGTAGTTGTCTATTAATGCTGTCTAATCCCTTCCCCTTCTCCCTTATCCCCACCTCCCTCCCAACTAGCAACCCTCAGTTTTTCCTCTATATCTTTGAGTCTGTTTACTTTAATGCTTTTTTAAATTTTATATATCACTCTACAAGATGTTGTGGAATTCCTTAGAAATCATGCATTTTTTAACAAGGGCAATATTGACCCCAAGGAGACAAAAAATGGTTTTTAGGAAATGAACATAATCTTAGGTATTACAATAGCCCGTGGCCTCCAAAGCTCAATCTTGTTTGACAACATAAACAGATGTACACTATACCTGTGGTATTGAAATTCATGGGGCAGGTGATCATGGAAAAAATCTTGGAAAACCCTGCTATAAATCATCTGGTATGACTCTGATCTTTTTTTAAATGGCTGCGCTCTATTCCATGGTGTGGATGGACCACGATTTATTCAGCTATTCTTCCATTTATGGCCATACATTCTGATTCCAGATGTTTGCTATATGAATAAGGCTGCAGTTAACTGATTATTGCTTTTATTTCTGTAGCAAAGCTTTTCAGAGTGGGAATCTTGGTTAGAAGATACCTGATTTTTAATTTTGTGATTCATTTTACCAGATTGCTTTTCCAAAGGTGGAAATGTCTCACAGCCGAGGAGACTCTTTCCCTGCTTGCAATACATGCAATAGCTCCATTTCTAGTGTTTGCCACCCTGAGGGGTATAAAGTGATATCTCATTGCAACTTCAATGTGCATTTCTTTGACTAGCAACGGATGTGAGCATCTTTTCATGCATTTATCAGCCATATAAATTTGCTCTTCTGCGAATCGTCTAGAACTATATGGGTCGCTCTGTTTTTATATGGTGGTGTGTATCTTTTCTTTTAAATTTTCAAGAGCTCTTTCTATATTATAGGTATTAACCTTTGTCCAGCATCTGTACTAAAATACTTTTTCCAGATTGATGTTTTGTCTCTTGACTTTGTTCTTTTTGCATATAAGTTTAAAATTTTACATAGTTAAGTATGTATGTCTTTATTTTCTAATCTTAGGAGATTTACTTTGACTCTGATTTTACATGTGGTCATCTAAATTTTCTTGCAAAGTTTTTGGTTTTAATTTTCATAATTATGTTTTTAGTATGTCTGGAAATTCTGTTTTTTTTTTTGTATAACAGATAATATAAGGTGTCTGTTTCCACTCTTTTTTCAGATTGATAATGAGTCTGCCAGCACATTTTATAAATAATCTATTCATTTCCCTTTGAATTAAATTGCCATCCTTGTCATAAATTAACTTTTTATTTACAAAGGCATCTAATTCTTGATTCTCAGCTATGTTCCCTGATTTATCCATTTCTTGATCAAAACTAAATTGATTGATGATTCTTTAAGACACTTATACAATTCCAACACACACACACCCAAACACACACACACACACACACACACACACACACACACACACACACACACACACAATCCCTTGCCAGGATTTTATGCAGAACTGCATTAAAATTATATGTTAAATTTTAGCAACACTGAGCATATCATATTTTTCCTGTTTTCAGAATTTGTTTTATGTATTTTAATAAACACTTATTATTTCTTCATGTGTGTCTTGTGCCTTTATTCATAAGTGTGTTCATAAGTATTTTATAGTCTTTGACACAATTGTGAAAGGAATATTGTGAAAATAAAGAAAAGTATTGATTTTTGTTCATTTGTCTTGACTAAACCCACCTCTCTGGACAAACGAGGAACTGGAGACATAGGATTTGTCTGCATTTTTATGAAATATACTTTATAATATAATATAATATTTTAGAGAAGTTGTCTCTAGGATTTTTTTAACGAATACTCAGGATCATTATGAAAGAGAGAGGTTACTCTTCTCTTACATGCTAGGGTGGTGATGTGTTTTTCTGAGAGAATTGAAGTTCCTTTAATGTCCACACTCATGACTGCACTGGCCCTCCTGGCTGGGGGTGGGGTTGGGCAGGGCAGTGGCCCCCAGGAGAGCCCTCAGCCTCCTGACTCTGTGAAGGCCCCGGCTCCTGCCATGTTGTCCAGGTGGGGTGACCCCTGGAGAAGCTGCCTTTGCTTTTCTCATAGCCATTTTTACAATCTCTTGGCCCTTCCCAACTCTCCTGGAGGCCGGTTAAAGGCCTGCCTACCAGATTCAAGTAACTGGAAACCCTGCCCATTCCTGAGTGTCAATCTGCTCTGACTGCTACAACAAAGCACCACAGATTGAGTGGCTTAAACAACAGAAATTTATTTTCTCACTGTTCTGGTGGCCAGAAGTCCAAGATCAAGATATGGACAGGGTTGGTTTCAACTGAGGCCTCTCTCCTTGACTTGCAGATGGCCATCTTCTCACTGTGTCCTCACATGGTCCTCCCTCTGTGTCTAAATTTCCTCTCATTATAAGGATACCAGTCGCATTGGATTGGGACCCATCCTGGTGACCTCATTTTCACTTAATCACCTTTTTAAAGTCTCTATCTTCAAATAGTCACATTCTGCGGTATGGGGGTGGGGTGGGGTTAGGGTTTCAACATATGGATTATGGGGGTTGGGACACAATTCATCCCATGACACTGAGGGCCAGTTGAGAGAGTGTGAACAGAACTCAGACTCAGGTTTTAGGGCTGCCTGCTTTCTCTTCCTTACACTTCCATTTTATAAGCAGTCACTGGGAAGCAGGTCCGAGGTAGCGAGCTCCTGAGGACAAAAACATGAGCTTCCCATTCAGGTCAGCAGTCCTCTGCCATGGAAGCTAGCTCATGTTGGAAACCCTGACATATCTGGGCCTGCACTGTGACCAGTGGTGATGACAGGGGTCACCTCGGCTTTAGCCACCAGCCTCCTGCTGGGAGATAACTAACGACCCCATGTGATGGATGGTCTGTGGTGCCTGGGGGGTTATTCCTGTTTCCCATTATCTATTAAAGCCACAGATGGGAACAATAGGTGCTTAGTTAGTACCTGAATTCTGAGTTCAGAGAACTATGGCGATAGAGCCAGCTCCTGCACCCTGGAGTTGACTAAGAGTTGCCAACTCAGCAGAACCAGCTACACATCTTCCTCAACCTCTGGTCACTGAGGAAACTGCATGGGGGCCATGAGGATAGACCAAGTCTCTAGGGAGAACAGGGAGTTTGTGGGGAAGGAGCAATCACTCTTCATGGGCATGTGTTTTGAAAAATTCCTTGCTCTCTCTGTAACTTCCTGTGTGATTGAACTGCATGAAATACATCCCACCACTATGTCAGAGGCTAGAACGTGACTCTCACTTGCCTGTTACTGGCGGGTGGAACTGCATGGGGCGAGGGGAGAGAGGGAGTAAAGAAAGGAGAGGGATCACAGGAGTGCTGCAGGTGGGGTTGGGGGCAGAGGCAGTCCTGTGTATTGGCCTGGCAGTGCTGAGCTTTCCCATGGTCAGTGGCATCCACACTTAAGCCATCATGGTGAGGCCAACTCCCTGCCTCCGGACCACCTACTGACAAGCAGACCTCAGCAGCAAGAGGCTGAGTGGCAGCCCATCTGAGAGAACAGAACTCCTCCCCTACAAATGTCTTGCATATCCAGTCTCAGCTAGCACCAAAAGGGAGAGAAAGAGAAGAGTTTAGCATCAAACACAAGGGTATGTTGCAAAATGAATAGGATCATCTGAAAAACAAGAAGACGGGTGTTTTACTACATGGAGCAGAATCAGAAATTATGAAATTGAATTAAAAAAGAGCAGCCTGTAGCCCAGAAAGAAGGGAGGTTTGACAGCACAATCGTAGCTCTAATGAGAAAAAATAAAATCCATTTTATGTTTATATGCTAATGAGTTGAGACCTTCACTTACCTTGCTACTACTGTCATTAACTGAGAAAAGATCAGATTATACCTATCAGAGATTTTTGTATTGTACGTAGTATAGGATTTAAAAGGACCAAAAATTTGTAAAACAGGGAGAAATAATGCTACAATGATAGAGTGACAATTGATAGCATCTATGTATTGTGGCAGGATTCATGATGTGTTTCCATAGGGGACATAAATTATTGGATACAAGCACAGAATCTGAAAGGTCGATAGTGATTATCTAGCCCAGCGATAAAAGATGCACAGCACGGGAAACTACTCTTCTATTCCTGCTCTCATGGCAGACATGACTAATCAACCATGGCACTGTTTCCTGTGAAGACTACCTATTTTCTGATGTAGAAACAGGACATCCACCTGAAGCAATCAGGGATGGTTTCCTGAAGGAGGTGAGATTTAAGCTGATTCTTGAATGATGTTCAGGGTTTAGAGAAGTTACCCCAACTTATTATCATGCCTGGACTGCTTACTTTATATATTAGAAAAAAGTCCTAGCCCCTCTCTGTTTTCTTGTCCTTTGATAGAAATGATAAGGGAGGCAACAATAAAGGTAACAGTAATCAAAAATAAATATGAGTTTTCGCTTACTTAGCACATATCATGTTCAAGAGACAGTGTAGTCCCTCGCGATCCTGATTTTTAGTCCGTATGCTGGCCTTACAGGTAGGTGTTCATACTGTGCCCACCCCTACCCGTGGGACAGAGCAGGAAACTAACGCCCAGTAAGCAGTGATTCGCACCTGAGAACACCGGAATTGGAATTCAAATACGTGTCTGATTTACTACAACCCCCGTCCCTCATCCTCCCAGATTTGGAAGCCTGCCCATGGGTCCACTTTGGCCTGTAGAGTTATGGCATTATGTTTAAACAGTTGGGTGTGGCCACATGGGATGCATTTGGATATTGGTGGTGATTTTCTTAAAACACCTCAGCTTCCTGGGAACCCTCAGAATTATTTTGGAAAGACTGTTATGTGTGGGATCCCAAGTAAGCCAGTGGAGGTGAAGAGTAGTAGTAATTTGGCATTAATATTAAAGTGACTTCATTGAACTCAGTTGGAGAATCCTAAGATGGATCTGTGACAACAGGGATGACTTAGGAGATACACTGGAGAGTGTGGGCTCTAGAAACAGACTCACTGGGGCTCCTGCCCTAACACCTATTAGCGTGACTTTGAACAAGTAAAGCGACCTCCCTGAAATTCAGCTCAGCTGTACAATGGATTAAGAATCCCATCTTTTCAGGGATCCTGTGAAGATAAGTGACTGATGGATGGTTAACACCTGGCCTTCTTGCCTTCAACAGGGCCAGTGATTGACTGGAAGGGAATCATGGTTCCCATTTGTAGTGGAGAAGTGGGAGGAAAGGGGGAGATGGAAAGAGAGGTGCTGCTGTTTAGAACCTTCCAGGAAGAAGCATTTGTACTTCTTTGCCTCTTGCTGGCCTTCAGGGTTGCTGCCTCCAGATCTGCTGAACTAGAGCAAACAAACTCAAGCTGGGAGTAATAATGCAGTTGTATAGCAGTCGTCCCAAAAGGAAAGGGGTGCCCAGTGATCTCCGTAGTTTCTTCTCCATCCCTTCCCTGTGACAAGAGTGGCCAGGAAAAATGACAATTAGACAAAAGTGAAACAAGGGCGAAAGCATTAGGTTACTAGAATTTGGGGGCAGCTAGCACATGCTGCTAGCAAGTGCTGTGTTGTCCTACAGGGTCTGCATGTGAGCCCCTTTACCCATGACCCTCACGGAGCATCTGCAAGTGAGGCACTGGGTGCCTGCCTCTTTCTGCCCTCAGAGATCTCAGTCTCTTTGGAGAGATGCATACCTAAGCAGATGGCAGCTCAGAGGAAGTGCTGACCCCTGGGTGCCCATCAGGGAAGTCTTCCCGGAGGAACTACTCTCTTCATTACAAGTCTGAGAAAACGAGTTAGAGCAAGGTGTGGATAGAGGAGACTCTTCAGACAAATGTCACAGCAGGAGTGAAGGAGGGTAGATGCACTGAGCATAGTGAGGTGACCAGTCGCCTGGGAGCCAATGTGAGGGGTGGGGTCAGGCAAGGGACAGAGTGAGGATGGAGCGAAAGTCAGGGTCCAGGTCATGGAAAATTTGGAAATTTTCCCAAAGCCCATCTTGGAGCCATTGGTGAAGTTAAGCTGGGAGTGGGATGATCATATTGGCCTTTTAGTAAGTGATCACCCTAATGATGGATAAAGAACCCATGAGGAAGAAACCAGTTAGGAGGTTTCTGCAGGAATCTGGCCCCGAGGATGACAAAATATGAGAATAAAGTCTATGGCCATGAAGATGGAATCTGGAGTTCAGATTTCAGAAGGAGGAAGCAGCATTGGCTAAACATGGTACCTGGTGGGCTGTGGGTGTGAGGGGGAGAGGGACGGGTTTGGGCTCTGACTCTGGTGGTTGGAGACATTGTGGGGCATCCCCAGATATTGGTGTGTGAGGAAATCTGAGGAGTGCAGTTAGAAATGTGTTGATTCTGAGGGTAGCTGGGCATATGGATATCTGGGTTTGGAGCTTGGCAGAGAGCCCAGCACTTGGAGTGTGGAGTTGCAATTTGTCAGCACTCAGGGTTTGGGTAAGGGAGAGTGCATGAATGAGAAGAGAGAGGGGTTGAGGAATGAACACTGGGGACAGGGCATTTGGTTGGGCACAGGAAGAGGCACGGAGGGGGAGCGAGATGGAAGTGAGGTGGGAGTGTCATATCACAGCAGCCAAAGAAGGAGGGGTTTAGAGCAGGAGTGCTGGTCATCAATGCCGGCAAGGTCTAGGAAGACCCTGGTGCAGACGTGTCTGTCAAAATTAGTCATGAGTGGCCATTGGTGACTTGACAATAGTGGTTTTGTGAAGCGGAGGGAGGCAGACTTCAGTGGACTGAGTGACTAGAAGGTTGGAAACTAGAGGCACTGAGCTTAGAGAATGCTTCCTAAAGTTTGGGCCCAGAGGGAAAAGGTAGAGGACATTCAGTTGAGGGAGGGAACTATAGGATGGTGGAGATTAAGGATTCTTATATATCAAGCAGGATGAACCATAAAGAGGAAAAGGGTGAAAACTCAAGAGAGGAAAAAGCAGTGGGTTGAATGAGGCAGTTATTGAGACTCTGTGGTTGATCATCTAGTGGGGTAGGGGCTTGGGGATGTACATTTGCAGCTCAGAAATGCTTTGACAATTATGATGTGCTTCTCCCCAATACTTGTCCTGCCACTTTTCATCCCTTGAGGCATGGCGATACTAGGGTGGGTGGTCAGATTAACTCTCTGGGGACTAGGGGCATCAGCCAGGCTTTACAGAAGAGACAGAAGATCTTGCACATGGGCTGGAGCAATAGGTGTGGTAGAAGGAGGTCAGGTGTGGTTGGGGCAGGTGCAGAGCTCACAGGGACAGTTGTAAGCTGAGACTGACTCTTAATGGTGGGAGGCTTCAGGCAGCAGGTGGCATGCCACGGCTCCAGGCATCACTGTAGGGTTTACGAGTACCTTGTTCACTTGGGTAAGGTCCCCAGCCATGGGCTGA
The DNA here is from genome assembly GCA_033961575.1 of Aselliscus stoliczkanus. NCBI lineage: Eukaryota > Metazoa > Chordata > Mammalia > Chiroptera > Hipposideridae > Aselliscus > Aselliscus stoliczkanus. The sequence continues at coordinate 14,998,718 of CM066728.1, read as the reverse complement.
GTGTATGAGCAGCATGCATCCATGATCCCACCAGAAGGACATTGGGAAGAGCTGGGCAGAGGCCTAAGGTTCTGGCCAGGAAGCCTGGAGTTCAGGGCAGAGCTCCAGCCCAAGACCAGTGTTGCAGTGCTAAGTGGACCCTGAGGAAGAAGCCAGACCCATGTACAAGGGTGTGGAATCCTTGCTCCCGGCTTACTGGGTGCCAAGAGAATAGCAGTAGAATGCATCACTTCCTTCACCACAGGAAACTGACATCAGGCCTCTCCGAAACAATGAATGGTGAGGTGAAGGTTAGGCATAGGCCAAGGAATGGTCCAGCAGTGTGAACCAAGCCACCTCTCAGTAGGGCTCTCAAGGGGCCTGGGTGGAGAGCCCCAAGATAAACCAAAAGATGCTCCAGCTTAGATGAGACTTATGTAGTCCTGGACAAGACAGGACAAATGGAGCCTTGGGAACCAAGCAGACCTGGGTTCCAATCTTGACTCCACCACTGCTGGCTATGTAACCTGGGACATTTCTGAACTTTTTCTGTGCTCAGTCTGTTCGAGTCATTGTGAGAATTGAGTGAGATGATATTCTGAGAAACTCATTTGTAGTGAATGGCTCATAGTGGGTTCTTCATAAGCAACAGTCCTCCCTTCTTTCTGAGATGGCATTGTGACTTTGTTATGTTGACACTTGTTGACTAGAACCCCTGGGTGTCAGACAGTGAACCTATTTTCAACAAAAGAGCAGGGAGAATTAAAACAGAGAAGTTTTTTTCTCATGGGTCCTGGAGGTGGTACATGGTACTCCTTGAAGGGCCATGACAGAGGTCAAGGCCAGGTGCACGCAGAGAGCAGCAGGGGCTGCACATGCCTTTGGTAGGTGCATAGGTGGAGTGTGTTGGTGTTACTGGTCTAAGGCCGGATTGGTCAATTCAAACCCAAAAGAGCGGGATTGTGGTAAGCTGCATGGGGGTCTTATGTAAGGGGTGCACAAGGGGCAGGCCCCGAGAGGTGGGGAGACTTTCTCCCAAGGGCCGCTGGGCAGTTCATGTCAGAAACTTACATTTACTTGTGACTCTGGGCTTGCTTGCATCTAGGGCGTGTGCTTGCATAAGGAGCTAATGTCGGCATAAGGCCCCCGCAGGCTGCTTAGCTAAACAAAATGGGTGCCAAGGCAGCAATAGTATGGAGTAGTTTAGCTAAACTCTCCACAGTTGGGGGCTGCTGCTGAGGACTGACAGATAGCTTCTCTTTGTACCAGCTCACACAGACCAGAGTGAGGGTTTGCCATCGATCACTTGAGTGTCTAGCACTGTGGGTTAAAAGATGACCACACATTCTTTAAAAATCTTCCCATAGAGAGATGGTGTCTGTGGCACCTCCTCTTACATCTGGGAGGGCTCAATGATTGCTTGAACAACAGAGTGTAATGGAAGTAACGCTCTGCCAGTTTCTGGGTCCAGCTCTTAAGAGACAGGCAGCTTCCATTCCTTGTTCTTGGAATACTTGGAGCCACCCAAGCCACCATGCTACGAGGGAGCCCAAGCTGCCCCATGGAGCATGTGGAAAGGAAGCAGAGTCCTCAGATGAAAGCCCCAGCTGCGCTTCCAGCCCATAGCCGCACTAAGCTGCCAGCCAAGTGAATGTGTCATCTTGGAACTGGGCCCTCCAGCCCCAGTGAGCGGCCCAGCTTGCAGTGCATGGCACGGAGATGAGTTGCCCCTCTCAACCCTGCCCAAATTGAAGATTTGTGGGCAAAGCTAGTGATCATTGTTTAAGCCATTCAGTCATAGGACAGTTTGTTACAAAGCCCCAAATAGCTGGAACAAGCACACACTGTGGCACCAACAGTGTGGAGACACCAGGAAAGTTCTGGAAGAAATAAGCATAAGCCATGGTGAAAGTTCATCCCAAACATGGCTTATCTGTCACAGTGCAGCTATTTGACCCTATCTAGTCAACTGGCCATCACTCACAGATCAAGTCTGTTTCTTTGAGCTTTGAGGGCAGATTGGTGCTATTATGAAGAGCTTTAGGCCCCTCTTCATCCCAGGCAGAGTCCCCAGGCTCACTGCAGCATGGAGGAGAAACAGCTGAGGGTCTGGCAGGGGGTGCTGCCACTGGCACTTAGGGGAGGAGGGAGGAAGTCATGTCTGTGCCTTCTTCTTGGCCACCAGGTGGGGTTTTCACTCTCCTTATAATTAGAGGCATGAAGAACACCCTTGGGCCTTGGCATCCCCGAAAAGCACTCCACAAGCACAGTGGAGCTGTTGACAATGACAAAACAGATGGTGTGACAGAGATTGGAGTTACTCACCGGAGGGCTCATATTACCTCCAAGAATGAGGCCATAAACAATGCAGCACCACTTCCCTCCTTCCAAATTAGCTGGAAAAATAAAAGAGAATGAAACGTGACTATTAGCGGTGGGCTCTCGAGGAGGTGGCTTTGGTGACATGCCACTGGCAGCAGCTGTCTTGGGGAGCTCCGGCTGATGAGATGCACTGAACGTTATTAACGCCACTTTGCGGAAAGCGCTGCACACTCAGACTAATGCCTTATGGCATTTGCTGCTTTCTTAGGGCTCCAAAGCTGAAGAGAAAGTCCTGAAATAGCAACTCAGCGCTGGTCGCCACGGCAACAGGATCCTTCAGGAAGCATGGTGAGGTGCTGTGTTTGGCACTGGGAGGGGATGGGAAGAAAGGAATTGCAAATGCAGGTGCTACCCTCCACAAGCCTACATTCTTCTTGGGAAGACAAGATTTGTGTTTGCAAATCCCTCAGGGCAGAATTTCCCTGCCTGGGTCCCAAGGAGAATGAGTCCAGCAAGATGTTAACAAGTGTTAATAAAAAAGAGAGTCATGTGGACACATAATTTTGCACAGCATACTGGGCAGAGTTAAACACTGCAGTGCTTCTCAGCCTTACTAAGCGTGTGTGTTATGCTGTTCATTTGCCACATTTTTCCAAATTATCTGATGGTGGAAACGCTTGTTCACAGGGCATTTTAGGGGATTAGTAAACCACAGAATGGCTTTGGGGGCCCTGAATTAGGAAGTAATACAAAGCAGTGTGTGATTAAATTCTTAGAATGTGTGGAGCAGCTTGGGAGTACAACCGGATTCACAGCAGGGAGACTCAGTGTTGGCTGGGCAAACCCGGTGCGGGTGGGGTGGTGCTTGGAGGAGGAGCTGAGCTGAGCCTTGCTGATTCTTAGTGGGCGGTGAGAGTGGAGAGTGGACTCCCTGGGGCATGTGGATGGACCTTATTCTGGAACCCAGAGAGCCCTTGTGGGGGTAATAAGGTGATGCTTAGGGTTCAATAGGTCATATATATCTCATTACCAGGAATTGTAAGAGACAAAACCTTTTACGTGCTATTCTTGCTCCTGGCATTACCTACACCAATGCCTTTCACAGCACATTCGGCTGTCACCTTCTCCTAGAAACCCCTCTCTTATGCTCTGGGATGAATGAACTCTTCTCCATTCTGATCTGCTTCTCCCCCCACCCTCAAATACCCAGACTCTGCAATTGCCAATGTCACCCATCCATCAACCTCTGATTCCTTTTTATCTTTTTTTTTTATTGTTTCAAAATATATATAATGTAAATTTTTGCCATCTTAACCATTTCTAAGTGTACAATTCAGTGGCATTAATTACATTCAGTGTGGTAAAACCATCACCACTATCTAGTTGCAGAATTTTTCATCATCTCACAGAGAAACTCTGTATCGTTAAAGCAATAACTCTCCATTCCTCCCTCCCCCAGCCCCTGGTGACTTCTGATTTACTTTCTGTCTCTATGAATCTGCCTCTTCTAGATATTTCATAGAAGGGGAATTACACAATATTTTTTTCTTTGTATCTGGCTTCTTGCATTTAGCATAATGTCCTCAAGATTCACCTATATTGTAGCATATGTCAGAATTTCCTTCCTTTCTGTGGCTGAATAATAGTCCATTGTATGGAGAGACCACATTTGGTTTATCTACTCATCCATCGATGGCACTTTGGCGCATGTGAATAATGCTGCCTTGAACATCGGTGTCTAAGTATCTGTCTGGTGCTCTCTTGTGTATTGTCCCTGCTTCTCCCACCACGGTGGCCGTGTCCTATCCAAACCTGCTTGTTTGCATGCTGGATTTCCTGTCTGGAGTGTGAACTCTTAGTCAACAAGTCTTTGTTGAGCATCTCCCATGTGTTTGACGGTTGGCTGGGCACTGTGAGTAGAGGGATGTACAGCTAGAAGCCCTGACCCTTGGGAACACCCTTAGAATTGTTCTGCCTACCCGAGGTACACATGCAGTGGACATGGTATAACATGACACTGGCTAGATTGCGATCAGAGCTGAAACAGGGATAAAAAGCATCATGAGGATTGGATGGGGGAGCCCCAAGATGGGGAAAATAATTAACTGTTGTGTCTGACATTCTCTAATGTTTTGCAACTCCGTGCTCTCTGTATTTACCCCAACTGAAGTAAACATGTTGCAAATTTAAAAAACTGGTCCCAAATGTTACTTTGAAAATTGAGGTGCCCTCTGTCTCCCTTAATCAGTCTAGAGCTGTCTCTGTTTCTGTGTTTCTGTCTCTCTCTGGCACTTACACATGCACACACATGCACGCACTCATGCACACACACAGCCTCTCTCTCTCTCTCTCTCTCTCTCTCTCTCTCTCTCTCTCTCTCTCCCTCTCCCTCTCCCTCTCTCTGCTTTTCTGAGTCCATAAAGAATTTCCAGGTAGGGAGGATTTTTGGACTTTGACCAAGGTTGTTTAATAATGTCCTTAGAGGTCTGGCAGCTCAGGGCCCACTCTGCCCGAAGCCCTCACAGGGGTGGTGCGTTCCCTCCAGGGTCTGTCAGCCCAGGGAGCTCCTGTAGACAGCCTGGGGGTGCTGCTGTGCAGTGCTTCTGTCTCAGGGTCAGCCAGGATCACCTAATTACCTATTTATTAGGAGACAATGTTCGACAAAGCTGGGTGGAGCTCAGCTCTCACACTGAGCAGCTGTGAGCTTTGGGGGCACTGCCTCTCTTTCAGCCTCAGCCCCTTTTCTGTAAAATGGGCACAGGAATGCTGACTGTGTTGTCATGCGTATGCAGTGCCCATTGGCACCGACTATTAATGCGGCGATGGCTATTGTTAGAGCAGCACCTCCCTGTGAAATGACAAATACTCCATGCTAACCACTAAACGAATGTGGTAAGAAACAGAGGGGCGACTTGAGAGCCTCTGGTCCCAGCTGCCAGGAGTCTGACTTAGTCGTGTGTAAGCTGTTCGCCCAGCAGTCAAAGGAGCTGAGGTGAATGCACACGTGTGTGTCTGGAGCCCAGGGAGCTGTATGAATGCAATCTGAGATCTCTGGTATGTAATGATTATTCTCTCCATTCCACCAACTCATTAGTGTCAGTGGGAGGACGGCATGGGACAATTCTGTAGGGCATGGATGGGGCTTTGCAATGCGAGGGCAGCATGTTGGCTGCATTGCCATGTCTTGTGAAATGGGATTCCATGGGGCAGATAAATCATGAGATGGCTACTGTCACAGACCTGTGCAGATGGGGGCGGATAGGCTGTGATAATCCATGTTGCCTTTTGTGAGCCAGCATCCAGTGCGCCCTGGAGATGCGTCCCAGGAGCTGGGCTCACATTTGGCCCTCACATCCAGTTGCCAGACAACGGAATGGCCTGGATAACTGGCTTCCAGGGCCAGGTACTATGTTTGCACCTTCTCTCCCTACAGGGGTCCAGGGCAGCTTTGCATGACCCCACAGCCTGGAGACACACATCCTGCCTTGCTTCACTATGGGCCTGTGTCCTGAGCTATGAGGATGTCCTTTGCTTTGGTTATGGAGAAGAAGCTGACCACAGTGCAGGTCGGGAGAACACAGGTGCATCTGCCAGCTGGGGTCAAAGCAAGGCCAGCCCTGATTTGTCTTCACTCACCTCTACAACCTCATTTCTCATGGGACCTCCTTTGCTAACACTCTGGACTTATAAATTATCAGCAGCTCCCCAAACTGCCTTACTGCCCCAAGTATCGGTGCCTTCACTTGCACTGTTCCCTCTGCCCTAAACACTGCTTCTCTCTAGGCTGCTTCTCAAATACCCACTCAGTATGTGACGCACCTGTCAGGGAGCCCTTCCTGTGCTTCCCCATCAGGTGGGGTTGGCCACTGTTCCCACTGGGACCCCGCTGGATTCCCCCCAGGCCCTATCTATGTAATGGGTTGTCATCCGTACTATCTCATTGCTGTGATCCATTTACAGATGTGTCTCTCTCTGCCCCTCTGCTCCTCCCAAACAGAGCTTCTAGGTGTCAGGGCCGCATACATCCTGTGTCCAGTTCCTAGCTCTGTGCCAGAGACCGAGACCCTTACCAAGCGCTCACTCACTGGTAAGCCAATGAAGGAATTAGGTTAAGGGAGTGTGGTGAGTGGTATGCCCTGCCTCACATTTACCAACCCGCCTCTACCAGGCTGTCATGTCCGTCTGCTGTTGCCTCGTGAGGTAGAGGAGGGGTAACACCCTAAAAGAGGCAGTGGACATGGAGAAGAGCTCTCAGGGGAGGTGTGCTGCCTCCTTATCATCTTTCTGTCTGCTGGCTTTGAACAGGATGGCTGCACTTTCCTCTCCTGAGCCAGGTGGGCATGTTTCCCAGGGAGCAGGAGTCTTTCTCACATGTGTGTCGGCCTGATGCATCTTTGTCTGTTGAAGTTCTGCCCAAGTCCTCAGAGCAGTCCCGCCTGGCAGACTTGGAGTTGACACAGTAAAACAACAGTTGGCCTGAATCAGTGAAGCTGATTGGCTGACTCCTCTGTGCTGGCCCTGCATTTGGGTTTGCACATCCCCTGGGCCAACCAGGAAGAAGGTGGGCAAGCTGAATGCTGTTTGGTTTCCAACTTGGCTCTGAGGTTAGCAGAGCAGGCACAGGCCAAGTCTTCTGTCAGGATGAGAGACAGCTGTTCTAGCTCAGAGTAGGCGTGAACTCAGCTTCTCTGAGTGATGGTGAGAGGCCTCCTGGGCGGGAGGTGTTTCACACATCCTGTCTCATGAACTCTTAGGAAACCTGTGAAATACAGAGAGTCTACTTCCGTGTGTGTGTGTGTGTGTGTGTGTGTGTGTGTAGACTACTTCTCATTTTATAGTTGAAGAAACTAAATTCGAGATGTGAGGCGAAGACTGAGACCAGAATTGGATATTCTCACTCAAATTCCAGTTCCCTTGCTACATGCAATGTGCTTTGTGTGCCCTTTTCTTTTTGATCCTCCCCCACCTCTCAAATATCTGGCAGGCATTGGTAAGTTCTAGGCTGGGAAAATGTCTTGTTTCAACTGTCAGCATTGTCTTCCTTGGGTATCCAAAATGGCCCAGGTCTTGGCAGCCTATGGGTAAAGGTTAAGACATATTAACATGAATGCCCAAACTATGCTACATTCTCCTCTTGACCTGTGACAGCCTGCTGTTCATGTCACTTTAACACGGTTCCTATGCCTAGGATGTGTCCATGTGTTTTCTGCCATCTCACTCTTGTCTGCCATGCCCTGTGCACAGACCATCTATAGAAGCGGCCTTCCCACCTCTGTTGCTAGTGTCTTCCACGAGGGTCTGCTGCACTGGGATCAGTTGTTCATCATTGGGGCACCCTCAAACCACAGGATGCTGAAGCTATCCTGAGTTTTCCTGGATCCCGCCCAGTGGTGTGGCAGAGCTGGGTCCTGCTGGCTGACGAGAATTGTGGACATCTTTCCCCAGCTCAGAGGTAATGACATCATGCTGGTAGCTTGAAATTGGGCACCATGGGAGTATTTACACCCTGGACATTGGCAAACACTGTGTATCAAGAATCCCCATTGTTAACAATTACGCATCGCTGTCCCCTCCCTGCTTCACTTTGTGACCTGGGCCTTGATGCAGCACCTCAGTGCCTAGAGTCCCAGGCAGCCTTCCATCGATCTGCCCTGTCGGGCTGCGGTGCTATTTCAATCCCTCACCTTCTTGGCGGAGTTGGGCAACAAGGCAGCTTTTCCATCTTTCCTCTTTCTTCCTTGGCTCCACCCCTGCAAGAGACCCTGCAACAAGAAACCCTTTTATCCTCCTCCTGTCTGAATAAAACATGCACACGCACTCCAACCAAACCAAACAATGGCCCTGGTGCATCTATATCCATTTAAATGGGGAGGGGAGTTACTTTTCCTAATCCTAGGTCAGGTCAGGTTCTGATACCTATGTAGATGTGAACCTTTTTTATTTGGATTACTCAACAAACAAAACCAAGATATAAGCCCAACCCAATCTGAATGGAGAAAAAAAGACACTGGGCTTTCAGCCTTGAAGCCTGGCTTTTAGTTCTTACTCCTTCATGGCTGTGTGCCTGTGGGTGGATTACTCAGGGATAAGCTTACTGGTCCACATGTGCCCTTGGACCTTTCAGAGCAGTTTAATGGCCAACTCAGCCCATGCACTGCAGTGGCTAAACTCAACATGTTTACTTCTCACTTATGCTGCTGCCCGTTTATAGGATGGGGAGAGGGAGTGAGGACTGGGTGTGGAAGATTTTTATGTGGCAGCCTGCAGGTGGCAGTCATCGCTTTCCTTACTACTCTGTAGGTCAGAATTTGGTTCTGGTCACACTGTAGGAGGCTGAAGGAAGGAGCCAGTCTTGAGCACCTGCATCTCCACATCGCCATCATGCTGGGGAAGCCCCTCCAATACCAGGTTCTGTGTTTGAACACGATGTTGATCTAGGAGATCTGCAAGGATTCTTCTTGCTCTGAGAGTTCCTGAGTCTCTTGTTTCATTACTAACAGACGAAACATGTGGAGTTTTCAAAGCAGACTGGGTCTGCTTCTCACTCTTGGCCTGGCTCCCCAGTGTCTTTTGGTGGATGCAGCCCTTCACCCGAGTGTCTGTTCAAATTGCTAATCAAAGTATTAATGCCCATCATTACCTCTCTCGAAACAATGTCCAGATCCATCTCTCTCTTTCGAAATCTTCTGAGAGACCAAATTTGAACTCATTTCATCAAGGCCAAATGTCAGTCACAGAAGAAATCTATACGAAATTTTAATTGCAAGATGTTCAGTGCAAATTTAATGAGTGAAATAAGAGATCTGAGAATTCCTGCATTCTCGGTTCATGCATAATGTTGACTTAAATTGGCTCTCTGGAGGTGAAGGGAATTGCATTTTTAGAATTTACACACCGAGAGAGCACATGGAGTGGACCCTGAAGGTTAAGGTCATAAATCAGAATCATTTAACTGGCTTTGAGTGATTGCTGTGGACTGTAATGGTGAGAACAGCCACCAGTGATTACTCTGCCTCCGATTTATTGAAATGCTGCTCAATATTCATAAATCAGTGGTCATTAATCCCCCAAATAGTACCTGTCGGCTTTCTAAATAAATTTCCAACCTGCTAATGCAGATTGAAAGAGGCTGATGAGCCCTAGCCCAGAATTGAAACAAATGAGGGTGTCGTTCTGACAGACTTGGAAACATGTCGTTTTGGAACGTGAAGTCACTTGGGGTAAAGATGTCCCTGTGGAAACTGCTCTTTGCAACAGAGGGGCTATTCAGACAGTCTCTCCCAACACTGGTAATTTCTGTAGATAATGGCCTTGATGTGTATGTCTCAATCTCTGAAATTTTGCTTGGGACCAAATCAAATGATTGAAAGGCTTCTTCAATTCAGTTGCTAGCTCATCCCTGTTTAACCACAGTAATTGGAAAATAAATGCACAGCGCAGCGAAAGGCCATGGCATTTATTGGATAACATGGGAGCAAACGAGGGAAGGAAATTGTAATTGGAGCATCAGTCACTAGGGTAACAAATTTGGGAAGAAATCGAGAAATGAAAATGAACATGAACTCGTAGGGACATGAAACTGAAAAGCGATTTCATTACCACAGAAACTTCAAGTCTATGTTCATGTTCTCTTTACCTTGTTTCTGGTTTGGATTCATAAATTATATAGAATGGTGACCAAACTTCAGGGTAAGGGCATCGTGTTGACGCAAATAATAGGCACCGCTCTGTAACTGTTGCATTTTAAATCTGGCAGAAAATGCGATTGGTGTGTGGGTGTGTGGGAGAAATGCTGCATAGATTTGTCTCATGCCTGGTTTCACCTTGAAAAAATGGAGTCAAAGAAGGGAGGCTGAAAATAAATGCCTTTTTCAAGTGCAATAGCTCAAAAAATAAAAGCACAGACTCTTTTAATTCCAAATGTATTAGTCATAGAGAACAGAAACACACATTTTAGCTGTAAAACCTCCCTTCTCCTCGCCCTCAGTAAGGAAACTCAGGGCCAGGAAAGAAGGAAGACTTACTTGCCCCCAGCTGACAGATATAGAATTAAAATCCAGGCCAGTTGCCATGAAAAAGAGCAACAGCTAAAAACCATATTCCACAGGGAGTGTGAATGGAAACACCTCCCGCACAAAAGCAGCTTGGCAATAAGTCTGATGAGTCTTAAAAATGTCCGTATTCTCTAACGCCTTTGGGATTGATTCCATTCACCCCAGCGCAGATTCTCATTCCTAGTTACCGATTCCAAGGGAAGAAGTTGACATATAAAGAGGTTCATGGAAGCCTTAGTTTAGCACATTCGAAGCAAATTACAAGTCCAGAGGCGGGGGATATTTCAGTAAGCCATGGAGCCTCTACTCCTGGGCAGTTAAAGAGCATCTGAAGTAGTGCTTTAGAGAATGGATGACAACATAGGGAAATGCTTATGGTAGTGAAAAAAGTGGGCTCCACATGCAGACAGCCAGGGTGCTCACACCTGCCCAGAGACACATGGCTGAGCAATTGGAAGCAAACCCAGAAGAAGCGACGACTTCTCTGGGGAAGATGCTGCAATGCTCTGGTTGGTGGAAAAGTTTTACTGAGAATAGATATTTCTCATCTGATTTAATACTATTCAATCACAGGAGGGGATAGTATCTGAAAAATTTTGTTGATTATCTATAAAACTGCTTTCCCCAAATATTTTAAATTATGAAACTAATTTTGCAACAGGGAGGCATATATAAAAAGGGGAGAATAGAAATAAAGGGAATGACCCATAATCTTACCTTCCTGAAGAAAAAATAAATACCGAAAGACAACTAACTGTCAACAAATGATTTGGCTAAATACATGTTCTCTGCTGGAGTCTGACTGAGGCTGTCCTAATACGACCACAGAAGTGCTCCTCTCCAGACTCTGTTGTGGGTTCGTCATTTCTCCCATGATGGAATGCAGAGTTGTGAGCAGCCACTCAGGACTTTTCTTCACTGTATCCCTCCTTATTCCCCAATACCGATCCTGCCTTCTCCCCTTGCTCATGCTGCTCTGGCTATGGGAACGCCCTACCTTGATCTTGGCCTCCTGTTGAACTCTTCTTCCTTCATCATGGCTTTTGCTCACCTCCCCCTCACCCCTGGCTGAATGAATGCTTTCCTCTCTGTGTTCCTGCAGCCTCCTTGTTGGTCCTGTGCAACACTTAGTCATGTTGCTTTGTATTTATCTGTGTAAATTTGTCTCCTCCACTAGACTATGGGTTCAAGGACTTAGGAACCATATCTGACTCTTCCCAGTGACCCTAGCACATAGCACGAAGCTTAGACCACTGTAGGCACACCAAAAATGTTAATTTTGTTTTTGTTGACATTTTCCTGACCAGTCTAAACAATGCTCTTTCAGAGTACATTTTGTGAGTATTTGGAAAATAGGAACAGAGTGTGTCTATTGCAGAAGCTTCAGGAACAGAGACATATGTGGAAGGAAATGATGATCACCTTTAATTCCAGCACCCAGACACCACCACACCAGCATCGGTCGGCACGGTGCTCCTATCCAATGTCTGAGCATACGAACAGATGCACCCACACAGATATTTTGGAAAACAAAATTCACAAAGTGTTTGCATTCTGCTTTCATCACATGATGTACATAGATGTAAATAGTCCCAAACAGGATATTTATGTACAATAGTTTAACCAGTCTTTGCTTCTTAGGCTTTCAGCTGTTTTAGGCAATTTCAAATTTCTTCATTTCCCTCCTCCTTCCCTTCCTTCTCTATTGCCTCTACCACAAATGGGTCACTAGGCACCATGAGTGACCTACAAACAACCTCTATGCACAGTTCTGATGAATTGCATAGCAAATACCAGAGGGGAGGTTTTAAATGTTCTGAGAGCTATTACCAAATTCCCTCTGGTGAATACACTGATGTCAAATCCAGTTTTTTACTCTCTTGAAGAACCATATACACTTTTGATTTGAAGAGGAAGCCAAGCGTCTTCTTTTAGAAAGAAGTCACTAGAAACCAAAGAATGTCTCTTAAAATATAAAGCAGCAAAGATCCAAGTGGAGATAAATTTGTTCACAAAACATCAGCTTCCTGGCTCCCTTCCCATTTAGCAGGAACCTGTTTCAATCCGCTGGTTATGTTAAATCCACTTCAGGGCAGGTCTGCTGTGAGTCACACCAGTGACTAAAGTACTAAAATGACTATTTTTTTTCTTTACAAATAGGTACTGATTGCATAAGTAATACATATTCACTGTATAACTTTTTGGCAAATATGAAAAAGCATAAAAATGTAATAAAAACCACTTATTCATACCATGATTTGTATTTGGGAGCATAACTTTCATGCCCAACAATACTCAGAATTGGTGATGTCACTCCTGGAGCCTACATGTGTTCCTGCCACCACCTCAAGGTCACTGACAACCCCCTAAATTTCTGTGTGATCTCTGGGTAAGTCACTTACCCTCTCTGTTCCTAAATTTCATAATTTGTAAAATGCATGGGTTGTGATTCTTTCAAAAACCTCTCTCAGCCCTGAAAATGCTACAAACCCATAACAGTGTGGCTCTACAATACTAAGAATCAGATTCATGGCTAGTTTGATATGTAGGCAAAGTTAGTAACTGCCTATGTGACCAGTTAGACCACTCAACCTCATGACCTGGCCACCCCTTAAAAAGCTGTCATTTTCCACTTGTGTCTCCTCAGATAACCCTCATGCTGCTATGCCTCTGGGCCATTTCCTCAGCTGTTTTCTCTTCCTGGGACACTCCTTCCTGCCGTGGTTCCTAGCAGCACGCTGCTCAGATGTCACCTCCTCCACAGAGCCTTCTCTGTTTTCTCCAAGGCAGAATTAGTTGCTAACTCTCCCATGTTCCCATACCACTGAGTAAAAGTGGTTATAATTTTTTATTGAGTGGCACTGCAATTGTGTGAGTTTATGTATCTCCAAACTCTGAGGACAATGTGGTTTACCTTTGTGATCCCAGGACCAAGGTCGTAGCAGATCTGAGGGAAGAACTGAGTGCTTCCTTTTGGCTAGGTCATACCTAATTCCATATTATGAGGCCTGGCGATTTCACGTGCTTTTCCCTAGAAGAAGGCAAGGTGACAATGGGGAAAGCAAAAGGAGGCATTTGCTCCCAATAGGCCCTGAGTTGTGGATATTTTCCTGCAGCAGCCCAGGAAGCTTGTTACAATCTGAAAGGTGACTTGAATATCTTGGTGGAAATAAAGGGAGGCATGTGACACACCCAGCAGACAGAGGCATGTCTCAAATTAGCTGAAACCCGTGGGTCTTAGCGAGGACAATGAGTCTCTGTGTATGCACAGTCTAAACTCTGCTACTTTCTCACTAATTTGCACAATATATGACAACATATTCAGGGTCATGGGTGGGATTGATTTAGCATTAACTTTCTGATTTTCAGCTCTGTTTAGGAACAGGGATGTCACAGCCATTGTTTTGTACTCTCTTGGATCGATGCTGTTGCCTTTAGCGATGATATTTTCTTGAGAAAAGTGGCACATTTTTGGACAGATTTTATCCTATGAAAGACATTTTCTGAGATGCTGGAACAGCACTGCCTTCCTGGGAAAGAAGCAGGAAGATTAAAGAGGACAAAAGCATGTTTCTTATAAACCACATCTCTTTCTACACTTCAAAGGCCCCAGGCTTCATGTGTCTCAACGTCCTGGCCCCAGATCCCACTTGCCTAGGTAGGGACCCCTCTGACAACCCCAGGAACTCGCAGGTTGCCCATAAGAACAGTGCTGGGTCCTGAGGCTGCAACCTCAGATCCCACAGCTGAGCTGAATTGATGCCATTGCGAAGACAAGGGTCTTTGTGTTTTGTTCTCCGATTTTTTTTTTTTTGTATTATTTCTAGTTGACTTTGGGCTCTAAATCCTTTGGGCTCTAAATCCTTATAATCAGACTTTTTAGCTCTGGGGTCTTAGGCATAGCCAGTCTCTTTCCCATTTGTCTTAGTGTACAGTCTCTCGTTGTATAACTATTTACCGAGCACTTGCTATATAAACAGTACAATATTAAACATTAAAAATTCAGCAGTGAATAAGAGGTTCTTGACCTTGAGGGGAAGGGGGGACATGTAGGCATTAAATCATTTGCTATACAATTAATTGTTTGACTTCTGGGGGTTACAGGAGCCTACCGCAGGGGGTTGAGTGCAGAGGTTTCAGAGCACAGATGCTGGGTCAGACTCACCGGCATGGTCTTTAGCTCCACTTCTCAGCAGGTGTGTAACCCCTGGCGCCTTCTGTGGCCTCTCGAAGGCTCTGTGTCTTCATCTGTAAAGGAGTTTGCAGCAATAATACCTATCTACAGGGCCATGTGAGCACCGACGGGAGGGAACCTTACAAAGCGTTTTTCATGGTACATTCAGTTAGTAGGTCCTCAATAAATGTTAGCATTACTAAAAGTGTGGGGAATCAGTTCAGATCTTGAACAGCATGTCTGACTGGAAGTGCTGGAGCCACCTTGGCAGGACCTGTGAGCTAGGTGGCCCAAGATGAGTTCTGGGACTCTGAGGTCATCATCGGTCTCGGAATGCAGTGCTCTGGTGTTGGCTCTTCTCAATCACTGGTCTGTATCCCTGGGTTTCGCATCAGCTGACTGAACCAACAGTAGATTGAAAACAATATCTCTAATCCGAGGTTGGGAATCTGCGGATGTGGAGGGCTGACTGTACATATTGTTCTACACCATTTTATATAAGGGACTTGAGCATTCAGGGATTTTGGTATCCACAGGGGATGGGGTAGGAACCCTAGAACCAATCCCCTGCAGATACTGAGAAATGGCTGTATACTGTAGTTAAGATTTTGGGGAGTCAAAAGTTATGTGTGGATTTTTGATTGAGCAAGGGGGTCAGTATACCTAACTTCCATATTGTTCAAGGATCAACTGTATTTGTATTTTTGCTATTGAGTTGTATGAGTTCCTTATATTTTAGATATTAGCCCTTTATCACATACATGATTTGCAAATATTTTTTCTTATTTTGTAGGTTGCCTTTTTACTCTGCTGATTCCTTTGCTTCATAGAAGCAAAGCTTTTTAGTTTAATGCAATTCACTTGTCTATTTTTGCTTTTGTTGTCTGTGCTTTTGTTGTCATATCCCAAAAATTGCTGCCAAGACCAATGTCAAGATTTCCCCCTCTGTTTTATTTTAGTACTTATACAGTTTCAGGTCTTACATTTAAGGTTTAATCCATTTTGAGTTAATTTTTTGTATGATCCAGCAATCCTACTTCTGTGTATATAGCCAGAGGAAATGAAGTCTGTATTTAGAAGAGACAGCTACACTCTCCTGTTCATTGCAGCATTATTTATCAGAGCTAAGATATGAAATTTCTATCTACAGGTAAATGGATAAAGAAAATGTGATACACACACATACACACACACAATGAAATATTATTCAGCTTTAAATATGAAGAAAATCTTGCCATTTGTGACAATATGGATGAGCCTGAATGACATTATGCTAAGTGAAATCAGCCAGACACAGAAAACAAACACTGCATGATCGAAAATAGTCAAACTACAGAAGCAAAGAGAAAAGTGGTGGTTGCTGGACGTGGCGGAGGGAGAAATGAGAAGATATTGGTCAAAGGGTGAAAGATGAATACATTTTGGAAACTTAATGTAAAGCATAAAGACTGCAGTTGATAATACTCTATTATGTATTTGAAATTTGCTAAAGGAGTAGATTTTAAGTGTTATTACTATAAAAAGAAGAGAAAAAAGAAAGAAAAGGCAATTATTTGAGGGGAAGGATATTTTAAATTAGCTTGATTGTGGTGATCACTTCACAATGTATGCAAAACATTGTGAAGAACACCTTAAACACATACAATTCCTGTTTGTCAATTAAGCTCAATAAAGCCCCCCCACAAAAAAAAAAATTCAGCAAATTTAACAGAGAATGAATCATTGCTCAAATCTCCCTGTGTACTCTGGGTAAGATGTGTGTCTGTGGTTCTTCAGCCACCACAGAACAAGCTTTGGAAGAGTTGTGGGAAGCAGTATCCATGGGCTGCATCATGGAGGATGGATGCAGTGTCCTGCATAATGACGGACTAGCACTCAACCCTGGGTATGGTAGAAGCAAGAGGAACTACATTGTTTCAGTACAAACAAGCATTGTGAGTACTAATGGCACTACCATTTTCTTGCAGTGGGAGACGTGAAATAAACCAGGAGCAGAGCATGTGACAATTATGAGGCGGGTCTTCAGCTACTGGAGGAAATAACACAGGTTTGGAAAGGACCAAGTCAGAAGCCTGCTTCAAACCTTGGTTCTCCTTCTTCCTTCCTGTGACCTTGGGCCGTTTGAATAATGTCTCTCAGGGACATGAGACGACATGTGGTATGGTCCTAACAAGACTCATTGGCTGTAGGCTGCCAGCTGCTGCCCAGGCCACTGCCTGGAGTGTTTGTCTGTTGGGACAGAAGATAGACTGGGATCAGAACCCACCTGGACCCTCCAGAGACTCACAGTAGGGTCATTCTTTCCCTCCATGACCTTTTTATGTCCAAAACAGTCTCTACCAAGCCTAGGCCAGGCTCAGTCTTTGCCCATTTATTCCTTCACTTTGCTGGTGCTGGGGATTTCATCATGAATATGACAACATCTCTGTCATTAATCTGACAAAGCTTTATTAAGCACCTATCATGTGTCATCACTGTTCTAGGCACCGAGGTTACAGCTGTGAGCAAAACAGACAAAAATCCCTAGCCTGGTGGAGCTCGAATTCTAGTAAATAAGTAAAATATATTGTATACCAAATTGTGTTCGTTACAATGAAGAAAATGGAAGCAGGGAACAGGCAGCTCTTAGTAGATGAGTATGGGGGTATCCTCTGTTTTCTCTGTTTTTAAAAGGATGCCACTGAAAAGGGGGACATTTCAGCAAGGACCTGAAGGAGGTAATGGAGGAGAATTCTAGGCAGAGTGGACAGCAAGTGCAAGGACCCTATGGCCAAAGCCAGCTCAGAGCAACTGAGAACAACAAGGAGAAGAGTAGGCATGGGGAGAGTGGTGGGAAAGAAGGACAGAGCAGAGCCAGGGTCCAGGCTGTGGAGACGGCATGGCCAATGGTTCTTAACCTTTGCTGCACATTAAAATCACCTGGAAAGCTTTAAAAATCCTGATGCTCACACTCAACCAGAATCCTATTAAACCCAAATCCAGGGGTGGATCCAGTGATCAGTACTTTAAATGTCTCCCAGGAGATCCCAATCCTGCACAGCCAAGTGTTTGGGCCACTGTGAGGGCTTCTGCTTTCAGTCAGCAGGGAGTGTGTAGCAGAGGAGGGGTCTGTGTGACTTACATTTTCACAGGATTCTGGGGTTTCGTGAGTTGAGAATAGACTGTGAGGGACAAGGGTGGAAGCTGGGAGGCTTTGGACATAAGCTGCATCTCCATTGAGGACTGTGTTTCTGATGACCAGCTGTAGACACAGAGGAACCAAGCCCACCTGGGGATGTCTTATAAGGACCCCCAAGGGGCCTGAATGAAGGACGGACAGGGTTGAGGGGTGTGCACTAAGCTAAATGCTCCCCCCCCCAAAGGAGGTGAGGTATCACCCAGGTCAGGACAATACAGTAAGAGGCCCCAACTGGGGATGTCCAAAAGCCCCACAAATCTGTCCTAGAAGAGAAAGGGTGGCAACTGTGGGTCTCCCACGTTCAGAGGGCCTCAGGACTGCAACACCACTGTGGGAGCCTTGGGAGCCTGTCGACACTACTCTGACCCTGGACAGATGAGAAACGAAGATGGTGAGGAAAGGAGGAAGTGGAACGAAGAAACAAGAACTACCCTTTACTGCCACCCCAAACACATACCACCCACTCCCAAAAGTGGGGTGGGTGGGCGGAGGGGAAGTGATCTAAGTGGACAGAAGTATGGAATGTGGCTATTGCTCTAAATCTGACTGTAATTATGTGATTATTACACCAGGTAAGACGTTTTCATCACTAAGATGAGACTTCCTGCTACTGAAAGTGACTCACAAGGTGAGGGCAGTGGACTTGAATGATATGTGGTGGTGGCAAGCCCCAACCAGTATGGTAGCCACAGGCCACATGGGGCTATTTACATTTAAATTAGTGAAAATGAAATAAAATAAAAACTCAGTTCCTCTGTCAGTGTTAATTGACCTTAACAGTTACTTAAGATTAGGGAGAGATTATTATTTCTTAAGACAAGAAAGATGGGGCAATGTTAATGTGCGGAGAGAGAAAGACACTGTAGAGAGAGAAGAGTGATACGGTGGTGGGAGGGGTGAACAAAAGGGCAAAGGATGGTAAGCATCTGTCCTTCCAGAGGAAAATGGAATTGCAAGTGTGTTTCTCTGTAATGCTCAATGCTCTGTAATGGGACCCATAATAACCAGGAATTTTATCTGTAACACCTCCGCTGCATTTATAGGGCTGCAGGCAGGCTACCTGACCAATTATTGTCAGCATATGGAGAGTCCACGTGTCAAACCATTAATTTGAGATCCTCTGCCCAATTATCGTTTTGTCATGGTAAAATTAGTATGGCAGATGAAAACTACATTTGTCTCTGCAGACACATCCTAAGAAAGACCGTGCATCGGATGAGGGTTGACTTCATGAGTTCTTAGCCACAGAAACTAAGAGATTAGTCTTTTGGCACCGAGTGTGTATGCCACGGCAGTCCACAGTAGGGCCATGATGTAATTCAATATTTATGTCTCCAGGGCTCATAGGGTGGGGAAGGAGGAGTGGGAGTGATACTAAACATTACCTTGTCAGGATCTCCTGTGGAAATTCCCCGCCCCGCATGCGAGGACAGAGCAGAGAGCTGCAGAAGCTAGGCAGCAAGAGCAGTCTCCACACCCAGAGAAAAGCCACCATTGCAGAAACGGGGAGAGGTGGAGGCCATCTCACAGGCTGCCTGGGGCCAAAGCAGTTTCCTCAGCTATACTCTGGATAAAGAGTCGGTCTGCAGGGTATGTTTGAGCCCATCTACAAGCCAAAGTGTAAGGTGATTCTGTAAACCCTCACAGTTTCCTAGTACTTACATGAGGAATTTAGTATATAGAATTAGAGGAGCTCACAGCCTGAACCAGCTGGGAACAAGGAGGACATGGCACGCCTGTGGAGGAGCCACAGAAGTGGGCAATGCAATGAAAAGAGATGACTGTCCCAACCCAAGTGAGCTGGGGGTCATCACATCTCCTCCACTGAGAGACGGAATGGAAATGTCAGGATCCCGTTCTGCTAATCTCCTGGCTGGGGCTGGATTTGGATCTAAGTGTGTTTGACTCTTGTTTCTTACCACTAAGCCAGGCGCTTGGGAGGTAGGAAGGGGAGAGGGGAAAACGAGCCTGGGTACGAGTGCCTGCATCGCTATCTGGACTTAACTGTGATTCTGCCTTTCACCTAATATTAAACGCAGCTCCCATTCCACACGTAGGCTCAACCTTTCACAGAGAGCCTTTCTCTCTTCTTTAAAAGTTCTAAGACAAAGGACCTCATCAGGCTGTGAAGTGTACGTCTGGCCTCAGTGGAACAGCTCTGTGTAGTGGAGAGTATGTGGCAGAAAGTGGACAAATCAGTAAATGGCCCCACCCTGCTCCCTTAGTTTCTGCCAGAGAGCAGGTACTTGAGGACATGGGCCCTAGGGGAGAGGGCCTGGGTTGGGGTCCCACCCACCGTTTAATTATGTGGCCTTGGGCAAGCCTTTCTGCCTCTGTGCCTGTCTCTTCAGGAGAGGAGAGGCAACAATGATCAAACCCACTATTAGGGTCTTGTGGGGATTTATAGGAGTCAATTTGTGTGACATGCATGACAGAAGTTTAGCACTCCCTAGACAGAAGCTCTCATTTGTACTATTTTTATTACAGCCTCAAGGCTCAGCCTCTCGGAGTGGCCAGCTTCCCATCCTCACAAACACCCATGGTCAGACACCCTGAATAAGATGTACTGACCCTGGGAGGAAGAAAATGATTTGGAACATGATTTGGAACAAGAACTCCATGTATGGAGCTGTCAGAGAGTTTGGGCAGTTATATTGTGATCAAAAGCAAAAGCAGGAGCCTTTTGGCTTACTGGTGTGCAATGATCAATTCCTACCTTTCTGTGTAATCTCATTTTGAGCTGCAAGAAAGGAGGCCGTGTGACGGGAAAAGACCCAAGCAGTTGTTCTTGTTCAACGGCTAACCCACAGATGACCTTGAATGTCACCTAACCTTGCAGGGGCCAACCTTCCAATTTGCAAAATGAGTTGATTGACCAGGTAGCCTCCCAGGGCCCTTCTTGCTCTGTGATTCTGTTAGTCTGTGAAACGGAGAACACAACCCCTGATCTTCTGTATGAGTGATGAGCTTTATTTCTTTATGAGGGAGGGGAAGTGTGTGTGTCTGTTTCTCTCACTTAAAAAGTAATAGAATACTGCGATACAATACGGTTAGTCTCCTTGGAAACAAAGAGAAGATGAAACTTTGGGTTTTTCATTCTTCACCACTTTGAGTTATTACATAAATGTGTGTAAACTTTTCTAAATTTTGACACTCTTTCCTAGCACTTAGGGATTACATAAAGCAAAGATCTATGTCCGAAACTCTTTATCTGTAATATGAAACATGCACTGTCTGTCTACTCATAACAGAAACATATTACTGCTTTTATGTGCACATTTCATTGAAAAGATTGAAAAGATTGACTGGGATTTGGACTTTCTTAGAGTCTCTAACACAATTTAGTGGAGAGGGGGATTGAAGAATTGTTTCAGGCCCAGGCTCATATTTTGGGGCAAGACAAAGGCATGCTTGTCTGAGTGCCATAGTGCCTCTAGTAGCATACTCCACTCTGGGAACCCCAGACACCCTAAAAAGGCCCAGTGCCTTGGGACTCTCTCCAGTTTCTGACACATAGCTCTTCCCTTTGCCTGTTCCTTGCTTCCTGCCTCTGTGCCCAGCTGAGTGTCTGGCACTCGGGCTGAGTGTTCTCTACTTAGTCCGCTATCTTAGCTTTTCCTTGCACCTGGTCTTTCATCACCCTTGGCTCCAGAATCTGCCAGTCTTGCCCTCTCCAGTCCTCACTCTCACCCCTGAAACTTCCACAAAAGTCCACTTACCCAGAGAGCTGGGAACACTCATCCATCTCCAATTTTTCTCTCATGCCTGAGGTGCTCTCTCTCCAATATCTAGAGTTTGGTAGGCAGTCTAGCTGGGTTCCAGAGGAATAGGGACCACTGGTCAAGACAGTGACCTAGGTCAGCCCTCGGCTCAAAGCTGAAGTTCTGGGTGTACCACTCATAGAGGGAGCATGGTGAGCGGGGAGTATCTCCAGCTGGACAGCACGCATAACCCTCTGCAGACTGGTCCCTGGGAGCAGAGCTCTAGCCCCTGGCTGGGCACTCAGGGGGTGTCCTCCAGGATCATAAGGAAAAGAGCTTCCAAGTGTTAGGTCACCTTTCCTCAAAAAGTTAGACATAGAATTACCGCATGCCTCAGCAATTCCATTTCTACATATATACTCAAAATAATTGAAAACAGATGTTCAAATAAAAACCTGTACATGAATAGCGGCACTATTCACAATAGCCAAAAGGTGAAAACAACCCAAATATCCAACGACTGATGAATGGATAGACACAATGAGTTATATCCATGACATGGAATATTACTTAGCCATTAAAAGGAATGATGTACTGAAACATGCTAAAACATAGATGGACCTTGAAAACATCATGCTAGGTGAAAGAAACCAGTCACAGAAGGCCACATTATATGGTTCCATTTGCATGAAATGTCTAGAACAGGTAAATCCATAGAGACAGAAAGCAGACTAGTGGTTGCCAAGTGCAGTACCCAAGCTCTCATTCTTCTGGTGTATTGTTCCTAGTGTGTAGGCTTTTGTACTGATTCGTGTTGCCTAACATCACAAGATGGCTGCTGCAGTCCAGCCACCACATCCGTGTTCCAGGCAGGAAGAAGTTGCAAAGTCAAAAGGGCATTCTAGCTGACTCAGACTTTTACAATAAGCTTTCCTGGAGCCTTCCTCATCAACAACAGAATTGGGTCAGAGGATCATCCCTAGATCCATCAAAGAATATGATAGGAAAATGCCCAGAAATGAAAGGAGTTGATTTAGTCATCAACTAATAGTGTCTGTGCAAGGATGGAAGAAGAAACCTGGAGGCTGAACTACATGGAGTGATCTGTATGTAGGTCCTCAACAGCAAGAGCCTGGCATGGTAGGGTAAACAGGGGTGAACTTTGACCTCGGGACAGGTCAGCATTGTTCAGAGCTACTGTTTTCCTCTGGGGAAGGCTGATAGGAACCTGATTTATTTATTTATTCTTAATTTTTTTTTTTTAAATTTCTGGTATTGAAATTGTGTTCTTATTTGTTGTATTTGATCCACATTAACAATTAGGACACAAAACTAAACTCTTTTAGCTTGGTGAAAGGTAGGGAACTGGTTTAGTAGTAAATTTACTGAAGGGCGGGAAGATGGACTGCTTAGGTACTTCCTGCCTCATCAGAAAGCAAGGCAGAGCTGATGCTGAGCCCAGGGCTGGTGGCCCCAGCTGAGAGATGCTGGGAAGAGATGTGGCCCTGAGATGAGATCAGCATGCCTGATTTCCTACACACATCACTACGCTGTGACCGTCTTGAAACCAGGTATTGAGTCTTACTCATCTCCATTTCCCCTGAGCCTAGCATAGCTCTCAGCACATAGCAGCCCTCCACTAGCTGCCATTCATATTTTTAAGATGGGATGAGTCTTTTGACTCTCCAGAAAATTGTCTCATTTCGGTATGTGCATTCAGTCATTCAGTCTTCTGTTCATTTCACCCTTCTTAGCAAGACCAGCTCTGGTGACAACTGGGAAATAGTGATATGTTTCCTTAAGAGCTTTTTTCCCCTACCCCATCATGGTGAGAATCTCCTCATTGAGCCCCCAGATGGGTTATTATGGAAAAACACAGGCTCTGTGGTCAGAAAGAAGTAGCTTCTAATGAATGGGTATGAAAGCCAACTATAAACCTATAACAGTTCAAGCAGGTGGCCCTGGCTTAGAGCCAAGTCAATCAAAAGACAGAGTATAAAGTACACAAAGAGGCCCAAGTATTATACATGTAGCAATTTAGTGTACAATAGAGTCAGGGCAATGATTTTTTTTTTTTAAGATTTTTTTTAATTGGGGAATTGGGGGAGGGGAACAACATTGGGGAATTAGGGAAGGGGAACAAGTTGCAGTCCTTTTTTGTTCTTCAGTCTAGTTGTGGAGGACGTTGCTTCACTGGCCAATGTTGGTATCGTCATTGCGCTCTTCCTGGGTGAGGCAGTCACTCGCCGGCCTCTGGACGGTCACTCACAGCAGCTCTTGGCAGCTCATGCTGGCTGCCAGCCGCTCATGCTGGCTGCTGGCCACTCACTGTAGCCTATGGCAGCCCACTGCAGCAGAAGCTACAGCCCACACCGTTGCCGTCCATCTTAGCTACAGAGGCAACCAGGTGGAACTGTTGTTCACCATCTTAGCTGTAGCGGGCAGTGATACTGGCCGTCATATGTGGGATCCGAACTGGGGCCCCACTGCTCAGAGCTAGCGTCCCAAGCCAGGTCCTAACCAATGAGCCACTAGGCTGGCCCAGGGCAATGATTTTAATCAAAGCGTTACTAATGGTTTTAAAGATTTCTATTTTTTTTTTTTGAAAAAACATAACACTAGAATACATATATGTTGATTTTTATGTTCCAGCCAAAGACAGAATTTTAAAGACTGATTGGTACCTTAGACAACCTAAAAGTTTAAAGTTTTAGTTTGGCAAATTACCACCATAAACTAGAAAAACAGCTTAACAAGAGTAGGGACATCTATTTGCAACACATATTACAGAAAAAGTGTGCTAATCTTCAGATATCAAGGGTGTTTACAAATCAGTAAAATAAAAGATAATTTCTCTGGTTAAAAAATGGAAAAAGGACATAAATGGCAATTCACAAAAGAAGTAATAAAAATGGCCAAGGAACATTAAACAGTTCAGTTATCACTATTAATTAATGAAATAAATATTTAACCAGATGTCATTTTTCACTACAAAATTGGTATTTTTGAAAAGGACAACAGTGTTTGAGTTTGAGAAAGAGGCACTTGCATACACTGACTTAAGCTGGTATCTACAACGTTTTCAGAGTGTGATTTTATAATATGTACAAAAACCTTAAAATGTGCTTATTTTTAGATCTAGAAATTCTATTTGTAGGAATTTATCCTAAAGCGTAAGCCTGAGGACAGTGAAGTTTTATTTGCAAGGATATTCATCACATCATTGTTTATAATAGAAAAAAAGTAGAAACAGCCTAATTATCTAATAGAAGAATGGTTAAATACAGCTTGGTACAGCAATGCAATGGAGTATTATGGGACAATGAAAAATGGTGTGGAAGACAAGGAATCATGATTAGAACATGTAAAATGACAAAGCAGATATATAATGGGACGCACATTATGATTCCATTTAAAATGTATATATGAGTGTGTGTGTGCAATAGAAGTAGTTATCTCTGAGTATTGTGGGTAACTTCTCAGTGCGTTTCAGTGTTCTCATTTATAGCTATCAGTTATGTAAGCAGTTTTAGAAACAAATATTTAATAAAAAAAACCCTTCAAATTTAACAATTTACTAGCTGTAAATTAGGCAAATTACTTTACCTCTCTGAGCCTCAGTTTTACTCCTGAAAAATTTGCATAATAATATCAACCTCTTAGATTTGAGGTGCAGATGAAATGGGATAATATGTAAGAAAGCTCCTGATCCATATTAATCACTCAATAAAAGCAGTGCCCTTTATTTTATCTCATATACTCTCCCTCTCTTATGAAACATGCACATAGGAGACCTCCTCATATTAAGCTGGTCTATTTTACTGTGAATTCAAATTAATATCTTTCCCCCCCAGATGGGTTTTATTCTATGATCGGGTTTTGTTGTAAAATGAAAGGTTCGTTTCTATAACTTCCTATATAAAGTATAATTGGAGCCGTTTTCCAATTTGTAGAAAAATTGAAGTCAATGCCTAGGAATTTTCTCAATTAAAATTTTCCCACTCCAAAACCACATCAGAAACTTGTTCTTAAATATGTCTCCTGCTACCAAAATGAGCACATAGAACCCTGCAGAACTAGAATCTGAATTAGCCAAGTCACATTTGGTTACTTGAAAAGACGAGGGTTTCTGCAAAGCCCATGCTGACTGTGCAGGTGTGACCAGTTTGGGAACCACGTTATCTGAAGGGGCATTCTCATAGGTAGAGGTGTGAGACTTCTTGGTTCCCCCACGTTATAATGGGTTGGAGCAGGTGAGTGGCCATTAGCTGGGGTGCTGGTCACGCTGCTTAGCGCCAACCCTCCTGCCCACTTCACAACAAACTGTAGGTTAGCGCTATGGGAATGCCCTGTGTGATTGTACCATGCAGCTTGAGTCGTGCGCGCTGGGGTAAAAACAATGCACTGAAAAATTGGCAGCGCTTCCTTTAAGTCCAGCAACAATCCCTGGCCCAAATCAGACTAAATTGACAATTCCCATTGATTACGCTTTTGAAAATATGAAACTGCATCCCAGGAAACAAGTCATTTCTCCTCCAGACAATGTAAAATGGCCCGTTGTCAACTCTCTCCCAGGGTTCCTTAACGACCTTGTTCTGATATTGGTTGGGCCTGCATCTTACTGGCCAGCTCAACCACGAACTTCATTAGAATCTGGATCTGTGTTCCTGGCAAACAGCTGCCTCTTGCACTTGAAAACTGATGTGGAGAAAAATGGTCCCTGCAGTTCCTATCTGCCTTAAACAGAAACATCTGCTCCTCGGGAGCCTTTTGCTGGCTTGTTTCACAGGGAACGCGTTCCGGGGCGGGGACAATGCTGCCTCCCAGCAGTGACATCAGCGGAGAGAACCGCAGTTGGGGGTGGTGGGCTCAGGGAGTAGGCTGCCTGCCAGGAAAACGAAGCCTGAGCCGCACATTTTACAAAGCTTTAAAAGCACAAATCCTGGCTTAAAAGGAGAAATATTGCCAGGTGGTTGAAAAGTGCTTCTGAAGAAAAAAGAAAATAAATAAGAGAAAGCTGATTGAATCCAGGAGTTCTGAGCCTTTTGTTCTTCCTTCCCTGTGGGCTGAGCAACAAATGAAGATTTCTTGTGTGGAGGCATCCTCTGAGACTAGTGGTTTTCTTTTATGCAGCTTTATCTGGCATCCACCCACATTTCTGTGTTTTAGACGCAGATGAAGTAGGGTGACAGGTAAGAGGCCAGGCCCAGAACACGGACACATAGTCTCTTGCTCCTTGTTATCTTCTTGACCGTCTTTTCTTTCTGCTTTTGGATGAAGACACTGAGGTTCCCGGAAATGAAGGGCTTGTTTCAAGTTCTTTTGGGCCCTTACAGTGCTGTGTTCATGCACCTATCACAGCATTTGTGTAAGTCACACAGATCCATGGTCTGTATTCATAAAACAACGTTATGTTTGCTTTCCCATCCCCCCAAGTCTCCTCGGTGGGGCTAGCCCATTCCTGCCTGCTGGTGACTGCTGGCCAGGCGCCACGACTGACCCCTATGGTACTGAGAGGGAGGAAACGCTCTCGGGGTCATGCAAAGTGACAAAACAGAATTCTAGTCCCGTTTAATAAGCAAAAGTCGCAACCTGCTTTAAAGTTGATCAAACCCCACGCTCCCAGTGCTGAGCTTGGTGCAGACAGGAAAGTTAGGAAGGGGTGACTGTCAGCCCCTCCCTTCCTCCTCTTCTTGCTTTCCCTCCTCATCCCCTAGATCTTTCTACCACCAGCTTCTGATCCTACCGGGTTGGGGT
Organism: Aselliscus stoliczkanus; assembly: GCA_033961575.1. NCBI lineage: Eukaryota > Metazoa > Chordata > Mammalia > Chiroptera > Hipposideridae > Aselliscus > Aselliscus stoliczkanus. The sequence continues at coordinate 14,971,553 of CM066728.1, read as the reverse complement.
CTGAGGAGGAAGAGGAGGTAAGGGGGAAGTCACATCCTGTGTGCCTGGTACTTGAGGACTCTCATGCCACATTTTGTGCCCCTGAGGGGGTTTAAGAGGCTTTTTCTCTTGGGGGAATATTTGTAGGGCTTGTTTGTTTGTTCGTTTTGTTTTGCTGTCACACCATTTCTGAGGCCCTCTCTGTAGTTCCCCTGCTGTGAATGATGCATCTTCCTTGGACCTGTCTCTTCCTCTTTATCTGGCCCCAATACTTCCAGGGGTGCCTCTAGCTTCTCTTTGCTGAGGTCCATTGGCCCTTTAGGTGGCCCTGTTGGATAGGGTCTAAAACCACACCCGTCCATGGGAGACACACATGTAGGCTTTGTCCTGAGATCCAGGGAGAGGAGGAACTCCTGCTAGAGTTTGTCTGTCAGTGACTAGGCAATTTCTCAGGAGGAACAGACACCAGTCCTTTAAGCCTTCCAATTTAGGGGACATGTATTAAGTACTCTGGGAGCTTCTATGGAAGCCCCATATCCCCCTCTCTAAGCCCAGGGTAAGATACAGGCACCCCAGAGCCCTTGTCCTCGGTAGGGTGAGGGATTCACAACACATCAACAGCTGGTTCTAAAAGTCCTTTCTTAATCTCCTTTTCTTGAAGTCTTTGACACCAGGCTTTGGGAAGTAGAGTGTCCCTTCCCCTGGGAGGTAGGGTTGGGGTTGGAACTGAGCCCAGCTTTCTGCAAAGAAGCTGTCTCAGATACCTTCCCTAATCTCCACTCTCAACCCTTGCCTTGGGTGGGAGGTTCAAGAGTTGTGAAACTCCACAAATTTAGAGAGCTCTTTGGTAAGCTCGGCATGTGCCTCGGGTTCCCTTTGGGATGTGATATCCATTGTCTTCTGTGCCTGGGTCTCAGCAGCATGCTGCTCTCCGATACATTCCCCACTTGCTCCTGAGCTCTAGGAAGGGAGATTCAGACCTGGGTGATCTCTGTCTTCAACAACCAGCACTCAGTGAATCCTTGCTGAGCCAATGAAGAAATGGCACAAATTCTCTTTCACCCAATAACCAGTAATTTACTGAGCAAAAAAGTGATCAAACACTGGGCCCTATGCTGGTGCAGAGGGAGGGAGCAAAGAGGACCCAGACAACAGGGTGTGTTTCCAGAGTGCTTGCACACTAGTGGTGGTGACTGTGCTACTGGATGTAAAAGCATGAATGAGTGTCGGGTTCTGGGTCTGGGGTAGGAAAAGCACAAGATGAGCCTGGAATGTTTTGGTGCCAACATGTAAGAAGTTGCTTTAAAAATATGTTAGGGCCATGTTAAAAGGACACAGGAACCAGCTTGAAGGAGTTCCCAATGACCAAATCTATTACAAGTTGAGCAATGAAATAAATAATGATAGTAATGGATTATAATACATATAATAAAATAATTATCGAGGTACCCACACTGGCATATGTGTAGATAATGAAATAAACATGCTGAAGAGAAGGGAAAGTGCCTCCTTACAGTAGGATTCTAACTGCTGATTACAGAAGGAATGGCGGAACTAGGCAAATATTACCAAAGTAATATTTTTTTTCAGGTAAAAATCACCAAAAGATGGTAAAATGAATTGGTTAAGTTTGATGAAAAACAGGATATTCACATCATCTCTAAGTATCTCCTTCAAAGATACTTACTAATTACAAAGGGAAGAACAGCAACTGTACAGTGGAGAAGTCAACAGGTCCCATTTCATCGAGTGACCAAAATTAAGACCACTAGTGACAAACACATAGTGGCATCAGGTGCACCCTAATCTGATGTACTGAGAAGGGCATGACTTCACTCCTATGGTTTTTGTTTTTTTGTTTTTTTTTTTGTCAAAAGATACTGAGTTTAGACCTTTGGATGTTAAGAAAATCCAAATTTGGGAACATTCTACAAAATAACTGGTCAACACTCTTCAAAAGATGTTAAGGTCATAAAGGCAAAGACTGAGAACTCTTGGAGACTTGGAGGAGCCTGGAAGAGACCTAATAACTAAACGCAAAAAGATCCTGGATCAGAAAAAGGAACATTAGTAAAACAACCAGAGACATCTGAATAAGGACTGTAGATTGATTCATAGTATTGTGCCAATTTTGATTCCCTAGTTTAGATCATTGTACTGTGGTTGCGTTAAGATGTTAACATTTGGGGAAGGCAGATAAGGGCATTATGGAGATTATTTGTACTATCGGTGCAGTTTTTAAAAAAATAAGGCTGACTTTATTTCAAAGTTCAAAGTTCAAAAATAAGATTTAAATTAAGCTTTACATAATGACACTCACTGGCCGTGGCCCGCTGGCCTTGGCTACCTTCCAGGCTTATCTCCCACAGCCCCATAGCGTACCCCGTGCTTGAATAGTTCACCAAACTCCAATTGCAAGTAAAGACTTAGGTCTTATTTTCCCAAGTGATTATTTAAGAGCCAACATGCTTTATTTTCAAAAAGTTAGTATCTCTCTCTTGAAGCTTGTCTGAATCTTGACTTTTTCAAGGATCACAGTCTCAAACGAAGTGGGTTTAACTCCATCCACGTCCACATCCAGAATAGGATCAGAGCCTGCTGTTGCTTCTAACGGCCACACGGTGTCGCTATTGGCACTTTGTTCTGCATATTCTCCCAGGCTGGGTACATCCAAATCTCTGCAGAGGCCCCTGAGAATTTCTGAGAATGAGCGACTCTCTCATCCCCAGCATGGTTGAGAGCTCCAGGATCAGTCCCTTGAGGTTGTTGTTCTTAGAGTGCAGCCCTTTCAGTTTACATCCACAACCTCCATCCAGAACCCATCTCACCCTGGAAACACTGGTTTGGGATTGGAGCTGGCACCTCACAGCTCATGGAACTCCTGCCTTCTCTCCATGGACTCTTACCTTCAAAACACCCCAGGAAATGGAGGTCCTCATTCTTTCTGACTCAGAGGGGAGACTATCCAGGGCAAAGCCTCTAAAGGATACTTCTCAAGTAATTCTGAGGTGTTGGCACCTTCTGACCTGGGAGGGGATAGAAATTCCAATGTTGTTTTCTGGCTCCTCTCTCATTAGACAAGAGAAAAAAATCAAGCCCTGGGATATTTCATTTATTTACTTTTTCCAACGCATATTTATCAAGTGCCTGCTTTGTGCTGGGCCCTGTGCTAGAGTCTAGGGATTTGTAAAAGAGAAAGACACAGTCTTGATTGCAAACCTAGATGCAGAGGCCATGGAGCAAATCAAGAGAGAGGAGGGCTCCATAAAGATAGGGTGCCATGGGAGCACCAGAGGAAGAGGTCGCCAGCCGAGTCAACCACGTGGACAGCCCTTGAGTTGAGTCCTGGAGGACAAAGGTTCTGGCTGGTATATGAGGGGAGAAGGGAGGAAGGCCATTTGTCTCAGAGGAAGAGGTAAGTTAGAAGATGCCAAGCCTGAATCTGAGCCCCCTAATGTGTTTCCACAGCTAGCTCCCCAACACCCCCAGTGCAGTTTACCTCACTAGTATTTGTTTCCATTTTGTTTATTTGCATCTCCATGCTGGTCTGCGAGCTCCAAGAGGACAAGGAGCTTGTCTGCAATGTCAACCATGTTCCCTAGCGCCTGGGCCATGGTGGAGTCTCAGCTTAGAAAAATGATGAATTAAAGAAACGCCTTAATATGTAATATTAGTGGCAATGTAAGTAGTGGCTCCACCTGGCTGGAATGGCGATGTTAGGGTCCCAGCAGTTGCCAACGATGGGTCACCTAGAACCTGTGTGCTACGCTGAGGAGTTTCCACTTCATCTTAAAGGCAATGGGGAGCCTTGGGATATAGTGAAAGGAAGGATAACACAATCACATTTGTGTTTTAGGACTAGCTCTGCACCAGCTGGGGGCATCATGGGAGTGGACAATAGGAGAGACAGTGAGACCCGTAGGAGGCTGTCACGGGGTTTGGGCAAGTAGCAAAGAGGTCCTGCACCATGGCTGTGTGGGGCTGAAGAGAAGGGCATATGGCAGACATCACTGGGGGGAGCGGGGGTGACAGGACACTGGGGTGACAAAGAGGACTCTGGCGGGATCTGGCCAGATCCCTGCAAGAAGGCTTCGCAGAGAACAAGCTTATTTGGAGGAGAGATGAGTTTAGTTCTGGACACTTGGAGTGAGTGGTGCCTGTCTAGAGGACACTCCAGATAAAATATCATCAGGCAAAGTGCTGGACATATGGGCCTGGAGATGAAAAGGGAGGCATAGGCTGGTGAAGGGGATTTGGGACTTATGAGGATAAAGATGGAGGTAAAGCCATGGGTCTGAAGGACAGTATCCAAAGGGAGAAGGTTGAGAATGTTGGGAATTCTGGATGAGCCACAGAGATTATCAATAGGGGAGAGAAAGAAAGACCCAGAGTAGGGACTGAGAAAATTAGGGGGTTTCCAGAGACCATTGAGCTACTGAAGTCAAGGAAGAAGATGTTTCTAGGAGGTGGGAGTGGTTTACAGGGCCAAATGCAACAGCAAGATTCAACCAAATAAAGACTGGACACTGCCCATTGAGGAGGACTCTGGTGGTCCTGGTGGAGAGCTGGGTTGAGCCATGAGGGGAAAGACGCAGTCACCATCCTGACCACCTGGACCCCTCTCTCTCCCCTCCCCCTCACTTTGATACTTCCACCCCTGTACATGTACTCTTCATGAGCGTGACCTCCATTTCCCACCTCTGTATCCTTCCAGGCCCATCTTCAAACTCACCTGTTTTCTGTGTCCTGCCTCCTAGGCAGAATGTGTGTTTCTAAGTCACACTGCTTAGGACACTGTGTTATTAGCATGACTTGAATGGAGAGCTATATCTATGCATAATCTATAATCCATGTATTTATATCTGAATGTCCTCGGTGTCTTTCTTTCCCTTGGTCTCTCTCACTCTGACCCCAGGGCCACCTTCTGCCACTGCCTCCTTCTAAGGTGAAGTCAGAAACAGAAGGCTCCAAGAAAATGCCCTCTTGGGTGAGACAGGGTTCTCCTGGGAGAGTTTGCATGACAGTTTTTTGTTGTCTGGCCAAGGTTACCCTGGGTCTTGAGAAAGGGAAGGAAGGAGGCCAGGAGAGTAGGGGGAAAGGGATTCCGAGGATGAGCTGGACAGTGAGTGGAGGCCTGGCCATCTTGTGTGGGATTAAAAGGGGACCTTCACCTCCCACCCCCATGCAACTGAACAAATGGGTGGGAATTCCATCCTGAGTTCTGAGTTCAAGAGGGGCCAGGAGGAGCTCCACCACCCATGGGACCCTCTCTTGTTCAATGGATCAGGGCGTTTTGGAGGCCAGAAACTGGGTCTTTCCTCCCTTTGTTTCTGGCGGTGCTTGGTAAACATTGCTGAATTGTACTAAAAGGCAGAATTGAGACAGGGGGCATTTGCTGGACTGGCTCATTCCCTGCGAATAAATCATGCTCTCTTTTTTTATCATTTCCTCCACAAAGACAGCAGAAGCTCAAAGAAAGGGTTTCTGGGAACGTGGAAAGCCTCTGCAAAGCCCTCAGCTCCCTTTAGGATGGGGCGAAACCGATCCCTGGGCCTAGGGCTGAGCCGGGAGGCCACCAGGTGCTGCACTGTCTCTGGAGATGCAGGCAGACTCTCCTTTGAGCGCTGTCAGTCAGTGTAACATTTCACACTGCCATTGATTTTTATGTCTTTCTACACTAATTAGACATGTTATTACTAATCTTTGGTAATCACCACAAGGGGCTTGTGGAAAGTCTCTGAGATTTCAATCTAGATTAAAAATAAGAAACATTATCACCTCTGGGAAAATGCAAAGAAAGCACATGTTATTTTAATGTTTAAATCAATAAAGCTGTCCTGCTTCTGTTTTGTGCTAGTATTGATGAAATTTATAAAAATCTCATTTAAATTTCCTTCTGTCCATCTTATCCCCACAGAGGCCCCCAGTTGATTTCTCCGAGGGCATCTGAAGTGGGCTACAGTGGAAAGGATGCCAAAGGCTCACTTGTGGGGGCCGGATTGCAGAGACTGGGGCGGGGGAGGGGTCAAGGGGATGTGCAGGCGGCACAGGGCCGAGCTTCCGCTCCTTTATTTTGATTCCCATTGATTCCTCTTATTAAAGAAGCGTTTGAACCCACAAGAAAGAGAGAAAACCCTTTCTTTCTTAATTAATCTCTCTTCCAATTGCTAGATTGCAAACCTTGATTGCAAAACAATCTGCTTGCCCCAGGCAGATTAAATCATGTGGGGGGCATGAGGTAGGAGGGGAGGTGAACATCTTAACCAGGGGCCCTGTCATCCGGGAGCAGAGAAAAGAAATTATCTTTGAACTGAGAGAACGCAATCCTGCATGGTCTCTCAAACAATTGAAACTAATGTGTTGACATGGAAAGAGAAATGAGCCTCCTTGAATGCTCTGTGGAGACAGACTGTAATTTGTAATACCTCTGATCTGAATTGAGCTGGCATATGGACCTGAAGTGAAATAAAGCACAGTTAACTTTTTGCCAGGCGTTGTTAGGGGTGGGGTGGCAAATCCATCTCCATATGACATTGCCGCCGCAATGTTTCTGGCACCAGCAACGGGGACAGCTTGTGCACCCGGAAGGGTGCCACCGTGTACCACAACTCAGGAGGCAGCCTGCTTTTTCATGCCTGCTGTGTGTGCCCAGAGCTGTACTTAGCTAGTTGGGAAGCCACATTTTGCAGTTCCACCCACCTGCCCAGGAACTCCTGCTCCAGGCTCAGCCATATTGGGATACCTAGTACAGCAGAAGAGTCTATATGACTATTGGTATGAGTCCAGCTTTATTCCTAGGGGAAGATCTCCTTATTTCTAAAACCCCCAGGGCTGCTGAGGTGCCTCTGTTATTCTGCCCCAAACATGGTTTTACAGATCTGTTTCCCCACCAGACTCTGAGCACCTTGAGGGCATGAGTGATGTAATAAAAATGATGGTGGAAATAATTGTGATGATAATAATTATTGTTCCTATATACTGATCACCTGCTATGGGCCAGCTCTGACTTAGGCATCTGACTTACTTTTTCAACAGCTCATCCAATATCCCAGTAAGGTGAGTGTCTTTGTCAGCTCAGCTGCTAAAACAAAATACCATAGACTGGGTAGCCTAAACAACAGGTATTTATTTCTTACAATCTAGAGGTTGAAAGTCCAAGATAAAGGTCCTGGCATATTTGGTTCATGGTAAGAGCCCTCTTCCTCACTTGCTTCTCCCTGTGTCCTCACATAGTGGAGAGACAGAGAGGGAGGGAGAGGGAGAGGGAGAGGGAGAGGGAGAGGGAGAGGGAGAGGGAGAGGGAGAGGGAGAGAGAGACAGAGAGAGAGAGAGAGAGAGAGAGAGAGAGAGAGAGAGAGAGAGAGAGAGCTCTCTAGCATCTCCTCATAAAGGCACTGATTCCATCATGAGGGTTCCACTCTCCATAGCAGTAAGTATCAATGTTATTATTAATCAAGAAATTGAAGTTTAGAGAGATTCACTGATTCTCCCAAGGCCACTCAACCTGAACCCAAACTTTCTACCCCAAAGCCAGCCCTGTTCCCACCTGGCCACACTGTCTCCTGAGCTGAGGCCAGGTCTTCTGTGCTGGAGCTTAGTGATGCTGGTTGAAAGATGGAGCATCTTATTTACTCTGTAACTTCTAACTGCTTGTGATTTTGACCTTCTGTTCTAAATTGCAGCTTCAATGAAGTTCTCCTGATGGAAAGACTTTAGGGAACCCCTCAGCCTTTTCAATGAACCTTAGTCTCATTCGGAGGCTTTAGCTCAATTACCTCTGTTCACAAGGAAGGGAAGGCAGCAATTATTAGACTTATATTTCCATCATCATCACAACCTACTTTTACAGATGAGGACATAGTTTCAGAGATTTTTTTTTTAGAGATTTTATTGGGAAATTGGAGGAGGGGAACAGCATTGAGGAATCGGGGAAGGGGAATAGACAAGTTGCTGTCCTTTTGTTCTTCAGTCTAGTTGTGGAGGACATTGCTACACTTGCCCATGTTGGTATTATCATTGCGCTCTTCCTGGGTGAGGCAGATCGGTTGCCGGCCTCTGGATGGCCTCTCATGGTGGCTCTTGGCAGCTCACACCGGCTGCCGGCCCCTCATGCTGGCTGCCGGCCACTCACTGTAGCTTATGGCAGCCCACTGCAGCAGGGGCTGCAGCCTACACCGTTGCAGGCGACTCACAGCAGCCCAGCCCCAGGCTGAGCTGTGTTCACCATCTTAGCTGTAGAGGGCAGTGTCACTGGCCCTCATATGTGATATCTGAACCGGGGCCCTGCTGCTCAGAGGCGGCGTCCCAAGCCAGCTCTTAACCAACGTGCCACTCGGCTGGCCCAGTTTCAGAGATTTTTAAGTGAACAACTTGCCCATGGTCTTGAGGCTGGTAAGCAGCCAAGCAGTGACTGTAGCCCAGGGTTGCCGTGTTATTACTGACAGCACTGCCTTCATTAGCCAGCAGGGCATTTTGTGAGAAAACAAGGGGCTCGAGGTGCCATAGATTCCAGAGAAGCCCACACCTGCTCCCTTTAAATTCTTGAACTCAATCCTGCATTTCTATCTGTCTCTTGGATAGCCTGGTGGCACCTGAAACTCAGTGTATATGGGCTCATGTAACCAAATTCAGGCCAATAGGATTTGTGTGGAAGTCCTTTCAACCCTGAACTTCCCAGATTTCCCTGTCCTATGGCTAAGTGCAGATGTGGAGATGCCACAACTTCAAAGTCAAGAATGAAGATGAGGGTCTTGGTCCCTGCAGGTCCTCATGGTGCAGATGCTGCGTACTCTTCCTGGGCTGTTCACAAGAGAGAAATGCTCTTCTATCTTGTGAAAGCCACAACATCCAGGGTTCTTTGTAGAGCAGTTTGCTTGCTCTGCTCCCCTGACCTCTCCTCTGACTTTGGCAATGGCTTCATTCGACCTGATGATCACTGACATGACCCCACTCTCTGTTCCTCACCCCCACAGAGGATGGCGTGGGATGAAGGCACTAAATTCATACTTAGAAGATGGAGACATCCAGAAAATGAAATTATCTCCATCTCAGTGCATAGAAAGAAACCAAGATGTGTTGAGCACTTTCTAATCTCAGATACTTTAACAAACGTTTTGACTAATCATGTTACTTCCCTAAGTTAAACTCTTTAATGACCTTCAGATGAAGTGCCTACTTGGCTCCCTCAGAGCCTTTTTGAGTTTGGTAAGATGGAGCTAAAGTGCCACATTGGCAAAGGAAAGCACAGACCCCTTAGTTCACCATGTGAGACCCTCCCCAGCTGGGTCTGTGCCCGCCCCTCCCCCTCTGCTGCCACTCCCACTCTTTCGCCATTTCATCTCCTGGCACATGCCTTTGCCCTCGCAGGTGCCTCTGCGTGGAATGCCAGTGACATCTGGTCATCCAGAGGCTCTACCTCATCCTTGGAGACAAGCTCAGCACTTTTCCTCCATGAAACCTCGCCCACCTGCTCTACTGTCCAGCACAGTTGATTTCGCCTGTAGCTACTGATTGTGCTATATAGATTCTACTGCACACAAAGACATGTTGCACTGTCGTTCTTTGTTATCAGTCCAGGGCTAGAGCATGGGCTCTCCTAAGGCAAAAGCCTCATCTCGGTCTCTGCTTTGTGTGGGTCCTAGCACAGCTCCTGCACCTGGAAGGGTCTCAGTGAATACTGAAGGAACTTACAATCCTAACAGCAATCACGTGAGGTCCCATATGATCATCCCCATTTGTAACAAGAAAATCTGGCTCAGAGACATTCTGATTTTCTTGGAACAAAGGTATTTAGTAAGTGCCAGACTTGGGGTTTGAACATAGATCTGTCTGATGCCAAAATCCATGCTTTTTGTATCACCTTACAACTGCCTTTTGATATCCCTATCAAGTAGGAAGTAAGTTCCTTTCAGAAAGCAAAATTTTCTGGGTTAAATCTGTCTAGATGTCTCTTTCATTTTAATATGGATTTATTCAGAGCAAAACAGAATATCCTTGACTGCTGGTAAAACTGAAATAAAAAGCAGTGGCTATCACTCTCCAATAACCCTCATCCGCATGCTCCCAGAGCATATGGTCCTCACAGGCTTTGGAAATGGCCCTGAATTTATGCACCATCCCTCCCTCCCTTCCTTCCTTCCTTTCTCTTCCCATCTCTCTCTCCCCTTCCCTCCTCCTCTTTCTCCCTCCCTTCCTGCGTCCCTCCCTTTTCAAGGACAAATCACAGAACTGGGCTTTCCCCTCTACAGTTCCAATCCAGGGAAGGTGGGTTTATTTTGGGCCATTGGCAGCAGAGCATGTCTCTTGCTGTGGCCTCCATTTTGGGGACTTAGTAGGCGATGTTTGAGCTGTATCCAATGCACCAGCAGGTGGGACCTGCGGCTAGTTTGACTGCCATCAGCCCTGTGTTTGGAGTGTCTAGAAATCAGGACTGGCTTTCTCTTCCTGCTCTGACTTTCCATTTCCCACCAGAGGTTGGTTTTAGTTTGCCTGGGGTCTAGTCCAACCAGCCCCCTAGTGTTCCCATATGTTCTCTTCCTAAACCATCCAGCTCCATGGTTTCTCAAAAGCTCTTTCTTGCTCTTTCTACCCTCTGTCTCATCACTCCAGCTTTCCTTCACCAATGGTCCCACTAGATTGTAATATCGGACACAGGGCACCACTGAGGAGGCATAAGGCGGGCCCTCTAAGTGGTTGAAGCAGCTCAGGGTTTCCTGGAAGATCACACACACACACACACACACACACACACACACACACACACACCTTCACTGTGGCCCTTCCACACTGTTAGTTATCCATCCCATGCTAGACTATGAGCTCTTTGAAGGCAAGCACCTCATCTGGTTCATTGCTTCATGTGGATTCCAGTAGAGTTCATGGCACCTGGAGGGTTAGCAATGAATGTTGGGTGGTAATTGTCATCCCAACACCAATCCTGTGAGGTCCATATGGCTAGCTAGCCCCACATACATGCTGGCACCTGAATGGTAGCCTTTGGGGAGGAAAGAAAGCTGGGAAGCATTAAACAAATGCATGAAGATTTTGTGTTTCTAGTATATATCGATGTAGATTACAATATGAAAAAACCCATTTTAAACAAATCATAGCACCTCCTATGTGCCAAAGGTGGTGCTAATGCCTTACCGGTAATTCTCTCTAAATTCTCACAACTACTCTTTAAGAAGGTAGTCTGATTATCCATTTCTTAAAGATGGAGAAACTAAGGTTTAGAGAGATTAAGAAAGAGTCTTCCGGCTGTAGGTGCCAGAGCAATACCCCTTCACCGCACTGACTCTGTACCCCACAAGCCCAGCTGATGCTTCTGGGGTGATTCCCTAGCGTTGGGCCCTGGTGAGCCTCCCACCAGAATGCCCAGGCGAGCACGAGAAACAGAGGTGTAAAGGAGTGCACTGTTGTGAACTATATTCGGGTGTTGAAAGGGGGTCTTGAGAGGGATTTAAAAAGCCATTGCACCAGCTCTTATGCTCCACTGGTAAGCTTGTCTGTGAACTGTAACATATGCGGCCCGTAATGAAGAAGGCAGAGATTTATTAGAGTGTGTCATATTCAGTTAAGTACTGTATATGTAAGAAGAGTATTTCACTTGTACATATTACATTTTCAATGGGTTTTCAACCATTTTCAATCAATTATGTTTAACTCCTTGCATTATATTGATGGTAAATTAATTATAACAATTACAAGTCAAAAACCCATATTGTTCAATTATAATTTAATTCATTTTAGCTCCTCTCTTCGAGTTTGGATAAAAAGCTAAGGTGCTTTAGAAAATGCTATAATTTCTCTAGAATCCTGTCATTGTGTTCCATGTCTCTCTCTGTGGTGGTTTAAAGACGGGATAGGGGTTCAGCTGGGGTGTTGGCCAGTTCCCCAGGTGACACCCTATGGGGAAGCCAACTGCCTGTGTTCAAATCTGGATTCAACAATCTACTACTCATTGTAGACAGTTTACTTAATCTCTCTGTGCCTCTGTTTCCTCATTAGGAAAATGGGGTTAGTGACAGAGTCCCTCCTTCATGGGGCTATTCTGAGGATTAAATGAGTTAGGGTAGCTAACCTCCCTGGAACATGCAGTTAGCCCCAAATAACTGTTGGCTATACTTTTCATTACTATGTCCTAGATGGAGATTGGCAGGTGGGTTTATCTCATGAGTCAGTTCCAATCCATGAGTGATGCTTTTCTGGAGCATTGTGTGAAGACAAACCCCAAGGCCCAGCTGAGCTCCACATAGAGAGTGCAGGGATTGATTAGCGATGTCTGCCATGGGCTTAGCAGTTGGGAGACTAGAAGGTAAGACTGAAGCTCTGCTAGGGCTGGGCTTGTGTATGGCTTGTTTCAATCCCTCTTCTCTCCTCAGTATCCAGCATAGTGCTTGACCCCTGCCAGGCCAGATGGTGATAACAGTGCTGAGCCCTTGCATCTAGCCCCTCCTGAGGCCAGCCCCACCCTGGACTCCTCAATCATTGAGCCAGCAAATCCCCTTCTCTGCTTCAGTCAGTTTGGGTTGGGTTTTCTGTCAGAAGGAACAGAGTGTTCTTTTCTTTTTTTGTTTTTAAATTTTATATTTTGCAGTTTTCATGCCTATTTTATTGAGTTCAAGTTAATTTAATTGCAAAGTTCCACACTCATGGTATAAACATTCTTACAAATATTATTCAGCCTTAAAAAAGAAGGAAATTCTTTAATATGCAACAACATAGATGAACCTTGAGGACATTATGCGAAGTGAAATAAGCTATTCACAGAAAGGCAAATACTGGATGATTCTGCTTATATGAAATGCCTAGAGTAGTCAGATTCATAGAGACAGAATGTAGGATGTGGGTTGCCATGGGCTGGTGGGGTGGGGAGAATGGGGAGTTATTGTTTAACAGATATGGGGTTTCAATTTGGGAAGATGAAAAGAATTCTGGAGATGGCTGATAGTGATGATTATATAACTATGTGAACGTACTTAATACCACTGAACTGTGTACACTTAAAAATGGTTAAGATAGTGAGTTTTATATTTTGTGTATTTTCCCACAAAAATATTCATGGTCAAGGTGCACTAATTAAACACCTAGGGGACAAAATGTGGGGACACAGGTCTGGCTCTGTTCTTTTCCCAGCCAATCTATTTCAGGCTCCCCGGGCCAGGTGATGATCTCGGCTTTGCTTTTGCCCAGCACTTTGTGTTGTCTTCATGCCTTCGGCTTTTTCATGCTGCTCCTTCTGCTGGAATCCCTTCTCTCCTTCCTCATCTGCTTTACTCTGACGTGTCTCCTGGCCCAGCTCTGTTGCAGCACATATTCTGCCCACATTGTGCATCCTTGGGGGGCCCTGTCTGCTTCCTGTCTGCTTCCAGCCCTGGAGCTTCCCCAAGGCCTGGCGAGTGTCTTGTTTGTCTCTACAGCTCTTGGGCCCAGCACAGAACAGATGCCAACGACCACCTGGCCACAAGCAAAGAGCTTTGCTGGTGCCCAGCGCTGTGTCTAAGTGCAGGGAGTACTAACGTCCTGAATGGCTCCTCCTTTCTTTCTCTAAAAGGTAGGTGGGGTTTGTTGAGATTCCTGGTTGCGAATGACGGTGGACTGTGTCATTTTCCTGCAGTTTGACACTAATGAGAGCCGCCAGACTGCCTGAGTAGCTCAGCTTGAAGCTGGGTTCTTAATCTCCTCATTATACCAGGGTTGGCCTCACAAGGACACAGGATGTCTTGGCCCAGGGCCAAGAGGACTGTCAGCCACAAGATAGACCCTAGAATGGAATTAAATCCCACACTTATTATTATTATTTTTTTTATCTTTCTTCCCCCTGATGTCACCAGCAGATGGACAATGCTTTCAATGTTTCCTTTTCCCTCTTTTCTGGCAGGAGGCTGCTTTCCCACCAGACCTCCAACTAAGATGGAACAAGAGAAAAACAGATCAGGAAAGCAGAGAAAGAAGAATGGGAAACAGAGGAAATGAGAAGGAGAAAGAATTTGAGAGCAGGGTACAATGGATTGTTGAGATTTTGGGGCAGGCTCAGCAAAGGATGCTTATTTATGGGGGGGACACTTGAATCCAGGGTCAATTGGATCACAGTATTTGTTGACATCTTGCAATTATTCTGTCGTGAGATGACAGGAAAAGGGAAGGATCTATTATGCAACCATGAGACCTGCCTTCCAATTCCACGCATCTCTTAAGGTGTCTGCTAACCATAGCATTTTGTTTATTCAACCTGCTGCAATGTGAATTTCCTCTATACTTTGGCTTAATTGGTGGAGTGTGGAGGAACAAAGCAAATATTTGTGCAGCTCAAATGCTGTGCTTGTGATTAGAAGGTAACATCTTTCAGTGTCTGTGTCTGAATTGCAATACACAGGCAGGGGAGTCAATTTGCTTTGGGATCAATAGATGTGGTCTGAATTGGTAGAGAATTTGAGGCTTCCTTTTGAAAACAGGAGGATGTGGGACAGCTCAATCTCTCAATGCCTAGCTCAATTTAACATGGCAACTAGGCAGTGGTTTCGATTCTAGGTTGATTGTTTTTCAGTTCAAGAATAATAAAAACCTTCCCAACGTCTACCAGCTCAGTGTTAATCTTGCAGAAATACAAGAATAAAACATGGTCCCTGCTACTTAGAATGCTTCTTCTGCTGGTTAACTTCTAGGCATCCGTGAAGTCAAGGAGAATGGCCACCTCACTGTCATGAGGGAGGGAGCCCCTGTCCACCATACATCCTTGGGGCTCACGCTCTGTCAGGTCTTGGAGGTGGCACTTATAACATTGAATCACAGGGGTCATTGCGGATTTTTTTTTTTTTTTGGCTGTTGCATTTCTGATGTCTCTTTGGTAGCAAACAGAAAGAACACACTTGAGCTAGATTAAGACCTAAAGGAAAATTTATTACGGAGATATATAGATGCTCTCAGATTTCAGGGAAGGAATTCACTCAGTCTCCAAGAAGAGGTCAAACATCATCAAATAGCAATCAAGTTGGCTTTCTCTGTCTCACTTTCCCTATATTTCTATTTTTCTCTTTCTGTTCTCTTTGCTGATTGAATTCTCTTGCTTCCTCATCTACATGACAAGTGGGGGGTGGTCTCTGCGTTGCTCCAGAGACCAGGCAGCTCTGATGAAAGGTCAAGGCCATGGTCTGTGTTAGTTCCCTAGGGCTGCCATTGCAAGGTACCAAAAATTGGGTGGCTTAAAACCACAGAAATGTATTGTTTCACAGTTCTGGAGGCTAGAAGTCCAAAATCAAGGTGTGGCAGGGCTGTGCTCTCTCTGAAGGCCCTAGAAGAAGCTTGCCTCTCCTAGCTCTGGTGTTTGCCACCATCCTCAGTGTTCTGTGGCTTGTAGATACCTCCTTTCAGTCACATGGTCGTTTTCTCCCTCATCTTCACATTGCCTTATCTCTGTGTGTGTCTGTCTCTGTGTCCAAACTTATCCTTTTGATATGGACACTAGTCATATAGGAGTAGGACCCATGCTAATGACCTCATTTTATGTTGTAAAGAGCTTATTAAAGAGCTTTGTAAAGAGCTTATTTCCAAAAAAGACCACATTCTGAGGTACTGGTGGTTAAGACTTCAACATACCTTTTTTTGGGGGACACAATTCCACCCATAACAGAATCCAGCTGTGGTTGCCTGTTAGGAGCAGGTTTACAGACAGGATGTCTGTTTTGTGGCCTCTGTGCTGGGACTAAGACATGCACGTCCCTACCAGCCCTTGATGGGGTCAAGGATTCTGCTTTGCCTGGAAAACAACGTGTTTGCCCTGGGCCAGGTGAGCTGTGTACTTCTTGTTCCACCTCAGCATTGACCACTCATTTGTAGCTACCTGGCTTCTGGTTCTGGTATGTCCTAGGTCTGTGGCCTTTAGATGTTATTTAATCTCTCTTTACTGGTTGGAGTTTGGTCTGGGAAGCAGAAAGAGATATATTTGAAATAAGGAATGTATTATAGGGAATTAGACTTTAGACCCAGAAGAGGAGTTGCAGGATATGAGAAGTTATTAAGTGGTTTCCTGAGGCCCTGGTGAGGAGGTGGCCAGGCATGCATACCCAGCTGCTGATATGGGACAGCAAAGGGGAACTCATATAGAGGTTTACTGGAAAACATTGTGGGTCTGTGGCCAAACAGCTGGTGGTGGGTCAGCAGAGTCAGCAGTTTGGAAGAAGAGTTGGGCATGGAATGGAGGAAAGGAAGAATAAGCTAGAACTGCTGGGCATTCCTCTTCTTATCTATCACCATATCTGACCCTGAAATCCTTCAGAGAGCAATGGCTCCTGCTTCACTTCACTTCTGTCTCACCAAATCTTGAGCAATTTCCTCTGTGACCATCTCTAACTCAGAACACTATGGGGAGAGGGGTTATGGGAAACATAATCAACACAATTGACAACAGAAAGATCCAGCAAACCCTGAGTATATTTTTCTCATCTGTGAAACAGATGATAATGCTGAGTTAGTTTGTGCATCAAATGAGATAATATATGTAAAGCCTATAACAGCAACAGCAATAAGAGAGTACTTGAATATTTGGGGTGCAATTTCTCTACCCACCATCTGACTGGATTGCCCCCATCCAAGGATACATTACAAAGGAGGAACATTTACAGGACAACTCATCAGACTCAGTATATATGTTTTTAAAGATATTCAACCTGGAGACCTAACCAGAAGAGACCTCTCCTCTCAGGTTCTTCTCTTCCTCTCTTCTTCTCCCAGGGCTCAAATATTCTCCTCCCTCTATGAAGCACAGCAGAAATGATAATATCATGGCAGATGAGGAAATGGGAAATCCTGGGGGGAGAAGAAAGAAGGAGGGGGAAGCATCAGGGCTGTGGGGCATGGAGGGTCCTCTTTGCTGGTTAAGGTTGAAGGACCCTGCAAGTCTAGGCATGTGGACCCATGTGTGCAGAGGAGGGGTCCTGGGAACAAGTTAACTAGAGGGGGGACCTCACACCTGCTCCCTCATTGCACATGGATTCTGTAGGAATTGGATTCCATCACTTGAACCTCCCATGGAGAATGGCTGAACCTGATTAATCTTTCTTCCAAATTCACACATGTTTGTTGCCTTGCTGAGGGAGGCTGCCTCCCCTCCACAACCCCAACCCAAGCACAGCCCAGACTGTGAACAGAAGCTGGACACTGGACATCTGATTCCTTCTGTGTGGAAGACAAGGAAGTAGGCCGAGCCAACAGCGGGCCAGTGGCCATCTGATTGTGATGCTCAGTTTTGCTGCCTATCCATAGTCTCAACGAGAGAGTGATCCCTGGTCTTTAGGTGACATTTACTATGTTCCCACTGTCTTAGTTTCCTCATATATGTAGTATAGTACTTGACAAGGATAGATGTGTGAATGAGTGGCAGCCAGTGACCTTCCTACTCTTTTGCTGAGGTTAAGAAAGGCCAACACCTGGGCTGGTCGAGTGGCACGGTGGTTAAGAGCTGGCTTAGGAAGCCAGCGGCCCCGGTTCGGTCCCACATATGAGGGCCAGTGACACTGCCCTCAAAAAAAAAAAAAAGAAAGGTCAACACCCAACAGGTACAGGATGGGGTATTGTTGCAAGTCCTGGTCTTGCAGAGGAAATATATGTGGGATAATATGGTGCAAGTTGTTGGTGTATTTTCACTGTCACATCCCAATAGTGTCTACCAGTAACTGGGGTTTTTCCTAGCGCCAAAGGCAGCATGGAATAGTACTTCTTGAGAAGTCAAAAGGTTTTTAAGAGGTAGACAGTGTTGCACTTAACAAAGGGAATAGCTTTCAGCCTGAAGTATTTCAAGAGTTCAGGGTCATCTCAGTGAAGAACTTGAAGATGTGTCACACAAAAGACATCTTTCATAACTCCTTGCAGATCCTCAGAGCTTTCAATGGGATTCAAGAGGCTGAGTGATGGATGTCGTGTGTGTGTGTGTGTGTGTGTGTGTGTGTGTGTGTGTGAGAGAGAGAGAGAGAGAGAGAGAGAGAGAGAGAGAGAGAGAATATGATTATGATATGATATTACGATATCCTACCTGAATTTTTGGGTGTTGTTATTGAAGTGAGTTAAAACCAGAACCCAAACTAAAAGAGAAAACAAATCTAGACCTCCTTCTGCTTTCTTAGACAAGCTCAAATCCAAATGAGGACTTTGAATAAATGTATAGTGGTCTCTAGCATAGATCCTTCTAAATATTATAGGTTTTGAACACATGGTAGATGCAGACAAAAGCATTCAGCATTTAATGTCAAAGGTTAACAGAAAATGGAATTTAAAGGAACGAGCACTATTGGGTAATTTCTGCAGAAACAAGGAGTTTTGATGCTAGGCGACTCTCCCTCCAACTTTCTGAATTCACTCATGCATTCCTTTATTCATTCCAATCTCAGGTGTTGACTAGTTTTTGTCTGTATCTTTGAGTAGCATCTATCATTCTGCAATAACTTGAGAATGAATGAAAATCTATGACTGTCCTCAATGAGAACAGAGTCCAGTGGAGAAGACAAATAAGTAAATGCTGTGTCTGCTTGAGGCTAATATTCAGCTTCTCTTTTGGTAGCCAAATGGACTTGGGATCAGAAAACAACTGTTTATAGAATATCTTCTCTAGGTGGCCCTAATCTGGAAGCAGAGAGGGGACTTACATATTAATAAGACTAAGACATAGGAGAGTTCCGGTAAGATGGCGGAATAGACGGACGCTCTCCGAACTGCCTCCCAGGATCACATCAAAATTACAAATAATTTATGCAACATTTAACCTCGGGAGTCCCTGAACATTAGATGAACAGAACCTCTAAACGAAGGACCTAAAGAGGAGGCCACGTCAAGTCTGGTAGGAGGGGCGCCAACGAGAGAAGGCGAGCCCCGTGAGGGACGTGCCAGCTGTGTGGGGAGGCTTCTCCGGTTGGGGGAGAGACCCTCCTGCCCCACACCGAGCTCACTAGCCCAGAGTCGCTTTGCCAGGAAGAGGAATTCCATGATAGTGGGCAGTAGAAATTAGTGAGGACTCTCTTTGCTTGACTCGGTGAGGCTGGGGGAAGCTGGAGAACCAGTGGGGCTGGCACATGGGTTCGCTTGCCCACGAGCACTCACCTGGTTCTTGTCGGAGGGAGTGGCTGCATGAGCTGGGCCCAGAAGCCTGTCAGGAGGGACTGAACTGAGCACCTTTGGTACAGAAACTGGAGGTTTTGGGATTGTTGTTCCACTGGTGCGGAGCTTGCACATGAGCGGTGTACAGGAGGCCGCCATTTCTTCAGGGTTGGGCCCTCCCATGGAGGGTCAGAGCCGGGATCCCATTAGTCTGGTGAACTTGGCGCAGGAGTGCGTGCGTGCGTGAGTGAGTGCGTGTGTGCGT
The DNA here is from genome assembly GCA_033961575.1 of Aselliscus stoliczkanus. Taxonomy (NCBI): domain Eukaryota; kingdom Metazoa; phylum Chordata; class Mammalia; order Chiroptera; family Hipposideridae; genus Aselliscus; species Aselliscus stoliczkanus. The sequence goes on along the minus strand of CM066728.1, from coordinate 14,952,226 downwards.
GCGCATGCGGCCTTGGATTCTCACCCTCCGCCCTGCTTGTGTTGCGTTGCCAGGGAAACGCCTGGTGGGTGCCCTCCAGCTACATCAAGCTGCTCACTGAGACACAGGAGTGCTCGAGCGGCCTTGGGTCCCCACCCTCCGCCCTGCTTGTGCTGCGTTTCCAAAGAAACACTGGACGGGTGCCCACCGGCTGCATCAGATTGCTCACTGAAACGTGCCTGAGCCACCTTGGGTCCCCACCCTCTGCCCTGCTTGTGCTGTGTTTCCAAGGAAACGCCGGGTGGGTGCCCTCCGGCTCCATCAGGCTGCTCACTGAGACACAGGAGTGTGTAAACCGCCTTGGATCCCCACACTCCGCCCTGCTTCAGCTGCGTTGCCAGGGAAACGCAGGGCGAGTGTTCTCCAGCTGCATCACTCTGTTCACTGAGACTCAGTAGCAGACAACCTGCAACAACCTGTGAAGATTTTTTTTTTTGGGGGGGGGAGTGAGCACGATTCCAGGGCACACAGTAGCTAATTGTGGAGAGCTCACTGCAACCCTGAGAAAGTGGTCTGCAGATTAAAGAGGACAGAGAGCCCCCCCACGTCTTTCCTTTTTTTTTTTCTTTTCTCTTCTTTCTAGGTGATCTATCTAATACATCGAAGCATTTACAGAACAACAGCCAGAATGAAAAAACATAGAAACATGTCCCAAGTAAAAGATCAGAAGAAAACTCTAGAAATGGAACTAAATGAAACAGAGGTATCCAAACTTTCAGAGACAGAGTTTAGAACACTGATGATAAGAATGTTTAAGGAACTTAGTGAGGACATAAAGCAAGATAGGGAAACCATAAAAAACAACCTGATAGAACTAAAGAATACAATAACTGAAATGAAGAACACTCGAAGGAATCACCAGTAGAGCAGATGAAGCAGAGGAGCGGATCAGTGAATTAGAAGACAAAATAGCAGAAATCACCCAGCTGGAACAACAAAAAGAAAAAAGAATGGAAAAGAATGAAAATAGTTTAAGAGACCTCTGGGACAACATGAAACGCAGCAATCATCGCGTCATAGGAATACCAGAAGGAGAAGCAAGGGATTGAGAATGTATTTAAAGAAATAATGACTGAAAACTTCCCTACCATGGTGAAGGAAATCGACATACAAGCCCAGGACATACAGAGAGTTCCTAACAGGCTGAATCCAAACAGGCCCACACCAAGACACATCATAGTAAAAATGGCAAAGGTTACAGACAGAGACAGAATCCTAAAAGCAGCAAGAGAAAGACAGCAGGTTACATACGAAGGAACTCCTATAAGACTAACAGCTGACTTTTCTTCAGAAACTCTGCAGGTCAGAAGGGAATGGCAAGAGATATTCAAAGTGACACAAAATAAAGGTCTACAACCAAGATTGCTCTACCCAGCACGGCTATCATTTAAAATTGAAGGAGAGATAAAGAGCTTCTCAGAAAAGAATAAGCTTAAGGAGTTCATTACCACCAAGCCAGCATTGCAGGAAATGTTAAAAGGGCTTTTTTAAACAGAAGAAAGGGGAAAACAAGCTAACCCAGGAAGACAAGAAATACAAATAACAAAATGGCAATAAATATACACCTATCAGTAATTACCTTAAATGTGAATGGGCTAAATGCTCCAATCAAAAGACACAGAGTGGCTGAGTGGATAAGGAAACAGGACCCATGCATATGCTGTCTACAAGAGACTCATCACAGATCAAAAGACACACATAGACTGAAAGTAAAGGGATGGAATAAGATATTTCATGGAAATGGAAATGAGAAAAAAGCTGAAGTAGCAATACTTATTTCGGACAAAATCAACTTTAAAATGAAGACTACAATAAAAGACAAAGAAGGGCACTACATAATAATAAAGGGATCAATTCAACAAGAGGACATAACCCTAGTAAACATCTATGCACCCAATATAGGAGCTCCTAAATATATAAAACAGATTCTGACAGACATAAAGGCAGACATCAACAGTAACACTATCATAGTAGGGGACTTCAACACCCCGTTGTCACCAATGGACAGATCCTCCAGACAGAAAATCAACACGGACATAGTGGCCTTAAATGACACTTTAGACCAGCTGGATTTAATTGATACTTTTAGAGCATTTCACCCCAATGCTACAGAATATACATTCTTCTCAAGTGCCCATGGAACATTCTCCAAGATAGACCACATGTTAGGCCACAAAACAAGTCTCAACAAATTTAAGAAGATTGAAATCATATCAAGTGTCTTCTCTGACCACAATGCTATGAAACTAGAAATCAATTATAAGAAGAAATCTGGAAAGCTTACAAATACATGGAAGCTAAATAACATGCTTCTAAATAGTGAGTGAGTCAAAAATGAGATCAAGGATGAAATCAAAAGATACCTCGAGACACATGAAAATGAAAACACCACAACCTCAAATCTCTGGGATGCAGTGAAAGCAGTCCTAAGAGGGAAGTTCATAGCAGTGCAGGCCTACCTAAAGAAGGCAGAAAAATCTCAAATCAACAGACTCTCTCTACACCTAAGGGAACTCGAAAAAAAACAGCAAAACAAGCCTAAAGGGAGCATAAGGAAATAAGGAAGGAAATAATAAAGACCAGAGCAGAAATAAATGAAATAGAAAACAAAAAACCAATACAAAAGATCAATGAAACCAAGAGTTGGTTTTTTGAAAAGATAAACAAAATCGACAAACCCTTAGCATGACTAACCAAGAAAAAGAGAGAGAGGATCCAAATTAATAAAATCAGAAATGAAAGAGAAGTGACAACAGATACCACAGAAATACAGAAAATTTTAAGACAATACTATGTGCAACTATATGCTAACAAATTCGACAATCTGGAAGAAATGGATAAATTTCTAGAAGCATACAATCTACCAAGTCTGAACCAGAAAGAAACAGAAACTCTGAACAGACTGATTACTGCCAAAGAAATTGAATCAGTAATCAACAATCTTCCAACCAACAAAAGCCCTGGACCAGATGGCTACACAGGTGAATTTTACAAAACATTCAAAAAAGAATTAGTACCTATTCTCCTCAAACTATTCCAAAAAATACAGAAGGAGGGAATGCTCCCAAACTCTTTCTATGAAGCCACTATCACCCTGATTCCTAAGTCAGACAAAGATATTACAAAAAAGGAAAACTACAGGCCAATATCACTAATGAACATAGATGCAAAAATTCTCAACAAAATACTAGCAAACCGAATTCAGCATCTCATTAAAAAGATCATACACCACGATCAAGTGGGATTCATTTCTGGTATGCAAGGCTGGTTCAATATCCACAAATCAATTAACGTAATACATCACATTAACAAAATGAAAAATAAAAATCATATGATCATATCAATAGATGCAGAAAAGGGATTTGACAAAATCCAGCAGCCATTTATGATAAAGACTCTTAACAAAGTGGGAATAGTGGGATCATACCTCAACATAATAAAGGCCATATATGATAAGCCCACAGCAAACATCGTTCTCAATGGGGAAAGGCTGAAAGTTTTCCCCTTAAGATCAGGAACAAGACAAGGCTGCCCACTTTCACCACTTCTATTTAACATAGTTCTGGAAGTTCTAGCCACAGCAATCAGACAAGAAAATGAGATAAAAGCATCCAAATTGGAAAAGAGGAAGTAAAATTGTCATTATATGCAGATGACATGATACTATATATAGGGAATCCCAAAGACGCCACCAAAAAACTGCTAGAACTGATACACAAATTTGGTAAGGTAGCAGGATACAAAATTAATATTCAGAAATCAGTGGCATTTCTGTACACCAATAATAAACTATCAGAAGAAGAAATCAGGAAATCAATCCCTTTTACAATTGCTTCAAAAACAATAAAATATCTAGGAATCAATTTAACTAAAGAAGTAAAAGACCTGTACTCACAAAATTATGAGACACTGAAGAGAGAAATCAAAGAAGATACAAATAAATGGAAATATATACCATGCTCATGGATAGGAAGAAGTAATATAGTTAAAATGTCAATGCTTCCTAAAGCAATATATAGATTCAATGCAATTCCAATCATACTACCAAGGACATTTTTCTCTGAAATAGAACATAGAATCCTAAAATTTATATGGAGTCACAAAAGACCCCGAATAGCTACAGCAATGTTGAGAAATAAGAACAAAGTGGGAGGCATCACACTACCTGACATCAAAACATACTACAAGGCTACAGTAATCAAAACAGTATGGTACTGGCATAAAAACAGACACATAGACCAATGGATTCGAATAGAGAGCCCAGGAATAAACCTATCTACATACGGTCATTTAATCTATGACAATGGAAGCATGAATTTATACTGGAGTAAAGATAGTCTATTTAATAAATGGTGCTGGGAAAACTGGACTGACACGTGCAAAAAAATGAAAATTGACCATCTACTTACACCATATACGAGAACAAACTCAAAATGAATTAAAGACTTAAATGTAAGACCTGAAACTATAAAACTCCTAGAAGAAAATATAGGGAGTAAGTTTGCAGACATTACCCTGAGTAATATTTTTACCGATATATCCCCTCGGACAAGGGAAATGAAAGAAAAAAATGAACATATGGGATTACATCAAACTTAAAAGTTTTTTCAGAGCAAAGGAAATCATCAATAAAACAAAAAGGCAGCCTACTGAATGGGAGAAGATATTTGCCAATGATATATCTGATAAGGGGTTGATATCCAAAATTTATAAAACACTCATGCAATTCAACACCAAAAAAACAAACAACCCAAGTAAAAAATGGGCAGAGGATATGAGGAGGCATTTCTCTAAAGAGGACATACAGATGGCCAACAGGCATATGAAAAAATGTTCAACCTCACTAATCATCAGAGAAATGAAAATGAAAACCACAATGAGATACCACCTCACTCCATTCAGAATGTCTATCATCAACAAATCAACAAACAACAAGTGTTGGCGAGGGTGTGGAGAAAAGGGAACCCTGGTGCACTGTTGGTGGGACTGCAAATTGGTGCAGCCATTATGGAAATCAGTATGGAGGTATCTCAAAACACTGGAAATGGAACTGCCGTATGACCCAGCAATTCCACTCTTGGGAATCTACCAAGAGGAATCCAAGATGCTAATTTGAAAAAATATATGCACCCGTATGTTTATAGCAGCGCTATTTACAATAGCCAAGACTTGGAAACAACCGAAATGCCCATCGGTAGATGACTGGCTTAAGAAACTGTGGTACATTTATCCAGTGGAGTATTATTCCGCTATAAAGAAGAATGAAATTGTACCATTTGCAACAATATGGATGGACCTAGAGACTATTATGTTGAGTGAAATAAGTCAGTCAGAGAAAGACAAATACCACATGATCTCACTTATATGTGGAATTTGAAAAACTGAATGAATAAGCATAAGAAACAGAAATAGTTTCATAGATATAGAGGAAAAACAGGGTTGCTAGTTGAGAGAGGGGTGGGGATGAGGGAGAAGGGGAAAGGATTAGACAGCATAAATAGGTAACTACAGTATTGTCACAGGGATATGAAAGACAGTTCGGGGAATATAATGTTGTTAAACTTTTGTGGGGTGTCAGATGGTCACATGTTTTGTTAGGAAGACCACTTCATGGATCGAGTAGAGGCTTGATCATGGCACTGTATACCTGAAATTGATGTTGTATAATATTGTATGCCAACTGTAATTGAATATATAGACAGTCACGGGATGTGGATTATATGGTGGAAGGGAGTCAAAGGAATTGTAATAGATAGTATGATATGGGGCAGGGAGGAGTGGGAGGGGAGAATTGGGGGAGGGGGGTTGTCACTTTGAGGGGTAAAAAGTATAACTATTGCACTTGGTTGTACACCTGAAGCTAATTAAAAGTATATATATAAAGACTAAGACATACTCTTTGTCTTCTAGAAGCTAAGGAGTCAGATAGAGGAGGTAGCAGCCATACTTGTAGAGTCTAATGGAATCAAATGAGACTTGACTCTGGGTAGTGAACGCACAATGCAATACATAGATGATGTATTATAGAATTGTACCCTTGAAACCTATATAATTTTACAAGCAATGACATCCCAATAAATTTAATAAAAATTATAAAAAATAAATAAAATGACATTTTGGCATATCTCTGTACATTAAAGCTTTTAACATGCTAAAGAAAAGAAAGAAAGAAAAAAGAAAAGAAATGGCACCAGAGGGGACTAGCAATGGGATACAGGGCATTAGTAAAACCTTGGAGTCAAACACCATGCCTGGCACATTTGTAAAAATTCACTAAACTGGTTTGTCAGGAGGGAAGCTAAATGGAAGAAAGGCTTGTGGAAGGGGGTAGTAAAACCCCATATGGAAGGATATATCATTTTGTTTTCCTTATAAAGGTAACATTCATGTGGTTACAAAAATGATTCAGGAGGATATAGAAGAGTGTAGAGAAGTGAAAATTAAGTCTTTCCCACCTCCTCCCTTAGGCTCACACTGCAGACTCAACTGACTTCTGGTGTTTAATTCTTCCACTGGCTCCCATCATAAACCTGAACGAGACACTCCACAACTAATTTTTAATTGGAATACTCTACAACTAAATGCTGTTGCTCTTTCCTTCCCCTCCCCCTGCATCACTTTAGCATTTGTAGGTTTAGCATACTCACATTCTCTTCTGAAATCATAGAAGAGTCTTCTCAGCTTTGACTATAGGTTGATGAGAAGAACTAAGAACTCACAGACAGCATTAATAATAACATGCTTATGTCAGAATTATTCACGGCAGAATTGAGCAGCATGATTAGACCCAAGGGAAACACATGTAACTGTATCATTAGGGTTGGCAGTTGCTATGATAAAAAGCCACAATCAACATGGAACAGGAGATGAGGATGGCAGAGTCTAAACTGATTCCAAGGGCTTAGGAATTGTGCACTGCCCAACAGGTGCACATAATTGTGGTTATTTAAGAATGATACAAAAATATTAATTTTTTTCTTTCAATTTATGTGTATTATTATTTTTTCAAATAGCTACTTACCTGTTAGGACATAAATACTTATTAAGTTGTTTGACCCTGACCAAACAGGACTCAGGTATTCCTATTGGAAGAGAGGTGCTGTTAAAAAAGATTGCTGAGTCACTAAGGGTTACATGAACTGAGAAAGTTTGGGACCTTTTGATATAACTTCTGTTCTAGAAAATTCTCTCTGGGTGCTCTGTGGAGAGCAACTGGAAGGGGAATAAGAGCAAAAGCAGGGAGATAAATCAGGAGACTATTGAATTAGATCCAGTGATACATAGCAGTGGCATGAACTAGGAGGAAACTGAAGAAATACAGAGAAGTGGATGGACTCAAGATACCTTGTTCAGAGAGAGCTGACAGGATTCACTGATGTGGGAGGTGAGTGTGGAGAGCAGGGTAGGGATTGATACCATTAACTGAGATCATCTGAAGGCTTAGCTGGGGTGGAGGATCTGCATTTAAACATACTCACGTGGCTATTATCAGGAGACCTCAACTCCTTGCTGTCTGTTGGTCAGAGGCCTTGATTCCTAGCCATGTGCATGCATCCTTTGGGCTGCTTGAGTGTCCTCATGAGACAGCAGCTGGCTTCTTCCATGAGTCACTCATCCAAGAGAGAGCAAGGCCAAAGCCACAATTCTCGGAGAACTTGGTCTAGGAAGTGACACACTGCTCGGTCTGTCTTATGCTATTAGTCACACAGACCAAAGCTGATAAAGTGTGAGAAGGGACTACACAAGGGTGTGAACGCCAAGAGTTGGGGGGTCATAGGGGTCCATCTTGGAAGCTGCTTTTCACACCTGCATTACCAGTTATGCCACTGGTTCAGGGATTGTGGTTTCTGGGGAGGTGAGTATTTGGGGAACAGCAGTAAGGAGCAGACTCACTATATTAGGCAGGGTTTTCCAGGGAAATTGAACCAATAGGATGTATACATGTATATATAGAAAGAGATTTATTATAAGAAATTGGCTCCAGTGATCATGGAAACTGACAAGTCCCAAGATATTAGGGGTGAGTAGGTAAGCTGGAGCCCCAGGACAGATGATGATGTAGTTCCAGTCTGAAGGCTGGCAGGCTCGAGACCCAAGAAGAGTCAGTGTTTCAGTTAAGTCCAAAAGCAGGAAAACCAATGTCCCAGTTCAAAGGCAGTCAGATGGGGAATTCGCTTTTCCTGTGAGATGGTCAGCCTTTTTGGTCTCCTTAAGTCTTTAACTGATTGGATGAGTCCCACCCACATTAGAGAAGACAATCTGCTTCCTTAATCTACCAATTCCAAAATTAATCTCATCCAAAACTTCTTCACAGAAGCACTTAGGATAACGTTTGACCAAATATCTTTGCACCTGGTGGCCCAGTCAAGGTGATGCATAAAATTAACCCTCACACTCGTCCAAGTGAGGTTTGCTCTCAGCGCATGGGGTATTCATGTTTCATGCTGCTGTTTTCTTGTGGGGTGGATCCTGGCAGGGTCCTCAGGTGTCAGTGAGCCATGCAGAGAACTGCTGGCCTGCCTCACTCTTCAGGGCGCTGAGGCCGGAAATAGATCCTGTTTTTATGGAAGCTTTTTACCACCTGACTGGTGCTTATCATAGATGCTTCAGGAACCATCCAGAACAGTGGTTCTCCACCTTGGGTGCACATCAGAATCTCCTGGGGAGCTGTAAAACATACTGCAGCTGCTGTCCCACTCCCAGTGATTCTGAATTGATTGGTTTGGGAGAGGTTTGGGTATGGGGAGTTTTAAAGCTCCCCAAAGCCTGAGAATCACTGAACTGAGAGAGAAGCTCTCAGAGCCTTTTCTGTGGGCAAGAGGCCATGAAGGGAGCACATTTCCCGCCTCCCAGGTACACAAGCCTGCAGAGGGCTGCCGTGTCCCGAAGCCCCTGGCTCATCTCACAGGCTCCCCGTTAGCTCTTAAATCTCTCCTTGGAAAGTCAGCCAGTTGAGCCTAAAACATAAATCAGAATCTGTTCCTCCTTGTCATAAAGTTTTATTTTTTTCTCCTTAGCTTGAAAGAAATTGGTTCTACATTACTTTTAGACTCTACTGACTCAGTTACATGCAATCTCGACTAAAGCAAAATTGCTTAATTAGACAATAATATCAGAGAAATTGATCATTACATCTGATTATTGACTTTTCAGATGGCCTGTAGTACCATTTATATTCTTTCCAGTTGGGTTTTTAAGCATGAAAATAATTTATTGAGAGATTGTTCTTAGAAGCTATTTTTAATAGCCTAATGGCTTTTTAATTTTTAAATAATTTATATTCATCAGCTGGAGCCAAGAAAAGACTCAGATGGACTCTCAGTGCATGTCTATTCCTTCTTCTTCAGTTATTAACTGGTTGTACTTGAATATAAAGCTGCAGGATGCAGGATTCCTCCTCCCCCATTTATAATGTCAGAAGGGTTATATCATGAAGAAAATGAACTTTGGGCTAGAAGCCATAAAAAGTAATATTTAAAAAGTTGCTGTTTACTGATTGACTGTCCTGTGCCAGTCAATTTATGTAGATTCTCTCAAATCCTCTCAAAAATTCTTGAACATAGCTGTTAGCCTCATTCTTTAGTATTCTGGGAAATGAGGGCTCAGGAATAAAGAATGTTACCATCATTATCATCATCATCATCATCATCATCATCATCATCACCATGGTTGATGCATGTGGACAGCTGTGCCCTATGTCCCAGTTAATGCTGTGTCTACATAATTTTAATAGTGTTCCTATTCACTCTTAGAATTACCCCAATTTGGGCAACAGACTAAATTGTCATTGTGCTTATGGGACACTCACCTGGTGCTAGGCCCTCTGCTGAGCACTTCACATACACTATTGCGTGCAAACCTCTCAACAGCCCATTGCTTCTTTTCTTTTTTTGTTTTTGTTTTTTTAAGATTTTATTGGGGAATTGGGGGAGGGGAACAGCGTTCAGGTATTGGGGAAGGGGAACAGACAAGTTGCTGTCCTTTTGTTCTTCAGTCTAGTTGTGGAGGACGTCGCTTCACTAGCCCAGGTTGGTATCACCATTGCGCTCTTCCTGGGTGAGGCAGTCACTCGCCGGCCATTGGACTGCCACTCACAGCAGGCTGAAGGCAGCTTATGAAAGCTGACACTCTCTGCCAGTCAGCCCTACTGCAGCCTACGCCATCGCTGAGGACTCAGCAGCCCAGTTCCAGGTGGAGATGTTGTTCACCATCTTAGCTGTAGAGGGCGCAGCATCATTAGCCCTCATATGTGGGATCCGAAATGGGGCCCTGCTGCTCAGAGCTGGCGTCCCAAGCCAACTCCTAATCAATGAGCCATTCGGCCAGCCACCATTGCTTCTTCTATTGCCCTTACTTTATAGATGAGGAAATTGAGGCACTGAGAGGTCAAGGTCAAGGTCAAGTCACTTGTAAAGGTTACAGAACTGATATACAATGGAGCCAGGCTTTGAGCCCAGGCAGCCTCACTCGTGCCCATTTCTCTTTCTGTTCCACAAAGCTGAATATCCATCAATATCATGGTTTCAAAAACTCAGACCAAGGAGAAAGTTTCATGAGACTGATTATTGGGTGAAAATAGCAACAACACTATTATAACCACAGGAACATTGAATTGTTTTGTTATGGTGGAACTTGGTTATGATGAATAAGCTGCAGGAAATCACATTTTCTGTTGTTAGGATCCATAGAGGAAATACAGACTCTCTATATTGAATTAGCAAGAATTCGTGCTTTGAAAGCCATGGGGCAGCTATACAAGATGTGCATAAATTTCCTACTTCCTACAAGTTTAATTAGACAAATTTGATGACTGCCACCAGCCACAATTATTCCTGAGACCGTGGACTGCCTTAATGCAAGTATAGCATCTAATGTGGGGGGTGGGGGGGTGAGGGGGGTGGCGAGGTCTCTGAATCCTGTGCACGGCCACTCATAATTAGAGCGCTGTAAAGGAATCATGGCTGAAGCAGCCTGTTTTGATGAGGGTGACCAGATGGTGAGGGGGGAATAAAACACATGGCCTCTTAGGAGAGCTTGGGGGATTTGTGGCTGTTAGGTCAGAAGAAGAGTGGACTTAGGGCAGGGGACAGAGAGTATGCACTCCAGATTCGGAGGGGATATCATATCATGACTTCTTCTGTGTGGCCTCAGGGTTATAATTGATGGAGAGATGACAGCTGTAGGGAACAGCGCCATCTCCATCTCTGCAGATGTATGTGGTGGCATCTGGATGGCTTCTGGAGGAGGAGATAGAGGGCTATCTGGCTGGATTGGGTGGCATGTCGTTTAGCTTTCTGTCCTTGTAACCCGAGTGTGGCATTTCTCACCACCAGGTAGTATGAATGTGCACAGTCTTGGATGTTGGCTGATGTCTCCAGTCCCTGCAGATCTATAGAAGAGACCCAGATCCCCATTTGCTCCCTGTGACTGTACAAAGTACTAGGATTTGTGCAAATTCCAGGAGGACTTGTTATGCTCTCATTTGGCTGCGAGCTCCTCTCCCTTCACACCTGTTGGTTGTCTTGCTGTCTATTCTGCATATAATTAGCTGGAATCAGTCGTCCTGTTGCTTAAACACAGATCACTTGCTATTTGCAGAGTGGTTTATGTGTGTGATTGGTCAAGGAAGGGTTGAGGATGTGTTAGTAGGCTTCAGAAATGTTCCCTGTTTCTGCCAAACAACCTCTAATTGAACATTAGTTATCTTATCCTTAAAATATCTTTTGACAACTCATTACCAGGGAAATTTTCTAACCTTTGATCACAGATCACTCCCTACTTTTCCTTTCTTTTTCTTTCTTTCTTCTCCATCCTTTTGCGGAGCAAATTTCTTATGTAAGGCACTTCAGCTAACTTTCTTATTGCTGTATTCCTTGCTGATATCTGAGTTCTAAGACAGTTTAAAAGATTTTTGGCTATGACTCATAGTAAGAAACACTATGCCATGACTCAGAACACTCAGAATGTTCTTAATAGCTCTGATATTGTATGCTGTGCTATCAATCTTGTCCTACCCCATCCCATTCCATTCCATTTCATTTCAAAATTTTAGTCATGATTCACCAAATTGATTTCACAACCCACTGATGTATAAGAACTTGAAAACTTTGAAAATCACTGCTCCTGCTTTTTTTTTCAACTCAAGTGATTTGCCATGCACCTTTCTGTCACTGCTATGCTTATGCAAATCCTAAAATGCAAATCTTTCAAAGCAGTTCCCCACACTAATTAGCTCAGTCCTAAACACAGATCCAGCATTTGTAGATCAACGAAATGATTTGGGTCCTCTAAACCTTCACTGAAATCTGAAAGTGGCTGTCTCAGGTCTGAGAGCACTGTGATAGGTGCCATCCGCAGGCTGGTCACAGCTGGGTGGGGATGTCCTTTGTAAGTGACAATGTACTCCTAAATTCTAGTCCATTCAAAAGCGTTTGTCAACTGGATTTGGACTGGACCCTGTGCCAGGCTTTCCCAAAGGAATTAGAACCATGAGATATACTCCTGTCCTTGAGAAACTCAGAAAATGATCAGAAATGAATTTATCCCCCGATGTGATTAGAGGTGCACCAGCAGCATGAATGGTGTGCAGCAGGAACCCCGAGCGGGCAGCACAGGGGTTGCTGTTTGGATTCAGTGTTGTCGGTTGAGTAGGCATTGGTCAAAGGGAAGGGAATTTAAGGAAAAAAGAACAGCATGCTCAAAGGCCAGGAGACCTAACAATCGTGTGTTTGAGGGTATGGAGGTTAATTCTATATGCCACGAGAGGTTGGGGTCCGATTGTAATGAATTCTGAGCTCTAATGGGAAGCCATCCAATGGTTGTAAGTGGGGAATTCAGAGGATGGACTAACGGCAGGGAGGCTCGGGGACCAGGGAGCTTTACTGTTCACATCTGCACTTGCTGGGCACTGACGCTTGGCACTGCTGTCTGGTTTGTGGAGTCATCAGAGTTTCTGCGGTGGCAGCCGGGGCTGTGCCCTCCAAGCATTGAAACTTTGACCTGGAAGTTTCTTTGGAGGGTCTCAGCCAAAAGCTGAGGGCTCTGTCTAGTCTCTGTCAATTCTCCAGGGAGGGAGGAGGGGAGAAGAGGAAGGAGAGGTCTGCCGGGCACTTTGGATAACATGTTAAAACATCAGGCTGCAATCTCATGTTGAATGGTGTAAATGAGCTTGATGAGTATGCAGTGACTGTCAACAGCCAGCCCAAACTGGCTTAATCATATGCAGCCTTGATTTTGCCAAGTGAGGGATTCATAGGATCACAGTGTAACATTACGAGAAAAACAGAGGAATCAACAGTTTGAATTTTCCTAACTGCCCACCATTGGGCACTTGAAAAAAAATAGTCCATGGTAACATGAAATATATATACATCATAATGTAGTACATATTGGACCTAATATTATATGGTGTCATAGTATATGCTATGTATTACATTATGCAGTAACAGAGGGCCCTCCTTTCTCTTCCCAAGTCCCATCTTAGCATTCATTAGTGCATCTCAGTCCATCCCCAGAGTCAGGGTTCAGGCTTCCAGCCTCTGATTCCCACAGCAGCCAGGGAGAGCAGTGAGGGGTGTCATGCTGCAGCCGCCTCCCTCCACCCTCCCCCGCCCCCTGCCATACCACTATATTTGGGTCTGTGCAGCTGGAATGGGTTCCTGATTGTGATCCTGCCTCAGGCATCCTTGCAATGCTGGTTTGTAGCAGTTCTGTATCTGTTCATCGGCCCCACTTCTTCCCACGGTCCAAACTGACTGAAGAAATGGGGAGAGGATGGGCTAGGGGGCTTTACCATCTCATGACCTTAGGAAACACACACACTCATCATAAGAACCACTGCTGATGGCCGCTGGCATCTGCTCTAGGCTGGGCAGGGCTGAAGTTGAGGGTCTGATATTTACCTGCTCATGCTGGGATCTGTTTGCAGGTATGCATGGCTCTTTGTTGTCTTGAGGGAACTTCCCCGAGGACTGAGACCATGCTGGCTAACAGATCATTGGTAGGTTTTGACGAATCTAGAAAGCCGGGCCAAGCATCATGAAACATAGGACATGAGCAAGGTTGCCAAGTGAACATTCTCAAAAGAGATCATGAAAGATAGAGGAAAACTTGTTTTCAATATGCAATTGCTCTCCACCCTCAGCATCCACAACACTCTGACAACTCACATCCTACGGCGAGTGATGAGCCATTATTAGGGAGGACAGGAGAAATTAGCCTGCCACTGAGACAGCCGTTTTTAACTCAAGACAGATCTGCCCTGGGAAGGCTTTTTCTTTTCTTTCCCTTGAGAGTTGTTGGATTAGGAGACACTCAGCTTGACAGTTGCATATTTGTGCCCTTCCCCGTGTCTAGCAGCCATAATCAGCAAATACCTAGAATCATGCCGCTCTTGCACGTGAACACAGGGCTTTGTTGAATAAGTAATGGCATGTAGGTGATGGCGGTTGCATGACTTGGTCAGGAAAAGGTGGTCTTTCCTGATTCTAAATGAATTCAGGCAAAAGCCAGTGGGGACCTGGGCCAAAGCCTAGTCAGGGTGAGACATCTGATCCTGTTCAGAACACCTCCTCCTGTGCTGAGTGGACCGTTGCCCTGGAATCAGATCCTGCATTTTTTCCCCATGTGGCTTCTTCATTCACCTGACCTTCATAGACCCACCCCACCAACCCTCCACATGCCTGATGTCTAGAGGCTATGGCTTAGCTGGAACCTTTCTTTCACATTTTAGAGGCAATTTCAAATTCTGCCTCAGCATTGGCTGCCTCTTCTGTCTCAATGCTCAAGAAAGAACAGGCTGAGATGACAGGCCATAGTGAGAGCCGTAGACAACTTCAGAATTGGGTACGTAATTCTGGATGTTGGAACTGTTTCTGTAGCTTTGAGCTAGAGTGTCTATTATTAACTTTGACTAATTCTCTACGGCCTGGGGGATAAAATGCTCCTCCCCTTGCAGCTGCCTGTTTAATTTTGTTAAACCTGGAATTCATTATCAAAATGTTACCTCCTACTTTCTTTCTCCTCCAGATGATTAAAGCTGGGCCTCAATGAGCAGACTTTCTCCCTCTCCAATGTTCTCCTTCCTCCTCCTCCATCACCTGTGCTGACTTCTAAAAGACATTTTCTTTTGGCCGTATCTGTACAAGGTTGAATTTATTCATTCCATGAATTTTTTTGAGCTGAGTTTTTAAAATTTATTTTCAAATTTTGAAACATTCTTGAACTTATGGAAAGGTTGGAAGTACAATCAAAACTATATTTTTTTCCCCTCAACTAATGAGAGTAAGCCGTTAACCTGATGCTCCGTTATTGCTGGATATTTTTGTGCATAAATCCCATGAATGAGTGTGTTCTCTTACAGAACCACAATACAACCATCAGAATCAGAAAGTTAGCATTGATGCCCAGATCACATGCAAATTTTACTGATTGTCCCAATTACACATTCCTAGATTACGTGTTGCATTGAACTGTCATGTCCCGTTAGTCTCCTTCAGTTTGGAATGATTCTTCCTCAGTCATCCCTCGACTGTCACAGCCTTGATATCTGAGTTGTTTTTAACACCATCCCATCCTCAGACTTTGGCTGGAGAAAATCATTGTCTTAAGGAAATATTTCCCCTGTCTTGCTTCACCTCATCCTAGCCTTGTTAATGACCTAGGATGAGCACTGGGTCAGGAGTCCAGAAATTGCTGTCTTTCTACTTTGGTGGTTCCCTCACCACGTTGTCCTCACAAACTGCATTTACTCTTGGTGAGATCTGAGGGCCTCTATGGGCCATCAGGAGAAGAAAGTGCCCACGAGACTCCTTGTCATGTCCACTAGTGAGAAGCTGTTAGGGATGTGCTTCATTACACAGTACAGTGTCCACTGCACAATTAGTATTAAAAAAGATAGACTTCACCCCAGTCATTGTTTTAGTTTTTTCATGTCAAAGACGTTGTTACTGCTTAGGCTTCCCCTTTCACATTATTTTTGAAATTCGTTGGCTTCTCACAGTAAGTACTTGTTTGTGGGTGGTTTGATGTTTTAACCTTATGTCCACTGTATCCCCCATTTGTATTTATTATTTTCCTTTTATTTTTTTCCTCTTGGTATTGTTTTTATATTATTTTAAGATGCTTTATTATCTAGAAAAGGGTGAATATAAATAATAAATAAACAAGCAATCCCAATATACAGTATTTCACACTGCAGTTTCTGTCTCTGTAAAATTAATAAACTCCAGGCTTGTTCCTCGCAAGATGGCCGACACCCATGTAAGCTCAGTGTCATTCTGGGCAGCACTTCAGCCCCATTTGGCAGATCCCTGAAATAAACTTCAGTTTGGGATTCATTAAGCTATTTCCCTAGCCATGGCAGGAATTGTGATCGAGTCTCTGTCGTGTGGGGGCCATGGGCATCTCCACGCCATCTTTTCCTTGCAGGCATCCATTCTCAGAGAGAGCGGTCACCACATTGTTCTGCTTGGAGCATCTGTGTGTGTCAGTCTCATGGGAGGCCTGAGTTTTAACACTCCATTCAGGAAAGGACAGGCTGAATGACAGACAGGCAGACACACTGCCATCCAGGAAGAGCCAGCTTTCTCTTTCACAGAAATCCAGTAGTAGCAGTGCCAGCACCTGGAATTGCCAAAGCAACAGCAGAGCTCTGATGTACAGGCACGTGACTCAGGGTGTTTGCTTTACTTGTCTCCGGG
Source organism: Aselliscus stoliczkanus (assembly GCA_033961575.1). Taxonomy (NCBI): domain Eukaryota; kingdom Metazoa; phylum Chordata; class Mammalia; order Chiroptera; family Hipposideridae; genus Aselliscus; species Aselliscus stoliczkanus. Next base: position 14,935,487 of record CM066728.1, on the reverse strand, counting down.
GCTTGATAGTGTCTGGAGGCAGCCAGAGACATGGGGACAAGGTATGTAGAGGCAGAGGAAGAGGCAGGGGCCGGGGAAGAGGCAGGGGCAAGGGCAACAGTTTGCTTAGATGATGAGTCAGAACAGCATGCAGGCCGGGCCATGGACTGTGAGCACCCAGACAGTTGTCCCTGACCTTTGGACAAGACTGACAATCTTCCCAGCCAGGCAACTGGATGGGTGAGGCCTTTCTCTGAGGGCACAGACAAGAGAGAGGCAGGTTAGTGAAAAGAGGGTATATTACTTTCCAGTGGCTTCTATGACAAATATCCACACACTGGATGCTTTAAACAATAGGAGTTTATTCTGAGAGGTTGGAAATGCCTCACGACCTCACTATTGGCTAATAGTAGGGTCAAAGAGCAGAGACATCTTCCTGATTATCGACTTAGAACAGATTTTTTGGTTCAATTCCAACAGTCACAGGATCTTTCCTCTGTTATTTGACCACATCCACCTTGCCCCCTGTAATCTCTTCTCTGGGCCTGTTTCCTCTTGGGCACATGAGGCTGGAGGGTGGGAATGTAGGGGGCTGGGGATGGGGGATAGAGCTGATGAGAATTCCAGGCTCTCATAGGGCACACGTCACCCTTCACAGGTGATCTAGGTGCATCCTTAGCTCTGTGCTGACTTGTAAGTGGAAATCTGTATCTTGCCTGTTCTGCTCTGCACAACCCTCATTTTCTTGCATTGTGAATATTAATTGCATTGGAGCAGGCTTTTTGTCCCAGGCCCGGTCAAGGCACCAATTAGATGCTGGCTTAATGCCGCTTGCATGAGGCTATATATGATTATGTGTATGAGACTGGTTCCAACACACAGCCCTTTTTGGGAAGGAGAGATGCTTTATCCTGAATAATTTATTGGAAACCCCTTTTCAATGTGAAAACAAGAGTTGAGTGAGCTCACTGAGATGAAGCAGCAATTCATCAGGACATCTTTACTTGTCATCCCTGAGTTCCATTCTGACTCCTCTCACAGGCCCAGTTTTTGCTTAATGAAACAATTTGCTTTTGTAGGGGGTGGGGTGAGGGTGAGGAGTTGGGGAGAAGGAAGGTTTCTTCAGGCAATTTTCTGAATTCCCAAAACTGGAAAAGTTGAGCCATCTGATTTATTTGGATCAGCACACAGCTGAACAGATGAATTGGTGGGCATAGGAGGACTTCACTTATTTGGCATCTTTGTGCTTATTCTATGTTTGTCAACATTTAAAAGCAAATCTTTTAAAAACACATTTAAAAATAGCTACATGTGTTTTTAAAATTCCCTTCTTGATTTTTTTTTAATTTAGAAAGAATAAAGGCTAAGAAAATATAGAGAACAATTTAACAAATAACAGTGCACCTGCTACTTATAATGAACACATACAGGTTTTATCATACTTCTTATAGGTATTTCAAAAAGAAAACAAAAGGTAAATTTGAAGTCCCATCTGTGTCTCTCCCTAAGATAATTGCACTCTTTCCCCAGAAGCAAACATTATTATGCCTTGGAGGGCATAGTCCTATTTCATGTTTAATCTATAAATTGTATATGGATTGAATCATATGTTTTAAAAGTTTACATAAATATTATTAAAATGTACACACTGTATATATCTTTCTGTAACTCTTTTATACTCATGGTTTGGTTTTTGGGAACTATCTCTCTTAATTCATTCATCATTTGGGCTTTGGTTATTATCCATATTGACATATATCAATTTCGTTAATTCATTGTAACAATTTTGGAAGTAATGTATATTTTATGGAAATGGCCAAATTTATCCAGACATTCCCTTTTTAATGAGCATTTATTCAGAATTTTTCTAATTTAATGCTGTTATTGACAAAGTTGCTAAAAAAATTCTTGAGTGCTCATGAAAAAATTTCTCTAGTATAATCCTAGAAGTAAATTACTAGGCTTAAATTTTCTTAGACATTCCAAATTGCTCAAGGGGCTGTATTATAATGCAGCTCCTTCAGCAATGTTTGAAGTTGCCACTTACCATTTCACCACATTCTCACCAACCTTTGGTATTGTGCAAATTTATCTCACTGTTTTAATTTGTATTTACCTGGTCACTAGTGAGGATGAGGATAAATACTTCCTCATATGTTCATTGTCTACTCAGGGTCATTCCTCCATGTGAATTGCATTGTTTTATGCTTTGCCTTTTTTTTAAAAATTGCTTTTTCTTAATGATTTGTAGAAACTCAGGATATTAATTATTGATTGTTGGTTACATAGGCTGCAAACATTTTTTCTCAACCTGTTGCTTTCATTTTTGTCCAAAGTATCATCTACCATTCAAGAAACCTAAATTTTGATCTATTTAACCTATGGGTTTTTTCAAAAAAGTTCATAGAAATGTTTCTTTATGATAGGCCATATAATTATTTTCCAGTATTTTTTCTAATGCTATTAAGGTTTACTTCTCATGGTTAGAAATTCTAAACATTCATACCTAGAAATTCTTTACATATTTATTAGTTTGCTTGTTTTTGGCATGGTGTAAGCTGCTATTTTAGCTCTGGACAGCATCTTTCCCAGGCATCTTACTGTAGGTGAAAAATGACCTTCTTGTTTAAATCACTATTGGCTGAGCTTTCTATTACCTGTAGCCTAACACATTCTAACCCCTACATTAATTCTCATTGTTCATTTCTAAAACTCCCTTTGTATGTATCTTGGAACTTTTTTTTTCCATTTTCTTTTCTATCTTTATTTTTCTTTGTTTCATTTTGGAAGACTACTTCAGCTCTCGTTTTTTGTTTCATGAATTCTCTCTTTGGCTAGCTTTAATCTCTTGTTTAATCTGTCTATAGAGTATTTCCCCCCTAATCACTGTATTATTTCCTGTAATTTTGTGTTTTCTTTCAAAAAATTTTTTTGTTTTCATTATGACCTTTTCATGTCTGATAGACTCTATTTCTTTCTTCATATATGTACACATCAAGTAATGTTATTTTAGAGTCCCACTCATATTGATCTATTATTTGTGGCTATGTAATGTGCTTGCTGATGATCTCCTGCAGCATTAGATTTCTTCAAGACTTGTCTCGACAATGTCTTCAGCATGAAGTATGGTGGTACATGTCCTGGCTTGCAGAGGCTTTCCTATGGGATTTTTTAAATTCATTTCCGTTGGGACCATAAGGGATATCTTAGCAGCAAAATTTTACATTTACATCTTGACTCAATATTTTTGCATCACGTACGAGGTGTGATAAAAAAAATACGATGAATGTTTAAATAAAAACTTATTACAATAAAAGACACATTGCCATTAACCACCCTCAAAATACTCCCCCTTGCTTTGAACACACTTATCCCATCATTTTTCCCACTTTCTGAAGCAGTGAGTGTCTTTAGTTGCGTTGTTGTGGCTGCCTTGATGTCCTGAATCGATTCAAAATGTTTACCTTTCATGGTCATTTTGACTTTGGGGAAGAGCCAGAAATCACAGGGTTCCAGGTCTGGTGAATAAGGTGGATGAGGACAAACCATAATGTTTTTAATTGACAGAAATTGCCATATCCCAGCAGCGATGTGTGACACATGAGCCTTTCTGTTGTGATCAAAAGCTAAGGTGAATGCTGCTACTGAGTGCCATCCAATGGAAAGGCAGGGACCTTCAATATGGGAAGTGGCGAGTTGAACCTTAGTAACAATGTGTGACAAGTTTCAACTTGTTCAGTGCAGCCAGTTTGGTGTGAGCTATGGTTAAGACAAGGTGTGTTTTAAAGTGTGCCACAAATCATCCTCTATCATGACAATGCTCCGTGTCACACATCGCTTCTGATACTGCAATTTCTGTTCAATAAAAACATTATGGTTTGTCCTCATCCATCTTATTGATCAGTTCTGGAACCATGTGACTTCTGGCTCTTCCCCAAAGTCAAATTTATTCAAAACATCAAGGCAGCCACGACAGCGCAACTAAAGACACTCATGAAAAGAGGACTCCCAGAACTGCTTCAGAAAGTGACAAGAACAATGGGATAAGTGTGTTTGAAGCTAGGGGGAGTATTTTGAAGGAGGGCGGGGTTAATGGCAATGTGTCTTTTACTGCAATAAATTTTTATTTATTTAAACATTTACAATATTGTTTGGTCACACCTTGTCAGGAGTTGCAGAATCTCATCTCATACTCTCAGGCAGTGCAGCTTGGGGGATTCTCTTTCTTTGGGCTGTGGGCCAGTGAGTGAAGTTTTCCTAATTCTACTTCAGAGGATAGGAAAAACATTTACTGGTTCTTGGCTTGTATTAAGGGGCTAAGACCTGTGCCAAACGTGGAGGCTTGGCCTCAGTTCCACCCTCTGTGGAGGATTTAAAACCTCGGTCTTCAAGGCACATACTTGGCTTAGTTACTCCTGTGGCCATAGAGTTTCAACTCAAACTCACTTCAGTGTTTCTATCACCTGGAGTTCCTCATTTTTGCTTTTGAGCCTGTATTTTGAATTTTTAAAATCCATATGCATTATGTAGTATTTCTGTGTGTTTTGAGAGGGAGAGAGGCTTCATGCATGAGCACAGCTTTCATCTTGACCTGGAATCTCTTTGACTTATTTGTTGGCAGCTTCCAAGTTACACATGGGTTGTGCTCCAAATATTCATTTGTTAAGTTAGTAATTTTTTTTTTAAAGATTTTTTTATTGGGGAATTGGGGGAGGGGAACAGCATTGGGGAATCGGGGAAGGGGAACAGACAAGTTGCTGTCTTTTTGTTCTTCCGTCTAGTTGCACAGGACGTTGTTTCACTGGCCCATGTTGGTATCATCATTGCGCTCTTCCCAGATGAGGCAGATCGGTCTCTGGTCTCTGGATGGTCACTCACCGTGGCTATTGGCAGCTCACGCGGGCTGCCAGCCGCTCATGCTGGCTGCCGGCCACTCACTGTAGCCTATGGCAGCCCACTGCAGCAGGGGCTGCAGCCTACACAGTTGCCAGGGCTCACAGCCCAGCAGCTCCAGGTGGAGCTGTTGTTAGCTGTAGAGGGCAGTGTCACTGGCCCTCATATGTGGGATCCGAACCAGGGCCGCTGGCGTCCCAAGCCAGCTCTTAACCAATGTGCCACTCGGCTGGCCCTAAGTTAATAATTTTGAAGTCAGGATATATTTTTCCATAGAAAGAAAGTGGTGTGATGATCAGATAAATGATAATACAAGCTTCACTGCTTAGGACAGGTGAGCAATAAGGTTTGGGTTTCAGGTAGCTATCTCAGGATACATTCTCCATCATTCAAAATCTAGTTTTCAGTCTTGCAGTTTCGGAAATGTAATTTTTTTTACACACCAGTTGTGGATCCATCTCTCAGGAAATAACTCATTTAGATAGCACAGTCTGATGTGAAAAATCAGAATGAGAATTTTATAATTTGTCACCAGAGCTGTAACTGGTGAGCGATTGGACACTTAAGACCTCTTGCAGCACATACCCTCCCTGGAGACAAGCTCTGTGGGAAGCCGCATAACAAGCAGGAGGTATCCTATTGAGCATAGAATCTAAGCAAAGAGGTTTTTAATTATGTGATCTTGAAAGTTTAATGGCTTCAGGGCTTGACAGCTTGCTGAAGCTAATAGGGAGTTCCCTTGCCAGTGAGACCATCACATTTAAAGCCCATTTAACAAGGTGTCCTGTGCTCTAGACAGAGCTTGGTGGTCACTGCCAACATTTGTTTTTCTGATTCTCTCTTTTTTCTATGCTTTCATGGATGAGCCTATTCTTTCTTTAGATTTGTTAATATCTTTAGTCCAGCCTTACTTAGGCCTGGGAGCCACTCTGTTTAAATGTGATTTTGCACAGCTCTCCTCTGAATCACCCTGGATGATTTCATAGCGTAACTCTCAGTGTGTAATCTTATTTCTAGCTTCTTGGTAGGAAGGAAAGAGACCCACTCACATCTGACCCCATTCCTCCTGTAGCAATGCCTAGAACCATTTTTTTTTCAAACTTTGTATTTGAAAAATTTCAAATTTACCATGCCTTACTTCATGATGGTGTCTGAAGGCAACTGTGTTTAAATAACTTAATGCAGACTGCCTCCAAGTGACCTAGGAAGTATTCTGCACATCCTGGGTCAAGACTGGAGTTATTGCAGGGCCTCCCCAGGGCAGTACTTGTCTTCAGGATGCCAGACCTGTCTCCTGACTCTCAGGCAACTGGAGGATGGTTCTCTGGGGAGAGCTTCACTGTACTCTCTGCATATCATTAAAACAAACAAACAAACAAATCCAAAGGAGCTATCAGTGGATGCATGGAATATGGGTACCTCAGACTACAGAAATAAGTCTGGTGGCAAGGATAGATAGGTAAGAGTTGAAAAAGGAAACAAAACACGGTTGAGATAATGCATCTTTTGTTCATCTCCCTCCAATAATAAATGTTCTCTTTGATGTCATAGGAAGTCCTATGCTTCAAAATCTCCCATTCTTCCCCGTAAGATATGCTTCTGCATACCTTTAGGCCTGCTTTGTTCAAAGCCTGTTTTGTTCAAAGCTCTCAACCGTCTTGTGTTCTCAGGACACATGGAGGCCCCTAGCCACCCCAGGGCAGGGCTGTAATCCTTTTCAGTGTTGGATTGAGACCATCTGCACACACAGAGCTCAGCTATCTGGATTGAGAAGTGAGATCGCCTGTGTATCAATATGGCTTTATTAAATTGTGTCAGGGAATTCTTGCCAAGAAAGAATAGACTGTAAACCAATAAATAACTTCACTGCTTGGATCAGAAAATCTCTCAAAACCAATTTATTCAGGCAATAGTTTGCTCATCTGGGCAAACAGCTCAGTGATCAAACAACTATATATGCATCCAGACTTGCTTTAAGACACTTACCTTGTCCATCAATCCTAAAAGCTCTTACAACATGAATTTTGCCCTGTATAAATCAGGCCCCTACATTGAAAGAACCACCTTAAGTCACTTGAATCCAGACCCCCAAATCTTGTAAATACCTGCCTCTACTTTTGTGTTCCTGTTTTCTCTTGGTGAGCTGGTATCTTTGGATTTGCAGGCAACCATTGTTGGGAAGCTGGAGACGCTAACTGCCCTGTCCCTCTAGTTACTTTGAGCAGTCTTTGGTGACTCACATTTTCTCTCATGCACAATACTTTTGATTGATTCTTAACCCTCATTTTTCTAATCATCTTTTTCATAGAAGCGACATGTTAAATGCCTGTAGATCACAAGCATATCTATGACAGAGCAAGGTGAAAACTACGGGTGGGGTCAGAGCTTCTAAAACATTGAAATTGTGAGGATATGGACTAGGGTACATTGGGCAACTGGGGTGGGGGTCTGAAAATTGGGATAAGGGAACATGGGGTAAGGTGATAACCAATGGGCAAGGCTGGAGCAACCCTAAGAGTTTATGAATCCTCAATAAAGATAACTTGAAAAGAAAGTAGACTGAGCCTGCTGCAGCCTCCTGTTGTTCTCCACACTCAGAATGAATGACCGAGATTTTGAGAATTGAAATGGTACTGCACTGTTGTATGATTGTCCTCACAAGGCCTTAGGGTCCTACCATTCTCCTGTGAATGGGATTGAGCTTCTTTTGAAGGGGATAGATGGTCTGACCTTCAATCATAGATCTTAGATTAGAAGTAGAAAGTGTTTTCCTTGCTCTATGGATAGAACTGAGCTTGGCCTGTGCTCTTGGGCATGGGGACTGTGGATGAATTTCCATTGATGGGGGTGAATTTCCTGGTCACGTGATATAATAGCAGGCCAGGTGCAAGTCAGGATGGATCTGTATAGTCGATTTAGTTGCAGTAAGCTACTATCTGTGTTTCTTTCCCTTTGTGTTATTGTCTTAAGTTTTATTCTCAACTTTACTGGAGAGAACTTCGCAAGAGCCTCTCCTTTGGGCTGGAGGAAATGGCAAAGTGGAAAGGGCAACATCTATAAACATGAGGTCACAGCGGTGATGGCAGCAAAAGTACTGGGGAGGACAGCTGTGTCCAGAAACCTCAGAAGGGTCGTTGGCAGCATAGGCAGCAGTATATAGGATGTGTAGTTACAGGTTAGGTGGTGGTAGATTAGTGAGGACTGGGATTGGGTACTGGAGTCAAGGGCCATTAAGAAGAGACTAGAAGCTTTTGAGATGCTGAGCATGGGGGTAGAAACTCTGAGAAACAGGCTTTCTCTCTTCTTTTCTGTCCTATGTCTCCATGTCCCTCCTCCCTGTTCTTTCCACTGCTACTCACAGTTGGACTGATGGCCAATCATAAAATTTGTAGGTGTGGACCACCCTTTCTCTATATATCCTGCAGTGGGTGGGGTTTTCTTCTTGGTGGCGTCAGGAGACAAGCTCTTGAGACCATTTCTGCTATTGGTATTAAGCCTGGCCAATTCGGAGAAGCCATCGTGGTGGACACTGGCCCTGGCTGCCAAAAGTTCTTTCCTACTCTCCCTGCTAAATGAACCCCGAATGTGCCGGGTAGCTTCATTCCTAGTTAGACACTTGATTTTTCAGCCTCCCTTGCAGCTCAGGGTGGATACATGACACAAGCTGGACAATGAGACATAGATCTTCCTGTAGTGCTACCTTTTCATTTTCCCTTTCTCCTTCCTTTTTCTGAAATGATTAAAATATGGGCTTTGACTTTAAAGAGATCACTGAAGACATTTATTCATTTAACAAATATTTACTGAGCACCTACAAAGTGTCAAGCATGGTGCTAGTTGCTGGCAAATGAAGCTTAGACCATTTCTGCTTTTCGGAGACATTTCTAGTTAGAGAAGCAAATCAGTCAAGTAACTAATTGAACAATACGAAAATATTAGTTAGCAATAAGCAATCAAATGAAAATAAATCAGGGAGGGGTTGGAGGCTACTGGTGGTTCACTGGCAGGAAAGGTTTTTCTGAGGAGACATCTACTGGAGAGTTTGAAAAACAAGAAGCGAAGCCACTGAATATTTTTGGACATTTTAGGGTGGGGCATCTCTCTAAGGCTAGAATGGTCTTTAAGAATTCAAGGCTAAGAGAAATGGCTGCTGAGTCTGGGTGTTCAGAGGACAATTGTGGTTCAGTGAGCCAAGTATCATGACCAAAAGGGTACAAGGACCTTTTACAAAATGGAGCTGAGAATGACTACACCTACTTGTGTCTGTGGTCTCCTATGTCATTCAGATATCCTGGGGACTCCCCTGAACCACACTGAAAGAATTAGGCAATGTTGGCCAAGTCATCCTCACTGCCCCACCTCTTTCCTACTTTGTTCCACAAGTTCTGTCTGCCAGGTGGGCCCAGGGTCAGACCCCATCTTTTCTGAGCACCTGGTTATGGAAGGGCTTTCCCCACTTTCTCCAAATGCCTAAAGGCCTCACTGAGGCACAAAAGTGTTTATAAGAATTGTACAAATATGGACATACTTTTGACATAATTTTAACTTTTCCCAAACTGATATTTAAATAGGACAACAATGTAGGGTTTTCCAGAAAGCTCTGCTATTACTTTCATTAAATGTTTTACCTAAGAAGAATGAAAACGTGTTTACTAAGAAAAATGTGTATAAGTAAATAAAATTATTGAAAATTATGGTTTTTCTGATAAATGATTAATTTTGTTTGAACAAAGTAGGTTACATCAGTTACAACTGATTATAATGCAAATTTCTTCAGGGTAGTGTGGTACATTGCAAAAGAGGCTACAAATGCTTCCTATAGCTATATCCATGCCCTCTCTACATGGACTCTGTGATTTGCTTTTGTCAATGGGATGCTGCCAATGAGGGGCAAGCAGAGGCTTGAAAAGTGCTTGCACATTGGGGATTACCATCTCTTGAGAAGCTGTGACCATTGCTATGTGAAAGAGCTCAGGCTAGGCTGCTGGACAATGATAGACAGACAGTGCTGTTAACTTTGTTACCCCTGCTGAGAGCCAGCCAACCATCACAGTGAGGCCACCATGGACCAGTTAGGCTCAGAGGCATGAGTGAGCTTTCCCAAGACCAGCAGAAGACAGTTTTTTATGCTTTCATGGAACTTAGATGTGATATGGGAGGTAAAGCAGCCATATTGTGTCCATGAGGCAAGAAGCACTCACCAAGGGATGGTTGTGCAGAAAGGTATTAGAAACTAGGGCTTCTGATGGCATCCTGGAGCTATAGCACTAGGCTTGGAAAGTCTACCTCTGAACTTTGTGTTGTATGAGACAAAGCAAATGTTCTTTTGTTCAGCCAGTGTAGGTTCGATTTCTATAATGATATTTATAACTGAAAAACTGGTTAACTAAACTTTCAGTTTTCCCTGAAGAAGCTTCTGTGAGAGCTCTTCTCTGTTCCCCACCAATTCTGACAAAGTACAGAAGGATGGAAAACCTGAGGAACTACAAAAGACAGCAGGATTTCCCTGGATTGATCAGTAAAATCAGAAGAGTTTTTAGGGTTGAGCATGTAGCCAGTTATCAGAAAGTGGATTACCTATCCTGGTAGCCAAAATAAGATGATGCCAGAAGTTGCTAATGCAAACTATGTATGGGACCAGGAAGTACAGGGGTGAAGAGAATGAAGAGCAGGAATGTGAGAGGATGGCATGTTGGAGAACACCTGGAAAAGGTGTATTATTGGTTAAGGTAATAATCTTAGCTGTATGAATGATAGCATGGTAAATGGTGCCCCAACAGACTAAAAGGCAAGGAGTCCTCTTTCTGGTTTGGTAGCTGAAGCCTCTCCCCTCCAATTGGAGGGTTCCTGGCCTGTGGATGCTGTACTCAATTGCCCAGGACTGTTACTAAGAAAACACTGAGAGTGAAACACCTCCTCCTTATGCATGTTTCCCAAACATCTGAGCTTCTGGGCTTTGCCTCTTGCTCCCTCATCTTCCATCCCTGCTACTGCTTTGCCAGGTCCCTCTTTCAGCATTTGACATCCTGAAATATAGTCTCATTTCACTGCCATGCCTCTACGATTTACTGTGTGTGAGCATCACTGCGGAGCAAGAAAGACATTCTTCATTTTCATACCTGACACATAAGGAGCCATAAAAGTAAGTCTCTGAAGTCAGACTCAAGGGCCTCTTGATTAAGAGTTAAATTGCAGCTATGATTTACTCAATTTAAGCTTGGGGAAACAAGGGATGTTGAAGACAACGTGATTGGCAAACTCACATTTCTGCTTCTCTTGAGTGGAACCTATGCAGAGATGTGGAAGGTCTGAACTTGGGTGTGGATGGGGAGGAGCCAATGATGTGATTGGCTCACCTGAGTCTGTTTCAGGGAAATGTGAGTTCAAAAACCCTTCTGACATCATTTCTAATTAACTAAAGTCAGCAGGATAAGGGGCGAGGTCAAAGTGTGTGTGTGTGTGTGTGTGTGTGTGTGTGTGTGTGTGTGTGTGTGTGTATACATTCTGGAAGGAACAGGAGTTCAGAGACGTTCTGGTTTTGACTTTGCCACTAATGAGCTGTGGGAACCTTACACAAGGATATATGAATGGGTCTCAGCTTCTTTACCTAAAAAAGGAAGATAATTTTGACTTACTTCTCAGGGAATGTGAGATGAAGGAAGAAATCCAGTAAGTGTAGAGAACATTTGTGATCAATTTTACCATGAAAGGGAGCTAAGAATAAGCCAGGAATTAGAGGGCCTCATACAGTCAGGATAGGGTATTTTCAAGTGGAAGATAATGGAACACTTTATAGAACTGTAGGGGATAACTGTAGTTACAAAGTTCCTGAGTAGGTAAAAGGGAGAGAATGGAGAGCTCAGGTAGCTTTGGTAAGAGCAAGGACAATTCACCCCCTGGAGCTGGATGGGAAATAGAGTATATGGGTGTGGGTGCCAGCAGACAGCTGGATTTGATCATGGGGGACACAGGTAGCTTTCATCTGATAGTTCCCATTTTCTTAAAGAAGCATGAAATAATGCTGTCAGCCTAGGTGGTTGGGATGTTTTCAGAGGTTTGAAGAGAAAGAAGTTGTGCTAGCATCTCAGAAATAGGGAAAATAAAATTACTAGGGTAATAGGGTAGGGTTGCTGGCCAGGGCTGAGCACTGATTTGAGATAAATGGTCACAAATTTAAAGTGAGACAGTTGTCATGATAGTGGGAATTCTTCTCCAGTGGTGTTCACTTTCTGAGTGCAGGCACAGAAGAGGTGGGAGGCTGGCTTCGGTGGAGATCTTACAGTGAGAGATGCTTATAAAGAGGACATATAGGAAGGGATATAAGGAACCTAAATTGTAAAGCGGGAAGGGGGGACTTGAGAAGAATGATAGACAAGGAAAAAGTGGAAGAATTAAATGGATTGGAACTCTCAAAGGTATCAAAGAATTGGTGGACTGGGGTTCTGCAGTAAGCAGGCTGGCAGGTGGTGATCAGGACAACATGTGTTTTGATAAGATTTTGAACTCCTGTATTCATGGTTTGTTTTGCAGGTTGAAGATGGGTATTTGTGAGCCTGAGATTGCAGGTCCTGACCTGTCAGGGTACAGTCATCCATGCCCTTTCCTTCTCCTCAGTTTTACAATATTTACACACTACTGGTGAATAAGTGGACAAGAGGATGGATCAGTGTAGCCCTTTATTACTATTGCAAAATGAAGTCATATCACATCTCTTATTCACCAAATCTAGCAATAGTACACGTTCATGTATATGTGTTTTTAAAAGTTTTATTTTTGTTCAGTTAAGTGGAGATTCAGCTGTTTTTGCGTGCTTACCTTTTCCCCCCCTGGTTCCTACCATTGGTTGGTGAAGGGAGTGAGCTTCTCAGCTGTTGATAACCCAAGCCCAGTGTAGGTAGAGAGGGACTCATCTAAAATATGACAAGTGTTGGCAACTCTTTAGTGTAAAGAGATCTTAAGCTCTAAACAACAACCCTGATAAGAAGGTTGGCAGTGTTCCATAGGCTGTTCTCATTATACGGATGAAGTCATGGTCTTGGAGAGGTTAATACTTGCCCCTCTTGCTGTCTTCCACATCTTAGAAAAACACCACTGTTCACTCAGTTGCCCAAGCCTGAATCCTTGAGGTCATCCTTGGTTTTCCCCCTCTTCCACCTTTCTCCACTGTCTTGAATGAATAAATAAGTGAATGAATGAATGAGTTATACAACTTCAGTTTAGTTCAACAGACCTTGCTGAGCACCTACCTGAGGTGCCTTGGGGGGAAAAGCACTATTGTCTTGCTCCTCCCCATTCCCACTCCCAGATGAAAAATAATTCACTTTAATAATTATACAAAGAGCTAAATAAGTTTTAGGATGAGCTTATACATTTACTTTATAAAATGCATATAAACTTAAAAGTACTTTAATGAGACTTGATAATATATTGCAAGTTATTTAAAGATCATGAATTCATGGGCAGCACATAATTCATTGTGTGAGCATGTTTGGGGTGATGATTCACACATCTATTGATGCTTCATACTTAAAACACCATGTATACATCTTAATTTCCAATTACTATAAAACTATATACTGAAACAGTTATTTATATAAATATGCATGATTAATGTAGGTGAAATAACCTACAGCAAACTAAATTCATAATTATGAGCTAATTATCAAATTGTAATATAAAATTGAAAAGAAAAAATAGCAGCAACTGAAAACCAGGATTAACTCGGGAGTGCTGAGGACACACACACACACACACACACACACACACACACACACACACAGTCACACAGTGTGATAGTCTTTCAGAAAATTATTGAGTTGGAAGAGATTGTATGGATTACCGCTCTGTATGTCTGTACATGCTGTATTTTCCAACAATGGATGGTGCAATAGTTTTGGCCCCTTGAATTTTGTGACTGCCTTGACCAACTGAATGGGAAGGAAATGACATTATGGGACTTCGAAGACTATGTCGTAAAAGGCAATGTGGGCCTTGGCTTGCGCTCTCAGGATTCTTGTCATTGGAATGTAGCCACCATGTTATGCAGAATCCCAGGCAACAAAGAGAAGACATGTGTAGATGTTTCAGCCAAAAGCCTGAGCTGAAGTGTGAGCCAAAGGCTAGCATCCACCAGGGGGTGTGTGAGCGAATGAGCCTTCAGATGATTCCAGCCCCCTGCCTTCAAGCCACCCCTGCTGATGCTGAGTGGAGCAGAAACAAGCTATTTCCACCTAGTCCTGCTCAAATTACAGAGCTGTGAGCAAACAGCCATTCTCATTGCTTTAAGCCATGAGGTTTTGGAGTTCTTTGGAACACATCACATTAGAAGCTTTGCAGTATTGGACTGAATGGCCAACAAATTTTCTAATTGAGTATCGAATTAGAATCTTTGGAAAACATTAGTAATGCACTAATTTTAGCTTATGACTTACTTGTGTTAATCATAAAAATTCTTTTCAGAGATTGATATCTAGAAAGTAGGTTTCCCACTTTCAATGTCTATGAAATTGAAAGCTGTTTTCCAATAAAACCACAAAAAGGACATAATTTTTTAATCTGCTCCTACTTCCTTGGGAGAATCCTATGGGTTTCCAGTCATAGGCTGTGGATAATTTATTGTGAAACAACAATCAATATTAACTCTCAAATCAAGACCCCTACCTTTGGCCTTTATTTTTTTATTTTTTTATTTTTTAGCTGAGCTGTCCTTCCACCTGTTGGCAGCTTAGCAGCAGCTTAGCAGCAGCTTAGCTCAGGCTGGGCATCGAACTGCTATTGCTCAGAGCCAGCTCGCACTCTTGAGCAAGCTGTTAACCAACTGAGCCATTCGGCTGGCCCCCCACCTTTGGCCTCTATTAAGATCTCCATGTATTAATCTCTACAATCACTCCTTTTCCAATACTTTCCATCATGCTTACATTTTTTTTTCATACAATAAGCTCAAACACACAGGAAAGTGCCAGAAATAAGATTGAAATCTCTCATATAGCCATTGCTGTAATTATACAAATGAGTATTTAACCATTTAACTTTTTTGCATATCTCAAAGATCTGTCAGGAGCTAACATTATGGGATACTTTTCTAGCCTTCTTTGGACTCTTCTGATATCATTTTCCTGTCTCTCTCCACCAGAGGCATTAACTATTCTTAAATTGGTGTGTTTCATTCTCATTGGTATTCTTATGTTAGCATTTGTAAGAAATGATAGTACTGATTTTTGTGTTATAAATTTTATGTTAATGTTATAATATACTATTCTTCAGTAATTTGTTTTTTCTTCAAAGTTATGCTTTTGAGATTTTTCCACATTGATTTGTATAATTCTGTTATATTTTCACTGCTGTGTAATATTCCATTCTGGAATATATTTTAGTTAATTCACCTGTTCCCCTAATGGTGAGTGTTTACATTATTTCTAATACTTCACTTTTATACAAATTGACATATGAACATACTTCAAGCTCTTTATGCCTGGATGTGAGAGTTCCTCTGAAAATGTACTTAGGAGTGCTGCTGTTGTATTGTTTGAGTTGCAAATCTTCAACTTTGATGGATATTGCCAAAGTGGTTGTATCAGTTAACATTCTCAGTGGCAGTTATGGTGGTTCCTGTTTCTTCACTGTCATGCTTGAATTTTTGTCAGATTTCTGGGTATGAAGTTACATCTTATTATTGTTTTCACTTGCATTTCCCTGATTAATAGCAGTCTAAGCATTTTAATCTTTTTCATATTTATGGGCTATGTGGTCTTTCCTCTTTTGCCACCTATCTACATATATTTTTGCCACTTTTTTCTATTGAGTTATTTACATTTTCCTATTGATTTTTGGAAGCCATTTCCACAATCTTGAGGACAATCTTTTGCATATAGATTGCTACGATCTTCTGCCTTGCTGGTTAACTTTTGACTTTGTTTATGGTGGCTTAGAAGGAAGTTTAAAATATTAATGAGGTCAAATTTATCAAAGATTTCTGTTTTCTAGGATTGATTAAAGAAATCCTTTCCCACTTAAAGACAGAGCATATTGATTGATTTCTATTTTAAAAAATTCACCTTTATATGGATAACCAGTAGTCCTGGCATCATTTATTGAAATGTTTGTTTCTTTTTTTGTTTTATAATGCAAACTGTGTCATTTATGAAGGTCCCATTCATACAGAGGTATGTTAATGGCTCTCTGTTTGCTTATTTCCACATAAATATTTTATGTCCTAGTAAGTACTTTTTTTAAAAAAAATTTTTTATTGGGAATTGGGGGAGGGGAACAGCATTGGGGAATCGGGGAAACAGACAAGTTGCTGTCCTTTTGTTCGTCAGTCTAGTTGTGGAGGACATTGCTTCACTGGCCCATGTTGATATCGTCATTGCTCTCTTCCCGTGTGAGACAGATCTGTCACCGGTCTCTGGACCGCTGCTCACAGCGGCTCTTGGCAGCTCACACCAGCTGCCAGCCACTCAAGCTGGCTGCCGGCCACTCATTGTAGCTTATGTCAGCTGACTGCAGCAGGGGCCGCAGCTATGCCGTCCTGGGGACTCACAACAGCCCAGCTCCAGGTGGAGCTGTTGTTCACCATCTTAGCTGTAGAGGGCAGTGTCACTGGCCCTCATATGTGGGATCCAAACCCAGGCCCTGCTGCTCAGAGCCGGCGTTCTAAGCCAGCTCTTAACCAACGCGCCACTCGACTGGCCCAGTAAGTACTTTTTAAAACATTTCAGTGTCTTGACCAGAGTCTCTACATTACTAAATCTAGTGGCCAATTCCTGTCATGCTCTTACTTGGCCTGTCAGAAATATGTGACACAGTTGGTCACTGACTCCCTTGGGTTCCAGGACACAGCTCTCCTAGATTCCTCTGCCTCACTAGCTCCTCCCCCTGAGTTTCCATGGCAGGACAGGATTCCCTTGTCCAGCTTCGTCCTGTTTCAGAGCCCCAGGGCTCTCTCTTCAGATGGCTTCTGTTTTCTGTGGACACTTACAACCTGCCTGATCACACCCTAACAGCTTAGAAATTGACTCCACATTTAACTTTTTGCCTCTGACCTCAGTTTAATAGACATCAATAATATCTAATGGGCACTTCTTTTCCCACTTTTGCTATGGAAATTGTACTTTTTTCTAACCTATAAGCAGTTACTCCAAAAATTTTTAGCATGCATATCTGATAGTTTAAAGTTAATAATTATTTTAGTTCTACTTTTGAAAAGTACAAGATATTTAGAATGCCTTAACTCCAGTCTCCCTCATTCTTCTATTTAAGTGTTATTAGATATTTTAGTTCCACATTGCTTTATCTCATTCCCCATTTAAAATTTTATTATTATTATTATTATTATTATTATTATTTTACTATAAGTGCTCATTAGACATTAGTATGTCTATCTTTTAGGGGGAGGTGCTCATTATTGCTTCTTGTACCCCACACCATCCTTCTTGGATCAATTCTATTTTTACTAAATTACATTTTTAGTAGTTATTTTGAAGAGGGCATGTGAGTGAAAATATTTATCTGACTTTACCTGCAAATGTTTTTTGTTCCCTTCATTCCTTTTTTTTTTTTTTGAGGGCAGTGTCACTGGCCCTCACATCTGGGACCTGAACCAGGGCCGCTGGCTTCCCAAGCCAGCTCTTAACCACCACACCACTTGGCCGGCCCGTTCACTTCATTCTTAAGAATAGTTCATCTGGGTGTAGAATTCTGGCCAGGAGTTATTTCTCTCAGCACTTTAAAACTATTATTCCATGGGCTCCATATCTGCTTTTGCTGATGAGAAGACTATACTATTTGTAATTTACTTTTAGATACTTTTCCTTTTTCCCTGATTACTCATAAGGGTTTTTCTTTTTTAAACTATCTGTATGTTGGAACTTGTGATTCTTTGATCTTATCTCAGTTCTAGAAAAATTTCAATGACAAATTCTTGGATTATTGCTTTACCCTCCTTATTTTTGTCTTCTGGAACTCCAAATACATTTGTTCATTTTTAAAACTTTTATGTTATCCTCCATGGCTCTTAACCTGTCTTTCATATTTTCCATTTCTCTGTTTTGCATGTGTATTCTGGTAGTTTCTCCAAATTTGTCTTCTAATTCACCAATTATCACTACAACAGTTTTTTTCTTTCTGATTCTATGTTTAACCCATTCATTGAGTTTTAAATGTTTATGATTTTCCCCCTTTCCTTTGTAGAAGTTCTATTAGCTCCTTTCCAAATCTGCTTCTTTTTCATACTGATCTGTTCTTCATTATATTTTCTTTTGAAACTGCTAACTCTTTTGTCATTTCAAACTTACCTACTTCACATTTTCTTCCTTATTCCATTATACGCAGTTCTTTGGAGCCAAATGTCTCTAAGAAGAGGTCTACTTACTTTCCCTCAATGCAGTTTATTATATTTTTTCTCACATTTTAACAATTCTGTATCATGAATTGATATCAGCCCAGGATGAGTTAATTCTGTGGGAAATCTCTGTGCTCCATACACTTTCCCCTGGAGCAGTTGTCTATTTCTTTCTGTTGATGCCATTTTGGGGCTCCACTGACCTGCGTAGATTTTGTGTTAAATATTTGACATTCAGTCCCTCTATTTCTTAAATAATGTAATTTAATTTGGTGCCTTCATATGGAACTTGCCTGAAATTTGGAAATTTGATAGGGAACTTTTTTTCCAAAAGCTTTGATAAACCATAAACCTTCTTTAGCCTTCTTAGGAAGGTAGATGGAATTCATGGATTTCCTTGTTAAAGGTTAGAGGGAGTTTATTGAATCTCTGGACTTCATACATGTAGTTTAGATATAACTCCCCACTTTTCTCAGCCCTGAACACACATTCCTTGTCCCCATATAGAAATTAGAATCCAAGCCACTGGGACCTATAATCTGGGGAAAGAACCAAGAAGTCAGCTTGGTTTCCATTGTATTTTTAATTTTTCTCATTGTATTTGACAGTTGAGGATTTAATATTCTCAGTTTTGAACCCACCTCTGCGTTATACTTTATGTCATTGTATGCAACGTTTCTATTTGTTTTAGCAAGGGTAAGGCTGGCATGTATCAACTTAGCAGGCATATTACAAAAAGCCATCCCTGCCATGTTTATATTTTCATTTTCATATTGGCAATACAAGATTAATCACCAGCTAACGGGAAAGAAAGCCCGAAGCATTCACAATAGTTAAAATTTATAAAACCAATCAACCAAACAAGAAACAATGTTGAAGCTAGTGTTTGTTAAAATAATGTTGATAGAGTAATATACAATACAGTAGTTTTTCTTCATACTTTGCTGAATCCAAACCTTGGCATGACTACTTGTTAGTGGTGTAATCTTGGAGCATTACTTCCCTGAAACTCATCTTCCTAATCTACGGAACAGAGATTATATCTACCCCCATGTTTTCCATGAGATTAGTTTGTGTGGGCAAAAGTACCCAAAGGCATACATACTTTTATATTTATATTAAATTTATGTTTATTTAGAAAGTGCTCCATTCATTTAATTTTATTAATTGGAATATTTATCTCTATTTCTCTATCTATCTCTATCTCTATCATCTCTATCTCTATCTCTAGCTCTAGCTCTATCTCTATCTCTATCTCTATCTCTATCTCTATCTCTATCTCTGTCTCTATCATCTTTATCATCTCCATGTCTTTCCCAATATACAAGTGGTGGCCCTCTTCTGTAGTCAGTGCCTATATAATACTGACTCTGCTTGTTACCATAGCTGTAACTATTGAAAAGACACATGGAAGACCCAGTCCTTGCAAACGCCCAGTGCAGAGGACATGTTTCATGTTCTACTTTGTATCCTCTCAGAGTGCATTTTAATCTGGCTGTTGCTGTGGCAACCAGCTGCCTGCAGGTGTAACTTGGCAGCACCTCTCCTCAGCTGTATCAAGCATCTCTTGCCTTCTCTCACCTGAAGCCTCTCTCTCGGGATGTTAGCAGGAGCCATGCAGCCATTCTGACACCTGTTCCTGGACAATCCTGGAAATGTGAGGGAACCAACCAATGCTTGACCATCGGGGGATAGGAGCTGGCATTGGAATACTACCTTTTACCATCCTAGGGAAAGCAATTCTGAGGGACATTCTAGAGGCTGTGCTCTGGAGGTCAGAGCTCCAGTTTCTTGTAGTGCGCGGTCAGTTTACTAGCACAGCCCTGGATTGGCTTTGTTCTCAGTCTCACTCGCTACTGGTTATACTCCTAAATTACTCCCCAAAATAAAATACCTGCACATAAGCCCTTGCCTGAGCCTCTGCCTTTTGGGGGAGCACAGGCTAAAACAGCTGACTAAGGTCATCAAGAGACTGGATTTGCCACCTGAGTAGGCGAGAAAACTCTATCGGGATTTAAATACCGAGACATAAGTGCTAGTATTGATAAGCTTGTGAAACCAAGGCAGCTTAGGTTGCAAAGATCTTTAAATGTATACCATATCCTTTCCCAAAGAGGATATGAGATGCTTTTATAGATAAAGAAGACAGCTATAAACCATTTATATTTCAAAAGTTACAACCAATGCTGCCACCCACAAAGTCTGGCATTTTCTATGTTGAATGCACTGGGTGATGGAGCTACTAGGGAACACTTAAAGAGAAAAGCCTTAAGGAGGCAGTTGTGGGGACCTCAGAAAATGATAAAAATTAAGAAACTATTTTCCTCTAAACATCTCCTGTCCTTGGAATGATTGACATGATTTCAGCTTCCTGGAATGACTCTAATTCCCACAAATTGGAGGTCAATCTAAAATCCAGCTAGAGCTGACTTTTTCATTCATCTCTTGTTTGCAGGTAATTAGAATAGCAATTGTATCACTTGCTTGGATGGCCAATGGGTAAATGGGTAAGGTGCTCCCGCAAAGAATCTGGGTGCAATGACAGCATCAGAAATGGGGCATCTGGGTGATATTTCTCAGCAGAGAACTAGCGTCTGATTTTTCTCTTGGCTGCGCTTTGGAGGTCAGATGCCAAATATACAATGAATATGCAAGAGAGCTAGGACAAGGGCTATTCCCGGGTCTCTGACAGCCTGCCAGCTACAGCTGACTCATGCATTGCTTGTGTTGTAACAGTCTGTACTTGGGGCGGAAAGGAACACATCTCTTCTTGTTTCTGTGGCAGGTGGGTGGAATTCACCTTTGAGGGAAATATGCAGAGGAAAAGTCAATCTACACAAGCTGGAGGGGAGGAAATAGGTCAAATGCTGACCTATTTGAATAAACACCCCATTTACAGCCCCCGAATGGATGTAAACTTGAGTAGACTGCTCAGGAAAGGACAAAGTGATAAGAAATGAGAGCTCAGGGAGGCAGGACAGCTCTGGGGGACACACAACGTAGCTGCAGTATTCTGAAAACCATGTCGCTGAACGAGAAATGGAAACACGGAATAGGAGTCGCAGTCAAAGAAGTAACAGAATAAATCAGTTCTGAGCTGGAGAAGGACCTCCATCTGCAGATCTCAAGTACTCACCAGGTCCCAGGCAAAAAGAATGAACACAGCTCAACACCTAGAAATCTAATGGCAAAGAAATAATCACCCATGCATACTCCAGAACGGGCAAGTTTAAGACAAAAATAATAAAAATCAGGCTTACCTTTTGCAGCATTAAATAGGAGACAATGTGGACAAATGACAGAGCTCTGAAAGGAAAGGAGTCATGATACATGATAATGCTCATGTGTGAGGTTCAAGGAAGACATCCTCACAAGACAACGACTCAGGGACACCACCACCCACCAACCTGTGCTCAGAAAGCTAACAAAAATGCGGCCGGCCACTGAAGCACGTGCATGATAGAGGGTCCACAAACAACCGAGTGGGGAGCAAAGAAAATGATAGCCAGCACTGAAGTCATTTAAACACAGAACTTAGTTTCAATAACTGTTTTAAATATGTTTTGAAAACTCAATGCAAATATTGTTAGTTTGGGGAAGCAACAATGTTAAAAGTAAGCTGAATCAAAGGTTTCAAATTGTGCCCATAAAAACTGTGAGGAGAGGATGCCTTGCTAATTTTCTTGACCTCCTTGACCTTCATGGAGCAAAATGTCTGTAACAGGGAGGGAGTGCCCAGGGCTCCTGCTGATGGGGGCATTTCCACTGTTTCTATTTGGGATCCCCTTGGTCAGACAAGGGTCTCTCTTTTATCCCCATCTCTGCATAGTGATTCCAAGTGTCTGCCCCTTTGGGGAGTGAGGGGGAGTGTGTTGGGTCTTGGTACAGAAGTCCTGGGATGTTGCAGGCAGGGCGTCTTCTGTGGGTGGTGAGTTTGTTGTGTGAGTTTTGTGTGTGTAGTAAAGGTCACCGTTCAAAGCCAATCTGGACCCCTTTATTCTGTACCTTGAATCTCTGCTAAGGAAGGTCCCACCCTTCATTTCCCCTGCCATCTTCCTCCCTCTTCTCAGATACTTTTTTCCCTCCACCCCCAGTTTTATCTAAATTTTAGAAGGGGAGAAACTGGTTTTAATCTATCTCCTTCCTCTGGCATGTCTAATCTTTGTTCTCATTTCATGATAGGCTGTGGAGGAGTCCCCTCGGGTTAAAAGTGAGAGATGTTGGGGAGGATATGCACAAAGAACAATGAGAGTCACAATTTGGGATATAAGCCTGTCACACTAGTTTCTATAACTTTTAATACTGTGGAACATAATTCATGGACAACAGAGAGACACACAACTTAATGGTTTCCCACAAGGCAGACACCTGTGTGCCCAGCCTGGACCGACAGAACTCTGCTAGCGCAAGAAGTCCCCTTTGGGTGCCCCCTTCCCGCCAAGCACCACTCCTGCTCCTTGACGGAACCACCCCCTGACTTTTATTAGAAATCACTCACTTACTTTTCTTCACAATTTCACTGCCTACACATGCATTCCCAAACACTCGTTTTGGTCTTCTCTCCGTTCTTGACAATCATAGAGTACGGATTTGTTGGTGGGTCCAGCTGCTTTTGCTCCATGTCATGTCAGTACTGTTCATCCATGCTGCGCCTGCAGCTGGCGTCTGTCTTCCTGTGTACCCCGTTGTCGGAGTGCACCATGATTTAGTTACCACTCCACCCAATAGACATTTGCACTGTGTCCAGTGTTTGGCTGTCCCAAACGGTACTGCTCTGAGCACTGCCATCTCTGTCCCGTGGTGCACACAGTGCATTTCTGCTGAGTGTCTCCTTCCTAAGTCAGCATGCAGCATGCTATGCTGCTTTATTACCTTAACTGTTGCTGTGAGCTGTTGATGTGGGGATGTGTCTATTAGCCCTGGGACATGTATTCTGACTTGTGAATGCTTGAGTGACATTGTTATAGGACATAAAAAGATATTTTAATGACAATACTAGTAAATGTTGAAATAATGACGCAAGAGTCATCAGACTTCCAGCAGAAGTTCTCTTGTGCACACAGGGTGGCTTGGGGTCCCCAGCCCTGTGGACTGGGGGGCATTGCTGTTTTCCAGCTGACATCCTTATTCGCCAAGCAACAGTGTCCAAACCATCATACTTTTCCTGTCTCACAGGCTTTGAACTTAGGCAATTCTTGATGAAACACTTTTTTTCAGTTTAGAGGTCTGGTGTTATTTATAGTATTGTATATCAAATGAGGCTTCACTAATATTATAAAACACTATTTCAAGGCTGAATAATTCAAAAGCACATAAAAAGCAGCTTCACCATACCTCTGTGGCTACTTCTTCAGCCACAAAAATGGACAGCAAAAGCTTTAAAATTGCTGTTTGGAAAAGGCTTAAATTTGGATCTACAGACCATGTTGGTTTCTAATCTCTTTTGGAGAACTTGAGGGGAAAGAGAAATGGAGGTGACTTTATTTTCTTAAATATATATTTAAATATATAAATATAATTAATAAATAAAGCATATATTATATATTTATATACAAATAAGTATAAATATAACATTGGAAGGAGCATACCTAAATGTTATCAGAGTTGTTGTTTTCCGGGGGAGAGGTGATGTTATGGATAACTCTTGTTCCTTTGTGTTTTCTGTTGTTTTCCTAAATTTCCATAGTAAGTCTGCTCACTTTTCCAACTAGAAAAAAATACTTCAAAATATTATTTTAAAAAATGAAGTCATGAGGAGCAAAAAGAAGCCATATAAAAATAGGAAAATATAATTCAACTAGAAATAGGAGACTACATGTTTAAACTTTTTGCTAACTGAGGCCACATGAAAATCTTCAGTAATATCCCAGCCTCATCGTCTGATAGAAAGAAGCAAATCAATTCTCTAGGAAATGCCAACTTTTATTCTAGCAGTAAACTATGAACTAGACGAGGAATTTTTGCAGGCTGATGTATCATTTTCTCAGGGACACTGAATAGCTAATAGACAGTGTCTTCAACAGCAATATTTCTTCCTCTTTCAGACATTAACTCTCAGCCCAAAGGCCATGATATTGAATTCTGGTTCAAGGGGTATTTTGATGGGTGTCAGTTAAGGTCGTGGGTTTTGCTTTCTTTTTGTTTCCTGCCTTGAACAAAAAATGGAACTTTGGAACATGTGAGATTGATTGGCATGTCCTAAATATGGTAAATTGTATGATTTCATAAAAATATTTGCTGCCTGTCTGTATCAGGCCCAACCCCACAGGGTTACATTACACGGTACCCCTCCCCTGCATACCCTGAGAGGGGAGAATATCTCCCATCTCATCAGTGGCAGGCTTGGCCATGTTACCTGTTAAGGGTGAAGGAATATTAACAGAAGTGCTATATTTGCATCCAAGCAGAGGCTTTAAAGAACACGGTGAGGTTCAGTCATTGTACTTTTATCTCTGCAATAGGAGCAGCATGTCCAGCAAGGGACTGTACCTTCAGCCTGGGCCTGGAATGGATAAAGTGAGGAGAAGAGGAGCAGCTGACTCACAAAGTACAAGTAGCACAAGAGAGAAGGAAGCCTGTGTTGTTGAAAGCCACTGAGCCACTGAGGAGATGCTTGTTACTACAGCAACGCAGCAAAAGCTGACTAATACTCAAGGCTGCTTTTCTCACATGTGAACCAACCAACAGATTGAATTCTCTAGTAAGTGCTTGCAGTGTGGATGTTATCTGTTCATTAAAGCACAATCATATGCTTTATAGCACCAGTTTCACCCCTGGTTAAGCTATCCTAGGGATTTCCAGAAGAGCTTCAGGGAGTCCATCATCCTCTTA
The DNA here is from genome assembly GCA_033961575.1 of Aselliscus stoliczkanus. Classification (NCBI taxonomy): domain Eukaryota; kingdom Metazoa; phylum Chordata; class Mammalia; order Chiroptera; family Hipposideridae; genus Aselliscus; species Aselliscus stoliczkanus. The sequence continues at coordinate 14,910,445 of CM066728.1, read as the reverse complement.
GCAGGAAAATTTTAAGTTTGTGTACTTATGTGCATGTGGAGGGATGGGGGGATTTGATCCATGGATTTTTTCCAATTTTCAAACAGGTCAAAATAGATCCAGCAATGCTATAGTAGATACTGGACAAGAAGACTATAAAATTGCTGTTTATTTATGAAAGCAGCCTGACTCTGTTGTCATCCTGAGTGCAGCCATCTCACTTAGCAGTGAACCACACAAAGATTTACTTTTCCTTCAAAGACATTTATGTCTATTGTAAGGACCGAACATGTGTATCACTGACATCTGAGAGTCCAATGGAAAAGTTTTGACCTGGAAAATTTCAAAGCAGGTGTTTTGGTCCCTTGTGTCCCAAAGGAATATGACTTGTGCCAAATGTGTAGTTTTGCACAAGCTGGTCTTCTGGTTGGGTCCTCAGAAGGGGTGAATTTCTCATTGTACTCTCAGATAACCAAATGAGATGGCTTGTGAGATGGAATTATTTAGGACAAGTCATTTTGCTTTGCAGAGTTGTCATGAACTGTCCTTTGAATTTCCTTTTCAAATTTCTGTTGTTTCTGGATTGCCCTTGTGTCTGGCGATAAAACCATGCCTTTATGTGCAGAATGAAGTGTATCCTTGTGGCTCTGCTGGGAGAGCACGTATCCTGGTTACTTGAACTGAATCAGAAATTCAGACCTAAGGCCAAAAGAGAGCCCAGCGTGGATCCTCATTCACTCTCAAGGCTCCATTCCACTCCACTGGATTCCACAGATGATGCTATGGTTCATATCTAGCAGGGCAGTGGCAATACTGGATCTTTGTACTGTCTGCAGAGTCTGTGCCAATAATGGCTCAGCCTCATGAAATAAAATACTGTGATGGATTTAGTTAGGGTGCTCTAATCTCGCACTTTTCTTAGTCAGCTTAGCAATGAGAAGAAACAGCTTAGAGCACAGATCAGGAATGCCACCACGGGACCTAGGTCTTGCTTCTCATGACAAGTTGGGCTGAAAGCCCCAGTCTTGTTGGAAAGAGCACTGCTGGGGGTATTAGAAGAGGGATCCTATAAGACATGGCCATTAACTTTGTGGAGGCTGTGTTTTTCATTTATGAGAATTGGGTAAACTTCATATTTGCATCATATGTAGGCGCTGTAGTTGAATGATTAACTGGGTACTTGAGCAATACTTGCTTCAGTGGGATGACTAAGTGTTGCACAAGTTTCCACAGAAAAGTCCCTAAATTTGTAGAAAAATATGGATACTGAGCAACCTGGGTAGCTCCTGTTCACTGTTGAAAGGGTTGCTACTTCAGCTTTTCTGCCTTGCAAAGAGTGGTCTTTGTCTAGCTACCCTCTGCTCAGCTCCTCTGGGAGAGCTTAGGTTCCCTCACCCTGCCCCAGTATCCCTGCTGGAAGGACATGCTTTGCCACCTGCTGGGGCTTATACTTCTCAACTGTCTAGGCTCATTTTATCCCAGGGATAACATGGCTGTGACAAGGGTGGATGGGTTCATCAAACTCCTGCCATCAGGATCTCTTTTTGAGACTCTTAGGAAATTCCACCCCAACACAAACACAATGCTATGTGCAATTATTGAACACTTATTATCTCTCAACATCGTGCTAGCTCCTAGGGATAGATTGTCCATGGTTCCTAATTCCCAGAGGAGGAAACACCCGGACATTTCCTTGAACATATGTACCTATCACCTCTAACTTTCTGCTCAACAGGTGTTCTCACTTGATATTTCAGAGAGGAAATAGAAATCATCAGATAGAAAAGCTTTCAAATTCCCCTCTGTAAATGTATGCTCTCATTTTCATCGGCACCTGCCCCCCTCCCTTTCCTCTTGTCCAATGGAAGGGTATCCTTTTTCCAGGCTAAGATTAATATCTCCATCTATAGCCTGGATCTCATCTCTTCCATCTACCTGGGGACCTGGCTTAGGCAGGGCCCTCTTTCTTTGTCTCTATCCTCTGCTTTCCAATATCAGTTAAATATACCTGAGTCTCTCCTATAGTAAATTTCAGCACGTTTCCTTCATCCCATTTCATTTTCCTATGGTATTTCTTATACTTCTTTTTTCTATTCATTGCCAAAATTCTTGAAAAAATTATCTGTACTCACTCTTCCTGATTTTCTTTTTTCCTTGAATCAGCACATTGTGGTGTGTGCCCCATATCTCCAGGGAAACTGCACTAGCCAACAATGGCTGGCTTTGTGCTCAACCCAGCGAGCCCTTCTCAGTTCTCTCTTTCTGGAGTTTGCAGAAGCATTTGACACTGTTGACTACTCCATCTTACTTGAAACAGCCTCTTTGTTTGTTTCAGGGTGATGGCCGTAGAAATGTAGCATGTGAAGAACATAGGCTTTAGAGCAGGTGTGCTTGGGTTCACATCCTGGCTCCAGCCCTTATGGCAGGATGCCTTTGTACAAGTTTCATAAACCCTTTGCCTCTGACTCACAAGACTGTCATGAAGGTTAAATTCATTAAAACACATAAAATACTTGAAACAGTGTCTGGCACAAAATTCTTGTTTTAACAGAAAGGGCTAAATAATTGTTGGCTATTATTATCTCCTTTGTGTTCTCTTTTACTGCTCTGTCCTTAAATGTTAAGTCTAGCCCTTATATTCAGTAATACATGCTGTCCCCAGTGGTTTCATTTATCCCTTCAAACCTTCTATATGCTGATCATTCCCACATCTCGGCCCCAGAGCTCTCACTTAAGCTTCGCATCTATGTATCCTGTCACCTGCAGCACATACCTATTGTTTATGTTATGTATTTACATCCACTGTATCCAAAGCTGAATTCACCGTATTCTTTTCCCAAGCTGCTTCTCCTCCTGTGCTCCTTATGACAGAAAATGGAAACACCAATCATTCACTTCTCAACAGAATGTCAGCAACAATGCATCCTCCTCACCACTTCTTTTTCCCTCATTTCACATCCAATCAATTGCCAAATGCTGTCTCTCTGGTCTCCTAATTATTTCTCAAATCTACTTGCCGTCTCCATCCCCATTGTTGCTGGTACAAGGCGCTATCTTCTTTTACCTGTAAGACTGCAGCAGCCTTTTCCTGCCTACATCTCTTTCCCCCTTGCTTCTTCCAACCCATTCTCCATTGTCAGGCCAAGCTTTGCTACCTGAATTTATGCTTCCCACTGTCATGAGCTTGAAGACTCAAGTCCTGGTCGTCACCTTCAAGGCCCTGCTGACCCTCAACCTCCTCTCAGGCTGCCCACATTTGGAGACCCAGCCACTCTAACTTTAAAAAAATCCTAACTTGGTTTCTCTGTTCCTTCTAAGCCTTTATACATGCAGCATTATGTAGAGATAAAAGTTTGGACTGCAGAGCCAGATTGATGGCTTCAAACCTCAGCTCCTCTTTTTACAAAGCCTCTCAGGCCTTTGGTGATTCCCTTATTTAAAAATAATAATAATAATAATAATTATATATATATATATATATATATATATATATATATATATATATATATATATATAATTTTTTTTTTGTTTTGAAAGCAGTGTCACTGGCACTCATATGTGGGACCGAACTGGGGCCACTGGCTTCCCAAGCCAGCGCTTAACCACCATGCCACTCGGCCAGCCCTTTGTGATTCCCTTATTAATGCTCAAGCCTGGGGCTCTGCTCCCACCTTTAAAACTTTGATGGAGTCTGTGGTCATCACAGGATAGAGGACATATTGTTTCATAGCATGATTCCAGGTTTCCTACCATACCAGGAGTGGAGACAATTAATCTGGACATGTTCCAGTGAAGGATGATGGCTGGAAAAGACTCCATCTGCCTCCCTCCCCATTTCCAGTAAGGTCTCCTTGGGAAAATGAACAAACTTTGGGAGTGAGAAAGATAGGAGATTTTCTTAATCTATTTGGGCTGCTCTAACAAAATACCACAGTCTGGGTGGCTTATAAACAACAGAAATCTATTTTTCATAGTTCAGGAGGCTGGACTTCCAAGATCAGCTTCCAGGCATGATTGGATGAGGGCCCCCTCTTCCAGGTCGCAGATTTCTTGTGTCCTCACATGGCAGAATGGGCTAGGGATTCCTCTGCTGCCTCTTTTATAGTGTTAATCCCATTCAGGAGGGCTGCACCCTCATGATTTAAGCACCTCCCAAAGGCCCCACCTCCTAATACCATCAATTTTGGGGGTTAGGATTTCAACATATGAATTTTGGGGGAAACAACCATTCAGACCATAATATTATTCTCTCTCTCTCTCTCTCTCTCTCTCTCTCTCTCTCTCTCTCTCTCTCTCTCCCTCTCCCCTCTTTCTCTCTCTCCCCCTATATACCGTATAACAGTAGAACTTGAACAAAGAGCCAGAACTTCTCCCAGCTTCACATCCTGCATCATCACTCACAGGCTATGTGTCCTTTCTCAAATTATTTTAACGCCCTCTAATGTTACTTCCCACATCTCTACAATGGGGATATTGAGTATTCCCATAATATTATAAAAGATAGTCATAATGTATTGTTACATAATGTTATTGAGTCAATAAATTAAATTGCACAGGTAAAGGAATCAGAGAATATTTTTGTTTGTTTGTTTGTTTTTATTTATTTTTTTAAATTAGCTTCAGGTGTACAACAAAGTGCAATAGTTATACATTTTACCCCTCAAAGTGACAACCCCCTCCCCCAATTCTCCCCTCCCACTCCTCCCCGCCCCACATCATACTATCTATTACAATTCTTTTTACTCCCTTCCACCATATAATCCACATCCCGTGACTGTCTATATATTCAATTACAGTTGGCATACAATATTATACATCATCAATTTCAGGTATACAGTGCAGTGATCAAGCCTCTACTCCATCCATGAAGTGGTCTCCCTAACAAAACATGTGGCCATTTGACACCCCACAAAATTTTAATATTATATTCCCCGAACTGTCTTTCATATCCCTGTGACAATACTGTAGTTACCTATTTATGCTGTCTAATCCCTTCCCCTTCTCCCTCATCCCCCCCCAACTAGCAACCCTGTTTTTCCTCTATATCTATGAGACTGTTTCTGTTTCCTTTGCTCAATCATTCCATTTTTCAAATTCCACATATAATTGAGATCATATGGTATTTGTCTTTCTCTGACTGACTTATTTCACTTAATATAATAGTCTCTAGGTCCATCCATATCGTTGCAAATGGTACAATTTCATTCTTTCTTACAGCGGAGTAATACTCCATTGTATAAATGTACCACAGTTTCTTAAGCCTGTCATCTACTGATGGGCATTTCGGTTGTTTCCAAGTCTTGGCTATTGTAAATAGCGCTGCTATAAACATACGGGTGCATATATTTTTTCGAATTAGCGTCTTGGATTCCTCTGGGTAGATTCCCAAGAGTGGAATTGCTGGGTCATACGGCAGTTCCATTTCCAGTGTTTTGAGATACCTCCATACTGATTTCCATAATGGCTGCACCAATTTGCAGTCCCAGCAACAGTGCACCAGGGTTCCCTTTTCTCCACACGCTAGCCAGTACTTGTTGTTTGTTGATTTGTTGATGATAGACATTCTGACTGGAGTGAGGTGGTATCTCATTGTGGTTTTTATTTTCATTTCTCTGATGATTAGTGAGGTTGAACATTTTTTCATATGCCTGTTGGCCATCTGTATGTCCTCTTTAGAGAAATGCCTCCTCATATCCTCTGCCCATTTTTTACTTGGGTTGTTTGTTTTTTTTGGTGTTGAGTTGCATGAGTGTTTTATAGATTTTGGATATCAACCCCTTATCAGATATATATATCATTGGCAAATATCTTCTCCCATTCAGTAGGCTGCCTTTTTGTTTTATTGATGATTTCCTTTGCTGTGAAAAAACTTTTAAGTTTGATGTAATCCTATATGTTCATTTTTTATTTTATTTCCCTAGCCCGAGGGGATATATCAGTAAAAATATTACTCAGGGTAATGTCTGCAAACTTACTGCTTTTATTTTCTTCTAGGATTTTTATAGTTTCAGGTCTTACATTTAAGTCTTTAATCCATTTAGAGTTTGTTTTCCTATATGGTGTAAGTAGGTGGTCTATTTTCATTTTTTTGCACGTGTCAGTCTAATTTTCCCAGCACCATTTATTAAATAGACTATCTTTACTCCAGTGTAAATTCTTGCTCCCATTGTCATAGATTAAATGACTGTATAAAGATGGATTTATTCCTGGGCTCTCTATTCTATTCCATTGGTCTATGTGTCTGTTTTTGTGCCAGTACCATACTGTTTTGGTTACTGTAGCCTTGTAGTATGTTTTGATGTAAGGTACTGTGATGCCTCACACTTTGTTCTGATTTCTAAACATTGCTGTAGCTATTCGGGGTCTTTTGTGGCTCCATATAAATTTTAGGATTCTATGTTCTATTTCTGAGAAAAATGTCCTGGGTAGTTTGATTGGAATTGCATTGAATCTATATATTGCTTTAGGTAGTATTGACATTTTAACTATATTACTTCTTCTTATCTATGAGCATGGTATGTATTTCCATTTATTTGTATCCTCTTTGATTTCTCTCTTCAGTGTCTCATAATTTTGTGAGTACAGGTCTTTTACTTCTTTAGTTAAATTGATTCCTAGATATTTTATTGTTTTTGAAGCAATTGTAAAAGGGATTGATTTCCTGATTTCTTCTTCTGATAGTTTATTATTGGTGTATAGAAATGCCACTGATTTCTGAATATTAATTTTGTATCCTGTTACCTTACCGAATTTGTGTATCAGTTCTAGCAGTTTTTTGGTGGAGTCTTTGGGATTTTCTCTATATAGTATCATGTCATCTGCATATAATGACAATTTTACTTCCTCTTTTCCAATTTGGATGCCTTCTATTTCATTTTCTTGTCTGATTGCTGTGGCTAGAACTTCCAGAACTATGTTAAATAGAAGTGGTGAAAGCGGGCAGCCTTGTCTTGTTCCTGATCTTAAGGGGAAAACTTTCAGCCTTTCCCCATTGAGTATGATGTTTGCTGTGGACTTATCATATATGGCCTTTATTATGTTGAGATATGATCCCACTATTCTCACTTTGTTAAGAGTCTTTATCATGAATGGCTGCTGGATTTTGTCAAATGCCTTTTCTGCATCTATTGATATGATCATATGATTTTTATTTTTCATTTTGTTAATGTGATGTATTACGTTAATTGATTTGCGGATATTGAACCAGCCTTGCATACCAGGAATGAATCCTACTTGATCGTGGTGTATGATCTTTTTAATGAGATGCTGAATTCGGTTTGCTAGTATTTTGTTGAGAATTTTTGCATCTATGTTCATGAGGGATATTGGCCTGTAGTTTTCCTTTTTGTAATATCTTTGTCTGACTTAGGAATCAGGGTGATAGTGGCTTCATAGAAAGAGTTTGGGAGCCTTCCCTCCTTCTGTATTTTTTGGAATAGTTTGAGGAGAATAGGTACTAATTCTTTTTTGAATGTTTTGTAAAATTCACCTGTGTAGCGCTACCATCTGGTCCTGGGCTTTTGTTTGTTGGAAGTTTGTTGATTACTGATTCAATTTCTTTGGCAGTAATCAGTCTGTTCAGACTTTCTGTTTCTTTTTGGTTCAGACTTGGTGGATTGTATGCTTCTAGAAATTTATCCATTTCTTCCATTCAGTATTTTTTTTTCTTCTTGAGGGCAGTGTCACTGGCCCTCATATGTGGGACCCGAACCGGGGCCGCTGGCTTCCCAAGCCAGCTCTTAACCACCGCGTCACTCGGCCGGCCCGATCCATTTCTTCCAGATTGTCGAATTTGTTAGCATATAGTTGCTCATAGTATTTTCTTAAAATTTTCTGTATTTCTGTGTTCTCTGTTGTCACTTCTCCTCTTTCATTTCTGATTTTATTAATTTGGGTCCTCTCTCTCTTTTTCTTGGTTAGTCGTGCTAAGCGTTTGTTGATTTTGTTTATCTTTTCAAAAAACCAACTCCTGGTTTCATTGATCTTTTGTATTTTTTTTTTTTTTTGTTCTTTATTTCACTTATTTCTGCTCTGGTTTTTATTATTTCCTTCCTTATACTCCCTTTAGGCTTGTTTTGCTGTTCTCTTTCGAGTTCCCTTAGGTGTAAAGACAGTCTGTTGATTTGAGATTTTTCTTCCTTCTTTAGGTAGGCCTGCACTGCTTTCGCTGCATCCCAGAGATTTTGGGTTGTGGTGTTTTCATTTTCGTTTGTCTCGAGGTATCTTTTGATTTCATGCTTGATCTCATTTTTGACCCACTCACTATTTAGTAGCATGTTATTTAGCCTCCATGTATTTGTAAGCTTTCCAGATTTCTTCTTATAATTGATTTCTAGTTTCATAACATTGTGGTCAGAGAAGACACTTGATATGATTTCAATCTTCTTAAATTTGTTGAGACTTGTTTTGTGGCCTAACATGTGGACTATCTTGGAGAATGTTCCATGTGCACTTGAGAAGAATGTATATTCTGTAGCTTTGGGGTGAAATGCTCTAAAAATATCAATTAAATCCAGCTGGTCTAAAGTGTCAGTTAAGGCCACTATGTCTGTGTTGATTTTCTGTCTGGAGGATCTGTCCATTGGTGACAACGGGGTGTTGAAGTCCCCTACTATGATAGTGTTACTGTTGATCTCTGCCTTTATGTCTGTCAGAATCTGTTTTATATATTTAGGAGCTCCTATATTGGGTGCATAGATGTTTACGAGGGTTATGTCCTCTTGTTGAATTGATCCCTTCATTATTATGTAGTGCTCTTCTTTGTCTTTTATTGTAGTCTTCATTTTAAAGTCTGTTTTGTCCGAAATAAGTATTGCTACTCCAGCTTTTTTCTCATTTCCATTTGCATGAAATATCTTATTCCATCCCTTTACTTTCAGTCTGTGTGTGTCTTTTGATCTGAGATGAGTCTCTTGGAGACAGCATATGCATGGGTCCTGTTTTCTTATCTACTCAGCCACTCTGTGTCTTTTGATTGGAGCATTTAGTCCATCCACATTTAAAGTAATTACTGATAGGTGTGTATTTATTGCCATTTTGTTATTTGTATTTCTTGTCTTCCTGGGTTAGCTTGTTTTCCCCTTTCTTCTGTTTACAAAAGCTCTTTTAACATTTCCTGCAATGCTGGAATTGGGGGAGGGGAACAGCGTTGGGGAATTGGGGCAGGGCAACAGGCAAGTTGCTGTCTTTTTGTTCTTCAGTCTAGTTGCGGAGGATGTTGCTTCATTGGCCCATGTTGATATCATCATTGCACTCTTCCCGGATGAGGCAAATCGGTCGCTGGTCTCTGGATGTTGCTCACTGCGACTATTGGCAGCTCACGCTGGCTGCCAGCCATTCATGCTGGCTGCCGGCCACTCACTGTAGCCTATGGCAGCCCACTGCAGCAGGGGCTGCAGCCTACTCCATCGCCGTGGCTTGCACAGCCCAGCTCCAGGTGGAGCTGTTGTTAGCTGTAGAGGGGAGTGTCACTGGTCCTCATATGTGAGACACGAACCGGGGCTGCTGGCATCCCAAAACCAGCTCTTAACCAATGTGCCACTCGGCCGGCCCCCAGAGAATTTTTTTTTTTTTTGAGGGCAGTGTCACCGGCCCTCACACGTGGGACCCGAACCGGGGCCGCTGGCCTCACCAAGCCAGCGCCTAACCACCGCGCCACTCGGCCGGCCCTTTTGCATATAGTAGGTGCTCAATACATTTTAGTTTCCTTCCCACAATCAAAGAGGAAATCATTTTAGAGGATGAGCCAGAGTGATTCCATAGCTCAGTGCCCAAGAGACTTTACCATGTGCTATGGACTGAATTAGCACAACATTCAAAAGGACTCGCCTTTTGTTTCTGTGGACCTGCTTAACACTGAAGTCTCTCTCCCGTGCTGCAGTAGCCTGAATAAAATCTGTATTACTTCCTTTAATAAGAGTCCTGAGCAAAGGTGATGCCTATTTTGGGGAATCTCTCCAAACTGAGCTTGACAAGACATTGATGATTTTCATCACAATGAGTGAAATCTCAAGCCACCAAGAGGCACAGCCTTTTTCAGGCCTTTTCATTCCTTTTCAAATATCCTCAAAGTGTCCTTCCAACATTGTTGTCAGACTTTTGTGAGTGCAGGGGTAAAACTCCGGGCCTTGGAGCAGGCATTGGCCTCTCTGGTGTTTATGCCTCTGTTGGGGGTTGAAGAAGTGGAGTGGACACTACCTAGATTTGAACCTGAGGGAACTTATGCCATCCACTTTGGCAACTGGAAAGTTTACTTTCTATAACTTCTTCAGAAAATAATGGTCTCAGCTTAAACATTTCCTCTGTATAGCTTTCCCCACCCCACCTCCAAGTCTGGAGTAAATATCCCTTCAGAAAATGGTGTTTTATTCTGCATCCTCAGTCCCAGTTCTCCATAAGGACCCCATGAATGACACCTAATTTCTCTGAATGTCTATGGCATTCTATCAGTACTTGATTAAATTCAGTTGTATAAACTGGACCAATGAATCCTGGCTTTTTTAGGTTGCTGACTCATTCTTTCATTGACTCAAAAAAAAAAAATTCATCAAATGCTGAGTCTCTTCCTGACTTTGTGCTTAGCACTGTGGAGTGAATAAGATATGTATATTAGGGCTGCCATAGAAAAGTGCCACAAACTGGGTGGCTTCAACAACAGAAATTTACTGACTCCCAGTTCTGGAGCTTGGAAGTCCAAAATCAGTGTCAACAGGATTGGCTGATTCCTTTTGAGGTCTTTGAGGGAAGGATCTGTTCCAGACCTCTCTCCTTGGCTTATAGATGGATGGCTGTCTTCTCCCTGTGTCTTCACATCTTTTGTGTCTACATGTCTATGTCCAAATTTCCTTTTCTAACCAATCATATTGGATTAGGGCTCATGCAAATGACCTTATTTTACTTTAATTACCACTTCAAAGACCCTACCACCAAATATGGTTACATTCTGAGGTACTAGAGGTTAGAACCTCAACATATGAAACTATGAGAAGGCACAATTCAGCCCATAATAGTATGATTATTGCCTTCACAGAATTATAGTCTACAGGATGATAGAGATTAGTAAACAGGCAATTACAATGTTGTGTGATCAATGGACAGTAATAGAAGAGATGTAAAAAGTATGGATACGTTTTATAGTGGTTTAGAGTCATATGTGGAGGGGGATGTACAACATAACTACAATAAAAGTTAATATTCAAGCTCATGAGAAATATCTAAACAAAATGTGATTAGAGCACAGAGGAGAAAAGGGTTGCATTCAGTATAAAGTAGCTGAGGAAAAGACTGAGATTTCAAAAGGTTGTTTGTGTTTCAGTGAACCGAAGTGGAAATAGAGAAGTCCAAGGCATAGCATAAGTGAAGGTAGAGAGGAAGGAAAGTGTGTTTCAGGAACAGAACACAACCTGGCTTGTTTGGATCACAGTTTCATGTCGGAAGCAACAGGGGAGAAGGCTGTAAAGGACAATATTTGGGAGGGCCTTGAACGTCAGTCTGAAGTGTTTCTGAGTCTCTATGTCTGCATTTATCTGTCATAAGGTTTGGAAATAGGACTTCAGCTCTTCCTTCATTCCCCTACTGTCCCTTGAAGAAGCATCCTTTGGTTTAATTCTTCATTGCAGAAACTATCTTCTTCCCTTCTACATTTTTTGCTATAATTTTCAATAAGAAATTTATGCATGGTCAATTAGCCCTCCAAGAACATGCTCAGCTCTGATGGATGGGCCAAGTGTTTGTTAAGACACTGCTAGGTACGTGTGTCTACGTTTGTGTATCAGTACAGAGACTGGCAATTAGTCCAGAAAACTAATCACTTCCTTCAAACAAAGGCAGTCAGAAATTCTCTTGCGCACATTCAAATTTGATAAACCACTTGACAATCACAGGGTTTTCTGTGGCAGGGTGTTCAAATAAATCCATTTCCTCAACTGCAGTGGCCCCTGGGGCCATCCTTTTCACATGCTGGTGACCCCATGCAGGTCTGTGTAGCTTGTCACCTTACCTCAAACACAGCCTTTGGATTTGGAAGCACCAATCCCTCTCCTTGCCTGCTCTTGACCTTGTTCCAGGGCAGGGTTGTTGCAAGCTGTCAGCCCCTCAGTAGGTGCAACATGTTGGAAAGCTAAGGTGAGCAGAGTTGGGGAAGAGAGGGGGTATAAAGAGACTGAGAGCTGGTCAGGTCTTAAAGGGGAAGGGGAAAGCACTACTTGCTTTCAATTTTTATCTAATATTTATTTACATCCCACACTGATGCCAAAATGACGTGAAGCCACCAAGACTTGGTAATGAAATATGGTCTCTCATTACATAGGCTCTTTAGCTTCCCTAGGTTTCTCCCACCTTGATACCTCTGAGAGCTGCTTTTATCAAAGAGCAAGTGATCATGAAGGGAATGGGCAGTGAGGAAGCTATAAGATTTGTGAAAGTCCCTACCAGCACCTTCTGTTACGCTCCTGGGCTGGACATCCCTCCATGCATCTCAGAGATACTGATCTGGAATCTGACACTAGCAGGGAAATCAGCATCCTTGCCCAGGGCTATGTTACTCACAGATGTTTGACATTTACCCACAAGGACTTGTTTTGAGCCCTTCCCCAACAGAGCTGACCCCTAGAGAAAGATAAAGCAGAAAATGCCTTAGATCCTGACCTTTGGGGTACTCATTCAAAACATTCCACCAAGAGCTATAAACCTGAGATCTAATTCTAATGCTGCCAGTACTAGAGTTTGACTTGTACATTTCTAGACTCAGCCTCCCATCAGAAAGGAAAGGAGACAGTGGAGTTTGGAGGTATTAGAGTTCTCTCAGGATATAACATTCTATGAGAAGTGGTTCAAGTAAGAAATCTCTGAAGCTTACAAATCAACATCTAAGAAAAGTGGGTTGTGCCCATGCCTCTGTCCTTCCTGCCACCTGCCACCCAGCTGCACATTTACTTTTGGGTTTCTTTCCCTCTTTGAAGATGTTTTTAATATTCATTCCCCCTCTCTCATCCTGGGGTAGGGAGGGAGCTCACAGTTTATGTTTGCCCAGGTCTCCCTTCTCCCTTCTCCAGGAGTCCCAGGGCCACCACCTTGGCAGGCACAGCATGGCCCCATGTTCCACTGTGGTGGGCTGCAGAGGACTTGGCCTTGGCCTGAACAAAGAGCCAGCCACATATCCCCAGGCTGAGCACCTGGAGCCATTTCAACTATGGAGGGGCTTTGGCAAAGTACTTGTCTCCAGCCCCAGTTCTTTTTTTCATCTGTGTGCTCCTGTGAATTTAAAAGGAAATGAAAACCAGATGTTTCTGAAACCTTTACACTTAAGTCATCAGAAAGCTGTTTAGGGGAAGGTGTTTGAGAGCCAGCAACCCTTTTTAAAGATCCTTTGTTTGGGAAGTAAAAATTGCAATGTTTTCCAGAAATCCAAATTTCACACCACATCCTTTATTCACTTTTACATCATCTCCCCCTGAGCCTCCAAATTGGGATCCTCAGTTTAGCTGGACCATCTGTATCTGAAATAATCATAATTTGTCACATTTGTGTCACTTTCCACTGTTTTCAATGATCTTATTGGATTCTCATAGAAACCTGGTGAGGAAAGCAGGGCAGGGTCTGTTATGTTTGCCAATGGGAGCATTAAAGTGGGTAAGTGGTTAGATCAGATTGAAATTGGCACGGCTTGGACCAGACCCCAGGTTCCTAATTCCAAGACCAGTGGTTCTCAAAGTTGAGCCTGAATCAGAATCCCCTGGCTGCTCCTCCTCCTTCTCTATACACACCACGTAGGTTTGGAGTGGGTTCTGAGCATTTGCATTTCCAAGCAATTCCAAGATGCTGCTGCCACTGGTCCTGAGACAGCATGTGGAGGTCCACTGTCCTAAATGACTCCTAGGGAACCTCATTGATCCTCTGTGAGTATGTGGAGCTGTCTTCCTAGTATCATCCAAGTCAAACAGATGGAAAAGAAGTCTTTCACCGAGGATAATATCACATGTTTGCAAAGGCTGGTCAGCAACTAGGGGCCATTTTCTCTGGGACATGACCCCTAACAGCCAGGGAAACTTCCCCAGTTCAGATTCTCACCATCCCCTTCCCTGCTTCCCTGACTAGGGCTTTCTTAACCTCAGTTTGTTTTGTCACCTAACATCTTATGACATTTTCCTGCTATTACATCTGACACCTCAGAGGTAATGGGACTGAATATCACTCATAATTCATAGTTTCCTCTCAATGAGTATTGCGCTCCTTAATGTTATCTCCATATGCGGAATCCCCACTGGAACAATATTGCCTTTTTGGCGTCGTCAGTTAATTTGTTCATTTCCATGTACATTATTGAAAGCACTCTGAGTCTTAATTAGTCCTCTTTAGCTGCTTTTCCCTGCAGCCCCATGTCACACAATCAAAGGCATCCAAGCACAGTGAGGAACAGTCCTAATTAAGAGGCCCATGATTGAAACTCTGAAAAGATGAAACCTGCAGAAGACAGAGATGATTCACATATAAAATGGTGTGTGTGGGGGTGGGTGGGTGGAGCTGACACAGTGACAGGGGAGGTGGGCAGAGGTAGGAAGAGCAGTTAGGATTTGTCAAAGATATTTGTTGTTTAGGGCTGTCAGGCATCCCCTTCCTTCCAGAAACTGCCATGTCCCCCAATTCCAAATGGCTCTGGAGGGGCTGTCAATTGCAGAGGGCTGTCTCATCGCATGCCAGGTATGGCCATTTGGAGGACTCCATCTTTCTGGTCATGGTGATCAGTTCAGGTGTGAGCACGTGATCCTGCTTGAGCCATTCAGAGCTCCTTCCTAGGATTTTTCTGATGACTATGGTGGGAGCACTGCTTTTGGCCCTTGGGATCATGGAGCTAGAAGGATGTGACTCTGGTGTCCAGGGACCAACTTCCCCACAGCATGGAAGAAGCCCATGTGCAGCAAAAGAATGAGGCCAAATTACAGAGAGAAGCAGAGCCAGGAGGTGGAGGGAGATCAGAAGGCCCCGAAGACACATTCTGAGCCCTGGTATTGAGAGGCCATGCTCCTCTCATCCCTTGTAAGTATACTGGACAAGAACTTCCTTGTTTTGGTCACACGCAAATAAAACTTCAGGAAACTCCGGTGATTGGTGTTGCCTGCCTCTAGTTCAGCTCAGTTACAGTCACTGGGGTGTGACCTTGAGCTGGTTTCAGGGAAGTGCACATGAAGACACTTTTTATATCTCTTACTCCTTTTTGGCCCACTCCAAGGAACTATGTTTCTGTCTCATTTGAACCTACAAGACCAGTTTCCCTCAAGTATCCAGGGCCTGTTCCCTGTACTAGAATGTTAATCACAGGTTGTGTCACCCCTTTGGATGCTGTGGAGTTCACATAGGGCTAGCTACCCCATCATCCCTACATTGTCAATTACTGCTAAACCTGTTTCTGCTCTGAACTAGCCTCAGCCCCTTCACCTTGACTCATTCCACAGGCAATATTTATTGAGCACATATGTGTATGGCACATCTGGGAATAAAACAGACATGCTTCCTTCCTCAGAAACCTCACAGTCCAGCAAGATATGGGAACAACTGGACCTGAGCCCTTCCCTTGAAGACAACTCCTCTGTCTTATCTTCGTCGGTCACTGTACACATTCAATGTTCAGGCCACAGGCTCTTGGTGGCCCTGAAGGAAAGTTACAGGGCTTCCCATCCTCAGTGTTTCTCATAGGAAAACCTAATTCAGATTTACAAAGAGAGGATTTGGGCCAGAGCTGGGCATGGACTAGTGGATTTCTAAGAGCCCTTTGACTTTGAGGTTCCAGAATTCTAAGATGCCATTTTCTTTGGGACACAAAGCCACCTGCATTTACAGATACATAAGGAATTCTATCACTCCCTGTATTGTTTTTCTTTCATAAAATATCCTTGTTAAGGTAGATTTTTGGCTTTTTCTTCTTTATTAGAAAAATTGAGCCTATGCATTGTACACATTTAGAGAATAGAAAAATTAAAAGAAAAAAAGGAAAAATAACCTATAATCTTGGTGTCCAGAGACAACTAGTTTTGGCATTTTGATATATCATATGTGTACATAAATTTGTTTTTACAAAATGACTATCACATTTTACATAAAATTTGATGTCTTGCCGTCCTTCTTTTGCCTTGAGTAAGTTTTTCCCTATATTAATTATTCTCTGAAAACATGATTTTTTTAGGTTGCATAATATTATATCATATGAATGTATCAAGATTTATTTCACAAGTTCAGTATTGTTGGACATTTAAGTTGTTTCTTTTATTTGCTATTATAGCTAGTGCTGCAATGAACACCTTTGAGCACAGATACGTTTTCTCAGGATAGTTTCTCAATAGAAACTATTACTGAGTCAAATAAACATTTCAGACTCTTAAAACATGTTACCAAAGTAGATTCCATGAAAACTTTACTAACTGTATTAGTGTCCTATTGCACTTATAACAAACTACCACACATTTAGTGACTTAAAATAAGACAAGTTTACTATCCTACAGTTTAGTGAGTTAGAAGTTCAAAATCGATCTCACTGGGCTAAAACTCAAGGTGTCAACAGGGCTGCATTCTTCCCTGAAAGTTCAGGAGCGATTCCATTTTTTTGCCTTTTTCAGATTTGAGAGGCCACTTGCATACCTTGGTTCATAGTTGTTTCTACCATCTTCAAAGCCAGCAATGTGGGTTGAGCCCTTCTCACATCTCACCACTCTGACCTTCTCCTCAGCCTCCCTCTTCACTTCTAAGGGCTTTTGTGATTATATTGAGTGCACCTAGACACCCAGGACAATCTTATTTTAAGGTCAGTTTATTATTGTGGTTGCTACCATAATTTCTTCTACAATCTTAATTCACCCATCCCATGCAACATACACATGCATAGGCTCTAGAAATTAGGGCATGGACATCTGTGGGAGGGGCATTATTCTGCCCACCACACTTATTTAGACCACAACAAGTAGTAGATAAGATGCCTCTATCATTGTGTATATGTCAGCATTAGGCATTTATTTATTTTTCATCTTTGCCAAATTTGTAGGGGAAAAACAGGCTCTATTAATTATTATTAATATAACTGAGAGTTTTTCACCATTTATATTTTTTCCTTCTAGAGCCCACCTGTTCTCTCTTCATTATTTTATCAGTCTTTCCCATCTTTACTTTTTAGTAAAAGTAAAATAGTAATAGGAAAAGCTAGCTCAAGGGTGTCTTTGAGCATACTCCATCACCAAAAATCTAGAGACTGCCGTCCCATCATTTAATAAATAAGAGGCTCTTCTGGAATTTCAAAATCCTTCTCATTCCAGTTCCAAGATTCTCTGAAAACCCCCGTTCAACCTCTTGGAAAAACTAGCTGATGTCCCTTAGAAAGCCTCACGTATAATATGTTAACCCACAGGCTTATGAAGGGAACCAGTGGACTCAACTCAAATGCCACATAGCAAAACCCTTGGAACAATGCTGGGATTCCTTTTCTAGAACCTTCCAAACCTGATTAGAAAAAACCCATTATTGAAAAAACCCATCTCTTATGGTATAAGTGTTTGTGCCATCCATTCATATGTTGGAATCCTAACCCCCAAAGGTGATGGTATTAAGAGGTGGGGCATTTGGGAGGGACTTAGGTCATAAGGATGGAACCCTTGTGAATGGATTAGTGCCCTTATAAGAGACCCACAGAGCTCCATAGTCCCTTTTGCCACATGAGGATGCAATGAGAAGTCTGAGACCAGGAGGAGGACCCTTACCTAACCCTGCTGGCACCCTGATCTCACACTTTCAGCTCCAGAACTGTGATAAATAGATTTCTATTGTTTATTAGCTACCCTGTCTGTGATATTTTGGTATAGTAGCCCTGACTAAGATAGGGAGGGAGGAATGATAGGAGGAAGAGAGAAGAAGAGAGACTACAAAGATTAATTGGTATTGTTCTGGAAACAAAAAGGTTTTTGTGTTTGCTTCAGAGGCATTTTTCAGGGAGGGGAGAACCCGCCTTCAGCCTTACATGCTGAGGAGGAGACACATGGCAGGCCTGTGGAGGTGTCGCTGAGGGTCTGTGCTCCTCACTGCTCCATACCATAGAGTGAGTGCCCCCTGGGCTCCCCTCCTTCAGAAGTGGATTATGGCCCAACTTTGGTGATTTCAGTATAGTCTTTGGGGTCTCAAAACGTACTCCCATCCCAGTGACATCTCAAAGCATGGTGGCATTATATTTTGAAAGTATAACTGCTCCTCCCCACCCCCCAAATTATATTTCCTGGTGCCCTTGGTGTTTCCCCCTTCCACTCTCCCACAGCATCTGGAGACACTGGCTCCATGCTATGTGCAGGAGGAAGATCAAATAGGAGGGCAGGAGTCCAATTTTCTGTGGCTCATATGGGAAAATGGAAAGTGGGGAGCTAGGCTGAAAGGGGACTGTAGTGGGGATTCCAGGGTCCCAATGGGGCTCTGAGAATAGGGAGAGGAGGTTTTGTGGGCTTGTGTTTAGGCAGGTCTGTGGGTACATCAGTGACAACCCCACCAGGCTGGGGTCTGCTTTAGTCACTCACCAACTCCAAAATTTGTGGCCCTTAGCCATTCTCCTGCAGAAGGAGATCTCAGGAAGGAATGGGACTGAGATACTGCTGGAGGAAGGCTGGTTAAATGCTAGAGTCGGGTCAAGATGGCTTTTCTCGGAGGAGATGTGAGATAACCCTCTGATAATTAAAATCTGTAGAAGTGGCTGAAATGAATGAGAAGGTCCTTGAGACCATCTAGTCCTCAGTGGTTATTAAGCAGGTGCTCACACAGGTAGCAAGGAAGTAAAGAATGGACCCTAGAGAGCTTCATAAGGTCTTTATGATGATTTCTAAGAATTCTGTTATTCTCAGGAGTTCCTACCTCCACATCTATGACAATTTCTTTTATTTTTATTTTTTTTATTTTTTATTTTATTTTATTTTTATTAGTTTCAGGTGTACAACACAATGCAATAGTTATACTCTTTACCCCCCAAAGTGACAACCCCCCTCCCCCAGTTCTCCACCCCACTCCCCCCCATATCATACATATCTATCACAACTCCCCTGACTCCCCTCCACAGTATACTCCACATCCCGTGACCATCCACATATTCAGTTACAGTTGGCATACAATACTATACAACATTAGCTTCAGGTGTACAATGCAGTGATCAAGCCTCTACTCCATCCATGAAGTGGTCTCCCTAACAAGACATGTGACTGACTATCTGACACGCCACAAAAATTTTACAACATTATTATATTCCCCGAACTGTGTTTCATATCCCTGTGGCAATATTGTAGTTGTCTCTTTATGCTGTCTAATCCCTTCCTTTTCCCTCCATCCCCACCCCCTTCCCAACTAGCAACCCTCAGTTTTTCCTCTACATCTATGAGTCTTACTTTGATCGTTCACTCAGCTCTTCAGACTCTACACACAAGTGAGATCACATGGTACCTGTCCTTCTCCGACTGACTTATTTCACACAACATAATAGTCTCTTCATAACATTATCAATTACATTCCCAGAACTGCCCCCATATCCCTGCGGCAACATTGTAGTCCCACCTACACTGTCCAAAACCTTCCCCCTCTCCCTCTTCCCCACTCCCTCCCAGCCAGCAACCATCAGTTTTTCCTTTATATCTACTTGATATGACTTCAATCTTCTTAAATTTACTGAGACTTGTTTTGTGGCCTAACGTGGTCTATTTTGGAAAACGTCCCATGTGCACTTGAGAAGAATATATATTCTGTTTTTTCAGGGTGAAATGGCCTAAAAATATCAACGAAGTCCAGCTGGTCTAAAGTATCATTTAAGGCCTTTCAGTGTTGATTTTCTGTCTAAAGAGTCTGTCCATAGGTGACAATGGTGTTGAAGTCCCCTACTATGATAGTGTTATTGTTGATCTCTGTCTTCATGTCTGTCAAAATCTGTTATATGTAATTAGGAGTTCCTATGTTGGGTGCATAGATGTTTATTAGGGTTATAGTGTCCTTCTTTGTCTTGTAGTCATTTTAAAGTCTATTTTGTCCAAAATAAGTATTGGTACTCCAGCTTTTTTTTTTCTCATTTCCATTTGCATGAAATATCTTATTCCATCTGTAAACAGCATATACAGGTGTCCTATTTTCTTATCCACTCAGCTACTCTCTGTCTTTTGATTGGAGCATTTAGCCCATTCACATTTAAAATGATTATTGATAGGTGCATATGTATTGCCATTTTGTTATTTGTATTCCTGGTTTCCCTGGGTTAGCTGGTTTACCCTTTTTTTTTGTTTGTTTAAAAAAGCCCTTTTAACATTTCTTGCAATGCTGGCTTGGTGGTAATGAATTCCTTAAGCTTATTCTTTTCTGAGAAGCTCTTTATTTCTCCTTCAATTTTAAGTGATAGCCGTGCTGGGTAGAGCAATCTTGGTTGTAGGCCTTTATTTTGTGTCACTTTGAATATCTCCTGCCACTCCCTTCTGGCCTGCAGAGTTTCTGTAGACAAGTTAGCTGTTAGTCTAACAGGAGTTCCTTTGTATGTAACCTGCTGTCTTTCTCTTGCAGCCTCTAGGATTCTGTCTCTGTCTTTAACCTTTGCCATTTTAACTATGATGTGTCTTGGTGTGGACCTGTTTGGGTTCAGCTTGTTTGGAACCCTCTGCACTTCCTGGGCATGTATGTTGATTTCTTTCACCAGGGTAGGGAAATTTTCAGTCATTATTTTTTCAAATACATTCTCAGCCCCTTGCTTCTTCTCTTCTCCTTCTGGTATTCCTATGAGTCCAAGGTGGTTGCGTTTCACCTTGTCCCATAGGGCTCTTAAACTATTTTCATTGTTTTTTATTCTTTGGTCTTTTTGCTGTGCCAACTGGGTGATTTCTGCTATTTTATCTTCCAAATCGCTGATCTGCTCCTTTGCTCCATCTACTCTACTGGCGATTCCTTCGAGTGTGTTCTTCATTTCAGTTATTGTATTCTTTAGTTCTAACAGGTTGTTTTTTATGGTTTCCCTATCCTTTTTTATGTCCTCGCTAAGTTCCTTAAACATTCTTATCATCAGTGTTCTAAACTCTGTCTCTGAAAGGTTGGATCCCTCTGTTTCATTTGGTTCCATTTCTAGAGGTTTCTTCTGATCTTTTACTTGTGACATGTTTCTTTGTTTCCACATTCTGGCTGTTGCTCTGGGATTGCTTTGATGTATTAGATAGATCACCAGGAGAGCCCTGGATGGATCATGCAGGCACATAGCTCATGGCCCAACACTCCCAGGAAAATTCCCAGTCTCAGCCTGTCCCAATCAGCCGCTCGCAGATCAGGCTGAGCAGCCTGACAACCAGTCACCAGCCTGGCAACTCTGCAAGCGCAGTGCGGAGAGCGGGGGCCCGAGGCGGCTTGCGCACTCTCGCATCTCAGTGAGCAGCCTGTTGGAGCCAGAGCACACCCACCATGTGTTTCCCTGGCAATGCAGCACAAGCTGTGCGAAGGGTGGGGACCCCAGGCGGCTTGCGCACTCCCAGGTCTCAGTGAGCAGCCTGTTGTAGCCGGAGGGAACCCGCCCAGCATTTCCCTGGCAACACAGTATAAGCCGGGTGGAGGCTGGGGATCCAAGGCCGCATGCGTGCGCACGCACACACGCACTTCTGCACCAATTCCACCAGACCAATGAGGTCCCGGACCTGATCCTCCATGGCAGGGCCCAACCCTGACAAAATGGCGCCGTCTTGTACACCACTCGCATGCAAGCTCCACACCAGTGGAACAATAGTCCAAAAACCTCCGGCCTTTGCACCAAAGGTGCTCAGTTCAGTCCGTCCCCGCAGGCTCCCGGGCCCGGCTCACACAGCTACTCCCTCCACCAGGAACCGGGTAAGTGCTCACTGGCGAGCAAGCCTGTGTGCCGACCCCACTGATTCTCCAGCCGCTCTTAGCCTCTCCAAGCTGGGCAAAGAGAGTCCTCACTAATTTACTGCCAGCTATCTTGGAACTCCTCTTCCCGGCAAAGGAACTCTGGGTTGGTGAGCTCGGTGTGCGGCCGGAGGGTCTCTCCCCCAACCAGAGAAGCCTCCCCACAGCTGGGGCTTCCCTCACGGGGTTTGCCCTCTCTCGTCTCTGCCCCTCCTACCAGACCGGACGTGACCTCCTCTTTAAGTTCTTCATTTAGTGGTTCTGTTCATCTAGTGTTCCGGGGACCTCCAGGGTTGAATGCTGTATAATTTGTTTGTAATTTTGGTGTGATCCTGGGAGGTAGTTAGCACAGCATCTGTCTATTGTGCCATTTTATCGGAAGTCCCGACAATTTCTTTTGAACTATGCATTTTACAGTAATTGCCATAATAATAACATTTACGGGCCAGCCGAGTGGCGCGGTGGTTAAGAGTTGGCTTGGGACGCCAGCAGTCCTGGTTCGGGTCCCACATATGAGGGTCAGTGACAATGCCCTCAAAAAAAAAAAATAACATTTATGCTCACCAGATTTATAATAATCAGTGATTACTAATGAAATTGCTGCTTTGTTCACTTGTGTTGTAAAGCATCAACAAGAGCTCTGTGCTGTTGCAGTCCTTGGCTCTATAAATGACAGCTACATAGAATATTTGTAAACACATTAATTTCCTTCTCAGAAAAATGTGGGTTTTTGGTTTCACTTGATTTGAGACTCAGGTTCTTTGATAGAGTCGAAGATGGTACATAATGTGTAAGATGTTGAAAACCACTCACTCAGGGATGTCACACTGCTCACTCATCACCTGAGAAGGCTGATGGCTGCAGGTCTGGGACTAGGTCCATGTACGGGGAATGCCTGACTTGTGGCACACAGTTGAAGTTGCTTAAACTGCAGGACTAAGCCCGTGATTTCTAATTTCCTGTCCAGAGTAATAGCTTGTCAAATCCCAGAGAGTAAGTGCCAGTTGTCTCTGATGGACTGCCTATTCCAGGCTTGGATGAATATGGATGGGTACAAAACACGCAGCTCCCTGAGCTTGTGCAGCTGAGACCCCACTTCCCCTCTCTTCTTAGGCATCAGACTCTGTCTTAGTCTCTTCAGGCTGCTGTAACAAAAATATGATATACTGGAAGGTTTAAACAGCAGAAACTTATTTCTCACAGTACTGGAGACTGGGGAAGTCCAAGATCTGGTGCTGGGAGATTTGCTGCCTAAGAGGACCCACTTCCCGGTTCACAGATGGCCATCTTCTCATTGTGTCCTCACATGGTGGAATGGACGAGGGAGCTCTCTGGGGCCTCTTTTGTAAGGACACTAATCCCACTAGTAAGGGATCTGCTTTCATGACCTAATCACCTCCTAAAACACCCACCTAATACCATGACTTTAGGGATTAACTTTCAACATATAAATTCTGGGGGACACAGACATTTCAGTCTATAGCAGACTCCATTCTCTCCCTTTCCAGCTCCTCTTCTTCAACTGTCCCCCTTTGCACATTGGGGCAAGGTCCAGCCTGCTTCTGTTCTAGTCTATCCTAGGGATCTATTTTGAGTTTAGGGGGTAATATGAATGATGCGGATGACTCAGAAAAACTTTCACCTGGAGTGTAGGTGTAGTTATCAGCACAGTGATGGGAAACAGGGAAATGCACAGGCACAGCTGAGTGGGAATCAAGTGCAACATTCTGAAAGGTTATTTGATAAGACTATTTCCTTGTTTTAAAAAATAAGTAACCTGTTTGAAAGGCATTAACCTGGTAATTTTTAAAAACATTTTATTATTTTAAAAATTTAGTTGTTATTAATTTTAAAAAATTTTCAATTATATTTGCCATTCAGTATTATTGTATATTAATGTCAGGTGTATACAGTAGTGGTTACACATTTATATAATTTATGAAATGATTCTCCCTAATAGTCTAGTACTCACCTGGCACTATATATAGTTATTACAATACTATTAACTGTATTCACTATGCTGTATTTTACATTCCCATGACCATCAATTTGTCCTTCCCAATCCCTTTACCTTTTCATCCATCCCCTCAACTGCCTCCCATCCGGTAACTATCAGTTTGTTCTCTGTATCTATGAGTCTGTTTCTATTTTTTGTTTGCTTGGTTTGTTTATTTTGTTATTTACATTAGACATATAAGTGAGGTCATATGGTATTTGTCTTTCTCTGTCTGACATTTCATTTAGCATAATACCCTCTAGGTCCATCCATGTTGTCAAAAATGGTTAAGATTTCATTTTTATGGCTAAGTAATATTCCATTGTATATATGTACTACATCTTAGTTATCCAAATCTATTAGTGGGCACTTAGGTTGCTTCCATATCTTGACAATTGTAAATAAAGCTGCAGTGAACACAGAGAGTGCATATATCTTTTTGAATTAGTGTTTTGAATTTCTTCGGATAAATACCCAAAAAATGGAACTGCTGGGTCAT
The DNA here is from genome assembly GCA_033961575.1 of Aselliscus stoliczkanus. Lineage (NCBI taxonomy): Eukaryota > Metazoa > Chordata > Mammalia > Chiroptera > Hipposideridae > Aselliscus > Aselliscus stoliczkanus. Next base: position 14,886,083 of record CM066728.1, on the reverse strand, counting down.
AAGGTAGCTCAATTTCTAATTTTTGAAGAATCTCCAAACCATTTTCTATAGTGGCTGCACCAATTTGCAATCCCACCAACAGTGTACGAGGGTTTCCTTTTCTCTGCACCCTCTCCAACACTTCGCATTTTTTGATTTATTGATAATAGCTATTCTGACAGGTGTGAGGCGATATCTTAATGTAGTTTTTTTAAAAAAATTATTTATTTTTATTTATATATATTTTTAATTAGCTTCAGGTGTACAACAAAGTGCAATAGTTATACTTTTCACCCCTCAAAGTGACAACCCCCCTCCCCCAATTCTTCCCTCCCACTCCTCTCCCCCATATCATACTATTACAATTCCTTTGACTCCCTTCCACCATATAATCCACATCCCGTGACTGTCTATATATTCAATTACAGTTGGCATACAATATTATACAGCATCAATTTCAGGTATACAGTGCAGTGATTAAGCCTCTACTCCATCCTTGAAGTGGTCTCCCTAACAAAACATGTGACCATCTGACACCCCACAAAATTTTAACAACATTATATTCCCCGAACTGTCTTTCATATCCCTGTGACAATACTGTAGTTACCTATTTATGCTGTCTAATCCTTTCCCCTTCTCCCTCATCCTCACCCCCCTCCAACTAGCAATGTAGTTTTAATTTGCATTTCTCTGATGATTAGTGATGTTGAGCATCTTTTCATGTGTCTATTGGCCATCTGTATGTCTTCTTTGGAGAAATGTCTACTCAGGTCCTCTGCCCATTTTTTAATTGCATTGTTTGTTTTTTCGGTGTTGTATGAGTTTTTTATAAATTATCAGATGTGTCATTGGCAACTATCTTTTCCCATTCAGTAGGTTGTGTTTCCATTTTGTTGGTGTGCAAAAACTTTTTAGTCTGACGTTGTCCAATTTATTTATATTCCTTTTTGCTTCTCTTGTCTGAGGAAAAAATTACTAAATATCAGTAATATCATTGGTAATATTAGTAAAATAATATTAGTAATATTAGTAAAAATATTGCTGAAAATATCAGAAAAAATATTACTAAGAGCAATGTCTGAGAGTTTACTGCCTATGATTTTCTCTCGGAGTTTTATGGTTTGGGGTCTTACATTTAAGTCTTTAATCCATTTTGAGTTTATTCTTGTATATGGAGTAAGAAGGTGGTCCAGTTTCATTTTTCTTGCATGTATCTGTCCAGTTTTCCTGCTCTTAAGGAGAACACTTTGAGCTTTCCACCACTGAGTATAATGTTAGATGTGGTTTTGTCATATATGGCCTTTATTGTGTTGAGGTATGTTTCCATTATTCCCACTTTGCTGAAAGTTTTTATCATAAATCGATGCTAGATTTTGTCAAACACTTTCCCTGCATCTATTGATATGACCATATGATTTTTATCTATCATTTTGTCTATGTGGTGTATCACATTAATTGATTTGCAAATATTAAATGACACTTGCATCTTAGAAATAAATCCCACTTGATCATGGTGTATGATCTTTTTAATGTATTGCTGAATTCTTTTTGCAAATATTTTGTTGAGGATTTTTGCATCTCTGTTCATCAGGGATATTGGCCTATAATTTTCTTTTTTTTTTTGTAATGTCATTGTCTGATTTGGGAATCATGTTAATGGTGGCCTTGTAAAATGCGCTTGGGAGTTTTCCCTCCTCTTGAATTTTTTGGAATAGCTTGGAAATAGGTGTTAATTCTTTTTTGAATGTTTGAAAAAATTCACCTGTGAATGAGTCTTGTCCTGGACTACTGCTTGTTGGGAGTTTTGTTTTTGTTTTTGTTTTAATTTTATTTTAATTTCCGATTCAATTTCATTAATAGTAATCGGTCCCTTCAGATTGTTTCCTCTTGATTCTGTCCTGGAAGATTGGATGTTTCTAGGAATTTATCCATTTCTTCCAGATTGTCCAATTTGTTGACATATAGTATTTGTAGGTTCATAGTATTTTCTTATAATCCCTTGTATTTCTTTGGTGTTAGTTGTCCCCTTTCCTTTTTCATTTCTGATCATATTTATTTGGGTCCCCTCTCTTTTTTTCTTGATGAGTCTGGTTAAAGATTTATCAATTTTGTTTATCTTTTCAAAGAAACTGTTCTTGGTTTCATTGCTTGTTATACTGTTTTTTTAGATTCTATTTCATTTATTTCTGCTCTGATCTTTATTATTTCCTCTATTCTTCACATTTTGGGCTTTGTTTGCTCTTATTTTTCTAGTTCCTTTAGGTGTAAGATTAGATTGTTTACTTGAGATTTTTCTTGTTTCTTGAGGTAGGTTTGTATTGCTATGAATTTCCCTCTTAGGACTGCTTTTGTTGTGTCCCGTAGATTTTGCATTGTGTTTTCATTTTCACTTGTTTTAAGGTACTTTTTGATTTCTTCTCTGATTTAATTGTTGGCCCATTCATTATTAAGTAGCATGTTATTTAGCTTCCATGTTTTTGTGGTTATTTCTGTTGTTTTTCTTGTAATGGATTTGTTGTTTCATACCATTGTGATCAGAGAAGATGTTTGTATTATTTCAATCTTCTTAAATTTATTGAGACTTGTTTTATGGCCTAACATGTGGTGTATCTTGGAAAATGTTCCATGTGTACTTGAAAAGAATGTATATTCTGTAGCTTTGCTGTGAAATGCTCTAAAAATATTAATTGAATCCATCTGATCTAGAGTGTCATTTAAGGCCACTGTTTCCTTGTTGATTTTCTGTCTGGAAAACCTGTCCATTGGTGTCAATGGGGTGTTAAAATCCCCTACTATGATAGTGTTACTGTAGATCTCTCCCTTTATATACTTAGGTGCTACTATGTGGGGTGCACAAATGTTTACAAGTCTTATATCCTCTCATTGGATTGATTCATTTATCATTATGTAATGTCCTACTCTGTCTCTTATTATAGTCTTTGTTTCAAAGTCTATTTTGTGATGTAAGTATTGCTATCCCAGCTTTTTTTTGTCATTTCCAATTGCATGAAATATCTTTTTTCATTCATTTACTTTCAGTTTATATGTGTCTTTTGATCTGAAATGGCTTTCTTATAGGCAGCATACATATGGGCATTGTTTACTTTTTTAAAAAAATGTATTTATCTATTTATTTTTCACAACACAGTGCAATAGTTATACTTTTTAACCCTCAAAGTGACAACCCCCTCCCCAATCTGCTGCCCTACTCCCCCTATATCATACATATCTATTACGATTCCCTTGACCCCATTCCCACACTATACTCCACATCCTGTGACTATATGTATACATTCAATCACAGTTAACATACAATATTATACAACATCAGCTTCAGGTGTACAGTGCAGCGATAGCCTCTACCCCATCCCTGAAGTGGTCTCCCTAACAAGACATGTGACCATCTGACATGCCACAAAGCATTCACAACATTATCAATTACATTCCCCAAACTGCCTTTCATATTCCTGTGGCAATATTGTAGTTACCTATTGATGCTGTCTAATCCCTTCCCCTTCTCTCTCACCCTTACCCCCTCCTAGCTAGGAACCATCAGTTTTTCCTCTATATCTGCTTGATATAATTTCAATCTTCTTAAATTTACTGAGACTTGTTTTGTGGCCTAACATGTGGTCTATATTGGAAAATGTTTCATGTGCACTTGAGAAGAATGTATATTCTGTTGCTTTGGGGTGAAATGCTCTAAAAATATCAATTAAATCCAGCTGGTCTAAAGTGTCAGTTAAGGCCACTATGTCCGTGTTGATTTTCTGTCTGGAGGATCTGTCCATTGGGGTGACAATGGGGTGTTGAAGTCCCCTACTATGACAGTGTTACTGTTGATCTCTGACTTTATGTCTGTCAAACTCTGTTTTATATATTTAGGAGCTCCTATGTTGGGTGCATAGATGTTTACTAGGGTTATGTCTTCTTGTTGAATAGATCCCTTTATTATTATGTAGTGCCCTTCTTTGTCTTTTATTGTAGTCCTCATTTTAAAGCCTGTTTTGTCCAAAATAAGTATTGTTACTCCAGCTTTCTTTCTCATTTCCATTTGAATGAAATATCTTATTCCATCCCTTTACTTTCAGTCTGTGTGTGTCTTTTGATCTGAGATGAGTCTCTTGTAAACAGCATATGCATGGGTCCTGCTTTCTTATCTACTCAGCCACTCTCTGTCTTTTGATTGGAGCATTTAGCCCATTCACATTTAAAATGATTATTAATAGGTGTATATGTATTGCCATTTTGTTATTTGTATTCCTGGTCTTCCTAGGTTAGCTTGTTTACCCCTTTTTGCAGTTTAAAAAAGCCCTTTTAACATTTCCTGCAATGCTGGCTTGGTGGTAATGAATTCCTTAAGCTTATTCTTTTCTGAGAAGCTCTTTATCTCTCCTTCAATTTTAAGTGATATCCATGTTGGGTAGACCAATCTTGGTTGTAGGCCTTTATTTTGTGTCACTTTGAATATCTCCTGCCACTCCCTTCTGGCCTGCAGAGTTTCTGTAGACAAGTCAGCTGTTAGTCTTACAGGAATTTCTTTGTATGTAACCTGCTGTCTTTTTCTTGCTGCTTTTAGGATTCAGTCTTTGTCTTTAAGCTTTGCCATTTTAACTATGATGTGTCTTGGTGTGGGCCTATTTGGGTTTGGCTTGTTTGGAACTCTCTGCACCTCCTGGGCATGTATGTTGATTTCCTTTACCAGGGTAGGGAAGCTTTCAGTCATTATATTTTCAAATACATTCCGGACCCCTTGCTTCTTCTCTTCTTCTTCTGCTATTCCTATGATGTAAATGCTGTTGCTCTTGATCTTGTCCCACAGGTCTCTTAAACTATTTTCATTGCTTTTTATTCTTTTTTCTTTTTGTTGTTCCAGCTGTGTGATTTCTGCTATTTTGTCCTCTAAATCGCTGATCCGTTCCTCTGCTTCATCTAATCTACTGGTGATTCCTTTGAGTGTGTTCATTGTAGTTATTGTATTCTTTAGTTCTAACAGGTTGTTTTTTATGGTTTCCCTATCCTTTTTTATGTCCTCGCTAAGTTCCTTAAACATTCTTATCATCAGTGTTCTAAACTCTGTCTCTGAAAGGTTGGATCCCTCTGTTTCATTTGGTTCCATTTCTAGAGGTTTCTTCTGATCTTTTACTTGTGACATGTTTCTTTGTTTCCACATTTGGCTGTTGCTCTGGGATTGCTTTGATGTATTAGATAGATCACCAGGAGAACCCTGGATGGATCATGCAGGCACATAGCTCACGGCCCAACACTCCCAGGAAAATTCCCAGTCTCAGCCTGTCCCAATCAGCCACTCTCAGATCAGGCTGAGCAGCCTGACAACCAATCACCAGCCTGGCAACTCTGCACACGCAGTGGGGAGAGTGGGGACCTAAGGCAGCTCGTGCACTCCTGCATCTCAATGAGCAGCATTGGAGCCAGAGCATGCCCGCCAGGTGTTTCCCTGTGCAGCACAAGCTGTGTGGAGGATGGGGCTCCAAGGCAGCATACGTGCGCCCGCACACACGCACTCCTGCACCAATTCCTCCAGACCAATGAGGTCCCAGACCTGACCCTCTGTGGGAGGGCCCAACCCTGACAAAATAGTGCCCTCCTGTACAGTCTTGTGTGCAAGCTCCACACCACGAGAACAATGGTCCCAAAACCTCCAGCTCCTGTGCCAAAGGTGCTCAGTTCAGTCCTTCCCCCAGGCTCCTGGGCCCCACTCACACAGCTACTCCCTCCACCAGGAACTGGGTGAGTGATCACCAGTGAGCAAGACCATTCGCCAGCCCCACTGGTTCTCCAGGTGCCCTCAGCCTCACCGAGCTGAGCAAAGAGAGTCCAAACTAATTTCTACTACCAGTTATCGTTGAACTCCTCTTCCCAGGAAAGTAACTCTGGGCTGGTGAGCTCAGTGTGGGGCCCGAGGGTCTCTCCCCCAACCAGAGAAGACTCCCCACCGCTGAGGTGTCCCTCACAGGGTTCGCCATCTTTCATCTCCGCCCCTCCTACCAGACTCCATGTGGCCTCCTTTTTAAGTCCTTCATTTAGACGTTCTGTTCATCTATTGTTCTGGGGACTTCCGGGGTTGAATGTTGTATAAATGGTTTGTAATTTTGGTGTGCTCCTGGGAGGTAGTTGTCACAGCATCTGTCTATTCCGCCATCTTACCTGAAGTCCCTGGGCATTGTTTTCTGATCCATTCAGCTACCCTATGTCTTTTAATTGGAGCATTTAATCCATTTATATTTAAAGTAATTATTGATAGATAGTTATTTCCAATTTATTACTCGTATTTATGTTATCTCCCCATGCCCCTTTTCCATAAAGAATTCCCTTTAACATTTTTGTAATAGTGGCTTGGTGGTGATGAATTCCTTCAGCTTTTTCTTATCTGGGAAGGCCTTAATCTCTTCTTCAATTTTAAATGATAGCCTTGCTGGGTAGAGTAATTAGTGTAATCTTGGTTGTAGGTCATTGCTTTTCATAACTTTGAATTATTTGTGCCAATCCCTTCTGACCTGCAAATTTTCTGTTGAGAAATTAGCTGACAATCTTATGAGAGCTCCCTTGTAAGTAACTGATTGTCTTTCTCTTGCTGCTTTTAGGGATCTCTATTTTTAACCTTTGCAGTTTTAATTATGATGGGCCTTGGTGTGGGCCTCTTTGCGTTCATCTTGTTTGGGATTCTCTGCACTTCTTGGACGTGTATACCTATTTTCTTTGATAGTTTAGGGAAGTTTCCCATAAGTATTTCTTCAAATAGGTTCTCGACCCCTTGCTCTCTCTCTTCTCTTTCTGGTACTCCTATGATGATGATGTGAACATTGTTACATTTGATCTTGTCCCAGAAGTCTATTAAACTCTCCTCATTTTAAAAAATTCTTTTTTCTTTTTTTTGTTCTGATTGCATATTTTCTGCTACGTTTTCTCTAAAATCACTGATTCAGTCTTCTGCTTCATCTAATCTGTTGTTGATTCCTCTAATGTATTCCGCATTTCAGTTATTGTATTCCTTACTTGTGACTTGTTTTATTTATTGTTTCTGTGTCATTTTTTATGCTTACTATTTCTTTGTTGAAGTTCTCACTAAGCCCCTTGAGCATCCTTATAACCAGTGTTTTTAATTCTGTCTCTAGTAGTTTGCTCGCCTCCGTTTCATTTAGTTCTTTTTCTGGACTTTTCTCCTATTCTTTCATTTGGCATATGTTTCTTTGTTTCTTCATTTTGGCAGCCTCTTTGTGTTTGTTTTTATGTATTAGGTAGATCTCGTATGTTTCTCAGTCTTTGCCAAATGGCCTTATGTAGTAGGTGTCCTATTGGCTCACTGGCATGGGTACCCTGATCACCTCTGCTATGTGCTTCAGGAGTTTCCTTTTGTTGGCTGCCCTCCTGTTGTAGATGAGCCTTGATTGCTGTTGTCAGGTTAGTGGGTAAAACTGACTCTCAGGGTAACTGGCTGAGAGGATTGACCATGCCCACGATTTGTGAGCTGCTGTGTGTGGGCTGACTCCACGGAGGTGCATTCAGCCCAGTGGGCTTGTGTGTATGTTGAGACCACCCTTTGGTGTGCAGCTTGTGGAATTCATTGGGTAGTGGTCTGTTATGGTCTGAAGCTGGCCTCCAAATGTATTGATTCTGGGGTCCCTTGGGAGGGACTCCTGTGCAGGCCAATGTCAGCCACTTCCTGTGACCAGCCTGGAGCTATCTGGTAGGATCTACAAAGCTATCAGCAGTTGGTCGCTGCCTGGGCTGGACCTGGAGTGTTGTGGGAGGGGCTACACTGAGAACCAAGGCTGGCTTCCAGCAGTACTGGGCCTGGGACAGCTTAGCAGAAGGTCCAGGGCACCCTGAGGCCTGACACCACCTGCCAGCTTCCTGTAAGGCTCAGCTGCTGAAAGAGCCTCAGTTGGTATGCAAATTGGTTGAGTCAGGGTCCCAGGTAGTCACCAGCATGGGACAAATGTTCACCAGGTTAATACAGATTCAGGTTTGGCATCAGTTCTGAACCTGTAACCCCTCACAAAAGTCTTAGAGCACACAAAAGTCATCTGTCGCTCACCTCAGGTCCACAGACCCCTGAGAGTTGTTCTAGAAAGACAGCAGCATGGGTTGGGGTTGGTTAACTGCCACCAAAAGTGCCTCTGGAGGTGTGGGAGCCAAGGCCCGCTGTTTTCTGCCGAAAGAGCCTCCTTCTGTGTACAGAGTGGGGCTGGTTGCTGTTGCCAAAAGTGCCTCAGGAGGTGAGTAAGTTGGGTGGGGCAGTGTCCCAGGGAGTCACCAAGGCAGAGCAAGTGTTCATCAAGTTAATGTAGATTTAGTTATGGCACTAGTACTGAGCCTGGGCCACTCTGCAAAATGCCCAGTGCACACCAAGGCCCACTGCCACCTGCCTCAGCCTGTAGACAGACAAGAAAGACTACCACATGGGTTGGAGCTAGTTGACTGCCACTGAAATTGCCTCCAGCAATAAGGGGGTGGGGCTGGTTGCAGGGCTTCCCAGTATGTCCCCAGGGAGTCACCAGCATAAAGCAAGCGGAGTTCACCAGACCAATGCAGTTTCAGATATGGCCATTTTAGGGGATGGCTCAACACAGGAAAGATGGTGCCTGCCTATTGGCTGCACGGGAGAAGGACTCAACACAGGGATAATATGGCTGCTCCTCCAGTCCTTACCCTGAAGTCACTCAACTCAGTTTTTCCCTGTATGCCTCTGTTGCCTCTTGAGTTGCCGCCCCTCTGCCAAAGCCCAGGGTGAGTACCTGTGAGCAAGTTAGTCTGTACACAGCCCTTTAAGAGGACATCTAGTGTCCAGCAGCCTTCTGTCTCACTCAGCCACAACCTCTGCTGATTTTCACAGCCAGATGTTCTGGGTGCTCCTTTTTCTGGCACTGGAACCCTGGGCTGGGAGCCCCATGTGGAACTGGGACTCCTCACTCCACCACTGAGATATCCCTTTCTGATGCTCAACCACCACAGCTGGTGTGGGTCCAGCCTGTCTCATGTCCCCATCCCTCATACCAGTTTTGTTGTGGCCTCTTCCTTATATCCTTAGTTATAGGAGTTCTGTTCAGCTAGTCTTCAGATGGTTCTCCAGGTTGATAGTTATAATTTTGTTGTAATTTTAATATGGTCATGGGATGAAGCCAGCACAGCATTTACTACCCTACCATCTTACCCCTGAAAATTCTCAACAACCTCTTTGTATGCTTCGTGGCTCAGTTAGAAAGATTGATCATTGTCATGGCCAAAGGTATGCTCTTCACCAATGTGTATTAGAGCTAGCTTTTATTGGTCTTTAGAGCTGATTGAAAATTTCTTCCCAATTCTGCATTCAATGATGTCATGTTTAGAGTATTGACACCACAAAAATCTGCAAACACCACAAATTAGCCTCCTACCGAGAGCCTGTGGTTAAAATTTACCAGCACACCACACTTCCACTTACCCATCTTGCTGTGCTAACCACTGATATTTCCCTGTGTAAAACCCAATGACCAATGCCTGTCCCCCTGGAGGCTTACAGCTGTTTCAATCAGGGAAACTGCAAGTTTATCAAGAGTTGATTGCTCTTGTCCCAAACCTGTTCATGCAACACATATTTGTTATAGCAATTACAGACCTAGGTAAATATTGCAGTACTGATGGAATGTGAATATGAAAGTAATAGAGTTGTCATTTCCATGGAAATTAAGTTGAATGCTTGGGAAAGACTTAATAAAGGCAAATTGCTTAAAAAACTGCTGTCAAATTGAGTGTAGGCAAAGCAACTGTAAAACTTTGGGAAAGATTATATAAATCGGGAAGGATTCTGGGTCTTAGTTGCTTTGAAGTGCCTTTAAGTTCTTGTTCCACTTCATTATATAAAACAGAAGATTCAAAAATCAGGCGGAATGCTAAGTAGGGAGCATGTACCTAAATGAGGGATGCATATTTGTATCTTCTTAAGTTAAAATATGATATTGCAGGTGTGTTTATATCACTATTTTATGATTTCTTATTTTAACCTATTTTTCACTGATGATAAGCCATTAGTCCCAATCTTGCTGGCTAAGCAGCTTTTGTTGTGACCTGTACTACTCAAAATCTCAGCCACATGATGGCTTTATTTTATGCAAAGATTAGCCATATGATCTTAGCTCTGCAATTTCGAGGATTTCTACTTGTCAAGCAAATGGTTTTACCTTGTTAGCCTTGTTACCTTGTTAGTTCACTGCTTCTTTACTTGCAGCCAGTTCACTTTACCCTACCCCCTTTGCTCCTCCCGCCATGCCTCTGCTCCTGCAGCTTCCTTCTGCATAGCGCTTCCCCTTCCTCATTGCAGGATGACATGCTCCCCATTCTCCCCAAACCCAGTAATATTATCACTTTCTTCACGAAAATTGTCCTGATCCCCTGGCTAGAAGTAATCTCACCATCTCAGATAATTTTATCCGCGTCTCGCTAATGATATGGATTACTTCTAATGAAAAATTAGTTATTCAACCCATGAAATTCAGAATCTGGAGGGAACTTTAGAGATCCTGGCATCCATCATCCTTATTTTATATTTGAGAAAACAGGACCAGAGTCCTGACATGATTGCCTCCGAGTGGCCCAGGCGGTATGTGAATGCCACCTTCCACCTGGAGGGGGCGCTCTGCACTCACCTTCACTCACTGTGCTTTGCACGTAGAAGTTGTTCTCACATATTTTTTCTTTAAGATCAGATTTATTTAACTAAAACTTAGAGGTTTCCTTTATTAAATATGTGGAAATAACTACCTATTCATTGCAGAGGATTTGAAAACTACAAAGTGATATGAAGAAAAAAATAAAAACTATCATTTGTCTTGCTTTTCAGAGATAACGATTTCTAACATTTAGGATCATTTCCTTCAGATTGGGTTGAAAGAACTAAAAATCAAACAAGCCAGTATTATACTTGAAAAAAATGCTTGAAGGAGGAAGTCGTTTTTGATTGAAAAGAAGTGAAGCACTCTAAATGGTATCTCTGATTTCTATCCAACCACCCATCTACTGAAGAAATAAGAATCTTGAGGGAGACAGATTTTGTGTTCAACCTGAGGGGTTCAGAGATTAATTACATATTGCAGGTGCCTGCCCTTGAACATTTCAGAATCTAGTGGAGGAAACCAGACATATAAACAGATAATCACAATGCAGGCTGACAACGGAGAGATAAGCAATTTAAGGCAGTTTGTAATTACATACAACATTATGTGACATGGATTTTATGGCCCTTAATAGTGGTTGTGGTGGTTTATAATTTTAGTTATCAAACTAAAAGCCACATAACAATGACCAGAGAAACTTTCTTTAAAGGTGATTGTTCATAAAGAGGGAATAATTGGAATTTCACAAACCAGTAATTACAAAAGTAGGTAAGGTTACCATGGTGTATTTTATAAGTATAATCAAAAAAATTACAGGGTTACTTTAAAAATGTTCCATTAATTAACTCCATTAAAGGTTACTGTCTGTGATTAGAGATAGATCAACTAAAAATCACACCTAATGAGAAGTTTAAGGATTTGAAATTGGTAAGTCAGGCATACTCTGGAACCAAGTGCTCCTTGTCTCTGTTGGTATTTTATCATATGACTCAATAATGATAGTTGGTTTTGTCATTATTGTAACAATCATATGCAATGGCATCTTGTTATTAACAATAATATTTTGCATTACTGAACTACTTTAAAATATTCATAGGACTTTGGCAATCACTCCATTAGTCTTGTTTTTGTTTTAACCTGTCAACTTAGATTTTCTGAACTTGATGCCTTTCAGCATGTGGAATATTTGGAGCACTGTCAGAGAGGCTGTCAACATGATTGAAGTGAATGGGGGCAAGTACAGTGAGAAAAACCATTGGATGTTGGAGCGTGGTTTCCCAGGACAGTGCAGAGTATCAAATGCCTCCTGGCCTTCCGGGGATGATAAGAGAGTAGTTGATCTTGATGCGTATTCCTGAGGTGCCAGGAGTGTGTTTCAGTTTCAGCAGAGGTGGCCTGGAGTAGCTCCTGCTTCATACTTGGAAGTCCTTTTTTGGGAGAACAGAAGTGGGTTGTTCTTGGGGGAAATGTAGTTCTTCCCAGGAAGATGGCTGGCCAGTGAACTGTATTGCCTGGACCTTGATGTGGGCAAGTCGCTTCCCCATTCTTGGACTCAATTTCTTCTATGAAATGGCAGGCTTGCATTAGATGATGAAAGTTGGCTCTTTTCAGCCACCTTGGACTTGGACATGTCTTGGAAGGGATGCTCTGGGGCACTGTGCAAATGTTGCCAACCGGTCATTAGGAGTGACCGCCATTCACTGTGTCACCCTGTTGTCCACCCAAATCCATTCCTCTGACCCTCCTTCCAGGCCCTAGAGCTGCCTTTCCATAACACTCTATGGCTCATACCAGTAAGGGCCTCAGGCCGTTTGCAGAAACATGGCTATCTTCCCCAAACCCTGACTCATTTTACTCTTCCCTAACATGCAGGAAGAGAACACTTTTCCTCCATCCTTGAGGGCAGTTTGAGATTATGTGACTGAGTTCCAGCCCAATAGAATTTAGGAGAAAATCAAGCATGCCTTCCTGGATCTGACTTGCAAAAGCCTGTGCAACCTTCTAGTCCTCTGTTCCTGCTATGAAAAACCTGGAGCCATATACTGATCTGGTACTTTCTATCCAAAGGTAAATTGGGGGAAACCCAAGATGTTCTACAATAAAACAGGACAAGTCTTAGTTTTCTCCAAGTTCCAGGTACTGCCCTTAATCCAGCATATGGAAGAAAGATCTTCTGGAATGGACTGAGTGGGAATGGTGTTACTTATAAGTTATCCACAAAAACAGTTTGGTGTTTCTTCAATAAGTTAAGTATTAAATTGCTATATGACCCAGCAATCCTGCTCCTAGGTATATACCTAAAAGAACTGAAGATAGGCATTCAAACAAAAACCTGTACATGAATGTTCATAGTGGTAGTATTCACAATAACCAAAAATAGAAACAACACAAATGTCCATCAATAAATGAATGGATAAACAAAGGTGGTGTGTCCATACAATAGAATATTATTCACCCCTAAAAAGGAATGAAGTACAGCATGGTTGAACATTGAAAATATTAGATAGGTGAAAGAAGCCAGTTGCACAGGACCACATAGTGTATAATTCCATTAATATAAAATATTGATCCATAGAGACAGAAAGCAGATGAGTGGTTGCCATGGGCTGGGGGTAGGGGGTAATGAGAAATGACTGCTTAAGGGACACAAGGTTTCCATTTGAAGTGATGAAAAAGTTCTGGAACTAGATAGTGATGATGGTTACACAATGCTGCAGATGTACCTGGTGGTACTGAATTGTACATTTTAAAAACGATTAAAATTGTAAAAATTATTGTATGTGTATTTTACCACAATAAAGAAAAAAAGGGAAAGAAAGCTATCCACATGCATTTTGAGCCAATGAGAGGATGGGGGGAAAGCAACCCTAAAGAGCAAAATTATAGCTAGAAGGCAAGTCAAGGTACAAAGAGTGCATGTGGCTTGAAGGTCAAAATGAGAGGAATAGTAGCCAAACAGTGAGAGAATGAGAAAGGTTGAGGCATGGAGCAGGTCGGAATGGGGGTGGCGCATACTGGGCCTGATGTAGAATGATCCCTTTAGTGGGGAGGTGGGAGAGCAGCTTCTTTTGCTCAGGTAGCTGGAGGGTGCGGGGAGACTCTGAAAGTATTGAAGTGCTTTGCCCACCATGATTTAAGTGCATTTGAGGTCATGGCTGCTGAATCTACCAGGGACAGAGAGTTAGCAAAGTGTGCTTTTGGTAATCTCTCTAGAATACTTGGAAAGATTCTTTGGAGGAGATTTTGTTGGCATCTGTGCCCTGTTGCATCCTCTTCTGCCTAACCTGGCACACCCTTCCATCACTGTCCTGCCTCCTATATCTCTCACCACCTAACCAATGCCCTCTTAACTAAACTCAGTTTGTCTGGGAGATGCACAGAAGAGGCAGCATCTAAGCTGGGTCTTGTGGGATGAATATGATTTCACTTAGTGGAGAGGAGAAAGGACCTTTCAAGCAGAGGGAAGTGAAGAATTAGAAGTGCATGGGTTGTCTGGGGACAGTGAGTAGCTAAGTGTGGCTGGAGCAAAGGAAGTGGATAGCAGTAGATCCAGCTGTAACCCAGCGATGGGACATGTAGTGAAAAAGCTTGCTTTGTCATGTTCGTGTGACAGTGGTGTCCATTCCTGTCTTCCAGCTCAGTGTTTACCAGCATGTTCTAGAATATCCCAACAGTGCAGAGTTTAAGGCCTAGCAACCATGGAAATTTCAAGGTGCAACCATGGAAATTGATGCACAGAGCCTCTGCAGTGCACAACTGGCTGAAATGTTGGCCAGGGAGTTTATGGAGCAGCACTTCCTTCTAAAGGAATCCTGATGGAAGCATGGGCACGAACCCCCACAAGCCCTGTCTGTGAGCATGGTATGGGGTTGGATCTTCCTGTCTGACATCTTTCTGGGGATTAGAAGGATGCTACTTATCATACTATTTTCTTCTCTAAATTTAGGTCCCAGCTCTTCTTAGGCCATTGACAGAAGATACAGTGCAGGATCTGCCACCTTAACAAATCCTGGCCCCATCTCCTCCCCCTGCCAACCACTTTTCTTTCTCAGAGTCTTTTGAACATAAAAAGGCTCATCTCAGCTTTTTATCAAACAAAAGAGTTTGATTGCCTCTACTGGGCCACTTAGACCTTCAAAATGTAAGTTTATTTGCACTCACTGTCTTTGGAGGAAAGAGCACACCCAGAGAGCAGCTTCTGATTTTTGATTTTTTTTTTAAAGATTTTATTGGGGAATTGGGGGAGGGGAACAGAATTGGGGAACCGGGGAAGGGGAACAGACAAGTTGCTGTCCTTTAGTTCTTCAGTCTAGTTGTGGAAGACATTGCTTCACTGGCCTACTTTTGTATCATCATTGTGCTCTTCCCGGGTGAGGCAGATTGGTTGCTGGCCTCTGGACGGCTGCTCATGGTAGCTCTTGGCAGCTCACACCGGCTGCTGGCCCCTCAGGCTGGCTGCCGGCCACTCACTGTAGCTTATGGCAGCTCACTGCAGCAGAGGCTGCAGCTACACTGTTGTTGGCAACTCACAGCAGCCCAGCTCCAGGTGGAGCTGTTGTTCACTATCTTAGCTGTAGAGGGCAGTGTCACTGGCCCTCATATGTGGGACCTGAACTGGGGCCCTGCTGCTGAGAGCTGGCGTCCCAAGCCAGCTCTTAACCAATGTGCCACTTGGCTGGCCTGGATTTTTTATTTTTAAATCCAAAGCTGTTTCTTCCCTCATTATTGGACAATCATATTTGACTCTCCAATTGTCCCCAAGGGGGCCCAGTTTTGATCCACAAGATGCTTTGCTTTTTCTGCTCATTGGGTTCATCCCAGAGGCAACTCACAGGGTTCTCTGCTACCCACTTCCCCTTACTGAAGTAGAGCTAAAAGCTCAGTTTCAACTGTCAACAGGAATTCTGCTGTGCAAAGGAGCTTAGTGTCTATCTTATAACAAATGGGAAGCCATTGAAGACTAGAAGAGAGGAGTGCCATGACTAGAATTGTATTATAATAGAATTGTAATATTATAGAAGGAATTCAATGGTCACTTAGAGCAAGGGTAACGATTGGCAAACATTTTCAATAAAAGGCCAGATTGTAAGTATTTTTGGTGGTCTGGAATAATCTTTTGGCTCCAGATGATCCTTTGCTCAATGAAAACGGTCAATACATAGATTTCTATATATAGCAAAAACCTTCTTTGGGAATGGAGATGCTTGAAACAGTGTGGCTTCCTGGACCTAAATTGCTCTGTTTGATCTGAAAAGGTTTGTCTGTACCATAGGCAGAGGGGTAATGCTCTAGATGTTGTCCTTTAGAGAACTGTTGCATTTGTAAGTAAGATTTAAGTCACATTTATGCTCAGATAAAATTTCTTACTCTTAAGAAGACATGGTGGAGCCGTGCATGACTCTATACCTTTTATTTTGAGACTTAAACCTCTGATGTAGTTTGATTTGATAGTATGGGTTGGCTTGGGACTTTCTGAAAGCTTTTTCTTTCTTTTCTTTGCGGCCCTCCTGCCAAATCTTAATAATTCTGTTTGCTATGACTTTACTATGAACACCCACCAGTTCAATGGTTCTGTTTACATCTGGCAACTGAGTGCTTGTCTGTCCTGGTGATTTAGGAGAGATTTTTGCATCTGTATGGGATCCTCTCCAGACCCTGAGGCTGACCTGCCTCTGGGAAGTGCTTTTTCCTAGAGCTGCAGGCCAGATTCTCTTTCTTTTGTTCTGCCCCTCCTTGCATGTCCATAAAACTTTTTGGTGGTGTTAAGAGTGGGAAGGCAGTCTTTGTAGCAGGGAGGCCACTGTCTTCCTTTAATGCTGGTATTTTGGAATAAACCGGCTTTTTTTCCCCACCAACCTGGCCTCTCAAGTTTTGGCTTTCCTGCGGCAAGCAGCTGGACCTTTTGCATGGTAACAATGGCAGGTTTTAGTTGCGTGTTTAGGGTGGAGGGGGTTGGGGGAAACTCAATCTGTGGGATGATAGAGGCTCTCTCCAGAGGCTGAAGCCAGTTTTCAGGAGGACTGTGTGAGACCCTGGATGAGCAGTGCTGTTTCAGGACCCAGGTGACAAAGTGAGGCTCATGGTTGTTGGTGCATCCCTTCTTCTGGATCTTAGTCTTTGGGAGGACCAGCCCTGGCACCATGGGGCCCTCTTGAGGATGACTTTCTCAGAAGAGCCAGAAGAGAGGAGGGCTGATGCAGACATTCAGCACAGGAACAGGAACAGACCCCCTCTAGGTATCATGCATCACACCCTGGTTTCTCAAAAACACTCAGGTAGCACACACATGAGGGGCCCCTATTACCTGCATGGGCAGATAGGGCTTCACATCATTATTATTTGGGCAGTAATGGAAATTTGCCCTCAATTTGCATTCACAGATTTTTTTTTTTTTTTTTTGAGGGTAGTGTCACTGGCCCTCATATGTGGGACCGAACCAGGGCCGCTGGCTTCCCAAGCCAGCGCTTAAACCGCTGCACCACTTGGCCGGCCCTGCATTCACAGATTTTTTGAGATCTAAATATACCCATGGACGTAGAAGAAATCACCCAGAATAGGACACATTCCATATTACAAATGTTAAATATACATGAAGATAAGAAACTGGACCTATATTGACACATCAGAAAGAATTGCCTGCCCCTGATAATTCAAAGGAAATACAGAGGAGGGAGAAGTGCCTCCCTTGGTGGTGGTGGGACACTTTCCAGGCTCCTGTTCTTCCTCCCTCCAGCAGAGTCAACAGGTTTCCACTGCATCATAAAAGCTGAGATGTTGGCTCAGAGGTCTTCTTAATTTGATTACATAATTACCAGGAAAGACAGGTCAGTGCTTTATGGTCATCTGCCTTGTGGGCATCCTTTTAATTACTAAGTAGTGCCAGGTCATAATGGAAAATGGGCATGATGCCATGTGTCTGAGAGATCTGCAAAGATTAGGCTATCTGAACTGGCTTCCTGATTGATTTTTTTTTTTTTTTTGGTAATGTTGTCACACTATTCTTCCAGGCCCTCACACTCCTCTTGATTTACCTAGTTTGAAAATGAATGAACCTCAGAGAACACCTGGTTCCGATTTATGGTTCAGTCCAAGCCTTTGACTTTAGCTCTTCCTCCAAGAGCTTTCAGAGTGAGCGGGGCTGTGGGGCTCAGCAACTCCAGTGAGGGTGCTGGGCAGTGCCATCTTCCACACCAGAAGGCTGGCAGGCTTCCCTCCCATGGCTGCATCTAGGCTCCCTTGATTCCTCCCAACTTCCTGCTTGTGGTTCCTGCTGCTGTCAGCAAAAAGGAAGAGGAACGTACTCTGGAATGAGGGAGCTCTGATCTTCAGTCCTGGGGGCTCCAGGGCTGCAGGCCCCATGAGAACTTCCAGACCTACTCAGAAGGCCCTTCGTAGGGCACATGGTGTCGTGAGTAGGACATGACTATCAAAATAACAATCTCACACACGTTTGTGTCTTTCCATAATATCAGGCTTTGTTAGGATAAAGCCGTGGATCTAGTCCTACTGAATCAGTTTATCACAGGCATTAACCGAGGCTCTGGCCAGAGGCTGGTCTCCAATAGTTGAGGCAGAGCAGTTTCACACAAGAGGGTCACACAAGAGGTTTGCAAGTGATAGGGTGAGGCAAGGCGAACAGTCTTAAGAAAGAAGGATGAGAGAGAGTCTTGTGCCCAGCAAGAATCCCTTCAGTGCTGGGGCGCATAGCGTCGGGCATTAGGCCAGGTTGGTAAGAAGGTCAGGAGGCGAGGCTTCAAGCGCTCCATCTGGGACCAGTGCAGGTGTGGCTGTCACCTCGTCAGCTTAGGTCTGAACGAGGAGCTGTCAGAGAGCTCTGATCTTATGCTCAAGACTAGGTGCGGTGCCCCATCTGCAGTCCCATAAAGCTGCCCAGACGGTCACACTCCACCCTGTGACTGGTGTTATCTGGTTAGGGTGTTCGCTGGGTACACCTTTCACGTGATGCTCTGGCATGACTGTCACTTTGTGACTGACTTAACTATCAGAATTGTTAGAGTCTGTTTGTGCTCATAATTAATGCGCTACATACATGGCATTCACAGTATCTGCAGAGAAGAGGAGAGCAGGTGCCATTCTCAGCACTTAGCCAGCCCCTTTACTGCTGCATGCATGACTTGGTGTATGGTTGCTTTGATTGTAACCCACTAGGATACTCCAGTCAAGTATTAATTACTGGGTCCAGACTGGAGCTTGGTGCTCTGAGTTGTGAAAGAAGGAGCCTGCTGCTGTTGCTTTGGTTCTGAATTCATTTGCTCTCTCAGAGGCCATGGGAATAGTCCCCTGACATCTCTCTATTTCAGTCTTGTCCCCTCCAGGCCACACTTGTCACTGCCATCTGCAGAGCTGCTGAGCTCCCTGACTCTAGAGGCCCTGTTCACATTATATGCGGTGGAGTTCTGGGGGTACCACTAACCTAGGATATGATGTGAAAGGTGTTCTCTGGAGTCATGCAATGCAGTGGATACTGGCTGACTGACTAATATTTAAGCCCGTACAAGGGTTCCCCAATGTTTGCAAGGCTCAATCTCGGATCCTTAGCTTGTGACATGAAGCCTCCCAGTTCTGGCTCTTGCCTGCCTCTCCATCATCTCCCATCCTCTCAGCTCCCTCAAGCACTATCCTTCACCCATCCCCAATATTTTGCAACTTCCAGATACCAATGCACCAGAATTTCCTTTCCTGCTCTGTGCATTTGCCACCTTCCACCTGCCCCTCAAGACTCAGTATTATCTCCTTTTCTTTCTATGTCTTCTCCCTGAGCCCTGTGCCCATACCATCCTCTAAAACTTACATTCAAAGCTTCACTGCAGCCACATGCTTACAACCTGATTTTATTAGACTATGTCTTATTTATTGTTGTATTCTCTGGGCCTAGAACAATCTGTGACCCAGAGTCAGCACACAATGAATATCCAAGGAGAAAACAAATGAAGTATACAACAGCCAGAGGCCTCCAGGACCTCAAAGTTCACCTGGGGAAACATCAAGAACCTGGGGAGACATCACATACCTGGAAAGTCAGCATGCTCCTGAAGAGACATCACACACCTGGAGAGACATCACACACTTTGAAAGACATCACATACCTGGAGAAACATCATACACCTGAAGAGACAGCAAACGCCTGGAGAGACAGCACACACCTGAGGAGACATCATGCACCTGGGAGACTTTGTTATCGGATGATTACATGCTCTGCTGTGAGCTGCAGGCACTATGGTTGCTCAGAGAGAAGAGTGTAGACAGGAGTATTTGGGGATTATTTCCTGTGATTCTAGAGCTTAAAGTAACCTCATGGATCACTTAGCACTATTGCCCCATCCATGGATGAAGAACCTGAGGTCCAGAGAGAGAGAGACCTGCCTGAGGTCACTTTGAGAGTTGCCTGCAAAGCAAGAAATACCATTTTAGACCCCTTATTTCACAGTCCAGGGTTCATAAATAAAAACTCATTAAGTAGGAACTAGCAGGCATTTTTATGTTTTTCTGTAAATAATTTAGGAGGAGGGGTATAAAACAAAACAGAATTTTGTTACTAAATATTGATGCTGTAGCTGCTACTTAGAGAAGATTGCATATGATGTTTTCAATTAGATTCTCTTTATCTGCCTTTAGAAGCTGGTGTTGTGTTTTTTTTTTTTTGTTTTTTTTTTGTTTTTAGGACAGGATTGTAGTGTGGTATTAACACTGGCAGCTCCAGTATTCATATTGTGCTTCTGAAAGCATCAGGGGGAAATACTGACCCATCACCATAATCCTCACCGTGTGTGTTGTGCTGGTTTCCGAGGAGAGCAGCTGGATTGCTGCCCTGGTATTCCAGCAGAAGACCCCTCATGTGCCTCTAAGGTGGGTGTCCAATCCACTCATGCTTCCTGGGCCTATGTGCCATGGGAACATGGCAGAATGGGTTGGAGGGTGGAAGGTAGAGTTGAGCTCTGACGTGGGGAAAGGGTGGGCTTCAGCTGGAGAGGCCAGCCACGGCTGTCTATGAAAAGGAATTCTAGTGAGTGGGGCATTTTGGACTCGTCAGTCTGCCAAGAAAAGCAACATCTCATGTATCAAATGCTTGCTGTGTGATTGGCACCATGCTCAAGGCTCAGCAGGCCTTATCTTAATTCTCACAACAATCCTGCAAGTGAAGTGTTGTTATTCCCTGGTATAGGCAGAGTTCTAAGATGGCCCCCAAGATCCATCTCCCTGGGTCCACACCCTGCATAACCCCAAGACTGAATGTGATGGATTTCATGGTTAAATATGTGTAATCTGACACACTAAACTTTAAGAAACGGAGGTTATCACAGTGGGGCTGACCTAATTCCAGGACAACATAAAAACAACAAAAGTCTGGGTCTGGAGGTCACAGACAGAGGAATGCAGAAATACAGAGAGAGAAAGGGAACCAGGGTGAGGAAATTTCCCTGCTGGCTTTGAGAACCGAAGGGGCAAGAATCTGGGTGCCTCCTCTAGTACCCAAAAGTGACCCCTGTTTGGGAGCTATGGGGAAGATGGGGGTCTCAGTCTTAAAGTGACAAGGAATGAATTTGCCAAAACAAAATGAATGCATGGGAAAGTGGACCCTGAGCTCGTATGAGATTGCAGTGCCGAACCCTTGGTTTCGGCTTTGTGAAACTCTGAGCAAAGAGGCCAGCCACGCTGGGCCTGGACACCTGACTGACAGAACGGTGAGCCAATCAGTGGATGTTGTCTTAGCCATGAAGTGTGTGGTAACTCATTATACAGCAATAGATGAAGAACTGAGGCTGGGAAGATTCTACTGCTCAGGCTTACAAAGATGGGAGGTGACAGAGCTGGCATTTCATGAACCTAGGACAACTGACTTCTAGGTAGATGTTCTTGAACACGACCAGTGATTCTCAGCCCAGCACCTGGGCAGCTTGTTCAAATGAGATGTGGGTACACCCTGTGGGTGGAGCAGCTGGCAGCCTTCCTTCTTGTGGTTTATGAACTAGGGTCTTAGCTCCTGAAACTAATGGTGGTGAGTGCAGTGGGTGGAGCCCCCTCTCCTACACGGCAAGGCCTCCATGTGCAGTCCAACACTGCAGAGGAGATCGGGCTGGCGGGAACAGCCCAACAGAGAATAGTGTCTGCACAGAGAGGGTGTTCCTCCAGCAGCCAGGAAAGGGGGCCCTTGTGCAGCTGGGCATGAGAGCAGCGTTGAAGAAAAGACATATCCCTTGGCCAGGCCAGTGGTTCTCAAGATTGGCTGTGCATTAGAACAACCAGGAGAGTTTTAAAAATGCTGGTGACCAGAACACACCTTAGACCAAGTCACTCCAAATCTCTGGGAGTGGTGCCAGGGCAGCAACCCAGTTTTAATGTTGTAGGTGAGTCCAATATGCAGCCAAGGTTAAGAATGACCCACAAGGTCAGCTGGGGCAGGGGGAGAGGCCAGAAAGTCATAGAGAAGCATGGGCGTTCTAGCAGCTACAGTGCAGGCCTGGTTCTTTAGGACTGGCGTGGGTTCCATTCTGATCTGGTTCTGGACGCTCAGTTAGTTTTATCACAATTTCTGAAACCTTCAATGATTATGCTGTCTTTATCACTCCAAGTGAATTGTGCTTAAAATTCTGTGTGGTGAGAGCAGTGACTCCAAATGCTCCGCTGGGGCTGCCAGCGTGGGGCTGTCACGACCTGCATCCCAGGATGGTTCAGGGACTAAGAGAGCTGGGTTCTTACACTCAAGCACATCACAGTCACCTGGAACCCTTGTTAAAGCAGATTCCTGGCCCACCTCTAAGGTGTCTGGGTCGGGCCAAGTGTTTGCATTTCTGGTAAGTTCCAGAGTGACACTGCTGCTGGTTTGGAGAACACACTTTGGAGCTCTAGGACCTGGGTTTGAAACCAGTCACTTTCCAGCGTGAAGCCATGGAGAAGTCTCTTAACCTCCGTGTGCCTCCATTTTATCTTCCGCTGCCTGGGTGTGTCCAGCACTTGTGCAGAGTGTGTTGTGTGATTACACAAGATGGCGCTGCAGGGCACTTAACAGAGTGCCTGGCACAAATAAACTCTCAATAAATGTTAACTACTACTATAGTCAGGCTTCTCCTGGTGGCAAGTTTCTTATAGACTTTCTCATAATAGTTTGAGGGAAAAGAAAGAAAGAAATAAATATATTGTCTTTCTTAACTGGCCTGGAACTGTATCTGCTTAGGATACAGCCAGACTCCGGCTCCAGCAGCATCAGGCATCTCTCTCTCCTCTCCATCTTCCTGCTTCCTCCAGGTGATCTTTATTTTCAGGTAGGGTTTCCTTGCTTGGTGACAAAAGTGCCTTGGCAGTTCCAGGCTGCTATCATCCTTACAGCTGTGGCCCAGGACTTTCTCACATACATTGCTCTTGTGCTGGCCATATCCACTCTGCATTTGTGATGCCTGGTTTGGGACTTGGATGTGTGAGTCTATGTCATCATCGTATGATTTATTTCTATTTCTAGTCTCTTCAAGCTTTTCTAGTTCCAGCCTATTGATGTCATTCTGGGTCCTTCCTCAGGGCATCCACAAATGGAGATGCAACTTTTGCTGAGGCAAACAGGAAATGCTTATAAGCTTAATGGCCAGTCACAGGAAAACTTCTTGCTCAACTCATTAACAATAAAATTTTGAGGCTGGAAATATCCGTTGTCCAATGAACTTTCTCCAATCCACTTTGCTACAACATTTCTCCAATTAGCCAGTCTGATCATGTAGTTGACAGGGAAATGCAGAAAATCTGGCATGATTTGTCTTTAAGCTCCTGTTTGTTCCTAACGGATGCAGGTGTAAATCGAGACGATTTTGGGCAAACTGGGATGAATGATGAGCCAACGATAGGGCTCTTGATGTTGGATGCATCCTTCCTTCCCAAGATATCTCTTAAGAGAGGAGTTTTTAGGAGGGAAAAAAACATGAAAAAGCAATGGTTAGGTAGCAAATTGAGAAGATGAAGAGGGGAGAAGTTAATTTTATGTGTCAACTTGACTGGGTTAAGGGATACCCACAGAGCTGGTAAACATTATTTCTGGGTGTGTCTGTGAGGGTGATCCTGGGAGAGATTAGTATTTGAATTGGTGAGTACAGAGGATCACCCTCCCCAATGTGTCATCCAATCTGTTGACGCCTGGATAGAAAAGAAGGGCAGAGGAAGGGTGAATTTTTTCTCGCTGGAACTGTGACATGTAGTCCCTCCCATTCTCAGACATCAGAGCTCCTTGTTCTCAGGCCTTCAGACTCGGACTAGGACTTATGTCACTAGCTCCCCTGGTTCTCAGGCCTTCAGGTTTGGACTGGGAGTACACCACAGTCTTTCCAGGGCCTCCAGCTTATAGAGGGCAGATCATAGGACTTCTAAGCTTTCATAATTATGTGAGACAATCCCTTATAACACATCTCTTTCTATATAACTCTTTATATCGTATCGGTTCTATTTCTCTAGAGAACATAGACTACTGCATTAATTTAGGAATACAGTCCACCCCACTGCACTGCCCAGCAGCCGCAGCATGCTAATGCAGGACGGGTGGGGTCAGGGCTGGGTGGGGCAGGAGCTTTGATGCGGTTGGTCACAGTATCTAGCAAATGGATTGAAAGAAGGGCCCAGAGCAGGGAAAGGGTAGGAGGGGAAAGAGGCGGCTGAGAAGGAGCCTGATTCTGCCACTTCTTACATTAAATTCCTTTTTTGCCTCCATTTCTTATCTAAGTAGTATTACTGGATGACACTCTGTAATGCTTTGTGTACAATAAAACTTCTGTTAACCCAGGGGTCTGCAAACTGCAGCTCATGAGCTGCAGGCTCTGAAGTAAAATTGAAAATGAAAATAACACTATCATAATTTCATTTATAAAATTTTTAAAGGATATTATTCACGTAATGGTGATTATGTATATATTTATAGCTTTTGAGTAATTTTTAAATTGTTGTGAGGGACAGGATTGGCTCTTGCAGGGGTCGGCAAACTTTTGAGACAGAAAGTACCCAAAGAGCTGCATGTGGCTCGCGAGCCTCGGTTTACCGACCCCCTACGTTAACCCACTGCTCAGGGCAATGGGAGTATTGTGGTTAATTGAATTATCTGATTAACCGAGAGTTAATTAACTAGAAATCTTTTGTAGTTCTAAGTTATGCTTCAAATATTCCAACATATCTGTATCCTCTTTCCTAAAAGGGTCAAGGAAGGAGTCAGGGAGAGGGGAACAAAACCAGTTTTCATGGAGGGTCTAAGGTATGTTTGGTACTTAATAAAAACACTATTATCTGCTTTAATCCTGGTAACTATTATATGAAATGTACATTACTATCCCATTTTATACCTAAAATTGAAAAGTATCTTAACATTACTGATGTTGCTTTACTAATTGAGAACATGGGTGAGTCTCAGAGGCATCTCTGGGATATCAATGCTAGAAGCAGGTTGAGTAGAGGGCTTTTGGAGTGTGTCAGGCCCTGGTCTTGGTCCCAACTAGCTGTGTGACCTTGACTAAACTGAAGAGTAGCGTATCAAGATAATCACATGTGTGCACCCTGAGTAAAGCAAACTGGATTCAAACTCTTACTCCACCTTTTCCTGGGTTGCATGATCTTTAGCCAACAACTTTCCCTCTTTGCATCTCAGCTTCTTCATCTGCACAATGTACCACCACCTGCCTTGCAGGGTTGTTGGGGACCAGAAATGGGTTCTGCATGAATGGTAGCTATGATTACTGGCACCAACAGGGCCCAAGGTCACAGTCATGGTAGGGGAGCAGAGATGGACTAAGATAAATGATCAAGTAAAGAGACCTCCATCTTAAAATGATCCAGTGTTCCTTTGTATTAAAACTGATGCTGATCTTATTTTCTTGTTCTTTCTTCTCAAAGTATGATGTGAAAAACCTGTTTCAGAGGGTGAATATTTGTTAATTTTGGTTTTATTATATGTGCACCTCCAACAGGAGAGAAGAATACACAGTGGGACCCACAGGCATTGTTACCACTAAATCAAGTATTAGGTTGGCTAAGTCACCAGCCTCTGCTTGCCATCGTAATTTTAGGGAATGAAAAGAACAGTTCTTTTTTTTTTTTTTTTTTTTTTTGCTCAGATTGCTAGATTTATATTGCTTTCACTTAGCAAGTGAATAATTGATAAGTTGGGGCATATTAACATTGAACAAAAGAGCCCAGTGGTATAAGGGTCTTGGGAAGGCTGCCTAAATCAATATACACTCATGAATTTTGAGAGCATAAGGTTGAGCTGAGAACGAACACAGATTCAGACCCCCATTAATATTTGAAACACTCTGCACATGAGAGGCTTGCTATAGCCCAAATTTTAACTGAAGGGGCTTCAGAGAAATGGCTTCTAAACAAATTTGAAAGCAAGAGATTTTTCCCTCCAAAGATTTCACGAGAAAAATCAATCATCATTGTTGTTTCTGCTGTCAGAAGACATCTATTAGAAATCTAATTAGAGTATTTTTTACCAATTAAACATACCAATGCAACACTTGTCTGACTCAATGTTTGTAACTGTTGGAAAAGCAAATGCATCGCCCTCTGCGATCAACCCAGATATAGTAAAATGTTCCAGCCACTCCTACAAGCTCCATCCTCCCCAAGCAGGAGCCAGCCTTAAAATTTGATTAATCTAAACATTTTGTAAGGTGTCAAAAGAGGTTTCTTGCCTGATGCCTCATGGTCACCCAAAGTCCCAGCCTGACTGAGGCCAAAATAACATCATCAGTCACAATTTGCTTTTGAAATGCCTCCTGCTAGGCCCCCAATTTGAGCTATCAAAGCTGGAAATTTTAAACCAAGTGGGAAAATGCTTTCAATTTTAATGATTCATTGAACTCAGCATCCTGCTGGAAAGTCATCTATAGTGTCTGATACCAGCATGCTGCTATGGCCATTGGAGATGTTTGAAGATCACGTGTCCACTGGTACTCTAATGACATAGTCAAGGAAATGATTCTCTGTGGGTAAAGGGCTCACCTTTTAGAAGTCATGAGACGGAATCTCACAATTGGAAAGGGAAAGAGTGGCCATTTCATCTAGCTCCCAGCCTCCTATGGAAAATAACAATTCCTCCAGTCAGACTCAGGCTCAGCTTGCATACCCCTGGTGCTGGTGGGCTCACCACCTTGTGAAGCAGCCCATTCTGTCCCAAGATACCTCAGGCTTTTGAAAAGAGGCTTCTTTATGTTCAGCTATATATAGCCTGCCTCCCTATAACTTAGGCCCAAGATGATCAGTCCTACGCCTCATGGGCGCAGATTTCGGAGTACTATTTGATGCACAATAGGATAGCCTATACTGCTCTTCTGCCACCAACTGGTTAATTTGGAGGATAATTCAGGGCATGTGCTCATTATTGGGTCTTAGAGACTAAAAGGAAAATTTGGCCCCTACATAGTACAGCTGGTATTTGTTCTTTTCCTTGGAATTCTCATGCTGTATATCTTAATTAATGTATTAGTGAACATTTTCAGTTGTGTGGTCCTAAGGAGAACTTCTTTTTGAAGACTTCCCTTCTGCCCATATATGTGGTCTGTTTTTTCTCCAATACCCTAACTAACAAGCAAGAAAAGGTCAAAGCTACAGCTCTTAGACTTGACAGAAAGGACTGAGATTCCTGACAGGAAGTCACATTTAAAGATAAAAAACACATGCCCCCCAAATCCTGAAAGGGTTTTTAACCAAGGCCAGGTATGTTAGCTACATAGTATGATTTGTCCCATCATGAGAGCAATCACCCTGGCTGGGGCCTCTCCAGTTCCCCTTTTAAGTAACCATCTGTGATTCTAACCTAGGGCAAAGCGAGACGTGGCCGTAGTAGAAAGAATGTAGCCTATGCAGTCAAGCAGATCAGAGGTTTACTCACAGCTCTGCCAATTTCTAGATGCGACAACCTGGGTAAATTGCTAAAGCCTTTTGAAGCCTAGTTTCCTGTACTGTACAATTGAGATAAAAATTCCTAGCTCACATGGTTGTTATTATTATAAGGATAAAGTGAGATAATGGAATCAAGTGACTTAGCATAGTGTTAAACTCTTACTATTGGTTAGCTCTTACTATGTAACAAAGTACCTCAAAAATCAGGAGCCAAAAAAAAGAAAAAACGGCATTCTGCTAGCTCGGGCCAGGCATGGCTGATCTCGGCTGGGCTGGCTCATGGGTCTGTGTTGAGCTGATGGATAGGCTGAGGGTTGGCTCTCTCGGATGGCCTCATTCACATATCTGGCAGTTGACTAAGTGGGCAGCTGGAGTTATTGGATGTCTCTCAGCCACCAGCTAACTAGCTTGGGCTTATCCATGGCAAGGGCCCAGAAGAAAGCAGAAGCAGAAGCACGCACACCTTTTCAAATTGGCACCACATCACTTCTACCACATTCTATTGGCCAAAGCAAGTCACTCAAGGGGTGGAGGGATAGATTCCACCTTTGATAGGAGGAGCTGCAAAGTCACGTTGAAAAGAGCAGCCATTTTTGCAATCAATCTGCCCCACACAGTTCCTGGCGGAAGTACTCTGAAAATGGCAGCTGTTAAAGACAGATTTCACAGATTGCAAATTGCAAGGATTGATCTTCTCTGTAGCCATTAAGTGGAAACATTTAAAAATTGTCCATTAGGAACCCTGTATCTTAATCATTGTATTGTCAACATTAGCAATATCTCATCTCATAGTTGTATAGGAATCCATGAAGTGAGAGGAGCGATCTGTACCAAGCCACACATGGTAGAGCTGGACAAGTTTCTAGGTCACCCTGAGTGCAAAATGGAGAAAGCTCCTGCTCAGACCTTCTTCAGCCCTTGGAAGGCATAAATCCTGGGGCTTAGGACCCTGCCGCTCTTGATCTTGCTGGGTTGAATGTGATTTGTCACATTCAACCCAGCAAGAGGACGGACATACAGTGCTGAGCATGGCTGGGCTCCAGGCTCGGTTTTAGATTCTTTGCTTTGAATCCTTACCGTGGCCCTCCGGTTTCCCCATTCTTGTTCTAATTTTACCATTGCTGAAGCTGAGACTCTGAAAGTCAGGGTGATTTATATGCAGAAGATCAGGGAAATATATCTTCAAAGCCTGGGTTTATCCCTTCACACCTCGCCACCCTTGAGGTCAGTGACAGCAAGAACACAGTAAAGAAGAAAGGGGACTAATTTTGGTGAATGCCCACCACGTGTTGGGCATAGGTCTAAGCACCTCACATGATTGTCACTTTTCCTCCTGACTGCCCTACTTCTTTTAGCCCCATTTAACAGACAAAGAAAAACAGGTTCAGAGAGGTTATATAGCCTGCCCAAGGTTGTACAGCCAGAAAGTGGCAGAGCTGAAATGAAAGAATCTGTCTGATTTCTCACCACTTCTATACTGCAAGATTATCTTTGAGCAATGAGAACAAGAGGGCGCTTTCTCTCTCTAGGAGGCCCTCAGCTCTTAGAATATGTGCTAGTCTCCCTCTCAGGAAAGAGCCCTCATAACAGTCTAATAATCCCCAGAAAATGGCAGGTGCTTTGGGGTGTGGGGATTGGCTGATCAACAGGGCACTGCTGTCAGTGGGGGCTCAGCGACCACCAGGGCTGGTTTCCGTTGCCCCAGGATAGGGCAGGCTGGATGAAACAAGTTGCCCGGTGTCTTTCATCTGGAAGGACTGAGTAGAAGCATCAAGGATGAATTAAAGCAGCCTGCAGATTTATTCCTGGCTCTGCAGCACCCTCTGATATTCTTGGCACTAAGACGCTCGTCAGTTCTCTGAGGCAAAGGCTGTGGGGGCAGGCACGCCAGGGGCTCAGCAGGAGCTGTCAGAGGAAGAATGGATTCATTCTGGGGATTCAGACCTGTGGAGAGGGCCTCAGTGACAGCAACAAAGCAAGTCTGGCTGCCTCAAGCCCTACCAGCTAATCACAGACCCCAGCTCCCTCCAGGAGCCCCTGCTACCTCCCTTGGAGACCCCAGGGGTTCACCAGGCCCAGCTCATACTAGCTGCTTCCCTCCCTCTCCACCCACCCGACCACCCTGCTGTGGCCACTGGTGCTCTCGGCACCATTTCCCTGAGCCCGGGGCACTGCTGTACCTATGCATCTCTTCCTCTTCAGTTGGCCTGAGGCTGCCCTGCGTATGTGAAGCCAGAGTGTGTGCCCAGCCAGGGAGGGGGGTCTCACTCCTGTGTGGGGGCCTGCTGCCTGGGGCTGTGCTTTTGGAGGCTGAGCCTGGGCCTCTGGCTAGGGTGTGCCTCAAAGTGCTGGGCCCAGGGTTCACCCTATTCACCTGCTCTTGGAGGCTTCCTCATACCCCTCCCTGCTCTAGAGCTCCCGAGGGCCCCTGCCCACCTCAGGGCCCTGGCCCTGTCTCTGTCTGTGACTCCACATCCCATCGTCTGTCGCTCTGGCCACCTGTGCACCCTTAGCACAGGGACCGGGCCTGGGCTGCTCTCTGCTTGGTTATCAGCCTGGCATCCAGACCCCAGCAAACGGAATGGAATAACATTCCCTCCCCCAGAGATCCTCCCACCCCAGCCCCAGCCAGCGCTTAGTTTCTGTCCTTGGATTCCCCAATTCTTACTCCCCTCATGACCCTTGTTATAGTTGTCTAAAATGACATTACAAGAGATTTGGGAAGAAAGATGTCATGACACCCCAACAGTGAGTGGTTAGTGTGGAGCATTCAGGACTGCCTTCTCGGAGAAGGGAGCTTGGTGCCAGTCAGGCGGGGCAGAGGCTTTGCAGGAAGGATGAGGGAAGGGCCCCACATGGGCAAAGGCCTGGAGGGGGCGCTGAGCCTACCTGGAATGGAGGAGCTGCCTGTGTGTGTGTGAGTGCTTGTATGTAAGTGTGTGCATGCATGTCTTGGGTGAGTGCGTGACTATACACGTGCACATATGTACTTACATGTGTGCATGCATATGCGTGTTCACGTGTGTATGTGACTGTGCATGCTTGTGTGTGTGCCCGTGTGTGTGTGTGTGTGTGTGTGTGTGTGTGTGGTGAGATCAGTGTTGAGAAGCCAGGTTGCTGGGCAGCCAGCTGCCAGACCTTGGAGTGCAACTTTGAGCTGCCTTGAGTGGCAGCAACAAGCCTTGAGAGAAACCGAGTGAGTAGCTGCCTCCCTCTGTGTTTTGGCTTCAGGATGGTGGTGACACCTTGCACCCACAGCATGGCTGCCTCAGAGTGCAGGGCTGGAGTAGAAAACCCCCGAGGTCAATTTTTCTGTCCTCTACCTGACTCCAGTCTGGCCACCAACAAGGCCTGATGTCTTGGCCTCTGAGTTGTCTCCTGGATCTGTGGCCTCCTCTCCACACCTGTCCTGGCCAGGGATCTCCTGGCCTGGAGCCATTCCCATCCCAGTCCACCCTCCATTCTGCTCTCTTCTGTCCGGTTGGCTGCTCTCAATACAGCTTGCCTGCTCACGGTGTTTAAAGCTGAAGCGGAGCACACTCCTGTGTGTGGTGTTTGCTGCCTCCCTCTTGGGCCTTCTGAGCCCCTACTCTTTAATTTCCCGTGGACAGCCACCCCCTAAACTGTGTCCACATGTTGGCAACTTTGTTCCTTCTTCCTTTTCTGTTTGAAATGGTCTTTATCACCTTGTGAAATCCCATTATCAGCTCAAAAATCACTTCCTCTCTGTAGCCTTTCTGACCCTGGCAGGAGGAACTAACTTCTGAGAGCATCCCCAGCCCCTGCTCCTTGGATCAGGTTCGCCTCTTCTCCCTGTGTTATGGGCAGGTCTGCCTGGGCTTGCCTTCTTTGGGCAGACTGTTGGCTCTCTGGGGGCAGGGGCCCTGCCCAGTGCATTCACAGTGCCTGGCACAGGGCAATGTATAGTGGGTACCTGGTTGGTGTTTGCAGGGAGAAGGGACCCACGGGCCAGGCAGGGCCTCCTCTGGTGTACTGTCCTCTCCAGTAACTAACAGACATGCTGGGGGCAGCTCTCACTCTGGGCTGAGCTTTCCCTTCTAGGTCTCATTTTCTGATGCTGGTTTTGGCTCATGCCAATGATTTCACAGCCCTGAAGCGCTACCTAGGACTTGAAATCCAGCTTTCTGACTTCTTGCTAACCAAAAGCCGTATCCCTAGGGGGTATCCTCTTTCCTGTCTGAAATTTCTCTCTGTAGCCGATTGAATTTCTTCATTCTTCGTACTTCTGGTATTGTGCTGGGTCCTCGGCTGGTGCCAGCATGTAGGAAGCCACACATGGGGATGACCAAAACAGAAAAGTGATGTTGGAACCGAGGCCTAAGGCAGTGTGGGGTGGTGGGTAAGGCTCATGGGCACCCATTGCTGTAGGAACTTGGCAGGTGCCCAGTTCCTAACTCTAAAATGGTGTAAACACTGTTCCTATCTCTATGGGTCCTATAAGACTGTAGAAGACAACATCTGCAATGTGTCCAGTGTCTGAAACTCGCTAAGCCCTCAGAGTTTGCTGTTGTTATTATGAGTGTCATCACTATTGTGTCTCAGAGCTGAATCTAGTTCAAATCCCTATGTCTCTAATTGAGAAACTGACATTCACAGAGGGGAAGCTGTGTGGGAGAACTGGGACACAACCCAGGTGTGTTAGGGTCCAGGCCAGAGATTTTCTTTTCATACAGTGCTGGTGTTTCAGATGTGGGGTGCTCAGAGTCAGCAGTCAGTGGCTATACTGCCATTGGGAGGTGAGGCAGTGCCCGCTGTGTGTCTCCCTGACTTTGCCAGCCCTGGGATGTAGAGCCACCACTGCATGTCCACACAACACCCCTGGAGCAGAGTGATTAGAGGGGAGCTGGGGCCCTGGGGCTCTCTCTGCTCCACCCCACATCTTTGTTCTCCCTGTGTGAATAGCGTCAAGATATTAACAGGGAATTTTAAGCTAAAAAGGACCTTTCAGAAGGGCAGGAAATGGGAACTTGGACATGTTAAGTCCAAGCTATTGAATGAGGACTCCTGCCCCTTAGACTGGGCTCTTCCTCCCCACCTTTCAGCCTCACTGCCAATCTGAGTTTTGTACACATTACCACATTAGTTGAAATGACCCTTGCAGGGCTCTGGTCACTGGGGAGAAGTCAGTCATGGCTTCATCTTGGTCAAAGGCTCTTCTCAAGGGCTAAGACAGAAACAGCTAGAAATTATGCTACAGCCCAGACAAGAGGGCCATGGTTCAATAGGCCATAACCTCAGTGGTAAATCAGAATTGTAGGCAGAGATGGAACCCAGAAACCAGTTACCTGGTGTGGGCTAACTTAGTGAGGGTAGAAGTAGGGGAAAATAATGGGTAGGCTTGAACCTCTTCCATTACCTGGATAAACACATCAGCAGGGTGACTCCACACCTGACTGGAAGGTGAGGCTGATGACGTGGTGCCCTTCATGCCACAGGAGGGCTTTCGGGTTGGTGGGCTTGTAGATTATGGCCATAGTGACTCCTGAGTGTGTGGTGGGGAAGTCAGCGCTGACGGGGCGGTCTGTGCCTTCAAATATGAGCTATTTTCAAGCCTTAGATGTCTGGGTAGTGTTTCGAAGATTCCAAGTGTACATGTGTGATCTCATCTGAGACTGTATTTCCGGTGAAGTTGAAGAGCGTTCACATGCTTCACCACTGAGCATCTCCTGGGCTGAAGCTGGCATCATGGTCGCCATTTTCTTATGGATCCTTTGAGAGGAACCTGGGAAGAGTCAGGGACAGGATCCAAGCTCAGTCATTCTTGAGTGTTGCTACTGCTGTCCAATTCTGCTTTGTTTTGTGGGTGTTTAGATTCCTCAACTCAGCCATGAAGTGTCAAATTTCCCCAGAGTTCCCCTGTGAAGAAGTTAGACAAGCATTTGCTCCCATTTTACAGAGGAGAAAGTGAAGAAGCAGAGAACTTATACAGCTGGCTCATTCGCCCAATGGGGACAAGAACCTAGGTGTCCTGATTCATAATGCAGAGCATTTTCAGTTATACAACTTTGTCTTCTAAGATTGGGAAGTCCTTCAGTCTTGCCTGCTTCAATATACTTCTGTAGCCAGAGTGTTCTTTGGGGCAAGGTCTCAGCTCTTCATTATGGCCTACAAAGTCTCCCTGTTCTCCGTCCACCTCTCCAGCCTGATTGTACCTGCAGCGCCTTTGCCTCCAGCTGTGCTGAACGAGCTGCAGCTTCTCATCTGCTCCAGACCCTTTCTCACCTTCCTCACATTGTACACCCCTTCCCTCTCTGTGGGATAGCCTTACTTCCTTTTCAGGTTAACTCCTATTTTTCTTCCAGGCACCAGCCAGACTCAGTGTGACCTCCCGAAGCTGAATTCCTGAGGCTGTTGAGATGGGTGCCCTCCCGAAGATTATGTTCAAGGTGGGGGCAGAAAATGGGAGCTTCAGGGAAGAACCCATTGGGCTATGGCAGTCCCTTAGACTTCAATCAGACAAACTATGAAACAGAGGCAGGAAGGAGGAGCTGGCTCCTTCCTTCCTGGAATGTCAGGACAGCTGGGAGGTGGGTGAGGTGCAGGGGTGGGTACACCCAGGATCAATGTGCTGTAGATGAATTCTTCATGCTCAGCATCCCAGAGAGCTCAGTCCTGGCTGGACATGTTCAGGCATCCTTAAGTAATGCCTTCAAATGTCTTTGTGCACTTTAAAGTGATGGTGGTTTTATTTAATTTCAACGAAGTTGTAGTTGCAATTAGATCTGTCCAGATAATTAACTCCAATTTGCCAGTTTGCAACTAGTAATTAATTATTAAAGTCTCCCGAATGAGCCTTGGAAAACAAAGTTGTTCCTCTGAGAATGGAGGCTTTATTCTGAAGGCTTGGAGACATGGCCACTTTCAGGAACTTGCTTTCTCCGTGACTCCTTCTGGCTCTGGCTCTGACACAGGTTGCTGGTGATTTGGGGCAAGTCCCTCACCCTGCCCAACTCTCAGTCTCCTCTCTTGAGAAAGGGGAGTGGTTCCTGCTTCATTTAGCTCATGAGAACCAATGATCAGGAGAAACAAAACTCATGGGTTGGGATGCACTACCTTCTTTTCCTGCAAAGCTGCCTTGCTGTTCCTGGGTGAGGTTGAAGAGCACTCACCTGCTTTACCACTGAGCATCTCTCAGGCCTGGAGCTGGTGTCATGGTCGCCATTTTCTTATGGATCCTTTGAGAGGAATCTGGGAAGAGTCAGGGATAGGACCCAAGCTCAGTATTTTCGGGTGTTGCTACTGCGGTCCAACTCTGCTTTGTTTTGTGGAGGCCTACATACCTCAACTCAGTCACCAAGTGTCAATTTTCCCTAAACCTATACTCAAAGGCATTGACAGTTTTTCCACATCAGAGGTCTATATATCTTTGCAGTTTTTCTTCACACTTGTGGACTTCTTATTTTTCTATGATCTAGAGCAGTAAATCTCAATCCTGGAAGCATTTTAAAATCAGCTTTCCCACCATGAATGTTTAAAGAAATACTGACAGCCACTATGCAGTGGGAAGTTTGGTCTTTACAATAACTGGGTCAATTTGGTATCTCTCTTTAAAAAAAATGAATCTTGACCCCCTGCCTCAACAATATCCCCTAATCAATTCCAGCTGGATCATAGACTTAAGTAAGAAAGGATAAACACATAGCTTATGGAAGGTAATATAGGAGCATCTTTATGGCTTTGGGTTTATGCAAAAATTATATAAGACCCCCAAATACTTATCATAAAGAAAAAGATGTATGAATTGGAGCACCAAAATTAAGGGGTTCTCTTCATCAGGTGACATGAATTAAGGAAGTGAAAAGGCAGACCACGGAATGGGAGAAGATATATGCAATGCATCCATTCCAAAGGAGTCTTGTAACAAATATTTAAAGAACTACAAATCTATATAGAAACACTGACACCACAATTTCAAAGTTGGGCAAAAGAAGCACCTCACAAAAGAGTATATCCAAATGCCAGTAAGCACATGAAAAAGTATTCCAAATCATGAGTCATCAGGAAATGCAAATTAAACCCAAAATGTGGTACCACTATATGCCAAATTTACAAAATTGATGAGGATGTGGAGAAATTAGACAGTCATACACAGCTGGGGGGCATGTAATTGGTTCAATTCCTTTGGAAAACTGTTCGACATTTTCTATTGAAGATGAACCTCATATATGCTTTGATCCAGCTATTCCAGCCCTGGATACATATCCAAAAAATAAATGCAGCTACATGGACATTAAGAGACATGTACAGGAATGCTCATTGCAACATTCATAACAGTCCCAAAGTGAAAACAATTCAAAAGTATATCATTAGGAGAATGGATGAATTATGAAATATAGAATGGAATGCTATGTAGTAATTATTGCTACACACAAGGACTTGATGAATTTCATAGACATAATGCTCAGCAAAAGAAGTCAGACAAAAAGAGAAAAATACATACTGTGTAATTCCATTTGTACAGTCTGACAGCAGATGATTTCATGGTGATAGAGTCAGAATGGGGTTACCTGCAGCAGGGGATCAGGGGCTGGGGAAAATGAGGGGAAGCTTTGGAATGCTGGGAATGTTCTATATCTTGTTCTGGGCAGTGGTTCCATGGGTATGTTCACCTTCTAAACATTTTTATTGGGCTCTCCATTAAAGATTTGTGTCATTTATTGTATCATGCTATTCTTCAATATAAAAGTTTACTAGGAAAACAAATGCTGGCCCTCAGACCCCACTCTACTTTAACTGAATGAGAATGTAGGGGACATATTGGCACTTAAATGCTCGTGAATCACCTTTCATCTACTAGGTGATTTTTACATGCAGCCAGGGTCGAGAATCTCTATCTTAGATCAAGAAGCCACATACTTCATTCACGTAGGTCTCGCTCATAACTTCGTCCCATGTGCATCTGGTTTGGGGGCCTAGTTCAGTGGTTGGTTCTCTGAAGGTGAATCATTGAACTGGACACTCAGATCCTTGCACAGGAAATCCAGCCTTTGCTCTGGTGGCCATTTAACATGACCAGTTCTATCACTGGTGCCTAGCTGCCTGGTTCACCATTTAGACAATGATTAATTGGTTCTTTGTCATCCTAAGGGTCCAGGCTAAGGCCATCCAGCAGAGAAACAGAAGAGCTAGGATTTGAACCTAGCCTCCTGACTATTCGGAACCAAAGGATGGTAAACCCAAAGCCTTATGCACAGGAAGAAATTAAAAATATTTGAATAGATAATTTATAGGAGGAGAGCAGTGGATGAGAAAGGGATCAGACTTGACTTTCCAACTTATGCCTGCTGCAGGGTCTTCCTCATTTTTTTTTTTGACTAGAAAGATTTGAATTTATGTTATAATCATTATTGCTTTTTTTGCTTCTTACCTCAAGTAGGGTCTCAGATCAAGCCTGTCTCATAACAGTAACACACTGGAGGATGCGTTTAATTTTGCTCCAACGCTCTCTAC
Source organism: Aselliscus stoliczkanus (assembly GCA_033961575.1). Taxonomy (NCBI): domain Eukaryota; kingdom Metazoa; phylum Chordata; class Mammalia; order Chiroptera; family Hipposideridae; genus Aselliscus; species Aselliscus stoliczkanus. Next base: position 14,849,133 of record CM066728.1, on the reverse strand, counting down.
CACTGTTCTTGATCTACAGTCCTATAGGAGAACTCCAGACTGGGACTCTTCCTCAGAAAGGTGTTATGAGTTGAGATTAGTTAGGCAAGTGGCAGAGTGAATGCATAAGCAGTGATTTTGCATAATGAGGCATGTGAAATCCCACTGGAGGTTGTTAAAACAGCAGACAGGCTGCGGTAAACAAGGAGGAAGGTAGGCTTTGAAAACAGATGGCTTTGAAAACCTGGCAAAGCCCTGTTTCAGACTTTTAAAAATTGGTTTCGTTAGAGCAAGCTATTTTTTAAAATTCTACATGCATATTTTAAAGTTCTGTTTTAATGATAAAGTTCCGTGGGTAATTGAACATCAGTTTACATCCTGCTGTAAACACGTTAACAACCAGATGTGATGGACAGCTTGCACAGGGACCTGAGCTGGTCTTGCACATTAGGATTCAAATCCATTATTAGGGTTTCAGATCGGGTAGTTTTGCTGACTTCCACACCGAGTGGGGTATGGCCATGACCTGCCCCTCCTTGCTAAGTAGGTCCCCTGGGAGCTCCCTACCAGCAACCATAGCAGTTCCAGAAGCTCCCTCCAGGGAATGGGTCTGACCCCTACTTACCTTTCTGGCCTTCCTTTCCCTCCCAACACATTTCCAATCATTTCTGAACGTGGCATGATTTCTTGAGTCACCCTGCCTTAGTGTGGGCTGAACCCGTTACCTGAGTGTCCTTCTTTGGATAGTTCCCCCAATTCCTAATAGAGTCACCCATCAGAGCACCCATTTCTAGATATTTTGACCTCCCCGCAAATGATGATTATGATGGGCCTCTCCCAGTCTTTGTTAATATAATTATCTTCCCTCTGAGTTCAAGGCTGCCTCACTGTCTTTCATATATTTATTTCTAGACAGTGTAGACATTTTTTGTCACATATAGTAAAAGCACCTTCAACCAAACTCCACTTAACCAGTTCACTAGATTAAAAATGTTTTCTGTTAATAATAATCATAATGATAATCACAAAGACTCACAAAGCTCTTGCTATGTTTTAGGCATATTCTCTCAGCACTTCTATTAAAGTCATTTAATCCTCATAATAACTCTATGAGGTAAATACTATTATAACCTCATCTTATAGATGGGGGACCTAAAAGGTTAAGTATTTACCCAAGTTCATACAGCTAGTAAGTTGCAGAGCTGGGACTTGAACTCAGCCACCTGCCTTGGTTTTAACCACTATGCTTTATAGCCTTTTACCTCTGGGAAACACACTAACTCATATTATAATGATCCCTACAGCCCCTGGGCTACTGTCTACTGTGCCATATTCGGCCGCCCAATGCTGAGTTGAATGTTCATCAACAGTCAGTTGTACTTACGCCAGTGGCACTTGTTATTGTGAATATATAATTTAATAATTATATAAACTGATGCAATATGACTGCAAAAAAAAAGTTTGTATATGAAAACTGAATGGAATATTTGAGAAAGTCTCAATGCAGACAAGCTGCTAGAATGATTGCTGTCAAATTAGAATGGATGTAGTAACTGTGGAAGATGGGGGCAGGGGTGTACATATCCCCTCAGACTGCTTCTGAAGTGTCTTAAAGAACCTAGCTGGAAATCGTAGAAGACGCACTATGATCATACGATATGGTGACCATATTGGTTTTTGCAGTGGCTCTGCTAGATTGTTAACAGTCCCTTTCACATGCAAGTGTCTGTTTCCATTATAAAATATATGGTCACCTTAGTTATGGGTGTAGGTTATAGTAAGACTGCAAGATAAAATCTAACCAGCAGATTCTTCTTTTCCAAAAAAGCCCTTAACTATTCATTAAAACCCCCGCCATCAGAGAGTTAACACCAGCCTCAGAAAGCCAGCCTTCACAGTCCATTGAGAGAGTATGGGCTTCACAGAAGGTCCTTTTAAAGATGCTGCTTGCATTTGGAAGGGAATGGTTTAGGAAGTTCTCTGCTGGTGTGAGAGAGGGAGTGAAATTCTTAAACTTCTCAACATGGAAGGAAATCACATTCCTGTGCTTGAAGCAGCTTGAGGATCAGAGAACTCTGCCCTGGGCTCCAATATGCTGCCATGGTGTTCATTCCTCTTGTTAGCTGAATTCTGAGGACGCCACCAGACCAATGTTAATTTGGCTTCCTGTATGCCCTGGCTTGGGTTCAGGAGTAATGAATAATACATTGCTATTCATCTAGGGTCTGAACAGGGCAAGCATTATTATTTCAATTTTTTGGTTTCAATCATTATTGAATCATTCAGTAAATTTACTTATCTGGGTCAAATCTGGGGTTTGTCACATTTGTTAATTTTGCTGCTCTTTTTAGAGTACTTAAATTCTGACAAGTAGTTGCTTGCTCAGATTTCCTCTTTCTGTTGAGATCTAAGATTCTTAAGGATGAACATTTGTTGAATGTTTATATTTTCCAGGAATAGTGCTAGGTAATTTAAGCCCATTATCTCATTTAATCATCAGTTGAAATCAGGAGATTTTTGTTATATTTTGTTTCTTTTGCTTTTCATGAGTTTAATCTACTGATGATGCTGAAGCTCAGAGATCTAAAATGACTTGCCTTCAGTCACATAGTTCAGAGGTAGAGAGACCATGATTAGATCCAGGCCTTTGTACTTTCAAGCCTTTGTTGTTTTGCTTTGTGTTATGTGTTCTCCATACCAAGCTGTGTGTGGAGTATGACCCTAAAGACATGCTACTAATCAATGATAAAACAACTTTGGTATAATTATGCTGCTGATCAGATCTATGTGTCTTCCTTAACATCCCAATACACCATCCATTTCTTCTCAGCCCTTCATTGACCTGGCTCTCCACAGTGCACGTCCTCTTTCCCTGACCACACCTTAAGCTCCTTGGCAGCAGGGACTGTCTTGACCGCTTGAGTACTCCTAGGAGGAGTACTCGAGTACTTAAGCACTCGAGTTCTACTTGAGTACTCAAATACTCAAGTGAGTGCTCGAGTACTCCAGGAGGTAAGGTGCAACAGAGCTTCATTCATCTCTGAATGGGCTGCAGGGGGTTTTGAATGAATGTCTTCTCCTGGTGTGTGGTCAGACCTGCTGGGAAACTTGGCCACTGTTAGACAGGTGAGACAGGGATGGAGGAGGGCAGAGCCTTGGTCTTCCAGAGCAAGAAATCCTCACCCCAAGCCTTCTCTCTGGGCACTGTTGCAGACCCCTACCCTGAGATGTGTGCTTCCCTGGCTTTGAGGCCTAGAGTCCCATTCCATTCGTCTTTAGTTGTCAGTATCAAAAACTGGGGTTGGACTTACACTCACCTGTGACAGGGATTTGGGGGTGGGTAGTCTCTCAGTCATGGCCTCTCCCTCACGGTGCCGATCTCAATGGCACCCTGTGCTAATGATAACTTTTTCAATTTAAAATTCATTCCCTGTTCTCCTTGTGCTTTTCCATGCTCTGATTTGTCAGACAGGTTAGTATTAAATGCTCTCACTAGATGCAGTTTCTTCATGGGACCCCAATTTTAACTCCAAATCCAGCCCAGGAACTCAGAGCCCAGTGACTCTCCGCATGGAGATGGCCTCGAACAGAACCTTAGGTACCAAGCACAAAACCCTAGGCTAGCTTTTCCATCCCTTAGAGATAGGATAAGTGTCACCACGATTTATTCTTGGAAAGAAACTCAGATCAGCTTGCTTTCAATAAATAGAATTTAGACCAAAATGCTTCTGTGTAATTATGATTCCTAATTGTATTACTCACCACCAATGAACAAAACACAAAAAGCTCCCAGTTGTACCAAAGGGAACCTGATGAGCTGAACTCCTGGGAAAACCCAATGCATGGGGCAGATAAAACCCTGGGACAAGAGGAGCTCACAGGGGGATGTGGCAGAAGGGGTAAAAAGATCCTGAGGATACTTTGCAGCTCTGATGTCCTAGAATTCTATCATTATACTTCTCTTATATATCTATATCTATATCTATATCTATATCTATATCTATATCTATATCTATATCTATATCTATATCTATATCTATATCTATATCTATATATCTACATCTATATCTATCTGGTATATATGTACTTGCATCCATTCTTACTGGACCAGTGTTTTTTATGTTTGGTGGGTGATATTCTGAACATCCCTTCAGTCTCTGGCCTTTATGGTTAATTGCACTCAGACATTGCCCTTACGTAAATCACTCAAGAGAGATCATCGACGGCTATTATCAATAAGACAAGAAATAACAAGCTTTGGAGAGGATACGGAGAAAAGGGAAGCCTCATATTGTACATTGCTGGTAGGAATGTAAATTGGTACAGCCACTGTGGAAAATAGTATGTAGGGTCCTCAAAAAATTAAGAATAGCGCTACCGTAAGACTCAGTAATCCCTCTTCTGGGTATCTACATGAAAATTTTGAAAACACTTACTTGTAAAGATATATGTACCCCTATGTTCACTGCAGTATTATTCACAATAGCCAAGACATGGAAACAACCTAAGCGTCCTTCGACAGATGACTGGATAAAGAAGATGTAGTTTATATACACAATGGAATATTAACCATAAGAAAGGATGAAATAGTGCCATTTGGGACAATGTGGATTGATCTTGAGAGTATCATGCTAAGTGAAGTAAATCACACAGAAAAGGACAAGAACTGTATGATTTCACTTATATGTGGGATATAAAACAAAAAGCAACAAATGAACAAACAAAACAAACTCATAGACAACAGTATGGTGGTTACCACAGAGGAAAAGATGTTGGGGGAGGATGAAGAGGGTAAAGAGGGTCAAATATATGGTGATGGAAGGAGACTAGACTTTGGGTGGTGAACATACACTGAATTATACAGATGTCGTATGAAGTTGTATGCTTGAAATTTGTGTAATGTTATTAACCAATGTCACCCTAATAAATTTAATAAAAATTAAAAAAAAGACTCCATTCATGTGTTTTTTGAAGCACTTACATTATAGAGCTAATGACAATATAAGTTCCCAGTGGCAGTTGTGTTCCTACTCTTTGGCTAGTTTTTGTCACTCTAAGTAGGGTTACCATAGTCCCCAGTTCATGGACCAGTTGAAGTTCCCCAACCATTTTGAAGCCTCCCCTACAATAGCACCCCTTTGCCTGTATCCTTGCCTGGTACAAATCCTGTAACATTTGTAATGTTTCTCAGATTGCTCTTCTTTCAGTGAGGGTAGTGTCCCATTTCTCCACATCCCACAAAGCCTGGCTCATCAATTACTTGCGGGTGGATTCATTTCAGAGGAACAGAGGAAAAAAGAACTTAAGGGAAACATTTGGGATGTTTATTTTTAGAATTACATCGTAGGTCTCAATGACATGATCTCTCAATGCGCTGTCCTGTCTATGAGGCATCACATAACATAGAGACTCCCCTGCTCTTACCATTCAGACTCTTGGTTCTGAATTGCTCACTTCTACTGTTGACATTACCCTCTATGATGTCTGCTATCCTCTGTTCTCCTGACTTTTGATTTTGAAGTTCACTCCTTCATTTCTGGCCTTGCCCTTTCCTGAAGCTTTATGATTAGCATTAACTTTGAGGCCTTGAACCCACAAACCCTGGCTTCTCTCTCCTCCAGCCAGGATACTTCAGTCTATTCAAGACAGACACTTCTCCTAGCTCACTCCCTGCATCTTCTATCTCTTCTGCCTTCCCAGATCTGCCATGTGGGTAGCCCTCCCCATTGAGCTAACCTAGCCCTTGGAGCATAACCTAGACAGTAAGAACACATTTTGGAAACATTCCTTGTGGTAATCTCTTTGAGTATGGGTCAAAGGAGATTTGATACAGAAGGGAAGGCCTGAGGCAATTTTCATTAAGAACCTTGGAACAAAACGCCTGTCCAAGGCTGTGTATGTGTTGGACATGTCCTAAACTACATTCGCGGCCTCTCTGATGAGCCCTCACTTTCTTGGAAGGGCTGCCATGTACACTGACTTTTTCTGCTATCTTTGACTCATGCTGTAATCTAAGAAATCACACACAGCTTTGCTCTCTCAGTGGTCACGCAAAGGGATAGCCAGGAGAGACAAAGGAAAGGGGTAGATAAAAATGTGAGTGCCATAATTTGAAGGTCCTTGATGTTGATATATGATAGTGATAATGGACAAAGGTTTTGTTTTCTTATAGTGGGTAAGAATGACCTTTAAAAAAATCCCTCCTGGGCCGGCTGAGTGGCGCGTTGGTTGGGAGCTGGCTTGGGACACCGGCAGCCCCGGTTTGGGTCCCATCCATATGTGAGGACCAGTGACACTGCCCTCAAAAAAAAAAAAAAAGTCCCTCCTTATTAAAGTATGCATACTCGTAAAGTGCACATATTGTAAGTGTATGTTTTCACAAACTGAGCATACCTGCCGAATCAGTATCAGGTCAAGAAAAACATCAGTACAATCTCCCCAGAAACCCCTCTTTTTCTGCCCTTCCAGTCATTACCCTTATTCCCAGGGTAACCACTATCCTGATTTCTAATAGCATAGATTATTTTTGCCTGTGTTGGTGCTTTATCTTAATAGAACTTAATACATAACAGAACCATAGATACATACTTTTGTGTCTATCTTTTTTCACTCAACAGTGTTTGTGAGATGCATCCATGATCTTGAGTATAATTATAAATGATACATTTTTAAGCACTTAAGCAGTGTATTTTTTAAAACTATGAGAAAACAGTTAAATTTGTAATATTAGCACTGGTGGATAATATTCTTTACAGCATATAGCTATGCACTTTAATATCTGAGAGCTAGCTACCACTTTCTTGGTAGGAACACTCTATTGTTAGGGAACATTAGGAAAGATACTGGGATGTTCTCAATTGTTATATATTGGTTAAAGCACCAGGGATCAGCCATAACACCCAAGCACAAACCCAGTTCTTTTTGGGTGTGGTCTGATGAAATGTACTCATTTTATACTCAGCAGTGGGCAAGGTTGGAGGAGGCCAGGTCTCCCTGTCTTGGTCTCCACAGATCTTCCCTTAGATGGAAACAAAACAATCAGAACCTCCTGTTCATGCTTTGCACTCTCACTTGTACGTGCCCCATGAGAAAGCCTGGTGCCATCCCACTGGACAGACAGGAGGACTGAGGTTCTGAGACATTAAGTGGTTTGTCCAGATTGTACAACTAGTATTAGAGTTTAACTCTTCCTGCTTCCTCATTTTTTCTCTGTGTAGATGATACCTGTGAGCACCCCATATAACAGGGAGCTGATAAAACCCAGGAACTCTGAATAGGAAACTTGGAGTTTTGTATAGTGTGATCAGCTGATAAAATCCAGGAGAGTCAGGGCCCAGTCCTAGGTTAAGCCAGCTGCTGTCATACTGGAAGGCTTCAGTTTGGGCTCCCCAGCAGATCTTGAGTTGGTGAAATTCCCCTAGCACAGGGCTTGCAGTTTTGCTCTCTGGCAAGGGTACAAGTGGCCAAAGGGTAGGCAAAGGTGGCCAGAGGAGAGACAGAAGCCTTGGCGAGCTGGCCTGGGAGGTGAGAAGTGGGGTAAGGCAGCAGCAGTGCCAATTTTGGTGTCAATTGGAAACCAGACAAAGCCAGTGTGAAAAAGAAGAGTTCATTGTTCATTTGTCCCAATCAGGGGCTTTTAGGGGAGAGTATGGGTGGGGTTGGCTCTTCAATACCTGAGAGCTAATGATTTTCTTTGTAGTAATTCTCCAATCACATCTTCTAATCTTTAATTCATGCTATGTCTTTTTTGCCTAGACTGTTGTAACAGCCTCCTAAAGGGCTGATTTTCCTGCCCCTTATGGCCCTGGTAGATGTCAGACTCCCCTGCTTTGTGGTCTATCCTTTAATTCCACATGTTTAGCCTGGCATGCCTTGGCCTCCACGATCATCTGTGTAACATGTCCATTTGCTGAAACCCTGCTGTGTTCTATTCATGCTGAACTGCATTCAGTTTCCCAAAGCACTGTGCATTTCTACCCCTTGACACTCTGCTTGTAACACAAGTTCTGCCTGCAATCCCCATTTACCTGCTCCTTCTGGATAACTGATTCCTCTTTAGAGGTTCATCTCATTGTCAGTCTCCCCGGCGGCACTTCCTATGCCCCACCGGGAGTGGCTCTGTGCCCTGCGGTACCTGTGCTTCTGCCTGTCTAGTTCCCATGCACTATTGTCTGTTCACCCCTCAGTTAGGCTCTCTCTCTAGATTATATGCTTCTTACATCTTGGGCTCCTAGAAGGGTTATGAGCCAGAGTTTAGCAATGTTTCTTGACCTAAACAAAGATCCATTGTGCTGGTTTGAGGCAGACAGAGGATTTGAGAGGTGCTTTGTGGGCAGAGAAAAGAACTCAGGCCAATGGAACAACTATGCCCCAGAGATTCTGCAGGGCAGAGACTAGGAATCCTGGAGGTCTCCCCTCACCACCTGGGGCATGTGTGAGCTGTGCACACTATTCTTCCATTCCCTTTACATAAAGCCTGGTGTCCAATGCATGTCAGGGGGAGAAAGAACCCCAGAGGAGGGAGGAGAGGACTATGCCTTGGAGTTGGTTTAACAATCGACAGCTGCACGGACTTAATTGAATTTTATTCTATTTGATCTTGAATAAAGAGAATTTGTGAGAGTCCATTTTCTCCTTCTTAAGTGTTCTTGCTGAAGCAAACAACCAAAAAAACCCAAACAACGCTCCCTCCCCAAACCCATCCTGAAGTCAGCTCAGTTCCCAGATCCTTGCTAGCCAAGCTCTCTCCACACGGGGGCAGTAGTGCACCGTTGACCTGCTCTGGAGCCCCCGCGGGAGCTGGTGTGTGAATCTGGAGCGTTCACCGGGAATTTAACTCTAGTTAGATATTTTCTATTTCATATATATTGGAGAGAAATATCACTTAGGACAAAGTTGGAAATAAATTAAGCAGGGAACCATATAAACAGCTTTATATTTGTTTTTCTGCCATAGTCTGTGAATTTGTATACTTTAAATGTTTCAGACTGGATCACAAATCTCCAGTTTGAATTCGATTGCGCCATAACGCTGTTCCCATCAATTTGAGGGTGTTCCCAGGAATTCCAGGTCAAGATGTAAAATCTCTCCGTGTCAGTGAATGACGTGGGGATGCCTAGAATGTACAAGGCACTGTACCATGGGTGGTCAAGTTCTCTGGCTCTGCACTCGAGGGAGCTGACATCATTCTCCTTATAGACCAGGAGAGGAATCAGGCTCAGAGAGATCAAGCATACTGGTCAAGGTCACCCAGCTAAAAGTCATCAGGGAATCTGAATGTATGCTCCAAAAAGGCAGGAAGGATGCTTGTCTTGTTTCCTAATGTATTTCCTAACACTCAGGGCAGTGTCCAGCTCCATGCTTGACACTTAATGAATATTTGTAAGTGAGTCAATGGCTGAAAAGTTTGTTGACTCTGGGTGCATTCCTCTTTGTACTGTGCTCTGCTGTCAGAAGGGGGTCAGCCCTCCCTCCAGCTTTTTTAGTGGATGCTCTATTGCTATGGCAGCCCTTGGATTTGAAAGGGAAGCCCCTCCTTCTGGGAATTCTGCAGACCTACCATCCAGAAGCCTAGGGAAAGATATCAACACATCTTAAAGAGTGATTTCTTGCTGAACAAATTCACAGTGAGGCAACATAAAGATAACAGTACCGTGTGGATTTGGAGGATCAGATTTTATCCTAAGTGTGTGAAACTAGGACACTGTTAGTTACCTATGGGGAGGGGAGGGTTTTGATTCTAGTCATTCCAACCACAGAAACATTCAAGGATGGGCACAAAGATGATATACACCTAGGTACATTCTTGTGTGGGGCAGAGGCCCAGAAGGGGGCAGTCACTGAAGAGCAAATGATCTCCTTGGAATCGGGGTCCATCAGTGACCTCTAGTTCCATTCTGCCTGCCCCTCTGCCCTGTACTGGGATGAGAAACCTCAGTGAGAGAGGATAGAGTTCTTTGGTGGCGCAGAGAGTGGCAGGGGCCTGAGGGGCTGGGAAACTTTCTGAGCTCTACTTTGCAGAATGAAACAGGAGCATGGAAGCACTGGGGTCCTGGGGACATCTCAGAAAGGAAAGACTGTGAACCAGGGTCAGGAACTGGAAGACATTTGCACATGGAAAAAAGTTTGTAAACAACATGCTGTTGTTATTCCCATCTATGATACTTGATCCAAGTAAAAATCACTTCAAACTGAAATGGAAACGTGGGCTCTTCTTGGATCTCGAGGTGGCCAGCTATTGGGCTGGAATCTACATTATCAGCAGACCTGGTTTTCCATCCTTTGGACTCAGACTGGAGCTGTCCCATCAGCTTTCTTTCTTATGAAACCTGGGACTTCTCAGCTTTCCTAATCACGTGAGCCAGTCCCTTCAATTCTTTATAAGGAAACTCTTTATGTAAATACCTGTTGGTTCTGTTTCTCTGGAGATCCTTGACTAATGCATCTACCTGGAAATGCTTCTTGTACCTGCACTTTCTCTCCCATCTTCACAAGCACATCTACTGTCCTCGTTTGAGCCAAGTTGCTTTGACTGAGGTGAAGAACTTGGCACTCCACCTGCTATCCCCCCTGCCAGTCCTTGCTCTCTGAAGTGGCTAAAGGGGCTTTGACATCACGAAACATGGTTTGAAGCTACTGACCTACAATATCAAGACCAACTCTTTAGCCTGGTGTGCAAGTGAAGCGGGATGGGTCTCTAGGGACCTCTCTAGCACATCTTCTGCCATACGTGCTCTGGGCTGTGCACACTCTGTTTCAGATAGATAAAGCTTCTCTAAGCACACCATGCTTTGCCCTTCTGCACATACATTTCCTCTACTTGGAAGGCTCTTCCACACTCATATCATGCTGCACCCAGCAATCTCTTTCCCATCTTTCAAGATGAGCTCAAATGTCACCTTTTTTTATGAAATCCCTCCTGACTGCTGGCAGAGCTCATCACCCTCTCCTCTAGCTTCCATGCCACTTATCCCATAGTGTTGTCATTATTCATGTGCTTTGCCCCTCATCTTCCTCCCTCTGCTGCACATTCCTGGAAATCCAGAGCTCTGTCTCTCCAGTGCCTAGAAGATTCCTGAACACTTAGTAAGCGCACGTTACAATTTGTGGAATGAATGAACAATTAGTATATTGTGTATGCCTGATTATAACTAGATTTTCAAAATATTGGTCAGCCTGACAACCACAGAGCCTTTAATCCTGAAGGTTTATCCAGATTATTTGACCTAATTCTTTTTCTTTTTTTTAGCTGAGCCATCCTGCCACCTGTTGGTAGCTCAGCGGCAACTCAGCTTGGGCTGGACTTTGAACTGCTGTTGCTCAGAGCTCAGCTCGTACTCTTGAGTGAACTCTTAACCAACTGAGCCACTTGGCTGGCCCTGACCTAATTCTTTAATGCCATATTATCATATAATTCCGTGGGAGCTGACCACTGTAACATCAGCAAACACAGGGCTGAATTTCACCTCCACCGCAGTGTGGAGAGCGTGGAGTCCTTTAATGAATGTGCATAGAGAGAGAGATCAGAAGATTAGCATTCTTGTAATGAGCAGGAGACAAACATTCATCAAAATTGCTCAAGTGCTATCAGTAGAGCATCTCTAAGCAAAGGCTTTCAGTAAATGGCAGTGAGAGGTGGTGGGGTTCTCAGGTTGGTCAAGAAGAGGCTTGTTAATTTCACAGTTTATGCAAGATTAATGGTAAAGGAAATAAGATACAGCTACAGTTAGCTAATTGCAGAAAAATGCTTTGTCTAAAATACAACCTAGAAGAAAATTTTCTTTGGAAATAGGGCTTGACCTTTACACTTGACTTCAGATGCAAGGAGAACTCCTAACCAGGGAGACTTTTGCCCCAAGTCTGGAATGTGGGTCAGCAAACCAACAAATCCCCATTTCAATGGGGACCTAGGGAGGGAGGTCCTGCTCTTGAGATTTCTCTGAACTAGGAGGGTACAAGTTGGCCTCAATTCCCTGAAATCTGAAAGGTGCATTGGATCATTTCTGCAGGCTGTTTCCAGTTCTGAGTGCTGAGATCACAAGTCTCAGGAAGTGGTTGGAGTCCAAGGTTCAAGATCTGCACAGAATTCTGTGCCATTTTCTAATGGATGTAATATGCTTATTTAGTGGGGTGTTGACTTTCCTCCTTGCAACTTCAAATGCAGCTGGCACTCTCACATTCTAGGTCCAGAAAGCTCATAAAAGGCTGGTCATGTCAATAGACTTCTTTCAGACCATTCTCTCACTTGACCACTTCAACCTGGCTTCACATATTAACCTCTTATTAATTGTATGACCTTAGGCAAACTGCTTGTTCTTTCTGTGCCTCAATTTCTTTCAAGTATAATCTGAGGATAAGAATAGTGCCTTCTTTTCAGGTCTGCTGTGAGGACAACAGATGACAGACAGATGCCATCCTGATGCCACTGACTGTGGGGTCAGCCCCAGAGCAGTGGCTTACTCTTGGCTGGGAACAGGTGAGCTGCCTATGTCCTAGCGGACCTTGCAGACGATTGGGCAGGACTGCACTGAGGGCTCCCAGGAGAGGAAGGGAGCCTAGCCACTCATGAGGCCTGAGCGCCCACTTCTCACTTTGACGATGACTGAGCCCTGAGGTGGATACCACACCCAGCACTTTCCTTAGAATTGATGGCTACCTTCCGAGATGAGGCATAGAATTCCACCCTCCCTTCATGTTATGGGCTGAATGTGTCCCCTCAAAATTTATACATTGAAGCCCTAACCCCCAGTACCTCAGAATGTGATTGTATTTGGTGATAGGGCCTTTAAAAAAGTGATTATGTTCAAATGAGTCTCTTAGGGTGGGCTGTAGTTCAGTCTGACTAGATTCTTATAAGAAGAGGAAATCTGGACATGCAAAGGGATATGAGGGGTGTGTGCACAGGGCAAAGGCCAGGTGATATGGGAGAGAAGGCGGCCATCTGCAAACTGAAGAGAGATCTCAGAATGAAACCTACCCTGCCCACACCATGAACCCAGACTTCCAGCTCCCTGAGAAATACATTTCTGTTATTTAAGTCCCCGGTCTGTAGTATTTTTTTTTTTTTTTGTATGTGGCAGTTCTGGTAGACAGTCCTCATAGTCTGTGTCTTGATTTAGTCTTTTAGGAGAATTTTGTGGCCTAACAACAAAAATGGAGTGCTGTCACCTTTGATACTTTTTCTGAATGTAAATGATAGAGATTAAGGACATAACTCCTTGTTCTTCTTTTCCACTTTGAGGGAGTACAATTGGGGCATAAGGGAAACGGTAGTGGGCTCAAATTTGAAAGATGTGGGTTTGAGTCCTGAGGCTCCCACCAATTATGTGAACTTGAGCAAACCACTTGCCTCTCCGAGCCTCAGTTTCCCCATCTGTAACACTGGGGTACAAAAGAGTCATCACAGAGACATTGCGAGAATGAAATGAAGGGCTGCACCAAATACATCGTTCAGAACTTGACCTCTTTCTGTACTTTTTAACATACTATGATTTGCCTCTCTAAATAAGACATGGACCTCTCCAGAGCAGAAGAAATAATTTCTTTCTCCTTTGCATTTTTCACAGACTTGGGGCATATATGAATAAACACTTGCATAAAAATCCATTCTTCGGTTCTATGGGTTGAATTGTGTGTCCCCCCCACACCCTGCCAACTGATATGTTGAACCTTTTTTTTTTTTTTAGCTGAGCCATCCTGCCACCTGTTGGCAGCTCAATGGCAACTCAGCTCGGGCTGGCATCGAACCCCTGTTGCTCAGAGCTCAGCTCGCACTCTTGAGCGAGGTCCTAACCAACTGAGCCACTTGGCCGGCCTGATATTTTGAATCTTAACCTTAGTACCTAAGAATGTGATCTTATCGGGAAACAGAGCTTTTACAGATGTAATCAGTTAAGAGAAAGTCATACTGGAGTAGCATAGCTCCTAAACAGTATGACTAGTGCCCTAATAAAAAGTGGAAATTCTGAGGCAGACACACACATGTTCACATGAAAACAATGTTAACAAAGGAGTTACACTGCCACAAGCAAAGGAACGTGTGAAACTACCAGAACCTAGGAGAGAAGCCTGGACCAGGTCCTTCCCAAGTGCCTTCAGAGGGAGCATGGGCTCTGATAGCACCCTGACCTCAGTCTTCTAGCTTTCAGAACAGTGAGACAATAAATTTCTGTCTAAGCTACTCAGTTTGTAATACTTTCCCAGCAAACCAATACACTTGCTGTTATAATGATTGCCTAGATTTAAAAAAAAGTACTATAGATTGACTCTCATTGCTGAAAATGCTATGTCTAGGTACTGGAAATCTGTCTACAATTTGCTTAGAAGGAAAGGTAAGCAGCAAAGCCACTGTTCGTCCATGGTTTCCTGCTCCCATGAGCTAAGTGGCCTGGATGAGACCTGAGATTACTTCTGAAGAAGAGCTAATTATTTATCTTGTGGCTCATGTGCTGCTGGGGCCTGTATCGGTGGACCAGGGCTGTCATCTTCTCTGCTTGCTAGAAAAATGGATTCTGATCTCCCCCCGGGTGGGCCCCATCTGGAGAGTGTATCACACATCTCTAGAGTCCCAAGTCACACCCTCTTGTCCCTTCCTTCAGTTTTAGCCATAGCTGTGGTGGCAAGTTCCTCAGTGGCTCACCCCAAGGGCCCTCAATTGTCTTTCATCTCTCCCCAAGTGTTCATCTGACACCCCTGACATCAGTAGAAGCTCACTCTTAAAGCATATATGCCCAGCCTGGAAGTGAGAACACTCAGCCAATAGATACGTATTTCCAGGTGGACATTTCTGAGAGGTGTTCTATGCATTCCCCAGAAGGTCCCAGGTGGGACAGAGCCCCAGGTACACATAACACCTTAGTAATGCATCCATTTGTGGTTTTCCTCCTCCTCTCACCATTCCCGGCCCTTCACTGCTGCTCCCTGAGTAGAACAACAACACCCTGATCTCTGTTTTGGGTGAAACCAAGCTAAGAGAGGCAGAGGGATGCTTCACTCCAGCCTCACATCTAAGCGGTATCTCAAGTTCCATTTGCCTTGTACATTGGCCATTAGTAAGCATTTTACTGGCGCTGACTGCTTGCTCCCCATTCTGTTCCTTGTGTCTCTTCTTCATTGGTTAGACTCTGGTGTTGATGAGGGGCTAGCCTTATACTTCTCATAATCTCTAACAGATTGTAGGCCCAAGAAGATTCATAGTGACCCAAAACAGAGGGATAACATTCTGTAAAGAATTTGGACTCAATGGTATTTATTTCACTCAGAGGATATATGTCATACATTACATATGTATTCTATTGCATTCAAACACGACATTGGATTTGAAATATTATGTCTTGACGTGCCAATATACAAAGACAATCTCATTTCACTTTAGACCAATGGAAAATGAAGTTGTGGTGTCATGTTGTACTAGAACAGCGCTTGTCAATCTAGTTCTTTAGGATCCATATGGTGAGTGTGGGAGTTTGTTCCTTTATTTCTAAAGATCCTCTTTGTAATTAATTGCAGTAAGAAATGAACTTTTAACCTATTATTGTCTGTCACGTGCCTGTTGCCAATTAGCATGGTTGCACTTCATGGCTTAATTTAGTATCAGTTGTGAAACTTGAAGAGATATTGTACCGTCTTTGAATATTAATGTAAGTTTATTTCCCCGGGGGCATGAAACCTTCTGACATACTAGGCTCTTTCTATTTGGGACAGAGTTTTTGGATTTTCAACTTAAAGCTTAGTTTACATCTATAATCTCTTTTTAGGCTGTAAAAGAACCCCTCTTCTCACATTAGCCTGCTTCCCGCCAAGAAGGGAGGGTGCCAAATTTTTGTTTTGTTTTTGTTTTTTTGAGGGCAGTGTCACTGCCCCTCATATGTGGGATCCGAACCGGGGCCACTGGCATCCCAAGCCAGCTTTCAAATTTTTAAGAGGTTAAAAACTTCACACCAGCCCAACAACAATTTGTTTCTTGCCTAGATCATGCTTCCTGAGATTTCACTGAAGGTGAACTAATATGTTTTAGAAGCTCATCAGGGCAGGAAGACTTTTTCAGAGTCAGCCCTTATAACAGTGCCCAGTACATGGCAGGGGCTCAGTAAGTCTCTCTTTGATGTTGAGGGAATTGTACCCCACAGTTACCAGGCCAGGCACCTTATGTGATTCTCTAAGGAGTCCCGAAGTGTGTATGGCTTGAGAGCTTGCTTTGTGCTGGACGATGGCACCTCCCCACCTCCCTGCATCCGGAGGACCCCTGAGCATCTCCAGTATTCTTCCATGCTCAGAGCCCCAGAGGCTCCCAGTGTGCAAGGGTAAGAGCTACATGTTTCACTGGAGACCTAACAGTTCATGCACTCATGGTTTGTTCAGCAGGAGAACACACCCTTCAACAAGAGAACAACATTCCTCAGAGCAGGAGATGCTAGCCTTTCAGCAAGGTCCCTCTGTGGGGCTGCAGGGAACCTGGCTGTTTGCCTCATCAGCAATTGCTCTTTCTTGCCCGTTGGGACCTCCTAAAATATGTCTCCTGGATACAGCTCAGGTTTGCTGCAGTTCACCCTTTTTTGATTTCCCTCTTATGTGGGGCTTGAGAGCTTGAGCCAAGCACAGTTGGTAATTATTCCTAATCCCACAAGATGTGTCTCCAGCTAGCATCAGTAGTAATTTCTGGACCTGGATGCAGGAGTCTGCACTCTTGACTGTTTTTTTTCAACCAGTTCCTTATAAATGTCCTTAGTCTACAGTTAGTCTACTTATCAAGAAAAGTAAACTAACTGCCTCCAAGACCCCTGCTGGCAGCACCACGTGCTGCCCCCCCACACCCTAGTTTTTAATTTGTAACTGAGATTCTAGTCCCAGTTTACCTGCCTGCTGATTCCTCAGTTTCTCCCACAATCCCTTCTCCCATAAGGATTGATTTGCTCATTTGTTTGTTCATCAAACATTTATGGGCCACTGGGCTGTGTGGAGTCTGATATCAATCAGGCAAATGCCATGCCCTTGAGAGGCTCACAGTCCAGGGCAGAAGAAAGACACATAAACTGAATATTATAATTAGCATGATAAAACAATAAAAGCAGGGAGCCCAGGAGTCATGGAGCAGAGAAGGAGCTAACAAGCTGAGATGGTGTGGTGACAGGAGAGTTCCTAGAGTATGTCAAGCATGGGAGATGTAGATTGGAGAGATAATGACAGTTAAGATTTGGAAGGCTTGAACTCCATGAAGAGAGCTGTGTTCTAGCAAGGTCTTGGACTGTCCTCCGGATGGAGGAACCACTGGGAAACTGCTTAGCAGAGGAAAAATTGTCTGGTCTCCAGTGTGGAGGCTGGATTGAAAGGGCTGAGACTGGCTGTGGGTAGGTAGGTCTCGTGATGGTGAGGCCGTAAACAGAAGCACAGCATGGGAAAAAGATGTTTAGGGAAGGTGCTGATTGAAAGAGCTTATTGGGTGGTTGGATCCATGGCAACAGGAAAGATCAGGTGATTGTGGCAGGGGTTGGGCAGTGAAGACAATGACAGATACTTCAGCATCTCTGAATTTGTATTCGTGTTTGGGCCTCTGGTGTCTCCAAGATAGCCACAACTGCTGTCTCTCCAGTTCTTGCATAGACTCTACATTTGGGGACTGTTCTCCTTGCCTGCACTCCATTAGCAGCCCCTCCCCTAGCTAAGCCCACCTTCTCCTCTGGCCAGTCTCAGTACCTCTCCTAACATCCACCACCACCAGAGTATCCCTTCTCTTAGACTCCAGAGCTCACTTCCTGCACAAATATTGATCTTTGGTGTGATTAATATTGCTATTTATGTTAACAATGAATTTGTTCACCAAAAATTAATTAGCACAAGAAGGCTGCACATTATTAGGGACCTCGTTAATTTTTCCAAGTTTATTTAAATGACAGCAGGATGTCAAGTTAATAATGATGACTAATTAATAAACACATCTGGTTACCTTAAAGCGTGTGGAGGAAGTGGCAAAAAGGCTGTGACAGGGAGAGAGTAGGGGGACTGACAATTTTGGGTGAGCAGAGGTGGTGCCTCTTCTCTTAAATGGAGGGGACCATAGGGGATGTGCCCCCACCACCACCACCACCTCCAGGTCTGATGTGCTAGGTAAGTGGCCTTGCCAAGTTAGGTAAAGGGTTGACTACAGCCAATTTGGAGTTTGAAGAGATAATCAGTGGCCTAATACCCCACCTTACTATGAGATGTCCCCTCCCCTCCCTGAGACTTCATGAGGAAGCTGTGGACTAGGGTGAAATACAAAGCCTGTAGAATCAGTTCCACCTGGTCTTTGAATCCTGGTTTTTCCACTTGTATCTGTGTAACTTTGGGCAACCCACATAATAAAGAGAAGACATAAGACTCACCTTCTGGGGCCGGCCGAGTGGCATGTTGGTTAAGAACTGATTTGGGACGCCAGTGGCCCCGGTTCAGATCCCACATATGAGGGCCAGTGACACTGCCCTCTACAGCTAAGATGGTGACAACAGCTCCACCTGGACCTGGGCTGCTGTGAGTCCCCGGAGACAGCATAGCTGTAGCCCCTGCTGCAGTGGGCTGCCATGAGCTACCATGAGTGGCCGGCAGCTGGTGTGAGCTGCCACGAGCCGCTGTGAGCGGCTGTCCAGAGGCCGGCGACCGATCTGCCTCACCCAGGGAAGAGCACAATGATGATACCAACATGGGCCAGTGAAACAATGTCCTCCACAACTAGACTGAAGAACAAAAGGACAGCAACTTGTCTGTTCCCCTTCCCTGGTTCCCCAACGCTGTTCCCCTCCCCCAATTCCCCAATAAATCTTAAAAAAAAAAAAAAAGACTCACCTTCTGGGATACTGTGGGTTTTAAATGAATGTGTTGGAAAGGCAGGAAGTGTCCCTTCCCTTTCGCCTCCTCATTATACCCCACTCTGTATAGGGACCGAGAGTCCCTTGGCTTGCTTTGCTCAGCAGAGGCATGGCCATTTTCCCCTCAGAGGCACACCAAGTCTTCCCTTTATTTCTCTCAATGGAGAAGCTGCAGTTAAGAAGCCCTGGGAATCTGTAGACATCTATTGGAGGTGATTTTATTCTTTCAAACTCCTCCCTTCTTCCTGCTTGGAAACAGCAGTGGAAAGCTTAGAGAGCTCATGTAATCAGGAGGTTTAGGTGGAGTCCTGCTTCAAACAGAACAATTTGTTCTGAGCACACAGCCCTGAGCTAAGCAGAGGGGAGTGGGAGGCTTAGTCTGCAAAGGAGTCGCCTCCCTCACTCTGAGCCCCCAGGGAGGGAGGGAGTCAACTGGGGGCTGAGAGCCGCTCCAGCAAGCCACCCTGAGGAATGCTAACATGGCTTTCCAGGGGAGCTTGTGTGTTTTGTTTTGTTTTAGGGGAAATTGTTCTTTCAGGAATTTTAACGGATTCCTTGAAAAACCACATGCAAAACTGAGAAATGTCAGGGGCTCATTTTGGAGCAAATTGGAGCTACTTGCAACCCTCACTGAGGGTTTTCCTTTATGTCACCAACTTGTAGGCACTTTGTAAATTGGGAGTACCCCCACTTTAAAGATGGGTAAACTAAGACTTGGAAGGTTACTGGGCTGCCCAGGACTAGAAAGTAGCAGAGATGGGTTAGACATAGAAGGTACACTGGTGGGGCTGGGAGATGTTGACAAGTGCTTGGATTATAGCCCCTTGTGGCTGTTTCCACATCTGTCCCCCTGCCAGAGGTGAGCTGTCTGGGAATTAGGAGTGTGTCTCACCCACTGCTGGGACACTGATGCTTAAATGTACTCTGTGGCACACGGCAGGGGCCAGCTAGTGTCTGTTGACTGAATGAGGGAGTGATGACCACAAGGGTTCCAGATCCAGATGTGTGCTTGGAACAAGAACCCAGAGCCCAGAACTCAGAAAGCACAGCAAGGTCCAGCGTAGCGCCCGCTGGTGAGTGTGGGTGCAGGGGCATATGGCCTTGCAGAGCGGCTGTGCAGGGCCATCCTGGGCGTGCACAGTCTCGTCCTCCCTCAGAACAGGCACAGGGGGCGGCAGGGTTTTCACTGTTATAAACAGGAGGAAACTGAGGCCCGATACATTTACCAGCTTGTTGAAGGATACACAGGGAGTAAAAGATGAAGCCGGGATTGGACTGTGCCCTCCAAATTTGGTGCATTACAAGGGAATGAATTATTACTTTCTAGCAGGAAATGCTGGGCTGAGAAACAGGGCCAGGGTGGAAATGACTGGACATGAGATTAATGCTGGGGCAGCAGGTAGTTCCTAAGGCAGCAGGTAGTTCCTAAGGCATCAAGGTGCAGGTTCCAGGGCAGGACTAAGTGTGGGGCCTTCATTCTCCTGGACGGGGTGTTGGAAGATGGAAAGAGTAAATTGGATGGGCACTGTGAGGGGGCGCTGGGGCTGGCCCTAGTGGTCTAGGCCACTCCCAAGACCTGTCTGCACCAAGGCTCTGTGACAGGAGGGCTTATGCTCTGGATCCAAGCATGCTCCCACCCCTGCCCCCTTCCTTCCCACTCCCATTTTAAGGACACACTCCCTGCCTGATACTGAGCGGCAGTATTGGCAGGAAGCTCTTGATGCCAACTCTGAGAGAAGCAGAGAAATATACCTGCGGCACAAAATGAGGCCAACCCAAGTTTCTCCTGAGTTGCTGCATAGTTCCTAGCCAAACTTACCACCTGGAGCCCAGAAAGAGCATGTGTAAATGTTCTCCATGCATAAACCCAACAGTCTTGTTGCTAAGGATGCTGGCATTCCCCAGGAGGCCACCCCTTTCGGTGCTGAAGATGCTGTTTGGGGCACTGCCAAGACTGCCTTGATGTGTGCCAGAGCAGCCATGTGTGCTGTACCAAGTGGGGAGATGCTGTCTTCCCCACTCCGGATCCTTTCAGCTGGGACGTCAGTGAAGAGAATTGAACCCTGTTTGGTTCAGTCCCTTATGAAACAATCTCTGAAGCATCTTTCTGCTGTGTCTCTCTGCTTAGAGCTCAGACATGAGTCCGTAGATTTGTGCAGAAAGAACAGATCACACTGTTTGCATCCCACTCTTCTGCACGTGCCAATCTGCATGGAGAGACACCTGTGTGCCATCATATTCTACAACCTCATTACATGCTCCCAGACGAGTCCCTGTCTGAGAGTTCCTTGGGCACCAGTAGAGTGCCAGCTCTGGGTGCTTAGGAAGCTGGCAGAGCTGCATCACTGAGAGAATGTTAGTCCTCCAAGGAATGCTTTGAGAGCCTTATCCCCAGTGCCCACTCTTACCTGACATGGCTCAGCTGGTTCCTTGTAGCTGTAAAAAAATAATATAAATGGAACCACTTTAAAAGGATTTGGAGCTGCCATCTCATACCTTTGGAATGTTAAAACTGGGAAAAATAACCTTAGGACTGGGAGTAAAGCAACATTGTAAAGACAAGAAAACAGGTATTTGACTACTGGACTGACAAAAACATTGTTCAGAATTGTTATGTTATCTGCACCAATAGAAATGCCTTCCTTCTATTGATGTAATTGTCCCCTTTCTCATAAATACCCCCTGCCTTTGCCTCCTAACTGGAACATGATTTGGGCTTCAGTCTGAATCAGTGCTTCCCTAATAGCTATTCTTTTGGATATCAAATGAATACTTGTTGCCTCTCACTTTTGCCTTTAATTTTTAGGTTACCATGGGCCTGTGGCTTCTTCAGTCTGTTATAAAAACATCTGACCTGGGTCTAGATTAGGGTTTTGACAGGTTCAAGAGGAAGAAGAGGGATCACAAGAGTGAGCTCAGGGTGGGAGCAGGTAAGTCAGGACATATTCAGAGAATTGGTTTAACAAGAGCCTTGGCTCTCCAGGGTGGGTCCACGACACCCTGTGGACCCCAAGACCCCTTTAGAAGGTCCACAAGGCCCCCTGTGCTACGTGTGTGTTTGTGCAAGACTGGATTTTCTACATACAATGTCTGACAATTATGTTCGCAAATTCATCCTAGCAAAAGTGCTACATACCTCATTGCTGAATATCACTATAGTCACCTTTGAAGTACTCCCCCTTGGGAAGCTATGCACCAACGTCAGTGTCTAGTCCACCCTTCAGAGCAATTTTGGAACTCTTTTTCTGGAATGGCCATCAGAACTGTTGTCGTATTACCCTTGGTGTCCTGAATGTCATCAATATGTCTGCCTTTCAATATTTCCTTTATCTTTGGGTAAAGAAAGAAGTCATTGGGGGCCAGACCAGGTGAGTAGGGAGGGTGTTCCAATACTGTTGTTTGTGTACTGGCTAAAACTCCCTCACAGGTAGTGCCGTGTGAGCTGGTGCATTGTCGTGATGCAAGAGCCATGAATTGTTGATGAACAGTTCAGGTCATCTAACTTTTTCATGCAGCCTTTCCAGCACTTCCAAATAGTAAACTTGGTTAACTGTTTGTCCAGTTGGTACAAATTCATAATGAACGATCCCAGTGATATCAAAAAATGTAAGCAACATCTTTGCAACAAGTTCATGAACTTAATTGTCAGGCCTCGTACTTTGAGAAGAATAGGTGTTAATTCTTTTTTGAATGTTTGGTAAAATTCACCTGTGAAGGCATCTGGTCCAGGACTTTTGTTTGTTGGGAGTTTTTTTTATTACTTATTCAATTTCATTAGTAGTAATTAATTGGTCAGTTCAGTTTGTTTCTTCTTGATTCTGTTTTGGAAGATTGTATGTTTCTAGGTTTTTATCCATTTCTTTCAGATTGTCCAATTTGTTGATATATAATTATTGTTAGGTGCTCTGTATTGACCAATCTCACTGGTCACCTGCACTAGGTGCTCCAGGAGTGTCCCCTGTGTGGGTTGTGTGTTCCCTCCTGATATAGTTGAGCCTTGATTGCTATTGGCATGTCAGTGAATGGGATTGACTTTCAGGTTTTTTGACTGTGGGGTTTGGCCACATCCACAGCTTATGGGTTGCTCTGCAGGGTGCTTATTCCACAAATCAGGATTTGCCCCAGTGGCCTCTGGCATGGCTAAGACTGGCCCTTGGATGTGCCACATGTAGAGCTAATTGGGTGGTGCTATGCTGTGGTCTAAATCAGACCTCCATGTATGCTGGCTCTGGGGCCTCTTAAGAGAGGCGCCAGTGCAGGCCCAGGTCAGCCATTGCCTGTGACCAGCCAGGGACTACCCAATAGCAGCTACAAAATAATCAGTGGTTGGTTGTTCCTTGTGCTGGACTTAGAGGCTTGTGGAAGAAGCCATACTATGCCCTAAGGATGGCTGCCACTAGTACCAGGCCTTGGGTAGTTCCACGAGAAGCCCACAACACCCTGAGGTCTGCTGCCACCTGCCAGCTCAGCCGCTGATAGAGCCTTGTGCGATAAGCAGAATTTGGTAAGGTGGGGTCTCAGGAAGTCACCAGCGTGGGACCAGTGGTGGTTACCAGGTTAATGTGGTTTCTCATTTTGTGTCAGTACTGAGTCTGGACCTGCTCAGCAAAAGACTCAGAGCTTTCTGACATCAGCTGCCACCTGCCTGGAGTCTGTGAATCCCTGAGACTTTTCCAAGAAAGAGTGCAATGCAGGCAGGGCTGGCTGCTCACTGATAAATTGCCTCTGGTTTTGTGCTAGTTGGGTGGAGCAGGGTCACCAGGGTAGAGCGAGCAGAGCTCACCACTCCAATAAAGATTCAGATTTGGCCATGTGGGCTCAACACAGGAAAGACTGTGCCCACCTACTGGCTGCACAGGAGGAGGATTCTACACAGGGAAAATATTGACTGTCCCTCCAGTTCTCTCTTTGAAGCTATACAACTCAGTCTCTCCTTGTATGTCTCTGACTCCTCCCGAGTAACCGTCCCTCTGCCAGCATGCAGGGTGAGTGTGCCTGTGAATGAGTGGGTCTGTGTGGACCCTTTAAGAAGACATCTGGGTTTCCAGCAGCCTTCCATCTCACCTGGATTTTCCAAATCCCCAATGTTTTTCACAGCCAGATATTGTAGGGGCTCCTCTTCTTGGTACAGGTACTCCGGGCTGGAGAGCCTTATGTGGGGCTCCGGTCCCTCACTCCTCTGTGGGGGAACATCTGTGGCTGAGCCGCCTGACTCTCAACTGTCACAGGTGTGGGGCCACCCCATTCCATGTCTCTGCTCCTCCTACCAATCTCTATATGGCTTCTTGTATTCTTAGTTATAGGACTTCTGTTCAGCTAGAATTCAGATGGTTCTCCACATTGATTGTTCTATAATTTAGTTGTAATTTTAATGTGGTCATGGGAGGGGGCAAGCACAGTGTTTATCTACTCTGCCATTTTGGTTCCTCTCACTGCCCTTATTTCTTTCATGACAGTCGTTTGTCTACTTCAAGGGAGGCTAGCAGAATAGGAACTCAGAAGCAGGGAGCAAAGCTGGATGTCTCCTCAGGCTCAAGACATATGTCCAGCTGCCTGCTCCACATTTCACTTGCATATATGATACATCTCAAACTCAACATGTTGAAAACCTCGGCCATTCCACACCTCTCACCTCTGCCTGCACTCCATGACCACTTATGTCTGTGGGTTACTCACCCAGTCTTCCCCACCCCAGCAGATGCCACTACTAGCCACTCAACTGCTCAAAGCCAAAAACCCTTCTTCCCTCATCCCTATACCCGATTAACCAGCAGGTCCTGTGGGGTCTAGCTCCACAATACATTTCCTCTGCAGCTGCTTGTCTCCCATGGCTGCCTTCATTCTCATTTGATTCCGATCATATCTCAGGTATGGCCTCCTAATTGGTTTCCCTGCCTCTAATCTTGTTTCTTTCCCACCCATTATTCACATAGAATGAAGCTCTTAGAACATAAACTGAATCACATCACTGCTCTGCTTAAAACCATGTAGTGACTTCTCACAGCACTTACAATGTTAATTTAAATTGCTTCCCACCCAGCTAGTAAGCATCCAAGTCCCCTGAGTGATCAGGCTTTTGCCCACCTTTCCAGTCATCTTCCTCTACTCTTGCCCTTGCTCACTCTGCTCAAGCCATCTGGGTCACCTTTGCATACCTCCAACACACCACTCTTTCTCACATATGAATGTCACATTATAGATTACCTGTCTGCCCCCATGCACCTCTCCATAAAGACAGACCATAACTTCAATATTATGCTTACTGTATGTGTTCCCACTTTGCGCCAAAGTATGGTGGATTAGTCAATGATGGGTAAGATTTCTCAAGGTAGAATCAACCTAAGCCACACACGGCTGCTTGGGTGCCCATGGGTGCCAATGGGTACCAGTAGGTGCCAGTAGGAGGAATCACAAGTTGATAGAAATAGGGCATGAAACCCTCGCTTCAGGGTCTGGCAGCCTGCCTGTGAAATGACCTATTGATGTGATATCTGTCCTCCATGCATTCTTATCAGTAAGCCTTGGCAGAGGAAGTTTCTGTCTATTGGGAGGTGCATGACAATAACCTCATGGGACCTTTGGTAATGGCAGCTTGGAGGCATGGGTGATTTGGCCCTGAGCTATGTTTTTGGGTGTGAGACACACAGACTGCTACATGGATCTTTGCTTATCTGTAAGATAGTAAAAGGAGCAGTCAGGCCCAATTCGGGGCTTCCAATCCATGAGACTGAGGTCCTCTGGCCCCGAACTGAGTTCTCTCTCTGTTGTGTCTCTCTCTCTTTCTTAACCTTTTGCCGTCCCTTCTCCACTCCCACTGCTCAGTCGTGTGGGATGCGACATATGAATATCTGAATCTGTGGATCTCTTTTCCCAGAGTGTTCTGACCTTCGTTTTTATGTAGTTACTTGTTTTTCACACCTTGGTTCTCGGCTCAAATGTTATTCCCTCAACATGGCTTATTCTGACCTCCATTCTGAAGAAGGCCAACACTCCCTCAGTGTTCCCCATCACTCTATGATGTTTATTTCCTTTTTAGTATTTTTCACCATCTGGGGTGGGTTATTTATTTATTTATTTACTGTTTTGCTCCCACCCCAACTAGAATGTATGCTCTTTGAGGGGAAGGACTTTTTACAGCTCTAGTGCTTTGAATGATGCTATGGCACATAATGGGAATAATACTTCCCCAAAGAAATATAAAATTAGTTGATGGAATGAATGAAGAAAAGACAACCATCTAGTCATCAGTCACCTAGGGAGAAACAGATAGGTCTCAGGCACAGAACAATGCTCTCCAGGCCACTGGGAAGCTGAGCTTTGAAAGCCATTCTGATTGCTGATGAGTTCTTCCTGAGCAAGTTTCAATGGGTCTGAGAACTCAGAGAGAGCAGAATCTGCCACACGGTCACAGTGTTTCTGCTCAGGGCGATGGGGAGGCAGGAGGCCAGATACCAAGGTTCATCTATATCATTATCCCCAGAGCATCTCTGCTTTGCCTCAACTCCACTGGACAGCCTGGTGGCAGATGTTTCTTCTATGTTCTCTTTCCTTCTTGAAGGGTAATTCTAGCTTTTAGCTCACAGGCAGAGCGGAGAAAAATCCTCCTGACAAAAATATCTCTCAAAGATTCTCTTGGCTCAGATATTGTCTCCATCTTCTGCTCCCAGTCTTTTTCTCCAGTGCCCCTGTGGGTATCTTTTACTCCAGTTTTATTAACCCAAACACCTTAGAGGTACATGAGGTTGTGCAAAGGGACAATTTCTTCCAAGGGAAGAAGCATTAAGTAATTCTTTTCCAAACCCTTTGAGTATGGAAGTCAAACAGTCACCCCAAAGGAGACTGAGATCAATATTCTGGATGCCCTTGTCAATAAATTTGAAAGAAAAAGGTGGCACAAATTATCAAAGATTTATGGATTGGAGGCCACTGAATTTAATACAGATCACAGAAGGATGGCACAATTCCTCCCAAAGAGCTCAGGTTATTCCTTGTACTGACTCACTGACTCCCAGAGCTTGTCTACTTCCAGGTGTGAGGGTCCTTATCACAATTCACAGATCAATGGGAGGTGAACCTGGGAGGTGAAGTTGTGGTTCATAGGAAGGCAGAGCAAAGAACCGTTCTTGGGGGTTTAGGTCTCCTATCATCAGCTTTGCACTGGCTCTGTTCTTGCTTGTCCTTCAGAATCTGCAAAAGAGCCTAGTTAATGAGCTGCAAGCCTGCCCTCACCCATCCCAGCTCAAGTTTCCTTCTGCCTAAGGCAATTTCACCTGCTGTGCTTCCCTCACTGGGGTCCAGGTAGAAACAGCAGCAAGTCAGGAAAAGTTTAATTGGGCCCCAAATGTGATTAACCAAGACTGGCTCACATATGCTCTGCTGGTGTTTAGCATGCCACAAATTCTAGCGTTACCCAGTGGGTCCTAAAAGCCATTCTGCTTTTAATGTTCCTTGCCTAGTTTACTTAAGTTGGAATTTAAATCAAAGGCTAACATCTATATTGGGGATAACTTTATAGTTTATCTTAATATAATGGCTAATAAATGTCATGTTTTAAAGTAGCTTTTTAAAAACAACGGTTTTAACAATGTTATATACATTTAAGGAAATCTGGTAAGCAGTTGACTGAAGCTGGCACACAGTAATTTTAGGCATTATTAAAACAGAGCAACAAGAATGGGAGAGACAGGCTCAAAGGTACTGAACCAGAACCAAACAGATATTGGGATGTTCACAGAAATAGAGGCAGAGCATCTCACACCTCCCACTCAGCTGCAAATAGCACACCTTGACAAAAGAGTCTGCTAACTGGACTCCTTCAAATGGGAAAGAAGTATAAGGCAGACTCAGGGGACCTTCTTGAATCAACATTTCTAGTGCTAGTACCTGGGACGAAACCCTTTGCTGACTCCATCTTGGTTGTATGATGTCAAGGGAGGTTTAAGGGAGAACAGCATGTGAAAGAGATTTACAACTTAGACTCACCCCAGCTGTGCCTCTGATGTGATCTGGAGCTTTAGGTGGATCAATTACCCCTACACGGTTTCATCTGTGAAATGAGCGAAATAAGGGATTTGGCAAGGTGGTCTTTATCCTGATTCTGGCTCTGTGATTTCATGGCTGTATCCCAGATTCCCAATGTTTTGCATTGCTTTGAATCAATGGATTGATTTATTGAGTATCTATTATGTACTTAGCTCCGTGCTAGATTCGACAATCAAATCTATTCCACAAATATTGACTGACGGGCGCTGGATGAAGAGCTGTAGATACAAAGGATAAAACATGGTTCTTTCCTTCTAAAAGTACATGCCCTATTTCAGAAAGTTACAAAGAGGGAGAGGGAGGAGGAGGAGGAGGAATAGAGACAAAGGACTTCTGCTTCCAGGTGGGATGGAGTCGCTGATGGCAAACCAGTGTCCTGTGCAGAACAACTAGAAAAGTCAGGTGAAATGCAGAGATCAACTATCTTAAGGCAGCAGAGAGCTGCTTAGATAAGGAAAACTAGTGGTGTAGAGACTGTCAGAGAGAAAAAGTTTGGGCTGGGAGCTGAGCTGGCTTCTGCCACCATTGTTGCCTCCTGGGCATGAGTGAGGGTGGACCCCTGTTCAGAGCCTATGTTGTACTGGAATGTTAGGGCTGACAGCAAAGTGCCATGGACTGGGTGGCTCAAACAACAGAAATTAACATCTCACAGTTCTGGAAGCTGGAAGTCTGAGATCAGGGGTCATTTGGTTCCTCCTGAAGCCTCTCTCTTTGGCTTACAAATGGCTGTCTTCTCCCTATGTCCTCACAGGATCTTCCCTCTGTGTCCTAATCACCTCTTCTTATAAGGACACAAGTCGATTGGAGTAGGACACACTCTAAGGACCTCGCTTTAACTTAATTACCTCTCTAAAGACCCTGTCTCCAAATACAGTCACATTCTGAGGTACTGAAGGTTAGGACTTCAACACATGAATTTTTTGAGGACACATTTTAGCTCATAACACATGCAAATCCTGGAAGTGGACCTTTTTTGGGTGTGGGTGACAGGCAGAAATACCAGCTCAATTTTGGAAAGGAATTTGTAGGATTCAAACACTCAGCCAGTTTTCCTCTCAGGAAATTTATCAAGTACTGGGACTTTGCAGGGTGAGAGACTCAAATCCTAAACAGAGCCTCTGAAAATCACTGTGAAGTTTCTGGCAGTCTTGTGTGAGAAAGCTTAGTTTCAGCACCAGCCGAGATTTGGGGCCTATGTTAGTTTGTTTGGGCTGCCATAACAAAGTACCACAGGGTGGGTGGCTTGGACAACATTTATTTTCTCACAGTTCTGGAGGCTGAAAGTCTAAGATCAAGGTGACGGCAAGGCTGGTTTCTCCTGAGGCCTCTTCTTGGTTTGCAGAGGGTCACCTTCTCTCTGTGTCCTCATATGGCCTTTCATCTGTGCATGAGCATTGCTCGTGACTCTTTGTCTTCTTATAGGGACAGGAGTTCTATGGGGCCAAGGCCCCACTCTTGTGGCCTCAATTAACCTTAATTACTTCCTTAAAGATCCTGTCTCCAAACACAGTCACATTGGTGGTTATGGCTTTAACACATGAATTTAGGGGTGGGGACGGGGAGACACAATGCAGTCTATAACAGAGCCCCACAGAACAAACCAGTCTCTTATTAGAAAGCTCAGGAAGCCAGTAGGGGATCAGAAATAGACAGAGCCTTACCAGGGCTGCAGCCATCCTGGAATGATGGAATGAAGACGTTTAGCCAGCAGGGGTAAGAATGTTCAAGAGGTGTATGAAGCAGGTGGCAGACTTTTTGGCCATGGATACCTGTTTGCATTTGGCATGGCAGATACTTCAAGATACACTTATCATGAAACTGGACCTAAGGCATTCTGCGCAATTTTTCAGAGATTCTCCTACCATTTCAGGCTCACCTTGGGCTCTCACCCCATGCTTTATTCAAAGCATGCCCTGGCCACTCATAGGGCTAGGATGTCTCCTCATTTTTTTTTACCTAGTATATTCCAGCTTATCCATCCACCTCCAACTCAATTACCATCACTTCTCTGAAGCATTATCTGGTCCCCAGACCTAATTTATTTATTTCGTCTTGCGCTTACCCCTTATAATTGCCATTTTAATGGCATTGTGTTATCATAATTTTTGAAACTGTGAAACTTTTCAAACACACAAGAGGTATAGAAAGTAATTTAATATGCATTCATGTACCCACCACATATGTGAAAAATTAATGCATAATTATTGAAGCCTCCTTGAGATTTTTCTGGAACACATTTTACCGTCTCTTCTGCCCTGGGAGAAATCCCTATTCTCAGTTTAGTGCTCATATTTCAGCTGGTATTTTGTATATATGCATATGTTTGTGTATGTACACATACATACATATAATACATTTTCATATTTAAGATATTGTATGAAATGCAATATATTTGCTTTTATTACTCAACATTATAATTTTTACCAATTTTTAAAATTGTGGAAAATACATTTAACATAAAACTTATCATTTTAACCATTTAAAGTGTACAGTTTGATGGTATTGAATACTTTCATAATATTGTGCTCCCATCACCACCCTCCATGTCCAGAACTTCTTTCATCTTCTAAAATGGAAACACTATCCTCATTAAACAATAATTCCTTATCCCCCCACTCCCCCCAGCTCCTGGAAACCACCAGTTTACTTTCCGTCTCTATGAATTTGACTACTCTACTTCATATAAGTGGAATCACACAGTATTTGTCATTTTGTGACTCATTTGTTTCACTTAGCATAAAATCTTCAAATTCAACAATGTTGTAACATATATCAGAATATTCTTCCTTTTTAAGCCTGAATAAAATTATATTTTATATATGTATTCCATTCCAAATATATACATTTCAAATACATACATTCCATATACATACATACTCTCTCTCTCTCTCTCTATATATATATATATATATATTTTATATTTATACTAAGATATAAATAAGATATATATATATATCATATATATATATATGATATATATATATGATATATATATCTTATCCATTTATCCATCAGTGGACACTTGGGTTGTTTCCATATTTTGGCTATGGTGAGTCATGGTGCTATGAACATGGGTGTGTACCTTTTGATGTATCCTGCTTGACCATTGTGCACTCTTTCTGGTTATATGATTGGTCACCAAACAAGCTGACCTTGGGTTCGCCCATCTCTGCCCAATGCCTTCATGATTGTAAGAACCACCTTCTGGCTCACCTTAGACCCTGGGTCCAGGTGGTCTGGGCATGGCTCTCTAGACCTCTCCCCGACCCCAACTCTGTAAGCCTTGTAAGTGGGTCTAGCTTCTCACCTGCGGCCTCCTGGGGGTCACTCTGGGAAGTTTTTCTAGTAGCATGCCACCACACACAGTGTTTCCTGAGTCTTGTACAAGCATGCAGCCTACTTTGAACAGTTCCATAAAATTGTTCTTCCCGACCTCTGAGGGTACCTACCATTTCTGTTCTCTCTGGAGTGAAGTGTTGAGTAGCACATGCAGTGTGGGACTGAGTGTACAATCTACTGGATATGGGAAGTAAGAGATATTTTACAAAACCAAACCAGTGCTAGGAAATATCACTTATAATGACAACATAAAAGAGGTGAACAGTTTTTCCCACTCACACAAATTTGAGGGTGAACAAATAAACCCGTGATAAATTTAGAAAGACTTTTTTCACCCCCAAACTTATTTGCTTGTAAAAATCAGTATGTGTACACCGTCTCATCTTTTTAAAGATGCTCTTAAAAGCTCTAATATTTAAGAATGTGTATAAAACAATCTCAAAAAGATTGAAATAAACTGCAACCAGGAATTTGTCATTATGCTTTGGGTTTCTATTTTAAGGTCTGAGAGTAACTGTTAAAGGAGGCAGGTGGGGATAGTGGGGGATGAATGGGAGCGAAGTAGAAGGACTTTGGGTCTCCTCCAAAGCCAGTATCTATTTTCAGAAGGGAAGAAAATACTCACCAAAAGCACATGTCATCCACTGATTCTATACAACATACTGAGTGAATCAGATATTTTCCAGCATGTCTGCTAAATGTCATCTCAGAAAAAGTGAATTTCTGATTGGCTTGCAAATGCAGCCTTTCTGTCTGTCTGTTTCAGACAAACGTACTGAAAAACTTTTAACTGAGACTGGGTAAGCAAAAGAACAGAGAAACAGGAGAGGCACGATGTAAACAAGATGGAGATGGGTTCAGATTTTGGAAAGGGATAAAGTTGAATGCTTTGGTCATTGGGTGCTGATTGCATGGTGGATGGGACAGAGAGCTTGTCCACTGTACAAGAAGAAGCCGGTCATTGGTGATGGAAATCCAGTGGAAGCATCCACTTTTAGAGAGAACAAAATGTCCATAATGCATGTAGTTCATCTTATAGGGCAAGGACCAAAGGACGTGGCATTTTCTGCAAGGAAAAGACATGTGAATGAGTAATTACAAAAACATGAAAGCAAAGGTCCCTGGCAGTGCCCCATAATACCATCAGAACAATATTTTTCCCGATCCAACATTCCAGGCTGCCCTTTTACAGTAACATTTCTCTTTCCCAAACCCAGGAATAATGATTTAATTTTCCTTAACACCTGACCTCACTCATGTTTCCCTTCATTCCTCACATTATTCTATGAACTACCCTGGGTTGCAGACCTCACTGGCCATTTGTGGTTAAACCAGTTCATTTTCAAATTTGGCTTCCATCAGGGTGGGTTTTCATCTTTGATCATTGGCCTGTAGCTTTCAACAGCTGTTAGGATTGTACTACTGCCTGGCCCCAGGAACCCCACCACCATACACACATCTGTTGTATGCCATCACATGGGCAGCCCCCACCCCAATCCATCCCACCCCACCCTGCCCAGTCTGTCCTATCCCACCTTAGACAGATATGAACACTGAGCACAGCAGAAAGAAGAGGTGGAAGAAACCCACATTCTTTATCACGTGATTAAGCCACTGGTCATACTTTTGGGTTTATTTTTGAGTGTGATAATACATTTCTTTATTGCTTATGGCTGTTTGAGTCAGGCTGATGTGCTTCATGCTGCCAAAGACATATTAACTGATTCATAGGATGGAGGAGAGGATAATGCAAATTCCAGGAGTTGGTTTACCAGCACTAAGTGCCCTGCCTACTCATCCTACAGGAGGCTGTCCTTCATGGACCTGTTTGGGAGGATGGTGAAGAGGGAAGGGAAGGAGAAAGAGGAGAGGACGTTTAGGAAGATCAATCTTTTGGTTTCTCTTTTTGGAGAGTTGTCAGCAGGTCATAGTCTAATAATCCAGGATGTGCTACATAGAAGTCAGATTCCCCACTGGGATGAGGAGAAGATGGGAATAGGTGAACAAGGGAAATATAAAAATGCATTTGCCAGAATCAGGTCATCCTCTAATTGTTCTTGTCACCTGAATTTCCAACCTGATATCCTGCTTTTCCAGGTAAGGGGCTCTTCTTCTTCTCATATCTCATGTACCTTATTCTCTAGCTTAATAACCATCACTCATTTCTGTTGACTACAAAATGTAGTCAAAAGCTTTGTCATGGAATGTACTGGGGGTGCCCAAAAAATGTATACAAGTGGACACTTTGGTCAACGTTGCTCAAGCAGTAGCTCGCCGTAATCAGAAGTGTCTGGACGCTGATGGTAATCACCTGGAGCACCCCTTGTGATGGCAGAAGTCAAATGTGACTTGTAATCATCTTTTGTTATCGGTATATATTGAGTATTACAATTTTAATAGTTTTCCTTTCTTAAAATGTGTATACATTTTTTTGGCACCCACTGCATATACCTCTATAAGCACAGACATGTACTTCTACTGTAGTCCTTTTCAAACCACCTTGTGATTGTCCCCTGAGATCTGGAAGACAGTGAATGTCTCCTTATCTTTGGCTTTCAATCCACTTTGGAGATGCTCATTACAGATGGTTGAGGTTGAAGAAAGGTTTTCTGAATGTTTCTCAAAGATCTTCTTCTGTCCCAGACCAACCTTCTGTGTTCCCCCTTTGTGTCCTCGGACCCAAACCCACCCTTAGCAGTTGCCACAATTGCCCCATTCCTTGGGCCTCCTTTCTCTCTATGTCTGGTGGGAAACAGCCTCCTCAACTCCATGTATGCTTGTTGTCTCTGAAGACAAGCATCTGGCCGTTTTCCTGTTAATGCTTTAAGACTGATTATCATGGGAAAATATTCAAGAACAACAAAAATAACTCCACATGGGGACATGACAGTGCTGACAAAATTCTTACAATAGGATTCCTGAATCTGTAATTTCTGACTCCTAAGCCCACTGGAGATTTTACCTGGGATCCTGATAAGCTTTATCTTCTGCCTTCTGGGAAATGTCTCCAACAGGGTCATTTTTGCTGACGAAGAGGCAACCAAGGCAGAAAAACCATGATTTTGTTGCCTTTTAAAGTGAATAATTTACATTTCTTTTGCCTGTCATATTGGACAGCCCACAGTTCACTAGATCTGCTCTTTGCAGGACGTTTTAGCCTATAACACTGTTTCACTAAATACTACTTTTTGAAGACATTCACTGTGTGTAGTGTGTGTGTGTGTACATTTGTGTGCCACATCAGCAAAACAAACAAACAAACAAACAAAAATCTCTGTTTATTAGTTTCTAGTGGCTGCTGTTATTAATGAAAAAATTATTCTGACACTTGTTAAAGCTGTGAAGCAGACATTGTTCAAGACTATTGCAACAGGGGAGAGAGATTGGTCTCAACTTCCAATACAACAAGGACAGTGGGGATTTAGAGCCAAGGACCAAAGTGAGGAGATCAGAGAATAGAAAATTACTAAGAGAGAACAAGGATAGGAGGATTCTTGCCAAACTGACCTAGTAGGATTCTTGCTGAACACAGGCCAGTCAGGACTTAGATATCAAAGATGGTGGATGCGGAACTTGATCAGATATCAAGGGTGATCAGATAAAGGTGGGGGATACTCGCTAAACTGATGTAGCAGGATTCTCACTAAGACTGGGTGATGCAGGCCCAGCAAGGACAGTAGAGGCATGGAAGGGCAAGGTCAATGCCTAGTCAGAGGAAGACTCAGAGACTCAGAGAAGCCTAACTAAAATGTGGTCAAGGAGAGAATCTTTGTTAGTCTCTCCTTTTGCTAAAAAAAAGAAAGAAAGAAAAGAAAAGAAAGATTATTTTTCTTTCCTTTGAACTATATAAGTTCATTTGTTTTCTGGACACCTTTTGCTCATTAAGGACAAGCTGAACTATCTACTGGGACTTGGTAATCAAGAATATTTGTGGGCCGGCCGAGTGGCACATTGGTTAAGAGCTGGCTTGGGACCCAGCGGCCCCTGTTCGGATCCCACATATGAGGGCCAGTGACACTGCCCTCTACAGCTAACAACAGCTCCACCTGGAGCTGGGCTGTGCGAGCCCCGGCGACGGTGTGGGCTGCAGCCCCTGTGGGCTGCCATAGGCTACAGTGAGTGGCCGGCAGCCAGCGTGAGCGGCTAACAGCCAGTGTGAGCTGCCAATAGCTGCGGTGAGCAACCATCCAGAGGCCGGTGACCGATCTGCCTCATCCGGGAAGAGCGCAATGATGACACCAACATGGGCCAGTGAAGCAACGTCCTCCACAACTAGACTGAAGAACAAAAAGAAAGCAACTTGTCTGTTCCCTTTCCCTGATTCCCCAACGCTGTTCCCCTCCCCCAATTCCCCAATAAAAAATCTTAAAAAAAAAAAAAAGAATATTTGTTAATATTTGTTATTTGTTCAAAGGTGAGAATCATCAAGAAGATGCAGGAGTTCAGTGAACTTTCTAAGTGACCCACATAGCAGCAGGCCTGAAGGTTGCCCATACATGACCAATTGTGGTGTTGGGTCTTTTGAGGTAAATGTCCAGCTGTCCAGCTTTGCTTCAGGGCTTCAGTTTAATTCAGGGATTGTTTAGGTCTTGGGGGAAAGGTCAGCTATAAGACAGCCTAGAGTCTCAATAAGTATATGGGCCATCAGATTTTAGTTTCCAGTGAGGCCAAGTCAGGAGAATGGGAGAAAAGTTGGAAATGTTAATTTGGAGAGTTGTAACCAGACAACAAAGCAAAATAGAAGAACTAAGAATTTGATAAGGACTGACAAAATGTACCAGATGGTAAGATCCAGCCCAATTCAAAGGTAGATAACAGAACCTCAAAGATAATAAACAGGACCAGAATCTGATAACCCACAGGGTGTGCTATAGTTTTCCATTGAAACATAAAATTTCTCTCTACAGTCACTCCCTGCCCCCCCTTTTTGATCAAATTAACCAAAGTAAGGTTATTCTTGTTAACAAGAATGCCTAGTCTCATTAGCTTTGGCTGTATTATTTAGCTACGTGCAACAAGAATGGTAATTGACCTTTTAAATTTTTTATTTGCTGAAATTTTTCATTAGAAATCTCAGATTAGACTTTTAAAAGCCTTTCAGGATTAGGATGCCAACCCAATAACTACTCACCAGACTTTACTCATAGTACCTATAGATTTGGGTTAATTTCTCTTCTCAAGGTCCCCAAAATAATCTGAAGTTCCCTGGCTGGACTTCCTTATTTACATGTAAGGCTGGAAAACCTGTAGGCCAGATACAAGGCCAATTTTCCCAAGAGGGCTTTGTAAACATTGGCTCAATAAAGTCAATCTTAGTTCCTTAAAATTATCTTATCCTACTTGATTCTATACATATCCTTCTGAAGTATAACATTCTAGTCAAAGCCTTGGTTGCATAACCAATGTGTCCAGTCATGTTCTGTTACAAGAAAGACAGGTTCTTATTGAACTCATGTAAATAATTGTGTTGCCATGAAAAAAAAAGAATATTTAATAAGAATTTCTGAATTCTGGGGCATCAGGCAAGGAGAAAAAGATAAATGGTTCATTTCTGTTAACAAAACTATAATCAGCTGAATTGTTGTGAGTTTTAGATAGCTTAAGCAAAAAAGAGAAAGGGGTTCCTTATATACTTGTATCTAAAATAGAACACTTAAGACCATCAATATTACAAACAAAAGCCATCAAAGAATCATAATCATTCTTCATCAGTTCATTCAGTTCCATGTAATTAATTCTTTTTCTGCTTGATTTTGGGTTTGCCATATTATGAACCCATCAGCTTCTACACTAGAGTTCTGAAAATCCTTACTCATTTCAGTGGCATGATCTCAAAGTTATTCAAGCAATGCCATCAGAAGCCTGGAAC
Organism: Aselliscus stoliczkanus; assembly: GCA_033961575.1. Lineage (NCBI taxonomy): Eukaryota > Metazoa > Chordata > Mammalia > Chiroptera > Hipposideridae > Aselliscus > Aselliscus stoliczkanus. The sequence continues at coordinate 14,812,065 of CM066728.1, read as the reverse complement.
CCAGAGTATCTCACAGTCCTTTTCATGGGTTTCTGAGATAGTTGCTTTTATTGAAGATGAAGCACTCTGGCCTATAGCTGAGTGCAGATGCTTTTCTGAGAAGGATCAGAGTAAAGCAAAAAATATCTGTGGATCACAAAAGCCTTAAAGTGTCCATGATTAAAGAGCCAATGAGAGTTCATTATAAAAATGACACAGTTGACAAGGAAATTTGGTTACTTCTGTGACATTTAATGTTTTAAAATAATAATCACATTTATGACTGATTATGTTATATTACTTCTGCTTAATATCAGGCAAAGCAGCATCGGGGCATAGCATGGAGAGTGAGGGCATTGACACATTTCTAGGAACTTTTTATATTCTCTAAAATACTTTTGTTAATAATAGTTAGCCATACAAATACAATTCAGAGAAGGATAAGCTTTTCTTACTTTATAATGCTTTTCATGCAGTTGAACATATTAAATAAACCTATTTTTTAATTCTATTTATTTATTTATTTATTTATTTATTTATTTATTTATTTATTTAGCTGAGCCATCCTGCCACCTGTTGGCAGCTTAGTGGCAGCTCAGCTCAGGCTGGTCATCGAACTGCTGTTGCTCAGAGCTCAGCTCGTGCTCTTGAGTGAGCTCTTAACCAACTGAGCCACTTGGCTGGCCCACCTATTTATTTTTTTAACATTTCTCATTTTACAAGGTGAAAAAACAAATTCTTTGATGTTTTCCAGGAGCCCTCTGGGAAATATCAAACTCAGTTCTAGAGCAAGAAGCTTTCCTTTAAGATTTAATTTTGGGAAGGCAAAGTTGTCAGAAATGTCAAAAGGTTTGAACACTTGACTAAATAGAATCAAAGATCACTAGGAAACAAAATTTAGCTACTTATTTAACCCATGTATCAATAACAAGTTTCAAAATTTACCACAGGAGGTAACATGGTTGTTAAACAAAACAAAACAAAACAAAAAAAACCACCTTAGCTCTTTTAAAAGTGAGAGACTGGGTTCCCTTATACATACGGTCAAGGACTTGATAGTCAACATAAAGGACAGGAAATTATTCTGTTAAGACAGAATCTTTGTTTCCTAGGCAGGTTACTCAAAAGATAAAAAAAAAACCTCATACAATCTCTTATTAAGAGCAGATCAATAGTCCAAGTAAACTTTGTTGTTTTATTAGAGAGAAAACCAAACTCTAGGTTTCCATCAGTATTGATAATAAAGCTCATTAAAACAAAACAACAACAACAAAAACCTTACAAACAAATCCATCCAATCTTAGTTAGCTTTGGCCTCATAAGCTAGGATTCCTTTTTCAAGATTTTCCACAAACCTTTTACCTTGGATCCAAATTACCAAAAATATTTTAGAAACAGTTTTAAAATAAATATTATAAAACAAAACTATTGTTGAAGTCCATTCTTAAAACTTTTATTTCACACATCAGCTTAATACGTATGGTAACTCTGAGGACACAGTTGTTTTATTAAACCAATAATATTAAACTATTTTTATTTATCAAAGATTTACCCAAATTATGTATACTTGAGAAACATTTGGGTTAGTTTCTCTGTATCTGAGAGTATAAGAATATTTAATTTATATAAGCAATTATTTATCTCTAATCCAATATGATGGGTGTCCTTAGAAAAAGGGGACATTTAGACACAGAGGGAAGACAATGTTAAAACACAGGGAGAAGAAGACCATGTGATTGGAGTGATGCAGCCACAAGCCAAGGAATGCCAAGAATCATGGCAAGCACCAGAAGCTAGACAAGGCAAGGAAGGATTCTCCTCTTGAGCCATCAACCTCATGGTTTTGAACTTCTAGCCTCCAGAACTGTGAGAAAATACAGTTTTGTTGTTTTAAGCCACCTGGTTGATGATACTTAGTTATAGCAGCCCTAAGACACTAATGTGGATGCCAGCCAGAGAAAAGTGTGGGATGAATGGACTGAGGAGCTGGTGGAGCAGGCTGAGAAGGAGTAATTGAGACAATGGTGGGAAAACCATTCTCACCAGTCTCAGTGGGGCCAAGAGAAGGAAGTGTCATCAAAAACAATGGAGAGAAATTTCTATAAAGGGTCTAAATGGTTGTGGAGGGAGATTTGGAATTTGGCAATTAAGAGGTGACTGTGGACTTGTGGGAGAGCAGTTCTGGGGGAAAGTGTGAAACCAGAATTGCCTTCTTCCCACAGGCTACATAAGCCATTTACCATCTGACGTCCATGAGCTAAAACACAGCATCGGCGCAGTTCGCCTGTGAGGACCAAACTGATTTATGTCCTGTTTCTGGGCCTTCTCCTTTAATTATGAATATGGGAAAAACATTTCTTACAAAGAAAAGAAGATGTTTTATAACAGCTTGGGGAATAGAACTGTTTATTAAGAAGAAGAAGAAGAATAGAGATGAAATGAAATTACTCTTAACAAAACAAAGCTCTCAAATAAACATAGTTTTAAAATGCTCTACTAGTGAGATAACTCTTTTAATTCAACTTATTCGGCAAAGATTTAAAAATATACACAGTATATCCCATGATGGCGAGGCTAGATGTGGTTGGGGAGTTCAGCACAATGATGGGAGTGCAAATGGTGGAAAGTATGACCTTTCTGAATGATAACTTGATAGGATATTAAAGAGCCTTAAAAATATGCATAGATGGTTATCCAGAATTCCACTTCCAGATTTTTGTTTTAAGGAAATAATTAAAGCTATATTCAAAACCATTATTATAGGAATACACACTTCAATATTATTTATATTACCAAAAACTCCAAATGGACATTCAATGATACAGAACTGATTGAATAAGTTGTATTTATACAATGAGATAAGTTAAAGTAATTAAATACTGATTTATAAAACATTCATAGACAATGAAGATATTCAGAGTATATTAATTAGGAATAAAAAGTTATCAAAACAATATTTACAGAAGGAGCCAATAAAAACATTTTATTTTATTTTTTTTATTTTTTTATTTTTTTATTTTTTTGGTTTTTTTTTAGCTGAGCCATCCTGCCACCTGTTGGCAGCTCAACGGCAACTCAGCTCGGGCTGGCCTTGAACAGCTGTTGCTCAGAGCTCAGCTCGCACTCTTGAGCGAGCTCTTAACCAACTGAGCCACTAGGCCGGCCCAAAAACATTTTAAATATCTGAAAGAAAACTACAAAATAAACAGTAGTTAATTTAGGGTAGTGGGGTAATTGGTGATTTAAATTTTTTGTTCATTTTTCTTTGTTTTCCTTTTTCCTAAAATTAGCATGTATTGATTATATATTTGAGATAAATAAGTATTGTAAATAAGAATTGCACCTATTTAAGTCTGGGTCTGAGAGAGAAATGTTTGAATCACTGAAATTTTATCAAAGAAGAAGCAGTGAGGGGTCCTCTTTCCCACCCATTTTATTGATGAAGAAGTTTAGGCCTTTGAGGGAAGGTATAATATTTGCTAACATGTGGATTCTTTTCATTCACTTTTCCCAGAAATGGGGCAACTCACATGGCAGGACATGAACAGGGCCAATTAAATGAGTGTACGATGTGGTGGGATAGACTATAAATGAAGTTCCTGGTTCCTGAACTGTCTACTTATTAACTGTCTAACACCCTTGACCATTCTGCCTTGATTTATGTCTTATGTGATTTCCATTTTGAAATGAGATTTCTCCATTTTTGAACTCATGGTATCATTTTGGCCCAAACTCATTTCTCAGGCTTTTGAAGAATTTTCCTACCTGGACATGTTGAACATCATGAACAGATGCCAAATACTTCCTTGTCTAACCAAAGTTGCCATCACCATGGTCCCAGTGTAGGGAGTGAGGCAGATCCCTTCCATCCAGCCAGCTGTTCCATACCAAAGTAACGGAGTCACAAGATGGGCCCTAAAGCATTGGGCAAAGAAGAACATTTGAAAATACTTTACCAAAAGCAGTTAACTATTTTGCTGATAATAACAAGATCAATAACAACTGGAGAATAACGTGTGTAAATTTCAAGGATGAGTTAATCATTGAAAGCACTGGGTGGGCTACACAAAAATTACCATGATCATTGAATGAAGTGTACAACCAGGCTGTTTTACCTCCTGTTAGCAAGGAAAGCTCAAAAATGGGAAACAAACAAATGATAGTATAATTCCATAGATCTTCAGTTTGGTTAATATGCAGTTAAATTTGCTACATAACGTAAGTGCTTCATTCACTTCCAACTGTCCACTTTATCTCCTGCCAGTGATTGGTTGGTTATAATTTTACTAATATGATTTTCCCTTTAAATCACTATAATCAAATGCAGGATAAACTTTGAATTATGTGCTGTTCTTTCAGCTGTTATTAAAACAATCCTCCCTACTCCTTTCATGCCCAGAGGTAGGAATTTGTAAGCTTTGCTGTGGCTGGAGAGACAAATATATTGGATCAAATTAAATAGAGATTTTTGGTCCATAAAATAGAACAAAACATTAGATTCTTTTGGAGTTGAAATGTATATTATAAATATTAACATTGACCAAATGATGGGCTGTCTCTCTTTGAGCTGAAGTTTGAGCTAAAATTCCATTAAAAAAAACCAAACAGAAATGGCCGGCCGAGTGGTGCATTGGTTAAGAGCTGGTTTTGGGATGCCAGCAGCCCCAGTTCGGAACCCACATATGAGGGCCAGTGACACTGCCCTCCACAGCTAACAGCTCCACCTGGAGCTGGGCTGTGCGAGCCCCGGCGATGGTGTAGGCTGCAGTGGGCTGCCATAGGCTACAGTGAGTGGCCGGCAGCCAGTGTGAGCTGCCAATAGCCGCGGTGAGCGACATCCAGAGGCCGGCGACCGATCTGCCTCATCTGGGAAAAGGGCAATGACGATACCAACATGGGCCAGTGAAGCAACATCCTCCACAACTAGACTGAAGAACAAAAAGACAGAAACTTGTCTGTTCCCTTTCCCCAATTCCTCAACGCTGTTCCCCTCCCCCAATTCCCCAATAAAATCTTTAAAAAAAAAACCCCAAAGTACCAGAAATGATATATTTTAGAATAACAAGAGACAAACACCAGTCAAAATGTTTATTATTCTCCCTTTATTTTCTATAAATTATAGTGCCAAGTAATATCTAGATAGTAACCACATGCCAATATTATCCATAAGCCTGAAGATGAAAGCCATTAATAATCTGAGTGGTCCAGGGCACAAGAATTGGTCTTTAAGAGAAGATAACAGAATGCTGTCATCATCTGAAGCCAGGCCTATGACAACACAACCAGATGACCGACCACTGTGAGTTGGGAAGGTGCTTTGAGCCCTGTTATTGATGTCCTTATGGCAGAAATTGTGGGCCATCAGTGACACGCATTTATAACTCTTACCTAGAGCTACCATATTCAGATATGTAGGTTGTATCCTACTTAAGGGCATCCAGCTGAGGAAGCCATATACAACCATTACCTGGAGGAAGAGATCCCTTTTTCTAATTTGCACAAAGACACTGTTTAATCATAGCTAAGCCATATTCCCACAGGGTTACATTTTCCTAGAAGGAACGCTTTATCTAACTCATGAAAATGCAACAAATGGGATAGTAGTAGCCTTGTCCTTATTCCAATTTGAATTCTTTTTACCTTTATATTTTTTAATTCAGGTACAATATATATACAGTGAAATGCACAAATATTAACAATACAATGTAATAAATTTCACGATATAAAACAGTTCTACCACCCCCAGAAAATTTTCTTGTATTTCCTAGTCAATCCCCAAATCCCAGAGGCAACTACTGCTTAGATTCTTATCACTATAGATAAATCTTGCCAATTATTGTATATATATAAAAGCTTGTTTCAAGAATATCCATAGCAGCTTTTTTTTTTCATAATAGCCCAAATTCAGAACAACCCAAATGTTCATCAGTAGGAAAATAGTTATAAAAATTGTGGTATATGCAAACGTTATTTAGCCACAAAAATGAATGAACTACTGAGATACATATATAACTATTGGATCAATGTATCACATATTTGTTATTACCCTCATATATATATTATTTATGTTGTAATAATGTTTATATATGTAATAGCATATATATAACATTGTAACCCTGGGGGAATAGCAGATTACTGCCATCATAAAAGACTTGACAGCTGCATGATGGTGATTCTAGCACATCCCCATTTAACTATTCTTTTTGACCTGTGCAGAAGGTGGATGGATCTCGGAGAATGACTGTAAACAAAGCAAGGTAGAAACTCCAGTTGAAGCTGTTGTTCCAAATATAATGGCTTAGCTGGAGCAAATCAATATATCTCCCCTTCTCCTCTACACTGCACCTGGAATACAGCTAGTGACCTACCAAAACTTTCTTTTTCTACCCTTATCAGTCAAAGTTAATTGCCTTTCCATGACAGGGGCAGAAGTATACCCTTACAGTTCTACTTCAGACCTGTGTAGCAGCTTCTCTTCCTTCCTGGACATGTTGAACATCATAGACTACAGATGCCAAATGCTTCCTTCTCTAACCAAAGTTGCCATCACCATGGTCCCAGTGTAGGGAATGAGGCAGATCCCCTCCATCCAGCCAGCTGTTCCATACCAAAGTAACGGAGTCACAAGATGGGCCCTAGAACACTGGGCAAATGGAACAGTTTGGAGGAATCTTGACTGTCTTGATACACCAAAAACCATAACACTTGTGCTTTTTACATTGATGAGGTTGTGCTAATTGGGTCAGTAACCAAGAATCAGCAGATACTTTAGATGAGTTAGAATGGTCTCTGGCCACTAGCAGCACCTGAAAACTTGTCAGAAATGTGAATTGTCAGGCTACCTCTCAGAACTCTTCAATCAAAAACCCTTGGAGTAGACACAGTAATCTGGATTTTAATAGGCGCTCTTGGTGATTTTAGTGTGTGCTAAGGTTTGATACCCACTGTGCTGCCTTAGTGAAACACATATATATGCTAGAGGACAGGAGAGAAACCCACTGAAAATTCAGGGACTTGTCACATAATATTTCTAAGTTTCAACGGGCAAGGAGTAGTTGGTATACACGTATATATATTTTTTCAAGTGAGAGATAAGTTGCTGCACTTTATGTTGCTCACCCCCAAGGAAGAGATGCAATGCTTAATGGGCCTCTTTGGATTTTGGAGACTTCCTGTTACACATTTGGGGATGCTGTTCTGACCCTTTCACTGCAACCAATGGGTTGCGAGGTTCAAGGAGGTCCCCAGCAGGACCTTATAACTTTGTCCATACATGTTATTCTGATTACCTGAGACATGTAGGGATGGTGAATAGTATCTCTGACAAATCCCAAGAGAAGAATCACAGTGCAGAAACCCCAGAGTTCAAGCAAGGGATGCTCTTACTCAGGAGACCCTAGCTTCAGATGGGCAGTTAGATGAGGTGAACTTTTATAGCTTTTACAGCTCTGAGTCCATGATGTGAGTGGGTTTGCATTCTCCAAAATACTTAAGATTAACACTGGGAAAATAGGAATGCGTGTGGGGATAAGTGAGAGGTGATAGAGACAGGTGGAGAATTTTGCACCTTGGACTACTTGACTTGATGTAAAACTGAAAAGATATATAAATATGAGCACAACGGAGGCTATTCAATAGGTGTTTCTCCATGACACTTTTGGAGATGGAAACTAGCCAGCCATAGTTTACATGAGGTCATTGAAAACCTGTGAGTGGGGTATGGAGGGCAGAGAGATTAGGAAAGTGAAGGTGTTGGAAATTCTGCAGATGGGAAATAAGTAGAAAAAATGTTCTAGGTCTTTACGTAAAGATTTCACCTCTAAAAGCAGCCCTGGCACACTGCTGGTGAGCTCAGAACACTAAGGCTTTAAGACAACTCTTAAAAATAGCAGGATATAATTTAGATGCTTTGAATGAGAAGTGAAGCAGGTTCTTGGGCTGATCAATTCTGGTCTCCCCATCTTCCATTGCATTTACTGCTCTTAAGTGTACAGGGTGGAGTTGAGACTGAGACATGCAGTAAAAGACTGAACTGTACTAATTAGTCTCTGTTTGGCCCCAGGCTCTTTCTCTGCCCATCTGTGCCCAGCTCTGTGTCCCAGGAGGCTGATCTCTCTGGATGGCATTACCTGGTCTCCTGGGTCCTGGGGTTTCTGGTTAGATTTGGTGAATAGAAGCTGTTGGCAGAGAATGGCAGTGTGGGAGGAGAGTGTGAGCAGGCATTTTTCATTCTCTTTCCTCCCTGCTCTGTTTTTCTCTCTGTCTTCTCTTCTGTGACAGAAGCAAGCTCTGGACTAGACTCACACAGAACTCTTTACTTCTCCCTCTTCTTCAGGCCCAGGGGTGCTGCCTTAGTGTCTCTTGCTGTTGCCATAACACTGTACACCATCTGCAATCAAACTCTTCGTTAAAAACTTCCTTCAAAACCCTAGCTGAGTTTGCCTTCCATCCCTGCCAGATCATGATGGACTCAGAGACCACAGTTTCTCTCTACCAGTGTTATTTTGGGTTTGGGGTAATTTAAATCAATTTATTGACTTATTAAAAAAAGATTTACTGAGTACTACAATGGGCTAAGTATTGACATAGACCAAAAACAAACAGCAAAAACAGATCTGAGAACAACTACAACGAGATACAGCCCCCCTGACAGATGCAGTCCATTGGTGGGGAATGTGGCCTCTCTCAGTGGTAGTTTCCACATCTGCAGAATATAGACAATACCACGTATATGTACGTGCCTGACCCAAACTGGTTCTTAACAAGCATGTGCTACTTCTGTGCTTGTTTGTTTTTGTTTTGTTTTAATTTACCTTTGAAGAAACTTTCTTCATGCTTTGTTCCTCTTCCTTCTTCATCTCAGGAAATCAACAGTTGAGTCCATTTTGGAGGAGTTTTACTTCTTCATTCTAGCACGTACACAGGAATTTAGGCGTCTGCCCTTTGGAGTTGACAGTTTCTCAGAGAGGAGAGCGTGGAAACGTAAAGATCTCTGGATTTATCCTGTGTGCTTCCTCTGCCCATATCATCAGGGACCCTCCATGTATGCTATTAGCATTATTAAAGTAGAAAGAAAGGAGGGACAGAGAGTGTCAGAGATGGGCGGGAACTTAGAAATTATTTACAAGCCAGGGACCTGAGGCCTAGTGAGACTGTGACATGTCGGCTGTTAACAAGCTAGACTGGCCAAAGTTGGGTTGAGATTTGGTTCTGTCTCTTGTCAGTGTTCTCTAGGTCAGCGTATGACCTGTGACTGCTTTCGGATGGTCCGACAACAAATGAGCATTTGCAGATAACTGTGCTCTCAGTGTGTGAAACAGCTCTGCGTTGAGAACAGGCCACATGTGCTCCAAATCCTGCTTCTCCCCAGTCTAGAGGGTTCTTGGGTTCCCTCTGCTCCCCAGCTGAGTGGCTGGGGACCTTCTGGGATTCAATTGATTAGTTTGTGGTGGCTCCAAGCTGTAATGTAAATCTCCAAGGGGCCTGGTCTCATTTCTTCTTTATTAAAATGAAATCTTCCCTTGGCATTTCTCCCAGGCACTTCTCCAGGTATAGATGAGAGGGACAAAGAGGCAGGGAAGAGGACTCCAGGCTTAAATGCCAGCAATCCAATTAAAACAATGTTTAACCTTTGTAAATAAAGCCCCAGCTTGGCCTGCTTCTCAGATGGGGGAGGACAATTAACTGATTTAGTATGAAGCCCCTCACTGTGCAGTGAGGGCTGGTGTTTATAACATCTATCCTGCCAGAAGGAGCTCAGCCTGCTATTAAAAATTACTCTCTCTGGAAGACCAACTGGCGGCAGATGAAGGATGCCATGCAGCGCCCTGAGTCACCTCCTCAGGTGCCCTCCCTGGCGAAGGAGACTGTTTGCCCAGCATTTGGTTCAGAGAGCCACCTGTGGATCCGGTCCAGCTGCTGGGCTTCCATTAAGAGCATGAGAAATAAAATTCAATGTAAAATAGCAAACACTGGGAAAACGAGTAGAAAACAGAATCGAATATTTAACACACTGTGGATGGAGAAGACCTCCGTGGTTTCGAAGCAGTATGAAAACCCACAAAGGAGTAGACCAGAAAGATTCTACCCACGTGGACATAGAAATATGTAATGGCAAATAAACTGAAAAATCCTTGCCACTAATATGGCATCTAAATGCTCTTGTGACCTGTAATTAATTCATTCATTTTACTTTTATTGGGCTGGCTGCTAGGGAGACAGAGATCAGAGATTCGGCACCCTCGGTGCTACCCTGCAGTGGGAGATGGAATTCATCACCCTTGTTTCTAACTGAGTGTTTGTTCATGTCTGATTGTAACAGGCTGAGGGGGCTTCTATGTACATATTTGATAAGAAGAGCACACTAGAATGTTATTAGCTAAGTGGACAGGTGCTAGAACTGGCAATTTACAAAAGAGGAAATACATTTGGTTAGAAAATAGTACGTGAAAGTCCTTAGTCTTGTTAATAATGATTGAAGTACAGATCAAAATGAGGTGATTTTAGACTATTAAATTACCAAAATTATTTTCTTAATGATAATACCTAAAGCTAGCACAGAGGTAGAGAAATAAGTAATGTCATGCTCTTCTAAATAAATAAAAGGTCTTTGAACAGTACTTTGGCAATATTTCTCAAGAGTCTTAAAATGTCCATATTATTTTTCAGCAGCTGTACTTCTAGGGACTTATATAAAGGAAATAATCAATGATGAAGGCAAAGACATATATAAAAATATTCATAATGTATATGTTCTTTAAAAAAAAGCAATTTTAATATCTTACATAGGCAAGTGGACAATTAAATTAAGACACATCCGTACAATAGTTTATTTTGAGTAAAGCTCATGATATCATGAGTTTGGCGAATATTTTACGATAATAGTTATGTTCATGGTATGATAGTAAGTACAAAAAAAATATGAGGTAAACACTACTTATGAGTGGAATGATCCAAATTTGGTAAGGAAAAAATTAACATTTTATTAATAGATTCAAAAGTATTTATTTGAGTTTTTCTAAAGACTTCTTTAATTGTAACAATATTGATGTAATCATAATTGTAAAGAATGTATGTAGGGATTAATTAAACATATACCCCTGAGTTTTAGAAATGTTAACATGATGAAAACAAAAATTGTATGTTTTTTAGTAGAAGAAATATGGCACTGACACACAGCTCTACATAGATGACAGAGCAAAAGAAAAGGAGGCAGCTCAGTAGAAAGATGGTTATGTGTGGGTGGGCAGGTGTGCTCTGTCAACAGAGATGAGAGTCATGGAGTTTTCTTCTTCCCTAAAGAGTGATGTCAGTGAATCACCTGCACCTCTTGCTTCTCCATAAGATTCTGTGGGCACCTTGGCTTCATTTAATGGTTCTTCTTAGAAAGATCTCTCCACTCCCTGAAGGGGGCTTCCTCTTGAGAAGTGGGTTGGATTTGAACCCAACGCTGGTTTTGAGGGTTGAGAAGGGTGAGTTCTGGGACCATCAGCTCTGAGTCCATAGGGATGAAAGAAAGATGGACAGTGGTTCTGGCACTGTAGGATCAAGCTGCCTCTGGCCCCCAGGACTGTAAGCCCCCGGAGAGTGGTGGTGTTGGAGCCAGAAAAGAGAGCAGCAGGGTGTGTGACGCGGGGAGCCCATGTTCAGGGCCCTTGACCAAGCTGTCCTGAGAGGAAAGGGCATTCTGCCTGATGAAACTGTGATGGATGGTCAGCAACTTTGGTGGCAGGCAGTGGAAACAGGACTCTCCCAGCAGTCAGGCACTATGCAGGGTGCCACCAGTTCCAACACATGACACACAAGGCTGGTAGTCGTTGAGGCAGAGACTCCAGTATAAATTCTTCTTGAGGGCAGAAGTCAGATTGCTCCATTTTGGAACCTGTAAACCCACAGCATTTTTGGCCAATTCAGGGAGAAGGGAAGCTTCAAGAGGAAAAAATGAGATGTCCTGCTAGTAAGACATGATGAGGCTCAGGTATTCTTTGGAAAAATAAAAGCAACAAGACCAGCCTTATACATCCTATGGTTGTGCTGTGAAGCAGTCACATCTATCACTCAACAGTAGGCATATAAGGTTTTATAAAGATAAAAAGATTGAACCTTAAACAACTTCACCTTCAACCCATGTGAGGTTGGTCCATGGGACTTAAACACAACTGGCCATGCAGGCAACGGTAGGTGTGTGGACCCTTCAGAAACTAGTGCAAACGTTCTATCCTTTGGAGACCCTCTCTTTAATGACCTGACACTGGGTATGGCATGTCAGGCCCCTCCTGGCATGCTCCCAGAAGCCTCATCAGGGCCTCAAGGGCACATCAGCAGTGTCTAGGGTATGTGGCAGGCCTGTCAGACAACTCCTCCAACCTGCACATATAGAGCTGGAGTGTTTCTGACATCGCTGGGCTATCCCTGAGCCTCTGGATGGTTTTGAGCAGAGAAATCTTAATCCCAAAGCAACAGACATCCTTCTGTACCCCAGGCACTGAATAAATCAGTGGAGATCTCAAACTCCGTAATTCTAACAGAGCCATCTCTGATGGCTGCAGCAATTTGCTCTCTCGTGGGTTAGCGACCGGCCGTAATTGATGAGGAAACTGACAGCTCTTTGTCTTCCTTCACTACATTTGTCATTTGGCAGCTGGCTTATTCTTTATCTATTGCCTGTGACTCTCTCTCTCTGTCTCTCTCTCTCCCTGGGCACTTGTGGAGCAGATGTATCTCCCCCTCTCCCCACAGACAGGATCTATAAAGCCATAACATGTTTTTAATGCAATTCAGCTTTTTGAAAAATGCATAATTGAAGAGTTCCAAAATAATTAGTTTATTATAGTGGGCCTGTAAAAATGAACTTGCATCTCATTTATGAGCCATTAGATCCTATGTTCGATGAGCTTGATTGCTATTAATGCCACCAGCATATAATTTAGCATACTTTATCAAAATGTGTCACAATTGAGCATCTCTTGCTCCCAGCCCCACGTCTGGGGACAGGGCTGGTTGGTAGTGCTGAGAATTTTTCCCATGGCAGTCCTATAGCTTTATTTATTTATTTATGGTAAAATATATGTAACCATTTTTAAGTGTACAGTTCAGTGGTATTAAGTATATTGATATTATTGTGCTATGGTCACCACCATCTATCTCCAGACCTCTTTTCTTGCAAAACTGAAACTGTATACCCATTAAACAGGAACTCTCTAGAGCCTGCAGCTTTCACTACAATTGCCCTTTCCCCACACTGCTGCCTACTTGCATGGTGAGGCCCCTTTCTATGGAACCTATGGCTTTAATCCCATTTCTTTAAGAAGCATTTGAGCAAAGGAATGAGCTAAAGCATTGACCTGATGAGGAAGAAAGAAGACAAAAAAATTCAGAACATGAAATGTGTGACATATCCTACAGTGTGTGTATATATATATATATATATATATATATATATATATATTCATTGTTCCAGGAAGTAAGAATAGTTAATGCCTTGTTAGGCACAAACTTGGATTTTTTTAGATAATTTAATGAAAATTAAAATATTGATTATGTATCTTCTACACAGCTTCCACATGTACATATGTAGTTGTCGAAAACAAACAAACAAACAAACAAAATAAATAGAGACACTTTGAAATGAAACTGGAGCTGCCATGCCAGAGAAACTGCCTTGTGTGTCTTACACTTCAAATCTTCTTTTGCAATGTTAATACAGGGCCGGTACAAAAGCACCCTTGTGCTCAAAAGAACTGTTTGTAAAGGTGACAAGGAGACAGCTATTGTGATTACTGGAATTATAACTACTGGACTGAAAATTTAAAACCTTGTTTAGAAGTAATATAACCATGTTATGTTATTTGTACCAATAGACATGCCTTCCTTCTATTGATGTAATTGTTCCCCTTCTCTTTTCATAAATACTCCTTACCTTTGTCTCCTAATCAGAACACTATTTTGGCTTCTGCCTGAATCAGTGTGTCCTGAATAGCTATTCTTTTGGGTCTCAAATAAATTCTTGTTGTTAAAAGTGCATGCTGTATCCACTGAGCCATCCAGGTAGCAGCTCAGCTCAAGGTGCCGAGTTCAGTCTTAGTTGTGGGTGAGCGTAGCCCACCATTGAACAGGCAATCTTGTTGTTACACCATCTGAGCCATCCTGCCACCTGCTGGCAGCTCAGCAACGGGTCAGCTAGGGCGCAGCATTCACTGGCCCATGTGGTAATCGAACTGGCGGCCCTGTTGCTCAGAGCTCAAGCTCTAAGCCAACTCAACCAACTGAGACACTAGGCCGGCCTCCACCAAGTGACTTTTTAAATAACTGCTTTACATCTAATAACAACTGTTTTATAAAAAAAAAGCAATTCATGAAGCAGAATGGTATGACAAAAGAATGCCAAAAGGGGAACAAGGAAGAGGAGGAGGAGGAGAACAGAGAGGACAGCAGAATATCCCTGGCGGTGACACTGGTTAGCATTGCAATTTTGTGTAGACAATTTCTGAGGCCCCGCCTTCTGTTTCTATGATACAAAATAGTGGGATTATGCCAAATCTTTTCTTCCAACAAAATTCTACACAGAAGCCCAGTATATGCAATAAACAACAGTGGGTCTTCCTAGATTGAAAAAAGGGTGTGTGTGTGTGTCTGTGTGTGTGTGTGTGTGTGTGTGTGCGCTGTGTGCTAAGATACTCACTCTATCTGGGAGCTACTCTATGTTGGAGTAGCTCTGTGTTCCTAGAGAACCTCCCTCTGGTTGAATGTTCGCTCACTGGTGCATGAAAGTATCTGGAAGGCATTGAGAGAAGAAATCAGAGGCATTTGGCTCAGGAGAGGACCTACATGAGTAACTCAACTAACTAATTTTGACTCAACTAATTTTGATTCAACTAACCTGGAGTCAAAATGCAGGAGTAACATAAAAAAATGTGCAGACCCACACTGACATCAATGGGAATGTCCCTTCAGATGAATCCAAAGTGACTGGTGTGCCAATATCATTTCCCAGAGGGTAGAAGAGGTAAGGAGAGGAAACTGCTATCCTGGGCTTAGCTCCAATCAACAAAGTAAACTTGGTTGGTGAAGTGAAAGTGACTGGGGTCCTGGGAATAAATGAGGACAGAATAAGTTTTGGTAACCAAGGTGGGAGGGGTCTCTACAGTGAGAGGCTCTGTGCAGGCCCTACTGGGCATCAAAAGGCTCAGGAAAATAATTGGTACCATTCCCGGAAGTTGAATGGCTTTAACGACACTCAAGCACTGAATGCACAATTTTATAAGGCCCTGAAGAGGGAGGAAAGGGAAAATTCATAAGAAAAGTGTCTGCTGAGCTCAGGTGTAAAAGCAGCACATCTAAAAGAGGGAAATGAGGGCACGTAGCCGGGATGGATTTGTAGGAGAAATGTCATGGGAAGCAAAAGCCCCACATATTTTGGAGTAGCCAAAAAATGGAAGCAAATGCAATAAAGGTTTAAGGTTGTAATTAGAGCAGATGAAGGGTCAAATATGAGTACAGGCAGTGCTCCTGCTTGCTCTGAGGGAGTGGTGAAGATGGCTGGGTACTGTGGCCCCATTTGATTTCTGCTTCCTCCATCTAGAATAGTGGATTTTGGACTGAAAACAGGAACTCACACATTGCCAAGGAATAACATGAGGCCCAGAGCAGATAAAGAGCCAGATTCTGTGAGCCAGAAATAGCATGACAGGGAGGGAACAGGGCATGCAGGTTATGAGGCTGAAGCTTAGGATGCAGACCTTGCCCTCTGTGCGATTCTGTGATTCCTGTACAGAAAACGGAGACAGTCATCTGTGTCAGCTGATCTCACCACGTGGTCCTGACAGTAGCACCACCTGGGAGCTCGCCACAAATGCAGATTCTCAGGTATGATCCCAGGCCTGCTGAATCACAACATCTGGGAGTGTGGCCCATGGAGCTGTTGGAACAGGCTTTCAGGATGCTGATGGCCACTCAGGTTTGGAACCCTGGTCTACATTGCATGGTTGTCAGGAGGTTTAAACAAGGGATGGATGGGGAACACCCTCACACACTGTAGGACATCTTGAAACTATTAGCTTTCAGTAAATTAGTTCAAATGTCCTGGATTGGATGAACCACATTCCCAAATCTTGATGAGACTGCAGATGAGATCACCAAAGTGCTGTCAGCTGGCAAAGCACATTTTGAAAAAAGTAAACTGGATACTTTCTAGTCTAACCAGATGGAAAGATTGCTGGAGGAAGTTCTAAAGAACAGTTGGGAGTCGCCAGAATGGTTCTCTTCCTCTCCAGTCTTCTGCCTCCAAGCACCCTCCTCCTTTCACTTAGTCAGTGTAATAAATATAATTGGAAGTGCACTGAGCCCCTGCACACAGGGAAGCATAAATTATTTCTCTAGCATGGGAGTGCTAATTTGTAACATAGATTAAATTTGGCTTCAGGCAGGGGAAGGATTGCACCTTTAAGATTTGCCACAGCATTTAGGGAAATCACTCACTTTACACATTAGGATGGATTAGAATGTGTCAGTATTAATACTGGGCATTTCCCTGTTGTCACATGATGTTGAAGGAGTAATTATTTCACATCTGAGTGAAAGTCTTACTCAGAGGCTAAAGTTAATGTAGCATATGGAGCAATGTGGAAACAGGTCTTGTACGTCTAGCGAGCACAGGCAATTGCCCGTTACAGTGCTGGTTAACATATTTCTTCCACTTCATCTGTTTTACTGTGTATGAGACGATCATTGTTTTGCTTGGAAGAGGCCTCGGCCTCTCTGAACTTGGAAAGACGTAACAGGGACTCACAGTTCAAAGGTTAAAAGAGAATTGATCTGTGAGCTCTCACCAATCCCTCGCTCTGCTCCCTGCTCTCAGAAGGATAAATCTCTTTTTCAGATAAATCCAGATTACTTTTCCAATACATTGGCTTTTGGCCTCTCCTGCTGAATAGTGCTTTGACATAACCCAGACAGCCTCCCAATGGCTATGAAGAAATCATTTCTAACATCTGAGGTTAATTCACTAAATGAAGCGTTGGATTTTCTTTCATGGTGTAAGAAAAATTGTTTGGATGAGGTTAGGAAAGGCTAGGCGAGCTCAGAGAAAGTCCCCTGGGGCTCCACCCCCACATGAAACTCTGTTGGGCACTTATTGCAGAGCTAAATGAATAAACAATAGGAGAAAACCCTTCATTTTTTTCATTGTCTTTTAAGCTATTTCTCTTCCATTACCCTAAGGTCCTGGTGAGACAAGTAGGGTGGTACAAATCTCCCATTGAGCAAATGGGTAGAATGAACCCAGGGCATTGAACATGACTGGACACTCATCACATGTAAAGTCATGCCTTACAAGCAGGATCCCTGGTCTCTTCCACTAGGCCATGGTCGCTTATCATTCAGTATGCCTGACTCCAAGTGCCTGCAGAAGGGAAGGAAAAAGAAGGAGACATTCGCGTCACACTCTTCCAGCAGAGGAGACTCCCAGCTGCCAGGCTTGGTGCTTCCCTTTCCTCCAGGCCTCAGGATCCCTGTCACTGTCATGTTTCTTAGGAACATTTTTACCTGGGGAAAGACGTCAAGTTCTCCTGGATGGCCCACCTAGCAGTAAGGACTACCGTGTTTCCCCGAAAATAAGACCTAGCCGGAGAAGAAGCCCTAGCATGATTCCTCCAGGGTATGGAGGGCACACACCCCTCACATGAGGGTTTTATGATGTGTTTCAAAGAGAAGGGTGCCTTTTCCATAAACTCCTTCAGCTTAAAATATTCAGTATGCCAAGGTGCCATATTTTGGCACCTAAAATCATGCTACGGCTTATTTTCTGGCTAGGTCTTATTTTTGGGGAAACAGAGTAGTTGATTTGATTGAACTTGTTATCCTGCATCATGACTTAGTATGAGTCAGGTCCCTGAGGACTGGGAGAGAGAAAAGCTAAGAGGGAGAGAAAGTATAGGGCATATGCAAGGGCCCCGGGCTGAAGTGGGCTTCATTGGGCATGCTTTCATGAAGGCCCTTGAAACAGAAAGGTGTGCTCAGGGGTGGCACACAATAGCCAGAAGAACCTCACCAAGAAACTCCTAGAATGAGCCTTTCTTGGAGAAGGAGGCCTATTGTGATCTGAAAAGGAACTAAGGAGGGGCAGGTGACTAACTTCAAGAACACAGGAGGCTAGAGAAGGCTTTGGGCTTCTGATAATCACCAAACCCAAATTCAAGCAATTAAAAGATGAAGAGTCTTTGTGCCAGCAACATTCAGACAGCCCTTGTTTGTTTCCTCTAATCTTTAGTGAAAAAAACTGTGTTGTGGGTCAAATGTTACCCCCCTCAAATTTGTATAGTGGAGTTCAAACTCCCAGTCCTTTGGACTTTATTGCTCTATTTGGAGATAGAGTAACCAAGATAAAATGAGATCATTAGGGTAGCGCCCATTCCAGTGTGACTGGCCTCCTTATAAAAAAGGGCAATTTGGACAGAGATACAGACACGAACAGAGGGAAGATGATGTAAAGACACAGGGAGAAGGACCCTGACACAGGGCCTTTGTTCACAGCCCTCAGAAGGAACCAATCCAGCTGACACCTTGATCTCAGACTTCCAGCCCCCAGAACTGTGAGACAATACGTTTCTATGTTTGAGCCACCCAGTCTGTAGTAATTTGTTACAGGGGCCCCAGGAAAATAATGTAATATGTTAAAATAAAAATGGCTGCTATAACATGGATGAACCCTGAAAACATTATGCTAAGTGAAGAAGCCAGATACAAAAGGTCACCTCTTGTATGATTCCATTTATATGAAATATCCAGAATAGGTAAATCCATAGAGACAGGAAGTTGATTACTGGTTGCCAGGGCCTGGAAGAAGAGGGAAGTGCAGAGCGACTGCTTAATGGATCCAGGGTCTCCTCCGAGGGTGATTAAAACGTTCTGAAACTAGATAGTGGTGATGGTTGCAGGACATTGTGAATGCATACACATCAATGAATTCTACACTTTAAAATGGTTAGTTTTCTGTTATGTGAATTTCACCTCAATTTAAACAAGATGGCCTGTGTGCATCCTTGGTAGATAAGGGCACTCACTATTGAGAAGGGAGAGATCTGTGGACCCCAAGCTCAGCTTCTGCAGCTCACCTCGATAGAGGGGAAAGTGGCAGCCTTTGAAAGAAAGTGGAAAGGGATGAAATCTCTGGGGCCAATGGGAAGGGAGAAGGGGCACTGGACAGGCCCGCTTAAAGCGGCCATCGGGTTGGACAGGCGTCACTGAATTAAGGGGCCAGGAAACCTTGTGACTGCGTCCTGTGCTGTGATTGGGCCAGGCCCTCCACACCATCTGTGTGGCTCCCTGGAGTGGACATACGTCCTGGGCTACCTGGGCATCTTTTGAAGATCTTTCTTTTGTTGGGACGTTTCTAAACTTCTGGGTCTTACCTCCCAAGACAGAAGCCAGGATCTCTTTTTTTCCAGGTTTCCTGACAACTAGGGCACAGCAAATGCACACCAGATGTGACTGCCTGGGAAGGTTAGCAGGCGGTGACACAAGAAAGAAGGCTCTTTGCAGGATTTTTGGCTGGTGAGGGTGGGAAAGTGTGTCCAGTATGTGGAGGCAGTGGAACAGGGCCCTGTATTGTGACCCAAGCCCATGGTGGAGGAGTGGTCTGCAGGTGTGTCCACACAGATCTCCCCATGGCGGGAGCAGGTCCAGGATGTTATACTGTCCATGTTCCTGGCTACAGAGCCTCCAGCTTTGTCTCTGTGAAATCTTCTGGGGATCCTCAGGCTGCCTTTTATACCTGAACAAAGTGGTGTCTTGTCAATAAGAAGCTTGACTCCGTTAGCCTGCCAACCGAATTCTAGACAAAGTGCTTGTCTTGAAGGCAGGGTCCTCTGAGGAGGCAAGCATCAGGTGAGTTGGGACACATGTGGGAGAGGTGGGGAGAACTCCCCTGTTCCCCACACAGGCAACCAGCTTATACCCTACCCCTCCTCTCCAGATGAGGGGTGCCCTGTCATCATTCCCTGCCAGTTTGCTTTCTTCCTGCTTTAAGACCACCTTTAAACTAGATATCACCTGGACACTACTTTTGAGCTTGGAAAGCATTGACCCCTAGAACAGGGATGTAAAGACATTCATTTGCTCCTTAAAGTGTCACATCAACCCAGCAGACAATGTTATCCTGCCCAGCCTGGAGACGGCCTCAGGGACCTTTTCACCTCTAGGCTCCTAGCACCAACTTCTTGAGGTTTGGAGTTAGCACAACAATCAAATTTACTTGCCATCTCTGCCCTAAAGTTTTTTCTTTTCTTTTCTTTTCTTTTCTTTTCTTTTCTTTTCTTTTCTTTTCTTTTCTTTTCTTTTTTCTTTTCTTTTCTTTTCTTTTCTTTTCTTTTCTTTTCTTTTCTTTTCTTTTCTTTTCTTTTCTTTTCTTTTCTTTTCTTTTCTGTGTGTTTAGTTAATGTTTTATTACTACCAGCTGGAATGGCCTGCATGGGGTGGTGGGTGTGCAGGGCTCAGGGTATGTATGGTCTATGAGGAGATCATGGTGATTGGGAAGTTGAAAGGAAAGTGGTGGTCTGGAGGCCAAGTCCAAGGGCCCCTCAGATGTACTTCTGGCAACAGATAAAGGAGTCATGGCAGGCTACCACCATTCCTCCAGTAAGATTAAGAAATTCTTGGAAATCTGCCCATCACAGTTGATGTCCAGTTTCTTCCTTGTGTGGTCAAGGACACGTGGGTCCTTTCGGTTCTTTGTGAAAGCAGCCAGTTCTGTATTCATGAAGGTTAGGAACTCAGTCTTGGAGAGAGTGCACGTGTCACCATCCTTTCCAGCATACTTCTGGAAAATGGCAGTCAGAGACTTGATGCCCTGCTTGGCCTCTTAGGGCTGCACAGTTTTGCCATGTTGGGGTGGAGTGAGGTGCAGAGGCTGTGAGTGGGGAATGGTGCTGCGTACCCCTGACCTGAAGTTTTACCATCTGACAGATAATAAAGGGGGGCAACAAAGGTCTTGAAGATGCTGTAGTGAAAAGTCTAATGAAGAGGAACCTCCATTTGCCCCTTTGAGTACGATTCCAGAAGTTCTTGTTATTTTCATTTTACCATTAGCAACTAAATTTGTAAAATTCACATAATTAAGGAATTTCAAAGAAAGCACGTGCTCCCTGGGATCAGCAGTCCTTGACAGGGGAGAGAAGGGAGCCATTTGAGGTGAGGTTTGCCCAGCACTGGAAGGTCCCAGCAGATGCCAGACCAGGGAACGTCTGAGGGGACAGCTCTGAGGGGCACAGTTGGGAAGTGACCAATATACAACCCAAAGGACTTGTACAGTGATGCTTTGACCTGGATGGATGCTGTGTTCTTTCCTGGCAAAGTCTCCTCTGCTCCAGCCTTTGAAAGAAACACAGAAGCATTGAGCCTGTTTTGTCTGGGATGGGGAGAGGTTAGGGGCCATCAGCCCAGTGTTTCTCAACCTGGGTGCCATTAGCATTCAGGTAAAGATAGTCTTTCATCACCAATTGCTGGACAGTTAGCATCCTTGGCCTTGGACCAGTAAATGTCCCTAGGGTTCCTTTTTCCTTTCCCAAAGTTATCAGGACAACCCAAAGCCTCTTCACTCATCTCCAAATGTTCCTGCTGAGTCTAACTCAAGGTGAGGATATTGAGAAGTTGTAGGAAAGAGATGTGTCCACACTCATACATGCAGAGATGATAGTGGAGTGAGATCCCGACTGTTCTTAATCCAGAGCTTTTTCCACAGGATACTCTGTGTGTGTGCACACATGTGTGTGTGTGCATGTGTGTGGAAGGGGGCCTGTATATATGCATGACTCACTCCACAGTGTCAGACTGACAAACCGAAGCACTTTGTAAGAAGCCAGACTCTACCCTTTGAAATAGAATGAAAGTCATGCTCTGAATCATGAGGCTAACATCTTACAGACACCTCAATCTCACCTACCCCCAAGGCACTTTTCTCTTCTCTGTGTAAAATTAGTTTAAATTACAGCCAGGTACATGTTTATTGGAAAATGTCTTAGCCGGACAATGGGGTTTGTTTTCATTTCTGTATCCACAGGAGTGACAGCTGTTTGCACTCAGGCTACACACTCAAGTTGGTGGCTTTGGCATACATGGGTCACCGAGGTTGGAGGAGCTAGGCCCCCAACTAAGCTCTGGAGGGTGAGTACAGTACAAAGGAAGTGGAGGCCAGGCCCTAAGCTGTTTGGCATTTCCTCTTAGGAAACAACCCCCAACGGAGCTGCCATGTTCTTTCATGACCACTGCTCACACCCCTGCTCCCCACACTACAGTTAATTCACCTGGAAGTGAGACTTCACCCAAACAAGGTTATGATTTCTTCCCTGAAATACTTGAATGTATCATACTTTTACCTCAATAGTATCTCAATAATAATACAAGTTTTAACATTTGAGGAACATTTGAGGCATCCGTGTCCCAACCATGTGTAGAAAGCCAGGCAGCAGGAACCGTGAAATCAAAAATGCAGAGGAGGGCAGGGACAAGCCATTCTCTGGTTCCAGAGGATTCTGAGGCCCATTTCCATCCTGCCTATCCCAACTGTTCTTTGGCTCACATGGGCCAACCGATTTCTTCCTTTGCTTAAGACATTTCACATTGGATCTCCATCTGCTACCAAGTTCCACCTAAACAAGCCCAAGACTGCAGGTGTATATCTTGGGTTCTACCCTGAGGGAGCCGAAAATGGGGACGTCTGCCAAAGGAGGGCCCTTGAAGCCAAGCTGCTAAATGGCAAGTGTGTAGTGTAATATTTTTATTTCAAAAGCAGTAGCAACCCTCCAACACAGCCCGGAAATCTCCTTCACTGTACTTCTCTGGTGTGTAGGAACTCTGCCGTTAACCTTTCCACTTCAGCCTAAAGCTACTCAAAAATTTCTGGTTTTCTCCCACTCCAGCCCTGCCCCCTGGCCTTGGCCTCGCCTGTACTCACAGACTGACTGGTTACCAGGCCTGTTTGCTGTTTTCATTGAGTGAACTTCATTTCATTGAGTCTCAGTTTCTCATCTGTATAATGGGATGAAAATATCTTCTCAACAACCCCCACAGACTGTTGAGAAGACAGAAGATGCAATGTATAAAGTGCTTTGCATAATTCTTGTCACATAAGTGTGTGATAAATGTCAGCTTGTGGGCTGAGCTGTCACTTGCAGATTAATGCCCGAGGGGCTGCATGAAGCCAAGTGACAAGAGAGAGAAAGAAAATTGCTATCCTCTGTGGTAGATGCCTTGCAGCTGATCAGCTCCCTCAGCCTTTCTGTTAGCTTTTTGCAGACTCTGAAAATCTGACCTGGGCTGAGAGGGCAGAACTTAAATGTTCCAATTAAAAAAAAAAAGATAAATATGTGAGGTGATGGATGTGTTAATTAACGTGATGGGTAGAATGCTTTTACAATGTAAATGTATATCAAATTGTCATGTTGTGCACTTTAAACATCTGACAATTTTGTCAGTTATATCTCGATAAATTTTAGAAAGAAAAGAGAATCTGACCAGCAGAGTGCTTTCAATCTGCAAAGGTGCCTTGACAGCTCTTTTAATGGGCTCCTGACCTTCTGTATTACTCTCCCCTCCTGCCTTTGTCCCACCATTTCTTCTTTCCTTCATTTATCCACTGAACAGTTACTGAATACCTGGCTTGACCCTGGGGTGGAGGCAGCAATTTTGGAATTGTTTTCCTGCTGAGGACCCACGGTAAGGCACAGGGAAGTCAGACAAATATGAGTTAGAATCTGACTCTGCCACTTAAGAGTTTTGAGCACCTGAGCAAGTTACTTACTGTTTCTGAGCCTCTGCGAAATGGGGATAAGAGTGCCTATGTCATAGTCCTTCATAAGGATTAAATTAAACCCTGCATGTCATGTGCTTTCTGACATAGCATGTAATCCATCATACTCATTACTCCCTTGAGTCTTAATTTTCCCATCTCCAAGCCAGGAATGATATTCCCTGGCTTATAGTCTCACGATGTGATTTACATGAGACTCAGCAGGCAAAGTATTTAAAACAGTGCTGGGCACATTCTCAAGTGCTCCAGTGGGAGCTCCCTCCTCTTCTCCATGAGGCTGAGGCCCTGCAGCTACTCTGCTTCCCCCATCGTGGTACATTCTTGTTAATCTCATTGTGTGTGGGGAAGGACAGACCAGCTTTTCAATCAATAACCCCTTTAGGAAAACATTAGAAAACTGTCCTTGGCAAGGTGCTCAGATTAATTAAAGGACTGATCTTGAGAGAGAGCCTGCCATGTTAAATGAAGTGGACCTCTCTTGGAGATGTTCAATATTTAATATATTCCAAACACCTTTCTTATGCCGCTAAATGTTTTAACTTTGCCAATTGAAACTGTCAGTGATGGACCAAAGAGAGTACCCCGGGAAATATTTCCTTTTGCCAGCAGGCTTGCTAAGCCCAAACTCAGCTCTGCAAAGGGTGAAAGGGCATGTCCAGAGGTGGACTCTTCACTGAAAACAGCTGCTGTGTCAAAGCCACGCTTGTCACTTGATTTGTGAGTGCAAATGATTTCAAGTCAATGTAGCCTTTTCATAAACTCTCCAATTAAAAGTACTGGATATTCTCCAAAGTGACAAATTCTCTCCTGGCTTTGCAAAGGATGATATTGAATTATTGCTAATGTAGCCATAAAGCTGTTATTTGTATAAGTAAAATGGAGCTAATGTGTAGATAACATTAAACTTTAAAATGAAATATTCTTAAAACAAAATAGTTAATGAATTTAGACACATTATTGAGCAGGTAAGTTTGGCAACTGATAGGAATAGATCATTTTAATTGTCTCTTTGAATCAAAATCAATATTGAAAATTATACGGCATATCAGAAACATATCCATCTCCTCCTTCTGTTAATATTTGGATCATTTCCCGCATGAATTCCAGGCCTTGTGTCGTGGAGTGGGGTCAGCCTTAGTGGGACAGGAGGGAGAGGGTAGGTCAGATCACTCTGTTCTCATAGAAGGCAGCTAATCAATCCTGAAATCCAGGAGGACCCCACTTGATCTCAAAATGAACACTCCAGAGATATAGTGCAAAACCTGTGTGCCAAACTTATTCTGTGCTAACCTTATTCTGTGCCAACTTCTGCCTTAGGGGGGAAATTACGAACCCTGGTTGTGGACCAGAATCAGTCAGTGCTCTCCATGGGGAGGCTTCAAGGTTATAGCAGTGGATGGAAAGCAGAATGGCTGCAATGGGAACATCATCCACCCTTCCACAATCCCATGGGAACTCATTCCTACTAGGTCAGACATCACCTAGGCGTCTCTGGGTGTGACTGGGTCCCTTAGGTACTGTGCACTCCTGACATTGCCAGGAGAGCACCATGCACTGAATCGCTTAGATTAGGGGTTGGCAAGCCACGGCTTATAGGACCAAAGCCAGCCCCCAATCTGTTTTTGTACGTGCTAAGAATAGTTTTTACATTTTCAATGGTTGGAAAAAATTAGAAGAAGAATATTTCACGAGAAGTTAAATTACATGAAATTCAAATTTCAGTGTCCATAAATAAAGCTTGATGGGAGCACAGCCACACTCACTGGCCTATGTATTTTCTGTGGTTGCCATCTCCACATTACGGCAGAGTTGAGTAGTTGCCACAGAGATCATATGGCCCACAAGCCTAAAATGTTTACTGTCCGGTCCTTAACAGAAAAAGTTTGTCCACCCTTGTTTAGACTAATTGCTGCCCAGGCAGGCCTAGAGCTGGGAGTCAGGATGGATGAAGGCTAGATACTTTAACAAGATCAGGATTCATTTAAGAAGAAAGGGAAAATTAATGCTGTGTAGAAAATCAATGGTGTTCACCACACTTGAGAAAGTCATCCGATTTTCTCCATCTGCAGATGTGGGGTAGAGCAGCTATTTTTCTGGGCAATTGGTGAGAAGTCGGAAGAAGGCATGGAGATATGACTGATTGACAGATGAATGAATGAATGAATGAATGAATAGAGAGTGGTCAGAGGTGAAGTTATTCTCAGTGTCAGATGGCCCATTTCATACCAAGGAGTTCTGGCTTTATTCTGCAGACAAATGGAGCCCTCTGAAGTGTTTTAAGCAGGAAATACCAGGTAATATTTGCATTGGAGATAGAGAATATGGCATTTTGTGGGTGGCTAGAGCAGAAAGGTCATTTGGTCAGAGAGTAAAAGGAATGAAATGCTGCCTGAAAGGAGGCAGAGAAACAGATTGGGAAAATCATCAAACTGCTTTCTTCTTAACCGTTTCTCCAGCAGAGGGAAGAGATGAGAAAAGGACAGCTCTAGGGTGCCCGATAAGGGATCATATTAGTGAAGCACACTCAGAATAACCCTATTAAAATGGGCACCTGGTTAGAAAGTGGGGTGTCATGCAGTGGTCCTTGGCTAGGAAGGTGATGGGAAGAGAAAGTAGAGAACTCCCTTTCAGAGGCTGGGGGTTCTAGTCCTACCACTAACCTCACCTGACCCCACCACTAACTTGCAATGTGACCTGGGGCAAGTAGACCCACCTTTCTGGTTTTCTATTTTATCATTTGTAAAACCCCTCACTCAAAAAGAGAACTCTTTCCAATGAGATAATGTCTTTGAAAACATCAATGTACTAGCTGGTACAGATTCAAGTTATGAGAGACCCGAAGTTGAAACAATTGGGGATCTAAGTCTCTCTTAAACAACAACAAAAAAATACATAATTAGATGAGAATGCAAAATTTTATAAGGAAACAAGAAATGTAACAAATTATACATTTTAAAATGCTGAAAAACACTGCAAACATCACAAAAGATAGAAAAACATGAACTGCTTGACAAACCCTTATAAATTTTGTCTACATTGATTTTGGCTGCATACTTTTTGTATCATCTCTTCATAACGACAATGCTTTTACTACATTTTCTAAAGAGAGGATAGGAAAAGATGGAAACTTGTTTTTCATCATTGATAATTGGACTGCAGGAAACATGGGATCCCCCACCCCCCAAAGCTGCACTTGCTGTATGTGGTCTCCCTGCAGGTCTGTGACCTGCAGACACATGCATTCTAGTATTACTATTGGCATGATTCCCATCAGAAGACTAAGTGTGGGCATGTCTGTAACCGTATGGCACTGTATCATTGAGGGAATTCCTAACATGAGAGGATTTTTGTTTTTGACTGCTCGCTTATGAGAGCTAAAGTCTCTGCTTATGCATTACCTGCCTGATGTAAGAAAAACCTTGCACAGGTGTATTTACACTTTGTTCCTGCCCCATCACCTATTTGCTTCTGAAGCCACGTCAGGATCCAGGGTAGCTGACTGTGTGGTGGTAATATTCCTGAAAGCCAGGATAGTTAGAGCAAGGGACTGCATGTCTCATCAGGCTCAAGTCAAATGTGTCTCTATTGTCCCTTAGCAAGACCCAGCTGTCCAGTACATTGTATGGGGACAGCTAACTATGCCCAAAGGAAAGATCATGTCATTTCCCTACCACACATAAATACCCCCCAATAAATACCACAAATAAAATCTGTGTGTGTTAAAAACTTACATGTAAAAATAAAAAACCATAAAACACATAGAAGAACCCATAGGGGAATCTCTTAGTGACATTGAAGTAGGGACAGATAACAAATCAGATGGCAAAGGGAAACTTCATAAAAAGATGCAATAAGAAAATTGGCTTCATCAAAATTTTAAATGTCTGTGATAATAGCTAATAATTTTGAATAGTCTCCTAATTCTGTTTCAAGTGTTTTGCATATATTATCTCATTTAATCATATAGCAATAAAGGGTATTATTAGCTCCATTTTAAAGATGAAGAAACTTAAGCACAGAAAAATCAAATAATTTTTCCAATGCCATGTGGCTAGTTTATAAGTGGCTGAACCAAGTTAAGGGACCAGGTAGTTTGACTCTCAAACCTAGTCTGTTAACTAAATGTTTTATCCCATTTCACCTTCTTCCCATATTATTTGTGATAAAGTGAAAAGACATGGCACAAACTAAGAGAAGGTCTTTACCATTAAGAAAACCATCAAAAGGTTAGCATTCAGAATATATTAATATATTATACATAACTCTTACATATCTATTAGAGAAAGGCAAATAGCTCTATAGAAAATGGAGAACGGTGAGAAAGGACCGTTCATAAAAGAGGATGTCAGAAATTCCCAGACACACATGAAAAGATGTTTACCATTACTAACAATGGAAGGCGCAAATTAGGACAACAGGGGATTCCATCTCATACCCAGCACATGTGCAAAAGCTGAGAATCTGGCAATACCAAATACTGGGGAAAATGTAGGGACCAGGGATTCTTCTGAGATCCTAAAATGATACATTACTTCCAGGAGCAACTTGACAGGACCTAATAGAATCGAAGATGTACAGTCCTTGTGATGCAGAGATGTCAAGTTAATTTGATGTTAACAGAAACCTTCACACTCGTTCATGAAGGGGAATGTACAAAGTTTTTTTCTACTGTGTTGTTTTAATTATGGAACATGGATATGACATTACTCTTGCTCGGTTAGACAATGGACAATTAACTGTGGTTTGTGCATGTAATATTAGACAGCAATTAAAATGAATGAATTAGATTGACATGCATCAAACCAAATAAAGCCTAAAACCATAAATTTGAATAAAATCAGGCTGCAAACACACACACACACACACACACACACACACACACACACACAATTTAATATCATTGTTTGACAATTTTAAAACTCATGAAGTAGTATATTTACCGTGAAATATACTTTGAAAATGCATATCTACATGTAGTTCAATTGTTATAAAGTGAATTCCTATGTAATCAATCAGCATCACAAAAGCCTTGTGAATCCTTTGCTAATACAATATCGCCCTTTTCACCCCCTCCAGGTAAGCATTAGCTTGGCTTTCTGTGTATATAACCCTAAACAAACAGTTAGTTTTGCTTGTTTCTGAACTTCATTTAAATGAAATTAAACTATGTGTAGTCCTTTTAGCCTTTCTTTTTTTGCACAACATTATGTTAGGAATAGTCTACCATGATCATGTCACTAGCTACAGCTTGTTCATTTTAATTGCTGTATAATATTCCCTCGCATGACTATAGTACGAGGAATTCATCCATTGTACTGTTTCCTGTTTTAGGCAGTGTAAAGTACATGTGTAGAAATTCTGCTGCATGCGGAAGTTAAGTTTACGATTTCTGAGGGGGATTTAGGAGGGTCAGATGTTAATATCATAGCTTGTTTCTTAAGAAAAAAACTGAATCAACCATGGCAAAATGTCAACCACTGTTTAAATTCTGTGGTGAATGCGCTATATCATTTTCTGTACTTTCTTATCTGTTAAAATTACTTATAATTTTTAAAAGAAAATTGTAAAGTGCCTAAAGTGTGAGGCGTTCTCTGCCACCTTCCTAGCTCTGGAGGCCAATTGCAAAATTCCATCTCTCGTTCCAGATGAGCAGAATGAAGAGCCCCGATGCACAGCCTGCTGGGTCAGCAGACCCATGAGCTGCCTGGCTGCCCTTTTCCCCACCTCCATTTTGTCAAGCTGCAGAGTGAGACCCCACACAGCTTGCTGGTTCCCTGCTGCCCCATGGCATCACCAATTGCCATCGTCCCATTTGGATTCTCCCCTCAGCTGAGAGAGAATGGACATGTCATGTCTTCCAATATGTAGCTAGTTACACAATACTTGAGCACAATGACCCTGGGCTGCCCACTGAGACAAGGTAGGGGCTGAAGCTTAGCCACTTCTCTCTGGATTTCCTGCGAGGGTGCTATCTGGGCACCAGGAGGGGTAAGGAGGGAAAGTTATGACTTCGTTTCTTAATGGGGTGGTACAAAGACTTACCTTGATTCATTTAGGCTCTTCTTTAAACATGGCTGGAACATGATTGGAAGGAGTCTGTCCCACAGCACTCCCTTTGTGCCTCTAACTGTGCCTTAGACAGATTCCACCATAAGAGAGCTATTCCTTTGAGTTAAGCCATGAGACTCCTGAGCAGGAAATTAACTCTAAAGAGTTGATGGTGGGGAAGGAGTGACCACAGTTCAACACTTCATCTGAGCCAGGCACTTTGCATTTAGCTTTGCATAGACTGTCTGCATTGTACAGATAAGAACATCTCTGAGTTGCTCACAGCAGTACTGGTAGAAAGTGGGAGGGCCAGGAGTCCAAGCCAGGCTTGCAGCTGCTGAAATCGTCAAACTAGAATTCTGTGGGATTTTAATCATAGATACTGAAAGGCACCAACCTGATGACACTGGCTAAAGCCCTCGTTGGAGACATGAGGCATTAGAGGAAATGAAGTGAGCCTGCTCAAGGTCAAATGACAACTTAGTGCTAGATATGGGATCAAGTATTGTGACCTCAACCATAGATGTCTTGAAGTTACATCATGATGTCTGTCACTCAACAGACCTGGAGTGGGGTGGAGCTAGAGTCCCACACCTACACCATGGAGGGCTAAGGCAGTGTGTGTAATGGGAAGAGGACCGGGCAACGAGTCAGAAACCTGGCCCTGCTTTGCCTTGGGTTCTTTGTGCCCCCACATGCCAGAGCCCATTCCTTCCTGCCCCTGACTCTGTAATGAGGGTGCTCTGACTTGCTTGATCCTAAAGCAGAAGGATTCTGACTCTCATCTGTATGGACATGATACCTACGCTCCAGACCTGTTGTAAGAATCAAACGAAGTGAGTTTTAAAAGGTGATTTGGAAGCAACGAAGTATCAAGCAAATGTCAGTGGTTGTTCTTATGAAATAAGCCCAGGGCCACTTGACCAGAGCTGCTGAGTTGCTGGAATAGCTTTGGGCTTCATTCCTTTCCCCAAGGTAGCTTCTAATGGCACAAACAACCACTTAAAAGATTTTGCAAGAATGAGAGGATAGGGGACTTCCGGTAAAATGGCAGAATAGACAGATGCTGTGCTAACTACCACCCAGGAACACACCAAAATTACAAACAATTTATACAACATTCAACCCCAGAGGTCCTCGGAACACTAGATGAACAGAACCACTAAACAAAGAACTTAAAGAGCAGGCCACGTCGGGTCTGGTAGGAGGGGCGGAGACGAGAGAGGGCGAACCCCATGAGGGAGGCCCCAGCTGTGGGGAGACTTCTCTAGTTGGGGGAGAGACCCTCCGGCGGCACAGCAAGCTCACCAGCCCAGAGTTCCTTTGCCGGGAAGAGGACTTCCAAGATAGCTGGCAGTAAATTAGTGAGGACTCTCTTTGCCCAGCTCAGAGAGGCTAAGAGCGGCTGGAGAATCAGTGGGGCCGGCGCACGGGCTTGCTCGCCAGTGAGCACTTACCTGGTTCCTGGTAGAGGGAGTAGCTGTGTGAGCCAGACCCGGGAGCCTGTGGGGACGGACTGAACTGAGCACCTTTGGTGCAAAGGCTGGAGGTTTTTGGACTATTGTTCCACTGGTGTGGAGCCTGCATGCGAGTGGTGTAGGGAGGGCGTCATTTTGTCAGGGTTGGGTCCTCCCACAGAGGATCAGGTCCGGGACCTCATTGGTCTGGTGGAATTGGCACAGAAATGCGCGCATGCGGCCTTGGATCCCCACGCTCGGCTTATACTGTGTTGCCAGGAAAACGCTGGGCGGGTTCCCTCTGGGTCCAATAGGCTGCTCACTGAGACCCAGGAGTGTGCGAGCCACCTTGGATCCCCACCCTTCACACACCTTGTGCTGCATTGCCAGGGAAACACCTGGTGGGCGTGATCCGACTCCAACAGGCTGCTCACTGAGATGCGGGAGTGCACAAGCCGCTTCGGGTCCCCGCTCTCCACACTGCGCTTGCAGAGTTGCCAGGCTGGTGATTGTTTGTCGGGCTGCTCAGCCTGATCTGCGAGCGGCTGATTGGGACAGGCTGAGACTGGGAGTTTTCCTGGGAGTGGTGTGCCATGAGCTGTGTGCCTGCGTGATCCAGCCAGGGCTCTCCTGGTGATCTATCTAACACACCAAAGCAATCCCAGAGCGACAGCCAGAATGAGGAAACAAAGAAACATGTCACAAGTAAATGATCAGAAGAAACCTCTAGAAATGGAACTAAATGAAACAGAGGGATCCAACCTTTCAGAGACAGAGTTTAGAACATTGATGATAAGAATGTTTAACAAACTTAGTGAGGACATAAGGAAAAATAGAGAAATCATAAAAAACAACCAGTTAGAACTAAAGAATACAATAACTGAAATGAAGAACACACTCGAAGGAATCACCAGTAGAGTAGATGAAGCAGAGGAGCGCATCAGCGATTTGGAAGACAAAATAGCAGAAATCACTCAGTTGGCACAACAAAAAGACCAAAGAATAAAAAACAGTGAAAATAGTTTAAGAGCCCTATGGGACAAGATGAAACACAACCACCCCAAATCATAGGAATACCAGAAGGAGAAGAGAAGAAGCAAGGGGTCGAGAATGTATTTGAAAAAAATAATGACTGAAAACTTCCCTACCCTGGTGAAGGAAATCAACATACATGCCCAGGAAGTGCAGCGGGTTCCAAACAAGCTGAACGCAAACAGGTCCATACCAAGACACATCATAGTTAAAATGGCAAAGGTTAAAGACAGATACAAAATCCTAGAGGCAGCAAGAGAAAGACAGCAGGTTACATACAAAGGAACTCCTATTAAACTAACAGCTGACTTGTCTACAGAAACTCTGCAGGCCAGAAGGGAATGGCAGGAGATATTCAAAGTGACACAAAATAAAGGCCTACAACCAAGATTGCTCTACCCAGCATGGCTATGACTTAAAACTGAAGGAGAAATAAAGAGTTTCTCAGAAAAGAATAAGCTTAAGGAATTCATAACCACCAAGCCAGCATTGCAAGAAATGTTAAAAGGGCTTTTTTAAACAAAAGAAAGTGGTAAACAAGCTAACCCAGGAAGACCAGGAATACAAATAACAAATGGCAATACATATGATACATATGCACCTATCAATAATCATTTTAAATGTGAATGGGCTAAATGCTCCAATCGAAAGACAGAGAGTGGCTGAGTGGATAAGAAAATAGGGCACACGTATATGCTGTTTACGGATGGAATAAGATATTTCATGCAAATGGAAATGAGACGAAAAAAAAAAAAGCTGGAGTACCAGTACTTATTTTGGACAAAATAGACTTTAAAATGACTACAAGACAAAGAAGGGCACTATAACCCTAATAAACATCTATGCACCTAACATAGGAACTCCTAATTACACATAACAGATTTTGACAGACATAAAGACAGAGATCAACAATAACACTATCATAGTAGGGGACATCAACACCCCATTGTCACCAATGGACAGACCCTTTAGACAGAAAATCAACACAGAAAGAGTGGCCTTAAATGACACTTTAGACCAGCTGGACTTCATCGATATTTTTTAGAGCATTTCACTCTGAAAAAACAGAATATACATTCTTCTCAAGTGCACATGAGACATTTTCCAAGATAGACCACATTAGGCCACAAAACAAGTCTCAGTAAATTTAAGAAGATTGAAATCATATCAAGCAGATATAAAGGAAAAACTGATGGTTGCTGGCTGGGAGGGAGTGGGGATGAGGGAGAGGGGGAAGGTTTTGGTCAGCGTAGGTGGGTGACTACAGTGTTACCGCAGGGATATGGGGTGCAGTTCTGGGAATGGAATTGATAATGTTGTGAAGAGACTATTATGTTAAGTGAAATAAGTCAGTCGGAGAAAGACAAGTACCATATGATCTCACTTATATGTGGAATCTGAAAAACTGAATGAACGAGCAAAGTAAACAGACTCATAGATATAGAGGAAAAACTGAGGGTTGCTAGTTGGGAAGGGGGTGGGAATAAGGGAGAGGGGGAAGGGATTAGACAGCATAAATAGACAACTACAGTACTTCCACAGGGATATGAAACACAGTTCGGGGAATATAATAATGTTGTCAAAATTTTGCGGTGTGTCAGATAGTCACATGTCTTGTTAGGGAGACCACTTCATGGATGGGGTAGAGGCTTGATCATTGCCCTGTACACCTGAAGCTGATGTTGTATAATATTGTATGCCAACTGTAACTGAATATATAGATAGTCACGGAATATGGAGTATACTGTGGAAGGGAGTCAAAGGAATTGTAATAGATATGTATGATATGGGGGGGAGGAATGGGTGGTGAACTGGGGGAGGGGAGTTGTCACTTTGAGGGGTAAAAAGTATAACTATTGCATTGTGTTGTACACCTGAAACTAATTTAAAAAAAATGTTTATTTCACAATAAAAGATTTAAAAAAAAAAAAAGAAAGAAAAAAGGGAACTAGGTCAAAGACTGTGGAGCTGAGTTCTTTTTCCTGATTCAAATTCTCTATATATAAGGAATCAGAACCAAAGAGGTTTTTTGTTTTTTTTTTCTAATAAAAAAATAAACTTTCTTTTTAAGGACAAAACAAAACAAAAAAGAATGAGAGGATAAAGCAAAGGTCGTCAGAATGACCCCTCAGCTCCTTACATTTCTTTACCACCTTCCATTTCATAAAACATGTTAACGTGTGTTATTAACCTAGAATTACTGAGCAGAGCTGGTGATTTTTATATGTATCGACTTCTTCAGCTGAAGGCAGCAGTTTACTTTTAATGGCTACATGACTCTCCTAACTTCTTAATATCTTTTGATTCTTTATGACTTTCCAATGGGGGGCAAATAATGGGCACCCAGAATTGTTTTTGCATTGAAGCAGTTAGTCAGTCAGGAACTAGACTGTAGATGGGCCTGCAGAATTCTGA
Organism: Aselliscus stoliczkanus; assembly: GCA_033961575.1. Taxonomy (NCBI): domain Eukaryota; kingdom Metazoa; phylum Chordata; class Mammalia; order Chiroptera; family Hipposideridae; genus Aselliscus; species Aselliscus stoliczkanus. The sequence goes on along the minus strand of CM066728.1, from coordinate 14,777,334 downwards.
AGCCTAGGGGCTGACTTTATTTGCTTGTGATGTTTGGGTGAGGGAAAGGGGTAGCAGTGGGAATGGTTTGTACTTCCAGATTTGGGCAGGACAAGATACAGGGGTTAACATGGGAGAAAGAGAGCCAAAAAAGTATATTTAGGGTAGTTTTGAGAAAACAAACAAACAAACAACAGAGCTCCTTCCTGTTTTCTCTCTATTAAATTAAGCACATTCAAAAAGGCAGATGCAGTGGAAATTCTAGGCTTTGGCATATGATCTTCTTTTATTGTTTGTTTATGGTGCCATCAGTGGTCTTGGTTTGTGGTACATCTTTATAGGTTTGAACCAGTTCAATATGCCCCCACATCTGTCGGAAAGGCCATGTAGGTATGGCTTCTTGTCAGAAATAAAAAAGTCCTATCACCCAGTGATGAAAACGCAGAGAGTCTAGGTTATGACGAAATGCATTTCATTACTTTTCCCATTGAGTTACTTTTCCCAGTGAGTTCTCTTTCAAGGTACTAGCTTGGATGTACCTACTGCAAGCTCCATACGGGCAGTGATTTTGTCTGTTTTGTTTCCCCATGAATCCAATCCCGGGAACAGTGCTTAGAACAAATACTTAAAATCCTTAATAAATAGTTGTTGAATTGAACTAATTGGGTGTATTAGCCACGGTTATCCAGAGATACATAACTAACAGGATATGTATGTATGTATGTACATATGTACATATGTATATCTATCTATCTATCTATCTATCTATCTATCTATCTATCTACCTATCTATCAATCATCATATATTTATCACCTAGATAGAAAGAGATTTATTATGAGGATTTGGCTCATGTGATTATGCAGACTGAGAAGTCTCAAGATGTACAGTCAAATTACTGGAAACCAGGAGAGCTGAAATGTAATTTCAATCAGTCAGAAGCTCTGAGACTGAGGAGAGCTGATGGTATAAGCTCCAATCTCAAAGCCATCATACTCAAAGCTCTAGAAGAGTTGATCTGGGGCCAGCCGAGTGGCGTGGTGGTTAAGCACTGGCTTGGGAAGCCAGAGGCCCAGGTTCGAGTCCCACATATGAGGACCAGTGACACTGACCTCAAAAAAAATAAAAATAAATAAAAAATAAAGAAGAGTTGATCTTTCCGTTCAAGTCCAAAGGCAGGAAGAGACCGATGTCCCAGCTCCCATGGTCAGGCAGGAGGAGTTCCCTCTTACTTAGCCTTTTTACTCTTTTCAGTTTCTCAATCAATTGGATGAGGCCCACACACATTAGGGAGAGCAATCTACTTTACTCATCTATTGATTCAAATGTTAATCTCATCCAAAAGCACCCAGAGTGATGTTTGACCAAATGTCTGGACACCCCGTGTCCCAGTCAAGTTGACACATAAAATCAACTGTCATACTGGGTATCCTAGAGTATTTTCCATCTCTTACCTCCCTCCATTTTCTCTTCTCCTACTTGATCTCCCTTGGTCTTTCCTACTCATTGTCCTTCCTCCCCTGTTCTGGGATAGCTGGCCATATGCCTGGAGGTCCAAGATGATGACTGATTCCTGTCCCTTCTTGGAGAGGCGAAGTCCATCCTCTGGAGAAGGCCCTTCCCAGGAGAAGGCCCAAGTCTTTCAGAAGTCTTTACAAGATCCACAAACATATTTCATGCTAACACTTGCCAACTCTTAGAACTGAATTTGTAGAGGTTATTGTGCTAACAAAATGCCCTTTTACTTTTCTTTTGCCAATGGCCTCTTTCAAACAAGGGTGAAGATATGAAAGGCAGAAAAAGCCAATGGGGACAAAAGAAACTTGTCCTACTAGAGATGTGTGGTATGGTCGGGAAATTGTGTGCCAAGTGTGTTTAGCCTGCTGCCTTGCTGCCTTAGAAGCCTTCTGGTGTCTTCTTGCTCAAAGAGCAGATTTGGGCCTGATGAAAAAAAATATATATATATATTTTTTCTTTTTAATAGACTGCGTTATAGGTGGAGGCAAAGGGGATTAGCTGTGTCTGTCCTGAGTTAATCACAGATGTTCATCTTGACTAGGAGACATAGCTTGGTGCTATGTGGCTGGGAGACAGTGATTATTTTGGATAAAGTTTCTCCTTGTATGGATGGGGGAGAAGGAAGTAGGACCTTATTCTTCTTGGCATATCATGTGCATAGGAGGCCTAAGATTTGGAGCATTAATGAGTGGGGAGACTGAGTGGCTTTTGAGAAGATAAATTCCTTGGGAACTTCAGGATAAATAACAGATGCTGCTCTGCTGTACACAATCCCACCCTTCTGTGAAGCTTTCCTGCCCACCCAGGTCAGATTGAACCTGCCCTTCTCTCAACTAGAGGATCCCATTTCAGTAGCTAACTGAAAGCCATCTCAGATTTTAGTAAATATTCATCATTTAGATTCTGTTACTTGATTGTTTTAGGCTCAGTACAATAGGTTCCAATTGCATGTAGTATAAATTCCAACTCTTCAACCTAACATTAAAAACCCTCTATAATGTGACATGTATTTGCTTTCTAATCTTACCTCTCGACATTGACTTACCTGACCCCTCCATTCTCTCCAAATTGGTGTAATCATTGCTCCTCAAATTTGCTATTCTTCAATTTGGATCCTTCTCTTCTCTTCTGCCCCATCTAAATTTTATTGTCATTCCAGCCCCTGCCTCAATCTTTCCTATGAAATCTTTCCTGATCACCCAAATGCAAATCAATCTATTCTTTGTCTCAAAAGTTATGGCCTTAAAGGGCCAATGAAAATTTTTTAAGGCCTTGGAAATGTTTTCTGTCTTGATTGTGATAGTGGTTATATAACTGTGTGTAATTGTCAAAATAGAACAAATATACTTATAGAGGTGAATTTTATTACAGGTAATCATCTCAATAAAGCTGGGAAAATAACTGAAATAATGGCTTCTACTGCTGGACCTACTCCTTTGACAATGAACATATTTATTTTGGGTTGGGACCTCATCTTCCTGACATGTACAGCTGGAAAGCCAAGATACAGAGAAATCTGGAGAGTGGATTTGGGCAACAAAGCCGGGGAATCTTCTGAGAGAAAACAAACAGGGTGACTTATGGGGTCCAATACACATAGACTGAGCTGAGAAATGGCGAGTTGACAAGTGGTGTAGAAAATACAGAGAAAGTTTGTACGGATATGACCCAAGGAAAGAATGAGTCTGTTTAGTGTGTGAGACTCAGTGGTAGGACCTGCTGCCCAGAGAGGAAGTGTTCAGAGGAAAGTGGTGCCATATGAGAGCATGGTGAATGTTTCTTGAACCTTCTTGCTATAGCTGCTCCAGCTGCATAATCCCACATTCAGCTGACTCACCTTTCTAGCTGACATGCGTAGGCCTTGTGAACAAGAAATGCCTCTCTGTGTCCTCCACATTTATAAAGTCATTGAGGCCTCCCTGACACAGGATAAGCTCACCCAGTTTCCCAAAGCTCTATGATCACATGGGCAGACTATACTGTCATGCATGAAAATTGCCACCAGGAAGATGGTAGGTAACTCGTGATGCAGTGAACAGCCTGAAACAATCAACACTATTGTAATAGAATTCTAAATCCAATTAAATTTGGGAGACTGCCAAGGTATGTTGTATTGATCAACTGAAAATTTAGTTAGAGTACTTTGTTTAATAAAAACGAGGGGATGGTTTCCTTTTGATTATGAAAGAAAAAGGAAGGAAAGGAAAAAAAAGAGAGTTAAAGAATTACTTAAAGGTTTTTTTGCACTGTCTATGCAGAAGTTTTCCAAACCCAATTTGTTGATAACCTTGGTGGTATCTATCATTTTCCAGGGTAGTCATGATACCTTTAAAATAGGATCAAAGCAAAATAGATGCTATTGAACACATGGAATTCTTTTTCACATTTTCAGAGTGTTTTCTTCTTTAAAAATTAAGAGTTGATTTATCAAAGTAATGCATACACCCAGTTTTTTTAAAAAGTCAAATAGCACTAAAGGGGTTATAACAAGAAGTAGCAGTTCTCCACAGGGCTTTATCATCACCCTTGCACCCCAGCAGTCTGGCTCTCTGGAGGCAATCATTGTCTACTGTTTTACTCTTTCTGCCAGTATTTATCTCCATATTTTTGAATAATATGTGTAGCATGACAATAAATATATTTTTGTTTTGGCCTCAGATTTGCATGTTTAACCTCAAAGCTGAAAATAATAGGTGCTAGGAACTCTCACAATCCAAAGAGAATTGACAAGATGACAAGGCTGATCTCTTAAGATCCCGCTAACATGTGGCAGAAATAATAAGAATAGGTAACACTTGTTCCAGGTCCTATTCTAAATGCCTCAGATTTATTTACTCGTGTAAATAAATCCTCTATTTTACAGATGAAATAATTAAGGGTTAGAGAGGTAAGCAATTCTGGCCAATGGCAGAAATAGGTTTCTATTTCAGGTAGCCTGACTCTGAACCATTAAATGATACTGCTTTCCAATGGCCTTGCTGCCATTCCTTTCACTCCAGCCTAGATGGGTAGCACACCAGACACTCTGGAAGGACTTTGCCATAGGACTAGGGGGAGAAATCAGTGTCTCCCCTCTTTACTTTCCCTTTCACCTTCCCCATTGCAGCTGTAAATTAACAAATGGAGAGAGTGCGTTTCAAGTAGAGATCACGGGTATGTAGGTGAAGGAGAGACTGACATATCATTGCCCTGATGAATGTCTGTTTGTAGCAGACTGTTGACTGTCCTGGGTGTCTATTTCAGCAGGAAGGAAAGAAATGAGAGCAAGGCAAGAGAAGGAGTGTGCCAAGGGTGCAGGATTTCTTGAGGACCAAAGGGACACTGGGAAAGGTAGCCAAGTTTGAGCCATATTGTTGGCACTCTGCTGGCAGGGACAGTAGAAGCAAGAGGCTGGGGTGTGGAGTTCGGTGAGGTCAGAAGAAGTAACCCTGGTGGTGGGAAGGTTTCTGAGGGCCCTTCAAAAAACCCATACAAGATACTTGCCACATGATTGACAATTAAGACCAGCCAGGGTTTATCAGGAGGTGACAGTAGCAGTGTCAGGCAAACATAAAGATGTTTACCCTTTACTCTGATCCCCATTTTCTGACCAAAATAAAGGTGGGGAGCGGGGAGTTGAAATTGCCAGTATATCTCCGTGCTCTGAGCTCATTGGCTGAGGTTCAGCTGGAGATGGGAGAGAAGGAGAGCATTTAACAGAATCTAACATGGAAGTTTTAAAATGAAGGAAGGTGAGTTGGACATTTCACACCTTTCTTAAAATGACCAGAAAGCTATGGGACCTGGCCAAGAGGTAATTAACTGAAGGGAAAATGAAATTCAATACAGGACAGTTGAAGGTGGAGATCAGAGGAGAAAACAAAATGATCGCATGTTTACATCCTCATCTCAGAATAAGCGTATGGACTACTCTTAGTAGCAGATAGTTACATTAACTGAATACAAGTCTTTTACTACTTCTTGTTAATTGATACGTTTAAATTTTTCTATTTTTTGTTAATAATGAATTAGCTTCTTTTCATGCTTCCTCCCTACATGTAAACCTTTCCTTCTCTATCTTACCAATTCAGTCTAGAAAAATCAATCATAAAATTTATATTATCGTGGCTGTGTAAATAGTTTTCACTAGTGGGCCATACTTTTCCTATGATTACATTTCATTTCTTGGAAATGTGGGGGAATAAATAATTATTTACTTTTCATTTACATTGTTTTCTACATATATATCTTTAAATTTGAACTGTCTGACCCGTCAATTTCCTATATATAGTTATTTTATCCCCAAATGCCCCCACATGAAATTTTTTTACAGTTATTCCCCACACCCAGAGTTAGCTCTCCTTAAAGTCTAATCTACAGTGTCTGGTCTCTGACTGCTGCATAGATATTATCCTGAAACTTCCCTTGGTCAATTTCCTGCATTGAATTTAGTTTTTCTAGATCCCATGTCTTCCTTTATTTTTTCCTTTCTTGGATGGCTGGATTCATCCTCCCTTCCTCCCTCCCTCCCCCCACCCCTTTCTCCCTTTTCTTTCTCTTGACATTGCACACCCAAAAATGTCTTCATTGCAGTTTCATATTTATTTGCTCATATGGCTGGGTGAAATATTCTCAATTTGTATTAATTTGAGCCCTTTTCCTCCCTGCCACCAAAAAAAAGCAGAGCCTGAGACAAAAGCATGCATTTAGGGGTTTATTTGGGACTTCCTGACGCAGGAGTGAAGAACTGGGAGAGTGGAATAAGAACAGAAGGAAAGACAATATCAAGATATGCTACTGTGTTGGCCATTGCTGCAAGTGACTGGTATTCCATCTTACCAGAATACTGTGTGGGGTTCATATAGAGGACAAAAGGGAGATACATGTACCCATCACCTCCCATCTTCCATTGGTCAAGGGTGTCCTCCTAGATTGTATTCTTCATTTTCTGTTTATGCATATGTCAGCACCAGAGCTACCATAGGTACCCCATGCCACGGCATCAGAGAAGACCCAGGAGAGGAAGCAAGAGGCATGCAGTGTGAGATTGGGGTAAGGGGCTGTTTAGCTGCCCTGTGGAGACCAGTTGTTTGGAACAGGCTGCCACAGAGCCTCTGAAGCTAGAAATAAAACGGAGAGGTTTAGCCATGCTGCATAGAGGTATCTGATACTGCCCACTCGTGCATCATTTATATCTATTCAAGCCCTTCATTCAGTCCAGTTCATCACTTAATCCCCTTGAAGGTATCAGCCAGCCACAAGCTCAAACAACAAGTATAATGCTAAAACAGCCTGGAGTTTCTACTGCTGATTGTGTTTCAAAGATAATATTTAATATTTATCATCTTTCTCCCGCCTCATGCAGTCTAGATTTCCCTAACTGTTAACCAAAACTTCATTTGGTTTAGGTTGATTGCTGATGAGGTGACCTAGATCATTATTCCTGAGGGGATCTGAGCCCTTTGTTGCCTTGCCTGTCTTGGTTCTGTTATTTATCACTAAACATGCTCTATCACCTCACCATATTCACAGGGCATGAGGTCATAAGGGAAACCCCAATGAGTCCTTTGAGTTTCGGGTAGACTTCTCTGCCTCTCCTTGTAGCCATAGATCTTCTTGGTAATTAAGATCAATTATTGCTTCAAGTAAGGTTACTCCTTTCTTTGTCTGCTGGTCTATTGGCATAAAGATTCCAAAAATAACCTGAGCGTCATCATATCTTCAAGGTCAGTAAAATCTTAAAAATTTTTAAATGTTTTAACATACATACTTTGTAAGAGATCTTTCTTGCTTTCTGACTATTCTTTTTGCAAGCCTCCTATACTTGCTTCATGATTGCAGTATCTACTTCTCTTATCCTTCTGAGGATAGCAAATGTATTTGTTTTTGAAAATAATAATAATTTTGTTTCCTGCATTATTCTCATTTCCTTTAGGTTACCTTTTAGTCTGTGTGTTTTGGTCTCCCTCTTTCATGTTGGAGGCTACCCCAATAGTTTGGAAATCCTTAGATTCCCATTCATATTAAAAAGGTGATAACAGGGCCGGCTGAGTGGCACATTCCTTAAGAGATGGTTTTGGGATGTCAGCGGCCCTGGTTCGGATCCCACATATGAGGGCCAGTGACACTGCCCTCCACAGCTAACAACAGCTCTACCTGGAGCTGGGCTGTGCGAGCCCCAGCAATGGTGTAGGCTGCAGCTCCTGCTGCAGTGGGCCGCCATAGGCTACAGTGAGTGGCCGGCAGCCAATAGCCGCGGTGAGCGACATCCAGAGGCCAGCGACCCATCTGCCTCATCCGGGAAGAGCACAATGACGATACCAACATGGGCCAGTGAAGCAACGTCCTCCGCAACTAGACTGAAGAACAAAAAGACAGCAACTTGTCTGTTCCCCTTCCCTGAATCCCCAACGCTGTTCCCCTCCCCCAATTCCCCAATAAAATCTTAAAAAAAAAAAAAGGTGATAATAAAGAAAATTGAACAAAATCCTGTATTTGGGGAATTCTAAATAGGGTGATTAAGCAATGATGATATGTTCCAAATATCACTATCTTGACCTCTTATCTCTGAGGCTATTCCATGTCTCAGTGGAAGAATCCTCCAATCTTCGTCTTGAGTACCACTGACTAATTGTAGGGGTGCTGTGAGGAGACCAGGAGTTAGGAGCTTGGTGACCACAATTCATTTTGCAGACTTTCGATTGATTTCCCACTTTTAGTCTAACACTTTATCCATGTTCTCTATCCTACCTCATGCCCCTGAATTTGGAATTACTCTAGTTTGGTTCCTCCAGAGAATAAGCACACTGTTTTCTGTTGAAAGAAACTGTTACTTATCTGCACTAAGTTTAGGAAGGCACATGCTCTGTGCACCGACTTTCAACTAACCCACCAATTATCAGGCCTACACCTGGTATTTGCTTTCTCTTGCATCTGATGCTGAACTCAACCCATCAGCTCATCCCCACCCTCCCAGTATTCTTTGCAGAATCCTGAGTTGTAGTTTATTCTGTTCTGCCATTTCAGTTAGTTCTCCTCCATGTACCTCCTATCCATAAACATGGGATAGGAATTTATTTACCTTCTTTAATTTCTTTTGGCAATGTTCTATGGTTTAATATGCTGTTGGATTTAGTTTGCTAGTATTTTGTGGAGGGTTTTGCATAGATGAATGTATTCATAAGGGGTACTGGTCTGTAATTTTCTTTTTTTGTGATGTTTTTCTCTGGCTTCGGTATCAGTGTAATGCTGGCTTCAGAGAATCAGTTTGGAAGTGTTCCCTCCTCTTCAGTTTTGGAAGACTTTGAGAAGAATTGTGTTAATTCTTCTTAAATGCTTGGTAGAATTCACCAGTGAAGCCATCTGGTCCTGGACTTTTCTTTTTTGGGGGAGGTTTCTGATTACTGATTTAATTTATACTTGTTATAGGTCTGTTGAGATTATTTATTTCTCTTTGAGTTAACTTAGATAATTAGTGTTTTTATAGGAATTTGTCCATTTCATCTAGGTTATCAGTCTGTTGATGTATAATTGTTCATAGTATTTTTTTAAAAAATTTATCTTATTTCTGTAAGGTCCCTTCTTTCATTTTGACATTAGTTCTTTGCATCTTCTCTTTTTCTTTGTCAGTTTAGCCAAAGGTTTGCAAATTAAAAAGAAAATCTTTTCAAAGAATCAACTTCTGATTTCATTGAGTCTCTCTATTGTGCTTCTATCCTCCATTTATTTATCTCTGTTCTGTTCTTTATTATTTCCTTCCTTCTGCTAGCTTTGGGTGTATTTTTCTCTTCTTTCTCTAGTTTTTTTAGCTGTAGTTAGCTTATTGATTTGAGATCTTTCTTTTTTCTTTTTTCTTTTCTTTTTTTAGCTGAGCCATCCTGCGACCTGTTGGCAGCTCAGTGGCAGCTCAGCTAGGGTTGGGCGTCGAACTGCTGTTGCTCAGAGCTCGGCTCGCAGACTTGAGTGAGCTCTTAACCAACTGAGCCACTCGGCCGGCCCGAAATCTTTCTTTGTTTAAATATAGCATTTACAGCTATTTTTTTCTGTGCATTTCCTTCAGTGTATCCCGTACATTTTTATATGTTGTGGTTTTTTATTTTCACCCATCTCTAATTATTTCCAAATTTCCCTTATAATTTCTCCTTTGACCCATGCTTAAGTGTGTTGTTTGATTTGCACATATTTGTGAATTGTTATTTTCCTTCTGTAATTGATTCTAGTTTCATTCCATTGTGGTCAGAGAAGGTGCTTTGTATGTTTGCAATCCTTTTTAGCTTACTGAGACTGTCTTGTGGCCTGGCATATGGTCTATCCTGGAGAATGTTCCATAGGCACTTGAGAATACAGTATTCTGCTGTTGGCAGGAAGAGTGTTTTGTAGCTGTCTGTTAGATGTAGTTGATTATAGTATTTTTCAGGTGATCTTCTGCCTAGGTGTTCCATCCATTATGAAAGTGGCAGATTGGAATCTCCTACTATTATTACAGCATTTTTAGATTTTTATAACTTTGATTTCCTTTTTTTATTTTAGAGGATTAGAAAGAGAAGTATTCCAGGTCAGTTAACCAGGTTTAATTAGACTCTCATAGTGTTTTATTCTAGGAAAAAAATGAATTAACTAACTTTATTCTAGGAAAAAAGTGAAGGAAATTAATATTTTTAAGTATCTACTATACAGAAAGAACTGCATTAGTTTTCTCCACAATCATCTCACCAAATCTTTTACAAGAAATAAGTATTGTGTCCATCATTTTACTGATGTAGAAATTAAAAGTCAAATTTCTTAAGAAACTTGCCCATGGGGCTGGCCAAGTGGTGCAGTGGTTAAGCGCTGGCTTGGGAAGCCAGCAGCCCCGGTTCAGGTCCCACATATGAGGGCCAGTAACACTGCCCTCAAAAAAAAGAAAGAAACTTGTCCAAACTGTCTTTCCTATCCCTGTGGCAATATTGAAGTTACCAATTTATGTTGTCTCGTCCCTTTCCCTTCTCCCTCATCCCCATCTCCTCCCATCTAGCAATCATCAGTTTTTCCTCTGTGTCTCTGAGACTATTTCTGTTTACATTGCTCATTTAGTCAGTTCTTTAGATTCCATATGTAAGTGAGATCATATGGTATTTATCTTTCTTTGACTGACTTATTTCACTTAGCATAATGTTCTCTAAGTCCATCCATATCATTGCAAATGGTACAATTTCATTCTTTATAGCTGAGTAATACTCCATTGTGGAAATGTACCACAGTTTCTTAATCCAGTCATCTACCAATGGGCATTTTGACTGTTTCCAAGTCTTGGCTATTGTAAATTCCACTGCAATGAACATAGGGGTGCATATCATTTTTTGAATTAGTGTCTTGGGTTTCTCTGAATAAATACCTAAGAGAGACAGTTTGGGGAATATAATCAATAATGTTGCAAATATTTTTTAGGAAGCCAGATGGACTCATGTCTTGTTAGGGAGACCACTTAATGGACAGTGTAGAGGCCTGACTACTGCACTGTACATCTGAAGCTGCCGTTGAATAATATTATATGTCAACTAGAATTTAATACATATATATTCATGGGATGTGGAGTACAGTGTGGGGCGTGGAGTCAATGGACTTGTAATAGATATGTATGATATCAAGGGTAGGGGGCAGTGCATTGGGGGAGGGGGGTTGTCACCTTGTGAGGGGTGAAAAGTATAACTATTGCATTGTTTTGTAGACCTGAAGCTAACAATAAAAGAAAAAACAAAAGAAACTTGCCCAAGATTAAGTAGTAAATGGGAAAGCCAGAATTTAAACCCTGATCTGTCTACTTCTGAAGTAATGCTCTCTGCATAACATCATGTAAACTTAAAGGTTCTTTGGCTTCCATTTTATCTCATGGGAGCCTTAAACATACTTTGAGTTGGATAAGTCTGATGTTTTCACTGTTACTTATTTACAAATAAGGACAGCGAGTCCAAAAAAGTTAAATAATGTTCACAAACATATAAAATAAGTCAATGATAAGGCCAGAGCTACAACCAAACTCTCTCAAGTCTGCAACTCACGCTCTTTCTCTGACAATAGTAGAATTCTAGGTCTGAAGAAAAGCAAAGTAGTAATGCTAGCCAACTTTTAAAAATTTGTACAAAAATGCAAAGAGAGGCTTTCTTATCCCAAATCATCAGTCAAATGTAAATACATATGTAATGAAATGGTAATACAAATTATGTGTCATTTGAAAAAAAAATGAACATGTGCTTCGGGAGAGGACTTACACAGCAGAAGGTCCCTGTAGGATCTTAACACATTTACAACAGAGACCACCCTGTAAATCAGCCTGCTGATCCCCTACCTCTTCAATCAGTGATTTCAATTCTAACAAGGTATCTTGAAACTCCCCTAGTAGATTTGGCTGTAGGTAGCACACTCTTTCCCCATCAGTTTAAACTGACTCCGGGGGAGTCCTGCTCAGCAAACAGGGGAAGCTCCCATCCCTGCCTTTGCCATCACGTATGCTGTCACTCCTAATGCGGAAATAAATAATCAGCTCCTGCCTTCCGTTGTCTCTCTTGATTAGAATCACTAGTGCCCTCCACATTCAGGGCCAGACTCAGGGTGTTCCTGAGCCAGCCCTGACCAGGGCCAAGATGATCAGCAGACAGCCCTGCCAGAAGGAGAGGGACCTGGAATTATTCTTGCTGTCTACTGTTACCTGTCCTTCTGGTACAACCGATTACTTGCCCGACTGTTCATTTATCCAGTAATAAGAGAGGGTTCTCCCTTTTTGCATTTAACTTTCAGTTCCCTCTGGGGAATTCAGCTCTGAAGTGTGCCCTTCTTGGCCTTAGACTGTCTCTCATTCCACATCCTAGTTGGGTCCCACTGTGAGCAGAGCGACTGCCTTCTGTACTTGTAAGACAAGCTTGCAGCTTGCTGGTTAGAATTCCTTTGTGTAGCCTCTGTGTGAGCCACCCTAGAGCTTACCAATCCCTTTGTGCTGCTGTGTATTGGATGATTCAGCCAATGTTGCCCTCAGACTTGGGCAAGGTGGCTTGTGTTCTGGCTTACATACTTCAGAGAACTCCACTTAGGCTATCCTCCAACCAGGCCATCTGCATGGGGCCAGAAGGCCACCTGGTAAAAGGGATGTGCCCAACTGGAGTCTATAACTTCACCTCTACCCATGCTCCAGATACCCAAGATGAAAGAATTATGTGTCCTCAGTCATAATCCTGCTCCTAGGGCCTTGGCAGGCCTCTCTCCTGTGAGCTGCCACAGCATATGCAACTCCAGTCAAAGGGTAATGTGTGTGGCGTGGGAAGAGTTTGGACATGCGCAAATGTGCAAGGCCTCTTGCAGAGCAGGATATACCATATTTTGCTGTGTATAATGTGCACCCATGTTTTTGGCCCAAACTTTTAGGGAAAAAAATTTTTTGTTTGTATTTAGATACTTGTTTTTTTGTACTATAACAGAATTTTAACATTTATTTTTTAACATATTATGGTACAAGAAATTTTCTGTAACAAATAATTGCAAAACACAAGAACAGATACAAGGTACAAGAAATTTTCTGTACTGGGAACAAATTTACGATATTTATGCATCACAGAAGGCCAAGAACTCTTTGTCACTGTAAGTTCAACAAAACCATTTATTGTATTCCAGGGTATTATTATTATTTTATTTATTTATTTATTTTTTTGTAAAAGTGTGTTTTTCCAGGACCGATCAGCTCCAAGTCAAATTGTTGTCCTTCAATCTAGTTGTAGGGGGTGCAGCCCATCATCTCATGGAGGAACTGAACTGGCAACCTTGTTATTCAGAGCATGCACTGTAACCAACTGAGCCACCCTGCTGCTCCTTCAAAATATTATTTTGCATACGGATATCGTTACTGATTTCTAGAGTTACACTTTTAACTCATAAGCATAAATAAAAGGATTGAAAACATTTGTATAGATAAAGAATTAGTACTGTTCATGTATAATGCACATCCTTATTTTTCCCTCAAAAATTTGGGCAAAAAGTACTCATTGTACACGGCAAAATATGGTAATCTGGAATGGGGAGAAAGGAGTCAGAAAAGGGTTCAGGGCGAGGGCTTCCACAATGCCGTATTCAACACAGAACCTAGAGAAATGCAAGAATTCTACATGCTGACTTAGCTCTTCAGGTTATTTTGAATGCCTATTTGTCAAGGAAAAAAATATGTACTAGAACATATTTTATTTGGCAGTCTGTGAGCTTGACTTACAACTTGTTAATATTTCTCTGTGTGGTGGTATGCTGACTGCCATTTGTGATACTACCTCGGACCCCACAGAAGTCAGAGGTGGCCCTGAATTGAGCCCTTGTCCCATCGAGTCCCAACTTCCATGCTATTATTTACTTATATTCTTGAACGCCATATGTCTCATACTCAGGTTGAGCCAAAGTGTGACATAAATAGTCCTTAGGCATTATAGGAAGTAGAGAGAAGAAAAGTATGTTTAGAGGAAATAGAATATTCTAGTAAAAATAACAGGGGTTTTCAAACAGGCAAACCTAAATTCCAGCTCAGCTAGCAAGTAATTTGACTTCTCCAAGCCCTAATTTCCTCACTGGACATATGGCAGAAATATTTTTAACCTTGAGGTTGATAAGGATTAAATAAAATGTGTAAGTCCAGCACCTTACACAGTGCTTGGCCCATAATCAACACTCAGTAAACAAACCTCTCTCTTTTGCTAATTTTGGAAGGCTTCATCTCCCTAGAACAGGACCCCCCAATGCCAGCACGTCACCTTTTCCAGCACCTTGCACAGAAAAGACATCTGCTACCAGAACCTGATGTCTGTTCCAAGAGTGATCCTTCCCCAGACTGTCCAGTCTATTCTCACTCTCCTGCCTTCACTCTCCCCAGTATTCTTGCCAGGCTTGGTATATTGCTTTTCCAGCCGCATAGGCTGTTCCGTCTATCTTGTCTATTGTTTGGAATGATTATCCAGGATTTGGTTTGTTCCCTTTGCCAGGAGCTTTCACCATAAGCAGTTCTGGAATAAAAATTCTATTGTATCCAGGTTGACCATCTCCCTCCCAGGCTCTGAATATCATGGTGGGTCTAGGTATGGGCACTATACATTATTCAGTTAAGGCCATGAGTGAGGCTAAGATGTCCCATTTCCTCAGGAAACGGAAGGCAGAAGGTGGGGTCATCACCTAAGCCCAGAAAACTGGGAGAGTAGAATAAAGTCCTTGTCAGTGCCCTGAAGAAGAAGCAGGAAAACTATGCCCAACGAGCTGCCAGACTAGCTAAACAGTGACTCCTCCAAGCCTTCGTTGCAATTTGGTTTACCATAGGTTTCTTGGCAGAGTTAAATTTTAAAAATTCTAACTTGTGTTAGTGCAACTAAAAGAGAATAAATTTTAGCCCATAAATAGGGTTCTATAACCAAACTCTCAGATGGAACCTGGCTGAATATATACAGGATATATATATATATATATATATATATATATATATATATATATATATATATATATAGAGGTGAACATTTGGCAGAGAGAGAATCTGAAATAACTGGAATTGCTACGACCTTCCCACTAGGAAAGTATTTCACAGACTCTGGCCTAATAAACAGCACCCCACTGACCCAGCCTCCCAAGGGAGAAGCCTGGACCTATCCTTGCCTTCATCTTTTTGGTGCCTTCCACAATCATTAAATCCTATCCTATAACCTCCTTGATATTTCTCAACTCCACCCACCTATCCTCATCTCTACTGCCACTACCTTTTGATAAGCCACCCTTATAGTCTTCTAATTCTCCTGCTGCCCCCAATCCAGGGGGAACCCCTCTCTCATGACCCCAAGGCACAAGGAGAGCATGTGCATGGTGATCTCCAGGGGATTGGTCAGAGGGATGGATCCAAGGGCTGGAGAGAAGACAGAGGGCTGTTTTCGGGGATTGGTCAGAACACAGCAGTCAGAGAATGGCCAGGCATCCCAAATACTCCCAACAGCATGAGGGAGAGGGAGAGATGAGCTCTGAGTGTGAACACAAGGAACTAACAGGCTCTAAAATGGTGGGACTTTCTGGAAGTCCTAGAGTCACATTTGAGAACCAATGCCTTTTAGTTTGGGTTCCTCTGACCCGAGGAACAGGTTTTGCGATAAAGGTTTAAGTGTAGGTAGTTTATCTGGGCAATGATGGCGGAAAATAAGAATGAGGGACTAGAGGAGAAAGATGGAAAACTAACTCAAGGGGAAGTTATAAAGTTGACTACCACCTTGAAAGTCCGCAATTGATCTTCAGACCTAGGGACAGTAACATCTTGTACCTGTGTAAAAAAATCCTTTACACGGTTCTCAAATTTCCCAGTTTGAGTTTGTCATCTGTTTCTTGCCTGACTCTGGCTATTACAGACTGGGTTGAGCCAGGCATTTAGCGGGTGCTGGTCATCAGGTTTGGGAGCCTAAACTCTAGAGCAGGGAGCAATGCCATCTGCCAGGGCAAAGACCTACAGGAACTGGGTGAAGAGTGCATGTTTTGGGCCCCAGTGGGTTGAAGTTTACAGTCAGAATCCAGATCTTTTAAGGCAGCTTGTAAAATATATTTCCAAACTGTTGCTGGAGGGAGTGAGAGAAGCATTTATGCCTCTGTGAGTCAGGCATAGTCCCAAACTGTTAACTTCTACACTTCAGGTTGTCATGAATGCAAGGCGAGGGACTCCCTGCAAGTGGCCTCAGACAAGTCTCAACCAGAAAATGAAAGGTACACATTGGCGATGAGGAAAAAGAGCTGCCAGTGTACCCACTTGAGGGCAGAGAAAGCATGCTCAAAACTGCTCACCAAAGTAGCTTCTGGAGTTGGGCTGAGAGAACCTGGGGGTCCAATGTTTCCAAATAGCCCTGGCAACCTCAGGTTCAATGTTACCAGTCCCAGCTCCATGCCACACCTGAGTGTGCTGTGGGCCTGAGCGTTGGCTGCCTTCTGGTTACTCTTCTCCCCTCTCTGCCCTGCTCTGTTTGTGCCCCAGAAGTCTGGCTGTAGCAGCAGGCTTCCTCACCCTCAGGCTTCTGGTTGAGTGCAGCCTATGGGAGGAGGGAGCAAGGTTGACACTTTTCCTGCAAGGTTATTGGGGCCTGGCTACATCTCTCAGCCCTCTCTCTTTCTGGTAAGCCCTCTCTCATCATATCCCCCTGCAGGCTTAAGGCTGGTAACAGCTTGTAATTTTGTCAGTTGCTCCTTTTATTAAACTTTCCTCCAATTACCCAGTTTGAATGAGCTATCTAGATCCAGAGACGCTGTGGGTGGACTGGATTTCATAATCAGGATCAGGGTCAGAGGGAAGTTCAGGTGGATCCAGGTGGCAGACAGGAACTCAGAGGAGAGCCAGCCAGCTGGACCAGCCGGGCTTGGCAGAGGAGGTGAGGAGGTTGTAACCTGATGGAACGAGAGGCTCAGTTCCCTCCAGAAAATCAGGCTTGGGCTAGGAGTAGCAGAGCCTGTCCAGACTTCACTTTCCAGAAGCCAGATGCTCCTAATACACCACCAGGCTGGGCAAACTGCTGGGTGGGGCTGAAGGGGCAGGTACACACAGCCAGGAGGTCTTGTGGTTCTTCTTACAACCAGGTGCCCAGGAAGGTGTCATAGAGCACAAGGAAACCAGAGCGCAAGACATCAGTGAGCTTGTGAGTTGGACAAGCATCATATATGTCAGGTGATTGATCTGCATTCTGTTTTATTCTTCATAACTACCCTTGCAGCTGCTTTTGTCACCCCCACTTTATGCATAAGGACCAAAGTTGAAGAAGATCCAATAAATTCCCTAAATCACACAACAGGAAATAGAACAGGAAGATTCACACTCATGCTCTTTCCGCTGTACATATAGCTCACTCCCCGTGATACAGGAGGGCCTCAGGGCAGGCTGTGCACATAACCCTGTTGAATGTTGTTCTCCACGCACCCACACCCCACCATCCAGACAAGTCTCCACTAATGTTGATCTGAAGGGTAATTTTCTTGTCAACTGTATAATTAATGGGCCGCACACCACAGTGGCCCTCTGTTATTCTGCTCCTTGAAGACACATTTCAAAATGAATAGCTGTTTAACCAATCACTTGGCAGACGTATTACCCTTAGGTGTTTCTGTCAGTCAGCGTTTTCACACATGGAGACTAAAGCAGGCAGAATCAATTTGGGTATCTGCTCTGGGAAAGTGAAAGAAGCCACACGTTAGAAATTCTTGGAATATCAGAACTTGTCTCCTATTAGCACTGACCGGCGTGTGGATTGCCCTTGCAAGCTCCTTGGCCCTGCGCTCTGGCACTTTCAGCATTGTCTGCCACTTTTAATAAAGCAGAAAGAGGTCTTTTGTGGCGGCTAATGTCTCGTACAGCATGCGTGTCTGTTCTCTGTAGCATTTGGAGCGTTTATTTTGCTGTTCTCGTGACAAAGCTCAAGGTGGTAGTTTTACAAGAGAATTTTAAGACTTCCAATAGCCTGGGATTGGGAGATGAAGAAAGTATGCATTTATTCAGAAACAAAATTCTGATACATCCAACAGGTGCTTCCGAGGAGCCTTTTATGAGAAGAGAGTTTTACCAGATGCTTATTAATGTTGGAGGATTACAAAAGCATTTGGAAGATATGGTAAATTCTTGGAACTAAACACCCCAGCCTCTTGCCCTGCACAACAGTGGTTGAAGAGACAGAGATGCCTGGGGAAACACTGCTGGTGCCCAGTCCTTGACCTACCCTGGAGGCTCCCTGCAGAGGTTCCACATCTGCTGATGGCCTCCTGCATCTCTCTGACTAAGGGGGTTCTTCAGCTACAAGACTGCTCATATCTTGAGCTCAGGGGCAGGCTGGAAGTGCCAGGAGTTAGGTCCCTAGGGGTGATCCTCAACCTATACGTGACAGCAGTTGGTGAATAAATACTCCAGCTTCCTCACCGCTCAGTGTGAAAGTTATGAGGTGAATCCACACAGTTTTCCAAAGGGCTCCCGTGGAATTGAGCCCCAGTTGTTCACAGCAGGAAGACATTGATTGACAGCCCCATTTTGCCTATGTGAAAGCAGAGGCTCCAAAAAGATTAATGGTCTTTTTTTCACACTCCATTCCCACAGAGTAGATGTGTGTCACCTCACCCCTTCTGGCCCACTTTTCTATTGGTTGTTGATGCCAAAAGCCAGTTTCACACAGGTGGTCTGACAGCACACTGTCTCATGTGAACTATGAATCACGCTTTCTGTTTCGGATTTTCTCAGAGGTGATGCCGTAGAACGCTGGTGGGAATCGTTCCAGGACCCAGCATACACAGATTCCAAATATGAGGGAATTATTGCCCTGTGGGCCAACCTTGATCGATGGGAGACAGGAGCCCTTTGGTGGGGGAGTGTTTCCTTTTCTGCCCCATTAGTAGACATGCTACGTGACTAAGAACATCTCAGAAGGACGAAGGCCCAGATGCCTTCTGAAGTGACCAGCTCACAAGCACACTTCCATATCTGCTTTCTCTCCTGTTTTGATCCACCCTTTCCTGTTCTCTACTTCTGAGCTCCTTCAGAAACAAACCAAATCAAACTTAACCAAACCTAACCCAACCCAACCCTACCTACCTGGGTACAGTCTGCCTCTTGGTTGTGCTTCACAAAGGGAGGAATGCAGGCTACAACCATTGGTACCAGAAGAACCCCTGGAAAGCAGATCCTTAGGATGAGATTCAGAAACCGGACCTCTCACTAACAATCAGATGGCAGCCTCGGTCCCATTGCTGGGTAAGTGGGGTGCTGATAGCCTGCAGAAGCCCCCCGGTGACTAGGACCCTCACTGACAATGGGTCTGGGTGAGGTGTGGCTGGAAGGCAATATGCTGGCTTACCTCAAGCAGGGAAACAGGACAGGTATAAGAGCAGTGGTCAATATGAAGCTTCTGGGGTTGGCTAGCTTCTGTTAACACCTTTAGAAGCATTAAAGAAATAAAATGAAAGACTCAGGCTGTCAGCTATGTGCTCAGGGCATGTTGTGAACATCAAAAAGTCTCTGTGGAAGCATTTAAGAAGCCTTCCATTAATCTTAGCTGCAGGACAAACAGTGCTGAAAATTAGGCCCAAGATTCAATTTTAAGGAGAACAGAGTTAGAAAAAAGGATGAATGCATAGCTTTGATAGGTATCTTATGCCAAAATGTGGGCTTTGATAGGGAAATATTGGGACTCTGAGATCAGGGATCGGGGTGTCTTTGGGTGGTCTGAAAATTTTGAAACCCAGATTCCCCTGGATCTGTCAGGTCAGCAGGAAAAGTTCTCCCCCTTGATAGAGAAGAGCAATTTCTCCTTGCCCAGAGGTCTGCAAAAAACTCACGTAAAGAAGTCACCTTGGAAGATGATTTTGCTTACCTCATGACCCATATCCCCATCCCCTTGCTGCCTCCAGAACAATAACGAGGGCCAGTCTATAGCAGAGGAACACAGCCACTCCCTGCTCCAGAAGGAAATGGCACACTCACCCAGAGGATTGCAAGCCTTGGCAAACATGTGTCCAGAGGCATCATGGGAGGAAAACCAGTGGTGTTAAACCAGTGATAGAGATGGGCAGGGAGGCAGGATATGTAGCCAAACAGAAGCTAATTTATTGATGAAGGAAACACTTTCCTGTAACTAGACATTAATGTCCTCACAAGGTCCCTTGGAGCCAGCCCTATCTAATACACTGCTGGGAGGGCTTCTTGAAGCTTCTACATGATGAGAGCTCACAATAAGTAAGGTGCAGTTGCTTTCACTGTTTCAGCAGAGTAGTGAGTTGGTGGTCAAAAGGTTGAGAGGGGTGGGAATATTAGAAAGATTTATTCCATGAAACCAGAAAATCCAGCCCCTTACTAAAAATTCTCTCCCATCTCACTCCTTTCAGTAAAACAGTATGAAATGTGCTGGTAATGGGAGCACCAAATTCTTTGAGAAGCCTAGTGGTGGCTGTTCTCCATAGGTTGGGCCTGGCAGTAAGGGATGCTGCCATGGAGCTGTGAGCTCCCTGTTATCAGCAGGTAATAGGATCTCAGAATTGCAAAAGCAAGGTGGTGGCATTTAACTGACAAGGCAAAGTAAAATAATATAATGGACAACAAAGCTGAAATGGCAACCAGTGTATCCTGGACCTGCTGGGGTTTATGGCAATGACCATGACATTCCTGGAGACAAGATACATAGAAAGTTGTCTAAGGTATTATTTACTTTTATAACCTCAAGAAAAAAAACTGATAGCTGGTGATCAAAAAGCTGATGTTAGCTACTCCAACAGGAGTGACGATGTTTCCCTGTTTCTAGAATGAAGCCAGGCACTTCACTGATTTAAGAGATCCCCGCAGAGGAGGAATCTACAATACCATCACAAACACGTAGAATGTACATGCTTCCAATTTTCCTCCCAAAAGGACTGTCAGTCAGAGTAACTACACACTGGAACTAAGGAAATAGCCAGTCCTCTCAAAAGCTGTGAGATATGGTCTGAGCTGACACTGATAGGAGGGGATCTGAAATATCAATATTATCCTTTGTCTAGTTCGTGGCTTATGGAACCAGGTGACCCAAATCTATTGCACAGAGGATTCAATAGTTTTACAGATCTACCCTGTGGATATTTTTCTAGTCTCCAAATGCATGATTTGGATAAATGCACAGAATATTCACTGTGTGGTAAGAGTCTTCACGAGAAGAATGACCAAATGAAAACCCAAAGCAACAGAAAGAAACTTACAAGTGGAACTAAAGTGATAAGTGCCACTGTCAAGGAGTTAATGATGCAAGTGTGGAGATCCCCATCATATTTCATTAGCTCATCAACAAAAATTGTGTGGCTTAGGATGCATGACAGTGGGTCGTTCTCACCTTACCCAAGGAATAGCACCATTTGCAATTGCTATGCTTGATGTGGTATGTTTGCTGGAACAGGTCAACATAGCATCTGGCACTTGGTATGTGGTACTTGATCTGGCAAGTGTGTTCTTTAAAAATCCTATCATTAAGGAAGAAAAAAAAGAGCTAACTTTTCATAGAAAGGACAGCAATGCACATCGTGTCCCACCCTATGTCAAGTCTCCTTCTTGCTACGATAACACAGTCCGCAGCAACCTAGGTCATCTTGACATTCCACACAACATCACAGTGGTCCACTGTATGGATGACATCATGCTCATTTGATCTGATGAACACAAAATGTCAAGTACTCTGGATGCGCTAGTACAGTATGTGTTGCCAGAAGATGGGAGATATGTCCTTTGAAAATTCAGCATTATGCCACATTAGAAAATATTTATGAATTCAGTAGTCTGGAGCATAATGTGACCCCTACCATTAAGGAAGAGGCATTGTGCTTGATGTCTCTTTGGATTTGGGAGGCAGCATATACTGCATTAAGAACACTGATGACCCACCCATTTATAGAATAACTTGTAAGGCTGCAAGTTTGAGCTGGGCCAAGAGAAAGGGTGTGCTCTGCAGCGGACCTAGG
The DNA here is from genome assembly GCA_033961575.1 of Aselliscus stoliczkanus. Taxonomy (NCBI): domain Eukaryota; kingdom Metazoa; phylum Chordata; class Mammalia; order Chiroptera; family Hipposideridae; genus Aselliscus; species Aselliscus stoliczkanus. The sequence goes on along the minus strand of CM066728.1, from coordinate 14,755,394 downwards.
CTCTGATGAAGGACATCTTGTTGCTGAGGCCATCTGTCCCAGCAGGTCTGACAGAGTAGAGGTACCCACAAATCCCAATAGGAGAGTCACAGTGCAGACTACTAAGATTCCAAAGCATTCTGAAGCAAGGCATGCTTTCTGCAGCAGAGAACTCCTTGCTGTTTGAAATTCATCTCTTGTCATGTTGCTGTGCCTCAGCAGAGACCGAACAACCATGTGACATCATGTGACTATGAGAACAAAGTTGCCCATCATTAGCTAGGTATTATCCAATATACTTGAGTCGTAAGGTTGGGTAGGCACAGCAACAATTTATTGTATGATGGAAATGGTACATTTAGAATTGGATCTGAACAAGCCCTGAGGGCACAAATAAGAAACATGAACAGATGGCCCAGATTTCTGTGTTAACTACCATTCTTAAACTACTGCCTCTAGACTTTAAACTATACTTATGGCTTCATGGATGCTGCATCTGATCAACTGACAGAGGATAAATTTAGACATGGTTCAGGGATGGGTTAAGATATTTAATATGTTAATATTATATGTAAATATATAATTATATAAGTAATTCTATTATATATTATACTAACATTTGCACATATTAAGTGATATATTTACACATAATAATATTTAATATGTCTATGCTCATGGAACTGGACTGTTACAATCTCACACTGGAGTATCCCTGAAGGACAAAAGGTAGACCAGATACTTCCAATAGCCAGAGTTGTGAATAGCACACTTTGTAACTAAACTTGTACTCCTGGCAGAGGTGAATGGTTTATCCGGCTGGTCAGAGGCACGGAAGGAGCGAGACCGAAAGAACAGAGGAAAGGATGCTTGAGGCAGAGGTGGGTGGGAAAACCAATTGGAGTGGACACAGAGTATGCTTATCTTTGTGTGTTGTTTTAATGCTCACCAGAGAGCATTGTCTCCACAGCAGTCACTCAGTGATCAGATATATAGGATGAGTCAGTGATGATTCTCTCTCTCCTAGACTATTTTGGTGCTTGTACCATTGGCTAAAAAAATGGTTATAGGAGCAGGGATGAAGGTTATATAACAGGCCCAAGCCTGATCTATGATAGCAACTACCATGGATGAATACCCAACTTGCTAGCAGCAGAGATTGACTCTGAGCATTCATTATGGCGCCATCCTTAGCAGCTATTTGATGGGAAGTTGGTTAAATTGATTTTCCATCCTAGAGAGAATAGCTATTTGTCTTCATTTGAATTTTCTTTTATTCCAGATATGGTCTACCTTCCTTGCCTTTGATGCCTCTGCCAACACCATCATCCAAGGGAATGTCTGATTTACTGACATCGGGTTACCCACAAAATTGCTTCAAACCAAAGGGGAACCATGAGGGTCGCTCTGAGGTCCCAAGCCAAGGGACCTATTTTATGACTAAGGATGTATGTCAAAGAACGCATGACCACAGGATCTACTGGTCCTATCAATCATAGATCACATCACTCCAAAGCAGCCACTTTCATACAATAAAAGAATGATTGTTAAAGTCCTGGTGAAGGTGCCAGATCAGGGGAAAAAGTCCTGTGGGGTTTGGGCATCTGTCTTCCAGGATGTAGTATATGCATTGAACCAATGGCCACTGTATGATGGTAGAGCCCCAATGAACTATAATACATGGGCCCAGGGACCAAGCACTGGAAGGAAGTAGGTTTGTTTCCTCTCATTGTCACTCCTAGTAACACACTTAAAACCTTGTGTTCTTGTTATTAGAGATCCTATTTTGGTGCTTATACAAGGAGAAAACTCTTCCACTAGGGGACACGGTAAGAATTGTACTTAACTTAAACTACAGCTAACCACCTGGTCATATTGGGCTCCTCATTTGTGTGGACGAGTAGGCAAAGAAAGGAGTTATTATTTTAGAAGGGATAATTATCTGATGACCATGAGGAATTAGGGATGTGGGTACACAATAAGGACAGAAAGTAATTAATAAGGCTCCTCTTGTTGCTTCTATGCCCAGGGATAGATAGCAATGGGCAATTACAGAAACACAGTTCAGGAAAAGCAGAGCAAATAAAGATCCAGATCTCTCACAGAAGAAGATCTGGGTCACCCCAATTAGTAAGTACCCTAGACTTGATGAAATGCTGGCCAAAGTGAAGGTTTAGATAAGATATATGAGTGTCTGTTTCACCCTCAAGACCAGTTGTAGTAGTATGGATTTTAGCTTAGTCCATTATTCTGCTACATTAATTGTTTTGTAGAGATTGTCATCAGCCACCTACCACATTGAAAGACTGTCACAGATTAAACTTAATGGTGAGTTTGGGCAGATCATAGTAATGCGAGCAATGGATTCTACAGGACATCCCACGTGCCCTCTTCACATCCCCTAAAGCATCTTTTGCTCCAACCATTCTACAATAGCAAAATCTGATTTGCCCAAGTCTATGATTATAGTACCTTGACTCAGGTGCACCACATGAATCTTGCTTTCTGATCAAGGGCTTCTTTGATGCTGTAGCATGTGATAAACCCTTTGTTGTCTGACAATAAGGACTTGTTATTGGTAGAGAAGTTCGAAATACTGAAACTGAACCCAAGCAAGGTAGGTGTCCTTGAAGCTTTATTGGAAAATTAAAAATGCAAATGAGGGGCAGGCTGAGTGGCTCAGTTGGTTAAGAGTTGGCTTAGAGCACGTGCTCTGAGCAACAGGGCCGCAGATTCGATTCCCGCATGGGTCAGTGAATGCTGTGCCCTAGTTGAGCTGTCGCTGAGCTACTAAGTGGCAGGATGGCTCGGCTGGTGAGAGTACATGCTCCTAACAACAAGATTCTCTGTTCGATGGTGGGCTATGCCCACCCACAACTAAAGCCTAAACTCGGCACCTTGAGCTGAGCTGCCGCCCGCATGGCTCAGAGGATAGAGAGTGCACTCTTAACAACAGGCTGCTGGTTTGACACCCGCATGGGATGGTGGCTACGCCCAACTGCAACTAAGATTGAACACAGCACCTTGAGCTTAGAGGCCACGAGCTGCCAACAGGAAGCCAGATGGTGACTGGCGCCCTCCACAATGAAGATTGAAGAACAACAACTTGGCTGGTGCCCTCCCCCAATTCCCCAACACTGTTCCCCTCTCCCAATTCCCAATAAAATCTTTTAAAATAAAAAAAACGAAAGATATTAAAGCCATCAGTTGCAAACCAAGTCACTAACATGGTAACCATGGAAGACTATTCATCTTTGAGGTTATTTGGATTCTCAGTTATATGGAAGACCAATAGGTAGGATTTACAGCAGCAAATCCTCCAATGTCCCTCCCCCTGCTTTCCCCAATAGAATCCAGAATCTGACCATTTTTCACCATCCTCAAAGCAACTATCCTAGTACCAGCCACCATCATTTCTTACCTGGATTATCACAGAATCCTAAATGGTCTCCCTGTTTCTGCTCTTACTCCCCTTCAGTCTATTCTCACTCTAGAAGTCAAGGGAATCCTGGTAAAACACAAGTCATATCATGCAGTTCCTCTGCTTATACTTCTGTGAAACTTCCCATTATGGTCAGGGTAAAAGTCTACACATACTAGCTTTCAAGGCTCAACATGATCTGGCCTCAGTGTATCTCTCAGATCTCATCTCTTGTTCTTCCCTTCATTCACTCCAGCCACTTTGGCCTCCTCACTCTTCCTCAAGTTCACCAGATCGCTCATGTCTTATAACCTGCCTGGAATGTTCTTCCCCTAGATGTCTCCCTGGCTCACTCCACAGGGCCACCAAGGGGCACGATCTACATGTAGCACAGGTATATGACATGTTGGAGATCAGCTGACCAGCCCTACAACTTTTAATTAGGAAAAATGGAGGAACAGAGAAGCAGAATGACTTTCCCAGGATCTCACATAAACAGGAGACTGGCAAAAGAAACAATGTTTCCAAGAGATGTTTCTCAGAATAATGTTGTTTAGAGAGTTTGGCAACTGGATCATCCAGAGAAGATTTGTATACATGTTTGTAGGCATAACATGGGATGGATCTTTTAGAACTGTGCTGAGTGATGGATGTGTATTTAATTTTGCACTGTATGGAAAACGGAACTGGAAACCTCACATCCTTCCACCCCTCATTCCCATCAACCTCTGCAAACACTGGAGCTGTGCAGCCGTAATCCCCATGTGAAATGACTGGGAAGAGAAGCCGATCCCAGCCCTGTGCTTTGTAACTGTGTCATATTCAATATTCTCTGGCAGGTGTAGAAAATGACTCATTCCCCCTTCTCCTCTAAAAATGTCCCTTTCATGTTTCATAAACAACAGCTTTGCTGTGCCATTGTCTCTCTTAGTTATTTTCATAATTCATAATTATCTTAGTTCTTAAAATGTAGACGTACATTTAAAAGCATGATCCAATCGTGCTTGATTGCTGCCACATTGTGTTCGAAGTAATTACCGTTCATTTGGCTTTTGAGGCTGTTGAATGAATTTTCCACATGAGATTCCTTAATTTGTACATATTTTATTGCTATAAAATAGGTATTGGCAAGCTGCCTAAACTGTAGCGAAGGCCTTTAATTCCTATCACTATGTGATAAAACAAATTGAGTGCAAACTGAGAGGCTTAAGATAGAACACTTGAAATGGATTCCACTCATTTTTCTGCACCAAGTTTCCCCAGGTGTGAGTCATAGGTAAGATTAAGGTAGCTTAGTTCAGGCTGAGAGCTCAGAATTGTTTTAGCATTTGTATAAAAATGATAATGTTCCTCCATAATGGCTAACCTCTCTCTTCCCATGATCTATTATTCCTTGGGGAAAGGATGTTTGGAGAGAGAAAGTTATTAATATTTTTCATGCATAGTGAGAGAAATCAAGTAGAGTGCTCACAAAACAGAGCCAGGAAATTCTTTGTCAAGGTAGAGATCTGGACTAGATGTTCTGAGGTCAGGTTGAGCTCTGTCAAGCTGTGTAGACTGGAAATTCCTCTTCTTTGAACCCAATTTGTACTCTCGTAAAATTAAGGCATTGTAACAGTGATCTCTAAATTTAATTTGTAATTTGTTTTGCTGAGATTATAAGTATCTTGGATTTATCCAAGATCTTTTTGCTGAGGTGTTTTTCTCTAGGGTTTTAAAAATTACATCTATCCTGTTATGCCCACATTCTAAAAACAGTAAGTGATATGATAGCAGATTCATTTGTAGAAAGTTTTCAAGTGCTGAGTTAGATGATTCAAAGTCTTTCCTAATCCAGGATTTCTTTGACTCCATCTGGTTAATGGAAGCTCTTCCTGGCTTCTTCAGTTGGATTTCCCACCACACTCCAACCCAAATCCTTCTCACCAGTGCTGAGTCTCCCAGCAAGAAGCACATGTGTGCCCGTGCTTATGCATTTATTGTCCTTGATGTCTCCCAATTTTTCTCTGCTTTCCATAAGCTTACTCTTTTACCCAGATTTAGGGCAACTGGCAGGACTTCTGTGGAGCCATTTCCAATAGCCCCTACCCACAGTGACCAATATCTTTACTAAAGCACTTTTTCACTTAGTTCCATAGTGCCCGATCTTGTTTTTTAGTGTTTAATACATCGTATTTCCCTTCTTTCCACACCTAATTATATATTCTTTGAGGAAAGACTTGGGGTCATTTTCTTTTTTCTTTGATTTCACACAAAGTGAGAAGTGTAGGTATTACTTAATGGATAGCCATTGATTGATAGGCCCAATATTAACTTTTTTGTTTATTTATAAACATGTAATTGGCATATTTCTTCTGTTCTGTGAACTCTAGAAATTGACTGGTCTGGTGTTGTCTATTGAAAGTACTCATTTTTTGTATTTGACATTCTTTTCCCCAAATTTTCATTGGCTCAGGTACATAATTCTTCCACCAGATAAGCTCTAAAATAAACACATGGCCCCTGTTAATGTGTCTGTTGGGTTTTCACTGTTAATAGCAAAGAAGAAATAGATTTAAAGAAAGTAATCCAAGATAATCTCAAAATTGCATTTGCAAAAGACACACCATTTCCTAGACATAGTTGTCCCTAATAGTCACGTAAACGTAAAAGGAACTGTCTCCTCTCTTTATAGGGAACTGGTTGGGCTTCTCAGTTGAACTCAGCAGAAGCCACTCTGGCAATTTTGAGCATAAAATGCATACATACAGGGTGTTAAAAAGCTCATAGACACATTGGCAGAGTTGGAGCAACAAACTGAGTTGAGTTTCTAGGGGCAACCCCTGGAACCACACCAACAGCCTGCTAAGGGAGCTGTTGCCAGTTGGGGTCCCAGATCCCACATCCTCTGCTGCATGGCGAGCTGGCAATTTATTGGGTTGTCAGAAAAGTCATGATGCATTTTTGCAACGCAAAACATAGAAAAAATACATCATGACTTTTCTGACAACCCAATAGTAAGCCAGTGCCACTACTGCTGGCCCTAAAGCCATTATTGCTATGGTTATGAAGCTCTAAGAGTTGCTGCTAGCCTTCAAAGGACCAAATGTCTCCCCCATGATGCTTACCAGAAAAGCCAAATCCCCCATATTTAGCCTATTACAATGTTCATGCCCTTCTCATGTGTCTTGTGTGATCATACAATTTAGGAGAACCTGGATCCCATGAAAAAACCTAGGTGTAAGAATCTGGAAAATGCAGTTATTGTTTTCCACTCCTTAGAGTTTGGGGAGGCTTTCTGGAGGTCCGAGTGGGTACTGAGTGAGCCAGTCTGAAGTTCTGGCAACACTCAATGATCTTTCTTTTTTTTGGGGGGTGGGGAGGGAAGTCTCCTGTCTTTCCAGAGCAAAGATCCTTCTTCATGGCAAATTTGCCCAAAGATTATCTTTCTCTTTAATGATTCTAAAAGATGTACCTTATACCCCAAGTAGCAAGTCATATTCTTCCCCCCATTTTAAGTAACTCCAGATAGAACAACGAAAGTCCATGTGAATCCTCCTAGCATTTGTTTGCAGCTTCATCTCATTAGGAGTCTAGCCTTCCTGGTGCTGTTCTCATAGTCTAACATCTTTCACTTATATTTGGCCTCGCTCAGGAGTTCTTTTTTTCCATTTTGTAGGTGGCCTTTTAAAATCAGAGCTCCTCTGAGCCTTACCTATGCAGCCACACTAATTACATTGGTGTCCCTTCCTTTCTCTTTCATAGGAGTTGGCTGGATTATGACCATTCATTTATTCTTTCATTAAATATTTTTTATGAACTACCCTGAGCTGGATACTAAAGCTATTTTATGTATTAAGTACTGGAGATACAATAGTGAATAAAATAGATTGGTTCTGTCCTCATGGAGCTCTCAATATGGTGGAGGAGACAGGAAATTCAACATAAATTAAACAATGACAAACTCTGATAAGCACTGTGAAAGGAATGATGTGGGAATATAGAATTATAAGTAATACAGGGAAGTTCTCTCAAGGGTGGATCATTCAGGATGATAGTCTGAAAGGTGAGAAGCCAGTCAAGCTGAACTAAGGTATATCCACTCAAGTAAAGAGGTCAGCATGTACAAAGCCCTGAAGTTCAGTACATTGGAGTACATAGGGCAAGTAGGTGGAGCAGGAAGAAAGCAAATGTGTTTCTCAGATGCTCTCCTTTTAGACCAATTACTAGACTTATCAGGACATCACTTCATAAGTTATATAATGTCTAACCACTATGCTGTCCACCTGAAACTAATATAATATTGAATGTCAACTGTAATTGAAAAACAATTTAAAAAATAAGTGTATCAACCATTTTGGAAAGTGAAAGTAGTGTGTCAACTGAGCTTGCTACTAAGCAGCTTTTGTTTCCTCTGTTTTGTGGATTGGATTTTAGTAAATTCCTGTAATAATTTTGATTCCTTTTTCATTTTTACTTAAATTATCTTTAGTGTTTTTCTCCATTTACTTCTATGGATTTCCACTCTAGTATGCATTTCTGATCTTGATTGTCTTTAAATAAATCATTCTCTTCTATTGAGGTCTTTCAACCCAGAATTTTAACCCAACAAACCTATGATATCCATAAAATACTATTTACCACTCAGTCTTGCAATCTTAAATTCACTTTGCCCACTGCCATACACTAGATGTTGGTTTGTAGAAATGTAATGACTTAAGATAGCTCCCCTTTTGTAGCAAAATATCTTGCAGCTGTTGATTTCTATAAAATAATGCCTCTCAAACTTAATTCTGCTGATATTTACAGAACCATGATGCAACTTTATGCCCCTGATGTACACCCAGAATTTCATGACATAGCCCCAAAATATGAAGAAAACAATACTTTAGATTTGATGTTTTGTGGCGATAGTCATAAACACATGTCTAACAATGAGTAATGAAATCAAAGATATAAAAAATTGTTATTTTTATGGTAAAATAAATACATATAGCTAATCTAATTTTTAAAATATTGTCATTTATTTATTTATTTTTTGAGGGCAGTGTCACCGGCCCTCATAAGTGGGACCCGAACCAGGGCCGCTGGCTTCCCAAGCCAGCGCTTAACCGCTGCGCCACTCGGCCGGCCCTGTCATTTATTTTTTAATATGAGTCCTAATTCTTTCTAGACACATTTTTTTTTTTTGGTAAAAATGTGATCAAATCTATTCTTTTGGAAAGAAGCAAAATAGATCATATTTAATTTCAAAATTATATAATTTAATGACATATAGCACCTGTTTCAGATATATTTATTATTGCAGATTTTATTTGCTTTATAAATTATCTGAATTTGTTTTGGTAACTTTCGCTTTTCCATCATTCCTAATAGAAATGTTTGTGGCATCAATCTCACTTGCATACAATGTGGAGGGAGATGATCCATTCTAAAGCTTTTCATCTATCCTTGTCCTTATTAAAATGTATCCCAAAGTAGAGTGAATGAGAAAAGGAAAATACCTATCAAATCACAACTCACTAGCATATCAATAGTTTTTAATTGTCACCACTGACACAGGATGACAGCAAGCAGTGACAGAGAGGTAAGCCGGGGGTGAGAAGGAGTTTTTGAAAAAATTCAGCAAATAGCTGTAAACTCTACCCCTTTGCCACTGACTATGGGCATCAAAAGAAATGAAGGAGCTGGGAATGTTTTTATGAATTCACTCGAATTTATGAAGTTAAACCATTCTTAAGTCTCAGTTCATATACTCAGTAAGAATTTGCTTATAAAATACCACAAACGCATTAATAATTGTGATACACTGCAATTAATCTTTACAAATAACTGACCTCTTTCCAAGCACAGGTGTTGAGATCGATATTATTCCTTGGCTCCTGGTACTTGTTGGTCCTAATTTTACCCAGAACCTTAGAAAGGAAACCAAATCTTCATGGACATGCCAACATGGATTTTCACAATGAATGGGAAGAGCTTTAACTCTGACCCCTATAAAATGCTGACCTTAGCAAAACACAACATTGAAAAAGCACTTCCTATTGCACTTAAATGGAATTTAATACCAATACATCACAGATCATAAGTATCTTTGGCCTCACCCAACTGTAAAAGACTCATTTGTAATTATTTATTTAGTGTCTGCTATTGTCATCGCAAATAGCATGCTAACTGGAACATCTTTTGTGCTCATTTTTAAGTTGTTCTGAAAAATTCAAACATACACAGAAGTAGGAAAAATAGTAATGAACTCCAAATATCCATCACTCAACTTCAGCAATTATGGTCAATCTTTTTTTTTTTTTAATCTATATTGCCCCTTCCCAGATACCTACAAATGTTTCAGTGTGTTTGTATATATTTATTTATTCAATTTTTTTTATTATTATTAGTTTCTGGTATACAAAACAATGCAATAGTTACCCTTTTCACTCCTTGCAAAGTGACAACCCCCTCCGCCCCCACTATCCCCCCACCCCCGATATCATACATATCTATTACAATTCCATTGACTCCATTCCCACACTATACTCCACATCCCATGACTATATATGTATTAAATTATAGTTGACGTATAATATTATTCAACAGCAGCTTCAGATGTATATTGTTAAAAATATTTAGCTTTATTGCCAATGTTTCATCTTATGAAATTAACAACTATTCTTTAATATTACCAACTATTCATTCAGTTTATAAATTTTACCCACTTGTCTCATAAATAGTTTTTAAAGCATTGGCTTGTTGAATAAGATTCACTCAAGGTCCACACATTGCATTTGATTGATATGTCTTTTAAATGTTTATTAACCTATAGGTTACCTCTTTTTCTCTTAAAAAAATGTTTTCCTCTGCAATTATTTTATGAATAAACCAAGTGATTTGGTCACTAGAGTTTTCTATGTTCTGGATTTTTCTGATTTCATCCCTGTGGTGTGGTTAAACATGCTTCTCTGGATCCTGAATGTCTTGCAAACTGGTAGCTATTTCTAAGATTTGATGTGTTTCAAGTTGGAATTTAAGGCAAGAATTCATCACAGGTGGTGGTATTACCATTTTATATCTATCTCCAAGCATAGGGCATGACAGAGGGGTGGTTTGTGAATATTTGTTGAATAAATGCATGATCTCTTATCCCTATCACGTTCCTGATTGAATCCCTTCACATTTTCCATACCACAATGTTGCTACACCTTCTCATGATGTAATATGATAGCTGGCTCAGCCAATGCAGTGTTGGCTTTGCACTTGGTTCTACTAACAAAATCATGAAAGACCTACCCCAGTGGACTCACCACCTGGAAGATGGTGGGAGACATGGATGCCAACAGACTCCACGGGATGCTTGCTATGGGAGTACAGTATGGGTTCATTAAATCAGCCTTGAGGAATACAAAGTCTTCCAGGAGATCACTGCCTGATTTTAAAGGATAACCAGGAGTTAACCTGGGCAGAAAGTGGGGGTGAGTATCTAAGGCACAGGGGCAGAGCGTACAAAGAGAATGATGCATAGAGAAGATGCAAGTAATCCCAAAGCATGTACAGTGATGAGCAATGAGGTGGGAGAAGTCAGGTCAAGGGTGACCTGGAATCCCAGCTGAGGAATATTGATTTAATTTTTAGGCAAGATGAATGAGTGAAGTAGGGAAGTGATAGTTACGTTTTACATTTAAATGCAAATACTTAATTTACATTTAACAAAATTGCTGTGGCAGTGCTTTGGATATAGAATTAGAAGATGGTGAGAGTTTTGTTTGAGGCACGTGTAAAAAGGTGGGAAATGATGAGAGGCCTGAATTTTTGGCAGGGCTGCAGGGCCCCAGAGATGTACATACATTTCAGGCACATTTCAAAAGTAAAAACAACCAGAATTTTAGATGTGGGAAAGGAGAGACAGAGCCTAAGCTAAAGTGGCTTCAAGTTGCTGGTATAGTCATTCATTTTCTGTCCTCTGTCACTTATATCTTCTAACTCCATTGAGCAAGTGCAAATACTGTGGTGAATACCAGAAAATTATGGACAATTATCTTAATCTGTGAGCTTCTCCAAAATATAGGCTAGATTATTAATCACAGAGCAAAGTGAGGGGCGCTGGCTGACTTCCTGTCTGGGAATGGCCCTGGGGTTAGTAAGCCTGGCTCTGTGGGACTTAGGACTCATTACTTAATGTTTTTAGAGTGGTACGAGCACCTGGCCATGTCCACTGTCCCATGGGGGAAGGCTCCGGAAAGCTGCTCCCTGACCTGGGTCTCCTTATGTGTAAATGGCCTTGGAAGAGGCTGGCCTCCCTACCACAGAGGGTTTCTGAGGGAATGAAGCATGGCCAAGTGTGAGGAGTTCTGTGAAACCTGTAAGTGAGGTTGTAATTGGTTGGCTCCAGCCCTGAAAATCCCAGAGCTCTGCTTCCCATCCGGACTTTGCTACTAAGGACGTGAGTATCTGGATAGGTAACGCAGCAGGGAGACGCTTGAGGTTCTGGGCCTCTTTCTTATCTGTTCAATGAGTTACCTGGATATTATGACCTCCATTGTCCCTTTGTTATCTAATCATTGACTGACTCTAGAAACCAAAAGTTACAAGGAAAATTGTTGTTTCACTCTTGATACCAAATTCTTTCCTAATCTACTCTCAACATTTTTTCTCTTCTAAGGTAGAAAAGTAGTTCAAGTAACATGCTTTCTTGTTGCATAGATTAAGCCACTGCCTGGTCAAATCACATCTCCCTGGGGACCATTCTCACACTGTGGTCAGCAGCAGCTTCCTTGAATCCTAATTACCAACAGACCAAGCAGACCAGAATGCTGGGGTGGAGAAGAGGAAGGAGCACTGCAAATGGGCAGGAATCTGCACTATTAATTTTTTTAAAACTTTTCTTTTTGAAATAATTTTAGATGCACAAGAAGTTGCAAAGATAATACAGATAAAGAGAAATCCCATGTATCCTTCACTAGGCTTCCTTAATAGTTCTATTTTAATAATTATAATAATTATTAAATAGTTAAATGATAGCACATTAAAACCAAATGTTTGCCATCAGTACCATGTATGTGTATAGTTTTTCGCCATTTTTTTCACATGTGTAAATTTGTGTAACCACCACTGCAATACAAGTGATAGTTATTGTAATTTTATGTACCAACTTGTTTAGATCATGTCAAACATTATTCTGCATGTCTCTGGGAGGGTGATTTCAGATGGATTTAACATTTAAATCAGTGGACTTTGAGTACAACAGATTTCCCTTTTGAACACATGTGGGCCTCATCCCATCGGTTGAAGGCATTTATAGAAGAAAGAATGGCCTCCACCAAACAAGAGTGGATTCTGTCGGCAGGTGGCCTGGAATTTGAGCTGTAACATCAGCTCTTCCTTAGTCTCCAGCTAGATGGTCCATCCTGCAGATTTTTGACTTGCCAAGCACCTCCACAATTGCATGATCCTAGTCCTTAAAATAAATCTCTTTATACATATATACATACCCAGGGTGTTCAAAAATGTACACAAGTGGACACTTTGGCCAATGTTGCTCAAGCAGTAGTTCACTGTAATCAGAAGTGTCTGGACACTGATGGTAACCACTTTGAGCACCTCTTATAATTGCAGAAGTCCAATGTGACTTGTATTCACCTTTTGTTATTGGTACATATTGAGTATTACAATTTTAATACAGTTTTCCTTTCTTAAAATGTGTAAACATTTTTGGGCACCCTGTGTGTGTGTGTGTGTGTGTGTGTGTGTGTGTGTGTGTGTAGTATATATATAAAATATCCTTATATATATTCTCTTTATTTATTTTATATATATGCACATCCTATTGGTTATGTTTGTGTGGACAATTCTGACTAATACAGTACAGAACTAAGGAGTCTGTACTTTAACCAGCTTTTCAGGCAATTATCAGGAGCTTGAAGTTTGAGGAGCACTGTCCCCAACAATACCATTGCCAGCTGGGCCCCCAGGGGGCCAAAGATCTTGACAGTCAGTGAGACATTATGCAGCAGGCCCTCTGAACATTGAAGAGAGTTTGTTTGGTTGCCTCAAGTGTCGGAAAATGTTCTATCCCCATCCAGTTTAGAGACTATGGCATGTTTCTCACACCTGCACATGCTGACTGGGCAGGAATCTGAAATTCTGCATCTCTGACAAACTCCTAGGTGAGGCCAGTGCTTCTGGTTCATGGATCACACTTCTGGGAGTCAGATGAACCAGAACGGGACTCCTGGCTCTAAACTTCAGTGGCTCTGGGACCCTGGGAACACTGCTGAGCCCAAGTTTCCTCATTTACAAATTGGGAATAATAAGGCCTGATTTACAAATGTGCTGTGAGAGCAGGGGACATTGTGCCATGGAGTCCCTAGCACAGGTCTGGTATACAGTTGTCACTCATTAAATATGACTTTTCTTCTCCCTCCCATTCCCAAATGGAGATGACCTTCCCATGGGAAAATGACAAAGGTTTCGGTTCAAACACACACAGAAAGGGCAGTGCTTTTAGCACTGCCTTCCCAGTTCTGAGTATGCTTTCTCTCAGATCCCCCGTCCTGAACTTCTTAAGATATTAAAACTTGTCCATTATGCTTTGATTTTGGTTAGGCCATAGTCATTTTTGCTTTGGACTCTGTATTTTATCATTTTCCCTCTAGTCCAAACTGACCTTTGATACATAACTATTTGAAAAATGAGTGTCCTTAAGGAATAAGTCCCTAAGAAGGGCAGCTCTACTCCATTCCCCATTGTCTTGGAGACGGGGATCCCAGAGCTGGCCTGGGAATAATCCTTCTGACCATGCACTTTTCTCCTGTGGAGAAAGGTCCTGAAATGCAATTTATTGTAAAACACACAGTGGTTACAAGCTACCACAGTCAATGATATTCCTTTTATTACCACTCAGATGAGAACAGAAAATGACATTGGAAAGCAGTGAACTCACCAGAAGGGCAGAGAAAGTCATTAAATTCAACATGCATCATATTTCATAATCAGAACCCTGCAGTCAGCCCTGACACCACCGAATGAGTTTGTTGCCATCATGATAATATAAAACCCATTGCATGCGCTTCCCTTGACTCTTTCTGTTTGGACCTTAGCTGTGGCCAGGCCATTAATCACCAGAGGCAGGGGACGGTGCAGGCCACTGCACTTTGGATTGCATAAATTGAAAATACATCAGTATTAGTAGGAAACCTTGTCATTAGTTTATCTCTGTTTGGGACAGTGGTTTCTGAAGGGCTGGGGTGTTCTTTTCTTTTTTTCTAAATTTTATTTTTTTCTAAATTAGGTTTTCTTATATTTACACCACTTAAGCAGAGCACTTTCCCCAGCTTAAAGGGTGTGTGTGGCCCCTCAGGACTTATGTGGGAAGGATGAAGAAGAGGCCTTTTCTTCAGTCATTGGAGCTGCACTGAGAGGCTGGGAGGGAGCTGATGGCTTCTCTTAGCTGCCCTCCCAAATGGCATGCAGGTGTGATGTTCAATCCCATGGGTCCATGGTGGGCCACTAGAAGTAACACCTACTGTATAGGCTCCAGGCTTATCATAGGATTTTATTTTGAATTTGCATTTTATGCTATAGCGTAGTGTTTGTTTCAACTGAAAATAGTTTTCTTTACATAAATCAATATTGACAATCAAGACAATGTGGCAAGGATCTCCTGAGGCTTCTTGTGCCCCCTGGCACACTGCTTTATAGTTTTCAGCCTGTGTACATAAGCAGTACTTGTTTACAGGATAATATCCTTATCCTTGATTCAATCATAAAAGCGCCTTTGTGATCTAACCCCTCCTTGACCCCATGTCTTAGCACGCAAACCCAGGAGCCCTTGCTCCCAACACACTGAATCTCAATATGGTTTTCTCTCTCTCTGGCCCTTGCAGTGCAACCTGCCAGTTTCTTCCTGATGTTAAGGAACATGTTCCACTGAATTTGCAATTACTGGTTTATCTTATCCTCTTCCCAATGATTATAAGGTCACACAGTTTTTAAGTGGCAGAGTCAGGATTAAAAACCAAGTAATCCTCACCCTCCAAAATGGATCTCTCACTTATAATTCAAGAAGTGCTTTAAATGTTTGGGGAGATAGCAGAGGTGTTGCAGCTAATATACAAAATCAATCTATGATGAAAACTGTAATAACTGAAATCAGATCATTATTGAGGCAACGAGAGACTGAATTGATGTGGCAGAAAATCAAATCAACCAAATAAAAGTCAGAAAGAAAAAAAAAAGACACTATATAAAAAAATTAACAGACAAAGGATGGGAAGTGGTGGACATAGGAAACAGCATGGAACTCCAACTTGTCATCCAGGGAATTATAGAAACAGGAGAAGGTGAAAAAAAAAAAATGATGTAGAATTAAAAGTCAAGGATATAAGCAAAGAAATCTCAAAAGTTACAAAAAGGAGATTAAAAATGGTTACTCAGCTCCACGTACACTTAATAAGCAGACAACATCACCAACATTTAGTTTTTTAACTCTCTTCTTTTAATTCAAAAAGTAATTGAGTTTATTTTACTATGGATGGGGTGTGCTTCAGTGGGGTAGTCTGACGAAACTGTTTACTCTGTTTCTAATCAACCATGAGCTGTCAAATCACCACCCATTCTTGTTATTCAGCGGTATCTCAGGCAGATCCAATAGCTTCTTAGTCACTTTTGATTATTAAACACCCAGTCTACTTTAAAACTTCAATCTCAAACTTTATCTTAATTTAATATTTAATTCTAAACTCTCCTCTCAGTGCCTCTAATAGCTCAGAGTGGAGAAGGTTGGGCATAGTCTAACACTGAAACAAGCTACCCCACCCTTATTCTCCTTTTAGGACTCAGTTCCACTGGTTGTTGGGGCCAGGGAATGGGGATTGAAGAAGTAACTGCTATATTTTAGTGATTTAGTATATTTATGAGGCCTTATTATGGCCTTTGCTGGTATAGCCATTGGTCTCTTCATAAATGGGGCATGAGGTTTTCCTTTAGGCCAAATTCAACCTCACCCTAACCCATTTCACCATGGACACCCAAATGGACATTTTCTTTTGCCCTGCAGACATCCAGGCAGCCAACCTCTTGGACAGAAAATGTATTGTCTTGCTGTCCTGGCAGTCATCCGGTGGTTCTGCTGCTTCTACTTCCCGCTCCAACCACAGGGTTCCCTTGTGAAAAGGTGCAGGAGTCAGGGAGGTCTTCTGTGTAGGTGACTCGCTCTATCTATCCAGACTTTTCTTTCAGGCACGTACCCTGCAGTTTTCTTTTGCCCTTCTGGTGCAGTGAGCCGCCTGCTTTGAGAAATCTCTAGAAGAGGAGTGTCTGGAGTTCACATGGGCTCACAGACTCTAGGGACTCATAGCAAACTCTCCCAAAGTCATTACCATGCTTCTTTCTGTTTCAATGAGTGTACCTGGAGGACATGTGAATTCTTCAGCTCAACAAGCACACGGCCAGAATATAAGATGCCAACATCCAATTCCAGCAGGCGCCCAGCGTCTCAGAGTTTTTTCTACTAGAATCATCCTGGGGACAGAAGAAAAACTTCTCAGCATAACTGCTGCTCCCTTCAAGATGTCAACAACTGCCCTCCTCCTTGCCCCATTCTTCTTATTTAGATTGTGCATAAGTGGACTCTGAGATGACTAAGGTGGGCGATGGTACTTGGGTACAGTTCTCTTTAGAATATGAGACTGTGAATGCCATTTTGACTTTAACGTTGAGCCTTAGTTATTAATTCCAGGGTAACAGGAAAATTCCAACTCAATATCCTGTTACACTTACAAAACTGTTAAATATTGCATAAGGATGAGGATGCCCACATTGCAATTTTAAGAGTATAAAATCATTCCCCACGTGTATTTCTGAAGCTTACATTTTGCACTTTAGCAAAAAACCTTAAAACTATTTCCAGATCAACTTTTTCATTTTTCTCCTGTTTACACAGGAAGAATCCAGCACCTCTGTATGAGCAAACTCATACAGTTTTTTAAGATTTTTAAATGTATAGATTTGTATTACCACTACCCCATTCAGAATACACAAAAGTTCTATTACTCAAAAAAAGCGGAGTTCATCATCATACTACCCTTTGTAAGCACACCTACTCACAATCATTAGCCCTGGTAACGACTGATCTGTTCTTTGTTGCCATAGTTTTGCTTTTACCAGGTTATCATTTAAATGGAATCAAACAGTACATAACCTTTGAGATGGACTTCTTTAACTCAGCATAATGTTTTTAAGTTTTATCTACATTGTTGCATTTACCAATCTAGTTCATTTTTATTACTGGGTAATTTTCCAGTGCATGGGTATGTCATAGTTTGTTTTCCCATAAACCCACCGAAGCTTTTTTTTTTTTCTTTCTGTTTTTTAGTAATTGTGAATATGGCCACTATCAAGATTAGAGTGCAGTTTTTTTGTGCAAACATGCATTTGCTTTTCTCTAGGATAAATATCTAGACGTGGGACTGTTGGGTCACATAGAAAGTATATACCTCCATTTTTTAGATCTTTGATTTCTTTGATAGCATTATTGCAGTTGCCTGCATACCTCAGTATTTAATTATTTAGAGCTATTTAAAAAGCAGTATTTTTATATTTTTGTTCAACCATATCTAGAATATAGAAATATGATTGTGCTTTGTGCCTTTACATTGTATTCTATGACTTGCTAAACTCACTTTTTAATTCTTGGTATTTTTTGTATATTTTTCAGGATTTTCTACATAGATAATCACAATAACTCTAAAATCATGATTTTATTTCTTCTTTTCTAATATGTGTGCATTTTCCTTGCTTTACTACACTGGTTCGCACTTCCAGTATGATGCTGAATGGGAGTAGTAAGAGAGAAAATGATTCTCCAGAACTTAGGGGAAAAGCATTCAGTCTTCCACTAACAAATATTATAAATGTTAGCTATCAGGTATTGTGTAGATGTCCTTCAAGGAGTGAAGGAAGTTTCCTTCTATGCCTAGATTGTTTAGAATTTTTAACATAAATGGATATTAAATGTTATCAAATGCTTTTCCTCCACCTATTGATATGATTATGTGGTTTTTCTTCTTTAGTCTGTTAATATGGTAGAGTGATTGATTTCAGAATATTAAACCAACCTTTCTTTCATAGGATAAAACCCTCTTGCCTGTAGTTATTATTATTATATATGTATATTTTGTATATAGACTTTTGTTTTTATGTTTTTGAGCATATGAGCCTCTACTTTTCTGATAGTATCTGTATTTGGTTTTGTATCAAGGTAATGCTGGCCTGGTAGAATTAATTGGCAATTATTCACTTCTCTTTTACTTTCTGGAAGAGATTGTCTAGATTGGAGTTATTTCTTCTTTTAGTGTTTGGTAGATTTCACCAGCCTCAGCCTGGTGCTTTCTCAAAACAAGATTTCTTTTCTTAGAAGTTTTTAAAAATGAATTTAATTTTTAATAGACATAAAAAGTTCAGGCAATATATTTCTTCTTGAGCAAGTTTTATATATCATATTTTATATATCATATTAAGTTATCATATTTACATACATAAAGTTATTCATAGTATTCCCTTATTATCCTTTTAATGTCTGTGGGGTCTGTAGTGATATCTTCTATTTCATTCCTGTTATTGGTAACCTGAGTCTATTCTTTTCCTAGCTAGAAGAATCAATTTTATTGATCTTTTCAAGGACCAGCTCTTGGTTTCACTGAGTTCAACCATAATCTTATGAGATTTCTTGCTTGAGTTCTCTGATTTCTGTAATCTTATTGACACTTTCTGGCTCCTTGAACGTTTCTCCCCCAGTTCTCTGGTCAGAAAGCTTGGGCTTTAGTTACCCCCCTCTGACATGTACTTTCTGCAACAATAACTGCAGTAGTAGGATAGGATGATGGTGAATGGAGATTTGTGCCCACTCTTGGAAACTGTGAGCAGAATATTTTCTTCTCAGAAGATAACTGTCTAGTTCGCACTGCTGTAACTTTTGCTGCACCACAATTTAGAAATTGCCTACTATGATACTGTGACTTATTATAAAATATATATTTATGTATATTTGGTCCTTATCTCTGTTTCTGGTACAGCGCTCCTAAAACCCTTGGAATTTCCTAAGTTGAGAATGATAAAGGCATCTCATTGTATAATGGGGTGGCTTTTGAAACTCACCTAAGAATGGGGGTTGGGGCTGGTTGCCAGGAAAACCAACCATGTGATTAGAGGGTGTCTTGACCTTGGGAGAGGGGAGGAAAGCTGGAGGTTGAATGAATCTCCAATGGCCAATGATTAATTAATCATGCCTACGTAATGAAACTTCAAAAAAAAAAAAAAACAACAACAACAAACCCAAAGTGCTGGCATTTGGAGAGTTTCTGGGTTGTTGAACACAAGGAAATTTGGGGAGAGTGTGTGCAAAGAGAGGACATGGAAGCTCTGCACCCTTTCTCCATACCTTGCCCTATGCATCTCTTCCATCTGGCTGGTCCTGAGTCATATCCTTTTATAATAAGCTGTTTATCTAGTAAGCAAACTCTTTCTCTGAGTTCTTTGAGTCACTTTATCAAATTAATTGAAGCCAATGAAGGGGTCATTAGAACCTCCAATCTATAGGTGGTAGGTCTGAAGCACAGGTGATGACCTGGACTTGTGGTTGGCATCTGAAGTGGGGGAGTCTTGTCGGACTGAGCCCTTAACCTGTGGTACCAGTTGCAATCTCTGGTTCGGTAGTGTGAGAATTGAGTTAAATTGTCAGACACCCAGCTGATGTTTGAGAATTACTTGTTAATGGGGCAAAAACTCCCACACATGCTGGAAAACAGTGACCAAAATTTTACCTGGAAGTTGGGAGAGAACCAAAGAAAGAAAAAAAGCAGAGTCTTCTTAAGAATCCCCCTTTGTACTCCTCAAATTAGAAAAAGAGGGTTTTTCTTATAACTTTCAGTGAGAATTCTCTCTTGGCCCTAAATATTATTCAAAATACCTAAAAGAGAATTAAATTTGGTAGAGGTGATACAGTACTCTGCTTGTGTTAGAATGAAACTCACTAATTCATAGTTCAATCACTTCCTTGAAAACATGGCTGAGAAAAATAATAATCACCAGGTATTTTCAACCTACTTGGCTGAAGTCATTTTACTTCTATTGTAAAATGATCTAATCCTTGCCTCAAACTGTCTGCAGTAGATCAAAGTCAAATACATCAATATGTACAGAACAGCCTGCTTGGACCAGTTTTTTAGGGGCCCACAAATACATCTATATGTACATAATGGCCTGCTTGGACAAGTTTTTTAGGGGCCAAGAGATCTACACCTCTTAAGGTCTCTGCTGACTATATCACGTTAGTCCCTTTCCTTTGGGCATAGCCTGCAATGAATTGTGTATTTCAGTACCTCCACATGAGCCCTGATTGCTCAAGGTTAAGGTGTAAAGCCTTCAACTCTAGTCAAGCTAGAATACTCACTCAACTTTTCATCTCTTATTTTCATCCCCAGTTTAACACCTGTTTATTTTACAGATTTCTTAGTCCCGTGAATTAAGGTATTGTGTTTTCTTTTTTAAAGCTCATAAATAATATCATTTTGTTTTGTTTTTCCCCCTCCAGATTCTGGAACCAATTGAGAGCAAAACCCAAGAATTAAGCAGCTGGAGATCAAAATATTTTTCTTTATTACTGACAGAGCCATTGGGGTAAACTGATTTTAGATCTGAGGCCAAATGATATTGTTACTACTTTAACCCTGAATTGGACAGACTTACCCACACAATTATAGCTACAGATGGACAAATAAAACCTGCTACCTTTCCCCCACTCCTCAGGCCACCCAGATAGAGGGAGGCCAAATGGTTGAGTCTCTGCCAGCGTTTAGTTGCCAAAGAAATGAAGGAAAGGACTTAGCCATTCATGCTCAAATTGTTTCTCCAAACTCATCAATCAGTTGTATCATGCTCCCTCCTTTGGTGGGGAGTGAGGGGATGAAGGGGTTAGAAAGTGAGGGAGTAGAGAGGGGCCAAGACTGTTAGTCTAATGGAAGTTTTGTCACAAAAACAGGATAAACAAGGATTATGTATTTTTATCTGACTGTCATGTGTTTTGCCCTGTCTTCCAGAGAGAAGGGGCAGAAGGTTTCTGATCCACCATCTTTAGCCTCCATAAAGACATACAGGACACCATCTCCCCTTAAGACTCACAATTGGAAGGTCTTTAGAAGTCAGACAGCCAAAAATTAAACAAAACAGTGAAAAACAAAAAACAAAAAGTCAATTAATTGTCCACTCTGAAAAAGAACATAAAGTTTTCATGCTCTTTGAAGCATGACTTCATTTCAAAAATGCTGTTTTCAAGAAAGACTCTCTGTACTTTTACATTTGCATATCTTGACTTCCTTTTGCTCAGAACAGCTGCTGGGCCCAGTTGGTGATGACAGGAGAAAAATTCTGAGATGTCCCGAATAAAATTACAGCAGACAGGACAGGGAAGTGAGAGAAAGAGTAGTTAACCATTTAACCGTTGTGGGCCAACTAACGAGAGACTGCTCACATTCCTGAATGTATGTTGGAGCATCAACCTCCAGGCATCCAACTGCAACCACCAGATCCCAGAACACCCCGCATTGACATTTCATGTCAGAACTGTTGCCTGTGACTGATGAAAAGTAGTAAATATTTTTTTTTCCTTACAGACTGTGCACCTATTATAGAACTGCCTCCAGTTCACTTTTTCCCACCCCACACTTATCTGTAACCAATGTAAAGTCTTTTGAGACAACTTAAATCTTTCTTCCCCCAAATATTGGGTTGTCAAAAAAGCCATTGTATATTTTTTTCTGTTTTTCGTTGTAAAAATGCATCATGACTTTTCTGACAACCCAATACAATGTATCAAAGAGCCTGCCTACTCCAGGGTGGTGGACATGCTTGCCTTGTCTGTCCAGCGCTGCTGGTGGTGGTTCAGGCCCCAGGACCTAGTCCTTTTCTGGCTAGCATTTGGCTCAATAAACCCTTTCTTTCAGAAAAGCTTTTAGCCATGAAAGTTTTTTTGTTTAACAGTGGTACACTGACCAATGTGAGTCAAAGTTAGCAATGAGAATTCTGGAGCTTGTTACACAAAAATAGAGAATTCTAGAATAAAATGTTCTGTGGTGTAATATTAATCACACAGGAGTTCTAATATTAAAATAGCAGTGGCTAGCTAGGGTAAAATTTTCACCTTTGTCTCTCTTCCATTCACTGCTTAGGGAGATGACATTATCTTAAGCCTAGATGTCTTTTAATGGCCAAAGGCCTACATAATAGTTTCTTTTTGTCCTTTTATTACTCCAACTAATTGTCCTGTTATCTGCAGCATTCCCAAGATAAGCCCCTGTGCCAATGATTTAAAAGCTTCATTTAACTTACTTCCTTAAGTCACATGACCAAGTTTGCCTATGGTTTTATGAGTTTCAGGATAGAGCCAAGGTTCCTGAACATAAGCACGAAGAAAACTCTACAGTGCTATTACTGTAAGGTTGATGTGATGAGAAGCGAATTAAATTTGTCTTACTTTTGGTGCTAAGAAAACTCTGTGAAAGTTTCTCCCGCTGAATTAGGCTTGAAATGGAGGTTCCCAATAATTAATGTCAAGATTTAGAAGGCCAATGAACTTTGTTTTAAGAGTCCAGGAATACTTGAGGGTTCTTGATGAGACTGTTTATAACACAAACTTATTGTCCAGTCCCTCACCCTGGACAAAAGTTCTTGCTGCTATCTTGTTCCTCTGTGTCAAAAGAGCAGGTCTGGAAACCAAGGTTGCAAGCCAAGTTAGGATTAATATACAAGTAGGACTGTTATCAGGAATGGTAGACCAACTTCCTGCTAAAGTCAATTATAAAAAATGGACAACTTTTTTTGAAAGTACCAGAGGACTACAATATGACAAAGACTTTCCTGTACCGGGGAGGCAGACTCTGCATAAAGGGCTACTTTTCTCTTGAGGGCCTTTGTCAATTCCTAAAGGAAGGCTGAGAAGCTAACTTTGGAGAGACTCCAGGGATAGAGAACCGGGATTGGAGTACAGAGTCCCTCCTGCTTCCCCTACCCCAAGGGGTTTATCTGCTCATTTTCAATTGAAATCCTGAAATAAATTTATCTCTGCTCAGGAGATGAAATGAAATTGGAAGTGGAATTTGGTGATCAGTGACTCTAAGGGGAAACACAAGAACAATGTCACATGAGTCAGGAGAAGGGTAAATGGAATTGATGTATCTTCCTATGGCCCAGGGAGGGCATAAAAGTACCTAATTTCTAAAGTAACTATTAGTAAAAGAGAATGTAATTTCCAAGCTTATTGGGTAAGGAGCTAGAAGTAAAATAATAAAAAAATATTCAAAATTTTGATCAATTTAAAATATTAAATCACTCTAGCTGCCATCTTGCATCACTGCATGTGTGCTCTTATTCTCAGCTAGGTGGCCCAAGACCCCCTGAGTGCCAACCCTAGTCCCCCACGTGGTCCCGTTTCCTCTCCAACAAGATTAAAGAAACTATCATGAACCAGGAGAAACTCGCCAAAATGCAGGCCAAGTGTGCATAGGTGGGAAAGGGACTGCTCACAGGAAGAAGGTGGTTCACAGAACTGCTTCAGCAGATGATGAAAAACTTCAGTTCTCCTTAAAGAAGTAAGGGGTAAACAATATCTCTGGTATTGAAGAGGTGGGTATGTTCACAAGCCATAGAGTAGTGATCCATTTTAACAACCCTCTCTGTCAGCGAACACTCTCGTCATCACAGGCCATGCTGAGACCAACCAGCTGACAGGAAGGCTACCTGGCATTGTAAACCAGCTCAGTGCAGACAGGCTGACTAGTTCAAGGAGACTGGCCGAAGCTCTGCCCAAATCACCTGCTCCCGGAGAGGGGATAATGGGGAGCTCCAGATCTTGGGGATAATTTTGAAGAGGTTTCCAAGAGTGAAGCAAACTGAATTGAGTCAACTTCGGAAGAAGATAAAACTTGAAGAAGTTACTGGGAGCTGCTATTTTATATTTTGACAGCGTTTAAAATTCTTTTCATGGATATGATAAAATCTTGATCTTTAATATTTTTAAGCTCAAACCCCTTGGACACTGCAGCTCTTTGCATTTTTTGCTTATACACAAATCATTCTTTGAAGCTAATTAAGGTGAAGAGGTCTGGGAATAAGGTTTAAAACAAAGGTTAATAAAGTTCTTTGCCTAGCAAAAAAAAAAGTAAATAAGTAAAGTAAAATAAAATATTAAATAAGTTCAAAGGCAAGGAAGGAGAGGAAAAGAAACACAGAGAAGCTGGGAAAATTAGAAAGCACTGATAGGGCCGGCTGAGTGGCGCAGTGGTTGAGTGCTGGCTTGGGAAGCCAGCGGCCCTGTTTGGGTCCCGCATGTGAGGGTCAGTGACACTGCCCTCAAAAATAAATAAATAAAAATTTAAAAAAATAAAATAAAATAAAGAGAAAGCACTGATAAGATGATGACTTAACTCAAAATATACTAATAATTTTATCTAACATGAATGAAATGTTTCTGTTTAATGTTTCAAAATAGATGGAACTCTCAAAAGAGAACAGTTTATTTATGAAGCAGGAACTTACAAATGTGTAGTTACAGAGGGCGGGAAAGCAGCCTGGAGTCACTAGCAGTGGAGCAACTACCACCCTTAGGCTAAAGGGATAAAGAGAAAGAGTGATTAACAAAAATGAGAGAGCCCTTTTGAGGGATAGGTTGCAACCAATGGATGCAACCTGTTCAAATCAACCTTTCCTCCCTCTTTATACCTCCTGCTGGGCTCCCCCTTGGTTAAACTCAACCAGAAGCCAGACATCATGGGAGCTTTACTGATGTAGCCTTGGGGCAGTAACCAGGGTGGAAAGAGTGGTGAGGGGCAAATCTGGAGAGAAAATAAAAACTATCTGGGTTCACATCAGTGAAAGAATGAATATTTTCAGACTAGATAATAGACACAAACAAAATGTGTCAACAAATAACATCTAAAATCATAAAGAAACAGAAAGGTTAAAGTAAGTGAAATAATGTCTCTGTATGCATTTGTATTTATTTTTTATTTTTCCAGGTTTATTGATGTATAATTGACACATAAACGTTGTCCTTATTTAAGATGTACAACATAATAATTTGATACATGTATACATTGAGAAATGATTACCATAATCAAGTAATTAACATATCCATCACTTATCCATCACCTCACACACCTTCTTTGTGTGTGTGGTGAAAACATATAAGATCTACTCTGTTAGCAAATTTTAAGTGCACAATACAGTATTAACTACAGTCACCATGCTGTATATTACACCTCCAGAACTTATTCAACTTGTAACTGTAAGTTTATACCCTTCAACCAACATCTCCCCAGCTCCTGACAAACATCATTCTATTTTCTGCTTCTATGAGTTCAAGTTTTTTAAATTCCACAAGTTAGATGATACAGTAATTGTCTTTCTATCTCTAACTTATTCCAGTTGGCATGATATCCTCCAGGTTCATCAGGTCATTCCAAATGACATATTTTCTTCTTTTTATGGATGAATAAGGTTCATATATTTATTATATAATATATATTATATTATGTATATTCACATATATTATATATATTCATATATATGTATTGTATTATATATATAATACATATAATTTTTATTATCCATTTGTCTCTCAACAGATACTTAGATTTTTTTTTTATCTTGGCTATTGTGAAATATGCTGTAATGAACATGGGAGTGAAAATATCTCTTTGAGATATTGACTTTATTTCCTTTGGATATACCCAAAAGTGGGACTGCTGGATCTTGTTGTAGTTCCATTCTTAAGTTTTTGAGGAATATCCATACTGTTTTCCATAGAGGTGTACCAATTTATATTCTCACCAACAGTGCATAAAGTTCCCTTTTCTCCACACAATCACTTGTTATCTTGTCTTTTTGGTAATAATCATTCTAATACATATAAGCTGACATCTCATTGTTTGCATTACCCTGACAATTAGGGATGCTGACCATTTTTTTATTTATCTGTTGGCCATTTGTATGTCTTCTTTGGGAAAGTAATCTATCTATTGAGGTATTAGTTTGTTTTTTAATTGAGTTATTTGTTAACTTTTTTGCTATTGAGTTGTATGAGTTCCTCATATATTCTAGATATTAACCCCCGTCAGATATATCATTTGCCAATATTTTCGCCCATTCCATAGGTTGCCTTTTCATTTTGTTGGTATTTTCCTTTGTTGTCCAGAAGTTTTTCAGTTTGATGTAGTTCCACTTGTTTATTTTTGCTCTTGTATCCTGTGCTTTAGGTCTCATTTCCAAAAAGCATTGCCAAAACAGACATCAAGGAGCATTTTTGCTATAAGTAGAATATACATACCATGCAGACACTAACCAATAGAAGGATTGTGTTGCTGTATAAATATCAGAAATGGTAGACTTAAAGGTACAAAAGCGTTATTAGAGATAAGGAGGGGTATGTTGTAGTAATAAAGGTTTGATTTATTTGAAAGATTAATTATTTTAAATGAACATTTTAAATCTTCCTCAACGTGACTCAAAACACATCATGCAAAAATTGATTAATTTAAAAGGAGAAGGACAAAAATCTACATAGTTGAAGATTTAAAGCACTGTCTTAATGAAATAGACAAAAAAAAACAGTACATTGTAGAAGACTTGAACACGTGATCAACAGTTTTGACTTAATACATTGTACCCAATAATTCATCCAATAATTGCAGATTGCATATAATAGAAATTTATAAAACATAGACCAATTCTGGAATTCATAAGAAATTTCAAATGATTAAAATCATACAAACTATAATGTGTAACCACAATGTTAAAGTCAATAATAGAGCAATAACTAGAAAGGCCTTATGTTATGGAAATAAAGATATGTACTTTCAAATAACCACCAAAAATTATCAGAATGAAAACTAGGTTGTATTTAAAAATAAATGATAATAAAAACAAAAGCTACAACATGTCAAACTTTGATACAACACAATTCAAATTTAGGTAAAAAAAATATATAGCTTTAAATGCATAACTTAAAAATAAAAAAGTGTGAGGGCCGGCTGGATGGTGCAGTTGGTTACAGCGCAAGATCTAGCAACAGGGTTGCTGGTTCGATTCCCACTTGGGCCAATGAGCTGTACCTGAGCTGAGCTGGTGCTGAGCTGCCGCTGGCTGGCCGGATGGCTCTGATGAGAGCGCGTGCTCTTAACAACAAGATTGCTGGTTTGATTCCTGCATGAGATGATGGGCTACCCCCTGGCAACTAGATTGAAAGCTGTGACTGGACTTGGAGCTGAGCTTGGGCGCTCCACAACTAAGAATTGAAGGACAACAACTTGAGTTAGAGCTGATGGGTCCTAGAAAAACACAATGTTCCCCCTTTCCCAATTCCCCAACACTGTTCCATTCCTCAATTCCCCAATAAAATATTTAAAATAAAATAAAATGAAAAATACTGAAAGTCAATGAAGAAAGCCTCCATTTCCAGGAATCAGAAAATACAAGTAAATTAACCCTAAAAAAAAAGGAAGGAAGGAAATAAAAAGGTGAAATCAGGAAGTAATTGCATTGAAGAGAAGCATACAATTGAGAATCCCAGTAAAGTGAAATATTAGTAATAGAAAAATACTAATACAATTTATAAACTCATTCATAAAACTAACCAAGGAAAAAGAAAAGTCAGGAATAAGAAAAGGGGTCATCATTACAGTTCATAAAGACACAAAATAAAAGGTAATATACATAATTTTGCACCAATATATTTGGTATTTTAAAAAATGGACATTTTTCTAGCAAAGTAAAATTTACCAACAAAGGAATAATAAAAACAATCAAAGAAAGAAAAAATCATAGACACAGGCCACAATTTAGTGGTTATCAGAGGGTAAGGGCAGTGGGGGATAGTAGAAGAGGAAAAAGGGGGTCAAATATATGGTGATGGAAAGAGAAATGACTTTGGGTGGTGAATGCACACTGCAATATATAGATGATGTTTTATATAAATGTACACTTGAAACCCATATAATTTTACTAACCGATATCACTCCAATACATTTAATAAAAAAACCTACCAAAACTGAATACATGAAGAAATTGAAAATCTAAATAGTTTGATAATTATGAAAGAAATGAAATATAATGAAATATAAAATTTTATACCTTCTCAGTCCCAAATGACCACTGATGGATTCTGTCAATTACTTAATAAAGATTGCCACTTTCATATACAGTCATATATAGTCTTCTAGAAAATAAAAAAAGGTGCCACTTTTCAATTACTTTTAGATCAGCATTATTTTGAGTCCAAAACTTTATAAAGACCTTGCAAGAGATAAAAAATACTGGCCAACTTATTTATAAACACAGTGTTTTAAAATCCTGAAGCAAATGTTGTCAATGAAAATGTAACATAATATAAAATGATAATAGATCATAACCAAATTGTGGTTATTCTAAGAATTTAAGGTTGTTTTCACATTGAAAAATCAATCAATGAATAAATAATTTTCTGGCCAAGATGGAATACAAGTGAGAAGATTTGCCCTTCCACCTGAAACAGACAAAGACTGGACAGAACATATGACAATGTTCTCTGTGAGAGAGGAGACAAATGAGGTAACACTCTATGATTGCCCCAGCATACTATCTAGAGAGGGCACACAGATGGAGTCCAACAGACTACCTGTGTTTATAGATTTGAGCTGGAAGACTTGAAGAAGGCAAGATGGCTGAAGTTCACAGGCTATTAAATGTCACAGAGCTGTACAAAGAGAGCTCTGGAGATGAAGAGGGTCCCCCTTGAGACTTTAGCTGAATACCAATTAGCACAATTAATGACAAAAGCACCAAAGCTTGGAAAATAACAACCAAAAAGGAGCATACAATATTTGTAAATCACATAGAGAGGGAATAGTCCATGTTCTTACCAGAGTGGAAAACTTCATAATTCAAGGGCATCAAGTAAAGTAATTAAAGGGTAAACTCGGTAGTAGGATGAAATTAGCTTAGACCAAAGACTGTTTTAGTCATGCCCAACAAAGCATAAAAACAGTTGTGAAGGACTTCCAGTAAGATGGCAGAACAGACAGATGCTGTGACAACTGACTCCCAGAAGCACACCAAAATTACAAATAATTTATACAACATTCAACCTCGGAAGTCCCCAGAACACTAGATGAACAGAACCTCTAAATGAAGGACCTAAAGAGGAGGCCACTTCGAGTCTGGTAGGAGGAGCGGACAGGAGAGAGGGCGAACCCCGTGAGAGACACCTCAGTAGTGGGGAGGCTTCTCTGGTTTGGGGAGAGACCCTCCAGCACCACTCTGAGCTCACCAGCCCAGAGTTATATTGCCGGGAAGAGGAGTTTCACGATAGCTGGTAGTAGAAATTAATGAGGACTCTCTTTGCTCAGCTCGGTGAGGTTGAGGGAGGCTAGAGAACCAGTGGAGCCAGCACACAGACTCACTCACTGGTGAGCACTTACCTGGTTCCTGGTGGAGGGAGTAGCTGTGTGAGCAGGGCCCAGGAGCCTTCGGGGACAGACTGAACTGAGTACCTTTGGCACGGGAGCTGGAGGTTTGGGGACCATTGTTCCCCAGGTGTGGAGATTGCACATGAAAAATGTACAGGAGGGTGCCATTTTGTCAGGGTTGGGCCTTCCTACAGAGGGTCAGGTCCGTGACCTCATTGGTCTGGTGGAATAAGCACAAGAGTGCGTGTGTGTGTGCGCGTGCAAGCTGCCTTGGAGCCCCACCCTCCACATGGCTTGTGCTGCGTAGCCAGGAAATGCTGGGTGGGTGTCTTCCAGCTCCAACAGGCTGCTCACTGAGACCTGGGAGTGCGCAGGTCCCCTCTCTCCACACTGCACGTGCAGAGTTGCCAGGCTGGTGATTGGTTGTTGGGCTGCTCAGCCTGATCTGCGAGCGGCTGATTGGACAGGCTGAGACTGGAAGTTTTCCTGGGAGTGTTGGGCTGTGAGCTGTGTGCCTCCATGATCCAGCTGGGGCTTTCCTGGTGATCAGTCTAATACATCAAAGCAATCCCAGAGTGACAGCCAGAATGAGGAAACAAAGAACATGTCACAAGTAAAAGATCAGAAGAAACCTCTAGAAATAGAACTAAATGAAACAGAGGGATCCAACCTTTCAGAGATAGAGTTTAGAACACTGATGATAAAAATATTTAAGGAACTTAGTGAGGACACAAGAAGGATAGAGAAATCATAGAAAACAACCAGTTAGAACTAAAGAATACAATAACTGAAATGAAGAACACACTCGAAGGAATCACCAGTAGAGTAGATGAAGCAGAGGATCAGATCAGTGATTTTGAAGCAGAAATCACCCAGTTGGAACAACAAAAAGAAAAAAGAAAAAAAAACAATGAAAATAGTTTAAGAGACCTGTGGGACAAGATCAAGAGCAACGTTTACATCTTAGGCATACCAGTAGGAGAATAGAAGAAGCAAGGGATCCAGAATGTATTTGAAAAAATAATGACTGAAAATTTCCCTGCCCTGGTAAAGGAAATCTACATTCAAGCCCAGGAGGTGCAGATAGTTCCAAACAAGCTGAACCCAAACAGGCCCACACCCAGACACATTATAGTTAAAATGGCAAAGGTTAAAGACAAAGACAGAATTCTAAACTCAGCAAGAGAAAGACAGCAGGTTACATACAAAGGAACTCCTATAAAACTAACAGCTGACTTTTCTACAGAAACTCTGCAGGCCAGAAGGGAGTAGCAGGAAATATTTAAAGTGGTGCAAAATAGAGGCCTACAACCAAGATTGCTCTACCCAGCACGGCTATCACTTAAAATTGAAGGAGAGATACAGAGCTTCTCAGAAAAGAATAAGCTTAAGGAGTTCATTACCACCAAGCCAACATTGCAGGAAATGTTAAAAGGGCTTTTTCAAACAGAAAAAGGGGGTAAACAAGCTAACCTGGGAAGACCAGGAATACAAATAATAAAATGGCAATACATATGCACCTATCAATAATCACTTTTAATGTGAATGGGCTAAATGCTCCAATCAAGGCAGAGAGTGGCTGAGTGGATAAGAAAACAGGACCCATGCATATGCTGTTTACAAGAGACTCATCTCAGATCAAAAGACCACACACAGATTGAAAGTAAACGGATGGAATAAAATATTTCATGCAAATGGAAATGAGCAAAAAAGCTGGAGTAGCAATACTTATTTCATACAAAACAGGCTTTAAAATGAAGACTACAATAAAAGACAAAGAAGGGCACTACATAATAATAAAGGGATCGATTCAACAAGAGGACATAACCCTAGTAAACATCTATGCACCCAACATAGGAGCTCCTAAATATATAAAACAGATTTTGACAGACATAAAGACAGAGATCAACAGTAACACTATCATAGTAGGGGACTTCAACACCCCGTTGACACCAATGGACAGAAAATCAACATGGAAAGAGTGTCCTTAACTGACACTTTAGACCAGCTGGATTTCATCAATATTTTTGGAGCATTTCACCCCAAAGCTACAGAATATACATTCTTCTCAAGTACACATGGAACATTTTCCAAGATAGACCACATGTTAGGCCACAAAACAAGTCTCAGAACATTTAAGAAGATTGAAATCATATCAAGCAGATATAGAGGAAAAAATGATGGTTGCTAGCTGGGAGGTGGGTGGGGACGAAGGAGAAGGGGAGGGGATTAGACAGCATCAATAGGTAACTACAATATTGCCACAGGGATATGAAAGGCAGTTCTGGGGATATAATTAATAATGTTGTGAATATTTTGTGGGGTGTCAGATAGTCGCATGCCATGTTGGGGAAACGACTTCAGGGATGGGGTAGAGGCTTGATCGCTGTGCTGTACACCTGAAGCTGATGTTGTATATATATATTCAAAGGATGTGGAGTATAGTGTGGGAATGGAGTCAAGGGAATTGTAATAGATATGTATGATATGGGTGGGAATTGGGTGGTGGATTGGGGGAGGGAGGTTGTCACTGAGGGGTAGAAAGTATAAGTATTGCTCTGTGTTGTAAAATAAATAAATAAATAAATAAATAAATAATTTAAAAATAATACAAATAAAAGAAGAAATCAAACAAAACAAAACAAAACAAAAAAAAGCTGTGAAAATTTCCCGTCAAGATGGTGGAGTAGGTAAACACTGTGCTTACCTCCTCTCACAACCACATCAAAATCACAACTAAACTACAGAACAACTGGTGCATCCCACAGGATAAAGAGCAGTGAAACTCGGGAAGGGCGGCAAAGGGTTAAATAAAGACAGGAACCAAGATTATGGCACAAGTGGGGCCAAAGGACCTTGATCTCAAGGACTGAGGTCCTAAATCGGGCCAAGGGAAAGCTTTTTTTGAGAAATATCAAAGGAATAGATATTTACTTTCTCCAAGGTCTGTGATTTACGTGCCCACTGGCTATCTCCCAGAAACTCCCCATTACATTCCAGCACATACTGTGCCTTCACATACATACACTTTACCCCAGGGGATGGCGCAAAGGTAATAAAACCATCCCAGAAGGGAGATAGCCTGATATCATTCCACCAGGCCCCAGATTTCCAGGACACTCCCTTAAGGAAGCTTTACTAATACCATTCCACCGGGTCCGGTTTTCCAAAACACTTCCTTATGGTGTCATTTTTGACATGGGACAAGGGTGGGGAGGTGGGGGTGGGGCAAGTGGGTTGGCAGCTGTAAAGCAACAAACAGCCATCATGAGAAATGTCTGAAGTCTAGGTAAGCAGCAATCCTACAATTAAGAGTATACAGAAGAAGATACCTCAAAACTGGTAGGAGGGTTGGAGACTGGAATGGGCTGGTCCCATACCTGCGTGTGACCATTAAAAATTGAGATGTCTCTCTTGGTTGTTCAGGTTTCACCTGAGGAGTGAGGGAGTCCTAGCCCTACACCATATTCCCAAGCACAGGATTCTAGTGCTGGGAAGGAGTCCCCACAAATTCTGGCTGTGAAAACCAGCATAATTTGTAGCTGAGTGATACAGAGGGTGGCTGGGGTCCCAGTTGTTCCTCTTAAAAGGCCTGCACATGGACTTACTTGCTGATAGACTCACTTACTCTGAGATCCAGCACTGGGGCAGCAGCTCAAAAGGTACCAGGGACATATGGGGAAGAACTAAATGGTCTGGCCTTAGGTCGAGGGCTAGAGGGGCAACTGTCTCCCAGAAAGAAGTGCTGGCAGAAGGCAATGTTTCTTTGTTGAGCCCTCCCCACTCTCAACATGTAGATGCCGGTGACTGCCCTATCTGAGTTTCCATCAACCTGGCCACCATAGTCAGGGCTGCCACGGTGATCTCCTGAGACCCTGCACAACCCAACTTTTGGGCCCATCCAAACTGCTTGCAGTGGATTTTCCATACAAACAGCTTTCCTTGGCTCATGCTACAGACTCTCCTAAAATATCTCAAAGGTTTACAAACCTCAAACAAGCACTAGCTGGCCTTGGCATGCCTTTTCCTAAGCATCCCCAAGACTGGCAATAGCAGCAGCTGGTGTTGGTTCACGAATTAGCCTCTTTCAGGCATCTCTAAGCCCAGCA
This sequence comes from Aselliscus stoliczkanus, assembly GCA_033961575.1. NCBI lineage: Eukaryota > Metazoa > Chordata > Mammalia > Chiroptera > Hipposideridae > Aselliscus > Aselliscus stoliczkanus. The sequence continues at coordinate 14,721,426 of CM066728.1, read as the reverse complement.
TGGGTAGCTGCCATCTGCAGATTGCTTTGTGGCTCATTTCTGGTGGAGCTAGGCAGGGCACAGACTGTGGCTGAACCTTGCCTGTACCAGGGGTCTTTCCAGAAGGCCCTGGAGTCAGTAGTCCTGGTGTCTGGCTTCAGACCAAGCTGAGCACCACCTGTCAGTCTCTGTGGATGACACACTAAAAGGGCAGACTGGGCAGGCACCAGAGCCCAGCTAAAGCAAATTCTGCTCTGGAGGGTCACCCCACTGCACAACAGCTGCTCCACTGTAGTCATGGCCAGTCTTTACAACAAATAAGACCAAGGGTCAATCCCTTCCATTTACATGCAAATGGCAACTAAGGCTCAACTACAGAAGAGGGCACACACAGCCTGCACAAGGGACACACCTAAAGTGCCCAGCTCTGGTGACCAAGGAGACTGCACCACTGGGCCCAACAGGACATAAGACCAATCACATGAGACCATAGCAGCTGTACCTAATACATAGAAACAAACACAGGGAGGCAGCCCAATTGAGAGACAAAGAAACATGTCACAAATAAAAGAACAAAACATAGCTCCAGAAAAATAACTAAACAAAATGTAAGCAAACAGTCTACCAGATGTAGAGTTTAAAACACTGCTTATAAAGATGTTCAACGACCTCAGGGAGAACTTCAACAAAGAAATAGGAAACATAAAAATGGAGCTAGAAAACATAAACAAGGAAAAAATAAAAAATAAAGAATCCAGTAACTGAAATCAAGAGTATACTAGAGGGAATCAACAGTAGATTAGATGAAGCAGAAGATCAAATCAGTGATTTAGAAGATAAGGTAGCAGATGAACAACAGAAGATGGCGGAATAGACGGACGCTCTCTGAACTGCCTCCCAGGATCACATCAAAATTACAAATAACTTATGCAACATTTAACCTCGGGAGTTCCCTGAACATTAGATGAACAGAACCTCTAAACGAAGGACCTAAAGAGGAGGCCGCGTCAAATCTGGTAGGAGGGGCGCCGACGAGAGAGGGCGAACCCCGTGAAGGAAGCCCCAGCTGTGTGGGGAGGCTTCTCCGGTTGGGGGAGAGACCCTCCGGCCCCACACCGAGCTCACTAGCCCAGAGTTGCTTTGCCAGGAAGAGGAGTTCCACGATAGTGGGCAGTAGAAATTAGTGAGGACTCACTTTGCTCAACTCGGTGAGGCTGGGGGCAGCTGGAGAACCAGTGGGGCTGGTGCACGGGTTCGCTCGCTGGCGAGCACTCACCTGGTTCTTGTCGGAGGGAGTGGCTGCATGAGCCGGGCCCAGAAGCCTGTCGGGAGGGACTGAACTGAGCACCTTTGGTGCAGAAGCTGGAGGTTTTGGGATTGTTGTTCCACTGGTGCGGAGCTTGCACACAAGCAACATACAGGAGGCCGCCATTTTTTTCAGGGTTGGGCCCTTCCACGGTGGGTCAGAGCCGGGATCCCATTGGTCTGGTGAACTTGGCGCAGGAGTGCGTGCGTGCGTGAGTGAGTGCGTGTGTGCGTGCGCATGCAGCCTTGGATTCCCACCCTCCGCCCTGCTTGTGCTGCGTTTCCAAAGAAACACCGGGCGGGTGCCCTCCGGCTGCATCAGATTGCTCACTGAAACGTGCCTGAGCCACCTTGGGTCCCCATCCTCTGCCCTGCTTGTGCTGCTTTTCCAAGGAAACGTCGGGTGGGTGCCCTCCGGCTCCATCAGGCTGCTCACTGAGACGCAGGAGTGCGTAAGCCACTTTGGATCACCATCCTCCACCCTGCTTCAGCTGCATTGCCAGGGAAACGCAGGGCAGGTGTTCTCCAGCTGCATCACTCTGTTCACTGAGACTCAGTAGCAGACAACCTGCAACAACCTGTGAAGATTTTTTTTTTTCCCCTTGGGAGTGAACAGGATTCCAGAGCACACAGCAGCTAATTGGGGAAAGCTCACTGCAATCCTGAGAAAGTGGTCTGCAGATTAAAGAGGACAGAGAGCCACCCCACCTCTTTCCTTTTTTTTTTTCTTTTTTCTTTTTTCTTTTCTCTTCTTTCTAGGTGATCTATCTAACACATTGAAGCATTCACAGAACGACAGCCAGAATGTAAAAACAAAGAAACATGTCCCAAGTAAAAGATCAGAAGAAAACTCTAGAAATGGAACTAAATGAAACAGAGGTATCCAAACTTTCAGAGACAGAGTTTAGAACACTGATGATAAGAATGTGTAAGGAACTTAGCGAGGACATAAAGCAAGATAGGGAAACCATAAAAAACAACTTGTTAGATCTAAAGAATACAATAACTGAAATGAAGAACACTTGAAGGAATCACCAGTAGAGTAGATGAAGCAGAGGAGCGGATCAGTGAATTAGAAGACAAAATAGCAGAAATCACCCAGCTGGAACAACAAAAAGAAAAAAGAATAAAAAAGAATGAAAATAGTTTAAGAGACCTCTGGGACAACATGAAACACAGCAATCTTCGCGTCATAGGAATACCAGAAGGAGAAGAGAAGAAGCAAGGGATTGAGAATGTATTTAAAGAAATAATGACAGAAAACTTCCCTACCATGGTGAAGGAAATCGACATACAAGCCCAGGACGTACAGAGAGTTCCGAACAGGCTGAATCCAAACAGGCCCACACCAAGACACATCATAGTAAAAATGGCAAAGGTTACAGACAGAGACAGAATCCTAAAAGCAGCAAGAGAAATACAGCAGGTTACATATAAAGGAACTCCTATAAGACTAACAGCTGACTTTTCTTCAGAAACTCTGCAGGCCAGAAGGGAATGGCAAGAGATATTCAAAGTGACACAAAATAAAGGTCTACAACCAAGATTGTTCTACCCAGCACGGCTATCACTAAAAATTGAAGGAGAGATACAGAGCTTCTCAGAAAAGAATAAGCTTAAGGAGTTCATTACCACCAAGCCAGCATTGCAGGAAATGTTAAAAGGGCTTTTTTAAACAGAAGAAAGGGGAAAACAAGCGAACCCAGGAAGACAAGAAATACAAATAACAAAATGGCAATAAATATACACCTATCAGTAATTACCTTAAATGTGAATGGGCTAAATGCTCCAATCAAAAGACACAGAGTGGCTGAGTGGATAAGAAAAACAGGACCCATGCATATGCTGTCTACAATAGACTCATCTCAGATCAAAAGACACACACAGACTGAAAGTAAACGGATGGAATAAGATATTTCATGCAAATGGAAATGAGAAAAAAGCTGGAGTAGCAATACTTATTTCGGACAAAATGGACTTTAAAATGAAGACTACAATAAAAGACAAAGAAGGGCACTACATAATAATAAAGAGATCAATTCAACAAGAGGACATAACCCTAGTAAACATCTATGCACCCAACATAGGAGCTCCTAAATATATAAAACATATTTTGACATACGTAAAGACAGAGATCAACAGTAACACTATCATAGTAGGGGACTTCAACACATCGTTGTCACCAATGGACAGATCCTCCAGACAGAAAATCAACACGGACATAGTGGCCTTAAATGATACTTTAGACCAGCTGGATTTAATTGATATTTTTAGAGCATTTCACCCCAAAGCTACAGAACATACATTCTTCTCAAGTGCACATGGAACATTTTCCAAGATAGACCACATGTTAGGCCACAAAATGAGTCTCAACAAATTTAAGTAGATTGAAATCATATCAAGTGTCTTCTCTGACCACAATGCTATGAAACTAGAAATCAATTATAAGAAGAAATCTGGAAAGCTTACAAAAACATGGAAGCTAAATAACATGCTTCTAAATAGTGAGTGGGTCAAAAATGAGATCAAGGAGGAAATCAAAAGATACCTCGAGACAAAAGAAAATGAAAACACCACGACCCAAAATCTCTGGGATGCAGCGAAAGCAGTCCTAAAAGGGAAGTTCATAGCAGTGCAGGCCTACCTAAAGCAGGAAGAAAAATATCAAATCAACAGACTCTCTCTACACCTAAGGGAACTCGAAAAAGAACAGCAAAACAAGCCTAAAGGGAGCATAAGGAAGGAAATAATAAAGACCAGAGCAGAAATAAATGAAATAGAAAACAAAACAAAAAAATACAAAAGATCAATGAAACCAAGAGTTGGTTTTTTGAAAAGATAAACAAAATCGACAAACCCTTAGCATGACTAACCAAGAAAAAGAGAGAGAGGACCCAAATTAATAAAATCAGAAATGAAAGAGGAGAAGTGACAACAGATACCACAGAAATACAGAAAATTTTAAGACAATACTATGAGCAACTATATGCTAACAAATTCGACAATCTGGAAGAAATGGATAAATTTCTAGAAGCATACAATCTACCAAGTCTGAACCAAAAAGAAACAGAAACTCTGAACAGACTGATTACTGCCAAAGAAATTGAATCAGTAATCAACAATCTTCCAACCAACAAAAGCCCTGGACCAGATGGCTACACAGGTGAATTTTACAAAACATTCAAAAAAGAATTAGTACCTATTCTCCTCAAACTATTCCAAAAAATACAGAAGGAGGGAAGGCTCCCAAACTCTTTCTATGAAGCCACTATCACCCTGATTCCTAAGTCAGACAAAGATATTACAAAAAAGGAAAACTACAGGCCAATATCACTAATGAACATAGATGCAAAAATTCTCAACAAAATACTGGCAAACTGAATTCAGCGTCTCATTAAAAAGATCATACACCACAATCAAGTGGGATTCATTCCTGGTATGCAAGGCTAGTTCAATATCCGCAAATCAATTAATGTAATACATCACATTAACAAAATGAAAAATAAAAATCATATGATCATATCTATAGATGCAGAAAAGGCATTTGACAAAATCCAGCAGCCATTTATGATAAAGACTCTTAACAAAGTGGGAATAGTGGGATCATACCTCAGCATAATAAAGGCCATATATGATAAGCCCACAGCAAACATCGTTCTCAATGGGGAAAGGCTGAAAGCTTTCCCCTTAAGATCAGGAACAAGAAAAGGCTGCCCACTTCCACGACTTCTATTTAACATAGTTCTGGAAGTTCTAGCCACAGCAATCAGACAAGAAAATGAAATCAAAGGCATCCAAATTGGAAAAGAGGAAGTAAAATTGTCATTATATGCAGATGACATGATACTATATAGAGAGAATCCCAAAGACTCCACCAAAAAACTGCTAGAACTGATACACGAATTTGGTAAGGTAGCAGGATACAAAATTAATATTCAGAAATCAGTGGCATTTCTATACAACAATAATAAACTATCAGAAGAAGAAATCAGGAAATCAATCCCTTTTACAATTGCTTCAAAAACAATAAAATATCTAGGAATCAATTTAACTAAAGAAGTAAAAGACCCGTACTCACAAAATTATGAGACACTGAAGAGAGAAATCAAAGAAGATACAAATAAATGGAAATACATACCATGCTCATGGATAGGAAGAATTAATATAGTTAAAATGTCAATACTTCCTAAAGCAATATATAGATTCAATGCAATTCCAATCAAACTACCAAGGACATTTTTCTCTGAAATAGAACATAGAATCCTAAAATTTATATGGAGTCACAAAAGACCCCGAATAGCTACAGCAATGTTGAGAAATAAGAACAAGGTGGGAGGCATCACACTACCTGACATCAAAACATACTACAAGGCTACAGTAATAAAAACAGTATGGTACTGGCATAAAAACAGACACATAGACCAATGGAATAGAATAGAGAGCCCAGGAATAAACCCATCTACATACGGTCATTTAATGTATGACAATGGAAGCATGAATTTACACTGGAGTAAAGATAGTCTATTTAATAAATGGTGCTGGGAAAATTGGACTGACACGTGCAAAAAAATGAAAATTGACCATCTACTTACACCATATACGAGAACAAACTCAAAATGGATTAAAGACTTAAATGTAAGACCTGAAACTATAAAACTCATAGAAGAAAATATAGGGAGTAAGTTTGCAGACATTACCCTGAGTAATATTTTTACCGATATATCCCCTCGGACAAGGGAAATGAAAGAAAAAAATGAACATATGGGATTACATTAAACTTAAAAGTTTTTTCAGAGCAAAGGAAATCATCAATAAAACAAAAAGGCAGCCTACTGAATGGGAGAAGATATTTGCCAATGATATATCTGATAAGGGGTTGATATCCAAAATTTATAAAACTCTCATGCAATTCAACACCAAAAAAAAAAAAACAACCCAATTAAAAAATGGGCAGAGGATATGAGGAGGCATTTCTCTAAAGAGGACATACAGATGGCCAACAGGCATATGAAAAAATGTTCAACCTCACTAATCATCAGAGAAATGAAAATAAAAACCACAATGAGATACCACCTCACTCCAGTCAGAATGTCTATCATCAACAAATCAACAAACAACAAGTGTTGGCGAGGGTGTGGAGAAAAGGGAACCCTGGTGCACTGTTGGTGGGACTGCAAATTGGTGCAGCCATTATGGAAATCAGTATGGAGGTATCTCAAAACACTGGAAATGGAACTGCCGTATGACCCAGCAATTCCACTCTTGGGAATCTACCCAGAGGAATCCAAGACGCTAATTCGAAAAAATACATGCACCCCTATGTTTATTGCAGCGCTATTTACAATAGCCAAGAGTTGGAAACAACCGAAATGCCCATCGGTAGATGACTGGCTTAAGAAACTGTGGTACATTTATCCAATTGAGTATTATTCCGCTGTAAAGAAGAATGAAATTGTACCATTTGCAACAATATGGATGGACCTAGAGACTATTATGTTGAGTGAAATAAGTCAGTCAGAGAAAGACAAATACCACATGATCTCACTTATATGTGGAATTTGAAAAACTGAATGAATAAGCATACAAAACAGAAATAGTTTCATAGATATAGAGGAAAAACAGGGTTGCTAGTTGGGAGAGGGGTGGGGATGAGGGAGAAGGGGAAAGGATTAGACAGCATAAATAGGTAACTACAGTATTGTCACAGGGATATGAAAGACAGTTCGGGGAATATAATGTTTTAAAAATTTTGTGGGGTGTCAGATTGTCACATGTTTTGTTAGGGAGATCACTTCATGGATCGAGTAGAGGCTTGATCACGGCACTGTATACCTGAAATTGATGTTGTATAATATTGTATGCCAACTGTAATTGAATATATAGACAGTCACGGGATGTGGATTATATGGTGGAAGGGAGTCAAAGGAATTGTAATAGATAGTATGATATGGGGGAGAGGAGTGGGAGGGGAGAATGGGGGAGGGGGGTTGTCACTTTGAGGGGTAAAAATTATAACTATTGCACTTTGTTGTACACCTGAAGCTAATTAAAAGTATATATAAATAAAAAATAAAAAAATAAAAAAAACAAAGAGTTAAAACGTAAAAAAAAAAAAAAAAAAAGAAGATAAGGTAGCAGAAAATACCCAATCAGAAAAGCAAAAAGAAAAAGAAATCCAAAAAATGATAACTATGTTTGCTGTCAGATGGATACTACATTTATCAGGGTGTCCACCTCATAAATTATATAAATGTCTAATCACTGTGTTTTACACCTGAAACTAAATAATATTGTATGTCAATTGTAATTAAAAAATTATATATATATATATATATATATATATATATATATATATATATATATATATATTAAGAAAACAAAGAACTAGACTGAAAATAAAAGGCAATATCAATAGAATTTCATAGTTGTTCAGGTGACTAAATGCAATCATGGGTACCTAAGAAAAGAAAGCAGCTGTGAAAAGATTAAAGGTAACAAGGCAATTTAATGCAGAAAAATTTTTCAACAAATTGTACATGAATATTAGTTTAGCCATGTTGAAAAAACTACACCTCAACCCTTGCCATATTAAAAATTAGGTAAAAAGGGCTGGCTGAGTGGCGCATGGGTTAGGAGCTGGCTTGGGATGCCAGCTCTGAGCAGCAGGGCCCCAATTTGGATCCCACATATGAGGGCCAGTGACACTGCCCTCTACAGTTATGATGGTGAAAAACAGCTCGACCTGCAGCTGGGCTGCTGTCTGTGGTGTTGGCGTAGGCTGCAGCCCCTACTACAGTGGGCTGCCATAGGCTACAGTGAGTGGATGGCAGCCAGCATATACAGCAGGCAGCCAATGTGAGCTGCCAAGAGCCTCCGTGAGTGCCCGCCCAGAGGCCGGCGACTGATCTGCCTCAGCCAGGGAGAGAGCAATAATACCAATGAAGCCAGTGAAGCAACGTCCTCCACAACTAGACTGAAGAAAAAAAGGACAGCAACTTGTCTGTTCCCCTTCCCTGGTTCCCTTATGCTGCTCCCCTCCCCCATTTCCCCAATACAATCTAAAAGAGGGCCGACCGAGTGGCACATGGTTAAGAGCTGGTTTTGGGGTGCCAGCGGCTCCAGTTCAGATCCCACATATGAGGGCCAGTGACACTGTCCTCCACAGCTAACAACAGCTCCACCTGGAGCTGGGCTATGCGAGCCCCAGCGACGGTGTAGGATGCAGCCCTTGCAGCAATGGGCTGCCATGGGCTACAGGGAGTGGCCGACAGCCAGTGTGAGCAGCTGGCAGCCACCGTGAGCTGCCAATAGGCGCGGTGAGCAACACCCTGAGGCCGGCAACCGATCTGCCTCATCCGGGAAGAGCGCAATGATGACATCAACATGGGCCAGTGAAGCAACATCCTCCGCAACTAGACTGAAGAACAAAAAGACAGCAACTTGTCTGTTCCCCTTCCCCCGATTCCCCAACGCTGTTCCCCTCCCCTAATTCCCCAATAAAATCTTTAAAAAAAAAAAATCTAAAAAAAAAAAAATAGGTAACAATGGATTGTATTCCTAAATGCAAAAGCCGAAATACTAGAAGAAAATACTTGATAAAAATCTTAGTGACCTTGGGTTTCACAAATATTTCTTAATATGACTCTAAGGCAATAAATTATATTTTATCAAAATTAAAAGTTTTTGTTCTTTGTTTTTTCTTTTATTCTTTTATTGTGAAATAAACATTTTTTTTAAATTAGCTTCAGTTGTACAACACAGTGCAATACTTATACTTTTTACCCCTCAAAGTGACAACCCGCCTCCCCCAATTCGCCACCCCACTCCTCCCCCCCATATCATACATATCTATTACAATTCCTTTGACTACCTTCCACCGTATAATCCATATCCCGTGACTATCTCTATATTCAATTACAGTTGGCATACAATATTATACAACATCAGTTTCAGGTATACAGTGCAGTGATCAAGCCTCTACTCCATCCATGAAGTGGTCTCCCTAATAAGACATGTGACCATCTGACACCCCACAAAATTTTTACAACATTATTATATTCCCCGAACTGTCTTTCATATCCCTGTGGCAATATTGTAGTTACCTATTTATGCTGTCTAATCCCTTCCCCTCCTCCCTCCTCCCCATCCCCTTCCCAACTAGCAACCCTGTTTTTCCTCTATATCTATGAGTCTGTTTCTGTTTACTTTGCTCTTTCATTCAGTTTTTCAGATTCCACATATAAGTGAGATCATATGGTATTTGTCTTTCTCCGACTGACTTATTTCACTTAACATAATAGTCTCTAGGTCCATCCATATCATTGCAAATGGTACGATTTCATTTTTCTTTATAGCGGAGTAATACTCCATTGTATAAATGTACCAGTTTCTTAATCCAGTCATCTACCAATGGGCATTTTGATTGTTTCCAAGTCTTGACCATTGTGACTAGCACTGCTATAAACATAGGGGTGCATATATTTTTTCGAATTAGCGTCTTGGATTCTTCTGGGTAGATACCCAAGAGTGGAATTGCTGGGTCATACGGTAGTTCCATTCCAGTTTTTTGAGATATCCCCATACTGAATTCCACAATGGCTGCACCAATCTGCAGTCTCACAAACAGTGCACCAGGGTTCCCTTTTCTCCACACCCTCGCCAACACTTGTTTGTTGATTTATTGGTGATAGCCTTTGTGACCATAGTGAGGTGGTATCTCATTGTGGTTTTTATTTGCATTTCTCTGATGATTAGTGAGATTGAACATTTTTTCATATGCGTGTTGCCCATTTGTATGTCCTCTTTAGAGAAATGCCTCTTCATATCCTCTTCCCATTTTTTAATTGGGTTGTTTGTTTTCTTGGTGTTGAGTTTCATGAGTGTTTTATAAATTTTGGATATCAACCCCTTATCAGATATATCGTTGGCAAATATCTTCTCCCATTCAGTAGGCTGCCTTTTTGTTTTATTGATGATTTCCTTTGCTCTGAAAAACTTTTAAGTTTGATGTAATCCCATATGTTCATTTTTTTTTATTTCCCTAGCCCGAGGGGATATATCAGTAAAAATATTACTCAGGATAATGTCTACAAACTCACTCCCTATGTTTTCTTCTAGGAGTTTTATGGTTTCAGGTCTTACATTTAAGTCTTTAATCCATTTTGAGTTTGTTCTCATATATGGTGTAAGTAGGTGGTCCATTTTCATTATTTTGCACGTGTCAGTCCAATTTTCCCAGCACCATTTATTAAACAGACTATCTTTACTCCAGTGTAAATTCTTGCTTCCATTGTCACAGATTAAATGACTGTATATAGATGGGTTTATTCCTGGACTCTGTGTTCTAGTCCATTGGTCTATGTGTCTGTTTTTATGCCAGTACCATAATGTTTTTATTACTGTAGCCTTGTAGTATGTTTTGAGTCAGGTAGTGTGATGCCTCCAACTTTGTTCTGATTTCTCAAGATTGCTGTGGCTATTCGGGGTCATTTGTGGCTCCACATAAATACCAGGATTCTATGTTCTATTTCTGAGAAAAATGTCCGTGGTTGTTTGATTGGAATTGCATTGAATCTATATATTGCCTTATGTAGTATTGACATTTTAACTATATTAATTCTTCCTATCCATGAGCACGGTATGTATTTCCATTTATTTGTATCTTTGATTTCTCTCTTCAGTGTCTCATAATTTTCTGAGCACATGTCTTTTACTTCTTTAGTTAAATTGATTCCTAGATATTTTATTGTTTTTGAAGCAATTGTAAAAGGGATTGATTTCCTGATTTCTACTTCTGATTGTTTATTATTGTTGTATAGAAATGCCACTGATTTCTGAATATTAATCTTGTATCCTGCTACCTTACCAAATTCGTGTATCAGTTCTAGCAGTTTTTTGGTGGAGTCTTTGGGATTTTCTCTATATAGTATCATGTCATCTGCATATAATGACAATTTTACTTCCTCTTTTCCAATTTGGATGCCTTTGATTTAATTTTCTTGTCTGATTGCTGTGGCTAGAACTTCCAGAACTATGTTAAATAGAAGTCGTGAAAGTGGGCAGCCTTGTCTTGTTCCTGATCTCAAGAGGAAAGATTTTAGCCTTTCCCCATTGAGTACGATGTTTGCTGTGGGCTTATCCTATATGGCCTTTATTATATTGAGATATGATCCCACTATTCCCACTTTGCTAAGAGTTTTTATTATAAATGGCTGCTGGATTTTGTTAAATGCTTTTTCTGAATCTATTGATATGATCATATGATTTTTATTTTTCATTTTGTTAATGTGATGTATTACGTTAATTGATTTGCAGATATTAAACCAGGCTTGCATACCGGGAATGAATCCCACTTGACAGTGGTGTATGATCTTTTTAATGAGATGCTGAATTCGGTTTGCTCGTATTTTGTTGAGAATTTTTGCATCTATGTTCATTAGGGATATCGACCTGTAGTTTTCCTTTTTTGTAATATGTTTGTCTGACTTAGGAATCAGGATGATAGTGGCTTCATAGAAAGAGTTTGGGAGGCTTCCCTCCTTCTGTATTTTTTGGAATAGTTTGTGGAGAATAGGTTTTGAATGTTTTGTAAAATTTACCTGTATAGCCATCTGGTCCAAGGCTTTTGTTTGTTGGAAGATTGTTGATTACTGATTCAATTTCTTTGGCAGTAATCAGTCTGTTCAGAGTTTCTGTTTCTTTTTGGTTCAGACTTGGTAGATTGTATGCTTCTAGAAATTTATCTATTTCTTCCAGATTGTCGAATTTGTTAGTGTATAGTTGCTCATAGTATTTTCTTAAAATTTTCTATATTTCTGTGGTATCTGTTGTCACTTCTCTTTCATTTCTGATTTTATTAATTTGGGTCCTCTCTCTCTTTTTCTTGGTTAGTCATGCTAAGGGTTTGTCGATTTTTTTATCTTTTCAAAAAACCATCTCCTGGTTTCATTCATTTTTGTTGTTGTTGTTGTTCTCTATTTCATTTATTTCTGCTCTGGTCTTTATTATTTCCTTCCTTATACTCCCTTTAGGCTTGTTTTGCTGTTCTTTTTCGAGTTCCCGTAGGAGTAAAGATAGTCTGTTGATTTGATATTTTTCTTCCTGCTTTAGGTAGGCCTGCACTGCTATGAACTTCCCTCTTAGGACTGCTTTCGCTGCATCCCAAAGATTTTGGGTCGTGGTGTTTTCATTTTCTTTTGTCTCGAGGTATCTTTTGATTTCCTCCTTGATTTCATTTTTGACCCACTCATTATTTAGTAGCATGCTATTTAGCCTCCATGTATTTGTAAGCTTTCCAGATTTCTTCCTATAATTGATTTCTAGTTTCATAGCATTGTGGTCAGAGAAGACACTTGATATGATTTCAATCTACTTAAATTTGTTGAGACTCATTTTGTGGCCTAACATGTGGTCTATCTTGGAAAACGTTCCATGTGCACTTGAGAAGAATGTATGTTCTGTAGCTTTGGGGTGAAATGCTCTAAAAATATCAATTAAATCCAGCTGGTCTAAAGTATCATTTAAGGCCACTATGTCCGTGTTGATTTTCTGTCTGGAGGATCTGTCCATTGGTGACAACGGTGTGTTGAAGTCCCCTACTATGATAGTGTTACTGTTGATCTCTGTCTTTATGTATGTCAAAATCTGTTTTATATATTTAGGAGCTCCTATGTTGGGTGCATAGATGTTTACTAGGGTTATGTCCTCTTGTTGAATCAATCCCTTTATTATTATGTAGTGCCCTTCTTTGTCTTTTATTGTAGTCTTCATTTTAAAACCTGTTTTGTCTGAAATAAGTATTGCTACTCCAGCTTTTTTCTCATTTCCATTTGCATGAAATATCTTATTCCATCCGTTTACTTTCAGTCTGTGTGTGTCTTTTGATCTGATATGAGTCTCTTGTAGACAGCATATGAATGGGTCCTGTTTTCTTATCCACTCAGCCACTCTATGTCTTTTGATTGGAGCATTTATCCCATTCATCTTTAGAGTGATTAGTGATAGGTGCATATTTATTGCCGTTTTGTTATTTGTATTTCTTGTCTTCCTGGGTTCGCTTGTTTTCCCCTTTCTTCTGTTAAAAAAGCCCTTTTAACATTTCCTGCAATGCTGGCTTGGTGGTAATGAACTCCTTAAGCTTATTCTTTTCTGAGAAGCTCTGTACCTCTCCTTCAATTTTAAGTGATAGCCATGCTGGGTAGAGCAATCTTGGCTGTAGACATTTATTTTGTGTCACTTTGATATCTCCTCCCACTCCCTTCTGGCCTGCAGAGTTTCTGAAGAAAAGTCAGCTGTTAGTCTTACAGGAGTTCCTTTGTATGTAACCTGCTGTCTTTCTCTTGCTGCTTTTAGGATTCTGTCTTTGTCTTTAAGCTTTGCCATTTTAACTATGATGTGTCTTGGTGTGGGTCTGTTTGGATTCAGCCTCTTTGGAACTCTGCACATCCTGGGCTTGTATGTCAATTTCCTTCACCAGGGTAGGGAAGTTTTCAGTCATTATTTCTTTAAATACATTCTCAATCCCTTCCTTCTTCTCTTCCCCTTCTGGTGTTCCTATGATGTGATATTGTTGTGTTTCATGTTGTCCCAGAGGTCTCTTAAACTATTTCCATTCTTTTTTCTTCTTTTTTTTTGTTGTTGTTCCAGCTGGGTGATTTCTGCTATTTTGTTTTCTAATTCACTGATCCACTCCTCTGCTTCATCTATTCTACTGGTGATTCCTTCAAGTTGTTCTTCATTTCAGTTATAGTATTCTTCAGTTCTAACTGGTTGATTTTTATGGTTTCCCTATCCTTCTTTATGTCCTAAACTCTGTCTCTGAAAGTTTGGATCCCTCTGTTTCATTTAGTTCCATTTCTAGAGTTTTCTTCTGATATTTTACTTGGGACATGTTTCTTTGTTTCTTCATTCTTCCTGTCATTCTGTAAATGCTTTGATTTATTAGATAGATCACCTACAAAGAAGAGAGGAAAAAAAAAGAGGTGGGGGCTCTCTGTCCTCTTTAATCTGCAGACCACTTGCTCAGCAATAGAGAGTCTCTGGGCGACTCAGCACCAGCTATTGGGGGGAAGAGCTTAACGTGTTATGCGCCAGCCTCCCTCTCAGACTTTCAGTGAGCTTTCCATAATTAGCTACTGTGTATTCTGGAACCGTGTTCACTACCAAAAAAAAAAAATCTTCACAGGCTGTTGCCAATTGTCCGCTACTGCAACAAAAAAAAAAACCCTCTGTGGCCTGCGGAGATGTGGTCCAGGCACCGGGGCTTCAGGGTGCCTCTGGCAACACAGCTTTAGGTGGGTGGGTCAGGCCCCCAAGGAACCACTTGATGTGGTCAGTGGCCCCCACCAAGTCAGAGCAGCATGCACTCTGCACCAGCAATCAGTCCACACAAACTCACCAGGAAAGCCTCGATCGGATCACGGAGGTGCACATCTCCCAGCTCAACACTCTCAGGAAAACTCCCCATCTCAGCCTTTCCCAATCAACTGCCCGCAGATCAGGCTAAGCAGCTCAACAGCCAATCCCCATCCTGGCAGCTCTGCACAAACAGTGCAGAGCACGGGGACCCAAGGCGGCTTGCGCACTCCTGAGTCTCAGTGAACACTGATGCAGCTGGAGAGAACCCGCCCTGCGTTTCTCTGACTACGCAGCACAAGCAGGGCAGAGGGTGGGGATCCAAGGCGATCGCGTACTCCTGCATCTCAGTGAGCAGCCTGTTGGAGCCAGAGGGCACTCACTAGCATTTCCCTGGAAACGTAGCACAAGCAAGGTGGAGGGTGGGAATCCAAGGCCGCATGCGCACTCCTTCGCCAATTTCACCAGACCAATGTGATCCCGGATCTGCCCAACCCTGAAAAAATGGTGCTCTCCTGTACACCACTCATGTGCAAGATTCACACCAGGGGACAATGGTCCCAACACCTCCAGCTTCTGCACCAAAGGTGCTCAGTTCGGTCCTTCCCCACAAGCTCCTGGGCCCCACTCACACAGCTACTCCCTCCAACAGGAACTAAGTGAGTGCTCACCAGTGAGCGAGCGAACTCATGTTCCGGCCCCACTGGTTCTCCAGCCGCCCTCAGCCTCACCAAGCCAAGCAAAGAGAGTCCTCATTAATTTCTACTGCCAGCTATCATAGAACTCCTCTTCCTGGCAAAGTAACTCTGGGCTAGTGAGCTCGGTGTGGGGCCAGGGGGTCTCTCCCCCAACTGGAGAAGCCTCCCCACAGCTGGGGCTTCCCTCACGGGGCTCAGGGCTTGCCCTCTCTCCTCTGGGCCCCTCCTACCAGACTTGACATGGCCTCCTCTTGAGGTCCTTCGTTTAGAGGTTCTGTTCATCTAGTGTTCAGGGGACTTCCGAGGTTAAATGTTGTATAAATTATTTGTAACTTTGATGTGATCCTGGGAGGCAGTTGGGAAAGCGTCCATCTATTCTGCCATCTTACCGGAACCCCAAAAGTTTTTGTTCTTTAAAAGACTGTCAAGAAAAGAAAAATGCAAGCAACAAACTAGAAGAGAAATTTGCAAAGTCTATATAAAAGAGAACTTGAATGTAGAATATAATTTTAAAATTTACTACTCATTAATAGTTAGTAAAAACCCAATTTTAATAAATGAGTAAGGGATTTGAACAGACATTTCACCAAAGAAAATATACAGATAGCAAGTAAGTACATGAGCAGATTCCCAATATCATTAGTTATTAGAAAAATGACAATGAAAACCACATGTCTAGTCTCACTAGGATGATCAAAAATTTTAAAGTTGACACTACAAATCCACAGATCCAAGCAGCTCAATAAACCCCAACCTCCAGAAAAATGAAGAAAAGTACACCAAGGCACATCATAACCAAATGCTTAAAAATGTGATAAAGAGAAAACTTTTCTAGGTGTCCAGAAGAAAAAGACATTACTTAAAGAGGAACAAAGATAAAAAATCACAGCATACTTCTGATTGAAAACATTGCAAGTCAGGAAATAGTGGACATGGATGGAAATTTGGATCTTCAAGAAGGAAGGAGAAGATCATAAATGGTAAATAAGTGGGTAACTATAAAACATCATGCATATTTTTTCTTGCACTTTCCTTCCAGAAATAAATGACTAAAGCAAAATTATAACATTGAAAGGTGGAGTTTATAAAATATAGAAAAATAATGGATACATAAAAAGTAACACAAAGTATGGGGTGGATAAATGGAATCATGTTCTTCTAAAATGAGAAATGAAATATTTTTTGTCAAGTGAGAAATGTGGTGTTAGATAAGAAGTGAGAAGGTAGACACATGAAGGGTTAGTTATGAAGTATGAAGTGTGAAGTGATGGATGAGTAAATTAGAAATCATTAGAGAAAATAAAATGGAATACTAAAAAATAATAACTAACCCCATAAAAAAGGCAGAAAATATGCCACTATAGAAAATAAACAGATGGAAAGGTTGGAGATTTAAAGCCAAATATATTAATTACATAAAATGCAAATTGTCTAAATATTCCAATTAAAATATAGTTATATTTCAGACTGTATAAAATTGAAGAAAAAATTGTATGTTGTCTCCAAGAGATGTATTTATAATTTAAAAGAGAAAAGCTAACAAATATTTGCAGCATCTGTATCCTGAAAACTATAAAACATTGATGAAAAATCAGTAAGGTTTAGACATATGAAGTCTGACAAGTTTGCAAACTCATCCTACAAAAAATGCTATATACCTCATTGCTGAATATCACTACAGTCAGCTTCGAAGTACTTACTCCCCTTGGGAAGTTATGCACTGATGCCAGTGCCTAGTCCACCCTTCAAAGCAATTTTGGAACTCTTTTTCCGGAATGGCCATCAGAGCTGTCATCATATTACCTTTGATGTCTTGAATGTCTTTCTTTCAATATTTTCTTTATCTTCTGGTAAAGAAAGAAGTCATTGGGGGCCAGATCAGGTGAATAGGGAGGGTGTTCTAATACAGTTATTTGTTTACTGGCTAAAATCTTCCTCACAGACAATGCTGTGTGAGCTGGTGCATTATCGTGATACAGGAGCCATGAATTGTTGGCAAAAATTTCAGGTTATCTAACATTTTTTTTTTAAGTATTAGTTTCAGGTGTACAAAGCAATATAATAGTTAGATATTTGCACCCCTCACAAAGTGGTAACGCCCCTCCCCCAATCTTTTATCCTGCTGACATTACATATAGCTGTTACATTTCCATTGACTCTTCCTTATGCTGTACTCCACATCCTGTGAATATATATATATAAATATATATATTTATAGTTGACATTCATTATTCATATATATATAAATATATATATATTTATATATATATAAATATATATATGTATTTATAGTTGACATTCATTATTCAGCTTCAGCTTCAGCTTCAGGTGTACAGCACAGTGGTCAGGCATCTACACCATTCATGAAGTGGTCTCCCTACTAATACAAGTGCCCATCTGACTGACACTCTACAAAATCTTTACATTATTGATTATATACCTCAAACTGTCTTTCATATCCCCTTGACTATATTGACTATCAATTTGTGTTTTTAATCCCCTCATTTTCTCTCTCATCTCCACCTCCCTCCCAACTAGCAACCATCAGTTTTTCCTCTGTATCTCTGAGACTATTTCTGTTTAGTTTGCTCATTTATTCAGTTCTTTAGATTCTTCATATAAATGAGACCATATGGTATATGTCAGGTTGTCTAAATTTTTCACTCAGCCTTTTCAGCACTTTCAAATAGTAAACTTCATTAACTGTTTGTCTAGTTGGTACAAATTCATAATGAATAATTCTTATGATATCAAAAAAGGTTAACAACATTGTTGTAACAAATTTGCCAACTTAATTGTCAGATCTCGTGTGTCATAATTAATGAACTAATGTTGATATTATTAACGAAAGTTTAACTACTGTCCTCTTTAAGGTCCAGTGTCCCATCTAAGATACCACATCACATTTACTTGTCATGTCTCTTTAGGCTCCTCTTGACTGTGATAATTTCTCAGACTTTCCTTGTTCCTGGTGAGCTTGAGGGTTGTGAGGAGTACTGGTCAGATGTCCTGTCCAACATCTCTCAACTAGTATTTGTCTTATGTTTTTCTAATGATTAGACTGGAATTATGGGCTTTGAGGAGAAAGACCACTGAGGTAAAATGCCATTTTCATCACATGATATCAAGGGTGCATGCTAGCAACATGATTTATCACTGTTGGCATTAATCTTGGTTACCTGACTGAGGAAGAGTCTGTCAGGTTTCTCCACTGTAAGGTTATACCCCCCTTCCCCACCATTACTGTTCTCTTTGGAATGTAGCCGCTGTGTGAAGCCCACACTTGTGGAATGAGGGCTTATGTTCCACCTCCTTTAGGATATGCATGTACATAAACTATTGAAAATTCTTCTGCACAGATTTGTCCCTTCTCATTTATATTTGTTTGTTTATTCAGTTATTTATTTTTATCAGTATGGGCTCATAGATATTTATTTTATGCTTTGAGTTATAAATCACTATTACTTTATTTATTCCAGCTTTGGCCATTTGGAAAAATAGTATTTTGTTTTTGTTTTTATAAGTTTCCTTCTTCTTACATAGCTCCTGTTTCCTCTACTTTGTTTTTCCTATTTGTAAGTTTTTTATACTTTCCATGTTTGGAGTTTTCCTTAAACGTTTCATTATCTTTGGTGGTTTGCTTATTTTAAGTGAGAATAACAAAAAAGCTGATTGGCAGCTCTGAGCATAAGGAGTGCTTGGCAACTCCCTCTTGCATCACTGTTAGGCTGAATACACTGTCATATTGGCACTCTCATGTTAGCTCTTGGTCTGGTCAGCCTCCCAGGCAACACCTTGTGGCCCTGGTTCCTAGACCAGGGGTCGGCAAACTTTTGAGACAGAAGAGCCGCCAGGGGATCAGCAAACTGCGGCTCATGAGCCTCAGGCTCTGAAATAAAATTGAAAATAAAAATAAAACTATCATAGTTTCATTTACAAATTTTTTAAAGGATATTATTCACATAATGGTGATTATGTAAAAATATATTTATGGCTGTTGAGTAATTTTTAAATTGTTGTGAGGGAAAGGATTGGCTCTTCCAGGGGTTGGCAAACTTTTAAGATGGAAGTATCCAAAGAGCCACATGTGGCTCTCGAGTTGCAGTTTGCCGACCCCTGGACTAGATGGTACAAAAATGGCTACCATGCTCTAGGATGATAAAGGGGCGTGGGGTCTCAGCATTCAGTCTGTATATATGATCACCTAATACTAATGTTTCTAGTGAAGCCTTCCTGCCTTTAATTGCTGAATTCCATTTCAGGGATTACAGTTTTTATCTTCTGCAAAGAATCAATATCCCCTTTTCTGTTTGGAAGCAGAGTTGTAAGGCAGCCTGGACTATGGGAGGGGCTGGGAGCAAATGTCCCTTAAATAGCTTTCAACCCATCTTGAATTTAGCCTTGTGCTTTTACCCTTAGTTCCAGAGGTACTGGGGGCCTCCATTCCTTAGTATCTTGAGGATACTATGGTATATATTGGGTCAATTATACTTTTTCCTCCCCACCTACTTAAGATTCAGCTTTCTCAGGTCTCATATGAGTTTTCTTCTCAGCTATCTTTTTAAATGGTATTTTTGTTGTCTCCTCCTCTCTTTGCCCTTTTTTTTTTGTGGGATTATGTCTATAATAGATTAAAGCTGGCTATAGATTCCTTTCTACTCCTCCAATTGCAAGGTAGAGTCTAATTCCCTTTTCCTGAATCTGAACTCTTAGTGGTTTTCTTGACAGAGAGAATACAGCAGGAGTGACAGTTTACCACTTTCTATGACCAGGCCTTAGGAGACTGTCAGCTTACTGTTCCACTTCCTGTCTCTTGAAATACTCACTATTGGAATTCAGACACCAAACTGTGAGGAAGCCCAAACAGCCATATGAGTAAATCAGGGGACCTTGCCACTGGGCCAGGCTGAGCCCCCACATGACAGTCAGTAGTGGGCAAGCCATGTGAGTGAGGAATCTTGGGGAAAGGGTCTTTAGTTTCAATTAAGCCAACTCTAGCTGGTACAATATGGAATATATTAATCAGCTTAGCTAAGTTCTTCCTAATTTTCCTGACCACAAAATCATTAGCAAAATAAAATTATTCTATTAAATCTCAATGTTTTAGGGTAACTTATTATCCAGCAATGCATTAATATAACCAGAAGAATGCCTTTAAAAAATTTCTTTCATGTACTGTGTTAGTTTGCAAGGACTGCCATGACAGAATACCACACACTGGGTGGTTTAAACAACAGAAATTTATTTCCTCACAGTTCTGAAGGTTTCAAGTCCGATATCAAAGTGCTGGCAGGTTTGGTTTCTCTTGAGGCCTCTCTCTTTGGCTTGGAGGTGGCTTCCTTCTTGCTGTGTTCTCACAGGGTCTATTTCTCTGTGCACACATTTACCCTTGCTATTCCTCTTTGTGTCCAAATTTCTGCTTTTAAGGAGGGCAGTCAGAATGGATTAGGATCCATCCGTAATGGATTTATTTTAACTTGATCCCTCTTTAAAGACTTTGTCTCCAAATATGGTTGCATTATGATGCCAGGAATTCCACATATGAATTTGGGAGGGAGGATACAATTCAGCCTATAACATGTAGTTTAAGTGAAAATTCAAATTGGTGTTAAATAACATGCATGTGTTCAATGAACCATTGTTTTCCAGGAGTCCATTGGTTTTTCACCATTATGAACTCAGTGCCCATGTGTTCATGGTTTCAAAACAACAAATCAAAGTATAAAAAGTCCTTTTAAAATGGTTTTTAAGCCTAGTTTATTTCACCCTTTATATAGAACAGAGCATCTGTTTAATGAACACCAAGCATAAGGCAGGAAATATGGTATACAAGATGAAAAAGAAAGTTTGCCCATAAATCATGTTAGTAGAACCAGTTTGTTAAACAACACGTAAGGGGCAAATAATGTTTATAGACATTCTGGAATCACAGATTTAGGGAAATTGCCAGGTGAAAGCTCTGTGAATCTCAGTGCTCTTATCAAAAAATAAGGGACCCTCTGGATGATTGTGTGTGACTCCTGCTAGGCCAATTGATTAGCATTATCACTAAAGTCCATTATTTGATGTTATATGTTTACATTTCTGTTTTAGTCGCCTATGGCTGCAAAGAAACCACTTCAAAACTAAGGGGATTAAAACAATAACAATTACTTATTATCTTTCAATTATGGGGATTAACTGGAAAGTTCATCTGCTGGTCTGGCTTGGAGTCTCTCATGTGATTGCAGTAGGATGCTGGCTAGGCCTGGAATCATCTAGAGGCCAGACTGAAAGATCTCCTCCTCTTCATGGGGCCTCTTCAATGGTCCAATAGCTCTTGCAGGGGAGCTGGACCTCAATATGGTGGTTCAGATCTCCCAACTGCAGAAATGGAAACTGCCTGGACTCAGATACCATAGAACATTACTTCTACTGCCTTCTATTGATTAAAGCAAGCCATGGGTCAGGTCAGTTCAGTGTGGGAGAGGACTATACAAGGGAGGAACACCAGGAGGTGTGGTTAACTGGGGTCATCTTTGGAGACTGGCTGCCACAGGTTCCCTTTGGATACTTCGGGCAAGTGAACTTCTCTGAGCTTAGATCCAACAATAGCCTCCTATCTGGCCTCCCTGATTCTGCCCTTGTCCCTCTTCAGTCTAATCTCCTCTGTAGCCAGACGGTCCCATTCAAAGTTAAGTCAGATCAGATTAGTACTCAGCACAAAATCCGCCACTGGTTCTCACTCAGAATGAATCTGCAGATGGCACCTCCTTAAAATGTCCTACATGATCCTCCATGTCCTCTCCCTGCCCTATGTTATCCCTCCAACATTATCTCCTGCTACTTTCCTCCATTCCCTTGGACTTCCTTCTTCCTTGAACATTCTAGGCACACTTCCCCCTCAGTGTCTTTCCATTTGCTGCTCCTTCTGCGTGGAACACTTTCCCCTCAGATCTCCCTGGCTTATTCCCTCACATCTTTCCATTCTCTACTCAAATGCCATCTCAGCGAGGACTTCTCTGACCATCCTCTTCTACGTGGCTGCCTACCTTCCACCTGGTTGTCACTCCACGTCCCCGTTCCCTGACTGAGTTATTTTTTCCAAAGCATGTTTCTCCACCAAACATGCTATATAATTTACTGACTTATTCTGTATATTTTCTTCCATGCTTATATGAATGATGTAAGCTCTTTGACAGCAGTGAGAATTGTATTGAGAATAATGTACATACCATAATATTCACCCTTTCAAAGTGTACAGTTCAGTAGTTTTTAGTATGTTGACACAGTAGTACACCCATCACCTCTCGAGTGTTAGATGAATATCATCACCCTAAAAGAAACCCTGTACTCATTAGCAGTCAGCCCCCATCCTACCCTCCTCCAGCTCCTGACAACCACTAATCTCCCTCCTGTCTCTATGGATTTGCCTATTTCCAACGTTTCATATAAATTGAATTATACAATAAGTGGTCTTTTGTATCTGGCTTTTTTCACTGAGCTTAATGTTTTTAAGGGTCATCCACATTGTAGCTTGTATCAGTACTTCATTCTTTTTATGGCTGAATTATTCCACTGTATGAACAGATCACATTTTGTTTATCAATTAATCACTTGATGGACAGTTGGGTTGTTTCCACTTTTGAGCTATTATGAATAATGCCACTATGAACATTTGTGAATAAATTTTTGTGTGGACATATGTTTTCAGTTCTCTTGGGTATGTACCCAGGAGTGGAATTGCTGGGTCATATGTTAATTCTATGTTTAGCTTTTGAGGAACTGCCAAGCTGTTTTCTGCAGCAGCTGCACCATTTTACATCCCCACCAGCATGTACCAGAGTTCCAATTTCTCTACATCCTGCTGAACATTTGATATTTTCTGCTTTGTAAATTATTATTATAGCTATCTCATTGTGGTTTTGATTAGCATTTCTCTAATGACTAATGATGCTGAGCATCTTTACATGTGCTTATTGACCAATGGATGTCTTTTTTGGAGAAATGTCTATTCAAGTTATTTGCCCATGTTTTCATTGGGATTATTTGTCTTTTATTGTGGAGCTGTAAGTGTTTTTTATGTATTCTGAATACAAATCTCTTATCAGATATATAACTTACAATTATTTCCCCCAATTGTGTGATTTTCTTTTTACTTTCTTGATGATGTCCTTTGAAGCACAAATGTTTTCATTTTGATGAAGTCCAATTTATCTATTTTTCTTTGGTTACTTGTGCTTTTGGTGTCATATATAAGAAACCATTCCCTAACCCCAAAATTTTGTTGTACATTTTTTTGAGAGTTGCATAGTTTAATCTCTTACATTTAAGTCTGTATTCCATTTGACTAATTTTTGTATATGATGCAAAGCAGGGGTCCAACCTCATTCTTTTGCAAATAGATATTCAATTTTTCCAGCACCATTTGTTGAAAAGACTATTATTTCCCCATTGAACTGTCTTGGCAATCTTGTCAAAATTAGTTGACTATAGACACGTGGTTTACTTCTGGACTCCCAGTGCTATTACATTAATCTATGTTTTTTTCTTATGCCTCTACTATATTCTCTTTCTACTATGAATTTGTAGTAGTTTTGAAAAAGAAAGTGTGTGTCTTACAACTTTTCTTTTTGAAGGTTTTTGTTTTGTTTTGGTGTTTGATTTTTGGTTTTATTTTGTTTTTGCTATTATTGGTTCCTTGCATTTCCATATGAACTCTAGGTTCAGGTTGTCAATTTATGCAGAAATGAGAAAAATAATTTTGGTAGGGATTGCACTGAATCTATAGATCAATTTCGGGAGTATTGCCATCTTTACAATATTAGATCTTTTAATCCATGGACATGAGATTTCTTTCTATTTACTTAGGTTTTTAAAAATTTATTTTGTTTTGTTATTTTTAGAGAACAAGTTTTGCACTTCTATAATAAAGAGTCTGACTCCACTTTTTGATGTTTTCTGACAACTTGTAAACATTACCCTGCCCTCTGCCTCTTTAGTCCCACATCTAATCAAACTGATAAGAGCCCGTGTGCTCCCTTTGGCAAGGGTGGGACATTCAAGCCACACACAGAAATACTCACCGCAGCTTCACCCCCAACCATTGGAATTCCAATCACTTATATCTATCTTTTCAACATCTCCATGTAGATTAGTTGACATCTAAAGCCAAATTCCTAATTTCCTTATTTCAGTAAGTTGCTCAAACTAAAAATCTTGATGTCATCTTTGGCCATTCTCTTTCTCATACCTCAAAACTAATTCATCAGTAAATCTTACATTTACCTTTAAAATATATATAGAATCTACCACTGCTCACTGCCTCTACTGCTACCACTCTGGTGCAAATCATCAGCATACAAAAATGCTCTTTAATAAATAAATAAAAAGTCCCTTTACACAGGTCTCTCTCTAGCTGGCATGGTTAGTTCTCTCTCATTGTTTTGGTCTAAGCTCTTTTAAGATAAGTCATTAGTCCACCCATCTAAGGCCCCTATTTCACCTCCTAAATTTCTCTGGATGTAACATTTTATTTCCTTCATATTTCTTATCACTAGGTGGCAAATTATATTTTGTATATTTATGTGTTTTGCTTCTGTTTCATTCCTCTAAAGGTATGTGTATCTTCTAGACCATCAACTATCCAGAGCCTAACACAGGCTCACTGTATTTTGTCCAACAATAAATATTTATTGAATTATCAAAGGAATGACTATTAAGGCCCTTCTGTCCCTGAGAATGCTATAAATAGACTAATGAATCCTTGGTAATTTTCTTAAGCCTCATGGTGTTGTCATAGGAAGGAAATGAGATATAACAACATGTTGAAAGTGCTTTGTAAACTATGGAACAGTATCTGAGTATAAGGAGATGTTCTTTTTAATAAATATTCAAGGTTTGCTAAAATGAATGTCTTCCTTAAAGAAGTAGGACTGTTCTTGGTAAGATTTTCCTGGCCAAGGCAATCTCATACACTGACATGAGTGCATGTGGACACTCAGGAATAAAGGCAAAGCTCGCACCCTATGCTTATGTTACACAGTTATGTGATAGTTGCTTTGGCTTTATTGTATAAGCTACAAATGTCAAAGTATAAAACACTTAGTATTGAGTAGTCCCTACTAAATGGAACTATCAGCTTCCTCTGCTTGACACTGGTCCCCAAAGTGTGCTTAGCAACTTTCCAGGAGCCCTATAACTACATATTTCAATGTCAAATGCATGGAGAAATTGTCTTAGTTCAAAATTTTTTTTACCTAGGCATCCCAGGTTTTTTGTATCTTAGGTACAAGAGAAAATGCATGTTTATAGTATACAAGTATGCTATGATAGTATGACTTTTTCTTTCAGTTTCTAATTTTAAGAGAAATTCCTCCTTTATAGGCTAAGTGAGGGATAGAATTGAGGTGAAATTAAAAGGGAGAAGTGCTTCTTTTTATTTTGAAATTTTACTCCAACTATGAGTATTTGATCTTAAAGTTTTCCAGGCCTTCCCAGTCAACCTGTGTATCTAGTCAGACAGTTCAGATGTGGTTTTCATACACTGTGGACCCTGGCCAGCCATCTATCCACCTGCCCGTCTCCTGGTCCACTGACCACAATCCATGCACTAAACATCTACATAGCCTCCATCCTCCTTTCTTTGGTCACCCCTTTCCCCCAAACTGGCAAAGGCAAGCAAGAGACTATGAGCACTGCACATGATTCATCTTTGGTGTGATGTATCTTGACTCAGGGACTGGCATGATGCACCATAAATTATATCCAGCCATCCAGTAGAATCAGTCACTATAGCTCTCTGAGAAGACAGAGAAAAATTGTGGGAGCGAGTGAGGAAGGTGGTGTGTGTTTCCCTCTCATTTGTGAAAGCTAAAGCTATTTGTTTCTTAAGTTTAAATTTCTATACACAGGTATTTGGAGAAATTCCTGCCATCTCAGTAGGCAATATCCTCAGTCCTGCAAAGTACCTTTTCCAAAAATGTATGCCACAGACCACGAGAGGTGCAAGGTGGTCTCTGATAGAAGGAATTCGTGGTCAAATGTCTAGCTACTCTGCCTACCATAGACTCCTATAGGAGATTGTCAGTGCATATTAGCATAGTGAAGCCTCTGAGATTTTCTGCAAGGGAAAAAAATCATCCAATTGTGTTTAACTCTATATTTCCTCAATTTATTTACATTACAAAACCCTTTTCACATGATACATGTCATCCCTTAGAACCAGTGTCCCATAGAATACCCTTTGGGAAACACTTTGCAGGCTGATTCTTGGATTTGTAAACAAATGCAATTAACTTTAAGACTTGGAGAATCTGAGGAAGAGCTAATTTTCTTACTAAACTGTTTCTTGCAACTGATTCTGCACCAAATTATGCTGAAAATGTCAGTGCTTTCATAAAAAGTGGATCAGAAACCTTCACTAAAGCCTCAACGTTTGTGTTGAAGAAATATGATGTTCTGAACATTAGAATCACAGATATTTCTATCTCAAATATATCCCAGCCATA
Organism: Aselliscus stoliczkanus; assembly: GCA_033961575.1. NCBI lineage: Eukaryota > Metazoa > Chordata > Mammalia > Chiroptera > Hipposideridae > Aselliscus > Aselliscus stoliczkanus. Next base: position 14,694,602 of record CM066728.1, on the reverse strand, counting down.
TAACTTTACATTTGGGGAAACATTTTTCAGATGAATTGCATAACATTTTTTTGAATTTAGTTACAGAATTATTCACTGTTCCTCTCTGCTTTATTTTAAAGGGTTGGGGAATGCCAGGAAATTAAGGTGTTTATTGGAAAACAAATATAAAATTAAAATTTCCTCAGGAAGAAAATGATTGAGAGGAGTTTTGAGGTATGATTATAAGATAATAAGATGGAGGGGGGAAGAAATTCTGGGGAGAGAAATGTGTGTAAAAGTAGAGAAGTGTGGCCAGTTATGGCTGGAGTGGAAATGAGGCTAGAAATAAGGCAAACCTCTTCTGGACAATGGAAGGCTCTTTGTGCTAATTTAGGAGATTTGGATACCTTCTGATAAACTAAAGGGTAGCTTTTGAGAAATAGTTTTAGAAGCAGGATGTGACTTATTTACGTTTTTAGAGCCATCACTTTGGCTGCCTGGTAAATTGAGAAACAGTTGGGATGGTGAGCAGATTGGAATAAGGCGGACAGGTTAGGAAGCTACTGTCCTAGTCCATGGCAAGAAATGACAGAGGTTTGAACTGAGAAAGTGGCAGAAAGTAATTGGAGAGAAGGGGACAGATATGAGTGATGGTGAGGGGTAACTGGATGGCAGAAGCGTTGAGGAGATATGGGCTGATTCCAGTGAATGACGGCCATATTGGCTGATCTCTCTCTGTGTGGATCAGCGTAAAGAGCTCAGCACTGGGCATCAGGAGGTCCAGTGCTTGTTCTAGGGCTGCCATTGCTTCCCTCTTTGAAATTAAATGTTCACCTCTCTGAGTTCAGGTTCTGCTTGGTAAAATCAGACAGAGGTGCTAACTCCCAACCCTGATATCCTGAAAATTCATTCTGTGTTCCAATCATAGACTCCATATAATTAAAAATTATCATACACTTACTATGTTCTATCTTATTTATATATTGCTCTGGTTCTCTATTACTACTTAAAAGCCTAACAAACCATCCAAAATATAGTGGCTTAAAGTAACAATTCATTATTATTTCTCATGGTTGTATGGGTTGACTGTGTTGAGCTGGGGATTCTAAATTCAGTTTTCTCACGCAGGGGCTGTAGTAATCTGAAAGATCAGCTGGGATGGACATCCAAGATGACATATTCACATGGCTGGCAATTGATTCTGGCTATCGGTTGGGGCTCAACTAGGACTATTGGCCAATGTGCCTACCAGTGGCCTCTCCATATGGCTTTGTCTTCTTACAGAATTGTAAGAAGATCCCAAAAGGCGCATCTTAAAAGCAAATTTCCCAAGAGATCCAGGCAAAATCTCCAAGGGTTCTTTTGGCCTATCCTTGGAAGTTGCAGAATGCCACATAGGTTGCATTTCACTGGTCAAGCAAGTCACTATGATCAGCCTAACTTTGAAAGAAGAATTAGACTCCACCTATTGTTGAAAAAATGGCAAAATCACATTATAGAAGAACATGTGAGAAAGGAAATATTGTTGCAACTATTTTTGGAAAATATAATCTGTCATATAGGTATTTGAAAACATTCCCAATTTTCCTTAATAGTTTTTTGAGAATAGAGACTTATGCTTATTTTAAAATAATCTTTGTGCCCCTTTCTCTTTGTTCACTGTTCACTCCCCATCTCACTTTGTGTCAAGAACAATGTTTTACATATGCCAGAAAGTCATTGGAACTTGTCCATGGATTTTGTTTCTTTCAGGAGAACAAAGAGCAAATAATACTCACAAGTTTATTTTAGGGGTGTGGACAAACCCTTTCTCATCCCAATATTTGGAGTCATTGTAACTACAGGTCAAGTCCCATTATACTGTTCCCTTGACCTGGTGTAACCCCCATCACACATCTTCCAACAGAAACAGATCCCTCTTCAATGCCTTGACATTACAGCTACTATTTATTAGCATTTGGTGTGTACCAGGAAGTGTGCAAAGTGTTTTACCTAAATTACATCTTTTGAACTATTTGATGCCTCCCACAAGAGATTATACTCTCATTGAGAAAACGAACTCCATCTGATTTTTCCTGTATCTGCCACTGCAGCCAGCACAGGGCCTGATACATGGTGGTAGCTTGGAATTTGTATCTTGGTTTGAATAATATTGGGAAAAGAAAGACTGAAGACATTTAAAGCCAATTTTCAAATCTCTCAATTTCCTTCCAGGCTTTATCAATGCACATTTACTTGTTGTACTGTGAGCAATGTAAAAATACTATCTTTGTCTCTGCTTTTCCATTTGGAAATATTTCTTAAATGCACTGCTATGTATACTAGCTAACTTCCAAGATGGCTCCAGTGATTTCAGCCTCCACAGATTTGTTCCCTGTATAGTCTCATCCTACATTGACTTATAGTTTGTGTGATCAATAGACTATGGCAGAATGAAAGTGTGTGACATCTGAGACTAGGTCATAAGAGGCATGGTAGCCTCTAACTTGGCCCATTGGACTGCTCACTCCAGGGAGAGCCAGCCACCATACTGTGAGGAGGAGACTCAAGTTGCCCTTTGGAGAAGCCAACATGGAAAGGAATCAAGCCCACCTGCCAACGGTCATCACCAACTTGTCAGTCATGTGAATGAGACACCTTGAAAGTAGCTCCTTCTGCTCCAGGCAAGCTTTCAACTGACTATAGCCCTAGCTAATTCCTGACTGCAACTGCATGAGACATTCTGAGCTAGATTAGCTGCTCATCAATTCCTGGCTCACAGAAACTATGAGAGATAATAAATGTTTATTGTTGTTTTAAGCTTCTAAGTTTTGAGGTAATTTGTTATGCAGAAACAGATAAGTAATACACCATGTATCTCACGTTGTCTATATGCCTGTAATTAATGAGGGACAGTGTGCATAGTGGTTAAGAATTCTAATAAGACCCTGGGTAGGAATCTAGGTTCTTGCTTGCCAAGTAACTTTGGCAAGTTACTTAATCTCTTTATGTATCAGTTTCCTCATCTGTAAAAGAATGATGATAATAGTACCTATTTCATAGGGTTGTTTTGCATAAATTAAACCATGTCAAGCACCTTATAAGTCTCCTTGACATGAAGTAAATACCCAGTAAGTGCTAGGTATTATTCCTTGAAATAATTTTTTTAAAAAGGACTTCAATGGATGACAGTCTCCTGCTCCATTTAGAGTATAACTTTAATGGGGAATAGGGAAAAAGGACACAGAATTACTTCCCCTAAATTTGTTTACCTTCCAGGTAGAGTCTTTGTGTAAATTATTCAAAGTTGCCAATGTCAAGGTTTCTGGCTTCATGAGCAGAGAATGGACCAGAGGGCAGCACCCACTTAGTCCTTTGTGCAGTGCACATCCTGCATAATTGTACATGTTTGTCCTAACTCCCCTTGTATTCTATCTTTTGGTTAGTGGTACCACCATCATTTAGCCAGTTGTCAAACCAGAAATTGGGCATCATCCTACTTTCCTATTCATTTCTCCCTCAATATATCCCAATAACCACCAAACCTAACTAACACTATCCTTCAAATCCATCCCAAATACCACTGACTCAGTGCAGGCTTTGATTGCTGCTTGCCTAGATTACTTACACACCTTCTTCCTTGGTATCCCAGTCCTTAGCCTTGCTTTTTCGATCTTTCCTCATTCTGGCCCCAGAGGTAGCTTTTGGAAACAGAAAGATAGCCACGCCACTCCCCTTCAACATCATCAGTGCTTTCCAACTGCGCTTTGATATCACACAAGATCTGGTGTGGTGAGCTCCCAGTCTCACCAGAGCTCCCAGTCACACCTCCATCTGTACTTCAGCCACCACAACCACCTTCAGTTCACTGAGCACAGCTCCCACCTTCATTGGTCCAACTTTTGGCCCTTGCTGCCCCTTCTTCCTCTAACATCTACCCTTCCTCCTCTTCTCAATCTTTTCACCTTATTCATTAAGACTCACCCCTCCAGACTTCCATAAGAACTCTCTGCTCTAATTTTCTTTCTGTGCTCTAGTGAAGATCTCTATCATGGTATTCATCACACTGTATTGCAAGGGTTAACCTGCCTAGTCTGGGGGATCCTAAAGGGCAAAGGCTGTGTACCTGGTGCCTGGGAAAGAACCTGACATGGAGTAGGTACACTATCTCTCTGAATGGTAGGGTGATGAATGCAGTGATGTCATGAATGAAGACTTATATAATTTTTCCTGTATCCCACAATGCAGCATTATCTGGAACTCATGTATGGCTAACTCAATTGAATATTCTTTCCACCATTCTCTGCCACTCCCTTCCTGACTTAAGAACAACCAAATCCCACCTCAACCTCTTTGACAAAAATTATAAAAAATAAAAATTAAGTTAAAGCTTGGACATTGGTTAAAGCAATTAGAAGAAAGATTTGGGGCATATGAAGAAAGGAGTATGGCCCAGGTGGAATTTATAATCTTGAAGGGTTCATGGGATATCTCTTGCAATATAAGAACTTAAACATGTTATGCACGCATTTATTTATGCACTCACTGTTTTCTACTATGATGTAAGCTCAGGAGACCTTTTATTATCCACTGTTGGGTTCCCTATTAAATAAACTTTGCTAAAAGGATGGGATCCCTGACATTTAACTTTCAGCCAGTGCTGAGGGTGGGGAAGAAGGGTTATGTAGAAGTGAACACGACAAAGCCTCTCTTCTGCAGGATCTCATTGTCCAGTAGGAAGACAGGGTGGTAGAAGAGCAAAACCAAAATAAAATGCTGAGTCTAGTAATGGAGATGTGTGGGTGCTCAGAGGAGGGAGTGACCAACTCTTCTCCAAGGGCAGGACTATACCCACATGGGGAGGTGCCACATGTACTTCCCAGGTCATGGCTTGACAGAGTCCTCTATGTGTCTCACCTCTATTTTACTCTGCCTAATCCATCCACCCCTTACCCCCACCCCCAGGCTCAGCCTCCTTCCTCTATTGCTTTCTGAAGATCTCTATGCAAGATCACCACCTCTTAACTGTTGAATCCCACATCTGTCAATACTGAGAATATAGAATCATTTGGGAAAGCATTAAAAAAAAATCCAGATTGGGCCCACCCTGGAGATTCTGAGTATCCCAGGAGGTCTGCCTGGTGAGAGAGAACCAGAGTTTGGACATCTGCATATGGAGAGTACCAGTAACAGAACCACCAGGACTGTTCTTCCTTATTCCCCCCACGATGGTCTGAAAAATGCACTATCCTTCAAAAATATTTGCATCCTAAACCCTGGAACCTGTGACTGTTACTTTATTTGGGAAAAGTCTTTGTAGATGTGATTAAGTTAGGGATCTTGAGATGGGGAGATCATCCTGGATGATCCAGCTGGGCCCTAAAGGCAATCACAAGGGTCCTGACAAGAAGGAGACAGAGGGACCATGCATTACACACAGAAGAGGCAAAGGCAATGTGATCACAGAGACAGAACAGGATTGATGCAGCCACAAGCCAAGGAACGCTGGCAGCCACAGAAGCTGGGAGAGGCAAGGAACAGATTTTCCCCTAAGCCCTGTGGAGGGAATGTGGCCCTGGTGACACTTTGATTTTAAACTCCTGACTCCCAGAACTGTGATAAAATAAATATGTGTTGTTTTAAGCCACTAAGTTTGTAATTTGTTATAGCAGCCACAGCCACAGAAAACTAATACACTCCCCTTCTCCAATCCTGGAGGGAATATCATTATTCACAATGCATGGATGAAAAGGTTGAAGTAAAAAGGAATAAGCAGAATTGAGCAGCTCCCACTTCACTTGCCTCTGCTGCCTTTCAAGACTAGATCAGGCCTGAGCTGGGGGAAAGAAAGGCAATTTGCATTACATTTTTTTTTTGAGGTCAGTGTCACTGGCCCTCACATGTGGGACCAAACCAGGGCAGCTGGCTTCCCAAGCCGGTGCTTAACCACCGTGCCACTTGGCCGGCCCTACATTACATTTAAATCATGAAGACTTGAAATATGAAGTAAATACTGTATTGAAGTTTTTATTTGCAATAGACTTTTTAGATATTTCAAAGTAAGGCTGAAACACATAAAAATTGGCCCAAGATCTTATAAAAGGAATGAGGCGAAAAACAGAAAACAAAAACATACTTGTAAATCCCATGTCAGTATCTGGGATGCAAGTACCTAAATAGAGCAGTGACAGAAATATGGTGGGCAGGTTAGAGGGCCATGAGTAGAGGACAGTGCACCTGCCCTGTACCAAGGGTGACTGGCCCTGTCCACCCGCTACGTCAGTTGGACCCACCATGAAGAAAAAGGATGACAATAGCTTCCATTTGAGAACCCAACCCACGCTAGTTCTATTCTTATTTCTAATCCTCACAACAGCATACAAGGTGGATATTTTACTCCATTTTACAGATGAGAAAAGAATGTTTGCAATGGTTAAGTAACCTGCTTGAGTTTGCACAGCTGGTGAAAGGCAAAAGCTCCCAAGTCCTTGCCGTGCTGCTGTTGACACTAAAATATGCTGTCCCTTGTCCATTCTATAGTCTACGCTAAGTGACTGACTCCAGGTCTACAGTTCCATTTTTCACCTCTACAAACAAATTTAAATTTTAGGGGCTGGCACTTGAGCATTAGAAACCTGCTCTACACAGTGTGTGCCTGAATTGGGTCAGCACCTGTAATTTTTTTGTGTTGTTTATTTTTTTTAGTGCCATGCATGAGTTCAGGAAAGCATCTTTGCAAATATTCTGTGAAAGAAGCTGATTGCTGATAATTAAGTTCTCTTAACATAAAAGTGGGAAATGACTGGTTTCTTTTGAGTTCTGGCAAAGTATGGTTTTTGGAAAAATATGTGCAATGAAGCACAAAATTGGTTTTATATTTAAGTTGTGCTGAGAGGTGGTAGATGGTTGGGGGCATTTTGTGAAGGGGAGATTTATGTAGAATGAGAAGAATTCTAGGCCTGCTGGGCCTATGATATATGCTCAGTGCCCCTTCTTGGCCAAATGGCTCCATCTTCTCACAGTCACACAAACCTGAAATTTGAGGGTGCTCCTAAATTTTTCATTTTTTAAATCCTCCTTATAAAATCGGTCTTGTCATGGGACATGGGACCTCATAAATACCCTAGATCCTTTCCGTCCTCCTCAGGTCCAATGTAGGTGCCCTGGTTCAGGCTTCCTTCATCCTTCACCTGGACTCTTGCAATACATCACCTAATCCATACACTCCCTCCAGCACTTCATCCTCCCGTCCTCATCCCCCTCTCACAAAGGCAGCAGTTCTCAAATTGAAGGGAAAAGAAGAACCACCCAGCAAGCTGTGTCTTAGTCATCTCAGCCTGCCATAAAAAAAATATGACAGATTGGATAGCTTAAACAATAGGAATTCATTACTCATAGTTCTTGAGGGTGAAGTCAAATATCAGGGGGCCTGCATGATGGTGTGTTTCTGGGAGAGCTGTCTTATTGGCTTGCAGACAGCCATGTTCTTTCTGTGCCCTCTCATGGCAGAGAGAGGGAGGACTCTCTGGTGTCCCTTCTTATAAGGGCACTATTCCCAACACAAGGGCCAAACCTTCAAGATCTCATCTAACCCTTATTATTTCTCAAAGGCCCTATCTTCAAATACCATCACTGGGGATTAGGGCTTTAAATATGAATTCGGGGAAGACACAACTCAGTCCATAGCAGTTCATTAAAATGTGAATCTGTGGGTCTCATTCCCAGAGATTATGATTCAGTAAGTTTGGGGTAGGGTTTAGGGAACCATATTTTATCAAGTTATCCTATGAAATCCTGAAGTGAGCCTGAGACAGATTTTTAAGAAAGACCCAGTGCATCTTACCTGGGCTGCCCATTGAAATCACAATGGAGGTTTTAAAAATCATCAATGCTGGGCCCTGTTCCAGATCAATTCAACCAAGATAAATGAGAATTATGAAAGAGGACCTCAATGAGCCTTTGTAAAAATTTTTTTCTTTACTAAGCTAAAATTATATCAATTAGTATATAAGTATAATTTAATAACATGTGGAGGCTGAGAAGTCCCAAGATCTGTCATCAGCAAGTTGGAAAGCCAGGAAAGGCCATGGTGTAATTCAGTCCAAGTCCCAAGAATTGAGAACTAGGGGAGCCCATGACGTAGATTCCAGTCTGGTTCTGAAGGCCTGAGGACCAGGAGCAGCAAGGGCTGGAGAAGATTGAGGTCCCTGTTGAAGCAATCAGGTAGGAAGAGGTGACTTCCTCCTTTGGATGAGACCCATTCACATCAGGGAAGGCCATCTGCTTTACTCAGCCCACCAAGTCAAATGCTAATTTCACCCAGAAATATACTAACAGACACACCCAGAAATCATGTTTCATCTGTGTGCCCTCTGGCCATCAAGTTGACACATAAAATAAACCATCACATTTACTTGTTGAGTAAATCCATGGGTGAACTTTGAAGTTTAGGGGTTACAATCATGCTCATTTTTCAGGTCTTGTATTTGGGATAAAAAGACCAAAGTTACTAGAGAAAACAAGGATGATAGAGACAGAACTACTGTTGCAAGATGCTTTAAAAATGACCCAGTGCATCATTGTTCACAAGAGGAAGATAAGCCGGGGACCATATCATGCAAGGAGTTATTATAGTGGGCGAGGAAAGGACTGGACAGATGCCTAGAAGAGCAGCAAAGCGTTCACCCTGGTGGCTTTTACGTTGCAGGGTCATTCACAATCATTGCAAATTTTCAAGAGTAGAGAGGTTCTCTCAAGGTACACAGTACATTTGGAATCATTGCCGAGATGGCCTAGCCTGGGATTGACTCTGCTTTGCCCTTTAGCAGATTCTGATGAGGCACCAGCTGGTTCTCAGGGCTTTGGACTCAAACTGAATTATACTGCGGACTTTCCCAGGCCTTCAGCTGCAGATGGCACAGCTCGGGACTTCTCAGCTTCCATAATTGTGTGAGCCAACTCTAAGTGGCATCTTGTGTGTGCTCAATAAATGTGTTGTGTTCATTCAGAAATGCTTGAATTCAGAAAATTTAAGTTATACCTCTTGGTATCTTGGGAAAATTGTTAAATATTTCTGAGCCTCAGTCTCCTGAATTGTAAAAGGCATTTATGCTTCTTATTGAGGACTAAAGCAGACAATGTGTTTGAGGGCTTAGTAGCCAGTACCTGGCACACATGAGAGTGGTTATTTTTGTGGTTGAAGTGGCTGCTCTTCTGTGCACAGCCCCAGGCACCATGTCAGGTCCTTCTTTTTCAGCCCCTCTCCTTTATTCAGTTATCAAAAATGAAAAGTATTTAATGATGTAAATAAAATTTACCTAATGATTGTTTTCTGGTCCCTGTACTATTTTACTTGAAAGCCTTACTTCCTAATGCAGACTCGATGAATGAATTTCAGGCCAATCACTGAAGTGATATAAAGAGAACACTCTGAAAGTCTTCTAGAGAGATGACACATAGAAATTAATAGTGCAGCATCTCATTAATATTGGCTAAAATGTTATTAAACTATTCTTATATACTGTTTGATACTATTTTAGTTTAGTAAGGAAAAAATATTTACAAAGGCTCATTGAGGTCCTCTTTCATAATTCTCATTTTTCTCAAAGGACATGTTTATTTAATCATGAATTTTTCTACCATGATTTACAGGATCCTAAATTTTGCAGTTAAACAGGAATTATTATATTAATACTTTGAAGAGGGGATATCAGTATATACTAACAAAACTCAGAGACTGAGGTACAAAATCAGAATACCAATTTACTAATTTATAGGGAGGAAATATAATAGTGAACCTCTCATTACTATCAGCCTAGCCAGTGTATTCTTTCCTAAAGAAAAAATAAAAAGAAATGTTGACTTGCTTTATGGTCTTATGCATCTTAAACTTTGTTCTAATAATGACATTAGGGAGCTAAACTTAGCAACCCAGTCCTTCTATGTGCAAATATGCTTCTCTTTTCAGCATGCACCCCTTACTCCCACTCTCCACACACTCCCTTTGTATTTTGAGTGACTTATCTCTCTAATGGTTAGTTGGTTATACTTGCTGTCACATGTACTTTTTAAGAGTAACATTACTTTTCAAGAGTTCTCTTCACTCCTATCTAGTAGATGATGCTCTGAATTATGCCCTCGGGCCTTTCAGCAGAAAGGGCTCTTAGTGAAAAGTGCTAGAGTTTGTAGATCTAAGAATGTCTTTGTGCAGCTTTCACATATGAATGACAGCTTGACTGGGTACAGTAGTCTGGGTCATTCCCTGATCCCTTGAGTACACTCAAGATGTCAACCCAGTGACGTTTGAAATTGATTGTGGAGAACTTGTCTCTTCTCCCTCCCCCACTTGGAAAATTGTTTCCCACGAAGCTTAAAATGTTGATAGTTATCACTTATTAACTCCAACTATGAAAAAAAAAAAACCTTTAAAAAATTTTTAAGCTTGCTCCTTTATTTTAAGTTCTGGGAAAATTTATTTGTGTATAACATTGATTATCTTACATTCAACATAACTTTAATTAACTTTCCAAAATGTAATTTTTGGAAACTTAATGAATGAATTCTAAAGCTAATCTGGAAAAGTGGTAAAGAAAAGTCCAAAATTGGACAATAATCAAGAAGGGATTTGAGGATATCAGTATATCCTAAAAGCTACAATAATTAGAGGGGTAGCGTTTCAAGAATAGACAAAGAGATGAATGTACTAGGGTAGAGAGTTCACAAATAGACCATGTATATGGAAAGATGACATAAATTTTCAACATCATGTATAAAGTAATGAAGAAAGAAAAGAATATTCAACAAATTATTTTGGGAGATTAAGAGAAAACAGCCTAAACCTCCCCCAAGTACCAGACATATGGACAAAAAATACATTCTAATCATATTAAATATCTAATTACTTTTTAAAAATCCTAAAGTGGTAATATAATATTGCTTTGCATTCTTGGAATAAGTAACACTGGCCCCCCAAAATTAAATATCACAAAGTAATGACTGACAAGTTTACCTATATAAGAATTGAAAATCCCAGGGGAAGATACACCAAACAATATTCACGGAACAGATTTAGAAAAATATTACTAAGGCATATAATACACAAATATTAACATTAATAACATGGCATATATTTAATAGAGTTTAAATAGATTTTGGGCAAAGAAGACAGATAAACTCATTTGCTGAATCTACCATCTTGATATAGAAACCTGGTTGAAACTTCTTACATCTTCCTCAAAGGAGAAACCTTGACTTGGGATAAGTGGTACTACAGTTCTTACCAAGCTTCTGTGGGCAGCCATTGCCCCTCACCTCCACCATTGACATACCCTTGAGAAGTCCAGATTTTTGAGAAATGAGCTCAGTGGGATTTACCACAGTGATTCATGCATCAGTGTACCCACAGATATAAACAAAGCTGTGTTCAAGTTACAGATGTTAAGTTTAATAATTGTTTTCCCAACCCAGCTCCCTGGAATTTATCCTCATTAGTATATGGATATACCTCAACCCTAGCCTTTCATGTATCACCATAGCCCTGCTTTCCTTGTTCTACAGTCTCAAGCTCAATAGTAAGGTGTCCTCATTTGGTTCTCTTAGTAATCTTCCTTTCAAGGCCTTTGCACTTCATGTTTTCTCTGCCTTGAACCCTTTCTTTCTTGCTTTCTTGCTTTCTTGCTTTCTTGCTTTCTCTCTCTCTCTCTCTCTCTCTCTCTCTCTCTCTGTAACTCTTATTCATCCATAAGACCCAGTTTATTTATCTTCCTCAGTAACCATAGGTGCTTCCATTCACCATTATTTACCCAGTGCCTTGGAGAGGTCCTGTCTTATACTAGGTGCACAATAAATATTTTATAAATAAATAAGTTAAATAAATAAATAATATCCAAAGATGTTACCAATCTGTAAGGAAAAAAAAACACAGTAAGGAAAAAAACCACAGAACCCAGTATAAAAATGGGAAGGGCTTATGAAGAAGCAATTCACAGGAAAAGAAATATGAATTTAGTATAAAGAATCAAACACTGTCATACACTATAAATAGAAGTACAATAAGAGTTCTGGTCAAGATGGCAGAGTAGATAAACACTGTGATTGCCTCCTCCCATGACTACATTAAAATTACAACTAAATTATAGAACAATCAACATGTAGAATCATCTGAAGACTAGTTTAATAGAGAACTATAACTATGGATATACAGAAGAAACCTCCTTGAGACTGGTAGGAGGGGCAGAGACACAAAATGGGCTGGCTGCACACATATGGTGGTCAAGAAACAGGATAAATATCTCAACTGTGAAGGGCTCCTGTGAAGAGTGAGGGGTCCTAGACCCACACTAGTCTCCCCAGCCCAGCCTTCCAGTACCAGGAAGAGGAGACTCCACAACATCTGACTATGGAAATCAGTGGGAATTCTGTTTGGCCAGGTGAGATGGAATATGGCTAGAACCACAGGCATCCCTTTAAACGGCTTGCTCATAGACTCTCTCACTCCTAGGTACTCACCCTGGGCTGTGATGGAGGAACAGCAGCCTGGGAGGTGCTGGAGACATACAGGGAGAGACTGAGTTGCAGTCTCAGGGCAAGAGCTGGAAGTAAAGATGCCATTATTCCTGTATTAAGCCCTCCTTCTATGTGGCCTGCAGGCAGGTGCCATCTATCCTGTATTAAGAACTCCCACCAGAAGTGTAATAGATATATATGATATGGTGGGGAGGAGTGGGGTGGCGAATTGGGGGAGGGAGACTGTCACTTTGAGGGGTAAAAAGTATAACTATTGCACTGTGTTGTACACCTGAAACTAATTAAAAATAAATAAATTAAAAACAAAAAACAAAAACTCCCTCCATATGGCAAAATCTGAATTTTCATTGGCCTGATGAGCAGTGCTCCTTTCATCTTGGTAACTCCCTGGGACCCCATCCCACCCAAGTTGCACACCTCTGGAGCCTGTTTTGGCAGCCTGTGGGAAGCTGGTGTTGGCCCACATTACAGTCTTTCTTGGACAACACTCGGGTCTGCAGGCTCCAGGAAGGGTGGCTGCTGGCCTCATTGTACTCTGAGATATTTGCAGAGTGGCCTCAGCACTGGCACCATATGTGAATGTGCATTAACTCAGTGAACACCACTTACCCCACCTTGGTGAATCCCTGAGACTCTGCCCCACCCAATTGCCATACCATCCAAAGCTCTTTTAGTGGTTGACCTTTATGGACAGCTGACAGATGGTGGCAGGCCTCAGGGTGCGCTGGGCCTTTTGATGAGCTGCCCCAGGCCTGGTACTGGTGACAGATGGCCTTGATTTGTAGTGTGGCCTCTCCCACATACCTCCAGGTTCAACACAGACAGTGACTAACAGCAGATTGCATTGTAGCTCCCACCAGGTAACCTCAGGCCAGTCATAGGCAGTGGCTGACCTTGGCCTGCACAGGAGCCCCTCACAAGAGGCCCCAGAACTAGTACACCTGGTGGTGTCTTTAAACCATAACAGGAAACCACCTAATTAGCACCACAAGTGGCACACCAAAAGTGTGGTCTTGGCAAGTACCATACCCTGCTAGGGCAAATCCTGCTTCATGGGGACAGCCCCAGGATTGCAGCATGTATGCTCTGGTCCTGGCCAGTTCTCATCACCAGTAAGCCTGAAGAGCAAGTCCACCCAATGATGTGACAACAGCAATCAAGGAAAGCTCACCTACAATTGGAGAGCACACACAACCTGCACAAGGAACACTCCTGGAACACTGGGCTCAGGTGACAAGGGAGACTGTGTTATTGGGCCCCATAGTGCACCTATAACATAAAGCCACTTGGCCAAGACTGGGAGACATAGCAGGTCTACCTAATACATAGAAACAAACACAGAGAGGCAGTGAAAATGAGAACACATACAAAAATATCCCAAATAAAAGAAAAGAATAAAGCTCCAGAAAAATAACTAAACAAAATGGAGGCAAACAATCAGCCATATACAGAGTTAAAAATACTGGTTATAAGGATGCTTAATGATCTCAGTGAGAATTTCGACAGAGAGATAGGAAACATAAAAATGTAGATAGAAAACAGAAAAAAATGACAAGTCAGAAATAAAGAATACGAAAGCTGAAATGAAGAATACATTAGAAGGAATCGACAAAAGATTAGATGAAGACGATGATTAGATTATCGATTTAGAAGATAAGGTAGCAGAACACACCCAATCAGAACAGGATAAGAGAAAACAGAATCCAAAAAAATGAGGACAGTTTAAGGGGCCTTTGCAACAACATCAAGCATACCGCATTTGCATCATAGGGGTATGAGAAGGAGGAGAGAAGGAAAGCAAGAAATTGAAAACCTATTTGAAGAAATAATGACAGAAAACTTTCCTAACCTAGCAAAGGGAATAGACACACAAGCCCAGAAAGCACAGAGTCCAAAACAGGATGAACCCAAACAGGCCCACACCGAGACACATCATAAGTAAGATGCCAAAGGTTAAAGACATCGAAAGGATTTTAAAAGCAGCAAGAGTAAGAGCAGTTTGTTACCTACAAAGGAGCTCTCATAAGACTGTCAACTGATTTTTCAACAGAAAACTTACAGGCCAGAAGGGATTGGCATGAAATATTAAATGCAATGAAAAGCAAAGACCTACAAGCAAGACTCCCTTATACAGCAAGACTGCCATTTAAAATTGAAGGACAGATAAAGAGCTTCCTTGACCAGAAAAAGCTGAAGGAGTGCATTATCACCCAACAAGTGAACAAGTATTACAAGAAATAATAAACTTCTTTAAAATGGGGGCAGGGGGAGGAGGAGTGAAAGGAAGACAAAGATGAATAATAAAATGGCAATAACTATGTATCTATCAATAATCACTTTCAATGTCAATGGATTAAATGCTCCAATCAAAAGGCTAGGGTACTCCTATGTTGGGTGCATAGATGTTTACTAGGGTTATGTCATCTTGTTCGATTTATCCTTTTATTATTATATAATGCCCTTCCTTGTCCTTTAGTACAGTCTTTGCTTTAAAGTCTATTTTGTCCAATATTGCTACTCCAGCTTTTTTCTCACTTATGTTTGCATGAAATATCTTATTTCATGCCTTTACTTTCAGTCTGTTTGTGTCTTTTGATCTGAGGTGGGTCTCTTGTAGGTAGCATATGCATAGATCTTGTTTTCTTATCCACTCAGCTACCCTATGTCTTTTTTTTTAGCTGAGCCATCCTGCCACCTGTTGGCAGCTTAGTGGCAGCTCAGCTCGGGCTGGCATCAAACTGCTGTTGCTCAGAGCTCAGCTCACACCCTTGAGTGAGCTCTTAACCAACTGAGCCACTTGGCGATCCTATGTCTTTTGATTGGAGCATTTAATCCATTTACATTTAAAGTGGCTATTGATAGCTACATAGTTACTCCCATTTTATAATTTGTATTTCTGGTCTTAGTTAGTTTTCTCCTTTCTTCTGCTTAGAAAAGTCCCTTTAAAATATGCTGTAATACTAGCTTGGTGGCAATGAATTCCTTTAGTTTTTTTCTTTTCTGGGAGGCTTGTTTTCTCTCCTCCTATTTTAAATGATAACCTTGCTGGGTAGAGTAGTCTTGGCTGTAGACTATTGTTTGTCATCACCTTGAACAGTTCCTGCCACTCCCTTTTGGCCTGCAAAGTTTCTGTAGACAAACCAGCTGATAGTCTTATGGGAGCTCTCTTGTAAGTAACTAGCTGTCTTTCTCTTGCTGCTTTTAGGATTCTCTCTTTGTCTTTAACCTTTGGCTATTTTAACTATGATGTGTCTTGCCATGGGCTTGTTTGGGTCCATCTTGTTTGGGACTCTCTGGGCTTCCTGGGCTTGTATGTCAATTTCCTTCACCAGATTAGGGAAGTTTTTGGTTATTATTTCTTCAAATAGGTTCTTGATCCCTTGTTCCCTCTCTTCTCCTTCTGGTACTCCTATGATGTGAATGTTATTTTGCTTCATGTTGTCCCATATGTCTCTTAAACTATTTTCATTGTTTTTTAAATTATTTTTTCTTTTAGTTTTTCCAATTGACAAATAAATGAATTTGCTTCCTAGGAAACTACTACTACTAAAAAGACTAGGGTAGCTAGATGGATAAAAAAACATAACCCATACATATACTGTCTACAAGAGACTCACTTCAGACTGAAAGACACACATAAACTGAAAGTAAAGGGATGGTAAAAGACATTTTATGCAAATAGAAATTTTAGAAAAGCTAGGGTAGCAATACTTATATCAGACAAAAGAGTCTTTAAAAAAAAGGCTCTACAAGTGATAAAGAGGGACATTTCATTATGATAAAAGGAACAATCTAAGAAGAAGATATAACACTATAAATATTTATGCACCCAACATAAGAGCACCTAAATACATAAAGCAATAGTGACTGACATAAAGCGAGTGATCAACAGTAACACAATCAGAGTAGGGGACTTTAATACTCCATTGACACCAATGGAGAGATCTTCCAGACAGAAAGTCAATTAAAAGAAAGCAAAACAATGGCTTTAAATGATTCTTTAGACCAGATGGATTTAATTGATATTTTAGAGCATTTTACCCCAAAGCAGCAGAATACACATGCAACATTTTTCAACATAGACCACATGCTAGGTCACAAAATAAGTCTCAATAAATTTATAAAGATTGAAATTATACCAAGAATCTTCTCTGACCACAATGGTATGAAACTAGAAATCATTTATAAGAAAAAAATAGTAAAAAACTGAAAAACACACCAACACATGGAGGCTAAATAACATGCTACTAAACAATGAATAGGTCAACAATGAGATCAAGGAACAAATCAAAAGATACCTTGAGACAAGCAAAAATGAAAAGACAATAGCCTAGCCCAAAATCTATGGGACACAGAGAAAGCCATCTAAAGAAGGAATTTCATAGCAATACAAGCCAACCTCAAAAAACAGAAAAGCTCCAATAAACAATCAAACCCTACACTTAAAAGAACTAGAAAGAGAACAGTGTAATTTCCTAGAAACAGACAATCTCCCAAGACTGAATCAAGAAGAAACAAAAATCTGAATAGACCTATTACTACTAATCAAATTGAATCAGTAATCAAAAACTCCCAACAAACAAAAGTCCTGGATGGATGGTTTCACATGTGAATTTTACCAAACATTCAAAAAAGAATTAACACCTGTTGTTCTCAAACTATTCCAAAAAATTCAAGAGGAGGGAAAGCTCTCAAACTCATTTTATGAAGCCACCATTACCCGAATCCAAAACCAGACAAAGAAATTACAAAAAAAAAAAAGAAAGAAAAGAAAGAAAGTTATAGGCTGATATCTCTAATGAACATAAATGCAAAAATCCTCAACAAAACATTTTCAAAACAAATTCAGCAGCAATACATTAAAAAGATAATATACCATGATCAAGTGGAGTTATTCCTGTGAGGCAAGGTCAGTTCAATAGCCACAAATCAATTAAAGTGATACACCATATAAACAAAATGAAAGATAAAAATCATATGACCATATCAATAGATGCAGAAAAGCATTTGACAAAATCCAGTATCCATTTCTGATAAAAACTCAGCAAAGTGGGAATAGAGAGAACATACCTCAACATAATAAAGGTCACATACGACAAACCCACAGCTAACATCATGCTCAATGGGGAAAAGCTAAAAGGAACAAGACAAGGATTCCCACTTTCATATTTTTGTTTAACATAATATTGGATGTTCTAGCCACAGCAATCAGACAAGAAGAAATAAAAGGCATCTAAATTGGAAAGTAAGAAGTAAAACTGTTATTATTTGCAGATCACATGATACTATATAGAGAGACCCTCAAAGATTCGACCAAAAAACTACTGGAACTGATAAATGAATTCTGTAAAGTAGAAGAATATAAAATAATATTCAGAAATTGGTTGCGTTTTTATACACCAATAATGAACTGTCAGAAAGAGAAATCAAGAAAACAATCCCATTTACAAATTGCATCATCTATAGAACATAATAGAGAGCCCAGAAGTAAACCCATGCCTATATGGTCATTTAATCTATGACAAACAAGGCAAGAACGTAACAATGGGGTAAAGAGAGTCTATTCAGTAAACGGTGTTGGGAAAACTGAACAAATACAAACAGAAAAATGAAAGTAGACCACCTTCTTACTCTATCTACAAGAATAAACTCAAAATGGACTAAAGGCTTACATATAAGACTGAAAACCATAAAACTCATGGAACACATAGGTAGCAAACTCTCTGACACTGCTCTTAGTGATATTTTTTCTGATCTGTCTCCTTGGGCAAGGGAAACAAAAGAAAAAATAAACAAATGGGACTACATCAAACTAAAAAAAATTTTATGCAGCAAAGAAAACCATCAATAAAACAAAAAGACAGCTTATTGAATGAGAGATGATATTCACCAATGATACATCTGAGAAGGGGTTAATATCCAAAATTTATAAAGAACTCGTACAACTCAACATGAAACAGTTTAATTTATAAATGGGCAGAGGAACCTGAATAGATATTTCTCCAAAAAGGACATAGAGATGACCATTAGACATAGGTGAAGATGCTCAACATCACTAGTCATCAGAGAAATGCAAATTAATACCGCAATGAGACATTACCTCTCACCTGTCAGTTTGGCTATCATCGATAAATCAACAAACAACAAGTGTTGGCAAGGATGTGGAGAAAAGGAAACCCTCGCACACTGTTGGTGATATTGCAAATTGGTACAGCCACTATATAACACGGTTTGGAGGTTCCTCAAAAAAATTAAAAATAGAACTACCTTATGACCCAGCAATTCTACTTGTGGGTATTTGTCCAAAGAATCCCAAAATACTAATTTGAAAAATATGTGCACCCTTATGTTCATTGTAGCACTAGAGTAGTAAAGATATGGAAACAACACAAGTGCCCATCAATAGACCCCATAGAAAAGATATGGTACATATATACAATGTAACATTACTCTGTTACTAAGGTTCTATGCGCCCATTCTTGCATAGAAGATCCCTGCCTTTCTATTGGATGGCACTTGGCAGCAGCATTCACCGTATTGTTTGATCACACCATATATATATTTGATGTTTTTTTTCTAACAAGCACAGAATTTGCCTTAATTTGTCAGTGACAGCATAACCTTTACCATTTTAGTCTCACAGGTATTTCAACATTTCATCTAGTCTCACAATTTTAAATACTATTTATATGCTAACCATCCCAAATCTAACTGAACGTTCTCCACAAAATCTAGATTGATATATTCAAGTGTCTACTCAGTATCTTACTGGGATGTCTTTTAGAGATCTCAAATTGAGTATTTCAAAAGTAAGCTTTTGATTGCTCTCCTTCCCCATCTTCGTGAATGGCAATTTCATCTTTCTAATTGCACAAGACCAAGAAAGAATAAAAATAAAACGACTCAAAAACTTCCCCAAACAAAACCATTCTGTTTCATCCTATTGGTGAATGGGGCTGGAGAATGAGAAATAGCAAACACACAAGCCATTTTAGGGAAAAATTATAGTGGAGGGCTTTGTTTGAATTTCAAAACCACCACTTAAACCTTGGTAGGTGAACTTGGCAAGTTACTTTAAACTCCCTGAGTCTCAGTTTCCTCATCTGTAAAGTGGCAATAACATAGTAAGTCCTTCATAAGCCTTCTGTGATATTCAACTATCTTAATAAATGTAAAGTAGTTAGAAGAATGTCTGGCACATAAACAGAGCATAATAAATGATTACATCTTGTTCAAGACATAGATTTCTCAACATGTAAGATAAACCCATAGAAAATATTGGAGCTTGCCTCCAGCAGGAAATTTTGGATGGTTCATGTTCAGCCACTTATTACCAAGAGAGTATAATGCAATGGCTACACTACATTTTAATGTGCTGCTCCCACCCTTTACCACCCAACCCCAAAAGTTACAAGGTTTAAAATAGACTCAGAATAGGAGACTGTTTTCTTGGCTGAAGTGCAAACAGCTCTGTCTTTGTTCCCTTATAACTGTAGATCCTTATACAGCCTGTGGAAATTGGATAAGAGAAACCAGAGGAGGCTAATAGGAATTTTAAGATAAACCCATGCCCTTTCCATCAATTAACATTTTGAGAAAACAGTTCTTAACTTGTTAATGGTCCTTGAGTGGACAGAGAATTTTTGCCCATGAAGCTTTGAGTGATGATGTGACCTCAGCTGCCCATTATGAATTGGGTATTAGCTAATCCACAAAGCCATAAATCAGGCATGCTCAGGAGAACTAGAACAAACCTTCCCAGATGCTTCCCTCTCCTGTTTCTTCTTTCTGAGCATCAAGAAAATTATATTAGACAGTCTTTTTCATTGTTAGGTTGGAGTCATGTGGTGGGTTGAGGCCATGTGTGCATACAACTTTCCATGTGTGTATTTTTTCAGTTTATGGGGCTGGAAGTAAAGGAATCCTACATAGTTTTGCTGTGGATGGAAGGCGCCCCAATCACTGTGACATTGTTTAGAAAAGAGACACCCAACCCACATCAGACTGGGATGCGAATGAGAAATAAATTTTTATTGCGTTCAACTACTGACTTTTGGGAGCTGTTTGTAACAGCAGCTAGCACTGATTACCCTGGCTAATAAAAAGAATTTATCATTTTGTGGTATTTCTTGGACCAAGCCCAAGCGTGTCCTAAGGCACAAATGAGCTGCATGAACATATGGCGTATGCTCCCAAGATACCTACTCCTGTCACGCTCCCAGCACTCCCTCCTTCACACCTATGGCTTCCTGGGGCATTCATTGTGTGAGCACTAAATAGCATTCCAATAAATTACCTTTCTGCTTAAACTACCCTATTTGCAACTAAGATACACTCATCTTCCTCAAACTTTTGAGGGAGACAGGAGGTTCTGCAAAATAGGGAAAACCCAAGGAGTCTAAATTCTTCTTAGAAAATCAGCTTGGTCCTCTGCCCATTCTGTAAACAGGAATCATAAGAAGTTCCATATATGTATGCTGCTGCATGGGCTATACATAGAGAATAAGTGCAGACTCCACATGTCAGAAACGAAATCTAGCTAACTTAATATTCTGATTGTAGAGGGGGAAACAGGCACAGACATTACCAGTCAGCTCCTCAAAGTCACATAGCTGGACAATGGCAAATCCAAGACAAAAATCTGCCTCCTTGAAGTCTCATATCCATGTAGGTTTTACTGCCAGTGGCACCTGGGGAAGGGGCGGCTCAGGAGGATGTCTTCTCTTTCACCCACTGAAGGCAGACTGTCCTCCGAGACAATATGCTAGGGATGTCCAGGAGGCACTCTGTGAAAGACACGTCTGAAATGATAACGAATGAGAGAGATTGTATATTAAACTCTGGGGAGGCAATAACACCTTTAATCAAGCCATAATATTTTAACGTGATCACTTTTATTTGGAAGTATGCCTGAAAGGAAAGCACATTATGCGTATGTTGAAAATTCCATGAATTTGTTCCAAAAAGTCACTTGTGGCTCCAGGAAAACTAAAGTAGGCCTGGCCATGATTAAAAGTAAGTGACTCCTAACTCGCACGTGTGCCAATAGATTACTCCTTTTTCAAACTACCAGGTAAAGGGGCTGTTACATTTAATGCTCTGAATTTGAAAATGGAGAAATAGTTCATACATACATAGACTACAGAGCAGCTGAGTAATTGAATAAGATCCTAAAATTTCAGGGGTGCAAAAGACAGTACATATGATCTTGCCCAACCTCATCATTTAACACGTCAGGAACTTAGGCTCAAGGAAGATAAATGAATTGGCCAAAGTTGCACTGCTGTTTAGTGTCACATTCATTGCTAGTTTCCAGGTGTCCTCACTGAGTTTGTGGCAAATTGAGATTCTGCATCGGGGTATCCTCAGAGCTTCTCAAGCTTGAATGTGCTTAAGAACCATCTGGGGATGTGGTTAAATGCAGATTTTGATTCAGTAGGACTGAAGTGTGGCCCAGGATTGTTTATCTAACATGCTCCCAGGTGGTGCTGATGCTGCTCACCTGCAAACCCCTCAAACTTGGCTGCGCACTGCAACCACCTGGGGAACTTTAAAAATATGGATTCCTGAGGCCCGCCAGGAGATTCTGATTAAATTTTTCTGGGATGTGGGCTGGTCTTGGTTTTCTTCAACACTTCTCTCAGATGATTCTAATATGAAGCAAAGTTTGATAACCACTGCCATAGAGTCACTTTATTTTACATGTAAAATGATTATTTACAAGGAGGATGGCCTTTAGCCATTCTCTAATATTTAGAGAATCTGCACCATTCTTTTTACCTGTTGAGTTCATTAGAGCTCATTCAGTGAGGTCATGGTTGGCAAATTAATTATCACGACACTGGTGAGTAGTTTGACCTCTTATAGTAAATACAATTTACAACTTTACAAGAATGAACAATTATCTTAACAAATGTTCTATAACAAATATTCATAGTCTGATAAAGGCCACAAGTCAAGAGTCTTTGGAAATATTAAAATCAATGCTTTAATATTATAAGAAAAGTCTACTCTTTTTAAGCAACATATATAAATACTTTTATGGTGACAAGATACAGAATAAGTAGAGATGTAAGTTAATCTTCATGGTGACTCATATGTAAATTTTCATCAAACTTTTCTAATGTATCTACATAAGTTATTAATTCAGTGCTTTGACTTCTCATAAGCACACACATCTAAAGCTTCTTAAGTTTCACTTAAAATGTTGCCAAAAAATTCTCATGGACTCTGATCTTAAGTTTTGTTAAGTCTGAATCCAAGGTAATTAGGGATTACAATAGTTCATTTCCAGCCTCCTGATCTATTCTTTTCATATCATCACTTGATCTCCCTGCACATAAACTTGCCCTTAACCTTGAGCATGTGGAACCAAGAACTGCATGTAAAGGCCATCTCTTTATCAAGTTGCCTTTCCTGAGCCTGGCACATCTGCTTGCCAGGTCTATCCGCCAGCCAATCAGTAGCAACCCTGCAGGATAAAAGAGAAATCCAAACTTCTAATTGCAACATTATTACCACTGATAAACTTTCTGGTAACTTAATTAAATTACAGATTTTGTCTCCTGGAAGTTACTGAGACCGTTAAAGTGAATTGATAACAAGATAAAAAAAACATCATTCATTGGGTAAAATGTAGCATTGTTTGGGGATAGAAATGAAGACATCTGTTGCTAAGCAGGGATTTCTGGGAGGTCATGTTATCTATTCTTCTGCCTTTGCTGGAGAACATTGACCTTGGCAAGCAAATCAAAATGTTGACCCCATAAACTGCATCTCTATGGGGTGACCAGTTGACATTTAGATGGTTTTGTACATTGAAATAAACTGCTCATTCAGCAAAAGGGGTAGGACTGATTTATGCCACTGACCAGTTATTGCGTCCCTAGTTTATTTATAACGTGTAAAAGGAGCTGGCTTGTAAGGCTTTTAAAGGCCCTTTGCCCTAAAAGACACCACCATACAGATTGCTTTAAGAGCTTGACAGTATTAGCCAACTAACAACTCAAGAGGCAAAGTGTACTCCCATGAAAGGCAAAATGGCTTCATTGCCTGGAATTGAGAGCTCCCTGAAACATGCTCCAGAGAGACAAAAATTCATATCCTGAGATCTAGCAGGTGTGGTATGCTGAACTACGGCTCCCCCAGAGATGTCCACATCCTACTCCTCAGAGCCTGTGAATATGTTAGGTTGCAGATGGAGTTAAGCTTGTCTATCAGCAGACCTTAAGACAGGAAGATTATCTTGGGTTATCTGGGTGGGCCCAGTATAATCACAATGGTTCTTCAATGTGGAAAAGGGAAGCTGAATGAGAGAACCAAAGAGGTAGAAATATGAGGAGGACTTGGCCTCCTCTTGCTCTCTTTGTAGATGGAGGAAGGAGCCACAAGCCAAAGAATATGGATAGCCTGCAGAGGCTGTGAGAAGCCAGAAAACAGATTCTCCCCTAGAGCCTCCAGGAAAGAATGTAGTCTTGAGGACATTTTGATTTTCACTCTGGGAGACTCATTTTGAACATTTGACTTGAGAATGGTAAGATAATGAATCTGTATTATTTTCAGCAATTAAGTTGGTGATCATTTATTATGACAGCAATAGGAAGCTAATCAGCAGGAAAACTGAATCCTGCCACTTGAATTTTTCCAAGAGAATTTAAGGAAAATCATCTTAAGAAATGTTTATGCAGTTATATAGCATAGAAAACCCATCCTGATATGGCCCTGCCTACCCGTGCAATGGCACCTTCTGTCCCACCTCAGTTTCCTCTTACTGCCTATTAGGTGTTTTCTATGTCTGCATTTCTTCCCTCCATGCATCTGTTCTTGCCCTTTCCTCCTTCACTGTGCAGCCAGTGAATGCTTGCTCATCTTCCAAGTCCCAGCTTCCTTTTATGGATTCAGTGGATTGTCCTCTCCTTTGTGGCACCACTGTTTTTAGCACACATGTCTCTTAATACCCTTAGCCTACTGTAGCCAAATCACTTCCTTCAAGTCTGTCTTTTCTGTTGGGAGAAAGGGCTTGTTCATTTATCTTTTGATATCCAGGGTCCGGCACACTAGTAATCATTCTGTTTTTTATATTGCACAGAGTATGTTGAATAACTACTAGGCACCAAACACATAGCAAGCATTCAGTTAATGTTTGCTGTAGGTAAATTAAGGTAAAATATCTGGGCATTTCAGGTAAAACTGTGATTGACTTTACTCTTGATGTTCCACATTTCTTACATAAAGACTCATGGCAGATTTGTCTTGGGGCGAGTTAGGAGAATCTTACCTTGTACATAGAAGCAGTATGATAGAGTAGTTAATAGGACAGCTCTGTAATTATGCTTGAGTTAGACTGAGTAAGTCTAGGAGCCACCACTTACTAGTTCTACACTCTTAGACAAGTTATATAATTTAGTTCTTAGTTTCTTTATCTGTAAAATGAGGATAATCATAACATGCAGTGAAAAGATTTTTTATGAGAAGTAAATAAGATAATCTGAAAAGTGCTAAAATATTATTTTGGGTTATAGTTATTATTATAACACATTGTGCTTTCCTTTTGGCCTTAATTTCTGAGCAACTTAAATCTGTCACTTATGATCAGGTCTTGTAATTTTTCTCATGATTTGTTTAAATGATACCCCATTACTCTTGTCAAGTTAGGGTTTTCTTTATTTTTTCATCTAAGAATTATTTTGTATTTTATGTGTATTAAAATCTTATTTTGTCACCTCAAATGTTTTCTGTGCAGCAGAGTATAAATGATTAGTATGAAAGATATCTATAAAACTGGCATGTTAGTACCTATTTATCCCATAGGGGTCTTGTGAAAATAAACTGAAAGAGGGTATTGAAATTGCTTTGCAGATAAACCTCCTTTTGAAAATGCCACAAATGCAATTAATATTCATATCATATGAATTAAAGAACATGGTGTTTATGTTATAGTTTACAGGAGTTGGTGTCATAATGTACCACAAACTAGGTGGCTTGCTTAGACAGAAGAAATTTATGGTCTCAGTTCTGGAGGCTGGAAGGTTGAGATCAGTGTCTACAGGGCTGATCCTTTCTGAGGCTGTGAAGGAGAATCTGTTCTGTGCCCCTCCCCTAGCTTCTGGGGGTTTGCTGGCAACCTTGGCATTCCTTGGCTTGCAGAAGCCTCACCCCAATCACTGACTTCATGTTCACATGATGTTCTCTCTCTCTCTCTCTCTCTCTCTCTCTCTCTCTCTCTCTCTCTCTCTGCCTGTTTCTGTGTCCAAATTTCCCCTTTTTATAAGCACACCTGTCGTTTGGGATTAGGGCTCATCCTGAGATCTCATCTTAATTTGATAATTTCTACAAAGACCCTATTTCCAAATAAGGCCTAGGGTTTAAGACTCAAATATGTCCTTTTTTGGGGGGTGGAGGGGCGTGCCAAATTCAGTCCAAAACAGTATTCCTGGATTATAAATATCAGTAAGGTATGAATTTGGCTTCTGGTAAGTTAGCTTTATGCTTATTTCTAATATGGAAAGAGGGTTGTTCTTTTGACCCTTACATTCTCTAAGAAGTAACTGTCATTCTGGGCTCCATTTCCTCTAATGTAACTACCAAGTTATGGATGAGATGGCGTGTGAGTACCTTTCTAGCTCTGACATATGATGTCTCTATGAACAGATTAAATAGTAACTCACATTTATGAAACACCCTACAGTTTACTAAGCACTCTCAGGGTATTTCGTTTCTATAAGAACCATGTGAGGTACCTATTATTATACCCTCTATTTTAGAAGTACAGAGAAATAAGTCACTTTTCCATGTTCTCACTGCTGGTAATTACCATCTCCTGAGACTTAATGTTGAGCTCATTCTTCTATAACACAACTCCAAATTTTGTGATGCTAAAGCCATAAAGTGTTTCTGAAAAGTAATATCTATATCTTATTATAATAATTAATGCCATGATTTAAATTTTTTTTGAGAATGCCAGAACATGGCATTTGGTCCATGGCTTGACACACAAGAACACTTCAAAAATAAAGCCTTTTGTGATCTTAGTATTGGGTTTGTAAAAATGGAAATATCACATACTATACCTTCCAGACATTGTACAAAAGTGAATCACTTAGGGTTATCAGCAATTATCCCCTCTATGAATAATATTCCTTAGAGAAAATAAATTTATTAGGGCCAGTGGATTTAAGCGTTGAGTTAATTTATCTTGGAGCCTTGAGGAACCAACTTGTTTATTTTTACTTAAAAAAAAGGATGAAAACCTCATGCAATTGTGTTTGAGAATCCTGTTGAGAGGAAAAGGGTAATGCCAACCCAATTTTTGATTTTATGAATGCTGCTTTTATTGACTTTACTGAATGCTATTTAGAACAAAAGTAGGCAAACTGCTTCTGGTCAACTCAGGGACATTACATTTCAGTTTTAAATTTAAGTGTCCATCATCAAATCACTAGCCCTACAAAATGCAAGGTCCATGCTAGATGCAGTGTGAGATGCAAACACAGGTGATGCAAGGTCTTGAATCAAGGGGTTAGCAGTCATAGAGAATGTCAAGTTCCCAGAGAGTTAGATGGGACATGGCAGCCATCTACTCAGGGTGTGGTGGGGCTTTCAAGAAGGGAGAAATTCCTGTGTGCTTTTGGGATAGGAGTGGAGGTTTCATTCCATGAAGTGCTTATTGAATGGCTCTTAACAGATGGTGGGATTTTAGGATTTAATTGAAAGGAGGAATGTAAAAGAAGAGTAACATTTATGGAGCTCCTAATATCCACTAGGCTTCATGGTGAGGATTTGGTATATTACAAGAATGTATCTCAGATAGGTTGGAAGTTGTGGCATTCTGAAAGGAGGCTATGCATAAGAAACTGGTTTCTGCTTCATTCATATTTACAATAATCATTCAGGAATGGGGTGGGGTTTTACCTGCATTAGTTACCTGCATGTGGTGGACTGGTAAGCTGAAAGATGACTAGCTGGTGTTATTAGGTGATCAAGTGGGAAGGAGTCCAGAGGGGATAAGTCCTGTGCCAAATGTGTAGGAAATTTTTATCATCTGGGAATTCTCACTCCAAGTGATTGGTATGATCTACATGTCCAGATTCCCATGGAAATGCTGTGGGGTGGGATACTGTACCTCCATCTGAGAACACGTGGTATGCTCATCTCCGTATAACCTCATACCTTTACCACTAAAGAAACTTCAAATCTATAACTGACCATGTCAAATGACTTTTAAAAAAGATTTTTTTTTTTATTTGGAGGCTGACTTTATTTGGGAACAGTGTGTTTTTCCTGGACCCATCAGCTTCAAGTCAAGTCGTTGTCTTCAATCTAGTTGTGGAGGGTGCAGCTCAGCTCCAAGCCAAGTCGTTGTTTTCAATCTAGTTGTGGAGGGCGCAGTTCACTGGCCCATGTGGAATCGAACAGGCAACCCTGGTATTATGAGCACTGCATTCTAACTAACTGAGCCAAACAGCTGCCTTGGAGGCTGATTTAATCATTAGAGGGGATGGAGATGGGGGTGGCCATGGCGGGCCTACCTTAAATTTTTTTCTGGAATCCAGTGGCTGGCAATCCAGGATGGAGATTGGAATATGAGTTTTAGAGGCAAGTGGCCTGTGTTCCAATTTTGCCTCTTACCAGCTGTGTGACCCTGAACAAGGTACTTAGCATCTCTGGGCCTCTGTTTCCTCATCTATAAAACGGGCTAACGTAGTTCCATTTTTCTGGGTTGTTATGGAGGATTAAACAGACGTTGTACCTAATGCTTAGTGCCGGGCATATGGTTAGTGTGCAGTGACTAGTTGGGACATTTATATTAGATAATCTCAAGGGACAAGGATGCTAATGAGGTGGGAGACAGGGCCAAGGAAGAGAAGCAGGGGACTACTTGGAGTTTCAACATTAAATTCCTTCCCAGGAGACGAGGTTCTGCGGGTCAGAAGTCTGCCTTGACCCAATACATCAAATGAGGGCTCCACCCTCACTGTGCAACATGTCTCTGTCTGAAGCACAGTACCACGCAGGTGCCGCCCCACGCAGGTGGCGCTCATCCGTGGGCCGGCAGGGGTGGGGCCAGGCGAGATTAGGGAAGGGGGCTGGGCTGGGGCGTGATGGAGGCTGAGCCAGCGCCGGACCTCTCCATGGTGCTGCGAGAACTGCTGGCGCCATTCTCAAAAAAGATTTTTTATTAAAAATATAGCTAATATACAATATTATATTAGTTTCAGGTGTATGCTACAGTTATTCCACATTTATATACCTAAAGAAGTGATCACCATTATAAGTCCAGCAATGATTTGATGCTGTACCACACTATCACAATATTACTGATTATATTCTTTTTGCTATACATTACATCCCCCATGAACTTATTTATTTGTTTTATAGTTGGAAATTCGAAACTCTTATTCCTCTTCACGTTTTCCCCCCTATTAAAATTGGGACATGCTATTAGTTTCTTCATTTTGACTGCCTCTCTGTCTTTGTTTCTACTCGTGTGTATTAGGTAGAGCTGCTATGTCTCCCAGTCTTGGCTGGGTGGCCTTATAGTAGGTGCCCTGTGGGGCCCAGTGGCACAGTCTCCCTTGTCACCTGCACTGGGTGCTCCAGGAGTGTTTCTTGTGTGTGTTGTGTGTGCCTTCCTGTTATAGTTTAGCCTTGATTACTATTGGCAGGTCAGTGGGTAGAACTGACCTCATGCTAACTGGCTGTGGGGTTTGGCCACATCCACAGCCTATGGGCTGCTGTGTGTGTGTGGAGGGAGTCACCCTGGGGAGCAGGATTTGCCCCAATGGGCTCTCGTGCTTGTTGAGACTGCCCTTTGGTTGAGCCACTCATGGGACTGATTGGGTGGTGTTCTGTTGTGGTCTGAAGCCAACTCCCAAGTATGTGATTCCAGGACCTTTAGGAAAAGGCTCTGGTGCAGGCCCATATCACCCACTGCTTGTGACTTGCTGGGAACTCACTACCTAGTAGGAGCTACAAAGCAGTCTGTAGTTGGTTGTTGCCTGTACTAAACCTGGAGGTATGTGGGAGAGGCTACACTGTGAACTGAGGATGGCTGCCACCAGTACAGGGCCTGAGGTAGCTCTGCAAAATGCAAGAACACCACAAGGCCTATTGTCACCTGCCAGCTCCTGTAAGGTTCAGTGTTGTGGGTAAGGCAGAGTCTTAGGTAGTCACCAGGGTGGGATGAGTGATGTTTACCAGGTTAATGTAAATTCTGGTTTGGTTTCAGTGCTAAACCTGGAGATACTCAGCAAAAGTCTCAAAGCACACTGAGGGTAGCTACCACCTGCTTGGGACCTGTGGATCCCTGATAGTTGTCTAAGAAAGGGTGTGATGTGGACAGGCAGGCCACTCTTTGAGAAATTGCTTCCGGTGTTGGACAAGATGAGTGGGGTGGGTTCCCAGGGAGTCACCACAGTGGAGTGAGCAGAGCTCACCAGACCAACTCGGGTTCAGATTTGGCCATGGGTGTAGAGGGAGAGCTCAACACAGGAAAAGTGGCACGTGGCTGCATTGGAGGAGGACACCACACAGGGAAAATGGAGACTGATTGTCCCCCGAGTCCTTCTCCAGAAGCCACACAACTCAGTCTCTCCCCATTTGTCTCTCATGGGTCATTGTCCTTCCACTGGAGCTCAGATTGAGTACCTGCGAGTGAGTGTGTCTGTGTATGGGCCCTTTAAGAGGAAGACTCTGTTTCCCACAGCCTTCTGTCCCATCTGGATGGTTGGAATCCCCAGTGTTTTTCACAGCCAGGTGTTGTGGGGCCTCCTCCTCCTGGCACCAGTACTCGAGTTGGGTAGTCTGGTATGGGCTGGGATCCCTCACTCCTCTGGGGGGAATCTCCACAGCCAAGATATCCTTCCAATTTTCAACTGCCACATGAAGGTTTGGGGCTGACTCATCTAATTTCTCTGCCCCTTCTACCAGTCTCAATGTGTTCTCTTCTTTATATCCTTAATTATAAAACTTCTATTCAGCTAGACTTAAGATGGTTCTCCAGCTTGACTATTCTGTAATTTAGTTGTCATTTTAATTTGTTCATGGGAGGAGGCAAGCACAATGTTTATCTACTCAACCATCTTGGGCCCACTCTCCTCAAATGACTCTTAATCACATTACCATTCCATTGTGACAATTATCTCTGATTTGTTTTATTTAATCTGAGCATAAACAACCCTACCTGGTCTTGTTGGCTAACAGCCAAAGACCACCAGGACGTCCCTGTAGTGAACAAAGCTAAATTTATCACTTGTCGCAGCAAGGAAGCCAACACCTGATGGGGAACAGTGAGGCTTCTCCAAAGGGGGATGTTAAGGAGAGGACAGCCACTTACCTCATCTTTGGAACATGCAAGCTCACATGGAGTTATTGTTGGGTCAGTTTGTCCATGGTTCTATTCTGGAACACATAGATCTGAATGAGCTGGTGTTCAAAGGGTTCAAGTTGTGGAAGTTTGTGACAAACATCCTGGTTTGGGTTTGGTACAGTATCATTTGCTCTGTGAGTCACAGAGAGATCTGTTCTGAAAACATGTGGTTACTGTTTCAAACCTCAGTTTCCCATTCACAGCCTAGCTTCCTGCAGGGCAGTACTTTGCCTTCTTAATATTTACTCAGACTCTTAGGCTTAGAGTTTAAGCTTTTGCCTAGTGACCTGTTGACCACTGGTCTGGCAAGGGCATGGAAAATAGTATAAGTTTGTGGGAAGGGTGGTAGGGGAATGAATCCAGTAAGATGTTTGGACCCGATAGAGGACAGTCTCAAATGTCATGTGGGGAGACTTCATCTTATTCTACAGGCAATGCTCAGCTACTAGGTGTTTAAGCAGGGCTGCGGAATGGTTACAGCTAGATGTCAGAGCCACTGGTGTGGTCCTAGGAGACCAGAGAGTACAGGGACCAGGTTGAGAAGCTGCTAAAAAATTGATAACTGGAACTGTAAGACATTTGATGAGATGGATAAACTCTATACTAAAGAAGAAAAAGGATAATCCAATGGAGAAGCTGATAATGTAATGGACATTATCCTGCCTTTTACATTATGATTTTTGGTGGTAAATTCTTATCCTTTTAGTGAAATTCATCTGTAATTCTTAATGCTGGTGCACCGATTCTCAAGGCGGGGTCCCTGGATTAGCAGCCTCAGCATCACCTAGGAATTTGTAAGAAATGCAGCTTTTCAAGTTCCACCCAGAGACTCAGACACACTGAACCAGATATTCTAGGGGTGGGGCCCAGCAATCTGTAAATTCTCCAGGTAGTCTCATGATCACTTGCCTGAGTTTGAGAGCCACTATGCCGAAGTAATGTCTGCAAGTCCAGCAGGCATTGAGTATGCACAGATCTTAGACAGTGTTAAGCTGTTTAAATAAAATAAAGTCCTTTCACATCTCAATAAACTCAGTACCAGTCATGGCTGGGATGTTCATACCATCATTTCAATTTAATTCTGCCTTGTTTTGTATTAAAATTTCTCTACCTGTGTCTTTGCAAATATTGAAAGACACTATGCACAATTAGAAAATATAATTTTCTAAAATTACAAATCATAGCAAATTTGTTTTTTGGGTTTTTTTTTTTTTTTTTTTTTTAAGACATGAGGGATAGAACAGGGAGGCACCTTGGGAAATTACGTGCATGTTAATTGCTGCCTGTAGTTTTCCAGTGACGATGTTTTATTTTTCAGCCCTGTACGACTTTTATTAGAAACAGAACCTTTTTGTTACTGTTTGCTGCCCTGGGAGTTTTAAAAGAACTGATTTTCTGTCAGAAAAGATTGGAATCAATTGCAGTCTTCCCTTCTAGATAGTGCTAAAACATTTATTTAAGAGTTTAGCGGCTCTCCTGGCCTTATCTGTATTCCAAATTGCTTGTCCAACAAAATAAAATTCATTCATGCCTTTGCTCCCTGTGTTATTGACAAAGCACACACTTTATGTGACTCAAAGCCAGAATCCTGTCTTCTGGGAAAACTTCTCTCTAAACTTGCCTGAAAGAATTATTTTATTACACTTTTTTTTTTTTTTTTTTAATGCCAGCTCTGGAACATCTGAGTGAGAAATTCTAGGGGTGAAGGGGAAACAGGAGAGGGGCCTGTGCTGGTGATTTGTAAAAGTCAATGAGCCAAAATAAGAGGGGCCCCTTCTCCGAACTGGGTTCTTCATGGGAACATCAGGGTTGAACAAACTGTTTTCCAGAATAATGTTCTCCATGTTTCACCCTTCTAGGATTCTTAGCTACTCATTTGCATTTATAGATACATGGCATTTGTTGTATATTGACTGTGTGACAAGAATTTTATATGATTTCTAATCTAAAAGTCATCTCATAAGACAAATATTCCCATTCTACAGATTAGGAAACTAAGAAAGGCTAATGGTAAGAGGGGGTGCAGGTTTTGACCCTGACTCTGCCCTCCAGGTAGGCTCTTTCTAAGACACCACCCTAGTGAAACACTATCTCCATGTCCATAAAGAAGCTGGTCCCTGCTGTCTTGTAGGTGCCTGGAATACAGAATTCTTTAGTCACCTTGAGGAAGAAGCACAGGGTAGTGGGAACTAAGGAAGCTGAAAAGAAGTAGCCTCTGTGTGAAGTCCCTGACTCATCAATGGGAACACCCTTAATATTGGGCAGAAAACAAACAAAGAAAAAAGTAATTTAT
Source organism: Aselliscus stoliczkanus (assembly GCA_033961575.1). Lineage (NCBI taxonomy): Eukaryota > Metazoa > Chordata > Mammalia > Chiroptera > Hipposideridae > Aselliscus > Aselliscus stoliczkanus. The sequence goes on along the minus strand of CM066728.1, from coordinate 14,661,477 downwards.
TTAAAAATTTAATTACACAATGTAGTTGAAACCAAAACTCTGGACAAAAATATTTTCTTGAATTTGGGGTCAAAATATCCTGCTCCTGTATGAGTACTTTTTAGAGCCAGCTAATGAGGCCTGATGTACTACTGATCAGTGTTTGTACTGATAAGTGTGAATGTGCTCACTATGGTCTGAATATTTTTGTCCTCCCAAATTCATATGTTGAAGCCCTAATCCCCAATGTGATGGCATTAGGAAGTGGGGTCTTTGGAAAGTGATTAGGTCATAAGGGTGGAGCCTCATGAATGGGATTAGTGCCCTTATAAGAAGAGACATGAAGTGATGATTATCTCTCTCTCTCTCTGCCATGTCAAGACACAGTGAGAGGCAGCCATTTGCAAACTTGGAAGAGGCTTCTTATCAGGCACCAAATGTGCCGGCACCTTGATCTTGGACTTCACAGCCTTCAGAATGGTGAGAAGTAAATATTGTTGTTTAAGCCACCCAGTCTATGGTATTTGTTACAGCAGCACAAACTGACTAAGACAGTGCTCATGAGACAGAGGATTTAGAATCAGAGATGCCCAGGAGGATAGAGAACATGAATTTGTCATGTATATTGAAGAAATCAGCTTCTTAAGAAAAGGATTTCTGAAGAACACCCCCACTGAAGCAAATTATAAATGGAATAGGCTGCTAAACATAGCTACAGCAAATTATCAGGCAGACTGCTTGTTAAATAATTAAACACTGTTTAGAAATTAAGTTAAACAAGTGGCACCTAGGTAAAGACCTGAGTGAGGTCGAATTTACCTTCCCATGATTAAGAGGAAAACAGGTGTGTCCAGCCCAGCCTCTTTACCTATATGAGTCTACTGTCCACCCATTAAAGGACACTGGATGACCCTGCCAGAGCTCAGGGCCAACAGCTTATGCTGAACCATTTGCTCCTCTCTGACATCTACAGAAATGTCCTCTTGATGCCAGCCTTCACCAGTACCTTGGTCCTTTTTCTCTGCGTAGCATCTCTAGCACACACCATAACTTTTTGTTGTCAGCTCCTCAAATCTAGGACTGCTCTTCAGCCTTGCTTATTGGGGCTACTCTTTCTTGAATGACAAGAATGGTAATGCCCCACCTTCCAAGCCTGCACTGTGCTCTCTTTGTCCTGTGCTGTCTTTACAGAAAGCCCTGGCTAGTCATGACCTGGCTTTGGCCCAAACCCACAGCAGGCCTTGGTGAGGTCCCTCAGGACCAGGGAGCCAGGAGGATCTCTCACTCTCACCTGAAGCTCCAGGGACTCTCACATCAGGAAATAATGAGGATTTTAGGGTCTCGTGGGCTGATAAATCAAAAAGGGGAGGCCAAACACGTTCTAAAATTAAGGGCACCCATCCATATCTCTGATGACAGAAATCAGAATAGTGAGCAGAGGAGAGCTGATTCATAAAAAGTGGACAGGTTTGGAGTTTTCCTGGAATAAGAAGTGCTTTCTCCCAGCAGCAATACCACAATAGCATGGGTTTGAAGAATCATGTGTGGGCTCAGACATATCAGGAGTGTGGCCTGTGATCTCAGCAGACACTTTGTCGAGCTTCTATGTCCCTCTTTCTTTACAGCATGTGATGGGTTAAAACAAACAAACAAACAAACAAACAAACAAACAAACCAGAACCAAGAACAGGAAACTGGACAGGGAAACGTAATACTGCTATTTCCCTCTGGCAATTATTCTGTAGGGTGGAGGAGGCCTTGCAGACAGGCCCCGTTAGCTGGCTACTCAGAAGGAAGTAGCTGGAGGAATTTTTGTGTCAAAGAATCCTAAAGATGAGAAAGAGCCCTTTTGAATCCAAGCTGACAAAGGAAGTGATTTTTAAAATGGATATTCTAATCAGTTGCTATGTTTAACATTATGCTCTACATAAAAGTAGGAAAGCTAAAAGTTAATGAGAAAAGAACCAAGTTGTAGCTTAGATTTAGTTTAGTTTAAAGGTGATTCTAAAGGAAAAGTTATTGTAACATAAAATTATAAATATATTTTTAAAAGTAGACAACTGTTCTTTAGGTATCAGAGTCAGATAGTTTAAATGTTGGTTTTGACACTTACTAAATGGATGGTTTTGGATAAGTTCTTCTGCACTGTAAGTCTCCATTTCATATTCTGGGGAAAATACATACTTCATATATTTCAGATAACAAAAATGAAATGAAATAAGATAAGGAGGCACCTGGTTCAGCACATCACGTACAATAGGTATTGGTTTTCTGACTGCAGCCTTTAAAATGAAGCTTGCTGCACCTTATCTTTTGTTAAGGCACAGGGTTCGAGGTGATTGGGTGGTAAATGTGTCAGTATTCTTGAACAGGAAGACTGGATCTTGTCAACGGTTTAACTTATTCTACAGTAGCATCAGAAAACAAATGACAAAGGATGGCTGTCATTGACCTACATGCCATATCTGGCACATTTGTCAAAGTTGGCTGACAACTTTGTGTATAAGTAAATATCTTGTAGAGTGAATAAATCTTAGAAGTTTTAAGAAAATATTGTATCTGTAAATGTCTGGATTGATTATGAGAAGCAAAACTCATTTAAATCCATGACCAACACAGCTTATAGTTTGACTTACTGGGAGGATGTACTGAAATCGTCAAAGTCCCTTTTAAGGTAAAGGCTGTGTCTCAGTGCTTCAAAAATGTTATTCTGTTATTGTCATCAACATCATGGAGTTATTTTTACCCCCCATTTCTTAGATGAGGAAGTTAAACTCAAGTTGTTTAAAGAGACTTGCCCAAAGTCATACAGCTAGTAAGTGACCAAATTCTGATAAAACTTATGCTGTATGGTCCACACTTGACTGAGTTAAACTGCCTTTTTGGAGAAGAGAATGGTAGGGACAGCATGGGGTTTAGGGCAGAGAGTTTCTAGAAGAAAGAAAGAACAAGGCTGTAATGTTGACACAGCTAGAGCTTGGGGGTGGCAGTAAGTATCTAATTCCAGGGCTGGGCCAAGAAAAGTGCAAGAGGAACTGACATCTCATTGTGAAAAAAAATAAGAAAGTGCTCAAAAAGTGATGGGGACACATAAAAGGGCATGGGTGCCAGCCTGAAGGAATTCCTACTGGCCAAACCTGGGACAATATGAGCATCAGATTGAGTAAAATCAGAATTTGTGAATCCATAACAATAATAAACAAACAAGAAAGAAGATAGAGCTCTTTCTTATAGCAGAAAGCCAACTAATAAACATAGAAGGAGTGTAGGAAGTCGAAAATTATCAGAGTAATAATAACTGATTTAGTTAAACATTAGCAATGGATGTTAAAAGTAGGCTGAAAGTTTGATGGGGAATGAGATATTTACATATTCTCAAAGTATCCCTTTATAAATTATGTATTAATTAACAAGACAAATATTTACTTTACAGGAAGTAAGAAACATGATGGGCAATGCCTTAAACTGAATACTCAAAGTTAACATCACCTATAAAGGGACAAACCATACTCATCAGCGGGATTAGAAGTCACAAGTCTACCAGAGGTAGCAGTCTCTACTTTGAGGGACACTTACATTTCCCCAAGGTCACACAGCTAGAATGTAGTAATATAAGATTTCAATTCAGATCTGTTTGACTGCCAAGTCCTTGTCATGTCTCCCCCATCTTGGGTCTAAAGGATGTTGCTGGTACATAACCTGTGCCACAACTCAGCAGAGAGGAGGTAGTTGGGCAGGACGGACAGAGAAACAAGAAAAGATTATGTAGAAGTGCCTGGAGAGATGGAAGCTGCCACAGGACTTTAAGATGGTGCAGTGATGTGGCTCCTATACATGGAGATGCCCTCTTTCACTGATGACATTCTGCTTTTGAAGGAAATGCAAAATGAACAGCCCGAGAGTTCCTTGTCTACCATTCAATGCACAAGTTACAATGAGGAACTACTGGAAGATGCACTAAGTAACAAACTAGATGCAGCCAAAAGGTTGGCTAGTTAATTATACGGTCAATTTCTCATCCATATTTACACAATATTATGTTTTTACTTTCACCTTGCAAAATGAATCCATGGGGATAAATCAATATTATTTCCCAATACAGTTCCTAATCTCCACTCAGTAAAAAAAGAATCATACCCAAGTATAGCCCTTAATGAAAAAGGCTGGCTAATAAATATTTGAGCAATCAGAGGGTGCTGCTAAAGATTTTAGAGGGTCCCTGGAGAAGATATATTAATATCTCTAATAGAATGTGATTTTTGCTACATAGAGAGGTCTTTTTGATTAATTTTACATTTTTTGGTTGCAAATTAAGTCATTCTTTGCATTTGGGCTAAACTCACCAGAAATGCTGAGAGAAAATAAGTGTCCTCTACCTGGCAAACCTGACAACTTTACAATTTATTCAAATACTTGGCACCTGGGTACACTTTTTTTCAACTACAGAGACACTTCATTTTATTTCAGGTGACCATGGAAAGACATATGCTACACAACTGAATTAGATAACAAAAGTCTGAATTAAAAAAAACACAAAAAACATTTTGAATATAAATCTTCTTAAAACCATTGCTATGTCTCTCAAAGCTCAAAACTTTGTTAATGACTATAAAATGGACTCTAAATTCCTTAGCATGGTTTCTAAGGCCTTCCACAAGCATGAAGAAATTATTTTGAATATCAATTGATATACTTTTCATTTTGTACTTTCTTCCACCTTCCGTCCTCCTCTTATCCATAAGCACTGTCCATGGCCTTAGAACGGGGGGTCAGCAAACTTTTTCTGTAAAGGGCTAGGTAGTAACTATGTTAGGCTTTGTGGGCCATGTGGTCTCTGTTGTAGGTACTCATGGACAAAGAAATTTGAATTTCACATAATTTTCATGTGTCACAAAAGATTATTCTTCTCTGGATTTTTTTCAACCATTTAAAAATATAAAAAACATTCTCAGCTCATGGCTATGTAAAAATAGGTAATGAGCAGGATTTGACCTGCCACGCCCTGCCTTAGAAGATGGAGAGGATGTGGGGAAGTAAGTGGGACTCCTAACTCCTGGGTATAGAGTAGGAGACACAATGTAAGAAATGGCCCAATTTCTGAGGAAGGAGCAAATGTCCTGAGCATCGGGGAGCCCATAGGAGGCCAGCCAATGCCATCCTCTTAAGTGAGCTCTCATCATTGACTATACCAAAAAGCCACATTAGCTGTCCTTCTCATTGCCTTAGAGTAGGGCAATTCACCAATACCTGCACATTACTCAAGGATCACCCAGCAGAAATGATGCCTCCTTGTGCCTCTGGACATTGCTTAGCCCACCTTGATGGTCCAGTGTGGACCTTGTACTCTATAATAGCACAGGACACACATCAGACCCCAAATGGACAGTGTTGATGAAACAGCCATGAACAGCCCCAGGGCTGGTGCCTGGATGGCACTGAATAGAAGCAACTAACTTTCTCCAAATTTGGGCGCCACTGCAAATTATCTTCCTTTGCCTGCCCCATTCCCTCCTGCTTCCAAGCTGTCTTCTTGGAAAACACGTTTACTTGCCATCCCTTCTATTTTATTTTATACTTTTGTTCACTCCTGGAATTCCTTCCTCTCCACTCGCAAATTATTCATCCATACTGCTCACCCACATCCTAGCCAGATCTCATATTCCCACGAGACAATCCTTGGAAATCTGTGTTTACTTAATAACTGATAATACTTACTGTAGTCACTATGCAGGTGGAAATCCATTACCCATTTTCTACCTGCAACATCTGCCTTGTCATCTTGAACTCTTAGATAAATCTCTTGATAGTTGCCTTATGGATGCTTCTTCCTGAACCTGTCCTCTCAGAAATGTAGAATTTACTTTGATTTCTCTCTTCCTCCTCCCTGCCCATGGGCAAATTCAGTTGTTTCTAAATATACCTTTAATTCATCAGTTTCTCTCCCTCTCCACTTCAATCCAAGCCACTAAAATATCTTTTATGGCCCAGTCTCCTTGCTGATCTCCCTGCTTCTACCATCTGTTCTCCCCCAGCAACCTGAGTGTAATCTTAATATATAAAACAGAGCAGACTGACCTGGGCCTTGTCTTCTTCTCTAGCTTCATCCCATTTCTCTCTTCTCTTGTTCATGATGCCCTGGCCATACTTGCTTCCTTTAGGTCCTGAAACAAGCCAGCTTTTTCTACGCTCTGGGCTCTTCAATGTGTTGCTTGCTCTGCCTAGAATTGATTCCATTCCCCACTCCCCTGCCTCCACCTGAAGGTCCGAGGTTAAATAGTTCCTCTTAGCAAAACCTTCCTTAGGCTTTATTTAACGCAAACCTCTGCCCTCACACTATGCTAGCATTTTTTCGTACTCCCCTGTTTGTTTCCTTTTTATAACTTATCAGCATTTTCCATTCTTGCTTGTTTTTTGTGTGTGTCTACTTGGAGTGTACTCTCATGTCTTTCCTATGGGTCATAAGCCCCAGGAGGACAGGAGTCTTGTCAGTGCTGCTTGCCACCACGTCTCTGTGCCTCAGGCAGCTCCTAAGCATAGCAGGTGCCCAATCCACAGCATGAAATCAGTGAATGAGCTAGATAATAGTGTCCTTAAGGTCAGAAATTGTGTCTTAAACTTTCTTGACTCTTCTTCCTGCCACCTGCCTAACACATTGGAGATATTCTGCAGGTGCTGCTTTATTAGATGTGTGGTAAGGTGATTAAATAAAGCAATGCAAATTCCTCTTTTCATAATCCCCCTGATTGCCTCCTTCCCATAAAGATCAAGTAGTTTCACTTCAAAAGCCTTGACATCTCTGTGAGCCTCCAAACTGTCATGCAAAGGAATCCCCTTCACTTCCTTATTTTCTCTCTACTTTTTGCCATCACGTCTAGGCATTGCTGAGACAGATTCCACCTGGTTTCTGTCTCTGCACATAGAGAGGTTTCATTGAATATTTATACCTCCTGGAAAGGAGGCCTATAAATAGACCTGCCAGTTACTTTCTTGGACAGGTGCCGAAGGACAAAGAAAGGGAGTCATAGAATGTTAGTGCTAAAAAGGATTCATCATTTGGCTCAAGTCTTCATTTGACAGAGGAAGGCACTGGGGCTCAGAGTGGATATAGTCTGGGGCCTTAGTCAAAGTGTCTGCTTTGCTCCTCCACTGTAAATCAGCATGTGTGTCTGTTCACCAGGAGCAGGCGGCCTCCCAGTCCCGTCACGGCCATGGTCTTGCACGCTTGCCCTTGCTGCTATCCAAGTCCAGCTTTGCATCCCTTGGTCTTTGCCTCTTGTTTCTAGTTCTCTGCTTGTCTCTTCAACGTGGCAAAGTTCAGCATCTCTGGTTTTCACTATTGGTGTTCCTTATAGGTAGTTTTTCACTCCAAGGAACTTCGATGAGCTTCTCTGTAAAACAGCCACCAGATCTGGGAGCTTCCCTGGTGTGCCAGCTATTAAGCTGTTGTCTCTCAGCAAACTACCTTCGCCTCACCCCCATGTTCTAAACTCTGCTTTGTGATGCTTGGAGCTGGACTCTGCAAGCCCCGCTTCTGCTCCGCTAGCTGGTTCCCTGTTAAGCTCTGCCCATGGAGAGCACTGAAGGACGAGTGGGAGGCTGGAGGGGGAGGAGGGACGAGCTACTTCACATTTGTATCCCGCCAGCCTCCTTTCTTCCTGCTTCTGTAAGGGTGACCACGAGTGCTTCTTCACCCTGGCAGCAGCCATGCCTTCCTGTAACAGCAGCTGAGTCCAGCTGGCACTTTTCCCAACACCTGTGGAGCTAGCTTCGTCACCCTTTTCCCCATCTCCCACCGAGATAACTGCACCAGCTGAGTAGCACTCTTCCTTCCTCCAGGGTCTGAGATTCAGCTCCACAGGACTCTCCTCCAAATTTCTAAGTTTGAATGACTCCCACCTCCTCCTTGTGTTGTCAGCCTGAGGTAGCAGCAACATTTATTTATTTATTTGCATTGCTATTCCTTGTAATATTATTCTTGTCATTTTTGTTGTCTAGTTAACTCCTCATATTCAGTTCAAATGACTGGTGTGTCTCTTTCTCTTGACTGGACCCTGACTGATACCCCAGCAGACCCCATTTGGGCAGCTGGACATTTACCCAAGTGTAGCTTCGAGTGGGGGATGAGTGTGACAGTAAAGCATATGTTTCTGTTCTGGAAACAGACCCCAAAAGTAACACCTGTCCTGGCCTCTGTGTCATTCACAGTAACTCTCAGTTTTCCGCAAAGGGCTCTTCACAAGGTTAAGCTGGGTGGTGTTCTGGGCCCTGTCATGGGATAGCTAAGCCACTATGACAGGAGTGTCATGTCACTGGGAGTCAGCAGTTTTATCCACATTGCAGGCATGGCAATGGTCTTTCTTTCTTTCTTTCTTTCTTTCTTTCTTTCTTTCTTTCTTTCTTTCTTTCTTTCATGTATCATCTATCTATCTCTCTATCTTCTCTATATTCTTTACTTTCCCATTTCCTTAACCTAACAAAACAAACAGAAAATTAGAAATTACTCATCAAAGGCAATGTGTTGCTTTAGGCTGACTATTGTTTGGAGCTAAAAGTGTCATAAAGAGTATCAATAATGTCATAAAGAGCATTCCTATGGACATGAACATCTGCCTTTCATTCTCTGAGAATATTCATTACAGGATTAATATAAATAAGGAGAATTCAGGATGCCAATATGACACCCGTGGAGAAGACAGCAGTGGCACTCAGGGCACTAAAGAGTGCTTGCACAGCTCTGCTCTGAGGGGCAGAGATAGAGGGGTAGCAACTCTTGCTAGCTGCTGCTTGGGGGTGTTCTGCATGGAGAAGGGATACCGCTGTGGAGAAATGATCCCAGCACCTACACATAGTTGGTAAGTCACATCGGTGTTCCAATTCAGAGGCATGTCTGACCATATAGTTTGCAAAGGGAAGCAGCTTATGGTCTAGCGGAAGAGGCTGTCTGCACAGAATGAAAACAGCAGCCAACAATTCTTGACTGTATGATTAAGTGCTGAGTCAGGCGGCATCCATGGTGAGGGGTTGTTCATGAGTCAGGAGGAAAATGAACTTGCCAAGTGTTAACCGCTGTAGTCAGCAGGAATGAGGACTGGAAGATACGCTGGCAGGGCGAGGGGGGCGGTGGATGACATACACAGGGGAAGGGAGGAGTTTATAGAAACAAGCAAGGAAAAACTCTCCCTGGGAATTTAATCAGCTGATAAGTCTTTACTGAGTTTGTGCTATTTTCTCAGCAGTGTGCTCAAAGCTGAGGATGGTGAAGAAGCCTTCAAAGAACTTCTTCCCAGCTAAGCAATCAGTCAGGGCTGGAGTCAAAAAGAGATAAGTGGACATTCTGAGCAGCAATGAAGTCCCTGACCAATTTGTGGTGGCCCAATCAGCACAGCTTTGAGACCAGCTACAGCACAGTATAGAACAAGCTATTGTTTGACCTCTGCCTTAAGGGGAAGCAAGTAGCAGCTGAGGAGAATGTAGAGTTAGGAAAGCTGTCTGTGCTTCTTTGACTTGTCTTAATGGAAGCACACACTGCTGGTGGACCAGGAGCTGACTAGAAGTCAAAGCCTGAGTTTTTAATTCTGGGTCTCACCTATTTAGATTTCTTTTCCTACTCTTATTTGCTGTAATTGGCTCTGGTTTTATTGTATAAAACAAAGAAAGAATAAGAGAGGAAACGAGATAATGTGATGGAAAAGAGCAAAGGTGGTTAGTATGGATGAGAAGTGGAACATTTCATCTGGATATAATTAAAGGAGGTGGAAGGAAAGAAACACTGGGCAACACAGCCCATCACTTCTGCTGACCGTCCTCCCTTTGTATGAGGTATCATACTTACTGAGCTGCTGTAACAAACAAACCCAGAACTATCATGACTTACATGAGACAGAAATTGATTTTCCTCTCAGATAACAGTCGGGGGGTAGGTGCGTGGAGGAGGAGAGGCAGAGAGCTCTGCTTCATGAGGCTGTACAGGGTCTTCAGCTCCTTCTCTCTGTGCTCTTCAATCCCCTGAAATGTACTCACCGCCGTGACCAAAGCTGGGTGACCATGTCCCGGTCCCTGGAAGGGAAGAGCCTGTGAAGGATAACACTTCCTTTTAAGCTGGTGTTGTAGTACTTTTGCCCACATCTTATTGGTGAGACGTGAATAACACAGCTGGAAAATGTGGTCTGTAGCTGGGCAGTCCTGGGCCCTACTATTAGTTTTTATTACTAAAAGAAGAAGGGAGAATGGATTTGGGGGGACAATTAGTCTCTGTTCCATCTCAGTTCTGCTTGTCCTACTCAGCTTATGTTACAGCTAGTAGTGTCAGGAGTGATCTAGGGCAGACATTTATTCATCAATTTGGAGTTAGAACACATGTCGTCATAAGCACATATACCAATCACAAAATAAAGGTATCATTTGTTTGTTGCCTCATTTGTGCAAGGCAGCGGCCAAAAGCTTTATTTCTCATTAGAACCATATTTTTATTCTCATAACTGAGGCTCAGAAAAAAGACCCTTTCTTGAATCTCAGCAAGTACATTGCAGAGCTCCATGGGCTGGATGGAGCCTGTGCTCGGACAGGGTTGTACATAGCGGTGGGTAGACCAGTCCTGTCTGTAATCTAGCTGCACTGCCTGCAACAGATCTTGGTGTTAGGAACTCTGAACAACTGCATTTTACAGTAGCAAAATAAGACCAAGTGGCAGTGGTGGGATTCACACCTGGCTCCCAGGTATGGAGTCCTCCCTCTTACCATTAGCTGTGCTACCCCTTGGGTCAGCTCCACCAGCTTCCAAGGAGTGGATGGTTTGGGACTGGGCCCTGAATCACACATGGTATGTGAACAGGTGTTAGGTGTAGGGCTGCTCTACCTTCTGCCAAAAGGTATTCACCGGTGGGAACAAACAGGGCAGATTTCAGGCAGCAACTGATTCCAATTTGTTATTAATAAAAACAGTTCAAAAAGCATTTGGCCAAAGACTGTGGGACCCAGCACTATTTATGAGAAGGGTCTAATGGGAGAACACGCAGCTGCAGCAGATGGATATCGACGGGGCCTCTCCAGAGTGTTCCACTCTGTTTTCTTTGTCTTTGAATTAATTCAGAGGGTGCCACATGCCAGCCTGGATGGGTGATTTTGAATCACAGCTAATTAAAAGCAGGCACTTCCCCAGGGGTTAACAACAAAGGAGAAGTGAAATCCCCCCGGGGAAATCTTCCTTGGTTTGGGCTGTTACCTCCTGGAATGGAAGGGTCTTTGGCCAGGGTGCAAATGTAGCTGCTAAGCCCTGAGGTATCAGCCAGTGATGAAAACAAGTCACACTGTATCTTGATTCCTCCATCCCCACCTCAGTCTGCCAGAAAGCCTTGCCTCACTAGGCTGTGCAGCCCAAGTGTCCAGGTGGCTCTTCTGGCTGTGAACCTAAGCATCTGTCATACAAGGTCAGCCCAAGTGCACAGGAACTCCTGTGGAACTAGTGATGCCCCCTCCAGACCACAAGTGTCCACAGCAGATCCTGTGTGGATGGCCCTGGACTCCAGGGAGTTACAGCCCTCCAGTGACCAGGCTTAGGACCTCAGAAGGCCTCTGGAGACTGGGCCGCCTCTGGGAAACACATCTTTTTCTCTTGTGGATGAAGCCAGCTACTACTCAGCACCTTTCTTTTGCATATGAGAGGCCTGGTAATTACTACTTTCATCCTTAGAGCATGCAAGTGACATGCAAAATTAGCACTTGAGAGGATCCACTTTTAGACCCTGTTGTAAAGCAAAACTTATTATTTGAAGATAAATCAATTTCTGTTGCCTGTATTTGCGGCTTCCCCCAGATGGCTAATTACCAAAGATAAATGTGTATAAACACAAGCCTTATCCCTCTCCATCCGTCTTCCATCGCTGCCTGTTTATCCAGAGGTTAATAATCACAATCCTGTAGTGTATTGCCATAGTAATGACTTTGATGGGCCCGACAAGTTTACGACCTTTTATTACAAACAGAAGGACATGCATTCAAGAAAGGAAGGTCATTTTAGAGATGAATGTGCAGATAACTAGCCTCTCTGAAACCGAGCCAAAAGGAAAAGGAAAATAGAAAACAAAATAAAAAGGGGGATCCCCCCACCACACACACACACACAAATGCGCAAAACAAGCATAAATGTCACGGAAATTGGTTTATAGTAAAATTAAATAAGGTTCCTGCAAGCATTAATTTTCATATTTTTCTGTTTATGCACCATTAGAATTATTTCCCAGCTTTGATTTACGAAAGAGTAAGACTGGATACTATCATTCAGACACTCACCAAATTCAGTTAAAGGCTGGAACTTCCATTCAGATAGGACCGACTTCCTCCCTGGTCAAAAGGGCAAGTGCAAAGTGAATAGTTTAGGGCCCCTGAGGAAGGACTCAAGTTCTGATTGTCCTCCCTCCCTCCCTCTCTCTCTTCCTTCCTTCCTTCTTTCCACCCTCCCTCTCTCCCTCCCTTCCTTCTTTTATTTTCTCTTTCTTTCTTTCTTTCTTTCTTTCTTTCTTTCTTTCTTTCTTTCTTTCTTTCTTTCTTTCTTTCTTTCTATCTTTCTTTCTTTCTTCCTTCCTCTCTCCCTCCCTCCCTCCCTCCCTCCCTCCCTCCGTCCTTCCTTCCTTCCTTCCTTCCTTCCTTCCTTCCTTCTTAATTATAATGCATACTCATTATAAAACAGAACAACACAGAGAAATAAAATCTGTCCCCTTTCCCACCTCCCATCCCACATTTTGGAAAAGACCAGTGCTAATAAGTGATGAATTAAAATACAGCTCTGATATATGCAAGATAATGTTCTAAGCTGTATATAAATATAAACTTATTTTTTTCCTTATAAAAAAAACAGTGCTGTCATTTTCCCTATTTTATAGGTGAGAAAACAGGAACCCGGACTGGTATTAATAACAGGCCCAAGGCTGTATAGGCAGGAACAGAAAGAGGCGTGTCTTAGTCCATTTGGGCTAACAAAAAGACCATGGGCTGGGGGGCTTATAAATAATAGACAGTTCCCACAGCTCTGGAGCTTCCTAAGAGCAAGACGCTGAAAGATTTGGTGTCTGGGAGGACCTGGTGCATTCACAGCTATCTTCTCACTGGTGGAGGGGGCAAGGGAGCTCTCTGGGGACTCTTTTATAAGGAGACTAATCGCAGTTTTGAGGGCTCAGCACTCATGACCTAATTACCTCCTCAAAGCCCCACCTCCTAACACTATCACCTTGGGGGTAAGGATTTCAACAAACGAATTTTGGGGGACACAGCATTTAGACCAAGGCAAGGAGGAAATCAGGTCCCCACTTGTAGGGCTCCTAGGCTCATGCTCTTAGCCAAAATGCCATCGTGCATCAAAGCCAGACCACAGTGCCATCTAAAAGCAGGCATTCTTATGCTGCAGGGGTCCAGACTGACATGGAACACACTGAAGGGTCTTTCCTGGCTCAAGACCTGGAAAGAGCCAGTGCCCGTTTGTGTCCAGAGGCAGGAAAAAACAGATGTCTCAGCTCAAGGCGGTCAGACAGGAAGAGCTCCCTCTCACTCGTGGGAGGGTCAGCTTTTCTGTTTAGGTCCATCAGCTGATTGGATGAGGCCCACCCACATTGGGGAGGGCAATCAGCTTTACTCAGAATCCATGGATTTGAGTGTCAATCTCATCCAGGGACACCCTCACAGACACACCCAGAATAACATCTGGCCAAATGTCTAGGCATTCCGAGGTTGAGTGAAGTTGATGCATAAAGTTAACCATCACACCTGTCTGCTCAGTGCTGGGATCTGTGCTGGGAGCAGGGGACCTGGGATGAAGAGGACATCACCTCCACTTGAGAGGAACCCAGAGTTTGGCCAACACAAGCTTGCAAACAATGTGTTAATTACTCTGAAGGGGTCAAGGAGAAAGCTTTCAGGGTTCAGAGGAGGGGAAGAGTGTCACATAAGAATCCCCAGAAGGCAGGGAGGCACACCTGAAAATTACATTGTGGAGTCACCTGCTTGTTTCACACTGAGCTGAGCCACAGAGGAGGGATTTGAACCACACCAGGAAGGCTTCTCTAACTTTCAACTTTCTCTCAGGAACCTCTGAGGGCTGGTGAATTGCTCAGACCCCTGGTAAATTGCTGAGATCCCTGTCTAAGCTCCCCTTTCTATTTTCCTGGCTATGAACTGGCAGCCTGCCTTCCCCTCTCATCCTGTCTCTGGAAGGCCTTATAGTCAGATGGACGATGGTTAATTACAATTGTGGAAAAGCAGAGAATTTAAAAGGCTGAGCTGGCTGTGCCCTTCCTTCTCTGCTTTTCTTCTTTCCTAGTAATACACCTCACCTTCTCTAAGGCTAAGCTAAAATCTTTTTAATAGAGCATACAAACCCTAGCTCCCTGCTTCCTCCTACCTTAAGGAGAAGATGACCTGGCCTTGATTTCCAGGAAGTTGGCTTCTTTATTTGCTTTTACACTTTACAGCACTTTATAATTAGATCCTAGTAAACACTGACCTCTTTCCCAATTTGATAAGACATATTTATGTAACTTAGATGCTCATTTTATTTGGACATATAGATGCTGTACATTAAGGGGAGAACACATGTGGTTTTAAAGTAGCACTGTCATTTAGAGCCTAATAGGTCATGTTGTAGATTATATCAAAGTCCCCGAGAAGAAGATAGAATGCTGACTGAGATCCTTGAAGAGAAATACCGAGGCCCCCGCCACCAAATTCTGCTTCAGCTGCTAAGATGTGTATTCTAGAATGAAGCTTCTATGGGGAAGTGGTTACAAAATAGGGATGGGACATTTTTCCATTTAGCTATTGCTATGTAACCAAACATCCCAAAGCTTAGTGGCTAAAGCAATAACAACATTGTTTTTTTTCATGAATCTACTACAAATGCAAGGCTTGGCAGGGACCGATCCTCTCTGTTCCATGTAATGTCTCCCAGGGTGGCTGGAAGGTAGGGGGCTGGGACCATCAGAAGACTAGTTCACTCACCTACTGATGGCTGATGATGGCTGTCAGCGGGGAGCTTATCTGGGCTGTGGGCTGAATACCTACCTACATGTGACCTCTCAATATGGTCCAGGCTTCTTTAAAATATGGTAGCTGAGTTTCAACCATAAATGTCCTGAATGAGGCAGAATCAGGTGAAAACTATTGACTTTTTGAATCGAGCCTGGGAAGTCTTATAGTAGTGTCAGCTCTGCTGCATTTTGTGTGTTAGACATGTACAGCCTATTTTCAGGGGGAAGAAGGTTAGAGAACTATCAATGACTTTGCAGACATAGTTGAAAACCACTGTGAGCATGATCTATGGAAACTTGATGAACATTTCCTCCTCTGATTCAGACTGAAGATGTGGCACTGTCTGTTCCCAGCTTTCCAAATGGCACCAGAGTGATAAGGATTTCTGAGAGAGTGCAAGTGGGGATGGTCTCTGCCTTCATTAGGTGACAATAAAGTGCCAGGGAGGCTCCAATTACTAAGGGGGAGCCCTGGCACCTGCCAAGGGGGAGGCTGGGTATCTCTTGACACACTTTTCCCCAAATATGGGCATGGAAGGAAATTCAGCTCCACCAGCAGCCTTCCTTACAGGCCCTGAAAACAAGCACAGCCCCTCTCCATTGATTGGTTTTGCAGTCAGTCAATCACTATGGGCATCAGAGGAAACATTAGTAACACACAGAGAAGTTACAAAGGCTCCAGGATTTTAGATTTAGAGCAATGACTGGACCGACAGTGAACTATGGCTTGATTCTGTCCCAGGTTGTAAAAGGAAACATCTGCCCTATGCTGTTATGTTTCTAAGGTGTCCATTTTCCTCTATGAGGGTCTCACTTCCTACCACACAGCAGCAAGACCCTTTGCCTCTCTTTAAAAATTTAGCTGAGGTCTCAGCCAGGAAAACAGCTCTGTGCCTTGCCCAGCCATCACATGATCTCCTGGGAAATTTCCACATGATGGTCCCTTACTCCTTGCAAAAATTTCACTAATAAAGCTCCATTCCTTTGGCTCTTGAAGGCTACTTGGTCTCTAAGTCTCCCCTCTTAAGAAGACCTATTCCCTAGAATAGGACTCATCTGAGATCCTCAGCTGCTAAGGGAGATATAGTAATACCTTGGTTTGCGAGCATAATTCATTCCAGAAACAAACTACTCGTATTGTAAGACATCGCTCATTTACCACACTAAAATTTATTATAAATGTTTGCTCATCTTGCGGAACACTCGCAAACCAAATTACATGCAATCCAAGGTTTTATTGTAGTTGTCAACCAGCTGAGGGCAAGGCCTGGAACCAAACTTACACTAGGCTTGTAGGAGGAGCTGGCCTCTGTAAATCATGCACAGAGCTGCGAGGGCAGCCACAGCCCTTGGAGGCCTGTGACCCACAGGCCACCCCTCTGATGTGCCTCTTGTTGATTCACAGCACCAAAGGCAGAGGTGGTGACTGGGCCATGCTGCAGCTCCTGCCAGCTCAGAGTCCCAGGTGGGAGCACCCTGCTCTGCAGATGCTCAGTGTTCTAGAGGCTCAGGTTGTCTGCAGGTTCCTGAACAGTCAGGATGACTTTGAGCCCTTCGGTGGTGTCTCAGGGTCCTGTGGCTCCCAAACCTATGCCATCCCTTCCAGGCTTGGCTTGGCCACCCTCATGCCCACAGAGATGCAGTCCCCAACCTCCCCACCCTGCTGCTCCAGGGCCCATGGCGAGGCCTGAGTCTCATCAGTTACTGCTCAGAAACTAGTCCTTATTCAAATCTGTTTGCATGGAGCCCAAGCCATTACTTGGCTCTTTGCTCTCTGTTTGTTCCAGAATTCTAAGTCTTTACCCCAGTCACTGCCAGGCACCTGCTTCAGACCTTGAATCCTGAGCCTTCGCTACTCCTACTATTGCAATGCCTTAAAACACCTTTGACAGCTCTGCTTACTGGATCAGTGCCCCTTGGATACCTGTACCAGCTGAATCATGTCTGAATTCACCTCTCACTCTCAGTTTACTCATCTGTAAAGTGAGGGAAGTGATAGCAACTACCTTATAAAATTGTGATGAAGGCTAAATGACTTAATTCATGTAAAGTACTTCAAGTGGTGTCTGAAATATAGAAAGTGCTTAATAAATGTTAGATATTATCATTACAATTATTAATTATATTGTTCACTCTCTCCAGATTCCAGCTTTACATTGCCAGCTCACTAGATCCCAAGCCTACAATGGAGGCTGGTTCTCTCTGTCCCCCGATGCCCTGTCTTGAGCTCCTCTCCTCCTTCCCTGGGTTTACATTGCTGAGTGGGTGCCTGCAGGTCTCAGGCTGTGCTGGCTCAAATTTCAACTGTGCAGAGGCCCAGGGTTCCCATGGCACTATCTCTCAGCTCCTCCTACTTTAGAGAAGCTGGGGCGCTCTAAAGGGCCGCCCTGAGCTGATGTGAGGATGATGTACTATGTGAGATGGTGGAAGTGACATTGCTAATGAGGGAAATCAACTGCTCCAGCCCGAGCCGGAATCTCAGGGAGGAAATGGCAGTGAGTCCCATGAATAAATGGTTTTGACCAAAGCTCTACCAGAAATCAACCCCCGCTGGAAAATTGAGCTGTGATTATTACAAAGAGTCGGAACGATCGCTTCAGTCATGACGCTTCAGGAGCTCTATAAAGAGCAGCCCAGACAATTTCAACATTAAGTGTTTAGAGAGAGAAGGATGGTTTGTAAAGGAGGATCTTGTTATTCCCTGAAAAGCTACTATGAAGACGTCAGGCGTATGGAAATAACAGATGGGAAAGGCGTGCCGAGATCATTACTCTGAACTCCTAAGTGTCATTATTGACAAGCACAACCCACATGGCTGTGCAAATAGATGTGCCTGAGAGTAGGAGGGAGATGCATAAAGAAGGAAAAGCAGAAACCAGATATTTCAAAACATCAGGGGGTGGAGAGAAATCACATTAAGATTATGGCATTCTTCAGAGTAAAATAAAGAAATAGAGGTTTGGGGGAGAATGTGAGCAAGGAAGATCCCATCACAAGTTAATTAACTGACTAATTTGTTTTCATTTATATGTCATGTATTAGTTCTTAATGCTGGAGGCGGGGGGTCACTTTGAAAATATGATGAAAGCTATGGCCTCTTTTTCTAAAGACTGCCCTTCCTCATGCATGATCACTTTGGGATAAACAGCGTGAGGAGCATCAGTGGGCCAGAAATTAAGAGGTTCCCAACAGTCGTTCAAACAATAGTCTTGTCTCTGATGGGAAGAGATACGAGATGACCGACTGCCAGTCAGACCCTGGACTTCTTACCCAGCAGGTTTCCAGAGGCAGTGTGGGCACAGGGCCCTCTGCTATGGACACATTGTCCCAGCCCCAGGTTCTGGTAAGGCATGTTGGTGAGGTTACAGGCTTCCTGGTGTCCTTCCTGCTTGAGCACTTGACTAAAATCAGGCTAAGAGACTTCTTAATTCTTGTCCTATCTGTGTGACTCAGTGGGGGTACTATTAGAATTTGAGGAGGGACATTTTTTCTTGGGATAAGACCATTCTATATTTTGCACAACAGCCTCTGAGCACTCACCACCAGGAGGAACCCCTTCCCTGTCATGGTGACCCATTTTTAAATGCAACTTTAAAATCATAGAATATATAATTGGAGTGAAACCCTTGCTGTGCTATCTCACCCTTCTGGCTCTGGTTGTCCGGGTTTAGCCATTTCAGTGGTGAGAAAAGTCATGAGAAGAGGGACAAAAGGACAGGAGTTTCAGCCTAAAGCTGAAAGTAACAAGTCTAAACCTTCTCCCTCCACCCTCAGCTCCCTGGCCATTGCCCCAGCGCCTGGCCCAGGCCCTGCTAAGCCTTCCTAGAAAGGGACCAAACCCACTGCTCAAGCATAAGGC
This sequence comes from Aselliscus stoliczkanus, assembly GCA_033961575.1. Taxonomy (NCBI): domain Eukaryota; kingdom Metazoa; phylum Chordata; class Mammalia; order Chiroptera; family Hipposideridae; genus Aselliscus; species Aselliscus stoliczkanus. Next base: position 14,642,625 of record CM066728.1, on the reverse strand, counting down.
CATTCCTTGTCTTGAACAATAGAAACGAAGGAGTTTGAAGATGGAGAAACATGAAAACACAATTTAAACATCCCAAGGGTGATAAGAGCAGGAACAAATGTAAACTGAAGGTCAGATGTCAGATCCCCCACCACCCTCTACTGTTTGAAGATGTAGGCTGCCTTGGGAGGGGAGCTTAGCCATGAGAGAGGCAGCCGTGTTCAGGTGAGGGCATGTTCTAGAGAGAGAGCAGTTGAGGGAATGAGTGCTTCAGTTCATGACTGGAGAGTCTGGCGCTGCTCCACATCTAGTGCTGCATGGAATAAACATATTTTGGGAAAGCTGTCACAGAGGCTGGAGCTTAGACATCAACAATCACTGGCTGGAAGCCATGGGGCTTACCACATGTATCCACTCAGAGCTTCTAGTAGCATACTGCGATATTGCATGAGACTACCCAGTTTAGGCACTCTCAGGCATGTTTAGGCACAGTTTAGGCATTGTCCCTGTAAGATAAGCTAAGGAAACCTATACATATAGGATCTAGAATAAATGACGTTGCATGTATTAATATTGACTTAGGCTAGTAAAGGCAGAAATGAGACTAGAATAGGTTCTCTTGCTTTTAGACCATTGTTCTTCCCTTCGCACCTGCCAGTTCTTTGTTCTGGGGACAGGGATGTGAAGGAATTATACTCAGGAATCCCTTAACCAAAAGGGCAGATGACCTTATGATTTGAATGTTCTATTTTGAGACCAACTAAAAGAGAAATTTCAGTTTTTTGCTTATTTGTCATTCACCAGTACTGGGATGTCCCTGGGCAATGCAAAGCTAACATTGAGCTGTGTCTACAAGATGACACACAATATGCTGAAAGGTAGGCATTCAAGACCTTTGATGGTATTAGAAGAGGGTAATACAGCCTGCCAAGGGTGATAAGAGCAGGAAAAAATGCGAACTGAAGATCAAACGTCAGCCTGCTACACACGACAAGACTGAGAAGGGATGCAGGGAGGCCTCGGAGGGGAAGAGGCGGTGTACGGGATCAGCGCTCTGAAACAGAACATGACTGAGCTCCAAAGTAAACAGATGGACAGATCACAGCCTCATTTAGATGCTACTTTGAGATGACTGCCACTGGAGTTTTCGTTTCTCTTCTATAAGTATTCATCACTTTGCCAGGATATAAATAGAGTACATTGAGACTTAAAGCTTGAAGCCTCATTTCATTCCTGTCTTTATCAGAAAGCCAAAACCCAGAGAAGTTAACCGATTTGCTTAAGGTGACACAGGTAGTAACAATAGGATGGGAAAGTCAGATCTCTTTCACTCAATTATTCGTTTATTCTAGACATTGAATACTGTATGTACACAGCCTCTGGGCTTGTACCTAAATAACTATAGAGTTGAGTGGGACATACTACTTGTTTTCAAGAGGTTCCCAATTAACTGAGCAAAGAGGCCCATGAACAAATAATGAGAGGACAGATAGTAGAAAGTACTATGTCAAAGCATTTCCACAATGATGAATGACATGTCCAAAATGATGAGAGCCCCTGACTACTCCTGCGGTGTTGAAGAACTGGTCGAGGTTTTGTCCTGTACACTGGTACCCATTTACACCAGACCACCCCTGAAGGAAAGCAATGTCTTTAACTTCTAGCCGCAACCCTATCCATGTCCCCAACCAGTCCTCAGTAGGGTACTGGGTATATTCACTGTTTTACGTCCAAAGCAGTTAGGTCCTGGAATTGCGTCTGTCAACACGGGTCCAGTGTTCTGTGTGCTTGACTACCCAACTTTGGCATGACTTAAAATAGCTCAAGTACAAAGGAAAGTGGCAGAAGGAGAGAAGGGACTCTCGCAGTCTTCCCTGTAGGGCGCGTCCCCAGGTTTCTGTGTCCATGCCTCAGCTTCCTCTCCCTCTCCGTTTCAGGTTATGATATGGGCTTCTCTTTGTGTATCATGTATCTACCTCATTTTCCTGGCCTAGCTTTTTTGGCTTATTTGTTATCGTGCATATGTTGCAGTCAAATCAGCTACTCCTTTTGAGATTATACAACTCTGGAGTTCTAATGTCTATTGCTGTTTGGTTTGCCTATAAGTTCTGAGCTTCTTAGGAGAGAATAAATTCAATTGGCTCAACTTGGATCAGCTGCCAACCCTATTTCCAGTCAACTGTGGTCAGTGGAGGGTGCTCAACTCTTAAAGCTAAGAATCTTAGGTGCTCTTTATTATAATGGCTGTGAATCATCCAGCCTGAAGTGGAATGAACTGGGCAGGTACACTAACCATGTTTCCTGATAATTGGCTTTAATCCATAGCCTTCATCCACACCTTCCAGATTTGAGAAGACTTCCACCTCAGTTTTGCTGTTTTCACTCAAGCTCTCTATCATACTGGGGTTCAGCTCTGCTGATGTTCAGCATATTAGTCACCTTGGGCTGCCACAACAGAATACACACTTGGGTTTTAGAGGGACACAATTCAGCCTATAAGACCCAGCAGTTTTCGTCTAACTGAGAACCCTCCCAGTAGTTGGGGTTACTGGTTCCTGGGATCTCACTCCCTGTCCTGGGCCCTTGCATCTAATGAAGTCACAAAAACCATGGGAAAACTTGATCAATACTAAAAGAGGCAAAATTAATCCTGGCTGTTAGGAGAGTGGTTATCCTTGGGAGTCAGCGACCAGAATACGGAGTGAAGAAGGCTCCTGAAAAGATATTTCATGGTCTGGGTACTGGTTACATGGCTGTGTTCAAATTGTGAAAATTCATCAACCTGTATACGTATGACATACATATTTCTTCTCCGTGTGTGTTTGTTCCAGTTATCCAGTGCTGTGTAACAAATCACCCCAAAACTTGGTGGCTTAAAGCAACAATAACATTAATTTTGCTCACATATCTGTAATTTGGGTGGAGCTTGGCAGAGATAACTTATCTTTGCCCCATTTAGTGTCAATAGGGGCAGCTTGATTTTGATGTGGCACTGAGATTAGCTGAAGGCTCACTCACTCCCAGGTCTTACAATTGATGCTAGCTGTCGAGTGAAACTTTAGCTGGTGCTGTTGGCTGGAACACGCTCCTGGGGTCTTCCTGTGTAGCCTGGGCTTCCTCACCACACGATGGCTGGATTCCAAGGGTGAGGAGAGTCAGGCAGAAGCCATATTGCCTTTCATGACCCAGTCTTTGATGAGTGGTGTCATTCATCCTGCATTTTGCTTCTCAAAGTAGCTACAAAGTCTCATCCAATTTCAAGATGAGTAGGAATAGATTTCATTTCCAGATGGGGAATCATAGTTCTAAAAGTTGTTTGGGACTAGATATATTGCGGTGGCAGATTTTGAAAAAATACATCCTGCTACAACATTATACTTTAATAAAAAGTAAAAAAAACAACAACAAAAAAACAACAAAAACAAAAAAACAACTTTAGGTACAATAAAATTGTAAAAAAAATAACAGTTTGGGAGAAAGTAATTGAGGTAAATAGTAAAGCAGGTCACTGTTTCAAGAAGTTTAAAGTCGTATCCTATATCTTAATCCACTCTTGATCTTCTAAAGAGCCTCTATCATTATAAAAATCTTTGATATGTAACCATCTTATGTAGAGAAAAACAATAAACAAAAAGCCAACAACAACCTACTTTATGGTGGCAGGCATGTTATTACACAGGGCTGGTTGAGACTTGTGTATTTTTTTCAGTCATTTGTAATCATAATGGGAAAAAAAGAACATTATCTAAAAAATAGGAGGTTGCAGTGTGAAGGAAATGGGGCATGAAAAGGATTTGTGCTGTGATGTAGAAATTAGGAAAAACAACCCATATGCATTAATAAATGGAATACAAATACAGTACATCCAAGTGTAACTTCAGTGTAACTTCAAAGGATTTGTTATGAGAAGAAATGCATATTTTCTGAAGCAATATTAAATACTTCTTTTTCTTTTTTCAGAATGGAGCGTGATTCCATTGTAATGATTTGAAAAGCTTTTTAATTCCAAGGCAGTGCCAGAGTTCATTCCCATTGTAACACTCTGATGTTCTTCCTCACGCCTTCTTACCTCCACTCTAGGTCACACCCAAACATTCATTTGTCCTTCTTTACCCCATGATGTCACCCAAAACCAACCCATCCATGTATGCATTTTAGCTTAAAACTCCTGGCACTCTATCTCTGTTTTCAGGAATTTTCTCGGACTCTCATTGCTTCATTTCCAGCTTATCTGTGCTCCAGGCACACATCATCTTTCTCTTGACTTTCTCCATTTCATCATTCATGTCCTGCCTCCCCCCAGACCATGAACTTGAAGGCAGACTTAGTTTTCTCTGCTTTGTCTTTCTGAGAAATGTGTGTCTTTTGCCCTAGGCCTTTTTATCCCTGGCCACTTTAAATAATTACTCCATTTATTCAAGAACTGGTGCTTGGAGTCCATCCTGACATTAATCTGAGAGGTCAACAATGCTAATACAGGAGTGCAGGAGCCATCTGGGATTACAACTGCCAAGACTGATCATGGCCCTGGCTCAAACAGTGCGGAAGCCACTTGGCGAGATTGTGCCATTGACATCTTCATAGGTACCTCAGGATACGGTGAAAGATAAAACAATTGAAATTGAATTTTAATGATTTTCAGAAAGGAGTAGGGTGCAGACTCCCAAAGGTACCATCAAACTTGGGCCTAGGCCTTCACCCAGCTGTTCTTCCCAGGAGATAAACCTCCTTCTAATTCAACACAGGTATTGAGTCAGGTCTAATCTCATGCCGTATATTCACTGCAACATCCCAATGCAGAGTTTCTAGATTCTCAATTAATATTTATCAAATGAATGAAAAACTGCCTATTCATCCCATTTATCATAAAATTATTCAGGACCCAGAAGTGGATACTCTCAGAAGAGGTACTGTCAAAGTAAATTGATATTTTGAGTGTATTTCTCTTTCCAGCAGCGACTCAAGACATCATTTGGTACTGTCAGCATGAATGAAAATTATGCAGGGCTTCTCATGGGCAGGGCGATAAAGGCATGCCTTCCAAACTGAATCCATCTGGGTCCTTCACCCCCACGCTCCAGTTCTTGTTACTCTCTGAAAAGAAGACAGAAATATTTGTGGCCAAGAGGAGTGAATTAAAGATATTTTCCCCCTTTCTCTGAGCCTGCTATTTCTTTAAGACCCAAAGAGTAGTGAATTCTCATTGTGTCTTCATCCCAGGTCAAGCACATCCAAGGATTGGTCTTTTCTGCTGGAGAAGAACAAGCATTTGCCACTTGACTTTTTGCTTCCTTCTCTCAGAGGAGGTCAGTGTTTTCTAATCTACTGTCTGTCAATTGCTTCTCTGTCAGCATTTCACCATTACTGTGCTGACCTCTCTTTAAGAGTCTTTCCACTTCAAAAACAATAGAGATTTATTTGAGAACAAGGTGAGGACAGGCCCTTCAATGGATATATAATAAAGCATCTTTAATGAGGTCGGTCGAAAATCTAACACCAAACATTTTTATCTTCGAATTCTTGGGGAAACTTTGAGAAGCTATATCTAAATAAATAATCCAAAGCCTTTGGCTTGATTTTTTTTTTTTTCTTTTTAGGGCAGTGTCACTGGCCATCATATGTGGAACCCGAACCGGGGCTGCTGGCTTCCCAAGCCAGCGCTTAACCACCGCGCCACTCGGTCCGCCCTAATCCAAAGCCTTTGGAAAAGATTACAGTTTAATTAATCCCTCAGGTATTTATTAAGATCATGCTAAGGGTGAAACAGTTAGGGTTTTGATCCTGTCTTGCTCAGCCATAAAAGATGTGGGATGACACCTACCTCATCAGAGAACAAGGAGAAAATACCTGGCACAGAATAAGGGCTTTGTAATAGCCTAGGTTTCCCCCTCTTGGAGCTTCAAGAAGATTTCAGTCTAGCAAGGAGACTAAAATACAAGCAGTACCATAAGACAAAATACAGGAAGTGCCATAACAGAGGGCCAAACACTGCATTATGGGAGATCAAAGGTAAGGGATGCTATCTGTACACAGAGACCCCCTACGTGGCTGAGATTGCATTTGCTCTGAGTGATGAAGAATAGGTTGAATTTCCATACACAGGCAGGTCGGATCATGCATACAGACTGTATACCTGAAATGGGGGGTTCAGTGGGAGCCCACTGATATCCTGAAATTCCTGGACATGTCAGGGATGACAGGAGTCAATGAACTGTAAGGACTGAGGAGTTCCCGGGTGAGCTTTTACCCCAAGAGAGGGAGGAGTGAGGCGTGGCAAGCCCTAAACACCCAAGTGGAGCAACGATGTGATCACAACTGTGTGCTGGAAAGATTAACCTGTAGTATGTGTAAGACATATTGAGGGAGAGGGAGACTGAGGGATGGTAAGGTATTAAGGAAGCAATTTAGGGAGTCCAGGTCAGGGGTGATGAGGAATTGAACTAGGGCTGTAATTGAGGAACACAGAAGGAGGGCGTGAGCAGCTGCAGAATTTCTGTAGGAAGTGGTTGGGGTGGGCAGTCACATGGAAAAAGAGGCCTAGAGGACTTAGCTTGAAATGGGTTTGTGTAGCCACCTCAGGGTTCTACCTTAGGTTGCATCTTGTTTATTTACAGAAGCTGTTTGTGTGTTGGAGGTGCTGATGAAGACAGTGGGGAGGGCATAAAGCACCCTCCAGGTACATTTGAGCATTTTCACTAGAAGAGAGTATAGATGTGAGTTTGAAACCATAACCATTATCACCTTTAATCTGTCTTAGTCAGGTCTCAGACTTCTCTTTCCTTCATGTAAAATGAGAATTGACCCAATGTCACTATTAATGTTATGATTCCATACATTTTATACTCATTCCTTTTAAGAATCATGCCAATTTTAGTGGTTTGCATGGCTATTGCCAGAGGCTTCAGGAAGCCAAAGGGCTGTGAGGTGGGATTTCTGAGCTCGCCTAGCTGGGCTGAACTGCCATAGTCTCCACTTAACCAGAATTACTTCTATGTCCCTAAAATTCTTGCTGCCTTAGAGGTACATGCAACCCGTCATATACTCCAACTGGAATCAGAAGTGTTGCCACTCAGGCTGCACATGACCCACTGAACTAATAGCAAGTGATATTTTCCTCAGTGAATAACATACAAGGCAAAGGAGGTTTGCATTGTATGCTGACCCCCTGGAAGCACCCAATTGCAAATTCTGCACACTGGTTCCTGGTGCTCTAGACACCTGCCTCTTTCCTCACTTGTCAAATTGTGCCCTATTTGTCAGGGCGAGCAGCCTCTGAATATCGGTGTAAGTTAGGAGGGGGCTTCACGAGATTGCTGAATTCTTATTGCGAGCTGGCCTAAGGCAAGAGTTACGTTTCAGTCTCCTGTGTGTTTGGACAAGATAGGGAAATGCATATACTTACTGATTTCTCCCAATAATTTTTTTTTATGAAAACATTCAAAACAAACCAACAGAAAGCATGGTACAGTGAATAGTCATATACCCCATCTAAATTCTACTGTTAACGCTTTATTATATTTGTTTTGTCATATCTCTATTCATCCATCCATACCTCATCCTATCATATTTTTGAGACATTATAAATTGCAGATATCAGTACACTTACCTTTAAATACTTCAAACTTACTAATTTTAGTAATTTAATAATAACAATAACATTTATTGAGTACTTAACTAAATTATAGGTACTTAGCTAAACATTTTGTAGATTTTTATCTTGTTTCCTCTTCACAATGATCCACAAAGTTAGGATTATCTCCATTTACTTATTATCTACACTTATAAGATGAGGTTTCAACTCAGGTGTGTATGACTCTAAAGTATTTCAATAAAAACAAAACTTACATCAAATATCAGACAGCAGCACATGGCATAATTAGGTCACAAAATCCCAAACCAGGTACAGGATTAGGTTTGATTCCAGGCTATTAATAGGTTGATCACCAAGGTCTAGGATGGATACAGCCAAGACTTTGGTTGGAAATGAAGTAAAGAGCAAAGATAATAAAGGTGTAGTAAGAGACAGAGTCCCAGGAATCTGAGGCCATGATTAGCAGAGACTTATACAGAGCAAAGGCTGGGTTCTATGTCAGAAGTATAGGCAAGAAACAGTCTCCTAGTGCCCTCTCTGATGAGTGTTCTCTCTGCTCCACTCATCTTGAAATTCTGATCATCTGTGCCATAAATCTAAACCTTCCATTCATAAATGGGATGAGTGATGCTATCATCTTGATCAAGAGACGTGTACCAAGTTCAAAGTGTCAGAGCAGAAAGGCATAAGCCAGTTATCTGCCCTTTGAGACCAACCCTTCTGTAGAAAGAAGATTCCGTGTAGTAGAGAAAGTTACAGCTGTCTACATGCCCATAGAGCACCCTCCAGCTGCCCCTACACTTTCCTAATCTTCTTGTAGCTGATGTGAATTTGTACAGAACTGGTTTGGGGAAGTTGGCTGTGAATGGAAGTAATGTTGTCACTTCCAGGCTAGTGTGTTTCAGAGTTAACATGTGACTCAGACTTCCCCTTCCTCAGCTCTCACAGAAGCCATGCGGTGGTGGAGTCACCAAAAGAAAAGAGCCAGAATCCCCTAGTCATTGCTTAAAGTGAACTGCACTGGGGAGCTGACAAACCCTCAGGAAACTTCCTGTGAATAAAATATAAACACTTACCTTTAAGCCACTGAAATTTGGAGGTTTGTTAGCAAATTTAGCTCATTGTAATTAACGCATTCTAAAAAAAGAATGTATGGTGAAAGCCAACAGGTGAGAGAGAACTCTGGAGCTGAGACAGAAAAGTTTATAACAAGCTGGGGAATGGAAAGATAAGAAGCGTTTAGACAAATAGATGGCAAGAAGGAGAGAATTCCAATGAGGAGGACAATGGGAGAAAAGGCACAGATACTGTAACAGATTTCATGTCTGCTGTGGGCCACCAGGCTGGCACTACAATTGAGTATCATGAAGCTTTACAGGAAGGTGCTCATTTACTATTAGAAATCCAGAGAGTAATTCCACGATCTTCCTCAGGACTGATTTGCTCCATCCTCAAACTTCTATATTCAAAATTCTTAGCTTAAACCCAGTCTGACTTGTTATAACATAAGGTCTTTTTGTTCTTGGAATAAAAAACACAGTTGCTCACTATCACCCATAAAATATTGCTTCATTAACTTGAGGACTGTAATTAACCGCATATCAGCCTTCTGGCTCCAGGCAAATATCCATAATTCCTGTAGTCTTTCCTCACAGTCTGCTTGTAACTTGTTAATCATTTTCCCTGCCCTCTTACCATCATCAGCAGAAGGAAAAAAAGCCCCTTAAACAGAAGCTAATCACCCATAGCACTCTATTAGGCACTTTACAGATGCCCTTATGTTAGACAAAACCAGATACAGATATACACACACACGCGTACACACACACACATTTGTGTGTGTGTTTATAATATTTGTATGAATAAGCTTTTTGAACAGGAAGAAGAGAAGATTATTTCATGAAAGATTTAACGTGATCATTTCAAATAACAGACTCCCCTAGGTGCCTCTAAAACTGAGATCTAATTTGTTCCTTTATATTTGTTCCTTATAATTGTTTGTTTTATGGAAGTTCTGGCTGAAAATGGAAGTCTGTTTGTACAAAGAGTTCCTTGCCCTCTGAAAGCAATATTATGAAATGTAATTGTAGCAAAATAAACAAACAAAAAAAAGGGATAATGAGAAAAGGGGGGGCCTACACCTCAACCTACTAAGTATGGTGACATTTGTCTGGATGAAGGGAAATGACCGGTGCCCCTGGGGTAAAAGAAGTGGTCTGGTGGCTGAACAAGGGGATTTACTTCTCTCAAGGAGAGGAAGATGAATGAATAACTGAGGTGGATGCAGGTGGAAGGGGAGAAGGGTACTCCATACAAGCATATGGCCTTTACCATACACTGCTAGGTATAGTGTGTTAGTCAGTACAAGCTAGTTAATGCTGCAGTAATAAACTCCTGGTCTGCAGGAGTCTTGGCTCTACATGGCAATTAGATCCAAGGGCTCTTAGCACACTGGTATAGTATACTTAAGATTCAACTGGTAACTTTGTTACCTTACCACTCCAGCAACTCAGATCAGTATGTCAGAGTTTGGCCAGGGATTAACAGTTTAACAAAATTTCAGGTGGCTCTCTGGCTGGTGTTCCAGGGAACAGAAGGATAAGTAGGAGCTAGAACCAATAATAGGATTGTGCTTGTGGATGCAAACTTGTCCTAAGAATAAAAGAAGAGTCTCCCTTGTACCTGAGAGGGCAGAGGTGGTACCAACAACAATGATAGTAAAGGAAGTAAGTCTTTGGAAACAGACAGGGGTAAAATTTTCTGGAAATGGCACCCATGTGAGGCAGTGGCTCACCTCTGGACAGTAAACTCCAAGAGGGTGGAAGATGAGATGGGCCTGGGTCCCTATGGTTTCCCACCATCTATCACAGAGTGCAGCACATGGTAAGGGCTCAATAAACATTGTTGAATTAAAGTGGAAAATAACTGAGAGACCTGGAAGCTGAAGGTACATGTGAGAACAGGGATGAATTGGTAGAAGAAGGAATGTGCAAGGGGCAGATGTTCCCACTATTCTGTGAGTAGAACAAGCTGTGGAATAGCTATTATATTTTGCTTTTGGGTGTTTGTGTCTATCAGCAAGTCTAGAATGGCCAAGAGAAATACACTTTTCACAAGGGTCAGAAGGACCAGATCATGTTCTGACTTCAGGAGAAAAAATGGAAAAGTGAGTTTCACCAGTTGCTTGAATGAATGATTCATCTAGCATAGAACCAATGTCAAGTTCTCTCAACTCTCCTAGGCCCTGATCAGCTCTGGGTTCTACAGGAACCTAACTCTCTAGGTAATAAACAATGTGACTCCAGCTTTGTCCAGTTTAATGGTTACTTGTACCAAAGAACTTGGCCACCCAGACCCCAAACAACTGATGAAGAAGTGCATGCATCTGTAGTTAAGTGGCCAAAATATAATTCCATTAAAGATTGGAACCAAAGATAGTCTAAAATATGTGTTTAACTGAAACATTCTAGTGTTATCTGGTGAGTTGCTATATACATTCAAGTGTTGATTATGTAGCACTGAGCTTCTGTGACTTTCTTTGTAGAGACAATTTTCGCTTTTGCAGCCCTGACATTCATGAAAGCAGAGGTCAGCCATTTTGCTGAATACATAATGCGCAGAATGTAGTAAGGTTGAATGAAAAAGGCAAGGCCATCCACTCTTAAACAACACATAAATCTCAGCCTTTGGCTTTCATGATTACTTATTCCTCTCATTTGGGCTTGTTAAGTAATTACTACGTAAATTATTAGGATAATGTAATATGCATGACTTTAAGGAATGACAAATTGTAGCTAACTTTCTTAATTTGTTGCCATAGTTACATTTCTAGAAATTCTAAATTGTTCCTGTTCTCGTGTATAAATTACTGCCACACTGCTATTTATTTAGCTCTATGGTAGACCATAACTGCATGCAGGTAAAATGACTCCAAGTCCAGTATTGAAAGCCCTGCCTTTATTTCCCCTTCAAGGTCCAGCACAGTGTTTGGCTGAGTAGGGTTTGAGGGCCACATTCAGAAGGTAAGAAGGCCTTGAAAGACAAACCAGGACTGGGCAGCCATCTTCATCTTATACTACCTTCTTTCTTCTCGGCCACCCAGTTGGCATTTATTAAACAGAAGCCAGGAGCTAATATACAAACTACTTATCATTTGCACCCATGAAAACTAAAGAAAGACTATCTTTGCCACATTGGATTAGGTCTGAAGGAAAAGTGTGAATATCATTTTTTATTTTGCATAAAATATTACAGGATGTATTAGTCACATGGGAGCTAGAGAGATAGACCAGGCAGAAGACAAGGGAATGTACTAGAATGGGTTTTTCTGACTATCCACCTGTGGACAGTAAGATTAATTTTTCTCACCACACTTCTTGACCATCCTATCTTTTAGAGGACGGGAAAAGATATATTGGGCTTTATGGGTCAAAATACAAATAAAACAAAAGCAAGAGTAAGGGAAGTTATTTGAAACAGCAGAACTCAAGGTGAAAGGTGAAAGGAAACAGTAGAGTTCAAGGAAAAATACATTAAATAAAATAAAGGGATACTTTATTTTAGTAATAGGTACACAATTCAAGAGTGTCAAAATATATAAAAAAGACAGATATTAAAAATAGAAAAAACTACCAGAAAACAATTAGTGTGAGAGAAAACACAATTCCTTAAACACCTTGGTATTTTAATGATTAAACATTTGAATAATAAAATAATGAAGATTAGATTCATTAATATCTATACCCATCTATCTACTTCCACCACATCTTGATGTATCTATAAACCTTTTGTTTTTTTTTGAGGGCAGTGTCACTGGCCCTCATATGTGGGGCCCGAACGGGGGCCGCTGGCATCCCAGACCAGCACTTAACTAATATTAGCGCCACTTGGCTGGCCCTCTATTAACCTTTTTAATCTATAGATAATCCACCTCCTTATTAAACATCTATGAAAGAATTGGCCATGTACCAGGCCATGAGGAAAATGAATAAATTTTAAGAAGCAGAAATTATAGAGTTCATATTTCTGATCACAAAGCAAATAATAAGACAATGATTATAAATGCTTAAAATACCCACTTACTTGAAAATTAAAACAAAAAATGTAAAAAGTTTTTGAGTCAAAGAAGAAATCACAACTATAATTATAGGCCATTTAAAAAATAATGACAATGAAACAATGCCTATGGACTCTGATGGAACACAGTTATAGAAGTGGGAGATAAATGTGCACTTTTATGTACTTACATTTTAAACAAGAAAGGATGTAAATAAACAAACATGCTTTAGCTCAAGAAATGTTCAACTGTTCAACTCGAGGAAACAGAAATTCCCCTTCTAGGCAAGGAGGCCTGGGGGAGGAAAGAAGGAAAGGAGTGGAGACTTGGACCAGAATTCACCTACTTTCTGTAATTGGCCTGCGATGGCTGCAAAGACAGGGGGAAAGGGTGGGGTGGGAATCTCAGATTATTTATATAAAACCCCTTGTCCTTCACATTTGCTGAACAAAATCCCTGCTTCCCTTTCATCCCCCTCCCACCCCCCTTCATTATTCAGTGGGAACTTCCTGTCTGTTAGCCTCCCTTCCTCATACATTCACATATGACATGCCAGGCTAAGGTGTGATTACTCAGAGGGGGCTTCCAATTTGACTAACTGTCCAGTGTGTGTACAGTCACATTCCAGAACAACCTATAATTACAATTAATAGCAGACACCAATTCAAGGCACAATTAGTTCAAGCAGAGTCACATCTAGCTGATGAGCTTTTCTAAGATGACAAATGGATTTAAGTGAAATAATGCTTGTAAAGTGCAGTGCCTAGCTGGTACATTCCAAATGCTCAATAAATATTAACTATTAGACCATGTTTTTCCATTACATATATTTGTTTACGTAGAAAGACTGTAAAGCTATTACAGTTAATAATAGAGTTCAGTAAGGTGACTGAAGAAAAGCAAATAGACAAAAATAAATATATTCACTATCTTCTGTCAGTGTGCTTAAAGATGTAGTGAGAAAATCCTATCCAGGAAAGTTGCAAAAATGAAACAAAGCAGAACAGAGTAAAGCAAAACTTAGTAACAAATATAATAAATGTGTGAGACCTATAGGAAGGAAAATATAAAACTTGACTGAGAAAAATACTAATGAATAATGGAAGAGATAATATACTCCTTGATTGGAAGACTTCATATTTTAAAAATGTAAATTATTCTCAATTGAAGGTATATTTAAGCATAATCCAAGAAAAATATTAATGGGATTTTTTTGGGAGGAGAACCTATGGATCACGATTTTAAAATTCATCTGGAAAAATGAAAAGATTACTCAAGATTAGAAAAATGCAAATTAAGACCCAATTGGATATCACTGCACACCTATTAGAATAGCCAAAATAAAAAATAATTATAGCAAATGCTAGGAAGGATGCAGAGAAACTTGATCTCTCCTACACTGCTGGTGGTTATGTAAAATGGTACAGCTACTGTGGCAAATTGTTGGCAGTTTTTAAAATAAAACTAAACATACACTTACCATATGATCCAGCAATTAAACCCTGGGGCATTTATCCCAGAGAAATGAAAACTTATGTTCACACAAAAACCTGAACATGAATGTTCATAGCAGCTTTAGTTGTAACAACTCCAAGTGGGAAATAATCCAAATGTCTTTCAATGGGTGAAAGGTTAAACAAGCTCTGGCATGATAGAATATTACTCAGTAATAAAGAGGAATGAATTGTTGATACACACAAAAACCTGAATGGATCTCAAGGGCTTCATGCTTAATGAAAGAAGCCAGTCTTAAAATGTTATATACTGTATGCTTCCATTTACATAATGTTCTTCAAATGTCAAAACTATAGAGATAGATAAAAGATTGGTGGTTCCCAGTGAGCACGGATGCAAATAATAAATGGGGATGGGGGAGGTCCAGATATAAAGGCGACACCATGAGGGAATTCCTTTGTGGCGACAGAGCAGCTCTGTATCTTGAATGTGGTGGTATTTACGTGAATCTTTCTGGGGGATAAAATTGTGTAGAATTTTGCATGTGTGTGTATGTGCACGCTCACAAAAAAAATGGATGCATGTGAAAATGGTGAAAAGTGACCAATGTTTGTAGTCTTGTTAACAGTGTAGTACAAAGGTCAGTTTTCTGGATTTGACATTGTATTACAATTATGTAAAAGGTCACTTTGGGGTAAGATGGGTGAAGGTTACATGGGACTCTAAGTCCCAAATTTGTAACTGCCTATGAGACTACAATTATTTCAAATAAAATTTTTAAAACAATCAAGACAAAAAGGTAAGAATTATGAAGAATTATTAGATTCATAAAAATTACTACATTTAATAAGAAGAGTAGTGATTCAAAGTGGCGTGGCACATACAAAGCATACCATAAAGCCACATAATGAAAGTATGTTGGCATCATGAGTTAACAGACAGATCCATGATTCAAAACAGATAGGCAGGTATGGTCATGAACTGCACCCAATGGTGAAGGGACTCATGACTCAGCAACTCATGTTAAAAATTTCATTAGTGGGCCGACAGAGTGGCACGTTGGTTAAGAACTGGCTTGGGATGCCAGCGGCCCCGGTTTGGATCCCACATATGAGGTCCAGTGGCACCGCCCTCTAAAAAGAATAAAAGAAAAAAAAATTTCATTAGCTCCTTTGAAACAAAACTGTGTTAAGTCCTCACTGTATACTAGTATAGTATAGTATAGTATAGTATAGTATAGTATAGCATAGCATAGTATAGTATGGTATAGTAAATGCCAGTTGTATTAAGGAGTCAGGGAAGAAAGTAAGTTTACAACAAATTTAAAAAGAAAATGATTACTATATAGGAAAAAAACTTTCTCATCATAAAAATCTATGGGCCATCTTTTCTTATAGCTGAGTAGTATTACACTCTACACATGTACCACCTCTTCTTTATCCAATCATCTATCGAAAGACACTTTGGTTGTTTTCACGTCTTGGCCATTGTGAATAAAGCTGCAGTGAACATAGGGGTACATATATCTTTACAGATAAATATTTTCAGACTTTTTTGGGGTAGATAACCAAGAGAGGGATTGCTGGGTCATATGGTAATTCTATTCTTAATTTTTAAAGGAACTTCCATACTGATTTCGATAGTGGCTGTACCAGTATACATTCCCACCAACAGCGTATGAGGGTTCCCTTTTCTCCACACCCTCTCCAACACTTGTTATTATTTGTCTTGTTGATAATAGCCATTCTATCAGATGTGAGGTGGTATCTCATTGTGGTTTTGATTTGTATTTTTCTAATAGCCAGTGAGCATCTTTTCATATCTCTGTTGACTGTTTGTGTGTCTTCTTGAGAGAAATTTCTGTTTAGGTCCTCTGTCTACTTTTCTTTTTTAATTGGATTGTTTGTTTTTCTGTTGTTGAGTTGTATGAGTTCTTTATATGTTTTGGGTATTAGCTTCTTATCGAAGGTGTTGTTTGCAAATATCTTCTTCCATTCAGTTGGTTGCCTCTATGTTTTGTTGATGGTTTCTTTTGCTGTGCAGAAGCTTTAGTTTGATATATTTCCACTTATTGATTTTTGTTTTTACTTCCTTTACCTTTGTGGTCAAATTAATAAAATCCTCTCTAAATCCAAGATCCATAAGTTTAGCACCTATCCTTTCTTCTATGCAATTTATACTGCCATTGTGACAACATGGATGGATCTTGAGATTATCATGCTGAACAAAATAAGTCAGACAGAAAAAGTTGAGAACCATATAACTTCACTCATATGTGGATATAAAATTGAAAGCAACAAACAAGACAAACAGACAAACAAAAACTTATAAACACAGACAACAGCTCAGATTATCAGAGGGTTAGGGGGGAGGTTTGGTAGTAGAAGTAGGAAAAGGGGATCAAATATATGGCAAT
Organism: Aselliscus stoliczkanus; assembly: GCA_033961575.1. Taxonomy (NCBI): domain Eukaryota; kingdom Metazoa; phylum Chordata; class Mammalia; order Chiroptera; family Hipposideridae; genus Aselliscus; species Aselliscus stoliczkanus. The sequence goes on along the minus strand of CM066728.1, from coordinate 14,626,128 downwards.
AGAAGGAGAACTGACTCTGGGTGGTCAACACACCATGCAATACATAGATGATGTATTATAGAAATATACATTTGAAACCTGTATAATTTCACTAACTGATGTCACCTCAATAAATTTAATGAAAACATCTATGGGTCAAATCATAAATATTTCAAACTTCTGTCATCTGAAACGTCATAAACAAAACAAACAAAGAAATGTTAAGAGGAAAGTTTATTATCATTACTTTATTTAAAAAGATGTTTTAAACCTCTGAGAAACAGAACAACTCAATGGAGAAATGTTAAAAAGATATAAATAGACAATTAACAGATGAAAAGTATTAAAAATTCCCAACCTAATGAATAAGCAAAGGGATGAAAAATTAAAGCAAGGATATAGCCACTTTGGAAACAGTTTGGTGATTTCTTTAAAAACTACATGTGCAACTACCATGTGATCCAGCAGTTTACTCCTGGGCATTTATCCCAGGGACATAGAAACATATGTTCACACAAAAACTTGTGAACAAATGTTTATAGCAGCTTTATTCAAATAGCCAAACTAGAAGGAACCCAGATGTTCTTCAGTGGATGGACAATTACATAGACTGTGGTGCACCCATACCATGGAATACTACTCAGCAATGAAAAGCAATAAATTCTTGATATAAGCAACAACCTGAATGAATCTCTAGAGAATTATGTTGAGTAGAAAAAGCCAAATCCCAAAAGGTTACATACCCTATAATTCCACTTACATAAAACTTGAAATGACCAAATTATAGAAATGTAGAATATATTATTGATTTCCAGGAGTTTAGGACATGGGAGGAGTGGTGAGTGAATGTGTCAATAAAAGGCACATGAGGGATCTTTGTGGTGATGAATATGTTCTCGATCTTGACTGTATCAGTAGCAAAGAAGATATTGCTATATAAGATGTTACCACCGAGTAACATGGGGAAAAGGATATATGTGATTTCAGCATTATTTCTTAGAACTTCATGTGAATCTAGAATTATTTCAAACTGAAACAAAAACTAATTTAAAAAGAAAAAAAAATTAAAGTGACAAAAAGTTAAGTCTTTTGCCTATCAAGTAGATAATGAAATAAATTAGAGATGATAATTCTGGGTGGTGTATGGTGAGATCAGAGTTCCCCAAGCAGCTGATGGGAACATAAATTGATATCAATTATGAAAAGCTTTCTGGCAATACATACGATGATCTTTTAAATTGTTTATATCCTTGACACAGTGATTTAACACTGAGAAATCTGTCTTGAGAAAATAATCAGAGAGGTGGACAAAGATGTATGAACAAGACTGTTCATATTTCTGTATTATTAATAGTATTATTAATAAACTAGTTGAGAAAATTAGAGGGCAACTAAATGTTCAACCATAGAACAGTTGGTTAAATTGAGGCATTTCATGAAATGGATTATCAAACAGTCACTAAAAATCAGGTTTTTAATGACAATAGAGAGACGGGAAGATTTTTACAATGAAAGTGTATGACAAAAACAAGACATAGAATGGAAAATGAGGATACATACAGACCTATACCCACATACACACTTACACCTGCATACAACTTGTATCATACCTGATCATACATGGCATGATCAAAAAATATTGTGAATGTTTACAAAGAATTATTATAGTAAAAGACACATTGCCATTTATCCCTCTCAAAACACTCCCTCTGGCTTTGAACACAGTTATCCTATTCTTGCCACTTTCTGAAGCAGTCTTGGAAGTCCTCTTTCATGAGTGTCTTTAGTTGTGCTGTTGTGGCTGCCTCGATGTCCTGAATCAATTCAAAATGTTTACCTTTCATGGTCGTTTTTACTTTGGAGAAGAGTCAGAAGTTGCACAGTGCCAGATCCAATGAATAAAGTGGATGAGGACACAGCGTAATATTTTTATTTGACGGAAATTGCTGTCCCAGAAGCCAAGTGTTCTGGAGCCTTTTGATCACAAAATATGGTGAGTGCTGCTGCCGAGTGCCAGCTAACAGAAAGGCAGGGATCTTCAGTATGGGAAGCTTCGAACCTTGGTAGCAGTGTGTGACAAGTTTCGGCTTGTTCAGTGCAGTCAGTCAGGTGTGAGCTATGATTGAGGGAAGGTGTGTTTTCAAGTGTGCCACAAAATCATCCTCCATCATGACAATGCTCCTTGTCACACATTACTCCTGGTATAGGGCAATTTCTGTCAAACAAAAATATTATGGTGTGTCCTTATCCATCATATTCCAGGATCTAGCATCATGTGACTTCTGGCTCTTTCCCAAAGTCAAAATGACCATGAAAGGTAAATGTTTTGAATCAATTCAGGACATTGAGGCAGCCACAACAGCGCAACTGAAGACACTCATGAAAGAGAACTCCGGAACTGCTTCAGAAAGTGGCAAGAACAAGAAGTGTGTTCAAAATGAGGGCGCGTATTTTGAGGGGAATTAATAGCAGTGTGTCTTTTACTGTAATACATGTTTTAAAAATTTAAACATTCACCATATTGTTTGGTCATATTTCATACACAGGTACATATACACGTAAAGCTTATAAAGGAAAACACCAGAATATTTAGAGTAGATTATTGCTGTGGGGCAGTTATTTGTAACTTCTTTTCTAAACATTTTAGTATTTTGCTAATATTGTACAGTGAGAATGATCACCTTCACAACAGAAAAAAAGCAAGCCTTCTTTAAATGCATGAGGAGTGACCAAGGAAGAATGGAAGATGGAGGGGTCATATTTAGTATAAAGTTAATTAAAAATAAATTCAAACTGTTTTATTTATCAATTACTGAGTGCCCACTGAACATACAGACCTGCAAGGAAGGCATTTCCCCCATTTTATGTAAGATAAAAACAGTCCAGCGAGATTGGGTGACTTGCTCAGGGTTCCCAGCAGATAGGCGAGAGCAGGAAATGCCAATTCTGCTGCTCTTCCTAATGTGGCACACATCTTCCTAATGTGTTTACTCGTGTATTTGTTCAAGTAGATGTGGTCAGGTTATAGCTGGTTTGACTCACCTCAGAGGACAGGTGTGAAATTATTAGCTCAATTAAAAAGAAAAGATAGCTTGATGAAAACTTTACTATTAGAAATAAACAAAGTGTTTAGAGTCCAGTATCACAGACATGCATGAACTTGGAAGATACTGGCAGCATCAATTTCACTAATGATTTGTAAAGGCAGTATCAATTGAAACCTTTGTTGTACAGCTGATTCAACCTATAAACCAAGCCCTCTGCCCTCGCTCCTGACTCTTTGTCTCTACACCCCCAGATCATCCGATTCCAACAAGGATCTGAGACCCTCAGATGTCTGGAGAGCACATAATGGGCTCGCAGACCAGCCTCTGTCTGCGTTTTCCCCGATGATGAGTGATATTCACAAGCAGCCACTCCAGATCAAAGTAAAGTTTAATTCAGAATTCTTTTCCATGATTTATGTTTGTCAAAATCATGATAATATCATTAACTGTTTAAATAGTTTGTAGTGAATGAAAATCAACTAAGTTCCTGCCCTAAAAAGATAGATGACAAGTCTATTTTGTGGTTTCTTTCATTCTCTCTCTGTCATCCCATAATATCTTGAGGCACATAAATATACATGAACAGCAACTAGAATATTTGAAACTAAACATATTCCAAGATTTTATAGAATTGTTCTTTGCTTTTGACAGTACCTGGCATAATGGAGTTGCTCAAGCAAAATGTTGAAACCCCTGGGGACAGCAACTGTGTATGCCTGGTCAATATTGTGTTCCTGGGATCTAGTGCAGCATCTGACACATATTATTTGAGTGCCAAATGTATCTCTAATCACTTCTGCAGCAGGCTGTGCCAAACTGTCACATATGAAACCTGCTTGAGAGGCAGTATGGCATGGTGGGAAGGAGACAGATTCGGAGGTCATATGCACTGGATTCAAAGCCCAGTTTCACACTTACTGACTTGGACGAGTTACTTAACCCATTTGAACTTCAGTTGTCTCATTAAAGTTAAAGAAATGGGAAATAAGAACATGCCATCATAGGGTGTTGTGAAGACTAAAAAGACTCATCTACATAAACCATCAAAGAAGGGATGCTGGCCCGGGGTAGGACAAACTCTACACACAGAGCAGTCCATTGATTGACTGCACAGCAGTCTGTGCTACTAGGGTTCTCCTTCTGGGTCAGCACAAACTGACTCTCTACACAAAAAAACCCCTCATGGGCCCTAGTTCTCCCTCTGGAGCTACGCTGAGTAAGTCTTGACTGCTCTTTCATGAAAACTCTCCTCGAATGTCTGAACAAACCTATTATGACCCAGTGCTATGGGTTGAATTATGTCTCCCAGTATGTCAGAATGGGACCTTATTTAAAAATAGGATTGCTGAAGCTGTAATTAGTTAAGATGAGGTCATACTAGAGTCTGGTGGGCCCCTAATCCAGTGATGAGTAACCCTACAGAAGAGGGAAGAGGATGTGGTGAGAAAGACACAGCGAGAACACCGTGTAAAGATGGAGGCACAGCCTGGAGTGATGCAGCCTCAGACCGTGGGACACCTGCGGAAGGAGTCCCTTCTAGAACCTTCAGAGGAAGTGGACCCTGCTAACACTTTGATTTCAAACTTCTGGCCTCTGTAACTCTGAGAGAATAAATTCTTGTTGTTTTAAGCCACCCATTTGTAGTGTTTATGGCAGCCCCAGGAAACTAATAAACCAGTCTGCTCATCTCTTCCTCAGACTACTCACCCACCCCCAGACTTAACTTAATTTACAAATTAAAGAACATACAGGATCTGAAAATTTTTTTAATTTTTAAAATGTTTTACCATTGACATACAATATTATATTCATTTCAGAGGTACAAAACAACATAGTGATTAGACATTTATATACCTCACAAAGTGATCCCCCCAATAAGTCTATCACCCATCTAACACTGTACATACTCATAGTTATTACAATCTTGTTGACTATATTCTCCCTGCTATTGAAATGTTTTTCATTTGACTCAATTTCCAGGCCTCCACCTCACCCCAATCCTTGTGTTTTGGGTACTCTGAAACTTATCAGTGTTGCCCCGGCAGGCTGTTTCCCTGCCAAGCCCTGGGGAAGCCGCAGAATGGGACTCACAGGCCCCTGAGCCATGCGGCCACCCAGGCTGTGCCATGGGCCTGGCCAGCCCAGCAGCATCACAGGAAGTCCTTCCGAGGTATACTGGAACTTCCCAGGGCAAAGCTCTGTGCCTGTGGATTTGGAGCAAGCCACAAGGGAGGAGTATGGCCTCAAGCGCGTGTGATAGTCCAGCTTTGCCAGGACCAGTGTTGCTGTGTGTGGCCTCATCCTTTGTTTCCTTCTGCAGTGGGCCCACCTGAAGGAGGGAAGGCAGCAGCTCCATGGCCCCCACAAGCACTGTGGAGTCAGGACTATGAGAACTGCTCTAACACCTGGCCCATTACAGGGCTTAGAAGTCAGATCGAGCTCAGTCAGAAGGCTGCTCTGTGGTCTGATAGTGTTAGAAACAGGAAATCAATAAATAAGTTTCTATGGGCGACTGTGGCAGGGAGCAAAGTGGCTGAGAGCATGATCTGCAAAGAGGCGGCGATGGAAGAGCCGGCTGTTTGGTTCTGAGGTGGCCTGATCCTCTGCATGTGATTCCCTGAACCTTCCAGCTCCTGTGCCAGAGGGAGGCTCATCCAGGGAGGACTTGGGGGAGGGGTCACAGCCTGCTGGGGGTCTGACCCAAGACGCCAGTCTTGGAATCGCCTGGGAGTTTGAAAGAAACTCCCTTGTTTCAGAGGAGCTGGGCTAGGTCCCGTTCACCCCACAGCGAGCCAGAAAGTCCCTCTCTGCGTGTGAGTCTCCAAGAAAGAAGGGGCTTCGAGGGCTGGCCTATGATGAGTATATATCACTGCGTCATAATCTATGGGGGCAGGGTCCTCACATCTTTATAATTAGTAAACTCCCTAGGCGATATTTCTGCGGCCAGCCCAGCAAAAGTCTGCAGTTATTTTTTTTCAAATGTGCCAAATATGGTGTTTTCCTAAATGCGGTCTGATTCAAGAATAGAGAGGGGTGTGCACGCATTGAATGGTGTTCTTCAGAGATGGCTCTCCTGTAGCAGGTTGGGTCTGTGCAGAACTGAGTGACAAAGAGTGTCAGGGAGGGAGAAAAAGGGGATCCTAGAACACCCCACAGGAGCAGAGATGGGGAGATATGAATGCAAAGCACCTGAGCCAGCGTGAGAGGGGACTTCTGGCTGCAGAGAAATTGAATGTCTAGCGTCTCGTCAGCTCTGCTGCTGGCACATTGGGCCATACTGAGCACATCCCTGAGTCACCGGTGGTTGGCACACCCACAGGCAGCCCATTCTGGATTGTTCTATATTCATAGCTAAAGTCTCCCTGGCAAGCCAGAATGGCGTCCTTATAGGTGGTCTCTGTTTCAAACTTTATCAGTCTATGCTTCATTCACCCTCTTTAACTCTTTTATTTGTTTATTTTTTATTCACAAACCCACTCCCACCAAATCTCCTGTGTGGTTAGTAGGTTTGTAAGGCAGCGTCTCATCCTATATGTCACAAGCTCTTAACAGCTTCCTGGCTCTATGCAGCAAGAGCAGAGTGAAGTCTCTCCTGGTCTCACGTGGAAGGATTTTACCTCTTTTCCTGAAGTCCCAAGGCTGGGTCACATCTCTGCCCTTTTGGAGGGTCCCAACTTTTACCCAAAGTGGACTTACTAAAATATTTCTTCCATTTTAAAAATTGGATTCTTGCTAAGTGACATTATGGTAACTAAAAGTTTCTCCATATTTTTACAGGTGAAAAGATGATTTGCAATATATGTGTTAAAGATACAACTTCCAGACTGGCATGATTGACACTAGCAGGGGACTGGCAGAGGCATGTTACATTCTAGGAAGATGGTCAGGGGTCCAGATGGGAAGAGAGTTGGGAACAATACCTGCTGGGGATAGTTGTTTTACATTTTATTTTATTTGTATTTTATTATTATTATTATTATTATTTTGCAATATTCTGTTTAAAAAAGAACCACACGAAGCCCAAGCCCAACCTGGCCGGAGACCTGAAGATGGAGAGTGGGACCAGAGTCCTATGGCTGTTAGGAAGAGATGTCTGATATCCAAGATTAAGGGATTTGCTGTCCTGCCATATTAGTTTCCTGTGGCTGCTGTAACACATTGCCACAAAGTTAGTGAATTAAAGCAACATGAATATATTATCTTACATTTTAGGAGGTGAGAAGTCCAGAACGGGTCTCACTGGGTTAAAATCATGATGTAGGTAGGGCTTTGATCCTTGTGGGGGCTCTAGGGGAGAATCTGTTTTCTTGCTTTTTCCAGCTTTTAGAGGATGTTCACATTCCATAGCTTATGACCCCTTCCTCCATCTTCCAAGCCGGCAATAGCCAACTGAGTCTCACATCTTATCAATCCAACAGCAACTCTTCTGCCTTCCTCTTCCACATCTAAGAGTCCTTGTGATTGGATAGGGCCCCCTTGGATAATCCAGGATAATATTCTCATTTCTAGGTCAGCTGATTAGCAAACTCAATTCTGTCTGCACCCTTAATTCCCCATTGCCACATAATGTAACATACTTACAACTTTCAGGGATTAGAATGTGGACATGGTGGGGGGTTTGCTGTCCCCCCATACCCTGTAAAGTAAGCTTCCTACCATTTCTCCAGACCTGCCCTGTCCAATATGGTGGCTACTGAATCCTAGAAATGGGATAGTCCAAATTAGATGTTCCGTCAACGCAAAATACACACTGGATTTTGAAGACTTAAGATGAAATGTGAAATGTTAATATATCAATAATTTTTAAATATTTGGCTACATATTCAAATGATATTTTAGATATATTGGTTTAAATAAAATATATTATTAAAACTAAATTATCCTTTTAAAAAAGGTTTTGTTAATGTGCCTGCTAGAACACTTAAAATCATATATGTTGTGGCTCACCTTTTATTTCTATGGGACAGCAATGCTTCAGGCCATCAGTGAAAGCTGGGCATCTGAGCGTTGAGAGGATGGGATTTCAGAGAGTAAAGAGTTCCTCAGGTCATAGCAGGGGGTTCTGTGAGGAACAGAGACACTTTGTGCAGATATGCGAGGCTGAGCAGTGGAGGAACACAACACACACACACACACACACACACACACACACACACACACACATTCTTTTTTAAAATTCAAAAATATTGTTATAGAACTTCCTTACCTTCACATAACTCTCTTGTGGCCACATGCTGGATACATATTAGAACATGTAGATCTACCTATTTCTTTTAAACAGTATTTATTTGTATTGATATGATATTCATTTATTAAAAAATATTTATTAGGCTTCTAAAAACAACAACAACAACAAAACAGCTCAGGAGCCAAACTGAGTAGAGCTGTGGCTTTCCAGCCTGATTTGCTGTGTGTGTGTGTGTGTGTGTGTGTGTGTGTGTGTGTGTTATTTTCAGTTTTACTCTAGTCTTTCCGGGGACTCCCAGGCCAACATCAGGGAAGCTAGAACCTTCCCTGTTTGCTTCTCAGGCTCCTATATAGGCTTGACTTCTTTAAGACCCAAACAATCCATCCTGCAAGCAGCCCCTACTGAGAACATCAGGTCACTCCTTTACCATGTCACCTGTGGCAACAAATACTTTTTAACAAATTGTCTCAACGGGATCATTCTAGAGGTAATCTACCTCCCCTTAACCATGGCCCAGCCCAGCATGGGCTATTTCAGCCTGTCTCAGTCTAGTGTTCACTCCCGTTCAACCTACTCATGCTTTTCTCAACAAATACTGTGCTCCTGAAGCCTTGGGCCAGGCCTATTGGGTTTTCCTTGAAGCGTATCACCCAGCCCTTGTCCAGGAATCTGCTTCTAGTTATCAGGGTCAGTCCCCACCTGCTTCCGCTATATGAACACTGCAGTGAAGGGCTCTCTGCTAGACTCCAGGACACACTTCACTGGATGCTGGGGAACCTTGGGTGGTCGTGTAGCTAACTTGAACTTAGGCCTACCAAGACTTTGGCAAATTCTTAGCCTTGAAAGACAAGACCCTTACCCATGGTGGGAGTGGCAGGTCCAAGACTTTACAGTCGACCTTCCTTATCACAAGTCAGTGTGCCATAAGGGCTGTATCAGTTTGCATGTCCCCCCTCCCAAGCCCTGTCCTAAAAACCTGGCTGGCTTTAGATCAACTGGCTAATTACTTGTGCTGTAATGATCAACCTGCCTAATTTATCACTTCTTTGAACATTTAATTAGCCAACAGTGCAAGACAATTAGGTTCTGAATTAGGACAAATTAAACTGCTATCTTAGCAGCTCTAAGGACATGGAAACTATAACCAATTACATCTACAAAAAGATTTGACAAAATTGTCAAAAAGTGATATCCTAACATGGGCTAACAGCTGGATGTGCCAAATATTCTGGAGAATCCAGTGGAGCCAGGTGTTTTAGCTCAGAAAACAGAGAGAGGAGACACACACCTTGACACAACAAAATGTGGGCCTGGAGCAGGGCTTCTGGTCTTTTTCCCAGTGAGAAGATGCATAGGGTCCCTGATAAACGGTCATATGATTAATCTTAAAAGATCCACTAGAACTAGAAGTTTGCATTAGTAGCATGCTCAGTGGTCATACTTAGGATCATTTTTTGCTGGTTCAAAAATTATGTTGGTACCCCAACATAGGTATATACAGGACACGTCTATGCCAGCAAGAAAGCCACGTATCATCTAACTATTTAAACCTAGTTACTCTTGACTATTCACACCACAATGTTGTCCTAGGGCGTCATAGTCTTTGGATAAAGCAAAATAGCAGAAGACTCCAAATCATGTGAATTTGGCTTTTTATGGGTTGTAATTTATTTATTTTTTAATTATTAATTTGAGTTTTTACCTTTTTTTTTTTTTTCAAGTGATTTTCCATGGCTGTTCAAAAGTTGTTTGTACTCCCTAGGCAGACATTTTGCTGAGCAGCCGGTGGGGAAGGCTTGGGACAGCAGCCCCACTAGTCTGAGGTTAAAGTTTGCTTTTGTGATTGACTGATGCACATGGGGACTGCCCCAGCAAACATGTTCTCAGGTGAGAACCAAAGGGAACAGGGAAAAAGGCAGGAGGGCAGGAGCCTTATTCCACCTTTCTTGGGGTTTTCCAACATACTGCGCCATAATCCAGGCTTTTAGCCTCCATGAGTCTGTTCTTTTCCTTGTTTGTGATTTAACACCTTTTGTGAAGCCTTGTGCACATGGTTCTGGATTGACTGGAAACTTGCATTGTGAGCTGTTAACGAGGAGTTCACTTGTATGAAGCTAGATTTTGTCTTCCAGGAGTTTCCCATAGCCCCAATTTTCAAGCATGGTGCCCTCAGTGGTCACATGCAAAAGACTGATGAGGAAAAGGAGAATTCTAACATAAAAAGAATTGCCAAGTTCCCATGGGTTGGCTGGCCCTCTTTCCCCTTCACCTTTCTTACCGTACAAGACCCATTTCTAGGACCCAGTCATGGCTGTGACTACTACAGACCCCAGAGGCAAGTAGGCACGTTGCAGTCAGTGGAATGAAGAAAATATAATGCACGAATATGCGCAGCATTGAAGGCAGCTTTCCAGTAACTGTGAGCCAAGCGAGGGCTCAGTGAAGGCATTGTCATGCTTCCAAATGCCAGAGAAGAGGAGCATGGATGAGACAACTGAAGAAAACGTTTTCAGCATGATCAAAGGGCAGTTTGATCACTTCAGGAAGAGAAGTGGTTGGCATGCTGTGAATGTTTGGAGGGAAGCTACAAACACAGGAAGCCACCTAGCTAGGAAAAATTTCCTTACAAGTGAGAAACTGATTCCGCAGGAGGCAGCTTAAGCGGGGGAGAGTCAGGGCTGAGGGGCCCACTTGACTGCCTCCAAAAGACAGCTCTCCATACATTTCCAACTTTTAAGATGTGTTTGTATGACATCGTTTATATCAAGGAAATAAGCAAGACTTCAAGAACAGACTTTCACATCCCCATTTCTAGAGTAAAGGTGATATTCTCTGTTCTGCCTCTCTCACCATATATGTTGGAAGGCAAATCCCATCCCGGGCTTTAAGTCAGCTGCAGCAGAAGACTTTCCTAAATCCTTATTGTAAAAGAGGATCACGGTCACTTGAAATGGCTGGGAATTCAGGAGCAAGGAGCAGCTATAGATTCAGGAAAATATGCAAAAAATACTGGTTCATATGAAAGCTCTGAACTAAATGCAATATATACCCTCCACATCATCTTTGAGAATGTTTGCCAGGATGCATTTCATTGACACGTTTAGAGGAAATTAGTCTACATTGTTTCTGCAAATTGCATCATATCACTGTTTCATTAAAATGCTCCAATTAAGGGGAGGGAAGAAGTTCCTGTAGGATCACTATCTGTCCATATTAGTCTGAGGCTTTCAAATTAGAGCCCACATCACAGGTCTCTGTTACCATGAGAACCATAGCATTTCTCCAGCTGTTAAAATTATTAACTCAAAGAACATGCATCTTCTTAAACTCTGCCTGTTATTTATCTACTGTTCCATGGGCTTGACTGTGCCTAGAGTGAACTCCATTAATCACCAGTTGAAAAAAGTGCAGGGACTGCCAGAGAGCGCAGCTGTGCTTTCTTCCTGTCGGGAGTGGCAAGCAGTGGCAATTCATTTCCCCACGCTGCTCCATTTCTTATGGAGGGTAGAGAAAAGGAAGGACTGAGAGGCCCTGGAGTGAAGACATTCTGGAAGGGCCCTAGATGATGCTCAGAGATGAGTGAGACTGGCTGTCAATGGCTTCCAAACCCTTTCTGTCACTGCAGGCACAAGGCACACTGATTGATGACAGAGGCCCCAGTCTGTTTGCTGGGTGACCCTGCCCTGGGCCAATTCCCCATCTAAATGTGAAAACTAGTAACAGTGACCTAGGATGTGTACATCACCTTATACCATACAGAATGCTTTCAGACTTTAGCTCTTTTAATTGCCCATGAAGCATGCATTACTATCACTATTTTACAGAAAAAGAAACTGAGGCTTAGAGAAATTCTGTAACTTGCTCAAGAAACCAAACCAGCAGGTAGAAAAACTGGGCCTCAAAGTAAGATATTGGTTTTTAAATCCCATGTTCTCCATACAAAAACTGGTACATGGTTGTTTATAGCAGCTTTATTCATAATTGCTCAAATTTGGAAGCAACCAGGATGTCCTTCAGAAGATGAATGGATAAGCAAAGTGTGGCATATCCAAGACAGTGGAATAAAATTCAGCATTAACATGAAATGAGCTATTAAGCCATGAAAAGACATGGAGAAACCTTAAATGCATATTATTAAGTGAAAGAAACCAATCTGGAAAGGCTATATACTATATGATTCCAACTATAGAACATTCTGGAAAAGGCAAAACAATGGAGGCAGTAAAAGGATCAGTGGTCACTAGGCATTAGCAGGGAGGGAGGGATAAATAGATAGCACACAGAGGATTTTTAGGGCAGTGACTATACTCTGTATGATACCATAAGGTTGAATGTATGTCATTACACATTTGTCCAGTTCCATGGAATGTACAACACCAAGTGTGAACTGTAATATAAACTGTAGACTCTGGGTGATAATGGTGTGTCAATGTAGGTTCATCGACTGTAACAAATGTCCCTTCTGGTGAGAGATGTTGATGATGTGGGAGGCTGTGCCTGTGTGGGGGCAGGGGGTAAATGGGAAATCTTTGTACCTTCCTCTCAATTTTGCTGTGAACCTAAAACTGCTCTGAAAAAAAAATAAAGTCTTTCAAAAATCCCATGCTTTCTCCTTGTTGTATCACCCTGCAGAAGAAGCAAGGCTATTGGCATTTAAGGAGATGGATGAAGACAGACAGTGATCAGACACTGTGGTGGGAAAAGCACATCAGGAGAAAGGAAGTGTCAGAAGTCAGAGGAGGCTGCAGAGGCACAGAGCCTCCTCATCAGAGGCCCTGGATGGGCTGCCACCCCTGCTCACCCTAGCTGTGGTCATTTGCTTCTCAAGTGTCGCAGTGCCTAGTCGTGTGTTCTGCCTGGAGCCAGTTCAATCTTTTAGGTAACTTGTATAGTAGAGGCTAACATGCATTTGGAGAAGCACACACGTCATGCAAGTGCAGTGTGATGTGGTCTCACAAGCAAATGCACCGTCTCCCAGGTCAGAACAGAGCCCTACCACAACCTAGAGGCCCCATCTTACCTTTGTTCAGTCATTCCTTCTATTCTGATTCGTAATACCATATGTTAGTTTCACCTGTTTTTGAGCTTTAGCGAAATGGAGCATGTCCTTCTTTCAGCCTTCTTTTTTCAGCATCATGCTCGTCTGCGCCATCTGTCTTGCATGGAGCTGCCTGTTCTCTTCATTACCTAATATTCCCACGGAGGAGTAAACCACATGCAATGTTTTCTTCAACTGTTGTTCATTTGAGTAGTTTCCAGTTTGAGACTATGGGTCGTGCTGGTGCGAGCACTCTTCTTTTTTTGGAATATGTGTATATTTCCTTGGGGATATAGCTAGGAGTGGAATTGCTGGCTCATGGAAATGCCTATATTTAGCTTTAATAGTTTAATAGTAAAGTCCTTTTGGGCTTTGCTTTATGTCTGTGTAAATTAGTACACATTTGTAAGTATTGTAAATTAGTCTGTGTTTTGTGTGTCACAGGATATTAAAATGGGACTGCTCATGCCCCAGTTTCCCCTGAAGCCCCAAAAGACTGAGAACAAAACCATGGGCAGCCAGCATGTTGGTTCTAGACCATTCGAGAATAGTTTATTATTTCGAAGGTGGCTGGCACCAGGTCCCATGCCTCTCAGTCCAGTGCCCACATGGGGTCTCATGGGACGGAAGTGGGGGAGTCCAGGAGACAGGGTTGCGTGATCCCAGCCCCTGGTTCCATGGGAAAAAGGTAAGGAGTTTATGGCTAGGGCCTTCAGGGACACCACCACTCAGGAGGCTCTTTATGGGTCTCCTAGGGTGCAGTTTCCCAGGTGATTGAGATTGAAGGGAAGTTGCCACACAGGAAGCTGACATACCTGCTCTCGTATGGTTACAGGGCAAAAGTGCAGGCTTTTCCAGAACAGTGGGAGGCCCTGGGAAGCAGACCCTTCTAAGAGAGGGGTAATTTCAGCATAAAGTAGCTGGGGGTGGGGCATTGACATCCTCCTGAAGGGAGCCCTGCCTTGCTAAGGGAGTAGCAGGTAGATTGCCAGGGGGAGCTCCAAGGGGCCCACAAATGACACTTGGGCAAGAGGCAACAGTAATATCTGCTATGGGCATTGGAGACTGTCTCTCTTTTGGTGTTTGATTTCTTTTCTCAAGCAGAAGGAGCTGAAGACAGCCTGTGGACGGCAGAGGGAGGACAGTCATTGGATGGCAGAGGGAGAACAACCTGTGGGGGCAGAGCATGGACAGCCTGTGGGGGGCAGAGGGCGGACAGCCTGTGGGGGGCAGAGGGAGGACAGCCTGTGGACAACAGTGGGAGGACAGCAGCACATAGCATGGAGACAAGAGAATTCATCCTGCCCCAGCCCTTACCACCTTCTGATCCTGAAGCAAGTACAGCTGGGGCGAAGAAGAGCTCAACTTGATATGGAGTTTGCAGTTTTGACGTGAAGTCCTTCTGACCTCTTAACTGTTGAAAGGAGATTACTCTTAGGGCTAACAGCAGCCCTAGGATTTTTGTCCTGAGTACTGTGGGAAATCCTAGCTCTGTAAGATCTGGGCAGGTGGGATTGCGCTTGGGCTGGGGCTGGGTGTGTTGAGGTAGATGTGTCATGATGCATGGCGATGTTGGAGGCCTTGGGATCAGAGAATAGTTATGGAGTTGCCAGGGGGTACAGATAGGCCTCCCCCTTGGGGTCAGATGTAAAGTCTGGCTCATCCCGAGGTTCTCATTCTCCATTTGGGAGGGAAGCATCTTCCACACCATCCAGAGCATGCATGCTCTCACTGTGAGCTTCTTAGTGCCCTGGGGACCCTCAGATCGAAGGTTCTGGGGCTATAGGAGGGAAAGTACAAGGGCTTCAGGAAGTTCAGGTGCAAGCTCCCAGGCGCTAACTCCCTGGCAGTCAGGCACACTCAGGAAGCCCATCGTCGCTGAAGGTCCCACCCAAAAGGGGTTTTCAGTTTTGAACCCTGAACTTGAGAAAGATCAGTAAGAGCAGTAATTCCCAACTTGTGGGCCACAGACCACTGTGGTGGGGGTGAGTGGCAGGTTGTGCTCAGAGTTAGAACAAGAAGCCCAAATATTTCTATCCATCTTGAGATGAAGCGTTGCCAGTAAACCAGCTGTAAAAGATGGTTTTGTGAATGGTATTCAACAAATGTCTAATAAGGCACATGTTCTTCAAATGCATTACTGGCTTTTCATAACAACACTCTGCCATTATGCAATTCTCAATTGCAAATACTATCATATGAAGGTTTGATGCTTTCCTACATTTTGTTCCCTGAAAGAGACGTCCTTAAACCAGATGAGAGGAAAGAGATACACAGGATCACGATACCATTGCATTAACACGAAAATGCCATTTAGCTAGTGTGCAGGCTGCCAGATAAAACTGTGAGGTGCTAGTGGGATGAATTGAAAATTGTCATTCCGTCAAAGTTAGTAACAACATTATCTGCAGATACTAGAAAAATCAGCTCAGAAAAAACCCTGGTTGGTAGTGACCCTCTCAGATAGATTGAAATCTTTCCAGGCTCTTCCTCAGGGCTCATCAATCAGGGGCAGTTGTCATGGTGAACACTTGAATAGATGGTTTCCATTTAATTATCTTCAGCCCTCTAGATATTGAAAGCTCTTGGGGACAGCAGGCTTAGCCGGCCCTGTCTCCCCAGCTAAAATAAGCGTTGTTCCTTCCTCACCCTACCTTCACCTGGAGACATTCATTCATTCATTCATTCATTCACTCATTTGTTCAATAAAGAAATACCAAACCTACTATGTGTCAAGCAAGTGTTCCCGCCCAGGGTGAAAATGTCAGGTGTCATCTGTAACTTCACATACTTCAAGCTAGACCCGCACACAACCATGAAGGTTGTGAGTTTGTGCTTGGTGTGGTCAGAGGAGGGCCCTGTAGCCCGGGAAGATACCATTGGGCATTAATCTAATGGCCAGGAGCTGGGAGTTGGGTCCCAACTAGAAAATAACTCAGATAAGGATCTTGACTGAGGGAGGAGGTCCAGGTCCAATTCCTTCCAGAGCACTACAGGTAAAAGGAGAGAGCAGCAGCAGAGAGACAACAAGCAAATGTGGAAGGAGTCCATTCATCAATGAGAGGAAGCCAGTGATAAAGAATTAGCAGGTGAAAACAAGGAATCAGAAGAGCTGTCAAGGAAGTATGCAGGGTCCTAGGGCATTTCCTTGGACAGTATTGTGATTTCTGTATCTGCCATTTATTTGATGTCAACTGTATGATATGTCAGAATAAAAGCTTATCTTAAAGAAGCAGAGCTAGGGCAGAAACTACCCAGACTGTGACATGGCTATCCATCCATCCATCCATCCATCCATCCATCCATCCATCCATCCATCCATCCAACCATTTGTTCATTTGGCAAATGAACAAATTTTCTGAGTGTCTACTGTGCCTGTCTTTTGGGGGTGATACACATGAAAGAAATAATTACACAAGTGCTTATTTAATCATCAGGGTGAACCATGTAATAAAATCTATGACCAGTGTCATGGAAGACTTCCCTGGGGCAGTGACACTCAGCTGAGACCTAGAGATTGAGGAGGAGCTAATAAGAAGAGGCAAGATGTGGGGTAAATTTTCCAGACAGAGGGGAAAGCATGAATGAGGACTTCACAGAGAGACTCACAGTGAAAAAAGGTGGATGCTGGCCACATCACAGAGGGCCACTGGGACTTGATCCTATAAGCCACAGGACTTGAAGGAGTGAACAGGTATAGATGCAGCTGCATTTTTAAATGATTATTCTGCTGCTGAGGGAAGGAGGCAGTGGAGGAGGGCAAGAGTGGAGGGAAGGCAAGCTGTTAGAAAATGCACAGGGCAGTCCAGACCAGAGCTGCTGGAAGCTTGGTCAGATGGTGCCAATGGAGGCGGGCAGCAGTGGTCATCTTCACTCCGGTATCAGGACTTGCAGCTCTTCCTCCACCGCTGGCACATGACAGTATGTACTTATACTGCACATACTAATGGCAGAGGAAGCTGGCTCCAAACCACAGTAGATCCACTTACACATTTTCATATGCACACATAAGCCTAAAGGGTTCCATTAAGGATCCAGGGTTTGCTCTTGAACGGAGAGATTGCCTGAATAGGTGATTTATTTCGCAATCACCTAAAATTCAGGATCAGGCTAAGGAGGCTCATGACCCCTGTAGCTTCTGGAAGGTAGTATAACTGATCCTGGGAAAGAAGTATCACTAAAAGAAGCAGCCCACCAGTAGGGGATGGGAAGTGTCTACTGATTTGATCAAGGCCCATTTTCTAGGTTGATAAGAAAGAAGAAACAAAACAAAACAAGCCCTTTAGCATTCCTTCCTCTGGGGTGGTGAGGGAGCTGGGAGCTCTTGCCTGTCTTCAGAGGGAACCTGTTTGGGCTATGAGAATAGACAAAAATGGAAGAAAGGAGAAGGGAGAGATAAATTTGTTGTTGTTGTTGTTGTTTATCTTCAAGTTTTTTTTCTCTCCAAATTGTCAAAAGAAGGGACCTTGAAAAACATCTAGTCATTCTCCCTAATTTTACATTTAATGTGTCATTTCCCAAGTGAACGGCATCTAGGACAAGGTGACAACCCTTTGATTAGAGTGTCTCTGGCTGCACATTCTCCTGCTCCCCCTCCCAGGCTTGTCGCAGGGCTTCCAGGGCTGTTCCTCCTGTATCTTGAGAAGAAGACTGTTGGCTCCTTGTGTGGTTTGCATTTTCCTTCTGGCTTGATCTTGCTTGAAGCTTGCATGCTGCCAAAGCAGTTTTGATCTTGCCAGTGCCATATGAAAGCTGCTCATACCTGTCACCCATGGCCGTGTCAATGACACTGTGTTTTGCCCTAGGTAGCTACCAGCACATCGCCCCCAAGACCACCCCCTTGATGTGCTGCTGTCACCTCTGCTGTATCCACTAACATCGATACTACATCTCTGTTGCTTGTTTGGTCTTATAATCTCTTCATTCTTGTACTCAGTCACAGAAACTGAGGCACAAGCTGGGGACAAACACATCACTATCCTTGGAAATATTTCATCCATAAACAATGACAGTTTTTGAGCCAAACTTAGGCACCTCTGATCTCTTCGTGTTTCCCTCTGTATCAGTTCAAAACTCCAGTTTTTGAATCAGTTCAGAGAAACTGAAGTCCAAAAGGAGTTAGACAAGAACAAGATTTATAGGGAAAAATGCCTCTGAAGGATAAAGAAAAGAATGAGCAGGGTTGGCGGGGAGAGCCTACAGACCCATCACTGCTATAAGGAGAGAGGAAAGGGAACGAAACCAGGTAGAAAGAGTGACAGCTCTGAGAGTCTTGTCTAAGTCAATGGGGAGTCCCTGAATTAGTTATCTAACACTGTGTTACAAATTATCCCAAGACTTAATGCTTTGAAACAACAACCTTTCCTGATCTCATAGTTTCTGTGGGTCAGGAATTCTGGAGCAGCTTAGCTGGGTGATTCGAGCTTACAGCTTCTCATGAGGTTGCAGTCAAGATGTTGAATATGGTCATTTGAAGACATGATTTGGGTGAGAGGCTGTACTTTCAAGGTGGCTCACTCACTTAGTGGCAGGGGTTCCTCCATTTCCTCACCATGTAGGTATCTTGAAGAAATGACCCAAGAGAACATAAGACAGAAGCTATGATGTGTTTTATAGTCTAGTTTCAGAAGTCACACCCTAACAGTTCTGTGGAGCCCTACTTGTCAGCCATTGTCAGAGGGGTCCACAGAGGGTGCCTATGTCCTGTGTCCACTGGGTGAGGGGGTCATTGGGCTACGGGGTCCACAGAGGGTGTCAATGTCCTGTGTTCACTGGGTGTGGGGGGGTCATTGGACTACCTTGGTGACTGGCTACCACACTACCCATACAAGGATTGTCTGTTAGAGGGCCCAGAGTAGGCAGACACAGCCTGGCTCTAGCACCCTTGCTGTGCTCAACCATTGGATGGGAGCAGCTGGGAGAAAACATGTCTTCCATGTGAATGCTGTGGAGAGTCCATGAGGATCTCAGGGAAGATCAGAAAGGTGCAGCAGCTGAGGGCTGACCGCCAGCTGTACTCCTCATGGTAGGTTCTTTTGAAGGAATATCTGAGCTATGCATCCGCATGGCTGCCACATTGTCGATTCCTTTATGGAGAGAGACCCCGAGAATTTCTGTTTTACCAGCTCCTCATTGCTCCAGGCTTCCCTCCTAGGATAAGCACATCTTCAGGTCAAGCTGGGCATGCTGCCACATAAAGATGAGGAAATGGAAGCACATAGAGAGAGGTGATATACTCAAGGTCTCCCACAAAATAATAGGAGCAAAGCTACAATGAAGGTTTTTCAACTCCAAGCCCAGTGCTCCTTGTATTGTGCCATGAAATCTCCCTAAATTCAGCCATCTGTGAGGGACAGGCTTGTAAGGACACTGCAGGCTGCTAAATACACCACTATCTATGATGCACATTCCTATTTTTACTGTGGTGGCTGCTACAGCAAGAGATTTGACTTCCTAATTATGTTTTGCTTGGGCTAGTGTAGAAATTAATTTTCATTCTCTGAACAGCCATCAGCTACTGGTAAGAGGAGATAACTGGGAAGAGTGAGTGGTAAGTTTATCTGGTACCAGGCATCATCTACAAGCTGGGCCAGAAGCTGTCTTCGGTTACACACACGGCCTGTGCTGTACTGTGTACAAGATGTCTTCCCTCGCAGTCCTGTGAGGTAGATTTTAATATTCCCATGCTAAAGTTGAGACAATGGAGGTCACAGAGGTTCAGCAACTTGCTCGGAATTACACATGAAATAAGTAGAAAAACATAACTTAAGCCATGTCTGTCCAAATCCAAGTTTAGTTCTCTTTTTTCCTATATGGGACTATTTCCAGTTTTGATGGTCTCTTAGACTCCTAGTGGCAATTAGAAGATGGGAACAAGAGCAGGAAGAAAGGAAAATCACTCAACTGTTCAGAGAGGTCTCCCTGACAGTAGTGTTTGTTGAGTTTACTGCTGTTCAGAGCCTAGTTCTTAGCTTTAGTTTCACTGTCCAATTGTTTCACGCCACAGGAAGTATATGAGTCTCAGGGGAACTGATTCATATTGATTAAACTTACAAGAGACTGACATATAAGTCTGCATGACAATCTATTCCCTTCCAAGGGAATGATCGAAATTTCCATGTCCATCCTCAAGGGCATCCTCTTCCCAGAGGCTCGCTGTGTGATGAAAATGTTTGTGTCTCTCTTTCTTAAACACAGCTGAGTAAGTCTTATCACATCTTGTTGTGTAAGCCCTGACAGTTGGCTTTTTTGATTATAATGCAAGTGCCTGACATTAAGCCTTTGATTGCCAAAGCACCCACTTCGAAGACATCCATCTTACACAAATACATTGTCAGCCACAGGACTAAGTAAAGAGCCAGGCTGCCCTGCCCCAAAGTTTCCTTTGTTTTAGAGATTTCTGGTTGATTCAGAGAAATGACCATTTGGCTGATTGCTTTTCTCTTCCTGTGACTTTCATTCTCCTTCTTATGTTTTAACTTCACCAATAAAGAGTGAACCCATGAAACCCTAACCTTCAACCCCAGTAAAAGTTGAACTCCATGCTCCAGTTGTCTGTCTCACTCTACTCGCAGCCTCGCTGTGTGGCCCTGGGTGTGCCATGTACCCTCCAGGACCTGTGAGTAATAAACCTTGTTTTTACAGAATTCCCTGATGAATGTTGCTGAGAGCATCTTGCAGTCATAACAAAACCCACAAGGGCTGGTGCAGCCACAGCATTAGTTCCTAAAGCGGGAATGTCTGTAGGAGTGCTGGGCCTAAGGGAGTGTCCCCAGGCATTTCTAGCCAAGAGCATCATTTGTGCTGAGACTGGCACAAAACACTTGCTCACTGTTCTTGTTTTCTTGGACTTTTCTTGATAGCTTCCCGCTGTAGAAATATTTTTTTCCTTCAAATATTTTATCAGAATTGGTTAAACTATGGGTTCCTTGGTTTCTAACATTTTTTTTATCTCCTCTTCTTACTATTTTGGCTTGGAGAGTCTCTGTCCCCTAGCACGGCATCACAAAGTATTAACATTATACATCGTATGTGGTTTTCCTTATGATGGCACACGATATGTCACTCTAGCGCCTAAAGGCATCTCCCCTTTCAGAGTCATAGACACTGCCTACCCCTGCCCCCGGCTGAAGGACAGTCTGTTATAAATCACAGCTGACTGAACCAGGTGTGGGGCCCTAACTTAAGAGCAGTAACCTGTACACTCATCGGGTATGAGAGAAAGAAGTAGACGAAATAGATTCTCTCTCTAAAGATTCTGATGTGGGGAATAAAAATAAAACAGGATTGTTAAAAGGGAGAGCTTGACAATGAGAGATCATGAGGTGGAAGAATGCCCCTTGTGTTGGTCTCCTAGGGCAGCTGTAACAAAATACCACAGACTGGTTGCTTAAACAACAGACATTTATGGTTTCACAGCTCTGGAGCCTACATCAAGGTGTCATCATGGTTGATGGAGTCCTCTCTGTGTCTTCACATCATCCCCTTCTGTGTATGTTTTCCTCTGTAACCAAATTTGGATGACAGTTCATCCTCATTTTAATGTGATCACCTCTGTAAAGACTTTATTTACAAATGAGGTCACATTCTGAGGCACTGGCCTAAGGACTCAAACATACTGCTTGAGGAATGTAATACAACCCATAACATCTCCCTTAGAGCAAAACCTACAAAACAAGGCCAGGAGGGAGTCAAGTAAAGTTACTATAGGGTGATGGGCTCCAGCTAGAGTCCTGCCTTGGGTCCAGGTTTGGGTCTTTAGACCCTGCCCTCAGGCCCCCAGGGCAGCCTCAGTTTTGTGACTACAGCATTGTCTATGGGAGGGGCCTCAGCAGGACCACCAGTGGGGACAACAAGCTGTAACTGTGGGAACGGGGCCCCACAGAGCGCTGCTGCTATGCTCTCACAGTTACATCTCCTTTCTTTCTTAAGGTAGCTAGTGTCATATGTCCCTCACAATCCAAGAATCCCCATAAGACAGTGGCCTGTCTTTGAGACCTGGGGTTACTGCAGAGGCTCCTTATAATGACCAAACACACATAAAGGTGGGACACATCTGTCCTGAGCAGGGGTTTACATTTCTGTCCCAATCTACCTGCTGCCATGAGCTGGCTGTGTACCCTGAGCTTTCATCCCTTCATCTGTCAAACAAGGGCTCTTCCTAGCTATACAATGCTATGATTTTTATCATAATTGATCAATTAAGCTCAAACAGTTCCTCCAACAGACAGCCTTACAGATTCAGAGAATGAAGTAGGTAAATTATGTGCCCATGAGAGTTTATTATCCAACTCTGGGAAGCAGCCCAGAATTTCTTCCCAAATGTAAGATTTACTTTAAGCTTAAGTTATTTTTACACGGTAGACAAAACCCATGATGTCATCCCACTATTAATTTGTAGATGTGAAAAGATTCTGACTAGTTCTAAATCTTAGATAAGTACACAAGAATAATAATAACCTTTAGAGAAAGGTATTGAATGTTAGACTATTACTGAAGGCAAGTGTCATTTGTTCCAAGGAATCTGCACAACCCGGCCTTTTGATTCTGTGTGTAAGCTGCCAGAATATGCAATTACTGTTCTTTTTCTGTTTTCAGTCTCAAAATACCTTAGAATTCTTTCCATTGTTGTTCAGCTATCAGGAGGAATAAGCCAACACCAATGTGGGACAGGCTCCATATTAGAGTTCTTCAAAGAAATGAAAACTCTAGACGTGTGGCAGGTGGGTGGGCGCAGGGGGGCAGGAGGAATCTGTTTATGCCAGAAGTCTGCTGAGGATTACCAGGTTCCTGCTGTGCCCTGGGGCCTGGGGTCCAAGTGCTCTTCCCGCAAGGCCCTCACAGCTTAACAGGGGACACACAGGTAGTTAAATAATTTCAGTTCAGTACAACGGTTTCTGTGAGGCCCACATGCAACAACAGCGTTGTGATTGGGTACATTATCACACATCTATAGATGTGCATATCATACAGCCATTAAAGATCATGTTTTGGAAGAATATTTAATATGGCTTGATTTTTCACTCACTGTTGAGTGTTAAGTGAAAAAGGCAGGATACAAAGTTCTATATAGTATGAACCCACATTATACTATATATATATATATATATATATATATAGTGACATATTATATATATTTAAATATACACATATAACATATACACAGTTTACATGCAGACTATATATTTTTACATGTAAAATATATGTATACATATAATATGCTTTACAGGCTTGACTACTTCAGGCACCTCATGCAGCATTTGTCCTTCTGAGACTGGCTTATTTCACTTCACATCCTGTCCTAAAGGTTCAGCCATGTTCTTGCATATGACAGAATTTCCTTCATTTTCTTAAGGCTGAGCAAAGTTCCATTGTATGTATATACCACATTTTATTTATCCATTCATCTGTTGATGGATATTTAGTTTATTCCAATCTTGGCTATTGTGAAAAATGTTGGAATAAACATGGGGGTACAAATATATCTTTGAGATGCTGATTTCATTTATTTTGGATAAGTGCCTAGAAGTGGAATTGCTAGATCATGTGGTAGGTCTATTTTGATTCTTTGAGGAATCTCCATATTGTTTTGCATATCAGCTGTATCAGTTGGTATTCCCACCAGTGCACAAGGGTTCCAACTTTTTCCATATCCTCACTGACACTTGCTAGTTTTTTGTTATTTTTATAGCAGCAATCCTAAAAGGTGTGATTATGGTTTTGATTTTCATTTCCCTGAGGATTAGTGACATTGAGCACCTTTTCATATATCTGTTGGCCATTTATATGTCTTCTTTGGAGAATGTTTAAGTCCTTCACAATGTTAAAAATATTTTTTTTTGGTATTAATTGTATAAGTGCCTTATGTGTTTTGTATATTAAGTGCTTATCACATATGTGATTTAGAAAATTTTTTTACCATTGCATAGTTTGCCTTTTCATTCTTTGTTTCCTTTGCTGTGTGGCTTTTTTGTTTGATGCAATCTTATTCGCCTATTTTCGCTTTTGTTGACTGTGCTTTTGGTGGTATATACAAGAATTCATTGTTCAGAACAATGTCTTGAACCTATATTTGGACCTATATTCTCTTCCAGAAGTTTTATAGTGTTGGATATTATGTTTAAGTCTTCAATCTTATCTTTATTCTTTTACACAAAAGTATGTACCCTTAAATAATGCATGATATGGTCTGAATGTTTGTATCCCACTCAAAATTCATATACTGAAATTCCAGCTTTCTAAAATGATGGCATTAGGAGGTATGGCTTTGAAGAGGTGCTTAAATTATGAGGATGAGGCCCTTATTAATGGGATTAGTGCCTCATACACAGACTGAAATTAATAGGATGGTAAAAGATATTTCATGCAAATACCATGGGCATGTCGCTTATATACAACAGAAATGTATCACTCACAGTCCAGGAGTCTGGGAAGTCTAAGGTCAAGGTGACAGCATGGTTTATTACATTAGGGTAAAGGTCCACTTCCTGGTGCACAGAAGGAACCTTCCAATTGTGTCTTCACATGGTCAAAGGGGCAAGGGATCTCTCTGGAACCTCTTCTGTAAGGGCACTAATTCTAAGCTAAGTGAAATAACTTTGTGTTTATCCTCTCAATGAGCCTTTCTTTTCCCCCCACCAGCACTCACTTTTAGTATAATATATCTTTAGGAGTTACATACAAACTTATAAAATAGGCTAATATACTTCCATTACCATCACAAACAAGAATGTTACCCACATTCAGGTCAACATCCTTATATCCAGAAGCATCTTGGGTCACAAAGACTTTGAGAGTTCCAAGGTATCTAGAGGTCGTATAGTTTAGCTGCTTTTTACCTGTTTGTGTACACATCAGATGGCAGTTCATACATTTTGAGTTCCATAAGGGGATTATCTATATTTTCATGTTCCTCAAAACAATTATTTGAAACTCAAGGGGGAATAAATATATAATCTTTGCTGTCTTAGCACAATGTCCAGGTGAGGCAAAATACTGGTCAAAATCATGTTCTTGATTTTTTTTTATGTCAAACAGTGCAAATTTTTACTATATAAAATTGGCATTAAAGATGCTAAATCCATGTTTAGAATACTTATTTCTGATCTAAATTAAGAAAAATAAAGCTAAATACCCAATAGCAAATGATACCCAAGAGATATAAGAACCAAAGAAACATGTCTCTTTTAATTTTATTTTTTATTTTTTGAAGGCATGATATACTACTGTGCAGTTGAGAAAATTTTTTTAGAAACAATAAAAGTATTTATGATAATGGGTGAGAAACCCATTAAGAATTTTATTAGATAAGGATGACAAAATTAACTTTCCCTGTTTTCATTTTGGAATCACTGAACATTTGTGTTTCCATAATAAAAATAGCAATGAAAAGAAAATTGGACACAGGGCATTACCCTTTTCCTCTGCAGGGTGGAGGAGAATGATTTCTTCTCCTTTGAAAGATGAGGGAGACCTACCATGGGTTTAATTAAGGAGGGCATTGTACACAGAAAAATAGCAAGACTTATGGTAACAGCCTGCAGCTTAATTCCCGGTGTTGCATAGTAGTTACATGCTCAGGCTTGGACTCACACGGACTATGATTTTGAATACTGTCTCTGCCACTTGCTCATGGCATTGGCTGAGGAACTTAATACCTGTATCCAATAAGATGGGCCATTTCTTAGAACAGTGCTTGGCACATGGTGAGGGGAAAACCAAATGTCAGCTGATGTGATCTACGCTTGGCACAGAATGGCATGAGTTAAATCACATTGTGGGAATCTGACCCACACATTTGAAAGGATTCTGTTTGTGAGTTTATTTAACCTTTCATTCCCTTACCCCAGATTTTGTGCCATGCATTTTGCATTTTTCGCATCTTGTGACATAACATAGACAAGATTCAGACACTTGTCACAGACTTAGCAGTTGCTGACTGGACAGAAACTATGGTTACAAAAGGATGCTGGGAGTAATGTGTTTGATGGAAAAACAAAACAAAAATAAACAGTAAGTTTAGAGAGGCAAAATATAAAGAGATGACTACTAAAAGAAAGGATGATAAAACAATTTTTTTTTCCTTAGCAAAACTAAGAATATTCCAAGGATTTCAACTCACAAAGGGTCAATTCCAGATGAATTTAAGTGGAGACTGGGTGACAGGGGCCTCTGGTCACCACCTCTATATTTATTATCGCTGATATGCAGGTTAATTGTTAATTTTGTTTGGATAATGTCAAAGAGGAGCATTCTGCACATGGCTTCCTTGGAGGATGCTGCTGGAAGTGAAGACTTGGACTTCCAAAGTATGCTAAATTCTTAGCCTGGTCCCAGAAACAAGTGTGGACGCCCTACAGAGATGGAGGGCACAATCAGCATCCAGAGGCCCATTGGATGTGGGATTTCATGGGCCTTTAGGCACAAGCAGTGGTGCTGCAGGCGCCAGGTGTCACAATACAGCACTGCCTGGGGTGAGGGGGGCAGCCAGCACTTCCCTGCTCTGACACAGACCTCAGGAACTCCCTGCCATCCCCAGCTGAGAAGGTTTCTGTGTCTCCCCCAGTAGGAGTAACTCTTGCACACAGCAGGGCTTTTATGTTTGTGCTTATTATTTTTTCAGTGATTCACCAAGAACACATTTACTCCTGTGCTGTACGGCTCCTTAGTCTATTTCTAAGATATTCTTCTGCAGTTGTTCCCAGATATGAACAAAGGAATTTTAATTTCTGAAACTAAAAATATTTGCTGCTCTACATTTTCTGTATCAGCAAGTCAAGAACATGAATTAAGCAACTATTGAACTCCAGCAACCTTAGGGGGATATGCAAGAAAGAAAAAAGAAGGAAAAAAGAAATAAAAAGAAACCAAGGTCAATGGTCGGCTCTGGGCCTCCAACACCTTTTGGAGAGGTCTCCCAGCTCCCAGACATTTGGAGCAGTTTCTAAGAATATTTTTTTTAAAAAAACTACATTCTCTGAAATTTTATTAGTAATAATTTTGGGTGAAAGCAGAAAAAGGTGTTTGTATTGTTAAAAACTAAATGAAATCATTTTAAAGTCTTCTTACTTTTTATATTATTCTTTTATATTTTCATTATGAAAACTATATATAGTACTTTACTAATTTTTTTATTGAGGTATAATTGACATACAGCATTGTATTAGTTTCAGGTGTACAACATATTAATTTGATATTTGTATATATTTCAAAATGATCACAATAGTTATCTGTTACCATACATAGTTACAACATTTTATTTCTTGTGATGATGTGATGAGAACTTTCAAGGTCCACTCTCTTAACTACTTTGAAATATGTAATACAGTATTATTAACTATAGTCACCATGCTGTATATTACATCCCCATGATTTATTCATTTTATAACTGAACAGTTCAATCTTTTGGCCCCCTTTCTCATTTCATTCACCCTGATCCCCCATCTCAGGCAACCACCAAACTGTTCCATATATCCATGAGCTTGGTTTTTTGTTTGTTTTAAATTTATAAATCTCAGACAGTTTTTTTTTTTTTTTTTTTTTTTGAGGGCAGTGTCACCGGCCCTCATATGTGGGACCCGAACCAGGGCTGCTGGCTTCCCAAGCCAGCTCTTAACCACTGCGCCAACTCGGCCGGCCCTTGTTTGTTTTAAATTTAGATCCCACATGTAAGTGAGATCATTTATCTTTTTCTGTCTGACCTATTTCACCTAGCATAATGCCCTCAAGGTCTATGCATATTGTTTCAAATGGCAAGGTTCCATTGTTTTTTTATGGCTGAATAATATTTGATTGTGTATATATACCACATTTTCTGTACTATTCATCCATTGATGGACATTTAGGTTGTTTCCATTTCTTGGCTATTGTAAATAATGTTGCAATGAACATGGGGGTGCATGTACCTTTACAAATTAATGGTTTTATTTTCTTTAGATAAATACCCAGAAGTGGAATTGTTAGATCATATAGTAGTTCTATTTTGAATTTTTTTGAGGAACCTTCATATTGATTTCCATAATGGCTGTACCAATTTGTATTCCCACCAACAGTGCACAAGGGTTCCCTTTTCTCCAAATCCTTAGCAACACTCGTTACTTCTTGTCTTTTTGATGATAGCCATTCTAACAGGTGTGAGGCAATATCTCATTGGTTTTGATTTGCATTTCCCTGATGATTAATGATGTTGAATATCTTTTCATGTACGTGTTGACCATCTGTTTGTCCTCTTTGGAAAAATGTCTGTTCATGTCCTCTGCCAATTTCTAATTAAGATTATTATTTTTTATTTGTTTTTGCTATTGAGTTGTATGAGTTATTTATTCGTTTTAATATTAACCATTTATTGGATATATACTTTGAAAATATTTTCTCCCATTCGGTAGGTTGCCTTTTCATTTTGTTAATGGTTTCCTTTGCTGTGCAGAAGTCTTTGTTTGGTGTCATCCCACTTGTTCATTTTTGTTTTCGTTGCCTTTGCTGTTAGTGTCAGATCCAAAACTAATTACCCAGAACAATGTCAAGGTGTTTACAGCCTGTATTTCCTTCTAGGAGTTTTATGGTGTCTGGCCTTACATTCAAGTCTAATCCATTATAAGTTAATTTTATTGAGCGGTGTAAGATACTGGTCCAGTTTTATTCTTTGGCATGTGGCTGTCCAGTCTTCCCAACACCATTTATTGAAGAGATTGTCCTTTCCCCATTGTATATATTCTTGGCTCCCTTGTCATAAATTAATTGATAAAGATTCCCTTTTTAAAAACTCCAATTGGACTCTAATAATAACTAAAATCTTAAATACTCACTATGAGCCAGGCACTATTCTTAGTGCTTTGTGTGCATTCACCAATTTAGTCTAGTCAGTGGCATATAGTTATTATTTCATTTTATAGATGAAAACACTGAGAATTAGAGTGACCAAGTAGCTTGCCCAGACTCTCAATTACTAAGAAGTGGAACCAGGATTTGAAAAAGGATGCTGGGTCTTGTGTGAACCACCCAGGAATTCTAGCCATGTGTATGGTGTAATGTGCATATTATAGCTCTTCTCTCCTCAAACACATTAGGTTGCTCCCCATTACGTTTGATTTGACCTTGTGCAAAATCCTTAGCCAATTACTTAAATTAGAGTTTAAAGGTGGTTTCCTGGCCAAATCTGTCTGGCTCCCTCTCCCAAGAACAACCTAGAGAAGCCACGATGAGAAAACGTCAATGTAGGAGCAACCCAAAGAGCAGAGAGCTGTTGTTAGCTGAGATTGAGGTTATCTGTGTGCAGTGCGGTTGGAGAGGAAAAATTTTGGAATTCCACCCACAAACCTGAGCAGGCATTCTCACAGATAACATCTTGCAGCACAGACACCTGAGTGGGTGAAGAGCTATAGGAAACAAGTGGGGACAGAACAGACTCAGGCGCTTACCTTCCCATTTCCCTCTTTCAGACCTCAAGGCTGTGGCTCCCATTGTGAATGTAGCCGCCTCCACTTGTTGCTTATCCATGGGGACTGAGAGGGAAGCTTTGATGTGAGGAGGTTTTGGGGTGTGCAGAGCAAGAACTATGGCTCTCTCGGGGCTGGGTCTCCTTAAACTCATCTGAGCTGACAGTCTGGCCTCTGCTTCTTCTGCATTTGCAATACCTCTAGGAGAAAATAAGCTCACAGCCTAAAATAATGAGACATCTGAGGAGCACCTCTATAACAAGAGAAAAATAACAAACTGGAGTATGGATCCCATCAGCATTAGAAGTATTAGAAGAGATAGAATGAACATTCAAGCTAAGCATATCAGATATATAGAAAGAGGCAAGTGAAGAAAATGGCAATGCAAAATAAAAACACCAAACACACACACACACACACACACACACACATGACTAAGTGGAAATACTAGATTTGCAACTGTAATTATTGAAATAAAGATTGCATAGTTGGGCTAAAGTAGAACTGACATAGCTGGGGCACTAATTAGCAAATTGATGAATTATTCCCCATGGAAAAGTGCAAAGATGAAGAAATAGAATATATGAAAAGAAAAGTTAAGAATTATAGAAAAGATAGGCAATAAAAACCGATACAGAAGAGTATGTACTGTGTAATTTCAATTCTATAGCATTATAAACAGGACAGAATGATTTATGGCGGCAGGAATCAGGATAATGGTCACCGCTGAGAAGGAGGATGGAGTTGCTGATGGTGGGTTCTGCAGTGCTGATGATATAGAATGCAGTAAAAGAGTGCTTTGAGGAAAATTGATAGCCTAAATATTTATGTTAGAAAAAGAAGAAAAGCTAAAGAATTAATGTAGTAAGTGTCCAAATCAAGAAGTTAGGAAAAAAATAAAAGCAAATTCAAGGGAACTAGTAAGAGGATAAAATAAGAATGAAAATTAATGAAACAGAAAATAGCTAAAAGGGCTATCGAACAAACCCAAAGTTGGTATCCTTGAAACAAACTGACAATATTGATAAAACTCTCATAAGGATTCAAAAGGATTAAAAAAAAAGACTAAAATAATAAAAGGGACACAAACATTATTAGGAATAAAAAAAGGGATAATTACAAATATAATTACTGATTAGAAATAAGACAATACAGAGGAGCACTTTATATTAGTTTGGAATTTGGTGAAATGGATAACTTTCTAGAAAGATTTAACTTACTAAAACCAAAGGAAGAAAAAAATTTAAAAACCTGAATATTCATATAATTATTAAAGAAATCGAATCACTAGTTAAACTATTCCAATTGAGTAAGGCCAAACTATTTTCCAAAATGTTTTGGTTTTTTAAAAATTTCCATCATCAGCATGTAAGAGATCTATGTCTCATGTAGATCCTTATTTTTCTATCACATTTACTCTCCAAGTCATTCATTTTTGTCTACTCCCTCATTCCACTTATTATGAGCCAAACACTTTGTATTTTCTCATGTAATTAATGTGAAATAATGTTGTGAAACTGGAACACAGTATCCTGGAATTGCTTTGTATTTTTCTCCAAACATTTATGTAGCATTTCATAAAGTACTTTGATATTCATTAATATATTTAACCTTACTTCACAGTACTATGGTAAACATTATCTCTTTTTCTACTGAAGCTCAAAGAGTTAAATAACTTGGAAGAGAATTTTAGGATAGAATTACAGGCAAAGGAGAAGGGACTTTTTATTTAGAAAAAATACCCCAGACTTCACTGATGTCTTTATTCCCCTCTCTTACGATACATGTACCACGCTAGTTATTTGGGTTCTCTGGGAGGCAGGTTGAGATAGACATAGTGCAGAAGAACTGGTGGGTGATGCTATGAGACACAAAGGAGGAGGCAGCACAGGATAGGGAAAGCCTCAGACCAGAGTGCAGAGCCAACACCTGTGAAAGGAAAGTGAGAAGAAGCAAGGTGGACAAGGAGAACCTCGGATCCTGCTTAGGTATTGACAAAGTCTTGGTGAACCCACTGGGGAGCTCCAAAGCAAACATTGTCCATAAAGGGGCCCATTGGGCAGCAATGGCCCGATAATCGCATAGTTCACATGCTGTGGCTGGGGAAGTCCACAGAAGACTTTAGCTCTGCTTGAATTGTTCATTTTGCTATGTGAATTTATTTTCATTTATTATTTTATTGAATCTATCTATCTATCTATCATCTATCTATCTATCTATCTATCTATCTATCTATCTATCTATCTATCTATCATCTATCATTTATATCAGTATGGACATTTACTGTATTTCAAGGGTTAGGATAGATCATTATTATTCATTTTGTTGATAAAATTGTCTCAGATTTGGTCCTGAGGAGCTCCTTCCCATTGCCTCCTGGGCTCTTTTGACATGTTCCTGTACCATGCTAGTTTTTAAAATGACTTTCTAGCTTTGTGGCATTATAAGTGGTTCCAGGATCATCTTTGTGTTTTCCTTGGCCCAGTCCTGGAATCCACCACTTGTCCAGGGATCTCTGGTTCCTTATCTTGGACAATGGCATGTGGAAAGGAAGATCTGGATGTGAGGTGTGGAAAAAGCACTTTGTAAAATGTTGTGGAAAAGTAACGAGGAAAACATCAGGTTAGGGCAGTGAGTCTAAAGCCTAGTGCAGTGAACTCAGCAGGCACTCAATAGGAGTTTGTTGGTACCATGGCTGAATTTTTAAACCAAATGTAATCAAGTGAAAAAATGCATAACCCAGGCAGTATGGTGCCAGGTACTGAAGAGCTTCCCAGGACACTGGGCTTTCAGTTGAAAATCAGGAAAATCCCAGGGAAACCAGGATGAGTTTGTCACTATAATATGGGATAGGATTGGTGTGATGGTTAATTCCATGTATCAACTTGAGGGGCCATGGGGTACTGAGACTAAACCTTATTTCTGGTGTGTCTATGAGGCTGTTTCTGGATGAGATGAGTATTTATATTAAGGAATCAGTAACATTGATTGCCCTTCCCAATGTGGGTGGGCATCATCCAATTCACTGAAGACCTGAATAGAACAACAAGAAAGAGGGAGGAGGAATTCACCCCAACTTTTTTTTCCTATAGATAGAGATAGATAGATAGATACAGATATATAAATATAGACCTGGATAGAGATAGAGATATAGAGATAGAGATAGTGATAGAGATATATTCTTATCAGTATGGACATTTACTGGGTTCTATATAGCTTTCCTACTGGTCCTATTTCTCTGGAGGTTCTCTGAGAATGCAGAGTAAGACAGTTAGGGAGGGCGGGGATCAATGTAGGCCGTATTCATCAGCAAAGTTGTCCAGTGTAGGGCAGGGGACAGATCTTTGAAGCATTAGAGATCCTAAAAAAGCCCTTCTCCTCTCATTATGCATCTCAAACCCTGTCACTCACTGTGAGTTGTTTTTGCAGTGTGGGTCTCATCCACAGTTCCTGATCATCTGCTCTCTCCTCACTGAGCAGTAAATTGTAGCTTTGGACTTTAAACACAGCTCAGATAAACTGTTATTGGAAGCATGGTCTCTATCAACGGAGCCATTTCTCTGCCAGTGACAGACAAACTGTTGGAGAGGAGGTGGGAAGTCCAGATGCACAATTACTACTGGGATTCCAACAGCATCCCATTTGAGCTTTACAAATCAAAAAAGGTTTTTGTTTCAAGTGTCACTGAGGTATCTTGGCTGTTTCTATGAACTATTTCTCACAAGGGCTGGATGGGGAGATTGGAAGACCAGGGCATGGAAGGTTTAGAGATGAAGGAATGCCAGGCATAAACAGAAACTTAATCAAATCTTCCCTGGTCTTTATGCACAAACTGTATTGTTGTCCTCATAGTACAGATTGAGAAACTGAGGCTTCAGAATGGTTAACTGGCACACCCAAGCTGCAATATTACATACTTTAAAGAAGAAATGAAAGAATTCTCACTTCCTAGTTCTGATTACACAAAACTTTTAAAAATCCATAAAGTACATGACAAGGAATTCTTCATTAAAAAAAAGTCTACTGTACTTGACCCAGATTTTTCCATCTTAATTGAGCATTGAGCTCTTTCTTCACCAGATGACTATTATGAGATCACAGAGAGCTGAGTCCAACAAAGTTGCCACGAATGGGAAATTTGAGGTTAAAAAAAAACAGCAACGAAAACATGAGTGAGAATCATTGATGCTAATGGAGGTACACAAATACTATAGCTCCTGGTGATGAATTGTTTTAGTTGATAAATCTAAATGATTGCTATTGTTTAAGGACAATTGATTGGCTGAGCTATGGTTCACTTTGGAAGACAAAATACCTCCTTCCTCCAGTCCTGCCACCCCCAGCGGTATTTGTTTGCAGCCTTATTGTTTAACCAGGGGGTGAGGACTGCAGCCCTAGAAGTGTTTCATTAAGAGATTTTAGACACTCTGGGCACCAGTGCTGCTACTTAGGGTGCAAGCGGCAGAGTATGAGGCAGTCAGTAGGAGAACTGGTCTCACCACCTTGAACCAGATTTCAACACACCACTGACACATTGAGGATTTGTGGTTTGGGAAGCATTAGGAGATAGCACTCCGGACGCACACATTGACAATCTCAGACAGGGAACTTCTGCATATCAGTGATAAAAGATGGCATCCCCAATAGAACAGTGGAGAGAGGCTGCAAGGATGTAAGGAAACCACCATAAGCCCACGGTTATTGGTAATCAATTCAAATAACGGGGAGCAACCCCTTCATGCCTACTAAACTGGTGAAAATGAGAGCTGGGTAGTGCCAGCCTTGGTGGAGATGTGGGGCTCTGGGGGAGCACGTGCTGTGCTTGTGGGAGGGTGTACTAATACCACTGCTCTGGAAAGTGAGTCATATGGTACCATCCACAAAAGTTATGTATGTGTACACATCGTGACCCAGCAATTCCTTACCTGATGTCTATCTCAGGAAAAGTATCTCAGAGTCCACAATGGGACATGTACAAGTTAGCTGGTTGTACTATATGTCTAGGAAGTTGGAGGCAAGCTGGGCATTCATTACTGGAAGAAAGAGGATGATAGGCAGGGATGAT
Source organism: Aselliscus stoliczkanus (assembly GCA_033961575.1). Lineage (NCBI taxonomy): Eukaryota > Metazoa > Chordata > Mammalia > Chiroptera > Hipposideridae > Aselliscus > Aselliscus stoliczkanus. Next base: position 14,591,378 of record CM066728.1, on the reverse strand, counting down.
ACTTAGCTGATAGACACAGTACAGCCACACTACATTGGTTGCTGATACAGTGAAATAGTGTCATTCTGGTTGACAACTGGCTGCTTTTCCTAACCCACTCAATGCCTCTTCATCTCTTCCTGAGACCTACCCAACTCTTGCAGAAGGCAAGCAACTGAAGATTAAAGCCGGCATTTCAGGGACCTCTAAGACCCAGTTCTAGAACTGAGGCAGCTTCCTGATTGGGCTATGCCTGTGCTGCACAAAGGTTAAATATTTTGGACTTTAACCCTATGGAAAGGTCAGATGAGATGGATTCACACTATGGAATACTAGGCAGCAGTTAATTAGAAGCAACAGATTTAGAGACACGCTTATGTCTTAAAAAATAAAAATAGTTCTTATGAAAAACAAATTGTCCCTTATCAATGTTATTTATGTAAATTAAAAATTACACTCACATGAAACTAAAATATGTGTCCTATAAGAATGCACATTCATTACTAAAATGATTACTTAGGGAAGGAAAGAGAATAAGAGTGAGTTGTGGCGATTAAAGGGAATGAATGTAAACAAGAGATGGACGATGTGCAGGTCAATGGAGAGGATATAACATGAGTGGATCTTGATCAACTCAACCACCTTACCTGCAATTCAGAATTAAAACGTATTCGCTAAACACAGCACTACGTGTCAGATGCTGTTGAAAGCACATTGCATACATGAACTCATTTCATCCTGACAACAGCCTCAAGCCTGGTCAGGCTCTGTCTGTGTTTTGGATTCAGTCCTGGCCATTTGCCTCTCTTTGCTGTGTCCTAGCAATGTTGATGTTTTCCCAGTGCCTTTTCCAGCAGCCAGCCTGATTGGACTCAGGAAGCCAGAAGGCTCTTGTTTATCGATGAGAGGTGGTAGGTAAGCTGTGTAAAGACACCCATTGAAGACTGTGTTGGCTTCCTATTGCTGCAGTAACAAATACCACAAAGCTAGTGGCTTATAATAATAGATTTATAATTTTATACTTCTGTGGGTCAGAAGTCTAACATGGGTCTTGAGGGGCTAAAATCAATGTGTCAACAGGGACATGTTCCTTTGTGAAGGCCTCAGAGGAGAATCTGCTTCCTTGCCTTTGCCAGCTTCTAAAGGCAACTAATATGCCTCGCCTCATGGTTCCCTTCTTTTCTTTTTAAAGCCAGCCATGCTGCATCTCTCTGACCATTCTTTATTGTGACGGCTCCCTCTCTGATGCTCACCTCAGTTGGAAAAGTTTATTTTAAGGACTCAGGTGGGTAGATTGAGCCTACCTGGATCATTCAGAATAATCTCCCTTCTTAAGTTCCTTAACCGAACACACTGCAAAATCCCCTTTTTCATGTATGCAAGCGGTTCTAGAGATTAGGACATGCACATCTTCAGGGAACCATTATTCTCCTTACCAAATGGATTCACAGAAATTCCTTGGGATGGAATGACACTGAAAAGGGGAGATGGAATTCCTTATGGGGAGGAAGGGGAATTCCTTGATGGTATTGGTATTCATGGGACCTCATTTATACTTCAAATGTTGATGAAGTTTGCCAACATTTGAGTTGAACTTAATATAGATTTCTTTGCAAAAGATCAGAAAAAGACCTTGGGAAAAGAATAAAATAAAAGGAGTTGAGAGAAGCAGTTTGCAGACTTGAAGATTAATTGTGGAGTGTGGTGGATGTAGGTGGTGGTGGTGGTGGTGAGGAAGGGTGGGAGAGTTGAGAGTAATGAGAATTGCAGGCTCTCAGATTAACTGTGCTGGAGAGGAGAGGTGAAGAAAAAAGCTAGAAAGTATACATTTCCTTGCCTTCCTTAAAAGGAAGTTGAATCATAACATTTTTTTATTAGAGAGATAAGTTTGGTATTAAAGATGTGTTAAGGTAATTCCTAGTAGAACTGCATGGTTTTTTTCCCCCCAAAATCTAACAAAGAATGAAAACAAGCTTTGCCCATACATCAGGAGGCAACACAGAAGAGACTCGCTAGGACAACATAAATAGAGAACAAAATAGGATGTTAGAAGCTGGATCAAGGGAAGCTGTTATAGGAATCAATGTAACCAGTGGAGTAAATTCCATTGCTAAAAAGCAAAAACTCTTAGATTGCAAAAATATCTTTGTTTAAAGAATTGCTGCATATAAGACATACAGAGTCATGGGTTGCTTAATCATGGGGCTATGTTCTGAGAAATGCATCATTAAGCAATGTCATCAGTGTAGAAACATTGTAGAGAGAACTTTCACAAAGTTGGATGGTACAGACTACTGCATACCTAGGCTGTATGGCATAGCCCATTGCTCCAAGGCTACAGGCCTGTATAGCATGTTACTGTACAAAACAACAGATTAAATCAAGCACAAGAGAAAATGATGCAATCAAGATGTGGTCAACACGAGATGTATGAGGCTGCTGCTGATGTGACATGTGTGGCATACTATTTTACAGCAAACCTTTTTAAAAGTAGAAAGTGTACAGTCTAACAATAAAAAGTACATTAAAATAAATACATAAACTAGTAACATAGTCATTTACCAAGTATTACATACTGTACATAAGTGTACATGCTATACTTTTATATGACCAGCAGTACGATAGGTTTGTTTACACCACAATCACCGCAAACGTGAGTGTTGCATTGCGCTGTGACATTACGACAGCTATGAGGTCACTGGGCGATAGGAATTTTTTCAGCTCCATTACAATCTTATGGGACCACCATTTACATGTGGTCCATAGTTGACTGAAATGTTGTCATGTGGTACATGACTGTCACACACACACACAAAAAAAGACATTAAAAGTCTTAAAAGCAAAGTTGAGAAAGGTAATTTTATCTAAAGCAGAAAAGGTGACTGCAGTGTAGGAATAATAACATAACATTTAAGGCAAAACTTGTTGACCTTAATTGCTAACCAACAGGACTTTTCCTGATAAGCAGGAAAATACTTACATTAAAATATATAAGCAATAACAAAGTTTTAAGATCACCAACTTTTTATTCTTTGAATCAATATAATAAGCAAAAGATAATCTGTTAGAAATACATATGAATTGTAACTGTAGTGAGACATTTTAATTATTAGACATTAAATAGGGGTATAAATGACAAAGTAAATTAGATGGAATGAATAGGATCACATTTTTGCTTAACTGAGTGTACCTTCGTTTCATATGTGCATGAATATTTATACAAATTAATTGTATGATGCATACTGAAGATTACACAAATTTCAAAAAGCAATTCAGTAAATTAGGAAATTAATGATATAATGTATAAACAAAATATTTATAACTTATTGAATTTGAACAAAATTTTTGTTAAATAACAATTGTTTCAAAAACTCAAGGTAAAACTAACAGATTATTCATAAAATAATGAAACTTCTTTTTAATTTCAAACATATAAACAGATACAATATGTCAAAGCAGAACTCCAAAATGAATCCTAAATTTGAAAGGTTTTATAATAAAATAAAAAGGTACATTGCAGGCAGAAAGATGACTGCCGTTCCCCAGTGCCTGGGTTGGCCTCAGAGCCTCAGTTGGCTTCCGTTGGCCTCCTTTGGTCTGAGATAGCCCTCCGCCCACAGTCTTTGCAGGCTGGCTGCCTAGGGCACCCCGCTTCTGAGTCCACACTAGGTGAAGTGCAGAGAGGACCTCCTTCTGGAAAACGGAGCATGGTCTGAAAGGGGGCCACCCCCTCACCCTTCACGTAGTGCATGTTCGTGGGTAACCTGGTGCTAAGTCATTTGTAGAAAACCTGCTTCTGGGTGGGGGTTTCTTACCTAGCAGAGCAGCATTCTTGTTATGATCTATTAAAAGTTAGCACTCCACACAAGGGCTTGTAAACTAATAGTTGAAAGCAAAATATTTTTTGAAAAGTATTAAGAACAAAATAATAAAAACAAACAAAAAGTGAAAATAAATCAATTGAGCATTCCAAAATGTAAAAGAAAAAAAGGAATTATAGCATCTATCAAAACAAATACATTTGAAAGCCTTGAAACTGAGCAAGAAATCTAAGATTTGGTCTTTTTGAAAAAAGGGAAGTAGAATAGCTCAAATACTGGTGAATCTCCCAAAATAAAGAAAAACACAAATACTCAAAATTAGGAAAAGAGGGGTTTAACAACTGAAAATAAAAGAGTATATATACTTAAAAATGAATAAAATGCAGTTAAGGGCTATACATAACCATACTCTATTTGTAATGGAAAATTTTTTACGAAATAGGTTTCTACATAAATATACAATAATGAATTGACATAAGAATTGGAATTACAGCAAGTGATGAGAAAATGGAGAAACATTCAGTGTGGGTGTTTTCTGCTTGCCTCTCCAGCCCTATCCCCCACACCTCTCCACACCGCTCTGTGCCCCAGGAGGTTCATTCGTTTAGACCATGTCAATGGATGCCTTTGACCTCTTTCCAGGTAGGGTTGGCTGACATGTGGCACCATTTATAGGTCAGAAGGCAGGAGAGCAGTGTGGTCAGGTAATGATGTATCAGTTCTCCCCCTGCATGGTTATTTGGGGTTGTTGGTGTCCCATTGCCCGAGGACACAGCTCCTGTCACATAGCCCTCTCCACACTGGACTGGTCTTGCTGGGCTCCAGTGATCATTTCTCCCTCTCGCTTCTTCACGCCTAAGGTAGTGATGCCTCCCACTGCAGTCTGCTCACCTTTATAGATAAGCCCTTGAATTTTTTACTCACCCAGTTGAATGTGCATCTTATTCCAATTTGGATGGTGACTAATACCCAATTAACAGAAAAAACAACAATGATGAATGCTTTCGCTGGACCTACTAATAGAAAAATTCAGTGGAATCACTGGACATTTTTCCAAAATGCTAAGGGACCAATTACTGATCCTCAGCTTTTATTACCCACTCACCTCCTCCCTCCCAAAAAAAGACAGAAGGCCATGGAATTTCTGTTTTAAGGTAAATGTTCCTGATCCCAATACCTGACTAAGATGAACTGAATGTGTATAGAATAATCTCACTTATGAATGTAGAGCTATGTGATTAAAAGCATCCTCAATAACTAGAATTTAATGTTAAGTTAAAATAATGAGTATGAGTATATACCGTGAAGGTATATTCTTAGTATAAAAGTTACCCCCATTAAGAAAAATATTAAATATTATTATAGCTTGTATTACCATCTCAGAAAAATGAGTGTATGAATCAATTAATGAATGGATATAAAAGAGCACTTCATTAATTCAATCTATTGTTATTTAAAAAGTGTACATATGGGAATGGGGGATTACTTCTTTAATAGTAGCAAGAGTACATTCCAAACCAATAGTTGACATTACGCTCACAGGAGAAAGAAGCCCAATAGGCTCTCCTTTTCAAAGTGACTGAGAAAAATTTTATTATATTCACTTTTGAAAGTTATGAGAAGTAGTTTTGATTAGCTTGGCTGTCAAGGAGGTTGAAGTCTGGCCTTTAACCTGAAAGGATTCTCAGTAACTGGAGACACTCGTGCTTCTCTCCACTGCCAGGTGCTGCTAAGAATACACAGCAGCAGAAAATGGAAAGCTAAACTTTATTCCTTCAGGGCTGTCTAGTTCAAACTGCTCATTTTGCATGTAAGAATGCTGAATTTCAGGTGTGGGAGCGGGGGGTGGGCGTGAGTTCCTTAAGAGAAACACCACTGGCAGAACTAGAACAAACAACCCTCATTTGCTGAGCACTCACTGCCCATCCTCAAAGAGCCCTGTGTGAAAATACAGGCCAAGAGACAGGCTTGGAGACTTGCAACCTAACTGAGATCACAGGGTAGAAGGATGCAGAGATGGACCAAGACACATGGCGCCCAGGCCAAGTGCATCCCCTTAAACTAGGAGTAGTTGTTTAACATTCATTTAACGAGGGTAGTCTACCACGACAAGGACAACCTGCAAACCAGGAGCACAGATGGAGACTACATTTTGGATTTAACCTGACAGGTTGCCACCCTTAGGTCTTGTGGCTTACTCTGGTTCGGAGACGGGTTTTGGACTAGAACCCAATTTGCCGGTTTCTTTGACTGAGTTCTGCACCATGGCACTCAGACCTCCTGGTTCCCAGGTAAGAGTACTTTCCTTGGGAACCACCCTCTGATATCGAAACTGCACTATTCTTCCTCTCCCAAGTCATCCTAAGGGTATGTCTTACCCACCTGCTTTGTGTCTAGTAATGAGCAAGAGACAAGGCAGGCAGGGTCTACACTGGCCTGGAGGATGAACCCGGGCTGAAACATTGAACTGAACTTGCTGGCTTTACTACATCATTGTTTCTTTGGAAATTCCAGCCAGGTGGCACTGGCCTTGACTATTCATAAGGACTACTGTCCTTTTGGACAGCTGGCATGAAGTTCTTCAGAAACTCTTTCCATCCCGGTTCCTGTGTTTGACCCCTTGCTGGAGGTGTCTGCCAACCTCCTCTCCATGAAGACTGATTTGGCTGCTTCAGTCTGATTTCTGTTTTGTTTCTTTTCTTGGGGAGGATTTTCTCTGCACAGCCCCAAGAAGCCATTCCTGGGTGTTTTTTACCCAGCAGCCCTGTTCCCCACTGCCAGAATGTTGCCACCGCCCCTCTAGAGACATTTCCTGAAGCTCAACAGGAAGAGTCACATTCATGAGTTCATCTCACTGGCCAGGCCTGTGCCCTGTTCAGTCCACCTGTCAGTTTCAAAGTCAGCTCTCAGCAGCACTTGCACAGTCCTCAGAAGAGACACTGCTGACACTTGGAAAACCTGCAAGTGAGGTATCTTCATTATGAATACTCCTTGGTACTTAATTCACAGTAATAACAATGAAGTGTTATTTCTAAATATTTGTTCAACACACTCTCCAGTGGTCTGGGGCATGGGCTAGGACCATCAGGCTCACTGCCTCTACGTACTAGCTGGTGTCATTAAAGTGGTGCCCTGAATTTTGGAGCTTTACTGGCTTCCCAGATAAGATGGAATCCAAGAACCCCTGGTTGGCTGAGGCCTTGCTTTGCCATTCTTCATCGTCCATGCCCAGCCACATCCAGCTTTCTCGGCTGCAGTGCTTTTGGCTCAAGCCGATCAGGGCCGGCTGCTCACCAGCCCTATGCATGGTGTCATTTCTACCCTGTAGCACCTGGAATGTCTTTCCTACAGATCTGTGCCTGCCTATAGTCTGCCCATGCTTCAGCGTGCTTCCAAAGTGACGGAAGTCTCACCATGTGCCATGGATATGGGTGGCTGGGAGCACACATTGAAAATGCTGGCAGTTTTTATGTCTGCCTCAGCTTGTTCTTTCTGCAGGGCTCCCCGGAGTCTCCGTCACCAGGGATGCTTATACACATATGTACATATATGTATGTGCGAGGGCGTCAAAAAATGTATACACATTTTAAGAAAGGAAAACTGTATTTAAATTGTAATACTCAATACATACTAATAAACTAATAACAAGAGATGAATACAAGTCACGTTTAACTTCTGCAATTACAAGAGGTGCTCGAAGTGGTTACCATCAGCATAATTTTAATACAGTTTTTCCCTTTCTTAAAATGTGTATACATTTTTTTGGCACCCTCTGATATATCTCACATGTCTATCCATTTATCTGTCTGTCTGTATCACTTGTCCTTTACAGCAAGACTTTGCGTCATTTATCTCTTGCTGCTCCCAACGGCACTCTAGTGTATGAACTATTATTACACTCTCCTTTCAGAAGAGAACATTCAGATTCAGAAAGACTAAGTGACTCCCCCTTTTCTATTCTAGAAGCCTGCTAGACCTCCAGGACCACATGTCTTATAAATACCTTCTCCTGAGTGCCTAGCAGAAAGATTGCTTGTTAAGTGAATGAACACACGTACTATTAAATAAATGAGTGAATGCTATTCTCTGATTATCTTTCAGGTCTTTTGCCTGGTTTCTTTTGGGCCCACACATTCAGTGTTATGTTGAATGTCTTGGCTACTACCACATGTTCCGTTTGCGGAATAGAAGTGTGACCGGAGGATAAAATGTCAGTCTGACTCTGGGTTAACCAGTGCTCCTAATTAAGCCATGATACACAGTGCTTACAGCTAAACACGGTGTGGCTTCAGCAATAGCTCAGCTAATAGTTCATGGTCTCTGTTATCTCTTTTCCTGGCATTTCCCTGATGAGTGTACAAATCCCTGTGGAGTCATGGCCTCCATCTCTGTAATGAGGCCTTTAAAAACCGGGGGAAATTATAGCAGCAGATAAGGCTGGCTTTCCTCTACACCAACTTCATAAAGGTTCCTCCTCCCTCTCCCTCCCAGTGAAGTAAATACCATCTGACAGACCTAAGATTTAAATTTCATGTGAGTTGGCTGGGCCACATGACAGAGGTAATTCTTCAAGTAGAAAAGGAGTATTAAAAGCAGTTTCTGTCTTCTTTGATCTGACAGGTAACAAAACTGAAAATATTCCTTTTCTCTACTAAAGAGTAGAACAGGGTGGGAGAGTTTGGCTTTCATAGGCATGAACGCAGGTACTAATCCACTTGTGCCCAATGTTTACTAAACCCCTACTATGTGTTAGGCCACAGGCCAGGTTACAGCAATATTGAGGTTACAGCAATGACAAAGAAGACTAGAGAAGATTCCATCATCATGTGGGACGTACCAAAAAGGATAAATGAATAAAAAGAAAGCATACCCCAATGGGCCAGACACCTGTTTGTTGGCACTCAGCATCATTTCTGACTCCTCACATGCTCTCTCTGGTATTGCAGATGCCAAACACATGGGGACCTGTTTCTTCCGGTGCCTTGCCAACAGGTATCCAGTTTACATTCTGTTCTGAGAGGCTCACATGTAAGCTTTGGAAGGAGGAAGACAAGTGGACGCTGTTTTCATAAAGACAGGTAGAACCAAAGGTTTGCAAACATAGCTGTGACCTTCTCCAAGCTTCCCTGCTATTTGCCCCTGCAGCCCTTCCAGTGATTATGTAAGCCTTTAATGCCTCTGTTAAAGCTCTTCCTGCTTGTAATATCTAGAGTGGCTTCTGTTTTCTCAATGAAATTTTGATTTACAGACTTCATAAAATTTTTTGAATATCGCCTCCCATGATAATAATGACTAGATTTTGCCACTTATGGGTGCCAAACATCAAACTGTACTTATCAGGTGGGGTTTACACTGTGCATTTTTAAACAAAGACCAAAATTGAATGAGATCTTAATTCAGGTCTGTAAGAAACTGATGACAGAACAGTGTTTTGAGAATTACTGAACACATACTTGCTAGGATGAACTACATATTATTTTCTCTCCATATGTATATGCAATGACCATAAAGAATGACCCACAAAGAAAGAACCACAGAGCTCCAGTTCATCCTCTGTGAGAATTATGATAGCACTTAACTGGCAGGATGGCTAATACTCGAATTGTTGTTCAGAGCTGCCTGGTTCTGGGACATCTCGTGTCCTACACTGTGCATCAGCTTCAGAACCTGCCTTACACATTTCAGAAGGTCTAAGCAATTGTTTCAGCTCAGTTTGCAATCTGAAACCATTGAGGTTTTCTCTTTGCTTTGTGTAGAAGACAGCTCAGGTGCACAGAATGGATTAATCATAATCCTTGATTCACCACACACTCATCTTTGATCCATGCACAAGCCTTGCATTGTTTAATTATTTCTTTGTCACTTAGTATGTCTTAATAGTGCAATCAGCATCCATGAACCCACCACTCATAGATCCTATGGAAGCTTTCTCTACTTCAGTATGCTCTGCAAAAATAGCTATGTGATTTTTCAGGTGTCTCTTTAACCTCATCACTAGATCTATATCTTGGACAGAGTCTGCATTTTCTTCCTGTCTGTGAAAATAAGGAATAGACATTTCAAACCCCTTTTGGCAGAAAGAATAATATCCTCCTAGTAGTCCATGCTATAAATGGATCAGTCTTGGGCAAAAATATAAGTGCTCTGACATTTCTGCTCATTGCCACTAAAGCATCCCTTTGGCAATAGCAGATTGGAGCATTTCTACATGATCAGAGTGGCACAAGTTACATTGAAACCTTGGGAACTCTGTTTTGAATTAGCAGAAGAAATGAACCTCTTGAAGAAACATTTGATTTTTAATAATAGATACTCAAAAACAATAAATGAATAAATAAGTGAATAGTATTTAAATATTCTTTAAATGAGGGTACATTTTGTAAGCTTTAATCATAGGAAATTATATATCAAAGGGCCTGACAAAATATGAACTTAAAAATATGTAAACAATTATCTCACTACTTAGTTGCAAAATTTCAACTTTATTTTTAAAGAAAGGCAGACTGCCACACGCAGCACCTCATTTGGATGTCTGGAGTCTTGGAAGCTTGACTAACCTATGTTCTACTACAAATGGACCTTGAGAGCTTGTTTGGAGGGTCTAGCAGGGGAGCACAGCTACTTGTATACCCTTGACCGAAGAACAGTCCTCTCCTCTGTCGGGGAAGATCGTCCTCTTCCACCCAGCGCAGCTTCGGGAGGGACGTACATGGAGTGGTGAGGGAGGAAGGGGACACCTGCCTAGTCAGCCAGATCAGCCGAATCAACCCTGGCGATCAATGGGGTGACAGATGTCACAGCCAGATCGTCCTCACATCCAAAATTTCAAACTTTTTAAACGCACGGATTTGAACTGAACTGATCTTCAAGTATAGAAATATGTATAGGCACCTTTAAATATGCCAACCTGCTTACCACTAAATTGAACAAAAAGTATGTTATGTAAAAACAAAACAAAATCTGGGAATTTTAACATAAGTGGAAACAAAAAGAAATGAAATAATTGGATCAATTGAAATCCAAATTTAAAAAATGTTTTTTATGCCTATTGCTTTTTCTGCCATCTGGGGATGGGGGATGGTAGAAGAGGGAAAAGAGATCAAATATATGGCGATGGAAGGAGAACTGACCCTGGGTGGTGAACAGAAAATGTGATATATTGATGATGCATTGCAGAATTCTAGACCTGAAACCTATGTAACTTTACTAACATTGCCACCCCCATAAACTTTAATTTAAAAAATGTTTTCTGAAATGATTGTCATGTAACTAAAAGGTATTCTCTAACATGAATGTGAACCAAAATGCTCTTTCTTTTTTACAGATTTATTTTCACTTTCTAAAAGAGGTAACTATTTTCCATCATAGAAGCCCAGTTAGTGTGAGAAGTCTCATACTTTCACTTGAATTGAACATAAGATGATAGATAGATGATAGATGGAAGATAGATAGATGATAGATAGATAGATAGATAGATAGATAGATAGATAGATAGATAGATAGATACTCTGTTGGGTGCTAAGCAACTGGAAAGGCATCTCAGAAAATTTTTTAAAATCTTCTACTCTGTGAGCTTTCCTTCAAATCCATGAGATTTGTCCAACCCCTAGAGAGAAATATAATAACTAACCACCTTTCAACCATATCTATTATACAACAGAAATTTCTCTCATGGTGGACTGAACCTAATGTGGACCTCAAAAGAAATCACCATTTGCAATTAGAACCACAAATAAAGCACTTTAATGGTTAGGTGACCTTCATCCTCTGGCTAAACACCTACGTCTTCTCCAGCCACAGCACATATTCAGAGATAATTACATATCTTATAGATATAATACATCTATTATAGATAGTTACGTTTGTGAGATATTGTGGAGGCCATCACATCCAGCCTTGTAAGCAATGAAAGAATAATTGCAATCACAACCACCTTTACTGCACATAGTGCCAAACACTTTCCATTTATTATTTCTCATCTTCACACCTTCAACGTTAAGTTCTGTTATTTGAGTTTCACAGGTTAAGAAACTGAAAGTTGGGCATGTGACTTGCCTACAGCTACGTAATGACTGAATGGTGGAATTAAACATGAATCTTTCCCTAAAGCCCACTTTTTTGTGTGTATGCTATGCTAGAACACCAACTGCATTATTGTCCCAGATACTCTTCCAAGGATGGAGAAGGCATGACTTCAGAAGGTAGTCTGACTCTTAGTTGGCCAAGTGAAATTAGAAGAATCTTTCCTGACACTTTCACCCACTGGTGTTGCCCTTGGAAGCAAGTGAAAAAAAAAAAATACTGTACCTTTCATCCATGTGACAGGACTTCAAGTATTTGAAGACCTTTCCATGGCACTCAAGGTCTTCTCTTTTTCAGGTTCATGTAGCCATGGTCTCGCAAGTTGTGGCCACCACAAAGGATGTCATATGACAGATGAGAAAATGCAGCCTTGGTTTGAATCAACTATTCCTCCCATAATGTGACTTCCAGAACCTTAAAAATCTTTCTCCAGGTGTTGCACACTGGTCTAAGAAGGTTAAAGAATTCCATCTTTCGGTCTCTCTGTGATCAATAGTGGGGAGGCAATGGGAGAACTCTTATTTTTAACAGTGAATCTACTGAAATGATTTTTGCTATGAAAGATTGGCTGTTCTCTGACCCAAGTCCTAAGAAGTGACTCCCAAACCAGTAAAATAGAATCTCTGAGTCAGTCCTGAGTATTTTTTTTTTTACTGTATGTTTCTCTGCCAAGATTTGTAGCGTACTTAATACTCATACTTATTAGTTGCCTACTATTTCATTAATGCTATTCCAGGCACTGGGAGCAGCACTGAGGCAAACAAAATTCCTGCCCTGTTGGAGCTTTTATGTAAAAAATAGGAAATCAGGAAGGGTTCCTGGGGAGGGTATAAAATTCAAGATGAGTAGTCAGAGGAGGTTTCACTGAAGTGACATTGGAGCAAAGACCTACAGGTGATTAGGGAGTGAATTGTTTGACTACATGAGGAAGAGAGAGTGACAGGAGTGAGAGGAACAGAGGGACAGAGTGAGAGGAAGCTGGTGAGGTTGGAGATTGAATCAACAAGGAGGTTTGTGATCTAAACGAGGTCAGGGAGTGGTGAGGTCAGATGGTGAGGAGTAGTGGTTCTTAAAGTGTGGTCCAGGAATCATGGGGATTCCCAGGCACTTTCAGGAGATCCAAGAAATCAAAACAAGTTTTATAATAATACTTAGATGGTATTTGCCTTTTTTTTATTACTATTGTTCTGTCACTAATATACAATGAAATTTTCCAGATACTATATGATGTGTGATATTGCTATAGAGTGAATGCAGAAGTAGATATGAGAACCCAGTTGTCTTTTACTAAGCCAGACTTTAAAGAGTTTTGCAAAAATGTACCACAGTGTCACTCTTACTGCTATTCTTTTTTCTTTTGGAAAACGTTGTAATTTTTCATAAAAATGTTACTTATGGTAATAAGTGATAGATTTGCTACTGTTATTTTTTCATTGAGTTACACATGTTTTTTGAAGTTCTCAATTTTAATTCCTAATATGGAATATATTGATAGATAGAATCCATATAAACAACTGTTCTTTTTTTTTTCTTAAAGATTTTTTTAAATTGGGGAATTGGGGGAGGGGAAAGGGGAACAGCATTGGGAAACCGGGGAAGGGGAACAGACAAGTTGCTGTCCTTTTGTTCTTCAGTCTAGTTGTGGAGGGCATTGCTTCACTGGCCCATGTTGGTATTGTCATCACGCTCTTCCTGGGTAAGGCAGATGGGTTGCCGGCCTCTGGATGGCAGCTCACAGCTGCTCTTGGCAGCTCACACAGGCTTCCGGCCGCTCATACTGGCTGCCTGCCACTCACTGTAGCCTATGGCAGCCCACTGCAGGAAGGACTGCAACTATGCCGTCCCGGGGACTCACAGCAGCCCAGCTCCAGGTGGAGCTGTTGTTCACCATCTGAGCTGTAGAGGGCAGTGTCACTGGACTTCGTATGTGGGATCCAAACCAGGGCCGCTGGGGTCCCAAGCCAGCTCTTAACCAATGCGCCACTCAGCCAGCCCAACAACAGTTCTTTATAGTCCTCAATAGGTTTTTATAAATTTAAAGGGGTCCTGAGACCAAATGGTCAAGAATCACCAATGAAGAACATTATAATTTATTTTGATGATTTTTGTCGTTTGATATTGGGCAGTTCTGGGCAGAGGAATGATAAGGTCTGACTTACTGTTCAGGAGGGTTATTCTGTCTGATGATTGAGAGTAGTGGGTGGTGGGAATAGAGAAAGCATGAAATTCAGTTAGGGGGTGCGTGCAATGGTCTAGCAAAGATGATGGTGGCTAGGACCAGGTGGAAAAGCGGGAGGAGAGGTGAGAAATAGTCCTGATTCTGGATTTATGTTGAATGAATAATGAGCCAACAGGTTTTGTCGACAGATTGAATGTGGATTGTGTAAGTAAAATGAGAGTCAAGGAATCTTCCAAGGTTTTTATTTATTTGCTGTTTTTTTTGTTTGTTTGTTTTTTGTGGGCAGTGTCACTGGCCCCTATATGTGGGACCTGAACCAGGCTGCTGGCTTCCGAAGCCTATTTGCTGTTTTTTAATGCAGGAGCTGGGAGAATGGAGTCGTTGATCGAAATTCCCCCACAAAAACACTTTTCACGTAATCCAGGACTAAAGCTTTTACTTTCAGCACCCCCACATTTTACCCTTGAAAGAATACAAGCAGTTCAGGAAAGTGAGGAGTGGCTGTTTCTTATGGAAAGTATGGGCACCGGGCCTGTGAGGAGGGTTTACTGCATAGCAGTGCTAGCTTGGATTTGCCATCACTGGGAAAAATCGGAGAAGGTCCTGAAGACAGCCTGGGGCTTTGTCCTGTGTGCTCAGGCCCTGTTCTTTCCTGTGGAGGCTGAGGCAGAGAGAGCATATCACAGCTCTGGAGTGTGCTGGAACAGGACTCGGAATGCCTCCCTGGACCCAGCAGACACCCCAGCTCCCTCACCCCAGGGCATCCCTTTCCTACAGACACAATACCGGGCTTCTTCATGTCAGGCTGGTGTGATGCTGAATGGCTCTGTCTGTAGCAACATCGCTTCAGTGGGGAAGAAATACCTGCAGCCTCGATGGAACCACATCTCCAGGCAGCTGATCACCATGAGAGAGAATGAGCACTGATATGCCTGTGACACCACCCAGCCCTACCTCCCCACCTCTTTCTTGTTCTCTGCTGTTCCGTTAGCAAGCAGAGATCAGAGAAAGTGCCATATGTTCTGAGCAGAGGTGTACCCCTGTTCCCTTTCCTTCACTTACTGATGCTGGGACATAAGCTGCTTGCTGTAGAATCCATTGATGTTCTCTATCTATAGAGATACTATCTATCTATCTATCTATCTATCTATCTATCTATCTATCTATCTATCTATCTTTCTATCTATCATCTATCTATGTATCATTTATCTATCTATCATCTATCTATCTATCTATCTCTACCATCTCTTATGTCTCTCCACCTTTTGTGGCCTGAGGAAATACAGTGGCTAGTGTCCATAGTACAAATAGAGCAGTAGTACATAAATTGTATTTTCCCTTCAATCAGAAAACAAGTTCAGTATATACACTGCCTTAGAGCAATTCCTTCAATTCCCACTTCCACTCCTGCTCACCTGTTATCCCCCTCCCAATCCCCTCTCCCTCCTCTTTCTCCTTCTTCTTACTATTATCATTACTTTTTCCCAGTAAGTGACTCAAATGAAACCCAAGGCAAAAAAAAACACTTTTGCTCATTTATTATCATTAATTTGCTCACTTAGTTGGATTTGAAACATGGATCAATCAGCTAGGCTTCTCAGAGGAGCAGAGCGTATATAACTGCTATCTGTTCATATCCATACGTATGTATACATATTTAGGCTAGTGTGGGACCATTGGACCAAATAACAGCACCAGAGCCTAGCTACTTGACACGTAAATTTAACCACGACAGACAAGTTAAATGGCCAAGCTCTGGGGAGGGAGGTCGTGTTTTATTTCTGACAAAGCAATAGCTGAAGGAAGCAAAAAGCAGCTATGAAAGAAGTGTTCTGAGTTAAGTGGTCTGGAACAGAAGTGGAAAGAGAGGCCATCCCATAATACTCAACCTGGAAAGATGATCTGCATTCTGAAAGCCAGAGACATAAGTTTATAAGACCTTTTCCCTCCACAGGTGCAAAAATCATTTCACTGATTTGAGGCACAATGCAATCTCAGAGTCCATTTCAATTTGTAGGCAGCCCATTGGGAAAACATCTTGCAAAAGTTGCTAGATTGCATCAATTCTGAGGTTGCACAAAGAAAAAGATAGAGTTCCAACTACTCCCATCTTACGTATGGCCTTGAGATATTTTATGCGCCAGTTACTGAAAAATCAACCCAGTTTCCACAGTCTTGCTCCTAGCAGGTCCTCTCACTCTGTTTCTAACTTGTTTCCATTCTCATCCTGATGCTCAAGTTCTCCCTATATTTCTCCTGACTTCCTATTTTCCCAATTCAACTTTAATTGCTATTTAGTGTTTCATATCCTTAGTATTACTCAAAGAGCTATGCGAGAAATTAGGTCAGATTCATATTAGATCTCTTCTTCTTCCTCTCCCTCCTCTTTCTTCTACTTCTTTTGTGAAATCTGGATATATTTCACTGCAGTTAATCCCCTGGGGACAACTTCCTAACTCCAACCCACAGTTCTGTGTATTAATCTCACCCACCCAAGCTCCCCACTTTGGAGTGTTCAGGTAGTATTTGGTGGTATTGTAGTACATGGTCAATACATTCTTGATATTATAATTAGAGTTTTCTGGGTACTGGTATTATATGGGTCTAGAAATCAGAAATTTAAAAATTTATTTCCAAAAATCAATATGTGGGAAGGAAGTTTAGCCAATAACCCCAGAGGCATGATCAGGCAAGGCCCCCAAATCCTAAGTATTGAGAGTTTGCGAACACAGATGGGAAAATGGAGACCAAAAAGTAAATATCCAGGCAGGGGCA
Organism: Aselliscus stoliczkanus; assembly: GCA_033961575.1. Taxonomy (NCBI): domain Eukaryota; kingdom Metazoa; phylum Chordata; class Mammalia; order Chiroptera; family Hipposideridae; genus Aselliscus; species Aselliscus stoliczkanus. The sequence goes on along the minus strand of CM066728.1, from coordinate 14,574,542 downwards.
AGTTCTTGATGGAATAACCCTGAGTGTGAACCATAGGTCAGGAATAAAGAAACCCAGGCAAGCTAGCAGAACAGATATGTGGGAGTGATATTAGAGACATCTGCCTTGGTCTGGATTGCTTTCTAGAGACTCTCCATGTCAGTTTTTATTTCTTGATCTCCCAAAAGGAACATCTCATACTGATAGGCAGAAACAATTCATTAAAAGGGCACAAGATAGATAAGTTGGTTGGTCTTTTAGTCAAGACGAAAGCTAATTTTTAAGGTTTCCAAGTGACCACTTTCACTGACACTTCACTTGTTACAAACTGAAGGGCAAGTTCCTTCCACAAGATAGCACTTTCTGTACACTTCAGAGTTCTGAAAATATTACTCCAATCACACATAAAATAGCACTGACTATTGCCTACTAGTGGTGATAATGGTCTTCCTCTCTCAGAACATGTGAGCGCTTCAGGTTGAAATTTGCCAACAATCCTCTGATAATGAGCTGGACTGAAGCTGACCTTAGTTGGTTTCACAGCAGGGAAAACAATAGCTCATTTCACTTCAAGACCAAGCAGGGTCCTTGCTTTCAAATAGAGGTGAGTCAGAAGAACAAATTTTAGCCTCTGTTCCAATATGATCCAACCATGTGGACCTACGCAATTTACTTAAATCCTCTGAAGTTCATTTTATTCAATTTCAAAGGAATGCTGTCGTAACTCAGATGTCAGCTGAAATTATTCTTCACCTTAAGCTTTAGATTTTAAATTTGGTTTGCAACCCCCTCCCATAAATTGTGATTAACCCATTGTCTTTTTGAAAGACATATGAAGATTCTGGGTGTACATCCATTCACTGGTCACCCTGGCTCCAAGCTTTGGTATTTATTCTATCAGTGATACTTTGTGATGTCACTTGCCATTGTACAGACAAGGATATCATCCGCTCTCCTTGATTTCATTCAAGCCCTCTCCACTTACAAAAAGGCCTTTGTATTTGTAACCAACTTTAATGGGTTATCAAATGTAAACAATTTAAAATAGAATGAATGTTAACTATCCCATTCTCTAAGTCTATTGGACCTCCACTAAGCCAGACATCTTTTCTCTTCTTTCTCTGTTCTCCCCCTAATTTCTATTCATTCCATTATGGAACAGTTAGTTTATCTGTTTCTTTTGTAGCATTGCCTCCTTCCCACCTCTCCAGGGTGTGTTCTATATTGAGTGGCTCATAAAGGTAGTTTCCTAAGCAGGGATAACTTCTCTCTAAAAAGCTTCTGGTTCCAGTCTCTAGATACTAATTGTTTTCATTCCCACTTTATTGTGAAGAGCTCCTGGCAATAACAAACATGACTGCATGTCAGGAACTGGTACAATTCACAGGGTTCTGAGCACTTACAATGCCCTAGGATCTGTGCTAAGAACTTCCATATATGTCAATTCAGTATTGTTTTCAAATCTCCTATCTCAAGTCCACATCCTAAACTGAGTTCGCTCCAGCAATCCATATGATGCTGCCTTTCCCTGAGGTCAAGGGAAGTGGATTCATCCACAAGTTGTTTCTGCAGAAAGAACTTATGCAAAGGAAAAGAGAATGAGAAACTGCAGCTTTGGTTCAAGGCCAATCAGTCTGTGCTGGAGAGGAAGGCTAAAGATTCTGAGCACAGAAGATCTCTGCTCCTGGAGTCCAGCCAGTCCCCATGGTTCCTGTGGCAGACAAAAGGCTAAGGCAGGGGTCGGCAAACTTTTGAGACCGGAGAGCCAATCCTGTCCCTCACAACAATTTAAAAATTATTCGAGAGCCATAAAAGAATTGAAATCACCATTATGTGAATTGTATCCTTTAAAAATTTTATGAATGAAACTATGATAGTTTTATTTTCGTTTTCAATTGTACTTCAGAGTCACATGTACATACCCAAAGAGCTGCATGTGGCTCACAAGCCACAGTTTGCCAACCCCTGGACTAAGGAAGGGGTTGCAGAAAGAGAACTGTATCGATATCTGCGGATTTTGTAGCTTTGGTGGGAAGATCAATGGGCACTGTAGAGGTGACCCATCTGGTGGGCAGCAGTGGCTCCAGCAAGCTGACAGAGTTGTTACTTGGGAAAAAATATCGCAGCAGAAGACATTGCCATAGGCAACTGTGGGAAGAGCCTCTGTGAAGGGAGAAATCCTAATAGTGGGCAAAGGGACATTACAAGTGTCTGTGCTAAGACATTTTTTTGGGCAGCTTGAGGGGGCTTGATTTCCTACAGCTCAAGTGGGAGTTCAGCCAGAACAATATTTTCATATAAATTTAAAAACATTTTATCTCAGAAGAGTTTTCTATTTATAGAAACATTGAGAAGATGGTACAGAGCTCCAATACATCTTATCTCCATCTTTCCCTATTATTAACACTTTACAATCATGTGATACATTTGTTATAGTTATAATAAACCAATATTTATACATTATTAATTAAAGTCCATGCTTTATTCAGTCTATAGTTTTTACCCAGTGTTCTTCTTCTATTCCAGGCTACCATCCAAAGAGCCACATTACATTGAGTTGTCATGTCTTGGCCATGGCAGTTTCTTAGACCTTCCTTGTCTTTGATAACCTTGATTTTGAGGAGTCCTGGTAAGATACACTGTAGGATGCCCCTCTATTGGAATTCATCTGTTGTTCTTCTTATGATTAGATTGGGATTATGAGTTTTAGAGGAGAAAGAACACAGAGGCAAAGTGCCATTTTCTTCACATTATATCAAGGATACATAGTATTGACATGATTTATGACTGTTGAAGTTGACCTTGATCACCAGGCTAAAGCAATGTTTGTCAGGTTTCTCTAAATAAATTTAATTTTCTTTTTCTCCCTTTCCATGGGGTGCTCTTTGGAAAGATATCACTATGTACAGCTCACACTTGAGTCGGGGAGGGTTATGCTCCACTTCCTTGAAGGTGGGGTAGCCACATAAATTATTTGAAATTCTTCTGCTTGGATGATTTCTCTGTTCTCCCCGATTTATTTGCTTGTTCAATTATTTATATTAGCTTAGACCCATGAATATTTATTTCATACTTGGGTTATAATTGAATACTATTTTATTTATTTTGTTGCTCAAATTGTTCCAGTATTGGGCCGGCCGAGTGGCGCATTGGTTAATTAGTTAAGAGCCAGTTTGGGGATGCCGGCGGCCCCGGTTCGGATCCTGCATGGGGGGCCCAGTGACACTGTCCTCTACAGCTAACAGCAGCTCCACCTGGAGCTGGACTGTGCGAGCCCCGGCGACAGTGTAGGCTGCAGCCCCTGCTGCAGGGGGCTGCCATGGGCTGCAGTGGGTGGCCGGCAGCTGGCATGAGTGGCTGCTGGCCGGCGTGAGCTCCCAACATCCGGAGGCCGGCGGCGATCTGCCTCACCCGGGAGAAGCGCAGTGGTGGTGCCCACATGGGCCAGTGGAGCAACGTCCTCCGCAGCTAGACTGAAGAGCGGCGGGACAGCAACTTGTCTGTTCCCCTTCCCTAATTCCCCAACGCTGTTCCCCTCCCCCAATTCCCCAATAGGATCTTTAAAAAAAAAAAAATTTGCTCCAGTATCAGCCATTGGGAGTCTTTTCAGTTGGCTCCTGTGTTCTTTTGACATAAGCCCATCATTGTGTATTTTTTTGTTGGCTAGTTTTGTTTTTATTTTTCTAATGGGGGAGATTCCTTACTTTCTGCCATGACAGGATACTTCAGGCTCATCTTACATATTTCCTGCCCCAGTACTAGAATCAACAATTTCTCCAAGGACCCGGTTCTTTTGGAGAACAGTATGAAAAGCCAAGATTTGGAGGCTAGGTATGCTCATTGCTACTGTTGTGTGGTTGCTTCTTGACGTTCTTCCTGATGCTTGTGATGACAGAGCAAGGAAATATATGTGTGTATACTAACTGGCATATATATACATATTATTACACTTTCTTATATGGAACCATCTTTATCTAAAATAATGTAAGCATGAGTTCTAACTGATATCTCCAACTTTAATTCATTACCATATTGAACATTCTAGTCTCCTCTCCTTGCAGATATGTAAACTTCCACTTCAACAGTGAAAAATCTTACTCCCGCCACTCTCATATCTCTGTGGTAGACACATTTATCAACCATAGTACAGTGCTTATGTACAGTTTCTTTTGCCTTTAATTTTATAGGCTCTGCCCATTTCCAAAGTTATTTAGTTCAGCACATTTCCCCCCAACCCTTCTCAGTGAGGTTGTTTTATACATTTGTTGTTTTTTTGTTTTGTTTTGTTTTGAGGGCAGTGTCACTGGCCCTCACATGTGGGACCAAACCATGGCCACTGGCTTCCTAAGCCAGGGATTAACCACCACCCCTCTCGGCCATCCCTGTTTTATATATTTGTAATGCATTTGGATCCCTTTGTTACATTCTGAATTCCAGTTGGGGTTCTTTGTACTCCTAAATTATTTTCTTAATGTACCTACTTTAAGGTTCATACTTTGTGCTGTAAAGTTCTATGGGTTTTGACAAATGCCTAGTGTCTTGCATCTGCCATCACAGCATTATACTGAATGGTTTTACAACCCTAAAATAATCCTTTGAGCTTCACTGATTCAAATCTCCTCTCTCCCCCAGAAACCTTGCCCCTGGCAACCACTAACATGTTTATCATCTCTATAGTTTTGTCTTTTCAGAATGTGATGCAGTGGGAATCATACATTATGTAACTTTAACAGACTAGCTTTTCTCACATAGCAATATGCATTGTATGCATATACTAGTTTGTTTATCCATTCACCTATTAAAAGGCATGGACATATATCTTGTATATATTTTGCTAGATTTATATCTAGCATTGTACCTAAGTATTTCACTACTGGGGGAGCTATTGTAAATAGTATTTTTTTTTATTTCAAATTTCTATTGTTCTTGAAGAAAAACAGAAACACAATTGACTTTTATATATCAGTCTTGTAATCTGCAACTTTGTGATCCACACTTACTGTTCCAGGAGGTTTTTGTGGACTCTTTTGTAATTTCTACATAGATGATCATATTATCTGTGTATAAAGGCAATTTTATTTCTTTCTTTCATGTATATATATATGTATTATATATATATGAATATATATATTATACATATTCCCTTTTCTTGTCTTATTGCACTAGCCAGGAATTATATTATGTTCCTAGAAACTAAATTTCTTTTTCTTATCTAATTGCACTAGGTAAGATTTCCATACGATGCTGAATAGAAGTGGCAAGGAAGCACATTCTCACCTTGTTCCCAATCTTAGGGGGAAAGTGTTCAATTTCTTACCAATAAGTATGATGTCAGCTATAGGTTCTTTGTAGATGTTCTTTATCAAATTGAAGTTCACTCTATTCTTAGTTTGATGAGAATTTTGTATCATGAATAGGTGTTAAATTTTGTCAACAGAATGTAAAAGCTTTCCTGCATCAGTAGATATCATCATATGATTTTTCTTCTCTAGTTTGTTGATGTGGTATATTACATTGATTGATTTTCAAATATTCAATCAGCCTTGTATATGTGGAATAACTCTTACTTGATCATGGGGTATAATTCTCTTTTTACATTGTCCAATTTGCTAATATTTTGTGGGAAATTTTTACATCTATATTCATAAGAGATGTTGGCTGTAGTTTTCCTTTCTTGTGGTGTCATTATCTTGTGTTATTATTTGGGTAATGCTGGTCTCATATAATGAATTGGGAAGTGTTTCCTCTACTTCTAGTTATTCAAGAGATTGTGAAGCCTTGGCTTTATTTCTTCTTTAAATATTTGCCAGAGTTTACTGGTGAAACCATTTGGACAGGTGATTTCTTTTTTGGAAGGCTGTTAATTATTGGCTCAAGTTATTTAATAAATATTATCATATTAAAATTATCTATTTCTTCTTGTGTGAGTTTTGGTAGTTTGTGTCTCTCAAGCAATTGGGTTCCTTTTATCTATGTTGTCAAATATATCAGCATAGAATTGTTCACAGTATTCCTTTATTATTCCTTTTGACATCTATAGGACCAGTAGTAATAACTCTTCTTTATTTCTGATGTTGCTAATTTGTGTCTTCTCTCTTCCTTTTTGATTAGCCTGACTAGAGGTTTATACATTTTATTGATTATTTTCCAAAGAATCAGATTTTTAAAAATTTTTAATTGTTTTAAAACTTTTTGAAAATTATTGTTCACATGCAATATTATATTAATTTCAGGTGTACAACACTGTGATTAGACATTTATATAACATACAAAATGATCACAGTAAGTCTAGTCCCTATCTGGTACTATACATAGTTCTAACAATATTATTTACTATATTCCCTATACTGTACTTTACATTCCCATGGCTAATTTTATATCTGGAAGTTTGTACTTCATAATACTCTTCACTTTTTTTTACCAATCTCCCTAGCCCCTTCCCATGATGTTCAACATCACCAATCATCAGGGAAATGCAAATCAAAACCACAATGAGATATCACCTTGCCCTTGTCAGAATGGCTATTATACAAAAGACAAAAAGAATAAGTGTGGGCAAGGATGTGGGAAAAAAGGAACCCTCATGTACTGTTGGTGGGAATATAAACTAGTGCAGCCACTATGGAAAGCAGTATGGAGAATGATCAGCTTCTGATTTCATTTATTTTATTTTATTTTTTATAGAAATAATTTTATCTTTAATATTCATGTTTACATTTTGGCTGCTTTGTATGTTTCTACACAGAGTACAATATTAACTCACAGAGAAATATGTATTTATTCACTCAACAAACATTTACTGAACACTTCTCACTAGGCACATGCACTGTTTTAGAAATGTAGGAATAGAATTAAATGAAGCAAAAATCACTATTCTCATGGAGCTGACATTCTAGAGTGTGGGAAAATATGAACACATTTCCCATTTATTTTAAGTGACTGCTATTCACCATGATGCTTTAAATCATCTTTTCCTATACCAGTGAAATTTTGGCTTTATTTCATAACTTTGCTAGTAATTTTCAATTTTAGAACTCAATCCTGTTCAATACTTCAAATTCATGGCCTATCTAAAGCTCTCTCTTCCCTCCAACTCTCCTAGATTCTAATTCTTCCAATGGAAAAGGAAAATAGCAAGTCTCTTTACTGAATGGATACAGTTATTAGAATTGTTGGTAGGGACATGACTCTGTTGTTACTCTCAGTATATCCTTTTTCATCTGATATAGCCCATCTTCCATTACATATCTGTGGTTTTCTTGAGGTGATGTTCAACTGTTCCCTAGCTTTTCTATGGAAGGCTTCCTTAGAGAGAGGCAGCTGAGTCTTCCTTTCGCTCTGCCAGTGGTCCATGCTCCCAATGCTTTTTTCATGTTAGGCATCCTAGTACTTGGGTAGGAGCCCCACAATTCCTGAACTCTATGAACCTCCAAAATCCTACATGGAGTTCCTGAAACTGTTAAAGTCCTCACCTTCGCTCTCCAATGATAACAGAAAACAACACAATTACACAACGCTTTCCAACCCTGCTGCATGTACCACTTTAGAGGAATCCTTCCTTCAGATATTACTGAACTATAAGAGAACACTAGACCCTCTGTTCAGCCACAACTCCAAACCCCAGCAGACCTATGTCAAGAACTCCCATGAACTCTGACAATTTTCTCTACTCTAATCAGAAAATTTCTGCAGATTCTAAACCCAGGTACACATCCATCCTGAGATGAGATTAGCTTCCATTTCTTATAGCAACCCAAGACTTTACAAATCTTCTTTTCTTAGAGGGCCACAAAACTTGACTTCAGCTCTCAGGATACAATATCTTTGCTTTCAACCATGGTAGGAGAATTGGAGCTGATGCTGTAAGTGTCCCAGTCTCATGCCCTCGTCTTCCAGAATATACTTACAGGATCCTACTGCCTATACTTGTGACTCTCACCTAAGAACCCTTCAGCCTCATGCAGTGTAGGTTATAAATGTTCAGTAATTAATGCTGTTGAGAACATCCCTCAGAAATGATGGATAGGGGTTGGTATATACATAACTCAGATTCCACATCTCTCAGATGGGACAACTCTGAGGTGTGTTCTATGTTGTCTCCTGGTATTCCTCAACAGGACTGAGATTCAATTGTTTTCAGCACAACCTGCTCCATAGCACACTCTTTATTGGGTTTCCTTCCCTTTCTCACTCCCTCTCTTTCCCGTTTGGATTTCCTGGAATCACATCACAAATAAATCACTTAAATTCAGAATCTGTTTAAATTGGAACCCAAACCAAGATGAAAAAGGAAAACTCTATCTTCACCCCAATAGATCCCCCCAAACCATTGGGGTACTGCATTTTATTTGCCCTTCTCAGCTCTGGGAATTAGCTTATTAGAATATGGCTTATCAGGAAAGATTGCACTCAGTACTATATATATTTATATTTACATTAATATTTATATACCTAAGTAAATATATGAATATTTGACATGTATCTGGACATTTAGGTCAGAATAAAATATCTTCTGACTCTTCAATCTCAGGAGCCTCGCAAATAATTGTAGTTTTTCTGTGTCATGCTGTCCTTATCTGTAACAGAGCATTTGGACTTCAGCAAGTTCACTGTTTCTTCCAACAGAAGTTTCTTCAGCTCTATAAAAGTTCTGGAACTTCTATCATAAGGGATGGAACATCAGTGTGTCTCTTTCCTGTAACATTCTTCTAAGCTACAATGAGTGGGAAAACTGGGGGTGGTGAGTGAGGTAGGTATTCTCTTTCCAGCAAAATGAACTTTGTAAGCCAGTGGGCAAATGGTTTTTGAGGCATTTCTGATGTTAGGAATGGTTAGGCAATTTTTTTTTTAATAGGAAAAGTTAAATTTATTTTTAGTAAATGTGAAACAAACCATATAAAAAACTGTTAAAATTGGACCGGTCAAGTGGTGCCTTGGCCAGGAGCTGACTTGGGACTCCAGTTCTGAGCAGCAGGGTCCCAGTTCAGATCCTACATGAGGGCCAGTGACACTGTGCCCTCTACAGTCAAGATGGTGAACAACAGCTCGACCTAGAGCCGGGTTGCCATGAGTTGCTGGCGACGGCGCAGGCTGCAGTGGGGCCGGCCAGCAGCTGGCGTGCACTTTCATGAGCTGCTGTGAGCCTCCATGAGCGGCCTTCCAATGGCTGGCAAGCGACTACCTCACCCGAGAAGAGTGCAATGATAATACCAACATGGGCCAGTGAAGCGACATCCTCCACAACTAGACTGAAGAACAAGACAACAGCAACTTGTCTGTTCCCCTTCCCCCTGATTCTCCAACACTGTTCCCCTCCCCCAATTCCCCAATTTTTTAAAAAAAACCTGTTAAATATAATTGTAAATATTATTTTAAGTTCAAAGACTATAATTTTATGTGTTTTTTTTTAATTATTTTATTGTGAAATAAACATTTTTTTAAAAATTAGTTTTAGGTGTACAACACAGTGCAATAGTTATACTTTTTACCCCTCAAAGTGACAACCCCTCTCCCCCAATTCACCACTCCACTCCACCCCCATATCATACTTATCTTTTACCATTCCCTTGACTCCATTTCACATTATACTCCACATCCCATGACTATACATATATTCAATTACACTTGGCATACAATATTATACATTGTACAGCTTCAGGTGTACAGTGCAGTGATCAAGACTCTACTCCATCCATGAAGTGGTCTCCCTAACAAGACATGTGACCATCTGACACCCCATAAAATATTTACAACGTTATTAATTATATTCCCTGAGCTGTCTTTCATATCCCTATGGCAATATTGTAGTTACCTATTTATGCTGTCTAATCCCATCCCTTTTTCCTCATCCCCACCCCCATCCCAAATAGCAACCATCAGTTTTTCTTCTATATCTATAAGACTGTTTTTCTTTACTTTGCTCATTCATTTAGTTTTTCAGATTCCACATATAAGTGAGATCATATAGTATTTATCTTTCTCCGACGACTTATTTCACTTAACATAATAGTCTCTAGGTCCATCTATATCATTGCAAATGGTACTATTTCATTCTTCTTTATAGCGGAGTAATACTCCATTGTGTAAATGTACCACAGTTTTTTAATCCAGTCGTCTACCAATGGGCATTTCAATTGTTTCCAAATCTTGGCTATTGTAAATAGTGAAGCAATAAACATAGGGGTGCATATATTTTTTTGAATTAGCATCTTGGATTCCTTTGGGTAGATACCCAAGAGTGGAATTCCGGGGTCATATGGTAGTTTCATTTCCAGTTTTTTGAGATACCTCCATACTGATTTCCACAATGGCTGCACCAATCTGCAGTCCCACCAACAGTACACCAGGGTTCCCTTTTCTCCACAATCTAACCAGCACTTGTTGTTTTTTGATTTGTTGATGATAGCCATTCTGACTGGAGTGAGATGGTATCTCATTGTGGTTTTTATTTGCATTTCTCTAATGATTAGCGAAGTTGAACATTTTTTCATATGCCTGTTGCTCATCTGTATGTCCTCTTTAAAGAAATGCCTCTTCATATCCTCTGCCCATTTTTTAACTGGGTTGTTTGTTTTTTGGTGTTGAGTTGAATGACTGTTTTATAAATTTTGAATATCAACCCCTTATCAGATATACCATTGGCAAATATCTTCTCCCATTCAGTAGGCTGCCTTTTTATTGATGATTTCCTTTGCTGTGGAAAAACTTTTAAGTTTGATGTAATCCCATATGTTCATTTTTTTCTTTTATTTCCCTTGTCTGAGGGGATATATCAGTAAAAATATTACTGAGGGTAAAGTCTGCAAATTTACTCCTTATGTTTTCTTCTAGGAGTTTTATGGTTTCAGGTCTTACATTTAAGTCCTTAATCCATTTTGAGTTTGTTCTCTATATGGTGTAAGTAAGTGGTCCATTTTCTTTTTTGTTGCATGTGTCAGTCCAATTTTCCCAGCACCATTTATTAAATAGACTATCTTTACTCCAATGTAAATTCTTACTTCCATTGTCATAGATTAAATGACCATATATGGATGAGTTTATTCCTGGGATCTCTATTCTGTTCCATTGGTCTATGTGTCTGTTTTTATGCCAGTACCATACTGTTTTGATTACTATATCCTTGTAGTATGATTTAATGTCAGGTAGTGTGATGCCTCCAACTTTGTACTTATTTCTCCAGATTGCTGTGGCTATCCGGCGTCTTTTGTGGCTCCACATAAATATTAGGATTCTATGTTCTATTTCTGAGAAAAATGTCCTTGGTAGTTTGATTGGAATTGCATTGAATCTATATATTGCCTTAGGTAGTATTGACATTTTAACTATCTTAATTCTTCCTATCCATGAACATGGTATCTATTTCCATTTATTTGTATCTTTGATTTCTATCTTCAGTGTCTCATAATTTTCTGAGTACAGATCTTTTACTTCTTTAGTTAAATCAATTCCTAGATATTTTATTGTTTTTGAAGCAATTGTAAAAGGGATTGATTTCCTGATTTTTCTTCTGATAGTTCATTATTGGTGTATACAAATGCAACTGATTTCTGAATATTAATTTTGTATCCTGCTACCTTACTAAATTCGTTTATCAGTTCTAACAGTTTTTGGTGGAGCCTTTGGTATTCTCTCTATTTAGTGTGATGTCATCTGCAGTGGTATAATGACAATTTTACTTCCTCCTTTCCAATTTGGAACTTCCAGAACTATGTTGACTAGAAGTGTCATGGAAGGCCACTGTGTCCTTGTTGATTTTCTGTCTAGAGGATCTGTCCCTTGTTGTCAGTGGTGTGTTGAAATCACCTACTACGATAGTGTTACTGTTGATCTCTGTCTTTATGTCTGTCAAAATCTGTTTTATGTATTTAGGAGATCCTATGTTGGGTGCATACATATTTACTAGGGTTATGTCCTCTTGTTGAATCGATCCCTTTATTATTATGCAGTGCCCTTCTTTGTCTATTATTGTATTCTTCACTTTAAAGCCTGTTTTGTCCAAAATAAGTATTGCTACTCTAGCTTTTTTCTCATTTCCATTTGCATGAAATATCTTATTCCATCCCTTTACTTTTTCAGTCTGTGTGTGTCTTTTGCTCAGAGATGAGTCTCTTGTAGACAGCATAAGCATGCATGGGTACTGTTTTCTTATCCTCTCAACCACTCAATGTCTTTTGATTGGAGTATTTAGCCCATTCACATTTAAAGTGGTTATTGATAGGTGTATACTATTGCCATTTGTTATTTGTATTTCGTGTCTTCCTGGGTTAGCTTGTTTTTCCCTTTCTTCTGTTTAAAAAAGCCCTTTTAACATTTCCTGCAATGCTGGCTTGGTGGTAATGAATTCCTTAAGCTTATTTTTTTCCTGAGAAGCTCTTTATCTCTCCTTCAATTTTAAGTCATAGCCGTGCTGGGTAGAGCAATCTTGGTTGTAGGACTTTATTTTGCATCATTTTGAATATTTCCTGCCACTCCCTTCTGACCTGCAGAGTTACTGAAGACAAGTCAGCTGTTAGTCTTATAGGCGTTCCTTTGTATGTAACCTGCTGTGTTTCTCTTGCTGCTTTTAGGATTCTGTCTTTGTCTTTTTTTTTTTTTTTAGGCATTACAAAGCTCACCGTTTGTTTCTCATCCCCATCCCCATGTTCAATCTTGTTTTGGAATCTTTACACTTTCTTTTTTTACTTTATCCACCATGCAAAAGTCTCTTCTCTCCCTATCTTTTCGGCATATTATCTCTAATTGTTCTTCCTCAATAAAATTGTTTTCGTCATCCTCTAATTCTTTAATAAACATTATTCTCTTCCTCTTCCTCCATTAATCTGTCAATTCTTTAAGAGCAGCGTTTGTGGCGTGTCTGCTGTAACCTCCTGGTACTTAGGTCAGTTCTGGGCACACGCGTCTCTGCTCAGTGACACGCTAAGTAAACGAACATTTGTAACATTAACACTGTTAAGTAAAGAACAGTTATGGTAAGTTAAACCTTTCTGAAATTGAGGCCCAGGAAAGCAGTTCAATTTCAATGTCAAATACAACTAGGAAACCGCAAAACAGACATCCATGCAGGAAAGAAAGCTCTTCTGAAAATATACTACTTGCATAAAATGATCTCTCAAAGCGTAAATAACTTGCAAATGCTCCAACAAGTATTCCTCTAGTGGCGGAACCAGAGCCAGCTGTTAAGCAGCCAGAAGGCTACAGTGATTGAATACATGACCATTTCTCGTTTAGCACGTTCTTTGTTCTCTTCTAGAAGTTGCAGACGTCTGTTTAGCTTGATTATCTGTCATCTTAGTGAAGCTGCATCCACAGCGGTCATGTCATCTGCAGTCCCTTCAATTGTGTCTGCATTTGTAATGCCATACCTGACGCTGTCATGATGAGGGTTGGAGGTGGCGGCAGCAGACCCACCACGCAGCATAGGTCTTTCACAACATATTTCATTTTGTCTTCTTACAATGGAATCAGTTCTGACCAGCTGTCCGTTTTGGCGAACAGCATTTTCACTCATAGAGCGCTCTCGTTTTAGCCTGCCAGCACGGACTTCTTCATTTTGAGGGGTTGGAGAAGGTTTTTCTAAATCCAGAAAATCTAGTGGTCTTTCACTTAGTGTAAGTACACGAGGTGGTGTTTTTAGTGCCAGAGGTTTAAAGGAAGTGGACTAAATGAGGTCAAGATCTGCTGGCCTTGAAAATGGAATGTCTTCATTATTTTCTGCTATGACAATCCTCTCTGGAACTTGCATAATCACACTAGCATGTGGAATGCCGTCTTGAAATTCTTGTCCCAGGTTAGCATTTGGTGGTGCGACCTTTAATTTTTCCGGGACCCTCATTCGCTGACTGATACCTTCAGTGTATTCCATTTCATACTGAATTCGACTAATTTCTGCCATCTCAGCAGCAGTGGGAGAAGGAAATGCTGCCCCACTCACTAAACGTGCACCAACTACGACTTGCTATTCGGCACTATCTGCTTCTGTGCTTCATATTAAATCCTTGAACTTGTTTCAATGTGCATGTGCTGGATTTAGAGCCACTTTTGTCCCCCTGGGCCCGCTGAAGGGTCCCTGGCGAGGGCCGCCAACTGCCGGCTGCCAGGGCATTCGGGTGGGTGCTCTCAGAGGCTGTTCTCTGTCTTTGTTTTTAAGCTTTGCCATTCTAACTATGATGTGTCTTGGTGTGGGCCTGTTTGGGTTCAGCTTGTTTGGAACTTTCTGAATTGTCTGGGCTTGTATGTCGATTTCCTTCACCAGGGTAGGGAATTTTTCAGTCATTATTTCTTTAAATACATTCTCAATCCCTTGTTTCTTCTTTTCTTCTTCTGGTATTCCTTGATGCGTAGTTGTTGTACTTGATCTTGTCCCACAGATCTCTTAAACTATTTTCATTGTTTTTTATTCTTTTTTGTTGTTGTTGTTCCAACTGGGTGATTTCTGCTATTTTGTCTTCTAAATCGCTGATCCAATCCTCTGCTTCATCTAATCTACTGGTGATTCCTTCAAGTGTGTTCTTCATTTCAGTTATTGTATTCTTTAGTTCTATCTGGTTGTTTTTTTTATGATTTCTCTATCCTTCTTTATGTCCTCACTAAGTTCCTTAAACATTCTTATCATCAGTGTTCTAAACTCTGTCTCTAAAAGGATGGATACCTCTGTTCCATTTAGTTCCATTCCTAGAGGTTTCCTTTGACTTTTACTTGGGACATGTTTCTTTGTTTTTTCATTCTGGCTGTCGCTCTGTGATTGCTTCGATGTATTAGATAGATCACCTAGGGAAAAAAAAAAGAAAAAAAAAGAGGGAAAAAAAGAAGAAAAAAGAAAAAAAGGGGCATGCTCTGTGCCCTCTTTAATATGCAGACCACTTGCTCAGCAATAGAGAGTCTCTGGGCAACACAGCACCAGCTTTTGGGGGGAAGGGCTAATGTGTTATGCACTGGTCTCCCTCTCAGGCTTGCAGTGAGCTTCCTGCAAATAGCTGCTGTGTGCTCTGGAACTGTGCTCACTACCAAAAATCTTCACAGGTTGTTGTGGGTTGTCTGCTGCTGCTGCAAAAAACCTTCTGTGGCCTGTGGAGGTGGGGGCCAGGCACCAGGGGCTCAGAATGCCTCTGGCAACAGAGCTCTAGGTGGGCAGAACAGGCCCCCAAGGCAACACTGGATGTGGTCAGTGGCCCCCAGCAAGTCAGAACACCATGCACTCCTGCACCGGCAATCAGCCCATAAAAACTCACCAGGAGAGCCCTGACCAGATCACGCAAAAGCACAACTCATGCCCCAAGGCCCCCAGGAAAACTCCCAGTCTCAGCCTGTCCTAATCAGCCACTCACAGATCAGGCTGAGCAGCCCAACAGCCATGGCTAACCTGGCAACTCTGCATGCACAGTACAGAGACTGGGGACCCAAGGGGGCTCCTGCACTCCCACATTTCAATGAACAGCCTTTTGGAGCTGGAGAGCACCACCAGGCATTTCCTTGGGTCCACAGCACAAGCAGGGCGGAGGGCGGGATCCAAGGCCGTGTGCATGTAAGCACACACGCACACCTGAGCCAATTTCAGTGAGGTCCAGGACCTGACCCTCTGTGGGAGGGCCCAATCCTGACAAAATGGCGCCCTCCTATATACCACTCACTTGCAAGTTCCACACCAGGGGAACAATAGACCCAAAACCTCCAACTCCCACACCAAAGGCGCTCAGTTCAGTCCATCCCCGTAGCCTCCTGGGAGTTTTTCAATCTAGTTGTGGAGGGCACAACTCAGTGGCCCATGTGGGAATAGAACCAGCATCCCTGGTGTTATGAGCACTACACTCTATCCAACTGAGTTAACCGGCCACCCCAAGTTTTATTTTATTTTATTTAAATGTTAAAGTGGGTTTTATGATGCAGAATATGGTCTCTCTTAGGGAAATTACATGTTAGTTTCAAAGGAGTGTGTATTTTATTCTTATTAGATAAATATTCTATCAATGTCAATTAGCTCAATTGATAGTTCAGGGCTATTATATCTTTACTGAACTTTCTGCTCACTTGATCCATCAGTTACTGAAAAAGATGTGTTAAAGTTTTCCAACTATAATATTGGAATTTTTTATTTCTCCTTGAAGTTATGTCAGTTTTTGCCTTAACTATTTAGATGCTTTATTGTTAGGGACATACACATTTAGACTTATGTCTTTTGGAGAATTAAGCCATTTATCATTATGTAGTGGCACTCTTTTTTAAAAAATTTTTATTCTTTTATTGTGAAATAAACATTTTTTTAAAAATTAGCTTCAGGTGTACAACACAGTGCAATAGTTATACTTTTCACCCCTCATACTGACAACCCTCCTCCCCCAATTTGCCACCCCACTCCTCCCCCCCATATGATACATATCTATTACAATTCCTTTGACTCCCTTCCACAATATACTCCACATCCTGTGACTATCTATATATTCAATTACAGTTGGCATACAATATTATACATCATCAGTTTCAGGTATACAGTGCAGTGATCAAGCTTCTACTCCATCCATGAAGTGGTCTCCCTAACAAGACATGTGACCATCTGACACCCCATAAAATATTTACAACACTATTAATTATATTCCCTGAGCTGTCTTTCATATCCCTGTAGCAATATTTTCATTACCTATTTATGCTGTCTAATCCCTTCCCCTTCTCCCTCATCCCCACCCCCTCCCAACTAGCAATGCCGTTTTTCGTCTTATATCTATGAGACTGTTTCTGTTTACTTTGCTCATTCATTCAGTTTTTCCGATTCCACATAAATAGTGGCACTCTTTATCTACAAAAATTTCCCTTGTTTTGAAGTCTGCTTTGTCTGAAGTTAATATAACTGCTCCAGCTATCTTTTCATTAGTGTTAACATGGTATATCTTGTTTCATGACTTTACTTTTAACCTACCTGAGTCTTTGTTTTAAATACATATTTTTAAGCTCAGAAAATTTCATTTTATTTTTAAAAGATTTTTATTTCAGTATGGCTAACATACAATATTATATTAGTTTCATGTGTACACCATAGTTAGTAAACATTTGTGTAGATAAGGAAGAGATCACCATGATAAGCCCACCAACCATCTGACACCATACCACACTATCACAATATTATTGACTGTATTCCCTACGCTGTACATTACATCCCCATTACTTATTTGTTTTATAGCTGGAAATTTGAACCTGTTATTCCCTTCACCTTTTCCCACCATTTTTAAAATTTCAATTACAGTTCACGCTTAATATTATTTTATATTAAATTCAGGTGTATAGCATAGTGGTTAGACATTTATATAATTTAAGAAATGATTCCCTGACAGGTCTAGTACCCATCTGGCACTATTCATAGTACATATTATTGACTATATTACCTATGCTGTACTTTACACCCCCATGACTATTTTTTAACCACCAATTTGTACTTCTTAAACCCTTCACCTTTTTCATCCTGTACCTCAACACCCCTCCCATCTATCACTCTGATAAATCTAGTACCCACCTGACACCATACATAGTTACTACAATATTATTGACTATATTCTTTATGCTATATCCCACATCCCATGACTACTGTGTGACAACTAATTTGTACTTCTTAATTTGTTCCTCTTTTTCATCCAATCCCCAAGACCCCTTCCGTCTGGCAACCATCAATATGTTCCTTGTATCTATGAGTTTGTTTCTGTTTTGTTTGTTCATTTATTTTGTTCTTTAGATTCTACATATAAGCAAAATCACATTTCATCTTTCTTACTCTGTCTGACACATTTCACTCAGTACAATACCCTCCAAGTCTATCCATATCACCATAGGGGCAAGAACCTATGGCCAGGCAACATTCCATTGTACATATGTACCACCTTCTCTTTATCTATTCATCTATCACTGGACATCCAGGCCGCCTTTACATCTTGTAAACAATGCTGCATTGAACATATGGATACACATGTACCCTTGAAGTAGAATTTTGGATTTCTTCTTATAAATACCCAGAAGTGGGATTCCTAGGCCCTTCTTTGGATCTTGTTATAGCCTTTTTTTTTTGTCTGGTATGAGTGTTGCTACACTAGCCTTTTTAGTTTGTTTGTTTCTATTTTCATGATATATCTTTTTCCATCTCTTTACTTTTAGTCTCTGTGTGCCTTTTGATTTGGAGTAGGTCTTTTGTAGGCAGCATATATAAGGGTCTTGTTTTCTTATCCATCAGCCATCTTGTCTTTTGATTGGACAATTTAATCAATTTACATTTAAAGGAATTGTTGATAGATATATAGCCATTGCCCTTTTATAAATCATATTTTTAATCTCTTTTTCTTCTTCTTCTTCTCCTTCTTCTTCTTCTTCTTCTTCTTCTTCTTCTTCTTCTTCTTCTTCTTCTTCTTCTTCTTCTTCTTCTTCTTCTTCTTCTTCTTCAACAAGGCCCTCTAAGATTCATTGTAATACTGGTTTGGTGGTGATGAACTTCAGCTTTTCTTGTCTGGGAAGCTCTTTATCTTTCTTTTGATTCTAAATGTTAGCTTGGTTGGGTAGAGTAATTTTGGTTGTAGGTCCTTGTTTTTCATTGCTTTGAATATTTCATGCCAATCCCTTCTGGCCTGCAAAGTTTCTGTTGAGAAATCAGCTAACAGTCTATGGGAGCCCCCTTGTAGGTACTAACAACTTTTTTCTTGCTGCTTTTAAGAATCTTTTTTTCTCTCTTTCTTTCTTTCTTTCTTTCTTTCTTTCTTTCTTTCTTTCTTTCTTTCTTTCTTTCTTTCTTTCTTTCTTTCTTTCTTTCTTTTCCTTTCTTTCTTCTTTCTTTCGGCTTTAACGCTTGGTGTTTTAATTAAGCTGTGTCTTGGGGTGGGCTTCTACGGGTTCATCTTGTTTGGTACTCTCTGTGCTTACTGGGCTTGTATGTCTATTTTCTTTGCCAGGTTAGGGAAGTTTTCAGTCATTATTTTTTCAAATCTGTTTCCAATTCCTTGCTCTCTCTCTTCTCCTTCTGGTACTGTTATGATGCAAATGTTGGTATGCTTGATGTTGTCTCAGAGACCTCTTAAACTATCCTCATTTTTTTTAAATTATGTTTTTCCAATTGGGTGTTTTCTGTTTCCTTAACTTCTAAATCACTGATTTAATTATCTTTTTCATCTAATCTGTTGATTCCCTCTAATGTATTCTTTATTTTAGTTATTATAGTCTTTATTTCAATCTTCGTTTTTATATTTCCTATCTCTTTGTTGAAGTTCTCCATAATATCATTGAGCATCCTGATAATCAGTGTTTTGAACTTTTTATCTGGTAGTTTGTTTGTCTGCATTTTGTATTGTTCTTTTTCTGGAGCTTTATTCTGTTTTATTTGGGACATGTTTCTTTGTCTTTCCATTTGACTGTCTCCTTGTGTTTCTTTCTTTTTTTTCTGTATTAGGTAGGGCTGCTATGTCTCCTGGTATTATATAGCAGGTGTCCTGTGGGGTCCAATGGCAAAGTCTCCCTGGTTAACTTAGCTGGGTGCTCCAGTTGTGTCTCTTGAGTGGGTTGTGTGTGCCCTCTTATTGTAATTGATCCTTGGTTGCTGTTTGCATGTCAATGGAAGTGATTGACCTTCTGGCTGGTGTGTTGTGAAGATTGGCTCTGAGTACGGTGGAGGTGCTGTTGTGCAGAAGCTGACCCTATGGAGCAAGATTCACTTTAACAGGGCTTTGGTGCCTGCGCCATCTGCCCTTTGGGTTTGTCATCCTTGGAGGTGACCCAGGTGATGCTCAGCTTGGACTGAAGCTGACCAACTAGTGTGTCAGGCCTGATCCTTTTGGGAGGGGCTCTGCCACAGGCCTGTGCCCTGCCTGAGGCCACCTGGCATGAGCCACAAAGAAGTGTGCAGATGGCAGTCACCTGCACTGTGCTTGGAGGCTCCTCAAGAGGCCTAGCAGGGAACTGAAGCCAGCTGTCACTAGTGCTGGGCTTATGCTCAGCCAGAGGTACAGGACTCAACAAAGTTAGATACTGCTTGTTTGAGTTTTGTGAGCCTTTAAGATCTTTTAGGAAAGTCCACCGTATAAACCAAGGCAAGCTGTTTGTATGAAAAAGCTACCAGAAGTTACTAGGATGGGCCTGCAAGTTTAGTGGGGAGAAGTCTCAGCAAATCACCAGGCAGAGCAAACAAGTGGAGTTAGCTAGGTTGATGGAGACTCAGATATAGTGGTGCCTGCATCTGTATGCTCGGAGTGTGGAGGGCTCTACAAAGAAACAATGGCTTCTGTCAGCTCCTCCATCCAGGATAAAGCTGCCCCTCCAGATCTCTACCTGAGCCAGACAATTGAGTTCCTCCCTGTATGTTCTGGTGCCTTTTGAGCTGCTGCCTCAGCACTGGAGCTCAGAGCAAGTGAGTCCATCAGTGAGTAAGTTCATGTGCAGGCCCTTTAAGAGGAATGCCTGGGACTCTAGTCACCTTTGTCTCATGCAGCCACAATCTCTGTTGGTTTTCACAGCCAGAACTTATGGGGACTTCTCTCCCCTGCTCTGGAACCCTGGGTGGGGGAGCCTGCTGTGGGGCTGAGACCCCTCACTCTTCTGGGGAGGGACCTCTGCAGCCAAGAGATTCCTCCTGGTTTTTAATGTTTCCATGCAGGTATGGCAGCAGCTGGTTCCGCATTTCTGTTCCTCCTACCAGTCTCGAGGTGTCTTCTTCTGTATGTGTTTAGTTGTAGGGCTTTGGTTCAGCTAGACTTTAGGCAATTCTCAGTGATGGCTGTTCTGTAGTTTAGTTGCAGTTTTGATGTGGTCATGAGAAGAGGCAAGCCCCGCATTTAGCAACTCCACCACCTTGACCGGTAGTTAAATGCATTTCTTATAAATTTCTTATAAATAAAACATAATAGTCTCATAATAGTCTCAGTCTCTCTCTCTCTCTCTCTCTCTCTCTCTCTCTCTCTCTCTCTCTCTCTCTCTCTCTCTTTCATTTTGACCATAGGTTGACTTCCAGCCAGGCTAGGTGTGATTTGGTATAGATATATTAACTCATGAAATTCTGTAAGATAATGTTATCATTCCCATTTTATAGATGAAGAAGTTAAGCTTCAAATGTTTAATTAGGTCAGAAAAGATATATAAACGTAGGTGTTTCATCTTTAATTAACATAGCACAGTGGTTAATAGTACCTGTCTTTGCCACTTACTGTGTTTTAGATTTTGGGCCAGTTGCTTACCCTGTTTTAAGTATCAGCTTCTTCAAATGTAAAATGAGGATGATGATAACAGGCCTATGTTAAATTAAATTAAATTCACTGAAAGTAGTAAAACATCCAGAACAGTATGTTGCACTATATATTAAAAGAAGGAAAAAAATAAAAGAAGCCATAAGATTTTCCTGTTTGATCATTTGCCTTTGAATCTGTCTTCCTCTGAGATTAAAAAAAATTAAACAGAATCAATTTCTTTAGTTTATTGAATGGATTAAATAAAATATTGCTTGTGAAACACATACTAAAGTGATAAACATTGGGTGAGTGCTCAGCAAATATTGTCTATAGTTATAAAAATATGTACTAATGTGGGTATATTCCTATATTTACTTTTACAAATATACCTGAAATATTTACACACATATTATTGTGTGACAGTGTTTTGTCTGCAGACTGAAATCAGAGAAGTGAGACTGCTGGGTCAAGGGAAAGGACATTTAAAATTTTCATAGATTTTTCCCAATGTCAAACAATTTCCCCCCAACAATCATACCACTTTAAACCCTTCACAGACAATGTTTGAGAATATCTTTTTTCTTCAAACCTTCATCAACATAACCTTTTTATTTTTGTCAATATAAAAGTTGTAGTTTATTTTAATTTGCATTTCTTTATTAGTTAGATTAAGCATATTTATATGTCCTTCCTCTTATTCATGTTGCTTAATCATTTACTCATTATTTCTTTAGGTTTATTTGCTTACTTGTTACATGCCAGGTATGGTCTCTGGGCATCAGAAGTGTAGTGGTTATCAAAACAGACAAGGTTTCTGCACTTGCCAACTGAGATTAGTTACTGGCTTTTCTTACTGATTCATAAAAGCTTACTGCATATTTAGGAAATTCATCCTTTGTCTATAATAGCTACAAATTTTTGGGGAAATGGCATTTTTAAGGCAGAGGCTGATACAGGACATCATTTCAGTGTGCAGCAAAGTGTTAATTCTCAGGGAGAGAATAGGTGGTTTTTCCAGACTGGAGGCAGGCAGTTACAGTTGAGTGTTAATGATTTTCCTGACTCACCAATAAGAATCAGATGTTAAATTCCTTAACACATTCTTGATAAGAGTTAGAGCATGGTAGGGAACAGGAGAGGCAAGGTAATCCGAAATCCTGAATAAACGGCCTGGTTTATAGGAGTGTTTTGTTGTTGTTGCTGTTTGTTTGTTTAACTAATTGAACAGCACAATGTTATGGCCTGACAATGGCATCTCAGGCCCAAGTCCCAAAGTCAAAATTGAAGCAAATTACTTAATGTGGCCTAATGATAGAGTCATTTAGGTAGTAGATTAGAAATCAATATTTTCCATTAGCATACGGAGCTTTCTTGTTCAGGGGGACAATTTGTATCTAATCTGCACCAGTGACTTAGAACTCAACGTACAGGGCACCGCGACCTATTGCTAATGCAGTGACCACCATTCCAGCCAGAGGACACAGGGATGACCATCGAGTCCAGTGCACTGGGGCTTCCTAGGAGTTACCTGGGGAGTCACAATTGAGCTGTGGCTCCTGGGGACAGCCGTACATACTTTGTGTGTCTTCTCTGTGAAATGTTTTTTTCAAGGGGTAACCATCTCCACTGTAAGAAATCAGGTTAGGATCCAGAAGACCAGAACACAGAATATGTGTCTTAGAGGGCAAGGGTGTTAGGGAAGGTTTCCCCCAGTATGTGCGTGCATGGGTGCGTGCACGCACACACGCACACACACACACACACACACACACACACACACACACACACACCTTCCATTCCTTCACTGGCACACTCTGCTCAGTACCTCTCTATAATTCTGAAACAGCCTTCTTGAAGTGTCAGTATCCTGTGTGGATGAACGCTTAGCTGTTTGTTTCCTATCAGGCAGCACCTTAAAAAGAATCATCATTTCCAAGGACCATCACTGCCTCCAAAAGCTAAATTGTGGCTTTTGTCACTATTCCACATGATTGGACATTTGGGAGTATTTAATATAATACTGAACCAAGCAGTGTTTCTTTTTCTTACACAGTGTACTAAGTACTCTTAGCACAGAATTACATTAAAAAGCTCACTGGAAAACACTACAGGACACAAATAAGATATTACATCAGAATGATGAGCCCAGATGTTCACATATGTGTTTCTCAGGTTTACAAAATACTTTTCTGATTCTAAACTTAATAATAGCTATCACTTATTTAGTTTATATTAGGCACTAAATAATTAATGTATTTTGCTTATATTATGTATGTATAATATAATACATATTATGTATATGTATATAAATAAAATATATATAAAATACATATACATATGCATGCATAGTATGTTTATGTACTATTATGGGAGATATATATATATATATATATATATATATATATATATATAAAATCAATCTTTGCAAAGAACTATTTATATAGCATATAATATCATATTATCATACTATGTGTATTATGTGTATAAATTATACATAATCATAATTATTCATAAAAACTCAAGATTGGCATTATGATACTCATTTAATTAATTAAAAAAATTTGAGTTTCAATAAAGATTGATACTTGCTCAATGTCATGCAGCTAATATGTAGCCCAGCTGTAATTGAAATACACATCTTTCTTAGTTACAACATTAATATAAATAATGATAATAACTAATGCTATATAATTCTATGTGTCAGGCACTGTTTGAAATGCAAATTATATATATTAACTCATTTAATCTCTATGAGGTATGTATGATCACCATCTCATTTTATAGATGAGAAAGCTGATACACAGAGTGGTTAAACAAATTGCCCAAAATCACATAGTTAATAAGTACAGAAATGGTATTTGAACCCAGGAAGTCTGACTCCAAAGCCCAGTGCTTTCTCCATTATATCCAACTACTTCTCTAGTATGTGCTAACTGTAATTACAGTCTTTTTGACAAAAACTTGGGAATTACAGAAAATAAATGAAGAATAAAGCATCTATAATCCCAACATCTAGACCCATCCACAAATGCCATTTTATTGTATTACCTTGTAGTCTGTATTAATGACATTTTTCTATTAGTGAAATCTGTTTTTATTGACTGAAAAAAAAAATCCCATTTTATAAACACTCCAGAATTTACTTCTCCATATCTCTCCTGATGCTCATTTGGCTTTCTCTCTATTTGTATTTGGATTCATTATTTAGAAATATTTCTTGAGGTAGAATTAAGGATGAAAGAAAATCACATTTTAACCTTTCAAACATTACCAAATTTTTTTCTTAGAAGATTGTTCATATTTACCCACCTATTAGAAGAATACGTGACTATTCATTTTAGCACACATCTCTCAAAAATATTCTAGCTGTGACTTCCAGTAAAATGGCGGAATAGACGGACGCTGTGCTAACTGCCTCCCAGGATCACACCAAAATTACAAACAATTTATACAACATCCAACCCCAGAGGTCCCCGGAACACTGGAGAAACAGAACCACTAAACGAAGAACTTTAAGAGGAGGCCGTGATGGGTCTGGTAGGACAGGCAGAGACAAGAAAGGGCGAACCCCATGAGGGAAGCCCCAGCTATGGGGAGGCTTCTCTGGTTGGGGGAGAGACCCTCCAGCCACACACCAGGCTCACCAGCCCAGAGTTCCTTTGCCAGGAAGAGGAGTTCCAAAATAGCTGGCAGTAAATTAGTGAGGACTCTCTTTGCCCAGCTCAGTGAGGCTAAGAGCGGCTAGAGAATCAGTGGGGCTGGCACCCGGGCTTGCTCACCGGTGAGCACTTACCTGGTTCCTGGTGGAGGGAGTGGCTGTGTGAGCTGGACCCGGGAGCCTGCGGGACCGGACTGAACTGAGCACCTTTGGCACAAAAGCTGGAGGTTCTTGGACTATTGTTCCCCTTGTGTGGAGCCTGCACGCGAGTGGTATACAGGAGGGCGCCATTTTGTCAGGGTTGGGCCCTCCCACAGAGGGTCAGGTCCGGGACCTCATTGGTCTGGTAGAATTGGCGTAGAAGTGTGTGTGTGTGCATGCGCATGCGGCCTTAGATCCCCACCCTCCGCCGGGCTTATACTGCATTTCCAGGGAAAAGCCTGGTGGGCGTGCTCTGGCTCCAACAGGCTGCTCACTGAGACGCAGTAGTCCGCAAGCCGCCTCGGGTCCCCGCTCTCTGCTCGGCGCTTGCAGAGTTGCCAGGCTGGTGATTGGTTGTCAGGCTGCGCGGCCTGATCTGCGATCAGCTGATTGGGACGGGTTGAGACTGGGAGTTTTCCTGGGAGTGTTGGGCTGTGAGCTGTGTGCCTGCTGTGATCCAGCCAGGGCTCTCCTGCTGATCTATCTAATACATCAAAGCAATCCCAGAGCGACAGCCAGAATGGGGAAACAAAGAAACATGTCACAAGTAAAAGATCAAAAGAAACCTCTAGAAATGGAACTAAATGAAACAGAGGGATCCAACCTTTCAGAGACAGAGTTTAGAACACTGATGATAAGAATGTTTAACAAACTTAGTGAGGACATAAGGAAGGACAGAGAAATCATAAAAAACAACCTGTTAGAACTAAAGAATACAATAACTGAAATGAAGAACACACTCAAAGGAATCACCAATATAGTAGATGAAGCAGAGGAGTGGATCAGCGATTTGGAAGACAAAATAGCAGAAATCACCCAGTTGGCACAACAAAAAGACCAAAGAATAAAAAACAATGAAAATAGTTTAAGAGCCCTATGGGACAAGGTGAAATGCAACGACCTTTCGAATCATAGGAATACCAAAAGGAGAAGAGAAGAAGCAAGGTGTCGAGAATGTATTTGAAAAAATAATGACTGAAAACTTCCCTACCCTGGTGAAGGAAATCAACATACATGCCCAGGAAGGGCAGAGTGTTCCAAACAAGCTGAACCCAAACAGGCCCACACCAAGACACATCATAGTTAAAATGGCAAAGCTTAAAGACAGAGATAGAATCCTAAAAGCAGCAAGAGGAAGACAGCAGGTTACATACAAAGGAACTCCTGTTAGACTAACAGCTGACTTGTCTACAGAAACTCTGCAGGCCAGAAGGGAGTGGCAGGAGATATTCAAAGTGACACAAAATAAAGGCCTACAACCAAGATTGCTCTACCCAGCATGGCTACCACTTAAAATTGAAGGAGAAATAAAGAGCTTCTCAGAAAAGAATAAGTTTAAGGAGTTCATTACCACCAAGCCAGCATTGCAAGAAATGTTAAAAGGGCTTTTTTAAACAAAAGAAAGGTGTAAACAAGCTAACCCAGGAAGATCAGGAATACAAATAACAAAATGGCAATACATATGCACCTATCAGTAATCATTTTAAATGTGAATGGGCTAAATGCTCCAATGAAAAGACAAAGTGGCTGAGTGGATAAGAAAATAGGACACATGTATATGCTGTTTATAGATGGAATAAGATATTTCATGCAAATGGAAATGAGGAAAAAAAAGCTGGATTAGCAGTACTTATTTTGGACAAAATAGACTTTAAAATGACTACAATATAAGACAAAGAAGAGCATGATAACCCTAATAAACATCTATGCGC
Source organism: Aselliscus stoliczkanus (assembly GCA_033961575.1). Lineage (NCBI taxonomy): Eukaryota > Metazoa > Chordata > Mammalia > Chiroptera > Hipposideridae > Aselliscus > Aselliscus stoliczkanus. The sequence goes on along the minus strand of CM066728.1, from coordinate 14,547,816 downwards.
CCAACATAGGAACTCCTAATTACATATAACAGATTTTGACAGACATAAAGACAGAGATCAACAGTAACACTATGACAGTAGGGGACTTCAACACCCTATTGTCACCAATGGACAGACCCTTTAAACAGAAAATCAACACAGAAAGAGTGGCCTTAAACGACACTTTAGAACAGCTGGACTTCATTGATATTTTTAGAGCATTTCACCCTGAAAAACAGAATATACATTCTTCTCAAGTGCACATGGGACATTTTCCAAGATAGACCACGTTAGACCACAAAACAAGTCTCAGTAAATTTAAGATTGAAATCATATCAAGCAGATATAAAGGAAAAACTAATGGTTGCTGGCTGGAAGGGAGTGGGGCTGAGGGAGAGGGGGAAGGTTTTGGACAGCGTAGGTGGGTGACTACAATGTTGCTGCAGGGATATGGGGGGCAGTTCTGGGAATGGAATTGATAATGTTGTGAAGAGACTATTATGTTAAGTGAAATAAGTCAGTCGGAGAAAGACAAATACCATATGATCTCACTTATATGTGGAATGTGAAAAACTGAATGAAGGAGCAAAGTAAACAGACTCATAAATATAGAGGAAAAACTGAGGGTTGCTAGTTTGGAAGGGGATGGGGATAAGGGAGAAGGGGAAGGGGTTAGACGGCATAAATCGACAACTACAATATTGGCATAGGGATATGAAACACAGTTCGGGGAATATAATAATGTTGTAAAAATTTTGTGGTGTGTCATATAGTCACATGTCTTGTTAGGGAGACCACTTCATGGATGGAGTAGGGGCTTGATCACTGCCCTGTACACCTGAAGCTGATGTTGTATTATATTATATGCCAACTGTAACTGAATATATAGATAGTCACAGAATGTGGAGTATACTGTGGAAGGGAATCAAAGGAATTGTAATAGATATGTATGATGTAGGGAGGAGGAGTAGGGTGGCGAACTGGGAGAGGGGGGTTGTCATTTTCACGGGTAAAAAGTATAACTATTGCATTGTGTTGTACACCTGAAACAAATTTTTAAGAAGAATATTTATTTCACAATAAAAGACTATAAAAAATAATATTCTAGCTGCTTTGGAAGGCATAACATGGTATGTTGTTATTGTTTAGTAAGGTTGCATGTTTTCTACATGTGTGATAGATATTTATAATCTCTGTCTAGTGGATTTTTTCCTTTTGCAATTGTCTTGAATGACCATGAGGACTGAGTAGTTGAGAGGTATGGAATCTGCTTGGCCTGGTCCTGTTGACATTGTATATTTCCAGGTTCCTTGCTTACCCCAAGGGCCCTGGCTGAATAACACACCTCATTCTGGATCCACATATTTTAGTTACTTTTTCTTTTACCACTTTCTCATACTGGTGTTGTCATACTGTGTCCACTTAATTCTAGAAAAAGGAAAAGACAAGCCCTTCTAGGGTCACAGGAGCCAATAACCATCTCTTCTCTCCACCATTGCAGGCCAGTTTCTCTGCTTTTTTTGTAGGACTCATTAAGAAAAAAAAAAAAAAAAAGCATTTCTATGGCTATGGAAATGATAGCCAAGTGCCCAGCTCTACTGGCATTTTCTTAATGGAGGACCCAACGGGCACCACATTCTCCAGAGAAAGGGCAGCATGGAACAATTTAAACCACAGTTTTTGGATCAAACAGACCTCAGTTTGAGACCTAATTCAAACACTCAAAGCTGAGGTAATGTGGAGAGATAATGTTCATAAGAATTAAACACAGAACTGACACATAACACATGATCAATAAATAATGGCCATGATTATTAGTAGTGACAGTGTAAATTAATACTGGGGCCTATAGGAAGAAGTAGTCAAGAGAAGAAGAATGTTGCGAGGAAGGGGATCTGGAGTTCTTCCTTAGGAGACTTAATGTCCCAACTTTACAATTTTGTAAAATACTAAAGCTTGAATTATTAGTTTCCATTTGTCTACAAGTGGTGCAATCAACAGAAACCTCAAATATTCTTTTGTAATTGAGCCACTCATCAAATGGGCTGTAGCTGATCTGTTCAGTTAGAAGACATAGTGGAAAGATGTCACACTTGGAGTTATTCCCATGGACAATGACGTTACTAAAAGACTGGAATGCTGGGAACATTGAACCATATTTTCTTGTAAATTTTCATGAGAACTTCAGTTTATAAACTTGCCTCTCAACCACTCAAAGGTTTATAAAGATGATTCAGTGATTTGATGTAAAGATAAATATGCCTGTGGTTTCAGAAATGTCAAAAATATTTCTTGAAAATGAACATTTCAGGCTGTCAACTTCATGGTCTACAGGGGACCATGGAACCTGTTTAGTTGATTCTTGCGATCCCATTATCTCCAGAAATCTCTTGCACTACTTCCCACACACAAACAAAATTAGCTAAGCCCTTCTTTACACACACATATTCAACAACCATCTTAACTGTCGTCCCTGATCAGTTCAGTCACACAGCTGATTAACACAGTGATAAGCTTAGGTTGCACCAACTGTATCTTTTAAATCGGCCACCTCCATCCCATCATCACTGCCCTTGTATTGCATTGTTGGAAAAGTCATGATGCAGTTTTGCAATGAAAAACATAGAAAAAATAAGTCATGACTTTTCTGACAACCATAGTTTTGTGTAATTTTGTGTAGATTATTGTGCTAATTTTTCTTACTCCTCCCCAAATTATATTCCAATGAAAGCTATTTTTTTCTAACATGCAAATGGTAACATAGCATTTTCACACTTACATGATTTCAAAGACTCCCAAATATCTATGACAGTGCTATGCAATAGACAATGATGATGGAAATATTCTGTATCTGACGTTCAATAGGGTTGCCATTAGACACATATAGCTATTGAGCACATCAAGAGTGGCTGGTAAGAGTGAAAAACTGAATTTATTTTTTAACTTTTAATTAATTGAAATTGAAAGTCATAATTGGTTAGGGTCACCCATATTGGATGTTATGGATTTATGGAATAAAGTCCAAGTTGCTTAACATGGCACACAAGGGCCTCCATCGTTTATTCCTGACTGCCTCTCCAGTCCCAGCCACCACTGTTACCTACTTTGCATTTTTAGCAATATCAAATACCTTTAGCTCTGCAAATGTGCTTTCCCAGACAATGCCACTGTCTGTGCACGAGGTATTCCTTTGGCCTTAAATGTCTGCTTCTCCCAACCTTGCACAACTACAATGCTCTTTAAGAGATTTTAAGACAAACCTGAGATATCCCTCAAAGGATTCTTTCTTGTCTAACCCTGAAAATCAGTTACCTCTTTAGTTAGTTTATTTTTACTTCTTGTATGTAGATGTATTATTGAACTGATAACACTAAATTATAATTACTTACTGAACTATCAGTTTCTTGAGGACAAATTCATGACTAAATTTGTTGGTTTGTTTCTCCGGCACCTGACATCTTACTGGGATAGAATGTCACTTAATAAATGTGTGTTTAATTAGGTGTCATTAAATTATTTAATTGACATTATATAGGTACAATTTTTCATTATTTAGCTGATTTTTTTTTCTAGTTCAGTGAGTATCCTTTGGACCCAGTTTTAAGTAAAACAGTAAGAGATCTCATTTCCTCAGCAATAGAAAAATAGTTGGGGATGGAGTGAGGTTACTGAAAAAAAGGTCAGGCTGCAAATGTCTAATATCCAGTTTCACCTGTTCATTCAGCCCAGACTGTCTGAGAATTGAAAGCCATTAACAGTACAAAGCTTCTTTTCAAAAAAGGCCTCATTCAATTATAAGATTGTTTCTCCTACGATCACTTGCCAAATTTTAGCTGCACTTAAAATATATGTAGTGTCTGTGTTTTCAGAAAACAAATATAAATTAGATCTGTCCTTTGCACAGTTTAAAATATTATAGCAATTTCTCTGTGTGAAGGAAAGCAACTTTTAACAAGTTCATTCCTTTAACAGATGTTCATACAATTAATAGACTCCATGTGGATATCTTTGAATTCTGACCTTAAAACACCATGAATTACTCTCTCATTTTTCCCTAGCTGCTCTTAAATCTAACACACAATATCCGTCAGCTCAGTTTTGATGCACGCACCTAGGCTTTACTGCAGAGACTGACATAATATTGAGTGCTGTGATCCAAATGGTCCAGAGGTCTCGGAAACGCAGAAACTCAAAAGTCAGAAATAAGAAGAAACCTCATATTTGTATATCACGTTACAGTTTACAAAGCAGATTTAACTCTATTGTGTCATTGATTGTCCCAAGAATTTTGTGAAGTAAGCAGGGCAAAAACTGTTATTCTGCATTCACAAGGAAGGAAGGAAGGAAGAAGTGAATACTCCTATCGCTGACTTGACATGCCCAAGCTCTTCCAGCTGGCACGACAGGGCCAGAACCCTTATTCAGCCTGACCACAAGTCCGGAGCTCTTTTCCTACTCACTCTGCTGCCCAGATTAGGGGTTGGCTATACTCCCCTGAGACTAGCAGCTTTCAGCCGATGGTAGACGTCTTCCCAAAATTGCAGTCTCAAAGTGAAAGTGTGTTCTCACTATGTCATCCTGTTATTTTCTTTCTGGAATGTTGCTTCTAGTAAATGAGGGGGAAAATTGCCAGTGACAGCTTGATAACTACCCCCAGCCATGGTCGACAGAGGTTACCTTCAGCCACAAGTTGGAAAGTGGTCTCCATGGAAACCCAGAAAGAAGCGAAGCTATTTCTCAGATACGTCTCAACAGCAAGAGCTCAGTTATGAACTTTGTCAAGAATTTGGATGTGCCAATGGTTAAATGTGGCTAGAATTGCACTTCTGGATAGAAGGAAAGGGCTCCAAATAATTTTTAAAAATCTATTTGTGAAATTACCTTTTGGTCATTCATACATACCATGTTGTATATCCTTTTGCTCTCATTCAATGCAATGATACCTTTTCTTCATTGTGTTCTGAATTCAAGATTTTAGTAATACCTTATAGGTGGACAGTATATTATGAGTATTTTAGGAAAAATTCTCTAGAGAAGCCTTCTTGTGAGGAAATAAAATTTAAATGGAACTTACTTCATAGTAAATACAGCATTGTGTCAAATATAATTCATTATGAGGTTTCCTGGTATTTCACATCATTAATGGCTCAATCAATGGGTCTACCAAACACCCAATGTAATAATGTGCTTTTTTGCCACCTGCCCTTCATAAGCAATAGAATTCAGGTGGCCTCTATTTTCTGCTAAGTAGCTGGAATGAAAAGGGAAACATCTGGCCATTCATTTATTCAGTCTCTCTCCAAATGCCAGTAGCTTGCTCTACAAACATGGACTTCTTACTGCAACTCTCTGTACTTTATACTCCTTGGGAGGGGCCTGCTCTTGTCCTCCAACTCTGAAACTACACAAATTTGTATGTTTTGCTCCACACAGAATAAGTAGAAGATAATTGGCTAAATGTTCCCACTTGACTTTAGATACCTTGGCAGAATGTGAATACAGAATAAGACAGAGATAAGTAAGGGTTAAAAAAATAAATAAATAAAGGGCCGGCCGAGTGGCGCGGTGGTTAAGCGCTGGCCTAGGAAGCCAGCGGCCCCGGTTCGGTCCCACATATGATGGGCCAGTGATACTGCCCTCAAAAAAAAAAAAAAAATTCTGGCATCAAAACAATTTTAGGGCCTGCCGAGTGGCTCAGTTGGTTAAGAGCTCGCTCAAGAGTGCGAGCTGAGCTCTGAGCAACAGCTGTTCGAGGCCAGCCCGAGCTGAGTTGCTGTTGAGCTGCCAACAGGTGGCAGGATGGCTCAGCTAAAAAAAAAAAAAAAAAAAATACCATCAACTCTTATTAGTCATTCATGAGAGATTATCTACAATGTGTGTTTAGTATCAAGCAGGTGATCTCTCCCCTTTCTACTTCTAGACTGCTCACCTAAGCCACAAGTAGCTGTGAACCTGAACAGTCAATATCATTTTAGACAATCAATTTTTAGAGTGTGTGTTAGTTATTTATTGTTGTGTAACAAACTATCCCAAATCTCAATGACCTAAAACAACAATGATTTATTATTTCTCACAATTTGATGGGTCAGATGTTTGTTTCATTTGCTACATGCACTGTTGGCTGAAGTCACTTATACAGTTACATTCAGTTAGGAGCTTGACTGGGGCTAGAATGTCTACAATGACTTCACATGTGTGGAAATTCATGTAAGGAAGCTGGAATAGCTGGTGGTAGGCAGGTGCTCTCTCTCCATCAAGGTAGCCAGTGTCTTGCTTGGTGATTTAAGTGAGTGAAAGCAGAAGCTACAAAAACTCTTAAGGACTAGACCCAGAACTGTCTGCCAGTGTTATTTCCATTCCATTCTGTTGGTCAAAGCAAGTTAAAGTACAGCCAAGATTCAAGGGGAGGAGAGACAGAGTCTACCTCTCAATGGGAAAGGTTGTACATATATACAGAGATGGGACATGGAAAGAGTGATTTATGGCCATTTTTGGAGATAAGCTTCCACAGTCTGCCCTACAATCACAACAATTTATGCAAATTTTATCCACTCACCCTAAAGACTTTCAGCCTCATCCAAAGAGTCTAGGCCCAGACCCAAAAGTAAGGAAGTAAACCAGGCTTTGATGTGGCTAGATGTGGGTGAAGCTACTCAGGCATGGTTTTTCTTGATATGGAGACTTGGAAACCAAAACAACAACGACAAAAATGGGCCAAGTTATTAGCTCTCTGCCCCACAAAAATGCACCCAACATGGTGTGATAATAGAAGAAGCACAATAGACACATCTGTTCAAAAAATGTGTCATGTGTTAAAAAGCACATGTTGTCATTGTCCCCTGCTCCCATGGGAAATGTTCCCGATTAGGGCACAGTTCTGCACCCTGAGCAAGTGTCCCTCATCCACAGTTCTCCTGATCTAGGCTCTGCCCTCAGAACCATTTCTCCTTTCATAAGAGAAAAGACTCATGCTTCCGGCTCAGTAGCTATCTCATCCCGCTTCCTGCCAGTATGTAATGTTGGGTGCCGAGAAGACTTCAGTCATTTTTGTGCTTTCTATTTTAGTCCAAGCTGGGGGGTGCTTTGCTCATACATTTATTTCTCTGAATCTCACAGTGGCCCCAAAGTGATTCTCTCTGAGACATGCTTCTCTCTACTTTGGGTTTGTCGGGCTAATGTGGGATGGCAAGATTCTTAGACACCCTATTGTTTAGCTGTGAAGTCCGCTAGCTCTACATCAAATCTTTCAGAGGTCTGAAAAGGAGCTCTTGCACCCCCAATTCAAGGGGAGGAGAACATGTGCACGTCTTTTTGGGAGGAGGGCTATGATATGCTTCGATGGGAGGCACTATGGGTGGCTATCATCAGGAACAGTACATCACATAGCCAAAAGGGACCTTAGAGGCCATCTGGCCCTACTCATTCTGGTTCAAAATCAACTGACTTTTAAAGGCTAAGAAGCTAAGGCTCCAAGAGAAGAAAAGATCTGACCACAGTCGTAAAGCAAGTTGTCAGCAAAGAAACTGCATCACTAATATTAAAATTCAGAGTACTTTCTACTACATTTCCCCCTAAGTTTAGTTGGAAAGAAAAGCTGCTTTAAAACACATTATTGGGAATATCAAAGATAAATTCTCTTTGAAGTATCTTTTTATTGTAAGTCATACTATTGTTATCTCCCATTAGTGTGCACGATAGGGCTGATTGTACTGGAAAGATGTAAAATCAGAGAACAGCAATCAGCATGAAGTGAGAAACCCAGCTCCAATTCCTGTCTCTCCAGAGGAAAAAGCAAGTGCAATTTGTTTTGGGGGCTTTAAGGGTCTTTCACTTTCCATTCACTTTTCATCCATTCATGTAATAAAAACTACGTTTCAGACTGTATTCTTCACGTTGGCGAAGTGGCCTTTGAGGGGCACACAAGGTATGAGTGTGGGTAGTTGACAGATGGAAATATCAACATGTAATGAGAACAGAGAAAAGCAGCTCTACTTGGGGCAACTGCCCAACGACTTACTCACTCGGGGCTGGTAACTGCGGGGAGACCTAAATGATGAAAGAACGTCCACAGTTGGATGCAGTTAGGCTGTAGCATGAATGATGATGGCCAGTGGTAGGAAGGGAGTCTCTGAAGAGGTCAGAGACACCATAGAGCCCTCAACTTGGACAAGGCAGCTGCAGAGTCAGGGGCTTCATAGCAGGCTGGGAAAGAAAGGATAGCAGCAGTGCTGTGTGCCAGCCTCAATGCAGGGACCATTTGCCCTGGATTAGAACTGAGAGTTTCCAATTCATTGGTCAAAATCATGCTTACTCACCGAGTTTCCTTTTGCTTTTCCATTGTTGTTGCTGTTTCCTATGGCGGCAAAGCCTGGTAGTGAGAGCATGGCCACAGTTGCATGAGGGAGGCAACACAGAGGAAAGAAACAGCATTATAAAATCCGGCACTGTTAACAGAGACACATGGGTGCTTAGAAAGTGAGCATCCTGAATTCGTCTACACTTTCTGCTTGGGTCATGCCTTATACTCTAAAAAGCAGTTTCAGTTTGCTTTTGAATCTTGTACCATGCTGATGACCATTGCCAGGTGGCAGTTGGAACAGGAGTTGTGGGACATGCTTTCAGCAAAGTGAGTGTACACTATTTGAAAACATCATTCTTTTTAGAACATGCAGCATTTCACCAAAATGAACCTTAAGAGATTGTTTAGTCTGAAATCTGTTATAAGTTATTTTTTTTAAAAAAAAGGCCAAATTCTCCTGTGCCCAGATAAATCTGGACATGGTAACTAGTCAGGTTTGTCCAGCCTTCAAACACTGGCTACCTTTTTAACCTCAACCATGGCTCATACACAAAGCTGAGGACAAGACCAGTCATATGCTCAAAGAGGCGATCAAGCTGCTTAGCAAAGAAAACAGGCAACAAGAAGGTGTGATGCCATGAAATAAATTAGAATGAACATCCCATTTTTATCTCCATGGCAGTCAGCCCATTCCATTCTTTGCATGCTATTTTCATATGTTAACAGCAGTTTGAGAGCTGAATAGGAGGAGAGGAGGAAAGGTTTAATGGAATGAGAGGGGAAGAAAGAGAAAAAAACCACTGACTGACTATTAATTCAGACCCAGTGAAACCCAGTTGTGTCTATTTTAAACAAATAGAACTGGACATTGGCTTGGGGGCTTGCCAGTGCCCTCACCCCTCTTGGCTCTCTCTGCCTCTCTTTCACCTTGCTTCCAAGATCTCTGCAAGCCTTTACTGAAGAAAATGCCATTTCCCTGATTCTTCTCCAGTGATATGTCCAGCAAGGGCTATGGAACCTTGAACTGGGGCTTGGAACTCTCCCTGGGGAAGCAGGGAGAGTCTCCTCCAAGCTCAATGGTCCCCCTGTGCACACATCCCTCTCATCTCACAAGATGGAGCAGCACTGCAGAAAGCATGATGCTGTATGATGGGCTGAGTGCCAGGCTCTGAGATCGTGTTAGAAAATGGCCAGTTTCAATGGCAGGTTTTATCCATTAAAACCTATTACTAGTTCCCTCCCAGAGCCCAGCTGGTTCCATTATAGAAAATTGGAGTGAAATGATGTCAGGTTTGTGCCATAAAAATGAATAGGAATCTTGCTTTTCATTATTTTAAATTGCAGATTGTTGCACTGATATGTATTTATTTTTGTCATTTCTCTCTGGCCCTGGTTGAGGGCCTGACCCTTGAATAATGAATAAACAGAAAGACACATGTTGGCACTTGAGCCTTGCCTGTGTCACCCTGGTTTTTCCTTCCATTTGTGACAAATTCAAAAAATGCAGCACTCTTAAATGGGTTTATAATCTGTACTCTTTTAAGCTGTCACTCAATCTCTGTCTAAGAAAATAGGCTATTGAAACTAAGGAGGAAATATTTCATAGAGACCTCAACACTGCAAACTTGTTTCTAGGCTTAGAGGCAGCCCTTTGTAGCTTTAGAATTAAAATAAGAAGTTGGAGTAATTGTTGCTTATCGAGATAAAGGAGGTTCATTTGGAAATGCCAAGTACACTTTAGCAGCCTTAAAAATGATGGCTTCTTTTGTTTGGGCATAATCGAGTTTTCTAGACATTTCTTTCAGACCCTGGATTTTTACAGGATGAATCTGAAGAGTGGGGGAAAAAGGGCAAAGCAACAGTGAATAGAATAGCAATGACTGCCCGTTCATTTTAAAGTATTTTATTGTTAAGAAAGGTTTTATATCTTGTTTCTGTAGCACTTAAGTGCTACTGAGGTATAAAGACCAAAATTATAATAAGTCCTAGAATTACTAGAGATGTGAGAAGCAGTTGAAGTACTGTAGAGATAAGAGAATTTATACCCCAAACATCCTTGCGTTTCAGGAAAATGTACAAATCACAACAGACATTAAAATCATAGGGCAATACAAATGAAAAAACCAGCAAGCAAATAATAACTGCTTGAATTAAAAACAAACAAACAAACAAACAAATAAAACATTTAAAAGCTATTATTTTCAGAGATGCAGAAAATTTCTTGGCATGTATTTTCTTCCCTGTTTATTAATTAAATTGTGACAAGTAGATTTCAGAGATGATGGTGGCCCAAGGAGCAACTGCAGAAACATTCTCCATTAAGTTCCTTTCTTCTGGGTATATAAAGTCCATTCTTTTTGACAATGGCCACAAGAAACATAGAATATGGCCTGTCTCTGAAATGTCACTATATTTACATTCAGTCCTGTGGACAGCCAGGATGATTTTCTCACTGCCAAATTTGAATATGAGAAATAGAGAAATGTCAGAAATCTTTTATTTACCCTAAATCAAAGTCAATCTTACCCTGAGCTCTCTGCCAGCAAAGTGTTGAGAAAGTCAATCTTAGTCATTGTTGGAACTCCTTGCCCCTAAATTGATGACTGTGAGAGAGAAACTTGGGGAGCGGGGGTGGCGGTCACAAAACCTAGAACATTTGGATAAGTTTCTGGAATGTAGGTCTATGCTGGAAATTCATGATATGGTCATTTTCTAAGCACAAAGAGTCCTTTCATGAATGCATGCCCACCACTATTATATGTAGATCAGAATCTTTGATGAAACCAGAATTCCACATGCCTGGGCCTCATGACCTGGATGTAACTCTGTGTCACTCACCTGTGAGGTCCACCAAGTTGCTACCACTAGTAGAGTAGTAGTTCTCCCCCCAATCTTGCAGAAGTTTCTCCTGCTTCAGTCTGGCCATTGTGTGTTCTTTTCCATCCTCTTTCCTCCAGCCTTTCTTTCCGTTCTGGGAAGGTCTTCTGCCACTAGCCTTTAGAAACAACACTGACTCCCCCTTTTTATCCCCCCCTCATCCCCCACTCTTCACTGGAAGGAAGAGCTGAAACCTGACAGCTTTCATGACTTATTAAAGCATTTCTTAAATCTAGATTCAACTTTGGACTCTATCATTTTGGAAGGGCTAATTAAGCCATCTGTGCCTTTTTTTTTTTTAAAGTGGCATAAAAGCAGTGCAAATATCATAAGATTACCATGAAGATTAAATAAAAAACAATTTTTTTAGCTCAGTGCACATAAGAAACATTCATAAAATACTACCTATTAAGATGGAATTGTGACTTACTCATTCATTAAGTCTTGATGAGTATAGTTCTTCTGGACTAACAATATTTCCCAAACCAGTTGGTGATCTTCACCAGAAAGGGCGAATACAAAGCTATAGGCTCCTGAGGGGGAAATAAGGATCAGTCACTCTTTGTGATTTGTTCTCCAGCCAGAACCTAGGAAGGACAAGTAACAGAGAGTCAATCCATGGTCCATCTTGTGGCTCCAGACATGAGTATTTCTCTATGTCTAACTACACATATGCACGAAGGTTCAACAACCTATACCTATGTGCAAACTACCCTTCAGTCTCAGCTCAACTGAAATTCCCCAACAAAACTCAAGAAGAAATTGTTTTCCAAACAAAGTTGGCATGACAAAGGAGACAGATGTTTCAGGGGAGAGAGCTTTGGAGAAATAGTTGGCCAGAGCTGGGTAGAGGGTCTTGGCAGAGTGATTCTAATGGTGTGTTAGATAGAATAATGGTCAGCCACAGATATCAGGTATTAGGTCCTAATCCCTTAAACCTGTAAATGTTGCCTGATTTGGAAAAAGAGTTTTTACATATGTGATAAGTAAAGGATTCTGAGGTGGAAAGGTTATCCTAGATTATCCTATGGGTCTCAGTGCCATCATGAGCATCTTTATAAGGAAGAGACAGAGGGGGCTTCAATACAAACACAGAGGAGAAGGCCATGTGAATTCGGAGTATAGATATTTAAAAATAAGGTCTTGAAGATTGAAGAAACGTGATCACAAACCAAGGAATGCTGGCAGTCAGCAGAAGATGGAAGAGGCAAGGAATGGATGCACTCTCGAGCCTCTGAAGGGAGAGCGACCCTGCTGACAACCATGATTTGGGCCCAGTGATACTAATTTTGTTTTTTTGGCCTCCAGAACTGTGAGAAGATCAATTTCTGTTGTTTTAAGGCACCAAGTTTATAATACGCTACACTGGCCACAAGAAACTAATACAGTGGGAAAAAGAAAAGTTGATGACAAGAAGACAGGAAAATGTGATGACAATAGAAGGAAGATAACAATGCTACATCCCTTGTAAAATTAATGTTTTACCCCCTTATTAAATTAAAAAGAATTCTGAAGGTTGGATCAGTGGGGTTTTTACAGTCTATAGGCATGTTACTGAAACTGCTATTGATCAGTCTGGCTCATTTATCTCTGAGGTCCACCAAGTTACCACCAGTAGTAGAGTAGTAGTTTTCTCCACAGTCCTGGGGAAGTTTCTCCTGCTGCTAATAGCCATAGTTATGGAGTAAATCACTCCATAAGCACAAGAAAGTCTGGCATCACAATCATAAGCCAAAATGAAAGGATGCACATTGTAATAAACTATCCCAAGTGTGGCATCAATGAACAAGTCCAGGGACATGTGGCATAGAGAGGAGAATACGTTCTCCCAGTTCCCTGTGTAGTTACTGAAATAATCCTAAAATTTGTGTTTTGCTAATAAAACAAGAGAATTCTGTGCCAGCAGTGCTTGCTAGATTTGTTTATGATATACGATTGCCACCTGCTTTATTGTAATAGAAAAATCCAGACTAAACAAAGTTGAATATTCATAAAGTTTTCAAATTGGGTCTTTTGAGCCAACAATGAATGGGAAGTGGCAGAGGATGCACAACCAAACTGGGATTATCAAAAAAGTCTGCACACACACCAAAGAATACCATAGATGTCACATTTTCTCCCCCAAATGAAAATTTTATCCTCAAAACTAACATAGAAGAGAAAAATATACAACTTATAAAAGATCCAAAGATTGGAAATCGAGAGGACAAAAAATAATTCAAATAAACAAGACAATCCTTGGGAAGATTTAAAATTTAAAGGATAAAAAGACAATCCTATAAGCTTCAAAAAGAGCAACATGTACTTCCACAGGAGTTAAATTCAAGTTAGTTTCAAATTTCCTTTGTATCATAATCAATCCCTACATGTGTAGTTGTTGAGCATATGTCAAAGCCCAGGAAGGCTTTCTCAGATCTGCAGAGTCTCTGATATATGTTTCCTAAAATGCTTTTTTGAAACAGAAATCACTGGAAAATATTTTGAATAGTGTAGAGATTGTAATTTTAAAAGAACAGCAGATGGTCATTGAAATATAGTTATTATGTGGATGATTAAAGACACTAAGTGCTAAAAAAAAAATGTGGATTATTACAGATGTCACATGAGTATTCCCAACTCCTCGTTTGCTTTTTTCTTTAGTATCCAAATACAGTAGCCAAGTCACAACCCACAAATGTAAAGGATGTCCAGAGTTCTTGTACCCTTGTTTTTGTGGGGATCTCTGTTGGCCCCAGTCTATTTCATCCATTTCTCAACCAATCACAAACATGATACTAGAATGTAAACTCTGCAAAAGTGGGGGTTTTGTCTGTTCTATACATCACAGTACCTTCAGCACTTAAAGTAATATTCAACAAATGAATGCAGAAATGCTATTTTCAGTGATATTTTTTTTTCCCTGAAGATCTGGCCATGGTGGTAGCAGTTAATGGCATAAAAAAAAAATAACTCAAAACTGAATTTTATACATCACTGTTCCTAAAATTTCACAACCATCTCTGCCAATGTGTAGTTTTATCTTCACAGCTCAGCTATCTCCATCCTGAGGATTCTGTCCAATGGAATTTTCCATAAATGAAATAAAATATGCTAAAATTCATATGGAATCTCAAAAGATCCTGAATAGTCAAAACAATCTCGATTTTTAATTTAAAAAAAAAGCTAGTGCAGACCTTGAGATGTCTTGGGTGAAATACGGGAGACCTAGAGTAAAGCAGTGGTTACATTTGGCTTTTAGAATGAGAATTTATCCTGAAACTAATAGGTGTTAAATGTCATTAAAATATGAAAATAGGCACCCCATGAAGATAAAAGAATTTTCCCTGTCCCTCTCAGTTGTGGAATATTGAGGGATTTATAGTGGAGACAATATGATTTTGAGAATGTATTGCTAAACAACACCCAAATGCCCAATTCAAAAGGGCCCTGGTTTTTAGTGTGGGGTGTCAGCCTGCTTCATGTGAGGATCAAAATTATTTGTTATTTTGCCTCTCTGGGAGCTGTGAGGGATGAATTGGAGGGAGCCAAGTTCAGAGGAGAGTGCTCTGAGTGCCTAGGAGCTAGGTTTGTTGCGTTTCTCTCGTCACTCCAGCACACCAGCCAGCCTTCAAAAAGCAGTGGTATGGAGGAGGGTGAAAGGCTCTGAGTCTTTGGAGTTAGCTAGGCATGGTGGTGGAGGGAGGTCCAGAGAGAATCCGAAGTGGAAAAGTGCTGAGATAATGAAAAGAACTTGAGTTTGAATATTCCTCTGAAAGATACTTAGATTTCGATAACCAGGTTAGATTGCAGAAATCATTGGACTGGATTAAAATTTAAGTAGGAAAAGGATAGAAAATGTGATGTTTGTTCTAGTAGTTCAAGTTTCAGAACAGAGTGTGCAGCTGTGAGAATAAAACTAGTTCTGTGTTTAGCTATGGCAGGGATGAGATTCCTTGCACAGGCTGATGATTATTGTCATTTTCTTATAAAAATAATGCATATATCCTGCAGAAAATACATTTTGTCATTAGTCTTGATTTTTCTATATTTTTGGTTGTTAGTTTCAACTTATTTGGGGAGTTGTCTAGAGACGATAGGGTCTACATCACGTAGCATAAGAAGACTTTCATGACATATTGAGCCTGTGTGCACAATTAAGATTTCCTAGACTTTTGGTGATTAAGAAGATCAAAGGGTCTCTTTTTGAAGAGATCCATTAAAGGAAAACATCTCTGTAGAAAAAATGGAAAAGAAGCAGGCAGTTATACTTCACCATATGAAGGGAGGGCTAGTATATCTTTAGAATCTCCTTTAGAAATGTTCTATGGAACCCTTCCAAATTCCCTGTGGGTAGAAGATATGGCAACTTTTCTTGGTTGAATTAACATATTTTACCCTTATGAATTAATGATGATGAAGACTGTTTAGGAAAGTTTGAACTAATTCTTCCTTCTCATTAAGTCACATAAGTAGATAATGTCAGAAAGCTGACAAGTTATAGAAAGATTGTCAATAATACATTGGAGCTCAAAGGTATTGAATTACTTGACAGGCATAAGTGTGCATTTAATGGAGTTTTTGGCCCTTAATATGGTCAAGAAAAACATATTTACCTAAAATATCCCATTTAATTCTCACAGTTATCCTACTGAGTTGGGTACTATTGATTTCATTTTACAGATGAGAAAATCAAGGTTTCAAGATATGTAATAACTTTTTCAGAGTCTCTGAATAAGTGAGTAGTAGATCCAGCCCTCAAATCCAGGTTAATAGCTTTGCTTCTAACATTTTTCTCCCTCGATATTTGGTTGTCCTATATGTCATCCGGAGTATGATTTTGTTGTCAGCCATATTTTAATCTAGAGGCAAAGTGATACTCCCCAGAGATCCAGATTGCTATACATGCACATTTTTTTTAAATACATGCAGAGTTTTAAAATAAATTTAGACTCAAGAGGGCAGGTCCCTATTGCAAAGTTTTGTGTCAAGCACAGAGAGGGTAGTTTCTTACTTTTCAGGTATCTAGTTAATGATGAAGAGCTGGAGGAAATATGATGGATGTGCTTGCTGATGATATGTATCCTGAAAGGACCAGGAGTTGGAAAATATTCATGTCCACAAATTTCAGTCCACTCCACTGAATCGAAAATGTTGAGCTGGCAGTGGTCTTTGTGTATCTGTGGCCAAGATGTGACATTTGGGCTGAACTTATTTTTAGACTCTGCATTTGTGCAGAAAGACAATCTTCCCGAACTCTAGCATGTCTGAGAAGGCATGTATTTGTGCAAAGATATGGTCTCAGTGTTTCAAAAATATAAAAATTTGACAGTGGGTTGGAGGCCGGGTGGGTAGCACCAAAGGAGCAGACCTTAAGGTGGGCTCTAATCATGCCTTAATTGTTACCTAACAATTACCTACTCCTTTCTCCCCACCTAATCCAAGGTGGACTGGATACCTGGGGACTGTGTAGATTTGGTAAGTGCAGTTGATTTTTCCCACTTGGCAGAAAGTTTCTTTAGAAAGCCAACGCATTTATGAAATCTCCTAGGAGAGAATTCAGGAAACTTAAATAATTAAAGGGAGCACAATTGTAATCAGGAAGGAAGTGAGGACCAACAGATACCACAAGAGTGAGCATTTGGACAAGGCCTTTAATGGGATCTCACTGCATTTACAACCCCCTCACCCTATACAGCCCTGCTCAGTCACAGAGACTGAGAATGGCATCTATGCCTGGGGGGGGGGGAGGGTCAGGAATTTCTCTGTCTTTCATTCTACCTGTCTAAATCCTCCCTCTTCTTTTAAAAATTCTTACTGTATTAATAAGGCCAATTTCATTTATTTTTAAATATAATATTTTTCTATATGTGGTATGTTTACTTAAGTTTATCTTGTTCGTCCTGTGTTTTTAGTTAGGTTTATTGAGGTATAAAATATGATTCATTAATTTTAAGGTGTGTAATTCAACAAGTTTTTTTCAAATGCATTCAGGCATGTCACCACTGCCATGACAACCATAATATAGAACATTTCCATCACCTCAAAATGTTCCCAGAGATCCAGAGGTCAGCAGAGGGCTGTTCTTGTGTCTTTGGCTGAAGAGATACTGATCTGTGCTTAGAAAGTTTAAGCCTCGAAAGTTTTAAATGATTCCAAACAAATTCGTCTTGTCCTAGTCCAGGGATCAGCAAACTGTGGACTGCAAGCCACATACAGTTCTTTGGGTACATTCTGTCTCAAAAGTTTGCCAACTCCTGGAAAAGCCAACCCTGACCCTCACAACAATTTAAAAATTATTTGAGAGCCATAATATATTTTTACATAATCACCATTATGTGAACAATATCCTTTAAAAATATATAAATGAAACTATGATAGCTTTATTTTCATTTTCAATTTTACTTCAGAGCCACATGTACGTACCCAAAGAGCCGCATGTGGCTGGCGAGCCACAGTTTGCTGACTCCTGGCAGCAATTCCATCTCAAAAGTTTGCCAACCCCTGTCCTAGACCAAAGCGCAAAATATTTAAAGAGATATCCTGGGAATGCAAATTCATGTTCAACCGTCAAATACCAGTAAATGTACTCCAATATATCAATAGCGTAAAAAAGGAAAACTCCATGGTTACATAAATTATAAAAAATATGAAAACATTTGATTATTCAACATTCATTAATGATTAAAAACTAATTTCTAAGCCTCAGCAAAGTAGGCTTAGAAGGGAAATTTCTCACCTGATAAAGGGCTTTTCGAAAAACAAAATGCTTTCACGCTAAAACTGAAAACAAGGCTAAGCTATCTGCTCTCATCACTCTTATACAATACAGAACTAGAGGTCCCAGCCAGCACCACAAAGAAAGAAAGTAAAATAAAGGCAGATAGGTTGGAAACTAAGAAGTAAAACTGTCTCCATTTACGGGTTACATGATTATCTATAGAAAAAAATCTCAAGGAATCTAAAAAAAAAATCGCTGCCCTGAGAAATCCTGTTCCATTTTAACAGATTTTCTAGGTTAGATTGGAACTCTAGTTCCTCTTATTCCCTCTTGCCTAGAAGTAGGAATCTCTTTTGCCTTATTTTTAATATTTGATTCAGAGTTGTCTTTTCCAGAAAGATTTTCTGGGCTGTTCCAATTCTTATTCTCTCTCTGAATCCAGGACATGTAGTAATTACCCATCAGAACTTCACCCCTGAGCCTGTTGCCAGTTGAAACAATGCTCACTATTTCTATATGCACAAATTCACTGCAGAGTCACAACCAATCTGTAAGATAAATGTGAACATTTTTGCTTTCAATGGACCAGTTGCAGAGAGATTAAATTATTTACCCAAAGTATCACAGCTGGTAGTAAAGACAGAATTTAGGCCTATATCCTCTGACTCTTCACATCCCATATTGAAATAAATTCCACACAGATTAAAGGGTTAAATGGAAGAAAATAGAAAATATACATGACTATTTATTCTACCTCTAGAGATAAACAAAGGTAATAGGTGAAAGACAGTATTTTGTTATAAGATTGTACTGGGGCCAAACAATAGCTCCAGATTTAGGAAGCATTTGATTTGCTTCTGATTTTATCTTTTTAATAACAATACTACGATGAATGTCTTTTTTTTTATAAACCTCCCTTTCCTCTCCCATTTTGAATTATTTAAGATAGGATTTTCAGAGAGGATTTTCAGAGTTAGAATTTAGGAATAATGTTTTGGAATAATTGTGTTTTAATGTTCCTTTACAGTTATTTGCGAAAAGATAGAAGGAACTGATATCCCCACCAGAAGTATATGAGGATCCACAATGCATTATATATTACTAAAATTTGGAGTATCGTTTTTGTATCTTTGCTAATTTGCAAGAAAAATGACTTCTTACTTTCTTATAATACTTTTCCATTTCTGATGTGGCTGTACATTGTTTTTTAAAGTTTATTAACAATTTTGTTTGTTTTATGGGAGGATAGAAGTTATTTTTAAATATTATTGATCTGATCTGTAGAAGGTAATTAACTATTAAGGACATTTATTTAACTTAAATTTTCATGCAAGAAATGGAGTGTCTTAGAGAAGTCCTGATATTTAAATAAGCAGATTAGAAGAACCCAGTCTATACCTGTATGAAATAAACATTTCTGCCTTAAATTAACTATATCTGCCTAATCCTCCAGATTTTATGTTATTCTACCTGGCTTTCTTCCCACCCAATTCCCACCCTCCATTTTTGAGCTGCAGCTCCTCCTATAAGTGGGATTTGAAGTATAAACAAATGGTAATTGTCCCTGGTCTCATCTTCATCTCTCCTCCCCCACTAGACTCTTCTTATGCATTAAGTATCATAACATTCACAGGATGGGCCTGTGAACCATCTGCCATTCTAAAGAGAGAGCGGTTGAGAAGAAATCATGTGTAGATTAGAGGCTGTCTCCTTCTGTCTCTTAAACAAGCACATCTTGGATTCTTACTGCAGTATAAATGAGAGAGGCAAGCTAAATGTCCAGGCCATTTAAGTTGCATGAAATTAGCATTATGTTGTTGGACCATTCCCCTACAGGGACCAGGAAGTCTATCTTTCCATGAGTGTCTCAGTGGAATCTTTTGTATGGAATGGAGAGGAAAAACAGATGCTATCAGTTTAAAAAGGCAGAAGCAAGAGAGTGAAATAAAATATTTGTACAAAATGTATTTTACATGACTATATCTCTGCCACATGAAAAAAAATTCATTCATTCATTCATTCATTCATTCATTCATTCATTCATCTATCCACTCATTCATTCAACACACATGCATGGCATGTCCTGTGCGGTCAGTGATATGTATGTGCGGATATGAATACAAAGTCACAGTTCTGATAGAACCTCACAGTTAAATGCAGTAGAAGACAAGTAAATAAAAAATAGAGAACTATGACGATAAGAGTGACCTTTGCAATTGTTGACACATCCCAGTTAGAATCCTAGCACAGGAAACACACTGTGTGACCTTGGGCTTAAACATTCTGAAGCTTAAATCTATCACATTAAGTTGTAATATATGGGTAACAACATCTGTCACTAAGGAGCTTCTATCAGGATTAAATACATGATAGCAACCTCAGGGCCTGCATTCAATAAGCACTTAATAGGTCATTAGAAACAAAGGCAGAGCCAAAGTACAAGGAAAATTCAGAAGAAGACACTTAACAAGAAGAGTCATCACAAAGTGGAGACATTTGAACTGGATTTTGACGGAAATGTAGGAGTTTACCGGGAGGCTAAGGCAGATTGGCAATTGCAGGCAGAGAGATGAGCACACAAAGCCTGAAAACAACAAAACTGCAACCCATTTGGGTCCATGTTTATAAGAAGGCATATGGTCAAGGTGAAAAGTCATCAGAGAAGTGGGCTAATTAGGTGTCATGAGACTTCACATGGGGTCACGGCCTGTGAAATTGCCCTTCAGGCTGAGCAAATCGAGAAACTTCATTTTTATCAGTGTACTGTGAGGAGATTTGATCTTCAGAGGGACTCACATTAGCGATTTGATCTTCAGAGGGACTCACATTAACCCAAATTTTTGTTTTTTGTTTTTTGTTTTGAGGGCAGTGTCACTGGCCCTCATATGTGGGACCTTAACCGGGGCTGCTGGCTTCCTAAGCCAGCGCGCTTAACCACTGCGCCATTCGGCCGGCCCACATTAGCCCAAATCTTGATAGACTAAATATAAAACCAGAAAGCCTGTTACTTTCTTTTTTCTTTTTTCTTTTTTTTTTGTATTTCAGAGAAGAGGCATTAAGAATTCATGCCATAAGTTTATTTACAAACACATCTACTATGTTGACTTCAACAGTTTGATCCATTTTTCAAAGTGACTGCACCTCTTAAAATGATCCTCTTCATATCTGTTTCATGGATTAAGTAAAACGTCCTTATTTCTTCAGTAGTTGGTGTCTTACTATAAAGAAAGGTGCGGCAAATCCAGATCCAAAGTAGAGTCATGATAACTAGCAACCGCCACTTGTTTTCCACTGAAAATGGCAAATTCTTCCCTGGGCCCTCCTCATAGTGGCTCCTACGGACCACAGAGGTTGTGAACCTCAGGATGCTCTGTCCCAACACAGCACTGTTGGGAGGCCTGCGAAAGGTGCAGAGAAGGAAATGGAAGAAATGGCGGCTCAACACCAAGTCCTCCTTTTTTTTCACGACCTAGTTCCTCCGCAAGAGAGAGGACCGAAAAAACGATGCCTGAACTATACTTTCCTTTTTTTTTTTTTTTTTTTAGGGCAGTGTTACTGGCCCTCATATGTGGGACCGAACCGGGGCCGCTGGGTTCCCAAGCCAGCGCTTAACCACTGTGCCACTAGGCCAGCCCTAAGCCTGTTACTTTCCATTGGCAAACATAACTAATAGTAAGGA
Organism: Aselliscus stoliczkanus; assembly: GCA_033961575.1. Lineage (NCBI taxonomy): Eukaryota > Metazoa > Chordata > Mammalia > Chiroptera > Hipposideridae > Aselliscus > Aselliscus stoliczkanus. The sequence continues at coordinate 14,526,285 of CM066728.1, read as the reverse complement.
TAAAGTGCTCACATCAGCATATCACTACCTGTGCCTCTGTACAAGGTGCCCAGAGATAGCTTCTGAGCTAAGACAGCATGGGGAACACTTCTCCCTACTAAGAAGAGTCCAAGGGGCTCTAATGATCTTTTTCTTGGATAGGGATGTCACCAAAGCCAATCTTTGCCATAATGGGTGACTAACAACTGTCTGTTCTGGTTGAAAACAATGCCTTGAAATTATTAACTCACTCATTTAGATCATGGTTATGTCTTGTTGCCAGCTGGGAGCCTGTCAGTATCCCGAGGACAGCCCTATGTGTCTTTGCTCTGAGCCTTCATTTATCTTGTTCATCACTGTATCTATACTTCCTACAAGTGCCTATCCATAGTTGGCACTCAACAAATAGCTCTTAAAGAATGAATGAGTTACTGGGATCACTAGAATCTGATTTTATACTTAAACTTTCAGAAGGCTCTCTTTTGACCAATTGGGGTGACCTCACTCTTAGCTTCTCTCCTCCATGTACCTCCTACAATGTGGTGGACCTAGAATTTAGAGAGTGTGGGGGGCTGATGGGATACTTGGGGAAGCAGGTTAGAGCATGCAGAGTCTTGTATTTTTAAGCCAAGGAATAATAATCAGAGGACTAAACATATTATGCCTTTCTCTTCTTCATAGATATAACTACCTTTTATTGTGTGTAAGTTAGGTAATTTCAGTTTCTGTAACAGACAAACCCCGACTATCAGAAGTCTAACACAATTAAGTTAGTTTCTCACTCATGGTCCACAGTATGTGTTTGGTGGTGTCTTCCATGCGGTGATTTGGGCATCCAAGCTCCTTTGATCCAGCCAGAGCCCAGTAGTTCTTTATGTGTAGTCCCTGGTCCAGAATCAGCATCACCTGGGAACATGTAAGAAATGCCAACTCCTGGGCCGACCTTAGAACTACTGACTCAGACTCAGACATTCTGAGGGCCCAGCCATCTCTGTTTTAATAAACCCTTCAGGTGATTCTGATAAACTCTAACAATTTAGAACCATGTTTCTGAGGTGTAATTTTGGTGACTCAAGTTGGAATTTGTTCCAAAGAAATAAGGTTATTATGATAAATTAGGTGCTGTAGGAATGTAATTATAGCAATATTCAACAATATTTATCAAGTTTGTACTCTGTGCCAGACCCCATAGTAGGCACTGAAGGCACATTGATGATCAAAATGGTGACCTATTATGATCCTATTTCAGGTATTTTGGATTAGATAGGCTTTTCTTGGCTTACCTGAATACTTACACTGGTACCCAATTAATACATGTTAGGCAATTAATAGATGTTTATCAAAAGAAAATGAAGAATAACAGAATCATTTTACCTTCCTGGGATTCAGATTCCTAACCTTGGAAAACAGGGAATTAGACTTTCAAATTAATATCTTGGGCCCCTTCCAGATGTATTCCAGCAAAATACATCTCTAGTATTTAGGGGAAAGCCTCCCTTGGTGGGTAGCCATCTTGGCTCTCTGCTGCTGCCTATAGGTACAGAAAATATTTAAAAGAATATTCTGGAGCAAAGCCCCATCCACAAAGAGAGAGGATTCCTAGATTAAGAATACTGATAAGGATGGTAATGGTAATAATTATCAAAGTTAACAATCAGTGATCACTTAAGAGGCAGAAATTTTACATGTGTAGTTTTACAGAATCCTTCAACCTTTGAGGTCGTTACTACTGTTTATTCCCATTTAGAGATGAAAGTACCAAGACTGGAGGTTCGACAAATTGGCCCTGGGCACACATTTCCTAAATGTGCAAGTTAGAATTCAATCTCAGACTTTGTGTGGCTCTAAACCTGTGTGCTTAGCTTCTAGCTTGAACTGTGGAACCAGCTTTAAGCTTACGAAAATAAAGGTAAATCCTTAGGCTATGGTGAGAAGAAACTGGATCAAAAGGGGAAGAATGTACTTTATTAAAGCTTCTGTAGCATACTGATAGCACACGTGTGGGGGTGAGGAGAGAAGGCCCTGTGGAAAAGATTCACAAGAAGGAGGGAGCTTCTTGTGCTAGCATTCGAGTGTCTGAGTCCTGGCAGAGGCCCTGTCTACAGGCTGCAAGGCCTTGAGCAAATCAATTAGCCTTTCTGAGCTTTACAAGCATGTGATCTATAAAATGAGGGTGATACCGTTAGTGACTGTCTCGCATGGCCATTATGAGGGTCCAATGAAAAAAATGCTAGTGCACATAAAAATGGTACCCATGGAAGGCATTCTTAGAGAGTAGAATGGTACTGCATATGATGATGAAAAGAGAACTGACTCTGGATGGTGAACACACAATGTGATATATAGATGATGTATTACAGAATTGTACACCTGAAATCTATATAACTTTGCTAACAATTGTCACCCCCATAAACTTCAATTAAAAAGAAAAAAGAAAAGAAGAGAAAAAGCCAGTAATGTTTTCAGGATGGCTCAAGAAAGGAGATCCTTGTGCTGGGCTTGAAAAGTTTGTACAAATTTCCCAGAGATGAGAGAGAAGGGCACTCACTGCAGAGAGGGGGCAGCCTGTGCCGAGACGCAGGGACGTGTAGCAATACAGGGTGTCTGGCAATAGTAATTGACTTATTTGAGTGGGAGTTTGAGATGTGGCTAGGGGGTGAGCAGCAAATGAACTAGAGAAGGACAAAGCCTGGTGATGCTTCTGACATTTTCCATAGGAATGAAAAAAATTGGTATATTTATGTTGAAATGAAAACAAAAAATATTGCTGAAGCACAAATGAGGAAATGTTGGCGCAAGCGTTGGAGCTCCAGAGCACCAATCCAAACTTTAGTTATTGCTTTTGCTACTGGTGGTGTTGAGTTACAGCAAGCCAGGCATTGCCATCCCTAAAAGAGTGCATGTATTTTCAAACAGACATAGGAAGTGCTAAGTGAAAAAAAAAATCCAATGGGAGGAGGGAAGACATCTCAATCCAAATTGAGAGTGATTTATTACCATGAGTAATCAATAGTAGTAGGTCCACATCAATTTTATATCTAATTTCAAATTTTGAGGTCTCAATGTGCTCATTAAAGAATATAATGGATTTACATATTTTAATTATGTTTTATGGATTGTGAACATAATGTAATTAAGAGACTTTTCAGGAAGCATGATGAATGAACAGGGTGGCCCGACATATGGCAGGAGACACCACACTGAGTGGACTCAGTTGAGAGGAGCCCAGCCCCACGGCTGACAGCCCAGGCCAGAGTGTTAGGACAATATTCATGGTGAGGGGGGCCTAATGGTGCTGAGAGGCAGGAGTGAGGAGAAGGAAGGAGGGAAGGGAGCCAAGCCAGGGGGGCCCAGTGCTGCATCAGTGTGTGTGTGTGTGTGTGTGTGTGTGTGTGTGTGTGTGTGTGTGTGTGCCTACGGCTGAGTTATCATTCTCTCCTGCCTTCCCAGACCCTCTCACATCTTCCCTTTCTCACCTTCCCCTCTGTTGCCACCTTAGCTTGCAACCCCATTAGCTCTTTCTTAATTGTAAACACACACACACTACACAGAATTCACTATCTTAACCATCTTTAAGGGGACAGTTCAGTAGTGTTCATATATTCACATTGTTGTGCCACAGATCTCCAGAACATTTTTCTATGTTGCAAAACTGAAACTCTGTATCCATTAAACAATAACTCTTCATTCACCCCTCCTCTCAGAGTATAAGAGGAATTATTCAATATTTGCCTTTTTGTGACTGACTTATTTCCCTTAGCATTATGTCTTCAAGGTTCATTCATGTTGAAGCATGTGTCAGGATTTCCTTCCCCTTTAAGGCTGAATTCTATCTCATTGCATGTATAGACCATTCATCCTTCGATGGGCATTTGACAGCACCATTAACTCTTCTCTGCATGGTTTTGATGCCGCACAACTGCCTTCCCAGCCCCAATTTCAGGATTCCTTACATTTGCCTCAGCCCACTGAGGGCTCTTCCTAAAATGACCAGGTCATTCTCTTATTTAAAATCTGTTGATCTTGGACCTTTGTCACTCCTTGGTATAGTTTATGGTATCCTCCCCATGTGGCTCCTTCACCTTGCTGTTCTGTCCCTCCTTCAAACATGCAGTTATCTGTCTAGGCTGGGCCACCTCTACCCTATACTCACCACTTCCAAACACATTTGCATGCTCCTGTCTTTGCCCATCGACCTGGAATGTCTGCATCTGCTACTTGTGAGGCCTGTCTAGATCCACCTTCCTCTAGGCCAGGGGTCAGCAAACCTTTGAGATGAATGAGCCAGTCCTGTCCCTCACAACAATTTAAAAATTATTCGAGAGCCATAAAACAAATGAAGTCACCATTATGTGAAGAATATACTTTAAAAAATTTATAAATGAAACTATGATAGTTGTTTTATTTTCATTTTCAATTTTACTTCAGAGCCACATGTAGGTACCCAAAGAGCTGCATGTGGCTCTCAAGCCACACTTTGCTGACCCCTGCTTTACGCCATCTCTTAAGCAAAGAAGAATCTAGCATAGGGCTTGGTCAACTCTGGCCAGTGACCCAAATCCAGACCTCTATCTGTTTTATAAATAAAATTTTATTGGAACATAAGCATGCTCACTGTTTATGTATTGTCTGCAGCTGCTTTTCCACAACAACTCTAAAAGCTCTGTAAAGAAAATATTTGCCAATCCTGCTCTAGACCCTCTCTTGTGTTCAAATCCATGTTGTCTACTTCTTAGCTATGACATTGGGCAATTCAACATTCTGGAAAGGGGCTAATACTAATACTCACTTCACAGCTTTGTTGTGAAGACTGAGGTAATATATATAAAGCTCCTGGCACAGCTGAGACTTCTCTTCCCTTAAAGGCAGTGTGGTACATACCAAGAGTGTGGGCTTTGGGTTTAATAATTTAGGGTCCAAATTCCAGATCACACCTATTTTTAATGTGAACTTGGGACTGTGATTTTCTCTACTGCAAAACGGGGAAAAGACTACATAGACTGAAGTTTTATTGTGGGGATTGAAAGCAGCAAGTATTTGGATTACGATTTATGGATTAAATACATACTGCACACAATAGCTGAAAGCAGACACTAAGAAGAGGGCAGTATCCTGTCTCCCTCCCCCTACTCTGTCTTCTAAGGCTGCAATTCACAAGTCACAGCTCTAATTGCTTGCTTTGCTAAAATATCTTTACAACAGCCTACAGAATGGATTGTGAAAGGGCCTCCTGGGCTGATGACCCTGGGGGTGCTCCCTTCACTTCAGTGCACTTGTGCCTCCCACTATTTCTTCTCTCAGGGAAGGATCCAATAACTGTCATTTATATTGGCCAGCAAAGTCCCCTTCATTTTCCCTTCCTCGCAATTACTACTGGCCTCTAGGGGGAGCTCAAGACTTCATCATCCTTGCTGGCCTGAGTCAAAGGCAAAGATGCTGAGCAGAGTGAGCCACCTAACAGAGACTCAGTAAATATTTGCTGAATGGACAGACAGATGCACGGAGGATGGGTGTCAGGCAGAAGGGTAAAGTTTAGCTTCTCAAGGCTTTTTCTTAATTAAAATTTTACACTTTTGGGAATCTCTCTACTTTGCTTCATGTTTGGCTCTAGGGGTCCTAAATGTATGTTGTCCTTCAACTTGAGTGGAGGCAGATACTCTTCATCCTGCCATCATCCCTCTTTAGAAAAATAGGTGCCAACTGAAGTGGGGCTCAAGGGCAATGCATAGCCTAGTGGGGGTGTTGACGCCAGCTCTGTCAGGCCTTGGGTGGAAACATTCCCAGCTTAGAAGCATTCTCCCCCATCTGTCTTTACCTCCTCTCATCCTCAGCATGAGAGGCCTTGAGGGCCAAACTGGGGCTTATACGAAGCAGACCAAATTGGCCGTTGAGCCTTGGGTCTTTGTTCACATTGGGCAAAATGACACCAAAATCATCTGATCCAATTTATCTGGTGGCTATGCTGATGTTTGAGAACACAAGTTCTAAATAGAAATAAAGTGTTCCTTCATTTCCTGAGAATGACTTAAACCATGGTTCAGGTTTGGTCATAGATTTTGGAGGGTGATTCTTTGTTTTTTTAAAGATTTTATTTGGAAATTGGGGGAGGGGAACAGCATTGGGGAATTGGAGGAGGGGAACAGACAAGTTGCTGTCTTTTTGTTCTTCAGTCTAGTTGCAGAGGATGTTGCTTCACTGGCCCATGTTGGTATCGTCATTGCGCTCTTCCTGGATGAGGGAGATCTGTCGCCGACCACTGGATGGTCGCTCACCGCGGCTATTGGCAGTTCATGCTGGCTGCCAGCTGCTCATGCTGGCTGCCGGCCACTCATTGTAGCCTATGGCAGCTACTGCAGCAGGGGCTACAGCCTACACCGTTGCCGGGCTCACACTGCCCAACTCCAGGTGGAGCTGTCATTAGCTGTAGAGGGCAGTGTCACTGGTCCTCATATGTGGGATCCGAACCAGGTCGCTGGCATCCCAAGCCAGCTCTTAACCAATGCGCCAGTTGGCTGGCCCTGGAGGGTGATTCTTAGTTTATTTATATTTTTTGTTCTCTATCCTGGGTGAGAACAAAAGGATGCTTCCATGGCAGAAGGATTAGCTCATCGTCACAAGGGCATCAAGGAAACTTTCCCATAGGTGGCAATGTTGGAATTGATTGTTCAGGATGAAGGAGAAATGTGCAAGTGGATTGTATGGGAGCTAGAACCCATCATGTGAGAATACATGCACAGAGGGTGAGAGTTACAACAAAGCATGGAACAAGATGTGCCGATTTTAGAGATGGTTGGTTCTTAGGGTCTAAGGAAGGAGCTGCAGGAAATAAAGCTAGAATTACACGGGTCTCACACAATGGGACTGGTATTCACTGTTTCAATAAGTACTTTTTGAGCATATAATGTTCTAGGAACTATGAGTATATGAACAAGCAGGGAGTATGAATTTTACTACATAATCCAGAGGTGGTTACATCCAACCATGGATATTGGGGAGTTATTAGAGAAAATGTCAAACAAAATGGTTACATGATCAGAGCTATGTTTCTGAAATGTTACTGATGTTGGTGTGGAGGATGATGTGGAAGTTGGAGACACCAGAAGTGGGAAAGCCTGAAGAATCCATTGCAATAACACAATTAAGAGATTACTTAGGCACATTGGGAGGATAGAATTGGAAGTTACTTCAGAGGCAGATTTCAGTGGTATATTTGGAAGAACTTAATAATATTTAATAATCAATTGAATGTTAGCAGTAAGGGATACAGGAATGGTCAAGGAGACCAAAGTCTTGAATTGTGAGGAATAGGTATATGGTACAATATACCAAGATAGCTGAGGTAGAGGGTAAACTAGATTTTTCAGGGGAAGGGAGAAGGAAGATTTTAGACATATCAAGTCTGCTGTGTCTGAAGTAGTTACAGAGATATGTGTAGTCAACAGCCAAATGTTGTCAAATGATCAAGAACCCCTCAGATGAGGGATTAGAGATGTAGAATTGAAGAAATTGGTCCAAGCAGAATGAGGAAAAAGAACCAGAATAGGCCAAGTAGGAAATAGTACTCAGAGAGGGAAGAATAGCAATCAGTATCTGAGATGGGAAAACATGGAAGTAGGGTAGCTTCGAGAAAGGAGTGGTTAAAGGTAACGAATTCCATGGAGAGATCTGCTCCAAAGACTGGTAGAAAGGAAATGGACTTGCCTTCCTGTTGAAACCTTTTCAGTGCCACCAGCTGGGAATGCTGACCAAAACATTTGTTTTCTTGGGTAGGTCTGCTCCAATGCTGGCAATAACAGATGGATAAGATTCTCAATGAAATCTTCCACTTCTGTCTGCGTGAAGTGTTATGTTGGGAACAAGAATATCTGTGAGCATTGAGCTATTCCAAGTGTTGAGTACTCTCTCTGAGAAAATAACATTAATTACATAGAGGAATGATATTTCACACTTACGGAAATCAGTGCAGGTGAAAACCCTGCTTCTTGACTTTTGTGGCCATCTAAGTTTTCACCACTTAGTAGTGACCTGACAATGGCCTAGCTGCTAATTTTCTCTGAGTCTCAGTTTCCTTATTTACAAAACAGAAATAATATTGTCATTATAGGGATGTTTTTGGAGGCTCAAATTCTGTGTCATTAATTTTCTTGGAGCCTAGCACAGTCAGGCTGTCAGTAAACGTTAGTCCTCTCTTCCCCACACCCTACCAGCATTTGATTACCATGCATTTTATTACTTTGGCCTGAACCAACTCCCTTAACAAATGTTTCCACCTTAGATTAAAATTAATTCAAAGACAGGGACCAGTAACGCATCCTGTAAGGGACTAAGAAAATGGCATTAATTTTGTAAATTAATAAATATGCAAATGGAGCATTGTATGAAATAGGCTATATAAGCAGGAAGTAAATTGTGTTGTAAATTATGCACTGCCATATGGAGCAGATACCCTTGAGTTAGCATGCAAGGCAGAGAAAGCTGTAGCCTACCTTGCTGCCATGGCTTCTGAGAATGAGTGGCATGCTCATTCTCAACAGCAACCCGGTGCTGAGTCACACAGCTGGTTCTTGAGGGGCACTAGAAGCCCCAGGTGGAGTGGACTACTCTCCAGCCTCGCTGAGAATAATCTAGGGAAGACCGTCCCACAGCCACCAAGAGGATGGGCAACCATGAACTCAGGGGGTCACTCTATGTACACTGAGCACACTGCCCAAGGTCAGGTGGGGGCTGTTTGCAGGATGGGTGGGCTCTCCTTGGCTTCCAGAATCTTGGCTGGTGGCACCGCAATTCCAACTTCAAGACAGGTGCAACTGGCCTGGGGAAATGTGAATTGCTGCTGGATTGATCCATCAATCATGAAGAAACAAATAGTGTAAGAAGTGGTCCAGGTGTTTCACATTGTGCTAAATAGATGCTGGAGGGCAGCAGTTTTCCATTGTGACTATTTAGCAGAATCACTCAGGGAACTTTTCAAAAATAGACTCCTGGGCTCTGACCTCTGGCATTCTGATGCAGCAAGTCTGGATGGGGACATAGGCATCTGTTTCCAAGCTCCCAGGTAATTCTGACGATCAGCTAGGTTTGGGGGTCATGGCTGCAGAGAAAGTTTCTTCTTGGTCCTGGGCCTTAGGGGCCTTAAAACGTATTAATATTTGAGATGGCAAAGTTAAGCCTTGGAACCCAATCCTGGCTTGTGTTCTTCATTGCATGAGAGCAGGGCAGACAGTGAACCCAAGGGAGACATTTTTAATAGCTAGGCAGCTCAAGGCTTCAGGGGCCATAAACCATGGCTGGCTCTGAGTAATGAGAGGAGAAGGTAGGGAGGCATTTGAAGATGGGAAAGCCAACTGCCTCAGGAGATGGGATGCAGGAGTTATCCTCTGGCACGGGGACAGGCAGATTAGAGTTGAACCATGGCCGGTCTGGAATGCCAGCAGAAGATGAGCCTTTTGCCTTTTGGGGTTATTTTAGTTCGTTCGTTTGTTTGTTTTATGGATATGCTAAGCGGTGGACCTGTCCAGGTATGCTTGAGACCTGTGTGCCTAGGGCCTGATGTTTCTAAGCTGTATAAGGATGCTAATGTGACCATCCACATTGTTCAGACCCAGAATAATTTTGAAAAAACTCACACAACCAAGAATAATTTTTTTTTAAACTCATTTATCTTCTGTGATGATGATACACTGAAAAGACCTATGGTTCTAGCATACTGCTTTTATCTCCCTCCTTAAGCTTTCTTCTCAAAACAAAATCTCTCACTCATCCTCCCTTTCATCGCTTACCGGCCCTCATTCCTTCTGCTTTCCTCAGGATGAAAATCAAAGGCTGTTCTGACAAGGACCAGTAAGAAATGAGATGGGCCAAGAGCCAGTATCCCCTTTAAAGAGCAGGGGCCCTCTGAACTTCACCCATAAAACTAAAATGCTCACCAGACTTGCGCATTTGAAGGGGGAGGGGGCACAAGCTCTTGACATTGCCTTGGGGCAGTGGCTTTCATTGAGGAGAGGGTCCGTTCCCTAGGGGATTTTCAGAAATGCATAATCTCCCTGGCTCCACTGGATCTGAAGCTCTGAAACAGAGCCTGGGAGTCTGCATTCTTTCCCCTCTCTGTGGTGTTTTTGTTTTTTTTCTTCCTATCATAATGATTTGATATTTAAACCAAACTTACATCCTTCATGTTTCTTTTCTTTTTTCCCCTACGGTATTTTTTTTTTTTTTTTTTAGGGCAGTGTCACCCTCACATGTGGGATCCGAACCGGGGCCGCCGGTGTCCCAAGCCAACTCTCAACCACCGCGCCACTTGGCCAGGCCCCCTTACGGTATTTTTAATGGGGCTTAGCTTTTCACATTTCTGCGATAATCCCAGAGAGGCTGGTCCAGGCTTAAGCTCTGCACGATGCAAAACTCACCCATTCATGACAGCTCGTGGAAAGCTATGCCTCAACAACTGTGGCTCTTACCATGGTTATAAATCAGCTTGACACCATTGTAAAAGCACAGACTGTGCAGTCATGGCAATGTGCCAGTAAATCCTGTTTGCTTTGCATTCAAACCTGTGTGACCTTGGACATAGCCTTCAAGTATCAGTTTCTTCGTTTGTAAAATGGGAATGACAAGAAAACGGATTTTGCAGGGCAGCTGAGAGGGTTAAAGAAGGCAATTCATTCCAAGGCAGAAGAGGTTTAAGGAGGTAATTAGGTGTCAGTAAATGTTGACTTGAGTCAAATCTGCCTCCGGATGAACTTGCACTGAATCTAGGTGCTGGTTCTGTCCTCTGAGCCAGCCCCCTTTCATTGAGCAGGCCTCCCTGAAGCCTGGGGCCCCGCCCCTCCTCACTTCATCTCTGGCTGTCCCTGTGGATCCATGAGAGCAGCCTGGGTTTGCCATCCCCGGAGGGATCTCATTTTACAGCTGGGCAAACCGCAGCATGCAAAGTTCATGTCTTGGCAAAGTCATGCAGTTACAGAAATGTGTGGGCAGCAGGTGGCAAAATGGTGTTGTTATCAAAACCACATAATCACGCCTTGCTGCTAATAATTCTTCATCTAGTTCACGTTTTAGAATTTACAAGGGGCTTCCACACCACTATCTCTCTCATTCAGTCCTCCCAAGGCCTCTATGCGAGTGATTTAGTTTGCGAGATTCACTGCACGCACTTGGATATAGCACTTGCCCTTTTCAAAGCATTTCTACACTCATTATCTCAATGGATCTTCCTCACACTCTCAGGGGATCGAAATGACAGGAATTATCAGAGGAGAAAACCAAGAAACAGAGAGGGTAAGTGCTGGCACAGATTGCACAGAGCCACTGACACATCTGGCCTCAGCCTGAGACATGGACTCCCTTCAATGCCTGTGCTGCTGATCCCCTGACTTGATGTTCCTCTCACTCTTTCCTGAACAGGTGGATTTTTTCCCCCTTCTGGGATGCTAGTATAAAACTAGCAAATAGTACATGAAACTTGGTCTTGTCAATAATTATGCAGCAGCCAGAACCACCCCCTTTTTTTTTTTACTGAGCTGAATCATTACATCCTTTCGTCAAGGTCAAGGTCTTCCTACCACCATCACACCTGTGTGCACCTGCTGACCAGCATGAAACCCCAGAACATGCACTCAGGGCCCTTAGGGCAGACAGGATGGTGACCATGGCTCAAGCCCAAGTCCAGGCTGAGCACTCCTTCGCCAAGGGGAGGTTGGGAGACTTGGCCATCTGTGGTCTTCCTCCCTTTTGCCTTCTGCTCACTGGCAGACCTGGGGGTTGGAGCTGGTTGTGTCAGCCTGTCAGCCTGTCAACCTGCCTAATGACTCCTGCTCAGGCTCTGGCTGGCCTGAAATTAGCTGAGGGAAAGAAGAGACACAAAGTCTACCCAGCTGCATGTGCCACCCACCTCACGCAGGGGATTGCTCAGGCCGGGGACAGGGCCAGCCTATTGCCTCTGGTCTGGTGGTTCAGGAGGTGGGATGGAGAGATGGATGCAAAGCTGCAGGTGAAATCACTGAGTTGGAAAATCAGTAGGTGAGGACACTCCCCTTGGTGGGAGGAGCGGGAGGTGGAAGCTTTGGAGATAGAATCACTGCATGCGGGGAAGATGGGAGGGAGTCAAGTGCTAGGCAGGGACCTAGTGTGTCCATGGTTATTACTTCCAAAAGGTGGAAGGGGAGAAGAAAGGGGGCTGGGCACTGGCCCTGGCTCCTTGCTGTCTCTCCTGCCCCTATGTTAGGCCTCTGTCTTTCTGTCATTGTAGGGGCTGCTCTCTCCCACTTGTATTATTATTGGTTTGTTTGTGGTTTCAATAAAGTTTACACCCTGAATGCTGTGTGAGATGATGGGTGGGGATGGTGGGTTCATAAGTGAAGAGGAAAGGGAAGGTCAGATGAAGCCAAGGTGTGGGGGGAATCATAGCCCTGCAGCCCTCAAGAGACCAACGGAAATATTCAGGGCAGTAAAACTAACTGTATGTCCATGTCTTTACAAAGTCTGTATGCTCAGATCAACTTCTCATTTTTACTTTCTCAGCAAGGCTTCTCTACTGTGAATGCATTGTTCTTTCTGAGATGCATCCTTTAAGGGCTAAAGTCTTGAGTGACTATTTAAAGAGAGCTAGCAGATTGGCTTCCTGAGATTGGAAGTGCTTTGGAAAATGTTCCATCTCGGGTAACATTACAGAAAGGAAAATATTTGGATTTAGAAAAACTGGATTCAGGTCTTGGCCCTACTTTTTAAAAACTTAATAGACTTTGTACTTTAGAGCAGTTTTACATTCACAGCAAAACTGGGCAGAAGGTAGAGAGATTTTTTCATGTACTCTGTCCCCACACATGCATAACTTCCTCCATGATCAACATCCCTACAAGAATGGCACATTTATTGATGAACCTACACTGACACATCATTGTTTCCCAAAGCCCATAAGGGTTCACTCTAGTGGTGTAACTGTTGTACATTCTATGGGTTTGGACACATGTATAATGACAAGTGTGCACTATTATAATATCATATAGAGTAGTTTCACTGCGCTGAAAGTCCTCAGTGTTCTACCTGTTCATCCCTCTCCTCCTACTGCCTGGTGACCACTAATCTTTTTACTGTCTCCATAGTTTTGCCTTTTCCAGGATGTGATATAATTGGACTAGCTCTAGTTTTTATCATTAGGTTGAGCAATGTGAAATTGAGATTTTTATAGGTCAATATTGGCAATTGTTTAATGTAATAGCTGTGAGGACGCTAGACAAGTCTCTGGGCATCTCTGCTGCTCTACTGCTTGTGTCTGTGGGTCTTACTGTGGAGTCAAGCCCCTCCCACCATCCCAGTACCCCTAATCAGTCCTCAGGTCCTGTAGTGTCTACCTCTGAAATCCCTAGAGTCAAGTTCGTTTTCCCCATCTCTGGTATTGCTTCAATCCAGACCCTCACCCTATGCTACCTGAGCTCTTGTAACAGCTCATGACCCCACTCCTCCTACCGTAAGCACAGGTAATGTGTAAAATCTAGATCTAGATCAAGATAGAGCCATGATTACATTACTTTCTGCTCAACAACTTCCACTGCCTTGTCACTGCCTATGAGACAGGACCTGTATAGCACACTGGGGTCACAGGTAGAGCTTTTCTAATCTGGACCCCCCTTTCACTTCCAGCTTCACACCCTGACTGACCCCCTGCAGACCTGGGCACTAAGGCCTCATACCCTTCCCTTCTTGCCCGTGGCCTAGTGCTTTGTGCACATCCATCCTGCATTCCCTGTCTTAATGACCTACCTTCCCCTCCCCCTGAAAGAATCCTATTTATCATCCAAAACCCAGCTCATCCCTCTTTGCCCTCAACTTCCAGTTAGCTCAGCACTTTCTGTTGTCTGTTTCATGACTGTGTCTGGCACTTGACTATGAGCCAGCGGTAGGGACTCTGCCTCATTCATCTTTGCATCCCCAGTTTCAGCATTCAGTAAATACTGGTTGAGTGGATGAGCAAAGTCAATATGTGAATGCATGCAGCATGTGGCACCTGAAGACAGAGGTGAGGAGCTATTATTTCCCAAAGCAGAATTACAATACTTTGAAAAAAAATTTTTTTTTTTTAAAGATTTTATTGGGGAATTGAGGGAGGGGAACAGCATTGGGGAATTGGGGAAGGAGAACAGACAAGTTGCTGTCCTTTTGTTCTTCAGTCTAGTTGTGGAGAACGTCGCTTCAGTGGCTCATGTTGGTATTATCATTGCGCTCTTCCGGGGTGGGGCAGTTGCTCACCAGCCATTGGACGGCTGCTCACCGCGGCTCATGGCAGCTCATGAAAGCTCACGCCAGCTGCTGGCTCCCCCACTGCAGCCTATGCCGTTGTGGGGGATTCACAGCAGCCCCGCTCCAGGTGGAGCTGTTGTTCACCATCTTAGCTGTAGAGGGCGCAGTGTCACTGGCGCTCATATGTGGGATCTGAACTGGGGCCCTGCTGCTCAGAGCTGGCGTCCCAAGCCTACACCTAACCAATGTGCCACTCGGCCAGCCCCAATACTTTGAAATTCTTGATTTTCTCAAAGCCCCAAACTTTGAAGTTTCAGACAAAAGTCTTGAGGTTTTATTTCAGGGATGATTCCAAATGATAGTAACAAAACACTTCAAGGACAAAGGGGCATCATTTTAGGTCAATTCTGGTCAATGATTTGACAGTTTCAGGTCCTGGTGCACCATTGCTCTTAGTGGAAGAAGTGTGAGTGAGTGAGTGTGTGTGTGTGTGTGTGTTGGGGGGAACAACTGGCAAACAAGTAACCAAAGTTTCCTACAGGTCCCTTAAAAAGAAGCACCATATTTACACCCTGATCAATTTTCTATACAAACAATTTAGTGCTGCCATTAATCCATCACAAACCCCAGTCTAACCCAAAGCTGGCAGAGGAGTGGAGACAAGAGGACTTCATCAGATAGTTTAATTCATCTGGTGACAGCAAAAGTTTTGAATGTCCTATCCACTGACTCAGACTATAATTCTTCCTATTCTTCTAAAATATTTGGAGGCTGTCACTCTATAAACTGTTGACCTTTATGCCTACGTTTTATCTCCTCTTGTCATTGAAACATTAGAATGATGAGTCACAAAATAGGTCCAAAAAGCCTCTTTGTATTTTTCCTTGGAGGTGAGTTCTGCAGGAAAATGCTCTGAATTAACTGGCTCATCTGCAGCCCAGCATCTCCAGCAATGGTGGGGACAACCTTTTCTTGGGGTGCAGAGCTACTACAAGTTCTGCTGGTGTTGTAGCTATCTTGCACTTGCTGGCTGGTCTGACCTAGGCCTGGGGGAACGTGGTCATGAAGGTTTCCCAGGCAGCATGGTGTAGATGGGATATTTGAGGAAGATGAGGTCACATGGGTGCTGTGATGTAATTCCAACTTGCCATTTAATCCAGGGGATATGGAGATTGTTACCTTAATAGGCTACTCTATTTGCAGATCTTTGTAGGCACTGCACAAACTTATTTTTGGAGACTCCATCCTACGATATATAAAAATATACCCACAACTCACAATAAATACACACACACACACACACACACACACACACGTACTTATGTCATTAAAGACTGAGTGGGTTGCAGTTGCTTAATTTGTCATTTTAAGCTTTGTAAACATTTAATTAGACACTTACTATGTTTGATTTGCTAATTTTCTTCTCACATTTTGGAACCCAAACATCTCTTTTTTCAGGTACAGCTATGGAGCGCTATGCACCCTTTGTTTTCTACCAAACTTGTCCAGTGACATTCTCAACATGAGCACCTGTGTGGCTTCCCATGTGTTCAGCATGATGGCCACGGACACCTGCACAAGTGACTTAGCTTCTTGGGTCATTTCCTACTTTCATACTTTACACGTCTCTGAGTCTCTCTGTGGAGTCAGCTCTGCTAAGCAACTCCCACTTGGGTCAGCCGTGCATTGGGCCTGTTGCACAACTGCCCGCCTTCTCCCTTCACCATCATCCAGCCAAGGTACTTATGTCTCTCTGATGTTAGATTCACTTTCCTCTTTCTTAGTATCTGCCTTCATTTTGGCAGAACGTCATAGATTGCCAAGGTAACGTCATAGATTGAGAACAGTGCTTAGAAGCCTGGAAAGTAATTTCCTTTAGGTTCTTAGGAGGGGTTTTGCTTTCAACAATCCCCTCTACACACACACACACACACACACACACACACACACACACACACACACACCCATACACCCTTACTCCTTTCCTACACACAAATTAAAAGTATAAAAAAATAATAAAATTACAGTTTTTGGTTGGATTCTATTTACATTTTTGTTAAAACATCTAATTTGCCTCAAGGCAACAGAGATGGCTTTGACTACTGTAGGGCATATACAAGTAAGGGTAGAAAAGAAAAGCACAAAAATGAGTATGATGAATTGAATTATGTCCCCTCCCTGTACCCCTCCTCCCATTCAGATGTTGAAGCTCTAACCCCGATGTGATTGTATTTGGAAATAAGGCCTTTAAGGAGGCAATTAGGGTTAAATGATGTCACAAGGTGGGTCCCTGATCCAATAGGCCCTGTCCTTGTGAGAACAGGAAGAGACACCAGAGCCCACTTTCTCCATGCATGCATAGAGCAAAGGCCATGTAAGGATACAGTAAGAAGAGGGGCCTCAGGAGAAACCAAACCTGCCAGCACCTTGATCTTGAACTTGTAGCCTTCATAACTGTGAGCAAACAAATGTCTCTTGTTTAAAACCCCCAGTCTCTTCTATTTTGTTATGGCAGCCCTAGCAGCTGAATACAATGAGTATTTTAAGATTTGATCTCGCTCTGTTGGTAGTATGTGCTTAGTAAACATTTCTTTATTTAATTCTAGAGAAGTTAATTGAAATGGTAAAAAAAAAAAACAACAAAAAAAAAACTGAAAGGAATGAAATAAGGGACCTATTTCAAAAAATGGTCAGGACTTGCTGACTCAGCTGAGACTGGCAGTCAGAAGAGCTCAGAAGCAGCTTCCTCCAAACTTGCCTCCCCAGTCTCAGCAACCTGGGGTTTTGCAATCTGCAGATCTCACCTGGTGTCTGCTATATTCGGTGAATGTTCTTTGTGCTGGTGGGTCTGCAGCGTGTGTGTCTTCTGTTCTGATGGGATGATGTCAAATCTTTCCCAGCCAGTTAATTCACACATGTCATTGGTTGGTTAAATCACAGACATGGATGGTGGCCAGGTGCAGGGGCTTACTCTCCGCTCTTCTACCTTTTGATTTATATCTGTTTACTTACTGATAAGTTGAAGTGTCCCTGCTGTATTTCACAAATAATCCAACAAATCCTTGAGATTTATTTTAACGATTGATTGGAAAAGTCAATGTTGTACACAGAGGATTAAAAAAAGAAATATTTGGAATCACTTAAGTATCTGTTATCTCAAAGACAGTCTTGACTCCTCCAGATTTATACTGTCGCAGGCAGAAAAGGATGGAAAATTCATCTCTCTCTCTCTCTCTCACTCACTCTCACTCACTCTCTCTCACTCTTTCTCATTCTTTCTGCACACACACACACACACACATATACCTATATATTTATATCTATCTATATATCTAGCAGTCTTTATAATGGGAGAAACACAGCCAACCCTCAAAAAAACATTGATCCTATTTGAAATCTATCCACTGATTGACAGAGTAACCTCAATCAAGTTACTTAACCTCTCCAAACCCTAGTTTACTTATATTTTATTGTGCTAAAAAATGCATAATGTAAAATTTACCACCTTAAAGCATACAGTGCAGCAGTGCTAGCTCTCTATGTACCTTGTTGTGCAACTGTGCTCTAGAACTTCTTCTTGCAAAACTGAAACTTTATACCCATTGCACCACACAGCTCCCTTCCCCACCCCGCATCATCCAACAGCAGCCTCTCATAACCACCATTATACTTTCTGTTAAGTTCCGTCTACAAAGAGGGAAACATTGTTCTAACCTCTAATCTTTGTTGTGAGGCTATGTTGAGTAGGATTCTGTGAAAGTGTTTTGGAAGCTACATCACTCTTCAAATGCCAGGTATTATTACAAACCAGAGCTGGCCTTGAAGAAGCATAAGCTTGACATAAATCTGGCATTTGGCTTAAAAATTCTAACAGCCCGGTTATTTTTGGATGTCCAGAATTCTGATTGGGTATGCCTAATTTTGAGGAGACATAGAAAAATTCATTGAAAGGACATATTTAGGGAAAACTCTTTTGTTTTAACTACAGATAAGTAAATGCTGAGTAGAAAGTTTTTGGCTGGTATAGTCTCTCATCTTAGGCTATCTGAATTCGGTCCTTAGGACATTGCAGTTGAGTCCTCTCTCGCCTCAGCCAGCTGATTCTCAAGGGCAGTGGATGTCCCTCCATGGGTGCAGGAAGACATGCCACAGGCTTGATTCATAGGTCTTGTTATATAGTTTATTCTTTGGAATTCTTCCATTTTTGTGTTTTGGAATATATACAACATAGTAGTACTTTAGTACATGTATATAATGTATAAATAAATAAATAAATGAATGTATTGGAGTACATTTTTTTTTTTTTTACATTAATGGCAGGCTGGAACAAAAAGCTTCAAAGGCCAATAACCTACTTCCAGTATCAGTCAGGGAACTCCAGAGGAATAGAACCAATAGGAAACATACATATACATACAGCAGGTGCCAAAAAAATGTATTAAAATTATGCTGATGGTAACCACTTTGAACACCTCTTGTAATTGCAGAAGTCAAACTTGACTGCTATTCATCTTTTGTTATTGGTATATATTGAGTATTACAATTTTAATACAGTTTTCTCCTTTCTTGAAATGTGTATACATTTTTTTGCACCGAGTGTGTGTGTGTGTGTGTGTGTGTGTGTGTGTATGTGTGTGTGTATACACATATGTATGCACAGATACATCCATAGATACAAGTTCATTTTTTTATTTTAAGGAATTGGCTCATGCAGTTGTGGGGAACTGAGTAGTTTGAAATCTGTAGGGCAGGTTGAAAACTCAGGGAGGATTTTTATGTTAACAACCTTGAGGCAGAATTTCTTCTTCTCCAAGAAATCACAGTTTTGCCCTTAAGGCCTTCAACTAATTGGATGAAGTGCACCCAAAAAATCAAAGGTAATCTCCTTTACATAAAGTCAACTGATTGTAGATGTTAACCACATCAACAAGATACTCTTACAACACCTAGATTAGTGTGTGATTACTTTGGCATAACTAAGTTGACACATAAAACTCACCATCACACTATCCTATTGCCAAGTTTCCTAATTGATCTTCTGACTTGAGTCGGCCCCTGCTCGAAGCCCCCTCCATGCCATTTCCAGACACAGCTTACTAAAGGACATCTATGGCCAGGTCTCTCCTCTGCTGGATGTCCACCACCACTAGATGAAGACCAACTCTTTCACTGCCCTTGAGACTATGGCTCAAGCTCATCTTGCTCTTGCCCCCAGGATTTTGTCAACATAAATATTTCACACATGATAAATCCTGCTCCCTACTGCTCCTCACCCCATCCTACCCCCACATCTGGGCTGTTCTGACACTGTGTTCATGAGCACACTTTGGGGCACTTCTCTGTCTTCTACCTCTGCCTATCAAAATCCTCTCTCCTTCAATCAACATGTCCAGTATCCAACTCATTATCTTACTTCAAAATATGCTTCTCCTACTATTTCTGGGGTTCTATTAATATATTTCTTCCTCTTGCATGGGCTAAGAATCTCAAATAAAAATCTAATAGACAGCAGACTGGGGGAAGATATTTCCAGTGCCAAAAACAGTTAAGAGAATAATTTCTACAAACATATCCTTCAAACCAACACAAAAGAACAAGGGAAGCCAACAGAAAAATGGACCAAAGGTATCCCAAGACTATTCACAGGAGGGGAAGTGCTGGTAGGCAACAAGTATATGAACAAATGCTCAAACTCACCAGTAATCAAACAAAGGAGAACTAGAACAACATTGAGATACCACTTTATCCAGATGGCAAAAATTAGAAAAGTAAATAATACCAAATGTTAGATAGGATGTGGGTGATTTCATGCCTTTCCATATCTTCATCTTATCACTTTACTAATTTGGGAGTCATTTGATGACTTAACAGAGGTTTGTCTCTGAGCCCCATACCTATGAATCCAACCAACTCACTTTTAGACATCTCTACTTCAAATTTCTTTTGGTTTATTAAGTACATGTCCAAAATAGAACTTGTGCAATGCTTCTCCAAATATGATTCTCCTTTGTTGCCTGTCCCAAAGGGCCACCATTCATCCACTAGTTTGTCTAAGTCATTCAAATCCCTAACTCCTTCCTCTCCTTCACACCTGTCTCATCAGTTTCCAAGCCCTTTATATTTTAGAACTTTAGCGTATTTGACATCTCTCTCCCCTGTTCAATCTTTTCAATGCTATCCCAGCTCAGGCTACCATTATTTTTTGCCTGAATTACTGAAAATGTTTCTTATTTGTTCTCCTTCCTTAAAATCTTGCTAAAGAACTTAACAATGAGTGGTTTCTATGTGACAACCACTTGGACACAAGAGTGAATAAAATCTACTCCATGACCTCAGGAATTTCCCTTTCTCTGGTGGGAGAGAAGGACAAACACACATAATTACAATCCCATGATAAGGGAAGGGAGAAGTGCAGTTATAATGCTATGGAAGCAGGGAGGAAGGATACTTAGTCCTTCAGCCCATCCTTCCCAAGCCATGCACGTGATCTTCCTAAAATGCAGGTTTGATCACGTGGCCCTGCCTGAAAACTATCCAAACACTCACTGTTGCTTTCAGAATGAAAACCTTGATAAGTTGTAAGCCATGGGCTGTAATTGTCTCCTTTATAGCTCCTGTATGAATTCTCTGGTTGTCATAACCTACTCATATCCCACACACAAACTATCTTTTCTTTTGCCTCTGGATGGACCAACCTATAGCATCCACTATAAGTTGGGTTGGCAAAAAATTAGTTACTGTTATGATGAAGTTGCATATTAAATATTTGCAGTTTCCTCTGTTACTGTCCTGTGCAAGGATATGATAATCCAACAGACATTATGTTCATGAAATACCAGCAACACATGATGCATTATGCTAAACATTATGGGGAGGTAAAAATAAGTTAGCCACACTCAACCACTTGTTCTCTCCCTGCTTCCCTATCACTACATCAGTTGTCTCTTCATTGACTGCCCAGTTCTCCATGTCCGAATGCTGTTTCTTCCACAGCTAGCTCAAACCCTTTGTACTGCCTGGAGATTCGAAATCTCCCCCTTTGAGCTCCTTTGGCACCATACTCCTGCTTCCCCCATGTGGCACTCATTTCTGTCCTATGCCATCTTTGCTTATATTCATGGCCAACCCCTGCCTCTGTCCAGACTGGTCTCCTCTAATGTGGGGACACGCTCCAATTTAACTTTGTATGATGTCTGGTACAGTCTAGTTACTCAATAAATGTGCTGAGTTAGTAAAAAATTGTTCTGTTTTCTAGAAGCTCACAACTCTCAATTGACTATGGAGTCAAGTCCAAATTTTGCAGCAAAAATTTCAAAGCCTTCTAGAATTGGGTCCCACCTTCCCTGACCATCTGCGGCTGTTTCACCAACAATTATTCCTGGGTCAGCCAGCATGGTTCCCTCACCACACTTGAAATGTATCGCACTCATTTATTTACTTCAAATATGTTCACTGAGATTAACACTGAAAATGTATGTTGAGGACCTACCACATGCCAAGCCCAGCTCTAGATGCTCGGGATAAAATGATGAGAAAATTAGATGTGCTTCCTGCCCAACTAGAATGGAGAGAATGCAGAGGAAGCCAAATGCTGAGTAACAGTAATTACAAATTGTGGAAAGTGCTATGAAAGAAGCAGAAAGCTTTATCAGAGATCATAACGGGAGTGGTCATGCTGTTCCCCTGGCTGGGAGGTTCACTGACCCCTCTCTGCCCACTAAATCCTGCTCCTCTTTTCATTCCTTTTAACCCCATGGCTTGCTTCTGGACAGTCTTCCCATATTACTGCCAGCCCTGCACACCCCTCACGACATTGTCATGTGCATCTCCAAGCAAGCGTGACTTCTGGTCGTCAAGCGTCTACCCTGAGACCTGAAGAGGTGATGTGGCTGTGGCCTCCAGGTCTTCAGTAATCTCATCGTGCAAGCACTTCCATGGGTTTCAGGACAGGATCAGGGACAAACAGTGCAATTTCTGGGATCTTCTTGCAGACTCATTTCCCATGCAAGGCAGAGAAACACTCCATGCAAGGCAACCCAGCCAAAGGCACAAAGGTGGTGCATCTCATAGCCACACATTCACCCTCCTGACTGGTCCTTACCTGGCCCCACCTTGACTCATCTCCACCTGTGGTAGGCATGGATACTCTTCCTTCTCTTTCCCCACTCTCAGTCGTGTACTGGAAAGTTTCTGTTATCTTATAGTTAACTCATCCATAATCATTTGAGTGTTCCTTATCGATGTTTGGTACTGATCCCTCAATTTCCAAAAGCCTAACAACAGGCTTCCTCCTGGAAATAGACCTGCCAGCTGAGTCTCTTTTACAAGGCAGTGGGACATGGTATATAACAGCCAATATGCTAGTCAAGATGAACAAATGATTGGGAGTTGGGGATGGGGAGTCAGGAGGGGTTAGTGTTTGGGATACTGTACCTTGCATTTTATATTTATTATTCCTAATCCTTAACCATTCCTGCAAGGTAATATGATTATGCCAATTTTTATAGACGAAGAAAGTTAGGACACGGGGGAAAAAAAAAAAAAAAACTTGGCTAAGAGACAAGGAGGACAATCTAGTTTAGGCAAGTGATTTTAATACAGTATGAGACATGGTGTGATAGAAGTTTGCATAGAATGATGATTATTTAATTTGTGTGGGCACCAGAAGCCCCTGGAGGACTCATTCAATCACAGGTTGCTGGACCCTGCCCAAAGGGTGTCTGACTCTGCAGGCCTGCAGTGGAGCCTAAGAATTTGCATTTCTGGCAAGTTCCCTGCTGCTGTTGCTGCTCTAGGGACCACACTTGGAGAATCGCTGTTGTAAAACATTTGTGAGACCAGAGGAGAGAGAAGCTACCAGTGCTTTGGGGCAGGTCAGGGAAGCCTTCATAGGGAAAGCAGCACTTGAGGTGGGTGTGGAATGTCCTATAGGAGGTCTCCAACTCCCTTGTGGCCACTGAGGGAAAGAGTGAGCACAGGCTGTGCACAGGCATACAGCTGCAAGGCCAGCTCAGATGCGGTGAATAGCTCAGTGGGCATGGATCATCGGGGCAACCCTGCAGAGCTTGCACTGGCAGGGGAGGGGGCTGGCAGGCAAGCTTGGGGACAGATGAAAGGCCACGCTAAAGCCATGCTAAAGAGTTTGGACTTCATCCTTCGGGCACCGGACTTTTAATCAGAAGAGTAATGCAATTCTCTTCGCCTAATTGTGTTCTAATTGTTCATTCATTAAAAATAAAAAGGCATTAATCATGAACTATGCCAAGAAATGCGTGGGGTATACAAATCTCACAGTCTGTAAAACAATAATAAGTGGTACCTCCCCAGCCCTCACTAAAATAACAAGGGCCTCACTGGCATGCTCTCATTGACTCCTGGCAACAACTTGCACTGAGATAACACGAGCTGCTGTTATCCCATTTTAAAGATGAGGAAACTGAGTTTAGGAGGCAAAGGCACACCTCTTGAGAGTAACTGAGTAGGGATTTAGGTTTGAGTTTAAAGGATCGTTTTTTAGGTTTTAAGCCTGTTTTTTGTTATAACATCTTTAAGTTGAGAGATTCTGTCTCTACCTTCTTTTTCACCCCACACACGTCCTGACTAATCCGGAGCTGCGCCTTGCTGCGCTGGGTAAGTAGCCCTAGCTTGCTTTGCGATTCCTCCCACCCCCCACCCCTCACCCCCGCAGGTGCCCTGACCCCTACACAAAAGCCCAGACGAGCGGAAGCTGCAGCTTGTTATCTGGGGGATCTGTGGTCTTCACAGTGCGGAAATGTCATCCCGAGAGGACAAGCAGGATCTATCACGGTAACACCCCAAGGCCTTTTTTTATTCTTGCAAACTCAGGGCTTTACAGATCTTTGAGGCTGATCAGAGATAGGGCACTACAATAGCTGACTTACAGCTCAGCAAGCGGGGAGGAGAGGCAAAGTGAGGCACTGCGCAGAACATGAAGTACAGGGACTCTTTTTGGGAAGATAAAACATAACTCTCGGTATCCGGAGCACAATAAAAGCCCTTGGAGAACAAAGCAGATCTTTGTCAGGAATTGTATCTCATTTAGCACCATTGTTTCACTGTGTTCCTTTCAGAATGAAAGTGATTTATCTTGCTTGTGTTTCAGATTGCCTTTAGTTTTTCCTCTCACAGAATCTCTCTCCCATTAGCAGGCAAGCACCGCTTCCTTTTCTCTCGCTTCACAAACAGGACTTTCATCCTCAACATGTTTATGCTCAGCTCTCAGTCCAATTCATAGATCCAGCGCTACAATTCCCTCCTCCCAACCCCCAACCCCCGCATTTTGTAAAGTAGCGATTCAGGTAACACAGACAATACTGCTGTGAAGTGGGTTTTAAAAAAGATTTGAATGATTCCGTTGAGAGAGAGAGAGAGAGAGAGAGAGAGAGAGAGAGAGAGAGAGAGACAGACAGAGAGAGAGAGAGAGAGAGAGAGAGAGAGAGAGAGAACACATACAAATACTGCTCGGGAAATATTTGTGAGCCTCTGTTAGCTTCTTTGCACTCAGGAAGACATGCAGTAGCTGTTACCCAGGGGAGCTTCCTGGCACCGAGCATGCAGCTAAAGAAGAGGCCACACAGAAAGCAATTAATTAGGGTGTGGATGTGAAATGGCTAAAGGACCAGATAAGAGATAATCCCGAGGGTAAATTTAGAGGCTCTGTTCCCGGCATTTGGAGAAAGAAGGATAAAATTCATAACGAACATTTATATCTCATTACTGATTTTATCAAAGGCTTTCTGGGGGAAGAAAAAAGAAGCAGACGGATCACATCTTGGAGTCCCTATATCTTCCAGGTGTAATACACATTATCTCCTTTGGTCTTCAAGTAACCTTAGTAAGGTATGAGGAACCCAGGTTCACCTCAATTAAGCGATTTTCCAAAAGCTATGTGGCTCATGAGTAGCAGAGCTGGATTTCAATCTCGTCTCTTGACAACATAGGAGACTGTCTGGGATGCAGAGAGGTGGACCCAGGCTGGCAGGGCTGCCCAGATTTGCCAGCAATCAGTGACCAATGGTTCCTGTATTTCAGCTCTTCTGGGAGTTTCTTTCAAGTCCTTGTCCTTTGCCAGTCACCCACAGTCAATGTCTGGGCATCTGAAGGCTGCCTGGCCTGGACAGTGCATTAAACCAGCTTGGCAAGCTATGGCACTCCCACCTCCACGGTGAGTGAGATTTGGAAGTATGTTTACTGTATTATTCCGAAGGAGGAGCACCACGGTGTCCAAATCCATGTGCTGGGACCTATGGAGCTCCACCCCCTTATCAGAGGTGACCAGTAAGCTCCTCTAGCTCTCTCTGCCCAGGCCTCTGGGGCTTCCCACTCCCAGAGCCTCTGGGAGACAGGATGGGAACTCTGTATCCTAGAAATGGTCTCCTCCAACCTGCCACACCTTCCTTTTCTCCTCTGCACTTCCACACTCACCTGGTCCTCCTCCTACCCCACCACGCCTGCACTCACTGCTCCTTCTCCATTTATCGCTGCCCTTCCCTCTACCAGAACCCCGGGGCCTGCATTCTCCCAGGTCAAGCTTTGGTCCTGGGGATCTCAGTCACTACCAGGACTCTGAATAAAATTATAATATAATATAATATAATATAATATAATATAATATAATATAATATAATATAATATAATATAATATAAATACACACATACACATATATATTATTCAAAGTCATGTATTATGTATAAACATATGCCTATATATGAAGGTCTTATAATTAAGTTCGAGAACTTGTTGCAATGATGTTCCCAAGCTTTCTTGATATTTGAGGGATTATTCATTATGAATTTGTACCAACTGGACAAATAGCTAACCAAGTTTACTATTTGGAAATGCTGAAAATGCTGCAGAAAAAGTTAGACTACTTGAACTTTTCACCAACAATTCATGGCTCTTGCATCACAACAATGCACCAGCTCACACAGCACTGTCTGTGAGGGAGTTTTTAGCCAGTAAACAAATAACTGTATTGGAACATCCTCCCTACTCACCTGATCTGGCCCCCAATGACTTCTTTCTTTATCCGAAGGTAAAGGAAATATTGACAGGAAGAATTTTGGTGAAATTCAGGACATCAAGGGTAATACGATGATAGCTCAGATGGCCATTCCAGAAAAAGAGTTCCAAAATTGCTTTGAAGGGTGAGTTAGGTGTTGGCGTGGGTGCATAGCTTCCCAGAGGGAGTACTTTGAAGGTGACTGTAGTGATATTCAGCAATGACGTTTGTAGCACTTTTTCTAGGATAAGTTCATGAACTTGCCTGGCCTCATATTCTTCAAATTAATGCTTGTATATGTACATATATACATGCATATATTATCCAAAAGCCATACACACACACACACACACACACACACACCTTACATTTTAATTTTTACTCTGCACTTCTTCTTTGAATTCCAGGCTCATAAATCCAACTGCCAACTGCTTATAAATCCAAATTCTCCACAAGGAGGTTTAATAGAAATCTCAAACTTAACATGGCCCAAGCAGAATTACTGTATTTCTCTCAAAAATATCCCCACCCCAAACTTTTGTATTTACTTAAATGGCATTACCATCATCAACCCAGTTGCTCCTGTCAAAAACCTGGAGATTCACTATTTTTTACTTCCTTCCATGCTTTTTCTCCAGCACACTAGTCAGTCCTGAAATGCATCCAGGGTGCAGCCACTTCTCACCGACAGCTGCAGTCCTGCTCCAGGCTGAATCCGGGCTGGGCCCTGGCTCCCATGCTCTCTTCCTTTTCACACTCCACAGAGTAGGAAAAAGGACCTTTCTAAACTCGTCCATAACATCACCTCATCCCCCGATTAAACCCTCCAATGCTTTCCCCTGTTTCTGAGAGCAAAAAGCAAACCCATCACCATGACCCTAAGCCCCTCCATTATCTGTCCCCACTTCTGCCTCCCAGCTCATCTCCCTCATTATCTACGTCCACATACACTGACCATCTTTCTATTCCTCAAAATGTCTCTTCAGGCTTCTGTGGTTTGTTTCCTTCCTGCTTGGAGAACTTCCCGGGCATGCTCATTTTTACTCTTCAGACCTCAAGCCTGTCATCTCGTCATCCTTCTAACTTCGTGGCCTGAGACACTTTCCTGACCCTAACGCATTCCCTCCACCTCAGCCACAGTTCTCTATTCAATTTGCTTTGTTGCACTTGTGGGAAACAATGTTTTTCACTTATTTTTGTACCTGTCAGTTCTCTTTCCCCTAGATTTTCATCTAAAAGTTCTATAGTTTTAGCTCTTACTTTTAGGTCACTGGTGCATTTTGAGTTAATTTTTATATATGGTATAAGGTATTAGAAAGAAAAAGTTTTCCGTTAAATGGTCTTTTCGCTGTTGTTGAAAATCATTTGCCTATTACAAGGGTTGATTTCTGGGTTCTCTCTTCTATTATATTGGTTTGTATGTTTACCCTTATGCCCCATCAGTTTATACCATTAGAAAGAAAATTGCTTTAGGGCAACTGCTGGGCCTTGTTTCCTGCAGCCGAGCCCCTGGCACAGAGGAGCTCACTGAATCTCCAGTGGCCGCTGGGTTAGTTTCCACCTCGTCCTTTCCAGCCCAGATAGACATCCTTGCATGGCTCAAGCTGAGCCTGTGACTGACATGCTCTTCTTCTTTCAATTTTCCCCTTTCTCCAAACTGATCACCACATCTGCTGGGTGAATTTGACCTTGTCTTGTCCCATTCTGGTTCTACTTATAATGGGTGGTTGTGCATCCAACATTTTCTTAGTCTGCTGCTCCCTCTCCCAAGTGTCATCCCAGCCAGGACATCTGGCTGCTGATATACCATTGTGTGTGTGTTCCTGGCTATGTCCAGTAGACCTTCTTGGACACCCCTAGGGGACACACCACCTGCCTCCTAGAGCTGTTCTGATGAACTTGAACCCCTGCACCTCAGATGCACAGGAGAACAAAAGAAAGTTAAGCCATGCTGTGTTCCAGCCTTGCCCAAGTCACGTCTAAAGGCCATCCTGCTTTTTGTTTTTCTTTCCAGCCTCATAAATAAAGCCTCGGTAATAGCAGGGAGGGAATCCAGAGGACAGGAACACAGCATTACATCATCACATTACCTACACTGATGCATTTTCAAGGCCAGCAAACTCAATTAGCTTGTCAGTAATAGCTGTACCAGCAGTGGGACTCTCACAGCAGAGTTTATTGTTCTCAGGAAGGACACAGAAAACAAATGGCAGGGAAGCGCACTCTGCAGCACTGCCAGCAAGCTCACCCAAAGCTGCAGCTCAGTACCAAATGGGGTTTGCTTTGCATCATCTTGAACTGCTACTCATAGTTCAGTCGTTCAATATATATTTAAGTCTCGAGAAACACAATGCCTAGTTATGTGTCCTTGTTATTCATTACATCACCCATTCTTGAGCAACTTTGCTTTTTTTCATTCTTTCCTTTTTTGTAAATAACCAAGCTTTACCAGCACTGAGACCTAGAGAAATTAGAAAAGTTACCTGTGGAAATTTAGCAAGTGGCCTTATCTCTCTGCCAATATTTATATATTCATTATTCTCATATATATCAAATAATCAGCCAAGCTAATGTTTTGGGTAAATTAGAGAAGGGAGAAAATTCTCATTTAAAGTGAGGATAAAGAACAGTCAGGACTACTGAGAAGTCAAAATAAAATACTGTAATATTTACCCACCGTGTCACGAGAACAAAGAATGTTTTAGTTGAACAGTACCGAGAATTTAACTTGTCTAGCCCTGTAATTTTACAGATGAGAAAACAAGAGAATAGAAGGCTAAGGTTGATGTCCTCTAGGTCACATGGCTGGTGAGCAGACACGAAGACTTACTAGAAGCCCAGCCCACGTGTTTACAGAAGGGACGATCTTGCAGGGTCTCCTCAGAAGGGGTTTATCATCCTGAGATGAGGTGAATTTCAAAGCAGCACACAGTAGGCCTGCAGGTGCTATCAACGTTATGTTCATAGAGTATTTGCTTTTGTCTGCTTCACAGTCTTAGTTAGCTTTACACTTTTAATAGTGAGTTCTTTGTGTATGTGTAGCACTAAGTTTCAGTGTAGCTATAACACATCAAAACTGTGAAATTGGAAGCATTCAAATTCCGTTGCAGGAAAGTGAAATTATACTTCTCTCAAAGAAACTTCTATTTCCCAGGCCAACGTGAGCCTGAAGATTGGTTTTCCATTCCTCCTCTGTTAGAAACAAGGAGAGGGACTCCATGCATCCAGGCCCCACATCTTGGCTCCAGCACTGACTGCTTCTATGTAGAGCTCACTTAGCACACACAGAGATGCAGCACCGTGCTGCATAAATCGTGCATTTCCTTAGGAAGGATTTTAAAAAAGGGCCGATTTACTGGGCAACCTCTCCTCCTCTCCACTGGCAAACAAGCAAGTACTACGTGTCCTGATCATCTCTTATCTATTTACGGCTCCAAGGAGCCACCAGAAAGGGGGTGCTGGTGATGTGGGGCTCCAATGGAGAAATCCCTCTAGTTCACTTAGATTCTCTTTTTGCTTTTGTAACCTAGGTACATCGTGACATGCACTTTGTTGAAGCTGTACTAAAATGTTGGCCCGTTTAGTGGACAACGAAAAAAAAAAAACACAACAAAAATGGTCTTGACTTTTTTCTAGCTGTGGAACTTCTACTTGAATTTACCAGGGCTTAGGTATATATTGTTGTCTCCTCCCTCCCTCCTACATCTTTACTTTTCTCTCCCCTTACCTTCATAATGAGGGTACATGTGTTACCGAGGGATATAGTAAGTAAGGAGGCGGGCATGGGCTGATATCCCAGGCCCATCACTTGCAGGTTGAGCGGCTTCACACACATTACACCACATTCTGACTCTCTTACATGAAGGATAACAACGGGGTGGAGAAAAGATTGAACACAATAATAGAGAGAGAGTCCCCGGAGCAGTACATCTTAGATTGTAGACTTTCTTTCCTTCTTTATTCAATAACAATTCTTTAAGTACCTTCTCTGCCAGCCCCACTTGTAGATAGTGGGGTGATAGCACCGAATAAAAGAGACAAAAGCCTGCTTTCATGGAACTGATGTCCTAGTGGAGGTGACAATAACAAACTAAGTACGATATATAGAATGTGACACAGTGATAGCTGCCAGAGAGAAATATAGCAAGGAAGGGGACAGGGAATGCAGGCTGGGGGACAGGTATTTGACATTTAAATGTGCCATCAAGCAAAGCCTCATGGAGAGGATAGCCAGCAGAGAGGCTTGCCTTTGAGAACGGCCTTAAGTGGTGATGGCAGGTGCTGCAGATATTGGAGAAAGACTGTCCCAGGCAGTGACAGTTTGTATGTAAGGAAGAGCTGTGCCCAGCCCCTGTGGACGGGATGAAGCTACAAAATGGATGCAGTTCTTCACATCAACCTGTCCCTCCTTTTCTTCCTGTCCTGCTCAATCTGAGCCACACTCAGAAACATGAGGAACCACCAGTTACACAGACCCAGGTTGGGAGAACACACAGGCAGGATGGGTTTTGTCAGTTGGTGAGAAGGGACGAGGAAGGCAGGACACTGACACTGGGAGTTTCTGCAAAACACAGTTTCAGGGGGCTGGCCAAATGGCTCAGTCGGTTAAGAGCACGAGCTCTGAGCAACAGGGTCTCCGGTTTGATTTCCACATGGGCCAGTGAGCTGTGCCCGAGCTGAGCTGCCACTGAGCTGCCAACAGGTGGCAGGATGGCTCAGCTGGTGAGAGCACTTTTTCCTCACAACAAGGTTATCGGTTCGACTCCCACATGGGATGGTGGGCTATGCCCACCTGCAATTAAGATTGAACACTGCACCTTGAGCTGAGCTGAGCTCCTCTGAACTTCTAACGGGCAGCCAGATGGTGATTGGACTTGGAGCTGAGCTAGCTGCACCCTCCACAACTAAGATTGAAGGACAACAACTTGACTGTTCCCCTTCCCCAATTCCCCAATAAAATTTTGAAGAAAAAATAAACAGAACAAAACAAACAAACAAACAAACAAACAAAAAACCACAGTGTCAGGAGCTCAGACCTGGGTTCCCATTAAATGCCTCATGGATGAATGAACAAGGATTCTAAGACAGCAGTGATTAGCAGAGGGAGAAGAAGAAAGCTGGGCACCAATCTGAGAAACCCACTATAAAGAATTCAGCCACAGAGAATCTAGCAGAACTGGGAGAATAAGGCAAGGCCTCATCTCAGGATATCTGGGGAAATGGACAGGGAGCAAGAAGTGGTCTCAGGCACAGCAAAATAAGACAGGACACTTGATATTGGAGCTGAAGTTCAAGGACAAATGGTACAGTAGAAAGTGGATTAGAGGCTGCATCGAAAAGGCATCAAGCAGTCCTTCCCAAAGGAAGCTCTGCCCTCCACTCTTTCATATGGACCTCTGATATTGTTTTAGTTTCATGGGAAGTGATCTGTAAACTCACCTTCAACCATCTCACGGTGTATTCAGGATTGAAGCTGTTCCTGTGTAGGAATTCTGGAGCCTCTAACTCTGGTGAGACATGAGCCATATGCCTCCATGGGTTCTTTTCTTTCTCTAGCCAAGGAAAAGCTTTCGTGCTGAGCGTTTGGCTGTGCCTGCCCTCATCAGCAGGGTTCCTTCGGCATGCTGTTTATCCTTGCTTCCTCTGCGAATCAACTCTTCTGCTGGCCACCTGCCTCCTTTGCAAGCTTCCCAGATAAGAACAATGAAAACATAACCAGGGGAAATGTTATAGGACAATTAAGCAAAGTGCAAGACAGGGTTAGAAGGCCCCTAGAGATTGCTTTGTGGATCTTCCTTATTTCCTCTATACCTGATGGCAAGCAGCTCCTCAGGCCTTAGAGGCCTCCCCAAGCCCACACTGGGCCTGTGCTGAAAAGAGCACCCATGGTTCACCCAACCTGGGCTGTCAGGCCAGTGTTAGGAGATGAAAAATGAGAACAAGCTCTGCTTGACTTCACCTTCCAAATTTTCCATGATATATACACACAGGAGATGTTGGGAACATCCTCCATTAACAAAAGTAGGCTCCAGAAAGAAAACAAATGTTCAGATAGAGCAGTGGGTTACAGAAGGTAAGACAAACTAAATGGGAGCATCTTTGGTGAGGAAAGGAGACAATAGGTAGAGATATGTTAAAGGTATGAAAGGTTCACTTAGGTATGAAATATAAGATCTATGGGATGGGACCATTTATTTCAGCCCCCTCTCCCCAGGAACCTAGAAAACAAAGAGGACAGACGGAAAAGGAAATGAGGCACAGATGCTGGCGACAAGGAGGGAGACAGTCACCAATACCCACCTAGCAGGGGAGAGAAGAGGGATGGGGGGCTCCAGATGACTCTAGAGCAGGTGTCCCAGGCAGGGGACATAGCACCCCTTTGAAAAGAGACTGCAATGCTGGATGGACCAAGGGTCTTTGTCTTGACAGATCAACTAGAAGGGCTGGCTGGGGACCATGACTTTTTCTGAAAGCTGAAGGAGCTCAGCTGAGCTCAGCAGAACATACCCAGGAGCTGGCTGCTCATCACAGACTCAACTCACAGGGATGAGGGGAGCACCTTCTTGTCATCATTGTTGAGACCTGTTGGAGTGCACCCTATTTCTTCAGGAGGACTTTGGACCCATTGAAACAATAACCTTGCTTTGTTTATGAGTCCAAAGCCTCACTATAGGAGATGGTCCTGCCTTGGTCCCCACAAGGCTGAGACATTGTCACTTTGTGAAAATACTGGCTACAGCCAGAACTACCTCCCATTAATTATAGCCATGTAAAGGAGCTCTCAGGAAATCAGCAAAATTAGCTCTTATCCATTGCATAAAAGTGTAATTATTTTAAATCACTAACTTTTGGGTGGTTGGGTGGTATTTTTTGGTAGGAAGGCGACTGATATGCCACCAGAAGACTTAGAGGAAATAGGAGCAAAAGAGTCAACTAGCAGCAAGCAGGATGTGATAAAGGGTCGCTGTGACAAGGCCATGATATACCTGGGAATCCTGCCTAGGCTCTAAGCCAATGTTCCCAGGTGGAGATGTCCTTCTGTGACACACTTCTGTCTGCTTGACCTTACAGTACAGGCCCATCATATGTCCATCTTCACACCTTGATTCAGGCCTCAGTTGGTCCCACTATTGGATTCTGGTTGTGCCTCTAACTGGGTTCTGGGGTGCCCACCTATTCCTACCTTACCAATTACTCTTAGAATTGGGCTTTATAATGAAATACACTTCCTGCTCCATCCTTTTTGCTGCCCACTTATCTCTTTCATCTGACCTGGCTCACCATCTCTCTGGTCTGGTCCTGGGCTTCACCCTCTGATTCTACTCCCATCAGGTACACAGGAAAATCTTGCATCAAAGAGCTGGCATCATGGCTGAGCTTTGGGACTGGAATCCAGCCCAAGAGTTTCTCATCCTTTCCTGTGAATGTTACACCCCTTTCTGTAACCTGAAGCCTATCTTCTGATGCCCTCCTGGATCCAACTGTTTTTCCATGTGTTCTCATCTGCTAACCTGTTTTCTAGCACATCATGATGTCACTTACTGAGAATTTCAACTTCTGCAGCCAGTGGCACGCAGCCTGGCTCAGATGCCTCTCTCTGCCTGACCCTGCAGAATTACAGCATTTCCAAAGTCAGTAGTTGCTTTTCCCAAAGGATTACTCAGGACTTTCCCTGCCAGGGTAGATTATGAGCCTGCAACAAAAGCTATTAACTAGAGAATCCTTTGCATGGGGTTGTGCCTGAAACTGTTTTCAGGTAGCAAGGATGCACTTGATTTCATGGAGATGCATTTTGTATTTGAGAAAAAAATTAAAGCCCTTTTTTACACTCAAGTAAATAAAAGGACTATGCTATTAAGAGTCACTAGGAAACACTAGCTCTTTGAGGAAAAATGAATATTTTCAAGTCGTGGTGAAAAAGAGGCACATGGAAAGTGATGTCATGAATATAAGATACTCTTTCTTGTTTTCAGGGAATAAGATGTCTCCAGGATTCTAAGTAACAGGAAATGTATTAGTATATGTCTTAATGCAAACCATATTTTGATCCTAAACTCCCTTTATACATCTTTGGGGTATTTAAAGAAATGACCTTAAACCAGTACTAAAATGTCTAAGGAGTTCTCTTTAAACTTCCCAGTGCTCTTTAAGAAAGGTTGGTAATTGGCCAGGAGTCTTATACTGGGACTGCTGCTTCCATGGTGAGGGTGGGTGAGCAGGAGGCATTTGAACTCTTCATAAGCCACTATTGACATGGAAACTCAGACATTTTCGTATGAGAGCTAGACACTCACGTATGTAACACAATATATATATATTTTAGATACGATTTGCCATGTATGCTTGGTGTTTCAGGACAACCTCATATAAAATTTTACTTCCTCATAGACCTCCACTCTCTTGGAAATGCTATATTTCTGGAAATACTGACTGAATGAATCCAGTCTACAATGCTAACTGAGCAAGCTGAGATTTTCCAATAATGAATGCAATGAAAACCCTCCACCCGTAATAAAGGGAGCCATGTACGTTCTTTTATTTACATATACA
Organism: Aselliscus stoliczkanus; assembly: GCA_033961575.1. NCBI lineage: Eukaryota > Metazoa > Chordata > Mammalia > Chiroptera > Hipposideridae > Aselliscus > Aselliscus stoliczkanus. The sequence goes on along the minus strand of CM066728.1, from coordinate 14,491,498 downwards.
GATGATTGTTTTCCATCACATGATTTAAAAATAAAAGGTGGCTAATTTAATATATAACAAAAAAATAAATTAAAAATATTTTTACCTTTGTAAGGCTTTTAGGAATGCTATGTAACATAAAGTCAGATTACCAGTAGTCTAGGAAAGAAAGCCATTATATTTCTTACATACAGAAAGCTGGGATGGTTCTCTTGGCTTTCTCATAGTCACTTGATGGCTGTGGCAGCTGCAGAATCTAGACCACACACAGTGATCTCAGGCAGGAAGAAAGTGTCAGAAGCAAAAATGAATTTTCCTGATTAGATTCCTCTTCTACTTTTCTTCCTCCTTTTACATCACAGAATGCAAAATTTTAAGAAGGCTTTCTCTTCTATTTTATTGAGTAGATCTGTGACACATACCTAACTCTATCTGAAAGAGAAAGTTATAGAGTTAAAATTTAGCAAAGAGAGAGGAAATTCCATATAAACTAGTAGAATAATGCCAAAGTATTGTAAAAAGGACTCAAAAATAACCTTTAAAAAATCTAGAAGTTCTATTACACAATAAATATAAATGTTTTCTTTTTTTCAAGTAAAATTTCCCAGTTGAGCATTTCAGGAAGACAGGCAGCTTTATTCCACACAGGCTGAATGGATTTCAGAAATCCAGGCTGATGGATTTCAAAGTTGCTCTGACCATTGCCCTTCCTGCTGGTGGGAAGATAGAAAGAATAAAAGTTCAGGGTCTAGGATTTCCTTTTCAGCAAGTGAGGTAGACGTTGCATATGTCACTTAAGCTCGAGCTGAACTGGCAGGAGTATAGTCATCCCAGCCAAGCAGAGCTGGGAAATGTGTTCCAGGTTGGACTTGGGTCAGCTATAGCTGCAGCAATAGATGAGCAGAACTTATTTGGGTTTCAGCATGCATCTCTACTATACCATGACTGGCTTAGACAAATTGGGATTAGTTCCTTGTTCCGGCTGAGGGACAGTCCTTTTTGAGATCAAAGGATGTAGTACTGCTACCTGCACTCAAAATGGTTTCATTAAGACAAAAAAAAAAAAAGAGTGAGAGGCAATAAATATGTCTACCATAGGCTTTTTTAAAAAGTAAAGTTACAACTCAGAATAAAAATACATTGTAAAGCACTATGCCCCCATTTTGGGTTTTGTTGCTCTGTGCGTGACATGTTTACTTTCCTGTCAGTGTCCAGGACCAGACCCTCTGCTCTGTGGGGCAAGGACTTTGTCGGTGACATCTCTTTGATGCCTCCATTGTCCCCTGTAGCACCATGTTTGGAACACTGGAGCTGTTCAGTGTTTGCTAATGACCAGCATGTGGACAAAGCTCAGGTTTCCTGACCACAGCCCTTTGCTCTTGAACTACCCTCTCCTTTGGAAAGCAGAGGGGCTGGGGATCAGAGTACTCCGTGGTTTTGGCCATTGCTTTCGCCAGTGGATGAGGACAGGTGAAGAAATAGCAGGGTGATGTTAATTACACTACTGGGTTGGTGTCAACATCTTCAGCCCACCTTAGAGGAGAACCTCACTCTGCCAAGTTGGTTCTATGTCCCTGGGTTAGACTTTTCTCTGCTTCCCACTCTCATGACATTTAGTACATTACTCTTTATAATGCAGGACACTATAAAAATAAGTAGCTCCATGCATATCCCTTTTCCTTGCTTGAGAATTTAGGATTCTCAAGGTCAAGGAACAGTAGTAAATCACATTTGCTTCCAGCGTCTTCCTTACTGCCTAGCAATTAGGATTTATTTATTTAGATGTTGAGAAATTTAATGAAAGAAAATTTTTCTCATACTGACTTAAAACATTCTTTAAATCTCCTGACAAGATGGGCCAGTTATAAAACAATGACCCACTGTACCCTCAGGGCAATAAACAATATTACTAACATTATGGACTAAGCATATATTTATTGAGCTATTGAGCATCTATTATGAGCAATATGATCACCTAATGCAAAGCAGAGAGTGGTTTAGATGTGAATTTACTGTTTTGAGCTCAGGATAGTCTAACAAACTGAATTATAGGATTGCAGACCTTTCTTTTTATGTTTAAAGTTGGATTTAAGGATTAGTGAGATGTTAAGGGATTTCCACCAAATAGTGAGCTACCTACAATTTGGCATATCTGATAGATGGTGGGTGACCAACTGAACAGACTACTATGTGAGGGAGGTGAAAGCCAGTTGCTGGAAAAGTCTATTCCAAAACAAAGTTTCCATGATTATAAGAAGAAAGGGCTGATTCCTTAGCTACATTCCACAGGGGCTGAACTTACCCTACCTTGTTCCCAATGGTAAAGACTTTGACCATCTTCAATGACTTGAACTATTAGGAGATTTGGTAGTATTAATGTGGTATCATTAAGCCTAAGAATGCTGTATGCTGAACCACACCCCAGTCACTCATCATGATGAGTTTCTGAAGGAGAAGTCCTTTCTAGGGCAAAGCAAAGGAAAACAGAGTGACTAAATGATCGCTGAGCTTGGACCCTGGACCCTGATTCAGGGCTCTGGTAGACACTATTGTACCATATGAAATAGCATGTATCCTACATTTTTAGGCACAAACATCTTCAGATCAGAGTCCAGGCCCCTATACCAGCCAGTCCCAGTAGAGACAGTCAGAGGACATACTCATTATGTTTGTTGGTGTCTTCCCTACCTGGCTGCATCATAGGAGAACAGGACACAGAGGATCACCTAGGCTTGCTCTCAATTGGATCCTTTTGCAAGAAACAGGGAGGAGAGATATAGGCCTTTTCTTCTAGGCTTAAGGTTTCCAGGACATAGGTAAAAGAGTGTTGATAAAGAAGAGTGCCAGAGAAAGAACGTCAGCCATGTGAGGGAATTTTTAATGATCATCAGCAAATGTGGCCAATCAATGCCCTGGAATGCAATTCATCTAAATTATCTCTCTGACCTGGATGGGGAGGGAGAGGTAATAAGGGGCATGATTTAGTGTCCCCACAGGCTGGAATCATGGGCTACATCTGATGAGACAGAATGTAGTAGGAATAAATGTAACCTCCTCACTTAAGCTCCAAAACTAAATAAAACATCAAATAGGGACCTTGGCTTAGACTCAGGGGGGTTGTCTGTCTCCACAAGAGTTATCATTCAGATGCTTCTATAATAGACCTTTATTCTGCATTGGTTAGACTACTTTAAATCTGAATGCTGTATTTTAAAAAGAACGTGGACAGCGTGTAGATTGTTTAGCGGAAATGAAAACATGGCTTAGGAAATGGAGTTAGAAAGTACCTATTTTTTTTTTAATTGCTAATATTCTAGGATTTCAAGTTTCTGAAAATCTAATCTAAAGAGATTGGGGTAGTTGAATTCCTATCATGTGCACTGTGGTAGATGCTGTGTATGTGTTATCCGATTTGATCATCATAGCCATTGCCCCCATTTTATAATTAAAGACACAAGACTAGGTGATTTTCCTATAGCCATACAGTTAATGAACAGCAAACTGGGATTTGTACCTTTGTTCTGCCCAACTCAGTTGTACATGTTGTTTCTATTCATCATGTGTTTGACATCCTGAGAGTCTAAGATTTTGTTCTTTGGTGATCCTATGACAGAGTGATTCTAAAATTGCGGTGTTCAAGTTTCCTCAGAATGGCTGGGGAAAAGTGGGTGGGTGGGGAGGAGAAGAGGGAGTGTGAGGTGGTAGGAAGAATAGAGAAATTACAAGGGAGATCACTTATATGGTTCCCCCGAAGCAAACATTCCTGTTTATTTCTCTGCATTTCTCCCAGGCAGACATGTGACCTAAAAACAACTCCCTTGTGAGACAGGGTTTTTCTCATTTCCTGGCTCCTAATCTAATAGAAATGTCTAAACTAGTTGGCTGGCTCTGCCAGAGGCTGGGATGGGGGTGGTGGTGATGGAATCTAGGATCAATTACTTCATTTGAAACTGTGTCTGCAGAAAAGATGTCAGGAAGGGGCAGGGAAGGGGCAAAGTTCTGTCTCCCCCAGTGGTTCTCCTACCAACCACTGGCTACTCTCCTGGTCTCTTGGCTGTACCCTGATAATGGTGTCAGTCTGGGCCTTCCAGAGCTAAGGCCAGCCAGGGCGCTGAGCTCCTGCCAGCGTCAACTAATTCCCCTTTTTTCTCAACAACTGGATTAAGTGTCTGCTCTCTGGTTGCCAACGACAGGGTCAGACCTTGAGTTTCCAGGCTAGAGGCTCTGCGAGTCTCCTTATTAAAACATTTAAAACATAATATTCTAGTGGAGAACTTCCAGGAGCTTTTTAAAACTTCAGTTAGCCCTATGGGACAATCAATCAGGATTGAGTGAAGGGGCTTGAACTCTCACTGCCTGGCCCCAAGGTAAAGTTTTTCCTCAGTTGAAATCTATTTGGCATGAGGACAGAATTCTTGAAATAGCTTTGCATAGAAATTTGTTTATATTTGTAATTGAAGGGACTGCTATTGTGGTTCAACTCTCGTGGGTGATAGAGAGTTTTACCTTTGTCCTAACTATAGAGGAAAGCTGAAAATCTATTAATACTTGGTCATTTAAGTGCTGGGTTCCAGGGGAAAGATATGTCCAACAGAGAGTCTATATTGTCCTTAGGTGTTTAAGATGAACACATAAAATTTAATCAAATTATAAACTCTAAGAAGATTTCACCAATTTTCTTACCAATGTCCTTTTTCTGTTCCAGGATCCATTTCAAGATTGCATTTGTTTTGTTTTGTTAATTTAATTTTCCCCAACTTTATTGAGGTGTCACAGGTTATGTAAGATAGTAAGTTTAGAGAGTGCTGGATGAGGGTCTACAGAAAGTCTTGCCTAGGGTTCAGTTTAGGGTTGGAATAGGAGGACTGATTGCAGAGGGGGACAAGGGAACTCTCTGGGGCTACATAAACATTGTCCGTCTTTATTGTGGTGGTGATTACATAGAAGTATACATTCAGTAAAACTCATCATGTACATTTAAAATAAGTACATTTACGATTTCCAGTCAAGATGGCAGAGTAGGTAAATGCTGTGATTGCCTCCTCTCGGGACCACATCAATTACAACTAAACTACAGAAAAGCCATCATTGAGAATGACCTGAAAACTAGCTGAACCAAAGCCCTAAAACTATGGACATACTGAAGAAGCCACCTTGAGACTGGCAGGAGGGGCAGAGACATGGAACAGGCTGGTCCCACTTATGTGTGTGACCATTAAAAATTGGGAAAGATATATTGGCTGCACATGTCCCTCCTGGAGGAGTGAGGGGTCCCACAGCCCAGGGTTGCAGTGCTGGGGAGAGAAGTCTCCATAACTTATGGCTGTGAAAATCAACAGAGATTGTGGCTGAGTGAGATGGAGAGGCTGCACTCTCAGCTGCTCCTCTTAAAAGCCCCATGCACAGACATACTCACTGATGGAGTCACATACTCTGAGCTCCAGTCCTGGGTCAGCAGCTTGAAAGGTGCCACGGACATATGAGAAGGAATTGAATTATCTAGCTTCAGGGTGACGGCTGGAGGGGCAGCTTTCTGCTTGAGGGAGGAACTTATGGAAGCCATTGTTTCTTTTTTGAGGCCCCCCTCCCTGTGTGGAGACACAGGCATGTGCCATATCTGAGTCTCCATCAAACTGGCTATCTACTTTTATCAGCCCTGTCCTAGTGATTCCCTGAGACCTCATCCCACCCAACATTTGGGCACACCCAAGACACTTCCAGTAGCTTTTCTGTATAAACAGCCTGTTTTAGCTCATGTTGCAAACTTCCATAAAATCTCTCAAATGTTCACAAAAGCCGAACAAGAGGCATCTGGCTTTTGTGTGTCTTGTACATTTGACTGAATAAGCCCTAAGCCCAGCAGTAGCAACAACCAGCCTCTGTTTGCAGCTTAGCCTTTCAAGGCAACTCCAAGCCTGGTGTGGGTGGCATACATCTGCAGATTGCTTTGTGGCTCATAGTAGGTGGCCCCAGGCAGGGCACAGGCTGCAGCCAAACAGCCTACAGCAGGTTCCCGCCCAAGAGGCCCAGGACTGGCATGCCTTGTGGCCAGCTTTGGACCAAGCCAGAGCATCACCTGGCTGCCTCCAAAGCCAACACACCCAAAAGGCAGACTGTGCAGGCACCAGAGCCCCACTAAAGTGAATCTTCCTCAGTATGGTCAGCTTTTGCATCACAGCTTCACCACTGTAGTCATGGTCAGTCTTCACAATCAACCAGACTGAGGGTCAGTCCCTCCCATTGACATGCACACAGCAACCAGGGCTCAACTACAACAGGAGGGCACATACAAAAGGGACACATGTGGAGCACCCTGCTTAGGTGACCAGGAAGACTGTGCCATTGGACCCCACAGGACACCTACTACATTAGGCCACTATACTAAGACTAGGAGACATGGTAGCCCTACCTAACACATAGAAACAAATACATGGAGGCAGCCAAAAAGGGAAGACAAAAAATATGTTCCAAATTAAAGAACAGAATAAAGCTCCAGAAAAAGAGCTAAACAAAATGGAGACAAGCAATCTGCCAGATTCAGAGTTCAAAACTCTGTAAGGGGCTGGCTGAGTGGCGCGGTGGTTAAGTGCTGTCTTGGGAAGCTGGCTGCCCCAGTTCGGGTCCCACATATGAGGGCCAGTGACACTGCCCTCAAAAAAATAAAATAAATAAATATAGAAAAAAACTCTATAAGGATGCTCAATGATCTCAGGGATAACTTCAACAAAGACATAGAAAACAAAAAAATAGAGACAGAAAACATAGGAATCAGTCAGAAATAATACGATAACAGAAATGAAGAATACATTAGAGGGAATCAACAGTAGATTAGATGAAGCAGTGGATCAAATCAGCAATTTTCATGCTGAGTTAGCAGAAAACTCCGAAACAGAACAGCAAAAACAAAAAATAATCCAAAAAAGCGAGGATAGTTGAAGAGACCTCTGGGAAAACATCAAGGGTAACAACATTCTCATCATAGGGAAGCCTGTGGAAGGGGCTGCTACTTTTCAGTGCTGCAGAGTCTGCTAATAGTGTAGATAAAGAAGTGTCAGGGCCACACATTAATTCAATGATAGTTTAATGCTCAACTTCATGAAATGAGAGAATGTCAGCCAGGCTTATACTCACAGATGCTAAGATAATCTGTAAAGAAGTCCTCCAAAATTAAATAGGCAGATGGACCATATCACAGATCACCCAAGCTAGAACAGACCTTAGCGATCATCTGAGACACTCCTTCTTCCCTAGCACACACCCACACACCCACACACCCATACACCCACACACCCAAACTGAGGCTCAACAATAGAAAGGGAATAAACTTCAGGTGTCCTGACTTTCAGCTCTGTTCTGGGCATGAGTGCATGCTCCTAAACTTTACCCACTGTGATCCTTAGGAATTCCTTAAAGAGTTTGAAACTGCCCCTATGCCCTTTTTTTTTTTTTTTTTTTTTTTTTAGCTGAGCCATCCTGCTATCTGTTGGCAGCTCAGCGGCTGCTCAGCTCGGGCTGGGCATCGAACTGCTGTTGCTCAGAGCTCAGCTCGCACTCTTGAGCAAGCTCTTAACCAACTGAGCCACTCAGCTTCCCCCCCCCCGTGCCATTTTCTAATTCTCTCTCTCTTGCTCGCTCTCTCTCTCTCTCTCTCTCTCTCTCTCAGAGACCACCAAGACCAATGTCATCATCCTTTAATTCTTGGTTTACTTTGGTCACTAGAAGAAGCTAAGACATCCATGTCAATATCAGCAATTTTTATGTGATGAAAACCCTTTTACTCCCTCAACCTCCTAAATCCTTGTAATGTTTCCTTTGAAATTTATGGTGTGTCGTCAAGCCAAACCCCTTCGTGTAAAATATTTTCTTCAATGTTCTCTTATTTCTCTTACTGAATTTAAGCTGACCTATGCAACTCTAATAAATGACAGTGCTTACTTCCCACAAACACCCCACTTATTCATCATTGCAGCTTCCAGGCTAGTCTTGCTACCCTCTTCCTAAAGACCCAGTTCCTTAGAAGACCCATACCATATTGCTCACTACTCTCCTTGTTGCAAGCATCTACAGGTTGGCAGGCTTCTCTTCTTCATTCATTCCTGGCTTAACACCATCTTCTCCACCAATATTCCCAACATATTCTTTGGTCATTTCTGCAACTATGCAAATGTTTCTTATAATAATTTCATCTTACAGTTCCTTGGCCTTCTTATCTCCAGTGATTGTTCTTGACCCACCTCAGCCGCAGACATAGCCAAGATGACATCTTCATGGGTACCCACCTTCCATCTTACTACAATGGATAACTTGTCCCTGCTGCTACCCAAAGCCAAACTCCAATGCACTAGCCTTATCCCCTCTTGCCCACAAGATGAGAATTTTGCTGTTGCTATTGCCCCTTTGTTTTCTTACCAACATGCAAACATGCTGAAATATCTTCTATTTGGTGAAACCCCTCACTTGAGCTCACATACTCCTTTAAATACTAGTCCATTTCTCTGCTCTCCCTTACAGAAAAATCCTCAATAACATTCTATAATTCCAATTCATCACTTTCTGTTCTTTCTTGGACCCACTATTCCTAGTCTTTCTTCACAAAGACACCAAAATTACCTTTACCTTTGTCAAGACACCGATGGCCTCCATATGGCTAAATATAACCTAATTCTTGGTTCTCATCTTACATAACTTATTAGCAATATTTGATACAACTATCCTTCCATCATTCTTGGAAGACTTTCTTCTATTAAATTCCAGGGCACCACTCTTTCTTGGTTTTACTGTCTTTCTCAAGGCTGCTCCTCTTTAGCTTCTTGTACTGGATCCTTCTCATCTTTCTGACTTCAGAACATCGCAGTGCCCAGGGCTCAGTCTTCACCTGCTTCCTCTCTTCTATCCTCACTCCCTCTCCAGTAGATCTCATATACCCCAAGCCCTTAAATGCCATGTAGGGATTGATGGGTTCTAAATTCACGACTTCAACCCAGCCCCTCCTCTACACTTCAAGTGCTTCATCAACACTACCACTTACATTAATAGGTGTACCATGCCAAAAATAAGTTTTTGAATTTTTTTGCCAAACTTAACTCCTGCCCTAGTCTACTCCATCTTAGACAATGGCACCTCTGGCCTTACAGATATTCAAGTCAATGTATCCTTGGTTCCCATCTATCACTCTGTTCAACTAAGGTATTAACAAATTCTGCCTATTCCACCTGCAAAATGTATATGGAATCCAACAGCTTCTCCCAACCTCAACCATACTAGACCAAACCATCAGCATCTCTCTTAATTGGCCTTCCTGCTTTAACTCGTCTCCTATTGTCTCTCTCCCTATAGCATGATCTTGCTCCAGCTCCTGGTACTTTCTAACCCCATCTATCCTGCTTTTTCACTCTAATCCAGCTATACCTGTCTCTGAACTATACCTTACCAGACATGCTCCCATATCAGGACCTTTGTATTCACTGACCTTCTATTTGAAATGCTATTTCTAGTTTCAGCTGATGATCACTTCTGCCTACATGGCTCCAATCTTACAATTTCCCATGTATTCCTTCTGCTAGTGTAATTAAGATAAAGAAATCAATGGGTTAGAAGATGCTAGGAGTCTCTCACCTCCAGAAGTTAGAAGGGTGACTGTGAAAGGCCACCCTGGTGGGGAATATTGCACCATGAAACTGAGAGCTATATCACAACCAATGCAGGAGTCTGGGACTGAATGAAGAGCTCTGAGATATAGTCCTTAAACCTGGTGCATAAACTTACCAGAACTTTTTATATCCTGCATTTTATATCTTGTTTATATCTTCTGAGCTCTGACTCAAGCTAGAAAAACACTTCTTTTTTATTCTTTGTTGTAGTTATTTGTGAACAAATCTTATTTCACATTTTGGACTGTGAGCATCACAAAGTTAGAATTTCACTCCTGTAATCTCTTCTATTTCTGCCACAGAACATAATACAGACGAGGTACATTGACAGAACTTCTCATTTATTGAGCACTCCCTAATGTGTAGGTTCTTTACAAAAATAGTTGTGATAAACTCCCTCCTGTATGCATTCTCCTTTGCAGGGTGAATTTACAGCTCTTTCATCAAGTGATAGTCAGTGTCCCCAACCATTGACTCTGATTGGGCTTTGTGGCTTACTTTGACCAATAGAATGCAGAAGAAGTGACAGACATTGTGCCTGTGGCACACTTAGGCCTCAGTAGGCCTTGCATATTTCTGCTGGGTCTCTTGGAGCCCTGGCCAGGTCTCCATTTGAACAATCCCCAGACTAGCCTGCAAGAGGATGAGAGGTGACACAGAGCAGCTGAGGCCATCCTAGACAAGCCAGCCCCAGCTGGCCTGGCAGCTGATGCAGACACATGAGTAAGCCTAGCCAAGGCCAGGAAAAACATGCAGCGGATCCTCATCAAAATTGTCAACCCATAGAACTCTGAGGCAAATAAATGGCTGTTGTGTTAAGTCAGGGGTTGGCAAATTATGGCCTGTTGGCCAAATCTGGGCTGCATCGTTTGTGTAAATGTAGTTTTATGATAAAACAGCCTCACACATTCATGTGCGAGTATGTATTGTTTATAGCTGCTCCAAGAAAAAACTCACTTCCATGTGTTCTCTTTACTTTCACACGACTACCATGCTTACAACACTTCTACCACCAAATGTGTGAGTTTTCCAAACATCAAGCAATTCTGTGATGCCAGCTAAGGGTCCTACAAATCTAACTCAATTCTGACACTATCTATAAGGAATTAGCTTCAGATTCCATGCGTTAAGTGTTCAGTCCCATGAGACCACCCCCATTTCAGGTGCCAATTGCAAGTCCAGGTTGTCACCTTGTGCTTCTGACCAATCGGCTATAGACCAACTCCTCTTCAGGTTCAATTAATTTGCTGGAGTAGTTCACAGAACTCAGGAAGCTATTTTACTCACTAGATTATCAGCTTATTACAAAGGATAGTAAAGGATACAAATGAACAACCAGATGAAGAGATACACAGGGAAAATTCCCAAACATAGGAGCCTCTGTCCCTGTGCAGTTTGGGGTGCACCATCCTGCAGGTATGTGAGTGTGTTTTGGTTCACCAACCTGGAAGTTCTCAAAAGTCTATAGTTCAGGAACTTTTATGGAGGCTTCACTACGTAGGTATGATTGATTAAGTCATCGGCGATAGAACTCAAAATCCAGCCCCTCTCTCTTCCCCAGAGGTTGGGGTGAGTCAGTAGGGGGCGGGCTGAAAGTTCCAACCCTTGAATCGCATGATTGGCTCTCCTCTTAGGTAATCCAGAAGCTTTCCAAAATTCACTTCACTAACATAAATTCAGGTGTGGTTAAAAGGGGCTTGTTACGAATTCCAACTTTATGGCTCTGAAGAGACTTCAGGAACTGAGGACGAAGAGACCAAATATTATTTAAAAAGTTGCTTTCATTGCTCTTATCAGTTAGCTTAGGAAATTACAAGGTTTTGAGAGCTGTGAGCCAATGTGGAAGAAGACCGAATATATGTTTACTATAAATCAAAATATCACTGCTGCTTTCACATTACAGCAATAGAGCTGGGTAGTTGCAACAGACTACATGGCCTGCAAAGGTTAAGACATTTACAGAAAAAAGTCTGCAAAACCTGTTTTAAGTCACTAAGTTTGTTATATACAGGAAGTGGTTTGTTATATACAGGAACTAAGCCAAGCACTCTAAATTGTTGTTTTAATTTTCAATTTAACCCAGTGAGGGTATGTCATGCCCATTTTACAGGTGGGAAAACTGAGGCATAGCAAAGGAGAGTAATTTGTACATGCTGGAGTTGGGAGGAAACCCAGCCTGGCCTCATAGTCTTATGAGATATGAGATTGGCATACTGCCTCAATAAATAATGCTAAATAGATGGATACCTGTCTGAGTGAATATATAGCTGAATAAACAGTTCAGGTCAGTTCCTTTGAGGAGGGAATGTATGTGATACTAACCTTTGTGTCATTGGTGTGGTCCTTCTGGATACATCTGAATTCCTCACAGAAAGGGTTAGGAATGCTCACATCCAGACCTTGAGAGCTCCTGACAAGTCCTTAATGTGTGTCTCTGATGGATGGCTCAGAAGAATCATTGAAATATATTATATACAGAAGGGAGAGAGAAAGGGAATAAGTAAGGGGAGAAAGAAAAAAACAGTGGAGGTGAATAAAGAGAGGGAGGAGGAGGAGGTTTAGAAAAGAAAAGCAATCTGATTTCTATTGAGGATAAATAGTCTTCCATTTGTCTCTGATATATCCATCTGATATCTGATATCTGTTAGGCAACCACTGCTATCCATTCTGAAGGTAGACTCAGTCTAGACTCAATCTGTCATTGGGGAGATTTGGAGGCTCATCAGGGGTCACTTTTGAACAGGGTAAGGAGACATTATCCTGTCTTAGATCTAAGCTCTAGTCCTTGCTGGCCCAACATCCTTTGGAGGGGGCAGGGGGCCTTATCGATAGGGATCTTGACAGGACGGTGGAGCAGCCCCACCAACTCACTCATGTCTCAAGAGGAAGAGCGTGTGGACAGCCCATCACTACATTACAGGCAGAACAAAACTCTCCCTGTTTTATTTAAAGCATCCTCCCCACTCCAACCATACTGACACTATTCAATAACCCACACTAACTTTGGGAAGAGAAAAAAAATGTAATTGTAAAGGCATAAATCCCTTTAAATGCTAAGATCAAAAGGAAGGTTTCCATCCAAAGACATATAATTAAACATTCAGACATGCCCAACTTTGATTCATGAATGCTTATGCACTCCTCAATTGTTGCCAGGGAGATCAGGGCCTGAGAAAAATTAAAACCATTATGCCTCAAAAGGATACATGATTTTCACAGCTTTTTAACGTGGTTTCCTGTTGTGCAGAACTTTCTGTTTTCCCATTTTCTCCTCCCTGTCCCTGTAGTGATGTTCAGGGCTGAAAAGCAGTAGGTTTGCAAACATCCTTAGGTTGAGAATTCCCGTAGGCTCAGTGGGATGTGAGCACAGAGCCAGATAACAGGGCCCACCATTTTCCAATTGCTGTATGTTTAACCACAGGGCAAATTCCATCCTCAGAGAAAGTCCCCTGAGGATGGTCTCAGATACTTGGGTGATGTGATGGCAGCCATGGTAAATAAAGCCTTCCAATTTATGGAGCATATTAATCAGGGTTCTCTAGAGAAACACAATAAGTGGGGGCGGAGGGAAGGAAAGAGAGAGAGAGAGAGAGAGAAAGAGAAAGTTATAAGAATTGGCTCCTTGGAGGCTGACGAATCCCAGGACCTTCCATCTGTAGCCTAGAGTTCCAGGAAAGCCACAATGGCCATCTTCAGAAATTTTAAGAATTAGACTTATTTCACATGATGCAGGGAGGTGAATGGGATCAACTAGGTGAATGCTCCAGGAGGTAGGTTCCAGCTCACTATGGAGAAAAACTGGCACTTGGAATAACTCCACAATGGAAGGGGATAACTTACTGTGTAGTGGGTTTCCTGTTACAGGAGGGGTTCAAACCAAATTAGAAGTATCATTCTGAGGTTCCTACACTAAATGTGAACTGAAATTAGATCACCTCTAAAAGACATCCTAACACTGTGATTCTCAGGAGACACTAATCCTGTGTTTGGATCATAACCAGAGTTTGGTTACATTGCATGAAAAGAAGGGAAACAGCTCATGTTTGTCTGCCACTGGGCTAGTGACCAAGACATCCAGCTTCCACAGTGGCATTCTTAGGCCCAAGGCTCATGGAGGCTGTGTCTACACCACACCAAAATAACTGGTCATTGTATTATTTACTGGACACTATGCAGATAAAGTGATCATGTGCTTTGGAAAATTTTTCTATTGCTAGAAGCAGTGTAGACACCAAGTCATCCATACTGAAAGGAATGATCTGATGGAATTTTAAGTCTTTTGAGTGCCTCACTGGTTCCCCAGGAAAGTCCCTGAGTTCTTGGAGCATGTGGCTCATGGGAGCAGTTGTGGAATAATTCCTATGCTTTGACATACATTCATGCTGAATGTAGAGATGTCTGGCTTCACTGGTATTGGCCAAGGTGAAGGAAAAAATTGAATTGATGACTGGCTGGTTGAAGTCAAGAAAGAAGGGTGGAGTACTCTGAGTACCCTCAGCACTGCCCACCCAAACACTGCTATTTCATGGATGCTGAGCTGTGTTTCTGTGAGTGCAGGGAGCTCGTCAAACTCATAACTGCATCTGTCACATGTAACTGGGTGTAGAGTGTAACTAAAGCTTCTATTTGAATGGGAGAGGCAATGAGCCTAAAGAATGTAGGATATCCAGGGATAACAAGAGATTCTCCTGGCCCATCATGCCTTGCAGTTAATTAAGGTGGTGTCCAAAACAGAAAACTCCCTGCTAATGGCGAACTACATCCTGACTCTTTCCTTGCCCTGAGTCAAGTGGGAATAGTCCCATATTTCACTTGAATAAGAACCAACTCCTCTTATCCTTCAATGAAAGTCCCAAAACTATAGCCAGCTGTCTCGTGAGATACCAAGGACTTGTCATCATGTTGGCCCACCTGGATGCAGCAATTATGTCTGTGTTTCAAGGAAAAAATAAAATAATGGAAGTTGCCAAAACTGAGAGATCCCCAGGGGAGACAGAAACAGGGAGCGTCAAAGCAATCTTTGCTCACTCAGTGACTTTGAAATGTCTTTAAAGCAGGTAGCCACACTATTCCAGCAAAGCAGGATGGAGAGGCATGGGAAGCCTCCTGGCTCTTACAGAAAGCATGATGGGATCCTGGTGCTCCAGGCTGGTGTGGTGGAAGCAAGGCAGGCCTATGTGGACAGCCAGCAGCTGGTCCATGGAGATCAACAGGCTCAACAAGCTCAGGTGTGGTCCAGGCATGTGTCCATGACTAGAAGACAGACAATACTCAGAATTAGAAGACAGCAGGATCGTGATTGTATCTGGTGGGCTGGGAGCAGAATACAGTCCCCTGCAGAGAGGTTGGACTGTGTATAGCAGACCTTGCCAGGAAGGCTGCAATCCAGGCTCAGCATACATTCCTGGCAGGTGCCTGTAGGGCTGGGCGAGAAAGCTGAGCTGGGAGGCCAAGTGCACGTCTGGACTGATGAGATGCTGTGAGCACAGAGTGCCAGGCACTCTCCCCAGTGCACCCGACTCTGGGGATAGCACCTCAGTTAATCGCCCTGCCTCCAGCTACAGGGCTCAGGCAGTTGAAATTCTGTCCGCCTCATTCAGGCTCATCTCAGGGACCATTCAAGGTCTCTAGGGCTGAGACCAGAGGCTCCATCCAGGTGGGAGGGCTGAGAAATATGAGATGATACCACCCTCTTTATGGAAGTGTGAAAAAATTGGGTCATCTTGTAGCAGGGCACATCTCTGCCAAATATGGGCGGTAAAGCTGAGGACACCTTAGAGATGTGGCTGTGGCTACTTTCCAGGCTGGACCTATGAGATGAAATATTAAATAAACACGTTGCCAAATAATGATTTTGTTGTAGCATTTTATTGATAACTAGGAAAGACTAGTTCTTGGACTCTCTGTTCGATCCAGCAGACTGCCCAACTCCCCACTTCCCACAGGCAATTACCTGCTCCTAATTGAGTCTGAAAGCAGAGGGTTTGTATTTAAAGGTAGTACAGCACACTTTTTATTTTTCTAGAGACCATGTGGATGAGAGTTTAGTGATCTGTGTAACTGTGGCTTAAAGAGCCAGGTGATTTCTTCAGGAAATCCAGGTTCTTCACTTAAAACTGTGTCCTTAGCTAAAGTATATCACTTCTCAGAGCCTATGTCTCTTCATTTATAAATAGAAAGGAATGATATGATGTTTAAATGAGGTTAGGGACACAAAAGCAACTGTCCCAGTGCCAGGCACATAAGAAGTGCTCAGGGATTGCTAATTGAATCTGAATCTTTCGATGTGAGAATAAATGGTTCTAAATCTGTACCTCTCATTGCTCTAGTATGTCATAACTGTTCTCATCGTATTACTACCTCTACATATAACACTTAATAGTTTATTATTTTCTATTTATGTGATTTTCAATACAGCTCTGTCAGGTCATCAAGACAGTCAAATTTATTCTGTTTGCAGATGGGGAGATTGAGGTCAGCAGAGGGAAAGAGACCTGTCAAAGGTCATGTTCTTTAACTAGATGATAGTGTCAGGGCTTATGGCAGCTGAGACCAAAGGGAATATTGAGCCTGAGGGAAGGGGAAGTTGGAGGAAAGCTGGCATGAATGCTGAGAAGGTGGAATGATAGATACAGTTCACAGCCATTCCGTGAAGAGGTAAGAGCAGGGCACGTAAAAATTCTGGCTCCCAGGAAGTGAGGTGTCATGGGCAAAGGGTACCCAGGCTGGCTGGGGTAAGGCACAGGGTTCCCCTTCCCCAGGAACTGGTATTCTGGGGAAACCCAGCAAGCTCACCACCTTGAAGCAAGGACAGGTGCAGAGACTGGCCACTGCCTAGCTTTAGCTTGAGCACCCTGGATTTACTGATGAGCTTCCAAGAAGGGGCAGAGTCCATGTGCGCATTGCTGCATGCCCCTTGAGACAGCAGAGTAGGGACTAAGAGGGGCCAGGGCTCGCAATGAGGTCTGCCCTGCCTGAGCCCCTCTCATTCACCTGACATGTCCATGAAAGTTTGCTCAAGGATGGCATAACAAGGAGGCTCCTGTGGGTATGTGCCCTAGCCCAGAGCACTCTGTCAGGCTACCTCCTGGCTTCCTCCCAGCTTCCATGCTTTCCTGTCCCACTTTGGTGCTAGATCTTAAATCCTACTCTCTGGTGTATTCTTACATAATGCTGGGGATAGATTTAGAATAAGCATGGCTTTGGGCCCAATCTCAAAATGGAGATATATTTATTGACATGCCCCACTTTCCTGCTGAAATTTTACTGCCCCCAGGGCAGGACCTTGTCTTTCTAGTCTCTGAATCCTCAGCACCTGTCACTGCACCTGTAACATGAGGTGCTTGCTGAATGAATGAATGAATGAATGAATGAATCTGCACCTCACAAATCACTGAAGTTTAAGCTTCACAAGGACAACAAAAGATGTTGTTTGTGTTGCTCATTGCTGAATTCCATGCCTGGTATATGAAGGGCATTCGATGAATATTGCTGAATGGATGGAAGATTAATCTCTGTTTTAGCAGCACCAGACTTCTTCCTCTCCTCCGATTCCTACAGTGTTTGAACTGGGAGAGACTTTAGAGATGAATTGGCCCAAATTCGCTGTGTTAGAGAGAGGAAAACGTGTCCCAGTGACGGGGATGAAATTCCTCAAGCATACACTGCTGAGGTGGGACCTCAGGACATGGATTATGGCCCCCAATCCATGGGCGCTCTTGACTCATGACCAGCCCCGTCTTCATGAAGCTTCCTGTCTAGAAAGTGGATCAGACATCCGGAGTCACATTTGCTCAGAGCCCTGCCTGTGCCAGGGCAGTGAAAGTGAAAGCTCAGACGACGTGTGAGGACTGGACTCAGGATGATCTGTTTCTGGGCCAGTGGGGTGCTCAGGCCCCCAGTGGGCTCAGGAGTTGGATGGCCATTGTCTCTGAACAGTCCTACCCCTATGGCTCACTGCTCACACTGCCAGGCGCTCCAGGAGCCTTTTGGTCACTATCCTGCCTCTTGAGGACTTTTCCTCATTTTGTGGTCCCTGGGCATGCCTCCTTTGTCCTTCACATGGGCAGCTGCTGGAAAGAAGGAAATGCACAGACCACTTGGCTGCCTCTCTGAAAGCGAGAGGATAGCACAGCAGCCCTGGCTTCAGAATGTCCAGGTTCAAATGTTGGCTCTGCTGCTTTCTAGCCACGAAAACTTGGGCAAGTTAATGATCTTCTCTAGGCCTGTTTCTCATGTGTAGAAAAGATTTAGGGGAATAAAGTACATGAAACATATGAAAGTACAAGGCATGGTACCTGGCATGTGGTAAGCATCTGGAAAATAAATGGCAGAACTGCAGGTGATATTCAGATGGATAGTTGACTCAGTATGGTGCTTACAGCCTCTGCAGTCAGATTTCCTGGGTTCAAGACCCAGCTTGGTCCTTATCAGCTGTGTGCCCTGGTCCCAGTTACTTAACCTTTCTGTGCTTCAATAGCCTTGTCAATAGAGGAAGGTGATAGTGGGTTATTTTACTGGATTCATGTCAGATTTAAATGAGTTCATTCACAGAAAGCACTGAGAACAGTTTCTGGCACAGGGGAAGTACTAAATAAACATCACTTCTACTCTTTATTATTTAGTTTTAAAAATGAATGTAGGAGAGCCAGATTCTTTCCACTGAAGACCCTGAGTTGGAGAGGTGAGTGCAGGCACTAGGACATTGGTGCCAACCTTGAGCTCATTGGCAGGTAATCCTATTTGTTTGCCCTCTGTTCTGAGGCACAACCCATGGCTGGCAGAGCACGATGCTTATATGTTGCTCATAGGCTGGCCTTGTGGGGCAGAGGCTTCTCCACTGTATGCCATAAATGGCTTCCAGCAGCGAAATTACATTTGTATTGATCTAAAGAACATTTTATTGATCAAACACAGGGGAAGAAACCTTTGAAACATAAACCCATTATTTTAACAATTTGTTGCCAGGAATAGGCAAAGGCTGCATATACTTTCCTTTTTGGTGATTTGACCATCCCAAGGCAGCCTCCAGTACACGTGGATGATCTGAGGTCTACTCATCGATGACCACCTCTCTCATCTACAGCTCCCCAGCACCCATCTTCCCCTCCATGTTTCTGTTCCTCCAGGCCTTTCTAAGGCAGGCCCTTCTTCCTCCAGACACTTTTTCTCCCCCTGCCTTTCCTGGCTCTCCCTCGCACAACCTTTCAACCCTCCTTGATCTCACTGGCTGAATGAGAAGGCCTATCTTCCTAGGTGCTCCTAGGTCATTCTGAGCAGTTGGGGGTCATGGTAAGGCCACCAGTTTGCCAGGGCCTCCACACAAAGAATCAGGCTGCCCCATCAGGCTTGGAGCATAAATTCATCTGAAGCCACTATAGCCCACTCCCCCCATGCCTGCTTCTGGGTCTGACATCATTAAACCGAATTAACATTGCTGTGGGATATACAGGACACTCAGGACCTCGAGCTGGAAAATGCTCAGAAGGAAATGGCCTGTGGCAATTTCCAGAGTGATCCAATTAATGTGTGCACTCAGAGGCTTTGAATAACCCTGTGCCTAACCTCATGGGGAACCCAAAGATTTGTCCCCAGTTTCTGCTCTCAGTGGGCTGGCCATGTAGCCTGAGAGAGGAGAACTCCACATAAATAAGTGAATCATAGAAGGCAGGATCTCAGTAAATGGGAATGGACCACCCCCCTCTCTAGCTGTGTCCTGGAGTTATAAGAATGGCACAAGAATTCAATGCGGGAAAGAATTGTCTCTAACAAATGGTGCTAAGAACTGGATATCCTCTGCAAAAGGAATGAAGTTGGGCCCTTAATTCAAAGCATACACAAAAATTACCTCAAAACAGATCAAAGACCTAAGTGTAAGAGTTAAAATTATGAAACTCTTAGAATAGGGATTCGACAGGAAAATGGTGGCTATGAGGAGGGCTCCCTGAGTTCTCCACTGAAAATCACCACAATTTGAACTGCTGTAACTCACCCAAAAACCTCTACTCATCACACAGAGCAGCTAAGAATCTCACACTACGATTGCTGGAAAGTGGGCAGACCAGGCAAATGGGGGAAGGGGTAGGCGAGGCACGTGGAGGAGCAGCCCGCACCCGCAGCTGCTGAGACCCGGGGCTTCAGAGAGCAGATTGGTGAGTGTTCCCGTGCCCTCGGCCCGCCTAGAGTGCAGCAGGAGAGCCATGATTTGCCGCCTGTGGAAGAAGCCTCTGGCAGGGCGAGAGGGGGAGAGAGAGGAGAAGAGATTGCAGAGGTGTGATGTGCACCCGCAGCTCCCCAGGAGACAGAGCGAGAGCGTAGTAGTGATAGGGGGAGATCAGTCCCCGCACCCACCCGGTCCCGCCGGGAGAGCAACAGTAGCATCCCGCCGCTGCATAGGCTCTGAGGCAAAGGACTCACACTGGGCGAGCTAGGGAAGAGGGAAGCGAGACTCTTGTAGAAGCAGCCTGCACCCACGGCTGCGGAGACACAGGACCCCAGGAGGCAGAGCGGAGAGGGTAGCAGCGGCAGGGTGGGTCAGTCCCTGCGTCCCCTCGGTCCCTTCGGGAGCGCAGCAGGAGTTCGGCTGGAGCTTCTGAGGCATAAGCCTCAGCTCAAAATAGCGGTGGAATGGCTTTTTAAAATTCCAGACAGAAAGCAAAAACCAACTGCATAGATAAGAACCCACCCCCACCCTCCCTCAGAAACCTTATGCCAGAATATTAAGCTGACCCCAGAATGGAAGAGTAGGGTCAGATTACAGAGGTGCTTCTACTCCCAGAGGGTCGAGAATCTCCTGCCAGAGAAGAGGCTGAAACGTGTGAGCCTACCTACCCTGCCCCCACCTCTGATGCAGGCCTTGGGAGGCAGGGCAACTTCAGAAGCTGAGTCACTAACAAGCCCCCCATTCCCCCGGCCCCCGCAGGTGGCTTCTAGCGGCTTAGAAATCTCACCCCCATGCCCCCGCCCCCAGCCTCCAGTGGAAAGAATGCCCAATGACACACATGGAGCCTTTTGGCTGCTTGGCACTCAGCATACCTTGGGGCAGGTGAGAGCAAAAACAGCAGTGACTTTGTAAAAACTACCAATCACACCTCATAACCCTACTCATCTACAATAGACCTGCAGTGTCAGGGTCACTCTAGGCATCAGGTGGCTGGCTCTGCCCCCACAAGATGCAGAGGAGCTTTTGTACAGCAGAGGACAACCTGGAGAGAGCTTGGTGGACTTTAACCAAGGCTGGCACTGGTTTTTTTTTTTCTTTTTCTTTGGTGTGTTTTTTTTTGTTGTTGTTTCTTTTTTTGGGGGGTGTTTTGAGTTTTTTTGTTGTTGTTGCTTGTTTTTTTTTCCTATTTCATTATTATCATTTTTAGCTTTTCATATAGGCATATATATGGGTGTATATATGTGAATGTATATGTCCATATATATAGGTGTGTAGTCATATATATATATATTTTTTCTCTTTCTTTCCTTCTTTCTTTTCTACCCTTTCTCTCTCCCTTTTTTTCTTATTTTTTTTCACTGCTTTACTTTTCCTCCTTTCCATTTTTCTGCAACTTTTTTTTTGAGGGGGGTATTGCTATTTTGTTTCTCATGGTTATTCTATTTTTTATTTTATTCTATTTTATTTTATTTTGTTTTGTCTTTTGTTCTTTGTTTTTTGTTGTTTTGGTTTTGTTTGATTTCCTCATTTATATGTTTGATATTTCTGTACAAGGTGAGTGTAGATTGTTGGTGTGTTTTTTTTAAAATTAGTTTCAGGTGTACAACACAGTGCAATAGTTATACTTTTTACCCCTCAAAGTGACAACCTCCCTTCCCCCATTTGGACACCCCACTCCTCCCCCACATATCATATATATCTATTACACTTCCTCTGACTCCCTTCCACATTATAATCCACATCCCATGACTATCTATATATTCAATTACAGTTGGTATACAATATTATACAACCTCAGCTTCAGGTGTACAGTGCAGTGATCAAGCCTCTTCTCCATCCATGAAATGGTCTCCCTAATAAGACATATGACCATCTGACACCCCACAAAATATTTACAACATTATTAATTATATTCCCCAAACTGTCTTTCATATCCCAGTGGCAATATTGTAGTTGCCTATTTTTGCTGTCTAATCCCTTCCCCTTCTCCCTCATCCCCACACCCCTCCCAACTAGCAACCCTGATTTTTCCTCTATATCTATGAGACAGTTTCTGTTTACTTTGCTCATTCATACAGTTTTTCAGATTCCACATATGAGTGAGACCATATGGTATTTGTCTTTCTCTAACTGACTTATTTCACTTAACGTAATAGTCTCTAGGTCCATCCATATCATTGCAAATGGTACGATTCATTCTTCTTTATAGCGGAGTAATACTCCATTGTGGGCTGTGGGGAAAAGGGGACCCAGCTACACTGTTGGTGGGATTGCAGATTGGTGCAGCCACTATGGAAGTCAGTATGGAGGTATCTCAAAAAACTGGAAATGGAGCTACCTTTTGACCCAGCAATTCCACTCCTAGTATTTATCCTGAAAAACCCAAGACACTTATTCAAAAAAATTTATGCACCCCTATGTTCATAGAGCGCTATTTACAATAGCTGAGACTTGGAAACAACCAAAATGCCCATCAGTAGATGACTGGATTAAGAAATTGTTGGTTGTTTTTTATAAGTGAGAGCATCTGGTTTCCTTTGGTGGCTGTTGTGGTTGTGCTTGTTGATCTGTTTTGCTCTAAAATTGCTCTGCAGCAGGGCCCAGCCAAAGAGGCACAAGAATCATCACATCTAGAGGCCAACTTTGATAAAACCAAGCATTACCAGGTTTGACTACAAGAGTCACACCCAAAGGGAAATTGCTACAGGCACAAGAGCCCATATGGGCCAATCCTCACCAGAGGGTTCAACCCTCACACAGCAGCTCATAAACTGTGGACACAGCTAATCCTTACAGCTAGTCAGTCTGGGAACAAATCCCACTTACTGACAAAGCCAAAAGCAATCAAAGGTCAAATTCAACAGGAAAAGACACACACAAGGAACACCTCTGGTACACATGCACAGGAGAATAGGGAGACTGAGTAATTCAAATATAAAGGACACACACCACCTAAGTCCACCCAGAAGACTGAGAGACCTAGGGGATCTCCTGTTACATCAAAGCAAGCACAAAGAGTAAGCCAGAATGGGGAAACAAAGAAACACATCCCAAATAAAAGAACAGAAGAAACCTCCTGAATCAGTGGAAATAGAGGTAAACAATCTATCAGAGACAGAATTCAGAACACTGATTATTAGAATGTTCAAAGAAATTAGTGAGAACATAAAGAAGGATAGAGAAATCATGAAAAACAACCAGCTAGAAATAAAGAATACAATTACTGAATTAAATAACAAACTCAAGGGAAGTATGAGCAGATTGGATGAAGCGGATGATCAGATCAGTGACTTAGAAGACAAGATAGCAGAGATCATCCAAGCAGAACAACAACAACCACAAAAAGAATAAAAAGCATTAAAAATATTTTAAGAGAGCTGGGTGACAAAATCAAGCACAACAAGCAGTACATCATAGGAATACCAGAAGGAGAAGAGAGGGAGCAAGGGATCGAGAACATATTTGGTGTAATAATTACTGAAAACTTCCCTAACCTGGCAAAGGAAATTGACATATAAGCCCAGGAAGTGCAGAGAGTTCCAACCAAGGTGATCCCTAATAGGCCCACACAAAGACACATTACAGTGAAGATGGCAAAGATTAAAGACAAAGGCAGAATCCTAAAAGCAGCAAGGGATAGGCAGCAAGTTACTTACAAAGGCACCCCCATAAGATTATCAGCCGACTTTTCTACAGAAACTTTGCAGTCCAGAAGGGAACGGCAGGAGGTTTTAAAAGTGATGAAAAACAAAGACCTACAACCTAGATTGCTTTATCCAGCAAGGTTATCATTTAAAATTGAAGGAGAAATAAAGAGCTTCCCAGAAAAGGATAAGCTAAAGGAATTCATTACCACCAAGCCAGAATTGCAGGAAATGTTAAAAGGGCTTCTTTAAGAAGAGAAAAACAACCTAATGAAGAGTAGAAACACAAATAACAAAATGGCAATAACTACACACCTATCAATAATCACATTAAATATAAATGGATTAAATGCTCCAATCAAGAGACATAGGGTGGCTGAATAGATAAGAAAGCAAGACGCTTGCATATGCTGTATACAAGAGACCTACCTCACATCAAAGGACACACATAAGCTGAAAGTAAAATATTTCATGCAATGGAACTGAGAAAAGAGCTGGAGTAGCAATACTTATATCAGATAAAATGGACTTTAAATTGAAGACTATAATAAAGGACAAAGAAGGACACTTCATAATAATAAAGGGATCGATCCAACAAGAGGACATAACCCTAGTAAACATCTATGCACCTAACATAGGAGCTCCCATATATATAAAACAGATAATGACAGACATAAAGACAGAGATCAACAGCAACACTATCATAGTAGGGGACTTCAACACTCCGTTGTCACCAATGGACAGATCCTCCAGACAAAAAAAATCAGTGTGGAAACAGCAACCTTAAATGACACATTAGACCAGCTGGATTTAACGGATATTTTCAGAGCATTTCATCCCAAAGCTACAGAATATACATTCTTCTCAAGTGCACATGGAACATTTTCCAAGGTAGACTTCGTGTTAGGCCACAAAATAAGTCTCAACAAATTTAAGAAGATTGAAATCATATCAAACGTCTTCTCTGACCACAACACTATGAAACTAGAAATCAATTATAAGAAGAAACCTGGAAAGCTCAGAAATAAATGGAGGCTGAATAACGTGCTACTAAATACCGAATGGGTCAAAAATAAGATCAAGAAGGAAATCAAAAGATACCTTGAGACAAACTAAAATGAAAACACGATGACCCAAAATCTCTGGGATGCAGTGAAAGCAGTCCTAAGAGAGAAGTTCATAGCAGTGCAGGCCTACCTAAAAAGAAGGAAGAAAATCTCAAATCAACAGGTTATCCTTACACCTCAGGGAACTGGAAAAAGAACAGCTAAATAAGCCCAAAGGGAGTTCAAAGAAGGAGATAATAAAGACCGGAGCAGAAATAAATGAAATAGAGACCAGAAAAACAATACGAAAGATCAACGAAACCATGAGCTGTTTTTTTGAAAAGGTAAACAAAATTGACAAACCTCTATCTAGCCAGGCTCATAAAAAAAACAACAAAACAAAACAAAAAACAAAAAACAAAAAAACAAACGAGAGAGAGGGCTCAAATTAGTAAAATGAAGAATGAAAGAAGTGAAGTGACAAAAGACACCACAGAAATACAAAAAAATTTAAAAAATTACTATGAGCAACTATATGCCAACAAATTTGACAATCTGGAAAAAAATGGATAATTTTCTAGAAGCATACAACCTTCCAAAGCTAACTCAAGAAAAAATTGAAAATATGAATAGACTGATTACCACCAAGGAAATTGAATCAGTAATCAACAAGCTCCCAACAAAAAAAAGCCCTGGACCAGTCGGCTTCACAAGTGAATTTTACCAAACATTTAAAAAAGAATTATCAAAAAAAAAAAAAAAAAAAAAAAAAAGGGCCGGCCGAATGGCGCGGTGGTTAAGCGCTGGTTTGGGAAGCCAGCAGCCCCAGTTCAGGTCCCACATATGAGGGCCAGTGACACTACCCTCAAAAGAAAAAAAAAAAAAAAAGAATTATCACCTATTCTTCTCAAACTATTCCAAAAATTCCAGAAGGAAGGAGGGCTCCCAGACTGTTTCTATGAAGCCACTATCACCCTGATTCCAAAACCAGACAAAGACAACACAAAAAAGGAAAACTACAGTCCAATAACCTTGATGAACACAGATGCAAAAATCCTCAATAAAATATTAGCAAACAGAATTCAGCAATATATTAAGAAGATCATACATCATTATCAAGTCAAGTGGGTTTCATCCCTAGTATGCAAGGTTTATTCAATATCTGCAAATCAATGAATGTGATACACCATATCAACAAAATGAAAAATACAAATCCTGTGGTCATATCAATAGATGCAGAAAAAGCATTTGACAAAATCCAGCAACCATTTATGATAAAAACTCTTAGCAACATGGAAATAGAGGGATCATATCTGAATATAATAAAGGCCATATATGATAAACCCACCGCTAACATCATACTCAATGGGGAAAAGCTAAAACCATTCTACTTAAGATCAGGAACAAGACAAGGCTGTCCACTTTCTCCACTTTTATTCAACATAGCTCTGGAAGTTCTAGCCACAGCAATCAGACAAGAAAATGAAATAAAAGGCATCCAAATAGGCAAGGAGGAAGTAAAATTGTCAATATATGCAGATGACATGATACTATATATAGAGAACCCCAAAGGCTCATCAAAAAACTATTGGAACTGATAGACGAATTCAGTAAGGTAGCAGGATACAAAATCAATATTCAGAAATCAGTTGCATTAGCATATACCAATAATAAACTATTGGAAGAAGAAATTAAGAAAACAGTCCCATTTACAATTGCTTCAAGAACTATAAAATACTTAGGAATAAATTTAACCAAAGAAGTAAAAGACCTGTACTCAGAAAATTATAAGACACTGTAGAAAGAAATAAAAGAAGATACAAATAAATGGAAACACCTACCATGCTCATGGATAGGAAGAATTAATATAGTTAAAATGTCCATACTGCTTAAAGCAATATATAGATTCAATGCAGTTCCTATCAAACTACCAAGGGTATTTTTCACAGAAATAGAAAATATAATCCTAAAATTTGTATGGAACCCTAAAAGACCTAACAAAGACATGGCAATCCTGAGAAATAAGTACAAAGTCGGGGTATCATGCTACCAGACATCAAAACATACTACAAGGCTACAGTAATAAAAACAGTATGGTACTGGCATAAAAACAGACACATACATCAGTGGAACAGAATAGAGAGCCCAGAAATAAATCCATGCATATATGGACAGTTAATCTATGACAATGGAAGCAAGAATTTACACTGGGGTAAAGATAGTCTATTTAATAAATGGGAAAATTGGACTGACACATGCAAAAAAATGAAACTGGACCACCTCCTTATGCTATATACAAGAAGAAATTCAAAATGGATTAAAGACTTAAATGTAAGACCCGAAACCATAAAACTCCTAGAAGAAAATATAGGGAGTAAATTTGCAGACATTTCCCTGAGCAATATTTTTACTGATACATCCCCGTGGGCAATGGAAATAAAAGAAAAAATGAACATATGGGATTACATCAAACTTAAAAGTTTTTCACAACAAAGGAAATCATCAATAAAACAAAAAGAAAGCCTACTGAATGGGAGAAGATATTTGTCAACGGTATATCTGATAAGGGTTAATATACAAAATTTATAAAACACTCATGCAACTCAACACCAAAAAAACAAACAACCCAATTAAAAAATGGGCAGAGGAAATGAAGACACATTTCTCTAAAGAGGCCATACAGATGGCCAACAGGCATATGAAAAAGTGTTCAACCTCACTGATCATTAGGGAAATGCAAATAAAAACCACCATGAGATACCACCTCACTCCAGTCAGAATGGCTATCATCAATAAATCAACAGACAGCAAGCGCTGGCAGGGCTGTGGGGAAAAAGGAACCCTGCTGCACTGTTGGTGGGATTGCAGACTGGTGCAGCCACTATGGAAATCAGTATGGAGGTATTTCACAAAACTGGAGATGGAACTACCTTATGACCCAGCAATTCCACTCCTAGGTATTTATCCTGAAAAACCCAAGACACTAATTCGAAAAAATATATGCACTCCTATTTTCATTGCAGTGCTATGTACAGTAGCCAAGACCTGGAAACAATTGAAATGCCCAGCAGTAGACGACTGGATTAAGAAACTGTGGTACATTTACACAATGGAGTATTACACAGCTATAAAGAAGAATGAAATCATACCATTTGCAATGATATGGATGGACCTGGAGAATATTATGCTAAGTGAAATAAGTCAGTCAGAGAAAGACAAATACCATATGATCTCACTTATATGTAGAGTCTAAAGAACTGCATAAACGAGCAATGTAAACAGAAATAGTCTCAGAGACACAGAGGAAAAACTCGTGATTCCTAGATGGGATGGGTGTGGACATGAGGGAGAAGGGGAAAGGATGAAACAACATAAACTGGTAACTACAATGTTGCTGCAGGGATAGAAGAGACAGTTTAGGGAATATAATCAATAATGTTGTAAATATTTTTTAGGGGACCAGATGGACTCCTGTCTTGTTAGGGAGACCACTCCATGGACAGTGTAGGGGCCTGACCTCTGCACTATACATCTGAAGCTGCCGCTGAATATTATATGTTAACTATAATTTAATACATATATAGTCATGGGATATGGAGTATAGTGTGGGAATGGAGTCAATGGAATTGTAATAGATATGTATGATATTAGGGATGGGGAGAGGGAGGTTGTTACTTTGTAAGGTGTGAAAAGGATAACCCTTGCATTGTTTTGTACACCTGAAACTAAAAAAACACACACAAAAAAAAAACTTTTAGAATAAAACATAGGTGTAAATCTTCATGACCTTGGATTAGGCAATGGGTTCTTAGATATGACAACTAAAGCTCAAGCAACCAAAAGAAAAAAGAATGGACTTTATCAAAATGAAAAACTTTTGTACTTCAGAGGATACCTACAGAATGGAAATGTATTCAAATCACATATCTGATAAAAGTATAGTATACAGAATATATAACTCTTACAACTCAGAAATAAAAAGACAAATGATCCAACTTACAAATGTGTAAAGGTTCTGAATAGACATTTCTCCAAAGAAGACATGCAAATGGCCAAAGAGCACATGAAAATATGCTCAACATCACTAATCATCAGGGAAATGCAAATCAAAACCACAATGAGGTACCATATCACTTCATACCCAGTAGGTATGAAGGTTATAATCAAAAAGGGGAAAAACCAACAAGTGTTAGTGAAAAGATGGAAAAATTGGAATCCCCTTACTTTGTTGATGGGACTGTAAATGGTGCGGCCACTTCTAAAAAAGTTGGGCAGTTTCTCAAAAAGTTAAACACAGAGTTAGCATATAAAATGGCAATTCCACTCTTAGTTATACATCAGAGAGAAATGAAATATGTTCACACAAACTCTTGCCACACAAATGTTCATATCAGCACTTCTCATAATATCCAAAAAGTGGAAATCATCTACATGTCCTTCAACTAATGAATGGATAAGTAAAATGTGGCATATTCTACAATAGAGTGTTATTTAGGCTTAAAAAGGAGCGATGTAATATACTTGCTGTGACTCGGATGAACCTTGAAAACATTATGCTAAGTGAAAGGAGCCAGACATAAAGGCTGCATATTATAGGATTCCATTTGTGTGAAATATTCAGAAAAGCAAAATCCATAGAGACGGAGAGATTAGTGGCTGCCAGGAGCTGGGGTAGCAGGGAATAGGACGTGATTGCTCAATGAGTGCGGCATTTCCTCCTGGGGTGATGAATAAAAAGGTGAATTTAACAGTATGTAAATTATCTCTCTCTCTCTCTCTCTTTTTTTTTTAATGAATGGCATAGATGCAGGGTGCTGTGGATAGTTAGATGAAGGAGGGAGCAGTGAGGCCAGGATTCAGCTAGAGAGGAGGGTCCAGTCCCATAAGCTGAGATTTTACCCTGAGGCAGTCGGCCCCCAAGATGATGCATATATATGACTCAGAGCACAGAAGGCTGTCATTCTTGGCACATAGGAGTCTCACGGAGAGGAATGCTGTGTCCTCAGGGCAGCTTTAACGGGAAATCACCTTTTTAAAATAATAATCATAATAATAATAATAATAATTTATTGGGGTAAGTGGTTAATAACATTATATACATTTCAGGTGTGAATACAACACCTGTACACTCCATTGTGTGTCCTCAACCCGAAGTCTAGTCTCCTCTTCGTCCTTCCCCCGCCTCCCTTCCTCTTTGAAAACCACCATTCTGTTGTCTGTGTCTATGAATAAACAAAACAAAACACACAGACCTTTTGTTTTTGAGTGTCTGTTCTTCTTGGAGAGGAGAGGCAACAGCTGTTGACAAGCCTGGAAATTGGAAATGTAAATGAAAAAGGGGGTCCTCCAGGGGCGCCTGGGTGTGAAGCCTCCCCAGCTCAATCACCTCGCACCGCAGAGGCTTCGGCTCAGGGACTCTGCAGCAAACGCTGAAATGGTCCGCCATCCATCTCTCAGACAAGGCAGACAATCCTGGGTGCTGAGCCAGAAGGAAGCAAAGGCAGCTTCTCTCAACGTACAATGCCAAGCATGGGAACAGAAGAGCTCCAGCCTCTGCTACCTCTATGTGGACCAGAGAGCAACCGTTTGGGCAATGTTTTGACCTGAGTGGCAGGTTGTTATGGTATAGGATGGACACCCACTCCAGGAATCAATAGGATGGGCTGGCCCTGTTTCTCGAGGCTTAGGGAAAATCCCGCGTGCATCCTCTGGACATGTTTCTGGAGGCCATGTGGACAGGCACCTTCCTATTACAGACGCTCAGAGAGGCTGAGTGACTTGGCTAACCTGATAGAGCTTATGGTTGGCAGATCAAGCACTGGAAGCCAGGTTGCTTGTCCCCATATTTATTGTTTAGCTCCTTGTGCACTCTTCCTCTTGAATGACAGATTCAGTGACACCTGGTGTTTGGGCTGTCATCTGGAACTCCAGAGAATTTCTCTCTCCTCCTCCTCTCCTTTCCCTCCCTCCTTCTTTCTGTCCCTGTCTCTCTTCCCCTCCCTTCCTTCCTGTCTTTTCTGATTGAATTGAGTAAAATTCATCCATGCAGAGGTATTACATAAAGTCCCTGAAATAATGATTCTCAAACCTGAGCAAGAATGAGAGTCCCCTGGAGGGATGGTTAAGACAGCGAGCTGGGCACCACTCAGAATATCTGATCCAGTAGGTCTGGGAGGTCTGGGGTGGAGCTTAAGAATTTGAATTTTTATGAAGCAACATCCTCTGCAACTAAACTGAAGAACAAAAAGACAGCAACTTGTCTGTTCCCCTTCCCCGATTCCCCAACGCTGTTCCCCTCCACCAATTCCCCAATAAAATCTTAAAAAAAAAAAAAAAAAAAAAGAATTTGAATTTTTAAAACAGTCCCCAGGTGAAGATGATGCTACTGGCATAGGGACCACATATTGAGAGCCCTGCTCTCTAGTTTGAAAAGTCACCTCCAAGCCTCCAGGCAGGACTCTTCCTATATCATTTTATACAGGTGAACATCTCATTCATTTCCATTAATCTCCAGAAAAATGAAATTCCATAGACACATCAACAGTGTTTTTGTCATCATCTGGGATTTATTGAACACCTACTAAATGCCAGGTGGGTTAACTCCCACAGTCAGGAATCGTGTCTATTCCCACAGCACTGCATGCAAGTTCAAGTCATCGATAGTTAAGAAACCATCAGCTGTTGCTTCTCATTGCTGAGAGCAGGACTCAGGGGTGACAGAGGCTGGAACTATTGGGTGATGGAAATGACTCCTGCTGATCACTCAGCCATAGGCAGTTCTGAGAGCAACCTGTTAGAAATTTTTGTTCACTTGTTTCAAAGGTATCCATAGAAACCCTGAATCATGGACTTGCATGTCTGGATAGGACTGTCAATATTATCACGACATCTCCCCTCACTCCATAACCTCTGCCCTTTCTCTGGGTTCCCACTATAGTCCTAGCCTTCTTATAGCCCCTGTTGGAAGTGCCCAGGCTTCCTAAAGGCTTCCTGTTTCCTTAGGGGAGGTGGGGCCATTCCCTCTTCTACATCCCCATTGCCCCCTTTTCGATGTGTCTACAGAGAAGAAAGCAGGTAAAATCCAGAGACTGAAGGACTCTTGCAAATGTACCACAATCATTTTATTTGCCAGGGCAGGAAACTGAGGCCTAGGAGGCAACTTAGGATGTACAAGAGACAGGCATCACTCTAATAAATCTAGAATGCAGGAAATTTTGTTTTCAGTAAAATGAGGTCAAGGTCCCATGGGAGGTCATTGAGCAATGGATGCCCGGTACAAGGTAATGCAGGGAGAAGGGACTTGTCAGAGGCCAGCTGGAGTTTGGGAGGGATAGGAGGGGTGGAGAGAGAGTTGCAGCAGCTTCACCAGCCCATCTGTTTCCTATCTGTGACATCGACTTGTTAGGACGCAGGCTAACTCCGAGTCCCAGTCGAGTGCATTAGATGTGACCTGCTGCTGGTCAGGCCCAGGGACTCTAGGGAGTGCTCTGTACCTGCTCCCTTCTTCTGGTGCTTAGAGGCCCCAAAACCCTTGTGCAGGGACCCAGATCCCACCAGACATGCAGGAATTGAATCTTATTCTGTACTGGGCCAGGATTCGTGTGAGCTCTTTCCCCCAAGCCTTTTCCAGAAATCTAAGAGTCATCTTAGGCTCCTCCCCTTCTGTCTTCTACCCAGTCAAGCAGGACAACAGAATACAAACCATCCAGAGTATGTAACAAGGCACTAAAAAGCCCCCACAGTCTTACCTGTCTACCATTCATCCAGTTGTGCCTTATTCTCCCTCTTGAAATTTTGGCTTCAAATGCTTTTCTAGTTCTCTTGCTCTCAACACACCATGCTCTCTCAAGTCTCCTTGCCTTTACGTTGCTGATACTGGCTTGCCCCTCACTATGGCAGATGCTGCCAGTGCCCCACTTCAACCCTCAGACCTTACACATATTAGTGTGTCCAGAAACTTTGCCACAGCAAGCACCTGTGCTTCTGTGCCCGAGGGCTTTCACCTGGACAGGTGGCCATTCTATCCCCACAAGGAAGGCTGGAGATGCCAGACACTTGACATTCCCCACCAGGAACAGAACTCAACCATGACTCAGTGGATAAATACCCCAGCTCTCTTGCTCCTCCGGTGAGATAATTCTGAGACATGTGTTTGGTACCTGTTTCCAGAGTTTCTCCACAAAGTGTCATAGCTGACTTAGTAATACATCCTTATGGTTGCTTTTCCTTTCCTGTAGCTATTTCTTATTCTCTTTCTGGTGCTCACGTACTTTTCAATAAAATTGTTGTCCTCAGATCCTTCTTTCAGATTCTATTCTTAGGGTGAATTCAATCTCAGACACAAACTAAGGATCTCACACTTAAAGTCTCTACTGAAATGCAGGCAACAAAGTGTTGTGACATTGTTTTCTGAATGCCTGTTTGCCTGACAGTGTCTCCCCACTATACTTTACTCCAGGAAGGCAGGGACCATGTGTTACCCTTCTGTCTGTGTCACCTGCCCATCACCTCCCATAGAGTTGGTAAAGGTGATGTGTGATTTGTTGCTAGGTAGTTGGCAGGCATCATGGTTCAGAGGAAAGAGCATGCTACATGGAGTCAGAAGACTGGATTGAGGTCCCCATCCTTCCAGACATTCTTTGTGTGACGAGGAACCAGCTCCCTAACCTTTTGGGATCTGTTTCGTTTGTGTGGGAAATGCATGTTGCAGACAAGGCGTCTTTGATTTTCTCCTCTGTAGCTAATAGAAGGTAGAAAGAGTCTTCTATTTGGCACGCTACCAAAGAAAACACCAGCTGAGTGCTGGGTCTCCACCTTGGGGACTGGCCTTCACTAGCCATATTTGATATTCTTCCCCTTGGGTGTGGAAAGGAAGGAAGGACCCCGAAGTCCAGGAGCTGGGTCAAGGAGTCTGGCAGCTCTCAGCAGTGATGCCTTCATGCTCCAGAGGACTCAGAAAATGCAGTGTAATTTCCTTTCCCCTTAACCATCAGCAGCATGGAAGGAGAGCCCCTCTCGCCCACCCTCCCCCTTCCTTAGTTAGTCATGACTCATTAATTGCCACTGGCAAATGAGTTTTATTCTAATTTTCATGATCTAATTCAGAGATGTTTTCAGCTAAAGATCAGGATATAGGCTTTTGGCTTAGTTAGTAAAATATCTAATGAATTTGCATCAGTGACAATTACAGACAGGACGCCTAGAAGGGAAGGGCCAACCACAGGCCTCTGCTGATGTCATTGGCTAATGGCCCCTTTAAGGGGAAATGCAGTCTTTGTGCTCATCTCCCTAATTGACAATGCTGTTCTGGAGACCTGTGCCTGAAGAAGGGGATTAAAAAAGAAAGATTTGCCTTTCTCTCCTTTTCTTTTGTTCCATGGTTCTACTTTAAACCAATAGCACGATGTGAAAGTGGGTTTTTCCTGTGTAATATTATCTTCTCAAAATAGGGTCAATTTATAAACTTGCATGTAAATAAAATGATCTTAATATAAAAAAATAATTCTGTTTTCTAGAATAAGTACACATCAGGGAGTGCTCATCCCTTCCCCAGTCAGATGGGAAGATAAGGCAAGCAGTCACCACAGAAAGCCCATGAACATTTAAAATAGAGTCTCCGAATTCTTGTCTGGACCTCACAGTGGTGGGGTCTATGACATCATGGGGCTCTTCTGTGGTCCCCACATTCTCCTATCCTTGCCTCATAGAGTAAAACATCAATTGAAAGTGGAAAAACCTGGGAAGAGAAGTCTTTAAAACCACAGGACTTAATTGTTTGGCGTTGACAGCTTTAGAGTTCCTTTTCTGATGCAAGTCAGCTGGTCCCAGCAGTGCCTAAAGCCAGGTCTCAGCAAGTTAAGGTGTAGGCTTTGGGAGCAGAGGTAGCTCCCAAATCTGCTGAATGCACACCAGCACCCCACTACCTGGTTGCTCCCACCACCCCGTCACCCCAAAGTCGTTGGGGAGGGGAATCCTCTGCAGCCCCCAAGTTAAATGGGCAGTCACCAGTTTGGGTGGGTGGGTGTTTAACCTACTTTCCCTTCTTCCTTATTCCCTCCCCTCCACCTGATTTACCTTGACTTGGATGTCAGGTCATCTCAACTGGCCTCCTTGGCTCTTTTTCTGGCTCTCTTACTGGGTGTTCTTTCACATTGGGAGGTGAAAAATGATTCCTTTACTCTCCTGTGTGCTCCTCCATCTTTGTCTTTTGGAGTGTCTGGTTTGGGCTAGTTCTTCTCAGGAGTTTGACAGGTTTATGCTCCAGCTAATGTTTCTTGTGTAACCTCGGGTGCTTTTTCATGGTCAGAGGGAAGCTCTTGTGAATTTAAGAGGTCAAGATGGTGGAGTGAGGGATCTGCTACAAGGGCAAAAGTGAAAATTATTACTCCCTTGGGGAAGTCATCATATATTTTCCAGCCCCTAGTGGCCATGGCAGTGAGGAGGGACTGGCCATGTCTCACACATCTATGTTGTTCCAGCACTTAGCAGAGCACTTGGTACTCACTGCTGGGCCTAAAAATTTGTGTGAAATAAATAAATGGATGAAGGAATACATTCTAGAGCATCTCCTATGTGGTAAGAAAGCTAGAGAAAGACAATCATCAAAACTGAGATCTCAGTTCTCAGAAGAAAATATTAGAGTCTGTAATATAGAGACCAAATTTGGGATTGATATTGTGACCTTAAGCCATTCTGTACAAGAAAGTAGTTGGTTGTCAACTGATTGCCAAGGCAAATGCTTCTCAATGACCCTATGTACATGCCAAAGCTTAGCCTCCAGAATGCTCCTCGCCATTTCAAAAGTACACTTCATTTTAAAGAGTAACAAT
Organism: Aselliscus stoliczkanus; assembly: GCA_033961575.1. NCBI lineage: Eukaryota > Metazoa > Chordata > Mammalia > Chiroptera > Hipposideridae > Aselliscus > Aselliscus stoliczkanus. Next base: position 14,456,188 of record CM066728.1, on the reverse strand, counting down.
ACAGGCATTTGAAAGCACATTCCATCAGGAAATGCTAGCATTGGAAGGAGACACAGTGGTCCAGACATCTGTGCATAGAGGCACCATGATAGGTGTCCTATCTGCATCTAAAATAAAGTCAGACCAAATTGAGGAGTGGCCTAAGTGGTTCTGAGTGTGTGCAACCAATCCAAGTTGAAGAGGAGAGCAAGAAAACCTGAGGGATGGGACAGAGGAGCAAAAATACCCCTCCTGCTCAGTAACAGTGAGGGAGAGAGACAAGACATTGTGCAGCTTGGAACCAGATGACATCTCAGATGTGTAAGATGTGAACCAGTGTCATAGTCATACAAAGAACGCTGGCCATAACATCAATGGACCTGTTTTCTGAGCTGGTTAGCTGTACAGTCTACTCAATGAACCTCTTTGAGCCTTTTCCCCCTCATCTGTAAAGTGGAGTAATAATAGCATATAGCTCATGACATTGTAAAGAAAAATAATTTGGATACTCAGAAAACTCATGGGCCTGTGTGCCAGGAAGTATTCTGAGCTCAGGTGCTAGAGAACAAGATGGACGTGTCCCTGATTCTGTGGCATGTTCATTCCAGTGGGAGGCAGCACTTAAGCACTCATACAAATGAACACAATAACTTCATGTTTAGAGACATGCTATGATGAAAACTAAAAGGGCTTATGTGGCAGTTGACTTCTGATTCAGGAATGGAAGGGGCTACATGAGAGAGGAGAAGGCTTCCCTGAGGATGTGACAGATGAGCTGTCACTTACATGACAAAGAGGAGTCCAACAGGTGAAGCTCTGAGGTAGAGTTCCAAACCAAGGGAAGACCATGCCCAATGCACTGGGGTAGAGAAGAGTTGGTGTGTTTTGGCATAGAGAAGGAGTGTGTGGCCCTGACATGGTAAGTACACAGGACAGAGGGCCAGGGGAGAGGAAGGTGCAACCTGGTTTATGTTTCTAAAAGATCACTTTAGATAGTAAATGTATGCATAGAAAACAGCTCGTGCCATAAGTTAAGTACACATTTATCATGGAGAGTATAGAAATGTTTGTAAGGAGCTGAGCAGTGTCAAACACATATTGTGTGTGATAATAGGTTTTTTTCCAGAGTGTAATGTGTGTTTTGCTGGTTCCTAAAGATAGTATTTCAAAGATAATTAAGATAGAGACCTGTCTTTAACAGTTCATAGACTAGTAAGGACACACCAGAAGATTATGATAATACACTGCAGTAAGGGCTAGAACAGATTTGTGTGCACAGAGGAACATGTGACGACCCAAGAGCTAAATGTCGGAGTAAGATGGGAAGGAGCTAGCCAGAGGGAAAACGAGAAAGGTAGGAAGGGAAAGAACATGACACATGTGGCCATGGGGTGTTTTGCATGAGCTCAGAATGGCAGGTGGAGCTCTGGGAGCTGGACACCAGTTGGGGCTCCCTGAGTGGGGCATTTATGAGCCCTGAGGATGAGCAGAAGAACTGTGTGTCCTGTGGGTGACAGGGAGTCACTGGAGAGTATCTGACAAGAAAGTACCTTGCCAAGGAGTGTCATTTGGGAATATCCCTCAGGCTGGAGGGTGATTTGAAGAAGGTAGAACAGACACAAAGTCACCCTGCAAGTTTGGGGGCTCTGGATCATTGCCCAGGGGTCAGAGAGGAGGTAAGGGCTGGACCAGGGTAGCAAAGAAGAGATGAAAAGCAAGCAATACATTTAATAGATATTTTGGAGGAAAAAATCAGCAGGATCTGACACAGAGTAAACACTGGAAAAAAAAACACTTTTTTTTTGTTTGTTTGTTTGTTTTTATTGAATTGACTGGATTGGAAGGATACAGTGGAGATAACAGCCTCTACCAGGGCAGCAGTATGAGACTTAGAGATTAGGTGCTAAGCAAATATTCAATACATGCCCATTATTGTTATAATTACTATCATATTCAGAGTCACAGACTATCCAAGGAAATCTCAAGGCGGCAAAGAAGAGGAGAAAATAGTCCTGGTCTCAGGGCCTCTGAGGTTGGGATCAGAGGGGCAGGCTTGTGGGCTGGGGTCTGGGCATTACTCCAGGTTGCAGGAGGAAGTCAGCCTGTTCCAGACCACATAGTATGCCCATAAACTGTTATTGGCTCTGATTTCTGCACACAGTTTGTCAGAGGTCCCACTCATTACCAGTAGCATGACTAGGTGAACAATACCCACCTTCAGAGCAATAAGGGGAAGGCTGTGGGGTCCGCAGGAAATGTCCACCACCAGTATTGTCTTATGCTGCCAATAGGTCAGTCACTCATGATGTCCTCAGTGATCTGCACCTTCACTTAAGGGAATGTTCCCTCCTCTTGGCCTTCAGAATGGATTGTAATCCGGAACATGTGACCACTGAAGTCCACAACCTTTGGACATCAGCAAGTTTACCACAAACAGATTTGAACCAGAAAACAATGATTGAAGGCCCATTTGGCAGCTCCTGGCTTTGCCTACCGTTAGTCACTGTTGGGAAAAATTTCCCAGGGGCTGAGAGACCAGAAGAGGCTGAGAACTGTATCATTACATTGAGAGTTTATTAGGGGAACTTACACACAAGGTGCCTCCTGCGCAGCAGCAAGATGCCATGGATATCCTCTGCACGTTGGGGCAGGCACTGAGGGATGATTTAAGACAGGGTAGAGTGGATGGGGTACTGGGCTGTGACCTGCCCCAGATAAGGGGAAAATGCCTGTCATGCTCACCTGTGGTGGGACAATGGCCTCTTCCAGTTACCAGCACAAAGCAGCCTGTGGGACATAGGGGCAGAGTCAATCAGACAGCCTCTGTGTGGATTTAGGGGCGGCAATCTCTGTTCTGCCCAGGATCTAGCTGGCACATCTGGCCATGCTCAGGTAGAAGCCGTGTCATGAAATAGTCTTTCCTCTACAGTCACCTGCTCCAGCTGAACTCTGCTGTCTATGGTGACTCTCCATGTCTCATACACGGTCAAACCAGATGGATTGAAGTTACATGTTTATCTCCATGTCTTCAAAACCCCAATTAAGAAAATGTCAATAAAGAAAAATTTTGAAGGTTATAAACTTACAGGGACAATTAGAAGAGGAGAGGAAGCAGTAGCTGCCAAGAGATAACAACAGTTCTTTAAGCATCTAAGGGGGAATAACAACTGATTTCGTCAGGAGGAAAAGCTGCACTGTAAGTGCCTATAAATGGAGTTACAAACAGGAAACCAGCCAATTTGTGCATGCGTTGTATACACACACACACAAATGATCAAGAATTAAAGGCATCTGGTAGGAAGGAGGAAGGAGACCCCAAACCTCAAAATGTGTTTACAGTCTATGTAAGGAGCTTTTCAAAGATGGGTAAGCACCTAAGAATAAACCACCTCAAGAATGGGTCTCACCTTGACCCTTGAAGACTCAGAGGAACAAGTCATTGTGAGTACATGGCACAACCATTACATTCAATGTGACTCTCCTTATCCCAACAAAAGACCACATCAGCACATGGGTCCCATGGTCTAAACTGGACAAGACTGCCTGATCTCCTGAAGCCTCATGCACTGAGAGACAAACCTCATGGGGAGCTCTCTGTGATCTGGGTGAAACTTGCTCATCCACTGGTCAGAAAGATGGAGACACCCATCTCAGGACCCCTCTTTTGTGATTTATGTAGCACAAGCATTTATTTCAGTATAGAGAGCAATAGCTACTATATGGTATAGTAAATTGAATTCCTGTCCAATTGGACAAAAATCTTTGAAAGAATCTGGCAGAACCCAGTTCTGCCTTTAGCTCCAGGACCCCCGAAGCATTATATTGGCCACTGTGTAATGACCTTGCAGTGATCTTCTCCCAAAGCCCCTCTGGGGGCTTCTCTCAAGGCAGCAAAGATGTCAGCAAATTCTGGACTTCCTAAAAGACTGAAGCCTTGAGGAAACTGGTCCTCAGAGGTGAATGTGATACCTCTTTGTGCCTACGCCCTGGATAAGACACAGTATTGGCTCATGCCCTCCCTCCCATGCTTCTGGGGTCTTTAACCCAAGCCTGACCACACTGAGCAGACCAAGGTTACAGAAAAAGAACAACTCAGGGCCATTTTCTAAGAGCCTCCTCCCACCCACAGGGCCTTGTTGGCCTGAATCACACACAGGAAGCAGAGGAGCGAGCTCTCTCCATCACTGCCAACCTGCTGTCTGACTCTGAGCCAAGGACTTAGATTCTTAGTGTCCTCATATATAAAATGAAGTGGGGGGACCAGGCCCCTGCATGCGTGCCTGTGTGTTGTTCATGTTTCAGACTTAAAAAAAGGTTGTGTATGTGGAAATAAATAACTCCTATATCTCCTTGATCCAGATCCCCCAAATGCTACATCTAATATAACCACAGTACCTGTATCAAAATTCAGGACATTCATATTGATACAACACTATTTTCTAATCTACAGACCTTATTTAAATTTCCCCAATTGTTCTTTCTGGTCAAGGATCCAATCGAAGACCATACATTCTATATAGTTGCCAAACCTTGTTCTCTTTCATATTTTAGGCTCTTTTTTTATTTTGTTACTATTGTTTTATCATTATATGATGATGATGATGATGATGATGATGATGATGATGAAATCTTTAATATTAATATCAAATAAATTAGATTGTTTTAGACATTTTCCTTTTAACATATATATGCTATGAATTGAATCCTTCTTGCTCTTTGCATAAATGCTAATTAGGCAGTCTATTGCTAGTCTACTGGGAGTGTTTGTGTAGTATAGTACCCTGACCTGAGCTTCTGGGAGCTAAGCTTCTGACAAAGTCTCCACTGCCTTCTGGAACCTTTGCATCTCAGTGCAATAAAGTATTATGTTATGTAACTATGCTGTGATGGGAGTGAACATCTCATCTTAGCTGGCTGAACTCCACCTGAGCTCACAGGTCCCAAACATAACTAGTGTTTACCCAGATCAATGGGTACTCTAGGGGGGTTGCACCCTGCAGAGGTGAGGTGGGGAAAGCACCCCGGAGGGGCAGAGCAGCTGAAATCCAGCTCACCACACTCGCCCTCTGGTTGTGGACTGTATCTGCCAGGGAAGGGTGCCTTTTTCCAATTAGCAGGAAGGCTCTAGTGATAGTCCTACTCAGTCTGGTACACTCTTTTCAGTCAGGAAGCCAGGTACTTTAACAGCAAGAGACAGAGGGACAGCATGAATGACTCAGAGGAAATGTCCTGGCACCACTGAGAAAGCATCTGTAAACATGAGGTGAGGGGGAGCACCTGGAATGCCATCACTTCACAGGAAGCTGCAGACGTGGAACTGGTCACACATGCAGATGGAGCTCCGCAGCCTGGGAGGGCTAACTGGAAGGCCTGCCCTCCTTCCTACCCTGCTCCAAGCCCTCAGCCCCTGGTGACTGTTCTCACAGTAGCAAGCAGTTTGTTTAGTGCCTTTACTTGGAAAAATATGGAATTATTTTTACCATCTGTAAAAAAAGTTTATTTTTCACCATGAAAGCAATAACTGCTCATTAAAGAAAATTTAGAAAATAGAAAAAGTAAAGATTAAAACAATAATAAATAATTTTTTCTGCACCCACTGCAGGGAAGCACTATTAATATTTGTGTTTTGTACTCAGCTTTTCAGTGAAACTCTTCTATATTATGCACATCCTTTTTTTTAACATTGCTATCACATACTATTTTGCTTTTTAACTTTCCATTAAATTATACATGGTTTGATGGTATTATATCACTCAGTATATTACATAAATTTTACATAATTTCCTCAATTTTAATATTTGCATAATGTTCCATTGAATGATTATGCTATTCTTTAAGTGACCTTTGCATTATAGTTGGGCATTCACGGTGCCCTGGAATTTTACCATTAAAAATAACCCTTAGCCCCTTATTTAGGATTATTCTTTTAAGACAGAATCCCAGAATTGCTATTACTAGGCTAAAGAACACAAATATTTCCATAATGGCTGCACCAATCTGCAGTCCCACCAACAGTGTACCAGGGTTCCCTTTTCTCCACAACCTCGCCAGCACTTCTTGTTTGTTGCTTTATTGATGATAGTCATTCTGACCCGAGTGAGGTGGTATCTCATTATGGTTTTTATTTACAATTCTCTAATGATTAGCAAGGTTGAGCATTTCTTCATATGCCTGTTGGCCATCTGTATGTCCTCTTTAGAGAAATGCCTCTTCATATCGTCTGCCCATTTTTTAATTGAGTTATTTGGTTTTTTGGTGTATGATATCCAGGGGGTGGTAAAATGGGGAAGGGGGTAGTCACTTTGTGAAGGGTGAAAAGTATAACTATTGCATTGTTTTGTATACCTGAAACTAATAATAGTAAAAATAAATTTTAAAAAAATCCCCCCCAAAACAAAGAACACAAATGTTTCGAGGTCCTTGAGAACCAGATGTTAGCTGTTACTATTCAGATTGCTTCATTTATTCATAAATTTACTCACTTTTAGTTTTGTGTAAATATTTATTGGGTTGCCATGAAGCTCTAGATGCTGTACTGGGACCTGGGTGTTCATTAGGGGAAGAGGTGCATTCGGCAGGTCGATTAACATTATACACTGAGTAGAAGAAACACTTTAGTCGAGTAATCAAACAAAGGATGTCTGGTTTAAAATGGTGATCAACACCATGAATAAAAATACAATATATTCTGTGAAAGTACCACAGAGGAGTCTAATTGAGGTGGGAAGTGGGTCAGGGAAGGCTTCTTAAGGACATCATTTCAGCTGACCCCCACTGGTGTTAGATGAAGCAAGAGTGGAGTAAAGCGCGTGCTAAGACCTTGAACACACAGGTTGGTATGCAGGGGGCTGAGAGACGACTGTTTCCAGAAGGAGAGGGGCAAGAGCAAAAGCTGAAACTGGATGAGTACTTTCAGAACAAATAACGCAAGGATTTGTAATTTGATCCTAAGTGCATTGGGATCATGGGAAGCCATTCAGTGGGTGTAGGCAGGAAAATAGCATAATTAGATCTGTGCGTTCTGCAAGGGAGGCAGACTGGGGGCATTGAGGATGATAATTAAATGGTATGGGGTTTCTTTTCGGAGTAATGAAAAAATTTCTAAAATGGATTGTGGTGATGGATGCACAACTCTGAAGATACTAAAAGCCTTTGAATTGTACACTTTAAAGGAGTGAATTGCGTGGTATGTGCACTATGTTTACAAATATGAAGCTGGCTTCAGAGGAAGGTGTTGTAAGTGGCAAGAGTGGGCCAATAGATCAGTTTGTTACAGTTGACTCGGGGTTTGATCTATTGATTGTCCTAGGGTGGTGACCACTGAGCAGGGGCAGTAGGCAGATTCCAGATATACTTTTGCCCTTACATTAATTTTTCAGATAGAGTGTAAGATTCTCAAGGCTCAAAATTTATGTCCTTTTTACTAAACAAACACACCCTCTCTGGCTTTATTGAGGAGTAACTGACAAATAAAATTGTAATATATTTAAAGTATACAATGTGATTTGACATACATATACATTGTGAAAGTATTCCCACCACCCAGTTCACACATCCACCACTTCACAGTTACCTTTTTTGGAGTGTGTGAGAACACTTACCTGCTCTCCGAGCACATTTCAAGTATACAGTAAAGTGTTATTAACTGTAATTAACTATAACTAATGCTGCACTTTAGAGCCTCAGAATGTATTCACCCTAGAACTCAAAATTATGCTTTTACTACTTCTCCCAACACCCACCCGACCCACCACCACCCCCAGGCCCTGGTAACCACTATTCTACTTTGTTTCTATAAATTTGACTTTTTTAAAAATTTCACATATAAGTGATATCACTGCAGTATTTGTCTTTCTCTGACTTAATTTCACTTAGCATAATACTCTCCAGATTCATTCATGCTGTTGTAATTGGAAGGATTTCCTTCTTTTTTTTTTTTTAAGGTTAAATAATATTCGTGTGTGTGTGTGTGTGTGTGTGTGTGTGTGTGTGTGTGTGTGTGTGTGTGTGTGTGTCACATTTTCTTTATCCATTTATCTGTCAATGGACACTTAGGTTGTTTCCAAATCTTAGCTGTTGCGAATAATGCTGCAATGACCATGGAGTGCAGATACCTCTCTGAGGTATTTATCTGATTTTTTTTCCCTTCAGATAAATACCCACAAGTGGGGTTGCTGGGTCATATGGTAGTTTTATTTTTTAATTTCCTGAGAAACCTCCATACTGTTTTCTATAATTGCTGTACCAATTTACATCCCACCAATGTGCACAAGGGTTCCTTTTTCTCTATATCCTCGCCAGCATTTGCTGTTTCTCATATTTTTGCTAATAGCCATTCTTACAGGTATGAGGTGACATCTCATTGTGGTTTTGATTTGCATTTCCCTGATGATTAGTGACGTTGAGTACCCTTCCATGTACCTGTCGGGCATTTGCATATCTTCTTTGGAATAATGTCTGTTCAAGCCCTTTGCCCAGTTTTAAATTGGGTTATTTAAACAAAGAGTTCTTCATACTATTAGCTCACAGGCCTGGGTAAAATTTGCTAGGACAATGGAAGGAAAAAGGAAAGATTATGAATGTACTTGGGAGGATTAAGAGGGTCCTTCCCAGGGGAAAATAAATTTTATTTAAAACGAAGGGTGAATAAGATTTTACCAAGAGAGGAATCTGGAGATGGAGAGGGGGGTGGGAGAGAATTGGATGGTGGAGAGGGGTGGAAAGTTTGGAAAGCATTATGAAAAACTGAAGGAAACAGCACTGATAAAACTATAGCCAAAAAGTTTTGAAAAGTATTTGGCTGTGATGTAGGCAATGGTCCACAAAAGTAACCATTGATCAAAGTTCCCTGGGTTGTTTATTAAAATACAGATTATAGCAGAGACAAAGCTATGTGTTCACCATTCCATGCCATGTTCTTCTGGGACACTGAGGAACGCAATATTTTCTAGCGGCCCTTGGTGGATTAATTGCAGGAACTGCCCTGCGGATTCAGACCTTCCTCTAAGACCATGCCCATTTGGTAGCCCCTCTGACCCCAGCTCTGGACTTGGTGGCTTGTTCTATCATTTTCTTATTGCTTCTATAACAAATGACCAGAACAAGTGGCTTAAAGTGACATGAATTTATTATCTTACAGTTCTGAAGGCCAGAAGTCCAGAATGGGTTTTGCAGGTCAAAGATCAAGTTGTTGGCAGAGTTGTGTTCCTTTCTGGGGGATCTAGGGGATAATCTACTTCCTTGCCTTTTTCAGTTTCTAGATAATGTATGGATTTCTTGGCTCATGTCCCGTTGCATCTATAAAGCCGCAATGGGGTCCACCAAGTGGTGCGGTGGTTAAGCGCTGGCTTGGGAAGCCAGCGGCCCCGGTTCGGGTCCCACATATGAGGGCCAGTGACACTGCCCTCAAAAATAAATAAATAAATAAATAAATAAATAAATAAATAAATAAATAAATAAATAAAAATAAAATAAAATAAAATATAAAGCTGCAATGGCTGGTCAAATCTTTCTCATGACATCATATCTCTTATTCTAACTCTCCTGCTTCTTTTCCCATTTAAAGACCCTTGTAATTGCATTAGGCCCATGATGATTTCCTCATATAAAGGTCAGCTGACTAGCACCCTTAATTTCTTCTTACCATGTAACATAGCATTTAATACATTTCAGGGACTGAGATGTGAACATCTTTAGGGTGTCATTACTCTGCCTACCACAGTCCACCCTCCAGCCTCCAAAGATTCAAATCCCACATATTAGATACATTCACACTATGTCAAGGTCCCCAAAGGCCTCAAGCCATAGCACATGCTTTGGCCAATGAGCCAGTTGCACACATGACACAGCAGAGATTTGAAAAACATTTGTGCACTGGAACTTGCTCTTTTGCAGTTCTCAGAAGTCTGAGCTGCCACAAAACAAGGCTGTGCTAGCTTGCTGGATGATTCAAGATTCATTGTCAAGTCAACCCTGCTGTTTCAGCTAACAGCCAGCCAACCACCGGAAGCAGAATCTAACCCAAAGATGTTTGAGTCAGCCGAGTTAAGTTTGGTGTGAATTGCTGACCCACAGAATTGTGAGCTAACTGCACGAGCTAAGCTTTCAGGTGGCTTGTTATATAGCAACACATAATTAATATATCCTTTCACATCTAGGTGGGCTCATGTGGCTAATTTTGGCCAATGGAATGTGGACAAGAATGATGTACCTCTAGGCCTGGACCCTAAAATCTTCTGCAAACCTGTCCACTTGTGTCTCTTGGCCAGTGAGCCAAGACAGCAGAGGAGACTCTGGGAGACAGTGAATAATCCAAATGGAAGGAGCATGAGTCCAGTTGCTACTTAAAGGACAGCTGTCCAGAGAGCCACCCAACCGGGAATATCCTCACTGGACTTTGAGTGAATGAACTAATCAAGTGCTGGGATGAGTTTTTACATTAAGTCACTGAAATACTGTTTATTGTTTTTTGTTGTAGCAACAAGCATTAATGACCTTAATGTTTGGTATTGCTACCTAATTATTGGTACTAGGTAAATCAATATGTACCATGTTTAATCTGATACTACATCAAACCCATAGACTAGATAGTAGGAAAGGATATATGTTGAGAAATGGGTGAATTGAGGACAGAATATGAATAATTTTTATTCCTGCTAAGACATTTATTCATTGTGTTTTAAGCAACAAAGGGCCTACAACCATTTTTCAGTAGGAGAGCGACAAGGTGAACTATGATTGTTAAACACCTTTTCCTCTCTCTTCCCATACTTTGCTACCTGACGTGCTGTGATCACTGTCAATGTTTAATAAATAGCTGTTTAAAGCAAGGAGCCATGTGAAGTGGTATTACCAGTATCTTGAAAGTTCTTCTGTTCTTAGCAGTTGCATGATTTCCATTCTTTATTAATTGCATCCATTGCTTTGAGTCAAGGTATCAGAAGTTCTTACCTGAATTTAGTTCAATGGCTGTAGCTATGCTCTGCTCCCTTTTAATCCTCTTCAGGGCAGATTCCGGTTCTCTGCTCATCTTCCTGTGGAAGGAAATAGATTCAGACTGTGAAATACCTCTCTATTGATTTCTGTAGAATTCAATCAGCAGAAAGTCAGCCTAGCTTATGTGAACTTTGCATGTTCTCATGGTCTCATTTCCCTTTCCCAACAAGGGACACATCATCTTTTAAAGATAAGTGATTAACATTTAAGTTTCAGAGAAGGTTCAGAGAAGGTCTTTGAAATGTCAGAAATCTTTGCATTCTCTATCCTCTTTCCCTTACTATAAATTTCTGTGCCTGATTCATCACATTCAGTGAACAATCAGTTATGCTGCCCTCCCATCCACTCTTCATCTTCTTGGTACCCAACTTCCTCTGCCCTGCCTTCTTCATGGTTATAAGTCTCCCTGAAATAGTAAGCTCCAGGCTATTTACAGTATATTTATTGAGTCATTTAGTTGAAGAGAAGGTACTCAAGGTAAGCATTTTTATTTTACAGGATCTGCCCATGTTATCTCAGACCAAGAAATTAGTAGACTGACCCTTCATTGACACTTTAGCTCTCATATTAATGGTTTGTCCACTTAACTAACCAATGATTGCTAACATTATTAAGGATGTTAATGAATAAAAACTATATCAGAAAACAATAATTAACCTGGAACATAAAAATATTAACCAGAGGCAATCAATCACTTTCCCAGGCCTAATAAACACTTAGAATGTATTAACTGTCCCTAACGGAGTAATTAAAGAACTTAGCTATTCTGTGTCCAATACAAGTAACAAAGGGTCAGATACCCTGTGCAAATCTGGTAATTGTGGAGAACATTAACCACATGGTTGACACTAGATGTTACACTCACAGAGCCCGGTGCTTTCTGATAGGCGGGTATATAACATCCCCAAGAATGCATTTCTCTAAAAGACAATCAGGGAATACCGCCACCTGCCACAAACTGCCTGATCATTGCCTATTTGAGCTGATTCTTTTACATTTCATTCATACTGTAATAACAATAATAGCAACAATGTATCATGCATCTCGCAAAATTGCTTTCCATGCAGGTGATAAATATGTGCACTGTTATCAGAAGTGTATGATTATGCAAATTTTATTCCACACTGGCCAGTATTATGGAGTGTCATGTTTTAAATAACTGTATTGAGGAATAATTGACATATAATAAACTGTACACATTTAAAGTGTACAATTTGATAAGTTTTGACTTGTGTATAGACCCATAAAACCATCACCATGATTGACATAGATGGCATCTCTATCATCCCTAAAACTTACTGTGTCTCCTTGTAATTCTTCATCCCCAAACCCCTAACTCCTTGCAGGCAACCACTGATCTCCTTGTCACTATAGATTAGTTTAACTTTTTTAGCATTTTCAGCAAATGAAAACACACAGTATGGTTTGCTCATCATAATTATTTTGAGGCTCTTGCATTTTGCAGAGGCGTCAATAGTTCACATTCCTATTATTGCTGAGTAGTATTCCATTATATGCGTAAATGACAGCTTGTCTATCCATTCATCTGCTGTTGGACATTTAGGTTAATTAGAGTTTTTGGCTATTACAAATAAAGCTGTTATAAACATGTGCATACCAATCTTTGTATAGTCACATGGTTTTATTTCTCTTGGGTAAATATCTATGGATCATATGGCATAAGTATTTTTAACTTATTCAGAGAAAGCCAAACTGCTTTTCAGAGTGGTTCTACCATTTTACATTCCAAGAAGAAGTTTATGAGAGTCCCAGAATCTCATGAAATTGAATACAAAATACTGTGTTTATTTATAAGTACTCATTTCTCATGGGAGAGGGTCTGTAGCCTAAATACTTACAGTCAATATATTTCCAATATGATGTTTTCATTTTCATTATTTTCCTTTTATCTTTTGCCATTGCTTAATAACTATTCATTTGGTTCTAATTTAAGAAAAACAGCAGTTATTTATTTCTAATTTTTTCCACTTCATGAAATAAAGCTATTTCATGGGAAAAGCTTTCCTCTTGTCCTTGTATCTTTGAAACTCAATTGTCATGATGCAGAATTCTTCCAAAAGCCTCACTTATGTTTTGTTTCTGTGTGCTCATTATCATAACTTAAGTTTTTTTGTTTTGCTGTCCTCATGCATTTTCAGGCTTTCTTGAAAACTTACCCCTACTATCTGGACATGCTTCTATCAGGACAAAAAAAAACAAGTCTGATTGAGTTAAGTCCACATTCCTGAGTGTTTGGCCTGAGTACATTCCTACCTGCTAAATAAGGCAAAGTGAGGAGCAGCTGGTAAGTTGACTAAATAGAAAGAGGCTTTCTGTGGGTTTGGGGCAGGTAACAACTTTTGTTAGCTGCCACTAAATTGTTTTTTGTTTGTTTCATAACATTGGACAGGCGTGGGGATTGGAGTATTTAGTAGTATTCAATGGGACTTTGCCAGCATTTTCACATAATGAGAAAGTGAGGAAGATGTAGTCTGACAATATTATGTATATACAGATAGCCTCTGACTCACAATAGTTTGAATTACAATTTTTTGACTTTACAATGGTGTAAACATGATATTCCTTCAGTAGAAACTGTATATTGAATTTTGAATTTTGATCTTGTTCCAGTTTAGCAATATGCAGCATGATACTTTCTTGATGCTGGGCAGCAGCAGGGAGCCACAGCCCCCAGTCTGCCATGCGATTAGCAGGGTACACATCTGATACTCTACAGTGTAATATGTTGCCAGAGTTTTTTGGATATTGTGTTCTGAGCTTGTTTAAGGTAGACTATGCTATGCTATGATGTTCGGTAGGTTAGGTGTATTAAATGCATTTTTTTTAAATTTATTTATTTATATATATTTTTAATTAGCTTCAGGTGTACAACAAAGTGCAATAGTTATACTTTTTACCCCTCAAATTGACAACCCCCCTCCCCCAATTCTCCCCTCCCACTCCTCCCCCCCATATCATACTATCTATTACAATTCCTTTGACTCCCTTCCACCATATAATCCACATCCCGTGACTGTCTATATATTCAATTACAGTTGGCATACAATATTATACAACATCAATTTCAGGTATACAGTGCAGTGATCAAGCCTCTACTCCATCCATGAAGTGGTCTCCCTAACAAAACATGTGACCATCTGACACCCCACAAAATTTTAACATTATATTCCCCGAATTGTCTTTCATATCCCTGTGACAATACTGTAGTTACCTATTTATGCTGTCTAATCCTTTCCCCTTCTCCCTCATCCCCACACCCCTCCCAACTAGCAACGCTATTTTTCCTCTATATCTATGAGACTGTTACTGTTTTTTATGCTCATTCATTCAGTTTTTCAAATTCCACATATCAGTGAGATCATGTGGTATTTGTCTTTCTCTGACTGACTTATTTCACTCAATATAATAGTCTCTAGGTCCATCCATATCGTTGCAAATGGTACAATTTCATTCTTCTTTATAGCGGAGTAATACTCCATTGTATAAATGTATCACAATTTCTTAAGCCAGTCATCTACCGATGGGCATTTCGGTTGTTTCCAAGTCTTGGCTATTGTAAATAGTGCTGCTATAAACATACGGGTGCATATATTTTTTTGAATTAGCATCTTGGATTCCTCTGGGTAGATTCCCAAGAGTGGAATTGCTGGGTCATACGGCAGTTCTATTTCCAGTGTTTTGAGATACCTCCATACTGATTTCCATAATGGCTACACCAATTTGCAGTCCCACCAACAGTGCACCAGGGTTCCTTTTTCTCCACACCCTCGCCAACACTTGTTGTTTGTTGATTTGTTGATGATAGCCATTCTGACTGGAGTGAGGTGGTATCTCATTGTGGTTTTTATTTGCATTTCTCTGATGATTAGTGAGGTTGAACATTTTTTCATATGCCTATTGGCCATCTGTACGTCCTCTTTAGAGAAATGCCTCCTCATATCCTCTGCCCATTTTTTAATTGGGTTGTTTGTTTTTTTGGTGTTGAATTGCATGAGTGTTTTATAAATTTTGGATATCAACTCCTTATCAAATATATCATTCGCAAATATCTTCTCCCATTCAGTAGGCTGCCTTTTTGTTTTATTGATGATTTCCTTTGCTGTGAAAAAACTTTTAAGTTTGATGTAATCCCATATGTTCATTTTTTCTTTTATTTCCCTTGCCCGAGGGGATATATCGGCAAAAATATTACTCAGGGTAATGTCTGCAAACTTACTCCCTATATTTTCTTCTAGGAGTTTTATAGTTTCAGGTCTTACATTTAAGTCTTTAATCCATTTGGAGTTTGTTTTCGTATATGGTGTAAGAAGGTGGTCTATTTTCATTTTCTTGCATGTGTCAGTCCAATTTTCTCAGTACCATTTATTAAATAGACTATCTTTACTCCAGTGTAAATTCTTGCTTCCATTGTCATAGATTAAATGACCGTAAATAGATGGGTTTATTCCTGGGCTCTCTATTCTATTCCATTGGTCTATGTGTCTGTTTTTATGCCAGTACCATACTGTTTTGATTACTGTAGCCTTGTAGTATGTTTTGATGTCAGGTAGTGTGATGCTTCCCACTTTCTTCTTATTTCTCAACATTGCTGTAGCTATTCGGGGTCTTTTGTGGCTCCATATAAATTTTAGGATTCTATGTTCTATTTCTGAGAAAAATGTCCTTGGTAGTTTGATTGGAATTGCATTGAATCTATATTTTGCTTTAGGAAGTATTGACATTTTAAGTATATTAATTCTTCCTATCCATTAGCATGGTATGTATTTCCATTTATTTGTATTTTCTTTGATTTCTCTCTTCAGTGTCTCATAATTTTGTGAGTACGGGTCTTTTACTTCTTTAGTTAAATTGATTCCTAGATATTTTATTGTTTTTGAAGCAATTGTAAAAGGGATTGATTTCCTGATTTCTTCTTCTGATAGTTTATTATTGGTGTATAGAAATGCCACTGATTTCTGAATATTAATTTTGTATCCTGCTACCTTACAAAATTCGTGTATCGGTTCTAGCAGTTTTTTGGTGGAGTCTTTGGGATTCCCTATATATAGTATCCTGTCATCTGCATATAATGACAATTTTACTTCCTCTTTTCCAATTTGGATGCTTTTATTTCATTTTCTTGTCTGACTGCTGTGTATAGAACTTCCAGAACTATTGTTAAATAGAAGTGGTGAAAGCGGGCAGCCTTTTCTTGTTCCTGATCTTAAGGGGAAAGCTTTCAGCCTTTCCCCATTGAGAATAATGTTTGCTGTGGGCTTATCATATATGGCCTTTATTATGTTGAAGTATGATCCCACTATTCCCACTTTGTTAAGAGTCTTTATCATAAATGGCTGCTGGATTTTGTCAAAGGCCTTTTCTGCATCTATTGATATGATCATATGATTTTTATTTTTCATTTTGTTAATGTGATGTATTACGTTAATTGATTTTCGGATATTGAACCAGCCTTGGATACCGGGAATGAATCCCACTTGATCGTGGTGTATGATCTTTTTAATGAGATTCTGAATTCGGTTTGTAGTATTTTGTTGAGAATTTTTGGATCTATTTTCATTAGTGATATTGGCCTGTAGTTTTCCTTTTTTGTAATATCTTTGTCTGACTTAGGAATCCAGGTGATAGTGGCTTCATAGAAAGAGTTTGGGAGCCTTCCCTCCTTCTGTATTTTTTGGAATAGTTTGAGGAGAATAGGTACTAATCCTTTCTTGAATGTTTTGTAAAATTCACCTGTGTAGCCATCTCGTCCAGGGCTTTTGTTGGTTGGAAGATTGTTGATTACTGATTCAATTTCTTTGGCAGTAATCAGTCTGTTCAGAGTTTCTGTTTCTTTTTGGTTCAGACTTGGTAGATTGTATGCTTCTAGAAATTTATCCATTTCTTCCAGATTGTCGAATTTGTTAGCATAAAGTTGCTCATAGTATTTTCTTAAAATTTTCTGTATTTCTGTGGTATCTGTTGTCACTTCTCCTCTTTCATTTCTGATTTTATTAATTTGGGTCCTCTCTCTCTTTTTCTTGGTTGTCGTGCTAAGGGTTTGTCGATTTTGTTTATCTTTTCAAAAAACCAACTCTTGGTTTCATTGATCTTTTGTATTGTTTTTTTGTTCTCTATTTCATTTATTTCTGCTCTGGTCTTTATTATTCCCTTCCTTATGCTCCTTTTAGGCTTGTTTTGCTGTTTTTCTTTTAGTTCCCTTAGGTGTAGAGAGAGTCTGTTAATTTGAGATTTTTCTTCCTTCTTTAGGTAGGCCTGCACTGCTATGAACTTCCCTCTTAGGACTGCTTTTGCTGCATCCCAGAGATTTTGGGTCATGGTGTTTTCATTTTCATGTGTCTCGAGTTATCTTTTGATTTCCTCCTTGATCTCATTTTTGACCCACTCACTATTTAGAAGCATGTTATTTAGCTTCCATGTATTTGTAAGCTTTCCAGATTTCTTCTTATAATTGATTTCTAGTTTCATAGCATTTTTGGTCAGAGAAAACACTTGATATGATTTCAATCTTCTTAAATTTGTTGAGACTTGTTTTGTGGCCTAACATGTGGTCTATCTTGGAGAATGTTCCATGTGCACTTGAGAAGAATGTATATTCTGTAGCATTGGGGTGAAATGCTCTAAAAATATCAATTAAATCCAGCTGGTGTAAAGTGTCATTTAAGGCCACTATGTCCATGTTGATTTTCAGTCTGGAGGATCTGTCCATTGGTGACAACGGGGTGTTGAAGTCCCCTACTATGATAGTGTTACTGTTGATATCTGCCTTTATGTCTGTCAGAATCTGTTTTATATGTTTAGGAGCTCCTATATTGGGTGCATAGATGTTTACTAGGTTATGTCCTCTTGTTGAATTGATCCCTTTATTATTATGTAGTGCCCTTCTTTGTCTTTTATTGTAGTCTTCATTTTAAAGTCCATTTTGTCCGAAATGAGTATTGCTACTCCAGCTTTCTTCTCATTTCCATTTGCATGAAATATCTTATTCCATCCCTTTACTTTCAGTCTATGTGTGTCTTTTGATCTGAGATGAGTCTCTTGTAGACAGCATATGCATGGGTCCTGTTTTCTAATCCACTCAGCCACTCTGTGTCTTTTGTTTGGAGCATTTAGCCCATTCGCATTTAAGGTAATTACTGATAGGTGTATATTTATTGCCATTTTGTTATTTGTATTTCTTGTCTTCCTGGGTTAGCTTGTTTTCCCCTTTCTTCTGTTTAAAAAAGCTCTTTTAACATTTCTTGCAATGCTGGCTTGGTGGTAATGAACTCCTTAAGCTTATTCTTTTCTGAGAAGCTCTTTATCTCTCCTTCAATTTTAAGTGATAGCCATGCAGGGTAAAGCAATCTTGGTTGTAGACCTTTATTTTGTGTCACTTTGAATATCTCTTGCCATTCCCTTCTGGCCTGCAGAGTTTCTGAAGAAAAGTCAGCTGTTAGTCTTATAGGAGTTTCTTTGTATGTAACCTGCTGTCTTTCTCTTGCTGCTTTTAGGATTCTGTCTCTGTCTGTAACCTTTGCCATTTTTACTATGATGTGTCTTGATGTGGACCTGTTTGGATTCAGCCTGTTAGGAACTCTCTGTACATCCTGGGCTTGTATGTCGATTTCCTTCACCATGGTAGGGAAGTTTTCGATCATTATTTCTTTAAATACATTCTCAATCCCTTGCTTCTTCTCTTCTCCTTCTGGTATTCCTATGATGTGGAGATTGCTGAATATCATGTTGTCCCAGAGGTCTCTTAAACTATTTTCGTTCTTTTTTATTCTTTTTTCTTTTTGTTGTTCCAGCTGGGTGATTTCTGCTATTTTGTCTTCTAATTCACTGATCCGCTCCTCTGCTTCATCTACTCCACTGGTGATTCCTTCGAGTGTGTTCTTCATTTCAGTTATTGTATTCTTTAGTTCTAACAGGTTGTTTTTTATGGTTTCCCTATCTTGCTTTATGTCCTCACTAAGTTCCTTAAACATTCTTATCATCAGTGTTCTAAACTCTGTCTCTGAAAGGTTGGATCCCTCTGTTTCATTTAGTTCCATTTCTAGAATTTTCTTCTGATCTTTTACTTGGGACATGTTTCTTTGTTTTTTCATTCTGGCTGTCGTTCTGTGAATGCTTCGATGTATTAGATAGATCACCTAGAAAGAAGAGAAAAGAAAAAAGAAAAAAAGAGACAAAAAGAAAAAAAAAGAGAAAAAAAAAAGAAAAAAAAAAGGAAAGAGGTGGGGGGCTGTCTGTCTTCTTTAATCTGCAGACCACTTTCTCAGGGTTGCAGTGAGCTTTCCACAATTAGCTGCTGTGTGCTCTGGAATCATGCTCACTCCCCCCCCCAAAAAAAAAAACAAAAAAAAAACAAGCTTCACAGGTTGTTGCAGGTTGTCTGCTACTGAGTCTCAGTGAACAGACTGATGCAGCTGGAGAACACCCGCCCTGCGTGTCCCTGGCAATGCAGCTGAAGCAGAGCGGAGGGTGGGGTTCCAAGGCGGCTTACGCACTCCTGCGTCTCACTGAGCAGCCTGATTGAGCCGGAGGGCACCCACCTGGCTTTTCCTTGGAAATGCAGCACAAGCAGGGTGGAGGGTGGGGACCCAAGGTGGCTCATGCACGTTTCAGTGAGCAATCTGATGGAGCTGGAGGGCACCCGCCCAGTGTTTCCTTGGAATCGCAGCACAAGCAGGGCAGAGGGTGGGGACCCAAGGCCGCTGGCGCACTCCTGTGTCTCAATGAGCAGCCTGATGGAGCTGGAGGGCACCCGCCAGGCGTTTCCCTGGCAACGCAACACAAGCAGGGTGGAGGGTGGGAATCCAAGGCCGCATGCGCTTGCATGCACACACGCACGCACGCACTCCTGCGCCAAGTTCACCAGACCAATGGGATCCTGGCTCTGACCCTCCGTGGGAGGGCCCAACCCTGAAAAAATGGCGGCCTCCTGTACACCGCTCGCGTGCAAGCTCCGCACCAGTGGAACAACAATCCCAAAACCTCCAGTTTCTGCACCAAAGGTGCTCAGTTCAGTCCCTCCCCGACAGGCTTCTGGGCCCGGCTCACGCAGCCACTCCCTCCGACAGGAACCGGGTGAGTGTTCGCTGCCGAGCGAACCTGTGTGCCGGCCCCACTGGTTCTCCAGCTGCCCCCAGCCTCACCGAGCCAAGCAAAGAGAGTCCTCACTAATTTCTACTGCCCACTGTCATGGAATTCCTCTTCCTGGCAAAGCAACGCTGGGCTGGTGAGCTCGGTGTGGGGCCAGAAGGTCTCTCCCCCAACCAGAGTAGCCTCCCCACACAGCTGGGGCATCCCTCACTGGGCTCGCCCTCTCTCGTTGGCGCCCCTCCTATCAGACTTGACGTGGCCTCCTCTTTAGGTCCTTCATCTAGAGGTTCTGTTCATCTAGTGTTCAGGGGACTCCCGAGGTTAAATGGTGCATAAATTATTTGTAATTTTGATGCGATCCTGGGAGGCAGTTCGAAGAGCGTCTGTCTATTCCGCCATCTTACCGGAACTCTAAATGCATTTTTTGACTTAGGATATTTTCAATTTACAATGAGCTTATCGTGAAATAACCCCATTTTAAGCCAGAATATATATATGAAATATATATATGGATACAGTTTTTGGAGATACATATATATATATATATCTCCAAAAACCGTATCCATGTAACTTGTATTTCTTGCATTCATCTTTTGTTATTGGTATATATTGATATTACAATTTTAATACAGTTCTTTCCTTTCTTAAAATGTGTATACATTTTTTTTGGGCACCGTGTGTGTTTGTGTGTGTGTGTGTGTGTGTGTGTGTGTGTGTGTATGTATATGTGGCACCAGTGATTATATTATTTGGTATATATACTTTCTCCTGAAGATTTGAGTGAGCCTTGAGACCTTTCTCAAAGAACTATCTGTGAAAGAGCTATTGAGATCAGTTATTCCATGGTACTAGTATTTTACCACTTTGAAAAAGAGTTGTTCATTATCTACAAATCATGAATATACTCATACCCTATTCAATAGAATGTGTTTGTATGCACTAAAAGGTATGTATAAGAATGTTCACAGCTGCATTTTGGGTTATAGCCCCAAACTGTAAACAATCTAAATGTCTATAAACATCAGAATGAATAAATCCATTATGGAATATGCATACAGTAGAATTCCACACAGCAATGGAAATAATATGTTTCTACATGCAACAACATGAATGAATCTTACAAATGTGCTGGGCAAAATAAGCCAGGTACAAAAAAATACATAGTGTATGACTCTTTTATATGAAATTCAAGAAATAGGCCAACTAATCTATTATGTTTGAGTGTGCATGCTTATTTGGTAAAACTGTAAATAAAACAAGAACGTTTTTAGGATATTGGATATTGTAGTTAGGACAGTGGTTACACTCCTGGAGGAAGGAGGGGATAGAGGTTGGTCAGGGTACAAGGGAGGTGTCTGGGGTGCTAGGTACTGGGTTGTGCTTATGAATGTTTTGCATTTTGACAAATCATTGTTATAGAGTTTTGTTTTTTTGTAGTTTTCCATGTAAAATTGATGCTTAATAAATTTATTAAAAGAAAAGTTAAAAAATAAGTCCTCCAGCCACTGTCCATGGAGATTGGTCTGGAAGAGTTGGCAGTTTTTCTTCAAAACAGATCACACACTGGCCAAAGCTGCCATTTCTCTCTTGCTGCCCCTCCCTATGCTGACACCCCTTGACCCAATCACTGTTGACTCTCCCACATATGCCACTTAGTTCCGAGCACTTTCCCATCTCCATCTCAGATTTCCTTTTAAGATGATGCTTTGATGTTCCACCCATGCTCACCTTTTCTCCAGGTGCTTCATCCATTTTACTCCCTCTTATACAAGTGCCAATGGCTTCTAGCAGCTGTGGCTAGAAGAAGGTAGGCCTGTTTGGCTGCGGTGGGGGTCATCCACAGAAATCTCTGGAGCCATGGGCTCACCCTCCCCATATCCCTTGTCCCAAAGACTGGACACTCAGCTTTCATCAGTTGGCCTAATAACCCCCGAGAGTCAGCCTGAAAGACAGTGCCCATGGCCTTTTATCGGAAATAAGCCCTGTCTCCATTTTGTTAACTTCCTTTTATTCCAGACTTGAGATATCTCTTCTTTAGATGCCATAGGGGCAAAAGACTTGGAGTGGTATCATATAGAGGGAAAGAAGCCCTCACTGCATTGATTAATTGGCTTTACTTTTTTTGTTTTTTGTTTTTTTCTTTGAGGGCAGTGTCACTAGCCCTCATATGTGGGACCCAAACCCGGGCCACTGACTTCCCAAGCCAGCGCTTAACCACCGCGCCACTCAACCGGCCCAGGGAGAGCTTTTTTTTTGAGGGCAGTGTCACTGGCCCTCATATGTGGGACCGAACCAGGACCGCTGGCTTCCCAAGCCAGCGCTTAACCACCGCACCACTCGGCCGACCCCTAGGCTTTAAGTTAAAAATAACAAACCATGATCCTCAACCTACCTAGATATATCTTATTTAAAAAAAAAAATCATTGACCATTTTCTCAAAGGACACACTAATTAAAAGTGACTTGTGGATAGAATGGGAACAAATGTTTATTGGTTTATTATTGTGTGCCAGACATTGTGTTAAGCTCTTGTGTCATCCCACCCTATGAAGTGCATGTTATTACCTCTACTTGATAGGTGAGGAAACTGAGGCCCATGGAGGGTCACTGGCTTACCCTTGCTCACTCAGATAGTTACTAAGAGACTAGGGATTGAAATTCTGCTGGGTTTCGCTCCCAAACATACCTTTCCACCTCATTACAATGTAGAACTCTGGACAGGATGATATATAGGGCAGATCTGGCAAAATAAATATGTTACATTGTAAACATCAGACAAGTCAGATATCTGTCAAAGCAAATGAATTCTAATGTGAGGTGAGACAGGGGAGATCTCCTTGCCTCTCTACTCCCCTTGAGTGAACAAAGTAATTATTGGTGAAGGCAAAATCATGGCATCTGGATAACTCATTAGTTCTTATTTGTTTAAAGTCTGATGGTGTATGACAACAGGATTTGTTCCAGATGCCAAAGCAGCACAATAGGGTTTAATAGCCTGTGTGTTAGAAAAGCTCCACTGCAGGAAGTCACAGGAGGTCACTGAGCCAGAGAGACTGGTCTAAGCCAAAGTGGTTCAACATCACAAAAAGTCTCATCTCTCCTCCAGGGATGTCACCACATTCTATCTCACTTCATCCCTAAATTCTTTGCCTACAACTGTGAACGTGAATGTCTTTTCCATTCTCTGAATTTAAGGTATTTGAAAGGTTTATTGAGATAAATTCCTTTTGACGGTTGGTGTTGGAAAACATTTTATCTGAAAAAAATTATATATATATAATGTATACATACATTATTATAGTATATATATATATAATGTATGTATTCAGATAATCTAAACTATTTAATTCAATGTGTTTTGCTTTTTTCTTAGTTTGTCAGGAAGCTCAGAGCTCAAGTTTTTACTCAAGTGCAGTTGTCTACTTAGCCTAACTTCCTCTTAACATTGTCCGCCCAATCTGTTACATGCCTTGTTTCATCACTATTTAAATGGTCCTCTATTTATTATCTGTATGAATCTTTATTCACGTTACTCTGCTTTCTTTTTTTCTTAGCAATGATTACCACCTGACATATCATTTATTTATAAATTAGTTTGTTATCTGTCTCCTAACAGGAGGAATATAAACTCCATGACAGCACAGACATTATCCATTCTATTCACTGCTTTATCCTTGGAGCCTAGAAGAGTGCCTTAAAGACTGGAAGCTCTCAAAAAATATTTTGGAGAATTGATTAATAAGAATTTCCACTAAAATAATGTGAGGTGGAAATGATCGCCAACCTCACATTCATAAGCTTTAGAAGGAAGGAAAGTCAAGACTTGGGTAATATTCAGGCAATCATGATCTTTGCTTTTCCAATAACCTTCCTTGGGAGATGGGGAAACCTATCCATTCCTCACTAACTCATTGCACCCTACGCACGTACTTCGTGGCCATAGAGTGAAGGCCAATCTAGCTATACTTGTTATAGTTGCTCACGGCCCTGTCCTTGTCCCCCTACCCTAGCATAACTGGTTTACCCTTCATTTTTGTTTGACCCACTTTTTTATCTTCCTCCATCTCTTTTTAGAAATTCACAGAATTACAGCTTGATGATTTGGTTTCCTTGCTGGAGGCTTTATTTTCTATGACGACTTTGGGAATAAATTGTCTTTGACCATGCTTGCTCTTGAAATCTACCTGTGAACCCCAAGAATGCCAGCCTCTGAGAAGAGAGGGCTGGTGTATGTGCAAAGCTCACAACACCCTGGGACATGTAGCCCACTCACAGAGTCCCTGGGAGATCCAGCTCCCAAGTCCCTTCCCTTTCTCTGTCTGGGTCCCGGGTGGCTGGGCAAGGCCCTTTGGTGGCTGTTAAAATTTTCTTGATTTTGTTCCTGACAATGTCACCCATCCCTTGCCAGCTTTATAACTTGTCTGTATGTTGTCTTTCTCTCAATTCCTCTGCTTTCTCCATCATTACCTGATTTTGCCAAAATGGAGAGAGACCTTCCATTAATTGAGTTCTTAGCTGATTAATAACTCCTAAAGGAAGCCTGACTTATTCATAAATAACTCCTAAGGGAAGCCTGACTGGAATGAAACCCTTTGGGATCTATTATTTACCATTTTCTGTCACTGACGTGGATCAGAACCTCAACCCTTCTCTCCTCTAGGGCAGGCACATGGTTCAGCCATTAATTCCAAACCCCTAAGTATCACCTGAGAAGACTTAGCAGGTCCTCTTCAGAACAGCAGTGAGAACAACCTGTTCTCACCTCCCACAGTTTTGAGGTGGGCATGAGCAATAGGATCCCTCACTAATAACAAATACAAAATACTCCCCTTAGCATGTGACATGCACAATTATTTCTCCTTTGTTTTTTTACACGTCACTCTCCCATCTGCAAGTGATGTCTTCCTGACAATACTGTGAGATTCTGAGACTGCAAATATTTCTTGCACTTTCTCTGTTTTCTCAAAGAACCTAGAAGCATGCCTCTCACACAGAAAGTGATCAGTAAATATTTGTAGTTGGGAATAGATATTGGCTCTTAGATTCATTATCTTTTTGGAGCAGGCACCAACAGAGGGCTGAGGTAAACACAATTGCAGGATAGGTGAAATCCCTATGTCTTTTTTTTTTTTTTTTTTTTTTTTTTTTTTTTTGGGCAGTGTCACTGGCCCTCATATGTGGGACCCGAACCAGGGCCACTGGCTTCCCAAGCCAGCGCTTAACCACTGCGCCACTCGGCAGGCCCTAGGAGAAATCCTTATGAATGGTTGCGCCAACATGCTGGAAGATACCATGGCTTCCAGGATCAGTTTTGTTGGAGCTGCCGGCATGATGTGTCTTCCCAGTCCAGATGTTCACTGGTAGAAGACAGTGCCCTCCAGCTAGGATTGTTCACTGCTGTGGAAACATGGTTTGTGTAGCTGACCTGCAGCCTGTGTCATCAACTCAGATGCTTACAGGTGCGACCCCCACCCATAGCCTTTTTATTTTCCCTTTAACATATTTCTCATCAACAGTTCTCCATGCCCAGCTATCTGAACTCAACTCCTGTAAAGGTTTTCTCCTGTGTCCTTGGGGTGTCTGTTCTATTTCAGTCTGATCTTCCTTTGTCCAAGGCCAGCCTTCCCATCTCTTCATCCCCTTCCCATAACTGCTTTCCTCGACTCCATCCTTTGCCTAATGCTATGCCTTGCTCAGCCAGGCAGGCTAAGTGCTATAGCAAACAAGCCCCAAAACTCAGTGGCTTACACTCCTAAAGGGTCATTTCTCACTCAGATTTCAGACCAATGTGAGTGAGTGGGGCCATTCTGGGGCCCAGACTTTACCACCCCTGGAGCCCCAGAGCTCCTTAGCCAATGTTCTGCAGTTGGCCAGACACGAGGAGAAGAGAGAGGCACAGAGTGCCATGGAATGCTCATCACTGTCTCCATCCATTGTCCAGAACTCAGCCCTGGGCTCCTCCCTGTGTACCCAGGAGGAAAAGGAAAGGAAAAGTGGACACACAGCTGCCTCTGTACAGCTAGTATCACGGGACACATTGAACAGTGGTTTATTGCTTTTGCAAATCCTGGTTATTACATGGCTAGAGGGAAAAAAAAATGTGGTCTCTTTATAATATTTGGAAGTCAATGATCCCATCGTTGTTTGATTAGCAGACATTAATTGAAAGATCCAAGTCTTTTCACAATAATCATAGCTAATACATAATCTGTACCAAGTACTGTTTTAAGTACTTTACATTTTATTTACTGCTCACATATCTATTAGATTAGCACTACTATTATCCCCATTTTACAGATAAGCAAACCAAGGAAGTAAAAGGTTTGGTAACTTTCCCAAGGTCACATGGCTGAGCTGGGATTTGAACCCAGACAATCTGATTGTAGGAGCTATGGATTTCACAACTATGATATTTTGCCGTAAAATGGGACAGGGTCAGCCAGATATTCTCTTTCATTCTAAAGGGTGTGAGAAAAAGTGATCATCTCATTCTTTCATATTCTGCAAGTATGGAGATATGCTAAACCTTCACAGCCCACATGTACATGGAGCCTGCTCTCCTCCTACTTCTTAGTCTCTTTCTCACACAAGGGGTTGCAAATAACACAAACTATTTAGCAGTTTTCCCTGTGAATTTTATCTGTTGGTCCCACTGGCAGTATAAGAAAAAACAGAATATTTCCCCTTCCACTTTCTCTTCTCCTCCCCCACTCAGCTTTCACCAATAAAAGATAATTAAAAAACACCTATGAGGTGCCAGACACTTTCCTAGGTGACAAAGCCTGGAGGAGAGCGAGGAGACACGACAACTAATGCAATTCATGTTCCTGATGACGTCCTGGATCACATGAAAAGAGACTTTGTAGCGCACCAAGCCCAGCAGTTCAACTGCTAGATATCTAAGGATCTAGCATGATGTCAGCTGGTTGATGCCTCCAAGAACACAGGGGCAAGAGTGGTCCAGGACGCCTTCTCCTGGGGACATGGGGACAGAGACATGAATGACCCAAGAGAACCCATCATTTGACATGTGAAGTGAGAGCATTCCAGGAAGACGGAATTGTACTTTCAACCACTCAGTCTTCTGTCTTTTGATAATTACATCATTTTGCATTTATGGTCTGCCTTTCCAAAATAATTTTTGAAATAATTATAAATTTACATAAGAGTTATGAGTTGAGAGAACTCCAATATACCCTTCACCCATGTATTCCCCAGCTGTAACATTTCTTTGCATTGCTCCGTATCTCCCTCCTTTGAGTGCGCATTCTCTCTCTCTCTCTCTCTCTCTCTCTCTCTCTCGCACTCACCCCTTTTCCTTCTCCATTTCAGAGCAAGCTGGAGCATGATACCCCTTCATTTGTAAATACTCTAGTATTTATTACCTAAAACAAAGATACTCCTGTATATAACCACCATACGATTACCCATTTTTACAATGCTACCATCCAGTCCATAGATACCATTCAAATTTTGCCAGCTGTCTCTACTGTGTCTCTTTTTTTCTTATGGTCCAGAATGTTATCCAAGGAGGTGTGTTGTGTTTAGTTGTCATGTCTGCTAATCACCTCCAACTTGGCATGGCTCCTTATCTTCCCTTTCAGTCGTTAACAACTCTAAAAGAGTACAGGCCTTAACATGCTGTCGGATGACCTTCAATGTGTGTCTATGTGCTGTTTCCCCAGGACCAGACCCAAGTCATGCATTCCTCGTAGGGGTATCACAGAAATGCTGTGCTCTTCTCAGCACATCACATTAGGTGTTCGTGGTGTCAATCCATACTACCCTCCATTGGTAATCACCGCGTCACCTGGGCTTGCTGATATATGCCAGACTTCTCCACCATGATGACACACTTTTCTCCTTTGTATCTGGTTACCATTTTGTGGGAGTATATTCTGAGATCATGCCAATATTTTGGACTTCATCAAACCACCACCTACCTGTGTTAGTATGCCTGAATCAATGACTGCTTGAGTCAGTGACGTGTGGTCCACTATATCCAATGGATACTGTGATGGCTATCCAATAGTGGTTTTATGTTTCCATCATTCCTTTTACATTTATCAGTTTGAATTTTACTATATGGTAGAACTTTTCCTCCTCCAATTTGTTTTTTCACATCAGAATGGATCGAGAGATTCTTGTTTTATTCACTACATTATCATCTGTAATACTTAGACACTCTTTTGAAACTGCACTTTTTTTTTAAGCTTAGTTCCAGTTAGATTGATTCCATGTTTACAGCCAATCTGTTTACTATAGTGTTACTGTTCATTTTTTGGTTGGCTGAAGTTTAGCATCTAGTATTTCTTTAACAAGACCCTATGGGATTTATATTCTCTAAGTTTTTATACACTTCAAAATGGTTTTCTCTTTTCTTCTTTAACAGCTTTATTGAGTTATAATTCACATGCCATACAATTCACTCATTTAAGTTGTGCAACTCAATGGTTTTTAGTATATCCACAGAGTTGTGCAAATATTACCACAATCAATTTTACAACACTTTTATCACTCCAAAAAGGAATCTGGTATGCATTATAGTCACTCTCCATTTTCCCCACCTTCCCCCGGCCCTAGGCAACAGCAAATGTATTTTCTATCTATATAGAGTTGCCTATTTTGGACATTTCACATTAATGAAATCATTTATATGTGGTCCTTTGTGATGGCTTCTTTTACTTATGTTTACAAGGTTTATCCATGTTGTAACATACATCAGTACTTCGTTCCTTTTTATGTTGAACAATATCCCATTTTATGTATACCACATATTTTGTTTATCCACTCATCAGTTGATGGACATTTCAGTTGTTCCACTTTGACTATTATGAATTATGCTGCTATGAACATACATGTACAAGCTTATATGTGGTCATAAATTTTCTTTCTTTCTTTCTTTCCCAGTAAAGTTAATTTACTGATATCAAGGAGTTGGTTAGTAGAATCAATATTACAGACACTTTTTAAAGTCAGATTTTCTCTTTTTTCAAGTTTTTTATCTTTATTAAATTTATTGGGGTGACATTGGTTAGTAAAATTATGTAAGCCTCAAGTGTACAGTTCTATAATACATCATCTATATCACATTGTGTGTTCAGTTCTCCTTCCATCACCATATATTTGACCCCCTTTGCCCTTTTCTATCATCCCCCTCCCCCCTTACCCTCTGGTAACCACTAAACTATTTCTGTGTCTATGAGTTTTTGTTTGTTTATTTGTTTCTCCTGTTCATTTATTGCTTTCATATCATACAAATTTTATATCCCACATATGAGTGAAGTCATACGGTTCTCAGCTTTTTCTGTGTGACTTATTTCACTTAGTATGATGATCTCAAGATCCATTCATGTTGTCACAAATGGCAGTATTTTATCTTTTCTTATAGCTGAGCAGTATTCCATTGTGTATTTATACCACATCTTCTTTACCCAATCATCTATCGAAGGACCCTTTGGTTGTTTCCATGTCTTAACTACCATGAATAATGGTGCAATCAACATAGGAGTACAGATATCTTTATGGACAAATGTTTTCAGATTTTTGTGGTTGATACCCAGAAGTGGCATTGCTGGGTTTTATGGTAATTCTATCATTAATTTTTTGAGGAACCCTATGTTGTTTTCCATAGTGGCTGTGCCAATTTACATTCCCACCAGCAGTGGGATGAGGGTTTCTTTTTATCCACAACCCCTCCAACAGTTGTTATTAGTTGTTGATAATAGCCATTCTAACAGGTGTGAGGTGGTATCTCAGTGTAGTTTTGATTTGCACTTCCCCAATAGCTAGTAAATTTGAGCACTTTTTCATATATCTGTAGGCTGTTTGTATATCTTGTTTGGAGAAGTGTCTGTTCAGGTCCTCTGCCCATTTTATAACTGGGTTGTTTGTTTTGTTGTTATTGAGTTGTACGGAGTTCTTTATATATTGGGTTGTCAGAAAAGTCATGACATATTTTTTCCATGTTTTTCTTTGCAAAAATGCTTCATGACTTTTCCAACAACCCAATATTTTGGATATTAGCCCCTTATCGGAGGTGTTGTTTACAAATATCTTCTCCCAGGGCTGGCCGAGTGGCGCAGTGGTTAAGCGCTGGCTTCTGGAAGCCAGTGGCCCCGGTTCGGGTCCCACATATGAGGGTCAGTGACACTGCCCTCAAAATAAATAAATAAATAAATAAACAAATATCTTCTCCCATTTGGTTGGTTGCCTCTTTGCTCTGCTGATGGTTTCTTTGGCTGTGCAGAAGAAGCTTTTTAGTTTGATATAGTTGCATTCATAAAATCCTCTCTGAACCCAAGATCTGTAAGGTTAGTACCTATGTTTTCTTCTATGCAATTTATTATTTCAGATCTTATATTTAGGTCTCTGATCCATTTTGACTTAATTTTGATACATGGTAAGAGAGAGCAATCTACTTTCATTCTTTTGCACGTGGCTTTCCAATTTTCCTAGCACCATTTATTGAAGAGGCTTTCTTTTCTCCAGTGTATGTTTTTCGCTCTTTTGTTGAAAATTATCTGCCCATATATGTGTGGATTTGTTTCTGGTCTCTGTTATATTCCATTGGCCTCTGTGTTTATTTTTCTGTCATTACCATGCTGTTTTGATTATTGTTGCTTTGTGTAGTATAAATTGAAGTCAGGGAGTGTGATATCTCCAGCCTTATTCTTTTCTTTTTTTCCCTTCAGGATTGCTTTGGCTATTAAAGACCTTTTGTGATTCCATACAAATCTGATTATTTTTTGTTCTGTGTCCTTAAAAAATGTCACTGGGATTTTGATGGGAATTGCATTAAATCTTAAACCTGTATATTGCTTTGGGTAATATGGCCATGTTAACTATGTTGTTTCTTCCAATCCATGAACACAGACTATCTTTCTATTTCTTTGTGTCTTCTTTAATTTCTTTTAATAATGTCTTATAGTTTTCAGTGTATAGGTCCTTCACATATTTTGTTAAATTTATTCTTAGGTATTTTATTCTTCTAGTTGCAATTGCAAAAGGAATTTTTTTTTTTTTAAAGATTTTATTGGGGAATTGGGGGAGGGGAACAGCGTTGGGGAACTGGGGAAGGGGAACAGACAAGTTGTTGTCCTTTTGTTCTTCAATCTAGTTGTGGAGGATGTTGCTTCACTGGCCCATGTTGATATCGTCATTGCACTCTTCTCAGGTGAGGCAGATCGGTCTCCAGCTTATAGATGGCTGCTCACAGCAACTCGCAGCTCACACCCAGTGCCGGCCACTCACGCTGGCTGCCGGCCACTCACTGTAGTCTATGGCAGCACACTGCAGCAGGGGCTGCAGCTATGCCATCCCCAGGAACTCACAGCAGCCCAGCTCCAGGTGGGGCTGCTGCCCACCATCTTAGCTGTAGAGGGCAGCGTCCCAGGCCCTCATATGTGGGATCCAAACTGGAGCCGCTCGCATCCTAAGCCAGCTCCCAACCAATGCGCCACTTGGCCGGCCCCAACCTGTACTTTTTTGTTTTGGGGGGGGCATTGTTACTGGCCCTCATATGTGAGATCCGAACCGGGGCTGCTGGCTTCCGAAGCCAGCACTTAACCACCGTGCCACTCGGCCGGCCCCCCAATTTGTACTTCTTAATGCCTTCACCTTTTCACCCATTGTCCCAAACCCCCTCCCACCTGGTGACCCTCAAAAATGTTCTCTGTATCTATGGGTTTGTTTCTGTTTTGTTTGTTTGGTGATTTTGTTCTTTAGATTCCAAAAATAAGTGAAAACATATGGCATTTGTCTTTCTCTGTCTGACTTACTCCACTCAGCACAATATCCTCTAGGTCCATCCATGTTGTTGCAGTTGGCAAGATTTCATTCTTTTTGATGGTTGAGTATTATTCTATTATATATATGTACCACCTCTTCTTTATCCATTGATGGACACTCAAGTTGCTTCCACATCTTGGCTACTGTAAATAATGCTGCAATGAACAAATGGATGTACATGTCCCCTCAAAGTAGCATTTTAGGTTTGTTTGGGTAAATACCCAGAGATGGGTTAACTGGGTCCTTCTTTGTATTTTGTGATAGCCTTTGTTTTAAAGCCTAAGTATTGCTACTTCAGCTTATATTTTTTTGTTTCTGTTTGCATGAAATATCATTTTCCATTCTTTTAATTTCAGTCTGTGTGTGTCTTGACCTGAAGTGAGTCTCCTATAATCAGGATACGTATGGGTCTTGTTTTCTTATTTCTTCAGCCACCCTATGTCTTTTTTTTTTTTTTGAGATTTTTATTGGGGAATTGGGGAGGGGAACAGACAAGTTGCTGTCTTGTTGCTGTCTTTTTGTTCTTCAGTCTAGTTGCGGAGGATGTTGATATTGTCATTGTGCTCTTCCCGGATGAGGCAGATGGGTCGCCGGCCTCTGGATGGTCGCTCACCGCGACTATTGGCAGCTCACGCTGGCTGCCAGTCACTCACACTGGCTGCCAGCCACTCACTGTAGCCTATGGCAGCCCACTGCAGCAGGGGCTGCAGCCTACTCCATCACCGGGGCTCTCTCAGCCCAGCCCCAAGTGGAGCTGTTGTTAGCTGTAGAGGGCAGTGTCACTGGCCCTCATATGTGGGACCTGAACCGGGGCCGCTGGCTTCCCAAGCCAGCGCTTAACCACCACGCCACTTGGCCGGCCCCACCCTATGTCTTTTGATTGGAGATTTTAGTCCATTTACATTTAAAGTAATTGTTGATAGATATGTAGATATGCAGTTATTGCCCTTTTATTATTCATATTATTTATTTATTTTTCTTCTTTTTCTTAAAGAAGTCCCTTTAACATTTCTTGTAATACTGGTTTGGTGGTGTTGAACTCCTATAGCTTTTTCTTATCAGGGAAGCTATCAGTTTTTCAGTTCTAAAGGATAGCTTTGCTGGTGTAATTACTTTGCTAGAGTAATCTTGGTTGTAGGCCCTTCTTTTCATCACTTTGAATATTTCATATCAATTCCTCTGGCTTGCAAAGTTGAGAAATCAGCTTTGACAGTCTTGTAGGTTGCTTGTCTCCATTTTGTTTAGTTCTTTTTGTGGAGCTTTGTTATGTTCTTTCATTAGGGACATAGTTCTTTGTTTCCCAATTTTGGCTGTCTTTCTGTTTTTGTTTCTATATATTAGGTAGAGCTGCTATGTCTATTGGTCTTGATAGAGTGGCCTTATGCAATAGGTGTCCTGTGGGACCCAGTGGCACTGTCACCTGGTCACATTAGCAAGGTGCTCTATATATGTCCCTTGTGTGTGTTGTGTGTGCCCTCATGTTATAGTTTAGCCTTTGTTGTTATTTGCACATCAGCGGGAGAGACCGACCCCGAGTCTGATTGGTTGTGAGGACTGGTTGTGACTACAATGGAGCTATGGTGCAGGGGCTGATCTTATGGAGCAGGATATACTTTAGTAGGGCTCTTTTGCCTGCCCAGTCTGCCTTTGGGTGTATCATTTGTGGAGGTGGTTGGGTAGTGCTCCTACTCATTCTGAAGCTGGTCACTGGGTGTGTTTCCCCTGGGAGGGGCTCCTCTATAGGCCAAGTTTAGCCCCAGCCTGCGTTCTGTCCATGGACACCTAGAATGAGCCACAGAGCAATCCTCAGATGGCCGCCACCTGAGCTAGGCTTGGAGGTATCTGGGAGAGGTTAAGCTGTGAGCTGAAGCTGGCTGCTGCTAGTGCTGGGCTTGGGGCTGCTTAGCAAGAGGTTTGGTGCCCACTGAGGCCAGATGTTACTTTTGGGGCATTTTTGAATCTTTGAGAAATTTTAGGACAGTCTGAAGCATGAGTCAAGACAGGCTATCACAAGATGGGCCTGACAGTTATGTTGTGTGGAGTCTCAAGGAATCACCAGAGCAGGAGAAGTGTTGTCAGTCAAGTTCATGAAGACTTTGATATGGCAGCCGTCTACATCTGCATACAGGGAAGGGGGAGGGCTCAACAAAGAAACAATGCCTCCTGCCAGCACTTCTGCCGGGAAGAACACTGGCCCTTCAGCCCTTGTTCTGCCTGGAAGAACACTGCCCATTCAGCCTAACAATTCAGTTCCTTTCTGTATGTCCCTGGTGCCTATCAAACTGCTGCCCCAGTGCCGGAACTCAGATGGAGTGAGTCCATTAGTGAGCAAGTTCATGTGCGTGCCCTTTCAGGGTAGCGCTGGGGATTCTAGTAGCCCTCCATCTCAATCAGCCATAATCTCTGCTGCTTTTCACAGCCAGAGTTGTAGGGATTCCAGCACTGGAACCCTGAGCTGGAGAGCCTGGTATGAAACTAGGACCTCTCATTCCCCAGGTGTAGCTCTGCAGCTGAGATATCCCTCCCAATTTTTAACCATGCACATGCAGGTGTGGGACCAGCCATTTGGCGTCTCCACCCAACCTACTAGTATCAAGGTGGATTATTCTGTATATCCTTAGTTGTAGGACTTCTGTTCAGCTAGACTTCAGATGATTTTCAACAACGGTTGTGTGGTTTAGTTATAAATTTGATGTGGTCATGAGTGGAAGCAAGCACAGCATTTAGGCACTTCATCATCTTGACTGGAAATCCTCATTGTGGTTTTGGTTTGCATTTCCTAATGGCTAATGATGTTGCCTAACAGTTTTTGTGCTCATTGTCCTTTTGTATCTTTATTGGAGAATGTCTATTCACATCCTTTGCCTGTTTTTAAATTGGATTGTTCATCTTTTATTGTGCTGTAAAAGTTCTTTAGATACTGAAGATATAATTCCTTTGTTAGATATATGACATGAAAAATGTTCTCCAATTTGTGGGTTGTCTTTTCACTCAGAGGTGTCCTTTGAAGCATGAATATTTTTAATTTGGATGAAGTCCAATTTATCTGTTTTTCCTTTTTTGTGTGTGTTTTCAGTATCATACTAAGAAATTAGTGCCTAATCCAAGGTCACCAATATTTAACTTCTGAGATTTTTATAATTCTAGCTGTTATATTTTTGGTTTTGATCCATTTTGAGTAATTTTTATATTTGCTATGACTTAGTAGTACATCATTTTTTTTTTATGTTGATACCCTGTTTCCCCAGTATCATTTATTTGAAAGGCTTCTTTTTCTGTCTTTGAATTGTTTTGATTTCCTTGTCAAGAAACAATTGAGGGCCTGCCAAGTGGCGTGGTGGTTAAGTGCTGGCTTGTGACGCCAGCGGCCCCGGTTTGGGTCCCACATATGAGAGCCAGTGATACTGCCCTCAAAAAAAAAAAAAAAAGAAAGAAAGAAACAATTGAATGTAAATGTGAGGGTATATTTCTAGATTCTCAATCCTTTTCCATTGGTCTATATGTCTGTTCTTATGCCACTATTAAAATGATTTTCTTTTTGCCTTTAGACTTTAACAAAAGTTATGCGGGTATAAAGTGATTGGGTCACCATTCTTACCTTGAAGATTTTAGAAGTGTAGCTTCACTATCTCTACTATTGATTATGGAGAAGTTTGAGGCGCATCCAGTGATTTTTATCCTTAAAGCCAACTTGACATTTTGATTCAATTTCCAAAAGATTATTTCTTCATCTGTGATGCTCACTATTTCTTAGAATATCTCTTGGTGCTAATAGTTCCATGTCAGTTTTTCCTGAGACCATGGTGTCCATTCATTATGAGGATTTAATCTTTATTTTATGGACAGTGTTTTTAATTATATTTTAAAATATGATTTTTTTATTTCATTGTTTTATTTTCATCTTTGGGGACAACGATTATGACAAATTAGAACTCTTTTGATTTTATTTCCTCCATAGATATATAGATAGATAGATGATAGATGGATATGATATAGATATGGATATTATATATGCATTTATAAAATAAATGTATATATTTTAGTTCTTCTTTTATGTTCATTTCTGTCTCATTTTGCTTGATTTTCTCAGTCCTTCACCTCATAATAATTACTGTGCTTTCAACCATACTAATTCTCCTATGTCTTATCTTTAATGTAACTTCTTTTCTCAGAAGTTTTATTTCTCTTCTACTTCCATCTTGTTCACTTCTTTCTGCCAGCTTATGTTTCATCTCATTCTGTTGCCATGCCATTTATTCTCTCTGTGCTTATGTTTATGCTTTGAGCTTTATTTGTCAACATCCTTGATTAAAATGTTGTTTAACATTTGAATGAAACTATGGTGACACTATTCCTCAGTTCAAATGCCACCTTGTCCTCTATGAATTTCTCATTTTCTCCTGCTTTTTCTCTCCTATTTTATTGTATAGTTTCCATGTTGTGCCTGTAATGGTCTCTTTCATACTATACTTTGTCTTTGAGTGAAGTGAGCTTTTTCTGGGCATAAAATTTGTGTAAGGATTCTGTGTTGGGAAGGGCATAATTATTAGGTAATTCGCCCTGCTGTCCTGTGAAGCTTCTTAGGACTCTTTGGTGCACACATGGGTCAACAGAAACATGCTCCCATTGCAGTCCTTCTCACCCACTCTCCCTACTGATTGACTCCTTCCTGCAACTGGGATGCACCTGCCCCAGTGTTGTTCATTTCTAAGTGTCCATAAGCATATGGAGTCCATAAGAATGGAGTCTAATAAAACAGCATTTGTGGTCTTCTCTGAGACATGCCATGTGATGCTTTTGTTCTGTTCTTTATACTTTTCTATGGATTCATTTTTTAACAAAAGTATATTATTTCTATAATCATCAAATCAATGCATTTTATTTAAAAAATAGAAGGTTTACATGGTTACAGTGGGGTGAAAGGCAGCTTGGGTGAGTGGGAAAGCTGGATCTATCTACAAGCTGTTACCTCTGAAGTGCTCCAGACTAATAGCTAATGACAGGCCAATTAAGGGAGCAATAGGGCTCAGGCCTGGTGAGGCAAAATGGGCCACTATAGTTAAACAAATAACCAGGTTAAGCAGGAAAAAAACCTTGAGGCAAGGCTGGATAGAGGGGAAGTCCTATACATTCTGATTACTATGATAATCATCACAATTCCCATGTAAAAGGAAAATAAAACTCTGAGAGGTTAGCAAAATTGCCCAAAGTTCTTCCATTGTGCCGATTAATTCCTGCTCTTGCAATTCCGCCTCCCAAGGCCTTTCCTCTCCTCCCTGCCTACTTATTAGCTCTCCAGCTGGGTGACTCAGTATATGGTGAAGCTATTAGCCAAGAGAGGGGCTGCTGGGGAGGAAAGGGGAGGCAGCTTGCAGGGAGAGATAATGAGCTCTGTTTTGGACATGATGAGTTATTGTGAGTGTAGCACTCGCAGCTCCACTGTTGGAATAACATGGACGCAGAGGCATCATTTTATGTGAAAGCCCACTGTTCCTGTCACCTCACTCCTGTCAGTCAAACAAGGAAAGAAAATAATGTTTCTGGAACCCTGCTGGTGGCTGTCTTTCTCCCAGAATGAAAGAACCTAGTATAGATGACACTGGGATCTCGACACGAGGCTCTGACAGTGGCTGCTCTGTGTCATCCATCTATGGGCCAAATAGTATCAGGATCATGTCTTGGCATCAGGATAATTTCTCATCTTCCACTGTGCTCCGGGCCTTGGATGTGGCATTCCAGACACTATGGGGGTACAGTGGGGTGGGGTAGAAGTGACAGCCTTACTGAACGATCCTATCCGGATCTTCGGGGATTAACCTTTCCCACTGTGGTCCTAAGCAACCAGCCTCAGGGGAATTCTACCAGGGCCAAGTCTCCCCCTTATAACTGACAGGCACAACCCTCAGAACCATGCCCTGCCTCTGTGTATAGACCAGGTTGCCAAGACTGATGCTGAGGCTTCCAACAACAACAGAAATGCATGAGCCAAACTAACGCAATCTGTGTATTATCAACCTTTTGTGAAAGAGTCAGTTGTCGAATTTCAAGACTATTTTTAAAGTGTGCCTGTATAGAAAATAATGGTAGTGTATCTCTTAATTTCCAGTTGAGATAGTATCATAAGCCTGTATGTATCAGATTTGGATTCAAATTTTGACTCTGCCACTTATTGGTTCTATGCCCTTGGGTAAGTAATTTAGTCTCTAAACCTTATTTTTTTCACAATAAAATAAGCATAATAATGCCAATCTCATAGCATCCTTGTGAGGATTCTATTAAATGAGACAATGTGTGGAAAACATTTATCATAGTAAGGGACATAGCAAGTGCACAATAAATAACAGTTATTATCAATATTCGTTTGCAAAACACATTTACACAATTACCCACAAACATATTTTGCCCTGTACACAATGTGACGTTAGTTCTTAAGGATGGATGTGGCAGCCCCGGTGCATTTTAATGTCTTCTTAGATCCTCTATATGGCAGTACAGACAAACTATCTGCTCCAGCTTTTATGCAGGTAGAACCTGTTGGCAGCATACAGCAGTAACAGAGTACAGCAGTTGTGAATCCAGAGGGCAAGCAGAAGAGGGCAGAGGCCACTTTTCCTTTTATGCATCAGTATGTGTCCAGCATCTAGTACTTAGTAGGGTCTTAATATACATTTTTAGCTTGAAAATATTAATCACCTGCTATATGCCACACATCATGTGAGGAGCTTTGTAGACTCTGCTTCTTTTAAAA
Organism: Aselliscus stoliczkanus; assembly: GCA_033961575.1. Lineage (NCBI taxonomy): Eukaryota > Metazoa > Chordata > Mammalia > Chiroptera > Hipposideridae > Aselliscus > Aselliscus stoliczkanus. Next base: position 14,417,572 of record CM066728.1, on the reverse strand, counting down.
TTCTCCTCTTCCCCCCTTGAGAACTGACCCTTGAATCAGCCAGGATTGATGAGGTGATGCTGTGGTAAAAAACACACCTCCCATCTTAGCGTTTTCATGAACAACAGTTTCTTACTCAATCTCACTACAGGTCTAACTGTTGTTCAGGGGACAGTTTTGCTCCCAAGTTCCCTCACCCCAGGATCCAGGTAGCAGAGCAGCTGGTACTGCCAGTCTCAGGGCGCACAGAGAAAGTACAGGATGATTTGCAAACCGGTTGTTAGCTCCCATCTGAAAGGGACATGGGTCTCTTGTGCTCACATGCCATTGGTCAAACATGTCATCTGGCCATGCCTAATATCCATTGGAAAGGGATGGGGGTTGGGCTACTCTGTCCAGTGCCTGGGAGAACACATGATTTTGTGAGCAGTCCTAGTACCCTCACGAGGGGAACCCAGACTCTTGGTTATGTAACAGCCAGGTGTTAAGGAAGTGAATCATAGTCTGACTGTAGAGCACATTGCATCCAGTTTTTCTTTTTTGGCCTGTCCATTTCTCATGTCTTCATGGAGCCAAATATTTGGTCTCTGTAGGAGATCTGCTTTCCTCTAGGTTTGACTAGACTGAGTAAGTATAACCAGGTTGCCATTTCATATAAATATCAAAATCCAGTGAATTGACTTCTAGGCAGAAGGACTCTCCCAGGAATAGTTAGTTGGCAGGGACTCAGTTGACACCAAGAAGCTGGCCTTTGTTTTTTTTGTTTTTTTTTTGAGGGCATTGTCATTGGCCCTCATATGTGGGACCCGAACCGGTGCCACTGGCTTCCCAAGCCAGCGCTTAACCACCGTGCCACTCAGCTGGCCCTCAAGCCGGCCTTTGTCACTCTGATGTGGCACAGGTTTCTAGGCCGTCCATCAAAATCCAAGTGCCAAGTGATGTCAGGATTTGTGGTGGACATGTCCTTGTGATCTGGGCAAATATTCTACTGGGAGCTCAAATCCAGGCCTTATTTTCCAAAATGGCTTTCTACCCCAGATTTCTGAGCAGTTGCTGCCTTCCAGAAACAAAATTTGACAAATGTTGTTACTGGTGCTGCAATTCCAAAAAACTCCTTTCTACTTTTATAAATGTGATGGAGAAGAAAAAAGTGTACACCTTCTTTTCCTCCTGAAGCAATCCCTTGGTAACCCATTACTTGTCAATTGGCATTTCCAAATATCACAGCTGTTTGAATTTGACATTTTTAAATTTTATCAAACCCTCTCCTTCACTTGTAGAGTGAGAGTTATACAGTAATACCTTGGTTTGAGAGTATAATTCGTTCCGGAAACAAACTACTCATATTGCAAGACATCGCTCATTTATCACGTTAAAATGTATTAGAAATGTTTGCTCATCTTGTAGAGTACTTGCAATTCAAGGTTTTACTGTATTTGGTAAATGGACTATGGAGATGTACTCACAATACATAGGTCCTGAGTTACTGGTTCAGTTACTGGTTCAGAGTTACTGGTGTCCTCAACTACTGAAACCTTATCTGAACCACTTATGAGAATCTCAGTGTCAGCTGGTGTTTTTAGATTTTTCTGTTCCCCAACCTTCTCTTATTGATGTGTTGAAAGAAAATCAAGTGGTTACAAGTCAGGAAAAAGCAGATGGAAAATGTAGAAAAGAAATGGAAACCTGTCCAACACATAATTTAGTGGCTCTCAACCAGGGGTGTGAATCATAATTGTTTGCATAGCATTTTATAATCTGTCTGTCCAAGACTCATCCTGAATCATTGAATCAGAACGCCAGATATGGGGCCCAGAACATATGTATCTGTTGAACGCCCCAGAGTGTCACTTTAGCTTTGAGACCCACTGAATGAGGTCATCAGCCCTGAGTAGCTGAGCTGGTACCCATTCATGACCACTCCTGCCCTTATTAACTCTACATGTAGAATTCTCATCAAGTGAATGGTACATTTGTAGATGTTATGCTGTGGTTAGGACCTATTTATTTTGCTAGGCCTTACAAGCTCCTGGATGCTACTTACAGTCATTTTTTAATGTTTGTCCCCCATTCTACTGGAACAATAGCCCTCACTGTCAGAAGAATGGCCTTACCACCCGCCCTCTTGCATCCTTCTGTGGCACACCAGAGGGAAGGGGTTGCTGTCTCACATGGAATTCCAGCTGTGGCCTGTATCTCTCTGGCTGGCTCACCACCCGAGCTTGGGCCACCTACAAGAGGGTGCCGCTCTGCCTCTAAACTCTAAATGTTCTGGCTGCCTGTCCTACCTCCACCTGCTCCCAGATCTCTGACACTGACCTTCCTCATTGGCTTGCAGGGAAATGGTCTGTCTTTCTTGTTGTCTATTTATTTTGATGTTGAGGTGAAGACAGGGCTAAGTGGAACCCCATGGCTGTGTTGTGCTGACTGTGAGAGACACAGTGTGTCTTGTCACCTTGCAGCTCCTCTTTCCCTGCTGCCTTCCACTCTGATGATCAGCTCAGGCTCCTTCATTTGTGCATTTTCTTTCTCAGGAACTTCCTTCTCCTTCCAGCAAGCTAGAGTCTGTTGCTGTCCTGCCTGTAGACTGCTGAGGACCTCCCCTAAATTTCACCTTTCATTCCCACTATCTGATTTGCCTCTAGTGGAGGCAGGCAGGCAGGATCTGCACTGAAAATGGGACTTCCACAGCGTCACCCCTAGATTCACAGGAAGAGGCTTGCAGCTCAGATCTGGAACTGGATTGATGAGGAGGGGTCTGGCTGGGGACATAAATCAGAATCTTCCTTTTGGATTCTTTCCCAACAGATTCATGTCTGGGAAACTTTTCATCATGCAAGGCAGGATGGCACCCTTCCCAGAAAAGGGAAAAACAGTGAAGCTGGAAGGTATTTCAAGCTTCCTGCCTTGGTTTCCACTTTGTGTCAGTGGATAGCTTTCCATTCGAAATTAAGAAGTAAATATGCACATATGCAGCTACTTAAAAGGAAACAAGGAGAACCTGTTTTATATCTTAGTGGATTCTGCTGTTCAGAGTGAGGTGTAATGGGGGAAACACTGGAGAAATACCCTTACAAAGGGCAGCTCTGATGCTGAATTACTTTCCCAGAGCAGGTGGGGGAAAGGGAGCTTCAAAATATGTCATTCAGAGCTTCCAAATGTGTTCCTTGCTTTCAATAGACACAGGAGACTGATGTCTCAGAACAGGAAAGTGAGCCCAAGTGGACTGCGTCAGACCCTGGACCCAAGATTTCCCAGGTGGAGAGTGCAGGAGGGCTGATCTCCTGCCTTGGTGGTGGCGCCTGGGAAGGATTGGGACTGGCCAGCAAAGGGTCTGCAGGGGCATGGAGAATGTGAGTGTTCCCATGGAGAAGACCTGGGTGACTGCAGAGAGAGCGTCCGTGGGCTCATCATAGGTCCTTTTCAATCAGGCTGCCCAGAGGGCAAGGAGAGCCCAGCAGATGAGGCTGGGGCACCATGACTAGATGTCCAGGGGATGAAGAAAGACTTGTACTTGTAAGTCACTACCTAGAATAGATACGTCCACCCCAGTTCCCAGGTCAGGGGAGCTGCACAGTCTCCCAAAGCACCCCAAAGAGGAAGCAACAACTTTAAACATCCAAACAGCCCCAGAGAAGACAAAGCCAGATTACACCAGAACTCATTTAGGAACATTTTTGCTGCCCCTTCCTTCTCAGTGTAGCAGACCCTGGAGGCTAAAGCTGTAAGAGTGGGAGGGGGCCGACAGGGGTGACAGCGGGTAAAGAGGATAAGCAGCTGAGGAGAAATTTGAAAAATCTGATCTTTCTTTTCTTTTCTTTTCTTTTCTTTTCTTTTCTTTTCTTTTCTTTTCTTTTCTTTTCTTTTCTTTTCTTTTCTTCCTTCCTTCCTTCCTTCCTTCTCTTTCTTTCTTTCTTTCTTTCTTTCTTTCTTTCTTTCTTTCTTTCTTTCTTTCTTTCTTTCTTTCTTTCTTTCTTTCTTTCTTTCTTTTCTTTCTTCCTTTTCTTTCTTGCTTTCTTGCTCAGAGTCTCTGTTTAAACAGTGGTGTGAACATTCACTTTTCTGATATAAAATTTGTGATATAAAGTAACTTCTAAGAGTGAGCAGAGAAAGTAAAGACTTTCCAGGGAGGAGAATCCTCACAGAAGGTAAGATTAACCTCATGAAATGCACTTTAAAAGAACATTGAGAGATGCAATAAAGTTGTCACGTGGTCACAATCAATGTGTTGTTTTGTTCAATGTTTTATTATAACATGGCTGAGATGCTGTGGGAACTTAGCTCTTGTTTATATCAATGAGCCTTTGGTAAAACTAGTTTCATTATATGTAGTTTCACTTCAAGTCACAAAACCTATCAGCAATGTTAACTAAGAACTTATTTCTATAAGAAGAACAGGGATGGAGAAGACAGCAGAAACCTATACATTATGACTATGCTTTTTAAATTGTAATTTATGAAGTCCATATCATTCTCTATGTTATATAAAAAATGGAAACCAAGGAAAGGGACTTGAGTCCACACTTGGACTAGAGCTTGGGAAAGATGGCTGAAGATCATGGTGGTGCCCTGGGGACAGGGTCACAGTTTCAGGCATAGCTGGAGTGAGAGAATCCCAAGGATGAGGTGCTATCCAGGGCCCTAGTCTCCATATGGAGGGAGATGGTCCTCTTTCTCATGGTGAAAACCTGGACTTTTCCCATGTAGCTTGCCAAGAGACAATCAAATTACCATCTCTATCAAACTTTTCCAGGAGGCACCAGGAGTCATACAGAAAGCACACCTTTACCCTAAGGTAAAGGTAATGTTTAGCTGGAGTTTTACTTTGGTTCACTGTGCACAAAAACTTTTAAAGTGACTACATAGCATCACAGGAATATTTACTATATGCTGTAAGTCTGACTGGGCAAGCAGGTTGACAATACAGAAACACTATTAAATCTAGTCAAGTGGAAAACATTGCTAAAGGGCAGATTGACTTCAAGAGTCTCTGCTAAGTATAGGAAAATTAAAATGTGCTTTTGGATTGTTTTCCTTTAAAAGGTGTCCTCCTCTACTCCTAGCCCAGAACGAACGCATAAAGCAATGTCAACCTATAGTCTCATTTGGGAGATGATTCGGCTAAAATTGGAAAAGAGGTGAATGGCATTGAGTGGAAACTTAGTGACAAAGCCCGGATTTACTGATAAGCAGTGTATAGTCAGGCTCATCATTCCTGGGGGGCTGCTGTTCAGAACGGCAGGGTGTGTGGGCAGAAGGGTCTGGTATGGCACAATGCCCCAGAATTCTGTGCTCCTTAGAAGCCTCTACTCCGTCATGGGAGGCACGTGTTTGCCCTTACCCCTCCCGTGTTCTGGGCAACTCTGGACACCATCTTTCATGAAGTGGCTTTGTGAACTTGAAAGGACAGCGAGATTAGAATCCGATAGACTTGGTTCAAATTTTGACCCTACCACTGGCTCTATGTACTGGGCTTATTGCCTAGTGGTGTTGATTCTCTGCAGGGATCACTGAAACCTTGAAGACTTCTTCTGGGGATTACATGAAGCTATGTATTTGAAAACCTTTTGCACAATGCTCAGCACACAGTAGGCCCTCGACAGATGATAGTTGATATTTTAAGACTATTTTTATAATAAAACAATAATTCTGGAAGTTCGCTATTAAGGTGTTTTAGCTCACAAAGAAATAACTCTTCAATAGGATGCAGTGGCTTTGAGTTGATTGACAGTCAATCCTCACATAACTTGAAGTCAGGAAGTGTAAAACTGATAGCGCTGAGTGCAGTGAGAAAACTGAATATCCAGCGCCCTTCAGAATGTTCACATATTTATATCATATTTTTGTTTTTCTTTTATTTGAAGAAAGAGTTTTGAAAGTTCTATCTCTTCCATTCCATTCCCCTTTCCCTGGCAGCCAGCCTACTTACACATTCTCCTACTTCTGATTTTCTTTCTCCTGCTGAAAGATATGTTGAGTGAGCCATTGAAATTTTTAAGGCAACACTGGAAACACCCGAGGGGGTAAAGCACAGCTTGACTAACAGAGGGTAGTCAAAAGATCAATTGTTCTGAGCTGAAAGAGAGAAAATTATATGTGAGTGTGAAGGAGATGGCCAGTGAAAGGTATCTGAAGCGTTCCAGTGGAGCCCGTAGCTTTTCAGGACAGTTCAAGCTGGACCTCACGTACTACACAAGCTTTCCAATTGGGAGAGCCTGCTCTTTTCCCCTGCACTTTTCTAAAACTTCTTTTGTGTAATGGGTTTACCGCCTCTCTGCAAAGAACTCTAAGAGCAAATACTCACCGAAACGCCTGCCAGGCCCCATCTCGAGGCATTGTCATGATTCCGAGTCCTTTTTGCCCTACTCTCTGTCTTCTGGAGCCTCACAGCCTTTCTGTGTCTCTCTTCCTCAGCCCATGAGGTGGACTCCAGGCTCTGTCACTGTGCCTGGCTTCCCACGGACTCCTGTGGCACCCTGTTGACTCTGGATGAACCTGTGGTCCGCACGCCCTACCTTGACTTGATTTGGTCAACAACCCTTCTCTTCAAAAAGTCAAAGCTATTTCTATTTATTTCTATCATACCCATGACTGTAGCCATATTCTGGACTCTGGATTAAGGTTTTTATATTTGTTACCTCATTTAATCCTTACACCAGGCGTTAGCAAACTGTTTCTATAAAGGGCCAGATCCTAACCCTTTTAGGTATCTGTAGCTCTGTTGCAGCTACCCAACTCTGCCACTGTAGCCTAACAACAACCATAGACAATATGTAAACAAATGGGCCTGGCTGTGTTCCAATAAATCTTTTTTTAGACAAACACTTGGCAGGGTAGTCTTGGCATCCAGACTATAGAATCCTCACCTCTGCTGTAAACAACCATTTGAAGTAAGTATGTCATTAATACTCACTTTACAATGGAGAAAATGAAGCAGAGAGAAAGAATTAAGCAACTTTCCAAAGATCATACAGGTTGTAAATGGCAACCCAGGATGTGTTCAAAACAGTGCCTGTGTCAACACGGTGTGGAAATGCTTGTGAACAACGAAGACATACCCCCTAGAAAGAGAGGGATGGATGGCAGGCGCTTTTCCCAGAGGTCTGCCCCATCTCCGTTATTACAAGCCTCCCCCTAGGTTCCCACCAGCTCCACACCAGCAAATAACTGGTTCAGGCCAGCAGTTTCTCTTGTTACTTTGATATGAGTGTCAAGCAGGTAAGTCGACTATTGCTAACTCTTCTGTATTAGGATGCAACTTCCCGAAGGCTTCTGGGTAAAGAGAACAGCTGTTTCTTACTTTGCCAGGAATCTGAGTAATAGTTTTTTGTATATGTATTAAATGACATTTAGTAATTTAATAATTAAATGATTGAGGATGTGCACACATGTATGTATGTGCGTTCATGTGCTTGCGGGTGCACATGTGTATATGCCAAACATTGATCTAAGTCCTGGAAATGCCCTATACAGCAGTACGAGGACCAGACCCTGTTACTGCCTTGTTGAAATGACCATCTAGACCTGTGTGTGACTGGCTACATTTTGCTGAGGTCGATACAGTTTACTTAGTCCTTGTCTGTATTATACTAATAGACCCTCACAATCTGAGCTAGATGTCATTAACCCCATTTTAAGGGAGCCAAAGCTCAGGCTGCAAGTTGCCTAGACTTGCAGAAGGTCACACGGGAACAGCAATAATGGTGGAGCTGAGTTTTGGATTGGGAACTCTGACGCCTGACTTGGTGCCCTTTCCACCACACCTTGCCATTCTGCTATCTGGGAGCCATGGTCTGCACTGTTTTTTCCTCCTGAATTTCCAGCTGGCAGCATCTTTGTCTGAACTTTATGTAACCTGGCTCCTTTCCAGGCCCTCTGGCAGCTGTCCCAGTTCTCGTTTTCTATCTGCACAGCATCTCTTGGGTTCCCTTCTGAAGCTCTTATCCTCCTTTGGCAGCCAAATGCCCTCTATTTTATTTTCTCCCTAGGGTACAATCATAGGATGGAGAAAAGCCGAGAGATTGTTCACTTTCTTAACAGGAGCTGCTTTCAATTCAGCCACAGCTGCTACACGTTTCAGAAGTGAGATGGATCCCAAGACAGATGGCTCAGCAGTGACTATTTTAAGCCCCAGAGTCATAAGAACAGATCCAAAATAACTCAGTCCAGCAGGGGTCAAATGCAGAGCAGAGCCGTTGGCTTTAGAGAAAGTGTGACCCCTGATCTTTGGAGTCGCCAAGCGAGTCAGCTCTGGTATTTTCTTAATAAGACTAGCTCAGTGCAGTTTCTGTGCTGCTGTTTCAGGCCTGCCTTGGCCTCGTCTTCAGCTGGTGCTCTCAAAAAAGGCTCTCCCTAATGGCTTCAAAGGCCTTATTGGAATATTTGTTACAGCTACCAAGGTGTGTACCAGGGGAAACTCTATTCTCCTGTGTATCAGTCAGCTAATTGCAGCAATAATGCTGTGTAAGAAACCACCTCCAAACTCAGTGGCTTGATAGTCACGGGGAGGCAAAGTACAGCATAGAGAATATAGTCAATAGTGTTGCAACAACTCTGTATAGTGCCAGGTGGGTACTAATCGGGGATCACTGCATAAACTACATAAATGTCTAACGGTGCTATATACCTTACACTGATATATAATAATATTGAATGTTGACTGTAACTAAAAAAGAAAAGAAAAGAAATAAAAAACCCAATGACTTAAAAGCAGCACGCATTTATTCTCTTTCATGTGCCCGGACTTGGCTGGGGGTCAGCTGATGTAGACCTGGTCTGGTTGATCTTGCCTGCACATTGTGGGTTTGCTCCTGCTGCTCCGCTTCGCTCTCATCCACACTGAACCAGCAGGCTCTTCAGAGCATGCTTTCATGGCAGTGGTGGAAATCTGAGGAAAATTCCAACCACACACACACACACACACACACACACACACACACACACGCACACACTTTTGAAGCCTTTGTTTGTACATGTCTGCTAAAACCACATTGGCCAAAGCAATTGACATGGACACGCCCAATATTAATGAGGCAGGAAATGTACTCTACCCCCGTGGGGAGGAAGGGACTGAAAGCTCACATGGCAAAGGTAGTGGGTAGGAGAGGAGTGAAGAATTAGGAACATTGCTATTCATTACAGCTGGGCTGTGGGGCACCTGGGAAAGAATACCTTATAGAGGGGCAGCAGAGAAATCTGCCGGTCTTTCCCCTTTGCGCAGCTGTAGCTGCTCATTGTCCTTTCCCCTCCAGAGAGGAGTCAGGGCCATGACTGATAGCCTGAATTCTCCCTGTGGAATGGCCTTAAACTATCTCTACTCTTTTGTAAAGACTGGTTTCCTGCCTTCATTCCACAGAATGGGATATCTGATGCTGTGGAATTTTTCAAACTGGCTCCTCAGAGGGTTTTAATAGATTTGGGAAGTCCAGAGATGCAAATAGGATGGATGAGCAGAGAGTAATTTAAGGTTCTTGAACCCCTTTACTTGTATCCCTGTGACCCTGTATGTAAGAGTGACTTCACACCAGAAGACCAGCGAGGTTGGCTGCCATGAGCTCACTGGAGATGGCAGCACATGCGAGGTGAAGCTGTCCTGTTACTGAGGCCATCATAATGAGTCTGGGGACTAGCAACGGGGACAGGAGACATACTGAGTATAGGGATTTTTATATATAAAGACCATGTAATGTTAGACAGTGTCATTGTTAGAAGTACACAGCTCACCTTGGTGCACGGCCCTCATTCTAGCAAACTAAGCCTTGGTTAAAGGGACATCTGACTCCAGAGCCATGGGGGCAATAATGCAATGCCATCTGTCTTCCATCACTTGCTTCCATGCCCTCCTTAATATGTTTATGGCATTTGTCACCATATGACATTATTTGCTGGTGTATTTATTTTTTTCCCTAGCTCTTCTGCTACTTCAGTGGGCAAGAAATCCATTTACCTTCTTTAGGGTTATATCCCCAGAACCTAGACTCTGACACATGCTATTAATCTAAAAGGAGTTCAATACACATTTATTGAATGAATAAATATGTAGACTTGTCCTGCTCTGTTGGGCAGAGTAGGTGTTCAATATATATTAATTTCCTTCCTCCCTTTCCCCTCTTTCCTTTCCTTCCTTCCTTCCTTCCTTCCTTCCTTCCTTCCTTCCTTCCTTCCTTCCTTCCTTCCTTCCATCCTTCTTTCCTTCCTTTCTTCTTTCCTTTCTCCATACACAGATTGATATCCCCAGCTAAAACCCTACTTCTCATTATGTGATTCTGTGACTTCTCAATGTGCAACATAAACCTCGCTTTAGCTGTACTAACATTTAGGGCCAAGTGGTGATTTCAGTGAAAATAATTTCAATCTTGGCTCTTGTAGGCTCCGACCTTTTAAAATTCAGATGTGAGTGCACTTTAGCTGTAGGAAGGAGATAGCCACTAGATATTTATAAATTATCTTGTTCTTCATTCCCAGAGAAATATTGGAAGTGGACAAAGAACATCAACTAGAAATTAGATACCCTACATTTTAGTGTGAACTTAAGCAGGTCAGTTGTAGATTGAATAATGCCCCCCCACCCATGATGTTCACATTCTAACCCCCAGAACCTCTAAATATTTTAGATTATATGACAAAGCAGGAATTAAGGTTGCAAATGGAATTCAGTTGTCTAATCAGTTGACCTTGAGATAAGGAGGTTGTATAGGACCACCTGAGTAGGCCCAAAGATAAAAACTGGGTGGACCCAATTGTTTAAAAAATAGAGAACTGACTCTGGGTGGTGAACACACAATGTGATATATAAATGATGTATTACAGAATTGTATACTTGAAACCTATGTAATTTTACTAACCATTTGTCACCCCAATAAATTTTAATTTAAAATAAAATGGCTAGTTTTTTTATGCAGTGAAAACTAATTAATGCAACTTGCCACATCAGAGGGATGCCTGAAAGTACTGGAGTTCTGCTTATCATGACAATGTCAAGGGTGATAATTTGTTCCTGTAAGTCCTACCTAAGGCCTCCATTATGGAGGGTGGGGTGGATGTGGGGGTGCTGGGGAGAGCTAACTGAAGGTATGGCTCAGGGTGAAAGAGAAGATGTTTGAAATTCAAATTCACTCTCTTTTACTGATGGACATCAATGGCTTTGTGTGCTTTTAGGGAATTGTTCTTTTTCCATTCGAGTAGTAGTTGAGATAATAGAAAAGTCAACATGGCCTCAAGCGATGACTTTACTAATTAGTTCACTGCTTAAAGAGGATTTGCCTTAAAAGACAGAGGCTGAATATCCCCATTCGAATTCCTCCATCATTAGAAAATATCGGCCCCACCCAGCATTCTCCAAGCAATGGGATTGCTGCTGCCCTCTGCAAGGTGGGTGTTACTGGCTCAAAAACCAGGGGAGACATTTTCTGAAACAGAGACCTGGCTCTCCGTTTCTCTATGCAGGTTCTTGTATCCTGGCTTCTTTTTGGAAACAGAGCTCCAAGTGACATCTAAAAGAACCTTTCTCAAAGTGCTGAGAAACCGCAGGGCGGGCAGCATGGTTCTCCCCGCAGCACAGTCAGCTCCTGAGGCTTTCACTGCAGAGCAGACTGGGTTAAATGCTCCCTTCCCAGAGAGCCTGAAAATCCCCCAACGCAAGGTCTTTCATGCATTAGACCTCGAACGAAGGGCAGGCCTCAAAGCCTGGCCTAGTTCTAAATTTAGATCAGTAATTTTATCCAAGAATGAAACTGTGTAGTGAATACTTCTGGCTTTCTTTCTCTTTCAATACCAGAGTGGGGATGATTAGGGCTACATTTATGCCTTGACAGTTTTGAGGAGGTGTCATGTGAATATTTCTTGGTGAAAAGAGCAAAAGTAATAGGAGACCAGCTTAAAATGTCAAGTCACATTATTGGTAGACGCCTAAGGTGATCTTTGCTGCTTTCCCCTTGTCTTAATTCAAGCAATACTACATGTGCTATGACAACAGTGAGCATTTTGAAACAGGCTGCTTGATGGCGGGTAGCTGGCTGCCATGAGGACAATCTGAATGGTCCACCATGGATTTTATCACCCTTAAAGGGGTGCTTATTCTTGGGGGATCAGTTGATATACTCTAAAACTATAGCAATTGAGAAAGAGTGAAAGACTGTTGATGTGCAATACTTAGGATTGATTTTAAATATTTTAAAAAGTTGAATGAATATATGCATATATTTGTGTACACACACACACACAATAAGGTTGCACAGTTCAATTAAATATGAGATTCCTCTGTTTTAGGATCAAATTAGTTCAAATCATCCTGACTATCAAGTGTTGAATAGATCTGATTGGCAATTGTATACGCACTCATTTAATAAAAAAGTAAGACCAAAGGAATTAATGATTAGGCTATAAAGGCAGTGATTTAGGATTCAGGGGAAACAAGAAGGGTCCATTCATTCTGTTCTGGAATTAAAAGGCTCTCCAGAAAGGGTATAGGACTGGCTGAGCTAAGAGGTCCAGTGGCTGCATTGGCGGTGTTCCTGCAGTGGTGTCCAGAGTCACCACTAAAGATGTAGATGTTTAGATGAAGATTTCCAGAACAAGTCACATGCTCTTGAGGCAAATCTTGGACTTAACCTGTCTCCCTCATAACCTGAAAAGTGAAGCAAGGGGTTTTGATTGAATTGCCTAGTAATTTTGTCATGAACTGCACTGCTTTTTTCTCCCTTGAACACATTACTGATGGTAACAAGGGAGTTATTTTCAATCAAGGCATGCTACAAAGAAAAAGATTTCTCCTAACATTGTGATCCCTTCCTCTGAAATCTATTTCAGATTGGCAGATAAAATGTGATTATATTTACACTTCCCTGACACAATTCAGGCAGCAAAATAACAGCCTGCTGGAGACATTTTTCTTCTTCATATTTAGATCTGTCAGTCCTGTAGTGCTGGGGAAACACAAGGGGTGACAAAGGCAGCTGGGGTTGGTGATATGTTTCAGTTGGCTCACAAATAGAAATGTTCTGTGCACTGTGCGTCTATCTCCCTATCATCTCAGGGTTCCTTGGACACCATCCTGGATGGTGGTCAGAGTGATGATGATACAGCATGCTAATCAATAGCACTCTATGCAAATTGAATTTCTCATTTTTGCTTTGACACAGCCCATAAATTATTTCAACATAATACTGTAATTGGTTCACATTGATTAGGTGGTGTACAATGTATGACTCCCTAGTATCTGTGTGAGTCATAGTTGTAGTTTGTATTAAAAATCTAGGCTTTCAGATTGCAAGGCTAAAATGGTAAATGGGACAGAGTAGAGGTGACAGAATGTTGCAGAGAGTAAGAGAGCCCTGGAACAAGTGAGGAATTCTGATTCCGGTTCTCAACCTACCAGGGATATGTGATGTCAGGCAACTCATCCAAATTCTCTGAGGCCAAATGTCCTCATATGTAAAATGAGTGGGCTGGTTTTGGAAATCATCAAAATTCTATGTGTGTGGTAACTCTGTCTGTACGCCCTAGAGTAGCAATGTCAGACTGATGTTCAAGTCTCCCCTCTCAGGAGAGGACTAACATTCTACTTCAACGAGATTAGGAAAATCATCAAGGACCCCACAGACATCATCCTGGACATATCCTAAGTAATCAGTGTTTCTAACTAAATGCAACATTCTCTTCTTGACTCAAGGGAGGAAGGTGACCCTCTTCTTTCTCAGTTCTTAGCACCCTTTGGGGGTGGACTTAGTAGCAGAGAGCCATCTAATCTCAGATCACCCTTCCTGGAGCAGCCTGCATCCAATGACATAAATGTGGGGTGTGAAAACTGGGTCCTTCACCCCAACTTGAGATAAGCTCTGAGGTGTCATTCCATCTTGAGACCTCCCCATAATGTTGGCTGAGGTTTCTGTTTAGACAGCTCATTGTCTCCCCCTGCCTAATGTTGCTTCTCACCCCACCCCGCCTTTCTACTGGAACTTCCTCCTTCCTCCTTTCCAAAAGCGCTCTCTAATTAACTTCTTACATAATCTATATCAGCATCTGCTTCTCAGGGAGCCCAGACTACACCACCACAAAAATGTGTTTCTTCCAGGAAACAGAGTTTCAATATCTTTCATTCAGCCATACAGTGTGGACCCCAGACCAAAGTTTGGTAGCCAGCTTTTGAGAAACAAGAGACATTACACCAACCTACAAATTTATGGATTCTTTGAAACAACTGTGGGGTCTCCCAATGCTGAGACAAACACAACAATCAAATGAGCCTGAGTAGCTTCTGTGTCCCTGAGACAGGACCTATCTGTCCTCCCACATTTGCCAAGTTCCTGTCAATGCTCTATTGCTCTCTGATGCAAAGCTGAGTGCCAACAGCTATTTATCATAATTTACAGACTACAATGATATGTTTGGTGCCAAATTAGTGATTCCTCATCTGCTGATTCCTGGACACAAAGAGTCCAAAGTATCTTGGCAGCATGTGTAGGTTCAATAGGATCCTTACTGTGTTCTCTGGCAAGTATATCTATCCCCTTTGGGGACCAGCCTGCAGATCTCAGAATATCAGGAATAGAAAATACAAAGCCTACCAATGGTTCATTGGTTGTGACAGTAAGAAGGGACAAGCCTACCTCCATCCCTTTTTCCCAGACCCATATAGTCTTCCCATTTGGGGCATAGTGCCATATAAAGATCTCTGATTGATGTATATGCTGCATCATGAAGGATGTCACTCTATCCTTGCAGAGTATTATCTCCAAGACTAGGTGTATTTCATCTGTGCCTTTAGAAGGTTATTACAGCATTCTATGAGGCAATTTCTTTCTAGATGCTGTCATATATCATATGATAATGATGGACAATATGCCTATACCCAAATATCTTCTTCACTATGAAGTGGATCTCTGGCTGGATGTTATGTTGTATTGGATTCCATATTTGTAGATTAGTCATTTGTAAGTCTCCAGATAGGGAAAACCCACAACTAATATGGTGTGTGTGTGTGTGTGTGTGTGTGTGTGTGTGTGTGTATTCCTGTCCTTTCACAGATGGAGGGGGCCCAATGTACTTGAGTTGCCACCAGTGGTAAGTTGTACTCTTTGAGGAGTAGTACCATGTTGGCAATGATATGCTAGAGCCACTTCACACCAGATCCCAATGGTTACTTTGCACATCTCTTTCCAACAATGTATAAAGTGACATTATGTTGGTAGCTGGAAATTTGGTGTGGTAGAGCATTTACACCACAGAAATTGGAAAACACTACAAATGAAATTTTTTTTAGAGAAATAGTTGTTAAACATTTACCAGTATACCACTGCTTATAATTTAAGTTACTATATACATTTCAGCATTATTCGTAACCCTCAATCTAATTAAGCAAACCTGAATGCTTAATCTAAAATATTGATTGTTCTTCTTCCATTTATAATGGACATCTCTTAAAACTATCATTTCATTGAAAGCAACTATGGATTCCTGATGAAATCCAGAAACAAGCAAACAAAAAAATCCTTTTGATGTCATCAGAGCACAATCAAGGCAACCAAACCTTGAGAAGCCAAGGGAGCAATGCTTTCCCTTCCTTAGGACATTTGCTAAGTCCCAGCCTGGAGTCCATATACCAGTAAAAAGTGACAGCCTAGAGCTTGCCGTATTATCATGGGATGGTATAGAAATGAGAGTTCAGGGCTTCAAAGATTTCCAAGATTTGAGGGGCTAAGATCTGGAGACAAGAGCCTGCAGAGATATTCTGTGTCATTTTTCTCTCATGGCATTTGCTGTGCCCGAAGTTGAGCTGGTCTAAAAGCTGATAAAGTAAAAAAATGGCATCTCAGTGTGTGTGTGAATATATATATATTAAAAAATCTATATACACATTTTAATAAAGGAAAAAACTGTATTAAAATTATGTTGATGGCAACCACTTTGAACACCTCTTGTAATTGCAGATGTCTGTGATTTGTATTCATCTTTTGCTACCAGTATATATTGAGTATTACAATTTTACTACAGGGTTTTTTCCTTTCTTAAAATCTGTGTACATTTTTTGGCACCCTCTGTTTGTGTATGTGTGTGTGTGTATTTTACTGTAATAATTTAAAAAATAATTTAAACATACACCGTATTGTTTGATATATATAGTGAATGTTTAAACTTAAAAAAATTATTACAGCAAAAGACACATTGCTATTAATTCCACTCAAAATACTCCCCCTTGCTTCAAACACACTTATCCCATCATTCTTGCCACTTTCTGAATCAGTTCTGGAAGTCCTGTTTTGTGAGTGTCTTTAGTTGTGCTGTTGTGGCTGCTTTCATGTCCTGAATCATTTTGACTTTGGAAAGGAGCCAGAAGTCGCACGGTGCCAGATCCGGTGAATAAGGTGGATGAGGACACACTGTAATGTTTTTATTTGACAGAAATTTTCATACCAGAAGCGTTGTGTGACATGGATCATTGAAGTGACGGAGGATGATTCGTGGCACACTTGAAAACACACCTTCACTCAACCGTAGCTCACACTTGACTGACCGCACTGAACAAATTGAAACTTGTCACACATTGTTACTAAGGTTCCATGTATTGCTTCCCATATTGAAGATCCCTGCCTTTATTGGATGGTACTTGGCAACAGCATTCGCTGTATTTTGTGATCACAACGGAAAGGCTCCATGTCACACATTGTTTCTAGTACAGCACTTTGTCAAAAAAACAAACAAACAAATAAAACCACATTATGGTGTGTCCTCATCTACCTTATCCACAGGATCTGGCACTGTGCAACTTCTGGCTCTTCTGCAAAGTCAAAATGACCATGAAAGGTAAATGTTTTGAATCAATTCAGGACATCGAGGCAGCCATGACAACACAACTAAAGACACTCAGGAAAGAGGACTTCCAGAACTGCTTCAGAAAGTGGCAAGAACGATGTGATAGGTGTGTTCAAAGCAAGAGGGAGTATTTTGAGGGGGATTAATGGCAATGTGTCTTTTACTGTAATAACTTTTTTAATGTAAACATTCACTGTATTTTTTTAATCATACTTCATCGTGTACACACACACACACACACACACACACACACACAGCTGTTCATAGTTGTGTGGTGCTAGAAAAACAAAATCAGACATAGAAAGAGCCAAAAGGTTGGCTAAGCACTTATATGTGAATTTTAATTGCAATCTTTAAAGGGCTATGATCCAGGTGAGTTCAGTAGTCCCACCTTATCCACAGGATATGTTCCAAGACCTTCAGTGGATGCCTGAACCTGTGGATAGTACCAGACTATATATATATAGTGTTTTTCCTAAACATACTTGTGATAAAGTTTCATTTATAAATTATTCACAGTAAGTGATTAACAACAATAACTAATAATATAACAGAACAATTATAACAATATACTATAATAGTTATGTGAATGTGCTCTCTTTTTTTCTCTCCCTCTTTCAAAATATGTTATTTTACTATATTCACCCTTCTTGTGATAATGTGAGGTGATATCTGTGTGATAAGATGAAGTGAAGTGAATGACACAGGCATTGTGACATAGCCATAGCATTAGGCTACGCTTTACCTTTGGACAATACATCAGAAGGAGGATCATCTGCTTCAAGTAATTCTGATCATCAAGTCATGACAATGTTGATGGTTGGATGTCAGGAACAGATGATGATGATGATTGAGGAAATTTAATATTTTCAAATTGTGGTTGACTCTGGGAACTAAAACCAGGGAAAGTGAAGCCACGGATAAAGGGGGACTATTGTATGGGCCCAAAAATAGACAAACCCATGTAGATCCTTAAATCTAGCCTTGGGCCGGCTGAGTGGCGCGATGGTTAAGAGCTGGTTTGGGATGCCAGAGGCCCTGGTTTGGATGCCACATATGAGGGCCAGTGACACTGCCCTCAAAAAAAAAAAAAAATCTAGCCTTGAGTCATCTTGGTCCTTGATTGGTTGAAGGTATGTGTACCTAATAGCCAGAATAACTTCAAGTCCTCCTTGGAAAAATATAAAATGATCCAGAACCTTACAACTTTCATACAAAATGTCTGGCATTCAATAAAAAGATATCATGCATGCCAGGAGATACGAGGAAGTGACCTAAAGCCAAGAGAAAAAAATAAAACAGAAGAAGGAAACAGGTCTATAAGTGATACAGATATTAAGGTAAGAGCTTTGAATAGCTATTATTAATATGTTTAACAAAATAGATTACAAGATGGAGAATTTCAACAGAAAATTGGAGTCTATAAAAATAACCACATAGAAATTCTAGAATAGAAAATAATATAATGGCTAAAATAAAAAGTCAATGGTTTAATAGTAGATTTGCACATAGCAGAGGAAGGGATTAGTATAGTGAAGATAGTTTAGTAGAAAAATAGGCTGAGACAGAAATATCACTGAAAATTACAGAAAAGAACACACAGGACATATAAGATATGGTAAGTAGTCTAACACATTTAAAATTAGACTCCTAAAAGAAGGCGAGAGAATGGGACAGAGCACTATTTCCAGCACACTGGCTAAAAAATTCCCCAAACTGACAAAAAACATTAGACTACACATTCAAAAAGCTTTACAACTCCTTACAAGCATAAATACAAAAAAATGCTATACCTAGGCACATCAAAATAAAACTCCTGAAAGGCAAAGTGAAACTTTTAAAAGAAGCCAGAGAGAAAAAAGACACATTACTTTCAAAGGCACAAAATAATAATAATAATAATAACAATAATAGTAATAATAATAATGCCACCTGAGAGCTGTTTTTGACAAAAGTTATGTAAATCAGAAGACAATGGAATGTGCCTTTTAAAGTTCTAAAAGAAAACGATTTTTCAAAATTTTTTTTTAGGGCAGTGTCACTGGCTCTCCTTTGAGGGACCCAAACCGGGGCTGCTGGCTTCCCAAGCCAGTGCTTAACCACCACGCCACTGGGCTGGCCCAAAAGAAAACTATTTTTAATCTAGAATTATATACCCAGTGAGAATATCCTTTAAAACTAATAGTGATATAAAAACATTTTCAGACAGACAAAAATTGAGAAAATGTGTACCCAGTAAATGCTTAGGAAAAAGGAAATTGTAGAGAGTTGTTTAGAAAGATAATAAATGACCCCATAGAGAAGCACAATTATGTAGCAAAAATTGGAAAGGATGACTATGTCAGAAAACTGAATAAATGTTTTTAAAATGTAAATTTATAATTCAGATAGAAATTCGAAGAACCAAGAATAGCCAAGGCAATTATGAAGAAGAAAAAGTTTTGAAAAAGAGACCACCAGATATCAAATTTATTATAGAATTGTTTGTATTAAGATAGTAATTATTTACAATAGCCAATATATGGAACAACCTAAGTGTCTGACAATGGATGAATAGATAAAGAAGATGTGGGATATATAGATATATATATATATTTATATATTTATATTATATATTTTATATATATATAGTGTGTATATATATAAAACATATTGTCTTAATACAATTTTATAATATATATATAATATATAATATTTAGCCATGAGAAAAAAAGAAATCCTGCCATTCGTGACAACATGGATGGGCCTTGAGGGAATTATACTAAGTTAGATAAGCCAAATAAAGACAAATATCTGATGAGCCCTTCCTATCTGGTATTAGTCCTGGACAAGGATAAATAGAAAACCCCACCTAACCCCACCATGTCTTTGACCTTGGTTCCTGCTTTTTCCATTTGGCCTGTTAGGATAGAGGTTTAAGTCTAAATTTCAGTGTACTCAGCAGAATCCCTAATAACCTTGCACAGTTGCACATACCCAGAACCCCAGAACTGGACATCATTTCTGATATAGCCCAGATATTGTTGGCTATTTCCAACACAGATCCTAAAAGATGTTTCTGCACTACTGGTATGCACTGCTAAGAAGACCCTAAATGCCCTACCCAACTTCTTATCACTACACTTGTACTAGACTCTCCCACCCCCACCTCCAAAGTTGCTTATCCCATATCAGGCTGAACCTCACTATATCCCCAGGTCTTGTGATTCACACTGTCTGTTTTACTAAGCTCACCCCATTCATGGTCTTCTCCTTATAGGGTATTTCTAGCAGGCAGTATGACTCATGGAAAAACTGTGAAAAATTCATCAAGCCAGTTGTTGGAATTCATGTGTGCTTGTCTAGCAAAAATTGAACAAAGGCTTGAGGGAAAATTGTGTCAGGACAGGAGATACTTAAAATAATAGATTTATAACATCTCTGTACAGTGCAGCCTTCCTTGGTTATTAGATCTCTTAAGTTGTTACTTAAAGATAAATTTTTCAGTTTGATTTAGTTTAAACATTGCCTCTGAGAATCACACACATTCCCAGAGGCCACAGGGCAGTCAGTACAGCTTAAATAAATTGGGCATGTTTGAATTTATAAAAGGAATGTCTCCACCCACTCTAGCACCATGTACATGGAATAAACTCTGGGGAAACCCTAAGAAAGGCTTGAGCATTACCACAAAGCAGCAGGGAAAATTCTTCCAGGGACAAGGTGAAGGTGGACACCAAGCTTCCTGTGAGATGCGTCAAGCACACTTCAAAGGTATGGGGCGGGGGTATTGCTGGGGAGACTCTGGAATACTATGGCAGGTTATTTAATATTTTAAGACTATATTTTAGAGCAATTTTAGGTTCACAACAAAACTGAGAGAAGTACAGAAGTTTCCCATATACCCCTTGCCCCCACACATTTGCAGCCTACCCTATTACCAACAGCCTCAACCAGAGTAGTACATTTCTTAAAATCGATGAACCTACATTGACACATCATAATCACCGGAAGTCCATAGTTTACATTGGGGCTTACTCTTAGTGTTGTACATTCTGTAGGCTTGGACAAAAGAACAAATGTCATGTATCCACCATGGTAGTGTCACTCAGAGTAGTCACTGCTCTAAAAATACTCTGTACTCCACCTGGTCATCTCTCCCTCCCCTACTACCCACTGGCAGCCGCTGATCATTGTATTGTCTCCATGGTTTTTTCTTTTCCAGGATGTGATATAGTTGAAATCATACAGCACGTAGTTTTTTTCATACTGGCTTCTATCACTTAGTGATATGCATTTAAGTTTTCTTCATGATTTTTAAAAAAGATTTTTATTAAAATATAGCTAACATACAATATCATATCAGTTTCAGGTGTACACCATAGTTATTCAACATTTATATACCTAAAGAAGTGATCACCATAAGTCCAGCAACCATCTGACGCTGTACCACCCTATCACAATATTTTTGACTATATTCCCTATGCTGTACAATATGTTCCCATGACTTACTTTATTTGTACCTGGAAATTTGGACCTCTTATATTCCTTCACCTTTCCCCCCTCTATTGTTAATTTTTCTATTACAATTGACAGTCAATATAATCTTATATTAGTTTCAGGTGTACAGCATAGTGGTTAAACATGTATATAATTTATGAAGTGATCCCCCTGACTAGTCTAGTACCCACCTATCACTATACAGCTATTACCATATTGACTATATTCTCTGTGCTTTACTTTACATCCCTGTGACTATTTTGCAGCCACCAGTTTGTATTTAATCACTTCACCTTTTTCAAACACCCCCAACCCCCTTTCATCTGAACGCCATCAGTTTGTTCTCTGCATCTATGAGTCTATTTCTGTTTTGTTTGTTCATTTATTTTGTTCTTTAGATTCTATATATGAGAGAGGTCATATGGTATTTGTCTTCCTTTGCTGGACTTATTCCAGTTAGAATAATAATTCCAGGCCCACCCATGTTATTGCAAATGGTAAGATTTCTTTCTTTTTTAAGGCCAAGTAATATTGCATTGTATATATGTACCACCATTTCTTTATCCAATCATCTATTGATAGGCACTTACGTTGCTTCCATATCTTGGCTTTTGTATGAGTAAATAGTGCTACAGTGAACTATTTTTTTGATATATATCTTTTTGATATATATCTTTTTGAATTAATGTTTTGGATTTCTTTGGATAAATATCCATGAGTGGAATAGCTAGGTCATAAGGTGATTCTATTTTTAGTTTATTATTATTTTATTATTTTATTTTTTGTTTTTTTTTCCTGGTTGCAGGTGGATGCAGCCCACTATCCTATATGAAAGTCGAACTGGCAACCTTGTTGTTAAGAGCATGCGCTCTCACCAGCTGAGCCATCCGGCCACCCGTTGGCAGCCCAGTGACAGCTCAGCCTGGGTGCAGCTTACTGGCCCATGTGGTAATCGAACCAGCAACCATGTTGCTCAGAGTTCGTGTTCTTAACCAACTGAGCCACTAGGTCGGCCCTATTTTTAATTTTTTGAGGAACCTCCATATTGTTTTCCACAGTGGCTGCACCAACTTGCAATCCCACTCACAGTGCATGAGGGTTCCCTATTCTCCACATCCTTGCCAAAACTTGTTGTTTATTGATTTACAGATAATGGCCATTCTGACAGGTGTAAGGTGAAATCTCATTGTCGTTTTAATTTTCATTTCTCTGATAATTAGTGATGCTGAGCATATTTTCATATGTTTATTGGCCATCTGTATGTCCTCTTTGGAGAAATGTCTATTCAGGTCCTCTGCCCATTTGTTAATTGGAATGTTAGGGTTTTTTTTGGTATTAAGTTGTATGAGTTCTTCATAAATTTTAGATATTAAATTCTTATTGGATATATAATTGGCAAATATCTTCTCCCATTTAGTAGGTTGTCTTTCCATTTTGTTGATGGTTTCCTTTGCTGTGCAAAAACTTTTTAGTTTGATGTAGTCCAATTTGTTTAATTTTTCTTTTAATTTCCCTTTCCCAAGATGACATATCAGATCAATATCAGAGAGTTTACTGCCTACATTTTCTTGTAGGAGTTTTATGGTTTGGGGGGGAGGTCTTACATTTAAGTCTAATTCATTTTGACTTTATTCTTGTATATGTTGTAAGAAGCTGCTCTAGCTTTGTTTGTTTGTTTGTTTGTTTTTTGCATATGCCTGTCCAATTTCCCCAGCACTATTTATTGAATAGACTGTCTTTACCCCACTGTGTGTTCTTGCCTCCTTTGTCATAGATTAATTGACCATATTAGGCATGGTTTATTTCTGGGCTTTCTATTCTGTTCCATTGATCTATGTATCTGGTTTTATGTCAGTACTGCATTTTGATTACTATAGCCTTGTAGTATAGTTTGATATCAGGTAATGTAATACCTCCAATTTTGTTCTTTCTCAAGATAGCCATTGCTATTCAGGGTCTTTTATGGTTCCATATAAATTTTAGGAATATTTGTCCTAGTTCTGTGAAAAATGTCATTAGTGTTTTGACAGGGATTGATTGCATTGAACCTATATAGATTGTTTTGTGTAATATGGACATTTTAATGATGTTACTTCTTCCTATCCATGAGCATGATATACCAGGTGTGATCAAAATTACAGTGAATGTTTAAATTTAAAAAAATTACTACAATAAAAGACATTGCTATTAATCCCCCTCAAAATACTCCCCCTCGCTCCAAACACATTTATCCTATCGTTCTTGCCACTTTCTGAAGCAGTCCTGGAAGTCCTCTTTCGTGAGTGTCTTTAGTTGTGCTGTTGTGGCTGCCTTGATGTCCTGAATCATTTTGACTTTGAGGAAGAACCAGAAGTGGCATGGTGCCAGGTCTGGTGAATAAGGTGAATGAGGGACATACCATAATGTGGTTTTTGTTTTTTATTTTATTTTATTTTATTTTTAGCTGAGCCATCCTGCCACCTGTTGGCAGCTTAGTGGCAGCTCAGCTTGGGCTGGGCATCAAACTGCTGTTGCTCAGAACTCACATAATGTTTTTATTTGACAGAAATTGACATACATCAGAAGCGATGTGTGACACAGCATTGTCATGATGGAGGATGATTTACATCACACTTTAAAACACACCTTCTCTCAACTATAGCTCACACCCAACTGACTGCACCCAACTAGTTGAAACTTGTCACACACCATTATTAATGTTCAATGTGCTGTTTCCCATATTCAAGATCCCTGACTTTCCGTTGGATAGCACTTGTCAGCAGCATTCACCTTATTTTGCATTCACAATGGAAAGGCCCTGTGTCACACATTGCTCCTGGGACAGCAATTTCTATCAAATGAAAACATTACCATATGTCCTCATCCACCTAATTCACCAGATCTGGCACCGTGCAACTACTGGCTCTTTTCCAAAGTCA
Organism: Aselliscus stoliczkanus; assembly: GCA_033961575.1. NCBI lineage: Eukaryota > Metazoa > Chordata > Mammalia > Chiroptera > Hipposideridae > Aselliscus > Aselliscus stoliczkanus. The sequence goes on along the minus strand of CM066728.1, from coordinate 14,393,387 downwards.
AAATGATTCAGGATATGGAGGCAACCACAACAGCACAACTAAAGACATTCACGAAAGAGGACTTCCAGAACTGCTTCAGGAAGTGACAAGAAAGATGGAATAAGTATGTTCGAAGTGAGGGGGATTAATGTGGCTTTTACTGCAATACAGTTTTTAAAATTTAAATATTTACCATATTTTTTGATCATACTGCATATGCTTCCATTTATTTGTCTTCTTCAATTTCTGACATGACTTACAGTGTTCTGAGTACATGTCTTTTACCTCCTTGGTTAAATTTATTCCTAGGTATTTTATTTTTGGTGCAATTGTAAATGGGATTATTTTCTTAATTTTTCTTTCTGACAGTTAATTATTGCTGTAAAATGCAACTGATTTCAGAATATTAATTTTGTATCCTGTTACTTTATTAAATTTATTTATCAGTTTTAATAGTTTTTTTTGGTGGCGTCTTTAGGGTTCTCTCTGTATAGTATCATGTTATTTGAAAATAATGACAGTTTTACTTCTTCCTTTTTAATTTGGATGCCTCTTATTTCTTTTACCTGTCCAATTGCTTTGTCAAGGACTTCCAATACTATGTTAAATAAAAGTGTTGAAAGTGGACATCTTTTTCTTGTTCCTGATCTTAAGGAAAACACTTTTAGCTTTTCACCATTGAGTGTGTTAGCTGTGGATTTGTCATGCATGGCCTTTGTCATGTTCAGGTATGTTCCCTCTGTTCCTATTTTGCTGAGGGTTTTTATCATAAATGGATGCTGGATTCTGTCAACTGCTTTTTTCTACATTTATTGATATGATCATATCATTTTTATTCTTTATTTTGTTTATGTGGTGTGTCATGTTAATTGATTTGTGGATATTGAAGCAAACTTGCATCCTAGGAATAAATTCCACATGATCATGGCGTATGATCTTTTCAACGTGTTGCTGAATTCTTTTGCTAATATTTGCATCAATGCTCATCAGGAATATTGGCTTATAATTTTCTTATTTTGTAATGTCTTTGTCTGGCTTTGGTATCAGGGTAACAGTGGCCTCATAAAATGAGGTTGGGAGCTTTCCATCCTAATGGATATTTATGGAAAAAGTTTGGGAAGGATAGTTGTTAATTTTTCTTTGAATGTTTGGTAAAATTCAACTGTGAAGCTACCTGGTCCAGGATTTTTGTTTGTTGGAAGCTTTTTGATTAGTGATTCAATTTTGTTAGTCGTAACCAATCAGGTCAGATTTTCTGTTTCTTGTTGATTCAGTCTTGGAAGAACATAATATTCTAGGAATTTATCCATTTCTTTCAGATTGTTCAATTTGTTGGCATATAATACTTCATGGCATTTTCTTATAATCCTTTGTATTTCTATGGTTTCCATTATAACTTCTCTTTCATTTCTGATTTTATTTATTTGGGTCTTCTCTCTTCTTTTCTGGATGAGTCTGGTAAAGGTTTATCAACTTTGTTTATCTTTTCAAAGAACCAGCCCTTGGTTTCATTACTCTTTTGTATTTTTTCAGCCTCTATTTTGTTTATTTCCACTGTGATATTTATTATCTCCTTCCTTTTACTCACTTTGGGCTTTGTTTGCTGTTCTTTTTCTAGTTCCTTTAGGTGCAAGGTTAGATTGTTTATTTGAAATTTTTCTTGTTTCTTGAGGTATGCCTGTATTGCTGTAAATTTCTCTCTTAGGACTTCTTTCATTGTGTCCCATAGATTTTGGGTCACTGTGTTTTCATTTTCATTTGTCTCGAGGTATCTTTTGAAATCTTTCTTTTTTTTGTTTGTTTTGTTTTGTTTTGTTTTTGAGGGCACTGTCACTGGCCCTCATATGTGGGACCGAACCGGGGCCGCTGGCTTCCCAAGCCAGCGCTTAACCACCGTGCCACTCGGCCGGCCCTTGAAATCTTTCTTGATCTCATTGTTAACCCATTCATTATTTAGTAGCATGTTATTTAGATTCTATGTGTTTGTGTGTTTTTCAGTTTCTTTCTTGTAATTGTTTTCTAGTTTGATACCATTGTGGTTGGAGAAAATGCTTGGTATGATTTCAGTCTTCTTAAATTTATTCAGACTTGTTTTATGGCCTAACATGTGGCCTACCCTAGAAAATGCTCCATATGCACTTGGAAAGAATGTATATTCTGCTTTGGGGTGAAATGCTCTAAAACTATCAATTAAATCCAACTGGTCTAATGTGTCATTTAAGGCCACTGTTTCCTTGTTGATTTTCTGTCTGGAAGATCTATCCCTTGACGTCAATGGGGTGTTAAAGTCCCCTACTTTGACTGTGTTACTATCAATCTCTCTCTTTATGTCAGTTAATGTTTGCTTTATGTATTTAGGTGCACCTATGTTGTGTGCATAAATGTTTACAAGGGTTATATCCTCTTATTGGATTGATCCCTTTATCATTAGGAAATGCCCTATGTCTCCTACTATAGCCTTTGTTTTAAAATCTATTTTGTCTGATGTAAGTATTGCTACCCCATCTTTTTTTTTTCTTTTCCATTTGCTTGAAATATTTTTTTCCATCCCTTCACTTTCAGTCTGTGTGTGTCTTTCAATCTGAATTGGGTCTCTTGTAGACAGCATATATATGGGTCTTGTTTTCTTATCCATTCATCCTCACCTATGTCTTTTGATTGTAGCATTTAATCCATTTACATTTAAAGTAATTATTGATAGATAAGAGGTTATTGCCATTTTTATCATTCATATTTATATTCTTCCCCACTCCCCTTCTTCTTCTTCTTGTTCTTTTTTTTTTTTCCCCAGGGCAGTATCACTGGCCCTCACATGTGGGACCCAAGCCAGCACTTAACCACCGCACCACTCAGCCAGCCCTCTCCTTCTTCTTCTTAAAGAAATCCCTTTAAAATTTCTTGTAATATTGGTTTGATGGTAATGAATTCCTTTAGCTTTTTCTTGTCTGGGAAGCTCTTTATCTGTCTTTTGATTATAAATGATAGCTTTGCTGGGTAGAGTAATCTTGGTTGTAGTTCTCCATTTTTTATCATATTGAATATTTCCAATTCCTTCTGGCCTGCAAAGTTTCTGTTGAGAAATCTGTTGACTGGGGCCGGCCGAGTGGTGCAGTGGTTAAGCGCTGGTCTTGGGAAGCCAGCAGCCCCGGTTCGGGTCCCACATATGAGGGCCAGTGACACTGCCCTCAAAAAAAAAAAAAAAAAAAGAGAAATCAGTTGACAGTCTTATGGCAGCTTCTTCATAGATAACTAAGTTCCTTTCTACTTGCTGCTTTTAAGATTCTCTCTTTGTCTTTAACCTTTGGCATTTTAATTATAATATGTTTTAGTGTGGCCAGTTTGAATTCATCTTGTTTGGGACTCTGTGCTATCTGGACTTATATGTGCATTTCCTTTGCCAGGTTATTATTTCTTCAAATAGGTTCTTGCGCCCTTCCTACCTCTCTTCTCTTTTTGGTACCCTTATTATGCAAATGTTGTTACACTTGATGTTGTCCCAGAGGTTCCTTAATCTAGCTTCATTTTTTTTGCATTCTTTTTTCTTTTTATTGTTCCAATTGGTGTTTTCTGCTACATTGTCTTCTAATTCACTGATTCAGTCCTTTGTTTCTTCTATTCTGCTGTTGATTCCTTCTAGTGTATTCTTCATTTCAGTTATTATATTCTTCACTTCTGATTGTTCCTTTTTCATAGTTTCTATGTCTTTTTCTATGCTTGCTGTCTCTTTGTTGAAATTCTCACTATGTTCCTTAAATATTTTTATAACCAGTATTTTGAACTCGGTATCTGGTAGATTACTTGCTTCCAGTTTGTTCCATTCTTTTTCTGGAGTTTTCTCCTATTCTTTGGATCATGTTTTTTGTTTCCTCATTTTGGCTGCCTCTGTGTACTTGTTACTATGTATTATATAGGTCTGCTATGTCTCCCAATCTTTGATGGGTGGTCTTATGTAGTAGGTGTCCTGTGGGACCTAGGAGCACAGTCTCCCTGATCACCTGAGTTGTATACTCTAGGAGTGTCCCTTTTGTTGGTTGTGTGTGTCCTCCTGTTGTAGTTGAGCTATGATTGCCGTTGGGACATCAGTAGGTGGGACTGACCCTCAGGCTTACTTATTGCCTGTGAGTACTGGCCACAACCACAGTGTACAAGGTGCTGTTTAGGGCCTAACTTTCAGAGTGGAATTTGCCTTAGTGGGCTCTGATATCTACCAAGACCACGCTCTGTGTGTGCAACTTGTAGGACTAATCAGGTAGTATTCTGTTGTGGTTTGAATCTGGCCACCAGGTGTGCTGGTTTTGGGGTTTTTTGAGAGGAACTCCTGTGCAGGCCAAGGTCAGCCACTGCTTTTTTCTGGTCCAGGGCTACATGGTAGGAACTGCAAAGTGATTCACAGTTGGTTGCTGCCTCTGCTGAACCTGGAGGTGTGTGGGAAAGACCACGCTGAGAACTGAGGCTGGTCATCATCAGTACTAGGCCTGGGCTAGATCAGAGAAAGTCCCAGGGCATTCCAAGACCTGCCACCTGTCCATAAGCCTCAGCTCGTGAAAGAGCCTCAGGTGGTACAGTGGTTGTGTAGGGCAGGGTCTTAGGGAGTCACCAGTGTGAGGCAGAATTATGTTCATTGGATTAATGCAGGTTTAGATTTTTTTTTTAAGATTTTTATTGGGGAATTGGGGGAGGGAAACAGCGTTGGGAAATCGGGGAAGGGGAACAGACAAATTGCTGTCTTTTTGTTTTTCAGTCTAGTTGCAGAGGACGTCACTTCACTGGCCCATGTTGGTATCATTGTGCTCTTCCCGGATGAGGCAGATTGGTCGCCGGCCTCTGGCTGGTTGCTTACCACGCGGCTATTGGCCGCTCACACTGGCTGCGGGCCACTCACTGTAGCCTATGGCAGCCCACTGCAGCAGGGGCTGCAGCTTACACAGTCTCCGGGGCTCGCACAGCCCAGCTCCTGGTGGAGCTATTGTTAGCTGTAGAGGGCAGTGTCACTGGCCCTGATATGTGGGATCCGAACCGGGGCTGCTGGCATCCCAAAACCAGCTCTTAAGGAATGTGCCACTCGGCCGGCCCCAGATTTAGATTTGATGCCAGTTCTGAGTCTAGGGCCATTCTGCAAAAGGCTCAGAGCACACTACTACCTGCCTGGGACATGCAAACCCAAAAAATTACCAAGAAAGACTGCAGTGCGGGCCAACATCAACTGTCTTCCAGCTGCAAAGAAAGCCTCTGGCACTGTACAAGTCTGGTAGGGCAGAATCCCCGGGAGTCACCAGGGTGGAGTGAGTGGAGCTCACCAGGCCAGTGAAAATTCTGATTTGACAGTGGGGATGGAGGGGGGGACTCAACACAGGAAAGGTGGCATCCACTTAGCTACATGGGAGGAGGGCTCAACACAGGGACAATAGCACCTTTCCCTCCAACCCTTGCTCTGAAGCCACACAACTCAATCTCTTCCCATATGTCTCTGGCACCTTCTGAGTTGTAGTACCTGTGCCAGAGCCCAGAGTGAGTGCCTAGAAGTAAGAGTCTGTGTGGGGGCCCTTTTAGAGGACACCAGGGTTTCCAGCTACCTTCTGTCTGACCCAGCCAGAGAGAATCCCCACTGATTTTTATAGCCAGATGCTGTGGGAGCTTCTTTTCCCAGTACTGGTACTCTAGGCTGTGGAGCCTAGTGTGGGGCTGGGACCCCTGCTCTTCAAAGGGAATCTCTTAAGCTTAGATATCCCTCCAGATTCTCTACCACTACATGTGGGTGTGGGGCCAGCCAGTTTCAGGTCTCTGTCCCTTCTACCAGTCTCAAAGTGTCTTCTTCTTTATATCCTTAGTTATATCCTTACTTCTCTTCAGTTAGTCTTTTGAGGGTTCTCCAGGCTGATTGTTCTATAATTTAGTTTCAATTTTAATGTGGTCATTGGAGGAGAAAAGTACAGCGTTCACCTACTCCACCATCTTGACCGGAACCTCTCCTTCCTGTCTTTTTTGGCTTAGTAGCTCATTTCTTTTTAGTGCAGAATAATATTCCATCATCTGGATGTAACAGAGTTTATTTATTCATTCACCTACTGAAGGATATTTAGTTGCTTCCAATTTTTGGCAATTATGAATAAAGCTGTTATAAACATCCATGTGCAGGCTTTTGTGTGGACATAAGTTTCAACTCCTTTGGATAAATACCAAGGAGCATGATTACTGCATCATGTGGTAAGAGTATGTTTAGTATTGTAGGAAACCGCCAAACTATCTTTCAAAGTGGCTCTTCCATTTTGCATTCCCACCAGCAATGAATTAGAGTTCCTATTGTTCCACATCCTCACCAGCATTTAGTGGTGTTATTGTTTTGTATTTTGGCCATTCTAATAGATGTGTCGTGGTATCTCATTGCTTTAATTTGCAGTTCTCTTATGAAATATGATGTGGAGCATATTTTCATATGCTTATTTGCCAGCTATATATTTTCTCTTGTGAGGTGTCAAGGTCTTTGGCCCATTTTTTAATAAAGTTGTATCCTTATTGTTGAATTTTAAGTGTTCTTTGTAAATTTGGGTACCAATCTTCAATCAGATATGGCTTTTGCAAATATTTTTTCCCCGTAGCTTGTCTTCTCATTCTCTTAAGCATGTTATTTTTTGTGTGCGTTTATGGGTACACATCACAATGGGGTTTGCACATGACTAATTCCATGAAGAATTACAAATCAAAATCATCAAGTCTTTGAGCATTTTTTTTGCTAGAGAGACTTCAGGGCATGGTGGTTAAGACAGTCTGTGTACATGCAGCTGGGGATGGCCATATGGAGCAGCCAATTGCTGTGCGTCGGGCTGCTTGAACTCAAATCCTGGTTACACCACTTAATAACTATGCAATTTGGGACAAACTATTTAACCTCCTCTGCCTCAGGTTTCTAGCCTGTAAAATGGAGATAATTATACAGTAAGGATGTTGAGAGAATATGAAGACATATAGATATATGTAAACCATTTAGAACAGTGCCAACATTTAGAAGCACTCAATAAATGTTAGTCACTATAATGCACCCATCCCCACATAGGTATTTTTGAAGATGCAGGAGAAAAAGACATTCATATTCATGGAAATCATATTATTTCACTGCAAAAGAAGGTTAAAATGCAAGATTCAGAAGTAAAAAGTAAAAGTGAGTATAGGCCATTTATGCAAACATTTTATGTCACCTAAAATCAAGCAAAATGCCTGGAATATAGTGGATTCTGAATACATGTTTAATTAATTCATCAATTATTTAACATAAAGGCAACCCACATGGTATGTAATTAAAGTGGATATATTGAAAATAAAACAGCCTAAGATGATTTAATGAAAGAAGGTGGGATGGAACCAAATCCTGAAGGTTTTAGTCAGACAGGGAGAAAAGGAGGCCCTTGCAGTGGGGATGGCAGGTGACAAATGGAAGGAAGGAATGCATTCCTAAGATGTGGAGAGACCAGCCTGGCTGCAGAGGAAATCAGACAGGTAGTGATGAGCTCTATCACTGGATAGTGAATGATATCAGCTGTCAAGTTCCAAACCAGTTTGTGTAGGTGGAAACAACTGATTTTAAGAATAGATGACTAGATTTCAACCCCCCATCCTACTCCACCCCTGAAAATCTGCTTATTTAACAGCTACTTTCAAAATAACCAGGTGATCAATAAATTATATTATTGTGTTTACCTTGACATTCAAGACCATGCTCGCCCACATTATTTCTCCTTCCTGAGACAACTATTAGATTTATTATTCTATTCTTGGGGGAATGCAATAAGGGGGTGACTGAGAATACTCTTTCCATATCCAGAATTATAGGCCATTCAAGCAGCTTGGAGCAAAGTGTTTAAACATTTACCCCACTAAATGTTTATTGGTTAAAGTTAAATTTGATAGAAAACAAATTTGAAAATTATGTCCATTCAAAAACCTTCATGCAAATATTTGTAGCTTTATTCAATTTCTAAACACTAGATGTAACCAATCATGTCCTTCGATAGGTGAATAGATAAGCAAACTGTGGTTCATCTATGCAATAAAATATTCTTCAGCACTAAAAAGGAATAAGCTACCAAGCCTCACACACAAAAATCATGGATACATCTTAAATGTCCATTGCTAGGTGAAAGAAGTCAGTCTGAGAGGGCTACATACTTGATGGTTCCACTTACATGATGTTCTAGAAAAGATAAAACTATAGAAATTGTAAACAGATCAGTCTTTGCTGAGGCTTAGGGGAAGGAAGGAGGGCTGAATAGATGAAACACATGGATATTTTTAAGGTGGAAAAATAATCTATATGATTCTGTAATGGTGGATAGATGGCATTCATTGTACATTTGCTTTAACCCATAGAACTTTAAAACACAAAGAATGAACCTTAATAAATGCAAATAAAAGGAATCATTTTGGAGGTCAGGGATTCCCAGGATAGAATACTTAATATGACCAAAACATCAAACAAAATTACTGATATGTGAAACAACCTCAATTAAGAGGGTGAGGGAAAATGTGCTGACCTAAATAATTTTAAAAAAGAGTGGACACAATGCCCAGCAATCCTGTGGGAGGCCCTGGCCTTGCTGGTGCTTCTCTGCCTGTGGATCACCTCTAACACCTTGAAGACGCCTTTCCTGCTCCTTTGAGAGGAGCTTTTGCCTTGTCAGTTAGCCAGTTACCCTAGGTGTCTCCAGGGTCCTTCACCCAGAAACTAGGCCCATCTTAAGCATCATAGGGATGCCCACTGGAGACAGTTGTTCATTCTACAGCTACCCTAAGCTTTGCAGGAGTCCTGGGATTTCTCCCTTCAGGTCCTGCAACAAGTGATGGTGGCAAACCAAGGTGGAATGCAGCAGGCACAGCAGAAGGCAGTGGTTGCGAGAATACAGATGCCTTTCCAGGCAGTGCATGCTGTTCTGTGAATTCAGTTAGTAAGCCAAGAGCCACGTAGAGGCATGTCATCACTGTCTGTCCCTGAACCACCCAGCTTGCTGCGCCAATTGTTTTGAAATGTGTCCAGGATTTGCTTTAATCAGGTATGGTAAGATGACAGACACAGAGACAAGTGCCTTGAAAGAAGAGTCTATTGCTTACAATTCCCAAGAGGAAAGGGCATATCATGTCAGGCGGGGCCACACAGGAAAGCAGCAGGGTCTGTCGGGAGGCAAGAGGACTGAGGAAAAAGTGTAGGAAACAGTTTTTATTCCTGCAATAGTGGGAAGTCGTTAGGTGGGGTATCTCCTACTGGGCAGGAAGCAAAGCACAAATGTTGAAGTCTGTGGTTGGAAGGTTCATAATATGATTCCTGTTTGCCTGAAAAACCACAGGGATGGTGGGGGGATATAAACCATTTTGGCCCATGATTTCAAGATGTCAAGTCATCATTGCTGGCTATCAAGATTGATTATTAAAAAGAATCCTGAAACAGAAAAGAAAGTTAGGTAAAACCTAAGGAAATCTGAACAAGGCATGGGATTTTGTTAATAATAATAATACAGTAATTTTGGTTCATTAATTGTGACAAATGTACCATACTCATGTAAGATGATAATTATAGGAGAAACTGGGTGTGAAGTATATGAGAACCCTGTACTATCTTTATAAAGTTTCTGTAAATCTAGAACTTTTCAAAAATAAAGTTTATTTTATAAAATCAACTTTAAGAAAACCTACACATTTTAAATCTCCTGATCTTTTTTCACTTTAGGTATATGTCTTCCACAGAAGACAAGGAGAGAGTTAGTTAGCACTTATCCTTTCCTAATGTTTATTCATTTATTTGTCAGATACTTATTGAGCATCTGGCTGTTTTTGGCCTGTCCTAGGGGCAGATAAAAAGAAAGAAAAATGCTAGCCCTGCTCTTAAGAAATTCCCAGGAGGAAATGGTGGTTATAGACACAACCCCTGCCTCCACCTTCTTCCCCCGCTCCCCGAATTGCCCTATAAGGTGGAAAACACTGTGCCAGGATTTTGTGCATGATGCCATGAGCTACTCAGAGAGATATTTGGAGGACTCAGGGAAGACTTCTTGGCAAAGCCAACATTTAAAGATCATCCTGAAGGGTGAGGAGCAATTTGAAAAGGAGAGCAGAGCTCAAGGCCAAGACACAGAGGCAGAAAGCCACGACATTTGGGAGGTAGTATTGGGTAAGATGTGAAGACTGTATTTGGGAGTGGTAGGTGAAGCAGCTGGAAAGAGCATTAGCACTTTAGCCTTTATGAGGAACAGTATCTGCTGAATGAATGAATGACCTTGCTGAAAGGCTCTGCATGATTTCGAGTCTAGACTTTATTCTATAGGCAACAGGGAGCGGCGTTGGGTTTTTGAGAGGGGAAATAAGAAGACATGTCGGTGATTAGACTCTTGCCACTTCAAGTGTGGTTCAGGCAGCATCAGCATCACCTGAGTGCTTTTACAAACTAGAGACACGGAGGTCAGACCCAGACACACTGAATCAGGACCTGCATTTCATCAAGATCCCCAGGCAATTCCTATACACATTTAATTTCCAAAAGAGCTGCTGTGGAAAGTTCCCTGTGTTGGCAGAAGAAAAAACTAGTTTTTTGTTTTTAAATTCCCACCTAAAAAGAAAGGTAGGAGGGAGGGGGGAAAAGAAGAAGGGGAGAGGGGAGGAGAGAAGAAAAAACAATGACTCACATAAATTAAATGGACAGTCTTCTCCCTAACTGCTTTCTTCCACCTACATCCTGTCAAAGAAGCATCTCTGATTGGAAGCCTTCCAGATGCCAGCTTCCCAGCCAGCCCCCAGAGGAAGGACTTGTGTCCTTTGAAACTGCTACTTTGGAATTGGGAAGGAAGGTGGAGCTGTGATGGGCCGCTGGAGGCAGAGCAACAGGCAAACATGGAACTCTTATTCCCTCTGCAAGTAGATGAAACATGCACTTAATTTCCTGGGAAGTGGCTGCTGGGATGGCAGCTGAGGGAAATCAAAGGCTCAGCAGGGCCCCATAATTCACACTCATTTTGTGTAGCCAGAGCAGATGACAGGATAGCAGGGTAAAATTGTCCCTGGCTCTTGCTGGCACACTGCTGTGTGGAGGCCCGTCCCACTCCTCTGCCTCCCTCTGCATGCTTGCCCAGGGCAACGAAATCTGGATTCGTGCAGAGAAAGTAAATGGACATGTCCCACTCTGCACAGGGGCAAGCTGCCGGGGCAGCCCTTGCAGATGTGTGACCCACTTCCATCACCTCGTCTTTATTGTTTGTGCTGCTGGGCATCTTTCTCCAAGGGACACTCATTGTGATCTATTCTATTTACCTACAAATGCTGAATTTCCTTTGATGAGCTACATGAGATAATGATATCACTGTGTCTCAGAGTTTTATTTGCTCTGAAAGAGCACCGCAGAGCCAGGCTTGTCTGTATTGCCCTCAGTTCAGTGATTATTCGGGCAACACAGACAGGGATTTATTTGGGGTTTTGTTCTCTCCCTCCCCTTCATCATTGGGTTGCTGAAAACTGAGTTCATTCTCCAAGGCAGCCTGGCAGCTGCTCAATTGCTCTGTGCCAGCTGAGTTCACATATTGTTTTTCGTGAAGCCTTTCCTGAGCACACGGTAAGATGTGCCACTTATCCCCAGTGGACAGATTGGGAAATCGAGGCCAGCAGCTCCCTGGGAGCATAGTTGGGATTCTATCCAAGACTCTGTTCTTTCCCCTGCATTGTTAGTGACAATATTAATTTGAGGTCAAAATCCTTTAGGAGCCACTTTCCAGGTTCCCTGAAATAGTATTCTCTGGAATAACCATTTCCACCCCAAACAGTGCAGAGGTTTTAATAATAACACCAATACCTCATGTTTGTTAGAGCTTTAAGTGATTTGAACATGATCACATCTCATCTAATTTAATGCTCTAGGATACATCCTAAGGCCTGCAGAGCAAGGCTAGTACTCCCAGTTGTTTGGAGAGAGACATTGAACCCTGCAGAGCTCTCCTTTCCAGAGAATGAGCAGCGGCAAGGCGGGGAGGAAGCATTGGGGTGCCTCCCATTTCTGCCTGTATACAGTGACTTGTGACTTCACTCAGCAGAAATTGGAATGTGAGGTCTGGAACTGATGAGACAGAACTAGAAAGAAATGATTGTTGCCTTTGAAAACTTGAACATTTCCGTCAGGAAAAAGCAGCAACCTTGTTGTGTGTGTGTGTGTGTTTTCCAGAAGTCATATGAGAAGTGAGAGAATCCAGCCTCTGACTGGGTCCCTGATGAATCCTAGATTCAGTTAAATACAGAGATAGAAGCCCTGAGAGGGCATGTCGAGAGAAGTGGTCCTGCCCGACCAAACAGCTATCCACAAAGGGCAACAATGGCCTGAATATTTTATAACCTTTGTGGGTAGAGAGTGGTAAGAGTCCTTGGGACTGTGACCCCCCCCAAGACTGAAATGCTCAAACCAGATGGGGATCAGATCACCTTCCCCAGCCTCTTCCATGGACCACGTAATAAAGATACTAGGTGCGGGACACTCCACGCCCCACATGATGGCTGCTTGGTAGCAGGGCGGAAGCATTTTCAGGCTGGCGTCACATTTATTATCTTTGAATCTCATCTTAAGGGAATTGATCCCAAACCCTAAAGCCAGCGACTGTAAACCTCTAGGAAACCCAGAGTGCAGCAAGAAACTGAGTGAGCAGGGCCATAGAATGCAGAGGACGAAAAGGAGACGTGCAGCACAGCTACAGAGAGGACCATCCCCAAGCCCAGAGAGAGGAATGGTGCGGAGGCGCTGCAAGAAGCATGTGGAAATAAGCCTCCATGGTGGCAGTCCGCAGTGACCTAGAGTTGGTGGGATGGGGGAGGGGAAGCGGCACAATGGCAGTGTCCAGCTGTGACACTAGAGCAGTTGAAGAGGCAGCAGTGGCTGAGGCTACGAGGTGGGGCAGAGCTCAGGGAAACAGCTAGAAAACTTCAGCCACCTCTAAGGAGTATGAGATGCTCTGAGATGATACCAGAGGGAGCTCTGCCCTGGGGAGATCAGCTGCTTCTCATCTCTACCTGGTGATATCTTCCCTAACCTTTAAACCCAGTCTCAAGGACACTTCTGGAGGTGTTCTTTTCTAGAAGTGGGTCATCCTTCTCCAAATTCCCAGAGCTCCCAGAGCCCTTAACCTTATTGCACATATTATTTTCTATCTTGTACTTCAGCTGTCTGTGGTCCATTTGCCCCAATTAATTTTTCTAGACCACAACCACCTGCTTCCTGTTCTTCTCTCCTCTTTACATCCAACAACTCCTTCTGAATCCTATATTCACTGGGGGAAGAGACCTCACTTCTGAGTCCTCCCCACAACCCAGCCAGAATGCTTCACACACTGTGGACATGGTGACTTTGTTTTTGAATAAATGACTGCAGGCCTAATGAAGGAGGCAAGATGGAGACCCTATTGGGAAGGGAGATGGGTACTTTTTAGTCCTTTGGGAAAAACTTCCTTCACTGCAGCCTCATTTTCCCAAGAGGGGGTCAATTCTTGCTCCCAGTGGGTGAGGCAAGAGATGGAGGGAGGGAGACAGCAGGTGCCAGTGCATCAGCCTGCTTTGGAGGAAATGCCCTTGGCAGGGCGGATGTGTTAGGGACTGGCCCTGAGTATGTGTTGTTCCAGCTGGTTCCCAGTCATCAGAGGCAGAAAAGTAAGGGAGAGACTCACTGCTGAGGCTGGTGGGTGAAGGAAAGGGGAAGGGGGGGCAGGGGCGGAGGCGCACCTCTGCTGACTAATTAAACCCTTTGGTAGCAGCCCCCACCAGCTCAAGCAGATTATCACTGCTGAATCAGCTCCCTGCCAAGGCCAGCCTCACACTCCCTTTTTTCCTGCTTGATTTGCCTAATGGAAGCTGACAGCGAAGTTCAACCCTGATTGTCAGATTTCAGTAGGAACCTCAAGGGGGGGAGAGGAAGGCAGACATTTGAGGAATAAAAATAGCTCACATAATGAGATCCTTTATTTAGCTGAACCACTTCTTTAATGATTCACCTCTCTCTTGCTCTTTCTCTCTCTCTCTCTCTCTCTCTCTCTCTCTCTCTCTCTCTCTCTCTCACACACACACACACACACACACACACACACACACAGAACTATGCAGATAAACTTCTGATTTTCACTTAGGCTGGAGACCTTGCCTAGGTCCTGTAGGAAAGACAGGTCATCCATTCTAGACTATAGAAATCTGTGAAAGGGGATGTCATTTAATGGTGAAAATGGCAAGTATTCCCCTACGTTCTACCAACCCACTGGCCTCCCTGCTCCCCAATCTGTTTCAATAGATTCATTTTCCAAAATGTGACCTAGGAAATTGTCCTGACCAGCAAAAACAGATTCATCGGCAGGTACTCATGACCTTGGATGGTTTCTTGCCCTTCTGTGCTTCTGGTTCTATAAACTGAGGACTGGGAGATTTGGTTAATTCTCAAAACCTGAGCTCCTCATCAGAAAAACCATCCTAAACTCTTGTGAGAAGGAAGCAGGATGGTACACAAAGCGTCTAGATACTGCCTGTCACATAGTATATGAACAATACATGTCAGCTCCCTCCTGACTGAAGTGTAACTTTCTATGACTATAGGGAATCACCCAGTAATCCTAACCGTCAGGGTTGGAAACCCAGTTCTATAAAAAAGGTTTGTATTTTAGTAAAGGCAACTTACAGTTCTGAGTATTTGTGAGTGCCAGATGCAATTCTGAGCACGCCATGTGTTTTAACGCAGGTAAGCCTTATCACTGATATCCCCATTTTACAGGTGAGGCAACTGTGGCACAAGAGAATTGAATAACTCACCCAAAGTCATCACACTGTTAGTCAATGTTGAAACTAGAATTTGTTTTTAAATTGCCTAAAAATATTGAATAAAGGGCTTCATAAATGTTAGACATTAGTATCCTGGGTCATATTTGTGCAGAGACCCTTCCATAAGAAGCTTATAACAAACGACAAGAATAAAAACCTGTATGTGCTGAGAAGGAGGAGGATTTGGATATCCAAGTAGAGGAACATTGGGCCTGGGCTATGGACTAGGGTACAATTCTGCAAGCGAGTGCCTCCTTATGTTTGCCCCCTACACCACCCCACCCATCTCACGCTATCACAGGCATGTGAGGGAGAGCTACCAAAAGGTCAAAACTGTGTAACCCCATTGTCTTGAAGATACAACTAAATAAAGACCTCCCCAAGATAATGCCTCTAGAAGAGGCATCTAGAGAGTAAGCTCAAATCCACCCAGCCCCAGGTATCACATGTGTCTGGCAGAGAAAGGCAGGCCAGAGGTCAGGAGAAGGTCACTCTAGGAAACTTAAAAATTGAGGTGTAGAATCTTTTCTGAGTGACTTTTCCCTGCAGATATAGACCATACTTTTTCTTTTGCTTTCCCCCCACTCTAACAAAACACTTGAGCGTTAGTTGTCATTTTTAATGACCATCATTTTTCCTCATCCCTCATTATTTTATCCTCATCTGTTTCAGAGGAGGGACCTGTGTGTGGTGCAGAGAATTTATGTAAGTTGTCCCAGATGAAACAGCTAATGAAGGCAGCTAAGAAAGATCTAGAGTTTAAGGCCTGAATGCTGCTCATTATAAGATGCTCCCTCTTTGTGTGCTCAACATAGGATATTAGGCACAGCAGAGGCAGGGAGTACAAAAGAAGAGAACAGTCAGTGACTCTAGGAACTTGGAACTTACCACTCTCTCTTGACTTTTTTATATTTTCAGACATGCACATCTAAGGGACCACACAACTGCCACCTGAAATACCTGCATTTCTAGCCATGTACATCTTCATGGTTCTCATAGTGTCTCCATCACAGGCGAATCTCCATTCCGATTCTCAGGATTCTGCCCAGCAAAGTAGCCTGCCACCCCTCTTTCCCCACCATATGAAAGGATGATCTTCATGCACATTTATATTTATTGTTGAGAAAGTTTATAAACCCTTGCTGTACTCAATGCCATGCAAAGCAAGAAAATTGCCCACTTTTTCAAGTGTCTGTTTAAATTAATACAAATGTTTAACTGTACTTTCAGGAAGCAGGCATGGTTTTTAATAATCACCAGTTTTCCATCATCAGTGCCATGTTAACTTTGAACATAAAACAATATAATAAAAATCAGAGCAAGAGGGATTCCCCAACTTTCATCACTTTATGTTCCATCTGCTCTATGAACAAGTGACTAGAAACTGCAAGAAAAGTTCAGAATCAATGAAATAAGCAGGACCCAACCAGCTCCTCACCTGCCAAGCTCATTCACCTCATTCAACACCTGTCACTGGTTCGGCTTCTGCTTTCTCCCTGACAAGGAAACAAAATGATCACCACCAACTCTGCCTGTGAGACCCCAGAGGAACCCAAATAAAATAAAAAGAATGTCCACAAACTGAGGGAAGGGGCGTGAAAGTCAGGCGCTGTCATTAGTGGTTGAGGTATTTCAGCACATTGCAAAAAGATGAAAATCTGATAAAAGTACATTCATGGATAAAACAGAAAAAGTTTCATTCCAGAATATGCTAAAGAAGGGACACAGTGGTGGAGAAGCTGGTCTTCTGAGAATAATGCAGGGCAGACTCTAGACTAGAGGTCTGGAGGGATAGAGGTTGGCAGTGAGAGGAGGGGCAGACACAAAAACTTCATTGAACATGCATTTGTCCTCAGAACAGATATGCCATTTAACATCCCAATCTATGCTTGTCCTTGTACAGTAGAAACAAGAGAAGCTCTAAGATGTCAGCCAGGAGGCAGATGGACTGGGATTGAAAAGGAGTTTGGGGGATCTAGGGTGTGTTTTCAGTAAAGAAACTGGATACTCTAATAGATGGAATCATTAACAGACTGGATAATTCTGAGGATATGGCAAAGATATATTACTGTTTTATTAATAAAACAAAGAGAGGGAGGGAAGAGGGAGGGAGGGAGGGAAGGAGGGCAGGAGGGAGGGAGGGAGGGAGGAAGGAAGGAAGGAAGGAAGGAAGGAAGGAAGGAAGGAGGGAAGGAAGAAAGGGACTTCAAGTGAAGGGAAGAAACTCAGAATCCAAATACAAAGCAAAATGAAACAGAAGTGCTTCTGAGCCATTAATAGAGTGTACAAAAAAAAGCAGAAAGAAATCTATGTAATTTACATGTTAGGAAACTTTTCTCTTGAGCGCCGCGATTCCCAAGATGGAAATGTCATCTTAGTGTACTATCTGGCTCTGAAAACTGAAAATTGTCCATAATCACAATAAGGCAAACGGTTTTGTTTTGTTTTCAGATTTTAGAATTAATCTATAGAAAAAGTAAAGAAGTCTTCATTTTGGTTATGGGACACCATGATTGTGTTTTTTATCTTGATTAAATAAAAGAGCTTATGAAGGTTGGTGAACGGGGGGAGGGATGGAAAGGAAGTAGAGGAAAAGATGTAACTGCTGACGGTCTCAGCTTTGATGGTAGGAAGTCAGGCTTCTGCTATGGCTGATACAAGAAGCAGAGGTTTTGATGTATTACTTAAAATTATAGGCATAACAATGAGAAAAAATACAAATTATAAATATAAAAAAATAGGACCGAAGGAGTTCCTGTTGTAATCTATGTGGAGTAAATATAGTGACCCTGGAGAGAAGAAGGGAAATAGAGAAAGTGACTGATATTTTTCCTTTTTTATATTAGCAAGTCTGTATATATGCTTTACAATTGGTAAATTATGAAATATTATTACAATCATATTATCTCAAAGAGAAGTAAAAACAGGAGGTGTGGCCTCTGTGATTAAGAATGGGGATCAGAAGGAGAAGGCTGTTTCTTTTTTGTTAAAAGACGTTTTAACTATTTGATTTTTTTTTACACATGCATCTAGGGCTTTGAGTAAAATTTAAATTAAAAAATAAAATATCATTCTAGCAAATGAAAAAAAGAATTCAAGAGTTACATTCTCTCCTGGGAAATTGTGACTCACCTCAAGATAACAGATTTACTTGCTTCAGCTCAAATCTGAGAATTTTACATTTTGCACAACTTGAATTTTCATAAATTAATAATACTGCCGCAGAGATTGTTGTGTTTTTCTTTTAACTTCTGTTTCACTGTATGTGTGAATCGCATGCTTTTATGAAAACTCCTCATCAGAGTTCCAAGGCACCATGCAGTCAGCTTATCAAATAATCCTGTTTGATCTCCCTCATAAGTCACATCTAAAGCCCCATCCTTTAGGGAAAGTCCTTTTCTTGCCCCTGTGCTTTCTCCATGTAAGCTCCTGACCTTCAGTTCATATCATACGGAGGGAGGCCTCTCAATCTCGCTTTTCGTTCCCCTCCTTCCTGCTCTCTGCAGCTAGCCCCTACAGCCGACTCTCACCTGCTACTGTCATTGGCAGATCCATCTTGGATTCTCTGTCCTGCTATTACTTCTTCCAAGGCCAGTCAGGCAACGCCCTTGAACACTGCAGGGATGGCAAAGAAGGTTACAAGCTGAGAACTCAGGTAAAAGCTTACCCCTCTCTAGTAGCTGATTGTATGAGAAAAGAAGCTCCATGGTCCAGAGAGCCCACATCTACTGAACACTCCAGACACTATGCTGGGTGCTTCCTAGAATGATCCACTAAATTCCTGCAAGCAGCTCACGACACAGGTATTGCTTCCTCTCTATTACAGATAAGAAACTAAACTTCTTAAAAGTGAGTCACCTGTCCTGGTCACACTGTTATTATAGGACAGTGACAAACTTAAATTTAGGTCTGACTTCCTGTGTCTTTTTAAAATCTAAATCACAGCTTAATTACATTGTGGTTAGCTTTCTACATAAGACAAGTTCTACTGAATAACAAAATGGTGTTGAATATAGCTGTATTCTAACCACTAGTTGTAGACTGTCAAAAACTTGGAGCTGGTACTATATGTTAGAATCAAGAAATAATCAACAGGATTAAGAGTCCAGGGATATCAGCTTTGATCTTGGTCCTATGACCAATTAGCTCTCTGGACTTGAGTTTTCTTTTATAATATGAAATGTTTTTACTGGATGATTATTAAGCTTTCTTCTAACCTGAAGAATCTATATATTTGAAAGAAATAAAGCTCATTAAAGTTATTGTCTAATTCGATACCCTGAAAATCTAAGGTAAGTGAGGAGGCAAAGTGGGTTTAAAGTTAAACAGTAAGATAATAATTGAACTAAAAATAAAATCCTCATATTCTGATACTTGTTGCTGACCATCATGGAATGGATTTAATATACTGTAGTGTATTAGTATGCTGGAGTTGCCAAAACAAAATACCACAGACGGAGTGGCTTTAACAACAAATTTATTTTTCATAGTTATAAAGGTTGGGAAGTCCAAGATTAGAGCACCAAGGTGCCAGCAAGATAAGGATTATTCCAAGGCCTGTTCTCTTAGTTTGTAAGCAGCCACCACCTTGCTGGGTGCTCACATGACCCTTCTTTGAGGAGAGAGAGAGAGAGAGAGAGAGAGAGAGAGAGAGAGAGAGAGAGAGAGAGAATTTCTCGAAAGACAGACAGCTGCGGGATTAGGGCTTTGAATGTGAATTGTGGGGTGTCACAAACATTCAGTCTATAACATGTACCATTAAAAGATAGTGGCATGAGTACATAATATTTGAATTGTCAAATTATTTCCCTTAAGAAGAGTGAAGAAAACACCATGGTAGAAACATGCTGGCTACATACCTGTCCACAAGAAAACTTAATATAAATCCCTCAGGGGAACTAGGTTTTTTTCCATCAATTAATTCTACAATAAATTTATCATCTCTGTGGCAATGAGAAATAAATAAATGATGCTCTGAACAAAACCCTGACAGTAAATAATAAAGCTATTTCTTACAGCATCTCTCATAAAAGTTCAGGCTATAATGTCAAAAACAACTCAATAAAATCATTATTGTGGGATTATGGATTACAGAACATTTCAAAATATATGTAATGTTTTGTTTCTTTCAAGTGCATAGAGTAATTAGAATTGGGTCAACAAACCATTGTCTAACAAAGATCCTTAGGGGACCTGCTTTAATGAATAGATAAGACATCCTGATAAACATGACTTTTTTTAAAAAAGGAGTACTTCTGCAAAGCTTGAAGAGTTGTTTGTCTCTTAAGTAGTTTAATCATCCTCCTGGGGCTTATGTTTATACAATTAATTTACTTAGAAACACATTTTTGTTTTTATAGGCCAACAGGTTTTATCTAGAAATAGGAATGTTAATGAGAGGAGGCAGACTGTATCAGATTCGGAAATCCTTATTCCATATCTTTTACATCCAGTTTATGTAACTGGCCTCTGATGCCTGTTTTTATGGTGCAGCCAAAGGTCTTGGTGATAAAATATCCCTGAGAAAGTCTAAGATAAATGAGATAACAGATTGCATTGGATGGGGCGGAGTTCTCCGGTCTCTATGCTTCTCCATAATATTGGCTAGAAACGCTTCCAGGCATTGCACATTTTACCTCTTTTCCAAGCTAATGGAGATGTGCAGAAATGAGAAAAAAAGAAAGGAAACAATAACAAAATTCCATTGCATTTGATTTATGGACTAGTTCGACTCTGAGAGTCTCAGAGGAGTTCTTTTCGATAAGGGCCAAGACTGATTAGAAAGAATGAACTATGGAAAAGAATCAAGATACCGAGATTAGATCTCCACTGAACTTAAACTGGTAGTGCTTGTATGAAATGTCCTCTTGCTGGCAGCTACTCAAAATGTGCGTGCATTCCTGTTGTCATGTTTCTTAATTCTTTTTTTTTTTTTAGTTTCAGGTGTATAAATGTAATACTTACACATTTCACCCCTCACAAAGTGATAACCTCCCTCCCCCAATCTACTACCCCTCTGATATCATATATATCTATTACAATTCCATTGACTCTATTCCTTATACTATACTCCATATCCCATTATGATATATATATATATATATATATTAGATTATAGTTGACATACTGTATTATTCAGCTTCAGCTTCAGGTGTACAGTGCAGTGGTCAAGTATCTACACCATCCATGAAGTGATCTCCCTAATAAGACATATATCCACCTGACACCCTATAAAATCTTTGCAGCATTATTGATTATATTCCCCAAACTGTCTTTCCTATCCCTGTGGCAATATTGTAATTACCAATTTATGCTGTCTAATCCTTTCCCCTTCTCCCTCATCCCCACGCCCCACCATTCTAGCAACCATCAGTTTTTCCTCCATATCTCTGAGACTATTTGTGTTTACTTTGCTCATTTGTTCAGTTCTTTAGATTCCACATATAAGTGAGATCATATGGTATTTGTCTTTCTCCGGCTGACTTATTTCACTTAGCATAATATTCTCTAGGTCCATCCATATTGTTGCAAATGGTAAGATTTCATTCTTCCTTAACTCTTAAGAGCTAGGATGGAGAGGTGAAAGCACCATCAAAAGGAGTAGGCATGCCTTTGTGCTTAGCAATCTGTTACTGGGTAATGTTGCCTATTTTAAGCCAAGGGAGCAGGATATATGGTATTATCACCTTCCCAGGAGCAATATTCATATTTCCGAAACTTCTGCTGAGTGACTAAATCTCAATCTAGTCTTGAAAGCAGAAGTGTTCACAGATTATGTTTCTCTCCCCCTGGGTAGCTTGACCATTAAGATTTGGGATGGGTTACAATCACATACACAGAATCACATTGTCTATTTTTATATCTCAACTGTCTCATTAAGTCACATTGATGGAAATCCATCTCAGAATCAGTATATATCAATCAGCCCTAATTTCACCAGTCACTCCACTCCTAGCTAATTAAAATAAAAGTACATGTCCATTCAAAGACTTACACATGAATTTGCAGCTATGTTTGTAACAGCTCAAGACTAAAAACAACCTAAATGCCTATTCACAGGTGAATAGATTAACAGAATGTGGTATATCCTTATAATGGAATCCTACTACTCAGCAATAAACAAGCAACATCATAAGTGACTCTCAAAACCTACACCCAGTGCATGATGGTAGATGAAACAAGAGTACATACTGTATGATTCCATTTATATAAAACTCTAGAAAAATGCAAACAAATCTGTAGTAACAGAAAGCAGATAAACAGTTGCCTGAGAAGGGGGTGAGGGTAGGGAGGTGAGAAATAGATTACTAAGGGACACAAGCAAACTTTTGGAGGTGATGGATATGGTTCTACCAGCACCAACATTTCGAATGTTACATTTATATATGTGTACTTTATTGTGTGCCAATTATATATCAGTGAAGCTTTTTCAAAAAATGAATGTATTTAATAGACAGAATATGTAAAGCTGAAAATGTCCTAGAAAATTCGTAATGCACCAAAATGTTGCATAGTATTTGACTCAGTAAATAGAATTCATGCTTGAGCCCCACATATAACATGCAACAGAATGGCAATGGCTGATTAAGTTTTATTAAACAAGTTTTCCCCTTATTTGTCCTTGTCAAAAACTGAGGTTTCTCTTTCTAGAAGAGAAGTATTTGCTGAGTTATCATTACACACAATTTGGCTTCTCTATAAGCAGATTTGATGTACATTTGTAAGCAAAAGTAACCTGAGTTTAGGATTCAAAATAAAAAGATACCCAGTGCCCCTAAACTCCATCCATGCTTCTAAGACTCTGTCCCACTTTCTTCTCATGAATTGACCCGTGGATGCCTGACAGAAGTGGCCCTCAATCTGCTCTGAGAGGGTGGTGGGTGGAGACTTCAACCACCTAGTGTGCCTGGCCCTGATCAGCTTGACCTCCTGAATGTCCAATTCCTGGTGGATGTCCTGCTGAGGAATAATGAGGAGGCATGCTTCCTCTCTGGTCAGCCAGATTACCATCTCTGAGTTGTAAGCTTTTCATTCCAGCTCCTTTGAGGGATTGTTTCTCTTTCCCCCTCCCACAAATTGGGCTCTACAAGGCTGCACCTCCTTCCCTGCAGCCACTGGGAGGAGATGGTACAGGCCCAGCACCCACTAGTGTCACCAGCCACCTGGACTCAGGCCTACCAGGTCCTTCCTTTCTGCTGTCACCATGCAAGAGCAAAGTTTAAACAGATGTCTCCAGGGGTAGACTGCTCCCTTGCAATAAAAACTGTTACATAGGCCTCCCTCTTGATGTCCTCCTGTTAGAGGCCTCTGGCTTCTCAAAGGCAAAGTGTTGGGGAACTGGCCACCCCCGACCCACCACCCATCACAAGATTTGACTTGTGACTGCCGGTCTGAGCCTGTTTTTTCGTGCCACCCCTGTCCTGCCTTCCCTACCACCTCACCCAGAGCTCGTGGGGATCAGAATAGATCCCAATGTTTCTCTGACTTGGGCAGAGAGGGATGCTAATTCCAAAATGTGGGCTTGTTGAAGCCAATTCTTTTTAGAGAAGTCTGAAGCTTTCCCAACCCTTCTTTCTAGGGCCCTTCAACTCGCCGAGGAACATAAAGATGTAATTGCTTTCCTGTTCTCTGCCACCAAGTTTCAAGGTAGTCAATTAAGCCACAACTACTGCCATTTAATATGAATTTGCTGCATTCTGGACATGGTACTGAGTTCTCTGTATGACATACCTCCTTAAATCTCCTTTAATTCTCAAAACTGCCCTTCAAAGTAGTTATTGTATTCTTCCTGTGGGTAATGCTAATGTCGCAGAGGTTAACAAATTTGCCCAAAGCTACACAGCTATAAGTGACCAGTGACCAAGTACTTTAGGTCCAGTTTTTCCTCTCTCCACTGATACCATAATGTCTTGATTCATAAGAATCCTTTTCAAGAGGGGAGCTTTCTATTATTATTGTGACTCCCATTCCCAATTCATAATCCACTAAAAACAGTGAACTTGGTCCTTGGAATTTCTTCAGTTGGCTTTTCCATTGCCTGGGCCTTCCTGACATTCAGAAGCAAGGAGAGTATAAGGCCTGGGGTCATTATTCAATCAAGGCCTTTACTCAAAGGTGAAAGTCATTTAACTAATGAAACAAAACAAAAGGCCAGGGAACTCCACTGGTATTCAATAAACAAGTCATCAATGACCCGAAGCCCCTCAAGTAGACCCAACAGAACTTTCATATTTTCATAATTTTTGTTCTTGGCATGAGACTTGCAAATATGTGTTTCTCTGAAAACATCCAAAATTGAAATATTGTATCAATCAACTTGCGTTCTCCACAATCATTCCACACTTGGGAGTTATTAACCACATTCTGTTTTGAGCTACTAATACTGCATTTAAAAAAAGAAAAAAAGAA
This sequence comes from Aselliscus stoliczkanus, assembly GCA_033961575.1. Classification (NCBI taxonomy): domain Eukaryota; kingdom Metazoa; phylum Chordata; class Mammalia; order Chiroptera; family Hipposideridae; genus Aselliscus; species Aselliscus stoliczkanus. The sequence continues at coordinate 14,369,192 of CM066728.1, read as the reverse complement.
AAAAAAAAGCTAAGTTTATATGAATCTGAAAAGACATGCCACCTCTGATCCTTTGAACCAGATGAGTCCATGCATCACATCTCCTGCCAGGTGACCCAGCTGTGTCCCCGGAGCTGCGAGCCATTTATGGCTATTGTGTGGACTGGAGCTCCCTTTCTGTTGACGTGCTCTTCCCAAAACCCTATTGCTGCCAGCTCCACTGCAAGCTCCAGCTGTAGCCCTGTCTTCAACCCTGCCTTTGGCTCTTAAATTTAGGTTTGTCCGTGGTTTCTCCTGGGATTTGATGTAAAGAGTCCTCAACCACTCTGGGGGGTGACCCTCTCTGCCTCTCTTATTACTTGTTTGCTGGTTCTGACTCCTAACATCCAGAGAAAGCCAGCATTGGGCCTCCTGCAAAGAGGATATTAGGCAGATAATTAGAGTTATGAGGGTTTGCACATTCCAGCTAAGTTTATATTTTCTATCAGGTTGTGTGAAATATGTATGTTCATTTTCATGCCTATTTAACACAAAAGTCCCTATCTCTGGGGGTAATGTGCCATTTTATCAGTAGTTTTCTATCATGTGAAGATCATAACATCCTAATATTCTCAGCTCTGCTCCTCAATTCTCCAGGGAATCCCTTTCTCAGGTATTAATCTTGGCAGCAGTGCTCATTAATATGATAAGGCTCTCTGGTTTTAAACAGCTCTTCAGACTCAAACAGGCCATAATTGAATGGAAGCTTTAATTGTTTTTTCTCAGCAAACAATCAGGCCGGGAGAGCAAGGACATTGCAGACAAAACACCACTGCTCAACTCAGAATGAAAGGAGTGTGTTTCCATTCACTAATAGGCAGAAATGTCACTAGATCTCAGAAAGGCTGACTCGGGGCTCAGTTCAGAGGAGAGAGCTATTGAATTCCCCCTTCTGGCTGGCAGACAGCTCAGCCACATGGCTCTCTCTTCCCCTGTCACTCCTGTTGATTTGCCTTCAAGGTGGTCATTCAGAGGGAGTGAAAGAAAAGGCCACCATTTATCATTTCAAGCCCAGAGAGTTAGCTATGATTCCCATCCATCTGCAGTTTTCAGAGGCTCCAGCAAATGGATGGCACATCATGCCTTAGTGTCATCTTTTGTTCATATTAAGTGGGATCCTCTTACAGAGAGGACAATTTCCTCTCTCGCAAAAAAAGAAAACAAACAAACAAACAAAAAACCAACAAGAAAAAAACAAACAAACAAAAAACAGCCAGGGACATGATTTTGATGGATCAGTGGCTGGCCCTGGATCAGAAACTAATTCCATTTTCCACTATACATCAGCTCAGTAAATCATGTTTTTCAGATAACTGACAGTGGCATCTATTCTGCTTTATTATCTGCTGCTGCCTGGCTTCGCTCTCTCCCTCCACTGTCACTTAATTTTCAAGCTATCTGCATTCTAGTTGGAAAAGAGTAAAACCTAAGTTTGTAACTTTTTGGTTGTTGTGCAAGACAATGGAAGGGGGGTGTCTGTATGCTGTATAGGTCATGTTCGCTACCATTTTGAGAGACCTAGACTCATAGAACAAGTTTATAATCTGGTTTCAGGGGAGACATGAATACTAAGCAGGGAGAAGAATGTAAGAGTGGGCACATTTCTAGCTTCACTGGAGCCAGATCTCCAGATGTGTCCCCTTACTATTGGGAAAGAATTCCAGAACATCATACATGCCTAGGTGCATGGTAGGAGTCAAAACATGTTTAAAGCTAAGTGACTCTTATTTTGGGACGAACCATGCCCAAATTCACTTCCCCATGATCATTAACTGGATAAGACCAATTGTCCCTGCTGCAGTGTGGTAGAGGCTGCTAGATGTTTACCAAAATCAGTATCCCTTTCTTCTTGCATGTATTATTCAGAGTCCATGCAGGAAAACAGTTACATTCTGTAAGTGGTCATTTTTTATATTTATAACTTTCCTCCTCCACTACCATACCATGCTTTCTTTGTTTTCAGTCAAGTCCCAAGCTGGTCAATGTTCTTGACCTTGTGTGGTGATGTGAACATTTATTACTGAAGGATCCAAATAGTGAGTGGCCCTGCCTTCATTTAATTGGTATAGTTTTCTATTCATCATAGAATGACTGTTCCAGACAATCCCAAGTTTGAAGCATGATCTGGAATGTCACCAATATGTAGCAATGAGTAACCTAATTTACCCTGCATAATCAGGATACACCACTTCAGCTACCAGAATAGTGACCTTCTTTGCCGGTTTGTTCAATAACATAAACAGCTCCCAAATGGCTAAGTAGTAAACTAAACTTCCTATTTAATGGAACCCTAACTGTTCACTCAGTTGAAAGCATTGCTCCTGTGGGAATTAAGCCCAAAATGGCAAGAATGGGAAGCAAAATATCTGTGAGTTGGTTATTGTGTATTTTAATAAGAAAGAGCACCATATATTGGTCACTAATTGAAAGTATATTCAACATCAGGTTTTCGAAGTACTTTCTCCCAAATGGCACTATAATCAACTCTTAAGTAAGCCATTTACCCATCAATCTGACCAGCTGCCTCTGTGTAACGTGATACATGATAAGATGTAAATTCCATGGGCAGGAGTCCATTGTCACACTTATTTTGCTGTGAAATATAGGTTCCTTCATGAGAAGTAATGTTGTATAGGATATAATGACTGAGAATAAGGCATTCAATAAGTCCATGGGTTTTAGTACTGGCATAAGCATTGAAAGGAAGGAAGGCATGTATGTATCTATCCCAGTAAGAACACATTCCTGCCCTCTCCATGTTAGAAGGGAACCAGTACAGTCAATCTATCACCAAGCAGCTGGCTGGTCCCCATGGAGAAAGGCACCAAACTAAGTGTGGAAATTTAGGCCCTCAGACCATATTGGTGAGCTAGTTCATAGCCTTTATCCCTGCCTTTGTGGCAACTTTGTATATGAGCCCATTAAAAAGCATGGGATGCCTGAGAGAGAGGCTGGCTGACATCTACAGAATGTGTCATCGTGTCCTTGTCATTATTGACAGCCTCCTTGGCAGTTGTGACCTTTGCTTAGTGGTGATATTTGCTTAAATATGAAACACAAGTATGGTGACACAGTGTGCTTATCCAATACCTCTTCCCCAGATGTTTCATTGCCAATCTTCCGATTCTGTGCTTCTCAATTCCTGACCATCCAGCCACACACTTGGCCACTGTACATGAATCGTGGTAGATCCAAACTGCTGATTTAGCAGTCCAAAATGGAAAATCAAATGACTGCCCAAAGCTTTGCCTTCGGGAAGGATTTGCCTTTATCAGTATCTTTCAAGAATACTTCTGATCAGGGCTAGAACAACACCGCGGTTCATTTCAGATTGGTTACTGCACACTGAGCAGAGCATTTGTAAACCAGTCCCAGGCTACTTCCTTCTCAGTAAACCAGCCATCTTTGAGGCCATAGATGTGGACTGAGGAGAAGGAATCTCTCAAGAGGAGATCAAGTAAGAATTGGGCCTCCTGCTCATGCTAATTACCTCCCTTTCAGACTTGCTTAAACCTGATCTCTTTCATAACTTTTTTTTTTTAATTAAAGTTTATTGGGATGACAATTGTTAGTAAAGTTATATCAACTTCAGGTGTACAATTCTGTAATACATCATCTGTGTATCACATTGTGTGTTCACCATCCAGAGTCAGTTCTTCCATCACCATATATTTAACCCCCTTTACCGTCATCTACCATTTCCCCTGCCCCCTTACCATGTGGTAACCACTAAACTATTGTCTGTGTCTATGAGTTGTATGTAAAAATGTTACTTCATAACTCTTTAACTTGATGGTTGCTGTGCATATCCAGATGTGGTGTCATTTTAGCCAGTTCCTAGTTGGTAGAGTGGCAGATGCTGTGGTGTCCTGCCTAGATCTCCCCAACACTCACAATTTTGGTACCTGCCAACAGAGTTGTGTTGCACTCATCAGTGACTCTCCACTTGAGGGCTTTCTGTGGGCCTGTGCACATGGAAGACCAGTGTGCGGAGGAGGTAACACCCCTGGAAACAGCCTTCAGGCAGTGACAGATGGGAAGTGGAGAGTAAGCACACCAGCTTCCTAATCCCTTAAGGAAGATGTTCCACTCTACCTCCTAAAGGTAAGCACTGTAAGTTAGTCAGAGTCAACATTTGCTTCTTTCTCTTCCCTGTCTCACATCTCTACTTCTTTACTAGTTCTTTCTGGGACCATCTCAACTCTTACCTCAAAGTATATTTCTGGGAGAACCCAGGCCATGACATACCATTTAAATCACATAGTAACTTGATGTAAGGTGCTGTTTCTTTTCATAAAAATGAAACAAAACAAAACAGAAAACACTTCGCATACTCTACTTCCCCTTGTCCTACCTGCAACGGCAATAACCAATGTGACACTGGAAAGCACATGGTGAAGATAAGAGACTTATCAGCCTGGGTGCCTGAGTGATGGTATGGAATTTCCCTTTTCCCAGCTGCCCTGAAATTTGACTAGACTATTATGTGAATAAGAAATAAACAACTTCTATAGCCTTGAATCCTTGAGCCAAAGTATAGTTGTGGGTATTTTTTTTTTTTACTTTCACTCATATGTATATACAAACCTCAAAATTATTATTTTGATCAGAAAAGATGGGAAACAAAAACTATGAAAAGATTTTCAGAGAAAATCAGATCACTAAACTAAGCTTGATTTTATTATCCTAAACCCCTAATTTTCTTCACATCAAAGCTGCTCAAAAATAAAACAAAACAGAGCAAATCTATACAAGTTCATCAAACTTAAACCTTACCAGCACTCACTGGTTGCTCACAAGTTATGCAGAATCATTTTGCTCAGAGGAAAACTGCTAGCATACCATGTAGTTTTTGTCCACTTCACCAAGAGGAAATCTTTGTTCTCTCCCCCATTATTTTCTACTCAATTTGCTTTCCTGTCAGGAAGAAGTTTTTTGGAGGATATACCCAAATATTTCACTTGCTCATTTCTCCATGGGCTGGCCATTCCACCATTTACATATTCAAATCATAGGTTGGAAGTCTTTCACTGTATAAATAGATTAAAGGCAGAATAAATAAATGGAAGTTCCAATTCCAGTAATTGTGAAGTAGTTTATATCTGATTAAACTTCATGCAGATAACAATGATAAATTAGGACAAACAAAACCAAGCAAAACAAAGAACAACCTTTCTGATGGCACTAGAGAACAATCTAATGCAGTCAGAAATTGGAACGGATTCACAGGGAATAATTTGGGGCTTCCAGAGTAGCTAAAACTTTAGGGAGAGAAAAATGTTTAGAAGGAGGTATCTACAGAAAAAGAAGCCCCAAGTCTGCATATAAGCTCCTCTTAACTCCTTCTCTGACATCCAAATTATGTATATGTGGGGGAGATGCCAAGTTATCTGTCAGAGAACAACAACTGGAAAACTGAAAAACATAAATAGAGATTTCAGCTGTGACCTATTTGAGACAAGATAGAGCTTAGAATTTGAATCTCATAAAGTTACAGAGTGTTGGTAAACATCCTGGGTTTTCTGCTGATTTCTAAGAAGGGCCATGCCTTACATGTAAAGACTATTTCTCAGGATTAAGAATTCATCCTAAGACTAAAAGAAAAACTGAAAGAGACCCACCCTAACAAAGGATAAAATGGAACAGCCATGAGTTCAGGATAATTAGCCAGTAATTAGATCACTGTTTAGAGCAAAAACCAGCTCTTCCAAGGAAGATTATAGAATCCAGAGTTTCCACAGCATCCCCAATGTCTAGCACACAATAAAAATAATGGACACAGAAGAAACATTGAAATGTGATCCATAGTCAAGAGAAAAATCAGTAAATAGACTAAAATCATAGATAACTCAATGTTATAATTAACAAACAAGGACATTTAAGCAGTAATTAAATATATAATCAAAAACACAAAGTACAAGATGGTTATAATTATTGAACAGAAGAGGAATACCAATAAAGAAGTAAGAACTATAAAAAAAAAAAAAAGAACTGAATTAAACTCCAGAACTTTAAAATACGACATTTGAAATGAAAAACCACCGGATGGGCTCAATGGAACACTAGATACAGTAAAAGAAAGTCACTGTGAACTTGAAAGAGAACAAAAGATTGGGGGGAAAAAATGAAGTTCTCAGAAACATGTGGGACAATATCATATATTCTAATATATGTGTAATTGGAGGCCCTGAAGGAGAGAGAGAGAGAGAAAGCCAGAAAAATATAAGAAGTAGTTGCTGACTTCCCCAAATTTGGTGAAACCATTAACTTACACATCCAAGAAACTTACAGAACCTTCAGCAGGATAATAGAAAGAAAAACGTGAGTAGTACATAGTTACATGGCAGGAAAAAAAACATAAAGAAAATGTCTTCAAAGCAGCACGAGAGAAATGAGATATTACATATAGGGGAACAATGATTCTACGTGTAAATGACTACCCTTTTGGAACAATGGAGGCCAGGAAACGATGGAACTGTCTACCTAGAATTCTACATCTAGTAAATATATTCTTCAAACATAAAAGCAAAATAGACACATTTCGGAAAAAGTTTGAGAGAATTCATTGTCAGTAGACCTGAATTTATAGACATTTTTTCAGGCTGAAAAATCAATAAAACCAGATAGAAACTAAGTTCTGTATATAGGAATGAAGAACACCAGAAGTAATTCCAGTCAGTTCTCATTATTCATTGGATTCTGTATTTGCGAATTTACCTATTCACTAAAATGTATGTGTAGCCCCAAAATGAATACTTATGGCTCTTTTGCAGTCCTTCACAGACATGTGCAGCTGAGGTGACACAGTGCCTCCCTATTTCAGCTCTCACACTATAACCAAGGGACCTTTTAATGTCTTATTTAGTGCCACATTTTGGTGCTTTCTGTTGGTGAGTTTAGTATTTAAAATAGCCCCTAAGTGTAGTGCCAAAGTGCTGCCTAGGGTTCCTAAGTGTAAGTGGGCTGTGATGTGCCTTAGGAAAGAAACGTGTGTAAATAAGCTTTGTTTAGGCACGAGTTATAGCACTCTTAGCCCTGAGTTCAATGTTAATGAATCAACAATATATATTAAATAAGGTGTCTTTAACCACAAACACACATAAAATAATGTTATGTATTTATCCCTTGATGAAAACATTGTGACCAAGTTCTCACGGGAACCTAACACTGTATTTCCCCATAGAAACAACAGGTTAACATTTACTACCTCCGTGTTCACAGAGACTTTCTAGACCATTACCATGAATAATGCAGTACCAACTGCATATGGGTAGAAAAGTCACTTGTTTCTTATTAAGTTTTTTAAAGCCACACAGCTATTTACTTCATAAATGTTAATAGTGTTTAGTGGTTTTAAGTAGATGTAAAATATACACAACAGTGCAAAACATAGGGGAACGGTAAATGGAGATATTACATACAGGGGGAAAATGTACTGTTACGGGATTCTTACATTTTATGTGAAGGCGTGCAATATTAAATCCAAGTAGATTATAATAAGGATGTGTATTATAACCCTGGAGCAACTGCTACAAAATTAATATGAAAAATTATAGCTTAGAACAGAAGTGAGTGTTCTGACCTGAGATCGTGGTCCCGACCCTGCGTGGGTGGGGAGCACACCGCCCTCCCGAGAGTCCACCAGGCACAGCTCCTGCACGTTAGCCATTTGGGACATAGTGACTAGTGGGCATATTTTTCTTCCAGAGGGGCTGTTGTGCATCATCCTTGCTTTACCACAATTAGGCCGGGTTTATATGCAATTATTGGATCTAAATTTCTTTCCAACATAGGTAAGATTTTTTTAAATTAAATATTCAATATAAAAAATATAACTTAAAAGCCTAGTGAATTAAAATAGACTATTAAAAATATTTGATTAAATCAAAGGGGTCAGGAGAGAAGGAACAGAGAAAGAAAAAAAAAACGATGGGGCAAATATAAAACAAATAGCAAAATGGTTGGTCTAAGTCAACCACATATCAATGACTACATTAAATGTAAATAAACAAAATGCTCAGATTGAAAAGCAAAGAATGTCAGTCTGGGAAAAAAGTATGAATAAATCGTTAAATAAACAAAGTATGTTGGGAAAAAACGGATGAGATGAAGTTAGTGACTATTTTCTCATTACTGAAAAGCATTTAAAGAAGTAGTATTCTCAATTCACACAATATAACGGTGGGTCTAAGCCCACTCCTGGCTCCAAAACCCAGCATGTAAGGCAGATCTGGACAGTCAGAGCACAGTTTCTCTCTGTCTATTGTGACTGATTAAGAAACAGCCATATTACCCAAGCTGTATTAATGGGAGCCATAGCCAACACATTTGCTGGAAATCCAGGAAAAAGAAGCTTTTTTTCTCACAAGTTTCTAAGCTGATAAAATGTAAACCCAGATCTTCTGGTGGCCATCTTTGCCTGTTTGCTGATGAAAACAACACAGAAAAAGCAGAGCTGAAAAATATAAACACTTTTCTAATGTTATCATTTTAACCATTTAGATGTAGGCATGCCTAAAGCCATATACTCTGTTTCTTTCAGTTATTCTAAACAACAACAACAACAACAAAAAACACACACACAAAAAAACCAACAACAGCAAAAGAAAAACCTCTTTTGGTTTCTATCATTTTCAGTGAAAAGAGGCCTAACACAAATGGCAAACTAATTATTTTCCAAATAATTCACAATATTGGTTGAAATAAGATATATTCATTAAATGAGCTTGTTTCTAATTTATGACCCATTTTCTTCAACCATGAGAAATCCTTTCAAATTCATAAACCGGAAATGATATAGAGAGTTGCCTTCAACTCTTCACAATTGATGGATATTGTTCATGAAAACATTGTGCCCTCCAATTTTCACATGACATATTAGTAGGCCCTCGAGGGTGTGCTCTCAACCATCAGCAGTTCCCTCTTGGCTGTTCCTCTTAGAAGGATCCCTTACCTTTTCCCCAGACTATTTCCTCAGTGCCATAGCTGTGGCTTTACGTACAGGAGAATTAACCCCTTCTTCGCACATCATGGAAAGACTATTCACATGCACAGAAACTAAAGCTGGATAGATTTCAAGTAGGTCCCTACTTGCCTATCATTGATGTTTTGAGGAATTTGACATAATCAATAATTTGTATGTCTAAAAAGGGAGATTGTCTCTGACTTTTTATAAATTGCCTCCCAAATAGTTGTCTTTATCATTTCTTTTTACTCTGTAATGAAAGACTGAGTTTTAAGGAACTCACAAAATTAGCTTGCCTATGTTTTAGGATCTTCCCCTAGAACTGTCTGCTGTCACAGGCACAGACACCAAGTTCGATGCCAATGGATTAATAAGTGTACTCCAAAGTAGATATGATATATTGATCAGGACTCGCTCTGCACTCAAATGAAGAAGCTGTCTTGGGAGGTTTTGTAAATAATGGCAAAATGGCTACAGTGCTATTAGTCTATTCATACAACATATGGCAAATTCTCAATAGATGTCCGATGGATTGAATTGAATATATATTGGGACAGACTTGTGCACAGAATATAATGCATGTGAGGAAATGACTTTCCATAGCTCAGGAAACTGAAAAAAGAGCATTACCGTGTCTGCCTTGGAGAGCAGAAGCGAGGTTTCTCAGGAGGCAGCATCAGGCTGGACTGAGAAGTGAGGAGGCAGACGGAGCTGGGACAAGGGTGAGAAAATTGAGGGCCCAGGGAAAAAAATGAAGGAAGCATTTGTTCTCATTTAGGAGACCCTGAGAGTGAGCAGCTTGCAGTTGTGCCATAGGTGCGCCACTTGCTTTGCCCTAGTCCTGACCTTGAGTGTGGGGTACTTCAGGCAAAGGACTGAGAAGGCTTTCTAAGCATAGGGAACAATATGTGCCAAGGATCAGAGACATGGAAGCAGGTGTAGGTAGAGGAGGGAGAAGCAAGTTCTTTTACTCACAGCAAAGAATGTAGGAGTGAGAGGGAGCGGGCACACGAGATTAGAAAGGTGAGCTACAGCCAAACTGGAAAAGGTCTTATATGTGCTGTTTTGAGGATCTTTGTTTATCATAGACAAAAGGGGAACACACAGTCTTTAGGATTGTTGTTAAAGGATCACTGTGATAAAAACGTATAGAAAAATGGCTTGAAACAGAAACACTGAAGCTAGAATGAATCTGGTAGGAAGCTGCAGTAGTTCGTGGAAGAGAGGGTGAAGTCTCAGAGGGTCAGGGAGTGGACTTCTGGACTTGGTCACTGAGTGTGTCTGATGAGGAAAAGCCACCTGAAACTTAGTGGTCTCTAGGGTGGCAAGTGGGCAATTCTACCAACTAAGAGCTGATTCAGGGAGCAAGTTGGTAATTTTGAGTTTGGGGCATGCTTTAAAACATTTAAATAAGTTAGCTTGTGTCTTAGTCTGCTTGAGCTGCTGTAACAAAAATGCCATAGATTAGGCAACTTACACCACAGACATTTATTTTTCCCAGTTCTGGGGCCTGGGAATTCCAAGATCAAGGTGAGGGCAGATTCATGTCCCAGTGAAGGCTCTTTTCCTGGCTTCCAGAAGGTTACCCTCTTGCTGCATGCTCACATGACCTTTCTTTCCTTGGTGCATGCACACAAGATTGGGGTGGGGAGAAAAAGAGAGCAAGCTCTCTGGTCTTTTCATGTAAGAATGGTAATCCCATCATGGGGCCCCACGCTCATGACTTCATAATCACCCCAAAGGCGCCTCCCCCCACCCCCACATACCATCACAATGGAATATAGGGTTTCAACATATTAATTTTAAGACAACAGAGATATTCAGTCTGTAGGAGCCTGGATAACTTTTTGATTTAGTTGGCAAGAAAACTGGGCTCAGTTCTTTGGCACTCTATAAACACAGCCAAAAGAGCTGTCTTTAATCTGTTTTTCATATTTTCACAGCTGGTCACTAGGACTTGATGGGCAAATGAGATCTCACCAATGACTTGAACCACTTTAGCTCAGGAAATATTTAAAAAAAAAAAAAAAAAAAAAAGAAGCAATTTCCTAGTTTTACTTTCCCTAGAAGCCCAGCACTGACCCATGGCTCCAGCTGACAATCTCTTGGCTTTGGAAATTCATGTAAAATGTCTCCCGGGTCTTACCATTTTTCATAACCTTTATTTTAAAATCAGCTCCTTGTTTCAGATCCCTAGGCTGCTGCTGAAGTAAAGTTGGTATATCTTAGAACAGAAGCATATACACACGATGCATACAACACTCCCATATTAGTCAAATGTCAAATTCTTCTACTGCATATTTTCAAAATAAACCTTTCATCTCCTCTTTTCACGGCATCCCCACAAGAAATGCTCATATTATTATTTATTACATCTTTTGGATCTCCAGATTTAGATGCTTGCATAATATGGTTCAAGGTCGATAGCCATGTGTTACCTAGGTTTTGTTTGTTTGTTTTTGATTCCATCGCTTGTTGGCAGAACACACACACACACACACACACACACACACACACACACTCTTCATTCCCGATTGTGAACATAACTTTTACCTTCTGTGGCGCCTCCCTGTAGGGTTTTTCCAGTGCTCGCAGCCTGGGCAGTCTGTGCTCACAGACCTTGCCTACATGGCAGCTCTTAGCACACTACCGTGATCATCAGTTTCCTCTCCTGGCTTTCCCCCAGGAATGGGATCTCTGTTAGTGCAGAGACCCAAAGCATTTATACCCAGGGCCCAAGGCAGCAGGAGGCACACATGTGTGTTCCGTAGATGCCTGCTGGCTCGGTGAATGGACCATGGGTGAGCAGGCACTCCTGGGAGTGAATGAAATACCTCTGGATGGCAGAGTGCCACCCGCCATCAATGGGACTTCTCATCCTTGCTATTTGTAACAGCAAAGGCCCAGCCCTCCCCAATCCTTATCGCCTCCCCCTGTGTTGACAGGCTTGCAGGGCAGCAGATGGGCATGATGAGTGCCCTGTGAGGCACGTCCAGAAGCCGGGAGATAGATTTACTGGTGATATAAGTCCCAGCTCTGACCTCAAGTCCTAAGCTCGGACTGTGGTAGCCAGCCATGGCTGACCTACAAGGGCCTTCCCTCATCTCCTCTCAATGCACTCCTAGGAGGCCCTCCACAGCCTGGGACCTGGGCCACAAGGGGGACATTCTCTTTCCATAGCTATCATATTATTTACTCTGAAGCTATAAATTCCAGGATTGCAAATTCCAATTCAGAGACAGCCAGGAAAATGCTTACAACAGGCATGCTGCTGCTCTGTTTTAGAAAAGACATGTTCTCTCCTGACATTTGAATATGCTGTTTTCGGTTCCATGGTGTAATGGTTAGCACTCTGGACTCTGAACATGCTGTTTCCTTGGGTTGACCCCTACTTTCCTAGGTGATAAGAATCAACTTCATACAGCATTCATCTGCTCATGCATTCAATCAACAAACATGGCCAAGTGTCTCCTGTGAGCTGGATCTGTCTCACACCTCACTCCCTCTGATGAAACCTTCCCAGACATCCTAAACCTGAGTTAATGATTTGGCCACATTTCACATTTATTTTAATAATTACATATCTGCTGCTTTCACTCTCCCTCTCCATCGTGAGATGCCTGAGGAACAAGTGAGCCTTGTAAATGTCTAGATTTCCAGCACCCAGCATGTTGACTGATGCACAGTAGGAGCCCAGCAAGTGAGGAAGTATTGCTCAGAATACCACATTAGCTACAAAACCCACTCTTCAAAACTGGAAATTTTCCAGGGGTAAATTCTATCTTTCCTCTGCAGGTTTTGGATAAGCACACGGATTTCCTCTTTTTTCTTTCGACATGAACATGTGCCTTCTTTGTGAATGGCCCTTTGTTGACCCACGTTTAAAGTGGACCACACGGCATAATCTGTATTATCAGAGAATAACTTTGGGCAGAGGTCTCCAAGTGTGAGGTCCTAAAAGGAAAATAAACTGACAAACAAACAACAACAAAAAAAACACCCCCACTCCCTGAGAATACTTAGGGGTCCAATCGCGAATCCACAGGAATTTCAAGGCCCTCAGGACAAGCCAAGAGTTCAAGATCTGTGGTCATTTCACAGCCAAGTGTTACATTGGAATATCTAGCTTTCCGAGTATAGGAAATGGAGCACCCCAGCCAAATGCCCTAGGTGCTATACATTACTAATTAACCTCTGTGGTTAGCATGCCTAAGAAGGCCCAGCATAGGCAGCACCACCCCGCAAATGGGACAGTGCTGAGCAGCACCATGATTTCAAAAATTATCTTGCAAAAATAGGTATGCGCTCACTTGCAAAATAACCAATTGAGTCTCTTATGAAAAGACAGTGCTTTTTTGGTGGTCAGACTTTGAGGTTTCCCAAAGACATGAGGGAAGGGGATGAGAAACGGGGAGAAGGGGAGAGAAAAAGGGGTGGAGAGAGAGGAGAAGGCAGAAGAGAGGAGAGGAAGGCGGAAGATACAGCTGATGTGCTGCTCGAGGTGCTGAGGGCGAGGGGCAAGCAGAGCAGTACTGCGGCTTCTCCCAGTCGCTGCCTTCAGTTTCCCACTGATTCGTCCACTGGCGAAACCCAGACGAAGCCTGGGAAGTGCAGTCTGCAGTCCAGACCCAGCGGGACAGGGCAGACAGGGGAAGTGGGGAAGGCTCTGGAGTCCCGGAGACCCAGCGCGTACATGGCTGCTCTGGAGCCCGCACAGCTGGACCGGACCAAAGGCTAGACCTGCAAAGAGCAAGGCTGGAGCATTGTTTTTCAAGGAGCCACTGCCTGAGACAATTGTTCTTTAAGATATTTATTCAACTCCGTTAGAGTAATGGAGACGTGACTACCTCACCTTGCTGTTCCTCTTTACCTGCGTGGACAAATGAGTGTTCAGCCCAGAAGTTCTGCCCGCCTGTCTCTGGGAAGCAGCCGAGGCTCGTCTGGGACCTCAGAGGCTGCTTGCTGAAGGACCGGAGCCTCCGTGACCCTGTGAGAGAGAACGCTGAGCTGGGAGCGCACAGGCTCTCCACTGCTGGGCTTATTAGAGCTCCAGTTGGACAGAATATATTAACACCTCAGAGAGCCATTTTCCTGTGCGATGACAGTGGGAAATACCTTGTATTTCCCTCCCAGGCTGTGTGTTAGCTTATGTAGAGTGGGAGGAGCGGGGTAGGCTCTTTCACTTCAGTTCAAATAAAAGGAGTACATTGTCCAGCCCTAGACTCTGGTGGTATAAGAGGGTAAGAGCCAGGAGCATGGGCACCAGGCACTCCTCCAGCTCTCCAGTGCTGCCCTCAGCTCGGACCCCCCACCCCAGAATCTGCAATCTAGGTAAAGGTCTGAGACTCAAGATTTTTAGAACCAGAGGAGAGTCAACCATGCAACTTGCTTGATGTAGGAGAACTTGTGTAAATCTTGGCTCTGCCAATTAATTTTTTAAAATGACTTTGAGGCAAATGATGAAAACCCCTTGAGTCTCAGGGTTCTTATCTACAAAATGCCATTCCTTGCATCATTGGGAAGATTAAATAAATGGGATCCCAGAAATGTGTGAGTGCTAAATAAAGGCATGAATGTGTTTTGGTTAACTTTCCAAGCATGAGATTGTGATGGGTACTCTTGACTTGACTCAAAATGATGATGATGATGGCTTCTACAGTGATTTGGTAGGAGCAAAGGAAATACTCTCTACGTTTTAATTTTATAAACTGAGTCACCCGAGCATGGGAAAAGAGGGTGAATACTGCTCCTGGGAAGTGTAGGGGCTGCAGATCCTCCCAGTCTCTCCTTCTCTTTTCAGGAGAGCATCACCTTGTTCACAGTGGCCTGGGGAGTGGACATTTTGTTGTTCCATTACAAGGTGACTTACGATATTCTACTGCTCAGGAAGGATGCTGACTGGAAGCCGCACCCCCCCAACCAGGTCTGTTCTGCTCCCAGCTGTCTCTCTCACTTGTCTTCTCCCACTGCTGTCCCTCCCACAGCCCTCTGTCTACCAGTCTCCATGGCAGCAGCTATGAGAGCGATAGGCGGGCCACAGGGAGGTGATAGTCACATGATTAATATGTCAGGATCTGCCCATCTCTCTTGCACCTCGAATACTGCTCTCAGCCACTTTCTCCTGGGCACTGAGCTCACAGGCAGAAGACTAAAAACATGCTCCTGCCTTTTTTAGTGCCCACTCCCCTTTGCTTCTTTATTTTCCCCTTAAGTCCTCCCTCGTGTATCTATTCCATTTGGAAGATGTCCATTTGGGTCCATCTCTCCTCTCTTCACCCTAATCCAAGCCACAATCTTCTCTCCACTAGGCCATTGCAAAGGTCACCCTACCGGTCCATATGTATCCCCTCTAGCCTCCACCATCATTCTCCAGGCTGCAGCCACGGTGAGCTTTTTCAAACACAAATCAGATTGTGTCCCTTCCTTCTTGAAGGTCTTTAATGGCCTGCCATTGCTTGGAGAATCAACAGCAAAATTACTTAATATGGCCTCCACATCCTTGCAGAGTCTGGCGGGTCCTTATTTTTTCATTCCCATCACACACAGGGAGCCACACCAGCCTTCTCTCTGTTCTTCAGATGCATTTCGTTCTCACTGCCACCAGAGCCTTTGCACATGCGTCCTCTCTGCCTGGAAGGCTCTTCAAAATCTCATCCACTTCCCTTCTTTGTGAAAATGCCTGTTCATCTGGTCTCAGCTTAACTGTTTCTTCCCCAGGAGGCCATTCACTCTAGGACGAGATCACCATGTCCGCCAGCCTCTCTAAGACCAGATGATGTCCCTGTTTTATGCCTTTGCAGCCTGTTGTTCTTTTCCTTCAGATCACTTTGCCATGGTTTAATCACATGGGATCATTGATAACTAGGTGTGTGTACTGCATGAATGTAGGGGTCCATTCTGTCCTGTTCTCTACTATACGAGTATCTCCAAAAGCTACAAAGGGATTGACACATGGTAGGCACTTACTTAGTATTTACTGGGTGAGTGAATGAATGAATGATGTTTGGCAAGAACAAGTATCCTCTCTGGGGCAAAGTTATACATTCTGTAAAATGGATATTGTATTACAATCATCCTTGCCTTCTTAGAAGTATTGCAGTGTGTAAACCTGAAATTCCACACTAAATCAGATGGTCTGACTTATAAACTGTCAGAACAAAAAGAAGAAGGAGAAGGAGAAGGAGAAGGAGGAGGAGGAGGAGGAGAAGAAGAAGAAGAAGAAGAAGAAGAAGAAGAAGAAGAAGAAGAAGAAGAAGAAGAAGAAGAAGAAGAAGAATCTACAAGAGAAGATACACAGACTTGAGAAACCATGCTAGAAATTCTAGAGTCTACATTTCAAAGCCAGCTCCTGCATTGTGAATTCAGGGTGACCTTAAGTATGTCATAGCATGCTGTACCACTTCTCTTCCTAACTGGACCTCCTTGGTGAGCTTCTTGTCCTCACCACCAGAGGAAAGAGGACCACAGCTCAGAAATGTATCAAAGATGCATTTGCAGTGTCTCTGATCGGGCACTAAACATGACAGTTGATTCTCATTATTAGAGGTAGAGGCTACAAAGTCACAGCAAGCACTGAATTAGCGAGCACTGAATCACTGCTCCTAGGATGCATACAGGATTAGGTTTCTGCAAGCCTCTGGTCACATGTCCATCAACTGATCAATACATAACCTGTGTTATGTGTGTTTCTGTTTAAAGACTCCTTAGTTAGTGTATTTTGTTGCTTTATCACCATAGGACAGCATTATAACTCATGCCTAAACCAAGCTTGTCGAACACCTCACAGCCTCCTTGCACTGAGGAAAACTAGACAGCAAGTCATCATCACTTGTGCTTGGGGCCAGTTTAAATAGCAAAATCACATTAAAGTGTGTGTGTGTGTGTGAGAGAGAGAGAGAGAGAGAGAGAGAGAGAGAGAGAGAGAGAGAGATGAACATGGCACTGAATAGACCCTGAAAAGGACACTTATTCAAGGCATGAGCGCTGAAACAAGAAGGCAGTGTCTTCTTGTTTGATCTCAGCTGGAAATGTGTATGATAGGCAACTCAAAGTTTTCACTACTCTGCCAATGCCTGTGAATGACTACAAAAGTACAATGACTATTCATTTGGGGATTACAAATAAATTTTAGTAAACGAGTGGGTGAATTTGCAAACATAGAATCTGCAAATAATGAGGACCCACTGTGTCTCTTGGTACTTGGCAGCACCACTTCTTCTAAGCTCTCCCTCTACTGCCACTTCTAGGAGCCTGAAAACTGCATTGTATAGGCCCCGTATCCTCGGACTCTTACATAGATTCTGCCAATGATGGGAACTCACATCAGATGTATAAGGTAGGAGAGAAGCAGGAACAATTATAATCCTTGGACATGGGGAGGCAGGTGCATGGGTTTCAGCAGAAGGCTGTGTGATGCTATGATGCTTTCAAGCATTCTCCTGTGAATCACCTACTTTGGGAGGCAGTTTCTAGTATCTCCTACAGCTGCCAAATTTCCTGGGATCATTGATGACTTCCCCTGATGTTTGCACCCCAACTTTGCCAAAAGGTCTATGGAGCAACTGTGATGCTGTGATCTATAATAAGGAACATATATTTGGCTTTCATCCCTGTTTCTGGCACAGAGTTCCTAAAACCCGTGTAAACTCCTGTAACAGCACTAGTGCATTTTTGTTCCAATGATATGACTCTGGGTAGACAATGGGGCTGGTCAACAGAAAGACAAAGCCATGCTTAGAAGCTTGGCATTTTCAACCCCACCCCCATTCTCCAGAGAGGGGAGAGGGGCTAGAAATGGAGTTAATAATTAATTATGCTGATGTGATGAAGCCTCCATAAAATCTCAGTAGATTTTATGTAAGTTTCAGAGAGCTTCCAGGTCAATGAATACATTCATATACCAGGAGGGTGAATCACCTCAACTCCACAAGGACAGAAGCTCCTGCACTCAGGACCCTCCCAGACCTCACCCTATGTACCTCTTTATCTGCCTGTTTATCTGCATCCTTTATCCTTTAATAAACTAGTATACATAGGTAACTGTTTCCATGAATTCTGTGAGCCACTCTAGAAAATTAATCAAACACAAGGAGGTGTTGATAGGAATCTGTGTTTTGTAGCCCAGTGGTCAGAAACACAGATGACAACCAGGACTTGCAATTGACATCTGGGGTGTGGGGTGGGGTGGCAGTGTGGTGGGACTGGACCTTTGACCTGTGGAATCTGACGCTAGCCCCAGGTAGACAGTGTTGGAATTGAGTTAAATTATAGGATATGCAGCTGGGGTCTCAAAGAATTGCTTAGTAGGGGAAAATATCCCACACATATGGTGTCAAAAGTATTGTAAGTGTGGTAGTGTGTGAGGGTTTAAGAAGAGACACAGGAGGAAAGCAGGGTTTTCCTATTCAGCACCTGATTTCCTGCATTGAACCCCTTCCCGACAACAACATCTAGAGTGGTGTCTGAGTCTCTGCCTAAAATCGTGACAGCAAACCTGTATCTAACCATATTGATACCGGCCAACTGAATAGCAGCCCCCACCACTGAGGAACTTTTACATTCTCCTTCTCATATAAATATTAAGTCTCCTCCCTAGTTTCTTAGTTCTTTAATTCCTATTCTTCAAATCAGTTTGTGAACCCTAAATAGTAGATTGTTCATAGAAATCTCCTACCCTTGCTTCAAATAACTGCTTGAAAGCCTGTGACTTCCTAATATCCCCCAGGCCAGTAAGCTAAATGCCAAACCCATTCTGGGTCCAGACCACTGACGCCACCTGAGTGATGGACTGAATGGCCACAGGTTTCATGAGAGCTAACAGGTTTATTAATTAAAATCTATTTTTTTCTCATTCAGGGGCCTTGGGGATACAGCGGGCACCCCAGCAAGATTGCCAGTCACAACCAAGCCAGCGCGGTCTTCCAGACGGAGCTCAAGACCCCTTCCTCTCATCTGAGATCAGCTAGGGTGAGAGTTCCGTGAACCCCAATAGGTAGACACAGCTCTACGCCCCTGCCCAGCAGGAAGCAGATACAGAAGAAGAGTCCTCCTGTCCCTCAGCTTCCCAGAGATTTTATGGGGATCACGTCTCCTAAGGGGAAAACTAGGCAGGCAGTTAAAGGCAGATATTGGGTCTCTGCATTCCTGCACATCTCACAGACTGTGACCTCTGGGTGACCTCCTCTCTGCACCCAAAACTTCCATTCATTGTAACTATGTACCCCTAAAACAAATGGGTACAAAATACCTGACTGGTTTAAACCAGTCACTCAAACCTGCGCAGTAAAGGCCATAATGACCTTTGTTTCATCCGGGCCTCATTATACCATTATTATATCATACATATGCCCAGAAGATTATTATTATCATTATAACAGACTGAACTCTGGGAAGGAACATGCACAGATGAGGTAATAGCCTCTTGTCAATTACGGGTGCCAATCAAGTAGACCCATGCCCAGAGGGGAACAGATAAAAACTGCAAGTCCTGAGAAGTGGGCTGCTGCTGCTGCCCACTCTTCTTTTCCTTTTGACCGCTTCTTCCTTTTCGAGCCTTTGGGCCTCGCCTTTGTGCATGGCCCACTCCCTATTCTCCAAACTTCTTGAAATAAGTTCTCTCTTTTAATAAACTACCTTTTCTGCTTCACTCTGGTATCTCGTTCAATTCTTTGCTCGAGTTACCAAGGACCTGGACTCTGCACGGAGAAAGGCCCACTTTCCGACAACAATATCACTTAGATAGATTGAGACTTACTGATTTATTTCAAAATAATGCATTTGGGGGCAAATGTTCCCACTGATCATCTAACGAGCAAATTGCCCTCTTAGCATCCCCATTCATATCACCTCGACGGTCATGTTCAGAAATGTATGTCAAATGATTTGTGCTATTACATATTCAGATAGAACTAACATTTGTAGGC
Organism: Aselliscus stoliczkanus; assembly: GCA_033961575.1. Classification (NCBI taxonomy): domain Eukaryota; kingdom Metazoa; phylum Chordata; class Mammalia; order Chiroptera; family Hipposideridae; genus Aselliscus; species Aselliscus stoliczkanus. The sequence goes on along the minus strand of CM066728.1, from coordinate 14,349,287 downwards.
TGCTTATTATGTTCCAGGCATGATTCTAAGTACTGTAGAAAAATTATCTGATTTGATCCTTAACACAACCTGGTGGGGAAGGCAATATTAGCTTTTACAAAATGAGTCTCAAAGAAGTTTAATTCCTTGACCGGGTAATGATAATGGTAAATGGTAGAACAGCGATTCTGTGCAGCTTCCCACAATGACCCCGCAGCTGCTTCCTACAGCTAAATCCTTCCAGGTGATTCCATTCCCTCCCACCACCTCAGTCTTCCATTAGCCTTTAACAATTTGGGAGGAGAGAGTTGAGGTCAAGTTTTGATCCTAGACAAGAATAGTTTGTGTATTTTACATTTTATTTGAAGCTAATAAGTAATGACAGAGGACCCATTTTCTCAATCACTGATGCAACTATGAAATCAATGTGTGCTAGAGACGACAGCAGGGCTTGTACATCCCACCTCGATTAGTCAGAAAATGACTGCTCCTTCTCAGACTTGCAGAGTACAAGTGGGTATGGAGAACATCTCCTCTGGATAAAGCTTTATGAGGTGCACAATTTGAAACACCTCTCTTGTGACTCTCAAGTCTCTCCAGGCTCTGAGTCCCACCACCATGCAGCTCTTAATCATTCACCGCTGCCTTTGAGCTCTAACAGTCCAGCAACATTAGGGGCTGAATGCTACATAGTTGCTTAATAAACATTGTGAGCACCTTCTATGGGGCAGGCATGATGCTTGTAACTATTGTAGATGTGCTCTCGAAGTGAGGAAAGAGGCCTTCACATTAATGCCATCTGATTGCCCCTTTATGGCACTCTTAGACTCTTTTATGGGAGAGATGGCGAATAATGCTTTGACCTCTTACTCTTTTGGAATACATGAGAAGTTTATTGTTAGGGACTGAATGTTTCTGATCCTTCAAAATTTCTGTGCTGAAGCCCTAACCTGCCTCTGTGGTTATAGGTGGAGACGGGGCCTCCAAGGAAGTAATTAAGGTTAAATGAGTAACTAAGGTTAAGAGGGCCCTGATTTGATTGAATTCGTGTCCTGTTCCCTGTCAGGAAGGAAGCACCGAGGACACTTTCTACACTTCTCTCCCATGGCAACACTCACCTTGTGTTTCCTGGGAATGGAGCAATGAGAACTTTATTAAGACAGTCAACTCTGAGTCCCTAAGGAACTCGTTTGTACAGGAGAAAGTAACTAAGATGCCTGAGATAGGAAAAGGTCTAGGTAAACTTTATTAACTTCCTCAGCTTAGTGAGTAAGTTCAGCTAAACTGGAAGGCAGGGGAGTGTATGCCGCCTCCTCCCAGTACGCGGCATGCCTGCACCTTCAGCTCTGCCCAGGTCACACCGACACCTGCAGGACACGCTGGCCTGACTGCTCCCAGCCCTCCTTACCTACTGACTCACCTGAGCGAGGCCCCTTGATTTGTCAAAAGGCTCCACGACTAAAATGTCTCTTCAAGAAAGACAAATACCATATGATGTCACTTATATGTGAAATCTAAAGAACAGAATAAATGAGCAAACAACACAGAAATAGACTCAGAGATATAGGGGAAAAAAAACTGATGGTTGCTAGATGAGAAGGGGGTTGGGGAATGGGGGAGAAGGTGAAAGGAGTAGACAGTACAAATTAATAGTCACAATATAGTCATAGGGATATGAACTACAGTATGGGGAATGTAATCAATAATGTAAAGATTATGTAGGGTGCCAGATGGGTACTGGATTTATCAGGGGGATTACTTCATAGACTGTGTAGATGCCTGACCACTGCGTTATATACCTGAAGGTGAAACAGAATAATATTGAATGTCACTATAATTAAATATATCTATGACGTCAAATGGGTAGTGGACCGGGGGTGGTTATCATTTTGTGAGGGATATAAATGTCTATTATATTGCTTTGTACACCTGAAACTAATTTAAAAAAGAAATCTTTCTAAATGCTCTCTGCCACCCTCTACTGCATACCTCTTTTCTTAAGCTTACTTTGTCTTGTTGCCAATTGCTGCTAAATAGTCATTAACTGAGTGAACATTTACTGCTTCCCTAAAATGTGACATGGAGAATGGTAACCCCACGACCGGTTTTTATTAAATCCCTAAAACTGCTTTCTTGGCATTCTCATCATATTCACAAAACTTGGAGTCATAGTATCAATATCGAATTTATTGGCATTTCTATGGGTGGGGATGGGGGTGGGTGGGTTTCTGATTAATTTACTGAGTTGGATCTTACCCTGCCTAAAATATCTCGAGTAGCTTCGGATTTCCCAACCAAAATCAACAAACAGAAAACTGAATTTGCAGATTTTATTTTAAAATTAGTAAATTTAGTGTCAAAATTTCCCATTGACTTTTCATCCTCAACACTTGTCCCTTTGTGTGTAAGCCAGAAAGCCTTAGAATCTGCCACTTTAGGGAAATGACTCATTTTACTTGGCCTCAGTTTCCCCAATTGTTGCTAATGTTCTAGAGCTGTGCTGTCCAATGTTGTCATGTGTCTATTTAAATTAAATTAATTGAAATTCAATGAAATTAGAAATCCAGTTCCTCAACCAGTCACATTTTAAGTGGCTGCTGGCTACACCATTGGACAGCACAGGCACACGTTTCACCATCACCAAGAGGGCCCTTGGATGGTGCTGAAGCTCTAGTGAGGGCCACAGCGAAGATTTCTATAGGAGCAGTTTGCCTAGTGCTTAAAAGCACAGGTTTGGGATTGGACAAGCCTGGGTTCCAATTAGAACTCTGTCATTCATATTAGCTGTGTGGCCCTGGGCAAGTTCTCTGAGCTTCAAGGCCCTCATTTGTCATATGGAGATAATAACATTCACAGGATAAACTGTAAAAATTAAATGAGATATGTCATGGAAAGTGCTAACCTCAGACTTCAACGCTTGTAGCCTTTATTTTTAGTAGTTCACCTGCATTGTGAAGTAGGCAAAGCAGGTCATTTTGCTCCAGTGAGAAAACTGAAAGCTGAAAGTAAGGGGCTTGTCTGAGAGATTTGCACAGTGAAAGGTAGACCTGATGCATTCAGGCATTTTGGAGTAAGATTTCCCATTTGGTTGGCTTTCTTGGGCAAGTCAAATTGAGACCTCTCATTACTGAAAGGTAAACAGCACAGGTCAGGAATTTGGCAACATTGTCACCTGGGTGGAAATGCTCACTGGCAGCAGAGCCAGTAACTTGGGGTTTCTGTAGGACATTCAAGTGAATATGAAACAAACAAAAAACAAACTATTAAAACTACCGTATTAACTGTACAGTTGGTGTTCCTTTTAAAAATATCTGACTTTTAGGATTAATTAACCACTCATTTATTCAATGTTTGCTTTCACATTTATCACTTGCCTACTTCACGTCAGTGGTATTTTTGGAGTGTGTGTGAGGGTGAGGAGTGGGAGGTGGGTGGCAGAGCAAGTGGCATGGTGGGTTGGTGGGTAGGGAGGTAAGCAGGTAGGTTTTGCCTGTTGGCTAAGGCCATGATACAGGTGGCTTGGCCACTTGCTGATTTATTATATAAGGAAGTAAGATGACAGAAGCCACATGTGTCCAACTCTAGATGCTTAGAATCGCGTGAGAACACTGGTGAAGAGTCAGCATGTTACTGATCAAAATTGGTGAGTTCAATGCCATTGTGCACAGAGAAGTCAAAGTCTGAGAGGCAACAGGTTTTCGCAGAGAGAGAGAGAGAGAGAGAGAGAGAGAGAGAGAGAGAGAGAGACTGATTTATTGGTCAGGCCAGCCAAAGGAGGAGACCAGAGACAAGGCTCAGATCCATCTCCCAGAATTAAGACTCAGAGACAATTTAAAGAATAACGGTAGGGAGAAACTATACTTATTTATTAACTCTAATGCAGAAGCTTTGAATTAGAGTTAACTGAAACTAAGATTAATTAGTTAATCTTGAAACTAAGTTACCTAAGGAATGGGAAAGGCAAGAGAAAGTATAAAGGAATTCTGAGTTGGCAGGGTTTGACAGGGTGAGACCTAGTGCCTGGCCAAGCACAAATTACTAGGTATCCCACTTAAGAGTACTGTCCATGAGGACCGGGACTGTGCACCAAGGTTCCGGCTAGGCATGGAACTTTGATTCCAGCCACTCAGCAGAGTTGGTTAGTTGTTCACTTACTGGCTTTCTGTGCCTGCGTAAGCTTCTAGACCCAGTCTGATCTGGTTTGGTCTGGTGGTGTCTGGGTCATTGTGTGGATGCCTACTGCTATCTCCTGAAAGACAAAAACAGAACAAAACAAAACAAAAACAAAACCAAAAATACCTAGATTTTGTCCCCTGGATTTGTACATATTGCCCGTGTGGCCCTCAGAATGCCCTCATTTAACCTCTTCATGCCTCAGTTTGATAGATGCGGCCATCTATAAAATGGGACTAATAATGTTTGTTCAGCCTATGTTGCCGGTTTATACTGATAATCAAATGTACTCATATATATGAGCTGCTTTGTGACTGCGGTCTTTCCTTCCATCAGTCCCTATCTACAGCCCCTGCTTCCTCTGCCCCTGCCACTGTGTAATAACTTACCTGAAGACACATACACTGACTCTTTCATTTAGTATTCTTACAACTACCGTTTGCTTAACCAATGTCCTCCTCCTTTCTTCCTTATTAACAGAAGCCCAAGAGGAGCACAACTGATCGAAGCTGCTCATTACAGCCCTGTCCTTGCCCAGGTTCACTTGCACCCATGGAGTGACCAGTCGCTAGGTCTTGACAGACGAGATGTGAGGGAGAATTGGCTGAGGGCGAAATGATGTGAAAGCTCATGTTTTCTTGGTACAACTATTCTAACTCAGCCCGCACCTTCCCTTCTTCCTGCCTGGAAGGGAAGTTACGGCTGGAGCTGCAGCAGCCGTCAGGAGAGCAACAGGAAGAGGCTTCCGTAGGGAGTCTGCAGCCACCAGCAGAAATATTCAAAAGTCATAGAACCTATGAACTAACACCAGTAACTACCTGACTCTAGGCTTTGATATATAAGAAAAGGAAAACCCTTATTTATTCAAGGCACTATTGTTTTGAAGCAGAATACAGCCCTGATCGACTCCAGCTCCAGCACCTGTGAGTAACTGGTCAATAGCCAGTGTGCTAAAATGCTTGTTGAATGCATGATTAGATGGTACATGAGTGAATAAATGAACCATCAATTTCTATACCCTGTGTGACACTTAGCTCAGAGCCTGACATCTAATAGGCACATGATAAATATTTGTTGAATTAAATTGCAGAACCAAAAGTTATCGTTTGGCAGGTTGAGGAAAGGGGCCAGAAGTACTTCTCTGAAAAACCCAACTGCCCTTGTAAATAACACAACAAAAACTGCCAGATCTTTGAGTTGAAGGAAATAAGAAATTGAGAACATCTAGTGCCCCAAAGTGGTACTCCAATTTAGAAAGCCTAAAATAATACCACTCATCACTCTTGTCTCCCGACAAAATACAAACTAGTGGCTTGGAAAATTCCTCTGAGCTCAAGGGTAACACAGACATTAGCCTAAATAGGAAAAGACCTCATGTTCTGCTAGAACTGCTTCCCAAGGAGGGTTTATTCCGGCTCGACAGGGTCCAGGAAATCACAGGGCGCCTAATTTAAAACAAGCATTGTGAGAAGTCAGAGGAGATAGAAATGCTCAGCAGCAGAGCACATCCCCTGTGCAGACAGATCAGCTCCCTGCAGCTCCCCGCAGCTCCCAGCTGTCAGCACAGGGCATGAAGGGCTCTGCGAAGGAAAGTCTGGCATTGCCTCCTAATCCCCCTCAGTCTTCCTCCCTGCCTCCAGCAGGAGAGACTCAGGCCCACCCTGAGATAGCTGTGCAGATGGCCTGACCTTCCCTCCAGGGAAGCATCATCTCTTGTCCACTTTGTCCCCCAGCAAGAACTGGGGATGAGAAAAACACCAGGCAGATTACTGAACATGAATTATTAATTCTTATTAGCATATGAAAATGCTCTCAGTGACAAGCACTGCCGAAATATTGCTCATGGCAGCCAGACCCACGTGCAGAGTCAGCTAGACTCATATGCATGGAAACGAAGCATATGTTCAAATAGAGTAGCAGTGATTATGGAGTGGCCGCTCTGCCCCAAACACGGTATTCACAATGCAGTACAGAGGCAGCCGAGCGCGACTGTCAATCACACGCTTTCAAGTCAGACAGACAGGATTCTGAGGCCAGCTAACCGGCTGTTATCTTGCTCCTTCTATGATCCTCAGTTTTCTTATCAATAAAATAGGTTTAATAAGATTTAAGCCCCACAGCTAGATGTGGCCATTAAATGCAATAATGTAGGTAAAATGCTTTGCAGAATGCTCAAGTATTTGCAAGGATGATAAATTTGCACGCAGGTGCACACCCATACTTATTCAGATGCTATTCTTTACAATACCCCACAGAAGAGGAAACTGAGACTTGCAGAGGAAATATGCAAGCTGCCAGAGCTGGAGCTGCAGCCCAGACTCCCTGATGTCACAGCTTGCATTCTTTCTCTGGGCCCCTCCCAAGAGGTTGGAGTTCAGCAGACAAGCACAACAGGAAAAATGTGTCAGAGACGTGGCGCTACTGCTCTTGGAAACAATAGAACGTCTCTTTCCAGTTCCTTTTCCTTTCCTTCCTTGTCCCCAGCCCTAGCCTTAATTCTGGATGACACCTGAGCCTAGGAATCACTTGGCTCTCCTGGGGGTCCTCAGGGATAAGGAGCTGGCTGAGCCGGATCAAGTGGAAATTAAAAGGCGCCTGGGGACTGCAGGCCCAAGCTTCATTAAGACCTAATGAAAACCTGCCACGAAGCTGAGCACAGGCGCTTATGAGCTTTTTTTCTCTTTCCTTTGTGGCAGGCTTTTATATGATTCCATGTCTGGAAAGCCGATAGTGAACCTAACCAGAGGCGGAGGCTGGAGCCAGCAGCCTGGGACAACTGCACTCATAGCTTGCAAACCCCAAACGGGCTGCATGGTCTGGTGTGCATGCCGGAGGTCAGGCTGGTCCTTAAAAAGGCAGAACACTAGTCAAAGGGGCAAAGGTCACATCTGAGCTTCTCGTGAGTGGTTATCATCTATCAAACAGTAGGATCAGCAGCTCAGACTGTGGACAGGGAGATGAATGGTGTGAAGGGAGAGGTAGATCTAATATTTATTATGCAGCAAATCTCTAAGTAAGTTCATGAGTAATGGTCACTCCACTCCCTCCCAATCGCCTCAACCATCCCACCAAAAAAACCTCTGAACCCCTTGCAGATCTGTAGACCAAGGAGTCCAGCATAGTGGGCATTTGTAGAGTTTATGGCTGTTTACTGTCCATTTCACCTCTGATGTTGACATCTTGATTTCTTTTTGGGAAATTGCTTGTCTCCCACAATATCCAAGTCTGGAATAGCCAAGAAGCAGAGGTCAGATCCCCCACAACAGAATGTGACTCTTGAGCAGTGACAAGGAGCATGAGGATGGCATTTGCTCATTGATTCTGGCAGCTACTCTCTGGTGGGACTATCAAAATTCATGCTACCCAGACTTGAGTTTCCATGGCTTTTGTTCTTTTTGGACTTCCCCTCTGCCTGCTTTGGCATTCCTTGGAGCTCCCCATCCTTCAAATCATTATAAGCAATGACAAACACAACTAATTATGTTCTTGCCCATGATCACCTAGAATCACAAAGTCACTATATTAGCCAGGCTGCTGCTAATACAGACAACATAAATGCAGGGGAAGAATTCCAGGACAGCAGACCAGGGTGGCTATAACGGACAGGGACTTGGAAGGAGCAAGACCATGATGTTGATGACAAGGCAGACTGGGGAAGAAATATGTCAGGTAGAAATTTTACACTGGGCCAGAGTATCAGAATATTTGTATCCAATGTAAATGCCTCCCAAAAGGCCCCTACTACTGAGGCTGTGCTTAATAATCAGGTGGACAGATTGAGCCTTTTTTTGATATCATTCACCTTCCTCTGCAAATACCAAGTGCAACAAAAGGACCCAGTGAACAAAATGGTAACCATGATCCTGAGGATGGAGGCTAAGAACAGGCTCAGCAACATGGGCTTCCTCTCACCAGGACCTGTCCCTCTAAACTGACCAGTCTACTGACATCAGTAACCAACCTTGGACATGAGGGAGTACTGGTATGATAACACATACCTAGAAGGTCGTCTGGCTACCTGGTGGCAGGTTAATTACCCTGAACCACTCCTGTAATGGAGGACTCTGCAGTTTTTCTAGCTGGAGCAGTCCATTATTCTGGGTTTGATTTTGCTTCTGCTTTCTGGCCTGTCAGGCCTCTGCCAGCACTGTCATCTGTCAAGTTACTGAATACATTATTCACTGTCTCATACAACATTGCTTCTGACCAAAGAATGTACTCCCCAGGCAGAGAAGAAAGTCAATGAGCTGATGCCCATGCAATCCACTCTTATCATGAATCCTATCACCCAGAAGCATCTGACTTCACAGATTGGTGGGATGGCTTACTGATGGCTCAATTACAGTGCCAGCTGGAAGACAATACCTTCAAAATTCTGAAGGCTGGGCACCAGGTCCCAGACTATGGTGCTGTTTCCCCCATAGCTGGAGTACAGGGGTCCAACACCAACAAGAGGTAAGTGAGAAGGGCATCTCTCGTGCGCATACCTAATGGCTACTTATAAATATTTTACTTCCTGGACCCATGAGGAAAGAGAAAGTAGAATTGGAAGCTGAGACAGCCCCCTGGATATTTCCTGCTATTCATTACCCTGTTGGCTGGGATGACTGAATGAAGTATCAAGGAACAATTGGGCTGCTATTACACAATAAGTAGGAAAATTACAGATGGAGTTCAGAGGATACAGGGGACAGTCATACCGCTCTGACCTGTGATAAAGGTGAATGGGAGATGAGAGCAACCCTGCACAGACAGGTACATCAGCGCTCAGAGCCTTCAAGATCCAGATTTGGGTCATCCTAACCTGCCTGAGAGCCCCAAACCCCCATTGACTGAAGTGTTGGGAAAAGGAGAGGGAAAGTGGAATAAGTACGGGAAGAAGGAAACATTACAGATTGGTGGAACCACAGCTATGGTCCCATGAGCAGTTCAAGCATTCATTCAACAAATATTTATTGAGTGCCTCCTATGTGCCAAGCACTGTCTGGGCACGAGGAAAAAAGCCATGAATAAAACAGACAGAAGTTCTCTTTCTTCCTGGAGTTCATGCAGACAATAAACCATATAAATAAATGAGATATATGTTATTCTAGAAGGTGATAAGGAGTACAGAGGGAAATAAAGGCAGAGAATGAGAAATGGGTGTTGGAAAAGGATTTAAACCATGTGATCAGAGCAAGTCTTCCGAGAAGGTGATGTCTGATAAAGGACATGAAGCCCTTGCGAGGGAGCAAGCCATGTGGATGTTCCCAAGTAGAAGGGGTAACGATGCACACACCCAGTGGCTAGGTCAAGCTAGCTATGTTGGCAGAAGAGTGAAGAAGTCAGGGTGATGAATAGAGTGAGAGAGAGGATTAGGGTGATGCTCAGGGAGTCGCGAGCACCAGACATGGACATGATGAGGAGTTTGCTTTCTAGCTTTAGAGAGCTGGAAGGCATTGAGGGTTAGGACTGGATGACATATATAATGACCTGACAACCTTTTAACAGCTTCACTGTGGCTGCTGTGCTGAGAATACACTGCAGCAGGGCAAGAGGAGGAGCACAGGTGAGTGAGAAGGCCATGGCCACAATCCCAGCAAGAGCTGAGGTGCTTGCATCAGGATTATAAACAAGGAGGGGTGTGGAGTGTTGGATTCCAGATGTGTTTTGAAAGTAAAACCAATGAGACTTCCTGACAGATTTGATATATAGTGTGAGAGGGAGGGGTCAAGGGTGTCCTCAAGATCTCTGAGCTGAGCCACAGAGATGGGAAGATTATATAAGTTTTAGGGGAAGATGAAGAGCTTACTTTGGACAGTAAAGGAAGACACATACAGAAAAACAGTGGAGACAGAGAGGGGCAGGTGAATATAGTGAGACATGTGGCCAATGTCAAATATGCACTTTTGTACTTTAATTAATTTCCCCTTTCTTTCCTCTTCTTTTTGCCTCACCTGGTGTGTAGGCTGGGTGGGCGTTAGTTTAATTAACTGTCTACTTCATAGTAAAATATCCAGATGGGCTCACGCAGAAGTGGAGGCCAAGTAAATATCAAACAGATTCTGGACATGGGGCTGGTGGTATGATTGATTGGAGTTTAATTTGCTCCTTTTTTAGTAAAGAGGTGGGAGTGTTTTCAGTTGTATGTAGAATATTGAATTACGCTAAGTGAAGGTATTTGGAGAAATATATGTAGGGGAAGAAGTGTGGCTACAGATGTTGCATTGCAGTGGACAAATGTTATATTCTGGCTTTGAAGCACCCATTCCACCCTTCGCTCCTTCTAGGGAACAACTTTTTCCAAACTATGGATCTCAGGTCTCCTTCTTGTAGTGAGGAAAATGAAAGTGAGTGCCTGGGGCCTCATCACAGGTCTGCAGCTTCCAGCTTAAGAAATCTTGGACCAGCCTCTCCACCTGCATCTTGAAATGAGGATCATGACACTTGGGTGAGACTCATCTGCAACATATTGACCATGGTCTCTATACGTGGAGCATTTGTCTGGCTTACCTTTTGCTTTATTCTCCTAGTGATTGCACACTATAGGCCTCAGCTATGTAGAAAGGAATAATAATTCCTTTCCCAAGGCAGAGCTCTCAGCCCTGAATCTGCTCCATTTGACTTTCCTTTTGTCTTAGTTTCAATAGAATTTTTCCATCCAACCAACATAAAGTTAAACCCTAACTGCTGTTCTTTACTCACCTTCTTGGAAAGGTCCCAGGTAGAATGGAGATGTGCAGGCAAAAATGTCTCCCAGGAAAGAGTCAGGTTGGGCAGACAAATATCCTGAAACCTCCAAAATCCAGCCTATCATGAAAGCAAAGTAAGCATGAGGTGGGTGTTAAAGAGCCAAAGAATGACAGAAGGGCTCGAGATCTGGGGAGAATGGATTATATATTCAGGACAATGGGCTCATGGGTGACCTATGAGGATGCCAGAGGCAGAAGCTGGGAGATGTGGCTCCTGGCTGATCTTGTTGCTCTTCTCTATACCGACAGAGTCACGTGGATAATCTGGATCCATTAAATGCCTGCAGACACAATAAACACCCACTGTTTCCACTTGAGTGGCTCTCCTGGGTCTGTGATTTTGACAGTCCTCTGTTAGTAAGTACCATGCGGCCAGAAGCTGTAGGAGCTACACACCCCCCAGCTCAGATCTTTCAGAATGGAGAGCTTTGGAATTTTGGCACCCATTGCTGTGAGACCAGTTTTCCCTGTCACTGTGCTATACTGGCCCAGCACAGGGCCACCTTCACTGCCCCCTTCCTCATCACCTTGGAAATGAACCGTTGCTGTCAATTTCCTGTCCGGAGTGACTTTCAGAGACACGCCAGGGAGCATTTTATTGAAGCTGGGAAATTGGAAAGCATCTCAATTTCTCTTGCACCAAGATTTTATTATTTTCTTTGAAGTGAATTTTCAAATACTGCAGACAAGTCTACACTCAAATCGAAGTATTGAAATGCATGTAAAAATCAAAAAGAGGTTTTTTGGTTGTGTCCTATTTTGTATCCTCCATGCCCTTGCTTGCCTGCTTGCATTTGTTAATGGAAAGATTACCTCTACACACTCACAAGCAAATGGCCAAACAGAGCACCAAAATCCCAGGGGAAAATTACTCAGAGATTGTTCAAGTCTTATTTCATTCACCAATTTTAGCTATTTATCCTTTGGAGACAGTAGTCATCCTAATAAGATACTGCTTATTTTTATTAACATTTTTTTCTATGATCAGCATGTATTATATTTATATTTATAATAAAATAAAACGTTTCTTTTTTATTGCACACTGTAGGCCTCAGCTATGTAGAAACGAATAATAATAATAAATAATTGTAAATTATTTTGGACTTGGAGGTGACATTTTAGGTCATTAGGAATACTTCCATAGCACCATGACAGATAAGGATCCTTTCAAGAGTCAGGGGAGTTTTCATTTGCTGTTACCAGCCTTCTGGATCTAATTAGAAAATGTTCCAAGACAGGGTTAGGCCCAGAGTTCCTTCCCTGTGTTGGTGTTCCCTAACCTCCTTGTATACTGAGGGGACATCACAGGGGAGCAAGGTAGGTCCAGGTCTGACCAAGCTGGAATACCGCTTAGCAGCCTTGTCCTCAGTCTCCAGAGGCACTTGAGACAAAAGCACCTGGACCTAGGCCTAGGATGAGTGAGCCCTGTCACCTATACAGCCTGGAAGTCAGAGTTCTTCCTGCACACCTGACCTGCCTGAAATCTGCAGGGCAAAGCAGTCACCTCTACTCAATCCTGCTCTATTTTCCCATTATCCTGCCTCATGCCCCAGTCTTTTTCTGGTCTCTGAGCCCTTCCTGGAATGCCAACCCACCAAAACACGACCTCCAATCCTACTTAGCTGTTGGAGTCTTTGCAGTGCTCAACCCCGGTCCATTTCTGGAAGCTTATTGGATCTGGCTGTGAATGGAGAGAACTTGCCCAATTAGACCAACTCCACCTGATCTCTCAAGCACATCATGCTTCCTCTCATTGAAGGTGGTTCAGATGCTGTTTGTCTGGTCAGGTGTCTGTCTGGTGAGCCACACCTGAGCCTATGATCATCTTTGAACACCATGTCTCAGCCTCTGGGGCAAAATTCAGACACTGACTTAGTCCCTGTAACTTCTGCCTGTAGCTTCGTGATCAACCTTAGGTGTCCCTCCTCCCCAATGACCCTGATGGGGTCACCATTTCCAGTGTGCCTCACACAAGGCTTCTCAGATATGTGCAGACAAACTCTGATCCTGCCTGGTCAGCAACTGTTTAGTTCTGACCCCAGATGCTAGCATTCAGTGTATCTCCTGTCCTGTGGAGGTACACACAGGCAGCAATCACTCAGAGATTTCATGTAGGACTCATTTCTCAACAATTCCAGACCTGATCTCTGCTCAAGAATAAGACACAGCCTCCATTGCAACTGGAATGGGACCTGTTCAGTCTCCAGCCAGGACATAAAATCCAACAGTTGTTTGACGCCTTGGGCAATGATAGCTGGCACTCTTTCTAGCTCATGTGTCGCTATCAAACTCCTGACTCGGCCCACTTGTCATCATTTCTTGACAAGTCAGCTTTTCAGCGCTGGGCTTGCTATCATTCCCATTGTGTGGGAAACTCCATTCCACGCAAAAATGAAGCCACTCCTCAGTTCAAGAACCAGGGTCCTTTGGTCCCCTACTAAGTACATCCAGCTCAAAGAAGGGCAGGGCAAAGCTTAGAAACACCTCGTCACTGGGAGGCGGTTCATATAATGCTTTCTTTTTACATAATGCAGCTTAGATGGCAACATGTCAGTAAATTTCAAAGTGCTCTCCAGCTCTGATGCTGGAGGAAGTATAACGTTCTTGGGAAGAAGAACTTGTGTTCATTCTCTGAAGGAAGACGACAATTAAAGTCCTTGTGGAGTCAACATTTTTTACACTCCACAGTAGGTGTGTTTTATTAAAAAGGAACTCGAACTTGGCTGTCAGCTGAATTAATATACAGGCTTGGAAGCTTCAATTCACCAAGATGGGTCTGATGATCCAGCCTGGTGGGCTCTGGAGCAGCAGGATACATGTCAGGGGAGTAGAGCCATTAAACTACCATCTTAGCTTCCACCATGCCTTCTGCGCATGTGCACTCACAATTAAAACTACACATTATCTGGTGAGTAAAATGCTTTCAAAGTGAATACTTTGTTATTATCTCTGTCCTACCCAGTTTATCTGCTTGGTCTTTGTGATAAAATCTCAACTTTTATTTCTATCTAATAGGCCTCCTTTAATGTAATCCATAGTGGCTTAAGTTAGTGGAGAGCTAGTGAAGAGCCATGTAAAATAATATGATGAAAAGCATCTACTCAAAACTCATGAGTGTTAAATATTGTCTCAAGCATGAAGACCATACTTCACAGGCCAGCATTCAACTCGCATCATAATCTGACCCCATATGGAAGACCGCATTTTCCATAACTTGTGCTTTGAGGCATTTGTTATTTTATTGGTCCACACCACTCTTATTTTATGCTTCATATTTTATACCCCATCACCATTTTTTTTCCTCACAAATGCTCCTTCCCAAGTCCAAAATGTGACTTTATAAGTGACATTCATATTCTTACAAGATCTATGTTCTTATAAGTTTCCCCTCCCTTTTTGCTCACAGTGGTTGGTAGCTGGTACTCAACCTGAGTTGGGCACTTGAACCAGCATCTGGGAGGTATGCCAACAGGAGATTTGGTATCATGTTTACTAGCAGGAAGTCAAAGACAGTCTAGGAGAATGAAAGTGACAAGCTGCAAGAATCAGAGATGGGGTGGTAACAGTGAGTTCTGATGATTTTCAAGCCACTTGTCCCATTTGTCATTACGACTGGCTATACCTTTGCCTATTGTACAATTTTGTGAGCCTGACTGTTCATTTCCATTTTTACCTAAACTATGGCATATTGATTTATCAGTCACAGGCAACCAAAGTAATTTTAATTAACACATATGATATGTGCTTTTCCAACCCATTTGCCTGCCTCTGTAGGTGCTGTTTCCTCTCTGAGAATTGATTCCCTCATCTTTAACTCACAAAATCCTACTTTTCTTTCAAGATCAAGTTTAAATGCCAAAGCCTTAATTTAAAATGGTAGCCAATATTCACAGCCGAAATGATCATGCTTTCTTCTATTCTGTTGCACTCACTACTTCTTTATGGCAGTTATATTTCCCCTGTAATAAAGCTTTATATACCATATGCTCGCCTGATCCTACTTACCTCTTATCCTCCATTAATTGTAAAGTTTCTTACGGGCAGAGATTGTGTGATCATTGGTTTGCTGTTTCCTATAACACCCAGCACTGGAATGGCATGTGAGAAGAAATATTCATTTAGCTTTTTTCTTGAGTTTTATTTCCATTTGATTCCTCCACACCAAGGGAGCAGAGTTCTGGAAGTAGTTAAATTTCCTAGCAAAGCAAACCCATCTAACAACACTGTGTTCTAAGCATGAGTTTCAAGCCCCTGGAAGAGGGCTTTACCCACAGCAAGGCTGCTCAACATACAGCTCCTCTTCTTAGTTTATGCTCAAAGCAGGTATGCAAACACATCATTTCTGCAAAGCATTATTACCATGGGGACCTCCCTTCATTGTGAGCCACTAAAATGTTATGGAATGATGTCACTGGAGGGCAATCCAAGTAGTAGTCCTAGCTGAATTTTGGGCCAGGATCATAAGATAGGATCAACCTAGGACATGGAAACTCACAAAAACCAGCAATCTGCAGAAGTTGCTACCTTAAGAGATCTCCAGTTTCTGCTGGAAAGATGAGTAGTGCAAATTAAACATACTCCATGCTCTTACTTATGTTGTTGGCTGCTCTTGGAATGGCCTATTTCCACCCTTCTTCCCTGAATATTGAAATCTTCCTTATCTTTCAGGATTTCCCTCCAAGCCTAAGTCTCCCTTAAGTGTCCCCTCTGATTCCACCATTGGGGGCACTTTCATCCTTTTCTGTCCCACCTCAGTACTTCCTTCCTCCCCTCTCATAGTTCTTATTGATTAGGAGCATACATCCTGCTTTGCTTTCCATTTGTACTGCCCAAATCTGTCTTTCCTACTAATGCATGGGCTGGAGTTTGTTCTTTTTAGTGGCCTATTTCCCAGCATGGAGCCTGGCCCAGATGAGGTGCTCAATCAATATTTACTGTGGGCATCACTTGTAATTAGATGATAACAATAGGAAATACCTTCTTGCATCTAGGTAAATCTGAACCTGATTAAGCAAGTCAGATGGGTGTCTGGGCAACTTGTGCTACATTCCAGTGGAGGAAATAGTTGTGACTTATCTCAGCAAACACTTATAACACCAGTGTAGTTTGCTCAATGATGATAAATATGTTTGTATTATCATTTTGTCTTTCATCTGCTGTTTGTTTTGTTGTACTGAATTACAGTATCTGAAGCAGATAGATATTATTATTACCTCTTTTTAACCTTCACTGCATCTAACATAAGATAAGGAGAGTGGACAAGTAATAAATGATTGACTAATTGATTGACTCAGTTAACAAACATCTCTTTGGCTTTCACTGACTGCTAAAGATATATTTACCAGAACACCTTTCTTTAAGCGTTCTCAGTCCAGTTAGGGAGACATTGCAATTTATTACAGTTCGTTGCTTATGAATGTGAATCACAGTGGAGACATTTACCAGGCCAATATGGGGATAAAAGAGGAGTGAGGAATTCTGCCCCAGGAAGTGCTTCACAGAGGGGGAGCTTTGTGAGCTTCATTGTGCAAGTACAGAGGAGGCTGATGGTCTCCTGTACAAATGTCATCATTTTATATCTAAATACAGCATGGCTGTGTTTGCCTGGCAAAACCAACTCATATAATGCCTTACATGCTACTGAGTGGGTCTCGACCTTGCATACAGCATGATGGAGTGAAAACAGCCACCTACAAAGCATCAGACAGGATGCTGGGTTCCAGTCCCAGCATTACAACTGCAAGAAAGTCTCATCCCTTTTCTGAGCCTTAGTTTCCTCATCTGTGAAATAGGTATGATCATCTCATTCAAATGAAATTTCTAGTAGCAAAGTACTTTGAGACTCTATTCTAGTCCCTACATAGGCTCCTTCTTTCCTTGATTCTGGTGCAAATACTCTACTGTTATCGCAGGTTAATCACAATCTATTGCTTTGGTCTCACTTTATTCCGCTCCTTCAAAGGGTTCATTGCTTTTATGTTGAAAGTAAAACTACAGCCCCACTGCTAACCCAAGGAGGAGTGGTCAGAGCAACGGTATGGAAGAAGTAGTTAAAATATAAAATAATAGCAAGGGGCTGAAATTGCCCCTGACTGCCCATTGCTGCTCGAGTTTTATAGTCCATTAACATCTACAATCACTGTAATGTTTATGCATTATTGGGGAGATAAATTGCATAATTTTCATTTTGCAATTTAAATGTAATTATGATCTTACTAATGACTAAAACCTGAATTTGCTAGACTATCAGTTTTTCTAACCCTTGCCAAAATTATAGGTAATTACTTAAGGCTTATGATAATTATAAGTCCATCTCTTAAATAATTAATGTGCACTTTCATGGTACAAAACAGCTAGTAATCAAACGACCTCCGCTTACTCTGCAAACCCATGCAATTAGGACTATTGTGTAGGTCTGTGGAAATATACCCATTTGCAAGAGTCCCTTCAGTTGGCAAAGCTGAAACAGAGGGTTACTGTTTTATAGCTTCAAATAAAGGAGAATTCCCCTGCTAACACATGGCTAGGAAAAGAAAGCAATGCACAGAATGGTGGTAAATTCAATATTAATCTACACATACACAGTACTATTGTGGCTGGTGGGAGTTGGGCTGAGGAGGGGAAGGAGGTGAGGAGGGCTTTCAGCACAGGACTTGAAGAAATAGGGAATCATCCAGTTTTCACAAAGGAACTCAATGTGGAGATTTGAAAGGTTACCACCTGCCATTTTGTCTCTCTTTTCTTTTTTAGGGAACATGCCCATTGTCATCAGATAACAAACATCGATCACTGTGCTGGGCTTCCAAGACACAGGGATAAATAAGATGAGGGTTTTGCCCTGGAGGGATTAACCTGTTGATGTGTGTTATGAGGTAGGCAAACAGGAAATTAGAACATGCTCTGATATGGGCTATGATTTTCCACAAAGTACTGGTAGATATGAAAGCACTGAACCATGAATTGTGTTTCTCGCTATTTATTATTCTACTCACAAAGAGCTTTTAAAAGTTTCTGAGACTGGAATGACCCAGTAAGGAGCTTTCCAAGGATCAATACACCCCCATTCCCACTCCTGTCCCAGGGTAATGGTTCATGGTGAGTCAGAGGAATGATGGTCATCTATTAGTCACAAGTTCTTGATTTAGGAAATATTGGAAAACAAGTTTGTGGAGCCATTTCCTTCTCAACATTCTGTCTTCATTATTTCCCTCTCAGCTCTTTCTCTCCTATTCCTGTTCAGCTCTAGAGCTCCTTGCCTTTTCCTTCTTCACACAACATTTAAGCTTATTTACAGGTTGTAATGATTGTTAATTTTATCTGTCAACTTGGCTAGGTTATGGTGCCCATATACTCATGTGTGGTCAAACATTATTCTCTGTTTCTGTGAGGGTGTTATTGGATGAGATTAACACTTAAATCAGTGGACTTTGAAAAGCAGATTGCCCTCCCTAATGTGGGTGGGCCTCTTCCAATCAGTTGAAGGCCTTAATAGAACAAAAACTGATGTCCCCAGAGCAAGAGGAAATTCTGAAACAGATGGCCTGTCGACTTGAACTACATCATCTCCTCCCTGTGTCTCCAGCCTGCCAGCCCACCTGCAGATTTTTGACTTACCAGACTCCATAATATTATAAGCCGATTCCTTAATTTCAATCAATTAATCAATCATTCAGTCAATCAATCCCCCCTCTTTATATATATATGGGGATGCCAAAAAAATATATACAAGTAGACACTTTGGTCAACGTTGCTCAAGCAGTAGTTCGCCATAATCAGATGTGTCTGACGCTGATGGTAACCACTTTGAGCACCTCCTGTAATTGCAGAAGTCAACGTGACTTGTATTCATCTTTTGTTTTAAGTATATATTGAGTATTACAATTTTAATACAGTTTTTCTTTCTTAAAATGCATACACTTTTTTGGCACCCTCTGTATATATACTATATCATATTATTTATCAATATTATATTATTGCTATTTGTATATATTTTATTAGTAGTATATTAATATAGTATTGATTTTATATTACATATAGAATTATGTATTCACACACATCCTACTGATTTTGTTTTCCTGAAGAACCCTGACTAATACAGGTGTTTCAACTTAATATCAGTAGACTTGACCAGAGTCTTCTGCTCTGGGAAGATTTTAGGCCCTGCAACTCTAAGGCCTTACCCTTAGGTAACCCAACCCTTCAGTTATGACTCTAACATAGGCTTAGAATGATCTCATCTCAGAGGTGTACACCCTGGAAAACCAAAATACCTGTAGGACTCAAAACTTGGGTTGAATAACAAACCGAGTCATGTGGTGAATAGTGAAAAAAACAAGAGGCAGAAGTCCCTGCATAGGTCCTGCCTGATGGAGTTTGGCTTCATGTAGGTTTGCTCTCACAGAACCACAGCATTTTCCTGTTGTAGCACTCACCATAATGTGTTGATTTTTAAGTGCAGTATTTGCCTCTTATCTGTCTCCCAGTGAGGCTATAAATCTCCAAGAGTGTAGGGACCCAGCATATCTCTAGTCAGCTCAATGGTTCAATAAATAGATGCTGTCTAAATGCCTAATCAACTCTGTCAAAATGGTTAGGCTGAAGATCTGCGACAAGATTTCTTTTTAATGGCCCGAGGCAAGCCATAAACCTACCTCTACCACCATTACAATTTCCCTCTACCCAAACCACTAAAATTCCAGCTAATCTGGCTTTATGAAAGAAAAAAAACAGAACTTTGGATCAGGAAGAGACCATCCTCTTCACCAGCCCATCTGTTCAGCTTTATCTTCTGCTCCTCCATATTCTTTTCTCTTACCAACGGGTCAGGTGTGAGGGACACTCTTCCTGAACAATTGCTGATCAAGGCTTCTCCCTGGAACAGAAACAGCCTTAAGAAGAAGCAGTGGGGGTGGCTGCCCAGCGAGGTGAGGTTTGGGGGTCCTGGCTGCACTTCTCTCTTTTCCTCCATGACAAATGAATTTTAAATTAGTTATTAAGGTGTACCTTTTCTTCGTGCCAGAGTAGAGAAGAAGAAACATATGTAGGCAGTTCTTCCCATTTCCTCTTTTTAGAGTTTTCTATCTTTCAGTCTGTGATTTAAGTAGTATCATGTGTGCCAGGGTGGTTGGTGGGAAGTTATTAGTTCCGTTCTCCTTTGAATTTCAGTTAGAATTTTTCTTTCACATTCTCGTGCTTAGCTGATTCAGGTGCAGTCTGACCACAGAAGGCAGTTGTAAAGGAGTGATTTATTTTCTGTTTCTTATTATCCTGGCAATGCGTTCTTCAATGGCAAGGAAGGCATCTGTTCAGAAAGTGGAAACGTAAAGAGCAAGCAGGGCCAATCCATAGGAATCCTCCCTTCAGGCATTGGAACCCCAACTCTGGCCTGGTATTTAAGAAGACCCCGTGCTTAGCTTACATTAAAAAGTAAAATGAGAAAGCCTCCTTTTGGGATACCTAAACTGAGAAGCAACCATGCCATCTGAAACAAAGAAGGTAGAATCTAGGATCCTGGACAGAAGTGACCAATTGTGAGACCCAAACCTTCCTCACTTGGTGAATTTATAGAGTTCTTGATAGCATGTGGCATGATATAGTGAACCTCATCTCTTCTACAGAAGAAAAAAAAATTCACTGATATTCAGAGGGTTCAGAGACTGAATTCCAACCCAAGTTTTCCACTCATTGCTGTGTCCTCCCAGGAAGGTCATTTTCTTGTCTGGGCTTCCCTTTTGCAAAAGTAGGAGTTAGAAAGCTCTAGTCCTGACAGACTTTGCTTTTAAGATCTGACTTCTCACCAGGAACTCTAGTGTATGATGAGAGATGTATATTTCTTAACAATAATCAGCACCTCAGTGGAAACACCATGGCTTTTATAGCAGGTGATGTCATATGTTCCCACCTGCCATGGAAGGATTTGTGGGATATAGGCGTAAAGTACTGCTGGAAACCCAGTTTCTGAAGAAGCCATCCAACACTGTCTCAAATCCCTCAAAGCACTTTTGGTTGTGCTCTGACCTCTTCCACACAGACAGCAGCCCTGCATCAGTTGTTCTCAAAAGGATGCCTGATAAATTCTGTCTCCTCTGACAACGGGGCTCCACACTGGCCACATTGAAGCTTACAAATCTGTGGGAAGAAACCCTATCTTCACTGTCACCTTCATACCTCATCACCCTCAAGCAAAGGGCCTGACTCAAAGCACAGCATAGACTTTGTTGCCCACTGGTGCAGGAAATTGTCCTCCAGATGAGCCGAATTTCTCATCACTCAGCATGTCACTCCACAGTGGGAACCAGACTCTTTGAATCCACAATGTGATGGCACATCAAGACCCATGGGACTTCTGCCTCTAGACTTACAGGAGTGGGCAACCATCAGTCTCTGGCTGCCTCCGCCTCACTCAAGTTCATACCAAAGATTCGAAAACGACTAGGGTGGCACACCTTGTTCTTGAGCCCATAGGAGCCTGGCCAAGAACAGTTGGGTGGAGCCTAGGAGCCCAGGGGAGACCCCAAGCTGCAGGAGGCCTTGTGTGTGCTCACTGCATTTTTATACCTCAGTTTCCTCTGATTTCTCAAAACTGGAGTGTCACTCTTAACTGTGAGAAAGGCCACAGGCTTCAAGGCAAAGGAGAGAAAGTATGACAAAGAACGATGACTGAGTTTGGGAATCAAATGGATTTGGTTTAAATTTCAGCTACAGTATTCTGAGCTCTAAGGTCCTGGGCAAGTTACCCAGGTATTTCTCAGTCTCATTTTCTCAGTATGAAAGATTGGGATGATAACTTTCTGGCACAGTTGTTATAAGTGTCAGAAATGGTTCTTAAGAGATGCACATAGTAGGTACTTAACATGAAAGATGTCAGTTACTTCTTAGTGCAGGCTCTTCCAGGATGATTTTCAATTCCTTCTTCCTCTCCGTCAAACACGGCTTTCGTGGCCTCTCTTGGTATCCTCTGAGGGCTTTGCCAGTGCCTTCCATGTGATGGTTTTCCTCCCTAACCAGAACATTGGTTGATTTAGTTTGATTACGTCTGAACTTTAGGTTCACCTTCAGACATGAGCTTTTAACTCTCTCCTGACCCCACTCTGGAACCTATAGGCCAGTTACTCTCACCTACTCAGGCTTGGATCCCAGACCCTAGTCCATCAAGAAGCTGGCCTCCAGTCTGACTCTTTCTTTCCAGTAGTAGAGTTTGTGTGTGTGTGTGAACATATCCTTAATATATATATATATATATATATTTTTTTTTTCAGTTACAATTGACATTCAATATTATTTTATATTAATTTTAGGTGTACAGAGTAGTAGTTAGACACTTACATAATTTATGCAGTGATCCCCCAATTAGTCTAGTACCCACCTGGCACTATACAGAGTTGTTGCAACCAGTGGTAGATTTTTGTAGCAGTTCCCCACTAGGATGAGCTAGACCTGTGTCGTTCTCCCTCGTCTTCAAGCCCAGAATTCTGATGCTGTATTTGCTACTGGCAACCTCAGCCGAACTATGGCATTTCAAGGCTGTGTACCTTCTCTAGTGCAACAGAATAAGAAGGCAGCCATGATTTCTTACCAAGGGGAGACCAATTTTAACCTCCACCAGGTTCTACAAGAAGGAGCTGATGATTTCCCTGCATACCTCTATTTGTTTTATAAAAGAAGATTTAGTGGGCTGACTGGGGAAATCTCATGGAATAGACTAGTATTCATTATATAAATGGATACAATTATTCTCATCCATACGGCTAGAAAATATGTCTCTTCTGTTCTCTGGGTCTGTTACAAAAATTGTAATCCAAGTCATAACATTCTTTGAGAAATCCTTATGTGAGCCTTCAAAGAATAAGGAAATATTTCTAGGGACATTGAACTCCAGGGCCTCTGCAAGTGAACCAATCAATTTAAACAGTATCCTTGATTAAGAAAAGTAAAGGAATAGCTTCTTCCCTGATTCAGCCTCCTCATCCTTCACATGGATGGAGATACAGAGAATACAAAACCCCCTTTACTCACAATAGGAGGTAATGGGATAGTAAAGATAATTTAAATAATACCTTTTAAAAATAAATGGGTTGTCTTCATTGAAGAAATCTTTTTTTTTTAGCCTCATTTCAGCTGTTTCTCTATTGTAGCTCACTGCCCCAAGCTAACAGACATTTTTGCTATATGCCACCTTCTTTGTGTCACTGTAGCAACCTCTTGAACTTGGTGGAATCAAGCTTCTTTTGGCTTAAGTTTCCCTCTCATATAGCGAAAAATGCAGCTCTCCATCCACTTTGTCATCATGGGCTGTGATGATGGTCACCATGGTGGGCTCCTCAGGGACACTGTCTGTCAGTAACAGGAATAGACATTCCCAGAGTTGCTAGAAAATCAAGATATGGTGTCAAGAAAGCTGGCAGTGGTGGAACCTGTGCTGAGTTCAGTACTGACTCTGCTACTGGACACCAGCCCATTTCTAGAGCATTCATCCTTCCCTCTTCCTTTCTCTTGCATGGGGGCTCCCATATACCTGCCTGCTACTCAATACGTGCCTCTGCATCCAGTGAAATCAATCATTCCTTCAATATATTTGATGAGGATTAGATTGGCTTGGAAGACCAAGCCAAGCCATTGAGGTCCATTTCTGAGAGTGAGCTACAAGCCCTTATGTCTTTCAAAGTCTAAACACAGTTGTTTCCAACCTGCTTTGCATTCTCACTGAAGAGTGTAATGGGGAGGAATTAAGGACCGGTCATGGAATCTCTGTTCACTGTGCTTCCAGATGGCTAATGGGCACTGTGTACAAAGGGGCAGGGCAGGGAGTCACTAACACAAGCTCTGAGTCCACCACCTGTCATGTGCTTTCTGGAGCTTCAGATGCAGACTTCCCCTTAGTATGGAAGTCATTCTTTTCACAGTTGGATTTTCAGCACAGTGTTAGAAAAACAAGAGAAAAAAACCCCATAGCAACAGGGCTAGTTGTGGGGGAGCCTGGGGCACAGTTGTGACAGAAAGGCCCACAGACCCCATTCTCAACAAGGAGGAGTGTGTCACATTCTATTACATTTAATTATACTTAACTCTACATTCATTTTCTAAATTGTGACATTAAAAAATTTAAACTAGATGTAAAACATTTTCATTTTGTCATAAAAAGTGTCAATCTTTATAAGAAATAGAAACATTCCCCTCACTGCCACCAACCCCCCAGAACTCTGTAACTGTCCCTTTAATTAGGCGCTCATTAATAAACCTATCTTGTTCTCAAATCCCCACGCACTTGGTACAGTAGTTCATTAGCACAGGAAGAGGCAATTTAGATTTCCTCAGATAATAGCATCTGTCGCTAATCCAATTGAGACAGGATCTGCAAATCTAAAGCCGGACAAGCAGGTGTGGGGGAGGGCCACACGAGAGAAGATCATCTTTAAAATTACAGCCCTGCATCCTCAGTTTGGGAAGCCATTCTGATGTCAAGTAGTTTGCCTTATTTTCCCCATGAAAACATTTTTATTGATCAGAACATCTATGTTGATATGGTGCTTGTCAAATCTTGTCATCATACATAAAAGCAACAGAGAGTTACTGCCAATGGACTCTCTGAAATCCATGCATTCATTACTCATACAATTAGTATTGATTGAGCTTCCATTCTGTTGCCTTGTGCCAGGTCCTGGGACTGTGGAAGGAGAGGAGAGACATAGGGAAGGCATTCTGAATTCTGTGTATACATCGACGTGAAGGCAGATGGGACCATACAGATATCTGTACCTGAATACTGCCACAGCCACCACTTCCACACATATATGCTCATTCATTCATTCATTCATTCATTCTTTGAGAAAGCATTATGAGCCAGGCACCATTGTGGGCACCAGAGATATACCTGTGAACAAACTAGTGTCCCTGCCCTCAGGGAGCTTCCATTCTTGGGGAGGTGTGGGCCAGCTATACACAATAAAGCAGTAGAAGTGCTATGCAGACAGTAACAAAATAAATTGAGACAGGAATGGAGCAGTAAGGGTGCTGACCTTATCAAGGCGATGCGGCAAGGTTACTGAGAAGGTGACCTTTGAGCAGAGACCATAATCAAGTGAAGTAGTGAGCCATAAGATCTGAGAGCCATGCAAAGATACTCAACTCAGAAAGACCCTAAAAACTCAAGGTAAGAGGCAGGGTGAAGGTAGTCCAGCTTTAGCGAAGTGTTCTTACCCAACATGCCACCCTCCCTGTCCTGCTCTTGCCATTTGCAACAACATGGATGGATCTTGAGGGCATTATGCTAAGTGAAATAAGACCCAAACTCATAGATTCAGACTGAGTGGCAAGAGATTGGTGGCTGCCAAAAGTCGGGGCTGGAGGGTGGGTGAAATGGGTGAATTGTACCAATGTCAAAATGTACTAATATCAATTATAAAATAAATAAGTCGTGGAGATATAATGTACAGCCATTGGTCATTAGTCAATAATGTGACTATAGTAAATAATACCGTATTTTATATTTGAAATTTGCTAAGAGAGTAAATGTTTTTTTGTTTTTTTGTTTTTTTTTTTAGCTGAGCCATCCTTCTACCTGTTGGCAGCTCAGCAGCAGCTCAGCTTGGGCTGGGCATTGAACTGCTGTTGCTCAGAGCTCAGCTCACACTCTTGAGCGAGCTCTTAACCAACTGAGCCACTCAGCCAGCACTAAGAGAGTAAATCTTAAAAGTTCTCATCACCAGAAAAAAAATTGTAACCATGTGTGGTGATGGATATTAACTAGACTTATTCTGATGATCAATTCACAATAGATACAAATATTGAATCATTATGTTTTACAACTGAAACTAGGATAATGTTATAATGTCAAGTATATCTTAATAAAGAAATAAATAAAATAAGTGAAGCCAACTGGTGATATGGCAGTGTTATTCCCACTGAGCTTTGGGACAGCTTCCAGGAAACCAAAGCCTTTGGGAAGAGTGTGGTGGCAAAGCAGAAATGTAAGGGACCAAGAAGCCATGTTGAGGTTAGAGGACAATTGGGAGAGCACAGTGATCCAGACCCCCAGGTAGGAGACCAGTCCAAGGTTAGGGTTAGAGGGTGTGAGTAACTGTGCCACATGCTTCCCAGCCCTTGAGTCAAATGAGCAAAAGGAAGTGGTGGTTGGACCTGGCAGAGTGAAAATTGATGCTGACTTTGGCAAGAGCAGTTTCGATGCGTGGTAAAGACGAAACCTAATTGTTGTGAATTGAAGAGAGACTGGGAATCAAAGTGAGATGGTGAATAGAGACACCGTTGCTGAGGAATTTGGTTATAAAAGGGAGCAGAGACCTGAGGTGGTGGGTGAAGGGAATGCAAGAGCCAGAGAGGGTATGTTTTAAAAGATATGACTTGTTACAACATCTTCAGAAGCTGATAGTAGCAGTTCTGTAAGGGGGAAAGTGAGCGATGCAGAGAACATGATCATTGCAGGAGGGAAATGTGTTCAAGTGGCAACATTTGTCTTTGATAGGTGCAAGACTATTTCATTTGCTCTGTAAAGAAGGGAGGCAGAGAACGTGTGTAAAATGCAGCCAGACAAGTAGATTATATGGTGGCAAGGTTGGGTTATTCTCCCACTGCTTCTGTATTCTCAGTGAAATATGATGTTGGACCAGTCTGAGGAAGAGGGGATATGAGAGGTTGGAGGATGTAAGAGAATAACCTCTGCAAATATAACAGGACACTTGGGCAGTGCTGAGGTTCAACTTGAGAATTGTAGTCATAAATTTAAAGGGAGAGCTGTCAACACTATTGTATGGTTTTCTCCAGCCATGTTCATCGGCTGGGCGAAGACGAGAGGTTCAAAGTTGAGCTGGGGGCAGTTAGGATGGTGGGAGGAAGGATTCGGAGTAGATAAGGATGTGTGCAGGGGAGAGATGATAAGGATTGAGCGTGGAGTCTAAGCTGAACCAGGAAAGAAATAAACATGTGAGGTAGAACAGAAAAATGGCAGAGTCTCTGGATTGGAGGATTCTGTCATCAAAATAGGGGTAAGATTGGTAACCACAATATTGCCACAGGGATACAAAGGACAGTTTGGGGAATATAACCAAAAACGTTGAAAAGATTTTGTGGGGTATCAGATGGACACATGTCTTATTAGGGAGACCACTTCATGGATGGTGTAGATGCCTGACCACTGTGCTGTACACCTGAAGCTGATGCTGAATAATATTGAATGTCAACTATAATTTAATATATATATAGTCACGGGATGTGGAGTATAGCTTACGGAACAGTCAATGGAATTGTAACAGCTCTATACAATGTCAGAGGGGTAGTACATTGGGGGAGGGGGGCTATCACTTTGTGAGGGGTGTAAATGTCTAACTAGTACATTGTTTTGTACATCTGAAACTAATTTAAAAAAATAGTTGTAAGAGAGAAAATGATTGTGAAACGTGGTGATAGTTGCCATGGTGGTGGTTGTCCTTGACAAATGGAAATCTTCTTGCATCTTAGTTGTAACACTGAGGTCTGTCATTGTCTTGTTCATGTACTAGCACTAGTTGAAGATAAGGGATGGGACCAGGACAAATGGAGTCCTAGGAAGTTACTGGCAAGTGTAGGGAACCCTGCCAGGTCAGCTTTGACTGATCTATACTAAGAATGTTGGATAGAAACCAAAATAGGTTGAACCAGAAATAATGAAGTAAATCTGAAGGAAAGAATCTGGAAACAAGTAGGATTCAAAAGTGCATCCAGAGCAGGGAATGTGATGCTAGAAGTGAGTAGAAATCAGGATATAGAAAGAGCACGTAGTACAGTCATGTCCACATGTAGACTTGTCAGTGCACAGAGGCCTGGACAGTGTCTTTTGAATTTGCCAGTGTTGCTGCTGGTTCCACACGCAGGTGTCTGCCCTTGCATCTCAAAGGCATGCAGTTTGGCTTTTGACAGTAGTAAAATGTCACAACCCCATGGATGTTAAACAGTATGGTGGGGCAAGGTCTTGGAGCCACACCAGGGCAGTGCCCACTGGGCAGGGCCACACTGTAGCTGGTAGGATAGTGATCATTTCTGAGGGTTCAAGTGAGAAACAGGCCACATGCTTCACTACTCCCAGCTCAGCATATACAGGACAATGAGATAGTCAGGGTGATTAAGTAATGTAAGGGCAGTACGAACACTGGGTTCTAGACCTAGCTCTGCCACAAACTGATTGACTAATTAATTAATGATTTAACTTCAGCAGATCCAATACTGCCAAAGAATGTTGGGTGATGTAATCATCTATAACAGTGTAGTTCAAATATTAGCGTGTGTAAGAATTACCTGGAAAGCTTGTTAAAGTCTAGATTCCTGGGCCTAGAGATTCTGACTTAGTGCGTCAGGAACAGGACCCAGGCAATTCATTTCAAGCCAGTTCCCCCCAGGTTATGCAGATGCTACCCAACCCTGGACCACACTTTGAGTAGTCCTGGTTGAGGAGGAATAATGGGAGAAAAAAGAGCAATCCGGAACTCATGTGGTCAGAGGACACGAAAAGGAAAGGGATAGAGGCGGAAGGTAATTTCCAGGAGCTTCGCGATTTGTTGTGAAGGTCGCCCTTGTGGGAAGGTAACCATCCTTTCAGAACTTAAGAAACACTTGGTTGGGGCCGGCCGAGTGGCGCAGTGGTTAAGCGCTGGCTTTGGAAGCCAGCAACCCCGGTTCGGTCCTACATATGAGGGCCAGTGACACTGCCCTCAAAAAAAAAAGAAAAAAGAAACATTTGGTTGGATCATGAAGGCATGGCATAGCATGGTGATGAGTTTGGACTGCTTCCTAGATGCAATAATTTTTGAGAGTAGAAGTGATGAAAGAATGAAAATAATGTAGGAATGTTATTTTGACAGAAGATTGCAGGAAAGACTGTTTGGACTCCTCATAAGGGAGAACTAGAATGAAGGTTATTACTCACCAAGAAATGGGAGGATTATTAAAAACATGGAGCAGAGAGAGGGCAAGGGAAGCAGGAAAGTAAGGCTGATCTGGAAAAAAGAACAATACGGCTGAATGACAAATTAGCCGTAAAGGCAAAAGTGAGGAAAGAGCCTGCAGTGACTCTGAGGCTTTTTGACCTTTTGTGTCATTTATCTTTGGGACAGGATTAGAGAAAAATCACCAGAAATATATCTTCTTCTATTTGGGGCATGAATCGAAATTTTATGGATTCTTACTTTGGAAGGAAGAATCAGGGACAAGCATTAAGAAGTTAATTTGCAAAGGATTTCTGGCTTGTCAAATAAGAAACAACAGTCATTTAAAGTAAATTCCCACAAAATTACTAATTTTAACAGTTAGTCCATTCATGGTAGAAAATGATTTTCCGATATGATAATCATATCCACAAATGTCACGGTGTATCCTTAGATATCAGAATTGGAAAAGTCAGAGATAAGCTTGTTTTGTTGTGAATCTGAATTATAGAAAGTCCTCAAGGAAAACCTTGTTATTTTGGCTTCTTTTGGGTTGCAAAGTGTTCTGTGTTGGTTTTTTATTTCTTTGGTTTTGTTTTCTGATGATGAGACTTTGTGTGCATAATTTGTACTGGTGCAGGAAATGTCTGCTTTGTCTTTTCCACATTCTGGTTCTAACTAAAGAGACAGTGAAGTAAGGTGGAAAAGGCGCTGGGCTGGGAGTCAGGAGACCTCCCCTGGGGACATGGCAAGTTATTAACTGCCTACCTCAGGTCCCCCTTGACAAGGGAATTAGGTTCAGAGGCTCCCAGGTAGCTTCCAGAGCTGACAACAAACATGCACGTAGAGCTGGAATTATAGCACTGTCATGTTATCTTAGTGGGTACTCCCTTCCAAACACATCCTATTTCTCCAGAGCATACCAACCGCATCATGAACTACAGGGCTACTGGGGGTGCCAAGATCTTGTTTTCCCCTTTCCTCCCCTCCCCTCCTTGGGTCTCCCCACCCCACTCTTTTCCTTTCCTCTCATTTGCCCCTCCCCATTTCCTTCTCTTATTTTCTTCTCTTTCCTTCCCTTCTTTTCTCACTTCCTTTCCCTTAATTTTTCTTTATTCCTGTAACTTTCTCTTTCTCTCTTTCCTCTACCATAGATGCACTCTTAGGCTCTGTCTCTTACTCTCCCTTTCTGCACAAAAAATAATAGAAATTGCTCATGTGTGTGCCCCAAGGAGTTCTGTATCTAAAATTTGTCTTGATAAACTGCTACCAGTATGCACGATGCAAACATTTGAGATCCATTTTTTTGTGTGGAGACAGTATCTACTGAAGTCCTTTATGAAAATGTTAGTCATTCCCAAATACTTGATGTTATCATATATCATATCATCTGATGTTTGCTAATTGATTAGTTGTTCATCAGTCATCTGAGCACCAAGCGTTGAAAGGCAGATGAGAGAATAGGGTCACTGAACAGAGCTGGCTTCAGTGAGCCGACAGTGCTGGTCCCTGGTTGTTCAGGGCTGTGGAAAGTGCCTGCATTCTTTTCTGGAAAGAGGAAACAAGTTGTCACCCTGTGTCCACATGTAACTAAAAGTCACCATTTGCTGAATGTTTAGCTTTCTCAATTATAAAATAAGGTGTAAGAAAAGGTGCCCATGTAGCTTCAGAATGATGGCTTTCAGAGTACAAGGTAGAGGGAGACGAGCAAGAGAGAGGAGAATAATGTAAGCAAACCTACTTCACAGTTGTGCCCAAGACCAGCCACATGGAAGTACAAGTTCCCCACAGATAGACAGTAAATTGAGATGGTACAGATTTATGCCTAGAATTTCAGTTTAGTTGTTAGTAATGCCTCTTTCACTTGCAGAAATATCACAGTGTGGATAAAAAGTTATGTGCTCATCCATTCATAGTGAATGCTCCCAAGGACTCGGAAGAACAGGCACACTCCTGCCCCTACCATGCAGCAGGCTTCTCCAATCTCTTTTGTTTTTCTTAGTGGAAGTCAATTTAATCCTTCCCACTGCATTTGGCTAAGACACACACACACACACACACACACACACACACACACACACACACACACACACGAGTTAGTTAGCTATATAGAGAATTAATGGCCATTATCCCAAATAAAGAAACTAGCTGCATTCTTGCATCTAGAGTTTCATATTAAGAGAGCTGACACTGACCTTTGGCTATTGGTCTCAGGGTACCACATACCCTAGAAGGTTCAAAGCAAAAACTTTTTTTGCTTTGAAGCCAACATGGATGAAATCAGCATAGGATGAAAATGCTTCAAAGAGAAAGTGACAGCAAGTCTTCAACATCAGGCATTGCAGTGGAAAAACGTGATGAATATGTGGGGATTTCTTAACGTAGGCATTTGTGACCAATCTGAAATGACTGTCATCTGTAAGGTTTCAAGTGAGGAGGCACTGATTCCCTCTCCTGCAGTTGCAGCCATAAAATTCAGTCCTGTCATTGGTCAGTGAACAGGCATCTGTCCTCCTCCTTCTCACTCTGAAGAATTCGTTTCCCCAATAGGACAATAATTTCCTCATCTCGGCTCTGCAAGACCTCCACTTTATGGGATCTTGGAGGCTCAAAGCAGCTATCTACCATCCCAAACAGCCCACACTTTCATCTTCAGCAGAAGATCTCCAGCCCCTTTTCAAACAAGTATTATTACAACCATTTTATAAAACTCAGACAGAGAAAGCTCCCTCGTGCCTCTTTGGAGTGGTCTAGTGTGGCAGTCTTCTCAGCAGGCCACACACAGGAACCTCTCCTTTCCTTCTCTTCCCACCCTTCCTCTTATCCCCCCGCCCCACTCCTAGAAGGACCCAGGAGGCAAGAAACCCAGTGCCTCAAGCCACAAGACAAAGGAGGGCAGTCAGGAGAGAGCCATAACGGATGGGGTGGTAGGCTAAACCATGGCCCCCAAGCATATGTGCATACCCTAATCCCCAGAACACAGAAGTGTTTCCTCACATGGCAAAAGAATCTTCACAGATGTGGCTATGACAAGAAGCTGAAACAGGGATATTATCTTCAGTTATCTAAGTGGGCCCCAAATGCAACCATATGTATTTTTATAAGAGGGAAGCAAAGAGAGATTTCACACACACACACACGTCTCACACACACACACACACACACACACGCTCACACACGTGCACACACATGAAGAGAAGGCAAAGTGACCATGGAGCAAAGATTGAAGTGATGTGGCCATAAGCCAAAGAAAGCTGGCAGCCAGAAACTGGAAGAGGCAGGGAATGGGTCCTTCCCTGAAGAATCCAGAACCCAGTGGAAGCATGACCCCACCCACACCTTGATGTTGGGACAGTGAAACTGATTTCAGGATTTGGCCTTCAGAACTGTAAGAAAATAACTGTGTGTTGTTTTAAGTCATCAGTTGGTGGTGATTTGTTACATCAAGGAACTATCATAGTCAGCCATTGCAGCACCTGAGATGTCAAACCAGGAGGGGTCGACCCGAACAACCAGCAGGTAGAGGTGTTGGGGAAGGACCACACAGCCAAGGGTGAGGGAGCTGGAATCAACTGCACGTTAGAAAGACTGGCTTTGGGATTAAAGAGCTAGAGCTCCATCTCTGGTTTGCCATTTACCAACCACGGGATGTTAGGCATCCCTTAGCCTCAGTCTCAGATCTTTGGGAAAAAAGTAATAATGGCCAACTTTCAGGGTTATAGTGAGAAATACAAGAGTTATTAACACGGAAAATGTCTCACACGTGGTGGGTGCTCATGAAAAAGGAATGACTGCTGATGAGTAGAAACATAAACTTATTTTAAAAGATGAGTGGCAGAAACCATCTTTGGGAGAGATGTGATTTTATTTAGGAAAATACTGCAATACCTTCTTTGGATGTCAGTGGGGAAGATACCTCCTATTTTTTGTTCCCTGCTCCCCTATCCTATACTCCACATGGCTCCAATGTGGTAGAGATAAAACATACAAAACCAAACTTCTCAGCCCAATAAGGAAGGAGGAATTTAAAGTTCCCCATAATGAGACAATGTTGAGGTCCCCATAGGTATGTTCAGGTACTAATCCCCGATACCTATAAATGTGGCCTTATTTGGAAGTATGGTCTTTGCAGATGTAATCAAGTTAAGAAGTTGTACTGGTTTAGGGTGGGCTTTAATCCAATGACTGGTGTCCTTATAAGTCAAAAGGAACTTGGACATACAGAGGAAAGATGGCCATGTGAAGCCAGAGAAGGAACACAGCAGAATGCCAGGTGATGGCTGAGGCAGAGATTGAAGTAACACAGCTGTAAGCCAAGGAAAACCAAGGATTGATGGCCACCATCAAAAGCTAGGAAGAGGCAAGGAAGGGTTCTGTCCTCCGGGCTTTAGAGGGAGCATGACCCTACCAACAGCTCGATCTCAGAGTAGAAGAGACAATAATTTTGTTGGTTAAGTTACCCACTTTGTGATACTTTGCTATGGCAGCCCTAGGAGACTAATATGGGAGCTGATAGAAGAAGACAAGAAATGTTTTGCCCAAACAGGCATGCCCTTGTGAAACCAGGGGAGCACTGGCCTGTAAGGAATCCCCACTGGTGAGAAAGGCCTGGAAGCCTTGATGAAATGTGTGGTCCAACACTCACTTCCAGAGGGTTTACTGTTGGATTAACCCTCAGTGAACCTCTGCTGTACACAAATCCCCTTAGGTTTACCTGTTGGGGAAATCGAGCCCTGCATTACCTAATTATTTCCTCTGGGAAGGTGGAAGAGAATGCCCACTGGGCTAAGACCTGAGCAGGGACATGAGGCAGGAACAGGAGGGACAAAATACAGACATATAACCCCTTCAGAATCCCAGAGGTTTTGCAAGAGGGATATTTTAATTTCCCTAGGAAAGGGCAAGGTGAGAAGTCAGGGCCAGGAGACAGGAACCTCACTGGGTGAGAGAGAGAGTAGGGGCTACATTCTTACTAATGTTCTGGGCTGAAGATGAATGAAACGCACCCAAACCACAGGATGTGTGAGAAGGAGTTGAGTGAATGTTTGTTTTCCAAGATTCCTTTATACCCTTTCTCTGCAGCCCCTCACTGGTTTAAAAAGCCACGGCGCTCCCACTCTGGCCTGGCAGGCTCCTTTGCCCCCTGGGCCCCACTAGCCTTTCCTCCCTCTGGAGAGTGTCATTGCTCACGTGGGGGCGCCTGTGTCCTGGTGCTCTTCCTGGAAGCCCTCCCACAGGCTCCTGTGCCTGGTGTCTGACCTTGGCCGTGCTTGAGAGAACATGAGATCAAAGGAATGAAAATGCTCCTTTCTGGTACTTCAATCAGGGAGAGAAGCAATTAAAATATGAATTAATCTAAGTGAGATGAAAATGCAGATGTAGAACAAGAGCATCTCAATCACCTTGAACCTGTACTGCGCGCAGTTTAGCTCCTGTGATTAAAGACATTTTCATGCCATTAAAAGCCTTCTCTTCTAATGTTGCAAACGCTGTGCCAGTCAAACGCTCGGAGCAGCCTCTGTGAGGACGGCCCTCTCCTCAGTTGCATCCCTTGATCCTTTCAGAGTGCTGTGGGGGTTGGGAGGTGGGGGGAGACATTGAGGACTTGAGGAATTATGGGAATGCAGGATTCTGAACTGAATGGAAAGAGCCTGCACGTGTCCCTTCCCAAACACATCTTTTCCAGTTCCTTGGCTCTATTGTGCAGCCCGAGCTGAGCTGCCTGCCTAATGGCACTGGGAGGACAGAGCTAGGGACCAGGCAAGGGGCACACTGCCAGGACTCCAAAGTCCCTTTGCCCCTTTTGATTGCCCAACTGTTTCTTTAAAATGAATGATAATTGTAATATTTACTTCCAGAATTTTTCTTTTTCTTCTCTATAATCCTAAGAACCCTCTGTTGACCCAGTGTGGGGAGGGCTGAGGCTGGGACCCCAGAGGAAGGGAGGCATGTGAAGGAGTATCTGTTTAATCTTTTGAACCATTAGACTTTCCAGGCCAGCCATTCATGCTCTTGTCTTAGATTTGCTTCCTTCTGTGCATACCATACATCTGGCTTTTTCTCCTGTTTCTGGCTATACATTCTCTCCTTATTGTCAACAGTATTTGTTAATTTCAGGTTTTGAAGCTTGGAACTTGAAAGAACTCATTCTGAATCTCCTTTTGTTACTTTCCAAAGCAAATCTTCCTGCTCTATCCTGCCCCTAGGAACTGCTGACCCACCCTGGTCTGAACCTGAGGGGCTCTCTCTTCCTTTCTCTGACTCTCCTTGAGGACCTACCAATTGGATTGGCCCCAGGGGTAAATCAGCACCTGAGGTAACACCTGCTCTAAGATTAAGTTAGAAAAGACCACCCATGGATGTTGTGAGGTTCATTCTAGGTAGGATAGTGACCCCCCCTCCCCAGGTTGGCTTCTAATGCTGACAGTTAAAGAAGTTTCTGCTGTGTTCTTGCCATCTCTAGAAGCTCCTGTATAGGTCATGCAAGACACAGGTCCTGAGGATACCTAGGATTTAATAAATGAGTGTCTCCTCCTCTAGGACCTCTTAAGAGATGAAGATAAACATTCATACACACTTAAACTATAAGGGCAACACTTGTATCAATAAGACTTGTCATACAAACAGTATAAAAAGCCCCAACATTTGAAAAGTCATCACAATTTACCGCAACATTCTGACTTAGACAAATGCAATGCAAGATGCCCCCCACATTTCACCCCCAGAAAACACACTACCATGCTATGACATCATTTTTGGGGGCCTACCCCTCTGCTGGCTTCTGCACCCTATGGGCTGGAGAGACCCAAGTTCATTGTCATTATGTCCACATGCCTCCTTCACCTTGGATGACTTCTGAGGAAGCCTGAAGGGTTTCTTTACTTGTCTGGGCTAAAACACAAAGCCCAGTAGACCTGTGAGCAGCCAGCCAGTTCCCTGTTCCCTCCCAAGAGCCACCCTACCTGTCATGTTAGGTCTCTAGGGAAGAAGAAGTCTTTTAGGCAGAAGACAATACCAGCCACCAGAAGGGGTCTACAAGAGCCTCCTCTCTAATCTGAAGCCTTAAGGAGAGCATACAAAATTCCTGAAGTTGTTCCAACTTGAGGAAGGAGAAGAGTGGAGGACTCCTTTCTAACCTTTGTGCACCTTTCTCTTCCCTGACTCCTCAGTCCTGCAGTATCTTGGCAGATTAGAGGAGGGGAGGACCTGGTGCTTCCTGCCACCAGATTACAAATCCTTCTAATCCCCTCAACCTCTGCATATCGCTTTCATTTTCCATTTAGTGTCTTTGAAGGTCATCATGTATAATAAGGAAGAAAACAAGCTTTAATTACAATTCCAACTTTATTAGTTACATAGCTATGTGTTCTTAGTTTGAGGGAAATAAATGTGCCTACCTCAAAGGAATCTTTGTGAAAATTAAATGATATATGTGAAGTGCTTAGAACACTCCTGACACATAGTAGGTGTTGATAAATGTAAGTTATTATTATTGCTATGTATTATCACTATCAATACTACTACTTCTACCATGACCAGGTCCTCCTCCTTGCAACTAATTTCCCATATTAGTATGGGGTCCTATGCCTTTTTGTTTGGACTCCCATGCAGAGCGCCCCCTGCCACTTCACTTTCTGTGGACAGCCCACCTGCCCCTGATAGGGCTCCAAGTTCCTGCTGGTCTCATCTCCCAGGCCTGTCCATTTCAGGTTACAAACACCTTAGAACCAGCAGTGCAGCATTCGCCCTGCTAGAGTGGTGGATCTTGTAAGAGTTACCCTATCCATTTGCTTCATGTTTGGATCCTCTCAACCCTTCATCATAATTAGATGCCAGCCGGATTCAGCCTTGGCAACCCACTGAATAGGGAGACTTGCTTCTTTCTTTAGCACATTGAGCTTTTGGTGAGATGATAATTTGCCTGGGACCAGAGCTTTATTTCACTCAGTTGAGTGGCCATCTGCCCATGTCACTGGAGGATAATGGAAACTGAGGGACTGGGAATGAAGACCACTTTTCTCTCTTTCCACTAACTGAATAAGAAGCTGAGACCAGGTCATGCCTGCAGTGTCAGGATCCAGCATTCTAAAACCATGGAGCCAAACATACTAAAATTAATGCAATTGATAACTTGCTTATTTTTAGTCAATAAGCAATACTTAACCTGCATTGAGTTCCTACAACACGGGATTGCAGCCACTGCACCCCAAATGTGTGCGTATGTGTGCGTGTGTGCGCGCGCACGTGCGCATGTGCCTCTGCGCATATGATATCCAAAAATGAGAACGCTCCCATCATCAGTGAGATGGATTGGGCCATAATTGATTTTCCATAGACAAATGCTTTAAATTTTGGGAAACACTTTGTAACATCTTAGTCAAATTAAACTGAGCCCTTTCAAGTCAGATTTCTAGTCCATAGGATTCCACTTAACTGAGCCAAGCGATGCAATTTCAGGGCAATTTAAAGGGTATTTCATTGGAGACAGAACCAATCCTTGTCAAGGCCCTGGAGGTAACAAGAAATCTTCCGCCTCTCATTTGTCTGGAAGTAGTTGCTGTACAGTCCGTGGGGGCCGCGCAACCCCGTGGAGCTCTGTGAGTGGTTCCGTGCGATCAGTTTTATGATCCATAGACACTGAAGGGGAAATGACCAAAAAGGGGTGGGAAAGAAGGCAGGGACTATCTAAGGCAGTCAGAGCCTTTCCCAGGCAGGACACAGTGTCCAGCCTGGGTGCACACATTACCAGGAGGTGCCGCTTCATCTCAGGCCGCAGTCCCTGTGAGGGCACAAGACTTGTGGCTTGAGCACTGGCTGGATTCCTATCTTCATCTGCCCCTGGACTGGCACCCGTGAGCAAGGTGCAACCCACGCAGCTGTACACAGCGGCCCTGGGAGGATGATGTCAGGAACTTCATACACACGTATTACCTCTTTATGCTCACCACACTGGGAGATTTTAATTACTGTTCTGATCTTACAAATACAGATGGCCGGGAGAGATAAAATGCCATATTGATATACATGTAGGTTGAGCAGGGATTCTCCTTCCGGTCTGTCTGATTCTAAAATCCAAGCACTCTCTAATTCACCACAGAATGTGAGCCCAACTGAAGGGCTTGGTAGACTTTTTTTCGGGGAAAAAGGAAGAATTGGCAGGGTAGGAGCCTCAGATTTTTCACAGTGCTATTGGGAAGCGGAACAGACTCTCTCAGGTGGCCGCCCAATTTCTGCTCAAGGCTCCCGCTGTCGGGAGGCAGCTCAGCTTTGTCTGCCGATTCGTCCTTACATCAGGCTGAAGCCTCCCTCCTGTTAATGGAAAAGAATGACAGGACCAGTGTTCCATGTATAGCAATATATTGTTATATATTTATATATAAATTTATGTTGAGTTTTTATATATTGAATATTTAACATATTAGTTTTTAAGCACAATTTATTTCATTTAAAAGACTATCTTTTATGCTGACATTAAACCTCTTTATTGTTGTTTTTAAAGAATTCCTTTATTAAATTAAAGAAGGTAATAAATTGCTGTGTGCGTGTGCGTGGTTTTATTGTAGCTTATTTGTGTCGTGTAAATCTCTTGAAAAAAATTTAAAATTTGGCAAGTCTTTGTCACTATCAAAAAACGTGCATGTGTATTGAGTACACGTGCGTGGTGTGTGCGTTTTATGTGTATAGGTTCATGGCCCCAACTTTATAGAAACCATATCTTAGACATAGAGAACTAACATTTGCTGAGTGCCAGTAATATGATTTAATACTCATGACAATCCTGCAAGTTAAGTATCTCTGACTCAAGATAATACTGTTCCTCAAAGAATCTGTATCTTGTCCAATCTTTCAGTTAGGTAACTGAAAATTTGAACACAGGTCCCTCAAATGCCAAAATACCAGGATTTATTGTTTGTTTTTCACTTTACCACATTGTTTCATAGCTTCCTTTTATTCCTGTAGTTCCACAGTGGGGTAATCAGAGGAAATTTACTGGCTTTGAATCTAATCAGTAAAACTTCATTAATCCTTTCCCTTGTTATCTATAGTATCAAACGTATACGGCTGCAGAAAACATGTTTGACCCAGTTGGACAGATGTTTGGAATCTATTGGATTGTCGGAAAAGTCATGTTGCATTTTTGTAATGAAAAACAGAAGAAATATGTCATGACTTTTCTGACAACCCAATATAACGTAGTGCAACCAAAAGAAAGCTACTGAAAAATTTAAACACCTTTCCATGGCTTCTTGGATTGCTTCGATCCATGGTTCTTTGGAATTTTCATATTCACTGGAAATTAAACTCCACAAAGGCAAGGGGAGTTTTTTTGTTTGTTTAATTCACCACTGTACTTTTTACACCTAGGCCATAATAAACACTCCAAAATTATTTGTTGAATGAATGAAAGAAAATATATTCATTTGAATATCTGATAAGAGCTATGGACCATCTTCCCCGAAAAATGCATGAAGGCACACAGACCACACTGCATTTTCAGGTGCGACAACCCCCTGAAGCCTATCCATGGTACACAAACGCTTAGATTATTTTCTCATTAAGAAATAGCCCTTGACACTTTCCATGATGGAAAGGAGCAAGGCCCTTTGGCTCTGGACTCTTTCTCCCATATTGATGGGCATCTGGACAGTCGGAGGCCCTCAACATTTTGGATCACCCTTTGCTTCACCTGTTTAATCTGGATGCCTAGGACCTTTCTGGGTGTGAAAGGGTAAAAAGGGAATAACAATCACCACTCAATGAGGTTATGTAATCTGCCATGCATTGTGTTATGTGTTTTACATATAATCTAATTCTCATGACAACCCTGCCAAGTAAGTGTTATTATTTCTATTTCTCAGATGTAGAAATTGAGACCCAGAGAGGTTAAGTAACCTGCCTAAGGCCACACAACTAGGAAATGTCAGGCTAAAGACCTGGATCCTTGTCTGTCCCAATTCAAAGCTCTCACTTGTTCTGATGTGTCAGATTGCCTCATTGCTTCCAAGCAGCCAAGAAAGCCTGTATCTTCAAGCCTAGGAGATGTCCTCAATCCAGAGGTACCGCCCCCTGGCTTGGGAATTCAAAACAAATGAGCAAACAACCATGTGTGCAAATCAGCCATTTTAGGGTCAAAATGTGAACTTGAAGGTGTCACTCTTCTGGTTCTAAATTTTACATGTATTTTAACTTGCGCATTCTTAAAAGCCCCATAGAAAGCTGCAGCTTGTTTCAGCTGTGCTCATGAAAACAAGGGAAAGGAATTGCCATCATTTAGGAACTTGGCCATGACACAAGTGAGGCCGGGATGGTGAGAATTAACCCATTGTAGGCCTGACTCTGAGTATGGGCAGAAGTCAAAGAACGCTTTTCAGTGGGAGGTAATAATTCATTAAGACCAATTCAGTGCGTAGAACAAGGGCAAGACTGACAAGCCCTGTTTCCTGTTTGAGCATCTGGGCTCTCAATCCTTGTCCCTGGAGATGGAGGTGGCACTAAGTAAATAGGGTACCAGGGCCCCCACAAAGATGGCTGGGAATGAAAGCACAGTCCATCCTCAATCAGATCCAATACAGAAGCCAGTTTACCCAATCTGAGTAAACATGGTGAGGGCTACCGGGTAGCTGGGTAGCTACAGCTGGGCGGGCACAGCTTCACAGGCTCCCCCCTCCCCACTATGTTACACTAGATACATTATGAAGGGCTGCATGCCCGCTCCTGTTATGGGGACCCAACCTCCTCAGGTGCAACCTGTCCTTGTCTGGGCTGTCAAGATTCGGGGCAGGTGGTAGATTCAGGGTCTGAGTCCCAGGAATTTCACCAGAGGTAGAGCCTGAGCAGATAGATTTTGCTGCTTATCATTCTGCACAACGCAGAACACCATTCCTGCTGGATTCCATCCACACCCGAGGCAAGAAAGGAAGATTATTAAAAGATGACAACAAAGAAGCCTAAAAGACAAGTGAATTTTACCTAAGCATCATTGCTAGGCAGACCTTGAAACTCCACAGCCAGTTGTTTCCATGTCTTGACAAAGCAGTGAAAGCTTAAGAACACCAGGATCCAATGTGCTTTGTGAAATGGGGTTTCCTGACAGCCATTCTTCCATCTGAGAAAACTAATGCAGTAGAGACACAAAGAAAGTTCCAAAGTAATATTTGGGTTCAAATCTGAGCTGGTATGACTACAGACTTAGAAATCTTTCATTTTTATTCTGTAAAATTTCAAATACATGCAAAAGTAGAGAAAATAATACAATGAAGCACCATGTTGCCTCAGCAACAGTCAGATTCCTGCCAATCTT
The DNA here is from genome assembly GCA_033961575.1 of Aselliscus stoliczkanus. Classification (NCBI taxonomy): domain Eukaryota; kingdom Metazoa; phylum Chordata; class Mammalia; order Chiroptera; family Hipposideridae; genus Aselliscus; species Aselliscus stoliczkanus. Next base: position 14,308,194 of record CM066728.1, on the reverse strand, counting down.
GTTTCATCTACCCCACTGTATTGTTAGTATAATTTTAGCCATCATTTTCTTCATGCCTTCAAAAAGCATCCCAATGAAGATATCTCAATAGAGACAACTTGATTCATGTTTAAAGTAGCCATCGTTTTTGTTTTTGATTTTTTTTTTTGTAGCGTAAAGAGCTAGGGATTTGTGGGCAAAATAATCTGCTCATTTAAAATTACGGATATGCAGAGGAGGGAAGGACCACCACCAGCACACCAAGTAGACTGAAGCAGTCTTTCACTCTGGCAATGTGGTTCCCTGGGATCTGTTGAATCAAGCTGTATTCCCCAAAGTACTTGGGTCTTTTATATTAGTTTCACTAGGGTAGTTCTAGTTCTTACTTGTAACAGAGCTTGGTAAATGAGAGGCCACCTGAGAAGCAATTAAACTAAACCAGAAAATCTTTCCTGTTCATTTCATCTTGTTCTTAAATAGTTTACACATCAATTGAACTAGGAAGGGCTCATGGTGGTTTATGATGATTACTCCAGTAGGGGTCAGTGCCTAATGAGTTGGGTACTTATCTGTGACCCTGACAAGATGACTGTAAATGAACAGATAAGAGGACCAATGGGACTAGTTCTCAGAGCTGCCCAACGAATCAAGATAACAGAAGCCAGTGGAGTTAGATAGGCTGAAAAGTGGAAGCTAGTGGAGTTAGGTAGATTGAAACACCTAGGGTTTTTTAGTTAGGAAAATAAGGTACTTATCTTAGCTCTTGACAGGTTACAACATGCCTGTTCCACATGTTTTTCTTAGTTGTTGTTTGTTTGTTTGTTTGTTTGCATCACACTTTCTCTTCTTTCTCCACTGTATCTGGTAAACTTGTGGTTCCCATCAAATTATTCATTTAAGGCAGGTATCTTCACTTATTATAGAAGATGTGTGTCAATGTCAGTCTAGTGAAGTGGGATAATGAAGCTTACATGCATCACAGAAACATCCTGAAGGTGGCTAAACAAAACAAAAAATCTTAGTAAAAGTGCATTTACACCTGCAGAGTAAACAGTTAAATTCATGGTGACATAATCAAAATTCTCAATAATTGGCAAACTAGAATAAGTAGTATTTTTTCCCCATTCACCAGCTGTATTCACCAGGTATTTTCCATGAGAATGTTGGATGACAGTCAACCAAATCTCAGTGTCTTGCAGCAAAAAAATATTTGTTTCCAGCTTGTGGGTTGAAGTTTGGCTATGGTTTGGCGGATCTTAGCTGGGCTCAGCTGGGCTAAGTTGGATCCAGGTTTGCTCCCTGTGTTTTCATTCCAAGATCCAAGCTTAAGGAACAACAGCTGCTTGTGGCATATTTTTCTCATTACAGAGGGCAGACACTCAACAGGGCTGGTGGAAATCTGCTAATTTCATCAACCCTCAGCTGGGAACTGGCACATTGTCACTTGTTACCTATATTCCAATTATCAAAGCAAATTGCATGGTCAAGTCCAAAGGTGGGTAGAGATGTACCTGTTACAGACTCTAGTGGAAGGAACTGTGAAATATAGGGAAAAGGTCATGAAGACATACATTCTCTTCTGAGAATGAAGAGCGGGGAACACTAATTCAATCTCCTACAACATCCATGAAAGAGTCGATTTCTGTCCAAATTCAGGCAGCAATGTGTGTGATTGTCTTGACACAATTTATAACCAAATCTGCTGACTTGTGGCCATTTTGGCAAGAGAGAGTGCTCTCACATTCTTAGCAGCCTCATCCTTTAGCTCCTTTGACAATGGCACCAACCATTCTATTTATATATACCATCTGCATGGGATTTTCTCATCTCGAGCAAAACATCAATTATTTTTTTTTATCAAAGAAAGGGGTGAGTCAGGTGGTAAGCACACCGGAGTAGAAAACGCAGTGCTGCTCAGGCTAAAATAAATTATTTGGGAGGGGACTACCCACTAACTACTAAGTGGTTTAATAGAAAGGATGTCTTTTTAGTTGAAAGGTGTGAAATGAAAGGGTTGGGCTCTTTTATCAGTTTATTTACAAGATTAATATTGGCCTATTTCTTTTTGGGTTACTTGAGAAAGGCTAGAAAATTCTGTGGCCTTGAACACTAGGGATAGAACCATTCCATCTCATGCCACATTCACCGGTGCCTTGCTGGGGGACAGATGTGAGGAAGTGGATCACGGGGATGACCTGGAGGGTTATGGTCCATGATATTCTGCTCCCCTAAGTGATCTGCATTGCCTAAGACAGGGCCCGTGCACTCACATGCCTTCAGGGGCTAGATCTGTAACAGGAATGGGCGGGCCTGGTGGGAGTCAGAAAAACAAGTGCATAAGTATGAGAGCTGGTGGCAACTGACACTCAGCCCTGGTGTCTGGGAGATGGCAGAGGATGACAGAGGCAGATCAGGTGGAGGGCACAGGCCTCGTCTGGCAGAGGGGCCTTTCATCATTAACTGTAGCTAGCTGTCAGGTGCACATGTGGGCCTGCGTTGTCAGATATTATCATTGCTCAGGAGAAGCCAGAAATTAGACAAACATCTCATTTTTATTGTTGACAAGGATAATAAATTTTACAAAAGAAAGGAGAGAGAGAGAGAGAGAGAAGGAAAGAGGAAGGGAGAAAGGAAGGAAGGAAGGGAGGGAGGGAAGGAGAGAGGAAGGGAGGAGGGAAAGAAGGAAGGAGGGAAGGAAGGAGGGAGGGAGGGAAGAAGGGAGGGAGGGAAGGAATCCATTAGCTCAATAAAAAGAATGAGCACATGTTTATGGAATCTGTGCTCTGGGCCAACACCATGCTAGTGAGTAGGTTACAGAATAAGGACAGGTTTTTGAAGAACTGGCACTCCAGTGGGGACAGTGGGGACAGGGCAACGACTGTGGGGACAGCCAACCTTGGCTCCACTCCTGTCTCACCCCTCAGGCTGTGTGCCCTGAGCTATGGACTTAATCCCCTAAACCTCCCTTTCTTCACAGAAAACTGCATATTTCTCAGATTTGCAGAAAAGAACCATGATCTTTTATTTAAAGTCCCAAATTCAACACTTGGTACTTAATAAACATTGGGAAACGTTTATAACATTCCTGAGCCTCAGTTCTCTCATCTACATAGGGGGATAATATTAGTTCCTGGCTCAGAAACTTAATATAAGGAATAAATGAGATAACGTATATACAGAGTTTGGAATGAAGCTTGACACTTAACTCCTTAATATATATAAATATTAGCTATTAGTTTTTAAATACTTATTACTATTATTATTATATAGACTTCATTCTGGGGGGAAGAAATCTACCAACATTGTAATGTGTCACCCATGTCCCCAGTGAGATATTTTTCATAAACAGAAACATTCTGTATAATTCCAGCAACTTGCTGGCCTTCTGGCTTGCAGCTTTTTCTGTGGGCCGAGGCGGTAATTAAGTTCTTCAGTTTACAAGAGAGAATTGGAGCCCCTCCTCCCTGGCCCTGCCAGTGAGCAGACAGAGGTGGTGACACTATTAGCACTGGAGCTGCTGCAAGCTCATGGGGGCAGAGGCCACGTCTGTGGTGTATTCTATTCTATCCACAGGATCAAACCCATGGAAAATGTTGTATGTGTCCATAGAAACACGCATTCAGGCTTAAGATGAATGAATCCAGCTACGGTAGGAGCAGATTCCCGGGGCGCGGGGGGAGCCTGGCCTCCACGTCGTGACCCTTCCACCCCGTTTCTGGAGTACAGCTTGCCACGGGAATTGCACGAGAGCAGGACCCTTGGAGTCCGAGTGTGCGCAGACCCTGGGGAAGGGGAGGATGAGCTGGTGGGCTGGCGAAAAAGAGAAGTGCTGAGAAGAAGATGAGCTCCATAATTTTGTGTTAAGCCTCACTTCTCAGGTTGTAAAGCCCATTCATTTGGAAGGGTGGAAAATTAGACAAGCAGGTGGGCTGGACTCTTCGACATCCTCAGCCATATGCCTCTGAGAAACAAGAATAATTTGTTTCGTCCTCAGTTTCTCGATTTACAACAATAACACTTAATGACCTGAAAGGTACTTGGAGATCCTTGAGAGAAAGGCTCTCTAGAAAAGTAAATGCTTCTCATTACCCGTTGGGGTCTTGGCTCCTGGCATCCAGGTAGCCTGTGCTGTGGATATGAGAGACAGGTGGGCGGAGAGCACAATGCAGAGCAGTTTGGGCTGCGGTGGGGAGAGAGAGCAGGATGGCAGTTTTCAGGTGCTTGCTGAATTGAGGGCCCCTTCTTCTTAGAAGGGAAAGCTGGCAGAAAGCTTTGTTTAATATGAACAAAGTCCCCAGAACAGTGAGAAGAGACAAAAGGTGGGCCTAAGTGGAGTTTAGCTAGGGGGAAGATGCAGTGGAGAAGCAGTGATGCCATCTGCTGCCTACCTGCCATCAGAGCTCCCCAGAGCGCATGGCCTGCTCTGGAATTTGACTCATGAGAAACAGCTGTGCTCCACCATCCTTAGGCTCCTTTCCCTAGGCCCCTGGGGACCATGTAACCTGTCCTGCAAGGTGAGGGCGCAGGGTGTGGTGGTGGGGGGGCGTTGGTGAGCTGCTAAAGGCTTGGAAAGTCAATCTCCAAAAAATATCTGGATCAGTGGGCATAAAACAAACATGGATAAAGAGCTGGATTTCAAACACAGGCACACACTTGTACATACATTCTGGCATGTGTGTACTGAATACAAACACATATGTACACAGACCATGAACACATGCATGTACAGAGTTGCCGAAGGTTGTGTATTCAAGAAAGGGAGAGAGAAATTATAGAGATGTTTTATTATTTGCAGGGCATAGTGTTATTCAGCCCAAGAATTTTCAAAACAAAAAGTATGTTAGGGATCAAAATTAAATCGATGTTTTCAAATCGATGCCTCATATCAATACACTTTGCACGTAATTGGAACACAATATTTATTGTGTGGATATATGGAGGCAAGGAAGGAAGAAAGGAAAGAGAGAACAGAGGGGGGACATCTGGATAATTTCAAAGCAGGAAGGATTCTAGATGACATGGGGTTGATCTTGACACTCAGGCTGTTCTTCCTTCATCTTGACTCACGATGAAGAGGTCAGTCCCTCTGCAGAAATACATAAGAGGGAGAAGGGGGACCCTGAGTCCAGGACGGCTGAGACACAGCATTTTGTCCATGTCTTGCTCTATCCTAGAATGTTTTCTTTCCTGTTAGGGTGGGGGGTGGTAGCAGAGTTAGAACATTTCTTCTAGGTCTTTCTTCAAGTGGTGGCCAGGAAACCATGAGGTTCAGGGGGAGAAGAGGCCAGGCTAAGGAGACTGCCCACCAGTACCAGAACTCGGGGCTCAAGAGGGCAGCCATCTATCTAGGAGCTCTGGGCTGTTTTTGTGACTCTGTTATTATTTTGTGTGTTTGTTTGTTTGTTTTTTGCTTTTTCTCACTATTTGGTTAGGTTCTTTTTGTTATTTTTAACATTTCGTCTTCTCTCAGCTGTTCCAAGGAAAACCAGAGAAAGTTATTTGTGTCCACACGAAAACACATACACATGCCAGTGGGTTAAAGGGAAGTGGCTCCCTCACGGAAGAAGTGTGGTGGCAACAGTGGGAATCCAAACAGAACCCCTTCACCTGAAAGGGAGAAGAACCTTGGGCGACAGGCCTGCTTTTCCAAGAGCTATTGCTTCCTTCCTTGAGAGTTTCCTTCCGGTGCTAAAGCCTTGAATATTCTGGTCTTCTTTTAAATAAAGGTGACAGTGCTCTTATATTGGAGTCCCAGAAAATCAGGTGTTTACAAGGAGATGCAAGGAAACACAAGGCTAGGTAAAGAAAATCAATCTCAAAGGGTCGACACCATTTCTAAGCCAGCCCACCAGCACCAACTATAAAAGCACAGAAGCAGGCCCTAAGGCACACACCTTCAAACAGTCGCAGAGCAGAGGTGAGAGTCAGGATGGGCCGTGCAGCATACATCTGCTCTTTTGACAAATGTTTCTTGGGAATAAGAAATACAGGGGAAAATGCACAATTATTTTCCAGGAGCCAAGAAGCCAAGTCTCAGCCAGCATTTTCCTGGTCCCCAACGGGCACCTGTCTCCACAGCAACCACAACTTAGGGAGAACACCACCTTCAAGTTAACCATCCCAGAAAGATATTTGGCCTGAACTCTCCATTATGGGTGGGCAGATAGAGCACAGAAGCTGAGTCACATACCTCACTGGGGCTTAGGGTGGTTGAGGAACTTGGTTCTATAGTAACACATGGACACAGTGGTCAACCCCAATTCTGAACTCCACCCTGATGATTTTTTGCTGAGTTCCTGCAACTCTTGTCCCCCTGAACCTGGGTCCTCATGCTGGCGACCTCAACTTGATGGTGACAATGATGATGACAATGATGATGATGACAATAAGGGGATGGCAAATGATGGTGATTATGGCAATGATAATGATAGTGACAATGATGATGATGATGATGATAATGAGGGTAGCAAATAATGATGATGAAAATAACAATAATCATAAGAGAAATGAACATTGATTACTAAATGCTTCACATGCATTTTCTCATTTTGCTTCACAAAAGCCCTGTGAAGTAAATGCTATTTTTGACCCACTTTACTGATGAGGGAACAGCAGCTCAGAGAGGTTGATAACCTGTCCAGAGGCACACAGCCAGCAAGAAGAGCCTGATGTATGAGACAGCCCTCTGTAAGAGCAAAGCTATTTCTTTCAGGAACAGGATAGCTTCAGAGCTCAGGTTTTGCAACAGACAATCAATTCAGCAAAGCCTCAGTTTTCCTTTTCTTTTCGGTCCTGTATTCTTGTTTATATTTTTATTTTAATAAATTTAGCATGAATTTACTCCGTATTTTTACATGCGAACCTCAGATATACCAAATTAATCATAATTCTGGCTCATGACTCACCTTGGCCATTTCTCTCTGCATATTATTTTGTTGTTTTGTATATCAATGAATTTATTTTTAAAAATGTAATAAGCACCTATGAATCCACTCCCAAACCAAAAACTAGAGCTATGACAATAACTTACAGTGTGTATTTTTTCCCTATTTCAAAACATCCAAAAGGATTTGTGCTTTTTTTCAAGTAAAATTAATAAGGTGTTATTCAGAAATTTTTCCAAATAAAGGCCAACATTAAGAGAAAAAAAATTACGTGTAATTCAGTCTCTCATACCCACCCACTTCATCACGGCAGTTAGTGTCCTATTCTGGAATGTTTACATTTAAATTTCTTTATAGTTTAAGTTATAATGTATAGAAAGTTTCATATCTTTTTTTTTACCGCTTGCCATTATGTATTAAATACTTAAGTTAAATTATTTGTTATTATTTTGACACTGAGTATTATAAACCATATTTGAATGGTACCATTAATGACTTAGTAATTGATTTGTTAGATATTTAGGCTGTGCTTTTTTTCTTTCTCTTTTTTAATTGGTTGTTTTTTGGGTTTTTTTTTTTTTTGGTGGGGGGTAATAATAAATAACATTACCAAACTATATTTTCTTTTCTTTTCTTTTTTTTGTTTTGTTTTTTGAGGGCAGCGTCATTGGCCCTCCTATGTGGGACCCGAACCGGGGCCGCTGGCCTCCCAAGCCGGTGCCCAACCACCGCACCACTCAGCCGGCCCCCAAGCTATATTTTATATGCAAGTATTATTTCACTTTTTTGTTCAACTTTCTGTGTAGAGCTCTAATTCTTAGAGACTAGATGTTTTGGTCAAAGAATATTAATAATTTAAACTTGTCAAAGCACATTGTTTAATTGTTTCCTAGAAAAATTATACCTATTACTACTGATCTTGGCAAGAAGGGCCCCTACCCTGTTCCCACACTTTCTTGGGCCTCTCTTTGGCCTTTCTTAAGCCATGGAACTTCCCATGGTCCAAGGGGATAACCACTCGAGCCCATTGGTCCTGGTTGTCTAGTGCCCCAGGTACTGGAATTGCCTGCCTCAGGATGCCACACCTGCTTCCAGGTTTCAGAGTATCTTTCCTGGGGCCATTTTCTCAAGAGCAGACCTCAACTGCCGTGTGGCATACCCATATTCCTGTTTGTGGGGTGGGTGGGCACTGAAAAGGCCTGAGATGGCAGTCACAGCATCCACACAGACGTGCACAAAGCCCTCCCAGTGCAGATGGAGCTACAGGTGGGAGAACAAGGTGGGCGAGGAGGGCAGGGCAGGGCCAGGAGCCTGGGCTCATGCCCTACACCACCAGGTTTTACCAGAGGACTCCTGAGAATTCAAGGCTTAGAAATCCAGCCAAGTCATTAGGAAGGTGTATTTGTCAAGGCAGGAAGATTGAAAATATGTAACTTAACAGTTCGTTAGCTTCGTTTGTAACTTTTAAATATTAGGTTGTCGGAAAAGTCATGACGTATTTTTCTATGTTTTTCGTTGCAAAAATGTGTCATGACTTTTCCAGCAACCCAATATGTAGATATATGGTATGTGAGCTTCTAGTTGTATTCTTGTCCTGGGCCCTGGCCTTATTAGGGGAGAACCTGGTACCCATTTCTTCTCTTACCAGAACATTTGAACGTGCCTGTTCACCAATATTATAAATTAAGATTATCCTTCGCTAATTTGGTGAATAAAAAATAGTACAGTAGTCTCTTCTTATCCACAGGGGATACATTCCAAGACCCGCAGTGGATGTCTGAAACCGTGGATAGTACCAAACCCTATATATGCTGTGTGTTTTTTTTACCAAAACACACATACTTTTTCACTTAAGGGAAGCATTTTAAGGCATCTCTTTGGCATATCTGAATTGCCAGCATCACTACTCTTGGGTTTTCAGGCCATTATTATGTATAATAAGTGTTACTTGAACACAAGCACTGTGATACTGCAACAGTTAATCTGATAATGGAGATAGCTATGAAGTGACTGATGGCCGGGGAGTATCTACAGTATGGTGATGCTGGGCACAGGGATGATTCACGCCCTGGGCGGCACAGGGCAGGATGGCACAAGGTTCCATCACACTACTCAGAGCTGCACACTTTTTAAAACTTATAAATTGTTTATTTCTGGAATTTGACAGTTGATATTTTTGGACCCTGGTTGACTGTAGGTAACGCAAACTGCAGAAAGCAAAGCCTCCCTTAAAGGGCAGACTACTGTATCTTATGCTTTCTCTAATCTGCATTTTAAATATATTTGGCCATTTATATTTTTAATTTGTTAATTATTTATGTCTTTGTTTATCTACTGAGGCCCTAGAGTTTTTTTTTAGAATTTTGTAAAGACTGTCTCTATATTACGGATATATAGTAGAGTGCACAAAAAAATGTATACAAGTGGACACTTTGGTCAGCACTCTCAAGCAGCATTTTGTCATAATCAGAAGTGTCTGGATGCTGATGGCAACCACTTTGAGCACCTCTTGTAACAACAGAAGTCAAACATGACTTGTATTCCTCTTTTGTTATCAGTATATATTGAGTATTACAATTTTAATAGGTTTTTCCTTTCTTAAAATGTGTATACATTTTTTTGGCATCCTGTTTATGTGTGTATTGTGTGGATATATATATATATATATATATATATATATATATATATATATATCCATTCTCTGTACATTGAACACGTAACCTAGAGTTAAGTATCCCACAGGGAAAACCTCGTGTGTCCAGTAGGACAGAAGATAGAGCCAAAGAGTGAGGAGCAAATGCAATCTGAGAGAACTCTGGGTGCCCTGTTTGTTGATTAGTCATTAAGTGAGGGGTTAACTAAAACAATGAGGGGCTTGGAGCCAACCAAAATCAGGAAGATGAAAACAAAGAAGTCCAAAGTAGGGCATTCTGAGGATGTTCTGAGAGTGTGGGCCACACGTCAGCTTGGTTTGCCATTTGCAAATTCCTGGACCGGTGAGCACTAGGCTCACATAAGGATCCCACTACTGGGCATACACTGGTATTCAATGAGTGCATGAAGAATTGGATTATTAATCTAAGTTTTAGTCCAACAGAATTGAATGTCTAAAAGCAGAGTCAGCCCTTCCCGTAAAATCATCCTCACTCAACAAGTAGTCAATCTTATGACACCACAAACAACAACCAAGTCACCACCTTGGGGGCCTTCATCCCATTCTCTTGTTCAAATACTCAAGCAGAATCCATTCATTTTTTTTCAGCTAGTTGGCCAGTAAATGCTTTAATTACAAACTGAAAGTAATAAAATAAAATAATCTGGTAGAATGGTTTTAATCAGAATTTAGTGAGTCGGACAAGCAATTAGTGCATCTAAGAATGGAGACTATACACACATATTTGTCTCTATGGAGCTTCGTTGATTTAAATGAAGATTTAACTCAGAATCCTCGTTAAACAAAGGTTGTCATAATGGCACTACCACTAATACTGTAGCCTGAGCCAATAAAACTATGGTGGTCAGAACTGTCACTTTTTCCATGTCCTCCCAAGTCCCAGTTGGAGGACTTCGTGGCAATGCCACTTGCCTTAGTTTTAGAACATGACATTCTTAAGATTATCTATTAATTTTAAATTACAGCATAGAGAGAAGAGGGAAGAGCGAAGGAAGAGAAAGGGGGCTATCATGTTTGAATGCCCACTGTATTCTAAGTACTGCACAAGGAATTTATATGCATCATCTCCTCCTTCCCTTCTTGCACCAGCCTGTGTGGAGGGTGTTATTATAGATGCAGTTAAAATAATAATAATAATAATAAGGCCCAGAGAGATGAAGTCATTCCCAAGCTCAGACGGCCAATAAGGGCAAAACCCTGGATAGTCCAAATCTAAAGTTCTTGCTCCTTCCAAGGGATTTGGAATCCCTTAAATATAAGGAATTTATTTTAACTTCAAGAAGAGAAAATAGAGTTCTTTGGGAATAGCCTGATTTCTACATCTCAGGTGTACTCTCACTCTCCCAATGGAAGGTGAGAGCTGCAGGACCTAAGAGTGAAGCTGGCTCTTCCCACAGGCCAACCAGGACCTATACCACCGGTTCTTCATCTTGGCTGCATGCTGGACTCAGAGCTTCACAGAGTACTGATGCTGAGCTCCCTGATTTCACTGGGATGGGGCTCAGCCTAAACATGGGCGTTTTGTAAGCTCCTCAAGTGATACTAGTGTGCAGCCAAGGTTGAGGACTACAGAGCTCCATGCACAGTATGCTTTGAGAAAAGGCTGTGGAAGTCCATTCTAAGAGCAAAAATGCTCCCCTGAGCTTTGCAAACTTGTGTTCCTAATAGTCCCCTCAGCTCCATTGCAGCCCCTGGAGGTGAACTGGCAGAGAATCATCAAGGGGCAGAGTGAAAGACCCCAGGCACGGTCTCTTACAGGCATTGTGATTTGGGCCAGGCAAGTTAATCTAAGTCTCAGTTATCTATAAAATGAAGACAAAGAGAACCACTTGGCTGGGCCAGAGTAAAGACTTTTCAAAAACTGCATTCCTACCATGCCTAGCAAATAAGACTTACCAATAGTTGATAATTATTTGTTTAAAGCCTGTGATCCTTAAAGGCGGAGCTCATATGTGTTTGGGTCTCTTCCCTTCTGCAGTGCATAGAATTCAGGGCTGGCTCAGTTTGGGCAGTAATCGATGCTCCTGTCCCTGAATTTTCCTGTAACTGGAACGACTGCACCAAAGGAGTTTATATTCTATACCTCTCAAAATACAATAAGCATCATTATTATTCATTAATACCTTGGTCCAGTATCTCTTTGTTAATAGGTTTTCCAGAAAACTAAAGCCAGTAAATTTGGAGTATATCACAGACTAGAGTCTCCCTTTTGGAGAATCACAAGGCATTTTAGCAAATTCAATCCTTTAAAAAAATTTTGCAGCAATAAAATCCATTTAACATTGTATATATCAGCACATTCCAAAATATATTTTTCCTAAGTATATTTCATGGAACATTTTTAGTATCTAACAGAACTAACATTCTATGGGACTCTCTCTGGGGAACCTCATCCTACTTCAAAGTGTGCAGTAAAAAGATGTTCACAGAAAAGAGGCCAGTGAAATGGCCGGCCACCTTGGTGAGCCCTTGCAAGGTGCCTGTCCTTTGAGTTTGGCAACCAGCTTTCAAACTGAGGCATTTGATTTTATCAGTTTACCCACAGTTTAGCTTTTTCTGGGAAATGGATTCACAAATACTGAAAGCAAAAGACACTCTATTAAAGCATAGAAACCCTTTTGATTCTGATCAAGTTAATCAAGTTTTCCTAGTTTTAGAAATGTCATCTATAAAATGAGGATAATGCTACAACCCTGTGAGCAAGCTATTATTTTAGAAACTATGGAAGCCACTGGTACTTTTCACCAAATATTTCCCACTCTGCCTTCTGGGTACGAGGGAGGATTGTGTGTCCTGGCTCCCTTGGGGCAGGGTGGGGCCATGTGACTACCATGTAATGAGTTGTGAATGGAACTGAGCACATGCCACTTACAGGCAAGAGTGTTTTATTGCTGGTGTGTGCTCTCCAGAGCCAACTTTCTATCTGGAATGGCCACCAGTGACATTTGAGATGTAGGCTATTCATCAGCCTTGGCCCCACAAGAAGCAGAGCCCACCCTCTGACCTGCAGTGGACATGTAAATTAAGCAAGAAATAAATGTTCGGTGTTCAAGTCACTGAGGTGTATGTGGTGTTACTGCAGCACAACGTAGCTTAACCTGTCTGATTTAAGAGTCAAGTGAGATAATACATATCAAATGTCTATCAAAGTCCCTGCCTAATAATACATATTCAGTAAAAGTTCAGCCTTCTCTTTCTAAAATGGAGAGCAGGGACACTCTAGATGACTCAGCACACATTTGAACTCCAGTCACTCCATCCTGGTGAACAGGTCCACTCATGAAAACAAACACGTATCAGAAAGTGTGTGCAGAGCATTAGATCCAAACCAGTTAGTAAAATGTGTTTAGGGGGTCTGTTTATTTGAGTCTTTCTTTCTCTCTCTCTCCCTCCCTCTCTCTTTCTCCCCCCCACCCTTTCCTTCCTTCTTTCTCTCCATGCATAATAAGCTCCTAGAAAACGGTTGATAAACTGGATTGAATTAAATACCTTAGATACTAGATAATCCTGCTGTTTCTCACAACAAAGTGAAAAGACACCACAGGGCAGACACCAAAAACCCCAAACTGCAGAGAAGACCCTTAACTCCTTCTGATGCTCCCACCTCCCAAGTCTCCCTCTCTTCCTTTCTTCCCTCTTAAATGGTTCTTAATTTAGCTTTGTCCCATTTTACATAATTAGCTGCATTTTTACTCCGGATTTGGGATGATAACCTGTTCCTTGTTTGCATGAGCTTATGAACACAAACTAGAAACGTTTCTCATTAACATGTGCTTGGTGTCTCTGAGGAAGGTGAGCTCAGCTGAGGCAGGTTCAGTGCCACTGTCGGCTTTTTGTGTAGGGACTTGACCTGCATTCTTCGCCCACTGGGGTGTAAAAGCAAACCTTTGTTTTCTTAACATAAAGCACAGGCAGATGAAACACAGGCTGCCTCCGCTGCAGCCAGGGTTGTCAGGCCTGCTTCCCTGCCTCCAAGCCTTCCTCTCACCTCACCAAAGGCCTCAGAGGTCCACCTGCACATTCAGCCTACCTGCAGTTATTTTTCTGGATTAAGGAGGACCCAGGAACAGGCAGATGCTGGGCAGTCTGGCTCCTGAGTCAGGGGCTGCCCTCCAGCCTCTGACAAGTGAGCTTGTATAAGTCTCATTGCCAGCCTTGCTTTTGGTTCTATAAGCAGAGTCTGTACTTCATTCTGGGCCACCACCCTGTGACCCCTCTATCACTGGGCCCCTGCTCTGCTCTAGTTGGCCTCTCTTAAAGACTGTAACCCCAACATAAATGTCACAGTTGAGGATATCAATCAATGCACGTTACTTCCCTCTGCTCCCTGCAAGCTGCCCAGAGTAGCCCCTGTGGCCAAGGCATTGTCCATCCTTCACTTAGCCCTCTGGCAGGTCTGCTGCCTTCTCTCTGCCTCAGATGCTAGACTCGCAGATGCCACAGCATGCCACGACTCCGATGCAGGGCTTTCGTCATAAGGTCTACTTCCCACCTGGGCCAGCCAGGCCCGAGTGAGAGCAGACCTAGTCCAGTGCCCAGCTCATCCTGGGCAGCATCCCTCTGCTGTGTTTAACTAAGCTAAGCCTGGGCAAGATGAGCAAACTGATTCAAAGATAAATAAGTAAATGACCAAAAAATATGGTTTATGGATAAGGCAAAAATCATGAAGATGATCCTCAAAGAACCAAATGTTAGGAGACAGTATTTCATGGGACAATGTAACCCGATTGCCTATGCGCTGATTGATGAACTTCTCTCTCTTGTCTTTGGTGGGGCTCAGAGCACTGCCCTGGTGAAGCTGTTTGAAGAGTCTGAGAGAAGACATGCAGAACACTAGCCTAGAACTGGTATACACTTTTTACCTGGTATCATTGCATTGTTTATCATTGTCAGTGTGGTTGCATACCCCATAATCAGGACATGGGACCACAGCCAATCCTCCTGTTTCTCAGAACAAAGTGAAAAGGGGCCACGGGGCAGACACCCAAGCCCTAAGTTGCAGGGAGAGCCCTCGTATTAATATTTGCCTCTGTATTTCCCACACAGCCTGAAGACTTCATGGCTGCACTGCAGGGAATACAGAGGAGACTCTTGCCTGGGGCCCCTGCCTTACGTTGTCATTTGGCTCAAAGATCCCACAGAAGGGCACAAGGCAGAGTCTGCAGAGGTATATCCTGGGAGATCAGTATCTCCTCTCAGGCCTACCCAGCTGCTCCGCATTTTCTGAACACCAGTCAGCCTCAGAGCACCCTAAAGGCTCAACATAGAATCATCTCCAATCAAATGAAAGATTCCCAAGGCAGGTGATGCTGTGGACTTTCCCATGAGGTCAAAGCTCCCATCAATCAAGTGTACCCTCTACCTTTGAGTGCTATTCTGTCTGGGTTTAGCCAGATGAGGAAGCAAAGCACAGAAACCTTGGAGGCGCTTGTATAACCCTAGTTGATTCTGCAGCAATCATTGTCTGAGTTAGCTAATGGCAGGGTATGAGGACCTCCTACTGAGATTCCATTACCTTGTAATTTTCAGCTTGTTCACTGTTGCAGTAAAGCCCCTCTGTCTTTTAATTCCCCAGCATTCACGTCTCATCTTCTCAAGAACTGAAGTATGTAAGATGCTTTCTGCTGGGGATTCATTGAGATAAGTTATTGAAGTCAAGCAGAGAGGCAGGCTTCCAGCACTCAGCTACTCATTTCAAAATTTATGTTCATGCTTCCTTTGGAAGGTCTAACATAATCACAAACAATGTGCTTTTTATACGTTTAAAAATTCATAAGTTTCCTGTACACGGAAGGTGGAGGTTCACCCCCCCACCCTTGGAGCGCATTAGCAATAGGAACTTGGAACAGCTTGGAACAGTTTTTGATGTAATTTCTAAAGGACTGAAATGCTGCAGTTACTCAAAGCCATTTAGTGAGGAAGAGTACTGATGTCTACACATCCTCATTAACCTGGTCCAGGAGTCAAGCCAAGTGGTTGTCAACCAAATGATCTTTCTTGGAAACGGCTGCTCCCTATCTTGTTCCTCGGTCTCTGAGATACAGCCCTTCTCTCCTCTCTGTGTGCTCAGTGCCCTCCCCAGTTCTGCGCATGATCATCTCATCCGTCTCCCCAAAGGCTGCGCGACACCCTACCCAGCTTGCTGCCACCCTTCCAAACCTCCCAGAACAGTCCTCTGCTCAACGCTGCCACTGCAGGCAGCTCTTTTAATTGCCTGGCAGTGCAGCAAATTGAAATATCTCAGGGTGGGATTTGAGGCCCAACCTCCCTGTCTCTGCTTGAAATCCAGCAGCAAAGTAATGACATGTGCCTTGGATGGGTCCCAGGGAAACTCTGAGAAGGGAACAGAGGGAGTCATGCATTTGGGCTAATGCTCCTCAACTCACTGCTCTCTTCTACCAGACAGCTTCCCAACACAAGACTCGTGGAGTGTGATTTAAGGAATAAGGTTCTAAAGCACAAATTATTCTAACACATGGATTATATGACACTCCTATTGAGAGATGAGGTCCATGCTTTGGCTCATAGCCTACTGCAAAATGTGTCCACTGATGCCCTCAGTTCACTCTTAGAATTCTGAGACTCCATGAAGGAAGTCCATCCTCCATGGGACTACCATGTTATAAGACAGCCCAAGCCATATGGAGAGGCCATATGCAGGTGCGCTGGTCTTAGCTGAGCCCATCTCTGAGTTATCCTGTCACAGGCACCCGACTTGTGAATACAGCAACCCCCAGATGATTCCAGCCCCCAACCATTGGAGTCACTCTTGGCTATCTGAAACTTCTTGGCTGAGGTCCTAGATATCATGGAGTAGGGACAAGCCATCCTCACTGTGTCTGTCTAAATGTATGCCGCACAGAACAGAAGCATAACAGAAGTCCGTGATTGTAGGCCACTGAATTTGGGGTGGCTGCAGCAGTAATTAACTGGGATGAAGGGAGATGATAAAATTCCTTCCTCGTGCTTCTGAAAAAGTGCTTCCTCCACCCAAGGATTCAAGAGGAGAAAAGCCCTGAGATCTAACTGTTCAGATTTTGCCCTCTGACAGGGAATGAGGAGCCCTGGGATGCTGGGACTCAGGGAAGATGCATTTTGATGAGAAGGTGAATGGAAAGGAAGCTTGCAGCTCAGAGCAGCACCCAGGGGTGACGACTGTCTGAAGCACAGCCGTGGAGGGTCCTGGCTGCTGATGTGGCACCAGAAAGCCTGGGCATGAGCTATGAATGCAGAGGGAGAAAGCTGGGCTAACAAATGATTGGAGAGAGCATGCCATACAGCCAAGGTCAATATCATCACCCAGATACATCTGGCTCCATTTAGCTCCTGAGTATAAAATATTGTAGACATTTTTATGCCAACTCAGTTCTATTCACCTAAAAAGTACCCAGCATCTGCAAAACAGGGGGCTAGGTGTTGGAGGGAAATATTCAGATGAGGAAGATGCTGTAACCTCCAGTTCAGGGGAAATCCTTCTCTGTTCTGGGTATACTGTCTCTCTGGAAACTAACTGAGCTAGTTAGAATTGTATGTATGCGACTTTCCAGAAATTGCAGCCACAGGAAGGCCAAGGAACATCCTGCTTTACCATTCTGCGAACTGCAGGGGTCTCTTCCCTGAGAGGGGAGGGGTGAGGCTGTCCCCTCCCTGTGCATCATGCTCAGAGGAGAGCGAGGAGCTCTGAGCATAACTGTGGTCCTGAAAAGGGAACCTCAGCAACACCCTCTGGCTGATCCCTCTGCTTTGCCAGCTGGCTGCAGAGGAGAGCCTGGGAAAGCCTCGTTAAACCATACAAAGCCTGCCTAAGAAGCGACAAAGTGCATTGCAGCTGCCTCTCCAGCCTGCTGCGCCTGATTGCCTCTGATCTCCACTCAGCCCCGCTGTGGGCGCGCCTGCTGACACAGCCTGTTGTGTTGGAGACCTTATTATTGCAAATTCCCTTTCTACCCCACAGATTCCTCAGAAATGGCAAACATGTCTGTCTTTGGCCAGTCTGCCTGGAAAGGTCACTGCAGCAGCTACTGGGTTCCCCTGTCGTTTCACTCATTTACACACATACAAACCTTAAATACTCAAGATCAAAACAGCCACTTGCTGGGCCGGCCGAGTGGCGTGGTAGTTAAGTGCGTTTTGGCTTGGGAAGCCAGCGGCCCTGGTTCGGATCCCACATATGAGGGCCAGTGACACTGCCCTCAAAAAAAAACCAAAAAAACAAAAAACCCAGCCACTTGCTGCTGGTTAATACTGGCCAGACCCAGGCTGGGCCCTATGCAGACTAAGACTAACAAGGCTGCATCTCCACAAAGCAGTGCCTCTCAGGGATCCCCAGATTCTAATGTAATTGATCTAGCCCCTGAAAGCTGTATTTTTCAAAGCTCCCTGGTTGAGATAATGTGCAGCAGGCTTGAGAACTACTGCCATGACAAATGGGGCTAACATTGGCTGAACGCTGATTATGAACCAGGCCCTGTGTACTACAAACTTCTTGTGTAATGTGTAAAATGGCTACTAGTGATGTATTTCCTTTTTTGGAAGAGTGAGGAAATGAAAGTTTAGAGAAGTTACAAGTCATTGTCTTATACCACTCCAAACTGACTGAAATGAAAAAGATGGAAGATACCAAGTGTTGGCAAAGGAGCAAAGCAAATGGAACTTTTACCCGCTGCTGGTGGGAATGCAAAATGCTACAGCCAGTCTGGAAAACATTTCGGTCATTTCTTGTAGCATAAAATATATACTTCTCATATGACACAATTCCACTCTGGGTACTTACCCAAAAGAAATAAAAACATATGTCCACATAGAGATCTGTACTTGAATGTTCATAGCAGCTTTATAGCCAGAAAGCAACCCAAATATCTATCAACAAGTGAACGAATAGACCGGTTGTGAGCATCCATCCAATAGAATGCTACTTGGTAATAAAAAGAACAGAGCACTGAGGCATGCAAATATGGATGAAGTTTAAAAACAATTGTTGGGTGAAAAGAAACCAAAAGCCAAAAATAAAAGAATATATCCTGAGTGATCACATTTATATCAAGTGTTGAACAGGCACACTCAAAGTGGGGCAGATGGCAGGTTGGGTGTTGGCCTGGGGTTGGGTGTTAGGAGCAGGGTGATGGCCCAAGGCCCGGAGAGTACTTTATGGAATGATGGGGAAATGTCCTCTGTCAGACATTTGACAAACTCATCTAACTTTATATTTAATATGGGTATGTTTTATTGTTTATAAATTGTACCTCAATAAAGTTGATTAACAAGTAATTTGGGAGGATGAAGCGAATCAGAAGTTGGTCTGTTCCCAAGCTTCCAGTGCTGCCCCCGAAAAAGCCATGTGTGGGCAGCATCATCACCCAGAGGGGAGGCCCATTAACTGCTTACTCAGGATGGAATTAGAAGCTGACAAAGAGAAAAAGTCTGCAATGTCCTAAATTAAATTACAGGAGGCCAGAGGGTGGGGGGAGGAGACAGGAAGAGCTAATCAGTTCACAGAGCTCTAGGCCAAAATTAATTCACATTCCTGAATGTGTGTTTAAACGTTGAATTAACTTCCAGGTGTCTATTTCCACGATTATCTAGAGAGAATAGCCAACCACCAGAGGCTACAGGGTCCTGCTTATGTGTGACCTTTGACCACATACCTATCCCAGGACTGTTCCCACTTCATCTTCTCCCACCCTCCTTATCTGCAGCCAATGCAAATCTTTCAAAACAACTTATACCTTTCTTCCTAAACTCATTGCATGAAAGAGCCCCTCCAATCCCAGGATAGCGGACATGTTTGTGTTCTCCGTCCAGTCTTGCTGCTGGTGGTTTAGATGTTATGCTCCAGGACATGGTCCTTTTCGGGCTAGCATATGGCTCAATAAATCCTTTCTTTCAGAAAACTTTGTGGCCTTGAAGGTTTTTGTTTAACAAAGCTAACAGAGGCTGAGTTCTGGGAGGAGGGAGCCGAACCACAGGGCAGCTAAGAGGACACTCAGGAAAACCGTTCCTGACTTTCCCACTGTGGCGAGTTCTCTGAATTTGTCCACTTGTCCTTATGCCTCCTAACATCCATTTCCTCTTGCAGGGAAGAATAAAAGAGTTTCAGTCCTGGAAGGTGAAAGTTTTTTTTATCAGGGGCAGTAGAAAAGTTCCCAAATTGAATACCCTGGGGGAGCTTGTTAAAAATATTGATTCCTGAGTTCCCTCCAGATACATCAAAATACATCCACAGAAATGAGATCACACCTTCATTTTTAAAAAGCTTCTAAGAGAGTCTGATGGTTTGGGGAGCCCGTTATTCCACCTTTCCTCCCAGCTCAGCAGCATTTCACACAGACATGCATTGCCTCAGGGATATTCTCAGCTTTCTCACCCACTGCAGTAACATTTGAGCCTGGAGAGTTTCCTATGGCCAGCATCAAAACGGGTCCTGGAATTGAGCCAGCCCACAAGTCACTCTTTGAGCAGTCACTCCACTGCCCATTGTATGCAAAGTAGCCTCTTTGGACAAAAGCTGGTGATCAAGATTCATGGCACAAGCAGTATTTCCCCCAGGGATACAGTCTCTGCTATGTATTCCTTTCCTTCTTAAGAAATAAAATAAAAACTACAAGCAGATTATGTCACGCAAAGTACCTTGAAATATGAATAGTAGATTATTACACATAAAGGGAGAAATGGTGTGTTCTTAGAGCCTTCATTGATTTCTGGGCGGATCAGATTAATGTATGTAAAATTATAGACTTGGAGGTTTGCTGCTGAAGCTCTAAGTTCAGGTTCATGAAGCTGTTTTATGAAGAGTACATCATGGCAATTCTTTGATTGTGCAGAGCTGTGTTTCCCCAATGTGTCCTGCATGCAAAACCGTAGAGGCCATGAAGCAGCAAGTAAGGAAAAGGCACTGGGACATCTCAGCCCCAGGGTCTGCCATTGTCACCTACCTGTGACCTGGTACTTACCAAGAAACGTACAAACTGTCCTTAGATCCTACATCCTAAGATAACTGTGCAAGCAAAACCACTCAGGCAGCCCTGGAGATCTAGGGAAAGGAGGTGAGAAACCCAGATTACGTGGATCTAACCCCCTCTAACAAGACCACTTTCAAAAGGAACATGATTAAAATACATGCTGATGCACATCACTACTGCTTTTAGGGTGAAGACAGACTCCTTTACATGACCTGTCTGAATAGACCCAGACTACCTCTCCAACCTCATCTCATAGTCTACTTCTCTCCTCTTCAGAGAGATGGGCCCAATGAGGTGAGTGACATACCTTGGGGGTGGGGACTTGATGGAAGTTAGTGACTGCGCTGAGACCAGGACTAAGGGTCTTTCAGTGCTGAGCTGAGTTCTTTCTCTGATGCTGCCATTCCTTCTAAATAAAATGATGACTTAGTTGAAAAAAAAAAAAATGAAAGCAAGCCAAAAGAAAATCGGAGTTTTCCAGTCAATGGAGAATTTTTGTGCTCAAAGAGAAAGGACAGCGTATAAAAGAAATGAAAAGAAGCAAGGGATGTTATAAGCAAAGGACTTGATATGAATAATAATGAACAAAAACATTCATGCTTATTGTTTATCTAATTTTGAATTTTAATGAATAGCAGGGATGGTAATTACTCAATTCCTATGTTTATATAAAACCAACACATGAAACCTCACAGTTCGATATTTATGAAGTGTCAGGTTCCCTTAAATACTCAGCTTTGCAATTAGAAGGGGAGCTATTCATTAACATTTTAAACTAGATAAATAAAGAATAAAGTTGTTAATTATTCATTAAAATTTTAAAAACTGGAAATTATACACTCATCTTTTGGGTGTATCCATATCACTTAATTAACGATGAGTCAAAGTGCTACTAAGAAGCATGTATCTACAAGCCTAGAATTAGATGTAACACCTATTAGCAAATGGGATGATTTAATCAGGTTAACAATTCAGATTTATCTTCCATTTGTATTGAGGACACGTTGCCAGATGTCTAATGATTTAGAAAGAGTGTGGGCTTTAGAGTTTTAGAGTCAGAAGGAGGTGGGTTTCAGTTACTTATCTCCTGAGTGGTCTTTGACCACCTGCTCCCCCATTCCGGAATTGATCCTTTATCCATAAAATGGGATTATAATCTGCCTTCCTAGGTTGTTGGGAGGCAATACAGGCTGTGAAATACATACAGTGACTGGCTCAGGGTCAGTATCTCATGAGTCATGATGAGTAGAACATTGCTCTGGCCCAGCTCTATGGAATAAGCATTGGACTTTCTACAAGGGATGCTCCTTGACCCAATGAGAAGGTCAAGACATCAAAAGCCATCATCTGCAAGCTGGTGGCATTTGAGGCTAGGAGGCTAGCTGAGAGCTAAAGACCAGGGTTCCATAGGGAAAGCACTTGAAGCACCAGGCAGGGACCATGTGTGTTTGGCTTGTAACTATATGGCTAGAGCCTGGCACCCAGAACACAGTGAGTATTCATTGATGTTCATGAATGAACAACTGCGGAAGTACCCTTGTGGCGCTGACATGCCCTGTTGCCTCCTGTAATGCTCAGACTATCTCTCTTCCGCACAGACCCCTTGTGTTCCTGACTCTCTCCATCCTCCCAAGGCATTAGCACCCAGAGGAAGCCTGCCTCAGGACCTTGTCAGCGGGGGCCTTTTCCTGGCAGCTCCATGCCCCGGGACTCCACCTCACTGCACACTCCCCCTTTGTCTAACTTTCAGATGAGTTCGGGAGCTGACAGCATCAAACAGTTGATACACTGCTGATGCTCTGCCCTTCTCAGCAAGCACAGTCCTCTTAAGTCTCGACAGTGTCTGGGGCCTGAAATCTCAATATCTGCTATGTCCATGCCAGGATGTGAGATAGGATTCCTTCAACCCCTGCATTGTTTACTGTAGGCCCATTTCCTGGAAATCTGTCTGGCTTTCATTATGACTTATTTATTGTCCTGTGTCTCTGCCAGTTTTAGAGCTTCGCTCTGGAAGCTTTGCTCCCCTTCTCTCCCAGCCAGCACATGCTACTGTGAGGCAATGCCCACTTCCCAAATGTGGGGCTCCCCAGCCAAGGGAAGGGAGCGAGGGCAGATGGTCGCATTTCTGAAGAGTGTCCTGGCATCCCCCAGACCTCTCACAGGAGCCGTTGTCTCCTGGTTAGCGAACTAAGTAGAACAGATAAACCGTGTGCTGCCAGAGCCTACCTACCTGCCTCCTGCGCTCTCTGGGCACAGGGTCTCAATCCACTGAGAGGAGAGGGGACTGAAGTGTCTCAGCCCAGTCCAGAACACCAGCCAACAGTTATTGGAGTGGGACACTGTATTTACTGTATTAAACATGTCTTTTTATTCCAATGGTTGGCATCTGGGGCTTTCCCCAGAAAAAGCCTGGCTCCCTTAAGCCAGCGCTTAAGGACAGGAGATGGCTGTCCTGCAGGTGCATCTCTCACATGCGAAAAAACCAATCCAGAGCCCACACCCCACCACCTCCCATATTGGGCTCTGAAACTCCTGGCTGACATTCTCCTGCCTTAACCACCCCCAGGGCCAAGTACCAGACAACTTGGGTCAGTCCCTACACCGCAGAGCCTGCTGAAATTATTAGGCCCATCTGAAAACTTCTTAGCCTCACTCACCTGTTTGTTTCCACAGAAACCACAATAAAGCCTCTTGCCCACATGTCGCCTTGTTCCCTCTGCCTCCAGCCTGACCCTGGTGCTTCACATTTGGCCCTGCATGGTGTGACAGGTCCCTTCTCTTGGGAACTGTGAGAAACAAACTATCTTTTCACTGGCAATCATCTCTCCTATGTGGAATAAGCATCATCATATCTGAATAATAATGAAACCTACATTTTTAAACAGCTACTCCTTTTGCAGGCTATACTTTGTTTTGGGGTGTATATTGTCCCATGACCTACTCCCTAGAAAATCTATTCTGACCTTCCTGAAAAGAGTGAACTCTCAGAAACTAGCAGCATGAGCAGAATAATGAGCTAGAGCATTAGATGCACTACAGAGGAACAGCATAAGAAAACCTTCTGGGTACAGATGAGGGGCTCATATGGTTGGGGCGCAACAATCTCCCTCCACAGCAATATGATAAAGGAACATCATGATAGGGCATAGGAGTGAAATGAGAAGAATGTCATGAGATACTGAATGGCAGTGAGATCAGCCATATGAGCAACTTCATGCTGGAGCTAGGGTGTGTGTGGTTATAGCAACTGCAAGCTGAAGACCCCCTGAAGTGAAATGAACAACTAAACCAAAGCTGAAGAAGTCTAATGGCCACCATGGAGCACATGGAGCCTTGTTGAATGTTTTGGTTGATTACATTCTTGTTTGTACGCTGTTATAGGCTGAATTCTGTCCCCCTAAAATTCATATGTTGAAGTTCCAAACCCCAGTACCTCTGAATTTGGAGACAGTCTTTAAAGAATTAGTTAAATTAAAATGAGGTCATTAGGTACATTCTAATCCAATATAACTGACGTCCTTATAAGAAGAGGAGATTAAGGCACAGACACACACAGAGAAGTGATGTGAAGACATAGGGGAAGACACTCATCTACAAGTCAAGGAGAGAAGCCACAGAAGAAACAAGAAACCAGCCTAGCCGACACCCTGACCTTGAACTTCTAAGCCATCCAGTCTATGATACAGTAATACCTTGGTTTGCTAGCATAATTCATTCTGGAAACAAACTACTTGTATTGCAAGACATCACTCGTTTGCCACGTTAAAATGTATTAGAAATGTTTACTCATCTTGTGGAACACTCACAAACCACGTTACTCGCAATCCAAGGTTTTACTGTACTTTGTTATGGCAGCCATAGCAGACTAATATAGGTGCTAATATTATTTAATGAGGCATGTTTTGAGAAAGGGAAGAAAGGGCTCTATAGCATAATAAAATGTATTTTATTTTTTCATCCAGGCTTCCAATAGATTCTCTTACAGCCAAAATTAGATTCAGATAGCAGTGACAAGTGAAGTTAGCACATCAAAACATGGAAAGGAATATGGGTGTTTGAGCTCCAGCCTCAGAAACTCTTATCTCTCCCAACGCCCACATCCCTTGCCCACAATACTGCCACCATCAAAGGTGCTTTTGAAACTTAGAAACCTTGAATCATCCATAAATTCAAAACTTGAATCAACCCTGTCATGCTGTGGCTATGTGGGATGATCAAGTAGAGTTAAAAGGGTGAGCCAAGGCTTTTTAGGTACATGCAAATAAGGCTGTCAGACTTGCAGAACTTTGGGAGTTCTTTTAAATGTAGTATCAAAATAAGTAAAGGCTTATGCCCTCACACTTTTTGAAGACTGTACAGTTATTAGGGAGAGTAACTCTGTACATGGGCCTGATTCGACCCACGTCATACTTAAACAAGGTGAACGCTCAGTGCTTTGGTATTTATTTAGAGAATAAAGAGTAACCACCGGATTTCAAATCTAAGATGGTAATTCCTTAATGGCTACAAAGCATGGACATTAGGGATACTGGCAAACCACTGGCATGTAAGAGCTCCGGTCTTGAAATTCAAAAACTTGGACTCCCCATCCACTGGTTATTTGTCTAAATCATTTATCCTCCACAAACACCTGTTTTCTGATCCAAAAAAATTAGCATCACTGCATACCTATAGTGCACATTGCTGAGAGACTGGAATGAGAAAACCATTGTGAAACCACTTGGAGAACTCTAAGTGCCAAGCAAAGGTGACAGCTCCTTACTCTTCTTAGAGATTATGCCTTCAT
Source organism: Aselliscus stoliczkanus (assembly GCA_033961575.1). Classification (NCBI taxonomy): domain Eukaryota; kingdom Metazoa; phylum Chordata; class Mammalia; order Chiroptera; family Hipposideridae; genus Aselliscus; species Aselliscus stoliczkanus. The sequence goes on along the minus strand of CM066728.1, from coordinate 14,282,913 downwards.
CTGTAGGACAATAGCAATTAAAGCATTTATCACACAGAAAACTTACCAGCACAACCTTTCTGCTCTATTTTAGCTTTGACATTTTATATTAAGATAATTTTAGACTAAGGAACAGTTTCAGTATAACCTTCATGCAGAGTCCCCCAATGCTTACATTTTGTGTAACCATAGTAAAATGATCAAAGCTAAGAAATTATCATTGGTACAATAGTAATAGCTAAACTACAAACTTCTTTCAGAGATCCCCACTTAGTGTTTGCACTAATGTCCTTTTTCTGTTCCAGGATCTAACCCAAAATCCCACCTGATATGTGCTTGTCAAGTCTCCTTAGTCTCCTCCTCTGTGACAAGCCTGTCTTGACCTTGAGGCTGTTACTTTGTCGACTGTCCTTTTATTTGGATGTGTCTGATGTTTTCTTATGATTGTATCAGGAAGGACATTAGCTAACCTCGATCACTTGTTTAAGGTGTTATCTGGGGGATTTCTCTACTGCAAAGTTACTATTTTTTCTATTCATTTCATAAATATTACTTTTGGGGGAGGTACTTTGAGACTGTGCACATATGTTTCTTCTTAAACTTTCACACACTGATTCTAGCATCCTTCAGTGAATCTTCTTTTGTAATTGAGATATAATTGACATATAACATCTTATTAGTTTTAGGTGTATAACATAATCACTTGATATACATATGTATACTTGACCCTTGAAGAGCATGATATAGTCAAAAATACTTGTATAACTTTTGACTACCCAAAAACTCAGTTGTCCCTCAGTATCCCCAGGTAATTTGTTCCAGGACTTCTCTCTCTCTCTCTCTCTCTCTCTCTCTTCCCTTCCCACTCTTCCTCCCTCCTTCTTTCCCTCCCTTTCTTCCTTTCGTCTTTCTATCTCCCACTATGCATTTATATCAGCATGAACTCATGTATATTTATTTTATACTTTGAGGTTGTTTTTTTATGTTTTTTTTTGAGGGCAGTGTCATTGGCCCTCATATGTGGGACCGAACCGGGGCTGCTGGCTTCCCAAGCCAGCGCTAAACTACCGCGCCACTCGGCCGGTCCTTATACTTTGAGATTAGTTCAATATCAGCTTTGGCTACTAGTAGCACCTTCAGCATTGGTTCCTGTTCCTCAATATGCCCCGTCTTTGGATTGTTTGTTTGTTTGTTTGTTTATTTGTGGTCATCTTTCATCTTGCCTACCCTAGCCCTACAATCAACCACTTCCCCATTTCCCCACTTGCTCTCCATTTTATCAAGGAGCACTAAAACATCAAAAACACATTGCAAAAAATAGAAAGTAATTTATGTTTTAAACATAAAATATGGGTTTAATTTATTTTCTAGATTTCCTTCAGGTTCCCTCACTATCACCACTTCCTCCCACATAGAAAGGACCATATAGTCTCATTAAGAAGCAGTTACTGGACACCCAGTATGTGGTAGGTACTGGGTCCATCAAGATAAGCATGCCATTCCCTGCACTCAAGGAGCTCTCAGTCTACTGGAGGAGATGATTTTAATAGTTGTGCTCCAAGTAAACAGTTTATAATACCTAGTAATGGAAGTACATAACATATTTATGCTTAACCTTACTTGGCCCATGGAGAAGATCAGCTTGATTTTAGATTCTGTACTAGGAGAAAATAACTTGGCACAGGTGGTAGGCTGAATAATGATCCCCAGAGATGTCCATGTGTATTGAGAGAGGCCATTGTTGTGTGTGTGTGTGTGTGTGTGTGTATCCACACCCACATGTATGCTAACAGCCAGGCCCCTGTAGGTGTTCTGTAAATAATAATCCCTCAAACCTGTAAATATATTACCTTACATGGTAAAAGGGACTTTGCAGGTGTGATTAAGTTAAGGATCTTGAGATGGGGAGATTATCCTGGATTATCTTGGTAGGCCTAATATATGAGGTATGATAATCAAGTTTGCAAACTTATCCTAGAAAAAGTGCAATAAACCTCATTGCTGAATATCACTATAGTCACCTACCAAGTGCTCCCCTTGGGAAGCTATGCACTGATGCCAGCACCTAGTCCACCCTTCAAAGCAATTTCAAAACTCTTTTTCTGGAATGGCCATCAGAGCTGTCATCATGTTACCCTTAATGTCCTGAATGTCATCAAAATGTCTCCCTTTCATTATTTCCTTTATCTTTGGGTAAAGAAAGAAGTCATTGGAGGCCAGATCAGGTGAGTATGGAGGGTGTTGTAATCCAGTTATTTGGTTATTTGTTTATTGGCTAAAAACTCCTTCATAGACAGTGCTGTGTGAGCTGGTGCATTGTCATGATTCAAGAGCCATGAATTGTTGGCGAAAAGTTCAGGTCGTTTTGGTCTAATTTTTTCATGCAGCCTTTTCCACACTTCCAAATAGTAAACTTGATTAACTGTTTGTCCAGTTGGTACAAATTCATAATCCTTATGATACAAAAAAGGTTAGGGCCAGCCTAGTGGCGCATTGGTTAAGAGCTGGTTTTGGGATGCCAACGGCCCTGGTTCGGATCTCACGTATGAGAGCCAGTGACACTGCTCTCTACAGCTAACAACAGCTCCACCTGGAGCTGGGCTGTGCGAGCCCCGGCAACGGTGTAGGCTGCAGCCCCTGCTGCAGTGGGCTGCTATAGGCTACAGTGAGTGGCCAGCAGTCAGCGTGAGCGGATGGCAGCCAGCGTGAGCTGCCAATAGCCGAGGTGAGCGACATCCAGAGGCCGGCGATCGATCTGCCTTATCCGGGAAGAGCGCAATGACGATACCAACATGGGCCAGTGAAGCAACATCCTCCGCAACTAGACTGAAGAACAAAAAGACAGCAACTTTTCTGTTCCCCTTCCCTGATTCCCCAATGCTGTTCCCCTCCCCCAATTCCCCAATAAAAAATCTTAAAAAAAAAAAAAGTTAGCAACATCATTTAGACTCTTGATTTGGACTTATGGAACTTTTTTTGCTCGTGGAGAATTGGCTGACTCCCATTGTGCACTTTGACGCTTTGTTTCAGTGTCGTACCATGTTTCAACAGTGATGACACGGCCCAAGACATCGTCTTGCCTCTCCAAAAGGTCTTGGCAAACTTTAACTCTTCTTTGCTTTTGTACATCGGTGAGCTCCTTCAGGACCATTTTGCACACACCTTTTTCATGCCAAGATTTTCAGTTCAGATTTTCATAACTGTTTCTCTATTGATACTTAGTTGGTCTGCTATGCTTCTCACAGTCAGCTGATGATTTTGATGTACAATTTTATGGATTTTTGCAATGTTTTCATCAGTTCTGCTCATTACTGGCCCCCCTGACCTTTCTTCATCAGTGACCCATTCTCTCCCCTCAGAATAACATTTAATCCATTTGTACACTACCATTTTCTTCATGGCATTATCTCCATAAACTTGGACTAACATGTCCCTGATTTCAGTTCCATTCATGCCAAGTTTAACAAGAAATTTAATGTTTGTTTGTTGCTCTAATTCAAGCTCAGACATTCTTGTGAAGGCACACAGAAACACACAATAATGAACACACGCAGCAAGATACCGCCACACGTCGACATGAATACAGCTGTGAGACACTGATATACCAAGGTTATGAAACCTTACCGAGCTGTTTGTACAGTGCTGCCAATGTAAGCATATGGTGTCAAGATTGTGAAATTAACGGTCAGAACTTGTAATTGCAGGGTTCCTTGTAAGAGGGAGGAGGAGGGTCAGAGTCAGAGAAGGAAATGTGGCGATGGAGGCAGTGATGCAGGGCCACTAGCCAAGGAATGTGGGTAGCTTCTAGAGGCTGAGAAAGGCAAAGAAACAGATTTTCCTCTAGAACCTCTAAAAGGAGTCATCCCTGCTTCCAGAACTATTAATTAGAGAATAAATTTGTATTGCTTTAAGACATTGAGTTTGTGATAATTTGATACAGCAGCTGTAGGAGACTAATACAGCATATAAGCCCCATGACCGCTGATGGCCACAGTTATTTGGTCACCTGTTACTGTCTGTGAGTCATCAGGAAAATTTAGAATTGTGATTCTGGGTGAATGAGAGACATTTGCGAACTCCATTCGCAATGTTGTCCAATGGGAAGAGACCAGGAAATCTCGTAGAGGGGCAGGGGCATATCCAGGTGTCTATCTAAGTGTTTTGAAAATAGGAGCCTTGTGCTGCTTGTGCCATTTCATCTCCAGGAACTTGCCCTCTTGCTGCACACACTGGGCTCATGTGCAGCACCAAAAGAGGAACTTTAATTGAACACCAGTCAAAACTGGAAGGTGGGACATCTATTTTTCCCCATCACCATGGCTTCCTCTTTTAATCCTTCGCAGGGCAAAGAATAAACTCTGTGTGTGGCTAAGCTAACAGAGGAAGACTTTGGAGGTTCTCCATCCTTTCACTCACCAAACAGCCATTCAATACTTGGGTAGAAAGGGAAAAGGGAAAAGGCTCTTACAACACCCCTGTGATGTCCAGGGGTGTTCCACCGAATGCCAATTTGCCTCATTGGATGCCTGGATATGCCCCTGCTGCCTCTGAGCTCTGTGTTTTCTTTTGGTTAAAGATCTGTTTTTACATATTGGAATATAGAAATGCCCCAAATTTCAAGCCTACCTCCTCACAAAATTTATAACATAAGTAAATAAAAGTAGACAGATCCATGAGGATCTCTTAACTGAATCTATAGGCCAGAAATTCTTCAGAGAACAGGACCAGCTTGCCTTCATTTTTGTCTTCATGTTGCAGACTTTCTTCTGCCTTTAAAAAGACTGGGGACTCTTCATCATTAGAGATCAGATCACTGGTTTGGTTTGATGTGGTTTAACAGCGTGTATGTCATCCAGGCTGATACCTTTCGCCTATTTCAAAGGCAGAGCCTTGGTAGCTCTAATTTTCATTCACACACAGAGAGATCAATAATGAATACTTCCCGAGGAAATGAGAATAAAATAGGCAGCCCACACATGCTTCTGTGCCCCAATTATATTCCATTTTCAGGTTGTGTTCTACTTCTAGACATGATAGAAAAATGTGGTGTATTTCTAATCTTTGCAGTACGGATTGAATCCACCATCCCTGAACTGTTTTAAAGTGGTCTAGCATTAGGAAGGGTTTTCAAAATAGCCAAGTATCTGGTCTGGTTGGTTTGAGACTTGGTCAATTGGAAAATATTTTGTTTCCCCAAAAATGGTACCAAAGCATGTCAAAGGCAAAATGTATCCATTTGAGTTCTACAGATTGATTTTTATTTCTTTCAAATGAGAGAGGGAAGCAGCATTTATTAAATATCTAAAGCATTTTAAATATTAACATCTAAAGTATCCCATGCTCTGTGTTGGTATTTTACATGTTTTATTTCACAAGTACAAGATGGGCCTGCTTTTCCTCATTTTAAGTAAAAAAACAGAGATGTGTTGGTATTAAAAAAAAATGTTGCTGGCTTGGGACACCGGTGGCCCCAGTTCAGGTTCCACATATGAGGGCCAGTGACACTGCCCTCAAAAAAAAAAATATTGCTCTTCTCCAAGAAAACAGGGATGTAAGTCTAGGTGTGACTAAGAGGCAATGTATCAAGATGAAACAACAGGTGTCTTGGAACTGGGTTCGAATCTTGGTACAACCATTTATTAGCGTTATGGCTTGAGCAAGTTTCCTTATCTTTCTGAAATGTTTATTTATAAAGAGGCGATAACACTATCTAACTTGTAGGGCCATTGTATTATCTGTGTGTATCCATACATGTGTATTTTAAGTGCCAGGCACCTGTGGGTGTTCCGTAAGTGAAAACTATATTATTAAATTAATAAGTAATTACTACCTCTTATTTGGCAGGAACAATATCAGGCACTGGTACTCCATGGCACACGATGCTTACCATTTTTAATTGTGTTTTTTCACCTAAAGCAATACAGTGGATTCTTCCACTGCAGCAAATATTTACCAAGAACCTATATGCAAAGACAGTGTTTTAGATACGATAGGAGACTTAAGGGTAACATTGATTAACCACAAACAAAACGATCATGATCCATAATGATCCTATTATACTGGTGTAGCTGATATTCATAGGAAAATAGTATGCGGATCAACAATCTGCTAGGCAAGTCTTCAAAGTGCAGGTAACCCTGGGAATACCTAGAGACTTTTCACAGGGTAGTCACAGCATAGATAGCTTTAGAAAATTAGTTTCCAGATTCCCATCTTGCATTTGTATTCTTTGCCAAAACTGTCTCAACTGAGAACTCATCTATAGTTGAAGGCACATGGGTCCTTTGTCCCTACTTTCTCTTAAATACTCATCTTTCTCACATTTTACAAAAGAAAGACAAACATTTTGCCAATACCCACTCATACTATACTAAATAAATCTGCTGGGGTTTTGAACAAAAGAGAATTTTAAATGTTGGGGAAATATGAGATCTAAAACTGAAAAACAAGTCCTTTCGCAAGGCAGGTGTTTTTTGATTCTTTGTTCTTAATTTGAGGACTCAATTGCATTGTAAGCAGACAGATCATTACAATTAGTTTTGTTTTTTTTTGTTTTTTTGAGGACAGTGTCCCTGGTCCTCATATGTGGGACCCGAACCGGGGCCGCTGGCTTCCCAAGCCAGCACTTAACCACCGCGCCACTGGGCTGGCCCATTACAATTAGTTTTTGATGGTATATCAAAATGAGTGTTTTGTAACCTGAAAAAAATTGAGTGTCATTGTTGTTTGTTTGTTTATTTGTTTTTTTAAGTCTGCTCCCATCTACTCATTTAAGAACGTAAGTTTTCTCAGCACTTAAGTAAATAAACATTGAAAGTGGGAATAAAATTTAGACCAACTGTTTTTATTTAAGGAATGAGGAATATTTATTCATAGATACATGACATAAATGGAAACTTTCCCTTCTATTTCAGAGAGATGTGATTCCTAATACAATTTTTATGTTTAGTAATAATCACAATATATTATATATTCATATAGTTTGGATAAATTGGATATAATAATAATTATACTGTTTGTAGTACAGTCCACATTTTAAAAAAATGAGTTTCAGGCTGTAGAAAATTAGAAACAATTTAAACTTAAATACCGAAGAAGAGAAAAGCAGCTTCTGATACTCAGGAATTACAACTGGCTTAGAGTTCTTGGGAGCCTGCCCAGAGCTCAACCAGCCCATGGTCTTCCTATCGGGTATTGACAATCTCACAGACACCAACATCAGATTGGGGGGCTGGTGCTCTGTGCTCTATGGCTGTGATGGAGTTAGACAAAATAACAATAACAAACAAAATAGAGCACAGGTGAAAATGAACGTGTCTTGGTTCAGGATGCTGTAACAAAAAATATCATAGGCTGGGTGACTTAAACTGAAAACATTTATTTCTCACAGATTCTGGGAAGTCCAAGATTTGATGTCTGGCAGATTTGATGTCTGGTGAGGACTCACTTCCTGGTTCCTAGATGGCCATCTTACTGTATTCTCAGAGCAGAGAGTTGAGGGAGGACCCTGGGGTCTCTTTTATAAGAGCACAAATCCTATTTATGAGGGCTCTGCCCTCATGACTGGATCACCTCCCAAAGTCTCCACCTCTCAATACCATTAAATTAAACCGTGGTTTAAGAATTTGGGGTGGGGGTTGGGGATATAGTCTATAGCACAAAGTTATTGTGAAAACCACAGAAGCACCAAACATCACCCTCTCCTAGCCAATATGAGGGCCTATTGCTTCATTAGCAATTACAGTTTTAAATATATTTTTACCTTCTCTCCTTCCAGATTAGATTTATTAAGACAGCCAATCATAGGCTTGCCCACTTCCTGACAGCATTCAATCCACAGTAAATCCCAGTTGGTTCAGCCCCCGCCAATTACCTTAACCAAAATGCAAATCCTATATTAAGCCCTTTCTTACATCCTCTTACTGAGATGCCTGACATATTTCCATAGTGTACATTCCGCCATGCTGCAATGAATGATAAACACAACTTGTTCACCTATGGGTGTGCTCCTGTGGTGTTTGGCTGGAGGGCTTTGGCAGAAAGAGATATGTCACCAAGTTTCATCTGAAAACCACACGACCTTGCATGAAAGCCTTGGACTCAGTACTAGTTTTCACATCTGAGAACTTCCATGTCTCTATCTGTTTGCTGTGCCATCTGCATGAGGCAAAGAGATAAGTTTGTGCCAGATTGAATTCCAGTATTTTGTTAAATATCTGGGTTTATTTTGTTTTCCTGGGAATATGTTCCCATCTGACATTTTTATTCATCTGATCAGATCTACAGTGTCCTCTGGTGACTTTTTTTTTTTGTCTTCTAACACTTGTTCTTGCAGTCCCTCTGCTTATCTAGAGTCTTGAGTATTGTTTGTCTATAACAGGAAACTCCTCTAGAGAGATGGATCAGTGAGGATTCAACCAGAGAAACAGACCAGTAGGAGCCATCTATTATTGCAGTGAACTGGCTTATGCGACTGTGGGGGCTGGCTAGGCAGGTACAAACTCCAGGCCATCAGGAAGGCCAGAACTCTCAGGCAGAAGGCTGTCCCTGGACAGAATTTCTCCTTCAGGGAAGCCTAAGCTCTGCTTTTGAGACCTTTCAACTGTTTGAACCAGGGTCACCCAGATTATTTAGGATAATATCTTTTACGTAAAACAGCTGATTATGAATTATAATCATATCTACAAATTATGAACTTTAACCATATCTACAAAACAGCTTCACAGCAACATCTAGTTTTGACTATAGATTATAGACTAGTCAAGTTGACACATTACATTAACCATCATTGATAGGAGATGGGACTAAGTCTGATAAATTTCTCCTCAAGCCAGGCCCAAGGGATGAGGAGTTCTTTGTATCTACCAAAACTAGCCTCTTTTTGGATAAAATTTGACTTGGGTCAGCATTCTAAAACATTGTAAAGATGTTTCCTCACTCTTGCCTTGGTGTCCCTGTGAACTTTGTTCATTTTTGTCTGCCTGGAATCAGGAGATTTTGTCTGCTCCCTGATGATGGCTGGGTGATAACTGGCCTTTGGCCAGAACCCAGAGCCATGAAGTTACACAAGCACCTTCTGAAAGACTACAGCAGTTCTCCCAGGCTCTCCTCTGACTACATTGGACCTCTCGTCTGACTACACTGGGTTTCTCCGAGGCCAAATCCTGCTTCCTATTGTTTTCCCACTATCATCTCACTACCACAATTTCACCAGGGCCAATTCAAACTTTCAGTGTCCACTTTGGGAGATTTTTGACAAGAATGAGAGTATTTATTTGAAAGATACCTTAGAATAAGAAGTAGAGAAAATACTCAAGAGGAGATTATCTGTCTTTTTATCTATAAGAGAACACTTTGTTTAACCCAGGAGTTGTCCCCTCCTTCATTTTAGTACTTGGGAATTAATAATCACTGACTTTTAAATTGTTTTTGCTGATAAAACTATCAAGTATATGCAAGTCATAACAAAACCAGCTGCATGCCACTCTCTTTAGTGAGCATATATATCAAAATCTGTTTTCTACATCTAAACTTTCTGTCCTTGTTTTGTAGAGTAAATATAATTTGCCTTTTAGAGTGATAATTTTACATTTGCCTAAAGACTGCTCTCTCTCTCTCTCTCTCTCTCTCTCTCTCTCTCTCTCTCTCTCTCTCTCTCTCTTTCTCTCCCCCACCCCTTTCTTGGGGAAAGAGAGGTTAAAGGTTAAAAATAAAGTTGTTCAGTTGCTATCTCAGCACTTTACAAATATGTAGCCCATATAAACACTCAACAATGTCTAAAAAAAGAAAAAAAATTAAAGTGTTTATTTTTTCTATATCCCTAAAAGTATATTTATATAACAGCCTTTGCTACTACAGTTATGAGTTAAGAAAAAAAATGACTTTAGCTCCAAGATAAAATGAGAGTTTTGGACATGGTTCAGTCTTTAAAATTAGTGTACCCTATAAAAATGCTGACAGAACACACTTTTATTTGTTTGAGTACAGAGTTAAATGTCTCATATTTAGTTTTTCTAAATGGCCTACATTGGTTTTATGAGTTACTTCAGTTACCACTATCTTCATGGCTTGTTTAGAATTAAAATTTTATATGTTTGAAATTCCCCTAAATAAATATTCCCCTAAATAAAATGATAATCATGGATCTGTCTTTAAAGAGTTCAATGGTATGGGAGAATATCCAAGATGGCAGAACAGGTAAATACTATGCCTGCCACCTGCCAGAATCACAATAAAATCACAACTAAATTATAAAACAATGAACCTTGGGAATCATATGAAGACTAGCTGAGCAGAACCCATGTAATTAAAGGTATAAAGAAGAGGCCACATTGAGACTGATAGGAGGGGTGGAAACATGAAATGGACTTACTCCAAACCCACCGGTAGTGGTTGAGCACTGGGAAGGACACCTCGGTGGCAGAGGTCCCCCCAAAGAGTGAGGGGTCCCAGCCCCACACTGGGCTCCCCACCCCATGGAACATGTGCCAGGAAGAGGATTCCCCACAACATTTGGCATTGAAAATCAGCTAGGATTCCATTCATCCCCATGAGACAGAAGGTGGCTGGAATCCAAGACATCCTCTTAAAAAGGTCTGCATACAGACTCACTTGATTACAAGCACTCACCCTGGGCTCTAGTAGAGGGTTGGTAACTTGAGAAGAGCCATACAGGGAAAGGTTGAATTGTGTGGCTTCAGGACGAGTGCTTGAGAGATATTATCCCCATGTGGAGCCTGTCTCACGTGTAGTCTACAGGAGGGCATCATCTTTCCTGTGTGGAACCCTCTCCCAAAAGGCCAAAGCTGAGAATACATTGGTCTGGTAAAATCCAAGTGTATACACACCACCTTGGTGACTCCCTTGAACCCTTCCCTGCCCAGGTAGTACAGCATTGCCAGGGGCACTCTCAGCTCCTCTTTGGCCAACCTTTCCCTGCAAGCTGCAGAGGCTTGATCAGCAGCAGACAGACTGATGTGTCCTGGGAAAATTTTAGTGGCAGGCAGTCACCATAGCTTGTGCTGTAGCCTCTCCTGAGTGACTCTCAGGGATCTGCAAGCCTGAGGTTAGCAATGGCTGGCTGTAGTGTTCTCTGGGCATTTTGTGGAATGGCCACAGGCTCAGCAGTGATGCAAGAACTGAATCTGCATTAAATTTGTAAAAATCACCAACCAATAGGAAATAAATACTATACTAAGAGAAATGAAGAATACACTAGAAGGAATCAAGAGCAGATTAGAAGAAGCAAAGAATTAAATCAGCAATTTAGAAGACAAGGTAGCAGAAAACACACAATTGGAACAAAAAAAAAGATAAAAGAAGTTTTAAAAAATGAACATAATTTAAGGGACCTCTAAGACAACAGAAGCATAAGAGCATTCTCATCATAAGAGTTCCAGAAGGAGAAGAGAAGGAGCAAGAGATCAGGAGCCTATTTGAAGAAAAAATAACTGAAAACTTCCTTAACCTGGTGAGGGAAATAGACACACAATCCCAGGAAGTCCAGAGAGTCCCAAACAAGATGAACCCAAAGAGATCCACACCAAGACACATTATAATTAAAATGGCAAAGGTTAACGATAAAGAGAGAATCCTAAAATACGAGGATATAAAAGCAGCAAGAGAAAGACAACTAGTTTCTTACAAGGCAGATCCCATAAGACTTTCAGCTGATTTTTGCTGGCCAGAAGGGAGTGGCAAGAAATATTCAAAGTGATGTAAAGAAAGGGTCTATAACCAAGATTACTCTACCAAGCAGGGTTATCCTTTAAAATTAAAGGAGAAATAAGGAATTTCCCAGACAAGTAAAAGCTAAAGGAATTCATTACCACAAAGCCAGTGTTACAAGAAGAAGAAGGGGAAAAACAAATGAATAAACAAAAGAAGATCAAAATGTGAATAATAAAATGGCAATTAATATGTACCTATCAATAATCACTTTAAGTGTAAATGGATTAAATATTCCAATCAAAAGACATAGGGTAGCTGAATGGATAAGAAAACAGGACCCATGCATATGCTGTCTACAAGAGACCCACACCTCAAATTTAAAAACACACATAGACTGAAAGTAAAGGGATGGAAACAGATATTTCACACAAAATGAAACAAACAAACAAACAAAAACGCTGTGGTAGCAATAGTTATATAAGAAAAATAGACTTTAAATCAAAGACTATGCTAAGAGACAAAGAAAGGCATTACATAATAATAAAGGGGTCAATCCAATACAAGGATATAACACTAGTAAACATCTATGTGCCCAACATAGGAGCACCTAAATATGTATATAAAACAAATATTGACTGACATAAAGGGAGAAATCCACAATAACACAATCATAATTAGGGACTTTAATACCCCATTTTCACCAATGAACAGATCTTCCAGACAGAAAACCAACAAGGAAACAGCAGCCTTAAATGACATACTAGAACAGATGGATTTAATTGATATTTTTAGAGCATTTTGCCCCAAAGCAGCAGAATATACACTCTTTTCAAGTGCACATGGAACATTTCCCAAGAGAGACCACAGGTTAGGCCAAAAAACAAGTCTCATCAAATTTAAAAGATTGAAATCATATCAATTGTCTTCTGTGATCATAATGATATGAAACTAGAAATCAATTGGAGAAAAAAAAACAAAAAACCTGAAAAACACTTGTAGGCTAAATAACATACTACTAAACAATGAATGGGTTGGGAGCATTTGAGATCTTGCTCCCAGGCATACGTCGTCAGGTTGGCTCAAATAAACTCTTATAAAAATTAAAACAAACAAACAAATAAAACAATGAATAGGTTAACAATGAGATCAAAGAAGAAATCAAAAGATACCTTGAGACACATAAAAACGAAAACACAATGACCCCAAATCTATGGGACACAACAAAAGCAGTCCTCAGAGAGAAATTCATAGCAATGTAGGCCTACCTCAAGAAAGTAAAAAAATCAAATAAACAATCTAGCATTACACCTAAAAGAACTTTAAAAAGAATCCCAAACAAAACCCAAAATGAGTAGAAAGAAAGAAATAATAAAGATCAGATCAGAAATAAACAAAATAGAGGCTAAAAAAATCCACAAAAGATCAATGAAACAAAAACCTGTTTCTTTGAGAAGATAAACAAAATTGATAAACCTTTACCAGACTCATCAAGAAAAAAAGACAGAGGACATAAATAAATAAAATCAGAACTGAAAGAGGAGAAGTTACAACGGACACCACAGAACTACAAAATACTTCAAGAAAATATTATGAGCAATTATATACCAACAAATTGGACAATCTGGAAGAAATGGATAAATTTCTAGAACCATACAGTCTTCCAAGACTGAACCAAAACGAAACAGAAAATCTGAACAGACCTATTACTACTAATGAAATTGAATCAGTAATCAACAAACTCCCGCAAACAAAAGTCCTGGACTAGAGAGCTTCACAGGTGAATTTTACTAAACATTCAAAGAAAAATTAACACCTATTCTTCTCAAACTCTTCCAAAAAATTCAAGAGGAGGGCAGGCTCTCAAGCTGATTCCATGAGGCCACCATTACCCTGATTCCAAAACTGGACAAAGACACTATATAAAAAAAAGAGAAAGGAAACTATAGGCGAATATCCCTGATGAACATAGATGCAAAAATCCACAACAAAATATTAGCAAACTGAATTTAGCAATATATTAAAAAGATTATACAACATGATCAAGTGGGATATATTCCTGGTATGCATGATTTGTTCAGTATATACAAATCAATTAACATGATGCACCACATAAACAAAATGAAAAACAAAAATATGATCATATCAATAGATACAGAAAAAGTGTTTGACAAACTCCAACATCCATTCACGATAAAAACTCTCAGCAGAGTTGGAATAGAGGGAACATCTCTCAACATAATAAAGGCCATATATGACAAACCTACAACTAACATCATACTCAATGGGGAAAGGCTATAAGCATTCTGCTCAAGATCATGAACAAGACAAAGATATTCACTTTCACCACTTTTATTCAACATAATAGTGGAAGTCCTAGCCACAGTAATCAGACAAGAAAAAGAAATAAAAGGCATTTAAACTGGAAAGGAAGAAGTAAATCTGTCATTATTTGCAGATGACATGATGCTATATAGAGAGAACCCCAAAGATTGCACCCAAAACTGATAAATGAATTTAGTAAAGTAGCAGGATACAAATTTAATATTCAGAAATCAGTTGCATTTTTATACACCAATAATGAACTATCAGAAAGAGAAATCAAGAAAAAAATTCCATTTACAACTGCATCAAATAATAATAATAATATACCGAGGAATAAATTTAACCAAAAAAGTAAAAGGTCTGTATTCAGAAAATTATAAGATAATAAAGACAGAAATTGAAGAAGGTATAAATAAATGGAAATATGCCATGCTCATGAGTAGGAATAATGAGTATAGTTGAAATATCCATACTACCCAAAGCAATCTACAGATTCAATGCAATCTCTATCAAAATACCAATGGCGAGATGGGCCCAGAGACGTTTCTGGAAGCAACATCACAATGGCTGCCCAAGGAGAACCCCAAGTTCAGTTCAAACTTGTATTGGTTGGTGATGGTGGGACTGAAAAAACTACATTTGTGAAACATCACCTGACTGGTGAATTTGAGAAGAAATATGTAGCTACCTTGGGCGTCAGGGTCCATCCCCTCGTGTTCCACACCAACAGAGGACCCATTAAGTTCAACGTGTGGGATACAGCCAGTCAGGAGAAGTTTGGTGGACTGAGAGATGGCTACTACATCCAAGCCCAGTGTGCCATTATAATGTTTGATGTAACTTCGAGAGTTACTTACAAGAATGTGCCTAACTGGCATAGAGATCTGGTAAGAGTATGTGAAAACATCCCCAACGTGCTGTGTGGCAACAAAGTAGATATTAAGGACAGGAAAGTAGAGGAAAAATCGATTGTGTTCCACCGAAAGAAGAATCTTCAGTACTATGACATCTCTGCCCAAAGTAACTACCACTTTGAAAAGCACTTCCTCTGGCTTGCTAGAAAAGTCATTGGAGACCCTAACTTAGAGTTCGTTGCCATGCCTGCCTTGGCCCCACCTGAGGTTGTCATGGACCCTGCCTTGGCAGCACAGTACAAGTATGACCTAGAGGTTGCTCAGACAACTGCTTTCCCAGATTAGGACGACCTGTGAAAGTAAAGCTGGGGCCCAGCGTCAGAAGTCTAGTTTTATAGGCAACTGTCCTGTGATGTCAGTGGTGCAGCGTGTTTGCCACTTTATTACATAGCTAAGCAGAACATGTGCTTAATCTTTGGGATGCTGAAGGAGATGGATGGGCTTCGGAGTGAGTGTGGCAGTTAAAAATACCTTCCTTTTTTGGACCTGAATATTTAGCTGTTTGGAACACAGTTGGTTCCTTGTTGAGTTTCAAATATAAGACTGCTACAGTCACAAAATTCAGTGGGGAATCTTGTTTGTTACTGTCATTCCCATTTTTGTTTAGAATCAGAATAAAGTTGTATTTCAAATATCTAAAAAAAAAAAATACCAATGGCATTTTTCACAGAACTAGAACAAAAAATCCTAAAATTTATATGGAACAACAAAAGACCCATAATAGCCATGGCAATCTTGAGAAAGAAAAACAAAATTGGATGTATCACACTACCTCATATCAAAGTATACTACAAGGCCATAGTAATCAAAACAGTGTGGTATTGGCATAAAAACAGACACATAATCAATGGAATAGAACAGAGAGCCCAGAAATAAATCCATGCCTACATGGTCATTTAATCTATGACAAAGGAAGCAAAAATATACTATACACTGGGGTAAAGATAGTCTTTTCGATAAATGGTAATGGTGCTGGGAAACCTGGACAGATACTTGAAAGACAGAGAGAGAGAGAGAGAGAGAGAGAGAGAGAGAGAGAGAGAGAGAGAGAGAGAGAGAGAGAGAGAGAAAGAAATTGGATTATCTTCTTATTCCATATACAAGAATAAACTCAAAATGAATTAAAGACTTACATGTAAGGACCAACCTCATAAAACTTCTAGAAGAAAACATAGGCAGTAAACTCTCAGACATCACCCTTCATAATATTTTTACTGATATAGCTCTTGGGCAAGGGAAACAAAAGACAAAATAGACAAATTGGACTACATCAAACTTTAAAGCTTTTACACAACAAAGAAAACCATCAACAAAATGAAAAGCCATCTTACTGAATGGGAGAACATATTCACCAATGGTATATCTAATAAGGAGTTAATATCTAAAATTTATAAAAAATTCATATAACTCAACACCAAAAAAAAAAAAAAAATACAACCTAATGAACAAATGGGCAGAAGACCTGAATAATCATTTCCATGAAGAGGACTTACCGATAGCCAATAGACATGAAAAGATGCTCAACATCACTAATTATCAGAGAAATGCAAATAAAAACCACAATGAGGTAACACCTCACACTTGTCAGAATGGCCATATCATAAATAAATCAATAAACAACTAGTGTTGGTGAGGATATGGAGAAAAGGTAATCCTTGTGTACTGTTGGTAGGATTGCAAACTGGTGCAGCCACTATGGAAGATAGTATTGAGGGATCTCAAAAAATTAAAAATAGAACTACCTTATGATTCAGCAATTCCATTCCTGGGTATTTATCCAAAGAAATCCAAAATACTAATTTGAAAAGATATATCCAGCCCTATGTTCACTGCAGCACTATTTACAATAGTGAAGTTATGGAAACAACTAAAATGCCCATCAACAGAGAGTTGGATAAAGAAATTGTGGTACAATAAAACATTACTCAGCCATAAAAAGGAATGAAATTTTACCATTTACCACAACATGGATGGACCTAGAGGGTATTATACTAAGTGAAATAAGTCAGTCTGAGAAAGACAAAAACCATATGATGTCCCTTACATGTTGAATCTAAAGAACAAAATATGTGAACCAACAAAACAGAACAAACAGATGGTTACTAGATGGGATGGGAGTTGGAGGGCTGGGTGAAAAAGGTGAAGGGATTTAAGAAGTACAAGTTAGTAGTTACAAAATAGTCATGGGAATGTAAATTACAGCATGGGGAATATAGTCAATAATATGGTAATAACTGTATAATATCAGATCACTTTGTGAGGTATATAAATGTCCAATCATTACATTGTTTTGTACACCTGAAACCAATTTAAAAAATGAATAAGAAGAGTTTAATTTTATGAAATTCTTACAATGTGACAAAGCATAAGAACTTAATGTGTTAACAAAACTATAATTTTTAGAACCACAGTTAACTTGAAGATCTTTAACAAATATTTAAATTAATTAATAAATAACCTTTGGATGCCTAGACAGTTTCTAAATAAGAAGCAGAATAAAACACTTGTCATTAAAGAGAAGTTATTCTTATTTCTTAAACTAAGAATAGATTAATAAATTGTGCAAGTGTTTTTAAATGATATTATATGTATATATGTATATATTTCCTTATTCATTTATTTTTTTCTCATCAAAATTATTAAAATGATATGAGTGTTCAAAGAAAAAAAGAACTCAACAGTGCTTGGTTTTCTATAATCTAGTTTTGTGTGTGTCTGATTAAAAGAAACCTTTGTTAGGGAACTATTCATGCCTTTTTCAGAACTTCTACAGACTTCTCAGGATATCCTTGATTTAATACTATTTATTGATGGTTCATATATTAAGAAAAAATGCCAAGAGACTGTTATACAGAGTTTTATTTACCCTTGAAATGTAAGCTTCTCACAGAAATTCAATCAGTTTAGATGCCTAATTAATTGCCCTTGCTCCCAGACCGACTAACTCACAAATGATAAAGAAACAAATATGTATACAATAAGAAGTAAATGGTTTGAGTTTAATCCATGACTTTTAAATGACTTAAAAACTTAAAAGGTTTCCTATTACTGGAACTCCTACAAAATGAACACAAAATTCGTTCATGGCTATTGTGATAAATGATACTTATATTCCCAATAGAGTCTGTACCCCACCAGGATTCCACTGCTTAAGTGAATATCATGTTTGTACCAGCCTTTCTCACACTAGCCTACAGGTGAGCTTGGGGTAATTATGAGAGACTACTAGGTATTTAAAACTACCACCTTTCCCAGTATTCCCTGAAATGAGGGACTCAAGGGAGCCTCGAGAAGGGAAAACTGAAGCTTCTTCAAGTGAACTGTCTTAGTTGCAAATCCCACAGTGATCTGAACCTTGTAGTGGGCCCTAGCAGTATCGTAAGTAATACAATATCTGCTCCAGAAGCCCAATAAACGAGTCTAAATTCATTAGCCAGAGCTGCCACAGACAGTCACATAGCACTTGATTTCGTCTAACCTTGGGGAGCCTATGTAAACACTAAGGGGAAAGCAAAACATTGTAAGACTAGAGGAAACGAAAAGGTCACCTGGGTCTCTGAAACACACCCTGCTGGATTCTGGGATATGTTTTCATTGCCTGGGTTTTATAATCTAGGTCTCTTGCTTTCAGAGGTGTTACAAGGACAAATAATCATGTGGTTTCTAGTCATTGCCTGTGTCACAGGTGGCCAATGTATCTGGTCCACAGTCTTAGCCGGTACTGTGCAGCCATTGGTCACCTTAGATGAGAAGTAGAGATTGACCCCAGTCTAACTACAGATGAGGTTCAAGGGATACTCTTTTGACCTTGATAAGCCAAATTTTAGCACTATAGACATCGAAAATTAACATCCTGGGGTCATTAAACCATGGGGGACCAAGAAAGAGGAAACCATCCCTGATATGCAGGGGCAAGCCTGTCTCTTAAGCTAAGCCTTGGGGTGGTTAGGTAGGCACTGGCTGTGCTCACAGTTAGGCCATGGTTTCCACCTCTGGATATTAACAGTCACACAAAGCACTGATATCAGACAGAGCTATCATGGTGAAGTAAAACAATAACCCAGAACATCTCATAATTTTGTCTAAGTGTAAAAAATAACTGCTGTGCAAATCACAAAAATGCACCCCCCCACACACATACTCCTTACAGCTGATATGAGTCACCACTGATTCTTTACCATTAAGCTTTTACCTTGCTCTTATCTTCAGTCCTTCCACATAAGATTAAGATAATGAATCATAGACTTGTCCCCGCTTCCTGACAACATCCAATCCAGGGTAAAGCCGAGCCTCCATAAACTGTCCCCAAAATTGCCTCATCAAAGCCCAAATCATACAATAAATCCTTTCTAACATCCTCTCACAGAGATGCGCGTTGCTTCCCAATGGTGCGTGTTCTCCCTCATTTCAATGAGCAATGAATGCAACTCACTCAACTACAGTGTGTTCTGGGTGGCCCTTGGGCCCAGGGCACTTACAGTATGAATGTTTGCTGCAGGTGAAAATAATAAGATAATTAATAAAAGACTTTCAAGCTCAAAACTATTATATCAGGATGAAATTCTGTGTGTGAGATAGAGGATAGAATGGAAATAAGAAACAGTAAATGTTCCAAATGCTAAAGACGAGCTCATTTGTTTATTTTTTAAATGAGTGATGTTATGTATCAGAATGCAATGATGTATAGATTCTAGTTGATTCTTTTAAAACAAGGTATTAATTTTACTTTTTAATTGACAATATTTATAGTTCATTGGAAATTGTGTTCTTTGAAGCTATTTATAGTCATGATGATAATATGTAGGTATTAACTTAAAAGTGTACAAAAGATGATAAAGAAACCAGCCTACCCACAATGTTACTAGAACATGTCAATAATTAAAGAAATTTCTCTTAACAAAAACAAAGTCTCCTCATAATGGCAGATACTAAATGGATCTCATGGGGAATACTTTCAAATACAACATTATAAGCATTCATTTCAATTAGTCTACTTGAAGTTTGCTCACTTGTGACTACTAGGACTGTCTGTGCCCCCTCAGCCGTCACAGGGCCTCCTGTCCCCTGGTTTAGTGTCCCAAGGCCCCTCCTTACCTCCTGGCCATGACAAAACCCTTGTGTATAAAAGAAAGTCTGTAATTTTGATGTGTTAGTGAACTGGCTTATGTTGGGCGCCCAGCTTGTGTTAGATGAGTCTATTTCTCCTTCTTTCCTACAAAGGCTTTTAGAAAATAAACTCTTATTTCAAAATTGCAGTCCGGGTAAAGAAGTATCAGTTTTTCAAAATTGCCTTAGAGGATTCCAAAACAGAATGGTTTAATCACCCCTGTTCTAGTGTGTAAGCTGTTTTATTTGCCACTGTGGGCCCAGCTCCAACAGAAGGCCTGACACACCCTCCACAGATAGCTGGTGTAGGAGGGACAAATGGACTGACTGACTGACTGACTAATTAATGCAGGGGCTGGAGTTGAAGTTTTACCTGGTGATTAAGGGATAAAAGAGGAGACATAGGGTGTGTGTGTGTGTGTGTGGGGGGGGCGTTCCTGAACCAGAGAGATATGAGAGAGGTGTAGAAAAAAATGGCTAGAGCAAGAGAAAGGAATAACTTCCTTTTCCCACCAAATGAAATCAGGAGGTGTTTTATTGGCTAGTGGATTCCTTGAACAAGTTGTCTATGCTTACTCTTTCTGAATTCTCACCACCACCCCACAACCCCATCCCCATTCTCTCTTGAATACAGTCACGATAAGGTTTTTGTCCCCAACTTGTCACTGAAACAGCTCTTGTCAGGGACATTCCTGGTCTCCACATTGCTACATCAGGGGTCAGCTCTCACTCCCTTTCTCTCTTGAGCTATCAGCAACATTTTAAACTCTTTCCTGCTTGCTTCTAGGACATTCTCGCTCCAGTCTGCTCCTACCTGTTTCTGCCCCACTTCTGAGTCCCCCATGCTTGCTCCTCCTCATTTTCCCCATCTCTTTCTATGGGAATGTCTCAGAGTTCAGCTCAAATACCTGATTCTCCTTCCTATGTGCAATCATTTCCTTAGTGTTCTCCTGTGAAAACTCCTCCAAACATGATGACTCATAAATTCATGTCTCCAGTCCAGACATCTCTGAGTTACAGGTTTATGTCAACCTGTCCCCTTGACGTCTCTACTTAGATGCCCAGCTGAGCATATCTCAAATGTAGATGTCTGTAACAGAACTCCTGGTTTCTCTACCTCTCTCATCCCAAACTTGCTAGCCTCACAATCTCCTTTTTTAAGTAAATGTCTACTTTTATGCTATGTATAAAACCCTTCCATCAATTGCTCAGGCCAACAATCTTCAAGTCATCATTGAGTCTTCTCTTTTACATTACTCCATGAATCCTCCATCAAATACTATTGGCCCTCTCTTCATAATATACTCAGGACCAAAACATTGTTTTTATCACGTCTGCTGCCTATCACCTCATTCCAGCCACATTCCCCTCCAGTCTACATTATTACAAAAGCCCCTCAAATTTTTCTTACTGCTTCTGCCTTTATGTTATATATTATTTAGGCAGAACTAATGCTAGCTGATGATTCAAATAATCCCCAAATTATCAGTAGCTGAACATACACACACTGTTTAATTTTTTGCTCATATCTCAGTCTAATGAAAATAATACAGCTCCTTGATTTTCATTTAAGAGACCATCCCTCTCTTATTCCTCAGTGTATATGAATAGAGAAGTAAAGCCCTAGGATTACAAGGCCCCAGATATTATATCAGTTTCTCCAATTCCATATGGAAGATTGCTGTTGGCCATAGTGAAGTGGACATCTGTTATGCTTTACCAGTTCATCATCCATTTTCCCTTGTTCTGGCAACAGTTTCTGATATTTCCTTAGGAAACATACACTCCCATTGTCTTAGTCAGTTTAGACTGCCATAACAAAATGCCATAGGCTGGATGGTTTATAAACAACAGAAATTAATTACAGTATAGGGGGCTGCTAAGTCTAAGATCAAGGCATCGGCAGAGTGGGTGTCTGGTGAGGACCTGCTTCCTGCTTCCTCATAGATGGCCTCTTTTCCACTGTGTCCTCACATGGGGAAGGGGGAAGGGAGCTGTCTGAGTCCTCTTTTATAAGGGTGTTAATCACATTCAAAAAATTAATGCATGAGACTAATTCCCTCCCTAAGGCCCCACTTCCAAATACCATCATATTGGGGGAAAATAGATTTCAACATTGGAATTTTGAGGGGACACAAACATTCAGTCCTTAGCACCCATATTTAGCCACATGAATTTAGTTAGAGCTGACTCACTCCAACCCTAGGCTCCTAGTTAGGGCATGAGAGCCAAGAAGAACCATTTGTAATGTATTCAATAAATGTTGTTTAGCATCTACTATGTGCCAGCCATGGCCCTAAGTTCTGGAAAGATAGCAATAAACAGAAAAAACAAAACCCAACTCATAGGAGGATTCAGACCATGTTTTGTGTGCATGTGTGGGTTCTTTCAAATGCCCTCAGAGGAGAGCCTGCCTAAAATTAGGTCAACATAGAGGGAAGTAGTATAGCTGAGGCTTACAGTGATGCAAATGTTTCTGAGCACCTGATTCTCACAAGTCTAAAGCCAAATCCACCTTTTGATTTTTCCACTATGGGAGCCATAAATGCCTTTTTACTTAATCAGCTCGTTTTTGTCCCTTGCAGCAGAAAGAACTCCTGGCTGCACTGCCCATTAGGGTGATGTAGAACTGTGTGATGTAATGCCGATAAAGTAAGCCTTATATACTTGCTCCAGTGATACCACTCATTTACACATCAGCACAAATATGCAGAAATTAAGTTAAAATTATTCTCACTGGACATGATCAGGAGGAAGTGGGAACAGGACCTTCCTTGAATTTTAACTAAAGACCTCCACATACTGCCAGCCCCACCATTTTATAGAATGATGAGAAAGACCTTAATTATCTTCAACACAGAACAAAGTACTTGGGGTATGAATACCGCAAAATAGAGATGGCCTCTTTTATGGCAGAAAGCTGCCTAGGACATAATGTTGCCAAGTAACTCTTAAGTGGGTCCATTTAAAAAAGGCTAAAACATACTTGTGAATGTGTGTAAAATGCTTTAAAATACTTGCAGCAGGCCGGCCGAGTTGCGCGATGGTTAAGCGCTGGCCTGGGAAGCCAGCGGCCCCGGTTCGGTCCCACATATGAGGGCCAGTGGCACTGCCCTCAAAAACAAAACAAAAAAAATACTTGCAGCAAATATTAATTTATCTTGAAGGTAATCGTTTACTGATTGGACTAGAAAATGGGGAGAAATTAAAAATGTCATCCACACATTCAATTATTTATCAACCTACCTTTTCTTCAGGATAGAGAGTATCTGAGTAAACATCAGCCAAGAAAAAAATATTGCAAGATATACACAAACTGCATTTATACTTGGAAAGCTCTTGCTAAAGTTATTTCTTAAGACAGTCCTTAAATCTTCACTAAAGAACTTGGCTCATTAAAATCTGTATAGCCATATTGATATTATTTCTCAAAATCATTCTCAGAAAGTATATGTTCCAACCATGCTCATCAAGAAAGTTGCATTTCAGGAGCCCAGTATCAAAAGACCACAGAGAAAACAATTTAAATATTTACCCAGTTTGTTTCTAATTCTTTATTTATTCGTATATTAGCTAAAACCACACCTTCACGTTCACTGTAGACAAAATAGATGGTAGTCTTCTCTATTCCCCTTTACCAGGGCAAATTCAGCTGTCTTTATGCCAAGCCATGCAGTTATGACGAGTACACATAGATCAGAAAAATACTGACAATACATGAAATCATTAATAGAGGAGGCATTAAAATATCTTAGCATTGAAGAATCTAATCGTACTTCTGAAAGACAGAGATCTAAAAGGAACACATGGGGTGGGGAGCAAGAGCTCTGAAAAGGTGGATGAAATAAGTATTTGGAGCTGTCCTTCCGACATGGATGAGATACTGTTCAGAAAAAGGCACAACTGGAAACCTGGGAAGCCCAAAGCTTCTCCCAAGTGTAATTATAAACATGCGAGTATGCAAGGTTAGGTGCCAGTGAGCTGGGCATCATACCTCATCACAAATGAGAATGAGTTTGGCCATGTTGGCATCCCTGTGCCCAGTGGTGGGTGGCTGCAGCACCACCTTTCCTGGCCCATTAAGGGCCCCATAATTAAAAGGTTGAATTAATCATGTAAACAAATTATCTTCAACAAAGGAGTTTACAAATGCTGGCTAATTAGTTTAAATTCCCCAAAGCTTTCCGCTGTTTTTAATTCAATAACACAGTGTAAATTCTCCAGTTAGAAAAAGTTTAATAGGAATTGGCAGAAAACTAAATAATTGATATCGTCAGCAACTGCAGCAGGCAAGCACTCCAGTGTTCAAGTTTGCTGGTAAGCAGGATGGCCGTGATTTCCAGGGAGGATAAAACATGAGGTTTAATGAATTAACAATATAAACCGTAGACAGCTGGTGCTCAGCAGCCTCTCCATAGGCTCAGTCTCTAAGCGGAGAAACATTTTAAAGTACATATATATAAATAGATATACCTCAGGCTTAGATTATAATAAAGCATCAAAGCAACCAGCACTTTAATGGTCTGCTTATGGTAATGAAATAGCTACGTGACATCAGCAAATTGCCAACTATCCCCAAGCCTTGCTTTCACTGTAAGTACAAACAAGGATAATGATGTCAACTCTGGAGTCTCCAGATTCTTACTGGCCATACCTGGAACCATTAATTCAGAGGACATAAAAACATCTTAGCATTGAAGAAGGATCTGAGAAGGCAAAAGCATGTCCATTGTCAGTGTTTCAAAAAAATCTCATAGAAACCGTATATTTACCCATCAGGAGAGAGTCTACACCAAAGTTTTTTAAACTGGGGTTATGTAGACTCCAAATGTATCTGGTCATGTGCCAGCAAGGAGGGTGAATCTACAGAATAAACATGGCAAGTGTTTGTGGAGCATCAATTTTACCTGACAATTTAGATATACAGTTGGACCCTGAACAATGTGAGTTTGAACGGCGTGGGCCAAATGAAAAAAAAAATCCACATCTAAGTGGACCTGAGCAGTTCAAACCCACATTGTTCAAGGGTCAACTGTATATTTATTTACCATTATTTCTTTTAAGTTTTCAAAAATGTTCTAAAGTAATCAGTAAAACATGGCTTTAAAAGTCATAAAATTAAAATGCTTGTGTTAAAAACAGTGGGTCCTTGCCCAACACTTTCTCTCTGCCACTCCATTTTCAACACTTTCTACTATTTTCTCATTAATTCCTTTGTTTTTCCTAAATAAGGTATATTTAGCACTCTCTGTTAATTCATCTTAAAAATAATATAGTAAAGATATTCACTGCAGATTTATTTACAGTGGCCAAGACATGGAAACAACCAAAGTGTCCTTCAATAGATGATTGGGTAAAGAAGATGTGGTATATATACACAATAGAATACTATTCTGCCATAAGAAAAGATGAAATAGTGCCATTTGTGACAACATGGATCTTGAGATTATAATGCTAAGTGAAATCAGTCAGACAGAAAAAGTTGAGAACTTTATGATTTCACTGATATGTGGGTTATAAAACTGAAAACAACAAAAGAACAAGAAAAACAAATGAAGAAACAAAACTCATAGACACAGGCAATAGTTTAGTGGTTACCAGACAGTAAGGGGGGAGGAGGGTGGTAGGAGAGGGTAAAGAGGGTCAAGTATATGGTGATGGAAGGAGAACTGACTCTGGGTGGTGAACATACAATGTGGCATATAGATGATGTATTACAGGATAGTACACCTGAAATCTATTTAACTTTGCTAACAATTGTTACCCCAATATACTTTAAATTAAAAATAAATAAATAAATAAATAAATAAATAAATAAATAGTATCTTCCAATTTTGATAGATAAGGATCTGTTTGATAGATAAGTTCTCTTTCCCCTCATTTTATCTTTCCAATACATCTATAGCACAAGTTCTATTAAATTTGTATTTGGTGTTTTATTACTATGGCTATAATGATCACTGCTGAGCTGAGTAGGATACTGTGACCACCTTTTTACCTTGTCACAAGTTCCCCTCTTCCACATTTAACCATTCTTTTACCATTGGCTTAGTTTTCCTTCTGCCTGAGGCCAAGTCTTTCCACACTCTACCATACCTCTGAGAAGTAATATATTTATCAAAACAAGTGTTTATAACTCTCATAATTTCTCAGTTTCATTTGTTTTGGGAGAATATCTCCTTTGGGGGACTGAACCCATTTTTTTAAGACCTCCTACACCACCGCTTTTGTGTACCTAACCTTGGCTGTCCTCCTGGAAATCCCTTGCTTCTCTCTTGTGTTGAATACCCTGTTATACATAACTGAATAATAGTTTGGCTCTACGTAGAATTCTAGGTTAGATATAATTTTCTATCCAGTTTTTGAATGCATAATTCCATTGGTTTTAGTTTCCAATGTGCATTTTAGAAGTCTGGTATCTTTGTTTGTTCTTGGCCCTTGAGCTGCTTTCTGGGAGCTTTTAAAATATTCCTTCTAATCTTTTTGTTCTGAATTTTCATGATGATTTGCTTTACATGTCCTTTCATTCTGAAGATTTGTCTACATTCTTTCTTTAATCATTTCCTCTGCATTGCTTTCTTTATTCTATCTTTTTTGATCTCGTTGAATATTTCATGTCTTAATTGCTCTCTTATTTTCTTATATTTTGTTTCCTGTTTTACTTCTTTTTATCTTTCTTTTCTTCTTTCTGAAATTTTCTGAAATGTATTGTCTAACTCTTCTTTTTGACTGAATTTTAAAATCTGTTTATATTTTTAATTTCCATGAGCTCATTCTTGTTCTCTAATTGTTTCTTTTTAGATCATCCTTATTTCAAGGATATTGTATCTTGTCATCTGATTGATATCAAGTGTAGTCTTTTTTGGAGTTTTTTCTGCTCACTCCTTTTTCTTCCCTTATTTTTCTTTCCAGTTTTCTCTTTGCATATAGGAAATTATCCCTTAAAGTTCTATTGTCCCTTGATCATCTGTTTTTTTCTAAATTTTTATTACTTTCAGGTGTACAAAACAACGTAATAGTTAGACATTTACATCCCTCATAAAGTGATAACCCCCTCAATCTACTACCCATTGACACTGTATATAGCTGTTACAATACCATTGACTATATTCCCTATGTTGTACTTTACATCCTATATAAAGTACACACACACAAACATGCACATACACACAAACACACACACGCATGCACACACACACACATACAGAGGGTGCCAAAAAAATGTATACACATTTCAAGAGATGAAAAAACTAAATTAAAATTGTAATACTCAATATATACTAACAAAAGATGAGTACAAGTCATGTGTATACATTTTTTGGCACCCCTGGTGTGTGTGTGTGTGTGTGTGTATGTGTGTGTGTGTGTGTGTGTGTGTGTATATAATTATAGTTGACATTCAATATTATTCTACTTCAGCTTCAGGTGTACAGTGCAGTGGTCAGGCATATACAAGTCTGTGAAGTGATCCCTCTGATAAGTCCAGTACCCATCTGGCACCCTACATAATCTTGACAACACTGTCAATTATATTTCCCATACTGTATTTCATATCCCCATGACTACGTTGTGACTACTAATTTGTACTTTCTAATCCCTTTACCTTCTCCCACATACCCCAACCCTCATCCCACCTAGCAACTATCAGTTTTTTTCTTTACACACCTGTTCTTATTTAAGGATGAGACATTGAAAAGCAGATTGGAAGTTCTCAGAGCACAGGTGAAGCTTTTCAATTAATTGACTTTAGCATTGGGTAGTCATCTAACACCTCTGTTCCAAACACTTCCTAACCCCCATATTGGGATTTGTGTGTCTTTTCTCTGAGGATATTCAGTTTCTGTGGAGAAGGCTCTATTCTTCTCTTTGGTAGTTATATACCTGGCTGCCATCATCTTGAAAATTGTTGAGATACAATGACTGGATTTATTTCAGGAGGTTTACTTAATTCTCCAGATGCCCTTTTCTGAAACAGATTATTCCAATCCTGGAGCTTCCTAGTTCCATTTCTCCAGAGAGTATGGTTCTCCTGTTCTGTGGGGTGAGGAGTATTATTCTCTCCCAGCACCCAGGAGGGCTCTTGAGGCACCTGGTAACTTCAAATTTCAAGGCATTGTGAGTTCATCATTTGGCCTACTTTTTTAGGCCTCTCCCTCTCCCTTGATCCTCACAGGGGTTCCCTTCTACAAGAACGTAGGTTTAACATTCCTCCCTCTGCTTTCATATATATATATATATATTGGTCATAGGACCCCTGTATCTTTATACCCTCACTAGCATTTTTCCCATATATACACACAATTAATTATGTAGAGACAAGTTATTTAAATATTTGGATATGATATTAGTTAAATTGATTAAACAAGACAACAAAATTTGATGAGAAAAAATTTAAGTTTGGAGACATTTTGAAAGCTGTGTTCCATAAATTTTAATAGATTTGGGAACACTGTGTAGTCATCAAATCCTATCTAAAATATTGAAAAAAGAAATCTAAGTTTGGAATTTGTCCCAGTGTTTGTGTCACTTTTCTTTATCAGAGCAAAATTAAAAGGAAAAATGACATGTTATTAAATCTATGAGTACTGTGATGGCATACCAATTCTGACAATTAAGTTTGTGAACTTAACTTAGCAAAAGTGCTACATACGTCATTGCTGAATATCACTACAGTCACCTTCGAAGCACTCCCCTTGGGAAGCTATGCACCAATGCCAGTGCCTAGTCCACCCTTCAAAGCAATTTTGGAACTCTTTTTATGGAATGGTCATCAGAACTGTAGTTGCATCACTCTTGATGTCCTAAATGTTATCAAAATGTCTTCCTTTCAACATTTCCTTTATCTTCAGATAAAGAAAGAAGTCATTGGGGACCAGATCAGGTGAGTAGGGAGGGTGTTCCAATACAGTTATTTGTTTACTGGCTAAAAACTCCCTCACAACAGTGCCATGTGAGCTGGTGCCTTGTCGTGACACAAGAGCCATGAATTGTTGACGAAAAGTTCAGGTCGCCTGCCCTTTTCACACAGGCTTTTCAGGATTTCCAAATAGTAAACTTTGTTAACTACTTATCCAGTTGTACAAATTCATAATGAATAATCCCTCTAATGCAAAAAAAGTTTAGCAACATCGTTGCAACAAGTTTGCGAACTTAATTGTCAGAACTTGCAAGACATTTACTGAATGTATGAAAATAATAGAAGGTTTTATGCAGTCTACTGGGTTAGTTTTTCTTGTCTTTAAAATGATGTTGGACCATCTTTAAAGGTGCCTTAATCATTTGGCTTTCCTGGAGAACCAGATAAAAAAGGGTTAAAGCCAGTTGATGGGTCAACAGAATGGAAACCTGCTCAATCAATAGCCAGGGGTTAATTATCAATTCAGTTTGTCTGAATTCAATCAATGGTTTTCAGATAGCAAGCAGTTGACAGAGTTAAATGACCTCACCCCCAGTTCTCTCTCCAAAGTTTTTTTGTGTTGACTCAGGCAAAATGGCATGTCTTGGTTTTATAGGGAAAAAAATTTAAGAAGAAGGAATTAAAGAAAGTCTCATTGTTTAAACACTCATTTTAGCTTAAATGTCTAATTAAGATTATGGCGTCTTGATGATTGAATAGATCCAAAAGGAGTGTTTTCTTACTGCAAGCGATCACAGTTCAAGGCCTGCTAGCCAAGCATGAAGTTTTGTTAATGAGAAATATAAGCTTATAGTCAGGCCTTTGGATACTTCTATTAAAATGTACCTAGTCATGTTCTGTAAGCAGAATTGGATAATCACAATGAACTGACTTTTTCACTCAGATGATAAAACTTTCCATTTGACAGATTTGTTCATAACTAATTTAACTTGGAGTTAATTGATACAAAACATCACTGTCACCCAACTTTACAACAACACAACAAAAAACTCTAAGCATTAAATATTTTTTCTTTGGAATTGACTCTACATAAATGGAATGTTTTTCCTTTCTACAGTAGACTTTTACAGCCTCCAAAGCACTAAATATGTAAATCTTCCTGTGAAATGCTGCCCTCCCAAGCTGCTCCAGCTTACATTGCATATTGTTCCTTCACCCATCTAACCTGGTTTCCAGAGGAGAGTTCAGCTGGCCCCTACATCACTGTTTGGACAATGTGCTCATGTTATAAGTGAGTAAGAAATGAAGAAGTGTGATGAGATTACAGAGGATGTTGCCAGCCACAGGTTTTAGAGAAACATGGAGAAAAAAACCAGGCCAGGCAAGCATGAAGGGAAATGTATGTAACCAAGCTGATGGCACAGCCATGGACCTTCAGTCCCTCAGCCGCACAAGAGCCTGGGAATCTGAAATGTGGAATCCAGCTACTATATGAGGGCTAGGGTACAGGGGATGGGGCAAAGAGAGGAGAGCAGTCATTTTGGTTCTGCCTTCAGAATCACTAGCTGGGGCTCCATCTACAATATCCTGTAACTTAGAGGGTATTTGTAGACACATAAGAAGCAAAGTGGATCTATAGGATCTGTAACGAGATAGCTGTGAGAAATATAAGTATGAACAATATTGATTATCAATCGGAATTCTATCATGATTAGAGGGTAGCAAGTAAGTATATAAAATTTACCTATACAGTACATTTTTGGGGTTTTCTGTTTGTTTGTTTTTTTTAAGCTGAGCCATCCTGCCGCCTGTTGGCAGCTCAGGGGCAACTCAGCTCGGGCTGGGCATCAAACTGCTGTTGCTCAGAGCTCAGCTCGCACTCTTGAGTGAACTCTTAACCAACTGAGCCACTCAGCCGGCCCTTATACAGTACATTTTACTCCATAAGAATACAATTTTGTGTAAGGCCCTTTTCCCCACACAATCTGTGGTTTTATCGATCCATTCCACAAGCATTTATCAAAAATCTATTCTATGCCAGTTGCCCTGCACAGGCTAGAAATTCAAAGATACATAAGATACAGTTCCCGCCTTAAAGAAATTATACTCCAGTCTGGTCAGAGAGGCATCATAGCAAATTAGGGCTAAAGGACATTGTGTACAGCATTATAATATTAGTCAATATTTACTAAAGTGCTTAATCTCTATCAAGTATTCTTTTAAATACACATCCTGTATAATAAAAAACACACACAAGCATTTTAAATACATACCTTAATTAATCCTCATGATAGTTCTGGAAGGGAGGCATTTTTATTATCTCCATTTTATGGATTAAAAAAAAAAAAGGAGATGGAGTAGCTTGCCCAAAGTTGCCCATGGGCAGAATTTGAACCCAAGCCATCTGGCTACAGAGTTCATTCTCTTTTAATCACCATCCTCGGCTGTTAGAAACACAGTATGCTGTGAAGCTGTAGGAGCTCAGAAGTGGGTCATCTAAATTAGAGGGAGGATGTCAAAATGAATGTGAGAGAGAAAAACCAGCTACAGTTAACCGGAACAATTAACTATGTCTAATTACAACTCAATTCCTCCTTGTAGAGCTCAGAAGATAGAGCAAAGGCATTCTCATTGAGAAAAAGATATATATTTGAAAGAGTCAACTGGGAGTTAACAAAGAAGGGAGGTAACGTGGAGGGTAGGAATATACGACTTCAATGCAGATGGAGGGAGAGAAGAGAGCCCGAGCAAATTACACCTGGACCTTAGGCCCACCTTTCCCAGGTGAGGGAAAGGTTCAAGAGTAGTTTGTATGACTGAACCTTCAGAGTTCTTGCATCTTTTGACCTATTTCAGAAGGACCTCACCGGGAGAGAGCTAAGGATCAATAAGTCTATGGGATAAAAGTGGGCAGTGAATGGAGACAAGCACTGGGCACATGTAGGGAGAGTCTTTCAGTGACCTACATTCAAATCAAGGTATAAATATTGTAGCTGTATTGCTACTTATGGGGTCTACATCTTATAGCTTATCAGAGGCCATAGTTACTCTCCAGAGGCATTCTGTCCTCACCCATAGATCATCCAAAGAGAACTGCTGCTTGCCAGGATCTGTGATTTACCAGGGATTAATTATGTACAATCCCAGAGAGAACTGTGTTTCTCAGGAGGCAACTGCTCTGGGGTTGGGGGAGAGGGAGGGGTAGGAAATGACAGAGGCAGAGTAGTGAATTACCAAGGGGCACATGCCCAGTTAGTTCTGTCATTTGGAATACATATGAGCAAACAAGGTCAACTTGGGGGGCCTGGCAGCCAGAGAGGATTTCAGTCCATGCACCCTGGCCTCTCATCCTCAGCAGCAAAATCAAGGGCTCCTGCTCCTGCTCTTGGGTTGAATCTTGCCCTGGATTGGTTTTCCTATTTGCCCAACAAGAGCACAGGTGCATTTAAGGCTGAAATGCTTAATTTCAGGA
This sequence comes from Aselliscus stoliczkanus, assembly GCA_033961575.1. NCBI lineage: Eukaryota > Metazoa > Chordata > Mammalia > Chiroptera > Hipposideridae > Aselliscus > Aselliscus stoliczkanus. Next base: position 14,250,593 of record CM066728.1, on the reverse strand, counting down.
ACAAAGTAAAATGAAAGAAAGGGACCTCTTTCTACCTATGGAATAACATTATTAATCTTAGGTTTCAAATTATCTGATGCTAAATGAAGTGTTTTCATTGCCAGCCAGGTGAGTCTTGCAGTATCTTCTGGGGCCCCTGGGGTCTTGCCTCCCTCCAGCTTCTGTGCCATGTCCTCCCCTAGTCCTCAGGGGAGAAGGCCCTTTGCTATCAGCCTCAGACATTCCTTGTATTGGGGTTTGGGTCATCCTGTACAGTGTTTGGCTTCCTCACTGAAGTTAAAGGCCCAGGCGCTGAAAATCCTATGCTTATGTAGACTTATTTGTTTTCTCCCTTTTAATTTCTTCTGATTCATATTTGTGAGAGCACCATTAAAGTGAGTTCTGCCCTTAGTAAATTTGGTAAGTTTACTTATTGTTCTAGCACAGGGGTCTCTGAGATGAGGTACGTGCTCCCCATCGTGGGGCATACAAGACATTCCACTGGGGTATGCCGATAAAATATTAAATCTTTTATTTATTTTACTTCACCCTTTCCTAATCTAATTCTGTGTTTGTTTTAAAATGTACATAAAATATTAGTACACCAATATGTGTGGATACCTATGTATGTGATACATTCTCAAATTTTTTAGAAGGGGTATACAATCCAAAGTTTATAGATTACTGGTATAGCCTAAAAGGCTTGGTCTCATACCTTTTCTTATTCATTCATTTTATTTATTAATTAAATCATTCTTTTATTTATTAATTCACTTTACAAATATTTATTGAGTACCTTGTATGTGGCAAGCATGTGCTGGGTGCTAAAGATATGTACATAAAAAGAGCATGATATTAGCCCTTGAATAGTTCACCATCTGGTGGAAGAGGCAGAACTTCAAATAAATCAATACAGTGCAACATGATAAGTTCTGAAAACAAGAGTCTGTCCATGATGCTCTGTGAGCGAAGAGGAAGGAACCACTCGTGCTGAACTGAACAAGGTCAGGAAAGCATTTATCACAGTAACATCTTCAGAATGAGGTCCTTTTAAGCAGAAGAAGCAGGATAGAGGCATAGATGCATAAAAGCATGTATGAGAGGAGAGCAGCACAAGCTGTTGAAAGTATGTACGAGTTACAGTGCACCTGGGTGACAGGTGGCATGGGACAGGGGTAGAAATGGCAGGCCATAGGGGTAGAAGCCGCAAGCTGACCTGCATCACCTGAATCAGTGTATACGAATATGAGTTTGGACTTTATCTTCTAGATCCCTTCTACTCATAAGTGTGACCCAAAGGCCAGCACCATCACCATCGTCCAGAAGCCTGTTAGAAATGCAGGCACATGCGCACATGAATCTACATTTTAACAAATGCTAAAATCAATAATTTCCATTTTGCTTGTCTTGTTCCTTTGTTGCTTTCAGTTTCATATCCCACATATCAGTGAAATCGTATGGTTCTCAACTTTTTCTGTCTGACTTATTTCACTTAGCATAATAATCTCAAGATCCCTCCATGTTGTCGCAAATGGCACTATTTCATCTTTTCTTTTGGAAGAATAGTATTCCATTGTGTATATATACCACATCTTCTTTACCCAATCATCTATTGAAGGACACTTTGGTTGCATAGACACAGACAATAGTTTAGTGATTACCAGAGGATAATGGGGGAGAGGGGTGGTAGTTGAGGGTAAAGGGGATCAAATATATGGTGATGGAAGGAGAACTCTGGGTGGTGAACACACAATGTGATAAATAGATGATGTATTACAGAATGGTACACCTGAAATCTATGTCATGTTACTAACAATTATCACCCCAATAAACTTTGATTTAGAAAAAATCCATTTTAACAATATCCCCCAGATCATTCATCTTCATATTCAGTTTGAGAGGAGCAAAGTGCAGGTATAGTGAATGACAAGCATAGGGTTTACACCTGGCACCACCAGCTGTGTGATCTTAGGCAGGATTTTTAAACTCTTTGTGCCTCACTTTCCTCATTTATAAAATCACTTTAATAGAATTTTTTACCTCATAGCATTGTGGTAAACATTAAATGAATAATGCATTGAAAAACAAACAAAAATCCCTGGTACAGTACCTGGCCCATAGTAAATGATCAGTGAGTGATAAATATTATGTCTCATTGCTCAAATATTCACAGTGCTTCTCTCTGCTTTGTGCTTGAGGCATACCTACCGTGTTCTGTCTATTTGAACAGCAAAGAGAAATGAATGATTCTGAACTTAATAAACAGTCCAGCTGATGCTGATTACCACCCAGCCCACTTTCAGAGAACCTGTTATTGCTAGAAAGCAGTTTGCAATTTTTGAGCACCTGCAATGAGATAGTGTGTTAGGCAATTTGCAAACATTTTGATCTTCACAATAGAAATATTATCATCCCCATTTTCCTGACGAGGAAATTGAGTGTCTAGAGATTAAATAAACTGTCTAAGGTCATGTAGCTAATATAGCAGACCTGGGGTTCTGCCAGATACTCACCACCCAAGTCCATAATCTTTTCAACAAGCTGATCCATCTTACAGGAGAAAAGTATTCCCAACTCATTAATCTAATGACTTAGAATATTACCATAGGAAAGGTGTTTTTAATATTTTAAAATATTAATTTCAAACTTCCAGAAAAGTTGTAAAACTGGTGGGATGAATACCTATATACCAGTCACCTAGATTCACACCTGTTAACACTTTGCCACATTTGCTTTAGCCCCTCCTCCTCCCCTTTCATCTGAAAATCAGTTGTAGACATCATATGCTTTTACTCCTAAATACAATAGTGTAATTTCCTAAGAACAAGACATAGCCATAGTACAATAATCAACATCAGGAAATTTAACATTGGTAAAATACTATTATATAATCTATAGATATTGTTCAAATGCTACCTGTTGTCCCACTGATATCTTTTATAACAATTGTTCTAGTCCAGCATCCACAATTGCATTAACTGTTGTAGGTGATATTTAACTCACTGTAGAAAGTATATAAGCTATTTGTAGAATTCTTGGAAATTATGAAAAAATATTAAAAATAAAACAACAACTGATATTATGTATTTCCTTCTATAATTCTTTATGTGCATTCAAATGTGTGTGTATTTGCAGACATGAAATCATATTATATCTAAGTTTATCTATCTTTCACAATAAACATTTTATCTGAAGTTTTGGGATCCCACATGTTCAAAATCCCAAATATTTCCCTAAGTCATTAAAATCTCTTTGTAAGTAAGATGTTTAGTGAGTTTATAATACTCTATCATATTGACCTCAACTTTTCTCTATTGTTTGACAGTGAAATTCTATCCCATTTTTCATATAGCTCTGTATGAACATCTTTCTGCTGCATTATATACTACCATTAGCGTAAATTACATACATGTCAGCAACTTTTACCAGAGTGTCACTCTTAGATCCTTTAAGTAAAAAACAAACCAAAAAAAACCTTGTAAAACAGGTTTTGCACAAATTCTTTTGAAATAAACTCCATATACCATCAGACACTTGGGATTTAAATAAAAACATATACAAGAGCTACCCAAGCTAATTTAACTTTTTTCCCTCCTCCTTCAACAATTTGTTTCAGGAGCTCAGAAATAAAACCTCTACAGAGGGCCTAGGGCTCCAAATCCAAGCCAATGTGTAACCTTCCAGCAGTCTAACTTTCTTGTCATAATCTGTGAGAAGCTTCCAGACCCATACAAATAAGACTAATGCTAGTCCTCCTGATTTTATTCCTGGTGTTGACTTCATCACACTGACATGGAGCTGCCTCTTTATCAATATTTTTGGTTAAAACAACAGAAACCAATGCTGGATAAGTAACTTCAGAAAAGGGAATTATTGGAACATCAAGCTGAGAAAACAGGAGGTGACAACGTGCCTTGGCAAGGTCACAGCATGACCCACAGCTTGATTAAGCGGTGCTGGTGTCTGCTATGGATGCTGTCACTACAGCTTTTCTCTGGTGTGCCACGGGCACTGGGAAGGTTCTGTCTTTTTCTTATGCATTTATCTGTATCACACCTTAAAGATTTAAAGCACTGGGCTATGTTATCTGATTGTCCAAATGTAGGGCAAATCCCATACATTAGCTTCTGGGAAGTGGAGAAATGAAATATCTTCCTCCTTTAATTTTCCCAGTGAGGAAAAAAACTGAAAGAAGGAACTTTGGAACTGAATATCCAGACATACTACTGGAGGCTACCCCCTTGTTTACATAATACCTAATAGCTTTTATCATTCTTTCTGTTATTATACATCCATCAAAAATTGTTCTGCCCAACAGTAGTAACTACCTCTCATGGATTCAAAACACATCCATGTGTGCACTGTCATCCTACAAATGGAGAGAAACCAAAGTTTCATCAGTTATATCATCCAGCTTTATTATAGAAAATCTGAAGTCAAATTCCTCTTTATGGGCAAAGACATCACCATCAGCCGTCATAACACTCAGGATTTCTGTGTATCACTTTTGGAAGACAAATGAAATTGAGAAACTATAATTTTCTTTACTTTGGGTGGATCTAAAGCTTCATTCCTAAGATCCCTAAGTCCATGGTGATCCTGCCTATATGGAAATGCAGTAGACATCCTAGTATTAAGGACACACAGGTTTTACTCATATTCCTCCCTGTCCCCACCAGCCACAATCCTATTTCTCCTGGATAGTTAGGTTCAATCACCTTGTTATTGCAGGGGATTACCTCCCAGAAAATGTCACACTGAATCTTTCATAGGCCATTCCACTGCTCCGTGTGGCTTGCTACCTCAGGATACATGCTAAGATCAAAAACATAATGGCTATCCATCCATTCCTTTACTCCTTTCACTGTAAAGTGAGTTACTTGTTCAGAAGAAAATATTGATTGAGCAGCCATGCCAGTGTATAAGACAGTTAAAAAGTCCATAGATACTATTACTGGCAAAAGCGTAATGGACAAGGGAAAAAAAATCTAAATCCAAAGTAAGTATGCTTCGTAATGAGAACTTATATCTACAATGAAAAAAAGTCTAATAAAATCAACAAGCCAACATGATGTTGGCTGCTGTCCATCACCAGGTATGTTGTCATCAGTGTTGGTCACTGATTACAATGGACAAACCAGAAACATAGCAGTGGCTGAAGCCAAGTGAAATTTGAAGAGGTTAAGTCCAAGTTCTTAAGCAAGGTATTGCCTATATTGCTCCTTCTGTACACATTTTGCTCTTGAGCTCATTAACCAATCACTGAGGAGGAAGACAACTGACATATTTCTAATTATTGAGAACAAAAGGTGGTAAAGGCCTCTTTTGGGCTTTCACATGGGGCACAAATATTCTTTCTATTTTGAGAAATCCATTCATGTGACTTTCCCCTAAACTCCTTGACATTAATATTCTAATCTTCTTCTCATCAAGTCCTAAATCGCTTTGACAAGTCATTTTCCAAATTGAATAAGAAATACCACTTGATGCTCTACTCCCTAAGGAGATTTCCCTTCTTCACAGGAAATGCTGGGGGGACTGACCCATGGACTCAGGCATTGATTGGTCCAGGTCACGGGATCTTAGAAGTGCTAATGAAGTTAATCACTGTGGTGGCAGCTTCAGCCCAGCAAACATCGAAGCCTTACAATATTAAGAGAATCTAAAGAGGTGCCTCAGATGAGGCTGGTTCTCTGCTCTGAAAGCTATGGTTTTCTTCTAGGACTCTTAGAGTCTGTGCTGATACTTTCCTTTGGGGTTTTCCAGAGGCTCTTCAGAGGATCCTTATTCATCCAAGGAATCTTCAACACCACTGGTTCTATTGGGTCAAAGAGAATGTTAATTCAAATGACATGTCAAATGACAATCCTGAACTTCTGCTCTTTGTCCCACTGAAAACTGGCAGTATTTTAGGTCACAAAAGAAATTAATTAGAACATCATTTGCAAGTGTGGTATATACAACCTCGAAAATCCAGAGGCTTACTAAACACTGTGTCTCTTTATTAGTCATAGGAAGAAGAAGGTAAAATGGCTTGTTTTTTATCTTAGAAGGAATCTGTGCTCTAACTCACTGAACATCTACAACTACCTTAGTGTTAGACACCTTAATATTTATGGGTATGATTCCCTTACTCTGGCATGCATATGCCTTGTCAGAATATCCTAGTACTTGCCACTAACTACTAACTGAGTTATGACGTCAAAAATATAGTGGGCTAGCGTTATATCTTATGGAATGTTAAAATGATCCAAATTTCTACAGATTGTAATATGATAGAAAACAAGAAGGTTTTTATAGGCCCATGATACATAGGAGAAGGTATACTGCTATCCATGCTAGGTAAATGCATACTGCTTTTGATTCTCTTACTAATGGGTATCAAAAAGAAAGCATTCACTAAATTGACAGCCATATATATATACCAAAGTCTAGAGACTGTGTTGGTCTGTCCACTAAACATACCGTATCTGGCACAGTAGCTATATTAGGGGTTATCACCTTGTTAAGTTTATAGAGTCCATTATCATCTATAAAGGTCCACCTTTTTCTCTGGAGGCCAGAATGTCTCATCGAAAGGGGAAATAAGGACTACCAGTCCTGTATCATATATTGGTGATGATGTAGGTCCTTGAAACTGTTGTGAGTCTTCTATTCACCAAATCTCATTTTTCCTGATTATATAAATCAAGAAACACTTTAGCCAGCTGCCCATCTGTGTCACCTTAGGAACACTACAGTTAACCATCATAATATATACCTGCAGATCAAGGTACTTTGTTAGTTCAGTCTTCCTGTTCATTTCAGCAGTGATTATGTCAGCCCTGCCTCTGATGGCTAAGTGCTACCACCTGTCTCTGCTTTCCCACCATCACATTACCCTTGTTTATATTAGGAAGTCAAGTTCCCCTACCATCAGTCCTGGCCTACAGAGCAATCATCATAAGCATCTCAAAGACACTAGAGCCCCCACCAATGAGATTTTTATTGCTTTAGTGAAGGATTGGTATTTAGTTTTCCATCAATCTCAATTTATCAGAGTAGTGAAACAGTTGGTAAAATAATTAATATCTTTGAAGAATAAGTTGTGTTGCACAGATTCCGATAGATGATTTAAACCTGAGGTAAGATTATGAAGATGTACTTATGACCCTAACAGGAGGAAGAAAAGTGCATATGATGTTCTTAATGAGACAGAGATAAAACATTTGCCAGATCAACAGCCGGTCACTAAGAAAACTACATCAGGGCAGCAACAACAATTGGAACAAATATCTGATTCAATTTATGATAATCTACCACCATGGTTTGAGACCCATACATCCCTGGAATATGCCAAACCTCTGCTGTTTTGTATCATTGATAGTGACACTATTCTTTTTGATTTTTTTTAAATGACTTGCTATTTGGTTAAACAAGAGAAACTTCAGGCACATCTATTTAGCCCATTCTTCTAATTGTTGAAGATAATTATTTCAACATGTGTGGATAACTATTCCAACACAAAAGAACTGGAAAAATAGCCTCAGTGTAGTTTTAGGAGCCCAGTGGGCATTTGTGAGGTGATCTTGAGCTAAAACTCTACTCTAATTGCTGGAATATGATGGCATCTTATGTCCTCAGGATTAGAACTAAGTCAGAGCCATGTTTAATATAACTGAAAAAACAACAACAACAATAAACAAGACAAAAAAACACTCATAGACACAGACAACAGTTTAGTGGTTACCAGAGGGTAAGAAGGGGAAAGGGGATGGTAGATGAGAGAAAAGGAGGCCAAATATATTGTGATGGAAGGAGAACTGGCCCTGGGTGGTGAGCACACAATGTGATATATAGATGATGTTTTATAGAATTGTACATCTGAAACCTCTATAATTTTACTAATCAATGTCACCTCAAAAATTTAATAAGGAAATTTAAAAATATAATAAAAGTACCCAGGCAGCCAGTCTGGTAAACGATTTGCGAGTCCCACTGTGGAAAGCTAGGAGTAAGAGTTCTCTTGCTTGTGGTCTCATTAGGGAGTTGGTTGGTAGCCATAGGACAAACTCACTGCAAAATTTCTGTGCTCTGAAGTCCTTTACATTATATCAAGTAGTTCTCACATCTAAACCTCACTAAGAGTGGGCAAATATTGAGTCTACGTTTCAATTAACCAACAATAACTAGAGCAGAAAACAATTTGTTTTGAAGTAACAAATTGAATCCAAAATCTCTGATAAATTTACTTACATCAGTAAATTCAGATTGATCTAATATTTTGAGGTACCTCCCTAGGTCAAACTTATTTAGAATACATTTGCACATATTTTCTTCAATTTTCTTTTCTCTTATAAAGTAGCAAATTCCTGTCATTTTTCTGCTCTGTGATCATTCTACTCACAGTTCTGACATTGTAATTGATCCCTTCGGGCATAGTGGGACCTGACTATAGTTCTGAAAATTCTGATAGTTGCAGAAGGAATTACAGGATAACCAACAAAAGGATAAACAGTCCCTTCATATATGGAAGAAAGGACCTCCTTGGCTGTCAGAGGACATTAAGCATGGGTTTGGAGCTGGCATATCCTCAGAGTACTCTGAATCCTCCCATAAATACACCTAGTTTGGGGTGCACCGATCTATATTGAGCAATGCCTCAACTTTCGTATAAGAAACCTAATGAGACTATCAATTCAAATGTCACTGACTTTCAGCAAAGAGTTAATCTTTTTATCTAGTTTATTGGCTATCTCAGATCTACAGCTGCAGGAATTTAGAGGGTTTTTCTTTGTTTGTTTATTTTTAAACCCAGCCAGCATGAAATCTTTATTTAGTCTGTCCTTGAATCAAGAATTTAGGACTTGAGCTTGTCATTCTCTTTGAGGAGCAAGCAGCTGTTAGAAGCAGCCATCCTCTCCCAAAGGCATCAAATTCTCAGGTTCTTCCTACTGATCCATTTTAGCAGACACTTAATCATCCAAAGACCCTATGTTAGATGACCACAAGTGCTAATCATGCCTTGCCATTGCATGTCACAAATAGGCAAATTTTTATTCCTGAACACTAATCAGTATCGTTTCAGTCAGGATTCTTGACTGCAAAATACAGAAACTGACTCTGGATGACCTAAGAGGAAAGAAAAATTGTGACAGATATTAGCTCAGAGAATTATGAGAAGGCAGGAGAACTAATGCTTGAAGAAATGAGCAGAGATAAAGGAAGGGCAGCAGTCTTGAGCTCAGCCAAGGTCCATCAATATCATGTTGGAGAGGATGCTGCTGTCTACACTGCTGTCTGTGCCACTGGACAGTTACTAAGATCATTGCTGATGTCACCACCTCCAGCCACTTAGCGCAACTACCAAAGCTCTCTCCATTCTGCTCTCTCATCCTCTGTGAACAGCATCTACTGTCTTTGTCTTTGTGTGGCTTACTCAAGATTCACAGTTTCAGTCCAGACAAAATCTCTATTTTCCTCTCGAATAGTTTTAGATTTTGTCTAATCTAGACATAAAGTAACACAACTCCTGAATCAATTCAATCAGCCCACCTTAGGTGGTATTATGCTAGCAAGAATGTGAAAGCATTCTTTGCTTCCAGCTCTAATATTGATGATCCAGCCATTGAAATTGCCCAGCCAGTTTCAATTGCTTTAAAATTTGCCCCTAGCTCAGTGAAGTGCCCTGAACCAAGCATAAAAGGAACATTTATGAGTATTTTTTTCCAGTTCTCCCTCTTTGAGTGGAGTTCTTCACTCTGTGAAGTGGAACTTCTTTCTGTGGTCCTAAACTTTCTACACTGAAATTTCAAAGGTATGTTCCTTGCTCTTGTATTTTTGGAGCCCTGTTTGTGGAGCTATGCAAGCACAGAGGAGATAGAGCTCACTGAAGACTGCGGTGTAGGAGGGACCAGAGGTCAGACTAAATGATACGATATTCGCAAAAGGACTGTGCAAGGGACTGGGATTTGGCAAAGCCTTTATTTATCCAGTCCTCTCCATGGGGCATAGATTAAAATTACATTTCCTCTCACCTTTCATTCTCTTCACGACTCCTCTGTTTGTTCACCACAAGTTACCAAAACATCACTAAGGAAAGGGTTGATAGCCTGTCTAGTACTACTGAAAATTTTTTGTGTGTGTTTGTGTGTGTCATCTATGTTCCTCTCTTCCTGAAATAACACATTTAACTGGAGAGTGTTGCAGCAGAACTTTGAAACCTTAAAAGGCCATGTCATTCCCAACATACAATTTGAAAATTGGGTAACTATTCACATGCGATTCCCTCACAGCAAGAAATTGAGTCATACTCAGCTGCAAAGAGAATTTGGACCAGATTAGAAAATTAGATAAAAAAGAGGTTTTTGTTAAACATTGAGTCTTTATATGAGGAATTTCTACACTGGAAATTTAGTTGGCACACTGATTTGATATGGAACATTACATTTTGACTATTTCAAATACAAATATCAAATGCTAGTAAAAGAGGGAAAGAATTTTACTTGGAGTTGTACATGCAGGAAGAGGAAGTGCCTTGGCCTCGTTAATATGGCCTCGTTAATAATCTCCATATTTATTCACCTTCTCCAAAAGAGAAAGTTTTGTTCTCTGAGAATGCAGCATTTGTTCCCTCCAATCCTTGGAGCTCACAGTTTCCAAGCAGATGTCCTTCATATCAGATGTTGTTTGGGGAGGGTCTGCATTAGCATTTCAGTCATTCAACATTTTTACACAATATTAAAATCGATTGAGTTTCCCTCCATGGAAGAGAGAATCTTGAATCACATGTTTGGAATCACATGAAGGATAGAATGGGATGTGCTCCACTCTGAGGGCCAAGTAACCCACTGTACTAGTGCGTGCTTTCCCCAGGTACCTTTCCAAGTCAGCACAGCAGGGTAAGGGAGACAGAAAATATTAGGTATGCTTAACATGAGCTGCAGTGCCGCCAAATAGCATACTTCCAGGGTATACTCCCACATGCTGGTCCTCTGAAAGATGCAATTTCTCTATTTCCAAAACTCGACAATTCTACAGCTGCACAGCATCTTTCCAATAAAACACTGCTATTTTATTCATTTCTTCCTGAAGTACCATACTTTTATTTTGTAGGTGTCTCTAAATCACATCAATTCACAAAAGACCAATTTCTTGCTGCTGTAGTCAAATCAGATGTTACATGTTCACCCACATCCACTTTTTTTTTCTTTGCTGGTTAGCCATAGATTAGACATTTGCAGTCTGAGTCACAGAGCCCTCCTAAGCAGGGAATGGGGCTAATGAATGCATAGTCTGTATCCAGCATCCATGGTCCTCTCCAGGCTCAGGTTGCTTCCCTTCACCCCACTTACTTCCCAGCTTCCAGCTCAAACTGTATCTTCTCCAGGGAATTTTGCCTTTGTTACTGAAACCCTGTCTCATCTCTGTAATTATTATTTGTCAGAGATTACACAAATGTGAAGGTGCTAATATCATCAAAACAAACATATTTCAAATATAGGCATCTTTCCTATTTAATGTAAAATCTGAGAGCTGAAGGGACCTCAGGGATTTTGCTGTTCAGCCAGCTCATTTTCCCTATGGGGAATCCAAGGCTACAATAACCTAAGTCAGTGCATAGAGAACCCAGGTCTCACGCTGTGGATTATGTGCTCTTTCCTCTGCTTCAGGAGTAAGCAAACTTTTTCTTTAAAGGGCCAGACAGCAAATATTTCAGGCTTTGTGAGCTATACACAATATCTGTCACTTTTTAAAAAAGATAACCTTTAAAAATGTAAAAACTCTTATTACCTTTAGGGCCTTACGAAACCAGATAGCCAAATGGATTTGGTTCAGGTGCTATAGTTTGCCAACAATTATTCTATTTTATAATACACACATAAGTCATCAAAAATAAGGGGATTGTATTAATAAACAGTTACCACAATAATGTATATAACAAATGACCCCAAAACTCAATGACATGCAGCAATAGGCATCTGCTTTCACAATCACAGGCCTGTGAATTGGTGGGGGTGGCACTGCTCCACATGGCCCGTCTGGGGCACTGACCAGAGAGTCAATGACTGCTTGGGGCATGCTTTCATGGTGAAGGTTAGAAAGTCCCAAAGAGGTGACACAAAACATGAAATGCCTGTTAAACTGCCTTAAATATAAATTGGCTAAGAATTTCCAGTTTGTGGCTTTCCTTACGTCGCACACGGCCAAGCCCAGCAACAGCAGAGCAGGAAAGTAACCTTAGCCTGTGGAGTTGGTGAGAGGGAGTGACTCTCTGAGGAATATAATCTAAAACCATGGATAAGATTCTAAGAAGATGGTACTGGTGGTGACATGATTTTTAATCTCCCTGAGTCCTCACACCCCCATAAAAGCAGACAGAACAACTAGGATGGCAAATCAAAGACCTGCAGATAAGATACCCTTATAGGCCCACAAATACAAGCAATGGCAGCCATCAGACTAATATAAATTAAGCATCTCTGTGAAATTAAACAGAAGTAGGGCAACAAAGCTTCAAATGGCTCCAAGAACAGGAGAAACTCAAAATATCAATCAGATATTCATTGAAAAGTACCACAGAGTAATCTCAGAGCTTCACATGTAACTAGAAGAAATGTTGTAAGGATGCAATTTATGAATGCATGAAAGAAGCCTATGATAACATCTACAGCTACTGGAGCAGTCTGGGCCCTGTCAACTCTTAAAACTAATCCCCTTCCTGGGCAAAATTTCTGGGAATAAAACCCAATTTGAGCAGGACAGGGACAACCGGGGCAAGAAAAAAAAGGTCTAGATAAAACTGAGGAAGAGGAGAGAAAGATCTCAAAAGAACAAGATCTCTGTTTAAAAAAAAGAAGGAAAGAAAGAAAAAAAACACTTTTTCTTTTTCTTTTTATATAAACAATAGAAGAAGCTGCAATTCTAACTCTTGTTCTGCTCTCTCTGGGCAGAACCATCTTGTACCCATTTTCTGGGGCTTCCATACTAAATTAACACACACTTAGTCGCTTAAACCAACAGAACTCTATTAGCTCACAGTTCTAGAGGCAGCAAGTCTGAAATCAATGTGTCAGCAGGGCCATGTGCCCTCTGAAGACTCAGGGAGAACTCTTCCTTGCCTCTTCTTAGCTTCTGGTGGCTCCCAGCTTTCCTCAGTGTTCCCTAGCTTGTGGCAGCTTAACTCCAACTTTGCCTCCACATTCGTAAGGCCTTTTTTCTTTCTGTGTGTCCTCATGACTTTGTTCCTGTGAGTCCTCTTCTCTTCTTACAAGGACTCCAGTCTTTGGATTTATGGCTAATCCAGCATGACCTCCTCTTGACTACACCTGCAAAGACCCTTTTTCCACCTAAGGTCACACTCAGGTACCAGTGGTTAGAATTTGGATGTATATTTTGGGGAGACTAAGTCAACCCACTACCCACTTAGACTGTGTTTCCCTGGTTTTTCTCTTTAGGGGGCTCTTATTTGCCTCTTGCTCTCTGTGGCTTCAATGGAATAGGATACTGAATGTATTTATTGCTGAAAGAGACTTCAGACAGTGAAGAAAATTCCCTGAGGAGCCTGGCAGGCATTTCCTTTTATACAATGTTCTGTGTACGCACATTGTGGAGTACAGCTCAGAACGATGCTGTTCCCTTAGGAAGAGAATATCTTCATTAATTCTGCTAGGCAGAGATTTCTTAGATTACAAAAAAAACAACAACATAAAAATTTCTAAAATGACATTTCATCAAAAAGAAAAAAAATTTAAGCTTACCAAAAGACAACATTAATAAAATGGGGAAAAAAATAAACCATATACTGGGAGAGAATATTTGTTAAACATATATCTAACAAACCATTCATACTCAGAATACAAACCAACAAAAAAGAAAAACAATCCAACAAAAGATGGGCAAAGACTTGAACAGCTTCTTTACGAAGGAAGACATATGAATGACCAATAAGTATCAGTCATTAGGGAAATGCAAATTAAAAACACAAAGAGCTACCTCACGCATGCTACAGTGACTGAAATTAAAAAAAGGATGGACCATATCAGTACTAGTGAGGATATCCAGCAACTAAAACTGCTAGGTGGAACTGTCATAAAATAATAGAATTACTTTGAAGAGCTATTTAGCCAATTCTTATATAAAAGTTAAACATTTGATGGCTGTGACTCAGTAATTTCACTCTTAGGTATTTACTGAAGAGAAATGAAAACATATGGCCACAAAAAGACTTATACCAGAATTTTTTTGCAGCCTTTTTCATTATTTATAATAGCTCCAAACTGGGGTGGGTGGGAGGGGAACCCAAGTGTCCATCAACAACAGAGCATATGAGCGATGGAATATTGCTTAGCAATAAGTAACAACTCATATAAGCAATGACCTGGATGAGTTTCAACACCATTATGTTGAGTATAAGAAGGCATAGGAGACTATATGATTCTGTTTCTGTGAAGTCCAGTAACAGGGAAAAGAAATCTGTGGATGGGAGTGAGCAAGCCGTTGGCTCTGGGAGTGGCATGGGGAGGAGCAATGAACGAGTAGGACAAGGATCAGGGGCACTTCCTAGCATGATGAAAATGTTACGCTTCTTGTTTGGGGGGACACATGACCATTTAACACCAGTGCATTGTGTTTTAGGTAAATTATACCTATTAAAACATAAACAAAGCCCAAGTTTCTTAAGGTAGCTTGAAATGCTTGCTACCACCTTTTATTTAACTCTCTGACTTCACCTTTTGTTTAAACTCTGGGTACAAGTTCAAGTCTAAACCCAGACAAAGATGTTTCCTCTACAAATAAATGCCCATAATTTGATCCTGAGAGCAAATCCAAACTCCAATTTTGCTCTCTTATGTCACTTCCTTCATTTTTTTCATTCAAGCAACATAATTCTAGGCATTAGATATACAAAAAAGCTAGACAGGATCCCTGCTTTCCAGGAGCACATACTCTAGGTGGAGAAACAGATAAGAAATAATTATCCAGTAGTCCCTCCTTACCTTCAGGGACATGTTCCAAGACCCCAGTGGATGCCCTAAACCTTGAATAATACCAAACCCTATATTATACTAAGCTTTGTCTTCAACATACATACCTATGCTAAAGTTGCACTATATTCTTGCACTTTGGGGCCATTATTAAGTACAATAAAGTAACTTGAACACAAGCACAATGATATCATGACAGCTGAACTGAGAGCCTAGACTGCTACCAAGTGACTAAGGGGCAGGGAGCGTATACAGTGTGTGGAGACACCAGAAAAAGGGAGTCACATCCTGCGGGAGACAGAGTGGAAAAGCATGAGATTTCATCACACTACTCAGAGCAGCACATAATTTAAAACTTATGAATTGTTTATTTCTGGAATTCTTTCTCTAACATTTTCAGACCACGGTTGACCATGGGTAACAAACCACACGGAAACCAGAACTCCAGACAAGTGGTGACTAGTGTAAATACTTGCAGAGTGATGAGTGACATGGAGAAAGCAAAGCAGTGTTAAAGGATAGCAAATAATGAGTTGTCAGGTGGGGGGAAGAGTAATTAGATAAGTAGTTTAGGAGGCACGTTCAGAAGAGGGAAACTTAGAGGTGATGTTGGGGCAGGGATGGCAATGCAGAAATCTAGGGGAAGAGTATTCCAAGAATAAGGCATAAGAAGCGTAAATTTCCCAGGAAGAAATCTTTGGGTGTGTGAAGGAAGGAAGTGGGAAGTAGGAAGCCAAAGGCCTGCAACAGAGGAAAGAAAGGAAGCAGCCAGGTAAGTGAACATTAGAAGAGGGAGGTGGAGACTACATTATGCAGGAGTTTGGGTTTCTTTCATTTCTTAGAGGGTTGAAGCAGGGAAGTGTCATGATATGCGTTCAATTTTAAATGATCATTTTGGCAGCTGTGTGGCAGGCATGTAGTAATCTAAGTATGGAAGAAATTAGATTGGTAGGAGGCTCCAGGTGAGAGGTGACAGTGGTTTGGGCCAGGATAAAGCAATAGAGAGGGGAGCTTGTGCTCAGAGTAACCAGACTGGGAGAGCCTTGGTCAGGCCTACGCCTAAGGCTATTCACAGACTTCGGTCTCTAATTACACACCCAATCTGACCACTTACCTTCTCGGTTCTCTGGAATTTCCCATTGTCCTAGTTAACTGGTGTTATGTCTCAGTCCATTCAGGCTGGTGTAACAAAGTATCATAGACTGAGTGGCTTATCAACAACGAACATTTATTTACCACCTTTCTGGAGGCTGGAAAGTCCAAGATTGAGGTATCAGAAGATTGGCTATTTGGTGAAAGCTCTTTCTGCTTCGTAGATGGCTGTCTTTTCACTATGTATTCATATGGTGGGAGGATCAAGGAACTCTCTGAAGCTTGTTTTATAAGGTCAGTAATCCCATTCATGAGGGCTTCACCGTCATAACCTAATCACCCTTCAAAGGCCCCACCTCCTAATACCATCACATTGGGACTAGGATTTAACATAGGAATTTAGGAGGGACACAAACATTCAGTCCATAGCAGGCCACAGTAGTGCTACATAACCAACTATCCCAAAGCATAGTGACTTCAAACATAGTCCTCTTTAGGCTCACTAGTTCATGGGTGATCTGGGGTTGGCTCATACAGGCTGAGCTCCCTGCACACCTGTGGCTAAAGTAGTTGAGCTCAAATGGAATACCTTGGCTCTGCTCTCAAGACTTTGAACTTCCTCCTGGGACCAGCAGGCTAGCTCAGACATGCCCTTCTCATGGGTGTGGCAGGGGTGCAGTAGTCCAAGTGCAATCTCACAGGCACTTTTTAAAGCCTCCTCTTGTGTCATGTATGCTAACATCCTATTGGCTAAAATAAGGTTCAAAAGTATAAATCCCTTTAGGGGGCCAGGAATATAGATTCTGCCTCGTTATGGGAGGAACTGGGAAGTCACATGACAAAGGACATGGATTTAGAGAAGGGTGAAGATTCGTGCCAGGAATGAAATCTGCCACACTTATATTCAGGTTCATGTCTTTGGCCACAAGAGTGATCAGTCATATACCATGGCTGTTTCCGTATATCTGGCCTTTCCCCTCTTCTATGGAGCTAGCTCAAGGCATGAGTAATATTAAGTCAGGGTCTGAAGAAGCCATTGTTGCTCGGTAAAAAAGATGTTGCTGCTGTAGCAGCTGCCTCACAGTTCCCAAAGAATCGTTCCAATCGTGGCAGCTCATTAATATTCAGGAAGATGGTCACTGTGACAAGAAAGAAGTATGGGGCATTCAATAGTAAAAATAAGTGGACCTCCTAGAGAATGTTGCACTGCCGATACTGAAAACTAGGAGCATGGAAGGGGTTTCTTGAAACAACTCTACAAAGTTAATATTTCAAGCAATGCTGTCAAATTCAGATCTTGAACACTGATGAGCCACCAAGTCCATGAGCTACATGACTTCTGCAGCTCACCTGTCCCCAAGTAGGTGGGGCTGAAGCTTCAGACTGCGGTTTCATCAATAGCCCTATAGTGACAAACAGCCTCAGCCTTTTCACTATGCAAGTGGTCTCCCTCAGGGGAATGAGAAGCAAACTCCAGGTGAGGGTGAGACTGACAATGAGAGGATATTTTGGGCATTTCCTGAATATGTGGAGAGAGGGGGGAGAAGTTGGTTTTCTCCTTTGGGGAAAGAGCTGTTCCAGCTCTTTGCGTTCATTGCAAAGTTATGCACAAAATAATGTGTAAAATGGGTGTTACATAAACAAATTTTCATAGCGGTGCTAAGCTCACCAAGCATAAGGCATGTTGAATGAGCCAAATGACACACACACTTCCTGTAGGGCTAAACCAGTTGGAGACAGAGTCCCTGCATCTGTGGCCTTTGTGTGCCTGTGTGAGTGTGTTTGTGCATGCTTAATATTCATTCCACAAACATTTCTCATATACCTTTCTTTAGAAACATTATGCAAGAGCTGGTGCTGGAAAAAAAAAGGGAAAAAGAACAGACTCTTTTTCTTCCAAGTGAGGAAGAAAATGTGTAAACAGGTAATTGTGATGCAAAGTATTATCCTGTGTGTGTCTCTTCATCTATGTATGCCTCTGTGTTCATCTGAACAGGCTCCTGCCTTGTAGACACACTTGGAATCCTCAAGTTCCAAAGCTACTCTTGCAACCCAATCAGTATGCTTCAATGTCCGAGGGTCATGAGCAGTGCAAGCCAGGGATCTAAAAAGGGAGGCTAAGGTGGGGAAGGTTCTCTAGGCTCCCCCTACTTACCTGGTCTTCTTGAGGAAAGCTGGAGCTCTAAATGATGAGGTGGGCAAGGGGAGTACAGAATAGAACCAGAAGTTAAAGGAATAAAGGAGCTTCATGCCTCCCCTCAACCACCCCCCCTCCTCCAGCAAAAAGCCCCCTTAAATTCGTCTCGCCATGCCGAAGCATATTAAGTCAATGCTTGGAGTGGAGAGCCTGTAAGGCTCCCGATGTGGCCTGTGGTTTAACAGAATTCTGGGCAAAGTTTCAACTTCTTTAGTGATCGCAGTGTTGCTCTAAGAAGAACCCTCTCTGTTTAGTGAAACTTGCCAACTCAGAGCCGAGCTGTTGACTATAACAGCAACCCAACATCATGTGGATTTTTCTCATGCTTTCCAAGGCTTAGCCTTCTGTGTCCATGCCAGAACATCCCACCAAAGACTCTACAGGTACCTTGAAGGTCACTTGGCTAATGAGGATTTTAAATGTGGCTCGGGTCCCACATCTGTGAATAATTTTGCTTTACAGGTTCATAGGTTAGAGCAGCTGAAGGCTTGTAAACAAAAGCTAACTTGGTATTTTTTGAATGTCCATTTTCTGTTTGTAAAATTCTGAGTCATACAGGAACAAAGAAAATGTCCCATATATGCAAAGCACCTATGTTATGTATTCTTATTCAAATGTATTTCATTTACTCACACATTAATGAAATTATTTATTTAAAAATGTAGTGATTGTTCTAGACATTTTTCCTCACAGTTCTGGAGGCCAGAAATCTAAAGTTAAGGTGTTACCAGAGCCATGGTTTCTTAAATGTTCTAGGGGAGAATGTGCTCCCTCCCTTTCTCTTACTTGTGGTGTCACCAGCAATCGTTGGTGCTCCTCAGCTTGCAGCTACATAACATCAATCTCTGCCTCTTTCCTCCATCTGATGTGTCTCTTCTCTTATAAAGACAAGTTATGTTAGGTTAGGGCCCACCCTAATTACCTGATCTTATCTCGATTACATCTGCAAAGACTATTTCCAATAAATGTCATGTTTACAGGAGCTGGGCTCTTATACTTCAACATATCTTTTTTTTTTTTTGCAGGGGTGGGGGGAGTGGTGCATGTAATTCCACCCATAAGAGTAGCCCAAAGCTAGAAAGATAACACATTAGTTGGTCTTGAAGAGCTGATACACAAAGTTAATCTTAAAAGATGTGTAGGAGTTTGACAGACAAAGGACAAAGAGATAATCCAAATACAGGGAACTGAATTGTCCAGGAGCTTAAAAGCGTGAAACAGAATTGTGTATTCAGGGAACTGCAGTCAGCTCAGTGCAGCAATATGGCAACAGCTCAATGCAGTGGTTGTGGTAGCTCGTCTCCAAGATGGATGCCACCAATTCCCTTGTTTACGCACATGTCATTTTTGTATCAAGCGATAGAGAATATTCTTCCCTTTCCTTTAAACTGGGCGAGACTTATGACCCGCTTGACCAATAGAATGTGGCACAATTGACATTCTAGGCCTTCTGAAGCTACTTCATAATTTTGCTGCTTCTGCCTGGGGCTTTTGGAACACTCACTCTTGCAAGTCAGCCATCAATCACTGTTTCCATTGCACCTAGACCTGTGGCTGCACAAAATAGGCCCTCAATAAATATTTGTTGAGGTGGTATTTTCTGCAGAGACTGGAGACTTAAAACTGAAGGTTTGACCCAAGTTCGCGGGTTTGTGAAAGGTAGTAATCATAAGGATCGGGCCCCTGGGAGTGAGCAGCTCAGCAGGGAGAATATAAATGACTGATGTCATGTCCACACTCATTAAAGAAGCAAGGCCTTCAGGTACCCAGTGGGTGTGCATAAAGTGGAGGACACTGGGAAATGCTAGTCTACATGTAGGCAAAAAGAAAATACAGAAGGAGCAAAGGACAGAGAGCAAGAAAGACAGGAGGCTGTGGTCATGAACTTAAAGTATTGGGTTGCAGGAGAATGCGCTGAAGACCCCAACATAAGGAATGGCTGTGTGGGGCTTCTGGAAACTTCCTCAAAAGCTAATGAGTGTATCTTTCTGTCACCATTTTTCTATATCTGTCATTCTCTCCCTTTTCTTCCTCTGTTTCTTTTTTCCTTTTTTTTGATAGCTTTATAATTGTGAAATAAACCACAAACACTAAGTACCCAAAATGTAAATGTATGACTCAATGAATTATCTCAAAGAAAAAACTGTGTGAACAGCACCCAGCTCAAGAAATGCATCATTACCATCATGTAAGCCCCTCATGTCCCCTCCCAATCCACTGCTCCCTCCCCAAAGTAATCCCTTCTGGCTTCTCACATGTTCCTTGTTTCTTTGCTGTTTCTCTTTCCTGTTTCACTTCCTCTGCATGGCTCCATCATTTCCTTTGTCCCACTTTCACTAGACTCCTTGAGCAACTCCTTAAACCCTCTGTAGTAGTCAGCGTTCTCCAGAGAAACAGAACAAATATAGGTAGAGATAGAGACAGATAAAGATAGAGATAGGGGCTGTAGATATATGGAGAGAAGATACATGTATATAGAGAAGATACAGAGAATATAAATATATATATAGTGTGTATATATATGTGTGTGTATATATATGGAGGGAGAAAGAGAGAGAGAGAGAGAGAGAGAGAGAGAGAGAGAGAGAGAGAGAGAGAGAGAGAGAGAGAAATGGAGAAATTCTCCCTTATTTATGCATTTTCTATGCAGGCCTCCAATGAATTGAATGAGGCCCATCCATGTTGAAGAGAGCAATCTGCTTTAGTCTATTAATTCAAATGTTAATCTCATCCAGAAACACCCTAACAGACACACCCAGAAAATTGTTTAACCATATATCAGGCATTCCATGGCCCAGTCAAGTAGACACAAAATTAACCATTACACCCTCCTTTTACTTCTACTGCTAACCTGTCTTTTTTTTTTTTTTTTAATTTTATTGGGGATCAGTATGTTTTTCCAGGACCCAAAAGCTCTAAGTCAAGTCGTTGTTTCAGTCTAGTTGTGGAGGGCGTTTTTCCAGGACCCATCAGCTCCAAGTCTAACAGTTGTCTTCAATCTAGTTGTGGACGGCGCAGCTCAGTGGCCCATGTGAGAATCCAATGGGCAACCTTGGTGTTATGAGCACTGTGCTTTAACCAACGGGCCAACCAGCCGCCCACCAGCAGTTCAGCTCCAAGTCAAGTAGTTGTTTCAATCTAGTGTGGAAAGCGCAGCTCACTGGCCCAGGTGGGAATTGAACCTGCAACCTTGGTGGTATGGATCTGTGCTCTAATCACTTGAGCTAACTGGCGGCCCTGACTACTATCCCCTCTTAATTGGTTACCAAATGGGATGGAACATTTAATACCCAAGGAATAAAATCTACACCCCCTCTTTTTAAATTTAAAAGCTAATGAGACAAACATATTTTGTCTTTCTTGCTAGAAGACAAATGGCCTAAATAAAGCTACTTTTTTGTATACACCTCTGATTAACTTCTCTTTTGTGGAGTTCTGTTCTGCATTTCTGGGCCATGCAGACCTTCTGTTCATCACGTGCCCATGGCCGCCTCTGCCTAAGGTTGAGGCTCCAGTCTGGGCCAAGCCCCCCTCTGATCAGCAGAAGCCATCAAGCATGCCTTCCTAAAACCTGTGATTAGTTGCATCATTTTCCATGGGAAAGAACAAGCACCTAACAGTTTAGTTAACTTTCATTAAGTTATCAACTTTAAACACTGATTTTTCTCTCCCCAAGTAAGAAAACTGAAACAAAAATGTCATGATTTTCTTAAAATCACTCAGTCAATTAATGGTAAATTCAGGCTAGTCCCTCCTTTTTTGAAACCGTAACTCTGGGTATCTGAGGGGTCCCTCCTTTCTGGTGTCTCTGCTCCCACTAACAATAATCTATTCTTGATAACATGACCAAAGTAGTCATTTTATACATCAGTCTAACCACTTCACTCCCCTATGCAAATTCTCCGATGGCTTCCCATATTACTTTGAATGAAACCCAAGGTCTTTGCCATGGTCTACGAGACCCTGTGTGATCTGGCACTGCCTTCTTCTTAGATCTCATCTTTACCTCTTTGCCCTCACACACCACTCCTCACTTGCTGCCAGTCTATAAACATACATCAAGCCATCCATGTCTTAGGGCTATGATACCTCCTATCCTAAGAAAAAGTTTAGTTTGAAAATGAGACTTTATTTTAAAGTCATGCATTACATAATTATTTACTATAGGTAAATATATGTAATAATTATTACATAATTATTTACTATAAGTAAAAATTGGAATAAACCCGGCTGTCCAGCATTAGGGTAATACAGTAGAATATTGATGAGCCATTAAATTTAATGTCATAAAAATACAGAAATATCAATGAATTTATTTGCAGTATGCTTATAATCTAGTGGATGATATAAGTTAATAAACAACTAGTCTAGTGTGATAAATAAAACTTTACAGCATCAGGGTAGAGGACAAGAACTTAAGGAAAGCAGTACAGTATAGCAACATCAAAGTAGGGCTTTAAAGGTTGAATAGGAGTTTGTTATGCAAACAGTGAAGGAGCACTATCATAACCACAGAGGAAATAGAAAGTGTAAAGGCCTGGAGGCCTAAAAGTACTTAGCATTTCCAGGGAGCAACAGGCACTTCCATTTGCTAGAGCACTAGGTGAAGGAGGAAGTGGGGAACTGAAGATTTTCATGGCTCTCTCTGGAAGGGGCCTCCTAAAGACTAAAATAAGCATCCACAGATGGATCAGGACAATTTGACCTGGAGACAAAAGGGTGGGAGCCTGTTCCAAAACAACACGACATGATTAATCAGGCATGGGAGCCTCTGCTTCCAAGAAAGCCTCAGGCCCACAAACTGGCTTCAGAAATGCTGGAACATTTGAATTCTAGCATTTTTATTTTTAATAGTTTCCATATCTTTGCTAAAATTACCTATCTGATCCCACATCTTGTCTACTTTTTCCATTAGAATCTTTAACATATTTATCTTAGGTATTTAAAATTCCCCAATAGCTCCAACATCTTTAGCATATCTGAATCTGGTGCTGATGACTGCTTTATCTTTCCTGCTTGCATTTGTTTTGGGCGTTTTTTAGTTTTTTTTTGTTTTTGTTTTCCTACGTTTTTCTATGCCTGTAACTGTTGAAACCCAGATCTGTTAGGTAGGACAATAGGTGCTGAGATGAATACCTGCTTGGAGATGAAGTCTTTTTTTTGTGCTAAACCTTTAGTGTGGGGGTTTATGTTCATCTGGTCAGGAGTTGGGCTGAGTTTGAAGTTTATCATTGCTATGTTTATGCATATAGTATTCACAGTTTCAAATTCCTCTAACAATATCTTGTATTTAGGATGTGCGTTAGCTTGCTAGGGGGTTTATCTCAATGTTTATTCCCTGTGTGGCTTCAGGTCACCCTGCTTGCCTTGGGTCTCCCCAGAGAGGGCTGGTCTCTTGTAGCTCTCCCAGCTGTAATCCACTGTTATATTTAATCCGTGCCTGTTAGCATGGTGACTGGGGGTCAGGCACTGTCTTTTCTGATTAAACTTCAGATTGCTACAGGCACTGAATCCCAGGGGTGTGGCCTTCACAAACGTTTCTGGCCCTTCTCCACATGCGATGAGCCTAGCACTGCTCCAGCCCTTCTACCAGGGACTGAGCTATTTTTCTTTCTTTTTTTTTTTTTTTTTCATTTCCCCTAGCTATTATACAAAAACTAGCAACCAGTGCCCTTGGACTCTAGTTTTTCTTGTCTACCCTGCTGCAGATTAAGACTTTTATTTCTTAGAGGAGGTGAAGCAGATAGGTCTGGGTTTTGGCCGTGGCTGCTATTCCCTCCCGCAGCCAACACCAGGAGGAGGAATTCTCAGGATTCTCCCCCTTTCCCCTCTGAGCCTCTGGTGGAATTCTGGGAGAAAATCCTGCAAACTGGTGTAAATCTCACCGTGTCCACAGTTCCAAGGGCTGTCCCATTCGCACACTAGCCTGGACTAAGTTTTAACAGGTGTGAACAACTTTTAGCTAAATCTTTTTTTTTTTTTTTTTTTAAGCTGAGCCATCCTGTCACCTGTTGGCAGCTCAGCGACAGCTCAGCTCGGACTGGAGATTGAACTGCTGTTGCTCAGAGCTCCGCTTGCACTCTTGAGTGAGCTCTTAACCAACTAACTGAACCACTCAGCCGGCCCTTAGCTAAATCTTTTTACCCATTTATGTGACATCACATGACAGCTGCCCAGGCAAGCAAATGCTCAGGTCCTATTTCTTCCTACAGACCTCCATCTCTCTCCAGGTTTCAGGGCAGTTGTTTGCCCTGTAAACTCAGCTTTCTGGTGGATTCAAGAAAAGCAGTTAATTTTTGGTGTATATGGATTTTTTCTTTCGTAAGGGTGGGAGCGACCCTCTTTTTAGCTGTCTACAACTCTGAGCTCAGCTGCTGCTATATTTGATCAGTGTCTTTCTTCAGTTGCTCCCTATCTGTGTCCAGGGATTTAGTTCAGTAACAAGTGAGTTTGTACTCCACATTTCTCTTTTGCCAAAACTGCTGTTGGAATTCCTACCTGCATCCCTCAAATAGTGTACCCCATGTGATGGCAGAGTTTTGCAGGATGCTACATGCTGTAAATATGTCATAGCACTGTTGGGGCTGAAAAGTAATGCATTACCAAATTTCTCTGCACATCTGAAATCGGCTCTTAAAATATCAAAAATCCCTTTGATGCTCTGCTGCTCCTGTGTGAACATTATAATTTTCCTCTTAGGGAGGTTGAGGGCATGGAATTGGTGCTATTCTTTATCCACATAAAATGAGGTATTTATTAAACACCTACTAGGCACCTAGGGTAGTTTTAAGCTCCATAGAGGGCTATAGAACATTGCTCTTATTCTTAAACTTTTCAACAACAAAAGGCAATAACCAGACCTTCTGGTTAGATGAGTTTAAGTGCCCATCGCTTTCAGCTGCTAAGAAGGTCTCTAAAACTGTCAAGCTTATAAGTAGGGAGATTCTTAATCCTATAAATGTAGCCCAAGCCAGAGCCCCAATATTCTCTAGCAGTAGATGGGCTGCCTTGCATTTGCTCCTGATATACCTCCTGATTTCCTAGTTGCTAACCTTACCTTTGTCATCCTTCACTAGACCTAATTCTGAGCTTTAAGTCTGTCTCTTTCTCCCAAGACAGAAACCGATCTTTGCACCTGTCCAATGAGGCCCTCCAAACATCCAGTTTCATTACTGCTATAATCACAATAATTGTTTCTTTTTTATGCTTTACTAAGTTGCATCATCACCCCAGTGCATTGGCTGCCATAAGGTAGCCGTCTACCATCTCAGTGGTCTATGGGTAGCTGGCATCACTGAAACCTAGGACACCCTTTTTCTTGTGTCCCTCTTCCCCATGCCACCCATAGAATGATATTAGGATGCCTGGGAAGCAAACAAGTGCAAGTGCTGAGGAGGAAGCAACAAGTATTAGTGACACAGAAATGAAACACTGTTGTTGAGGGATAAGAAAGGCAATCTCTGGGGACCTGAGGCTCTAGGCAGACATTCTATGGCATGAAAACAAAGCTGGAACAAGAGGAACAATCTGTGGTCAGAGGCATGGGATTTGGAGCCATACCAATGTGGGTTCTACTGCAGGTTCTATAGGTTCAACTGGGTGACCTAGAGCAAAAGACTCGACACCTCCGAGCCTCAGCACAGGGACTCCTATGAGGATTACATGACCGTTTATATAAAGCACTTGACACATAATCCAGCTCCAAAACATATTCAATAAATTCAAACAGCTCATAATTATAGATGATACTGTGAGTGGGCCTTAGCCACAGTGGAATAAAAAGGGGCCCGTTCCTAACACAGGGAAACCATAGTTGGAAAAATAAAAGAAACAAGATGAGATTTCTGCCCAGCTGAGTATTTAACATGCACCAAGATGTATCCCAGATGAGGCATTTCAGTAACCTGATATTGTCTGTTTCTGGTCTATCTCCTCTGCCAAATGCAGGAGGAAAGAGGGACACTGCCATTTCCTGAAACCTCTTATATACCAGCCACCATGCTAGGTACTTTGTAACTTTCATTTTTCTTAGTTATCAACTTATCAACTGCTTTTCACTCTATATGTCCCAACCTCCACAACAGTCAGTAAACAGACACGAGCACTAGTATCATAAACTCCTTTTCAAATACTCAGTCAAGCAGGCAGTCGACACTACTCTCTGAGCATGTGTTAGTGTGAGAACCCTGCTGTGTGAATATAGACATTCCCCCTCCAAGTACCCCTGTAAGTCAGCTCCCAGGACATTCTGCCTTTGGGCATTTCTATTGTGGTCACACACCAGCATGATAAGTAATCTGAACAGGCTTTCTCAGGTGCAGTATTTATGGTTCAGTTTGAAGCAAAAAATAGTCGGAGGCAATGGGTAAAAACTAATTTACCACACTGTCACCCTGGATATGTAGCAAATAGATGTAAACAAGTATGTACAATATAATTAAAAATATGATAACATTATAAAATAGGATGATGGCTAGTTAGTGAGGAAGATCTATCTAGTAGGAATATGTGTATATCACTTGAAATATTGCCTCAATTACTTGAAGTCATCAGCTCAGGCTTCTCATCTCAAAAACAATCCTACAAGTGCAGACTTCAGATGACAAGCACTGTTTATTTCTTTATTGGTTTCCTTTTAGTCCATCCGTCCATAGGAATTTTTCTTCAGTGTCTGCTGAACAAAGAGCTGCAAGACAAGCTTAATACTAATTCTTGAGCTGTACCTTGTCTCATTCCTGACTCCTCAGTGGATCTTAGCACAAGAGCCGAGCCAGAAAAAGCATCTTTAAATCCATCAGAATAAACACCCAGTAAAACTCACGCACAAAAGTAAGTGGAGAAAATAAAAGTGTGACTGTTAATTAGCAAACACAATTTGCCTATGCCATTACAACATTCTGGTTACAAAGTAGGTCTGATAGTCATGAGGTAGTGTGAACACCTGTAGCTTACTCAGAGTCTCACAAGAAAGATAACAAGGATCTCTACTGGCTTTGCTATGGAGTTTCCAGCCCCGACACTTTTCTCTGTAAAAGGGTGTTAACCCTTACAAAATTGACCCTAAGTTATACAAGAAAAACTCAACATTTATCTCTAGTTCTGAACCATTCGCCTCAAGCTACTCCTTATGTTTAACTTCTGGTTCCTTTCAGCTATGAAACCTTTTTCTTCACTTCCATCATGACCTTGACACTTTGCCTTTGGCTCACTTGTCCTTGCTATGATCAGGATTCTTCTCACTTAGTTACTGTTTCTTATTATCTGAAGTAGCTTGAGGAACCACTCCTACCTGATTAATTCAACTTCAAGAACTTGCTGTCATTCATTTCTTGCATGTGTAACTTCCCAAAAGTTTTGCTTTGCCCTAAGTCTGCGTGTAAAAATCAGGTACCCACTGCCTACCTAGTTTATGTGTTTTTTATGTTCCTATATTATGCCCTGGCCCACCTAGAGCCAACCCAATTTCCTGCTAGTATCCTTACTATATGAAAATTGTGAATTAATACAATAAGCATTTTCACTGTCCTCACCATGACTTATGTGGAATTCTTTTTTTCTTCCTTTCACTCATTCAAATGTTACCCACACTCCCTGTTCCAGTTCAAATTTACTGCTTTCATGAAGCTGCTCTCACTTTCTTCTCTTTAACTAAGTTCTTGTTTTAATTATAGTAAGTAGTAATAAGATCTAAAATATTAATAATAATTTATTATTGCTTTATACTCTCCACAGATTTAAAAGTTCATAATAACAGAGATAATGTCTTATAATGTTTATCCCATTTAGTACTTTCAAAAACAAGACAACAGGCCCAAAATGGAGTCACTTATGATAAGCCCCATGTCACCAAACCAAGACTAAGTTAATTTTATTCTCCGAGAAATGGAATCACCTGATCAATCAGGAATCACCTGATTAGCACTAGTTACATAAGCTGCCTGATGGAATTCTGCGTTCCCATAAAGGAAAGTAATCTTTTCATAACCAACCTACATTTTGGCCTGATATAACATCCTTGTTCCTGCTCCCTTCTGCCTATAAAAGTCTTTTATTTCGTAGAGCTACTCAGAGCTCCTTTCTATCTGCTAGATTGGATTCTGCCCAATTTGAGTCAATTTTGCTTAAATAACCTCTTAAAAATTTTAATATGCCTCAATTTATCTTTTAACAGTATCTAATATCATTGTAGGCTCATTGTAAATACTCAATTTCTTTTGATTGATTGAACTGGGAAGAATATTTGTCAATTTTAGGATGAATATTTGGGGGTCATATAAAAAGAACTTTCTAGGAATACATATTAAGCCAAAAGAAAAAAAAAATGAATCTGTCTCTTAATTAGGGTCCAAACTAGGGATCACTAAGAATGGATATCTAACTAACATGTTAACTAACCCTCAGCTTTGGACTAAAGCCTGAAGTATTTAGCATTTGATAACAGAGGAAATGATTGATATGGAAGTCAGGCAGAGTAGATTAAAAGAATAATAGCTAATACTCAGTGCATAATACATACCAGGCACAGTTCCGGACACTCACATGTATTAACTTTAATCTTCACAGCAACATTCTAAGGTTTAGTATTCCATATTTAAGATAAGGCAACTGAGGCATTGAGATTTGGCAATTTGCCCTAAGTGGCAACATTGCTTCTCAGCATTAACATAACTGGTACCCTAGAAAAGAGAACTAAACAAAAGAACATAAAATATATATGAAGGAATAATTCAAGAAAAATTGTGGGAAATACAAGATTTCAATTTATTTAAATTAAACACTGTTCCCCCAGAAAAACTTGATAAAGTTATTAAGCTTCAAAGATAAAGAAGGTAAAAGTAAAGACAAGTAAAAAATACCAAATTTCTTTTAAAAAATGAGAAAACCATCTGGCTTTTTATAATTCTCTGTCAACATTCATTAGAAAACACTTTAGCAATACCAACAGAGTATAATTTAAGAATTTCATATCCAGCCAAACTGTCACTCAAGTATTAAAAACACAAATGCCTTTGGTCCTATAAATGCTTAGGTAATATATTCTCCATGAGCCATTCTTAAATAAGATACCAAAGAATAAACTTCAGCCAAGAAATGAGTAATAATGAAATGTTGGCAAAAATACTGGAGGTAAGCATTGAATTCAATTTACTGCAGGTCTAATTATAAAACAACCAAAAATTGTGTCAACTTATATAATTATATAATTAAGCAAAAATAAAAACAAAAAGGAGAAATAAGTTGAAAGGCAATATCACTGCCCTGGTTTCCTTATCTTTTATGGTTGGTGATCAAAAGAGCTTTTTTAAAGTTGATCAATTATGAATGTTTTAATTTTTAAAAATGTTTTATTGAATTTATTGGGTTGACATTGGTTAATAAAATTATATAGGTTTCAAGTGTACAATTGTGTAATACAGCGTCTATATATTGCATTGTGTGTTCACCACCTAGAGTAAGTTCTTGTTCCATCACCATGTATTTGACACGCTTTTCCCTCTTCTACCAGCCTCCTTCCCTCTTACCCCCTTAACCACTAAATTCTTATCTGTGTCTATGATTTTTTGTTTGTTTGTTTGTCTTGTTCATTTGTTGCTTTCACTTTTATATCCCACATATGAGTGAAATCATATGGTTCTTGACTTTTTCTGACTGACTTATTTTGCTTAGCAGGATAATTTCAAGATCCATCTATGTTGTCGCAAATGGCAGTATTTCATCTTTTCTTATGGCAAAGCAGTGTTCCATTGTGTAAATAAACCACAATTTCTCTATCCAGTCATCTATCAAAGGACACTTTGGTTATTTCCACATCTTGGCCACCATGAGTAATACTGCAATGAACATAGTGGTACTTATATCTTTACAGATAAATATTTTCAGGTTTTTTTGGTAGATATCCAAAAGAGGAATTGCTGGGTAATATGGTAATTCTATTCCTAATTTTTGAGGAACGTCTATACTGCTTGCCATAGTAGTCGTACCAATTCACACTCTCACCAGCAGTGTGTGAGGTTTCCTTTTTCTCCACAGCCTCTCCAATACTTGTTAATACTTGTGTTGTTGATAGTAGCTATTCTAACAGATGATAGGTGGTATCTCATTGTGGTTTTGATTTGCATTTCCCCAATTGCTGGTGAAGTTGAGATTTTTTCATATACCTGTTGGCTATTTGTATATCTTCTTGGAAGAAGTGTCTGTTCAGGTCCTCTGCCCATTTTTTGGTTGGATTGTTTTTATTGTTGTTGTTGTTGTTGAGCTGTATGAGTTCTTTATATATTTTAGATATTAATCCCTTAATAGGAGTGTTGTTTGCAAATATCTTCTCTCATTCAGTTGGTTGCCTCTCTCTCTCTCTCTCTCTCTCTCTCTCTCTCTTTTCCTTCTACTTGTATCAGTCTCTTTTTATTTTTATATTTTGGTATCTCTTCCAGAGTTAACTACTTCTGTTTGTATGTGATGAAATGTCTAAGGAACGCATTTCAAATGCTGGTTGTGCTGTGAGCATAGTCTTTCCCTTCATTTCAACTCCAAATTAAGACTTTGATCCTTGTTGTTTTATATTCCAGCACCAGGTAGTTTTCACTGTAGGAGTTATCTGAAGACAGTCTTATGCTTTGTAGTAGTAGTCTACAACTGGGCTCTAGCTTCTCCAGGAACACTACACAGGGTGGATTTAAATATGTGTTAAACTAAGAGGCATTCTCTCAAGTGAGTTTAAATGCGTTTTATTTTTAGACAACCTACATGACATGTTTTTCTTAAAAACAATGCCTCCACCCCATATCAAGGTCAAAATAATTGAAGATCTGAAGGTAACATCAGTCTCATTTGTCCTAGACCTAGTGTATGGGTGAAAAGCAGCAACCAGTTATGATGACAGGTGATGGATCCAAATGGCCAACTGCGTTAACATTTTCCCATTTCAAAACCATCCTGAGAGAAAATCATCTGTGGGGTCACACCACCCTCACTAGTAGTCCAGCTAAGCAACCACGCCATCTGGATTCAGGTTTTCACTAATAAAGAACTGGCAGTTTTTGAAATTAGCAAGGATGTGCTTGATTTGTTCTGCACCCCCTGCCATAAATGGTTTTACTCTTTCTGGTCTCTGCTCTTCAAGTTTCCCTTTGATTTCATGACACCTTTGATGGACTCCTTGTAGGCTTCTTTTGTGAAGCTGGTTTCCTGAAAATGATGGTTCATGACAATATCAACACCGGTGACTGCTTTGCTTTGGTACCTTCATCCTCGGGGCTTTCAGTAGAGGCATTTCCACCAACGAGTGAGTCATCAATGACACCCTCTGTCCTCCTGACCATCTTCTCCTCCACCTCCAGGCACAGCCTGGCCATGATCTCCCAGATCTTGTAAATGTCAGAGAACATCTCGTCATAGCTGATGAGGTCCTAGTAGAGGTTCATAATGGGGGCTGGAAGGAAATGATGGTGGCACTGGCTTAGCAGGAGCGGGGAGCAACCATATGCAGCCAGAGCAGTGCTAGGTGCTTGGGGTGGGGCCAGGGGCGGAGGGGGGGAGTGGGCAGAAAGAAGGGTTGTCTTTTTCATTTGTTGATGGTTTCTTTTGCTGTGTAGAAGCTTTTCAGTTTAATATAGTCCCATTCATTTATTTTTGCTTTTACTTCCCTTGTTTTAATTTACAACAAATTTATAACAAAGTCAGAAAAAAAATCAAGTTGTATACCTGCTCTTTTTAGGTTAAGCTAATGGTTTTTTTGTTTGTTTGTTTGTTTCGTTTTGCTTTGTTTTTTTTCAGTAGTTTCCTGTTAGGATAAAGGAAGATGTATTTAGATGAAGTCCAAATGAAAAGAGGCAATATCTGCATATGGGATACAGGAGACAAATGTAGAGATGAGCTTGTACCATCCATCTCAGTGGAGCTCTGGGGGAACTTCTTACTAATTCTGATTGAAGCTGGAGTGAAGAAATAGAAATACCCTCACATTTAAAGATATGGGCTAAGGGAGATGTAGGACACGTCGTGCAGGTCTTAATAAGGGGAAAGAAAGAAGCTAAAGATGGAGGTGTAGCAAAACAATTAATGGAAGAAAGTTTTAGAGAAATTAAATAGAATATGAGCAGCTGAAATAGCTTTATATACAATTTAAGTGTCAACTTAGGGTTTAATAACTTTGCACCATTGTTCAAAACTTTCCTTCCAGTGCAAAGAGCTACCTAATCACCTTCCACTGATATTCTACCTATACTTCATTGTCTAATTTGATAGCATCGCCTCTAAGAAGGCTTAATCAGCTTCACTGCAAGTGAGATCTGTACTGCCTCTGTATGCTAATGTCTGTGCTACTGTCTCTATCCTGTCCAGATTCAAAGGGCTTTTACTTTAAACCCTCTCTTGACAATATATTCCAATCTTTAACTTTGTATTCCTGTGCTCCAACAGCCCTGCAAATGGTTTTGAAGGAAGAGATACAGATTTGAGGATCTTCTGTGGGGAATGAGGTAGCGGAACAGACATTGAGAAAGCAGTGGAATGATATTCACATCTCAGCTGAGGTTAAAAGCAATGCATTTTAGACATTAACAGGTGTGGTTGTGTGTAACAGAGGTCTGCACTTGAATCTAACAAGCTTTAGTAACCTACCTACCTGGCTTTGACTTCTGGTTCTAACACTTCCTAGCTCGGTGGACATTTGAGCAAATCATTTCATCTCCTTATTATTTTTTTTTAATCTCTAAAATGGGGGTTTTAATACATGGGCTAAAGTCTTTTCATCCTGAGATACAATTTCTCCTTAGACCTTGAGCCTCTCTCCAATCCAATCTCACTCCTTTCTCTAGAGTCCAGTTTTTGAAATAGCACTTTATATTAATACTTTCCACTTTCATATCTTTCTCTTATTTACTCTAAAACCACTACAGTGTAAGTTCACTATTAGTCAGTCCAAATGCCACCTTTTCAGCAAGACCTTTCCTAATCCCTCAATTTATAATACCACCCTACTCCAATTTAAAAGAGCAACCAGCTTCACTCCTGGGCATTCTCATCCCTGTCTCCTGATTCGTTTGTCTCCATAGTACTTATCAGCTTCTAAAACACCATGCAATTCACTTTTCTATTCTGTCATTTGCATCCCCCATGAGAACATAAACTCCATGAGGGCTAGGATTTTTGTCTGTTTGGTCAGTGCCAACATCTTCAATGTTAATAAATATCTGCCCAATGAATAAATGAGCATGTGCTATTTAGTCCTTCACTTACTGAACCTCTGAGACATTTGATGCTGGTTTTGATTTCTTTATCTTATTACTCTCTCACCCCTTAGCTTCTGCGACACCCTGTCCCAGGTTTTCCTCATCACTTCAACGGCCACTTGCTCACAATCTAGGTTGCCCCTTCTTTCACCCATGTGTTAGGGATCAAGATACACCCAGGGTTCCATAGGGTTCAAAACTTTCCTTCCAGTGCATAGCTGATCTTTCTCCTCTTTCTTTTGATAACTTTGATGACATGTGAGGGACTGAGAGTTCTAAGAGCTTTATATGCATTAATTCATATAATCCTTAACCTGAGAATTACATATTTACCATCAATCTCTCATTTTATAGATGAGAAAACTGAAGCGCAGTGAGATTAATATCTTGCACAAGGCCATTATGCAAATAAGTGATAAAAGAAAGATCATTCTGGGGCACTGTGAGTTCAGAGACCTTGCAGTTCTTAACTATTTGGTAATGCTCACCCTCCAGATATACTCTGAATGCTTCTACTTCTATATTTCCCAGCTTGAACCAACTCCCCTGAGCTCCAAATGATATGCTGATCTCTCCACATTCCAGAGATACCTGGAACTCAATATAGTAAATGCTGAACTCATCATCTTTCCTCCAAACCAGATCCTATGTCCCCATCTTCATCAACAGCAACCCTATCCATGCATCCATGCAACAATCAATGTTAAATCTACAATTTTGATTTAAAAAGGTAGATTTAATGTTGATTATAATATGACCCTTCTCACTGACAAACATATCCTTTGATCAAATGCTCTAGCCCTTCACTGATTTCAGTCCTGTCCCCTCTGAAGTCATTCTATCTGCAGATGACAAAGTGAACTTTTAAAAAGTGCCCACATGATCACCCTCTTCCACTGACCTGCCTTTGTCAAACTCCTTAGACCAGCACTCAAGACCTTCTGTGATCTGAATCCTGTCTCCCATCATCTCCCTGCACACCCTTCGTCCCCACAGGGCTTCCTGTCCCACCATCTGAGAGCAGGACAAGCTTGCTCCTTTTATTTGGACATATTTGAGATTGAATTTATCTTATTCGCCTCTAGATCACTGGAAACCAGCATTGCCTGGCACACAGGTGTTTATTCAATAAATGAATGGTCACCTCTGCAGCAAGGCTTTACTTCCTGTTCCTCCCACTCCTGTGAATTATCTACCTGGGTAATCCCCATTTACTTTTCA
The DNA here is from genome assembly GCA_033961575.1 of Aselliscus stoliczkanus. NCBI lineage: Eukaryota > Metazoa > Chordata > Mammalia > Chiroptera > Hipposideridae > Aselliscus > Aselliscus stoliczkanus. The sequence continues at coordinate 14,215,908 of CM066728.1, read as the reverse complement.
CAACTCAGTAACCCTCTCCAGGAAGCCTTCCCAACTCTCACTCTCTCAGCTAAGCTAGATACACCATTTTGTTCTCCGATTGCCCTCAGCATAGTTTTATTACAGAGCTTATCATGGGAGTGGTAATTGCTAGCTTGCTTTTCTGTCATCCACTCACACCACTAATCCCCAGATCAGTTATATGAATTTTGCTCTGTGTAAGGTCGGTGAGCCTTACAACTGACAATGAGAACCTTACAACTGACATAATGAAGAGTTTCCTAATAATATTATGAAATATGTTCATAAGAAGTTATACTTTTGAACAGGGTTATTTTCACAAGGACCTTTTGGAAAAACATCTTTCATTCATTAGTGTCAGGAACAGCTTTGACATCACAACTTGCTAATGAACCCCATGACTGCTGAAGCTGATCAGATTCTCCCTTCCATAGGCTGCCTAGAATACCGAGGGCCCATTGTACCACATGTGCACAGTCTATTGTCACCGAGCTATCATCTCAAAGACACTAAACTTTCTCAATATTTAACCTATGTCACAAGTGATGCTTGTTTACAGGTACTGAAAAGGATTCCTGACTGCAAAATAAGGAGGGCCAAGCACAAAGACCAAGGTGCTGAGCACAAAAATCAAGATGGTGATGGGGCACCATGTGCAAAAGGGCCATGTGCAAAGTGGGCTGTGTGCAAAAGGGCCAGGTGCAACAGAAGAATAACTGCCCATGCCTCAAAAAATTTAATCACTCCACACCACAGCCTGTAAATACAGAAGGCTCCTTCCCAGTTGGGCAGAAGGTGTGTTAGAGCACGACCTCACCCTTCTCCATTCCTTGATGAAAGAATAAACTTTCTGCTTTGCTTTACCAAACTCAGTCTCATTCTACTGGCATGAGAGGCACTGGGCAGAAGGACCTTGATTTGGGTACCCAACCCAGAAAGGCAGGTAACACCATGGTTTGCCTTCACTGTTATAATATCTATCATTTGCCGAAGCTTATTGAATCCTTTCTTTAGTATTATAACAAAGGCAAACATTTGTTGAGTGTTTACAATGCATCAGACTTTGTGTTAAGTAACTTAGGCTTGTATAATTTTTAAAATAACCCACTGAGTTAGTGTTTTAGTAGGAACAAGTTTCAGGTTACAAACTCAGCTGTGCACAAGACACATTCCTTCTTACTATGTTTTCTCCACTTCCCCAGGACTGTGTCTTCATCGTGAGGGGCTTACTTGGTACTAAAGCTTAGCAGACAGCTAGGGTGGGGCTGGGGTCTCTCCTCCTGTGTGATTTCACCTGTCTCCACTGGTATCCCATTAAGAAGTCTTAATTTCTCTGTTATCTTCAGTCATCAATCCACACACAAGGCTGTGTCAGGCCAGTATGCATAAGCTCCAATCCTCTCAAGTCTGCCCTTGATCTTGGCATCTTCTCAGGTTTTACCAAGAGTGGCCCAGGTCTCTTTGTTTCCAGATCTCCCCAATCTGTACATATTTTCTCATTGCCTGCCACCAAGGGTTTAACTCGAGGGAGGGCAGGCATGGGGAGCGATCTCAGGAATTCTAATCTCAGTGTCTTCCCTTCCCTTACATCTTCCCCTGCCCTCTTCCTAGGAGTACATTTCAGGTTTCATTTAGAGGGGAGGGAGTGTCTGGCCATGAATGCTCATCATTCGATGCATCTGGTGCTCTCAGCCTGGGTTTTTGAGACTCAAAAGCTAATATTTAACTGCTGATATTTGCTGTGCCATCCTTTCCCAAAGGAAATAAGAAGGATATTCTAGCTGACTCTGTTGGGGTGATTTGGGGGGTTCCCCCAGATCATCTCCAGGCTCAGTGATTTGATAGGAATACTGATAAGACTCAGCATATAGTCATACTTATGGCTATGATTTATTATAATGAAAGGATACAAAGCACACAAAAAGGTGAATGGGACAAAGTCCAAGGAAATCAGGAGCCAGCTTCCAATAGTTCTGTCCCACTAGAGTAACACAGGATGTGCTTAATCCCTGCAACAATGTGTTGTGAAGTGTTATCTGCCAGGGAAGCTCCTTAGAGACTCAGTGCTCAAAGTGTTTTGGGGATTGGTTATACAGGTACTCTCTGCCTCATAAATTCCACAATCCCAGACTCCCAGACAGAAAGCAGACATTCAGCATAAACCACATTGTTTGTACAATCAGTGTAGAAACAGTGAACCACTCTTTTCAGTTAGAGTAGTGGGAACCTCCCAAAATCCAAGTTACCGGATGACAGCCAGGGGCCAGCCTTGTAAGCAGTCCATAGCAGTTAGGCCTGCTATATTACCTCTTTTCTGGACACTAACTAAATGGGGAGGGATCAGGAGGCCAGGAAAACGTTAGTTTGGGGAGCACAAGGTAGGACAGGAGGAAGACCAGGGAATAAACCTCAGTTAATATTTCAAAATGTTATGCTGCCACAGACTTGTTGCTCCCAGTTTATAGATGCAAACAGAAACAACGAAATACTACTCGGCCATAAGAAAAGATGAAATATTGCCATTTGTGACGGCATGGATACATCCTGAGATTATTATGCTAAGCAAAATAAGTCAGTCAGAAAAAGTCAAGAACCATATGACTTTGTTCAGATGTGAGATATAAAACTAAAAGCAACAAAGGAACAAGACAAAGAAACAAAAACTCAGCCAACGATTTAGTGGTTACCAGAGGGTAAGGGGGTCAAGAAGGGGTGGTAGAAGAGGGAAAAGGGGGTCAAATATATGGTGATGTATTATAGATGTGTACACTTGAAATCTATATATTTTACTAACCAATATCACCCTAATAAATTTAATAAAAAAGAAAAGTTAAGGAACCACCAAAAAAAAAAAACAACACAAAACAAAACAAAAAAACAGGCAGTAAAGGTTAGATTTGGATATTGGCCTGTCTGATTCCAAAGTCCATATCCTTCTTTGCTCACCATTCCTTCCTCCAGTTCATGCTCCTCACCTGACTTTACCCTTATGTTCTATCCTGCATTAACTTTATTATCTTGTACTGTAATCATTCTTTTAAATTACCTTCAATCTTGCTTGTAGAAAATACACTAAATTACTTGACTATTCTCTTTAGTCTTTGCCCCAACTCAAGCACCACCCATGAGCTCCATGAAGGTAGAAGTTGTCATCTTGCTCTTTCTCAGAACCTAAACAAATGAATAACAGCATTTGTGAAATGAGAGAATTCAAGATCAGAAACACAGTGCACCTGAAAACACTGACAACATGGAGAAACATACCTGGTGTCTTCAAGGCCTGGTGACATCTGGTAATGCCAGTTTCTCCACTCAACTCGCTTCCAGTGTAGTCCTTTCAACCCCAATTCATCTTCTCATGTACATGGGGCTCAGCAAGATTGACAGAAAATCATCCATTTATTTGAGAGACCTGTTCTCCTTAAATGAGAGAACGCTTCCAAACTTAACCACATTGGCAGCTGGCTGCCAGGGTCGGGCTAAAGAGAGAGGAGCCAGATTAAGAAGCAAGAGTTACTAAAAGGCTCCTATAAATAGTGAGCTGCCAGTGATTGTTCCCCTGGCTTGACCCGGCAGCCTCCTCCCTCTGGCATCCTCCGTTCATACATTGCACTTCCAAGGGGTCATCCCCAGTCTATATATCAGAACCTGCGTCACACATTTGCAGGGGCCCTGATTTCTCAACAGAGAAAATCCAGGAGCAAGGGTTTACCTTCACAAATGGTAGGCAGTCACACATAATGACACATTTCCTGAGGAATATGTGATCAGTAGATTTAAAGGAAACATCAGTAATGTATGTAGCATGCACCCAGGAGAGAGAGCAAATTGTTGGCTAGAGAATTTTGTTTTTAATTAAACAGCTAATGTATGCTGCATTTAGTCCTATAAATGAAAATGTATTCACCACAGAGGTATGGATCTTATTAGGCCCTTCTGTACATAAACTGTATGGATGATTACCACTGATTACTGTACTATTAGAAACCTGTGTGTGGAGTGGCTTGACTGTAGCATGCCTGGCTCTTGAAAGGGCTCCCATGTGCTTCACTTGAATTGTGGGGAATCAGCAGGGCTTCAGATTGCCTGGCAATTCAATTGTGGCAAACCAGTTAAGGGGGAGGGGGATGCAAATGCACATGTAGAATGGGATGCTTTCTTTATGCAGGAGAGAAAGGGCAAAATGGCTTGTATGACAGAAAGCGGCTTCAGGAGTCCTCACAAGGCTCTTATCCTCAGCACAGAGCCAGGGCGCAGACCTGGCAGGTACCTGCCCATATCACTGAGTGATGCCTTCTCAGTGGCCTCAGGCTTTGGCCACTTTTATTTGTATTATTCATACAAATCAAACCTGCAGCATAAGATGTTCGCTCTAGACATTTGGATCTCACTTTGGAAATCAGGAATGGAGGTAGACCAGTGAGCTTTCCCCACCATGCTTCTCCTTCCTGACCTGTGGAGGGGCCCTGCAAGCTGCCTTTGGTTACACTGTGTCCTCCCAACTCACTCACTCTCTGCCTTTCTCCATCGTGGATGCTGACTCTCGAACTCTTACATTTCCTTCCATCAAAAACAACCATGTTACACAACCATGTTACAGCCATATTTATGTGAAATACCCAGAAGAGGCAAATCCATAGTGTCTTAGCTCAGGCTGCTATGACAGAATATCATAGACTGGGCAACTTCGACAACAAACACTTACATCTCACAGGTCTGGAGCCTGGGAAATCCAAGATGAAAGAGCCAGCACATCCAGTGTCTGGTGAGAACCCACTTCCTAGCTTGTAGATAGCTGCCTTCTTGCCCCCCCCTCATGAACTCATCTAAACTTAATTACATCTCAGAGGGCCCCACCTCCTAATACCACTCCAGTGGAGATTAGGGCTTCAGCATATGAATTTGGGGGAGGGGGCACAAAAAAGTAGTTTACAACACATGGATACAGAAAATAAATTAGTCAGTGGTTGCTAGAGGATGGGGGAAGGGAGAAATGGGGAGTGACTCCTTTGGGTAAAGGATTTCCTTCTGGTAGTGAATTGTTCTGGAAATAGAGGCAATCCTTGTACAACATTGTGAATGTGCTTAAGGCCATTGAATTGTATACTTTAAAATGCTTAAAATAGTACATTTTGTTACGTGTATTTTACCACCATCACCACTACCACAACCAAAACACTTGTCCTAACACTGGATTAGTTTACATGACAAAAAAACAGGCAGGGTTTGGCTGTGAATGGTTAATAATACCATGCTTCTAGTCAAGTTTGTCAAAGCCTGAAGGCAAAGGAACAAGTACTGGGAGTTTCACAGACTGAAAACAGGCCTTATGTTATGTAGTCCTGAGTATCTCTTGTCTTTTACCTTCAGTTACACCACTATCACTGTACCGCTGTGGAAGTTCCACTGTTTGGTTTATATATAAGTTGTGTAAGAGGGCTCTCTCTTCTCTTCTCTTCTCTTCTCTTCTCTTCTCTTCTCTTCTCTTCTCTTCTCTTCTCTTCTCTTCTCCTCTCTCTCTCTCTCTCTCTCTTAGGTTTCTGAATTGGTAGGAAAGGTATTTTTATTGAAAACTATTGCTGGTTAATTCCACAGATTCAGACTCTTAGCAGGCCCTGTTCTTTTCTTCTGAATTACTCCATCCAGGGTCTGTTTCAAGCCAGCTGGTGACACCTGCTCTGTCTCCCTTTGATTGAAATGTACCCCTTCTACCCAACCACCTACTCCATCCTCTCTCTCCCCATAATCTCATTCCTACTCAACCAGCCCCATCCCTACCTTCACCTCCCTTCCGAACTTGTCAGAGCATAACTCTCAAATCATTAAAAACATAATTTTTATACAAATAGATAATGAATACATGTCAGAGTTTACTTAACTCTTTACTGAGGAAGCCAGCAATGACAGCACTGATTTTACAGAATATAAGAAACTTTATACAATCCACGGGGAAAAGAAGGCTAAAGGAAAACTGTCAACTTAGGTGCCAATCTATCTGTTGTTCTACAGGGCAATTAAACTGGTGAGATTATCTTCTTTTCCAAGCAGAAAAAGAAAAACTATCACACCTTACCGATGTCTACAAATTTGCCTCTAGTTTTACAGGACTGTACAGTCTGGGTCTGGGTCCGGGGCTTCCCCAAAGAGGAAAAATTCCTCCTGTGAAAAGCAGCTCCAGCCTCCAGGATCTTCCCTCCCTGATGGTATGCCCTGGATTTGGGACTTAGCCAGGCCCCCAATAAGCCAATTCCCTGAAACAAACAAACAAACAAATAAACAAACAAACAAACAAACAAATAAATACAGATCTTTCCTTCTGATTATTTTTCGTCTGGTTGAACCCTGACTGATACATTCTTTCTTTTTCTGACGTAAATCCATTGGTCCACTGAGAGCCAACTCCCATCTTCACAAAGTGGACCTAAGTATGTTCCAATATGCTCTATTACCCAATTTCAGCAGATGGTTCACCTGGTCCTTAGTAAATGAAGGATGACTGAATAAGAAATGGATTTATATTGTCCAGAGGAAAGAATAATGACTCTTCTGTCCTCGAATAAGAGAAGCGATTGACAATGACACCTCCTTGGCCAAACTTTAGTCAGGCTCCCTTAAGTCCTCTTCTTGAGTAGGCATAGCCATTGGCCTGCTGAGCCCAGTTTTAACAAAGAGTTCTGCTCAGCCAGTTTTTCAAGCATCCCCCACCCTTGATATCCAATTATGTTCTTCTTCCTCCATCCTGGTTCTCTAATCAAGTTCTCTTCCCCTCTCAACCCTTCACACCTAACCAATTTCCTTGCAGTAATTTTCTATCTGCTTCCCCATCCACCCCATTCTCTATACATCCCCATTTGTCCCTGTTGTATTTGGAGTCGAATTCAATCTTTCTCCCCATTACAATAATTTTAAATAAAGTCTTCCTTGTCATTTTAAACAATTGTCAGAATAACCTTTCTTTAACAATACTCAAAAATATCTGCCCTTGCCTGTCTTCATAAGGCTCCCTGTATGTCTGAATCAGAACAAGAATTGTGACTTTCTCTGGTATCACTACTCTGCTGGAAGAAAGGGGCTCATCCCTTAATCATGACAACACCAATATGTGTTGAGTGTTCACTTTTGCCAGGCTCAACTCTAAGTACTTTATAAGGGTTATCTCCTTGCTCTACACCTCTGCCTAGACTCTTAGTAGTCCCTGCCTACAATTTGTACCATGAGCTGAATATCCTCATTTGGTTTGTCTATTGATACTGTTGCTCAGGGAATTCACCACAATTTCTTGCTGGCATTGTCAGCAAAGTGAATAACCATATCCATGATGCCACAGTTTTTGGACTTCCTCAACTTGAAGTGGGTCAAGGTTCTCTTTGGTCCCTTCTGCCATACCAGCAGGCTTCTGCCCCCTATTTTAAGGATCATTCTTCCCAGAAACTCAAGCCTTCAGGATCTCATTACTGTTAAAATGTGACTAAAGGATCTGTTTCATATCTACATTTATGTAAGTGTTAATCTCAGCTCCAGAGGTTCGCATTTGAAACCATCTCACTCACGGAGGGTGTTAAGGCTTGGTTTCCTTCTCTAGGAATTCCAAATACCAGATGAGAAATTTAGGGGAGTTATTGATTAAAAGTTAGGAGAGGAAGGCTTGGCCAGGGCATCTGAAAGCCCACTCCATACTGAAAGCCTGATCTTCCAAGGCTGACAACCCTGGAGAGCATAGATGTTATAATTGGATACATTGTGGTGTGAACACATTTGGAAGTTGGGGGAGTCACTGTGTACTGTGTAGAAGTGGTTAGGTACAAACAAGAATGGATTTATGTTAAAAAGTTTACCCCTAGAACTATCCTGATGTCATGCCCTTGGTCCATGTCACATCAGCCTGAGCCCAGCTGACTTGAAAAAAGAAATGGATTCAGAGAAGCAAGAGCCTTTCAGGTCTCTGAGAAAATGACCATGAGACACTCAGTCCCAATGATGATGACTGCAGCCAAATGCTAAGAGGAGATCTCAAGCCCTACACACCAACATCTGGTAGAGACTCTCCGTAAAGCAAGCAGAAGGTCAAACTGGAAATATAATTTAACCCACACTGATAAATACCATCAACAGCAGTGCCCCTTGCTTACCAGACAGGGCCCCAGGTCTTGCATTTTTAAAGAGCCCAGTAAAGAGTCCATGATGATCTAACACTTGCCAGCAGGTCACCAGAAAACTTTTCTCCTTGGGGTTAGAATGGCTCCCAGCAGTACAACTATAGCTATGCAGCCTGCTTCCTTCCTTTCTTTTCTTTCTTCCTTTTTTTTTTTTTTTTAATTGGGAAACAGTGTTTTTTCCAGGACCCATTGGCTCCAAGTCAAGTAGTTGTTTCAATTTAGTTGTGGAGGGTGCATCTCAGTGGCCCATGTGAGGATCAAACTGGCAACCTTGGTGTTATGAACACTGCACTCTAACCAACTGAACCAACCAGTTGCTCCTAGTCTGTTTCCTAACAAAGGAATCTGGGGCGAAGAGTGAGCCAGGTGGGCCTATCCAGTCCCCTTAGCCCAGGTGGGATAGGCTCTGGTAAGGTCAAGTTTCTGTAATTAGCTATTCACGGCTGCCTTCTGCAAACGAAAGCTGTAATTTCCCGAGAGACTATCCAAGGTGACACAGGCTCCTCTTCTAAAGGCATTAATTAGGAACATCTCATTCCCTGTGGCAGGGGTGGAGCAGATCTTTCTAACTGTAGTGTGTATTTATTTAGAGCTATTACCACATAATATTTACAAGATACTTAACATGCATTAATTACCCTGTAATGAACACTATGGCTATAATATCAATGTTCTTTCAGGACTGTAAAATGCACCCCCCCCCAAACACACACACACTTTTTTATCACCTTGGGGGGGAAGAAAAAAATTAAAATTAATTGCATGCCCATTATATAGTTATTTTTAATAGAAAACTTGCAAATGATGTGAAAATGCAAAACAGAATACCCAGTAAATCAAATGCAAATAACACACACTTCTAGACACACTCTACTGTTTTTATGAGCATGTTTTACAATCCATTCATTATGCTGTCTGTCCTTTTGAAAGCTGGTTATTATATCACTCGTACAAAGAAGCATGTGAATGGCTGTGCAACAAGCCATGAAAATCAGGACAAAACTGAACATTTCTGTTGCTATTTGAATCCGCCTCCCTCAAATCTCTGCCTGGAGAATTCTTACAGGAGGCTCATCCCTGTCACACCCACACAAAGCCTCATACAAGAGAGAGAAAGGGGAAGATTTGCCATACAGTAGCTCATGATTCAAGATGGTGGTCAAGATGGTGATTATCCAAAGAATGGTCAGCAGACATCCTATTTCTTCAGGAGGCAACATTTTCTCTGGAGGCAAAGAGATGAGGTAAGGAGATCGGGGTTGTACAGCATAATCTGCCTCCCTGAATCTCAGGTCGCCATATTCCTCCCCATATACAAGCTATCTTTACATTGCCCCAAATCACCATCCAGGCTGTCTTTCAATCATGGGAGCATCCTAACTCACAAAGCAGACTTTAACTGATTTAGTTTTCAGAAAAATCTTCCTAACTTAAGCCAAAATCTTGTCTCTTAATAACTTCTACTCATTTGTTCTAACATTGAATTCTGGGTTCAAGATAGTCATAACAGATGTCCCTCCCTTTTCTACTTGACCCCCTTTTAAGCATTTGGTAACAGGCATCTAATGCCTGAGAGACTTCAACTTATTGGTGGTGTGAAGAATGTCTTTACCTTGTTAGGGATCATGAACCAAGCAAGCAGGTTTATTTGGAAGGTTGCCTATGGATCAATTCAGAAACCCTAGGTTCCAGACAAAGGTCTCCCATGGTGTTCATAGTGGCCCTGGCTTGCCAGGTCCCCTCCTACCCACACATAAGATGAAATTGTCTGTCTCCTTTTCAGGCCAAAAGGAACTTCAAGTTCTCAATTTGCCTTTCAGTGGTAGTCACCTGCCTGGAGTCTATCCCAGTGCATTTGTGCATTTCCTAATTACAGGTTCCAGTTTTATGATAAATGCAGGGAGATTCTTTTATAGAGCTTACACCTCATGACAAGCATGCAATAAAAAGTATAAAATGAACATCTTATTCCAAGAGGAGGATTACAGACAAGAGGACTAGTTGACAAGAATATATGCTGGAAATGATCCAGACAAGAGGAAAATTGAATACATTTCCTAGATAATGCCCAAACATTGCTTATTTTATGCTACTGTAAAATGTGAAAATTATATATTGAATTGTCTCTTACTCACACAAAAAAGTACCATGGCATAATATTGACATCCCTTTGGGCTGTATTTCTTGGAGCATGAAATTGAGAGCATTCATTTAACAAATATTTATTGACATCAACTCTGTGCCAGATACTATGCTAGATGCTGGAGATGAGACAGCTGTGGACACTGCCCCAGAGATATTCCTAAAGGATAATCAAGGCACTTCTGATTTGCCAAGAAACCACAAAGGACAGAAAAACCAAGTTAACCTGGCATCTTTGAGGAAACCTTCACAGAGGCAATGATAAATAAGCTAACAGGGTATAAAAGGGAAAAACAGATTTATAGGGCAGAAAAGAATAGGTGAGGTATTCTACACAGAAAAAGCAACTAGTCAAAGCCAGTAGAGTGAAAGAACATGGCAAATTCAGCACCAACATTAGTTCATTAAGACTGAAATTTAGGGGCATGTGAACGAGAAGAGGGAGACGAAACTAAAAAAGTAGTTGGGGTTAATGTCATGCAAGGCCTTGGATGCCTTTTTAAGGAGCTTGGGGTTCATTAGAAAGGAGATATGAAACAATTTAAATAGAAGTTTTGTGGCAGTTATAGAAGACAGAGTGGTGGATGACTCAAGAAGCTGAGAGTTTATTTCAGTAGCAGAGGAAGGCACTTAGAAGGGCCTGGGTGAAAAATATGACTGTAGAAATACAGAAGAAAAGACAGAAGCAAGAGGTCATCAGGCTGTAGAGTTAGTGGGGTTTGGAGATTTGGTTGATGGGGTAGAACGAGGGAGAGGGGAGAATCCAGAAGGATGCCCAGGGTTTTTGCCTAGGCCGTTTGGTAGATGACATGCCCACTAACTAAGATACGCTGTTGGTTCAACATTTTAATATTACATACATACATTGAATTTTTAGTGCCTATAGGATACATATTTGAAGAATTTAGAAAGGGCTGCTCTGACATTCAAGAGAGACTACACTAGTAGGTGATAATTGAAAACATGAAAGTAAACAAGATGACCCATGAAACACCTGTATTTAGGGGATGGATAGAAAAGAATAAACCCCAAAACAAGACTGAGAAGGCAGTATTCCAAGTGTAGTCATTGGAGAAACCAGATTTTGGTGTTACAAGGAAGGTGTTAGTGTTCAACAAGGAGGGCCGAGTGCCTGCCGCTCTCCTACATTCCATGTATGACCACCTTCTACATCTCACCACTGAGCAGTTGAGAGCTCTAGAGTTCACTTTACTGAAGTCCAACTTGACTTGGGCAAAAATTGGCCTGACACCTTATAGGCTTGTTACTTCTCTGAACTTTGGTCTTCTGCCAAAACCTTCATAAAGAAGTCCTCAGATTCTCCCACAATAAAGACTTTACCTCCAAAGGTGCACTTGATCTTTTTATTTCCCACCAACATATTGTTCAGCAGACACATTACCGTAAGCCAATGGTTCTCAAAGTGTGCTCCCAGGACCAGCATCTTCTGCAGCTCTAGTTGGAAATATACTAATTTTGGGGCCCCATCCAAGACTTACTGAATCAGAAACTCTTGGGGTGGGGAGCAAGAGTCTGCATTTTAACAAATCTTTCAGGTGATTTTGATGCCCTCTGAAGTTTGAGAATCACAAAAAAGCTGATGGTTGCATCCTCGTAAACATTGCATGTTCCCTAAAAAATGTACTAAGAACCCTGTCGTTGATAATGGATAGACGGAGTCCAAAATGAAAAGAGTCTGATGTTTTCTTCTTAAATTACATTATATTTCAATCACAGATGATATCTGGAGTCTAAGCTAATGAATATTACAGAGTTTTTGGGTCCTTATTATGGTTAAATGGGGGGAAATTGGCAGAAGGTAGGGTGGTTGGCTGTTCAGTTATCAGTATTAAAGAAACAATAACTAAGGCCAAATTTGAGTAATGGGAATCTTTTTCTTCATCTTATGACACAATGATGGCTATAATAGGTTTTAATGTTTCTGTATTTTACACTAAAGCATATAACGTATAGGAAATATTTGAAATAATTGGACAATGTGTTTTTTATTAATTTATTAGCACATAATCCCATCCTGCAAAAGACTTGAAGAAGCCAAAAGAAAATACATATATTAAAATAGTAAATTGAAATATAATATTCAGACCATAGAAGGAGGCCCTGGACATTTCCTGCTGTGCCAGATATTCACCTTTTAGCTGCTAGTGGTAGGACAGCTGGTAGGTGATCGAGGGGTGGGACCAGAGTTGCAGAAAGGCACTTGGCAAGAGCAGTGCCTGTCAATCACATGGGCTGATTTCCATCTCCCCTGAAAGAAACATTAATATTACCATAACTCCCTGACATGAAGATTGTCATAATTCATTAAGAATAAGATTATGCATGTTGTGCCATTCATATGCACCTGATTGACGTTTGAGTGTCACTCCCATCCAGGGCTCAGTCCAGAAGACCCCATGCCTAAACACAATCAGCTTGACCTGACAACCTTAAAATCTTCATCTATCTTTGATTCTGTTATTTTGTCAAATAGGAATTATTTAATAATATCTCTCTAATACACATTTTTAAATTCTGGTTTTTCCATTCTCGCATATCAGTCTCCAAGTCCTTGTACCTGGTACATAATATGAAACATTAATATTTAATAAGAATGGAAGCACAGCCAGGTGGAGGACAAAGCTGAGTGACCTGTGTTGTGGTCTGAGCACTGCATTAACAGATTTTGTGTGTGTGTGTGTGTGTGTGTGTGTGTGTGTGTGTGTGTGTTACTTCATTTCTCTAAGCCTCAATTTCCTCACTTCTGAAATACAAATATATAAAAAGCTTCATTATTCTGAGGCTTTACTAGCATGCATTAAATAAGAAAAGAGAAATGGAAAACTTGCCTGGAAATTTCACAGGCCTAATCAAAATGTCTGCTACACTCTTCAGAAGTTTCTGGAAAATCTTAGCGGGGGCTCCATTTCTAGTGAACAAGAATTGATTTATGATTCAGTCCAAGGGCCATGAGAAACTCAAGGGTCTAAACTGCTGTTTCCTTGAAATTATTCCATTCCGGTGAACTCAGATGAAATGAGCCCAAAGCAGGCTTTCATAGAAACCTTGGTGAAGCAAAACTGCTGATTCTCATGAGGCTCCAACTTTTCCCTGATAAATCTGCTGACACCACCTAAACAGGAGCCTCTCACAAGGTTAACAGGAGCCCTATCAATAGGAAGGAAGATGTAAAAGGAAGATGACCTAAATTCTGGGAGCTAACCCAGGTCATGTCTCCATTAGTCTGTGAAAACAGACCTAGCCTGATTCACACCCTTGTGTCAACCTTGCCAAAGTGACAACTGAAACTTCAGTGCTTAGAATATATGTTTATAGCTTTTAGAGTTTCAGATGATGCCAAACAATGAAGGTCTCCACAGAAGAGGGACAGGTTATCATTAGGAGAGCAATTAATAATAACCAGCATTTCTTGAGAACCTAATGCCATGTAATGGCTGTACTTTACATGTGATGGTTCATTTAAATCCACACTCACAGTGACTAGTTTACAGCTGAGGAAACAGGCTTACAGAGAGCTCAAAATGAGCTCAATTCTAAAAGATTCTCAATCGACTTAACTCAGTCAAGAGCAGTTGATATTATCCAGAAAAGAAAGCATCAGACATAGTGGAATCTGATTTAAAATGCCAATGAAATTTTGTCTGTTCTTTCTTTTCTGTTAGGTAAGATCACATTTTGCAAACTCTTCAACAGAGGTTAGCAACATGTCAGGAGTGTTTGCCAAAGATCTATCATGCTATTCAGAGGGAATAAAGAAAGAAGCCTGAAGGTCCCAGGTGCAGTGTGAATGAACTTTTAAGAGAGATGGGAAACAGGAAACAGGAAGTGGAATTTCAGGAAAGGGGAAACGCAGTGGGAAAATTAACACAAGCAGGGGTGTAGTGGTAAAAATTGTAAAATTGTCAAGAAACAGGTCTAAAATGGACACATTCTTGGAAACCCTGGCTTTTGGAAAAATGCTGAGTCTTTTGACAACCAAACCACTTCTGGGAGAGAATTAGAGGAAAATAACATAGTGATGTAATACTAAGATCAGGACTTTTTCACCTACAAAATGGGAAAAGTAGTCCTTTGCTTACTGAGAATGACTTATAAGAGGGGTGCCATTCCTCCATGGTAAGCCACCCTCATCAATTATATGCCACACATGCCTGGCCCATGAGTCTGGAGAGGTGCTTCCACAAGGTTTGGGAGAAGAGATGTCTCTCATGGCGGGAAGAGGCAACTCTCCCCTCTTCTTGAAAGGTTTGAGTAAGCCTGGAGGGGAGGCTTCTGAGCTGCTCAGAGGATTGTCCTTGGGCAGAGCTGGTGTAGATAAACACACCTCCCTGATTCCCTGGATATTCTAAAAAGAATCTTAGCTGTGACAAGTAGAGTCAGCTTTGAGAAAGCTCAACAAGTGCTTTGGGAACTGTCAATGCTAGTCTTAGACCAACTCAAAAAAAAAAGAAGACAAGGAGGAGGAAGGGGGAGGAGAATGAGAGGGTGGGGGGAGGAGGAGAACCAGAGTGGGGAGAGGAGGTGGAGGAGAAGAGAGCGGTTATGTTGGCTTTGCCAAGTTAGCACAATGAAACCATCAAAAGCTGAAACCAGAGGGTGAGCAGAAGAACATGGACAAGATGTCAAAATCAGGTTTCTTCTGATTTTGGAAAAGAGGGGGCAGAGGTATAGCCAGGTTTATGAATGAAGCTGACAAACAGAAGACACCAATTCAGAGCACAATGTATGTGCAAGGACAATTAGGTGACCAAATCCAAAGCCAAAGCGAAACTGACACTTTGTCCTCGACCCTTTAAATGGACCCACTTTCTCTAGAAAAGCACATCGTTAGGATCCAGTAAATATCTAGGCTTTTGTCTCCAGCACTGATCCTAATAATTACCTTTCCCCTACTTTCATGTTTCTGTTTATCTATCCTGCATAATGACCCACACCAAAATATTGTGGTATAAAATACCCGTTTTATTATGCTCATGATTCTGTGGGTCAGGAATACAGCAAGACACAATGGGATTCGTTTGTGTGTATGCCATAATATCTAGGGCCTCATCTGGGAAGACTCAGATGGCTGGGGGTGACATCTGGGGGGGTGGAATCGTCGAGAGCTCCTTCACTCATGTATCTAGTGCCTGGGCTGGATGACTCCCTCTGGCCACAGTGGAGACTGCTGGTCCTTATGAGTTTGGGCTCCCACGCAGCATGGTGACCTCAGGGTAGCCAGTAGTGGCTCAGAGACCCAAGATCAAGTATTTCAGCTAACAAGAGAGAAGCTACTTGGCCTAACAGTGAAGTGACATGGTGTCACTTGCATTGTACTTTATAGCTCAACGCAACTACACGCTTTCCCAGGTTCAAGAGGAGGGAGCTGAGAGTGTGGAAGATTTTGTAGCTATGCTTTAAAATTGCCACTCGCCTCTTCTTGGCCATCTCTCTATTGCCCTGCCCCTTCATGACAAAGTTTTGACTCTTCTGTGACAGCTTGTTCTCCTGGACAAATCTGGATATGAGTCTCCTGCATTTTTCCTCAGAAATGATTTTCATTATTGTATTTCCAAAAGCTATGGCCAAATGGTCCCTGGGTATGTAGAATTTGGGCTGGCCTCATGTTCATGCATGCTAAGTTCTGTGCATGCATTATCTTATTGGATCCTGATAACAATTCCTTGATGAAGGCATACTTATTTCCCCATTTAAAAAGTGAGGAAACTGAAGCTTGAGGAGATTAAGCAATTTGTCTAAAGTTCTACAGCTAACTAGGTAGTAGAACCACAATTTAAACCCACAGTCTTAATCGTCATGTTTGTAGATACACCTTTCTCACCAGTGCTGTTCAGCAAATACTTCCAGCTCTCTGTACTTGGGCATGCTGAATATGCTTGCATTTTCTGCCCCCTACCCCCTGCATTGTGGTTGACTGGAGCCATGGGACCAGTACTGGTCAATGAATTGTAAGCAAAGGTAATACATGTCATTTTGGGGCAAGCGTTTAACCACTGGTGCAAAACCATCCCACAGAGCACCAAGCACTGAGACTGTCATTATTGGAGATGACTGCTGTTCAGTTAGCCTGAGTCCCCAAGTGACTGCGATGAGCAGGGAGCCCTCTGCCAACTCATGGTGGGCATGGAGCATGAGTAAGAAATTAATGTTTGTGGTTTTAAGCCACTGAGTATTGAATCATTACAGCATAATCTGGACTTGTATCATCTGACTGACCATATCATCTCTTTGATGTTCAGTTTCCCAGACTGTAAAATAGGATGATAATTATGACCTAGAGGAACTATTGAAGCAGGTGGAAATAGAATATGTATGTAAAATACCTCATTCCGTGTTTAACTTAAAGTAGGGCATATTAATGTAAGACATCATCACTAGCACATGTAAGGAAGACACAGGGCTCTGAGGGGAGTGTGGACTAAGTTGGCCCAGCCTCACTCATATGGGCAGCCCAGAGCTCACCCCATTTGGAACCCCTTTATAGCACCCTGTCTGGCACTGTCCTGTCTGACGCCTGGCTGTAGAGATATTAGAGAGAAGATAGGCAGAGAGTGGGGAGAGGCAGAGTTGTTACGGCTTATTATGAATGTGATGTTTGCCAGGATCAGAAGAGGGTGGTGAGGAGGAGTTAAGTAAGGAGGTGAATACAGAGAACAGTGCCAACCACTTCTCTGCTATTCTACCCTCATTTTGATCATAAGAATAACTTTATGGAATTGAAGTTCCAAAAATAGATTTCTTTCATAACCAAATAACAACTAGGTAGGAAAATCATGTTTCAAAAGCTGAGTTTCATTTCCCCCTAGATGAGGAATTTTGAACACTTCCTCCTCTAGTGGGAACCGAGGAAGTGCCTCTTATTCAAATGGATGCCAGTCTATGATTGTCCAATTATTCATTGCATTCTGCCTTTGATGGCCCAGATGTTCTCAATTTCTTGTAATAAATTCTTTCATCTGAAAAGTCGTTCTACTCAGAAATGCAAAATCCTCTGCAGTTCACCAGCTTTTTTTGATTGAGTAACTATAATTGGCCTTCAATTTGCTTATTGTTTTGCAATAGAAAGCCCAAGTTTAATTTCATTTCTGTAAACCTGTAGACAAGAGCCGACCATTCCACCATTTAAGTCATTCTCCTCATTACGATCTACTTTGGCTCTGCCCATCCACATCCTCTTAATCAGGAGGAAATTGTGGGAAAATCTTTTTTTTCTTCCTATTTTTCTGCTTAAAAAAAAGAAATAACTTTTTCATGTTGCAAAATATTTAAATTTGATTTAATAACAGTATTTATTGGATACTTTTTCATACTCTCCTATTCTTAAAAAATAATGTATATATCTAGTAGCATATATAATGATTGATCAATTGATTAATACCTTTAGTTGCCAATATAGCTATATCAACCAGTATTTATTGATCTCCTTCCATGATCCTGCACACCATGTAAGCCTTCTGGGAGACAGAGACAAGTATGGTCATCTATTATGGAGGCTGGGCATATTCATAATAAAAATATAACACATTACAAATAATAGATGAATTCACTCATTCAAAAAACATATATTATTTAACAAATATTGATTAAACTCTTTGCCATGGTTAAATACTGAAAAACCTATTTTTTTCCATCTTTACACTTCATATCTTTGTGGTGTTTAATAAAGCCCCACTTCCTTTTTTTCTAGGTGGTTTTATATCCAATTCTGTGTTTCTCATTGAGGAGATTTCACGTTACAGGGTTGAGAAAACTGAAATGTCTTATATGCTTCTGACACATATGTTCTAGACCATGGAGCAGAGAGGAAAACGTCCCTTGTGGTTACAGCATTAGTCCTGGAGTCAGACAGCCTGGGTTCAAATCTGTGGTTATATGCTTGCTGTGTGACCTTAGTCAAGTTACTTATCTCCCTATGCCCCAGTTTCCCTGTGATGGTTAATTTTATATATCAACTTGATTGGGCCACAAGGTGGCCAGATATTACAGTATTCTTTCTGGGTCTGCTGATGGGAATATTTCTGGATAAAATTACCA
The DNA here is from genome assembly GCA_033961575.1 of Aselliscus stoliczkanus. Classification (NCBI taxonomy): domain Eukaryota; kingdom Metazoa; phylum Chordata; class Mammalia; order Chiroptera; family Hipposideridae; genus Aselliscus; species Aselliscus stoliczkanus. The sequence goes on along the minus strand of CM066728.1, from coordinate 14,197,555 downwards.
TTTGAACCTGTAGACTGAGTAAAGCAGATGGCCCTGCCCAATGTAGGGTCTCATACAATCAGTTGAAGGCCTGAATAAAACAAAAGGTTAAGTAAGGGAGAATTCACTCCTCTCTGCCTGACTCTTTTCAAGCCAGGGCATCAGTATTCTGCCTTCAGACTGGAACTATACAATCAACTCTCCTAGGTCTCTAGCATGCCAACTGTAGATCTTGGCATTTCTCAGCCTCCATAATCACATGAATCAATTCCTTATAATATATCAGGTTCTGTTTATCTGAAGAATCCTAACTATTAGTTATGTTCTCTGAAGAACACCAGCTAATATATACAGCCTATGCATTTGGTGTAAAAATATCTAAATAATTAAATGGCATAATATAGAGAGTACTTATAGCAGTGTCTAGCACAAGTTAATATCTCTGTAAATATGCACTGCTATGAATTTCAAAGCTGTGGTGGATAGAGCTTTCTGGCTATTTATATCTCCAGATCATCCCTCCACTGCCAGTGCACTCGTCCTGGGCTGCCCTTTCCAAAGACAGAATAGATGCTTCTTTGAAGTGCTTAGCTGATGTATTCATTTTCCCCCTTTGTTATCTCACTTGAAATCGCATCATCTCCAGTCTGTGGAAAAGGATTCTGTTGGGTCACACACTGATTCAAACAGAGAAACTAGAAATAATCAGAAATCACTTATACCGGTGAAATGTCAGGTGAGTCTGCACAAGCCATTCTTCCAAGAACATTTTTGGTAATTCTGTAGATAAAAGAGGATTGTGAAGGTTTTGTGAGCTTTTCTTTTTTTCTTCCCCTTCTTCTTCCAGATGAGAAGAGCCCTAAACAGACCTTTGTCGAAGAATAAATTTCCAAGGCTACCAATTTGGCTCTCAAAAGCCCAAATTCAAAGGAACTCTCAGTTCATGACAGGCACTGCTATCTAAAGTAAATGCCTGAATAGCTATCAGTTAAGGTACACACAGAGCAGATGGGAAATGGATAGCTACTTATACATTTCTCTGTGAATTCAAGAGGTCTTTGTCTGAGGACAATAGTAATATGAACAAATATTCAGGTTTTCAGTTATGAGCCAGCCAGAGGATCAAGCAAGAAATCAAATTAAATCTAAATTGACTCAGCTCTGCCAGCACCATTAATACAGAAAGCGTGCACCACCAGACATCCTTCCTCAGGTCTCCTGGCTCAACTCTTGGAAATGGGGCTGAATTATACCTAATCTAATACTTCCAGGTATTTTTCTGCTCAAGTACAATGAGGTTTTATTATTTATAATTAAATAGGGTTGATTCAAAACCATGAAATGGTTCCCCTGTGCCTTTCACCAAATGAGATCCCTCCCAAGACTCTGGACATGCTATCAATAGGAAATGCACTCTATTAGTTATTTGAATGTTACTAAATTTAAGCTCTATTAGCAAGATGACCAGGAAAATAATCAGCTCTCATCCATAATTGTACTGCTAATCAATTTAAAAGATTTAACAGTAAGGTGTGGTTTTACCCACAACTGCTGGTGGCTGCATTTTACTCAATGGGAAAAAAAAAAAATCTATCTGTACTTATATATCTTTTTGCTTAGACCTGCTCTCTCCTCGTATGTCCTATCTCAACACTCACCTAATCCATCATCTTTAACATCTCCCTCTCACATCCATGTCCAATCAATCACAAATTCTGATAATTCCATCACCTACATAGTTTTCTTATTCACCCTTTCCTCTCCTTTTCTCTGCTATTTCTCCTATTGAAGCAGAAACCATCATGGAGTGGGGGGCACAGAAGAAAGATATTCTGGGAGTTCCCAGTGGAGAAGACAGAAGTGGTGCACTGTGGGTGGTAGCTTTGGAGCTCAGTTAGGCGAAGCTTTCCAGAGATAGGCACTAGCTAGGTTAAATCACTAATGTCACAGATGTGAGATAAATGATCCAAACCACAGTGTTTATCTGAATGGTCTAATTCAAGGTGACTGGGCCAAAAATGAAAGTATAATCCTAGATGATAGTTATATACAACATGAAGTGAAAGTTAAAACCATGGGTCAAAAGTTCCTGGTTGTGTTCAACTAAGACTAAATATGCAAAGTAGGATCAGGCAAGTTTAAAGCAGACATGAAAAAAAGCTAGATGTCAAACTCAAATCTAATGGTCTCTTCCTCAAGGACACACCATTTAAAATAATTTATATACATATAAGCCCCTGGTAAAGATCTGAGTGGTCATTGTTTCCCAAGGGAGAAACAATCGACAAATGTATGAATGACCTTTCTGTTTCATTTCTAAATTGACTGAAGCAAGGCACGGGGCCTTGGTTTAGACAATTATTGATTATATGTAACTGGAATTGTATTTAAATTTTTCATCTCACTTTTCTTTCTAGAAACGCATTTGACTAACAATTTCAAGTGCTGATAAGTATAATCAAGATATAATAATAATAATAATTACAATAATGATAAGAACAACATACTTGTATCACACTTTACAGTTTATAAAATGCATTCTAAGATGCTTTCACATATATTATCTCACACATGAGAGGATATTTTTCTACATTAACAAAGATTGCTCCTGAGAGTAAGAATGATAAACAAATTGGCACCTTATGGTGTTTGTAGCAGGCCCCATCTGTGCTTGTCCTATAACCCCTCAGGTTCCATTGCCATTTCTGCACATCCCATTCTGACTTCTAGGAGCCAGAATGTCATCTTTGTTGATTGACTGGCCTTGGGCTGTCTGAACCCACTTGGCCGATGTGCAAGGTAAGATAGCAGTGACTGGAAATTTACATCTTCTCATAATAACCACACCCTTTAAGCAATGACTGATGAGTGTGGGAATATAAAAACGCTAGTACCTTTACCCCTTGAGTAGGATAATTTTGAAGTATGTATTTTATAGCATTCCCTGACTCTTCCTTGCAGACTTAAGGTTGGTTATCCACAGTGATTGCTCGGGTTTTGACTATTTTTCCCCCTCTGTATTACCTACCCATTATCCTACCATGTCTCTGCAATTCTCAAATAAACTATGCATCCTCAACCCTCCTCTCAGTATCTGCTTCTTGGATGAACCGTTTTCAGTTAGTGTGAAAGGTAATTGTGAATGCTCTGCATCAATGGATAGCATGCAACATACAAATGATAAAAGCCATGCTAAACTGGAAAACTTGCACATCCATTTTATTCTTTAAAAGGTCTCTCACTTGTCCATAATAAGATAATGACTGCTATTATCATGCATGTGTCAGGATATTTCAAATGTTGAGCCCTAAGTAGACAAGGCGCTGGAAACGATGAGTAAAAATGAAGTCATTGACCCTTACCTTCCAGACTTCATGGTCTGGAGATTAGAAACAAACACCAAAACAAAGCATTGACCAACAGTGACCATGAGCTGGGGGTGTACAGAGGAAGGAGAGACTGACTACTCACCAATAATTTCCTTGGGTATAATCAGACTCAGAAACACATGAAAAGAGCAGAGCCAGGGAAACAGCCTCCCCTGATTGCACCACAATCAAATCAGGGGGGCCAACTGTTTTGTGGGCTTCATTTACCATTGGAAGGATGGTGTCAGTAAGACATCACCTCACACTCTAAAACCAAATGATAAGAGCAGAAGTACTAATGTTAGCAAATCCTCAGAGCCTCAGCATTTATCACAAACTTTGTTTGTTGTGTCAGAAAAATTGATGTCTCACAACCTGTCTGTACAACCTGTCTCTAAAGACAGAGTGGAAATAGACAGACTAAGTTACCAGCATGTTCTTTGAGAAGACAACGAATACTTTCCACAACAATGTATCAACGAACAGAGAGAGCAGGGGGCTTCCTCCAATCTCTGCTGCCTGCTTCACAGAATGAGTGCTGTGATGTTCACTTACATGTAAAACCAGCTATCTCCATTTTTAAATATGAACAAAATAATCTTAGGCCAAAAAATAAACCCGGCATTTCTTTATATGGTTGATGATAAATAGATGTAACTTGCTTCTCTAAAAAGCTATATGGAACAAATACATAAAAAGTTTTCAGAAAGACTGTGAAAATTTGAATGTAGGCTCAACATTGATGACAAATAGGTTTGTCCAAGATCAGTCAACCACATAGGATAAGGGCAGATATTTAAGTAGCAGGCTGCTGTTTGCATAGAGAGGTATCTGATGACTTTCTAGACAGCCACATTCCAGAAGCCTGCTTTTATGGAGTATGATTTCTCTTAGTCCTCAGAATGTTTGTTTTTTATACAGATAGACAGAGAGCACGGCCCCAGAGAAGAAAGACTGCAGGATGCTTCTGGGCATCCAGGAGCTTAGTGAGCCCTACAGAATTTCCCTGGACCTGGTAGAATGATGCCTGCATGTGTCACAGAACAGGCACGGAGAAGCAGGCTGCCAAGAGTTACGCATGCAACCACAATTCTCTCCCCAAAATTATTCCCTAAGAAGTTAAACAGACTCAATGTCAGCAATTCCTCACCTCCAGTTCTCTCTTTATATTTATTCCCATTGGTCTTTCACCTCTCTAGTCAAAGTCATTAACAACATCCATATTGTTAAATCCAATAGTCCATCATCAGCCTCCATCGTATTTAATGAGTCAACAGCATTTATCACAGTTATTCACTTCCTCCTCATCAATTCACTTCCTTCACTTGGCTTCTAAGACACAGACTCTCTATATTCCTTGGTTGGACTCCTCTTCTTCCCAAACTCTTAAGATTAGAGTACCCAGGTGTCAGTCCTTGTCTCTTCTCTACATTTTTTCCTAACCTCAGAGCTTAAACACCATCTGTTTACCAACAATTCCAAAATGTATGCCTCTAGCCTAAACCTCTCTCCAAAATTCCATACTTGTACATAAAACTGTTACTCAATCTTTCTACTTGGACATATTTGTACATTCACACTATACTTCTGATCCTCCCACCTCAATCATTCTACCTGCAGTCTTTTCCATTTTAATTGGTAGCATTCACACAGATCAAAAACCTTGATGACATATTAAATTTTTCTCCCATTGCACAATCCATCCATCTGAAATCTTGTTGGACCTACTTTTTCATTACATCCAGAATCTGACCTTTTCTTGCCAACTGGTCTGACTGAGCCATCACTATCATCTCTGCATTGTAGCTAGTCTTCCTGTTTCCACCCTTGCCACTTCATTTTACTTTCCAAACAGAACTCGAATTATCCTTTTAAAATGTATTCCATGTCATGTTCATACTTTGATTCAAACTTTCCAATGGCTCCCATTTGGTGAGAAGAGAAGCCAAAGTCCTTCCATTGCCTGCTTTCTCTGAGGCGCCACCACACCTCTCTGCTCTCTTTTTCCATTACTTTACATCCCTACCTCTGATCTGCCTCTACAGACCCCCTTTCTGTTTCCTAAACATACCTGACAAGTTCCTGGCTTAACGCCATTAAACTTGCCTTTGTCTAGAATTCTCTTTCCTTTGGTTTCTATTTAGCTTATTACCCTCTTTTTCTACCTCCTTCAAGACTTTGCTTAAATGTTACCTTTTCACTGAGGACTATGTTGACCACCGTAATTAGAAACTGAACTTTGGTATTCCCTATATCTCTCTTGCTGCTCCATATTTTCCCATGTCAGCTTCTGGTGTGCTATACAATATAGTCACCTATGATATTTATTGCTCACTGTCTTTACCCCGCTACTAAAAGATAAAGTTCACAAGGACAGTCCTTCTATCTTTTCAGTTCACATATCTATCTAATGCCAATATCTAGAACACTGGTCAGCTCATGCCAGGAATTCAACAGACATTAGTTGATGTAGTTACATGAGTCAACGGGAGTAGCTTGTCAGTATAGAGAAGGAGAAACAAAGAAACCAAGGAAATAAGGTGGAGGTGAGACATTGGTCCAGAGTGATCTGTATTCTTATCTTTCCCTGATTCTTATTTTTCAGCTGTTTTTTTTTTTTGAGTTTTCCAACATGAGGGTCTTGTAAATAAACCTTCTATTCCTGTGAGAATTTGAGTGAGCCCCATTTCCTAACACCAAAACACCCATAACTAGAATAATCATCATATCTCTCCCCTCCTTGAGAGTCCATATACCCTGTTTATAATTTATTATATCGAGTTCAAAGACAGCATCTGGATTGAAGTCCCTGTGCTATATGAGCGAGTCTCTCAATTATCTAAATCCTATTCAAACTTTAAGGGCTACCTCTTCTAAGAAAATTTCCCTGAGATTAGTAGAACATTCATTTGCTTTACCAGACATTTTGGAATTTGATTATATTAAGTTAATCAGATGATATATTTGTGTTTCTCCTTAGTTGTGAAATTGTGGCTCTCTACAATAGATTTGCAAGCAACTTGAGGAGATGCACAATAATAATAGCTGATACTTATTGAGACCTTATTAGATGCTGCATACTAGTCTAAACTCTTACATATATTATGTCATTAATCATTACAACAACCTCGTTAGGTGACATGTACTGTTATCTTCATTTACCAGTGAAGATGCTGAGGCCCAGAGTGTTTTACTAGCTTGCCCAATATCACAAAGCTCGTTAGCAGACGAGCTAGGGTTTAAACATAATGCAATCAAGCCCTGTATCTCACACTCATAACACTAGGTTATTTCAGAACTCCCACTGGTATCTTTGTAATACATTCAGAGGTGGTATTCAAAATATATCTCTGTTACTCAAAGAGCGGGCCACAAAGCAGCAGCTTCAGCATCACCAGAAGCCTGTTAAAAATGCAGACTCTACCCCCACCCCTCAGCTCCCCAATCAGAATAATCTGCTTTTTAACAGGATTCCAAGAGATTAGTATGTACATCATGTTGAGAAACACTGAAAGATGTAACAACTCAAATTGTATTAGTAAGAGGCATGCAGAAAGAAAGTGAAGGTGAGGGGTGTTTCCAAGCAATGGCTGGGAAAGTTGGTGGGGGAGGTAAAGAATGGTGGGTGAAAAAAATCATGGCTTTTTATTATTTATTGTGGAAATATTTCAGTATTTCAACAACAATATCAACTGTAAGTACTTACCAACTAAAGATTAGCCTCTGGGTATACTAAAATGCTATGAATGGGTTATAGGTGTGTTATATATTGGCACATACCCCCTTAACCTTCTTAGCATCCTAGTGGAGCTTGGAGTGAACAGAGATCCAAAGCATATATAGAGAAGCATGAATAACTTAATCAAGGGTTCCTTAGAAGGTGAGCTGAGCAGATGTGGGTCTGACAGTAGATCCCAACATCTCAGCAAGCATTGAGTATGATGAGTGAAACACAATACTTGTTGCTCGCCACAATTCTCTAAGAGCCGCCAAGGAGTTTCTTGAACACCTAAATTACAGCCAGCTGTATGGTGTACCCCAACCCTCTATAAATTAGGAATCCACAGACTCATGAGTGCCCATGCACCTGGGCAAAGGAACAGGAGCTAGAGTTGAAGAGGCTGGGATATCACCAGGTGTTCCTGGCAGAGCAGCTTCAGGGAGCCCTGAATCTCTCTGTTTTCACACATGTCAGATGCTTTTGAAGGTAATATGCCCTTTCAGTGGCAACCAGGCTAGCTGCAGGGTGACTACACTGACAATGCATGTGTTTTCTACTAATTAGAGCATCATCATTATTTTGAAACACTTGATATAAAAACATTCCGTTGGATTTGAAACCCATTTGCAGTATCACAGAAAATTTTAACATTACATTTGTCAGTGCAAAAAAAAGAAGCTGTTAGCTGCTTTAAATATACTTTAAACTATGGCAAATTTTGAACAGCTATAAAACTGGTTCTAAGTTTTTTATCACCTACTACTGTAAATAAATTTTCTTGCCAATGGTGACTATCAAAAATTTGAAAAGATCATCATTATAAGATTACTATCAGGAATTGATGATAGCCCTGTCAAGCACAAACTTGATTTGAAAAATTGAGTTCATTGAGGGTAATGGGAGAGTAAGATCCAACCAGGTCAGCCTACCTGCAGATAATACTACAAACTGTGAATATCATACAAAATAAATAGCCATTGAAGACACCCAAGAGTGTATAGAAGCAGGCATATTTCACTGGAGAGTCTATGCCCTGAGGAGTGTTGTACAGATTTATTTGCTATTTTCATAACTTTTAATCTGAAGTCAAACACGGTTGGCATGGCGCATGGAGCAGTAATGGTGCTGATGGAAAACTACATGTTTCTGTCTAGGGAAACCATTGAATCTGGACCACTGTAACCACTGGGAAGAAAGGCAAAATAATGAAGATGAAACCCAGAATTCTGCCTTCCCATAACTCTGGCTAACCCCCAAACCATGCATGCATGGAAAAGAATCCAACAGACCCCAGGCAGGTGGCAACTGGCCTTGGCGTATTGAGACTTGTGCTGAATAGCTTCAGGCTCAGCACTGGCATGAAACCAACCAGAATTTACATTAACCTGGTGACAACACTTTCGACTCTTGTGACTCCCTGAGACCCTGCCTCACCCAACTTACATACTTCACAAGGCTTTATTAGTGGCTGGACCTTAAGGGAGCTAGCAGATGGCAGCAGGCCTTGGGGTGTCCTGGCTTTTTGTGGAGCTGCCTCAGACCTGGTACTGGTGGCAAACATCCTTGGTTCACAGCCTGGCCTCTCCTACCTGCCTCTAGGATTAGCAAAGGCAGTGAACAAATGCAGAAAGCTTTGTAGCTCTTACCAGGTAGTCCTCACTCTGCCACAAGCTGTAGATGACCTGGGTCTGCACCAGAGCCCCTCAAAGAGGCCTCAAATTGAACATACTTGGATGCTGGCTTTAGATGACAGCAAAGAACTGCCCAATTAGTCGCACAAGTGGCAAACCCAAAGGGAGGTCTCAACAGGCACGAGAGCTTGTTGTGGCAAATTCCACTCAGTGGAGTAAGCAACCCCCCCCCCACACACACACACACACACACTCCATACATCAGCTTATAAACTATGGATGTGACCAAAGCCCACAGACAATCAGCATGAGGGTCAATCCTACCCATTGGCGTGCCAACAGCAACCAAGTCTCAACTATAAAAGGAAGGCACACACAACCCAGAGAGTCCCAAATAAGATGAACCCAAACAGGCCAAGATACATTATAATTAGAATAGCAAAGGTTAAAGACAAAGCAAGAACCCTAAAAGCAGCAAGAGAAAGGCAACTAGTAACTTATAAGGGAGCTCCCATAAGATTGTCAGCTGATTTCTCTAAAGAAACTTTGCAGGCCAGAAGGGACTGGAGCAAAATATTCAATGTGATGAAAAACAAGGATCTACAACCATGATTACTCTACCCAGCAAAGCTATCATTTAGAACGGAAGGACAGATAAAGAGCTTCATAGACAAGAGAAAGCTAATGAAATTCATCATCCCCAAACCAATATTATAAGAAATCTTATAGGGACTTTTTTAAGATGGAAAAAAAAAGATTAGAATTTTGAATAATAAAATGGCAATAGCTACATATTTATCAACAATTACTTTCAATGTAAATGGATTAAACACTCCATTTAAAAGATATAGGAGGGATAAATGGATAAGAAAACAAGACCCTTATATATGTTGCCTTCAAGAAACTCACTCCAGATTCAAAGACACACACAGACAGAAAGTAAAGGGATGGAAAAAGATATTCCATGAAAATGGAAATGAAAAAAAACAAAATGAAACAAAAGCTGGGGTAACAATACTTATACCAGACAAAATAGACCTTAAAACAAAGACTATAACAAGAGACAAAGAAGGAGTCAGTGATCCCACCTTAGGGTATTTATGTGAAGAAACCCAAACACTACTTTGAGGGCACATGTGCACCCATATGTTTATTGCACATTGTTTATAATGGCCAAGATGTGGAGGCAGCCTGGATATCCCTGAAGGGATGAATGGGTAAAGAAGAGGTGCTACATATATACAATGGAATATTGCTCGGCCACGGAAGTAAATGGGTTCTTGCCATCTGCAGTGGCATGGATGGACCTGAAGAGTATTGTGCTGAGTGGAGTGTCAGAGAAAGACAGATGCAGTGTGATTTCACTTATATGTGGACTCTAAAGAACAAAATAAGCAAACAAAACAGAAACAAACTCATATATACAGAGGACATATTGATGATTGTCAGATAGGAGGAGTGTTGGGGATAAGTGAAAAAGGACAAGGTGTAAAGAAGTACAAATTTGTTGTTACACAGTAATCATGAGGATGTAAGGTATAACATAAGGAATATAGTCAATAATACGGTAATAACCATGTATAGTGCTAGGTGAGTATTACACTAGTCAAGGGGATCATTTCTTAAATTATACAAATGTCTAACCACTTGTTGTACACCAGAATATAATAAAATAATATTGAATGTCAACTGTAACTGAAAATTCTAAAAATGGGGAGAAATGTGAAGGGGAACAAGAGTTTCAAATATCCAGGTATAAAACAAGTAAGTAATGGGGATATAATGTACAGTATAGGGAATATAGTCAATATTGTGATAGCACAGTATGGTGTCAGGTGGTTCCTGGATTTACCAACCACTTCATAAGGATATAAATGTTGAATAACTATGGTGTACACCTAATATAATATTGTATGTTAGCTATATTTTAATAAAATCTTCAAAAAATAAAGTAAAACATGGGCTGGGCAAGTGGCTCGGTGTTTAAGTGCTGACTTGGGAAGCCAGCGGCCACAGTTCGGGTCCCACATATGAGGGCCAGTGACACTGCCCTCAAATAAATAAATAAATAAATAAAGTAAAACAAATCGAAAAAGAAGTAAACCTAAAGTTCAACAGGAAAATGAAAGTGGAATTCTAAACATAACCAAATTTTACTAACCAATGTCACACCAATGAATTTAATAAAAATTATATATATGTACATGTATATATTATATAGATATAGATATATAGATATAGGTATAGATAGATAGATAGATAGATAAAATAAAAATAACCCAATTAACTTCGCCCCCAATAAAGAGAGGAAAACAATAATTATATATATATATATATATATATATATATATATATATATATAAACAAAAAATTGAAAATAAAATGACAGGAGACTTCCGGTAAAATGGCACAATAGACAGATGCTGTGCTAACTGCCTCCCAGGATCACACCAAAATTACAAAATTACAAACAATTTATACAACATTCAACCCCGGAAGTCCCTGGAACACTGGAAGAACAGAACCACTAAACGAAGAACTTAAAGAGGAGGCCACGTCGGGTCTGGTAGGAGGGGCGGAGACGAGAGAGGGCAAACCCCGTGAGGGAAGCCCCAGCCATGGGAAGCTTGTCTGGTTGGGGGAGAGACCCTCCGGCCGCACACCAGGCTCACCAGCCCAGAGTTCCTTTGCCGGGAAGAGGATTTCCAAGACAGCTGGCAGTAAGTTAGTGAGGACTCTCTTTGCTCAGCTCGGTGAGGCTAAGAGCGGCTACAGAATCAGTGGGGCCGGCGCCCGGGCTTGCTCGCCAATGAGCACTTACCTGGTTCCTGGTGGAGGGAGTAGCTGTGTGAGCCGGGCCCAGGAGCCTGCGGGGACGGACTGAACTGAGCACCTTTGGTGCAAAGGCTGGAGGTTTTTGGACTATTGTTCCCGTGGTGTGCAGCCTGCATGCGAGTGGTGTAGGGAGGATGCCATTTTGTTGGGCTTGGGCCCTCCCACAGAGGATCAGGTCCGAGACCTCATTGGTCTGCTGGAATTGGCGCAGAAGTGCGTGTGTGCAGGCGCGCGCACCTGCGGCCTTGGATCCCCACCCTCCACCCGGCTTATACGGCGTTGCCAGGGAAACACTGGGCGGGTGCCCTCCAGCTCCAACAGGCTGCTCACTGAGACCCGGGAGTGTGTGAGCTGCCTCGGATCCCTACCCTCCGCACGGCTTGTGCTGCATTGCCAGGGAAACGCCTGGTGGGCGTGCTCTGGCTCCAACAGCCTGCTCACTGAGATGCAGGAGTGCGCAAGCCGCCTTGGGTCCCTGCTCTCCGCACTGCGCTTGCAGAGTTGCCAGGCTGGTGACTGGGTGTCAGGCTGCTTAGCCTGATCTGCGAGTGGCTGATTGGGACAGGCTGAGACTGGAGTTTTCCTGGGAGTGTTGGGCCGTGAGCTGTGTGCCGGGGTGATCCAGCCAGGGCTCTCCTGGTGATCTATCTAATACATCAAAGCAATCCCAGAGCGACAGCCAGAATGGGGAAACAAAGAAACATGTCACAAGTAAAAGATCAGAAGAAACCTCTAGAAATGGAACTAAATGAAACAGAGGGATCCAACCTTTCAGAGACAGAGTTTAGAACACTGATGATAAGAATGTTTAAGGAACTTAGCAGGGACATAAAAAAGGATAGGGAAACCATAAAAGACAACCTGTTAGAACTAAAGAATACAATAACTGAAATGAAGAACACACTCAAAAGAATCACCAGTAGAGTAGATGAAGCAGAGGAGTGGATCAGTGATTTGGAAGATAAAATAGCAGAAATCACCCAGTTGGCACAGCAAAAAGACCAAAGAATCAAAAAAATGAAAATAGTTTAAGAGCCCTATGGGACAAGGTGAAACGCAACCACCTTTGACTCATAAGAATACCAGAAGGAGAAGAGGAGAAGCAAGGGGTCGAGAATGTATTTGAACAAATAATGACTGAAAACTTCCCTACCCTGGTGAAGGAAATCAACATACATGCCCAGGAAGTGCAGAGGGTTCCAAACAAGCTGAACCCAAACAGGTCCACACCAAGACACATCATAGTTAAAATGGCAAAGGTTAAAGACAGAGACAGAATCCTAGAGGCTGCAAGAGAAAGACAGCAGGTTACATACAAAGGAACTCCTGTTAGACTAACAGCTGACTTGTCTACAGAAACTTTGCAGGCCAGAAGGGAGTGGCAGGAGATATTCAAAGTGACACAAAATAAAGGCCTACAACCACGATTGCTCTACCCAGCACGGTTATTACTTAAAATTGAAGGAGAAATAAAGAGCTTCTCAGAAAAGAATAAGCGTAAGAAATTCATTACCACGAAGCCAGCATTGCAGGAAATGTTAAAAGGGCTTTTTTAAACAAAGAAAGGGGTAAACAAGCTAACCGAGAGAGACCAGGAATACAAATAACAAAATGGTAATACATATGCACCTATCAATAATCATTTTAAATGTGAATGGGCTAAATGCTCCAATCAAAAGACAGAGAGTGGCTGAGTGGATAAGAAAATAGGACACATGTATATGCTGTTTACAGATGGAATAAGATATTTCATGCAAATGTAAATGAGGAAAAAGAAAGCTGGAGTAGCAATACTTATTTTGGACAAAATAGACTTTAAAATGACTACAATAAAAGACAAAGAAGGGCACTATAACCCTAATAAACATCTATGCACCCAACATAGGAACTCCTAATTACATATAACAGATTTTGACAGACATAAAGACAGAGATCAACAGTAACACTATCATAGTAGGGGACTTCAACACCATTGTCACCAATGGACAGACCCTTTAGACAGAAAATCAACACAGAAAGAGGGGCATTAAAAGATACTTTAGACCAGCTGAACTTTGTTGGTATTTTTAGAGCATTTCACCCTGAAAAAACAGAATATACATTCTTCTCAAGTACACATGGGACATTTTCCAACATAGACCATGTTAGGCCACAAAACAAGTCTCAGTAAATTTAAGAAGATTGAAGTCATATCAAGCAGATAAAAAGGAAAGCTGATGGTTGCTGGTTGGGAGGGAGTGGGGAAGAGGGACAGGGGGAAGGTTTTGGACAGTGTAGGTGGGACTACAATGTTGCTGCAGGGATATGGGGGCAGTTCTGGGAATGTAATTGATAATGTTGTGAAGAGAGTATTATGTTGTGTGAAATAACTCAGTCGGAGAAGGACAGGTACCATGTGATCTCACTTGTGTATGGAGTCTGAAGAGCTGAGTGAATGATCAAAGTAAACAGACTCATAGATGTAGAGGAAAAACTGAGGTTTGCTAGTTGGGACGGGGTTGGGGATGGGGGAAAGGGGAAGGGATTAAACAGCATAAATAGACAACTACAATATTGCCATAGGGATATGAAACACAGTTCGGGGAATATAATAATGTTGTAAAAAATTTTGTGATGTGTCAGATAGTCACATGTCTTGTTAGGGAAACCGCTTCATGGATGGAGTAGAGACTTGATCACTGCACTGTACACCTGAAGCTGATGTTGTATAGTATTGTATGCCAACTGTAACTGAATATGTGGATGGTCACGGGATGTGGAGTATACTGTGGAGGGGAATCAGGGGAGTTGTGATAGATATGTGTGATATGGGGGGGGAGTGTGGTGGCAAACTGGGGAAGGGGGGTTGTCACTTTGGGGGGTAAAGAGTATAACTATTGCATTGTGTTGTACACCTGAAACTAATAAAAATAAATATTCCAGAAGGTAAAAAAAAAAAGAAAGAAAGAGAAGAAAAGAAAATGACAGACTCACACTTAACCATATAAATAATTAAATCAACATTATCAACTTTCTTGACTTAATTAATATTAATAAGCACTATACCCTACAATCTCAGAATATACATTCTTTACCATGCATACGGATCACATAACTAGACTATATGTTAGGCCATGAAACAAACCTCAGAAACTTTAAAAATGCTGAAATCATACAGACATGTCTAACCAAAATGGAAAAAAATAAATTAATTCAATAACATTGGGTATCTAGACTACCCCAAATATTTGAAAATTAAACAACATACTTCTAAATAATACATATGTCAAAAAATCACAAAAGAAATTAGAAAGTGTTTTGAGCTGAATATTGAAAATTCAGCCCAAGTAAATTTTAGGGATAAAGCTAAAGTAGTGTTTAGAGGGAGATATATAGCTTTAAATTTTTATGTTAAAAAAGAATAAAGATTTAATCTCAATCTAGACAAATATATCACAAGAAAGCTATGTACATCTACATATATCTGTTACAATATAAATGCAAAACCACCACAAAATTTTAGCAAACTGAGTCTAGCAATATAAAAGAATAATACATTTTGACTAAGAAGGGTTTATACCAAGAATATAAGGTTTATGTGACATCTGAAAATTAATTAATATGATTCTCAGTATCAATAAAATCAAGGAGAAGAAAAACATATGATCACATCAATAGACGCATATAAAACATTTGGTAAAAAACCAAAACTCTCAGAAAACTAGGAATTGAAGAAAATTTCCTGAATCTGAGCTTTACCTATGAGCATTTATGAAAAACTCATCGGTAAGATCATATTCAATGATGAAGGACTAAGTAATTCCTACTTAAAAAGCAGGAACAAGGCAAGGATATATGTTATGATCATTTCTAGTCCACCTTGTATTAATGTTTTAGCCAATGTCATAGATAAAAACAAAAAAATCATTAAGCATTTAGTTTGGAAATGAAAAGTCAAATCTGTATTGGTATGATATGACCATGTGCCTAAAAATCTTAAGCAATCCATAAAAAATCTACTAAAACCAATAAGTGAATTCATAAAGGTTCTAGGATAAAATGTCAATATAGCATTATTTTCTCTATACTATTAATGAACAATTGAAACATGAAATAAAAATTAATTTACAATTATAACTAACAAATAAGTAAAATACTTATGAATAAATTTAATGAAAACCTAAATAAATGGCAATATATACAATGTAAATGGCTTAAAAGATTCAAATACTGCTTATATCACAATTTTCCCCAAATTAGTCTATATTGGGATTCACAATAATCCCAATCAAAAGAATAGCAGCCCATTTAAAGAAGTTGACCAGCTGACTCAAAAATATATACGGAAAGTCAAAAATCTTAGAGCAGCTTAAAGAATTTGACTTACATTTCCTAATCTTAATACTTACTATAAATTGACTGTAATCAAAATTGTGTAGAACTAGCAAAAAGTTAGAAATGAAGATCAATAGAGCAGAGTAGATTCAAGAAATAGACTCACACATTTAGGGCTAATTGGTTTTACACAAAGGTACCAAGATGATTCAAAAGGGAATATTTGGCCTTTTCAATAAATGTTGCTGAAACAGTTGGATATAGTATGGAAAAAATAACTTACTACACATCATACAAATAAATTAATTCAAATTGGATCATTGACCTAAATATTAGATGTAAAATTATATAATTTCTAAGAGAAAAACAGAATAAAACTTTTATGACATTGGGTTGGGAAAAAAAATTATGTAAAAAGATACAAAAATTATGAATGGGCATCATCAAAATTTAAAACTTTTATTCTTAAATATCTGACAAATATATTTAATATATCTCATAAATACATATGCCTCTATCTACCATCTATTATCATCTATTATCTATCATCTATCTATCTATCATCTATTTATCTATTTATGTATCACTGCTAAATTTAAGTAATAAAGATAACTTATACGGAAGAATTTGGGCTCGTTGTGTCACAATATCAAACAGCAGACACACCAGACCTTAGGAAGAGCAGGAACCATGGCATTTCAGGGAATTTCATGATGGGAACCCTTAGCATGTTTCTAGGCAATGCCATTTCAACATCTCAGCTCAGGTACATCCAGGAAACACTCTACCACCTAGGGTCTTGTTCTAGGAGAACCTGTTGGCTTTATTTGATCATGTGCCAAATGCTTGACCAGACAATTGGGATAATATTATCAACTGGCCTACTGGACCCTCAGGAGATGATGAAGGGGTGCTTTGCCAAAAGAAAGTAGACTGTACTGGGCGCCTGATATTATGCTTCACAGACATAGCACCCAGTTAGTAATGGGTAGGTGTAATCATGTGTTTACAAGGTAAAGTGTGACTGGGGAAATAAACCTAGTTGCAGAGGGCAGTGCTTCTGAGAACAGCCAGGCAAGCTCTCCCCAGTGTCCAGGAATCAGTGGATGGGGCAAAACAACCAAATCCAGGGAGCAAGCAATGGTGTCCGTCTTTTTACGGTGTCCCAGTGTCCCAGATGCCACTGTTATTCAGTTGAAGACCCCAGGGCCTTCTGAGAGATGGGACTGCCAGCCGGGACTTTGAGTGTTACTGTCCCAGCTAAGTGGGCAAGGAGGTAGAGCCCCAGACTCTTCAGAAACCTGTAATGACAGAAAAACGAAAGCAGAATAGAGCATAGTGGAAATGGTATGAAGTAGTAGTAATGGTTGTATTATGGCTTTGAAATCAGGCAGACTGTCGTTTTATTTTCGGATCTTCCTTTACCTAGCCATGTGAACTTCATTGAAATATTTTATCACTCAGTGTTACATATGATCATTATTGCTGTGAATAATAAGAATTGCATGGTGATAAAAATGGTAAAAACAAAACTAAACTAAACAAGTACTAGAGACGAGAACCCATACCAGAGGTACAAGTAATCTTAGTTCCAGACCCCACCATCTAGGGCTCTCCACATCCTGGTCATAAACAACCCAGAATTGAGATAAAGCTTAGGCTGCTTATACAAAATCTTATTCCACCTGACAGAAGCTAATGAAAGCAATGACCAACAGAGCACTTTTCTGTAATGATTGCTTTTTTTCTTTTTAGTGGACAAATATTATCTAAGAGAAACAAACAGCTCAGGCCTTATTTTCACCAAGAGGTCATATGATTTTGCACAGCTTCATTTGGAAAGTTGAAGAGTAAGTTGCAACTTCTATTTACCAAAGATGGATCTTCCAATATAATGATGCAATGTAAAAGAAGGCATCCCACTCTCCAAATCCATATGCTCCACTTTTCTTCCCAGAGGCACAACATAAAATTGCCATCTCAGTGACAGTGTCAATAATAATAATAATAGCTATTATATGATCATTTTATTATTATCATTATTATTATTTTAACAAAGAGAAGTTAAAAAAAACTATTGCAGTATTCGCTCCACCAAACTACTCAGGGATCCCTTTTCTGGTATACTTTTCAATACTTATTTCATGCATGTAGAATGCATCGCCTTTGTTGAGGAGCCAGCAGTGAGCAGTCCCTGACCACCACAAATGACGCAAGCCTCATGGGTGCCATAACACATTTGATTGCCTGCATTGTACATACAGGACACACACCACTCACCAGTGGCAGACAAGTAAGTCAGAGTGGAATTTAATGAATGTCCCTTGCACAGTGTGTTCATAAATAGAGCCTTGATGGGGATCAATTGAAAGGAGGCAAACTCTAAAAAGAAGAGAAAGAGTGGGTGTTGTAGGAAGAAAGAAAAGAGAGGAGCGTGTATGGAGAAATCATTTACTTTTATCACCTAAAGACAAAAACCTCTCTCTGGCCAATGGATACGATATATCTTAGATTTTTTTAAAAAAATGAGAAAATGCATTACTTAACAAATTACTTAAATGTACTGTGGATAGTAGATAAAATCTTTCAAGACATGATTTCCACAGCAAAATAAAACAAAGCAGCATTCTTTTTTTTTTTTTCTTTTTTGAGGGCAGGGTCACTGGCCCTCATATGTGGGACCGAACCGGGGTGGCTGGCTTCCCAAGCCAGTGCTTAACCACTGCGCCACTCGGCCGGCCCTCAAAGCAGCATTCTTGATGGCAGGCAGGATAGGGACCACTGGTTCAGACCTCTGTGCTCATTTTTAATGCCAGACAATAGTTCAGAAAACTCACTTCTCCAAAAAAGCTTCCTGTAGTCTTGTCTTGCTCCCTTAGGGTCCCATTTTCGTTGTCCATCCATAACTTACTTTTGAATGCCCAATATGTCTATCTGCAGTCGTCAAGGAAACCCTTGCAGTTTGCCCTCCCCCCACTCCCCAGTCATTCTACATACATTTTTCTCTTCAATACTTTCCATTACAGAGTGCTATATCCTTAGAGTCCTATGCTCTGCAAGTTATTTTAATAAACACAGTGAAGATATCAGGAGATTGCAATAAAATCCAACCAATCTCTTAGATCAGATGTCTTTATTCAAAATATGCCAGGAACTATGGGAAATCTGAAAATAAAAGGAAGGCATTACCTCATGAGGAAGGATGTTGATAAATGCTCAAGAGGTGAGAACTATTGTAAACACTGAGCACCAAGCACTATGTCCCAGAGTGAGGAGAGATTCTTTTCCACTTAACCTCTCCCACAAGACCATGAAAGAAGACACCCATTTAGTTCGAGATGAAACTGAGGCTCTTTCATATCAAGCACCTGGGGCAAGATTAGACAGAATAAGGATTAAGATTTTGTTACAAATTACTAATTTCAAAACGTGTTTTTCCACTGTGCTTTCTTCACCTTACAAAATGTGAATTTTAGCTGCATGACACTCTAATACCTAAATGGACAGCCAGTGCAGGGTCTGAATAGGCATGGACATGGACTCATATTGGAGAGGGAAGTCATCATCTTTCCTGACAGATATATTCTCCAAAATGCGTTTCTTTATACTTGGATCCAAAAGCATGATTGCCATCATTTTAACATTTAACCCTTCCTAATTAGTAGTAACAGCAACAATAATGCCTTACATATGAATATTTTTAAATACTTTTAAATTATATTCATGACATCATTTTAAGCACTTAACATTCTTTTAAGGCAAGATGGAAAAATATTATTATGCCATGTTGCTGATAAATCAACTAGTGCCCCAGGCATGCAATGAATTCAAAGACAGAATTTAAAGCAGGTTTTCCATCTGGTGGTATTGTGCTTTTAAAGCTAAACCACGTGCACCTTGAGGAAAGAAAATATTTAATGAAAACTTACTGTTAAATAGAACAGTAGGCAGACTCTGTTAAAATTGGAGCAGGACATAGGGGTGTCATTTATTCTATCTCTTAGCTTTCACAAAATTCCTCTGCAGCTTCAAGATAATAAACTTGGGCCGGCTGAGTGGTGCATTGATGAAAAGTTGGCTTGGGATGCCAGCTCTGAGCATTAGGGCCCCGGTTCGGATCCCACATAAGGGCCAGTGACACTGCCCTCTATAGCTAAGATGGTGAACAATAGCTCTATCTGGAGCTGGGCTGCTATGAGTCCCTGGGGACAGCCGTAGGCTGCATTGGGCCTGGCCAGCAACTGGCTTGCACTTTCATGAGCTGCCATGAGACTCCGTGGGTGGCCGTCCAATGGCCCGTAAGTGACTGCCTCACCCATGAAGAGCTCAATGATAATACCAATATGGGCCAGTGAAACGACATCCTCCACAACTAGACTGAAGAACAAAAGGACAGCAACTTATCAGTTCCCTCTCTCCAATTCCCCAATGCTGTTCCCCTCCCCCAATTCCCCAAAATCTTAAAAAAAAAAAAAAGATAATAAACTTATATTAAACAAACAAAACAGATTCTTAAACATGGGTAAATATAATATATGTGCAACCCAGAAAAGGAGATGTTTCTTCTAAAAATGATTAAAAATAAAAATTGAAAATATCTTTTATTTATTCATTTATTTAACACATTTTCAGTAACTGAGACTAGATCAGAAGCCACACACTGTGGGCATAGCAAATTTTACTAAAATAGTCTTGTCAAGTCACAAAAAAGTACACTAACAAAAAGAATAAAAATAATAAGCCCTGGAGAGGGAGTGGGAATATCAACATCAAAAGTTGCTATAATGCATTATTAAAATGTTCAAATTTTAACAAAATTTATGACACATGCAAAGAAAAAGGAAAGTGTAACCCATATATAAAGGGGAAAGCAGGTAACAGAATTATTCTTTGAGAAGTCCCAGATGTTGGATTAGCAGACAAAGATTCAAAGCAGCTATTACAAACAGGTCCAAAGAACTAAAGGAAACCATGCTTAAAGAAGTAAAGAAAGGCATGATGATAATACCTTATCACATAGAAAATATCAATAAAGAAATAGAAAAAAAGATTTAAAGAAGAAATGGATGAAAACTTCCAAAATTTAAAGAAAACCATTATTCTAACATTTAAGAAACTTAATGAGCTCCAAGTAAGATAATTGCAAAGTGATCTACACCCAGACATGTCATAGTAAAAATGTAGAAAGACAAAAATGAAGGCAAAATCTTGAGAGTAGCAAGAGAAAAATGACTCATCACACATAAGATATCCCCAGGGAGTAACAGCTGATTTCTCATCAGAAACAGTGAGGGTCAGAAGGTAGTTAGATGACATAGTCAAAGTATTGAGAGAGAAAAATAACAGTGCAGTTGTATATCAACCAAACAATCTGCATAAAAGAAAGACTAAATAAAGGCATTACCATGAAAACAAAAAACAGAGCATTTGTTGCAAACAGACCTGCCCTATAAGAAATATTAAAGGAAGTTCTTCAGACAGAAAGCAAGTGACTCCAAATAGTAATTTGATACACACACACACACACACACACACACACACACACACAAAAGAACACTGGTAAAGGTAATTATGTAGGTTATAATAAAAAGCTTTCCATATTTTTCTCCTTTTTAAAAAATCAATTGTATTAAAATATCCATATAATTATATTATTGAACATATATAACATATAGACATACAACATATTTGCCAATAAAGTACAATATGGTGGTTGGAAGCACAACTACATTAGAGTAAGAAAATGACTCTAGATGGCAACTTAAATCCACAGGTACATATAAACAGAACCAAAATTGTAAATATGAAGATTAATATAACAAATTATATACAAGGCTAGACAATTAAGTTCATGAACTAACCCTTGAAAAAGTACTACATATCTTATTGCTGAATATAACTATGGTCACCTTTGAAGTACTCCCCTTGGAAAGCTATGCCCCGATGCCAGTGCCTAGTCCACCCTTCAGTGCAATTTTGGAACTCTTTTTCTGGAACAGCCATCAGAGCTATCGTCGTATTACCCTTGAAGTCCTGAATGTCATCATAATACCTTCCTTTCAATATTTCTTTTATCTTCAGGTAAAGAAAGAAGTAATTCGGGGCCAGATCAGGTGAGTAAGGAGGTGTTCCAATACAGTTATTTGTTTACTGGCTAAAAACTCCCTCACAGACAGTGCTGTGAGAGCTGGTGCATTGTCATTATGCAAGAGACATAAGTTGTTGGTCAAAAGTTCAGGTCGTTTAACTTTTTCATCAGCCTTTTCAGCACTTCCAAATAGTAAACTTGGTTACACTGTCCAGGTGGTACAAATTCGTAATGAATAATTCCTCTGATATGAAAAAAGATCATCATTGCAACATGTTCTCGAACTTAATTGTCAGACCTCATAAGTATGTGCTTTAATTTCTTCTTATATCATCTTTAAAAGATTTAAAATTATATAAAGTAATAATTATAACAATGAATTCTTGCACTTGTACACATAGATAAAATTGCAGTAGTAAAAAAAACAGAAGAGGGGATAGAGCTATATAAGAATAACATTTCTACATAACACTGGAATTCTTAATATCAATCTGAAGTAGATTCTTTTAAGTTAAAATATATATATTAATTTATACTGTTAGAGCAACCATGAAAATACATTGTTTAAAATAAAACTGAAGGAGTTAAAATGTTACACTAGAAAATATTCACTTGATGGAAAGGAAAACACTAAAGAAGAAAACAAAGATTGAAAAGGAGACATGAGACATATAGAAAACAAAAACTATAATGGCAAACAAATCAAACTGTATCAATAATAACATTAAACATAACTATATTAAACAATTCAAACTAAAAGCAGAGATTATCAGATTGAATAGACAAACAAAATCAAATAATATGCTACCTATAGGCAACACAATTTAGATTCAAACATACAAAAAGATTAAAAGTAAAAAGGATGGAAAGAAAGAAATATTCAATCATCAACTGCAGACAACTGGAGTAACTATTCAAATATCAGGCAAAATTCAGTTCATCAGGAAGATATAACAATTATGAACACATATGTACCTAACAGCTGAGCCCCAAAATACACAAATCAAAAAGTTGAAAGGAGAGACTGGCAATTCAACAATAATAGTTGGAGACGTCAATATCTCCATTTTCAGTATTGGGCAAAACAACTAGGAAGAAGATCAACAAGGGAATAAAAAGACTTGAGCAACACTATAAACCTAGTATAACAGAAGTAACAGACATATATGGAACATTCTGCCCACCGACTGCAAAATACCCATTCTCTTAAGTGCACATGGAACATGCTCCATAATAGATGAAATGCAAGGCCATAAATTAGCCTCAATAAATTTAGGATTGAAATTGTATAAGCCCTGTTCTTTAATCACAACTGAATTACAAATTAATAACCTGAAGAAATTTGAGAAATTTATAAATATGTGGAAATTAAACAATGCTCTCTTACATAACCAATGTGTCAAAGAAGAAATCACAAGTACAGAATATTATGAGATGAATGAAAATGAAGACACAACATACCAAAATTTATTGAATGAAGCGGTGTTTAGTTAGAGGAAAGTATATAGCTATAAATGTGTACATTAAAAAGAATAAAAATCTCAAAACAACAACCTGACCTAACTTATGACACTGGACAAAACAAGCAAGCAAGCAAACAACAACAACAAAAAAACAGTAGACTAAATCCATAGCAAGCATAAGGAAAGAAATAATATGGATTCAAATATAAATTTTTGAATGGAGAATAGAAAACAAGAGAGAAAATAAACAAAACCAAAAGTTGGTCCTTAAAAGATCAACAAAATTGAAGCTAGAGTAACCAAGAAAAAGAGAGAAGACTCACATTAAAAGAAAAAAATCAGGAACGAAGAAGTCATAGCTACTGACCTTACAGAAATGAAAAAGGATTATAATGGAATATTGTGAATTTTTATGTGCCAACAAACTAGAGAACTTATATGAAACGGGAATAAAAATGCCTAGAAAGAAACAAACTAGGAAAGCTGACTCAAGAAGAAATACAAAATATTGATAGCCTCACAAAAAAGTAAAGAGAACTGAGTATTCAAACAACTTCCCACAAAGAAAGTCCAGATTCGCTCTTGGATTTTATCAAATGTTTAAAGAAGATTAACACTGATCCTTAACAAACTCTTCCAGAAACAGAAGAATAGGGATACTCTATAACTCATCTTATGAGGTCAATATTAGCCTGATACTAAAACCAGGCAATATATAAAAAGAAAACTACAGACCAACATCTACCATGAAGCTAGATATAACAATCCTCAACAAAATCTTCAAAAGATAATCTAGCAATGTACAAAACTAATGATGCAACACAACCAAGTGGGACATCATCAGAATGAAAACATGCTTGTTACAAAAGGGCAGCATCAAGGAAGTGAAGACAACCCACAAATAGGAGAAATATTTGCAAATCATATGTCTGATAAGAAACTTGTATCTAGTATATACAAAGAACTATAACTAGATAATGATAAAGCAAATAACCCAATTGAAAAAATAGGTAAAAACTTGAATAGACAATTCTCCAAAGAACATATAAAATGATCAATGTGCACATGACAAGATGTGTAACTGTATTCACCATCAAGAAAATGAAAATCAAAACCACAATGAAATACCAATTTCATACCCACTAGGCTGTCTATAACCAAAAACACAGGTAATAATAGGTGTTGGTGAGAATATGGTGAAATTGAACACAGTGGTTGATGAAACATTAATGGTGAGAATGTCAATGATGCACACACTATGGATAAATAGTCTGGAAGTCTCTCAAAAAGTTAAGTATAGAGTTACCATATGACCCAGCACTTCCACACCTAGATGCGTCCTCAAAAGAAAAGAGAACACGTGTCCATGCAAAAGCTTGTACATGAATGTTCATAGCAGCATTATTCACAATAGTCAAAATATGGAAACAACACAAACTGATGAAGTGATATGTAAAATGCAGTATATCCACACAATAGTATATTATTTGACAATAACAAGGAACTGATGATTCACACTATAACATGAACATGGATGAACCTTGAGTACATTATGTTAAGTGAAAGAAGCCAGTCACAAAAGAACACACTTTCTTGTGATTCCATTCATATGAAATTTCTAGGGTAGGCAAATCGATAAAGATACAAAGTACATTAGTGGTTGCTTAGGACTGGGAAAGTTGGGGTGAAAATGGGAGTGACAGCAAAGTGGTTTAGGGCTTCTTTTTGGAGAAATTAAAATGTTGTAAAGTTAATTTTTGTTGATGCTTGCACAACACCTTGAATACCATAAAAACCACTGAACTGTACACTTGAAATCAATGAATTGATTTCCTAAAAAAACTGTTTTGAAAAATCAAGTAAAATCTAAACAGAAGTGTTTGGCTCCTGACAAAACTTATTGAAATTGAAGAATCCAACACCAATTTCTCACATTTTTCAAGCATTTTGTTCTGGATAAATGATTCAGATCATCATCAGAATCTGCCTGGCATTTCAGATATGATGTGTATGTCTGTCATCTTCATATACTCTGATGCCCTTGAAAGCAGCTATCATGTACGACTCATCTCTACAAATCCCTGACTCCTTAGAGTTCAGCCTTGAGTATAGTATCCGATGCTTGTATCAAACACACCGTGGCAAGCTGGCATTGTAGCAGATCCTGCTCTTAGGAAGCACGTTGCATTAACATTCTGCTAGATACAGACAAAGCAGCTGTTGGGACAGCTACAAAGGTGGTTCAGCATCATCTGTGGGTCTTGATATTTTCTCCCCCTCCTTGTCTATATTGGGAGAAATCATGCACTGAAGTAAGGTAGAGTAGAAAAAGGCTGACCTTAAAACTCTGTTTTTCTGTTATAGTTTTTCTAGGATACAATGTACCAGCTCACACAGCACTGTCTGTGAGGGAGTTTTTAGCCAGTAAACAAATAATTGTATTGGAACACCCTCCCTACTCACCTGATCTGGCCCCCAATGACTTCTTTCTTTACCCAAGGATAAAGGAAATGTTGACAGGAAGACATTTTGGTGATATTCAGAATATCAAGGGTAATACAATGACAGCTGTGATGGCTATTTCAAAAAAAGAGTTCCAAAATTGCTTTAAAGGATGGACTACATGCTAGCATCAGTGCAAAGCTTCCCAAGTGGAGTACTCTGAAGATGACCACAGTGATATTCAGCAATGAAGTAAGTAGCACTTTTTCTAGGATGAGTTCATGAACTTCATTGTCATACCTCTTACAGGCAGGAGTCAGTATGCTAATTCTTATGTCTAAGTCATGATTGATGTACCCCACTCCACTCAAGTTGATTCCTCCTGTAAAAATTAAGTTTTTATTGTTGTATAACTTGCTAAGTTTTTAGTTACATAATGGTTCTCAAACATGTTTCATTTAAATACTCATTCAGCAAATATTACTCAAAAACCTCACAATCTTATACCAAAATTAACTCAAAAGGGATGTAGATCATTGGGCTTAACCAAGTATAGGGTTCAATGAGTTAAGTATAACCAAGAGAGAAAACCAGGTTAAGGCACATAAGGGTATTTCCTAGATTGTAGAATGTAGCCTTGGTTGATAGAGAAGTGAAGATTCCAGGAAGCAGGTTAGAGGGGGAAGAAAAGAATTTTAGAATTAATGAATTGGCATCCTTCATGCAATTGGTACTGGAGTGAGTAAAGAAAATAAAGTAGAAGAATATGAAGTGGTGATCAGAGGGAGGGATGCTTAAAATTAAGATTTCAGAGCTGGTGTGTTGTTACTGAAAAAGGAATAAACATGGAGAGAGTGGCTACAGTGTGATGGCAGAAAGGATCATTGTTGGTGAGGAAATCAGGTCCCAAGATTCCAAGTAGTTAGACCACCCACCATCCAGGGAGATATTGAGGTCCAGATAATGATGACAAGAATAGGGATGAGAAGAAGCCAGTGAATCAGACACTGAAGAATCATTGAAGGAGAAGGAGGGAGGAAGGGAGGTCACAGTGAGCAAGGCTTGGTTGCAAGGAGTCTGGTCAGATAGAAACTTCCCAGGAGAAATGGGTGGAGGTGGCAATGCAGGGAAAGGGCAACATATTCTCCACTGGAAGATAAGAGGGAGTACAGCCTCCAGAGAATACTTCAGAAAGGTGTGGGAGGCATGAGGAAGTGGGTGGAGCTATGAGTTGTATGGGTAACCCAGAAATAAGACCCAAGAGATGGTGGATGTCTGGGAAGCCTGGGGTTTCAGAAGCCACAGGGATGTGAGGCAGGATTTAGTTTTCCCACAAGTGACTGTAAAACAGTATAGTGATTTAGAGAGAGAAAATGGAGCTGACTGCAGTTTGACACTGAGCATAGCAGAGCACAACCTTAAATGAGTAAAAGTTTCTAGAAAAGGTTGGGAAAGACAAAATTTAAGTTCCTCAATATATCTCCAGTGCCTGGACGTGCATCTGGCACATGATAGAGGATCGAGAATGAGCAAATTAATCAACCAAAACGATTGTGGGAGTACTGGATATGTGAAAACTTTCCCTCAAGAGAGAGTTCGGAGGAATAAACTCTTGTCATGAAGTCACCCAGAGGGGAAGGGCCACCAACTATACTTTGGGGCAGCTGTGGATGTTTTTATAGCCCAGAGGGGCAACGTGGTTCTCTTGGAGTGAAAGTGTTATAATTACTGTTAATTTGTTGGCATTATTTTGAGTCTTTGATCCTTTCAAGGGTGCCCCACCCCAAAAAACCTTCCAGTATTAAAATATATGATTCAAAGGCAGAAAGTTTGAGATTTAATACAGTGTGTGGCTTGTCATTAGCATATTCCTCTATTAATAATTGATATATTCAGCACAAGGTATACTAAGGACCATCAGCTTTCCATGTGCCAAATATTTCTTTCCTGGGGAAAATAAAATTTGCAGTCCTAAATTGATCACAATCCCACTTATGTCCTGTCATTTTAGTTACAAGGCATTGAACTTTCAAAACAAATTTAATTTTCATCATATTGAATAAAAGAATGTCAGTCATGCTGATCTATTAGGAAGAAGGGAGGTTGCACAAAATCAAATGACAATGTGTCGCTGCTCCTCTAAAAAAGAACTGCTACTCTAGGGAATACTCCCTTCCTGAATGGCTATAAAGTTCCCACGCTCCAGAAAAGTCAGAAGAAAAATTACCTCCCAGCTCGTGCATTTATTTTTACGGCTGCAGCTGATTGTTCCCTCCCACTCCTGCCTACAACAGACCCCAGTGCCCATCAATTCCCAGACCTAATCCTCCACCAGTTTGCAAAGTCCCAGCTGGGCCAGTTTGCTGAAATGACATGATACAGTCAGCTTTTGCCAGGCAACCAAGTCAAGAATTATAAAGTGAATGAGTCTGTCTGTCTTTATAAGTGCATTGTGAACTTTATAGTTTAATATTAAACTTGCATCATAAAAAATGGCTCATAAATGGCTAATAAAAGCCTAGTTTACAGCTTATAAAGTGCATCAGTACTTTACATGGGTTTGCTTAGGAAGATTTATGTGTAAGTTCTTTGTCTTCTGGTTAAAGATTATTTCCCCAAAAAACCATTAAAAATAACTATTGAAAAATGGCCCTTTGGTTGAACTCTGTGTGGTACAAAATTTGAGGCATCCAAGAAATTCAAACCCAGTGTGCTGGTGCTTATTAATATCACAGGAAATGCCTGGGGTTTCAGAGAGGCCCAGGGTGGGTGGCACCATGAGGTCTCCTGCCAGGCACAGAAAGCTCAGACAAATTGGCAGTAACCTTGATATCCAGTAATGTCTACACAAGCCTTAGTACGAAATCAGGTGTTAGTCTCCAGTCCTGAGGACACAAAGGGCTTTGTGAAAACAGCAGAAAGGGCCTGTCAAGTTGTTGGTTAGGAGCTAGCTTGGGATGCCAGCTCTGAGCAGCGGGGCCCAGGTTCGGATCCCACATATGAGGGCCAGTGACACTGCCCTCTACAGCTAAGATGGTGAACAACAACTCCACCTGGTTGCCTCTATAGCTAAGATGGCCAGCGATGGTGTGAGTTGCAGCCTCTGCTGCAGTGGGCTGCCATAGGCTACAGTGAGCTGCCAAGAGCCATCCTGAGCGATCGTCCAGGGGCCAGTGAATGGCTGCCTCGCCCGGGAGGAGTGCAGTGATGATACCAACATGGACCGGTGAAGCAACATCCTCCACAACTAGACTGAAGAACAAAAAAAGGACCTCAACTTGTCTGACCCCTTCCCCAATTCCCCAATGCTGTTCCCCTCCCCCAATTCCCCAATAAAATCTTTAAAAAAAAAAAAAACAGCAGAAAGTCCAACCTGCCCAGCCTTAAACCACAGAGGGTCGGTGGGCTCCTGCCAAGAGCACTGGGAAACTCCTTTAATGAGCTCTGGGAGATGGCCCTGCCTGCTCTTCTGCCTGCCTGCCTGTCTCCTCCGCTTAATACACGTGTGATATATGGGACTGCAATCCACTCACACCCCCCACACCCTATTTCACTTTTTATTACCCATTGCACTGCTTCACCCAGGTTTATATACTTCATTATGTTCTCTGCTGTCACTTCTCTTATTTCATTTTTGATTTTTATTTTAACTTAGCGGCTGGCAGCTATGCTGTCACCGTCTTCCCTTCTGCCTCCATGTGCCCCTTCGTGCTGCCAGAAACAAAGGTCTTTCATTATGTATTGACTTCTCATTCTTGAGACATTGACCAGGAGGCAGTGCTCTGTGATGCAATGCCCTGGATGTGGGAGTAGAAATCTGTGTTCTACATTGATTTTGCCACTAGGTAGCTGTGACACTTTGGAGCACTTAGTTAGCTTTTGAGCAGGTCAGATATAAAAGGGAAGTGATAAAATTAAATGATCTCCAAGGTGCCAAGCAATTCACAGATGCTGCCTTGTCTACAAAATGTAGATGCAAGCCCATCCAAGGTTGGGATTAGGAAAAAGCCATATCACAGCAGTCAAAAATCTTCAAATACTATAATGCTGTTTCCAAACTTACAAAATTATACCAATTATTCAAGGGTGATTTCAGCACTTCCTTGTCAGCATACTATTTTTTTACATCTCAAAATCAAGTATTCAAAAATTATGCCCCCCTGCATTTTTTTATGGAAGCGGCCCCATGATTTCTCAAGAGGGACATTCAATCATCCTTACATTGACAAAACTAGATGCCAGACTGAGGAGATCAAAGAAATAAAGAGCACCAATTTGGCCCTCCCTCAGCTTTCTAAGACATAGATACAATCTATTGCTTAAGAAAAGTGCATTCTAGGGCAGGTGAATTGCTTTGGGGCCCTCTTGAAGGAGAAAGACTTAAGCCACATCTTGGAGGCAGAAATGGCTCTTCCTAATCCTAAAATAACATCCAATGGCTTTTAATTTCAGTGATTTGGAAAGTGAGGAGCTTCTCTCTAATGGATCACTTCATCGCTGCCAATTATTGGTGTCTAGCACTGTTGGGGTCTCCTAGTGAACAATAAGAATCTAGAACCTTCTGCTTCTTCATTTCTAAATACTGAAGTAAAGCCAAATCTTTTCATTATCAACTGTAGCAAATACTATATTAGGGTGTTTCATGGGTTGGATTATTCGTCCTCTCTGATTTGAGGACTTCCTCCAACAAAATGCGGAGCTCACGTAAAAGCTTGACCCAGCCTTCTGACAATGGCCAAAAGGAATGGTCCAAGGCCAATTCTTTCCCTGGAATTCATTTGCCTGAATCTGAGACAAGACAGAGCTTTTATGTGATGATAATAAAGCTGAGAAATTGATGTGAATTGGAAAGAGAGATTTGGTGGTTTGGAGCCCCAGCACCCAGGTATTCCTGCTATTCTCCAGCCATTCCAGATCGTAAGGACAAGTAACTTCTCCATTTCACTCCCACCAGGTGCATGGTTCCTGACATTTGTGATCAAAATCTTCCTTACTGGGGCTGGCCGAGTGGCGCGGTGGTTAAGAGCTGGCTTGGGAAGCCAGCAGCCCCGGTTCAGGTCCCACATATGAGGGCCAGTGACACTGCCCTAAAAAAAAACAAAACAGCATCCTTACTAATTATTAGGTATCACAGTTCATCAGAAAAAGGCTTCAATCTCCTCCTACCAATTCATTTCTGGCCAGTCCCTTACATGCCATCTAAACTCTCATAGTGGTGGATCACTGGGTTTCCCCAACCCCACCATGCCTGTTCACAAGTCCACAGGTTTGCATATTCTTTCTCTTCTGTCTGGAACATTCTCCCCTGATTCATCTATCTGGAAACTTTCAATTCTTCCCTCAAGGCCCTGGTCAAAACACTATGGCCATTCTGAAACATCCCACTATGCTATAAATTACAGGTTTATTTGCACTGAAGACACAACTGTTTACATGTCCAATGAACACTGTCAACATGATTAACTCTGAGTTGGACCCAGAGGGAAAGACAAAAGTCAGTAAGACTGACAGACACTGCTTCTGCCATCAAAGAGTTAATTGTCTAGTTGAGGAGTAAGATTAATTTCCATGAAACAATATGAGAGAATGTACAATCAAGCCCCAATTGGGGCAGTGCAGATTTTAAATGCCAAAGGAGTTGAGAGAAGGAGAAAATCCATCACAGCTGATTCTGCAAAACTCATATGTAGATAGCAGCTGAAAATAGTGTGCTCTTACCAATTGTACTGCCACCAGCAAATTATTGAAATTTTCTCCCCACCAAGGGTAAAGGGAAAAAAAAAGCAGGGAGGGAGATGAAAGTACAGGATTATAAATATTCTCACCTACAAGGGGAAACAGAGTAGAAATGCAAATGAGGTTGTCAAAATTTTCTTCACCTCTTTCACCAAGCAATTCCACTTCTGATTGTTTATCCTAGAGAAATATTCCGAATGCACTCAGAGTCAGCATTGTTAGTAATAGAGAAAAATTGCAAACAAGTCCATCAGTAGGAAACTGGTTGAACACATTTTTATTATAGCTGCACTGTGGAATCCTATTGCAGCCATTAAAAGAGAATGGTGTGTTTCTTTATGTACTGTCATGGAAACATCATCCAAGTCTTCTATTAAACAGAAACAAAGCAATTTGTGGAAACATCGCTATAGTATGATGGAGTTCGTGTAAAACAAAAGGGCAGGGAATACTGTTTCTCTGTGCAATCATTCACTCATTCAGTCATTCACTCAAAATTATCTATTGGGATCCTACTATGTGCCAGGCAATGTCCTGAGTGTTAGAGCATCCACAATGAATAAAATAGAAGTCTTTATCCTCTGGTAGTTTCCATATAGTGAGACAAGAGAGACATGAAGCAAACAAGCAAGTAAGGTATGACATGTATTAGATGATGATGAGAGGCATGGAGAAAAATAAGGCAGTGTAAGGGGAAAGGAGTGCCTGGGGAGGAGACATTGCTCTTTGGATAGAGTGACAGAGAGAGCAGGGACCTGAAGGAGATGAAGAAGGTGGTGTGGGTATCTGGGGGAGGGCATCCTAGGCAAAGGGACTAGCTAGCACCAAGGGGGCCATGCCTGGCATGGGGAAGAGTGAGTAAAGAGAGGAGTGGAAGGGTACCAGGCAGATAGGTAGTGGCGGCCACTTTATGGAGGCCTCTGGAGGCCACTCTGAGGACTCCAGTTTTAGTCCTGAGTGAGACAACCAGTCAATGGAATGCTGGGCAAACACATGATGTGATCTGAGCTCTGCTTCACCTAGGCCACTCTGGCTGCAGTATTGAGAATAGATTATCGGGGCCAGAAGCAGAGACCACTTAGAAGGCTAATCAAATGATCTAGCAAGACACGCTGGTGACTTGGGCCAGGATGATAGCAGGGGAGCTAAGGAGAACTGGTTGAGTTCTCGCTGCAGTCTTAAGAGAGAGTAAACAGGGTTTAGCCATGGATGAGTGTGGAGTATAGAAAACGTGGTTGTTCTCTTTTTTCTGAAGCAAATGAAGTGGCCAGTAACTGAGATGACTGTGGGAGGAAGAGGTTCAGGGGAGGATATGTTTCTACAAAATGAGAACACATGTGTGGGTAATTTATATGTGTTGTCCTTTTATCCATCCATCTTTTTCTTCATATCCCGAGCTGGTAGCTAAACTCTGTAATTCCTTGAGCCTGGGATTTGAGTAGGGCAAAAACAGAAGTAGCCTGCAGTGTAAGAATCCTTCTTAAAAAACATCAAACTTCACTGAGGAAATGGTGTGGGGTCTTTGAGCACAGGAACCAGAAAACTAGCTTGAGGACAAAGAGTTATAGAAAGAACATTTAGCCCAGGCTGAGCGGGAAGAAAGCACCTGAGGTTTCCAGACTGGGAACCAGGTCCAGCTCACCGCAAGCAGGCCTGTGAGTGATGTGTGGACACTTGGAGAGTTAGCAGGGTGGGCTGGACTTTAGGCTTTGGGTCTGCAGGCTTTGCAGAATTTGCTGTTCTGGGTAGAGTAGGGAGCAGCAGAGAGAACCATAATTTAAGACCATGAGGGCAGGGACAAGGGACATGTGAAGAGTAACCTGTGGGGACCAATAACCAAAACCCCATGGGCACCTGCCATGTTTTAGCACTGCATAAAACACATCACGTGGCCCAGTGTAACGATGGAACTCTGAAATGTCTGCAATTAGATTTTCTGTCAGCTTGACAGAGTGAGGAGTTGGGATCAGATATTATATTGAGTTATGGAAAATGAAAAACATGATATTTCTTGAACATCTGAATTTGTGTGGCTAGATTTACTCTCATCAGACAGGAAAACACATATCAAGTGGTCTACAAGAAGACAGTCCAAACTGCTTTACTCTCTGAGTTCTATGCTGTTTGACAATTTTCTACAAAAATCTATCTGTGGCATTCTTGTATAATTAACATAATCTTTTATTCTCACCTCATTTTGAAGCCCAGCTGTTAAGAAATCCTGGTAAAGACCCCTTTTTGTCCAGTAATCTTTTTGTTATCATATTTTGCTATAACATAGATTTTTATCCCATGCAATTCATAAGAGGTTTCTCAAGAAAAAAATATAAATTCATTTTTCTTATAAATGAAACTATATTTTAATAGACCAGCTAAAGTAACTCAGTAAAGAAATTTCATTAAAGCCACTTGTCAAGTGAACATCATCCCCAACAAATCTGATCTGAAAGATCCATCTGCTTGGTATAACTGATTGCATGTGAGTACACCATGCTTTCAGATATATAAGCCTATCTCAGCAATAGCTCTGTTGTAACATCATCTTGTTCTGGAGAATGAATGGGAGAGAAAGATATAGCTTTTCACTGCAGGTATTTGCTGCAGGAATGAAACAAAAGTATAAAAATTGCTTCGAAGAAAGAGAATGCCTCCCACTAGCTGCCTTGTTGAGTGGGCTGGAGCTTGTGATCTCCTTGGGCCATTGAAAAAGGGAGCAATCAATAAACTTAGCCTCTCAGAGTCTTCATAGATGACTCAATGGTCTTTGATATGCCCAATGGGCCCAGGGAGTGCTCCCAGGTTCACAGACCCACATGCAACAGAAAAGTGGAGCATGAAGTCCTATGATCTGCCAAGGCTCCCGCTTCAGTATCACTGAGCCTACGTCTAGCTCATGTGGCCAACCTCTGTTGGCTGCTGTGATAAGTGTTAGATCTGCAACCTGTCCAGGATCAGGAAACAATGTGGGCCCTAACCTGGGAAGCTCTTTGTGCCTGAGTTGACCTCACTTAAGTCTTCCTCAGGGAAATCTTTCAAGTGCTCCAAGAGCACAGGACCAGGTGTTATAAACACTGGGCTGTCCTGGAGGCTGAGGAATCTGCCTCCTCCCGTTTCCCACAAGATCCTTCAAAGAGGAACTCCAATCCCGAGTCTCAGCCCCACTGTGGCTACCAAGTATGCCTTTCACTAGCAGGTTCCAAAGCATCCTTCCTCTCCATGTGCCCCAACAAATCTCATCCCTGTGCTTAGGTCATTCAAACAGGAAGTGATCAATAAACCCAGCCTCACTGAGTCTTCACATTGCACCTAACC
The DNA here is from genome assembly GCA_033961575.1 of Aselliscus stoliczkanus. NCBI lineage: Eukaryota > Metazoa > Chordata > Mammalia > Chiroptera > Hipposideridae > Aselliscus > Aselliscus stoliczkanus. The sequence continues at coordinate 14,162,666 of CM066728.1, read as the reverse complement.
TAGTATCAGCTATATAATTAGTAGGGCCCAGTTCAAAATGAAAATGTGGGGCTCCTTGTTCAAAATTTATTAAGAATTTAATATACATTAAAATTATTAAGACTTTAAAGACAGCATCAGTAGAGAATTAAATCAATTGGGAGCCCTTTCTAGGCCCTGTGAGAATGAACGTGTCACAATCCATGAGGCCAGCCCTGCCTATATCTTCTACTGAAGGCCCAAGACCATATCCCCGAACACACACACACACACACACACACACACACACACACACACACACAAACACACACACACACACCCTTAACCCAATCAGTAATGTGATTTCAATGCATCCTTGGAGTCTTCCCCAAAAGATGTGGGCCTTAGGCCAGACCAGAAAAGAACAACCCAGGCCTGACCAGGAAGCAAGCAGTCATGAGGCACACCCACAGGGTCATCCTGGAGTCACGACCATGTGTAAGGAGGGAGAAAGACAAATTTCTAGGAGGGGAATCTTTCAAGGTCATGGGGGAAAAATCACTTAAGCAATCATTTTAGGAGTCTAAGGAGATAGGAGAGGGAGGGGGAACGGCTGAGTTTCTAGAGTAAGCATGGACCTTCCTGACACTTCTCATCAACTGAAAGAAGCATCTTCCTTACTACACAGTTAAGAAAACTGAGGCTCAGGCAGGATAAGACATTTGCTTAATGTTATGCAGGTACTCTGTTGTGAACAAATGAGATGTTGCTGTGTCTTTCTCTTAAGGAAACCACTTTGAGACAATTTTTTGATATCTTCACAAATAACCTTAAATCCTTAAATTTAAATTTCCTCAGTGGATAAATAATAACAACAACACAGACTGCTCAATACATTTAAACTATTATTATGTACCAGTCACAGTGTCAAGGACTTTTGCATGCTTTATTTTAAACCTTCCCAAACACTAAGATGTGTGCACCTATTTCTTCCTTATTTTGCAATGACTGAAAGGTTAAGGAAATTGCCCATAGCTTACATATCTAGGAAAGGGCCAGCCACATTCCAAACACATGCCCAGCAATAGCTGTATCCAAGACCATTAGCCAGTCTCTATTTAACTGTGAGGCCAACATCCATAGCAGCAGACCAAAGCCTGAGAGAACGCACATGCAGACACAGATGAGCCTTCTTTAAGACCTTGACTCTGAACTGGTAAGAAGGGCTGCTCTGCCTACATCACAGGCAGTTATAAAATAGAGTGTTCCAAATGTACAGAACTTCTAATGGGTATTTCCACTAAGAATTGGAATTTTCATTAAATGCAAACATCATCAGAACATAAAGATGATCAGGGTTAGAACTTTATTACAAGAGGCAGCAATAAAGAAGCTTTAACTAGGCAGGCGAGCTGGTCTTGGGCCAAGGAAGTATCACCCACTGGCTCATCTCGCTGTGTCTCTGGGTTCTTCCATTGGTTAAAATGAGCTTAATTGTAGGAAGTAATCTCTAAAGCTCTACAATTTTTAGAATTTATATTCCCTATGGAAGTCTCATAAAACTTACAATATTGGTTTTTTGTTTGTTTGTTTGTTTTTTATTAGTTTCAGGTGTACAACACAATGCAATAGTTATACTCTTTACCACCCAAAGTGACAACCCCCCACCCCCTGTTCGCCACCCCACTCCCTCCCCCATATCATACATATCTATCACAACTCTCCTGACTCCCCTCCACAGTATACTCCACATCCCGTGACCATCCACATATTCAGTTACAGTTGGCATACGATACTATACAACATCAGTTTCAGGTGTACAGTGCAGTGATCAAGCCTCTACTCCATCCATGAAGTGGTCTCCCTAACAAAACATGTGACTATCTGACACGACACAAAAATTTTACAACATTATTATATTCCCCGAACTGTGTTTCATATCCCTGTGGCAATATTGTAGTTGTCTATTTATGCTGTCTAATCCCTGCCCCTTCCCCTCCACCCCCACCCCCCTCCCAACTAGCAACCCTCAGTTTTTCCTCTACATCTATGAATCTGTTTACTTTGATTGTTCACTCAGCTCTTCAGACTCCACACACAAGTGAGATCACATGGTACCTGTCCTTCTCCAACTGACTTATTTCTCACAACATAATAGTCTCTTCACAACAATATCAATTACATTCCCAGAACTGCCCCCATCTCCCTGCGGCAACATTGTAGTCCCATCTACACTGTCCAAAACCTTCCCCCTCTCCCTCTTCACTACTCCCTCCCAGCCAACAACCATCAGTTTTTCCTTTATATCAACTCTTTCTGTGTTGATTTTCTGTCTAAAGGGTCTGTCCATTGGTGACAATGGTGTTGAAGTCCCCTACTATGATAGTGTTACTGTTGATCTCTGTCTTTATGTCTGTCAAAATCTGTTATATGTAATTAGGAGTTCCTATGTTGGGTGCATAGATGTTTATTAGGCTTATAGTGCCCTTCTTTGTCTTTTATTGTAGTCATTTTAAAGTCTATTTGGTCCAAAATAAGTATTGCTACTCCAGCTTTCTTTTTCCTCATTTTCATTTGCATGAAATATCTTATTCCATCTGTAAACAGCATATACATGTGTCCTATTTTCTTATCCACTCAGCCACTCTCTGTCTTTTGATTGGAGCATTTAGCCCATTCACATTTAAAATGATTATTGATAGGTGCATATGTATTGCCATTTTGTTATTTGTATTCCTGGTCTCCCTGGGTTAGCTTGTTTACCCCTTTGTTTTGTTTTAAAAAGCCCTTTTAACATTTCTTGCAATGCTGGCTTGGTGGTAATGAACTCCTTAAGCTTATTCTTTTCTGAGAAGCTCTTTATTTCTCCTTTAATTTTAAGTGATAGCTGTGCTGGGTAGAGCAATCTTGGTTGTAGGCCTTTATTTTGTGTCACTTTGAGTATCTCCTGCCACTCCCTTCTGGCCTGCAGAGTTTCTGTAGACAAGTCAGCTGTTAGTCTAACAGGAGTTCCTTTGTATGTAACCTGTTGTCTTTCTCTTGCTGCCTCTAGGATTCTGTCTCTGTCTTTAACCTTTGCCATTTTAACTATGATGTGTCTTGGTGTGGACCTGTTTGGGTTCAGCTTGTTTGGAACCGTCTGCACTTCCTGGGCATGTATGTTGATTTCCTTCACCAGGGTAGGGAAGTTTTCAGTCATTATTTGTTCAAATACATTCTCGACCCCTTGCTTCTTCTCTTCTCCTTCTGGTATTCTTATGAGTCAAAGGTGGTTGCGTTTCACCTTGTCCCATAGGGATCTTAAACTATTTTCATTGTTTTTGATTCTTTGGTCTTTTCGTTGTGCCAACTGGGTGATTTCTGCTATTTTATCTTCCAAATCGCTGATCCGCTCCTCTGCTTCATCTACTCTACTGGTGATTCATTTGAGTGTGTTCTTCATTTCAGTTATTGTATTCTTTAGTTCTAACAGGTTGTTTTTATGGTTTCCCTATCCTTCTTTATGTCCTCGCTAAGTTCCTTAAACATTCTTATCATCAGTGTTCTGAAATCTGTCTCTGATAGGTTGGCTCCCTCTGTTTCATTTAGTTCCTTTTCTAGAGGTTTCTTCTGAGCTTTTACTTGTGACATGTTTCTTTGTTTCCCCATTCTGGCTGTCGCTCTGGGATTGCTTTGAAGTATTAGATAGATCACCAGGAGAGCCCTGGCTGGATCACGCAGGCACACAGCTCATGGCACAACTCTCCTAGGAAAACTCCTAGTCTCAGCCTGTCCCAAGCAGCCGCTCGCAGATCAGGCCGAGTAGCCCGACAACCAATCACCAGCCTGGCAACTCTGCAAGTGCAGTGCAGAGAGCGGGAACCCAAGGCGCTTGCGCACTCCCCCGTCTCAGTGAGCAGCCTGTTGGAGCCTGAGGGCACCCGCCCAGCGTTTCCTGGCAATGCAGTATAAGCCGGGCAGAGGGTGGGGATCCAAGGCCGCAGGCGTGCGTGCACGCACACACGCACTTCTGCGCCAATTACACCAGACCAATGAGGTCTCAGACCTGATTCTCCGTAGGAGGGCCCAAGCCCAACAAAATGGCGTCCTCCCTACACCACTCTCGTGCAGATTCCACACCATGGGAACAACAATCAAAAAACCCGCCAGCCTTTGCACCAAAGGTGCTCAACTCAGTCCGTCCCCGCAGGCTTCTGGGTCCGGCTCACACAGCCACTCCCTCCACCAGTAACCAGGTAAGTGCTCACCAGCGAGCAAGCCCGGGCGCCGGCCCCACTGATTCTGTAGCCACTCTTAGCCTCACTGAGCTGAGCAAAGAGAGTCCTCACTAATTTACTGCCGGCTATCTTGGACCTTCTCTTCCCGGCAAAGGAACCCTGGGCTGGTGAGCTTGGAGTGCGGCCGGAGGGTCTCTCCCCCAACCAGACAAGCTTCCCACTGCTGGGGCTTCCCTCACGGGGCTCGCCCTGTCTCATCTCCGCCCGTCCTACCAGACCCGACGTGGCCTCCTCTTTAAGTTCTTCGTTTAGTGGTTCTGTTCCTCCATTGTTCCGGGGACCTCCAAGGTTGAATGCTGTATAATTTGTTTGTAATTTTGGTGTGATCCTGGGAGGCAGTTAGCACAGCGTCTGTCTATTGTGCCATTTTACCGGAAGTCCCCCTTACAATATTGTTTATTCCTTTGTTTGTTCATTTGTTCATTTACTTGGTTGGTTTGATTCAAAGGCCTCTGGGCTTACCTTCTTGAAAAATTTCTATGATCAACTGCTACTAGCAAATAAAGGCATCCACCAGCTGAAACACTGGAGAGCAGGTACCGCGTCCTATGACTACTCTGCAGTGCCAGACTTTGAGGGCCCGGGAGTCTCGTTTTTATACTAAATGCTACCATTGTGATGTCACTCATCTGACAAGAGCATTTAAACCAGACAGACCCATCATCAAGGTCAGGACTCAGGAAAAAAAAAAAGTAAAAACCAAGTGTGGTTACCCTCACAAAGTTCTAGCTCTACTTCTGCACACAGACAGCAACATTCTTCCCTTGCTCCTCGCATCTCTCTCCCTTCCTGTGCTGTTTTTTCTTTTTCTTCTTCTAAGCTTTCTTGGCTCAGTGATCCTTCCCTAGGCACTTGCCACTGGATTTGAATACACATTAGGCCTCTATAATTCTGACCTTCAGAACTGTTTCTTGCACAAGATTTCTACTTGTCCCATTGACTTCGTCTGCTTCTGGCCACTCCAAAGAGCCACCCACCCTCTCAAGCTTGATCCTGTAGCATTCCACTTGCCCAGGGCCTCAGAAAATCTGAGCTGGCCCATTACAGAAGAGGTATGGATTTATTGGATTTCAGGAGGACTTGGTCTTAATTTCTTAACTTTGCTTTAGTTCCCTCAGAGAAAATTGGAGATCATAATATACCATTTTAGTTTGTTTTAAAGATAAAATCTCTGAGATTTACAACTCAGAACTAGAATGCCAGTGATTGAAAGTGATGAAGAAGAGGGAGGGAGGTGAGGAGAAAGAAGGGGGAGAGAATCCAGTGATAAACCCTAAGAATGAGCAAAACCCGGAAAGTTATCTTGCTATCGCAGGTACCAAATTAGGCAGCTGAGACCAGTTAAATTCACTGAAATTGGAGATTGGTCATTTTACAGAAAATGATTTTGATGAAATTAATTCAATTTGCTATTCTGGTTTTTAAGCAGCAATGATTCCCTTGGCTAAAATGTTGGACATTCAGAATGGGAAGGAAACTTTATTAATACCACGTGGGGTATCCCCCAAGAGTTGACTTAGATCTGTAGCTGAGCCAAGACATCTGGCAATTTCAAAAATTGAACTTGATCTTTAACAAATATAGACACAAATGTGAAGAACATAAAATCGCTCTTCAGAATGAGCCTTAATGGGTGGCATTGCCTTTCCGAAACATTTTCTAATGAGCCTTCGGACACGAAGTGATTCCAATTTGCAATGCATTTGAGGCAAAACCAAGAGGAGAAATTGCATTTACTTTTCCCCACTGAGTTGTTAAAGGCACCAGATTGACTGACGAGCCTCAAACAGTCAACTGTGGGCAATGCTTTCCATGGTCAATCCTCTCACTTGCTGGACTGGCAATAGAAGACCCAAGCACAGTGGAGCCCTCCAGAGCTGTTATAGACCAATAACCCTGAGACAGCGCAGGCAGCAAACATTGAGGGGGGCTCATCTGTACCAGGCATATGCAAAGCACTGGCTGGAGAAAGGAGAAAAGGATACAGAGATGAAAGAGACACAGACTCATGGACAGGAGTGGGTGCTACACCCAATCTTCTAAAATCCAGGTCTCCATTCACCCAGTTCTTTGGAGGATTGGCCTTTACAGAGCAGGCCTCAAATCTTGGAATCCCGGCAGACACTCTATCAACATGTACACCTGGTATTTCCCGAGTTTCTCAGGGAAACCCGTTTCCTAACAAGTGACAGCCATGCATTTAAGGCATCAACATCAAGTAAAGAGAATTCCTAGGGCTTGGAAATCTATGGGAATTCCAGGGGAACACCACTCTCTGTGTCTGGATGGAGGGCTAATCTATAAGATTCCATTATGCAAATTGGAAAAGATGCCCCTTCAGGGTAGATAGAGCTCCAAGAACCCACAGCTTGGGGAGCCTCTGGTTCTTTGGATGTCCTTAGGACAGACACACAAATACATGTCTTAGCAAGCTGAGCCTGGCCTGGACTTCAGCCCCACTCATCCCTAAGCCAAGTGTTCTTGTACAGGTCAAAACTTATTCAATTGTAAGTCTTGCTGGAGGCCTTAAGAGGCGTCCAAGAGAGGACTCATCCTGGAGCATTCTTTCCTGGGTTCTTGTCTCCAGACAATAAAGAATTTAACAGCAAGACAGATTCAAGAAAGCACAAGTGCTTTATCAAAAATGAAAGTACACACTTGAAAGGAAATTCTGGGCAAACTCAGAGAAGAGTTGCACTGAGGAAGTCACAATCAGGGGTTTTATCCTTCCTGGGATGGGAATTGGTGAAGTCCCATCGATGTGGTTCCTTCATCTCTTCCCCCTCCCTTTCCACTTTTTCTTCCTTATTTGGTTCCTACAGAACCGTCATGATGTCAGGTGCATGATAGAAGTCATACTAACCACAATGCAAATGAGATTATAGTGCCATTAAAATTAGCTTTTACCTTTCTTAAAATGTGGATACACTTTTTTGGCACACTCTGTATTCGTGTGTGAACCACAGGTACATAAATGGGGCCATATTTCACGTGCTATGGAAAGGTCCTTTTAAACTCTGAGCTCATTCTCCATATTTGCAAATTGAGCAATAATTACATGAGACAATACATTTAGTGTCTGCCAGCTCTTCCCCCTCTTCCTAGGTATCTACACAAACTCCTGTTCTTCTGTCACCTGCATCCTCCTGTTCTCCTGTCCCCAAAGCATCAGAGCAAAGGAAGATGGGAATAAGGAAGAAGGAATGAGCTACCTCTAAGTCAGGGCCGAAAAAAACATCATGCTGTATTTGCTTTTTGGCCTCAGTTCTATATCCTGTGTAATGAAAGTGGAGAAGAATGTGAACACCAGCCTAGAAGGGGTCTTGTGAGTTTTAAATGAGATGATGCAGTTTTAAGTTCCTGGCATTGCATTCAGTCAACATTGGTTCTTCTTTCTAGCTATGGTGCTGCTTAGAAGCCTCATCAAAATCAGTTTTATTTTCTTCTAAAACTCAGCACTCATCAGCCTGTGTCTAAACCTTTTCTGTTCAGTGTGATTTTCTGCCTGGCATCTCTCCTCTGTCCTCCCTACCACCCTGTGTTTTGCTGATGGCAAATCAATGGCACATTTTTCTTCAACAGCCTGTATTTGGTATTTTACTACCGACCACAAGGGCCCCCGCCTTTTAATTACTCCTCCTGAGCCCAGCACTATATATAACACTAATGTTTCTGGGACTGCCAGCAATTAAAACCCAAAATAAATAACACATTACAAGCTGCAAACCAGCTCAGCCCGGTTAATACTATGGATGGATAGAGGCTTTTGTTTTTAATTGCCCAAGTTTCTCCAGGCCCTGCAGAATATAAACACCTGACCAACAGCTGCTTGGGGTTGGAGCTGAGGAGGCCTTGACTGCAGTCTCTTTTCCCAAGTTCTTTTGCTTGCCCTAGGCTCCAGGGAATGGCCTGCCATTCTTCTGCCTCAGTGTTTCGCTCTGCAAAAGGGAGACGTTCAAGAACAAAGCCGACTGTGTGCACCTACATTGATAAACATGCTGTTCTTGGTCGTGGGTCGAATTGGAACAAGCTATATTGATTTTTGCTGTTGTTTTCATTTTTCTAGCTTGAATAGAATACTGAAAGAGTGGTTTTGATGAATACTTATCTAATTTCATCTGTTGAATGTGAGAGTTTTCATATCAGAGATTATCTGTAATTAGGAAGAACAATTATAAAATCAAATTGTTAAGGCTTTCTTGGAAGCTCAACTTGGAAATTTAACTATTTTTATTTTTGCTAGGGGAAATCCATGTGCAGTACCCACATCCAAAGGTTGGCTGTACTGCCAACAGCTCCCAGTTGTGAAATCTAAGAGTGCAGATTTGCTAAGAAGGACCCTGAGTCTCAGCTAGCCCCTGCCCTTCGCCACACCGTCAAAGGAGCTCTGACTCTTTTTTACCTTATCGGCATAAGATTAAAAGATCAAAATACCCTGACAATGCAAATGCATCTGATGCATTCTGCAGAATTTTTCTCAGAAAGATTGCACTAGCCAAAACTGTTGTACAAGGTCAGGGGTGAGTCTCCCTGTTGGTGCTGCTGGATGCTTCCTTAATGGTTCCTCCCAGCACTCAGAGTCAATCATGTGGACTCCAGACCAGTCTCCTCTCTGCCCCCACTCTGAGCAGCCTCCTTGGTGTGGCTGAGAGAGGACAAGAAGGTCCGAGCTGCTGCACTGAGGTGGGGCTCAGCACCTGCCTCACCAGCAGATGGCTGCTTTGTGGTTGGGGCCCCACCCCTGATCTTACTGACTAGGCTGCCAAGAAATGCATGATGTAAAATTCAAACACACGGGGCAAATCCACATGTGTTTCCCTTTACCAGCGGGTGTTGGTGGGTTTGCTGCAGGCAAAGCATCTCTCCCAAAAGCAACAAATAATGAGCCTTCACAGCAGCAGTACTGAACTAAGGCTGACTCACAAATGTCATCTTTGTCCTTTTCCTGCTATGGGCATTAGTCCATGTTTAGCCCTAAGACAGAATGTCTGCATAGAGAACAAAGCTGATTATCTGCACCACAGCTCATCTGAGGCCTGTTGCTACTGCAGGTAAACCAGTAAGTGCAAGAACGGCCATATTTTCAGGGAAGAAACATCCAAGGACAAGAAACCAAGAGGGCCTGCAATTACACTGTCCATTTGTACTCATTGCCCATTGCTTCCTCCTAATGGTTCCGTTCAAAAGGAGGGAGCCCAGAAACAGTTTTCGGTCCCATGAGAACTGACAGCATGCCTTATTCATGAACCTCAGGAATCATAGTTGTTGGCTGCCAACAAGCCAAAAGAAGTACTAGCCCTCTCTTTTAACCTCAGCATTGCTTGCCCTTCCCCAGCACCCCTCAATGCTCTGGGCACCAACCTCCTTGCCCTGGGGGGAGGCTGATGGAGAAGAAGAAGGACATGCTGTCAGCAGCCCTGCTGTCTGGCACAGCACAGCTAGAAGCTCATGCTCACTGCCTCTCCATCTCTTTTCAAGCCACATCCATCAACATCTTTTTCAGCCTGACAGGTTCCTGGTCCTCACTTCTACTTTTAGCCCACCCTCGATTGGCCACCTTTCCTTGAGTGAGTGTTTTATTTTTTTGCATTGATGAATATCTTGGCACTGCAGCCCCAGTAACATACTAAATTGAATACCATAACCATATAATTTGAAAAATAATCATTTTTCAAATATGGAGCATGGACAGTTAAGGTTCCTACCCACAGCGCATGGTGCTCTTAGACATTTTGGCCCCTGAGAGATGTGTTAGAAAAGGCCAGAGGAGAGCCCAAGAATTGCTCCATTAGAGTGCAAAGATGACACTCAGGAGGGAAGGCTTGTGTGACCCCTGGAGGGAAAATGAAGAGCCTATACATCACATTCCACAGACGATACAACATACCTTCAGGGCTGGACAGAAAAGACAAATGTGGAAAACTAGCCTTTGTAAAAGTGCAAGGAGTGATGGGACCCAGAAGTGAAGAGTGCACACTCCTCCAAAAGGTATTCAAATTCAAGCTGCAAAATAATTGCTATCCGGAAAACCCCATCTACAGACCACTTTATGGAGGCTGCTAGTTTGCCGTTCTGGATAGTGGCAAGTGCCTGTTCCTTGAGCATCAATCCTCAGCTCTGCTACTTCTAGCTACCTGACTTTGGAAACATCACTTCACTTTCTGAGCCTTCATTTCCCGGTTATAAAACGGAGATGGTAATGATTCAGCGCACTTAGGAGGTTACAGAGCTCTGCAGTAATGAGACCAGCACAATGCATGGCTCCCACAGGAGCGGACACTCATGTGGCTCCCACAGCAGCGGACACGCATGTGGCTCCTTTGCACTGAAGTCTTCCAGAGAATTCACTTGCACAAGGTAGACAATAGTGGTAAAGGAGTCATCCCCCAACAAGTCAGGCAAATGGACCTCTTCTAAACGCATCGGGTTGTGGAAGTAGGAAATCTGGGGACATTCAGTCAGTGAGGGAGCCTCACTGGTGTTTAATGACCCTCAGGGAAAACTTCTTTCTCCAGTTAGAGATCTTGGAAATAGATAGGGGCTCAGTAGTATCATTCATTCATTCATTCATTCATTCATTCATAAGTTCTGTTAATCACCCACCTGGTACCAGATGCTGTGACTTCCGGTTTGCTCCTTATGGGTTTTAACTTTGAGCCCCAGGGCTTGTTGCAGGCAGTTCAGATTGGTGTTCTGATGTCGCTCAGATCACAGAAGTACAAGGAACATCTTTTCTTTATCCAGTCATAAATATTGATTAGATGACTTTTTAAATCATCTGATTTCTAACTGTGCATCTGCTTAGCAATGTCCTTTGTCCAATTTTCCCTCAAAGCAGCTGCACAGGAACCTGGGCTGTAATTTTCCTAACACATCCGTCAACATTACGCCCAGCTCTATACCACCTACAGAAACGTACGAGGCACTTAAAACCACAGCTGGTTTTCAGCACTCACACTGTAATTCGCCAATTACCCAGGCTTATAAAATCATTCCAGGGTGGACCAGGCATTATGTAAGCCACAGATATAACAGTGATTATATCTGGCCCTTCTGGGTGGCTCTCACCTCCGCCACAGGAATCACTTTGCAAATACTAATTAGTTGCATTTGTTTGGGGATGCCCCACGTGGACTGCAGCAGTCACTGGAAAGTGGAAGAGAAGCCCTGAGACACGCTGTCAATCTAACAGGAAGGTCAGTGGCTCCGAGCCCAGCTTTACTCCTCCTGGTGTACCAGAGAACAGAATGAGGCCACAGAGGCAGCTCTGGCAAAGGTTGCAGGAACCAAGGGGAAACGAATGGGGTTATAATGGCCTAAGGGTTCCCCAAATCCATAGAGAAGAGGGGGGATTTGAGTTATAACTGGGGTGAAGAGGAATTGAGTCAACATCTAACCTGACCACTTGCACCTGGATTAGATTTGCCGGACCTCTTGACATGGTCACCGAGATAGTCATTTAAGCTATCCCCTGCCTCTGACCTCTCTCTTTTCCAAGTAAACATGTGCATTGCTATCAATCTTCCCGCATCAGTTTCAGGCAGGTTAGAAAGTCTAACACCCTCTGTTAAAGATCTGTTAGAATCCTAACACCATCTAACCCCAACACTGCCTTTTTATAAGGGTCAGAGGGAGGTCTGGCCTGCTGCTTGTTTTTACAATAAAGTTTTATCGGCACACAGCCATTGTCATTCATTTATGTAGGGTCTATGGCTGCTTTGGCGCTTCAACAATCCAGCTGAGTCATTGCAACAGTGATCATATGACCCACAAAACATCAAGTATTTACTCTCTGGCTCTTTAGAGAAATGGTTTTCCAATCCCTGGCCTATGGCAATGCTTTTGATACTTCCTTCAAAGCACTTTGAAACAAAAAGTGTATTCATTGGCTTCTTGCAAGTGCAAAAATATTTTGAAGTCTCCTGCTTTACCTTAAAATCACATGGTTTTTCTGCTATAATGTATCCCTGTTTATTTTAGTATAAAAATTACAGCAACTTTGTCCCAAATCTACAGATAAAATTGAGGACTCCCCAAAACGTACAATGGTTTTGTGCTCACAGATGAGAAGGATGGACTCATGGGTTAAATTCCAAACCTTTCTTTCAGGCTAATATTTGAGTGTTCATGGTGTAGACAACCTAGAAGTTAAATGGAAGTTGATTTAGTCAGGGAAACAGGAACCAGTCTAGGTAATATAAAAAGAGGGAATTTTACCCAGGGAATTGATTACAAAGAGGATGGAAGAACTGAGGCTCCAAGAGAGGACAGTGAGACAACTAAGAGGTTGGCACAGCAGGAAGCAGCTACCCTTCCCCATCATCAACCACCCAAGGCTGGAGACAACGGGAGGAGGCAGACTTGCCAGAAGTCAGGAGATGAGGTCTATCCCACAAAAGCTTGCACCACAGTGGGCCTACGGTGGCCTTGAGCTGGAGTGATGAAGGAGCAATAGTAGATACCAAGGGCTCTCCTTCCTTCTGCCCTCCAGTCTCCTACTGGCACCCCCTAATGGCTGAACCAAGTTAGAAACCAGGTGGCAAAAGAGCCTGGGAAATGAAGCTTTGTTGCACCTTGCATAGTGATAGAAAGTCAGGTAATGGGTCTGGGAGCAAAGAAGCAAATGACTGGCACAGATGGCCATGACAGGAGGTTGCTGCCACTAGAAAAAATCCTACCAGGTGGCCGACAAGAGGCCACAGAGAGGACAGAGCCTCAGTGAATCCATTACAGTGCAGGACCTGGTTCTCAAGATACGACACAGAGCTGCCCTCTGACCACACATTATTGACTCATAGGAACATTCACCCTGATGAAATTGATCCAAAAAGCAGATATATTATAAAGAAAACCAGAGTAGCCATATAACTGATGAGCCATTGAGAGACCTGCACCTTATTGCCCTTCATGAAAACTGCAGGGGAACCCAAACCATCTGCAGACCCTTTGAAGCATAGAGGCAGAGCTGGGGGGCACTTGTTTTGTGATCAGTACGGTTTTGAGCATCACGTTCCTGTAGGCTGAGCGGCCATCTCCACAGCAAGGCCATAAACAGCATCAAAAGCAGATCCATCTCATCTGAGTCAAGGCCTCTCTCCACAGTGCTGTGCCTCCAGGAGCACCGCCAGCATTTGCTCAGTGACTAACCCGTCATGCTTTCATGACTGGCTAATGGGCAACTCTTTATTTAGAAAGGATAACACAATCAATCATGTCTTAATCTGGCCTGGGAGACATTCTGCCTCTTTGAGAAGACACATCTTTGTTTTTACTCATGACATGTTGCTATTATGACTTAACTCACAGAAAGCAACTATTTACAGAATATTGGCATAGCATGGTCAGGGAGTGAAATGAGGTGTGTTTACTATAGCCCCTCACATGCCACATGCAGAACCTCTCTACACTGTTTTCATGTGTTTAGAAGACAATTCAATGTGCTGACCACATTCTGCATTTTCCCATCCACAGGCGTTTGCTAATCTCCTTTCCCCCAAGGAATGACCATTTCCAAGCTCCGTCCAGTGCTCAAAGCCCAAGTGGATGCCTGTATTTCATTGATCTGTCCTAATCCCCAAGTCAAGCTAACATAATTGCTACTCCTCCAAGGCCTTGAGTAGCTAGTTTAAACCCTTCTTTATAAAAAATACGTTACCATTATTATAGCCATAAGTCTTGTCTGACTTACAAAATTTCATGCCAAAGGACAGGAACCATGTCCCCCTCACCTCTATATCTCCAACAGTGTGTTGTATGCACTAGGAAACCAATTATCAGAATGTATAGCTCTGACAGATGACTTGGGTTTTCTCCATAGACTTTCCTCTAAATCATTCTATTCTTAGAAAGATTTAATTTTTAGAATGTTCTCTCTTCTTTTTACCTAAAATCATATCATATCCATCTGTTTGTCTTATATCATCTTCTGGAGTTACACGGAATAATTCTATTCCTTCTTCCATGTGACAACCTTTTAGATATTTGAATAAAGATATAGATTGTGCCTGAGTCTCCTTTTCTCTCAATCATACCTGCTACACTTTGGGCTCTCTATAATGCCTGTCACATCACATTGCCTTTGTCTGATGAGTGTCCATTCTACCCTACACATTTACTGAGCTTCCATCCAAATCATGCCTGACATTGAACATGATTCCTAGGAAGTCATATATATTTGATCATTGTCATGTGCTTTTGAAAAACATTTTAGGTAACTTAACTCTCCCTTAGTCTCCACTCTTCTCTGAGGTTCCCAGCTCTTCTGAACAATGTGGGCTATCAGACCACTTTTTTTCCAGGCCATTGCATTCCCGGGTTCAGTCTACAGAGGCTAGAGCTAGATCCTCTTTTGGGGATTGAGCTGTCCCTTCCCAGCCACCCTTTCAGTTGTCACAGAGGTCTTTATTAATATTCAAAATGCATTGATATAAATATGTTCAATCTTATAGTAATCTTCTACAACCAAACTTTGAGACAATCCATTACTGCCCATGCATATGAGCAAGAGAAAACGAGATAGATAGATAGATAGATAGATAGATAGATAGATAGATAGAGAAACAGACAGACAGACAGATTGAAAGAGAGACACTAGATATCTCTCAGGCACCCAGCTCTTAGCTGCCTGCATTCCCAGGGCCAACAGCTAGTCCAGGCCACCCTCAGCTCTCACCAGACAACTGCAAGAGCCTGCCTCCAAACTCCAAACTGTTCTCCACACAGTATCTGCTTTGAGCTTGACTATAAATCTAGTCATAACACTCTCCTGCTTAAAACACTCCAATAGATCCTCTTTGATCTTTGGACAAAGACCAAAATTCCTAACATGATCTGTGTGGGTCTTCCATAGAACCTTTAGGAACCACTTAACTGTCCCTTCATTCCCTTCTCTAGACTACATCAAGCAAACCCTTCTATTATGCAGTCTGATAGCCTCACGTACCATTACCATGGCCATGTAATTTTACATTTACTTATGTGACACTCTGATTTATCTCTGCCTTCCCCTCTAGAGTGTAAGTGCATGTGGCAGGGACCTTGTCTGTTTGTACTCATCACCACAGCCCCAGCATCAGGCACAGGACCAGTCTCATAAGAAGTCCTCAATAAGTATTTGTGAATAAAAAGGAAGAAGGATGGTATGGTAGGCTGAATCACAGCTGCACAAAATATATCCATGTCCTAATCCCTAGAACTTGTGAATATTCCCTTATATGGTTAAAGGGCACTTGCAGATATAATTGAGTTAAAGACTGGAGATGGGGAATTCTCCTGGATTATCTAGGTGAGTCTAATGTGATTGCAAGGTGCTTTTTTTCTTGTTTGTTTGTTTGGTTTTTTGTTTGTTTGTTTTTTGTTTTTGTTTTTTTGAGGGCAGTGTCACTGGCCCACACACGTGGGATCTGAACCAGAGCCGCTGGCCTCCCAAGCCAGCACCCAACCACTGCGCCACCTGGCCGGCCCGCAAGGTGCTTTTAAGGGAGAGGCAAGGAGGTCAAAGGAGGAAGTAGGAGGTGTGAGAATGGAAGCAAGAGATTGGAGGGATTCGAGGAAGGGGTCATGAGCCAAGGAATGCAAGCAGCTTCCAGGAGTTGATGGCTCCCATGCCCAGTCTCCATCCGCAGTGACGACCTAAACCCAGGTGACTCAAAGGGCTTAAGCAGCCCCAGTGACACCTAAGCTACTATTCATGAGCAGTGGTGGGGCAACAGCTAGGGCCCATCTTCTAGGTCCCTGTCCTGTGCTCTGTCTACCACCTAAATGCCTCCCTATGTGCAGGTCAAAAAGACCAGGATGTCCAGGGCTCTACCTAAGGAGGAAAAAAAAATGACCCTTACTAAAACCTTGCCAATCAGAGAGACCCAAGTGTATTTCCATCGGCAAATCCCACTCAGATGTATTCCAGAGCTTGTCTTTTCTACCTCATTGCAGGCCAAAGCTTGCCTGGCATGTGTCCTAATTCCTCTCTGCCTCAAAGGAGCCCCCTGACCAAAAGAGGCTGGTTCTCCCATTCAAAGGAGTGCAAACTCCCTGTCTCAGCAAATGACATGACATTTGCATAAAGCCTGAATTGAGATGCTCTGGAGCTGGGGATGCATTCAGAAAGCCCCTTGCTCTGTTCCCGTCCATCAGCCTTGCCGGAGATCATCTGGCCCATGCCTCTGTTTCCACACAGCCAGCTTCAGAGCCAGCACGGGGAGGCAGGAATTGGGCCAGCTGCCTGACGGCTTTAATGTTAAAATGTGTTGAACATTCACAGGCCACAGAACTCTGCTAAGTGAACCAAATGGGCCTCCCTAAAGCCATATGCTCACTCCATCGCAGCCCAGCTGCAGCCCTCCTGCAAGCAGGGAGCAGACTTGCTGGGGAAGCTTTGTGTTGTTGTTTTTATCCTTCCTGTTGAACTGCTAATACCAGATGCTGATGTCACAATCCAAGAACTGGCAGAAAAAAGTCAGCAGCAAGCAGAGCATCCCCAGAGAGCAAGAACCTACCCTTTCCTAACAAGCAATTTTTAGAGGTGTCTTTAGACTGTTGCCTCCCCTGTGTATGCTTAAAGATGAGATCATTGCTAAGTGATTAGGGGCTGTTGCAGAGACTGGCTAGCTCATCACCAAGATACTTTGCTCTTTCTCTTAGGCACACAGCTGCACCACGTCTGTGCCAGCCTTCCTCACAGGAAGGTGTAACCAACAATTGAGTTTTGGCCAGTGGAATGGATTATGAGCCCCTTCCATAAAAATGGGATCTTCCATGATTCAGGGTGAGCCACCATCCCAATTTGCCTAGGACTGTACCCATTTTAGCACTAAAAGTCTTGCATCCTGGGAAATCTTTCAGCCCCTGGCTAAGGGGAATGGTGAGTCATGCTGGTGGTCCTGCCCACCCCACTCTCACCTGTCCAAAGCTCCCAGGCACTAGATCATGGTCTCAAACTCCAGTGAGCATCAGGGTTACCCGAAGCCTTGTTAAAACACAGATTGCTGGTGGCCCAGAGTTTCTGATGAAATAGGTCTGGGGCGGGGCCCAAGAATTTACATGTCTAACACGTTTCCCAGTGAGACTGGTGCTGCTGGACCAGGGACCATACTTTGAGACCCCTGCCCCTAGGTCAGTGGTTCTCAAACTTTGCTACATAGTAGAGATACCTGGAAAGTTAAAAAAAAAATAAAAAATCCCATTTCCTAGGCTGTTCCCCCGATCAATCACACCAGAATCTCTGGGAGTGAGTCCTACTTAGTAGTTTCTGAAGTTCAATTTTCAGCCAAGTTTGAGACTCAATGCCCAAGATCCATGTGTTTTTCAACATTGATATCCCTGTAAATCCCCTGGAGATATTATTAAAATGCAGACTCTTATGCAGTCAGCCTGGGGACAGGCATGGCATTCTGCATTTTTAACAAGTTCCTAGATCCTAATGGAGCTACTGGTGTGAATAGCCACACTCCGAGTAACAAGGCCTCAGCTCAGGGATTCTAAGATTTCAGTGTGTGTCAGAATCACCTGGAAAACCTTGTTAGAACACAAAGATTGCTAGGTGCCACCCCCAGACCTGCTAGCACAGTAGGCCGGGGGCGGGGCATTTTTAACAAGTTTCCTAAGAAAGTTCTGGCTACTCTTACCAAAAGAAGGAAAAGGAATGGATTTTGAGAGACCAACAACAAATGTTAACTGCCTTGATACAGACCCTGATTCTTTTGAGGGAAGCACTCATCCCCCTGAAATTAATAACAAACATTACATCTGCCCAAAGCTCCCCCTCTGATGCTGGGAAATGGTCACAATGACAAAAATCCATTTTTTATCTCAATATTAACTATATAACTTCTGATGAAGGCCAAATCAGGCCAGTTTAGAAATATCTTATTGTCAATATTATTACTACCATAAAAACAACTGTGATGACCATGGTTGCCACTAGTACTGTTATGATACCACTGGTTAATATTTATAGACTGCTTTCTTTGTACCAAGTGCTGTCATAAGCACTTAAAATTTTGTTCTTACAAGGACCCTAGGAGAGAGGCATTGTTATCATCTCCACATTGTGTTTGAGGAAACTGAGGTGCAGAGAAGATAAGTAGCATTTCCAAGGTCATGCAACTAGAACCAGGAGTTGAAACCAGGCAGTCTGACTCTAGTGTTTGTCTTCATAATTATTGCCCTGTACTGCCTCATTCGGGGTCCAGAACAAAACCATAACCTGAAAAAGAAACATCCAGACATTATTAAGATCATTATCACTAATATCCTTGTCTCCTTCCCACGTCTTAAACTTCTGGTGTTCACTATGGCTTTAATTATTTACATAGAAAGTATAAAACCACGGAAAGAGAAAAAGGACATGAACTAGTCCACCAAAACTTAAAGGATCACTGAAGATCCCCAAATGCCTGCTTCATAGCAGAAGCCTTAGAAATTTGTCAGCAAAAATTTTCCAGCCCCCATCCTACAGGTATATTGTGCTTGGGGCAAATCATAAGCATTTTCTGATTCACGTGTGGTGTTTGGACAAGTCATTTAACCTCACTTAGCTTCAGTTCCCTCCTCTGAAGTGGAGCTAAGAACAAACTCTGTTTCAGGGTTATAATGAGAATTAAACAAGTATTACCTGTCAAGCACTTAGGAGTAGTTTAGTGTCTGCCCATAGTAAGCATTAAGGAAGTGTTAACTATCATGAGTTATTATTATCATAAGTTAACAAAATCTACTTTGAAGTTAATTATGAGGATTAGAAATAATATACATGCCACTCCTGGTGCTAAATAAACATAAAAATTGCCAGCTGTTTTTAATATCCCTACCATGTATCATGCTACCTTTAAGTGAATCCATATTTATGGTGTGCTTATCATGTTTCCAGCACTCATTCATTCAAAAATTATTATTGAGAAGGGTCACATTCTGCATATAGTTTGATGGTGGAGCCAGTAGAATATACAGATGGATCAGGTGTGTGTGTGGGGGGGAAAGAACTCAAAGCTGATCATAAACGCTTTGGTCCTACTCACATAGGATTGAAAAAGAAGAACATGAAGCTGAAGACATATGAAGTCAGACAATTAAGTTCACGACCTCATCCTAGAAAAAGTGCTACATACCTCATTGCTGAATATCACTATGATTGTCTTCAAAGTACTCCCCTTGGGAAGCTGTGCACCGACGCCAGCGCCTAGTCCACCCTTCAAAGCAATTTTGGAACTCTTTTTCTGGAATGCCATCAGAACTGTTGTATTACCCTTGGTGTCCTGAATGTCATCGACATGTCTTCTTTTTATTATTTCCTTTATCTTTGGGTAAAGAAAGAAGTCATTGGGGGCCAGATCAGGTGAGTAGAGAGGATGTTCCAATACAGTTATTTGTTTACTGGCTAAAAATTCCCACACAGACAGAGCCGTGTGAGCTGGTGCTTTGTCGTAATGCAGGAGCCATGAATTATTGACCAAAAGTTCAGGTCATGTAACTTTTCACACAGTCTTTTCAGCATTTCCAAACAGTAAACTGGTTAACTCTCTATCCAGTTGGTATAAATTCATAACGAATAATCCCTCTGATGTTTAAAGAAAAAAGGTTAGCAATATCATTGCAACAAGTTTGCCAACTTAACTTTCATACCTTGTAAATGAAGTACAGACTATGAGGAAACTTGTGCACAGGAAGTTTGTTCTTCACTCAGAGGGCAATGGGGAGCCATTGAAAGGCTGAGGGTAGAGCAGTACAGGCTACCTTTTTTTTTTTTTTTAAGCTGAGCCATCCTGTCACCTATTGGCAGCTCAACGGCAACTCAGCTCGGGCTGGCATCGAACCGCCGTTGCTCAGAGCTCAGCTTGCACTCTTGAGGGAACTCTTAACCAACTGAGCCACTCGACCGGCCCCGGGTAGAGCAGTACAGACTTGAAGACAAGCCCGAGTCCAGTGGAGCCAGTACAAATTCTGACATAACATAATAGTTTGGGTGAAACCGAATGGGGCCTGATCTAAGGTAAGCACAGCAGGAATTGATAGGAGGGAAACGTGTGAGTGAAATGTTGGTGTGCTGGAGTAAATTGTTGGTTGCTTGAGTGTAAAGGATGAGGGAATATAGGAATCCAGATACACTTGTAGTCTCCTGGCTTGGTGACAGAATAGCAGATGGCCACTTACCAATGCTTCTTCATTATCTCCTTTCTCATTTCCATCAGAAATCCAGCTACTTTGTGGTCATCTTAAAAAAAAAAAAATCTCCAGAATTCCTGGCAGATAAAGGTAACGATATGACATCGTCCTAGCCAATGAGATGTACTCGTAACTGTTGAATGAAATTTTCTGGAAAGCTCCTTAAAGGATCTCACTCAACTGGAACACACCATCTCATCTCATCTTTCTTCTTTCTTCCTACCTGGAACACAGCTGGGCAGTCGGGGGTGGTGGTGGGGCGCATAATGAAACCACAGAGGGGAGCACATGAGAAAGACAGCTCAGCAAAGCACTGGGTTCCTGATGATCCCACACACCATGGTGTTAGCCTAGGGTAGCTGAAGTGGCCGCTGAACAAGGAGGAGGTTGGGAGAAGAGCTAACACTACAATTTTCATAAAACAAAATCTGTTTTATTCCGGTCTCAGTTAGAGAATGATGTGTATTATTTTCTTTTGGGTTTTCATCACTTGCCACTGAATAGAATCATAGAGCCATAGAATTTAGGGCTTGGCAGTTCTCACTTTTAAATCACTCTTATCTGCCGGGAAATGAAATGATGCAGAACTGCCTCTATAACTAATACATCAGTCCGGGAGGAAATCCTCTCTGAGGTGGGGGCTTAGCTCCTGCTTCCAGAGTTTGCCTTCATCCATCCCCAGACTGCACTGAGCCACCTTGATTCAGGTTCAGATGTCAACTTATAAGTTCCTTTGCACCTTTCACATACATTTTACAGCCACTGCTCCTTTGAAGAATAGCTATGGACATATTTCTATAAGGCAACGTTTTGAAAGGAAGAAGATGTTTCATTCTTGGAATGAGTTGGAATATGCTCCATCTTGTGGAAGCCAGGACTGGTCTCCTCCATCAAGTGACCCCACGAGGTGGCTGTCCTGACCTTGTTTAATATGCCACCATCCAAGACCTTGCCCTCCCTCCATATTGCCCAGAAATGTGACATTGTTAGCTCATGTAGAGCATGTCCCTCTCTCAGGGGAAAACTCACATTAACCAAGTGTGCGGACCTGATGTCTTGAACCAAATATCAGTTTCTCCAGTTACAGTGAGTAAACACAACTGCCACTTAAAAAGAGTGTTGGAGGAACAAATCATCAGAGCAAAAAGAATTTGCTTCATGAATTCCTCAAGAGCCTCATAATAGAACTTAGAGCACAGTTGGCTTTAGCGGTGGGACCAAAATACTTGTAGCTGGTTCACCACAACTTTCACGTGCTTCCCATGTTGGTGCTGCCTGTGTGTCTGGCACCAGAATCCCTTAAAGACCTTTGCTAAGGGTCCTTCCCTGTGAGGGGACTTCCATTTCCTGTAGGGATTCCCCTGATTGCCAAGGTCTTTCTCTGAATATATGAATAGCTGTAATAAGGTGGCTGTCTGTTCTTACTGTTTCTTTAAGGGCTTTGTAGTCTTCTGCTCTGATCTATTATGAATCCATATTAAAGTTTAACATTCAGATGGCATCCTTATTTCCCTCATTGCTCAGTTCTTAAGCAATGAGTCATTTTAGACCCCAAGGACTGACAAGAGCAATGAAACCAGACTGATTTCTGCTTGTGGCAAAGGAGCCCTTCTCATAACTTCTTAGTCTAATGTTATGTTTAGTACCAGAAAGAGTTTAAATTCTGGGCCGCAGGGACATTTTTCAGGAAGGCCCCATGTAGCCCTATTGCTTAGAAAGCAAGCCGCAATTTCCCTAGAAAGGGGATTTAGAGCAGGGTATTCCGGATTCCAGTGCTGGCTGGGAATCATTATGTCACCGTTGGTAGGCACCAGTGCAGGGCTTCATTCATCTTTGAATCTTGTAGGACAATCATTGGCATGGTAACATAGCAACTCGCCTAGCTGTTGTCACTTCGTACGGTTCTAGCTCTCTTCTCCCTAGCAGACCAGGTTAATCATACTGTATTTGGACAGCTAAATGGTGAGCCCACATATAAAAGGGAATTTTTAGCACTACAGGTGGGTTCCAATCACATTCCTGATGAGATAGTTAAGTTCTCTAGCACCAACACAATGGAAATCACTTGCTGTTGATGCACAAGTCACCATATGCAAAAATATATCATTTCAAGAAGCAATTTACATGGGCGGAGGCAGCAGTAAAAAACACAGTAGGACAAAATGAGCCCCTGGTCTCCTTCTTCCCTCTGAACTGGCACCAGTCTCCAAACAAACAGCACCAAATCAGTCCTCAGTCCCGCCACCCCTTGCCCTCCAGGCCAGAAACGGGAGGGGACTGGGGGTAGCACAGTGCTGCCTGCTCTCAGCCGTCTCCCAGCTATCCCGGGCCACACTCTCTGGACCTCATCTACAAAACTAGATGGCTGACCTAGTCAGATTCTAAAGCCCTTTCTAATCCCCATATTCTACTTTAATTGGGGCTTTATTAATTATAAAATCACAGCTCTTCAGGCACACAGGGATCAATTCACTTCATACTTGAAAAAAAAAGAAGCAGTTAATTCATTTGGTAAATATTTAAGAGCATCCTCAACTTATAAGGCATGCTGCCTTCTGCCAAGGGAGACTCAGTGACTATAGAGGCTACTTTGATTTTACCATTTTGTCTTGGCAACTATTTGGAACAAGATGGTGGAACAAGCAGTCATTAAAAGGTTCTATTTTCTTATTTTTTCCCTATGTCCTGTGCATGCCAGTTTCTCTCACCCCACATCTCAGTTTGATCCCATCCCTCTTCTATCCCAGCCCCTCGGTGATGCCTCCAGACTCGTGTGTGTGTGTGTGTGTGCGCGCGCGCGCGCGCGCATGTAAGTGAGGCGGCCGGGCGGCTGGTTGAGAGTCAAAAATGGATGCAATTGAGGAGAGTGGTGGTGCTCAGCAATGAATAGGGTTAGAGCCTGAATCTTTACTGTGGGATCTGAGTTCAAGTCCAGGCTTTGCCACTTAACAGCTTTGCATCCCAGTACCCTGCTTCCCTCATGTAAAATAGAATTAAAGACAGATCTGCCACACAGGCTCCTTGCCAGTGCTGGAGAGATGAGTACAATACACATCTAGTACTTAGCGCCTGCCTAGAACAGAATGAGTGCTCAGCTAAAATAAAGCCATCAGGATCATAGGGATGAGTGAGATTTAGAAATGTGACTGTCATTCAGGATGTCTATGTCCAGTTATTAAGAAATACCATAAGAGCTGTGTGCATCAAGATAGCTGTGTCAAATCTGTCACATCAAATGGTCCTCCTTTATATAAAATGCCATCTCCACTCTCACAAAGCTAGTGACAGTAAATCTGGCCCTAAGATGCTATGACTGGCAATAATACAAAAATAACAAGTGGAAAGCAAAGATCCATAACCAGTGTTCAGATGAAGAGAAAGCAGCAAGTGCTCTCATTCTGGAGGTATCACAGAGGCCTTCATGAAGGTGGTGGCATCCAGAGTTAGATGGTATTTGCACTGCAAAGACTGGTGCAGGGCATCCAGGCCCAAGAATAGCATGCATACAAGCAGGGAATTGGACATCTCAGGACATGTCTGAAACAGTCAGAAAGTGATCCACCCTGCATTGTGTCTGCCTCGCAGGTCCTGAGAAGGGGTGGGAAGGAAGAGAGGGGGCCTGGTGTTTCCCTTTATGATATGAGTTCCTCCATGTCACTTGTCAGCGTAGCAGATAGGGCTCGGTACTAGGCAGCCTATGTTTTAATCCTGGATAAGCCCCTTATTAACTGTGTGGCCTTAGGGAAATTATTTATCTTTTTATGCCTCAGTTTCCTTAGGTGTAAGATGAGGTTAATCGTACTGACAGTATTGCTGCAGGGATTAAATGAGACAATGTAGTATACGATTTAGCATGTACTCACTGAATGGGAGCTACCATAACTGCATATAATGATACAATAATGTAACAGTTGTATAATAATATAATTTAACATCCTTCAGGCTGGAAATGCCCAGGATACTGTGTGTATTGCTATCAATTCTCTAAGCACTGCTTGTCACCTTATCAGGAAATTCTGACACAACCATCAGACCACTAAAATAAGGGTTAAGATGTCCTCAAATTAGCTTTTCTTTTCAGCGATGAATAAAACCAGCAATGTAAAGAACAATAAGAATCTTTGAAATTACTTTCAACCCTCTTGGTGGTCAACTCCTGAGAGACGATAACAATGATGGCAATTGATGTTTATTGAGCACTTGCTATGTGCCAGGCACTCCTCTAAGAACTTCAAATATATTAATTCCTTCCATTTTCTCCACAATAAAACCTGTTTTATTGTCATATAAATTTTATTTTATTATTATTATTATTATGTTTTTAGCTGAGCCATCCTTCCACCTGTTGGCAGCTTAGCAACAGCTCAGCTCGGGCTGGGCATCAAACTGCTGTTGCTCAGAGCTCAGCTCGCACTCTTGAGCGAGCTCTTAGCCAGCTGAACCACTCGGATGGCCCATGTTATGTCAATTTTAGAAAAGGGAAACCAAGGGCTTTCTTTAGAGGGCTCGTTGTGTCCTACCTGGGCTGGCCCAACTTGAAATAGAAGCTCGTTTCTCAAGGCAAGGAGGCTTCCAGAGTATTCATCCTGATTTTTGTTTCAAATCATAAATATGGCACATTGGGGGAATGGCTGACTCAGTACCACCATTGTCAAGAAAAATGCTTGCCAGTCTAGGGGATCTCTCTAGGTTGATGCCCAGCAGGTGGTGGGCATATGTGGGTGGTACCATTGCCATCTCCTGATAAGAGACTCTGTGATTCCCCCTTCCTGGGGTGGGGGCTGGGAGGAACAGAAGCACCTGAGTCTCCCAAATCGTCAAAAACAAGCAGTCTTTTCAACGAGTGAGGGGCTACAGTACAGGGCCATCATCCCAGATGACACCCAGCATCACGTCTCCTGCGCTGGACTCAGTTCAGGAGTATCCTCATGGGGCTCCCCGGGGAAGGCTCCTGGTTTCCGACAGCAGGAGGGCTCTGATTTCCAATGAGTTTTCATTCTCAGAAGCTACTCCCCATTTTGCCTTCAGCTCTTTTGCTTCTCCCTAAGGGTCACAAACACCAGCTCTCTTTCCAAATAGACAGACAGACAAACACAGAGAAAGATAGAGCAGAATGATGGTTTGGAAATTTTTAAGAAAAGGCTTTGATCTGGAAAGAACAGAGGCTATCCATTTATTTATCCATTTCTCCTTCCAACTTCCTAAAAAATAGTTTTATCTCTTCCACACTTAAAATTTTTAATGACTTATCAACTGTAAGATAAACATAGATTTGCAGCCCTTCAAAGCCTAGCCCTAAAGCAGACATTCAAACATATTTCCAGAGATTCCCCTCGAGCCCTTTGCTCAAGCCCAGTTGGTGCACCTGGAGCTTATGGGCCTTTGCACAGTTCCTCCTGCCTGCGATGCCCTTGCCCCCACTCTTCCCCCATTTCTCTTCCTTCAGGGACATGCTCATGCCCAGCTTCCTTCATCAAGCCTGCTCAGACCACTCCGACACACAAGACTCCTCCTTTCCCTCAGGAGAATGTCACCATGTGCTGCACTGGGCTGGCATGGACATGCTGCCCTTTCACTGCTAGTTGACATTTCACACATTTATGAAAATTTGACACTAACATATTTTATTGAGCATCTGCTAAGGGCAAACAAGCTTATTATTTTCTGAGAATCTCTTTATTTCTCCTTCAATTTTAAGTGATAGTCGTGCTGGGTAGAGCAATCTTGGTTGTAGGCCTTTATTTTGCATCACTTTGAATATCTTCTGCCACTCCCTTCTGGCCTGCAGAGTTTCTGTAGACAAGTCAGCTGTTAGTCCTCCAGGAGTTCCTTTATATGTAACCTGCTGTCTTTCTCTTGCTGCTTTTAGGATTCTGTCTTTGTCTTTAACCTTTGCCACTTTAACTATGATGTGTCTGGGTGTGGACCTGTTTGGGTTTAGCTTGGTGGAACTCTCTGCACTTCCTGGGCTTGTATGTCAATTTCCTTCACCAGGGTAGGGAAGTTTTCAGTCATTATTTTTTCAAATACATTCTGAACCCCTTGCTTCTTCTCTTCTCCTTCTGGTATTCCTATGATGTACAGTTGTTGCTCTTGATCTTGTCCCACAGGTCTCTTAACTTATTTTCATTGTTTTTTATTCTTTTTTCTTTTTGTTGTTCCAACTGGGTGATTTCTGATATTTTGTCTCCTAAATCGCTGATCCGATCCTCTGCTTCATCTAATCTACTGGTGATCCCTTCGAGTGTGTTCTTCATTTCAGTTATTATATTCTTTAGTTCTAACTGGTTGTTTTTTATGATTTCTCTATTCTTCCTTATGTCCTCACTAAGTTTGTTAAACATTCTTATCATCAGTGTTCTAAACTCTGTCTCTGAAAGGTTGGATCCCTCTCTTTCATTTAGTTCCATTTCTAGAGTTTTCTTTTGATCCTTTGCTTGTGACATGTTTCTTTGTTTCCTCATTCTTGCTGTCACTCTGGGATTTCTTCCATGTATTAAATAGATCACCAGGAAAGCCCCAGATGGATCACTGCAGGTGCACACCTCATGGCCCAACACTCCCAGGAAAACTCTCAGTCTCAGCCTGTCCCAATCAGCCACTCGCAGATCAGGCCGAGCAGCCCAAAAACCAATCACCAGCCTGGAAATTCTGCACATGCAGTGCGGAGAGCAGGGACCCAAGGTGGCTGGTGCACTCCCGCATCTCAATGAGGAGCGTTGGCACTGGAGCACGCCCACCAGGTGTTTCCCTGGCAACGCAGCACAAGGCATGTGGAGGGTGGGGATCCAAGGCCGCATGCACGCAGGCACACACGCACTCCTGCATTGATTCCTCCAGACCAATGAGGTCCCGGACCTGACCCTCTATGGGAGGGCCCAACCCTGACAAATGGTGCCCTCCTGTACACTACTCCTGTGCAAGCTCCACACTAGGGGAACAATAGTCCAAAAACCTCCAGCCTTTGCACCGAAGGTGCTCAGTTCAGTCCGTCCCCGCAGGCTCCCGGGTCCAGCTCACACAGCCACTCCCTCCACCAGGAACCAGGTAAGTGCTCACCAGCGAGCGAACCCGTGCACCAGCCCCACTGGTTCTCCAGCCACCCTCAGCCTCACCGAGCTGAGCAAAGAGAGTCCTCATTAATTTCTACTGCCAGCTATTGTGGAACTCCTCTTCCCGGCAAAGTAACTCTGGGCTGGTGAGCTCAGTGTGGGGCTGGAGGGTCTCTCCCCTCAACCGGAGCAGCCCCCCTACAGCTGGGGCTTCCCTCATGGGGTTCACCCTCTCTCGTCTCCACCCCTCCTACCAGACCCAACACGGCCTTCTCTTTAAGTTCTTCATTTAGTGGTTCTGTTCATCTAGTGTTCCGGGGACTTCTGGGGTTGAATAGTGTATACATTATTTGTAATTTTGGTGTGCTCCTGGGAGGCAGTTGTCACAGCATCTGTCTATTCAGCCATCTTACTGGAAGTCCCTAATTTTTTAAGTGGGCAACACTTTTCCCAGAGAAGTGAACTTCCCAGAGCTGACTGAGTTGCACACACTGAAACAACTGAATGATTGATGATCTTGAGCAGAAGCACCTCCCATCCCAAAGCTCTCCATCCCTGTCACGTAGAAATCTACCCCCCACATCCCTGAGCAGGATTGGTTTGGCCCCAGGTTTCATTTCATCAGTGTTATATCCAGCTGGCCTGCTTCATCTTTATTGCTCTTTATGGTCATGTAATACCTTTATTTCCTCCCTCTTTATAAGTATAATTTCTGTTTTCTGTATTTACTACTCAGGGTGATGTATTATACCACAAGCTGTGTATTTGTCTTCATTCAGAAGGAGTAATAGTTTTGGGGGTTTTTATAATTCAATAATTTGTTTTCCTATACAGAGCAATTCAAGTTTCTATTCCTGAGGAAAAGGGGGAAAAAAAACACAAATAAGCAAATAGTACTACTCAGTATAGAGAGGAAAAAACCACACATGGAGACACAGAAACCCCGAGGGCAAGAGAGTGTAATTTCACAGGGACAAATTATCCTCTCAAACATATGAGGCCTTTCACACCATTTGAGTCCCATACAACTATTATTGGCAGGGTCTGGTCAGGGCGAGAGGACAGTTAACAGGTCTGAACAGGGTGCTGCAAACCAGCCAAGAGTCCTTTTTTCCAGATGCTCATAGAAGCCAGAAGGAAAAAAAAGCTGTTTGAAATTGTAAGGAGAGTTGGAGGGCACCCAACAGTGACAGGGACAACTGCACACAGGAGACCAGGAGGAAATCATCACTCTCCTGGCTGACGGATGAAGTGAATTTTAACTTTCTCCAGCAGTGTGGTGGAGTAGGATTCCAGTCTGAGCCAGCCACAGAGCAAGCACTTGGGTTGCATAGACCACTGGGGAGGCAGAAGAACAGAGTGGCTTTGAGTTACTGCTGCCACTTCCCAGCTGTGTGTCATTGGGCAGATAAGCCCGCTGAGCCCGTTTCCTCATGCATAGAACAGAAACAGCAGCAGTACCTGCCTCACAGCGATGCAGTGGTATGGGGATGGAGTGCAGAGGTCTGTAACCAACCCGTAGCATTGGCCCTGGCATAAGGTAAGCACTTAGTATATATTAGTTACTTTTTATAGAAGAAAACTCGGTTCCCATTCACCGCCACCTGCCAATACAACAGTTATGAAGACTTCACGTCATTCCTATGAATCTGATTGCAGTGGACCTCATACCCCTCAAACTACATTTCCTGTCAGATCTCTCTTGCCTGCTTTAAGGCCACACCCTTGAGATTCTAGAAGCCCTTTTGTCAGACCAAAATATTTGACAAGGTACTATCTTAAATCTTTCTGAACCCTTTTTCCCCCCGCTCTTATTGAGTTATAATTGACATATAACATTGTATAAGTTTAAGGTGAACACCATAGTGATTTGCTATATGTATATATGGTGAAACAACCACCACAATAAATTTAGTCAACATCCATCACCTCACAGTTACAATTTTTTTTTCCTTGTGATGAGAACTTTTAAGATCTAGTCTCTTAGCAACCTTCAAATATACAATACAGTATTGTTAGCTATAGTCATCATGCTGTACATTACATTCCCTTGAGGATATTTATCTTCTAAAGTTTGTACCTTTTGGCCACTTTCACTCATTTTCCCCACACCCCACACCCACCTCCTGCCTCTGGCCACCACCCAGCTGTTTTCTGTTTCTATGAGCTTGATTTTTTTAGATTCCACATGTGAGAGCACACAGTATTTGTCTTTCTCTGTCTGGTTTATTTCATGTAGCATACTGCCTTGAAGGTCCATTCATGTTGTTGCAGATGGCAGGATTCCCTTCTTTAGTGTGACTGAAGAATGTTCCACTGTGTGCATGGACAACATTTTCTTTGTGCATTCATCCATCTATTGACACTTAGGTTGTTTTCATGTCTCTGCTATTGTAAATAATGCTGCAGCTAACATTGGGGTGCAGATATCTCTTTGGGATGGTGATTTTCTTTCCTTCCAATATATACCCAGAAACAAAATTCCTGGATCATATAGTAATTCTATATTTAATTTTTTTAGGAATCTCCATACTGTTTTCCATAGTGGCTGCTCCAATTTACATTCCCACCAACAGTAAACTCTTAATAAAGGGTCTTACAGCCACTCCTTTGATTTGATCATATCCCAAAACTGTTTCTTATTTTGAGAATCTCTTGCTGTAACAGACCATAGAAGACAATAATTTTATTTTTCAACCAAGCACATCCTGGACCTTCTATAGTTCCTCCAAATTCTTTATAAAAATGAAACAGTTCCTTCTTTAGGTCCTCTCTCTTTTCCTATATCTTATTCTATGCAGGTAAAATTAATTAAATAAAGTAACTTGACCTCTTCGATATTGCAGTTGGAAATTTCCTTAGCCAGGATCTCATGGTCCTCAGGTACTTTTTCTATCTTTCCAGATACCTCAGGATTGAGTTTTGCTAGTTGCTCCTCTACTTTGTGCCATAGGCTGCCCTTTCTCCTGCCTCTAACAGCCCTTCCAGCTGCACCGAGGCTCCTTCACCCACTACAGCTTTCACACACCAACTGGTCCCAAAACCAGTGTCACATATTTTAGGGTTTTGTTATGGCAGTACTCCAATTCCATTTCAGTTATCTATTTTCCCAAACTTAGGGGCTTAACACTTCAACAATTGATTCTTTCTTGAGACTTCACAGAATCAGAAACTCAATTGTGCTGTTCCTCTGTTGGTTTCTCTGGGACTCACTCACTCCTGCAGCTGCATTTAGCTGGAGGGCTGGCTGGTTGGAGAGTCAAAGAAGGCCTCACTCATATCTCCTGCAGTTATTGCTGGTTTTTGGCGAGGCTGCCTCTGTTGTCCTCCTGGTTTCTCACCCTCCAATATGTTAGACTGGGCTTTTTCAGAGCATGGCAATCTCAGTATTCCAGAAGAGTGAAGGTGGGAGCTTCAAGGCCTGTTAAGAGCTAGCCTTGGTTGTCACCAGTGTCATTTCCATCATATTCTTATAGTCAGAGTGAGTCATGAGGCCAGCCCAGATTCAAGGAGAGAGAAATCAGGCTCCATCTCTTAATGCAGAGGGGGATGTGAGATGGAACTAATTGCACATAATCTGCCACAAGTCTTACTGCTGCTGTGGGCCTACATTTATTCCCACGTGGAATGGGAATGATTGGCAGAATTTGGGATTCTGTGTATCTCTGGATGATGATGAAATTAAGTGATCATAAATAAATAGGGCCCATAATTAGTTCACTTTTTCTCTCTGTAGAAGTGGAATTCTGTCTCATATCCACATACCTCCCTCTTTTTCTTTGAACTTAAAAAAATCCTATAACAGGACTTACCTGATAATTTTTCTCAGATGTTCTAAGCCCTACCTAGCTATCACCCAAAATACCCATGCAAGGTCTAGGTTCCAAGGAAAGGAATATGTTCAGATGTTTTTAAATGCATGAGAGTTCTGAGGGGGCCATGGGCTGGATTCCATCCTCTGATGCTCCCTTGCTAATTAACACTGTGCAAATTACTTTCTGAGTCACAGTTTTCTTGTTATAATAAAATCTTAGGATTCAGGTCTGACCTTAATGAGATAACATAAAAGGAAGTATTATATAAATTCTTAAAGGCTTATATTAATATCATTTAACTATTA
This sequence comes from Aselliscus stoliczkanus, assembly GCA_033961575.1. Classification (NCBI taxonomy): domain Eukaryota; kingdom Metazoa; phylum Chordata; class Mammalia; order Chiroptera; family Hipposideridae; genus Aselliscus; species Aselliscus stoliczkanus. The sequence continues at coordinate 14,131,104 of CM066728.1, read as the reverse complement.
TTATTAATATAATAACAATTATTATTAATAGCATAGGAGTGTCCTTTGCCAATTGTTATTGGGAATGCAAGTGTCTAAACTCAGGCCACAGGATTTTGGTATAGCCTTCACTTAAGAGACCCACATTAATCCCCAAGTAAAGGACTTCTTTATGGGGTAGTCTGATCACTAGAGTTTGGGGTAATTGGGGAAGGCTCTCTCCTGGGCCTTTGCCCTCTCTGGGACCCGGTTCCAGAGCTTTCACACATGGAAAGGGGGAGGGGAGGCCAGCGATGCCTGCTGGTCTGGCAGTTCTTGTTGAGCAAACAGCTCCTAGAGCTCAGCTCTGAGTAAGACCTAAGGGCTGAGCCCAGGTGAAAAGCAGCTCCGGGAAGCCAACCTGAGTGTCCCACTGCCCACATGATTTTGGTGTCACCCTTATAGCTCAGAATCAGCACCAGACTTGGGGAGTGAGATTCCTGCTGAAGCAGCCTCAGGGAAGGCAGTGGTGTCAGTGGAGGTGGGGCAGTAGGGGGGAAGACAGGGGCTGAGGTCCTGCTCAATAGAAGATAAAGCCTCGACTCCAGTAGATCCTACTGTTCAGTTGGTGCAGGGTTACACCACCGGCCTCCTTGGTCTCAACGGAAGGGAAACCTTCCCCCAAACTCACAAAACAAGGATGATCTCTGTCCATGTCTACCTACAAGTTGGACTCTGGGTAGTCACTGGGAAGACAATTGAATTGAATAACCTAATATAGGCTTTGTACACTAGAGAAATATACAGTCCGGGTATCCCTGTGTTTTACAACAATGTGAATTTCAGCTCACTAATTTATTCATTTATTCAATGCTTATTGAGCATATGCCAGCCCTGTTCTGGGCACTGAGAACCTTAAAGGAAACCTGGCAGGCACTGGCCCTGCCTCATGGTGCATCTGTTCCCAAGGGCACAGAGGACAAATAATTGGTGGACAAGGTGGTGAATAGGTTGTCGTAAATAGCGATAAGCACTCTGGAGTGAATAAACTGATGCTGAGATATAGGGTGTGCAGGCAGGTAGGGGAGGGAAGGTTCTGGGGAACTCTCTGGGGAGGGTGAGAACCTGGAGGCTGCAGAGGATGTGCACGCCAGGGAATGGGAAGAGCAAAGCAGGCAGAGAGACAGTGGGGGCAGATAGTCTGAGGGTGGGGACAGTGAGCAGGGGGAGGGCTCCTCTGCCATGACATCAAGGCCCTCTAAAATCCAGCACCCCTTCTCAATGGGCCAGTTCTCAGCTGTGACCCAATACCCATGCCCGGCTATGGGCACCAGATGCCCTGGCCTGTCCTGCCCCATACTCCTCCATGCTGCGGTGCCTCTGACCCTGCACTTCGCCTTGAATGGAGCCATCCCAGCATTCCCACCTCTCCAAATCCAACACTTGGACTTCTTTTAAAGTCCATGTAAAGGCCTGTCTTTCAATGACTCCGAGTCTAACCTACACACACTGGTCAATTAAGTTTGTGAACTTTCCACTGTGTGTGTATGTATATGTGTATTATATGAATATTCTAGCTCAAGTATATACATATGTATGTGTATGTATATCTCTAAATTATATTTTTTTTGGCTGAAGAAACTTTAAGAATTATCTGTTCAATCCCCTCCTTTTAGAGAAAAAGCGAATAAGCCTGAGCTTTAAGAGACCCACTTAAGTTGACATAGCTGGGATTTGAACCCAACAAGACACCTGGCATTTGATCTCTCAGGGTGTTCCTCTCAGGATGATCTCTCAGGGGACTCTTATAAGAGTGAAAAGACTTATTTTTACACGATAAGTATGTCTGCTGCAAGCTCTCAAGATGCCTAAAGCCTCATTTTGAAGAGCGACCCGTACTCGGAGCCCTTTCTTCTGCTCTACCCCTTCACACCTGCTGCCTTAATGGACACTTATGTCCCCTCCTCGGTTTATACACCTTTGTATCCCCCACAGTACTTAGACATGGAAGCTGCTCAAAAAATGTTTGTGAATGAATGAACGGTTGAGTGGGACACAAATAATGAGATTCGCAAGGACCTCTGGGGAGGATAAAGATTTTCCTAACAATTTATGTTGCTTTTGACATGCCCTGCTTTTTCCCTTGCCCAGGAGGCTAATAGCACAAATATATGCCTTGCCATGAAAAATTCACAACCGTGCATTAGTCAGATACCCTGGTGACCTGACTTGCAAACGGGAAAGCCAAGGTCACTGCAAAAGCTGCCTTAAATCAAATGTGTCTTAAACACAGCACCCTGTTGGGAAATCTACCCATTTACTGTGTTTCTCTAGGATAAAGGCTACGTAGGACACCTTTGGCTTAAAGAGAGAGAACCCTGATATATGTAAAGCCAACTGCAGCAGTGGCCACTGGCTCCAAAGTGACCAACCCCATCCCTGTCAGTAGCTCAGAGGCAAAGCTTATCTTCTAAATGGTGCACTCTGCAATTGCAGATGTGAAAGGCTTTAAAACAGCATTTCCCAAACTGCTCCATGTGACATTCCTAGATGCTGGGCAAATAAAAGCATCCCATGGTCAAATAATTTGGGAAAGCTGTGTACACCATGTCCTATTCTTGAGAGTTTCACAAAGTGCCTGTGAAAACTATCCTGCAGGGAAGAAACCTGCTTAACCTTGCTTACCCAGAGTCCCCCAATCATTCGACAACAAATCCTTTTGTACTTGCAGCTGCGACAGCTCTGTGGAACTTTTGGCTCTACAGTGATGGCTATTTATAAATATAAAGGCCATTTGAGGTCCCTGTGTCAATTCTCCCCACATTTCTACAGGTCCTTCAGGATCAGGAGAGCACTGGAAGACCCAGAATTCAGCTTTCCCTGGCAATGTGAAGAAGACAAATAGGCCCCCAACCTTCTCCTTCAGAAATGCCTTTGGGTGCCTGTTCAAAGACCTGATATTTAGGGGCTATCAGATAAAAAGCAAATCTTGACTTGGTAAGGAGGGACTTGTATTTAAAAAGATGATTGCAAATGGGGGGGGAACTATTGCAACAGGGGGCACTCTGACCCTAAAATCTGCAAGCACCTCAGAGTTAGGCAGAAAGGGCCTTTCTGTTATAGACAAGGATTCGCAAGGCTGGAATGAACCAGATGTGGGGGAGTGGGATGAAAAGGTGGCAAGATTGCATAGTAAATCAGAAAACGTTTTGCTTGCAGGCCAGCCTGATCTCAGGAGGGGCTGGCTTTGACTGAGGGAGGGCATAAGGTCAGGGGCCCAGAGAAAGTAGAGAAGTTTAACCAAATTTGGTTAACGCTCATTTTGTTTCAGTTGACCAGTGTGGATAATACACTTCAGCTAATTATTTATGGGGCACAGAATGGGAATTCAGAGGATCTGTGTCTGGCCTTGTCATCGGTAAACAATGAGGGCATCTGGGGTCTCATCTAAGGGTGGCTCTTTGAAGGTACATGTTTTCCAGAACACAAAGGTGAGGAGAATCCCTTTGACTCTCGCTGTTTTCTAGGGCTCAGGTACGATTTGATGTTGTCAGGGCTTATTCACAGTACGAATAGCATCTCACCCCACTCTTCACTGGAGTCCTGGCCTAGAAAGGGGTGGTTCTTTTAACCTTCAGGACTTGCAGTGGAAAGAGAGGGAGAGTTTGGGTTCTAATACCAAGGGCATGGGTGCAGGCAAAAAGGGTGTGATGGAAACACCTGGTTGCCTAACCAATATCAATTTTGCCCTTCTTCCTTGGTGCTGAGCCACCCTATGCCAGCTTTTCTTGCAATTGGTGCAGCTATATGACTAGGTACCGATTAATAGAAGTATGTGGAAATTACTGGGCAGGATTTCAAGGAGTATTCCTTAAATAGAGACAGAGCTGGGGCAACATTTTTGCCCATCTGCTTTATTCCTGCCTCAGCCTAGGCTGTGAGTGGGGTGGTTGGAAATCTAATTGCAACCTTGGATCATGAGATGACCTTGAAGATGAAACCCAAGCACTAAGGATGGTAAGAAAGAAAACATAGAAGTTTTGAAGACTAAGTGAGCTGCCAGTAAGCCCAGGACTATCTACCTCCTTGCTTCTGTTTCTTGAGCAAAAAGAAAAAAAAATCGAAAATTGTTGTTATTAAGCCATTGTAACTTCTCATCTCTTTAGGATCAGCCCAGTAAAATTCCTGATACACAGAGATGGGGAAACAAGAAAGGTACATATCAGGGATACTAAGAATACTTTCCACTATTATCATTTGAAAATCTGCACCCCCAGGCTAAGCTCACTAAATATAAAATTTTCTAACAGTCAAATTCTACTAGGAATACCCCCTATATCTTTGTAGTGGTCCAGAGGGCACAGGCAGAGCTAGGGGCTGTAATGCCCTTCAAACTCTTTTTCCTGAAAGGCCAGGATATGGTCTGACAGCTGCAGGTGAGAGCCAAATGGTTCCATGGGTTTTGTCTTGCTGATGCCACCAAGTGCCAAGCTCTCAGGGATGTGCTGCTCACAGCTACCACTCCTAGGGAAAACAGAGAAATTCAGTTAGAGAAGACACTGAATTGGAATTCCCTAGCTCAGGTGGCAGATGATGGAATTCCTCAATAAAGCCAGCCTCAAAATAATACAAGCAAGTATCTTCACCCAGCCCTCTACTTGAATACCCTCGCACACCTGGGTTGCACCCTCATTGACTATGACCCATGTCCCATCACCAGGTTAGCATGATGATGTCTGACAGGAGAGCAGAGCTCTGAGAAACAGTATCTTACAAGCATTATCATCATGAAGAGTGGTTTAAAAGGGTTGGGAGCACTCGGCTTTTCCCAGAATAGATGGTTCAGGCATTCTTTCTTAATGAGACACAAAAAAGCATTGTGGTGATAATCAGCCAACCTGGGTTTTTTGTTGATGTTGTTATTAACCCATTGAATGACCTTGAACAACCCAACTATTCTTGAACCCATGTTTCTTCACATGTATATTAGTGCCCTATTGCTGCTATAACAAATGATCACAAATGTAATGGCTTAAAACAATGCAAATTTATTATCTTACAATTCTAGGCTTCAGAAGTCTAAATGGGTAGCTAGGGCTGTGCTTCTTCTGGAGGCTGTAGGAGAGAATTCATTTCCTTCCCTTTCCCAGCTTTGTGAGGCTGCCTGCATTCCTTGGCCTATAGTCCCTTCCTTCTTCTTCCATCTTTAAAGCCAGTAGCATAGCATCTTCCAATCTCTGATTCTGACCCTCCTGCCTCTTTCTTAGAAGGACTTTTATGATTACATTGGGCCCTCCCAAATAATCCACAATAATCTCCTCATCTCAAAATTCTTAATTTAATCATACCAGTAAAGTTCCTTTTGCCATATTAAAAAAAAAACAAAACATACTTACAGGTTCCAGGGATTAGGATGTGAACATCCTAAGATGGGAGCCATTTTTTTGCCAAACACAATGTGAAAATTGGAAGTTTAGGAAAAGAGACACTCCAAAGCCCCTTCCATCCATGTGCACCTTATTTAGAATCTACGTGGTTCAGAGCCATCGGATCTTCACAAGCTGTTATCATACCACAGTACTGGCCCTCTTGACAAAACAAACTGGAAATGCCTTGATGACTTATCTATCTATTCAATACTTCAGCAAATACTTATGAAGCACCTACTGTGTGCCAGGCACTCTACAATGCCCTGTGAGTATACAAAGTTAAATAAGGCATGTTCTTGGCCCTCAAGTAGATTTCAGAAGAGTAATTTCAAGGAATTAGGAGTGCTGCCTCCTGGATATCTGTCCATTACATTTTAGGTTTGGATTTATAAGGCAAACATGAATGGAGATTGTATTTCTTTCTAGTAGTATACTAGCAATCTGGATAAGGTGTCTGGTTTTCTCAATAGGGTGACATTTTAGACAACGCAGTTCTTTGTTTTCTTGGACTGTATTGAGAATTGTAGGACATTTAGCACTTGTGGTCTCACCTAATAAATGTCACTAATGCTTCCCAGTCATTGTGACTCACACACACATACACACATGCACATACATTTCCCAATGTCTGCTTGTGGGTGGGGCAGCTCCTTGTTGCGATGTACTGGGTGAAAAGTTGTGAACCAAACAGGCAGGACTTCTGTAGGCTTTCCCGTCTAATTCTTAGATTTTTAGCACAATTCTAGTAATCCATGCCTTTCCTACTATTTTAAGGTGCCCAATGAGCAACTTTAAATTATTTCTTTTATGATTAAATATTAACAGTCTAGCCCATGATGGCAATAATAACGATCTGATCACTATTTTGTGGCCTTAGAATAAGAGTTAACTGTGTCCTTCTAAATTCTATTCAGAGCTGGAGGCTGGGCACTTACAGGGATCTCTGAGTGCCCAAGTACACCACAGAGTTTCATGGGGGATGGTGAACCAATGACAGAATGTGCTGCTATGTTTTTCTTGGCAGGGAGTATGAATTAAATATTTGAAAGTACAGGAAACTCTAATTTTCAACAATATTTCTTCCAATTGCCACCCCCCTTTTTTGCCCATATGTAAGGATTACTTACAAAGATTCTGGTCTGTTCGTCCGTTTGTTTGTTTTAGTATCTCTTATTAAAATGGTTTCTAGTGCTGGAGGCTAATGCTGGGAACCAGAGTCAATTCCTTCATAGGGCTTGGTGTCTCCATCAGCAATGTTACCAAGGCACATTTTAGGTTTGCCAGTTCCCTTTATGCTACCTGGCTTTCATCCTCTTTCTTTTCTTCAGATGCTTCACCCTATCTCTATCGTGCTTCTTTCAATTTCATACTTAGGAAATATCCTTATGTTACTGTGTATGTGGAAAGAATTACAAGCACCTATCTGGCCCCACTGACAATCTGTGTCTCACTTTCCTGGTCTTCACTGAATCATTTAGTTGTGTTTCTTCCCCTAATGCTTGCATAGGACCAGCCCAAAAGGTAGAGCATTCATTCTCCCTCCCCTTCTCTGGCTGTTACTGCAGATGCCCAGGACCCCCACTGTGCTCCATGCACCAGCCAGAAGCAACACAAAAACACAAGCTGGCGCTAACAGTCCAGCCCTGGTATGTCCTGCCGACTTCCTTGGCCAGCTCAAGGCCCTCATCTTTCAACTCTGCACCATCTCACTTGACCCTGATATGGCGTATCCATGTCTGGCCTTCCCCACTGTTTCCAGGTGCCCACTGGGACTCAGTTTATGAGCAAACAACCTACCTATCTGACTGACTTTTGGCCCCTGTGTTACATGTGAATATATGTGTGCATTTCTGTTGCATATATACCTAGGCATGGCATATTTTGATAATAAGATGGTATAGTCAATATCATACTAGTAGATACTGCCAAACAGATTTCCAAAGTGGCTGAACCAATTTACATTCCCACCAGCAATGTATATGATCTTTTAGTTGCTCTAAATCCTCGCCAAAACTTGGTCTTTACATTTTAGCTATTCCAGTGGATGTATAGTGAAATTACACAATAGTTTTAATTTGTATTTCTCTGATTACTAATAAACGTTAGTACCTATTCATCTGTTTATTGGCCCTTTGAATTTCCCCTTTTATAAAGCTCCCTTGTCCATTTTTTCAATTCTTTTTTTAAAAATTATTATTATATTGTAGGAGTTTGTGTGACTTTGTGCTACTTCGATCTCGATATCACTATAAACTTGGGGTAAGAGACCTCTGCCCACGTGGCCAACTCCCCACTAATCTCCCAGCCAGGCCTGCTGATGGGGAGGCTGCGGAGCAAGCAAGTCCCTCTGGAAGTGGCATCCATATGCTCTAGAAACAGTGTTCTAGGTCTGCTTTCTGCTTCGGTGAGCTGACCTTCAGAAAGGCATCCCAAGGTCCTGGTTGAGCATAGGCCCTGAGTGTCACCTCTAACCTTTCATGAGTGACTCCTGTGGCTGACTTAACCCTCTTGGCACTGTGTCCTTCATCTGCAAAATTTGGATGATAGTAGACCCATGGCCTGTTGTGAGGAAATGAGTTATTTAATGAAAACAGTGCCTGGCACATTGGATGCCCTCAATACACGCTGGTTATTATTATTCAGACACAGCTCACTGACCTCATTTGCTAATGGCACAGTCATAACTTATTTGCTTCCCCTGATTAAAAGAATTGTAAGAAAATCAAAAAGTATCAGTTTCTAGGTCTGTCTTTGTTGCCTCCTCTCTAGATAAGTCACTTAGGGGTGGGTCTGTGGGATGTGATTTTCTTACCTGAGAAACAAAGGGGTTGACCTAGATCGTCATCGCAAAAACCTTTCCGTTTAAACTTTCCACTATCGCTCCCTTTTCTTATCGCCAGGGATGGAAGGGAAAAGGTCAGAGCATACAGACAAAGGCTCCACCTGGCTCCCTTCACAACAGATCCTGTACCTGCTGTGTTCTCCCAGGTGCACAGGAAAAAGCTAGGTCACGAGGAAAGGGAGTGAATGTGCCAGAAGAATGAGGCATCTCTCTCTCTCTCTCTCTCTCTCTCTCTCTCTCTCTCTCTCTCTCTCACACACACACACACACACACACACACGCGCACACTTCCATGTGAGCTCTGCACAACTTGCCTCCTTCAATGTTAAACTCCATAAATGTAGGAGCCATATCTGGCTTGTCTGCCCTGCTGGCACAGGGGCCTGGCACAGGGCCTAGCATAGCACAGATGCAGAAGAGGTGGCGGGGGTACCCCACTTTCATAGCAGTTTGCAAGCTCCATCACCCTACAGGTCCAGCAGCTTCAGGAGGGTACTTGGGCCTCCTCGTTGTAACTCCCTTTCCAGGTTGGCCTGCAGGTCCTGTACCCCTCTTCTCTAGGGGAATCTAAAGGAGCCCCTATGCAGCCTGGTAGGGCAGAAAGAACACTGGACGGCGACACAGGGGACCACTTCTAGTCTTCATATCACAATTTTCCCTCTGTGCATCCTGAACTCTCTAGTTCTCACCCATCCCCTTCGTCAGACGAGGACGATGCTGTGCCCCACTCTCTGAAAAATGTTAGGGATTCAGACGAGAAAGAATGACACTGAAGTATTAACAGTGTTTATTTTTTAATGATTAAACTTCAGGAGGCATTTAATTGCTCCCTTATACTTTTTCTATATTATCAAAATGTCAAACAGTAGAAACATGTTTTTATAATAATAAAAACAATGCATGTTATTCAAATGGAAGATAGCTCTAGGCCCTCTGGAATATTTAGAATAATAAGAAGAGCTATTATTTTTTAGCACTTTCTCCCTTTTATTTCTAAACCTAACTACATATTCACACCTTGGAGAGGAGGACCTTCTGCTGATGGTATAAAATTGAGCAGTGAGGTGTTGGAAATGTTACCCAAACCAGTGTGGCATAGCTAAGTTTTTAGCTTTTCCAGTACTTACCTTCCTCCTTTATAAAATGAAGGGACTGGATTCACACCCCCTAATTCTAAATCCCTGTGCTTCCTTGCATAGTCACCCTAACATACGTGGACTGTCATCCATGTACATAGGGGACTGAGATGTATATTGCAACAGGGCAGTGGTGCTGCGGAGCCCAGTTTGTCGTTTCTGGTGGAGAAAGCATCAACTCTTTCAAAGCATCAACTCTATTGGAAAGTGAATGCAATAGAAGTCATTGAAATGAGCTGGTTTCCTGAGGGCAGGTGGGGATCACTATCAGGCTCTTAGGTCCTCGTCAGACTGCCTTCGCTGTGGCAAGAACAGAATCTCCCAAAAGAAATCTAGAGTTGGCACTTTCCAACCAAATTTCTAGAGTTGGCAGTTTGAATTATTCCAAAGTTATGGATAAGTACATAAGGACAAGACATGTCCATAGCACTGTCTTGGCCACCATGTCCCCCATTCCTTGCCAAACAGGGAAGCAAACCTTTATGAGGAGGGACAACGTAGTCTTCCTTTCTCTGATCCTCTCTGTCAGTCTCTGTCTGTCCATCCGGTTGGCGGTCACAAACTGGAAGTTGACTTTCAGTCAGCCTGATAATGAACAGCCAGTTCTTGTTGGCAAGCAGCAAGTTCTTCGTGGTGACTTCTAAAATTGCTAGCAAGAGCAAGCAGTCTCAACTGCTGTCCTCTCCCACTGAAACCCTCTGGTCACGCAGGCTCCAGAAGGAAGGTAGCACCAGCCATTAGGATCTTTCTTCATGAAATAAGGGTGAAATATTCTTCAGAAGAAAAGTTAACCTTAGATGATATCTAGGCTTTCCCTTTCATGTCCTATTTCTGGATATTAAGGGTGACTGTGTGATTTATTTATCATCAATGCAAACTGCAGTCCAGCATTAAAGAATTCAGGAATATAACTGGAGCCCAAGAAAGGTGAGAACTTTTCTGTAATCCAGGGTCTTTCAAGGCTCCAAAGGGTTAAGCAGATGCTCTCTACAGGGAGGGCTGGTGCTAAAAGAAATCCGAGTGGCTTCTTCCTAGAATTCCTGTAGTCACCCTAACCAATAGGGCATTAATTGAGGCTCCTACACAAACTTGGATGAGACTGAACGCCTAAGAGAAGCTTTCCTACATCCTCATCTGAGGATGAGTAGACCCTGCCTCTCTTTCCCTCAGGCCCAGAGTGCTGCAGAGCAGCTTGCAGGAGACTCTCCTCCCCCTCCCCCCGCCCCCATCTCTGGTCTCTGTGTTACTCAGTATCAGAGCAGGCCAACTTCTGCTTCACTGTATCAAATTCCTCAGGCACTGATGCAGCACTCACCATGCACCAGATATCAGGCAGGACCTAGGGGGATTATCAAAAGAATATCGTTCATGCCTCGAGCATAAGCAAGTCACAAAGAGGCACAGACAGCAATGTTCTCCCTGTTATCACATGGGACCCAGAAGCACAACTACAGAGTCAAAAACAGAAACAAATAAATGTCATTCAGTGTAATGGGGGCTCATATGGAGACTGAGTACAGGGACCCTGAAGACCCAAGAGAAAAAGTGATCAGGTCAACCTGGAAAGGTCATTTCCTGTAATGTAGCTGCCGTGGGATGGTGGTAGTAGAGATGGCTACCAGTGGACAGGCATGAACATATTTATTTGTTTGTTTATGTTACAATTACTTGTTGGTGGTTTGCTGATAGAGTAAGAGGGTCAGAGAAAAGTTAAGACTAACCCCCAAGTTAACAGCTTTCATAACTGAGTGATGGTGGTCCCACTTAGCAACAAAGGAAGGACCAGGTTTAGAGGGCTTTATCATGTTTATGCCACTAGTACTGCCCAGAGCCCATGCCATGTGCCAGCGGACCTCAGTACCCAGATATGTTTGTGGCCCATGTGGAAGTGTCTGAGGTCCAGGAGTGGTGGTGGAGATATTGCACCGGAAGAGGTACCACAGAAGTTCAAGTAACCAGCTCTGTGCTCTTGCTGAGCATAAATGCTCCCTGTCAAAGGGAGCATTGTATATTGATATCAACTCTTAGTAGGGCTCCTCCGGGCTCCACTGGAAGCACAGGAGGGAATTCTTCCATAGTAATTCCTTAGAAAGGCCTGCCATTGATAGGAACAACAGGAAAAGGAGGAGTGAGCAGGCCACCACCCTCCTTCTGCTGGCTTCCAATCTCCCTGCAGTGCCCACTACTGGCAGAGTCTAACATGGAGCCAGCTGGGAAAGAAATGTGTGACACAGCCCCTGCCCCAGAGTGGCAAAACAGAGCACAGGGTGGGTTTGGGGCTGAACTACAGGAGCTTACTTATCATCATACTATTCAGAAGCTCCACTTGCACCAATGATATGTTGATACTTAACCTAGAGAGTCACAGATATTTTCAGCTATGAGCTGACTATGAATCGAGAATGGGTAATGAAGCTGTGAGGATTCAATCAAGGTACAACCTGAGGTTCCTGGGGCTCATGCCATCAAAAATTCAACTTCCTTTTGGGGCCCTCTCATTGCATACCCTCACCTAGACCTCCCTGAAGGTAACAGGTGCTGAGTGATACAAAATAAAAGCCCCAGGCAAGAAGGAATTCCTCAAGAAGATCCAGTTGCCTCTTCCAGGGATGATCATATATTCTTGCCATGAGATTCTCATAGTAGCTCCCACTTCTCAATGCCTGGCCCCCTCCCTGGTCTACAGTTCTTGGTGACCCCCTTTGTCACCCTGCTTTCCCCTCTGGTAATTGCCCTTAATATTATCCTTGATTCTGTACTCAGATGGTGGATTGTGCTTGAATGGATGAATACCTACTCTTGACCCTATGAATTTATGATTTTGAGCTCTACTCAATACCAGTACCATATTGCATCTCAAGAGCTTCCAAAGGAAGAAAAGAATCGGGGAAGACACACAGCTCTGACCACAGCCAAGTAGAGATGGGATGGGTATGACTGGTCATCTCAAACTCAAGGCCATCCCAACCATATCCACCACTCGCCCTGAGAAAAAACAGGGCCCTTTTTTTTTTAAAAATAATGTACATTAATGTCTGGAGCTCTCTGTAGAGAATAGGTTTAATCCACAAAGACAAGCATGGGTAAATATTGAGTACACAGAGACCTATAAAATGGGTATAGTAACCCCTACTGTATAAACCCCTCTGAGGGAAGATGAGTTGAAAGCGTAAGCTATGAACTGGATAATATATACTATCCCTGGAAGGATTGTTTGTACTATTCCTGCACTTGATCTAAGTCTATTTCCAAGTTCATTGAGATGACAGTAAGGGGAAAGCCTTGGAAGCAAACCTGCTTGGCCTCTTTTTTTACGATTGTGTTTCATCAGCAACTTCTGCTCTTCTCCTACCAAACAAACCTCATTACAGCTCAGAAGGCAGCAGGTGAACAAGATTGTCTATGTGTTCCAGAAGCTCTCAGGCCGATTTCAAAACACCCTTAGAACAAGCCCTGTTTTATCCAAGTGAATAATATGGTTTCCCTTCTGTAAGCAAAACCATGATATATAGGCAAACTCCACATTAATTGGATAAACCAGTAGTAAAGCCCCAATAGAACAATTAACTTTCATGTGAAATACTCCCAGCTGAAATCTTGGAAAACTTGCATGTAATTAGTACTCTCTTCCAGCTCTCCGAAGTATAAAATACAATACATTAGGGCCTGTAACACTAATACCGCCAAGAACACAGCTAATGTGGGAAGTTTAATTTGCCACTAATATGCAGATGGCAGACTAGTTGGTGCTTTCACCTGTTCTGGCTAATTGTTTTCACAATGATTTAGAAACTCTATGCCTTATGATACTGTGCTCACAATGCTGGTCTGCAGTGAGTCATGAAATTCAGATTACAAATTCAGAAGTGACCTTAGAGGTCATTTGGCCCAGTGTCCAACCAATGGCATATGGACCTGTTGCATCATAATCATCTCAAGACCATTTACAAATGATAGTTTCCTGAGTTGCTCCTCAAATTCTGATTCAACAGATCTTGGCTGGACCTCAGACATCTCAATTAAAAATAAATAAATGAACTCCACAGAATCTTCTGATGGCATTCAGAAAGGGGTTCACCAAAATAGTCCTACCAGGAGAAATCTGCTTATCCCTGTGAGTGTCAGTAGCCTGGGTATGAAATAAGAACATAAGATCTGCATGGGAGTGTTTTGAGACTCAAATGCACTTATGTATGTGAAGAGGCTTTGAAAATGCTTATTTATAAGAAAAAAACAATAGTAAAGTAGTCTTATTGTCAGTACACTATCAAATGTTAGTGGTATTTTCCCAGGAGTGCAGGTGCTGAAGCAGGTAGCCAGATACATACACGTGGTAATACAGAATTTGAAACACTGAGCCTTTCTTCCCATAATGATATCAAGACTTCTTTTGTTGTCAGAACAAAGGCTTGTTCAAACCCATAGCAATAAGAAAGCGAGTTTGCCTGGTTTTCAGATAGCTTTTGTAAACATTTTGTAAACATTGAGGTCTCTGCCTTCCCCTCCGCCTTCACTGCAACTTTCCAACCTGACCATTTAATAGAATCATGTAATTCCAGTGGTGACTTGACTGAAGGGGCCTAACTGACGCCTGTTAGTTTGAACTGAATAGACTTAATTTGTTAAATACTAGATGAGATAGACACTGATTAGACTGAAAGATACCAGATTGTAAAACTGATTAAATGATTTCTTTATTTGTTAATAATCTCCTTAAGGGCAAGGAATAGGTCTTACCTACAGTACTCAGCATTATATTGTGTACATTGGATGAACTCAAGACCTGTTTGTTGAATGAGTTAATGACAGATGGAATGAATGAATAGCTTACATGTGATTTTCAGATGAACCAGGGCTACTTGTGCTGCTATGGCAACTAAGGGGTGTGTGTGTGTGTGTGCACATGTGCACGCACACAATGCAGAGCTTCTAAGACATTCTTGCTTTAGAATAAAAAGAACTATGTCTATCTCCAATAGACTCACCTGATATGTCAATCTGTTTAAAAAATTATTTGACCGCTTAGCCAGTTGTTTGACCTTAATTTCTGCAAGACACCTCAGGTGGTATCTTCATGGTATCTTGACTCATTAAAGGAAGGAAAGGATGGTTGTTGGTGGGAACAGCTGCAGCCCCAGGTGACCCAGTATGAATCCCATCTGTGCCCATACCAGCAATTAAATATTATTTCTGTGTTTCAGTTCCCTCTTTTGTAGAATGGAAATGAGTATATCTACATCTCAGGTAAACAAACAAACAAAAAATCCTTACTGTTGTAAGGATTACTTGGAAAATGCTAAAATCCAGCATCAGGCACATGCTCTCTAAAAGTGTGTGGACTTAAAATGATATGTTTCCACATAATACTAACACAAGCCACCAAATAGAGAAAAAACACCAAATTGATTGGTAGGATTTATGTCCCATCCAAAAAAAAGCAACGTGTTGTTCCATTGAGACTACCACAGGTCAACATGGCAATCTGTCAATTCTGATAAAGTATTTAATCCAATAGATGCTATGGGAAAGGGAAGGTGGAAAAGAGTGGGTAGGGTTTTAGCAAATGGTCATTTGTTGAAAGCTACCATGTGCTGGTGTCTTAGTCAAAATACCATAGACTGGGGGACCTATGGACAACAGAAACTTATTGCTCAGTGCTCTGGAGGCTAGAAGTTCAAGATCAAGACATCAGCATGGTCCGGTGAGGACCCTCTTCCTGGCTCATAACCGGTGCCTTCTCACTGTGTCTTCACATGGAGAAAGGCTCTAGAGATTTCTCTGGAACCTCTTTTTATAAGGGCACTGATCCCCTCTGTGAGGGCTACCTCCTCATTACTTAAGCATCTCCCAAAGGCCCCACCCTAATGCTATCATCTTCAGGGGGACACAAACATTCAGACCAAAGCAGCTAGAACTCTTCCTGGCACCAAAAGGATAAGGAAGATTCCATTAATATGTACAGTCATCTTTAATCATCACAGCCACTCTGAGAGGTAGAATTATTCACCTCAAGTTACTAGTAAACCAAGAAGTAAACGACTTAAATGAGTTTCATAGGTCTCCAATCTAGAAAGCAATATGCTTAGGATTTGAACCTAGGTCTGTATGATTTCAAAGCCTTCCATTCACTCACTTAATAGTTTTCTATTGAATGTTTATTATGTGAACATTCCCATATGAGAGGCAGAGTAATAAGAGAGCTGGCCTCCCTGCCCTCATGAAACTTAAGTTCCAGCCTGACTTTTCACTACATCAAAATCACCAACTGTCAAATAAACTTGTATGCTATGTTTTGAAAGTTGGTTAAGTTATAATTTTTAAAAAAAATAAATCAAATTTAGTCACACCCCCTGTATGTGCAGTATGGACATGGGCTTCTGTAACTGGTTTCAAGGATTTATGCTAGTGGAGCAATAGCCTCAGATTTAAAAATAAATGACATTGATTTATCATTAGAGCCTTTTTATATAAGAATTTACTTCAACAGAACTTTTAAAGATATAAAATATATAGTTTATGTAGCCTTAGGTTTCTTAACAGAACCGAATCAAACCGAATAATAAAGTAAAATGGAATAATAAAATGATCAAATAGTGTAAGAGCAAGTCAGAACTGATTGAGGCACCTTTATAATTACCAGGCTGGAAGCAGTCTCCGTGCATTTGGTAGAACTGAATCATGAAATGAATTAAGACCATACAAAATTATTAATACTTTTCATATGCTGTGAAAAGTCTTCCTTCATGCCTCTCTGGGAACTGGAGCAGAATGTCTCAAATAGCAGGCAGGGAAAATTGAGGACAATTAATAAATAAGATATTGCTTAGTGTTCTTTAATATCCACTCATCAAATCCTTTGAACATTTATGGACCTTTTTTCTTTTCAAATATCTTTTAAACACCTTATCTCATTGACTCTCTAAGACCTCTGTGAGAATCTTGAGAGGGGTCTCCAGGTGATTAAGGACCTCAGAATTTGACCTCAGGCTCTGCTATTCCTGGTGGGGCACCTCCAAGAAAGTTCCCTGACTGCTCTGTGCTTCCCTGGCCTCACCTGGACAGAAGGAAGTGGCGCTATGGTAGCCTGCGGTGTGAAGCGGAGCACAGCTGAGCTTAGCTGAGCTCAGGTTAATACTTCCGGGGTCCACCTCAGCTTAGGGAGCTGTGGTCATAGCATTCTCAGGGCATCTGCTGGTCAATGGTTGAGTAAGAGAGCGGAACGCTAACCCAGCCATTACCAGCCACCAGGGATTCCTTAAATGGGCAGTCTGTGCTCCAGTTTTCCCACTGGGCTGGATAGACTGTGTCAGCTCTACACTGGCCAACAGCTCCACTGCTCATCCTGCTTCCTTCCACTTTGCCTTTCATCAATTTTATTCCCAGGAAACCTTTTGTATTCCTAACTCTCTCTCAGCATCTGCTTCCACGAGCTCAGGAGACTGCCCATTAATAGTACTTACCTGGGAGGATCATGATAAGGCAATGTATGTGAAGTTCTTTGCCCAGACTTGGCCCATGATAAATGCTCAATAAATATTAGCTATCGCTTTTGTCTTTACCCCTGCTTTGTGCTTGGAAGAGTAGAGGCAGTGCTGTTAAGTGATTAACCAACAAAACTAAGTTTTTTCTGCCAGTCACCGATTTTAAAAGATGCCATCTCAAAGGAGACTTCTTGACAGTCACATTATTTGGCCTGGTGTGTCAGTCACAGCCAAGAACTCATATCTGGGTCAGTCACAATGGTGAGGTGTTTATCTCTCAAGATGGTGCTCAGCTCTCATGAGAATGTCGTGTGTGAAAATCCCTGGCTCTTCTGGTACTGGGTCTCTAGGTTATCCTCTCTGTGGTCCCCAAAGAGGCAGAAGGCCCAGAAGCTCTCTGCAAATTCTTTGTCTATATGATAATCACCTGTTTGACAGTTTTCATTAAATCCCAACTGACTAGCTTTACCTTTTTTACAGTTGGATCTCAATCAATTGTCTGTATAGCATGTATTTATACATGACTTTTGAGTGGCACTTTGTGCTTTTCAAAATATACAAACAACTCAGAAATGAAATGCTTTATTCTTGCTTTCATGGGCCATTTTACTTCTCCATACCTTTGGTCATTTTGAGACTTTAATTCTTCAATGCAAGAAGCACATAGGGATTATTTAATTCTCCTCCTTTCCCTACCATTGTTAAATGTTTTTCAGATGCCTAACCCTATACCAGAATCTTTGCACCTTACCTCATTGGACCTCCTCCAAACTTTTGAGGCAGATGTTGCATGAAGAAAATGAGACTAGAGAAGTTCAGAGTCTTGCTTGCCTGAGGTCACATAGTAGATCTCTGTGTCATTTGAGGCTCATAGCTCTAAGTAGCAAATGACAACTATGGGTGAGCATAAAAAGGATTTATTAAAAATATGTTGAAAAAAATAGCAAAAAATAATTTGGGGGACAGTGTTGGGAGGCTTACAGAATCAATGAGAGGGCAGAAACATCAGTCTTGAGTCTATGCAGCCAGGAAAATGCCTCACACTTTATTCAAAAGTTCCCTCCCTTGTTCTTATGTATCCCAAGACCAAGACCAGCATGTGTACCTCTGATGGACTGGATCTAGGTCACAAGCCTAGGTCTGGGAAAGCAAATGGCCAGCACTGTTAGCTCTTGGAGTGAAAGGCAGTCTTTGCACATCACCAAGTCTTAGAAGTTGAGAACTATCTGAAACATCAGCAGATGTGGAAAGCAGAAAAATGTCTTCCACCTCAAAGATTTCCACAGGGCCTGTGAATATATTAGGTTACATGGCAAAGGGAAATTATGGAAGCAGATGGAATTAAGGTTGCTAATGAGCTGACCTTGAAATAGAAAGATTATCCTGGATTACTCAAGTATACCTATGTAATCACAAGGGTGCCTACAAGTGGAAGAGAGGTACAGATGAGTCAATATCAGAGTGAAGGCATGTGAGAAAGATTCAATTAACCATTGCTGACCTAGACAATGGAGAAAGGAGCCACAAACCAAGGAATGTGAGTTGCCTCTGGAAGCTGGAAAAGGCATTGGATTTTCCTCTAGGACCTGCAGGAAGGAATACAGTCCTACTGACACCCCAATTTAACTCCATGAGACCCAGATTTCACCTCTGACCCCCAGAATGATAAGATAATAAATCTGTGTTGTTTTAAGCCACTAAGTGTGTGGCAATTTGTTACAGCAGCCATTGAAAGCTCATACAACAGGTCAGATGTTGGGTTGCCTAGACAAATGTCCACTGGGATGTAGAGCCAGATTCAAAACTAAATCTGTCTGTTTCAAAGGCCCATGCTCAGGAACATGACAATAATCACTTACACTGGACATAATTCAAAATGAGGGCACTGAGGCCAGAACAGAGTTGTGTGGTGAAGCAGATGACATGGAAGGTGTGCAGTGTGTGGCAGTCACCTGAGTGAGACACAAAGAAAATGGAGAGGAAATATACCCAGGCTTTAGAAATGCTGAGAATGAGCTGAGATAGGGGTAAAGGGCTTGCCAGCTGGTGTTTTGGCTCCAAGTTACCATATGAGGAATGAGAGCCTGCACAGAAACTGATAAAGCTCTGGAGGCTAAATAAGGTTACACAAGATTTTGCCTGTGTCAGGCATCCCAGTGACTCAGGGGCTACAGTGAGAGCCAAGAATATAGAATCAGCCAAAACCAAATCAGAAACACACTGAATAGGACCAGATTTGGAGTAAGTCCCTGTAGCATGAACATTAACTGCAGCAAAGCAAAACAAACTCATTTAAGACTGTGAAGCAGGGAGAGTGGGAAACCTTTCCAGGACACAGAAGGATGATAAAGGAAAACAGGGTGATATTAGTAAATGAAGACATAAAATTAGATTGATATTCTCTATAGTCTATATGCTGTTCTTCCTCTTTTAAAAACTATTTCTAGGGACTGTCAGATGTTTGGTACTGATCTTTATCTATTTTTTCCCGAGAGGATTTAGAACCCTCTATTGTAAATTGACCATGGTGGCAATGCTGGGGACTGGATAAGCAGAAACATAACTCCCGCAAGCTTGAGAGAGACCCCTAAAAGTGACTTTTACAGAATTCAGCTTCTATTTTCCCCTCCCAACCTTTAGAGGCTCACAAATATGGACCACGTTTTGGGTCTCTGAGACTCCCTAGGTGTCCCTCAGCAAAGCAGAAATTTGCCATGAATTCTCCCATTGTGTGTTCTGCTCTGACTTGGCGCATTCCTAAACCCAGAGTCTGAATCCCTCTGGCAAGCATCTGGCTTTGTGATCCCTGTGTTGCCTTGTGCAATTTTCCCTGCATTCTGTGCGCCCGCCTTGGACTTCCAGCCTGGACATGGCCCTGAAGCTGTGTCTGTCCCTGACTTCACACACTGAGGCTGGAGCTAAGTGGTGTCTACACCCTAATCCAGTCCTAAGGACCAGCCACCAGCCTGTCATGGGGGAAGGACTTCCCATTCACCTCCCTCTTCCAGGGCACTGGATGCTCATACAGATGCTATGAGTATCTGAGTTCTGTTTGTCTTTAGAATAGCTAATTTCTTCATCATCTATCTCCGATTTGGTCTTGATTTCTTTCTATACTGTTTTCTCCCTCAGGGATGTGTGTTCAATCCAAGCATCTGCTTGCAGCCTCCTTTTGAATACTTGGGTAAATATTCATTGAATTTCTGTGGCATTGTTTCCCTCCTCTCTCAATAAATTCTCCTGTCTCCTCTTAGAGGCCACCATGCCTCCCTTACTGAATTCCAGGCTCTCCAGGCTCTGCATGTGCATGAAAAACCCCTCTGAGTTTATCTTCATCTCCCGTGCAACTTCACCTTGACTATTTTCTGTAGTCTGCACATTCCTGTTGCTGTCTGATATTAATGCATTGCACAGCCCACAGAAAAGTTTGGTAACTTGGTTCCTTCCTTATTTGTGCTGGTCTGCCTCCTGAGTGAATAAGCTATAGGGAACAAATATCCCTCAGGCACCCCACGCCATACTGTTGCCAGCCCAGAAAGCTGTCTCACAAACTCATCAGCCCATTTCTGCCCACCTCAGGAAGAGTGACTTCAAAGCATAGCAGAATGCTGGAATGGCCTCCACTGGCCCCAGTCACCTTGTCTGGGCCTGGGCCACCATAGGCCTTCCCGTCCCAAGATGGGTCCCACAAGCCTGAGGCTGAGGGGGGTGTCCATTTATACACTGAGGGTCATTCTGGTTGAAATCTGAGAGATAATATAAGTATGACATAGTATAATGTACTTGGAAGAGTAAATGTAAGCACCATGCAAGTGTCAGGCATTGCTCTAAGGGCAAACCCTATTCACACTCCATGGGACCCTGCATACTCCAAAGATTCCAAAAAGGGGGATTTCATTCGTTGTCAATTCTCATAGAAACTAAGCATAAGGAAAATGTTCCTTGTCCCTACATACAACTGAAGAGCATTTCCCTGTGACATGGTCTCAGAGAACTCTCACCAGGGCAAGCTGGGGAATCCCAGAGCCCTTCACTGGGAGGCCAATGGGGTGGAAGCACCACGGCCTTTGTGATTTGTAAAGGCTCTACCTCTTCTACTGCACAGTCTGAGACAAGTTGTCCAATTTCCCTGAGCCTGCATGTCCTCTGATATAAAATGGAGACAGTGCTAGCTATGTAACAGTGTTGCCCTACAAAGGAAATGAGAGGACACTTGATTATGGTGTCTGCCCTTCTCCCTGCCTTCTCATCTGTTGATGACCTTCTGGGTTATGGGGATGTCAAGGGACTTTCACCAGTGTAGAGAATTCTCTAGGCACCCTGGACTTGGGTGAGGCCAGTCTCCACACGACATGGATCCACAGGCCTGTAATGAGGCACTTGCTCTGGAGTGGGGCTGCCTTGGTGCAAATCTTCTTCTGCCCCTTAATTGCTGAGTGGCCATAGGCAGGCGATGAGCATATTAGCACAACTGATATAATTTTGTAATAATTAAAGAACATAACCCATATAAAATATTTAGCAAATGCTTTAATAATTATTTGTTAAAATCCACGTCCCAGATTATTTTAATATATCATTTTCCTAGGAGGATGGGGATGAGGATCTGAAGTTATTTCCAGCAAAAGAAATTAATGTTTACAGCACTTCTACGTGTTCAGAGTTTTGTGCATCTTGATCCTCAAAACCATTAAATGAATGCAGCAATCATGACTGCTCTCAGTTTACTGAGCAGGGAATTGAGATGTGGAAAAGTTCAGTGGCTTCTCCAAAGTTACACGGACAGTGAGTGAGAGCACTGAGCCTTTGGATGCTGAGCCCAGTGATCCATAGTCCACTCACTCTCACAGAGAAAGTCAAGTCAACGGGAGCATGTCCTCTGGGCTGAAGTCAAGACGATTTTTTTTTAGACCTTTAATAAAACCATTTGTTTATTTAGTACCACATGTAGCCTCTCTCCTCTGGGCCTGCTGCCTGCCTCTAAGCAAGAAAAGGACATCAACTCAGTTATTCAGCTGGTCTTGCGATTCCAGGCGTCAAGCAGAATCACTTTCTGAGGTCAATCCAAATGATTATTTGAGAGACTCAATTTCCTTTAGAGAAGGCACATTGTCAGTTCAATCTACTGTGGGATTTGTAGTAGTAATGAATTGAGGTATACTTTAGGGATTTCTCCCAGATGCTTATTTTAATTTAAGCTCTAGGGGTTTAACTTTCCCAAATACTCAATTTTGTTCATTATGAAAACTAATAACTGGCTTATTTCACTGCTAATTTGGGTACGGAGGTTAATTATCTATAGTGGAATGGTCTCAAGCTAATCTAAACTCTACCTGAACACAGCACTGTGGTTAATTGATTGCCCCATGCACTAAGAAATGAGCACTTCTTTGTGAAAAAAAGAAAGGAAAAAAGAAGCTCCTCTGACTCGGATTCTTTTTCTTCTGTTTTTGTAAAAGAAGCACTGTCTCTCCCAGATGGTGGGCAATCTTCCCTTTTTAGGGTACCTTGAATTCATTCAGGTATTCCTGTGAGAATGTCCTACTCAGTTCTAGCTCAGCATCTTCTTTTCCCCAACAGAATGTCCAGTCACCACTCCTACCATTCTTTGTTCACCACCAGCTTAGGGGATGTGGATAAATATTTTACATTATACTAGCATGATGCTGATCAAACCAGAATGGCTAGCCTGCTAAAATACATCAAAAATAATGACGACAACAATAATAATGTCATGGTTCTTTATAGTTTCAAAAGGGCAAAGGGTTTCCCATGCATTTCTGCATCTTCCTAAGAGTCATGTGAAGCACATAGGACACATAATTTATTGCCCCCTTCAGTAGATGAAGAAATTGCCACCCAGAGAGACCAGGTTCAGATAACAAGCAGGTGTGTGGCATGGAAACAGAACCCAGGTTTCCTAATTGCTAATTCTATGCTTTTTCTACATTAACACAACAGTTCTGTGAGCTGCAATGTCCTCAAAAGCCATGTTGTTTTCAGGATCATCTACTCCCTCAGACACCCATCTATATAATTCTGTTTCATGCACTCCAAGAAACACAATTTTGTCTCCAGGAAGAGAGATGGGCTAATGCTGCCAGTACGATCCTAGAGAAAACGCCATCATTTGATGTTCACATCTTGCCTGTAAGGTCAGCCCTTTCTCCCTCTGCTGGCTCTGTTCTTAGGACAGAAGCCGAGGTGTCTGAGTCTAACTGCTGCTCCCACTCCCCTTAAGGATGAAAGCGAGATTTGGCCCAGAACTTCCTAAGCACACGTTAGTCTTTTGAGCTCTCTTTCCACCATCCACCTCTGATTTATTTAAAAATTACTTTCTAAACCAACTTGAAGCAGCTCAAAATTAATTTAAACTCCCCCAAAACTGAATTTGTCAATGTCCACCATTGTAATTTGTTACGTTGCATTATATCCTACTACATAACCGTGGCAATGTCAGAACTCCGATGATGTAGTGTGGTCTCCATCTACAATATATTATAAGAGCAGTTTCAGCTTGGATGATAGATGAAGCAAGCCTGGGAAGAATTTTAAAAGAGACCTAAATTTCTAGAAGTTTGTTATTCCCTTTAAGTGGCTGAAGGCATCACCCCCAAGAGATTACTGAAAGTCTAAATCATTTTTTCTCCTTTTTGCTCTGCATCAAACAGAGGTCTGCAAAAGCAATTAACCCAACATGTTGGCGGAATTGCTGAGGCATAATTTGCTTTTGCTGTGGCCTTGTAGCTTTGGCCTTGACATTGCCCCATTGGTTAGAAAAGGAAAAATAAATCTGTTTTGGCTCAGAGGCATCACCAATTATCTACAATATGGCCTACCCATCTCTTTGGCAGGCTCCTGGGTGCCAGGTTCTTGGTAGGGTTGGTCCCCAAAACATAGAAAAGAACTCATAGCCTGCACACCATGTCCTGGGCTCCTCTTGGGAGTCAATGCCAGTGAGGAAACCAGCTGATTGAAATGCATCGATGCCAGGCTGAGGCTCTACAACCACAGAGAATCACGAGGATATTCTATAGTGAGATACACCCTCTAAAACGAGCGGCAAATGCAGTGCATCCACAGATATGGATGGCATGCCATCATTCTGGTCCTTATCATAGCCCTAGACTCCTCGAGCCAAAATAGCTCAACAGTCCAGCCCTCTTATTTTATGGAAGGGGAAACTCAGGCCCAGTCTCTCACCAGGTCAACAACTGGATCTTAGAACTGTGTCTTGGGACCTTGACCCCTGTGTTTTACACTCTAAACCAGCAAGCCTCCACAGCAACTACCCTGTTTCCCCAAAAATAAGACCTAGCTGGAAAATAAGTCCTCACATGACTTTAGATGCCAAAATATGGCACCTTGGCATACTGAATATTTAAGCTGAAGGAGTTTGTGGAAAAGGCATCCTTCTCCCTGAAACAGGTCATAAACCCTCATGTGAGGGGTGCATGCCCTCCATATCCTGGAGGAATCATGCTTCGGCTTCTTCTACGGCTAGGCTTATTTTTGGGAAAACATGATATCTAACATGCTGGTGTGTCCCTGTGAACTGTGAGCTCAGTTGCAGGTCATTTGCTACTTAAAATAAATTCAAAACTTGGGAATTGTTTTGTTTCTAAAAAATATGAATTAAAATAGCTGTCTCTGTGATGATATCTCTGTTCTTTAGCCATTCTACTTGCTTTCTTGAGTGACAGAGAAAAGGTAGGGGTGTTATAACCATTGCAATTGGAATTGTAGGTTCCTGTTGGGACTGAAATTCATACTAAAGTTCAAATGACTTGTATAACATCTTTATGGAATCTAAATGGGGCGGGGGACGGGGAGGCAGAGGTCTACCAACAGTATGAGAAGAGTTAGGGCCACTGAGGATAATTACTTTAATGTCACAATTTGCCATGAAGACTACTCTTTCTTTGCTGTGTTCCTTGCCTGCATCTCTGAGACGGTATTTCTCCTAACTAACAACACATCCATGCATACATGCATATATACACCTACATAGATATAAATAATGGGAGCATATGAGCAGCTCAGAGCAAGCCCTGATCACATAGATACACCAAGGACTGAGTCATGGGCAGAACGGAGGACATTGGTGGGTGCATGCTGACCACTTGTTGATGTTGATCAGCTGTGGTTCTCATTCTCAAAGTCTTAAACCTGCTATAGGTGAAGTCGAATGGGGACTGTGAGAAACAAATTCAGCTTTCAAACAGAAAGAACTATGCCCGAGAGCAGGGAGGGAGGTGGCTGGAATGTGATACAATAGTGGGTTACCCAAAGACTTCCTCCGGACCTGCTATGGCCCTGCTCTGGCTCCATTGTCTCCCAGAGCTGCTGACGTTATTGGTTCTGTTTGGATGCAGCAGTTCCTCTGGTTGCCCCAGCCTCTGGCCCCTGTTGCTGGAAATGAGATGGTGTGAGGAGGCAGATTATGGTCACATCCAGGTCACAGCCTCTGGGAATGATACATGCTATGTGATCCTGGGCTGGTCACGCAGCCTCCTGTGCATCAGGGCTCTCATCTGCTGCTCAGCTCAGGACCTGATCCATACAAGTGTTTAATAAATACCAACTCTCACGTTTATCAAATTTGAAAGATCCAGCTACCACAAATATGGCATCTTCTGGCTCGGCTCCATCTATGCTTGATTATAATGGCTGGGTTTATTCTTATCACTTCTAAATCACTGGCAACATCATGGCCCCAGCCAAGAAAAGTGGCAATAATTTCATCCTCGCCAAAGTTCTGCTGGAAGATACACTGCATTCTGATGCAGATGATGAACACTGTACTTGAACAAACCAGCCTGAATTAATCGCAGCTGTTCTGTTTCTCAGCAACTATTGTGCAATTTACCCTTGCCATGGGCGCCTTTAAAAACGGAAATACTGAGCTTAAGCACTGAAGAAAATATCAGTTAATGAAAAATCAAACTTTAATCTAAAACATGGGAAAGAACTCAAAATACTCATGCATCGAGAACTAGGTATGATATTTCTACAGGTTGAGAGGGTTTGTTTTATCAAAAAATGAAATAACCAACACATGTTTAATATCCCCGATAATCATAGCAAATCATATTTTATTATGATCAGAACTAAGGTGTATTTTAACCTGTATTTTCACATGCATACAAAATTCTAAAACTGAGTTACATTTATCCATTTCTCCCCAGCCAAACCACGATGCACGTGTAGAAACAGCGTCCTTCTGCACCTTGGTATTTACTAAAATCGAGCTAAGTTTCCCTAGTTTTACCTGTCAAATCTTACGCTACAGATGGAGTTAAATGGGGAACGTGAGAGGCAAATTCAGGCCCCTCATCTGCAAGCTGCTTTCATTCATCTAAGTTTCCAGTGTGGTAATAAGAAGATAAACTGAAGCTGAATAATACTGAATGTCAACTATAATTTTATATATATATAGTCACAGGATGTGGAGTACAGCATAGGGGATAGAGTCAATGGAATTGTAACAGTTATATATGATGTCAGAGGGATAGTAGATTGGGGGAAATGGGGTTATCACTTTGTGAGGGGTGTAAATGTCTAACTAATACATTGTTTTGTACACCTGAAACTAATTAGAGAGAGAGAGAGAGAGAGAGAGAGAGAGAGAGAGAGAGAGAGAGAAAGCAGAGCTTTCTTTCTTGAGCACAAAATGCCATTCGCAGATATCTTGCTGTGGGTTTTAAAGGGAAGTTGTCTTCACCATCATTCCTTCCTGAAAGACCAGTGGATGAGTGCAGGGGGTTTAAAATGAATTCTGCAGAGCCAGAGGCATGAGAGGGGAGGTGCCAGAGAGAGGTGGAGAAGGGAGCACTCCAATCATGGAAAATCTAGCCTACTGTTTGCTCTGTCTGACCATCCTCCACAGATACTTTTCCTGTCCCATGTGCTCCATCTGCTGCTGCTGTGCTGCCTAATGTTGGGAAGGAGATAGTAGAAAAGGGCTGAGGGTAAGGAGAAAACCTTCCCAAATTCTTCCTTTATTGTCTTGGCCATTGCTGCTTCTGGATTTAAAAAAAATAAAATCTCTAAACAGGGAAAAGAGCATAGCTGGGGGACAGTAAGCACTCAGATGGTAGGTTCCTAGGAGACAGCTCTGCAACCTGCCTCCTTGACCATGTTCCAGAAGCAGAAGAAGAGTGACAACGAGAGCAGCAGGTGGATTTGGGAAATCAGAGGCCTTATCCCAGGCAGAGCTCAGAGAAGCAGCAACACTATAGCAAACAAAAGGCTTCATGATGCATCTGGCCCATGGATCAAAGGAGCCTCACGGCTTCCCTACCTCTCAGAGCCTCTTAGATGAAGGGTATATGTCCTGGGTGTCCAACAGCAGCACAGCTTGCCACAAAAGGCCATGAGAGATCAAGGGGCTGTGCAGAAAAGAGTTAACCTAGCATGCCCATGACAGCTTTCCTTAGAAAGCCTTGCTCACAAGGTTGGTCTTAGGCTGGCATCTGGGAACCTGGATTTGGTCAGGATTCTCACCATTCTTTAATTGATAAGGAGTAGCTAACTGTACCTAGAATGTTGGTACAATGTGGGTTATGCTAAACATTTGCTTTCCTTCTAAGAATCTGGAATTTTGTCATATTCTAAGCAGAGGGTTCCTATAGGGCCAGCCCCCAGTAAAAACCTTGGACACTGAGCCTCTATGAGTTTCCCTGGTATATGGCATTTCACATGTGTTATCACAGCTACTTGCTGGAGTAATTAAGCACATCCTGTTGGATTTCACTGAGAAAGGACTCTTAGAAGCTTGAGTCTGGTTTCCTTAGACTTCACCCATGTGCTTTTTTACTTTGATGATTGTGCTTTGTATTCTTTCACTGTAATAAATCATAGCCATGAGTACAACCATATGCTGAGTCTTGCTAGTCCTCCTAGGAAACTATTGAACCTGGGCTGATCTGCAGGATTCTAAGCATGGAGGCTATGGATTAGATAAGAAGGATGCTGCAGAGAGTAACCCACAAGAACCAAACATCAGCATCCAGACAGGTAGAGGGAGACTGCAGAGGGTGCCAGTCCAGATAGATAACCAACAAGGCCCCCCATCACCACGGCTGGAACCACCAAGGCCCACCTTCACACACACCCCATCCTGGCACTGATTGGGAGGACCATGAATTGACAACATCCCTGCCATGTGGCAGAAGGGGGGCTTGTGAAAATTCTGTTACATTTCTGAATTACATACTTTTTCTTGCTATGCACACAATCTCTCTGGAGATAAAATCCAAATCATATAAAATTGAGAGGAGGCAGTGATATAAAGGTGTGTTTTAGCCTGGTCTTGCTAACTTGTTCCCTTGCAGTATCCAGGACTGTGGGGTCTCAGTTTCTAAATCCCTAGACTGCCCTTTTGAAGAGGATTTGGCTTAGCAGTATCTATCTCCATGGGCCTCTCTCCATTCCTCTTCATGCCTCCTTCACCTTCATTGTCCCCAGTCCTTGCTCTTTTGAACTCATCCCCTACCTACAATCTCCTAGGCAACTTTTCTAAAAAATGAACCAGTCCCAAGTATCTCTTGCTGCTGATACATCTTCATAGTCTTGGGCCTAAGCCAGGCAACCTCCAAATGACTCTGTTCTTAGTAAATAAAAGGATAGATCTGGAAGTGGGTGGGGCTGAGGGAAAACTGGGAGGTAGTTTGTTTTTCATGTTTCTTTCTTATGTTCATGTATATTGTAGAGATGGAGGGTCTCCTTTTGCTCCTCAAGAATTAAGATCCTGCCAATTATATTATCAGGTCTGCACCTGAGATCCATAACCTACCAGCCCACTCAGCTTTGGTATAGCATTCAGAGCATTCACTGCCTTTAAGTTTTTGGATGTTTTACAAAGCAACCTTCCAGTATCTCAGCACTAAGAAGGCCCAGGCCCCATTTCTCTTCCTAAACCTGGGTCTCCCCCCTTCTTGTCTCCCACTCAGCCTGGAGAGATTAGTAGAACAAAAGATGTCCCACCACATATTAAAACAATGGGTTCCTTTGAAGATTTCCTTTGTGGAAAGAGTTCTGACATTTGAAATCTATAAATCAACATATTATTTTCTGGTTCTCAACTCTGGCTTTAAAAAATGTTACACGTAAGACCATCATAAGTTGTCTCCTATTTTTCACAATCAGCACATTGGGCTTCCTATCTAGTGCTCCTCCTTTGACAGGGCCCCCAGAGATACTGTGTGGGAGGGGATGGTAGTTCTTGATGTCAACCCTAAAGGTAGCACTTTGAACATCCCTAACTTCCCCTTAATAACATGCAATAGATCTATTATTCATTAGCTTATCTAAACCTTTTCTTTTTATTTCAAGCTCTAATGTAGTCATATTTTTCAGAAGATAATTAAGTATGAAGGTAGTTTGGACCAGTATACAAAGTCCTTAGCCAAGTAATTCCATTATAGGTCTCCCCCAGAGTCCAATAGTCTCCAAGTGCCAGAAACCTGAAAGGCTGTATGTTCAGGCCCTAACTGGAGCCTCTCTCTCCATTATGAGCATGAGGAGAACCTTCACATCCACCTTTTTCCATTCAGAGCAGGTCTTTTGCAGCTCACCTCTGACTTACCTTTATGGCTCCTCTTGTCCAATAGAATATCTAATGCTAAAAGACATCAAAATGCAATATTGGAAACAATGATTCCTTCCTATTTTGTCTCACTAAAGTGGCCATTGAACCTGACTTAATATTTCAATTTAATTGCTGTGAGAACATCTCCACCATAAAGGCTTCATTTATCTCAGCAAGAGCTTCAATACTCTACTTTGCCTGAACTTTCTTCATTTTACTCTTTAATGTTAACATGGCACTTTTATTTTCTATTCCTTTGAGTGTTTTATTTTAATTACCAGATGAATGTTTTTGCACATGAAAGGAAATGGGAAACCAGGCTGAAAACGCCATTTCTTTTAGTAGCATCAAATGTGATAAGCTTACTTACACTAAATACAAGTATAATGTATTATGTTTGATGTGAATAGACTGTGTGTCTTTTAAGAGGCTAATATTCTAATAATAAGGACTAATTGTATACAGAGCTTCACATTTTACAAAGTGCTCTTCCAGTCATGATCTAGAAAAATGAGGGTCAATGGAATGATGGTTATTTTACCAATGAGGGAATAAGTTCAGTGCTTAGGGACATTCACAGCAAGTCCCATTCTCTGGTTTTCATGCCATGATGCTGTCAAATCGATCTAAAAGGTGCCCACACCAAAACTGATTTCAAGTGTAAAAACACTTGAATTTATACATATGCATACAAATAATTGCATGTAAAATAATTGCATGTGAAATCTGAATAAAGCCTGAGGAATGTTCTAATGTCAATTTCCTGATGGTGATATTGTTCTATAGTCATGTAAGATGTTATCATTGGAAGAAATGGGTGAAGTGTACATAGTATCTCTCTGTACCATGTTTTGCATCTTCCTATAAATCTATAAACATTTTAAATAAATTGAAAAAAAAACTTATTTTGAGATTCTGGTCAAGATGACAGACTAGGTAAATGCTGTGCTCACCTTCTCTTGTGACCACATCAAAATTACAACTAAACTACAAAACAACCATCACTGAGAATCATCTGAAACCTTGCTGAACCAAAGCCCTATAACTAAAGGCAAACAGAAGAAGCCACCTCGAGACTTGTAGGAGGGGCAGAGATACAGAACAGGCTGGGCTGATTCCACATCAGCATGTGACCATTAAAAATCAGGAGGGATATCTCAGCTGCAGAGGTCCCCCCAAAAGAGCAAGGGGTTCTAGCACCACACTGGGGTCCCCAGCCTAGGGTCTCAGTGCCAGGGAGAGAAGTCCCCATAATTTCTGGTTGTGAAAACCAGTAGAGACTGTGGCTGAGTGAGCCAGAGGGCAGCTAGAATCCCAGGCACTCCTCTTAAACTGAACCTACACAGACTTACAAACAGAATCACTGACTTTGAGCTCTGGCACTGGGGCAGCAGCTGGAGAGGTGACAGGGACATATGGCAGGAAGTGAGTTGTCTGGCTTCAGAGCTAGGGTGAAAGGGCAGCTTTCTCCTGGACAGAGGAGCTAGCAGAAGCCATTGTTTCTTTGCTGAGTCCTCCCCCTTCCCAGCATGCAGATGCATCCAGCCACCATATCTGAGTCTCCATCAAGCTGGATGACACCATTGGTTTGAAATGCCCTGGTGATTCGGATACCCAACCCCATCCAACTTTCCAGCACACCCAAGCAACTTCCAGTGGCTTTTTCAAAGAAATTGACCATCTTGGCTCATGCTGCAGACTTTCCTACAGCCTCGCAAAGGTTCACAGAACCCAGACAAGCAGCATCTGGCTTGAGCATGTCCCATACCTCTGGCTGAGCAGTCCTAAGCTAGGCAGTAGTGGCAGCAGATCTTGGTTCACAGCTTGGCCTCTTGAGGCACTTCCAAGCATGGCATGGGCCACAACAGGTTGCTTTGTGGCTCCTGTCAGGTGGCTCTGGGGTGGGGCACAGGCTGCAACTGTCCCCTGCAGCAGGTCCCCTCCCAAATGACCCTGGGGCTGGCATGCTTAGTGGCCAGCTTCACCCAGCTGCTGGAGCATCACCCAGCTGTCTTCAAGGATGACACACACAAGGGCGAATTTGGCACATATTAGAGTCCTGCTGAGGCAGATCCTGCTCTGTAGGGTCAGCTGCTATTCCACAGCTTCTCCACTATAGCCACAGCCAGTCCTCACAACCAGTCCGCCTGAGTGCCAGTACCTGCCAAATACCAACCAAGGCTCAACGACAAGAGGAGGGCACACACAACACACACAAGATACACACCTGGAGTATGCAGCTCAGGTGACCAGAGAGACTCATCACTGAGCCCCACAGCACATCTACTACAAAGCCATTCTGCTAAGACCAGGAGGCATAGCAGCTCTATCAATATATAGAAACAAACACAGGGAGGCAGCCAAAATAGGGAGACAAAGATACATGTTCCAAATAAAAGAACACTACAATACTCCAGAAAAAGAACTAAATAAAATGGAGTCAAGCAATCTACCAGATGCAGAATTCCAAATACTAGTTATAAGAATTCTCAGTGATCTCATGGAGAACTTCAACAAAGAGATAGGAAACATAAAAATGGAGATAGAAAACATAAAAAAAAAAACAGTCAGAAATGAAGTCTACAATAACGAAAATGAAGACTACATTACAGGGAATCAACAGTAGATTAGATGAAGCAAAGTATCAAATCAGCGATTTAGAAGAAAATGTAGCAGAAAACACAAACAGAACAGCAAAAAGAAAAAAAGATTAAAAAAATGAGGGGAGTTGAAGGGGCCTCTGGGACAACATCAAGCATACCAACATTTGCATTATTGGGGTACCAGAGGAAGAAGAGAGTGAGGAATTGAAAACCTATTTGAAGAAATAATGACAGAAAACTTCCCTAACCTGGTGAAGGAAATAGATATACAAATCCAAGAAACACAGAGAGTCCCAAAGAAGATGAACTTAAAGAGACCAACACCAAAACGTATCATAAATTAAATGCCAAAGTTTAAAGACAAAGAGAGAATCTTAAAAGCAGCAAGAGAAAAGCAGTTACTTAATTACAAGGGAGCTCCCATAAGACTCTCAGCTGATTTCTCAACAGAAATTTTGCAGGCCAGAAGGGATTGGCAGGAAATATTCAAAGTGATGTAAAGTAAAAACCTACAACCAAGATTACTCTACCCAGCAAAGCTGTCATTTAGAATTGAAAGACAGATAAAGAACTTCCCTGACAAGAAAAAGCTAAAGAAGTTCATCACCGCCAACACCAAACCAGTATTACAAGGAATCTTAGAAAGACTTCTTTAAGACAAGAAAGAAAGAAAGAAAGAAAGAAAGAAAGAAAGAAAGAAAGAAAGAAAGAAAGAAAGAAAGAAATGTCAATAACTACATATCTATCAACAATTCATTTCAATGGAAATGAATTAAATGCTCCAATCAAAAGATAGGGTGGCTGAATGGATAAGAAAACAAGACCTAACATATGCTGCCTATAAGAGACTCACTTCAGATCAAAAAATACATACAGACTGAAAGTAAAGGGATGGAGAAAGATATTTCATGACATTGGAAACAAACAAACACAAAAAAACCTGTGGTAGCAATACTCACACCAGACAAAGCAGACTTTAAAACAAAGGCTATAACAAGAGACAAAGAAGGACCCAGTAATCCCACTTCTGGGTATTTATCTGAAAAAGCGCAAAACACTACTTCAAGGAGACATTGGCTTTCATATGTTCATTGCAGCATTAGTTACAATGGTTGAGATGTAGAGGCAGCCTGGGTGTCCCTGAATGGATGAATGGATAAAGAGGAGGTGGTACATATATATTTATACAATGGAATATTAGTCGGCCATAAAAAAGAATAAAATCTTGCCAACTGTGACAACCGAATGGACCTGGAGGGTATTGTGCTGAGTGTAGTAAGTAAGGCAGAGAAAGACAAATGTCATATGATCTCATTTGTATGTGGGATCTAAAGAACAAAACAAACAAACAAAACAGAAACAAACTCATAGATATAGAGAATATTTTGATAGTTGCCAGGTGGGAAGGGTTTTGGGAGTGGGAGGAAAAGGTGAAGGGATTAAGTACAAATTGGTAGTTACACAGTGGTCATAGGGATATAAGATATGGCATAAGAAACATAGTCAATAATATTATAATAAATATATATACTCAGATGAGTACTGGATCTATTAGGGTAATAGATAGGAGGGGATTGAGGGCAGGGTGTAAAAAGGGAAGGGATTAAGGAATACAAACTGGTAATTAAAAAATAGTCATGGGGGGGCCAGCCAAGTGGCGCAGCAGTTAAGCGCTGGCTTGGGAAGCCAGTGGCCCCTGTTCGGGTCCCACTTATGAGGGCCAGTGACACTGCCCTCAAAAAAAAAAAAATAGTCATGGGGATGTAAAGTAAAGCATAGGGAATACAGTCAATGATATGGTAATAACTATGTATAGTGCCAGGTGGGTACTAGTCTGGGGGATCACATCATAAATTATATAAATATCTAATCACTATGCTGTACATCTGAAATTAATATAAAATAATATCAAATGTCAACTGTAATTGAAAAATTAAAAAGGGGTAAAGATAAAGCAGAATAAGAGGTTCAAAATTCCAGGAATAAAACAAATAAGTATTTGGGATGTAATATGCAACACAGGAAATAGAGTCAATAATATTGTGATAGTGTGGTATGGTGTCAGATGGTTGCTGGACTTCTCATGGTGATCACTTCTTTAGCATAGGAAATATAATCAATGTGGTAAATACTTTGCATAGTACCATGTGGGTACTGTTGAATAACTATGATGTACACCTGAAACTAAGATAATATTGTATGTTAGCTATATTTTAATAAAAATCGTTTTTATAAATTAAATTTAAAAAGAAAGAAAACTTGATTTTAGCTGAATCTAAATTTTTTAGAAACTTTACTTTTGAGAAGGATGTCCAAATTTTGTTTCTTACAAAATAATGGACTGTTCCAATAAGGGCACCAGTAATACTGACCCACTCTATTCTAGGAAGACCTCATCTTGACCAATTATATCTACAGTGACCCTATTTCTAAATAAGTCATATTCTGAGGTGACAGGGGTTAGGAGTTGAACATGTCTTTTGGGGAACAAAGAGGAGAAGAGATGCAGAGACAGACATGCACACGCAGAGAAGGTCTGTGGCAAAGGAGGCAGAAATGAACGCAATACATCTGAAGCCAAGAAACACCCAGGCCTGCTGTCAATCCCAGGATCTGAAAAAGGGTGGGGTAGACTCTCCCCTACATCCTTTAGAGGGAGCATGTCCCTAGTAACACCTTCGTTTCAAACTTCTAGCATCCAGAACTGTGAAAGAATAAATTTCTGCTGTTTAAAACCAAAATAGATAGATAGATGATAGATAGATAGATAGATAGATAGATAGATAGATAGATAGATAGATGATAGATAGATAGATGATAGATAGAATAATGTACTCAATTTTTTTGAGTCAATCACACTCATACAACGATGCTTTGTTCTGCTACATGAGGGAAAAAATAATGACATACTTTTGTCTTATTTATTTTTACTGATGACTTCTAAAATCACTACCACAATGAACTCCCATAATAAAATTATATGAAATATAATGGAAAATTATTTCAAAAGATGGGAACAAGGGGTGACATCTTATGAGATAAAACTTAACAGGGCTACACATAAAGTGAGTACACATGGTTGTGAGTAGTCACACATGAGCCACGGCGTTAAAAGCTGCCAGAAGGGTTTGCATAGGACAAAGCTCATCCAGGGCAAAAGAGATCATGGCCTGTTTATATCCAGACTGGCCAGTCAACAGGAGAATTATTATCCTCGATTTGGGGCACCATAGTTTAAGAAGGACATCAACTAACAGAAATTGAAACCAAGGATAATGGCAAGATTTCTCCCCAAGAGGAATGGTGAGGAAATATATAATCTGGAGAAACAGAAATGTGAATGGGGCTTTGGAGCTGTCTTCTTATATTTCAAAGGCTGTCATGTGGAAGTCAGATTAAATCAAACTACAGAAATTAAAGCTAAGATCAGTGATGGATATTAGATAATGGACCAGTTGGCTCTATATAAAGGAGACTGAGAGTGTCATTAAACTTGCCTGGTTCAAATATGTCTCAGATGGCATGCTGGTTTCTTGAAGTCCCTGCCATTCATGTCACTCCTTCCAGAGAAGGGTAGCTCTGCCAGGAGTGTCCTATTAATGGTTATCTGAAAAAGATAACACCTAAAACAATTAGTTGCTACACACACATTTGCACAGTTAGTTTCACAAACTAGCTTTCATGTATGAAAGCAGGAAACATGTCTCTAGAAGAATGGGTCTTAGATGAACTTGCAAAGTAAAATTTGGAAAGGTGTGTGGGGTGGAAGTATCACATTCAATAAGAAGGACCCACTGAAGGTTCTTCCTTCAAAGTCCCATTTTCAGAAAAAAAGATGGTTCTTCCATATCCCCTCCCTTTCCAAGATGAGCTGTTCTAGAGAACCCCTTGGCTATTCTAATGTCAATTTCCTGGTTGTGACATTGTGCTGTAGTCCAGCCAGACATTACAATTGGGGTGAACGAGATGAAGGGTACACAAGGCCTCTCAGTACAATGTTTGGCAACCTCTTGAGAATCTAAAACTATTTCAAAATAACAAGTTTAAAAAAAAAACTTGATTTGGGGCCAGCCAAGTGGCACGTTGGTTAGGAGCTGGCATGGGACTCCAGCTCTGAGCAGCAGGTCCCGGTTCGGATCCCACACATGAGGGCCAGTGACACTGCCCTCTATAGCTAAGGTGGTGAACAACAGCTCCACCTGGACCTGGGCTGCTGTGAGTCACCAGCAATAGTGTGGGCTGCAGCCCCTGCTGCAGTGGGCTGCCATAGGCTAGCTACACTGAGTGGCCGGCAGCCGGTATGAGCTGCCAAGAGCCACCATGAAGAGCGCAGTGATATTACCAACATGGGCCAGTGAAGCAACGTCCTCCACAACTAGACTGAAGAACAAAAGGATAGCAACTTGTCTGTACTCCTTCCCTGATTCCCCAACACTGTTCCTCTCCCCCAATTCCCCAATTAAAAAATCTTTAAAAGACAAAAACAAAACAACTTGATTTTAGTTTAATCTAGTTTTTTTTCATTCCCTTTATTTTTCAGCAGAATATTTACAAAGTTTTTGATATTCTATAAATTCAGTTAGACTTACACCCTAAATGTCTGTGGTCAGGAAAGGTATAGGATAGCCCTGACTCCTCTGCCCAGTCTTTCACCTTCTCCTCACTAGACAACAGACCAAACATGCTGCCAGGGGCCACCCTTTCAATAGGGGAGAAAGCATGGAGAGACAAGAAAGACATAGATCAAGCAGAAGGAAAGAAGGAAGAAAGGGAAAAAAGGAAAAAGGAGAGAAGAAAGCAAGGAAAAAAAGAAGAAAAGCCAGCATTTGTCGTTCAAAAAGATAAACATTTTACAACCCAGCTTGACTGTGTCAAGAACACTTGTGTTTTAATAGTATGCCTGCAAGCTTTCAAAACAAGTGTTTACCTGTCACAATAAACAGTTATGAGTAAAGAACACAAAACAGAGAGAACCAGGAACTGGCAGGCTGCCAACCCTGCCTGTGCTGCTCAGCTCTGAGCTTGTCATCCAGGCCAAAGTATCTCAGCATCTCTGTTGTCCCCGTGGTGAGGACGCACTCATAGGGATGAGTATCACAGGTATCACAGCTCTAGCAGCTGCTGGCCTCAGAGGAAACCAGTAAGGGCCAGAGGAGGTTGGTGGAACCCGGTATTCAAAGGACACAGGGTAGCAGTTTCTGCCCTGAGGGTGGCACCAATGGGTGCCAATGGGTCCCAAAAGATGGGCGCCCCCAAAAACTTCTGGAAAGATCCTTTATGGAGAACTCGAACACAGAATGCCACACATTTCCTATCATTCTTCTCCTTTTATCTTCCCAACCCTCTCACACATGAGGTAAGTCAGCAGCAAGTGTTGTACCTCTAGCTCTATACCTATAATTTGCTACTGGGAGCTGGCAATCTCACAAAAGCTAACTGTTATGGAATACTTTGTACTATAGAAAGAGCTTTCATATCCATCTGTCTCAGTTATTCTTCAAAACCTCTTGAGATAAGCTGGGCAAATAGCATTATCCTCATTTTGAGTAATTTGGACAAGTCACTGTACCTTTGAGCCTTGAAGTCCAACATCTGGTAAACAGCCAAGCAATGCTGGAACCCATAAACATGTGGCTTAAATGATCTATGGCTCTCAAACCTGGGTGTGCAGCAGAATCTCTTGAGTCTCTAGTTTATTTATTTTTTTTAATTGTTAAAAATTCTTTATTGAATTTGTTGGGGTGACATTGGTTAGTAAAATTATATAGGTTTCAGGTGTACAATTCTGTAATACATCATCTATATATCACATTGTGTGCTCACCACCCAGAGTCAGTTCTCCTTCCATCACCATATATTTGACCCCCTTTACCGTCTTCTGTCATCCTTACTCTCCTTACCTGCTGTAACCACTAAACTGTTGTCTGTGTCTATGAGTTTTTGTTTGTTTGTTTGCTTGTTTGTTTGTTTGTCTTGAGTCACTAGTTTAAACTGCATATCCCCATACCTCACTCCTAGTGCTTTAGATTCAGTAGATGTGGCTGTGACCCAGGCATCAGCACTTTTTAAATATTCAGGAAACTGGTTAAGAACCAGGTGATTCTGAAGCAGGAAGTCAGGCAAGTGCAATTTGAGAAAGATTGTCCCTAGAATGACAATGTGAATAGAATACATCCCAGCCCTTGTGAATTTCCTATCTAGAGCTGAGCTGTCTGGCCCATTAGCAACTAGCCCATGTAGCTATTGAGCACTTGAAATGTGGCTGGTGGCACATGTTGAAATGATATTTGGATCTATTTGGTTAAATAAAATATATCACTAAAATTAGTTCTGCCCCTTTCTTTTTACTCTCTAAAATGTGGTTAACAGACAATTAAACTCACCAATGAGGCATGGATTATGTTTCAATTGGACAGCACCGGTTCTACAAGAGTCCAAGAGGCATAGGAAAGGCAAATTTCAACACATTATGGCAAATGGCTAAGATATAAATATAGGAAGATGAGTTCCAGTAGCTCTAGGGCACTCCCAAACACCAGAAGGTGTTTCCCCTCTGGCCCACACGGTCTCAAAGGATGAGCAAGAGCATGGAGGGAAGGTGGGAGCAGGTTACAGCAGAAGGAACAGCATCAATTTATGATGTGTCACCATACCATTTGGCATTTCTCTGAATGGACCAAAGATGAAGCAGGAGTGATGGGCAGGAGACCATCAATGAGGTCTTGAAAGCCATACCAAGAAGCCTATGGATGACCTTGAGCAAAATGGACAGTCACAAAAGGCATTGAGGGGAAAGAAGCATGGTCAAAATTGACATTGAGACCACTCTGGCTGCAGCAGGAAGGTTGCACTTAAAAAGCAACAAGCTTAATTTCAGGAAACCAGTTAGTCAGTGACAACAACAGACCAAGTAAGAGTAACAAATGCCAAAATTAGAGCACTGTTAGAAACTCAGAGAGTGAGCTATAGAATCCAGAAATTCAAGAAATGTCTAGGAAATAAAAATCAGAAGAGCTTGGTGATAGTTGGATTTAGGGCAGTTGGGAAAGACTGCAGGCTTTGTCAATGGTGAGGGTAGCTGGTGACTACACAGGTTATCTGGGAGCTTAGGAGGCAGATAGTTTGACCATTTGGAAGGAGATGATTAATTTAGTCATGATAGGTTGCACATGGGGAATCATTTCTGTAATGAGAGTAATGAAAACCATGAGAGGGGATTGAAATCACAAAGGGAGAACAGGACATAAAGCCAAGTACAGAATCCTAGGACTCAGCAATGTTTTGTCCTGAAGCTCAGCTTTGTTTAGTCTATGTGTTGACACATCCTCATTTGAGTCATTCCTATTTCCACCACTACCAGGCTGAATGCTTTTTGCCTGAACTGACTGGCTCAGAGGGCGCTCGTGGACCTAGCACAGAAGGCCACTTCTGAGACCCTGGACTGCACTGTTGCTAGGCGCATGGTTTGCACATGTGGACTTGCAGAGGCAAACTCAAGAATTAGGAAAAGACATTATGTTCCTCTGTTTCTAGAATGTATAATGTTATACATTTTTTTTATTGAACTCTTAAGTTATACAGCAAAATACACTGATACTAAGCCTTTTAATGTCTTTTCTAAAGTCTTTTAATAGAATATAAGTTCCTAAGGACAGGAACACATATTCAAAATTCTTTTGAATCTTCATTCCACTCCTGCTCTCAGGGATTAGCAGAGTGCCAGACATTTAGGAAGACATAATCTCTTTAAAAGTAGTCTTTAAATAAATATTTGCTGGAAAAAATATTTATACCCCATCAAAATATGTTGAATTACAGTGAATGAATGAAATGACTATTCAGTTACGTGGCCTTGGGTTATATCAATAAGAGTATTAACATAGCTACCAACTATTAAAGTCTCCCTAGATAAACTCACACTTTCCCATGGTTCAAATTTCTTGAACAGTGACTAACGAATTTATGTTTTCAGGGCCTCCCCTTTAAGTTCCAAATGTGTTCCCAAGCTGCCTCTTGAGGTTTCCACTTCCACCTATAAAAGAACATTAGAGTCAACACAATAAAAACAGAACTCTTGATTTTTATTTTCAAACCTGCTCTTCATTTACCTTCCCTAGTTGCTCAACCAAAAACCTAAGAGTCATCCTCAGTTTCTATTTCTCTTATGATTGATACCTGCTCCAATGCCCTCCTGTTTGTCTCTCACATATTTTCATTGCCAATACCATATCCCTGTCCCAGTCACACCATGGACTGTGGTCATGGCCTTTTAACTGGCCTCTGTGGTCTTCTCCTGACTCCTAGAGTCCATTCTTCAGTCTTTAGCCTAAGGGACCTTTTTAAAATGCAAATTAGATTGAGTCACTCCCGACCTCCTCCTCTATCCCAACACCCTTTATTTAAAACCCTCTAGTGATTTTTTATTGAATTTGGAATAAAATCTAAACTCCCAAGCAGGCTCTCTGAGTCCCTACAATATTTGACCTTGGCTTCAACCCTGATATCCTGTCCAAGCCTTTTATCTCCCTGTCTGCTCTATCTTTTCTCTCTGTATAGAATATTCTTCATATGACTGACTCTTTTTTGCTATTCATAATTCAATTCAGAGGCATCTTCCCTAATCACCTAACCTAATTTTAGGTTATAAGACTAGCTCTACCTTACATTAGAATGTAATGTAGGGCCGGCCGAGTGGCGCATTGGTTAAGCGCTGGTTTTGGGATGCCAGCGGCCCCGGTTCGGATCCCACATGAGGGCCAGTGACACTGCCCTCTACAGCTAACAACAGCTCCACCTGGAGCTGGGCTGTACGAGCCCCGGTGATGGTGTGGGCTGCAGCCCCTGCTGCAGTGGGCTGCCATAGGCTGCAGTGAATGGCCCGCAGCCAGCGTGAGCGGCCCGCAGCCAAGCGTGAGCTGCCAATAGCCGCGATGAGCGACATCCAGAGGCCAGCGACCGATCTGCCTCATCCGGGAAGAGCGCAATGACGATACCAACAGTGAAGCAACATCCTCTGCAACTAAAACTGAAGAACAAGAAGACGGCAACTTGTCTGTTCCCCTTCCCCGATTCCCCAACGCTGTTCCCCTCCACCAATTCCCAAATAAAATCTTTAAAAAAAAAAATTTTTAAAAAAAAGAATGTAATGTAAAGCTTGTAAAATTAAAACAGTGTGGTCCTTGCAAGTGAATACACAGACCAGTGAGCCAGAATAAAAATTCTAGAAATAGACTCAGCAGCATATGGCAACTTAGTAGATGATAAAGACCCATATGAAATATCTAAGGAAAATATGGTTTTGTAAATAAGTGATGTTGGAACAACTAGATAGTCATGTGGAAAATACATAACTGTAATGCTTTGCATGCCCTTCCCTTTGATTAGTTGTGAGCTCTCAACAGCAGGAACTGTGTATTAATCTTTGTATTCTCTATAGTAAACACACAATAAATGTGCATCTTAAGTGGGGGTTAGAATCTTAGCTCCTGAGTCAGGTTGTTTGGGTTCAAATCCTAGGTCTACTGTTAACTCTGACCCTGAACAAGATAAAACTCTAATCTTCAGATGTTCTATGTGTAATAAGAAGGGAGAGAGAGAGAGAGAACTTGTCATTTTTGGTTGTGTTATGATCCAATTAAATAAAGCACATAATGTGGTTAGCACAATTCCCAGAATATTGTATGTGCTAAATATATGTTAGTTATTGTCATTACTGCAGGGCCAAAAAAGCCTGGGCTTTGACAATTACTTGTTATTTGTTGTTATTGTTTGTTGAAAGGATAAAATGTTAAAAAGAACATTCCGACTCTGTCATTCACTAACAGTCTGACCCGAAGCAGGTTATCCAGCTTCTCTGAGCCTCCATTTCATTACTTATTTAATAGGAATGATAACTAACAGGTCTTTGCAAGAGTAAAAGAGGACATGAGCTGGAATCTGTGTAGAGCATAGCAGCTACTCAGTAGTCAGCACCTTCATCTTTCCCCTTCCTCCACACCTCTCAGTGGCATGCTTAGTGTCATAAACAAGCTCAAATATCAGCGGCCTGCTCTCCACTGATCCATGTCTGAGAGCCAGTCTTGCTCTGGGTTGGAAGAGACTCATAGAGCCCTGAACCTGGCACAGCAGCTGAACATCGCGCCAAGGAGGGTCTAGTCCAGCTTTGACTATAGTCCACCCTCTCCATAGGTGACAGTGTGTGACCTCTCTGTTGGGCACTCCAGTTTCTGCCTGCTGGCCTCCCTGCCTGGGTTCCTGTCTTGAAAATCCCATTGGCCAAATCAGTCTACACACAATTCTTCCCAGCTCTCCCTGGGTCTAAGTTTGGCTTCTAAACTTTATCCCTGAGGCACGCCAGGTGCCTAGCCTCCCACCACCACAACCCTGCAGAGCTCAACAGCCCAGCTGCACCCCTCCAACCTCTGGATCCTTAGGCTCAGGAGCTGGTTCTGAGAAGGGCAGACTTCTATACTTGCAGCATCTTTTAAGATGGGTGTTTCTCTAAGGGCTGGACAAGGAGATTTGAGAATCTCTGTTAAACAATCCAAGA
Source organism: Aselliscus stoliczkanus (assembly GCA_033961575.1). Taxonomy (NCBI): domain Eukaryota; kingdom Metazoa; phylum Chordata; class Mammalia; order Chiroptera; family Hipposideridae; genus Aselliscus; species Aselliscus stoliczkanus. The sequence continues at coordinate 14,088,514 of CM066728.1, read as the reverse complement.
AAAAATACCCCTATAGAAGAATATTCCAGGAAGTTTGCATTGCGTTTCCCAGTGAGAGCATCTTTCTGTACAACCAGCTTTAGCAGAGCTAACGTTGGAATAGCAGAGATGAGCGAAGACTAAATAAACAACAGGAACAGGTCAAAGGGGCATGAGTCATTTGCATGCTCATTACCAGCCCAGGGCAGAGATTGCTCTGCCCCTAGTCACTTAAAAATGCACTCCAAGTCACAGGGAGGCTCTACTTTTAGGAAAGCAGTTGAGTTCATAGGTCTCTAAGAGATCAAAGGCCACTCTTTGTCTTTTAATGAATAAGCTGTTGATGAATATGAGAAACAACTGAATTCTGAAGTGATAGAACAATTACGCACTGGCATGATTTCTGGCCATACTTAGAAACCAAAGGAAACCTAGCAGCACACACATGCTTTAAAGAGGCAGAACACAGTTTGTTACAAAGAATGTAAAATACAGTCAATCTTCTGCTGTTCAATCCGTAGTTCCATCGAATTGTTCCCAGACTGGAATATTTAAATGAGCGCCAGCATTACTAGGAGACACTGCCATTCTCACTGTGACCCAAGCCCATGAAATCCCCAACCATGACTGGACGTTACTGAATGGCTGGTGCAGCTCCGCTGGGATATAGTGGGGACTGGCATCACCTGACCTGCGTCATTCTAGCCCCAGTTCATCTCACCTCGAAGCACTGGCAATTTTGAGTCCACTAGTGTTGTCTTGTGGGAGAGAATGTACTGCAGATGAAACCAGAGGATACAGAGAAGTACAAGGTGAAGAAGAAGAGGGAAGAGAAGTTGACACAATTAAAAGGAGACAGTTCCATGTGGTTCAGCTGGAGGGTCCAGGCTTCTGCTGCAATTGGGAGAATTGCTAGGATTTTTACATCCAGCTCAGCAGTTTATACTTAATTCCTGCCATCACTGATGGGTGAGTGGTTCCGCCCGTGCGCATACGGCTTGAGTCTTTTGTTGTGATGAAGCCAGACATATGCCCTCAGGAGAATTTGTTGGGGTGAAATTTCTAGGGTACAAAGCAGGGAAGGAATTATGAACCCAGGAAAGAGGACTCAGCAAAGCATTTTGCTTACTAGACGCTGCTTCTGGAATTTCCTGGAGATGGGTGTGAATTTTCTGGCTCAACAGCTGCAGCAGCACTAATGAGTATTTGCTGAATACTTCCAGGGAGCCTGGCACTTTGCCCAGTCCCAGTTGCCTGGATCCTTCACCATTCCTCTCCCTCGGCTGAGCAGAAAACTGGGGACTATCTATAAATTAAACATGGAGAATAATCAAAATGTGTTCACCGTTATTGTGTTAAAAAGAAAAAGACAGGAAGAAAAAGAAAGGATGAGAGATACCCGACACTTCCTAAAAACAACTGCCGCATCTTTCGGTCATTTTCCCTGCTCTTATCTTCAGGGTCTGTTATATTCCCAAATATAACACTTCACTTTCCAGAAATTGAATAAAACAAAAATAGTTTAATTAGGCTGCAATTATTCACATTAAAAAAGGATCCCCGGCTTCATGAAAGATTTGACTATGGCATTCATTTAAACAGCAATTTCCTTCCATTTTTCAAATGTGATTAGATTTACATGCAACTTATCCCAGGCAAAATGAAGTACAACTATAACAGGATTTTTCCAATATCTCCGGTGAATTACAAGTTTCCAGCATTTATCTACTTCAGTGCTTCAGCGTTCAAATCACAGTGGCCCATACAGGATTCATACATTAAGTTAAAAGACTGAGAAAGAACCCAATTGATAGGCCATGGTGACAGCAAGTGGTGGGTCTTGGGCAGGTCACACTGCATGCCTCAGCCTCCCTACCTGTTAATGCCATATGGCACAGCTACATTTCCTCTCTGGGTTTTTCAGGTCCATGAATCAGTGAACTATTATTCAAAGTTTCTATTTATGATTTTCCCCTTTTTGGATTAATTCAGAAGAACTAGATGCATCTACTGGTGTATTCATTTCCATTCCATAGAATTTGCCTAAAATTCTCTGTCTCTGAGTGATAGCATTGTGCACCAAAAATACCTGGGCTAATTCTGAAGTCCAGGTGGACCAGGCAGGGCCCGGTGAAGGGCAGGGAGATTTGACACCACCTACCAGAAACCTCAAACACAGCGCTAGCTCTACTAAAGTATCAGCTAATCCACCGCCCTGGCTTAACACTTCAGCCTCACAAAATGTGCCATCAAACCTTCTAATGAATCTTCAGGGAAAATTTTCCCCATAGGTGTCTACCAATGTTGTGAGAGAGATTAAGGAAATTCTCCCATTCCAACAGCAATTCTGATCAACTTTCTCTTACACAGTGTGAACTTCTAATCAAGGTCTAGGAAGCTGGAGTCATTAATTTTAATGAATTGCTGGAACAGTTTGAACAAGAGCCCTTGCTAATAAGGCCTTGCCTGAGTAAGATGCCATGCATCCTTCTGAATAGGAGGGGAAAAAAAAAAAATCCTTGCAAAACCAAAAAAAAAAAAAAAAGAAAAAAGGAAAAAAAGAAATGCACGGCATGTTAAGGCTAAATTGGGGGGAAAAGTCTCTTGGAACCTCTAGTTTTCTCAAGTCACAATTCACAATCTACATTTCAAGGTCAATTGGACAAGGAAAGAGATATATGAGGAATTATAAATGGCCACGAGGGTTTCTGAAGCCAGCCAGACCCTCACAGCCACACTCCACTAAGTTTGTAATGATCTCAGTTCATTCCAAACAGTGCAGGTCAAAGGGTCTCTGTGAGCACAGAGACTGTTGATTTAGCACCAGCCTGGTAACATCCATTCTGCTCACTCTGTGGGTGGACATTAAATGTGGAGATATGGCACTAATGAGCTGTGAGGGGAAAGGTGGGGATTGAACATGTTTATAGGAACCTGACCATTCTCTGACAGGCCAGGCTCCCTTCTCAATTGTGAAACCTCCACCCTAACTTAGGTACTCTCCTGGCTCATGACTGGTGAGGGGTGAGCAGGATGGTCACCACGGAAATTTGGGAGTCATCCATGGGTCATTTTGGGAAAGAGGTTGGAACAAGACACCCAAGGTGCCAGAAGATAGAATTGGTCTCTGTGTGTGTTCCAACATGATGCTTCTCCCAGTTAACAGTAAAGGGCAGCCACAACTCTTTTGCATGTAGCAGGGGAAAAAAAACCTATCCCTTAGGCTAAATGCTTACATGGATGTTCAAATATGAATTCATTTGTTTGGGTGCTGAATCAGAAGTCATTGAACCTTGTCTTCGTAGACTTTGTCTTAAGATTACAAACTATTGTATCTGTTGTTCCCAAACGTTTGAAGACAGGTGTAGATCTGGCTGCATCCAATATTCAGGGACATTTATAGAAAGTATAGGTCCCTAAGCCTTATTTCCAAGGATCTGAGTTTACGAGTCATCAGTAGTTCAGTCCTCTTATTGTTCAATTGGGGGGACTGAGTCATGGAAAATGTATTTATCTTTCATAAATCTCATTACACTCTTCTTGAGAAAGGCAGGGGGGAAATGCACGTAAAATGATGCAGCTGGTTCAAGACTGGACCACGATTGCAGCTGAGATCTTTGACCTGTCCAGTGTTCTTTCCTCTGCTTTTTTTTTTCTTTTTGGTCCATTTTAAGGATTTCCTTCCTCTTAAATTTCCCGCTTGTCCAGCTAAAACACTCAGTTCCTTGCATGTCATATGGTCTGCCCCGAACCCACAGCAGGACATGTGCTTTTGCATTTCACCCTGCAGCTCAGTCCCGTGCTTTGTCAAGGTGCATGCGTAGTCACTACGCTTGCACCTGCCCCTAATACATTGTGACACCCTATTACTACAGTGCCTTATAAGCTTCAAGGGAAATTACATTTTAAATTATAGCCTATAAGTATAATGGAAAATCTAATTGTAGCGATGACAGTTTATTTATCAATCATTTATCATTTTGATTTATAAGGTGCCCAGCTTGATTTAAAGGTAGCTAATGTTTAAAACTCTCAAGGCACCCATACAACAAAATGCACACTGGAAGCAACAAAGTGAATAACTCCTGCTTTTCTGCAGCCCTTTGCTCATCTTTCCAGTACTCAAGGCTGAAGCTAGAAGCACAATGAGGTTGATCCCAGGGATCCCTGGGCAGCATCTCAGAACCCACACTGCCCTCTGAGTGGTAGCCTTCTCCAATCCCCATGCACACTTCCTGGTACATCTTGTTTTGTGGTTTATACAGTAGCCCTCTGCTGGAACAGATCAGCCCTGCTCTGAGCTGCAGACAGCATGGCTGAAGCTCTGCCATTTTACCTTGGTTTGCCACCCCTCTATTCTGGAGGTCAGATTTTTCCCACATGTCTCCTAGGTGGTTACTACCTCTATGTGATGGAAAGTATAATGTTCCCTCCCTCCTGCTACCTAGAATCTTCCATTATGCTCTACTCACTGGATGTGATCTCCTTAGAAGCTAAGAGCAAAGCTGGTTAATGTCACTCAGTTTCTCACTCCACCTTGGTCACCTGTCATGGGAATTCAGACTTCTCTACCTCAAAGTGGGATCAATTATCTCATCTTGTCTGCATTCTATCCAATCTTTTGTCTCTAACCTGGGGGCTGCTACATGATCTATGACTCGAGAAGTCAGAGGAGGAACCAGAAGTCAACAGATGGGGGTGTATGAGTCTCAGTATAAGCCCTGGGAAGCCTGATGAACAAGACACCTACTACCCTTCTTTGTAGCTTGTTCTTAGCTCAGAGTTTAATCTTTTCACAAGACTGAGCACTTTGAGGGCAGAGACAAAAGATTACTGTTTTCATCCCCAGGGTCCAGCACAATGCCATGATCATCTGCTGTGCTCAGCTGATGTCTGTTGACTAAATGAACAAATATCCTTGATTTCCTGCTCCCTAGTATCACCCTAAGATCTAGTTTTGCTATGGCAACAAAATGAAGGCTTATTTTTCTACCAGACAATAAGTGAGCTATGTGGTGTTATTAATATCTGCCTTTACAAGTAGTACTTTTAATCAGCTAAAATCATTCAAATTTGTTTGTTACAGAAAATTGTGTTTGGCCAATTAAGCAATAAGTGAGAAATGCAAATCAAACCACAGTGAGCTAGCATGTCACACCCACTAGGATGGCAATAATAATAATAATAATAATAATAATAATAGAAGAAAATAAGTGTTGGTGAGGATGGGAGGAAATTGGAACCCTTTGTACACTGCTGGTGGAAACAGAACAGCTCATTCCTGTGGACAACATTTTGGCAGCTCCTCAAAAAGTTAAACACAAAATTACATATGACCCAGCAATTCCACTCCTAGGTTTTAAATGAATACTAGTAGATTTTAAATGTATTCTCATAAGGTGAGTGATGGTTTTAAAAAGAGTTAAAAGAGATACTCAAACGAAACCATGTACAGGCATATTCACAGTGGCCAAAAGGTGGAAGCAGCCCAAACGTCCATCAACAGATGAATTTACAAACCAATGATGGCATATCCTTGCAAGGCAATATTATGCAGCCATAAAAAGGAATAAAGTATTTATACAGCTACAACATGGATGAACCTTTACACATTATGATAAGAGATAGATGCCAGACACAAAAGGTCACATATTATACAGTTCCATGTATATGTACAATATATACATAGAGAATAGATAAATCTATAGAAGCAGAAAGCAAATTGATAGTTGCCCGGGAATGGAGGGAAGGGGGAATAAGAAGAGATTGTTTCATAGGTATGGGATTTTACTTTGGGGTAATCAAAATCTTTGGAACTAGGTAGAAGTGGTGATCGCACAACATTATGAATGTACCAAATGCCATTGAATTGTCCATTTTAAAATGGTTAATTTTATGTTAGGTGAATTTCACCTCAATAAATTATTTTTTAAAATCAAGCGATAGGTAAATTTACTCACCTTATGATAATGAGTCCCACTACTAGTGTACATTTATGTCAATTCTTTTGCTGGTGTTATTTTTGTCTTTTTGGCCAATTTGAAATAAAAGGAGTCTCTAACAGGTTTTTGAAAAAGCATTAAAATCTGTCCAAATAGTCAAAGCCAGTTGATTCTGCAGGCATTGCACAAACACAGCTGCTTCTATTCTAAAACTGAGAACCTGCCAGCGCAATGCAGGTTTGGCCTAGGGAAGTCAGATGAGCCCGCCCTGAGCCCAGGACTCGGTAGCATAACTGTTGGCTCAGAGAGGTGTGTGAGGGTAAAAGGGGATGGGCTGAGTCACAGGCTAATGGCCGTGCCTGTTCCTAGAAAGCTGACGTTATGGCAGGTTGATGAGTACAACCTTCTGATCTCATCGAGCTTGCATGCTAGTCAGAGAAATAGACACTAAACCTAACAGAAACTCAGTGAATAAGAAAGTAAGTAAAGGGCCGGCCGACTGGCGCATTGGTTAAGAGCTGGCTTGGGACCACAGCACCCTGGTACAGATCTCACATACGAGGGCCAGTGACACTGCCCTCTACAGCTAACAACAGCTCCACCTGGAGCTGGCGACAGTGTGGGCTGCAGCCCCTGCTGCAGTGGGCTGCCATAGGTTACAGTGAGTGGCCGGCAGCCAGCGTGAGTGGCTGGCAGCCGGTGTGAGCTGCCGTGAGCCACTGTGAGCGGCTGTCCAGAGGCCGGCGACCGATCTGCCTCACCCGGGAAGAGCGCAATGATGATACCAACATGGGCCAGAGTAGCAATGTCCTCCACAACTAGACAAGAACAAAAGGACAGCAACTTGTCTGTTCCCCTCCCCCAATTCCCCAATAAAAATCTTAAAAAAAAAGTAAGTAAGTTAATTCCCTTGAATAGTGAAGACTGCTCTCTGGACACTAACCCAGAATAATGTGCTTACATTGACAGGGAGGCTGGGAGAGAGGCATTAGTTAGGGTAGGTAGGAGACATATGGGCTAAGACTCAGACATTGAGAAAGAGAATTCCAGGTGATGGAACAGGAAGTACAGAGGCTTGAATGCAAGAGTCCATTTGGAGCAGGGTGCTTCCCTCGCATGGCTGCTGAAAAGATGTATCTTTCCTTCTCATAACACTTCTGACACCAAATGAGTGGGTTTTCCCTTCACATTAGCAATTCTGACACTAACAACCCAGAGTTAATGCAGACCCCACAGGTTAAAGGCTTGGTCCCACCAGACTGCCCCCTACAATTATGAGGGTGGGTCCCCACAGGGTACCCCAGGGTACCCACATTTTTGCCTAGCTTGGCTACAAATAGAAATTCCCATGACACACTCCTCAGGTTTGATAATTTGCAATAATGGCTTACAGAACTCAGGGAAACACTTTACATACTGATACTGGATTATAAGAGACACAACTATCAGTCAGCCAAACGGAAGAGACACACAGGACTAGGTATGTAGGGTGAGGTGCATGGAGTTTCCATGCCCTCTGTGGGCACACTACTCTCCCAACAACTCGATGAGACCACCAATGCAGAAGCTCTCTGAACCCCATAGTTTAGGCATAACTGATTAAACCATTGGCTCTTGGTGATTAAAATCAATCTCCAGCCCCTCTCCCTTCCCCAGAGGTTGTGGGATGGGGCTGAAAGTTCCATCCCTCTAATCTTGCCTTGGTCTTTCTGGAAACCAGTCCCCATCCTGAAGCTATGTAGGCACCCCGGTCACTCGTCATTTTATTACTATATAAAAGACATTGTTATGACTCCAGAGGTTCCAAGGGCCTTAGAGGCTCTTGTGTCAGGAACCTAAGACTAAGACCAAATATTATGACAAAGATGCTCCTATCACCCTTAACACTCAGACTATAAACTTTTAGAGGCAGAGACCAAATAAATATTTCTGATTATGGCACAACTGCCCAAACCACTGTTGGGCTAATTGAATCTTGCAGAGCTTCTCTTCCACCCTGGCCTTTGCACGTGCACCAACACACAGAAGAGGCTACGCTATGTTGATCTTGGACACAAACCTCGCCTGCCCCAAATACCCACCATGGACTTCATGACATAATGTAACTCATGGCACTTCCTCCCTCTGATTATCAAGGCCAGCGTGAGACACTTCCATGGTGGCAAAGCCTCCTGGGGGATAAAGCATGAAGAGTATACTTAGTGGCCTCTCCATCAGGAATGGGGTGAATGCACACCCTCTAACTGTACAATTAAACCAAATCCACAGCTGGGGAGTCTATGCCTTCACAGCAGTACAGAGCCAGGGGTCCCCATACTGGGGGAACCTCAATGGTACAGGGATGGGGCCTTCAGGTACAGGGGGTGTGAACAAAGCTGGAAGGGGGCTGTGAGCCTTCCTTGGCAAGAGGGCCGAGTGGTCTGAACCAGCCAGGTATCCCTCCCAGCAGGCTTCCATGTCCTTTATAGAAAGGGACACCCATGTGATTTGGGAAATGCCTCTGGACACTGCTCTGTCTTCCATGTGCTATGGTTTTCATTTCCACAGTAGCAGTGGGATAAATCTCAGCCTGTGGCAGCAGCATCAAATCCTATTTTTCAAAATTTCCATGTGACATTCTTATTTTAACCAAATCAGGCAATTTATCTGGAAACAGCCTCAGTTTCACGTCTGATCCCTGCTGGAGCATTTTCACTGTTAGTGGGAATGAGGTGACCCCCTCCACCCCTATGAGAAATGGGCTGATGATCAGCAGTGGGGAGTGTGGGGAGCAGTGGGGCCTGGCATTCTGGAACCATTCCAGGCTGTCTATGGGGACAGGCAGCTTGTACCAGCTCAGGCCCAGGAAGGCTCTGGTTTTTAGAGACGACTTCTCAGTAGGAGAAACCAAGGGGCATTTAGCCAGCAACTGCCATCCCAAAAAACCACCTCTTCCCCATCCGTGCTTCTATCTTTTTTTTTCTGAACTCACCTCCTCCAGGAAGTCTACTTACACTGCCCTCTCTAAATCACCCCTTCCAGAATCCCACCTTTCTCAAATACAACACTGATTTCAATCAATATATGTCTTTCCAATAAATGGGTAATGGGGGTAGGGAGGTTCTTAATTAGATTATTTCTCAAATTTAGCAATTAGAAACTTCAAAAGTAAGAACCAGTGTTTATTGAGCCCTTTATTGAATATTAGATGTATTCATTTTAATTGCCTGATGTTTTCATTGGCTTTGAGATGAAGTGATTTGTTCAAAGTCACACAGCTGAAAATGTGGCATCCAGGATAACAACCCGGGTGTCCTGATGCCCAGTCCAGCATAGTTCCTGTACACCTGGCCTCCTATACCCTGCTTGAGGTGCTAAGTAAACATTGATGAATTGGCTGAAGGTTGTATTAATAGCAGAGAAATGCAGACCAGGCTAGTTAACAGCCATTTCAGAGTCCAGGAAGGAGAAAACAACCATTCAGTTCCTAAAAGCAACCCGCTCCTACCAATCTATTCCCACCCCTCAAAGTTACAGGTCATTTGGATTTTTACTCAGTTGAATCTAAAATACTTACATTAGTAAAAATAACTCTTCCCCTTCACATGACCTAAGACATGACCATCTCTCAGCCTCCTGCTAAGTCCAGAAATGAGGAGAGTCAGCATTGTACCCCTATAATCTCAACCAGTCTCAACCAGTCTCCCTGAGTATCACCCCACCACCAAGGACAGATAGGACTGGAAGCCCTGCTATGCTCTCCAGTAGGCTCGATACCTACTGAGACAGGACCCCAATGTTGGACAGGGTCCCAGACAAAGCTCTGCTCAGCAACCCATTAGCAGAAATCAATAACAGGTCTAAGAGTTCTTAGAGGTTGATTTCCAAGGTGGAAACAGTGGGAAAGAAGCTAGGATGCAAACTGGGTGGGCACCAGTGGTGACTTTGTCATGCACCATGCTTTATGTAGGTTGACTAATTGTACCATGCCAGCCGCTCGGGCTTCTCAAGCTGTCAACACCAGCGTTCAAAGGAAGATCAGCTTCAGGGCCAAAAGGAGGTGACAAGAAGTCAAGGCAGATGCTGTATGATTCCAGATGGATTTCTGTGGACAATGTACAAGTCTGAGAGGACCCTCTGGAGAGCCAGCAGCCCTGCCTCTCAGCATCTGCCTCCATGGATCTTAGAGATGCAACGCTCAGAACCCAGTATCTGATGGTGACACAAATGCAAACCAAAAGGCATGTCTTTTCCTCCTCCTCTGTGCACCTGGGGTTTCCTGAGGCACTAACAGAAGCCTGGTTGAGGCAGCTGCCTCAGCAGGGGCTGAATAATGGGAGAAACTAGCAAACAGCAAAGCCACTTCAAACCAGCAAACAGCAAAGCCACTTGTAGCGTGTCACTTATTAACTCAAAACCTTCATTTTCCCCTCTATAAAATGGAACAAGCCATGCCCCCTCCACAGGTTGGCTGTGAGGCCTCAAGAGATCATGGCATGTGAAAGAGCCAGCCCAGGGCCCAGCAAAGGGGACATGCTTAAAAATGCCACTTCCTCTTTCCCACCATCCTGATTTGAGAAGTCAGAGACCGGCTAGGACCTGCCAAGAGTTCTGAGGGAGGTAGAGGGAACGGCTCAGGAGGCCTGAGTTGCAGCCAGTGGAAGATGAAGGCCACCACCACTGGACGATAATTGACTGGGGAGAGTGGCCACACAGCCCAAGGTGAAGCACAGGGCACTTACATATCAATAAGGCCAATTATCAGAGGATGTGGCTTCCTTGGAGCTGTTATTAACCTGTATTGCTCTTGTTAACCTTTCTGATGAAGAATCTTTCAAAAATAATTATATTAAAGCACAATTCTCTGCAAGTTTAAAACACGTGGAGGTTCCATTTCAGTACTCCGGTGTCAGGAGATAATGAACACCTGATGGGTTGGCTTCCACGATGAGTGTTTTAATCAGACTCTGTTCCTTGCTCTACTGCAGGCTCAGGGCCAGCCCTGGCAGGGACTGGAGGCTCAGGACACCCATGGAGGCGGGAATGGAAAGAGGGAAATGGATTTTGACCAGAAGGGAAGAGATCAGTCTTCTCTCTGGAAGCAAACGGCCACCCACTTGGTTTGTGTTCTGGGGTCCTGGAGGGGCTTAGGAGGGCCCTCTTCCCAATGATTGCCCTCATGTCCTGTTCCTGGGGCCTGTAATTTCTTTTTTACAGAGGGCAAACTTTGGTTCCACAACGAGAGCTCAGAGGTCAAGAGGAAGCCCTCCCAAAACAGAGGACTGACCAGCTACTCACACATTTTCCATTTGAGAGGCATGGGGCAGGGGCTTTCCTGTGCTGAGCACAATAAGTGCAGATCATGGATACCGACCAAGGTGCCAGAAACCTGAGAGGAGGCGCAGGACCACAAAAGATAAGTCAGGACCAGACAGGAGGCGCGGTGGACACAATTGGTTGACTTCACTCACTCCTGTAACTGTCTAAGTTCGAGACAGAGCCCAGCCATGCCAGCCTGGGGGTCAGAAAGCCCCAGAACTGTTGCCCATGCACACTGTCACACACGCAGCCTCCACTTACTTGGCTGTGTACTTGGTTAAAGTCACAGCAACCTCCACAGTCCAAGAAGCACAATTCCATTCCAGGGGCGGGTTCCTTTCTCATAGTTGAGATGCAGGTTTTCTCCTCCACAATGCCTGCTCACTGCAGGAGATTAACCTGTGCTCCTGAGACTTTAGAGTTTTCAGAACAATGCCTGGTACACAACCAGTCCTCGATTTTATCTTATTAGTAGGGAATAGTGGAAGTGAAAGTGTGTGAGGCAGACGCAGGAAGCAGCTGAGGTTTTGGCCTTTAAATATAAACTCAAAGTAGGCACTGGCCACTTTCCATCTTAATTTTGCCAACATTAAATTACTCCTTAATCTCTCGGAGCTTTCCACCTACGATGAAGCTCTTTTTCAACTTTGCCACATGAAGTCAATGGGAAATGAGATTTCTATCACATTCCATGCATTCCAGACATGTTCACTTAAATCATAATCTTAATGGACTAAATGAAGGGAAAATTTTGTCCCTAAACACAGGCCAGAGAGGTGGACATGAGGATCAGCAAAACTGTGGACAACTCTAGATCTAGGGCATACCAAACATGTGAAAGTTTTTAATATCAACCCGTTTTACAGATGAAGAAACTGAGTCACAGAGAGGTAAAAGAAATTTTTCATGGTCACACAGCTAGTAGTGGTAGAACCAGGATTCAAACGCAGGCATTTGGCTTTTAGAGTCTGTTTTATTATCATGATTCTCTGCTGTACAGAGGTGGTAGGTTGAGAATTTGGTCTGCAAGTATGAGTGAGAGAGAAGGAAACCAAGGCAATGACTCTTGGATGAAAGGGAAGTTCAGAGAGTGACTGGGTGTGGCCTCAGTACAAGCCCTGTGGTCACAATAAATCAAAAGCCAGGGAATGCCAGTGACCCAAACAGCCAAACAGCAGGGAGAAGGGGATGAGGATCTTGGCAACTAGGTGTCCAATGCACGTAAAAATCGTGTGACAGGTACAAAGCCAAGGTCACCCTGTGAACCAGCTTTTATCACAAGGAAGATACCTAGAGAATGGGCATTCGATTCTCCCTTTTGAACCATGTTGGGGAAAGGATGGTGACAGGATAGCCCAAGTTTCTTGTAGTTGAAAGATCCAGAAGGTGAGCAGGAGTCAGTTAACAAGAACACCAAGGTAACACCTGATGGAAACAAATACTGTCTCCAGGCCAAAATAAAGAACCTGTCCATCAGGGAGGCAGTCCTGCATAGTGGTTAAGGATGGGGCGCTAGCGCTGAACTGCCTGACCTGGCTTCCCAGCTCCCCCATTTACTGGCTGTGGTGCCTCAGGCAAACTGCTGGATCTTTCTGTGCTTCCTTGTCCTCACTGGTAAAATGGGATTTTTTGTGAAAATGGAATGGGTTAACACATGCAAGGCTTAGTTCGGTGAATGCCCAGTACTTATTAAGCACTAAATCAGCATAGGAAGAACACACAAAAAACATAGTAAGCTCTAAATCAGCATAGAAAGAATACACAAAGAAACCAACAGTCACTGGAAGAGAGAGAAGGGAAATCACCACACACACACCAGTGCCGTCTCAAATGTAGTGACTTCCAACCACTTCCCACTGTGTGTATTCAAGTCCCTGACATGTTAGGAACAAAGTGGTCAAATGGGGAAATAGCACTTGTACTGGAGAGCTGTAAGGATTAGGAATGTAGACTGGTGGTGACAAACCCAGATGCCTTCAGGGTCCCAAGCAGGCAGCAGTATAGAACGTTAGCCATTCTCAAACGTGGATTTGCAGCAGAATCGCCTGGAGGGCTTGTTCAAATGCAGGTTGCTGGGCTCATCACCAGAGATTCTGAATCAGTAGGTCTAGGACAGGGTCCCCGAATCAGCATGTCTAAGAATTCTCTAGATATTGCCCGACCACACTTTGAGAACCACTGGCCTAGAACAATAAAGAGTGGTGAGGCTGGAGAACAGAATGTGGCCTCGAGTGTCCAAATCTTCAGATGTTTGAAGAAAAGTCTTAAATTTGGAATTCCGTGTGATATAGCTCAATGTCCAAACACTGTGCAGCCCAAACAAAACATGGCTGCCCTCGCGTGACTCCAGGGAGGTCAATAAAGGGAGACAACCTGGGATGAGGGGCCCAGGTCAGTGCAGACAATGACAATGACAATCAGCTGAAAGGGAGAGGATGTGGGGAGGTGATCATTTTTAGGACTTACATGTTCTGCTGCTGTTACAATATCAAGAAAGTTGAGCAGCTTGTGTTTTTGTCTGAATATAGAAGCAACGCTTTTTGTAAACAGCATGTAAGTGTGATAAAGGGCGGGGGCAACCCTGAAAGCTGTAGGTAACATTCTACTAAATAGAGGAGGCAGGTGGGTAGGGAACCAAAGCTGGTTCAGAGAGAGAGAGTGGGGAAAAGGGGTTAGCATCTCTAACGAAAACACACCTATCAGCTTTCAAAGGGAAATAACTGGGATGTCATGTTAGGGCTCTGAGAGAGCCAAGCTGCATTAAAATTTAAAAAAATAATAAAATTCTAGTTTCTTTTTTACTCATCGAAAAAGACTTTCTAAAAACCAGGAAATGCAAGAGTCTCAAAACCAGCCCTGGAAATCCAGAAACTTGTTTTCACCTGTGCACATTTCCATAAAAACATTTGCTAATGAGATTCTCTAAGTGTTTATAATATTAATTAAATGGGAATATACATTTGATTTCCACTGGACCCTTTCCTTCAAACCAATATCATCAAGCTTTTTGAAAGATGATCTAATTTTTCTTTGTTTTTGTGAGGAATATTATTACTCTACACAATCAAGGTCTTTGTGGTAAAAATTTAATATTTTTTTCCCAAACTGAAAGCTCAGGAAGCAGAATTTGTACACATTTTGCTAATCAACACATTCAGCTACATAAAAATCTCCGTTTTTGTGTGTTTTTTCAATTTGCATCATTTAGACCAGTTAGAACTAGAATCTAATGGTTTCTACTTATGATTCTAGATGAACAGTTTGATTCAGATCAGTTTTATTCTAGCTGAATTCAAAGTCCAACTACATATTTAAAAATGGGGGTGGATGAGTGTTTTATAGCAAGGGTTTTGTTTTGCTTGACTTATATTCTTTGTTATCAGTTTAGTTTAAAGGTAGGGACATAAATTTTTATTTCCTTTCAGCAGTCGACTGAGGGTAGGCACAAAGGACAATGCCCCAGACCTAACTTGTACATCAAATCAAAGGTTCCAAATATCTGGATTCTGACAGTTTTAGGAAATTGCAAAGGATCTGTCCTCAAGTTATTGGAGAAAAATTGAGGTGTGAAAAATTGATTATATTCAATACTCTTCTGCAGCTCAATGGGAGTTTGGCCATATTCAGCTAGTGCCCACATCATAAACACATTTGGGTTGTGTGTCTGTGTTAAGAGACGGGAGATCCAAGGGCAGGGTCTAAAAATAACTGACTTTCCGAATAGCCTTAAAAGTCTTCTAGTTCCCACAGATGTCTCTTTTTGATTGTATCTTATGCCACAATCATATTCTAATTCTGACCCCTTCCCACCCATTAAATTGATACATGTGAGGCTGTATTTTAATCTCTGATTCACTTAATTACTGATGCTTTGCTCAAGATCCAAGGCCACAATTACCGTTCCCATGGGAATAAGATTCACTATAGCTTTCCTGTCCCCTTCCACATTCATTTTCTTTCTTTCTTTCTTTTTTTTTTTTTTTTGAGGGCAGTGTCACTGGCCCTCACATGTGGGACCGAACCCGGGCCACTGGCTGCCCAAGCCAGCGCTTAACCACAGCACCACTCGGCTGGCCCTCACATTCATTTTCAATGTTGCTCTCATCAGCAACACTGGAATCTTCTCCAGGGAATGTTCTCCATGCCAAGCCAAGAGGCCTTCAGGATGAGCCATTAGCCCAGATCATAGCCACAGGTACCATCTACCTAAGCAGTATCCACATCCTCCTTTCTTCCAGGGCTCAATTGTTGTAGAAATAGCCCTTGAAACCACCATCTCCTGGTCCTCAGTCTCATACTAAACAAAGACATCCTGGTCCCCAGTAATGCTTCTACTCAGTCCTGGCATTGATTTAAAAGGACAATGCTCATGGTGCAAGACAGTAAGTGTCAGGGAGTGCAAACATGACCAAACTCTTGGAATTCAGTAGGCCTTCCTCTTCGATTTTGGTTAACTCCATCATTTAATTAAAGCTTAACAGTGGAGAAGTGACTGGCACTGGAAAAGGCAGGTTCTGTGGAACATGAGGGTGGGAAATGCCCAGGTTCCTTATTCTTACAGCACAGAGACTGAAGTCTAAATGGGTGCAAAACAGACGTGGCTCTCAAGCTGTGCCGGTTACAAGCAGGGCTACCTGGAGAGGACTGCTGGAGCTTCTCTAACGGTATTTGCTCTTCAACAAAAGGAAGAACATGATAATTGCCTCGTAGGGTCCTTGTGCAGAATAAACAAGAATGGAAGGACCTCCAAGTGCTCTGGTGAGCAGGAGATGCTGACAAAGGCAACTCCCTGTCACCCACTTATCTTTGAGTAAGGGGCACCAAGCAGTAAAAAGACCATCTCTTTGAAGTCAGTCTGATTCTGCAATGAAATCCTGGATACATCAGTTACCTATGGTATTTTACCTTTCTGAGCTGCAGCTTCCTTGCCTGCAAATGGGAAATGAGAGGCTCACCACAGCTGATGTATGGCACCAGCTCAGACTAGGCACTTGATAAAGGTTTATTCTTTTCTCTCTTCAGTTCTCATCCTTTCTCTGTTATTACCTCTGTGTAACCTTGGGAGAGTTATTTAACCTTTCTGGGTCTAAATTTCCCTACCCATAAAACTAGAGGATTTGACGATCTTCTCTTTGAATTTCCTCCCATTATATGATTCTATGACTTTGAGCCACCTAAGGGATATGGTAATGTGTTATATTACACAAAAGATTGGATGTAACCTTAAAAGCTGTAACACTGGCTTCCAGCAAACCCTGCTGCTCTCCCCAGCAGATTTCCCTATTGTTCTGAGTATAATGACTATTCCAAAACAACACATGCTCTATCTGAGACCGGCCCATGTCCACACTCAGGGCCAGCCAGAGGCAACATTGTAAAGCTGAGGAAGGATGCTGTCAACATCTCCTCTTACCCTGGCAATGGCCCTGCCCACTAAACATATTCACTTATCTTGCCATCACTCACTAGGGTCCATAGCACATGTGTAACTACTGCCTAATCCCACAAGAGCCTCGGAATTCGCCTTCTTTTTGTTCCATTCCTTTGGGAACCAGCGCGCTCTCTGTCAGTCTTCAGAAATGATTCATTTAAATACATATTACTTACTTTAAAAGATACAAAGGTGAACAAGACACAGTCTCCCTCCTCAGGAGCCTTCAATCTTCAAGGTGAAGGATCCCAACACACAATCATAAACTGGAAAACATCAAGTTCAAAAGTAAAATAACATTCTTTTAGTAAAGGACAGGAACATTACTCCCTGAAGCAAAAAGGAAAGTCTTTGAAGAAAGGTGGCATTTGAACTGCACCACAAGTGTAGATAAGATCTGACAGGCAATGATGGAGGATAGGAGCATTATAGTCTGAGAGAAGAGTACAAACAAAAACATAGCTTGAGAAGGTATGCAGTGAATTTCAGAAACTGAGAATAATCTGATTTGGTTGGATTACATAAAAAGGAGCAATGAATGAGGTTAGCAAGGCTGGTTGAAGCCCTATGATGAAGTGCCTGAAAAGCCTAATTAATAACTTTTTTTTTTTTCAATCCACAATGTAGAGCTATTGCAGGTCATGGGGCAACAGTGGGTGGAGGAGAGGCAGGTCTGACAAGTTCTGTAATAAACTTGGTCCAGAGCCTATGTTTGGAAGGCCTGAAGCAGAAACATGGGAAGCTGGTAACCGGCTTGAAGATCTGATGAGAGATCATGAGATCTGAGACTCAAGAAGCAGCCAGGGGAACGGAGATAGAAGTGAAGATTAGAAATCAACAGAAGTGAGATTTGATGACATATAAAGGCAAGAAGCATAAAAAGGAGACGAAGAATCAAAACCTTGATGACTCCAAACATACAAAGGGGGAGTCAGAAAGAAGGCTGGTTTGGGGTGAGAAGACCATGAATTTGGTTTGCCAGATGTTGAGTTTCTGCTCTTTGGGAATGACCAGGAGAGATGTCTGGGCACAAACTGAGGAGAGGGCAGGGCTGAAAGCCCAGGTTGGAGAGTCAGCAGAACTTAGTGAAGTGGCAGCAGAAGCTGTGAGATTGAATACATTTGTAAGAAAATAAGAAAATCAGTGTTGCAAGAGGAGGAATGGGTGTCAAGTACGGATCCTGGGGGAAATTATATGGATGGGGCTGAAGGAGGAAAACCAGTCAGAGAAGGGTATAAACACATGGCCAGAGAGTCAGCATTTTGGAAGTGCAGGAAGCAAAGGGATTCCAGGAAAGATCACGGCTGGTGGGCTTACTCCCAGCTATGTCTCCACTTTAATC
Source organism: Aselliscus stoliczkanus (assembly GCA_033961575.1). Lineage (NCBI taxonomy): Eukaryota > Metazoa > Chordata > Mammalia > Chiroptera > Hipposideridae > Aselliscus > Aselliscus stoliczkanus. Next base: position 14,070,522 of record CM066728.1, on the reverse strand, counting down.
CAGAAATAACGCCTTACCCCGCAGCTCTGGAGCCTGTCTGTGGGGAGGATACCTCAGGACAGGGAGCCTTACCTCCTTTCTCTTGAGAGGCTCAGCCTGCTCTAGCTCAAGTGGGAGTCCAGCCTTTCCATCATTTTTGTCTGCATGTGAAGAGATGGAGAGTTTCATTTCAATAGAATTTCTCCTAGAAGGGCATGGTTTCATCTGAGGGAAGAAGACCTCAGTGAGCCCGCAGGGAAGAGGTGAGGTGCTGCAGAGAGTATGCACGAGGAGGTAGGAGACCCGAGAAGATAAACAATGCTGGTCTGCACCACAGAAGAAAAGAATGAGGAAATGCTGAGGCCCAGTTGGCAGGAGAGACTGAGGTCCTGAGGTGGGACTGGGGATGAGGAGAAGGGATCTACAGGCTGCAGTGAGGCTGGGCCTGGAGGTGAGTGTGGGGCAAAGGACATCTGAGGAATTGATGCTACATGGAGGAAATGAAAATGCATGTTATGATGTGAAAGAAACCAATATGAAAGGCTACATACTATATGATTTCAACTCTATGACATTCTGGAACAGGCTAACCTAATAGGCTAAACATTACGAAGATTAGTGGTTACCAGGGTTTGGGTAGGAATTGGGGGGTGAATAGGCAAAGCACAGAGGATTTTTAAGACAGTGGAACTATTTAGGGCAGTGAAACTGCAATACTACAATGGTGGGTACATGTCATTATACATTTGTCTACACCCACAGAATGTACAACACCAAGAGTGAACTGTAATGGATGTTGGGTGATATGATGTGTCAATGTAGGTTCATCAGCTACAATAAATGTACCCTCTGGTGGGGGTTGTGCTTTGGGGGGTGGTGACCAGGTGTGTGATATGTGATATGGAAGTAGGGGATATGTATAAACTCTGACTTCCTACTCAATTTTGCCATGAACCTAAAGCGTCTCTAAAAAATAAAGTCTATTTACAAGGAACAAAAATTGATATTGATATTGCTTTTTCTAAACACTTGTTTGCATTACTTCTGTGTAAACCTCTCTTCTTTTTTCCCTGCCCTCCAACTCTCTACCACCAAGACTTATCAAAGTACACTGAAGTCAAAACGCCCTTGGCATACACAGATTTTTTTTTTCTTTTTACTGTGTGAAAAACCAATGAAGGGGCTAAGTTACAGGTACAGGGACAGTTCTTACAGTCCCAGATCCTGGAGACAGAGGGGACCAGGAGAGTCCAAGTCTTATACAAGTTACAGAAATCATGGGAAAGTTGTGCCAGGAAAGAGAGGCACCCCTTCCAGACCTCAGGACACCGACGGCCACAGTAACAGCCCTTTACATCCGGAAGGCTCCAGAGTTAATCCCAGCCATGCCTTGCAATTGCAGTGATTCTGGAGAACAGGCTGGAGTGTAAGAAAGGGCACCGCATCAATGGGGAATGGACAGACAAGGTCTCTTATCTGAGCTAGTCCATGAACCCTGGCTTTGACCTTGGCCAAGGGTTTGGATTTCATGGTCTGTTCTGCTCTAAAAATTCTAGGCTTCAAAACCAGGACTTCCACCTTTCTTTGACACTTCCACAAAGAAAAACATTGTTTATAAAGCAAGTTGAGCAGTATGCAGTCAAGCCACCTTTGCAACCACCCATGTTATTGAATCCCACGTTGTGTAGCATATGCTGCCAGGAACGCAGGGCTTCCTTTTCTGCAGGCATCACCAAGTAGCAAATACCTGCCCCCGCCTGCTCCGGAGCGCTGACTGAGCTCCCACCTTTCACCCTGGGCTGGCGCATCAAGTAATTACCTGCAGCACCCTGGCAGCTGCCCGACAGGGCGGGCAGGGAAAAGCGCCAAAAGCCGTGTGCTGGGCCCAGGGCCGCAGCAGCCACATCAGCATTGTGCCTGGTGAAATGCTCCTTGCTGACTTTCATTCATCTCTCCAGGGGCCCCTGAGGTCAGAGATGTTTGAACAGCGGTGGAGCTGAACTTGCTCACCAGGCCAGCTCAGCTAATCGACTCCCCGTGGGCGGCAGGCTTCCTCAGTCATGGCCAAACCACCAGGTGAACACGAGGTGAACTTTAAGGTATGCAAATATTTGGCTTCATCCATGATCAAATAAATCATTTTCCCTTTCCCTGAGCTCCAGGAAAACCCAGCGAAGCTCCTGAACCTGCCCAGGAGCTGAGAGTTACCCACACGAAGCACACCTGCTTAAAGGAAATGCAAAGCTGCAAAAAAAAAAAAAAAAGAAAGGCCCATTTTACGCACACAGATTATGACAGGGATCGCAAAACTTCACTTTTCCAGCAACACATCTTCTCAAAGCATGTTAGCCTGTGCATGGTAATAGGTGATATTATGCACGGAAGTAAAGTATCTTTACATGATAAGTTAAAATAAGGTTTAGTTTTCAAAATGGGCCAGAATTATTCAGGTCCATGTATACTGTGTAAGGGAAGCTGCTCGAGGCTTTATGTTTTTCAGGAAGCCCTGACTCCTGGACCGAGCAGCAGTTGGTATAGCCTGGTCTTGTCCTTTCCACCAAGGGAAAAATGAGGCCGCTTTCCTTCCATGCCCCGGACAGCCAGAGAAGCCCTGCCGTGCTCCCAACACGGGACCCAGTGTTGGGTCCTGGCCCCTATTCTGGTTCCTTCCAATGAGGCAAGACAAGCTTGGTAACAAGGGGGAAATGTTTAGTGAAATTGATTTTTGGGCTTCATCTTTACCAATTATTTAAATAACTTACTGTGAGGAAATGCAATGGTTGCTATTTTGTGCAACTTTTGGTGGAGTGGTTTACATGTGTTGTGGGTACAGCCTCCTTCCTGTGTCAGCAGTGCAGGGCAGAGACCGTGTGGGGATCCATGTGGCCTGTGTGACTTACATCTCAGCTCCTCCTTCTCCCCCAAATGCACAGTGCCAGCCTAGCGCCTCGTCTTTCTCCTCTGGACTGTGGTACAGAAGGAAACAAAACGACCCACTCCTAAGCAGGCACCCATATGTACTGTTTCCAGCCAAGGTGTGGGGGCCCTGTTGCCAGCACCAACATAACAAAACCCCCCACCAAAGCAAGGAGTCCTCACACATGGCACAGGCCTTGCCCCTGGTCACTGCACCAGGGACAAGTAGAATCCTCCTCTTGGATTGTGGCATTGGAGCCCAGCACGCCCCTTACTCCTAAAACTAGGTATGGCCATCATCCATTGGGAATCACCAACACTTGAATGCAGAGAGCTGTTTGGGATGCACAGATGGCTTTACTACCGTGAGATGAATAGCAGGACACTGGAGCACAGAGCCTGCCCTCCCACGTAAGGTGAATTGCCAGGTTCTTAGGACCAGATCTCTCCAAAAGAGAAAAGTTCTCCCTCTCCAGGCCACAGATGTTCACCCAGGTTCTCATGCCTACAATTTCATTGTCTAGGCTCTTTTTCAGGCCCCGTCCTGTGATAAATCCTTCAGAACTAAGTCTGTAGATCCTTCTCTGATAAAATTCATTTCCTCCACCAATTGTCTTCCTTTACTTTCTCTAAATCCTTATTCTGGTTATCTCCAAACCTTTTTTTCAGACACTTCATGTCTACCCCTAAGCCACATGGGGCTGCCTGGCTTGTTCCCCTTCAACTTCCTTCCAAGTCATTATAAAGTGACCATCCCTCAAAAGCCACCTCTGCTGCAACATAGTTTAAAAAGGTCTAGCTACCCCAAAAAGTGGGGCCGGCAGAACACCTACAACCCAGTGAGGAAAGTACACTGATAATCTAGGATGGGGAAAAGGGAAGAAATCTGCAATGTACTAAGCATCTACCACATGCCAAGTATTTGTTTAAAACCTTATTCTTCTTGGGTCTGGCAACAACCAGATTAGTTAAGCATGTGACCTCTGTGTTACGGCTGAGGATTCTGAGCCTCAGGGAAGTTCAGGGAGCTGCAGAGATCATGTGCTAGCCTGGCCCACACCTCTGATGTATTATGAGAAGTCTTTTCTCCCAAGAGGGGCACTGGGCCCTCCCTACACTGTACTCCCTGTAGCTTCCCTTTTGCACCTGTCAAGTCATGAACCTGAGATGCCTCACATTCAGGCTAGAAATATAAATTGACATCCCACAAATGTGCTTCATTGAGAGGATATGGACACAAGGAGTATACATGAGAAAGGTCACTCTTGGACTTTTTAGTTTGAACTAATTATAGGTTCATAGGAAGTTGCAAAGATAGCACAGAGAAGTCCCATGTACTCTGCACCCAGTTTCCCCCTAATTGAACCCATAAGTTTTTAAATGTAGTAATTGTGCTATTGGTCATTTCTAAATATATCTAATTTCCATTAAGATCTCCTCTTGTCCCATGAAATATTTAAAAGTACCATTTTAAATTTCAAATACATAGAACTTCTTACTTTTTTAAACTGATATCTAATTTAATTGTATTGTAGACAGAAAATGTGGTCTATTTTATATCCTTTGATATTTTTTGCAAATGTGCCATGTATGCTAGAAATAAATATACATTTGCTAATTATTGGGTACAAAGTATGCCTTTGTTTTAGGGAGCTTCAAAAGATATTTAAATAATCTATCTCCTTATAAATTTTTATCTGTTTGATGTAATACTGATAGTGATGTAAAATCCCCCATAATCATTATAGATTTATCCAGTTCTCCTTATAATTCAGTCATATTTTGCTTTTACATATTTTTCTGGTTATATTATTATTTAAAGTTGAAAATTGTTACATATTTCTAGAGAATTGTTACTTTTAACATCAGGTGTTATAGATTCCATCATTGTGCCTCATTATTCTCCTTGCCTTAAAAAGCATTTGTCCAATGTTAACAGCTTTCTCTTGGTTAGTAGCTGCCTTGTCTATCTTTCTTCATCCTAATACCTTCAACCCCTGTGTCTTTAGGTTTTGAATATGCCACCTGTAACGTGCACTGAGATGGATTTTTCCTCTTTTTTATTCATCTCTCAGTGTATGCCTTTCAACTTATGAGTTGAGTTTATTTACATTGGGTGTCCAAACTCATTTTATGTATTCATATTTACTATTCTATTTTGTGCTTTCTCACATTATTTTTATGCTTTTTAATGTTTTCTTCCCTGTGTCCTTGGATTAATCAATTTTCCTTTATAACTCTATTTCCCTCTGCTACTTAAAATTTACATATTCAGTTTCTATTTGTTTAGTGGTCATCCTCAAAATTTTAACTTGCTTACTTGGCTAAATAAGATAAAGTCGATCAATATCTCTACCCTCCCCCTATACAAATAAAATGGCCTTGAAATTCTTCATTCTGATTAACCCTCTTGTCACTGCTTGGTTGTAGACCAGCATTTTAATTCCTTCCTTCAGGCATGAAGCACAGTTTCTGTAGTCACTGTGTCTCCTGATGTTTGAAGAAAGCTAATGTGAGAAAACAAAGTGAACATCAGAGAGAAACTGAGGTGACAGACAGGAAAACTTCTGATAGAATTTGAATTCCTGGCTTCAGTTGTTGCCAAATTTGAGCTGCAACCTTGCCCTTCCCATGGCCTCCTGAATCCAACTCCAAAGAACACTTCCTCCACTGATCTTGCATCAAATATCCTAGACTTCAGTCTGATTGGACAGCTCCAGTAACACATCTTTTCCTCCTGAATCAGTCCTCCGCTCATAGGGGAGAGATTTTACTGGGTAATTGAGGAAGAAGAGAATGGTGTCGTTTTCTCCTGAATGACATGGGCTACATGGGAGAATGGTAGATTCACACACACACACACACACACACACACACACACACGAAAATGACATGCAGTCCTGAAAAGGAGAGGTAGATATCTGGCAGCTCCAAATATCAGACATCTATCTCTCAAGTAAAGGGGCAATTAATTAGGTATACTTCTTTCATTCACTTATCTATTAATTCATTTAAATGATATTTAGTCATTGATTCAAGTATTAAATACCTGCCTGTCTGGGGAAGAATTAATAAATAAGGCAGTCTTTGTCCTTGAAGAATTCAAACTTTGGTTACCAGAAGAAAGATAAAGTACTGAATAATAATTTCTATAATTAGGAGTATGCACAAAGGGTTAATGAAAATGAAGTACGGGTAGATCAGGGAAGACCTACCCAGTGGAAGTAATGCTTAGGCCTAGTCTCATAGGGTAAATAAAAGTTGTAAGGTTGAAAGGGGCGGGAGGACAAAGAGTGTTGCATTCCAGTAAGGCTTATGGGGCTCAGCATAAGCAAAGGTTCAGACATGATATGGTTGGAGAGCTTCTCCACCAATTTTCAACAATCTCCACTCTCTAGAAGTCTACGCATTTACTTCAAACTATCCCCATTCTAGCTATTTATCCACTGTTACCTGCATCCTCAAAACATTGTAGCTTTGTTCAATGAGTTTTTGATCTTTGCCCGCAGTCTCCATTTTATGAGTGAGAAAACTGAGGTTCAGAGAGGCTTAGCCACGTGCTCTAAGTTATGAAGCTGTCTTATCTTCTCAGGTGAAAATAGAAGCTCTCTGAGGGTTTCATTCTTGCCTGATTCAAACCCCTTGCAATTACTGGGTAATTGGTTAACATCAGAGTGAATTAATGCTTAGCCTACAGCTAAACTCTTGGCTTGTGCCCTGAGATACAAACTGGGAAACCCTTTGAAGGAGTGGTAAATAAAGCAACTAGTAGTCATTTAATGAATATTACCAGCTAAAAATTGCGCCAAATGCTTTTCAGGCATTTCTTTTAATTCTCATAATACCTCTATGAAATAGGTTCTATAATATTGATAATTAGTCCCAATAAAAAAAGATTATCCCTACTTAATGGAGGAAACTGAGGCTTAAAGCTGTTAAATCACTTGCCCTAGGTCACATGCATGGTTTGTAGTGGAACTCAGATTGAACTGTCTGCTTCCGGAGAGCCAACTCTTAACTGCTGCCTTCTAAACCTTCTCACAGACAGGTTCTCTCAGACAATTGAACAATGGCTCAAGCAGAGAAAATGCAATTTACACTTTTATCTCTGCCTCTGAATGACCTATACACCCTCCAAGACCTTTTCTGGAAAGATGCTCATCTGTTATCCTGGAAATCTGCGGAAACGGAGAGCCAGCAGCACACAGGAGAGGCCCAAATAGATGGGTTTCCCAGCTATGACCATTCCCGAGGCAAACCAATCTGATTCACCAGCCTCTGCTCAACAATCTGACTTTCAGATGCTGCTCTTTTAAAAGGAATTTGGGGTTGACAAATCACCATCCATTCCTTCCTCAAATTTCTAGACATCCAAAGATGGTTCAACAGGGTTCCTGCCTTCAAGAAACCGACAAGTCTAGTGACAAAGACTGGCATGTAAATGAGCGACAGCAACAGAGGAGGCACTGTGGTCCACGTATTATAACAATAACGAGGAGAATAACAGCGCTAACCTTGGAGGGCTTACCAAGAACTGGGCACTGTGTCAGGTACTCTACCTTTAGTATCGATCTTAATACGCTCAGCCTGCTATAATGGAATACCACAGACTCAGAGGCTTAAACAACAAACATTATTTCTTACAGATCTAGGCTGGCAAGCCCAAGAACAAGAAGCAGACAGATGTGGAGTCTACTCAGAACCCACGCCCTGGCTTGCAGATGGCTGGCCTCTCCTTGAATCTTCACATGGCAGAGAGTGGAGAGACAGGGATATCTCCGTGTCTCTTCTTATAAGGGCACTAATCTCATTTGTGAGAGTGCCACCCTCATGATCTAATCACCTCCCAAATGCCCCACCACCAAATAATTTCAGGGCTGAGGTAATAATAAGTAATAGTTAGGTAATAATAAATCATTACCTAATTTATTCTTCATGACAACTCAATACAAAAGGAACCATTAGCCCCCATTTTGCATTTTTTACACATGTTACACAGACATGGAGAGATTAATTGCCCAAGGTCACAATAAATGGTGATCCCAAAAGCTAGCTCTGCAACTGGGCAGAACACTTTGAGAATCCAGAGGTTATGTGATGGTGGCTTTCAGGGGTGGGAGGAACCCATCATGGCTCCAAGGAACATAAAGATATCTGATAGACATAGTGATGTATTGGGGTCCCTCGGGGTCACATCGCACGTTCCTAGCAGAGTCCATGGAAGGAGAAGCAGCAGAGGCTTCCTGGGAGGCACATTAATTTACCAGGGTGTAAAAGAGAGAGTTCTGATGATAGAATCCCTGGGTATGAGTTCCAGACGTGCCCCTTACCATCCACGTGACCTACATCTCAAGTTTCTACATCTGTAAACTGAAAATGATAGTTGTCCCCACCTCCTAAGATCCTGAAGAAGAATAAAGTGAGATAATCCATATAAATGGCTAACTACTCTACTATCAGATAGTAAGTACATGTTAACTTAGGAAATAATGGTAAGTGACTTTTTCAGGGAGACCTGAAAGATAAGTAATAGGGCTGGTTCAGGCAAAGAGAGGAAAGAGGTGGGAGGAGGTGGCACACAGCAAGTGGTGATGCTATTCAGAGACAAGAGGAAGCAAGGGCCTAAAAGAGCACAGGGCAGCTGAGGATGTGGAGGGAGAGGAAAGGATGAAGAAGTTTCAGATAGAAGGGTCAGCAAGGTGTGCTTTTGATGGGCACTGCAGGGCAAGCCAAAGAGAAGGGATCTTATTTTAAGTACAGCATGCTGATATTGTTTTCTGTTAAAGCAGGAGAGGGTCATCAGGTTTTCAGGAAGCAGGCCCAGAGATGGTGGTGGTGTGGACTAGGACAGAGCAGAGGAGATGTGGACAAGTGCATGCATTCCAGGAGGCATCTAGGACTTGGTGACTGATTGACTTCTAGGGACAGTGAGGAAAGCATCACCACGACAACTGGACTTCTTCAATTTAGGCAACAGGGTGAATGGAGGCACCAGTCCTGAAATAGGGTGATCTGAGAGAGAAGCATGGTGGGGAGACTCTGGGGTTCCTGTGAGACATCCAGGTAGGGTCATCCACAGGGAGTGATAGACACAGCAGACTGGTGTTCAGCCAAGATGTCTGGGCTCAGAATTTGGAAATCATGGCAGATTTATGGCAGCTACCTGTCTCTATATCCTTTTTTCTATCTCAGGAACAGAACTCCATTTTTTCTTAAAGGTATCTTTGAACCTATCTAAAAGTACTTTTCCAGCCTAAGATTTGATTAATAAAGATAGAACAAAACACTTGTGAAGAAACATTTGTCAGGTCCTCTTTTCTGTAGCCTGGAATGCAGATGTGATGGCTGAGATCCCAAGTATCCATCTTTGACCACGAAGTATATTAAAAAACAAGACAACAGGTTCAAAAATGAGTCATTTATGCTAAGCCCCATCTGACCAAACTGAAACTTAACTTAATTACAGTTTCATCTTTCCCAGAAATGGAGTCTTAAGTCAGCCAATCAGGGATCACCTGATCAGCACCAATTAGGTAACCTGCCTGATAGATCCCTGCCATCCCCTAAAGGAAAGTGAATTTGCAATAACCAACCCATTTTATTTTGCCTTGTATAGCTTCCTTGTTCCTACTCCCTTCTACCTATAAAAGTCTTTCATTTTGTACAGCCTCTCAGAGCTCCTTTCTATCTGTTAGATTGGGTATTGTCTAATTCAAGTCAATTTTTGCTTAAATACACACTTAAAAATTTTAATATGCCTCAGTTTATCTTTTAACAGGTAAAAGTCAGGCTCTGAGACTGTTGGAGCAGAAGTGCTTGAGTCCCATTGTGGAGCTATCAGCAACCCTCAGTTGGCCACCTCTAGAATTTATTAACATGACAGAGAATGACACTTCTCCTGGCTAAATCATTGGGATTTGGGAGTTTTCTCTTCCAAGTAGTCCAATCTAATCCTCCCAGTACAGATGTCATCAGCCTATAAATGGTGACAGGAAACTTGAGAGTAAGGAATGGAAATGCCCAGGAAGAGAAGATAGAAGAGAAGGGGACAAACAAAGAGAGAACTGTAAAAGAGATTGAGAAGAAGCCAAGATGAGATTGCTGAGAATTAAGATATTCAGGGAGAACCCAAACAGGGCGTTGGTAGATGAGGCCCAGGTGAATTCCATGAGCTACAGACCTTCTCTGTTGTGAGTTCCTGTGCAGCAGGATGGGCAAAGAAGGGGCTCAACACAGATCCCAGTAATGAAGAGCTCAACTCCCCACAAGCCAGACACATTAATGCCACCAGCCCTGATAGGTAGAGATCTTTTCCTTTTGTGAAGCCAAAATCCAACTTCATGTGATTTCTACCTATAGCCACCTGAAGACACACTGAATAAAATCTACATCCTGGGCTACAGCCCTTCCAAACTCTGAAGATGACACTCTTCTTCCTTCCTCCTAGATGAAGGAAGACTCGTAAATTAACTCTCAAACATCCAACACACCACTTGAATTCCAGATTCTTCCCAATGCTGGTTACCCTCTTCTAAATGGATTTTACCTTGTTCACATCCCCGAGAGGCCACAAACTAAGGTAGGCTGATGAGCCCCGCAGACCATTACCTCCCTGGGCTGGCACCGCGTACCCATTAATGTGGTCAGAGTGGCATATTTTTTTTCAGGAACTGATCACCCTCTGGCATATATTGAGCTTGAGGTTTCGTTAAGTCAGCTCATCAGTCAAGGCCAAACATGTTGACATCTTTTTAAATGACACCCAACCTCTCTGCAGAAATGGACAGAGAGATTAGATCCAAAAAGGCAGTTCAGAGATGTTCCCTGACAGTGTTGGGTTAGAAATCAATTTTAATCTCTCACCTATTATTTCAGGGTGATGCAGTCCCAAGAATATACCAGCCTCCTTAGCAAAGTGAATGACACACATCTCCCTACCCTCCAAGCATTCCCAGCAGCCTACTTGCCTTTGGTGACAAAGACAATTGACGTTAGAGAGTTTGAACAAATGGTGCTAGGCCAATAGAACACTGGCTACCTAAGCATGCATCCTTCAAAGCCACATTCACAGACAACTAGAAGAAACTCTAGAGGTTTGTTTAAAGAGGCCTTATGGAGGAATGAAAAGTCCATGGTCTTCATAATTAAAAGATGTAGTTTCACTTCCTGGCCCCACTGTAGTGAAAGCTGGCCCCCCGGGCACACTGAACTATCTCTTGGCCTCAAACCCTTTATCTACAAAAAAAAGATCATAATATCTGTTTCACGCGGCCTTGGAGATAATGAAAGCACCTGATCTAATGATAACCACCAAGGGATGGTGCCCATAAGCATTATCTAAGCCAACTTGCCACCCAGAGTAGACTTGTCTTTATAGCTTCCCTTCCAAGCAGATCTCACTGCCTGTCCCGTGGCCAGACAATGCTAGTGTACCGACATACATGCTGACTGGCAGGACGGATTGATGGGAACCTGAAGCCACATGCGTGGCAGGCACATCACAGGTGCTGGAAGCTGTTTCCCTTCTCACCTTATCACTTCCTCTATTAGATGGGTGCCATCATTATGGTAATCAAACACCGTGGCATTTTTTTGAAGGTCCTACACTTGATGCAGTGGACTCATAAAGTGACTTTACTGTTACGATCCACTCCCCTGCTCCGATTGAGCATTTACTATGTAGCAGGTGCTGTACTAACCTCTTTGCATACATTATCTCATTTAATCTTCACAGGAACCCTGAGAGGTATGTTCTGGTATCAACCCCACTTTGCCCAGAGGCTCAGAGTGGTTCAGTAACTCACCCAAGGTCACACAGCTCATAGTAGAGAGTCAAGGTATGACCTGGAGTCTTTTGGGTTTCCAAACCTGTGCTCTTAAAAAGCGTGCAGTATCAGTACAAATAACATCATCTCTAAAGCTGTTTACACTAAAGTGCCAGCTGCCTGCCCCAGATGGACATGGCTTAGGCTCCTCACAGAAGAGCAGAAGAGGAGGCCCACAGGAAGAGCAGCCATAAGCAGCAACCACACTACTGATCAGGACCTAGGGAGCCAGGACTCTGAGGCCTCGCCAGGCAGACTCACTCCCAGAAAGCTCAGCGGCAGCAAGGGGATGCCAGAAATGAAACTGGTGGAACTTAAAAGGCACAGGTGTTAGTGTCTCTAGCTGTTTTGCTCTGGGCAAGCCATTTACTCACTTTGAACCCTAGTTTTCTCATTTACAAAATGCTGGAGAAAGTATCCCTCAGCACTGTTTCAAGAAATAAATGGATACTGAAGGTAAATACTGTGACACATTTACGTTTTAGGTTCTCACACTTCTGTGAAGTGTGTGGCCGGCCACTGGGTCCACAATCCCCAGATTACCGTGACCAGACTCCCATTTGGAGAAGCAGACCCCACATCTGTGTAGATGGGCTGATTAGTGAGTATTTCCTAGACAAAATGAATAGATAAACAATAGAATGCTGAAGGCGCGCCCAGAAAAACCCATTAATCCTGTTAAGTGACTCCTCCACTTCCCTCTCAGTAGGAGCAGTCATCTCTGTGAGATCCACAATTACACTTCTTTCAGAGGTTCTGGCCATTAGCTCATACCTGTCATTTCTTGAGGTTTATTGAAACCTGCTTTCCTGAACCAGCCATACAGCCCTGGCAGGGACCTTTGTGCCTTCATTGTTACAAAGGACGAGGCAGCATGCTCACCTCCCCAAGGGTTCCCATCACCTCTGCATCCTCAGATGAAAGCCATTCATTTTTGTTAAGTCCAGAACAGCTGTTCCCCACCATCTGAGCTATGAAACTGCCAACAAGGCAGCCGACAATTCATGACCACAAGTCAGGCTTCTGGGAATTTTCAGACTGTAAAACAGTTTAGTTCCTATCATTCATATGATCCAGGCAGCCCAAGATAAACCTGGCGAGGTAAATAGTGATTCTCTTTGTATTTGTCCATGAAAGAGCCACAGATGAAGAAGTTCCATTAGGAAAGTGATTCCAGTAAGGATTTGCTGCGAAAGCAATGCACACATTCTAATCGGAGCAGCCAGAGGTGTAGTGATCCCTCTGTGATGTGCTTCTGGCTGGCCTCGCCATCCCAAGAAATCAACAATAGCAAAAGGCTTCTGAGACTCATTCTTTCAGCCTAAATGCTAATCTTCATTAAGTGCTAATACATTTAAGGACCTGACGCATTTTGCATGTCCAGCATTTCTACCTCAAGTAAAGTATGTTTATCAAGCCCTCTATTGAGGGAATTTTAGAGGAGAAAGAGGGAGTGGATATAAGGACCTGGATACCAGCATTAAGAAGAGACTAGTCCAGGCTGAGAGGGCGATTGTCACACGAGAAGCCTAGTGCATATGACAGGGACATTTCTATCAGCAGCACCCCCTGAGCTCAAGTACCCAGGCCAGACAGCCTTCCCACTCAGAGCATCCCTGGCCCAGGCCACTGATTTTTCCATGTAACCAGTGACCAGCTGCCTGCCTTGTCAGAACCATATTACAATTTCTAAAGAAAAGAGTGATTTTCTTAATTTACATGCATTTCATTCTGTCACACCCTTAAAATGCCTGAGAAGTTAAATAAAATGTTTTGGGTTTTGTTTTTAACATACAATGAGAGCACAGAAACTTCTGCTCATGGAGAAATCATAGAAAATCACAGGTTTTCTCAAGGTGCTTTGTAATTACAACGGTAGCAGCAGGAAAAAAAGAAAATTATCTAAATAAAAATAAAACATTTAGGTTAATCTCCGACATGGGCGTGGTGCTTTACGTGTTCCCAAACCACCTCAGAGCTGTTACTTCATTGAATTTGTGCTTCTCTTTTCAGTAGAAAAGGAGTGGGTCCTTCATACCAGATGGAGTTGGGAGGTGCTGGAGGTTCAGGGACTTGCATCTCAAAGACTACAGCCCCAGCTTTAATCCATGCAATATCCTCATGTACATTTCCCACTGCAAGACTGGGAGGCAGGTAAGGACTGCTACAAAGACTCAGCCACAAAGGTGACTCAGGAACCCAAATGGCTGGAGATCCAGGCTTTCACTCTTCAAGTCAGACAGGGCCATGGGCTGCCCTGTCTGCAGGAGACAAGGCTTCTCCCTGTGTTGAATCACATTTTCTATTTAGTACTTTATATGCTCAATATATAAGTCATTAAAATGCAGGAAAATAAATGATGGGTAAAAACTAAAGAGTGGGAGGAATTTGCTTTATCAGCTTGAAATGGATAGCGCTAGTGAGGCAACCACAAAACGGTTTTGGAGATGTGACTGGGCTCACTCCTATTTCGAGATCAGCCAGAGTGAACTGATCTTTATTTGTGATCATCATCAGGTTAGTGTTCTCATCTGCCAGCCTGTCAGGGCAGCACCTTACTCTCTGCAGACACATCTGGCTTAGCCTTCAAAGGAGTGTTTTCACAGCCACACATGGGATCTTAGCCTTCCAACTCTCAGAGACTCTAATGAGATGCAAACTACTAATGGGATGTTGCAACTAGCAGCCCTACAATGTCTCCAGAGGGGGTCCGATTCTCTAAGCTTACATTTAAAACTGATCATCTCAAAAAGCCTTATAAATTAACTATAGATGGGCATTTTGAAACTTTTATCAAGTGGGACTTTATTTGGTTATTTTAAGTCTCAAAGTTTCCATTACTTGCATTTTGGCCTTTAGTCTTAACTTTTCTGCCAAAATGGCCTGGGATTATCTGAACTTTGGTCCGGATCATTTTCCTAGAATTCCAAATGGATGGTTAGTGTTTTTCTGATTAGAGTGGCACTCGACCAGGTAAGAGAAGGGAATGAAACTAATATTGTTTCTATATGGTTAATTGTCTCCATTATCACATATTGTACATGATAACGTAATGTCACACATGTTCATACATACCTTAATAATATGCACCTTAATTGGAGTCACTAAGAATAATATTGGCCAGGATCTTTGTTAGGATTCACTTCCCAAAAAAGGAGTCCAAAACAAGAAGTTGGAGGCAGGTGCTTTATTAGGAGGTATGCCCAGAAAGAACTGAGGAAGCAGGTAAAGTGAGGCAGGGAGGGGAGGAAAGCCCGTGACAGGCACAGTCATAAGCAAGTTGCCTCTGAGGGCCACCTGGGCTCAAAACAGCCATGACCTTCCACGTAGCCATCTAGAACACTCCTTGGAATTGATCCATCAGGTAATATCTATCCACCAAAGATGTGTATTTATCTACCCAAACCCCTGGAGGTGCCAAACGCCTGGCATTTGCAGGCTGTCCCACACCCAGGCCAGGCAAGTTCCCAGGGCCATGGAGGAAACACCCAATAGCTGTGGGTGGAATAATGTCATCACATATAGTAACTCTCCACGGAAGCTGTGGGTGAACTCACAGGGGGATGGGGGACCTGGGCAGGGCATCAGCAGCATCTTCTATAGCCTGTGCTGAAATAATTGGCTTTTGGAATATTTCATCTGAAAATGATTTTGGAGATTGTTTCCTAAGGCTGTCATAACAAATGACCACGAACAACAGAACTTTATTCTCTCACAGTTCTGGAAGCCAGGAGTCTGAAATCTAGGTGTTGGCAGAACCACGCTCCCTCTGAAGACTCAACGGGAAAATCTACTCCCTAACTCTTCCAGGTTCTGGGGGCTTCAGACCAGTGTTTCTTGGCTTGTGGCTTTGTCACTGTGACCATTGCCTGTTCTTCACACTGCCTCCTCCTCTTCCATCTGTCTAACCTGTCTCTGCCTCCCTCTAACAAAGACACTTGCCATTGAATTTAGTGCCACCCAGGTAATCCAAGGTGATCTCATCTCAAGATCCTTCATTTCATTACATCTTTTACAATATAAAGTAACATTCCCAGAGTCCAGGTATTAGAATATCTACATAGTTTTTGAGAGGCCACCATTCAACCCACTGCAAAGATCATCGATTCAAAAGCTCATTTGAATGGATAAGGTATCAAAATGACTGGCTCAAGGCTGTATATCTGGAGCCAGGCAATGAGCCAGATCCCGGTCTCCTGATGTGAAAACAGACCTCACCCAATTGCTCAGAACACAAATCCAGGAACTACCCTTCACTTACCACTCTTCTTCATCTCTCACATCCTTGTATCAGAAAGTAGTACCCTCTTCATTTCTGTGGCCTGCTGCTTCTCACCCCTCAGCTTCCACAGTCCAAATAACATCTCCCCAGCTCAGTGTGCTCGCCTCCTCACTGTTTCTCTTGGTTTTCCATGCATCATTCTTCACACCTGACTCAGAATACATTTTCAAGCAAACTAGTCCCCTGCTTCAAACCTTCAGTGTTTCTCATCATGCTGGGAATAGAATCAGGTCCTGCCTACAGCCCTCAGTGCCCCAGTGACCCCTCTGCACCTCCCTATCTCACCTCCTGCTACCCATGCTCCCCCTCAGCATGCTCCAGCAACCTTGCCTGCCTTCCTGGCCTCCAAACACACTAAATCTTTTCCTCTAGGACCTCCACATTGACATCCCTTCAGCTTTGCCAAATCTGTGGGAAATTTGGTTTTGCGTATGTTATTTTGCTTAAAGCCACAGAACCTATTGATAACATGAAGGGAGCACTTACTGTACCTCAGATTCTAAAAGGGAGAAAAAATAAGTATAACAGCAAAGCTTGAGAGATTCTCCAATGAAATATGTTGCAAGAGGCTCAGAGGGCTCTAAAAAAGTGATTTACTCACCTTTGAAAGATTCCAATGGGGAAAGAAAGGAAATGTCAAATAAAGATGGGTTTGTGTGCATTACAGAGCTTCCAGATGAGCTCAGAGAAGGGCATGGAAAAGGCCTGTATCCAAAGTATAAGGACAATGGAACAACATAGAAAGTGTAGGTCTCCTGCAGTTGGTGCAGGGAGCAATATGACAGATGCAGGAGAGGCTGAGAATGTCCTCTGATTCCAGCCCTTTCCATGGATGTCCCCATCCAGTCCTTACCTGAGCTTCATGAGATGGGCAACCAGGTGTTATTAACCCATTTTAAAGATGAAATGGCCTGGGCCTCAGAGAAACAATAAAGTCCCAGCTCCCACAGCTATTCATCTAACACAGAAAATAATTGTCAGACAGAAAAGGACCAGAGCACAAGAAACTTGGGAACACAGGTACACGTCTGGGTGTTCTCATGACATTCACATTTCCAACCCTCCAAACGTCTCCAATAAATAGTGCAGTCTCTATTGAAGCAGCTATTTAGATCACACAAGTGATGTCACACTTGTCTGAGGTCACACAAGTGGATTAAACGTGGGCCTGCCCTTAGGGAACTGACAGTCTCCTCTGGAAACTGATGTGCAATTGAGTGGCGCTTCCGGGAAGCAGGTCCTTACCCAGACGACCAGTGCCTCACCTGGAATTTGTGGTATCAGGAAAGGCTTCCCATCCCAGCTTAAAATAGTTGGATTTAGCAGGTGAAAGGGGTCAGGAGAAAGTGTTCCTACAGATAAAACAGCATGTGGCTTAGGGGACTTGTGACCAGGACAACATGGCCTGTTTACAGAGCTAATCAGTTCAGAAGATATGTAATTATGTGCTAAGTGTTCATCTTCCTCTCGATGCAGCAAGGGTTATAGGGCAGAAACCGTCCCTCTCATTCACTTCTGAATCCCCAGTACCTGGCATATACCTGCTACTGAATAGCAACAACAACATCAACAATAATAATAGCTGCATTTATCAAACACTGATTACTGAGTGCCTAATAAACATTACTACTGGAAAGTGCTCAATACCTAGTTGTTAAATGAATGAGCAAATGAATGAATAGCAAGAGTGGCAAGACAATGTTAGAGAGTAGCAGGTTCCAGCTCCGAAAGTCTGGGCCAGCTAAAGAGGGTGGGCGCCATCCAGCAAGCAATAGGTGAGGGTGCACAATGGGTTTTTAAGTGGGAACTGACACAGTATGCTATTCATTTTTTAAAATAATTAAAATATTGTTTTCCCAATTACATTGACATACAATACAATATTATTTACATTTCAGGTGTACAATATAGTGATTAGACACTTATATAACTTACAAAGTGATCACCCCTATAAGTCTAGTACCCACCTGACACCATATATAGTTATCACAATATTATTGAATATATTCCCCATGCTGTACTTTATATCCTCATGACTCCTTTTATAACTGGTAATTTGCATATCTTAATCCTTTCATTTTTTTTACCCACTCCCAAACCCCCTTCCATCTGGCAACCATAAAAATGTTCTCTGTATCTATGAGTTTGTTGCTGTTGCTTCTTCATCTATTTTGTTTTCTATATCCCACATATAAGTCAAATTACATGGCATTTGCTTTTCTCTGACTGACTTATTTCACTTAGCATAATACGCTCTTGGTCCATCCATGTTGTCACAAATGGTAAGATTTCATTAGTTTTTATGGCTGAGTAATATTCCATTGTACATATGTACAACTTTGTCTGTATTCATTCATCTATTGATGGACACTTAATTTGCCTCCGTATCTTAACGATTGTAAATAATGCTGCAGTGAACATAGGGGAACATATGTCTTTTAAAATTAGCGATTTGGGTTTCTTCAGATAAATACCCAGAAGTGGCATTGCTGGGTCCTTCTTTGTTTCTTGCTATAGTCTTTGTTTTAAAGTCTATTTTGTCTGGTATAAGCATTGTTACTCTGTTTTTTTTGTTTGTTTGTTTGTTTTTCTTTTTTTTCACTTCCATTTGCATGAAATCTTTTTAAATCCCTTTACTTTCAATCTGTGTGTGTCTTTCAATCTGAAATGAGTCTCTTGAAGGCATCATATGTAAGAGTCTTGTTTTCTTATCCATTCAGCCATTCTGTCTTTTGATTGGAGCATTTAATCCATTTACATTTAAAGTCATTGTTGATAAATATGTAGTTATTGCCCTTTTACTATTCATATTTTCTTCTTCTTCCTTCTTCTTCTTCTTCTTCTTCTTCTTCTTCTTCTTCTTCTTCTTCTTCTTCTTCTTCTTCTTCTTCTTCTTCTTCCTCCTCCTCCTCCTCTCTTCTTCTTCTTCTTCTTCTTCTTCTTCTTCTTCTTCTTCTTCTTCTTCTTCTTCTTCTTCTTCTTCTTCTTCCTCCTCCTCCTCCTCCTCCTCCTCCTCCTCTCAAAGAAGTCCCTTTAACATTTCTTGTAACATTTGTTTGGTGGTGATGAACCACTTTAGCTTTTTCTTGTCTGGGTATATTCTATTCTAAATGGTAGTCTTGCTAGGTATAGTAATCTTCATTGTATGTCCTCTCTTTTTTTCATTTTGAATATTTCATGCCAAATCCTTGTGCCCTGCAAAGTTTCTGTTGAGAAATCAGCTGATAGGCTTATGGGAGCTCCCTTGTATGTAACTAGTTATCTTTTTCTTGCTGCCCTTAAGAATCTCTTTTCTTCTCTAACCTTTGGCATTTTAATTATGATACTCGTATGTCTTGGTGTGGACCTCTTTGGGTTCATCTTGTTTAAGACTCTCTGCACTTCCTGGACCTGTATGTCTATTTCCTTCATCAAGCTAGGGGAGCTTTCCAATGTGATTTCTTCAAATAGGTTTTCAATTCCCTGCTGTCTCTCTTCTCCTTTTGGTAACCCTATGATGCGAATGTTGATGCCTGATGTCCCAGAAGCCCCTTAAACTGTCCTCATTTTTTTGGATTTTTTTTTTTTTTTTGCTGTTCTCATTGAGTGTTTTTTGCTACTTTATCTTCTAAATCATTGATTTGCTTTATCTAATCTAACATTGATTCTCTCTAATGTAGTCTTTATTTCAGTTACTGTGTTCCTCGTTACTGACTTTTTAAAAAAAATTTTCATCTCCATTTTTATGTTTTCTATCTTTGTTAAAGCTTTCACTAAATTCATCTACTCTTCTCCTAAGTTCACTGAGTATCCTTATAACCAGTGTTTTTAATTCTGTATCTAGAAGATTGCTTGTCTCCATTTTGTTTAGTTCTTTTTCCAGAGTATTGTTCTGTTCTTCCCTCTGGGACATGTTTTTTTCTGTCTTCATTTTGGCTGCCTCTCTGTGTTTCTTTCCATGTATTAGGTAGCTCTGCTACATCTCTTGGTCTTGGTAGAGTGGCCTTATGTAATAAATGTCCTGTGGAGCCCAGTGGCAGACTCTCCCTGGTTACCTGAGCTGGATGCTCCAGGTGTGTTCCTTGTGTCGGTTGTGTGTGCCCTTCTCTTGTAGTTGAGCCTTGATTGTTGTTGGCAGGTCAATGGGAGGAACTGACCCTCAGGTTGACTGGCCGTGACTACAGTGGAGGAACTGTTGTGCAGGGGCTGACCCCACAAGCAAGATTTGTTTTAGTGTGGCTCTGGAATCTACTGAGTCTGTCCTTTGGGTGTGTCATTTGTGGAGGTGGTTGGATGGTACTCTGGTGTGATCTGAAGCTGGCTACTGGGTGTGTTGGTTCTGGAGCCTCTTGGGAGAGGCTCCCGTGCAGGCCAAATTCAGCTGCCGTATGTTCCTGGCCCAGGGCCCCCTGGTATGATCTACAAAGTGACCTGCAGATGGTTGACACTTGTGCCGGGTTTGGAAGTGCCTGGGAGAGGTCAAGCTGCCCACCGAGGCTAGCAGCCACTAGAGCCGGGCTTGGAGTCTCTTAGTAAGAGGTACAGAGCACACCAAGGTAAGATGCTGCTTGTTTGTGTTTTGTGAAACTTTTAGAGATTTTAGGAAAGTCCTAAACATGAGCCAAGACAAGCTATTTGTATGGAAGAGCCACTGTAAGTGGTTTTGGTGTGCTCAAAAGTTGGGCTGGGCAGGGAATCTCTGGGGTGGGGCAGATGAAAGATTTTAACTGGGTTAATGGAGACTCAGATATGGTGGCTGCCTATGTCTTCACACTGGCAGTGAGGAGGGCTCAACAAAAAAACAATGACTTCTGCCAGCATCTCTGTCTGGAAGAAAGCAGCACCTCCAGTTGTTGCCCTGCAGCCAGGCAATTCAGTTCCTCCCTGTATGTCCCTGGTGCCTTTGAAACTGCTGCCCCAGCACCAGAGCTCAGAGTGAGTGATTCCATAAACAAGTAAGTCCTGTGTGCGGGCCTTTTAAGAGGAGTGCCTGGGACTCCAGCAGCCCTTCCTCTCACTCAGCCACAATCTCTGCTGATTTTCATACTCAAAGTTATGGGGACTTCTCTCCCCAGCACTGGAACCCTGAGCTGAGGAGCCTGGTGTGTGACTGGACCCCTCACTTCTCAGAAGGGACCTTCTTAGACAAGATATCCCTCCCATTTTAACCACCATACATGGTGTAGGAGCAGCTCATTTCACATCTCCACCCTCCTACCAATCTCAACATGGCTTCTTCTGTATCTTTTTAGTTATAGAACTTCTGTTCAGCTAGTCTTTAGGTGATTCTCAATGATACTTGTTCAATAGTTTAGTTGTAATTTTGATGTGGTCATGAGAGGAGGCTACCACAGTGTTTACCTACTCTTCTGTCTTGCCTGAAAGTGGTGCTCATTTTTTTTGTTTTTTTGTTTCTGAGGGCAGTGTCACTGGCCCTCATATGTGGGACCCAAACCGGGGCCGCTGGCTTCCCAAGCCAGCGCTTAACCACCACGCCACTCTGCCGGCCCTGGTGCTCATTTTTAAAAGTCCATTCTGGCTCCTATGTAGAGAATGGATTGGAGCAGAGTAAAAGAGGAGGCCAATTGGATACCTTGCAAGACTGTGAAGAATGGAGGTGACACTAGAAATATGGAAATGGATGAGAGCTATCAGAGCTTAGTTTTTAAAAGATAGAAGATGTTGGGCCGGCCGAGTGGCACGGTGGTTACGTTCTGGCTTGGGACGCCAGCAGCCCCGGTTCAGGTCCCACATGTGAAGGCCAGTGACACTGCCCTCAAAAAAAAAAAAAAAAAAGAAAGACAATAAAAGATAGAAGATGTTGGATGCCATGAAACAGAGACAAAAATAGGAACAGTTCCCATTGAATGAAAACAGCTGACATTTATTGAAAGCTTGCTGTGTGCTATACACTGTTCTCAGTGAATCACACAAATTAGCTATTTAATCCTCAAAACGACACTTTCTGAGAGATATAATTATTATATCAACATTTCTTAATCAACACCCATGTTCTAACTAACAAGGTATACTCCCACACTGGCCTCTAGCTACAACTTCTGCTACTCAAAGGGAACACAACCCACTGCTTTATGAATTCATAGTACTATGTGAACAAGGTTCAAAGACAAAGAGAAATTGTATCTAGAGAATGAAAAAAACTGGGACAAGTAGTCAGGACCAGCTTCATGGCCATACAACCCTGTGGGGTGGCACAGGACACCACAACCAGAAGAGCCCCAAACTTGGTTACTCCGTTGGATGCTGTGCTGCCAATGTTTTGATATTCTAAATAACTTTTGAATAAAGAGCCCCCTATTTTCATTTCACACTGGGCCACACACATGTATCCACCCTTGCAGGACAGTGTAAGTTACATGCAGTAGATTCCAAATCCATATGGAGAAAGGTTCCTTCTCTCACAGCAGAGTAACTGAGCTCCCTTTCAGCGTGATGTTCCCCTTCAGCACATACATTAATGCAGATGCTGGACAACCACACAGCAGAGATGTTATAGAAATAATTTAGTCCTCAAATAGAGGGTTAGACTCAGCCATCTCCCCAGAACCACTCACATCATTCAGAGTAATGATAGCCTCTAAAATTACAGCAAATAGCCTCCAGTGATCAATCCTTTATGGCCATGGATTTTCCACTCAAAACACTGAATCCCAATCCTTAACGATGTGACAAGGTTAGGGATCTTTAGAAAAGCTTTCCTGGTGATTGTGACACCCTGGTTAAAGACCACTCCTAAAACAGAGGACATCTCTGGTTCTTGTCCACCTAGACATAAATTAAAAGTCACACAGCACTTTGTGAGATGTAAAAAGAATACTGGCATAAAAACTAAATGGTAACCAATCAGCTCCTAGTTCTTTCATCCTGTCTTGAAATTGCAACTATTCTTAGCTCTAATATCTCAAATATCCAAAACCCAAAACCACTCAACAAAAGGGAAAATCATCCAGAAACTTAAAAGGAAGACAGACCCAAAGGCAGAGTGTTTTTGATAAATGCCTCTCTCACTACCTCATTGCCACTAAAATGTCAAGTGAACCCTGTGCCCATCATCCTAGAGACCTTCCCTTTTGTTCAAGTTTCTTCATTATCATAGCATTTTCCTGTAGTGGATTAATAGAATCACATTGTATGGATTAACAAAATCTTAGAGGGTCTCTAGAGACATCTAATACTACAGAGAACTGAATAAAGTACATGGAGATCAGGTGAGCTGGCTTAGTTACCCCAAACCTGTATCATCTCAGCAAACTTATGTGTTCTCCCTCTGCCTTGTATGAGCAACCACTATGTTCTAAAGTTGTCTCCTTCCAGAATAATGAAAACAATGTTTTAACACTAAGGGCCACCTGATGTGTTTTTTAAATGTGATTTGAAACAGTACTGTCCCAAATTACATGAATCATCTCTAAATTTAGAAGTCAGCTCCTAATACATGTTGCCTGTTCTGAATCGTAATGTTTTCCAGTCTGCATATGGGAATCATTGCCAGAAAACCTAACTTGGTACTTCACAATCCCTGAGAGGTGAGCATAAAACTTCTTGCTCTACTCAACAAACAAACCTAGATTCTGCCTGAGTGCGGCAAAAGAACAAATGATTTAGTCAATTCTGTGCAAAAGTGGAAAGACCACGTGGAACAGTGGCTCTCCAATTGGAGGGTATTGTGGGTGGGATGTCTGTGTCCTCCCCAGAATGTACATGTTGAAGCACTAACCCCTAATGTGACAGTATTAGGAGGTGGGGCCTTTGGAGGTAATTAGATGAGGTCATAAGGATGGAGCCCTATGATGGGATTAGTGCCCTTACAAGAAGATACACAGAGAGCTCCCTCACTCTGTCTCTCCACCATGTGAGGGCACAGTGAGAAGGCAGCTGTCTGCTAGCCAGGGAGAGGGCTTTCACCAGGAACCAAATTGGCCAGCACCCTGATCTTGGATTTCCCAGCCTCCTGAACTATGAAAATTGAGGTCTGTTGTTTAAGCCACCAAGTCTGTAATATTCATTATGGCCGTCCAAGCAGACCAAGACTGAGAGGCAGGAGTGACATCAGGCCACTCCTGGCTCCTCTCCCTCCCTTCTGTTCCCTTCCCACTCTTACTCCCTTGCTCTTACTCCTACACTTAAATCTCAGAATTCCTGACAAATGCCTTGGGGGTTCTCTGTAATTTATAAGAGCCTCAGAGAGGATTCTACTATTTCTCAACCAATGGGTAAGCCAGTTTCTCCATTTTCAACTGCTGATCGTCTACAGAAAATACACCACACACACACACACACACACACACACACACACACACACACACTCACACTAAGGCATACTCACTCATAACCATGCATGGTAACTAATTTTTCAAAGAAAGAATTTTTCTTCTTGGTGCTTTTAACTATTTTATTCCTCACATTAACCCCCCACCCCCCAAAAAAAAATCTATTTTGATTAAAGTCTTCACATTTCAGGGGTTTGCTTTAGTGTCCCATGAATGAAACTGGCATCTCTTTGGGATAAGGTGGTGAGCCACATCATGATAGTGGTTTCAGTTGGCTTATTATAAAACCTTCTGGGTCAACCAGTGACCAAGAGACCATCCCCAGCTCCTTCCCAAACTAGGATATCAAACCACAAAACTGCAGCCCCTCCTCAAGATTACCACATCCCTCAAATCCTGTCCAATCCACAAAACTCCTACCTGACCTCAAGACAACTGAAAAATATGCAACTCATTCACATAAATAAGGACCTTGTGGAGATTATGGGTTTCATTTTATAGGGTTGTTATTGTATTTTCAAAATACATAACAAAAAAAACAACAACACTTAATGCCATTTTACTTCTTCATAGCAAGGTAAATACACCAAATCAAATGATAGAGTACTGCAGTTCCCAAAATGTTGGGAAGATTTTGCGCTGACATATAGTTGGTGACATAAATAATGCAATTCAATATGCTAGCCCCACATTCTCTTCTTTTCAGGACTGGCCAAATTCCACACTCTGAAGCCTGGCTGTCTCCACCTCAAAGGCTGACAGGCCATTATTAACAGACCCCTTACACCGCAGCTGACAGAAGGAAACCTGACTCGATTCACAGGGAGGGATTCCGTGGGCACTTGAGGTCCTTCTGCAGCCTCTACCCCAAGAACTGCTCCCTACCTTAAATTTCTGTCTTTCTCAGTAAGCAATCCAATAACTCACCCCATTTTGGATGGGAGCCAGCCTTGTTCTTTCCTGTTTGGTAAGGGTCCCACCCCAGTTCTAACCAAGAGCAGAAATCTCAGCCTGAAAATCAAAACTACTGAATAACTGAAAAAAATAAATAAATGAGTAAATGAATACACTATATGATAGGATATATGATTGATATGATGTGATGTGATATAATGTGATGTGATGATGATCAGATATAATATGGCCCCTGCTTAGATCACTTATAGTTCTTGCTACTAGATTTCCCATCTTTTTCTTGCCCACTTATTTGGAATACCCTCAATTTTCAGCCAATTATGGTCTGAGTTGCCGTAATGTGTCCATTGCCACACATATATGTATGTTCTCTCAGTGGAACTGGGTTTGCTTCCTGTGACTGCTAAAGGATCTAGTTTTATCTAGTGTCAGCCTTGTCTGATAAAGAAACCTAATTTTAGGAGTGGGTCAATTCACTGCTGAGGTTAAGGCTTGTGCAGGTAGTGAGTTACCTGGAACCAAGCTAAACAAGGGAACTTCTTACAGAAAACTGCAGGGGAAGAGGTGAAAAGAAATCAGATAAATAAGCAGAAGTAATCAAGAATCCAGTTAAGGAAGCCAGAAAGGGATGCTGAAAGGGGCCAAAAGCAAGATTTGAAAACCAGTGCTGGGAGCCATGGATATGAGAGCAAGAGTAACAGGGTGACAGTGAGCCACAAGAGCATGTATGTCCATGGCTGGCCTTCCCATGCCAGCCCATGGGGTAAGATATCATTAAAGTGTCCAAAGACAAAATAATAGTCTCTTTGAGTCTGGTTCATCTGCAATAGTTGGTGAAACTGTCTTATCTTAGCCTGTATTGACCCTGTACTTCTTTCCACTTTCTAACACACACACACACACACACACACACACACACACACATGCACACACAGTATCCCCACTACTTTTGACAGAGCTATGAAGTGTCTTGTTTCACATGTTGTATATCTGCACTCTACACCAAGATAAACCTCCAGAGAATTCTCTCCATTCTTCTCCCAGTGATCGACAGTATTTCCCAAATCCTGGTACCTATCATCAAGCAAGAGGAGGGCAATCACTCAGAGATGTTTGACACATCACTCCAGAGCCCTGTCCACTTTCATCTCTGAAACAATCAGCATCCCATTCCCTGGTACTTGTCCTTCGGTCATTAACCTCAGTAATGCCCACAGTGTTCACAAGTGCAGGCCTGAACGAGCACGCAAGGCAGGCTACCAGGAGACCAGACCAGTCAAGCTGAGACTCAGCCTGGGCACCATGGTCTGAGGTGGAGTGTCCCCACCAGCAGGGACAGCTGGAGAAAACCTGGACACAAAGTGATTGGCCTTTCATATGACTGTTGTATCAACTTGATGCAGATGCATACAGATGGATAGTGAAAACTTCCCTAAATGATCTGGCCATTTGGAGCCACATGTCCTTAACAAATCACTAGAATGGATAAAACAATAGCATCAAATAATAATGATTATCTAAAGTTACCCACTGCCATAGAAAACTGAAGGACAATGGGAGTAATGGCAGTGAGCATTATGCACTAGGTCAGACCACTTATAATTGATCTCTAAACCTCTGAGGAAGTACAAAAGTAACTTTGAGTGTTCTGACTTTACAGATAAGGAAACTAGGTTCAAAGCAGTTAAACGACTTGCCCTGGGTTGCATAGTCAATAAATGGACAAACTGAGTTTTTTGACCTCTGATTATTATAGTAGAACACCCTCAAAGGTGTTCATATCCTGGTTGCTGAAATGTGTGAACAGGTTCCCACAGCAAAGGGAAATTCAGGAAGCAGGTGGAATTAAGGTTGCTAATTAGCTGACACTGAGAGAAAGACATTATCCTGAATTATCCAGGTAAGCCGTATGTAATCACAAAGGCCCTTAAATGTGGAGGCAGAAGAGTAAGTGTCAGAGTGATATGATGTGAGAAAGATTCAATCAGCCATTGCTGGCTTTAAATATAGAGGAAAGAACCACAAGCCAAGGAATGCTGGTAGCCTCTCAATTATGGAAAAGGCAAAAAAACAGATTCTCTCCTAGAGTCTCCTAAAGCCCTGATGACACCTTGATTTAAGATCCATTCCAGGCTTCTGACTTCCAGCAGGGTAAAATAATAAATTCATGACTTGGGCCTGCACCAGAGCCCCTTCCAAGAGGCCCCAGAACCAACACACTTGGAGCCAAGCTCTTAACACATTGCTAGCTTCTGAGCTTCTAGCCAACGCCCTCACACAATTAAAGTCTTGATGTGTTTTTGATGCTACATATGATGATCACTATATTCTACATCAGCAGATCTTATGTGGGGGGCCAGGACCCAAAGGGGTCCATGAGAGTCTTATAGCAAACTTTTTCTAACTATACATGCTTTCTACCCCCATTATTTCTAATATGACCCAATTTGGGGGGTTAATACCAGACGGTCACAATTTGTACAAATTTTTGGTGATTCTAAGACATTCTCAGGAAACCCCATGCACATGCACCAATATATACTACCAGATTGATTATTCTAGGATCATGCCAATGGTCATTACTAATAGACGAGAGCGTTGGCACTTCATTCCTGTAAGAGTTAAAATGGAAATTAAATGTAAGAATCTCAGTTGTATCAATTTGCCCAAAACAATCTGAAGGGAAACAGTTGAATTTGCTTTGTCTTAAATTACTTTTGAAAACGAGCTTAGTTGGTAACAATCGTTCTGAATTCTTTCAATTTCTACTTTTAATAGCCTCTGTTACTTTAATTGAATTGAACTTTATTTTAAAAGAAAGCTTATTTTTCACAAGCACATAAGTTTTCAGAGTTCAATTAACATACCATATAACTTTCCCATCCTCTGTCTGAGTCCCAAATATTTTAAAGTTTTTTAGGTGTCTTGGATGTAACTTGCTAATCGAATTGGATATGTTTGGCTCTCTGTTATTTCCTGGTGACAGAGACTGCTGGTTCCCTCCCAATATCCTTTCTCCCCTTCTTCTTTCCTAAGACCTACATTGTCATTGTATTATCTAGAGCACAGATGTGATATCTGGAGCTCTGGCCTCCATGTTGGAAAATGAGGAAAAGGGTCACATACTAGAAATGACAGAAGGAGTCTAGAGCCTGATAATTTAGAGAAGCTGATACTCCAGCCCTGGGCCTCCATATTCAGACGCCCTTTACTTGATAAAGAAAGAATGTTTTAGTTTGTTCAAGCCACTCTAATGGAATTTTCTGTTATCTGTGGCCAGTTCTAATCCTAAATGATATAGATGATAACTTCAAATGTTAACTTCCTGCCACAAGAAAAAAACTTGGATCTTCTCTGACCAGTAGGTCTTGTGTTTACTAGTGCCTCCTATAGTAAGAAGCTTCAAATGTCAACCCATAAACGCATCACTACTCATCTTGACACTAACTCCCTAAATGCTTTTGCATTGGCATTCTTAGAAAAGTACAGCTTTTGAATAGCTGAATTATCACAGCATACCATCAAGTAGAATAACATTCAATGGTATCCCATCCATCATTCCTTTTCCTTTAAACTGGTGTGTATTGATCACCCAGTCTAGAGAATTGTGACAATCAATAACTTTTTTCAGAGAGATTGTATATGAGACTAAAGAAATTAGCTTATTTTGTAGTGGAAAGAAACAAGATGTCAATCAAACCCCTTAAACCTAACCTCAAGTTAGTGCAGATGCCAATATGAGAAAAATCTAAATCACAACTGCCAAAGTCACCCCGATGGGAGACCAATGCTCACATGCTGGCTAAGATAGAGAGTACCTTAATATCATGCCCTGTCATAATGAGACTTCCTGCCCTATGGGACACCTTAAAGGACATTGATTCCACCTAAGGGCTCCACCTCACCACTGCAGCACTTGGCATCATTTTCTGTGTTCTGATTACCATTGCTGAGTAACAAATTACTTCAAAACTTAACAGCTTAAAACAACCATTTTATTTTGCTTACAATTTTGTAGATCAGGTATTTGGTAAAGTCTCAAATGAAAAGTTCATGCTTGGTATTGCTCATGTTGCAGTCAGATACTGGCTGAGGCTGAAGTCATATGAAAGCTGGATTGGGCTGGACATTTAAGATGGCACACACACATAGCTGACTGTTGATACCAGCTGCCATGGGGATCACGGTGGGAATGCTGACCTAAACACCTACACAAGGCCTTGCCGGCACGAGGGTCTCAGTGTAGTCAAACTTCTTAAATGATAGATGGCTCTGCCCAGAGAGCCAGGCAGAAACTCCTTGGCCTTTCGTAGGCTAGCCTAAGTGGAAGTACGCCATCACTTCCACTGTATTGTCTTGGTTGAAGTAGTGTTTTGGTTACATCAGCCCTTCCACGGGGGACTTAGACCCCATTTCTTAGTAGGAAGAGTGCCAAAATTTTGCATTCATTTTGGGGTATCCCTTTGAAGACCAGGGCTGGGGGAGGAGTCATGAGTGTATTACAACATGGAGAAATAGCAAAAGGACTTTTCAAAAAGTGTCAGTTTCAAAGCTTTGCCTTCTCCAAGTTGCCTTTTCCTTACTTTCTCCTCAACCTCAGAGTGTCCTGCTCTGCATTCTCCGGTCCCTCTGGTCCCGCCTGACCGCACTTTAGTGACCTGTCATGGTTCTTCTGTGCCCTACATCCCACATCACTCATCTTTTCTCTGTAAAGCACATTCCTAGTCCCATTACTCAACTCCAGGTAGGACAGGCCACCATTTTAGTAACAACTGCCTCCAAAGCGTCTTCAAAAGAGAGAGTGAAATAGATCCAGAATGCAAAGGCAGAAAGAGTAGAAGAAAGTCTTAGTCAAGCTGCAAGAATCAATTGTGTTTTTCCAGGGGAGCAGCAAAGAAATTCCATCCACACAGAGATATCAATGGCCAATAGGGACAGACAGCATGCAGGTTGAGGACAAGGGCATCCTGTAGTCCCATGAGGTTACAGGTTAAAATCTCCCCTCCAGGGTTAGACCTTGACTTTGAGTCTCCACCTCTGCTCCCTGCCTCCATTTCCAGGCTCAGCTCCCACCACCCATGCTCTCCACATTCTCCATGCTCTACCAAACTGAAATAAAACTACCTGCCAAATCAGAACTGTAAACAAGGAAGGAAGGAGCAGAGAAGCCATGTTCCCAGAGAACCTCAAAATCTTTCTGTGCTGAACAGAACCTTTGAAAAGCCCAAGGCTGGGTCCACATAGTGCCAAAACAATTCAGCATGCCCATTCATTTATTCATACAGTGTGCTGGGTATGTGGTGGTGGAGTGGTAAGGGCATTATTTGGAAAAGGTGGCAAGCTAAGTTAGCAGTCTGTCTTGCTTCAAATGAATTCAATTAAACAATATATTTGATGTTCAGTATTAAAATTTATCACAAAACTTCAAGTCAGGAAAAAGTCTGAGGTGTGTATTACACTCCAGAGCTCCCCTGAGGAATCAGGTTTTGAAATTGCACCCTTGTGTACTTCCTTCCCCTGCCCTGCTCTGATGCTCTTATGCCCTTACTGATTTCTCCAGGAGCGTGTCCCCAGTAAGTCATGTGTACACAGTTCCTTGAGTCAGCGTTTGCTTTTGGTGCCCCTGAGCTAAGAAACTCATTTCATAAGGATGTTAACTAAATGCTTCTTGTGCCACTCTGGCTAGCTGTGACGACTTCAAAGATGAACAAGCCCTGGAGGAGTTGGGGTGGGGGTCAGGGTTCAGCATGGGAGAAACCAGAACTCACACTACAGGGCAGGATATTCTGGGGACCCATAGCAGAGAATCAGACTCACAGAGTCTGAGTGGGTGACGAGCACAAAACGGACTTGGAAGAAGGAAAATCTTCTAGCGCAGCTGACAAGCAGAATTTTCATGGAGAAGGTGAAATCTGAACATAGTCTTGAAGGAGGGAAAGTGCTCCAAATTAAATAAAATGAGGTACATTATTAGTCAGGATTCTCCAGAGAAAAAGAAACAATAGCAAATATATGTAAAATAAGGTTTATTATAAGGAATGGAATCCCATGATTGTGAGGCTCAGAAGTCCTATGACCTGCCATCTGCAAGCTGGGGAACCAGGAAAGCCAGTGGTGTAGTTCAAAGCCCTGAGAGTCAAGGAGCTGATGGTAGATTCCATCTGAGCATCAAGACCTGAGAACCAGAAGTGCTGAGGACAAGAGAAGATCGATGTCCTAGCTCAAGCAGGCAGGTACAGAGCAAATTCGTCTCTCCTCTGCCTTTTCTGTTTTGCCCAGGCCCTCAATGAATTGCATGACACTCACCCACATTGGGAAGAGCCATGTGCTTTACTCAGTCTACCATCCAAATACTAGTCTCTTCTGGAAACAGCTTCATAGACACACCCAGAAATCATGTTTAACCAGGTAGCTGGCCATCTATGGAGCAGTTAAACTGGTATATAAAATTAACCATCAAAGAAGGAAATAAACAGGGCTGGCTGAGTGGCGCAGTGGTTAAGCGCTGGCTTAGGAAGCCAGCGGCCCCAGTTCAGTCCCACATATGAGGGCCAGTAACACTGCCCTCAAAAAAAAAAAATTTAAAAAAAATTAAAAGAAGGAAATAAACAAAAACATAAGAATAGGAAAGAAAATCGTTGATCAATGGCTTATTTACAAGGTACTGCTCTAATGTATTCTATGATTTTGCATGTATTCACCATTTTAACCTCATTCCAACTCTATGGGAATAGTATTATCCCCATCTTACAGAGGTTAAAAGGAGACAAAAAGTGATTAACAATTTGTCCCAAGTCACATATCTGGTGGTAGAGTCAGGGAGGCATACCCAGGGAGGTGTACCTGGGCAGGTTGATGCCACAGGCCAAGCTCTTCGCCACCGCACTGAACCTCTTGAGCAGAGCAATCTGCTTGGAGGAGGAGTTAACAGGGGTAAACGAGGCTGTAAAGAGACATCAGGACCAAACTGTGGAGTCCCTAAATGTCGAATGCAGCCAGAATGTCTTTGCCTCATTCACTCAACAAGATTTATTGACTGCACATTGTGTGTTGGCATGCTGAGGGTATGGACATGTACTAGAAACACACGGTCCCTCTTCCTATGGAGTTTATGATCTTATCCAACCAGCTACTTCCCCAAAGAAGCAATGGAACAGGCTGAAAAGCATTTTGCTCCATTTCCAGATGCAACAAAACAAGACTGGAAGGAAAGCTGGGGTTATTTGGGGGGTCATCCTTAACATAGCCCCCCTTTTTTTTGGTTAATAAGGTTTGGAAAAAACAGAATCCTGACCTTCTTAAGGTGGCTATACACCTGAAACAAACCAACCTGTGGATTAGTTGATGTACTGCTGGCTGCTGCAGCAGCAACAGCAATTTTTTTTCATGGGTTAGTAAAAGAGAAGTTTATTTTGGGAAGAGATTTCTGGTTGGTCGGTGGCTTTCAGGGACCCAGGCTCCTTCTGCTTTGTGGCTCTACCAATCGCTAAGCTCTTGTAGTCATCCATATCCAGCTGGCAGAGAAGGAAAGAGAGCATTTGAGAAGGTACATCTGCTTCTTAAGTGATATCAGGAACTTTTGTTCACATTCTATTGGGGAGCTAGAGTCATCCCATGGTCACACCTTGTACCCTTTCTGGGAAGTCACCTCCCAGAAGTCACTCCACACTATGGTAGAGGAAACACAAATGCTGCTGGGAAAGATAATTATCTCTGCGGCACAGCCAGTCCTTTACCCTGCAAAACTATAC
This sequence comes from Aselliscus stoliczkanus, assembly GCA_033961575.1. NCBI lineage: Eukaryota > Metazoa > Chordata > Mammalia > Chiroptera > Hipposideridae > Aselliscus > Aselliscus stoliczkanus. Next base: position 14,037,584 of record CM066728.1, on the reverse strand, counting down.
CGAAGAGTCGTACTCAGGTGGAGCCAAACCCAGGACACCAACTTCAAGGGAAGCTTGAACGTGGAAGAAGCCACATAAGGCCCGTACACTGTGTTGGAGCAGAGTGGCTGGAGGCAGATTGAAGGAATTTATCAACCTTAATGTTCAATCGTTTTTATGTAACTGTCCCTCAAGCCCGCAGTTGATAGAGCCATCTTCTTCATATGCAGCCTTCGTGACATACTTCTCTGATGCCAGCAACAAAGATAGACTTAAATTTAAAGTTTTGAGGAAACTCCTCATTCACCTACCCACAAATATGATTTTCTAATTTACTTTTCAGACTCACCCCTGTTTGAGAACATCTGATTTCTAGCTGAATGCTTGGAAAGCTGAAATCTAGGAATCAAGATAGAGGAATACTAAGGAAAAGTACAAGGAGGACTTATTTTAACTGACAAGACCCTAAAAGAGACTAAGGTTGACTGATGCCCCCCACCACAGTACAGCCTCTTTAGAGGAACGTCAGACCCCTCTTTCTTCTTGAATGTGGGGCCTGCAGATTGCATTAGACAATTCTGGGGCAAATGGGATCTTCACCATCACCTGTTCCAATGCCTTTATCTAATACATGAGAAAACTGAGGCTCAGAGGAGTTAAGTGACTTCCCTGAGATCACACAGCCAAGAGTGGCAGAACCCAAGGATGAGCAAACAATGGGATGTCCTTGGCATGTACAATCGGTAAATATTAGTGTCTGTCTTCCCCAGGTCTGCCAAGGTTTCTCTCTGCCCTAGCTCATATCCTGGGCTTCTTATCCAGCCTAACAGCCTAAACCAATTCTGCAACACCAATCTGTCATTCTGCAAAATCTCTCAATGGAATTGTAAAGGTTTTTAGCTCAAAAATCACTTTCTTGTCAGTTTCCCTGGCTAGGGGGGTAAACGCTGGGCCCTGGCAGTGCCAACTCTATTCCATTCCAGGTTTGTTTGGGAGGCTTGAATTCAGACAAATAATCAGCTAGATTGAGCCTCCTTTCACTAAAGCTTCAAATTATTTTGCGTGTGCACATCTAGTCCCATTAAACATTGAAGCTGATTGAGCAGACATGACCAAGATGGTCACTGCTCACAGGACACTCATGTGTCCTGACCATTTTCTAGGTAAATCCAAAATTGGAGAACCACTTACTGGGCTCCCATTGAATGAACAAGTCCCATGGTGGAACCTCCACCACAGGTTCATTATGGCTGTATCTGCAATGCTCAGAGAGAGGCGGGTGGGGAGGAAAACCTGCAGCTGTTTTTCAAGAAATTAATTTCTATCCCTGCAGTGATCAGTCCTGGTTAAGTGATAGAATCAAATTATCTAAGTTACTTCTGCTGGGAAGGTCGGCTGCTCTGAATCCTGATGAAAAATAACACAATGGTGCTATTTAATTTAAAACCTCCGTCTGCTTCACTTATAATTCATAATGCCTATGCTTCGTGTTTATGTAGTATCCAAGAATCACAAAGAACTTTGATAGCATAAATGATTCATCCTTGGGATCCTACAGAGAAGCAAGGCTGTCCTCTCTTTCTCCATAGGGACAGTGAAAAGGGAGGACTGAGCCCAATGACGTGTATTCCCAGCTGACTTTTCAATACAAATCAACACTCCCTCTCTAGTTATTTAGGACTTGGGATCCATTCTAGCCAGACTAGTATATTCCACAAACGGACATCATGATATCAGGAGTGTAAAAGAGATAAGGAGTTAGGGCTTGCAAATGGAAATCAATAAAGACCATGGGCTTTCAACCATTTCTTTCTGAGAAAAATGTTTCGCTTGCTTCCAACAGCCTGGCCAGTACATGGTAGGCTTCTACAAGAAATTCTTGAATGATGATCTAATAGGGCCATATATTATAGAGACAGAGTGAACCATGTAAAATACAATGAACGCATACCTTACACTTTATAGTTTACAAAGCATGATTGCATTCATTACCTCATTTACATACTCTTCTCTTGCATTACCTATGTGCTTTGCACTCCTGGCTAAAGCTGAAGTTACTATTCTCACTCCCTCCAGGCAAAATGCATTGCACAGCTGCCCTCACCCCACTGTACTTGCCTTCACAGGGAGTAAGTGAAGTGGGCTTCACTCCACTCAGTGACTAAGTCACCAAGGGCCACATCCTTAGCCACCTTGACCCTTCAATCAAAGGTCAGATATCTCTCCACTATTCTGAAGCAAGACAAGAATTAATAATGCCTGTGTTTTGTCAAATACCTCCTCTGCAAGCTGGTCATTTGTCAGGGCCTCATACACTTTAACCATCATCCTTACCCCAGACTGACCAAATGTAACACAAAGCAAATAACTGAGGCTTAAGCTTGCCCAAGTTCAGGGTTTAGTAAAAGGTAGAGCCATTCTTCAGATCTTCCCCAATCTATAGTCCACATACTTTCCCCAGGAAAATCAGGACACAACGGATTACATATTCAAGAAAAAGTAGCTGGCAGACACAGGCAGATACCAGTCCAGCTAACCATACTCCTGCTTGAGTGCTTCTAGAAACCATGCTTTTCCCTCCTAGTGGCAGTGCCTCTGTGAGGCCCTGCCCAGTTAGTGATGGACAGCTAAACTGCTAATATGGCTACATTAATAGGAGCAGGATATCCAGAATAAGGGAGAAGCACTTGCTCTGCAGGGCCCATTCCTCTGAACACAGTTAAAATATCATACCCAGTTAAGGACAGGGATCTCCTGGAACACATCCAGAGAGAGGGACTGACATAACCAAATATGAACAATTTGAGAACAGGGCAAAGACCAAAATGAACTTAAGAGGAAATTGGGCAGGTCTGCAATCTGTCTCCAACTATTTGACAGGATGCCTTAGAGGAACAAAGCAGCTTCTCTCTCTATTTGCCAAAGGATAGAAGTTAAGTTGGAACCTACAGGCAAGCCAGTTCTAATTCCTGTAAGCAAAGTGATCTCTTAGACCAATGGCTATTAATGGGATAACATTAGCCCCTACCTCTTAGCACTGACAACTAAAGGAGATAAGGTATGTGAATGCTCAGCTTAGCCCGGGGTCTGAGCCACTGTAAACTTTTGGTCATTACAAGGCACCATTCTGGGCCTTCAAGAGGATGATGGTGCAAGATGAGATTTCTTCTCAGGACCAATTTTACAGCAGATATTTTGAAAAGCAAAACAATCACAGCTAGTCTCACTGTGGGACAAATCATTTGATTGCTTCCCTGCTTGCTCTTTCACTAGGTTGAGGAAATAGCCATTGGTCTTTTCATTCAACACAGTTTGGGAACATGGCCTTCCTTCCTCTTCCCTTTTCCAGCATAGGCCCCTAGTACTATGAGTGAATTTCTGAGTCTCTAGCCCTTTAAATAATTGTGCATTTCCTAGAAGACAGAACAATTTGGTCTGAAAATCACTCACATTGACTTATGTTCTGCTCCATCTTCTGTCAAAAAATGGGTCACTTGGGGTGGGAGCAGCCCATTTGCTGATGGGCTCCCCAAAACTACAGGACCCCAACACCTGGCTCGAGGTTTAGAGGCACACTGACCAGAATCCAGCCAGTTTCTTTGGTCTCCCTTTCTAGATCACAGGAACAGTTTTCTTGTCCCCAAAAAGGACAGTAGAGAAAAGCAGCCAACAGATGTTGCACACCCCTGAAAAGCTGTTTCCATTGCCCATGACTGTGTGGCTGCATAGGAAGGACATCACAATGCTGTATGTGGTGACAACACTGCAGGCACCAATGTTCGCTGCCTCCTGTGTATGGGAAGGACCCAGGAAGCCTCCAGAATCACAACTCAGGCCTGGAAGTGTGCCCCTGGCCAGAGAGGGCCTTCCACCCCATGACAGGGCTGGCTGGGACAGTCAGCACTGACAGATGTCAGGACAAATCAGCAGACGGACTGAAGGACAAATGCTGGCTGACAGTCAGCCTGAAAAAAAAAGGTCTTTGAGCCCCCACCGCCCACCCCCAGCCACAGCACACCTTGGGTTTGCTCCCCAAACACATTGGCCTTTCTGGTTCTTCTGCATGGAATGCCTTGATCCTTTCTCACCCTGCCCACCTGGACAGCTGCCACTCCTGCCTTTAAGTCAAGCTCACAGATTTTCTCTTTCATGTGATGTTCTTGAATCTCCAACAGAAGTAATCATTTCTTCCTCTGTGATTCCATGACATTTTATCCATACTTTATCTGATGGCTCTAAGAATATTGTCTTAAAGATAATTCTCTATGTGTCTGTTTCTTCCATCAGACTTTGTACTCTTTGAGTCAAAGGCATAGTTTAATAGCATGTGTATCTTCAATTTTAAGTTGTCTTTGTGTGATCACCTGATTACTTTTGTTTTCCCATTCCTTGCCTCCACTAAACTATAAGTTCTGTATGGACACCAGGGCTGTGTCTGGTTTTCTGCTTATTCCCAGTACGCAGCTTAGCACATGGCATTTATTTTCTAAATCACTAGATAAATGGATGGATGGATGGATGGATGGATGGATGGATGGATGGATGGATGTTTGGATGTTTGGATGAGTGGATGGGTAGATGTGTGCATGAGTGAATGGATGAATAAATAGAACGAGGTATGGATGGGTGGATGGACAGACGAATGGATGGATGGATGGATGGATGGATGGATGGATGGATGGATGGATGGATGTTTGGATGAGTGGATGGGTAGATGTGTGCATGAGTGAATGGATGAATAAATAGAAGGAGGTATGGATGGGTGGATGGACAGATGAATAGCTAGGTGGATGAATGGGTGACTAAAGGAGGTATTATAAGAATGAGATCAACAAAAGTGAGAAAAGAAAAACACCAGTGACACGTGGGATGCCTAGAGATCTCATGGAGGAGGTACTGTCTGAGGAGAGTCTATAAGGAAAAGTAGAATTTCAGCAGCCAGAGAAGGAAAAGAAGGGCCTTTCAAGCAGGAGATGCAGATGAGGAAAGATGCAATGGGGAGAACATGAAGAGCAGCAACGATTCCTCAGTAGCTGGAGTATAAGATGCATGCGAGATCACAGAGGGGATAAGCTGGGGAAAGTAGGCCTCAAGTGCTTGTCACATGGGGTCCCAAATGTCCTGTTAAGGAAATTGAAATGTATCACACAGAAATCAATAGGAGCTACCCAAGGATTTTTTTCATTTTGTTTTAGCAGAAACACTTGTACAAGGCACTGTGTTTGGGGGTTAAGGCATTAAGTCTTATACACGCATTAGAAGCACCACAGCTGTAGCTAACTAATCCTTTAGCAGCTGTTGGCACAGTGGTTTACCAAACATGCTAAGCCACCGGGTAGGCAATAGAAGCAGAGCACATAAGCTCTGAAGGCTGAGCTGAGAAGATGAGGCCTGGATCCGTGAGTGCTGCCAGCCCACTGGGGGAAGCTGGTGATTACAGGGGATGGCAGGAAGGGAACAGAAGAGGAGCAGTCAAGGTGAGCCTCACAAGAGCCTCACCTGGATGGCAGCTTAACAAGCCCTGGATACAAGTTTTTCCAAAGGGAATAGAAGAAAGAGCACATGGAGGACCCAGCCTGGGTCATGCCATTTAGGTACCGGCAATCTAGGCCACACTTATACCATTAGGTGTTGCAATCTCATTTCTGCTGAGATGTCTTGGTGTCTGAAATCTCACCTTCAGCCCTCACACATGCACACATGCACCCAGCTGTTCATTCTCACTGCAGTGTCACTTAGACCCTGTATTTACTTCTGGGGACACTTGCTTTTGTTCTGGGTAAGGAGGGACACCGAACGCATAAAAGCCTTTCCAGAATGGAGGTGCCCAAAGACCCACCTCTGGTCCCTCCCACATACCACTTGACCCCTTGGCCCTGTCCTCTTGGAGACCACACTATTGCACCAAGGACAGAGGGTTAAGGTGGTTTGTTGTTCCATTTAGATGACAGATGAGGTAGCAAAGTGAGCCACTTGAGGAGAGAAAATCAGAGCCTCTGTGTGCTGGGCACAGCTCTCTCCTGCGTGATTTGCTTCTTGCCTTTGCTCCCCTCTAGCCCCATCCTTTTTCTCATTCTGTCTTCACAGAAGCTGGTCTCGACCCTCTCCCTACATCATCTTGATGAGGGGAGCAAACAGATAGCTTTATCTGCTGTCTCTCACAGCCCAAGCTGCAATGCTATTACCTCCATGATGCCCACAAAAGAAAATGAGCAGGCAGCATTATTGCAGCAATTCTAATTAGCGTATGCTAATTGGGCTAAAGTCAGGCTTGCGGGTTGGTGCCATTTCCCTGAGATGAAATGACAGAAGCCCTGCACTTGCCTTGCTCTACTTATCTTTCCATTGCTCTCAGAACGTTCTGTATCAGGCAGCAGCTTGCACAGATACCCCAGGCAGGAAGGAACCACCTGTCTGCAGGTGAATGACCTATTCCAAATTCCATCCAATCTAGGCAGAAGTTCTTGACCTGAGTTCCTGTGTAGTGTGTCTTTAAGGGTTCCTGAATGCCCTTCCGCCCCCAGGATATGCAGATTTCATATATATATATATGTATTTATCTTGGAGGTTCTGACATTTCCTTGGCTTTTCAAAGAAGCCAGATATCTTTTTTTTTTTTTTTTAATGTGACAACTACTGGCCTAAAGGGAAAAGCATCTAATAGTTATCAAGAGTTTCTAAACCCTACATACCCTTGGGAAAGGCAATCAAATAGCAAAACAACAACAACAGCAACAACAACAACACTGGCTGGAGTGCAGATTGAGGCTGAAACTAGAACAGATTCAACAATCAGGTGCTCAGGGCATTAAAAGCAAGATGCACAGGTCCTCTCTGCATGGTCAGGGCACAAATGATTGGCAGCTATGTTGCAAAAGGTAATTTAGTTCAACCCACTAATCTCTTGCCAGGCTTGTTACCTTTTGGTTTAAATGCTTACCATTTTTCAAAAACATAAACTATGCCTGTCATTTCTTGCCTGAGCTACTGCAATGCCCTCCTAACTGATCTGCCCATATCTAGGCTCTTTATTATTTAATTTTCAAACATGGTTTTGAAAGAATTGTGCCTTGAACATCCACATACTCCACACCTGGATTTGACAATGAACCTCATACTATCCCTGTTCTTTCCATCTCTCCAGCTTCTATGTCTCCATCACGTCCACTTATACTTTGTTGGTTCGAGCACCTATTTCTCTCCTGTCTTCTATTTTATTCCCCAACAGAAGTCAGTAACATTTAGGAAACACAAATCTGATCATATTCCCCAACCTATAACTCAGGCATCCTCAGGTGTGGTCCGGAATGGGCTCAAGCTGGGACAACTCTTGATACAATGATACAGAGGATTGAATTCAGTCGTGCGGACAAATTGGAGAAAAGTGTGAAGCGTATTGGTTATGCCACATTAAACTAAAGCATGTGAAATTGATTTTTTAAAGTAAAATACAAAATACACACTTACATTACGTAATCCACATTTTTCAATTAAACCTTTCCCTGATTAAAAGTTAATGTTTCGACATTAATCAGAGTTCCCATGTTGCATTAGAGATGAAATAAGAAAATCCTCCATGGCAGCTAGAATTCCAGATGCTTCAGATTTGATGAAGGAAATATAGATTCTGCTTTGTCATTTTAATATAAGTTGAGTTTGGCTCATTCATCTTGCCAAAGCAGGGCTGCACTGGGGAAAAACAAACTGTGTGACTCCCACGCCGTTATCACATTTAGGACAAAACAGGCCTCTGCTCCAAAGGTTTCAATATGTGGGTCAGGGGTTCATGTCTTGCAGACAGCGCTCTGTCAGCCCTATGCAGACATGCAGAGCATGAGACGATACGAGCTCGGATTGCAGATATATTAAGAGATAAGAGTATCTTATAGGACTTGGTTGGCCTATCATTTTATTATTGTAATAACTGAGAGAACAAGGGAAAAAAAGGTCCCTCCAATACACAACTCTATGTACTTCTGCAAATTAAGTCCCATCTCTGTCCCTGAACTTCTCTGACTATTGGCTGCATGTCTATCCAATCTGATGGGGGAGGGGTCCCCTCCATGCCCCAGGTGTACCCAGGAGAGAGGTAGATTGTGCCCAGTAGCCGTGGAGAAGGTAGATAGCAGATGAATTTGACTTGAATGACAGCGATTAATTCTCCCAGTGGCTCCTTGGGGCCAGTTACAGGCCTGGACTCACAGTGGGGGTCAGACCCTGAGTCACCCACCAGTCCACAGTCCACGCAGTTTCTGTGTATGAGCATATTCCCATGCCTAGGTGCTCTGGATAAAATGAGCCTTGGGAAGCCTGCAGCAGTTGCCTGCCCACAGGAGTTCACTCTTCCTTTTTTTTAAAAACTTTTTTTTTTAAATTACTGTTGAAATTAAGTATTCTTTTAGTTTCAGGTGTACAGCATAGTGGTTAGACATTTATATACCTTACAAAATGATTCCCCCTGATAAGTCTACCCACCTGACACCATATACAATTATTACAGCATTAGCCACCATATTCCCTATGCTGTACTTTACATCCACATGACTTGTAACTACCAATTTGTATTTCTTAATACACATTTCTTAATTTGTATTCTCTCCACATTTTTTCACCCAGCCCCCAACCTCCCTCCCATATGGCAACCATCAGTTATGTTCTCTGTATCTATGAGTCTGTTTTTGTTCTGTTTGTTTTGGTTTTTTAAATTCCACATATAAGTGAGATCATATGATATTTGTCTTTCTCTGTCTGACTTACTTTACTTAGCATAATACCTTCTAGGTCCATCCATGTTGTCAAAAATGGTAAGATTTCATTCTTTTTATGGCTGAGTAATATTCCATTGTGTATATGTACCACTTCTTCTTTATCCAATCACCTATACCGATGGACATTTTATGCACCCCAATGTTCCTTGCAACATTATTAACAATAACCAACATATGGAAGCATTCTCCCTTTCTTGTTGCTAGAACTCCAACTTTAAATGGGGTGGCACGTCAGCTCCATGGGATGAATTGTGATTGTCTAGGGAAAGAAGGAGTGTCCTATTCTTTTTTGCTACATGATTTCTAAGGGTCCCTTGTGCTGGGAGTGGTCTTGAGATGTTCTACTGGCCAATGAAACATAAGAGAAGTACGATAGGGAGGCTTTTGGGGAACACAATCTTCCTCAATAAAAGGAGACCCTTTGCTTTTCCACCTGTCCATTCATCCTGCGTTGAGAACAGTGAGTGAGGACCTGATGCTTGGAGTAGCAACACCCACCTTACTATGATAAAGGGACTACCCTGAGAATGAAGTAATCATGCATCTTCAATGGCATTGTAGAGCAGCTGCACCAACCCTGGAACTGTGCACTTTCTTGTTCTGTAAGCAAATTAAATAACTTCACAGCTTAATCTACTGCTAGCAAGATTTTCTGTTACTTGCAGCCCAAAGCATTTCAAACTGATGAAGATCACTGAGCTTAAATGCATGATAGTGCAAGTATAGTGCTACCATTTTGCAATCATCTTCTAGTGCTTACCTATATCTAGTTCTCCTGTACCTTCCTGCTACCTTGGAGTTAGGTGGCGTCATGTGACTACACTGTGCCATGAGTGTGTGTGGAAGGGACATGTGTCACTTCTGAATCCAAGTATTTAATTGTAAGCATGTGATCCTCCAATGTTTTTTTTTTCCCTGCAGTGGCAATAAAGGAGGCCCCATGCATCAGCCTATATCCCCAAGAGACTGTGGCACAGAACCCTTTACCAACCTATGGGAAACATGTAGCATGAATTAGAAACCAAACTTTTGCTGTATGAAGCCACTGAGATTTGGGGGTTGTTTGTTACCTTGGCATAATCTACCTATGCTGAATAACACATAAAGTTGTCAGTTTTACTTCTTTTTTTTTTCTTCATATTTTTTTCATTAGTTTCAGGTGTACAACACAATGCAATAGTTATACTCTTTACTCCCCAAAGTGAAAACCCCCCTCCCCCAGGTCGCCACCCCACTCCCCCCCCATATCATACATATCTATTACAACTCCCCTGACTCCCCTCCACAGTATACTCCACATCCCGTGACCATCCGCATACTCAGTTGCAGTTGGCATACAATACTATACAACATCAGCTTCAGGAGTACAGAGCAGTGATCAAGCCTCTACTCCATCCATGAAGTGGTCTCCCTAACAAGGCATGTGACTATCTGACACCCCTCAAAATATTTACAACATTATTATATTCCCCAAACTATGTTTCATATCCCTGTGGCAATATTATAGTTGTCTATTTATGCTGTCTAATCCCTTCCCCTTCCCCCTATCCCCACCCTCCTCCCATCTAGCAACCCTCAGTTTTTCCTCTACATCTACGAGTCTGTTTACTTTGATCGTTCACTCAGCTCTTCAAACTCCACACACAAGTGAGATCACATGGTACCTGTCCTTCTCCGACTGACTTATTTCACACAACATAAGAGTCTCTTCAAAACATTATCAATTACATTCCCAGAACTGCCCCCATATCCCTTCGGCAACATTGTAGTCCCATCTGCACTGTCCAAAACCTTCCCCCTCTCCCTCTTCCCCACTCCCTCCAAGCCAGCAACCATCAGTTTTTCCTTTATATCAACTCTTTCTGTGTTGATTTTCTGTCTAAAGGGTCTGTCCATTGGTGACAATGGTGTTGAAGTCCCCTACTATGATAGTGTTACTGTTGATCTCTGTCTTTATGTCTGTCAAAATCTGTTATATGTAATTAGGAGTTTCTATGTGGGGTGCATAGATGTTTATTAGCATTATAGTGCCCTTCTTTGTCTTTTATTGTAGTCATTTTAAACTCTATTTTGTCCAAAATAAGTATTGGTACTCCAGCATTTTTTTCCCCTCATTTCCATTTGCATGAAATATCTTATTCCATCTGTAAACAGCATATTCATGTGTGCTATTTTCTTATCCACTCAGCCATTCTCTGTCTTTTGATTGGAGCATTTAGCCCATTCACATTTAAAATGATTATTGATAGGTGCATATGTATTGCCATTTTGTTATTTGTATTCCTGGTCTCCCTGGGTTAGCTTGTTTACCCCTTTGTTTTGTTTAAAAAAGCCCTTTTAACATTGCTTGCAATGCTGGCTTGGTGGTAATGAATTCCTTAAGCTTATTCTTTTCTGAGAAGCTCTTTATTTCTCCTTCAATTTTAAGGGATAGCCGTGCTGGGTAAAGCAATCTTGGTTGTAGGCCTTTATTTTGTGTCACTTTGAATATCTCCTGCCACTCCCTTCTGGCCTGCAGAGTTTCTGTAGACAAGTCAGCTGTTAGTCTAACAGGAGTTCCTTTGTATGTAACCTGCTGTCTTTCTCTTGCAGCCTCTAGGATTCTGTCTCTGTCTTTAACCTTTGCCATTTTAACTATGATGTGTCTTGGTGTGGACCTGTTTGGGTTCAGCTTGTTTGGAACCATCTGCACTTCCTGGGCATGTATGTTGATTTCCTTCACCAGGGTAGGGAAGTTTTCAGTCATTATTTTTTTCAAATACATTCTCAACCCCTTGCTTCTTCTCTTCTCCTGGCATTCCTATGAGTCAAAGTTGGTTGCACTTCTCCTTGTCCCATAGGGCTCTTAAACTATTTTCATTGTTTTTTATTCTTTGGTCTTTTTGTTGTCCCAACTGGGTGATTTCTGCTATTTTATCTTCCAAATCACTGATCCGCTCCTCTGCTTCATCTACTCTACTGGTGATTTCTTCGAGTGTGTTCTTCATTTCAGTTATTGTATTCTTTAGTTCTAACAGGTTGTTTTTTATGGTTTCCCTATCCTTCTTTATGTCCTTGCTAAGTTCCTTAAACATTCTTATCATCGGTGTCCTAAACTCTGTCTCTGAAAGGTTGGATCCCTCTGTTTCATTTAGTTCCATTTCTAGAGGTTTCTTCTGATCTTTTACTTGTGACATGTTTCTTTGTTTCCCAATTCTGGCTGTTGTTCTGGGATTGCTTTGCTGTATTAGATAGATCACCAGGAGAGCCCTGGCTGGATCACGCAGGCACACAGCTCACGGCCCAACACTGCCAGGAAAACTCCCAGTCTCAGCCTGTCCCAATCAGCCGATCGCAGATCAGGCCGAGCAGCCCGACAACCAATCACCAACCTCTGCAAGCGCAGTGCGGAGAGCGGGGACCCGAGGTGGCTTGCACACTCCCGCATCTCAGTGAGCAGCCTGTTGGAGCCGGAGCACACCCACCAAGCATTTCCCTGGCAATGCAGCACAAGCCATTTGGAGAGCGGGGACCGAGGCAGCTCGTGCACTCCCGGGTCTCAGTGAGCAGCCTGTTGGAGCCGAGGTCACCCGCCCAGCATTTCCCTGGCAACGCAGTATAAGCCGGGTGGAGGGTGGGGATCCAAGGCTGCATGCCTCACACGCACACACGCACTACTGCACCAATTCCACCAGACCAATTAGGTCTCGGACCTGATCCTCCGTGGGAGGGCCCAACCCCGACAAAATGGCGTCCTCCCTACACCACTCACGTGCAGGCTCCACACAACGGGAACCACAGTCCAAAAATCTCCAGCCTTTGGACCAAAGGTGCTCAGTTCAGTCCATCCCCGCAGGCTCCCGGCTCACACAGCCACTCCCTCCACCAGGAACCAGGTAAGTGCTCACAGGCGAGCAAGTCCGGGCGCTGGCTCCACTGATTCTCCAGCCGCTCTTAGCCTCACCAAGCTGAGCAAAGAGAGTCCTCACTAATTTACTGCTGGCTATCTTGGAACTTCTCTTCCCGGCAAAGGAACTCTGGGCTGGTGAGCTTGGTGTGAGGCTGGAGGGTCTCTCCCCCAACCAGAGAAGCCTCCCCACACCTGGGGCTTCCCTCACGGGGTTTGCCCTCTCTCGTCTCCTCCTGTCCTACCAGACCCAACACGGCCTCCTCTTAAAGTTCTTCATGTAGTGGTTCTGTTCCTCCAGTGTTCCGGGGACCTCCAGGGTTGAATGCTATATAATTTGCTTGTAATTTTGGTGTGATCCTGGGAAGCAGTTAGCACAGCATCTGTCTATTGCGCCATTTTACCGGAAGTCCCCAGTTTTACTTCTAAATAACCAATCTGATGTGATTTACATAGGATTTTGCTAAAAGTGGGTCAGGCTGTGGCAGACACATTCATACACTGATGATACTCAACATCCCTTTCTTCACTACCAACAGAACTGAGATTTTCTTCAGGGTAGCAATCTGCCAAACCCAGGGAGTGTCCAACCTCAGAGATATCCAACTCAACAGTATAGTTGTCTTATTTATTTTTGATAGACAGTAACTCCCAGGTTCCTTTGTAAGTTTTTCATCTAATAAAACATAATGAAAAATCTGTACGTTAGAGGTGTTATTCGTTTCCTACAGCTGCTGCAACAAAATACTACAGGCTGAATGGCTGAAACAACAGAAATATAGTGTCTCACAGCTTTGGAGGCTAGAAGTCCAAAATTGAGGTGTCAGCAGGGTTGGTTCTTTCTGAGGGCTGTGAGGGAAGGATCTGTTCCAGGCTGCTCTTCTTGGCTTGTAGATGGCCTGCTTCCTCTTGTGTCTCCTCTCTCTCTGCATGTCTGCCTCTGTGTCCCAATTTCCCCTTTTCTAAAGACCATAGGAAGCATATTGGATTAGGCTCCACCCTTATGACCTCATTTTAACTTGATTACCTTTGTTAGGAGCCTATCTCTTAATAAAGTCACACTCTGCATTACTGGGGGTTAAATTACAACATATTTGGTTTGTTTTGTTTTGTTTTTGTTTTGTTTTGTTTTGTTTCTTGCAAGGACTCAGTTCAACCCATAACAGATTTTTTATTTGTTTGTTTGTTTGTTTTTCTTGTACCCTTCATCATCTTCCTTTAAGCCTGGGGTGCTGGAGTGAGATATTATGTATGAAGCTAAAGAAGCCATCTTGTAAGCATGAGGGAGAAAACCAAAAATCATAGAGATACCCAGAGAGTAACTTACAACACTACGAAACTGCCAACCTTCAAACTTCTTGTTAAGTAAACAATTATTTTTCCTATAGTTTAAGCCTCTGTTAGATGAAGCTTTCATTAATTGCAACCGTATATGAACTCATATGGAGATAAAGAGCAGAAGTCCTAAAATATACTATCAGTTCTGCTTCCAGCTTTATAAATAATAATAGACAAGTCATTAAATATTTCAGGATACAGTTTCAATATTTGGTAAACAAAACTGACACTACTGGCCCTTAACGGGCTTAAAATGTAGATAAAGAATCAAATAATATAATGTTCAGCCTTCTTGAAAAATTGAAAAATCCAATAAAAAGTTTCATTTATTTATTAAGTATACAGTTAAAAATATCAACTATCTCCTATTTGTCAGCACTACGATAGGGTCTAGAAATTGTGTTAAAAATATATGTGGTCCCCGCTCTCTTAGAGCTTCTAGTCCAGCAGGAGAATTAAGCAAATAAGTAAAAAAATATAACTGCCAAACTGGAAAGTGAAACGTTAAATTAGATCCAATTATTTAAACAAATAAGGAGCTGATGAAGTGCATTCAATATTGTCTATGGGTTTTCCATTGATTTCCATCAATATGATTGTGAAACATTAGTCTTCTAGTGCTTCTTCTTTTAAAAAGGAAGAGGTATTCTTGTTATAATATAACTGTTTTGTCATTCATCAGCAAAACATACAGTAGAGTTAGAGGGGGAACTATTAATAATTTTTCTCAGAAAGAGAGCATAAAGCAAAGATGCCCAAGAAACCACAACATTTGGACACCGTGGCTGTGGTGGTGATTCAGACAGTCTAAAAATTAGGATACTAGACTTTATGAAATTACAGTCATTAGTCAAAATTTTAACTCCAGAGAATATCATTTTAGGGGGATTAGATAAACTGGGAAGTGATTTATTTTTTATGTGGCTGAGATTTAGAATTACACATTAAAAAATAATTTATTTTAAATTTTCCCATAGCTTACTTGTTTAGACAAAAACCTACATTTCTGGTATCCTAGAATTTTTGTTGCAAGAGAAAGAAGTGACTGCCATGGCCATAGTTTGAGGTGCGGTCATAGAATACAGTGAGAGAGATTGATTTGTGCTGTGCTAAGCTGAGAGGAAACATCATCTTGCTCTGGCTTGTGAAAGAAATTTAAATGCTGCCCCAGTATATTAAGTGAGGCTAAAAACTTGGATCAATAATTTTTCTTCACAAAAAGCAAAACAGATGAAAATGACCAGAAACTGATTCTAAAAACTTAATGCCCATTACGAGAAATACTTTACAACCAATATTTTGAATATTGCCAGTGTCCAAATTGTGAGATAATTTCTTTTTAAATCAGTTTCATCATATTTTTTACTTATCTCTAAAACAGAGACCTATCAGGGACGTCTGACAAGATTATGTGCAAAGAAACATGTCTTAGCAGCTCTTTTTTTGCAAGTGGGTTTGGGACATTTTGATAAAACAGCAGAGTTTTTAAATCTTCTTAAATCTTTGAAAGATAACCTGTTTCAAGTTTGCATGCCTTTATTTATCTAAGTATTTCATTAAATTGAATACATCAGCATCCATATTTGTGATGTAGAGTCCATGTATACTATTCCCCATCTCACACCTAAAAATCTCTTCTCTCTTCTCCTCTCCTATCAAAACAGCTACAGATCCTGAAAAGCCCACAATATTCTCTACTTTGGGTTAAAGCTTGTGCTTGTTCTGGGACTGCTTCTTACCACATGAATAATCAATAATCTAGATAAATTATTTAATTTCTCTATTTCTATTTCTTATTTCTTAAGAAATTTTTCCCATTTTTTTCAGCATGTGATAAAATTGATCAGTTACTGAATTTTTCAAATACTTTTCTATGTCTATTAAATAATTATATTGTGGGCTGGCCGAGTGGCGCGGTGGTTAAGCGCTGGTTTGGGAAGCCAGTGGCCCCGGTTCAGTCCCACATAGGGCGGCCAGTGACACTGCCCTCAAAAAAAATAAAAAAATTATATTGTTTCCCCCTTTACTCTGTAAATGTGGTGAATTGCGTTGATTGATTTTCAAATTTTAAGCTAACCTTGCATTCCTAGAATAAACCTAACTTAGCATGGTATATTATCCTTTTTATATATCACTATATTTGATTTGCTGAGATTTTTAAAATTTTTGTATTCACAAAAGTGATTATATATGCTTTTTTCTGTTTTCGAAAGGCACCATGAAAAAGATCAAACACTAATTTTCCCCCTCTTTTTTTTATTTCCCCCTCAAAATAAAAATTGTGGTGGCCTCATGATAAACAAAAAGTGTGTCTCTTCTATTTCCTGGAAGTTTTGTGTAAAAATGGTACTGTTTCTTTCTCAAACATTGGAAGACTTAACTACTGAAGCCATTCTGGGTCAGGAGTTCTCTTTGCAGAAACATTTTTAGTTAAAAATATTGCTTTTTTATTAGAACTAAACATCCTCACATTTGTGTTTTCTCTAGTTTCAATTTTTAAATTGTGCTGTCAAAAACTTGTAAATTTGTTCTAAATTATCAAGTTCATTTGCAAGATGTTCATATCCTCTTACTAACATTTAATGTCTAAAGGTCTTTTCATTCCTAATATTGGTAATTTGTGTTATCACTCTTTGATTTTTGAGCAATATCAAGCTTGACAGATAGGAGAATATCAGTTTTATCCATCTTTTACATAATCCACTTTTGAATATGCTTATTTTCTCTATTATACATTTTTTATTGACTTCTGACTTCTGCTCTTATCTTTATTACTTCCTTCTTTCTACTTTTGTGGCTTTAATTTGCTGGTTTTAACAAGGTTTTTAGAAGCATACTTAGATAACTGATTTCTAGTCTTTCTTCTTTTCTGATGTATGCATATAAAGATATAATTTCCCTCTAAGTATGGCTTTAGCTGCATTGAACAACTTTTTGACATTTCATATTCAATATTATTTCTTTGAAAATATTTTTTTCTAGCCAAGTAGCCATAAAACAGAATGGAAGTACTCCTATTAAGTAACATGAAGCAATTTTCAGGATATATTTATAAGTCAAAAAAAAAACCAATATGCCAAAGAAAATACATAACACTACTTTTGATATAAAACAGAAGAGTAAATAAAAAGATATTTTTAGGTGTATTATTTATTTTTGCAAAAGCAATAATTCAGGAAGGATAAATCAGAAACGAACAAAATTACTTACAGAAGATGGATTGTTATGCCATGAAAGTAACAGGGAATGAAGTGACATTTCTTTAAGTATACCTAGTTTTTACTTTTGAAAACATGGTAATGTTTTATATATTAAAAATAAAGGGCCGGCCCAGTGGCACGTTGGTTAAGAGCTGGTATGGGACGCCAGTGGCCCCGGTTCAGATCCCACATATGAGGGCCAGTGACGGCTAAGATGGTGAACAGCTCCACCTGGAGCTGGGCTGCTGTGAGTCCCTGGAATGGCATAGCTGCAACCCCAGCTGCAGTGGACTGTCATAGGCTACAGTGAGTGGCCGGCAGCCAGTATGAGCTGCCAAGAGCCACTGTGAGCGGCTGTCCAGAGGCAAGCGACCGATCTGTCTCACCCGAGAAGAGCACAATGATGATACCAACATGGGCCAGGGAAACGATGTCCTCCACAACTAGATGGAAGAACAAAAGGACAGCAACTTGTCTGTTCCCCTTCCCCGGTTCCCCAACGCTGTTCCCCTCCCTCAATCCCCCAATAAAATCTTTTTAAAAATTAAAAAATTTTAAAAAATAAAATTTAGTCAACAAGAGTTGAAAACAAAAATCCTTAAACTGAATGCCAACATAAACAAATTAACCTAACTCTATATGCATTAAATGGATAACATAACCACACAGAAGGGAAACAAAGAACTAATAAAAATTTTTGAAGATAGTATTGAACTTTACATCTTCAGTCTAATGGAAACAACTAAAAATAGATCTTGGACTCTGTTTTGTGGATTTGTTATTGATATGTGTTTAAGTTTAGCAATTCTGAAATGATTTTGTGTGCATTTTAGGATTGAGCCATTGAGTGCATACATTGATGTTGGGAGCTGGGGTTTTCATTGTGAGAGAAAGGAAATACAAATATGGAATGGAGAAAGGCAATCTTTGGGGGCGGGGATAGAATTACCAGTATGAATTAATCAAAAGTCCCAGAAGCAATGACATCCCAGTAATAAGCTCACACAGCACCCAGATCTTGGTTTCTAAATACCTTTACCCATTAGAAAGAACTAGAGCTTTTTGGGGGTGGGGGAGAATGGATGATTTTAAGGCTGGGACAGGGAAAATACAGATGTTCCCGCAACATTTGTGAGTGTGTGTGTGTGTGTGTGTGTGTGTACCACAAAGTAATTAAGTGCCCCCCTCCAAAATTATATAGCATGTCAAAAGTATATAGAATTCAACATATCAAAATAAATCATAGGAATAATATAGTATAACACAATGAGTTAAAAAATCCGGAATCCGTGATCTTTTTTGAGACTAAAAATATAAATCAATAGGTGAATGAATGAATAATTCAATGAATAAATAGAGAATGGAAGGCTTTTCTTTACATTAAAATGACAACTAATAAATACATGAAGGATGAAGGCTAAATGTTGCCATTTTGCAACCATCGGTGTAATAGATCCAGGTAAAAATCATCACTGGATTCAAAACTTATTGGGTGACAGTATGTTAAGGAAGAAAGCATTTACATAGTCTCAAATTATCTCCCAGCAGATTACTTATTAATTAGAGTGGAAAATCCTGGTGGCCACCACCTTAACTAGGTTATAAAAGTTACATCACCAGTAATGGAACAAATTGATATTATATGCTTCCTGATGTGATAGTGAAAAATACCACAGGTGTAGTATTCCTGACAAAAATTCATAAAGAAACACTCAGCTAAACCCAAATTGAATAACACTCCACAATGCAATAAGATTGTGTGCTTCAAAATGGTAATATCATGAAGACAATGAAAGACTGAAAAATTGTTCCAAACTAAAGGAAATTAAAGAGAATGACAACTAAAAGCAGTACATAATCCTGGATTGATCCTTGCTTAGGGGTAAATTACTACAAAGGACAACATTGGCTCAATTAGCGGAATGTAAACATGGACTACATGTTAGATAATAATATTGTATCAGTGCTAAATTTTCTGAATTTCATGCAAAAGAATGGCCTTGTTTCTAAGGAATGAATCTTAAATTATTTAGGAGTGCAAGGTCATGGTATCTTCAACTTACTATTAAATATTTCAGCAAAATTAAGAATTATAATAGATAAAGTAGATGTAGTGTATTAGCAGGGTTCTCCAGAGAAACAGAATGAGTACAATGTGTAAAATAGAGAAAAATATAATACAGAAAAAGATTTGTTGTGAAGAATTGGCTCACAAAATTATGGAGGCTGGCAAGTCTGAAATCTGCAGTGTGGGCCAACAAGCTAGAAACCCAGGAAAGCTGTGGTACAGATAAAGTCCAAAGACCATCTGCTGGGGAATTCCCTCTTGCTCATGGAAGCTGACCTTTTTGTTCTATCCAAGCCTTCAGATGATTGGATGAGGCCCACCCACATTATAGACAGCAATGTATTTACTCAGAGTTCACTGATTGAAATGTTAATTCTATCCAAAAACACCCTCCAAGTTGACACATAAAATTAACCATCACACGTAGCAAAATTGTAACAATTGGTGAATCTAGGTAAAGGGTGTATGAAAATATATTGAACCAGTCTAGCAACTTTCTTCTAGGTTTGATTTTTTTTCAAAATAAACATTTAAAAATAGTTTCTAATTCTCACTAGTAGTTCTTCTTTGATTATTGGATAATTTAGAAATAGCATTGCTAATTTTCCAAATGTGAAGTTTATTTAGTTACCTTTTTGTTATTGATTTCTAGCCGGTCAGAAATGGGCAAATACCTCAAGGAGAAAAACAGCAGGAAATTGGGTGGCTGCATAAATGTGTTTTCCTTGCCTTTGGGTAATGGCCTCCTTTGTTCTATCCAATGCCTTCAGATAGCTTTGGGGGCTTTTGTTTGATTGTTCATTTTTTGGTATTTTATCCCTCTGTTATAGTTATTCTTAGCAGGAAGGGTAGTCTGAGGCAACCTAGCCCATCACAGCAGAATGTAAATGTTGGGCTGGGCCACATTTTAGCACTGGATGTTCCAATGAGATGAACAAGCAGAGTGCAACTCCCAAAGGAAAAGGAATGTGTCACCCAGAGGTAACCCTGAGGTCCTCTTAAAATAAACAGATTCTTTGTATTCTCTCTAAATCCCCAGGGGCTAGCATCTTGGGGTTCTCAATAAGTGTTTGCTAAATTTATGAATGAAGGAAAGAATAATGACAGCCACACCAAGGGGCCATGTGCTTCCTATTACACACCAGAAATCTTTCCGATCTGGAAAACACCGGGAGTCAATTGGAGGCTACCATCTGGGCAAGGAACACCTGCCATCAGGGACGATAGGCTTCACGAGGGCAATTCAACACAGGTCACAACATGGCCTCATCAGCCTGACTTCAACATGGGAGTTCTTTCAATGCACTGCCGGGGAATCAAATGGCCTCTTTCCAACACAGTGTTGCTACCACCAGTCCACAATTTAGTTGTGGAAGAAAAAAGTCAAAAGTAGCAGAGTGAAACACTGAAAACAACCTAAATATCCTTCAGAAGACTGGCTGGGCAACCAAGTTATAGCCACGCAATAAATTACTATTCACTTACTTCAAATGGGAATAAGGAAGAATATTTAATAACATGAAAAAATATTTAATAACAAGAACGTTTAATAACAGATAAGTATAGCATGACTACATTTTGGTTTTCTCAAAAGAGGAGATATATGCATAAATAAGGGGTCTGAATAGGTATCAAAATATTAATATGGTTATCTTTATATTATGAGGTTATAGCCAATATTAGTTTTCTTCTTTGACTTGTTTATAATTTATAAATGCTTTATAAAAATATTTCTACTTATCAGTAGTAATTTTTAAAAGTTATTTCTTAAAAAGTGCTGCTCTGTGCTTGTACCACAGGAAGAAAGGAAAAAGTCCATTTTTGCAGCTTTGTGAGGATGAATTCCTCTGCCTGTTGTTTAGCAATAGAGTGGGGAAGCTGGAGAGGCTAGACATGAGGGTTTTATGAGAGCTGCTGCCAGCCTGGCTGACGATGGATGATGCCACTCTTTGCTGGCTACATTTTCCTGTAACGAACAGGAATTGCAAGAAATGAGGGGGTGGAAGCCCAGCCCGAGCAGCCTGGCCTGCTGAGCCCAGCCCAGAAGGAAAGAACAGGGCTTTCTGCTGCAGAGAGAACAGGAAACGATAGCCCCTGTGTGAAATTCAGGTTGTTTATCACCCGCAGACACCATTAGCAGTTACCTGATCCGAACGCTGTGCAGGCAGCAGGGCCCAGCCTGCGGACAGCGGTACTTTGCTGCCTGTCACAACTGCTTAATAGGCTGCCCTGGGGAAATGGCTTTCCTGGCTCTCTGCAGACACAGTGTGTTATTATGGTAGCTCCAGGAACTGTGGTCTTGCCTCAATTATTTCACTCCACACAAGCTTTCTGCAGAGGAGACCTGCTCTGCAGCAACAGAGGAGAAGTCCTGGTGAGGCATGCTGGGGCAGTTTCTAGGATCTCTGTTCGAAGGCCTGGAGCACCCCATCACTTTCTGATGGTCGCCTTTGCCAACCAGCCCCCACCCTCATTAAGTTCCCATCGTACGTGAGCAGCCAGCTTTCAGAGCCATTTGGGCTGGGGTGAATTCTGATCCGCGTCTTACTAGCTGTGTGAACCTGGGGAAATCAGCTAACTTCTCTGAGCTTTGCTTTTGCCATCCAAAAGATCGTAATGGTAATAACTAACATTTATTGCTAATATGAACATGTGTTAATTGCTTAATCCTCACCCCAACCCTATTAGGTAGCTGGCATAGAGTTTGTTTCACAGATTAGAGATGAGGGAGCTGAAGCACAGATGGTTACGGATTTTCCCAGCCCATATCTATTCATTGACAGTATGCGCTTAAAGCTGGATGGTCCTATGCCAAAGCCTGCTCTCTTAACACTATGCTAAATTATCTTCCTTAATGAAAATAACACTTACCTTGTACCATTGTTGTGAATATTAAATTGATAATATTTAAGAAAGTATCTGACAGAGCTTTCATAGAAAATAATTGCTCAATAAATGCTTGTTAATATTTTTGTTAGTTAATTCAAATGTAATCGCCTATGCAACAGGGCAAGAAGATTCTAGAACCATCCTGACAACTTCTCATCGAATCATCGAGGCAAGGCATCGCTGCATAGCAGCATCTTTGGAATCACCCTCTCCTCCGGGACTCCTTGTCATAGCCCTGCCTTTTTGACGAGCAGCTCTCACCCTGCCATCTGCAGTCTTGCCAAGCAAATTTTTTTTATTATATTGAGAAAAAAATAAAGCAAACTTTAAAAATTATATTTGTAGCTTGCAAATAAAGAACCAGGACAGCTCAAATCTCCCAAGGATGTGTCTGTCCACTACTTGGTGTTGGTCTTCGCTGGCATGTCCAAGTGAGCTTCATGACGGAGCCACAACCAACCTTCCTTCCTTCCTTCCTTCCTTCCTTCCTTCCTTCCTTCCTTCCTTCCTTCCTTCCCTCCTTCCTTCCCAGTGATCTCCACACACAGAGCTCTGGAGCAGCAAACATGGAGGCCAGATATGCAATGAGGGGTCCCTTGGAGCCGGCAGGAAAGAGCACACCCAAAATCGCTAGAGGTGGACTACAATGGATCACTTACAGAAACACTCATAGCTTCAGGTTGGTGCTCACTGCCAATAGGGTCACAGAAAGATAATCAAAGCAGGAGCATCAACGGAAATAAGCCTATCATATTCAAGTAGACATGGGAATGGAGGGAACTAATGCTTTGTAATTGTTACAAAACCCTATGTTTCAATGAGATATTGCCTCATCCCTCCAGTTGTACACATTCCAGCAAACTCCCGAAGGGTAAGAGCTGAGGCCTTGGGCTATGCTTGTAGATGCTGGCTCATCACAGTGACCAGTCACAGGCAAGCCAGTCAGAGTCATTTGCACCTCTGTCTGGTGGCTCTTGCGATAGGCTGCCTTTGTGTTCTGTTCATGCATGTGGTCTGTTTTTTTTTCCTCCGTTCAGTGAAGGCTCTTAGGGGATTGATCTGTTATTTCCCTTAGATCCCTCCCCTCTCCCACAGTGATGACTCATAAACAGCAATGCCAAATGGAAAGACTAGCTCCTTCAATAAGAGCTAGGGTAACTCCAGAAGTGCCCACTAGTCAGAATAACTCCATGTCCAGGTGAGGGACCAGACAGCATCAGGCTGGTTTATTACCTGGAGCAGCTGGAAGCATTACAAAGACAAGAACAGGGGCAAAAACATATCTAAAACCCAGCAGAAAACATGCAGCATTCAAAATAGACTAATTATAAAACCTACCCCTTGTTGAATACTCACCATGTGACAGGCTCTATATAAAGTGCTTGACTTGTGCTATCGCATTAAACTTTACAATAATCTTTACAAGATAGCTATCAGCCCATTTTACAGATGAGTGAACTCAGCCCAGAGAGCTGAAGTAACCTGCAGAATCTCACACAGCTAAAACTGTAGAGCTGGAATTAACACTCTCAAAACACAGTGACTAGTGTGTTAGATACAGAGAAAATACAGAGAATGTGCCGCATCAAGTTCATCCCTATTCCATGGAACCATGCAGCCTGTAGATGACCTTCACACCGCACAATGCTGCCTTGTTCCAGCACTGAGAGCAGGCTCAAAGCAGAAGGTAAAGCAAAAGTCTGGGAAGGAGGAAAAGGCAGGAAGAAGCTAGAAAGCTAGAAACAAAGTGGGCTGAGGCCAGGGGCAGAGCTTCCGTCCTAAGTGGTGCTGAAATGGCCCAGCAAACGCTGTCATTGGCACCGCCCACAGGCTGAGGGTGAGGAAAGACAAGCACAGATGCACGCTCAGGCAGGATCACTCTGTAGGTGATGACTGCATTCCAATGGTCACTGTTCTACTGTTTGCCTCCTACTGAATTCTGGGAGAGCAAGGAGAAGGGTGACATCTAATAATTAAAATGGTAAAGGTCAATTGGAAGCCAACCCAAAGCCAATAGTTTTAGATAGTTGCATCAGTCGTATTATGGAGAGGTATTAATCAGAATCTTTTATGTGACAATCAACAGGCAACCAGATGTATCCCATGGCCCATTTCTGCCTGCAATCCTGTTCAAAGAGGCACAGTTCAGTGGCCAAAGGCATTAATGACATTCCAACCTCTCCATGCTTGTCCTAAGGAACCCTGAAGAATTTCTGAGGCATATCTCATTGTAAAACTTAAACAAAAAAAAGAAATCTTTATTCTCATTTCTAATTCCCTCATACCTTTCAACTGCGTGAGAACTTCACCCTGGAAAACCACCCTGGAAAAACAAACAAAAATGTAGAAACTTTACCACAGCTCAGAGAGGATGACATTTGTGCCTCTTACCCCTTGGCTACTACCTTCCCCACTCCTCTTCTTTATTCAGGGCTCCCCTGACAATTCCTTGGCACCAGGAATCCCCTGGATGTCCACTCCCATGTGCCAGCCACACCAGACTTGGATCCAGTGAATCCAAGGAGCCCACAGAAAAGGAAGCTGTATCCAGGATTGATGAAGTCCAAGGTTGGTCCTTCACCCTTCCCTGAAATCCGTGTGCACAGACTCCCATAGTGTGCCCTTCTGTTACTGGTGTGTGTGTGTGTGTGTGTGTGTGTGTGTATGTGTGTGTGTGAGAGAGAGAGAGAGAGAGAGAGAGAGAGAGAGAGAGAGAATTCTCACAGCAATTTTCCAGTGAGCAAAATCTGCCATCCTGTTACTGAAGGGAACCAATTCAAACTGGCTTAAACAGAAAGGAAATCTTGTATTGATTTGTTTACCAAAGCCACACAAAGGCCAGCATGGTGCTGGCCTAGAGTGGGCCGTTTCAAAGCTCAAAGAGCATCAGAAATGAGTCAGCCAATCTATGTCTCTCTGTGTCTCTCTGCCTTCTGCCTCTACCTCTATCTCTCTCCCCTCTCCCATCTCGCCTTACTATATAGGTACATATGGCCCCATTAACTCTGTACCTTGTCATTGCTGATTTGTACTCCAAGAGGATAGGAGCTTCATGTCCCAAGGTATTTTCTTCCCTCAAGAAAAGATTTAGATTTCCTGGTCTGGACCATGGGCTCACTACTCAGACTATGGGGATAAAATATGATGGGCCCAGCATGGGTTACATACTCACCCCTGTAGCAAGAGACAGAGAGAGTGAGTAGCATCCCCACCCCCTAAAACACAGGTGTGCACTCCAAACCAAAGAGAAGTGCTGTCTAGGTTGACCAGACCAAAGTACTCCCTAACATAATGGATGGTGAAACTATTACTTCTCAATCCTGAGCTCATTTACTGGGCTCAGCTTAGTAGAGAAAGGTATCAATTTCTAGTAGGGAAAGGATCTGAAAATCTCACTTAGATCCAGCTATTTGCTTCTTCAAAAACTTTCAATGGGCTCTCCATAGGCTATTCAAAAAAATTAATCTGTTTTGCTGGAAGTCAAGCCACCCTCTACAATCTGAATCAACCCTCCCACTTTCTTGCTTGAACCATACATTCCAATGAAATTGGTTGATATTCTGTTCCATGAATTCTCTTTATACCTTTCCGTTGTAGTTTTTCATTGTGCAGTTTCCTCTGCCTAGAATAACATTCTTCATTCTCTACACATTCATCTCCTACCCATCAGTGCTTTCCATCCCTAACCAGTAGTATGGGCCAGTAGCGTACTTGAAGCCCCTTTAGGTAATAGCAATTCATCACTTGCAGAGAGCAGCCCTACCTCCAGCCTTCGTGGCTCCCTGGTTCTCACTGCTCTCCTCCACCTTGCTACTGAAATTCCAGTGTGCCTGACAGCTTAGCTGCCATGAGATAAGAGGATCTGTCTTTCAAGGCTGGTCCTCACCACACTGGCCAATAACCAGTCTCTCTTCTGAAATCCCAAAACACCACTTTATGTCACATGCTGATTTGTTGATTAAAAACAAGATGATGCATTTAAAGCACCCACACAGGACCATTTTCAGGAATAATAAATTATAGTCACATTGTTGTAACAGATCTCAATTCCCCTGCTAAGCTGAACAAATATTTGTTGAATGAACAAATGATTGGATGACTAGATAGGAACAGTAATGAAAACAGTGAATACGTTGTGCTCATATTGGAAATCTTAACATGGATGTGTGTACTTTTTATTTTAAATTTAGACAGTTTTTAAATGGAAATCCTCAAACCTTTGAAAGGACCACTGCTGGAGGCTTTACTAACACCTGGATTTGCCAGTGTCACTCAATTGATCAAAGGCATGCTGTTTGTTCCAAGAAAAGTGGTAACATATCTTTTCAGGTCCATTTTTTTACAAAGTTACAAACTGTTTCAGGTTTCATGACAGTTACTAGTTCAAGGTAAAGTGGGGAGAGAGGACCAAAGCCACAGAAAAGGGCTGCTGCTGGAGCTGCTGGAGCTGGTGGACCAGAACTGCTCACAGCTAGTTGAGTGGCTCCATTCCTGCTTACACAATGCAACGGTACAAACCCAGGCATCGGCACCCCCTGGAACCTCAAGTTCAGTGGGAAGTATTCCAAATCACAAATGTTACAGTCCTCAAATGCCAAGGGCCTAGTATAACTATAATGTGCCTGGCATGATGCCATATCTAGTAGACATCCAAAGCATATTAAATGACACAGTTGTTCTATTTGCACACTTCTATAAAAGGGACAATTCATTGTTTATATCTTGAGAGCCATATATATAATTTTAAATGGGATTTCTAACATGTTGGAATTTATTTGAAAACCTTCAATTGCACTTGGGTTAAAGATGTGATCTTCTGCTTACATTCATAACTTCATCCAAGAATAGATAAAAAGGCAATCAAGCATTGTTGAGTATACATTGAAGAGTGTTAGCTACCACAGGAAAGCATGGAATATTTATTCAAGTGTCTGTATTTCCATTTCTGAATAGGTGAGAATTAATTTTTGGCCTCCTCAGATCACGAGCAGCAGCCTTTAGTTAAGAGTGTTGGAACAAGCTAGCTTTGACAAGACATGCTGCATTAGGCACAGACGAGTAGCCAGGGAATTTGCTAAGCTGGGCTGGATTAATGCAAGCTGCCAGCACTAACTTTACAAACTCCTTTTCTGATAATAACAGGGAAGCTTAAAATTGGGGGCAGTAAAATTAGCTTTAACATATGACTCACTTTTTTATTTTTCCTAAACCTAGCAATGGATTAGGGGAAACCAACCCAAAATAATTTAGAGTTTCTCTTCACAGTAAATGCATAGACAGTAGGTGGCTAGCACATCCACTTGTCCGACCTCTGTGTGGCATTCCAGAGCCAGGACCTTTCCCCCACTACGAAATCATTATGCTCACAGAGGGCTGCCATGCTGGCTGTAACCAGTGGCAGTCACACTGTCCCCATCGACAAACACCCTGAGTGAGTCAGGGTAACAATGTCCCTTGTTATAAGGAAGTGAAATGATGATGGAACCAGATTTACAAGGAGGCCCATCATTATTCATAGCCTCCTGGGAGAAAAACAAGTTCCCCTGTAACCATCTCTTTTTCTGCATCCAAGCCATTCTAATTTAGAAACTGAAGCACATAAACACAGCACATTGGGAAAAAGGCTGAGTGTCTTGGGATGCTATCTGCCGCTGTTGGAGGGTTAGTTATTAGTAGATTAGAAAAGAAGGCTCATGGGTTAAGGGTTAGGCTCCAGCTCTGAGGTGCCAACTTGTGCATATTTCTTTATCTCTTTGTGCCTTAATGTCCTTATCTGTGCAATGGGGATAATGGCACCTACATGACAGGTTGTGTAAAAATTAACATTCATAACTACATGAAAACATTTCTCAGTGTCTCACAAGAAGGTGGTGGTCAATAAATACCAAGTTACAATCCTACTGAAGTTATTATTTCTAAACTATTTGACATGAAAACTCATTCTGGGCTATAATTAATATACCACAAGACACCAAAAGTTCTAGCTGGAAAGTAACAATTCTGGCTAATGAGGATTTGGCATCATATAGGTGGAAAACAGCAGTTAACTCCCCCTATTTAGATGCTGGAATCCAAGGCAAGCTCAGTAACACGCCTTCACCCACTGGTTGCTATGTGCTGTGGAGACAGGAAGCGCTATTCAAGCTGAGTTTGCCCTCACCAGTGCTCTGAGGCAGTGGTTTCTACTTCTCTGATGGAAATTCAGATAAAGAATTTGTTCCTGTGAGTACATGGGTCTACAAAACGTGGGCTTGGAAGCTTTATAAAATAAATTTCTTAGGCTCCTCTTTATTTTGGTATTTTCTGGCACTCAAAACAAGTCATATAGGAAAGCCTCATTACCCTTCTCCCAGATTTTTAACTGGCGTGGTTTCTTTCAGCTTCTCCTTTGATTATCACACACACATACACACTTACATGTGCACACACACACACAAACGTGCACACACACACGTGCATGTGCACACACACATGCATGTACACATACACACGTGCACATAAACACTCACACACATGCACATGCACACACACACACACACACACACTCGCCCCTACAAGAATACACAAAACCTAAAAAAATTAGGTGCTCAACATCACTAATCATCAGGGAAATTCAAATCAAAACCACAATGAGATATCACCTCACACCTGTGAGGATGGCCGTTACCATGAAGACAAGAGAAGACAAATGTTGGCGAGGTTGTGGAGAAAAGGGAAGTTTGTGCACTAAACTGGTTCAGCCACTGTGGAGAACAGTATGGGGGCTCCTCAAAAACTTAAAAATAGAAATACCTTATGATCCAGCAATCCCATTTCTAGGTATTTATCTAAAGTAAACAAAAACAGGTTATTGATGAGATACCTGCACTCCCATATCTATTGCAGCATTATTCGCAGTAGTCAAGATATGGAAACAACTGAAGTATTCATCAATGGCTAAATGGACAAAGAAGATGTGAAACACACACACACACACACACACACACACACACACACAGCCATGGGAAATCAGAAATCCTTCCAATTGTGACAACGTGGATGGAACTTGAGGACATTGTCTAAGTGCGATAAGTCAGACAAAGAAAGACAAATACTGTATGAAATCCTTTCTATGTGGATTCTAAAAAGAAAACAAACTGTAAAAAACCAGAGTGGGATAGTGATTACCCAGGGCTCGAGGGTGGGGAAAGGGGAGAGATGTGGTTTAAGGGTATATTTTTTTCAACTAGTAGGTATTAAGTCCTGGAGATCTAATATGCAGTACAGTGATTGTAGACAACGAACTGTATTATAAACATTAAACTTGCTAAGAGACTAGATCTTAATTGTTCCCACCACTAGAAGAAATGATAATAGTTATGTGACATGATGAGATAGAGGTGTTAGCTAATGCTACGATGACAATCATATTGCAACATAAATATATCAAATCAACATCATATACCTTAAACCTACATCATGTTATATGTCCATTATATCTCAATAAAAGAAGTATATTAGAATATTAAAAAATTTCTCTGATATTTTAGCATGACACTGAATGCAGAAACATGGGCAGACAGCCGCTGGAAAGCCGACAGTGTCAGGGCTCACCCTTGAATCCCACCGCACCATCCGGGTCTTCACAGTAAGCATCCCTGAACCCCAGGGCCCAGGAAATAGTACCCCAGCTGTTCCCCTGTGGCCCTGCCTTTCCTCACACTCTTACACTCTTCCCTGCTTGTCTTTTCCTACACAGCCTTGCTCACCTGGTCAATTCCTAGTGACCACTGACACCCAATTCAGCACCGTGGTCCTCTGCCTTCTCCCCCTGCATCCACATTTCTCCTTTGCATGTGTACTGTGATTGTCTAAGCTTGTTCTGTGCTCAATCCCACGGCCTCATGGACCCAGGTTATGACATTTATGGACATCCTCTTTGGCTATGAGACACCTCTATTGCTTTGGGACACATCTATGGCTAATGCAGGTATCTTATCTTGAAAGAAACCTCAATACAGAGCTACATTTTAATGATGTAGAAAGTACAGCTCACAACCAAATGCCATTTTCTGGTTTCATTACCTCAAGTGATTGAAATGCCAGGAATCTTCATTTTGGGTCATTCTACTTCTATACAGTACCCCATTAACATTCATTCTACAAGAGCCTAGGGACACCAGCTCTTTACCCATAGGTTTTCAGTGTCTGAACCCTCTGGCCTGCTGCCTCCCCTTACATGTGTTGTCCACAACCAGCTTGCTCCTTGCCTTCCCTTGGCCCACCCGCATCAGCACCCACTTCAGTCCCAGCCCTGTACCCTTGAAAGTCCCCTTTCTACCATCAAAACACCTGTTGTATGAATCACTTTTTCCTGGATTGCTCCATTAGCTTCTTTGTCTTACTGGAGCCTGTGGGACCTAAGCCTGCACTAGCCTTCTTGAGTGAAGGATACTTCCCTTGCCCCACGCTCCCTGCTGGAGCAGGAAAGAGACTGACAATCTATCAACCCACCGTGACCACATCCAGACAATTGTTCCAGAACAACAAATCTCTATGCTTTGCAGCTCCTGCCATCTGTTTTTACCAATCTGGAGATATTTCTTCATGTCCCCTGCATCTATGAGCTTGCAACATACTTCCCTGTTTCGTTCGGGAGGGCTGGCTCAAAATCGGCCTCTTTGCACTGTCTTACCCCACTCCCACCTCCCATCACACTGGACAATTTCAAAATCCTCAAGAACCCATCCAGTATCCTGGCTTCAATCACCTAAAATCTCTAGCTTAACACCATTCTTTTATAAAGCTCTTCAGCCACTCATGGATAAAACTTCATTTTGTATCTTCTAGCCATGCTGAACTACACTGCTTTTGATCTTCCTAACTTCCCCTGTTTCTTTTCAACTTTATATCTTTTTAGTTCACCTTCTCCTAATTTCCACTGAACTAGCTCTATGAATACAATTCTACCTCTAGTGCCTGGTATTTTTCCACTAAGTTAACTTTTTTCCTTTCTTATGTGAACTGGACCTCAGAATCAATGTTCCTCAGTCATTAACTCCAAAGATGTCTAAATCTTCTTGGTCACCTGCCACCATCAGCAACACCACTTCTGTCTCCCATCATCCATTCACTCCCATTCCTCAGTATCCCATAATGTTCATCATTGTTGATCAACTCCATTTCCTGAGCCCCCCCACCCTCATTGAACCCTAACTGCTCCTCATCATCATTTTGCCCATCATTTGTTAATTCTCCAACCCATCCTTTTAATGTCCCGTTCAAAGTGTATCCACTCTTCTAAAGGGAGCTTCTCCACACTTATTTTTTCACTCCCCCTGGGGTTGCTTCAAGCATTGCTTGCTTCCCCTCTCCTCTCAGAAGTTCTCTTTACGTTCACTCATTTCCTCTGCTTTTCTTCCCTTCTTCCCAGCTCTAACATAACGCCCCCTTCATTCCCTTCAGATCCAACTCTCCTGGAATCTTAATCTCACTTGGTCTTCCCTCCTCTGGCACACTGACCCACTAATTAATTGTTCTTTCTCTTACATTTTCAGCCTTCCATCTTTTCTAATGGGGTCAAAGTTGAACTCATCGCCTCAATCAGCCTTCTGATTCCCCTGCACATCCTACCCACAACTGATGTTACCATTACAATGCCAATCACACAAGTTAGAAAACATATTTTCAGTTCCATTTTACCCCTCTTGTTCAGTTGGTGGCCAAGACTGATATCTGTTCACCAGAATCCATAGTCCCCTCCTCTTCTTGGACACACAGCTACGCTACATTTCCCAGGCTTCCCTGAAGTTAAATTTGATTGTGGGAATGGGCTCTAGCTAATGGAAGTGATGTGTGCCACTCCTTGGCCTGGAAACTTCCCACCCAAGTTCCCCCATATTGTTTACCTTTAGGCTGTATGGAATTGAAATCATTCCCAGGTCAATCTTTGAAGCTCTGTGTTGAAAATAGCAGCATTTCTGTTAGTGGCTGTCCACAAAATGCCATTGTAGAGAAGTACAGCCTCTCTGACCTGTTCATGTGCCCAGTACTATTATATGAGCAAGAAATAATCTGGTGTGTTGGAACTGTGGTATGTTTCTGAAGTCTACCTGTCACATCAATGAACCTATACAACTAACACATCTCCAAGCATTGTTGATTCTACTTATACAGCATCTTTTGCATCAGCTCTCCCTTCCCAGGCCTACTACTGCCACTGACAGGTTCAGCTTTGGTCTTCTCCCTCACAAGATCTATTACAGTAGCTGCTGATTGGTGTCTTTGCTTTTAACATCAATCCCACAATAAAGAATAAAGTTCTTAAACCAGAACTCAGCTCCTTTATCCTGCACCT
Organism: Aselliscus stoliczkanus; assembly: GCA_033961575.1. NCBI lineage: Eukaryota > Metazoa > Chordata > Mammalia > Chiroptera > Hipposideridae > Aselliscus > Aselliscus stoliczkanus. The sequence continues at coordinate 14,005,120 of CM066728.1, read as the reverse complement.
CTAGAAGCCCTTAATAAACATCATACTGCCTAGTATGGTGCTCAAGGTTGCATGTGGATTTGCTCTAAACTATGTTTAGACATCCATTGACTTCGGAGCCAAAGGAAATGGACTATCCCTCATTTTTGCCTCTACTTATGCCATTAATTCATTCTACTCTAGATTTTCAATATAAAGAAACCCTTCTTATCTTTCAATTTCCAAACGTTCCTCACACGTGAAATATAATCAGATCCTTCATTTGGAATTAATCATTTCTTCCTCCACCATTTACATGTCTAGTATTTGGTAACTAGCTCCTCAAAGTAAATTGTTTATACATTCATTTTGCCTACCAAAATAAATATTTCTTGAATATGTAGCATCATTGTATTAATCTTTGTATTCTCTCAGCCCTCATGCTATGCCTAGGACACAGTACATGATTAACAATTTTGCACCCAATTACAATTTTTCCCCACACCACCAAGCAATTCTCCAATGCCATCTGAATTCTTACAATTCAGCTCACTTCTGACACTATCTATCTGGAGATAGCATCAGATCCCAGAGATTAAGGGCTCAGTTCTACAAGGCTGCTCCCCTACACACACACACACACACACACACACACACACACACACACACACACACACATTTCAGATGCCAATTTTATGTACAGGTTGTCACCTGTGCTTCTGACTGACTGGATACAAATCAGAGGTTCCCATAAACCCCTCCTTGGGTTCAATTAATTTGCTAGAGTGGCACACAGAACTCAAATATTTTACCTATTAGATTAGTGTTTTATTATAAGGAAGCAACTCGGAAACAACCATATGGAAGAGACACATAGGGCTAAGTATGGGGCAAGGGTATGGAGCGTCCATGATCTCTGGGCACACCACTCTCCCTGCCTCACCATGTGTTCACCAACCCAGAAGCTCTCCAAATTCCACCCTTTTGGGTTTTTATGGAAGCCTCATTACATGGTCATAATTGACTAAGTCATTAGCCATTGGCAATTGATTCAACCTCCAGCCCCTCACCCCTCCCCAAGATCAGGATGGGGGTGGTACTAAAAATTCCAACCCTGAAATCACATGGTTGGTTCCCCTAGCAACCTGCCCCCCTCTTTAGGCACCTTCCAAAAGTCACCTCATTAACCAAGAAAGACACCTTTATGTGTTCATCACTTAGGAAATTCCAAAGGCCTTAGTAGCTCTGCCAGAAAGAGGCAAAGACCAAATGTGTATTTTTTTTATTAAAAATCATAGCATCGTCTGCTTAACAAATAACTGTTGGAAAAGAACACCAAATCCTAGAAAGAAGGAGAATATAAGAGGAGGAGCAGGAGGAGGAGAAAGAAAGGAAGAAGAACAAGCGGAAAAAGAAGCTGAAGAAAAAGAAACATTTAGTTGTACAATTTGAAGGACACCCTTTTCTAAACCTAGAGGCCTGACACTTCCTACAGTGCAGTGGAGAAATGCTGATGTTTGTGTAAAGCACATCTGGGTGCAAGTCCCAGCTCCTCTACTTAGCAAGTCAACTCAACTCTCTAGAAAATGAAGATGCTGTGAAAATTAATAAAAAAGACTTCAACAAAGATGGGAGTCAGGAGGGCCTGTAGGGGAAGCTCTCACCCCCTACCACTCATTCTCCGTTGCCCCAAAGAGAAGAGAAGTGCCTTGCATTTCCAACAGGATAATGTTTTCTACTCTGCTACCCCAGCGGCGGGGGGAAGGAAGATTTTCTCCTTCCCTGGCAATGGCCCAGCAAATGAGAGACTGTCACAACCCAGCCAATGAAAAGCTACGACACTTTGAACTCCCAGTTTCTTCCAATGGACTCTTTGTTTATAACAGCCCCTCCCAACATCCCCTTTCCTCTATAAAAGAACATTCCTCTTTGTCTCAGTACTTGCCTATGGTTTTGCCATAGCTTGCATGTCCTACATTGCAATTATCTGGTATTCCTGAATAAACCCATTTTTGCTGGTAAAATAGCTGCTTTTTTTTTTTCACAATATTTCTTTTTTTTTTTAAAAAAAAGATTTTATTGGGGAATTGGGGAAGGGAAACAGCCAAGTTGTTGTCCTTAAATCTTAGTTGTGGAGGGTGCAGCTAGCCCAGCTCCAAGTCCAGTTGCCTTCCTGCTGCCCGTTGGCAGCTCATGGCTGCTCAGCTCAAGATGCTGTATTCAATCTTACTTGTGGGTGGGCATAGCCCACCACCCCATGTGGGAGTCAAACTAGCAACCTTGTTAGGAGCATGCTTTCTCACCAGCTGAGCCATCCTGCCACCTGTTGGCAGCTCGGCAGCAGCTCAGCTCAGGCGCCGCTCACTGGCCCATGTGGGAATTGAACGCTCAACGCTTTGGCTCAGAGCTTGCACTCTAAACCAGCTAAGCCACTCAGCCTGCCCTGGTAGCTGCTTTATTTTTAACATCAACAATAATAATACCTACTTCATTGGGCTATTGTGAGTTCAAGTTCCCTTTGGAAATAAGCAGGAACAAAATTAAAATGTGCCACCTCCATGATGCAAATTTCCATGACTTCGCTGATAATTATTTTCAAGGAATTCTGCATTTACTGGCATTCTCACATTCCCTGCATATCTCCTGAATCCCTCCCATCTATTACTATCCCGGTACTCTCATTAATATAGGGCAAATAAGACCTTCCTGATGAGTTTGATGGAATCCTTGCCTCAAGGTTATATATTAAAAAATAACTTTTCTTAAATGGTATAAATCAGCCAATGATATAAGGAAGCTACATTTCTTAAACATCCAGAATTCCAAACTACAGTTGCCCTTGATTTCACACAGAGGAGCTAAAGGTGATCTTGGATCCCAGCTCTTACCTACTTCAGCTGTGGGCCTTACTTTGGTCCTCCTGCAGGCAGATTTATCACCTTGGGACATCCTCAGGAAGATGCCTGGGTCTCTGGGTTACTGTGAATTCTGATTTCTTCATAGCCGGAACTGTAAGAAAGGAGAGAATTTTCATTTGTGAGACATGTGTTATTCTTCCTTATCACACCTGCCATTGTGTGCTTGTTCTAGGAGGGGGATTGAGACAGCTATCATCTCTTTTCAATCGATATTTGCTAGATAGAGCTTAGCTTCCTGCCATTCTGTGAGGCCCTTTACCCAGCCAGTCCTCAGATCGGATGCATGCTGCTCCATGGTATTTCCTGCTGGGAGCACCAGGCCTGGGGGAACCCCAAGGTCATGGCTACCCTAGAGCTGGCTCCTCACTAACCAGTCATCTGCACAACGCTGAGCATAGGTCTCCAAATGCTTCATTTTCTCCTTACAGTTAGCAGCCATCCATTTTCTCCTTTGAAAAACAAGCCAAAAAAGAAACAATTGGGTTAAGAGCAAGAAGACACAATTTAGAAGAGCTTTTCCTTGTGTATTTCTTATTCCTTCTATTTAAGACATCGTTACTCATGATTTCTGCCTTGACACCCTCTGGATATAGGAAAGCTCTGCATATAAGAATGAAATAGACACTTTGATGGATATCTTCTTATTTTTCTGTCATTCACTTAATAACATATCTTATTCCAAACCATAATAGCAAGTAGTTTTTAGATTACATCTTGCAGGGGAAAAAATATGTTAAAAATGGTATTGCTTTGTATAATTTTTCCTTTGGTACCATTTAGCATAAAAGATATTCACTGATTTACCTGGTACCAAGGGAAAAGGATGTTCTTGGATAGAATGTAGGGATAGGGAGACTAGTTTGAGTATTCCATTTTATTGAAATGCAAATATGTTCATTTCTTATGAAATAAGTTGACCCTGCAAATTCTATCCAGGTGCAACATTTTTTTTACTGACCTCAAGGGTCTTTGATGTGATCCTTATTGATAGTTTTCACTGTGAAGGGTCCTAAATTCTTTAGAATTTCCAAGAATCATAGGGAAATGTCAGTGGTCTTGCCTTCTGGGTCTCTTTCTTCCTCCTTTTATTCACTGACTTATTGCATCACTAATCATACCAGGTACAGTGTACCAGGTATATTAAAGTGAATTGGGGCTCAGTCTCTGCATTCAAATAGCTACACATGGTGAGGAAGGTGGGTATGCAGAGTTAACAATATGAGGTCAGACAATTAAGTTCGTGAACTCATCCTTGAAAAAGTGCTGCATACCTCATTGCTGAATATCACTATGGTCACCTTCCAACGACAAAACCTGGGAAGCTATGCACCAACACCAGTGCTTAGTCCACCCTTCAAAACAATTTGGAGCTCTTTTTCTGGAATGGCCATCAGAGCTGTCATTGTATTACCCTTGATGTCTTGAATGTCATCAAAATGTCTTCCTTTCAATATTTTCTTTATCTTCAGGTAAAGAAATAAGTTACTGGGGGCCAGATCAGGTGAGTAGGGAGGGTGTTCCAATACAGCTATGTGTTTACTGGCTAAAAAACCCCTCACAGACAATGCCCTGTGAGCTGGTGCATTGTCGCGATGCAAGAGCCATGAATTGTTGGTGAAAAGTTCAAGTAGTCTAACTTTTTCATGCAGCCTTTTCAGCACTTACAAATAGTAAACTTGGTTAACTGTTTGTCCAGTTGGTACAAATTCATAATGAATAATCCCTCTGATGTCAAAAAAAGGTTAGCAACATCATTGCAACAAGTTCTCGAACTTATTTGTCAGACTTCATAGACATATAAATAGGGTTACATAGAGCAGAGGCATTAGAATACAAGTAGATAGGACCTCAGTGGCTTGAGCATTAACTCTGAGCTGTTTCCTTAAGGATAAGTAGGAGTTTCTGAGCACATAGGGCAGGCAAAGGACAGTCCATGTGCAGTGGGACATGTCATGTGGGAAATGCACATGCCTACAAGAATGTGAAGCAATGGAAACAGCATAGGGAAAGAAACAATGCTTTTTTAAAAAAGAACAGAGACTTTTATTCTGAAAATGGTACATTTAGCAAGCACTTAGTGAGCACCTACTGTATGTCCTACCCTGTATGCAAGCATCTTACTATGGATACAACTTTGCTGAGTCATCCAAAGCTGATTTTAAAGACATGTGTGGACCCCAGCTAGCAAACCCTAGTTAGAAGTGAGAGTATTGGCTCATTTACTAGGCACATATGTCCCCAGCACTTACAGAAGACACTGTGATGGGTGCTACATCAAGGGTACAGAGCACAGTGGCTAAGAATGCAGTTTTAGTTGAATAGGTCAAATTCCAATGCCCTCAGTTACAAGTCATGTGACTTTGCCCTTAAACTCTCTCCATCTCATTTTCCTCATTTATGATTCAGAGATAATAATGGCACCCACCTCATTGCGTTATTATGAGGGGTAACAAAGCTAATTTTTTTTTCTTTTTAAGATTTTATTGGGTAATTGGGGGAAGGGAAGAGTGTTGGGAATTGGGGAAGGGGAACAGACAAATTGTTGTCCTTTTGTTCTTCAGTCTAGTTGTAGAGGACATTGCTTCACTGGCCCATGTTGATATTATCATTGTGCTCTTTCTGGGTGAGGCAGTTGCTTGCCAGCCATTGGACAGCCGCTCATGGCAGCTCACTGCAGCTCAAGAAAGCACATGCCAGCTGCCAGCCAGCCCCACTGCAGCCTACACAGTCGCTGGTGACTCAGGGCAACCCAACTCCAGGTCAAGCTGTTGTTCACCATCTTAGCTGTAGAGGGCACAGTGTCACTGGGCCTCATGTGAGATCCGAACCAGGGCCCTGCTGCTCAGAGCTGGCGTCCCAAGCCAACTCTCAAGCATTGCACCACTCGGCCAGCCCAAAGCTCATTTTTTAAGCACCTACAAAATTGCCTGGCATATAGTAAATCATTGCATAATATATATATATATATATATATATATATATATATATATATATATATATAAAATAAAATAGATTTTATTGGAAAGCTTATTAAGAAAAAGCCCATGCCTTCAGAAACTGAGACTAAGAGTTATAACCTGATTCTAAAGAAGAGTAGCTATTCTCAAATCTTAGTAATAAAAACTGTGCTGTATCTTCAAATAAAACATACTTGCTGAAATTAACCCTGAAATTACAGCTGCTACTGAAAACTGTTAATTTGGGGAAGTGGTGAAAGTTGGTCCTAATCATTATTCTCAGTAAAAAATAGTAATTCTGAGATTTGCTTTGAATAGGAAAGAAATGATGAGTAGAGGGAGTTGCATTTTGCATCTGTTGCTCTTTTCTGGGTAGAGATGAAAACAATTTAAATATCTTCAATTTCAAATTCCTCCTCTCTTTCTGTTCTCCCTCCTCATTCATTAGGTATTTTATAGTTTGTTTGTTTATTTGTTTTATGCTGACCAATTCCCAATACTTTTGCTCTCACAAAATCACTGAAGATTTACCGGTATTGCATTTTCTGCCTTCTGTTTGCCAGTGCAAAGGCCAGGTGGAGGCCTTGAATGTCTACTAAAACGGCAGGAAAGGGGCAGGGTGTTCATTTTTTTCAACAAGTATGGTTGGTAAACAACCCTCAAACAAGGTTTTGGGACCCATTCCCACCCCCTGTTGTCACTGAAAATGCTCCATCCAACCTCAGCCAGCACTGTTTCTAAGGGTCTGGAGGAGAACGTGCTGGGTGGTATGGCACCATGTTTAGCTTAGTATGCCTGACACACAGAGAAAGGGCGTTCCAGGCTGTCACCTTCATTCCTTTGGTCTAAGGTGGACAGAGCTATCTTTTTCTTTATGTTCCATCAGCAGGAGGGAAAGGTGGAGATAATGACATCAAAAATAAAGAGACATTCCAATTATTACTTCCCTCTCAGATGGGGTCCTGATTATGACTGCCATTTTTTTTTTTAAAGATTTTATTGGGGAATTGGGGGAGGGGAACAGCGTTGGGGAATTGGAGAAGGGGAACAGACAAGTTGCTGCCTTTTTTTGTTCTTCAGTCTAGTTGCGGAAGATGTTGCTTCACTGGCCCATGTTGGTGTCATCATTGCGCTCTTCCCTGATGAGGCAGATCGGTCGCCGGCCTCTGGATGGTCGCTCACCGGGGCTATTGGCAGCTCACACTGGCTGCCAGCCACTCACTGTAGCCCATGGCAGCCCACTGCAGCAGGGGCTGCAGCCCACACCATCGCTGGGGCTTGCACAGCCCAGCTCCAGGTGGAGCTGTTGTTAGCTGTAGAGGGCAGTGCCACTGGCCCTCACATGTGGGATCGGAACCGGGGCCGCTGGCATCCCCAAACCAGCTCTTAACCAATGCGCCACTCGGCCGGCCCTGCCGTTTTTGTTGTTTTTTTTAAGCCAACTTTTTAGCTTTGTGGTCAAAGGTGCTATTAAGTAGAATCTGGATATGTAATCTAGCTATAACCTGTTTTAGCTTGTTACATAAAGAAGAAATTACATGCACTTTTTAACCCAAATTAAAGGGTCTGTGGAGTTATAATAAATAAGTTTTGGACTTTAGCCTTCATACAAATTAGAGATTCTTACCTCCCGCTTGCCAGGAGTTGTTTTTATCCCTGGCTTCTTCCTATGAGCTCACAATTATGTCTTCGATGTGGTATATAAGCTGATGGGGGTGGGGGGATTTATGTAAATTTCATTTATTTACTCAGTAAATGTTTAAATGGGCCCCTTGTCTGCAAGGTACTGTAGGTCCCAGGGACTGGGCAATGAGCAGTGGACAGCCTTCAAGGAGCTCACTGTCAAGTAAGGAGAAAAACAGGCAACAAAAGAATGATACCATATGTGGCAGATGTTGTTATCATTCACCCAATAGTCAATCCCTTCCCCTACTTTTCTTGCTGACAGACGCTAATTGTGTTTAAGATGGTGACATGTCCAACTCTCTACTCATTTAATCTGCTTCCTTTGCATCTAGGAGTGACAGGCTAGTGACAGAATTCTGGACAATAAAATAGAAGCAGAATTCTACTGGGAGTTTCTGGGATAGCTTTTGCTTTCTTAAGTGAAGAGAGCAGACATGGCCAATGCTGCCCTAACTTCTACCTTTTGCATTAAACATAGATGTGATTCCTGGTACAGGGGCAGCCAGCTTGCAGTCAAGAGGCAACAAGCATGGGAATGAGCATGAACAACATGCAAAGCATGGCAAAATGCAAGGACAGAAAGGGACCTGCTTCCTGATGACAATACTGGAAAGCTGAGTCAAGGCCAGTTAACAGCATACCTGGATGTTTTGTTAAATAAGAAAAAAACAACAACACTTTTTTTGTTTGTTTGTTTAAAGCATTATCCATTCAGCTTTCTGTGAATTGTATAGCCGTATATATTCCTAACAGGTACTGGCATAAGAGCTAAAGATGTATATAACTTACAGAGGAAAGCGTAGGTAACATTATTGGGTTGGGGAAGGTCAAGAAAGGTCATGTTTCTTCCTTGAGAGGACATACTTCTTCCATGGAATGACATTTAGATCAAGTTTCAGTGGATGCACAGGAGTTCTCTGGGAGGTGGTTAAAGTAGTCGAATGCAGACGAGATTGAGAGGCCAGTACATGCAAAGCCTGGGAAGCGTGAAAAACAAGGCAAGTAGAGGGAACCAGACTGGTTCAACGTGAAGGAAGCAAAGGTTTGGGGAAAGGAAAGGTGTGGAGGTGATGGTATGTGAGGATGGGAACATAGCAAGTACTGGGTTATAAGGGGTTTTGAAAGTCAGATTAGGAAACCAATGAAATTTTAAGCAGGTGAGTGATGTGATGAGTTGTTAGAAAGATACTTAGCTGTGAATGTGCAAGAGAAAGGGAAGGCAGGTTGGGAAGGTGGCTCTAGGAAGATCACTTTGGATATAATTTTATAATTATCCAGAATTATTTAAGCCCTAGAGATCATAAGAAGTTTTTTTAGTATGTGTGTTGCAGGGGGAGGGGGATATTTACATTTCAAACCCAGTATATAGGCTATCTTATTTCATATTTCGACAACCCACTGGGTAAGGCATTATATCTCTGTTTTAGAGATGAGGAGTTTAAGCAGTTGTCCCAGTTTGCACAACTACAGAGAAGAGGTCTGGTTCCTAAGATCATGTCAGTCTGGTGCACCACATGACATGACACCCCCGCCCCACCCCCCTATGTGAAAACAGCCTGTATGCCTCCAACTAGATGGGGGAGAACTGAAGGTCTTTGCAGCTCTGGATGCTAACACCAGGGGCCCAGAGACCACAAACACAGTGACCAGGAAAATGTTGTCCCGACCCTAAGGAACATCCAGGGGTAGGGCCCAGGCAGACTGTCTCTGTTGGTATGGCGGAGGCATGCACAAGCTCTGCCAGAAACAGGTCTGTAGGGAAATCCCTCTTGACAAGAATTTCTTAGCTCTGTGGGAACCAGACAGAGCCTTTTGTCTTCAGCATACCCAGCATAGATCACCTAGAGATATTTTTTCAAATGCTACTACTCATAATAAACCCTTTTTGAGTAATTTCCCAATTGCTAGGCACTGTTCTAAGTGCCTTACATGCATTAGTTCATTTAATCAATGACAACATCACATGGGAAAACCTCCAAAGCAGGGTTTTTATGTTTCGCATTAAGCCATGTAGAGGCTGGCAGTGTGGAGTGGTATCCACAGGGGAAGGGAGAGAGCCTGCTACCACCTGCTCCCTGATATTTAAAACCTCTGCAACAGAGACCCAAATATGTATTCCTCCGGGGCAGAGCCTCTGGAGAGAGGAGCACAGCAGCTGGGAAAAGCTGGAGAGAAGCTGGGAGAAAAGGAAGACAACATCTATCAGGACATATATATATGCCTGAGACAGAGCTGGGTCCTTTGAAAGCCCATACAAAATTGATTGCACATTAACAACCCCTGAGCTAATGCTATCAAGAAGGTTATTTAATGGCATTACCCAGGAAGAATCATGGCAATTTTGTTCCTACCCAGTGAGGAAATCCATTTTCACTTAGGACATCAACGAGGAAGTTCCACAGTCAGCCAAATGGAATAAACCATGGCTCCCGTGGCCCCATCTGGGCAGAATACAGGTGATAATTCTGATTGTTAACAATGCAGGAGGATCAGATCAATCCAAAGAGAGGCAGATCTAATAAACCAAAGGGTCCATTCCTATAGTTGTTAACAGGGGTCAGATCCAAGATACTGGACAGTTAACATGGCACCAGCACCAGCCAGTCCGGCTGGATGGTGGCCATGGGTACCCATCATGGTTGGTGGGTGTTGAACAGCTGAACATCTGCCCAGGTGATGAGCAGGCAGCTGGCACAGGCCAAATATTTTGGAGGGAAGCCAAGTTTCCCAAGAACATCACAATTAATATCTAGTACTTGGAGCCAACTTTGAACAAGGGTTTAAATGAGCATCTTTACTTGGCTTTATTTTATTTCATGGTACACATTATTTTTGTCGTGCAATCAGCAAGCATTTGTTGAGTACCTACCTACTGTGTACCAGGCACGGCTATAACTGCTTAGAATACAACTGTGAATAAAAACAAAAATCCCTGCCCTCATGGAGTTTACATTCTAGTACAGACAGAGGGAGACACTCACCAAGAAAAGCAATAACTAGGTAAACTATACTGAAAGGTGATACGTGCTATATAAAATAAAATAGGGACAGGTGGGTTGGGAATGTTAGGGGTAGGGACAAGGCCCAAATGCAAAGGGGACTTTTGAGCAAAGCCTTAATGATGGTGAAGAGTTAGCAAGGCAGTGATCTAAAAGAGCTTCTGTCTCAGGCATTAGAAGCAGCCTAAGGTCAAAGCAGTGTTTGGGCTTGATGGGGGAAGAGCAAAGCCACAGAGCATAGAGTCCTGGAGTTTATGGGATTGGGCTCAAGTCCCAACATAATTAAGTTCTGAGCAAGGTTTGAACCTAAGTCTCACTTTCCTCATCTGTAAAATGAGAATACAGTAGCCTCCCCCAACCCCCTGCCCATAAGGGATACATTCCAAGACCCCCAGTGGATGCCTGAAACCATGGATAGTACTGAACCCTATATATGCTACATTTTTTCTATGCATAAATTCCTATGATAAAGTTTAATTTATAAATTAGGCACTATAAAAGATTATCAATCATAACTATAATAAAATAGAACAAATATAATATACTGTAATAAAAGTTATGTGAATGTGGTCTCTCTCTTTCTCAGAATAACTTATTGTACTATTCTCAGCCTTCTTGTTATGGTGATGGGAGGTGATACGATGCATATAAGATGAGATGAAGGGAGGTGAATGGTGCAGGCATTGTGACATGGTGTTAGGTGACTACTGATCTTCTGACAATGCGTCAGGACGATCATCTGCTTCGGGTGATCCTGCATCATTGAGCCAGGATGATGTTGATGGCTAGATGTCCAACAGCAGACGTTGTCGGTGGCTGGGATCCTTGATAGTTGAATTGTTTATTTCTAGAACTTTCCATTTCATATTTTCAGATCATGGTTGACTCCAGGTAACTGAAACCAAAGAAAGCGAAACTGCGGATAAGCGGAGACTACTGTAGTAATTGTAGCTGCCTCAAAGGTCTCATGAGAATTGAATTGTGGCAATATGTGTGAAGTGCTTGTAACTCTTGTGCAGGGCAGGCAGTGAGCCCTCCATGACGCCAGCTACACCCTGACCCCTTCCCACGGCATCTAACTCCATATTTGCATGTACACAGTTACTTGTTTCCCCCATTACCTGAGGGGCAGGGACTGTCTTATTTAATCTAAATCTCCAGACCCTCCACCAGGACCTGGCACAGAGTAAGTCTTTGGTGGGGAGCTGTGGAATAGGGGACTGGGGAATGTCCCAGCGGGTGGAACAGTAGAGAGAATTATAACTCCAGGACCTAATAATGTGAGTTATTGGCTGCTGCATTGAGCAATATAAACGCTCTAACAGTGAAAGTCAGGTCAGGCACCTCCAAACCTCGGCCTTTAGAGGCAGGGGAAACGTAGCCATGGATATCGAGGAATCACCGGAAACAGAAGCTGATACAAAGGGAACCATGTTAACCAAGCCTGTGGGGCCCTTTAAGGTTCTTGGACAGAGGTATGGTTTGTCCTGGGTGCAGGTCCCCCATCCATAAAGCAGGGGAAGCCGGAGCCGCTAACATGAGAAAGGCTGCCTCCTCCCTCTGCAATATACTGCCCAACCTCAGTGCCAGGGGCTGCCCACCACGACTTCCTACAGCTTCACATCAGGCGCATGAGCTATGTATGACTCAGCTCATGTCTCATTCAGGGGATTTCTTCATTTCCAGTGACAAAAACAGGCGCTTTTTTCCCCCTGGAATCCTAAATCTGTGCTTCTCATCTATCTCTGTCCTCAAATAGACGTGGAACAACTGGGCTTGTGTGTTAGATGAACAAACAGGAAGAGGAGCTAAGGAAAGTCCCTCCTCAGGGGGAGGCCGCCTGCCATGCCCAGGGAGGTAAGGTGGCTCCTGCACAAGTGTCCAGCGCCAGGCATGGGCAGAAGGCGCCTCTGGGTCAGCCGTTAATCCGTGCCTCTCCTGCAGTCCAACTCCTTGATTTAATTACACCCCCACGTACAATAGGAAGCTTGCCTTCTCCTACACTCGATGAATATTAAGCTGATAGACCTGTAATTTCCTCTACCTTATGCACTCCCATTTCTGCATATTGATGCCATGTTTAGTTTATTTTCTAATTTTCCATCTTTCTGGTCTTGTGCTCACCACCTCCTCCCCATAATAATTTCTGTCACCCTGTTCCCATAATAATTTCTGTCAGCATGTACATACATACTGCCTTCTCTTTCTCTCCTCTGCCTCCATCCAGATGGTGAACAGCACACACCTGAGCCACCTGAGCCCTCTTTTATACCTGCCACAGTAGTGGGAAGAGGGTTGGGCTCTAGTCTTTAATTGGAGGCCATGTGGCAATAAATGGTCACGGAGAGACGATAAGGAGCAGAGCTACTGGTGGGGTTCTGAGGGTGCATGTGGAGATTGGAGGCAGCCACACACCCTCACAGATGTCAGCGCTAGCCATCCTCTGGACATGCCTCCTGCCCAAGGTGTCCATGTGTTCAAGGTATTTGGGGGACAGCAATATCTCACCAGGGAGGGAACAGGAATGTAAATCAGGAGCAGGAATATAACTGGGGTGTTCAGAAAAACTCTGCCTGCCTCCCACATGTCCTCTCCTGGGAATCGTTTGTGTTATGGGGACTTCCCTTGATGTGTTGGTTGGTTAGTCCTGTATAACGAAGTACCACAGCACAGGTAGCTTAAAAACAACAGAAATCATTTCCCACAGTTCTGGAGTCTGGGAAGTCCATGAAGGCATTGGTAAATTTGGTATCTGGTGAGGGCCCACTTCCTGGTTGTCTTCTCACTGAGTCCTCACCAAGGTCTCTTTTATAAGGGCACTAATCTCATTCAGGAGGGCTCTACCCTCATGATCTAATCACCCTGAAAGGCCCCACATCGAAATGCCATCACATTGGGGGTTAGGTTTCAATATAAAAATTCAGGGGGACACAAACATTCAGTCTATAGCTCTTGACTTGTTTTGTCTGACTTCTGAATCTGCTCTCATCCAAAAACTTCCTCTAGCACCACCATGGGCTCTGGCTCTCACTGCTTTCCCCATGGGATTTCAGGGTCTGCTATGCCAGACACTGGGCCAGGCTCTTCTTGCACTGGTACTTGGACCCTGGTTTCGGGCTCAATGTCCAGCCAAGCCCAAGGTCCCTTGCTGTCCATCAGTAGCCTCTCCACCAAAGACAGGAAGAAGAAAAGACAGGATGTTCAGAACCATTTAGTGCATGCAGCTTTGCCTGCATTTCCCAATAATCTCCCTTGACGTGGAACCATTTGGACACTTCTAACCTGCTTGGTCCTCAAAAAAATTCTCCATTCATTGGCCTCTTGGCTTTTGATGGCCAGATGAACTCCCTGCCTACTCTTCCTAGAGGACACTGGATAACACTATTGGGTGGCTCCCAACCTTTTGAGAGGGTGGGTGACACCATGCACATCCTCTCATGAATCATAGTTCTCATTCACATGAGTCATTTCTTCAGAGAACTGGGGATGATAAGGGAAGCAAACTCCAGAGATATCAGAATCTCCATGGAGGCCTGTTTCAGTCCTCATCAAGTCTTTCTGATACTTTCTCTTGCTGAGACTCGCCGATAGACAAATGCTGTTAACATTTGCGAAGTTTAATAAGAAACTTAAATGGACATTTTAATACAGATGCATATCCTGATAAAATAGAGATACCCTTTGAAAGTCATACACGGCTTAGCCTACTTACTTTATAGCTGAAATTTGAGTGTCATGTGCTAAATACATAATGCATTATCTGATTTAATCCTCACTAGACCCCTGCAAGATAGGTATTATTTTCATTTGTTTTATAGATTTGGAAATCAGGGTTCATAAATGGTGAATGATTTGCCCAGGTCTCACAGGTACTAAGTGGCAGGATGCCAATTCAAACTCCAGTATCTAGTTCTAAAGCTTATGTGCTTAACCACTATGCAGAAACGATATCCAGGTGGTGTAGACTGATGATGTAGACTGTCCACCCTCCTCCAGTGACAGCACGTGGCAGAGCCAGCAGAGTTCAGAGCTGACTCAATTCATGGACGAGGAGCTCCATTTTGTTAGGCTTCTCAGAGGTCCTAGCAACAGCTGACCAAACTCCTAAGTAAACAAGTTAACCAGGGATCCCTTATTCTTTTACAGAGCATCACAAAAGCCTGTCTGCTCATCAGCTGTCATCCCATTCTCTCTCCTAGAGGCAAGGGTTTAAGGAAAGCCATTCTCCCATCTGGGGTCACACAGGGCACTTAGAACTGATGAGAGACGCCAGGCTGCCAAACTGTGTAACTTTGAATTTAAGATCCTGCCAAAGTTACCCAGTTTGGCAACCTGGCGTCTCTAACTTGACTCTAAGAAGAAATTCATCAACCAGCCAGCACAGTTCTTGTTACTGGGCAGGGCACCTTCTTTCGTCAGTTCTTGTTCACTGACTTGCCTTTTCTAGACTGGATGCAAATACCATCTTTCCGTTGTGAGAGTCTTTGTTTAGACAAATCGGGAGTGATGAGTCAGGCTGAGGCTGGCTTTCCTTTATACACTTTTGCTGATCACACTCTGGTCACCCTGGTCAAACCAAAAGAGGTGCCTGCCTGATGTAATTGTCTGATGGTTCTCCAAATCTCCTTAGCAACATATTTAAAAAGCTCTTAGACTAGACTGTGTCTATAGCTGACTAATTTCATCCATTATGTGTTAATTTACACTGGTTCCATTAGGAAGTAAACACTTCCTTCTGGGAGTCTTGAGGATGATGGTATTGATGATGATGATGATGATGATGATGATGATGATAATGACCTGTATCATAGGATTTCTGTAAAGATCATCTAAGTAATGTATGTGAAAATGTAAACTGTAAAGTGCCAAGATGAAGCAGATCTATCGAAAAGACTATCTGATAAAATAGAGCAAGCACTGGACTAGGAGTTAGATTCCATGCTATTTCCAAGGCTGAGTGCATCATTTAACATTTCAGGGAAACTCTTGTCCCATCTGTGAAATACAAGTCATGACCTTCACCTTCCTACCAACAGGACTAGTATGGAACCCACAGGAGCATTCTGGAAAGTCATCTGTAAACTGTAAAGTAGTGTGCAGACATATAGGACAACCAAGTTCACCAAGGAAGTTTCTAACATGGAGAAATCATATGGCAAATCATTCTGTAAAACAAATAATGTCCTGCTAACATATGCTCCTTAAGTTCAGAACATGCTTAGATTTTAATTTTAAATCAGTCAAATGAATTTGCCACATGTCCACACTGAAGTGAATGTTATTCAATGGCTATTGGAAGGAAGGAAGGAAGGAAGGAAGGAAGGAAGGAAGGAAGGAAGGAAGGAAGGAAGGAAGGAAGGATGGATCTTCACTGGTGCACCGAAAGGGAAAGAGGTGCTTCCACACCTGCGTATGCCTTATATAGCCGGCGAGATGGCTCTATTCTTATAACACCAACTTAACATAATGTTTTTAAATTCCTCCATATAATTAACTTTATGAACTATCACCAAGCAGCATAAATTTTTATTGGTACTATGAAGAGCATCTAGATTATTGAAAAAAATTGCTCTTACTACAAAGTTTTGTTAAGAAGTTGACAAATGTTACATAGTGTTTCTGTTGATTCAGCATCGTGTATGAAATACAAACACAGAGAACTTGCTAGGCAAGCAGTCAAGACTCGGTGGTACATTTCTTCTGCTTCCAGCCACACAGCTGTCCTGGGCCTCTGTCCCCACTGAGTGCCCTGGGCTCTGTTGGCTGTAAGGTATACCATCAGCTTCTCCTACAGTCAAGCTCAATCTCTTCTCTCCACCACTACAAGCCAACCTTTCAGTGTCTGGGCTGCAGTCTCTTCACACCCCACTTTGTGGCAAGTTATAACTACACAGTAGACAGTGCCTGTTTACTCTAACTTTGGCAAAATCCTGTCCTTGCCAACAGGAAAGTAAGGCATAACTGTCAGGTGTCCTGGGTGCCTGGCCTTCTGCTTTCCCTACCTTGGTCAGGGCACTTTTCCTGTCTTCCTTTAAATCCAACGACATTCCTTCCAGCTCAGTCCTCTGAACCCCACACCTCACGCATGATATGCCTATATTACAGGATGATATTCTTAGAGGACATTTCCTGGCCTTTATCTTAACTCTATAAAAATTAATGGACTGGAGATTTGTGTTCAACTCTCAAAGAACTTCTCTTTAAATACTGCAATAGTAAAAGCTTAGTCCAATGGTGAAAATGATGACTAGCTTGGATGATGACCAATTCAGATAATTGGCCATAGACCTCTAATCTCTCTGGCATCCCTCTGTTACTCAGCAGGGAACTGGCCGATCATTCCATCAATACATTTAGTTTGTCAGCTGTCACTGTGTGGCGCCCACACGTCTCAGCTGGGTAACTTAGGCTGAGAAATGGAAACCTGCCAATATCAGAATCATTTCATCTCCATCACGTGCCTTTCTTGTCATATGGATTTTCAACGCATGTCTGCCTGGCTTGGCAAATCTAAGCCATGACCTTGTTTTTAGCTGCTGGGTCCCTTTAATTATTAGTATCAGTTCCAACCAGCTTGAGTCAATACATTTATTTCCAAACTGCATTAACTCAGTAAGTTCCATCCACAAGTTTTCTATTTTATTCTGTCCAACATCCTCCTCTATAAACACACACACACACACACACACACACACACACACACACACACACACCATCTAGTATCACTTTGAACTGGCTATTTTCTCTCAGCAGGGATCATGTGTATGTACACATTGATTTCTTTTCATACGACTTTCCATGCACAGTTTTTCCTTAGAGTAACTTTACTCCAGCCAGAAGGAAAGTTCTAGATTCTTGATAATGTTAAATAACTATAAACTATTGCCTGTTCAACACTGAGTCCTCAGCTTCCCAGACTGGGCACCACAAGCTCACAGGATTTCGGTCATCATTTTGAGAGGGGAAGCAAAAGTCAAAAAATGGTTCTCAGAAGAAAGCTATACTTTATTTCATTATAAGCCCAGAAATAAAATGAGGATATCACACATTTCATAAGAAAGTGACCCACCACTGTCCTCAACCCTATATAGGGCTCTGCCTGCTGGTCTCCAGCAAGCAGCATGTCTGAGCATTGCACTAGCAAAGTGACTTTGCTATAACATCACAGGCTTATAGGCAGGGCACCAAGTCAGGGCAGGGGAAGGAACGTGAGCTTTCAAGTTAGGGCTGGCTCCAAACCCAGCCGTAGTATTGTGTGATCGTGGACAAGCTTCATCATCTGTATAATGTGGATAATGATAGGGTTGTCGGTGAGGTTGGAGCTAAATAGTATTCCCAGTGCAGAGCCCGTTATTAAAGGTTTATGCTACTCCTGTGGCTGCTGTTGCTACTGCTCAGCTCAGTCATTAGCCAAGTACCAGGTCTGGCAATTAAGTTCACGAACTTGTTGCAAGGATGTTGCTAACCTTTTTTTTTTATATTGGAGGGACTGTTCATTATGAATTTGCACCAACTGGACAAGCAGTTAACCAAGTTTACTATTTGGAAGGGTTGAAAAGGCTGTGTGAAAAAGTTAGATGACCTGAACTTTTCCCCAATAATTCATGGTTCTTGCATCACAATGTACCAGCTCACATGGCACTGTCTGTGAGGGAGTTTTTAGCCAGTAAACAAATAACTATTGGATCACCCTTCCTACTCACCTGATCTGGCCTCCAATGACCTCTTTTTTTACCTGAAGATAAAGGAGCTATTGAAAGGAAGACATTTTGATGACATTCAGAAAGACTTCAAGGGTAAGATGATGACAGTTCTGATGGCCATTCCAGAAGAAGAGTTCCAAAATTGCTTTGGGTGTGGACTAAGAGCTAGCATCAGTGCATATCTTCCCAAAGGGAGTACTTTGAAGGTGACTGTAGTGATAGTCAGCAATGAGGTATGTAGCACTTTTTCTAGGGTGAGTTCTTGAACTTAATTGTCTGGCCTCATACATCAGCAGTAATACCTCACAGTTACCTAAACAATCCTTCCACTCCTGACCCCTCTCAAAACAACAACAAATGATATAGAGAGGCTACTAGTTAACTCCTAATATATATCACCCTCTTTATTTAGTAACACAATCATGATTCCCCACTAGCAATATTGTCACCCACTTGAAAGAGTGCATTCCACAGCCTCCCTTGCAGCTACATGTAGACATGACTAAGTTCTGGCCAATAAGACACAAATAAAAGTGGTGTGAA
Organism: Aselliscus stoliczkanus; assembly: GCA_033961575.1. Lineage (NCBI taxonomy): Eukaryota > Metazoa > Chordata > Mammalia > Chiroptera > Hipposideridae > Aselliscus > Aselliscus stoliczkanus. The sequence continues at coordinate 13,986,356 of CM066728.1, read as the reverse complement.
ATTTCCAGGAAATACCTTTAACATGAGGAGGCATCCTCTGTTTCCTTCTACTCCCCTATCTTTTTCCCTGGAACACTTAGGTGAGCACTGCTCTCTGGCAGCCGTCTTGGATTATAAGGACAGGGACACAGTCTAGGAAGGAAGAATGGAAGGCATCTGGGTCTCTGACATCTTCCTGTAATGGTTTTATCATCTGTGGGCTGCTTATTTCTGGACTTCCATTAAATGAGAGATAAATATACCTTTATTTCATGTAAACTGTCAAGTTATTTGGAGATTTTCTGTTATAAATAGGTAAACTCTAACTTGTGCACCTGGTTTCTCTGTTCCTCTCCTCCTCATCATCTCAAGGGCCAGCTGGACTGAGTAAACTCTATTTCTTCTCCCCTTCCTTCATTTCAATAATTGCAAGTCCCAGGATAGATTTTCCAATTGGCTGAGCTTAGATCAGGTGCTTACCCTATCTCCACCAGGAATGAGGGCCACTGAGGAAGAGGTCCCAAAGTCTTCTGGATTGACCACACCTTCAGGAGGTGAAAGGGAATATCCCAAAAGCAAAAGTGGGGGCTGCTGACAAAGGTCCAGCACAAAAGTTCTCATTCCTCACTCTCCAAGCAGCATGCTGCTTCTGGGTCTGCAGAAGGAGTGGTAATCCATGTGGGTGCCATTGTGAGTGTCAGGATCTTTGACTGTCCAACAGGGACCAACAACAACAACACTTTCCTCATAGGTGGCTTTAGCAAGGGGATAAGGCACATATTTGTGACACAGAACAGGGTTTAGGGCTTCTTTGTTCAACATTTATTGCAAGTCTGCTAAATGCCAGACCATTTTCAGACATGGTGGACACAGAGATGCATAGTTAACTGGTCTGCCCGACACTCACAGCCTAGGCAGAAGTGCACAAGTAGACAGACAAGCGTGTGATAAATGCAAGGGCAAGAGATATGTGGGGCCTTATAGGAACACACAAGAACATATTGCAATCCAGACTGGGTGGTGCTGGAGACAAGGGGAGTCAGGGAGTAATTTCCACAGTGATTCCACTTTTGAAGCAGGGTAGGAATCAGGCAAAGGAGAGGAAAGCAGAGGCATGAGCAAGCTGGAGGCACTGAGGGAGGAGAGCAGAGCATTATGAGGAAGTGTAGATTGCACTCCTGGTCTTACCAGAGCTCAGAGTGTGAAAGGACCCAGTGGGCCAGGAGCACGCCATGGAGGGCCTTGTGGGGTGTGGAGCAGAGCCTGAAATTTATCCTGTAACCCAGCGAGAGCTGCTGACACTTGTAATCACAGGGGCGATGTAATGAAATCTGTATTTTTAGGATGATTAGTTAGTGCAGAAAATGGGTGGTGGAGGAAGAAGGCAGGAATCAAGGTGCAGTGACCAATTAGAAGCCTGCTGAAATAATATCATCAAAAATAGTGGTGTCTAAACTGAGAAGAACATTTCTTTACCAAAAAAGTACAGCAATGTTCTTCTTCTGGCCAGTTGCTTTGTTCCCCCAATGAAAGCCAAAAACATAATGTTAAGTTGCAGGCATCTCTGCATGCATCCAGAGGAATAGAGGCCAAGTGTACAGATTGCTGGGATCCCACTCGATACTGGAGTGGAGCATCAAAAAATTAGCAGTTAGCTCAGTGCTTCTTAGATCATCTCCCTGGAATATCAATGATTTTCAATAAGCCCATCCTTTGTCAGGAGCTGGAAAATGGATAAATCAGAATGGTGTTGCTGATTAAATTGGCATGCTGAATGAATGATGGAGGGAATGAATGAATGAACTTATCAATTAACTGCATTTCTGGATCAGGGCCACTCTGGTTTCTATAGTTAAACATCAGAATGAGGGAATTCCTGCCCATTTTCCATCTCTGCCTTTCTTTTAAAAGTACTTCTTAAAAGAACTGGAAAGTGTTATTGAACCATCCCTATCTCTCCATTTACTCTAAGTAGTGAACAATTATCCTCCATGAGAAATGGTGTCTGGGACAACGTGAGGCAACCTGTAGCCTGAAATTTTAAATGATCTTATAGTCTTTTACTGACAGTAAAGGTGGATAATTTGGGAAATGTATTTTTGGAAATACTGTAAGTGCAGAATAAAAGTTAAGCAGATAAATAACACATGGGACCTGAATTATCAAACACCTTGTTACTCCATGAAAATCTTCACTGAGCATCTGCATTCAGTTTGGAACTCTGTGAGAAGTAGAATTTTTTTCCAGGTATGGCAACTGTTTGAGTGGGAATGAATTTAGCAAAAGAAGTAATGAGCCATATGCCTAGCTAATCAGTGTTTGCATTTATCCTGAATTGTACATTATGGGTTTATGCCTTTTCCATCCTGCCTCCTAACCTTTGGAATGAAGAAAAGGGAAGTTTTTTAGGGTAAAGCCACATAAAGGACTATCAAGCAGATGCTGACCTAAGTCATATATTCAAGGAATTCTAAGAACATTCACCAATGCCTCACTCTCCCTTCCACTGTGATCAAACACATTCATTAGCACCCTTGGGTCTAGGGTCTCTAAGATGCCCCAAGAAAAGTGCAGTGGCCTTCTTGCTACCCCGGGCCAGGACACACTGCACTGGATCACAAAAATGATAATACAAACTAATGTTCAGTCAAAAAGCATCTATGAACCATCTCACACTCATTAGGATGGTTATTGTTTAAAAACAAACAAACAAACAAAAACACAGAAGATAAGTGTTGGTGAGGATGTGGAGAAGTTGGAACACTTATGCACTCTTGGTGGGAATGCAAAATTGTGCTGCTGCTGTGGAAAACAGTATGGCGTGTCCTTAAAAAATTAAAAATAAACTATTAGGGCTGGCCGAGTGGTGCAGTGGTTAAGAGCTGGCGTGGGACGTCAGTGGTTCAGATCCTGCATATGAGGGTCAGTGACACTTGCCTCAAAAAACAACAACAACAAAAAAAACTATTATATGATCCAGCAATCCTATTTATGGGTATATACCCAAAAGAACTGAAAGCAGGATCTCAAAGAGGTATTTGTACACCCATGTTTGTAGTCTCATTATTCACAATAGCCATGAGGTGGAAGCAACCCAAAGGCCCATCAACAAATTAATGGATAAGCAAAATGCAGCCCACCCACAGAATGAAATAATATTCACCTTTAAAGAGGAAGGAAATTCTAACACATGCTACAACATGGATGAATCTTAGGGACATCAAATTAAGTAAAATAAGCTAGTCACAAAAAGATAAAAACTATATGATTCCACTTATATGAGATACTTAGTGTAGCCAAATTCAGAGACACAGATAGTGATCCAAGATGGCAGAGTAGATAAACACTTTGCTTACCTCCTCCCATGACCACATTAAAATTACAACTAAATTATAGAACAATCAACTTGGACAACCATCTAAAGTCTGGCTGAACAGAAGTTTTATAACTAAGGATATAAAGAAGAAGCCACAATAGACTAGTAGGAGAGGCAGAGACATGGAATGGGCCAGGCCCACACTCATGTGTGGCAGTTGAGAATCAAGAGGGTTATCTCAGCCATGGATGTTCCCCCCAGAGGAGTGAGGGACCCCAGCCCCACACTGAGCTCCACAGCCCAGAGTACTGGTGCCAAAAAGAGGAGCACCCACAACATCTGGTTGTAAAAAACAGTGGGGATTCTGACCATCCACATGGTACAGAAGGCTGCTAGAAACCCAGGAGTTCCCCTAAAGGGCACACACAGAAACTCACTCACTCATAGGAACTGACCATGGGATCTGGCAAAGAGACAATGACTTGGGAGATATCCAGAGAGAAACTGACTTGTGTGACCTCAGGATGAAGACTAGATGGACAGGCACTGTTTTCCTTGTGTGGAACTCTTCTTTTGTGCAGCTGGCAGGTAGGTGCAATCTTTCCTGTGTTGAACTGCCCTCAACATGGCCAAATATGAATCTGCATTTGCCTGATGAACTCTGCTCCCTCCACCTGCTTGCCCTACCCTGATGACTCCCTGGGATCCTGTCCCACCCAACTCACCCAACGCCTGAAGCACTTTCTCAGGAAGCAGCCAGGCTTGCTTGCATTGCACCCTTTCTTGGACAACTCTTGGGATTCCACTGGCCTCAAGCAGGTGGCAGCTGGCTACAGTGTGCTCCAAGACTTTTGCTGAGTAGCTCCAGGTTCAGCATTGGCACCAAACCTGAATCTACACTAACCTGGTGAACTCCACTTGTCCCACCTTGGTGGCTCCCTGAGACTCCACATCACCTAACTCACATACCTCGCAAGGCTCTTTCATGGGCTGAGCATTATGGGAGCTGGCAGGCAGCAGTAGGCCTCAGGGTGTCCTGGGCTTTTTGCAGAGCTACCCCAGGCTGGGTACTGGTGGGAGCCATCCTAGGGTTACAGCATGGCCTTTCCCATGTGCCTCAGGGTCCAACACAGGCAGTGACCAACTGTGGATTAATTTGTAGCTTCTACCAGGTAGTCCTTGGCTGGTCACAGACAGTGACTGACCTGGGACTGCACTGGAGCCCTTCCCAAAAGGCCCCAGGACTAACATACCTGGAGGTCAGCTCCAGATCACAGCAGAGCACCACCTAATTAGTCTCACATGTGGCATGCCCAATGGGCAGTCTCAACAGACACTAGAGCCCCCTGGGGTAAATCCTGCTCCATGGGGTAAACCCCACAGACAGCAACCCATAAGGTGTGGATGTGGCCAAAGCCCATAGCCAGTCAGCCTGAGGGTCAGTCCTACCCACTGATGTTCCAATAGCAACCAAGGCTCAACTATAACAGGAAGGCACACACAGGAGTCACTCTTGGAGCACCTGGTGCATGTGACCAGGGAGAATGTGCCAATGGGCCCCACAGAGCACCTACTACATAAGACCCTCTGGCAAAGACTGGGAGACATAACAGATCTACCTAATACAAGAAACAAACACAGAGAGGCAGCCATAATTAAGAAACAAATATATATGTCCTACATTAAAGAACAGGAGAAAACTTCAGAAAAAGAACTAAATGAAATGGAGGCACACAACTTACCAGATATACAGTTCAAAATTCTGGTATTAAAAATGATGAATGAACTTAGAGAAAGATGAACTCAGTGAGAACATCAACAAAGAAATAGTGAGCATAAAAAGGATATTGATACCATAAAAAAAGAACCAGTCAGAAATAAAGAATATAATAACTAAAATGAAGAATGCACTAGAAGGAATCATCACCAGACTAGATGAAGCAGAAGATCAAATCAGCAATTTGGAGAATAAGTTGGAGAAAGAATCCAATCAGAATACCAGAAAGAAAAATAATAATAAATAATATATATAATAGACTATTGCTGTGCCATAAAAAAGAGTAAAATCTTACCACTTGTAACAACATGGATGGACCAAGGTATTATATTATGCAAAGTGAAATAAGCCAGACTGGGAAAGACAAATATCATATGATCTCACTTATACGCGAAATCTAAAGAACACAATAAATGAACAAACAAAACAGAAACAGACTCTAAGATACAGAAAACAAACTGATGATCACCAGAGAAGAGGGTGGTTGGGGAGTTGGGTATAAAAGGTGAAGGGAATAAAAAGTACAAATTGGTAGTTACAAAATAGCCATGGGGATGTAAATTACAGCATAGAAAACATAGTCAATAATGTTGCAACAACTATGTATAGTGCGAGCGGTTATTAGACTAAGCAGGGGGATAACTGCATAAATTATATAAATGTCTAACCACTATGCTATACACCTGAAACTAAAACAAAATAATATTCAATGTCAACCACAGGTAAAAAACTTAAATAAATATATTTTTTAAAATTCATAGAGGCAGAAAGTGGAATGGTGAGCATCAGGGGTTGGAGGAGCGGGAAATGGAAGATTAGTGTTTATGGGTAGAGAGTTTCAGTTTTACAAGATGAAAAGAGGTCTGGAAATGAATGGTGGTGATGGCTACACAACAATGTGAATGTACTTAATACTACTAAACTGAACATTTAAAAACGGCTAAAATTGTAAATTTTATTTTATGTGTATTTTGCCAAATTAAAAAACAACAACAAAAAGATAGCACCTATGGGTGTGTAGGAGAGAGGAGGTACCAGAGGCTAGTCAATGCAAAGTATATTAAGTGAATATTTTTAAGCCTAAGGGAGAAGTAACTTTTCTTCTTCTTGCCCTCTGCTTTCTCAATCCCTTCCTTCATCTCTACCCTACTCATTTCAGGCATGTAGAGATCATCCTGGTGTCCTCAGAGCTTGAGAGGCCTCTGCTCTAAACCCTTCCCCTGCCAGTAAGATCATTCTTCACCAAGATTTCAGCCCACCTCAAGTTCACAAGGTGTTCCAAACCATACTTCCAGATTCCTCCTTTTCACTAAGTTTCAACCACATTTTCACTTGCCCACTAGAAACCTTCACCTATAGATCCTACAGAGAACTTATTCTCTCCCCAGACACATCCTCCTTCCTTCTGATCTTAGTTAAGAGTATTACTCCCAATCTGGACTCCCTATATCAGAGTCCTGGGATTCTTTCTTGAACCATCCCTACCTGCCTGACTTTCCTTTTCCCATCTCCCAGGCATAATCCTTTCATTTCTATCCCCCAAACTTTGACTCTGTTCCCTCCACTCAGCCCCTTCTAAGGGCCATGGTCAGCCTCTGTCACATCCTAACTGGTCCCTCAATTCTCTCCATTCTCTCGATTCTTACTCTCACATTCCATTTTCTACACTGCTTTATAAAAACATAGGTGTGATAATAACATTCTTCTGCTCAAAAACTTTACCAAAGCTTCTCATTGTTTATAAAAGAAACCTCCTCCAATTTCTCAAGGAAGAATGGGGTACTTTCAAATATCTCAGGAAATAAACTAATTGGTCCATCTTTGGGTCAAATGATAATTCCTGGTCTAACCATTTATGACATGATGGATGCAGTCATTTATTAAGAAGGCAGCTGCAGGGAGAAATCCAAGATGGCAAAGTAGGTAAACATTGTGCCTGCATCCTTCCATGAACATATTAAAATTACAATTAAATTACAGAACAATTAAGTTGAATAACCATCTGAAGTCTAGCTGAATAGAAGTTCTATAACTGAAAATATAAAGAAACAGCCACTTCAAAACTGGTAGGAGGGGCGGAGATGTGGAACAGGCCCAAACCTCCATGTCGCAGTTGAGAATCAGGAGGGATATCTTGGCCATGGAGGTTCTTCCTGGAGGAGCAAGGGACCCCAGCCTTGAGTACTGGTGCCAAGAAGAAGAGCCCCCACAACATCTGACTGTGAAAAACAGTGGGGATTCTGATCATCTGGGTGGGACAGGAAGCTGTGGGAAACCCAGACTCCTCTTAAACGACTTGCACACAGACTCACTCACTCTTAGGCACTCATCTTGGGCTCCAGTGGAGGGATGGTGATTCGAGGGCCTCAGAGATATACAGGGAGGCAGTGTGTGGCTTTGGTGGGAGGGAGGACTGGAGGAAAGTTGGCATTTTCCCAATGAGGCATCCTACTTCTGTGCAGCAGCAGGAAGCCACCATCTTGCCTGTGTTGAGCCCGCCCTCCACAGGCCAAATCTGAACTTGATTGGCCTGGTGAGCTCCACTGCTCTGCTCTGCTGACTCAGCTGAGACCCCACCCCACCCAACTCCCAAATGCCAAAGACACTTTCACATGAGCAGCCAGCCCCACCCACAATGGCAGCTTTTTAGAACTATCAGAGTCTGGCAGGCCCCAGGTGGGTGGCAACTGGCCTCAGTGTGCTTTGAGACTTTTGATGAGTTGCTCCAGGTTCATCACTGGCACCAAACCAGAATCTACATTAACCTGGTGACCACAACTCTTCCCACTCTACTGACTCCCGGAGATCCTGCCTCATCAAATTTGTGTACAGCATGAGGCTTTATCTCCAGCTGAATCTTAAAGGAGTCAGCAGGTGGCAGCAGGCCTTCAGGTATCCTGGCTTTTTTGAGAGCTGCCCGAGACCCTATACTGGTGGCAGTCATCATTGGTTCACAGCGTGGCCTCTTCCACACACCTCCAGGGTTAGCACAGGCAGTGAGAAATGTGGATCGCTGTATAACTACTTCCAGGTAGTCTCCAGCTAGTCACAGATAGTGGGTGACCTGAGCCTGCACTAGAGCCCCTCCCAAGAGACCCAAGAACCAATACACTTGGAGTTTGGCTTCGACCACAGCAGAGCACCACCCAATTACCCCTTCAAGCAGTACACACAAAGAGCCATCTCAACAGGCACCAGAGCCCACTTGGGAGAATCCTACTCCATGTGGTAACTCCCCCACACAGCAGCCCATAAGCTGTGGACATGGCCAGACCCCACAGCCAATCAGCCTGAAGGTCAATCCCATCCACTGACATGCCAAAAGTAATCAAGGCTCAATTATAACAGGAGTGCACAGAACCTGCACAAGGGACACTCTTGGATCACCCAGAGCAGGTAACCAGTAAGACTGTCTCACTGAGCTCCATAGGACACCACTAAATAAGGCCACCTGGCCAAGACTGGGAGACATAGCAGATCTATCTAATACATAGAAACAAATACAGAGAGGCAGCCAAAATGAGGAAACAAGAAATAAATCCTAAATGAAAGAATAGGAGAAAAATATGTAGGGGAGGGACGGGGAGGGGCAACTAAACTAAATGAAATGGAAGTAAGCAACCTACCAGAGACAGAGTTCAAAACACTTATAATAAGGATGTTCCAGGAACTTAGTGAGAACTTCAACAAAGAGACAGCAAGCATAAAAAGGATGTAGAAATCATAAAAAAGAACCAGTCAGAAGTGAAGAATACAATGACTGAAATGAAGAATGTACTAGAAGTGAAAGGAATTAACAGCAGATTAAATGAAATGGAGGATCACGTCAGCGATTTCGAAGACAAGCTAGCAAAAAACACCCAATTGGAACAGCAAAAAGGAAAAAGAATTTTAAAAAAAGAAGAGCTTGAGAGACCTCTGGGACAACATGAAGCATAACATTTCCAACATTGGGGTACCAGAAGGAGAAGAGAGAAAGTAAGAAATTGAGAACCTATTTGAAAAAATAGTGACTGAAAACTTTCCTAATCTGATGAAGGAAATAGACATTCAAGTCCAGGAAGCACAGAATCCTAAACAAGATGATCCCAAACAGGCCCACACCAAGATGCACTATAATTAAAATGCAAAAGTTTAAAGACAGAGAGAACCCTAGAGGCAGCATGAGAAAAGGAACTAGTAACTTATAAAGAAGCTCCTCTAAGACTGTCAGCTGATTTCTCAGCAGAATCTTGGCAGGCCAGAAGGGATTGGCACAAAATATTCAATGTGATGAAAAGTAAGGACCTACACCCAAGATTACTCTACACAGCAAAGCTATTATTTAAAATTGAAAAACAGATAAAGAGTTTCCCTGACAAGAAAAAGCTAAAGGAGTTCATCACCACCAAACCAGTATCACAAAGAATGGTAGAGGGACTTCTTTAAGATGGAAAATAAAAATTGTGAATAATAAAATGGTAACAGCTACATATCTATCAATTACTTTCAATGTAAATGAATTAAATGCTCCAATCAAAAGACATAAGAGGAATAAATGGATAAAGAAACAAAACCCTTACATAGGCTGCCTACAAGAGACTCACTTCAGACTGAGAGATACACACAGACAGAAAGTAAAAAGATGGAAAAAATGTTCCATAAAAATGGAAATGAAAAACAGAAACAAAAAACGCTGATGTAGCAATACTTATATGAGACAAAATAGACTTTAAAACAAACGCTATAAGAAAAGACAATGAAGAATCCAGTAATCCCACTTCAGGGTATTTATCTGAAGAAACCCAACACGCTACTTCAAAGGTACTATGTGCATCCTTAGGAGTATATTCATTGCAACATTGTTTACAATGGCCAAGATGTAGAGGCAGCCTGGGTATTCATCAATGTATGAATGGACAAAGAGGAATTCTTACATGTATACAAGGGAATATTGCTCAGCCATGGAAAGGAATGGGTTCTTGCCATCTGCAGTGATATGGATGGACCTGGAGGGTGTTGAGCTGAGTGGAGCATGTCAGACAGTGAAAGACAGATGCAATGTGATTTCACTTACGTGAGGAATCTAAGAACAAAATTGACAAACTAAACAGAAACAAACTTATAAATACAGAAAACATTTTAATGGTTGCCAGATGGGTGTTGGGTTGGGGGTAGGGTTGAAAAAAGGGGAAGGAACTAAGAAGTACAAGTGGTTGTTACAAAGTAGTTATGGGGGTGTAGTGTATAGCATAAGGAATATAGTCAATAATACTGTAATAACTATGTGTGGTGTCGGATTGGTACTTGACATTTTGGGTAATAGATGGGAGGGGGTTTTGGGTAGGGTGAAATAAAGTGAAGGGATTAAAAAGTACAAATGAGGACTGGCCGAGTGGCGCGGTGGTTAAGCACTGCCTTGGGACACCAGTGGCCCTGCTTCGGTCCCACATATGAGGGCCAGTGACACTGCCCTCAAAAAAAAAAAAAAAAAAAGAAAAACTAAAAAGTACAAATGAGTAGTTACAAAATAGTCATAGGGATGTAAAGTAAAAATAGGGATTATACTCAATAATATGGTAATAACTATGTCTAGTGCCAGGTGGGTACTAAACTAGTCAGGGGCATCACATCTTAAATTATATAAATATATAACCACTATGAGGTACACCTAGAATTAGTATAAAATAATATTGAATGTCAACTGTAATTGATACATTTAAAAAGGGTAGGGGGTAAGGGAAGGAAAGTAAGAGAGTCAAAGTTCCAGGTATAAAACTAGTAAGTCATGGGGGTGTAATGTACAGCATGGGGAATATAGCCAATAATAGTGTGATAGTGTAGTATGGTGTCAGGTGGTTGCTGGACTTATCATGGTGACCACTTCTTTAGGTATATAAATGTTGAATAACTAAGATGTGCACCTGAAACTAATATAGTATTGTATGTTAGCTATATTTTAATAAAAATCTTAGAAAAAAAATGTTTAAACAGGATAAAAAAAGAAGACAGCTGCAGTAGGCAGAATTCTAAAGATGACACCTTGAGATTCCTCTCTCTTGGTTATTAAATCAAACATTAATCTAGGAACTGCTGTGGAGGGATTTTGCCAATGTAATTAAAGTCCCAAAGTCAGTTAACCTTAATTATCTGGGTGGGCCTGACCCAATCAGGTGAACTCTTAAAAGAGAGAGCTTTTCCTAGCTTGTAGCAGAAAGGGGAGTCAGAGACAGTCAGAGCAAGAGAAGGATTCAGCATTCTATTGTTGGCTCTGAAGGATCAGATACCAGCCTGTTTCAGAGTGAAGAATGACCCCACTGAATTCTGCCAACAACTTGAATGAGTCTGGAAGCAGATTCCTTTTTAGACCTTCCATGTAAGAGCCCAGCTTGGCCAACATCTTCATTTCAGACTTGTGAGATCCTAAGCAGAGAGCCCACCCAAGACCACCCAGACTTCTAACCTAAAATGCTGGAAGCTAAGAAATTGTTTTAAGCCACTAAATTTGTGGAGTTTGTTACTTGGCAATAAGAAGTGAATACAGCAGCTCTCTGGGATATCTCATGGAGGGCGTGGGGAGGGCTCCCCCGAGGTCAGGGTGTGCTGGGCAGACAATTCCATATGCCACTGTTCCACCCACAACCCACCTGAAATAGTCCCCTTTACCTCTATCTGTCCTTCATTACTTTCTCTGCCCTTTATTAGATTCACTATTGAACTTCACAGACTTTTCAAAAACAAGCATTCAAATCATAATTACTTTTATCCTAATCTAGCTATATTTAAAATTACCAAAGTCTGATGTATCATCATCTGTCCCAGTCATCATTCATCATTGGGCTACAACCACAATTATGATTAAAATAAGCTTAGTAAATATCAACTCTCCCCTCTACCTCCACCCCGACCTCTCTGTCTCTCTCTGTCTCTCTGTCTCTCTGTCTCTCTCTCTCTGTCTCTCTGTCTCTCTCTCTCTGTCTCTCTGTCTCTCTCTCTGTCTCTCTCTCTCTCTCTCACACACACACACACACACACACAAATGCATGACCAAATCAAATTATTCCTCTATGTCTTAACTGGAAGGACATAAATAGCCATTTTTCAATAAGAAAATAAAAGAATTAACCAGTATCCACAATACTAATTCTGATTTAAGAACATGAATTTTGGAATCAGAGCACAATCTGAATCCCAGATGCCTCATTTTGTGGCAATATGACATCTCTTAATCTCAATTTTATCACCTGTCAAATGGGTACAATAATATCACTGACCTCATAGCATCCTTACGTGGATAAATTTTAATAATGCCCATGGAGTGCTTAGCACCTGCCTAGCATGAAGTCTGTACTCAGTAAATGGGACCATTACTACTGTAAATGTAATGAATACATGTGGGCCTTTGAAAGTAAGGACATTAAATCCAACTCAGGCTCACTCGAGGCCTGGTGCCCACTATAATTCCTTTGGGTTATGGTTTGAGTTTAGCCTGGTCTAAACAATTCTCTTCCTGGCTCTGAATCTATCTTTCTGCCATTTAAACATCACCTAGCTGCCTCCGGCTCCTCATTTTTTAATTCCCTACGGACACTCTGTTGGTGAGGAACAGAGAAAAAAATGCAGATGGGAGCCATTATCAGCATCTCTCCTTTCTAGGGCCATTTGAGTGGAGCCCATGCCCTGGAGCGCTGTATCTGTGGGGGATGCTGGAGTCGGATCACTGGGGATGTCAGAAACAAAACAGTGGAGATTAAATGGACACAAAGAAGTGCAGAGTGAGGCAGCAATTGCTCTTCATCTGAGTGTTCAAAAGAAAGATTTCCAGAACACAGGAAATGTAGCAGAGCTTGAGAGGGTCGGAGGTACCTACCTTCGCTGCCAGCAGCTCTTGGGACCTGTGCAGAGTCTGAGGCATAGTGTGATCCCAAGCGTCCTTGGAGCATTTGGGAAACTTTTCACAGGGAGGGGCAAAGTCCTATCCAAGGTAGGGAAGTTCCCCTACAGCTCAGGGGGCCAAGTGATAATGAACTGCACCAGGCTCTCAGAGGTGGTCCCCAGACCAGCAGCTGCAGCATCACCTGGGACCTTATTAGGAATGCTACATTCTTGAGTCCCAGCCCAGGCCCACTGAATCAAAACCTCAGATGTGGGAGCGCAGCCAGATATGCTTTAACAGGCTTCTGGGTGATTCTGACGTACGCTAAATTCTGAGACCCATGGCCTGGACAGCCATAGGTCTCAGCCAGTCAGGACTGCTCTCCACCCACCAGGAGGCATACAGAAAAGGTGAGGGGTTAATATGACTGACGATGTTACTGTGTATAGACTGAGGTGCAGGAAAGCTGAGCTCCTGGTATGCAATCAAGAATGATCCCACATCAAATTCCAGTAGGGGTCTGGTTGAGAAGTACATAGTAAATTTCTCTTGGATAAGGTGCTTTCCCTCTCACATGTAACTGTGGTGAATTCTTCGTCTGTTATTTTATAGGAAAGACACTGTCTTCCTCTCCAACAAAACCACCCATTGTGACCCCACCAGACATCCGTGCTACATTCCAGCCACAGAAGACACCTCACTCTTGAGCTTTGGTTTATGTTCTTAATATTTCTGCCAAGAACACCCTTTCCCACTATCATCCATCTACTCATCATTCAGCCTCAGTTCAAGCACCTGGGTTCACCTTGACACCTTATATAAACCTGTAACTTTTTATTGCACTGAAGCATTTTGACATTGCGTTTCCCCAACTAGACCCAAATTTAAGTGCATGGACTCCGACCACAATTACGGGTTGGAATCCCGATGCTATTGCTTTCTAGATGTGTGACTTTGAGCAACTCAAACTCTGTCTCCATTTGCTCATAAATAGAATGAGGATGATAATATGCCTACTTTACAGGGCAGCATGAGGAGTAAATGAGAGCATACATATAAAGTGCTTAAACTAGCACGTAGCACATGATAAGTGCAATCGATGTTAGCTATTTCTATCATTCCAATTATTACTATTATGTGTGTATCTCCTCCAGGCTCTAACATATGGGAAACATTCATATATATGTAAAACAAGTATGTATTTTAAAGGATGCTAATAAAAATTACCCAAAGCTTGGAAATCAGTCAAAGAAAGCGGAACGGGACCTTTCAGTATCACCCTGAGGCACTGGTCAATAGGCCAGAGATTATCTAGGGGAACATACCCTGGTTGATTTGCTGTTCATTGTACAATTAGAGCCCTGGCACTGGGAAGTTGTATGTAACTCCAAGATTCCTATCCAGTAGAAAAGATAAACATAAGGTTGTGGATTTTTAATTGACTTAGCAGTGTTATTCTAACACTCCTTTTGGAATGCCTCTGAATGTCCAGTTACTCATAATGCGCTTAGTCAGCTTTACTATTTTACTGGATCCCTCTTTAATGAGTGAACAAATCTTTGACACATGTTCCTTCTATACTCATAGGGGAATTATATTTTTAACTTGTTGAAAATTATGCTTTCCGAGAAGTATATTTTGGGTTATGAGATCAGTATAATGGGGGAAATTCTTTATCCCAGTGTGAAACGCAATACTAAAGCTGATCACAGTTGGCAAGTACCTATTGTTTTAAAGACAATGTACTAAGTAAATTTCATATATTTGATCACTGAGTCTTAACAACTCCATGAAGAATCACTTTTCACATATTTCAAGGAGCAAACTGGAATCAGAGTTTAATAACATTCCCAAATCCACTTATCCTGTTCTCCCAACAGATAGGTTGGTGTAGTCAGGATACTAGTAACCACCCTTTGGACAGGTCTAGAAGACTTTCTTGCCCTCATTGTTAGTGTTGATTGCTCCATTCCACCCTAGCAGTGGTTGTGAGACCATTCAGGTGAAAGGGCCACGAGTCTATCTGCCTTTCAGTGGAATCAGTCTTTCTGAAGATGGTGCCTGAGACACCTGCCACAGGCTCAGGCACTCACAGCCGGCTAGTGGGATTAGTTAATAGACCTCTGTGTGGACCTGAGGGCAGGCTCTGTGTTCCCAAGTTGGGTGATGCAACCATTGGGCTCATCCCCCTTCCAATTGTTTGCTTCTGTAACAACTATCTGCCTCTGCATCAAGCATGTCCAACCCCTAGGCACTGAACACAAAGAAGGAGTAATGGCAGTTAGGAGATGAAGGCTCACCTCTGCTGCCCTCCAGCTGATGGATATGCTCACAAAGAACATGCTACAAAGCATGCCCAACACCTACAAATGTATAACAGGTAGATTACAGATCACGTGGGGCTTTCTACTTCCCAGCTAGTATTGGAGTGACCAGTCTGCAGGGCATGGCAGACCTTGTTCTCCATCCACCAGAGGAAGACAGACCAGAGCAAGAAGAAGGGATGCCCTGCCTGGACCTCCCGTAGAAGGAAGAGCAGGGCATTGAGCACTTGCAACACCAGCTACAAGCATTTTAGGATGCAAAGGCTCTGCTGTGCACTGGTCATGACCTTTGTCCCTGGAACCACTGCCACTGGAGAAAAGAAACCCTGGGTTTCAGCACTCACATCATCTACTCTTCTTCCCTTGAGGAGGAGCAACAAACAGGATGGTGGAGAGTGCTACTCGAATACCACAACCCCCAATGGGAAGGGGAGTAGAAGACTCCTCCTCTGAGGCCAAATAAGATAGGCTGAGATAAAGGGTCTCTCAATAAGACACAGAAAGCTTCTCATCCTGGAGGGTCCTCCTAGCTCCTGTCAGAGAACAGACAATGTCGCTGAGAGACTATGTCTACACTCAGTGTTGGTGTGTAGGGTAAGTCTACTGATAGGTGTGATCCTGTTAGCCTGGGGACCAAGGCAGCACATGTTTGAGAAGACCCCTGAGCTGAGTCTGAAAGGACCATGGGAAGTTGGCCAAGAGAAGAAAGGCAGGAGCAACTACATAGTAATAAAGGAGCAGTATGAGCAGACACCTGAGGATGTCAAACTGCAGGACCATTGGAATGTCCACTGGTGGTTTGCTTGCTGGAACATGAGTTTCAAAAAGTCAGAAAGTGGTAATGGTCAGCAGGGACCAGACTGCTGAATACCTTGCCCACCATGAGTTTATCATTTGAGATGGGGTAGTTGATGGTTTCAGTCACATACCTGAGTTGGGTTTGTTTTTACAAAGACAATAATAATTAGCATTTATTGAGTACTTTCAATAAGCCCAACATTGTTCTCTATGCTCTACACATATTATTAATTCATTGAGTCCTTGACAATTAACCTTTTTATAAGTGGGGAAACTGAGGCACAGAGAAATTAAGTGACTTGTCCAAGGTCACAGAGCTGGGAAGTGGCAAATGGAGGATTTGAACACAGTCCAGCAATAAAATAAATACATGTAATATCATACCAATTATGTCAATTTTTTTACTTCATTTTTCACATCTGAGACTAATTAAGGAAACTTTGTGAACAAGGGCTGGTCTATTCTTTTCAAGGCTTTGAGCTACCCTTCCAACGCAGGCCCTTAGTATGTTACTTTAACAGTGTTACTAAAGTCTGTGATCTCAGTTTGTTTTTTGAAACATAAGACAAAGTGAATCTCCGTGGACTTGTTAAGATTTAGTGATAAAACATATGAAATGCATCTAGCATACTGCTTTAACACAATACAATAGGTGCCTGCCAAGTGTTTTCAGCTTTCAGTAATGCATTTCACGTTGGGGTGAAATCTTTTCCCTGTTGTAGGATTCTCAGATATCTTACAGGTGAAGAGGGATATGTTTTGGGGTGTATAAGCCCCTGAACTCACACTAGACCCACTGGGTAGATTCCAAAAGCAAACCTGATCTAGAAGTTTTGGTTGAGTCAGAATGGTCAGAAACGTGCTGCCTTCGTTGAATGAAATAGAGGTAAGGTGGGAGGGAGAAAAACGAATAACGTGAATGCTACATTGTAAAGACAAGTGGGAAAATGATTACAGGGCATTAGAATTACCCAGACATGTGCAGGGTTCCTCTATGCCTGCCAACCTATGGGGATAAAATGACATGACTGAATGTGCCCACATCACTAAGGAAGGGCATTGGGCTGCCATGTCAACTCACCACAGAGTCCTTTGTGTGCGTGCTACTGGGAGAGCCTGCGGGGGGCGGGGGGTGTAGGGTCTGAATGCCAACACCTGGGGGCATCCCCAGCTCTGAGAATTAAATGCTCCAGAGCAAGTGGCAGGAGCCATTCATTTCAAGCAGGAGGCCTGTACCTCGGTTTGTAATCATAAATTGGATGGAGAAAAAAAGCACATCTTTAATTTCCTCCTACCTCTAACAGAAATCAAGCATCCCCTTCAAGTACTGATGCAGACAACAAACCACAATAGCATTTGTAGTGCCTGTGACTTTATCCCTATTGAATTCATGGATATTTTCATATCACACCATGCTTGCACAGATATCATAAAATATCAATTATGTTCATCAGGACTTCAAATTAGGCTCATTATTAGCCCCACAGCCAGAACGTGTCACCCACCATGCTAATACAGAAGCAGGTCCATGACTATGTCACACATTTGTTTTTATAATATTGTGATAAATAATTTAAAGATAATTGGTTTCTTCAATCCAGTTTATTTCATTTTATTCTTGAGAAATGGTATTCTGAGAAGGGGTCTACTGGCTCTACAGACTGCCAGGGGTTCATGGCTTAAGTGGGGTGCAATGAACCTGCTGCTTAAGAGCCCAGAGAGCTAGACCCTGGCATTACAGGATGAGCACTGCCCGAAAGGAAAGTGATTCCTAAGGAGGGGTGTACTCTCTGCACCCCAGTGAGGAGGATGAGAAATCCTACCAGGGGAGAAATAAAGGCAACTGATTTTATGGAACACCTACTTCACATCAGAAACTGTAATTAACTTATCTCCTGTCATCCTACAACAACCTCATGAGATAAGAAAAGTTTTTCCCATTTTACAGATGGGGAAACTGTCAGAGAAGTGTAGTCATACTGCCAGGACATGAAGGAACTAGGCACAACTCCAACCCAGGTTGGTTTAACTTTCCAGTCTCTGACCATGACCATGACAATGAGACATAGCTTTAACAGAACTGTTTGGACGATGCAGAGGTCAATGCATCCACCAGAGATGAAGCCTCCTTGGGTTGTCACAGGCTGCACCACTCGGGTGCCCCTTTGCAAGAATCTGCTGGGAGGAGTCCAGCAGCTGCACCCGCAGCTCCTCTGCAGCATTTGCTCTGAGGACACGCTCTCCCCAGGGTCCCCTAGTCAATGACCAGGAACACCGAGTCATCACCGAGCCAGGCCATTGCTGCCTGATGAAGCAGGTCTCCTGATGAACAACCTGTGTGCAGTCCAAGGCTTCTCCCACTCAGTTACATCCTTCTTCCTTCCCTCTGTCCCTTCACAGGTGCCAGATTGGCACTGGTCTGAAGGATCCTAGCCTATGTCTGTTCACTATCCCCTTTATCCTTCACAGGTATTTCCCTCGAAAAATCTCTTGGGTGTCTACTTCAATCTTTGTGCTTGCTTCTTGTAAGACCCAAATTAATGTATCTTCCAAGTATGAAAAAAGCTGCAACCCTGGCTTTCTGATGGGCAATCAACGAAGAGTGTTTTCTGTGACAGGTTAATGGGCTAAGGAGGGAAATCAACTCCTCATTCTAAACTGCCCCATGGGGAGTACATCATGGAACTATAAATAGACATGCATGGGGCAAGGTTGTTAAGGCTTAAAACAACAGGGTAATTCTATTAGATATTGGTTACATTTGATGGAGAATATTTCTGGGAAAGGGAGATGAGGGGGTGTTTCTGCGATGCTGGTAATGATCTATTTCTTGAGCTGGGTGCTGATTAAACAGGTGTGCTCAGCTGGTAACAATTCATCAAGATGTTCACTCATGATCCATGCAGTTTTGTATCCATCTATTTTTTCTTCATTAAAATGTTAAAAACAAAACAACAACAACAAAAAAAAAACAACTGTGTATGTTAATGGCACCTAGTACCCCCAAGGTGGAATACTCTGTAGGACAGTGTACAATGTATTGATTAGTGGTGGGGTGGGGGCAAGGAGGAACTCTGCACAGCCCACCTATGAGCTCCATGGATCCTTGATTTGAACTTGGGTGTGGTTCTTAACAAAGAACCTTAAGGCAATGTATCTCAGGGTGCTGAGTTGCTACCAGAAGTCCTAGGCCTATTTGATATGCCCTTTCCAGCCAATCTTCAGTTAAATAAATAAGTGACTTACTTATATCTTGACATTTCAGAGATGTCAGAAAGAGAAGAAATAGGGAGTTCTACAATCCTCGGTATTGCCTGTGGCAAGATTCAGTGCTTGACTTTGAAAGCGTGATGTGTAGCTTGCAGAGAGAATGGATCTGCCCTGGTGGAAAAATGTGGATATATGTCTGACAAATCAATTCCCCTTTTTGGAGGGGGAGGAGGAGAAGGGAAGCTCTCACAGAGGTGAGGCAGCTCCATTACGGGAGGCAAAGTGGGGCAGCAGAGGTCTTGCAGAATCAAGGGCCCCCTTGTGCTGACGCTTGCATGGGGACTTGCCTGCATCACCTGTTTGGCTGGGAACCATGGCAATGAGATTAATGACATCCTCACCTCCTGGTACAAGGGCCAGCCTCTGCCTGCAGTCTCAAAGGTTCAAAAATACCTCGAGGCAAAAATGCAGGGAGCACTCTGCTAAACAGAAAAAGTGCTGCCATCAGATCACAGGAGCCTGAGCGATAGCTGCCTTTCTTCTGTTCATTCAGTCAACCCTCTGCTCTCCCTCTGGTGCCCATGACTGGAGTCATGTACCTCTCTCTTGCAGGCAGAAGAGGCTGGCATTTTGGTATCCAGGCAAGTTTCAGAGTAATTGAAGCACAGTAAGAGGCAGTGAACAGCAGGGTTAAAAGCATAATTCTACCACTAGTAGGATTATGACCTTAAGCAAGTTTCTTAACCTGTCTGTGCCTCAGTCTCCTCATCTATTAAAAGAAATTATTCATTATAGTACTTAATTCAGAGGGTTTTAAGAATTAAGTTAGTTAATATACAGAGCACTGTAAAAAGTGCAATTGATAGCCATCAGCTGTTATTATTGTGGTTGTCTTGAGTACTATTTACCAAATATTTCTTGCTCTCAGTCTCCCAAGTATGCAGTACACAGTAGGATTGTCCCTGAAAAGGTAACATAGCCATGCAGCTTATTTTTGTCAATGAAATGTAAGCAGGAGTATCGCATGTCACTTCCAGACAGGAACTTTAAGAGCAGGTATACCATTCAACATATTCCTTTATTCCTGGCTTGGAAAACATGGAGATGGCACCTCCTTCATCTGAGCCTTGAGTGGGGTGGCCAAGCTCCCGCCCACCATTGGTAGACCCACAGTATAAACAAGAAATAAATCTCCAATATCATCTGGTCTATTCCGACTGAACACTAATTGGTACATGAGAATGAGGTGCGGCCATAACACAATCCTCAAATGTGTGGAATTATCTTAGGATTCATGGGGTCTACAGTAAGGAAACCATTGTTGGAGGCTGGAAGGATGGCAACCCTGTTATGCAGGGCCAAAATATGTGGTAAAAGTGTTACCTGCTATGCCCTGGAATTCAGTAATCTCTTATAGCTCTAGAGAAAGGAGCTTGCAAGACAAAAGTTGTGTGTTGATTTCTATTGGCTTTGTTTGTGCAGGTAACACAAGACAGTGGCTCAGAAAACAAATAGCCAATCTGCAAGCAAGAATGAATAGAAATACAGGGTTTTGAAATTCAGAGACTTGTGGGTTTTGAAGGGGAAACCTTAGAGATAAATCTGAAAAATACAAAGGCTAATTTAGCCTTACAGCAAGAATCAAATCAACAATTTGGCCTTATACCCACTGCTGATATTTCTGAATGTCCTTGAAACTATACTTGGAGGCTCCGCTTTACAGAGAACCAGAAGAAATTCTGCACCCATGGTTGGGAGGGCTGTGGACTTGCCATGACCGCATGCCCAATTCTAAAACCCAGGGACCTAGTCATTCTCCTGGCCTGTATCTGTCCCTGTCTTATCTCACTTCCTGCCTCACAATTCCCAGTCCCTGTCTTCATTCTCTGTCCAAAATTCCAGGGTTTTTAGCTCCCTGCCTTGCCCCCCGACTCCCCAAAAAAACCAACCTGGTGCTTCTGAGAACCAGGGCCATTTTCCTGAGCCTTAGTCCTTATGATTCTTTCTCCACCAGCTCCTGCCAGGCCCTCAAGACTCTGAAGCCTGAGCCTGTGAATATGGCCATGGCCAAACAATCCAGAATCTGTGGCATTTGCCTGTGACTCACCAACATACCCCCAGCTCTACCATTCTTCTGGGCTTTCTCTAATTGTCTTATGCCAAGGACTGGCCAGTTCACAAGCCATAACATAGGGAGTACCTTAGTCAGTGAGACATGGTTCACACCAGTTCAATAGTCCCCAGAAAGCCCACATGAACCTGATATTCCACTGGATATTTTATCAGCTTTGCACCTTTCAACAAGCTGACCAACCTGCCCTTCATCACACAGCTGGCACCCCCATGAGCTCCTGCTCCTGCCATTGTCACTGTGTAACACCTATTTTCTGAACCTTTCTGTTCTTTGCTAATTGCATACTGTTTCCAGACCCCTTCTGCACTGGGCCTCACAATCTTCTCTTAAGCTCTTCTGATGCAATCTATAGTTTCATTTCCAGGCCACCATTTTCACTTGTTCCTTAAATAATAGCTGTTTTCAGCAAACAGAACACTCCAGCCCAAGTCGACCTGGCCTATGGAACTACCCGGGGATGATTCACATGGTTGACTTTCCCACTGAGTACACTCCACCTCAGAGGAAAGAAGTAGGATCCTTGTTACACTGTGTGCTCAGAATGAACTTGTGGTCAACAAAAATGCCCAAGTCTTTTTCACATGAACAACTTTCAAGGTGCAAATATCCCTCGTGCTATATCTGGGCATTCAATTTGCTGTAACTACATATAATTTTAATAATGTATTTTAGAGCCATTGTTGAATTAATTGAATTAATTATAATGCTTCATTAATTACACTATCAATAGTGAGCAAGGATGGTCCTCTTCTGATTTGTTTTAATAATAATAATAATAAAATATATACATATATTATTATTATTATTATATATATAGTGAATGAAATATAGTGAAGTTTCATTAATCCAAGATTGCACCCCAAAATGAAAATTAAAAATAACCTACATCTACTTGTGGATTCCTTCTTTATCCCATTGGTCTACTACTGGTGCCAGTAAAGGAAAATTGTCAAAGATGTTTTGGGTTAACCCATGCTGACTTTACTTGGTTATTTCTTTCTTCTCTGGTTACAAACAAATTGCCAGATATCTACCTGATCTAACTTTGGGCAACTTTGAACTTTTGTCCTCTCCTGACCCTGGTGTCAGCCCAAGGATCCTTATTATTTGGCCACTCAGTGCTAGGGGCCTAGGGTGGCATTATATTGCAAGGCTGAGATTTACCTGACCTGTATTTAGCATTGATATCTATTCTGTTCCCCACAACTGCCCACCTGATCTTTTTCATTCTTATTTCCACAAAACATTAGTTTTCAAATGGCCCATTTTAGAATGTGTTTAGTCTTTAGACAAATCCACAGTTTGAGTCTTTTGAATCTGAAAGTTAAAATGCACACATCTGTTTTCCTATCTACATGAGAAATTACGTTGTGATGTGTCACCTCTGACATTAAGCTTGCCTGGCTCATACACCTGCACAATTGACAATTGTCAAATTTTAATTCACAATTTGTTGAAACCTGAGAAAAACACTCTAACATTTGTTGGGCTTTCAGGCAACCCATTATAGGAATTCAACACCTGGGTTGTCTGTAGAGTATCTACTCAGCTTTGTCGAAGAAGAAGGCTCCTTGGGAGTTCTATCCTCATCTGTTCATGGGGGAATTAGTACAGGAAAGTCTCATAAATGTCAATGGAAAATGCACTCAATATGTTTCCTTTGGTACATTTTAAGGGCAAAACTCATTCTTAAAAGGCAACAAGGCAATATATGAAGGGTAATACCATAGAAAGTATTTATATATAAAGAGGTATAGAGAGACAAAGAAAAAGAATTGGGGAGAAGTGGAGAGAGGAAAAAGAGAGAATGAGTGAAGACAGAGGGAGAGAATGAACCTAAACTAGGCTGAACAAGCTGTCCATTGAAATCTACTCCTGACAACTTCTAGATTTTGCATTGCCGAGTCATGTGGTAGACTTTAGTGAAGACCAAAAGACTGTGAGACAAAGGGCTTGTGGCTGTCATCAAGCTTACCATCATGTGGTGAAGAGAGGCTGTTAAACGAAAGCTTGTGAATTAATCAAAGGGCCATTCAAAAGAGTGTAGACACCTTAGATTGGTGAGCCTACTCAATTAGCTCGGTCCCATAAATATTAAGTTATATACATAATAGAGAAATATGGGTCATAGATCACAGTACACTGCTGAAATGTAATACCAATAAAATCTTATACCCGTTCATAAATTTTCATCAAAGACAAGTGTTCTAGATAACAAAGTTGTTGTCATATTATGTAACTGGCCCAGAGTAAGCACATGTTTTGATCTGAAATGCCAGTGTAAAATCTTTTACAACACATTATTTTTAATATCAACAATAAATACATTTCTCTTATTGGTGATCATTGAAGGAATATAAATCAAAAGTAAATTTTTTCTGCTTTTCTCCATTCAAACTGTCTGCTTCCACTCCACCTGAAAAACAAAACTAAATCATCACGTGAATCTTACTTTAGTTGAATTATTCATAATTTGGACATCCTATCATTAAATGGCAATTAATCTGCAGATATCCTCACCTCTTTCAAATATCCAACACAAGCCCATGCCCAGACTCAGAACCTCACACCCATAGAAGTAAGCCTGCACAGAATTTTTACAGGACTTGGAACAATGCAATGTCAAAAATGGGTTTTGAAAAGTGAATGGACAAACTGATTGATCAGCCAAGGAATGAAGAAATAAATTCATGCAAAAGCTTGGGATCCACTGGGAAATGAGTGGGAAAATTTCAATTGGGCACACCACTAACTGCAACCATTACCAGAGGTTTAGAGCACTTCTTTTTATTTTTTGACTCACCAGAACAGTTGGTCTTCAGTTCTATATCATTTCTGCTTCTGCAGACAGGGAATATGCTTTCTAGCAACACACTTATGTATCCCGTGGAGTATGGGGTAAATCTGGCCCATGGTGTATGGGGTAAAATGCTTGTTCTGGTTGTGTTGAAAAGTTGGCCCTTTGCTATTTATTGTGAAGGCTGGGTGACCTTCAGAAATTATGCATTAACTGCAGTTTTTAGTTTCTTGGATATGAAATACTCACTACCATATATTTAAGGACTCACATGTGAGTTCTAGTGTCTAGAAAGATACAGGAAAAAGCAAGATAATAAGGCAAAATCTAATAGTGTGCTAGTTTTGAGTCCTAATCTAATTATTTTATCATTTGTCATGCTTTAAAAAGCTTGATAAGTAGGGTGGGTTTTTTTGTTCATGTATTCCTTCTTGTTTTCCTTCTTGTTTAAAATAGGAAGAACAATACTAATGATTATGAATGAGAATATGTAGTCCCTCGTGGGATCAAGACTTTTAATTTTGATTCATCCCATTCATAAACCTACCTAGGTAAGTTCTCTGTTGACTTCTAGTTCTGAAGTATTCAGTGGAAACTGCATTGAAATATCATGTGAAATAAGGGAGATCCTATAATACACATTTAGTATTCTTACAATCTGCTGTTCTATGTTATGCCTTCGTAATCTTTCTCCCTACCCTCTCTCAGATCAATAATCCCTTCAGTGGCACATGCACACACGCAGACACACATTCTAAATAATCCCTTCTTTTCTTCTACAACACAAGGAAGTCTTCACCATATCCCATTCCATAATAAAATCCTTTTTCTTTCTTGAGCTATTTTTAAAATGAACAGTTGCTTTCAAGGAAAATTATAAATAGTACTGCATTAATTGAGACCCAGCCTCAATAATTTTACATATGTGAAAAGAGTATAAAACTGCTACATCTGATCCCTTATGAGCACAGATAATTTCAACTGTTATCACAGTCATTCTTCTACCCTGAGGGTATGGGTGGCCCATTTCTAAAGCAGGTGTATTTAAAAGAGTTTGGTTAAAATGGATTAGCAAATGAAACTCAGGGGCACATTTGTATGGGAAAGAGGACTACAAATAGGATAAGACTTGATTGAGAATGTAAAAGATGACTGAATTCAACAAAGACAGAAAATTATTTTGCTCTGTACCTTTCAACAGTGGACAGTAACAGATTCATGTCATACAAGGAACAGTTGCAAGAAAAATGAGATGGTTTGCCTAGAGGAAGGGTAGAGATAAAAAGTCAGGGTTTGGGAGCCAGGAAGAAGGAAAAAGGTGGGAAGAGATGGAAGAAGACAGAGTTGGGAGCAAAAAGAGACAAGAGAAAGAATAATTAGATGACCATCTTAAATATTTATAAGAAATATTATATTAGAAAACAATGCCAAATTAATTCAGTGAAGCCCCAGATTGCAGAATTTGGACAAAGAAGATAGTTTCAAGGAATAGATTTTTGGTTCTATTTAAGAAAGTACTTTCTAGTCACCAGAGCTAAAGTGGTATATGTTATATAGTGATGAGTGCCTCATTAGAAAAATTATCCAAGCAGATGCTGTGTCACCATCCATCCTGGCTCTTTTCAGAGATTACGCTAGAAACTCTGACAGCCAATGATTTTGTGGTCCCATCAATGGAACATGCTGAGGGTAAAATCCATAACACAAAGGAGATACCGTCAGTTCTCATTATTCTCAGTAGTTCTATTCTCTAGAGTCGCCATGAACATGGAATTAGCAAATACTGCACCACTGCTTCTAGGGGAAAAGAGGGTTAGGTTCCTGCAAGCCTCTGATCACATTATTGCCAACCATTCAATACATAACCTTGTTTCATGTGTGTTTCTATTTAAAGACATCTTATTTAAAATATATCATTGATTCATTAACATTAAACTTATGCCCAACAGTGCTATAGCACAAGCCTAAACAAGGCTTACCTAACACATATTTTCAGTATAAGACACATGGCAGATTTCTTGCACTTAGACAGCTCCTCAACACTATGCTTGGAGGCCATTTTAAACGTGAAACCACCAACAAAAAGCACAAAAATGCAAAAAAGTGACATTGAATAGGTGGCACAAAGGACATGTGTGTCTCTAGCTTGAGTGCTAACAAGAGGTGGAGCATGTCCTTGTGCAGCCTCAGCTGGGAACTTGCACATTGGACAACTCAAATTTTCACTGCCTCACACATGCCTGTGAATGACTGAAAATGCAGCGAGTGTTGATTTGGGGATTATCAATAAATGTTAACGAGCAGGTGAATTCACAAATATGAAATCCACAAATACTGATAATTACCTGAACTTGTCGGAGAGAGGAACAATAATGGGCACACTGGCCAGGTAAAACAGTCCAAAGACTCTACTTCTGGTTCCATGACTTCCCATTATAGAGGAAGCACGGTGGGGTCTGCACTTTTGCCTGACCACAGCTGTCAGCCCGTCTGGTCACAGGCCAGGCAGGCAAATGGCTTCGTGGCCCAAGCCACAGGGTTAAGAGGCTTCACTGTCTGGTAACAGCTGAAACCTTCCATAAGACCAAAAGAGCTGGTCACAAATGGACATCTTAGGGTGGATTTACAACCTTCTCTTTGCTCCTGCCTTGTCCCTCTTTACTTCAGAACTCCAGGGGACGCTATTATGTAAAATGTAGGTAGTGTGAGTGCTCTGGATTGGCCAGGTAAGGAAACTGGGACTTGGAAATGTGAAGCCATGAGTCTCTGAACCAATTAATGGAAGATCTTCCTGCTTTCTGGCGCTGCATCCAGTCATTGTCAGAATGCATCTCTCACAGAATTGAGGATTATTTATGCTCTCAGTAACACCAACTTTTGTTCCACAGTGGACCGAAGTACCTCGTGGAAACTAGTCCATCTGTGTAACATCATCATCACACTCACCTCTTCATATTCATACACATTTCCACAATAAAAACATCACCACAATAGCAGACTCATTCATTAAAAGACAAAAAAATAGATTGCACATTTCTGAAAACAGGCAGAACCATAAAGATATGAAAATAAAATGCATTTTGACTTTTTTCCCAAATTCAAATAATGTGACTGGAAGATGAGATCTTCCTGTAGGAGCAATGGGCCTATTTCATCTTCGTCTACCTTCTTGTAAAGGAGTGTGATTCCTTTGTTATAAAAGAAAGCAGTTTTTTTTCCTTTTTGTGGATTTTAATGTAACGACGTGTGCACGCTGATTATTAGTTCTACTGGATTGCAAGAATTGAGGCCTTGGGAGTTGAATGAATGTGCTATGGTAATGTGACCTCCATTAACTCTCTGGAATTGGCTGAGGACTGGATGGCATGAGTGGGCACTGGGGCTAGTGTGGCAGCCTGAGTGTTTCCTGTCAGCTGCCACCACATAAGGGACCACCTCTCATCTCAGAATCTTCAGTGAGGTCCAAGGCCACTGTGTATAGGATGCTGGGGGCACTGTTCACAATCTGTCTGGCCAAAAACAGGGTGTCCTGGACTTGTGGGAGTGGCACTCACAGGGAATAGAGTGTGAACAGTTCCTCTTGGAGTCCTGCAGCCCAGGGGCCCCACTTAGAGATGAGCATCAGCACCAGGGGAACTGGATAGCCTCATTCGTGTCTAGTCCTTTACACTTTCACACAGAGGAATCACCTCATTCCACATTGTTACAAAGATTCACAAAGACTTTCCTGACCTGGACCCTGTTTATCTCTCCAGGGTCATCTTTTGCTATCCCTAACGTATATTGAGGCTGTTTGTTTGTTCGTTTGTTTGTTTTGCCATTTCTTCAGAGTTAGGTTCTTTTCAAAAGCGATAGAGCCTTCACTTATGTGCCTCCCTTCACCCAGAATATCCTTTTCCTCTCTCATCCCCTGAGTGTCTCCTGCTTCTTCAGGAATCAACCATGACACCAGCTAGTTCTTTTAGCTGAAGTCACAGAAACCCAAACTCAACTGTATAACAAAGATGTACTATTCCACAAAACAAGAATTCTTAAGATAAAGGTGTTCTCAGGTTGGTGAATTCAGCTGCTCAGCAGTGTCATCAAAGACACTGGTTTTTTCATCTTTCTGCTCTACTATCCATTGCCTATCTTCTCAGGTCCTTGGTGACCAGAGACAGCTGCTACAGGTCCTGGCAAAATACAAGGTCACAAAAACATCACGAGGTTCTCTCTTTCCTGGTTTTTCTCTCTTTAAGAGCGAGAAAACATTTTTCAGGATCCTCCATCAGACTCTCTCAATTCTCAGTGAGCAGCAATGTGTAACAAACCCATGCTTCAATCCATCACCAGCAACAGAGGGATTACCATGATTGGATTAGTGAAGCACAGATCACAGGAACAGAATCAAGACTGCTTAGAAAAAAGGATGGTGTTGGGCTGGCAACCAACATCATTTTCTATAAACCACTCCCACGCACATGTTGCTTTGGTGACCATGTGCTGCCACTGTTCCCTATTATTATTCTCTGCCAGAAATCTGAACCCTCTGTATTGTAATTGACCATTCAGTTACATGTCAACACATTAATCTTTGAGCTTCTTAAAGCTAGACATGATGGCTTATTCATCATTATATCCCAGGATATAGTACACATGCTTGGGTCTTAAAATGAATGAATGAATGAACAAACATGTGAATGAATATACAGATGACAGCTATTGGATACATAGGTAAACAATAACCCTCAAATGAGGGCATTCTTTTCCCAACTCTACACTTGGAGAAATTCTCCTTCAGAAAGAGTGAAAGATTTCTCCATGGTTACATGGTACAGAGCAGAACCAGACTTAACTTCAGAGTTTCTTGTTCCAAGTTGAATATTGGGTCCAACAGAAATAAGGAGGAAAAGGTCAGAGTATCAAATGGCCTGCTCGGTGTCCCAGAGTAGCAGTATTGCAAACTTTTAAAAGTAATTTTATTAACATGCACAGGATCACTTAAAATTTTGAGCATAGACATTCGCAGATCATCCTAAGACTCTTTTTCCACCTGACTCAAATCTTACTCTGCCTTCAGCTCTTTTCATTCCAGAAACATTTATATAACAAATGGACCCCAATCTTTTGAGGATTCAGTTAGCAATCCTGACAAATTAAGGACCCTGAAGAATCAATTATTTTTACTTATCTCCCAGGCTGAAGGGGAGAAAGCCTTACATTTCTGAAACTTTGGCTTTGAAACCTCTTGAAAGCATTACAGAAAAGCCAAGGGAATTAGACAGTAGGATTCTTTCAAAACAGTAGGATTTAAAGGATCTTATTACCTACTTTATAATCTTACCTTAAGGCTGTAGGACGTATTAATTGGAGCAAAGACATCCAAAAGGGAACAGCTACTGTAAGTTATTTCTATTGTTGAAGTCTGCCTTTTATCTCTTTAATTTGTTACACTGCCTCACCCACTACCCTATTTCTGAATCCCTGGTGTATATTTTTTTCTGGGCACAGACAAGAAAATAAAAATTGGAAAAATAATAAATAAATAAAGAGCGAGGCCAAGTGAATCAATGGCACTTCAAATCCCATTTCCTGGCCTGATCAGCAGTTGATCCCTTTAAGGGAAGTGGGGAGGAGAACAGAGCAGGCAGGCTCCAGGCAATGAGAAAAACTCACTCCAAGTATCTCTAGAAGAAACTTACATGTGGCCTGTATCCCACCATTCAATTCTTAATATACTGTTTCTATACAGGAAGTGTGAAATGCTTTAAAATAAGTTGGAATGACTAGAAACCCCTCTGATAAATGAAAGGAGGATGTGCTAATTGGATCCGATTGTTTCCCACTGCCTGGGCCTTGGGGACCACCTTCATCCCACTCACACATTTTTGTAGTGGGATTAAAAATACTTCTTATTTTTTATTTGAAGTAATAATCTTCAGTAAAAGTATCATGATCCCATAGAAAATGGCAGGGGAAAAGGGAACTTTAATCTTTAGAAAGGCAACAAAATGGAAAATCAACTTTTGTTTTAGGAAATTTCCCTTCCCAATTTTAAAAGGTTTCTGAGTGCATCAGGTTAGCAAGTAATTCCCTTTTTTTTTTCCTTTTGTTTTCCGTAACTGCTACCATTCTAAGGGCAATCTAGGATACTGGAATATTTCTCAAATTGCAGTCTATGCATTAATTAAAAAATGCAGATTCCCAGGTGTCACTCTCAGATCTACTATCTCTGAAACTCTGAGGAATAGTGCCCAAATGAGAAACGTTTGAAGCCCCTTGGGTGACTGTTAACATGTGCAAAACTTTCAAAGACAATTGGCACAGTGAATGAATTCATGGGCTTTGGAGTTAGAAAGAACAAGGTTTGAATGCTGAAGCTACTGTCAGCTTAATCAACAAGGAAAATCTCCTACTAGAAGGAAAACAGACACTTTTAATCTTTTTTGGTTTGTCTAGGTAAGCAAAAGGTATTTATGAAGATTGGTAGCTCCACAATGTCAGTTTCACAAACGTTTTATAGATTACAACCAATCAACTCTATTCAATAAAGAGCCCGCTGCCTTTATATGTGTGTTCATTACTGGCAATGATGTGTTCAGTAACTGACATGCATGATTTTTGTTTCCACCTTTCTCAACTGCCGTCATTTTTTTTGTAACTTATAAGTTTGGCACTCCCTTTGATTCTCACCAACTCTGCATGTATGTCTGAGTGGTGGACTCTACAGAAACAGCTGCCAGTGGAAGATGACTTGAATTCAGACATTCAACCTCTCTAATTATTTTGAGAGATTCTAAACTTAAAAACAGCCAAAGGGCTGACCTGAGAAAACCTGGGCACTGGGCACTGGATGCTTTGATTGGTCGAGATTCCAGGGTCTATTTTCTGAGTCTGGTTAACACTCAGAAGAGTCAAGTCCCCCCTGCGTGTAGTGGTCAATTGGGTTAAAGAATGGATTTGTATATTCTTAAGTTTGCCCTGATTGCAATAATGGAAAACAACTTGAGTGAGCTTAATTAGATGATGATGATGGTGGTGATGATGATGATGATGCAGTTTAGAGAATCCAATGCAAAGCTGAACAACCAAAACTAAAGAAAGATAGGGAGCCAAGGCTGCTTTCAGGTTTTCAGCAAGAAGAATTGATCAGTCTTTGTTCTAAGACCCTAATTTTACCTGACTTTGTTTTCAGCACCCACTTTCTCAAAAAAGAAACAGTCCCCTTCAGTCGACTTTTCCTCTGGTTCAATGTGTCACAGATGGAAGCATGGGTGATATTGGGGCCCAGCCCAGTGAGTGGGGTAGTCTGTTCCCAAATAGCAATTTTAGGCAACCCTATTGGAATTTACCATGGTCTAAAACACATACAATCAAGTGGAATAGACTGTAAACTCCCAGCAGACTGGCAGCTTGTTGACAGCAGAATCTATGCCTGATTTGTCTCTCCAACATCTCCACAGGGCTCAGTGGCAGGGAACACTGGTTTCGGACTCAGTTTGAATGGCCGCTCTCACTACCTGTCATCTGACTTTGGGCTTGTCTCTTACCTGTCAAGCTACTGTCTGTTCATTGTAAAATAAGGTTAGTGCTAGTACCTAATTCCCAGGTTACTGCAGAATGAAATGTGAATATACCAGCATCCCCTCACACAGCACCACAAGGGTGAAGCTTCCATCATCTTCTAAGCACTATTGGAAAACCTTTTGTCCACAGCCTAGTTGGAATGGTACAAACCTCATTAACTGACAGCAGCAAGACTGTTTTTCAACCTGAACCTGTTAAATAATAAACACATTGCCCCATTAAATCTAAAAGAGGCATTGTAAAGGCAGAGTCTTCAAAGCCCAAAGTTTTCAAAGAAGTCCCTTAGAAATAAAGTGTTCTCCCTGATAAACTAATCCCAACCCCCCTCCGATGAAGGTTTGCTATCTCGGAATAGTCACTCTCACACTCTGCTTCTGCTATAGTAATTATTCAAGTGCCTACTTGGTATAATGGGGTGAGGCATTTGTTAGAGTCTAGCCCTCCCCCCTCAGGGCTGGGAATAGAAATGAGGTCTAGAGTTCCACTAAGGGGAAAGATCTATGCCCATGCCCACCAAGTGCCTAGGTGGGTCTCAGCTTCAGGGAGGCCCGAGGCTACGGCCAAGTCATGGGACATCAGCAGCATGGGTGTTCTGGAGGCTCGTCTCTGTGGCCAAGCCTGCTGTCGTGAGAGAAGACTGTGGAGCACTGTGGACAGTGCTGGACAGCACTTCAAAGGTGTCATGGCTACCCTAGGGCCACATCATCATCCCACCCTGGTTTTGGTGGAACTATGTAAACCCTTGAGTTCTTATATGTTCCAATGGGGAGACACCCCAAATATCAGACTTCTTAATGATTTTGGCCAGTTGGGATCATGGAGTATTATTTAGATTTTTCATTTAAGAAGCATGGCATTTCTTGCACTTCCATTACAGTGGTGTAATCCCTCCCAATACATACTATAATAGCATTTACTAACCTGCCTGCTCCCTGATGTGGACCTCATCACTTTGTTCTCAGTGGGGCCAATTCCTTCAGCAGCCCTGTTTGATGACTGAGCAAAACATGTGGTGGGGGAAGAGCAGTGATTTAACTCTTTAGGCAGCTTCAACCCCATGCCTCTCTGTGTTCACAACTGCAGGATGAGGGTAGACTCTGGTTGGAGTAAGCCCACAGCACCTGCTTCAACCCACAGGAAGCCAGCTGGGCCTGCACACTGGAGAGAGGACTCTGGGCATGTGAGGTCCAAGAACAGAGAAGCCAGGAGAGAAGTCAGAAAGGGGCCAGCAGCAGAAAAGATAGGCAGAGAGTAAAAAGGAGGCCCAGGCAAGAGCAAGAGTAACTAGCCAGGAAGGGCTTAAATTCCAGCATTACAATAATAAATACAAACCGAGATCCTAAAAATGATATTAATAATTATTATTAAGTTTTATGATGGTCTAGGCACTGTGCTAAGCACTTTACATACAGGACTCTCATCAATTCCTCAAACAACCTGCCAGATAATATTAAGAACCCCTCCCTATAGAGGAAAAAACAGAGCATGTAATTTACCCAAGATCACCCAACTGGTAAGCAAACACATGACTCACTTTGAGGCACCTTGGGCAAGTCTGATTCTAACAGAAGAATGGGGTGCCAGCTGGAGGGAGGGTGCCACGGGGCAGGGGCCAGATCCCTGGACAGCCTTTCCCCTGCCTTCTGCAAGGATGACAGAAATGGCAGACAGAATGGATTCACGGTACAGTCCATTCACAGTCCTCATGTTCTAGAAAATCACTGCAAACCCCAAAGGAGCAAATCCTGAACCATTGCTCACTGCTCCTAGGAGACACACAGAGTTAGGTTGCTGTGAACCACTGGTCACGACATTGAGTCAACCAATCAATGCATACTGTTGTTTAATGTGTGTGTCTGTTTAAAGACACCTTATTTAATAGATTTTGTTGATTCATTAACATTGAATTCACAGCCCACAGAGCTATAACTTATGTGTGAACAAAGCTTATCTAACACGTGCATGAGTATTTTCTCCATAAGGCACATCATGGCCTTCCTGTACTTGGGAAAACTCGACAGCTCTTCAGCACTGTGCTTGGAGGCCACTTTAAACAGTGAAATCACCAACCCAAGGGACAAAAATGTGAAAAACATTCACTAAAAAGACCACAGAAAGGACATTTGCTCACAGTATGAGAACTGAAACAAGGAATGTCCCTTAGTTTGACCTCAGCTAGGTGTGCTGGGCCACTCAAATTTCCCTCCTGTCTATGCACATCCACAAATGACTGCAAAATGGCCATAAGTATTGATTTGATGATTACAAATAAATGTTAGTGAGTAAGCAAGTTCACAAGGGTAAGATTTGTGGTGAAGATCGACTGTAGCATCCCCACTAGGTGCGCAGCCTTGAGCAAGACAAGTGCCAGTGCCCATCTCCTCATCTCTAAAATGGGTCTAATACCAGCCTCCTCCCAGGCTTGTAGAGGCAGTAAGGGTGCTAACAGGGAAGCAGACCATGAGCGCTTTGTGAAATGAGCACTTTATCCAGGCACAAACATGGGTTATCTCCAATATCTACATTGATAAGAAGCCTCATCAAGCCTTAGGGAATGCTGGGGCACACAGCTTAAAAGCATCAGCCCAAGGTGTTCCTGAAAGAAGGACCCATTTAAATTCCTCCCAACCTGCTGTTAAAATAACTGATTATGAAAATGGACTTGATTGTCCCTATGTTTTCCTTCCCTTCCCCTTCTCCATTTCTCTTTTCTTGGCCCCAGGAGACTGACTACATGGAAGAAGAAAAAGAGCTGATCCCTGTAGGCAGGGAAAATACCACCACACAGCAAACCTACCTGTGGGGAGTTCATGGAGTCAAGTGCAGGCATCAGATTGCAACACATCACAGCACAGAAGTCCTCTTCATCATTCAGCTTTTTCCAGGCCATTCATTCCCCAAATAGACAAATATCTGCATTTTTGTAGATGAAATGAATGCAGAAGGAGGCATTTCCAAAGATAGATGACTGTTCTTTTTCCTTCAGCAAAGTTTAAAAAGGTAAAAATTATCATATTATGGGCAAGGTGGTCATGGAGAGAAAATGAGGCCACTGCTCAACAGGGGAAATTGCTCTCCTTGCCTGGGAATGTTTTAGCATTAAATTAACTCTCCTATCTCCCGCCTGCTAATAGGAACGCTTTCACCTCTCTGTTTGGCAGGGGATCTACATTTGCATTTAGATGGAGCTGTTGTAAAGATGGCCCAGCACAGGGCTCTCCATCCCTTATTTACAATAGCAGCCAGGTGATAAAATGATTATCACATAAGTGGTTGTTTCACTAGTCTTGATAGGGCTGGAACCAGAATGGGAAAGGCTGTCATCTGAATTAGTCAGTGAAAGGAAAAGATAGCTTTCCACGTGCTGAGAGCTCTGTGGCCTCCATGACAACGCCGAGGCATGCTCCCTCCCTCCTAGCTGCCCGGGCCAGGCAGCTCCCACAGCCAGATGCTGGTAGAAAACGCAGTGGCTGCTTTCATGGACAGGTTCCATGTTACAGTTCACAGATCTTCATTCGAGGTAGACAGCACATGGATTGTTGCTCCCATTTTTCATATGAGGAAACTGTGACTGTGGTTGGGTATCATAATTCTACCCTGGCCACATCCAGAAAATGGCAGAATTTGAATGAAATCTGAATCCCAACACAAACACTGCCTACTTCCAACAACCTCCTCATTCTCATCCACCCTCCCACATCTTGAGCACCTGGAAGAAAGGTACACGGAAGTGGAACTCTAGAGAGCGAAAGGCCATTCTCAATACCACAACTAACTGTGTGACCATGGATAGCTCCCCCACATACACACTTTTTTTGAACATCAAAGATTTTATCTGTAAACGTGAAGGATTTGGACAAATGTAATGGTAAGAGAAGCTTGCTTCTCATGTCCAAATGTTCCAGCCCACTCCAACATCACACATGTGCCTGTCCAGTGGGCTGTCTGAGCAGAATGTGTAGCTGTTGCAGTTGTCAAGGAGGTCAGGGTATTCACAGCTCTAGAGCATGTTTCTCAGACGTGGGCAGCCATCAGAATCACCTGGGGGACTTGCTAAAAAAAGTTTGCTGGGCCCCAGAGATTCTGATTCAACCCACCTGGGGTAGCACTCAAGAATTGGCATTTCTAACAAGTTCTCGTGTGACACTGATGCTGCTGGCCCGGAGGTGACAGAACTTGGAGAAACACTGCTCTAGAGATAAGAAAGCTCATACTATCGCAGGAATGGTCCTGATCCCTCACCTTTTGTGTCAGAACTAGAGTTTTGTCCATTCCTACCAGTTTTTCCTACCTGCGATGACAGCAAATGATGAAGCCCCACCAATACAGTATCTCACTATCCAAGTGCCCTTATTGGCTCTAAGAATAATGACCACAGTGACTGACAAAACTAACATATGGTCTAGAAGACATGATCTTGAAATGCGCCAGTGGAAAAAGTCTTATGTGGCAGAAACTAAAAAAGCAAGTCATGCGATGTCTTTGGAAAGCTGGTCAAATTATATGCATTGGTAGTGTGTCCTGTAATCAGTATAACTATAACTCCCATTATCAAGTGATAGATACAAAGATAGACAGAGTTGGACTCAGATTAACTAAATGAATCCAGAGTATGAACCCAGCATAGATAAAAAAAGAAAGGCCTGCCTTCGCAGCAGATATCATGCTGTCCCTCTAGGCCCAGAAAATGGTCATGTATTTGGTTACTGTATTTGGTTACTAGCAGGTCAAAATCCACCCACACATCCCAGCCTGAGAGGAATGATCAGAAAGCTAAATCCACTTCTCTGTGGCTGGGCTCCAGGAATTCCCAACAAGTTGGGATGAGAGGGTCTCCAAAGCTTCCTACAGGAATCAAATTCACTTTTACTGAGTGTCCCAGTGTGTATAGCAAGTTATTGCTCCAAAGACAATGTGTCTTCATATTATGGGTGACAAAATTATCCTCAATTTAATAAAAACAGTTGTTTAATAAACACCATAAGACCCATTTTTTGTATGCAGACCATGAACCCTGTGTAAACAAAAGACAAGAGGAATGAGGTGGCTAGTGGTAGTGTCAGCTCTCTCAGAGGCTAGATTTTCCCAGCTTGGGGCAGACACTTATATCTGAAAAATAAAGTAAGGAAAGCTTTCTGTCATCTACACTAAAAGCAGAGAAAAGAATCCCAAAATGTCCAAAAAAGTTTCTCCCCAATTGATTTGGTCTCAGAATGGTGTGCACCAATCCCCTACACACACACCCTACCTTGCACATAACACACACACACACACACACACCCCACACACTCACCACACCCCCCCCACACACACACCACATACACACACACTACACACACACACACACACACACACACACACACACACACACACATGCATACAATCCCTGTACTTGCTCTCCATCTCCCCTGAATGTTACCTCCTTGCCCAAGGTCAAGGAGTCAGGTGACCAAGGGCTGATGAAAGAGAGAAAAGGAAGAAGAATGACAATTCATGACTGAGTGTCCTTATAGGCCAGACACACAATTTATATAATTTTTATAAATTGTACCAGATTTGTTCTGTGTCAATTTAGCTAAAATGGGATTATATTACCCAGAATCCCCTTCCCTACACAGTTCTGGGTCAGTGTGAACCACAGCAGGCATTTTACATGAGATTTAGAAGGTAGAGCTGAAGCAGCAGCCATATTTATTTGCTTGGAAGGTTTCAGATCAGGTTATCATTGCTCATCTCTGGAGCACCTGATTAGCAAGATGAGGCAGCTTCCAGATCATAAAGCTAGTAAATAGTGAAGCTGGGATCCCAACCTTCAGGGTCTGATTAATCAGGTAGCCCAAACTCATTTTAGGGCAGGGATGGGGATTGGGGGAGCCTACTGGAAATGCACCGTTTTTAATCTGAAAAGAGAGAAGTTTTCCTCTGTGTTCTTTTAAATAGACATATAGAGAATATTTAAGAGCTTCAACTCATCATCTATTGTGTATAAACAATTGCTGTTCCTGTGCTTGAGACTTTGGACTTCATTAAAGTATCCTGCTTCACCAGCGCTCAGAAAATGGGCTTGGCAGAGATGCTTGGGTGAGTGAAGGAGGCTGAATGCTGATGTCAGGTGCTGATGCCCAGAGGGTTGAAAGTTGCCACCTGCTACAGGTGTTTCACCTCTAGCCTCCACTCGGGGTGGGAGTGGGGTGGTAATGACCTCTGAGAGAGGAGGGGAAAAGGGCAGACAGCGTATGGAGGGGAAATGCAGATGAAAAGAAATCAGAAGCCTTTTTCTTTCATGTTTCAAGCACCAAATTATGCTTGACATTTGAATTTTCCCCCAGGCTCACTTCCATAAAATCATGCCAAATTACCCTGAAAGGGTTGGAGCTTCCCAGAGAGACTTCTGACTGTAATCAAACAGGTTTCCTCCATTGTTCCAGACATTCTGAAAGACGTGGAGGAGAAAGAGGTGGCAGGGCAGGGGAAGCAGAGCTGACTGGGAGACAGTGTGGTGGCCCTGTTTCTGACTCGCTGTGAAACTGGGCGTGCAGACAGCTTCTCAGCTGCGGACATCCCAATGAGCCAGGAGGATGTGAAAAGGCCAAAACAGTCTAACGCCAAGGGACGCAGAGTAATGACACTCATACTGGCTAACGTTTATGGAAGATGGTTGCGAGGTGGGCACTGTGCCGCGCCCATTACTCACGTGAACTTCGTGACATATAGGCCCTGTTATCATTTGGCTAACAGACATAAAAGCTGAGACTGGAAAAGAAGAACTAACTTACCCTGGTCTTTTGGATGCCAAAGCCTCAGCTACAGGCCTGAGTGACCAGGTATAAAGCCAATGCAACAGGAAGAAGAAAGGGGCAACGCAGTGACAAAATATCATTGGATATCAAAATATTGATTGGTGTTTGAACCAATCAAAACACCCACTTCAGAGGCCTCATCTAAACTAGCTTATATTCACTGACTAATCAGAAAATACTAGTTCAACACGTCATTCTCCTGCGGGACATGCCAACATTGATTCTGGGAGGGAACGAATACCAGTTTGGAAACTATCTTTGAGATCAGTAGAAGCTGCAAGAGGCTTTGGCCCTTCAAAGGAGGCCTCATCGCAGCAGGTCCTTCGGCTCTTGCCTCAGAAGCTGGGCCTGTTTTCCTGTGGACCCCTTGCTGGCTTCACTCTCTGAGTTGTCCACAGAAGTGGTTTACATTCTTGCTCTGTCAAGAACTGTCTTTTGTCCTTGGCAGTCTCCAAGCAGTGCATTTTCCTCCCTGTGGACTGACAGCAGCTTCACTGAGTCTGCCATCAGTCTCTCACCTGGATTACTGCTAACACCTCCTCACAGTGTTCCACTCTAACTCCTGACCCCTTTATTCCTGGCAGAGTGATCTTTCTAGAAGCAAATCTGATCTTGCCAGTCACCTGCTCCAAACCCTCCCACAGCTTTCCGCCTCTTTGGGGATCAAGTCCAGATGATGCACAGAGGCATAAAGGCCTTTGGTTCTACTCATACTGGACACTACTCTCTCCACCCCTGCTCTTTACTCTGTGCTCCATCCGCTATGAATCATTAGCATGTCTACAAATGCACAGTGATTTCCTTCACCTCCACACCTTTGTGAAGCATCCTTGTATCCTCAGGCAGAAAAAGTAGGGGAATGTGCTCCAGAAGAACTCATGCTCATTCTCCATTTCTCACTCACATGCCACTGTACACAGTGTAGCTGAGCCACAAACAGGAACAATGGCCTTTGCCTCATTTCTACACCAACTTGATGGTTCCATGGGATTCAGTGGCGACCGAGTAGGCGTTTCAGCCATGTGTGACTACTAAACAGCAACACATGGAACCAGCTAGTCATCCAAAGGTAAAGTTCACTGCCAGCAAAGGATTCTCTAGTAGCATGGACACCATGGTTAACACCGGAGAAAAAGTCAAAGGCAACTCCCCAACTGTGTCTCACCAGAGACACCATCTTGGAAGATATGTGTTTCGTTGCCCAAGTTTGGCTTCAAGAGTCTCTTTTCCTGTTTTTACCTTCAGATTTAGCTCAACTTCATGGAGGAAACAACCTTGATGTTGCAGAGAGAAAACCCTGTGCCCGGCCCCCAGCAGGTGGATGCTGGCACCCTGCTCTGCTAGTGGAGGCTCGCTCCGTGCTCACATGTATTCATTTAGTCTCTATGTCACATACCTTCCTATTCCTGCCCAGGCACCCCAGATCAATCAGCTGGACCTTGACACCGTGCTTCACTTTTGTTTCTTTCACAGAGGGCTGGGAACTATAAGCATGGATGTCCCTGGCCTGTAGTTACTTAGGTGTTCCTGCCTTGGACTCAGTGCTGTAGCAAATCAATCCTACATCTCCACTGCCTCTTCAAATACCAGAATTTGAACTTCCCCGTATACCTCTTTGGGGCAAGTCTCACCTCTGGAGCAGTTCACCTAATCTGGGCCCCACTTGTTCCTAGTATCTTCTCCTGCCTTGTGACTCAAAATATATTTTTTTAAATTATATTACCTCCCTCTCTGCAGGATACTCTGAGGCAATTTTCAAATGCTTAGTGACATCACTTAGCTTGGTGCTTTATAGAGAGTAGGTTTTCAATGAATATTTGGGTGGAAACAATATCAGTTTTAATTCACTATGAGCTGGAGATTATCATGATTAAAATCCCATTTACATTATGGTGGAAATGTAAATCAAGGTGTCATAAGTTGGGTTCCCCAGAAAGCAGGTTTTTGGAGAGGAAGAATGGAGAGGAAGCTTGTTAGAAGTGCTCTTGGGATTAGGCACAGTGGAAGGGGAGGGGAAGAGAAGGGAGCAGAGGGGAGGGGAGGAAGTGGGACTGTGTAGTGAGAAAGGACTCAGCAAACCCCTTGGGAAGCTCCAAAGTTGGGGTGGTCCAGGGTTGAGGAAAAGAGATTGAGCCTTTAACCCTTGCATTAGCCAATGGTTGAATGTAGGTTGTCCCAGAAAGGGCATGTGACCTTGGGTGAGGTGGCTTTCTTTGGCCAAAACACTTTCTGAAGAAAACTGAAAGTTATAGGCTATCTGCCGACAGTACTTCTAATGGCAGAGGAACAAATCATTCATTTCTCAAGGGGGACCTGAATGGCAGACACCACCATCCATCATAGAGGCAGACAACACCATTCCCCCAAACAGTTCAGCTGAGGAAACCTGGTGCTACACGGAGGTAAATGACAAATGTCCCAGCTTTATCACCCTCACATCCAAAATGGCTATTCACCGTTATTCCCTGCCTGTCCTTTCCCTTTCCCAATGCCTGATTCATGACTTTGAACGTCATAGTCTCATCTCCCTTTAACTGAGTGCTTATATCAAATCAAAAAGGCAATACTACTCTTCCCCTTCTGAGATGAGCAGGTAGCAGGTTAGTGGCTACAGGAAAAGAAAATGGTGTCAGGACATAGCATACTAGGGCATGACATGATGGAAACCAAGACAACACAAGATCAGACCAGAGGAACAGGCCTGGTGCATCAGGTGGCAATATAGGGAGGAGCAGCCAGAATTTGAAGATGGTAGAATAATAGGTGATGCCAAGAGCTGCAAAGGCAGGAAGAGAACAGAGTAGAACATTCATGAGTCGAATTTAGGACAGCAGGTGAGGTAGCTTCTGTGAGATCACAGAGACATCCCATGGGTGACTGGCTCATTTTGGCTTGGGGCCCATTCAGTCTCTTCCTGAACCCCATCTCAAAGGCACCATCTAAAATCATGAAAGTAAATGACATTTTCTGAATCCAATTTCCTAAAAACTATGTGGTAAGTCAGGAATCAGGGAGGATCATTAGGTATCATAGACGGTGGGATCTGGGAGGGATCCCAGAGAGGAGCTGAAAGAAGGGTGTGAGACCCTTCCCGGGATGTGAGAAGCAGCCATTCATCGGCTACTTTGCAGCTTCAGCTCCTCCCAAGGTGGCAGGCCACTCTGGAACTTGCTCTCCATCTGTGTCATCCGGAGATCTCGCAGTTCTCCTCACTGGAGCTCTAACTTCACCAGCTCATAGTGGAAGGCAAACCTGGGATGCCGACTGTGGTAACACATTCAGACGCTCAGAGGAAGCATGTTTTAGGTTCAAAGAAACGTTTCCCCTTGTGCTTGTGCCTAACATGTAGTTTGGATTAAAACATTAGAGATGGTTTTACTCTGGCTCATCATTAAAAAAAAATAACATATATATATATATATATATATATATATATATATCAGCCATGAAGATATGCCACTCAGATCGCCTTTCAAGAATTTGCCATTCCACTCAAAGGAATGCAGTTGGATGACAGCCTCCAGCTGCAATACTAGGGCTGAGACCACAGTCTTTCCAAAGAGTCCCCAGTCAGCTGAGCTTAGGGGAGCACTAGGGTGTGGCCAGTTCTGCCCCAACACAGGACTTCTCTGTGGGCAGTCTCTGTACTGGAGCCCTCCTCCCCACTTCAGCTGGCTAAGACTTTTTAGGGGCTGCACCACTGTTCATGCTCTTGCTACCCTATCTCCCTTCCTCCCCCTCCTTTCCCATGCACCAGGCCTGCATTAAGGTCTGACAGCTTTCCCTGCCTGCACCATAATGGCCTAAAGGCCTTACCAGCTCCTCCTATTTATCTCACACAGATGAAACTCTTGCACTTCTAACTACATCTTGGCATCTGTTTCCTGGAGGGCTTATACTGATACAGTATCATTCTACAGATTAGGATACTGAGATCCAGAGAGGCTAAAAAAACATCTTTTAGGTTGTACAAGATGAGAGAGAACAGACAGATTTTATACTTTAAGAGATGAATATAATGGTCTGAAGCACAACAGCTCCATTCCTGTGAGTGGAAGAATTATCTAAGATTTCAGACAAAAATGGTAGATGCTGGATCTGCTATGGTTTGGGCTGAGCAGACATGAGAATCAGAAACATTCAGGTCAGTGCCATAAACCAACTAGCAAGCAGGAGGCCCCGGCTGTCACCTGGGATGAGATAGTCAACATGGGTACCAGGAAGTCATTAGGACTCACAGAGAATTGTGAAAGGAAAGTTTCAAAACTCTAAATTCTGAATGACAATCTACAAATAAGGGATAGGAAACAGAAACCAGGAAAATGGGACTGGCCGTAGGCATGCTCCTGTGGAGGTCTGCTGACCA
The DNA here is from genome assembly GCA_033961575.1 of Aselliscus stoliczkanus. NCBI lineage: Eukaryota > Metazoa > Chordata > Mammalia > Chiroptera > Hipposideridae > Aselliscus > Aselliscus stoliczkanus. The sequence continues at coordinate 13,943,434 of CM066728.1, read as the reverse complement.
GGGTCTTTCTACCTTGCCCACCTGTGCCAGTTCTCTACCTCCTGACATCTCAAAGGCAAACCGACCAGATGGGACCTGGAGAAAGAAGCCAGTTTCCCTCTGTGCCTTAGTTCCTTCCAGTGAGAGCAGTAGGGTTGAAAAGCACAATGTGGATGGCAATTGCTGAACAGACATTTCTTAGTAATTTTCCAAGGTGATGGCACTTTCTGAGGGGTGTATCATTTATGTACCATGCAGAGCAGAAAACAGAACCTGGCATTTAACACAAACATCTCCCACTGTATTTTAATGTTTTCCCCACCTTTCAGAGTTTGGGATTCCTTTTTACTATAAAATAAATTCAAAGAGCACTCTCCCTCAAAATAGTATTCATTACACTTTTTATCCATTGTTTGAGGAAATGGCAACTATATCAAAGGATACTATGAATGAGTCAATTCTTTAAAACAGAAACTATTTTATTGATCTCAGTATTTACAAAAATTAGAAAATTGGTGATACATAGATGTGTAAGGTGTCTCATCTATTTGGTCATAAGACAAAACTATTCTGAATATAATCTTTACACATACAGTGTCACACCTGATGCTGACAACAATACTGATGATCCCCATTTTACAGAAGGAAAGAATGAGGCTCAGAGAGATCTAATGTGTTCCTGAAGGATGCTTGGTGAAACTTCAGTGATATCCAAAAAGTTCGAAGTTCTTTCCATTCTGCCAGAGCAGCACCCAGCGTGTTTGACGCCTTGCTGGTCTCACATGTAGAAGAAAATAGATCTTCAACTGCTTTAAATGATGTTGTCTTCATTTTTAAACAGAAAACAGTCAATTTCCTAAAAATAAGTACATATTCCCAAGTCTCCCGGTCAACCTCTCCCACTCCCCAGGCGGCGCTGGTCCCCGGTCGCTGGCCTTGCTGCCCTCCTGTCTGTGCCCCGGCATGAGCATCCTGCCGTAGCAGCCGGACCTGCCTCTCTCCATACCCTTAGTGTCTAACATGGAGTAGGACTTCAACACATGCTTCTTGACTGTGGAGTAAGTAAATGTGAGAGGCCAAGTTGGGAGAGATTTTCCATGGAATAGAACAAATAGGCAGAGTAAATCCAAGACACTGTTTAAAATGTAGAGGCCCCTGTGCTTTGCTCAGGCATAAAGGGACCAAGGGACAGAATCCAGACCCTGATCTGTCAGTTGTTGACAGTCGATCAGTGGCCCTAAGACAATGAGAACCTAATCTCTTGACGTCAAACATCCAGTGGCTGTTGTTCTGATTATAATGGCAGTACCAATTTTTCAAAAATGTTTTACACACCCACTACAACACTGAGCTATGCCTACCAAATGCCAAACAATAAGTTACAAAATGGGGGAGGGAGTCAGACAAATGGGTGTTTGAGTACCATAGAGAAAAAGCAATCATAGTCAGCCTTATCCATCTGCGTATGGAGACACAACAAACCATTCTGTGCTTTCGTTCTGAGCAGAGTACTGATTAATTGCCAGGTTCTCAAACTCTTCAAAGTCTGTTTTTAGACTCAAAGTTCTGACATTTGAAAACATAAATGTTGTGGGTTTGCATATCATGGCCAGGTGTGTTTGCAGTGAGGCAATTCCTGACACATCAGCAACTCCCCACAGAAGGAAAAACTGGATGACACCTTTCTGGCTGAACGAGTCCACACTCATGTGCTGACACTGGCATCCACCCTCTTCTGGAGGAAAAAGCTTGGGAGAGGTGATGCCATGCTGTGTCCTATTTGGGAATTCACAGCAGCAGGACCCCTGCCCAATGCACTCTGTTTTCTTGGCCTCTTGCCCCCTGAGAGCCGAGTGCAGGGAAGGGGCCCTGGGCCCAGCGAGTGAGAAGCTCACGTTCTCTCATGGAAAGTTGTCCTGAGAGAGCTGCTCTCTTGCCTGATGCCACACAAAGCGATGGGGGATTACAATGAAGGGTTTTAATCCAGTATGAAACTACTTCCCTCTGGCTGTTAAGCATACTCTCTAAGAGACACACAAATTCAGGTGACTGTAACTTTATAGAAACATGGCAGCCAGCTATACTGATAATAAATATAGCTGACATTTATTGAGTGGTTACCAACTGCTGCATTCCTTCCATGCTCTGGCAGCTGCAGCCAGGACAAGTACCACAGCCCTTCCCAGGGGGTACAATAGCAGAATGGGGGTCCTAGATGCTAATGTATGGGGACAAGGCAAAGAGGCATGCTAGAGGTTGGTCACAGCAGGAAGCTTCTCCCACTCACCCTCCAGCCATATTCAGAGCAACTCAGACCCCCTGCTATCTCACCCACCAGCTTTGCTCTGTTTGTTCTTCACCCTGAAGGCCTGCTGGCCCCATGCTACCCTTCTCTGCCCGGGGAGATTCTGTCAATTGGGAGCCCATCCTCTGCTCCCCTAGGCTGCCTCTGTTTGTCCTTTCTCTCTGTTTCCAGAGCTCTCAGAGCAGCAGAACAGTCACGATGCACCATGCTGTTGCCTCACCAGAACTCCTTGAAGTTCTGGACTCTGAGTAAGTCACCTGTGTCCCTTGACAGGTGTTGCTTTGCACAGAATTGGTCCTAGTTGAGTGACTGGATGAACTAATGGTATAGCACACAGCTTCATTAACTATTTTAGATGTCAAAAAAAGGTTCCTCTAACATTTTTTAGGCTCCAAAGCATTATATCATTACTCATATATGCTAACAAACATTTAAATTAATGAAACAATGCCATATTAAAGAATTCCTTTTTTTTCATACTCATCTTCTTGGGGTATGAAGAGATGCAAGTCAACCACTGCTTAATATTTAAAATTGCTCCTTGATCTCCTTGATATTCCTTTTTGTTTGTTTGTTTGTTTTAACCTGTGCTACCGTGCTAGTCTTGGGCTACTCATTCACATACACTTGTTTGAAAACAGAATTCATTGAAATAGGCTAACAGCAAATATTCAGTTAATGGTTATGAAAATAACCCATCGTTGAGCTGGTTTCAGTTCAGACCTTGTTGATTTCCTTGTTGTCTGGGGAAGCAGCCTGTACACAGTCACGGCCTCTCTAATTATTCCCAAATGCAATTTCGTTTCCAACAGGAAATCCTTCCCTAGAAATCAGCCCCAGCCTGAGCAGCTGGACCATGAATTTCAGGGAACACTGGGGGAGAAAGCCAAAGACTGGTTTCCATTCCCGTGGTGACTCCAAAGTGGAACATATGCTCCAAAATGTTAGTAGTATTGGGATTAGAGATTAGTTGTTCTTGTACAACATTAGTCTAAGTTTTCCCCTTAGCATAAAGATTGTGCTATTTTGATTATAGATTTGATTATAGAATATATTATAGATATAGATAGATTTGATTATACATTATACTACCGATTGTACTATTTTGTAATTTAAAAAAAGTATTTGTAAAATAAAGAAAAATTAAACTTAAATCATAATTTTTCTTTGTACTTCAGAAGCAAGATCCAGCATTTTTTAAGTGTAAGAAGGAAAGCCAAACCAGAATAGGAATGTAAAATGAGTCCAGGACAGAATCTAAATTAAATGTGCATGCCTCTGAGACCCAGCACATGCTCTACGTGGGCCGTGTGTGTGGCTCTAAGGTTTTCAGAAGGGATACCTGAGTAACGCCCCAGCCTGACCTCAGGCAGGAACAGGATCTGGAGAAGGTACGTTTCCTGACTTTGGGCCCAGATGGAAACTTCTCTTTGCAGTTTTATAAAAAAACTGGTTCTACTAGTGGTGAGTTGGGTTTTCTGATGGTCTGAACTGACCAACCAGGTCTTTCAGACTTCTCACTATGTCCCCTTGGGTTTGCCAAGCCAGGAACACAGATCCACCCCAGGGCAGAGCTGCCCCAGGTCCACCTTCTACATCATGTGTACCCCAACCTGTCTTCCCATTATTCTTCTGCTGGCAATTGGCCCTCCTCTAGTTTCTTTCCTGCCTGGTCCTCCCAGTTCAATCCAACATTTAGATACTTTCCCAGCTCTGCATCATGAATTTGGCTCCTCAGACGTAGTCACTCTTGTTCCCTTCAAGGTGGTGCCCCTACAAACTGGTCAGCCAATCTTCAAAGTCCCTGTGCCCGCTTATGGCCTGGGCAAGGTCCCACTCCTATTGCCGCCCTGCTCAGTCCTTCCCTTGGGTGAAATCAGAGGGAACAAACAGCTGCTGCCCAGAGTGATGAGACAGTCATTCAGAGTGGTGCTCTTCAAATCTGATGCTTCAACCAACACCAGGCCACAAGCTGCTTTGTGGGTTATTAGCCCACCAAGATGGAAGGGCAGCAGTTGCTAGCAAGCTTGCTAAAGCTTTCATGGCATTGCCAGGACATCCAAGACTGACAGCACTGAACTAGTATATTGTACAGGGTATAGAATTACCTTTCAGGTGTGGCTGATTCCAGATGAGTCACATGGGGCTGAGCTGTCTACCAGTCATATGCAGGAGGAACACTTATCAGTGCCTGATGGATTGGTACTGTTTAAAAAGCTGCTTCTCCAAGTTGGTTTGGATGAACTACTTAGAGCCCTGCAACCACAGTTTTTGTGTAGGCGTAATAGCACCATCAGGAATTGAGTTTTTACTACTTTTCAGGCACTGTGCTAGACAAATTGCATATGTTGTCTTGTGTAATCACACCCACCCCAGGAGGTAAGTACTATCTTAATCCTCTTTCATGATTAACACAAAGAGTCCCAGGGTAGTTCATTACATTATTCTAGGCCTTGCAGGTGGCATGAGTGAAACATGAATTCAGACCCAAATCTGTTTGAATCTGAGACCCATACATTTACTCTTGTCCTTCACAGAGTAGCAGGGCAATGTTTGCTGAACTTACAGAACTGGCAAGGAACCTCAGGCCGTTTCCCCTAATGAGGAGGAAATAAGGGGTAGCTATCTCCCTTGCCTTCCCTACCTTAGCTCTTTACAGTTAGAGCTTGTTATTCCAGATTTAAAAACAATTGTTCCCATGGCAACACCCTGGCTGCTTCTCTTAGCAACCATGGCTATCTTTCATAATGTAACAAAGTTGGTTCAAATACAGAATTGCTTTTCGAAATCATTTTCAGAGGCAAAACCAAATTGACCAGTTGACCAGAGTTTAATTTTTTCTACATCTTAAGAAAATCATAGCAACATTTAAAAACCACTAGAAAGTAGTTCTACCAACCTGAACAATGGGTGAAAAGGGAAACATCCAGGTTTGCAGTCCAGGAGGCTGTTTTAAATCTAAAACAACATGCAAATTCCTAAATGTGAACTTTTCCTCTGATTGACAAAAGGTTTACAAATTAAGAGTGAGACTTATAGACTTTATTAAGTCTCTCTATTGCCATTGTAACAAATTATCACCAACTTAGTGGCTTAAAAACAATACAAATTTTATGTCTTACAAGTTTGTAGATCAGAAGTCTAACATGGAACTCACCAGGCTAGAATCAAGGTATCAGCAGGGTGCACTGTGTTCTAAAAGCTCTAGGGCAGAATCCTTTCCTTTACCTTTATAAGCTTCAAGAAGTTGCCTCCTTTTTTTGCATCATGGCTCCTTCCTCCATCTTCAAAGCCAGCTACGTTGAGCTCAGTCCTTCTCATGCTCCCATCTCTCTGAAATCTTTTTCAATTCCCTCTTCCATATTTCTTTTGGCATTTAAAAATAAATTTATTAAAGTTTAGGGTAGCTGTTTTTTACAGAGTTTGATATAACATAGCTACAAATAACCACCACTCACATGATGTCACTGAGCTTCTGTGATGACACTCTCCTTGGTCAACACCTAACACTGTGGCACTGGCTGGGTTCTGTATGACAAACTACTTGCCCTCAGGGACTCACTGACTCTCCTGCCCCCACTTCCAGAACTAGGGCATTGCTGATTTTGAGAAGAAATCTCATAGCTGTTGCTGTGATACTTATAAATTACTTAACTAAAGTTTTAAAAGGGTAAGAGACATTTGTAAATTTCAAAGTAAAAATAAAATGTAAAGTATTTGTCCAGATAAATTGTGCTACAAAATGAAAGGGTTTTGTTTGTTTGTTTTTGCAACTTGTACAACTTCATAAAAGAAAAAAAAAACACCACTGTTCAAAATCTAACACAGGATAAGTTAAACATTTCGTTGTATGCAAAATACTGGCAATATGAGGTTTGACAATTAAGTTCGAGAACTTGTTGTAGCACTATTGCTAACCTTTTTTGGTATCTAAGCAGTTATTCATTATGAATTTGTACCAACTGGACTAACAGTTAACCAAGTTTACTATTTGGAAGTGCTGAAAAGGCTGCATGAAAAAATTACACAACTTGAACTTTTCACCAACAATTTATGGTTCTTGCATCATGATAATGCACCAGCTCACACAGCACTGTCTGTGAGGAGGTTTCTAGCCAGTAAACAAATACTGTATTGGAACACCCTCCACATTCATCTGATCTGGCCCCCAATGACTTCTTTCTTTATCTAAAGATAAAGGAAATATTGAAAGGTAGACATTTTGACGACATTCAGGACATCAAAGATAATACAATGACAGTTCTGAAGGTCATTTCAGAAAAATAGTTCCAAAATTGCTTTGAATGGTGGACTAGGAACTGGTGTCAGTGCATTGCTTCCAAATGGGAGTACTTCGAAGGTGACTGTAGTGATATTCAGCAATGAGGTATGTAGCACTGTTTCTAGGATGAGTTCATGAACTTAATTGTCCGACCTTGTATACATACCTCAAAGTAATTCAAACATATAATTAAATGAGCTCAGTTTGATAAAATGTTTCTTAAAATGACAGTTTATAAAATTAAAAGTTAAAGCAATTTAAACACATTTTAGTAAATATGTAGATATATTTTTTGTCAAGAGTAAATGTCAGCAGAGACATTTTCGAATCGATGCTAGACTAGGCAAATGCTATGCTTGCCTCCTCTCATGACTACATCCAAATTACAACTAAACTGCAGAACAACTATGATTGAGAATTGCCTGAAGTCTAGCTGAAATGAAGTCCTACAACTAAGGAAATAAAGAAAAGATACCTCGAGCCTGGTAGGAGGGCACAGAAGTGGAACAGGCTGGTCACACCTGTGTGTGACCGTTAAGAAATGGGAGGGCTATCTCTGTTGCAGAGGTAACCCTCAGAGGAGCAAAGGGTCCCCGCCTCAAACCAGGCCCACGCTCAGGATTGCAATGCCAGGGAGCGAATTCCCCATAACTTCTGGCTGTGAAAACCAGCAGAGATTGTGGCTGGGTGAGATTGAGGGGAGCTAGAGTCCCAGGTGTTCCTCTGAAAGGGCCTGCACATGGACTTACTCACTGATGGACTTACTTGCTCTGAGCTTCAGGATTTGGGCAGCAGCTCAAAGGTGTTCCTCCCTGTACAGAGAGGAACTGAGTTATCTGGCTTCCGAGTGAGAGCTGGAGGGGCAGGTTTCTCCCAGAAAAAAGTCCTGGCAGATGCCATTGTTTCTTTGTTGAGCCCTCCCTCTTGCTGGTGGGCAAACACGGATAACTGCCATGTTTGAGTCTGTATCAACCCGCCTAACAGTATTCATCCACCCTGCTCTGGTGATTCCCTGAGATTCTGCCCCACCCAACCTTCAGGCACACCCAAGACACTTTTAGTGACTTTTCCATACAAATGGCATGTCTTAGTTCATGCTGCAGACTTTCCTAAAAATCTCTCAAAGGTTCACAAAGCCTAAACAAGCAGCATCTGACTTCGGTGTGTCCCATACCTTTTGCTGAGCAGCCTCAAACCTAGCACTAGCTGCAGGTGGCCTCAGTTTATGGTTTGGCCTCTTGAGACACCTCCAAGCCCAGTTATGCTGGTAGCCATCTGTTGGTGGCTTTGTGGCTCATGCCAGGTAGCCCCTGGCAGGGCACAGACTGCAACTGAACTTGGCTTGTGGCAGGGCTCCTCTTAGGAGGCCCCAGGCTTGGCACACCCAGTGACCAGCTTCAGACCAAGCCAGAGCATAATCCAGAAGCCTCCAAGGATGACACACCCAAAGAGAAGACTGGGCATGTACCACAGATCTGCTACCAGTGAATCCTGCTCTGTGGCGTCAGCCCATGCACCATAGCTCTTCCGCTGTAGTCACCATCAGTTCTCACAACCCATCAGCCCAAGGGTCAATCCCTCTTACTGCAAGAAAACAGCAGCCAAGGCTCAACTATAATAAGACCCACACAAGGTGACCAAGGAGACTAAGCCACCGGCCACCACAAAACAGCTATTACATAAGCCCACTTTATTAAGACCAGGAGACATAGCAGTTCTACTCCATACATAGAAACATACACTGGGGAGCAACCAAAATGGGGAGACAAAGAAACAGGTCCCAAATGAAAGAACACGTCAAAGTTCCAGATAAAGAACTAAACAAAATGGTGACAAGCAATCTACCAGATGCAGAGTTCAAAACACTGGTTATAAGGACGCTTAACGATCTCAGAGAACATCAAAATAGAGATAGGAAACATTTTTTAAAAATGAGTCAAAAATAAAGAATGTAGTATAATGGATATAATATAAAGAATATAATGAAATGAAGATTACATTAGAGGAAATTATCAGTAGATTAGATAAAACAGAGGATTGAATCAGCAGTTCAGAAGATAAAGGATCAGAAAAGACCCAATCTGAACAACAAACAGAAAAAATAATCCAAAAAAAAAGAATAATGAGAAGAGTTTAAGGGGCCTCTGCAACAACATCAAGCATACCAACATTCACATCATAGGGGTACCAGAAGAAGAGAAAGCAAGGAAAGGAAAACCTATTTGAAGAAATAATGATGAAAAACTTCCCTAACCTGACAAAGGAAACAGACATCCAAGATGAGGAAGCGCAGAGAGTCCCAAATGAGATGAACTCAAAGAGGCATACTCCAGGACACTTCATAACTAAAATGTCAAAGGTTAAAGATGAGGAATCTTAAAAGCAGCAAAAGAAAACTAGTTAGTTATCTACTGCTTAAGGGAGTTCTCATAAGCTTTTCAGCTATTTCTCAACAGAAACTTTGCAGACCAGAAGGCAATGGCATGAAATATTCAAAGTAATGAAAAGCAAGGACCAACAAGCAAGATAACCCAGCAAAACTATCATTTATAATTGAAGGACAGATAAAGAGCTTCCTAGACAAGAAAAGGCTAAAGGAGTTCATCACCACCAAACTAGTATTGGAGGATGTTAAAGGGACTTCTTTAAGATGGAAAAAGAAAAAATATGAGTAATAAAATGGTAATAACTACATATCTATCAACAATTACTTTAAATGTAAATGGATTAAATGCTCTAATCAAAAAGCATAGGGTGGATGAATGGATAAGAAAACAAAACCCTTACATATACTGCCTACAAGAGACTCAGTTCAGTTTGAAAAGCACACACAGACTGAAAGTAAAGGAATGGGGAATAGATATTTCATGAAAATGGAAACAAACAAATAAAAATTTGGGGTAGCAATTCTTATACCAGACAAAATAGACTTTAAAACATAAGCTGTAACAAGTGACAAGGAAGGACCCAGTAATCTTAATTCTGGGTATTTATCTGAAGAAACCCAAAATGCTCTTTAAAGGGGAACATGTGCATCTATATGTTCATTGCAACATATTTTTACAATAGCCAAGATATAGAGGCAACCTGGGTGTCTGTCGATGGAAGAATGAATGAAGAGAAGGTGGTACATATATACAATGGAATATTGCTCAGCCAGAGAAGGGAATGAGTTCTTGCCACCTGTGATGGAATGAATGGACCTGGAGGATGTTGTGCTGAGTGGAGTATGTCAGACAGTGAAAGACAGGTACAATATGATTTCATTTATATATAGAATCTAAAACAAAATAAACAAACAAACAAAGCAGAAACAAACTCATAGATACAGAGAACAGTATGATGATTGCCAGATGAGAAGGGGATTTAGGGGTTGGTTGAAAAGGAGGAATGGATTAAGAAGTACAAATTGGTTGTTACAAAGTAACCATGGGGATGTAGGGTATAGCATAAGGAATATAGTCAATATTATGGTAATAGCTATGTATAGTGCCAGGTGGGTATTAGACTAGTCAAGGATATATCACTTCTTAAATTATATAAATGTCTAATCACTGTGCTGTACACCTGAAATTAATATAAAACAATATTGAATGTCAACTATGATTGAAAAATTTTTTAAAAAAGGGGAAAATATGAGGGGAATAAGAAGTTCAAATTTCCAGGTATAAAACGAGTAAGTCATGAGAATGTAATGTACAACATAGGGAATCTAGTTGATAATATTGTGATAGTGTGGTACGATGTCAGATGGTTGCTGAACTTACCATGGTGATCACTTCTCTAGGTATATAAATGTTAAATAACTATGGCGTTCACCTGAAACTAATATAATATTGTATGTTAGCTATATTTTAATACAAATCTGAAAATAGTAGGGCCGGCCGAGTGGCTCAGTTGGTTAAGAGCTTACTCAAGAGTGCGAGCTGAGCTCTGAGCAGCAGCAGTTCAATGCCCAGCCCGAGCTGAGCTGTCGTTGAGTTGCCAACATGTGGCAGGATGGCTCAGCTAAAAAAAAAAAAAAAAAAAAAAAAAATTAAAATACATGAGTAATTGTCAGCTTTATTTAGAATATTTAAGTACAAAAAAAAAAGAAAACTTATATACTTGTGAGTGTTAAGAAAAAGTTAATTGGTCTGAGAATACTACCAAGGCACTGAATTCAAATATCCCTTGTGATATGAATTATCCAATTTTTCATATCTTTAATATTCAGATGTTCAGTTATTTTCTTAAGAAATATTTTTAATATGATTCAACCTTATTTATATTTTTCCCTGGAAGACAGAGTTTTAAGCAACAAGTATGTAATACATCCTAATGAAAATACTGTGATAACACCCAAGTTCAAATGCACTTATCACTAAAAAAAGGGTTTCTGTACCTGGATGTTTTTACTTTTAAACATATTTTGTTTCTCACAATAATAGATCAACCACAATAAGGTATACTGATGCATGAAAGGCCATAGTGTTATATATAAAATGTGATACAACAGTTTAGGATCATGTTACCAATTGGATAATTATATCAAAAACTAAAAAGTTCTAGAAAACTGTTGAGAGGTTAGTTTCAGGTATATAATATAATTTAAAACATATTCCAAATATTTTAGATTTATATGTACCAAATCAAGGTTCATCTTGGTATATAAATGCAATCAGCCATAATATGAATGAGTTCTGTGTTGTCATTGGCCCTGACACTGCTCTGTGGTACGATGCTGAGCAAAGTGACAATAAATGGGCAGCAGGAAAAACAATCTAGAATCACCACAAACCAGCTATTTAAAAACTTCTAACAACAGTGAATATATAAGTGCTGCCATCCACTCTGGCTTATGTATCGACCTTAGACTTAAAAGCATTTTTCCATAAATGGCAGTAACTGTGGCCATTGGCCAAATACAGAATAAATGACACAGCAAATAAAAATAGCAAGAAAATCATACCATACTTCTAACATTTTAATAACTTTGCCCGTGATGACCTTCTGAGATCTGGAACCTTTGTCTTACATAAAATTGAGTTCTTGTGGTCCTTGTCCTTCAGGTTGCCACCTGTTGCCATAAAGGCCTGGTTCTGGTATATCTTGGAGGTGGCTTTCTTTTTAGACAGAGATTATTTCTTCTTGCAGAAGTCTTTTCTTTTTTTCAAGCTTCATGCTCTCTTCTTGGTGAACTCTTTTAAGGTGTTCAAATTTGGCTTGCAGCTCTCTTTGAGCTTCTTTCATTGTGGTTTCTTCCTCTTTTACTCACACACAAGCATATGCTTCATTTCTTCTTCCTTCCTCTGGCGTTCAGCACAAAATGTGTGTCCTTTGGCTTCGTAGGCCTCTTGAAGACGGAGTGGCTGATTCTCTGGGCCCACATCAGTAAAGCTCATTTCCTCCAGTTTACAATGCCTGTAGGGTTCGTAGTGCCTGGTGTGGGTCTGTTCTGGCAGCTCCTCCATGTTTGTACAAGTGAGCAGTTCCCAGAGCCTTACAAAGCCACAGCAGTTTTCATTTTCCACTTGGACAACACCCCAAGGGTACTGGCGGGTTCCGATCATCTTATTTCCAACTTGTACATCATCAATACTTCCTACAACAACAAATGGCAAGTGTCCATTCATTAAAGTATTGATTTTAGGAGTAATTTCATCATCTTTTGGCAACTGGTATATCTGGACACCGTTGCTGACCAGTTCACCCATGAGCTTGCTCTTAAACTTCTGTAACTCAGTTTTAGAAATTGCATCTGCTTTGGCAATCACCTGTGTTATGTTCACTGTGCTATCAGTCTCCTCATGGTTAAGAGATCAAATGGCTTCAGAGAGTGGCCTGTTGGTGAGATGAAGTGGAGACACGCGTAGATACAAGAATCATGGTAGTTAAAGATGAAACACTTAGTCTTCAGTTCTTGGAGATAGGCCTCAAAGTGAACATCTATATAGTCAACTATTGGTTGGTAGCTCTCATATTTGTTTATGTGGTAACCAAATCCCACTGTATTTACAATAGTCAATTTCAATCAAACGTTACTCTCTTGGAGTTCATATGTCTGAACTTTAAGTCTAACATTGATAAAAATGTGAGGATTCATGATCTTCAAAAAAGCTGAATGGATCTGTTACCAGCTGATCAGGCAAACTCTCAAAACCAAGATGGCCAGACATAAAGAATGAATATTTTCTTTCTTTCTTTCTTTCTTTCTTTCTTTCTTTCTTTCTTTCTTTCTTTCTTTCTTTCTTTCTTTCTTTCTTTCTTTCTTTCTTTCTTTCTTTCTCTCTTTCTTTCTTTCTTTTTTTCTTCTTTTTTTGTCTCTGTTTTTTTGTTTCATCAGATGCTTGGGAGGATATACAAGCTTTCGTTGTCAGGTGAGACTGAAAGAGCAGGTGCCATGCCACCTCAGAGGTCATGATCCTGAGCAGGAGCAAAGTGAAGCTGCGCGTAGCCAAGGAGGACCTGGGAGAGCTTAATGCATGGGTGTGGGGCATGGCTCCCCCTCCTCCACTTTTAAAAACACTGTGATTACATTGGGCCCTCAGATAACCCAGGATAACCTCCTTATTTTAAGGTCATAATATTGGCAACCTTAACTACATGTGCACCCTTAATTCTTCTTTGCTTTGTAAGGCAACACATCACAGGTTCCAGAGCTTAGGATGTGGACATCTTTGGGGCCATTATTCTCTCCCAGTAGATATAGGAGCCCAAGCAGGCTCTCCTGAGGAAGACAATGGTGGGGTCTCTACCCTAAATCCTCCTCCTTGTGTCCAGAAGCACCTCACCCTCAGCAATGGATCACTTTGGCCTCTTCCTCTTGCATATTCTGACTACTGGCTAAAGTACATCTTTATGAAGGAAAAAAAAAAAAAGTGGCCATAGTCTTTCCCCAGTCTTTGCCCCAAACAGCAACAGTTAGTGCTGAGGAGAGGTCTGTGGAGACTAGGCCACTGAAGGATTTGATACAAGAAAATGGGGCCTGGTGCTGGGGAGATGGGCTGGGCAATCAGTCCTGCTGAGGAGTGAGGGCAGGGGTGCCCACAGGGGCAGAAGGAGCTGGGGTTGGGCAGCACAGACTCAGAGCTGTGGACATTGTAACTGAGGACAATTTGACAGATGCTGAAGAAAAGGGGCCAGCTTGATGAAGTGCAAACCTTTCCTGAAATACTGCTACAACTATCCCATGAAGACACTTATGGAGTGAGCAGGAAACAAATCCCCGCAGTAACCAATAAAAACAAACTGAAGCACATAACTTACCAGGAAGAAATAGCTTCTGGTGCCAGTTGAAGAATGCACAATAACGCCATTGAGTCCTGTGCACAGTTCTGTGGTGACATCATGGACGGACAGGATGAGTGAGAGGCCTTCAGGAGCCTCAGACCCTAGTGGAAAGGGGGAGAAACACACTCTTGAAAAGCTAACTTAAAATTGCAAACACACCACATGAAGGGCCAAGAATTGTGAGCTGCTTTTTAAAGAGTCAGAGTAGTTTGGAAGAAGTGAAGGTCCCTGTGGCCCAGGAGAGGTGAGTAAGAGCTCAGCGGAGAAAGGTAAAGAAGCAAGAATTGGTCCAGAGTAGGGCTCTGCCATTTACCAGCTGTGTGACTTAGGAAATGACTTCACAGTCCCCCCACCCCATACCTCAGTTTCCCTGCCTCTGCAAAGGTGGTAATCATAAAATTCTTGGGTGATACCCTGTGCACAGTGCTGGGAACATAGTGGGCATGTTTTCATTTGTTTGTTTTTTATTTTGTTTTCCTGTGATGAGGACACTTACGTGAGATCAACCCTCTTCATGGATTTGTAAGTGTCCCATGCAGTATTGTTATCTACAGAAAAAGTCGAGAACCATATGATTTCACTCATATGTGGGATATAAAACTGAAAGCAACAAAGGAACAAGACAAACAAAGAAACAAAAACTCATAGACACAGACAACAGTTTAGTGGTTACCAGAGGGTAAGGGGAGGGGGTTGGTAAAAGAGGAACAGCGGGGTGAAATATATGGCGATGGAAAGAGAACTGACTTTGGGTGGTGAACACCTATGTGATATATAGATGATGTATTACAGGATTGTACGCTTGAAACCTATGTAATTTTACTAACCAATGTCACCCCAATAAATTTAATAAAAAAATTTTTAAAAGAAAGACATCAGGCCATTTGAAACTTGCACAGAGATAGTCTAAAATACATGATTTTCTAGAAAAAGTCAGAGACCCTGGCTGAATGACACTGAGGTGAGGATGGCGGTCATCCCCCTCAAAGGGCAAGGGTGAGAACTACATGGGCAAATGTCTTTAAAGTGTTCAATACAGGTCTGTGGTATAGCAAGTACTCAAAAAGTATTAATTGTTATTATTCCAAAGTGTGTATGATCATAGTTTTTAAAATGTATTTCAGCTGGTTTTAGCAATGAAACGTGTTTCTGGGTTTCCAGCCTGGCCTGGCCGGCTGCTTCACTGGGGAGGCCCAAGAGGAGGGGAGCTTTGGCCAGGGCCAGGCCTTGTGGCCTACTCTGATTTCTGAACAACCAGTTCATCACAAAGCTGGTTCAATGAGTCAGTTTGATAAAATTCAGTGCACTCAATATCAGTCCACCAAATGCCAAGTCACCAAATGACTGATTTCTGAGTTTCCCAAATCATCAAACACTTGCTCTAGCTTTAACTACTTGTTAGGTTTACAATAATTCATACTAGATGCACGGACAGGACTGTGGGGAGCCTGAACTCCTTCATCAGGTACCTCCTCATCCTTGGCCTAACCTTCAGGTCTGCCTCTCACTGTCCCCAGTTCCCACTCCCTTCCCCATCAGCCTACGCCTCCCCGAGTCTCTTGCTCACTGCCCCTCAGTGCTCTAGCTTTCCCACCCTTACCCTCGCCCTGGGCTCCTTAGACTCCTTGTGGGGTCCTCCGCCCCGGCTGTATTCTCAACTGATCCTTCTCTCCGCCTTCCCCCAGCGGAAGGCTTCCCTTTGGCCTCCCTCCCTGAGCTCCAGCCACACACAGGGAGCTTAGGGCCGACACAGGATGAAGGATTTTATTTTATTTTATTTTATTTAGTCACAGATGTACAAAACAATGCAATAGTTATCTTTTTCATCCCTTACAAAGTGACTACCCCTCCCCCCTCCCCTGCCCCCCTACCCCCAATATCATACATATCTATTACAATTCCATTGACTCCATCCCCACACTGTACTCCATATCCCATGACTATACATGTGTTAAATTATAGTGGACATATAATATTATTCAGCGGCAGCTTCAGATGTACAGTGCAGAGGTCAGGCCCCTACACTGTTCATGAAGTGGTCTCCCTAACAAGACATGAGTCCATCATGTCCCCTATAAAATATTTACAACATTATTGATTGTATGCCCCAAAATGTCTCTTCTATCCCTGTGGTAATATTGTAGTTACCAGTTTATGTTGCCTCATCCCTTCCCCTTCTCCCTCATGTCCACTCCCATCGCATCCAGCAATCATCAGTTTTTCCTGTGTCTCTAAGACTGTTTCTGTTTACATTGCTCGTTTATTCAGTTCTTTAGATTCCACATATAAGTGAGATCATATAGTATTTGTCTTTCTCCGACGACTTATTTCACTTAACATAATAGTCTCTAGGTCCATCTATATCATTGCAAATGGTACTATTTCATTCTTCTTTATAGCGGAGTAATACTCCATTGTGTAAATGTACCACAGTTTCTTAATCCAGTCATATACCTCTGGGCATTTCAATTGTTTCCAAGTCTTGGCTATTGTAAATGGCGCTGCAATGAACATAGGGGTGCATATATTTTTTCGAATTAGTGTCTTGGGTTTTTCAGGATAAATACCTAGGAGTGGAATTGCTGGGTCAAAGGAGGAAGGATTCTTAAAAGTCTTATTTTGAAGGCAAATGAAAGCTGATCACCTAAACTTCGCTGAATGCTTTTAAACCTGTTTTTTAAAAAATTCATCTGACAGTTTAAAATAAACCCATTTTTAGTAAGTTTGGCAAATTCTGTGAATTTGGCATTTGGTAAATTGACCATATAATGAACTGTCTGTTGGCAGATTGGTTTTTGTAAATTTGACCTAAAACTGGAACTCAGGCCCCAGATTTCCAGTCCAATTCCTTCTAAATAGCGTTTCTCAATGCTCAGTGATAAACACAATCAGTAAGTCTTTATTAGTGTGGTTAAATGTGGATTCTTTTCTCTCTGTATTTTTGTCAACTTTGTTCTGCAAAAAGCATTTTCTCAGTTTTTCCAAACTTGTTTTCTTTTTAAAAATGCAGTGTATTTAAGATGTTAATGGCCTCATTTTAATTTGCACAGATTCTTGTTAATAATGAAATCGACTTAATATGAGTTAAAACTAAAACCCTGTCAGGGTAATTCGCAGACATTTAAAAACTCGGTAGCAATTCT
This sequence comes from Aselliscus stoliczkanus, assembly GCA_033961575.1. Lineage (NCBI taxonomy): Eukaryota > Metazoa > Chordata > Mammalia > Chiroptera > Hipposideridae > Aselliscus > Aselliscus stoliczkanus. The sequence goes on along the minus strand of CM066728.1, from coordinate 13,926,453 downwards.
AGGAGGATCTCTGTTAATATTCTTAAGGACTTTCAATGGTTATATTAAGTAGGCCTTGGTATTAACAGAAATAGCAAACAAATTAAAATTAGACTCTTGGTAACAATTGGGAAAAATGAATAGCACACCCTTCGGCATGCAATTGAGTCTAGTTATACGGGTGACTCCTACACATTTAAGGAGAACATCTTTATTGACTAACCATCATGCTAAGTATCATTTAAGATTGGTATTGAGTCATCTGACTTCGCTATATTTCTTTCAGAAATGCACAAGAGAACGACATCAATCAAATTTAAAATAATGCAATCCTCAATTGGCATTGATGGTAGCAGCAATCTCTATTTGTAGCATATAGGAAATTTCCATGTGAGCAATGTAATTTACAAGGAATGCACACTTTATTAAAATTCCAGCCTTGGAGACATCCTAAAAACCATTCTCAGGCCTTGGAGAATATCCTGATGATCCATAAGAAATGTCAGAATGATCCCACATTTCCACAGTAGATTACAACTTCAAGAACAGTGCCCATTGCTGTAAGGATAAATCTCTCTTCAGGTTTAAACTCTTTGAGAATTCAGTTTATATTAAAAGAAAAACATTTTGCTATATATTTGTACATTAAAAAAAAACTGGATTTAAAGTGGAGTGTTAATACATTATCCTATTTAATCTTCACAGCAATTTTTGGGTATTATAATCACCATTTAAAAGATGAGGCACCTGAGACTTAGAGAGACTAAGTGACATTTTCAAGTTCACACAGCTGATGAGAAGTAGACAAGCATTATATTTATGTCTCCTGGCTCTGAGTCAATAAGTTAAAGCAACAAACACGCATTGTGTTTGTATACATAGACCTTTTTTTTTTTTTGCAGCTTTATTGAGATATAATTAACATACAACATTGGGTAGATTTAAGGTGTAGTGCTAACTTTGACACTTCATCTCTCACCTGAATGATTTCAACAACTTCCTCATTGGTCCTCCTGACCCCAAATCTCAACATTCCATTTACCCCAAGGTGCCATCAATCTCGGTGAAATGCCTGATGGGCATGTTGTGGCCCTGCTTTAGACCCTGTAAATGGCCTCCAGCTTTTCATAAGAATGAAGTTCAGCCTTCTCATCAGGGCACATAAGACCGTTTAAGATCTCTCCCCAACCTCCCACACCTCACATTCTTAAACCCACCAGAGTTCTTCCATGTGCTATTTCCTCTATCTGAGGTGACCTTCTAGACCTGGTGACATTAACTAATGCCAATGTAAAGTTCTGTTTGTAGAACCTTCCTAGATGTCCCATCTGTGATCTCAGGCAGAGTTTGTCATCTCCTTTCTGGGTGACCATCTTTTTAAACAGCCCAATTGTTTCATAACTAGGTCTGCCATCCATCTCTCCAATAGCATACTAAGCTTCCTGCTAAATCAATAATTAACGCATTCTTTCTGTGTGTCATCTCACCCATCACCCACTTGTTTCTTCATATGCTAGAACAGGGACCAACAAACTACACCCCATATGCCAAGTCTGACTTGATGCCTGTTTTTTCAAATAAAAATTGCATTGGAATACACTCATGCTTGTTTATTTACATATCGCCTAGGGCTGCTTTGTATTACAAGGACTGAACTGAGTAGCTGCAATAGAGACTGTGTAGTCTGTAAAACTGAAGATACTTAAGATTTTACTCTTCATAGAAGAGGTTTGCTGAGACCTGCACTGGAGGGAAGATCAAAGATTAAAGTCAAGTTGAGTGGTAGCTCTACTGAATCAGGTGGAGGGGAGCTCTATAGATTGCCAGGGACTTGAGTTCCAGTCTGTTCTGGGCTTACTCTTGTATACTGCACAAATCAGTCCCCTGTTGGGACCTCAGTTTCCTTGTCTGTAAGATAAGAGAGACTACATTAGTGGTTTTTAAAACAGAACTCTTTCTCCAAAAGTAGCCTGTAGGAAGCCTTATGTGTAAAACAGATAAAAACAGAGCAATTCTGATAAGGGCTGTTGTGGGGGTCCTAAACCATTGTCTCCCAGCCTTGCCCCTGCCACCCAGAAGCTCTGAGAGGGGGTCTCACAGCCCCAAATATAAAGACTACTGATCTGACCACTCTGAGTCCCTCCAAAATCAAACTTCATTTATTAGAATTTTTTTCATAGCCAAACCACAGCTGAGATAGATTGAAAAGGAAACAACTAAATAGATATTATCAGACATTTCCCCTACTTAGCCATAAGACAGCCTAAAGTATCCTTCTCCTCTCTGGAATGAACTGGCACTTTCTGTGATCTGTCTTGGACATTTTAAAACACAAAAGCAGAGTGTCAGCTTTGGGAAGATGTACAACATGAGGGACTGTCACTCCAGTGACAGAGCACTCCTGAGAACAGTGCTGCTTCAAAAGGCAGCAGGCAAGTAATGACATTGTGAGTTATTTGTTGCCTGAGCTGGGGCTATTTTAAGCCACTCACAAGTGCATTGGAGCTGCATCAAAGAGAATCTGGTCCCTAGTAGGGGGCTTCCAAGAAAGATAGCTGGTCAGAGGTCCTTAGAGTTCAGAGCTCTGGCCCAGAAATAAGGGTGTTTATGCAGCCTTCCCTCTGACATTCTCTGTGTACCTGTGACATTCTCTGGGCTCTCTGGGGCCTGGCTGCCTTATCTGTGAAATGAATAGGTTGCACCAGATAATAATTTTGTGTCAGGCTCTATGCTAAGGCTTTGCACACAATGACTCAATGCTCACAAATCCTCTATATACATAAGATCTCTATTTTATGAAAATTGTAGAAACCAAGTCTTAGAGAAGTTAAATAACTTAACCCAAATTAAACAGAAAGTTAGTAGGACAGCAAGGCTTTAAACTAGCTATAGGAAGCAATTTACAAAAATGGTTAATTACGGTTCTGAAATACCTTCTGTTTGAATCCTGGTTTTGCTACTGCCGGAGTGTAGGGTACACTAGTCAGTTTGTTTAAATATTTCAATTTTAATTTATCTGTAAAATGAGTATGATGGCACTATATCATACTCATTTGGCCTCATAGAATTGTTTAGAGGATTAGATGAGATAATTTTTGTAAAACATCTGGTAGATACTGAATCATAATTAATGGTAGCTATTATTGTCATCTGGCTAATTCCAAAATCCATGTTATTAACCACTCTGTAAAAATCAAACTTGGTCCCTATCTCTTCTCTGATAGGATTCTTATTTATCAATGTCACTGATGACCCACATGAGGCCAAAGCCAATGAGTGGTTAATTCTCAATCCTCATCCCATCCCTAATCTCTCAGCGGCATTTAACACTGCTGAACACTCTTCCTTGACATATTTTCTTCTCTAGGCTTTGGGACACCATATTTTTCTGGTTTTTCTCCTACCTCAGAGATCATTCCTTCTCAGCCTCTTTACCAGATGCTCCTTTCCCAGACTTCTAAAAGTAGAAGATCCCCCAGACCCAAGTCTCATGTTCTCTTTCTCATCAACACTCTTTTCTTAGTTAATACTTCTCAGTCCCACAGCTTCCAATGAGCTGAAAACTCTCAAATTTCTCTCTTCACCTGGACCTAACCTCTGAGTTTCAGATGTCCTAATGCTTCTACTTGGATGTTTCAAAAGCATCTCAAACTTACAAGTACCCATCCTAAACAGAAATACTGGATTCCTCTCTGCTTATATTGCTCTCCTCCCTCCAACCCATGTCAATAAATGGAACTATGATTTATCCAGTTGCTCAGACCACAAACCTAGGTGTCATCTTATTTCTTCTCTCAGAACCCTTGTCAAGTTTCATCAGTAAGTTCTTTCTGCTGTACTTCCAAAATATATATTGAATAACATTTTTCACCATGCTCACTGCTATACTCTGAGTCCAAATTACTATCACCTACTTCCTGGGTGTCTCTAACAGCCTCCTCCTAACCCTGACCCTTTCAAGCATTTGAATACAATTTAATTTTTTTTTCCAGAAAACTTATTGGGTTTTAAACCTAAGCTTCTCTAAGGATTATGGACTCGAGAGCTCTCAACTCAACAGTCAAGCTGTTATTTTATTTTATTGTATTAAAAATGGAACCAGTTGTGAGTTATGAAGTGAATTTAGTGATTTCCACAAACTGGAGGAGAATTTAAGCCCAGCTGATATTCCATCCATCTCTCCTCCTCACTCTGCCTCTACTAACTGACCCTAATCAACCAAGTTTCATGCTGAACTTTCCTGGATTTGCCAGAATTTATTTGTTCATAAATGATGCGGTCATAACAATAGGTCATGTGGAAGCTCTGGTGTAGGAAAAATGAGTGAATTGAAATCAATCAATGACTATGCCAGGATGGAGAAATGGACCCCATGCAACAAGCTAAGCTAACAACACAAAATGTCCAGGAAGGTATGGTAAACTGAATTCCAGACTAGCTGAATGGAAAAGCCAAGGGGTCCGGTTAGAAAGGCTTGGGGGAGCAGTGACCCTGGGCTTCAAGAGGGCAGGTGTTTTCTGTGGTGACACGCATTCAACAGATATTTTTAGGAACCACTATGGTTCCTTTGAAATGGAACCATTTCAAAATCTCTGTCAGTTGTTTGGTTATCCAGAATCAAACCACATCAGGCCAAAAGAAGACTAAGTTTCAGACCTCATCTAGGATCAGAGGTATCTCATTTTGAGGCCAAAAATCTCTAGATGGTTCATGAAGTAGTCTATGAATGAGTTTTTAACACATTTCAATAAATTTACCCAACCCATACAATGGCTGCTGCCAAAGCTGTTTTAAATTTCTCTGCTTTTTTCTGAAATCACATCAACTCAGTTATATACCACTCACATCAGGACCCATTAGTCTGTTTCTGAGGTTACCAATAATGAAAAGAAAAATCTGTACTTATATTAAAATATAATTTTTAAATCATAACTCATGTAAATATAAAATGAACACTTTTCAAAGATTTTATTCTACTCATTAATTAGTGAGGGAACTAGTGAGATGTTAAGACTGTTTCAAACAGCATTTAAGGAATCAGGTCTTAACAGGCAATTTAATAAAAGGTTATTAGAATACAATTTCTGAACTAGACACAAACCCTTTAATGTTCACTGGGACAAGCTTACACTTTGGAGTTATCTGTTACATTGGAAAGAAATGATTTGCTTATCTACTTGACAAAATCTATAAAAATTAACATGCAACTGCACTAAATCTGGAAGCTTCAATTGATAGATACTACACAATGAGTTGGACAAGCTACACCCCTCTAAATTTAGGTGGGCCTGTGCTCCTGGAGGTTATTAAAAGGACATGTCACGCCCTTTTTTGCCTTATTTCCAAGTTTTGAACAGCAGTCTGTCCACCACCCTCCTATTATCATAAAGAATCCCCCAAAAGATTTATCACTACATTTGGCCTGCTTACTCATACAGAAGTGAAGAAAGGGTGTTTATTATTAACTATGCATGCCTCTCTAAATTTGCTTTGCAAATCTAGAGCTCTTCTGTATGGTGCAACTTCTGCATGGAAATTTCCCTAAGGAATCTTAGGTTCAACTTTTAAAAACCTCTATTATTTGCTCTTCTATCCTAAGGCAAAAAAAAAAAAAACAAAAAAAAAAAAACAAGAACAAGGCACTCTCTCTACCAGGTTTTACCTTATGATGTATGTACCTATATTTGAAGATGAGTTCCTCTCTTCTTGAGGTCCCCCAAATTTGCAAAGCTCCCTGGCCCAGCAGGTGAGCATCCTTACAAACTGTGACCCTGGGACCCTATAAGCCAAATGCCAAACTGATCTCCCTGGGAGCGAATTGTAGACATTGGATCCACATGGATGGTCAGTAATTGTATTAGTCAGGGTTCTCGAGAAAAACAGAACTAACAGGATATACATACATAGGAAAAGATTTATTATAGGAATTAGTTCAGACGATTTTGGAGACTAAGAAGTCCTACAATGTGCTGTCTGCAAGCTAGAGATCCAAGAAAGCCAATGGGGTAATTTCATCTGAGCCTGAAGCCCTGAGAAGCAGGGGCATTAATGGTATAAGGGCAGGAAAAAAATCAATATCCCAGATTAAGCAGATAGGCTGGAAGCAAAAAGGGGTACACACCTCCTTCCTCTGCCTTTTTGTTCTATTTGGGTCCTCAACAGATGGGATGATGCTTGCTGGCATTGGGGAGAGCCATCTAGTTTACTCAATTTACCAGTTCAAATGCTAATCGTATCCAAAAATACTCTCATAAACGCACCCAGAAATAACGTTTAATCTGAGCACCCCAGGGACAACTATAAAATAACCATCACAGTAATTTTCCTTAATAGAGGATGTGTTGTGCCTAACTAAATGAGAATCCTCTTCAAATATGACATTTAGTTACAGCCTTGGTTGCACAATCTAATTTGTCCAGTTATATCCCAGCAAAAAAGAGGACAGATTCTTATAAACCCATGCACACTATAATGCCATACACAATTATGGGGACTCAGTAAAAGTATTTCTGAACTCTGGGGGATCAGGTAAGAATCAGATACCATAGGAGTTTCACTTCAGTTTAAAAGCCGAGTCTACTAAATTCAAGATGAGTGAAGAAGTTACAGAAAAGGCTTTCTTATATTTTCTTATATGTCCATAAAATATAGGATACTAAAGCAGCATCAACAATATTCCAAACAAACAACCCAAATTACATTGCCCTCATCAGTCTATTCAGCCTCACAAATGCTCATTCTGTTGGGTCTGGGAAAGCAGTCTGCTTCTGTGCAGTAGACTAAAAAGAGTCCTTGAAATTCTGAGTCCATCTACTGATGCAATCTGAAAGGTGTTTTAGCTATGTCAGCTCAGAATCCTGTACCCAAGAGTTTATTCTTAGACATATCAATAGAGAATTTGGCACAAGCCCTTTCCAAGAGGCTCTGAAGCTGAACTTTCTTGTTAAAGACACAAATTCTAGCCTGTAGAAACTCAGGCAAGCATCAGAAGAAAGCAGAAACCTCTCTGATTATGCAACTGAGTGACCATGGTTAATTTATTACAATAATCAATAATATCAGAATGGAGAAGAAAATTCTGTATTGGAATAGAGTCCCTAACTATTCCATCAGGCAGGGTTTGATTGTTGGTTCCCATGAGAGTAAGAATGTATTATAGATAGCAAGAGTATTGACAATCTCCAGGAGGTTCCTGTAAAGTTTATGACTTCTGAAATATTTGGATTAATAACATTTTAACTATGGAAACTTAACCTAAGAAAAGCTAAATATCACTTTTATAATAATTTGACAATTTTGCCCATGTAGCTCTTATGATAATGTTGAATAGTTGTTAGAGGTATGGAGCAAACCAAAAAGCAAACCAACAACAAAACACACCTAATTATTTCTAGTGTCTGTTTTTATAAGGTTAAATAATGAATCTTTATGATTTCTAGGAAACCTGTTGAAAATTTTAAATATTGTTTAAGATGTAAAAAATATATTGGGAGTGTCATTTTATTTTTCTCCATTTAGGATTCAAACTTAGAAAAATCAAAGAATGATCAAAAAAGATTTAGTAACTTGATTAAGATAGGATCATGGATGCCTGGAGGAAACCATTTGGCTACCTATTCAATCAAAGTGACGATATGACAGTTTTAAATAATTTAAAAACAGCATGGTTGTGGGGAACCTGAACTTGTTCACAGTGAAGAAACTTTGTTCTTCGGTGGTGTTGTTTTTAAATAATTAAAGTCATGATGAAGTCAACACAAAAGCCAGAAAGCTCTTCTAGTGAGACTCAGAATCTCTACTGTCTAGATGGATGAGAGCTGTAAAATCAATTTGTCATTTGGACAGAGAAAAAGCCAAATTCAAGTTATGAATTAATATAGTAGCAGAAAAGGTTTCATGAGTTTTCTTTTTTACATAATTGTGTGAATAAGCCCATCAAAACTGAGCAAACTTTACCAAAATTTTAACACATTTTTATATCCTCTTTACAGACTCTGGTATTATGAACCCAAATAAAATTTATTTCTTTTATGTTCTCTACATCTTGTTGTACATATTTACTAAGTTCTTGTATTCGGGAACAAACTGACGTTTTAGGACAAATCAACTTTAATTATTTTTTTTTAAAAGAAAAACCTAATCTCATCACTTTTGATACATAGTTGTATTTTTCTATCAAATCTCTTGCTCCTAGTATGACTTTGAGCACTAATATTATTTTAGTGAATTATAATTTATATGGTCAAATTCACCCTTTCTTAATGTACAGTCCTGGAGTTATGATACCTGACATGCATTTAGTCACGTAACTACCACCACCATCAAGGCATAAAACAGTTCTCCACACAATACCCCCAAGTCTCCTCATACCCCTTTCTTATAAACTCCTCACCCTACTCCCAGCTCTGGCAACCGCTGATCTGTTTTCTGTCCCCATAGTTTTCCCTATTCCAGAATGTTCTATAAATGGAACCCTGCAATTAGTGGTCTTTTGGGTTTGGTCTCCCTCACTGAGTGCACTTGGAGTTCACCCATGCCATTGTTTCAGTCGGTTTGTTCCTTTCCATCGCTAAGTAGCATTCCATTGAATAGATGCACAACAGTTGAAAGATACTTGGATTGTTTTCATTTGTGAGCAATTATGAATAAAGATTCCATAAACATTTGTGTACAGGTTTTTTTGTAAACGAGTTTTTATTTCACATGGGCATGTCCTGGAGTGAGGTTGTTGGATCTCATGGTAACCAAATGTTTAATTGCCAAACTATTTCCAATGTGACTATACTATTTTGCATTCTCACAGTGACATACGAGGGGGTCCAGCTGCTTCATGACTGCACAAGCACTTGGTATTGTCGGGTTTTTGTTGTTAGTTGGCTGCTTTTTGTTGGTGGTGGTAGTGGTGTTTAGTTGCTCTAATAAGTACCGAAGGTGGCAAAAATATGTACACATTTTAAGAGAAGCTATCTATACATTACTTTTCAAAGTTGAATTGAATTATGGTAGCAATGTGTAGTATAATGTTGGCTCAAAAGATGGCGTTAATCAAATGAATGCCACCGTCATTCATGTGTTACAAATTTAATACAGATTTTTCTTTTCTTAAAATGTGTACACATTGTTTTGGCACCCTCTGTACATAGTGGTATCTTATTATGATTTTAACTTGCATGCCCCTAAAGGCTAATGATGATGAACTCTTCATATGCTTATTTTCCCTCCATGAAACTTCTTTATTAAAATGTCTCTTCAAATCTTCTGATTATTTTTTCATTGGGCTGTTTGTTTTCATTTTGTTGATTTTAAAAAGTTCTTTATATATTCTAGGTGCAAATCCTTTATCAGATATGTGATTTGCAAACATTTTTTTTTATGCTAACATGTGGCTTGTATTTTCATTCTTTTGATAGTGTCTTCTGAAAGCAAACATTTTTAATTCCGATACAGTACAACTTGCTGTTTTTCTTCTTTTAGCGATCATAGTTTTAGTGTCATATCTAAGAAATTTTTGCCTCACCCAGGATCACAAAGATTTTTCTCCTACGCTTTCTTCTAGAAGTATGGATCGAGAACCATTGTCCAATTGTTACAACACTTGTTGAAATGACTATAATTTCTCTAGTATTTGCTTTGCACCTTGTCAAAATCAATTCACCATATATGAAGGGTCTATATCTTGACTCTCCATTCTGCTGCATTGATCTGTGTTTATCCTTTTGCCAGCATCACACTGTTTTGATCAGTGTAGCTTTCTAAGTGTTGAAATTAGGTAGTGTGAGTTTTCCAAATCTGTTCCTTTTAAAAAATGTTTTGGCTCCTCTACTTTAGTTGCATTTCTATATTAATTTTAGAATCCGCTTAACAATTTTTACAAAGTCCTTGTGAGTTTGATTGTGGTTGCATTGAATTTGTAGATCAATTTGAGAAAAATTGACATCTTGACAATTTTGAGTCTTCCCATCCAGGAACAGTCTCCATTTATTTAGGCCTTCTTTTATTGATCATTTTATTACAATTTTCAGCATACATATGTTTCATATAATGGTTAGATTTATATGTATACATTTTATGGGTTTTGGTTGCCATTATAAATGTGAGGGGGTTTTGTTTTTGTTTTTTAATTTCAATTTTCAAATGCTCACTGCTATAATATAAAAATACAACTGGTTGTTATATACTGACCCTGTATTCTGCATCTTTGCTAAACTCACTTATTAGTTCTAAGAGCCACTTCGTAGGTTCTTTGAGATTTTCTCTGTGTACAGCCATGCCATCCAAGAATAGGGACAGTTTTTTCTTCTTTCTAATCCAAATGTTTTTCATTTTGTTGTTGTTGCTTTTTCTTGCTTTATTGTGCTGACTAGCACCTCCAGGATGATGGCGAATAGGAATGGTTAGAACAGTCACCACAAACATTGATCATAAATTTTAACCAAAATAATTCAATGTAAACTAAATTATTTCACAGAGAAAACTGGGAGGAAAGTAATTGAAAAGTCATTGTTATACACAAACATTTTAGTAAATTATCAAAGTTCATGAGTGCATATAATAGAGCTGTCTATAAATGTATGCATTTTTGCTTCTTTTTTTAAATTAATTTATTTATTTTTATTAGTTTCAGGTGTACAACACAATGCAATAGTTATACTCTTTACCCCCAAAGTGACAATTCCCCTCCCCCAGTTCGCCACCCCACTCCCCCCCCATATCATACATATCCACTACAATTCCTTTGACTCCCTTCCACAGTATACTCCACATCCTGTGACTATCTATATATTCAGTTACAGTTGGCATACAATATTATACAACATCAGCTTCAGGTGTACAATGCAGTGATCAAGGCTCTACTCCATCCATGTAGTGATCTCCCTAACAAGACATGTGACTATCTGACACGCCACAAAATTTTTACACATTATATTCCCCGAACTGTATTTCATATCCCTTTGGCAATATTGTAGTTGCCTATTTATGCTGTCTAATCCCTTCCCTTTCCCCCTTATCCCCACCCCCCCTCCCAACTAGCAACCCTCAGTTTTTCTTCTATATCTATGAGTCTGTTTACTTTGCTCGTTCGTTCAGTTTTTCAGATTCCACATATAAGTGAGATCATATGGTATTTGTCTTTCTCCAACTGACTTATTTCACTTAACATAATAGTCTCTTCACAACATTATCAATTACACTCCCAGAACTGCCCCCATATTCTTGTGGCAACATTGTAGTCACCCACCTGCGCTGTCCAAAACCTTCCCCCCTCCCTCATCTCCACTCCCTCCCAACCAGCAACCATCAGTTTTTCCTTTATATTTGCTTGATATGACTTCAATCTTCTTAAATTTACTGAGATTTGTTTTGTGGCCAAACGTGGTCTATCTTGGAAAATGTCCGATGTGTACTTGCGAAGTGTATATTCTATCTTTTTAGGGTGAAATGCTCTAAAAATATCAACGAAGTCCAGCTGGTCTAAAGTGTCATTTAAGGCCCCTCCTTCTGTGTTGGTTTTCTGTCTAAAGGGTCTGTCCATTGGTGACAACGGGGTGTTGAAGTCCCCTACTATGTTAGTGTTACTTGTTGATCTCTGTCTTTATGTCTGTCAAAATCTGTTATATGTAATTAGGAGTACCTATGTGGGGTGCATAGATGTTTATTAGGGTTATAGTGCCCTTTTTTGTCTTTTATTGTAGTCATTTTAAAGTCTATTTTGTCCAAAATAAGTATTGGTTCTCCAGCTTTTTTTCCCCCTCATTTCCATTTGCATGAAATATCTTATTCCATCTGTAAACAGCATATTCATGTGTGCTATTTTCTTATCCACTCAGCCACTCTCTGTCTTTTGATTGGAGCATTTAGCCCATTCACATTTAAAATGATTATTGATAGGTGCATATGTATTGCCATTTTGTTATTTGTATTCCTGGTCTCCCTCGGTTAGCTTGTTTACCCCTTTATTTTGTTTTAAAAAGCACTTTTTAACATTTCTTGCAATGCTGGCTTGGTGGTAATGAATTTCTTAAGTTCATTCTTTTCTGAGAAGCTCTTTATTTCTCCTTCGATTTTAAGGGATAGCTGTGCTGGGTAGAGCAATCTTGGTTGTAGGCCTTTATTTTGTGTCACTTTGAATATCTCCTGCCACTCCCTTCTGGCCTGCAGAGTTTCTGTAGACAAGTCAGCTGTTAGTCTAACAGGAGTTCTTTTGTATGTAACCTGCTGTCTTTCTCTTGGTACCTCTAGGATTCTGTCTCTGTCTTTAAGCTTTGCCATTTTAACTATGATGTGTCTTGGTGTGGACCTGTTTGGGTTCAGCTTGTTTGGAACCGTCTGCACTTCCTGGGCATGTATGTCGATTTCCTTCACCATGGTAGGGAAGTTTTCAGTCATTATTTTTTCAAATACATTCTCGACCCCTTGCTTCTTCTCTTCTCCTTCTGGTATTCCTGTGATTCGAGGGTGGTTGTGCATCATCTTGTCGCATAGGGCTCTTAAACTATTTTCATTGTTTTTTATTCTTTCGTCTTTTTGTTGTGCCAACTGGGTGATTTCTGCTGTTTTGTCTTGCAAATCGCTGATCCGCTCCTCTGCTTCATCTATCTACTCTACTGGTGATTCCTTCGAGTGTGTTCTTCATTTCAGTTATTGTATTCTTTAGAGATTACTGGTTGTTTTTTATGATTTCTCTATCCTTCCTTATGTCCTCACTAAGTTTGTTAAACATTCTTATCATCAGTGTTCTAAACTCTATCTCTGAAAGGTTGGATCCCTCTGTTTCATTTAGTTCCATTTCTAGAGGTTTCTTCTGATCTTTTACTTGTGATATGTTTCTTTGTTTCCTCATTCTGGCTGTCAGTCTGGGATTGCTTTGATGTATTAGATAGATCACCAGGAGAGCCCTGGCTGGATCATGGAGGCACACAGCTCACAGCTCAACACTCCCAGGAAAACTCCCAGTCTCAGCCTGTCCCAATCAGCTGCTCACAGATCAGGCCGAGCAGCCCGACAACCAATCTCGCACACTCCCTGGTCTCAGTGAGCAGCCTGTTGGAGCCGGAGGGCACCCGCCCAGCATTTCCCTGGCAATGCAGTATAAGCTGGGCGGAAGGTGGGGCTCCAAGGCCACATGCGTGCACACGCACACATGCACTTCTGCGCCAATTCCACCAGACCAATGCAGTCCCGGACCTGATCCTCCGTGGGAGGGCCCAAGCCCGACAAAATGGCACCCTCCCTACACCACTCTCATGCAGGCTCCACACCAGGGGAACAATAGTCCGAAAACCTCCAGCCTTTGCCCCAAAGGTGCTCAGTTCAGTCCGTCCCCGCAGGCTCCCGGGCCTGGCTCACACAGCTACTCCCTCCACCAGGAACCAGGTAAGTGCTCACCAGCGAGCAAGCCCAGGCTCTGGCCCCACTGATTCTCTAGCCGCTCTTAGCCTCACCGAGCTGGGCAAAGAGAGTCCTCACTAATTTACCGCCATCTATCTTGGAACTTCTCTTCCCGGCAAAGGAACTCTGGGCTGGTCAGCTTGGTGTGCAGCCGGAGCGTCTCTCCCCCAACCGGACAAGCTTCCCACAGCTGGGGCTTCCCTCAGTGGGTTCACCCTCTCTCATCTCCGCCCCTTCTACCAGACCCGACGTGGCCTCCCCCCCAAGCTCCTCGTTCAGTGACTCCGTTCCTCCAGTGCTCCAGGGACCCCCGGGGTCGAATGCTATATAATCTGCCTGCAATCTTGGTGTGATCCTGGGAGGCAGTCAGCACAGCATCTGTCTACTCCACCCATTTATCCGTCTACTCCGCCATTTTCCTGCTTCTTTTTAATATGACAAAAATGAACACGTTTCCTTAATATGACCCCAAAATATATTCACTCTTTAAAGTATAATAGCAAGTATATAAATTAAAAACTATGATTAATGATCAGTTTCATTATTCATTCTTACTCAGAAATTAACTAGGTAAATGACAGTTATCAATTAATTTAATATTAACTCAAGGTTTCAAGTTACATGAGGATGTTGGAAATTATGTCCAAGTTAACATACTACAAAGCATAAATATTGCTATGAAAACAATTTTCAGAGTCATCATTCAATTTAGTTAAAAAAAATTTACATGTTTCATAATCTTAAATGCTATGTAGGAATAATGTTAGTTTGATTCATAAACCAATATGAAAAGTTTAGGGAGTTTATGAGAAAAAAAAATACCAAAATCTCCATACTAATGAAATCAAGGGAAAGACATTATTACTTATTTTTCAAACCAAAATTATTGACCCATTCCAATTTTCCAAAGATTTATCTTAACTATGTGAACTTGGATTCTTACATTAAAGCATTTGTGATCTAACATTTTCATTGAGAAGCATTTTTTAAATCTAGTGCCAGATTTAGTAGTTTCCTTATTTTCTGTCAATTGTAGTTTTTGTAGTGTAGTTTCCTTATTTTTTGTAAATTTAGGGAATATGAGACTTGTATAAGATTTATCAATTTTGAAAACTAGTCAGATCAGAGCTTCTTTATTTTAAGATGCAATAATCTAACCTGGAGTAAGAAAATAATTCATGTTTATACAATGAGATATCAAGGCTCTTTCTGAATCACAGACACACTGATATCTTATAGCTTCAGTTCTGTAGCTTTAGCCTCAAGTCAAAAATAATCCCAGAAACACAAAAGATCTCAAAGAATTATTCTTACCAGTGAGCATAAAATTCTTAATTGATTTGTTCCCACAGATAGACATGCATGCAAACAAGAAACAAAGACTATCAAACCACAAAGTCTGTCTCACCGGGCAGGGAATAAATAGATCTCCATCATCCATTTACAAGGGATCACCAAATGGTCAGACTATGAAACTAAATTCTCAATTATTGCTAGCACCACTGGGAATAACAAACCAGAAACTAAACAAAAATCTAAAATCTGTAGATGTGAAGAAATCAGGAGAAATAGAAAGCCTGCAAAGTCAGAGTTCTGTTGCCACTTGGGATCCACTCGGGATCAAGAAGAGACATGCCTGGGCTTTCTACACCGGCCAGGTGCACTTCTCACCAACACACAGTAATGGGCTCTCAGATTAGTCCACTTGGGGATCTCTGCACAGCAACCTACAAAAGGCATAACTTTCAAAAAGATACAATCTTGACTCTCATGTAAATATGAAATGAACACATGTCAAAGATTTTTATCTCCTTCATTAATTAATGAAGAAATCAGTTATAAAGATTTGTTCAAAGAACATTTGAAAAGCCAGCTCTTTAAAGATAATTTACTAAAGAAGTGTTAGGATATGATTTCTGGGTGAGATACAAAACCCTTTACAGTTCAATAGGGTAATAAACTGTAACATTTGGGGGTTATCAGTTCAATTGGACAGAAATTATTTCTGTCTCTATTGGACAAAAATCTCACATAGTCTGAACCTTTAACCACTAGTAAGAAGAGCGTTGAACAAGAAGTACATTTCTCGCTTTGGGTAGGTCTAGAGCCATGCATGACATTCAAAGCATATGCCATTTGCCTTTTTGCCTGATTTCCAAGTTCTGAATAATTTTTCTTAACACTAAATAAAAGCTGTACTATTTGGGAGATAAAATCATCATGCCATTGTGTCCTTGGAGAGTAAAAATAGTAAAATTGATTGATTTTGATTGACAAAGAGACATCTACTTTCCTTTGCCCAATACTGAAAAAGCCAATGCAGATCAGGGCCAAGGCTAGAACCCAAGATTTCAACTGCCACCACTCTATGTCCATTGTTGGAAATACTACTCTGTAAAGAAGGTCGACTGGGTTTTTAAGACCATTTCAAACAGATCAATAAAATGAGGGAAACAGACACTCAGTGTCAACTCACAAGCATTCATTAGAAGAAGCTGACTGAGATAGGATTAAAGAGAGAGCACCTCTTTCTGAAAGGGTGGAAAGACACTCAGAATTTGAAGTTTGTAACAGTGAAATGCCTTGTGTAGTATCCTCTCCCCCTGCCCCACCGTGTGTGTGTGTGTGTGTGTGTGTGTGTGTGTGTGTGTGTGTGTGTGTATGTCCTTCCAAAGAAATTGTAGACCCCAACCTGATGAAGGGATCCCATCCACCTAAGTCCCATTCAATGACTCAGCAAAGCCGCCAGTGGGGGACAGATTTGGATCTGAAAATGAGACTCATGAACTTGGTTCTCATGGCCCTTGACTCACCCTTGGATTTTTTAGGATAATTTTCTTTCTCTGCTTTTAAAACAAAATAAAGATGAGCAGGAAGCTGTGATATGATTCATTCAGGCTTCTGTACTCCTAGGACAATGTTTTTCAAGCTGCTGGAAAATAAATTTCTAACCTTTTTATAGCAAAATAAAACACAGGTACAGACAATCATATGAAATGGTTTACCATGTAGTGAATCGTTACAAGGTGAACATCCTGAGAACCACCACTCAGGTCAAGAAATAGACCTTGGCCAGCCACTCACACACCCGCTTCCTTTCTCCAGGACATACCATGCTGGACCATGTTTGAAGTGCAGTGGAGTGGAAAATATTCGTGTGCATGAAAGAGAGTTTTTCAAAACTTCTGTTCCATATAACCTTTATGTTAATGTGCCTGTGTGTGTATTTATTTATTTATTTTTTGAGGACAGTACCACTGGCCCTCATATGTGGGACCCAAACCGGGGCCGCTGACCTCCCAAGCCAGCGCTTAACCACCGCGCCACTCGGCCGGCCTCTGTGTGTGTATTTATACTGGGCTACACTTGATAGCCACATCTTATCTACTGGGTTGGGGGAGAGGCAAACTCCATGATTTTGTTCCTTGCAGGGTCAGGCTCAGGCTCAGAAGCCAAGTTGCCTTCCATGTTACAACATTTGCAGCAGCTTCCTTTCTCACATATCAGAACATTTTAGAAAACATAAAATATTTTTAAAGATGAACTATCTGTCCATATTATGCAAAAAAATGAATATGGAATATTATAAAGAAAGCAATTAATCCACACTTAAAACTAATTGCCTAACCCAGTGGGTCTTTAAATTATTCATTAGTGCTATTTAAAAATAATTGCAGTTTATGAAGAAAACCTATTATAGATTTCTTTTAAAAACAGCAAAGAAAGGGTTTTCTTGTTTATTTACCAATTGCTTACAGCTCTTGAAAACAACCCATTTTAAAACCAGTTTAATATTCTCATCATTCCCTCCCCAATCTAATCAAGTTGATCATTTATCATACCAATACCTATGAGGTTTCCTGTAATAGATTATAAACTCTCACAGAGAGGACAATGACATGTTTTAAAAGAATATGAAAGGTGTACCCAAAAGAGGAAAAAACAAAAAGACCTTCAAAGAACAAAGCAAGAGGTGACCATCAAGATGTGTGTGTTCCCACAGATGCTATCCACACCTGTCCCTCCATCTCTAATCAAAGGATTGGGTTTCCTACCGCATTTGCTCCTGCCAGCCAGGACTTCTGAGTTCTTCCTCTTCTCTCCTTATTTACTTCATCCATCCAGTTCTTTAAGTTGTCCATTTTTCTTGTTCCTTCAAAGAACACTCAGAACTGTAGCCATGAAGTAGTAGAACTGGAAAGACTTTTGTCTCGTTTAGTGGCTTTTAATCTGTGTTCACGGGCACCCCAGAAGTTCCTCAGCTCTCCTAGAGCACCATAGTGGGAAAAGGCTGCTGAACCAGCTGGGCTCTGTGGTCCCCTCCAGCACCCAGACTCCCACGCCCCAGGCTCCATCAGAAGAGCCCACTTTGGCAGTTAAAGATTTCATTTAAAGGAGGCGGTCTTCTGCTAAAAAAAAAAAAAAAAAAAACTTAAAAAGTTACTCTCATGATGTAAATGTGAACACCAAGGCCCAGAAAGAGGAAGTGACTTACCCAAGGTGGGATAGCCCATTACATAAATGGAAGCAGACCTGGTTTCCTGACTCTGGATCTAATACCTACCCGCTTTATTGGGCCAGGAAACCCAAAGGGAACATGAGCCTGGGGCCCAGAGGGATCTAAAGCTAAATTTGATCTCAGCCACTATCTAGTTATTTGTCTCTAGTTATATTTTTCTGTAAGATATCTGAGCCAATCAGTCTTTTCGTCTGTTAAAAAGGAAGTAAAAATACCAGCCTTGGGTAACTAGCTAAGCTATTGTACACGATATATACTATACACATACCAAGTGCTCAGGCATGAACAGCATCTTTACCATCAGAGATGCCTAACACTTCTCCACTGAGCATGTGCTTGTGACAGTCACAGTGTACCAAAGGTGAGCGTGCTCCTCAAGGCTAAACAGACAGTTTGGATTGGTCAGTTAAGAAAACTCCTCACTTGCTGCCCCTACCACAACCATTGCCCACAGCCTTTCCTGGAATGTGTAGACCAGTGCATGTGTACATACACACACACACACATGCACACACACACACATGCACACACCCACACACACACACACCCCTACTGTTATGACTGCACAGACACAGAGAAATATGCCTTTGTAAGCTGAAATCTTCCTTATCCCTTACCCTAACAGTGTAGATCCATGGGTACCCAAACCTCCCTCCTACCCACATCTTTCCTTCTTGACCTTGTTAAAAGCAAACAAATGGGCGTGGGAGAAGCAACATAAGCAGAACATGGATTGTTGACAGTCAAGATGAATATAAATTTGTAGTAGCAAATAAACAGGTTGTTTTGGGGACCAGGGAAAAAATGGAATCTGGTTAATTAAATTAATAACTAGAGCGAAACCTACTTTATTGACACCTGAGATTCATGCTCCTTCTTGGAGCAAACAGTGCTGTGATTTCTCTGGTCTTTCTTTCTGGCACCAGTTCTCCTTACCATGGACATTTGGTTGGAGTGGGCCTGACCCTACCCCGCCGCTCCAGAAGTGGATGCTTATTAGCTGAAGCCAATGGATGTCACCCATTCCTTTGGCCACACCAATTAGTTCCAGGATGGGACATAACTCAGTCAGGGCACAGAAAAAAAAAAAGATGTTTGCTGGAACTACTAGGAGAAACCATCTCTCTTCAGATTATTCTGATCTTTTCTTTATTTAAATCTTCAATATTTGCATGGATTTTACATTTTTTTTTTTTTTTACCTATAGCACGAAAATGTTATGTACATTGATTACTGAGTGTCTTTTTGGTGTCCACTTAAATTTTGCTTCCAAAGCAAGTGCCTCAATCCCCTCAGCCTAGTCCTGGCCCTGTGAAGATGTGGGGCTCACAGTTGCACAGCCATTTTTTTTTTTAACTTGGAGAGAGAGACTTGGGCCCACCACATGGAGCTTTAAGAGAAAGACATCATTGCATACAACTAACAGAAACCAGTCTCTGTTCTTTGAGCTACTAGAACAAGCTTTGCCTAAAGCTAGTCCTACTGCTTGGCAGTTTACAGGAACCAGTAAATTCTGTTTACTGTGTAAGCCAACTTGAGTTGTTACCTATGACTTAAAACCAAACTGACAATGGCTAATTACATGGTGTTAGCCTCTGAATGTCTTGTAGAGAGTGCTGCTAAATATCTGAGTAACACTTCCTCCTTTCCATGTCTGGACTATCAAACAGAGCTGCAGTATCCTTTCTGGCTGTGGTCAACTATCTGAACAGCAGCTTTCATTGTGAGGTAATATTTTTATTCTGTAATTTATTAGGCCCCTTTTACATGACAGGTGCTGTACTAAACACCCCAGTACACTATTGCCTTTCATTCTCACCCCCCAAATTATATCAGGTCATGCAATTATTATGCATATTTTACAGGAAGGAAAGCGGAAACTGGAAGAAGAAAGTAGCGTGTACAAGGTCACATGAGTAGTGCAGAGGAGTTGGTCACAGCCAAATTCGTCAGTACCAAAGCCTGTGTTCTTTACTGCCAGACATGGTCTCAAGATTTTAGCTGTAGAGGGAAGGAAATACCTGCCACATCATATATGCTCAATACATATTGGAGGAAACAACAAATGAATTAGTTAATTAATTACTTGAACGGTGAAACTTTAGCCATTTTGATATCCACTCATTTCATTTAAATTTGCCTCCCTCTATAAGTAGAGTGGGAACCCAGACCCTTTAGATTAAGTTTGGGTTAATAGAAGTTTTTCTGTAAAGGGACATGATTCTTGGATGTTGCACATCAATTTGAAAACAAATTGATGAAAAAGCACACACAGATGAAATAATGGCTATAAATCTAAAGAAGTTCCATAGCAAATTTGGTCTCCTTACTTCAAAGGTTTAGGAGGGAATCATGCCAGGTCAAGGACTTCAAAATGTTTTGTAAACTCTCAGGCAAACAGAAAACATGTTTTTATGTTTATTTTATTCATGCAAGTACTTATCATCCAAGGAGACTAAATTGAGTGCTAAATTTCTCTCTAAGACCTAGAGCGATTACTCAATGAGTATGTTCATAAGACAAAATCAATATAATCTTAAGCAATAAATTTAACTGATGAAGGTAAATATCACAGTAGAGAGTTCCAGTAATTTAAGATTCTTAACCAAAGCAATAAATAAACAGACTCCTCCCAAAGTAAAGATGGAAATATAATTATTCAATCTCCCCATGTTAGATTCGCCCAGAAATTGAAATATTGTTAGCAAACACGGATTTAAATTTTGTGCTCCAATGAATTGGTAGATCTCTTAGTTTATTGTTTTGATTTCTCGGCATTCTACCACAAGAAAATTATTCAAACTCTTACAGTGCATGAAAAGAATACTGATAATTATGGAATTTGCTGCTTAGCTTGAAGATAATTTCATGAATCTCTTCTCATCTATTGGCATGGTAGCCTGTATATGTTTGTGTAGCTGCTATTCTTAAGACATGTGATCTTATGCCTGTGCTAAGTGTGTATGAAACTGTGCGATGCCAAGCCAACTGTTTGGTTAAACAAATAAAAATCACCTCAGGTAGTTTTCTCTGAGGAGTTGGTTGCTTAACAGACTTAAGTCATTCTGTAGTTCAAGGCTGGAAATCCACAGTCTGATTCCAACCCCACATGCAGGTCAGAAGCCATTGGAAAGCTTCCTTGGATGAATGTCAGTGCCCATAGATGCTGTGTTTAAGTATTCTTTCAGGTGACTCCTTGGCACTGCCAGATGAAGGTCATTTCTATGTCCATGACCCACTGATGCCAGAAGAGGCAAAAATAATTCAATCCTTTGTTTAGTCTGCATGATATAACTTAATACAATTACTTTCATTCTGTTGTATTTATTTACTTATTTATTTTCTACAAAACCTGTTGGACTCTGGGCTGCTATATTGTTACAGAAATCTAAGCTCACATACTTTGCTTCCATCTGGAAAGTCTACACTGTTAGAAGCTGAGAGAACTGTATTTATAATAGAGTTTTAGAGGGTGTCTGTTTCAAATGTCCCATTTGCATTCTCCACAGTAGTTCTCTCCAGTGGGGTTCAAAGTCTTATCTCTGTTATAAATAATAATCTTTCAACTATATAAAGGCATCAAGTCTCTCAGTTAAGCATCTGTTTTCACCTAACCATCCAAAACATAAAAAGGTAATGGTGTATAGCGGGGAGTATGCAGGCTTTCAATTCTCAGTTTACTACCTGGTAGGCTACTGAATCCCCTGAGCCTCAGTTTTCTCATCTGCAAAATGGAATTTAATGGCGCTATTATATTATACCTATCTCATGGGAAAAAGAAAATTAAATGAAATAACACATGGAAAATGTATACACCAAATAAATGGTAGCTATTATGATCATTTTTATGACTAAATGATATTTTCCAGGCCTTTGAAAATTGGACTTTTGTGTTAGATGTGGTCTAATCTACCATTTTCTTACAAAAGTGTGACTGTAATTCCAGTTATGGTTTGTCCCATGAAGTGTTAAATAAACAGATTATTTTATTTAGGATTGGGGTGGAGTCATATTCCCAAAATTCTTTTCTCTAGTCAGAGAACACCTGGACTATTACATTTATTTCTGGACACCCCACTTTTAGGACACTGAAAAACCAATGTGGGAGATGGTGTCTAGAGAAGAGCTGGAAGACTGTGTCATATAAGAAGTTGTTTTAGAAACTGGCATCAACTAGGAAAAGAAAAGCCACAGAGGGAGGAGAGAGATCCAAGATGGCAGAATAGATAAACACTGCACCTGCTTCCTTCCATGAATACATTAAAATTATAAAAAAATTATAGAACAATCAACCTGGAGAACTATCTGAAGTCTAGCTGAACAGAAGTTGTATAACTAAGGACATAAAGAAGAAGCCGTGTCAAGACTGGTAGGAGGGGCAGAGACGCAGAATGGGCCCCAAACCTCCCTGTGGCAGTTGAGAATCAGGAGGGATATCTCGGCTGTATAGGTTTCCCCCAGAAGAGTGAGAGACGCCAGCCCCACACCAGGCGCCCCAGCCTGGAGTACTGGTGCTGGAAAGAGGAGTCCCCACAACATCAGGCTGTGAAAAACAGTGGGGAATTCAAATAATCTGGGTTGACAGAAGGCTATGAAAAACCCAGACATCCCCTTAAACAGCCCCCACACAGACTTACTCGCAGACACTCACCTTGGGCTCTGATGGAGGGACGGTGACTCAGAAAACTTTGGAGACATATGTGAAGGGGTGCAGACTGAGGCATGTGGCTTTGGAGGAAGGACTAAATGATAGTCGACATTTTGTCTGTGTGGGGTCCTTTCCCTGTGCGGCAGGGTCAATCTTATCCACTGATGTGCCAATAGCAATCAAGATTCAACTCTAACAGGAGGGCACACACAACACACACAAGGAACACTCCTGGAACACACGCACAGAAGATCAGGGATACTGTGCTATTGGACCACACAGGACACCTACTACATAAGACCAGCCAGCCAAGACTGGGAGACATAGCAGATCTACCTAATACATAGAAACAAACACAGAGAGGCAGCCAAAATTAGGAAACAAAGAAATGTATCCCAAATGAAAGAACAGGAGAAAAATCCAGAAACAGAACTAAAGGAAATGGAGGTAAGCAACCTATTAGAAACAATTCAAAACAATGGTTATGAGGATGCTCAAAGAACTTAGTGAGAATGTTAACAAAGAGAAACAGGCACAAAAAGTAACACAGAAACCACAAAAGAAAAAGTCAGAAGTGAAGAATGCAATAACTGAAATGAATATTGCTTGGGAAGGAATCACCAGCAGACTAGATGAAGCAGAGGATCGAATCAAGTGATTTGGAAGACAAGGTAGTAGAAAACACCCAACCAGAACAGCAAAAATAATAAAGAATTAAAAAAAAAGAGAGAGTTTAAGCGACCTGAGGGACAACATCAAGCATAACAACAAGTTTATCATAGTTGTACCAGAAGGAGAAGTGAGAAAGCAAGGGATTAAGAACCTGTTTGAAGAAATAAGGACTGAAAACTTTCCTAGCCTGGCAAAGGAAACAGACATACAAGCCCAGGGAGTGCACAGAATCCCAAAGAAGATGAACCCATATAGGCCCATACCAAGACACATTATAATTAGAAAGGCAAAGGTTAAAGACAAAGAGAATTTTAAAAGCAGAATTTTAAAAGCAGCAAGAGAAAGGCAATAAGATTGTCAGCTGATTTCTCAACAGAAACTTTGCAGGCCAGGAGGGATTGGCACAAAATATTCAATGTGATGAAAAGAAAGGACCTAAAATCAAGATTACTCTACCTAGCAAAGCTATCATTTAGAATTGAAGGACAGATAAAGATCTTCCCAGACAAGCAAAAGCTAAAGGAATCCATCACCATCAAATCAATATTACAAGAAATATTAGAGGGATTTCTTTAAGATGGAAAAAAATTATTATTATAAATAATAAAATGCCAATAGCTACATATCTATTAACAATTACTTTCAATGTAAATGGATTATATGTTCCAAGCAAAACATAAGGTGGCTAAATGGATAAGAAAACAAAACTTACATACGCTGCCTACAAGAGACTCACTTCAGATTGAAAGACACACAGAGACTGAAAGTAAAGGGATGGAAAAAGATATGCATAAAAATGGAAATTAAAAAAGAAATTTTTAAAAACTGGAGTAACAATAACTATATCAGACAATATAGACTTTAAAACAAAGACTATAAGAAGAGACAAAGAAGGACCCAGTAATCTCACTTCAGAGTATTTATCCAAAGAAACCCAATACTCTACCTCAAGGGGACATGTGCATTAATAAGTTCATTGCAACATTATTTACAATGGCCAAGGAGGTACAGGCAGACTGGTTGTCCATCAATGGAAGAATGGACAAAGAGGAGGTGGTACATATATACAATGGAATATTTCTTGACCATGGAAGAGAATGAGTTCTTGTGAGTGGCATGGATAGACACGGTGGGTGTTGTGCTGAGTGGAGCATGTCAGACAGCGAAAGACCTAAGCAATGTGATTTTGCTTATATGTGGAGTCTAAAGAACAAAATTAACAAATAAAACAGAAACAAATGAATAAATGCAATGAACATTTTGATGGTTGCCAGACAGGATGGGGGTTGAGGGTGTGGATGAAAAAAGGGGAAGGGATTAAGAAGTACAAATTGGTTGTTACAAAGTGGTTATGGGATGTAAGGTACAACATAAAGAATATAGTCAATAATATTGTAATGAGTATGTATGGTGTCAGATGGGTACTAGATTTGTTGAGGTGATAAATGGGAGGGCGTTTGGAGCCAGGGTGAAAAAGGGGAAGGAATTAAGAAGTACAAAGTAGTTACAAAGTCATCATGAGTTTATAAAGTAAAGCACAGGGAATATAGTCAATAATACGGTAGTAACTTTGTATAGTGCCAGGTGAGTACTAGACTAGACAGGGGGATCACTTCTTAAATTATACAAATGTCTAACCACTATGCTGTATGCCTGAAATTAATATAAAATAATATTGAATGTCAACTGTAATTGAAAATTTTTTTCAAATGGGGAAAAGATGAAGGGGAATAAAAGGTCCAAATTTCCAGGTATAAAACAAATAAGTCATAGTGATGTAATGTACAGCATAGGGAATATAGTCAATAATACATAGTGATCATTTCTTTAGGTATATAAATGTTGAATAACTATAGTGTACCCCTGAAACTAATATAATATGGTATATTAGCTATATTTTTAATAAAAATAATTTATTCATAAAAGGAAAAGAAAAGGCATGAGAGAAAGCCTGACAGTTTTCTTCAAGTATCTAAATAAGCTGTTTCAAAGAGGTGGAATGAGGCTTAGTGAGATGGCTCCCCATTGTAGAACTAGAACGAGGGCCCTAGAGATGAGCTCTAAGGAATCTAAGATGACTTGGATCCAGGTTTTTCCTTGAACTGAGCACTCTGTTTCCATTCAGGCTAACAAGAATTGTGTGTTGAATTGTCAACAGTCATATTACAGTGCTGTCCATTCTGAATATTCCAGTGTAGCAGGGGTTCTTGCTGGGAACGAGTAGCCTGCAAATTAGAAAGAAACCAGTGTAACTGACATGAGAAAAATAACCCCCAAGATATAGATAAGTGTCAGCTGATTTGAGGGGGCCCACAAGCCCCATTTACAGGTGTCAGGCTCCCCACAGTCTGTTTAGAACTGGTACCCTGAAGATCATTATTACTGGGAAAGTGGGGAGGAGGTTTACACACCAACAGCCCTGGCTGCTCATCAACCCCTTGGTCCACAGAACTGAAAGCCAGTCCAGAGCCAAGCAGGGACTTTCCTTCATCTGGAAAGCAGACCATTGTTTAACAGGAACCAAATCCCAAAAATTCATCAGTAAAGAAGAAAGCAATGTTTCATTAAGTTTGAATTTCCTGATACAAATCATGATGTGAGAGGTTGGGAATCCTGAAATCTCTAAGTTTATTGTATAAAAATATGACAAATTTGTTTTGTTTTGTTTGATAATAATATCACTGCCTTAAAATACATCTTTTCTGGAAAAAAAATCAAACTTTAATATTTTTTTTAATGCATACTACAAAAATAAAGGAGTTTGCCAATCTAAATGATATAGAAGGACTCTTCCTGCAAATAAATTTCATGGCTCTGTGACTCTCCATTATTTTATTCCCCCAATATAAACCATCTATGGGTGCTATAGTTAGAATGGGTCCCCCCAAAATTCGTATGTTAAAACCTACCCCTTGAGGTGATGGTATTAGGAGATGGAGCCCTCATGAATAAGTTGTCTTATAAAACAGGCTTTAGAGAGCTCCCTAGCCCTTTCTACCACATGAGGAGGGTACAACAAGAAGTCTGAGACCAGGAAGAAAGTGCTCGCCTGACCATGCTAGCACCCTGGTCTTGGACTTCCAACCTCCAGAACTGTAAGAAATTGATTCCAATTGTTATAAGCCACCCAGTGTGTGTTATTTTGTTGTGGCAACCTGGATGGACAAAGCCAATGGGAGAGTCATTTAAGAGAAAAGACAGTGGGGCACAAAGCCGTACACCCCTTAATGTGGACCGTGCAATGGGAATGGCAGAACTGGCACCAACACTCAAACCTGTCTCTCCTCCTGGTCTGTTACACACTGAAGCAGCCTAAGGCTTTGCTGCTGGGCAGTAGTCACCCAAATGCCAACCAAATCTTGGCCAACCCAAGGCAACAGAATAACCTGCAAGGGGGCCACATTAAGAGCTAAGGTTAAGAAGAGTGGAGCCATGCTGTAAATGCCAAAATTTAAGCGTAAGCTGGGAAAGATTTTTGGAAAATCACAGATATTCCAGAGACTCTGAGAGGCACTCTCATACCAAACAGAGCCTTGGCATTTGCACAGTTAAATGAGTTTCCAAATCTTAGTTCTGAAATCTCGTGGGCAAGTTAGCATGTCACAAACTAGGTCTCCACATGGAGTGTGGCATTTCGCACAACTCAGAGATGTGATTTACAAGACAGAAGGTGTTTTCTGTATGTGCAATGTAGCAGTCCTGTGGCATGCTTTGTATATTAGCAGAGACATGAGCTCATGAACAAGCCCAGCCCATTGCCTACATCTAAATCTCTATGTGGCCTTGTTGCTTTCTCTATTTATGTCCAATATACTGTAGCATTTGTGATGCGTAAAATATTTTCTGTCTTTGTGGGAGGAAAAAGACTCTGTTTATAAACCACTTACAAATATGAATAATGGAAATAAAGAGAAAGTGCAAAGAAGTGTTGGATACATTCAAGGGTAAACTATCAAATTCTGTCATTACTTGGAGCCATCAAATACTCTATAAGGAATCAAGAGAAAGTAATTTCTGAAACTGTTCAGCAAGTGTTCCGGCAAGAATTTATTTTAATTGTTTTTATAAATTGTTTTAATTCTATATTTAGAGAATCATTAGGAGCTTGAAAGGGTCACTTAAAATTTTCACTTATGCTTAACTAAATTTTATGGAGAAAATTACATGTTTCAATAGTATTCACAGAAATGGGGACTTACAAAGGTCTCAAGATGTGTCCTTCTAAAACAGCAAAGGTTTGTGACTCAATATCACTTAATTCTCACAATAGCCCAGGGAGATAAAGATAATTATCCTCTTTTACCAATGAGACACCTGATCCTCAGAGGGTTTGAATTATTTGCCAAGTAAGCAATCTGGAGGAAAGATCCTGCTTTTTTCATCTTTCCATCTCAAGGGTCTGGCACATCGCAGACACGAGGCATGTTACTTCAAGGATTCTCAAGTGTGGTCCCCAGAGCAGCAGCAGCAGCAGCATGGCATGGGAGATACAAGCTCCCAGGCCCTGCCCCACACCTTCTGACTCAGACACTGAGTACAAAGCCCAGCTAGCAACTTAGGTTTTAACAAGCCCTGCAGGCAATCCTGATGCACTGTGTTAATTGAATGGTGAGCAAGGTCAAGCAGCTGGAAAAGGGTGGGTCCAGGCTCCTCAGAGCCCTGAGGCCAAAGTCAATGGGAAGAGAGTGGTGAAAGACTCAAGTACAAGGTTTCAAAGAACTAGGGAAGTGACACCCTGGCTATGGACTGACCTTCAATGGAGTCCCCGCTGTCCTAATCCTTTTTATTTTAATAAATCGTCCACTAAATATTAGTTCTGAAAATCCTTTTCTTATATTACACTACCCTCTGTGTAATATAGGAGCTATACGAAGTCTCCAGCAAAGCGGAATGTATCTACTGCACTATTCTATATACCACAGGCCTGCAAGGGAGAAGGTTTATCTTCGTAGTGGATAATATGGATCCCATGTTCTCAGACTGTAGTCACTGTCTCTTGTCCTAATTCTTAAAGCAGCCACGTGTCCTCAAACCACGATCTGCCAGGATTTGTTCACAGCTGCAGTGCCCACACCTTGCATATCTGCCAGCAATGTGCAAGGAATCTGGCTCCCTTCCCTGCAATGAACACAGTTTGTCAACTCTCTATTTTTCTTTCTTCTTCCAAAATATCCCACAGTGAGGGCCACCTGAGGAAAGAAAATTTCATCTTGCACAAAACCCGATTTATCTGCCTTCTTTGCACAATACAATGAGAGCCCAAATGATTTTTCCACATTTGGTAGCACTCAGAAGCTTTTCATCAGTGCGAGAATGAAGAGAACTATTTTCCTCATTTCTGTTTACCGCAGCAATACAGCTGAAAGAAAACAATTTAAATCCGTAAACTACTGAGATGTTTTTGACTTCATACAAGCACCAAAGTTTCAGTCATTTATCTAGAATCACAGCTTGTCTGAGATAAAAGGGACCCAAGAGATGACCTAGTCAGTGCAAGATTTGCGTTGGTACTCAGACATAGTTTCTCTTAAAGAGTTATGCATGTATTTTAATATTTATCAGTAAAATACACATAACATTTGTAGCAAACCCTGATTTCATGGATGGTATTGCTTAGGATAAAGCTAAAGTAATTACTAAGTAAAAAACAAAAGTGAGATGGTTTCCAAAAAAAGGAAGTAAATAAGCAATAGAACAAGTGTCATGCATACATGGCAAAAATCATGAAAGTTATGGTGATTGGCTAATTACCCCTAATAGGGTCTGGCCTGGAAAGAGAATTCACCCCACTCAGATGGTTCAAATGGAGAGACTTCAATGAAGGAAATTCTTAGGGATTTGTAGGCAGGTTTAAGGGGGCCAAAGCAGATGCCGAGGCCCCAGAGACCCCTTGGAGAAGGAAGTCATCACTGCCCCAAGGCTGAAGGGGAAAGGGAAGGAAAGCGATGGTCTGGAGAGAAGGAGCAGGGGACAAATAGCTCAATGGCTCCTCTCTGCCCCTCCAGTCTCCTGCCTCTACGTCCCATTGGCCAAGCACAAATGGAAGCCAGAGGGCAAGGAGCCATGTGATACCAGAGGTAGAAGCCAGCCTCCAGGAACACAGGTGGCACAAAGATGAGTGGGGTGGCAGGAAAGACAATGGCTAGTGATAGAGTGCCTGTTTCACTTGTTCCTTTTACATGCGCAGAGCTATCCAACCAGCAGCAAAGTCAGGCCAGTGGGGATTCAGGAAGATTCATGGGGCTGGTCAGAAACACTGCTAGAAAAATGTGTGGATCTCAGGAAAGTGGCTTAACCTCTGTGTGCCTTAGTTTTTTTATCTGAAAAGTGGGAAGATAATTTCTATTTTGCAGGTTTGTTGTGCAGATTATAAATTACATGTAACAGTGCCGGTACACAGAGGCTCAATAAAAAGAAGCAGCTATTAATATCACGCCAAGTGAAACAAGCCAGGTACAAAAGGTCACATGTTATCCAGTTGTATGTATATGAAATATCCAGAATAGATAAATCTGTAAAGACAGAAAACAGGTTGGTTGTTGCCATGGGCTGGGGAGTGCAAAGAATGGGGAATGACTTCTTAATGGTTCAGATTTCTTTTGGTAGAGCTAGGGGGAAGGTAATGAAAATGTTTTGGAATGAGATTGATGCAGTGTTTGCACAGCTTTGTGAATGTACTAAATGCTATTGAATTGTCCACTTTAAAATGGTTATATTAGTTTGCTAAGACTTCTGTCACAAATACCACAAACGGAGTGGCTTAAACAACAGAAATTTATTGTCTTATAGTTCTGGATGCTGAAGTCTGATAGCAAAGGGCCTGGTGGTTAAGTCCAGGCCTCTCTGCTTGCCTTGTAGATGGCCGTTTTCTTTGTGTCCTAATTTCCCCTTCTTATAAGGATTCCAGTCATATTGGATTACAAGGCTGACCCTATGACAGTGGGATCTCACCTTCACTTAACGGATTACATCTATAAGGACCGTATTTCCAAATGGGGTCCCATTCTGACATATGAATTTGGTGGGGGTCAGGGTCACAATTCAACCATAACATTGTTAATTTTATGTTATATAAATTTCACCTCAGTAAACAATGGGGAGAGTAACAACTAATTATTATGATCGTCATTATGAAAGTCTGATCAGTGGCTCATTATCTCAGGGGCAAGTAGACCATAAAAACACCTATCAGGAATTGATGCTTCCTGGGCCCTGATTTACTCTCTTCAGGACACCACTACTTTAATTATCATAGATGATGCCCATTCACTCCAACCTTCAAAAGGAACCGGAGACATAGATTATGAAGACTTCATGGGACATTAAGAAGGTAATTGAAATGTTTGTTGAAGATACTGAACTCTTACCCTGGAGTGAGAAAACAATATATACAGCATAGCATGTTCTAGCAAGAATAAGCACGACCCAACAGCCTATGCAGTGACCTTGATGTCTGTTAACTACTTACTAAAAACATCCTGATAACCCTGAACTAATTTGCTGGGAGCTCCCTCTCTAGTCTACGCCTGCCTCATCTCCACCCTGAGTCAGCCCAGTTCTGTGGAGCCCACTGCCTCTTTGGGGTCTCTAACACCCCTGCACTTTCACTCTCTGCTGCAACCATTGCTTACGTGTTGGCTTTCGCACTGTCTGCAGCCAGATGTTTGCTGCAGTAAGCACTGGCCTGTGGTTCCCTCCAACACGCTTTATCAAATAGGAGCTACCTATTTCCATTGTGAGCACTGGCAATGGACTCTGTTTGGGCCTGAGGTCCCCATTCTAAACCTGCAAGCTCTGCCCTAAGTCAGCATGGTGCCAGCCGGCTCCATTGAGCCCCCTACAAGCTCACAGAGCTGTACAGTCCCCACCTTCCGTGGACTCTGTGTGTGCCATCACACCACCAAACACATCCCTGAGGGTGGCATTTGTAGAGATTTTGTCCACCGTCATGTACTCAACATAGCAGATGGCACTATGAACCAAAAAATGTAAGTTTACCAGGACAAGCAGACCACTCCAAAACCAGGGAGAAATGGGAGTCCAAGACTGAGAGAAGGTGGCAGGGCAGGGAAAAGGCAGGATAGGAATGACAGGAGGTCCACAGTGGTCCAAGGAAGATGTTGGGAGGCTCTTATTCAGGCCTGGCCTCTAGCACATGGCAGAGAAAGTCCCAGTCTCAGGACAAGGTAGAGCCAGACAGATGCTCTTGGGCCCTTTCAGCTCTTCCAGTCAGAATCAAATTCACACTGGGGTTAGGGTAGACCTTGCTTGTCAGCCAAGGTTAGGACTGAGATGAGAGTGAAAAGGGGCGAGGCACCATTATAACTTTCCCCCCATGTCCCACAGGTGGCCCCACCTCTCAAAAAATATTCCAGAGATCTTGAACACCTGTCTTCCCAGCTTCTCTTCCCTACTGTGCTTGCTCTTAACTCATCTTTTTTATTCCACTTTCTATTTTTCCACTTTTATTAACTGCCTATTGCTGTTTAACAAACCACCAAAATTTAGTGGCTGAAAACCACAATCATGTTTTGTTCACAATTCTGCAATTTGGGCTGAGCTCAGACAAGAAGTCTTTGTGCTGGCCTCACTGGGGGGTGGAGGTGGGGGGCTCTCATGCAGCTGCAGTCATGCAAGAGCTCAGCTAAAGCTTGATGGCCCAAGACGAATGCACTAACAAGGCCGGTTGTTCCTGGGGGCTGGGGCGAGGGAGACTCAGTTCATTTCCACGTGGCTTCTCCATCAGGGTAAATCAAGTTTCTTACATGACAGCAGCAACATTCCAAGAGAGCAAGTCTCATGTTTGCTGAAGCCCCATCCACCATAGATGTCACATGGCCAAATCCACAGTCAAAGTGGGGACACAATACACAAGACATAGACACAGGGAGTGGTTATTCACTGGGGGCCCTGGATGTTACAGTTTACTTCATTATTTCCAAATCCAGTAGGGTCAGAGGAAAATATTAGGGGAGAGAAAATGAAAATTGAAGTTATCACACATTTTTTTTTTTGCTTTAATAACTTTTTAAAAAAGTATAGGTGGTATACAATCTTATATCTGTTACATTAGATTCAGTTGTACAATATAGTGATTCGACATTTTACCTTACAATATGATCATCCCAGTAATTCTAGTAATCATTTGCCACCTTGTAAACTTAATGTAATATTTTTGACGATATTCCCCGTCCCCTTTTTACCCATCCCCCACACCTTCCCTTCTGGTAACCATCCCTTTGGTCTCTATTTCTATTAGTCTATTTTTGTTTTGTTTTGTTTTTTAGATTCCACATATAAGGGAAACCGTACAATATTTGTCTTTCTCTGCTTGAGTTATTTCACTTAGTGTAATATCTTCTAGATCCATCCATGTTGTCACAAATGGCAAGATTCCATTCTTTTTTATTGCTGTGTAATATTCCACTGTGTGATGTGTATGTGTGTGTGTGTTTGTGTACATATAAAAAACATGTGGCTTAGGAAGCCAGCGGCCCCGGTTCGGTCCCACATATGAGGGCAAGTGACACTGCCCTCAAAAAGAAAAACACACACAAAAAACATGTGAGATATATATATATATATATATATATATATATATATATATATTCATTCGTTATCCATTCTTTATTCGTTTTTTATCCATTCATCTATCAATGGACACCTAAGCACCTACAATGTTCCAGAGATTGTGCTAACAGCTAGGTAAACCAAACTAAGTAAGACAGTCTACAAAATGCATTGTCTAGTGTGAACAGAAAATAAATCATAACACATGTGATAAAATAATGATTAACAAGGTGTAGTTTGCATTAAAGGGGAGGTGATGGACCCTGTTGGGATTACATTCATGCTTAGGGCCCTTCAAGTACTCTCCATTATACTTAGAATAAAATCCAAAGACATTGTATGAGTCTAGGAGACCAACATGAGCTCCCCCTACTCAATTCCCCTTCCTCTTCTCCTGCCTTTCCCGCCAGGATTAACATGTTCCAGTCACACTGGCCTGCTCACAGGTCTTCAAACACCAAAAGTTCTTTCTAGGCTATGACCTTGACTGAGGCATTCCTTCCTCCCAAAACACAATCCTCTGCCATCAAATACCCAATTCCAGTGTATCACTCAAGATCCATTCATAGAAAACAGAACCCACACCCAGTGCTTCAATAGAGGGGCTTCAATTATGGGAACTAGTTACAAAGGTGTTAGAAGAGCTAGAAGAGTAACAGGGAAAGGAAGACAGTCCAGAGATTAGCAAACTGCCGAAATGTGATACCACACCCAGAGATGGAGAGGCCAAGGGAGGGGGTGGTATTAATTGAGCCCAGGGGCAGGGTCTCCAAGCAGGACTGGGGTACAGAGGAAGGGGCTGCAGAGCAGATACTTGAACTATGGAGAGATACAGCCACTGCAGAAATGCCCCCTAAAGCTGATAGGAGGTATGGGGAAGACACCTCAAAGTTCTCTTCTCACACCCTCTGAACTCCTACCAGTGCCTCCCATTTGCCATATCTAGCCAGAAGCCATTTTGAAAGGGAGCCTGGGAAATGTAATTTGCAAGGTTCAGTCCCTTATAAAGCAGAGCTGAGAAAGGGTGGGAAATAAATGTGAGAGCAAATAGGCAAATATTATAACTTCCATGTTGCTGACTCCTGCTCATTCTTCAGGCTCCAACTTTAAGTCATCTCCACAGGGAGGCCTTCCTTTGAAACCCTTGTTGAGTCTCCCCTGTCTTCCACCACAAGGCCTGTTTGATCATTTCCTGCATAGTATATAACCATTATTCATTTATTTGCTGAAACAATAGTGAGATAGCACTAAATACCTATTAGAATGGCCAAAACCTGGAACTCTGACAACACCAAGTGCTGACAAGGATATGGAGCAAAGGGAACTGTCATTCATTGCTGGTGGGAATGCAGAATGATACAGCCACTTTAGAAGACAATTTGGTGGTTTCTTACAAAACTAAACATAGTCTTACCATATTATCCAGCAATTCTGCTCCAAATCAGCCAAATTCTGATTTCTTATTTGTTTATTCTAGGGAAGGCTGTGTGCAGCTTAAAGCTCACATTCCCATACTGAGAAGAGGCTGAGGGATCACCATTTTGCCTCCACCTTCACTCCCAAACTAGATTAGAAAAGTATTATGTACTCCAAGCCTAGCCATTAGTCATTTGGTGTTTGAAGTCCATCTCCTGACTGGTTCTAGCACAAGAGGGTTAGGTGCTGCTTTGGGTGGTGCCATTAGGACTTCATGTTCTTTTGTCACTTCTGGCAGTAGATCCTGATTATGACTTGAAGAGCTGAGATGAGTGACAGCTTTTTTTTAATTATTATTATAATGTGAATATTTTGTGCACCATCTGAAAAGAATAATCAAATGTTAACTTCAGATGAACAAGAAAAATATAATTCTCAAAAAGTTAAACAGAGTTACCATATTTCTCAGCAATTTCACTCCTAAGTATATGCCCAAGAAAATTGAAAACTTATGCCCACATAAAGCTTTGTACCTGAATGTTCATAGTAGCATTATGCGTAACAGCTAAAAGGTGGAAACAACCCAAATGTTTATCAAATGATGAATGTTTTTTTAAAAAATGTGGCTTATCTATCTATACAATGGGATATTATTTGCCTATAAAAAAGAAAAAAAAGTACTGACACATGCGACAGCATGGATGACCCTTGAAAACATTATGCTGAGTGAAAGGAACCAGACACAGCAGGCCCATATTGTATGATTCCATTTGTATGAAACGTCCAGAATAAGAGACAGAAAGTAGATTAGTGGTTGCATGGGCTGGGAAATAGGGGATAGAGAGTGACTGCTAATGGGTATAGGATTTCCTTTGTGTGGTGATGAAATGTTCTGGAATCAAATAGTGATGATTATACAACTTTGTGAAGAAACAGGAAAATACTAAAATGTATACTTGAAAATGGTGAATTTTATGGTATGTGAATTATATTTCAATTTTTAAAATCTTTAAGAAATGAGCAACATGTATATCATATCTCTGGGTTAATACACTGAGCCTATTTTCATAATCATAACATGATTTTAAGTGGCCTCAAAGAAAAAAAAATAGTAGATTTTTTACTGAATCACTAATATAGTCACTCAATGTTCTGAGTCAGGGAATCCTGAGAGCTTATCATCATTTCTTTGTAGTACTTCTCGTAATAATCAGAGCTAGTTCAAGAACCTCACATGTTTAAATGCAATGAAATCTCTAAACAACCCATTGTGGTTGGTACTAGTATGATTATCATCTCTATTTTTTTGTTTGGTGGGGGGGAGTGGGATGAGGACACAAAGGCCCAGGGAGGTTATGTGTCCCAAATCAGAGCCATGATATCTCAGAGGAGAGTTTGGCTCCAAAATCTCTGTACTTGCCCCCCACACTGGACAGTCTTTTAATGTGACAAATGCTGTTAATATTGCTATTCTACTAATGTTTTGTTTTGTTTTTTTGAGGGCAGTGTCACTGGCCCTCATATGTGGAACTTGAACCGGGGCAGCTGGCGTCCCAAGCCAGCTCTTAACCACCACGCCACTCGGCCGGCCCTTAAATATGAATATTGCTTCACAGTTTACACGGTATTTTAGCATAACAAAAAAGGAATATTTCATTGAATTTAGGGTTGAAATAGCATATTCAACAAACTTTATACACTAACTGATTTTAATGTTTTCCCCACCTATAATTTCACAAATGGTGCCTAAGACAAGGAGTGTATTCATTGCTTGAATAAAAGCAAGAAAATACCTTATTTCACCCCTACTTTACAGTTTTCAAAACATTTTCTCATTTATTTTCATTTTTTATCTTTACAAAACTTCTTGAAGTAGAAAAAATGAAAACAATTATTGCTATATTTCAGATGATGACATTGAGACTCCAAAAGTAGAGGCAGAACCTGAACTAAGGTCCCTGGATTGTCACCTTCTGTATAACATGCTGTCTCCTAACTGATTCACTGGGGGATGATACATTCACAATAATTCAACCAAATTGGCAAATGCTGTTTTGTTATCTCCATTGTAAGGGCAGCATGCCACTTTCCCTCCATGTAGATAGAACCAATTCCTAACAAGAGCATGATCCAATAGGACTATTTCTATGCTAACCATCATTACCCCCAATGTTGAATCAAAACATTTAGATGACTGGTTTTATGTACAACACATATGCAGTGCATGTGGGAAATGACCCCTGATTTTCCTTGGTATCAACACTCTTCATTCAATTGGGGGTTGGCATGGACCTGGGGTCACTATCTGGACCGCGTTCCTCTATCCAGAATCAGCACACTGAAGACAGGGGAGGCGCTCTCCTCCTCATTTAGAATCACAGAAAGGAAGGGGATCCCATGTCTCCTGTAGGCCTCCCATATCAAAGATCATATTTCCCTTTATGTATTCACAGCCAGGAAATCCCTCATGGAATCCAAGTAAATCCCTCTTTCTCTTCCCTAAGCCCTCATCTTGTACTGTTTTCCAGGAGGAGAGGAAACAGCTGGCTGCTCCTGTAAAGCAGCAGCCCCTGAAGTCTACCCACCCCATCGAGCTGTGGGATGCCAAGTATCTTAGTGTCTGACACCTGAGTGTTAATTACCTTACGAGCCTCCCACATCGAGGCTGGTGGGTGCAAAGCCCAGCTGCTGGAGCTCAGCAGTATAGGAAGGGAAAGCAGAGAGCAGGTTATGGCCTCCCCAAGGGGTCCTAACATCACAGTGCAAATTATAACACGCTCCTTACCATCCCTCACCACCGCTCTGCCCTTTGGCAGGCCCCAATTACTCCCACCCAGACATCCACATTTCCACAGACACACACAGCCACAAACAGAAACCCTTCAGGTTTGTCCTTTTACCCACTTTCTCAGCACTTGGCTAACTCCATCTGGCCCCACCCCTGATCTGTTTGCATCTTCTTGGTGTTGGAATGTTTCCTCCTCCCTTAGTCTAAAACTAAAGCCTCTTCTCTAGGTGATGTCTTATCTATTCCCTTGTCCATAGCCAGGGATTCTCAGGACAGCTTTGCACAATAAATACTTACTTTCTCATACACCCTGTGGAATTTTTCCATGGTGTAGAATGGCTGGGAGAAGCAGAGTCCACATCACTCATTATTGACAGGAAGGCCTAGAGAATGATAAATGCAGAAGAAGCAATTCATCTATGTTTGATACACCCTGACCATGGATGTACTGGTCTTCTTTTCACAAAGTCTGCTGTGGGTGGGAAGGCAATTAGCTATAACTAGATCATGAATAAGGTCATAATAATATAAACACATTATAACAAATATATGATCTGTTTATATAATAAATATAATAATCTAATAAATTAGATCATATCAAAACTAGACCATGAAAAACAGTCCAATTAACCAGAGACAGTTCTGGACTCCAGCTGCTGTTACTGTTGGGGGACTAGGGTTCCTTGAGAACTTGAATTCATATAACCCTGGTCTCCATGGTCCCCTTGGTTCCTTGGTGGACCTCACCAAATCTCCACTCCACTCCTTCTTCTGTAAATGCCACATTATAAGGAGCACTCAGATCCCAGGCTCCAGGCCCTCGTCACTTGGTCCCCGACCCCCACACAGTTCCAGTGAGGGGTCTAGATTAGGGTCTGGCAAATGAGACTTCTAATAAGGTTTTGACCATTCCACAGACTAGAGAAGTTGTAACCTTATAATTACATACGCAATAGCTCTTAATGGGGCGAAAATTCCCCAGTGAGCCACCAAAACCTTTATATATCACCAACTTGGGTAATTATGTACTGTTTTGCAATTAAATTCACTCAGGAAAATGGAATCATTATGTGAGGAGTAGCTAACCAACAAAGGGTGAAAGTGTGCTTTCAGCCATATGGCAGACAATTCCCAATGATGTCAACAGAAAATTGCACATGAGTAACTGGGAAGCAAGACATCCCTGGGAGAGGCTTTTAAGTTTTATGATCATAAAGGGGAGTGGTGAAGTTTCGGAACTAAGCCTGGCTCTATGAAGCCATCATTTTCATGCAAACAGAGACTTTGTGCATCGAGTGGACCAATACCACACAGTTCATTATGGCTTATTTTTCCATCCTGCCCAATTTTTAGAGGGATAGAAGAGTTTTTGCCAAAATGTGTCTTTTGCAAAAGCTTCATTTTCTAATTTCTTCTCTTTGCACATTGAGATTCTGCAAAGAGACACTCAAGAATAGCATCTGGTTTGAGTTAGTGAATAAAGATGGTCGATATGCTGCAAATCATGCTGAAGGAGTGTGCAAGGTCTAAAATACAAACTCTACCATGATAGGGTAGAGTTTGATAGGGAAGGAGTGTGCAAGGTCTAAAATACAAACTCTACCATGAT
Organism: Aselliscus stoliczkanus; assembly: GCA_033961575.1. NCBI lineage: Eukaryota > Metazoa > Chordata > Mammalia > Chiroptera > Hipposideridae > Aselliscus > Aselliscus stoliczkanus. The sequence goes on along the minus strand of CM066728.1, from coordinate 13,887,863 downwards.
AGGGTAGGTTAGATGTCATTGATAAGATGGAGAAGTCACAAGTTGAAAGCAATAAACCCAGAGCACACGTTCTCCGTTCTCCCCAGTGTTGTTGCTTGCTCAGCAGGGAGGCAAAAAGGAAGCCTCAGAGTAAGGCTTGTCATCAGCCTCTTTGCAGGCAGCCCCTCAGGTATCACATCGGCATCGGGTCACTGGGCAGTGCCAAATAGCCCTGGTGCATATGCTAGCCTGGGTAAGATCCCGTTCCGCATGTTGTTGAGACATGCAGTACCCAAAATAAGTAAAAGTCATTATTCCGGTCAAAACACTCTCGATTCACTCATTTGCATGAACTAAATCATGGACCTTACGGGCTGGTTTTATAAAGGCTGGGTGTGGGTGATAAATTCAGGGAGGAAAGACATTGTATCTTGCTCTTACTTTACTCCTGTAGGCTCTTAGTCTGTGAGTGCCCCATCAAGTGCATAAGAAGGAAGGATGCGAACGAGAAAATAAACAGAGGAGAATTTATTCCTCCATTCGGGCATATACCGCAAATGGTGGACTTTTCAAGGAAAAGTGGGAGGTCAAGGAGCCTCCTTCACTGGGTTCACCCAGTGAACTTTTCAAGGAAAGGTGGGAGGTCAAGGAGCCTCCTTCACTGGGTTCACCATAGCATTGTTTGCTGCGAGGAGAGTGAGCCAAGCAGGGGTTAGGACTGTAAACAGAATAATCCCAACAATAATAAAAATAGTAGCTAACACATAGTACACTTTCCCTGCATGCAGGGCACTGAGCCAAGTGCTCTACACGGGTCATCATGTTGTGTCCTCTCAAGTACCCTCCCAATTTCCCTGTAGGGTCACTATTACTGTTATTCCTATTTTGCAGGAGAGGAAAGTGAGGTTAAAGAACATAGGAAAGGAGCCACAAAGTGAGAGGATCAGTAAGGAAGGAATGGGATTGGGCAGAAAGACTAAGGAATGGTAACTGAGTACTGGAGTCTGGCAGGGGAGGGGATAAGCCCCGCAAGGTTGACAGAGCACGTGAGCACAGATGAGCCCAGCAGGAAGGTGGGGCCAAGGTTTGGACCAGTAGCAGACAAGTCAACAAGCCTAGTGGTCCATGTTAGCAAACTCCAATCATAGGCACAGAAAAACATTTTTGAGTAACGATTCTTTCATAGTTGCTGCCGCATGAGATCCTTATAACAACTCAGACAGAGGCTCAGAAAGGACTTCGCCTAAACTCACAACACAGAGAATCAGGGAAGTTACTCATTCACTCAAGGCACCATTCTAGCTCTGGCTGCGTCTGGTGAACTCAGCTGCCTCCCAGAGCTCAGGGTTACTCAAACACTGCCTGGCTCATATGTCCTTGAAAAGTTCACGTGTCGACCATTTGGGGTATAAACCGGAGTCCCAGAGCCTAGGACTCCAGTCCCAGAGCCTGAGTCCACCCCACCGGATAATTTTTACCCCTGAGAGGAAAGGTCATATCTACAACATGATGGACTATTTGTTTCAGTAAGTGACCTGTGGTGGAAGAGTCAAGGACACCCAGGCTTAATGGACAAGACAAGGGTTACACCATCCAACTGGAGAAGTGAGCCAGGAGGCATGCCAGGTCAGTGCCTGGGTCACAGAATACAATGGGCCATAAATCAGAAGACAGAAATGAAGCAAAGGCCTGGCCTCCAGGGGGCCCAGGGCATCCATGAAGAGCCTCAGCTGAACTTGGGCTGGAGCTGTGCAGTGACCACCTTGCTGGCAAGAAACTGCCTGTCGATGAGAAGGAGGGAGCTCTGTGCCATCCCAGAAACGCCCTCCCTGGCTGCTCCAGGTACGGGGGTTGCAGACAAAAGATTTGAGCCTCCCTTGAATCCTCACCCCTTTGGATGTCCAAGATCCTATTCAGTGTCTTTTTTTCTCCAACACTAACTCCCACTCCCACTTAGTGCAACGTGATGTTATCCCCAAGGCCTTATTCCAATGCTCCTTTTTAACTCACTCCCAGACCCTGTCCTGGTGGTCAGACACTCTGAGGCAGGTCCAGAGATCTGCAGCTTTGTGTATTAAAAGCTTCCTCCCAGCAATGTGTCCCCAAGCTCTCAGAGGCTTCCAGCCTCTGTCTCACCTGAGATACAGGTAGATACTCTTGTTCAATTGTCAGGGTTAATTAACAGTTCACTTTCTAGCCTCTCTGCCAATTTAAAAGTAATCTTCGTTCCAGTCCCTTTTCACTTCCCTGCTTCCACTCTGTTTTGGGCAAAAAGAGAGATTAAGGGCTAACAACGTTTTAGTGTCACTAAGAAGGAAAAAACCCTTTGGTTAATTTTTCTAAAGATAAGAATGTCACACTCTCATATAAGGGAACAGAAAGGTTTTCCAGGCATAGCAGCTGGAAAGGTGATAACTAAATGGGAAAACTGTGTCAACAGCTACTGCACGGCCGCTTCTCCCTGGGTACCTTTGAAGCAGACCCTCCTGAAAGCATGTGTTTCTTTACAAGCACAGAATGTTTGAAAATCAAAATTAAACAAGCATTCTGGCCTTATGGCTAAACAAAGTGTGCGTAATAGAGCACAGAGCTGGGCTTAAACTAAGGAGAGAGCGACTGTGGCTACCATAAATATTTTTGTGGAATTAGAAATTTCCATTAATGAAATGGTTTCAGTTTTCAAGAGTGGACACGTGTAATAAACGGATGATTAATTTTCAAGTAATTTGCTTCTTTCTTAAACACACTTCCCACTCAAACCATACTTCACCTTATTTAATCATGTGCTGGTGTTTTCAAAAGGCACTTCAGGACCCAGCATGGCTCAAAGCCTTCTCTCAGAATTAGCATTCTAATTCCACCATGGACTTGCCTCGCTACCTCTGGCCTTGCCTCTCTGTAGTCTTTTTTTTTTAATTAAAATATAGTTACTATACAGCATTATATTGGCTTCAGGTGTACAACATAGTTACTCAACATGTATATACCTAACAATGTGACCACCACCATGTCTTGTTTCAACACAGCCCCCTGAGTAATCCTTTTAAAATGAGACAGCTCACGCCACTCTGTGCTCAAAATCTTCCAAAGCTCTGCCTTTGCCAGTCCAAGCAAAATCCCAAGTCCTGATGAGGACTTCAAAGGCCACCCAGTCTAACCCCACCTCCTCACCTCGGATCCAGCCTCATTCAGTAGTTGTCAGTACTGTATCCATTTTATGGATGAGTACACTGAGGCTCAAAGCGATGATGACTCCAGTCCCACAGATGGCAAGTAATAGAGGTGATAGAGCTGGGATGTGAACCTGGGTTTCCCTGAGTCCAAAGTTTATGCTCTTGAATATGGTATATTACAAGAAGCACTAAAAAAGATTCTCTCTCCCTCCCTTCCCCTCTCTCTCTTCCTCCCCTCATTCTTCCATCTTTCCTTCTCTCACTCTCTCTTTCTCTCTCTCTCTCTCTGTTTTTGTGACTGATACAAACTCCTTTGCTCTGTTTGCTTTCACTACTCATTCCTCAGAGACTATTTCCCCATGTTTCAGTGTGATTTATTCCATCACTTCCTTTAGACCTGGACAAAAATATCCCATTAGCAGTGAGCTATTCTTTACCTTCTCTAATCACCCTACATAAAACAGAAAGCTACACACACACACACACACACACACACACACACACACGCACGCACATTCCTCCCCTCCTTTATCCTGCCTTCTTTCCTCCATGTCACTTACCTAAGATTGCATTCTCCTATTTTTATGTATTCCGAGAACTCCCCCATGAGGGTAGGGCTTTGTCTGTTTTGTTCATTGTTCAGTCCCCAGCACCTATGACAGTGCCTGGAATGTGGTTGGAGCTACTGAATTCTTGTTGAATCATTACTGCATATTCCTGGCACATAAAAGTTTGCTTGAAAAAGTCAAGCTCTGGCTTACTTACCCAGACTGATTGATCCGCAGACTGGGAATCGTTTGACTGGCTCAAGAGACGGGTAGGCAGTTCTAATTGCCGAGCAGCTACTAGCTAGCTGCATAAACCTCAGGGCCTAGTCTCATTCCTGCTATAAGCACTGGCCAACTTATATTTTAATTGTGTATTTATCCATCAACCCTCCTTAGACAACTCCCATGGTGGCAGAGGTTGTATTTTTCATTGTCAACATTGGTTTGGTAAATGGTTACCATCTGTCAAGCACTGGGCCAGACACTCACGATGTAGAAATAAAGTGCAGTGTTGATCCTTCATATCTCTGGGCTGCCTGGGTCACACGTGTAAAGCTGTGTCACAAGCAACCTGCAAAGTGATAAGGCCCCCTCATGATGATCAATGACCAATTCCAATGGCTCATACCTTCCAATGCCTCTCATATCTTTTAGCTATACTGCTGGTGACTAGTTTATATCTAATTAGTCTAATTAAATAATATTCCTTGACTATTGTTTTATTCACCTGTGACAGGCATGAAAATGTGCCTTGCAGACCTCTAACTGCAGGGACTATAGTTGACCAAGGGCCTCAGCTGCTTGAATGCTCTGAAATCCATCACCAGATCTGTGCTCTCGTCCGGTGCCTGAGCATGGCAATCCCACCAGCAAACTCGTGTCTAAGGAGGGGTGACAGACAAATACACAGGCCCACTCCTGGGAGACACAGACTCTTCTTATGGCAGCTGTGGCTCGAGGATTCCGATACCCTTTCCAAATCTTCCTAAGGCTACGCAGCAGCCTAGGCCACTCACTCCACCTTCCCCCTCTCTCCCCATGACTCACAGTCAGGCATGCATTGTGGTACGATGGCCTCCCAGCCTTCTCCAGATCCCACCCCGGAAACTCACAAGTGTTTCCCTAATAAAGGCCTTGCATATTTAATCCTGTCTCGACTTCTGCTTCTTTCTCAACCCCCCACCTCTCGTTTCAATTCCCTACAATATATCCCCAAATACAGTGAGCTTCCCAACAAGAAAAGTAGATGGTGTGTCTCCCCTACTCCAAATATCCTGCTGACTGTGCATCACTCATAGGATAAAATCTAACCCACTGGAGTGACGTAGGAGCATCTGAGGCCCGTCGTGCACAAGTCTTGGCCAACTTTCCCAGGCTCTCCCAGCCTCTGCTGACTTGCAATGTATGCTTCAGCAGCTCCAAAATACTGTAGTTCCCCAAAGGGCCACGCTTCTGTAGGCTGCTTTCTTTTCCGTGTTGTTTCCTCTGTCTGAGAAGCCACTCTATCTCAACCCTCCATGCCCCCCACACATACACATGCATGTACACACACACGTATGCACACACACATTCACACATGCATGTTTAAGACACGACTCCAGTGCTGTGTGCTCCATGGAGCACTCTGCACTCCTGTCAATCTGACTCGGGTCCTGAGCCTTGAAATCTGCAGAAACCTCCTTTCCAGAGTCCATCACAGCAGCATGTAGAGGCTCCCTCCTCACTGTTCTCTTCTTTCAGGGAACTTCTCAGAGGCAGCAACAATGAAGGGGACCCCAATGGGCATCCATCTGCTCAGCCCCCCTTTCCCAGGGGCTGCTCCACCATCCTACTCCACAGAGCATCTGGCCTGGTCCCCAGGCAGCCACATTACTCAGCATGACCTGGCTCCCCTCCCTACAGCTGTGTGAACCAGGTGAGCACAGTACCATTGGAGCCAAGTAGTATTTGGATTTTGAACCAAGAGAAAATCAGGCAATCTCTGGGTGTCTGGATCTGCAGCATCACCTCCCCCCATTCTGTGAATAACAGAGAAGAACGGAACCTACACAGAGGAACAGATGAAGGTAGTTCCAATGCCCCGCCGCTTGCATCTTCCCCCTGCTGTGGTGAGACACCCTGTGTCCTTATAAGAAACTCCTCTTTTCTGTTAAGCTGGCTTGGAAAAGGCAGTCCCTCTTTCTCATCTCTGTATCCCAAGTGCCTGGCATGTAGTAGATACTCAGTAGTAAATGTCTGGAATAGAATGAACGAACCAATGAATAGATGAATAAGTGGGTGAGTGAGTAGGAAGTTCACGATGGGGGACATGATGCCTGTCATTGATAGACTAGGACATTTTGGCTAAGAGACATTTGAAGGCAGCTTTCTGTGACAAGGCAGTGACAATGGTATTAAGAGTCACAGAGAGACCCACTGAGTGGTGTGGTGGTTAAGCGCTGCCTTGGGAAGCCAGCGGCCTTGGTTCGGGTCCCACATATGAGGGCCAGTGACACTGCTCTCAAACAAAAAAAAGAGTACCAGAGAGAGCCTCCTGGTAAATGTCATAATGACAGCATTCCATGCCCATATGAGAGGGCCCAATCAGGATGTAATCATTTCCCGCCCCGCCTGGATGTCTGGAAGTCAGCCATGCTGCTGGCTAGCGGGGACTTGAACAGCCACCCTAAGTCAGCATCCCTTGGCTGGCTGTGCCCAGCTTTGCAGAGAAGTCTGTCCTGGATGTCCAGTGATGACTCATGCTTGTCCCAGTGCCCCTGCCTTTGAATGCAGTGTCATAGTCTTTTGGGGGACATGTGTCTTAGCAGCAGAAAGTGGACAATTTCTGAAGTTGGGGATACGTGTCTTAGCAACAGAAAGTGGACTATGCCTGAAGTTGGGGACACGTGTCTTAGCAGCAAAAAGTGGACTGTCCTTAAGTTGGGGACACGTGTATTAGCAGCAGAAAGTGGACTGTGCCTGAAGTTGGAGGTCTCCATCTCACCCTTAGGTGTGCCTCCTGATGACGGCACCTGTTCCCTGCTGTGTTGTCCACAGTGCCCGAGGTGCTGCCTGCAAAGAGCTCCCCACAGAGCTTGGGCCCCAGTAAGTGCTCAGTAAAGATGACTGAGCCTGCCTCGGCCTCAGTTTCCTGTCAGTAGACTGAATTAAATTGGATCACATGCATTCTAAGGTTTTTCCAATTCTAAATGCCTATGATTTATATCAGGCATAGCACAGTTTGGGGGCATAGCTTTGGGGCATTCTCGGTGTCACCCAATCAAGCCTGTGCCCAAATCAAAACCTGCCAAGAAAACAAGCATCCCATGAGGACTATAGAGCACCATCAGGGATGGTGACAGTGATGGCAGTGTTCTTTTGTGGACTTAATGGTCGTTAGCCAGTCTCCAAGCATCCCCCGAGTACCTCTGCTGCTAATTAGGAAAGATTCAGCAAGAGGCGTCCTGGTCCCCAGGGCTCCCTCTTCATAATTTCTCCTGACTCCTACTTCTTTGTGGCTGATACTTTATCCCATTAGTGTAGGCTGCTCTCCTTATTTCTAACTGATGGAATAAAGTAGGACAAAGGCAGCAAGAGGAGCCAGCAAGCCTGGGTCCCCAGGCAATGCCTCAAGGGCCATCCCCCAAATGGGAGCCCTATCATGGGAACTCTCCCAGCAGAATCTAGACAGCCACTTGCAGCCCTTAGTGTGACTCACCTTCATCCCTCAGTATTTGGGAAGGGCCTTGATCTGCTCTAGGCATGTGTAACTAGTCACCAAACTTATAAACAAGCAATTAGTGCAACGCAATAAGTGCTTTCATAGACATAGGAAAGTGTGTTGGAAGCGCCTGGCGCTGCTGGAGAAGGAGCTACACGAGGACATTTCTGATCAGGGCTGAGCAGCCTATCTGAGCCCTCGAAGGCCAGCCTGAGTATGACTCAGTTGCCCCAGTCCACACCCCAGCTTCCTCCTTTTTCCCAGCAGCCCTTGTAAGCTGAGATCCCAGAAGGCCTAGGACCTGGACCCAAACGGGTAAAGACTGTGTAAAGGTTATCCCCCTCTCCCTCCGCTCTGCGCCTTGCTCCCCATCCACGCCCTCGTCCCCAGGAGACAGGCCCACAGGGGCCATCAGTGGGACCCTCTGGCTGACCTGAGTTGAACCAGTTGGAAGCACCAGAAGGAAATGGCAAGGCAGGAGGAGAAAGTGGTCAGAGTTCATATCCCCAGCTCCCACCCTGCTGGGAGGGGGGCTGCAATGCTGCCCCCCTCCCAGCAGGGCCACACTCTGGGGTGGCTCCTCCTATGGCCCCAGCTCACCCCGAGTTCCAGGACCACTCCCTCCCTTTGAGCCTTCAGGCCCAGGGCGCTAACAGCTTCCTGCCACCCCCACCCAGGGCACTTTGCTGCCTCTTAGGGGTTTCCTTAACCTGGCCACGTCTGTATAAATAGTCCTGTCACTAGAGTCTATTGCCTCTCCTTTGGAGTATGCCATCTGTTTCCTGCAGGGACCCTGATGGAGACAGATGTTTACATAAATACTTTGAGACTAATGGATTTAGATCAATCCCAGAGTTATTTCCCTAGCGGACATGATATTTTATACAGGGTCTCCTTTGTAAATTTAAGAAAGAATTTTACAAATGAATATTTAAGAAACCCTTTTTTGGTATCGCTTTCCCCCTAGGAGGTTTTCAGGAAGCTTAAAACCTCCTGGAATTCAGTCCTCCTGGATTTCTGCTATAAAATGACGGCTCAGAATTATTTAGTAACTGCAAATACCCCCAAAGAACTAGATAAGAATGTCTCACTCAGACAGTCAGAGCCCAGGACCTGCCTCAATGGCTTAATCCTCCCCTCCTAGCCTGCCTCCCCCACCTTCCCCCGCATGATCACAGCCCCCCACCCCCACACCCCCACCCCGCCGGGGCACTGCCTCTCCCTGCCATTCGTTCTGGGCTGGCGTAGCCCATCCCCCCCAAACACCATCCACCTCCATTGCTGCTGTTATTGAAGTCCTAGCCATTCTTCAAAGCCCTGTTCAAATCCCCTCCACATACCCCAGTCTTGCCTGACACACTACTCCCACTGGCCTTCAATCCATCTCTTCTCTCTCCCTATATTGGGCTTCCAAAGCATTTTTATTTCTCAAATTAACACTCAGCAGAATTGACTTGCTGGGGGTGTACAGTTCTATAAATTTTAACACATGTATGGATGTGTGTAACCACCACCACAAACAGGATACAAAGTTGCGTTATCCACAAAAACTCCTATGTTAGTACTTGAGAGTCATGGATGTGACTTTGTGTATGTATGCAGCAGGTACACGAATCCTAGCAGGTCACGGAATCTGCAGGGAGAGTCAGCCAGCTGAGACTCAGGAAGGCTGATGGTGGAGTTCCTGTCCGAAGGCCAGCAAGCTCAAAACCCAGGAAAAGCCGATGTTCCTGTTTCAGTCCAAAGGCAGGAAAAGGCCTATGTTCTGGTTTGAAAGCAGTCAGGCTGGAGGAATTCTCCCTTGCTATGCGGAGGACCAGCTTTTTTGTTCAGGCCTTCAACTGATTGGATGAGGCCTACCTACATTAGAGCAGACACCAATTTAAATGTTAATCTCTCAAAAATACCCTCACAGAAAAACCCAGAATAATGTTTGACCAAATATCTGGGTACCCTGTTGCCCAGTCAACTTGACACATAAAATTAACTATCACAATCATATAAATGGAATCACATAGTATGTAAACTTTTAACACTGACTTCTTTCACTCAGCTTGATATATTTGAGATCCATTCAAGCTGTCATGTGTATCAATAGTTCATTCTTTGTTATTGCATAGTAGCATTTAATCTGTAGATGTGCCACAGTTTGTTTATCCACTTACTCATAGAAAGATGTTTGTGTTGGTTCCAGTTTGGGGCAACTATGAATAGAGCTATTAATATTATAAACATTCATGTGCAGGTTTTTATATGAACATAAGTTTTAACTTCTCTAGGATAACCCAGTGTGGAATTGTTGGGTCATATGATAAGTGTGTATTTAACTTTATAAGGATATGCCAGTGTGTTTTGCAGAGTGCCTCTGCCATCTTACTTGTACATTCCCATCAGCAATGCATAAGAGTGCCAATCTGAGATATGATATAATCAGTAATTTCCTGTTTTTATTCTTAGCCGTTCTAACAGGTATGCAGTGATATCTCATCATGGTTTTAATTTTCATTTCCCTAATGACTAATGATCTTGGACATCTTTTCTTATGGATTTGACTTCCATATAGCCTCCCTGGTGAAGTCACCATCAAGACTTTAACCCATTTCCTAACAGAGTTTGTTTTGTTTCACCATGGAATTTTCAGAGTTTTTTTTCTTTTTAATGTATATCCTGGACACAAATTATTTGTCAGATATGTGATTTGCAAATATTTCCTACGAGTCTATAGTTTTGTCTTTTCAAATTGTATTTTTCACAGAACAAAGTTTTAATTTTAATGGAATCACAGTTACCGTTTTTTTTCTTTTACGGATCATGCTTTGGTCTCATGAATAAGAACTCTTGCCCCACCCATATCACAATGATATTCTCCTGTGTTTTCTTCTAGAAGTTTATAGTTCTACATTTCACTTTAAAGCGATTATCCCTCCTCTCTATTATGAGTTAACTATTGTATAAAAAGTAAAATTTAAGTTCATTTACTTGCATACAGATATCCAATTGTCCCCAAATCATTTATTGAAAAGACTATCCTTTCTCATTGAATTTCTTTGAACCGTTATCAAAGACCAATTCACTGTATTCATGTGGGTTTATTCCTAGATTCTCTTCTTTTTCATTGATCTGTGTATCTAGCCCTTGGCCAATACCACACTGTTTTGATTACTGTAACTTTATGGCAAGTCTTTAATTGGAGAATGTGATTCTTCTTTTTCAAAATTCTTTCAGTTATTCTGAATCATTTGTCTTTCCATCTAATTTAAAGTAAGCTTGTCGATATCTTTAAAAAATATTGCTTGGATTTTATTGGAATTTCATTAAATCTGTGGTTCGGACCTGTGTCCTATGACTGTGTTAAATTCATTTATTAGTTTCAGGAAGTTTTTTGATAGATGCCTTGGGATTTTCTGTACAGAAAATCATGTCATCTATGAATAGAGACAGTTTTGTTGATTTCCAACCTGTATGCCTTTAATTTCTCTTCCTTGCCTATTGCACTTCCAGTGTGATGATAAACAAGATTGATGAAAGTGGATAACCTTGCCTTGTTCTCAAACTTGGCCAGGCAAGGGACGCCTTTAGTCTTACAACACTAAGTCTGATGTTAGCTATATTTTCTTGTAGATGCTCTTTATCAGATTGAGGAAGCTTCCTTCTATTCTTAGTTTGCTGAGAATTTTTATTTAAAGAGATGGTTTACTTTGTCACTGTTTTTTCTGTATTAATTGATAAGATCATGTGGGTTTTTTTTTCTTCTCCAGATTATTAACATGGTGGATGGCATTAATGGATTTTGAACATTGAATCAGCTTTGCATGCGTAGGGAAAATTCCACTCAATTATGGTGTTCTTTTCTTTTCATATATTGCTGAAAATGATTTGCTAACATTTCAGGAGGAGTTTTACATCTATATTTATGAAGGATACTAGTTTGCAATTTTCTTCAAAACTGCTCTGTCTGGCTTTATATCAGGTAATCCTAATCTCATGACATGAGTTGGCAAATGTTCCCTCCTCTCTATTTTGTATAACACATTTACAGAATGAATATATATATATATATTTGGGGTAGGACTAGTCAATGAAATCATCTGGTCCTACAGATTTCTTTTCTTTTTCAGCATATTTTTAACTATAAATTCAATTTCTTGAATAATTAAAGGTTCAAGCTATCTATTATCTTGGATGTGCTTTGGTAGTTTGTGAGTTTTTGAGGACTTGGTCCATTTCATCTAAGTTGTACTATTTATGGGTATAAGGTCATTCATAAGATGCCTTCATGATCCTTTTAATAGTGATACCCCCTCTTTCATTCCTGATTTTGCTCATTTTTGTCTTTTCCATTTTTTTCTTTATCAGTCCTGCTAGACCCATAGCATTTGATATTTCCTTTTACTTTTTGATGTTTCTTTCTCCCTTTTTTTGCACTGTCATAGTGTTGTCCCCAAGTGTAGTTTATGCAGTCCCCCAAGATTCTTCCCAGGATGTGGGATGGAGCCCCTCACACTGCTAAATGAATGATAAATTTTTCTTTTAAATAAGAGAAGTGCCCACAGGCCTGTGGAAAGGTTGTCTCAGAACCAGTTGACTCCCTGAGCTCCATTTTGATGGCACCTTTATCTGCTGCCACCGCATATACCTGGTTAGAAGCAGCAGCGCCTGCTACTGGCACCCAGGGGGAGTTCACCGCCTCCCTCTATACTCACACACACCCTCTTCTCTAAGTACAAGCAGTTTTCCAATCCATTGGTTTCGTACAGGGACAGTCATCAGATCATTAGGCTAGGCATGTAGGTTTTTCTTCTCTATTTCTCTTGCAGTTTCATTTTTGTCTCCCCTACTTCCATACCTCTGAGGAGGAAAAGAGGGATTATAGGCAGCTTCTGTTTAGGAATCACTCAACCCTGAGAAGATTTTTCTATCTTTTCTAGGCTTTCTTGGGTCTCTCTCTCTCTCTCTCTCTCTCTCTCTCTCTCTCTCTCTCTCAGAAAAAGAAGAAGAAGAAGAAGAAGAAGAAGAAGAAGAAGGAGGAGGAGGAGGAGGAGGAGGAGGAGGAGGAGGAGGAGGAGGAGGAGGAGGAGAAGAAGAAGAAGAAGAAGAAGAAGAAGAAGAAGAAGAAGAAGAAGAAGAAGAAGAAGAAGAAGAAGAAGAAGAAGAAGAAGGAGAAGAAGAATTGAGAGGGTTTCATTCCAGGAATGATAAGTGTTCTGCTCTGCTTTCAGTATGAGGGCAAATACTCCATTCTCTTATAGTTTGCTAGTGTTTCCTTAAATCGGCCTGCCTTCAATTGTTAGAGAGGTAGAATACAGAGGACCAGACTCTGAGTGTTGTGGGCTGGGAAGAAGAGGAGTGGAAGAGATTGTCCAGCCTGCCTTAGCTCTGTGTCTCAAATTTACCTCCCTAGGCCAGAAAGAAAGGCTCCACGTGACCTAGTTCAGTTCATTAGGAGACCGCACTGTGGTTAGGAGCAAAAGACTCTCGGTATTAAAGAGTGTGCTTTTGCCCGGCCCTTTATATTTCATTCAGGCATCCATAGGGTGGGACTGGGGAAGGCTGTGGCAAGAAAAGTTTGCGGCATTCAGGTGATGAGCACCCAGCCATCATTCCAGACATACACAGCGCCGTGTTGCAGCTGATGATCAGAGGTCACCACGGAGGCTCCATGCCCTCCCAAGAGGGTCACGTTGGGGTCATTCCGTAGATGGAAGAAGTGTCCCAGATCACAGGCCGATTTGTTTAATTAAAATCAAGCCTGTGCAGCTAGAGGACAATTCAGATGAAAATATTTGGGGTGTTCTGAGTCTGTTCCATCTACCAAGCAGGCTTTCTGGTCCCTGAGCCTATAAATATGGATTTCTTGACAATGTCAGTCTTCTGAAAGCCCTACCCAGGCCTGGAACAAGGAGCTGGGCCTCTAGCGCTGCCCCTGTCCTCCTTCTCACACGAGTTTGGGCCAAACTCTAAACCAATTCACACAAGCAAGCCGCAAAAAGCTCAGTGAACCCCAAATTGTATTCATCACAGGAGCCATCATAAAGTTATCAACAAAACTCCAAAGCACAATTTTAAATAACCCATCTTAAATTTCATTCAGCTGTTTTGAAGTAGAGAGGAAATCAAGTTAAAAGTAAAAGGGCATCCCTACAAGCATCCTTTTCAAAGACTTGATCAAGATTTATTAAGTTTTAATTTCATGTGAAGCACATAAGTGGATACTCTGAAGAATACAAAACAAGTAGCAAGCGTGGTCAACCTTGGCAGTATTTGCTCTGGCATGAAGACAGTTCGACTTGGCACCAGTGCTTAAAATCCAGATCTCTTACTTCCGTGCTGTATCATTCAGGCTCTAGATTTGTGGACAAATTATTGAGAAATCTAAGGCTCAAAGAATCAGTGAAACTGGGATAATAACTCCCTCAGGGTGTTTTGTGAAGGATAAAATAAAATAACTTGTGTAAAAGGAAGTTATTAGCAGAGTGTTGGCACATGGAGGGCCTTGTTCAGTACTGGCTGGTCAGATGGTTACATGGATGGACGCTTGCACTGAGAAGCTTACTATCCAGTTGGTAAACTAAGAAAAATGTAAATAAAACATTGAGAAAATAACCTTAAATTGTACACTGGCCATAATATAAACTGCATAGTTATGTTATGAGTGGAATAAAGTTTTAAAAAAATAGCATCGCTTTTAGAGCAAATTTGACCAAACATTTTTGGGAGGGAGGAAGAGGTACATCACTTGGGTCTGAACAATGGGCACAGTTTGGATCTGGGACCAAGGGCAGCAAAGAGTAGGAACCACCGCAAGTAAAGATACAAGCAAAACAGAAAAGGGATGAGCAGCAGGCAGCATCCATGTGCAAACCACCAGATGCCATCACGAGTACAACCAAAGGAAATTAATAAGTGTGTGAGACCTAAGGACCACCTGGCCTCCAGCTATACCTTTCGCTAAGCTCCAGGCCTCCTCACACCTGAAATGACACATACTCAGATTCCCCGCACTGGCCTCTCTGCCAGACCTCTGCAGAATTCCTGGCAGAGGAACAAGCCTCGAGATACAATCAGCAGGCATCCACACAGAGGCCATCTTTCCTGACCACGAGCCTTCTCACACTTCAACCTCTGATGCTCTCAAAGGAAAGCCTGCTTTCTCCTCTTCAAAATGGATGAGCTCAGTATGCACAACTCCCTGAGTCAGGCAACAGAGCAGGCCAGCTGCCCTGTGCTGCTGCAACACCCAGAGAACAACCCCCTTAGCACACCTGGGGTGTTGGCCTGATCATGTGCCAAGCGCCCACTGGGAGCTCCTTGTGTTTGGGGGGGGGGGCGTGTGTGTGTGTGGGGAGGGCATCAATCAAATTCTTGATAAATTCTAGTTATCAAGCTAGAGAACTTATTTCCTGTAGAAGAGAAAAACACCCTTTGTTAGAAAGTGAGGCAGAAAAGGTTTTCCATTTCCAAGAGCGTGTTCAGAGCACTCCATAAAGATAGCATGCCAAGTACTCTGTGTGTTATCTCCCTTGACTATTACCATTTTAGGAAGTTGTTTAATGTATCCATAATTTAGTGAAACAGATTTTCACATAGGTAGTGAAACAGATTTCACCTAGAGAGGTGACACCACAAAGCTGGGAAATGGTACAGTTGGAGTTTGAATGTGGGCTTGTCAGACTCAAAAGCCTGTTCCGAATGTGCTGAGTGCTGACGCAGGTGACATGGCCTGAGAAGGAGTAAGTTACACTGTAGAGTGCCTCGCCCACCACATCTGTGAAACTTGGGGCAGTGATTTGTAAGGTACAAAGGGAATATAAATCAATAAGAATTATGTACAAATGTGAGCACAAAGCGGTGTGGGGGAGAAGACTTGGATACACGTAAGAGGTTTGGAGAAAAGGTTGTGAGATATCATTTACTTAACATCATTATACTCATTATTGATGCTTCACAGTCCTAAATTTTATATTTATTTGTGGCTTTTTATTAAACACGGTCTCTTTTTGATATGAAAGTCATGCTGACAAAACACGATTGATTAAAGTTTCTAATTATCTGTCATCACAGCATGACCAGTGGCAAATGGAATGCATTTTCTTGTCTCTTCCAGCAAAACATAGAGAGCTCCCTAATGCAAAACACAAAGCTCTTCTGTTCAGTTAAGTGCTCAGTGAAAACCTGCCTGGCAGAGCAATAAAAAGGGCAGATGATATCACACAGCCTCCCAGCAAAACACACTTTCCCCTGAGAAGACAACCAGCCAGGGCCAAACTAAACGCTTGAGAACGGATCTCCAGTGCAGACTTCTTGTAGAGTAAATGTTTTCTTCCTGTCTTTGGTACCAGGTATAACTGGGTTATATCTGCCCTTCAGATGCTAGCCACTAAACAATCCTATCAGAATTCTGTGTGAGTGTATTTCTGACAGCAACACCAGCTGCTATAACAAACTCTTACATTAACCAGTGGCCTAACACAAAAGAAATAGATTTTGTATTTGAGCAACAGTCCAGCGCAGTCAGTCTTTGTTGGTCAGCAGCCTTCCTCAAGGTGATTCAGGAATTTAGACCCCTCCTGTCTGTGGTTGCCCCATCCTCTCAGGCTTCAGAATCCCCTCAATCTAGCCAGTAGATGGGAAAAAGTGCAGCCACTTTTAACCTCTTCAGCCTGTAAGTGGTACCTTAGGTTCATTCATGGCAAGAAGCAGTCAGGATGCCAATGGCAGCCACTTCCCAATAAAACTCTCATTCCAGGAAGAACATAGACTTTTGGTGGGCAGCCTGTCATCTTGTCACTGTTGTTTCTTCTGGCCAACAATATCAACATGCCCCCAACTTTTCCACACATGCATATACTCACCCCCTCCTTGGGTCTCACCCAGTACATAGTACAGGACTCGGAATGAAGAACAGCCATTTCCACCCAGTTTTTAAGCTCTTCATGATATGGTAAGTCATGCACTTAAAAAAAAAACCAAAACTTTTCTGCTCTCCATATACTCATATACACAGTGGTGATAAAGCAAGAACCAGGGAACCACAAAGAAAGAAAAACCTCCCATTTCTGTTTGCCGAAGGAAAATCCAGCACACACCAGTAACATTCTATTCTCTAATCTTTTCTGCCAGAGCTACAGCCTTAGAGACACTCAGTTTGCCTTCCAACAGTTTTAGCCCCTGATAGCTATCCTAAGAGCCCGCCACCTTCACACCAAGCCAACAGCATGCATTTTAGGCTTCTTCTAATGGCAGCACCCCTCATCAGGGAGAGGCTAAAAGTGGGAACTGCTGCAGAGAATGCCTCCGTCCTCTTAGCCAGAATTCTGGGAATGCCCACACTGGTATTAGAAGGCAGTCATCCTAGACATGGCAGGTGTGTTTGGCAGGCAAAGTTTAAAGAGCTATGTAGAGCAGTTTTTATTAACTTTTAGGAACAAAGAAGCTATGAAACTCTTCTTTCTTCCACTCGATGGTTTGATCCTTTTAGAAGCAATCAAGAACTGATTTAAAACAAATGCAATCAAGTTAGTAACGACTCTCCTAGGCTATGTATGTCTCCACTGTCCCTTCAAAGAGCTTATATCTGCATCCCCACTATGTTCCTCTTTACAAACCATTTCCAGAGCCTTCTCTTCATTAAGTCAAAGCTTTGTTATTAGGCCATTTCCAAAGAACCCATCTACTGTCCAAAGCACTGTCCAAGCCTGGTAAATAAAAGGGATGATTAGGGTGCTGCCACATGGGGTCAAAAATATGGGGTGTATTTCCACAGGGGCACAAAAATAACCTGTATATGAGAATCACAGGTGGAGCCTTATAAACCCACGCCTCCCAGGTAGAAATATGTACATTTATTATCTTTCATTTTGTGGAAAAGGCCTGAGAATGCTATAACATATATTTATGAATGCAGCATTAATAAAGCCTTACACATGAACTGGAAACCCACTCGGCAGTGACAGAGTCACCCCCCTCCTGTGCCCAGTTACCAATGCCCATCACCTGGGGTCTCTGTTTCCCATAAGTGTCCTTATACTTCTTTATACTTTTATTACATATGGGTTGAAATGATACATAGCATTATTTCATATAGTCAGGAGCCTTAAACAAATGATATACTATACTCATTGCTATGTAACTTCCTTTTTCCGTTCAATCTTATATCTGTAAGATTTATCCATGTTGATAGATATCACTCTAGCTCGTTCATTTTTTACTTTCATTTGGTGATTCTCTATGACTCTAACACAATTTATTTATCTGTTCTGCTGTTGCACATTCAGATTGTTTCTAATTTGTCACAATTTCATGTATATCTGCTATGAATATTTATGTATATGTGTTATCACATCTATATCATATTAAGAGTTTCACAGGTATTCTGCTTGTCCACCCAAGGTCAAGAACTGATGGTCCAGTGCAGGGGATCTTAAAATGTGTTCAGTTCCTGGACTAGCAGCATTCACTTCACCTGGGAACTTGTCAGAAATGCAAATTACTAGGCCTTACCCCAGACTTGTTGAATCAGAAACTGGGCAGGGGCAGTGGTTGGGTAGTGATTTGTGTTTAACAAGATTCTGATGCTTGCTCATATTTAAGTTCCACTGTTCTCATCTAGTGTAATTATGCCCCTTGTTTTGCATGTCTCCTAACCTAAATTAAAATATCCAAAATATTTGTGCAATGGCTGCAATATTGAAACAAACACAGAAATTCCCATCGACTGCTTCAAAGTACTATATGCATTTTAATGAAAGATACTAAGGTCTAAGGAATAGCTTTGGAAATCATAAAGCATAATACAAATTAGTAATAGTTTATGTGGTAAATTTGTTTCAAAACATCATTGTGTTACTTTCTAAGTCACGACTCATGTATCTAAAGACAACAGCCAGAGAACACAGACATACAAGGGCATAGTCATTCCAGTCAAGTGTAAGTGTTTAAAAAAAAAAACACTCAAGAGCATCTGAGGCATTAAATATATTTCTGAATGAGTTTCAGTATCATCACCCATATGGCATGGAATTGTTTTCCTCCGTATTTCAATGTGTGCTCCTGCTGCGCTCTGGCTGTCTGGACTACTTACAATTCCATGCTCTTGGAACAAACAAACAAAAAGTCCTCTCTTAGGATTTGTTGGTGAGGCATGACAGCTTTCTGGAGAAAGATGGAGCAGTGAGGAGAACAGGGTGAGAACTGCCCATCCACCAGGCCCTGGGGGAAGGGCCTTGGGCCAGCAAACCAGGCGGGGCCCAGCACCCAGTGGGCTGGGCATGTCCTCATCACAATTCAGGAACACACTTGATGCCTGAGGTGTTTGGTGTAATTGGGGGTTCCCAGTGGGTGAATACACTTGGCTTTTGGTCATACAAACAGAACATGGATAAAGAAACCCAAAAAGCACCAATAGTTTTTACCTGGGGTATAGTCTGATCAAAGGACAGGAAGGGAACTGTCAAGAGTAAAGAATGTCCCCATTCTCATTAAGGGACTGGGGTTACTCAAAGGACTGAGAATGAGAAGCCAGTACACCTGGAGTCCTAGGAAAAGTCATGGGGAAAATCAAGCACAGAGACTCCATTAGCACAAGGGAGGTGGCATGGCTCTGGGTTCAGCTGAAAACCAGAGCGGGGGGCAGCCCTGGGACATCCTTCTAAGGGTCAGGGCTGCCCAAAGGATAACTCAAAGGCAAGTCTTTAGAGGGAGAGATGGCGCACGTACGCATACCTGGTCTCAATCAGGTTAGAGGCCCAAGAACACAGGCAGGTGAGGAGTGGGCTAAGTCTGTGCGGGAGCATCAGTGAGCCCAAATGTAAGGAGCTGGGGGAAGGCAGACCATGGGAAAATGTGGAGGGAGTTAACAGAAAGAAGGATAAGGAAAAAAATAAGTCTAATGCTTAACCTACTGGCCTATGTCTCTCTTTTCCTAAGGGATTTATGAATAGAAAGGTCCAATCCCCTCCCTTGAGGGAATAAGGTGAGTGGAAGAGGAGCCTCTCTGAATTCAAGTGGGCACTGTAGAAGGCTCACTGGAACCAGAGAACAAGTAAGTAGGTCTCAAGGTCAGATCCAGGAGTGTATCTTAGTCCATACTGAAAGATCAAGCAAGGTAGCTTAAAGAAAAGGTAGAGCCAAAATAAGATAGGAGACGGCAGCAGAAATAGGTGAAGTCTCCAGGAATGTGGAGAGTAAGGAGAAGGTAAAAAAAAAAAGCTGGAGCTGTCCTGCATGAACCCTGGCCACCGCGGCTGGCTGAGGTCTGCATGTGAGAGTGCTGAGTTCACTCAGTGGAGCCAGGCAGGGTGGACAGGATCCTCCTGAGTCACACTCAGCCAGTGGGGAAGAATGCGCTCGGTGATAATAATCTTGGGCTCAGTGGAATGAAGAGAATAGAGTCCTTCTAAGTGTTCTGCCCCCCAGCCTGTCCCTGTCTCTAGGCAGGCTTCGGCTCTTATGTAAGCAGACGGGAACTGGACCCAGAAAATTGGATAGTGCTAAAGCCTGACAAGACTGGAAAGGCCGGGGCTGCTTTCACTGAGTCCTAAATAAACAAAGGTCTCACTCACAAAGCAAACTCTCACTCATTTGCAAATCTAATTGATGCAAACACTACCAGTGTCCAGAGGGGGATTCTATTACCACCCCATAAACCACTTTCTACTGTGACAACACCTGAACCTTTGGGCCTGCTCTGTGCTTGTTGAACTAAACTGAACCCATGTTAGAAGCTAAACGTTTGCTCTGAACTTTCCACGTGCTAGGCCATGTGCCCCGAGGAGAACAAAGGTGAGTCAGACCTAGGTGCCACGTCTGCATGAGGCAAGCAAGCGCTCAGTTAGGAGAGATGATGCAGCGCCCCAGGCTCATGTGGTTAACCTTAAATATTTAGGCCAAGTTTGGGGTCTCTTCTTTCCCTCTCTAATGGAGCTTCTGATTCTGTAGTGATTTCTCCAAAGTGTCAGACATTTGAAAACAGGGCAATTACAAAAGGAATGTTGATGACTACATTGGAGCCTTAGTACAATTCTATTTGCTTAACAACACAGCCCGTCATTATGTTGCGTACATGTGGACGGGATTTAGTTAATGAAATACTAAGTGAACCCTGGAACAGCTGCATTTTTACCTGAGCCTTGAGCCAACTATATTATTTTCTCTAATCTTCTAATCTTTTTCATCACCTACACATAGAGATCGTCAAGATAAACCCAGAAATGGAAATACTTTCTTTGCTAATGTGAAAAAAAAAAAATTCAGTTCTGTTGATTCACAACATTCTCTTTAGCGTAATTCTCTAAAAGCACACTTAAATTATATAATAGTTGTGTGTGGTTTTTTTTTATGAAGCCCAATAGGTGTCCAATATATTTCCCACTTACATTGTCCAGGTATCCTATGCATGAGATAAGAAACAGTGGCAAGAACCAGACGCATTATGTAATCAAGGCCATTGGATGGGAAGCAACCCCTTAACTTCTGCTATCATTTTACTTATTAGTAAATAAGTACATTTGAAACCAGAGGGAGGTCTGTGTACAAATGACACACCCACAGATCTTATTTCTGTGCTCCAAAGGTAGAATTACAGTTCCGCATCTCCCCTGACTGCACAGGGCCCGCCCCAGGCAAGGGAAGCTGAGCCAAGGAGGACACTGGACCCATTTCCTGAGGCTGCTGTAACAAATGATCACAACCTGGGTGACTCAAAACAACAGAAATGTATTCTCTCACAGTTCTGCAGGCCAGAAGTCCAAAATCAGTACCACTGAGCCCAAATCAAGGTGATCTGCTGCCTGCAGAGGTTGGAGGAGAGAATCCGTTCCTGGTCTCCCCCAGCTTCCAGTATCTGCCAGCATTCGTTGGCTTGTGACCACATCGCTGCAGTCTCTGCCTCCAGCTTTTCCAGTTTGTTGACACTCCCTCTGCCTCTCTCTTGTAAGGATAGTTGTGATGGCATTTGGGACCCACCCACATAATCCAGCATAATCTCAAAACCCTTAATTTAATCACATCTACAAATAAGGTGACATTTACAGGTTCCAGGGATTAGGGCCTGATACATGTGGGAGGAATTATCTGCCCACCTCACCAGGCTCCGCATGAGGTTAGGGCTGATGTTGGGACTTCACCGAAAATGAACCCATGCTTGGCGTCTTCCTTTTCCCTACCCTCTTCCACCCTTCCCTAATGAGTTTCCCCTAGGAGCATGTCCTCCACCAATCACTTCCTTGTCTCTGGGTATATTCTTCGGCAACCTGACATATGAGAGTAACATAGCAGAGGAAGAGAATATAGTTAGGTAATATAGTTAGGTTGTATTGTTTGAAGCCACCAGATTCACGGTCGTTTGTTACCAAAACAATGGGGAACTAATACACCTGGAATATAATTCACAGAGTTTGTTCCTTCTCAAGGCTCTGACGAGGGGCACTGTGGGAGAACGTGAACTCCCAGACACTCTGTGGTGTGGTGCGTCAGGGTGACACTCCAGTACCACAAGGTGAAGGTGTGAACAGTGAGGAGAGAAGCATGCAAAACCAGAGAAGGCCACACAGCCCTGCCCAGAAGAGGGAATCTGGGCAGAGCACCGACCTCGTGGGCTGCAAGGGCAGTTAATTCTTTCCCGGAGACTCTGACTGGGAAGACCAGCTCTCCAGGACTCCGCAGGCATATCCCTCAGCATCACACATTTCTGGTGTCCAGGTTCTTTGTGACATAACACTTGCCTCTCTAGAGTCAGCCTCTTCCCATCTATCTAGACTGCCCTGTTTCAGGGGCAGGATTGGCTGGGCTGGTGCCTGTATTGATATGCTAGGATTGCTGTAGCAAAGTATCATAAACTAGGTGGTTTAAACAACAGAAATGTATTGTCCCAAGCTCTGGAGACCACAAGTTTGAGATCAAGGTGTTAGCAAGCCTGGTTCCTTCTGAGGGCTATGAGGAAGAATCTGTTCCCTGCTTCCCTTCTGGCTCCTGTGGCAACCTTGGGCATTCCTTGTCTTGTACATCTCTGCCTTCATCTTTACATGGTGGTGGTGGTGGTGGTGTATGGCCAAAATTTCCCTTTTCTGTAGGGACCCCAGTCATATTGGACTAGCTGTCCACCTTACTCTAGTATGACCTCATCTTAATTACAATTACAACAACCCTAAATAAGGTCACATCTGAGCTACTGGGGAGCAAGGACTTCAACATATGAATTTGAGGGGGACACAACTCAAGCAGAACAGTGCCCAAGGGCCCTCCACAGCCTTCTTACAGCTTTCTCTGATGCTAACTATCTACTTTAATTCCTGTCCATCTCCAGCTCCTGAACACACTCTGCCTATCTTCTGGGGCAACCATGGCATGGGGTGTTGGGTACAGAAATACGGACTGTTTCCCTGGCCAATCACCCACTGACTATCATCTTACCTTCCCTTTTATGACTGCTGATCTGGAATTCTTTCCAGTACTTGCAGCTATCATGCTGGTACAGTGTAGGCATTCAATAAATAGTCATCTAATTAACAGATTGATTGGTTGCCCTCGAACAGGTGGATGTACTTTCAGATTCTGACCTACTCAGGCTGCTCGGTTTTCTACATTTAAGCCACGCTCAGCCACATCTTCAGACACGACATTATTCAACAGTGAGATATCAGAGAAATTGACTAAGAATCCATAATTCTATAACTTCTGTGTTGCAGGCCCAGGTTATACATGGCAGCAAAGGAAGAGAGGCACACAGCTTCCTGATAAATCAATAAAGAAGATAAGATCCTTCCGAGACCCCAACTGCTATCAAAAACTGTTAAGAACAGCAGACTCTGTCTTTTTGTGGCTTCAAAGTCTTAGAAAGTCAATGTGACAGAACTTGAGCCATGAGAGATAGCACATAATCCAGGTAAGCATAGTTTCCCCGAGGCATTCAGCTTAAATTCTGCTCCAGAAAGGCCTAGATCTACATGTCCAACCTCTCCCCTCCCATTCCTGACTTCCTCTCCTTCCCTTTAAAGGTCCCTGCTCCCTACCTTCATCTTCCACCTCTATTTCAACACCATCACAAGCATTCCAGAAATCCTACTTCAACACAGATTAATTTGGGGTGGAAATACGAGATCACTATCCCCTTTTGAGGTGTCAATATACACAAAAGGCTATGAGCCAATCAAAAATAGGAAAGTAGGAAGTAATTTCATTTACGAATCCTTTAAAAATGCATTATTTCTTTTCTCATATTGATTTTATTAAATATTGTATACATAGATAAAAATGTTTCTCATTTATGTCAAGGTTAGAAAGAAAGTCTCTAACAAATGGGAAGGCCCAAAAAAGCAGATTAAAACAATATCAATGAGTCAAAACTAGTGTTGCATTGAATTCCATTGCTGACTTTCCCCATGAATCACTTAACTCAGGGGAAATACCTAAAAGAGACAATATCCCCCACCTGCACCCTTGATCTGGTATCTCAGTCAGCTCAAGTTTACATTTCATTAGTTATGGCTGGCAGGATACACTCTTCCCCCTGCCCCCAATTGTCTTAAATTCTTCTTGCTCAGTCTGTATTTTATATCCATTTCTACTCTGTCCTGATCCCTTGAACTCTGTCTTCTATATTCGGCTTCAAGTCCACCCTTTGTACTTATTGACTGCTTGTGGGAGTTTTAACCACAGCAACACTTTGAGTTGAACCCACTTATCTAGAAGTTTCCCAAATTTTATTGTTTTATCAATTCTAAATATCAGAAATCTTTGCAGGTCCCATTCTTCTATCTGTCATGTCTGTAGGACCGGGGCCTCCAGCCTGGCCTGCTTGCTCATATGACAGCCAAGCCCAGACCCACTCAGGAGGGGATTTGGGAAATGCCCACCATCTTCTAAAACTGTCTGATGCAGTCCCCCTATAAATGGTTATTTATAAAAAAGTTAAAAATCAAAACGCAATTGAAGGGTATGTTAACCTTACCAATAGCAGCAACTATGCCATGAGGCAGGGGCAGGGCAGGTGAAGAACCTACAATGTCAGGCTTTCTCTGAGGTCACTGCACAAGCACCAGGGGAGTTGCTTCTTGGACAACTTAAAAAGGCCTCACTTGACAGAGCAAGAAGTCCCCTGAGGCAGATCTCTGGGGAACCCAGAGATGTGCTGCCACCCCTTGTAAGGTGATCAGAGGCAGATCCCCTGAGATCTCCCCTTGTTCAATGGACTGAGTCAGTCCCAGGTACTTGGAGCTCCTGTGAGTGGGAGCACTCAGGATCTGGGGTCAGGGTGGTGAGGAAAGGGAGGAAGAGTCACACAGTCTGAAAACCACTGTGGGGAGGTGGATCACTGAGTTTTCATGCATTCCCTGTGCTACCCTCTGCCCCAAGATGGAATCTGAAACGCACAGTTCTGCGAGCCTCGGGGTGGTCCCCACGATTCTCTTGCCTTGCTCTCATCTTTCCCCAAAGCTGGATGCCTGTTTGATTAGGCCCGGCCTCTGCCATTGGATTCTCCTGGTTTTAGGAGCTTCATTCTCAAAAAGAGACTGAGACAAATGGCTCCAGAGCCTCAGGAGGGTCTCACAGGACACTGGGGAGTCCAAGAAATGCTGTGTGAAGTCAAGAACTAGTCAAGAAAGGAGCTCACAAGATGGAGAAATCAGGGCTAGCTGAGAAGCCAAGAAAGTCTTCCTAAGTCATGCTTTGAAGAAAGGCTCCCATTTGGGTATTTGAGGAGTGAACTCAGGGACACACCTTAAGGAAACAATTGGCAGGATGAGAAGAGGGAGCACGGGCACAGACAGACCCGCCTGCCAGACCGCAGACTGCCAGTCGGGAGGTTGGTGGGAATACATGTGGCAGCGAACAAGTGCTGTATCTTAGCTTTTCACTTGCCTTTGAGCTCCACATCCATTCTGAACCTCTCTCCTTGACCCTCACCCCCTACCTGATTCTGGCCACTCTCAGAGTGACCATCCCCAGGCTGCAGCCTCACTGTGATGCTTTGTAGTGTTGTCCCAGCTCAAATCTCGGCTGATCTTAACGAAAATCCTGGTTCTTCACACTGTTAGACGGCCTCAGTCTGCCTTCAAAAGGCCCCTGGTTTGACGTGGCCCCATGACCAGCCCCCACCCAGTCTGCCCACGAGAGAGGAGCAGGCCTCTGGGATGTGGTTGCTCACCCACCACCTCCGCTGTGGCTCAACTTCTCCACTGGGCATTTTCTCCTGAGTCTCCACCATCACAGTTGTCATTGCAGCTCACATTCTAAATGCTCATTATTTGCAGTTGTAATAGAGATGCAAATCCAGATTATAAAAAGCACTTTTAAAAATAGAATGTCTTTGCCAGTAGAATAAAGCAGCACACACACACACACACACACACACACACACACACACACACACACACACACTTTGCACATCCTCCATGTTGTGAATCATGCTGTCCCCAGAAAGCGATGGCCGCTTTTCTGTGATGGCATGACAGGATCAGTGAATCAGGCGGCTATAAGTCTGTTGAGAAAGTGCAGCCTCGCAGGATGAATTAAATGGTCATTTCCACCTGTCACTAATTTCCCTTGCTGGGTGAGCAACAGCTCTATTAATCAGGATAGACCTTGATTGGAGCAGCTTCTCTGTCTTCAGGTTCAGATGTGCCCAGGGTGGCTGCTGAACGCGGCAGGGGGCACTGGGCCAACCAGCCTACTGGCGTCTGCCGGACTTGGTCAGTGAATCTCATTATACTGCTGCTCAGTCCAGAGTGTCTAGCTCTGGCTTGGCTTTATTTCCCCTCTCCCTAAAGAGTGGTGTGATTATTTTATGCCAAACCACTCAAGGATAATTCATACTGTCAGGCAACCCTTGTGTTTGCCCATTATCCGACAGTTTGGGCTCACTTCATATTCCAGAGTGGCGTGATATAATGTAATACGATTTGAAATACTGTAAAGCAATAAGCAAAGTAACACAGTTTGACATCTTGAATCTCAGAGGAGGCGTGTACACACTGGCTACACTGTATTTCCACTTTCCCAGTACCTGCTACTTGATATTATTTGACTTTTTAAAGCATTATCTGTTTTTAAATGCAATTAGAAGAGCGAGGCATTGGCAGAAGTTTCTCATGCTTGAAAAGAAGAGTCAGTGGTTTATCCATCCCACATAGAAGCCCTTTAGTAGGGATGCCCCGTGCCCACACATATGACATGCCATGGCTGTGCCCACCCATGTCACATGATGAGATGGTGCTGGCTCATTTATGGGAATCACAAAGTCCTTTGTACATCACACCCACCCAACAAATCACACCTATTTACTGTGCACCTACTATGTGTAAGGCTTTTAGGGGAAATTACTGGCCTGTAAATTGGAAGTTAGAGGGGTTATGATGGGATCTACCAGCCAGCTTAGAGCAAATGTGGTTTAAAGCTTCAAGAAATGCTGGATCAAAGCACCAGACTTGCTTGCCCAGCTGATTTGTTTGTTCTTTGAGCCAGAAGCAAGGGTTTGGGCCAAACGGGGAGTGGCTGTTTTAGTTTCAGCAGCCCGAAATTCTGAAAAGCCAAGAAAACTTGCTGCCTCAGTACTGAGGCCCAGATTTGGCAGATACCCATTGTAAGGAAAGGAGCAAATGCTTGAAAACAAAGAAATGCCCCACAATCTTCCTTCTTCTGAAACTGTTACCAAATCCATCCTTTTCTTTCACTGCAAACATTTTAAACAACAGTTTCTACTTGCTGTATCCATTTTCTTACCACCAGTGCTCACACCAGCCCCCTGCAATCCCAGTTCCCACCCAGTCATTCCAGGGTGCTTCTAAGTGCTCTATCTTCCCCCTCCTTGCACTTGACCTCTGACTGCTCCTGAGACACAGACCATCTTGTCCCATCATCACATGGTACCTTCCCAGGGCCTGACTCTCTGCTTCCTCCTCTCTGCTTCACCGGCTGCTTGTTCCAGGTCTCCTATGAGGCTTGTTCATCCACTTCTAAAGTTCTGTGCTTGGCTCTCTTCTCTTTCTACCCCACGCTCTCTACAAAGCTAAGCATGTCTGTCTTCCCTTTGAGGGCAGCTGCCATGTTTTCATTTGGCTCCCAGATCCTCACCTCTGGTACAACCCTGATTCCCAGTTTCCAGCCTTGGAGCTCCAGTTGCCTGCTGTGCACCAGCTAGTGCCTCATCCTCCTCTCCTCTTCACGATGTAAGTGTCAGAAGCTGCCAATGTTCAGCCATCTTTCAGCTCTCCTGCTCCAGCAGCACAGAACTTCTTTGAGTTCCTTGAGTATGTCAAGCCCTTCCTCCATCTTCAACTCTGTGTTCCGTTCTCCTGAAATGTTCCTCCCCCAAGTCTTCACATACTGTCCTCAAATATCACCTCCTCAGAAAGGCCTTCCCTGCTCAAAGGGGCTGCACAGCCTTTCATGCTTATTCCAGCTCATCACTTACCAAATTCAGTAATGCTTTTATTTACTAGTTATTGTCCATCTTAATTGCTCCATTTCTAGAAGGTAAACTGTATGACGGCAGGTGCTTGTCTGTCTTACAGACTGATTTATTCCCAGCATCAACTAGGGAATAATAAGGACTCAGTAAATATTGTTAAATGAGTGTTTGCTAATGATACCCCAAACCTTATATTCAGCATAGACCTCTTCTTTGTGCTCCAAACTGACATGCCCAATGGCTGACTTGGCATTGCCTCTTGATGCCAAGATATCTTGACAAGTTAACTCAAACATATGTCTAAACCCATATTGCTGATTTTCTCTTGTTCCTTCTCTACCTTCATCACAGTAAATGAATGGTGCCACTTACGTGTTGCTCAAGCGGGAAACCTGGAAATAATCCTTGATCCCTCCCTCCTTCCCACCCCCACCTAGATCCACTTCATGATGACGTCCTACCACCTCCAAAATATATCTCAAACCTTCTCTCCAGCTCTACTCTATGCCATTTCCCTTGTTATCCACCATTTTTCCCAGAAAGAACTAGCCTTGGAACCAGTGTCCTTGGTTACACTTTTCTTCCACAGGGCACACAGAATTTTCTTTTTTTTTTTCTTTTTTTTTTATTAGTTTCAGGTGTACAACACAATGCAATAGTTATACTCTTTACCCCCCAAAGTGAAAACACCCCTCCCCCAATTCGCCACCCCACTACCCCCCCATATCATACATATCTATCACAACTCCCCTGACTCCCCTCCACAGTACACTCCACATCCTGTGACCATCCACATATTCAGTTACAGTTGGCATACAATATTATACAACATCAGTTTCAGGTGTACAGTGCAGTGATCAAGCCTCTACTCCATCCATGAAGTGGTCTCCCGAACAAGACTTGTGACTATCTGACATGCCACAAAATTTTTACATTATTATATTCCCCAAACTGTGTTTCATATCCCTGTGGCAATATTGTAGTTGTCTATTTATGCTGTCTAATCGCTTCCCCTTCCCCCCCACCCCCACCCCGCTCCCAACTAGCAACTCTCAGTTTTTCCTCTACATCTATGAGTCTGTTTACTTTGATCGTACACTCAGCTCTTCAGACTCCACACACAAGTGAGATCACATGGTACCTGTCCTTCTCCGACTGAGTTATTTCACACAACATAATACTCTCTTCACAACATTATCAATTACATTCCCAGAACTGCCCCCATATCCCTGCAGCAACATTGTAGTCCCACCTACACTGTCCAAAACCTTCCCCCTCTCCCTCTTCCCCACTCCCTCGCAGCCAGCAACCATCAGTTTTTCCTTTATATCTGCTTGATATGACTTCAATCTTCTTAAATTTACTGAGACTTGTTTTGTGGCCTAACATGGTCTATGTTGGAAAATGTCCCATGTGTACTTGAGAAGAATGTATATTCTGTTTTTTCAGGGTGAAATGCTCTAAAAATATCAACGAAGTCCAGCTGGTCTAAAGTATCATTTAAGGCCCCTCTTTCTGTGTTGATTTTCTGTCTAAAGGGTCTGGCATTGGTGACAATGGGGTGTTGAAGTCCCCTACTATGATAGTGTTACTGTTGATCTCTGTCTTTATGTCTGTCAAAATCTATTATATGTAATTAGGAGTACCTATGTGGGGTGCATAGATGTTTATTGGGGTTATAGTGTCCTTTTTTGTCTTTTATTGTAGTCATTTTAAAGTCTATTTTGTCCAAAATAAGTATTGGTACTCCAGCTTTTTTTCTTCCTCATTTCCATTTGCATGAAATATCTTATTCCATCTGTAAACAGCATATACATGTGCCCTATTTTTTTATCCACTCAGCCATTCTCTGTCTTTTGATTGGAGCATTTAGCCCATTCACATTTAAAATGATTATTGATAGGTGCATATGTATTGCCATTTTGTTATTTGTATTCCTGATCTCCCTGGGTTAGCTTGTTTACCCCTTTGTTTTGTTTAAAAAAGCCCTTTTAACATTTCTTGCAATGCTGGCTTGGTGGTAATGAATTCCTTAAGCTTATTCTTTTCTGAGAAGCTCTTTATTTCTCCTTCAATTTTAAGGGATAGCCATGCTGGGTAGAGCAATCTTGGTTGTAGACCTTTATTTTGTGTCACTTTGAATATCTCCTGCCACTCCCTTCTGGCCTGCAGAGTTTCTGAAGACAAGTCAGCTGTTAGTCTAACAGGAGTTCCTTTGTATGTAACCTGCTGTCTTTCTCTTGGTGCTTCTAGGATTCTGTCTCTGTCTTTAAGCTTTGCCATTTTAACTATGATGTGTCTTGGTGTGGACCTGTTTGGGTTCAGCTTGTTTGGAACCGTCTGCACTTCCTGGGCATGTATGTTGATTTCCTTCATCAGGGTAGGGAAGTTTTCAGTCATTATTTTTTCAAATACATTCTGGACCCCTTGCTTCTTCTCTTCTCCTTCTGGTATCCCTATGATTCAAAGACGGTTGCGTTTCACCTTGTCCCATAGGGCTCTTAAACTATTTTCATTGTTTTTGATTCTTTGGTCTTTTTGCTGTGCCAACTGGGTGATTTCTGCTATTTTATCTTCCAAATCGCTGATCCACTCCTCTGCTCCATCTACTCTACTGGTGATTCCTTCGAGTGTGTTCTTCATTTCAGTTATTGTATTCTTTAGTTCTAACAGGTTGTTTTTTATGGTTTCCCTATCCTTCTTTATGTCCTCGCTAAGTTCCTTAAAGATTCTTATCATCAGTGTTCTAAACTCTGTCTCTGAAAGGTTGACTCCCTCTGTTTCATTTAGTTCCATTTCTAGAGGTTTCTTCTGATCTTTTACTTGTGACATGTTTCTTTGTTTCCCCATTCTGGCTGTTGCTCTGGGATTGCTTTGATGTATTAGATAGATCACCAGGAGAGCCCTGGCTGGATCATGCAGGCACACAGCTCACGGCCCAACACTCCTAGGAAAACTCCCAGTCTCAGCCTGTCGCAATCAGCCACTCGCAGATCAGGCCGAGCAACCCGACAACCAATCACCTGTCTGGCAACTCTGCAAGCGAGTGCGGAGAGTGGGGACCCGAGGTGGCTTGCACACTCCCGCATCTCAGTAAGCAGCCTGTTGGAGCCGGAGCACGCCCACCAGGCATTTCCCTGGCAATGCAGCACAAGCCGTGCGGAGGGTGGGGATCCAAGGCCGCAGGTGCATGCACACGCACACACGCACTTCTGCACCAATTCCACCAAACCAATGAGGTCTCGGAGCTAATTCTCCATGGGAGGGCCCAAGCCTGACAAAATGGCGCCCTCCCTACACCACTCGCGTGCAGGCTGCACACCACGGGAACAACAGTCCAAAAACCTCCAGCCTTTGCACCAAAGGTGCTCAGTTCAGTCCGTCCCCGCAGGCTCCTGGGTCCGGCTCACACAGCCACTCCCTCCACCAGGAACCAGGTAAGTGCTCACCGGCAAGCAAGCCCGTGCACCAACCTCACTGATTCTCCAGCCGCTCTTAGCCTCACCGAGCTGAGCAATGAGAGTCCTCACTAATTTACTGTCAGCTATATTAGAAGTCCTCTTCCCGGCAAAGGAACTCTGGGCTGGTGAGCTTGGTGTGCGGCCGGAGGGTCTCTCCCCCAACCGGAGAAGCTTCCCACGGCTGGGACCTTCCTCACGGGGCTCACCCTCTCTTGTCTCTGCCCATCCTACCAGATCCGACGTGGCCTCCTCTTTAAGTTCTTCATTTAGTGGTTCTGTTCATCTAGTGTTCCAGGGTCCTCCAGGGTTGAATGCTGTATAATTTGTTTGTAATTTTGGTGTGATCCTGGGAGGTAGTTAGCACAGCGTCTGACTGTTGTGCCATTTTACCAGAAGTCCAGAATTTTCTTTTAGAATTTAAATGATTTCATGCTTAAATATTTTTATTTGCATGCCAGTCTCATGCATCCTACAAAGTCCAGCATGTTACGTACCTGAGTCTTCTTCTCTAGCCTCATCCCATGCTCTTCACCAGTTAGTCACCTTCCACACCAGTGTCCTTCTATTTCCTGTGACACTCAGAGCCTTTTTGCATCTGCCCATCTGTCTGCCTGGATGGCTTCCACTCCCTCTTCCCCAGGGACTAGCTCACCCTGTCCCTGAGGCCCTGGCTTAAATGCCACTTTCTCATTTCACACCCTCACTAAGTTGGTTCTTCCCCCACCACCATTATTCTGTTTCCCTATTGCCTATTTGTGTCCTTATGATGCCACTTAGCTCTCTCCTCCACTAAACTTGAAGAACAGTTTCCAAGTCTGTTTTATTCTATAAGGTATACCTAACTCCAGATATAACTTATAGGATGTGTTAAATATTTATTGAGTCACAAGAAAAAAGAAAGTCTGGAAGGAAGTATGGAAGGGAGGGAGGGAGAGAGGGAGAGAGGAAGGAGAAGAAGGAAAGAATTTCACAAATACTTCTAGACCAAATTAAAAACTTTATCTTACCGCATCATCATTCAACCCATCAGGCATCCTTGATCCCCTATCTCAAGGGTGATGGCATCATCATTCACCCTGTTGCTCAGGTTAAATATCTCAGAATCACTTCCATTTTTTTCTTCCATCTTCTCCATCTAGTAGTCTATCTAATGGTAAAAAAGTTATCATTTTTACCTCTACAACACATCTCAAATTACCCCCTCATGCTTCATCCCAGCTGCCTAGTAGCTTGGTTACAGCTTTCATGATGTCTCATCTGAAATACTGCATGAGCTCCCGGCTGCTCCCTGCTTCAGACCTGCTCTCCTGCCAAGATTCAAATTCTAAAATAGAGGTGTGATGTCACTTTTCTTTAAAAATCTTCAATGGCTCCCCATTGACTGAAGAATTCTTTGTCATGACATTCAGAGCTCTGTGTCAACTATTAAATTCTGGCTATATTTTATATTTCCTATCTTATCTCTAAGGGATGCTAGAAATTCTCTCACTCTCCATTCTCTTAGGCACCTTATCATCCCCCAACCTTATGCATGCTGCCAACCTTTGTCTTACCATCTCTTCAGTCTAGAATTCAATTTCAGCCCTCTTTCTAGCTGCAGGACCCCAACTCACATCCAAGCCTGGCCATCTTCTCATAAATTAAGTAAATGTTATCTTCCATAAACTAAGTAAAAACTAAGCATTTTCACATAAACTTTAAATCAATTATTGGACTTCTTATGTCTTATAACATGTGATCAAGTAAACTGTCTCTACACTGAGCACCTCATATGAGCTAGTCTTTATGTATTAAATCTTCACACACACCCTATAAAATAGATACCACTATCATCCTTCATTTTACCGAGTAAGAAACCAGACTTAAATACATTAAATTAATTTATCCAGGTCACACAGTTACCAAATAAGAGAGCCAGGAATCCAGCTCAGGCAAGGCCAACTCCAGAGCCTGCTTTTATGTAAAGCACTGTTTGGCACACCCTCAAATCATGGAGGTCCCATTTGATTTATCTTTAATGCTCAATATCTAGGCTACAGTAGACAATCAATAAATGTTTGTGGAATGAAGGAGAGAAAATGGAGAATCATCAGGCTTCCCAGGGTTCACAGGGGAAAGCAGGAGACTCCTTTGCAATTTGGCTGAAGTAACTATTCAGTCAACATTGAATCAAATGTGGATTGAATTGAGTTACCCCAAGTAATAGAGCTAGATATGTCTCCCGAATTGAAGACAGAAAACTCCCTCTATATGACTTTGCAACTTATCACTGTCAGAAAGGCTGAGCAGGGAGAGCTGGAGCTTAGCTGGCATACACAGAAGAGCCTGGAAAAGAATCAATTGAATTCAAACCACCATACATCACGGATCTTTAGAGCCAGAAAGGACCTGGGAGATCTTCTGCTTTTCTTCCTTCATTTCTCAGAATAAGAGAATAAGACCAGGCTGGAGAGACAGGGCACCCTAAGTCACTCCAGTTAGTGGGACATCAGGGCTAGGAACATTCTCTTCCACAGACTAGCCGACTGTTGGCCAGAATGTTTGCCAGAATGCCACCCTCCATTGCCAAAATGCTGGGCTATATTACTACTCTCTTTCTTCCTAAATAATTTTTAGATAAATATCAAACTTTTTGATTGCCTTGTATGCCAATTTAGAACTTTCATTTATTCTTTAATTAATGGTTACACTGTTTTTCTTTAAAGGATTATCTGCTTAAATATTTTGTTTAAAAATGGGTTGGGGAATAAGGTAATTTATAATATCAGCCAGCAAATAAAAAGCCATGTGTTTACAGAACTTCCACTTTTAGATGTGGAATGCAGCCTTTCTAGCCATCAGTCCAGCAAACCATAATAGGCTCTCATTGTTAAGATGAGTAAGACCAAGTCAAACCCAGAGTAGAAGAGGCAAGGTTCAGATGGCAAAATTGATGCTGAAATACCACATCAGCTAGGATGTTCTCAATTGCAGAAGTCCACATAAAACACTGCTCAAGCCATAAAGAAAATGTGTATCAGCTCATATAACTGAAAAGTCCACAAGGAGATCTGTTTTCAGGTGAGGTTTGCTCTAACAGTACAAGTGGTACATTTCTGACTCAATTTCATGCATCTTGCAACTGGTGTTACAAAGGTGAAAAAAGGATAGGTAGCCATCCTCAAGGAGCTCCCTGCCTATCGAAGAAGACAGATATACTCTAACCATCTTCTAGAAACAGTAATGTGTGCATGCTGAACCCACTTTCTTATCACCTATTCACCCTTCAACCCATTATGAGCACATAATAAGAGATATGCACAGAATACGTCAGAGCATGGAAAGGGGTGCTTTCCTAGACTGGGCATGGCACTCAGGTTTCTTCCTCAGAGAAGACAGGCGATACATCTGAATCCTTAAAGAACTAGTTAAAATTAGTCGGGGAAGTAGCATACAAGAGGAACTACTAAGCACAAGGGCAAAGACATTTTATTTGTGGGTAATGGTAGGGAATTACTGGCTATTCAGTGCTGAAAGAGAACGATCCAGAAAAAAGAAGGGAAGAGACAAAAAATAGGTAGCTCCAGAAAAGAAGGCCTTTCACACAAACGAGACACCAACCAGATTCCCCTTTTAAGGAATTATTTGAAGTTTTCTTTATACAAAACCTTAGAGTGGAGGTAGAGTCACACAGGTAGAGTTTATAGAATGAGAAAAAAATGATAGAAATGGCCTGATCCCTGAAGAAATCCATATTTAAGAGGCAGACACAGGAGGGGGCCCATGAAGGAGATAAGGAACAAATATAGGCAGGCGTTAGTTATTGCAGGACCAAAAGATTCTTATCCAAGAACACTTCCTCTGAAATAATATTCTTTTGTTTGTCAATAGGTACTTTAAAAAAAAAATAGGTACTTTTCTAATGGAGAAAAGATCCAAAGATTTCATCAGAAACTCAAAGGTATCTGTGACCCAAAAATTGATTTTAAAATCACTGGAAAAAAAAATTCAAAAAGAAAGTCATGACAAACAGTTTTGAACCCTCAAAGGACCAGTTATAAAAAAGGCAGAACACTGCAGCCTTAAAAAGTCCCGTGTCAGGCTGGCTGAGTGGCGCAGTGGTTAAGCACTGGCTTGGGAAGCCAGCGGCCCCAGTTTGGGTTCCACATATGAGGGCCAGTGACACTGACCTCAAAAAGACAAACAAAAAAAGATTAAACATTTTAGGCCGGCCGAGTGGCATGGTGGTTAGGAGTGGGTCCCACATATAAGGGCCAGTGACACTGCCCTCAAAAAAAAAAAAAAAAAAAAAAAAAAAAAATATATATATATATATATATATATATATATATATGTATATATATATATATATATATTTGGCCGGCTGAATGGTGCGGTGGTTAAGCGCTGGCTTGGGACTCCAGTGGCCCCTGTTCGGGTCCCACATATGAGGGCCAGTGACACTGACCTCAAAAATAGAAAAAGAAAAAAAGCCCGTGTCAATGGTGAAGGAAAGCAGGAGATTGAGGTCTTATTATTATAATGACCTGAAAAGTGAATGGGAGGTAAGTTAGTGGAGATAGCATGTTCAGACCATTGTTTCTAGATTTTGGCCATAAGAAAGAGGTGAGAGATTGGGACAGTAACTAGAAGTGAATGCTGGAGTTAAGAGGGTGATTTTTAGAATGTGGGAGAGTCAATCGTGTTTATAGCTTAAGGGATGGAATCAGTGAAGTATGTATTGGAAGAACAAATCAAAGGGTTTTTGTAGGCCCAGAACTCTGACAAGATCTCTCTCAGCCAAAAAAAGCATAATAGCTTTCTGGGGGAGATCCAAGATGGCAAAGTAGGTAAACACTGTGCCTGCATCCTTCTGTAAACAAATTAAAATTACAACTAAATTATAGAACAATCAACCTGGAGGACCATCTGAAGTCTAGCTGAACAGAAGGTTTAGAACTAAGGATATAAAGTAGCCATGTCAAGACTGGGAGGAGGGGTGGCGATCTGGAACTGGTTAACCCCAAACCTACATGTGGCAGTTGATAACTGAAAGAGATGTCTCAGCAATGGTTCTGCACAGAGGACTGACAGATGGCAGTCCCACACTGGCCTTCCCAGCCCAGAGTACTGGTACCAGAAAGAGAAGCCCCCACAACATCTGGCTGTAAAAAACGGTGGGGATTCCCACCATCCAGGGGGGAAGGAAGGTGGCAGGAAACCCAGGCGTCCACTTAAAGGGCCAGCACACAGACTCTCTCACTCCCAAGCACTTACCATGAGATCCAGTGGAGCAACAGTAACCTGGGGGGTGTCAGAGACATACAAGGGGCAGGCTGAGTTGTATGGTTTCAGGACAAGGGCTGGAGAACAGTCAGCATTTTCCCCTTGTGGGCCTTCTCCCATGCAGGCAGGCTGGTGCCATCTTTCCTGTGTTGAGCCCTCCCCCTACACTTATGGCTAAATCTGAATTTGATTGGCCTGGTGAGTTCTGCAGCTGTACTGCTAAATAACTGGGACCCTACCCCACCCAATGCCAGAGGCACTTTCTCCAAGAGCAGCCAACACTGCCCACATTACACTCTTCCTTGGAAAATTATCAGAATCTGACAGATGCCAGGCAGGTGGTCACTGGCCTCAGTGTGTTCTGAGACTTTTGCTGAATAGCTTCAAGCTCAGCACTGGCATGAAACCAACCAGAATTCACATTAATCTGGTGACAACACTTTCAACTTTAGTGACTCTCTGAGACTCTGCTTCACCCAACTTGCATACTGCATAAGGCTTTATCAGTGGCTGAACTTCAAGGGATCTGGCAGGTGGCAGCAGACCTTGGGATGTCCCGGCATTTAGAGGAAGCTACCCCAGGCATGGTACCAGTGGCAGACATCCTCAGCTCACATAGTGGCCTCTCCCACATGCCTTCTGGGCTAACACAGGCAGTGAAAACTGCAGATCACTTTGTAGCTCTTACCAGGAAACCCCTGGCTGGTCACAGGCAGTAGGTCACCTGGGCTTACATGGGTGTCCCTCTCAAGAGGCTCCAGAGCTAACATAAGGAAGTTGGCTTCAGTCTACAGCAGAGAATTGTCCAGTTAGCCCCACAATCAATATGCCAAAGGGCCATCTCAACAGGCACCAGAGCTGCAGCAAATCCTACTAAGTGGGGTAAGATCCCCCCCACACACAACAACCATAAGGTGTAGACATAGCCAGACCCCACTGCCAATCAGCCTGAGTGTCAGTCTCACTCACTGACATGCCAATAGCAACCCATCACACACAACCCCCACAAGGGACACTCCTAGAGCACCTGTTGTAGGTGACCAGGGAGACTGCCACTGGACCCCACAGGGCACCTACTATATGAAGCCACCTGGCCAAGACTGGAGGACATCATAATTAAAAAATACGGTGAATGCTGCTGCCAAGTGCCATCCAATGGAAAGGCAAGAATCTTCAATATGGGAAGCATCGAACCTTAATAACAGTGTGTGATGAGTTTCAACTTGTTCAGTGTAGTCAGTCAGATGTGAGCTACAGTTGAGAAAGGTTTGTTTTAAAGTGTGCTGTAAATCATGGATCACGAACATAGCATTAACATGAAATGGGCAAACAGTTTCATCCTCCATCATGACAACACTCCATGTCACACATAGCTTCTAGTATGGCAATTTCTGTCAAATAAAAACATTATGGTGTATCCTCATCCACCTTATTCATTGGATCTGGCACGGTGTAACTTTTGGCTCTTCCCCAAAGTCAAAATGATTCAGGACATCGAGGCAGCCACAACACTACAATTAAAGACACTCATGAAAGAGGACTTCCAGAACTGCTTCAGAAAGTGACACGAACAATGGGATAAGTGTGTTTGAAGTGAAGGGGAGTATTTTCAGGGGGATAAATGGTAATGTGTCTTTTACTGTAATATTTTTTAAAATTTAAATATTCACTGTATTGTTTAATCAAACCTTGTACAAGTCCAGGAAGTACATAGAGTTCCCAAGCAAGATGAACCCAACAGGTCAACACCAAGACACATTATAATTAGAATAGCAAAGTTTAAAGAAAAAGAGAGAATCCTAAAAGCAGCAAGAGAAAGGCAACTAGTGACTTATAAGGGAGCTCCCATAAGATTGTCAGCTGATTTCCCAAAAGAAACTTTGCAAGCCAGAAGGGATTGGCACAAAATATTCAATGTGACGAAAAGCTAGGCCCTACAACCATGATTAATCTACCCAGAAAAGTTATAATTTAGAATCAAAGGACAGATAAAGAGATTCCCAGACAAGAAAATACACAAAGTGTTCATCACCACCAAACCAGTATTACAAGGAATGTTAGAGGGACTTCTTTAAGATGGAAAAAAAAAAAAAAGATCAAAATTATGAATAATAATATGGCAATAGCTACATATATATATCAACAATTATTTTCAATGTAAATGGGTTAAATGCTCCAATCAAAAGACATAAGAGGGGCCGGCCAAGTGGTGCGTTGGTTGGGAGCTCACTTGGGACACCAGCAGCCCCGGTTCGGATCCCACATGTGAGGGCCAGTGACACTACCCTCAAAAAAAAAAAAAAAAAAAGGCATAAGAGGGCTAGAGGGCTGAATGGATAAGGAAACAAAATCCTTGCATATGCTGCCTGCAAGAGACTCACTTTAGATTGAGAGACACATACAGGGTGTAAAGGGAAGGCACAATATATTTCATGAAAATAGAAGAAAAAAAAAAAGCTGGATTAGCAATACTTATACCAGAAAAAAATAGACTTTTGTTTTTTGGCTATAACAAGAGACAATAAAAGACCCAGTAATTTATCTGAAGAAATCCAAAATGCTACTTTGAGGGGACATGTGCTCATCCATACGTTCATTGCAACGTTGTTTACAATGGCCAAGATGTGGAGACAGCCTGCGTGTCTATCGATGAATGAATGGATAAAGAGGAGGTGATACATATATACAATGGAACATTGCTTGGCCAGAGAAGGGAATAGGTTCTTGCCATCTGCAGTGGCATAAGTGGACTGGGAGGGTGTTGTGCTGACTGGAGTGTCAGAGAAAGACAGATGCAATGAGATTTTGCTTATATGTGGAATCTAAAGAACAAAATAAACAAACATGACAGAAACAAACTCAGAGATACAGAGAACATTTTGATGGTTGCCAGGTGGAAGGGGGTTAGGGATGAATGAGAAAGGAGAAGGAATTAAGAAAGACAAATTGGTTGTTACATAGTAGTCATGGGGATGTAAGATATAGCATAAGGAATATAGTCCAATAATATGGTAATAATTATGTATAGTGTCAGGTGAGTACTAGATTAGTAATGGGTATTATTTCTTAAATTATACAAATGTCTAACTGCTGTGCTATACACCTGAAATTAATATAAAATAATATTGCATGTCAACTGTAATTTAAAAATAAAAAAGGGGAGAAAGGTGAAGGGTAAAAAGAGGTTCAAATTTTCAGATATAAAACAAACAAGTCATGGGGATGTAATGTGTAGCACAGGGAATATAGTCGGTAATATTGTGATAGCATGGTACCATGTCTGATGGTTGCTGGACTTATCATGGTGATCACTTCTTTAGGTATATAAATGTTGAATAATTACGGTGTGCACCTGAAACTAATATAATGTTATATGTTAGCTATTTTAATAAAAATCTTTAAAAAAAAGAAAGGCAAAGCTTTTTGGGTCCAGCATTTGGTGGAAAGCATTCCACAGCTACACTCATCAACATCAATCATGTTCATGATCATTTAAAGATAGGACGATAGAGGAGGTCAGATCCTTCCCAGATACTAACTTTTTTCTTTGTTCCCCAAAGTCTTTTGCTATGTAAAAGCTCACTTGAGAAGGCTGTTTGTAGTTCTCTAACATTCCCCTTCTTATTATATCAAAGAAACATGTTATAGAATATCAAAGATATAGTGTTGTGCTCTGACTGTGAGAGAGGCACAAGTTCTATTTTTCCTTAAGATATACAGACAAAAATGTTCATCTACATTGAAAAATTCAAAGATTTTCTTCTTGATACTTCCAAATAAAGGATTTGGCAAACACCACATTTGATACCGTGTTTGTATTTGTCAGCTATTGCTGCAATAAAACTGCATAAGAAACTACCTCAAAACTCAGTAGCTTGGGCCGGCCAAGTGGCACAGTGGTTAAGCGCTGGCTTGGGACGCCAGCGGCCCCGGTTCGGGTCCCACGTATGAGGGCCAGTGACACTGCTCTCATAAAAAACAAAAACAAAACAAAACAAAACAAAAAAAAAACTCAGTAGCTTACAACAGTAAACATTTATGCTCACATCTAGGGTTCTGTGGGTTGACTATGAATTTGCTGATTTTGGATGGACTCAACCAGATGGCTTTACCCCAGGCTATAGG
This sequence comes from Aselliscus stoliczkanus, assembly GCA_033961575.1. NCBI lineage: Eukaryota > Metazoa > Chordata > Mammalia > Chiroptera > Hipposideridae > Aselliscus > Aselliscus stoliczkanus. The sequence continues at coordinate 13,847,208 of CM066728.1, read as the reverse complement.
TTGAATTGATATCTCCTCGATTTGTGTTCTTCCTGGGATCCAGGCTGGAAGGGCAGCAGCTACCTGTGGAAAATCCTTCCAATGCCTGTCACCAGAACTCAGGGTTTGAGCAAAAAGATGCAAAGCCTCTTACTGCCTTGGGTTAAAAACTGGTCCATTGTAAATTTTGCCTATATCCCATTAGTCAAACAAGTCACATGGCCAATCCCAACAGTAATAGTACAAGGAAAGATACTTCACCCTTTCTCTAGTTCTGGGAGCTGCTGCAAAGGCAAATGACAAAGACCATGGTGTATAATTCTAATATAAGTAGAAGTGAACAACTGTGAACAATGATTCAATCTACCACAGTTTAAACCAAGATTTGAGAAAAAAAGAGTTGTCAGGATTTCCACACATGTTAAAAATTACATTTTGCCTATTTCCACACCCAGCATTCAGTGAAATCAGCCATTATGATTACACACCCACACACACCCAGACACACATGCACACACACACAGACACCCACCCTAATGTTGTTCATGTTCACAGCCCTATTTCCTGGTATCAATGTATCATCACAGAGGCCATCTTCTGAAGGGGTGGTGTGGTATGATGGAAAGAGCATTGTATTAGAAGTCAGAAAAGCTGGATTCTAGTTCCCATTCTTCCCCATCTGATTTGGGGCTTAAAACAGAAAAGATTTAATGAGTTAAGAGACTAAGCTTGACATGGCCAGGGCTAAGATGAGAAAAGATGGATTGAATAAGAAACCCTTTCCAGCAGCAGTTAGATTGATAGTCAAGAGTCTGCCCCACCAATCACTTGGGCATTCTAGACCTTGGGTTTAATAAAATAACAATCCCTAAAAAAGTAGAAATAAGACTTGGATCTATGATATTTCTCCCAATGCATGTACATGGAGAAAATATTGACAGTAGATTTTGCAACCAGGACCAGACTCACTGGGGAAAGTAACACTAATCCTGAGAGGTCCCAAGGAACAGACACATCTGCTAGCCCAGGGGTCTGCAAACTGCGACTTGTAAGCCACATGTGGCTCTTTGTGTACATTCCCTCTCAAAAGTTTGCCAACCCCTGTAAGAGCCAATCCTGTCCCTCACAACAATTTAAAAATTATTCGAGAGCCATAAATGTATTTTCACATAATCACCATTATGTGAATAATAGCCTGTAAAATTTTTATGAATGAAACTATTTTCATTTTCAATTTTACTTCGGAGCCACATGTACGTACCCAAAAAGCCACATGTGGCCCAGGAGCCGCAGTTTGCTGACCCCTGGTGGCTCTTCCACCTCAAAAGTTTGTCGACCCCTTTCTAGCCCATTCTGTTGGATAAAGCAGAATGAGGTCCAAGAAAATAATATTTTCCTGAGTCTTTGAGGACATTTTGCCTGCAGGGAGGAGCAAACCAAAGTGTCTTAAGCAGAGTAAAGAGATCACAGAATATCACATAATTAAAACAAAGCTTTCTTGAGCATTCCATCCATTTTTTCCAGGAAAATATAAACTTTCTGTTTTGAAGTGTGCTGCACTTTCAGTCTGTAACAGAGCTTCTCAGTCTAGGTGACTGAGTACCTGGTATCCTGCATAAAAGTTGTTGGTGTGCCAAGGTATTGATTCCTTAGGTCTCAGGGAAGCCAGGCAGGGCCTAGGATTCTCGTTGCTTCTAGACCCATGGTCTCTGTTTCCCACAGTGTGCTATGCAATATTATCACTCCCCATGTATGCCCTGACGTAAAAGTTAAGAAGCACTGGTCTATACATGCAAAAAAGTTAAAAACTTTAAATATATACCCTAACATTGCTGAAGAACTAATAGAATTCTCAACTTGGGTTCCAAGAGAGAACAAATCCCTAAGACCCTCAGGCATCCATTATATGCAACAAATTAGACTCTCTTCTGGTCATTTGGAAAGTTACTAGTTATAGTTAGCTCTTGGAAGGACTGAGAAAAATAGTCACTCAAATCAGTTTCTTTGTTCTGTGGTTCTGATGAGGAGCCCAGTTGAGAATAACTGCATGATTTCCTACTGTTTACTTCCATAGATTCCAACTCATTGGGTTTTTTTAGAAAAAAAAACAACTGTCAAATAGATACCACTTACTTCAAATACCTAATTAAACTAAGTAAACATTACACCAATGTAGATGTACATGGGACTACATGAATGTTATTATACTCTTCAATGGTTTGGCATTTTTTGCAGATGTTTTATTTTATCTGAAATGGGCAAATGGGACTCTTTCGTTTTTACAGAAAAAGAAATGGGGTAAGGGAGGGTTCCAGAAAGGGCAGTGGCTCACCACATCACATTGGTTACTCGCAGAGATGGGACTGGAACCAGGGTCTCCTGACCCTCAATGAAGCATTCTCTCCCTTCCTCTGCTCCTTCTCTGTCAAAAGCATGTTTTCTAATTATTTTCCACTAAATTCATTATTCACATTCAATCTCCAGAGAACACTTTTGAAGCATCCTCATTCTTTTACCCAATCACTTAGCATGGTTGCTCTGTGAAATCTGTGGTTTAGAAACCTTCTTGTTGCTCCTAATTATCCCCCTTCTTAGATTCCTAGGATGTGTGCACCTGATAATCAAGAGTTATTCATTGGAAGTCTTCATTACATTTGATGTGGATAATACAAATTTTACTCATGAAATGCTACTCAGGGTCTTATTTTTGAATGAAGACATTGATTTACTTACATTTTCAGAACACACACAATAGGCGGAGAATTAAAATAATGGACAACTAATAGAAAACAGGTGTGACTCTGAAACTTAAATGGTACATTCTCCAGTCTTGGAGCAATGCTGAGAGGAGAATGTTTACCATACACAACAATGGAGTCGGCAAAAAATAAAACAAAATAAACAATAAATTCTCATTGACTGAATACAGCTTCCCAGCTGGAACCCATTTCAGCATCTAGTAGTGCAACCAAAAATGAACACACAAAGACTGCTAAACAAGGTTGGTTTTATTTCCCATGGAGACTGGGAAGAAGATAGCAAGAGTGTAATTTGATTTTTGTAAAATGTTTTCTAAACAAGTTCAGGGGCTGTATCATTTGGGCTGACAAATTGAATACCAGGTCTGATGTTCTTGTAATAAGGTGTATGCCCTGACTTCATAAGAGAAACTCATCACTCAAATCCACAGCTGAGAAGGCAACAATATTTCAGGGATACACAAAGCACTAAAGGCCAAACCTTCAGGCAGCTCCTGATGCATGACATGTGAAGGGAGAAGGATTTAATCTTCTGACCTTCATCTTCCAGAAGAAGTTGGAAGTGGTAAGGACTTTTGTGAGTGGTTATTTTTAGCGTTTTGTGCCCACTCATGCTGTAACACTGAATTAGTTCCACCAGCCAGTTTTGGCTGAATGGCCATCATGTTTTAAGAACTTCTTTTCCTCCTGTTCTAAACTCTCAATTACACTGCCAAATTGGCATAATTCCATTCTTGGTGAATTTCTACAGATCTCAATGCACAGATGGCTTGAAATAATTTAGGGTAACTGAGCTGGGACAAAGATGAGTCTTTTTATTTTTATTTTTTTTAAGACTGACCAGCTAAAAAATCCAGGCAATGCCATAGACTAAATTCATATGTTGAAACCTAATCCCAAATGTTGTGATGAAATTTGAGTAAGGGCCTCTGGAAAGTGATTAGGTGATTAGAAAGAACTAGCACCTTTATGAAAGAGACCCTGGGCTTCCAGTCAAGATGGCAGAGTAGGTATATGCTGTGCTCACCTCCTCCATGACCACATCAAAATTACAACTAAATTACAGAACAATCAGCCTGGAGAACTATCTGGAGACTAGCTGAACAGAACTCCTGTAACTAAGGATATAACGAAGAAGTCATATTGAGAGTGGTAGGAGGGGCGGATATGCAAAACAGGCTGGTATCACATGTGTATGTGGTAGTTGAGAATCAGGGGGACTATCTGGGCTTCAGAGGTCCCCCCTGAGAAGTGAGGGGTCCCAACCCCACACCATGCTCCCCAGCTCAGGGCTCCAGTGCCGGGAAGAGAAGTCCCCACAACAGCTGCCTGTGAAAACCAGCAGGGATTCCATCCAGTCGCAGTTAGATGGAGGGCTGCTAGAAATACAGGTGTTCTCTTAAAGGGCCTGAGCACAGGCTCGCTCACTCACAAACACTCCAGCAAAGGGACAACAATGCGAAAGATGTCAGAGACATACAGGGAGAAACTGAATTGTGTTGTCTCAGGGTGAGGGCTGCCATTGTCCCTGTGTTTAGTCTTTCCCTACACAGCCTGCAGGCAGATGCCAATTTTGAATCTGCATTAATCAGGTAAACACCCGACCCCGGTGACTCCCTGAGACCTGCTTCATCCAACTCATGCATTACTCTTGGCTCTTTCAACAACTGTACCTTTCCCTGTGCTGCAAACTTTCTTTAAAAATTTCTAAGGCCTGCATGCCCCAAGAAGGTGGTAGCTGGCCTCTGTGTATGCTGTGCATTTTGCTGAGTGGCCCCAGGCCTGGTGTGAGTGGCAGCCATCCTCAAGTCACAGCATGGCCTTTCCCATGTGGCACTGGACCTGGCACAGGCAACTACCAACCAAAGATTTCTTTGTAGGTCCTACCACATTGCCCCAGGCTAGGTACAGGCAGAAGTTGACCTCAGCCTGCATCAGAGCCCCTTTCTAGAGACCCCAGAGCCAACACACCCAATGACTGTCTTCAGACAACAACAGAAAACTTCCTGATTAGCTCCACAAATAGCACACCCCAAGGTAGTATTGGCGGGTGCCAGAGCCCTGGTGAGGTGAATCCCATTTCATGGGGTCACCCCTGCTGTAGTTGTGACCAGTCTTCACAGCCAAGTCAGCCCTCTGACTACCAATAGCAATCAGGCCTCAACTACAACAGGAGGGCACACACAATCCACACAGGGGACACTCCTGGAGTACCCAGCTCAGGTGACCAGGGATACTGAGCCATTGGGCCCCAGAGGACACCTACTACATAGGGCCACTGTACCAAGACTGGGAGATATAACAGATCTATCTAATACATAGAAACAAACCCAGAGAAACAGCCAAAATGAGGAGACAAAGAAACATGTTCCAAATGAAAGAACAGGAAAAAACTCCAGAAAAAGAACTAAAAGAAAAAAAAAAAATGGAGGCAAGCAATCTAGCAGATACAGAATTCAAAACACTGGTTACAAGGATGTTAAATGAACTTAAGGGAAGAATAGATCAACTCAATGAGAATGTCAACAAAGAGATAATAACCTTAAAAAAGGACATAGAAACCATAAAAAAGAACTCGTCATAAATAAAGTACACAATCACTGAAATGAAGACTATACTAGAAGGGATCAGCAGCAGATTAGATGAAATATAGTATTGAACCAGTGACTTGGAAAACAAGTTAGCAGAAAATCAAAATTAGAACAGCAAAAAGTAAAAAAGAATTCTTAAAAATGAGGATGGTTTAGGGGACCTCTGAGACAACACCAAGCATACCAACATTTGCATCACAGAATACCAGAAGGAGAAGAAGGAGAGCAAGGAATTGGAAACCTATTTGAAGAAATAATGACTGAAAACTTCCCAAATCTAGTGTAAGAAATAGACACACAAGTCCAGGAAAAGGATGAACCCAAAGAGGCCTACACCAAGATACATCATAATTAAAATGCCAAAGGATAAAGACAAAGAGAGAATCTTAAAACCATGAAGAAAAGGCAGTTAGTTACTTTCCCCCGCCCCCCACTGGGCCTCATCTGTGGGACCCAAACTGGGGCCGCTGGCATCCCAAGCCAGCTCTCAACCACTGTGCCACTCATCCATCCCTGGCAGGTAGTTACTTTCTTTTTTTTTCTCGAGGGCATTGTCACTGGCCCTCATATGTGGGACCCGAACCAGGGCCCCTGGCTTCCCAAGCCAGCGCTTAACCACCGTGCCACTCAGCCGGCCCGGTAGTTACTTTTAAGGGAGCTCCCATATGACTGTAAGCTGATTTCTCTACAGAAACTTTGTAGTCCAGAAGGGATTGGCATAAAAGATTCAAACTGATGAAAAACAAGAACCTGTAACCAAGATTACTCTACCCAGTAAGGCTATCATTCAGAATTGAAGGAGCAATAAAGAGCTTCCCAGACAAAAAGCTAAATGAGTTCATCCCCACCAAACCAGTATTACAACAAATGTTAAAAAGACTTCTTTAAGAAGAAGGGGAGGGAAGGGACACATAAATATGAGAAGTAAAATGACATTAACTACTTACCCATCAATAATGACTTTAAATGTAAATGGAGTCAATGCTTCAATCAAAATACATAGCGTGGCTGAATGGATAAGAAAACAAGACCCATACATACACTCTCTACAAGAGACCCATTTCAGAAAGATACACATAGGCTGAAAGCAAAGGGATAGAAAAAGATACTTTATGAAAACAAAAAGGGGAAAAAAGCTGGAGTAGCAATTCTTATATCAGACAAAATAGACTTTAAAACTAAGGCTATAATAAGAGACAAAGAAGGACAATACATAATGATAAAGAGATTGATCCAGCAAGATGACATAACCTTATAAACATCTATGCACCCAATGTAGGAGCACTTAAATTTATAATGCAAATATTGATGGACATAAAAGGAGAGATTGACAGTAACACAGTAATTGTAGGGGACTTAAACACCCCATTGATATCAATAGATTGATCATCAAGACAGAAAATCAACAAAGAAACAGTGACTTTAAGTGACATATAAGGCAAGATGGATTTAATAGATATGTTTAGAGCATTTTACTCCAAAGCAGCAGAATATGCCTTTTTAAGTGCACAGGGAACAGTTTCCAGGATATACAACATGTTAGGTCCCAAAATAGATATCAATATAATTAAGAAAATTGAAATCATTTCAAACATCTTCTCCAACCACAATGGTATGAAGTTAGAAATCAATTACAAGGAAAAAAAATGGAAAACACAAACACATGGTGTCTAAATAACATTCTACTAAATTATGAATGGGTTAACAAGATCAACAAAGAAATCAAAATATATCTTGAGACAAATGGAAATGTAAACACAATGACCCAAAATCTATGAGACTCAGTGAAAGCAGTTCTAAGAGGAAAATTCAAGCAATACAGGCCTGCCTCAAGAAACAATAAAAATCTCAAATAAACAATCAAATCTTACACCTAAAGGAACTAGAAAAAGAATAACAAACAAAGCCCAAAGTGAGTAGAAGGAAGGAAATAATAAAGATCAGAGTGGAAATAAACAAAACAGCGTCTAAAAAAACAATACAGACAATCAGTGAAACGAAGAGCCGGTTCTTTGAATAGATAAAAAAAATTGATGAACCTGATGAACCTTTAATTAGACTCCTCATGAAAAAAAGAGAGAGTACCCAAATAAATGAAATCAGAAATGAAAGAGAAGTGACAACTCATACCACAGAAATACAAAGAATTGTAAGAAAGTACTATGAACAATTATATGCCAACAAATTGGATAATCTGGGATAAATGGACAAATTCCTAGAAACATACAATCTTCCAAGACAAAAAGACAACATCTGAACAGACTGATAACTACTAACAAAATCAAATCAGTAATCAAAAAACTTCCAAAAAACAAAAGTCCTGGACCAGGTGTCTTCACAGTTGAATTTTACCAAACATTCAAAGAAGATTAAGTGCCCATCCTTCTCAAACTATTTAAAAAAAAAATTCAAGAGGAACGAAGCCTTCTAAACTCATTTTATGAGGCCAACATTAATCTGATTCCAAATCCAGACAAAGATATTACCACAAAAAAAAAAAGAAAGAAAAAGAAAATTATAGTCCAATATCTCTGATGAACATTAGATGGAAAAATCCTCACCAAAATATAGCAAACTGAATTCAGCAAAACATTATACACGATGATGAAACGAGATTTATTCCTGGGATGCAAGGTTGGTTCAATATCTGCAAATCAACCAACATGATAGAACATAGAAATAAAATGAAGAATAAAAATCATGTGATCATATCCATAGATGAAGAAAAAATATTTGATATAATCCAACATCCATTTATTATAAATACACACAGGAAATGAGGGCTACCACAACATAGTAATGGCCATATATGACAAACCCACAGCTAACATCACACTCAATGATCAAAATATGAAAGTTTTTCTTTAAGGTCGTGAACAAGAAAATCGTGTCCACTTTCACCACTTTTATTCAACATAGTATTGGAAGTCCTTGTAACCACAATCAGATAGGAAAAAGAAATAAAGGCATCCAAACTGGAAAGGAAGAAGTAAAATTGCTATAACTTGCAGATGACACCATATAGAAAGAATCCAAAAGAGTCCATGAAAAAAACTTAGAACAAATAATTCAGTAAAGTAGAATACAAAATTAATATTCAGAAATCGGTTGCATTTTTATACACCAATAATGAACTATCAAAAAGAGAAATTAAGAAAACAATCCCATTTACAATTGCATCAAATAAAACAACAACAAAAAATACATAGAAATGAATTTAACCAAGAAGGTAAAAGGCCTATACTTGGAAAACTATAAGACATTGAAGAAAGAAATTGAAAAAGATACAAATAAATGGAGGCATAATACTATACTCATGATAGGAAGAATTAACATTGCTAAAATGTCCATACTAGACATACTAAATGTCCAAAGCAATCTAGATTCAATGCAAGCCCTATCAAAATATCAATGTTTTTTGCACAGAACTAGAACAAATAATCCTAAAATTTACATGGAACCACAGAAGATCCTGAATAGCCACAGCAATCTTGAGAAAGTATAAAGTTGGAGGTATCATGCTACCTGATATCAAACTATACTACAAGGTGATAATAATCAAAATGGCATGGTACTGGCATAAAAACAGACACATAGATCAATGAAACAGAATACAGAGCACAGAAATAAACTCATACTTATACGGTCATCTAATCTATGACAACGGAGGCAAGTATATACAGAGCGATAAAGAGTCTGTTCAATAAATGGTGTTGGAAAAAATGGGACACATACATGCAAAAAAATGAAACCGGACCACCTTCTGACACTATCAATAAGAATAAACTCAGAAATGGATTAAAGTCTTAAATGTAAGACCACAAACCATAAAACTTTTAGAAGAAAGCATAGGCCATAAACTCTCTGACATTACTCTCAGAGATACATGTATAATTTTAATATTTTTTTGTCTGTATCGCCTCAGGCAAGGAAAACAAAAATAAAAATAAACAAATGGGACTACATTAAGCTGAAGTTTTTGCACAGCAAAGGAAACCATTAACAAAATATAAAGACAACCTATCGATAGGGAGAAAATATTCAATGATATATCCAATAAGGGGCTTATATACAGAATTTATAAAGTATTCATACAATTCAACATGGAAAAAACAAAGAACCTGATTTAAAAATGGACAGAAGACCTGAATAGATATTTCTCTAAAGAGGACACATAGTTAGTCAGTAGTCATATAGAAAGATGCTCAGTGCCACTAATCATCAGAGAAATGCAAGTTGAAACCAAAATAAGATATCACCTCACACCTATCAGAATGACTATTATCAATAAATCAACAAACAGCAAGTGTTTGTTTGAAAATAGAACTACCTTGGGCCAACTGAGTGGTGTGTTGATTAAGAGTTGGCTTGGGATGCCAGCTCTGAGCAGCAGGGCCCCAGTTCAGATCCCACATGAAGGCCAGTGATGCTGCGCCCTCTACAGCCAAGATGGTGAACAACAGCTCAAACTGGGGCTGGGCTCCCACGAGTCACCAGCGGTGGCGTAGGTTACAGACTCTGCTGCAGTGGGCTGCCATGAGCTACTGTGAGTGGCTGGCAGCTGGCGTGAGAGACCAGCAGCTGGTATGAACTGCTGTGAGCCACCGTGAGTGGCTGTCCAATGGCCGGCAAGTGACTGCCTCACCTGGGAAGAGCACAATGATAATACCAACACGGGCCAGTGAAGTGATGTCTTCCACAACTAGACTGAAGAACAAAAAAAAGGACAGCAACTTGTCTGTTCCCCTTCCCCGATTCCTCAATGCTGTCCCCTCCCCCAATTCCCCAATTAAAAATTCTTAAAAATGTAAAAGAAAATAGAACTAACTTATGACCCAGCAATTCCACTCCTGGATATTTACCCAAATAAATCCAAAATACTAATTCATAAACATATATGCACCCCTATATTTACTGCAGTGCTCTTCACAATAGCCAAGATATGGAAGCAACCTAAGTGACTATCAAAAGAAGTGGTACATATATACAATGGAATATTACTCAGTAATAAAAAAATTAAATCTTACCATTCCTAACAATATGGAAGGACCTAGAAGGTATTATGCGAAGTTAGACAGAAAAAGATAAATACCATATGACTTCACTTATATGTGCGATCTAAAGAACAATATAAACGAACAATCAAAACAGACTCATGGATACAGATGTTTGTCAGGGAGAGGGGGCTTGGAAGCTGGGTGTAAAAGGTGAAGGGCGTAAGAAGTATGTATTGGTATTTACAAAATAGTCATGGGGATGTAAATTACAGCATAGGGAATATAGTCAATAGTATTGTAATAATTATGTGTGGTGCCAGGTGGATATTAGATTTATTGGGGGAATTACTTCATAAATTATATAAATATCTAACCACTATGCTTTATACCTGAAACTAATATAAAATATTGAATGTCAACTGTAATTGAAAAATAAAAAAGATACCCTTGTCTCTTCCACCATGTGAGAACACATTAAAAGACAGCTGCCCCTGAACCAGAAAGTGTCCTGTCACCAGAAACCAAATCCCTCACTCAAAAATGCTGGTACCCTGATATTGGAGGTCCAGCCTCCAGAACTGTGAGGAATAAATTTCTGTTATTTATAGGTCATCCAGTCTGTGGTTTTCTGTTATAGCATCTCTAACTGATGAAGGCAGAGGGAGAGAAAGAGTGCAAAACATGGTACAGAGAAGAAGGGCCTTGTAAACAAAGGTGATCAGGAATGGCACCTGTAGACCCCGTCCACATCTCCCATTCATTCCAGTTTTCTCCTTCCTCAAAGGTGTTCAACTATAGCTCCTCAAATACTCTTCCATGAGCAATAGGAGTCAAAAGATTGGAAGGATCTTTACAAGTCACCTAGTCCAACTCTCTGCTCAAGGCAATACCTTCCCTAGCTGTGGTTCTCAGAAGTCATGTAGAACTTGTTTACAGTGCACCTTGCCTCCAAATATTCTGATTCAGAAGATCTAAGGATAGGCCCAAGAATCTTTATTATCACCAAGTTTCCCAGATGAGTCCAATGCTGGCATTCTGCTAAATGCACTTTGGGAAAGGCTAACCCAAGCTCCCATGCCACGCCCATGCTTTCAAACATCAAGGGATGTGGTGTTCACTTCTGAGCAGCAGACAACGCTCAGACCGGACTGATTATAAAAAGGTCCTGCTTGTTTTTCAGCCCACTGGTGCCAGCTCTACAATCTGGACCACATGCTGCAGCCCCCGTCCTGCAGCTCTCCTCTGGAGATCAGAAGACAGTTCACTGGCCTCTCATCCTGAGATTTCCCTCCTCCCTCCACAGTTTCTTTCAATGACTCCTTACCTCAATCAAAATAAAGTTCAAGCCCCTCAGCATGTAAGAGCCACCATGACCTGGCCCAGACCTGCCTCTCTGTAGCCCCATCTCTCTTCAATCCTTGCCTCACAGGTTAGACTTCCAAAACACCCAATAGTGGTTGCTCACACACATTGTCAACCATTTTCTGCCTTTGCTCATGGTTTTTCCCCATGTGTAATGTGTGTCTCTGCATTCCTCCTTCCTTCTCTACCTGCTGTTGAAGTGGTAGAACTTCAAGACCCACCTCGAGCCTCGTGGCCTCATCACCATCACAGAATGGGCTAAATGTGCCTTCTGTGTAATTCGCACCTTCCCAGCAAAGCTTAAGTATGGCATCAATCTCCACTGTATCAGAATTAGCCATTCTTTTCTGTCTCCATAGGTAGACCCAAGGACAGAAACTTTGTCATATTGTGTCCCCAGGCAGTATCTGACCCATAGAAACTACTCATTGGATGTCTGTTGAGTTGAATTGAATCCTCCACTGTTTAAACATGGAAGACAGACAGACTGTTAGCCAAGCAGCCTCCCACTGAGCGCATCATTTCAAGAAATCAGTCTTGTTTTGACCCTCTCCCGTGTGCCAACCAGTGTGTGATTCTGGGGGAGACCACGGTGGACAAATATCCACCTGCCATTAAGGAGAAGCACACAGTCCTATCAGGAAGACACATCTGTATGATGCAATGTAAAAACGCATGTGAGACAAGATGGTAATACAGAGGAGGGCAGCCACTCCTGCCTCAGAGAATTGTGAAAGAAGGGAAATGAGTAGCATTTTCATTTGTTCAACAAATATTTATTGAAACTGATCATATATCAGTGAAAATTCTAAGGATTGGGTAATATAGCCACAAACAAAGCAGATAAAAATCTTTTTCTTTGTGGAGATTGCAGCCTAACAGGTGAGAGAGATGATGAGATAAATAAGTAAAACACACAGTATTTTGAATAATGATAAAGAGTACCAGAAAAACATAACGAAGGGAGCGGGAAAGAAAGTGGGGGCATCATTTTAATGGGTGGCCAGGGAACATCTCACTGTAAAAGTCACATTTGAAGAAAGCCATAAGGAAGTGAGGGAGCAAGCTATGCAGATATGGGAAAAGAGCCAGTAAGGCTAGAGGGGCCAGCATGACATCCCACTAAAGTGTGCCAGTGTCAACCACAGGAAGCAAGTGGGCTTTGAGGTCATTGCAAGGCTTTGTCTTTTACTCTGAGTACTTCAGGGAACCACTGCAGGGCCCTGAGGAGAAGAGAGGCAGGAACCAGCATATATTACAGGACAATTACTGTGGCTGTGCCTTAAGAATAGATAGGAGGGAGAGAGAGCCTGCTATGTTCCAGGCCCTGGGTGTGCAAGATAAACCTGAGTGCCAAGTTTGGTTGTTCTTTTGCTGCTCAGAAAGAGTAAGTAAGGAGCTCATGGTAGCACAGCCAGCAAGTGGCAGATCTGGCATCCATGCCAGGTCCCCATGGCCCCTAATGCACATTTGCTCTCTTTCTACCGCAGTGCTCCCAATCCCTTAAACCTTAGGAGGAGGAGCTCACACCTACAAAAGCAACGGAACAACACAAGGAGGGGCAGGGGACCAGGCTAAAGTAGCCACAGGTGAGTCAGAGAGGAAGCCATTAAGCCAAATTAGCATTGTCCCGTGAGTCCTCTCTGGCTCTGTTTCTGTCCCTGAGCCTCAGTGCCCTTACTGAACATCTCCTCTCTCTTCTGACTCAAGTATAGACTGAAAAAAGAAATCCTCTTTTTAATTTCCATTTTAGTACCTGAGATGAGTTTCTATTTCCAAATTGAAATATATTCAAGCATCAGAAAGGAAATAATTATAGAAACTCTTAAAATCCATATAGGTAAGACTAGCCATACTTCCATCTTCAAAGGGCTGCTGCAACTTCTCCAAAACACATGCTCCGGGTTCCTCCCCATCTGACCCTCACCTGTCACTCTGGACCTTGGGTTACCTTACCTGGGTAGATCCCATCATCCCTTATCATTGCACCCACTTTAGTTCCTTCCTGGCCCTCATTACATCTGAAATAATTTCCGTCACGTGGCACTTGTTTGCTTTCAGTTTCTTCCAGTAGAATGGACATTGCCTGAGGTCAGAGGGCAGGTAGCACTTGATCACTGATGCATCCCCTATACTTAACATGGACCTGGCATGCCAGGCATTCCATAAGTGTTTGTGGGTTGTTGCCACTTTGTAAGCCCCCAGGCAGGTATAAAAGATCTTTCTTCATCTAACATATTTTTCTTGTCTCCCAGGAGTTCCTCTATGTCTTCCTAAGTTTTGCTCAAAATTTGACTAAAATTTAATGTGTGCTTCAGCCCTTCAGGCTCTGGTTACCATCTCAGGCCACTTTTGGAGTCTTTTGAAATTTAGCTTGCTAGAGAAACCTTAACATCTCCCACCATATTCCATGGAAGAACAGGATCCTAGCCCTTATAGAGCCCCTTCTGCCCATACCATGGTCCACCAGAGCTGAGGATAGAAAGAGAAGCCAGATTGAAGGGCAGTGGAGAGCTGATGATGGAGCAGATCAATACAGATCCACCCAGTCTCAGACCCCATTCCGTTATGAACAGAAATGAGAATCAAATAATATGCAAGTCACTGACTTCACTCACCTCTTGGTTTCTATGTCAATTCACAAAATCAAAAAGGAACAAACTCAGAAAGGAACAAACAATCAAAACAGAAAAATTCTTTGTTCACTCTGAACACTTCTGATGCCAAACATGTGCAAGTTTTCCACACCAACAACTAATTCTCTAATTCTCCTGACATCAACTGGGTGTCCTAAAATTGAACTCAATTCTGACACTGTCTACCTGGAGTTAGCCTTGGACCCTGCAGGGTAAGGGCTCAGTCCCACAGGGTTCCCCACTTCAGGTACCAGTCACGAGCCCTGGGCTTCCTATACTTCACTCTCACTTGGAGTTTGAGATGTAGCACCCACCCTGCATGTGGGTGTGTTCTTGTTTACCATCCTGGAAGCTCTCTGAGGCCCATCATTGAGGGGTTTTATGGAGGCTGCATTATTCAGGCACGATTGCTTAAATTATTGGCCATAGGCAATTAACTCCATCTGTAGCCCCTCTCCCTTCTCTAAAAGTCAAATCCTCCAATCACATGATTGGTTCCTCCGGCAACCAATCCCCATCCTCCAAGAGTCACCTCATTAGCATAAACTCAGGTAAGGTTGAAAGCAACTTATAAAATAATAGAAGACACTCCTCTCATACCCATCAATCAGGAAATTTCAAATGTCTTATAAGCTCTGTGCCAGAAATCAGGGATAAAGACAAAATACATAACAAAAGATGTTCCTATCACCTTTTCACTCCAGAGTGTGATGGTTAATTTTATTTTTGATTTGATTGGGCTAAGGGATGCCCAGATAACTGGTAAACCATTATATCTGGGTGTATCTGTCAGGGCGTTTCTGGATAAGATTAGCATTTGAATTGGTGGCCTGAGTGAAATAGATGACCTTCCCCAATGTGGGTGGGCATCTTTCAATCCATTAAGACATATAAAATGAAAAGTCAGAGAAGGGCAAATTCACTCTCTCTCTGCTTAAGCTGAGACGTCCATATTCTCCTGTCCTGGGACATTGGTACACCTGGTTCTCACACTTTCAGACTCAGATCAGGATTCACACCACTGACCCACCAATCCTCAGGCCTTCAGACTTGGTCTAAATTACACCACTGGCTCTCCTGGTTCTCCAGCTCACAGATGGCACGTTGTGGGACCTCTCAGCCTCCATAATCATGTGAACTAACTCCTATTATATATATATATATATATATATATTCATATTCTATTGGTTCTGTTTCTCCGGAGAACTCTGACTGACACAGGAAGGTACAGGATTTTAGGAGCTCTGTGCCAGGAACTGGGGGCAGCCTTCAGCCATCAGCGCTTCAGTTCAGCTGCAGAAAACCACTCACACCTGGTCACACCACAGAGGCAGCCCACACCCTGGTCCTGAATAGGTGAGAGCAGAAAGGCCTGGATATTTCCACCTGACTTGGGACACCCTGACTCCAGCTGCTGGCTGCATTGGCCAGAGCTCTGGGGTCTGCTCCACAGTTTCACTGCTTCCCCAGCAGAATTCTGTCTCCTTTTCCTTCCTTCTATAAGGGGTCCCTAAAAAATGTCTTGCACCCTAAGCTTTGTCCCAGCATCTGCTTCGAGAGAATCCATCCTGTAACACCCCAGCCTCCTAACGACAAACTCACTGTTTACTTCTGTAAGCATCACAGGCAGGCTTTGTTAAAGCCTGAAGAACAGGCCCTCAACACATTTACGCCTGAGGCAAGCAGGGCAGCCGATTACAAGGTTTCTGTTACACCCAAATCTCTCCAAGTTAAGCGCTGAGTGCAGGCTTCTAAGCCTCTGGAGTGGCTGCGATTTATCTTTAATGTGCAAATGCTCTGAGGAGGACTGCACATGGAAGCCAGATCAAAACATTTATCCTCTTTGTGTCTTTGAAAAAACTTATTAGCTGGCTGTCTACCCATATTCAGGAGGAGCAGGAAAAGGAGGGAAAGAAAAAGAAAAAAAAAATCTTATGCTACCAGATGAATAGAGCGCGCCCCTCGGAGAGCCGGGCAGCCGGCTGGCTACTGTAACATATTGCTATGCGTCGCCACTGGAGCACTTGTAGGGCAACCACCGACCATGTCTGACATCGCCTCTGCTGACCTTTTCAATATTGCCCTGCACTGTGAGCCGGTGTTTCTAGAGGAATTCAAATGGAATGTACTCAGGCAGAAAGGATTTGGCTGTGGGCAAACCCTATCAGTCTCTTCACGTTTCGCCTTGTCATTCTCATGTAAATTGCAATTCTTTATTAGCATGGCTGGGTCTTCCACCCAGGTGCAAGAGGCACTGGCTAAATGGTAGCCAGGCCCCATCTGCCTGCACAGAGAGCCTGCACTAGGAAGCACGCCAGCTCAGATTATGTCCCAGGGCAGGGAGAGGAGAGGAGTCTGCCAGGGCCCCCACTTGAAAGCACAAATGGGGGGATGCGAAGTTCAAAGACAAAAGGGGACCTACTCTCTTAACAAATTTAAGTGTACAATACCAAATTGTTAACTATAGGCATGACGTTGTACAGCAGATCTCTAGAGCTGCTCTTCTGTTCTCTTACCCCAGCTTACCACTAGCCTTGCTTAAATACGTGCTTCTCAAAATGTGGTCCCCTAACTAGCAATCTCAGCATCACCTGAGAACTTACTAGAAATGCAAATTCCCAGGCCTTGTCCCAGACACATGGGGATGGGACCACAGTCTAAGTTTTGTGGGTTTTTTTTTGTTGTTGTTGTTTTGAGGGCATTGTCACTGGCCCTCATATGTGGAACCCGAACCGAGGCCGCTGGCTTCCCAAGCCAGTGCTCAACCACCGTGCCACTTGGCCGGCCCACACAATCTAAGTTTTGACAAGGTTTCCTGATGATTCTGGCATATGCCAAAATGGTAATGGTGTCTTTGCCTATCTCTCGAGCCTTATCTGCTTCCAGACAAGGGACATTTAACCAATTGAGGGAAAAAGGAGTAGATTTATCTCAACACTGTCACCCACTGAGGGACATATCTAGAAGGGTGGAGCTTATAGACTTCGTGGAAAACAGAGTCAATGATTTAAAGTTCCACAAACCTGGGAACACAAGAATGAGAAGGGAAGGATTTAAAGAGCTGACTCCTCCCAGAGTCAGAGCTTCCAAAAGAATAGCAGCTGGAGATCATAACATGGGGGAAACTAGAATCAGCCCTTACCTGGCCTCTCTGGAGGTAGGTGAATGTCCTGGGTAAGTAGCCATGTGAGTGAATCTAAGAACTGTACAGGTGAGAGCCCAGGTCTGCTTTGGCCTGGAACATTCTTGGCTGGCCCTTAGCTGGAGATGGAGAGCAGCACCCAGACACCACAGGAGTAGACCAGGAGAGATTGTGCAGCATCTCTGCCTGGTGCCTGGGGCAGGGCTCTAATCCCAGCAAGTGGCAGAAATGTGACAGGATGATGGAGACAAAGCTCAGCATTAGGACACGGAATGGAAGAAGGCAGAACTCTACCCAGGTAGCAGCTGGAGGGCAGCACCAAAAGGTCCAGCTGGCTGAGGCCTGATCTGTGCATCCTCTCCCAGTTAGGGCTGGCTCATAAACTGGTGAGCCTCACTTATATAGGAAATGCATCAGACACTCCTACAAGGAAACACTGGAAAGATAAGAGCTGATAGATCCAATCCAACCTTGCAAGTTTGAGAGTTTAAATAAATTCAAGGACTTGTATCCCCCAAGTGATGGTTCTCAGGAGTTCATTGGGGCAGGTACAACTGACCCTCTGCTAAAACAGAAAGAGCTTACGAAGAAGGCAGAAAAGGTTTCCAAGACATCAGAAAGCTGAAAAAACAATATTTTGTCAGGTTAAGTGTAAATTAATAAAAAACACATGGGTTGTATTTCTCTAAAAATACACACAGCTCTGAAAAAGAGGGAGGGGAAGGAAGCTGGTAAAATCTGTTTGGGGCTTGGCAGACTCCAGCATGTTTGGAAGTGAGATGCAGCATTTCAAGGAACAGGTTTTTCCTATTATCTTTCTTTTCCCCACCCATAGTAATTGTTATTCAAAGACTTTTAGAGGGAAAAGACCTCAAAAATCATCTATTGGACTGCCTCATTGAATACATGAGAAAACTGAAGTTCAAGGAGCTTAAGTAATGGTGTACAGTTTCACAAATAAGTGATGGTAAACTTGAAGGTACTTGAGAACCAGACCAGAGATGATTGTCATGCCAATAAATTTTAATTAAAAAATATTTCTTATCCCCCCCTCCTCTCTTCCAAGGATTCTAATTACATGTATATTAGGTGGCTTGAAATTGTCCCATAGCTCGCTGATGCTCTTTCACTTTTTTTCTTTTTACTCTGTGATTCATTTTGGAAAGTTTTTATTTGTATGTCTTCAAGTTCATTAAGCATTTCTTTCACTAATCATAAATTTCTGTAATCCCATTCTGTATATGTATTTTTCATCTCAAACATTACAGTTTTCATCTCTACAACTCTGGTTTGGAGATTATATATATATATATATATATATATATGTTATACACATATATATAACATGTATATAATATACATATATATATAATATGTATATATCCCATGACTTAACTCCTTGAACATGTGGAATATACATATGAAGATCAGACAATTAAGCTCGCAAACTTGTTGCAAGAATGCTGTTAACGATTTTTGATATCACAGGAATTATTCATTATGAATTTGTACCAACTGGACCAACTGTTAACCAAGTTTACTATTTGGAAGTGCTGAAAAGCTGTGTGAAAAAGGTAGACAACCTGAACTTTTTGCCAACAATTCACAGCTCTTGCATCACAAAAATGCATCAGCTCACACGGCACTGTCTGTGATGGAATTTTTAGCCAGTAAACAAATAACTGTATTGGAAAACCCTACTTAGTCACCTGATTTGGCCCCCAATGACTTCTTTCTTTACCCAAAGATAAAGGAAATATTGAAAGGAAGACATTTTGATGATATTCAGGACATCAAGCATAGTTCAACGACAGCTCTGACGGCCATTCCAGAAAGAGTTTCAAATTGCTTTGAAGGATGGACTAGGCACTGGCATCAGTGCATAGCTTCCCAAGGGGAGTACTTTGAAGGTGACCATTGTGATATTCAGCAATGGGTATGTAGCACTTTTTCTAGGATGAGTTCACGAACTTAATTGTCAAACCGCATAGTTATAAAATCTTAATACACTTGTCTGTTAATTCTCACACCTATGTGCATTCTGGGTTGTTTTGATGGACTGAATAATATTATTGTAAGGTTCTTATAGTCTTTTTTAAATGATATAATGCCACTTGAACATAAATTGTGATAAACTGAGAAACAAACTATTAAAATATAAAAAACAATGAGTTAAAACTTATAGGTGAATAAATGACATAAATTGGAAATATAAAAATACTAAATTAATCCAAAAGAAGGCAGAGAAAGAGAGTGACACAATGAACAGAAGGGACAAATAGAAAACAAATGAGAAGGCAATAGACTTAAGTATACCATATCAGCAATCATACTGAACACAAATTTTGATGAATGTTACTTGGGTCTTTGATTTTAAAAATGTGTATTCTGCTGATGTTGGGTGAAGTTGTCTGTATATGTCAATCAGGTTCTGCTGACTGATTGATACTCAGTTTTTCTATATCCTTGCTGATATTCTTCTAGCAGTTTTATCAGAGGCTGAAATGGGGTGTCTTCAACAATAATTGTGGGTTAATCTATTTCTCTGTTCATCTCTATCAGTTTTGATTCATATAGTTTGAGGTTCTGTTGTTTGATGAGTCCACATTTAGGATTGTTGTGACTTTTTGGTGGATTGATCCATTTATCATTATGTAATTATGTATGTATCTCTTAAATGGATAATGGAGCTTTGGTGTGTCATTGCCAGGCTTCTGGGTGACTCGTTAATGACCCTCACTCTTGGATCTTGATTCTGTCTTTCAGATCATAGGCTGAGTTGGAAGGCACAGACCCAACAGGCATGAGGCTTCCATTCTGGTTTAGCTCCCACATTGTGTGAGGCCCAAGACCAGGATGGACCCATTGGGTTCCGCTTTACCCGCTGTCTAATGGTGGCCTGAGTATAGGATAAAAAGATCGAGGAATTATGTGGATCACATGATTAGTCTCCTCATTTTAGACCATATTTTCCTGCTTCTTTGTATGCCTGGTAATCTTTTATTGTATGGCAGACTATACAAATTTTTTATGATGTTGGATGTTTTTATATTCCCATAACTATTGTTTTGCTTTGTTCTGGGGATATAGTCAAGTTAATTAGGAATAGTTTGATCGTTTTGGATTTTGCCTTTATAATTTGTTAAACAGATCTAGAGCAGGGCTATTATACCCCATTATTGAAGCAAGACCTTCCTGGGTATTCTACCTTATGCCCAGTGAGTTACAAGTTCTCTAGTTTGGCTAGTGGAAACAGGCATTATTCCTGACAGGTGAGCTCTGGGCACTCTTTATTAGTCCTTTCAATATCCTATTATGCATGTACTCTGTTGAACATTTGAGGGGGATCCCTGCAAATCTCCAGGGATATCTCTCCATGCAGCTCTCTTCCCTTGAGTACTCTGCCCAATAAACTCTACTCACCTTGATTTTCCTGGACTCTCAGGCCTGTTTACTCAACTCAGAAAGCCTGCTGGACACCCCCTGTGATCTTTCTCTTTGTATTACAACCTGGAAATTCAAGACAGTAATCTAAGGTAGTTGTAGGGCTCACCTCATTTGTTTATTATCTCTCAAAGATCACTGTTCTTTAAAAAACAAACAAACAAACAAACAAACAAAAAACATTGTTTTAAATATCTTGTCTGGGTTTTTGGTTGTTTCTGGCAGAACAGTAAATCCCATTCCTGTAACTCCAGCAAAAGGCCTATAGGAACTTAATTTGGATCCAAAGCTCAACCACAGGGATCTTGGCAAAGAGACCAGAACTGGGAATTTATCATACAGCATCCAGCAGAAATGTTGTCTCTGGAAGGCTCTCTGGGTGCCCATGGTCACCAGTCTTATCAGTCATTTTTAATCCCAGTGGTAGTATGAAAATACACATTAATACCTTCTCTTTGTGTGCATACTGGCTAAAGAAGAGAAGAAATAGAAGAGTGAGGTGTTATTTAATGTAGAGTTTGTTCAGTTTTTAAAAACTGAAAATGTCACTGACCAAATTTTTTTAAATTGTAATTTTAACTTAATTCTTATAACCGTAATATAATAGAATGATAACATGGCTTTCAAAATAACTTTAGATAATAGTGTTAAAAATAACTGAAACTAGGAGAAATCCAAGATGACAGAGTAAGTACTGTGCATGCTTCTTTCTGAGAACACACTAAAATTACAACTAAATTATAAGACAATCAACCTGGAGAACCATTTGAATTCTGGCTGAACAGAAGTTGTATAACTAAGGATATATAGAAGAAGCCACATCAAGACTGGTAGGAGGGGAGGGATGAGAAATGGGCAGGCCTCAAATCTCTGTGTGGTGGTTGAGAATCAGGAGGGATATCATGGCTGCCGAGATTCCCCTGGAGAAGCAAGGGACCCCAACCCTACACCAGTATCCCCAGCCCAGAGTACTGGTACTGGGAAGAGGAGCCCCTACAATGTCTGACTGTGAAAAACAGTGGAGATTACAACCATTTGGGTGAGATGGAAGGCTGCATGAAATCCAGTCATCCTCTTCAAGGGCCTGCTAACAGACTATCACTCCAAGGCACTTATCCTGGGCTCTAGCAGAGGGACAATGATGTGGGGGGTTGGATGGGCATCAGAGACATACAGGGGGTAGACTGAGGTGTGTGGTTTTGAGGTGAGGGCTGAAGGACAGTTGCTATTTTTCCTATGTGGGGCCCTTCTCCTGTGCAGCTGGCAGGTGGACTCGATCTTTCCTGTATTGAAGCCTCTCCCCATGCCATGACCAAATCTGAATATGAATTGGTACCATCAGCTCTGCTCAGATGCTGCCTCCCCTTGTTGGGGGACCTAACTCCCCCAACACTAGAGGCACTTCCTCTGAAAGCAGCCAGCCCTGACCACACTGCACAATTTCTTGGAAAACTGTCAGAGTCCATGGACCCCAGGAGGGTGGAGACTGGCTTTGGTGTGCTCTGAGACTTTTGCTGAGTAGCTCCAGGTCCATCTCTGGTACCAAACCAGAATCCACATTAACCTGGTGACCACAACTCTTCCCACTCTGTTGACTCCCTGAAACCCTGCTTCTCTCAACTCATGTACCATTTGAGGCTTTATCAGTGGCTGAAATTAAGGGAGCCACCAGGTGACAGCAGACCTCGGGGTGTCATGGCTTTTTGCAGAGTTCTCCCTGGCCCGGTACTGGTGGCATCCATTTTTGGTTCACAGCATGGCCTCTCCATGTGCATCCAACTTTTACACAGGCAACAAACAAATGTGAATCACTTTGTAGCTCCTACCAGGTAGTCCCCAGCCAATCACAGGCAGTGGATGACTAGGGCCTGCATCAGAGCCCTTCCCAAAAGGGCCCTGAAACAACATAGTTGTATGTTGGCTTCAGAGGATAGCAGAGCACCAACCAATTAGCCCTACAAGTGGTACACACAAAAAAGTGGTCTCAACACTCAGTGGGTTAAGCTTCCCACAC
Organism: Aselliscus stoliczkanus; assembly: GCA_033961575.1. Classification (NCBI taxonomy): domain Eukaryota; kingdom Metazoa; phylum Chordata; class Mammalia; order Chiroptera; family Hipposideridae; genus Aselliscus; species Aselliscus stoliczkanus. Next base: position 13,824,284 of record CM066728.1, on the reverse strand, counting down.
AGTAGCTCATTAACTGTGAATGTGGCCAAACCCCACAGCCAATCAGCCTGAGGGCCAATGCCACCAACTGATGTGCCAATAGTAATCAAGACTCAACTATAACAGGAGGAACACTCTTAGAGCACCCGGAGCAGGTGACTAAGGAGACTGTACCAGGACCCCACAGGGCACCTATTACAAAAGGCCTCCTGGTCAAGAGTGGGAGACACAGAAGATCTACTGAATACATAGAAACAAACAGAGAGTCAGCCAAAATGACAAAAGAAAGAAATACATCCCAAACGAAAGAAAAGGAGAAAACTCCAGAAAAAGAGCTAAACGAAATAGAGGCAAGCAACCCACCAGAATTCAAAACAATAATTATAAGAATTCTCAAGGAACTCAGTGAGAACTTCAACAGAGAGATAGCAAGCATGAAAAAGCACATAGAATCCATAAAAACGAACCAGTCAGAAGTGAAGGATACAGTAATGGAAATGAAGAATGCACTAGATGGGGCCGGCCGAGTGGTGCGGAGGTTAAGCGCTGGCTTCGGAAACCAGCGGCCCCGGTTCGGGTCCCACATATGAGGGCCAGTGACACTGCCCTCAAAAAAAAAAAAAAAAAAAAAAAAAAAAAAAGAATGCACTAGATGGAATCACCAGCAGACTAGGTGAAGCAGAGAATTGAACCAGCGATTTGTAAAACAAGGTAACAGAAAACTCCCAATCAGAACTGCAAAAGAGAAAAAAACGTCAAAAAAAAAAAATGAGAAGAGTTTAAGAGACCTCTGGGACAACATCAAGCATAATAACATTCACATCATAGAGATACCAGAAGGAGAAGAGAGAAAACAAGGGATTGAGAACATGCTTGAAGAAATAATGATGGAAATGTTTCCTAAACTGGCCAAGAAAATAGATATACAAGTCCAGGAAGCACAGAGAGTCAAAAACAAGATGAACCCAAATGGGCCCACACCAAGACACATCATAATTAAAATGCCAAAGGTTAAAGCCAAAGAGAGAATCTTAAAAGCAGCAAAAGAAAAGCAATTAATTACCTACAAGGGGGCAACCATAAGACAATCAGGTGATTTCTCATCAGAAACTTTGGAAGTTCAAAAGATTTGCCAAGAAATATTCAAATGATGAAAGCAAGGACCTACAACCAAAATTACTCTACCCACCAAAGATGCCATTTAGAATCGAGGGACAGATAAAGCGCTTCTTGGACAAGAGAAAACTAAAGGACTTCATCACCACAAAACCAGTATTACAAAAAATGTTAAAGAAACTTCTTGAAGAAAAAGAAGATCAAAAATATGAATAAAAAGGGGGTGACCAGTTAGCTCAGTTGGTTGGAGCATGGTGCTGATGGCACCAGGGTTGCTGGTTCAAGCCCTACATGGGCCATTGTGAGCTGCGCCCTTCTTAAAGGAGTCAGCTATGCCATTGTAGCTTGTAAACAATGTGTAACCAATGACCATAGCTGTTCCCCAATAATGTTTTTTTAAAAAAGAAAAAAATATATATATATAAAATATAAATGACTATATATATAATATATATAATATATAAATCGCTATATATATATTATATATGCAATAACTACATATCTATCAACACTCACTTTAATATAAATGGAATAAATGCTCTAATCAAAAGACATAGGAGAGCTGAATGGATAAGAAAACCAAGCCCTTACATATGCTGCCTACCAGAGAACCACTTCAGATTGAAAGACACACACAGACAGAAAGTAAAGGGGTGGAAAAAGATATTTCATGAAAAATGGATATTTCATGAAAAACAAAAATAAAAAAGCTGGGGTGGCAATACTTACACCAGACAAAATAGAGTTAAAAAAGGCTGTAACAAGGGACAAAGATGAACCCAGTAATCCCACTTCTGTGTATTTATCTGAATAAACACAAAACGCTATTTTGAGGGGATGTGCGCATCCATGTGTTCATTGCAGCATTGTTTACCATGGCCAAGTTGTGAAGGTAGCCTTGGCATAAATGGAAGAATGGATAAAGATGAGGCAGTGCATATTCATATATACAATGGAATGTTGTTTGGCCATGGAAGGGAATGGGTTCTTGCCATCTGCAGCAGCATGGATGGACCTGGAGTTGCTGTGCTGAGTGGAGTGTCAGACAGAGAAAGACAGATTGAATGTGATTTTGCTTACATATGGAATCTAAAGAACAAAATAAACAACAACAAAAAAAACAAAACAAACTCATAGACACAGAGAACATTTTGATGGTTGCCAGATGGGAGGGGGTTTGGGAGAGTGGGTGAAAAAATGGGAAGGGATTAAGAAATACAAATTGGTTGTTACAAAATAGTCATGAGGATGTAAAGTAAAGCATAAGAAATATAGTCAATGATATGGTAATAACTGTGTGTAGTGCCAGGTGGGGCTCTCTTCTTAAATTATGTAAATGTCTAACCACTATACTGTACACCTGAAATTAACATAAAATAATATTGAATTTGAACTGTAATTGCAAAATTAAAAGAGGGGTAAAGGTGAAGGAGAATGAGTGGTCCAAATTTCCAGGTATAAAATAAATAAGTCATGGGGATATAATGTACAGCACAGGGAATACAGTCAATAATATTGTGATAGTGTGGTATGGTGCCAGATAGTTCCTGGACTTATAACGGTGATCACTTCTTTAGGTATATAAATGTTGAGTAACTATGGTATACACCTGAAACTAATATGATATTGTATGTTAGCTATATTTTAAATAAAAATCTTAAAAGAAATAACTGAGACTATATAGCCCTAATAATTTACAAAATGATTTCATATGCATTATCTTTTTTAATCTTTTCTAATTCCTTAGTACAGCTACACACATCAAGGCACTTAATGTTTTCTTGAACTTAAATTTGATCAGCTAGAGCTCGGACTCAAACTTAGATCATTATTTGACTATATTGTATAATGTATACATAATTATAGATTAACTTTTAAAAAAAATTGAAGAGATCAAAGAGACAAAATACAGAGCATAAATCTTTATTAGATTATGGTTAAAAAAAAACAGCTATAAAAAATATGTGGGGGGGGGCACACCCAGTCAGAACCCCCTCTCATTTTGAGAGCTGTTACTTTCTACTCTAATAAACTATCTTCTGCTACGAACTTTACCTCTTTGGTCCATGTCTCCATTCTCCAGCTTCATGAGACTACAATCCCGGCACAAGAAATATCCTACATCATTTGGGGGCTCACCCGATACAAAACAGAGGTAAATATGATTTGTGTTTTTCTGTTTGCCTTGCCCACTCGCGGGCCTTCAACAATATTTTCCTGTCACACAAACATTGAGCTTCTGACAGCTAGGTAAAAATGACTAGCATGGCTGCCAATCTTAAGACTCGGAGAACAGGCTTAGCAGAAGGGGTCTGGTTAATCCCTCTGACACCAAGTGGGAGGAATGTTGGCCTTAGCCTGACTGCCTTCTCTCTTGGGAGAGAAAAGAGGGAACCCAAGGACAGCACGAGGTTGGGGTGAACCACTCTTGGATGTATCTGAGGAACTCTGGTCATTGCGACTCTGTGACATGTTCTGAAGGCTCCCTGAGTCTTCTCCAGACCTGACAGCCCTAAGGGTGCTGGCTGATGGCTCTCCCTCTCCCTACCCTCTCTGCTACTCTGCTGCCTTTTCCTTTCTGAGAGAAGGCTGGATTCTGGTGCGTGGCTAGGTTGTGGGCCTTTGCAGGCAACTGAGGGACCCTCAGCCATGGCCACTCTGCGGTAGAGTCCCAAAAGCTTCACTGGTCCCTTCTCAGCCCAACCACCCTGCAGGGGTGCCAGTAGAATGCCTCCTTCATCCTTACTGCTTTTTCATCCTGACACTATATCTCTCCCCAACACATGAGACGCTGGTCCAGGGCCCCCTCCCAGTGAGACCTCCTCAACACTCCAGGTCTGCCTCAAGACATCTTAAGGGATTGCATCACACTGCTGCCTCAAATGCATCTCTGCTTACAGACCACCCACTGGCTGGCTACCATGGCCTACACCACCACAACAACCTCACCTGGACTTGCTCATCTACCGTGGACCATTAGACCGCCCTCTGGACTAGCTCTAATTGCCGGTTCTTACTTCGCCCCTTCTCAGCAGGAAGCAGCCAGAGCAGTCTTTGCCCCTCTCCCTAACAGCATTAGGGTTACATCATCAGAGGGAGGATTGAGATAGGAAAATTAGAGGCAGTCAGGGAAATGGCCACGGTAGAGGGAATCAGGGTGGAGACCATAACAGAGCCAGGAGAAATAATTTTAATAGCTGACTGACAGGTTTAAGTCACAGAACCCCACCAGAAGGACAAACTTGGGAGGGGGAGGAAGAAATAATTTTTCAAAGCCTATTACAAAGAAGTCAGAAGTTTCACCTCCAGAGTGGGAGATTAAGACAGGTTAGTTAACATACCATAAGACCTTCAGGAACTCCCTAATAGAATGAACAACAGACAATGATATCTTCGAAGCCCCAGCCTTGAGGTAGCATAACACTATCAAAACAGAGATGTCAATTCTGAGACAAGGAGACAGTGTCAAGAGAACACGTCCTCAGGGCTAGACAACAATGTAAATCTGATAATAGTGCCAAGAGGCCCCCCTTCCCAGACATACAAAAGGTATAAAAACCAAGGCTTTTGTCCTAACTAGTGGGCACACCCAATCGGGACCCCCTCTTGATTTGAGAGCTGTTACTTTCTACTCTAATAAACTACCTTCTGCTACAATCTTGAAAAAAAACAACAACAACAACAAAGACATGTGGGAAGAAAACTCGGGAAATTTGAATTCAGATTAGATATTGGGTCATATCAGAGAATTATTATAAATTTGACAGGTGTGATCATGACATGGTTATTTGAATGAAGAATGTTCTTATTCCTAGGACAATATGTGATGGAATAATTTGCAGTAAAATGTCATGATTCCTACAACTCATAAATAATTCAGGAAAAACTATATGTATATATTCACACAGATATGACAATCTAAGTGGTGGGTATACAGGTATTCACTGTATGATTCATTCAATGTTACTGTGTGTTTGAAAATCTTACTAATAAAGAAGATAGAAGATTGGAATTATTCTAAAACAGAAGAAAAAAAAACACCTATGGATGGACAAAGAATGGCTGTACACCTGTTTCTGCTGACCATAGGAATCCCAAGACTATGCATTTTCTTTCTTCTTCTTTTTTTTTTTTTGTTTAAAGATTTTAATTGGGGAATTGGGGAAGGGGAACAGACAAGTTGCTGTCCTTTTGTTCTTCAGTCTAGTTGTGGAGGACATTGCTTCGCTGGCCCATGTTGGTATTATCATTGAGCTCTTCCCGGCTGAGGCAGTTGCTCACCAGCCTCTGGACGGCCACTCACAGTGGCTCTTGGCAGCTCACTCTGGCTGCCGGCCACTCACACTGGCTGCTGGCCACTCACACTGGCTGCTGGCCACTCACAGTAGCTTATGGCAGCCAACTGCAGCAGGGGCTGCAGACTATGCTGTCGCCGGTGACGCATGGCAGCCCAGCTCCAGGTCGAGCTGTTGTTCACCATCTTAGCTGTAGAGGGCAGTATCACTGGCCCTATGTGGAATCCGAACTGGGGTTCTGCTGCTCAGAGTTGGCGTCCCAAGCCAGCTCCTAACCAATGTGCCACTCGGCCGTCCCTGCATTTTCCTTCTTTACATCAATATTGTGTACAATTTCAGATTCAGGTAAGTGAAATTTAAAATTCATTTACTTTAAACTAGAAATCTATTAAGATTAAAGTATTGTTAAAGTGACTAAAGTAATATTTATTCAAATATATTTGGGTGTTTTAAGCCTTATTTGTTATGTTAATAGCAATTCAGATACTTTTTATTATAGAACCCACTTCCCAAAAGTCTGACAAAAGTAGAGTGAGAAAAAGACTGCAAAACAATCTTAACATGTAATTTACATGTTACATGTATAAAGCGACCCTCATTGTTCCCAGTAAGTATGTTCTATAAAATTGTCAGGAACACTAAATTAGCAAATGCTGAATCATTGCTCCTAGGGGAAACATGTGCATGAATAGATACATAGCTCATATAGATTATAATCTTAAATAACCTTAATGTAATTTTACATTATGAGACATATTATAAGATATATATATCATATATATAAAATACAGATAAAATCTTATGTTATATTTATTATAATCTTATGTAAGATTTGGGGTTACAAATAAATTTTAGCAAGTTGGAAAATTCACAAGTACAAAATTTGCAAACATTGAGAATCAACTGTAATTTACGATTGTGGACCTTTTTCACTACATTGTAATGGAAAGTACTCATGTTAAATTCATTTTTGTCTGTTCAACAGTACTTACCCCAGAGAAGGTACCTGATATATCTTTGATAAATAACCTGAATGAATGAATGAATGAATGAATGAGTAAATGAATGAAAATTTAATACCCTATATTCAATAGATGGTGTTTTATAGAGAAGACAACTATGGACTAAGACAAACAAGACCAGACAAAGTTTACCTCTAATTCCTTCTTGGCATCAACCATCCAAATAAAGTTGAACAAGCCTTTTGGAAGAAGTTAAAACTCACAGAGTTGCCTCCAGGTCTATGGGGGAGCATGGGCAAGAATGCACATTCACTGCTGCCAGGCAGTTCCTAAATTACAAAATAGTTTTTATACCTGTCAAAACGGGAACTCGCTATTTAAAAATCAAGACAGATTTTCTCAGATTCTGAATGGTGCTTAGCTCTCAGTCCACAAAATATAAATATGTCCCAGAATGCAGCTTGTTACCACAGTATATTAATTCTGAGTAAATGCATAAAGCACAAACTTTAGTGCTTGCCCCTTAATCCACAAATCATATGATCAGTAAAGAATCACCACACAATTGGTCGCTGAATGTGTGCCATTCAGTTCACGCACAGAATACAAAATATGTAGTCATGTTGCCTCCTCATCTTCCAGTGATAAATCTGTGTGACATTTTATAAAAATGGATAAATGAAAGAGGGAGTGGACCAACAAAGGTCGAAGTGCAGTAAAGAAATAAGAAGTGATATTGCTGGAAGTGAAATTTGATTCTCATGTAAATGGAGTTATAAAAAACTGTGGGAATGTTGACACTGCCACTGGACTCTAGATATGCAGCAGGAAGAAGTTAGTGAAAGAAAACTTATCGACATAAATATGGAAGGATTTTTGAAAAAAGGTGATTATGTGCCAGGGGAAGTGATGTTGGCAAGAGACTTCACATTAACAGAATGCTCAGAGATATTTCATGACATTGAAAGTGTGAAGAATGAAATGTTGAAAGCTGATTCAAATTTAGAGAGGAGTATGACAGTTCACCCAAATTCTCGCTGTCATAAATTAAACAAAGAGAAGAAGTCAAGCACTCTTCAAACTACTCTTGATAACTTTTTACAAAGAAATAAGACATTTTAATTCTCAATGCTTCAAATGTTTTAAATTATTTTGTACCAAATAAATGTAGTTTTCCTATTTTTTTTTAATTTTCCTATACATTTGTAACTGACAGCAAAAACATTTTTTAATGTCTGACAAAAAACTTAAAGGTCATTAAACAATCATGCATTTTCCTATTGGTGATTATTAAGGTCACTTTGCATGGTTTCAGCTCACAGAGTCATTTTACGGTCCCCACTATCACTATCATGGAAAGTGAGGACTGTCCCTATTTGCAATGATAAAACAATATGCTATTTGTCATTAAACAAGGCTGGTAATTAAACAAAACAGAATAAAATAATGAGGTAAAAAAGCTTCATCTTTAAACCTATTGTTATTCTATGAAAAATCTTGTGCATTCCTATCAGACAAGCACCATAGTGATGAAGTTCCAGAATTAAATTTTGTTTGAGAGTTGGACCTCTTTAAACAAAAATTCATAGCACTGACATTTTCAGTAAGAAAAAAAAATTAACTGTTTACATTTAGAAAAGAGAAGAATACTTGTGAAACCTGTCAGGCCTGTGAACAGAAGTGGGTAGGGGCTCAGAATTGCCTCTGGCAGTGAGAGCCCTGACTGTCCTGGTGATAGTCCAAAGTGTCCCCCTACCTAGGCTGTCAGGGCCTCCCCCTCCCAGCCAGGTTACCCCTCTTGGAGACCAGACTACATTTGGCTGTCGTAGGCAGCTAATAATTCAATCAGAACTTGTAGATTTATTATGAATCTTAATTTAAAAAAATATACACACGTTGACTTGAGATAAAGTTACCACCCTATTCAAACCCAGCCTTCTCACTGCCACAGAATTGCCTCTCAGATCAGGACACTGTCCTTAAATCCTTAATACCCTGTACTTTACAGTGGGGTGGGGCAATTAAGACTTGCTCTCAGTGGAGGGTAAGACGGTTTCTACTTCACTTGACAACACAAAGTCAGAGCATGAAAAGCCCAGTCCCCACATGTTTGTTGAGTACCTACTGCACCAGGCATGATGCTGGCAGCATGGCATACAGAGATGCAAGAAACTCTACTTATTACAGAACTCAGAAGCCCATAGCTAGATGGATATGTGCAGGAATGACAGGAATAAGGCTCCATGAGGGGAACAAAGACCGAGCAATTCCTCCTGCCAAGAGATGTAAGGGGAAGTTACAGGAAAGATGAGGTGACTCCTGGATGCCTATAGGGGTGGAAGTGTCATCATCCCATGCATCAGAAGCAACGCACAGAGAGGGGAGGAAAGTGCAGCATGGGCCTGGGCAGCCTGGTCCATGAACCAAGTGAAGCCCAGGTTGTCTGGTGGGAACGGCTGGAGATGGGCTCTCAAAGGCAGGCTGCCACAGTAATGCCCCAAATCTATTTTACTCTTGGTCAAGGGAGACACTTTAGTTCCTTCAAGCAGAGGTGAAGGCTAGCCTGGGCCAGTTATCACTGCACTCACCAGCAAGTTCTCAGCCCCACCCTGTCCCCCGAACCCCTCCCTGTGCTCAGAGAGAGGAAATCATGGGAAGGAGGGCAAGATAAGAAGGTATAATCTGTTGGGAATAAGGGCCATGAGTGTGTATTTCACTGCTGTGCCCCCAGCAGGCAACACAGTACCTAACAAAGAGTTGGCACCTAATCAATGCATGCAGACTTAGTCACCAAGGTCCTCTAAGGAGATTTTGATTGTGCAGAGGAAAATCTGGATGGAAGGGACAGAGATAAAGAACTGAAATCTCTCTTCCTTAGTGAAAGACATCTTTTCTGGTGATGGCATTTTGGCATAAGATTGATTAAACTGTATAATTTTAATGTTAAAAGACTTGAAGTTTTCGCTTGGTAGGCTCAAAGAGTTTTACTGGGGGCTGAGGCAGCTACAAAAAGTATTACTGGGTCTTTGCTCTAGGGAGGATTGGGCCCCCTCAAACTAACATTTGGCTGAAATCAAGGAGAAATATAGCTTCTAAGGTACTTCCTGGGGCAAGGGCTGGCCAATAAATTTTCTGATATCCACTTTTAAGTTGTTTTCTGCCCTGTACTGTCATTTCCTGCCATTCCTTCACCCAAAATTCTCTAGTGAAGTCAGATGTGGGTTGGTGGGGTTGTGGGGTTGAAAGTGGGCACCTCTATTTACATTTGGTGTGAAATAGCGAGAAAGACACAAAGTACAGAGAACCAGCGACTTTTGGGGGATGTGGCAGTCACAACCACGCAGCATGCCCTGAGAGGGCAGGTGAGGCTCCAGACTTGCCACAGTGAAGCAGGATAACTTGAAACTCAAAAGGCCTTTCCAAGCAAGAGGCAAGCAAGTATTTATTTGAGATCAATAAGATTGTTTACTTGGGATTCATTAATTCAGACAGAAGCCCAAATAAATGTTCCAATTAGGAAACAGACAATGAGTATTTATGAGACAGGGAAGGGGACAATTATATCAATAGGAGGAAGGCATTTCTATTGGTGCTGATGACATAACACAGTGACGTTAATTCTAAACCGTTTTTAATTTTCAGTCTAGTACTCATCAATCTAGTAGTCATAATAACAGCTTTCTTTTTATCTCCTCAAACAGGTTTGTTTTTTGGAAGGCACAAGGTTGCTTAGTCTCAGTCCAAAGGTTATTTTGCCCTGTTTTTAACATTCCGAGGTTTCAGGTATAAGATGTGTAAGGCAGTCCCTCTGACATGGCAACTCCAGCTCCATTTTAAAGTGGCTCTACCTGTATTATTGTTTAGAGGATCCAGTTCTACCACTTGGTTAAGATAGGAAGACTGGCATACCTGGGACCCTCAGGTTATCTGCAATTTTCCCCCCGAACCTCTCCTAGTGTTTTGATTACTGCTGGTGTCCTCAGCTACTTTTCAATTGTTTGAGCCACCATGTACTTGCCATGAATTCATGTGCAGGGTCACCAGACTCATACTAGCTTTGTAGTTTAAATATCCCATTACCACCTGCCAAAACCAACTGCCTCTTTCCTGCCTGCTGGGTACAATCAGCTCAGATCCCCTGCTGCAGGCACCAAATGGGAGAACTGTTCTCAGTTCATGGCTCAGGCAAGAACTCACTAATCTGTCCCAATCCACATCATCTCTGTGGAGTCCAATCCAGTCCACACACCCGTGCGTCTCCTGGTAAAAAGACAATATCTCTGAAATCCTACTGGATTGCTCCTTTATCCTCATCTCCTTAAAAAACTTTCTATCTCCTGCATTCAACCAGTGTCTTCTCCACTGAAAGATTTGTTCCCAATAAGAAAAACAAATTACCTTGAAAGAGAAGCTCCCTAAATAAGAGTACAGCAGTCTGAAAAGAGTTTAATTCATTCATATAACAAAGGTTTCTGAGTTATGTGCTAAGTGTAAGGAACACAATACAGATTTGAGAAAAAATACACAGAATATGGTCACTGACCTGGGTGGGGAGAGAGATCCAAGATGGCAGAGTAGGTAAATACTGCACCTACTTCCTTCCATGAACACATTAAAATTACAAGTAAATTGTAGAACAATCAACTGGAGAATGATTTGAAGTCTGGCTGAGTAGAAGTTTAATAACTAAGGATATAAAGAAGAAAGTACGTCAAGACTGGTAGGAAGGGTGGAAACCTGAAATGGTCTGGCCCCAAACTTTCGTGTGGCAGTTGAGAACCGGGAAGGATATAATGGCAACAGAGGTTCCCCGTGAGGGCCAAAAGACCCCAGCTCCACACCAACACCCCCGACCCCCAGCCAAGAGTACTGTTTCCAGGAAGAGGAACCCCACAACAAACATCTGGCTATGAAAAACAGTGGGGGTTCTGACCATGCAGATGGGACAGAAGGCTGCGGGAAACCTAGGTATCCTCTTAAAGGGCCCATACACAGATTCTCTCACTTGCAGACACTCACCTTGGGCTCCAAAAAAGGGACAGTAACTCAGGCGGTGTCGGAGGCACAATGGGGGCAGACTGAGGTGTGTTTCTTCACAGTGAGGGCTAGAGGACAGTCGCCATTTTCCTGTGTGGGGTCTCATGCAGCTGGCAAATGGGTGCCATCTTTCCTGTGTTGAACCTGCCCCTACAGGCCAAATCTGAATCTGTTTGGTCTGATGAGCTCCACATCTCCCAACTAACCCCACCCCACCCGCCTTGCACTGTTTCTTAAAAAACTATCAGAGTCTGCAAGATGCGGGCAGGAGGCAGTTGGCCACAGTGTGCTCTGAGACTTTTGCAGAGTAGTTCCAGACTCAGCACTGGTTCCAAACCAGAGTCTAAATTAACCGGTTGACCACAATTCTTCCCACTCTGTTGACTCCCTGAAAACCTGTATCACCCAACTCTTATACCACATAAGGCTTAACGGGGGCTGAACTTTGAGAAAGCTGGCAGGTGGTAGCAGGTCTCAGTGTGTCCTGGCTTTTTGTGGAGCTACCCCAGGCCCAGTACTAGTGGCAGCCATTTTCAGTTTGCAGCATGGCCTCTCCCATGTGCTTCCAGGTTTAGCATAGGCAGTGAACAACTGGAGATAACTTTGCAAGGCACAGGGAGTGGCTGACCTGGGCCTGTGCCAGAGCCCCTCCCAAGAGGCCCTAGAACCAACATACATGCTTGGCTTCAGACCACAGCAAAGCACCATTCAATTAGCCGCACAAGAGGCACACCCAAAGGGTGGTCTCAACAAACACTGGAGCCCTGCTGGGGCAAATCTCACTCAGTGAAGTAAGCTGTGGATGTGGCCAAACCCTACAGCCAGTCGGTCTGAGGGTAAATTCCACCTTCTGTTGCACCAACAGCAATCAAAATTTAACTATAACAGGAGGGCATGCACAACCCACAAAAGGAACACTGCTAGAGCACCCAGAGCATGTGACTGGGGAGACTGGGCCACTGGGCCCAACAGGGCACCTACTACATAAGGCCACCTGGTCAAGACTGGGAGACATAGAAGATCTACCTACTAAATAGAAACAAACAGAGAGGCAGCCAAAATGAAGAAACAAAGAAATACATCCCAAATGAAAGAATAGGAGAAAACTCTAGAAAAAGAACTAAACAAAATGTAGGCAAGCAACCCACCAGAGAAAGAGTTCAAAATAATGATTATAAAGATGCTCAAGGGGGCCAACCGAGTGGCTCAGTTGGTTAAGAGCTCACTTAAGAGTGCGAGCTGAGCTTTGAGCAACAGCAGTTTGATGCTCAGCCCGAGCTGAGCTGCCGCTGAGTTGCCAACAGGTGGCAGGATGGCTCAGCTAAAAAAAAAAAGACACTCAAGGAACTTAGTGAGAACTTCAACAAAGAAATAGCAAGCATTAAAAATGACATAGAAATCATAAAAAAGAACCAGTCTAAAGTGAAGACTACAATAACTGAAATAAAGAATGCACTAGAAGGACTCACCAGCAGAGTAGATGAAGCAGAGAATAGAATCAGCGATTTGGAAGACAAAGTAGCAGAAAACACCCAATCAGAACTGCAAAAAGAAAAAAATATTCCATAAAAATGAGATCAGTTTAAGAGACCTCTGGTACAATATCAAGTATAATAACATTTGCATTATGAGGGTATAGAAGGAACAGAGAGAAAGCAAGGGATTGAGAACATATTTGAAGAAATAGTGATTGAAAACTTTTCTAACCTGGCAAAGGAAATAGACATACAAGTCTAGGGAGCACAGAGAGTCCCAAACAAGATGAACCCACACAGGCCCATATCAAGGCACATTATAATTACATTAGAATGGCAAAGGTTAAAGACAAAGAGACAATCCTAAAAGCAGCAAGAGAAAGGCAACTAGTAACTTATAGGGGAGCTCCCATAAGATTGTCAGCTGATTTCTCAACAGAAACTTCAGGCCAGAAAGGACTGGCACAAAATATTCAATGTGATGAAAAGCAAGGACCTACAACCAGAATTACTCTACACAGCAAAGCTATCATTTAGAATTGAAGGACAGGTAGAGAGCTTCCCAGACAAGAAAAGGCTAAAGGAGTTTATCACCGCCAAACCAGTATTACAAGGAATGTTAGAGGGACTTCTTTAAAATTAAAAAAAAAAATCAAAATGATGAAAATAAAATGGCAATAGCTACATGTCTATCAAAAATTACTTTCAAGGTAGATGAATTAATGTTCCACTCAAAAACAGAGCGGCTGAATGGATAAGAAAAACAAACCCTTACATATGCTGCTTACAAGAGAATCACTTCAGATTTAAAGACACACAGAGACAAAAAGTAAAGAGATGGAAAAAGATATTTCATGCAAATGGAAATGAAAAACAAAAAAAAAAAAGCTGAGGTAGCAATACTTATACCAGACAAAATAGACTTTAAAACAAAGGCTATATCAAGAGATTAAGAAGGACCCAGTAATCCCACTTCTGGGTATTTATCTGAAGAAACCCAAACCCTACTTTGAGGGAACCTGTGCATCCATGTGTTCATTGCAGCATTGTTTTACAGTGGCCAGTATGTGGAAGCAGCCTGGGAGTCTGTTGATGGAAAAATGGATAAAGAGGAGGTAGTACATATATACAATAGAATATTGCTCGGCCATGGAAGGGAATGGGTTCTTGCCATCTACAGCAGTATAAATGGACCTCGAGGGTACTATGCAGAGTGGACTGTAAGACAGAGAAAGACAGGTACAATGTGATTTCACTTATATGTGGAATCTAAAGAACAAAATAAACAACAACAAAAACGGAAACAAAAACATAGACCCAGAAAACATTCTGATGGTTACCAGATGGGAAGGGGTTTGGGAGTGAGTGAAAAATGCGCAGTAATCCTGGGGATCTAGTGTATAGCATAAGGAATGTAGCCAATAATATTGTAATAACTATGTATGATGTCAGATGGGTATTAGATTTGTTGGGGTGATAGATGGGAGGGGGTTGAGGACCAGGGTGGAAAAGTTGAAGGGATTAAGAAGTACAAACTAGTAGTTACAAAATAGTCATGGAGATGTAAAGTAAAGCACAGAGAATATAGTAAATAATATGGTAATAACTATGTATAGTGCCAGGTAAGTACTAAACTAGTCAGAGAGATCATGTCTTAAGTTATGTAAATGTCTAACCACTATGCTATACACCTGAAATTAATAATATAATATCCAATGTCAACTGTAATTGATAAATTTAAAAGGGGAGGAAAGGTGAGGAGGAATAAGAGGTCCAAATTTCCTGGTATAAAATAAATAAGTCATGGGGATGTAAAGTAAAGCATAAGAAATATAGTCAATATTATTATGATCGCATGGTAAGGTGTCAGATGGGCTGGACTTATCACGGTGATCACTTCTTTAGGTATATAAATGTTAAATATCTATGGTTTTCACTTGAAACTAATATGAATTGTATGTTAGCTACATTTTAATATTATTAATTTTTTTTAATAGGTGACTGCTCTCTTGAGCTCAATCTGATGGCATCTATTTACCAAATTATATTGTGGCAAATATGAGGACAATCTATAGGTGATGCCATTAAGGAAAGGAACTCCCTTTTTCGAGAGTTTTTAAAAGAAGAGTCTGGCTGAATCTTAGCAGCTAAGAAAGAGCTGCTCTCCTAAAGGAGTGTTGTATGTGTGAGGTCTGGGAATAAATAGCAGTTAACGAGGCCAAGGAGCAGGGACTGAGAGAGCAATATGGCTGGGGAGGCAGACAGGTGCATGTGGATCTAAGGAATGGGGCAAATTTGAGGGACTGGAAGGACTCCAGAGTGGGGAAAACAGAACATGTGAGTTGAGACAAGGAATGGCCTCTACAGGGGACCATCCATGGGAAGGGGCTCATCCTAGCCTGGTGCACAGATGGCTCCCTGGTGAGGCAAATGTCCAGGCTCTCATACCCTTATTGACACCCCTCCCCTTGAACCTCAGTGGACTCTGAGACTTACGTTGAACCAACACAATGTAGTCAAAGTGCCTTTGTGTGACTTCTCAGGTAAGGGCATACGAAGCCATATGCCTTCCACCAGGAGATCTTAGAAAGCTTGCATTACCCTAAGACTTCTATGCCACAAAGGAGCCCAGGCTAACGTTGTGGAGATGCCACATGAAAAGAGAAATGCCCAGATAGCCCACCTTGCCCAGCTAGTCCACACATATGAGTGAAGAAATCATGTTAGGCACATCCCAGTGGAACCGTCAGATGACTCCAGCCTCAGGCAATGCTTCAGAGACCCCAAGTGAGAACCACCCAGCTGAGCCCAGCCCACCTACACAACTGTAACAGCCAAATAAATTGCAGCTTTTAAGCCACTAAATGTGAGGCTGGTTTGTTATGCAAAAACATAGGAACAGAAATTGGACCCTGCAAGTTGGATGCTGCTAAACAAACAAACAAATAAATAAACAAAATCAACACACACACACACACACACACACGCACACACACACACACACACACACACAAAGCCTAAAGCAAGGCTTAAGACATGAAAATATTTTAGTGGATCAATAGGGTTGTTCATTTCATGTCTTGGGTCGTGAATGCTGCCCAGACAGGCTTAAGGGCACAACGCATACTGGACAGAAGTCGGGCTCCTGTCTACCTGTTGAATTTCTACAGCCTTTAATTTGAATTGTGTGTTTTCCTGATGGACACTGATAGTTCAGTGTGTCCTTCTGGGCATAATGCTGTGAAATTGTAACTGAGTTGATTAATAAGCTATCTCTATTTCCCTGCTTTCAATCACTGCCATTTATAAGAAAACAGCAAAACTGGGTAACAAAAATATAGACCTGTCAGGATCCTGCCTTAACAGAAATAAAGAAAAATGTGAAACTGTCAAGTCTCAAGTGTTCAATATCCAGAGAAACATTATTGCATCCTCTCTGGCATCCCTCAACATCCCATAATGCTCCCATCAGTGAAAAAACAACAATGTGATGTGCAGATGCTTCTTCTGGGTTTATTTTCATTTGGTTTGGTGATGCCCAGGGTGATTTTTGAATCCCAATAAGACAGTTACACACCGTATTCCTGCCTTCCCAAATGGACAGAAATATATTTTATTCATCACACCAGCCAGACTAAAATGTCCAGAAAGTGTCACCTTGTGGTCTGTGAAAATTTTCTAGTACTATTGATAGAGATTTTAGATGCCATTTAATGTATCTAACAAGGTGATTCATTTATTTCTTAATTAAAAGACTTTTTTCTTGAATGCCTTCTATGATCCAGGTACTGTACTTCCTAAGTCTCTTTTCTCCATTGTGGTGGGTGGCTGTGGTCTTAGGCTACAGAGCTTCATTAACTTTTAAGCTCTGGTGGAGCTACTACTGAGCCCAGGTTTGGACACATGGTGGTCTGTGTGTGTCTATTGCTCAGGTTTCTAGAGTGGGGTTGGTGCCTTTCCTTCTGAATTTCCTTATTCACTTCTTCCTTCAATTCCAAGAAGTATTGCCCATCCTTTCAATAAACTACTTTTCTTTGTTTAAATTAGCTGGAGTCCATTTTTATTGATTACATCTAAGGAACACCATTTGATACATTCCTACTTAAAGATCAGATGGCAAAGAATTTAATTTTCTTCAGGACGTCAATCCAGCTAGGAATAAAATAGAAAGCCCTACTGTGAATCAATCTTAAACCTTTACAAATTTAATGTCATTCATGTGCAATGGTAATAGTCACTTTTGGTCATATTACCTTAAGTCTGAGTAGCTGTTATACAGCAGCCTAAATGGAGAAGTCCAAACTGAAAAAGGCACAGCTCATAAAGCTGTGTGTACACATCTCATCCGCCTTAATACACTGTAAGCTCCTTGCTGTGAGAGACTATGGTGTGTTCATTTTTGTATCCTCAAAAATAGTTATTGCTAGGCATTTGTGCTGCAAGGGCAGTAGACATGGTTTTCAAGGGTCATTAGAATATGTGGTGTGATCAAACAATATGGTGAATGTTTAAGTAAAAAAATATTCATTACAGTAAAAGACACATTGTGTGATGTGTGAGATAGAATGTTGTCATGATGGAGGATGACTTACAGCACACTTTAAAACACCTTCTCTCAACCATAGCTCACACCCAACTTACTGCACTGAACAAGTTGAAACTTGTCACACACTGTCACTAAGGTTTGATGCACAGTTTCCTGTATTGAAAATCCCTTCTTTTCATTGGATGGCACTCGGCAGCAGTATTCACAGTATTTTGTGATCACAACGGAAAAACTCCATGTTACACATTGCTTCTGGTATAGAAATTTCTCTCAAATAAAAACATTACGGTGTGTTCTTATCCACCTTACTCACTAGATCCGGCACTGTGAAACTTCTGGCTCTTCCCCAAAGTCCAAATGATTCAGGACATCAAGGCAGCCATGACAGTGCAATTAAAGGCACTCACGAAAGAGGACTTCCAGAACTGCTTCAGAAAGTGCAAGAACAATGGGGTGAGTGTGTTTGAAGCAAGAGGGAGTATTTGAGGGGATTACTGGCAATGTGTCTTTTAATGTAATAAATTTATTTTTATTTAAACATTCACCATATTGTTTGATCACACCTTCTATAGATGGCCATTAGATGGCTAGCAGTCTTGAAAAGAGATGACAGTGTCTCAGGAAACTGGAGAGAATTTAAGAACTAAACTCTAGGTAACATTAACATTTGAAAAGAAGAAAGGTAGAAAGAAATGCCAACAGTAGAGAAAGCAATCAGAGGAGTAAGAACCCAGTGTGGTAAAACAGAAGCCAGAAGAGATCAGAGTTTCCAGGACTTGGTAACAGTCAACAGTACCAAACACTATAGAGTTCATGTCCATGGAACACTAAGAATTTGGCAATAAAAAAATCACTGATGATTGGAAAAAGTCATTCCCAGCAGAGTGATGGCAGCCAAAGCCAGGTTGCACTGGCTGAGGAACTGAGTCAGGACAGAACTCTTTATTGTGATGGTGAAAGAGGAGGAGGAAGACATTGTAGCAAAAAAAAAAAAAAAAAAAAAGGGGGGGCTGTGGCTATTCTTTATAAAGGAAAAATTATTAAATGAATTATTAGGTGAATAATTATTTTAAAAATGAAACGTCTTAGTTAATGTTTAACTCTCTACCACTAAACCCCAAATTCCATTTCAAAATAATAAAAATAATTGGTATTTGTGTAAGACTTTGTAGTTTACAGTGCTTGGGTTAGTGTTCTTTGTCCCTGGTGTTTCAGCAAAACTGATTTACTCAAAACCCCAAACCAAGAATAGTCTTATATTGAATCTCAGACAAACTAAGACTCTAAAACCCTTCCTTTGATCAGGGACTGAGAGCACTTGAAAAGAATACGGTGGTAATCCTCCTACGCTCCACCTCTTAAAAAAAAATAGAAAAGAAAAAAAGTAACAAGCATTGATGCAAATAGCAAGTGCTTCTTTGTGCTTTGAACTAAAAAATCACACAATGCCAGGGGAGCAAGAAAAGTGCCCACATGAAGACTTTCTCTAATGGAGACTAAGACAAAAGAACCACTTCCTAACATGGTTAACGGGGCTTAGAAAGTAAAACCAAAGTCATTTTCATGCTATTTGGATGCCAAAACTTTTATCCCAGTAATAATGCATTTTGTATAGTTATTTTACTCTTTTAAAGGATTTCCTTTTAATGTTAGAGAGTATACATCCTCAGATAAATATGATAAAGTAGCTTGGTGGATCCCTTCCACGCTCCATCCTCAGTGCCTATTAACCAGTCAACTTCTTGAGCAAAGGGACCTTGTCCATCTAGTTCATATTGTATTCCCATGATATAGCATGTCATAATTATCTAATTAATTAATCAATGCTTTAGCTAGGGACCTCATCATCTTTTACCTAAACAATTATGTTCCTGAATAGATGCCCCTGTTCTTACTGTCTTCCCTTTTATCAGTTATCTGTTGCCATGTAGCAAACCACCACAAACACACAGTGTCTTGAAACAATAGAAATCCTTTCATTTGCCCTTGAACATGAAATTTTGGCAGGGCTCAGCAGGGCCATCCTCTCTGTGCCATGTGCCATTAGATGGGAGGGCTCAAATAGGGGTTGGAGGATCCACTTTCAACATGGCTCATTCACGTGGCTGGTAAATTGGTGCAGATTGTCATCTGGGAGCTCAGCCGGGCCAGCTGTGGTCCTGAATTTCTCTCCATGTAGACCTCCAGACAAATGCCTGGGCATCCTCACGGCTTGCTGGCTGAGTTCCAAGACCAAGCATATCAAAAGAGCTAGAGAGAAGCTGTATTTCCTTCTCTGATCTGGCTTGGAAGTCACATAACATCCTAAGTCTGCCCAGGTACTCTTTAACAAAAGGGTTGTCAACGTCATATTGTAAGAAAAGCGTGTGGATGGCTGATATTGTTATAGCCATCTATACAACCTGCCACATTCTCTCTAACCATCTTTCTCAAGGCTTTTAGATTTTCTAAAACACAAATATGATTCTGGCCCCTCTCTGCTAAAAATGTCCGATGTTCTCATTTACTAAAAAGATAAATCCCATATTCCTGGTGGAGGATATAGGCAGCATGGAGGGTATGCAACACTTCCGTGATATGGTCCCTGAATCCTTCCTAGTTTCATCTCTCACCTGGTCCCCCAAGTTCACACCAGTGGCACCTTTCCCTCACTTGTTCTTCTGATATCTCCCACAGGCCATTTCACTTATCTGATCAGGAGCATCCGCACCTGGAAAGGATGAATGATCATTCTCACTGTCACTCCTCTACCACCATCAGGGTTAGAGTACCCTCTGTACACCATCCAGAGAAGCCTTCCATTGAACTTAGCATCCTCCATTTAAGTAACCACTTATTTTTCAGTGTGTCCTTTAAAACGACCTCCTGGAAAGAATAAATCGTGTTTTATTTCATATATGGTCATACATTATAGTATATGTCCCAGAACTTCACAATAATAGTTATTGCTCTATTAAAAGATAAAACTGAGACACTCCAAGAATAAGTAACTTGCTCAATATTACCATAAATGACAGAGCTAGACTTTTTCATCTGAGTCCTTCTCTTTCTAAAGCCCTCACTCCATAGAGCAAGTGATCTACGTGGGGCTTGGATGTACCACTTAAGGGCATATGAAGATAAAGCATCGTCACAGTTTCTTCAGCTCTCAAAACCAACAAAATAAATTTCAAACTAGCATAAAAATAGACAATAATAAAAAGTGAAGGGCCACAAGCATATGCCATAATCCTTCCTGAAGAAAGGTGTAGGAATTTGCACTTCTTCTACCCAAAATCTGAGCAGACTAAAGATAGTCAATGGGAAAAAAAATCCTAAAATATCTCACAAATGCCTGATACTTCTAGAGAAGCTGGATGAAGGCATGTGTGGGCAGTCAGGGGAAAAGTTGTAGAAAATGCTTCAAAAACTGAAGCCCTCCCCCACAAGCTTAGTGTCTCAACTCTGCTTTTCCCTGGCTGAGAGGAAAGCTAGAGAGGGAATAGAGAATGATTATAATTGCTTAAAGCTAATTACCTTCAGCAATAACAGAGATTTAGCAGTGCAGGAAAGAAAATAAAGAAGACAAGATATCCTGAGGGAGGGAAAGGCTTGAAAGGGAAAGACACACAGAGAGACCCAGCTTTGTCTCCCTCTTTCCACAGATCAAAACATTGTGGTCAAAATCCTTGGGTTTCACCTTCTGTGTCTTCCACAACCTGGGGACAGAGTTAAAACAGACACTGGGAGAGAGGTGAGTAAAGCCTAAGAGAAACACTGGGACTAAACATCTGTTTGAAGTGAAATTTCAGGACTCTGCCTGGAATTAGGGAAATGACCCAAAGCCCAAGAGTGACCTCAATGACAACCTGAGGACCAGACTTTTAAACAAAATTGTGTAAAGGAAAGCATAAATCAGTCCACACCATAATGACCCGCACCTCCAGCTTTCTCTCCCTCTCTCTCTCTCTCTCTCTCTCTCTCTCTCTCTCTCTCTCTCTCTCTCTCTCTCTCTTTCTCTTTCTCTTTCTCCCTCTCTCTCCCTCTCTCAACTCTTCCCCAATCTCACACTCTACAAAGAGAAGACAAAAAGATAACAGCATCAAGGAACCTTTATTCACATGCTCCTGGAGCAAACACACTGAAAATACAAGGGGGAGAAAAGAAGTCTTAGCACTTATGCTAAATAATGAATGCAAAATATTTAAAAGAAAGACGTGCAGCATGCAAAACACTGCCAACAGCACAGATTATAAAATGACTGCATTTAAAAGACTTACAGAAATAAAAAGTATAATGAAAATGAGCAAAAATTAAGAGACTTTCAAAATAACCACACAAATTTGAGAAAGTACCAAATAGAAGTTATAAACATGAAAAATACAGTTATCAAAATTTAGAACTCAACATGGTTTAAAGAGCTGAGTAACACAACTGAAAAGATAATTAATGAACAGGGAGTAGACATGAAGAGATGATCCAGAATGTAGCACACAGCACAAACGGATGGAAAATTTGAAACAGCAGGAAGGAAAAAAATGAAATATATGGTCTAACATACGAGTACATTTAACCAAAGTTTCAAAAGAAGAAAAAGTATAGAATACAAAAGAGAAAATTTTAAAGGAGATAATGGCTGAGAATTTTCAAAAATTAGTGAAAGATGTGACTCTTCAAATTCAATAATCGCAACAAACCTAAAGCAGAATACCTAAAAGGAATCTCTGAGGTATATTCTAGTAAAACCACAGAACACTAAAGGAAGTGACAAACTGAAGAGTAACCAGGGAGAATTTTCAGCTCACCTTGTCATATTTAACAAGACAATGCCAATTAAACTGCCTTCAGATTTCCTTAACAGCAAACGTAAAACCCAGAAAAGCATAGAATAATAACTTGAAAGTGCTAAGAGATCCTTATTTTTATTAATGCTTTACTTCTAAGTGAATCTAAGAACTATTTTTTGGTTTTTTTAAAGATTTTATTGGGGAATTGGGGGAGGGGAACAGCATTGGGGAATCGGGGAAGGGGAACAGACAAGTTGCTGTCTTTTTGTTGTTCAGTCTAGTTGTGGAGGACGTTGCTTCACTGGCCCATGTTGGTATTGTCATTGCACTCTTCCCGGATGAGGCAGCTCGGTCGCCGGCCTCTGGATGGTCGCTCACCGCGGCTACTCGCAGCTCACGCTGGCTGCCAGCCACTCACCGTAGCCTATTGCAGCCCACTGCAGCAGGGGCTGCAGCCTACACCGTCGCCGGGGCTTGCACAGTGCAGCTCCAGGTGGAGCTGTTGTTAGCTGTAGAGGGCAGTGTCACTGGCCCTCATATGTGGGATCCGAACCGGGGCTGCTGGCATCCCAAAATCAGCTCTTAACCAATGTGCCACTCGGCCGGCCCTGAATCTAAGAACTTTCAAATAAAGTCTTATAAAGAAGGAGATAGGAAGATGCCCTGACAATAACTAAGTTGGGACCTTCTACGAGTTCATCAAGATGCGGGCTTAGATTTGAAAATAAATATAAAAATAATAGGATGTGCAATTTCATACCAAAAAAATAAAATGTTGAGAGAAAATATACCCGGTTAAACTATGATTTTATTTAAGAAGGAGCATTACTTAATAACAAGATCAAAGAAATCCTGAGAGGGTCTGTACCCGACAGATCTCACTAAATGACCTTCCGAAGGATATACTTCAGGTAAATGGAGATGACCTACAAGAAAGTCTAAGATTCAAGAAGCAATGTTAACTAAATAAAGCAATATCTAAAGCAGATGTTGGCAAACTATGGATCTTGGGCCAAATCCAGCCCACTGCCTGTTTTTTAAAATAAAGCTTTATTTGAACACAGCTACTCATTTGTTTATGTATTGTTTATGGTTCTTTCTATAGTACAACAGCAGAGATGAGTAATTGTAACAAAAATTCTATCACCAGCAATTCTTGCCCTTTACAGAAACAAGTTGCTGGCCCCTAATCTAAAGCATTTGCAAAATAAAACAACAAAAATAATAATGTATGGGTTTAAAAAAATCAGCACAAAGCTAAATATTGCTCTACAATAACATGTAAGATGGGATAAGTGATTTAATTTAAAGTCTTCTAGGGACTATTATTATTTGCAGAGAAATATTGGTTAACTCTGGATATTAAGATTTTTTTTCAGCATATTAAATTTTTAAAAATAGTGACTAAAATAATAGGAATAGAGTGAAAGAAAGCTTCCCAAACCATAGAAGGGAAACATGAAATTTAAAAATACCACCAATCTAAAGAAGAGAAAAAAAAACGACAAACCACAGAAAAGGCAGATCCAATAGAAAGTAGAAAATATGATACCAGAAAGAACTTCAAATATAACAGCGATAAACGTAAATAGACTGACTAAAATTCAACAGTTAATAAAGAATGTTAGATTGAGGGTTTTTTTAAATGATATGCTTGTATGCAAAACAACAATTAAAGATACAGAAAATAAATCTGGTGTAGTTTACCAGATTCATAACAAAAGAACACTGTTATGAATAAGGAGAGGTGCTATCGTGATCAAAGTTTGCTTCACCAGGAAGATATAACAATTCTATATGTGTTCAAGATTAATAGCATAATCTCATTTATAAGATAAAAATTAGAGAACTATAAGAGAAGTTGTCAAATCCATCAACAGAGTGGGAGAGTAAAATACATCTTTCCTAGGAAAAAACAAAGCAGACAATCAGTAGTTTATAGAAGGTTTGAACTACACAATTAACAAATTGACCTGATGAATATGTGTGTGTCACTGCATCAGTGAGGGAAATCATATTCTCAACATTTACAAAGCATTTGTAAAAATTGACAACACTTTAGGTCAGAGAGTTCTTGAAAGTTTTCATAGAACTGGCATCTAATAGACCTCATTCAACCAAATTCACTTTAGTTAGATATAAACAATAAAAAGATAACGTTAAAACCATTGTATTTGGACATTTCAGAAATACACCTTTTTAAAAAATCTTTTTATTTTGGAAATTCCTAAACATGCATATAATCAATCTTACGTTTGCATCACCAAGTTTGATTATCAACATTCAAACACACACACACACACACACACACACACACACACACGTTCAAATAACTCGTGGGTCAAAGAAGAAATCATTGTGGGAATGTTTAAACACCTAAGACTGAACCATAAAAAGTCTCATACATCAAAACTTTGGCATGTACTAAAGCAATACTCACAAGGTTAATTTATAATTTTAACTGCTTATGTTAGAAAAAAGAAAGACTAAAAATTAATGATCATCTAATTTAATCAGTAATAGAACACAGAATAAATTCAGAGAAGAAATAAGGAGGAAATAATAAAGATACAAGCTGAAATTAATGAAGTCTAAAAGATACAACAGAAAGAATCATCAAGGCCAAAAATAAGTTATTTGAAAAGACTCAAAAAATAAACAATCTTTCACTTAGAATACTTAAGAAAAAGAGAAAGAAAGTACTATATCATGATTGAAAATGCATAACTCAAAGAGAACAGATAAAGATAACAAGAGACATGATGTACATAATAAGAAAATAAACACCCTGGTACCAATAAATATTAAAACAGAAGAAATAGATGTTTTCTTGGGAGAGGGCGGGGAGTTTATTAAAGTTACTCAAGAAGAAATAGAAGACCAGAATGCTCCTAAAACAAACAATGAGATTGAATCAGTACCTTACCCATAGCAAAGAAAAACTCATGGTAATGACCCTGAATTAAGTAGGCTTTTGGTTTCATGGGGTTTTTTTCTTCTTTAGTCCCCATGCATCACTTACAGTAAGTAAGGTTTTTCAGATCCTATAAAGCCATGGGCTTCAGCTACCAAGTGTGATAACTGTTTGAGGTTCAGGGAAAACTTTATAACCAGATACTTCAAGCATCAAGAAAACAGGTCACAGAACTATATAAACTTAGAATGCAAATATTCCAAAGCATTAAAGTTGAGTTTCGAGTTAAAGACAGGTATCCAAAGGAAAAAGAGACATCTGTCAAGACACCCAGATTGGGAAGCAAGACATCCCTTCCCCTGAGCTTTCTCTTGAAATCCCAAAATTGATCTAAAAAGTGGCTGAAAGTTTTCCTTGGTTTAAGTTTCCATATCAAGGTTTCCCAGGGCTCTCATAGTGAACCCTCAATTCAGGCCTCACTGTCCCTGCTGTCAGCTGTTTCCTTTTTTATAGGAAACAGGGAAGTCAAGAGCAGGCAGGTTTGGGTTGTCAGAACAGAAACTAACATGGACACACACACCACACACACCACACACACCACACACACACACACACCAAACACACACACACACCAAACACACAAACCACACACACCACACACACCACACACACCACACACACCAAACACACACACCACACACACACACCACACACACCACACACACGAACACACACCACACACAAACACCACACACATGCACACACCACAACACACCACACACACACACACATGCACACCACACACACACACGCACACCACACACACACACACCAAACACACACACACACCAAACACACACACCACACACCACGCACACACACCACCCGCACCACACACACCACCCGCACCACACACACACATACATGCACCACATACACACACATACACGCACCACACACATGCACCACACACACACACACCACACACACACACACACACACAGGACAGCTCTTCTGTCATACAGAGAAGGAAAGCACTCCCCAGTTATCTGAGAGCACTTACCTCTTAATCTTATTACATTTCACCAGGGTGGACACAAAAAGAAGGAAGGGAAAGCAATACAGCCCTGAGCTTTTCTCACCTGACTCCACCCAGTCCACATTTAGCAAGAGCTTATTACCATCATTTGCTTCTCCAGTGAATGCAATTAAACACACCTCCTGCCCCATCCGCTGGGAACCTGAAATGTTGCTTACAACCTGCCTTCCTTAGCCATTAGCGTTCCTGTAACAACCAGAGGGAACTGCAGAAAAAAACAGGGTTTGCAAGGCAGAGGAACCTGAGTTTATATCCCGCATCATGGTGGTCTCACATCTCACAATTTAGGATGTGTTTCAGCTAAATTAAAATTCAAAATTAAATTTTAACATACCATTACCAAAGATTTAATTAAACCCCCAATCCTTTTGGACTTGCTATTTGTTCCAGATTCAGTTATGCCAATCCCAGGTCCTCACATTACCTTGCTTTGGGGCTGAGGTGGCCTTAGGCATAGCTTGAAGTCCCTGTGGTCCTAGAACAAGGCTTCTGATGCTGCTGTCACTGCCAGTACAGACAGACCCTTTTCCCAGTGACAGCTGCTACTGGTCTCGAATCACTGAGAGCATTCCAAGATGGGGCTTGCCAGTGCACTTTCACTCTGGGGCTTCCACATCGCTGCCAAGGTGTCAGATGTCTCAGAACCCAGGGAGCATCCCACTTAACCTGGAAGTGCAGGGCAAATTTTGAACAATGGGCGATAGATGTCAGAGATAAATTCTTTCTACCTTCTCCCTCTCGGCAACATGGTCCCTCTGAAGGCTGCTTGAGAGACCCAGATATCATCCTGTGGTGAAGCTATGGTCAGGCGGCAACACACTCACTTGTGTTTACTGCCCCCCTTTCAGCCTCACTTCTGCCACCCTGGCATTGCACCCCCCCATAGGGTTTTAGGCCTGAAGCCTTTTAGCTTCAAGCTCTGTAGGGAGCCTGGAATGAGACAGCATTCTTTAACAATAGGTTTTATCCTTTTCTCCCTGTGCTGCCACCTTCAGGAACTCTCCTCCTCTTTATGGGCCCAGGGCTGAGAACCAAAACTGACCACTCTCAACACTCTAGGCTGCCCTTTGCCTGCCTCCCCAGCCCCACTGCCTTCCCCCACCCCCTCCCCACTAAATCCATCACAGAACTAGCAATAGACAGTGTACAAAGACCCGCCTTCAATGTTTGCAGTATAACGTTCTACTTGAGAATTTCACAGCTATATTTTTTAAATACAGCCAGAAAGTGGACACATTCTTTTTCAAGCAAAGGTTGGTTCAATAAAATATGAGGCAAGCAAAAGGGAAGACCATCATTTTTCAGGCAGATTGTCATCACAAATTAAAGCACTTCAGCACTGAAATAGCGTAGCTGATTTTCAGACAGTTGGGTGGTTTCCTTAGACTTTGTTGACAAGAAAAATTAACTATAAAAATCAGAATGTTTAAAAGTAATTTCTCTAATTACAGAGAAAGGTAACATAAAAAGAAGACATAACAGAAAATTTGAAATTTTGCTAATCTGCTAGGTATGATGTTACATTTCACATTCCTGAATCACTAGATTTCAAGGAAAGCAAAACATTATTACCATTATTATTTTTTTGCTATTGCTGTGTTAAAATAAAACATTTTTACATGAAATATTCATTTTGCCAAATGCTTAGGATTTTAATTAGTGGAGGAATGACAGGAGGATTTTATATTGCCTGGTGGCCGCTCTCTACGTAACCTTTTACCCTTTCACACTTGGGAGCAGGCAAACCTTGCCTGTTGGTTCTCTCATAAACCATATTCTGAGCATGAATTTTTCTATCAGAACATTTCAGCCTTTTCATAAAGCCCTCTGTTATCTTCTTTCAGTGATAATATAGCACAAATATCAATACTAAAGTGAAATTTGAAAGGAACCATGTGCTTTATATAAACAAGTGTATTCACTCATGGGTTATTTATCCCACTGAAGCACCTGTCTAACCACAATTCAAGACTTTCCAGAAAAACAAAACAAAACAAAAAAAAACAGACATTATTTGGCATATCAGTACTCAAAAAGATAACCTGAGATTACAACTAAATGAATGTACTGCCTAATATTAGATTCAGAATATGCAGATCAATATATATCATTCACTCCTTCAAAGGGACAAACAGAACATTTATTGAGCACTGCTATCTGTAAGGTACTTGGCTCATTATTTAGCATACATTATCTCCTCTGGTTCTGCAACAGTTGGGAGTAACATTAGCTGCTGTAACAAATAAACGCTTAAACCTCAATGGATTGAAACATTCTCTCCCCTAATTATCTACTGTAAGTATTCCTGGTCAACAGGGGTTTTTCCTCTACATGATGAATCCGGGACCCAGTCTTTCCATCTGGTGGCTCCGCCATCTGTATCCCAGGAGCCTGGAGTCTTCTTTATCCTGCTGGCAGGCAAGGGCAAAAGAGGTGGAGAGGGCACATGCATTTCCTAATCACTTCTGCTCACATGGCAAGACCAGTCCAGGCTTTACCCAAATGCAAGAGGGGTGTCAACAAATGTAAACCTGGCCAGAGAGCTCCTCCCCGGAGATGACTGTACACTGCACAAAAGGAAGCACACGTTTTAGGGGATATAAATAGCCATGCCCCTCTCATGCTCCTCACCTCCATCCTTCTCTCCTTCCTCTCTCCTCTCTCCTCTCTCTCTCTCTGTCGTTCACACACACACACACACACACACACACACACACACACACGCACACATGCACACACACACACACACAAACACATAGACATACCACTATGCATACACAAAAACCCTAGGAAGTAGGCACAGTTTTTCCATTCTGCTAATGATGAAATGGGCTAAGAGAGGTATTGCAAATTTTCTGAGGTCTTAGAGTAACTGGGTTGGGATAATAACCCAGGCCTATAAGTCTCTAAAAGCTTCAATCTCTCTAGTATATCATGTGACATAAAACAAGTATTTGTACAACTCTTTCAATATAGAAAGCACTTGAGGCTCGGGAAATAGTGTGTGAGGCAACATGCCCCTCTGCAGTTTCTATAAACAATGTATTTCTCACACTTTTACCAATCAATTTGAATGAATTAGTGTATGCCCCAGGGGACTTTGAAAAAAATATATATTTATTTCTGAAGTGTCTTTCAGTTTTGTTTTAGAGAATAGCATAATATTTTTTCAACATAATAATTTTTAACTGTCAAAAATTGTTTTATAAAATATATAGTTTTGCTCGTCATTTAAACGGGAAGCTTATATTCAGAAACTTTTAAGCAACTTTGATTTAGTTTGTGGTTCACTAAAAGCAGAAGTGATAGTTGGAACTGGTTATTCCTGGTTTTAGTAAATTAATGTGGTTGTTTCTGCTTTACAGTTAAGTTAAATTCCTTATTCCTAGTAAACAAGAGTCTTATTTCAAGTAAAATAGATTGTCATGTATTTAAAATACTTTCAGTGTGGAGTTGTGTCCTCTTTCTTTGAGGCAATAATTCTTGGATGAGATGAATTTCTTTTCCTTTCCTGTCATGGGCCTCCCTCCAGCTCTATCCACCAGTTCATTAAATTGTTATTTATATTGTACCTTCTATGGTTTATTATATTGATCATTCAGGTAATTAAAATGGTACTTCTGAGTTCAAGTTTACCATGAACCTCAACTGGAAAGTAAACATGAAGGGTATTCCAGGGTTCTATCGCCATTCAACAGACCAACCTAAAACGTAGTGACATAAAACAACCATGATGTTATGCTCATGGATTCTGTAGGTCTGCAATTTGAGGATACTTCAGGGACAACTTGCAGGCTGAGAGTGAAATGACAGCTGGGAGTTGATCTGAAAGCATTCTTTACTCACGTCTGCTGATGGATGCTGACCAGGATCTCATGTGATCTGTGAGCTGGGACTTCTACCTGCAGCCTCTCCATGTGACCAGCTTGGTGGCTGGGTTCTAACAGGAAGTGTCCCAAGAGGACAAAGCAGAAGCACATGATATTTTAACGATCTACTTGAGAAACCATAAGCTGTCCTTGCCTCCATACTCTATTGGTTGAGGAAATCACAAAGGTCTGCCCAGGTTGAAAGGCAGGGGACATGGAGCCCACCACTTGATGGGACAGTTGTCAAGGTCACATGGTAAGAAGATGATGTGGAATGGGAGATATTGCTGTAACAACGTTGGAAAATACAATCAGCCACAGAGGGATCAGGGGACATACCCATAAAGTGGCAACTCCTTCCCCTTGATTCTGAGCCACTGCTCACTGAACCGCTGCAGGTGTGGCTACAGGGAAGCAGTGTTGGACAAATCAGACTGTAATGCTTGTTGCACTTTCCAAAAGACTTGAGATTAGCCAGAGAATGACAATACAGAGAGCTTAATTCTCTAGACTAGTTGTAGCTCTTCTCAGATGCACAGACCTGGCCCCTGAGTCCCAAGGCCTATCCTCAGTCCTGGAATGCTGCTGGGTTGTAAGATTCAGCCTTGCTCCCCACGGTGGCAATGCCCAAGCTCATGTCTCTATCACCCAAGGTCCAGAACACACTTGTCCGAGGCGCAGATAAAATGTGCCCTCTCACCCTATGCTGACTGATGATGGAAACATGCACCCCTTCAAATGTATGATCTTGTTCTTTGGTACCCCAAAACACACCAGAACACATTAATTCTATGTTAGTTTATTTCCCAGAGTATAGCATATTTAATACTAAGTTCACCAGGTGAAAGCCTCCAAGGAACAGTCCACACGGGTTTCAGCCATTCTATTCAGGGCCCTTTGTGTTATCTTCCAGCAGAAAGGTGAGAATGTGTCTTCTTGTGTCTTCTGGGTTTAGCTCCCAATTCCCTGTGAGCTGATGCATGAAAATACATGCACATACAGCTTCCAAATATAGCCACATTTGATACTCAAAATCACTTATTGGGATAGGTATTAATATCCCCATACCAGGAATCTCAAGCTTGGCAGAAGTTATGGGGGATGCTCAAGTGTCTTAAACTGAGATTCATAATGCAACCTCTAACTCCCAGTGGTTCTTTCCTTGGACCACACAGGCTGTGCAGATTCAGAATTTCTAATTTTGAGGCTCATGTACATGAGTCAGTATTCCCTACCTAATATGAACTCATTTATCATTTTCTTTACAGGAGCCTTTGTCAAGGTTTGAAGATAGCTCCCCACCATTGTTCTCCCTCCTCCTTCCCCAGCCCTCCCTTTGAGGCCCTCAATTTATTTTCCATCATTACTATTTTTGGCTTGGATCTGTACCTGTATTCTCTCATTGATAGAACACCCTGTATCCCAAGAAAAATGCCACTACCCTGTAAAGCAAACCTTTGAGTCTCTTTTAAAGAGAGTTCCACTGTGCGGCAGATTCTAATGACCCCCATCTCTCATGCCTGTATTGGGTCACCTGAGTCACACTGCTCAAAATGATCTAACTACCTCATCATGCAGGCCAGGGCCTACTCAGGCTCACCGCAGGGTGCCCGGCATAATTCATTATACTCCTCAAAGCCATAAATCACAGGATTCTCCCCCTCTCCTGCCTTCCCTCCCACCAAAAGTCACACTCACATGAAATCTATTTACATGGGACAATTATTCAATTAATTTTTTTCATTACACTTGCCAGAAAGCATTGCCAGGATTTCTAAAACTGCCCTGTGTGTTTGTATTAATGATGACAGTGGTCCCTGCTACTTAATTCAGCAATCATGGCCCATTTGAAGGTCATGCCCAGCCCTGTGCAAGCTGGAGAGCGTGAAGGGGTGGCTGCCTGGTCAGGAACACATGAGTGGCTGACACGTGCTCAGGATAACCACAGAGATATTAATAGATCACATGCTGTCCCCACAGCTCCATCCCCACAGCGGTGGCCTTAGCACAGGCTTAGGGCACGCATCCTCTCCAGCCCATTAAAAGAGCCCCTAATTGCTCTGCCTGTCTTTTTGACCCCTTCCAATACATCTTCCATATGGGATGCCAGAGTGATCTTTCTAAAGTGTAAATCTGAAATTGTTGCTCCCTTCCCTCCTACATTTCAGGGGTGCCTGGTGACACAGGGAATAAGCACAAGTTCCAAGCTTGCTTTGCATACAACACATTTTGTGATCTGGCCTGACCCACCTGGCCAGCCTCAGCTCTTGCTACCTACACCCCCACCCCAAGATGAGGCCCATGCTCCGGCCATATAAATACCTCAAAGCCACTCACAATTCCTCAGCCAAACAAGCATTCCCTGATGCCTTGGCCATTTCCTCTTCCTGAAGTGCCTTTTACTGCCTTATCCACCTAGCAAATTTACACCCACTATTCAATACCCAGCTCAAATGACACAAGGTGCTAACAATCTTTTCCTGTGGTCACCATAGCACACTGTACATGTTTTAATCACAGCTCTTACCTCAGATTTTAATTCTCTGCTTTCCTGTGAGTTAGTTAGGTCAGAGTCCTGGTCATTCTTTCTTCATTCCTTCTGCTGTAGAGACACTCAAATGAGAACTTTAAAAAGAAAACACAAAAAAACACATTATTTGAAATTCATCTATACTTATTGAGAAGCTCCAGAATTGGTATTTTTAACAGTTTCCAATGTTGTTTCTTTTGCTGCCAGCCTGGCAAAGGCCACAGGCCTTGACTTAGGGACCTACAACCCCAGCATGTGACCTGCCTCAGAACAGGTGTTTAATGACTATTTACTGAATGAATGGAGGAATTCACACCTGTTGGGCAAACCGAATCACAGAGAAGGGTTCAGCTGATGAAGGCAATGGGGCAGCAGCCACTCTTTCCCTCCTCTGACCATGACAGACCTACACTGATCTAAAAGGTGCCCCAGCTCTGCAAATCTGTAGAAAAGAAACAGACGAAACATCAATTTAGGACTCACCTAAGTGTGCTTTGACTTCTGGTCTCCAAGCACAGTGTATCCAGGCTACCTGACATCTACCCTTTCCCATGGGCTCTGGATGTGGGAAGGGGAGGACGATGGGCAGGTGATGCTTGTGCAGATCTGCTCTTCAGCTGATGGAGCCACAGGAGTTACTGCTAAGCATTCAAGGAAGCCTCTGGAATTTCAGCCCTCTCTTCCTTGTCCAGGTACTGGGAGACACTTTGGCTGCACTGGCCCTCCAGGCTGTGAGTCAGAGCTGCAAAATTCACCTCCTGACACACCATTGTCCTTGTACTACTTACTTCTGCCTCCTTTCTGGAGGACAGCATCTCAGAGGGATTGTCTGTGGCATCTGAATTGACTTTCTCTCCTGGTGTTACTCAGAGACTGCAGTCTCATTCTCTTGCATTGATATGTAATGAGAATATAAGACTTTAGCTGATCAGGCCTTCATGATCAGTTCATCAAAATCCTCACTGTATACAAAGCTTTCCCTGGGAGAATCAGGAAATGGAGGGGAATTTGCCTCTCATTGTGGCTGTGGGAATAGCTGCTAAGTTCACATCTGAAACTGTCCATGCCTTTGTGAAAAAGACTGGCCCTCCCTACCACGCAGGTCTGAGGCAAGCTCTGTGCAGTGTTGCCTTGAGGTGCACCGAATTTGCTGCCTGCCCAAAGCCCCTTCTTGGCTGCCTGCCATATCATTGAAATACCTGCATCAGATACCACACTGGGCTTCCTCACTTGGACACTATACCTTCCTGGGAGCAAGCAACACACTGGGCTGTTAGGGACTGGTCTCTTAGGTAAGTAAGTCATCATGAGCCATTGTGATCCCACTGAAATAATTCTAGGAAAACCTAGAAAAATCTAGAAAACCCAGAAAATGAGAAAATGAGGAAGGGAACTAACATTTATTGAGACTTTACTACATGCTGATGTTTAAACATGTAACAATCCATTAAATACCCACAACCACTTCATAACACAGGTAATTTTCTCATTTACAGATGAGGACACTGAGGTTCATGTGAGTTGGGTTGCTTGTTCAATTTTGTATGGGAGAAAAGGCCATGGTTATCTGACTCCAAATCTTTAATTATTTCATTATCCAACCTTTCTCCAAATGGTGCCTTCCAGGAGGGCCAGAAGTAAATTTTTGAGTCTTTGTGTGCCTAGAGTGCATTTTAATTTGGGAAAAACCTGTAAAGAAAGAGGCAATACTCAGAGTACACATCACCAAGGTTGGGGCAGCTAAAACCCAGGGGTTCCTAGAAGAGTGGGCTATGGTGGGGGTCCAGGGCCAAGGACCCCTGCCTAGCTACTAGTTGGAGAAGCTCAGTCTCCCTGGTCCTCTGCAGGTGGGGAGGCATTAGGCCAACACTTCCTTGGCTGAGAGGATAGTGTGAAAAGAGCCAGCTCTGAAAATTTAAAATTAAACACACATTTATTAAAGGGATAGGAGTGGGGGAAAAAGGAGGATATTCAAAACAATAATAAGACAAAGTTTGCCCTCAAGGAGATAGGGGAACAATAGATTCACAAACATGTATTTACAACAAGCCTGAGTCTCACAATCTGATGGCTAGAAATGTGATTAAAATGTGGGGTGAGTCCATAAGGGGCAAGTAGTTCTAGTGGGTAGCAGAGCTGTGGGGAATGTGGACTTGTGAAGGATGCAGACAACATCCCACCCATGTGGCCTCAGCCTGCAAGAGAGGAGCCAGAAGGGATGGGCCTTCGCAGCGGGCAGTTCCCTCCCAATCACATAAAGGTGGCATCTTATTATTTTGTGTCCCCAGGCAGGAGATTTATTTAACTTCCTTTTGGTGGAGACCTATAAATGTTATCATAGGCCCTGCTGTTAAGTTTTGCAGTCCCTTTTAAAAACTCAGGCTCTTATTTACTTCATTGTCTATCAGGGACCATGACATCCTCAATGGACACTGCAGTTTGAGAGAGGAGGTGGTACTTAAGTCAGCACCAGTCATGTCTCCTGTGCTTCCTTCCTGCCCCTGTCCCCTCTCTTTGCCTCTTTTCTCCTCTTCTCTCCTAGAAGTCTGGATGGCAAAGCCAGCCACAGAAGATACATGAGACCTTTGGAATGTGTAGGCTGGTTTATCAAGGTCCTTTTGTTTTTCTCCTATTAGACTTTCCAGCATTTTCACCACCGTCCTCCAAGGTACAACTGCCTCTCAGCAGCCATCTTAGCTCTTTTCTCGGGATAAACAGTAAACCCTGTGTCATTGGGCTTTTTGACTATCTTTGGACCTGTTTTTCTTTTTCATTTCTTTTTTTTTTTTTTTACCATAGACTAAGTCAAGAATTTAAATAATGGTCTTTAAGCTACTCAATTGCTATGGTTTCTTTTCTATTTTCTAACTAAACATCTACAACTTGAGCTCTCTAGTCTTCATCTGAAATTGTGTTGAGTCTGTGAAATGTTTGTTGATGTTGCAAACAATGGCCATATGGCATTCTGCCTGTGCCACTGAAAAAGAAGAAAAACTCGGAGGTTTTTTGCCTCCTTTGTATTATTATTAAAATGAATATGTGTGCTTTTTGGAACACTTGAACTATTCCAGAAAGTACTGAAAATAAATTTTTTTAAAAAGCATCCTCATAATTCCACAATTCAGAGATAATTGTTGTTAATATTTTGGTACATTTCTTCTCATGTGCACACATAATTTTCAACTAATGACTTTTTCCTGCTATTTTGATCAACTAGTTTACATAAGTGGCCCATCAGTTAGTACTCTTGTGGTTGTGACAGAAAATACAATTCAAAGTGCCTTAAGCAGAAAGGGGATTTATTGGCTTGCATAGCTAGAAGTCCAGGCATAAGCGCATGTCAGACATGGTGAAATTTCAGAGATTCAAACTGTCCCAATGCCTGTCATCTTTCTGCCTCTGTGTTGCTTCCCTGTATGGCCTCCATCTCAGCTTGGCTTTCTCCTTGTGCTGGCAAAATGGCAACTAGCAGCTCTGGGATTTTCTTCACAGCTTCATAGCAAGTTCTAGAAAAAGTCCCATATCATTAGCTCTGATTTAGTCATCTGCTGGTCTCTGAGCCAATCCTTATGTCCAGGGTGATACGATGCTCTGATTAGTCAGGCCTTTGTCACATGCCCACTCCAGGAGCCAATAAGAGTAGTCTCTACCTCCAAACTCAATGGACTGAAAAAGGAGAGGTGGTTTCCTGCAAGGAATTCAGCCATTGTCACCAATATCACAATGTTCTGGTAGAATTAGTGTCAGTGACACTGTCTACTGCTGTTTGTTGCTGCCATATGTTAAGGATTCCTGCTGCCCTCTGGCTAATACCTTCACTGGCACCAATGCAAACAAGAGTAGGAGGAGTGAAACACATCACATGATTTTCCGTTTTTAGGGGAATCTGATACTTTGATTTTTTTTCACATGCTTCATTAGTTATTTAGAGTAACATCAGATCCTCTTACTCTTAGCCCCAAATTTCAAAAGCCAGGCTAAATGCTCTGCTTAATTCCACCTACTTTCTGACACTTTATAAAGTCCATCCTCTGTTCCCATCCTCTGATACAACCATGGGCTTCTATAAGGAGTCTGGGCCCAGGATAGTTTCTGATTGGTCTTTGTGTAATTCATCCTTTATTGTTCCTTTCCTTGTATCCTATTAGTGGAAGCATAGGAAAGGCTGTAGGAATAAAATGCTTGAATGTTTAGGTTTGGGAGACTGACTACTTTAGATTTAAAATTTCATGGGTTCTAGACTTGTGAATACTTGTGCCATGTAGAACATAGGAGGGATGCCATCACAACAATCAGAATAAAAGGAAAAGATGTTAGGGAACTAAAATAACAACATGTACAGCAAGCATTTTCCCAGGTCCATTACCATTCTTTGAAAACTTGATTTTTAATGACTGTGTGATACTCTGTTGTATGAATGTACCATATTAACCAGTCATTGATGGATGTTTTTAGTTTTCTTTTGCACTCTTCTAATACAATGCTATAGGGAATATCCTCTGCATATAAATATTCAACTGTGTCTTTAGTTATTTCCTCAAGATCAATTCCTAGAACTGGAATTATTAGGTCACAGCCTCTTGTCACATTAGTCCAAATTGACTTCCAGAAAAGCATTAACTTATAGGATAACCTAGTACACGTGACCTGGGTCACACCTGCCCTTGATCATGTGGAGAGTCTGAATCTTGGTCATTCATTTGGACAGTCAGACATTCACTAATTCTGTTATTTTGTGTATGTGAGAAAAAGAATATTGGGATTGGGGAGAAATGGTAAAACTGATGCAGACTAAAAGTGATTTCTGTCATTCAACCTTAAAACTAAAGTTGATTAAAATGAGACTGTGGAGCAAAAGTTGTCCTACTTGGAGTATGTATGTGGAATGGAGCCATAAAAGTGCCCCCACTGGACTTCTTTGTGATGTGCAGTAGCTCTGAACAGTGCAATATTGATAGGCCCCTGGATCTTGGGAGATGAGCTAGAAAAACTCTTTTGTCAGCCATTCTGTTTTTATTAAAGTCAACTAAATATGTTAAATAAATTCTACTTTCTTATGCAATCATCCAAGCTATGTAGAGGCAAAGTTAACCTCGTTACTCATTCATTCACTCATCAAACATTTCATGAGCTGCTTATTTACAAGATATACAATTTGAGACTACAGAATTTGAAATGAGGAAAACAAATCTGCTCTCTAATAGCTAAACAAAACCTTCCACATATAAAGAAACAAATCTGAAATACAGTATGTGCATTACCCTTACCGAGATAGAATGATTCCTAGGTGAGAACAAGACCTGATGTTGAGTTAACTGATTTTATTAACTTATCCAGAAAAAGAATTCATCAGACAGAAGAAGGATGTGATTACAGAACATAGAAAAGGGATAGTGAGAGAGATTCGTTTTGGCAGTGCTCATGAAAGAGTCCTTGTGGTATGCTAGGAAGTCCACAGGAACACATGATTTGTTTCATTTCTCTGTGGACATAGATGTATCAGACTATCAGAATCTGATGTTATGAAACATTCAAATCTGCCACCAAATCCCCTTGCTCTGATCTCTTGTAATCCATGAAACCACTGACAATTTGACTTTCTATGTAGTTTTCCTAGATGGTGAAAATGTGCAGATAAGGCTAATGTGAATGTCTGCTCTCTTGTAAGTTGTATTTCCCATTGTAAATTAGCGAATTGACATTTTGATTTATATACATGAGATTCTTGCAAGCTGGGTTAATTTGCACCCTGAGAAATTGGCCCACTTTAGATGCTGAGAGAGTCATGCTTGTAAGCCCCTAAGGCTGAGGGTTTGATTCACCAAAATAATACCATCCTGTACAGCTACTCAATGACCAACCAACTTGCTTAGCGCAGTGCTTGGTATGTAGAAGTTGTTCAACAAATAGTTCTTGATTTAAATGGATTTGAATCGAATGGATTTGATTTAATTAAGGTTGGGAGAGAAAGAGAAAAAGACAGGCTCATAGATTTGGGAAGTCACCAGTATAGGTCAGTTGAAGCTATGTAAATGAATGCAATCATCCAGGAATAATGGAAATTATACAGTAGGGGAGGGGAGCTGATGGCAGTAATTTAGAGAATTCCTGTAAGAAGTAGTTGAAAGAGGAATAGTTACTGGGGCATTTGAAAGTCAGTCAGGAAAGCTAAATAGGGCTGAGGGTAATGTAATGAAACACCCCAGTTCTAGTTTAACCTTCTCTATCTCTAATCTCTCCATAGATTATCCACATCACTGGCTTTAAATATTATTTACAAATAATCTTTAACAATAATCCAAACTCCTATATCCGGGTGATTATTTGCCATTTATACTGAGATGATGTCTAATAAATTTCCTTAATATAATATACTGAAACAGAAATCTTGATTTTTTTTTCCCTCTAAACCTTTTCCTCCTCCTGTCTCCTCAACTCAGTAAATGGTACTCCAATCGTTCAAGTCAAAAACCAAGGCATCATCGTTAATTCTTTCATTTCGTTCACACATTTCCTCCCTCATGTCAAATCCATCACTACCTCCAGTGGCTCAAACACAGAAATATGTCTCAAATTTGTAAACTTCCCTTTTCTCCACTACTCTTAGTTGAGCCACCACTAATTCTTATATTCTAAGTGGTCCTCTTGATTATATCATTTAGGTCTCTGTTGTTGTTTTTTTAAAATATACATTGGTTCATGTCACTCCCCTGCCTAAAGACATGTAATGGTTTACCATTGCAACTAGCATAGAACACAAAATCCTCACCCTCACCCGAAAGTTCCACATGAACTAGCCTGGAATAACCCTTCAACTCCATCACCAACTCACTATGGACTATGACCCAGCCACACTGGCTTTCTTTTTCTTGTGTGAATACACCAAGCTCATCCTGTTCTGAGACTCCTTCCACCTCTATCCCAGTCTTTGCAGGACTGCCAGTTGTTATTGAGATGCCACTGAATGTCTCCTCCTAACCACCTCTGAGGAAACTATCAAAGTATCCTATCCCAAGCATAGTTACACTGTAACACATCACCTTACTCCATTTTCTCCATGGAACTCCCTTATTGGTTAACTTGCTCATTGTCTTCTTTACTCCATCTCTCTACCACGCCCATCTCATCAAAGCAGGGACATTTTTTCCACACCACTGAACTCTCCAGAATATATAAGACTGCTTGGCATATAGTAGGGGCTCAGTAAATATTTATTCAATAAAAGGTTAATAAATAGAAGGTAAGGAGCTAAGGGAAACTCATAGGAGGAGGAAGAGGCAATCAGTTGCTCACTTTTTACCATAATCTATATTCTCCACCAAGAATCCCCATTAAAGAATCTAGTTCCATTTGCAAGATTTTATTTTGCATTCACAGACCCAAATACTTGATCTCTGGCTCTTCTTAACAGCCTTAAGAGTCATGCCAAAAAAAAAAAAAAAACACAAAAAAAAACCCACCCATTCTGTTGAAATACCAGAAAGATGATTTTCATGCATTACAACTCAATATTTATACTAGAATACAGAAAGGAGAATCTGAGAGGGGAAAAAAGTAACAAGAAGATACAATTCATTGTAATCTAGCCTCACTTTTTATTTTTTCACCTTGAACAAATTACTTAAACTCTCTGAGCCTTCATATCCCCGGCTCTACAGTAGGTGTACTGATATCTGCCTCTTCTTAACTCTCAGGTCTATTTTAACTCATAAAATGTGAAAAAAATATAATAATGGCTTAAGGTTAGAGATTGTATAGGTTACAGAGCTTGTGAATTCTTTTGATAGCTTTGGAGAAAAGAATGAATTATTATTTTATGGTTGTAATTCAGAGACAGTTTATCACATTATATAACTTTGAAAAGAATTGGTCTTTAACCAGAGAAATAACATGTTTACATTACAGACTGTTACACTAGTAATAGGATCTGTCTCTATGGCATCAATAAAAAGGAAGAGGCTAGAATGAGAGGAATGGAAAATCAATTTATCTACTTTTCCAACCCAACGTTTATATGCTGACACCAAGTGCTGATAGTTATTGAGTCAAGTATCAGCTGTTTATGTAATGTCAAACACTATAGGCTGCCAAGATTTTCTTCTGCAAATTCCAATTGCCTGACTTAAGTTCCAAGTAGTATTTCTTCTTTCCTTTGCACATCCAAGTGCAGTCCCAATATTTAATGTTACATTGAATATTTTCCACCCGTGTTTGATAGAGTGAGATAAATGCTTTAATAGTTACATAAATTAGAATTGTTTTTTGTTTGTGGGCGGGGGTGGGGAACGGTTGCTGAAAATGCCAAAAAAAAAAAAAAAACTTAACTAACTTTGTTGGCTTAAAAACATTACTTATTAATCTCATCCAATAAGAAGTACTGAAGAGGCAGTCTAAAGCTGATATGATAACACAATGATGTCATCAGGAACCCAGCAGTGGTATGCTGGTAAATGTTTAACAACCACTCTGAAGTTCAGCCTGATTTGTCATGCTTGCATAGTGTACCGACTGCCACCATGGTTTGATTTTAAGCTGCCAATGTGACATAGATGAATGCAAAGTCAGAAAACAATACTCAGTAGCACGTCATTACAAAGTATTTCCACCATCCATAGGTGTATCATAGATGTTAATAGCCTCAAGATAACACTAAAATGTAATTGAAGAATTAGAAAATTATGAGTTTGGAGGATTATCTTTGTTTTAATATAATGTACTTAATTGTAATTTTATATAAAGCCATTTTTAATAATGGCTGTGCTGAACAACAAGCTTGCAAAATTCCTGAAAATTTATTAGTCAACTCTTGCAAGCTGGTAGAAGCCACATCCAATGCACCACTGAGTGCAGCCTTTTTACATCATTTTGCTCTGCCCTCTTTAATGCATAGACCTCCATTTGCATGCTTTCTGCCTTATGGCTACAAGATGGTGGCTGTTATTCTAAGCCTCACACATGTGCCAGGCAACAGGAAGGAAACGGGGTAAGAAAAGCTAAAGTGGCATGCCAATTTTTAAACAATATTTCCCCAAAGCCCCACCCAGTGGCTTCTGTTTACAACGTATTGGCCAGAATTGTGTCACATGTGCCTAGATTAAAGATGGCTAGGCAGAAAGAAACCTTGGATGCATGCTGAGCTGGACAACCCAATGGATCTGCCATAACA
This sequence comes from Aselliscus stoliczkanus, assembly GCA_033961575.1. Lineage (NCBI taxonomy): Eukaryota > Metazoa > Chordata > Mammalia > Chiroptera > Hipposideridae > Aselliscus > Aselliscus stoliczkanus. Next base: position 13,782,530 of record CM066728.1, on the reverse strand, counting down.
TTAAAAATATATCTGTGGAACTCCAATGTTCAAGACACCATGTCATGTTCAGCACAGTGACAAGCGATGAAGATAGAGTGGTTCAGTACTCAGCATTTGCCCTCAAAGCTTCTTAGAAGATAAGACATGCACTCATGGAAATATAGCCAATAACTCCATGTGAATTCTCCTTTAATAATACACTAAGAAGCAGGCGTTGGTTCAGAAGCTAAGTGCCTCTGGACTTGGCAGAGGCAGGCATCACTCTGGGATGGATGGTCCATTTCAACAGAGTGGCTCATCATCACAGGAAGAGAAGTCAGGTCAAACAAGTAACTGCTGACAGGTTTATAAATTCTGCTTAATTTGAATCATTAATTAGAGTACATAGGCATGATCTTTGTACACTCCCTTATTTCAGTTATTTTATCTAATTGCATGGGAGGTTTAAATTTGTGTTGAAATACATGGATGAAAATTAAATTGCTCTCTCGGCAATGACCCACCTGCTTTTTCTAGATAACAGATAATTATCATTTTTCTAAGCTTAGTCCAATACTCTTCAAAGCCCTCTGGAATCACATTATTGATATGAAGTGGTTTGTTTTTCAAGTGTTCCATTTTTTTAAATTCTATTCTTTTTACCCAAGAAATAATACCACTACAGAGGTTTAAAGTATCATGTGACCATTTTCAAACAATGAGTATAATACTGATTTGAATATTATCTCCATCTCCCTGAAAATTTCTACTATCAAGGTTGAATTATGTTATGCCTGCATTTCTTTAAATGTTCTGTTCCCTCCTGCACCTGGGCAGAGTGGGGAACACACACTCCTGGCATGAATGAACTTCACCTAATGAACAAGAAAGAAAGCTGCTCCAAGATACTGAGCTATACAAGCCTTCCGGGCTGTGGAATCAGGCCATCAATTTTGCCTGATGTAAAAGGTTATTCTCTTACTGCCTTTCAGTTTTGCCCTTTTAGCTCTCTATGGGTCACCACTGAATTCCTGCCTTAAAAAACTTTAGCATAATGGCCTGTCTGACACAGTGATAGGTCTGGAAAGTTCAGAGAAATTCTTGCTACCAGGTCTTTCACGACATATGATAGACAAGTAACAGTACCTTCCTCTCCCAGGGTAGCCTAGAAACCTTTCTCTTCCCTCACCCCCTTCCTCTCACCCCATATGACCCACTTTACCCCATATAAAAATAATATATTAATTAGCTATTGCTGCTACAATGCTACATACCTAATGTCCCCAAAACACATTGCCTTACAGCACCAAGCATCTCTTTTTCTAGCTCCCACGTCTGTGGAGTTTCTAGGACAGCCCAGGATGTAGGTCAGCTTAGCCTGGCTGTAGACTTTCAGTGAGCTTCAGGTCTGCTCCATGTCTCTCTACCTGTCTTTGGGCCAGCAGCAAAAGGACAAGCAAAAACACGCAAGGCCTCCTGAGGGCTCGGTCTAGGCTCAAAGTTGTCATATGTGCTCCTTTTCCATTGGCCAAACTCAAAATCAATGGGGAGGGAAATATACTCCATCCCCTTCTGTGGAAAGTAAAGTCACGTGGTAAAGGGCATGAATGAATAATTCTAATTCAGGGAGGACTTGAAGCACTGGGAACAAAGATCCCATCTTCCATAGATACCCTTCCCTTTTTGAATCATCTGTTTTCTCACAAGCAGTTCCTGACTCTCAGCCGCACAAAGAAGCTTTCTGGCACCTGACTTTGTTCTTTTGTCAATAAATATGCATGGAACACCCACAAGTCACCTGGGGGCTAAGATAGGGGTGCTGCTCTAAAGAAAAGCTTAGTAATGGAAATAGCTGGTACAAACACACTTGGTTCGGGTGGTTGATAATACAGAGCAGTATGTTATTAAGAGCAAGGATCGGAATGGGTAGACGTATGACTGACATAAGCAAGGGAGTTTATGAAAGGAGACACTCATCGGAGGGAGGAACTTTCTCTATGGGAATGAGCATTACCTCAGACATAAGTCATCCCTGTACAAGGTGAGGTATGAATAATCATGTTTAACCAGTCAGTAGTCTGGTTATATTTTGGCCCTTTATCTCTAATTTTTAACTATCTTTCCATTATTCAATTTGTTAATAATGAAAATGATTGTAGAATGGATTGCACAAATGGAAGTATTTTTCAGGATGTCTTTGTAATGCAAACATTCACAGCAACTAAACAATTGATCAGTCTTATAGATTCAGGTTTCCTTCTTTACAACAAGAAATATCTTCCTACAGAGAATTTTATTTACATGTGAAGAAGAAATAACACCCAAGGAAACAGTAACTGAAAGATCCCATTCCAGGCAGGAGGGGACCTCGACCACTCAGTGCTGTGGTCCAGACAGTGCCGGTGCGTGAAAAGATGCTTTTGTCTTTTATCCATTTCAACTGAAGAATGGAAGAACAGACATTGGAGTTCTGCATCTGTTTGGATCCAGTTCCTAAGTTTTGCCTCCAGGATTCAGGAACTCTGGCCACTGGTAGGAACTGGACTCTAGGAGCTAGACGTTCACTGAACTTTCGTTCACTTTACAGATGCTGAAAAGGAAGCCAGGAGTTTATTGAAACAAATTTGAATAATATTGGAACTAAAATTCAGGTCTCCTGATTTTCCAAGTGCAGGCAAGTTTCTGTCAGTCACCTCCTGGGTCCCTCTCATGGTCTTAGAGCATCACCTGTAAGCCATCTCCTCTTATCAGCTTCTGCAAAACCAACCCCTCAGAACAGTCACAAGGCCCTTGTCTTCAGGAAAAGCTTGTTTCAATTCACAACTTCCACTTACTTGCTGGGTTTCCTTGGGCAAATTGCATGACCTCTCTGTACCTCCATTTCTCTGTCGGTAGAATGGGGTTAGTGATATCTAACTTGCAGTGTTATTGGAGGAGCAGGTCGAACAATGCATTGCACAGTGCCCAACATGTAGGAGCAGAACGACAAATAGTCATTAGGACAATGACAATTGAGTGCCTCAGAGGCCCGTCCAGGGAGGAAGCAACGCACAGAACACTTGGTCGAGGGCTATGACATAACCTTGCCTGAGACCCAAAGGGGCTTCTGTAGTTTTTCTGTCCTGGGACAGCAGGACTCAGTTGATTGAGAGAGAGAAGATATGGAGGCTCTCAATTCTGCCAGGTACACTGTTTAGGGACTTGAGACCAGCAATAATATTCCTGCTGTGCATCCTCCCCCACCCTGCTCAGGGTCTTGCATTCATTTCATGACTGGGACATGGAAAAACCTTCTCTTGGAGTAGATGGAGGAGATTGGTAATAGATCTTGAGATTTAGAGATTTCCCTGAGGATAGGCAGATAGATTTTCCAAAAGTTTCATGGAGATTCACCCCCATGGAGACTGGGAGAATGAGATGCTTGACAAAGTGAGACCTGAAGGTAGGGGACCAATAGGGGAAGAAGAAAATACCACAGGACCCCTGTGGAGAGTCTGCCTTCCTGGGGGCTTTCTTGGTGGGCTATGGAAAATTAATTGGACAGTTCTGAATTTCCTCCTCCAGTGTTGTAAGTCCCTGAATTACCCCTACATCTGTAAGGGCAGTCTAATGCAAGTCTGAGTGGTAATACGATGGGGGATGATGAAAAGTGTGATATGCCTGAATTGTCCTGGAGCTAAATATTGAGCTCTACCCACATACACACCACCCGAAGACAAACATAAACCCAGAACGAAGACAAATATACCATATTTTGCCATGTATAATGTACTCCCATGTATAATGCACACCCACATTTTTGGCCCAAACTTTCAGGGGAAAAAAATCTTTTGTTTTAATTTCTTAAGGCGAATTTTTATTTATTTACATTTAGATAGTTGTTTTTTGTATTATAAAGGAATTTTAGCATTTATATTTTAACATATTATGGTACAAGAAATTTTATATAACAAATAATTACAAAACACAAGAACAGATACAAGGTACAAGAAATTTTATGTACCAGTAACAAATTTACGATATTTATGTATCATAGAAGGCCAAGAACTCTGTCATTGTAAGTTCGTCTCAAGCTCAATAAAACCGACTATCATATTTCAGGGTATTATTTTGCATAAAGATAGTGTTATTAATTTCTAGAGTTACACTTTTAACTCCTAAGCATAAATAAAAGAATTAAAAACATTTATATAGATATGGAATTAGTACTATCCATGTCTAATGGGCATCCTTATTTTTCCCTCACAAATTTAGGCATAACAATGTGCATTATACATGGCAAAATACAGTATTTTTCTGTCTCACTGTCTCATCATTTGAGAGGTTCTTTCTTATACAGTGGAGACCACCCTCCACATTATTGTACAGAAAACTGTTAGGTGCTATCCTCCACCCCATCTTTTCAGTGGCACTGGCTGGCCCATCGCTAATAAGAAAGGGCCCATTTCCCAGCCATACATCTCTCAGTGACCACAGAAAGACCAAAGAGAAGCCTGGAGTTACCATTAGGTAATTACAATACCATAATTAATACCATAGCTCACTCTCTCAAAGGCAAGTTACTATAACCTTGTTAAGCCTCAGTTTCCCCATCTGTAAAACAGAAATAACAACTCCTACATCACAGGGCTTAAATGAACAGCCTAGCTTTGTTGAAGCACCTGTGCAGTGACCGGCACGTGGCAGGGTTATTGTTAGTTTCCCTCTCAGCATCTCAATAACTCACCAAGGTCAATTCTCTAAGTTCACACATGAAGAGTGCATGCTTTCAACAGCACTGTGGCAGGTGCCTACAGTTGGGATCCCAAGGAAACTTCACACAAGAGCACCTGTGCATGGAAGGACATGCCACGACATTGTTTCTAGGAATACGGCACAGCATCATTTCCAGGAAGAAAAGTCACTAGTTGGAAAACCAAGGCAGATGGATATTCTTCAAATTCCCCCAAACTGGGTTGTTTTCTACCCAGGTGCAGGACCCAGGGCAAACATTGATCACAAGAGTTAGATTAAAATAGATTAAAAGAAACTTCATGGGAAAAGAAGCCCCAAATTATCAATCTGAGGAGTGTAAGCAGAAAGAGAAGGCACAGTCCACTGCTAGAGCTTGCTGATGAGGGGTTGGGGGAGGACCTGGGGGTCAGGGGCTAATGAGAGGACACTATGTGCCGTGACTTCTGGGTCCCTTTCTAAGAAAGTGTTGGCAGAATAGTAACCTTGGTCTCTTCAACTTTAATGAGCTCAGACCAGATGCCAGGTGGTAAATAACTCAGGACAATGACTTCACGCCAGGTTAGCCAGTGTTGCCAAGGTGCGTAGGAGGCTGCAAACATCCAGGAACTCAGCCTTCAGGTAACACAATTCTGGAATTACTAGTGATGGGTTTCCAGTGGAACTCAGCACACTGCCCTCACCCTCCTGGAGCTGGTCCCCCTCGGCTGTTTGAGTCCAGGAAAGGAAAGAGCGGAGGAGTTATGGACATGGCTTTGAGGGTTTTTTTCATCATATACAGGTTCAATATTTAGAGCAATATTGATTCTATTTATCTAGTGTTGTAATGTTCCATTGGTTGCTAGGCAACAGAGTTCTTTCTTCTCTGTTGTCTGGGTGGCTCTTGGGAGTTTGACTACCAAAGAGATTACTGTGTATATGAAACTAAATGGACCATAGGTGCCATACGCGTAAGTGGAGGAATACTGTTTTACTAGGCAGTGTTAAGACCACGTTTCCTATCACATCTGGGTAATTGCAATTCAACGTCTAAAACAACAGGACCATTCATATTCACATTCCTCTACAAGGTACCCACTGAGAACAATTTAACACAAAGTTGTGCTGATGCATAAAACCCTGTGTTATGTGCTTCCATCCTCATAAAGTTTAAACCTGCACTGGGGCAAGGATGGATTTATTCCTCCCCACTCTAGTCCCCTCCAAATACCACATTTATAACCAAAAATAGCACCCAGATTATAAAGGGCAAATTCCGGCTTGCACTTAAATCCTGGTGTGGCAGCATCTTTCTTCATTGTTCTCACCTTCCCAACTCACTCTCATATTTCCTTCCTTTTGGGGAGGTTCTTTTGTAACTCCCTTCCACTGGTATTCACTGTTTCTTTAAAATCCCAAGTCAAAAGCAGCAGGCAACGCGTTACTGTCAGCTTGGGTATATGGTTCAGTGACTTGGCATGAGTGACATTTATTTTGGAACCTGAGTGATGGCCTGACCTATTTTAGGATTTCTGCTTTAATCATACTTCCCTCCCCCCATTTTTACATTAGAAGAGAAGGCCAAAGGGATTGTGGGAAGGTTGGGGGGAGGGAGGGGAAGACCCGGATTCGAGCTCAGTGCTCAGGAGTTATATCTGAAGCTGCCCGACTTGGCCATCACATTTCACCACTGTCTTAAGGGCAATTTGAAGCCCCACTAGAGAGGCTGAAATTCAGTGCTATGTCCGCAAAATGGGAAGAGACCCCAGAGGCACTTCTCTGCCCAGCTTCTTGGGTGCAGCCCCAGGAAACGCACAAATGAAAGGCCATATTTGGTATTGTTCAGCATTTTTCTGTATGGAAAGACCTGTTCAGAGGAGAAATGATCTTGTTCTTCCAAAGAGAAAAGCTATCTGGAGGAAGGGAAAGAAGGGTAGAAGGCAGGAGAAGCGAGTGCAGGCAAATAGCCAAGTACGCACATTTATGAAGAGCAGGAATGTAAAACAGATGTTGTGCAGGAAAATAAAACATTGCCCTGGGAGCATCCACCCCTGGAGAATATGGTTTCTCAGATCCAGGCAAATAACACAGCAAGTCATTGAAAGCTGCGTACTCATCATAAGTAGGCCTAAGGAAGGGCCCTTCTGTTGCCTGGTCCCTGGTCTTCACATCTTTTTGTGGCTGTGCAGTAGTCAGAATTCCTCTGAATCAATGTTATTATTCTGTCTCTTTAACTAGGAGTAAGGTGTCCTCGCCACCCCAGAGCTTTTCCCTACAACTGAGGGCAGGAGCAACAAGACCTGGAGCTCCAAGAGGGAGGTGGTGGCTCCAGTGGGATGAGAGGTAGAAGGAAGCAGAAGGACCCAGGCCATGACATGCAGGCCCTAACAAAATAGTTGCAGTGCTCCTGGAGCATGTGGTGATGTCAAGGTCAGTGGTACAGAGTACCCATGGCAGCCGCTGCTGTGGGCAACTTAGGAAATCTTCGATGGCTATCAAGAAGCTGTTATGTGGGAATCACCTGAGACCTGCCAAGAGAAAGAAAGGGATTGAGAAGGCATGAGGTCCCAGCACTGTGTGAGAACGAGGGAAGAGGCAGGATGTCTTCTCCGGCTGGGTTGGGGTCTAGGAGGCAAGTCTGTTAAAGACAACAGAGCTCAACTCTCTTTGGGCCCCAAAAACATAAAGGGCCAAGTGAGTCTTAAGAGAAATAAAATGAAGGAACAAATGTCTTCTGTGGTAAGTTACAGAAATCGAACATAGTGTTAAGTCCAGCCAGCAAATTGTTCCCTGAAAACTGAGCCCACACAGCAAGTCTTGTAATAGATTATTTAAATCAACAACTCCTGTGACCCATGAAATGTATTCACAAAATCAGAATAGCCCTTTTCATAGGCACTTGTCTTTGTCTTTCTGAATCCTCTTTTAGAATTTCACATGGCAGGTAGGCAAGGCAATATTTTGGGTCCCAGAATATGTTTTAGGAAAGCAAGTTGAAAATATCAACCTGTCAGACCTTGTCTAAAGTTATTAGCCTATCTGGCATATGCCTCACAGAGGCTGGCTGGAAATCTGGCCATTTTCCTCCTGCTCTCTATATTTCTTTTCTTTACCCAGTGTGCTTTCCTAAGACTATGGTTCACATACTCATAATTAATTAGAGCAGAAAAGGAGCGAAGTCAGTGGTTCGTGTTCTTTCCCCATTCCTGGCAATGCTTTCGCCTTTGGAATCTAGATTAACAACATTATATACTGAGGACCTGAAGAGAATCTGGAAGAAGGAGGAGGAAGAGAAGAAGAAGGAAAAGGAGGAGGAGGGATAAAGAAGTTCACTGCAAATTATATTTCCAGACCCAGAAAGTCATTGAAACTGAAACTGCTTGCTCCTATAGAATTCATATCTTTTTCTAAGTGGAATCAGGGTTAACAGAGGAAGATCGTGCCTTAAAATTAATTAGAATAAGTTAATTCCTTAATGAATCATACCATCAAGCATGAACAAACTAAAGGGTACAAAGTATTAGTGTACTGATTAAAAGGAGTGGTCATAGGGCTGTCAATTTATAGAAACTAATGCTGCGTCTATACATACAGATGGCTGAGAAAGATATCAACCCTTCTAGTGGCTGGATCACAACCAACCAGTTAGTAACTACTTGGTGGTTTGACTGAACTTAGCTATTCGAAAGTAACCTACACTCTGCCTAACATCCTCACTTTTGAATCACTTTGCTGGGTGCTATCTTCACTCATCTGCCCAAGCTTCAACAGTGGGGTGGTGACAACTGCAAGTTTAAACAGAGCTAAGCAAATTGGTTGAACGAGAGAGTGAACAGAAAGTCCAGCAGCCAGGAGAGAGGATCCAACAAGCATTGTGGATCAAGTGCTAACTCTAATTTAAGAGGGATACTGAACTGACACACAGGAACTGCCAGAGAGAACACCAGGCATTTTGAGAAAATTCCATCCTGAAATCTGTCACAGAAGCATAGTTTTTCTCAGGCACCAATGCCCTAAAAACTAGAATAAAGGAATGAATAAGGCAGCCTGATCTCTCCATGGAGGGATCTGCTGGCAAGGTGGGATTCAAGGACACGTCAGCACCCTCCTCCACATGCAGTGTCATTTCTATTTTCATAATCCAGAAGTTTGGGGAAGCGCACCCTTGAGGTACCGCTCAGCCGGCCTTTTGTTCACTCCAGGAGAAGGGCACAGAAGTCCAAAGAGACCCAGCTGCTTATTCTAAACAATGCGGCAGGAATGGGAATGACATAAATATAGACATCATTTCTAGCTCCGCACAATAGTAACACAGCTCCAGGGAAAAGCAGGGGAACTGACTCCTTTCTAATTAGCCAGAGAAGCTTTTGATAAGAACCCCAGGAGTTCCTTATCCCAAAATAGCACTTGTCACATGAGCACAGGGCCCTCTGATGCACACTGGGTGAGATGGATGGGTAGCGCCAAGTCCTATATCTCCTGTGGGGTTTCACTTGGCAGGCCACTCTGATGATTTAGGGCACCGTCAGTGGCCCTGGTTTGATTCATCACTGGGTGATTCATCTTTCCCAACAAGCCAGGGCTCCTGTTTTATAACGCCCTTTCCACTTCTCTCCTTTGAAGAGAGAGAAACAGATGATGCAAACCAGACTTTGGAAGAGAATCCTAGTTTTTTCCTGCCAGAATGCCCACAGTAAGGAGATACAAACAGGCTAGTGGATCAGCTTCAGAAAGGAGTGTGCATATTGACCAAACAATGCCCATTTATATCAAATATGTCACGGTTATTACGTCACATATTGGTTGGCATGAGAAGTACCATGAACAGCCATGGCAACATATGAAGTGAGTGGATTTTTCTACCAAAACATTTTAGTTATTTAAAAATAAGCACATTTGGTTTTTTAAGGAAAAACTATATTTTGATGCTTAAGTATGCAGATTTATTAATATATTAAATCTTACATTTCTGTCCTAAAAGTTATTACTGCCATTTTGAATTTTGTTACATATTGTCTGTTTTGGCCTAAGTATATAAGTCCTCACACTTCTTATTTTTACAATATTTTTACACAATATTTATTGTGTTTTTATGACAAAGGCAATGCATATGCATTATAGTGACCTTAGAAAAATTGTATGCCTGGCTATTATAAAGGAAAACATCGCATATTTACTACGACTCAGAAATAATCATGGTTCATAACTTTGAATTTTATGATTTATACGTAACATACTTATTATACAAAAATATATAACTTAGGATCATCTAATATAAAGGTAACATAGCTATATTTTGTCTTTTTCTATGAATGGCCTGCATCCTAGTCACCCTTCATCAGCCTTTAGTGTCCACGTATCTAGTGGGAGTTTATTAAAGAAAGCAAGCAAGAGGAAAAACAAAGTAAAATTCAGCTTCTGGAATTCAAAATTAAGATTCGGCCACAGATGATATCTCGCAGTCCCAGGCATTTTCTTAAAATCTCCCCCGTTCCAACACATGCCAAGCCATCTGTTTTTATCTTCTAGATCAGGGGTCAGTAAACGGCTGCTCATGAGCCACATGCGGCTCTTTGGGTATGTTCCATCTCAAAAGTTTGCTGACCCCGGGAAGAGCCAATTCTGTCCCTCACAACAATTTAAAAATTATTCAACAGCCATAAATATATTTTTACAAATAAGGATAATTTAAAGTAATATTATAAATGAAACTATGATAGTTTTATTTTCATTTTCAATTTTACTTCAGAGCCACATGTACATATCCAAAGAGCTGCATGTGGCTCGCGAGCTGCAATTTGCTGACCCGACAGCACTTCGGTCTCCAAAGTTTGCCAGCCCCGGATCTATTGGGTCTTGGGAAAGTCACGATGTATTTTTCTATGTTTTTCAATGCAAAAATGCATCGTGACTTTCCCTGTGACCCAACAGATTACAGATCTTTATTTAAGAAGTCCAGATAGAAAGAGGAAAAGGGAAATCCCACCGTCCCGTGTAGGCTTCCTCCTCTCCAGCCCGAGAGGGGCAGGAATAGCATTGTTGGAGGAAGGTAAGATGGAGAGCAAAGGAGACTGCCTTAGTACATTCAGGCTGCTATAATGAAAGTACTATACATTTGGTGGCTTATAAACAACAGAAATTTATTCCTCGCAGTTCCAAAGGCTGAAAAATTCAAGACCAAGATGCTGGAAGAATTGGTGTCTGGTGAGGGCTCACTTCCTGGCTCATAGACAGCCACCTTCTCACTGTGTCCTTACATGGTGGAAGGGACAAGGGAACTCTCTGGGGTCTCTTATAAGGGCACTAATTCCATTCATGAGGCCTCCACCCTCATGATCTAATCACCACCCAAAGGCCTCACCTCCTGATACCATCACATTGGGGATTAGGTTTCAATATAGAAACTTTTGGGGTTGCAAATGTTCAGTCTCTAGCAGAGGCCCTTGGCCTCATTGCTCATCTAGGACTCTAAAAAACGCTTCTGATGACTCCTTTGCACCATCTTGTTGTGCAGTCACATCAGTCAGGTAGGGAGACACCAAGGTTTGGCTCTTCTCAGCTGTCTGTCCTGGGTTCCTGAATAGCAAGGATACAAAGTTAGAGAGCCAGGTGTGCAACCCAGGGACGTGACAGAGCAGGTGAGCTTGCTGGAGAGGCTGGGATGCACCCACCACACCCCAGGCCAGCAGTCTGAGGCAGAAGCTCAGAGATCATTTTTTAAACAAAGGATATATTGAAGCACTGACTTTTTTGAGTTCAAAATATTGATTTATCTCTAGGTCAATTGCACAATGTCTTCAAAAAATTTTTTCTATTCCCACAAAGGAAAAATAGTTGGGAAATTTCCTAGATCCTTACATTTCCTGGACATTTTTGCTTCAACCTTCAGCCATAAATGAAAAAACTAGCCAGGTTTAAAATCCATGGATCTAAACAATTTTCCTGTAAAGGCTGTAAATGTTATCCCATCATCATCTTTTGGCATTTAATGTTAAAGAGTAGAAGTCTAGAGCCAACTGATTTTTTTATTCTCTTGTGGTAAAACTCAGTTGCGTTTTTTTTGACCTGGATATTTATAGAATTTTGAAAGGCTGATATTAATTCTTAGAACTAAAAACAAAAAATGACCAGGATATGTGTGTGTGTGTTGCCTGTAATACACCAAGCTATTTCAATCTTTAAACTCATACATTTTTTTCAGATTCATATAGATTCTTTCAATATAATTTCAATTTTTACATTTTGTTTTATTTGTTGTTTTTCCCCTAAAAAAATCTCTATTATTTTTTTTTAAATGTCCTCCAAATCTGTCCAATTCTTCTCGCTTTTATTTATTCTTTTCTGCTGAACTCTGAGAGAGCTTTTTCCACATCACTGTGAATTTTAATCTTGGCACTGCACATCTCTTTCCTTGATTTCTTCCTTTTACTCTTTTTCTCCCTTTTGTCTCAGCTTGTTAAATCTGAATCTCATTCCATTAGGCCCTTCACCTCTTCCATTTCCTTCTTCTGGTTTTGTTTCTTATTTCATCAGGGCCATGTCTTTTTGCAACTATTTTAGTCACCAATGTTTTCTAAAGTGTTCTTTTCGCTCTGGCAGTACATATTTCTAGAACTTTATTTCTGTATTGACTACACTGAGAGATGTTCCCCTTTCCTTATTCTGCAGCATGGTTTCCAACCAGTCTACGTTGATTTTTGTAATAGTCTCATCTTAAAAACAGAAGAATATAATTGGGTTTCCTCAATAGATGTAGTGTGAATTTCTTTGGGTTCTCCTTACAAGACCCATAAGTGGCAAGAGACCTCCTTCTTTGATCTAACCCCAGATGGAATATTGGTCTGTATAGCTCTTAGTGCATTTTTTAGGACCTTATATGCATTTATCTGGTCCTAAACTTTTGGTATTTTATCACATCCCTAGAGCTTGGTTCTATAATACTGAGAAATAATGGAACATATGTTCATTGATGCAGTAAAACTGAGACCCAAAAGTGTATAAAGACTCAAAAACAATAGATATACATTTCCAACTCATGGAAAGTTCAAAAGTTTCTGACCAACAGGCAGCTCTTCCCCATGTGGCAATGCAGGGACGCAGGCTCCTTGCATTTCCATCCAGCAGATAGACGAAGAGAAAGAACAAGGAGAAGCACAGCCTCTTCTTAAAAGTCTTGGCCTGAAGGCAGCACAAATCACATCCACTCACATTTCATTGGAAATAACTATTCCATGACCACATCTAGCTGCAAGGAAAGCTGGGCACACAGCCTATCTGTGTACTGAAGAAAAGGAGAACAATGATTTTGGTGAACTAGTCTGCCACTATGTTTGAAACTAGAGTCAACAGTGGATACTGCTATGTGGACTCTTTCTGCTTTCCCCTTTGTCCATATTGTTTTCTCGGTTGCAGAAGACACAACCCTCAGTGTTCAACTACCGTGATGCCTCTGGCTCCTTCTCCTCCTGGTTATCTTAAGTACGATAGCCCACGCATCCCAACCTCTGCCTCTGGAATACAAACTCTTCAAGGGCTTTAACAAGCGCTTCAGGGGGTCCTGTTACACACTGAGGTGTGAGAACCACTGTTCCTACTAAAGCTTGATAATGGCCTGGGCCATAGCAAGGCACCTATCTATGTACTGTCAGCTGGCAGCACGCCATTTTAGTTGTAAGCCAAACACTGACGAGGCATATCTGGAATTCTAGTCTTGCAAAACTAAAAGTATAGAGCAATAATAGTAATACTCAAAGCTGCAGCCTGACTGATCAGGACAACTTTAAATTAAAGCCTTGCTAAATAGCCTCTGTCGCTCACAAATCGTTGCTTCTTTGTTTTCTTTGATACTAATTATCTAATTCTCTGTGCTAGGACAAAATGAATATCAGCGAACACAGAGTCATAAAATATCTGATGTGGAAGAGATCTCAGAGACCAAGTCCACCCACACATTTTATAAACTGGAAAACTGAGGTTTAGGATGAATGAGTGGGTCTTCCAAGGTTCCAGCTCTGGTTGGAGAGAGAGAGCCAGGACTAGAACCCAAGATACCTGATCCCTGATCCAGCCCTCTTTCTGCTAATACTATCTCATGAGATCATGTTTGTAAAGCCCTCTGAAACATATAAAGTGTAAAAGTGGTTGCATTATATTAATACTGAATTGGGTTCAGATCATTTGAATTCCAAATCTTAAAAAGCCAAAGTTAAATGTGTGTGCAAATTTTTCTCTAAGCCCTGTCCAAATGCAAATTAGAAAATGAATGAACAGTATTGCCTTAGAATTATAGAACACTTTGGAACATTGACATTGATATTAAGAAAGGTACTGTAAAAGCATCAGGCAGCAGCCTCTGATATCTCCTTTTTATGGTTTCCTCTAAAACGCCTGTGGTATCATAGATATCTGACAAATTTCCACTGACTGTGAGGCCAATAGACCTGAATAGAGAAGGGTAATCTGTGGATTCCATATACCTTATTTCACAAAGAGAAAAACCCAGGCATCATAAAAAGAAGAGGTGGGGGGCCGGCTGAGTGGCACGGTAGTTAAGAGCTGGCTTGGGATGCCAGCGGCCCCGGTTCAGATCCCATATATGAGGGCCAGTGACACTGCCCTCCAAAAAAAAAAAAAAAAAAACGGAGGTGGGAAGCGCCACTTGGACTCTCCCAAGAAACTCTATAGTAAAGCAACAAGAAGAGTGGACAATACAAATACTACTGAGGCGAATGTTAGACAGCACACTGCCTTCCATGTCCCCTGCCTCCCACACCCCATCATTCAATAGCCCTTCACAGATTTCAGCTCCCCAAAACCCACAAGGCTGACCAGGCCAGACTTCCAGTTTCTCAATATAAGAGCCACACATTACCCAGACCAGAACATTTCGGAGACTGACAGCAAGTTAAGTAGTGACTATGTCTCAGGTCACTGATAAGGGCAGGTGGGTGCCCCTGGATGGGTTTGATCGATGGCCTTCTGCCTAGTGCTGATTGGGCTCAGGCAGGGTAGGAGCAGACATAGCAGCCCCATACACCCTGGGGTGCCCTCTCCCCAGGAGGGGACTTCCTTACAGTTTATTTTTAGGACATGAGCTGAAATAGACTTCTCTCTGCCTTAATTTTGTAACTGGCTTAACTGGTCTTTGAACTGGGAATCTTTTTTAAAAACAGATTTATTAGTATACAATTCACATACCTTACAGTTCATCCATTTAAAGTGTACAATTCAATGATTTTTAGGGTATTTACAAATATGTGCAACCACCACCACAGTCAATTTTAGAACATTTTCATCAGCTTGGAAAGAAAAATCCTTGTACTCTTTATCTTCACCCTTCTCTCCCCAATCCCTGCCGGCCCTAAACAATCACTAATTTACTTTCTATCTATAGATTTCCCTGTTCTGATATGAATGAAATCAAATAGAATGTGGTCTTTTGGCTTCTCTCACTTAATAATGTTTTTGAGGGCCCTCCATGTTGTAGCATGGGTCAGTATGTCATTCCTTTTTATGGCTGAATAATATTCCATTTTATGGGCATAACGCATTTTATTTATCCATTCATCAGCCGATGAACATCAGGATATTTCCACCTTATGAATAATTGAATCGGGAATATTAGGACTGTCGTTTAGTCTGCGGGAAAAGAAATTTTGAATAAAGGAATTCCCTTAATAATTGGTACTTTTACATTGTTTAGCAAAGCAATTCAACAGATATTGAGCACCTGCCACTTGCAAAACAAGGTGGAAAGCTACTTTGAGGTTGTAGTTCTTAAGAATATTTATAACAGTAGAGTAAGATGATTATCTCTTACAAAGTCCTTTGATATTATCTTGGTGATCTTTATTGTTATAAGAGTATGCTGTGAACCTGATATTACTAGTCTCATTTTGCGAAAGACATCAGCTCTGAGGAGTCAGGATCGCTCATCTAGTCAGTAGAAGACAGACTGGAGAACTTCTAGTTCAGTCCCTTGTTAAGATACATTTGTGTCTAATTTTGATAGGGAAGAAAGCCTTTGAGAAACATTTTCCCACAATAATTGAGTCTTCTGCAGCCCCAGGTGCTGAATCAGACCGGCACATTTGTCCTCTTCTAAATTCAAATAGCTCTTTTTATACTTTTAAAATCTATCACCTTTTGCTGTTTATCATCATATTTTTGTTAAGCGTGATCCCCTTCACTAGCCGTTCATAGTGGAAAGACTGGATCAGAAGTCCTCTGGGATATCTGCTAGCCATAAAGAGCCTGTGGCATTTTTCCTTTAGTGATAGAAAGACTCCATCATTAAAAAATGTTTGTGTCTTATTAGGGAGACCACTTCATGGATGGTGTAGATGCTTGACCATTGCACTGTACACCTGAAGCTGAAGCTGCATAACATTGTATGTCAATGTTATATTTAATGTTATATATAATTTCATATATATATATATATATGTAGTCATGGGATATGGAGTACAGCATAGGGAATTGAGTTAATGGAATTGTAATAGATATATATGATGTCAGAGGAGCAATAGATTGGGGGAGGGGAGGTTATCACTTTATGAGCGGTGAAATGTCTAACTATTACATCGTTTTGTACACCTGAAACTAATAAAAAGGAAAAAGAAATGTTTGTGGTTTTCTTATCAGTGGCTTCCTTTCTTTGAGGCTGGGGAACCCCAATAGAAATGCTGGCCATGTGGACCCATGTTGGATGGATCTGGAACCACTGGAAGCCAGGGGCCTACACAAGTTAACACCAAGGAAGGTCCTACGTTTGCTAAAGAAGAAAGGGAGCCCCAGAGGTAGGAAATGAGTAAGAGATCAGAAGCCAAAGACATCAGACAGAGGTTGGAAATGGAGAGAAATGCGGGATGAGTTCAGTGGGTTCATGACAAGAACTGTGGATGAATCAAGGTGCCAGGAGGGCTTATTTATGTTGTATTCTTGCTTTCCGGTAAAAGGCAGCATTCCCCAGCTGAAGGGAGGAGGGCACGGCTTCATAGACAGTGCTGTCACTAAGTCTAGTTTTAGGATTTCTTTCTGAGAGCGTTATTATTACCATCCTCAGTACAGAATTGTCAGCTTGTAGGCTGCAAACAAATGAAAACAACCTAAATGTCCATCAATTGGGACAAGTAAAACTATGGTAAGTCCATACAGTGAGCTATATCAGTTCTTTAAGTAGTGAGAAAGTCCATACAGTGAGCTATATCAGTTCTTTAAGTAATGAGAAAGAGTTACACATTTTTCTGGGAAGATACTCATGATAAAGTACTGACTTTTTAAAAAGGTTATAAAACACCATGAATATTATGCCATTCATGTAAAATTGTGTGTGGATATGCGGAGGGGGGTATGATTTTATGTCTCCAGGTATAAAGGGAGATAGAGACCTTTTGCATCTTGAAAGTGTATTTATCAAAATTAAAATATTTGCAGGATAAGTAAATTGTTCAGTAAATTTTTTCTTTTCTTTTAGCTCCTTTCTATGTTATACCACTATCCTTATCATTAAAACTTACTAAATGATCAAAATTCATAAAATAATCTACTTTAAGATAATCCTACTTATGTATTGTGCACCCTCCCAGCTGCTAGTTACATGAATTGTTTCATTGGAATTTCACAGCAATTCTTGGAAGTATAACATTATTATCTCTGTTTTTTTAAATGAAGCAACTAAGATTTAGAAATGTTACGAAATTGGCCCAAGGTCACACAGCAATAAAATGGCAGAGCTGGGAGAGTAGCTTAGGACTAACTCTACAGCAGATGTGCTCAATCACTATGCTGCTAAGAAACAGGCAAAAATCACAGACCTTGTACAGTAAGAACTATGAACATCATGGACCATAATTCCCCATGTTATTTATTCTCCAAAGCCATTTTGAGCAGATCATTATGAACTCAGATTCAGCCTTGACAAGAAATGTTCAGAACTCAAAAGCTCCTCAAAATTGAATTACTCAGTCCTCCTTATATACCAATATCAGGCACTGAAGCAGTTTTAAAACTTGTCTGTAAATTCTTTGACACTCTGACAGTAGAAAGGCATTATATGGGCTGGTTTCAGTGATGTAACTAATAGGACTCAGTGAAAACGATGCTTCATGACTTCCAAGGCTGCCACCATGCTCCCTGGGACACGCACTTTTGAGCCCTGAACCCCCCAGGGCCACCCTGTTTGAGGAAGCTCAGGCCATGCGGAGGTGCCCCAGTCAACGGCCCTGCTGAGAGCCCTGCTGGCAGCCAGCATCAACCACCAGACACCTGAGTGAAGATGTCTCTCTGTATGACTCTGTGCTCCAGGTGACAAATCCCCCAGCTATTGCGTCTTCCCAGCTGAGGCCCAGATACCATAGGTCAGAGACAAGCCATCCGTGTCTTGTAGGTCAATTTTTGACCTACAGATCAATAAGCATAATAAAACGGCTATTTGATGCCGCCAAGCTTTGGTGTCATTAATTATGTGGCAATAGTAACCAGAATAAATCTCAGCTCCATCTCCAGCTCATTCTTTCAATAGCTATCCATTTCATTGAATTCTCATTAATTGGATTGAGTCTTGGAGGTTACTTAGACAGGAGTTATAGGCTCTAATCTCTTTTTCCATGAAGCTAGAACAAGCTGCAAGCTCTCTGAAGGCAGGAATAAGTTTGTCATGTTGACAATTACAGCTCACTAGCCACAGTGTTTGGCATGGATGAGTAGGCTGTTTCAGTTATCTATCACATTATTGAGGCCACCCCAAAACTTAGTGGGTTAATATGGGGGTGGGCAAACCATGCTCCACAGGCAAATCCAGCCTGCCGGCCTGTTTTGTAAATAAAGTTTTGTGGGAACACAGCCCTACTTATTTATTTACATATTGTTTACAGCTGCTTTCACTCCACAGTGGCAGAGCTGAGTGGTTGCAGCGGACTATAAAGCCCTCTCACAAAACCTAAAATATTTACTGCCTGATCCTTTACAGAAAAGTTTGCCAGCCCCTGGCTTAACACAATGATGATTTAGTATTTCTCCAAACTCTGTGACTGGCTGGGCTCCACTGAGCAGGATTGTTCCCTCTGCACAGTCACTGATGAGGCTGCATTTACCTGAGAGCCTGCTAATGCTAGAACACACGAGATGGTCAGCTCAGACGTCTGGGGCCTTCGTGCTGTCAGCTGGGGCATCTCGAGTCTCCTCCACGCAGACTCTCATCATTTGGTAATCCATCCCAAGTTTCTTTATGGAAACTTCTAAGACAGGGAGCAAAAGTAGATGCTACCAAGCCTCTTAAGATCTAGGCCCAGAACTTATGCAGCATCAATTCCACTGTGTTCTGTTGGTCGGAGCAAGTCACAAGTCAGTCAAGATTGAAGCAGAGAGAACTCTCCACTCGAAGGGTAACATGGAGGTACACAGAGGATAGAAATGGTTAGTGGTCATCTTCGCAGGCTATTTACCAGATAAAGCATGCAGTAAATATCAGCTAAATGAGTGCACAAGAGCTCACAAATACATAAAAGTTAAAAGAAAAGTGAGCAAGTGAAAAAGGCAATACTCTAAGGATATGGCTGAGCTTATCTACGTAGGAGGCAAGGTCACCACAAGCTGTCAGCACTGACAGAAGCCAGTAGAGCTGAAGAAAAGCACTGGTTCCAGTTGAATACAGAAAGAAAGTGAGAGAAATCAAGAATGTAGTCAGTGATGTCATTGGGGATAGGAGTCTACAGGGGTGAGATGGAGGGGAGATAAGATGCTGTGTCTACACAGCTGGACTCAGCAAATCTACTCAGAGCAAGTACAAGAATTAGATTTTGTGGGTCAATGCCAGACAGGAGTTAGCAGCAACTGATGGGGAGGCAAAGCCATGAACTTCTGTGAGCATCTGCGACATTTGGATCAATGCATTGGACAATCTTCTGTTGTTATTGGACAATCTTCTGTTGTAGGGTCATATGTCAGACCAATTGCTGACCTCAGTGGATATATCTCCTCAGGTTTATGAGTTCTGTCACAATAGTACCTGACAAACATGATCCAAATAACTTAGTTAATAGGATTGAAGAACTTGTTACAACCCAAGAAAGGAACATGGCATCTTCAATAACAACAGATAAGCATTAGCTTCCAATGGTATGTGTAGATTACAACTAACAGAGCTGGCAACTCAGCAGGTGAAATGATTGAAAGATGATTTCTTGTTCATCATGTCACTTCATCCTCTGAAGAAGTGAAAAATTCCACTATTTCACAAAAGACGAAACTGAGGCTTGAAGAGATTAAAGAACTCTCCCACATCCATGTAGTTAACATATAGAACAAGTAGATTTAGACCTAAATCTGCCTGAATCTAAAACAGTCAGGCTGCTTCCCTGTGGAACACAAGAAAAGTTAAAAATATGAAGATTCCTCTGCCTACAAAAGTGTGTCTTAAAACATGTCCTATGTAATATTAGTACTTTGAAATGTTCCTCAAAGATAATGATCCCTATGTAAACAAATGTGAGAGCTCATGTGCGATAGAGCCCCTTTTTGAAAGTCACATGAGCATTTGTATATTTAAATAGAAATCTGTCCGAAATCCGAATCCTTTTTTCATGTACTGTGCACTAATACCCTGAAGAACTGGTGTTCTACGGAATATACTTTGGGAACATTCTATCTAGGAAGATAAAGCAGTGAGAGAGTACTATTTTTATAATTTCATTAAATATGTAACCACTGAGAACACATTTTTGACAACCACTAGAATTTGGAGTACCCAATGAAAGTTTAAACAGTTTTAAGACAAAAAGAAGTCTTATTCTTCACGGTCTTAAGTAAGCTCATGAACCTTACTATAGTGCTAAGTTAAAATATAAAAAGTCAGAATCATGTTATTAAGGAATAGATCTTCTGGCCTCCCAAAAGTCACTGTAGTTATCTGAATTACAGACACAACCTTGCAATAATGCTCCAGCATCTTGTAAAGACACAGAACAGTTCTGACCCAGCTGCTTTGGCCTACCACAGCTGGCTTTCAGTTCATTTCTCCTGCTCCTAATCTGCAGAGGATACCTAACGAAGCCAGCCTCTTTCCATCTTGCCATGTTGACATAATTCCAGTAACTCAGCACTGAGGTGGCAGTTACTTGTGCATTGCTGGTGGAAATGTAAAATGGTGCAGCTGCTATAGAAAATAGTATGAAGTTCCTTCAAAAATAAAAATAGAATTACCATTCCTGAATTACTAATTCCACTTCTGAGTATATGCCCAAAAGATTTAAAAGCAGGGACTCAAAGTGGTATTTGTATACCCATTTTCACAACAGCATTATTCGCAATAGCCAAAAGGTAAAAGCAACCCATGTGTCCATCAACAGATGAATGGATAAACAACATGCAATGTATACATACAATGGAATGTTATTCAGCCTTAAAAAGAAAGGAAGTTCTGACGTGCCACAACATGGATGAACCTTGAAGATATTACGCTCAGTGAAATAAGCCACTCACAAAAGACAACTACTGTATGAGTCTACTTATATGAGGTACCTAGAGCAATCAAATTCATAGAAACGGAAAATAGAATGGTTGCCAGAGGCTGAGGGAGGAGGAAAGAAGGCACTACTGTTTAATGGATACTAAGTTTCAGTTTGCAAAAGAAAAAAGTTCTGGAGATGAATGATGGTTATGGGTGCACAACAACATGAGTGTACTTAATACTGCTGAACTTACACTTAAAAATGGGCAAGATGGTATATTTTATGTTATGTATATTTTACACAGTGAGTGAGTGAGTGAGAGAGAGAGAGAGAGAGAAGGGAGGAAGGGAGGGAGGAAGAAGGAAGGAAGGAAGGAAGGAAGGAAGGAAGGAAGGAAGGAAGGAAGGAAGGAAAAGAAAGAAAGAAAGAAAGAAAGAAAGAAAGAAAGAAAGAAAGAAAGAAAGAAAGAAAGAAAGAAAGAAAGAAAGAAAGAAAAAGAGAGAAAGAAAGAAAAAGAGAGAAAGAAAGAAAGGTGGATAGATAGTCTTTTATTCCGTGTCTAACGAAGAGCAAGGGGGGTCTTCCTACCGCAGGGGCTGAGCGCCCTCCTCCCTCTTCCCTGACACTCCTGGGTTGACTCACAAAGGGGCAGAACAGACCCTCTCCAGTCCAGGAGCTGCTCCTCTCCACAGGGAGGAGGCCAGGGGCCCTGGGCAATCACAGCTGCAGCTGGTTAATCGCCTGTCACCCAATCCTTCATTCACACCAGTCCGGAGCTAGGATCCCACACGTCTAACTTACCACTGGGCCCTGTGGTCCTCCTTGTCCTGAAAAGAGGAGCGGGTGGCAGATTTCAGACTGAACAAAAGAACCAGTTTAAACTACAACAAAGAATTGCTTCAAACCTAATGAAAATCAGGTACTGAAAGAAATAAGAAGCCCTGTCTCTCCTTTCTATTTCCTTTTTTTTTTTTTTTTGCAGGGAGCGTAAGAGTTCATGAGACATGGCTCCAGAGGGGAACCCAGAATGGTCGTCCTCCAAGGGTTCTGTATTCACTTACCTCTGGGATGATAACAGGTCCTGGGAGCCTCTTAGACCCCATACAGTTTATATTAACCCCACTCATCTTCTCCACTGCCACTTGTTTGTCATTTCCTCATAACTTCCTGCTCTTCAGGCTACACTGGAAGTAAAGAACATTTCTGAAGCAGTGGTAAGATATGGGGAAGTCATCAAAGCTACAATAAGGTGTCATTTTTACCCTTGTGGAATTGGAAGGACAGAAAGGAAGAAAGAGATAATAATTCTAGTGAAACTGTGTTGAAACAAGAACACTTGAGCGTTTGCTGATGGCATGTTCCACTGGTACAACGACTTGGGAAACATGACAGTGTGCATCAAGAGCAATACAAATAGATACCCCTGTTAACCCAGTAATTCCACTTAAAGGATTTGTTCTAAAAATAATAATAGCAAGAGAAAAATGTATTTGAAAAAAAGCTATATGCATCAGAATAAAGGTTTCAGGATTATCTCCAATATTAGAAAATTTGCAAACAATCTAAATAACTAGTAATATGGCAATAGCTAAGTAAGCTATGAGAAATCAGCCTATTGATATATAGCTATTAAAAATAAGTATGAAGAACATATCACATTATAGATATTTTCTAGTAAAGCCTTAATTAGGGAATGCAGAATTTACAGTTATGTGTATATTCTGATTGTAAGTATATAAAATAGATACTAACTAGAACAGAATTTAAAACTGAAAATTGTTGCCATAGTATGGTGGTAGAATTATCAGTGACTTTTTTCCTTTATAAAGAATTTTGTTTAAATTTCAAATTAAACATTATTAGAATGATTTAAGAGCCAAGAAGCACCACCAAATTTATTATCATTTTTTCATCACAAAACTCAATTTTCAGACATTTATAACCCAGATCTTTCAATATGTATAGGTCAGAAGTGGGGGGGGGCAGAAAGAGAGAGAGAGAGAAATATCTAGCAAATATATACCTTTACAAAATTGATTGATATTTTAAATAACATGTCTGAGACTGAGCTAGGCATTGGAAGGAAGCACAAAATGTAACAGTGTGATATTGGGAAAAACAGTTTGGCAAGTCTTCAATAAATTACATACAGAATTACACATAACACAGCAATTCTGTTCCTAGGTATATACCCAAAAGAACTAAAAACAGGTGATCAAACAAAAACTTTTACATATATGTTCATAGCAGCAATATTCACCATAGCCGAAAGGTAAAACCATCCCAATGTCTATTAACTGATGGATAAACAAATTTGGTCTATCCATACAATGGAATATTATTCAGCTGTGAAAAGGAATAAAGTGCTGATATATGGACCAACATAGATGAGCCTTGAAAACATTATGCTAAGTGAAAAAAAGTCAGACATGAAAGGCATATGTTTTATGATTCCATTTATACAAAAATATCCAAAACAGGTTAATCTATAGATTAGATGGAAATCAGGGTAGTGGTTGCCAGGGACTGGGAAAAGGGAAGACTGGGGCGTGACTGCTTAACAGGTATGAGGTCTCCTTTAGGGATGAGGGATGATGAAAATACTTTGGAGCTAGATAGAGGTGATAATTGCACAACATTGTGAATGTACTAAATGCCACTACATATACATTTTACAATGGCTAAAATGGTGAAATTTGCTGTTTATATTTTACCACAATTTTTAAAAAACACAACACTGGGTCTGTGCCCTCAAGGAGTTCATGACCCCATAGCCAGAAGGTAGGCACCCAGGAAGAAAGATAAGAATAATAGCTGTGGCTGTATCCACAATGCCTAGATAATGCTTGGCAAATAGTAGGGACTAGATATGCATTTGTAGGAAGATAGGTTGGAGGGGGAAAAGCTAAGAAGTAAGAAGAGAGGGAGGAAGAGAGGAGGTGGGGAAGAGGAAGGGTGTGAAAGGGGAGCCTGGCACGTATGCTTATTGAATTAAGTACCTTATACAAAACGTACCTCAAAACCACACGTTCTTTCTGAATCGTTTCAAGGTTGTATTTACATCTGCCTAAAGAATGCCCTTATTAAAATCCTAACATGCTGCATTCATACTCTGCTCCTGGAAGTGCTGGCCACTTGAGTTGAATATATGAATTGTTTTTCCCAGAAGACATGCAAAACAACTATAAAATGCAGTTGTCAGTCCTAGTGCATGAGGAGTATAAGGGACATGTTCTTGAAAGGCTTTTAGACAGTAACACCGAAGTAGAAAGACTACAGCGTTGAATGAAATAATTTGAATGAAAATACTGGGAAGAGAGAACTGGCTTATAGTAGATGTTGAATAATTACATGTTGAACTTTCACTAACAGGAAAATCAACAAAGTAGACCTGTAGATCCAGGTAGGCTGAGGGGCATGACTTTAAGCAAATCACTAGCCCACTGCCTGACTCTGTTTTTCCCACCCACCTTCCAGATGACCTTCAATACCTTCTTTAGCCCTTGTACATGTCATGGCATATTGGTTAAGAACACCGTCTCTGGAATCTGGCCCCAGCCCTGACTTCTACCAGAAACTCCAAGCCTTCACTCAGTGGCCAAACAGGCATCTCATAATTAACACAGTCAAATGAAACTCCTGACTGCCCACCAGCCTGCTCCTCCCCACTTTTCCCATCTCCATAAATGGTACTGCCATCCACCCAGTTGCTCAAATCAAAAATCTAATATTCCTCCGAATTTTCTGTTCTCTCTTTATCTCACCCTGTCCATCCATCAGCACGATATCAACACTCATCTCGCCTACCTGCAATCCATTTTCCATACTGCAGTCAGAATGTTCTTTTAAAAATTAAATCTAATTGCATAACTCACTCACTTCAACAGCTTCCCATTGTATACACTTCCAATGAAATTGAAACTCCTGAAAATGCCTTTGTGACCCTGTCCCTGCCTCCTCCTGGACCTCGTTTCCACCGTGCCTCCCTCAGCCTCTAATGATCAAGCACACGGGCCTAGCTCCCTCCTTCATCTGGGTCTTCACACTAGTCGTTCTCTCTCCCTACATGCTCCCCACCTTCTTGCATCCTCCATAACTTACGGATCCCAGCCTAGATATTACCTCCATGAGTAAAATAAGTGGCTTTATCAACTCACTCTATTTGAAATATCAGCATAAAACTTAACATTTTTTCTTAGATTATTACTTATTGAATTTATTGGACTATTTTTTATTTAGTTGGTTAGGGTTCTCCAGAGAGATAGAACCAAAGGAATATATATATATATATATATATATATATATATATATATATATATCCTATTAATATATATCCTATTAGTTCTAATATATAAATATATATATATATATAAAAAAGATTTTACTATGAGGAAGTGGCTTGTGACATGGAAGCTGAGAAATCCCACAATCTGCAATCAATAAGCGAGACACTTAGAAAAGGTGTGGTGTAATTCAGTCCAAGTCTGCAGGCCCAAGAATCAGAGGAGCCAAGGGTATAAATCCCAGACTGAGAGCACAAGATGAGGTGAGACATCTCAGCTCAGACCATGAAGCAGATAAAAAGGGGCAAATTCCTTCTTCCTCTGCCTTCTAGTCTATTCACACCCTTGACAAATCGGATGATGCCACCTGTATTGAGGAGGGCAACCGGCTTTACTAAGTCTACTGATTCAAATTCTAATGTCATCCACGCACACTCAGAAATAATATTTGATCTGAGCACCCCATGACCAGTCAAGTTGACACAAAAAATTAACCATCAAAATTGGATTATTATCCCTTCAGAGAACTTAAAGTCCCGTGAGAGCAAGAATCTTGTCTGTATTACTGACTTCTATATCCGCAATACCTGGGATCCTGCCTGACATATACTAAATGTACTGTAATAGTTATCTATTGCTATATAACAAACTACCCCAAAGCTTAGTAGCATAAAATGACAAGAAATATTAATCACCTAACAGTATTTGTGAGTCAGGAATTTGGGAGCAGCTCTGCTGAGTGGTTCTGGTTTAAGATCCCTCATGAGGTTGCAGTCAAGAGTCAGCCAGAGCTTCAATCATCTGAAGGTCTGACTGTAGCCTTCCAAGATTGCTCACTATCATGGCCGGTGGCAGGAGACCTGATCCAAGAGAGAGCAAGGCAAAAGGCACAATTGCTTTCATGATGCACACTTGGAAGTTACACACTGTTATTTCTACAATACCATTTAGATGGGTCAGTCCTATTCACTGTGAGGAAGGACTGACTACTCCTGGTGAATACCAGGAGGCAGGGATCATTGGGGGCCATCATGGAGGCTGGCTACCACACCAGCGTTCAGTTAATATGTATTGATGAGTAAACTCATAATCAAATAGAGAAAAGAAGTCCAACTGCTTGTATTTAAATTCTGCCTCTGACACTTGCAAGTGGTGTGGTTTGGGCAATTAATTTAACTTCTCTAATCCTCAGTTTCCACATCTATAAAATAAGATTGTTATAAATATTAAATTATATATTCAATGTAAAAGCATTTAACATGATGTGGAGCATACGTATAATAAGTGCTCAATAAATGTTGGTTATTTTTTATTATAGTTACTATTAATTTTTGACGATTAGTCTTCTTATCAATACTATTTAATGCAGGTTTATCCTTCAAGGAAAGAGAAACTCCCTCATCTAGAAAAAAAATGTTCAAGTTATTTTACTTGTGCCAGAAAATTCAAAACATTTTCATGATTGTCCAGGAAGCAAGATACTTGGCAATAGACTATTTAAAGATTTATTGAAAGGAAAATAACAAGGCCACTGGAGAAAGCTTCTTTTGGGGAAAATTAGATCATGCTTTGGTAATTCCTCCTACCCAGGAAAAAACAGAAATTAATACTATCACTAGAATATAAAAACGTGTGCCATCAACACAGAGAAACTTTTAAGAGTTTGTAAAAAAAAAGAAAGCAAGATGGGCTTAGTCATATATTGTGGGTGGTGATATCAGATTGTAAAGCCTTGCAGGCATTGGATGCATGTATCAAAAATATTTTAATGTGCATTTTATTTAAATTGTTTCAATACTAGGAATCTATCTTAAAGATATATAGATATAGCTATAGATACATAGATATAGATATCTTTAAGAATATATAGATACCTTTAAGAATATATATATATATATATTCCTCAGTGAATGTTTGAATATATATATTCAGTTCTCAACACAGAGAATTTAATAAAAGGAAATTATTAAGTATATATGAATATACATATTCAAACATTCATTGAAGAAATGCCTAGATGTTTTTGTGTATATTTAACATAACATTATCTTATAATTTCAAAAACATTAGAAACAACCAAAAGTTCTGTGATTGGTCATCAAACAAATTATGAAACACTATGCAGACATGAAAAATTACAAAGATGCCTCTTATGTACTGACATAGAAAGCTCTTTAGAACATATTATTTCTTACATCTTCATATTTAAAATTAGGTGGAGAGAGCAAATTGCAGAACAGTGGACAGATAATACAATGCCACTGTTGTAAAAATAAAGTCATGTACTTATGAATATGATAAAACATAATGCATGTGTATACATGTGTGCATAAGTGCATAGAAAAAAATCAGAAACTTACAAATTAACCTATTAATAGTGGTGTATCAATCAGAGTCCATTCAGGAATCAGAAATCACGAAAATTATTTCGACACAGAGAATTTATATTGTTTATAGCAAGGTAGCTGGAAATTATCACAAAGGTAGCAACTACAGGAAGCAGCCATACCGCTAGGCCTAGAGGAACAAAGAAAAGAGACTGGAATTATTAAAATGTAGAGAACTTACTGGAGAAGCCATGGGGCCCCGAACCCCTAAGGAGAGGAGAATGGTCTGCTGGTGCTGGTGGCTGCAAGGAGAAATGATGAAATTTATCTGCAAGAGCTAAGGAAGCTGCAAACTGGACTCAGCTACTACTACAGGAAGAAGCCATCCCTGCCTGGGTGGCCCTAAGAACAGCAACCACGGGAAACAGACAGGAAGTCCACAGGATGCAGACAGAGCATCTTCTGTCCAACAGGAAGAAGCAATTCTCTACTTCCTGCCCCCTTGTGGTGCCCCTCTAGCCAGCCTTTGGTAGTGCCTAACAAAGCCAAATGTGGTTTTCAGAGTTTCTGCTTCAGGAGCACAAAGCAGACTAAATACCAGAGTCAATGACTCCCTGCAAAAAGCCAGACTTCCAGGGGTGAAGGCTCTTCCTGAGATCATGTTGACAGGGCTTTGAGACTCCAGGAAGATGCTTTTGCAAACTCTCTGAGATGTAATGAGCAAATACCTTCAATGATGAGTAAATGTGTCTGAATCCATGGACTATTATAACTCAGAAGCAAGGTAGGGCTAGAAGCCAGTCATTCAATTATTAGAGGTAGTACTTCTCAGCTCAAAACAGCAGATATTCCCATTTATGTGGAGCAGGAGAGTCTTTTATGTTTAATTTTCATCAAGCTATGAAATGAGGCTTTAGCTGTGGGTGTCTCATTGATGCCAGCGTGCTCAGGAGGCTCTGTCTCTCCAGTGTCCTTAAAAGAGTGCCTCTGCCGTGTCCCCATAGGCAAGCACACAGCTCAGATGAGACAGAAACTTTTTCCTTAAAAGTTTCCCCCAAAGTTTTACTTTCCTCACAATTTTTTTTAAATTTCACTCTTTCTATTATTTCAGAATGTTCCATGCAGTATCAGTTCACCAAAAGTGTGTCTAAACCAATAAGATATTCAGAGCAGCCAAACTACCTTTTTTAGTACTGAGGGCTTTGGGCTAATAGTGTGTGTGTGTGTGTGTGTGTGTGTGTGTGTGTGTGTGTGTGTGTGTGTGTGAGACAGAGAGAGAGAGAGACAGAGAGAGAGAGAGAGAGAGAGAGAGAGAGAGAGAGAGAGAGAGAGAAAAGAGGCGAGAGGAGAGAGAGAGTAAAGGTTTTGCTTTCCCAAGACACCCAAAAACGCTAACTTGGACTTTAAAAAATCAGTTCAGAGTTATGGTGTTTGTCTTTTGTGACACAGAATGGTAGATAATCTAGTGTCATTCATATCACCAAGCACAACCCAATGAAGAATGAAGAATGTCAGGAGTGAAAACAGTTCTATTGGCTCTTCCGGAGACACCTTTTCAGTCTAAGTTTTATACCTGACATCCAGAGAAGAGAAATAATCTACCCAGAGTCACTCAGCTACTAAGAGACTGACCTGGGCCTAAAACCCAGGTCTCCTACTTCCCTGGTCAGTGCTGTGTCATCATCCCACATCACTGAATGCATATGTAACAAAATGGAGAACATGAAATGTTCACCGAGAATCCCCTTGGGATCAGCAGGCTATGTGTTAGGAAAAAATACTTGATCCATTTACAACAGCATTTAAAACCCTAAAGGTAAATTCAAAGAATTAGAGAGTTTCCCAACGAATGGGTCCTGTTAAATGGAGATTTTTCTGACTTCCTTTGTGAGAAAGGAATACAATTCAGGGTCAGGAACTGTGATAAAATAGCTCTTCTTTACAGAGTGGTCAGAAAAGTAAAATTCAGATTAGAGGGTCATAATCCCAGGGAAATGGAAAGAAACTAGTAAAACTGCATTATTTGGGAAAGAATTAGGGATGGGAGGTGATCAGCAGCTTTTCCAGAGATGGACTTTGAGGGAACAACGTCCAAGAGGGACTCTTAGATTATTGGCTGAGTTGCATATGATTTCAACTCCTATGTAGTTAAGGCAATGTTATCTGATGAAACAAGTAAACCCCCAAAGTTTAGCACTGGACATAATTCTTCATGTATGTACAATTCCAATGCAGATGTTCCTGGTCAGGGAGTAGCTTTTCTCCACATGGTTCATTCAGGGACTCAGGCTCCTTCTACCTTGTGGGTCTGCCACCATCATCCACCCCCAAGGGCTTATGAATGTTTTGCTTTCAGCTGGTGAAAGTGAAGACATTGGAGAAGGCACACCCACTTCTTAAAAACTCATGCTCAGAAATGACACACATCACTTCCACCCACAGTCCGCTGGCAAAAACAGGCCTTATGGGATTTCCTGCATGCAAAAGAGCTTGTAAATATCAGGTCCCTTTGTAGGGCCTGCCAACTATGAAAAGGAGATGGAATTTTAGTGTATACCTAGATATCTCTGTAACATCCTCTCCCCCATTCCTCCTACAAAATCTTCACTGAGTCTATATTGCTTCTTAAACTTCTGAGAGGTTGGATTCTTTAGAGAGAACTTGGAATTCCATGACTGGAATGGAGTGGGAATCCATCTGTCCAAGAGACCAAGGAACAAAGCAATAGCCACCATCTGGCTTTCACATATGTGCAGAGCACACCCATTAGGCACATCTGTCTGTACATGTTTAAAGCAGCTTTTCCAGATGAGCTCAAACTAGAATTCAGCATCTGGCAATTTCTGGAATTGGTTCATTGGACCACCTTTCCAGGCTTCCTTATACATGAGTTTATATGTGTAGGGGATTCAGGTTGTAATTTTGACAAAGAATTAGGGAGAAACTTTGTTCAAGTTCTCCTGTGAAGAAGTGAGTGGAAAGGAGAATAATGAAGAGGGTGATATGGCAACTGTCCCTACCAGCCTGTGTGGACAAGTTTTTAACCCCTAGAAAGAGAGAACATAGGAACAGCGCTGAAGGCACTGTTTCCATAGAAGTTGCGTTTCGCAGATACATGGTAGGATTGCACTTCCTGGATCCTTTTTGTTTGAGTGGAGTCACATGACTAGTGAACTAGTGAACTAGGAGTAGTGAACTAGGAGTAGAAGTGATATGTATCCATTTGTGGCTAAGCATTTATTCCTGGCAAAGACTCGCCCAAGCCCTCTTTCCTTCTGTCACAGTAACCTGCAATATTCAGACTGTGACTACTCCAGCTGTCTGGGCCCTTGTCTGATTATAATGAGCAGGACACCACTACTGAGCCGCAATGGACATGCAGTGAGAAGGCAATTAAGCTTTGTTGTTTGGGCTTCTGGGATTTGGTGGTTGCTTGTTATTGCAGCATAAACTAACCTAACTTGACTAATACAAAGGTCCTCGTGAGACTGTAGAATAAAAATGTGCTGTTTTCACAGCAGGAGGCAAAATACAATATGGAGTAGATAAATGAGCAGTCTCTCCATTTTCACTTCAGAAACAGCAACAGCAGCAACTCTGCAGCAGCAACAAAACAGCAGCCGAGTCCACCATTCCTGGCAGAAGGGGAAGAAAATCAAGAAATAGGTAAAACAATCATCTTCGAACAGGATAGTGTGCTAAGGACACTACACTGCTAGTTTAGTACATTGCCTTAGACACCGCTACAGCCGCTTCCAAACATCCATTCTAATTAATCCTTATCTACTTCACTTGTTTCTGGAGGCAAAGACCCAGGAGAGGGCGTCCAATTGGCTGAGCAGAAGCCACATGCCACAACATGGCCACCAAAAGGCCAAGAAAAAGAGTCTCCATTTCCTGTAGACAGTGCACTTCAACCCTCCAGCATCACACAGTGAGAGTGTTCCCCAAGACAGGAAATGGGGCTGGGTGCTAGCAAACAAAAGCCAAGGTGGCAAATGCCTCCCCAAAGGGAAAACAGGTTTGCTTGGACCTTGGCCAACTGTGAAAAAACTAGTTTTTCACTGTTGGAATTCTCAGTCTCAGATTCTTCTACCACAGGGTTTTCCTATAAAAGGCTCTGTGATTGAAAAGAGAAGTTTGTATTCACAACCTAACAAGTTAACAACACAGGAGATCTTTTGACCATGAGTTTCATGACAGGTTAAAGAAAGCGCTGCGACAAACTCATTTGGTTACAACTCTGGCAACAGGTAAATGCCTTCTGACTATGCCGTGGGTGTTCTGTGCATCGCTCCTCCCTCAATGCCTCCAGCTGCAGGCCAAGCTACTTCAAAGAAGTCAGCTCTCCAAGCCCTGGATTTTTGCACCTGTAAAGAGAGGTTAACAATCCCTGTGTCATAAGGTTGTTATGAGAAGTAAATGCAATAACATGAGAAAGTTTCTGGCAAAGCGCCTGGCACATAGAGTCTCAAATATGATAGTTCATTTATCCTCTCTAAAATTTTATAAGCTAGTTAGATAAAACAGACACATCTTTTCTGTGAGCTGAAAAGGAGTTTTAAAATCTTGTTATCCAGGATTTTGAAAATGGATTCAGCTACACAATTCCCATTTCCTTCAGAAAATACATGGAAACCCAAAATATAAAACAAATAAGGCCAAGCTGCTCTGGCTGAAGCTAAGGGGGAGCCTGGAGCCTGCCCGCTCACATGACCCCCATCACTTCATACTCTTCTGCCTGCCTCCATAGCCACCCTCTGACCCCTCCACAGAACTGGCGGGATCCATGAAGACAGATAGAAAACCAACATCCACTCCAAACACATCCTACAAGAGGAAAATGAAGTTCAGAGAAGTAGTTTGCTCAAAGATTGCATAAGAAGTTTCTCCCCGTTTGAAGTCAGTCACTCCTGATACTAAAAATCTCATCTGGAGGATGAATAGAGAAGCAACAAAGCAAGTACAATGAAATGCTAATGATAGACTCTAAGTGGTGGGTGTAATGGTGTTTCACTGTAAAATCTTCCAACCTGGCAAAAATATCTAGCACAGAATATTGGGAGAAATCTGGAGAAGGCTCAACCTTCCGGGTTAAGAGGCCAGTGAGGTTTCTAGAAAGTAAAATTGTTTTAGGATTACAGTTTATCAACTTAAAGCTGTTTAAATATGCATATCTCTAAATTATGTGGTCTTATGAGGGTAGATTTAAGATTTTTCCGTTTCAGAACATCCAAGGAGATAGTAGAGCATGTGCTGGGTATGAATTTCTCTTGGAAGCCAAAATTACCAAAAGAAATGTGATAAGCACTTTTAAAAGAGTGAGTTTAAGAAGAAATCACATGAGCAATTCAGAAAAGCTGCAATTTCTGGACAAAAGAACCACTGTAAGATCTAGAAAAAGTACTCCTATTTGAAGAAAAAGGGAAATTTTTCATATATTTGTGTTGATCATTTTTACCTGAAGTGTAATCTTTCTATACACATACACACAACAGACACACAAACGGATACACCTCCAGGAGGTGTGGGAGAGACCAAGGGCAGAGGTGCAGGTAGTAAGGCCATGCTGAGAGTAGAGAAGAGAATAATAAATACAGTGAAAAAAACAAATCAGTAAAGCTAAAAAGCAAATAGCAGTTTCCATGTCAAAACAACAGATTTCAACGAACAGCTCTCCATTTTTGAAGGGGAAAAATGTAATGACCCTAAAAATAGAATCAAGATTATCCAAACTCTGACTAACAGGAACCCCTGGAGGAATAGGAAAGGTAAGTAACCTTGAAATTGTAATTAAGGAAATAATTGGGAAAACATTTCCCAGACCTATAAAGAGACCTCAGCGGACACATGAAAAGAATTCTCAGGATTCTGGCCAGAAATGTCCCTAAAAGTAAAGGTCTAAAGCGTGCAATTACAAACAGGGTAAAGAGAAAGACACAGAAAGAAAACAGGATGCCAAGAATGCAGGATAATTAATTGAGAAGAGAGTTTGGGGAACAGGCGGGCAGTGCAGAGGGAAGGCACCAGGATTCAGAGGGAGCCGACTTGAGTTGGTGTCTGACTTGGCCCCTTTGCAGCCATGCGGCTTATTCATCTCACTGTGTTGTTTCAGCCAGCTTACTCTATCTCATTATTTACCTCATCTATGAAATGGGGGTGACTATAGCTTCTTCCTACAATAGTTATGGGGCTTGAGTGAGATAACATATAACAGTGGTTTTCAGAAGTACTCGGAAACTGCCATGAGGGACTGCCATGAGGGGCTGAAGGACTGAGAGGTACTCAGAGAGAGAGAGGGGTACTTCCTTACCCCAATTCTCATCCTTCCACTCAGTCAGGTCACTCCAATTATATCAGTTTTGCATACTAGTCTTCTTCATAAGACTGTTTGCATAGAATGTTCTATAGCAGAGAAACAATTTGAAACTACTAACCAGAGTGATGTTATTTTATAAACTGGAAAGTGTAAACCTAATATATTAGTATCCCTTTATCTATCATTACATATAGACTGTGCTTGGAGCTGTTCTAAGCACTGAAGATATAGCAGTGAGCAAAATAACGAGGAAAACAGACGGGAAACACATAAACTAATAAATGCATAGCATGTTGAGTGCTCCAAAGAAACACAAAACAAGGTTGGAAAGATTGGCTTTAGACTATTTTAACAGGGTGGTTAGAAGAGACTTTACTGATAAAGTGATGTTTGAAAATATCTAAAAGAAGGAGAGACTGAGCTATGCAGGTGTCTGGTGGAGGAACAGGCCAAGCATAGAGAACAGTATGGGATAAGACAGATAAAGAGGAGGAGCCATGGGTTCACAAGGACCAGCTATGGAGAGGATTATGCATCTCATTCTGAGTGACATGGGGAGCTATGAGGAGGAGGGTGGAACAGAGGAGGGACATGATCTGATTTGCATTTTAGATGGAACATTCTGACTGCTGGGGGGAGAATAGACTGCAGAAAGTCAAGAGTAGAAATAAGAAAGCAGGAGATGATGATAGGGACATAGAAACAGACATGTTGATGGTGAGCAGTGCACAGATTCAACATGTGTTTTTCATTAGAGCTGGCAGAATTTGTTAATGGATTGAATATGATGTGAGAAAGAAGAGTCTAGGGTGCCTCTAGAGTTTTTATCTAGATGACTGGTATAATGGAGTTGCTGAGGTGAAAATGGAGGAGATGCAATACTGTGAAATTTTGGTGGAAGAAAGGAGAAGAATTAAGAGTTCTGCTTTGGTGCCTCTGATTCTAAGAATTCTCTTTGACGTAATGAGGAAATCTCAGCCAGACAACCTGATATGCAAGCCTGGGGTTGGGGAGAAGCTATGTTAGAGCTCTACCTCAGCATGCATGGACGCTACTGAATACTGGGGGACTAGAGAAGTCTCTAGGGAATAAGGACAAATGGAGAAAAGGCCCAGGGTCTGTTAACATCACTTATCACAAACTACGTTAGAAATATAATCTCTAACCTATTGTACCTGATCATATATTAAAAGGATGAAGGCTACCTAAAATAAGTAATTTAAATATTGTACTGTGTCATTTTACCTTGAAAACTTGAAGGGATAAGAGGGGAAGAAGAAAAAAAATGAGGAGCAGTTTCTAAAATACAAAAGTAAAACAAAAATTAGGAATTAGGAAGAGGGGAGTGAGTCCAATAGTACATCTCTCATCTACTTTAAAATTAGGGTTCAAAATAGAGTTGTTGGTTCAAATATATCATGAATTAAAACACACACATTTGATTTAGTTGAATAGACTTAATTATGAAACAATATTAGTCTAATAGAAAAAGTTTCCTTCTGATTGTATTTAAATAGAAAAATTCAAAGTATTTAACAGAAATAACATTTATGATGAGAGAAAGTAAAGAACCTCATTAAGTAGAAAAGAAGACAGGTTGGGGGAGAAAAGAATAAATACAAAGATTATAACATTAAGCAGTAATCGGCTGTATTCAGCTTCTAATATTAAATATCATCTACATAGCAGCCCACTAAAAGCCTTTCCAACTTTTAATTAAAATGCCTTTAAAAACACAAGAAAAAATGTAATTCATAACTCCATGAAAAACCAAGACCAATAGTCAACCTATTTCTGGGTAGAACTGGGGAGGTCTTCCTCTGTAAGGCAGTGGAACTAGAAGGAAAACACAACTGATAGCTGACTTGGGCTGAAAGCAGATCCATATCATTCCTCTGGTTCCCATGTGTGCTCTTCAGTTCGAGCTACATATCATTAGAAACCTAAGTAGTATCCCCTCTCCTGTAAGAATGTTGATTTTCGAGGCCATTAGAGTCCAATTCCTCTTCCTCCAAACTTGACCTCCCCTTACTTAATCAAGGGCTCTTTTCAACATTCAGTCAGAGCCCACCACTCCCTGAAAATAACTGGTTTCTGTAGTTGAGCTGGGCTGCTGGGAATACAGGAGTTTAATGCACCCTGGGAGGTAAATCCTTGGGGAAGGAGGTATACAGGAAGAGCTACTGAAGAGCTATTAGAGCAGTATATTCTGGGAGTTGTAAGCAGAGTTTTACTTACTACACCTGTTAGAACCTTAGGCTGTAGAGTGAAAAGTCCCATCTTGGCTAGCAGAACCTCCCTACAGTACACTTGTCATTCAATGGGGAGTGGTCTTGGGAACTGCATTCACTGAATCTCCAAAAAGGGGGTTTAACCCAGTACATAAGTGAACCCAGTAAGCAATACACATATCCAACCATTAGTAAAAACAATGACTAAACATATCTCTCTTCCATCAAGGGTAAGTAAAGAGACACCACCACAGCCCACTAAATAATACTTTTTTTAAAAGAGAGAGATCCAAGATGGCAGAGTAGATACACATGGTGCCTGCATCCTTCTGTGAACACATTAAAATTAAAACTAAATTACAGAACAATCAACCTGGAGAACCACCTGAAGTCTAGCTGAACAGAAGTCCTATAACTAAAAACATAGAGAAGAAGCCACATTGAAACTGGTAGGAGGAATGGGCCCCAAACTGTGGAATGGCAGTTGAGAATCAGGAAGGATATCTCAGCCTTGGAGGTTCCCCTAGAGGAGCAAGGGACCCCAGAACCCCACATCAGGCTTCCCAGCCCAGAGCACTGGTGCCAGAAAGAGGAGGCCCGACATCTGGTTGTGAAAAACAGTGGGGATTCCAACCATTAGGGCGGGACAGAGAAGGCTGTGTGAGGGAAACCCAGACATCCTTTTAAATGGCCAGTGCACAGACTCTCGCACAAAGGCACTCACCTTGGACTCCAGCAAAGGGATGGTGACTCGGGGGCCTCAGAGACATATGGGGGAAAGACTGAGGTGTGTGGCTTCAGGGAGGAGGACTGGAAGAAAGTAAGCATTTTCCCAGTGAGGGGTCCTTCTTTAGTGCAGCCAGCAAGCAAGCGCCATTTTGCCAGTGTTAAGTCCACCTCCCACAGGCCAAATCTAAATCTGATTGGTCTACTGAGCTCTGCAGCTCTACTCTACTGACTCACTGAGACCCCGCCCCACCCAACTCTCCCACCTCCTGAGGCACTTTCTCCAGGAGCAGCCAGTCCCTCCCTCATTGCATTCTGTCTTGGAAAACTGTCAAAGTTGACAGCCCCAGTCAGGCAGAGACTAGCCTCAGTGTGCTGTGAGACTTTTGTTGAGTCACTCCAGGCTCGCACCAGTTTACATTAACCTGGTGACCACAACTCTTCTCACTCTAGTGACTCCCTGGGACCCTGCCTCACCCAACGCATATAACACCTGAGGCTTTATTAATGGCTGAACCTTAAAAGAGCCAGCAGGCCTCTGGGTGTCCTGGCTTTTTGCAGAGTTACCCCAGGCCTGGTACTGATGCCAGCCATCCTCGGTTCAAAGCATGACCTCTCCCACACACCTTCAGATTTAGCACAGGCAGCAAACAACTGCAGGTCACTTTGTAACTCCTACCAGATAGTCCCCAGCCAGTCACAGATAGTAGGCAACCTGCGTCTGCACTGGAGCCCCTCCTAAGAGGCCATAGAAACAACATACTTGGATGTTGACTTTACACCACAGCACACCACCACAAGTGGCACACACAAAGGGTGGTATCAACAGGCATGAGAGCCCACTGGCATAAATTTCACTCAGTGAGGTAAGCCTCCTGCTGCGCAGAGGCTTAAGCTGTGGACATGGTCAAACCCCACAGCTGGTAAGCCTGAGGGTCATTCCCACACACTGATATGCCAATAGCAATCCAGGTCAACTGTAACAGGAGGGCACACACAACCCAAACAAGGGACACTCCTGGAGTACCCAGCTTAGGTGACCCAGGGAGACTGTGCCACTGGGCCCCTACATAAGGCCATCCAGCCAAGACTGGTAGACATAGAAGATCTACCTAATCCATAGAAACAAACACAGAGAGGCAGCCAAAATGAGGAAACAGAATTGCATCCCAAATGACAGAACAGAAGAAAAATCCAGAAACAGAACTAAGGCTACAAGAAGAGACAAAGAAGGACCCAAAGACCTCACTCTAGGGTATTTATCCAAAGAAACCCAAAATGCTACTTTGAGGGGATATGTGTATCCATATGTTCACTGCAGCATTATTTACAGTGGCCAGGATATGGAGGCAGCCTGGGTGCCCATCAATGGATGAAAGGATAAAGAGGAGGTCTCACATATTGGGGGTGCCAAGAAATATATACAAGTAGAAACTTCGGTCAACATTGCTCAAGCTATAGTTCACCATAATCAGAAGTGTCTGGGTACTGATAGTAACCACTTTGAGCACCTCTTGTAATTGCAGAAGTCAAACATGACTTGTATTTATCTTTTGTTATTGGTATATATTGAGTATTACAATTTTAATAGTTTCTTCCTTTCTTAAAATGGGTATACATTTTTTTGGCACCCTCTGTATATACAGTGTAATATTGCTCAGAGATGGAAGGCAATGGGTTCTTGCCATCTGCAGCGACATGGATGGACCTGGAGGGTGTTGTACTGAGTGGAGTATACCAGACAGAGAAAGACATATGCAATGTGATTTCACTTATATGTAGATTCTAAGAACAAAATAAACAAACAAAACAGAAACAGACTCATAGATACAGAGAACATTTTGACAGTTGCCAGACGGGAGAGGGATTGGGGATGGGGCAAGAAAAGAGGAAGGGATTAAGAAGTACAAATTAGTTGTTACGAAGTAGTTATAGGGATGTAGGGTATAGCATAAGGGATATAGTCAATAATACTGTAATAATTACGTGTGGTATCAGAAGAGTACTAGATTTGTTGGGGTGATAGAAAGGAAGGGTGTTGGAGGCAGAGTGAAAAAGGTGAAGCAGTTAGAAAGTATAAATTGGTAGTTACAAAATAGTCATGGTGATGTAAAGTAAAACATAGGGAATATAGTCAATAATATGATAATAACTATGTATAATGCTAGATGGATACTACACTAGTCAGGGGGACCACTTCTTAAATTATATAAATGTCTAACCACTATGCTGCATACCTGAAATTAATATAAAATAATATTGAATGTCAGCTGTAATTGATAAATTTTAAAAGAGGCAGGAAAGGAGAAAGGGGGTTAGAGGTCCAAATTTCAAGGTATAAAACAAACAAGTCATGGGGATATAATGTACAGCATAGGGAATATAGTCAATAATATTGTAATAGCATGGTATGGTGTCAAGTGGTTGCTAAACTTATCATGGTGATTACTTCTTTAGGTATATAAATGTTGAATAACTAAGATGTACCCCTGAAGCTAATGTAATATTGTATGTTAGCTATATTTTTAATAAGAATCTTAATAAAATAAGAGGACACCTGGTGAAACAAAAATGCAGAACCAATGGGAAAGAATATCACTAGATAGACTAAAAGAAGAAACAAATCATTGAAATAAAGAAGGAAATTTTAGAAAACTTATTCTCAGTAGGCAACCTCTGATCTCCATGACTCAGAAATGGAAAACCAAAAGAAGAGACTAAAATAAAAATACAACAAAATCAAAAGGGAACTAAGTCAGATAATAAAAACTAGCTGAGAAATTGACAATGTCATTGGGTAAGGAGTATCACTGCTCTGAGCATCATTTTTCTGCCTAACAACACAGTGCCTCTATGCTACCAGTCTATGTTCTGAAAGTTGCCAGAAACCTAACTGAAGCATCAAAGGCCCATTATTTCACTTCATAAATATTAGCATATGTTGTCCTTCATGTAAAAATAGTTCTCTATTAGTAGATTGTATATTTTGATTTTTTTCTCTGATACTCTGATAATCTAATCATAATCATTAATAATCAACATTTCACATTTCTGATAAATTGGATGCAGTTGGGAAAATAGGAACATATATACAACATATGGAATGTGATAAGACTGTTTGTACCCCCCAAACCTGTATGTTGAAACCTAATCCCTAACCAGATATTATTTGGAGATGGGGCCTTTAGGAGGTGATTTGATTATGGGGGTGAAGCCACCATGAATGGGATTAATGTCCTTATAAGAGAGCTCCCATCATGTGAGCTTATCGTAAGAAGATGGCAGTGAAAGAACAAGGAAGAAGGCTCTCACCTAACAGCAAATCTGTTGGTGCCTAGATCTTCGACTTCCTAGCATCCAGACCTGTAAGAAATAAATTTCTCCTGTTCATAAGCCCCCCAGTTTATGGTATTTGGGGTATGGTATTTTGTGTGGTATTATTCAGCAGCCTGAAATGTTCTCCATGACTCTGGCCTCGTTAGAGTTATGCCCTAAAGAGTTAAGTTAATGGCACTTGTCCACATTCAGAGAAACATTTAGGGCCATTTAAAACCATTAGAATCAGTACCTCTTTTGGTTTGGATACATGTGCATTTGTCTTCCTCTTGTACAAAATAACCCCCTCTGCTAGCAATGTCTCTCCATCACATTGCTTAAAGGATGTAATAATTGCACAGTACTTTATCCTGCTCAAAGTGTTTTCATATCCATTATGTCATTAGAGGTTCACAGCAGCCCAGAGAGGAAGTAGATCAGGTGTCCACCTGTGCTTATGCTGCAGGGGTAAGTAGCAGACGGAAAGACAACACTGTGGCTTCCCAGGAGGTGGGAGGGGAAGGATGACAGATTCATATCTCCTATCACAACACATTTCTCCCCTTCCAGCCACCGGTAAACTTCAGGACATGGTGCTCAAATTTAGCACATGATCATGGAAAGTCAACCAAGGACTTCCTCACAAGGGCCTGGCTAAGAAACTTCTAGAATAAGTGGTCAAGAACTTTAAAAACAAACAAAAATATGAGATATTAATTAGTTTGGGGGAGGAAGGCATGCAAGGGGTATGGGCGTGTGGTCCTGGGTTGTTGCTTGGCTGTGTTTCTTGGCCTGGATGCTGCATAGGTATGTATAAATTGTGATCGTTTGTTGCATTGTGTATACCCTTATAATTTGTGCAGTATTCTGTATCAAGGTCATAGGTTCAATAAAAGTGTGAAATTTTTAAAGGCACAGATACTTTTCTAATTCCATGGTTGCCTTTTCCTCACTTTTTGTCTCTTAGTGTTTTGCATTCTCTTTCTCTCCTCTCCCAGGGTGAATCACCCTACTTGTTAAAATTGTACTACCGCAAACATTGGCAAATGATGTGCCCTGTGGTGGTGATTAACTCAAATCAAACACATTTGTCACTGAAGAGATGGCCTCCAGCTGTTTATCTGGGAAATATAATTGAATACTAATGGGATAAACACTATAAGTTGCCAGTTTTATTTTCACTAAAGGTATGGGCTAAAATATGAGAGAATGAATTTCTCTAAGTTTAAAATACAAACAGAATTTTTAAATACACCGTAAGTCTTCCAAAGAATTTAAGACAGGTGATTTCATCATCACCTCTTCATCTCACTCCCTCCAAAGAGGAACAAACACAGAAGATATTCTTATTTACATAGTGCAATTGGTACTTTATTTTAACCCCAAACTTACTATGCTTGCTATTTACAGAGGTACTCATCCATGCATTTCATATTGCAATTTGCTCAATTTGCACTTCCAGAAATGCTTGTTATAGCCCTGCCTTTGAGCCACACTCACCATCAAATAGCAGTTATCAAGAGTTGGTCATAAGTGAAAATGAGCTCTAAAAATTTTTGTGAAATGTTAACTAAAAAGGTAGATTTCTGATAAGACCATGATATTGCAAATGGAAGTGAAAAGTTTGAATGAAATTGTTTCACTAAAAATAAATAAATAAATATTAAAAAAAAGAGAAAACTTAGTGTCATTCTATGATACTTCTGAAATAGCCTAAGCACTCTCCAAACTGAATCACGAACTCAAGTCCCACACTGAGGATGCCTCGTGTCTCAGAGGTGAAATATGCTCTGAACCAACCAGAAAACATGTAAAGACACCAAGACATTAGTACAGCTCTTTTTTTTTTTTTTTTTTTTGAGGGCAGTGTCACTGGCCCTCACATGTGGGACTGAACTGGGGCCGCTGACTACCCAAGCCAGTGCTTAACCAGCGCACCACTCGGCCGGCCCTAGTACAGCTCATTTTTATCAAGCACCTTTTGGTTATTAGGTTTACCAAGTTGCAAAGGTATGCCGTTCACTTCCACTGTTCCCTTTTTTTGGATGAAATCACTGACAGAGAGGACTTAGGCAACATACCCAAGGTTCCAAAACTGGAACCCAGGTTCCCAGGATCATTTTATGACAGTCCATAAAGACAGCTGAAAATCATATAGTTCGAGCACTAGTGACTTACAGAGGACACTGGCAGGACCATGCACCATCTGTTAGGAACAGACCTGACGAAGACCCAGGGACTGAACAGACCAACAAAGGGGCAGCTGGAGGGGAACTCAGTGGGCAGGGACAGGCAGCCTATGCAGGAGGCTGTCAGTGTATGGGAAGCCTGGAAGTGGGCTAGCATCAGACAGCTGGTAGAAAAGTGGAGACCAGGATCAGGAAAGTCCATCGGCAGGCAATGAGGACCAACTTCCAGAAGGACAAGTGTTCTGGGCACCACAGACCCCATAGGTTTCCAGTACCTTCCATGGTCAGAGATCCAACAGATTTAATTGCACACATACATTCAGGTGCTCACTTCACTCTCCCATATATTTTTGCGTGTGACCTATCACTTTCCACTGTTGAGAAAGGTTCCCACAAACATGCCAGTACCCAGAAGGGAAAGAAGACAATAAATCATTAAGGGTCCCCTCCCCCATCTCTCCTGGGTGACCACTCACCTTTGTCTCTCTGGACAGTGTGAGTCTACTTCACTGGTCAACCATTTTTGGAGAATCTCCTTGAATTAAAACCAGAAAAACACACCACTAATAGACATTTTTTGCTCTACCAAACTATTTTTACCTTTCCCCTCAACTACCTTTCCATTCCAAATTTGTGAAAAATACACACAAAGGAGGAAAATGGGTTGGCACATATGCTAATGACATCACGTTCATTTCTCCTCCAGCATAGCATGCTGCCAGAACCATGTTAAACTTTTGTTCTACTCTGCTCTGCTCTGTAGCACACAGTTGTCATGCTCTCACTTGGCAGGCACAGCAGAACCAAAGGGATTATACAGTTGGCATCTGGAAATATTCCACTATCATCATAGACCAAAATCTGTACTCTGCATCTTACCTCCTGCGCCAAGCAGATGAAATAAGAAAGAGAGAAGGATATGTTTGCACACCAGCAGCCCCATCAGAGGAAGCCCGCAGGCTAATGGGAACCACATGTCCTAAGAGCTGGTGGCTTGTTCTGGAAGAGAAACCTGCAGGTGGCATTTAAGTGAGGAGAGGGCTGAAAATGACTTGGGCGATAGACTTTTCACATTGTCAAGGGAAACATTCGAATCCTCAAACTCATGAACACTGTGCTATCATATCCTTTCTCTAGAAAATGGAGCATAACTCCAGACTCTTCATGAGACGGGTAAACAGAGATGAAGGAAGCAGTGCTCAAACTCTGGGAAGTCTGCTGGGCTCACTCATGTCGCTGCTCCCACTGTGTGTCTCACACAGGGTAGGTTTCCGATTCCTGCCTCTGCACAGATTTCTGGCAGCCATGGAGCTGCAGGGCCATTCGAGATGAATCCAACCCCCAAAGTGAAATTGTCACAGGCAAGATATTACCTCCATGGTTCTCAATCTTTGATGTTCATCAAAACCACTTTTGGATGCCTGGGCCACATGGCAAACCAACCTATCCAGTGAGAATCTCCCAGGCTGGGACCCTGGTAGGCATAACTGTGATTAACACCATACATGAGTTAGCTGCGCCCCTCCCCTATCAGAACAATAGCTCCTCAGGAGATAGTGGTTTGCAGATGCATTTATTT
The DNA here is from genome assembly GCA_033961575.1 of Aselliscus stoliczkanus. NCBI lineage: Eukaryota > Metazoa > Chordata > Mammalia > Chiroptera > Hipposideridae > Aselliscus > Aselliscus stoliczkanus. The sequence continues at coordinate 13,738,442 of CM066728.1, read as the reverse complement.
TTACATCTCACTCTACCATCTGGGATAATGAGTGATTTCTTCTTAGGAGAGGTTTTCATCACAGAACTATTCCATGGGAGAACATCTGATTGTAAATTCAAAAAGAGGCAAAATGCAGGGATCTTATCTCTATACAAAATCCATTAGAACCATTACCAGTACTTTCCCATCTCATTCCAACTCCAGTTGATTCATTACCAATATGGAAAAGGCAGTAGCTTTACCAAGTCTGGTGTCCAGGTCTGTGGTGTTCCCTAACGAAGGGGACCAAAGACTGTGGGATCCCTGTAAAATATGCCACGTGGGTCTAGGCCAAACATAACCCATGAACTGGTCTTATTGGAAGAGCTGACCATGGGCAGGGAAAAGAGCCCAAGCCAAGGAGTTCAGAGGCCACAGTCTGTTTCTGCTTTCGCTACTTAGTAGCTTCAGGCCTCTGGGCAAGTCACCTCATTTTGGAGGCTCAGCATCTTCACCAGTGAAACAGGATTGTAACAGAAGTAGTTGGCTTTTCCAAAAGACAATATTCACACACTCACCTCCTCTTGCCTCTGCCCTCACCTTGCTCCACCCTCAGATGTGGGGCCTCAGCCAGGAGCATCAGAAGAGCTTGTGCGTGAGGCAGTGCTCGTCCCTGGTTTTGTGTTGTTTGTCCTCCCTGTCTACCCCACTTTGTTGACCTCATTTCTACTTCTCTGGCAGGCCCTCCTTGGCCCCAACCTCTGCCACCCTCTGCTGGATCCCCAGCTTCCAACCCCCAGACCTGAGCAGGAAGGAGAACTGACTCCCTCCAGACCAGCATCCTGACATTCAGCTTTGACTCCCATGCCCAGCTCCCCCGCTCCCCTTTTCTGGAACACGCTCTGAAACGTAGACTACCACCTGTTCACTCAACCCAATGTTTATCTGGAAGCTCACCTTTCCATTTATTTTCAGCTTTAGTGCAGCTCCTGGACCCCTATGTTATATTTCAGGCCTCATCTTGGACTGAAGCCCAAGATCTGAACCCCAAACTAGTCCATCACTTGGCCCATTTCCTATTGAGAGGCATGTTGGATGCCAAGAGTCTACAGGATTGTCTCACTAGGTATGTCCCACCTCCTTCCCAGGGGCCCATCTTCCAGTGTTGCCTGGGAAGCAACTGGAGAGTGCCCCACCTTCTTCCATCTGCCCCTGCAGTCCCTGCAGCTGGCGTGGTTACCCCAAAGCCTGGCTTACTCAGGAGGTAGGCTTGGTGCTGAGTCCTCACCTCTTCAGGCCTGGCTCATCACTTGCCTCCCAGGTGAATGAAGCTCCACCCCCTCATCCCAAGCCTGGTCCTCAAACCCAGTGTCCTACCTTGACTTAGAATGACACCCACTCTGCTGCCACCCACATGTCTGGGGCTTTGGACACTGTTGAACACTCCCACCTCCACTGAACGCTTATTCTCTTGGGTTATTGCTAATTTTCTTTTGATGCTATATATAACAAATTACCACGAACTTAGTGGTTTAAACAGTATAAATTCATTATCTTTACTTATAAGTAAATCTTTATCATCTAGATATCAGAGTCTTACTGGGCTAAAATCAAAGTGTAGGCTGGTTCCTTCTGGAAGCTCTAGGGAGAACCCTCATCTGTTCCAGCTTCTAGAGGCTGTCCACACTCCTTGGGTCCTGCCCCTCTTCTAACTTCAAAGCCAGCCATTGCATTCCTCTGACCTCTGCTTTCACCAGCTCATCTCTTTCTCTCACTCTCCTGCTTGCCTCTTTCCTTATAAAGGCCCCCTGTTATTACATTGGCCTTACCCAGAAAAATCTCCCCATCTCAAGTCATCACTTAATCACATCTGCAAAGTCCCTTTTGGGGTGGAAGGTAACATATCTGTAGGTTCTGAGATTAGGATTGCACACCTCATTGGGGGCCATTATTCCGCTGGCCACACAGAACATGACATTTCTCTCTTGTTTTTGTGCCCTCTCTGACCATCCACTTCATTTCCCACCACTGGATCTTTACTCCCCAGTGATCTCTTAAGTGTTGGTGCTCCTCCTGATTTCATTATAGCCCTGCTTCCACTATCCACACTCCCTGTGGATGCCCAGACACTGTCATGGTTTAGTTCATTCACTGATGAATTCTTTAAAAGAGGTTTCCAGCCCAATCCCTCTGCCTGAGATTCAGACCTAAATATCTAACTGTCACACTCTGGTATTCTGCCTGAGTAGATGTCAAGACGAGTGTTCCCAGTGGGTGGTGGGCCCCTGAACGAAGTCAAGAAAAGGCCAGTGTCAAAGCCCCAGGGGGACCTCCCTCTTTGGTGTAATGATTTCAGAGACAAGCTCATTCTTACAGAAACAATAAACATGGACAGGCAGAAGGAATAAGCACAAACATCTCCAACTTATTAATCTTACTTCCTTGACACAAAATGTTCCACTTTCCATATCTCGATTCTCCTAGAACTTTATTTATGAAAGAAAAAAAGAGTTATTAAAATAATGTAATAAAATAAGTTATTAAAAATAATACAAGGGGGCCAGCCGAGTGGCTTAGTTGGTTAAGAGTTGGCTTAGAGCACAAGCTCTGAGCAACAGGGCTGCAGGTTCGATTCCCACATGGGCCAGTGACACTGTGCCCGAGCTGAGCTGTCACTGAGCTGCTAACAGGTGACAGAATGGCTCAGCTGGTGTAACGACAAGATTGCCTGTTCGATGGTGGGCTATGCCCACCTGCAACTAAGACTGAACTCGGCACCTTGAGCTGAGCTGCCGCCTGGATGGCTCAGTGGATAGGGCGTGTCTCTTAACAACAAGGCTGCTGGTTTGACTCCTGCATGGGATGGTGGCTACGCCTACCCACAACTAAGACTGAACACAGCACCTCGGGCTTAGAGGACACAAGCCACGGACAGAAAGCCAGATGACAACTGGCGCCCTCCACAACGAAGATTGAAGAACAACAACTTGTCTGTTCCCCTCTCCCAATTCCCCAATAAAAAAATTTTTTTAATAAAAATAATACAAGGAAGAAAGCACACACAGCATAACAATGTAAATGATTATCATTTACTGAGAACTTGCCAAGAAATGTACATGAAATATTGGGGTGTCGGGAAAAGTTATGACTTATTTTTTCTATGTTTTTGGTTGCAAAAATGCGTCATGACTTTTCGGACAACCAAATATTTTATCCCATTTAATCCCAATAACATGCTAGGGAGGCATTTTTAATATCAATGAAGAAAGTGTGGAGTTTCAGTAAATCACCACGTTCACATACTCACTAAGAGGCAGAGCCTGGACTTCAACCAAGGCCTGCCTGACACCAACGTCCATTCCATTCAGGTTGAGAGGAAAGGGAAGGCAGATGCCCGTAGATAAAGACAAGCATATGAAAGCAACATTTTCTTCATAAGGCAACACATACTTTCTGGTGTGACTTTTCTTTGCATGGTCACTCCAGAATTCTGCAGGCATAGAAAGAATTGCCAGCCCTGTTAACAAGCACCCATGCCACCACCTCCTAGGCTCTGGGGTCAGGTTATCAGCCCCCAGTGGGTGGGAGTAGTGAAAGGACCCAGAAGCAGGTTGCCTGGGAACCACCTGCCCCGCCACGCCTGTGTAGAATCTACACTGGGCAGAGGAAATCATTGCTGGCTGCTGATTCCAGAAAAAGCTGAGGCAAAGGGACCAAATACAGCCCAGTACTAACGCAGTGAGGGAGAAAGCCAAGAGGTTCACCTAACTCCTTCATGTCAGTAGGCTGCTTTTTGAGACTCATTCCTCTTCTGCTTCTCAATCCCAAGAGGACGGACATCCCCTGGGAGGCCGTGGCTCCTGGACCTTCCTCACTGCCACACTTGTCCTCATGGATGCAGGCTGTGTTTGCACCATACGGGGACGATGGTAACCTGTGGGAGGGGGTAATTGAGAGAATGTGACCGTCCGTGCCAGGAAGCTGGACCCCGGGCAATCAGAGTCTCCTCTTCCCCCTTCCCCCAACCCCCATACCTCCATATCCCTCCCCCACACCCCCCTACACACACCCCACCTGTGTCCTTGGCATGTCCATTCCGGTCACCATTCCCACGGTCGGACTCAGCCTTGAGAGAGTAAGGTGTTGCTGAGACCACCTGAACGGTATCTGTGACTGAACCCAGTTGAGGCCTCTATATAAACTTTTACGATTCTGTCAGACAGGTGGAAAGATCTACTTGTCTTGCAGTCACCCAAGACAAGCCTTGTGGGTAAGTTCCCTTACTTGTTAAAACTACCACCTACCAATCTGGAGTGGCCTGCTTCTTTCTTCAGTCTCTTCCTGCCCTCTGTGTATGAGGCCCCTTTGCAAACAAATAAAGCCCCCAAATAAAGCCCCAGAAAGCACAATGAAGGGAAGTAGTTCCATCCTATAATCCTCCAACCTAGAACCCATGTGTGCTTTCTAAGCTCTGCCCCTCCACCTTTCTCCTGCTGTTGATGACTTTCTTTTCACAAATGTTAAATCAGATGATTCATCCTGCTACAAAAATGTTTCTAAGGAAAAAAAGAATGAGAGAAAGGGAGACAGAGACAGAGAAAAGGAAAAAAAGATGGAAGGAAGGGAGAGAGACTGGGAGGGAGGGGAGAAAGAGAAAGGGAGGGAAGAATGGAAAGAAAAGAAGGAGGGGGGGAAGAGAGAGAACACCCCTCCTCTGCTTTGGGATGACATTTTTTCATTATTCCAACACCCACTGAAGTCTCTGAGTACCTCATAACTGGATGATCAGGAAGAAAGGGAAAACAGAAAACTGCTAATTTTGAAATAAAATCTGCCTCCTTAACCACAGAGAAGCTTTTGTTATGAAGAAAGGAAGAATAAGATTAAGGTGAGAGAGCAGTTGTGAGGCTCTAGAAGGCCTTCCGTCTGAAAAGGAAAGGTGTGGAGGTGAAGAGGATCAGCAGATATCAGCAGGATGGGGCTGAGAAATCCCAATGGTCAACTGCCAAACTTAAATGTAAATTTGACCTCTTCCATTGTAAGCATTGAGCCATTCCTCCCCACAGGCTGTATCCCAATCCATTATTTGATAGCTATCTACCAGTTCTTTAAACCTAGAGTTCCAGAAAGATTTGTGGCAGAAGGAAATGCATCATTAAACTTTCTTTCTCTTTTTCTCTTTTCTACTTTTCCTTGAGTGAGGCAACGCTTTTGTGATCCCCATGCATGATTTTCTTTAACTTCCATTACAAACAGTTGCAATTCCTGGCTGTTTATGTCCAAAGATATTCCTCCAAAAATACATTGAAAAAGAAAGGGCTTGCCACACTACAAAATCATCCATAAATCCAAGAATGAATGTGTGCCCACCGAATGGCAGGCAAGTAAAAGAGAAGAGACAAGTTCTCTAGGTAAGAACAAGTAGCACAGTGTTGACCTCTTCATGGTCTTCATAGGTGATATCATGAATGACCAAATATTTCTACCTGATGTCAGACCGATGGTCCTTTCAGGCCCACGTTCTGGCTCTGTTAGTAACACCCAAAACACTTAAGGAAATCTTGGGTAATTACACTACCTTCAACATTCTAAGTTCCCTTGAGTAACCTGGCAACACAAAGCTATTGCACTTAGCATGATGCTTGGCACACAGTAGGTCCAACTAAATGAGACCAAGCATGGAAGACATTGGGGGGTCAGGCATGAAAGTCTACTCTATGGGTTTAAAGGTAATCACAGGCTCATTCTATGCCAGGCACTGTGAGATATATTATACTTTACACACATTATCTCTTTATAGCTCTCAATGGCCTCATGAGGTAGGCTATTTTATACCCAAGCAAATGAGCACAGGTGGTGAAGAACTCAGTCATGATCCCTGATGTTTTTCTGCCCCTCTTGGAAGCAACATTGATGTTTCCACCTGACTTTGGGGATAGCCTGGATGCAATGGGGAATAAGGTAGCCAAGTCCAAAGAGAGAAAAGTACTGAGATGGCAACTATGCCTGCTCTTAGAAAATCCCTGAGTGCACAAACAGAAGAGGATTCAAGGTGATTTCTTATGCAAACCAATGAAACAATAAGGCCTACTTTGCCCCAACACTCCATCCAGTAGGGGCCAAAAGGAGTCCCATAATTCCTTCATCAGCTAACTATGGGCAGTTAGTTAATATTTATTGTCATGACCTAGACTCTTCGGTATGTACAAAGAATGAATTTCCTACCCTAGAGGACGCAATACTTAAGAGAATTACAGCACCCAAGTCCTTTTCTTTTAGTTCAGTTATTTCATAATTTTTGGATTAAGAGCCTAACATGACCAGAGCAGTGCCAGGCATTAGAGATACAATGATGGACAAGACAGAAACGCTCTCTGCCCTCACAACTTACAATCTAGTCATCACTCCATTTCAGTAGGGACCCTGCCAATGTCAACAGAGCACAGGAGGAAGGCAGAGGGGAACAAAGTCAAGAAACCATCTGACAAGATTAGCAAAAATATTGGTAACTTTTGAAAAAACTGGGTGATGGGTAAATGGGGATTCATCATACTTCTCTCTGTTTTTGAGTGTGTTTGAAAACTTCCATAGCCCAAAAGGCTAATGAATACCCCTGAAATTGCTTAGCACTTTTCAAAACCAATCAGTCCTCACAGGAGTGGTGTGAAGTAGTCAGGAGAAGTAATAGCTACCCATATTTTATGAATGGAAAAAAAGACTAGATTAGACTCACAGAAGCTCAGAGTTGGAAGAGACCCCAAAATTCAATTCTTCATCATAATGTTTGACGTGATTACAATCCCAACCACCACAACACATTAAGTCAAAGGTACAAGGAGGTATGTTTGAGCCCAACATGAATGAGAACTTTTTGAAGTCTGAAAATGGTGTAGGCATCCTTGAAAAATAGTGAGTTACTTGCCCTTAGGAGAATCAAGAAGATGAAAGCTTTTCCCACTAGAAATGACTTGGAGAGATTTCTGCTATAGATGGGAAAATAGATTGGATAGCATCAAGGTGACCCTTTAACTATTAATTTCCCATAGTGCTGGAGATTTTAGAAGGCTTCTATGTATTTCCTCATTGGTTCCTTCCCAGGAAGAAAGAGGGGGAAGGGTCATCCAGATAGGACTTTGACCCCTCCATGTATACTGGGGGAAAAGAACACCAAAATATAAACAACTCCCAGTTAATGAGCAAGAATACTTAGACATGCACTCACTGAGTTTATATGCATTATCTCACCTAATCTTCACATAAAAACCTAGTAAGAATTCGGAAAGATCACCAAAAGCAAAGGATGTCACTAGAGACCAAGGCTAAGATCATTTATATTCTCTTATTCCCAATTACTATGTACAGATGCAAAAGTTGGACAGCAAAGAAGGTTGAGACTGAAAAAAAATGATTCATTTGAAATATGGTGTTGGAGGAGGGCTCTACAGATACCCTGGGTCACCAGAAAGATGAACAAGGGGTCCTAGAGCACATTAAGCCTGAAACATTGCTGGAGGCAAAAATGAAAAATTAAAACTATCCTACTTCTGGTACATCATGAGGGTTCTTTGGAAAAGACAGTGGTGCTGGGAAAATGGAAAGCAGCAGGAAAAGAGGAAGAGCAAATATGAGATGCACGGACTCCATAAAAGAAGCCATGGGCTGAGTCTACAGAAGCTGGGCAGCGCTGTGAGCACAGGACCCTGTGGACGTCACTCATTCATAGAGTCGTGAGGAGTCAGAGCCAATTCAAAGGCACATAACACAGAGGTAGCATGATTATACCAAAACTGACGCATGGAGAAGTAAAGCAACATATGGCTGACAAAGATTCTCGGTGAGAATCTCAATAGTGAGCCTTCAGTTTACAGAGAGAGACAACACCACTCCTGGGATGGTTTGCCCTCCTTTCCTTGTTTAGAATTCTCTAGCTCCCTGGGAGGCCAGCCCAAGACAAGCATGGGCACTTAGGGAATGGAAAGGAAAAACAAAAACACCTGCAGAGCCAATTAGTGAGTTGAAATTCAACTCCAAAATCTAATTGTTGGTTCCTTGGGCTAAAGTTGTGGGCTTTGATCACAGTTACTAACTCCTGAACAGTGCTGACTGGCTTCGTTCCCCGCAGGGAAAAGTAAACATTCTTGTGGAAATGCAAACATATCACTAATGGTCTAAAATGGCCCGTAATGGAGGTATAATTTCTTTTGGAAACAAGCCTTCTATAAAGGTAAAGGTTGTTGTTTTTTACCGACCGAATGAATGATCTCTCCAACTGCAGCCAGAATGCCTTCTCTGGTAGTGACAGCACCTGCAGGGCAGATAAAAAATGAAATACTAATTTCCCAGCCCAAACTTCTGCTTTTTCTACTTAAGGAGTAGGCAGCTGCCCCCACTGGGGCGGTGGGTGTCAGTCACTATAGTTTTCCTCTGAAAGGGAGGTGGATGAGTGAGGCTGAGAGGTATAATTACGGGGGGAGCCTGGAACATCTCGGATTGTGATACCAGGCAAGGCTTTCTCTGCTGAGCGCACCCCTGAAAGAACTTTTCCCACCACCGTTATCAAAACCTCTGTCAGGGGAGCGCCCCTGTTATTAAATGTTGCTTGGCACGTCTGCATGGAGGCATAATCACAGGTGGTGAACCTGAAAGGGAAGCTGTTCGAGGGGGGATAAAAAAGAAAACAAAGGATGAGCTGACTAAAAACACATAAATGAGGTGTAAAAATTCGATTAGAGACCTAGGGAAGGTGAGAGGAAATGAAGAAATGGTGGGCGGGGCTGGACTCTGAAGTTTACTTTAGTTCTTGTGTGGGTGGTCAGTCTTTGTTTTCCAATCCTTGGTGGTGGAGGGTAGAAGTTACTAGAAAGGTGAGAAACGTGGTGAAATGTACAGTCCTAGCATGGCCATATCTCCCTGACCCACGCATTACTCATTTCAGTGAGTGATGGAGTAACGGAACAATATACCTGAAAGCTTTTATTAGCAGTGCACTCAACTGGGTCTTTGGGAGGTACACCAAAAGCACACATGACCTCACAAGATCCAGGTACTAGGACATTAATCAGGGTTTGTGACCCCAGGACAGTTGCTAGGAGTGTGCCTCAGTCACCAAATAACGAAAGTATCATGGAGAAATGGATAGCAAACCTGGCTGCCCAGGGGACTTTAAAAAGTAACTCAATGCTCAGACCCCACTCCAGACCAATTAATTCAGAATTTCTGGGGGTGGGGCTCAGGTGTTCCCATTTTTTAAAGCTCCCCCAAATGATTCTAATGTCTAGCCAGGGTGGAAACACTACCTTGGAGGAAGTAGGGCTCATACCAGGCAGGGCTCAGGAGAATATCCATCCCCCCAGATCTAAATCCTCCTCTACCTCCAAGGCACAGCTCAAATGTTACCCCAAGCAAACAACCAGTACTGAGCCCTTAGCCATGCAAGGTAATTAGCTAAGTGCTCTAGAGGACACAGATAAGAATAAGACCCCTCTGCCCAGTTTATAAATGCAGTGAGGCAGAAAGCTTGTGTCTGGTATAGGAAGGAGCTCAAGCAATATTTATGAAATAAAAGAATGAGTGAATAAATAAGTGAATGACTTAACAATAATAAAATAGCAAATGAAATATATGAAAAACAGAGAAGCAAGTATTATGCACAAAGTAAGGAATGATCAGTGGGGTAGGGATGTGGGGAGACTTCTATAAAGGTGGTAGCATTTGAATTGAGCTTTGAAGGATGGTTAGTAATAACATTTAACATTTGTTCAGAGCTTTAAAGTTGATATATGTTTTATATACATTGACTCACTTAGTGCCTTTCAATAGCCCTTGAAGTTGGCATTTTAATCCCTGCTGTCAAGGGGAGGAAAGGGCAAATGGCTTAACCAAGGTCAGGAAGCCAGAGTGAGGCAGCCCAGGATGCAGTATGGAATTCACTGACCCTCTATGACATGGCTGAGGACTCAGCCCATAAGTCACACAGTGGGAAGGACATTCCAGGCCAAGACAACAGTATGAGTGACATATTCATGCCATCCTGAGGGTGTTGCTTATAGGGAAGGGTGGGTTCTTTTTTAAAGGAATCCTTCTTTTAGGAAGAGAATTATAAATGCAAGAAGGGCAGACTGCAGAGCTGGGGTGTTGATAGAGGTGTCCCCAGAGTTGCCTGAACACTCAGATCAATTGGTTCATATTTCTCTTGAGCATCTTCTTGTGTGAGCAGGTCTCTTCTCCCTCCTATATGATAAGCTGTTTGGCACAACACTGACCACATTTGTGTTTCTGTGAAACCCAGCCAGGGTGGATGCAGTTTTTGTGAATCCCATAGTTTATATCCCATAGTTTATATTCAGGATGCCTCCTTTAAGATAAAAATAATATAAAATTGTAAACACCAGATCAGGTAAAAAAATTTTTTTTAAGTGACTACTTATTCAGAATGAAGAAGAAACTCATAGCAAAGTGCAAATTTTAAAAATTTACAACTATAAAAAAAAACAGAAAATAGCATGTATTTTTATTCCTTAGCTTCCTGATACCCCTCTTTAATACTTTTAACCTCCAGATTTTTGGCTGCATAATCTTTGATTGCCTTTTCATATGATAAAATGTTTGTAATACCTTTTTTCATAGTGAGCATGGTTGACCACACCTTGTTTGTATTGAGCTTTGAAATGTTTATTTGTGCATCACAATGTGTTAATGGTAATGTTATGTTTATCAAAGTATTTCCTATAATAGCTCTACTATTTGGGGATATTTCAAGTGCTCTTGTTCATGGATGAATCTTAAATAAATACTCTTTGACTTGATGACCCTCATTTACCATGTGTCATCAATGTCCTCATCGCAGCGGTGTCATATGTTTCATGCTGTCTTACAGGAAGAAAAGCCCGTTTTGTCTAAGCATGCATGAGACTCAATCCTCAACTTAAAATTTCACTTGTCTGATTCTTGGAAGAATTTTCCACAGACTAGATTATGGCTCTGTACACTTCAAATCTGTTTTCTCCTCCATTTTCAACTTGCTCCTGTTTCTTGGCTCTGTAGGATCCAGTCATATCATTATGTGACTTCTAGCCTTGTACTTCTGTATCATGATGGCAGGTACGTCAGTACCATGGAAGTTAGGAATATCCCTTGAAGCCATACCTACAACAGAAGGCTAGCAAGAACCTAAATATGCTTAGAAATGCCAGCACACCACATACTTTCATGCTACTGAGCTCAGTGGAAACTGTATGCTACCTCAGCTTCCCCCTCAGAACGGCCACCCCTTCACTGACACCCAACACAGTGAAAAGAAGTGGGATGTGATGGAAGGAAGCTCAGAACAGAACGAGCAGTCTTAATTGATTACAGTGACACTATCTAGGTTTACAAATTTAGTAAAAACATATGACACGCAAACAGGTTACCAGGGTTCATCCAGAGCCTTAGAAGGGACCCAGGCAAGGGAGGAATTTGAAGCCTCAGCTTCATCAGTTTCAAAGTATATCCACCTCTGGACACATTCCCACGTTTTTCAGAGTACGTGCTGAATGAATTAATGCCTTTTTCTCTTAATGCGAAAGCCTAGGCTGGGATCTGGGATTACAGAACCCTCCAAACAAGTGGGTATGGGTGTGGGGAGAGGGGACAGGACCTGCAGAGATTCCCTTCCTTTGTGCCCCAGAACACCAGCTCCAGCTCCGAGCCCTGCCCAGAACTGAGTGCAGTATTCCAGGGGTGACCAGACTCGGGCAGCTCAGACAGCATAGACCTCTCACCTTGCTCACTCCAGTTTGCCTCTGTTAATCCAAATGAAATCCGCTTTATTGTGCTTTTTCCTTTCCTTCTTTTTGTGGCAACCTTTACATGATATTGATGTACACTGAGCTGTAGTCAACTAAAACCTTCTAATTTTTCACACTTGCCAAACCAGTTCTCCCTCAGGCTATAATTGAGCAATTTAAAATGCCTGTGATGGTTAATTTTCTGTATCAACGTGACTGGGCTAAGGGATGCCCAGACAGCTAGTAAAACGTTATTTCTGGGTGTGTCTGTGATGCCGTTTCAAGAAGAGGTTGGCATTCGCCTCGGATCCCGGCTCTCCGCACTGTGCTTGCAGAGTTGCCAGGCTGGTGATTGGTTGTCCGGCTGCTCGGCCTGATATGCGAGCGGCTGATTGGGACAGGCTGAGACTGGGAGTTTTCCTAGGAGTGTTGGGCCGTGAGCTGTGCGCCTGTGTGATCCAGCAGGGGCTCTCCTGGTGATCTATCTAATACATCAAAGCAATCCAAGAGCAACAGCCAGAATGGGGAAACAAAGAAACATGTCACAAGTCAAAGATCAGAAGAAATCTCTAGAAATGGAACGAAATGAAACAGAGGGATCCAACCTTTCAGAGGCACAGTTTAGAACACTGATGATAAGAATGTTTAACAAACTTAGTGAGGACATAAGGAAGGATAGAGAAATCATAAAAAAAACAACCTGTTAGAACTAAAGAATACAATAACTGAAATGAAGAACACACTCGAAGGAATCACCAGTAGAGTAGATGCAGCAGAGGAGTGGATCAGTGATTTGGAAGACAAAATAGCAGAAATCACCAAGTTGGCACAACAAAAAGACCAAAGAATAAAAAACAATGAAAATAGTTAAAGAGCCCTATGGGACAAGATGAAGCGCAACAACCTTCGACTCATAGGAATACCAGAAGGAGAAGAGAAGCAGCAAGGGGTTGAGAATGTATTTGAAAAAATAATGACTGAAAACTTCCCTACCCTGGTGAAGGAAATCAACATACATGCCCAGGAAGTGCAGAGGGTTCCAAACAAGCTGAATCCAAACAGGTCCACACCAAGACACATCATAGTTAAAATGGCAAAGGTTAAAGACAGAGACAGAATCCTAGAGGCTGCAAGAGAAAGACAGCAGGTTACATACAAAGGAACTCCTGTTAGACTACAGGAACTCTGTAGACAGAGTTCCTGTCTACAGGAACTCTGCAGGCCAGAAGGGAGTGGCAGGAGATATTCAAAGTGACACAAAATAAAGGCCTACAACCAAGATTGCTCTACCCAGCATGGCTATCACTTAAAATTGAAGGACAAATAAAGAGCTTCTCAGAAAAGAATAAGCTTAAGGAATTCATTACCACCAAGCCAGCATTGCAAGAAATGTTAAAAGGACTTTTTTGAACAAAAGAAAGGGGTAAACAAGCTAACCCAGGAAAACCAGGAATACAAATAACAAAATGGCAATACATATGCACCTATCAATAATCATTTTAAATGTGAATGGGCTAAATGCTCCAATCAAAAGACAGAGAGTGGCTGAGTGGATAAGAAAATAGGACACATGTATATGCTGTTTACAGATGGAATAAGATATTTCATGCAAATGGAAATGAGAAAAGAAAGCTGGAGTAGCATTACTTATTTTGGACAAAATAGACTTTAAAATGACTACAATAAAAGACAAAGAAGGGCACTATAACCCTAATAAACATCTATGCACCCAACATAGGAGCTTCTAATTACATGTAACAGATTTTGACAGCCATAAAGACAGAGATCAACAGTAACACTATCATAGTAGGGGACTTCAGCACTCCATTGTCACCAATGGACAGACCCATTAGACAGAAAATCAACACAGTAAGAGGGGCCCTAAATGACACTTTAGACCAGCTGGACTTCGTTGATATTTTTAGAGCATTTCACCCTAAAAAAACAGAATATACATTCTTCTCAAGTACACATGGGACATTTTCCAAGATAGACCAAATTAGGCCACAAAACAAGTCTCAGTAAATTTAAGAAGATTGAAATCATGTCAAGCAGATATAAAGGAAAAACTGATGGTTGCTGGCTGGGAGGGAGTAAGGCTGAGGGAGAGAGGGAGAAGATTTTGGACAGTGTAGGTGGGTGACTACAATGTTGCTGCAGAAATATGGGGGAAGTTCTGGGAATGTAATTGATAATGTTGGGAAGAGACTATTATGTTAATTGAAATAAGTCAGTCGGAGAAAGACAAGTATCATATGATCTCACTTATATGTGGAATCTGAAAAACTGAATGAATGATCAAAGTAAACAGACTCATAGATGTAGAGGAAAAACTGAGGGTTGCTAGTTGGGAGGCGGGTGGGGATAAGGGGAAAGGGGAAGGGATTAGACAGCATAAATAGACAACTACAATATTGCCACAGGGATATGAAACACAGTTTGGGGAATATAATAATGTTGTAAAAATTTTGTGCTGTGTCAGATAGTCACATGTCTTGTTAGGGAGACCACTTCATGGATGGAGTAGAGGCTTGATCATTGTACTGTACACCTGAAGCTGACGTTGTATAATATTGTATGCCAACTGTAACTGAATATATATAGTCACGGGATGTGGAGTATACTGTGGAAGGGAGTCAAAGGAATTGTAATAGATATGTATGATATGGGGAGGGAGGAGTGGGGTGGCGAACTGGGGGTGGGGGGGGTAAAGAGTATAACTAGTGCATTGTGTTGTACACCTGAAACTAATAAAACAAAATGAAAGAAGTAAAAAAAAAAAAAAAGAAGAAGAAGAAGAAGAGGTTGGCATTTCAGTTAGTAGACCAAGTAGAAAAGATGGGGTTCACCAATGCAGGTGAGCATCATCCAGCCTGTTGAGGGTGTGAATAGCACTAAAGGACAGAGGAAGGGCTGGTTTGCCCTGCTTGCCTGTTGTGGGACATCTGTCTTCTCCTTTGAAACTGGTGCTCCTGATTCTTGGGCCTTTGGACTTAGACTGAATTACACTACCAGCTTCCCTGGTTTTCCAGCTTGCTGACAGGAGACTGTGGGGCTTAGCCTCCATGATTGCATGAGCCAATTACTATAATGAATATATGCCAGGGATGCCAAAAATGTACACAAGTGGACACTTTGGTCAACGTTGCTCAAGCAGTAGTTCACCGTAATCAGAAGTGTCTGGATGCTGATGGTAACCACTTTGAGCACCTCTTGTAATAGCAGAAGTCAAATGTGGCTTGTATTCATCTTTTGTTATCAGAATATATTGAATATTACATTTTTAATACAGTTTTCCTTTCTAAAATGTGCATACGTTTTTTTGGCACCCTCTGTATATAATCGCCTATTGGTTCTGTTCCTCTGGAGAGCCTTGACTAATACATTTTATGTTTAACTGACACTCTGGTCTCATGAGGTGGATCTGATTCCCCTGGTGTCATCTAGCACACTGACTGTCACTGTCCTTTCTATAACATCCAAGTTACTGGTTCTAAAACATAGAATGAGATGTGATCCTGAGTAGAGCTCTGCAGTGCATCCCCCTGAACTCCCTCTCTAGCCTGACACTAATTTATTAATCAATTTCTTTGGGGCCCAGATGTTTAACCTACTTTAATTCATCTGATTGTAATACAACCCAAATTTCAAGCTCACAAGGATATCAGTCTCTCAGTAGAATCCATGTGTCTTTTATACAATCCAACAGTCCAGGGATCACATAAAAAAAAATTAAAGTTGGTATCAGATGCCTTTTCTCTTAGTGCATCTATTTTTTTCCTGTTGACTATCACTTCTTTTTCTGCAGGATCATGACACTGGCTTAAAATCATGTGCTTATATAACATCACCCTAGCTCATCTGACTCACAGCTCTCTCCAGAGAGCAGGACTCTCAATAGGTAAGAATATAATACATCTTTCAGTGTTTTATTGAGGTTAGTGATTTCATAATGTATTTTTTGTAATTATTAATGTAACAATAATGCCTTGACCTTGATATGAGATGGTATAGCTACAATACCCTCTCTTGTACAATATCATTATTTTAAATCTTTCTAGGAAAAAGGCAATAATTCTGCCTTATGAAAAAGAATAATGAACTCTAATTATTAATGCCCCCTGAAGCTCCAGGACATTTGACTCTGAAAAGCCAGGGAAATGGTACTTTTCATTTGATCATTCCAATATCCAGGTAACAAGATACCAGGCTGCTGGAAGCCATCATCTCCACATTACAGTAATCTTCAGAGCAAGGAGAAAGTTTTACAAGGCATTGACTCCTAACAGCACGGGCAGCCTCTGTTATGACTTAGAATGTGTCTACATAGTCCTTTCCTAGAGATCAACATTTTGCCTCCAAACAATCATATCAGGTTGGAGATAGGATGAGGTGTTAATTGTAGACAGGGAAACTGAGTCTAGAAAGCAGACAAATGGCATGGTTTATATTAAGGATAAAACCCCTCAAAATCTAAACTTGAATTTGACTTCTTACTCACTGCCTGGAATAAAATGTACCTGATAAGGAGATGGGAGAAAATAAATGGAAACAAAGCAGAGATTTGGCATTTGTGGATTTCTCCAGGAGTTAAGAAGGTAACCATTCCAGGTTCCTCAAAAAAAATAAATCTAGAATCACCATATGATTCAGCAATCCTACTTCTGGATAATTATCCAAAAGAACTGAAATATTTCTTGAAGAAATATTTCCACTCCCATGTTTACTGCATCTCTATTCTCAAAAGCCAAGATGTGGAAGCAACCCGAATGTCCATCAATATATGAATGCATAAAGAAAATATTAGATATATACAATGGAATACTATTCAGCCTTAAAAAAGAAGGGAATTCTGCCACATGGGACAACATAAATAGACCTGAAGGACACTGTGCTAAATGAAAGAAGCCAGTCACAGAAGGACAAAGTCTGCATGACTCCACTTATATGAGGTATCTAAAATAGTCAAATTCATAGAATCAAAGAATAGAATGGTAGTAAGGGGGAACTGGGAAGTTATGTAATCAACAGGCATAAACTTACAGTTAAGGAAGATAAATAAGCTCTAGAAATCAGCTATACAACATTGTACCTACAATCAACAATATGTACTTTCTTTTTTTTACTAGTTTCAGAACAACATAGTGATCAAACATTTACACATCTCACAAAGTTATAATTCCAACAAGTCTACTTACTACCCACCCGGCACTGTACATAATTGTTAGAAAATTACTGACTATATTCCCTCTGCTGTACTTTACATCCCTGTGATTATTTTTGTAATTACAGTTGACATTCAACATTATTTTATATTAGTTTCATGTGTACATCATAGTGGTTAGTCATTTATATAATTTATGAAGTAATCCTCCCAATAAGCCTAGTATCCATCAACACTATACATAATTTTTACAGTATTATTGACTATATTCCCCAGCTGTATCTTATATCCTCATGACTATTTTGTGACTACAATTTGTACTTCCTAATCCCTTTCTCTTTCTCACCCAGCCTCCCAACTCCTCTCCCATCTAGTAACCATCAGTTTGTTCTCTATATCTATGGGTATGTTTCTGTTTTGTTTTTGTTTTTTGTTTATTTAGTTGTTTAGATTCCACATGTAAGTGAGATCATATGGTATTTGTCTTTCTCAGTCTGACTTATTTCACTTAGCATAATAGTCTCTAGGTCCATCCATGTTGTCACAAATGGCAAGATTTCATTCTTTTTTATGGCTGAGTAATGTTCCATTGTATATATGTATAATGCCACCATTTCTTTACCCAATTGTCTATTGATGGGCATTTCAGTCGTTTCCATATTTTGGCTATTGTAAATAGTGCTGTAGTGAACATAGGGGTGCATGTATTTTTTCGAATTAGTGTTTTGGATTTCTTTGGATAAATACCCAGGAATGGAATTCCTGGGTCATAAGAACAATAATGTATTTTCCACTTAAAAAATTGTTAAGAGGGTGGCTCTCATGTTCAGCATCCTTACCACAATAAAATAAAATTTTTAAAGTAACCAAACCTCAATAAATATGAGATTTAAAAAAAAAGAACATAACCATTTCCAGCATGCCTCCCCTTCAAATGGAAGGAAGATGAACGAAGGCTAAACAAACACCTGGAGAGGAGTTTAAGTCCCAGCCTTGTCACTTAGCAGTGGCCACCTAGGCAAACCATTTAGTCTCTGCAGTAATATATATACCCTGTCTGTAAAACAGGAATAATCCCTACCTTGGTGGGCTTTTCCTAAAGTCTCTGAGAGCCTGACACCTTACCCAGTGGTTCTCAGTGTGGTTCCTGGGCCAGCAGCCCTGGCAGCACCCTGGAAGGTTTTAGAAATACAGTCCTCAGGTCCTTCCCAGTCTTACTGAGCAAGAAGCCCTGGGGTGGGGCCCAGGAAGTGTTACTACAAGCCTTCCAGGTGATTGTGATGCACGCTAACATACGAGAACCTGACTTCATAGAGGGTCGGCAAACATTTAGTTTGTAGAGGAAACACTGGATTGCCCTGGTGTTCGTGTCACCATCAGCAGAGAACTGATGCCCTCCACCACTGGGGACAAAGGACTCTCAAAAATTAGACTCCTGTTAAGAGGACCTATCAGAAGGGTCCAAGTTCAAAAGGGCACTGAGGCAATAAGAAGGGTCATTTGCAATGGCGCCATCCAGGGATATGTGGGACTGGCTGAATCAGCCCTGCCTGATCTGATTGTGATGGGACCCTCTTCACCCCACAAGCAGTGTCACAGAGCAAACACAAGCTGATTCAACTCTTCATTCTGTCCCCACACTGTTCTGGGTCCCCAAAAGCTTCCTTTCTGTTTCAGGGTGTATCTGCCTTAATCACCTGCCCACGCTTGACCCTTTAAATCAGGGCAAAAAGTTAGGCATGTAGGGTGACTCACAGCCCCAGTTTGCCCAGGACTTAGTGATTTCCCAGGAGATGGGTCTGTTGGTGTTAAAACTGGGGATGTCCCAGGCAAATCAGGACAGTTGGTCACCCTCCTGGGATTGTTCTGATACTCCACACCCATCCCGAGCCCTCTCTAATCCAGAGGATTTACTCACTATAGCCTCATCTCAGGTTTCATTTCAGCCTGTTCCTGGTTCTCAGACCTGGTCGCTGTGGTAGGCTCGCTGAGGTTGACCATTGGTTTCCCTATTGCACTTTGAGTAGACCCATAACTGCGGTTCTTGCAAGGGCAGATGGCCTTACAGAATGCAAACCTGGTGACCATTCATTAGATCAAGCACTCTTTCTCACTCCCACACATCCCTAAGAGGGATATTTTGGCACTCATGGATGAATTGGAGGTCATGGAGGAGAAACAATTAAATTCAGATTCTTTAAAAGAAGATGCATTCATAATTAACTGTTTCACTTTCCAACTAGATTTTTTTTTTTTTTGAGAGCAGTGTCACTGGCCCTCCTATGTGGGACCCGAACCGGGGCCGCTGGCTTCCCAAGCCAGCGCTTAACCACCACGCCATTCAGCCGGTCCTCACTTTCCAGCTAGTAATAGCATCAAACAGTTTCTTGCCCATCCTACCATATCCTCAACAAGTTTGCATGTATAGACACTTACATACACTGACTTTAAGGAAATTATAAAACATGGGTTGTGGGCTTGTGATTTGAAGTTGTCAATGAGTTGATAGCACAAGAATCATAAAGCAGAATTCTAAAATCAGGATCTTATCTACCTATCCCTGAGAGCCTCTGACATACAATAGGTAACCCAATTAAAGAATAGGATCAAGCAAGGGAACCTGAAGGACCAGGGACAGATGGGGCAGGGGAATTCTGGAGCTGTGATCATGTGAACAATCAGCCTCCCTCACATTCAGGGGTCACTTGGGGCTCACATTCTTTTTTTTTTTTTTTTAATTTTATTTTATTTTTAATTAGTTTCAGGTGTACAACACAGTGCAATAGTTATACATTTTACCCCTCAAAGTGACAACCCCCCCACCCCCAATAGTTTCAGGTGTACAACACAGTGCAATAGTTATACATTTTACCCCTCAAAGTGACAAACCCCCCACCCCCAATACACCACCCCACACCCCCCCATATCATATATATCTATTACCCTTCCTCTGACTCTCTTCCACAGTATAATCCACATCCCGTGACTATCTATATATATTCAATTACAGTAGGTATACCACCTCCACTTTAGTAATACAGTGCAGTGATCAAACCTCTACTCCATCCATGAAATGGTCTCCCTAACAAGACCTATGATCATCTGACATTCCACAGAATATTTACAACATTATTAATTATATTCCCCAAACTGTTGTTCCTATCCCAGTAGCAATATTGTAGTTGCCTATTTTTGCTGTCTAATCCCTTCCCCTTCTCCCTCATTCCCATTCCTCTCCAAATTAGCAACCCTGATTTTTCCTCTATATCTATGAGACAGTTTCTGTTTACTTTGCTCATTCATACAGTTTTTCATATTCCACATATAAGTGAGATCATATGGTATTTGTCCTTCTCTGACTGACTTACTTCACTCAACATTATAGTCTCTAGGTCCATCCATATCATTGCAAATGGCACGATTTCATTCTTCTTTATAGCGGAGTAATACTCCATTGTATAAATATACCACAGTTTCTTAATCCAGTCATCTACTGACGGGCATTTTGGTTGTTTCCAAGTCTTAGCTATTGTAAATTGTGCTGCTATGAACATCGGGGTGCATAACTTTTTTTGAATAAGTGTCTTGGTTTTTTCAGGATAAATACCTAGGAGTGGGAATTGCTGGGTCAAAAGGTAGCTCTATTTCCAGTTCTTTGAGATACCTCCATACTGACTTCCATAGTGGCTGCACCAATCTGTAGTCCCACCAACAGTGCAG
This sequence comes from Aselliscus stoliczkanus, assembly GCA_033961575.1. Taxonomy (NCBI): domain Eukaryota; kingdom Metazoa; phylum Chordata; class Mammalia; order Chiroptera; family Hipposideridae; genus Aselliscus; species Aselliscus stoliczkanus. Next base: position 13,717,829 of record CM066728.1, on the reverse strand, counting down.
CAGGGTCCCCTTTTCCCCACAGCCCCGGCCAGCACTTGTTGTTTGTTGATTTGTTGATGATAGCCATTCTGACTGGAGTGAGGTGGTATCTCATGGTGGTTTTTATTTGCATTTCCCTAATGACCAGTGAGGTTGAACTTTTTTCATATGCCTGTTGGCCATCTGTATGTCCTCTTTAGAGAAATGTCTCTTCATATCTTCTGCCCATTTTTTAATTGGGTTGTTTGTTTTTTTGGTGTTGAGTTTCATGAGTGTTTTATAAATTTTGGATATTAACCTCCCTTATCAGATATATCATTGGCAAATATATTCTCCCATTCAGTAGGCTTCCTTTTTGTTTTATTAATGGTTTCCTTTGTTGTGAAAAACTTTTAAGTCTGATATAATCCCATATGTTCATTTTTTCTTTTACTTCCCTTGCCCGTAGGGATGTATCAGTAAAAATATTGTTCGGTAATGTCTGCAAATGTACTCCTATATTTTCATTTAGGATTTTTATGGTTTCAGGTCTTACATTTAAGTCTTTAATCCATTTTGAATTTGTTCTTGTATAAGGCGAAGGGAGATGATCCAGTTTCATTTTTTTGCATGTGTCAGTCCAATTTTCCCAGCACCATTTATTGAATAGACTATCTTTACTCCAGTGTAAATTCTTGCTTCCTTGTCATAGATTAACTGTCCGTAAATGCTTGGATTTATTTCTGGGCTCTCTGTTCTGTTCCACTGATCGATGTGCCTGTTTTTATGCCAATACCAAACTGTCTTGATTACTGTGGCCTTGTAGTAGGGTTTGATGTCTGGTAGCGTGATCCCCCCAAGTTTGTTTGTATTCCCCAGAATTGCCGAGGCTATTCTGGGTCTTTTATGATTCCATATAAACTTTAGGATTATATTTTCTATTTCTGTGAAAATGCCCTTGGTAGTTTGATAGGAATTGCATTGAATCTATATATTGCTTTAGGCAGTATGGACATTTTAACTATATTAATTCTTCCTATCCATGAGCATGGTAGGTGTTTCCATTTATTTGTATCTTCTATGATTTCTTTCTTCAATGTCTTATAATTTTCTGAGTACAGATCTTTCACTTCTTTGGTTAAATTTATTCCTAGGTATTTTATAGTTCTTGACGCAATTGTAAATGGGACAGTTTTCTTAATTTCGCTTTCCATTAGTTTATTATTGGTATATGCAAATGCCACTGATTTCTGAACATTGATTTTATATCCTGCTACTTTACTGAATTCGTCTATCAGTTCCAATAGTTTTTTGATGGAGTCTTTGGGGTTCTCTATATACAATATCATGTCATCTGCATATAGTGACAATTTTACTTCTTCCTTGCCAATTTGGATGCCTTTTATTTCTTTTTGTTGTCTGATTGCTGTGGCTAGAACTTCCAGCACTATGTTGAATAAAAGAGGAGAAAGTGGACAGCCTTGTCTTGTTCCTGATCTTAAGGGGAATGGTTTTAGCTTTTCCCCATTGAGTATGATGTTAGCTGTAGGTTTATCATATATGGCTTTTATTATGTTGAGATATGATCCCTGTATTCCCACTTTGCTAAGGGTTTTTAACATAAATGGCTGTTGGATTTGTCAAATGCTTTTTCTGCATCTATTGAAATGACCATGTGATCTTTATCCTTCATTTTGTTGATGTGGTGTATCACATTAATTGATTTACTTGATGTTGAACCAGCTCTTTGCGCACTAGGGATGAATCCCACTTGATCATGATGTATGATCTTCTTAATATATTGCTGAATTCTGTTTGCTAATATTTTATTGAGAATTTTTGCATCTATATTCATCAGGGAGATTGGCCTGTAGTTTTCCTTTTTGTGATGTCTTTATCTGGTTTTGGAATCAGGGTGATAGAGGCTTCATAAAAAGAGTTTGGGAGCCTTCCCTTCCTCCTTCTGGATTTTTGGAATAGTTTGAGAAGAATAGGTGATAGTTCTTTTTTTGAATGTTTGATAAAATTCACTTGTAGTGCCTGGTCCAGGGCTTTTGTTTTTTGGGAGCTTGTCAATTACTGATTCAATTTCCTTGGTAGTAATCAGGGTATTTAGATTTTCTGTTTCTTCTGGCGTTAGCTTTGGAAGGTTGTATGCTTCTAGAAAATTATCCATTTCATCCAGATTGTCAAATTTGTTGGCATATAGTTGCTCATAGTAATTTCTTAGAATTTTTTGTATTTCTGTGATGTCTGTAGTCATTTCCCTCTTTTCATTCCTGATTTTGCTAATTTGAGTCCTCTCTTTTTTTTTTTTTTTGATGAGTCTGGCTAGAGGTTTGTCAATTTTGTTTATCTTCTCAAGAAACCAGCTCTTGGTTTCATTGATCTTTTGAATTGTTTTTCTGTTCTCTATATTGTTTATTTCTGCTCTGGTCTTTATTATCTCCTTTCTTGTACTCCCTTTGGGCCTCTTTTTGCTGTTCTTTTTTTCCAGTTCCCTTTAGGTGTAAGGATAACCTGTTGACTTGAGATTTTTCTTCCTTCTTTAGGTAGGCCTGCACTGCTATAAACTTCCTCTTAGATCAAGCTTTCGCAGCATCCCAGAGATTTTGGGTCGTGGTGTTTTCATTTTCGTTTGTCTCGAGGTATCTTTTGATTTCCTCCTTGATCTCATTTGTGACCCACTCACTATTTAATAGCATATTGTTTAGCCTCCATTTATTTGTCAGCTTCCCGGATTTCTTCTTATAATTGATTTCTAGTTTCATAGCATTGTGGTCAGAGAATACAGTTGAAATGATTTCAATCTTCTTAAATTTATTGAGACTTGTTTTGTGGCCTAACATGTGGTCTATCTTAGAAAATGTTCCATGTGCACTTGAAAAGAACGTATATTCTGTAGCTTTGGGATGAAATGCTCTGAAAATGTCTGTTAAATCCAGCTGGTCTAATGTGTCATTTAAGGTCGCTGTTTCCACATTGATTTTCTGTCTGGAGGATCTGTCCATTAGTGACAGCGGGTGTTGAAGTCCCCTACATGATAGTGTTACTGTTGATCTCTGTCTTTATGTCTGACAATATCTGTTTTATATATTTAGGGGCTCCTATGTTAGGTGCATAGATGTTTACTAGAGTTATGTCCTCTTGTTGGATCGATCCCTTCATTACTATGAAGTGTCCTTCTTTGTCCTTTGTTATATTCTTCAATTTAAAGTCCATTTTATCTGATATAAGTATCGCTACTCCAGCTTTTTCTCAGTACCATTTGCATGAAATATTTTACTCCATCCCTTTACTTTCAGCCTGTATGAGTCTTTGGATCTGAGGTGAGTCTCTTGTATACAGTATATACTGGGGTCTTGCTTTCTTATCCATTCAGCCACCCTATGTCTTTTTTATTGGAGCATTTAATCCATTTACATTTAATGTGATTATTGATAGGTGTGTATTTATTGCCATTTTCTTATTTGTGTTCGTAGTCTTTCATAGGTTGTTTTTCTTCTACTTAAAGAAGCCCTTTTAGCATTTCCTGCAAAGCTGGCTTGGTGGTAATGAATTCCTTAACTTATTTTTTCTGCAAAGCTCCTTATCTGGCCTTCGATTTTAAATGATAACCTTGCTGGATACAGCAATCTTGGTTGTAGGCCTTTATTTTTCATCACTTTGAAAACCTCCTGCCACTCCCTTCTGGCCTGCAAAAGTTTCTGTAGAAAAGTCAGCTGATAATCTTATGGGGTACCCTTGTAAGTAACTTGCTGCCTTTCCCTTGCTGCTTTAAGGATTCTGTCTTTGTCCTTAACCCTTGCCATTTTCACTATAATGTGTCTTGGAGTGGGCCTGTTTGGAATCATCCTGTTTGGAACTCTCTGCACTTCCTGGGCTTGTATTTCAATGTCCTTTGCCAGGTTAGGGAAGTTTTCAGACATTATTACTTCAAATATATTCTCAATCCCTTTGCTCCCTCTTCTCCTTCTGGTACTCCAATGACCCTTAGGTTATTGCGTCTGATGTTGTCCCCCAGCTCTCTTAAACTATTTTCCATGTTTTTCATTCTTTTTTCTTTTTTGGTGTACCGCATGGGTGATCTCTGCTATTTTGTCTTCTAAGTCACTGATTCGATTTTCTGCTTCATCCAGTCTGCTAGTGATTCCATCAAGTTTGTTATTTAATTCAGTAATTGTGTTCTTAAGTTCTAGCTGGTTGCTTTTCATGATTTCTCTATCCTTCTTTATATTTTCATTAATTTCCTTGAACATTCTAATAATCAGTGTTCTGAACTCTGTTCCGATAGGTTGGTTACCTCTATTTCTCTATTTCCACTGATTCAGGAAGTTTCTTCTGTTCTTTTATTTGTGTTATGTTTCTTTGTCTCCCATTCTGGCTTACTCTTTGTGTTTGCTTCAATATAACAGATAGATCCCCAGATTTCTCAGTCTTTTCTGGGTAAACTTATATGGCGTGTGTCCTTTATATTTGAATTACTCAGTCTCCCTATTCTCTTGTGCTTGTATCTGAGGTGTTCCTTTGTGTCGTACGTCCTCACTTGTTGAAGTTTTAGTTTTGATTACTTTTGGTTTGTCAGTAGGTGGGATTGACTCCCAGATTGATTAGCTGTGAGGATCAGCAGCTTCTGCAGTTTATGAGCTGCTGTGAGAGGATTGACCCCTCTGATGAAACTTGGACCCTATGGGTCTTAGTACCTGTAGTAACTTCTTTTGGGTGTGACTTTGTATGTCAAACCCAGAAATGCTCTGGTTTTATCTAAAGTTGGCCTCCGGGTATGATGATTCTTGTGTCTGTTTGTTTGGACCCACTGCTGCAGAGTGATTTTAGAGCATAACAGATCAACAAGAACAACCTCCGTAGCCACCAAAGGAAACCAAATGCTCGCACAATTAAAAACAACCAACCATCAAACTACAGTCAACTTGTACAGAAATATCAATCATACTAATGAAGAAACCAAACAGAAACAAAACAAAAACCACATACTCAATAATAACAGAAGAGGAAACAAAATAAAAATACAATATCCTAAAATAAAAAATAGAATAAACATGAGAAACCAATTAGCTATACCTAAAAATAAAAATAAAAATAAACTAAAATAATAATAAAAAAGTAAGAAAAATTAAAAAAATAAAATTTGCAGAAAAAAGGAAAAGAGGAAAAGTATAGCAGTGAGAAGAATGAATAAAATAAGAGAGAAAGTGAGGGTGGGGAAAAAAAGAAAAAGAAAAGAAAGAAAAAGAAAAAGAAAAAAGAAAAAAAAAATATATATATATTTGTCTACACACCCATATATATGGACATATATTCACCTATATACACCTATATATATGCCTATATTAAAAACTACAATATGATTATAATGAAATAGAAATAAAAACCAAAAACAACCAAGATAAGCAGCCAATAAAGGGAAAAAACAAAACAGAATAAACCAAACAAACCAAAACGACCCGTGCTGGTCTAGGCTAAAGTCCACCAAGCTCTCTTCAGATTGTCTGCTGTACAAAAAGTCCTGTGCGTCTTGTGGGAACAGTAGGCCACCTGATGCCTAGCGTGATCCTGGCACTGCAGGTTTGCTGTACTTGAGTGTGGTAGTGACGTGTGATTGGTGGTTTTTACAAAGTCAATGACTTTTTTCTATTGCATGTCCCAAGTCAGGCTGCACCTCAATGGCTCAATGAGTGTCTCTGGGCACCCTTTTGGTTGACAGCCGTGGAGAATTAAAGAATTCCTCACTACCAAAAGCCTGCTGCTAAGAATCTGTTAATTAGTGCCTCAGCAGATGAACCTGCCCTGCCTCCCAAGCCTTGCCTAAAGGTGGGGGCGGGGTGGGTAGTCTCACTCTGCTGCCTTTACTGGGTGGAAATTCTCAACCCCTGCAGGTAAGGATATCTTCCTAGTCTGCCCCTATTGCTCCCTTCAGGAGTCAGTTTAAGACTGTCTTGGCGGTGGACAAAGTTTGTGGGAGTGGGTGAGTTATTGGGTTGTGTTTTTTTTTTGCTTTCTGTTCAAGAGTAGAAAAAGGGAAAAAAAATAAAAAACATAAAAATAAACAAAGCCACAGTTCCAACACTGTTTCAAGCTAAGGCCTTTGCCTCTTATGCTCCAGCGGAGTTCCTGCTGCTCTCCCAAAGGGTCTGCCGGGATTTAGGGAATTGCGCGCACCCTACCGGGTGGCCAAGATCCCCGCCTCCGCGTCTCTCGGGACCCGCGTCTCCACCCGGCGCACTGCTTGTCCGAGCGAGTCCTCTTTTTCCCCTGCTCCCGGGTTCCAGGCTTCTGCCTCGGGAGCCGGCGCGCCCGCGCGGAAATCCTGCTGCTCTCCCAAACGGTCTGCCGGATTTAGGGGACTGCGCGCACCGTGCTGCGTGGCTCCGATCCCCGCTCTGTCTCTCCGGGATCTGTGACTCCAGCCGGCGCGCGCCTCCGCGGGCAAGTCCTGTGTTTCCCTGCTCTCGGGTTTAAGGCCTCTGCCTGGAGCCGCGCGCCCGCGCCTCGTTCTCCTGCTGCGCTCCTGGAGGGACTGCCGCCGGGGTTCAGGGGACTGCGCGCACCTTCCACGCGGCTCCGATCCCCGCTCCGCCTCTCCGGGACCTGCGTCTCCGCCCCAGCGCGCGCTGCTTCCTCCGCGGGCGAGTCCCTCTGTTTTCCCCTGCTTCCCGGGTTTCAGGCTTCTGCGCTCCGCGGGACCCGGTGGGCACAGAGACTGATCCCTGAACCGGGAGGGTGCAGGGACTGATCTTGCCCTGTCGCTGCGGGCTCTGCACCCTGCTTCCTGGGGGACCCGGCGAGCGCCGCGGGTGCAGCTCGTACCTCTGCACAGTCGTCTCCTCTCTCTCCTCCCGCACTTGCCCGGCCTGAGCTTCTGCCTCAGACCGCAAACCAACGCGCTCTTGCTGAACTCTAGGTGGGCCGCGGGCCGCAGGGAGCGAGCCGGGGCAACACTCACCGTGACTCAGCAGCCGCGGGTGCGGGCTGCACCTCACGCGTCTTGCCGCCTTCTTCCCCTACTCGCCCGGCCTGCCCACCTTCCAGCAATCCTTGTGTGGAACTCTTAGTCGCTCTGTGTGATGAGTAGATGTCTCTTTGAAGCGTATTAGAAGTTCAAATTGTGGATATTTCCAGGGGAGATTTCATGGAGCCCTCCTCACAGCCGCCATCTTGCCCCTCCCTGGGGCTCACATTCTTGAGCCTACCAACTGTCCTACCTTTCTAAATATTCTTAACTGATAACAGGACTTTCACAGACATTATCTCAGTATGACCTCACAGCAACTCTCAAACTAAGCCTATGAGAGAGAGAAAAAGTTTCCATGGTCACTTTTCTGACGAACCAACTGAGGCACAGAAGGAACAACTAACTCAACACCTAAAACAACCATTTAAGTTGCTCCCAACTTTATGGGTCAGGAGGTCTTGGCTAAAGTGCACCTCTGCTCCGCCGGGCACCAGCTGGGGAGGCCGGGACTGGAGAACCTGCTTCCTAGATGGCTCCTCCACTCACCTGGTGGGCTTTGGTGCTCCCTGGCTTCTCTCACTCCACTGCGTGTCACACCCTTCAGGGCCTCTCCACATGCCTTGGACTTTTCACAGCATGGTGGCTTCATGGTAGATACACTGTTGTGGCAGCTGTCTCCCAAGAGGCAGGAAGTGGAAGCTTCTAGGCCAGCAAAGGGCTATGCCCAGACAGGCACACAGTCACTTGCATTGTATTCTATTTGTCAAAGTGGTCATGGGCCCACTCGAAGTCAAAGGGGTAGACACCCTCCACATCTTGATGAAACAGGGCAAAGCCACATTGCAGAAGGGTATGTGGAATGAGCAGTTGTTCTGGCCATCTTTGCCAAAGACCAGAAGTTTGGTTTCCAGAACCCTATTCCTTTGTTGTTTCCCCATAGACAGTACTTCTCAATCGGTACCAAATGTAGATGATACACACATACCTACCTTAGCACAACATACAAGTAAGTGCTCTACGCACAGCTACAAGCAGTCTTTGTATAACATTTTCCCCCAAGAAAACAATTGGAATTTAATGCCATTTTCAGCAATTGTAGCTTCACAAGTTGGTAGTAATTGTTTAGCAAAACCAAAACAGTAAAACATATATTCAGAACCAGCTCATTTGGGATTTGTAGTGATTTTAGAAATACGTTTGCAAATCAAATTATCAATCCTAACAAAACTGGAAGGGGGTTATTTAATCTGGTTAAGGAAATTAGCTCTGGATATTTGGCAATCACTTTATCAACATCATTTGCATGTAAATATTGTGCTTATCAACAATTCTTATCTGGTCATTAAAATAGGCCTTGTACTTGGCTAAGCACTTGTCATAATTTTACAATTTGCACTCACAAGGGCTGGCCACCCTCCAAGATATTCCAATTAAGAGTTTATTACTCTGTCATACTTTCAGGGGCCTGCGTAGATATACAGTTAAATTCTATCTAAAGGATATATCCCAGGCTACAGTTGCTCTGTTCCTGTGAGAATTTTTTGTCTTGTTTTTCTAATGAAAATAATCTATTGATCTTATTCATAAGAAGAGCACACAGCTCCAAATCATTACTTCCTGGCAGTAACTAATTTTTGAGTCCTCACTGCTTCACCACACTCCTTAATGGCAATTGAATAAATATCTAAGACACAGACTTCTCAGTCGTTTCTGAAGAATAATATCTTCCAACAAGGGGAGGCAAACAACATCAATAAAACCAACAAATATTTACCAAGCATCAAACTGCGCATGGAGCCCCAAGCCTGATGCCCCCAGGGTCCTGCCCTTAAGAAGCTTCCCCACAGCAGAACTCTGTGGCCTGCAAAGGCCCTCCATCTTGCCATTTGATCTGACCTCCCACCCTCTCAAGTGACAGCTCTTAGGCCTAGGGATGGCCATGCGACTCAAAGACAACCAGTGTGACCTGTGCTCAGGCAGATAAACTGGCCCAATCCAATTCTCACCAGAATTTGCACTGAAAGGTTTAGCAGCTTTTGCCAACAGGAGTGATAAGCACTGCAGTTGAAAGGTCATATAGATTTAGGGACTGGGGCGGGCATTTCTCAGAAAGCACCAGTCTACCAAAAGAATGGAACTGGGCAAATCAGCAGTACATGGCCACAGAGAGAAACAGAGACAGAAAGAGAACAAAACTCAATTATCTTTCCGGTTCCCAGCACAGTTCCCAGGAGGCTGGTTCAATTTGGATTTTTTGTTTTTTCTTTTTCTTGGATTCTGTGAGCTCTCTTTATAATACAATAACCACCTTTGTATTTGAGCTGATTTGACTATGTTCTGTACCTTGGAAACGAAGGCCCACAAGAACCTCATGTCCTCATGTCCTAAATGCCACATGAGTAAGCTGACAACTCATGCAAACAGTGTTCATCTAACAGAGGTGGCTTTGAGCTGTAGTTGAAGAATAGAATCAAAAAGTTGGGCACACCTTGGAACAATGCATGTAAAACTGGCTCTTTCTGAGCCAAGAGATCCTTCTGATCTTAGCAAATCTCACAAAATGAAAACTCCTGATAAAAATTGTTGGCAACGGCTATCTTCAAGAAGAAGAACTGGATAGCTGGGGGCAAGCGTTGGGCAAGAGACTCAGTTTGTCCTCCAAACCTTTTGGATATTTGTAACATATAGAGGATCTAGTTCTGCTGAGATGGAGCTATCCTTGAGACGTATTAAGAAACAAACCCTACAGAACAGTGGGCTTCCATTTGTGCAAAATAAAAAAGTCTCTTCACAGGAAAAAAAAAAAAAAGAAAAGAGAAAAAGTTAATAAGCAATTTATTTTTCACAGAACACCCTGACATAAACAAATCAGGTAGCATTCTGATGTGTTCCTGAAAACAACACCTGGTTCTGGACAAAAAAATTGTTACTTAACGTGGCTAGTGGATGTACCACAGTCTGGTTCAAACCAACTTATCCAATTCTGCTGTCAACTACCCAACCTTCCAGAACTCTCCACTCCAGCCACTCTGGTCTCCTAGTACAAAACTTGGCTTTTAATTTTATTTTTGCAAATAATAATAGTAGTATTTTACAGATACATCAATATTATAAATCAATTTGGGGGTCAATAAATGAATATTTTTAAAAAACAACAAAACCACACACATGCAAAAAAAAGTCTTCTACTTTCCCTGTTTGAGGTTTTGCTTTTGCTGCTCTATCCAATTCACTCCTCTCCACCACCCCTGTTGCCCTCACCCACCTGTTACCCACCTGTTCTTCAGGCCTTGCGTGAACTGGGTTTTTCCTTTCTGAAGCACTCCAAGGTGAATCCAACCCACTTTTCCCGCTGCAGCTATAGTTCGTACAGGCTGTTTGTCAGGTTTTCAGGCCTCTTGAATTAGTTTCTTTTCTACATCCCCAGCCCAACAGAGGGAAGCCCCAGCCTGTACCTCCTTTTGCTCCTTGTGCTATTCTGATGTCGACGTACCTCAGACCTAAGCCTTCCCAAGATGCCATAGGGATGAAGCGGAAAGGGAATAACACAGTTGTGATAGCACCCTGTGTTCAGAAAATGTGAGTGGGATCTGAAGATGCATGAAAGACAAGTAAGGCAGTAGAAAAGGTACCGGCACTGAGTCTGGCTCTGCTGGTTGGGGGATCGTGGCCAAGTCACTAACCTCCGAGCCTCAGTTTCTGTACCAATAAAATAAAAGTAATAATCTCTACCTCACAATACTGTTGAGAAGAGTAAAGGGAGGCAACACAGGGAAAAGAATCAGGCAGTGTATGGTCTGTAGACCTACAATAAACAGTAGTTTTTCTTGGTTTCTACCACTGTTGTGAGTTGCCATTGGTTCATTGTAACGCTATGTAACTTCTCATGGGCAGATTGTGTTTCCCTGGGGGGTCAGAGACCGTGACCAACTGCTTAAGATTCCCAAACTCAATATTGTCCATAGAAAGTTCCCAGTAAATATCTAATTGATTCATTGAAAGCTAGGTACTGAACACTTTTATTAGCACACAACAAAATCGGAAGACCCACATTCCCATTCACCCAGCTACATAAATCATGTACTGCAAAGATCTGCAATCTCTTCAAAGAGCTTGTACAGTCAATTTCCAATTATCTATGTCAGTGATAGAACAGGAATAGTCTGAATAATGAAACCCACACATAATCCATACATTTAATTTTAGGAGTTGTTTCCAGCCAGTATGAAAATTTCCCACTGTGAATACCACTGCTCCGCCTGCCTCTCCTTTCTCTATGGTAGGGGCAGATATTACCAAAAGGCATCCTTGGAGTGCAGGGGGTGAGAGGGCTGGCTAATCAGCCTTCAGATAATGAAGCATGGCTCTGCTTCACAGAGGCACTGCCTGGTGAGGTGGCACAAGACAACATGGAACTGTGGGACTGCACCCTAAATCCCAATCATAACAATACCCTCACCCTTCATGGTCACCAGTCATGCATGACCCTTTGCCAAATCATCCAACAGGGAGTCATCTCCTCTTTTTGAGACCCTGGAACAGACACTCACAGGACAAATAGCACAAGAATTATACAACAGAGGGCCAGATATACTTCATTCCATTAATAAATATCAGTGAACAAATACTGTGATGTGTGCTAATTATACATGTGTGTGTAGTGTGTGCGTATAGAATGTGGGCGCACATTACATATATATACACAGCGATTACTGAGCTTTTTAAATATGAGGTAGGCTCAAAAAGATATAGGCCTGATCTAGAACTATGCCATGGGGCCACTACTTACCAGAAACTGCAGTGTAAATCTCACGTGGGTCTACTCATCTCAGATGACTTTCTTTAATGACAGCAGAAAGACAGATTGTTGTTGTTTTAACCTGGGCTTAAAAAATAAAAGAATTAATTTATTTCCTCTAGCCTCTCCTGTATTATAGGCAGTTAAACCTGAGATTGCCAACAAGCAGTTCTGATTCTGGCCCGAAAAGTGTTTGTGTGGCTCTCCCAATGCTGACCAATTCACCCACACCTCCTCCATCCCCTACTTCTCCCTGATGCTGAAGACACGTGTCAATTGCTCCTGTCGCCTGACACCTGACCCTGTCACTAACTTATATTATCCACCTGGCTTCTCTATGCATTAGCAACTATAGTCTGTGGTCTATTGTACTTTCTAAATTGCAGCAAAAATACCTCCTATCTCACAAGTTTTCCTTACAGCATGACTTCAATACCCTTCCCTTGAAGGGATGGGGTCTAAGTTCCCTCCTCTTGAATTTGGGCATGTCTGTGGGGTACAACAGAAATGACATTTATGTGCCCTCTAAGGCCAGGGCAGTTTCCACGCACCGGTGCTGAAGCCAGCTCACCAGCTCCTAGAGCTGGCTGCCCATCTCTTCCCAACTCTGGGTTCAGTGCCTTGAAATTAACCATGGTGGGAGTATCGACATCACAGAAATCAGCAAACAACTACAAATCAGGGCATCTCCACCCAGGAGCCAAGTGTTAAACACTTCCCAGCACACTGCTTCTTCACCAGTTCTCCTGCGATGTTCACTCTTAGAAGCCAGCCACCATGCTGTGGGGAGCCACAGCACCCTGCGGAGAGGCTCACGTGGAGGGAAGCCAAAGCCCCTGGCCCCCAGCCCTCTCTGAGCTCCCAGCTAACAGCCAGCACCCATTTGCCAGCCACATGAGAGAACCATCTGAAAGTAGATCCTCTTGTCCTCAGCTGTGTCACCCCAGCTGACACCATGTAGAACAAACACAAGCCTTTCCTAGTGAACGCCATCTCCTTGCATATCTGTGCACAAGATTGCAAATTCATGGGCAACCTATTAAGGTGTGGCTTGCTCAGCAGCAATGGTGACCAGTTTGCTAGCAGCTGGGAATGGTGTGGCTCTGCCCTGCATGGATCCTTCTACCTTTGGTCCACCAGCTTCATTCTTTGCTGGTTCCCGTGCTCTTTCACAACCTATATTAATTTAGACAGACTTGGCCATTTCTCTATATGGATGCTGACATCCACCCCTCAGACAATTCCAGATTCTCTGTCCCTAGCTGCTCACACAGTCAGCTCACAGCAGCCTGAGCTGGAGCTCATCTGTTTTCCTGAATCTCTTGCTCAGGCTCTTCCTACTTTGAGAGTGTTTGCTACCTGCAAAGCTGAAACATAGGGAGTTTCACTCTTCTGTCCCCACAGTTGTCATCTGGAATGCCTCGTATCTGGGTGGGGCCAAGTACCTGACATTTTGGACAGAAATGGAAAACATCTCTGTTTAGTGTTACCTGAAAAGTCTCCTTCTCTGTCGTAATTACTGACTCTCCCTCATGCCCTAGTGGTGCCAGGACTGGGCTTTCTAACCAGCTGTTTCATTCCTGCCCATGTAGCATCACACCAGGCCTGACAGACACATGACAAATCAGAGCCTATCCTTGCTGCAAGGGCTGCAGTCTACCAGTGTATGCACTGAGGGAACAGGGGAGGTTTCTCTCAATCTGATTTTAAAGTTGGAATAAGTGTTTACCTGGAAAAAAAGAAAGAAGGGGGGATGAAGAAAGGAAGAGAGAAAGAGGGCAAGAAAGAGAAGATGAGGAAGGAAGGAAGGAAGGAAGGAAGGAAGGAAGGAAGGAAGGAAGGAAGGAAGGAAGACTAATTCTAGGCAGAAGGGAAAACATGGATGGAGGTAGATTTGGCGGCGAGTGAGAATTTGGATGTATGTGGAGCAAAAGGTACAGACGTAGAGAGTTCACAAGATGGCTTGGGGTCAAACGAAGTGTGAACTTCATCCCGTAGGCAGTGCAGAGTTATTGCAAGTAAGACAAAAACAACATGATCTGATTTGCATTTTCTAAAAATCGCTCTTGGAGGCAGAGTTGAAAGGGGCTTACAGGGGGACTTAATAACCAAAGAAGGGCAATATGAAGGCTATTTCTAGGCCAGAGGTGATGAGAGCGAACAATGACACAGGACGGTTGTAAGAAAAGAGAGGAAATACTTGTGGAGTAGGAATATTTGGTGATTGCTTGCATCTGGAGGCGAAAGGGAGGTTTAGAAGGATTGGAGTGTATGGCATAGGTGTATAATAGCAGTAGGGCCAGTAGCATTGCCAGCAGCAGACACTTATATGGCACTTATTATCTGCCAGGCATTATTCTAAGGGCTTTACTGTATTCAGTCATTTAATCCTCACATCAGTCTTATGAAGTAGATTTTATTATTATTATTATTACTATTATTACTATTACTATTGTTATGATTATCTTATTTTTACAGATGAGCAAATTGAGGCTCATTGAGATTCAGTCACTTGCCCATTTTATCATGGAGCTGGGATACCAAATCCAGCTTTTAGTGATTACACAGCACTGCCTTTCCAGGGACTGACTCTGGCAAAAAGATGCAGAGAACAGTCATCAGAATACCAACTGGTGGGTCTAAAGCTGGAGCAGGGACAACAGGAATGCAGAGGAGAGGGCAACTAAAAGGTTTTTGGAAAGAGGAAACAAAACTAAGTAACAGATTCAGTCTAGCGGGTCCCAGGCTCTGCTTCTTTTCTCAGCCTCAACTTCCCAGCTTTCAGGGCTACTGGTCCCAAAGCTTCCATGTAAAAGCTGAAGCTCTTTTTGGGCCTTGAGTCAGTCCTGAGCAGGACATGGCAGCCACCAGTAACCCCAGCGCCACCACCCTGGAAGCTTAGCCTGAAGCCACTCTCCTAATCCCAGGACACTGTGTCCCAGCCCCTGAGCTGGGTTCCCCATGGCTCCAATACCACAAGGAGGCCCCAGGGAGCAGCCTTGCCTTCCTGCCCGTCTCAGTGCCCACTTTCTGCGAAACCAGCTCACAAGTCGCATCCTTGGCTCTGACACACCCCAACAAGTGCTTCAGGGCCTGCCTCTGGCCAGAGCCTGGCCCACAGATTCTCATGCCGTTCTGCCTACGACCACTGCCACAGCCTGGCGGTCAACAGATGCCCTGCCAATGTGGGTTCTTGGGAGCTCACCTCTTCTAGGATTGAATTTGAGACTGACAGCTGCTCTCAGACACTGCCTAGAGCTAGGTCAGTTCTCACTTATGCCTGCCTTGTCTTGGTGGCCGCCCCATCTCCCTCCTGCCCCATCTTGGCTGACTCCATGTTGGTAAGGACAACAGGCCTCTGAATGAAGCAATGCCAAACCATAGCCATAGGAAGGAGGCAGGGGACAGCAGTCAGAGCTAGCAACTATGTTCCTCGCTATCATCCTAGGAGGATGATAACCTGGGCAGAAGCATGGTCACTGGAAGGGCCTTGTGTTCCCTTCCTTCTGGGTGGGTGGGATCCATGACATTGCCACTCATGTGCAGACAGCCATGCCCATCAAACCATCTGCATTCCAGAATGCCAGGGGACTCATGCAAGGATTACATCTGATCGGGGGTGGGGATGACTCAAGGCGCTGCACAGGACTGCTCATGCTAGCCTGCCCTTCCAGTGGGGACCATTTGCCATCACACAAGCCCAGAAGCCGCTGATCTGAGGTCATGTGTGGGTCATGTGTGCTCACTAATGAGCATCAGTTGTCACTTAAAGCACCCCTGATTTTCATAGCCAAACATTATGTCTGCATGGAATTCTAAGAATGTCCACAAAGCCTAATAAAGACACAGGACACATTATTTCAAGATGTATCTTCTAACTGTACCAAGAGTTCTTAGAACATCCAGGCAACTGGAAGCAAAGAGCTGAGCTTTGTGGGCTCCATGTGTTTCTTTTTTTTTTTTAAAGCTTTTATTGGGGAATTGGAGGAGGGGAACAGTGTTGGGGAACCAGGAAAGGGGAACAGACCAGTTGCTGTCCTTTTGTTCTTCAGTCTAGTTGTGGAGGACATTGCTTCACTGGCCCCTGTTGGTATCGTCATTGTGCTCTTCCCGGATGAGGCAGATTAGTCGCCGGCCTCTGGACGGCCGCTCACAGCAACTCTTGGCAGCTCATACCGGCTGCCAGCCACTCAGGCTGGCTGCCGGCCACTCACTGTAGCCTATGGCAGTCCACTGCAGCAGGGGCTGCAGCTATGCTGTCCCAGGGACTCACAGCAGCCCAGCTCCAGGTGGAGCTGTTGTTCACCATCTTAGCTGTAGAGGGCAGTGTCACTGGCCCTCATATGTGGGATCTGAACTGGGGCCGCTGGTGTCCCAAGCTAGCTCTTAACCAACGCGCCACTCAGCCGGCCCTGGGGTATTTCTTAATGGCACAAGAGTTTTTCTCTTAGCAATGGCTGTCCCACATGGAGAATGAACACTTCTTCCTATATGTTTCCTTCAGAGCCCTGCCATCCATCCTCATGGAAAAGTTTAGCAATGTGTGTGTGGCCAATCCCAGACTGTGCTGGGCAGCAGCAATTAACAAGCCAAGTTCATTAACAATGAGCAGAATGGTAGATGTGTGGGTGGGAAGGACTGTGGGCAAGTGAATGATGGTAGATGATAGGTAGATGATAGGTAGACGATAGATAGATAGATGATAGATAGATAGATAGATAGATAGATAGATAGATAGATAGATCTTTTGATCAATAAAAATCTCTATCAAATATGCCAGGGCTTACCATTTAGAAAGAGTAAAATGGAGTCACATTATAATGCATCCAAGCCCCCAAAGCTAACTTTTGTCAAAGGGCCCTCCAGTTATTTCTGGCAACCCACAAAGGGGGTACTGTGTAATGTCAGCAGTCTCTGTATGGGAACCTAATGAGGTCCCACAACATTTCCTCAGATGCTCCCAAAGTTGCCACCCCTCAGCCTGGCCAGGAGTTTTGGGTGTTGTACAGAAGCCTCCCCATCTCCACATTACTCATGGCCCCTGTTTCTGAATGGAGACCAGGACATCCTCTGGAATTTTGCTGCTACAGATGTGGTCCATGGACCTGGAGCATCAGCATCACCTGGGCGCGTGTTAGAAATGCCCAGGTCCACCCCCAGAGATTCTTATATCATGGCCATAGGGTACATCTGGCCTGCTTCTCAAGCTTCAGTGAGCTGAGGAATCATGTGGGGACCCAATTAAAACACAGATTTGGACTCTATTAGGTTGGTGGTGGGCCTGATAAGCTTCATGTCTACAAACTGCAGGGGGGTGCTGATGCTGCTGGCCCCCAGACCACACTCTGCAAGCCTGAGGAGAGGAGTTATCTCAGCCTCCAGCCTCAGACCCTGCAGCCAGGGGCCCCAAGCCCAGCAAAGTGTTAGAACAGGGACACGCAATGTACAGAGTTCTTCCTCCCCCTCCTCTCTCTTCCCTGCTCCTCCAGTTCCAAAATATAAACATCTCATAAAAATAAAATGCATGGAGTGTGGAAAGGGTGGGCCAGATGTGCAGTGATTGTGTGTGTTTGGTGGGAAGTGGAATGGGTCATCTGCGTGAACATCATCTCAGCCAGCCTTTCCCCTCACCACAAAAAACAAATGTGAACATGAGAGAGAGGGAGGGGCATTTACCAGGGTAAAACTGTGCAAAGGGTTAAAATCATGCTTGCATTTACCCACAAGATCTCAAGGAAGCTCACAGAAAATTACAAGAATGCTTAAAAAATCCCTGAAAAGATAAACCATTAGTTGGAAACCAGAAATTACAACCCAAATACAATTTGGAGTTGGCTAACGTGTGATGCATTTTAGACACAATCAAAATCAGGGTGGGTTTCAGTAGCAGCACTGCTGGGAACTGCCCAGAGCACAGAGCTGCCGAAACCCGACTGCCAGTGCTGTTGTTCCTCATGGCCGGTGACCCTAAAGAAGAGATGCATGTCTCCGTGACCACCTCCTGCGTCTCCAGACATCCTTCACATGCCTGTAACTGCCCCCTTCCTGGGCTCGTACAAAAGTCCCCTAATGCCTCTCCCACCTCCAATCCCCTCACTTCAATCCATAATGGACCTTGCATGTGTACAGGGCTCATCACCTCGCCTGCCCTAATCCAACCTCCCCCTAATTCTTCATGGCCCAAGAATGGACCCTATGTTCCTTAGCCTGACACTCAGAGCTCTGTGTGCATCGACCCCAAATAACCATTTCCCACCAAACTTCCCTCCCTCCTCTGGATGCCCGGGACAAGCCTGGAGTCCAGACTGGCCTCTTGCCTTTCCTCAAATGTTCCAGGCATGAGCTCATTCTATTGCTTCCACCTGAAAAGCGCTCTAGCCTTCTATCTCCTACTTTGTTCTTTTGTACCTGTCAGGGAGAGCAATCTTTGTTCTGAAAGAGACAGAATGAGCAGGAAGCAGGAACCAGAGCTCAAGAGAGGTGGACCCTGTGAACCAGCACTCCGGCACTGAAGGTGTAAGTCTCCTGAACTGAATGGATTCCACAGGGAGCCTAAGAACTTCTTAATTAGACGGTTGAGCCAGGAGCAGGGGAGGCAGAGAGTATACTTGAAGATGGACAAGATGAGTTCCCCAGCAGTGCCAGGGCAATATTCACTCAATTTGACAAGCGGTAAGCCAAAGGCACTAACCAACTAGAAGGCAGCACTGGCCCGGAGTTCTGCAGGGCCACTGATGGGCTAACCTTGGAGCTGGAGCACGGGGATGTCTGAAGGACTTAGGGGAAAGGCTAGGGGAGTCCGCATGGTGGTGGGGATGGGAACTCCAAGGGTTGCCCAGTTCCTCTTTCTGAAAGTTTCCCTCACTTCCACCCCTAGAACTGAGAACGCACCTGGCTTTTGCCAATTTTCTAAGAAAATAAAAAGACTGGAAACCTGCCTCAAAACCCAGGGAGTACAAACAAGTGTGTTTTATATCGATCCAGGAAAGATTCCAGAAGAGATGGTTTTTGAGTACTTAAAAAGAAAGCAGCAAGGGTTCAATAAGAGCTCTCTGTGCCAGGTTGGCCTCACATCTGGTTTCCTCGTTGGGTACAGGACTCCTTGAGGCCAGCCACACATGGATTTGGCGTTGCAGCCTTGCTCCTCCACACATCTGAGTCTGCTTCCTCCCCGCCTGGTTCCCTCACTCCACCAGTACCGGGACCAGTGCTGCCCAGAGGCCAGAGCCTCACCTCCTGGAGCTCCACACTGGGATACGGTGACTGATAATCTGCCCCTGACTTTGTACCCTAAATTCATGCCCAAGTTCAGAAAATCACCATCTCACCTGTGTTTCAGTTCAGGAAAGGGGCCTCAGACCTGTTTAGCAAGCTGCCTGGTACACTGGGCCCCTTGGCCCAGATCTCACCTTGCTTTGCTTTGGCAAGCCTCTTCCCCAAATTCAGAAGCCCTGACTCTCAACCCTAAATTAACTGCTAGGGCACCGCCAAATGACAACCCCAAAGCCAATCACCTTCCTACCCATTTGGATCCTTCTATCAGGGCCCTCGATTTGCTCCATCACTGTGGTATTCGCCTCTTGGAAAGCTAGGCATGCATTCTACCCGCTTACCTGGACGGCCACCAGGCAGGGTGCTATATGTGGCTCTGCACCTGGTCACCAGGTCTGGGCCTTTCTCTACTCCCCCAGCCCTTCTGCAAGTAACCAGGCCAGATGTGGCCCAAACCTGGGAGGAGACGGATCAGGGAAATGTGGTCACGATAGAGGACTAGCTTCAGCAAGGTCTCCGTAGTTTTTCCATAAATAAGGAAGTCTAAGTATTAAAACAAAGTTGATTCTATTCTAATTGGAAGAGTATTTACTTTATTAACAGCTTTATTGAGACGTAATTCACATACCATATAATTTATGATTTAAAGGATACAATTCAGTGGCTTTTAGAACATGCAGAGTTGTATAACTATCACCACAACCAATTTTAGAACATGTTCATTATCCCCAAAAGAAACTCCATTGCCATTAGCAGTCCGCTCCTAACCCCTCAATCCCCTTTAGCCCTAGACGATCACTGATCTACCTTCTGTCTCTACGGATTTCTCTGTTCTGGACATTTCATAGGAATAGAATCACATAGTAGGTAGTTTTTTGTGATTGACTTCTTTCACTTAGCATAATGTTTTTGAGGCTCATCATGTAGCATGGATCAGTATCTCATTCTTTTTTATGGCTGAATAATAGTCCATTGTATGGCTATCGCACATTTATTTACCCGTTCCCCATTTGATGGACATTCAGGTTGTTTCTGCTTTCCGGCTATTATGAATAATCTGCTATGAACATGTGTGTACAAGTTGGCGTGAGCCTGTGTTTTCATTTCTCCTGGGTGTACACCTAGGAGCAGGCTTGGTGAGTCATATGGTAACCCACCACGTGGATGAAGTCCAAAGCCTTCATGACCTAGCACGTGCATAGGTTCTCCAGTGCACCATGCTTTCCCTCGCCTCTGAGCCTTTGCCCTGTACTTGAAATGGCTGTACCTGCATTTTCTGCTTTCCTCCTTTTTATGCAGGGTTTACTGAGAGAGTCTTCCCTTATGATCCTTGCCATCCTCCAGGTCTAGTTTAGGGACTTCTTCTACCTGCCACCATGAAATTCAATGCTTCTTGTATCTCATTCCATGCTCTGCATTCTATTTGCCCTTCGCATGTCTGTGGGCGCTCTGAAGGCAGTAACAGAGTCTGAAACATCTCTAAATCCCCAATACTGAAAACAGAGCTGACACTGAAAAGGCATTCAAATATGTGTAGATTGATGGGTGGAAACTTGTGGGAGTACAGCGTATATTTTGAAAAACCTAATAAAGGCTCCAGGCATTTTTGACAGGATAGAGTGATGAACTGGGTTTAACAAGATAAAATTTAATTGGAACAAATGTAAGGTTCTGCCCTTGGGTCCAAAAGGCACATGGGCAGGAAGAGGGAGCCGTGTGTAGCTGTAAGTGTATATGAAAAGCCTGGGGAGTTAGAGTTGTCAGTGAGCTCAGTACAGGTCAATAGTGTGACCTGACTGCCAAAAAAAATTAACGCAACCTTAGCCTGCACTAAAGTGAACAAGAGGGGTGATGTGTGCATTCCAGTCAGACCTACTGTCGTTCTTGGTTTGTTCTGAGCTGCTCACTGCAGGGGCTGGAATCTAGCAGGTTCTGAGGGAAAAGGTCAGGGTAGTGAGGGAACTTCAGGTAAAGTCAAATGAGGAACAGGTGAGGGTCAGGGGCTGCGTAGTGTTCAGAAAGCATGAAGGTATGTGCTAGCTATCTTTGAACATCCAAAAATTAGTGACCTTTTACAAGGAATTATTTTCTGACCAATAGGGCTGTCCAAAATGGACAAGTAGGGAGTCACCTGTCCATGGATGCATTTCAAAATGTAATGGAAACATTCTCTCTCTCTCTCTCTCTCTCTCTCTCTCTCTCTCTCTCTCTCTCTCTCTCTTTGTCTCTCTCTCTCTCTCTCTCTCTCTCTCTCTCTCTCTCTCTCTCTCACACACATACACACACACACACACTCATACTCACAATCCTGTATCACACACACATCCCCCCTAGTGCTCAAGCCCCTGCTGTAAACCCTCCAAAGGCTTCCCAATGTCCTTAGGATACAAAAGCCCCAGTGTCTGTGCAGCCTCCGAGGCCCTGCTCCTGGTCCTGCTGGCCTCCCCCATCTCGGTCCTCCTGTTGGTGCTCCCTCGGCCCCATTCAGAACCTCCCGCCTCAAGACCTGTGCCCAGGCAGGTCCCTTTGTCTGGAGTGCTCTTCTCACCCTTCATTTATCGAGTTCATACTCCACGCTCCTCGGGTCCTTGTAGGTTCAGGGTCCACCCCTGCAGAGAGCAGACCACTGCCCTTGGTCCAGGCTTTCCTAGCACCAGGGCACTCCTTGACGTGGCACCCACAGAATTGCATATTTGTTCATTTGCTGTCTCCCCCACTGGACCGCAAGCACCAGGCAGGTGGGCAGGGACAGCATCAGGGTTTGCTCCCCATCTCATTGCCTGCTCAGCATTGAACACGATATCTGGCACACACAAGAGTTAGTCAAATATGAGATAAACAAGCAAATATTTGAATGAATAGATGAGATGCCCAGGTGAGATAAGTATTTGGACAGACGTGGGGGGGCGTGGATGCAGGGGCACTGAAAACCTCAGGTGAGTAGTTGGACTAAATGCGCTTTAAGGTCTTTTTAATGCCAAAATCTCTGACCTTCACTATCAAAAATCCCACTCATCATTAAAGGAACCCTTGAACATGCTTTTCCTATACACTAAGGGGCCTCCCATGAGGTCCCCACACCTTTTGTAAATAATTTTCCCGCACTTGTCATTTCCCACCTAATCTTAAAGACATTTGAGGGTTTATTTTAATTTCTTTACTCAAGGAACTCAGAATCCATTTGGGGAGATGTCACATTCACCATTGCACCCCTCCCAGTACACCCCAAACTACAGCCAGTGCTTGGCACACACCTGTGCTATCGGAGTAAATGGATAACATTCACTTGGCATTTCATTATGTTTCCCCAAGTCTTGTTTTTCGATTAGAAAACTGTGTTTGCATGCATTAAGTGTCACATAATACAAGTCAAATCCCACTGTAAAAAGATACATAATCCTTTTTATTACACCAGGACTCTGTCGTATCAAATAGTCTAAAACAGGGAGATTACAGGCATCGGACTTGGAGATCCTGGGCACTTTGAGATGAAGGCATTCTGTTGCCACCCTTTTTGTATATTTAACCTGTGTGAGCTTTAATGAATTTTTAAGCTACCCTCCTTCAGGTTGCCAATTACGGGCAATTTTCACCCATTAAAAATTATAAACAGTCAATTAAGCTGAACATTACTCATTTACTACTCCCCTGTGGACTTTCCATTTTTCCCTCCCCCAAATTAAGGAAAACCTATTGAATATGCACAAGCCATTTACTCAGAAGAGTACAAGAAATTTTAACTTTCTTTTTCTAAACTGAACTTAATTTCTATTCCAAGCCCCAGTGTCCCTGTCACTGTCTGCTCTCAGACACGGGTGACGGGGGAAGTATTTCTGCCCCAGATCTGTGTGCTCTGTGTGGCAGTATCCCCTTTGTGTGACCATGATAGGCCCAGGCCCAACACGGGCCTCCCTCAGCTATCTGTCTCCTGGACCCAGGACGCTGAGTCTTCTGCTGCTCGCGCCTTGCTGGTCAGAACTACCAGGCAATGCTTCCTTATCCTCCTGCCCACTCTCCCTGTTCTGGCACCATGCCATGGATGGCTCCTGCAAAGCAGACGCCCCCTCTGGGCTCAGGGGTTCACACTTATTGGAGGTTCTATTACCCACCTTCCTTTGGCAATGGAGCCTAAGGAGGGTATAGCACCAGCACCCCCTCGCTGCCTTACAAACCATTTTCTGTCCCACCCAAATGACAGTCCTCTCTTTCAAAATCTCATCTTGAATAGAAAAACCAAATATTGGTACCATATCTATCCTTCAACATCTCTCTGACTTACTCCAGGATTGCATCTTAAAAGCCAAGCATTTGAAGCATATTTTCTCTGCCTCCATTCTTGAAGCAATGGAAGCCTCAAATATAGTGAGTGGTCTGTAGCAGGTAGGGCGTGGAGGGAATGGTACAGAAGAGAAAAGACAGCGAGGGAGGGCAGGAGGCTTTGAATACTTGACAGCATCCTGTCAAATCCAGAATGACTTCATAAACACTAGCTGCTGTTTCAAGAAAACATCTTTGGAAGGGAATATTGTATAGATGTTGGAGTGTGTTGGTGGGGGGTGTCACCCATAATGCTGTGTCTACAGAGTCCAAAATAGCAGTATGCAAAGAAATATCTCTCAAACCCAGTTATATTGAGAGGAAGC
This sequence comes from Aselliscus stoliczkanus, assembly GCA_033961575.1. NCBI lineage: Eukaryota > Metazoa > Chordata > Mammalia > Chiroptera > Hipposideridae > Aselliscus > Aselliscus stoliczkanus. The sequence continues at coordinate 13,694,185 of CM066728.1, read as the reverse complement.
CTAGTGGAACGGAAACAATAGTGGGATAAGCATGGAAAGAATTAGGTTTTCTATCCAGATCTGTCATTGCCTAGCTGGGTAATTGCAGCCAAGCCACTTCATCTCTTTGAATCTTGGACTATGTCACCTATAAAATGGAAGGGAAAACACCTGTTCTGCCTACCTGGTGTTTCATACCCATTTTACAGATACTGGTGATTCTAAGGGTCAACTAAATGAAGGCACATAAAAGTACTTTTTTTTTATTGAGGTATAATAGACATTTAACATTATATTAGTTTCAGGTGTACAATGTAATGTTTCAATATTTGTATATTGCAGAACGACCACCGCAATTAAGTCTAGTTAACATCCATCACCATACGTAGCTACAAAAAGTTATTTTCTTTCAATGAGAACTTTTAAGATCTACTGTCTGAGCAACTTTCAAATATGCAATACAATATTAACTATAGTCACCATGCTGCACATTATATCCTCTGAACTTATTTATTTTAGAACTGGAAGTTTGTTCCTTTTGACCCCCTTCACCCATTTCACCCACCCTCAGCCCTGACATAAAAATAATTTAAAATAAAGCAGTAATTACACAAATGAAAAGTCATATAAATATTATTATTTTCTGTCTTATAAACCAAAGGGGGGATAATTATTTGCTCTAATAGAACCAGTTTTTTTAAAACCAAATTAAATTCCAATAGCATTGCTAAATTTACCCTATGGCTGTCTCTTCAAACATTTCAAAGAGGTTAAGGAAATAAAAGACACAAGAAAGTATGTTTTCCATGTAACCCAGCAGGTTATTTTAGGTCAAATATATCCTTACTGATTTTCTGCCTGCTTGATCTACCAACTACTGCAAGAGGGATGCTGAAGTCTCCAGCTGTGATGGAGAATTTGTCTACTTCCCTCACATCTATCAGCTTTTGCCTCACATATTTTGATAGGCTATTAGGTACATACACCGTTAGGACTGTTATATCTTCATGGAGAATTGACAGTGTCATTATGCAGTGTCCCTCTTTATCCCTGATAATTTTCCTTGTCCTGACGTCTGCTTTTGTCTGAAATTAACATAGCTACTCTGGCTTTCTTCTGACTAGTGTTAGCATGGTCAGAAGACCTTTACTTTTATATTTAAAGTGGGTTTTCTTGTGAACAATATATAATTGGGTCTTGTTTTATATTTTAATCCACTCTGACATTTTTGTAATTGGCATATTTAGACCATTCACATTATTTTTAAGCAATGAATACCTTTATTTTCAAGGTTCTTGGAGTATGTTGCCACATTTTTCTCCCAATCAGAGTTCTGCCAATCAACAAACCCATCAGCAATTCAGTACAATAAATGCCTACCTTGAGCCTAACCCTGGAAATAAATGGTGGGTCCATGTCTAAGTCTCAGTTTCATTACATCCTTGCCAGCATTGGGTTTTAATTTTTTTAGACTCAATAAATCTAAGATTCACCTTAGTTTTTAAATCTCTGATATTAGGAAGGCCGAACTTCCATACATGTCTGCTTACTAATTGGAGCATCTTCCGACTGTGTGGATGAATTGTCCATTTACCTCTTGATGTGTTGATATTACTCTTGAATTCATTCTTTATATAGTACAGATAGTTGTCCTTTGTCATTTATGTGTCAGAGACTTTGAGAGCTGAGTGAGACCTGTGGTTCATTTGGTCTAAATTCTTTGTAGTGGGTTGAATTGTGGCCCCCAAAAAGATATGCCCATGACATAACTCCCAGAACCTCTATTTGGCAAAAGAGTCTTTGCAGATATAACTAAGTTAAGGTAGACCATTCACATTTAAAGTGATTATTGATATAGTTGGATTAATGTCTACCATGTTTATAACTGTTTTCCTTCTGTCACATTTGTTCTTTGGTTTTTTTTCTCCCTCTCTTTCTGCCTTCTATGGTTTTAATTGAGAATTCTGTATGATTTCATCTTATCTCATCTCCTAGCATATCAATTATACTTTTTTTTATTTAAGTGGTTGGACTTGAGTTTCCAATAGCATTTTAACTACTCTCAGTCCATCTTCAAATATCACTAAACCATTTCACATGTAGTACAGATACTTTATAACAGAGTATTCTCAGTTTCCCCTCCAACTCCTTATGACATTGCTGTCATTCATTTCACTTCTGCATATGGTGTAATCACCCAATACAGGAGTTTCTCCTTCTCAGGCCAGCTCACACTCAGCCTCCAGCAGTTCCAGACTTAAGAGAGAGAGCAGTTCCCAATTCAGGTGGCAGAGACCAAATCTTCCAGTCCAATCTGAGGTCCCCATCATGCACAGTGTTACTAGCACAAAGCAAGAACAGTGCCCTGTGGCAACTTACAGTCTTAGTGACATTGGTGTAATTGTTCCAAGAGTTGGCTGCTGTTTTTCAGTGCAAAACCCTCAACTGCCTACCAGAAGCAAGAACTGGAATGGATGAGCTCATTTCCCAGATAATCCCCATTAATTATACCCAACAGCTCACCAGAATTAAACTGCTCTGTCCAAATTTCTTTTTTTTAATCAAGATTTGATTACAGTATACATTTTTTAAATAATTCAGCAAATTGTTGATTTAAAAAAGAAGACATCCAGGGTGGCAGGTTAGCTCAGTTGGTTAGAGTTTAGTGCTCACACCACCAAGGTTGCCGGCTCGAACCCCAAATGGGCCACTGTGATGCGCCCTCCACAACTAGATTGAAACAACTACTGACTTGGAGCTGATGGGTCCTGGAAGGATACACTGTTCTGCAATCAATCAATCAATCAATCAATCAATCAATAAAAGATGTCTGTTTCTTCAGAACTCTGTCAATCTGAGCTCCCTGATAGACAGTACCACCCAATAAGAACTGATGTTTGCATTGATGATCATGCAACCCTACAAGGTTCTGGAGAGCTTGGGAATCATCCAAGGGAAACTAAATTATGTGTGGTAGCATTTTAGTGGCAAGTGCATGTTATGCTATATTCCACATCAACGGAATCTGATTACTTGTATGAGGTATGAGGTGACTCTCTTCTTGCCGAGAGCCAATCTTTTTAATTCCATCTGAATTACAAAGATTTACTAAACACTTACCATACATCCCACACCATGATGCACACTGGAAGGCATACTGCATTTATTCGTGGAGCTCACAGTTTCATGGTTAAGGAAAAACAAATAAGCAGGCACAAACAAATAAACAAAACAGACAATACACACATAACTCCCGCACATGCAAAAGTTGATTGAATAAGTGTTTGTTCAATGACTTGTAGACAAGCACAGAGACATGAGCAGTCAGAGACTGACACAAGGGAGGAGAGGGTTGAGCTCAGTGATGGAGGATTGTCAGGTCTCTGGCAGTCACTGCAATGGAGGAAAGGATGCTAACCAAAAGGAAAGTGATGTGAACTTTCAGAGGATGGGGACAAGTGTGGTATTTCTGGAATATGTGGGTGGGAAATGCCAGGAAATGATGCTGGAAAAGTAAATCACAGAGGCCTTAAACATCACGCAGAGAAATCTGAATGTTTCCTGTAGACAATGGGACATCAGCAGGAGTTTTGAGCACATGTGTTTTGGTGGATGTGCTTTAGAAAGATCAGTCCGGAAGCACTAGGGAAGATGGATTTGGGTTACAGGGGAAGGTAAGAGCCACAGAGACCAGTCAGAAAGCTACTGTGTAAATTGAAGCAAGAGATAAGGGGCAGCAGTAATGGAAAATGGACAATAAAAATAGGTACATGGTGCAGGAAACATTGCAGAGGTAGATTCAATAGCACTTGATGGAGGTGGGTAGGGGGAGATGGCGGCTGTGAGGAGGGCTCCCTGAATTCTCCCCTGGAAATATCCACAATTTGAACTTTTGTAACGCTTTAAAGGGACGTCTACTCATCACACAGTGCAACTAAGAGTTTCACACAGTGCTTGCTGGAAGGTGGGCAGGCCGGGTGAGTAGGGGAAGAAGGCGGCGAGACGTGTGAGGTGCAGCCAGCACCCGTGGCTGTTGAGGCACCAAGCTTCAGAGAGCAGATCGGTGAGTGTTCCCACGGCTGGCTCCCTGTGGCCCGCGGCCCGCCTAGAGTACAGCAAAAGCACAACGGTCCTCAGTCTGAGGAAGAAGCCTCAGGCTGGGCAAGTGGGGGAGGAGAGAGGGGAGAAGAGCGTGCAGAGGTACGAGCTGCACACACGGTTCCCCGGGTCCCCAGGAAGCAGGGTGCAGAGCCCAGCAGCAACAGGGCAAGATCAATCCCTGCACCCACCCGGTTCAGGGATTAGTCTCTGCACCCACCGGGTCCGCAGAGTGCAGCAAGAGCAGCTTGGAACGCAGGCTCCTAAGCAGAAGCCTGAAACCGGGCGAGCAGGGGAAGAAAGAATACTAGCCCGCGGAGACATAGGTCCCTGAGAGATGGAGCGGGGATCTGAGCCACGCAGCAGGGTGCATGCAGTGCACTCAGGCCCCTAAACCCCGGCAGCAGCCCCTCCAGAAGCGCAGCAGGAGCACTGTGTGGGCGTGGGCAGGCTTCGAGGCAGAAGCCTGAAACCAGGTGAGCAGGGGTAGAAAGAATACTCGAGCGGAGACGTAGGTCCCCGAGAGATGGAGCGGGGATCTGAGCCACGTGGCAGGGTGCGCACGATCCCCTAAATCCAGGCAGCCCCTTTGGGAGAGCAGCAGGAACTCTGCTGGAGCATATGAGGCAAAGGCCTTAGCTCAAAACAGTGTGGGAACTGTGTCTTTTTTTTTTCTTTTTCTCCTCTCTTGAACAGAAAGCAAAACAAAACAAAACAAAACAAAACAATAAACCACCCACTCCCACAAACTTTGGCCCCCGCCAAGCCAGTCTTAAACTGACCCCTGAATGGAGCAGTAGGGGCAGACTACAGAGGTATTCCTACCTACAGGGGGTCGAGAATTTCTGCCCCAGTAAAGGCTGCAGAGTGAGACTACCTACCCCGCCCCCACCTTTCCTGCAAGGCTTGGGAGGCAGGGCAGGTTCAGCTGCTGAGGCACTAATTAAGACTCTTGGCAGCTGGCTTTTGGCAGTGATGAGCTCTTTCATTCTCCACAGCTGTCAACAGAAAGGGTGCCCAAAGACACTCATTGAGCCTTTGGGTTTGCAGCCTGACTTGGGACAGGCAAAAGCAAAACGGCAGTGACTTTGTAAATACTACCAATCACACGGCACAACCACACTCAAGTACAGCAAACCTGCAGTGCCAAGATCATGCTAGGCGTCAAGTGGCCTACTCTGTTCCCACAAGACGCACAGGAATTCTTTTACAGCAGAGGACAAATTAAAGAGAGCTTGGTGGGCCGGCCGAGTGGCGCGGTGGTTAAGCGCTGGCTTGGGAAGCCAGTGGCCCCGGTTCGGTCCCACATATGAGGGCCAGTGACACTGCCTTCAAAAAAAAAAAAAAAAATGAAAAAAAAAAAATAAAGAGAGCTTGGTGGACCTTAGCCAAGACCAGCGTGGGATTTTTGTTTGTTTGTTTGTTTTCCCTTTATTGGTTGCTTATCTTGGTTGTTTTGGTTTTTATTTCTATTTCATTTTTATCATTTTCTAGTTTTTAATATAGGCACATATATGGGTGTATACAGGTGAATATATGTCCATATATATGGGTGTGTAGACAAATATATATATATATATATATATTTTCTTTTTCTTTCTTTTCTTTTTCTTTTCTTCCCCACCCTCACTTTCTACCTTCTTTTATTCATTCTTCTCACTGCTTTACTTTTCCTCCTTTCCTTTTTTCTGCAAATTTTATTTTATTTTATTTTATTTTTTACTTTTTTTAAATTTTTTAATTTTTATTTTTTGGAATAGTTATTCGGTTTCTCGTGTTTATTCTATTTTTTATTTTATGATATTATATTTTATTTTGTTTCCTCTTCTGTTCTTTTTGTATGTGTGGTTATTGTTTTGTTTCTGTTTGTTTTTTTCTTTTGTATGTTTGATATTTCTGTACAAGTTCACTGCAGATTGAAGGTTGTTTTTTTTTTTTTTTTTACATGTGAGAGCCTTTGGTGGCTGTGGAGGTTGTTCTTGTTGATCTGTTTTGCTCTAAAATCACTCTGCAGCACTGGGTCCAAACAATCAGATACAAGAATCATCATACCTGGAAGCCAACTTTAGATAAAACCAGAGCATTTCTGGGTTTGACATACAAGAGTCACACCCAAAAGGAAGTTGCTACAGGTACTAGGGCCCAAAGGGTCCAAGCCTCATCGGAGGAGTCAATCTTCTCACAGCAGCTCATAAACTGCTGGTCCTTATAGCTAATCAGTCTGGGAGTCAATCCCACCTACTGACAAGCCAAAAGTAATCAAAACTAAAACTTCAACAGGTGAGGACACACAACACAAAGAACACCTAGATAAATACACGCACAGGAGAATAGGGAGACTGAGTAATTCAAATATAAAGGACACACACCATATAAGTTTACCCAGAAAAGTGAGAAACCTGGGGGATCTATCTGTTATATCGAAGCAAACACAAAGAGTAAGCCAGAATGGGGAGACAAAGAAACACGACCCAAATAAAAGAACAGAAGAAACTTCGTGAATCAGTGGAACTAGAGGAAATAGAGGTAAACAACCTATCAGAGTTCAGAACACTGATTATTAGAATGTTCAAGGAAATTAATGAAAATATAAAGAAGGATAGAGAATCATGAAAAGCAACCAGCTAGAACTTAAGAACACAATTACTGAATTAAATAACAAACTTGATGGAATCACTAGCAGATTGGATGAAGCAGAAAATCGAATCAGTGACTTAGAAGACAAGATAGCAGAGATCACCCAAGCAGAACAACAAAAAGAAAAAAGAATGAAAAACATTGAAAATAGTTTAAGAGAGCTGGGGGACAACATCAAACGCAATAATATACAGATCATTGGAATACCAGAAGGAGAAGAGAGGAAGCAAGGGATTGAGAATACATTTGAAGTAATAATGTCTGAAAACTTCCCTAACCTGGCAAAGGACATTGAAATACAAGCCCGGGAAGTGCAGAGAGTTCCAACCAGGAAGATCCCAAACAGGCCCACACCAAGACACATTATAGTGAAAATGGCAAGGGTTAAGGACAAAGACAGAATCCTTAAAGCAGCAAGGGAAAGGCAGCAAGTTACTTACAAGGGTACCCCCATAAGATTATCAGCTGACTTTTCTACAGAAACTCTGCAGGCCAGAAGGGAGTGGCAGGAGGTTTTCAAAGTGATGAAAAATAAAGGCCTACAACCGAGATTGCTGTATCCAGCAAGGTTATCATTTAAAATTGAAGGCGAGATAAAGAGCTTTCCAGAAAAGAATAAGTTAAAGGAATTCATTACCACCAAGCCAGCTTTGCAGGAAATGTTAAAAGGGCTTCTTTAAGTAGAAGAGAAAAACAACCTAACTAAGAAAGACTAGGAACACAACTAACAACATGGCAATAAATACACACCTATCAATAATCACATTAAATGTAAATGGATTAAATGCTCCAATAAAAAGACGTAGGGTGGCTGAATGAATAAGAAAGCAAGACCCCAGCATATGCTGTATACAAGAGACTCACCTCAGATCCAAAGACACATTCAGGCTGAAAGTAAAGGGATGGAGTAAAATATTTCATGCAAATGGAACTGAGAAAAAAGCTGGAGTAGCAATACTTATATCAGATAAAATGGACTTTAAATTAAAGAATATAACAAAGGACAAAGAAGGACACTTCATAGTAATGACGGGATCGATCCAACAAGAGGACATAACCCGAGTAAACATCTATGCACCTAACATAGGAGCTCCTAAATATATAAAACAGATATTGTCAGACATAAAGACAGAGATCAACAGTAACACTATCATAGTAGAAGACTTCAACACCCCGCTGTCACCAATGAACAGATCCTCCAGACAGAAAATCAATGCGGAAACAGCGACCTTAAATGACACATTAGAACAGCTGGATTTAGTTGATATATTCAGAGCATTTCACCCAAAGCTAAAGAATATACATTCTTGTCAAGTGCACATGGAACATTTTCAAAGATAGACCACGTGTTAGGCCACAAAACAAGTCTCAATAAATTTAAGAAGATTGAAATCATTTCAAGTGTATTCTCTGACCACAATGCTATGAAACTAGAAATCAATTATAAAAAGAAAACTGGGAAGCTGACAAATAAATGGAGGCTAAATAACATGCTACTAAATAGTGAGTGCGTCACAAATGAGACCAAGGAGGAAATCAAAAGATACCTCGAGACAAAAATCAAAACACCAAGACCCAAAATCTCTGGGATGCAGAGAAAGCAGTCCTAAGGGGGAAGTTCACAGCATTGCAGGCCTACCTAAATACGGAACAAAAATCTCATATCAACAGTTATCCTTACATCTCAGAGAACTGGAAAAAGAACAGCAAAAGAAGCCAAAGGGGACTACAAGGAAGGAGATAATAAAAACTAGAATGGAAATAAACAATACAGAGAACAGAAAAACAATACAAAAGATCAACAAAACCAAGAGCTGAGTTTTTGAGAAGATAAGCAAAATTGACAAACCTCGAGCCAGGCTCATCAAAAAAAAGAGAGAGAGGACTCAAATTAATAAAATCAGGAATGAAAAAGGTGAAATGTCTACAGACATCACAGAAATACAAAAAATTCTAAGAAATTACTATGAACAACTATATGCCAACAAATTTGACAATCTGGAAGAAATGAATAATTTTCTAAAAGCATACAACCTTCCAAAGCTAACTCAAGAAGAAACGGAAAATCTAAATAGTCTGATTACTACCAAGGAAATTGAATCAGTAATCGACAAGCTCCCAACAAACAAAAGCCCTGGGCCAGATGGCTTCACAAATGAATTTTGTCAAACATTCAAAAAAGAACTATCACCTATGCTTCTCAAACTATTCCAAAAAATCCAGAAGGAGGGAAGTGTCCCAAACTCTTTTTATGAAGCTACTATCACCCTGATTCCAAAACCAGATAAAGACAGCACAAAAAGGAAAACTATAGGCCAATATCACTGATGAACATAGATGCAAAAATTCTCAATAAAATATTAGCAAACAGAATTCAGCAATATATTAAGAAGATCATATATCATGATCAAGTGGATTTCATCCCTAGTACGCAAGGCTGGTTCAACATCAGTAAATCAATGAATGTGATACAACATATCAACAAAATGAAGAATAAAAGTTATATGGTCATATCAATAGATGCAGAAAAAGCATTCGACAAAATCCAACAGCCATTTATGTTAAAAACCCTTAGCAAAGTGGGTATACAGGGATCATATCTCAATATAATAAAAGCCATATAGGATAAACCTACAGCTAATATCATACTCAATGGGGAAAAGCTAAAACCATTCCCCTTAATATCAGGAACAAGACAAGGCTGTCTACTTTCTCCTCTTTTATTCAGCATAGTTCTGGAAGTTCTAGCCATAGCAATCAGACAACAAAAAGAAATAAAAGGCATCTAAATTGGCAAGGAAGAAGTAAAATTGTCATTATATGCAGATGACATGATACTGTATATCGAGAACCCCAAAGACTCCATCAAAAAACTATTGGAACTGGGCCAGCCGAGTGGCGCATTGCTTAAGAGCTGGTTTTGGGATGCCAGCGGCCCCTGTTGGGATCCCACATATGAGGGCCAGTGACACTGCCCTCTACAGCTAACAACAGCTTCATCTGGAGCTGGGCTGCGAGCCTCGGCGATGGTGTGGGCTGCAGCCCCTGCTGCAGTGGGCTGCCGTAGGCTACAGTGAGTGGCCCACAGCCAGCGTGAGCGGCTGGCAGCCCGCGTGAGCTGCCAATAGCCACGGTGAGCAACCATCCAGAGGCCAGCGACCGATCTGCCTCATCCGGGAAGAGCACAATGACGATACCAACATGGACAGTGAAGCAACGTCCTCCGCAACAAAAGAACAAAAAGACAGCAACTTGTCTGTTCCCCTTCCCTGATTCTGCAATGCTGTTCCCCTCCCCCAATTCCCCAATAAAAATCTTTAAAAAAAAAAAAAAAACACAAAAAAAATTATTGGAACTGATAGACGAATTCAGTAAAGTAGCAGGATATAAAATCAATGTTCAGAAATCAGTGTCATTTGCATATACTAATAATAAACTAATGGAAGGAGAAATTTAAAAAAACTGTCCCATTTACAATTGCTTCAAGAACTATAAAATACCTAGGAATAAATTTAACCAAAGAAGTAAAAGATCTGTACTCAGAAAATTATAAGACACTGAAGAAAGAAATCAAAGAAGATACAAATAAATGGAAACACCTACCACGCTCATGGATAGGAAGAATTAATATAGTTAAAATGTCCATACTGCCTAAAGCAATATATAGATTCAATGCAATTCCCATCAAACTACCAAGGGCATTTTTCACAGAAATGGAAAATATAATGCTAAAATTTATATGGAACCATAAAAGACCCCGAATAGCCTCGGCAATCCTGAGAAATAAGAACAAAGTCAGGGGGATCATGCTACCAGACATCAAAACATACTACAAGGCTACAGTAATCAAAACAGCATGATACTGGCATAAAAACAGACACATAGACCAGTGGAACAGAACAGAGACCCCAGAAATAAATCCAAGTATATATGGACAGTTAATCTATGACAATGGAAGCAAGAATTTACACTGGGGTAAAGATAGTCTATTTAATAAATGGTGCTGGGAAAATTGGACTGACACATGCAAAAAAAATGAAACTGGACCACCTCCTTACGCCATATACAAGAACAAATTCAAAATGGATTAAAGACTTAAATATAAGACCTGAAACCATAAAACTCCTAGAAGAAAATATAGAGAGTAAATTTGCAGACATTACTCTGAGCAATATTTTTACTGACACATCCCCAAGGGCAAGAGAAGTAAAAGAAAAAATGAACATATGGGATTATATCAAACTTAAAAGTTTTTTCACAACAAAGGAAACCACCAATAAAACAAAAAGGAAGCCTACTGAATAGGAGAATATATTTGTCAATGATATATCTGATAAGGGGTTAATATCCAAAATTTATAAAACACTTATGCAACTCAACACCAAAAAAACAAACAACCCAATTAAAAAATGGGCAGAGGAAATGAAGACACATTTCTCTAAAGGGGACATACAGATGGCAAACAGGCATATGAAAAAAATGTTCAACCTCACTGATCATTAGGGAAATGCAAATAAAAACCACCATGAGATACCACCTCACTCCAGTCAGAATGGCTATCATCAATAAATCAACAGACAGCAAGCATTGGCAGGGCTGTGGGGGGAAAAAGGAACCCTGCTGCACTCTTGGTGGCACTGTAGATTGGTGCAGCCACTATGGAAATCAGTATGGAGGTATCTCAAAAAACTGGAAATGGAACTACCTTTTGACCCAGCAATTCCACTCCTAGGCATTTATCCTGAAAAACCCAAGACATTAATTCGAAAAAATATATGCACCCCTATGTTCATTGTAGCGCTATTTACAATAGCCAAGACTTGGAAACAATCGAAATGCCCATCGGTAGATGACTGGATTAAGAAACTGTGGTCCATTTACACAATGGAATTTACGCAGCTATAAAGAAGAAATAAATTGTACCATTTGCAATGATATGGATGGACCTAGAGAACATTATGTTAAGTGAAATAAGTCAGTCAGAGAAAGACAAATACCATATGATCTTACTTATATGTGGAATCTGAAGAACTGAATAAATGAGCAATGTAAACAGAAATAGTCTTAGAGACACAAAGGAAAAACTGATGAGGGCTAGATGGTATGGGGATGGGAGAAGGGGAAGGGACGAGGCAACATAAACTGATAACTACAATACTACTGCAGAGACAGAAGAGACAGTTTAGGGAATATAATCAATAAGGTTGTAAATATTTTTTTTAGAACAGACAGATGCATGTCCTTTTAGGGAGACTACTTCATGGATGGTGTAGTGGCCTGACCACTGCACTGTACATCTGAAGCTGCCGCTGAACAATATTATATGTTAAGTCTAATTTAACACATATATAATCATGGGATATGGAATATAGTGTAGGAATGGAGTCAATAGAATTGTAATAGATATGTATGATATCGGGTGTGGGAGGGCAGGGGAGGGGGGAGGGGAGAGTCACTTTGTAAGGGGTGAAAAAAAATAACTATTGCATTGTTTTGTACATCTGAAACTAATAATAATGATAATAATAAAATAAAATAAAATAAATTTTTGAACAAATAAGTGCACATTAATATTTGATATAACCCAAAGAGTTTTAATTACATTCTCTCAGAAAAATTAGCCATGATAGCACCAGAAGATATACAATAGAAATCCAGATACTGTTTTACCATATGATGAAGTGTCATGAGACTAATCCTTGTTTATTCATTCAACCAATAGGAATGTTATTACAGAACATATATATTAAAAAAAAATAGCACTTGGCAACCATCATGTGTGAGAAGCTGAAGGAGTTAAGACAGCTCTGGAGTAGTTGGCATAAGGAGCTACATTCTCCACCCCACCTTATAGCCACAGCCTTGCAGCTCCTACCATCATTAAGAGGTGGAGTCTATTTCTCTGCCCCTTAAAAGTCAGGTCCAGCTCTAACTGCTTGGGTCCTGAGCCCACACTGAAGAGCTAGGGTGGTGTGAGGAAGAGAATGCTAAAACCAAGTAACTTACTTTGAGTTCCCCCAGCAACAGTCCCTGTAACAAGGATTCAAATGCACATAGTTTAGTTAGGAGATGATCTAAGGAAGCATTGTTAAAGGAGGGAAGTGAGACTGGGAGAGAAAGGAAGCCAACAATGGATACATCATCAAGCAAGCTAGTGCTTTGCACACCTGAAGCTTAATCCTGCTGAGCTTTCCTGGGACAAATCTCATCTGAGGGAAGAAGGACTGTGGAAGTTTATTAAACACTCATTGTGTGGGGGTTGCTGGGGAGGGGAGCAAAAACTTTCTGTGGCCTGCCTGACATGTGGGCAGAAGGGTCTCCAGCCAGCCCCGCCCCTGCCTAGCTGGCCCCAGATGAGATAACTCTCAGACAGCCAGCTAAGGTGCTTGTAGTTGGGGCCCAGTTGCCCAGAAATGCTGCAGGTCAGGGGAATATGGGCAATACACCAACTGTGTCTCTTACACCAGGTAAATGAGGCCTGGGGTTTAGGCAGGGGAGCAGAGCAAAGAGAAGGAGAGAAGAGACTCTGGAAGATGTGCATACACAGTTCTGAGGAGCATGGCGAATCTCCACCCCATCTGGGGAGTTTGTACAGACATGAGCATAGCAGCTACAGAGCCGGGTGGCTGTAAAACCCTCAGGAGTGTGCTAGGCACACGTGCACTGCACACATGACATGTGCACACCAGAGGGGAAGGAGAGGAAGCCTCAGCGCCCTCAGTCCTGCCTACATGTGCTTACCCACATGTGTCTCTACTTGCACTTCCCCTAATCCCCTCTGTCCTGGCCCCATCCACAGTACTGGCTCTCATTGCTGACTTACTAACAATGCGCTTTCAGCAGTAGGGCCAGGCCTGTCTTAGTCAGTTTGGGCTGCTATAACAGAACACCATACACTGGGTGCCTTCAATAGCAGGCATAGATTTCTCACTGTTCTAGAGGCTGGGAAGTCCAAGATCAAGGTGTCGGCAACTGAGGATCCTGTTTCTTGTCTGCAGGAGGCCATCTTCTCCTTGCATCCTCACAAGACAAAGACAGCTCTTATCTCTTCTTAAAAGGCACTAATTCTATCTTGGGGCCCCACCCTCATGACCTCACCTAACCCCAATCTTACCTCCCAAAGGTCTTATCTCCAAATACTTTCACACTGGGAATTAAGGTTTCAACATGTGAATTGGGGGCAGAAAAACCTTCATAATGAGACTGCTCTTTGAACTCCAGCCACCTTGACTGGGTCCTACCCTCCATGCCTAACTCTTGCCAGACCCACACTTCTGAGGTCAGGACCCTTTCCTGAAAGCCTTGGTGCTTCCTAGACTCCTGCCAGGTGGGATAAATCACTTATAACCAAAGCCCTGTCACTCACCCAACTTTAAGAAATGTCACTCTCCAGAGATTCCTCCTACAGCCCCATAGCCCTGCATTTGGAGATTGTTTTTGGAAACTATAGGCAGCTGAATGGAGACAGACAGGGTGAACCCTGTCCCTTGGGTTCTGTCATTTGAACAACAGGCTCTCCTTTCTCTTGTCCCCATGCCCTTGTGGGGCCATTCCTGCAGCTACGTTCACTCATCACACCCCCTGTCCTCTGTGGTCTCCTCTGATCCCTCTCCAATGTGGTCTATTTTGCAGTAGAGTCAGTTTTTCTGCACTCCTCCATTCAGCCAGCCACTTCTCTGTGCCAGGTACTGCGAGGTTTCACAAGTGAGCTGCACAGCACGACTTGTAGGTGCCCCCAAAGCAGAGACCCCCATCATCTGGAAAAGGCTGGAGCATGCACACAACAGAGCTTTCTCAATGAAGGAGCACTGCACGGTAGCTCACTACTGACTAGGCAGCTGGCACTGAGTGATTGAGTCAGCATCCTTACCCAGCAAAAAACAACAAACAAAAGCCTTTCTACCACCCAGGATTGTGCGGCAAAATGAGGAAAAAGGCCAGACCTTGCCTTAATGATCCCCAGCTCATTAGTGGATCCGAGTGGCATGACAGCAGGGTCCAGCTTCACCGCATCCATGATCTGAGGACGGCATACAGGCAAGGGGCAGCTTTCCCATCATGAGACTCCGGGGACACTTTTGCAGCATCCAAGAGCTCTTAAAGTGCTCAGTTTGAGGAGCTGCCAGGTCTTATCTAAAAAGCCATGTGCTTGGCATGAAGTCTGGTGAGGCCTGATTCCTAAGAAACCCTTGAGAGCCATGGCTAAGGGCGTTTACAGACCTAGAAGACCCTGCATGCTCTTTTAATGTTTTTCTTCTCCCCTGAGAAAAGTAGAAGTTAAGAGATTTATGGAGTCTCAGCCAAGCCTCCTCCCCACTGATAATCCCCCAGGAATTCCCACTGGTTCTGACACAGCCCTCATCCCGGCCACAGCCAAGCAGCTGAGCACAGGACTCACATGGGGGAAGGCAGCCACTTACCAGGCTCCCTTGCCTGGTGAGAAGGAGCGCATTTCCCCTGAACATGCAGGCAGGCATTGGCCAGAACTCGTACAGCAGTTTCTAAAGCCACCGCAATTACGAGAGCACCCTACATGCCTCTGACAAGCACTCCATCCAGCCTCCATTCCCTCCTTAAGCCAGCATAGCCCAGCCCTTGCCTCTGGGAGCTTGAGTTGGCTCAGCTTGTTCCTTAAGATACTGGATCCCCTCCCCTAGCCCGGCCCAGAACGATATCAGGTTATATCTGCCTGTTCTCACCCCCTGGAAAGAGCCCAACACATACTGGTACAGAGCTGGTCTATGGGTGTTATCCTCCCTTGAAGATGTCGCTGGGGCATGATGTCAGGGATGCAGAGAAGCACCCCCACCCCCAAAGAACCAAATGGGACTTCCCCATTTCTAACAGCAGCGTGTTAGTAACGCCCAGCGCTGTTCTAATTAAGCACATGAATACTGTAACTCATTTAATCCCACAACCACCTACGAGGGATGTTGGATTGCTCTGCTGCCTTTACAGATGTGGGGACTGAAGCACAGATTGCTCCTGGCATGCTCTGTGTCACGCAGCTAGGGGTGGGGTGGGGCAGGATCCAGCCTGAGCACACTGTCCAGCACAATCCCTCTGTGCCTCCTCCCTTCCCACCCAGCCTCTCTCCCCTGACTGCAGGAAAGTGATTCCCAAGGACCCCACCTTGGTCCCCTCTGAGGTCTGAGGTCCCCTCTCCAAGCCCATGGAAGCCCTGGGATCAAAGGGATTATGCTAAGCATGAACATTTTTTTCTTGTTAGATTGTCCATTTTTTCCTTTCAGCACGTTTCTCATTTCAATCATTCCTTTTCCTTTCCAGACCCCAGGAGCCAGAAATACACACAGGCAGTCTTTGCATTGATGTAAATAACCGTGGGCTTATTGAACCCATCTGCTCGGGCTATGGTTGGAATCATAGTTCTGGAGTATTTTCCATCAAGCAGCCCTTGGGCATCATCAGGAAGCTTAGCTGCTGCCCCACCCGGCAGTTCTGTCCTGCTCCCTTCAAAAAGGACCCTCCCTATGGAAGCTGGGCACTCACTTTCTTTGTGTCCGGAGCTCAAAGTCTAGCCATTTTCTTCTCACTAACAATTTCTCTCTCGCTTCTTTTCTTGTGTCCGGAGCTCAAAGTCTAGCCATTTTCTTCTCACTAACAATTTCTCTCTTGCTTCTTTTCTCCCCTGTCACCTCAAAAAGCTTTCTCCTTCCTGCCAGTCCCATACACTACCTGGCCCATCATTCTGTCCTGGAGTCTAAGGTCTGAAGGCACACAGAGCCAATTGGTACAACTTGCGGCCACAGACAATGGTGCCCATCAGCTACACCCTGACCCCCATGCAGCTGTCCCATGCTTCTCCCCCTTGAACTGAGGCTCTCTTTTCTTCTAATAACAATAGCAGTAACAGCTGAATGTATGTGCTAGGGGCTGCTGTAAGCCTATGCAAGTACAAGTACAGTTGTGCACTGCATAACGACGCTGTGGTCAGTGACGGATGCATATGCCGTGCTGGTCCCATAGATTATAACGGGTCATAAATTCCTCGTCTAGTGACTTCAGAGTTGCTGTTGAGTTGTAGTGCAATGCATTGCTCACATCTTTGCGGTGATGCTCGTGTAAACAAACCTACTGTACTGCCACTCATATAAAAGTATAGCACATATAATTATATACAGTACACAGTACTTGATAATGACAATAAACCACTATGTGACTGGTTTATGTATTTACTGTGCTATACCTTTTTTGTTATTTTAGATTGAGCTTTTTTTTACTTATAAAGAAAAAAAAAGTTTGTTATAAAACAGTATGCTGTATTATGCTGGCAGCAGCCTCATACATCATGTTTACCACGTTTCTTGATTGAATCATTTTCTCTTGTGTTTGATTTAACCTCATGTTGTTTTGTACAGTAACATGCTGTACAAACCTGTCGCCCAGGAGCAACAGGCTGTACCATACAGCCTAGGTGTGTAGTAGGCTGTACCATCCGGGTTTGTGTAAGTGCCTCTATGATGTTTGCACAACAATGTGTTTCTTAGAACACGTCCCCATTGTTAAGAGGCAAATTACTATGTTATTTGGTTTTATCCGCACAACCACCCCGGGAAACTGAGGCACAAATAGAGGCGAAGTAATGTATCCAAGATCATACCACTAGTAGGAAGTAGACCAGGATATAAACCCTAGAGGTCTGGCCCTAGGCCAGGGTCTCTTAACTATTATACCACAGGAAACTCAGCTCTGCAAGCCCCACTGATCTGGAAGGCGTGAGGATCAGGAGAACCCTGGTGTTCCGCTGTGTGGTTAATCTTTTGTCTTCTGGTTGCGTTACTCTTTGTTTTCTGGTTTTTGTTTTTGTTGTATTGTGCTTTGTTTGTATCCCCTGGTATCACTTATTAGTTGAGCCTTTATTGTAATCAATGAGCTCATCCTTACTTCTTTCTTCTTTCTCACCCTTGCCCCCACATCCAATCAGTAGCCAAATACTCTGGATTCTCTCGTTTCAGAAATATTTATTGAACGCCTCCTATATGCCAAGCACACAGTGGGTGAACAAGGTGGATGGAGTCGCTATGCATGAGCCAGCTCCCTGGTGATTGGCATGTGCTCCACAGCCTGATACCCAGTGGCCTAGGTGACAGTCACTGGACTACTGGGCTCACTTTGTCCCACTCACTGGAATCTCCATACCCAGCCCACCACCAGATCTCCACGTCCAAATCCTACCTGTCCTCAAGGTCCATCTCAGTGGTCTTTCCTCTTGTAGCACCTACTATGATGCCACCTTCCCCTCAACCCAGTTGAGATCAACCTCTCCTCTTTAGGAGTTAGAGCCCTCAGAGGATCTGAGTGTCTTTCATTTCATTTGCTATTTTCTATCTTGTATTATTATGTATGTGCCAGTCTTATTGCCATGATTAGATTGCAAACATTTTTAAAGAGCTAACTCTTAATCAACTGACCAGATGTTCTGAACACATCAGCAAAAGCAATCCTTTCAAAATGTAAACCTCAGTATGTCAGCCTTCTGCTCAAAACCCTCTATGGTTCCCCATGGCACTGGGAGGAAGCCAAAGGTCTTGTGATGCCCTATAAGGCCCAATGTGGTTTGGAACCTACCCTCCGCCACCCTCTTGCTTCTTCCACCCCAGGCATATGGCCTCCTTGCCAGGCCTCAAGCATACCAAGAACACTTCTGCTGCAGGGACTTTGCAGTGGCTGTCAGAGCTGCCTAACTGCCCTTCCCCCACATAGCAGTCTGGCTCACTCCCTCACCCCCTTTAGAAATTCGTTCAAATGTCACTTTCTCAACAAAGCCTACCCTGTCCATCCCATTTAAACCTACGATTCACCCTTACACTCCTATTACACCACTATATTTTTTCCATAATGATAAGCATTATTAATTTATTTTAAATGAATTTACTTAATATATTTACTGGGTTTTTTGTTGTTGTTGTTCTTAAAGATTTTATTGGGGAATTGGGGGAGGGGAACAGCATTGGGGAATCGGGGAAGGGGAACAGACAGTTTGCTGTCTTTTTGTTCTTCAGTCTAGTTGCAGAGGACGTTGCCTCACTGGCCCATGTTGGTATCGTCATTGCTCTCTTCCAGGATGAGGCAGATAGGTCACCGGCCTCTGGATGGTCGCTCACCACGGCTATTGGCAGCTCGCGCTGGCTGCCAGTTGCTCACGCTGGCTGCCGGCCACTCACTGTAGCCTATGGCAGCCCACTGCAGCAAGGGCTTCAGCCCACACCATGGCCGGGGCTTGCACAGCCCAGCTCCAGGTGGAGCTGTTGTTAACTGTAGAGGGCAGTGTCACTGACCCTCATATGTGGGATCGGAACCGGGACTGCTGGCATCCCAAAACCAGCTCTCAACCAATGTGCCAACTCGGCTGGCCCAATATATTTACTGTTTTTTGTCTTCTCCCTTCACTATACTATAAGTTCTTTGTGGGTAAGAATCTTGATTTTTTGAGCAAAGACATATCCCAAGCACATAACACAATGCCTGCCACATAAAATGGATGCATAGATGACTGAAGTAGGGAATGCACAATGGAGGGAGGTGCAAAAGCAGAAAATGGTGTTGGAGGGCTGAGTGGGGCCCACCCAGCACTTCCCACAAGTCCAGGCCAGGAGCCAGAAATGGATGACAGATGGAGTGAGGGTATAACATGAGCCACATCCCTTCAGCTCTGCCCTAACAGGAATGAAAGAATTAGGGCAGGCCAGTGCCTGAAGTAATAGAGAAGGCCATTATCATCACCTGATTCTAATGTTATTAGCCAGACAGCTGCAAGTCCGCAGCTGCTCCTGGTCGACTTTCCCAGGCTTGAGCACAAAAGGGAAAGGGGGTACAAAGAGTAGGGGCACTGGTGGGGAAAGGCCTGGGCTCTAACTGTCAGGGTTCTGTCTCATGTATTAGTTTCCTGTGGCTGCTGTAACAAATCACCACAAACCTGATGCTTCAAACAACACACTGTTATCATCTTACGGGTCTGGAGGTCTGAGGTCTGAGGTCTGAAATCAGTCTCACTGGAAAGACGTTAAGGTGTTGGCAGAGCTGGTTTCTTCGGGAAGCTCCAAGGGGAGAATTCGTTTCTTCCACCCTTTCAGCTTCTAGTGGCAGCCTGTATGTATTCCTTGGCTTAGAGACCCTTCTTCCGCCTTCAAAACGCATCCCTCCAGCCTCTGCTTCCTCCCATCAGCATCGCACCTCCTCCCCTGACTCTGGCTGTCCTGCCCCTTTCTTTTAGGGACCCTGTGATCACATCAGGTCCACCAGCATAATCCAGGAGAACCTGTCCATCTCAAGATCCTTAACTTCGTCACATTCACAAAGTCCCTTTAGCCATTCACAGGATGAGGCTTCGGACACATACATGAGGGACTGTTATTCAGACTCCCACACCCAACATCAGTCAGAGTACATCTCATCTGATAGCTGGGCCCATTCACACATCCCTAGGTTTATCTAGAAAATTCTGAGTGAATCTTCAAGTTGGAAAGGATGTGAAGTCCCCAGAGAAGCTACCCCATTTCCCCAAAAATAAGACCTAGCTGGAAAATGAGCCCTCTCGTGATTTTAGGTGCCAAAAATATGGCACCTTGGCATACCGAATATTTTAAGCTGAAGGAGTTTGTGGAAAAGGCACCCTTCTCCCTGAAACAGGTCATAAAACCCTCATGTGAGGGGTGCATGCCCTCCATATCCTGGAGGAATCATGCTACGGCTTCTTCTCTGGCTGGGTCTTATTTTCGGGAAAACAATGTATCAACTGAGGGACCCATGAGAGGAACGGGGAGCCAACCCAGATCTGCTCAGGTTTAGGGAAATCTCACATGTTCACTTTGCCATCTTGCCCCCAGCATACCTTCTCTGGAAGGACTTTCTGTCCTGTCCACGCTCTGCGATGGCTGCCATGTGATCCTGATGGAAGTGTGACCCTACTTCACACTGCAAATTGAAGGTCTCTCTGAGGAAGTGATATCAGAAGAGACACCTGAAAAAAGAGAACAAAATGGCCATCAGAAGGACTAGGGATGGGGCACTCCAGTCCGAGGGAATAAAATCACAAAGGCTCGAAGAAACAGAGAACTTGACAAGTTTGAGGAACAGAGGGAGGCCAACGTTATGCATGCCATTAGGGGCCATGGAAGGAGGCTGGGGTTTTCTAAGAGCAGGGTACATTGATGAGACTAATAATTGCAATCACAACAATACCTAACCATTATATTCATAGTATCATGTATATGTACAGCAAGACTTCCATGAATAGTAGCATGCACTGTTTTAAGTACTTTATTTACATCAATTTAATTCTCAGAATTTGCATAAGTAGGTACCATTATCCTCATTTTACAGCTGAGAAAACTGAAGCACAGGGAGGATAAATTATGTGCCCAGCCCACAGAGCTAGCAGGTGGTAGAAACCGGGATTCAAACGCAGGCCCTGGGTTTCCCAATCTCTGTTTTAAGCACTGGGCTATACCGACCGTCTTTCCTGCTCAGGACTTCGCACAAAAAGATCACTCTGTGTGTGGCAGGGGAGGAACTAAAGCTGATTCCTAGGTTTTGAGATTGAGCAATGGAGTGATGCCTTCACTGAGAGAGGCACAGGCTTGGTTGGAGGGTCCCCAAGCCCAGTTTCCTTGTCCTTGGGGAGCCCTTGAGCCCATGTGAATCCTCAGCCACATTCTAGAGGAAGCCCAGCACACAGATGCCAAGGTTAGCCTGCACGGACAGACCAATGCCAAGAACCACAAAAGCCTCGTTTTATTTAAAACACAGTGCTTGGCAGAATTCCTGACCTAGACAGAGACAAGCCCATTACTTCATCTTGTGAGTTGCATTACAGCCTCTGTTTCCGTGTATCTATTAGCAAGGTCTCTCAGCCAAAATCCAGCCAGCCCATCAGTCACTCCTCCGAGAGGCCTGCAGGCTGGGCAGCAGAGGCCAGGATCCCAGCAGACATCAGTATACATTTGCACACGGGACTAAGCCCTAAAGACGTTCCTGTTTGTGCACAAGGGGCCTCCTTGCTTTACATTTGTAATTAAGAGCAGATTTCTATCAATCTCCCCAAAATCTATTGGGGGAACCGTAATTTTGTTTCCAATCTTCCTATTTAATACTCCCCTAATGCCCATAAAAAGCTTTCGAGTTTCAGTTCATGATTTGAATCTTTACAGATAATTAGCTGGTAGAATGACTTGGAGTGAAGCGGTGCGTGTTTTCACAACATGGTCCAGTGTAGGTGGGTCCGTTGTGGAAGGAGATCCCGGGGCTGTCTTGGCACATCTCCCTTCTGAAGCATCAACATGCAGCTCATTTAAAGGCACACTTGTTTATGTTCTTTCTTTACCACCATAAAAAGTGCTTTTCCTTTTTATTTCTGAGGCACTTTATTAGGTTGGTGCAAATGTAATTGTGGTTTTTGCAATTGTCTTTAGGCTTTTAAACCGCAATTACATTTGCACCAACCTAGTATAAATGCCACTTGGCTTTCCCTCCTTCAACATCCCCTACAGGGTCCTTAGTCATTTTGCTGCTCCTTGCCACTGTGGCCATACCCACTCCCCTTCAATCGCCCATCAGTCCCCCTTAGATATGGATGGGTCTTTCCTACACTTTGTTCCTCCTCCCTCCTGCTCAGCCCAATCCTCATACCTCCCTCCCTTCCCTCCTTTCCCTCTATTTCTTCTCCTCTCAGACTTCTTTCAGCTAGTCTTACCATTAACTGACCACCTTGTACATGGGTCAGAAACTGTGTTGTAACACATGTATTCTCCTTAAAGCCTTATAATAATTGTGTGAAATAATAGTGTTACACACACACAGCTACACAAGCATGCACACACACACACTTCTTTGATATTTGAAGAATCTGAGGCTCCTAGAGGTTAAAAAATTTACTCAAACCCTTTCCCCTTTATTTTCTGTACCTTTCCACTCGCCATTGTTAGATGGTAAATAGATGATAGGTGATTGTTAGATAGCTAGATGGCTGATAGATAGATAGGTGATAGATAGATGATAGATAGATAGATAGATAGATAGATAGATAGATAGATAGATAGATAGAAGGAAGTGGGACTACACTGGGCAGGTATCAACCAAATACTTCATTCTACCTCTTTGTTCTTTTATTCAGTTGCGATTCTCTCTCCACCTATTGTCCCTCTACTCTTCTGCTAGATAGAATCATACCTCAATGAAAAGTCCTTGAGGTAGATTTTAAAGGCTGGAAACAATGACAACTAAGAGGCTCTGTGATTCCCACATGAGATAGTGGGCATGAGGATCTTTGTTTGTTTGCTTATTTGTTTTATTAATTAAAGTTTATTGGGGTGACAATGATTAGTAAAGTTACATAAGGTATACAGTTCTGTAATACATCATCTATATATCACATTGTAGATACAGACAATAGTTCAGTGGTTACCAGAGGGTAAGAAGGGGGATTTTTTTTGGTAAACGGTCAGGTTCTTCAAAGGTGAGAGGATAGGGCCAGCTGAGTGCCTCAGTTGGTTAAGAGCTCTCTCAAGAGTGCGAGCTGAGCTCTGAGCAACAGCAGTTCAATGCCCAGCCCAAGCTGAGCTGCCGTTGAGCTGCCAACAGGTGGCAGGATGGCTCAGCTAAAAAAAAGAAAAAAAGAAAAAGGTGAAAGGATATCAGAATCATCCATAATTGAGTAGAGTTCAAGGTCTCAGGGGAAGCGACTTACCACAGTGGTTCTCCACTTTGCTGTGCATTTGAATCACCCAGAGGGCTTCTTAAAACCCATGTTGTTGAACTCCACCCCCAAGAGTTTCTGATTCAGTGTATCTGGTGGGGCCTGAGGATTGACATTCCCCAAATTTCCCAGATGACGTTAATGCTGCTGATCTAGGGACTTCACTTGGAGAACCACTGCAGTAAATCACATTCAGAGGTTAAATTTGGCTATCACGATGACATTCAATTAAGTCATATTACTCAGCATATTTGAAGACCGAAGAAGCAGCAGTGGTCTGATTGCTTTCAAGTTTGGGTCAAGATTTCAGAGGATGACTAAACTTTATATGATCCGCTGAATACCCCACCCCACGTTTTCTGACACTACGTTCAACTGTCAACTCTGCCAGCCACAAGCCTACCCATCTGCCTCCTCATCCTGCATGATGAAAACAGAAACCTTGTCCATCTTATTTGACATTAGAGCTCCAAGACCTGAAAAAAATACCTGGAGTTCTGGATATGAATGTGTGTCTCTAAGTATGTGTGTACATATACATGTAAACATGTGTGTGTGTGTGTGTGTGTGTGTGTGTGTGTGTGTGTTTGTGTCTGGTGAATGAACCAGTGAATAGATGAGTTGCCTTAGATGAAATGGGCAGGAGAGTGGGTTCAGAGCTGGAGCAGCTGTGTTTGAGGCCCAGCTCCCCTGTGTAGACAGCTGTGTTACTCAAGAAATCTCTGAAATATCATTGCTCATTACCTTAACAAGCCCCCCATCCCCAGACAGGGAAGTAGCTTCCCAAATGGCCCTCCCTGACCTGACAGAATACTCAAACAGCTTGGTAGACGAAGCCCCTTGGGGAACTGTTCACCGAACTTTCCTCCTCCACGATGCACACTAACTCCTTAAAAAGATTGTGTGATTCTCTTTCCTGAGCACCCAGCATCTTGAAATTGACTTGATTGGAGTTGCATACAGATGCCCACGAAGATGGGCATTTCCTCTTTGAGCAAAGGAGACTGTGAAGACTTAGGAGCCACACCCTGTTTCTAAAAATGGGTCAGCTCATTATTGGCAGGCATTCTCAGAGGCCTCGAGGGCAACATAAGTCAAATACAAAATGACTATTAACTTCCTGAAGTTTTAAACCAGCTGGGGAAATTAGAAAAACTAATAGAAAAGTAGATCTTGCAACTCTGAAAATGAGGTAACTGAAAAATGTAAAGATGAGATCAATCACAGAGGAAGGGTCCTTTCCCCTATACAATACTCTCTAGCAGGACTGAATTCCAAACTCCCTGGGGAAAGGTTAAGGAAAATTAAAGGAGACTCTGGAATTTGGGCTGCATATTAAAATCACACAGGGAGCTTTCAAGCTGAAACAAAGCAACACTGAGCCCAGGCACCACTGCAGGAAATTTAATAAGAATTCTTTCTCTATAAATTTTGTAAGTCTTATATAGGAAATTTAAAGAATATGCAACATAGAACACTCATCCAATGTTAGTAATTAATAGCTCAGGACTGATCTTGTTTCATCTCCACCCCCACCCGCTTTCTAGCCCCCAAAATATAATTATTTTGAAGCAAATCCCAGATGTCAAACTTTAGGATGTATCTTTTTAAAAGAAAACTCTCTTTATAACAATAATTCCTCAAATAATCTGTCAAAATCTAATTTCCCCTTGTTGTTCGATATATTTTTTAATTATTTGTTTCAGCTGGAATACAAATAAAGTCCATATGTTACAATTTGTTGATATAGCTCCTAAAATTCTTTTTATCTATAAAAAAAAATTTTTTTTAAACATGGCTATAAGCTCCTGCTCTATCTTTCTTTGTATTATGCAATTCCTTTCTTTTTTTTTTTTTTTTAATGAAGACAAGTCTGCTATAGAGTTTCTCACTATCTGTATTTTGCTGACTGAATTCCCATGGTGTGGTCTAACCTGTTCCTTTGTCCCTGTATTTCCTACAAGTTAATTGTTAGATATGGAGGTCTAATAAAATTCACATTTGAATTATTTGATAAGACTACTTATTTTATCTCTTACTACACATAGTAGTCTCTAAATGACAATATCAACTACTATTAACAATATGATTACTAAAAACAGTTTAAAATTTTCCTAGTTTTTTCTATCAGTTAAAATAGGTGGTATTGGGTATGCCCATCAAAGGTATTTAAAGTCTAGTTGCCTCTTTTTCATTATATTAGTTGTTAATAATCATTGCCTACATTCATTAATTTATTTGGACCTTCAAAACAATAATATTCCGACTCTGTAATTCCTTTTTATGTTAGCTGGTACAAGGAACCTCCTTTTGCTGACTATGTGGTTACTGAGATACAGTTCAAATAGGAATGGCAGCATATGCATACCTTCTCTTCATTTACCAGTTTTAAACCAAGGAGCTGGTTCCCCAGCATCCTCCAAACATGACCTAAGGCTTGTAGTTTTATTTTTTTTTAGATTATTAAGAACTCATTAATATAAACATATTTGACATGTTTCAATCCATTGCCATTATCATTTTTATTCTTCTCAAATGATACTACCTTTGGCCGAGGGAAGCCTATTCAGTTTCACTCCTGCATCCTCTAGAGATGACCCTTGTCATCATGTACAGCTGCCTTGCTCTCCTGTGTTCCAGGTTCATGTGTACAGCCCTGCCCCAAACTAAAATCATCCATTTCTCTAAGAGGCACTGATTTGGTTTTGTGTAAAATAGTATTTAGAGGCCACAATCTAGGTGCTAAGGGTGCTTGTAGCTGCTGAGTTGGTGATTTGTTTCTTGGCCTTTTGAGTAAACAGTCAAAAAATGTTAGGTTTTAAGAAAAAAAAATGAGTTTATATCATAATTCCAATTCAAATTCTGGGCCACAGGGTTTTTACTTACCTCAAGGTTTTAAATGTATAACATCTTCCTCCCGTGGAAAAAAAAAAAGCCTAGTTATAACTATTAATTTGTTTTACCTCTTACTATGCATAATAGTCTGTAAATGACAATATCAACTACTATTAACAATACGATTGGTAAAAGCAGTTTAAAATTTTCCTATTTTTTTCTGTGAGTTACAATTCATCGATAATTTCTTAAATTTCTTTTCATCTATAGGTATCTGTTCTAATCCCTTTCTATTTTACTATGCAAAATTTTTAAATAAAGAAATGAGGACAAGCATCATGTAGAGATTCTCACAGGAAAACACATCATCCCCTCCTTTTTTAAATAAATGTAGCAAACCACTTCACTTGTGTTTTTCACTGGCTCCTGCAGACTGCCCCCTCATGTGATGGAGAGGCATTCATCACTCCTTTTCAGAGCTGCCAGACTCTTATGGAGATGTGCCCTAGCTCCTCCTACGACATTTCCAGGTTTTCGCTATTACAAATAAAGCTGCAGTGTAGAACCTTATGTGCGTGACTTCTCATATTCTCAGGCTCTTTAGTGAACCTAATGTGGATCCAGCGTTGAGAAGTTCTGATCTAGAGAGAAAAGCAATTGGTTAAGAGAGCTAAGTTTGAATCCCAGCCCTGCCTTTTTAACTTATTCCTTGTAAAATCTGGATAAAATATCAGGATACTATCTGGATAATAATCTACCTCACAGATCTGTGGAAATGACTAAATGAGCTAATATATGTAATTTGCTTAAATCAGTTCTTAGCACATTTTAAGAGGTATGTGTTGTACTTATTGTTTCCATGAATCTTTAAATTTGTTATTTAGCCTCCCTGTGTAAACTGACACAGGGAGTGTGTCAGTTGTCCTGACTGCCTCAAGATGTTGGCACAACAAAATTAGGTCATCACTGTGAAATAGCTATAATCTCTGAAAAATGTACAGAAAGGGTATTGTTTCCATCAACATGATTATAGATGGCCCATTAGGAGAACTAACCATATCAGTATGGTGGGACTTTCATCTCTGGAACTGTCTAGAGAGGATTTCCTGACTCAAATGAGTCAGTGACAAAACCTGTCAATTCGCTCAAACCACTAATTTAATTGATTTTTTATTTTCTACTAAATTAACAGACTGAGTAAATTGAACAAATTGGCTGTGTTGATATCATTTAGACTCAGCTTGAGTGGAGCTAATCATGAAGGAGAAAATAATTGTTATTGACATTGCCACAAAGATCAAAGACACCCTTTACATGGGTCCCCAGAGAACTAGACCCCCAGCACTTCACTAGTTTCAGGCTCCACCCAACTAAGGTTCGGAGAACAAACTATGCCCAGTCCACACATCCTTACAGGGGAGATCTAAATAGAGGGCAGATTAGGGGATAGGAGACTTTGAAAGGGATCAATCAATACATAGATGTGTTTTATTATCCAATTCTGAGTTTACGGAAGAGCTAACAGAGCTGAGGAGACTTAGATGCTCCCTGTGGGAAGGTGAATAATGGCCTCTAATCTGTGGAACCTATAACTGTTACTTTACATGGCAAAAGGGACTTTGAAGGTGTGATTAAATTAAGGAACCTGAAATAAGGAGATTATTCTGGATTATATGGGTAGATGCAATGTAATCACCAGTGTCCTCATAAGAGGGAGACTGGGAGACATTTGACTACAGAAGGGGAATAGGAGCTGTTAGGATGGACGCAAGAGGCCTCAGTGAGTAAGGAAGGGCCAGGAGCCACCAACGCAGGCTGACTCCTGCAGCTGGGAAAGCCAGAAAATGGGTTCCCCCCTATAGCGTCCGGAAGGACCCGGCTCTGCCAACACCTTACATTCGCCCAGAGACACTGGTTTTGGATTTCTGGCCTCGAGAACTGTGAGAGAATAAATGTGTGTCGTTTTAAGCCACCAAGTTTGTGGCGATATTTTACAGCAGTCACAGGAAACTACACTGCCACCAGCTGTGGCCCTCGGTATCTGCAGTACTCCTTGGTGGAGATACTTCAGGGCAAGAGCAAAAGTTTAATGGCTGGAATGGTAGAAGTTCAGTCTCCTGTTTCTGCTTCAAACAAAGCAGATTTGTTTTAAATGGGGCTCCATGTAAGATCCCACTGGAGAAAAAAAAGGATCCTCCTAAAATGGGAGAGAGAGCAACCTGAAGTAGAGATGGCTGACATTTGAATATCTAACACGTGGAAAACTCATGGATCAGTGCCTGCACGTGGTGAACATAATAAAATGCAGCCACGGTGTGGTGGTGGTGATGGTTACTGTCCTCACTGACTCCCCCATGTCACCTAGAACAAGCTACAACTCAGCGAAGCTCAATGATTGCCCCATGGCCTGTGGCTCTTAGCGGCAGAAACAGTGTTAGAACCTTAGGCTCTACTGCAGCCCACACCCTGGATCTTCCCCACATAGTGAATGCCACCAGCTGACTGTGCTTTCTTTGACATTAAACTTGCTGCATACGGGCTGTGTTTATTCTATGCCTTTTATTCAGAGCCCTTGTCAAATTCTGAGGGGAGCTGACCACTCTGGGAGCTCCATCTGTAGCCCACTACTTTGGCCGACGGTGCCAAATGGCGATCCGATAGCAGAGAAGGATAGCTGCTTCTGGTCCCCTCCGCCTGCACCTGACAGCTGGAAAGGCGAACCACTGCTCTGTCTGCAGCGCAGGCTGTGGTGGGGAGGACGGGGCGAGCAGGGGCAGCGGGGCAGAGATGGAGAGGCAGTGGCGGAAGCAGCTGCTGGCTCATCACAGGCACTCTGGTGAAATCTGGGCCTCACCAGGCCGGGCCATATGCTCACATACAAACCACAGCTGCTTGCCGGGATTCCTCCTCTAAATGGCAGCAGCAGAGACAGCGTATTCTCCCAGCTAGGTGTGGGCGTGGGGTGCAGGCGGGAGCGGGGTGGGGGGGACACTACTCTTGTTGCTCAGCCATTTGCTCTGATGTCCCACTGAGGAGGAGTCCTGTAGCCAAGCATCCAATAGAAGGAGTAGGATTTTCAGTCTAGCCTGTACTTTGTGTGCCATGGGAGCATGAGCGAGAAAGACACAGCAGATGAGCGGAGGAGACGCGGCCCGTCGTCATTCCAGTACCCAGAACTCTGTCTTTACCTAACTAGAAGCATTGCCTCGTTTCTAAATAAGGCTTCTCACGTGGCATTCCAAGTTCTCAATTATCTCATCCTTACCCACCCCCTTCTTTCTAGTCTTCTACTCATGCCAAAATGCCCTCCAAATATGCCATTTCCAGAACACAGTGTCACGGGGGAGGCAACTTTGACTCTTTTCAATGCTGTACCCATTTCCCATGTGCCTAGTGCAAGGCGGGCCTCAGAAAAACCTGTGAAGGAATGAATACCACTCGTTCAGTACCTGCTCAGTGCTAAACACAGTGCCAGGCATTTACTGGTGTGTGAACTTAATCACATTTCTAAACCCCTTTGTGTCTAAACCTTATTTACAGTTTGGAAATCAAGGCAAATATACAAATGTCATCAAGGACATCTTCAACCTATTAAAATATAAAATAATAATATCCACATTCCCAGACTTTAAAAACACCCTATGTCAAATTGGGTTGATATGAAAATCAAATGAAATAATATGTATAAAGCACTTGCTTCACTGACACAGAGTACAGCTCCGTAGCTGTTAGCCATTATTACTATGTTGCATTTATTACAAAGATTAATAAATAAAAAGCAGCCAATGCAGAAAACAAACAAGTAAACAATTATAGTCCAAAATGAGATCTGCTGTCACAAAACTATGGACAATTCCCTGTGTGGCCCCAGAGGCTCTATCTTAAATATATATCTAGAACTAGAACCTTTTCACACCATCTCTACCAAGTACCATTCTAGTCTGAACCACCAAACTCTTCCCTCTGCCCTTACTTTTGCCATCCCCACAGCCTCAGTCTATTCTCGACACAGCAGCCAAGGATCCTGTTAGAATTTGTCAGCTCATGTCACGCCCCTGTTCACAGCTCTCCAGGTAAAAGCCAGATAATTACTATTGCCTGCAGGGATGGTTAATTTTATATGTCGACTTAACTGGGCCAGAGTGCCCAGACGTTGGGTCAAATGTTATTCTGGGCGTGTCTGTGAGGGTGTTTCTGGACTGAGTGAAGCACATTGCATCCCTAATGTGGGTGGGCCTTTTCCAGTCAGCTGAAGACCTGAAAAAAAACAAAAAGTCTGAATAGGAAACTCCTCCTGCCTGATTGATTTGCGCTGAGACAGCAGTCTTTTCCTGCCTTCCAGCTCAAACTGAAATAAGACTCTTCTTGGGGCTCAGGCCAGCAGCCTTCGGACTGGAGAGTATCTCCTATTGGTTCTGTTTCTCTGGAGAACCCCACATAACACACTAATGCACCTATAGGCCATGGGTGATCCACCCCAACCTTGGTGCCCACCCTGTGGCACCATCACTTCTTTGATTTCAACTCTTTTCACTTTCCGCTCTCTGTCTTTGTTCCAGTCATGTTGGTCTTCTTTTTGTTCCCCAAATATGAGACGCCCAGTTAACTTTACAGGCCTCAGTAACCCCCGCTGCCCTCTGCCTAGAATGTTCTTCCCTCCAGCATCTAAGTGCCTCACACTTTCACTTCCTTTGAGTCTCTAGCCAAATATTATATCACTATGAAGCTTTCCCGAACTTATATGAAACAGTGCATATGCGTGCACACACACACACACACACACACTTTTCCTTTTATTTCCCTTAAATTGCTTTAATTTGTAGAGCATTATCATCTGACATACTACATGTTTACTTGTTTATTTGTTCAATGCCTATTTATCTGGCTCTTCCAACTAGCATATAAATTTCTTGAGAGTTGAAACTTTTCTTGTTCATGGTTGTGTTTCCAACACCGAGACTGGTCCCTAGTACTGGTTCCTAGTGTTGCTCTATGCCTGTTTGTTGGCTAAATTAATGAATACATTAAAAAATTTAAGTTTGATTTTAGAAGGAGAAAAAGGTATTATAGATAGGTGGGAATAAAGGATGTGTAGACAATCAGAAAAGACTAGGCTTTTGCTGAATGTGGGTTAAGGATTAGGCGGCACAGAATTCAGGGTTTTGCCCTCCCAACAAGAACCTGGAGGACAGAAATTCCACACTGCTGATTAAGGACTGATCTTTATGCCGTAACAGCGAGCAGAGCAGACGGCATGTTGACATCCTTGTCTATAAATTAAGGAGCCCAACCTGGGTGTGAGCTTGAGGTGAGCTGAGTAAATAGCCCATGCAGGGCCAAGGCTTTCCTCAGAAAACAGCTCTGGGTCTGCTCCAACACTGAGATAAATTGGAGACAGAGGCCCTAAAGTTCAATGCCAATGAGAATAGCTGCAATATATTTAATTGGAAATAGCCCACTATAGCCATAAAATCTCAATGAAGAAATCAAACATAGACGGTCTAGTTTTAAGCAATGTAACATCCTGGTAAAATCTCCAAGAGAAGCTGGTGGTGAAATATTGATCCTAGTAAGTAAATGAGTTGTCCTGCGATAAATAGTTGTCAAAAGAAGGAAGTTAAGAAGGCTAAAGTTGTAACGTACATCATGACCACAAAGAGGGGGACTGGAGGATGGAGCTGGAGATAGCTGGGTCTGGTCTGCGCTAGGAGTCTCACTTCCTTAGTAAGGAAGACCTGGTGCTTGCTAATTGCCCTTTCCCATAAGGCGGGGTATTAACTTCTATACCTCATTCCATAAGGTAACCACAGGAGTCAAATGAGGTTTGCAGAAGTGACTTTAAAAAGCCCCATATAAATGTGAAATAATAGCAGTAGACTAATGGCAAGCAGTTTTAAATGAGATGTTCCATGGATGAAATGTTAGGTGGACAACAGTTCCTGAAATAGATTAACTGTACATGGGCAACAAGCCTGAGTTCATTAATTCTGTACCCATGACAACTAGAATGCCTCAGCCGTAGAAGAGCATCCTTCCTTCCCGTCTCTACTGCCATCCCAGTCTTGTTACTGTCAACATTTTATTGTCAGGCTGGACATGGACAATAAGAACTTGGCCTCTTTGACAAGCCATCTCTCTTAGAGCCCTGCTGACAGTTGTAATCAGCTGTTACTGATTATAAAAGTCATACATGTTTGCAATGACATAGGTTCAAGGTTATTCATCAATGCATTGTGTATAACAAAAAAAGATTGATAACAATTTAAGTATTAAACAAATTTAGATCCCTCCAAAGAATGGAATTCTATGCAACAATCCCTAAGCACTAAGGAGCTCTGATAGGATATACTAATACAATATGATATGACTGCTAAGATATATTCAGTTTTAAAAAAAGGAACAGAATGGTATGTGTATAGGTATGCTACTCTTTATATAAGAAAGGGAGAGAAAAAGAAGACATACATGTGGGTTTTTGTTACTTGGATTGCATAGAATATCTCTGAAAGTATACCTATGAAACTAATAATATTGCTGCCTCCAGGGAGAAAAACTAGGTAATTGATGAATGAGTGAGTGAATGAATGAATGAGAGATGGAGGTGGGCAATCGACTGTTCACTGTATATCATTATACCTTTTGATTTTTGCTCCATATGAATGCATTTCCTAAAAAATTAAATTAAAAATGAAAGGACAATATAAAATACATTCAACATGCTCACTGAAGAAAAATTTCAGAATACAGCAAGGTATTAAAAAAAATAAGTATGACTCCATAGTCTCATAACCAGAAATAACCATTATTAATGATTGCTATGTTTCTTTCCAGTTGTTTTTCTTTCATACTTTGCATAACTAAGATCACATGGCCTATACATGTTTATATCCTACCCTATCATAAGCATTTTCCCCATCACCTAAATGTTAACAGAAAGATTATTTTAATGAATGGTTCCTACTCCAGCATATGAATCTACCACGTTTAACTAGTACCCTTGGACATTGAAGCAGTTTCCCATTTTATGTAATTATTTTGGGGCATTGATCTCTGTCTGTGTCTCTGATTATATCCGTAAGCTGAATTCTTAAAAATAGACTCACCGGGTAAAAGGGTGTGACGGTTTTTTTTAGTTTCTTAATACAGATGGTTGGAGTCCCTTCGGAAATCTTGTACCAATTTACACTCCTACCAGCTGTGTATGAGAGCACCCCTTGCATTTGAACCCAGGGCTGTTTTGATGTCACAACTGGGTGCCAGAGTTCTAGGCATTCGCTCACTTCAATCAGAAACCAGTAAACAGGACAGCCACACTGAGAGCCTGCAGGCATAAATTGTACAAGTTTGCTAATTGCTTTATAAAAGCATCTTTCCTGGATGCCTGAAAAAGGTATCCAGAACTGGTAGATGCTAAAAGCACCATTATCATGAAGAATAACGCTGTTCCAAGTAGTCTTTGTCCTTGCTGAGAGAAAACCATTTCATAAAGCAACTCTCTCCACTTACCATCAAGCACCCCAGGCATTAAATCAAGCCGCACGACTGCACTCATATCTATAGTACATGGATTTCAAGTTGGTTTGAGAAGCAAGACTCTGGTATGAACATGGCTGCATAAATAAGAGCCTTCTCCCACTTCTCTTCATTGCACCCCTTCTCCCACTAGAAAACACACGAAAGAAACCAAGAGAGTTATAAACTGCACAAACCATAGTTTCCACAGAATTGCAGAACATAATACAGATTCCAAAGTGCATGTAAGGACCCCCTGAATTGGCCGAGATTGGACTGAGAATCAATGGAGGGGAGTGAAGGGTGGATGCAATGAGGATGACAGGAGAGTCCACAGGGACAAATTTCAGAAAGGGCCACCTAAATGACATGGCCTGAAGGTGAGGGCTTGTCCTGAAGAGAAAAATCCACATCCCACATTTACAGGGACTGGGTTAGCAGAACTGGTGACTCAGGCCTTCTGGGCCCCGCTGGCTCATAGCAGTAGAGAGGTGGCAGGAGGCACAGGGACCCACTGGCTGAGCCATGTCACAGTGGCAGTCCGTCTACTCAGAGCAGAGGACAAAGTTTCAGAGGCTCCTCCAGGCACAAGATCTTCCAGCAATGAGCTGGCTTAAGAAGCCCAATCCATTCCATGAGGAACAACAATAACACCGCATTATTATTATTATTATTATTATTATTATTGTTATTATTATTATTTATTGGTTGCTGGAATAAGAATAATAATAGTAGTGATAGTATATATACTATCATGTAGATTGTAAATAAACAACAACAACAACAGCAATAATAATATAGATAACTGCTTTGCACCAACACCGAGACTCTATAAGATAAACTATGGGCAAAAGGAAGAAAAGTTATCAGTTTCCAAACTTCCCCAATGAAATGTGACGGCAAAACTCAGGAAAAAAGTAGAAAAAAATAGAATAAATGTCACAGAAATGAAAACAAAATATGAAGGTACAAAAGGGAGCAGAGACACTGCAGAAAACAGAAAAAGGGACATAGAAACAGATATGTGTGGGCCGGCCGAGTGGTGCAGTGATTAAGTGCTGGCTTGGGAAGCCAGCTGCCCTGGTTCAGTACTACATGTGAAAGCCAGTAACACTGCCCTCAAAAAAAAGAAAAAGAAAGAAAAAAGAAACAGATATATAAAAATTGGATAAAAGGACACAAAATGAAAACAGTTACAGACCATGATAAAATTACAGACATAAAAAACAGGCAAAGGAGATCCAATATTAGATTCCCTTAAAATATTAACACTAAAATGAACCAGAACAAAGAATGAAAGCAAATATAAATACGATTCAAAAAAGTCTCCTGAAATAAAAGGTTTGACTCCATGTGTCAAAAAGGGATTCCACGGTTAGGGAAACTGACCAGAATAGCCAACACTGAGCACCTCCTGGCAAAGTTACAGGGCTTTAAAGATAAAGAATCCCTTAATCCAACATTTAAAAGTTCTATTACAAGAGAAAAAGATCAGGCTGACTTTATATTTCTCCACAGCAACAATAAACACTTCAAGACACTGGAGGAATGCCTAAAAGTCCCCAAGGAATCCACATCTCCACTTACAAGCCAAGAATGTTCTATTTATCCAAATTATCCTCCAAATGTAATGACTTTGGACAAACAGCTTTGAACCTGCAAAAAGTCAAGAATTGTTCTCCCACAGTCCTTTGTGATGAAATTTCTAGAGGATAAACCGCAGCCAGTGAAAAATGCCTGAAATTCTAAAGCAGAAGAATTGGCTGTGAGTCATATACATGCATCTTGGAGCAAAAAATGAAACATATATACAGATTTGGATGACAGAAGAGAATGTGTTATATGCCCTGACAATCTAGAACTGATGCAGGTAACAAAAAAAAAGTGGACAAGAAAAGACAAAGAAAGAAAGAGATATAGTAATTCTACCATTTGCCTCTTCTGTACCTGATAAGAGTCAGAGAATATTATTTAAAGCTGATAAATCAAGTAATCGAGGTGCATGAGAAGTAATAAAAGCCTATTGACCATTCAAATGAAAACTGCAGGAAAGACAGTGTTATTGATTCAATTTGGGGAACTAAGGAGATGGACAAAAGAACAGGAAACACATTAAGTTCATAACTGTTCATATTAGAAAACCATTAGACACTGTGTAAAAAATATAGGAACTAGAAGTATATAAAGCCACAATTAACTTGATGAAGGTAACACCCAGAACAAAAATACCAGTCCTCCTAAATATCAGAACTACACACACACAAAGAGCACAAAGATCATAGAGTAAAATAGTTACAAAGAAACAACTATAAAAAGAGTGCACATAAAATAATATGAAAAACTATGTGTGGGGATAAATGTTAACAAATATCAAATCATGTTGCACACTGAAATTAATATAATGTCATATGTCAATTATATCTCAATTTAAAAACTAACTTAATAATAATAATAACTTAAAAATAAAAAATACTTTAAAAATAAAAATAATGAAAAACTAAACCCAGCATACATACATATCAGTATGTAAATGTGCCTCAATCAATATTAGAAGTAAAGGTTTTTCTTCAAATCATAGCACAAAGAAAATCCAAACTCTATGTTGTAAAGAGACATATGTAAAACAAAGCAATTTAAAAAAAATAAAAGACTGGAGCAGGTCAAGTGGCACGTTGGTTAAGAGCTGGCTTGGGATACCAGCTCTGAGCAGCAGGGCCCCGGTTCAGATCCCACATGAGGGCCAGTGATGCTGCACCCTCTACAGCTAAGATGGTGAACAACAGCTCGACCTGGAGCCGGGCTGCCGTGAGTCACCAGTGACAGCATAGGCTGCAGTGGGGCTGGCCGGCAGCTGGCGTGCACTTTTGTGAGCTGCTATGAGCTGCTGTGAGTGGCCATCCAATGGCTAGCGAGTGTCTGCCTCAGCCGGGAAGAGCACAATGACAATACCAACATGGGCCGGTGAAGCAAAGTCCTCTGTAACTAAACTGAAGAACTAAAGGACAGCAATTTGTCTGTTCCCCTTCTCCAACTCCCCAACACTGTTCCCCTCCCCCAATTCCCCCATAAAAATGTTTTTAAAAAATAATAATAAAATAAAATAAAAGACTGGACAAAGGTATGCCAGACAGATACAAACAAAACGAAAGTACGGTTTCTGATATTCATATCAGACAAGGTGGAATCGAGGCCAAAATTATTACGGGATACAAAGAACGGCACTTTATAATGCTAAAAGGTACAATTCACAATTAAGATAATAAGTTACAAATATTTATATATTCAATTACATATCAGCAATATTTGTACAGCAGAAATTATCTAGACACAGGAAAATAGATTAAAAAAAAAACAGCTGCAGAAGACTTTAATTCAATTCTCAGTCCATGATAGTGCGAGTTGACAAAACATCATGTAAATCTTTGGTCCTTCACACCCAGCACTGATACCTTTGGGAAGTAGCCTTCAGATATATTTACACATTTGCAAAATGCATGGACACAGTTATTTATTTCAGCATTGTTTGTAAAAGCAGGACTTTCATGTTCATCAACAGATGACTGGTTAAATAAATTATGGTATAAGAATTCAATAAGTTGTACCTGTAAAATAAAAAAAAGGATGAGTATCTCTGTGTACTCATGGAAAAGAGCTCCAATATATATTCATTTCAAGTTAAAAAGAAAAATCAGCAAACTATGGAACAGCAAGTAGTACACTACCTTCTGTGTAAAAGAGAAATAAGAATATAAATTCACCTTTGGTTATGTATGCATGAAAAGAAACTGGTAATGGTAGTAACCTGTATGTGATGGAGGTAAGAGACGGGTGGGAAGCAAGTCAGCGGGAATGGAGGAGGGATGGACTTTTCAATGCGAGCTCCAAACATCTGTACATATGCATGTAAGTGTAAGTGTATGAATATGATTGCATTACCCATTTATTTAAAACACATAAAACCTTGTGTGCAGAAGGGCCCTAAGTCATAGTTTCTGTCTAGTACCAGTCATCCTTGTTAGACTCTTGATAAAAAGGAAAATCTGATTCCATCTTCCTTCAGTTTACCTGAAAATCAACATAACAAATCTCCTGTTTTGCTAATAAATTGCCACCCTTCACACAATGAAAATGAGCCCAATTAAACAACCTATAGCAAAAAAGTTCATTGCCTCCATTTAACTATATCACTAGTGAGTCCTCTTATTCTCAACAACTAATCCTGACCTGTCTGATGTGGCTGGGATTTGAGCTGTGGCTAATTCAAATTGTAATGTGCTGTAAGCGTGAACTACACACTGAAGTTCAAAGATATGGATGGAAAAAAAAGAGTGTAAAATACTTCATTTATTTTTAATACAGATTACATATTGAAATGATAATAATTTGGATACATTGGGTTAAATAAAGTGTGTTATTAAAATTAATTTCACCTGTTTCCTTTTACTTTCTTAACAAGGCTATGGGAATATTTAAACTCACATAGGTGGTTCACATTATATTTCTACTGGACTGTGCTGCCCTAAGTGGTAGAAACATACACTGACAGGCTAGATGAGATTTTGCTGCAGTAACAAGCAACCCTGAAAGTTTCCCTGACTAACCGCAACACTGTTACGTGTCAGTCATAATGCATGAGCAATGTGGGCCAGCAGGAGACTGTTTCTCCTGGCGGTAAAGTCCCCAGGCTTGTGGGGCATCGTCCCAGCCCACACTCCCAGTACCACTGCCATGGGAATGAAGCATGGTGAGTCAGGCATCTGCCCTTGACGGTCCCTCTTAGCAGTAACACACATCATCTGGGCTCACATTTCACTGGTCCAAGCAAACCCTATGGCAATGCTGAGTTTCCCAGGGAGCAGGGAGGGGCAACCCTCCTACATGCCCAGAAGACAAATGTGTAATGAGCAGCACAAGTGACCACGACCTCTCACTTTATGTCCCATGCAAGGCTAGAACTGGTGTCTAAACAGCCACACATATTGCCTCCAAATGACTGGAAATTAAGTATTTTGGTAATTTATGTCAAGTTCAGTTGCACTGAGAAGGAAAATGGTTTCAAGGAGCCCACAATAGAATGAAACCGCACTAGGCCAACCCATGGGCCTACTGACACTTCCAGTAGTTGGGTTGTCCACTCCACCATAAGGAGACCCATGGCCATGGGCAGCAGCCAATTTTTATAAGCATTTATGTTGATCCAAACACCACTTCGTGCTTTGTAACCTAATTCAGAGCCTCACAGTATGTATTTCATCAATCTTGCACCAAATACCTTTCAAACACGTGAAGACATTTACCACTTCTTCCCTGGAGAGTTCCTGCTCTCCAGGCTAAATAATTTCAACTGTTCCTCGCGTAAAATGGTGCCATATCTCCTCACTACCTAGGTTCTTATGGCAGATAGCTGTATTGTTCACATTTATACACCAGGAAGGAAATTGTGCATTCAAGTCCATTGCCATGGGACTTGTCTGAGCATGACCGTGTCATATCCAAACAGACGTTTTAAATGAGATTGCAGGGGTTGGCTCAGACCACTTGATCTTCCTCTCTGTCAAAAATGTGGGCATGGCCCACATCGGAGCTATTCCTTCAGCCTGGGTCCCAGAGTAATGTGATTCATGGAGCTGAGACCAACAGACCCACAGCAGCCCACCTAAAACACGAGCAAGAAATTACCGTTTGTTTCTGCAAGCCACTGAGCTTAGAGGTTTTTGCTGTGTGGGCAACATTGGCCAATACAGAAATAATCCAAAAATAGCAATTTAGGAAAGGTTGAATTTTGGTTATCTGTCACACTATCAGGAGATTTTTCTCTATATGATACCTTGTAGAACAATACCTAATTTCATTTTTTTTATTTATGAACATTTATATAGCAGTTATTATATGCCAAGAACTTTACAAGCACCTTACAAAAATTACTCGATCATCATAAAATCCTATCAGATAGGTTCCCTTATTATCCCCATTTCACAGATGAGGGAACTGAGACAGAGAGAGGTGAAAAACACACAGCAGGTAAGCAGCAGAGTCAGAGTTCTACCCCAGCTGGCTGCCCACGAGTCCATGTCCTTAACCACTATGCTCTGCAATTATCATAACTGTTAGTATTTATTGAGTTAACTTATTCTAAACATATTCAATCTTATTTAATTCTCATGATAACTCCAGGAAGTGGGGGGACCTGAGACTCAGAGATGCAAAGTCACTGAGCTGCAGTTACACGATGACTTTGATGGCAGCAGAGTTCATGCTTTATAAAGAAGAAAATTTCCAAATACTAATAGAGTCATCAGTTTAACTCTTCCCATTCAAATCTGGTGGGCGGGGACAGCAGATGTATCAACTGACCTGGACCACCACTATATTTCCCAGAGTTCTCTTTGTGCATATCACCGATCACTAGAAAAAACAAATGGTGGTTAGGCATCTACCCCAGCAAAGGCATTGTGCCCTTACCCCAATTAAGACTGGAACTAGGCTTACTCTAATTAGGTCTTGATATGGTGAAAGATGAAATAAACAAACATTCCTGTAGACAGGGGAGCATTGACACCCCGGTCAGGTGGCTTTCACTTGGTGACTAGTTTTCACAAGATTGCATAGCAGCCAGCTGCCTCAGAAAGTAGCAGGAACAGAAAACACAATATTCCTGTCCCCCTGTTTCATTATCACCAGAGACACGTGGGCATTAAAGGAGCAGTGTGAAATGGACAATTCACACTTCTTCTGCATTTCTCAACAGTGTCAGTCCCTGCTGTTGCCACAGCCACCACAGCTGATGTGCCTCAGTCTTCTCACACCAAGAAGAGTATTAGACTTGGAGGAGCAGCAGGGAAGCATATGCAAACAGGCATGTACATACCTGCACGCACGCACACACACACACTCCCTTAACCCCTTTCTCCACTCCCCAGAAATGGCAGGGAATATGGAAAAAAGGGAAGGAGGCAGCAAGCTTTGGAGGAAGGGCACCTCTTTCACTGCCAGAAGCTGTCAGAAGAGCACTGGAGTCCTCCCACAACACCAGGTAGCACAGGTAGCAGGCCAACAGACCCAGTGCCATCTCGCTTCGCTGTCACACAGACCTCGTTTGGCATGGGATGGTATGATGGCACTCGAGGACTTGTCTGGAAGACCTGCCACCTGCAGGGAGGGAGCAACCAGTTTGAATGAGGCCCTTCCCTGATCCCTTGCCCAACCAGACCTCCTGGAGCCTCCTGGTCCCAAGTGCAGACTCAGCCCTTCCCAAACCTGTGGGCTACTCTTGCCTTTAACTAGGAGAGTTTAGAAGCTGGACCTCCATATGCAGCCTTCAGACTTCAGGCAGTCCTGCTCTGATTATGTGGCCTAACTCTCAAACCTGAGCTTCTTCCCCACTATCGTCTGTATTAGTCAGGGTTCTCAAGAGAAATGGAACCAACAAACCACGCATGCGCGCGCGCACACACACACACACACACACACACACAGGAAGAGATGATTAATTATGAGGCTTTGGCGCACATGATCATGGCCGCTGAGTCCCATGATTTAGTCTGCAAGGTGATGCCCCTGGAGAGCCCGTGCTACAGTTCTAGTCAAAACCCAAATGCCTGAGAACCGGAAACTGATGGTGTAAGTACCAGTCGTAGAGCAGGAGAAGACCCAAGTCCCAGTCAGCCAGCAGGCAGGAAGCAAAAGGAGTTGGCCCTTCCATCCCACCTTCATTGTTTCAAATATGCTCCCTTCCATTTGCCCTCTGGTCTCATTCCTTCCTTCCCCCTGTGTTGCCAAAGGGATCAAAGGGTTGGGAAAGCAACAGATGAGGGGGGACAAAGACAAGCCACCCCACATTATTGGTCCCTTGGTCCTCAAATATTGGCTCGTTTGGGTCATGGTTCTGACCTACCTGCCACGTGTGAAAGTTTTGATGTGTTTTCGGTACTATTTGGGGTCAGTGTTTCCCCAGCCCCATTTTCTTGTTTCCTAGTGCACGTTTCCATTCTGCCCTGACTGGAGGCTATATTGATTTTTCAGCAGTGCTTCTCAGAAGTGTGGTCCTAAGCCAAGAACACTAGCCTCACAGGAGAACTCATTAAAACTGCAAAATTTCAGGCTCCACCCAAACTCACTGAATCAGAAACCTGGGAGTAGCAGCCACCAGCAATCTGCTTTTTAACAAGCCCTCCAGGCGACCCCAGGCACTCTTGAGTTTGAGAACCCCTGATTTTACAGCCTAACGCTCTTGCCCTCTGAACATGGCACCTCTCCCCTTCATCCATCCCTTTATTTCCCACAGGACCCAATTTGAGAATGGTGGCATTTAAACACTGCTAAAACTGACATTTTCCCCCGTTTCCAGTTCCATCAGATACCTGATTGCAATTTTATAATACTCTGGAGGCCCCACCCTCAGAAAATACCGATTCAAAAGAAAAACCGCTTAGTTTTAAATGCATGTTGGCACATTGATGCCACTGCCTGGTTTATACTGACTAATTAATCCTTATTTGACCTGAATTAATGCCTAATCTGTGTAAAATGATGGAGATGTGCTGGAATGCAGCAAATGTGAATCTATAAAACCAAAGGGATGTGGGAGTGGATTCAGCATCAGGCTGACATGAGGATTAAAGTACTTCCTCCACTGGTACGTTATTTGAAGTTAGATTTTCTTCCTTTCTCCTCTCCACCCCCACCTCCTTCAAGGAAAAAAATTACCAGGAGACATGTGCATATTGTCTCCCCTTCTCTCCCAAATAAAGGTAAACTGACAGCGCTTTCAATGAAAGGCTCTGCATGATTGGAATTAAATGTCAAATACGATTTTCTGTTGGCAATTCAAAGTGTTGGTGTCAAAGCCATAACTGACAGTACGGCTGCAGATTAGTATCTGTCTGGTTCTCGGCGTCACACTGTGGGAAGGTTTATGATTTAGTAGATTAACACAGCTCTCGTCACACTCCCACTTAGGAGATAATTTGTTCAAGCAGGAGCCGATTAGATTGTGGCTGCCCAGGAGCAGAAGGCCCCCTCCCCCGAAGTTCTGTCAGGTGTTTGATGGCACACCCTGCCCCCTGCAGGGGTCTGCCATCATTACGTGTGACAGGCAGCAGAGGTGAGCGGGCCACAGCTGCTGGCAGCCCTGCTGTCAGTAGCCACTGCTGTTGTTTGCTGGCAATGTCTAGGGGAAAATGGAGTTCCTATTGATCCAACCAATATGAAATGGCCTTCTAGGTTGCAGATTTAATTTATTTAGCTTCTGCCTCTCACATGGGATGGAGGGAGGAGGG
This sequence comes from Aselliscus stoliczkanus, assembly GCA_033961575.1. Taxonomy (NCBI): domain Eukaryota; kingdom Metazoa; phylum Chordata; class Mammalia; order Chiroptera; family Hipposideridae; genus Aselliscus; species Aselliscus stoliczkanus. Next base: position 13,651,132 of record CM066728.1, on the reverse strand, counting down.
GGACTTCCTGGCAAGTCACTGAATCACGCACTTTAACACTAGAGTTCTTCTAGCTCTGGAAAACAGGTGGCAATCGGGGCTCAGAGAGTTTGGGGGACTTGACCAAGATCGGAGCTTGGGAAGAGCAGCAGGGACAGCTCATATTGTTTGAGACTCACAGAATGACAGACACTGCCCTAGGCGCTTTTCTCTCCAATGTCTGGGGTAATAGTCACAAAGACGTCCATGTTATTGGGGCAGCCTAGGTTAAGGCTGTAAGCTTTCTCATCAGCCACAGAAAGTCCACGGCAGAGATGGTTAGAGCTAGGTCGCCTGACTGCCAACTCTGCATTCTCTGCAACGTCTTGTGGAACATCCCTAGAGTAAATATTCCAACTGGAGAGGGGTAAAAGGGCTTTGAAACTGCTTCTATCTCACACAAGTTCCATTTCTGCCAAGTGATAACCCATAGAACCCAGATAATAAAATAAATAAAATGGATTCTCCGTGTCTTGACCTGCCATAAATTGTAACTGGTCCTTGGCAGGCCTGATTTAAGAGTTTCATCTTGCAGAGACTGTGTTTGTTCTTTCTTTATTTCCCCCTCTTGTCCCCACTTCAGGGGAAGAAGGAGAAACGGTAAAAGTGGTCAGTTCAAAGCATTTCTATTCTCCAACAATGCTGGGATGTGATAGCACAGGAGACCACAAGATAATGTTCAGACTCTGGTTTTAGAATGTTTACTCTCTTCTGGATGAACTCTGACATCCAAATGCATTAATGTGGTGCCATTTTCAACTCTCATGCCAATCTTTATCCTTGTATGTATCAGAATTTTAATGCCTGCTTCCCTGTTTGAGTTATGATAATTTATTGTAATAGTGTATTTTGACCTTTTCAGTATTTTGTATTTTTATTGGATAGCTGTTTCACCTCTTCCCTGGAGGGTTAGCCAGGCTGAAAATGAGAGAGAATGGTAAGACCAACCAATCAAAATATAGAATATTAAAAAGGTCAACACACAAGAGCAAACTACTAATTTAGAAAACACACAAACGCGAAAGGAATAAAAGCTCCAAACAGCATGGTGACCAGAGCAAGAATAAGTGGACAGAGGAAGGCTAAGGGGGTTCTTTCCACCAATAGCATAGCAGTGATTTCAACCACTAAATGTGAAATAGCCCATCATCAGAAACCAATGGAGGGCAGGGAGTCACTGCAAACTCCAAAGGGTGGAAACTCTACCATTTCTGTTTCTACCTGGTCAGTGCAAATGACAAAGAGAGATAATGGGGCTGAAAGGTCCCAGCCCAGAGATGCCAGGGCATTTCTGAATGTAATGTGCAATAACCAGAGGGTACTCCAAAGAGAACACATTCAACCCTCTACCTACAGGGAGCGCGTGTCTCAGGAGTCGAGAACTGATGCTCATCCAATTATTTTCTGAAGTTCTCCAGGAAAGGAAATCTCCAAATCTCACTAATTGACTCATTCCAGCTGAACTACATTAATTAAAGCATAATAATAAGCATATCTTCACAGTCAAGATAAATAGAATCATAAAAATGCAAAGCATACTATGTGGTCTTTCAAGTCTACTGAAGATTATGGTCATCAAGTAACTGAACCAGTTACCTGGGGGCAGGCCCTCACCCACTGAAATGCATCCTGCACTGGGTGTTGTCAATGCAGAGCAACATACATAGAAGGTTCTCCATATCACAGGATGATTGGCACCAGAAAGGGGCCACTGAAAAGAATCCATGGGACCAAACAGAGACCACAATCCCAGTATAAAAAGTGAAAAGATTTTGACTGCAACTTTGTCGTGAAACATAAAATGGAAGTTTATGAAGACATGATGTTGTTTTATATTTAATAAAAGATAAGTTGATTCTAATCATATTCTTAAAGTAAAAAGGATTTAAAGGTTGACTGGAAGTTGGGACATAATTTTCCCAACAAAAGTTTATGTGAATATCGATACATCACCCTTCACACATTTGAAACAATCATGAAAAGCATAACTTTTACAAAATATTTGGAAGATCTAAGATAAGGATCCTTCTAAATGCTTTGATACTTCAGTTTTTCTTTTCTGTTTTAATATCTTGATCCTGTTTTCTACTATTCAGTTAATTTCCTGTTATCTAATTGTTACTTGTGAGATCCTGATTTGTCAATAGATTGAGCAACAGGACAATATAAGCCATCCTACATCACTTTCATCAACTTCATGAAATCGTGTGTTCACAAAATTTGCCATTTCCATACTGTACTGCCAAAACATCTGAAAATCACCTGAAAACTGTCCAAATATCAATGCCATATAAGTCTGTGTTAAACAATTATGTCTGAATGGGGTATAATTTTTAAAGTCTGCTCATGAGTATTTCATGACTCTTAATTCCCTATGAAAACTTTTAATTGCAGATACTATAATAATGAAAACTCAAACCTATGGACCCTAGACTTACCTAAGTGCAAACCAGAATATTTTCAACATAAAAATACCATCAAAGACATAAAAATGATTGCTAAAGTATATTCAACTATCAATATTTTCTGGCATGACTCATGAATAGCAATCTAAGCAAGCTGCCTTATAAGATAAGAATTTGGGGTTAGGAACATTATGCAGATTTGTAGTGACTGTTCTTTAAGAATATTTAATATATAATATACTCAGATTACACTGTTAAATTAAAGAACACTTTTTAAAATGTCACATAGTACATGATCCCTGTTTTTATAGCACTATCCTTTATTAAACATTTACTATGTACCACAGACTGTACTTTGCACTTTACATGCATTCTATTATTTTTTTTATATTAAAACTTATTGGGGTGACAGTTGTTAGTAAAGTTACATAAGTTTCAGGTGTACGATTCTGTAATACATCATCTATATATCACACTGTGTGTTCACCACCCAGAATCAGTTCTCCTTCCATGACCATGTTATTTAATTCTTTTAACGGCCCGAGAGAAAGGCATCCATACCTATAAGCTATAGGTAATGAAATAAGACAGAAGTTAAGCAACTTGCCCGAGATGGAACATCTAATTAGTGGCACAGGCAGAGCTCAAGCCCAGGCCTTTCTGACTCCACTAACACATTTGTAACCACTTTAGTACAATACATTGACATGGCATCTAGAAAAATTAAGACACTGTGCTAAGACTGTGGATGTTTTTATTCACTTCTTTGTATTTTTCTGTGTGTTTTTTTTTTACCTTTTCTAAATTAAAAGTGATTGCTCTTATCATCATAGAAAAGAAAACAAATTTTTGCAAGACATTCAGGTTAGAGATTAGAGATCACCATGTTGCCTGTGACTAATGGAAAACGTAGTAGAGAAAAAGGGAGGGGAGTGTCTGGCTGAGTTACAGCTTCAGGGAAGACTCCAGCTGGCAAGGAGCCTTTGGATGGAGGGTTTGGCACATCCTGTAAGTGCTGCTGACATGGACACTGCCCACTTGACCTACCAAGGAGCTTAGAAGGAATTACTGTATGTGGGGGAGGAAAGAACACTGACCACAGTCAGAGCCAAGGACACCCACCACGTCCCATGAAGGCCTGTCTGACACCCCCATCCCATGGGCTCACCTACAGCTCAACCCTTCCCTCTGTGCTGAGGCTGACTCTATCCCACATCAGGACACTGAAAAAAATTGCTAATGTTTTCAAGCCCTCATTTCCCCAAGAACTGGGCTCTCCCTTGCTGCAGACCTCCTGGAGATAGCCTGAGACAGTCCCAGCATACCTGGCCTGCTGAAGGTACCTATGCTCAGGCTAGGCCTAGCTGTGTTGGGCTGCACTCTGCAGCACAGCCAGCCATACCTTATTGGGCCTCACTGACACTGACAACCTGACTGCCTGAGCTGTCCTTGCTACTAGTTGTCATGGCCTTTCACCCAAACTTCCTGTTATCTGTCAAAGTCTGCTCCCAAATGCTTGCCTGGGCTTTGCACAGCAGCTTCCAGGGAACTGAAATGCTGCTCTCCAAGCTGCCATGGTAGCAGGTAGCCCTTGGACCCTTCCTCTCTGGCCCCCCAAGCAAGCCAGCTGTGCCCTATACACATTACCATTCTATGAAGGCTAGCGCATGCAAAACTGCGGGAGCACTGAGTTTGAACCACCCCAGTGGGTTTTCTTTGTCCCCATATACCATCCCCTTCTATCCTGGTCCATCTACTAGGTTAGACCTATTAGGTTAGACCTACTAGGTCCTGCTTTGTCTCTTGGTAATTTAAATAACTACAGATAATGGTGCCGTGCATTTACCATGTGTCATGCACGCTTCTAATTGCATTACATATGGCTTTGACATGAGTTGCAAAGGTCTCTGGGCCTCTTTTGCTACACTTGAAGAATGGGAACAATGGCAATCTATCTGAGAGCCCTTCCAGCCTTCTTTGGCAGTTCCAGGAATGAGCACCAGCATTAATGCAAGCTACCTCTCAGCGTGAGGCTTCACGGCATGGCACCAGGCAGGAAGAGGAGATCAATTTAGAAGCAGAAAGGAACATTTTCTTTAAGATGATGTTTTCAAACCCTTAACCACCCCCCCCACAAAAAAAAAAAACAAAAAAAAAAAAAAAACAGAAAAACAAAACAGAATTTCCAGTACAAGTGGAATAATGGGAGAAAGAATTGGCATTGCAGTTTGTGGTAAAATGGAACCTGAGAGTGATGGGTAGAATTGCAAGAGATGGGCCAGTTAGAAAATCAAGCACAACAGCAAGAAATCAGCTTCCAGAGACTTGTAGGCCCAGGCCCAGAAGCATGGCTGGGCCTTTCCACATGCCTCTAACCAAGACCTAATATACAGTATTTACTCAGGGAAGATGGTTCCAGAGTGAAGGATGAGATTTAATTAGTTACTGTAACACACATTATCTTGTAGCTCCCAGTCCCCGATGAGAAAAGATATTCTTCTTTTTCAATATATGCCTGATTTTTCCAAGCTCTCAGGCTATCATCAAATGGTTTCCATTTGTTTCAAAGGACAATTTATCTGCCTTGAGGTTTTCCCTACCAGAGCTCGGCGTTGGTACCCCTCCCTGACGTGCAAGCAGAGGCAGACAGGCAGAGCCTGGCATGCTCACGCATAAGGGGCTTATAAGACCATGTCCCCTTTGCCCACACTGCTAAAACTATCATCAAAAATAAGATGAAAATCAAGAGTTCTCTCTCTGGTGGTTTATGGAATCTTTTCTCTTTCCAGGCTAAATCACTCATGATTACTGTCTCTTTGCCTTAACTCCTCTGTGTAACAGATCATCAAATCGACTTTTGTTCTAGGAATTTATGTTGTCAGCTAATTGATACGTTCAGGCTCAGAGGTGCTGAGCTAGATACCAAAAGATCTTTTCCTTTATATTAATATAGCACCTTTCTCTAGAGAGAGCTAAGCATTTGCAAATACTAATTTTTCATTGCAGGTATTTCACTGAATTATAAAATTATAGAAAACTTGAAATCAACAACTGTTTCTTATATAGTTACTGTCCACACAGAGCTTACGCATTTCCACACATAAGCCCCACTCCAATTATGGTCTGAAATAATTGCTGACCCACCAAGAACTAGTGGTACATTATAGGAGGTTTTAAAAACAATATGTAGAGGAAGACTAATAGACTGTCAGAAGACCTGTGGGTCTGTGACCTTGTACTCTAAATCTCAGTTTCCTCATTTATAAAATAAGCAAGTTGTAGATCTCCTAAGTCAGCAGTTAAGGCTGCTGTTCTATCTGACGTGAGCAGCCTGCCCCATTGGCAGGACTACTTCCAGAGCGGGGGCTCTGTGCAGTGCTGGGTCTTGTCTTTCCCTTGTCCCTCGAAAATCGAATGCACTCTTTGAGGCCAAGTCCTGTCTTTTTTCTCTCTGAAAACTTATTTGACTCCCTCATCTCACAGTGAACTTACCCGATGAACCCTGATGCCACTTTAATATTCTGCACTAGCAGAAATCATTCACTACCGTGTGTTGCTCTTATTACTGCTTATATCTTGTCCAAAAGGCTAAATTGCAAGCACTTAATGGAAAGGACGTTTATGTTTCAAACCCTGATCCCCTAAATCAGGGCATAAACACGGTAGGAATTCAATCCTTTGTTATTTTATCTGTTTATGTTACTAGTAATAAATTATGAAGGGGATCCTTCCAGAAAATCTAGGGCCCAGAGTATATTTTTATGCCCATAGCTTCTCACATATACCTTGCAACTTAAGCTCTATTTTGTCTCATTTTTCACATTCCTTTTACTTCTTTCCCGCTCTGTCCCTCCAATTTCCTCTAAGTGTACTATCATTACCACCATAATATTCTTCCTTTCTCTGAAATTCCTCCTTAAAACAGCTATATTTTAATAAATTTGAAAACTTAGGTGAAACGAAAAGAATTCTAGAATAATATGAATTACCAAAATTGACCTAAGAAGAAATAGAAAATTTGAATGGTATTATAATCGTAAAAGAAATTTACTCTGTAATTAAAATTAGTTCCCATAAAGGTAAAGATAAGCCCAAATGGATCTGCAGTAGAGTTCAAACCAAATATTCAAGGAAAACATAATTCCAATCTTACATAAACCTTTTTCAGAGAATATGCAATTTATTAGATTAGTGTAACTTCATACCAACATCAGACAAACATGATATGGAAAATTAAAATTACAGGTTACTTTTTCTCGTGACTACAGGTACAAAAATTGAAAACAACGTATTAGCAAAATGAATCCAGCAATGTCTGAAAATATATAATTTATAATGACTAAATTGGGATTATGCCAGAAAGGCAAAACTGATTCAACGTTTAAAAATTTATGTTCCTCTTCCCTCCCTCATTCATTTAGATCAATTCAGAGCAATTAAATTCTCACTATTATCTCACTTAGTCGCCTCATTTCTTTCCTTTCTTTCTGGACCCACTCAGCCCTGACCTAAGGAAGTGCCTTCAGGCCTGAGTTTCCTTTCCAGCATTCTCACAGGCTGGGCTATTTCCCACAGGAACATTAACACCTTCGAAATGTGATTATCTCGGTCTGCTGAACGTCTAATCTTTCCAGAATTTCAGGGAATTATAAGGAAACACAATACAATAGCATGAGGCCCATTTCCACAATATTTAGAAAAATCACTTAATCCCCAAACCAAATATGACCATTATAGTTGTTTTTAATCTTCATATCAATTCCCAAGAAAATATAATGTTTCCTAAACACAATATGTCATATAATCTAGATTCATGTTGTTATCATATGTCATAGATAAGGAGTTCATATTAACTTAATGAAAAGATTAATTTTTAAAAAAGTAAAGAAGGAACCAAAAAGCCCACGTGGTTTCAGCTCAGCCAGCCTGTCAGTCAGCCACACCAGGTGTTCACTGTCCCTTACCTGTAAAGTTAATACTCATTTGAAAGAAGAATCTCATTGAGACAGGACCAATCCCTCTATCCTTGCTCAAGGCCTTTTCTCTCTCAATAACCTGTGCTTGATTCCCTCCATTCCCTCTCCCACCCTGGCTACCTGGCATCCTAAACTTCCCTGAATAGGGCTCTGCCCAGTAGCATAATCGTTAATCTCCATCTGGCCTTGTACCTCCCCAGATCCTAGGAGCACAGCCTTCTCTCTGCATTTCTCCAAACCTGAAGGCCCCCAAAGCTGACATATGTTTTGTAACATTTCAGTTTCTGTTGCCACTGCATCTTCTTTCCATTCCAGAATGCCTTATGTTTGTCCCAAAGTGTCTGCCTCCAAGGACGAATCCGCGCCCCCCCATATTTGCCCCACCTGGAGAAACCCACTTGAAAGATTTCTCAGTTTCAGCTGCTTCTGGAGAATTTCCCAAACCTGCTCTCAGTCATAACTTAAGGTTCAAAACCCCATAACTCTTGTCTTTTTTCAACGTTTCAACTCTCCAGGTCTTGACAGCTGAAACTCTACTTTCCTAGAACACAGGTTCAGATGGCTTTTTAAACCTTCAACCTGCCCTTGGATGAGCAGTCCTGTTCTCTCACCTCCATCTGAGCTAAGCCATTTTCAACCATCCAACATCTTTCTCAGCTTCTGCTCCTCCCAGAGGTCTCTCCAGGACTAGAAGATTGAGAACTATTTTTCAAGCTGATCCCGCTTCTCCTTGAGTTGCCTCTCGAGATCTGAGCATGCCCTGTTCACATCCAATTCCTAAGTCCTTCTCACTATACCTTTCTGCCCCAGTGAGCAACCTTGATTCCTCGCAATAGGAAATCATTGTTTTGTTGTTACTGCTTGCTTCCTTCTTCACCACTTACTTTTGGTTAACTCCATTAAGTTGTTCTTCTGGCTCAAGCAAAGAAGATCACATATCACCTGCATACAGAGCCCTCATCTTCATTCTACCTAATCTGTTCTTGGATAAACTCCACCAGCTGCCAATGTTTGAGCCCACCTTCTGTGTATTTCTAAGCAACACCCTCTCTCACTGGGAAAAAAAAGAGAGAAAGAGAATAAAATGAAATTTGAGTCCATTAATACCAACTTGATCCACAATCCAGATGCTAAAGGCATTTTACACCAGAAGTCTGCTGATTTTTGTTTTGTTTTGTTTTGTTTTGTTTTGTTTTGTTTTTGAGGGCAGTGTCACTGGCCCTCATATGTGGGACCTGAACTGGGGCCGCTGGCTTCCAAAGCCAGTGCTCAACCACCGCGCCACTTGGCTGGCCCAAAAACCGAAACTTTTTTTTTCTGAGGGCAGTGTCACTGGCCCTTATATGTGGGACCTGAACCGGGGCCGCTGGCGTCCCAAGCCAGCGCTTAACCACCGCGCCACTCAACCGGCCCAGAAGTCTGCTGATTTTGATTTTGAAGTGAGCTTTTTCAAGAACCCAGAAGTTTCTACTTCTGCCAAACCCAAATTCCTACTAATCTAAATCAAGGTTCAAGGTTCTCTCCCTCTCTCTCTCTCTCTCTCTCTCTCTCTCTCTCTCTCTCTCTCTCAGCTTTACTAGTAAAAACTAGAGCTTCTCTTGACAATTCAAGCTTCTTCAGGAGGCTAAACCAAAATCCCCAACTTTTGTGCATAAACTCACCTTTGTGTGCTGGAGAACAACAGTTGTTGGTTATTGTAAAGGGTGAGTGACCAGATCCCACCCCATGACCAGCACAGACCATGGCTGCTGGCATCCTTACCTCTGCTGCCTTCTGAATGGAGTCGAGGGCTTTCCTTAAACCCCTCTCTAGTCTAAAGTCTGTGGGTTTGAGGCTGAGCCCCATCCAGGATTCAAAAGTTCCTCTGGACCGGTTGCCTTAAGAGCTCCTTTGGAGCCCCTGAGCAGCCTGTGCCATGTCCCCTTTCCAGGGGCCCCTCCCTGGCCCCACATGGCTTTTTTAAGGGCAGAGCTGCTTTCCAACCCAGCATTCTAGGCCTGTCTTACCACCCCACCCATTTCATGTGGAGGAGAAGAAAGCCACACCAAATCAACCCCAGGGACGAGGAGGGTTTGAACCTTCTTCCCTCCTACCCTGTGTCCTTGAGGTCTCCATTTTGTCATCTACCTACAGCATATCTCCTCCTCCCTCAAGTCCCAAATCGCTCGGCCAACATATACAGTTCTCAGGTTAAGCATCAAAAAAGCAAAAATAACTGAATACAACCTCTAGACTGTCTTCCCCTTTCAGGAGATCAAAGGAAATAGAGATGAGATTAGAGCCACTAGAATCCGTGCAGCTGATTACTGTTGCTGGTGGTGACATGCTGCTGTTTACTGATTCATGGAGAGATAAATACAGCAAGAGGAGAATGTGTACGACGAGTGTGCTTTGTCTATTCCTGGAGCTGCGCTCTCCGATGCAGCCGCTTGAATCAAGCCATATGCACTGTGGGCTGACTTTGATTCTCAGTAACAACTGTTGAAATGAGGACAGAGGCAAGGATTCCAGATTTGTTGACGCATGTTGTTCTTGGGGAAGCAGGGGTAGTGAGGGATCTGTTTCTAGCACTTCCCATGGGAGGCTGTTTCCAAGGAACACAAACCACTCCCTGGAGGCAGCCTAAGTGAGTGGTAGTTCTGGGTCAGCTGCAGCATGTGCCAGGCCTTCAAAGAGCTGTGGGCTTAAACCAAAGGAATTTTTTTTTTTACACTTATTCACAAAAAAAGAATTCCTCCTCCTGGCTTATTGTAAGAACTAACAGTGTGATTATAACGTATTCTGAAAGATTTATAATGTCCCACGAGCACAAGAATTCTGAGTCAAGTCCAGAACAGGGCCATCACACTGACAAGATAAGGAATGCTGGGGGATTGCGCTCTGACGATGTTTCATCTTCACAGGCTCACACACTCACGCATTCAATACATAGGGTTTCTGTACCAGGGCTAAGCCAGGTTCTAAGGATGGGGCGAGGGTACACTGGCTGCGACCAGGACCCTCAGAGCACAGAGGTGATCCCACAGATGTGACTGGCCTCCTGAGAGTTCCAGGTGCATGCCCCCTAGCTGTTCAGTCAAAGGAAGCCCATTCTTCTTGTGGTCAAGAGACCATAAATAACATAAAGTTATTTTAAAGAGTCTATGAGTCAGTTCCCCCCTATTCTAGAACCACTGCTACAGCCCAAACTACAGATTACCACATCTCTAAGTTAGCAGAGGAACCCTGGTTCAGCTATTCACCTGATGGGTGAGTCCTCTCTACAACATCCCCAGGAAGGCAGCACCAATCTGTGCTTAAATGCTTCCAATAACAGGGAATTCACTACCTTCTTAGAAACCTTTCTCATATTACCTGTGGCTCTCAGGACTTGAGCTGAGTGTAGGTCTGCCTTCGTACAGCTTCTACCCACCAGGTCCTACCATTTGAAGACAACAAGTCCAATCCCTCTTCCCCTAGATACTAAACGTATGTCCTGAGTCCTTTCCCCTGGCCAAGGACCAGCAGTTCTTTGATCCGTCATTATACAACAAGCTGATTACATGCCATTGCTGTTGCTAGATGCATTGCCTACATTATTTCATTTAATCCTTATAATCATCCTATGAGGATTTTAGGCCCATTTTACAGATGGGAAAACTGAGGCTCAAAGAGGCTAAGTAGTGTACTCAGAATTACTCAGCTAGTGTGGCAGAATATGGACTTGAGCCCATGGCTGCCTGACTCCAAAGTTCATGGCAAGGGCTCTCTATCCTGGTTATTCTCTATACTGAAAGTTCAGTTTTTTGCATATAATTTGTAAGTTTGTCCATTAGTCTTTCATGTTCTCTACTCCTCCAAAAGCATATTCACACTTGCCTTGACATATCCATCTCAGTTTTCATTGTTTCCTTACAGCATGAAATTATTGGTAGGTAAGGGACTAGTAGAATTATAAAATGGGTATTTCAAATAACCCAGCTATGTCCCCCAGAAGGAAAACAAAGACAATCCCTTGAACTGTTCAATCACCTTTTGTTCCGCCCAACAAATATGAATGCTCCCAGTTCAGAGCCCTGAACTAGGCACAAGGAATGCAAAAATGATCACAAAAAAATGGTCATTCCGGGCTGGCCGAGTGGTGCAGTGGTTAAGCGCTGGCTTGGAAGGCCGGCGGTCCTGGTTCAGGTCCCACATATGAGGGCCAGTGACACTGCCCTCAAAAAAAAAAAAAATAATGGGCATTCCATCAAGGGACACAAGTAAATACAAACGTAATCATGAGACATGAGGGCAGACCTCTGTATGAAGAGCCCTGTGATCATGGTAGCTACTGCTAAGTGCTGGACTATAGAAGTTAGAGAAGGCTTTACAGAGTGGGGACCATCCAGCCTTCTCTTAGGCAACTAGGCTTTTTGAAAAAGAGGTTAGGAGTTGAAAGGGGAAAACTCCAGGCTCACTCTAGAATGAGTAAAGCCACTATCATGAAGTGGCTCGGTGTCACCTGAAAACACAGAATTTTCTGATGACACCAATGTCTAATGTATGCTAGAGGGAAGGTGGGATAGAATATGAGGCTGAAAATAAGCTGTTGGAGCCAGATCAATATACTAAGCCTTGATATTTGGACTTAGTTGGGAGCCATCAAGGGTATTGATGTAATAGGAGCGAATCTACGTTTTATAAAGTTATCTCTGGTGGCTTTGTTGTGAATTCTAGAATAAGGAAACCCTTATAGAACCTTATGCTTGCAAGAAGGCCAGGCACATTCCTATTTATTCGTTTTTCAGCCATAGCACATAGTTGACTCTCAGCTAACACTTCTTTTCACACATGGTGCTGTTTAGCAATGTCTTCCAGCTATGAGCAGCTGGACTTGCATTTGGGGCCTTCCACATATCCTAACGCATTGATCTGGTTAAATTTGGCACCCTCAACCTCTTGTTTATGCCCTTCAAGATACTGATTTTTATCTTCAACATGTTTCCTAGGCTCCCAGCTTCCTGCTGCACATTAATTTAATAAATCTCTTCATGAAAATTACAGATGAAAAAGGAAAAACAGAAGGCAAGGAAAAGTGCCAAGCATGTCACTACACACTTCCCCCTGGATTAACGTGTGCTTTTAGATTAGTCCTTTTAAAAACAGAGCTCTTTCATCAGTGGCTGTTCCACTCACTTGTCCTTTTGCTTGCCAAATATCATGCTGACATCCGGCATTCTGAGGAGGTTAACCGCACCAAGCTTGACCGGGGTGAGCCCACGCTGGCTACCAGTGTCTGCCGTTCCCTTTTCTAGGTGCTCACATGCCAGCCCTGTAATCTTCCATTACCCATTCTTGAAGCCAATTTAGTTGCAGATTCCATCTTCTTTCTTGGTTGGAGATCCAAACTCCATTAACTTGTCTCCAGTTTTCCAAACCACTTATGTTCTCCACAGTTCACAAAGACTACCCAGAGCACTTGGGTGATCTAGTGTGGCAGGTTTCTTTCAGTAACGTGGGGTATAATTTTCCAGCCTAGAATACAACCAATGTCTGTTTCATCATCTGTAAAATGGAGAGAGCTTTGATAATTAAACAGAATAATGCATCTAAAAGACTAATGTCTAGCACATAGGAAACATTACGCCAAAAAAAATTTGTAACAAGCCACCACATCACTTTATTTTCTCCTGAATGCCATGTCAGCATCTCCGGTTCAATTAACCTAAAAACTCAACTCTTCTAAAATCTGCATTTTTTTCCTGTTTCCTAATTCTATAAGTGATGCCACTATTCTTGTAGCCACTCAAGCTTGACACTCCAAGACATCTTTGATTCATCACTTGCCTTCACCCTCATATAAATCAGTGTTAAGACTGGTAGATTCTATTCCTGCAATCCCTCAGACACCGGCCCTTTATTTCCATCCCATGGTCACTGTCATGGATTGAATGTTTGTGCCCCCTCAAAATGTACATGTTGAAAACTTATCCCCCAGTGTGACTGTATTTGGTCATAGGATGAAAATGATAAAAGATAAATGAGGCTATATGGGTGGGGCCCCAATTCAATAGGGCTGGTGTCCTTATAAGAGGAGAAAGAGACACCAGAACCCTCTCTCTACCATGTGAGAGCACAATGAGAAGGTGGCCATGTACAGGCCAGGAAGAGAGCTCTCACCAGGAACCAAATTGGTCGGCACCTTGATCTTAGACTCCCCAGCCTCCAGATCTGTGAGAAATAAATTTCTGTTGTTTAAGCCCCCAAGACATTGACATTTTGTTATGGCAGCGCTGGCTGACTAAGATAGCCACCACTTTTCTTGAGGCCCTCATTACTTCTTATCTGGTTTACAGCAATAGCCTCCACTCCAAAGTCTTGCCCCATTTCCTATCTTTCTTCACTCCAGTCCCTCTCTCTCACTACTGCCAGCTTAAACTTCCTAAATTCTGCCCCAAATCACCTATATCTTCCTGCTATTTATCAAATTGGGCATAAACTCACCACTACTTTCAAGATATTCCAGACAAGCTTCACATATAAACCCTCTTTGTGATCCCAATCTATCCCTGAAAACGTGTATCCTCTACTCTTGATATACCCTCGATTCCAGCCAACTGGAACTCTCCACCATTCCTAAGAAACATTTTGATCATTTGCAGTTTTTGCTGGTCTCTGCACTCAAATAGTGTGTTCCTGAGGTATGTATTCAGCTGCAAGAGACAGAGTAATTGCACAGCAAAAGAAACCGTCAACAAAACAAAGAGGCAACCAACCAAATGGGAGAAGATATTTGCAAACAACACCTCTGATAAGGGAATAATATCCAAAATATATAGAGAACTAACACAACTCAAAAAAAATCCAATTAAAAAAATGAGCAGAAGACCTGAACAGACACTTCTCCCAAGAAGACATACAAACAGCCAACAGATAAATGAAAAAATGCTCAACTTCACTAACTATTAGGGAAATGCAAATCAAAGCTACAATGAGATACCACCTCACACCTGTTATGGCTATTATCAACAAGATAAGTAATAACAAGTGTTGGAGAGATTGTGGAGAAAAATGAACCCTCATACACTGCTGGAGGGAATGTAAATAGGTACACCATTATGAAAAAAAACATGGAGGCTCCTCAAAAGATTAAGAATAGAATTGACCCAGCAATTCCTCTTCTGGGTATCTACTCAAAAAATCTAAAAACAAAAAAATTATTCTTAAAGATATACAAGGTCAGACAATTAAGTTTGCTAACTCATCCTAGAAAAATAGCTACATACCTCATTGCTGAATATCACTATGGTCCCCTTCGAAGCACTCCCCTTGGGAAGCTATGCACTGATGCCAGCACCTAGTCCACTCTTCAAAGCAATTTTGGAACTCTTTTTCTGGAATGGCCATCAGAGACATTACTCTTGATGTCCTGAATGTCATCAAAATGTCTTCCATTCAATATCTCCTTTATCTTTGAGTAAAGAAAGAAGTCATTGGTGGCCAGATCAGGTGAGTAGGGAGGGAGTTCCAGTACAGTTATTTGTTTACTGGCTAAAAACTCCCTCACAGACAGTGCCATGTGAGCTGGTGCATTGTCACGATGCAAGAGCCATGAACTGTTGGCAAAAAGCTCAGGTAGTCTAACTCTTTCATGCAGCCTTTTCAGCACTTCCAAATAGGAAACTTGGTTAACTGTTTGTCCTGTTGGTCCAAATTCATAATGAATAACCCCTGTGATGTCAAAAAAGGTTAGCAGCATCGTTGCAACAAGTTCGCAAGCTAATTGTCAGAACTTTATTTTCATTGTAGTGTTCTTCATGGTGGCCCAGACATGGAAACAACCAAAGTGTCCTTCAATAAGTGACTGGATAAAGGTTTGGTACATATATACAACGGAATATAACTCAATCATGAAAAGATGAATTACTGCCATTTGTGACAACATGGATGGACCTTGAGATTATCATGCTACCTGAAATAAGTCAGACAGAAAAGGTCGACTTATTTCACTCATATGTGAGATATAAAACTGAAAGCAACAAACAAGACATACAAATAAACAAAAACTCATAGACATAAATAACAGTTTAGTGGTTACCAGAGGGTAAAGGGGGTGGGGGTGGCAGTAGAGAGAAAAGGGGGTCAAATATACAGTGATGGAAGGAGAACTGTCTTTGGGTGGTGAACACACAATGCAATATATAGATGATGTATTACAGAATTGTACACTTGAAACCTGCATAATTTTATTAACTTATGTCACATCAGTAAATTTAATAAAAATTTTTAAAAAGATAAAAAATGCTAGTAATAAAAGAACTTATCTCATAACATTGTTGCAAGAATTAAATGAGGGCCAGCCGAGTGGCGCGGTGGTTAAGCACTGGCTTGGGAAACCAGCGGCCCCAGTTCGGTCCCACATATGAGGGCCAGTAACACTGCCCTCAAAAACAAAGAAACAAACAAAAAAGAATTAAATGAAATGATACATGTCAATTTAGAACTGTACTTGACATATAGTAAATCTATTATTATTGTTGTTCATATTATTATTATTAAAGGGATGTTATGGTATCTGAGAGAGAGAGAGAGAGAGAGAGAGAGAGGCTGAATAATAGTGATGTAAACAATTAAGAATGTATTACTCTCGTATAACAAATCCAGAGATGGGAAGCTACTGCTGTCAGTTTAATTGCTCAATAATGAGACCTGGACTTCTTTTTCTTTGCTCTACCTCAAGATTAAAATATGGTTGCCACAGCTCCAGACATGGAATCTATGTTCAATGTATGAAAACAGAAGGAGAAGAGAAGGGGCATAGCCGCCAAGTCAGTCTCTTTTACTGGAGAAAGTCTAAACATTCCCAGAGGCCCCAGCAGTCTCCTACTTACAACTCATTGGCCAGAATACTATCACATGGCCACCCTTACCTGCAAAGGAGGCTGGAAAAATGGATATTTCAAAGCATTTGAGCAAGGCAGAGAACAAAATTGGGGCACTGTTAGCAGAGAATAAGACAGCTGACATTGTGTGCACAGCCACTATAGACAGGGTACCTGATGTTCATTTGGGGTGGGAGGATTCTTACTTTTATTTCTCTTCAAACATCTAGCAGAAGTTCTTGCACTTACCTTGTGTTCAATACACGTAGCCAGTTATATGATCAGGTTATGATTGTCCACAAAAGGCTTTACAATCAATGAGTATTTGCTGGCCTGTGTTAGGTCTATTGGAAGAAAACAAGGAGTAAAGGGAGTTATATTTGTCTTCAAGTTAGGGACATGAAGTGACTGCTGTTAAGTTACCTTCCAAAAACACAGTAGTTTTTGGACCTGTATCATATCCCCAGCACCAACACTCACCCTTGCTCAGCAAAACCTTTCTTCACATAATAGTATACACAATGATCCTCAGGCTAGACTGGGTCAAATTCCCCTGACACCTGCATTTCTGTGGCTTGATTGGACAAGATTTTACTATAGACACATTTAGAAAATTTTGTTACAAAGCAGTATACAGGCATACCTAGTTTTATTGTGCTTCACTTTACTAAGCTTGGCCGATACTACATTTTTTTACAAGTTGAAGGCAAGACCCTCCACCAGCAAAAAGATTACGACTCGCTGAAGGTTCAGATAATGATGAGTATTTTTTAGCTATAAAGTGTTTGTAATTAAGGTATGTACACTGTTTTTTTAGACTTAATTCTATTACACACTTAACATACTGCAAGGTAAATATAACTTTTATTTGCATTGGGAAACCAAAAATTTCAAGTAACTTGCTTTATTGTAGTGGTCTGGAAACAAAACCCAAAATATATCTGAGGCATGCCTATAATTAAACATTATTGCATAAATAACATTAAAAGGCAGGAGGCAGCCATTAGAAATGGTTCTACAGAAAAATTAAAAATAAATGTTCAAGGGCAGGCCGAGTGGCGCGGTGGTTAAGCGCTGGCCTGGGAAGCCAGCAGCCCCAGTTCGGTCCCACATATGAGGGCCATTGACACTGCCCTCAAAAAAATAAAAAATAAAAAATAATAAAAAAAATAAATGTTCAAGTAAATAAAGACTATAAAGCACTGTACACAGTGTATGTATCAATAGTCACTGATAAGATACATTGCAGGAGGGTATTTATATATAGATATACTTGGGTCTGCAATAGGAATAGGGATAGAAATAAAAACAAACAGACTTTTTTAAAAAATATTTTCAAAAATCTCTGAGCACAGCATTATAAAGGGCTTTAATTTTTTGTTTTTGCCTATCATTATTCTCCAGATTTTCTAAAACGAACCTGTATTGTTCTTATAATAAAAAGAAAAAGGTTGAGGTTTTTTTTCTTAGTTTCTCAGGAGTTTTAAGAAACAAGTCAGCCTTCTGATGCTTCAAGTGATGATTCAAATTCAATTACATGAGACAAGGGTTGGTGAACTTCAGTGGCCACAGATTTGAGAGAGCCTGTGTTTATGACACCAAAACCATTTGAAAAGCAGGAATGAATAAATCTTTTTATTTTCTTTTTTTTTTTTTAATTAGTTTCAGGTGTACAAAGCACTGTAACAGTTAGACATTTACACCCTTCCCCAGCATAGAGTCACTAACGCTTATTTGCAGCTTTAGAAACACAGAGAGAAAATTATAAAGAAACTGTTCTGGTGATATAGGACAACTTCCGTTTTGAATTTTTGCCTCCAGAGATGTTTCAGGCTTAATTTTCTCTAGGACCCACTTGTTTGTCCTTCTGGTGGCTCAGGGTATCTGCACAGCCCTCTTCCAATACCACATTTCAAACGATTCAATTTTTTTGAACCTGGATGTAGGTAATGCACAGCTGAAAATAATTTTCTGTGGAGGTTTACTTACGCCTTTCACATGTTCAGAGGTCTCCATTCACTGCAAAGTGTGACCCCAAACAATGAAATTGTTCAGCGGGGAGGCACTATCTTTAGTGCCATGAATGCTGCCACCTGTACTTCAAGCCTCCTTGAATACATAAACGCTGGAAAGCTCATTGCTCTTCTTCCTTTGTTTTAGTAATGGAAAGGCTTCACACAGGATGGATTCACATCGATTTGATGACAATGACCATGACATTCAAGTGATTTCTATTTTGCATGCTGCGCTGAGCTGAGTGCCAGCTTTATCTTACTATTCATATGACAAAGCAGCCACTTACTAGTAACAACTGGAGCAGAAAAGGCTGGAAGTCCTAGAGAGCCCAAGCTAGGGGCACCATTGCAGCTGGATCTGGTGTCACTTCCAAAATTAACTCCTGAAAATTGCAGCAAAATCATGACCTGCTCTCTGGAAGACACCGTTTCAACATGTTACTCTTTCCACTTTTGAGGTGCTATGATTAAGTCTTGTATATGATATTATAAAACAATGACACTGAGTTTGAAGGTATACTATTATTTTTTATATTAAGAAAAGGAATTGAAGAAGGTCCGAAAAAATACTTAGTGAATACATAGTGGTAGGAGCCCATTAGTAAGAAGAAAGACCTTGAAGTTATAAAACACAAGTCATAGACATCTAGACATGAATCTGTTATGGGCCAACTGAGCAGCACCAATCTCCACCACTGAAAAACTTTATAAAGTTTTCTTTCCTATAGAAATGTTAAGTATAAAAATGTTAAGTCTCCTCCCTAGTTCTTTAGTTTCTTAGCTCTTGGGCTTTGATTGTTCTTCTAACCAGTTTGTGAATCTTGGACTGAAGATCCCCCTTGCTTCTTAATTGCTTGTAAATCAGTTTCTGAATCCGAAACCACAGAAGTCTCCTAGCCCTGCTTCAGATAACTATTTGAAAGCCTGTGACTTCCTAATATCCCCCAGGCCAGTAAGCTAAATGTCAAACCCATTCTGTGTCCTGACAACTGACGACACCTGAGTGATGGACTGAATAGCCACAAGTTTCATAAGAACTAACAGATTTATATTTTTGTCCTCATTCAGGAGCCTTGGGGATACAGGGGATACCCCAGCAAGATTGCCAGTCACAACCAAAGAAGCCAACGCAGTCTTCCAGGTGGAGCTCGAGAACCCTTCCTCTCATCTGAGATCAGCTAGGGTGAGAGTTCCATGAACCCCCAATAGGCAGAGATAGCTCTATGCCCCTGCCCGGCAGGAAGCAGATACAGAAGAAGAGACCTCCTGTCCCTCAGCTTCCCAGAGAATTTATGGGGATCACATCACTCTAAGGAAAAACTAGGCAGGCAGTTAGAGGCAGGCATTGGGTCTCTGCATTCCTACATGTCCCACAGAATGCAACCGCCTGAGACACTTCCCTTCTCCACCCAAAACTCCCGGTTGTATTGTAATTACCTACCCCTGTGGGAAGAGCAAATGGGCACAAAATATCCAACTAGATCAGACCAGTCACTCGCACCTGCGCAGTACCTCTTGTCAATCACAGGTGCCAATCAAGTGGTCCCACGCCCAGAGAAGAACAACCCATTCTAGAGAAAAAGGGATAAAAACCCCAAGTCCTGGGAAGCCAGTGCTGCTGCTGCTTCTTCCCTTTGAGCCTCGCCTTTGCGCGTGGCCTGCTCCACACTCTTCGGAATGTAACTTCTGGTAATGGGCCCTTGAGCCATCCTCTAGTGCTCAGGTCTACTTTTACTTCTAAATGTACTATCTCTTTTAAGAAACTACTTATTCTACTGCTTTACTCTGTTATCTCGTTCAGTTCTTTGCTTGAGTTGCCAAGGACCTGGACTTTGTGCCAAGAAAGGCCCACTCTCCCACAACAAATCCAGTTTCTGACTACATTAGGCATGTGCTAAGCTCAGGCGGGGGAAGAATACAAGTGTCTTTGGATTTTATTCTAGTTTGGACACCCCAGGTCCCCAAACAGGGAGGGAGGCAGGGATTCAGGATAGATGCTCAGTCCAGAAACAAATGTAGTGCATTGAATTTCTCTAAACTTTCCGGGGGGGGGGGGGGCCAAGGGTCTAATGCTATAGAAAGGTCAACTTTCTGTGAAAAGGTCAATATAAAAAGGTTGTTGTCAAATCAACTCAGCACTTCTAGGCCCTTTGAAGTCCTCCTCAGCATCCTTAAGAAAGGCCAAGAACTGCATTGCCCAGAATCCCCTTCTCTGTATTTGTGCTGAGTTTCCCAGTAAGAGGGAACTATTAGACATTTGGAAGGCGGGGAAAAAAAAACAGCCTATTATTCTCTGAAGGCAGATTAAGAAAGACACAGGGTCAGATAGGAGGTTCACTGTGGCTTCCCAAGGAATTCTTTTGAACCCCACATTTTGTGTGTGTGTGTGTGTGTGTGTGTATGTGTGTGTGTCTGCATGCATGTGTGCATAGGCATGTTACATTCCTTTTAATTGGCTCTGACTCCTGCCAACCCTATGAATGAGCAATGTCCACAGGGTCCTGTCCTCAACAGCCCTGCTCAGCTTCTGTGGACTCACGCCCATGGCTTCTTTTAAATCTGTCCATCTCATATTTGGTCTTCCTCTTTTCCTGCTGCCTTCTATTTCCCCAGCATTATAGTTTTTTCCAAAGAACCCTCCCTTCTCATGATGTGTCTGAAGTAAGACAGCTTCAGTTTTGCATTTTTGCCTCCAGTGATGTTTCAGGCTTAATTTGCTCTAGGACCCCTTGTTCATCTTTCTGGTGACCCAGGGTATCTGTGGAGCCCTCCTCCAACACCATATTTCAAATGAATCATTTTTTTTTCCTGTCAGCCTTCTTCACTGTCCAGCTTTCCCATCTGTACCTAGTATGTGGGAATACAAGGGCATGGAAGACCTTAGCCTTGGTCTCTAATGACACATCTTTGCCCTTGGTGATCTTTCTTGATTCTGCCATTCCTGCACTTCTGAGTCTCAGCCTTCTCTTGATTTCTTGGCAGCAGTTTCCATTTGAATTGATGAATGACCCAAGTTAGGGAAAACCTTTAACAATTTCAATGTCTTCATTATCTATGTTAAAATTGTGTATGTCTTCCGTAGTCATGATTTTTGTCTACTTGATGTTCAAATGCAGCCTTCATTCATTTTCATCAGAAGTCATTTCTGATATTGCTCTTTTCTACCAATAAGATGGTGTCATCTGCATATTTTAAGCTATTGATATTTCTTTCACCAATTTACATCAATTCTCCTTCCTCTGAGTCTAGCCCAGTTTTCTGTGTATGTTCTGCATACAGATTAACAAATAGGGAGATAAAATGCACCCTTATCTAACACGTTTGCCTGTGGGAACCTTTCTGGCTTTCCATGCTCTGCCCTGACAGTGGCTTCCTGTCCACAATACAGGTCATGCCTCAGGAAGATCAAGTGGTAAGGCAGCCCATTTCCTTCAGAGCAGCCCATAGTTTTTTATGGTTCACGCAGACTTTACTGTCATCCATAAAACACAGACTGACCTTCTGAAATTCTTTGGAGCACTCTAGTATCCAAAGAACATTCCCAATTAGATCTTGAGTGCCTCTTCCTTTTCTGAAGCCAGCTTGAACACCCAGCATTTCTTGCTCCGTATAAGGAATAAACTCTTGTCGCATCACCTAGAGCATCACTTTCTGTGATTGGAAAATTAGAGCAGTGGTCCTATAGTTGCAGCATTCTGTGACATCTCCTTTCTTGACAATCAGGATGTTTAATGAACATTTTCAGTGTGAAGGCCATTGTTTTGTACAATGCCATTTTGAACATCAGGCTAACATCACTGATGGTGGATTACTACAAACTCAATTCAGTCCCTTATGTCTCCCAATGATTAAATTACCTCTAAACCCTACATTAAAATCCTTTGTACCCAGAGCACAGAGAATTTTTAGGGCAGTGAAACTATTCTATATGACACTATAATGGAGGATACACGTCATTATACGTTTGTCAAAACTTAGAGAATGTATAATACCAAGAGTGAATTCTAATGTAAACTGTGGCATTTGGGGTGACAATGATGTGTCAGTGTAGGTTCATCAATTGTAATAAACATACCACTCCAGATGTGGATGGAGGAGGAGTCTGTAGACAGGGGTATATGAAAGCTCACTGTAGTTTCTGCTCAATTTTGCTGCGAACCTCAAGCTGCTCTTTAAAAATAGTCTATTTAAAAAAGAAAGAAAGAATTCTTTGTACCCAGAATTCTGTTTTCCTCACTAAACCTGATGACCCGTGGATTTTCTCATTGAAGTATATTAGATCCTTTAGAAAGAGCCATTTGAAGACCATGGTAAAGGTGGAAACCAGATTGTGAATATAAATATGAAGCTTAAATCTCTTGTAAAAAAGATCTGGTTAGAGTTGTTACCATGTTCTCTCCAAATTTACAAAACTGCATATTTTTAACTATCTTATAGTTCTGACTTTTTCTCCTTCATTATGTTGTTATGCTATGTGACAATGTTGCGCATGGGATTTTTGTAATTCAGATAGAGCTCTATCCCCATTTTCTCCACACTCGAATCTTGCTGGACATAGATGAAAGCTCCAAGCACAGCCCCTGGCACACAATAGAAGCTCAATCAGTTTTCACCCTCTGTGTTATTAAGTGCGTATCCTGTATCTATGCTGAGGGATAATCCCCACCTTCAAGGAGTTTGTAATCTTTTTAAGAGGACAATAAAGTTAACAACAATGAACAATAGAAATTTTAATAGTTTGATATAGCAATCCAGGAAACATCCAAGATAATGTGTGGTTACCTGCCATAGAGGGCATGCTGGCAGCAAAACAACAGGAGTTGTGAAAGATGGTACCAACATTCCTAAATACTCATCGTCTTGGAAAACCTCAGGCACTTTTGGAAGACCAGACATAAGAGTGAGCCAAGGAAATGAAAAACGCTGCTTCCTCCTCAACATTCTCCACTAGAGTCTGTTATATCCAGTGGGATTCTTCAGGTTGAATGGAACAGATATCTAAGTAGGTTAATTGTTATTTATAACAACATTTTAAACCATGAAGCATGGGTGACCTCCCATCACTTGCTCTCCACTACATAAATTGTACAACTGTAATAAACAAATAAATGGAATTTGCCTCCCCACCAAGGATGTGCTGCTGTCATCTTTCCGCCACTGTCATCAATTAAAGGAGTAAATAATGAATGAACTGGCAGAGTTCAAGTCTAATCCTCAGACTCAAACTCTAAAGATGCTCCATGAACAGCAGTATGGGATTTATGGTTTTCATTTTCCTTCACCTCGTTCCATGAGGGTACACGCAACCATAAACACACTTGTGCACAGTCACACACACACACACATTTTCACGCCACCCCCTACATGCTCTCTCTCCCAAGGCTTCTCTTGCTATTTGCATTGCGTTTTCAATTAGGTAATGAGCTTATTAAAATCATGGAGGGAACTGTATTTGTCTTACAGAGAAGTTGCTTTAATCCTTTAGTTCAGAACAGAAGAGCTCTCGTAAATTTGGCCAGCAATCTCCACTTGGAGTGAGGCCAGGAGAGGACAGGCACCCAAAACACAGAGCCAGGAGATACAGCTTGACCTGTGGGACCGTGATCTGGAAAAGGGTCTGTTGCCCCAGGGACTTCCCGCTGCCCGGGAACACCCACCCAGGGGGCATTTTCTCCAAAAGGCAGTGAAGCTACAAGTCTGCAGGAGTTCAGTAAAGATTCAGTGAAGACATGACACCCATGTATAATGCAATACTGAGAGGCTGTTAGAGATATACATTAATAGTGGTATCTTACATTTATAAGTCCTGTACAAAGGCACAGGCTCTGTGCCAAATGCCTCCCACAGATTGTCTCATTTAAGCCTCACAGTAACACTGTAATGTAAATACAGTGATTAACCTGGCCTTTGAAATGAGAAACCTGGGCTCAGGGAAGTTAAATAACAAAAATCACGCAGCTGGTAGGTGGAGTAGAGTTGGGATTCAAACCAGTCAGATGGATTCCAGAGCCCATTTCCTATCATAGCCACATGTCTAACTCTTTTTTTTTCCTTTAGCATTCCTAAACTTTTGAGGTTCACCATATAGAGGAAAACACCCATTACCATATTCTCCACAAACTCTCCCTTAATACCATAATGAGAAACAGACTGAGTATTTCAAGCCACATATACACATGTATGCATATAAATGTGTGCACATGTACACACACACACACACACACACACACACACACACCCTTAGCCAAGGAGGGTGACAAAGGGTGGTGCAGAGCTTACACTTAATTCTCTCAGTCTTCGCCTCCCAGGCAGGATGAGCAGATTGAATCAAGTCCTCAGAAAGGCTCTTCCTGAATCCCTGCTACATCCCAAACCATTGGACGAGTATCACAGGCTTGTTGCTGCCCCAACATTAGAAAAGTAACATCGTCTGGGAGTCCTTAGTACCTTAGGAACCTGAAAGTTCATGACCTAACATAGCCCCAAAGTAGGCAAAAAGTATCCATCTGAGCACACAAATGAGTTACTCAGCCTCCAGCAGCCTCTCCCAGAGCTAGAGCCCCAGGGAATAAAGCTCAGGACTCTCGCTTGGCAAACGCATAACAGGGTCCTGCAATGAAGAGGGAGGTGATCCGCTCAGGCCATGTCCAGGCTGCTGCACACCCCGTCCTGTGCCCTTGCACCCCGGCACCAGGACAAACAGGATAGTTTGTCTGATTCACTTCTTTCCATGTGCTTCCTGCCAGCTGTCCTCCTGAGACATCAGTCCTGCCTGATTTGCCCTGTTGGCAGGATTGGCTGGGGTGGGGATGGTCCTAGAGAGAGGAGAACAGAGTGGAACCCTATGACTTTCAGAAATGATAATGACTTCCAAGGCCCAAAGGCAGCCATGCTGCCTAGAGCTCTCTGCAGAACTTGGCCTTTGCCTTCCAAAGGCACATGTGGCATCTGGAAGCATTCCTGTGCCTTGAAAGCCCCATCTGCTCAAGAAAAGGCTAAACTTCCCTCAGTTGTTATATAAAGAGCAGAGTCTTCTTCTCAAATAAAGTCCTTCTCTCCCAAACACAAACACTGACACCCAAATACAATACAAACAATACAACCCAAAAATCTGGTTGTATTGCATCTTCTATCGAAAAATCACTAGGGGAGCTGAGTCCTGCACAGTGTTTTCTCAAAGTCCTCTGCACCTCCCAGAAACACCATGTATAAGAAACACTGCTACAGCCTTCTCACCGCCTACAGCCTGGTTGAGGTCAAGAGAACCATGGAGAACAGTAACCCCTTCCAGAAGTTACATTGTGTAAAGGAGGGGAGAGCACAGAACAACTTGGCATAAATGCCAGTGCTAATACATTCATGACTGGGTTACTGGGCAGAGGGAGGCCTGGCCCTAAGTTCATAAAGGCAGGAATAAATCTTCCTTCCAATGTTACCGTGATTTCAATCTCAACATTGAAAAATTGTGATATTCTTTTTAATGTCTAAATCATAGGTCTTTGCTAAAGCTTAGGTCCTTTAGATGAGAGAGAGGATGGGACACTACCTGGAAAGGCCAAAAGGCTGGCTAGGAGCATGTGGGAAGCCGACAGCCTCTCAGTGTCTGACAAGGTCACATTGCCCTGCTCAGTACTGGATATTAGGGGTGCTGCCTTATGGTTGGTCATGTAATATCTCCTGCCTCTATGAACCCATGTGCCTTTCCTCCTATAGGAGACAATACATTCACTGCATTTGTGACAAGTTCTTGTGGTTCCCCGATGATAGCTGGCTGTGTAAGCCAATGACGGGGCAAGATTTCCTAGAGATATTGGGGACTCAAGCCCCTTGGAAAAGGAAACTCCCTAAAACAAGCTACAGCCCGAGGGAACCCCTGAACTGAGATATTGAGGACTCAAGCCCCTTGGAAACTGAGGCACAGACCTCTGGCCACATAGGTCAAAAAGCCTGGCTGTGAGACACTGACAGCCTGTCTGTGAGAAGCTGATGCACTTGCCTAAGGCCCCTGCTGTGAATAGTCTCCTTGAAGATTAAAAGTCTTCAGGCCATGAGAGTTCCAGTAAGAGGCGACTTACTGACCATGGGGTATGTTAATCAACAGCCTTGTGTGAATTCCTTTGCCTAGTGCCTTGTTGCAGCAACGGATACTGAAGCTTTGACTGAGAAACAGATGCAGCCCTCCGTAAGATAGAAGAGGTGTGAGGCCCCCTTTTGATTGCTAGGTATTGTATTAAATAGGAATAGATTTTAGATGCTTTTACCTCACACACAGCCTCTCCTAGTCTTTTAGTATAGCTCAAGTATACGTCCTGTGAGTTTTATGATTGTGTTTAGCTCCTAGGATTTAGGATAATTTCTAGATAGTCAAGATAGCTATAGTAAACATTCTTTAGACAATATACAAAAATATGTCATTCCTTAACATAAGATAGCCATGATAAACATTCTTTAGGTGATATACAGAAACTAAGTCTGGGTTTCATAGTAATTATCATAATAAAAGACAAGATAATCCTTTAAGGGAAGAGTAAGTCACAGTATACCCCGGAGAGAGCAATTGCAGGGGAGATAAGACTGTGAAAATCCTGGGTAATAGAAACCACCAGACTCATGTGCAAGAGTTCCTATAAAATGGACATGTTATTACATTAAAGTGTGACACTTCTTCTCTGAAACTCCCCCGGTGTCTCCACTGTCTCCCTTCTTTCTTTTCTTCTCCCGCCAAAGCCATCTCCACCTGAGGGAAACCCTGGACTTGCAGAGGCTGGTCCCCCGAAGGAGCAGGCTTAACTAGAGACAGAGAGAAGGACAATCAATGTCACCCAGAATTCAGAAGTTCTTGGCACAGTTGACTGGCCTCCTCTGCTGGGGAAGCCTTGTGCCAGTTCCAGCTGTCTGGAGGTCACTACCTGGGCAGGGGAGCCACAGGGACAGCTCTGCTATGTGCTCTGACCCCTCCTCAATACTTGGTTTGCTAAAGATGCCCACTATTTCCTCTCTACTCACATTCCCTTTTCAGTGAACAATCCCCTTCCCCACCCTCACCCCAGAGCCTACGGGGTCTTACATGCCACAGCCAAGATTGGATATCTGACTCAAACCACATCTAGTTAAATACTACTCATAAAGAAACTATTTAGAGAGCTAGATCTATAGACAGGCAACTGATACTGGGCACTAAAATAGCAGACATGGATTCAAGTTCCAACTTTGTCATACATTAGCTGTGCAGCTCTGGTCAATTACTTTAACTACACTATGCCTCAATTTCCTCATCTGTGAAATGGAGATCTTAATAGTAACTACCCCACAGCGTTCTTGTGATAATTACTTCAGGGAAAGCATTTGGAACAGTACCCAGAATGTGGGAAACTCTCTGTAGACATTAGCTATTATTATCATTTTTATTGTTTTTTTTTTATTATCATAGTAACACAAAGCCACAGGAACTAAAAGTCATGACAAAGTAAAAATTAAAAGCATTAGAGGTGAAATTGATCTACCAAGACAAGGCAAGACAAGAAAACATGTGGCTCCATAAAGAGGGACGTAAAAAGGATTTCCTTCTGCTGCTTTTTCAGCTTCTTGAGGTCCAATCTGCACCAAGTGGATTCCTTGAGATTCCTTGATATCCTGACTACAAAGACCCTCTTTCTTAAATTAGCATGTGTGGGGGTTTCTGTTCCTGGAAAGTCAATGACACCTGGCACCTCCTTCACCTCCCATGCCATGTAGGGTTAGTTCTGTCATTAATTCTTCCTGTTAATTGGGCCATACCCACCCCCTCCTGGACACCATACGTGTAGAACTGTCCATAAAGCTCCGATATTGTGTGACTCTTCTGTTTCTAGAGTCTGCCCTCTCTACATTGCCCTCAGCCCTAATCTTTTCCATCCATACTGCCATTTTCATGCTATCCCTGATATTTTCATGCTATGTGAACAGGGAAAGAAAAGCAGCTTTCTTGAAGTCCTTGTCCATCTGAATCATTTCTGAGTAAATTTCCCACAACAAAGGGAGTGGGAAGCACACACTGAGCTCTGAGAGTGGCAGTAAATCTTCAATGATAGTCTCCACCTTTCCAGGTTCCACTCCAAGTCACAAGTCTATCTACATGGCTTCCATTATACACAACTGGTCCCAAGGCAGTGACTCAGGCTCAAGACACACAACCACAAGAGAAGGCTGTCACTAGGGGGATGACCTCACTATGTGCTACCAGAGTCTGCAAGAAAACATTTTCCTGGGAACATGAGGTCATCCTGGGCAGTGATAACAACCTTAAATGGGAAGAGGACTAGTGTGAAAGAAACACTTCCTCATCAGCTATTAAGTACTGAGGACTGCCACACACATTCTCCATTTAAGCCTTGCAACAACCCTCCGCTGTTGCTATGTGTTCTTGTTAGTGACGCTGCACTATAAATCACTCTAAAACTTAGTGACATAAAACAACAACAGTCTGATGTTGCTCATGATTTTGTGAATCAGGAACCAGCAAAGGGCTCAGCTGGGCAGTTCTCATTTCAGGACTTTCACTGGGCAGTTCTCATTTCAGGACTTTCACACAGGTGTGGTCATTTGTCAGCGATGCTATGGTCACCTGAGGGCTCAACTAGACTGTATGGCCCAGATGGCTCCCATGGAGGCTGCTACTGGAGGATGTCATCAGCTGGTTGCTTAATAAGTTCTGTAAGATGTCACCTCTCCAGGGGAGCTGGACCTCGTATACAGCGATTGTCTCCCCATAGATTAAGTGTCCCGAGACACCAGGCAGAGCCTGGGTGGCTTTCATAACTTAGCCTCAGAAGCCACTCAGCATCATTTTCCACATTCTATTGATTGAAACATTGACAAGACCCACCCATATTCAAGAGGGGGAGACACAGACACCCACCTTTCAGTGGGTGAAATATCAAAGAATGTGGGGGTGGTTTTTCATGGCCACTATGTGATTATCTCCAATATGAAGTTGGAGGAACTTAAAGTGGATTACTAAATTGTCAAATATCACATTCCTAAGTGTTAATGGAATAGGATTGAAACTCAGCCTTGCCTGATTCCAAATCAATCACCACTTTGCCTGAGTTACAACTGCCAGAGAAGCTGAGGCAGCCCTGCTCTCTGTACCTTGGTGATCACGGGGGTGAGAAAGTATGAACGCTCTACCTATAGAAACTTTAGTTCTCTTCCTTCCTTCCTTCCTTCCTTCCTTCCTTCCTTCCTTCCTTCCTTTCTTCCTTCCTTTCTTCTTTCCTTCCTTCTTTCCTTCCTTCCTTCCTTCCTTCCTTCCTTCCTTCCTTCCTTCACTCATTCATTCCTTCCTTCTTTGTTCCTTTCTTTTTTCTACTTTATAAGTATCAACTGACCAACTGGCTGCCTTGCCTCCTGAGTTATTTCTAAACTAGCAGTCAAATTCTTCCACCCCCACTTCCATGTTGGTGCCCCCAGTACTGTAAAACTTAAGACATAAGGAGGTGATGTCACCATGCTGAGGGCCAGAACAGAAGGGAGCTTTCTAACTTTTCCCCATTCTACCAGTAAATAACATCTCCCCGAAGGCTGAAGCCTTACTGCTCACATGCCTGGGAAGGAAGGACACAGTTATTGAATATGAAGCTCTATCTAGTATGCGCAGGAATCCTATAGTTTGAGAGGTGGAAGGGTCACTCTGACTCCTCCAATTGTTCATTTTGAAGACACTTAGAGATATTTCCTGCTCATCCTTCTGGAATGATAAACACAGACATTATGAGTATCAAACATGAACACCTACATCATCTGAACTGCTAGTTGGAAAGAGTTCTCATTTCCAAATGATCCTTCAGGTGATCATAACAGATTATAGACTTAATTGCATCCTGTTCATAGCCATTGAATGTTTCCGCTGAGTAGCTTCTATTGTCAGTCTTTTCCCCTTGAGGATGAAAAGTCCACACTCTCCAGCATCATAACAGTTGCCTCCAGCAAGTCCAGTGACCCGGTGGGACTGAGAGAGCTCTCAGGCATGGCAGCTAAGTACTGGTTTGAAGTCCTATAGTCCTGGATTCAAACCCTAGTTCTGCCCCCTGTGCAGCCCAAGTTTATCAACCTTTCCAAGCCTCAGGTACCTGACTATCAGACGTTGATAATAAAAACATCATCCTCATTTGAGATGTTGTGAAATCACACTAAGTGAGACTATGTGACATCACATATTTAGCACAATGCTAACAGCATTAAATAAATATTAACTGTTATTATTACCACAGAAATAATTAGAGAGTTTTGGAGGCAATGCTGAAGCCCAGACTGGAAGAAGAGGGGGCTAGTCAGGATTCAGAGAGGCCTCAAAGGTACAGCAGTTTTAGGTAGGCAAGGAGACAAATCCCAGAAGATTATCTGGGGAAAGAAAGTGCAGAAAAGCATGCAGGATCTGGTACTTGGAAGATTAAAGAGTCAACAGAAACCAAACTTAAACAAAGACCTTCTAGTACGATCTTCTAGTGCTATGCCAGATGCTCTTGTCTTTCTTTCAAGAAATGTTCTGAAATGTTGGACAGCCCAACATTGAAAGAGAGACAGAGACAGAGACAGAGACAGAGAGAGAGAGAGAGAGAGAGAGAGAGAGAGAGAGAGAGAGGAAGAAGAAGAAAGGAAGGAAGGAAGGAAGGAAGGAAGGAAGGAAGGAAGGAAGGAAGGAAGGAAGGAAGGAAGGAAGGAAGGCAGAAAGGCAGAAAGGCAGGCAGGTAAGCATCTAAGGTCAAGCAATATCTATTGTCTTTAACATAGGCGCTTATAGAAATTAAGAGGTAACATTCATTGAGCATCTGCTTGCTATGTGCAAAGTCACTTCTACATACATTATATCATTGATTTTTCACATTACGCTGAAGAATTGAAATCTTTGCCCCTACTTTGGAAAGGTAAAGAAACTGAGGCTCAAAGAGGTTAATATATTCAAGGTCATGGAGTTAGGATGTAGTTGAACTGGCAGCTGGAGCCCAGCAACCCCAAACCTTGCACTCTCATCACTCTATCTTCTAAAGAAGTTTCAGAGAAGGCCAGCACATGTTGAAGGGCTTTGAGGGGTAGCTGATTTCTCTGCAATCAGGAAGCATAAGAGTGTTGTCCAAAAGGTCTTAGCCACTGGTGAAATATCCTCTCCTCATTTTTCTCTCCATGGTCTGATTCCAGTTGTCATTTCCTGCCAGGAAAGCAGGAACATGAAGACTTGACTTTGAATCTGGACTTTCCTGACCTTTGGCATTTACTTCCTCTGTAATCTTAATTTTAAACTTCCATTCAAGCACATTAAGAAGTGTTTGACCTTCTCTAGGCAGTTTGTTCTTGTAAGAAAGCATTGTATTGGCAGCACTCAAAACAGCCCCTGGTCAATTAAAAAAGAAGGTTGGCAACTATGCAAGAGATTTTGACAAATGAAAGTCCAACTACATATTTTGCTTCCAGATCGTAACTGGCACATAATAAAATACACAGTAATGTGACCCACTGAATAATGAAAACTAGGTCACAGAAATGAGGTGGAAGTGGCCTAAAAACCTGGTGCCTTTTCCACCATGCTGGGAAGCCAGGGGCGATTTCCTGCTTCTTGGAAGTAGCCTTGTTCTATATTATGTTCAGAGCTGTGGTTTGTCTGATAGAATGAAGCTGAAGGTTTGGCCCCCTGGACCTAAGACACATGATGACAATGTTTACACACATTCATAGTGTAAGCCCGTGTATGGAATAGATCTGGGATGACTCTTTAAAGAGGATTTGAGTTTAGCTTTGCATGGGAAATGCCTGTGTCAAGAATTTAGTAACATGTTAGCACATTATGTCAAAACAAACCTTCTAGTAAAACACTTCACATTGCACCGTCAGAGAACTAGTATTACATGACTGTCAGCAGGTGCCACCTGATAAAATTTTCACAAAATGTTGTGATTGATTTACCTGTAGTGATTGTTTTTCTTCTCCTATGTGAAAGACTGGCACTAGCATTCTGGGTTAGCTACGAAAGCTTTTTTTCTGTCCCACGTATTTTTCCAAAGAAACAGAGAAAACTATCTGTTTCGGGTATGATCATAAATGCCAGAAAGAAACTTGTTTCTCTAATTCAAGTACTGCCTTCTTCAAATAATGAAACAGAAGCCCAGAGAGTGTAAATGATGTGTACAAATTCACCCACACAGGGAGGGGCAGAACCAAGCTTCGAACCCTCTGACTTACAAATATTTTTTGGTGAGGTAGGTATCCAGGTGAGCCAGGACATAATTCCAGGGGGAGAAAATGAAAGTTAAGGCTTCATCTGGTTTATATCTGCTTTAATTTGGGTGAAACAAAAAAATAAACAAAGTTTCTCATATTTAAAAATAAACCCATTTAAATAGGCAAGAAAAATTCTTGGAGATAGGACAGGAATCTCTAATTTTATCTCAGCTCAACACATGAAATTTCAGATTGAAATATTATGAAGCAATATCTAGTCATATATAATTACCTGAAGGTTCACATTTGTAAAATTTTAAATGTCTAAATAACAAATTATAAAGGGTATTAATAGCATACAATTTTGAGCATTATATGTGTATTCTGAGGACAAATTAAATGTTGGTATTTGTTGCGATGAAAAAAGTCCTGGAATAGAAGTCAACAGACTTTGGTTTGAGTCCTAGGTTAGCCACTAATGAGCTGCGTGGCCATAGGAGAGTCACTTAATATTTCAGGGTCTCAGTTTCTTCAGCTGTAAAATTAAAATGTTTGATAATATGATCACCATGGCCTGTTTTTGATTAAAAATGCATAATTCAATCTTCTCGCCAAAAGGCTGAGAAGGACAGAGACACAGTGATGGATCTGACTACAGCCCTGGGGGTTGCTAGAAGCCATTGCTCAAAGGAAACAGCT
Organism: Aselliscus stoliczkanus; assembly: GCA_033961575.1. Lineage (NCBI taxonomy): Eukaryota > Metazoa > Chordata > Mammalia > Chiroptera > Hipposideridae > Aselliscus > Aselliscus stoliczkanus. The sequence continues at coordinate 13,617,983 of CM066728.1, read as the reverse complement.
GGCAAGGAGTCCTGCTGACAACGAAAGACATCTTGGGAATCAACTTCTTTGCGCTTCTCCTTTCCCCATCTTTCTCACCACCTCCACCCCTTTGGGGGATTGCATGAATTGTGCAAATTAAAAGACAGTGCCTGCTCTGAAACCTATGCTATGGTCTTAAAAGTCTGTGCTCTTTGCCAAACACCTTTTACCTACCTGTCACATTGTCTACTTTCACTAGTTGTAATTTCTGGACTACCTCAGCATCAACACCTTTCCATGAAAGCACGCATTCAATGTTGCAAAGAGAGCAAAGTGGAAATAAGAATCCAAAATCAAAACTTCACTTTATGAAAACATTATAAAGTTTAACGGAAAAACTGCAAGTTGACAATAGGTAATTGCCAATGTGAGATACCTTCAGCTCTGCTGGTAGTTGAGGGTTGAAGAACTCTTACTCTGCGTTTTAAGGGTCCCCAGCTCTTCATGCCAACATGTGATTTGCATCCAGTCTTCTATGTTTGGAATTTAGATGACTATAAAAACACAGAGTTTTGGCTTCTTAAATTGATGGTATTTTGGATGGGTTAGCTATAATTTGCTTTCCCTAGTTCTTAAGTGGGTTGTCCCCTTATCTCCCCAATATATTTTTCTCTCACCACTTTACTCTCCTAACCACTATTCAGTGCCTTGACAGTTATTGCTAATGAAAATAATAATGCTTATCATCTGAAAGTTAGTAATATAGTTTGAAAGGTTTATGTACATTTATTTTTCCTTGGATTTATGTCAATCTGTCCACCAAACAAAGAATAAATAAATAAAAACACTTTATCAAAGTATAACTTATTCAAATTCAGAGATTTCTGAATAGGAACCAGACCAGGGACACTTAGCCAAGATTAATTTAACTAGAAAACCAAAACCTTGCATTCAGTGTTTTGATGAAAGATGTCAGTCTTTAAGGAGTACGTCCACACATGAAATGTGAAGTGAGTAACTAGTAATTACCTCTATAACAGAGGCCTTCTAGCTTCACCTTTTCCCAGAAATGCTCAGGTAACAAAAGCAGAAGGGGTTTTCTGTCCTCAATTATATCCTAATAATTGTTTCAGTTCTCTGCTTCCTTTTGAGTATGAAGATCTAGGGTAAAAGGCATTTAAAAACAGGCTGAAAAGGTTTCCCAGACGTGAAATAGATTTTACAAAAGAAACTTCTGGCAAGTTTAATGTAAGTAAATCAGAAACATATGGACTATGTTTCCCTCAAAATACCCATGGGTCTGAAAGCCCAGAAAATACATAAAAAGTAAAGGAAAAGTTTTGCAAAGATGAGCTTCCTTCAGAAACTACATGCTGCAATAGAGAGCCTGCCTCAGCTCCCCAAAGCAGGGGATGGAGCCAGTGGTCAGGCAGCCCCGCCCCCCCCAGCTCCTACTTTCATGCTGGTGTTGACAGTCTTCATTTCAGAGGATGGTGCACGTGATTGATGGTGCCTTGACCTGTGCCTATGGGTGTGACTGAGAAAACCCTTGCTCCATGCTTCCCATACTGAAGACATGACTTCACAGCTCCTTCGCAACCATCTGTACTGAATGTTTATACAGCCTGTTTCTCTTCTTAAGGGCCTCTCATGCTAACTCATCAGGCTGGTGGTAAGCATACATTTACTGAACACTTAGCATGTGCCCCATGGGGAAGGAAAACAAAGAAATAGACAATCATGCCGGCCATGAGGTGAATTATAGACTCAGACTTGGAAGAAACTTTAAGATTCCTGAGTTCCTCCTTCCATCTGGTGTGGGAATTCTGGCTACATACAGTTTGCAGTCCAAACAGTGGGAGGACAATTCAAACAATGTTTCAAATGACAAGAACACAGTTTCCAGAGTCAGAGGATCTGATATCAGGCCCAGGTAACACCATGGGTGTAGACCTGTCATTTGATGGCACAGCCTCAGTTTCCTCATCAATTAAGTGGGAATAACAATCAAATCACCTATTGTGGTTGCCAATAGCATTTCAAAAACTATCATGTCTCTTCCGAACTCAGGCCCTAAATAAGTAGAAAAACAAAATGAAGAGGAAAATGGAGACCAGAATTTTCACCTTTATTCCTGAGAGAACCCAGGTTGGAAGACAGAATAGAATGAGAGATAAGTGGGCCTGCCACCTGAACTCCAGAGTAAGGCAGATGCTTCATTCAATCTCAGGGTATGCTGGCCTGGGGCAGGTGTCCACATGCCAGGGAGAATGTCAAATTCAGGCTTAGGGCCTGAGGAGTAGAGGAAACCTCAGACTCTTGGTGCATGGCTCACTCCCAAAAGAAAATAGGAGGGCTATGCCGAGATGAGCATGTCCAGATTATTCTCCCCAGACTACGAATCAGATAGATCCCTCTGCTCCCATGAAGAGGAGTACTGAATTGGCAGAGAACCACCAAAGGTGAATCATAAGATGTGTTCTCTCCACCTAAATGGGAATATTAGAAGTTATCTCAGCAAGATAAAACATGTGCAAGTCCTCATGTAAAGTGTAAACGCTGTGTATTTTATGCTTTCATTCAATCCATCTACAGGTATTGGACATCTACTACTTGCTCAGTCCTGTCACCAGCTTCCAGGAAATTTAGGCTGAATAAGACATTGTTCTTTTCCTTAAGATTATAGTCTAGTAGGAGAGACAGATAAGGAAGCCAAATATTACAATATGCAGTGAGTGCGCTAAGATACAGAAGTCTGTGTGAGTTTTAACAATGCAGAGAATGGGCATCTGACTGAATGAACTACAGGTAAACCTTCTTTGAAGAAATGACATGTGAGAGCTGAGATCTAAAAAACACAGAGGAACCTGGCAGTAGGAGAAACTGGGATTTGGGGTGACTTTCAAAGCATAAAGAAGTCCAGAAGAAGACAGAAAAGAAAAGAATGGGACATTTCAGGGAACTGAAAGTCATTCTGTATGGTTGTAGGAGAAATTTTCTTCATGTTATAGAGCATAATCAGAAAACAGCATTACACTATACAATATAGTAGAATGTAAGAGTAAGAATACTCAGAGTATGGACATGACCTAGAAAAGATAAAGACTAAATCATTGCCAAAGTGTGGCAAGGTACAAAGGTAGTAGTAAGACCAAAAAGGACATACATTTTTAAATTGAAGTGAATAATTCTAATTTTTGTTTAATGTAAAATATAAAGCACACACATGCAAAACATTTGTTTTATGTAAAACAAAATTGGGACTATTTAAGAAACTGAGTGTGTGGAGACAGGAAGGATGCATCCCAAAATGTTAACAGTGGCTACATCTGGCTAGTGGGATGGCTAATTATTATTTTTTGCTTATCTTTATTTTTTATCATAAACATTTATAATTTTTTTATAAAATAACTAATGAAACTGGCCTGGTCATACGAGGTTTTCTATGTAAGTTACCCTTTCAAATGGTGCCAAGTGCTAGGTTCTCTTGTATAATACTGCTGGTTCTTTTCAGCAATCAATCGGGTCATAGAGCCCCAGGTTACGTGGGCCCTTTTTCTTCACAACCAGAACTGTGATCTTCTGAAATATTCACAGTGAACATTAGGTGAAGACAAAATTACAGTTATTCCCTGGTTCCCACTGATAGGGTTCATTCAGTTGCAAGCTCAGGAGAGAAGTCAAGATGCCTCATTCATTTATTCATTCATTCATTCATTCATTCATTCAAGAGTGTTTACTGGGACAAGCCCTATTCTAGTTACTGAGAGTAGAAAACAAAACAGACTCAACTTGACCTCACATAATTTACTGGAGAAGAGAGCAATGGAACACCCACATTGCACACCTACAGAGAAGACTAAATGTGATTATACATTCCTGCACACAATGCAGTGGTCCCACTGCATTTCCTTTGTGCTTTCACAATTCAATATGTCTGAGTTAGCCCAAAATATTCTTTTTTAGATATGTGAATATTCCTTTTGCAATTGCAATGAAAAGAATTTTTTCTTTTTATTTAACACAAATATATATATATATAGTTTAACGTATATATATTAAACTATACGCATTCCCCCCCATACATTTTTTACTTCAAAATATATCTAGAGAGGGGCTCAATCCAAGATGGCAGAGCACCTAACACTGTGCATGCTTCCTTCCATGAACATATTAAAATTACATCTAAATTATAGAACAATCAACCTGGAGAACCATCTGAATTCTGGCTGAACAGAAGTTTTATAACTAACGATATAAAGAAGAAGCCACATCAAGACTGGTAGGAGGGGCAGAGATGCAAAACAGCCTGGCCTCAAACCTCCGTGCTGTGGTTGAGAATCAGGAGAGATATCTTAGCCATGGAGGTTCCCCCAGAGGAGCAATGGATCCCAGCCCCACACCAGGGTCCCAGCCCAGAGTACTAGTACTGGGAAAAGCAGCCCCCACAACATCTGGCTGTGAAAACAGTGGGGATTCTGACCATCCAGGTGAGACAGAAGGCTGCAGGAAAGCCAAACATCCTCTTAAACAGCCCTTAACAGATGCTCTCACTCCCAGGCACTCAACCTGGGCTCTGGTAGAAGGATGGTCACTCTGGGTGGAGAAGAGGGTGTGTCAGAGGCATACAGCGGGCAGACCAAGGTTTGTGGCTTTGACGCAAGGACTGGAGGACAGTCACCATTTTCCCTGTGTGGGATCCTTCTCCTGTGCAGCCGGCAGGTGGATGCTATCTTTCCTATCTTGAGCATTCCCTCATGTACATGGCCAAATCTGAATTGGAATTGGTCTGGTAAGCTCCACTGGGACTCAACACCACCCAACTCCCCCAACCCTGGAGGCACTTTCTCGTGAGCAGTCAGCCCCGCTCCCATTGCACTCTTTCGTGACAAACTATTGGAGTCGTGGGCTCCACATAGGCAGCAACTTGCCTCAGTGTGCTCTGAGACTTTTGCTGAATATCTCCAGGCTCAGCACTAGCACCAAAACAGAGAACACATTAATCTGGTGATCACAACTTTTTCAACTCTAGTTACTCCCTGAGACTTTGCCTCACCCAACTTGCATACCACATGAAGTTTTATCAGTGGCTGGACCTTAAGGGAGTGGGCAGGTGACAGCATGCCTCAGGGTGCCCTGGCTTTTTGCAGAGCTACTACAGACCCAGTACTGGCGGCAGATGTTCTTGTTTTGCAGCGTGGCCTCTCCCATGTGACTTCAACTTTAGCACAGGCAGCAAACTAATACAGATCACTTTGTAGCTCCTACCAGGTAGTCCCCATCTGGTCACAGAGCTGGGCCTGCCCAAGAGCACCTCCCAAGAGACCCCAAAACCAACATATGTGGATGTTGGATTCAGACCACAGCAAAGCACCACCCAATTAGCACCACAAGCAACAAACATAAAGGGTGGTCTCAACAGCCACCAGAGCCCACTGGGAAAAATACCACTCAGTGAGGTAAGTCCCTCACTCAGCAGCCCATAAGCTGTGGATGTAGCCAAACCTTACAGCCAATCAGTCTGAGAGCCAATGCCACCTACTGATGTTCCAAAAGCAATAAAGGCTCAACTAAAACAGTAGGGTACACAGAACCCACACAAAGGATACTCCTGGAGCAGGTGACCAGGAAGACTGTCAGGGCACCTACTACATAAGACCACCTGGCCAAAACTGAGAGACATAGAAGATCTACCTAATACCTAGAAACAAACACAAAGAGGCAGTGAAAATGAGGAAAACAAAGAAATACTTCCCAAATGAAAGAACTGGACAAAACTCCAGAAAAAGAAGAAAATAAAATGGAGGCAAACAACCTACCTGAGACAGAGTTCAAAACAATGGTTATCAGGATGCTCAAAGAACCCAGTGAGGCCTTCAACAGAGAGATAGCAAGCATAAAAAAGGACACAGAAACCATTTTTTTTTTACAATACAATAACTGAAAAGAATGCACTAGAAGGAATCACCAGTAGAGGAGGTGAAACAGAGGATCGAATCAGCGATTTGGAAGACAAGGAAGCAGAAAACACCCAATAAATGTAGCCCCCCCAAAAAAAAAAATTTCCAGAAAAATGAGGATAATTTAAGAAACCTCTGGGACAACATCATGCGTAACAACATTCACATCATAAGGGTATCAGAAGGAGAAGAGAGAAAGCAAGGGATTGAGAACCTAATTGAAGAAATAATGACTGAAACTTCCTTAATCTGGTGAAAGAAATAGATATACAAGCCCAGGAAATGCAGACAGTCCCAAACAAGATGAACCCAAACAGGCCCACACCAAGACACATGATAATTAAAATGCCAGAGGTTAAAGTCAAAGAGAGATTCCTAAAAGCAACAAGAGAAAAGTAGTTAGATACCTACAAGGGAGCTCCCATAAGACTGTCAGTTGATTTCTCAATAGAAACTTTGCAGGCCAGAAGGAATAGGTATAAAATATTCAAAGCGATGAAAACTAAGGGCCAACAACCAAGATTACTCTATCCAGCAAAGTTGTCATTTAGAATAGGACAGATCAAGAGCTTCCCAGACAAGAAAAAGCTAAAGGATTTCATCACCACTAAACCAGTATTACAAGAAATGTTAACGGGACTTCTTTAAGGAGAAAAAGGTCAAAAGTAGGAATAATAAAATAATAACTATTAGGTTGGTGCAAAGGTAATTGCTGTTTTTTCAATTGTTTTTAACCTTTTAAACTGTAGTTACCTTTGCACCACCATAATGCACAACTATCAACAATAATTTTAAATGTAAATGGATTAAATGCTCTAATCAAAAGACATAGAGCAGCTGAATGGCTAAGAAAACAAGACCCTTACATATGCTGCCCACAAGAGACTCACTTCAGATTGAGAGTCATACACAGACCAAAGTAAGGGGATAGAAAATGATATTTCATGAAAATGGAAACAAAAAGAAAGCTGGGATAGCAATAAATAGTTACATATACCAGACAAAATAGACTTTAAAACAAAGACTACAACAAGAGACAAAAAAGTCCCCAGTAATTTCACTTCTGAGTATTTTATTCAAAGAAGCCCAAAACACTACTTTGAAGGGACATGTGCATCCATATGTTCATTGCAGCATTATTTACAACAGCCAAGATATGGAGGCAGCCTGGGTGTCCATCAGTGAATGAATGGATAAAGAAGAGGTGATACATACACATATACAATGGAATATTACTCAGCCATAAAAAAAGAATGAAATCTTGATATCTGCAACAACATGAATGACACTAGAGTATTTATTATGCAGAAGGGAGTAAGTCAGACAGAGAAAGACAAATATCGTACGATTTCACTTATATATGGAATCTAAAGAGCAAGATAAACTAAGAAACAAGACAGAAACAAACTCATAGATACAGAGAACATTTTGAGGGTTGTCAGATAGAAGTGGGCATTGGGAGGATGGATGAAAAAGGGGAAGGGATTAAGAAGTACAAATTGGTAGTTACAAAATAGTCATGGGGATGTAAAGTATAGCATAAGGAATATAGCCAATAATATTGTAATAACTATGTATAGTGCCAGGTGGGTAGATTTATCAGGGTGGTCACCTCATGAGTTATATAAACATTTAATCACTATGTTGTATGAGGTGTGATCAAAAGATATGGTGAATGTTTAAAGAAAAACAAATTTATCACAGGAAAAGATACATTGCCATCTGTCCCGCTCAAAATACTCCCCCTTACTTTGAACACACTTATCCCATCTTCTTGCCACTTCCTGAAGCAGTTCTGGAAGTCCTCTTTCCTGAGTGTCTTTAGCTGTGTTGTCGTGGCTGCCTTGGTGTCCTGAATCAATTCAAAATCAAAACGTTTTCCTTTCATGGTCACTTTGACTTTGGAGAAGAGCCATAAGTTGCATGGTGCCAGATCCAGTGAATAAGATGGATGAGGACACACTGTAATGTTCTTATGTGACAGCAATTGCAATAATAGAAGTGATGTGTGACATGGAGCATTGCCATAATGGAGAATAAAGTAAAGACACTCACGAAAGAGGACTTCCAGAATTGCTTCAGAAAGTGGCAAGAACAATGAGATAAGTGTGTTCAAAGCAAAGGGGAGTATTTTGAGGGGGATTAATGGCAATTTGTCTTTTACTGTAATAATTTTTTTTATTTAAACATTCATCACATCTTTTGATCACATCTCATACACTGGCAACTAATATATTTTATGTCAACTGTAATTGAAAATTTTAAATTATGAAAATGCAAATAATGTTTATTTCCATTTCTGAAATTATCTCTGTGGCCCTGTAGCACATTGTCCCCAGACCACTTCCTGAGTAATCTCCTGGTGGGAGCATCACATGTGAGGGTACCTCTCTTAGAAGCACACTTCGGTGGATTTTTTTTTTTTTTTTGGTACGGGGTGGACATGATATTTTCTCTCAAGATAACTTTCCCTCTATGACTCTACCCCTCATACCATTTGCTTGCCTGAGTTAACCTCTATTACCCAGCTTCTGGGTAAGAGGCTGTCTTTCACTGTTCTGTATCATATTTGTGTTAATAACGAAACATCATTGGCTGGAATTCTTCCTTGGAGCTTTGCAGTTGTCAGACCTGGTTTTCAGAAGACACTGTTATAGAGATTTGCTGTATCCATTCCCAAGGTGAGTCATCAACAGGCCACCTAAGATATCCGCTGCACTACCTTGCTGAGATAATAGTGTACCTCTGTGACATATATACCAATTCCCAGCCACTTTCTTGGTATTAATCATTATATTTAAATCCCTGAACAATTATTGGTGCTGATAATTGGGCATCTTTAATAATCCTACAAGTTAATTCATTGTGGACTCTTAAGTGGCAGGTAAGTCTTAAGGGAAGCTGGGATCATTAGAAATCTTATCAAGGCCTATATTTAGGCTCTATAGATAGGCAATACTATAGTATACTTCTGCTTAGAAAGTCATGATTATAGTAAAAATACCACCTCTTAGCATATGAATCTCAGGGTGTGTGCCAGGGAACTTCAAACACCTCAGCATAGCAGGAAACAGTGTGGTGCAATGAACAAAATATGAGTGTTGGCATGTCGGTTCACTTATTTCTCTGCCATTTATAATCTCTGTGAGTTTAAGCAGGTACTTAACCTCTCAAAGTCTCGTGGATTAAAAATGTTAGGAGGATTAAATGAGAGTGTATATAGAGCTTGGCGCCTGATACAGCAAGCACTCACACATTTGTTTCTATCTCCTCTGTGATTTCTCTGCAGTGGTCCAGAAAGCATCTTTTGAATGCTTGGGTTATAGGTGGAAAGCACAGTCAATTGCTTCAAAGAAGTGGTTGAGAACGGATTTGTACGGCCTGCTGTTGCACTTTTTTTCCCCTGGAGAGCCTGCAGTCCTTGCCTCTTAAAGAGATTGTGTTTGGTAGCAGTAAACAGGATTTAGCAAAATGGCTCCTGAATCTTGCTGAAGCCTATTCTGCACTCGCAACAGAAATGCAGATAAAAATTAAAAGGAGATATCACTTTTAAACTATTGATTGGACAAAGATCCAGAGTTTGATACCGTGCTGGGTTAGGGAGGGTACTGGACAGCAGGGTGGGGGTGCAGGGAGAAAGTTGGAACAATGTTTATAGAGAGGAATTTAGTAATGTCTATCAAAATCCCAAATGTACATTTTACTTCTAGAAGTGTATTTATGCTTGCTTCTTTGCAAAATAAAGCATTTACTGATGTAATATCTTCAAGATGTATATATTTTCTCATGTTCTAGCTCAGTTTTTTACTTATTAAAATTTGTTTTCAATTACACTTGACATACAATACTATATTAGTGTCAGGTGTACAATATAGTAATTACACATTTATACAACTTATGAAGCAATCACCCTGATAAATCAAGTACCCATCTGATACCGTACATAGTTATTACAATACTAATGACTGTATTCCCCATGCTATACTCTACATCCCCATGACTCTTTTGTGAATACCAGTTTGTACTTCTTAATCCCCTTCCCCATCATCCACCTCCCAAAACAACCCCTCATCCAGCAACCATCATAATGCTCTCTGTATTTATGAGCCTGGTCTGTTTGATTGTTAGTTTATCATGTTTTCTAACTCCACACTGAAGTGGAAGCATATGGTATTTGTCTTCCTCTATCTGAGTTACTCCCCTCAGCTAAATACCCTCTGGGTACACACATGTTGTTGCAGATATCAATATTTCATACTTTTTATGGCTGAGTAACATTCCATTGTATATATGTACTACCCCTTCTTCATCCATTCATCCATTGATGGACATCAAGTTTGCCTCCATACCTTGGCCATTTTAAATAATGCTGTAATGAACATATGGATGCACATGTCCCTTCAAAGTAGTGTTTTGGGTTTCTTCAGATAAATGCCCAGAAGTAGGATTACTGGGTCCTTCTTTGTCTCTTGATATAGCCTTTGTTTTAAAGTCTATTTTGTCTGGTATAAGTATTTCTACCCCAGTTTTCTTTTTGTTTCCATTTTCATGAAATATCATTTTCCATCCCTTTACTTTCCGTCTGTGTGTGTCTTTCAATCTGAAGTGGGTCTCTTGTAGGCAGCATACGTAAGGGTTTTGTTTTCTTATCCATTCAGCTGCTCTATGTCTTGTGATTAGAGCATTTATTCCATTTACATTTAAAGTGATTGTTGATAGATATGTAGTTATTGCCATTTTATTATTCCTATTTTTTATCTTCTTTTTCTTCTTCTTCTTAAAAAGACCCTTTAACATCTCTTGTAATTCTGGTTTAGTGGTGATAAACTTTTTCAGCTTTTTCTTATCTGGGAAGCTCTTGATCTGTCCTATTCTAAATGACAACTTTGCTGGGTAGAGTAATCTTGGTTGTAAATCCTTGCTTTTCATCACTTTAAATATTTCATGCCAATTCCTTCTGGCCTGCAAAGTTTCTGTTGAGAAATCAGCTGACAGTTTTATAGGTGCTCCCTTAGAACTAACTGCTTTTCTCTTGCTGCTTTTAGGATTCTCTTTGTCTTTAACCTGTGGAATTTTCATTATGATGTGTCTTAGTGTGGGTCTATTTGGAGTCATCTTGTTTGGGACTCTCTGTGCTTTCTGGGCTTGTATCTCTATTTCATTTGCCAGGTTAGGGAAATTTCCTGTCATTGTTTTTTCAAATAAGTTTTCATTTCCTTGCTGTCTTTTTTCTCTTTGGGGTACCCCTATGACACAAATGTTAGTACCCTTGATGTTGTCCCAGAAGCCTTGTAAACTATCCTCATTTTTAAAATTTTTTGCCTTTTTGCCATTCTGATTGGTTGAGTTCTGCTATGTTATCTTCTAAATTGCTGATTCGATCCTCTGCTTCATCTAATCCACTATTGATTCCCTCTAATATATTTTCAGTTATTGTATTCTTTATTTCTGACTGGTTCTTTGTTTTGTTTTGTTTTCTATCTCCATTTTTATGTTTTGTATCACTTTGTTGAAGTTCTCCCTGAGATCACTGAGAATTCTTATAACCAGTGTTTGGAACTCTGCATCTGGTAGATTGCCTTTCTCCATTTTTCTTAGCTCTTTTTCTGGAGCTTTGTTCTGTTCTTTCATTTGGGACATGTTTGTCTCCCCATTTTGACTGCCTCCCTGTGTTTGTTTCTATGTATTAAGTAGTGCTACTGTGTCTCCCAGTCTTGGTAGAGTGGTCTTATGTTATAGGTGTCATGTGGGGTCCAGTGGCACAGTCTCCCCGGTTACCTGAATCAGGTGTTCCAGGTGTGTCCCTTTTGAGGATTGTGTGTGCCCTCCTGTTGTAGTTGAGCCTTGGTTCTTTCTGCACATCAGTAGGAGGGATCGACCCTGCAGCTGATTGCTGGTAAGGACTGTCCATGACTATAGTGGAGGAGCTGTGGTGCAGGGGCTAACCCAATAGAGCTGGATTTGCTTTAGCAGGGCTCTGGTGCCTGCCTTGTTTGTCTTTTGGGTTTGTCATATGTGGAGGCAGCCATGTGGTGCTCCAGTTTGGTTGGAAGCTGGCAACTGGGCATGCCATCCCTGGGGCCTTCTGGGAGGGACCCTGCTGCAGACCAAGTTCAGTCACAGCCTCTGCCCAGCGCCACCTGGAATGAGCCACAAAGCAACCTGAAGATGGCTGTCCCCTGCGCTGCACTTGCAGGTGCCTGGGAGAGGCAAAGCTGTGAAATGAGACTGACTGCGGCTAGTGCTAAGCTTGGGGCTGCTTAACAAGATGTACAAGGCATGCAAAGGCCAGATGCTACTTGTTTAGGGTTTGTGAACCTTTGAGAGATTTTTAGGAAATTCTGCAGCTTGAGTCAAGATAGGTCATTTGTATGGAAAAGCCACTAAAAGTGGCTTGTGTAGGCCAGTAAGTTGGCTGGGGAAGGTCTCATGGAATCACTATGGTGGTTTGAACAGTGTTAGCCAGGTTGATGGAGACTCAGATATGGTGCCCACCTGTGTCTGCATACCGGGGGCGGGGAAGGCGCAAGAAAGGAACTGTGGCTTCGGCCAGCACTTGTATCTGGAAGAAAGCTCTCCCTGCAGCCCTCACCATGAAGTCAGACAATTCAGTTCCTCCCATTTGTCCCTGGCACCTTTCAAGCTGCCGCCTAGCACTGGAGCTCAGAGCAAGTGAGTCATCAGCAAGTAAGTCCATGCACAGGCCCTTTAAGAGGAATGTTTGGGAGTCAAGCAGCCCTTTACATCACTCAGCCACAACCTCTGTTGGTTTTCACAGTCAGGAGTTGTGGGAACACCTATTCCTGGCACTGGAAACCTAAGTTAGGGGTCCTGGTGTGGGGCTCGGACCCCTTGTTTTTCAGGGGGGACCTCTGCAGCTGAGCTAGTCTTCCTGACTTTTAATTGCCACACGTGAGTGTGGGACAGGCTCATTTCACATCTTTGCCCATCCTACCAGCCTTGATGTGGCTTCATTTTTATATCCTCAGTTACAGGACTTCTACCTAGACTTCAGGCAATTCTAAATGATGGTTCTTCTGCAGTTTGGTTGTAACTTTGATGTGGTTGTGAGAGGAAGCAAGCATTTTCCTACTTTGCCATCTTGACCAGGAATCAGGAAAAAGCATTTAAAAACTTTTTTGACAGAGTAATTTTATGTCTGTTGAATGTAATAAAAAATTTGTGCTTATAAAAAATTTTATTAAAGCCATTAAAATGAAGAAGTGTTTTGACATGTGACAAGTGCTCACAGGAGTGAGTCGCAATTAGCGAGTACAAGGAAGCCTTGGTTTTCTATCTCATTATAAAAGATTTCTAGGGGCCTCTACATGGCCAGTAGTTCATGATGTAGGCACATCTGCTGTGGATCACTACTGCCATGGGCCACAATTCCTCCACCAAAGGCCTTTGGCAAATGTTGAAACCACCACCAGGATTACCATCACACAGCTGTTGCAGTTGGATATTGTATTTAAAATGTGCAAAATAGCTTCTTTGGAGAGAAATTTTTATTTACCATTTCAAAAGGGGACAGAGAAAAAGTCTCTGGGGAAATAATTGAGAAATTATGCCACATTCTCCAGAAATCTGTATGCAAAACATTGGGACAGCAAAATTCCAAAGAGCTGTCAAGGGTTTCCAAGGATATGCTAACTGAAATAAGCCAGAAACAAAAGTATAAATATGTATAATTCCACTTACATGAGGTACCTAGACTAGGTATATTCATAGAAATGAAAAGTAGAATAGAGTTCCCAAGAGCTGGGGACAGAAAAGAACAAGGACTTAATGTTTAATGTGTATAGAATTTCTGTTCGGGATGATGAAAATTTTCTGAAAATGGACAGTGCTGATGGTTGCACAACATTGAGAATGTGCTTAATACCACTAAATTATAAACTTAAAAATGGTTCAAATGTAAATTTTATGTATATTTTACCACAAAAAATAAATTATAATTCCCAATGTACTTTCTGAATACTAATTGCTTATAAAATTTTTTAAAAAGGACAGCTTTCAATAAAACAGCCTTTTCCTGAAGACTGGATGAACACACAAAATAAGTTAATTAATTAAAACACAGGGATCATCCCATCTGGGTTCAGTTACTGTACTTGCAAACCAGAAGTATACCTTTTACTCATAGGGAAAGACTAGGGAATTAAAACACACACACACACTCACACACACACACAATTTAAAATTTGAAGAATTCTCTCAGCATTAAAACCCCAGTAATTCTGTCATTTGACACTCCTAATCATCCCATCTTATTGTAATTTTTCCCTACTCCCATGCAAATTCTGTCTCCTTGCCCTTTGTCTAAACTAACTCAGCTAATTAAATTGGCTGGGTGAGACCACCAGTCTTTGTGTGCAAACCTGCAAACACTCTGCACACAGTTGAGGAGACTATCAGTCCATAAAGAAAAAATGTCTTTCATTTAAGATATATGATTAAGAGCTCCTTTTTAAGAGTCTCCAATCAAGCTCCTGACAAGTTCTTCTCCATAAATTTTAGTGGATTTATATTCTTCTGGGACTCACATCTTTCGCCATCCCTCTGGTTCATTGTTAGAATCAATATTCTTCAAGTATCCATTTACCAGCTTCTCCTTATCTCTACCTATTCTCTGTCTCTTTTTCTTTTTTTTTAAAGATTTTATTGGGGAACTAGGGAAGGGGAACAGTGTTGGGGAACCGGGGAAGGGGAACAGACAAGATGCTGTCCTTTTGTTCTTCAGTCTAGTTGTGGAGGACGTCGCTTCACTGGCCCATGTTGATATCATCATTGCGCTCTTCCCAGGTGAGGCAGATCAGTCGCCGGCCTCTGGACAGCTGCTCACAGCGGCTCTTGGCAGCTCACACCGGCTGCCAGTCGCTCACGCTGGCTACTTACTGTAGCCTATGGCAGCCCACTGCAGCAGGGGCTGCAGCTATGCCGTCCCAGGGACTCACAGCAGCCCAGCTCCAAGTGGAGCTGTTGTTCACCATCTTTGCTGTAGAGGGCAGTGGCACTGGCCCTCATATGTGGGATCCAAACCTGGGCCGCTGGCATCCCAAGGCAGCTCTTAACCAACGCACCACTTGACCGGCCCAGCTACCTATTCTCTCTTGATAATCCCATCTACCCTCTCAACTTTAGTAAGCTTAGTCTTCCTCGCTGTGATTCTGACCTTTTTCTCCCTCTCAAGTCTCCATTTTGACTACCTTCTGGACAACTCCTCAATGATATCCACAAACACTTCCAGCTCAGCATGATCAAATACTTGTCATCTTACTTCCTCAACCTGATCCTCTTCCTGTGTTAGGCACTTATACAAATGGCACCACCACCATCCTTCCAGTCACCCAAGAATGAAACCCCCTATGTTACCCTCCTGCCTTCCAGTTTTCCTTCCCTCAGTCCCTCCGGCACCTTCCCTGATTAGTTTACTCCTCTGCCCATCTGAAGTGTCAGAAATCAGAGCAGTAGTTGATCATTCTCTGCAAACACTGGAAAGTTCCAAAGACCTCAAATCACCCTTAACCAGAGGTCAGTGAAAGAACAGGTATGGGAAGATGTAAGTTGCCTGAAATTCAATAATGAGCTCCCAGAAGCTGAAAATGCCTGGTGATTTTACTGAAGCTATGGGCATTTCCCCTATTATTGAGAGGGACAGTAACAATTACAATATATCCCAGGCATTGTAAGATGGAGATCAGCACCATCACTAGAAAAAGCTGGAGGAGTGGGAGACTTTGCAGGATAGGACAGGGACCGCTATTCAATCTCTCATCATGTATGGAGGATCATTGATGTGCCAAGCACTGTACTAGGTAGCTAGAGACACAGAGAACCAAGCCACATCCTTCAAGGAATTCCCAGTCCAATTAAGAGACACAAAATTGTAATACAAGGTGATCTTCCTCACTAGAGTTATACACAAGACACTGGAGGGCAAAGAGAAGAGTTCCCAATACTGTTGGGAACTTGGCTGAGGCAGTAGAGGTTATGGAAGAATTCACAGAGGCTGTTACCTCTGAAGTTTGAGTTAGGATTTAAAGGATGAAGAGAGAGTACTTTAAAGGAGAAGGATCTTCCAGGAAGAGGAACCACTTGTGCAGAGTGAGGGCATGAGGGCACATGGGTTTTTAGGAAACAGCTAGTGTTACAGCATGACCATGAAGGGCCATGGCAGGAAATGATGCTAGAGAGGCATTCAGGTCTAGGATCACACAGAACTTTGTACAGCAAGCTAACCCAGACCCTTGACCTTCTCCTGTGATCCAAGAAACAAGGATTATAAATCAATTAGCTCTTAGAAGTGGATGTGAGCTTGCATATTATCCAGTTTAGTTCTCTCATTTCATACGTCAGGAAAGGAGTCAAAGGAAGAGGAAGCAACTTGCCCAGGGTCTTCTGATGATCTTCATGTATTACACCTTCTCATGCAATAAAAATCCCACACAGAGTCACAGCTATGAGCTAACCAGATTAAAGAGACTCCATGGTATGAGAGGGGTGAGGACAGAAAGGCACCTGCTCCAGGTGCCTTGAAAGCAAGCTTGAAGAAAGAAATCATCATTTGCAGAAAGAATAGGTTGCACACAGACTTAATGAGGGAACATTAAACAGCTTTCAAAGGAAAGCCTAACACTCCCTGTGAATCATCCCAAGCCAACAATTCCAAACCCAGAATGCGCTAACAGCATTTTCAGTCCTAATATCCCTAATCAGCCATAAGACAAAGAATTAGCCTTAGTCATAATCAAGAACAAATGGTCAAATGCAAGCATATAACCTCTGATCTTCAAATTCTAATGGGTCACTTTAACACTTTTTTTGTTTCTGTGTTTCAGGGGCAGCAAAAGAGTTCTTAGCACAGTGTAAGGGTTTGCAGATACAAGGAGTTTATACCAATTAGATACAGTGAGAGTACAATCAAGCACAAACTTTGGATCTAGACATGGCTAGCTCACTCACTTAGCAGGAGGACTGTGAGCTGATCTCTTACCTCTCTAAGATTCTCTAAACTGCTTGGCATACTGCCAGATACTAAGAAGGTGCCTGGGTATTCATGGGCTTCCTTTCCACCTGGCATGCCCCTGTGGGAGAATATTTGCAAAAAAAAGTCACAATAACTCCCCTTGCTGTATCTATGTCCCTTCCTATACTGCCTCTGGGTTGCCAGATAACTTATTTTGACAAATAGCATATAGCAAATGAGGCACAATCAGAAAACTGAAAAATGTGTGTGCATTAGAATTTTTGCCTCTTTTGTAACTTGTGGGGATCTTTTGACCACCCCCATATGAATGAGCCTGAGCTAATATGCTGGATGATGAGACACGTGGCCAAATCATCTTATTACCCCAGCTGACATCAAGCCAACTACCAGACATGTGAGAGAGGCCATCATAGATCATCTGGCCTTAGCTGGGCCAGCCCATTCCAGAACAACCCAGACAAACCATGAACCATAAGAAATAACAAATGCTTGGGCCGGTCAAGTGGCGCATTGGTTAAGAGCTGGTTTTGGGATGCCAGTGGCCCCGATTCGGATCCCACGTATGAGGGCCAGTGACACTGCCCTCCACAGCTAACAATAGCTCCACCTGGAGCTGGGCTGTGCGAGCCCCGGCGACGGTGTAGGCTACAGCCCCTGCTGCAGTGGGCTGCCATGGGCTACAGTGAGCGGCCAGCAGCCAGCGTGAGCTGCCAGTAGCCGCGGTAAACGACATCCAGAGGCCAGCGACCGATCTGCCTCATCTGGGAAGAGCACAATGATGATACCAACATGGGCCAGTGAAGCAACGTCCTCCACAACTAGACTGAAGAACAAAAAGACAGAAACTTGTCTGTTCCCCTTCCCCAATTCCCCAACGCTATTCCCCTCTCCCAATTCCCCAATAAAATCTTTTAAAAGAAAAAAAAGGAAGTAACAAATGCTTGTTGTTTTACAACTGTAAGTTTGGAGTGACTTCATTATGCAGCAAAAAGCTGACAAATACACTCCTTAAATGATAGGAGCTCCCTAGTTTATGGCCTCAGGTCTGTCCTTAGTCAACAAGGGAGATGGATACAGTAACACCAACATGGTGACTCTCAAAGCTACAGCTCCAGAAAGGTCCCTCTTGCCTATGGAAATTTCATCATATACCTTTAGGTACCTCAAGTGAAAGGCCAACACTACACTCATTATATTTCCCACAAAACAAAACGACAATTTTCTTCTTGTTGCTCTGTTCCCAACAAGTGAAACATGAAAATTATTCTTGATGCTTCCCTCCTACTCATCTTCTATATCCAATCAACCCCCAGGTCCTGTCAACTCTACCTCTCAAACACTACTGGTTTCTTCCCCTCGTCTTTATGTTAATTTCCATCCCATGGAAATCTCTCACCCCATTTTACCAAACTATTGCAATAGCCCCTTATGCAATTCCCTGTCTTCAGAATGTTCCCCCTCAAATGCAGCCTCCACGTTAGCCTGCAGAAAGCTCTTCAACATGTCCCCTTTGGTCATGGGAGGAAACTCAAATACCTTAGGCTACCACAGAAGTCCTTTCCTACGCTGGCCTCCCCTCCACTCCATTTCTGTCTTCTGTCATGTCCCATTCCACACTCTGACTTTCCCAGCATACCAGGTGGCTTCATACCTCGGGGCCTTTGCATATGTTGTTTGCACAGACACGGATACCTGTCCTCTTTGTTTCTCTGTTTGAATGTCCACTCATAATAGGATTCAACTTAGAAGTCACATCCCGTATATAAAGCACCCTCCTATCCAAACCACAGAAAAAGTTAATTTCTTCCTCCATGCTATCACTGTGCTTTGTACATTCCTTGAATGTTACAGTTACCACATAATATATTATAGTGGCCTATTAATAGTTCTCCCTATCTTACCATCCCAAACCCTTACTACCACCTTCCTTATTGCAGTATTTAGAACAGTACTTAATATATAAGAAGCATTCAAAAAGAAGTTTCTCTAATGAATAAAATCTTAGCACTCTTCTCTTTTCCCTTACAATAAGCTAGCTTCATGAGTGTCATTAACAACTTCTTGATGCAAATAAGCACATTTTACAGAATTTTAAAGAAAAAAATTATAAAATCTTTAGATTTAACATTTCTGTTTGGGGCATATCCTTTGCAATATTAGTAGGCCCTGGTGAGTTGTAAACACGTTGACTGACTCTGTACGGCTATGCAAATCTTTGACCCAAAGAAAGGATTTCTAAGAATAAGGAGTTTGATGACTCCCATAGAAAATTATGTATATTGGGGAAATTTTGATGAAAGAAAAGAGTAGGAGATATGAAAAAAGCAATAGATTCCAGGTTCAGAAAATACTATAAAACTCCAGACACACCATATGAAATATCTTAAATCCCTCCCCAGTTGAGCGACGTCCTGGTGAGAGCACAAGCATCAGAGTTAAGAGGATGAATTCGAGTCTCAGCCGCTGTGGACCTCTATATCCACTGGCAAGTCTAAAATGAGGAAGTTGAACCAAATTATTTCAAAATCCTATCAAGCTCCATAATTTTCTGGGTCTATGACAATGATCCCTGAACCAGCCTGTGTATCAATGTCACTGGGGAAGCTTAATAAATCCACAGCTCTCCCAGTTTCCTTCTCAGAGACTGTGATTCCACCAATTTGAAGAGAAGTCTGGAAATGTCATCATTTTAGAAAACACCAATACGTGATTCTGACGCAAAGCCCCATTTGGGAGCTGAGCCACCATATAGAAACTCCATCTATCATTTTCAACTACCTCTACTACCTATAGAATAATGTTTTTCAATGAGAATATACCTTCAAGTTCACAATAATGGTTAAAGGAAATATAGGATTCACTTTACATAAAGTCACCTTAGGGGTATTTTGCTGGAACACATCTATTGCTCAAATATGGAAATTACCTATAGAGTTTTGTATTTCAATTATCTGTTTTATCACCACTTTCAGTATGTAATGTGATCTAATCTTGGGCAAAATACCCTCCCCACAAACCCATATTAGGTTTTTTTTTATTGAAAACCTGTTTAAAAATTATTATTTCATGTATAAATATTTATAGCCACCACCCAAGGACATACATACCCTAGTAAGATATATGTCTGCGGCACAAACCAACAGCAGGATAAAAATCTACCATCTGTACTTAAATATACTCTGTAGTTGCCTATCCACTATTGCTAGCAGGAACCATGCATTTCCAGGCAATGAATTCATAGTAAGTCTGTGTTAATTATGACAAGATAGTTGGCAAGATACTATTTTTTGCAGCTCCTCTTGCAGCTAGGGATCGCCATGCCATCTAGCACTGGACAATTGATATTTGCGAGCCAGTTTATTGGTAGACTTCCTGGAAATCCTATTTTCCTCCTTGATAAAAGGGAAGATCCTTTTTGTCACCCAGGTCCCTGATTTCTTCCCTGAATGCAAAGGGCTACAGCAGCTACATGATGACTACGAGGCAGTAAGCATGATGTCCTCATGTCCACACCCAGAGATGACAAAGGGAAAACTGAGAAAGCCTGGACCTTAATGGCATCGGGAGCCACTGCTCCTAACAGTAGACCTCTTGTTATTAAAGTAAAAATTAATTTCTTCAATCACACTAGCCACATTTTTAAATTGGGGGGCTCGGGGAGCGGGGGACTCTAATCAAACAACAAATGAATTCCTAATATCAGCTCTCTTGTTATTGAAGCAGTTCAGTATCTTTGTTTTTCCAAGTAGCTGTGAGCCTTGTTTTCTGTTACTTGCAACCAAAAAGATATCCTAACCACATCAAAGTCTAGTCAGGGTCCAGTATAATCTGCAAGAGGCGACTAGGCATATTTGGGGGCAGAGTTCCATGTCATAAGGCAGGGAAATAGCTGTCAGCAGGGAAAATGCATTTCAATAACTGCTTGAAGGATGGGCCATGATGGGAAAAAAGGACATAGAGGCAGTAACAGCTTTTGTGGAGAAAGCTTGAAATGAGAGAAAGGAATAAAAAGGCTTCAAGTTTATCACCTGGCACACTGAGAAGGAAGACTTTATGATGGAAATGTATAAGAATTTTTTTTCCAAAAATCTAAGTCAAAAAATTTCAGGAATCATTGAAATTTGCTAACACATTTAATGACTTTCATTGCTCCTTTTTCCTCCTGGCCCTATGATCACGTGTCTTGTCCAATAGTTCTGCCCAGAGAACACATCATTTCAGATTACATGAACTCATCCGGCACTGAGGTTGGCTCTTGATCACTGGAGCCTGAGCCTCTTTGAGCATACTTTTGGGGTGCTTACTGCAAGTAAGCCTATCAAGTCCCCTGGGATTCTGAAGCCATGTTAGAACAAGATTCTCCCACCTGGACCTGGTTTCTGGAAAACATCAAGAAACACAACACACACTCTATGCTCTCTCTCACATGCTCTCATTCTCTACCATTTAAGAAAATTAAAAAGAACCTGTTGGTGTATAGCACATTGACACATCGAAGTCCCCGAAGGAAAATATTTGAATTTCTTCCATCTATTTTTCTCCCCTCTTCTTTATGCTTCTCAATGAGAAGAAAGGTAGAGCTTACATTTTATGTCAACACAAAAGGCCTCCGTTTGTGTGCATTACTTATTAAAGTATTCAGTGATTCAATGTCAAGGTATGTATTATACATACTTTTTTTCTAGGCCATTATCAGCTTTCTTACAACACTATTATTCTTCAGCCCAGCTAATGCTTCTGTCAAAGACTTAGCAACAAGCATGGAAAATGTCAAACAGTGGGGAAGAAACCTAGCTGTTTCCACAATTGCACAAAAAGCCTGAGTTGTCTTTCATGGAAAGCAGCATAATTCTGCCATGAACACCAATGGATGCTTTATCAGGGAACAGAGGAGAGGGACAGTTTATTTGTTTTTGTCTGCACACCTGAGTCCATCTCCTCTGAATAAGTTGCCTTTCTTCTCTTGCCAATACACTTAATAAAATGAGCCGATGTTGTTATCATTTTACCCTCTCCCGTGGAGGTATCTGGCTTACAACATGACAGAAATCAGCCAGGAGAGTTGGTCCTGTTCCGTCTGCAGAGCAGTGTGATAAGATTTAAGGAGCACTTAAAGGCTCCTCTGGAGAAAAATATTTTCTCAACCTGCTTACCAGGGTGCCTGAAATTACAACCCTTCTGCTTTAAGGCATTGAAAGCCTCCATTAAAATGCAAATATGTTAGGTGGGTTATTTTATCAAACTATCACATCTTAGCTTGAATTAGTTTATAGCTTAATTCAAAGCCCTGAAGTGATGGGACACGGGGCCATTAAGTTTGGATATAAACAAAGATGATACAGAGGTTTAGAGTTTTAAATGCATTGCCTAAAGAGCAGGCCTGAGGAGCAGGACAAGGTAGGATAACAGAATATAGTCTGATAGCACCAAAAGTGAGGTCCAGAGTGAATACACACAGACAGATGCTCTCAATAATCCCGGCTGAGGAACAGGCTGGTCCATGTGATGGAGAACGTGTCATCCTCATGTTTAAAAGATAAACTCAGGGAAGCAGATGTGTGCATATCACTTCTTTCCTCCTCAGTTGAATTGGCGTCCTCACTTCGATTTATTAACATTCCCTCCCTGTATGAGTATGCTCAGGACTCTCACCCACTCCCTCCCCAGCAGTTTCAAAGGCTGCATGGAGCCTGTGGTAGACACTACCAATACTCTCCAATACCTTGATTTGCGAGCATAATTCGTTCCGGAAACAAACTACTCGTATTGCAAGACATCACTCATTTACCAAATTAAAATGTATTAGAAATGCTTGCTCATCTTGTGGAACACTCGCAAACCAAGTTACTCGCAATCCAAGGTTTTACTGTATCTCCATTTCTCCTTCCCTCCCACCCCCTTGAAGTCAGTCGTGGCCATATGGCTGACTTCGCCCAATGAAATGTAAGCAAAAATGGTATGTGTCACTTCCAGGCAGAAGCACTGAAGAGCTAGCTTGTGGTAGGTACTCCATGCTCCCTTCTCCTGCTGTGGTGAACTCTGAAACATGGTGAACTTGAGTAAAGATACTACAAAGGCAAAGCAGCCAAGAATGGTGGACACAGAGAACAGCTAACTGGAAACTACTCAGGCTTGTAGAGGACCGTAACTGAGCAAGAATAAACTTCTATTGTGTCAGGCCACTGATATTTTGGTGTTATTACTTTAGCATAACCTCATGCAATGATCCATACCTGACTGATGGGGCATGGAACCGAACTGATCCATACCCCATAAATAGTACCTCAGGAAACCTCATCAGCCCCTCTCTATTACCATACACTAATCAGTCAACAAATATTTATTGAACACCTACAATATGCCTGTTAATATCCTAAGTACCAGGGACTTAGTAGGACAGTTACAGTCAAGATGAAGTCCTTGGACTCAGGGAGGTTACATTCTAGTCAAGGAAGAAAGATTATAAATTAGTTTATCTGTTAGAAATAGGTTTGGTTAAGCATAGCAGAAAACTCAAATAATGTCAACATAAGCAAATTATAGTTTCTCTCATACAAAATAAGTCTGGAGGTTGGCAAGCCAGGACTCATGGGTGGCTCTACAATGCCATCAGGGACCCAGACTCCTCCTATCTGACCTACCATCTTTAGCATGTGGCTTCCATCTTCCTATTCCAAAGGGCTGCCAAGTGCCATTCGTTTCATCCACATTCCAGCAGGAAGAAAGAGAAAAGGGAAAAGGCAAGAGGGGGTACCTTTCAACTAAGTCAGGCCCCCTTAAAAGCTTTCCCTGAAGCCCTGGCCCATGGGTAATGCATACAACATTTCAGCCACTCCTAACTGCAAGGGAAGCTCGTGGGGGGTGGGGGAAGGGTGGAATATAATCCCAGCTGGATATATTTTTGCCATAAAAGAAAATAGGGGGCCAGCCGAGTGGCGCATTCGTTAAGAGCTGGTTTGGGGATGCCAGCGGCCCCGGTTCGGATTCCACATATGAGGGCCAGTGACACTGCCCTTTACAGCTAACAACAGCTCCACCTGGAGCTGGGCTGTGTGAGCCCCGGCGATGGTGTAGGCTGCAGCCCCTGCTGCAGTGGGCTGCCATAGGCTACAGTGAGTGGCCGGCAGCCAGCGTGAGTGGCTGGCAACTGGTGTGAGCTGCCAATAGCCGTGGTGAGCGACCATCCAGAGGCCAGCAACCGATCTGCCTCATCCGGGAGGAGCACAATGATGATGCCAACATGGGCCAGTAAAGCAAGGTCCTCCACAACTAGTCTGAAGAACAAGAAGACAGCAACTTGTCTGTTCCCCTTCCCCGATTCCCCACGCTGTTCCCCTCCCCCAATCCCCCAATAAAATCTTTTTAAAAAAAAAGAAAGAAAATAGGGGCCTGCTGAGTGGTGCATTAGTTAGGAGCTGGCTTGGGACACCAGCTCTGAGTAGCGGGGCCCAGGTTCAGATCCCACATACAAGGGCAAGTGACACCGCCCTCTATAGCTAAGGTGGTGAACAACAGCTCTGCCTGGAGCCTGGGTTGCAGGAGCCCGGGCGATGGTGTAAACTGCAGCCCCTGCTGCAGTGGGCTGCCATGGGCTACAGTGAGTGGCCAGCAGCCAGTGTGAGTTGTCAAGAGCCACCATGAGCGGCCGTCCAGAGGCCGGTGACTGATCTGCCTCATCTGGGAAGAGCACAATGATGACACCAACATGGGCCAGAGAAGCAATGTTCTCCACAACTAGACAAGAACCAAAGGACAGCAACTTGTCTGTTCCCCTTCCCTGATTTCCCCACGCTGTTCTCCTCCCCCAATTCCCCAATAAAATCTTAAAAAACAAAACAAAACAAAAAAGTAGGATTCTGTTAGTAAAGAAGAGACTAAGTATTGAGTAAATATGTAAAGTCTCTCCCATAATATATAAACAAATAAGTATTTCAACTGGTAGCATTTTGAAGGAAAAATAATGTGATTTTAAAAATGGAGAGGCAGTAACTGTACCCAGGATAAGGAGGAAAGGCCTTTCTAAACAGGTGGCACTTGGGAGTGCTCGGCTAGCTCAGTCGGTAGAGCATGAGGCTCTTAAACAGGTGGCACTAGAATGATGGGAAGAAGCCCTCCATGGGGATATCTGGGGAAGAGAACCCCAGGCAGTAGGAAAAATTCGTGCCAAGGCCTGAAGTACCAAGAAACAAAAATATGTTAGGTGGGTTATTTTATCAATCTATCACATCTTAGCTTGAATTAGTTTATAGCTTAATTCAAAGCCCTGAAGTGATTGAACATGGGGCCATTAAGTTTGGATATAAACAAAGATGATACAGAGGTTTAGGGTTTAAAATGCATTGCCTAAAGAGCAGGCCCGAGGAGCAGGACAAGGTAGGATAACAGAATATAGTCTGATAGCACCAAAGTGAGGTCCAGAGTGAATACACACAGGCTGATGCTCCCAGTGAGTGGAGCAGAATGAAGGAGAGGGCATGTGGTGGGGGGTGAGGGCAGAGAGACGGGGAGAAATGAGCTCATGGAGGAAGTTGTGAATTTCGTTCCCAGTGTGAGAGGAAGCAAGTAGAGGACTGGGGGAGTCACATCATGTGATTACTCTTTAATTCTGTCCTTCTGGGCACTGCTGGGAATTGGTTTAGAGGAGAATAAGAATGGTGGTCAGTCAGGAGACACCTTCAGACACCCAGACAACAAACAACGGCACATACCTTTAGTAGTCTGGATGGGCCATGCTAAGGACACCTGCAACCAGCAATCATGAATTTGAGGTAAACCCCACTGACCGTGATGAGTAACTTGCTTGGCTGCTCATCTACAGGCTTGGAGAAAGCTCGGAGAAACCAGGATTTTTTCAGGATTGGAGTCTTGCTTGGAACATATGACTGATTAGAGCCCAGGGGAAGCAGGGACAGAAGTTTACTGAGACAAGTCACTGAAGTGAGGGGCATTTTGCTCTAAGCAGGATGGGGAGGGAAGTGGGGGGGAGAGGCTGAGGTGTGAAGGCCCCCCCCCCGCAGAGTCAGTCTTTCCTTGTTTCCCACCTGTACCTAATGCTTGGCTTCTGCCTATCTGCCCAGCTTCTGCAGATGGACACATGGCTGGACTCAGCCTGACATCTGGTCACCAGCACCACTTGTCCCATCTCTCAGACCACCCTGGGCCCCATGCTCCGCTGCTCACTGCCTGGTCCTGCCCCACCCTCACTCAACCCAAGTGCTGGGCTCCCAGGTGTCTCGGAAGAAAGAAGAAACTCTTCTTCTATAGTCCAGTGGGTTAAGTATAAGGGCTAAAGGCAGGCTATGGGTTCAAGTCCAAGCTCCTCCACCTTCCAGCTGTGTCACTGAACAATCGCTTAACTTTTTCTTCACCTGCAAAATGAGGTTATTAATAAGACCAACCTCATAGGGCTATTGAGAAAATAAAATGAATTCATGAAAAGCACTCAAAAGAGTAAGTAGCTCACAGTAGAGCTCTCAATTGAAGTTATGCAGCGCTATTGTTTATCACCTTCCTGCATTACTCAGAGCAAATCTCACTCCCTCCTAAAGTCTCCCCTCCCCCAGCCTTTATTTATCTACTTTCTCTAACTCGTTTTATACTTACCATTCATTACACATAATCTACATCCTACAACATGCTGTCCTGTTCTCTAATTGTTGGTATCACTCAATTTGGCACTTGAATCCACACTAATGCCTGCATGCTAATATGTAAAATCATGCCTTGACCTAATTCTTTATGCCTATGCCTTAACTCTTCTCCCCAGCTGTACCCGGGGACTCCCGTAAGCTAGTCTCATCCTTCCCTCACACCTTCATGTAGATAGTGCCGTACTAGACACGTGACACGGATGTGTTAAGTGCCTGGGTTCTGAGAGGGGCCTTTCACCCGGAGAACTCCAGAAATCTTGTGTGTTAGGGCACTGAATGGAAGCAGAAGGATGCTTCAGAGCTGGAACTGACTTATATAAATCTCTGGTGAAGCCGACCATCCTCTGGGAGGGGCCGGTGAGATCCAGGGCAGAACAATGCCATGCATTCTCTTCTTCAAGGTCTCCAAATACTTCAAGAAATAGCCTGACTTATTCGCGATTCAAAACTACAACTCTAGCCTGAACCTCAGACCTCCCGGGCCAGCTGGGGTAATTGGCCATCAAAACAAATAAGCTCTCCAGACCATTAGCTCAAGGTCTCTCCCCCTGCAGGGATAGGAACTGAGCAGAACTCTGCGCCTGCTGAGATGCCTCTCTGGCTGCTCATGCTTTGGGGCTGCCTAAGCTGAAGGAAGAGCCCCGGCAGCACTACAAAGAACACCGTGAAAAGCTGCCGGGTGTGCCCTGCCAACAGCCTCTCCACATCCTGCATCACAGCTAAAACTGCCAATTAGCACCCGGAGCAGGGCTGGGAATCTGCCGGCAGATGCCAGCAGTCACACCACAGCTCCGCCAGGCCCTGGCTGCGACGCTTCCAGTTACTGTAACCTCTCTGTGCCTCAGTTTCTTCATCTGGAAAGTGGTAGCTGTAACAGCTCCTAATGCTTACAGTTTACATGAGGATTAAAAGGTTTTAAATTATTAGAGTGCTTAGACAATGCCTGGCTGTAAACATTATGTGTCTGTTAAATAATTTTTAATCGTGTGTGTGTGTGTGTGTGTGTGTGTGTTTTGAGCATTTCTAGGAAATTTCTAGGGACTGGGACAATAAAGATGAGCAAGACTCTGTCCTTTCCTTTGAGAGACTCCCAGTTTACTTAATAGATAGGTTGGTTCTAACAGCTCTAGTAGAAGTACTGGCTAGGTGCTGGGGGAACACAGAGAAGGGAGTGACTAACTCTACCCAGAGTAATAGGAAAGGCTACACAAGCTGGCCTCTGTGACTGACTGGGATTCAAGGTGCAAGCAGAGGCTTTTTACAATAGTGGTTCTTGACCCTACCTTGCGTTCGATCACCAGGAGGGTTAAAACCTAAATTCCCAAGCCCCACCTCCAGAGTTTCTGATTCAGTAGGTCTGGGTGGGATCAGAGGGCAGTGATGGAAAATGCAGAAGATGAGGTGGGGAAAGGAGGCCGCAGCTGATCCCGAAGCAAATTGGAGTGAACCCTCTATACTTTGGTGGGTGGGGGGTGGGGGGCAGGGGGGAGAAGGAGGGGGCAGCCTTTGGGAGTTCATGGCCTTAAGTAACATTATCAGCTTGTATTTCTAAAACCCACTTTGGCATCAACATGAGGAATGGACTGGAACAGAGGGAGACTAGAGAAAGGAAGAACAGTTAGAAGAGGCCAGAGGAGAAATAAAGAGGCAGAGCTGGTAAAGGTGCAGTCAGAGAAGAAGAAAGAAACAGAGCAATTTTAGGACACAGAACTGAGCAGACGTGCAGAAGCCTGTGGGGATGTGAGAGAGAAGGAAGGGTTAAAGGTTACTCCAGGCTGCTGGGATGGAGGAGGTCCAATCAACTGAGAAAGGAATGCAGGGAATGGAAAAGGTTTGGGGAAAAGAGAACATCATAAATTCAATTTACAAGGATTCTGAGGCATCCGAAATACCCATTAGGCAGCTAGAAATCAGGTCTGGTACTGAGCAAAGAAGTCCAAAGTATATAAAGAGCTAGGCCCCCCTGTACACAAGGGTAGAATCAAGGTGGTGGGTAAGATGGCTGAGGAAAGAGCCGGGACACAAACTTGATTCACTTTTTTTAAACAGGCTCAGTGACTGAAAGCAAACAAGAAGACAGGGAGAATGAGAAAGGAATGCAGAAGCTAAGACCCAGGGGGACCCAGAGAAGATTTTACAGCATCCTGGTGGAGCACTGTCATCTTTCTAGCATCACAAAGTCTTCCTACCTCACCTGCAATGAAGGGAAGGTGTCTGTACTGGTCATTGTCTGCTCTCAGGCCATTGACTGCCCTTCCTTGTTAAGCCTGACCCCTGCATATTATATTTCTCAGGCTCCTTTGCCAACTGGCTTCTGGTTAACTTCTGCTGAGGTGAGGCACAGGTAGGAGACGGTGGGGAGAAGGGTAGTAAAAGCCAGGTTATGCCTTGCCCCTTTCCTTCTCCACCCTCCACCCCATCTCTGCCTTCTGTGGATTCTCACAGACCTGTGCCCTGGTTCCCATTAGGTCCCCAGCTCCTGGAACATCCCCTTCTTCTCCCTCCAGCCTCTGTGGGTGGGAAGGAGCAGCTTGCTGCTGCTGCTCATCTCTGCATGGACTCACAGCCCATTTGGCTTTCCAGCCCTTCCCACAACTGACAATTAGTTCCCATATGAATTCCCTCTATTGAACTGTCTGGCACAGGTTCTGTTGTCCTGACTTGTCCCTGATTGATAAACATATGGTAATGATACATCAGTTTCTCTCCCCACAACTTCTTTCAGGCTTCAGAATCTTACTCAGCCTGGGATTATCCAAGTTGATATTAACAAAGCCTTCTATTTAAAAGTTAAGGAGAAAGTAATTCTAAAAGAGGCAGTAAATAAAGATAAAAGCTGAAATAAATAAATTGTAAAACATAAAGCAGACAAGTGAAAAATTAATTCAAATGCTTTTGATAAGACTACTGAAATAAACCTCCAACAAATATAATTAAGGGAACATTTTTAATCAGAATGAAAATGGAGATAGGATAAAATACAGAAAATAGATTTTCCCCCAAATCCAAAGAGAATGTGATGAACACTTGTAAACTAATAAAATGAAATCTTCAATGAAATAAATAATTTCTAGAAAGATACAGTTGACTAAAAATAACTCAAGAAGAGGGCCGGCCGAGTGGCGCAGTGGTTAAGCGCTGGCTTGGGATGCCAGCAGCCCCGGTTCGGGTGCCACATATGAGGGCCAGTGACACTGCCCTCAAAAAAAATTTAAAAAAAAATAAATAAATAACTCAAGAAGAATAAATCTAAACAGAATAATAACCAAGGAAGAAATTGAGGAAATTTCTTACAACAACCTAAAAACTGCAGCTGGTCCCAATGTTTACACCAGAACACTTTTTATACTTTTAAGAAACAGATGATTTTGATGTTGTATAAAACATCCCTAGTGCAAAAAGAGATAAGAGTATCTTTATGTCCATTAGGCAAACATGATCTTCTTTCTAAAGCCTGATAAAGATAAAACACACAAAAGAAAATTACAGGCACATATCTCAAATGAATATGGATAGGAAAAGCTTAAGTAAAAACCTCACCTCAATAAAGAACTTGTTTTACTGCACTGCTTTAGATCTTTAGAGGAAAGATACGTTTTTTTGTAACAGCTTTACCAAGATACAATTCTTATACCATAAAAAATATGGAACACTTCACGAAAGTGTGCATCATCCTTGCACAAGGGGCCTGGCTAATCTTCTCTATATTGTCCAATTTTAGTATATATGCTGCTAAAGTGAGCACAAGGATAACTTTAGAAGTTCAAAGAAATTACAAAGGACGGACAATTTATACATTATAAAAATAAATAACGATTTGACAAAATGAGTATCAAAGGAAACATATCATCCGGAGGAAGCATTCACAGCAAATATAAAAAGGATTCACTTCTGTGTATGCAAAGAGTTTATAAGGACCGGCCGAGTGGCGCAGTGGTTAAGCACTGGCTTGGGAAGCCAGCAGCCCCGGTTCAGTCCCACATATAAGGGCCAGTGACACTGCCCTCAAAAAAAAAAAAAAATGGTGTAAGAATTTAAACATATTGATAACAAAAAACATTAAGTCTCCAATTTATAAACTGGCAAAAAATTAAAAATAATTCATCGTTTTCCAGTCAAGATGACAAAGTAGATAAGCACTGAGCTTGCCTCCTCTCACAACCACATCAAAATTACAAATAAACAACAGAACAACCATTATGGAGAACCACCTGTTCAGTCTAGCTGAACAGAAGTCCTACAACTAAGGATATACGGAGAAGCCACCTCGAGACTGGTAGGAGGGGCAGAGATGTGGAGCAAGCTGGTCTCCCAGGTGTAAGTGACTGTTAAAAATAGGGAGGACTATCTCAACTGCAGTGGTCCCCACTGGGGAGCCAGAGATCCCAGCCCCATACCAGGCTCCCCATCCCAGAGTTCCAGTGACAGGAAGAGAAGCCCCTGTAACTTCTGGCTGTGAAAAACAGCAGAGATTGTGGCTAAGTGAGACAGAGGGTGGCTGGAATCTTAGATGTTCCACTTAACACATTTTTTGCGGGAAACGAGTAAACTCATCATATAGCTTTTTATGCCCGATTACAAAGTGTTAAAGGGCCTGAACATGGACATACTTGCTGATGGACTTACTCGTTCTGAGCTCCAGTGCAGAGGGAGCTTGAAAGACACCAGAGGTATATGGGGAGGAACTGAATTGTCTGACTTCAGGGTGAGGGCTGGAGGGGCAGCTTTGTCCCAGATAGAAGTATTGACAGAAACCACTGTTCCTTTGTTGAACCCTCCCTCACTCCCAGCATGCAGACACAGGTAGTCATCATATGTGAGTCTCCATCAACCTGACACCAGCCCTGGTGATTCCTTGAGATGCCACCTCACCCAACTTGTGAGCTCACCCAAGATACTTCCTGTGGCTTTTCCATACAAATGTCCTGTCTTGGCTCATGCTGCAAAATTTCCTAAAATCTCTTAAAGGTTCACAAACTTCAAAGAAGCAGCATCTGTCTTCAGCGTGCCCATGCTAAGCAGCCCCAAGCCTGGCATTGGTGTCAGCCAGCCTCAGCTCAAGGCATGACCTCTCCCAGGCACCTCCAAGCCCAGTGCAGGTGGTGGCCATCTGCGGATTGCTTTGTGACTCATTACAGGTGGTTCCACACAGGCCACAGGCTGTGGCTAAATTTGACCTGTGGCAGGGCCCCTCCTAGGAGGCACCAAGGTCAGCAGGTCTGGTGGCCAATTCCCAACCAACTGGAGCACTACCCAGCTGCCTATATGGACGAAACACCAAAAGGACAAACTGGGCAGACACCACAGCCCTGCTAAAGCAAATCCTGCTCCACAGGTTCAGGCCCTGCACAACAGTTCCTCCACTATAGTCATGGCCAGTTTTCACAACCAATCAGCTTGAGGGTCAATCTCTTCCATTGACATGCAAACAAAAACCAAGGCTCTACTACAATAGGAGACACATACAAGGGACGCACTTTGAACACCTGAATAGGGTGACCAGAGAGTCTGTGCCACTGGGCTCCACAGGACAACTACTAAATAAGGCTACTCTACTAAGACCAGGAGACATAGCAGCTCTACCTAATACATAGAAACAAACACATGAAGACAGCCAAAATGGGGAGACAAAAAAACATGTCCCAAATGCTACAGAAAAAGAACTAAACAAAATGGAGACAATCAATCTAAAAGAAGCAGAGTTCAAAACAAGTGTTTTAAGGATGCTCAAAGATCTCAGTGAGAACATCAACAAAGAGGAAACAAAAAAATGGAGATAGAAAACACACACCAAAAAAAAAACAGTAAAAAAGGAAGAATACAATAACTAAAATAAAGAATACATCAGAAAGAATCAACAGTAGATTAGATGAAGCAGAGGATCAAAGCAGCAATTTAGAAGATAAAGTAACAGAAAACACTCACTCAGAATGGCAAAAAGAAAAAAAAATTTAATGAGGATATTTTAAGAGGCCTCTGGGACAACATCAAGCAAACCAACACTGGGATCATAGGAGTGCCAGAAGGAGAAGAGAGCGAGCAAGTAATTGAAAACCTATTTGAAGAAATAATGACAGAAAACTTCCCAAACTTGGCGAAGGAAATAGACATACAAGCTCAGGAAGCGCAGAGTCCCAAACAGGATGAATCAAAACAGACCCACACCAAGACACATCATAATTAAAATGCCAGAGGTCAAAGACAAAGAGAGAATCTTAAAAGCAGCAAGAGAAAAGCAGTAAATTGTCTACAAGGAAGCTCCCATAAGACTGTCAACTGAGTTCTCAACAGAAAATTTGCAGGCCAGAATGAATTCATAGGAAATATTCAAAATTATGAAAAGCAATGACCTATAACCAAAATTACTCTGCCTAGCAAAGCTATCATTTAGAATCAAAGGACAGAGACAAGAAAAAGGTAAAGGTTCATTACCACCAAACCAGTATTACAAGAAACATTAAAGGGACTTCTTTAAGAAGAAGAGGAGAAAGATCAAAAGTAGGAATAATAAAATGGCAATAACTACATATCTATCAACAATCACTTTAAATGTATATGGATTAGATGCTCTAATCAAAAGACATAGAGCAGCTACGTGAATTTAAAAAACAAGACATACATATGCTGCCTACAAGAGACTCATTTCAGATTGAAAGACACACACAGACTGAAAGTAAAGGGATGGGAAATGATATTTCATGAAAATGGAAACAAAAAGAAAGTTGGGGGGAGCAATATTGATACCACACAAAATAGACTTTAAAACAAAGACTATAACAAGAGATAAAGAAGGACCTAGTAATTCCACTTCTGGGTATTTACTCAAAGAAGCCCAAAACATGACTTAGAAAGGACATGTGCATCCATATGTTCATTGCAGTATTATTTACAATAGCCAAGGTATGGAGGCAACTTTGGTGTCCATCAATGGATGAATGGATAAAGAATAGGTGGTACATATATACAATGGGACATTACTTCGCCATAATAAAGAATGAAATCTTTATTTCATTCTGCAACAATATGAATGAACCTAGAGGGGTTTTGCTGAGGGGTGTAAGTAAGAAGGAGAAAGAAAAATGCCATGATTTCACTTATACGTGGAATCTAAGAACAAAATAAACAAACAAACAAAACAGAAACAAATTTATAGATACAAAGAACAGTTTTAGGGGTGCCAGCTGGGAGGGGGATTAGGGAGTGAGTGGGAAAGGAGAAGGGATTAAGAAATACAAATTGGGGGCCTGCCGAATGGAGTGTTGGTTAACAGCTGGCTAGAGACGCCAGCTCTGACCAACAGGGCCCCAGTTCGGATCCCACATTAGGGCCAGTGACACTGCGCCCTCTACAGCTAAGATGTTGAACAACAGCTCGACCTGGAGCTGGGTTGCCATGAGTCGATTGCCACAGCATAGGCTGCAGCGAGGCTGCAGTGAGCTGCTGAGATACCAAGCGTGGCTGGTAGCTGGCGTGAGCGGCAGGCAGCCAGCCAGTGTGAGCTGCCAAGAGCCGCAGTGAGTGGCCGTCCAGTGGCCAGCAACCGATCTCCTCACCTGGGAAGAGCACAATGATAATACCAACATGGGCCAGAGAAGCAACATACTCCATAACTAGACTGAGGAACAAAAGGACTGCAACTTGTCTGTTCCCATTCCCTGATTCCCCAATGCTGTTCCCTTCCCCCACTTTCCCAATAAAATCTTTTAAAAAAAGAAATACAAATTGGTAGTTACAAAATAGTGGTGGGTATGTGAAGTACAGCATAGGGAATATAATCAATAATGTTGTAAAGACTGTGTATAGTGTCAGATGGGTGCTGGATTTATCTGGGTGATCATCTCATAAGTTGTATGGATGTCTGATCACTATGTTGTACATCTGTTAGTAATATAGTGTATGACATCTGTAATTGAAAAATAAAAAAGTGTTTAGAAAAATAAATAAAATTTACAAAGAACGTGCAGAATCATACCATTAAAAAAAAAGAAGATAATTCATGAAAACAGGAATACTATTAGTAAACAAGCATGTGAGAAAATGTTCAACTCTACTTATAATTTTTAAAAATGCCCACTTATACATGTTGTAGCATTTTATACCCACTACATTAGAGGGATTTTAGAAATTATACAGTATTACAGCACTGTGGTAAAACTAATCAATTCACACACTGTTAGTAACCATATAAATTGGTATTATCTCTTGGTGATACATACCAGGAACCACCTTAAAATTCCACAATATTCCTTTATCCTAAGGACTTTATAAATAATAAAAAATAAAATTATATGAGAAGTTTATTGCAATGTCACTCTAACAACCTAAATAAATATATAAAGACAATCTAAATCCAATAACAGGGTAATTATTAAGGAAGTGTTATAAATTATTGTTTATAATTATAATAAAAATTACAATTTCTCAAGCACCCTCATATACTTCATTCAGTCCTCAACATTTCCACAGGGTAGGTAGGAATTACTAAGATTCAGAAAAATTAAGTGACTTGCACAAAAATCACACAATCAGTGGCTCTTGAACACCGGCTACCAAATCCCTCTCTCTCGATGTTAAAGGGGTGGTTATAAATGTCTGCTCTGAGTCTGTTTTCTCATCCATAAAATGGGGCTAATAAGAGTACCTAAAGAGTGGCTATAAAGACTAAATGAAGCTCTTAAATGGCTATGGAGCTCTTAGCACAGCCGCACTCAGTAAATTATTAAGTATCACATTCATATAAAATTGTATCCATTCTACATGATGACAGCAATGTAAATTTATCTGCAAGTGGACAAGGACGAGAAAGAGAAAGGTTGCTGTGTGAGCAAGGCAAGAGTATAAACCACTTTTCTTTTTGGAGTCATTTTGTTTTTAGTACAACAAGTAGAAATCTGGGGAAAAACAAAACTAGAATACACAAAAAATCCCCTAAAATGAATTGGCATCTTTGGGGGAACTTAACATTAAATCTGGGATCACTGCATCGATGACACTTGAAATCATAAACTCAGCAATACAACCCCTTGGAGACCTTGTGTGGTGTGTGGAACCAGCCAGCGCATGGCGCTATTTCACTTGCCCAAGCAACCAAGGAGGCATTTATTGGCCTCAATAATATGCAAGGGCTAGTGATTCAATTTTCCTTAAAGGTGAATTTTTTTCTTCCTAGAATTGTTACTCAGAAGCATCTCAAGCAAATCTCCAGTTAGGTGGAAAATGGACCCAAATTCACTCCTGATGAACAGCAACATCCCAGGGGAGCTGCCCTGAGGTGAGTGTGGTCATTTGCAGGACCAAGGAAAGTGTGGTTACTTACATTTCCCTTTGGTCATATGACCGGAATCTACCATCAATGGGCAGGAAAGACTTAGCTGGTGTTAGCCCCAAGTTTTAAATCTACAAATGGGGAAACATTCCAACCACCAGAGACAGGCTTCAGAGTAATGAGGGAAAGTGCTACAGGCATCCCTCTGCTTTTCCTCTCAAAAGTTAGCGAGACCTGAAAATACCCACCCACCACAGGGACATCAATGAAAAGTTTCTCCACTCTCAGCTCCTGGATTGTCACAGGCTTGAATCATGAACAACTGCCTACATGAGTGACAACTTATATGATCAGTTGTCTACAGGCTCCAATAAAAGAAGTGACAAGTTTAGCAAAGGATATAAATTCAGAAAAGAAATGTCAAGGGATGACACAGCCTAACACGACCAGAGGCTGAATCACACTGAACTCAGACTCATATGTCCAAATACTATTCCACTTGGGATGTCAAACAGGCATCTCAAATTTCATGTATCAAACACCAAGCTCCATAAGGGTCTTTGCCCTCAGCTGCTCTCACAGTTCCAGGCCCTCAGTGGTGGTTTCTGACACTCTCTTTCTGCCACATCACATATTCATTTCATCAGAAAATACCATGGGCTCTATCTTAAAGATATAACCAAATCCCTCCTCTTCTCATCACCTCCACTATCACCACCCCAGTCCAAACCATCATTATCTCTTACCTGTCTTCTTGTTATACTCTCTTAACCAGTCTCCCCACATCCAACTTCGCTCACCATTCACTGTGCTTTCAACACAGCAGCCAGAGATATCCTCCTAAAATCAAAGTGTGATGGCACCTTAAAGAATAAATCCATGAAAGAACTAATAAATTGAATTTCACCAAAATAAAAATAAAAATCCACTCTTCAGAAGGCATCATCATCATCCAGAGACCAAGAGAAAGTATTTGCAGAGCATACATCTGTCAAAGGACAAATCCTCAAAATTCAAATTTGAACTCCAAATTCAAAAATAAGAAAATAGACAATCCAATTTAAAAAGTAGGCAAATGGTTTGAACATACTTCGCCAAAACAATATGTGGATAGCAAATAAGAACATGAAAAGATGCTCAACATGAAGAACCATTAGAGGGATGCAAATTAAAACCACAATAAGATACCACTACCCAGCTATTACAAATACTAAAATTAAAATAACTGATTATGCCATAGGTTGGCCAAGATGTGGAGTAACTGCATCTCTCAAATTGATAGTACAAATGTAAAATGGTACAACCACATCCAAAAAGAGTCTGGCAATTTCTTAAAAAGTTAAACCTATACCCACTGTAAGACATTACCATTACACTCCTAAGTATTTACCCCAGAGAATAGAAAGCATATATCCATACAAAGACTTGTACAGGAAGGTTCATATCAGCTCCATTTTTTTTTTTTTTTTAGCTAAGCCATCCTGCCACCTGTTGGCAGCTCAGCGACAGCTCAGCTCGGGCTGGGTGTCGAACTGCTGTTGCTCAGAGCTCAGCTCACACTCTTGAGCGAGCTCTTAACCAACTGAGTCACTTGGATGGAGCTCCATTTTTAATAACCCAAAACTAGAAATAACCCAAACAGAGAAACTGGGTAAACAAATTGTGGTCTACTCATACAATGGAATAACACTCAGCAATAAAAAGGAATGAACTATTGACAAGATGTGGATGAATCTCAAAATAATTATGCTGTGGGAAAGAGAACAGACAAAAGAAGGATGTACACTTATGATTCTATTTATATAAAATACTAGGAAAGAAACTAGTTTCTAGTGTCATTAGGCATAACAGTGGCTACTTGGGAACAAGTGATGAAAAGTGGGAGCAAGGACCAAAAGGGAGAGATCACAAAGAGGCATGAGGAAATCTGGGGAGTGCTGGCTGTGTTTCCTATCTTGATTGTGGTGATGATTTCATAGATAGGCAGATAGATGGAAGATGATTGATAGATAGATAGATAGATAGATAGATAGATAGATAGATAGATAGATAAAACTTTATCAAATTGCCACAGGCAACAAAAGTAAAAATAGATAAATGAGACTACATCAAAAATAAAAAAATAAAAAAATCTGTGTCTCAAAGGATACAAAGAGTAAAAAGGCAACCTACAGAATGAAAGAAAATACCTGTTAATGATATATCTGATAAGGGATTAATATTCAGAATATGTAAAGAACTCCTACAACTCAACTACAAAAAAGGAAAAAAGATTAAAAACTGGGCAAAGGACTTGAATAGACAATTTTCCAAAGAAGATATAGAAATAGCCAGTAAACACATGAGAAGATGCTGGACATCACTAATCATTAGGGAAATGCAAATCAAAACCACAATGAGATTCCACTTCACACCCATTAGAATAGCTGCTATCAAAAAACAAACCAGGGGGCCGGCCAAGTGGTGCGGTGGTTGGGAGCTGGCTTGGGAGGCCAGCGGCCCCGGTTCAGGTCCCACATGTGAGGGCCAGTAACACTGCCCTCAAAAAAAAACACAAAAAAACAAACCAGGGCCTGCTGAGTGGCTCAATTGGTAAGAGTTGGCTTAGAACGCGCACTCTGAGCAACAGGGCCACAGGTTTGATTCCCACATTGGCCAGTGAATGCTGCGCCCAAGCTGAGCTGTCACTGAGCTGCCAACAGGTGGCAGGATAGCTCAACTGGTGTAACAAGATTGCCTGTTCAATGGTGGGCTACACCCACCCACAACTAAAGATTGAACTCAGCACCTTGAGCTGAGCTGCTGTCCGGATTGCTCAATGGATAGGGCGTATGCTGTTAACAACAAGGCTGCTAGTTCGACTCTTGCATCGGATAGTGGCTACGCCCACCTGCAATTAAGATTGAACACAGCACCTTGAGCTTAGAAGCCACAAGCTGCCGTCGGGAAGCCAGATGGCAACTGGCGCCCTCCATAACGAACATTGAAGAACAACAATTTTGCTGATCCCCTCCCCCAACTCCCCAATAAAATCTTTAAACAAAACAAAACAAAAACAGAAAATAGCAACTGTTAGCAAGGAAGTGGAGAAATTGGAACCCTTGTGCATCGTTGGTGGGAATGTAAATTGGTGCAGCCACTATGGAAAACAGTATGGAGGTTCCTCAAAAATTAAAAATGGAACTACTGGCCAGCTGAATGGCTCAGTTGGTTCAGAGCTCACTCAAGAGTGCGAGCTGAGCTCTGAGCAACAGCAGTTCGACACCCAGCCTGAGCTGAGTTGCTGCTAAGCTGCCAACAAGTGGCAGGATGGCTCAGCTAAAAAAAAAAAAAAAAAGGGAACTACTATATGATTCCACTTTGGGGTTTATAACCAAAAGACTGAAAGCAGGGTCTCCAAGAGATATTTGCAAACCCATGTTCATAGCAGCATTATTCACAATAGCAAAATCATGGAAGCAGCCCAAGTACCCATTGACAGATGAATGGATAACAGAATGTAGTATGTACAAACAATGGAATATTGTTCATCCAAACAGGACAAAAATTCTGACACACTACAGCATGAAATAAGCTTGAGGACATTCTGCAACATTAAATAAGCCAGTCACAAAAGCCGCACACTGCACGATTCCACCTATATGAGATGCCATCTAGTGCATGAGTTTGGCTAAATTCATAGTCAGAAAGCAGAATGGTGGGTGCCAGGGGCTATTCATGCTGAGCAACTTTTCATGTTCTATTTGCCACCAACATATCGTTTTGGAGAAGTGTGTTCAAACCATTTGCTCAGTTTTTAAATTGGGTTGTTTATTTTCTTATTTTTGAATTTTGAGGGTTCTTTTTTATTTGAGGGCAGTGTTACTGGCCCTCATATGTGGGACCAAACCGGGGCCGCTGGCTTCCCAAGCCAGCGCTTAACCACCGCACCATTCGGCCGGCCCTTGAGGGTTCTTTATATATTCTGAATACAAGTCCTTTGTCAGATATATGCTCTCCAAATATTTTCTCCTGATTTGTGGATGACAATGATGATGATGATGATGATGATGATGATGATGATGATGATGATAAAGTAAACTTTAGGAAACACAATCCTCATACATATAACTTAGCATCTACCCTGAATCTCTTCAGAATACCTTTTATCCTTAGAGATTTAAGAGGGAGAATGTGGAATTGTTGTTTAATAGGGGTGGAGTTTTACTTTTACAAAATGATATCAGTCACACAACAGTGTGAATGGTCTTAACACTAATGAACCATACACTTAAAATTAGTTAGATGGTAATTTTATGTTATGTACATTTTACCATAACTTATTTTTTTAATTATCAAATTGCATACTTTAAATATATGTCATTTATTATATGTCACTTTTATCTCAACAAAGCTAGTTTTAATTTTTTTAATCACGTTTTTAAAACTAAGATCATATCTCTCCTCTGCCCCAAACCTTCCATGGGCTTCCCATCTCATTCAGAGAAAAACCCAAAGTTCTTGGGTTGACCTGTCAGGCCCACATGGTCTGGCCCTGAGGGCAGCCTGACCTCATTCCCACCTCTCTCCCCTTCACCGACTCCGGCTACCTGGCCTCCTGGCTGCTTCTCAGACACACCAGGTGCACTCCGGGCCACTTATACAGCCTGTCTGCTTTGCCTGGAAAGCTTTCCCCGCAGGTAACTGCATGGCTCACTTCCTCACCTCTTTCAAGTCTTTCCTCAAATGTCACCCTCTCAGCTGGCCCTCCCTGATGTGGTATTTAAACCTGAAACACTTCCCTACCCTGTAAGCCCCAACCCTCCCCTGCTTTATGTTCCTGTGTAGCAATCATCACCGTCTAATATACCACATTTTACTTATTTATTTTTTATGTGATTCACCCACTAGAATTAAGCTCAGAAAGACGGGGATCTTTTGTTGTTTTGTTCATTAATTATATCCCCAGAAACAGGTACAGTGCCTGGCACATAGTAGATGCTCGATAAATATTTGTTGAAGAAATGAATGAGTGAGTGAATGACTAAATGAAGGAAGGAAGGACTATTATCTGATCTTGACACTTAAGTGTAAGGATACTTTATGAAAGGACCCCAACCCAGCGATATAACTGGACATCTGTCAAGCTTCATGGTTTAAAAAGCTCTTTGCAGAGACTCCATCATTTCCAACCCGCATGACAGTGCTCTGATATGATGCCATCATCATTCCATTTCTACATATAAACAGAAGCCCCAAAAGGTTAACTTTTTCTGGACCAAAGGGCCACAAATGACAGAGCCAGCATTTAAACCAAGAATTTACCATCAGCCACCAAATCCCACGATACCACCCTGAGCACCTAAATTTTTCAACTTTCATATCCTTTCATTTCACTCATAATGGCATTGCTGACAGATTTTAACAGTTCAGCAGTTAACCCTTGTGCCATAAATTTCTATTTGTCACACCCAAAATTCGATATTTTAGAAGGCTACCCTTCTGGGTTTTAAATGGAAATTGATGACACCGAGTGCAGCACAGGCGCTGCAATCCCCCTCCCCAATCTCCCCATCTACCTGGAGCAAAAATAGAAAAGTGGAAGCACTCAGGGCTGCAGCCCCTGCCCGTTCCAGCATGGAGGACAGAGATTTTCCCAGCATCACCAGACCCAAGCACTCCCCACACTTCAGAGGCCTGAGCTGGGGTTAGCAACCAGACCGTACAGAGAAAGGAGTGCAGCTTGGGGCCCCTGGGTGAGGAGAGCACTTTCCCTCGCTACTCAAGGTGGCCTGATGTCTCTGAGCACCCAGAAAAGAATACAAATAAACAGGTTTTTATGAAGGCTGTAATCCAATTGACAAAGGCGAGCTCTCTCAGCCTGGAAATGTCCCTGCTCTGAACCAGTTGCCTTGCCAACAAGCCACATGTTTCCACTCTGCAGAATCCAATTTCTGAGCAATGTGACAGTGACAGGTCCAGAGACATGATACACAATTCCAAGGTGCCTTTGCACACCTGCTGAATAGCTAAGAACAATGTGGATCCCTGGAAATGCTTAGCAACATGGGACACATGCTGGGCGAACAAGGTCCTGCCAGGTTTCTGCAACAGCCCCCACCTGCCCCGCCCCATCCAGCATCTTGCAAACTACAGATAACACAAGGCTAAGCCAGGTTCTTTATCACTATCATTATTATAATCATTGCAAACT
Organism: Aselliscus stoliczkanus; assembly: GCA_033961575.1. Taxonomy (NCBI): domain Eukaryota; kingdom Metazoa; phylum Chordata; class Mammalia; order Chiroptera; family Hipposideridae; genus Aselliscus; species Aselliscus stoliczkanus. The sequence goes on along the minus strand of CM066728.1, from coordinate 13,575,964 downwards.
CTTGCATGGGACTCACTCTTTAAATATATTAAGTTACTTAATCTTCTTGACAACCCTATGAGGTAGGTATTATTAGTATCTCGTTTCAGATGAGGAAATAGAGACATAGAAAGGATAATTTACCCAAAGTCACACAGCTAAAGAAAAGGAGAGTCAGGATTTCAACCTAGACAGTCTGTCTCAAGGGTCCGCTCCTTAAACACTTCACTATATTATCATTCTTTTTTTTTTTTTTTTTTGAGGGCAGTGTCACTGGCCCTCATATGTGGAACCAAAACCGGGACCGTTGGCTTCCCAAGCCAGTGCTTAACCACTGCGCCACTTGGCCGGCCCACTATCATTCTTTAATATTCCTTAAATGGTAAAGCTGAGACATTGTTCTACTTATCATTCCTATGTAAGAAAGCACCCCAAAACTTCATAAAACACCTGTTTTATTATGCTTATGACAGTGTGGGTCAGGGATTTGGACAGGACACAGTGGGGACAGCTTATCTCTGCCCACAAAGTCTATCTAGGGCATCAGCTAAAGAGATTCAAAGCTGAGAGTGACTCAACAGCTAGGGACCGATATCATCACGCACACGTCTGGCCATTGATTCTGGATCTCCACAGGGACCCAGCTGGGTCTGGCAGCTGAAACACCTACATGTGGCCTCTCCATGGATCCTGAGCTTCCTGTCTGCGGAGTAGCTGGGTTTCAAAAGCTAGTATCCCAGGGGGCAGAAGGTAGGACCTGGCAGCTTCCTAAGATACAGACCCAGAAATTGTATCACTTTCCACCATATTCTATTGATCAGGAAATCACAAAGTCCATATGTAACAAGAAGGGACACAGACTCCATCTCTTAAAAATTGAGGGTCATTTTTAAACCACCAATGAGATTTTTAGTCCAACCCCCTCAGGTTCTAGATGAACAACAGAAGCTAAGAGATGTTAAGTGATTTGCCCAAGATGGCATAATTTGTGTCAGTGGCATGAGAGAACCCAACTGCTTTCATGCCCTGTCTCATACTCTATGCCACTGCTTCTCACTTGGCTGCATATGCAAGTCACCTGAGGAAACTGTTTTAAATCCTGATGCTTTGGTCCCTCCCACCTGGAGAGTTTCTGATCTGTGCAGCCTAGGCATGGGGATTTGTAAAAGCTCCCCAGGGACTCTAAATGTGCAACAGCTCTGTGACTACCCCAAGATGGCCCCATACACGTGGCACCGACCAGCTTCGCTATGGCTCAGCATTTACAGTCATCCTAGTCTGCCACAGCGACAGTTCCACTAAGAACTGTGTTCTGACACCTTCACCTGGTTCACAGACTTCATCCTAAACCATTTGTCCTCCTTCGCCTTCTTGATACGCTGCTCATCTTCTCAGCTCATGAGAAGTTTCTCAGCTCTCCTTCTCAGCAACTCAGCTCCCAGGTGCCCCACAGAACCAATGCTAATCTTTTAACACTCAACTCCTCAACTACAAGTCACGTCCACCTCCTGGTCATCATCTGCCAACTCCAGAAATTCAGTTCTGCCTTTGGGGTCCCTCACAGGTGGAGGCCCAAAGGCCAGGTTCTGCTCAATCCACTCAGCCCCATGCGGGTTATGACCACTAACATGCTCCCACTAGCTCCAAGTATGTCTTCCATGCCCTCACTGGGCCACACAGTGAGGGCCACACAGAGTAAAAGTACTGTCTACACCGTGCTTTAAAGGGTTGATTCTGTGAAACCACTGGTCAATTTGGAGAGAAACAAAATCTATCAACTTGAATATTTCACTGACATAATTGGTCAGTTGCATCATATGTCATGCATCATAAAAAATTGGTCCAAAGCATTGGCTTAAATAAATATTTTGAATGATTCTCCTTTGATTTAGATTCTGATGAGGCTGTATTTTTTTAAAAAGGTACAAGTGGAGAAGGAACCTTTCTGATTTTGCTGTTATTCTACTAGATTTACTGATTTATATTAGGTCAGTGGAAGATTTCTATAGTTTTATCATGTGTATACATCTCCTGAAAATAATTTCATAAAATATATTTCTTCTTCTCCTCTTTATACAAAAAGGAGTCTTTCTAAACTTCTCAGGCAATTTTTTTTTTTTTATAACTGAACCCTATTGTAAATGTTCCCAAAAAGAGATATTTAAAGAAACTCTCTATCAAGGTTCCTTATACTCTTCTCTCTACTTTTGTATATTTTTGAAAATTTCTATAAGACTAAATGGAAAGAGAGGAAGGAAGGGAAGACGGAAGGGAGAGAATAAGGAAGGAAGGAAGGAAGGAAGGAAGGAAGGAAGGAAGGAAGGAAGGAAGGAAGAAGTGAAGGGAGGAAGGGTAGAGAGATAGAGGAAAAAGTGCTGGTCAGCCTCAGAGATTCTATGGTAAAGTAAAATGTCTTTATGTAAGGTGATGCAAATAATACCCTCCCCAAAAGAAAACAAACCTGCATTTGCTATTTCTGTGTGTGTGTGTGTTTTCAAGTTGTACACATACACACACACACACACACACACACACACACTGTTTGACAATTAAGTTCGCAAACTTGTTACAACAATGTTGCTAACCTTTTTTGATATCAGAGAGATTATTCATTATGAATTTGTACCAACTGGACAGTTAATCAAGTTTGCTATTTGGAAGTGCTGAAAAGGCTGCATGAAAAAGTTAGATGACCTGAACTTTTTGCCAACAATTCATGGCTCTTGCATTACGATAATGCACCAGCTCACATGGCACTGTCTGTGAGGGAGTTCTTAGCCAGTAAACAAATAACTGTATTGGAACACACCCCTTACTCACCTGATCTGGCCCCCTATGACTTCTTTCTTTACCCCAAGGTAAAGACAATATTGAAAGGAAGACATATTGATGACATTCAGGACATCAAGGGTAATACGACAACAGCTCTGATAGCCATTCCAGAAAAAGAGTTACAAAATTGCTTCAAAGGATCGACTAGGTGCTGGCATCAGTGCATAGCTTCCCAAGGGGGAGTACTTCAAAGGTGGCCATAGTGATATTCAGCAATGAGGTATGTAACACTTTTTCTAGGATGAGTTTGCAAACTTAATTGTCCACTTTCGTGTGTGTGTTTGTGTGTGTGTGTGTGTGTGTGTGTGTGTGTGTAAACATATATAAAATACATATGTTTTTTGGGTTTTTTCGTTTTTTTGGGTTTTTTTTGAGGGCAGTGTCACTGGCTGTCATATGTGGGATCTGAACCAGGGCTGCTGGCTTCCCAAGCCAGCACTTAACCACCGCACCACTTGGCCGGCAAAATACATATGTTTTTAAATTCTAACTTCTCTAGATTAGGTTTTAAAAACCTAAAGTAATTATTCTTATAAAGTATCTGTCTCTCTATCTGTCTTCATTTCTCTCCCCTTCTCCCTATTTCGGTCTCGCTGCCGAGCAAGTGACAGTTCACATCCACCTTGGTTTACAAATCACATTTGCTTTATATGTACATGTATATCATCTAAGACACAGTCATTCTTTGAGTGGACTCAGTGACATTCCACCCAGCTTGCGATCACTTCTTTCACCTGCCCTTTTGTCTGCCTTGGTTTTCCTCTATAAATTCCTAGTCCTACTTCAGTCCATGATACAGAGTTAATCAATTCTTCCTCAGTGCCCCATTTACTGACATAAATTCTGAAAGGCACTATTTTGCAGATCAAAGGGCTTCTGAGGTACTCACCACATGGATTTCATGGGAGTAGAGAGACATGAAGGGGAAGCCAGTAAGAGCCCACATGCCACTGGGTTAAGGCAGCCTCAGAACAAGGAGCGTGTGCGACGTCAGAAACAAGGGCAAGGCGGCACCTTGGGAAGCCACCGAGAATGTCCTGAAGAGCCAAGATGGTGTCTCACTCCTGCAGTTACATCTTTATTTCCATCTTTCTCTCTGCTGCACACAGCCTGACAGGCACTTAAAGTCCCGACATCAAAATCCAACAGCAGATGACACGATTCCCATGCTCCTTGCTTAGATTCCCTTGACAGAATTCTTTCCATCAAGAGCATGAACTAAGAGACCTACAGGCAATGCTTAATCTTTAGTCCCGAACCATATTTCCTCAGCATATACTTCAGTCAAGGAGGCCCGGGCTCTTCAGCAACTTGTAGGACATCTGAGGGAGAAAATGCTAAGGACAGGTTCCTAAATCGGAGAGCTGTACAATATATGATCCTGCCACAATCTCTCTTAGTCTCTTTTCAAATTCCTCTTTCCACCAGATATGTTATGACTAGTATCATCCTCCCTGTCACCCATTTTTTAGTATTAAAAGAATAAGGGAACTTTTTAAAATCAATCAACAAATGTCCATTGAATGCTTTCTAGAGAAATATTTGGGCAGAAAAAGACATAACTATAAATGTTTAATTTGTAAGCCATGAAATGGTCATTTTTACATAAAGGTATATAACAGAATATAGCCCATGAAGGGTAGATATCAAACATTGTCTTGGTTGAAAGCTAATGTGTAAGTTGACAAAAATCAAAGGAGGGGTTGACCAATGTTTAAGTTAACAAAACTATAGAAAATACCAACTGAGGTGGTTTTCTTTAAAATCAGATAAAATGGAAATGGTATAGAAATTCTCAGCCCTTCTTTCCTATCTCTTTCTCACTATTCTTCCAAGATGATACCTTGAACCAATGCCTCCTATCAGCTTGGGGCAGAATGTATTTTCTGAAAAGTGCCTCAATAATACCCTCTGTCTCACATGTACTTCTTACCATGTGATTGGCAGGTGAGGGTCTATGCTTCCTCCTCCTGAAACTGGGAGGGTTTGTAACTATGGAAGAAGTGATGCTCTGTGACATCTAAGGCCAGGCCAAAACCACCTGGCTCTCTTGGGATGCTCACTCTTGAAACTGAGTCACTATGCTGTGGGGAAACCCAAGCTGCCTGAAGAGAGCCCATGTGGATGTCCAGCCAACATCATCAGCCACCAAACATACAGGCATGCAACCGGAAGCCTTTGAGAGGGCTCCAACCCCACCCATCATCTGACTGCAACTGCCTGAGAGACCCTGAGCTACAATCACTTAGTGAAGCCCAGCCAACCTCCAGAACCATAAGTGATAAGAATAAAATAATTATTGTCATTTTAAATCACTGAGTTTTGGGGTATTTTATTATGTAATAATAGAAAACTAAAACACATCATTGTAAAACATCAGCCATAAAACCCAACTGAATGGCATGCACACAATGATGAAAGAAGATATTAGAAGAAAGCTTAATTTTATCAAGGCCAGTTGTCCATACAGTGATGAATGAGCCTCTTTAAGTAAAACCTTGCCCTTTGCAGTATTCAGAGCAGCCGCACATGCATCTTCTGTTTTGATGATAAGGAGCTATAACAAGCTTATTAATTAAGAGTTCAGACTCCACAGCCAGGCAGACCTGGATTGGAGTCCCAATTTTAGAAATTTCTAGCTGTGTGATCTGGGGAAGTCATTTCAATCCTCCGTTTTCTCATGTGTAAAGTGGGGATAATAATAGTTCCTGTCTTGCATGGTTATTTTAAGTGTCAAATGAGATGCTGTGTGCAAAGCATGGTGCCGAGCACAGAATAAGTGTCTAGTAAATGTAAGGCTCTATTATTGTGGTGGTTGCTGATGTTATTATTATCAATACATCTCAAAACCAGCCTGTACGTATATTTCACATCACACATCTGCCATAATCCTGAGAGGTGTGATATTATTTTTCACAATTAAAGAAACGAGTTCAGAAATGTCGCTTGACTTGCCCAAGATCACACAGGCTGGGGTGGAAGAAGTGGAACTAGGAGAACAGCTATTTAAATGCAGGACTATCTCCTAGTTCACGCCCCTTGTTACCGCAGCAACCTCTCTACCAAGTGGGTTTCAGGCCTTTGATTAAGCACTTTCAATGATGGGGCACACACCACCACTGAGGCAGCCCACCTTCCAGCAGCTTCGTCTGTAGCATACAATCCTTCTGTTAAGCTGGAACCTGTCTCCATGTAACATCTATCCATTGGTTTAACTCTGCCCTTCAGGGCCACGAGGAACAAATCTATTCTTTCCTGTAAGTGCTCTGAATTTTTAAAGACCCAATCATATTACCCCACCAAGCCCTCTTTCCTCCGGGCCCAATATCCCCAGGTCCTTTAGCACATGGTTCCGAATCCTCTTCCCACCTAGTCCTGCTTCCCTGCCTCAGGCTTGACAAGAGGCATATCCTATTGATGGCTGGAGAAGCTTTTATCCGGCCCCGGGAGGCTTGTAATACATTTATGCTTTCTCAGGATGACATATACTCCAAGAGTACTAAGAATTGCTGTCAATCTCTCTGGCATCATGAAGGACTCTGTATTTCACCATATAATACTTTCTTTCTCACAAGGGGCTACCTGCTGAAAGAAACTGTCATCTTCTCTAGCCAAAAGGAGCCAAAGTGTCCTGAGTTATGTGTTTCCTTCCAAACTATCAGCTTATGGTAAAGGAGTTCAACTATACCCTTCAGCCACAGACAGTGACTTCATCTTAGCCCCCCAGGCATCACTAGCCTTAGAGAGGAGGGGGTACTTGTGTCGGGATAGACTAACTGACACTGTGGTAACAAAGAGCGCTCCAGTGCCTCTGGCTTAGCAATAAAAACTCATTGCTTATTCATGCAAAGTTCACTGTGGATCTGAAAACTCCCCTTGGCAATTTCCTTTCAAGTGGTGACTCATGAATCCAGGGGACTTGCACATCTGGGGGACATGGCTTCAGGGACACTGTGGCTAGGGAAGGGCCAGCTGTAATTGCTTCAACCTAGAGCCAACATAGATCACTTCTGCTTATAGCCTATTGGCCAGAACTAGTCACATGGCTCCATCTAACTGCTAGGGGGCTGGGAAATGTGGGTGAACACATGGATATTCAAGGAGCAGTAAATGTTCTTTCGCACAATCTCAGTGACTCTTTGACCTTGAAACACCTCCCCACACATCTAGGTGGATCACCGGGATACCAAGCTCCCCATAGCCTCTTCTGATAATTCATAGGCTCCTCAGTAGTCATAGTGTCACTATGCTGTCATCATTGTCACTCTCTGAGCCCCTGCATGGTGATTTCAATTGGCAGCTGCAGACAACTCTTCTCTCTCTCTCTCTCTCTCCCTCTCTCTCTCTCTCTCTCTCTCTCTCTCGACTTCACTAAGGTCCTCATCATTTCATTTCTGAATCTATCCATAGTGTTCTTAACTGGTTTCCAGATCTCTCTCTGGAGGAAAGAGAATAGCCATGCCACTGACCATTATCATTTACAAATTCTAATCTGAGTATACCCTTACTCTGCTTCTAATTCTTCCATAGCCACAGAATCAACAAGAGAGATCCAATTTCCTTAAAGCCGCATGAAAAATATTTTATAGGCTTGTCCCAAAGACCCTTCCAGCCTCATCACTCCATGCCCCATCCTGTGTTCCCTGAGCTTAAGATACTCAAACTCATGCCCACCCCCTCAAAGTTCCATGGCACTGCCCAAAGTGCTTCTTCCAATCTGCAGCAACCGTAGAAACCCTATTGACACCACAGTACCCAGCTGTGTCCCATCCTCTTTGACAACTTCCCTAATTCTCCCCAACAGAGCTGTCCCTGCTCTGGCTTCCAGATACCCAGTTAATGTGCCTCAATAGTACTTCTCTTTTGCGTGTCCAGCTCTTTCACCTGGTGGATTTCTCGTGGGTGGTGACCATGCCTTATCATTTCCTTATCTCTACTGCATAGAATAATTCCTGACCCAGGGTGTGTATCAATAAGCATTGGATAAATTCATGTTACAAATTGCCCCATCCCATCTTATACTGCTGAGAAAGAAGTCATTCCTTCATACACTGCTACATTTTTATTCCAAAATAGTGAGAGAAGCAGGAAATAGAGAAAATAATAACAATACAGCTCACAGACTGGACTAAGGGGTTTAAAAGGTGAGCATTAACTCCCCCAGAATTTCCTCAGCATCCTAAAGACCAGAAGCTCCAGGGGTGCCACTTTGACTTTCTGGATCATTTTAAAGTGTCCTCTCTACCTCATTCAGAAAATCCTATAAGGATGGACTGAAATAAATAGCAGTTTGATTAACCCAGTATTGAGCTATTTCAATGTATTCCCCCTCCTGAACAGAGAGAGATTGCATGGTCTGAAATGAAGGGAAAGCATGTATGAAAGCCCTGGTTATTCAGAGGAGCAGGGGGAGACTTAAAAACTCTCCAGAAAGCCTTCAGCACTGTAACTAAACGCTAATGTTTAAAGATATCCTAATATTTCAGGAAGCTATTGGTAGTGCCACACTAAAGCTCATTCCATTTTTAAAGAGAAATATTTGACTTGGAGGGACAGACCCCATGCTGGCTCCAAGATAAACTTTCCTAGCGCTCTCAGGCCAATTTTAATGCTAAGAGCAGCTCCGTCAGAGTAAAAGTTCATTTTTGAGAGTGAAGCTGTGAATTATGCTACAGGCTGAGCTGAGAAGTTGGTCTTTTGCTGATGAAAGCAGAAGTCTGAATATGATACAGAAATGGAGGGGGAGCCAGGGACATCCAAGGGGGATTATCACAGAAGGTCAGACTAATTAAATCGAGAGAAGTCACCAGAGAGCCACAGCTCCCACACACACTATCTTCAAATGCTCTGACACATGCAGGAGTTGATAAGAAAAAGAGGATTGAATGGCCACTTTCATCTGCTTGGAAGGACAATAGTCAACCAAATAAAACTTGTTAGTATTGGTTTAAGCCCAGGTAGGGAGGGAAGAATTGAAACTGCTGCCAATTCCTAATTGTGCAGGTGCATCAGAGACAGGGACGGTAAGGAGAGGCAAAGTCCAGTTGTCTCTATGGTTAGTCACTTAATGCATGATTGTTACGCAGCTTCTATGTGCCAGGCAAGTGCTGGGTGTAAGGGACAAAACAAATCAACGTTCCCTGCTCCCCAGGAGCTCACAATTGATAAACCTTTATGTATTAATATTATGCAGTGTGGTTGAGGTTCTAATAGAAGTATCTAAGGATCACAATGAGCACTTTAGGGGGAGTCTAACTGCCCATTAATGTCAAGGCTGGATTCATAAAGGAAGCAACACATGAGCAAGGTCCTTAGGAGTAAAAATTCTCCAGTTGGTGAGTGAAGATAGAGAAGAAAGGCAGAGGCCACAACATAGACAAAGGTCAGGGGGCTTGAAACCATGACATTTTTAGTGGTCTGGAAATGTAGAGTGGTTGGGTGGGACTTAGAATCCATGCCAAGGAATGCTGGAGGTGAGATTAATAAGGCATCTGGACATTAGACCTAAAGGACCTTGAATGCCAAAGCATTTAGAATTCATCTTTGCAGGCAATGGGGAGTTGTTAAAGATTTTAAAAGGTGACATGATCAAAAATGTATTTGAGAAAGATCATTTAGCCACAAGTGGATGATGGGAAAGGATATGTTTCCAAGGTGCCAACAACACGTGACCCACAGGGGTGTTAAAGCAACACCTTCTTTCTGTCCTCCCTTCTCCTGCTCATCATTGCTGTGGGGATACTGCCAAATAAGCAATGCCAAAGAACCTACTGTGTGTGCCTGACACCATGCTGTCTGTTCTCAGAGCCACAAGAGTGTGCTGAAACCAGCTCATATTGGTTCATGCTGGCTAATACTGTCTCATAAGAGCTGATTGTTCACATCCCTTTTTTACTTCAGTGACAACACATTGATAGTTTGAAATCAGCCATGGTGGGAGCTTTTTTACACCTCAGAAACCTGCAAATGCTACAAACTAGGAATTCTTTCTTTTTCAGAGAGCCATTTATTAAAAATTTTACCAGCACCTCACATGAAAAGACCCAATTCCAGCTCTCCATGAGATCAATATCTACTTAAAGAGAACAAACAATTACATATGAAATGATGCAAGAACAATTCAGTTTAGAATTTAACACCCACTGAAGAAGGAGTCGTGAAGCATGGGCTATGGTGGGGAGTTAGAAGTAGGAGTCAGGAGTAGAAAATAAATAAAAGGCTCTTTAGGTAACACCCAGGTTCTCCTCATCATGGACTCTGCCACTCTCACCCAAGCTGGGAGTTAATCCATTAGTCCCATCTGGTGTTATTAATATTTACCATGACTAGTGAACTCCAACTATAGTTCTCACAGGTGACAGGTGACCCCCAAACTAAGTGTGCTGTCAGAGAACTACAGACTTAGAAAGAGCCTCACAGAGAGAACCCAGGCCAAACCCCATTTTATTCATCCATAAAATGAGGCCCCATTCTAGTGGCTTAAATAAGGCTTCGCAGCTATTAAAACTGAAGCAGGAACTCGAATACATTTCTCCTCTCAGTCGGCCACATGCTCCACTGCCCATGGTGTTTTTACATTTATAAACAAATGTGCCACCAGGGCAGCCTACCCTTTCCTTAGACCCTCAGCAAACGTATTTTGTACAGTATTTTCTGAGACTGGCATAGTTTTCCTGTCATCAGTGCTCCTTGGAATGCCTTGTATCCAAGAAAGGCATGCCAGATACTGTTAACTGAATAGAAATTTAATCAATAACATATAAAAGCATCAACTCAGAAAATGTGCATGCAAGCTGTCTTCTGAGGTTTCATGAGGAGACTGGCCATAGGTCCTGGGCTGAGGTTCTAGGACCTAAAATTAGGTTGGAAGTCAGCACATGAAATAAGGTGGCTCTGAAGGTCACATGCAGGGATGACGGCAGAATCAAGAACCAAGCAGGTGGTCCAAAGATCACATCAGTCAGAGGGCCAAACAGAACACAGAATCAAGAATAAGAATAACCAAGTGGCGCAGTGGTTAAGCGCTGGCTTGGGCAGCCAGTGGCCCTGGTTCGGTCCCACATATGAGGGCTAGTGACACTGCCCTCAAAACATAAAAATATAATAAAAAAAGAATAAGACAGGTGGAGTAGAGAAGAGAAAGAGGGTCTAGAATGGAGGGGAGGGGCGGGGGAGGGACAGCCTCATGAGTGTCTTGGGGCCTAAGTCACAGCCACTGATGTTTTCAAAAAGTACCTAGAGCTTAAACTGTGACTTTCCAGAATTTGGATTTCATGCTCAATACATTTTCCTAAAAAGATCTTTGGGGCTCAAACAGCATTGCCAAATTTTTCCTTGGTCAAAGCAAGAATAAAAATACAAAACACATTAGCACCATTTCATGAAATAATGGATATTTAAACCCTCCAAATTTACAAAGAACAAATTCTCAGAAGAAAGGACATTCATTTAAATTGACTACGTACATCCCCATGAACATCACATAAAACATACTACATCAGCCACTGTTTTGCTCACTGCACCATGGACTGCTAGACTAGGTCAGGTGGGAGGAAGTGCCAAGCCAGTCTGGACATATTTGGAGTCAGCCATATCCTATATGTGCATATCCTTCCTCTCATTTACACTAGCCAAAAAGGAGGAGCATTCTGTGGAGTCATTTTCCCAGCACCAGATGGTAAGCACTATTGCTACTCCTTCCAGAATCCCTTAGGCCTCTTCCATTTACAGTATATTGAGCTTGGTTCCCAGGGTTACTATGATGTGTGCTACTCATACCTTATAAGCTAATACAAGAAGGAAAAAAACCAGTTCCTTTGTCTTGTAAGAGACCATCATTGCTCCTCTGTTACTCAACTGTTAAAAATTTCAAATAAAAACAAACATAAGCTCAAAGTGAGCAGAAGAAGAGAAATAACAAAGATCAGACAGAAATAAATGAAATAGAGACCAGAAAAACAATAGAAAAAGATAACAAAACTAGGAGCTGATTTTTAGAAAAGATAAACAAAATGGACAGACCTCTAGCTAGTCTAACAAAGAAGAAAAGACTCATAAATGAAATCAGAAATTAAATAGAAGCCAGACAACTAATACTGCAAAAATACAAAGGATTGTAAGAGGCCACCATGAACAGTTCTACATCAACAGATTGGACAGCCTAGAAGAAATGGACAAATTCCTAGAAACATACAACCTACCAAAACTTAATCATGAAGAATAAAAATTCTGAACAGACCAATAATGAGTAAGGAGATTGAATTGGTACTCAAAACCTCCCAGAAAAGAACAGCCCAGGACCAGATGGTTTCCCTGGTGAATTCTACCAAACATTTAAAGAATTAACAACAATCCTTCTCAAACTTCTCCATAAAAATTGAAGAAGAGGGAACACTTCCAAACTCATTTTACAAGGCCAACATTACCCTGATATCCAAGCCATACAAGGACACTACAAGAAAAGAAAACTACAGGCCAATATTCATAATAAATATAGATGCAAAAATCCTCAATATGATGTTAGCAAACCAATTCAATAGCACATTAAAATGACCATATACTGGGGTCAGCCGAGTGTCTCAGTTGGTTAAGAGCTCGCTCAAGGTTGTGAGCTGAGCTCTGAGCAACAGCAGTTTGATGCCCAGCCGGAGCTGAGCTGCCGCTGAGCTGCCAACAGGTGGCAGGATGGCTCAACTAAAAAAAAAAAAAAAAAAGATCATATACCATGATAAAGCAGGATTTATCCTTTGGTTGCAACCATGGTTCAACATATACAAATCTATAAATGTTACATCACATTAATAGAATGAAAGATTAAAATCATATGATCATCTCAATAGATGAGAAAAAAGCATTTCACAAAATACATCCTTTCATGAAGAAAATTCTCAACAAATTGGGTATAGAAGAAATATACCTCAACATAATAAAGTCTGTATATGACAAGCCCACAGCTAACATCATACTCAATTGTGAAAGGTTGAAAGCTTTTCTTCTGATGTCTAGAACAAGACAAGGGAGCACTGTCATTCAACATAGTACTGGAAATCCTCTCCAGAACAATCAGACAAGAAAAAGGAATAAAAGGCATCTAAATTGGAAAGTAAGGAGTAAAACTGTTTTTCTTTACAAATGATATGATCTTATATATACAAAATCTTAGCGATTCCACAAAAAAACTGTTAGACTGTTGAATCAATTCAGTTAAATTGCATGATACAAAATCAACATTAAAAAATTAGGGTTTTTTTTTTGTTTTTTTTTGGGCCGGCCAAGTGGCACGATGGTTAAGCACTGTCTTGGGAAGCCAGCAGCCCCAGTTCAGGTCCCACATATGAGGGCCAGTGACACTGCCCTCAAAAAAAAAAAAAATTAGTTATTTTTCTATATACTAACAGCAAAATATCTGAAAAAGAAATAAAGAAAACAATCCCATTCACAACAGCATCAAAAACAATAAAATACTTAGAAATAAATTTAACCAAGGAAGTAAAAGATCTGTGAAATGAAAAGTATAAGATTTTGATGAAAGAAATTGAAGGAGACACAAACAAATGATGATACTGTATTATGCATCAGGAGAATTAATATTATTCAAATGTCCACAGTACACAAAGCCATCTATAGATTCAATGCAATCCCTATCAAGATTACAAATGCATTTTTTAGAGAAATAGAAAAAGCAATTTCAAAATTCATATGTAACCAGAATTTTTAGTTTCCTTGCTCTTCTTTTTCTTCTTTTTTTTTTTGAGGGCAGTGTCACTGATCCTCATATGTGGGACCCGAACCGGGGCCGCTGGCTTCTGTAGCCAGCGCTTAACCACTGCGCCACTCGGCCGGCCCTGCTATTCATTTTTAATAGCTGAAAAATTACAATTTCAAAACACCTCAGTCAACCTGAGAATGTTTAGAAAACAGCATAAAGTCTTTTCTATAATACAATTGCCTAGAGTATTCAGTATGTTAACATGCTGTATTATGTTAACATGCTGTATATTTGCAGCCTAGGACCAATCAGATATACCATATAGCCTAGATGTATAATAGGCAATACGATCTAGGTTTGTGTAAATATATGCTGTGATGTTCACACAATGACAAAATCACCTAATGATGCATTTCTCAGAACATACCCCCATTGTTAAGTGGCACTTGACTGTACAACAATCCAAAATCTATATGATGTAACAAAAGCAGTTCCCAGAGGGAAGTTCATAACAATATTGGCCTACTTCAAGAAACAAGAAAAATCTGAAATAAATAATCCAAATTTAGACTTAAAAGAACTAGAAAAATAAATGAAGCCCAAAATTAGCAGAAGGGAGGAAATAAATATAAGACCAGAAATAAATAAGAGACAAAAAATAATATAAAAGATCAATGAAACTAAGCTGTCTTTTTTGAAAGATAAACAAAATTGATAACCTTTAGCTAGATTCACCAAGAAAAGAAGAGTGGGGCTTCAATAAATAAAATCAGAAATGAAAGAGGACAAGTTACAACTGACACCACAGAAATACAGAGGATTATAAGAAACTACTGTGAACAATTTTACGTCAACAAATTGGACAACTTAGAAAAAACTGACAAATTACTAGAAACATACAATCTTCCAAGACTGATTCATGAAGAAATAGAACATGTGATTAGACTGGTTACTACTAAGGAGATTGAATCAGTAATCAAAAAGTTCCCAACAAACAAAAGTGCAGGACCACAGCTGGTGAATTCTACCAAACATTCAAAGAAGATTTAATACCTACCTATCTTTCTCAAATTATTCCAAAATATTGAGAAGGAAGAAGGACTTCACAATTATTTTACAATTAATACAGTTGATACTGAAACCAGACAAGGATGCCACAGCAAAAGAAAATTACAGGCCAATATCCCTGATTAACATAGATATAAAAATCCTCAACAAAATTAGAAAACTGAATTCAACAACACATTTAAAGGATTATACACCATGAATAAGTGTGATTGTTCCATGCAGGATAGTTTAATATCCACAAATCAATCAACTGATACAACACATTAACAAAATGAAGTGGAAAAATCATATGATCATCTCAAGAGATGCAGAAAAGCTTTTGACAAAATCCAACACCCATTTATAATAAAAATGCTCAACAAAGTGGGTAAAGAGGGAACATATCTCAACACACTAAAGGCCATATAGTAGATACCCACAGCTAACATCCTTGGTGGTGAAAAGTTGAAAGTTTTTCCTCTGAGATCAGGAACAAGACAAGGATGCCCACTCTTGCCACTTTTATTTAACACGATATTGGAAGTCCTAGCCACAGCAATCAAGGAAGACAAAGATATGAAAGGCATCCAAATTGGAAAAGGAAAAGTAAAACTCACTGTTTTCAGATAACATACTATATAGAAAACCCTAAAAACTCTACCAAAAAACTGTTAGAACTAATAAATAAATTCAGTAAAGTTGCAGGATACAAATAAATATACAGAAATCTGTTGTGTTTCTATGTGCTAATAATGAACTATCACAAAGAGAAGTTAAGAAAACAATCCCAGGGCCGGCCGAGTGGCGCGGTGGTTAAGCGCTGGCTTGGGAAGCCCGCGGCCTTGGTTCGGTCCCACATATGAGGGCCAGTAACACTGCCCTCAAAAAAAAAAAAAAAAAGAAAAGAAAAGAAAAAATCCCATTTACATTTACATCAAAAAGAATAAAACACTTAGGAACAAATTTAACTAAGGAGATGAAAAACCTACACACTGAAAACTATAAGACATTGATGAAAGAAATTAAAGACGACAAAATGCAAATAGATTCTGTGCTCACGAATTGGAAGAATTAACATTGTTAGAATGTCCATACTACTCAAAGCAATCTACAGATTCAATTCAATCCCTATCAAAATTCCAATGACGTTTTTTCAGCGAACTAGAACAAATAATTCTAAAATTTCTAAGGAATCACCAAAAAAAAATAGACAAAGGATTTTTGAGAAAAAAGAATGAAGATGTAGGTGTTACGCTCACCGATTTCAAACTGTATTACAAAGCTACAGTAATCAAACCAGTACAAAATTGGCATTTGTACTGAATGCTAACAGAATACAGAGATCAGAAATAAACCCATATATGTATTGTCAATTTATTAATGACAAAGGAGCCAAAAATATACAATGAGTAAAGGGCAGTCTCTTCAATAAATGGTATGGGGAAAACTGGATAGCCACATGCAAAAGAATAAAATTAGACCACTATTTTACACCATACACAAAAGTTAATTCAAAATAAATTAAAGACTTGAATGTAAGTCCTAAAACCATAAAACTCCTAGAAAAAAATATATCTAGGCAATAAGTTCCTTGATATAGGTCTTGACATTGAATCTTTGGATCTGACCTCAAAAGCAAAGGCAACAAAAATAAAAATAAACAAGTGGAACTACACCAAACTAAATAGCTCTATCCAGCTAAAGAAACCATCAACAAAATGCAAAGGCAACCTACTGAATGGGAGAAAATATTTTAAAATCATATATCCAATAAGAGATTAATATAGGAACTCAAAAAATTCAACAGGAAAATAACACACAATCTGATTTTAAAATGAGCAAAGTATCTAAATTGATATTTTTCCAAAGAGGACAAATAGATGACCAACAGGCACATGAAAAAAAAATGTTCAACATCACTAATTAGCAGGAAATAGCAATTAAGAACCACAATGAGATACCACCTCACACCCGTTAGGATGGTTATTATCAAAATGAAGAGGAATAACAAAAGTTGGAGAGGATGTGGAGAAAGGGACCCCTTACACGCTGTAGGTGGGGATGTAAATTGGTGCAGCTACTGTAGAAAACAGTATAGAAGGTCCTCAGAAAATTAAGAATAGAGCTACCATATGATCCTGCTTCTGGGTATTTATCTGAAGAAAATTAAAACACTAATTCAAAAAGGTATATGCACCCCTATGCTCATTGCAGTATTATTGATAATAGCCAAAATATGGAAATAACCTGAGTCCATTGATGGATGGATAAATAGATAAAGATGTGAGATTACACGCACACACACACACACACACACACACACATATATATATATATATACACACATACATACACACAGACACACACACACACACACATATACACACACTCAGACATAAAAAAGAAGGAAATCTTGCCATTGGTGACAACATGGATGGACAGAGAAAGACAAATACCGTATGATTTTTTTTATATGTGAAATTTAAATAAATAAATAAACAAACAAACCAAAACCTCATAGATACAGAAAACAGACTGACAGTTATCGGGAGGAAGGGAGCTGGGATGGTCAAAATGGATGGAGGGTCAATTGTGTGGTGGCAAATAGTAAGTAGACTTACTGTGGTGATAACTTAAACAAATATCAAATTATTATGCCATACACCTAAAATTAGTATGTTCTATACCAGTTTTACCTCAATAAAAAGTCATGGTTTCAGGCTGGCTGAGTGGTGCGGTGGCTAAGTGCTGTCTTGGGAAGCCAGCGGTCCCAGTTCAGTCCCACATATGAGGGCCAGTGACACTGCCCTCAAAAAAAAAAAAATTAAAAAATCATAGTTTCAATTCAGGAAACCAGGGTTGTGTTTTGAGTGTCTGTATTATTTTATTTATAATAGACAAAACAATCCTGAGAAAAAAGAACAGATCTGGAGACACCACACTTACTAATTTAAACTATATTACAAAATTATAGTAATTAAAACAGTATGGTATTGGTATAAAAATAGATATATAGACCAATGGTACAGAATCAAGAGCTCACAAATAAACTCTTACATATATTTTCCACTAATTTTGAACAAGGGAACCAAGACTATCCAGTGAGAAAAGGATAGTCTTCAGAAATAGTCTGAGAAAACTAGATAATCATATGCAGAGGAATTAAATTGGACCCGTCTTACACCATTCTCAAAAATAAACTTAAAATGAATTAGAGACTTAAACATAAGGCCTGAAACTGTAACACTCCTAGAAGAAAACATAGGAGGAAAGGTGTTTGGCATAGGTCTTGGCAATAATTTTTTTGATATGACGCCAAAAACACAAGCAACTAAAGCAAAAATAAGTAAGCGAGACTATTCCAAACTAAAAAGCTTCTGCACAGTAAAAGAAACACTCTACAAATGAAAAGGCAACCTACTGAACGGGAGAAAATATTCACAAACCATCTATCTGATAAGGGATTAATAGTCAACCAAACAATCCAATTCGAAAATGGGCAGAGGAACTGTACAGGCATTTTTCCAAAGAAAAAATGCAAATGACCAAGAGGTACATGAAAAGAGCCTTAACATCACTAATTGTTGGGAAAATATAAATCAAAACCACAATGAGATAATACTTCACATTTGTTCCAATGGTTATTATCAAAAAGATCAGAGATAACAAGTGCTGGCAAAGTTGTAGAGAAAAGGGAACACTTGTGCCCTGTTTATGAGAATGTAAATTGTTGCAGCCACTGCGGAAAACAGTATGGAGGTTCCTCAATGAATTAAAAATAGAACTACCATATGATCTAGCAATCCCACTTCTGGGTATCTACCCAAAGGAATTGAAATTAGGATCTCAATGAGGTATCTGTACTCCCATGTTCATTGCAATGTTATTCACAATAGCAAAGGTATGGAAACTACTTATGAGGCCAGACAAGTAAGTTTGCAAACTCATCCTAGAAAAAGTGCTACATACCTCATTGCTGAATATCACTATGGTCACCCTCAAAATATTCCCCTTGGGAAGCCATGCACCCATGCCAGTGCCTAGTCCATCCTTCAAAGCAGTTTTGGAACTCTTTTTCTGTAATGGCATCAGAGTTGTCATTGCATTACCCTTGATGTCCTGAATGTCATCAATATGTCTTCCTTTCAATATATCCTTTATCTCTGATTGGCGGCCAGATCAGGTAAGTAGGGAGGGTGTTCCAATACAGGTATCTGTTTACTGGCTAAAAACTCCCTCACAGACAATGCCGTGTGAGCTGGTGCATTGTCATGATGCAAGAGCCATGAATTGTTGGCAAAAAGCTCAAGTCATCTAACTTTTTCACGCAGACTTTTCAGCACTTACAAATAGCAAACTTGGTTGACTGTCAGTCCAGTTCGTATAAAATCATAATAAATAATTCCTCTGATATCAAAAAAGGTTAGCAACACCGTTGCAACAAGTTTGCTAACTTAATTGTCAGACCGCGTGTGTGTGTGTGTGTGTGTGTGTGTGTGTGTGTGTTCCATTAATGGAGCACACACACACACACACACACACACACATCCTCAATGGAATATTATTCAGTCATGAGAAAAAAGAAACTCCTGCCATTTGCAAAACCCTGGATAGACCTCAAGGGCATTATGCTAAATGAAATAAGTCAAACAGAGAAAGATAAATACTACAGGATCTCACTTATATATGGACTCTATTAAGAAACAAACAGGGCCGGCCGAGTGGCGCATTGGTTAAGCGCTGGTTTTGGGATGCCTGCGGCCCCGGTTCGGATCCCACATGAGGGCCAGTGACACTGCCCTCTACAGCTAACAACAGCTCCACCTGGAGCTGGGCTGTGCGAGCCCCGGTGATGGTGTGGGCTGCAGCCCCTGCTGCAGTGGGCTGCCATAGGCTACAGTGAGTGGCCCGCAGCCAGCGTGAGCGGCTGGCAGCCAGCATGAGCTGCCAATAGCCGCAGTGAGCGACATCCAGAGGCCAGCGACCGATCTGCCTCATCCGGGAAGAGCGCAATGACGATACCAACAGTGAAGCAACATCCTCCGCAACTAAAAACTGAAGAACAGAAGGACAGCAACTTGTCTGTTCCCCTTCCCCGATTCCCCAACGCTGTTCCCCTCCGCCAATTCCCCAATAAAATCTTTAAAAAAAAAAAAAAAAAAAAAAAAAAAAAGAAACAAACAAACATAGAAACAGAGTAGAGTGGTAGTTGCCAGGGGTTGGGGGTGGGGGAAATGAGGAGATATTAGTCAAATGGTACAAATTTCCAGTTATAAGATGAATACATTCTGCGGATCTAATATACAGCCTGGTGACTATAGTTAACAATACTGTATTATATACTTGAAAGTTGCTAAGAGAGCAGATCTTAAATGTTCTTAATCACACGCAAAAATGGTAATTATGTGAGATGATGGCGGTGTTAAGTAATTCTACTGTGGGAATCATTTCACAATACATAAATATATCAAGTCATCACATTGTACACCTTAAACTTACACGATGTTATATGTCAATTACATTTCAGTAAAGCAGGGGAAAACTCTGTTAGATATTTCTTAAATAGAAAGACATTCATTGATGTGTCCTTTGTGAAAGTGGATGTAGTCAATTCATAAAACTTGACCTCAAGGCTCAAAAGGTTCCTTGAGCTTTAGGTTCCACTGCTATGCTGTCACTTGAGTTTAAAACTTGGATGGATGTTTGACATTTTCCCAGTCACAGAGAGAAGGGGTAAAAATGGCATCCCAGGGCATGTGAACATATTGACCATATTAGACCACAGTTGTTGGCAAGTTATAGAACCCTAAAAGGGCAATTATGAAAGAGCCCTTTTGGATTACCTAGCCTTGGGCTCACAGGTTGCTCTTATTACTCACATACACACCATCTGAGGAGCTGCTGCCTGGGGTGCTAGGAGAAATGAGGCTGCACTGGGACTAAAGGGGAAAAATGTCATCAAATTTGTTACATCTGCCACAAACTCTGGAAGAAGAAAGGCAACACTCCCGGGGGACCCAGGCGAGTTCCCTTGTTACAATTAGGGAAACCAAGGCAGTGAGGTGATTCCTCCAGCAGACCCAGTCCCGTGGGCCCACACTGCTCTCCTGGCCCTCAGCCCTGCCGGCCCCCTGCCCCACCACGTTGTCTCGAGGGACAGACTGCCTTCTCTTCTTGGTTCTTGTTTTCTCATCAGCTTACACACCTGACCCCTGGTTCTTCCCTTCTAGGCCTTTTTTCTCCTTCTATAACAGGCTGGAAATTCAGCCTGCACTGTTCCTCTTCCTCCATGGGACCCTCACAGAGTTCTGTTTCTGGAACTTTCAGCCTACCCTCCTAAGAGCCATTCTCAGGTTGGCAGCTTGTTGAGGTGACACACCTCACCTCTTTAACTTAGGCCCCTGTGCCTTGACCTAGATTAGTACTTACCACACTTAACTAGTTTTTCGGTTAGCTGTTTCTGTGTTTATAAACAATGCAGCCCTTCAGAGAAGGGGCTGGGTCTTTGCACACTACTCAGTGCATAACATAGGGCACAAAAGAAATACATGTGAAATGAGAAAATGAGAGGAAATTAGCCAAGTCTCGTGTTACCCTTCTGTACTTTGGAATTTCATCCCCAAGGTACGATCTTTAAAATCACTCAGAGAAATGCACTTCACCTCCTTTCTGCTATAGAACGTGACCAGCGCTGTTGAAGCTCCCGCACCATTTTCCCAGGTAGTCTCCATGCTTACCTCATAGCTCCTCACTCTTTGTGTAGCGCACTGGGTTTCCAATTTTATGTTAGCAGCTGAACTCTTAGGTGAAATATTTCACCAAACCCCAAATATAAAACAGCAAAAAGTAGTGAAGCAAGAGCGTCCTGCTCATGCTCCCCTCATTCCTTTCAGTATCCTCTGACCCTCCCCTCCCACTGCACCTCCACTGCCCCCAGATCCTGGAGCTCATGAACCCCACCCAGGCCTCCCGCTGGTGCCTTTCTCTCCAGTATCCTTTCCTCCAGCCCGACCCCCACTCAGCTAATATTAACACTGTTCTAATCTTAACACCCATTTCAACCTGTTACTTCTTGGTGCCATCAAATCCAAACCCTTCCTGCTGACTCCCAGACAGGGATGAAACCAGCTACATATGTAACCGATACCCCACTTCTTTCCTGTATCCACATCACTCTGGCTTCAACAGGACCTTCTGTACACACCATGCTGCTTTCACTCACAGGACTTCCTGAGCCTGGATACTCACACAGAGTCCCCCTTCACCTTGCACTCCCTCTCTTCAAATGTCCCATTATCAACCCCACCCCTCTCCCACCCCCAGCCTCTGATTCTGGATTCTGTTACCAGGCACCACCTTTCACTCCTGCCAAAATCCAGAGTCACCCTAAATCCTTCCTTTCCTCACCTGGCACATCTAATCACAAGTGCTAGGATTTGACTTTGGGAATATATCTTAAATGCCGGCCCCTCTCCCTCCTCACTGCCTTAATATGAACTCTTTTCGCTCCCAAGGATTCCTGGAAAAGCTCCTTGATGGGTCACCACCTCCCCAATCAACCTTGTCCCAAGTTGCAGAGCCATTTATCCAATTATAGTCCCCTCCAGTGGCCTAAGACCTTTCAACAGCTCCCCCTGGCTTTGCATTAAGGTCCCCAAGTTCTAAAATGAGTATAAAAGGCTTCTCATCCTCTGGCCCCCACCCGCCTTTCCAACCTTACCTCCTATACCTCTCCCCCTGGCTCAGCCAGCAGTTCAGCCATCCCAAATCATCACCACTTTTCCATGAGGCCATTTCTCTCTCACCACAAAGTAGACTGACATTCCACCAATACGGACCAGTAGGAGAGAATCAGTTGTTAAATACGGAAAGCGCTTTGAACAAGTTAGTAAACAACCACTAGCCAAAACCCCAAGTGCCTTCTGCTATCCCCACCATTCTACCCCCACCTCCATCAATCAAGTGACTGTCTGGCCTGGTAAGGGGCCAACTTGTTAAATACCGCGGCTCCCTCACCCCTGCCTGGTGCCTCTACCTGACACCTTCTGCCTGCATCACCCTTCTCCCCATCCCTTGATGTCCCCTGCTTCCTCCTCCAGCCTCACTCAGTCACTCCCACTCTGTGCTCCCATAGAACCTTCTTTGTGCTTCTATTATATAACTTGTCCTGTTACACTGTATTTTCTTACTCATCTCTCCCACTCACACACAAGCTCCTTAGGAGCTGGAACCACAACTCATCCACATTCACAGTTGCCCAATAAGTGGTGAACTAGACCTTCTACAATAGCAATTTAAGAGTCCTGCCTCCTCTCCTTAAAGCTCTCCAACCGCTCTCATATTCACAATTCTAGACTTTCACTCATCAGGTTCCTCCCTACTTTGTGTAGAGCTAAGCACATAGTAGGTGTTCAATAAATATCATTTCTAAGGTGAATATGTACATACCCGCCCTCCCAAAATGAGAATGTAGCAGCCCTTCTTAGCTGAAATCAAGAGATCCAGCTAGGGCCAAGCAAACCAGGAACCAGCTGCCGAACACAGCTGAGCACACTCGTCCACACAGCTGGGGAGCCAAGAACTCCTCACTCCAGCTCTGCCTTGTAAAGCAGGACCACTTCACCAGCCGCCTTCCTCCACCTCCAGAAGCTTTCCTTCCTTGCCCTCCATTGAGATCCCAAATAAGGCAGCCCAAAGCTAGAGAAAGATAAAGGAGGGGATCAAACAGGGTTTGTTTCAATTGCTGCGTGTTGTTTTAAAGCAGAGAAGACAGAATCAAAAGAATGCCTTTTCTCTTTCAGAGACAAATAGAAGCAAAGTCACCCAGCTTTCCCACCTTCAGCAGATTCCTCCTAAGAGAGGGTGGGTGTTAGCTCATCCATCCCCAGTCTGAGGCCAGGAGCACCTAACTCTCTTCTGCGGTCAGTGCTTCCTGGGCAGGCTGGGGAGGGGAAGGGAGGAAGAAGGAAAGCGAGGAAAAGTGGAAAGGGGAAAGAAGGAAGAGAGGAAGGTGGGAAGGAGGAAGACACATAATCAGCACCTGCTACGGGCTATCTAATCACTCTGCCAAAGAGCGTTGCACAGGTCCTCTCCCTGAACCATGAAAACAGCCCTCTGAGCTTCGTATTATGCCTATTTTAAAGCAGAGAGAACTGAGGTTCAGGGAAGTCCTTTAATTTTCCCAAGGGTAGAGGGCTAGCAAGTGGCAGAGCTGAAACTGTAAACTGAGGTGTCTGACTATGATTCTAATATGCTTTTCTCAGCACTGCCCAGTCTCTCCCTTCCTCTGGATTCTCCCAAATCTCCAGCAGGACCCAGTTTGCCTGACATCCAGTGACTCTCCCCACTTTCTGCTTGGTGAAGGGGGTCCACTCCCACATGGTTTCTTGTCACGGGGGGGGGGGGACGTACTCCATAGCGGCATGCATCCATGCGCTTTTCACAAGGTCAGAGCTAACGCTTACAGTGGATGGGGATTAAGGACTCCCCACTTGGGCAGTCTCCCCACTGGCCCAAGGCAAGGGGAGCACTAGAATTCCCCTTGTTTGGGCGTCTGTTCAGAACGCCACCCGTGCTGGCTAGTCTTGGGCTCCTAGTTGGTGTTGCCCTCTGCCATGCCCATCCCCCTGTCTCTACCATGACATAGCGTCGGCTTCTGCCCTCCCCTTACTGCTGTCCGGAATTACTCTTACCCACATTTCCCGTGTAGTGTCTATCTACACCACTAGTATGTGAAGTCCATCTACGACGGAGGCAGGGCAGGCTGCTCAGGAGCCCTGAGTCAGCCCAGAGCTCCGCATTCGCCTCTTCCACTGGCCAAGAGATTCCTCCCAGTCCCCTCTGCCTGGCACTTCTCCCTACCACTCAGTCCGCTCAGTTATCCAGCCTGAAAGAGATGCATGTAATGTGTTACCGAACGTGAAAACTCATCTCCAGCTGGATGCAGACTCTCAACTCCGCCATGTCTATTTCTGAGAGATCCCTCCAGAAGCTGGAAGCTTCGGTCTTGATCCAAAGAGCCACCGCAGAATGGGGAAAGGGTCCTCTCCAATCAGCTGTTCACCAGGAGACCCTGGCTGCCCACACCTCCTGTCAGATGGAAGGGGGTACTGCCTCCATTGCCCCATAAGCAGGTGTTTGCCAGTGGCAGTTCCCAGAGTGCCTGTCCAAAATGAAGATTCCAGGGTCGGAACTTCTGATTCGGCTATTTTGTGACCTTAGTTTTGGATGTACCACTTCCTTTCCACTCCGAAGCAAAAAAGAACTGGAGTATACCTAGTTAGACGAAACAACTCCTACAAGTGTTTCTTAGAGTTAATCAAGGTCCCCTTATTTCTTGTGTAAAATATGCAAAATTAAACAAATTAGACCAACACAGCTCTTCATTCTTTCCTTCTCTCATAGGTTTGAGGTGTCATCATAACGGCACTGTATTTCTAAACTGCATTTCTCTCCCCAAGCACATGAGCTATTTGATTTGTCTGGCTTCTGTAACTGCCAGCCCCAGCAGTATCACACACCTGGCGTCTCTCACTCCTCCATGTTTCGCCTTTCTAGCCAAGAACTCCGGCCTTATATACCTGTTCCCTCCTAAAGAACACTTTCCTGAATGGAACTTGACAGCCCAATTCAATTCAATCCACAAGCATTATATTTCCATTCAGTAAATTTGTACCTCTCTACCTGCAATTAAGAAGAAAATATGGTCCATGTACCCCCTAAGTGTTACAGCAGGAAGAGAAATGTTTATAGCTGGCTTCAGTGAAAACTCCCAGCAATCTACAATCCAAAATTTTGATCACGAGACTTTGCCCATCTCTCAGTGGTTTCTGCCCCAGCCAAACATTCCTTCTCCCTGCCCTTCATGTAGGGGAACCAGAACATCCCAGCTTTGTGTCTCCCATGTGGAGAAATTAAGGGCCAGAAGTATGCAATGGGTGTGATCTAGCTGTAACCATGGGCCCTAACTCCAGGACACTATCTATCTATGTTACTGCCTTCCTTGCAATTACCCAGAGACTCATCTCTATCAATAGCTCTTTTGTTTGGGGTTTTGCAAACTCAGAGGTAGTTACCCTCCTGCAAAGGAGAACAAGGGCGAGGCCTGCTGGCTAGTGTTTCCCTGACCTAACCAGCTGGGGTTCCTCCAGCTTCTGAGAAGTGCCTGAGTGACACTGCCACTGGCCCCCAACCTGCTGGGCCTCCTCTTCCAGCCCTCTCCTTCCCCCACACCCCCCCACCCTGTCTGGGTCTGTTTCAAGTGTTTTTGGTTATTGTGGCATGATGCCTGTGAATGTTAAATATTCAGCAATCTTTGGGCTCCTTAGTGCTTTTGTGCAAATAGGTTGGCTTTGAGAAAAGAACAAGCTGATCTCAACTAAAGGGATCAACACTGCAAGCCAGCAGAGTCAACAGTTCAAATGAAGTTACAAAGGCAGAGGCAGCCTATTCAACAAGACACAAACTGGCTTGCAGCACAGCAGGGGGTAGCTAGGGTGCTGGAGGGAGGGGGATGTGCAGGGAGGTCGGGACTCAGAATGGGGACTGCAGGAAATGAACCCTGCAGGGCCTTGGGCAAATAGGAACCTTCCTGGAACTTGGTGTCCTCTAAAATAGAGAGATTTGTGCACATCTGATAGGGTTGTTTGTGAAGGTTAAATGAAATGAGGCATGTGCTTGGCTCAGTAAATGCGAGCTTCGATTAGTAACCAAACACACTGCAGGGGAGACCTGAAAATTCTCCTTCCAAAGTACGTTTCCATCTGCAGGTGTTTCAAATCTGCAAATACACAAAGGGATGGATGTGCGTATGTTTTCTATACACACACACACACACACACACACACACACACACACACACACACCCGTAAAGTTACCCTGCCTGCCTTAGTATTCCTTGGAACAAGCAATGACAATTATGGTAGTATGGCTACCACTAATTGAGCACTTACCACTTCCAAGCTGTACAGCACCTTATCTACTCCTTTCATCTTCACAACAGTCTCTGAGAGCAGGACAGGTCCCATTTCAGACGTGAGGCACTTGAGACTCAGAGAGAAGTAACTTAGCTCTGAGTACACACTACTTAGTAGCAGATCCCAGAGATCAATTTCTGGGCTGCCAGATGCCAACCTCCGGCTTCTTATCACTACACGGTGGACATAAGGAGAAAAAGTTGCTAAGTGCATGTAGGAAATGTCTATCCAGCCTGGCCTCCTGTTTCCCAGATGTTTTATGGAAAATACATAACAGTCTAAATTGAAACGTAAAAGTAAAAAATGTAACGTAAAAAAAATATTACGTAAATGTGAGGTTTGATTCGGAGGTGGACTTCTCGGTTAAGCTGCCTGTCTGTGCTGACAACAGAACTACCAAAATCCCTGTCCACCTCGGGAAATCCCCTCCCCCATGTTGCAACCGCAACAAGGTGGCCAGGCCTCCCTAGTCCAGGGGTGTGACCTCTGACCTCTTTCCAGTGTGCAGAGACAGCACTATACCAAGGGAGCAACAGCCACTCTTAAAGCAGAGCCATTCGCCAGGCCTAATTAGCTGGTTTTTACCGTCTCTGCTCCTCCCAGCAGTGTCCAATCCCTGCAGCCAAAAGGCTAAGAACCCCGGCTGCCAGCATCTCTGCAGCAGCTTCTCAGAGCCTGTTCATAATTAATTTTATAAAGGGCCTTGGCTCCCCAGCCCCATTCCATGTGCCTGATTCAGGTGAGATCATGACAGTAATCATTGCCAAAGCTCTGTCCAGTGGAATACACGCTCACTGGTATGTATGTGCGTGCGTGCAAGAGACAGAAAGAGGAGGGGGCGGAGAGAGAGAGGGAGGGAGGGAGGGAGAGAGAGAGAGAGAGAGAGAGAGAGAGAGAGAGAGAGAGAGAGAGAGAGAGAGAGAAACGGGTCAGGGGAGGGGAGAAAGGCCTCAACACCTAGAAGCTAACGAATAGGGATCTCATGCTTTTAAGATCCTGGGCACCTGGAAAGCTACTTTTTTCATTCAGTAATCTGTCTAACTAACGGAGTGCTGTTTTGTGTGTTAGACACTGCCCTGGGCACCAGGGATGGAGAAATGACTCAAACACGTGATCTCTGTCTTCAAGGAACTCCCCATCAAATGGAGAATCTACTCTACACAAGTAGAACGTAGGATCTACGTAAGTACAGAGAGGCATGTCTCACTCAGTCTGAGGAGGCCCAGAAAGACTTCCTGAAAGCCATCAAAAACTCAGAACCTAGCACAGAACCTGGTGCAGCGAAGATGCTTAACAAATATTTTTGGATTAAATAAAGTGTCTTCTATGTTGACTGAAAGTGTGTTTACCTTGACTCTCTGAAAACCAAATAAGAATTAGCTAGGCACATTTGTATCAGCTAGCAATGCTTTTGCTTACATCAAGTAGCTTAAATTACTAGGGGTTTATTCTTCTCACGTAATAAAAAAATCTAGAGATAGATGGCAATTGGTAATGGCCCGGTGTCTCAGTAACATGAGAAATGACATCTCAGTGATACTCTGATCTTTCCCTCATGGTCACAGGATGGTTCCCATGGCTCTGGACATCACATCTACCACCACAGCATGAAGAGAGACTGAAGCATAGCATCAACGTTGCTTTCTCTTTTTGAAGGAAAGTTTTCCTCCAAAACCACCCCAATAGTTTTCTGCTCACTTCTTGGCCAGACTTTGCTATCTTGCTACCCTTAGCTTCCAGAAAACCCAAGAAAGTTAGAACTTTTTGGCTCCATACTGAAGGTAAGCAGTGTCTTTTGATCTGGTTTATTTCACTTAGCAGCACCTCCACGTTGTAGCATATGTCAGATTTTCCTTCCTTTTTAAGGCTAACATTCCCTTGCACGTAATACCATATTTTGTTTATTCATGCAACCATTGATGGACAGCAAGTCTGACCTGTTTTTGTTGTTGTTGTTGTTTTGTTTTTTTAGCTGAGCCATCCTGCCACCTGTTGGCAGCTCAGCAGCTGCTCAGCTCAGGCCGGGAATCCAACCAGCAACCCTGTTGCTCAGAGCTCGCACTCTTGAGTGAGCTCTTAACCAACTGAGCCACTTGGCCAGCCCTGACCTGTTTTTTAATGTCCCAAAAATAATGCTTCCTCCCATGATGACCAGAACATTCTAGACCTCAATAACCCTTCTCAGTGTAGTCATTGTCTCTATGAAAAATAAATATCTATTTGTTTAAGTTACTGACAATGAGTATTTTCTATTCATCAAAGTCAAACCTAATCTTTATTAATATACCTCACTTGTCAACTGAGCATATTCACAGCGCCTACCCCTGTGGGGCTGATAATCAGATGGTAGGTACCACTGAAGTCATATCACTGTTAGAGTACTCCCCTACCAACTAGTGAATAGAAGCCACCCCAGAATGACCCTGCCTGCCATGCCCCCAAAACTCTCTATCATCTTGCAATCAAAAGGTTAATACCGGACTAGTTGTTAAATGTTTTCAATATCCATAAAACTGTCATAAAACTGTTGTGATAATTAATTGAGATAATACCTATAAAGTATTTAACACAGTGCCTGGAACTTGGTAAATAATAAATTTTCACTCTTATTAAATTATAATTATTATAGGGCACTTAGAGATCATGCACTATAAGTCACTTAAAAAGAAGCTGACAGTGTTTGGGGGAAAACATTCTCTCCAAACACTGTTTAAATCAGTTTAGCTTCAGGGAATTTGTTCCCAGTCTGAGACATCTGCCTCCTCTGCACTGAGGGGGAGGGTTTGCTGGGAACTCAAGGAGACCACTGGCTGGTGGGGACTCTGCCAGGTGGTGGGAGAGGTCCTGGGTGGGTGGGCATGGCCAGCTTGGCATCCTGACTGGAGAGCTATGATCCTGCATGAGCCTAACTTATTTCTCCTAAGCTTTCTGTTCTAGCTTGGCCATTGCCTACACATGGGGGGGGCGGGGGGGGGGGAGATTAAGAAAAATTAAGAATTGATTTAGGACTCACTCATTTTGCTTCAGCTTTATAAATAGTTACAGTTAGGAAAGTTTGTTTTGGTTTGATTTTTTTTAGAGAAATTTTTCTCCCCTCCCCAGGCTGTCCACGTGCCTGTACACTGCATAGTACAGTTTAACTGCCCCAATTCATCAGCAATTCTAATTCTGTTCACTTGTTTGCCTAAGTGATGCCAAAAAACATCGGCTGCCCTCAATGTTTCACTGTCAGCCAGTGGTCTTGATGTCCTCCCCACCTCTGCCTCTCAGAACAAGGACTCAGCCTGTGTGTCCCAAAAAAGACCTTGGACTCAAACTTGAATCTGCCCAGGCTCATCTTTGCTGAAACTGTGACTTCCATGCCTTTCACACTCTCCCTCTGTGAGGCTGATTAAAATTTTAAAACTCCCCCGAGAGGTGATTTAAATCAGTAGGAGGAAACATGTTACAGAAATGATTCAGGAGGGTTTTGCCAGGAGGTCTAAGCAACAAAAACTGCTACATGCCAGCAAACGCATGAGGGTGGCCTGGATGTAATAAGAACAGAGACCCTTCAGCCTGAGAGGCACAGGGTCCACACCTACACAGCAGGGGGCATGCATACATGGCTGATAAAAGAACAGGAAGCCCAGAAGGATCTGATAAGGAGCAGGTCCCACTGCGGAATTTTAAACAGAGAGGGGGCATGATCAGAATGGTGATGGGACTTCATTCCAGGGGCTGGTGGATGGGCGAAGGAGACAAGCAGGAGAAAGGACAGCTGCAACAGACATGGCAGCAATCACTGGGAAGCACACGGATGCTGATCTATGTTGGGTGACGGTAGGAAGAGATGCTGCTGGGAGCATGCAGAGGAGCAAGTGTAGGAAAGGACAAGGAGGTAACTGCTGTCTGAATGTGGGGTGTGGAAGTCACAGGGATCAGTTAGAGCTGCCAGGGGCCTCCCCTGAGGAACAAAGAGAGTGGTAGGACCAGAACAGGACCAAAGCCTAACACATGAGAAAATGCACCCAGAAGCTCTGAACTCGGGCTAATGGGGAAATAGTCAGCTGTTTAAGTTTGGAGCGGCAAGTGTAGCACAACCCCAGACCTAAGAACAGCTCACAAGGTGATGGAACAAAAATGGGTGAACATGGCCAAGACTTGTCTTATAGTCAGTGGGGTCTCAGAGCTAGCTCTTACGAAGAATTTTGCACATGAAATTATATAATCTTATAATTAAATAAACTATATTAAAAACAAAGGTGATAAATATTTAAAATGCATCATTTCCTAATCATTTTACTACATTTTACTTTTACTGCAATCTATGGTCCTTTGTGTGTGTTGTATCAGCGTTGTGGAAATACCATAGAATGGTGTGCTACTTGCACTTCTGTCACCAACTCTGGATTTGGGGATCTCACATTAGTAGTTTGCAATCAGATGTGACAGGACCATGGAATTTGGCAAGTGCTACCTATCAGCTCTTCCAGGTCAGGGCTCTGGAAAGCAGCCTCCTGGTTGGGTAAAAAGCTGGGCAAAGGCAGGCTGTTCTCCATTCATGCAGGGCCCAGGCCTTGGCAGCGCCTTCCTTCTCTAAGCAATACTTAGTCTTTGGAAGCCGCTTCCATCCATCTGCCTCGCAACCTCTGGCTTTGGAGGTGCCCAGCAACTGAACCTGATATGGCCAGCCAGCATTGAAGCATTTGGGGCATTCAGGATCTCTAAGCTCTATCCAGGTCCCTCGTTTACAGTTTAAAGAATCTTCTTCAGGGCAGCAGTACATTTCCTGCTGCTAACCAACCACCTACAAAAATTTAAGCCCCTGGGTTAAGTTAAGTTCCCAGAGATTAGTTGTCAGTGCTGCCAAGAGATGGGCAGGACACTTCCCCACCCCTTACACCTTGTCAGTTCATGCCAAATGGGTTTCCCCCAAGAAATCTGGTTAACTGTAGCTGAAGGACAAAGTTACCAAAGGGCAGCCTAATAGGCATTTTTCAAGGTCAGATGGATCAGATCCCACCGTGCAAGCGGGTTTTGGAATCCAAGCCCCTCCCTCTAGTCCCCACCTTCTTTAGGATCCCCTATCTCCCCTGCTGCCCCATTTCTGTAATAAATGGCTAGCTCATCTCCCTGCTTCTGGTGTAGTGTCCCTCTGCCCATCCCATCTCTTCTGCACACGCGGACACCAATCCTTCCTGGATGTGAATGTGCTACAGTCCATTGCCTTCAGCTCACATTCCGTGGCTGGTGCCCCAGGCCCTCCAGATCCAGTCTCCACACCCTCTCAGCAGCCTCCCCTGCCCCCCTCGCTCTCCTAGAGCACAGTTCCCCAGTTCCCAGGCCGTACTACCAGTGGATCACTCTCTCCACGAGGCCTCTGCCCACTCCACACCCACCCCTGCCTTTCTGGCCCATCTTCAGGACTCAGTGCAGGGTTCGGCTTCCCGCCACTGTGGTGCCACATTAGCCTTTCCTGCAGCAGTTGCCACACCTCTCACCCCATGTTCCACAGCCAGGGTAGTGCCTTAATCATGGTGAGACCTTTTTCCCGGCATTCAGCTTGGCCTGGCACAAGGTAAGCACTCAGTAAATGCTTGAATGATTACATGAATGACATCAGAGCCTGGGTATGTTGGCTCTTACCAGTAGGTGGTCTCAAAGCAAAGCAGGTCAGGGTTTAAGAGCCCATGCTCTGGAGGGCCTGGGTACATACTCCAGCCATGCCACTCACTCACTGTGCAGCCTAGGACTGACCCTAATGTGAGGGCTTATAAGGATTTTCTATGTATACACTCCTTTAATCCTCACAATCCCTCTAGTAGAAACAGATTGTTGTGGTTGTTATTATTATTATTATTTTAGCAGAATAAAAAGCTGAAGCACAAAAAAGTGAAATAACTTGATAAATGGGAAAACCAGGAGTTGAAACCTCGAAATTAACCTCTAGACGATACTGCACATTAGTAGCTTAGCACAAGGCCAGACACGCTAAAAGAGCTCAGGAAATGGGAGCCTCCCCCAGATCACAGCTTTGGGGAGCCCCCAAACCCACATCGGCTTCCCACATCTAGGAGAGCACCCTGCTTGATCCATCTTTGCCATCATTCAGAACAGAATCTTCTAACACTTGTGCCATTGAGTCCCAACATCACTGGGGAGACTTCCTTCACACAAGAGAAGCAATGTGGCTTATCATAAACATGACCCCAAAAGAAGACAGGGCAAGGCAAACTTGACATCTCTAGTGCTAATTTCCTCATCTGTAAAACGCAGTGGACACAAAGGCACTGGCTACTGCAGAGGGTTGTTCTCAAGCTCAAATGTTAAGAACAGTCAAAGTGTTTTGTAAATTATGGAAGCTATAAAAGATGTTAGTTCACAGGGGAAGGTCCAGTGGGTAGAGCGAAGGTTCTGCTGAGGGTGGGAGTGATTGTGGGCTTAGTCGGACAGGGTGACTCCTCCTCACACCACTCTTTCTTTGTGCTCCACCCGCCCCCCCCCCCCATTCGGCCTGAACACGGCAGAAGAGCAGTCTGCAGGCTGCTCTAGGTAGCAGTATGACTGGGCTTTTCTGTGATGAAAGTTGCTGTAGAATAAATGCTGTCTCCCCAAAATTCATGGTAAATCCTAGTCCCCAGTGCAATGGTATTTTGAGGACCGGGCCTTTGGGAGGTGATTAGGTCATAACAGGGGAGGCCTCATGAATGGGATTAGTGCCCTTACCAAAAGGACCGCACAGAGCTCCCTGACCCTTCCACCATGTGAGGTTAGGGCAAGATGACAGGCATCTAGGAACCAGGAAGCAGGCTCTCATCAGACCAAATCTGCCAGCACCTTGACCTTGGACTTCCCAGCCTCCAGAACCATGAGAATTTTTTGTTGTTTGTAAGCCATCCCATGTATGAAATTTTATTATAGCAACCTTAAATGGACTAAGACAGGAGTTTTATTACAAATTATTTTAAGTTGGAATGATTTCCAAAAGCAGATCTGCCTTACGACTTTGGACTTGACACCACCATGAAAACGAAACTCCGAAATAACAACCATCACACGCACACATGTGTGCGCTTGTACACACCTCTTAAGCCATTATTTATAACTGGAAAAAAATCTCTTGAAGACCAATTCATACTCATTCCATGTAGGGTTTTGTTGTTTGTTTGTTTGTAATGCAGAACCATGGTATGCTTATTTGACAGGGTTTGAATTACTAGAAAGCCTATTTCCAGCAGATAGGAATGGGGTTGGCTGTCTGACTTCACAAGGCAGACCTGAACATTTGCATCTTGTGGCTTTTGTGTGCTTTAGCTCACAAACTAAAGGACTAGTCAACAAGCTCTTTACATCTGAATAGATTACAAAGTGTTTATAGGCCTGAGTCCTTCCAAGACAGTAGCTAATTGGCCTCACAAACAACAGCAGGAGAGTGTCATTATCCTGATTTAACAAAGAAAGACACTTCATCCAGAGAAGTTAAGGGCCTGGATCCAGGCCCTCACGCTGGGTTTAATCATCATTGTCATCAGCATCGTTATGGCCATCACTAATTTTTAACATGCTAGGAGGGCACTCCAACAATCTGTCCTGTCCTCCAGGAGCTCACAGATTAATAGGCCTTTGATGTAACCATTCCTCAAAGAGCTAAGTAGGTAATAAAACATAAATATTTATTAAAAGTAATACTCTGGTACCTCAGGCCTCCATTCTTCATTGGAAGTCAAAGGAACCAAATTCAAAACCGGGAGGAGGTCACCTCTCTGCTGGGTCTCAGTTTTCCCATTTGTCATAAAGAATTAGTACCACCTGACCATGTCTTCTTTCCTAAGGACCAGCTGGGACACTTGTTAAACACCTGATTCCAGGCCCTGTACCATAAGGGTGGGGTGGATCCAGGGTTAGAGCATACGGGAAATGCTGTTTTAACTAAGGATGCAATCGAAGACAGGACAAAACAAAGCTTTGGGACTAAACGTGTTCAAGACACTCTCATTGTTCAGTGTGGACCTCACAGCTGCTGACCCAGAAATAGGGTTTATTTTTAGAACTTTTGATGCATGCAGAGCCTGATGGATTACTTTTCTCCATAGTACATGGAATTGAATTTAACTAAGAACCTAGAACGATAGCCACATACTCATCTAATTAGGACTTCCATGAGGAACCTTTTTTCCCAGGGCACAGACCCCCAAGAATATAGAAGGACATAAAGATGAGGAATGGTCCAAGCCAAATGCTTAGGCTTCAAGTAACCTTGGACGAGTTACTTACCTTCCTTGAGCCTCAGTTTCCTCTACTGTAAAGTTAATATTACAACATGAATAATAAACCTTGAAAACACTATGCTAGATGAAAGAAGCCAGACACAAAAGGCTACATATTATATAATTCCATGTATATGAGGTGTCCAGCATAGGTAAATCCTTAGAGACAGAAAGCAGATTAGTGGTTGCCAGGGGCTGGGGGGTGGGGGTTGGGGGAAGATGGGAAGTGACTGCTTAACAGATACAAGGTTTCCTTTGGGGTGATGAAAAGGTTCTAGAACTAAATAGACATGAAGGTTGCACAACATTGTGAATGTACTAAATGCCACTGACTTATACTCTTTAAAATGGTGAATTCATGTTATATGTATCTTACTAAACTTTTTTTAAATGCAATTAACAGTAACTTGCCTCCATCCCCTCTCCCCATCTAGCGGTGGGAGTCAGGGCCCAGCCGTGGCAACAGGAGGAACATCTGGCTAGAGAGGCTGGAGCCACTGCATCCAACACCACATCAGCAGCCAGCACCAGACTGATCACCTGTATGCCTGTGAAGATACTGCCTTCCACTATCAAATTCTCCACATGCAGGTGCCTCACCCTCATTCACTCTTTTAATCTTCTAAACTGCTGTGCAGGAAACTGAGGCTGGGAGCATCTCAGATTGTATAAGCCGCACAGCCAGTTTTACATCCAGTTCAGTCTGAAACCAAAACCTGAGCTCTTTCTAGTTTAACATGCTACCTCCCATGAGTAAAGATATTAAATTTTTATAAATATACATATACTTTCTATACCTTTTACTCTTTATGAAAGGCTTTCAAACTCTCCACTTTTATCCTCATAGTAACCCTGTGGAGTTACCACCAGCAATGTGTTTTACCCGAGGTAACTGACCTGGTCCCAAGAATCTGTCTTCTTCTTCCCCTCAGAGCGGTTCCATACAGAGTAAATAGATTAAAACAGAAATAGGGTAGGTCCTGTGAGAACTTTCTAGGGGTTTTGTTTGGGGTTTGCTTTTTTTTTCTTTTTTCTTTTTTGTTGTTGTTGTTGTTTTTGTTTTGTTTTGTTTTTTTGAGGGCAGTGTCACTGGCCCTCATATGTGGGACCAAACTGGGGCCGCTGGCTTCCCAAGCCAGCACTTAACCACTGTGCCACTCGGCCAACCCTGCTTTGTTTTTATAGACCCTGGATTGCTAGCCAAACATTTCCCATCAGATATGGAAATCCCCAGCTGAATTACTGCACATTAGCTCAGTTAAGTGCATGTTTCCCTACTAAGAAAAAATCCAAGGGCGGAAGTATGTTTAATCTGATGCTTCTGACATCTGAAAAAGAACAGAAGAGAAAAAGGCAATAGACAGGCAATCATGGAAGCATGATGTATTAAGATTTCTTTCATTAAACTAATATGTATATTGAACACCTACAATGCCCCAAGCATGGTTCTAGGCAGATTTAGGATCCAATGGTAGACAAGCTGGATATTTTACTTCTGACTTCATGAAATTTACAATCTAATGCAATATAACCTAAACCAGAGAAATCACCTAGAGAGCTTTTTAAAGTACAGATTCCAGGGCCTTGTCCCCAGAGATGTTAAATGAAGCCTAGAAATCTGAATTTTGAAAAGCTTTCTCAGTGATTAAAAGGAAAAAACAAATCTGAGAGACTAGCTTATTCCTTCCCAAACTTACCCAGTTATGAGGCACTTGCAGTGCTTGGTAAACCTACAGATTCCCAGGCCTCTCTCCACAGAGCTCAGTAATAGAAATGTTTAACAAGCACATCAGGTAATTCTTGGGATCCAGCAAATTTGGGAAACAATGGTCTGGCAGGCTTAGCAACACGACATGCAGCCCAAATCTCCTCCCTGAAGCCTTAATCACTTCACACAGTCACAGTCCCACAAAACATTATCGTTCCCCCAAACCTTCATAAAATGAAACCAGTTGCTTAGACTGTCAAAAGCCACCATTCAGGAAGCACTCCATTCTCACAGGATTCTGTCCCCACAGCAAAAATACAATAAGAAAGAAGACACACCCTATACGTATTTGTGCTATAAGCCATAACCATCAAATCAATGTGAAAAAATTCTGATTTCAAAGAAAAGCGTGCCTCTGTGCTAAGACCTGCAATGCCACGTTAACCAGAAGACATTTCTCTTAAAGCCATGAACCTGTGTGTACCTCTAATGCCTTATAAATAAATAATGGACCTAAAAATACCAGTAATGAACTTGGAAAAATACTAGCTAATTTACACCATAATAGAAATACCCAGAGATCTTTAACAACTGAAGGATGAATGCCAGCCTTCCTAATAAGTACACCAAGTCATATTATTCCACATGTGAGTGTAATTTTTAAATTGCAGAGTATAATTCAGAAGGGTGTATGTTCTCTGAAAGGCAAAAAAGTATTTATATGAATGCTATTACTCAGCTGCATCATCCCCTGATGAGAAAAATCAAAGGCATTATTGGAACAATGTATTCCTTGAGGCCCAGGAGCAAAATGTTTCAGAAAAGGGCTATCATTAATCTTAATGCAGTTGCAGAGATAAACCAGTGTTCCATGCCACACGAAGCACACAGAGGTGGGTGCCTTGGTGAGTGGCCTCACTCCTTCCACCCCCAGGTGGCTAAGAGGGCTGCCACTGTTATGCCTCTGGGCCCCAGGAAAGCCCTGCACCAAGGCTAGCCATCTACTGGCACTGGAAACAAGGGGGTTAGCTAGGCAGATGAGCTGGTCTCCACACACCAGTCAACCTCCCCAGACCCATATCTGATATCCTCTGATAAAATCTAAGCTCCTAAATTTGGTATGTGAGACCCTCCAAAAACAGCCCTTAACCGACCTCTGCAGCTGCTTTTCTAGCCATTTCCACTCCCTTCTCCTCCCTCCCCCTTCCTACTTCCTTACTTTGCATCTTATATTCCAACAATTTAGAACTTTTTATTTTCCAAGCATACTTTTGGTACAGTGGTTCTCAAATGGGGGCAATTTTGCCAATCCCTTCAGGGGACATTTGAAACTCTGAAGACATTTCTGACTGTCACAATTAGAGATGTATAAGGACCTAGCAGGTAAGAGGTCAGGGATGCTGTTAAACATCCTTCAGTGTACAGGACAGTCTCCCACAGAAAAGAAGTCTCCACCACAAGACCTCACTAGTGCCACTGTTGAGAAAGTCTCCCTTGCATCAGTGGCCCCAAATCTTCACCTGTCTCTGTGTCCACACCCTAAGCCCTTCTGTAGTGCTCGCCTGTGGTGGGCAGGGCTTCATTCCCCACACCTTGAATCTGTCAGCCATGTGATTTGCTTTGTCCAATAGAATGTGGTAGAAATGAGAGTGTATGTGTTTCCCCTTGATCTCT
This sequence comes from Aselliscus stoliczkanus, assembly GCA_033961575.1. Lineage (NCBI taxonomy): Eukaryota > Metazoa > Chordata > Mammalia > Chiroptera > Hipposideridae > Aselliscus > Aselliscus stoliczkanus. The sequence goes on along the minus strand of CM066728.1, from coordinate 13,537,792 downwards.
TTCACCTCTGTTAATGCCATGACAAAGATCTGACAGTGGTCTGGCACCACAAGAATGACAGACACACAGGATGGGGCCAGCCCCCACCTAAGCCCAGGCTAAAGCTACCAGCCCATTGGCAACCCCATGAAAAATAATGGTTATTGTGTTAAGCCATTGCAGTTCAGAGTGACTTGTTCCACAGTAATAGCTAACACACAATGTTGCTTTACGTCTTTGCACCTGCTGTCCTCTCTGCTTAGAATACCTGCCCCACCCTCACCTCCATCTTGCTTAGAAAACTGCTACTAATCTTTCAAAATCAAACTCAAGGTCTCTTCTTCTAGAGACTCTTCTTGGATTCCCTGCAGAAGAGGAATCGGTCCCTCCTCTTTGACAGTTTTACTGTTGTACTGCCCTGTGTGTATTAACTTGGCTTTCTGTCTTACTTAGACAGTGAACTCCTTAAGGGCAGGGGCTTTGTCTCAACTCTCTGGCCCCAAGGCAGCACAGCGATTAGAGGGAACATTCAGGAAGTATTTATGGAATGTAAAGGGATGGACTGGAAGGCTGGGGGAAAGTGATTATCAAGGGCATTTATCAGCTTTGGCACTCAAACTGAAATGGTGCCTGGAACACAGCCCAATCCCTGTGACAAAAGAAGAGACTGTTGGCTCCAGCCTGCAGTCTGGGTTTTCCTGCCAATCAAAGTTGTCATGGAGAGGAACAGCCTCCGCCATTACTGTTTAGCACAATGAAACTGTTTAGAGGAGAACCTTACCTTCAGGAAATTCCAATGAGCCTGTTTTATTGTTACTCTCCAACAGTAATGACTCCCATGGGATTAAACAGAGGGCAAAGTAATTGCTAAAACATCCCCCATCGATAGAGAAACCTGAACAACACGTAAAGCTCCCACTTCACTTGGGAGAGAGGCAACTCGCTCACAGAAACTAAGTGTGTTATTGGAGCCTTACAGGGTAAGAAGAGGTAACCAAGGGAGGAAAGATTCAGGGTGATGTGGAAGAAAGTGTCCAAATGTTGGCAACAGACCAACTCATGTTGAAATCCCAACCAAACCTCTAGCCACTTCATGCCTCCAAATCTTGGGTTGCTCACCTGTAACACAGGGATATAAAACACCTCTCCTCTAAAGGTTGTGATGATGAAGGATAATACACAGAAAAATGCCCTTTGCAAAAGGGCTCAATAATTTTAGTTCCCTTTCCTCCTGTGAAAATTTGAAGTAGAAACATATCAGAACAAATATTAAGGGATCCAGCCCAAGAAAACATAAGCTCCAAAGACATAGACTTACCTAAAAATTGAGTAAGGTACAATTTAGTGGGAATTGGAGTACATTAGAAACTTCCTTCCTACCAGCAGAGACATATGGCTGGATTCTGGCTGGGAGGCCCTGACTCTTACAAGGATGGTTTCGTGAACAGATGATCTGAGCAGTCATACAGGGTCCTATGCTTAGAAGAGCTTCATGCTCGGTTTAAGGCTCTGTTCTCATTATCTTGAAATTCTTTATAATTTTTCAACAAGGGGCACCGGATTTTTATTTTGCACTGGACCTTGCAATTAAGAAGCTGTCCCACTGTTGTTTTTCAGTCCCTACAGATAAGGGACAGGATAGCTTTTCCCCAGGAACTTCCAGGTCCTAAAAGATGTGTGTATTTCACAGAGTTTAGCCAATTGGGAAATTCTAGAACCATCACACCACATAAAAATACCTAGGACAGAACACACAGGGGTAGAGGATGGGCCAGAGGCGGGAGTGGAGGACAGATTCCTACAGACCAGGATGATTAGACAGGGTGTCTTCAGCTGCAAGTAACAGAATGTGGGCCAAAGAGTGCTTAGACAATAGAAAGATGTAATGATCTCATCTAACTAGAAACCTGTGGAAAAACTCCACCTGGATAATTCAGCCTCTGTGACACTCCTTGCCGTGACTTCATGATTACAACACAGCAACCATTCTAAGTACAAGTCTTCCCACACCAACCAGAGAAGGAAGAAAAGAAAAACGTTCTCTTCCTATATCTCTCTATTTTTATTAGAAAAGAACATCTTCTCTAGAAGTCTCCCCAGCGGACTGTGCTTTGGGTCTCATTGTCCAGACCTGGGACAGATAGCCAGAGCTAGATGCCAGGAAGGCAGCTAGGCAAGTGCAAACTTATTCTAGGGGAATGGGATGAGCTGGCTGTCTGATCGTTATCTGAACAAAGGTGGGTCCTGTTGTGGAGCAGGAGGGAGGAATGGCCAGTAGGGAAATGGCTTTGGATTAGGTGTCCTCCCAGTCCCATAGCTATCCCCACTTCTGAAGAGCTGAAGGAAGTCTGCCTTCCCATCACCCACCAGAACTCATTGCTCATTGCTGCCCAAAGCGCCCTTGGGAAGGGTCCTGTGTGGGGAGTAAGAAAACTTTATCATCCCATGAGGACAATCAAAGTGAAGGTCTTAGGTCACCAGTTTCAGAAACATTTAGAAGCTCTCTCATTTACAACCAGGTTCATGTTCTTGGGCAGTTTCTGTATTTACTCTGAAGCCATTTTCTCTTCTGTGAAATGGAAGTAACAATGCTTACTATATAAGGTTGTGAAGAGGACTAAATGAGACAATTCTTTTTTTTTTTTTTTAAAGATTTTATTGGGGAACAGCGTTGGGGAATCGGGGAAGGGGAACAGACAAGTTGCTGTCTTTTTGTTCTTCAGTTTAGTTGCGGAGGATGTTGCTTCCCTGTTGGATGGTCATTGCGCTCCTCCCGGATGAGGCAGATTGGTCGCTGGCCTCTGGATGTCGCTCACCGCGGCTATTGGCAGCTCATGCTTGGCTGCCAGCCGCTCACGCTGGCTGCGGGCCACTCACTGTAGCTTATGGCAGCCCACTGCAGCAGGGGCTGCAGCCTACACCGTGGCCGGGGCTCGCACAGCCCAGCTCCAGGTGGAGCTGTTGTTAGCTGTAGAGGGCAGTGTCACTAGCCCTCATGTGGGATCCGAACCGGGGCCGCTGGCATCCCAAAACCAGCGCTTAACCAATGCGCCACTCGGCCAGCCCGAATCAATTCTATAAGACACTCACTATGTTAATTCTCCCTTTCCATAGTGATATAGGTAAAGAAACTGAGCCCCAGAGGAATTAAAAATTTACTTAAGGTCGCAAAGCCAGAGGGTGGCAGAACTGAAACTCAAACCCAGGCATGCTGTGGTTGGGCCCCAGCTACCTCTCCATTCCTGGGCATTTTTCGACCCAGCACATCCCAACAATTTCCTTGGAGCTGACATTTAGGCTCAAGGGTTTCCTGGTAAAATGCAGATACCCCTAGGAAAGGTAGCACCATGATGAGTTAATTCCTGCTGGAAGATGGTTGTTCTCCTGATGCAGGAAGGTCTTGTGGGAACTAAAGGCCTGGTGGGAAATAGAAAGAGTAAGGGGCAGGTTGAGAGACCCCACAGGCATACTTTCCTACTTTGCAACTTTGTCTCCAAAAATCACATCCAAAGGACTCAGGTATGTGTAACCCAGGGCGTCACTACCTCAAAAATATTTGTATTTTCTTTGATCTGACAGAACAAGGATGGAAATGTAATGTAGAATTGTGTTAAGTCATATTAAATTAGGTCAGTGTTCAGATCCTGGCATGGAATTTTAGATAATAACAGTTTATTGATTTGTGAACTTCATTCAGTCAGAATTAAGTCTGTCGGCATAAAGCTGGATTTGGGCAATGCAATTATTTTCAGCGATACAGCATTTAGATATCAATATCAATAACATTTACCTTTAGAGAAGAAAAAATAAACACCTACTGCCATGGCCATTAGGAATTATGAACCTCCCTATAAGAGGCATTAGGAGGGAGGGTCCTACAGGTCTGTGGCCCCAGAAACTTGGGGCATCCATTCTTACAGGAAATACAGACTTGATGCTGTAGTTTTACTATAGGTATACTCTCCCAAATGGCTCAGCTCTAGGCCCATATTTCACCATATTCACAAACTATTCTCCCATTGCCTTAGTCCATTCAAGCCGCTATAACAGAACACCATAGGCTATGTGGCTTATAAACAATGGAAATTTATTTCTTACGGTTCTGGAGGCTGGAAAGTCGGGGTTCGATGTCTGGTGAGAACCTGCTTCCTGGTTTATAAATGGTCTTCTCACTTTGTCCTCACATGGTGGAAGGGGGGCCTCTTTTATAAGGGCATTAATCCCACTCATGAGGGCTCCACCCTCATGACCTTATCACCTTCCAAAGACCCCACCTCCAGATGCCAACACATTGGGGACTAGGTTTCAACATGTGAATTTGGGGGGGACACAAACATCCAATCTATAGCACCCAGCCATCTGCCTTCACCATTATGTAAGGAGTGGCAAGAAACCCACAGGCTGTGATTTGAAGAAACTTAAGACCAGTCCCCCAGACATGACTCAGACCACATGTCAAGCCTGGAATTCTGTATTAATATTGTATTCACTCATTGGTGGTATACATATTCTGTTCTATCCCCAGCTTATTTACTGCAATTCATTTCTGGCACTAACCAGCTGCTGTTAGCACAGACCCCCCAAGTTGAGGGCTCAGTCCTCTGTAAGACTGCCCTCAGTTCAGGCATTGAGCACTTCAGGGGTTCCCAGGCCATCGGTACTTATGAATGACTGGCTACAAATTTGGGGTTTCCCCTCTTGGGTTTGATAGTTTGTTGAACAACTCACAGTGCTCAGAAAAGCATGATAGATAAAATTACAGTTTTAGTATAAAAAATACAAATCCAAACCAGCCAAATGAAGAGCCTCATAGGGCAGGGTTGGGGACAGCTCCCATACCCTCTCCCTGTGGAATCAGGGCACATTACCCTCCCAGTATATCAATATATGCACCAACAAGGACGTTCCCTGAGCCCCAGAATCCAGAGTTTTTATTGGGGTTTCATTATGGAAACGTAACCAATTAAAACATTGGCCTTGTGATTGAACTCAATCTCCAATTCCCCTGCTGCCTAGAGGTACAGCTGGCTCTGAGTACCAACCCTCAATTACACTGTGGGCTTTCTGGTGACCAGCCCCCTATCCAGAAGCCACCTAGGGAGGGGCCCATCAGTCATCTCATTAGCATAAACAGAGATTTAATCTGGTTGCTCATGAATAACGAAGATATTCCTATCATTTACTTGGAAAATTCCAAGGGTTTTAGAAGCTCTGTGACAGGAACCCTCAAAGACCAGGCAAATTCTTTATTATACAACACACATGTGCTGCCTATACTGGCATAAGCATAGCTGGGCAGGTAAGCCACAAAACCCCTGAGTCTGTCCTTTTTCCTTTTAAGAGGAGACACTGAAAGAGGTAGTTACCTTTGATTTTTGATTTTGTCTTTTGTCCTTTTCTTTTCCTGAACTGATATTTTTTTAGGATACTGTAATCCAAATTCTGCATCACTGAAATTTTTCCTGCCCAAAATATCAGATAAGGACCTCTCCTCACTCCCAGCCCCAACCTCTTGACAACACGCACATGTCAGTATCAACAACCAACTATAGTTTGAATGATGTTATAAGCCCACAGATATTTTAAAAGAGGATACTCATTTTATAATCTCCACAGCCAGCACCTATTAAACTGCCAAGAATTTACCTAGTACTCAATAAATACTTGTTCAGTTTAATTATCTGGTTAATCTGAATATTAGCTATAATGTATCCAATTCAGAAAACCACAAACATGAGGTTAATGAGGACAAACTGTAAGCCTAGTCCTTGAGAAATAACAATGAATAAAGCATAGTCCCTGATCCCAAAGAGCTGACTATGGAGTGGGGAAGACAAAAACTAAAATAATAATTTCATTATAAAATTTGAATTCTGTAGAAATAATTCAATACAAATTATACTGGGAGAGATCCAAGATGGCGGAGGAGATAAACACTGTGCCTGCTTCCTTCCATGAACACTTTAAAATTACAATAAATTATAGAACAGTCAGCCTGGAGAACTACCTGAAGTCTGGTCAAACAGAACTTTTATAACTAAGGATAAAGAAAAGCCACATAGGAGACTGATGGGAGACCCAAAACAGGCTGGCTCCAAACCTCCATGTGGCAGTTGAGAACAGGAGGGATATTTCAGCCATGGAGGTTTCTCCAGAGGTGTGAGAGACCCCAGAACCACACCAGTCCCCTCAGCCCAGAGTACTGGTGCCGGGAAGAGGAGCCCCCACAACATCTGGTTATGAAAGACGGTGGGAATTCCAACTATCCGGGTGGGACGGAAGGCTTAAGGAAACCAAGACATCCTCTTAACGGGCACATGCACAGACTCTCTCACTTGCAGGAACTCACCTTGGGCTCCAGCAGAGGGACAGTGACTTGAGGGGCATCAAAGGCATATGGTGGAGCAGGCTGAGGAGGGTGGGTTTGCAGCAAGGGCTGGAGGACAGTTGCCAATTTTCCTGGGTGGAGTCCTCCTCCCATGCAGCTCACAGGTGGTTGCCATCTTCCCTGAGTTGAGCCCACCCCCATGCAGCCAAATCTGAATCTGATTGGCCTGGTGAGCTCTGCTGCTCCACCTTGTTGGCTCACTGAGACCCCGCCCCACCCAACTCACCCAACACCAGAGGCATTTTTTCGATGAGCAGCCAGCCATGCCCGCCAACATTGCACTCTTTCTTGAAAAGCTATTGGAGTTCACAGGATCAGGCCAGTGGCAGCTGACCATGTTGTGCTCTGAGACTTTTGTTGAGTCACACCAGACTCAGTACTGGCATCAAACCAGTCTACATCAATTTGTTGACCACAATTCTTCTCACTCTAGTGACTCCCTAAGACCCTGCCTTGCCCAGCTCATGTACTGCATGAGGCTTTATGAGGGGCTGAACCTTAAGGGAGCTGGCAGGTGCCAGCAGTCCTCAGGGTGTCCTGGCTTTTACACAGATACCTCAGGCCCAGTACTGATGGCAGCCATCCTCAGTTTTCAGCATGGTCTCTCCCACCTGCCTCCAGGGTTAGGACAGGCAGTGAATAACCATGGGTCACTTTGTAGCTTCTACCAGGCAGTCCCAGGCTAGTCACAGGCTGTGAGTAAGGTGGGCCTGCACCAGAGCCCCTCACAAAAGACCCCAGAACCAACATACTTGGAGGTTTGCTTCAGACCACAGCAGAATACCACCCAATCAGCCCCACAAATGGCACATTCAAAAGGCAGTCTCAACAGGCACCAGAGCCCACTGGAACAAATCCCACTCAGTGACCCCTTTAAATAGCTTTCCAACAAGCCCCACCCACTAAACTTCCACCTCTTCTCATTGACCAGAATTGAATCATATGGACATTCCTAGCCGCAGACAGTCTGGGAAGGTTAATATTCCCTAGTGGGCACAGTGCCTCTCCAAACAAAATCAGTATTCTATTTACAAAGAAGAAATCAATACAGAAAAATTAACTAGTAGTATAGCTACATAGGTTGAAAAAAATAACTTTTTTGGGAGGGTGGCTCTATGAATGGTATGAGTTTCATACATTTTTAAGCAAAGAAATAACATGATCACATGTATATTTTAGAAAGATTATTCTGGCCACTCTAGTCATAAGTAGAAGAACACTTCTTAATCCATTTTAGATCAAAACTTTCTCTAAGAATCTCATGATAGCTATAGAGTTTCTGGGCAGGGGTATAGTAGGGGGGATTAGAGTGTAAATATACGCAGAATTTTCTAAGCAATTACAGGGTAGGATTTGAGCTTTCTGAAGCTCACAGTGTTTAGGAAAGAACTTCTGACAAAGAGGTTAAATCAGAGAATAGAGACACTTAAGGCAGAAGGACTGATCAGGAAACTTTAAAGTTGTCTGAGCAGAAGGTGCCAACAGGGATAGAACAAGGCAGATAGTCATAGAAATGGAGGAACAGATTAGAGAGACGATCTTACATAGAAACAACAGCACTTGGTGTTTAATTCAATTCACCGATTAGAATCAGAGAAGTCAAAGATTACTGAGCATATTTTAAATAACTAAAAGGATGGTTATGCTAGGAACCATACAGGGGCTATTGGAGACGGTTAAGGGGACAGATCATGAGTATAGTTTGAGCTTGCCAAGTGTAGAGTACCTGTAATTCATCTAGGTTCAAACATACAGCAAGCAAAATGAACTCCACACCTGTCCTCAGGAGAGAGGTAAGGTTGTGCAGGAAGCAGTGGCAGTCAACATACTCATACATACATGAGGTGCCTGCCAACGCAGTCATGTTCAAAACATGTTGAATTGGTCGAGTCTTCCGACTTCCATATTCAGTTCAAAACTATTTCAAACATGATGATAGATTTCTCTCAACACAAATCTTTTTTTAAAAAATGATTATGTAACATACAAGAAATAAAAGGTTTCCTTTCATCTCTAAGTTCAGCCTTGAAATTAGAATTTGCTCCCTCCAAGAAACAATGAACTTTACATGTCCAAAGTCAAATTGACAGCATGAGCTATGAGTGTAATGATCTTATAATTGCTCTTAAATGATCCTTGAGCAAAGTTGTGTTGTATAAGTTAGTGTAAACATGAAGGCTAATTAGAAATAATTTGGGGTGTCAGTATAGCATGGTGGTTAAGACAGGCACTGACAGACAATAGACAGAACTAAGTAGGGGTCCCAATTTCGATACTGACTAGCAGTGTTGACCTTGGGCAACTTACCAAACCTCTCATAGCCTCCATTTCCTCATCTGTAAAATGAGGTTTAAAAAAAAATAGTATGTGGATATAGTGCCCCCACAATAGGGTAATCGTGAGAATTGAATGGGACAGAATGCCTGGCACATACTAAGTTCTTGAATAAATGTTAACTCATAGTAGTAGCAGTAGAGTAATAGTAGTAGTAATGTTGCCTACTTAGCTTCACACGTATGACAATTCTGTATCATACTAAGTTTCTTGAATTAGTGTAGAAGTGATTTTAGTTTTATAGCCACTCATCAACTTGCCAAGACTGTATATTTTACAGTCCATGAGTAATAAAACATTGAATCAACTCATTTTGTTACCAGTTTACAACTTTAGGAAAAAGGAGGCTGGTTTAAAAGAGGAAAAAAAGTGAGTCGGTTATTTCTTTTTTATTTATTGTTTTTTTCTGATGGTTGTCATTTTTAAACCCTTGTTTTGAGAGGAAAAGACAGTCTCACAGCAGTGATTTTTCCCATCTTTGTAGAAAAACACGGCTTTCCTTTGAAGGACTCCAAAAGAAAGCGAAGGTGATACACATTGTGATGTCACAGACTTTCTGCAAAAACTTGATGAGCGTGCCAGGCCAAACAGAAAGGAATGCTGCAGACAAGATAAGAAGGTTTGTAAAACATCAGCAAAAACAAACTCCACCTTTTTAAAAGATGACATTTGATGGAAGCACAATGGAATTAACTCTCTTTGTAACAAAAATTTAAGGGCAGTTACCTTGGAACAAAAGAAAGAAAATGTAATTTATGCCAGTGGTTGTTGTCCATAATTAAGTAGACACAATGGTGCCACCATTCACCTCATTTGCATTCCATTCAGGAGACAGTTCTCATGCAAATAAACTCATTTTATTTTAAGTTATTAGTGAGGTTATGGATTGAAACCAGGAACACTGAACATAGCAAAGAACATTTTCTTCTAGTGTCTTTCACACATATCCAGTTTGGTGTCTTAACTGCTGGGCAGCTAGAACTGTTGATAATTTTGACCTTGAGATGAGTAATTAGAAAAGAAATTAATTCTAAACTTCAATGTTAACAAATACTTTTAAATATTATAATTGATTTCAGAGACAGAGGACAAAATAGAGTCAAGATTAAAAGCCACTCAATGGCTGCAAAGTTGTGGACACCTGAGTCTCAAGTTCATTATTTGCAACATGGGAATATAATGGCAGGGTTTGCCCCATAAATGTGCTCTGAGGGTTGAGAGCACATCTATTATACTTTTAGCACAGGACCTGAAAAGATGAAAGACATCCATAAATAGTCCTCTTCGTAATATTAGTCCTCTTTGTAAATAATTAGAAAATACTCCTCAGTGGCTGTTACAGGGGAGGTAAAATTTCTCCTCTACCTTGGAGGGTCTCTGACTGGGCCTCAGAATTAAACTGACAAAAAACAGATTAACAGGAGACTAGCATATACTTTTTATTTAGTAATTTTTACATATATATGGGAGCCTTCACAAGAAAAATGAAGACCCAAGAAAGCAGTTAGGGCCCGAAGCTTGTGTACTAGGTTGGGGAAAGGGTAGTACATTGTGAAAACAAGATAAGACAAAGGGGTTAGGGCTAGGGCAGTTAATTGTGGAAAAGTAATCGGGGACATAGGATTAGTGTAACAAGGTCTGTTTGTACAGATTTCTCTCAGCCTCAATTCCCCGTCTCTGGTGATAAGAATGTTTTGTTTCCTGCTGGTACAGAGAAGACACTTTTCACAAGGGATTTTTATCTCCTGCTTTCAGGAAGAAAACGGAAGGTCAGAGGGCTCTTTTTGCATCTGCTGTTCTTCAAGTGCCTTTAAATTAAAATAATCAATATGCCTAAGTGGAATGTTCTGACGTCCTACACTGCCTTCACATTCTTGGGGACAACCCAAGTCAAAGGCAATAAAACAATAAGAACAAACTTGTGAGGCAAGAATTCAGTACACCTGTCTTACCGATGAGGAAACTGAGGTATAGAGAGGTTGACTTGCCCAAGAACACACAAAACGAGGATATGACCTCAACTCCCTTTGACTTTGGAGCAGTTTATCACATTATTCAATGGCTGCCTCTCCCAGAAGGGGCATGAAGGTCATCAGAAGATACACACCCTACCACCCACCAAACTTCCAAGGCAGTGAAAAAGGGGTGAATTTGGGGAAGGAATAGGGTATCAGAAAACATTCAGAGCCTTCTCCAGGAACTTCTTGCCCACAAAAGCAGATGATATGATCCCCATTGGATCAAAGACCACCAAGCCCAAAGATCAAATGACTCTCATCCTCAAATGTGCACAGACAACAATGGTTCTGAAGCTGCCAAGACCTGGGCAGAGTGGGGAGGCCAGGGGAAAAGAGCGGAGCAGTCTTGGACTCAGCCCACTCCTACACTAAAGATGGAGAAAAGACGGGCCAGCCGAGTGACGCAGGGTTAAGCACTGGCTTGGGAAGCCAGCGGCCCTGGTTGGGTCCCACATATGAGGGCCAGTGACACTGCCCTCCCCTCCAAAAAATAAATAAATAAAAGATGGAGAAAAGAATAGTATTTCACACTGGAATAGTTATTGTAATACATGAATTTCATTCAGGACTTTTCTCAAACCATATTTTTATCTGGCTTCAAAAGTAATACATATTCATTATAATAAACAGATTTGGAAAACATACAAGAAGAAAACAAGTCCCTTATAATAACACTATCAAACACAACCATATTTAACAATCTGATGCATTAATTTGTTTTGTTTTCTGTAAATACACATATTTTAATAGCAAAAACTGATATCACCTCATTCTTGCTCTTTTGTAATCTACTTTTAGGTCATATTTTGTCCCCCTTTTCCCAAAGCCTGAGTGCGCCCTTCAAGTTCCATGATAGCTCAGTTAATGGCTGTAGACCTGGTACTTCCCTTGTATGAAAACTTATTCAGTGTCCAGTTCTGGGACATCCAGGTGATTTTTAGCTTTTTACTGCTACAAACAATGCTTTTTGTACAAACATATTTAGCCTGCTCATTATTATCTCCCTACAATAAATTCCTGGATGTAACAGTTAGGACACATTGCATGCTATTTTTCAGGCTTTTCAGGAACACTGCCAAAATGTCCTGCACAAAGGAGGCACTGATTTATAAACCTACTAACCACCTATGAGAAAGCTCTCTTCAGAAACAAGGTACAAAAACCTGCTCAATTATTGAATGCAAACAGCTCTGTTAATGCAGTTTAACAATCAAAATGCAACTGGATTAAAGCAAGAATAAGCTTCTCCTGGCCTCTCTTCAGGGCTTGCTCCCTCCCTTTCCCTGGAGCTTCCTGTCCTCCCTTCTAAGGCCATTTTATCAAGCGAAAAGCCCTAACTCTATCTTTGGTTCATCCAAGAAACAATGGTGTCCACTCACTATACATCCCTGGATGGTACCAAGGTAATACATTGGCCAGATTTTATCTAACTTTGTAAATTTTACCATTTTAAAGACGTGATTGTTTTCTGGGTTGCTGATTCCAGGGAACATTCCTTTGAACATTCTATTAACATGTAAAAGGACAGTACACATGGGCAAATCGCCCATCAACTCAGATAATCTGTCTTTCTGGAAAACTACCTAACATTATATAAAAGCTCACTCCTAAAATCCCAACAGAATCAACTTGTTTGGGTTCCTTTAGTCATAAGAAAGGCTCATTGATCCTGAAAACCCTGGGATTATAATAAGGAAAGATTGGAAGCTACTGATAAAGTAAGTAGCTATTGGAGTTTAGGAACAATTTAGTTCCAGTCTGTTGGAGAAAAGCTAATTTATGGCAGAAAACCATGATTAATTTTAGAATAAACAATATTATGACTCAAGTGAGTTATGAGTTACTGGAGAGGGAAGGCACATTTAGTAGAACATGACTTATTCAGACATGTAATTTTTTCCCTAGCTCAGTCAAGTTAAGTGTGGCAAAAAAGCCAGAAACAGCTTTGCAATTGGAATATGCAATTTAAAATAAGTAAAGATTACTCCCAGGTAGTTTATTGCTTTAACTACATGGAGGCACGTCCCGATAGCAGACAGCATAATGACTCTCATTTCATTTTTGGTTTGTGCCAAATATCTTCAGTTAGTTTTGCTTTATTGGCTTCATGCAATTTATTGCAGTACTAGAATGCGATTGTAATGCAACTAGTATTTTAGTTTTATCTTCCACTAGTAATTTTTCTTCTTTATGGTGACTATACTTTGTGCATTAATACAAGCCATGGAAATTATACAGGTAGAACCTTGTTTTCAGCAGCTCCCTTCCTCATGAAGAGCAGAACCATAAGAGCCAAGTCCCATAATATGGTGATGGCCAAGTATGTGCCAGGGGAGAAACAACAATGTAAATAACAGCATTTACAACTCAATAAAGTGATTTATTTAACTAAGAATTACTAGAAAGCACAATTTGCCCATGATTCAAAAAGAGGTAATATGCTCTTTAAGATCTTTGGTTTCTAAGTATTCTTCAAATAAACCCCTGGCACACAAGCAAGAGTGTCAAAAGTGCTAGCATTTAGGGTCGGCCGAGTGGCACGGTAGTTAATAGCTGGCTTAGGACACCAGCGTCCCCGGTTCGGATCCCATATATGAGGGCCAGTAACACTGCCCTCTAAAAAAAACAGAAACAAAAAAACTTTATACACAACTAGACTGAAGAACAAAAAGACAGCAACTTGTCTGTTCCCCTTCACCGATTCCCCAACGCTGTTCCCCTCCCCCAATTCCCCAATAAAATCTTTAAAAGAAAAAAAAAAGTGGCAGCATTTAGGGAAAACTAGAACCCTTCACATATCTTTCAAAAATATATGTATTTAGGGGCCAGCTGAGTGGTGCGGTGGTTGAGAGCTGGCTTGGGATGCTGGCGGCCCCGGTTCAGATCCCACATGTAGGGGTCAGTGACACTGCCCTCAAAAAAAAAAAAAAATTATATATGTATTTAGGCCAGCCAAGTGGCACATTTGTTAAGAGTTGGCTTGGAGCGCGGGCTCTGAGCAACAGGACCACCAGTTCGATTCCCACATGGGCCAGTGAAAGCTGCACCTAAGCTGAGCTGTCACTGAGCTGCCAATGGGTGGCAGGATGGCTCAGCTGGTGTAACAATAACATTGCCTGTTCGATGGTGCGTTATGCCCACCCGCAACTAAGACTGAATTCGGCACCTTGAGCTGAGCTGCCGCCCAGATGGCTCAGTGGATAGAGCTGCGCTCTTAACAACAAGGCTGCTGGTTAGACTCCCGCATGGAATGGTGGCTACGCCCACCCACAACTAAGATTGAACACAGCATCTTGAGTTTGGAAGCCACCAGCCGCTGACAGGAAGCCAGATGGCAACTGGCACCCTCCACAACGAAGACTGAAGAGCAACAACTTGGCTGGTCCCCCTCCCCAATTCCCAATTTTAAAAAGTCTATATATATATATATATATATATATATATATATATATATATATATATATTCAGCCTGGTTTGTATTTATTTATTTGACCAACTTCACAACACCACTGTAATCTGCTAGGGAGTTATTGGGTTGCCAGAAAAGTCATGACGCATTTTTGCAACGAAAAACATAGAAAAAATACGTCATGACTTTTCCAACAACCCAATGTAAAACTATTTCCAATTTCCTGAAAGTTGGCTAAATAATGTGCTAACTAGGATTTTACCTATAATTATGTAATGTGCTAAATAGGATTTTTAGTATAGTTAGACCAGATAGATAATATACATCATTACCTTAAGGGCAGTTTCTGTGAAAAGGGGGGCTGGGTCCATTCCTGAGAGCAACTTATTTTCAGCACCTTTGTATAGCTGTACAAGAAAAGAACCAAATTAAGTCAGCTTAGTCATTTGGGCCTGGCTGAAACATATTTTTCAACCACATCCTTGCATCTTGCTTAAATTTTGCTATGAATAATTTATCCAATAAACTAAGGCATATATATATATATATATATATATATATATATATATATATATATATCTTTAAGAGTCTCCTATTAAAATCCAGCATTCCATAAAGAGGTAGCATAGCAAACTATTATCATTCATTACTTCTTAATAAAATGAGTTTATCAAATAGATATATAAATACAGCAGAACCATGATGGGATAGCATATGGGATGGTTAGACTTTGATGCAGGAAGGGAAAGTCCAAAACATGAGTTCTGCACACAATAGTCTCAGGTAGTGCAGTGCAAAGGAGGTCTGGAGAAAGAGAGAAAACAGCCCAGAGGAGCAGGGAACAGGGGTGCCAGGAAATCACAGGAGGGTGCAGAAAGGGAAAATAAGAAGACTTCAGAAAAAATAACTGCAATGAAAAAAATAATCACAAGCAATGGTGAGTATGCACTGCTGGTGGGACTGTAAAGTAGTATAGCCATTGTGGAAAAGAGTCTGGCATTTCCTCAGAAGGACCCAGCAATTCTATTCCTAAATATATGCCCAAGAGAACTGAAAACATATGTCCACACAAAAGCTTCTACGTGAATGTTCATAGCAATTGGGGGGAACAGAACTGGCCACCCCAAAATATGTCCCTCTGGCATAAGGATTATTTTAGGCTGATTATTTTAAAGAAATTACAGACATAGGGAAAGCTCTACACTGAGTAGAAGTTATGTTTTTGTAAGTGAGTTACCCTCATCGTACAAAGAGGGGTATGATCTTATCTCTAGAAATCAAATCTGCATGAATCAAGGACACACCCTTATTCATTGGGTATTCTTCAAGTTTAAAGCCTCTCATAAACAATTTCATTTGCCAAAAATTTACTTTTTTTGTTTGTTTCTTTGTTTGGTTTTTGAGGGCAATGTCACTGGCCCTCATATGTGGGACCCAAACCTGGCCTCTGGCCTCCCAAGCCAGCGCTCAACCACTGCGCCACTCAGCTGGCCCCAAAAATTTACCTTTAATGAAATTTGGATTTGGCCTTAATAGATTTGGTAACATAGCTGCCCATAACATGACTTAGGTAAGGAACTGGTAACTACTGACAACTGAATAACAAGTAACTACTGACGACTGAGAGAATTAGTCTTTTGGAGCTAATAGTTCATCAACTAATGAATGGATTGGAGAGGTCAAAAATGACCTTTCCATATTTAATAGACTCCAGAATTATCTATAGCTGGGCATAGGAAGCTCTTCCACAACAAAACATCTCATTATCTTTAAGATAAAGTGTAGATCTTTACTCAAATCCTTAAAGAAAATTCAAAACAAAATTACTCTTCAGATTATAGATCCCTCAGACTGAACAGAGTTTGCCTCATCCTCAAAAGAACTTTCTCTCATCTGTCAAAGACGACAGACTTATTAACTAACTTGCTCGATGTATTCTCAGCATTCCGTATTGTCTTTCTTCTCGCAAACCTCTCAACCAATCAACTTGCATGAAGAGCAAAACGGTTTTAAGTGTAAATATCCATAAGTACAAATCCACAGTCTGTTTCTTGCATATGATGAATCTTTCTGAGGAGTTAGCTCTGAACAATGAAGACTTCATAACACATTTATTAGTCTATCATCAGCCTTTGGTTCTGTGGACAGAGACTGTCTTTGCGATAAACTTGATGATCTTGGCAAAAATCCCAGATGATTAACGTGGCCTAAAACCTATCATAATAGTATCATAATACTATTGACAGCATCAGAATGTCTAGAAATTATCTTAGGCCAGACAAAATTCGATTTTTAAACAGAATAGAAAAGGGCTCTCTGAGTCTTACTTTATTTTAACTTGTGTATATGAGGCAACTTGATTTCTATTTCAGATGCATGGGATGCCTGCTCTCCCACCATAGTTAAAAGGAAGATGGAAAATGGAAGACAGTATATATATCTTTACATATGGTGGCCAAGACATGAAAACAAGCAAAGTGTCTTTCAATGGATAATTGCATAAAGAAGATGTGGTACATATACACACTGGAATACTATTCAGGCTTAAGAAAAGATGAAATATTGCCATTTGTAACAACATGGACTGATCTTGAGATGATGATGCTAAGCGAAATAAGTCAGACAGAAAAAGTCAAGAACCATATGACTTCAATCATATGTGGGATATAAAACCTGAAAGCAGCAAAGGAACAAACCAAATAAAGAAACAAAAGCTCGTAGACATAGACAACAGTTTAGTGGTTGCCAGAGGGTAAAGGGGGAGGGGAGATGGTAGAAGAGGGAAAAGAACATCAAATGTATGGTGATGGAAGGAGAACTAACTCTGGGTAGTGAACACACAATGCACTGGATAGATGATGTAGTATAGAAATGTACACTTGAAACCTATGTAATTTTACTAACCAATGTCACCCCCAAAACATTTAATAAAGTAAAAAAATGAAATAAATTTTAAAAAAAGAAACTGGAAGATGGAAGACTAGGGTGATGCTTTACAACAGGAAGAGCCTTAAACCCAGCTCAAACTGTTGACTAATCACTGTCAAAAAGAGCAGTTCAAATTCAAAAGTTTTTAATTTAGGGCCGGCCGAGTGGCGCATTGGTTAAGCGCTGGTTTTGGGATGCCAGCGGCCCCGGTTCGGATCCCACATGAGGGCCGGTGACACTGCCCTCTACAGCTAACAACAGCTCCACCTGGAGCTGGGCTGTGCGAGCCCCGGTGATGGTGTGGGCTGCAGCCCCTGCTGCAGTGGGCTGCCATAGGCTACAGTGAGTGGCCCGCAGCCAGCGTGAGTGGCTGGCAGCCAAGCGTGAGCTGCCAATAGCTGCGGTGCGCGACATCCAGAGGCCGGCGACCGATCTGCCTCATCCGGGAAGAGCGCAATGACGATACCAACAGTGAAGCAACATCCTCCGCAACTAAAACTGAAGAACAAGAAGACAGCGACTTGTCTGTTCCCCTTCCCCGATTCCCCGGCGCTGTTCCCCTCCACCAATTCCCCAATAAAAAAAAATAAAAAAATAAAAAAATAAAAAAATAAAAAGTTTTGAATTTATGCCAAAGGAAATGATTGATTTGTAGGAACCTGTCAGTGTTCAAATAGATAATACTAACGAGCTCCATCATTAAGTTATCTCATGCCGTAATCTAAAGGTATGGTTTTTAGCTAATTCTTTCTGGTGGGCCTATCAAGGGACTGTGATTCCAAAGAGGCTTCAGCAGGACCTTCCTGCAGGTCACTTCATGTCTGGGAAGCCAACTAGAACCACGGCTTAATTTTCCTTACCAACATGCTCCCATCCTGGTTCTATGATGAGAATGTCTCTAAGCATTCCATGTATATTCCTAGTCTCATTTTGAGGAAACTATTCTCTTGTCTATAGGTTCCCTTGTGCTTACCACCATGCAAACTTGAGATGACCCCTGCTTCAGGGCAAAAACACAGGCTTTCACAACCTGTTCCCTGAATAGAAAGGCATCTTTGTTAACTGGGATCTAAAGGTATTTTAGATCTATGACTTTTCTGGCTAACAACACAATAGACCCATCCTTGATAGCTTAGACACTGAGGCTGACTCTGCATGACTGATCAACAAGGAAAGACTTCCTGTTTGTTTGTTTGTTTGTTTGTTTGTTTGTTTGTTTAAGACTTGTCTGTTACTTTATGGATATTGGATATCTCAGAGAATTGCCATGGAATGGAGAATCAGGTTTGAGGTTCAGCTTCCAGGAAAAATGCCCAAAATGACAGCACAGAATCGGGATGATGAGGAAACCACTGACACTGGCCCTGAGCTCCGAACACTTCCTTGGCCCCTCTGTCTCTTTAACACCATGAACGCCACTTTGCCACACTGCTCCTGTGTCCTGTACTGAGAAAGCTCCACATCCCTGCCTTCTATAATTTAAGGAACAAATTTAAAGTGTGACATGGATATAGCCCATTGCCATAGCCTAAGTCCCATGCCTGAGCCCTGGTTTCAAGGGACATTAAGAAAACAGATATAGAATATTTTTAGGGTGTAAGCACGGTGTAACCAAGTCTTGAAAAATGAGGAGTTCTTTAAGCAAAGAAAGGGATTCTGTTACTGCCTTGCCAAAATGAATGACAAATATCTACTACAACTACCATTCAATGCCATACTTCCAAAACTATCATTATAACTAGGATTTAAGAAAGAGTTTATGCAAAGAACAAGCTAGCTGTTTCTTTAAGTAACCAATGCCAGTGGTTCCAAAACCTAATTATTCATCAGAATGATTAGGAGACCTTTGTTTAGGTCCCACATGATTCTGATTCAGTAGGTTGGAGTCAGGGCCTTGAAATCAGTATTTTAAACAAATTCTCCATAGAATTCAAATATGATCAGTCTTTAATCATTTGGAAACGACTTGTTGAAGCCTGTTATTTTACTCCTAGCCCACAGAAAGTAAACAGTAGCCTACATTAGTTTTGCTCCTAAAGTCCAAGAAGGGGCCACGTAAAGAATTCATCCTAGTATCCTATAAATTTACTATGAAAGGCACCAAAGTCAAGGTAAATTAGTAGGTAATGATTAATTTAAGTGTGGCTTTTCTATATGATGAACCATTACGCAGAACTTTTAAATGGTCATTACGAAGAGTTTTTAATGGTGTGGAAAATACTTATTGTACAATATCAAGAGGAAAAAAAAACATACTACTTAGTATTATGGTGTGTGTGTGTGCGCGCGCGAGTGTGTGTGTGTGTGTAACATGCTTTCAACCAAGTAAAGTAAACGTACACATAAGTGACAAAAGTAAGATTTAAAGTGTGCATTCCACACCTTCCCTTCTCCATCCACTAGTGGAAGAGAGGCTGGAAAAACTAGGTGGAAAATTTCAGCGAAAAAGATAAGCCTGTCAACATAATAAAGAACTGGAGGAAATGGAAGTAAAGAGAAAGACTCCACTTACAGAAAAGAGGAAGTGTCTTTTGAGAAGTGGCTAGACTTATCAAAGTGGTCCAGTCAGGATTTTTTCAGGGAATTCTGGCACAGATTCTCTCTTCCATAATAGCTATAGAAAAGAAAGCATATAGATCAGAGACAGGGTTTCTCAACCTCAGCATGACTGACATTTTAGACTGAATAGTTCCTCATTGTGAGGAGTTGTCCTGTATATTCCTGGCCTCTACTTACTAGATGCCAGTAGCATCTCACACCCTCTCCCCCGTCATAACAACCAAAAATACCTCCTGACATTGCCAAATGTCCCTTAGGGGACAAAATTACCCTCAGATGAGAGCCACTGCCTCAACAGTAATAGTTGACGGTCAACATGAGCCAGCAGCACTGAGAAATGGAGGAGAGCGTAATAGTTTACGTCACTTTGTTTGTGCCCAGGAAAAGCCTCTTCCCTGAGACCAGACATAACCCAAGCCTCTGCATGACCTTATAAATCCCTACATTTGGTTTTTGATTAAGCTGTTACCATAGGCAGAAAGAATAGGGCTGCAGGGAGAGGGGGGAGAGAGGGAAGGAGGAAATAAGGGGAGACAGAGGAGGAAGGAGATGAGGTCATCCTTAAGAAAAAGTGCAGCTACCAGACCAGCCAGAGCTAGATTTCAGTGGCCGAGAGCAGATCCAGAACACCATTTTGCCCCCAAGGTGAACTTTAGCTAATTACAATGGATTATAATATTATTAGCAGTGGTTAGGGAAAATCTCCACCCCCATGTGTTGCCATGACAGTTCCGACCAAGCCAAATAAGGACAAAAATCCCTCCTCTCAATGGAAAGGTGTGGTCAGTGAGGACCTGTCTAGGAACACTGATAACACCACTCCAGCCTTGAATATTTCATGCCTTCATTTTAGTGAAATAAACTCCCAAGTCTCATTGTTCTTTAGGGCAGCTGCTCTTCTACGGGCCTGCCCGCTTTCACCTTCTTGAGATTGTACTGTTCTTCTTTAATAATTCCACTGATTGCCTGGCTTATTCGGTGCATCCTTAAATTCTTTCCTGCAACGAATACCAAAACCCTGTTTTCCAGCAACAAACCTAGTTTAGATTGAATGTTTTGTTCTTTGCATCAGAAATCACTCTCTCTCATGCCCTTAAAATTTTTCAAGAGAGTCAAGGTTAGTGGAGAAATTGTATAAAAGAATTGAAAACCCTAAAAACATCTTCAGGTGGTTTGAAGAATGGCTCATCTACCTAGTTTCAGGTGGTAAAACGGTCACCAGAGAGAAATCAAAATCCCAAGCTGGCACCATTTTTAGGAGTGGAGTCCAAGTTTACTATCATTTGTTACTAACAGGTTGCAGGCACCACATGCTGAGAATTTAATGTTTATACTAACTTGGAAGTCATGAACCATCTGGTTGGGATACTTCTGAAACCCAAGGTCATGGGTCACACCAAAGAGATCCATTTCCACTCCAGATGGACTCTCAGTAAAAAAATTGTTTAACAGGTTGAGATCCTATGTTAATAGTTGTAGGATTCCAAAGTAAATTGTGAGGCAGGCTTACATGCATAATTTTAAAAAGTGGTGGTCAGGAACGAGTTAGATGACTTTATACCCCTCATCCACATCAAGGAGGGGACTTGCGTATTGGTGAACAATTTCTTTGGAGAGAATTGTTGGTATGCCAAGACCCACTTCATACAATGGGGAGAAAGAGAGAGGGAGATAAAGGCAGACATCATGGACTATGGTCTGCCTCCCACCTAAGAAGTCTAGTGTTGAAGAAACAGCCTAGTAGGTTGTGGACAGATGCTCTAGGATCAGCCCGGTCTCCAGAATATGTTGAGTCAAAAGATACATGTGTATTTCCCATGGACTGGATGTGGGCCACATGAAAGACAGAGTTGATATGAGGTTCACCAAGAGATATAAACAGATGTCATCAGAGAGAAACTGAAGGTACCACTAGATTCTAAGAGCTGTGAAAACAGCAGGAAACAACCAAAGGCAGTGTATATCACACAGATGAAGGGAACACTGGGCAAATGGGAAGGGAAGTCTTCGAAGAATCCACAAATACACCCAAGGAAAACAAGTCAACTTTAAACATTTGTCAGACCTAGATATCATAGACCAATCTAATGATAGTAACATTCAGTTAGTAGCGTTTGCCTCTCCTCATCATTCCTCCAGCCCCAGGGGGATTAGAAACTGTTCTCACTGAGCTGGCAGAAAAGAACTAGGGAAAGAAAGAACCCAACCATGACCCCTTTCCAGGAAAACTTTCTGAGAAGGGCAAGGATTTGGCCTTTTAATGAAAATTGAAGTGCTGGTTATTACATGGTACAAGATATGTATTTGAGACTGAGTTTTCAATGTAAAGTGACCATAGAAACTTTTATTTCTTAATGTATAAAGATGGCATTAGGCTTGCACAAGTTTACATCCAGACTAGATGTAAACTCAGGCTAAAACACTAGTCCAACTGAAAAAATGTAAAAAGGTGGCAGAAATAAAAGTAAAATTACTTCCTGATTACATGCTTGTCCAAAGTACCAGTTATTTTTACAACTCATATGGGGAAACTAAACCCATGAGAGAAGAGACAACAAAAGCAACAAATTTCAGAAATGTACACTGTTAACAAATTTAGATACTGTATCAATATTTTTTAAAAATCATGAAAATAACTATGTTTTAATTTTTAAATATAAAGAGACAGAATTTATTAGATGAGACTGGATTGTATTTTAGAAGAACAAGAACACTCGGGCTGGCCGATGGCGCCTTGGTTGAAAGCTTGCTTGGGACAACCAGCAGCCCCGGTTCAGATCCCACATGTGAGGGCTGGTGACACTACCCTCAAAAAAAAAGAACAAGAACACTTGAAAAAGAAACTAGCAGAATAGAAGTTTGAAATAATATAAATATATTCCATGAAACAAAAATAATCAGAGGGTAGGTTGTACAGCAGACTAGATATTGGGGAAAAGAAATTTAGTGATTTGGATGATAAATCTTAGGAAATCATCCAGAGCTGCTTTGAGCTTTTCAAAGATGCTGGTATTCCATCACCAGTGGGTTTTTCTCATGATCTGCTCCTCCACATGCTTCCCCGCAATTCCCACCAGTTCGTATCAGCCATGTTCTGCAATTTGGGGAAGTGGGGTGTTATTGCTCCCAGAGCAGTGACTGTATTTCTTCACTTGGACTGTTCTGTGACCCGACTGTAACTTGGTCAGGAGGCAATAAGTGGCAAGACCATAAGGAAGACAAGCATCATCTTGTGAGGCCTTGCAGGTTTCCAGGCAAAAGAAGGCCGCCTTCCCCTAGCAAAGGAGAATTCTACTTCTGTCAAGCT
This sequence comes from Aselliscus stoliczkanus, assembly GCA_033961575.1. Lineage (NCBI taxonomy): Eukaryota > Metazoa > Chordata > Mammalia > Chiroptera > Hipposideridae > Aselliscus > Aselliscus stoliczkanus. The sequence continues at coordinate 13,514,870 of CM066728.1, read as the reverse complement.
ACACAAGAATCTGAGGGTCCCAGTATTCTCAGGCCTGTCTATTCAAATGTCCTAAAGTCTGAACTCAGAGTCTTCTCCTATCAGGGCCCTGGCTTTAGCATAGGAGACCTGTTGGGCTTGTACTTTCATTCTCCTTTGTAGCATTACTATACTTACATGTTGAAAATTACCATCCTTACAATTGGTTCCTGAGTTGGAATTCAGCACTGTCTGCCCTGTAGCTGCAGGAATTGAATCTTTTTAAAAACTGCTTTGGGGGCTTTCCAACATTCACAGTGTGCCTGAGTTGACAGTTAGCTGAATTGAGCCTGCATTTTCATTTTCAGGTCTTCTGTATCAGTCAGGGTTTAATCAGAAAACTAGAACCACTAAATGAAGTAGGCCAGGCAGGCAGTCTGGCCCAGGAGTCAGAAAAACTGAAGGAGGAGATCTCATAAGAGCTGAAAAAGCTGGAAGAGCTGTGAGCTGGCCGCTGCTTCACACCTCCAAGGTGATCCAGCAGACCAGAAACAACATTTATGAGCTGCAACATCAGCTGGTACCCCTGCTCATCTTCTGCTATGATCTGAATACATGTGTCCCCGCCAAATTCATATACAGTAAGTCCTCGACTTTCAAACGAGTTCCATTCCGGGAGAAAGTTCATAAGTCAGATTAGTTTGTAGGTCCAACTCGTTCATAAGTCTGACAAAGTGAGCCTTATACACCTTTGAAACAAATATATAATGTAAAGCTATGGTTGAACGATTCATGTTATAAGAATGAGCAACGTCTACCATCTTTTCGCCTCGGTCCAATCTTTCAATTATTTTCATTTTTGTTTCCATGGTTATTACTTGCACTTCCTAGCAGTCTCCTCCACATCCCCACTGCTTTTCCTCTTGCTTCCGGACATCCTGGGCTCTGATTGTACACTATCACGCTGTACAGTAAGCACACAGCAGCACCACTGGGACAATGTCTGGCAGACATGTGAGCTACTTCAGCGATTTGTTCGTATCTACGAATGTTCGTAATGCGAGGTCCGCTCATATCTGTGAAAATTTGCAACTCGAATGTTCATAAGTCGGGGACTTACTGTATTGAAATCCTAATAATCAATGTGATGGTATTAGAGGTCGGGCCTTTGAGATATGGGGCCTTTGGCATATGCTTAGATCATGAAGGTGTAGCCCTCATGAATGGGATTAAGTCTCTTATGAAAGAATAAATGAGTCTCATAAAAAGAGCTCCCTAGCCCTTTCCACCATGTGAGAATACAAAAAGAAGTTTTTGACCTGTAATAGGGCCCTCACCAGACCATTTCGGTGCCCTATTCTTGAACTTCGGGCTTCCAGAACTGTGAGAAATAAATTTCTGTTATATATAAGCTACCTAGTCTATAGTATTTTGTTACAGCAGTCTACACCTTCTGATTGTAAAATAAACATGGTTGCCTTCCAAATCTCACATAAATTCACATGCCCAAACTAAACCAGACTATGTACAAAAGTGAATCCTGGGAAATGTAGTTCCAGCTTAGCTTAGGGAACAGAGCATATTCACCACAGCTCCTTAAGCAAGTAACAAAAGTTAACCAAGCCTACAATCCTTATAATTACCATTGTCCCCATATTATTCAAGTGTCACAGATGCTGCATAAACCTCTCAGGCCACTGTCCTCCTAGTGAAAGTCTAATAACTGTGTTGTTACTGGAGGTAGGAGTTATCACCCCACTTGCCATGAGCAGTGGGGTTTCCATTCCACTCTGACCAGACGTCATCCCAGTTTCAGAATCCATCATGAAGCTCTGTGTTCTAGACCATTTGGGCTGGATTTCCCCTGGAAAGCAGAACTTGAAACAGAGACTTGTTTTCAGGCAGCTAATTTGGGAGGTGATCCAAGGGATAGGAGTGGAGGACGGGGGAGAAGGAAAGCCAAAATTAAGGTGAATCCTTGAGTTCCTCACCACTGTGGGAAACTGTGGCTTGGCCCTTCCAGAATCTTTGAGAAGCCGAGTAGAATGCATCTTAGAACCATTCACAGGAGAGGTAAATAAGGGGATTATTTATGGATAAAGGAAGTATTTATCTACCTTCTCCCAATCCACACTGAACAAAGTTTGCACCCTAGGGTGTTAACTCCCACTCACTTTCAGGAAGCAAGTGCATGAGTACCTGGGGTTTTCTGTAGGCACACTCTGACCCTGTAAGAGCCTAGGAGGGAAAGCCAGGCAGTATAGCTGACCCAGCAGCACCAGGTTCACCTGAAACAGTGGCCACCATGAAATGTGAAGAGCAAGGATGTGAAAATGGGGCAGAAATGCTGTCCAGGACAAGGAGGAAGAACAGAAGGAAAAGGATAGAGGATACAAGGAAGAAACAGAAGTACCAAAAGTTTTGGTTCCTGGGATAATGCCTGACCAGGTGGAAATCAGAGATGCTGCAAGCAGAGGGTCAGTTTAACAAGCAGTTACCATGGTCCTTCAGGCCATCCCAGCCACAGGCTGATGACATGTGGGAGATCAGTATTGGTCTCCACTTACACCTCTAAAAGTCTCCCTAGTGTACTAAATTATACTAAATACTTGCTTTCCTAAATTATATTAAATTCATCTGAAGCCAACTTCAGGTGAAAGTGATCCATGTAAATGAAGGGTCTTAATGAAAAGGGCAAACATCAGATGTCAAAGTGACCCAGTTATGTATATTTTATTGCCTAAGGACTAAGAGAGAGAAATAAAGAGAGAAGCAAGGAGCAGGGGGCTGTGTCTATAGAATGGCTCAGAAGAATGAAGATCTAAATGCCCTCACCAGTGAATCATGCCAAGAGCCCTTCATCACAGCTTGAACTCTGCCTTGACATGTTCTCATTTTCTAGTTTGTCTCTAAAGAACAGTGTGGGTGAAAAGGAAGGAGGCTGAGAATGGTTTACTTGAAAATGCTGACCTATCACAGCCCACTCATAGAAAGAGACTCCCTTTTCTCCTGCAGCCACCTTAAAAATGTTACTAGAGATAAAAAAAAAAACTATGGTGAATGAAAAATGGCAGAATAGACAGACCCTGTGCTACCCCCCAGGATCACACCAAGATTACAAACAAATTATACAACATTCAACCCTGGAGGTCCCAGGAACACTAGATGAACAGAACCACTAAACGAAGAACTTAAAGAGGAGGCCGTGTCGGGTCTGGTAGGACGGGCGGAGACAAGAGAGGGGAACCCCATGAGGGAAGACCCAGCTGTGGGGAGGCTTCTCCGGTTGGGGGAGAGACCCTCCGGCCGCACACCAAGCTCACCAGCCCAGAATTCCTTTGCTGGGAAGAGAAGTTCCAAGATAGCTGGCAGTAAATTAGTGAGGACTCTCTTTGCTCAGCTCGGTGAGGCTAAGAGCGGCTGGAGAATCAGTGAGGTTGGTGCACGGGCTTGCTCGCCGGTGAGCACTTACCTGGTTCCTGGTGGAGGGAGTGGCTGTGTGAGCCGGGCCCAGGAGCCTGTGGGGACGGACTGAACTGAGCACCTTTGGTGCAAAGGCTGGAGGTTTTGGGTCTATTGTTCCCCACGTGTGGAGACTGCACGTTAGTGGTGTAGGGAGGGCGCCATTTTGTCAGAGTTGGGCCCTCCCACAGAGGATCAGGTCCGGGACCTCATTGGTCTGGTGGAATTGGTACAGAAGTTCATGTGTGTGCGAGTGCATGCGGCCTTGGATTCCCCACCCTCCGCCTGGCTTATACTGCATAGCCAAGGAAACGCTGGGTGGGTGCCCTCCGGCTCCAACAGGCTACTCACTGAGACCCGGGAGTGCGCAAGCCACCTCAGAACCCCACCCTTTGCACAGCTTGTACTGCGTTGCCAGGGGAATGCCTGGTGGGCGTTCTCCAGCTCCAACCGCCTGCTCACTGAGACGTGGGAGTGCACAAGCCGCCTCGGGTCCCCACTCTCCGCTCTGCGCTTGCAGAGTTGCCAGGCTGGTGATTGGTTGTCGGCTGCTCGGCCTGATTGGCCAGCAGCTGATTGGGACAGGCTAAGACTGGGAGTTTTCCTGGGAGTGTTGGGCCATGAGCTGTGTGCCTGCGTGATCCAGCCGGGGCTCACCTGGTGATCTATCTAATACATCAAAGCAATCCAAGAGCGACAGCCAGAATGGGGAAACAAAGAAACATGTCACAAGTAAAAGATCAAAAGAAATCTCTAGAAATGGAACCAAATGAAACAGAGGGATCCAACCTTTCAGAGACAGAGTTTAGAACACTGATGATAAGACTGTTTAACAAACTTAGTGAGGACATAAGGAAGGATAGAGAAATCATAAAAAACAATCAGTTAGAACTAAAGAATACAATAACTGAAATGAAGAACACGCTCGATGGAATCACCAATAGAGCAGATGAAGCAGAGGAGCGGATCAGTGATTTGGAAGACAAAATAGCAGAAATCACCCAGTTGGCACAACAAAAAGACCAAAGAATAAAAAACAATGAAAATAGGGCCGGCCGGGTGGCACGGTGGTTAAGCGTTGGCTTGGGAAGCCAGCAGCCCCGGTTCAAGTCCCACATATGAAGGCCAGTGACACTGCCCTCAAAAAAAAAAAAACAACAATAACAAAAAATGAAAATAGTTTAAGAGCCCTATGGCACAAGATGAAGCGCAACCACCTTCGACTCATAGGGATACCAGAAGGAGAAGAGAAGCAGCAAGGGGTCGAGAATGTATTTGAAAAAATAATGACTGAAAACTTCCCTACCCTGGTGAAGGAAATCAACATACATGCCCAGGAAGTGCAGAGGGTTCCTAACAAGCTGAACCCAAACAAGTCCACACCAAGACACATCATAGTTAAAATGGCAAAGGTTAAAGACAGAGACAGAATCCTAGAGGCTGCAAGAGAAAGACAGCAGGTTACATACAAAGGAACTCCTGTTAGACTAACAGCTGACTTGTCTACAGAAACTCTGCAGGCCAGAAGGGAGTGGCAGGAGATATTCAAAGTGACACAAAATAAAGGCCTACAACCAAGATTGCTCTACGCAGCACAGCTATCACTTAAAATTGAAGGAGAAATAAAGAGCTTCTCAGGAAAGAATAAGCTTAAGGAATTCATTACCACCAAGACAGCATTGCAAGAAATGTTAAAAGGACTTTTTTAAACAAAAGAAAGGGGTAAACAAGCTAACCCAGGAAGACCAGGAATACAAATAACAAAATGGCAATACATATGCACCTATCAATAATCATTTTAAATGTGAATGGGCTAAATGCTCCAATGAAAAGACAGAGAGTGGCTGAGTGGATAAGAAAATAGGACACATGTATATGCTCTTTACAGATGGAATAAGATATTTCATGCAAATGGAAACGAGAAAAAAAAAAGCTGGAGTATCAATACTTATTTTGGACAAAGTAGACTTTAAAATTACTACAATAAAAGACGAAGAAGGGCACTATAACCCTAATAAACATCTATGCACCCAACATAGGAACTCCTAATTACATATAACAGATTTTGACAGACATAAACACAGAGATCAACAGTAACACTATCATAGTAGGGGACTTCAACACCCCATTATCACCAATGGACATACCCTTTAGACAGAAAATCAACACATAAAGAGGGGCCTTAAATGACACTTTAGACCAGCTGGACTTCATTGATATTTTTAGAGCATTTCACCCTGAAAAAAACAGAATATACATTCTTCTCAAGTACACATGGGACATTTTCCAAGATAGACCACGTTAGGCCACAAAATAAGTCTCAGTAAATTTAAGAAGATTGAAGCCATATCAAGCAGATATAAAGGAAAAACTGATGGTTGCTGGCTGGGAGGGAGTGGGGATGAGGGAGAGGGGGATGGTTTTGGACAGCTAGGTGGGACTACAATGTTGCCGCAAGGATATGGGGGCAATTCTGGGAGTGTAATTGATAATGTTGTGAAGAGACTATTATGTTAAGTGAAATAAGTCAGTCGGAGAAAGACAAGTACCATATGATCTCACTTATATGTGGAATCTGAAAAACTGAATGAACGAGCAAAGTAAACAGACTCATTGATATAGAGGAAAAACTGAGGGTTGCTAGTTGGGAGAGGGGTGGGGATAAGGGAGAAGCGGAAGGGATTAGACAGTATAAATAGACAACTACAATATTGCCACAGGTATATGAAACACACTATGGGAAATATAATAATGTTGTAAAAATTTTGTGGCGTGTCAGATAGTCACATGTCTTGTTAGGGAGACCACTTTATGGATGGAGTAGAGGCTTGATCACTACACTGTACACCTGAAGCTGATGTTGTATAATATTGTATGCCAACTGTAACTGAATATATAGATAGTCATGAGATGTGGAGTATACTGTGGAAGGCAGTCAAAGGAATTGTAATAGATATGTATGATATGGGGGGAGTGGGGTGGCGAACTGGGGGAGGAGGGTTGTCACTTTGTGGGGTAAAGAGTATAACTATTGCATTGTGTTGTACACCTGAAACTAATAAAAGAAAAAAAAAAGAAAAAAAAATGTTTCTAGAGAGGGCAACAGCTCCTACAAGATGTATAATCCTTATGAATGCAGCAAAGGGGCTATCAAAGCAACAAAGATCACATGGCTGTTAAGATAAAAGTTTCACAATTCCAGGGTGAGCTTATGAAGGTTTAGCAGTAAGAGTTTTGTTGCTTCGACTGCATTTAAAAAGTTCATTGATTTGTAGCTAATACCAAGTTGTCATAGTTTCATGAGTAACAGCTTATGGTTTGCAGAATCAAAGCCTTTTCCTGAATCAATAATATCAGATTCACTGAGGTGGCCTCAACATCTGCAGAGAGGGAGAAGCCGAGAAAGACACCCAGGCAGAGAGAAGTAAATTTAGTCAGACCATAAGTGGGCTATAAAAGAGGAAAAATGACACTCCTTTCCAAAGCAGCAAAAAAATAAGCTTTTTAAATTTTTTAAATGACTTAGAAAGAGACAATTGTTTTGAAAAAAATTATAGATTAAATATGTATATATGCAGATACACATATAATAAATTGACTCTATTACATGGGAAGTCAAACTGACGATTTTAAAAGCTCCTCAATTGGTTTAATCTTCATCCAGACAGCTTTTCCACATCCTGAGCTTGGCACAATTGAGCATTTTTCTACAATAGCCCACCTTCTGGAAAATATTGACATGTACTTGTATATTTTCCCTGGGGGAAAGTAGGCACACTGTAGGCAGGCACACACACACACACACACACGCACACACACACACAAACATATACATTATATTGTCCCTGACCCCACTAAGATATATTCCTAATAATAGTTTAATGTTCTGTTGGACTTCCATAATTTTTCTCAGCCTACTCAGTTTGAGATTCATAGAACCCATGCTGGGCTGAGAGAACTGTTATTTATATGCCCTTTTGACTGAGGTAAAAACTGAGTCTTCCAGGGAGTCAGAACATCCAGTACAATTCTCGTGGTGCCCTGGGCAGACATAACTAATTGCTCAAGGAACTCTTTCCCCAGAAGCTCAGACTAATTCTCAGACACTGTCCTTTACAGACCTCCAGGGAGCTAAAATCTATTGAAAGCAGATGACATGAAAGATAAAACCTATTTGCCATCCTGGACCCAAGTGATCTGCCCAAGTTCCGAAGACTACTTCATTGTAAATCCAAGGTATGTATCTCTTCTTTCAGTGCTTTCTTTATGAATAGAAGGCTTTTTACCTCTATGAAGTGGGCTTGCCCTTGCCACCAGCTATGGCCATGTGGAGATATTTTGCCTCCTTACATACAACTGCCAAACCCCATTCACACTGACTTTCCAAGAAGCCTAAGGTCTAACAAAGAACTCCTAGAAATTTTGCAAATTTTACTTATGAGGTTGACGTTGTATTTCTATCTGATTGTATTGTTCTAGCTGTTAGAAGAATATCATGTGTATTCTTTAATTTAAATATTTATTAAGCCCAAGCAGGTAATCAAATAAGTAATACAATTTCAGGGTGATAAATGCCAACAACAACAACAAAAAGACAATAGAAACAATTCATGCAACAAAGAGCTGGTTCTTTAAAAGATTAATAAAGTTGACACACACCTGGCTAGACTCACAAAGTAAAAAAGTAAAAATGAGAAAAGGCACAAAGAAACAAATCTGAAACAAAGGAGGAGAAGTCATAACAGACACCACAGACATACAAATGATCAACCGTCTAGACTGAATCATGAAGAACTAGAAAATCTAAATGACCAATCAAAAGTAAGGAAATTGAAACAAGCATCCAAAACCTCCCCAAAAGTAAAAGTCCAAGACCAGATGGCTTCACTGGTGAATTCTACAAAACATTCAAAAATGATTTAAAACCTGTCGTCCTCAAACTCTTCCAAATAATTGAAGCAGAGGAAATACTTCCTAACTCATCTTATGAGGCCAACACTATCCTGATACCAAAACCTGGTAAGGATAATACAAAAAACAAAAACTACAGACCAATGTTTCTAATGAATACAGATGCAAAAATCCTAAACAAAATACTAGTAACTTGAATAAAACAATATATTAAAAAGATTATATATTATGATAAAGTGGGATTTATTCCAGGGACACAAGGATGGTTCAAATATGCAAATCAATCAATGTAATACACCGTATAAACAAATAAAGGATGAAAATCATATGATTATATCAATAGATGCAAAAAAAAGCATTTGACAGAGTATAACATTCATTTAAGATTAAAACATTTAATAAAATGTGTATAGATGGAGAATACCTCAACATAATATAGACCATATATGACAAACCCTCAGTTTATATCATACTTCATGGTGAAAAACTGAAAGCTTTTCCTGTAAGATCAGGAACAAGGCAGGGATGCCGCCTATCACCACAGTTATTCAACACAGTATTTGAAGTCCTAGCCAGAGCAGTTAGGCAAAAGAAAGAAATAAAAGGCATCCAAATTAGGAATGAAGAAGTTAAATGGTCACTTTTTGCAGATGACATGATTCTTTATATAGAAAATCCCAAAGACTCCACCGAAAACTATTAGAAACAATAAACAAATATAGTGAAATTGCAGGATACAAAATCCATTGTTTTACTATATACTAACAATGAAATTCAGAAAAAGAAGTGAAAAAAATTCCTCTTGCAATTGCAACAAAAAGAATAAAATACCTAGAAATAAACTTAACAAAACATGTGAAGAACCGGGCTGGCCAAGTAGCACATTGCTTAAGAGCTCTCTTGGGACACCAGCGGCCCCTGTTCAGATCCCACATGTGAGGGCTAGTGACACTGCCCTCTACAGCTAAAATGGTGAACAGCAGCTCCACCTGGAGCTGGGCTGCCAGCCCCGGCGACGGTGTAGGCTGCAGCCCCTGCTGCAGTGGGCTGCCATAGGCTACAGTGAGTGGCCAGCAGCCAGCATGAGTGGCTGGCAGCCAGTGTGAGCTGCCAAGAGCTGCAGTGAGTGACCATCCAGAGGCTGGCAACCAATCTGCCTCATCTGGGAAGAGGGCAATGATGATACTAACATGGCCAGTGAAGCAACGTCCTCCACAACTAGACTGAGGAACAAAAAAAGACAGCAACTTGTCTGTTCTACTTACCCGATTCCCCAACGCTGTTCCCTCCCCCAATTTCCCAATAAAATCTTTTTTAAAAAAAATGTGAAGGACCTATGCACAGAAAACTATAAAATATTATTAAAAGAAATCAAAGAATGGGCCTGCCAATTGGCAGGGCCCCAATTGGGATCCCACATGAGGGCCTGTGACGCTGTGTCTTCTACAGCTAAGATGGTGAACTACAGCTCGACCTGGAGCTGGGTTGCCATGAGTCGCCGGCAATGGTGTAGGCTGCAGTGGGGCTGGCCGGCAGCGGATGTGAGTGGATGTGAGCTTTCGTGAGCTGCTGTAAGCTACCGTGAGCAACCATAGTCAGTTCTCCTTCTATTACCATATATTTGACTCCTTTACCCTCCTCTACCACTCCACTGACCCCTTACTCTCTGATAATCACTAAATTGTTGTCTGTGTCTATGAGTTTCTGTTTGTTTGTCTTATTCGTTTGTTGTTTTCAGTTTTATATCCCACATATAAGTGAAGTCATATAGTTCTCAATTTTTTTCTATCTGACTTACTTTGCTCAGCATGCTAATCTCAAAATCCATTCACATTGTTGCAAATGGCAGTATTTCATCTTTTCTTATGCCCGTTGTATATATGTACCACATCTTCTTTATCCAATCATTTATCAAAGGACACTTTGGTTGTTTCAAAGTCTTGGCCACCATGAATAATGCTATAATGAACATAGGGGTACATGTTTTATGGATAAGTGTTTTCAGATATTTGGCATAGACACCCAGAAGAGAGATTGCTAGATTGTATAGTAATTCTATTCTTAGTTTTTTTTTAGGAATCTCCATACTGTTTTCCACAGTGGCTGTACCAATTTACATTTCCACCAGCAATGTATAAGCATTCTCTTTTTCTCCACAGCCTCTCCAACACTTGCAATTACTTGTCTTGTTGGTAATAGCTATTCCAACAGATATGAGGTGGTATCTCATTGTAGTTTTGATTTGCATTATCCTACTAGCTAGTGAGGTTGATGATCTTTTCATACAATGTCTGACAATGACATTCGCGAACTCATTTTAGAAAAAGTGCTACATACCTCACTGCTGAATATCACTATGATCATCTTTGAAGTACTCCCCCTTGGGAAGCTATGCACCGATGCCAGTGCCTAGTCCACCTTTCAAAGCAATTTTGGAACTCTTTTTCTGGAGTGGCCATTGGAGCTGTCGTTGTATTACCCTTGAGGTCCTGAATGTCATCAAAATGTCTTCCTTTCAATATTTCCTTCACCTTGGAGTAAAGAAAGAAGTCATTGGGGGCCAGATCAGGTGAGTAGGGAGCGTGTTCCAATACAGTTATTTGATAAAACCTCCTTCACAAACAGGGCCATGTGAGCTGGTGCATTGTCGTGGTGCAAGAGCCATGAATTGTTGCCAAAATATTCCTCTAACTTTTTCACACAACCTTTTCAGCACTTCCAAATAGTAAGCAAGCTTGTTTAACCATTTGTCCAGTTGGTACAAATTCATAATGAATAATCCCTCTGATATCAAAAAAGGTTAGCAACATCGTTTTGCCTCCTGATTTGGACTGACAGAACTCTTTTGGTCGTGGAGAATTGGCTGACTTCCATTGTGCATTTGGATGCTTTGTTTCAGGGTCATATTGGTACCCATGTTTCATCACCACTGATAACACAGCCCAAAACATTGTCTTGCCTCTCCAAAACGTCTTGGCAAACTTCGACTCTCCTTTGCTTTTGTTCATTGGTGAGCTCCTTTGGGACCATTTTTGTACAGACCCATCTTATGCCAAGATTTTCTATTAAGATTTTCTTAACTGTTTCTTTACCAATGTTTACTTGATCTGCTATGCTTCTCAGTCAGTCGAGGATTTTGATGCACAATTCGAAGAATTTTTGCAATGTTTTCATCAGTTCTGCTTGTTACTGGCCGCCCTGACCTTTCTTCATCAGTGACACATTCTCTCCTCTCAGAAAAATGCTTAATCCATTTGTACATTGCCGTTTTCTTCACTGCATTTTCCCCACAAACTTGGATTAACATGCCTTTGATTTTTTCACTTTCACTCTTGCCAAGTTTAACAAGAAATTTGATGTTTGTTCGTTGCTCTAATTCAAGCTCAGGCATTCTAGCGACAGCACACAAAAACATGCAACAACAATGAACAGCACTCAGCAAGACACTGCCACACGTCGACACGAACACAGCTGTGAGACACTGATATACCAAGGTTATGAAACCTTACCAAGCTGTTTGTACAGTGCTGCCAATGCAAGCGCACAGTGGCAAGTTCTTGAACTTAATTATCATACGTCATATATACTGAGTGACACTCAGGTTACCTCCAACTCTCAGCTATTGTAAATAATGCTATAATAAACATAGGGATACTCATGTCCCTTTGAAGTAGTGTTTTGGGTTTCTTCAGATAAATACCCAGAAGTGGGATTACTAGGTCCTCCTTTGTCTCTTAATATAGCCTTTTAAAGTCTATTTTGGCTAGTATAATTATTTTACCCCAGCTTTTTGTTTATTAAATCTTTGTTTTCATTTTCATGGAACATCTTTTTCCTTTCAGTCTGTTGTGGATCTTCCAACCTGAAGTGAGTCTCCTGTAGACAGCATATGTAAGGGTCTTGTATTCTTGTCCATTTTGCCACCCTATCTTTTAATTAAAGCATTTAATACATTTACATTTAAAATGATTGTTGATAGATATGTAGTTATTGCCATTTTATTGTTCATATTTTTTATCCTCCTCTTCCTTCTTCTTCTTTTCCTTCTTCTCCTTCTCCTCCTCCTTCTCTACCTCCTCTTCCTCCTTTTTTTTTTTTAATGAAGTGCCTCTAACATTCCTTGTAATACTGCTTTGGTGGTGATTACTTAAGCTTTTTCTTCTCTGGGAAGCTGTTATGTATTCTTTGATTCTGAATTATAGCTTTGCTGGGTAGAGTAATCTTGGTAGTAGACCCTTACTTTTTTTTTTAATCATCTTAAACCTTCAGTTTGGCTATTTTTACAATGCTTTCATCTTTTTTCTTTTAATTAATTTTTTTATTTTTATTTTTTATTAGTTTCAGGTGTATACCACAGTGCAATAGTTATACTTTTTACCCCTCAAAGTGACCACCTCCCTTCCCCCAATCTGCCACTCCACTCTCCCCTGCAATATCATACATATCTATTACAATTTCATTGACTCCCCTCCCATACTATACTCCACATCCCATGACTATATATATATATATATATATATATATATATATATATATATATATACATATATATATATTCAATTATAGTTGACATACAATAATATACAACATCAGCTTCAGGTGTACAGTGCAGTGATCAAGCCTCTACTCCATCCATGAAGTGCTCTCCCTGTAAGACATGTGACTATCTGACACCCCACAAAATATTTACAACATTATTATATTCCCCAAACTGTCTTTCATATCCCTGTGGCAATATTGTAGTTGTCTATTTATGCTGTCTAATCCCTTCCTCTTTTACCTCATCCCCACCGCCCTCCCATCTAGCAACCATCAGTTTTTCCTCTATATCTCTGAGACTATTTCTGTTTACTTTGCTCGTTCATTCAGTTTTCTAGATTCCACATATAAGTGAGATCATATGATATTTGTTTTTCTCTGACTGACTTATTTCACTTAACATAATGTTCTCTAGATCCATCCATATCATTGCAAATGGTACGATTTTATTCTTTTTTATAACACAGTAATACTCCATTTTATAAATGTATCACAGTTTCTTAATCCAGTCGTCTGGATAACAACCTGTGGGCATTTCGGTTGTTTCCAAGTCTTGGCTATTGTAAATAAATAGCGCTGCGATAAACAGGGATGCGTATATTTTTTGAATTAGCGCCTTGGGTTTCTCTGGATAGATACCAAGAGTGGAATTGCTGGGTCATACAGCAGTTCCATTTCCAGTTGTTTGAGATACCTCCATACCGATTTCCATAATGGCTGCACCAATCTGCAGTTCCACCAACAGTGCACCAGGTTCCCTTTTCCCCCACAGCCTCACCAGCACTTGTTGTTTGTTGATTGATTGATGATAGCCATTCTGACTGGAGTGAGGTGGTATCTCATTGTGGTTTTTATTTACATTTCTCTAATGATTAGTGAGGTTGAACATTTTTTCATATGGCTATTGGCCATCTGCATGTCTTCTTTAGAGAAATGTCTCTTCATATCCTCTGCCCATTTTTTAATTGGGTTGTTTGTTTTTTGGTGTTGAGTTGAATGAGTGTTTTATAAATTTTGGATATTAACCCCTTATCAGATGTATCATTGGCAAATATCTTCTCCCATTCAGTAGGCTGCCTCTTTTTTTATTGATGATTTCCTTTGCTGTGAAAAAACTTTTAAGTTTGATATAATCCCATATGTTTATTTTTTCTTTTATTTCCCTTGCCTGAGAGGATATATCAGCCAAAATATTACTCAGGGTAATGTCTGAAAATTTACTTCCTATGTTTTCTTTTAGGGGTTTTATTGTTTCAGGTCTTACATTTAAGTCATTAATCCATTTTGAATTTGTTCTCATATATGGTGTAAGTAGGTGGTCCATTTTTATTTTTTTGCACATGTCAGTCCAATTTTCCCAGCACCATTTATTAAATAGACTATCTTTACTCCAATGTAAATTCTTGCTTCCATTGTCATAGATTAAATGACCATATATGGATGGGGTTTTTTCTGGGCTCTCTATTTTGTTCAATTGATCTATGTGTCTGTTTTTATGGCAGTACCAGACTGTTTTGATTACCATAGCCTTGTAATATGATTTGATGTTGGGTAGCATGATACTTCCCACTTTGTTCTTATTTCTCAAGATTGCCATGGTAGACCCTTACTTTTTATCAAATTGAATATTTTGTGCTAATCCCTTCTGGCCTGCAGAGTTTCTGTTGAGAAATCAATTGACATTCTTATGGGAGCTTCCTTATAGTAGCTCCCATGCTTTTCCTCTTACTGCTTAAAAGATTCTCTCTTTGTCTTTAAATTTTAGCATTTTAATTATGATGTGTCTTGGTGTGGGCCTCTCTGGGTTCAACTTGTTTGGGACTCTCTGTGCTTCCTAGGCTTGTACTTTTATTTCCTTTTCCACATTAGGGAAGTTTTCTGTCATTGTTTCTTCAAATAGATTTTCAATTATTTGTTCTCTTTCTTTGTCTTCTGGTACCCCTATGATCTGAATGTTGGTACCCTTGATTTTGTCCCAGAGGTCCCGTAAACTATTTTCATTTTTCGGATTATTTTTTTCTTTCTGTTGTTCTGATTGGGGGTGTTCTACCACCTTAACTTACAAATTGCTGATTCAACCCTCTGCTTCATCTAATCTACTGTTGATTCCCTCTAATATATTCTGTTTTTCCATTATTGTAGTCTTTATTTCTGATTGGTTCGTTTTCATGTTTTGTATCTTTATTTTTATGTTTCCTATCTCTTTGCTAAAACTCTCACTGAGATCACTGAGCATTTATATAACCAGTGCTTTGAACTCTGGGTCGTCTGGTAGATAGCTCGTCTCCATTTTGTTTAGTTCTTTTATGGGAGCTTTGTTCTGTTCTTTCATTTGGGGCATGTTTCTTTGTCTCCCCATTTTGGCTGCCTCCCTGTGTTTGTTTCTATGTATTATGTAGGGCTGCTGTGTACCGTGGTCTTAGTAGAATGGCCTTCCATAGTAGGTGTCCTGTGGGCCCCAATGGCACAGTGTCCCTGGTCACCTGAGCAATGTTCTCCAGGTGTGTCCCATGTGTGTGTTGTGTTTGCTCTCCTCTTTAGTTGAGTCTTTGTTGCTGTTTCCACATCAATGAGAGGGATTGACCCTTGGGTTGATTGGTCATGAGGACTGGCTATGACTACAGTGGAAAAGAAGTTGTGCAAGGACTGACTCTACAGAGCAGGTTTCACTTTAGCAGGGCTCTAGTACCTGTCCATCCTGCCCTTTGGGTTTGTCATCCACATAGGCAGCTGGTTGGTGCTCTGCTGTGGTCTGAAGCAGCCTCTGGGCATCCTGAGAGGGACTCTGCTTTGGGCCAACTTCAACCACTGCCTATGCCCTGCCCACGGCCACCTGGCATGAGCCACAGAGCAATTCACAGATGGCAGCCACCTGCACTGGGCTTGGAGGCACTTCAAAGGGCCAAGACGTTAACAGAGGCTGGCTGCCACTAGTACCAGGCTTGGGACTGCTCAACAAGAGGAATGCAGTTTAACGAGGACAGGTGCTGCTTGTTTGGGGTTAATGAAACTTTGAGAGATTTTAGGAGAGTCAGCAGCATGAGCCAATACAGGTCATTGTATAGAAAAGCCACTGGAAGCAGTTTGGGTGGTCCCGCAAGTTGGTTGTGGCCAGGTCTCAGGGAATAATCAGGGCAGGAAGAACATTGTCAGCCAGGTTTGAGGAGACTCAGATATGGTTGTTGTCTGCATCTGCACGTTGGGAGAAGGGAGGACTCAACAAAGAAATAGTGGTTTCTACCAGCACTTCTGTCTTGGAAAAAACTAGCCTCCAGCCCTCATCCTTGAGCCAGATGACTCAGTTTCTCCCTGTATGTCCCTGGTACCTTTTGACCAGCTGCCCCAGCACTGGAGCTCAGAGTGAGTGACTCCATCAGCAACTAAGACCATGTGTGGGCTCTTTAAGAGGAACGCCTTGGACTCCAGCAACCCTCCATCTCACTCAGCCACAATCTCTTCGGGTTTCCAAGCCAGAAGTTGTGGGCACTTCTCATCCCAGCACTGGAATCCTGGGTTGGGAAGCTCGGTGTGGGGCTGAAACCCTTGGCTCCACAGGAGGGTACCTCTGAAGCTGAGATATCCCTCCCAATTTATAACCACCACACGTAGGTGTGGGACTACCTGTTTCGCATCTCCACCCCTCCTACCAGTCTTGAGGTGGCTTCTTCTGTATGTCTTTAGCTATAGGATTTCTGTTCGGCTAGACTTCAGGTGATTCTGTGATGGTTGTTCTGTAATTTAGTTGTAATTTTGATGTGATCATGAGAAGAGGCAAGCACAGCATTTACCTACCTCATTATCTTAACTGGAAAATCCCTATGCTTTTTAATTTTTTTTTTTTTTTTGTAATCTATTTTGAAAGCAAGACTAATCCTGGACATGTTTGTTCTCAGCTATGTCTGCCCTCCCCTGAAGCAATGGGATGCCTCACCTTCAACGAATGGAGAGTCCTGGGGCAAACCAAACTGTTGAGAATAAAATATTTCAGCACCAAATTTTCCATCGGGCATATCCACCTGTATATCTCAGAAGCATAACAAAATGTTACTCGTGATTCTTCCCATATCCAAATTTGCATCATCTCCAATCTTCCTCAACCAGGAGAATGACTTCTCTATCCATTCAACTGCTCAAATCATGAATCTGGGAAACAAGTATACCAACTCCTTCCTCTTACCCACCACCTCTCAGGGGAAACCAGATCATGCCCATTCCGCTTCCCAATTTTCTCTCACCTGTGTCCATTTCTCTCCATCTCCCTTCTACTGTCAAACTACTAGCTATCATTATCTCTTTTCTGATTACTTCAATAACCTTCCAACTGGTCTCCTTGCTTCCACTCTTTCCTCTTTCCAATCTCTTCCCTACATAGCAGCCTGAGTAATGTGACAAAACCCATCAAGACGCTTAGATAGCCTACTCTATATCCTTCCAATTGTTTCCCATTGCACTTGCAATAAAATACAAAATGCTTAACATGGTCTACAAGGTTCTACATGTTCTGTTTCCTGCCTCCCTCTCTAGACTTACAGCAAGCTACTTTGCTCCCCAGATTTCAAGACTGGCCTTCCCATGGTCTCTGAATGCTCCGAGCACTTTCCTCCCTCTGAGTCTTCACATACACTTATTCCCAACACCCATCCCTTTGCCATCTATTCAACTTTCTACCTCAGATTCCTCAAAGGGATTTTTTCTAAACTTTCAATCCAAATTAAGCCCCTGAGATACACCATAGTGCTCATTTCTTTTCCTTCATGGCAGTGATGGAGAATTACCTGCTAAATGCTTGCATTCCCAATTAGACTTAAGAGCAGAAGCCAGGTCTATTTTGCTCATCAGCAAGCGCAATCCCTAGCACAGAGTAGGAACTCATCATTTGCTGACTGTAAAATTGAATGAATTGCCTAGTGTAGTTAGAATAATAAAGGAAGAAGATGCAACTTTAGGAAAAAGATATCATGTAAGAAGAGTGGGCAAAAGACAAGGAGTCAGCAAAAGAGATGGAAGGATCAGGAAAGAAATAGAATCAGAAAGAAAAATAATTTGTGATTTTGAAGGAATTAAAATTTGCTAGACTGAACTCAGAATTTTACTGTATGCCACAGACAGAAAATACCAAGTGTTGGTGAAGAACAACTGGAGCTATCACGCACTGCTGATACAAGTATAAAATGGTACACTCACTGTTTGGCAATATGAGAGCTGAACATATACGTACCTATTGCACCAGCAATTCTACTCCTAAGTTTATGCCCAAAAGAATTGTGTGCATATGTGCACCCACAAAAACATGTACAACAACATTTATTGCAGCACAATTTATTACAGTTAAAAACTAGAACAACCTAAATGCCCATCGACAGTAAAATGAACAAACTGTGACATAGTCAAACAATGAAATACCATATAGCAATGAAAATGAATTACATGACACATAATGACTTAGATGCATCTCACAAACATTGTTGTAAAAAATAGTCAGGCATAAAAGGATATATTCTGTATGATGCTATTTGTTTAAAGTTCAAAATCAGGCAAAACTACAGTGTAAGAACTCAGAATAGTGATTACCTTTAGGGAGAGTATGTAATGACTGAGGTGGGGTTTTGGGGAGAGTATGTAATGACTGAGGGGGGGCTTTGGGGACCTTGTATGTTCTGTTTCTTGATCTGCGGTATGATTACCAATGAGTTCAGTTTGTGAATATTCATTGAGCTATACTCTCATGATTTGTATATTCTATGTTTGTTATACCTCAGTAAAAGTTTACTTAAAAGACAACTTGGTAGTCTTTTATTTAAATTGCTTAGCAGTGCTTGAAATAGATTATCACTGAATCTTTCCAGGAAATGAAAGTGTGGCTGTGTATGCTTCTGAGTGTGTATGTATGTGTGGGTGTTGAACATTGAATATTCTTCAGGAATGCAGTCAGATGAAAGGAAGCATCGAATTTATTATGCTCACTTATTGTTTATATGCCATAGTGTTTCCATAAAAGATTCTCTATTCAATGCGAGTCGATCTACTTGTATTGTTAGAAGGATCTTATGTAACCCTGACCCTATACCACATCTATCAAATCCCATTTTACCTTCTCCTTTTATTCATTCAGTCATTCAATCTCTGAACATTTTCTCTGTACCCATCCCTGTGAGAGGTGGTAGGATTTCAGAAAAACTCTCCACATCTCCCCTTCTTATCTCTATCCTTAGGGCCTGAGGAATTCAGCAGTGATACTCACCAAGAGCAGCTGGCCACAGGAACAGGATCTGGGGTGAGACTGTGAGGTTTTCACCTAGACTAGCCAGAAATGGTCTAATCAAAGAGGCCAGGGAAGCCAGAGTCCAGTGTGAGAGAGAATTGGTACAAAGACTCAGAGATGGCAGGCGAGCTAATCTCAGGAAACAGACACTGAAGTGATCAGGTACACGGCAGGAAATAGATGTGAAGATGGCCCAAGAGAACCGTGGAGAATCAAGAATGGCAGTGGGTGGGGCCCACATTAGATACATCAATAAGGGATGCATTGTCTCTAGAAATGTAAAAACAATATGCTACTAACTAAAGGTCAGGCATCTTTTTGTTTTTACCTCACACCTACAATCCTAAAACATGTTAAATCCTCCTGCCTAAGAACTCTTGCTGCAGTAGTGTTTTTAATAGTGAAAAAATGGAAGTAGCCTAAATGTCCCCCAACTAATGAAAAGATGAATGGGTCATGCTCTTTTTATACAGGGGAACACTATACAGCAGTGAAAACAGATGAATCAGCATGCCGTATCTCAACCTGGGCAATTCCAAAGCATAATGTTACTGGTTGCAGAGGTCTACATGGTCTAATGTCATTTACACAAAGTTTTAAAACACATAAAATGAGGGCTGTGTGTGGATCCGTGTTGTAAAAGTACAAAAGTGGGGCTGGCCAAGTGGCTTAGTTGGCTAAGAGCTCGCTCAAGAGTGCAAGCTCTGAGCAACAGGGTCACCGGTTTGATTGCCAGCCCAAGCTGAGCAGCCGCTGAGCTGCCAACAGGTGACAGGATGCCTCAGCTAAAAAATAAAATAAAATAAAATAAGTACAAAAGTATATGGACATGACCAATTCCCCAGGGAGAAAGGTGACCCCCCCCCGGATGTAAAAAGGAAGGAAAACAATCAGGAAGGGGACACAGGCCATCCTGATTTGTAATATTTTTAAGGTTAGAGGTGGAAACCACAAGTTTATTATTTTTAGGATCTGTTCACTTTTTACATGTCAGAAGTATTTCATAATACAAATAAAATTTTGACACACACACACACAAATACTCCTGGCTGCCAGAGAGGACTATATCTAACCCCTCATCCACCAATATAGGCAAAGGTTCAAAAAAAAAAAAGCTGACACACGTGAGGGTGTCAAAAACCCATTGTTATTGGTGCCATGAGATGGGCATAACAGGTTCAGGTGGGGAATAAAATCTGACTTTTAGGGAAAGAGTCTCTTGCAGTATGTTATCTGAAGACCAGCTGACATGTGCTTAACACTGACATTGGGTGAAAAGGTTGACATCCATGTGGTAACCTGTCCCAAACACCATGCACAGACCTCTTTCCAGTAGGCAGGCAGGGATGAGTCAACTCCCAACAGTTCTAAATCTGGAAAGCAGTGCGCCCACTAAAGCCAGGAGCCGTGACATTTAGGAATGTGTGTTGGTAAGGTTCTCCATGTTAAGTAGCTTTACAAGTTGTTATTAGAATCACATTAGTGCAGCGCTACAGCAAATGTTCCTCGTCCACAGATGATTCTTTCCAAGGAACCTATTGGTTTGCTTTTCTTCTCTTCCTTCTGAATAGCAGCTGACAGACAAAGGGGAGCTGGCCCCAGGCCTTTGATGCCAATGCCAATTGAACAATAGCCCTGCTTGTGGCAATCACCCTCTTTGTTCAGCCAGGAGAATGCTGGGGCTGTTGCTCATTGGATGTCGTGCATGTGGGTGGTCAGAGCAAGGTGCATTTGGCAGCCAGATGTAGATTCTGGGTGGTATGAGCTGACTGTCCACGTAGCTAATGCTGGGGACTTGACTGGAACTCCCCTGACCAGTGCAATCAGAGAGACCAGATGGACTCGCCTCCTTGTCCTTTGAAGATGGTGCCCTTTATTTAGCTAAAGGGAAGAGGCAGCAAACCATCTGACCTGGAAAGCATTCTCGGGCAGCCCGCTTCTTTTCGTGCACATCCAAGAGAAAGGAAAAGTACACTGCTGGAAAAAAATGTATAGAGAGCCTCTGCAAGCCACTGAGGAGCCTGTAGAATCACATGTACGAATGGGCTCCAGAGGTTCTATCAACCAGTGGGAGATTCCCGTTTATTTTCCTGGGGCAGTTCTGTTTAGAAGTCAGGTGACACTTAGGAGAGTTTGTCACCATTTCCAGGGGCTTCTGTAGTATTGCTGCTACTGCTGTGATGGCTACTACTTCTGCCAGAGCCATTTCTGGCTGCTGGAACCACTCACTCTAGACCACCCTCTGCAGGAGTGTAGTCTGTGCATGGCTGTGGGCTGGGACACAGGAGCTTTGCTTGTCATGCGTGTTTATGTGGCTCTTAAGTGAAGGTCCTGAGTCATTTTCACAGATCCATGGGGACCTGGTTGTGACCAACATGGGCTACAGCATAGAGAGTTCTGTCCCTGCACACACTGGGTCACAGATGTCTCTAAAATGCAGCTAGAGCTGGGTGCTCCCACTTAACATTCCATCTGGACTTCGCAAACCACCTATTTTGAGCTCTGTCCCTGAGTCTGGCTTCTGCATGGTAGCTTCATACTCTCTCTGCTAATGCCCTTCAGATCGCCTGTCTTGTCGGATGGTATTCCCAGGTAAGATTAATGTGCCACCCCTAAATGCAAAGCCTTTGCCTGTAGAAACTGATCAGTGGTCCTGCTCACCTGACACCTGTTGGGGTAGAGGTGGGGGTCTGGAAGCACAGGGCTGCTAAGCACAGTTGTACACCCTGTTCACTGTACAGGTCTTCTAGCCAACATGGTGAATGTGCCCAAATACACTTACCAGGTCCTGTAGACTTACACTGCCTCCATTTCATCAGCACCTAATGGGTGCAGGTGTCAGTATTTGACACCTCCTGTTTCACCTGCTTAGATCGGCACACCTCTTTTTCTGAAGAGCAGTTACCCTAGTACTTAGGCACCTGGCCTCAGGGTGGATGCATGGCGTAAGCTGGAGTAATCAGAGTCCTTCCCAAAATTTTCAACTAAGGGAAAATTATTTTGTCAGTGGAGGCCAATGTGGGAGAAGGTGAGACCAGAAGCATTTCCCACCCTGTGGAAGAAGCAGGTGGGGGTGGAGTAATGGATAATGAAGCCAACAGGTAAGGAGTCAGGGAAGCAAGAAATGGGAAAGTCCTCTGGAGGCTCAGGAGGCCTGACTCAGGGAGTCACTGAAGCCAGCCACACAACTCTCCACACCAGCCCTCCAGTCTTTTTCCAGTTGTCATTCATGAGACAAGAAACCCTCTCTGGGCTTCATCGATTTTGTGCTGTTTCATTTGCCTACAACTAGAGAGCTATAATATACACAGTGCCTAGTAAAGATCTCGAATACCAACTTTGCTGGGAAAGAAACTGACATTCACTGAGGGTCTAATATGTGCTCACCATGAGCTCGGTGATTTTACATATTACATCATTTTAATTCTCTTACAACCCAACAGTAGGTAGTATCAACCTTCTTGCTTTTCAGATTAAGAAAATGAGGCACACAAAGCTTAAGGAACTTTCCAGAACTCACATAGCTTGTGTTAAAAATCTTCTGGAGGGGCTGGCCGAGTTGCACATTGGTTAAGAGCTGGCTTGGGATGCCAGCTCTGAGCAGTAGGGCTCTGGTTCCTATTCCACATATGAAGGCCAATGACACTGCCCTCTACAGCTAAGGTGGTGAACAACAGCTCCACCTAAGTTGGCGTAGGCTGTAGCCCCTGCTGCAGTGGGCTGCCATAAGCTACAGTGAGCAGCTGGCAGCCAGCGTGAACTGCCAAGAGCCGCTGTGAGCAGCTGTCCAGAGGCCAGTAACCAATCTGCCTCACCCGGGAAGAGCGCAATGACAATACCAGCATGGGCCAGTGAAGCAATGTCCTCCACAACTAGACTGAAGAACAAAAGAACAGCAGCTTGTCTGTTCTCCCTTCCCCAATTCTCCAATGCTGTTCCCCTTCCCCAATTCCCCAATAAAATCTTAGAAAAAAAGAAATCTTCTGGAAAGTTAATTATTTTCTATAGAATGAAAAACAAGAAGCTTTGAAATGTTCGCTACTATCTTATGGAAGTCACTGCCCCACAGCCTGAGCATCAGTCATGCTAGAAATGGCAGACATACCATATTTTATTTATCAGGTGATGGATATTTGGGTTGTTTCCACATTTTGGGCTGTTCTGAATAAAGCTGCTGTGAACATTCATGGATGAGTTTTTGAGTGAACATACACTTTTGATTCTCATGGGTATATACCTAGAGTAGAACAGCAAGGTTTATGGCAACTCTCTGTTTAACTTTTTGATGACCTGCCAGAATGTTATCAAAGTGTCTGCACCATTTTATATGGCCACTAACAATGTATGAGGGTTCCAATTTCTCCATATCCTCATCAAAACCTGTGATTATCTGACTTTTTTTTAACCATTCTAGTAGATGAGAAGTAGTCTTTCATTGGGGTTTTGACTTGTATTTCCCAGGTGGTTAGTGATGTTGGGAATTTTTTTAAATGTGCTTGTTGGTCACTTGTACATCTTCTTTTTAGAAATATCTTTTCAAGTCCTTGTGTTATTTGTCTTTATATAATTGAATTGTATGAGTTCTATATCTATCCTACATAGATACAAGTCCCTTTTAAGATACATGATTTGCAAATATTTTCTCCCATCTTTGAGTTGTCCTTTCACTTTTTTGATAGTGTCCTTTGATGTACAAAAGTTTTAAATTTTGAAGTCCAATTTACCCAATTTTTTTCTTTTTTTCTTTTGTTACTTGTAGTGTCAGATTGTCACCTAACCCAAGATCACAAAGATTTCCTCCTTTCTTTTCTTCTAAGAGTTTTGTAGTTTTTGCTGTTATATTTAGGTCTATGATCCTTTGTGAGTTAATGTTGGCATATGTGTGAAGAAGGGGTCCAACTTCATTTTTTTACATGTAGATATCCAGCTGACCTATCAACCATTGTTGAAAAGACTTTTCTTTCCCTACTAAATTATCTTGGCACCTTGTCAAAATCAATTGGCTGGAAATGTAAGGGCTTACTTCTGGACTCAGTTTTAGTCCATTGATCAGTCGGTCTATTCCTACATCAGTACCGCACTGTCTTGATTATTGTGGCTTAAGTTTTGAAATGGGGAAGTGTGAGTCCTCCAAATGTGTTCTTTTTCAAGATTGTTTTGACCACTGTGGGTCCCTTACATTTCCATACTCTTGAACAGTTTTAGATTTACCGAAAAATTGGGAAGACAGTATAGATTTTTGCTATACTGCTACACCCCATTTTACCTACTATTAACATCTTACACTTACTCTGCAATTTACTTTTTGATGATCATGAAGCTAAATAAGAATCGACCGAAGTCCTAGGTACCAGATGACCTTGATAGCCTTGGGCAGGCTTGTTCAGGCCACCATGTCACTCATCAGTCTAATTGTGACTAAATACATAAAAGGACAGTTAGCTTTTTCAATTTGATTGAGAATCAAACAAAAGTTACTGAAATTTGGTTCTGTGTAGTGGAATGTTGGTCTAGACCAGTGTTCTCAAAGCATGGTTCCCAGACCAGCAGAATCACTGGCTAGAGAAGTCAGGTAGTAAGGGCTGATGTTAACATTCAGGTGTGGAAGTCAAAACCCTCAACTTTAAAAGCTGACATGCCTGGCCTCCCACCCAGCCCCACGTGCGCGTGTGCAACCACTACAAACATTTTACCTTTCCCCAACTGATAAGATAAAGGACAAAGGAAGGATATAAGATTAGCTTCATGATAACCACTTGGGATTGATTTGATACAGGAAAAAGAGGCAATAAATCACTAATGTTATAAAACCACTTTCTGGCATTCAGGGCAGGCTTACTGTGGCTGGAGGGGGTAGCTAGATATCAGGGCACGTAGCAGGAAGCACAATGTACTCTCTGAACTAGGATTTGAGAGCAAGATTTTGGTAACTGTTTGTTGATCTCCTGCCACAAATAACCCCCAAGAGGTAGATTTTGGGCAAGTTAGAAGGCTCCTGAGACTCATTTCTTTAACTTGAAGGCTACAGAGGCTACCATAGCACCTGAGCAGCCATTGGCCAATAGCCCA
Source organism: Aselliscus stoliczkanus (assembly GCA_033961575.1). Taxonomy (NCBI): domain Eukaryota; kingdom Metazoa; phylum Chordata; class Mammalia; order Chiroptera; family Hipposideridae; genus Aselliscus; species Aselliscus stoliczkanus. The sequence goes on along the minus strand of CM066728.1, from coordinate 13,489,669 downwards.
CAATTAGTGACATATGGCAGCAGGGAATCATGGTCACACAGCCTCAGGGTCATCCTCACAGAGGGCATGTTTTGGAAACTCTGCAGAAAAGCTGCATCAACCTGCTTTCCCCCACCTACTCCAGTGGTGATGAGAGTGGGAGAGTCATAGTGTCAAAAACAGAGTATAGTTTCCATGCCCTGTGTGCACTTAAAATTCTTATAAATGCTGGTGTTTTATGAATGCTTATAAATGCTTCATAGTGTAAGGGACCAATCCCAAACCTAGCAGTTTCAGGGTTCCCCTAGAGTTCATGAGCTCAGACTTTTCCCTCATGCTGGTCTCTTCAGGGTGGGGATTGGTGGTTGGCTGTAGAGCAGGCTGATGAAGTTAGGGCAAATTAGCCCATGGAATGGCCCCAGGTCCTTCTCCCATTCCTGAGTGCTGGAGGGTGAGGCAGAGAAGGTGGAAGGGAGGAGTAACAGAACTAATTGTGCCCAGGTCTAAAGGTAGGAAACCAGAGATTAAAAGGTACCTTATCACCTGAAGGAAGACAAGCTCAGCCACTGCCAGAGAAGGATTTAGTCCCCATCTCTGAATTAAAGTAGGAGTTCCCTGTCTGATCTATGACTGAGGGCCAAGGAGGGAACAATGTTGGTCTCCAGAAGAGCTCAAGTGTGGAAACCCACTCCTGGGAAGGCAAAGAGCAAAAATTAGGTCTAAAAGGTATCGTTCTCCCTCTGGTTCCAAAGCTTAATAATTATTAGGAACTATCCCCCAAAAAGAGGGTTTCTTGCATTACTCATTGTGACTTAAATGCTTCCCAGGTCTTACTAATGTAGAGCACAAATACTGTTGCATTAGCAAAGTAATCCCAAATGTATCTAGTGCCAAATCCCACTTCATAATTATCAGACTTCTGACCTTGCTGGCATTCCCCTTCCCACTGCGATCCCCCGGGGCTGCTCAGAAAGTCTTCCAGGTGCTCCCGAGGGAGCCTGGCCCACTGCCCGAGTCCTGCTCCAAACCGTGACCTCAGCCTTCCCTTGGGCCAAGAGCTCTGGCAGGCTGTTCACTGCCCACAAAGAAAACTGTCTGGGACACCCTGTTACTCCACCGAGAGGAGCAAATAGCTCATTTGTCACTTGTCTTGTCTGGTCTGGGGACTGGAGAAATTAAGATATCCAGACGAAAGAGCAGTCTGGGGGACAGAGACCAGACGGGTCAGTACGTACTGCATCTTTATGGTCACAATATGTACTATGCAAACTGGCATTTCTAATAATTGCCTTTGATAAATAGCAGTATGCTACATGCTCTGTGGTTTCATCGTGGCTTTACAATTAAGACACATAATGTAACTTGCACATATGATTTTCTCATTTTTTTCCCTTAGAGATAATCTTCACAGATTGTCAGAGATAATAATGATTATTGTTCACTTGGGTAGCTGTCACCTGGCAGAAGACTGCAGAAGAAAAGAGCCTAACAAGAACGCTAGCCCTTTACAGCAGGTTCATCACGTGCTGCTTGGGGCTGAGGCTGGGGTAGGGGGGCATTGTGGAGGGGCCGTTTCTGGGAAACTTGTCCACGTGCCAAGGAGAGAAAATTTCATCCAGGAGATTGATCCATTTCCATGGTGAACGTTTTGCTTTTGTTTGTTTGTTTGTTTGTTTGTTTGTTTCAAGATTTTATTGGGAAATGGGTGAGGGGAATAGCATTGGGGAATCAGGGAAGGGGAACACATAAGTTGCTGTCCTTTTGTTCTTCAGTCTATTGTGGAGGACGTCGCTTCACTGGCCCATGTTGGTATTATGATCATTGTGCTCTTCCCGGGTGAGGCAGCCGCTTTCTGGCCATTGGTCGGCGCTCACAGCAGCTCATGGCAGCTCACGCTGGCTGCCGGCCACTCTCGGTAGCTTACAGCAGCTCACTGCAGCCCTCACTGTAGCCTACGCCTTTGGCGGAGACTCATGGCAGCTCAGCTCCAGGTCGAACTGTTGTTCACCATCTTAGTTGTAGAGGGCACAGCATCACTGGCCCTCATGTGGGACCCAAACCGGGCTGCTGCTGTTCAGAGCTGGTGTCCCAAGCCAACTCTTAACCAACTGAGCCACTCGACCAACCCTGGTTAACATTTTTTATATATTAAAAAATTTGTTTTTTGTTTAAAATTGTGTTGAACACTTTGTAAGGGGTAAAAAAGATAACTATTGCATAGTTTTGTACATCTGTAACTATTAATAACAATAAAAATAAATAAATAAATAAATAAATAAATTATAATTCAATACCCCCCAAAAAAAATGTGTTGAAAAATTTTTGCTCAAAAAGTAATGCATAATTGTTTAAGTAAATCAAATAATTCAAGAACATCTAATAGTCTCCATTTCCGCTGTTTTGAGTTTGCCATGTAGCCTACATTTATTAAAATGCAATTAAACATATATATAGTTGTTTTTTTCCCATAAGGTAGTTCTTGTTGTTTGATACTGATAAGTGCCTCCCTTATGCCAGGAAAACAAGTTCACACCTGTGTTCAGAGCTGCAATAAATAACCAAAGCAATCATGTCAAAATATGCTATCTGCTGTGTGACAGGCACTGTTCTCAGCTCCTTAGCTGTCACCTTATTTATCTCTTGCAGCAAACCTATGAGCTAGGAATTATTATCATCCCCATTTTACAAATGAGAAAACTGAGTCTCAGAGCAACTGAGAAGCTTGCCACTGGACCAGAGCATGTGTGAGGGCAGAACCCCTGATTTTTTGTTCACCACAGTGTCTCTAGCACCCAGCATGGTGGCTGCATGCAGCAGAACTCAATGAATAGATGTTGGTTATGCTATAATTTCATGAGCCCATGTTCACACAGGTGGTAGAGTAGGGTCTGAACCCAAGAGCACCTGCCTTTAGCGACCTTGAGGTAGTGGCTCCAAGGAGACGGTACAGAGCTTTGTTGGGGAGTCCTCTTCACCCACGGGGATCAACAAAGCTTCCCGTTCCGAGCCTACCCAGCCTGGGGGTGGGTGGGGGAGTCCTATCAGGCCTGGCAAGTTGATCTACACCCCCAGTAGAGTTCCTTCCTCAGGGTACTGCCCAAACTTTTATTTCATCTAACATCCCTGTAAAAATGATTCTTGGTGTCTGGGTTGTCTACAAAAGCAGATAAACAGCAAAGCTCTCTGGAGACTGGCCAAGGGTCAGAGCCTCTGCCTCCTAACTGAGGAAAAACAAATGAAGAAAGTGAGTAGATGGGGCTGGCCGAGTGGTGCGTTGGCTAAGAGCCGGCTTGGGATGCTAGCTTTGAGCAGCAGGGCCCTGGTTCGGATCCCACATAGAGGGCCAGTGATGCTGCGCCCTCTACAGCTAAAATGGTGAACAACAGCTTGACCTGCAGCTGGGCTGCTGTGAGTCGCCAGTGACAGATTAGGCTGCAGTGAGGCTGCAGTGGGCTGCCATGAGCTACCGTGAGTGGCTGGCAGCCAGTGTGAGCTGCTGTGAGCGACAATCCAATGGCTAGTGACTGATCTGTCTCACCTGGGAAGAGCGCAATGATAATACCAACATGGGCCAGTGAAGCAACGTCCTCCACAACTAGACTGAAGAACAAAAAGACAGCAACTTATCTGTTCCCCTTCCCCCAATTCCCAATAAAAATCTTTTAAAAATTTTTTTGAAAAGTGAGTAGATGAACGTGTTCTGGACGTCTCTGGTGTGTACCCAGCACCTTCACTGGGAGCATCTCAGTTTCCTCCCGGAATAGCCGGCTGACTTTCCAGTGAAGGTGCTGAGGCTCAGAGAGGTGCAGGGGCTGCCCACAGCTCGAAGGTGCCGAGTCTGCACAGCCTGACTGCCAGCCCGGGCTTTGCCCGCAGTCATCATCTGTGAAACGCCTGCGCGCTTCGCTTCAGAGCTCACGGCTGTGGTTTGTGAGCTCACAGAGGCGTGCTGCGGCCGTTTGCACTGCTGTTTACATCAATGGCTGCCTTTTTAGATCTCAATACCTAGAAGCTAGAACAGCATAAGAAGAAATTAAAGATATATACATGCGTTGTTTTCCCATTATGATTGCAAAAAAAAAAAAATTCCCCTAAGAAACTGTCTGTTTGGTTTTTTGGTTTTTTGTTTTTTTAGTAGAAAAAGCTTCGGAGAAAAACAAGACTGAAGTCAAATTGACCAACTGAAATCTAGGGAAGGATGTGGCTGAATGCAAGTGGTGGTGGTAGGGGATATGCTTTCTGGGGAGTCAGGGTAGTGGAAGAGCTTGTGACTTAGGGCAAGAAGGAGGGAACTGAATTCTCATCCTAACTGTGCAGCATATTAAGGGAAGAGACAAAAACAACATCCAAATGGTCCCAGGTGTCTTGGGAAGAGGGATCCTCATAGAAGTGGGATAGCAAGCAGGATCTAGAGGCTGCACGCCCCAGGGGAACTGACATCAGCCCACCAGGAGCAGCATCACATACAGGCAAGGCCAGCCCCTGGGCGGAGAGATGAAAGCTCTCTAACGGAGCGGGTAGGCTCTCTGAATATTGGATCATGGGTTGGGGCTGAGCAGGCGGCCTCCTGAAGAGCCTGGACAGTTAGGAGTTCCTGCACCAAGGCTACGGAGAAGGCAGCCTCTCCTAAGACGGCCAGATAGCCACAGTCTTACCACTCTCCCATCAGTTTATACCCAGCTGTGGCTGCAGTGTGACAGCCTGGCGGAGAGGGGAGGACACTGCAGCCACGAGCCGCAACGTTTCTTCAACAAGGGGCTGAATGTACGACGGTGGTTCCATAAGATTGTAATGGACTGTAAGCAGAAAGCTTATTTGCAATGTTGAAAGAAAAGGCTGGACACAGCTACTCTGTTGAATTTATTAGTAGCTCGGAGTGGTTTAAATGGGCGAGGAGGCTCAGCACACTGCACCTACCATGAGGCTCGGGCTGGGGCCCACAGCTGTCTTCATATCTCTTCCCTCCCATTCCCCATATCCATCTGTCTCTCTTCTCTCTCTCACTCCCTCCCTTTCTTCTCCTTCTCTACATTTTATTATTCCTCTCAAGCTTCCTCTCTGGGTCTCTTGCTATCTCTGCTCTCCCTTTCTCTGCCCTTCTCTGCCTTCCCTCTGTTCACCCCTTACTCCCTCTCTCCTCCTGATGTCTACTCTGGCACCTCCCTCCACAGACCTCCCCAGCCCCTCCAATGTTCACACTTTATCTTTTATACCAATCTTTGCTGTGCCTTTTCTATGTTTAGATACAAAAGTACTTACCACTGTGTTACTGTTGCCTACAGTATTCAGTATAGTCACAGGTTCAGGGCCTAGAGCCATAGGCTACACCATACAGCCTAGGTGTGTAGCAGGCTGTACCGTTTGGCATTCCCTGATGTTCACACAACGACGAAATCACCTAACAATGCAGTTCTCAGAACACATCCCATTGGTAAGCAATAATAATACTTATTATATATATTTTTTATGATTGCCTGTACTGCTCAAACTCATTCACTAAAAAAGACCAACATCTTAAAAGCTGGATTTGAACGAAGGTTCAAAAAGCACTTACAGCTTTTGAGATGAGTCATTTTTTAGGCTTCTTGGTACATTTTGGAGCCTGCTCCCTCACAGCCTCCCATCCTATTCTTCCGCCACCCTCCGCAGCGCACACACTCACAGCCCCTCAGCTGGCACTTCTGCCCCTCTGGGTGCATTTTTTTCATCTCCCTTCAACCACCCTTGTTGGAATTAAGTAAAACCAACCAGTCCTAAGGATGCTTCTTTGCTGTTCCTCCACTTGACAGCTTGTTAATTCTGAAGAAGAGGATTACATTTGAAAGCAAGTGTCGCCTTTATCTTATTGTGATGCTGTTCTCCGATTCTCCTGCCTCTGCTTTGAATAATCAGTATTTGAAAAAAGAAAGAAAAAAATGGTTAACCTGTTTATTGGCCTTCAGCATGCTGGCTCCAACCACCTGTCACAAATAGCATTCCATAACAAATGAGATTGTATCTCTCCTCATTATCCATCCTTTTCGTCCACATACAGTAGCAGGGCTGAGTCCTTCGGGGATCCCATCAACCAAATCCCCAGTTAGAGATGTTTAACTTCAAAAACCCACACTCAGTTGCACCTGTTCTTTTTAGGCTACTGTCATAAGTTGGGGGTTTGTATATAACTCCCTAAATTTTTATTTTAAAGTAAATGGGGGTTTGTTTTGAGATTGAAAAGTTATTTCAACATGCATCTCAGAAAGCATGACCACAAATGGAGTATAAATACAAGAGGATCCCATCTTGAGAATTTCCTTTAAGCCCAGTTCATTCAAAGCAATAATCTACATTGTGCCAAGCCGAGTGGGAAGCGACTCAGCTAGGAAGATTAAAGGATTATGTTTTTAATCCACTGGAACCCTCTATCAGTAACATTAATAACTCTAATGGATTGAATTCACATACCTTTTTTCTGCAAGATTCACAAAATGTTCTTGCCAATGTAACTACCAAATCACAGATTAATTTTTAGAGCTGGAAAGAGCCTTAGATATCAACCAGACAAACTTTCTATGTAAAGATAAAGTTTGAGGCCCAGGGAACTTGGATGACTTGGCCCAGGTCTGTCATCCACTTACTGACAAACCTAGGCCCTTTTAGCATGGGTGCTTTCCCCCACACCCTTGCTACTCAAAATGTGGTCTGTGGACTTGCCCCATTGGTATCACCAAAGGACTTGCCAGAAAAGGAGAACCTCAGGGCCCACCCTAGCCCTAGAATATCAGAATCTACACTTTACCAAGAGCCCCCAGTGTCTGTGTGCATGTTAAAGTCTCAGAAACCCAGCTCTACGTCTCACTGCCACTGTGCACAGCTCTTGGGCCTTTGCACCTGACATCAGACCATTTTCTTCACATCCCAAGAAAGTCCAATAAAATAAGTACAATACTTGTATGGAAAGAACATCCTCTACTGAAAGAAAGTGTTATGGTGACATCTCACGTGGCAATGGGAGAAAAAGATCAGAAAAGGATCCCTATGAAGGGTTATTTTTTGTTGTTTTTTTGTTTGTTTTTTTAAGTAAGAGTTTATTTGAGCTAAGCTGATAATAACATATGTTGGAGGGCAAGATCTCAAATGCTCCCCGCTCTGGAGTTTTCATGGAGAACTTATCCTGTGCACCTGGAAAAACAGGATCCCTACCCTGAAAAAGCTTATCATCAGGTAGGAGAGGAAATCTAGAGTCCTAGGAGCAAATAGAACCACTACATTCTAAACTGGGATGTACAGTGCTTAGGGAAAACTTTCGGTGGGATATTCTAACTCATTCTCCTCTCTGTTGCCAGGGAGAGGTTTCTAAACTACAGTTTTGACCATGTCTTATCCTTCAGTGACCCACCAGTACTGCAGGGCAAAGTTCTAAGTCCCCTGAGCGGGTCCTAGAGTCCCTCTTCAGCCTCAGCATCCTCTTTCCACATCACCCCTTTTCATACTCTTGTGCCCCAGGAACACTGGACTGCTTGCTGTTCCCTAGTCTGCCATCTGTTTTTTTGTTTGTTTGTTTGTTTGTTTGTTTGTCCCTGGGCTTTCGCAACAGGCTTCTGCATGAATGTGTTCCCCCTTCCCCATCCCCTCACCTGGCTAATCTTTTCTCATCCTTATGGTCTCAGACTACATGCCACCAGGAAAAAGCCTCCAAATTTGGTTACGTGCACCTCCTCCCTCCTCTGTACTCCCATATGCCCTGTATTATGAACTGAACACTGAATGTTTATGTTCCCCCCAAATTCATATGTTGAAGCTCCAACTTCCAAAGTGATGGTTTGTGGAAGTGCGGCTTTCGGGAGGTAATTAGATGAGGTCATGAGTGTAGAGCTCTCGATGGGATCAGTGCCTTTACAAGAAGAGGAAGCGATACCAGAGCTCTCTCTCTCTGCCATATGAGGACACAGCAAGAAGACGGCTGACTGCAAGCCAGGAAGTGTGCCCTCACCAGAAACTGAATCTGCCCGCACCTTTATCTTGGACTTCCCAGCCTCCAGGTCTATAAGAAGTAACTGTCTGTTGTTTAAGTCCCTGAGCCTGTGGTATTTGTTACAGCAGCTTCAGCAGACTGGGATACACTGTGTCCACCGATATCATGGCTATTTATTACTCATCTGTCTCACCCACAAATGGCAGGCTCCTTGAGGGCAGGGAGCATGTCTCTCACTGTCCATCTCTGGGTTCAGCACATAGAACACACTCCATAAATGCTTGTTGAATTAAAAAAAGAACATGAATACATGAGTGCATGCAAGAGATGGAACTTGAGCTGGGCCCTAAAAGATAAATTTTAATAGCTATGGGGAGGAGGAAAGGTCCGAGTGTTGGAACAGAAACAAAGACAGTGATGAGTGCAGGAGTGAGTGTGTGGAGAGAACTGGGGAGTGAGATGGACAGGGAGGATGTTCGTAAGACAGGGCTGAGAGAAAGTGGGATTTGAGGTCAAGCAAATGAGGTTGATTTGGTTAATGTTACTGTTATCAATTTTTTAAATATTATATGAAAATATAATGTAGATAACGTACATATACCTTGAGAGTGTTGCTTGATTCATTTTTACATACATACACTGTTATGGAGTGAATTGTACCCACCCCCACCCCAATTCATATGCTGAAGCCCTAACCCCCAGTACCTCTGAATATGAGTATTTGGAGATGGAGTCTTCGGAGATGGAGTCTTCAAAGAGGTGATTAAGTTAAAATGAGGTCATGAGGGTGGGCCCTAATCCAACATGACAGCTGTTTTTATAAGAAGAGAGATTAGGACACAGACACACACAGAGGGAAGACCATGTGAGGACACAGAGAGAAGACAGGCATCTATAAACAAGGAGAGAGGCCTCAATCCTGCAGCACCTTGATCTTGGACTTCCAGCATCCAGAGCTCTGAGAACATACATATCTGTGATTTAAGTCCCTCAGTCCGTGGTGTTGGTTATGGCAGTCAGAGCAGGCTAATTCACATACCTTGGAAGCAGCTTCAGACACAAAACACTTCCAGCAGCCCAGAAAGAAATTTGAATTTGACTGCAGTGAGAGTTGGAAGTCATTTTTGGTTCCTAAGCAGGAGACTCGCCAAAGCCAAATGGAATTTTAGGAAGATTAACAAGGTGATTGGATTGAGTAGACTAGGATGAGCTGGCACTGAGGGTGGTCAGGAGGAGTGGAAGAGAAATAAGAGGCCGGGGGCAGGGTTTGCAATCTCATGTTAAAGTTAGGGAATCAGTGAAAGCATGGTGCTGAAGACAACTAAACAGACAATTTAAAGGAATGGCCGAATAGCAGTGATGAACAAGAGGGAAGAAACAAAGGCTCCAAGGTTTTGTCCAGGACACTAAAGTGAGAAAGCGCTGATGACAAATATTGGATATTTGGGGAAAAGAGTCAGTTGGAGTGGAAAATGATGAGTGCCACTCTGGGTCTGAGGGGATGGAGGCACATTCAAGAGGATATGACATGCCCACAAGGTGGAAATATAAGACTGGAGCCCAAAGCAAGCGAGGATAGGACTGTAATATGAGTGGGATCGACAAGTGGACTGTGTATGGAGAAGAGGGAAGAAAGCCAAGGATGAATACTGATACAGTAAAAAAATAATAATAGCAGCTATCTGGTATTAAGGGCTTCCCACCTGCAAAGTGTTGTGCTAAAGGCCTTTACGTAAATAATCTCATTTAATCCTCATAACAACCCTGAAGGGAACATTCTGTCAATATCATCCCTGTTTGACCAAGGAGGAAACTAAGGCACAGAGAGATTAAGTAACTTGTTTAAGGTCACATAGCTAGTAAGTATCAGATCTGGCTTCAAACCTGGGCATGCTGACAATGACACCAGTTCACCCCCGTTGGTGTGCTTAGAAGAGAGGAGCCAGCTGAAGAGGAGACGACCTGAACTCCTTTTATCCCCAGTCCCCAAATAAACTAGCTTAGTGCTATTCTATTCCACTGTTTAAAATTCCTCAAGCTATGGTGCTGAGTCTTCAAAACCAAACAAGTCTTTGCCATCAGTAGGCTCCTCCTGGTGCCTAACCTCAACACTCTGGTTGCATTTTAATAAAGGACCCTGCCTTCCTTCTGTTCTGCTGCCTGGGGAGTTCGGATCAGCTGCTTGTCTTTATTATCTCACATTCTCGGAGCAAGGATATTTATTAGCAGTTGTTCCAAGTACTTTAAAATGTGAATTTCCTTAGCTTTTCCTGCACTCGGGGCCTTGGAGCCCAGGTTCCTCCTTCACGGGCACTGTTCTCTTGGACAGCTCAGGTTTTGCCATCTCTCTGGCACATGGAGCCCCAGTGTAGCTCATGGAAGTCTGTGGCCTTCACAGTCCCTGCAGGTCTAGGGGAAGACAAGATTACATTTCCACAAATGTGCTTCCATGCATATTTTGCAATTCCAGAGTTGTCCATAAGCCTGGAGAAATACCTTATTCTGAAGCAAATAAAAGACACTGACAGGTGCAAAACTGTGAACCACCAGAATGTAGCCAAAAGGGTCTCTAGGCCTTTCTTTCTTTTTTTTCCCCCCTAGGCCTTTCTCTTCAAACAATTTGTTTCCTTTCCTATTGTGCTCCAGATTTGTCTCTCCGTGTGTTGTTTTTTAAATGTTTTTCTGATAATTGTGCATTTATAAACTAGCATCTCATGTGCACCCAGCGAATGTGCAAACTGTTTCATAATTAAAGAAATTTCTATTCCCTAAAACCTAACATATGTGGTTAAAACACATGATTTGCTCAGCTCAGTGTTTTAATGGATGTGTGGCAAAAGGGCCAGAGTCCCACTCAACATCACCAGCTGAAACGATGCTCAGAGCAGGCAGCCATTATGATTGAAGTCTTATATTGCCATTATCAAGTTATCATATTATTTTTTAAAAGATTTTTTGGGGGAATCAGGGAAGGGGAACAGATAAGTTGCTCTCCCTTTTGTTCTTCAGTCTAGTTGTGGGGGGGGGCGGGCGTCGCTTCACTGGCCCATGTTGGTATTATCATTGCACTCTTCCCAAGTGAGGCAGTCAGTCACTGGCCATTGGATGGCCACTCACGGCGGCTCACGGTGGCTGCTGGCCACTCATGGGAGCTTTAAGGCAGCCCACTGCAGTCGGGGCTGCAGCCTACTGACGACCCAATGCAGCCCAGCTCCAGGTTGAGCAGTTGTTCACCATCTTAGCTGTAGAGGGTGCAGCGTCACTGGCCCTTGTGTGGGATCCCAACCAGGGCCGTGCTGCACAGAGCTGGCATCTCAAGCCAACCAACGCATCACTCGGCTGGCCCTATCACATTTATTTATTTGTTTGTTTATTTACTTATTTATTTATTTTTAGGGCAGTGTCACTGGCCCTCATATGTGGGACCCGAACCGGGGCTGCTCGCTTCCCAAGCCAGTGCTTAACCACCACGCCACTCGGCCGGCCCCTCATATTAATTTTGACCAAGAAAAATCCATTTCTTAGTGATACAGCACAGCTCTTTGGAAAGACAGAAAAGGGCCATTTGGGAAAAATAAAGTGCTAAATCTAGAAACACTCTGGATTCCTAATTATTGTCCCCCCTTCCCCAAGTCATCTAAGAGACATTTCTTGTTCCATAGCAGATGCCTGGCCATGAACATCATAACCTAATTAATCATTGTGGCTACTTATAGGTATGATTTACATGTAGAATGTTAACAATAATCATACCAACTACTACTATTAACAAGAATGAATTGCATGTGTATTGAGCTTTAGGATTCACAAAATAATTTCACTTGTTTAACTTTATTTTAGACTCTCCCAATGACCCTGAGGTAGGCAAGGTAGAGTTTATTATTCCATTTGATAGTTCAGGACACACAGAGAGATGAAGTGAGTTCCCAAATAATATACAGTTGGAGGGATAAACTTTTGCAGACCACATATGATTATAGGTAGGAGAATGAATATAATCTCAAGAGTTAAGATTTATCTACAGGGTTTAAGTACTTTATCTCTACACAGTGAGTATCTCTATAGTGAAGTGAACAATCTCAAGACCCAGCTGTCCCCTATCTTGTAGATTAAATCAGCCGAGAAACTGTCCATCACATCTGCTACCTGAAGAGTCCAAATCTGAGACATGTAGTTGTCTGATAACTTTCAGTTTTGAGGCAAAAAGTCCTCATACTTTCAGACGTGATACCAGACCATTTTTGCCTCATTTAGGGAATGGGGTAAAATGATTTCAATGTGTTCCTTCTGTGATAAATGTGGGTGACCCGTTCCCTTCATTAGTGTCAATAATTCATATTACTATTTGGATAGCACCTTAGTTTGTCAAAGCACATTCACTTATAATATTTTATTCTGTCATAGACCCTGTGAACTAGATTGGGTTCATAGCAATATTCCTATTTTTCAGACAAGTAAACCAAAGTATAGTTAATAAGAAGATATTCAAGTACTTATGGTATGCCTACTATGTGGCACGCACTGCAGTACATACTAGGGGTACAATGATAAGAAAAAGCAGATGCAATCCTGCCTCTTATTTTTTACTGTCTAATATGGGGAATAGACAAGCAAATTATCATACCAAAACAAATGTAAAACTTCAGCTGAATGTGATATACTCATCCACAAATTTCATCAGAACACTATACAAGTCATGTTTTCTTTTAAAAAATGTCAGTATTTTAAAAACATGCCAGGATTTTTATGAAAAATATGAAAAAGAGAAGAATATATTGCTCTGGGAACCTAGAATGAAGGGATTTGGCCTTGTCGAGGAGACTTAGCACAGCTCTTCTAGGGAAATAAAGTGAACTGAGAAGACAGGAGGTAAGTAAATGGAAAAAGAAGTCATCAGTATTTCAGGCAGAGAAGAGAGCACGTGAAAAGGTACTGTGGTGGGAGGGAGCTCAACGTGACCACTGGAGATCAATGTGATTGGATGGCATATCATGAAAGAATGCAGCTCAGCATGAAGATTCCGTATGAAAGGATTTAAACTTTTATTCTAATAATGATGAGGATCCATAAAATATCTTTAAGCATGGGCAAAGAGGAACATAATTTGATCTGTGTTTTGGAAGGATTATTCCAGATACAATGTAGAGAACACATTGAAGGAGGGAGGTCAAGATGGATGTGGGTTGAATAGTTAGATGACTATTGCAGATGTTCAAGTGAAAGAGGGCAAATTGTGGATGTGGAGATGGAGAACAGATGGATTTAAGACAATTTTAGTAAGTAAACTTGATGGAACTGGATGACAGATTGAATAGGGGGATGAGCACGAAGTAAAGGATAACTCCAACATTCCAGGATTATGCAACTGGTTTCATGGTTGTGCCATGCTGAGTCCTGTAAGAAGTCCAGATTTGTGAAACAGAGATCATGAGTTTGGTTTAGGATATGTTGGGTTTCAGATTATAAACCCTCCCCCATCCCAGCATACAAGTGAAGGCAGCCACCATATCTGAGTCTCCTTCAACCTGGCTAACACCATTCTTCTCACCCTGGTGATTCCCAGAGAACCTGCGCTATCCAACTTGCAGGCCCACCTAAGTGCTTCCAGTGCCTTTTCCATACAAATGGCCTGTCTTGGTTCATGCTTCAGATGTTTCTAAAATCTCTCAGAGGTTCACAAACCCCAAACAAGTAGTATCTGGTGTCCACATGCCCTGTACCTCTTGCTGAGCAGCCCCAAGCCTAGCATTAGTGGCAACCAGACTAGGTTTGCAGCTTGACACCTCAAGGCTCCTCAAAGCCCAGCTCTGGTAATGACCATCTGCAGATTGCTTTATGGATCATTCCAGGTGGCCCTGGGTAGGACACATGTGTGGCTGAACCCTTTGTAGGAGGCCCTCGGTTGGGCACACCTGGTGTCCAGCTTTCATCAAACTGGAGTACCACCCTGGGCAGGCACCAGAGCCCTGCTAAAGCAAATCCTGCTCCATAGGGTCAGGCCTTGAACAACAGCTCCTCCACTGTAGTCATGGCCAGTCTTCACAACCAATCAGCCTGAGGATCAATCTCTTCCATTCATGGGCAAACAGCAAGGAAAGTTCAACTACAACAGGAGACCACACACAACACACGCAAGGGACACACCTGAAGCACCTTGTTCAGATAACAAGGGAGACTGTGCCACTGGGCCCCACAGCACACCTACTACGTAAGTCCACTCTACTAAGACCAGGAGACATAGCAGCTCTACCTAATACATAGAAACAAACACAGGGAGGCAACCAAAATGGGGAGACAAAGAAACATGTCCCAAATGAAAGAACAGAACAAAGCTCCATCAAAAGAACTAAACAAAATGGAAACAATCTATCAGATGCAGAATTCAAATCACTGGTTACAAGGATGCTCGGTGATCTCAGGGAGAACTCCAACAAAGACACAAGAAACATAAAAATGGAGAGGAAAAAAAACATAAAAAAGATCTAGTCAGAAATGAAGAATACAATTACTGAAATAAAGAATATATTAAAGGGAATCAACAGGAGATTAAATGAAGTACAGGATCAAATCAACAATTTGGAAGGTAAGGTAGCAGAAAACACCCAATCAGAACATCAAAAAGAAAAAAGAATCCAAAAAAAAAAAAAAGAATAGTTTAAGGGGCCTCTGACACAACATCAAACATACCAACAACTGCATCATTGGGGTACCAGAAGGAGAAGACAGAGAGAAAGGAACTGAAAACCTATTTAAAGAAATGACAGGAAACTTCCCTAAGCTAGAAAAAGAAATAGACATGCAAGCCCAGGAAAAACAAAAAGTCCCAAACAAGATGAACCCAAAGATGCCCTCACCAAAACACATCATAATTCAAATGCCAAAGGTTAAAGACAAAGACAAAATCTTAAAAACAGCAAGAGAAAAGCAGTTAGTTACATACATGGGAGCTCCCATAAGACTGTCAGTTGATTTCTCAATAGAAACTTTGCAGGCCAGAAGGCACTGGCATGAAATATTCAGAGTGATGAAAAACAAGGACCTACGACAAAGATTTCTCTACCCAGCAACGCTATTATTTAGAATTGAAGGACAGATGAACAGCTTCCCAGACAAATAAAAAGCTAAAGGAGTTCTTCAACACCAAACCAATGTGATTAATAAAATGGCAATAACTACATATCTATCAACAATTACTTTAAATGTAAATGGATTAGGGCCGGCCGAGTGGTGCAGTGGTTAAGGGCTGGCTTGGGAATCCAGCAGCCCTGGTTCGGGGCCCACATATGAGGGCCAGTGACATTGCCCTCAAAAAAAAAAAAAAATATGGTAAATGTAAATGGATTAAGTACACAAATCAAAAGATAGGGAAGCTTGGGCCTGCCGAGTGGCGTGGTTTAAGCACTGGCTTAGGAAGCCAGCGGCCTCGGTTTGGTCCCACATATGAGGGCTAGTGACACTGTCCTCAAAAAAACAAAACAAACAAACAAACAAACAAAAAACCCCAAACAAAAGATAGGGAAGCTAAATGGATAAGAAAACAAGACCTTTATATATACTGCCTACAAGAGACTCACTTCAGATTAAAAGATACACACAGACTGAAAGTAAAAGGATAGACAAAGATATTTCATGAAAATAGAAAAAAAAAAAAAGAAAGCTAGGGTAGCAATACTTATACCAGACAAAATACACTTTAACTTTAAAGAAACAAAGAAGGATCCAGTGATTCCACTTCTGGGTATTTATCTGAGGAAACCCAAAACATTTCTTCAAAAGGACATGTGCATCCATATGCTCATTGCAGCATTATTTACAATAGCCAAGATATGAAGGCAACCTAGGTGTTCATCAATGGACAGATGGATAAAGAAGAGGTGGTACATATATACAATGGAGTATTACTCAGCCATAAAAAGGAATGAAATTTTGCCATCTGCAACAACATGGATAGACCTAGAGGGTATTGTGCTCAGTGGAGTAAGTCAGAGAGAGAAAGAGAAATGTCATATAATTTCACTTATATGTGGAATCTAAGAACAAAATAAACAAGCAAACAAAACAGAAACAAACTCTTAGATACAAAGAACATTTGATGGTTGCCATCTGGAAGGCGTTGGGAAGCTGGATGAAAAAGAGGAAGGGATTAAGAAGTACAAATTGGTAGTAACAAAATAATCATGGGTATATAAGTTACAGTATATGGAATATATTCAATAATATTGTAATAACTATGTTTGGTGTCAGATGGGTACTAGAGTTACTGAGGTGATCACCGTGTAAGTTATATAAATGTCTAATCACTGTGTTGTACTCATGAAACTAATATAATGTTGTACATCAACTGTAAATGAAGAATAAAAAGCCATTAAAAAAAACTTTTTTAAAGTATAAAATAAACAAAGAAAAGAATGGCCTGGAAGCCAGGAGGAACACAGAAGGATTGATTTAATGGTAGATCAACCGAGAGATTTTCAGGAATGAAGGAATTATTAAGTGGTGCTAAGAGGTTACATAATATAAGGTTTTAAAAACACATACATTGAGCAAATATATGGTGATGGAAGGAGAACTAACTCTGGGTGGTGAACACACTATGTGATATATAGATGATGTATTATAGAATTGAATACCTGAAACCTATGTAACTTTACTAACTGTTGTCACCTCAATAAACTTTAATTTTTTAAAAAAATACATACATTGAACTTCAGGGCATGAACGTTATTGGTGACCTTAAGAGTGGGAGCCAGAAGCCAGACTGCAATAGTTTGAAGAGAGAGTGGGGGATGAATACATGGAGACAGTAAAATAGTCTCAGTGTTAGGTTTTGCAGCACACTTACGCTCTAAGGCACACGTAATCAAAGAATATAAAGGTAAAAAAAATACTAGAAAATAAAAGCCAGTTTTTAGTTTGAATGTGGAAATATGTAAGAAGTCAAGCATACTTTGCTTTGCAATTTATCTCACCTCCCTCTTCTGCCATTTCTTTAGGTACTCAGGCTGCCCTCAGGCTTCCCACTCCAGCCTGACTTTCCAGGCAGACCCCACATCCTCCAGCCCATTGGCAGCCTGCCTCCACTACTTAGCATCCCAAACCTCTTTTAGAGAGCTGTCATTGGAAAGAACCTGATAGACGAGTTCTCACTAAACTGAAAGTGAATGATAGCTGCATGTGTTAATACTCTGGGCTGTCCAAAAGCAAACTGTCCAAGTTGGCTTTTTCACTGGGGACAATTCCTTAACAAGTCTGAGGGGTTGGGGATACTGTTTAGGATGGGCAGGTGTGAGTGTGACGTAAGGGACTATAGTAAAGGGATAATATCATCAAGTGGGAATAGCACTAACTTGCTAGATGATCTCAAAAATGTGATGCCATCGCTCTTGGACCCCATTTTTCATATGTCGAATCTGGGATTGGATGAAATCTCTAGGCCCTTCCAGCCCTGGCATTGTAGGTCTTTGTAGCAAACCCAGACCCAGTCGGTGACATGGGTCCTTGGGAAGGGGAAGAAAACAGAAGGATGCGGAGAAAGAGAGAAACAGACATTCCTCCTCTAGGAAGATGGTTTAAAGTCAGGTTGAGCTAGAATAGAATCAATTGAGGTGTATACATCAGATTGCATTTTAAGCACTTGGGGAAGCTGCTATTTTTTAAGAAAGAACTCCTGAAGGCAATCTTCAGTAAAGTGAGGAGTCCTTTTGTAGAAGGCATAAATGCGCCTGGATTTATCCCTTTTTAATCGCCTAAATGTTCATCTATCAGGCTTCCATAAGGCACTAGGTACATTTGTGCCAATAATAATGTGTAGTAAAGAAATGGCTGAGATGCTCTGATAAAGATGAATGCCTGACTCCTTTTAATTCTTTCTTCTATTGCATTTGCCTTTCAACACCACTTTTCCCTTGGCACTCCAGCTTTCAAAATATTCCTTACGAAGCCACTTCATGTGGTAGACAGTGGAGATTTGCTGTTGCAAGGAGCACGGTATGACACTCATCCAAAACACCTCCTCTGATTAAGAGACACAGTCTGGAAATGGATGGATGGTGTGTAACACATGAGAAGCTCTGTGTCTAAGCTCTAGTTCAGGGAAAGGCATTCTAGAAAGCTTTGTGAGGCTGCAGTGTTTCTGTCCTTGCTGGCTTCCCCTCCCAAAGCTGGCTAGAACCACCACTTCCTTCAGTTGGAGAAGGAAACTGTCCAACTCAATCCATTAGGTAACCTTCTGCACCAACACAAAACCCATGGTGTTCCATGCTTCCTTAAGAAGAACAAGGTGTTCCAGTCACTGCATTCCTGCCCAGAGCGTTCTGTGAGGGCCACTTCCACACATGCCTCCAGGCTTTGTACCTTCCCTGACACACAGCCTTAGTCCACACCCACTGTCCTCACTCAGCAAACCTGGGCACACAGTCTCCTGATCTTGTGCCAGCAGCCACTTCTGTACTGATAATACTTTGCCTCGCTCTGTGCCAGTCTGAATCAAGCTGGGTTTGCCTCCTCGGGTGCTTGCTGCCCATCCAGAAGAGCAAGAGCTATGCAGCTGGGCAGATCTATTGACTCAGGGTGGGCGCTGGAGAAGAGATGATTAAGGAAGATAATGGTGAATGAAGGGCTCACAGGTGAAAAATGACTTTTTTGGAATCCTTATTGATCTGCCAGCTGAGGTCTTTTTCATGTGGAACCTAAATTTGACATTTCAAATTGAACCTTACTCTTGAAGAGCTCATGCAATTTTAGATCTGGCTGTAATTGCAGGTGGAATCTAAGACATTACCTAGATGGGGAAACTGAGGCTCGAAGCATGGAAGCCATTTGTCCAACAAACACAAAAGGTCAAAAGCAAAGTCAGGGCTAGGACTCAGGTCTAAAGCTCAGGCCACAACCCCAGGCTGCAGGGCCATTTCCTACTGCGGGACCCAGGTCCTGTCAATGAGCTAAAGTTGTATACCCGCTGATATAAAAGGAGGTTAGGCCACATGGGCTAACCTGGACCTTGGCTCCAAAAGGGGTATTAAAAAGAAATTGGAGAGGAGGGGGCATGGTGATTGGGGACAGGGAGCCAGTCTTACAGGGAGTAGCCAAGAAACTGCTTCTCTCATCTTTTATACTCATGCATGGGGCTGGAGAAGGTACAAGATGGTGTCTCAAATGCATAGTCTCCTTTTGGAGAGATTTCTCTTTCCTAAGAAGTATTTTGCTCTGAGGTTTATTTCTCCATGAAATGAAGCACATGAGGATGAAATGAAATTCCACCAAGTGGGCCCTGGCAGTCAGAGCCAATAGGGGATGGCACCTTCTGTGAATAGCAATCCAGTAACAGGACCCGGACTGGGGAGAAATGCAAATTGCCTGGAAGCATAGTAGGACATGCCCTTCCCACAGAGGCTCAGTGGTCAGTTAACACCTTGGCATGAGCTAGCACCACAGGGGTCCTGACCTGCAAGTAAGTGGGCAAAGGAAGAGGGCTTCCTGGTCAAGCCTGGCAAAGGCCCACCCTGCCTGCTTTGCACAGCCCAGACCACAGATTGCAGAGCTGTGGTCCATGGCAAATAAAGCATCACCTCATCTTCCCATGCTCAACAAAGGCTCTTGGATCCCCATGTTAATGGGAAAGGACCCACCGAGGAGAATCCTCAGGAGCCCAGTCACACAGTGAAAGTCACATGACTCATACATGCCTCTAAAACAGTGAACACAGTGTGCCAAGTGCCATGCTAAGCATCAGGCAACAAGGGTGACTAGGGCTCAACCTACCTGAGTTGGGCACATTCAGCAGGGAAGGCAGATGTCACACAACTAACTCTAATGACTCAGGGTAAGGACTACAAAAGGAAGGAAAATGAACTAAAATTTTCTGACCTACAATCCAGTAACTTTAATCTATTCCCTCATTAATTCATTCAAAAGACATTTATTAAATGTCTGCCAGAGCTGTGCTAAGAATACAAAGATGAATAGAAAAGATATTTTCCCTTGAAGGATTCACATACTACAAGGGAAAGATAAACGGGCAAATAAGTTAAAAAGAAAAGTTACAGTTACAAATTCAGAAGTTGTGCATGCACAGAAGATATTCAAAGGAGTCAATTATTAAGCATCAAAATGTCTTGAGTTTTACATAAAAGACTACATACTGTATGAGTCCATTTCTATTAAGTTCTAGAAGAAGCAAAAGTAATCTTCTATGAAAGAAATCAGAACAGTGATTACCTTTGGGGGGAACAGTGGCAGCAGGTGTCTTGCCTAGGAAGGGACATGAGAAAACTCCTTGGGATGATGGTAATGTTCTATTGGGTTGTCAGAAAAGTCATGACGCATTTTGGCGACGAAACACATAGAAAAATACATCGTGACATTTCCCGACAACCTAATATTTCGTGGTAAGTGTTTGGTTATACAAGTCAAAACTCATTGAAGGTTAAAACTCACGATTTGTCCATTTCATTGTTTGTAAATTTTACCTAGAAAAGAACTCTAAACAAATATTGAACTCTAGATAATGATACACATGAAGTTTGGGGGGAGGTGTACTTATATCTGCAACTTAATTTGAATTGCATCCAATAAATAAGATAAACAGATGGGTGGATAGAGGAATCCATGAATGAATAGAGATGTGTTCAAGCACATAGTAAAATGTCAACTGTAGAGTCCCGGGAGTGGGTATACAGATGCACACTGTACAATATTTTCAATTTTTCTGAAAATTTGAAATTTTTTCAAAATGAAACACTGGGGGGGGGGCGGGGAACGAGTGTTGAAAGTTAAATAGGGATTCCCTAGGCAAACAGGATTTCCGTTTCCAACTTTCTAACCATCGTCTGCCTTTCCTGCCTCCTCTGTAGCTTAAAATAGCCAATGGCTGCTTACCTCTAAACTGCTGTCGGCAGCCACATGGCACAGTTCTGGCCAATGAAACATTAAGAGTGCTCAGCTGGTTCTTGTGGGAAAGCTTTCGCTTAGTTGGTGCTGCCCCTTCCTGACTTGAATCCATACATACCTGGAGCTGCAGCAGCGCCTTGCACCCATGAAGGCAAATGTAAAAGAATAAGACTCTCACCCTGACTGTATTGAGCATAGCATCAGGGTCAGTGGGCACCCATTTTCAGTCTTCTTGCTGTGCTAGAAAAATACACCTTTTTTGTTACAGCCGCTGTTGGTCAAGTTTTCTGTGACTTGCAGCCGAAACACTCTGAGCACAAGGCAAATGTATAACACAGCCTGGTGTTGCAGTGATTGCAAGCAATATGGTGGCTGGATCCAGGGCTCAGGGAAGAAACCATGGAGTAGATGGAGCTGTAGAAGTAAGAAGCCAGACCCTGGAGGGCTCTTTGGGCCATGCTAGGGGCATTGGATTCCCTGAAGGCGGTAGAGCATGGGGCTAACCTGATTAGATTGCCTTCTAGAGCAGTGGTTCTCAAACTTTTACGAAGGTTAGAATCATCTGGCATTAAAATACTGATTCCGAGCCCACATCCGGAGATTCTGATTGTAGGAGATGTTATTGGTGCCTTGCTCGTAGCCCCTCCTTTATCTGCAGCTCCTGTGCCCAGTGCTATGCACACAGACAGCTTCCTGTATCAGGGCCTCTGTGGTTCTCTGCCTGATGGCTTTCTCTGGTTACAGAAGCATGCTGGGTGCACCCAGGAGAGAAACCAGAAGTGTCAGGGAGTTGACTCTCCCGCGAGCAACCTTGGACCAATAAGGAACAGGAGCTGGTGGATAAACACTCCAGCTCCTTTGCTTATGGGTGGGAGAGTTCTGAAGTGTCCCTCGCTTCAAGGGTATCTCAGATCCCCTTGGGCTGCATCCCACTCACGCACAGAGATAACCCTGTCTATAATATACCTTTTACTGGTTTTTCCTTCTTTCCTTTTCCTTGTCTCCCTTCCCGAGACCTCCACCAGTGTGCTGCTGCGATCACTACTGGCACCCAAGTCCATATCCAAGGCTCTGCTTTTGGCAGAACCCAAACTAGGACACTGATTCAGAAATGTGGGGGTGGGGCCCGGGAATCTGCATTTTCACATCACCACTCTCTAAATATTCAGAGATGTGGACACAATCTCAGTCCCTCTACCATAAGTAACATTTCCTATTGACACTGTCAGACAGATTTGTAGAGTAGAGTGAAATTCTTCAGGCAAGCAGATTTTCCAGTTGAGTTGAGACCAAGAGATTTAGCAAATTCTCTAGCTAATTCAGTTAATCTATGGGAAGTTTCCAAATATAAGCATTTTCAAAGATAAGACCTAACTACAATGGTCTCAAATCAACTTATGACATTCAAAGTGATAATCAGGAGATTGTCAAAGTCCTACTATTAAATAGAAATAAATAAAGAATCTTGACTGGTCCTTACCTCCTAACACCCAGAATAATTTTGGTCTAAATTTATTAATATTTAGTACCTATTCCTTTAATTGGTTTCAACTGAGGAATTTATCTTTTACAGAAAAAGAAAGGAAAACTAAATCTTATCAACTAAAGCAATAATTTAAATTGTGTTTCGGGGCCAGGTAAAAGCTGTCCCCCACTGCTTTAACATTCCCTTGCTAGGAGAAGAGATTGGTCAAATGTTTTGATACCATCATTTGCCCTCAGTTAGGATCCTGGGAGGAGGAGCTGGTGGGGAATAGGTGAACACAAGAGGGGCCAGAGTGGGTTGTTTGGTTCCTCTGATGAGGCCAACTCAAGGGCCCTGAGCATCTGGCCCGCCTCTTAAAATGTCCAGGTAAAGGGACCAAAACAAGAAAGATAATGGCCCTTTGTTGTAAGCTATGGCTCATGAATTTTAAAAAGCATCATTTAAAGACGTTTCCACTGCAGTTCCTGAGGGTCACTTATTCCCAACAAAGAAGGCTTTTCGACTTGCCTGAAATACTGGCATCTCACTAGTGATGGTGAGAAATACTCCGTTCTCTGTACCTCCAGGCTGCCCCAGCATCACGCGCATGGACCGCCCAGCTTCTCTGTGTCTTTGTCAGGAAGAATCACAGCACGTACCCTGATGTTGCTATAAGAGGTTATACCTAATGCCACCGAAGACAGACAGGATGTTAGGGAGCCTTCCCCCGCAAACCTTCAAACGTTAGATGGCTCTCTTCAACCCTTCCTGCTAATATCATTTCCCTTGCTGTTCTGGGGGAAATGAGGATGCAAGCTGTCAGAAAGTAAGTGTGGGCTACCTGTAAAGCTGCTGACTGACAAGAGGACAAAAGAAGAACACGGAAACTGCCACTATTAATCCCAACAGAAGGGAGAAGGGAAGGTCTGCATCTCTACACATGGATTAGCATCCAAACTGCCACTGTTAATCCCAACAGAAGGGAGAAGGGAAGGCCTGCATCTCTACACATGGATTAGCATCCGCTCGTGTGCTTTCCTGTAGTTGAAGACAGAGTTTTCACTTTTAGTAAGCCTGTGATGCTGCCTAAAAGTCTCAGGAAATGCTTAGAAAGAGGGTATTTTGGCAAAACAGGAAAATAAGGAACAAGTTTACGCATACCTTGAGTTACAAAGGAAAGGTTATTTATTCATTGAATCATTTTATTGCTCACTAACTACAAACATTTCTTTGGGAGCCTACTAATTACTATGTGCCAGGTGCTTTTCAGGTAATACGCAGATTCCAAGACACAGGGAAATTCACAGTATAGTCAAAGAGAAATGACAAGAACCTAAAAGATAAATAACGATCTGAACATGCACATGCTATGTGATAAATGGCAGCAGTATGGGTCAATAATATTATTATAATGCTCAGATAGATATGTCTTAATAATATAGTAGGCAAACTCCTCCTGTAGGATATGTTATTACTGGGGGAGTGCAGGGAAAATAGGAACTTAATTGCTTAGAGTAATTTTGATGTTTGCATATAAATGCGTGATGATATTATTGATCCTGGATATGAACCATCAGCAGAAGCAGTTGTGAAACCTGATGGGAGTTCTCACCTGGCAACCTCGTTTCCTCATTCATCAAGGAGTCACAGGAAGACCCAACAGAACCCTAGAATGTGGCCGTGACTTGGGTGCTTACCAAATGGAATTAGTGCTACTAGAAGATCAAGGGACTTTGAGTGACAGTATATAGCAGCATCAAATAGGAAGGAGATTGCTCCTTTTATCTGCAGCCATCAAAGTGCTTCACAAATCAGTATCAGAAGCAGCATTTTATAAATTATACCATCATGGGAGATTGTGAATTGGCATGAGGGAAAAAAAAAGTTTATCTTTCTTTTCTTTAAGAATTCTATTCATTTTGATATTCAGGCACTATTATTTGGCCCCCAAATAATCATGCACGTTAAAGAAATGAATATTCTGTTTATTTACTGCGATTATAAGAACAATGTCAGAATTCTTTAAAGTTTTGATTAAAGTGTTTTTAAAACAGTGAAAATAACAATATCTCCTAGAAGATAATAAGTTTCTTTCTGTTAGCTGTCAAATTGTTTACTCCCATAACTTAGTAATAACAGCACATCAAAGCTGGCAATGGTAATTAAATGATTTGTGAACATAGGTTAACAAATTAGTACCTCATGATGTGCAATTGTCTAATTAGGAGTGGCAAGATAGTAAAACCAGAAGGAACAGATAAAAAGCATCATGCAAAAGATTAGAATATCTGTAATAATGTCATTTTTCTGCTTACTACCTGAGGGGCTAAAAGGCTCATATAGGAACTAGATTTAAAAAGAAGAGAAAAAATAACTCAGGGGAAGTAAAGAGTATTCATCTCTCACTCTTATTATTAAGCATTTTATTTATCATCCATTTATTCAATTACATATTTACTAGGCAACTACTATATGCCAAGCAAAGCATTAGGCTTTTTGAGACACGTGAAGATGCGTAAAACATAGACCTCTCAACGAGTTTTCTTTTCAATTAGAGAAATAATGCATACAGGCCACAAGGATATGAACTTTAGGTGGTGGAGACAAAGCACTGTAAGAATTCAAGAGAGGGACTAACTTCCACCTGGGGAAATCAAGCTGCAATGTCAAGAGCTTGGTCTTGACCCATGAGAAGTAATGGGGGTGAAAGTCTTTGCAGACAGAGGAAACGGCTTGCACAAAAGCACACGTACTTTATTATTCATTCTGCCACCAGTTGGTAAGTTTAATCCTAATTAGATCCCAGAAAAGAAGCCAATTTCGTGCTTATTTCCATTGGCAATGGAAGCATTGAGCAGCTGAAAAATTTGCTCTCACAACAGCCAGTAACTTAGTGACACAGCAGGGGTTTGGAGGCTCCAGAATTCTTTTTTTTCTTTTTAATTGGGGAATTGGGGAAGGGGAACAGCGGAAGGGGAACAGACAAGTTGCAGTCCTTTTGTTCTTCAGTCTAGTTGTGGAGGACGTTGCTTTACTGGCCCATGTTGGTATCGTCATTGCGCTTTTCCCGGATGAGGCAGATTGGTCAGGCCTCTGGATGGTCGCTCAACACGGCTATTGGCAGCTCATGCTGGCTGCCAGCCACTCACGCTGGCTGCTGGCCACTCACAGTAGCCTATGGCAGCCCACTGCAGCAGGGGCTGCAGCCTACACTGTCTCAGGGGCTCACAGCAGGTGGAGCTGTTGTTAGCTGTAGAAGGCAGTGTCACTGGCCCTCATATGTGAGATCTGAACCGGGGCCACTGGGGTCCCAAGCCAGCTCTTAACCAATGCACCACTCGGCCGGCCCTCCAGAATTCTTTTAATCCTCAATGATCATTCAAACAACTGAGCCCCCTGAACATATACAAATCTTGTATTTGAATGGGTTTGGAAAAATAAAGAGGCCCATGAAATACACACGACATTCTCTCCTATCAAGTCTCCAGACGATGCTTGCGAGATCGGAGGGCACCTTGGGCCATAGTTAGGGCTCTTTGGAACAGGGGAAGCAAGCTCTTGCTGCCTAGGTTCCCACTCCACTAACACATCCTCCCTGAAGCCTTGGGAAATGGCCTCAAATTGCTGGCTAAACACAAAGTAAGAATGTGTTGAAGGAAGTTTCCTGCTTTCCCTATTAGTTGCAAGAGTTGCCAACAGTCGTTGGGCCACGTGTGTGTGTGTGTGTGTGTGTGTGTGTGTGTGTGTGTGTGTGCAAGTGTAAATGTTCTAGCAAAGATCAAATAAGAAACCATCAGCAAAGAAAATTGATTTCTTTTTAAACTTTTGCTTTGAAGGCTAACCTTTGTTTAATTAAATGAGACCTTCTGCCCTACTACAGACACAAAGGTGTTTTCACTTCATACGAGGGACCCCACGGCAAGTGAGCCATTAACACTTAGTCTTAAAGTCCAAACCTGCCATCATTTCAGTGACCCTGGTTTCATCATTCATTTCTTGCATTCTGGCCACTGTTGTTCATCTCTCCAGCCTAATATCATTAGCCAGTTTTCTTTTTTAACCTTTCCATAAAAAGACTATTCAGGAAGAACGTATTTTCCAATATGAGTTACCTGAGTAAAGAGAGATGGGAGGAATTTGGAGGTGATTCAAATAGGGAACATGAAGTGGTTAAAAGTTTGTAAAATAAAGAAGTTTCTTTCATGTGAAAGAAACTGGCTTAGGAAGACTGGAGGGGGAAAACAGGTGTGCCATCATATTGTTCTTTAGGGCTAAGGAGCACCTCGTGAAGAGATGGCAGTTAGATGCTATCGCCGTAATCACTGCTAAGATGGCCTGGATACCTTGCTGAGGCAATCTGGCTTGCAGGGCCTCACAAGCCGTCCCCCAGAAATCAAATGCCCCTTTGAGAATGTGGGAGCCTGCTTGGCTGAAAGAACTACAGTCGTTATTACAGGCAGGACTGGTGGGTATAGGCCTGCTCAGTCATTAGCTTGCTGTGGGAGATTTTGTGAAAGTCATTCAATTTCTCTAGCCTGCATCCCTCGCCTCTGTGAGATGAGGATATTGGACTAAAGTAGCTTTAAGAGGTAGATTATATAATTTATTGTAAAGGGACATTTTTGCCAGGACACGTGTTAAACTGGACAGGATATCTGCATGGCAAGCCAGGGCATGTGGGCACACCATCTCAACGTCACCTTATACACCAGAGCCTGTGATTCCCAAACTTTCAGTGACATTTTCAAACTTAAGGAGAAAACAGACACAATAATGTAACAAAAATAGCTACTTTGAAAAAGATATTTTAAATAGAATTTTACTATTATTATAGAAGTGAGAGGCAGGAACAAACTTATGTCAGAAATTAAGAATCACTCAAAATAGTTTGTTTAAGAAGGGATATTGAATTATTTCCTAGAATCCTTTGAAATTTTGTTTTTTAATGTACTGAGAAGAAGATATAACCTATCACCTATCAACACATCTATCTAATTTGTACATAAATTTATCTGTAATAAGCAAAATAAACCAAAATATTGTCAAAGAACAATGAAAGATTAATTAGCCAAAACTGCAGTGGATTAGGCATTTTAAGCCTATTTTCTGATAATGTTTTCTATTAAATTTCTGATCCATAATATAAATTCCATTACTATTAATTCTGACTTTTTAAAACTTCAACCTAAGACTTTGCCTAGACTCAGACTCTAGAACACACCACACATCCATAATGCAGGTGCTCAGGATAATGTGGGCTCTCAACCACTTTCATTTCCAGAGGTCAAATGTGGTGGAGTGATTAGTTTATGGTTGATTTCTGAGGTAGCTTTTGGGAGTTTGTAGTTTCACCACCCATTGAACATTTAACGTAGGAAGTTGAATGACTCACCGTCTGTATAAATGGCTTTTGGACAATATTATCCAAATTAAATAAAAGGCCTCCTTTGAAACAAACATCTGAGAACGTTCTGAAAATCTTATCATCAGAAAGAACATCCTAAGGACCAGAAGTTTCTTGCAGTGAAATAGACCTGCCTATAAGAAGGGAGCTCCCATTACCCAAGAATCTCAGTGGGCACTGGGTGGCCATCCCTTAGGGTCACAATGGAGACTATTTTTTATTGGATGAGAGGCTAGATGACATGGCCTCTGTAGTACCTGCCAGTTCTAAGACTTACCAGTTTTCTGATCCAAGGCTTATAGGATTCTGACTCTGAGTAAGTAGCTAAAATGCCATCTAACACTGTCCCATGGAGCAGTGTACTTGACACACTAACACCTTCCCACAGAACACTGCTGCTCTACGTGTCTTGTGTATGCTGAAGTTAGATTGCTTTACTGCTGCTTGGCCCAGAATGAATCTCGGTTTTATTTTGACTAAAGCAATTTTAATGCATCTGGGAGAAACAAAAAGCTCTGATAATGCCCCTCAGGTCTATGAAAAGAATACATTGCTCCATAGCCAGTGCATAGTGAAAGAGGAGCACATTGGCACACATAATAAAATTCTATCTCAGTCATTTAATATTTAGTGAAAGGCCAGAGGAAGTAAAACTGGATTTGGACTCAGTTCAACACTCTGGTCAGTGATGCAACATGGGCAAATGATGAGCGTCTCTGTTCATTTACGTTGGCAGCTGTCCAAGGCTGCACACATCTGCACCGTTCAGCCTTGGTCAGCAGGCAGCAGGGCAGAGAACACGCAGTGCTCTTCACAATGTTTGGTGACACCCCCAGGGCCAAGAAGCTCACCTGGCCGAGAGCTGCCTGCAGCAAATGCCACAACTCGGGAACGGAGCCGTCACACTTCTGGACTTCAGAGCTACACTTCGCAGTGAAACTGAGCAGGAAGTGGAAGGCGTGTGACACAGGAAGGTAAAGGGGTGAACTAGAAAAGATTTGGCAGTGTTTGGGGACATTAGATGGGGTTTGCCAAAGAAATGAGCTTTACAAAGATAACTCAACCTTTCAAGAGTAGTCTCTTTTCCTTTACAGGACTGGACACCAGCAATTCATAATGTACGTACATAGTTTTAAAACAAGGCCTTATACAAATGACAATTATCTTCCTCTTTGATCATAAAAAATGTGTATATCTTTTTAAGTGACCTTTGACATCTCTAGGAACGGTCTTCCTACAAATGTTGAAAGTAAAGGAAAACAAGACTCAACTGTTCTCTTTGAACCTTATCTCTGAAAGTGGCTAAATAAGTCAGTTTGTAATCACTTAAAATGTGCCTTGAAAAATGAACTAAATAAAAGAGAGGTAACAAATTAACGCTACAAGAATGAAATGTACTGAACAGATAGATTAAGTCAAAGTCAAGTACAAGTATTTATTCTGATTTGCAGGCTTTCATGCGACTAGGTTGGAAGCACATAAAGTAGCCATTATCAGAGACACTTACTCACTGAGACCGTGATTTTTATAGATATATGGTAGAGCCATCACCCGAAGCATCTGACCTCAATAGCAGAGAAATAATGTCCAAAGGCCTAAATAAGCAACTGACTCTCAATGTGGCCTTGAGTAAATCATTTCACTTTCTAATCCTTGTCTATAAAATCAAGCTAATAAGACACCCGGAATCAGGATATCCAAAATGGCAGAGTAGATAAATGCTGTGTTTGTCTGTCTCATCCTGTGAACACATCAATTTTACAACTAAATTATAGAACAATCAGCCTGGAGAACCATCTGAAGTCTAGCTGAACAAAAGTTTTATAACTAAGGATATAAAGAAGCCACATCAAGACTGGTAGGAGGGATGGAGATGTGAAACAGACTGGTCCAACACCTATGTGTGGTAGTTGAAAATTGGGAGAGATATCTCAGCCACAGAGGTTCCCCACAAAGTAGTGAGCGGTCCCTTGCCCCCACACCAGGCTCGCAAGCCCACAGTACTGGTGCTTGGAAGAGGAACCCCACAACATCTAGTTGTAAAAAAAAAATGGGGATTCAACCATCCAGGTGGGACAGAAGGCTGTGGGAAGCCCAGACACTCTCTTAAAAGGCCTGCACAGGCACTTATCCTGGGTTCTGGCAAAGGGATGGTGACTCTGGAGGCATCAGAGACATATGGAGAGGCTGTAACTTCCAGATGAGAACTGGTGGGGTGGTCTCCATTTTCCCTGTGTGGGGCCCTTCTCCTGTGCAGCTGGCAAGTAGGCACCATTTTTCCTGTGTTGAGCCCACCCCACAGGCCAAATCTGAACCTGATTGCCTGGTGAGCTCTGCTGCTCCACCCTGCTGATGCACTGAGACCTTTCCTCACCCAACTTGTGTACATCAGGAGGCTTTATCATCAGCTGAACCTTACGGGAGCAAGAAGGTGACAGCAGGCCTTGGAGTATCCTGGCTTTATGTGGAGCTTCCCCAGGCCCAGTCTTGGTGGCAGCTGTCCTCAGTTCACACTGTGGCCTTTCCCACATGCCTCCAGGTACAGCACAGGCAGCAACCAACTGTGGATCATTCTGTAGCTCCTACCAGGTACTCCCTGGCCAGTCACAGGCAGTAGCTGGCCTTGGCCTGCACCAGCCCTCCCAAAGAGAATCCAGAATCAACATACCTGGAGCTTAGCTTCAGACCATAGTAGAGCATAGCCCAATTAGGCCCACAAGCAGCACACAAAAAGGATGTTCTGAACAGGCACCAGAGCCCACTGGGGCGAATCCTACAAAATGAGGTAAGTCCCCCCAACCTTATATAGCAGTCCATAAGCTGTACACATGGCCAAACCCCACAGCCAGTAAGCCTGAGGGTCAGTACCACCCACTGACATGCCAACCTCAACCAAGGACCAACTAAAATAGGCAGGTACACACAATCCACCCAAGTGACACTCCTGGAGAACCCAGCTTAGGTGACCAGGGAGAAAGTGCCACAGGACCTCACAAGACCTCAACTACATAAGGCCACCTGGCAAGACTCTGAGACATAGCAGCCCTACTTAATATATAAAACAAACATAGAGAAGCAGCCAAAATGAGGAAACAAAGAAATATGTCCCAAATGAAAGAAAAAGAGAACACTCCAGAAAAAGAACTAAACAAAGAAATGAGGAAAGAAAGAAATATGTCCCAAATAAAAGAAAAAGAGAACTCTCCAGAAAAAGAACTAAACAAAATGGAGTCAAGCAAACTACCAGAGACAGAGTTCAAAACACTGGTTAGAAGGATGCTCAAGGAACTTGGTGAGAACGTCAACAAAGAGACAGCAAGCATTAAAAAAAAAAAAAGGACATAGAAACCATTATCCACCCCCCAAAAAACACAGTCAGAAGTGAAGAATACAATAACTGAAATGAAGAATGCACTAGAAGGAATCACCAGCAGACTAGATGAAGCAGAGGATTGAATCAATAATTTGGAAGACAAGGTATCAGAAAACACCTAATTGAAACAGCAAAATGTAAAAGGAATTCAAAAAAAGGAGGATAGTTAGAGAGACCTCTGGGACAACATCAAGTGTAACAACATCACATCATAGGGGTACCAAATGGAGAAGAGAGAAAGCAAGGGACAGAGAATCTGTTTGAAGAAATAATGGCTACAAATTTTCCTTACCTGGCAAAGGAAATAGATACACAAGTTCAGGAAGTGTAGAGAGTCCCAAACAAGATGAACCCAAACAGGCTCACACCAGTAAAACATTATAATTAAAATGGCAAAGGTTAAAGACCAAAAGAGAATCCTAAAAGCAGCAAAAGAAAAGCAGTTAGTTACCTACAAGTGGGCTCCCATAAGACTGTCAGCTGATTTCTCTACAGAAACTTTGCAGGCCAGAAGGGATTGGCACAAAATATTCAACGTGATAAGAAGCAAGGACCTACAACCAAGGGTACTCTACCCAGCAAGGCTATCACTTAAAATTGAAGGATATATAAAGAGCTTACCAGACAAGAAAAAGCTAAAGGAGTTCATCCCCATCAAACAAGTATTATAGGGAATGTTAGAGAGATTTCTTTAAGATAGAAAATATATATATATATATATATATATATATATATATATATATATATATATATATATATATATAATAAAATGTCAATAACTTTATATCTATCAACAATTGCTTCCAATGTAAGTGGATTAAAAGCTTCCACCAAAAACATAGGATGGCTTAATGGATAAGAAAACAAAACCCTTACATATGCTGCCTACAAGAGATTCACTTCAGATTGAAAGACACACAGAGACTGAAAATAAAGGGATGGAAAAAGTTATTTCATGAAAAGAGAAACAAACAAAACAAGCTGGTGTAACAATATTTATACCAGATAAGATAGACTTAAAATAAAGGCTATAACAAGAGACAAAGAAGGACCCAGTAATCCCACTTCCTTGTATTTTTCCAAAGAAACCCAAAATGCTATTCTGAGGGGACATGTGCATCCCTATGTTCATTGCAGCATTGTTTACAATGGCCAAGACGTGGAGGTAGCCTGGGTGTCCGTCCATGAATCAATGGATAAAGAGGAGGCAGTACATATATACAATGGAATATTGCTTTACCAGGGAAGGGAATAAGTTCTTGCCACCTGTGGTGGCATGGATGGACCTGGAGGTATAGTGCTGAGTGGAATATGTCAGACAGAAAGACAGATGCAATGTGATTTCACTTATATGTAGAATCTAAAGAACAAGCAAAACATAAACAAACTCATAGATACAAAGAGCATTTTGATGGTTGTCAGATGGGAGGGGCATTGGGGTGGTAGGCGAAAAGTAGGTAGGGAGTAAGAAGTACAAATTGGTTGTTACAAAGTAGTCATGCAGATGTAGGGTACAGCATAAGGAATATAGTCAATAATATTGTAATAACTATGTATGGTATCAGATGGGTACTAGATTTATTAGGGTGATAGATGGGAGGGAGGTTGGGGGGCAGAGTGAAAAATATGAAGGGATTAAGAAGTACGAATTGGGGTGCCAGCCAATTGGCTCGATGGTTAAGAGTTGGCTTTGCAGTGCGAGCTGTAAGCAGCAGGGCCACTGGTTTGGTTCCCACATGAGCCAGTGACGCTGCGCCCACTATAGCTAGGATGGTGAATAACAGCTTGACCTGGAGCTGTGCTGCCATGAGTGGTCAGCGATGGCGTAGACTGCAGCCCCTGAAGCAGTGGGCTGTTGTGAACCACCATGATCGGCTGTCCAATGGCCGGTGACCGATTTCCTCATCCAGGAAGAGCGCAGTGATCATAATACCAACATTGGCCACTGAAGCAATGTCTTCCGCAACTAGACTGAAGAACCAAAGGACAGCAACTTGTCTGTTCCCCTTCCCTGATTCCCCTCCCCCAATTCCCCAATAAAGTCTTAAAAAAAAAGAAAAAAAAGAAATACAAATTGGTAGTTTCAAAATAATCATGGGGATGTAAAGAAAAGCATTGAGAATATAGTCAATAATATGGTAATAACTAAAGAGGGTGCCCCAAAAAATGTACACACATTTTAAGAAAGGAAAAAAGTGTATTAAAATTGTAATACTCAATATATATTGATAACTTCTGAAATTACAAGAGGTGCTCAAAGTGGTTACCATCATCATCCAGACACTTCTGATTACAGCAAACTACAGCTTGAGCAAAGTTGACTGAAGTGTCCACTTGTATACATTTTTTGGCACCCCCAGTATGCATAGTGCCAGGTGGGTACTAGACTAGTCTGGGGGTTCACTTCTTAAATTATACATATGTCTAACCGCTATGCTGTATAACTGAAATTGACATAAAATAATATTGATTGTCAACTATAATGAAAATTAAAAAGGGGAAAAAGGTGAAGGGCAATAAGTAGTTCAAATTTCCAGGTATAAAATAAGTAAGTCATGGGGATGTAATGTATGGCATAGGGAATATAGTCAATAATAGGTAATAATTATGTATAGTGCCAGGTGAGTACTAGACTAGTCAGGGGGATCACTTCTTTAGGTATATAAATGTTGAGTAACTATTATGTACACCTAAAACTAATATACTATTGTATGCTAACTCTATTTATTTATTTGTTTATTTATTTATTTATTTATTTATTTATTTATTTATTTATTTATTTAAGATTTTATTGGGGAATTGGGGGAGGGAAACAGACAAGTTGCTGTGCTTTTGTTCTTCAGTCTAGTTGTGGAAGACGTTGCTTCACTGGCCCATGTTGGTATTGTCATTGTGCTTTTCCCTGCTGAGGCAGATCAGTTGCCGGCCGCTGGACAGCTGCTCACGGCAGCCCTTGGCAGCTCACGCTGGCTGCCAGCCACTCACACTGGCTGCCAGACACTTACGGTAGCTCACGGCAGCCCACTGCAGCAAGGGCTGCAGCCTACACTGTCACTGGCAACTTACTGTAGCCCAGCTACAAGTGGAGATGTTGTTCACCATTTGGCTGTAGAAGGCAGTGTCACTGGCCCTCATGTGGGATCCGAAACGGGGCCCTGCTGCTCAGAGCTGGTATCCCAAGCCAGCTCTTAACCAGCGCGCCACTCGGCTGGCCTGCTAACTATATTTTTAATAAAAATCTTTTAAAAAATCAAGTTAATAAAATCTATTTAATTTAGACACTATGGTGATTTAATTTTATAATTAATCTACTTGTTTGAAATTTTTCATGCATGCTTAAAATGTACCAGGCTCAAAGAATGTAAGTAGACACTTTCTCCAAAGATATACAAATACCCAATAAGCACTTGAAAAGATTTCAATATCATTAGCCGTCAAAGAAATGCAAATCAAAACTACAGATACCAAGCCAGCCAAGTGGCGCATTGGTTAAGAGCTGGCTTGGGACGCCAACAGCCCCGATTCTGATCCCACATAGGAAGGCCAGTGACACTGCCCTCTACAACTAAGATGGTGAACAACAGCTCGGCCTGG
The DNA here is from genome assembly GCA_033961575.1 of Aselliscus stoliczkanus. NCBI lineage: Eukaryota > Metazoa > Chordata > Mammalia > Chiroptera > Hipposideridae > Aselliscus > Aselliscus stoliczkanus. The sequence continues at coordinate 13,455,012 of CM066728.1, read as the reverse complement.
AGCTGGGCTGCTGTGAGTGGCCAGCGACCTCGTAGGCTGCAGCCCTTGCTGCAGTGGGCTGCTGTAGGCTACCATGAGTGGCCGGCAGCCAGTGTGAGCGGCTGGCAGCTGGTGTGAGCTGCCAAGAGCCCCTGTGAGCGGCCATCCAGAGGTTGGCAACTGATCTGCCTCATCTGGGAAGAGCGCAATGACGATACCAACATGGGCCAGTGAAGCGACATCCTCCACAACTAGACTGAAGAACAAAAGGACAGCAACTTGTCTGTTCCGCTTCCCTGGTTCCCCAATGCTGTTCCCCTCCCCCAATTCCCCAATAAAAAAATCTTTAAAAAAACCCAAAAACTATAGACACCATTAACATCCACTCGATTGGCTTTAATAAAAAAAACAGGTAATAAAAATTATTGGTGAGGGCCTGCCGAGTGGCGCATTGGTTAAGCGCTGGTTTTGGGATGCCAGCGGCCCCGGTTCGGATCCCACATGAGGGCCAGTGACACTGCCCTCTACAGCTAACAGCTCCACCTGGAGCTGGGCTGTGCGAGTCCCGGTAATGGTGCGGGCTGCAGTCCCTGCTGCAGTGGGCTGCCATAGGCTACAGTGAGTGGCCGGCAGCCAGCGTGAGCTGCCAGTAGCCGCGATGAGCGACATCCAGAGGCCAGCGACCGATCTGCCTCATCCGGGAAGAGCGCAATGACGATACCAACAGTGAAGCAACATCCTCCGCAACTAAACTGAAGAACAAAAAGACAGCAACTTGTCTGTTCCCCTTCCCCGATTCCCCAATGCTGTTCCCCTCCACCAATTCCCCAATAAAATCTTAAAAAAAAAAAAAAATTATTGGTGAGAATGTGAAGAAGTTGAAACCCTTGCACATTGCTGGTGGGAATGTAAAATGATGCACCCACTTTGGAAATAGTCTGGTAGTTCCTCAAAAGTTTAAGCAGAGAGTTATCATATGACCCAATAATTCCACTCTGAGGTACATACCTAAGAAAAATAAAAACATGTGCTCCCACTAAAACTTGTACATGAATGTTCATAGCAGCATTATACATAACAGCCAAAAAGTAAAAGCAACCCAAAATCTATCATGTAATACATAATGAAATTTGTTCAGCCATAAAAAGGAATGAAGTACTGATACATGCTCTAATATGAATGAACTTTGAAAACATTACACTAAGGGAAAAATACCAGTCACAGAAGACCACATATTGTATGAAATGTCCATTTGTATGAAATATCCAAAATAGGCACATCAATAGAGACTAAAACTGGATTAGTGGTTGCCTGGGACTGAAAGGGGGATAGGGAGGGAGTTTAGGAGGTGACAGATAAGGGATGTGGGTTTCATTTTTGGGGTAATAAAAATGTTCTAAAATTGATTGTGGTGATGGTTGTACAACTCTATGAATATATGAAAAGCCATTGAATCATACACTTTAAATGGCTGAACTGTATGTTATGTGAATTATATCTCAATAAAGCTATTTTTTAAAATGTGCCAGGCAATTTGCTAGGCACTCAATACATAATAAATGTGAAATGCACATGGCATGTGCTTAATAAATACAAGGCAAATACAACATGCCTCATTTACTTTGAATAAAAGGGGGGGGCTTTTAAAAGGAATCCAAGTGAATGTGAGCTAGAAAAGGCTAAATTAATGTGCTAATTAGGAATAAAATAACCATAACTAAAGCAGATCAGCATGTAGTATTGTACTGGGATATCATTAAACTGTACTTGAGTGTACAGTAAGGCAAAGCAGTTAGTGGCAATAATCATTGGTAATACGCTATTTAGTCATAGTGTTATTTAAACAGAAAGCGAAGGCCATTATAAACTACACCTGAGAATCAAAGACAAAGAGATAAAATGACAGTTTATTGCCAGCGAAGAGATCTGAAGAGAACATTATGCCTCTATCTCTTTTCCAACTTAGCTGCTATGGCCTGAATGTGCCTGATTCCCCTCCTTTCCCACTTGCAGCACAGCACCCTTAATACAGAAAAACAGAAGCCTTGCCTTTCCCCAGGCTGGCATTAAAAAAAAACAAAAAAAACAATGATGCATACTTTCCTAGTCTGTGACCTTTTCTATTCTCTTGTTACCCCAGGAGGCTATTATTTTACAACCTAAAAGCTAATGCAACCCTCAGAATTATTGATGGGCGTGAATTTCATGAAAGAAGTCACTGTCCATATCCAGTTGAAGAAAGACGAGAACAGCCTGGGAAAAGATGCTAACACCTACCCCAGCTTTCAGTGGTCCAGGATCGTAGCTTTCTTGTCTAGGCTTGACATTACAGATAGAGCAAGGCATCCTGGGGTAGCACATTAACACAAGCAAGGTGGCTTTGTGGAATGTTTCAAGTAGCAGTCCTAGATTTAATATGTGTCTCTCTGCAGGAAAGAACTGGTGTTGTCCCGACACTAGTAATGACCAAAACTGGATAGAAATCATGTGTGACTGCACAAAACACGTTCTTTGAAATGATAGGAGAAAAATATAGAGAGACTACTGTGTGGAGGAGAATTAACAATAACAAAAAAAAAAGTGGAGGAAAGGAGGTAAAAGAGGAAAAGAGGGAGGAAAGCAAAGGTGGAGAAAGAGTATGATGGAATCTGTTAGTGCATTTAAAAATAGCCAGAAAGGGAAATGCTAACTTTAACCACCAAAGAGAGAAAGATCCCTTTCGGGTACACTCTTTTCATAAAAATGAAATGGTGGCAAGAGAAAGTGAGATATCTTAAAAATTAATATATGTTAAGAAAAGAATAAGGTGGTTAGCAGATGACAGAGATGGCACTTTAAAGTGCTAATGAGATAATGAGTGAACATAAAACGATTCATGTTGATATGACAAGGGGATTGGACATGTGTGCTCAGAAGAAAGCCATGACAAGGATTTATGTGCAGCAGTGGGACCAGAAGGAGGACAAAAGTGAACCGTGCAATAAACTGAGGCCAAAATTGACTGCTCAATGAATCTGGCCAAAGGAGAACAGTGCAGAAAGACAAAGTAAAATCAGATTCGAAGACAAGTATAAAAAAGAGAAGAGCCACTATGATGCACCCCAAATAGAAGCAGATTTAATGAAATTTTAAAGCATTTACTGAAAGGCTTATACAATTTTCAAGAATGTAAAGCATCACTATTTAGTTGGGGAGAGCAAGAACTTGATAATAGAATGCAACATCTAAGCCTGAAAAAAAAAAGCCAATTTGCAATTTACAAATAAGTTTGTGCTCCTTGTTTTTATTTACTAATTGTTTTCTTCGTTTGGCCTTGTAACTGGGAAACACTTTCCCACAGCAGCAATGTAATAATTGGTGACTAAGGTCCAAAAACAGCTCACAAAACTCTATTTAACTATTAAAACTCTACCTTTGCACTAATTCTACTAAAATCAGCCCAAATACCGAGTCCTGGGAGAAAGAAGTGACAAATGCAAGAGAGAGAAGGAAGACAAACAAGGAAAGGAAAAGGATGAGGAAAAGAAAGAAAGAAGAGAAAAAGGAAAGGAAAAGTAAAGTTAAAGAAGGTTTCCTCTTTTTCTGTTAGGAAGCTATCGAATTCATGGTCAACTCTAAGGCATCTGCAATTAATGCCCCGTAACCTTCCAAGGAAGAGATCATCAGAGTTTCAAAAAGGGCGAAGGAGAATTTTTTGTAGTGAGGTTCTTCTAGGACAGAACTCCTAGTCATTCCTACTTCTACAGCCTCATTCCTCCTTTGCTTCTCTGAAGGATCCAATGTTTTGACTTAGGGCTTCTGATGGGTCTTGGTGTACAAGGAAAAGGTAGTTGTTTGTAAATTTTAAATTTATGAAATGGGAATTATCTACTCGTATGTAGAAAAAATGGTTTCTTCAATTGTGTATAGAGAAATGACATTATAAAGTATAGATGAAGTATAAATAGAGGCTATTTAAGTCTTTTAACTGGGGAAGTCTCAAAATGTAATGCATTACAAACAACTGAATCAATGGGTGAAAATTGTGTGATTACTCAGAGATCTACAAAGGGACAAGATAAATGACACATATTTAGGAAAAAAACATGGAGAGTCGCCTTGGAAATTAAGTTACCAGGTAAGGAATCAGATAAATGAAAATATATATTAATAAAACATAAAAATGGTAAGAATTAAATATGACATGTGCATAAGCAAGAAAACAAGACTAGTCAAGCTATGAAGAAGAATTAGCTTTACAAACAACAGAGAAAGAAAATGAAAAGAGTGTACAAAACTCCCACTGATTAGATAATTTGAAACACAACTGTAAAAATCTAAAGTAAAAAGAACAAAAGAGATCCGGTACAGAAGAACACCTTGAACAGGACACAAAAAGTATTTGAGTTGTAAAGGTATGCATTACATTCGAGGGATGAATAAATAAATCTGTGAGAGGATTAGAAGAGATTTTTTTAAAATGTAATTTCCCAGTAAAAAGTCTTCTTACTGGTGACACTTCACAGGGTGGAAATCTCCAAAAGGATGATGAACATCATATGGTGTGCTTTCGTTAATATTTTTTTAATATACTGCCTCCATTAAGGTCATTATGTCTCTAAATTGCACAAGAAAAGAAAGTAGATACAAACAAAAATTTTGCTTTCTAATGTTGCTTATTTTTAGCTGTCCAGAAGCTATTTTTATTCAGTTTATTTTCTAAGAAGCTCAGCAATATTCTGATTATCAACAACATTTAATTACCATTAATTTAATTCATTTAAGAAACTAATACTTATCATGTGTAATTGCTAGATGTCTGCTACTAGCAAACAGCTGAGAATAGAGTCAAGAAAACCAGTTCAAGCCCCAGCTCTGTCACCTACAAATAAAGTTAAGCAAAGTAACTGAACCTCAGTTCCTTCATCCCTTTATGAAATAAAGGTCTTGAACTAAGTCCCTTCTATAGAAGTGTTTATTACTCTCTAAAATATAAATTAATGTTTAGCATGATCTGTACAAGTTATTATTGCAATCTTGTCATCAGAATGGTTTTATAATGCATGATTTTTCTCTAAGATTTATTATAACCTAAAATAATCCAAAATTTATAGATATAGTAGGTAAAAAGAAAGAAAATAAATGGATTATGATTTCAAAGGCAATATTTCTGTCATTATATGGGGAAAATATTTGGATATCATTAAAAAAATTTTAATATGGAAATTACATAAATAATATGCAATTATTGTATTAATAATTAATATTAAGTACATGCCAGTATATTTATATATTAATAATAGCTAATACATATTAATAAATTGGTATAAATCATAGCCAATAAAATGCATAAATCTGTCAAATGTTATATCATCTTCACAATTATACTGTAATTTTTTATATTATCCTTATTTTACAGGTAAATGTAAAATAACTTACTGTATGGTTTAAAGATATTAAATAACTTGTCCAAGATCTCACGATTATAAATGGTAGAGCCCAGAAGCTTTCACTGCCCCAAACAGGATGTTATTATATAAACTATTTGGTGATTTGCCTTTTTAAATGTAACATGTCCTGGAGATTTCTGGTCAAGATGGCAGAGTAGGTATATGCTGTGCTTGCCTCGACTCAGGACCACATCAAAATCACAAATAAACTACAGAACAACCATCATTAAGAACTGCCTGAAGTCGGACTCTAGGGAAGGAGATCCAAGATAGCAGAGTAGATCAATGCTATGCTTGTCTCATCCCATCAACACATTAAAATTTCAACTAAAATATAAAACTATCAACCTGGAAACCACCAGAAGTCTAGCTGAACAGAAGTTTTATATAAGGATATAAGAAAAGAAGCCACATTGAGACTAGCAGGAGGGGCAGAGATAGGAAATGGGCCTGCCCCAAACCTCCCTTTGGTGGTTGAATATCAGGAGGGATATCTCACCCACAGAGGTTCCCCTGGAGGAATAAGGGACCTCAGTCTCACACCAGGTATCCTAGCCCAGAGTACTGGCTCAAACATGGAAAGGAATGGGTTCTTGCCATCTGCAGTGGTATGGATGGACCTGGAGGACATTGCGTTGAGTGGAGTAAATCAGACAGAGAAAGACAAAGAACTAGTGCTGGGAAGAGGAAATCCCACAACATCTGGCTGTGAAAAACAATGAGGTTTCATACTGGGTGGGATGGAAAGCTGAGGGAAAGCCAGAAGTCTTCTTGAAGTGTGCACTCACAGACTCACTCACAAGCACTCACTCTGCTAGCAGTGACTCCAGGGGCATCAGAGACATACAGGAAAGACTGAGTTGTGTGCCTTCAGAACAAGGACTGGAGGTACTTTCCCGGTGTGGGGTCTTTTTCCCATGCAGCCGGCAGGCAGGTACCATCTTTTCTGTGTTGAGCACCCCCATGCCCATGGCCAAGTCTGAAAATGAATTGGTTGATCTGGTGAGCTTTGTTCACTCCACCCTGGTGACTCACTAAGACCCTGCCACACCCAGCTCCCTACCACAGGAGGGTTTATCTGTGGCTGAACCTAAAGGGAGCCAGGAGCTGGCAGCAGGCCTATGAGTGTCCTTGTTTTTTGCAGAGCTACCCCAGACCCAGTACTGATGGTAGCTGTCCTTGGTTCACAGCGTGGCCTATCCCAAGTGCCCCCAGGTCCAGCTCCGACAGCAAACAACCATGGATCACATTGTACCTCCTACCAGGTAGTCCCTGGACAGTCACAGGCAGTGGCTGACCTTGGACTGAACAACAGCCCCTCCCAAGAGGCCCACAAACCAACATACTTGGAGTTTGGCTTCAGACAACAGAGCACTGTCTAATTAGCCCCACAAGTTGCACATACAAAGGGTGGTCTCAACAGGCACCAGAACTCACTGGGGCAAATCCTGCTCCATGGGTTAAGTCTCCTGCACAGCAGTCTGTGAGCTGTGGATGTGGCCAAACCCTATGGCCAATCAGCCCCAGGGGCAATCCCACCTACTGACATGGCAACAAAATCAAGGTTCAAATATAACAGGATGTCACACACAACCCACACAAAGGTCAGGCTGCAGGACCGGCATAGGTGAATATGAAGACTGTGCCACTGGGCCCACAGGGCACCTACTACATAAGGCCAAGAGACATAGTAGCTCTACCTAATACATAGAAATAAACACAGGGAGGCAACCAAAATGGGGAGACAAAGAAATACATCCCAAATAAAAGAACAGGAGCAAACTCCAGAAAAAGAACTAAACAAAATGGAGACAAGCTACCTACCAGAGACAGAGTTCAAAACACTGGTTATAAGGATTCTCAAGAAACAGTAAGAACTTCAACAAAGGAATAGCAAGCAAAAAAAGAAGTCAGAAATAAAGAATACAATAACTGAAATGAAGAATGCACTAGAATGAATCACCAGGAGACTAGATGAAGCAGAGGACTGAATCAGATATTTGGAAGACAAAGTAGCAGAAACACCCAGTCAGAATAGAAAAAGAAAAAAACAATAAGGGTATTTTAAGAGACCTCTGGGACAACATCAAGTGTAACAACATTTGCCTCATAGGGGTACCAGAAAGAAAAGAGAGAGAGCCAAAAATTGAAAACCTGTTTGAAGAAATAATGACAGGAAACTTACCTACCCTGGAGAAGGAAATACACATACAAACCCAGAAATTGCAGAAAGTCCCAAATAAGATGAACCAAACAGGCAACACCAAGATATACTATAATTAAAATGCCAAAGATTAAAGACAAAGAAAGAATCTTAAAAGCAGCAAGAGAGAAGCAGTTAGTTACCTACAAAGGAGCTCCCATAAGACTGTCAGCTGATTTCTCAATAGAAACTTTGCAGGCAATAAGGGGTTAGCATGAAATATTCAAAGTGATGAAAAGTAAGAACCTACAACCAAGGTTACTCTACCCAGCAAGGTTATCATTTAGAATCAAAGGAGAGATCAAGGGCTTCCCAGATAAGAAAAAGCTGAAGGAGTTCATCACCACCAAACCAGAATTATAAGGAATCTTAAAGGGATTTCTTAAGATGAAAAAAAAAAAAAAGATAAAAAAGATGATTAATAAAATGGCAATAACTACATATCTATCAATATTTACTTTCAATGTAAATGGATTAAATTCTCCAATCAAAAGACAGAGGGTGGTTGAATGGACAAAAAACAAGACCCTTACATATGCAAGGGTCTCACAAGAAACTCACTTCAGATTGAAAGATACACAGAGACTGAAAGCAAAGGGATGGAAAGCATTTTACAAAAGTGGAAACAAAACAAAACAAAAAGCTGTAATAGCAATATTTAGGCCAGATGAAAGTCTTTAAACAAAAGTTATAACAAAAGACAAAGAAGCACCCAGTAATCCCACTTCTGGTTATTTACCTGAAGAGGCCCCACACACTACTTCGACAGGACATGTGCATACTTATGTTCATTACAACATTATTTACAATAGCCAAGATATGGAGACAGCCTGGATATCTGTCGATGGATGAATGCATAAAGAGAAGGAATGCGGTTCTTGCCATCTGCAGTGATATAGATGGACCTGGAGAGTACTGTGCTGAGTGGAGTAAGTCAGACAGAGAAAGATAGATGCAATGTGATTTCACTTATATGTGGAATCTGGAGAACAAAACAAACAAAACAGGAACAGACTTGGGGCATACAGAAGAAGCCCTCTTGAGACTGATAGGACAGGCGGAGATATGAAATGGGCTACTCCCACACCTGTGTGTGGCAATTAAAAGTTGGAAGTGCTAGCGAAGGTACAGAGGTTTCCCCAAAAGAGTAAAGGGTCCCAGCCCCACTCCAGGCTCCTCAGCCCAGGATTCCAGTGCCAGGAAGAAAACCATGCCCTGTACCTCTTGCTAAGCAGCCCCAAGCCTTCCATTAGTGGCAGCTGGCCTCGGCTCAAGGCATGGCCTCTCACAGGCACCTCCAAGTCCAGCACAGGTGGCTACCATTTGCGGATTGCTTGTGGCCCATGCTGGATAGTCCTGGGCAGGGCACAGGCTGCAACTCAATTTGGCCTGTGGTGGGGGCCTCCCCAGCATGCCTAGTGGTTTGTTTCCCACCAAGCCCCTCTCAGCTGCCACCAGGAGCATAACACATAAAGAGCAGACTGTGCAGGTACCAGAGCCCTTTTAAAGCAAATCCTTCTCCATAGGGTCAGTCTCTGCACAACTCCTCCTCCATTGTAGTTACAGCAGGTCCTCAAAACCAATTAGCATGAGGATCAATCCCTCTCACTGACATGCAAACAGCAACCAAGGCTCAACTACAACAGGAGGGCACACACAACCCACACAAAAGACACACCTGGAATGCCCAGCTCAAGTGACCATGGAGACTGTGCCACTGGGTCCCACAGCACACCTGCTATGGAAGGCCACTATACTAAAACCAGGACGCACAGCAGCCCTACATAATACCTAAAAACAAACACAGGGAGGAAGCCAAAACAGGGGGACAAAGAAACATGACCCAAATGAAAGAACAGAACAAAGCTCCAGAAAAAGAACTAAATAAAATGGACACAAGCAATCTACCAGACATATAGTTCAAAACACTGGTTGTAAGGATGCTCAGTGAACTTAGGGAAGAGTAGATGAACTTTTCCAAGTTGAAAAGGAAGAAGTAAAACTATGATTTGCAGATGACATGATACTATATAGAAAGAACCCTAAAGAAAAGTTATATGTGCCTCTATGTTCGTTGCAGTGCTATTTTCAATAGCCAATATATGGAAGCAACCAAAAAACTATTAGATGTCTATTAATGGATGATTAGATAAAGAAGGTGATATATATATATATATATATATATATATATATATATATATATATATATATATATATATATGTATATAAATTACTCTGCCATAAAAAACAAAAAAAATGAAATCTTACTGTTTTTGACAACCTGGATGGACCTCAAGGGTATTATGCTGAGTGAAATAAGTCAGACAGAGAGAGACAAATGCCATATTATCCCACTTATATGTGGAATCTAAATAAAATGAACAAAAAACAAAACAGAAATGGATTCATAGATACAGAAAACAAACTGATGGTTACTAGGTGAGAGGGGGCTTGGCAGGCTGGATAAGAAAGGTGAAGGGATTAAGTACAAACTGGTAGTTACATCCCCAATAGTCATGGGGATGTAAAGTGCAGTATAGGGAATATATTCAATAATATTGTAATAACTATGTATAGTGTCAGGTGGGTACTAGACTTATCAGGGTGATCTCTTCATAAATTACATAAATGTCTAACCATTATGCTGTACACCTGAAACTAACATAAAATAATATTTAATGTCAACCATAATTGAAAATAAATTTAATATGTCCTGACTACGAGTTCTTACATTTAAGCTTGAGAACTTGTTGCAACTTTTTTGTCATCAGACGGATTATTCATTATGAATTTATACCAAATGGACAAACATTTAACCAAGTTTACTCTTTAGAAGTGCTGAAAAGTCTGCATGAAAAAGTTAGATGACCTGAACTTTTCACCAACAATTCATGGCTCTTGCATCACGACATGCACCACTCATATGGCACTGTCTGTGAGGGAGTTTTTAGCCAGTAAACAAATAACTGTATTGGAACACCCTCCCTACTCACCTGATCTGGCTTCTTTGACCTCTTTCGTTATCCGAAGATAAAGGAAATTTTGAAAGGAAAACATTTTGATGACATTCAGGACATCAAGGGTAATATGACGACAGCTCTGATAGTCATTCCAGAAAAAGAGTTCCAAATTTGAAGGATGGACTAGGCATTGGCATCGGTGCATAGCTTCCTAAGGGGAGTCCTTCTAAGGTGACCTAAGTGATATTTAGCAATGAGGTATATAGCACTTTTTCTAGGATGAGTTCGTGAACTTAATGGTCAGACTTTGTATAATTCCCTGTTTATAGATTTACTTCCATAGTTTCATTTCTAAACACTACATGGTATTCCATTGTGTAAATATACTATAATTTATTTAAATATCCTCTCCTTTGAAATATTTAGCTCATTTCCAATCTTTTACTCCTTATGTGTGAATCTTTGCACACATCTTAAATGTTTCTCAGAATAAGTTTTTAGATATAGAATTGCTATGTTGTATAGGTTGGGGGAGGGATTTTATCACTTTGTGAGGGGTGAAATGTATAACTATTTCATTGTTTTGTATATCTGTAATTATTATTTTTTTAAGTATAAAAAAAGAAAAAAGAACCAGAACTATAAAAAAAAAAAAGCCATGAGTATTTTGGAGACCTTTTGTATTACCAACCATGCATTTTATTTTATTCTTTTAACTGTAGTCCTCACGCCTTTGAAATCACCTCAGAGGTTGTTAATTAAACGCTTTGCTGTTATTGTTAACAGCAATTTTTGTGATTCTTACTCTGCCACTTAAAAGAGAAATTCAAGTAGGAAGATATATTTCAGTAGTTCCAACAGATAAAAGGATAGGAGGACAAATTTTTGTTTTCCTCATCCTTTGTGGAAAATTACAGAAACCGACAGAGAAAGTGCTAGGAAAGAAATTGATTCCTTACATGAGTGTAGTATTGGGACTGAACAATAAAGAAGAAAAATGAAACATTAAACCCAAGTATTTTGGTACCAAATATTTTTATAACTGGAGAAATCCAGCTGTTTGACCAATATTTTCAAAATCCTTGGATAGTCAAAACAGAGCTTAGCTGTGGATAGGAGCTGGGTTGGGATTTGACTGAGGAGAGGAATGGCAAAAGGAACCCTCCCTGGGTACTGGAAATATTTATTGTATGTTTAGATGTAAATGGTGGTTACATGTACATATGTCCATGTGTAAAATTCATTTAGTTGTCCCTGAAGATCAGTGTACTTTACAGTATGTATGTCATATCTCCAAAGAGTTTCAGATTGTTGGCATCATGTAACCCAGACAACTGGATTTTCATTTAACTTCCAGATATTTTTATATGCTTTTTAAATTATCATTTAAAGTTATTACATATTTAGGCAGTAAACACATAAACACAATAAGTCAAACTCTGGCAAGCTGGCAGACTATTTTTTATTTTTTTAAGTTTGGATGATTCTCCCATTTCCAATCCCTAACAACTGCACATTCAGGTAGACTCCACTTTTTGGCCATTATCACTCCTTGTACATAATTTTGTGTGTATTTTTTTTAATTATTAACTGAAGATAAATTTCCAGGAAGCTGCCTCTCAGTGATGTAAAGAAAACAAGATGGAATGCAAACCCTGTGCCAACAGTTATCTAGAAGTTAAACGGGGAACAAAGTGTCTAAAACAAGATTTGTTCAAACACTGTTTAGACCACTTGGTCCATCTTAGAATAAAATGCTCAGAATGTAGCACTAGCTCATGTTTTAAAAATATTGGAGTTTGGAGTAATCCAAATGAGAATAGTGAGCATCCAGATATTCTGCTTTTCCTAAGTATACACAAGTCAAATTTCCCTCTCTGGAAACTCAAGCTCAGTCTTTAAAATTTAAAGTACAAAAAAATTAAATTGGGGGACTTTTCCAAAATCTTAGATACTTAAAAAAAATGTTGATCTAACTTCTGATAAGAATGCATCTCTCATTATCAGCTATATTCTGATACATAAATCAAGAATGGGGCTCTTTGATTTGGACTATACTGTATATGCAGTATATTTATGTTGCTGAACAATTAGTTGGTTGCAGGTGTGTTTACTTTAACATTAGACAGAACAGCTTTCTTTCTGCCCTGCACACACCCATTTCTTTTGTTTTCTAGAACATATATTTTGGTTGGCAGCAGCAAGTCAAACCTCAGAACCATTTGCATTTCTCTAACCTCTCAATACAATGGTGCAGACATTTGTTTGTGAACACAGTATTGTAATATATCTGTCTTTTTGGTTGGAATCCAGTTCATCTGTTACAATTTAGTGATGTTCTAAGCTTTTACTTCCATCTCTGAGACCCTAAAATGACTTCATGTCTTGGCTGAGCTTCAGAGTTTCAACGTACAGACAGATCCAGGCTCTTATTGCCCCCACCATGCTGGGCTGTTACCAGCAGTTTCTGGGGCATGAAAAACACCCAAACTGGCAAAGCTCAGAAAAAGCAGGCATTTTTTTCCCCCCAGGAATATTTTGCTTCATTGTGACAAAAGGCCAACCTGTTCCCCTGCTTAAAATATGCAGTGGAGGAATTTTATCTTCTGAACTTTTCCATCCTGAGTATGAATCTATATTGAGAAAAAGGAGAAAAAAGAAAGAAAGAAAGAAGAAAGGAAAGGAAAGGAAAGGAAAGGAAAGGAAAGGAAAGGAAAGGAAAGGAAAGGAAAGGAAAGGAAAAAAGAAAAGAAAAGGATCCTATCAACTCTCCTAAGCTTCATAATTGTGTGATTCTCTGAAGCTATGACATTGGTCTGGAACTTTGGAAGCTTCCCCTAGATAAGTGCTTACGATGCCGGTAGTCAAGCTTACATCTCTGTTCTCCTCACAATCAGCCTGACAGGAAAGGATTCTCACTGCAGAAACTAAAACAAAACAAAACAAACAATAACAACAACAAAAACCCAAAGAACAAAAAACAGAAAAAAAGATCACAGATACTAGCTTTTATAAGTCCTATCAGTGACAAAGCCACCTTGAAGCCTCATCATCCTGTGATGATGCTCTCCAGGCACCACGCTTCCCTGGAACCTGGTATTTCCAATTAGCTTGTTATTGCCATATTCTTTAATAGATACAGATAGCCACCGTTCCAGATATTGGAGGAAAACCTCCAACATGAAAGGCAGAGACCGAAGTGAACAATGCAGGTGGGGGTGTGAGGATGAGAGGATAAGAAAAGGGAAATAAAATAATTCAGAGAGTAGAAAGGAAACTTAACAGCAGCTAAGAATAGCAGTAGAGAAAAGAACCGACACAATACCAGCACAAAATAGGAATGAGGTGCCTTAGAAATGGGATGATCAGAGAGCAAAAATATACTTCTTTGAAATTAAAACTTGGGAAGCAAATTTAGTGGAAGGGTTTGAAGATAGAGTTGAAGAAATCTCCCAGAAAGCCTAAACAGACAAAGAGAAGGAAAATATGAAAGATAATAAGAAGATCAGTTCAGGAGGGTCAACATATGAATAACAGTTCCAGAAAATGAAGAGGAGGAAATTACAAAAAGCAAAAATAAACACCCAGCCTAAAATGTCCCACTAAGTGCCTCATACAATAAATGAAAAAGAAAACATTTTATACCAAGTTATATCATCATGAAATTTCAGAAGACAAGATATAAGAGGAAGGTCCTAAAAACTTACAGAAATTAACACATTGTGGACTGGTGATGCAGATTTGTGTTTATTTATTTATTTATTTATTTATTTATTTATTTATTTATTTATTTTAGCTGAGCCATCCTGTCATCTGTTGGCAGCTCTGCGGCAGCTCAGCGTGGGCTGGGCATCGAACTGCTGTTGCTCAGAGCTCAGCTCACACTCTTGAGCAAGCTCTTAACCAACTAAGCCACTCGGCCACCCCATGTCTATATATTTAAATGCCTTGTCCTCAATACATTAAAATGACAACAAGGTACCACTACATAAACTATTATAACAGCCAAAATCCAGAACAATGACAACACCAAGTGCTGACAAGGGTATGGAGCAGCAGGAACTCTCATTCCTCGCCTGTGGGAATGCAAATTGGTACAGCTACTTCAGAAGACAATTTGGTAGTGTCTCACAAAACTAAACACACTTTTCTTGTACAATCCAGCAATCACGCTCCTTGATACTTACCCAAAGGAGATGAAAACTTATGTCTGCACAAAAATCTGCACACGGATGTTTATAGCAACTTTATTCATAATTGCCAAAACTTGGAAGCAGCCAAGATGTCCTTCAGTAGATGAATGGATAAAGACACTGGGGTACATTTAGACTGAATAAAATTCAGTGCTAAAAAGAAATGAGCTAATAAGTCATGTAAAGATGTGGAGGAAAACTTAAATGCATATTACTTAGTGAAAGAAGCCCAATCTGAAAACGCTACATACTATATGATTCCAACTATATAACATTCTGGAAAAGGCAAAACTATTGGGAGAGTAAAATATCAGTGGTTGCCAGAGGTTGGTGGGGGTGGCAAGGGGGGCTTTATAGGCAGAGCACAGAGGATTTTTAGGGCAGTGAAAATACTCTGTATGATACTATAATGGTGGATACATGTCATTGTACACTTGTCCAAACCCATAGAATGTACAACACCGAGAGTGATCCTTAACGTAACCTATGGACTCTGGGTGATGATGACGTGTAGGTTCATCAGTTGTAACAAATGTCCCACTCTGGTGGGTGATGTTGATAATGGAAGAAGCTATGCATGTGTAGGGGCAGAGAGTGTATGGAAAATCTTGGTGCTTTACCCTCAAATTGTCTCTAAACCTAAAACAGTTCATTTAAAAAAAAAGTTTTTAAAAAAGTCTTACAAAGAGGAAAACAGAACCCATATAATGGCTTGGAAATCCTACTGGCATCAGATTTCCCCACAGTGAAATTGGAAGTGTAAAGCAACTGAAACAATGCATCAATAGCCTGAAGGGAAATGACTTCAACCCAGAATTTTGTTCCCAGGTAAACCAGCAATCAAATGTGAGGATAGGATAAAGACACTTCTAGCCATTCAAGAATTTAAGTTATTCCCACTCATGTTCCCTACTGGAACGTATATTTTACAAGACAAGGGAAAAAACCTAAGAAACAGGGAGAATTTTGGATGCAGGAAATATGGGGTAAATTCAGAAGAGTGGCCTAGGTAAGTTTTGTGATAATGGTCCTTGAAAATCCAATAATGATGATGATATAGCAAGCTGAGGGACCTCCTAGGATGGAGTGGAGGGCTCTGGGAGAGAAGTCCCTAGAAAATATGGAACTGACATGTGCCTCGTATATATATTAATAGGCATGTAACAGGAATGTTGGGATGTTTGAAAAATTAGGTAAAAGGAAAAGAGGCTCCTCGATTAATAATGGGGTCCTGTGCCAGTAAATCCATCATTCATTAGTTGAAACCATCCCTAAGCTAAAAATGCATTTGATACACCTAACCTACTGAACATCATAGCATAGCATAGCCTACGTTAAGCATGCTCAGAACACAATATACAAAAAAACTCAGGCAACCCAGTACACTGTAGAGTATCAGTACCCTGCTAATTGAGTGGCAGACTGGGGGCTGTGGCTCCCTGCTGCTGCCCAGAATCACAGGAAGAATCATATGGCATATCACAAGCCCAGGAAAAGACCCAAATTCAAAACATGGTCTCTACTGAATGTGTCTTGCTTTCACACTAACATAAAGTGGAAAAATCCTAAGTGGAGCCATCGTTAAGTTGGGGCAGTCTACATATATTAGTTCTCCGATTGGTCCTGTTTCTTTGGAGAAAGCTCATACGCTACCCTTGCAGTAAGGAGCCCTCAAAGTTGCCTATGCACACCTGAGTCAGTGCCCTAGAATCAGGAAGCTGGACCTCAGCATCAGCCTGGTTCCTCTTGCAGGAGGGTCATACTGCCCATAGGTATGGCAATCCTAGGCCATGGCCACTCGTGCTATTAAGAACAGGAGTCATTCTTCTGCCCTATAACAGGTAACTCCAGCAAGAGAGCAAGTCATTCAAATTAGCTTCCCCAGAGAGCAGGAAATGCAATTTTGTGTCCAGTGAGAGGATTCAGAAGTTTAGCAAAGTCCTGGGAACTTAAATTATAGGCAGGGATAATATTGCTGTTCATCACTGTCTACTTATTTTCTATTTAAAGAGTTTTATCTTCGTAGTAGAGGGGGCTGGTTTAATAGTGTGTCAGGGGAAATGTCTAGTGAATGTATTGATTGAATGTATGATGATAAATGTGGGCAACTTATCTCCTAATCTTCCTCTAGGTTTGCCCAGCTGAGGGTGAATAAAATTATTTTTAATATAGCCAAGAAGGTTTTTTTTCAATGTCTTGGGATTCTGGTACCATACATGTGCCTAAATGACTTGTTGTTTTCCAAAAAGAGTAAGGATTTGTACATTAGCACCAGGTAGAAGACATTTCCATAGATGGTGCTTTAGCTAGGAATATTTCAGTTATCTGGACAGTACTTAAGGGAGGAACCAAAAAAATATGTGTTCACATATCAAGTATGTCCACATTTGACAGAGAAAAAGATGGTTAATTCCTCAGGGGGGAAAAGCAAAAATCTTCATTACCAAGGGCAAGAAAAGGTTTCTAAGGCACGGCACACATTGTATGTAAAATACAAGCAATCCGAAGAGATGGGAAGAAAGAGACTGTTTAACCAAGCAACTTAATTTTATGTCAGATTCCACTTTCCAATGGAATATAAATATTTCTGAGAAAAAGTTGAACAGAAGACAGCATTCTTATCATTGTCATCTCCTCCCTATTGCTTACTTGAGACAAATGC
Source organism: Aselliscus stoliczkanus (assembly GCA_033961575.1). Taxonomy (NCBI): domain Eukaryota; kingdom Metazoa; phylum Chordata; class Mammalia; order Chiroptera; family Hipposideridae; genus Aselliscus; species Aselliscus stoliczkanus. Next base: position 13,437,586 of record CM066728.1, on the reverse strand, counting down.
AATGCTGAAAAGTGTTTCATTTTGATGCTCTAACGAGAAAAGGACTTCTGTCACATCCGGAGTGATGGATAATGCTCAGGCCTATCCATTACTCCATTCAAATAATAGGGTTTACTTGCTTTTAAGGTCACTTGAGTTATAATGTTGTTACTGTCCTTTCTTCTGCTCTGTAGTCTCATATTCACAGAGGACTGGTAGCAAAAGAGAGGGACTGGGCAGCACTCGCTTACATATGTGCGCACACAAAACCCAAATTTCTACTAACATGAAATAGTTTTGGAAATTCTAAATTGATTATTATTGTTGCTGTTGTTTTGTTGAAATAACTAAGTGTGGAAACCTAATAGAGTTAATAAAACAGAGGACTACTGGATTGTAAGTCCAGCTCTATTAGTATGTAGCTGTGTGACGTCGGGCGAGGCACCACACCTCTCTGGGCCTCTGTTTACTTATTTGTAAAATTGATTTCTTTAACTACAGCATTACTAATAATATATAAAAATATATAAAATATGTAATCATATATATAATTGAATATGTGTGTGTATACATTTCCTGACACAAATACAATAGCAGTGTTGTCTACAGAGAGCACTGTCCTGCTGTCCTGCCTTATTTTAAAGTAATGCTTGGACACGCACATTTGGAACCTATTACATTTTCCTGTAGGCCTGAAGAAAAGCATTTTTATTTAATGTATTAAGCTCTGGACTGCTTTTCCTGAGAAATGCAAAGGTTTGGTTTAGTATGTTTTCCCCAGCTTTTTATTTTGTAATATTTCAAACCTATAGAAAAGCTGCAGGAAACTACAATGAAAACCATAAACCCTTCTCTGAGATTTACCAATTGTTACCATTTTGCCACATTGGCTTCCTCTCTATTTCTCTTTCTTTACTTCCTTACTAGATATAGAAGCATTGCTGAACCTTTTGAGAAATTATTGCAGACATCGTGACCCTTTATCCCGAAATACTTCAGCATCTATCTCCTAAGAACATTCTCAGGTTCTCTTACATTGACCACCTAAGAGGCACCCTGTATGAAGCCACAACCTCTTCCTCTCAGCCATCCTCCTGGCAGCCCCAAACCAGCGACCATGCCTGAGTGCATCTCTGTCCACGTGGACCAGGCTGGGGTCCAGATGGGCAACGCTTGCTGGGAGCTCTATGCCTAGAACACCACACCCAGCCCGAGGGCCAGATGCCAAGTGACAAGACCAATGGGGGAGGAGGTGAACCCTTCATCACCTTCTGCAGTGAAACAAGCACCGGCAAACATGTGCCCAGGCCAGTGTTGGTGGCCCTGGAACCCACGGTCGTTGATGACGTTCACCCTGGCACCTCCCGCCAGCTCTTCCACCCTGAGCAGCTCATTACGGGGGAGGAAGATACGGCCAATCACCACACCCAGGGACGCTACACCATTGGCAAGGAGATCGCTGACCTTGTCTTGGACCAAATCTGGACACTGGCCCACCAGTGCCCAGGTCTTCAGGGCTTCCTGGCTTTCATTAGCTTTGCTGGAGGGACCGCTTCTGGGTTCACCTCCATTTGTCCTGCCCCCTCACTCCCAGGTTTCCACAGCTGTGGTTGAGCCCTCCAACTCCCGTGTCAGCATCCACACCACTCCAGAGCACTCTGATTGTGCCTTCATGGTCCACAACGACGCCATCTATGACATTTGCCACAGCCACCTCGAGAGGGAGCGCCCAACCTGTACACACCTGAACAGACTGACAGGTCACATCCTGTCCTCCATCACGACTTCCCTCAGATTGGATGCAGCACTCAATGTGGACCCCACCGAATTCTAGACCAGCCTGAGGCCCTGTCCCCCCCACCCACTTTCTTCTGGCCACATATTCCCCTGTCATCTCTGGTGAGAAAGCCTACCAGGAGCAGCTACCTGTAGCAGAGGTCCCCAAAGTGTGCTCTGAGTCAGCCAACCAGATGGGGAAATGGGACCCTCCCCACAGTAAATACATGGCTTGCTGACTGTTGTACCGAGGTGACATGGTCCCCAAAGATGTGGACACTGCCGTTGCCATGATCAAGACCAAGCATACCATCCAGTGTGTGGACTGGTGTCCCACTGCCTTCGAAGTTGGCATTAATTTCCAACCTCCCACTCGGTACCTGGTGGAGACCTGGCCAAAGCACAGCGAGCTGTGTGCACGCTGAGCAGCACCACAGCTGATACTGAGGCCTGGGTGCACCTGGACCATGCGTCTGAACTGATGGATGCCAGGCGGGCCTTTGTTTACTGGCACATGGGTGAGGGCATGGAGGAAGTAGAGTTTTCTGAGGGCTGAAAAGACAGGGCTGCCCTTAAAAAGGATTATGAGGAGGGTGGTATGGATTCTGTTGAAGGAGAAGATGAGGAAGAAGGAGAGGAATACTAAAGTTAATATGTCACAAAGGTGCACTTTCACATGGAAACTTATTCTGTTTTAAACATCGAAGGGTTGTGGTCTGATCAGTTACATTGTAGGTAGCAATGTATACTCTCATATACAATTATTGGCTTAAGCTTTAAAAACTGATGCTGGGCCGGCCGAGTGGCGCGGTGGTTAAGCACTGGCTTGGGAAGCCAGCGACCCCGGTTCGGTCCCACATATGAGGGCCAGTGACACTGCCCTCAAAAAACAAAAACAAAACAAAACAAAAACCCGATGCTTTGTTACGGACCAACCTGTCCATTTCTCTGATGGCTTTGAATAAAATATCCCTTGTCTTAAGTGAAAAAAACAAAAAAGAAAAAGGACAGGAGGAGATCCAAGTGGCAGAGTAGATAAACAATGGGCCTGCTTACTTCTGTGAACACATTAAAATTACAACTAAATTACAGAGCAGATATTTTATATCTAAGGACTTGTAGAAGGAGCGGAGACGTGAAACGGGCTGGCCCCAAACCTCTGTGTTGCAGTTGAGAACGGATATCTCGACCACAGAGGTTCCCCTTGGAAGAGTGAAAAACCAACCCGAGCCTCACACCAGCCTCCCCAGTCCCAAGTGCCGCTGTCCAGAACAGAAGCCCCTACAACATCTGACTACGAAAAACAGTGGGGATTCTGACCATGAAGGCAGGACAGAAGGCTATGGGAAACTCAGGTGTCTTCTTAAGGGGCCTGCACACAGTCTCACTCATTCACAGACACTCACCCTGAGTTATGGCAGTGCAGGGACAGTGACTTGGGAGGCATCAGAGGCATATATGGGGAGAAGGGCAGACTAAGGTGTGTGATGAAGACTGGAGAACCGTAGCCATTTTCCCTGTGAGGGGGCCTTCTCCCATGCAGCTTGGAGGTGTGGCCATCTTTTCTGTTTTAAGCCCTCCCCCATACAGCCAAACCTGAATCTGATTGGTCTGGTGAGTTCCATAACTCCGCCCTGATGACTCTGCTGGGACCCCATACCACCCAACTTCCCCAATGCCAGAGGCACTTTCTACCAAAGCAGCCAGCCCTGCCTGCATTATACTATTTCTTGGAAAACTATCTGAGTCCACAGGCCCCAGGCAGGTGGCTACTGCCCTGGGTATGCTCTGAGATTTTTGCTGAATAGTTCCACACTCAGCACTGGCACCAAACCAGAATCTACATTAACCTGGTGACAACAGTTCTTCCTACTCTAGCGACTCCCTGAAACCCTGGCTCACCCAACTTGTGTAATGCACAAGGCTTTATCAGTGGCTGAAACTTAAGGGAGCTGGCAGGTGGCAGCAGACTTTGGGGTGTCCTGCCTTTTTGCAGAGCTACCCCAGCCCTGTACTGGTGGCAGACGTCCTCAATTTTCCTCTCCCACACACCTCCAGGTTTATCACAGGCAGTGAACAACCAGGGATCGCTTTGTAACTCCTGACAGGTTGTCCCCAGCCAGTCTCAGGCAGTGGCCCCAGGACCAACATACTTGGAGGTTGGCTTCAGACCACAGCAGAGCACTGCCCAATTAGCTCCAAAAGCCACACATCCAAAGGGCAGTTTCAAGAGGCACCAGAGTCTGCTGGGGGCAAATCCCACTCAGGCAGTAAGTCTCCCACACAGTAGTCTGTAAGGTGTGGACATGACCAAACCCCACAGCCAATCAGCCTGAGGGTCAATCCCACCCACTGATATATCAATAGCAATCAAGGCTCAACTATAACAGGAGGGCACATACAAGACAAATAAGGGACATCCCTGGAACACCTGGAGAAGATGACCAGGGAGACTGTACCAGGGCCCCACTATGCACCTACTACATAAGGTCACCCAGCCAAGACTGGGACACACAACAGATTTACCTGATAAATAGAAACAAAACAGAGAGCCAGCCAAAATGAGGAAACAAAGAAATAACATCCCAAATGAAAGCACAGGAGAAAACTCCAAAAAAAAAAAAAAAGAACTAAACAAAATGGAGGCAATCAAACTGCTAGATACAAAGTTCAAAATACTGTTTATAAGCATACTCAAGGAATTTAATGAGGACTTCAACAAAGAGATTGCAGGCATAAGAAAGGACATAGAAACCACAAAAAAGAACCAGTCAGAAGTGAAGAACACAATAAGGGAAATGAAGAATACACTAGAAGGAATCACCAGCAGACTAGATGAAGCAAAGGATCAAATCAGCGATTTGGAAGACAAGGTACCATACAACACCCAATCAGAAGAGCAAAAAGAAAAAAAGAATAAAAAAAAGGAGGCTAGTTTAAGAGACCTCTGGGGCAACATCAAGCATACCAAAATGTGCACATCATAGGGATACCAGAAGGCAAAGAGAGAGAGCAAGGGATTGAGAACCTATTTGAAGAATAAATGGATAAAAATTTTCCGAACCTGGGGAAAGACATAGATATAAAATCCCAGGAAGTGCAGAGTCTAAAACAAGATAAACCCACACAGGACCACACCAAGACACATTATAATTAGAATGATAAAGGTTAAACACAAAGAGAGAATCCTATAAGCAGCAAGAGAAAGGCAACTTTGTTGCCTTTGTTGTTGGAAAGGTCATGATGTATTTTGTCAAAGGTCGTTTATATAAAGAACAAAGATCAATTAATGATATATTGCCTGTTTTGTTCGATAACCTTTTGCCATCTTTTAGTGAACTTCATAATTCCTCATTCATAGAAGGACCTGTCTTTATTTGCGAAAAACTGAACAAGGTGCTTGCTGATTTGCAGCCTCATTGGACGTGAACGTTATACCACGCAAAGAGTTTTGAAGAGAGTGAAACAAGTGGAAGTTTGACTGCGCAAGGTCAGGTGAGTATGGTGGGTTGGCAACACATCCCATCCAAGTTCCAATATTTTTTTTTAATTTATTTTTTTTAGAGGGCAGTGTCCCTGGCCCTCGTATGTGGGATCCAAACCAGGGCCGTTGATGTCCCAAGCATGCTTTTAACCACCGTGCCACTCGGCCGGCCCTCCAATAATTTTTGATGGGTGATCAAACTTGTGTGTGGTCTTGTGTTGTCGCAATGGAACACAACTCCTTTAAAATTAATGAGCTCTGGACGTTTCTGGATGATGGATTGGTTCAAACTGTCCAATTGCTGACAGTACACATTCAAATTGATTGTTTGGTTCCTTGGTAGGAGCTCGAAAAACATGACACCTTTAAAATCCCACCACACTGAGAGCACAACCTTCCTCTGATGAATGTTTGCTTTCAATGTCGTTTCAGGCGAATCATCACGTCAGGACCAAGACCGTTTGTGCACCGCATTGTTGTAAATAACCCACTTCTCATCACCAGTTATCAGTTGCTTTAAAAACAGGATCGTTTTCCTCACTTTTAATGAGCATATTGCAGATGTTTATACGCGCAGTCAAATGAACTTCTTTGAGTTCATGTGGAACCCAAATATCGAGCTTGCTTATGTATCCCAGCTTCTTCAAGTGGTTGTGAATGCTTGGATGATGTATGTTCAGTGTTTTTGCAATCTCTTGCGTTGTGTAATGTGGGTTTGACTCAATCAATGCCTTTATTTTGTCATCATCAACCTCGGTGGGTCTCGCTGACTGAGGAGCATCGTTGAGATCAAAATCACCAGCACGGAATTTAGTGAATGATGGTTGGCACTGACATTCTTGTAGAGCGTTGCCACCGTAAACTTTATGCAAATTTTCACAAGCTTGACTAATGTTCCTCCCTTTATGGAAGTAAAACAGTAAAATATGGCAAAAGTACACAGTTTGTTTTTCCATCTTCAACTTGTAAAATCTCCAAAACTCAACCAAATCGCTCAATTTTTTTTTTTTAGAATGAAGCTAGAACTGTCAACTGTCAAATGACATAGCCAATAACATAGATGCAAATGACTCTAGTACTTCCAAAAATGAACTAGTGCCATCTGTTGCAAACACGCGTCATGACTTTTCCGACAGCCCAATAGAAGCTCATAAGGGAGCTCCCATAAGATTGTCAACTAATTTCTTAACAGAAACTTTGCAGGCCAGAAGTGATTGGCACAGAATATTCGACATGATGCAAAGTCTTAGTCTACAATCAAGACTACTCTACTCAGCAAAGCCATCATTTAGAATTGAAGGACATAAGAAGAGCTTCCCATCCCAGACAAAAAAAATCTAAAGGAGTTCACCACCACCAAACCACTATTGCAAGGAATGTTAGAGAGACTTTTTAAAGATGGAAACAAACAAACAAAAAAGATAAAAATTATGAATAATCAAATGGCAATAGCTACATATCTATCAACGATTACTTTCAATGTAAATGGACTAAATGCTCCAATCAAAAGACATGGGGGGAGGCTGAATGGATAAGAAAACAAAACCCTTACATATGCTGCCTACAGGAGACTCACTTCAGAGTCAAAGACACATACATATGGAAAGTGAAAAGATGGAAAATATTATTTCATGAAAATAGAAATGATAAAATCAACAACAACAAAAAGCTGGGGTAGCAATACTTACACCAGACAAAATAGACAAAATAAACTTTAAATCAAAGGCTATAATATGAAACAAAGAATGACCCAGGTGTCCCCAGTTCTGGGTATTTATCTGAAGAAATCCAAAATGCTACTTTGAGGGGATGTGTGCATCCATATATTCATTGCAGCATTGTTTACCATGGCCAAGGTGTGGAGGCAGCCTGGTGTCGATGAAAAAACGGATAAAGACGAGATGGTGTTACCTATATACAATGGAATACTACACGGCCATGGAAGGGAATGGGTTCTTGCCATCTGTGGAGGCATGGATGGACCTGGAGGGTATTGTGCTAAGTGGAGTATGTTAGAGAAAGACAGATGCAATGTGATTTCACTTTTATGTGGAATAAAGAACAAAATAAACAAGCAAAACAGAAACAAACTCAGAGATACAGAAAACATTTTGATGGTTGCCAGATGGGAGGAGGTTAGGGGTATGGGGGAAGGGACTAAGAAGCACAAATTTGCTGTTACAAAGTAGCTATGGGTTATGGGGTATAGCATAAGGAATATAGTCAATAATATCATAATAACTACATATGGTATGAGGTGGGTACTAGATTTATTGGGATGATAGATTGGAGGGGGTTGGGGGACAGGGAGAACAAGGCGAAGGAATTACGAAGTATAAATTGGCAGTTATAAAATAATCATGGGGATGTAAAGTAAAGCACAGGTAATATAGTCAATGATATGGTAATAACTATGTATAGTGCCAGGTGGGTACTAGACTAGTCAGGGGGATCACTTCTTAAATTATAGAAATGTCTAACCACTATGTTGCACACTTGAAATTAATATAAAGTAACATTGAATGTCAACTGTAATTGATAAATTTAAAAGGGGGGGAAGGGAAGTAAGAGGTCAAATTTCCACAAATAAGTTTTGGGGATGTAATATACAGCATGAGGAATATAGTCAATAATATTGTGATAGCGTGGTATAATGTAAGTTGGTTGCTGGACTTATGGTGATCACTTCTTTAGGTATATAACTAGGTGAATAACTATGGTGTACACCTGAAACTAATATAATACAAGGTCAGACAATGAAGTTTGCAAACTCATCCTAGAAACAGTGCTGAATATCACTATGGTCACCTTCAAAGTACTCCCCTTCGGAAGCTATGCACCAACGCCAGTTCCCAGTCCACCCTTCAAAGCAATTTTGGAACACTTTTTCTGGAATGGCCATCAGAACTATGGTAGCATTAGCCTTTATGTCCTGAATGTCATCAAAATATCTTCCTTTCCATATTTCCTTTATCTTTATGTAAAGAAAGAAGTCACTGGGGGCCAGATCAGGTGAGTAGGGAGGGTGATCCAATACAGTTAAGTGTTTACTGGCTAAAACTCCCTCATAGACAGTGCCGTGTGAGCTGGTGCATTGTCATGATGCAAGAGCCATGAATTGTTGGCAAAAAGTTCAGGTTGTCTAACTTTAGCATACAGCATTTTCAGCACTTCCAAATAGCAAACTTGGTTAACTGTTTGTCCTGCTGATACAAATTCATGAATAAACCCTGTGATATCAAAAATGTTTAGCAACATCATTGCAACAAGTTCGCTAACTTAATTGTTAGACCTCGTATTGTACGTTAGCTACATTTTTAATAAAAATCTTTTTAAAAAGAAAGTAACAAAAGGACATTCTCCTACATAATCACAAGACAGTTCCTGGAGAAACTTAACATTGATTCAATACTATTATCTAAAAGTATTCTCTATATTCACCTTTCCCCAATTGTCCCAATAATGTCCTATGTAGATTGAATGATTGATTAATTGATTGAATTTGTATCCTAGGATCCAATCAAGGATTATCTGTTGCATTCAGTTGTCCTCCCTCTTTACCTCTCTGTTGTTCTATAATTTGCCAGCTTTTTCAGTTTGTTTGCTTTTTATGATATTGACATTTTTTTAGAGTTCAGTCCAGTTTTGCAGACTGTCCCTCACTTTAGATTTGCCTAGCTGTGTCCTAATGATTAGATTCAAATTAAAGATTTTTAGAATGAACATTATATAGATATTATGTCCTGAGTGCATCACATCAGAGGTATGTGATGTCATAATTCATGATGCAGGGTTTGATCATTTGGTTAAGGTGATAGTCACCAAGTGTCTGCAATGTTAAAATTCCATTTCCCCTTACAATTAAAAAAAATGAGCAAACTTGGGAGTGACCTGAGACTGTGACTATTGGGTTTCCCAAAGGTTTTGGCATCCATCAGCAATGGTGGCTGTAAGATTACAATGTTTTGGTTGTCCTCTACAAAGGTGAATCGGGATAATAAACACATCTCTTGACAGATGGAAGAATGAATTGGTTAGTGTGGACTTGACCACAGAAAAACACTGGTGATGTGTGTGTGTGTGTACATGATGGATGTGCTGAAGTAGAGAAGCTTTGACATACTGTTAGTATTTTAAACAGTGTTAATTGAAGGCTAAAGTTGGGGTGCCTAATGTGAGGAATCTAAGAAAACTTTTGTTATGTGTTGAACAAAACAGACACACTGTACTGTTTCTGTTTGCAATTTCTCCACCGTATGAGACAAGACCTAGAGCTTAAGAATAATGAGCACACATAATACAATGCATAAAACTCTTTTTTTTTTTCTGGTGAGTTACAGCTTCCCTTCTTTATTTTTTCCCCATTGTATTTTTGGTTATAATAGTATTATATTTTTGCTAGATAAAGTATTGTTAATAGGAAATAATTAGAAATTAATAATGTGAGAGAAGCAGAAGTTTGTAATAGGTTATACAGGTTATGAAGTGTTTGATTCCATGTGATCATGTGAGAGTAACAATGAATCTGAACATGCCTCATTTTATCTTGAAGACATGAACCACAGTGTCTACATTTGTTTTCTTCATGTTTCTCTGATTTATCAAAGTTAATTTTCAACAAAAGCAGAATTGCATACTAATGTGTGGGACTAGTTATTAACTGTAGGGCGAACAAACCAAATGTTTCAATAAAAAGAAAATATTCTATGTGGAAGAACAAACATAAATAATAATAGCAATAATCATGACGATAATAAAGAATGCTAACGAGCTTTGATAAAAGATCCTGGAAAGCAAAGGTATTCTAATAATAGTAAAGTAGCTGGAACAGAGAGCATGGAAGGTGAATTGTGCAAGAGGTTACATTTTAAGTGACAAGGACAATCTGGCGTAGCAAATGAAGAAGTAAGATCATGAAACAATAGATTCCACATATTCCAGCAATACAAATGAAGAAGTCCTAGCAAAGACTGTTTTGCCTTATGGAATTATCCCAATGTATGTCTTTCTTTGTTATCTTTGTGTTTCTCTAATTTCTCAGACGATTTGAATCCATAGCAGGGAGAACAATGTTTGACTATGATGTCAGTGTTTTAGGAAAAAGAGCCAGGAATTTGAAAAGTAAGCTTTTTGCACATACAAAGATGTTATTGTTGCTGGTGTTGTGTTTCTAGAATAACTGTAGGATTGTTAATTATGAAAAGAGATAATAGTAGCAGATACAATTTGTTTTCCAACAGAAGTGCTATGCCACCAAAACATCCACGATGGAAATCACAGGAGCAATCAACAAAGTGCAAGATACTATAAAGACTTATTTTAAGCTGAAATATACCCCAAATATACTGTTAAGACCCAGAATTGGTTCATGAATGAGTAATTAAATAGCCATGTTTTACTAGCTTTATTTCAAACTACTACAAGCTGAACAACCTTTTCAAGCCTTTTTTTTTTTTTTTAACACTTTTGCAATTTGCTGGAGCAATGGTTTCTTTTCTTTTTTTCTTAGAGCTACAGTGGTTAATCTGATTTTGGTGTTTCAGTAATCACGTCAATTAATGTGTGCTGAAAGTAATGTAATTTCATTTATGGAAATAGATACCAGGTGAATATGCTATGAGTAAATGGTTGTCTCTTTAAGACTTTGTGTGCAGTTTTCCAAGATTAGCCACATATGGAAGAGAAATTTTAAACATAAATAACTTCCGGTTAGTCACCAAGCTGGTATCTAGTTTATTTCTTGACAATTGAAAAAAAATTATAATTTCTTCCCACCCTCTCCTACTAATCAAAGACACATTAGAGAGTGACCAACTGTTCCATTTTCCCCAGGATGGTCATAATTCTAGCTCTGAGTGTCCTCTATTTTGGGACCCCTCCTGTTTCAAGCAAACTAGGATAGTTAGTCACCCTAAAATGCACATCTCACTTCAAAAGAAATGTTATGTTTACAAAACTTTATTTATTATTAAGTAAATTTAACAGAAAAGCAATTTAAAAATCAATTTCCATTCATATTACCACTACAATAAAGTAACTATATAATACGTAGTTTTGTTCCTTCTAAACTTTATACAATGTGTAATTTAACAATTATAAAAGCAATTGTAGTTACAGGCTAGGTACAATTCTATGTTCATTAGTTAATAAATATATATCTTCACAAAATCATATGTGTAATTTTAATGACTCCATAAAATGCTAACATATTTCCATATTTGAAGTTCCTTAATTATCCTACACTGTACTACATTTATGTTGTTTTTGTATTTTCTCTATTATAAATGATAATGCTGTAAATATCTTTGTGTATATATATATATATATATGTACTATTTCTCTTCTAAATTTAAGAAATAAAACTTTGGAGAAAACATGTATGCTGTAGAATTGTATTGACAACATAAAAACAGTTCAAATTATCAATATTTTCTCCTGATAGCTAGTTTCTTATCCTGCCATTTAAATAGCTATTTCATGAAAATTCCTGGTAATATCAGCTCATTCTAGAAACTGGGAAATATTTTTTATTTAGATAGTTGAAACAACAATGTGTTTATTTCTTCTGAATATTGAGAAATCATCATCACAGATGAAGATTTTGTTCCTTTTTTAAAGGATCTTTCAAAAGAATAATGGCACTAGAAGAAAAATGAGATCGTTGGATAATCATAATTTTGTAGACAAATATCAATCTGTGTTCCAGAGCTGACAGAGGCATTGAGGAACTCAGAAATGCTACAAACTCTTTGTTAAGGACAGATGCTCAGTAGGAGCTCATTTTAATGCTAAACCTGACCAAATCAACTGTCCTTCAGGTTTCTTTTAGGATTTCTGAAATAGAAGCATGAAACTCCAAAAAATTCAAGTCTTCATCTGTACTATAATTAAAATGCAACAGCATGAGTCTATAAAATCTAAACTCGAATACAGAAAGGATAAGTCATCAAATCAGTTAACATTTATGGAACATCTGCCATTGCCTACCCAGTTCTTATCCTCTAGAATTTACCAAGTGATAGGAAAACATCATGGGATGTGTATGTAATGAAATAATGGAAGAGTACAATAAGTTCCACTACAGCATTGTATAAGGGGGCGGGGCATCTCTCCTTGTGCACCTGTATTCTTTATAATGACAAAATAGTTGTAAAGGAAGTAAATGGATATCAACAAGGTATAAATAAGTTTGTTATGGAATAGTCATACACTGGAACACTAGGCAACAGTGAAAATCACCACATCCAACTCTCACAAATAAAACACTGAATCTAAAAGATCAGTTTTAGCAGGTTACATATAGTTGATATTATCTATATGAAGACATGCAAAAGAATATTAAGTATTGTTTATGGATACTGCCAATGAAGTGAAAATATAGAGAAAGGCATGCAATGATAAGCATGAGATTCAGGGTAACGATCTCCTGGGGGCCAAAAAGGAAGGGAGGACATAGTTCCAGAGGGGGTATGTTCTTATTTTGGAAATGCTTTATTTCTTAAGCTACTGGGGCAGTACATGATTGTTCATGATATTATTTTGAAATATACAATAATACATTAAAATGTACATAAATTAAAGGTCCAAAGGGCCACATAAGCAGAAAAGAGGCTGTTAATTCTGAATTGAAGTAGCAATCTAAGTAAGCTTTTTGGTTCAGTTGACCTTCATGGATAAATTGGTCCTGATGGATGAGCAGATATTTGGTAAGTCCAGATGGCAGGAAAGGAGATTCTGGAGTGATGGACCAGCATGGGTAAAGGCATGGCAGTGTTCTGGACAAAAGCTAGCTGAGGATGCATGGAAATATTTATGCTGGAATAAAAGCAGTTGATAACATAACTGGGACCAAACTGCAAATGGCCTTGAACATAGCAGAAATGTAAAATAACTACTAGGTTTTGTAAATAGGAGCTTGCAATTAGGTCTGGGCTATAATTTATTACATTCTTCATGTAATTCCAAAGGATTGATCATTTCTTCAACCAGGGTGTTACTTTACCTGAATCTGATCCTTCTAGATCTCCACTGTTCTTCAAATAAAAATAAAAATAAAATCCATCACAAGTCATCTATCAAATCCAATAGAGAAATTAATCCTCAGAGTTATAATCAGTAATAAATATGAAGATCTCCCATTGGTAGCTTTCAAGAGTCATTTACAGTTTTTTTCTTATGATTTCCCATCAATTTTCCTACCTGGTTATGTCTAGTGAGTCTTCAAGTAGAAAGCATTGCCCTGAGACTGGATAGGAAGACTAGTTGGTTTTTGTAAAAAATCTAAAGCTTATGAAATTTGCCAGAAATGTCTTTTGACATGATCATTATTTGGTCACCAGCAGGTATCTTTTGTAAGTTTCAGGTGACAGAGTCTGAAGAATACTGGTTGATCAATGTGTCATTCATCAGAGACACCTGTGGAGATGATGAAAGTTTATGTTACAATATTATGGAAAATGGCACAACATTTAGCAAATTGAACCACACATTTCCTCCCCCCTCCTTTTTTTTTTGAACATTAAAACTGCAATTTGGCAAAACAACTTCCATTGCGGAAAAAAATTAAAACAGCAGGTGATAATTAGGGCAAAGTTACAACAATGATATTGCTAATGGGCTACCTGTCAGTTAGTGCAAGCTATCACTTTTCCCCAGGAATAGTTATTATTAAAAACAATCTATGAGGGTTAAAGAAGGGACATAAAGTGTGTTTCCTTATTTGCTAATTTGGAAATAGCATAGAGATAGATCTATTAACCACCTCACTCTACCTTGGTCTTAGGGCAGACAGCACACACAAAATAACTGCAAGTTACAAACGACCAAAACATAAACCTTAGCTGCCTTGAGTTAAAAATCAATTTTCTTAATAAATTAAATTCAAACACTATATACCAGTATGTAATATCAAGAAGGATGTATTAATAATTGCCATGTTGGCAGAGTGCAAAGTGCAAGACTTATATGGAAATAAAAATTTAGTAATTTAGAAAATCTGATTCCAAAAATAGCTATTGCTAGCGGAAGCCTCAGAGTTCAGTTCGGTCATTGAGCTATAATAGTATTCTCTAACTAGTCAAGGCTGAATGTCCAAGATGTAGTTTGAGTATTAATCATCAATTCAAATAAAAGACTGCACAATTGGAGAGGCTCTCCTGGGTTAAGTAGCTTATTCCTGAGCACAGACATAAGTTTTTTCCTTTGTGTATTCTAGAACCACTTGAGTGTTTTCTGTACTACACAAGCAACCTCTTTTGGAGTTATTTCTTCAGCTTTCCTCTTTACCAACGACAACCTTTTGGCAAAGAATTCACCCAAGCTTTTGCTGATGTGAATTATGAGCTCATTCAAACGACCTATTTCAAGTTTAGCTTTATCTTTCACTTTATGTTGGTTTACCATACAGTATTTCATTGTATAGTATTGTAAGAATAAACCATAGCTTAATTATCCATTTGACTGTTGATGAGCATGTGGGTAGTGTTATTAATACATGAAAAAATAAAGTATTATATAGGTCCTCACATGTACACAAAGAGTAACCCTGCACACTTGTACATTGCATTAAATTTTTTTGTTGAAGTATGATATACATACAGAAAAGTGCATGTATTTTAATAGTATAGCTTGATGACTTTTCACAAACTGGCTACACATGGGCAACCAGTGCCAAACCCTAAGAAAAATGACCAACTCTCCCAAATCCCTATTTATGTCCCCTCCCAGTCATTAACTCCCATCAAGGGTAAGCATTATCATGACTTCTGATAGCATAAATGAGTTTTGCCTGTTTGGGTCTTGCTTTTTCCACTTAGCATTATATTTATGAGGTTTGTATATGTTATTGCATTTGGAAGCAGACTGTTCATTCTTAGTGTTGTATATTATTCTGTTATATGATAATAATGGAATAATAAATAATCACCGATCATTTATCCATTTTATTGTTAATGAACATTCAGGTTGTTTCCAGTTTGGGGTTTATTATAGAGTTACTCTGAGCTGTTTAATAGGTACCTTTTGGTATACATTTGACATTGGTATATTTTTAGGAAATGATTTGTTGGGCCATAGGGTTCTCATATGCTTAAATTTAGTAGATATTGCCAAATGTCCAAAGTTGTCGTATTATATACACAGCATTTGATTTCTTGAGAAATCATTCAGAGTAAAGAATTTCAGCATAACCACTAAGACAACAAATTTTAGAGTCACTCAGACCAAATTCAGTTTACCATTAACCAGCTATGTCACCGATGTATAAACTTCTCAAGCCTCAGTTTACTCAACTTTATAACAGGTATAATAAAATGAGATTTCAATACAACATAGAATAGTGTCTGGCACATAGACAATGCTTATCTTGTGATGGTTATTTATCATTAGTTCTTACAACATAAACAATATGGAGAATTATAAACAAATATGGACAATGTAATCCACAAACAATTTTCATTCTCTGATGGAAGGATATTGAAACTCTGACCCAAAAGACATTACCCATTCTAGTGAGCATTACACTTGGACCCTGAAAGAATATATTTAAACATTATCCCAAAATGCATTTGCAAATTACTCTTGCCAGAGGCAATGTTCTTGGATGCAGTGCATTACCATCCTTGCCTCCGCCCACCCCCCCGCCCCTCCCAGCAGACATTACTCTTAAAGACAAGACTGCCAAGGGCTACTCTGGAAAGTCAATAATATTATACTTTTTATTGTATTTGCCAATTTCACACCTTCCTCAACCCAAACCCCAAAGTTGTTGAAAAGTGACTGTAATTGCAATGTTCCTTTCAAGTTTTCCTTGACACTTAGAGTATCTATAACATCTTTCACATTCCTAAAAACGCTAAAAATGAGCACAGTTCCTTGCTTTAAATCACAAAGAACTTGCCTTTTTTGGTAGGCATGAGCTTGATAGCTTCAGTCCGGATTTCAGCAGCTGCTGGGACAGCATCCTAGAAGTTAACACAGAAGTTACACTCCATACAGAGTCTGGGAGCAGCAGAACAAGTTATCATAGATTGGTAATTTTAGAAGGTGGTTTTGTGTTCATAATAAATTGAATCAGATCCAATATATCCATCACTAGTCTCAAGAAATAAAGCACACAATCTATTAGAAAAGGTGTCATATTTTGAGGCCAATGGTAAACTTGAGAGGGAACTTTCTGAACGTTTAATTGAATCTCTTTGGTTGAGAAAACTAGTGTTTTGAGAGTCTTGCCTAAGGTCAAACGGTTTGTTCCCTGGACCTGCAGAAAGCTCAAGTCTTATTCACAGGTCAGCAGTTGCTCCTTTTTGCTTTCTAGTCTTGGCTCCCACCATCTTCCCATCCCATCATCCCCTATCTCCATTTCATAAAGATCCAGACCTGGGATCCAGAAATGGGAATGCTGACAGAGCGTGACTTAAGGGGATGAACAACTATTAAATTGTCACCAGAAGTGCAAGATGAGTGAGTCTTGCCTGCTAGAACACAAGATCCAAGAGGGAGGACATTCTCCGTTTTAGGCACCACTGTATTCCCAGTACCTGGAACTACGCCGGGTGAATAGTAGATCCTAATAATTGTTAAACGAAGAAATGAATGAATAAATGAATAAATGAATAAGTAAAATCTTGGGTATGTCAGATTGTCCTTACTGTTTCCCTGCCATTTCCTTCCAGTAATACAAAAATAAATAAAAGTACACATTTAGATTTAAAGAGTAAAAGCCTCTGGTAGGTGCCTGGCCCACTGTGAGCAATGAACAAATGTCAGTTCATTTTCTTTTCTTCCTCCCCAAATGTAGGTTACTTGGGGGCAAGGGGTGACGTGCCTCGGTGTTTATGTGCCTGGACAAAAAGTGAAGCGGGTATCTAACGGGCTGGTGAGAAAAGGGCTGTCGGCGTCTTTTTGATCCGAGTAGATCAATTCCAGCGCCCCGAAAAACTCACAGCTATTTTACCCAGAAAGGCTGGTCGCTTTTGTTGATCGATTCTGGGCTGCAGTCAGCTTTTTTAGTACAACTTTTTATAAGCTTCAGCTACATTGCGGCGAGAGGAGGGGCACTGATTAGAAAAGCCGGAAAGACCCCCCTCCTCCCCCCAAATAAAAGGACGGGACTGAGTAAGGGCTGCGGCAGGGACCGAGTTTTGCGGGTCTAACTGGTCCTCGGGGCTGGGGCGGTCCCGGCCCCTGCAGCCCTGCCCTCTTGCCCTCTTGCCCGTGGCAGCTGAGAAGGTTCAAGTTCGGCCCCCAGCCTCACCGCTGCCTGCTGAGAAGCCGCCCGAGCGTCCGTCCCTAAGGCCCTCGTCTGAAGGCGAGGAGGGCCCCGGGGTCATCAGGGTGCGGGGTCACTCAGCCACGCGTTGAGCTACCACGTGGGAAGAAAGTTTCCAACTCTGCCGGCGGGGCTTCCCAATGCCTCCCAGTGGAGTAGAGGCCCGCGGTTTGGCACCCGCGCCCTTCCAGTCGCCTCCAGTCGCGCCCCCCTCCCAGGAAAGCCCCCTGGCGTCCCTTCTCTGAAATCCCTCCTTCCCACGGAGAACACCCTTGGAGGCCTCCTGAGAAAGTGGCCCGGGCGCCTCCGGAGGGCCGGGGTAGGGGGGGGTGTCGAGGGACAAGTGTCCCGAGGAGGGTGCCCGCGGGGGGGGGCGCGGGGCTGGGCGCGCGCAGTGGACAGGGCAGAGCGGCAGGCACGCCTCCCCGGGGCGGCCCGCGGGAGCGCGGCGCGGCTCCCACCCCGCAGCGCGCCAACTCTCCCCGGCCGCAGTCGGCCCTGCGCGGACGGCCCCGTCCACACCCCCACCCCACCCTCGCTGCCCACTCCCGGCTCCCCTCCGCCCCCAGTGCGCAGGCCCGGCCGCCCCAGCGCGCATGCCCTGGGTTCGCGAGCGCGGCCGGCCCCCAGCCTTTTGCTTTCTACACACTCTACAACTGGGGAGGGGGCAGGGGAGGAGGGAGCCTGGCGGGCCACGTGACCAGCCGGTCGGGGCGGCGGGGGCGGGAGCGCGCGCGAGGGAGGCGCGGGGCGGGCGGGCGCGTGCGCGCGCGCGGGGCTGGGCTGAGGCGGCGGCGGCGGCGGCGGCGGCGGCAGTGGGCTGGCCGCGGAGGGGGAGGAGCGGGAGCTGAGCGAGGCGGGCGGGCGGAGGATGGGGCTGTGCCCGGGCTCCCGCTGCAGCCACCCGGGGACACGCCGTGCACCCTCCGGCTCGGGGCTCTCGCGGCGGCGGTGGCGGCGGCGGCGTTAGCGGCGGCGGCGAGAGCGGCGTTCCCTGCGCTTCCCCCTCGGGCCGGACGAAGCGAAGAGGCAGCGGTGGCGGCGGCGGGCGGCGGCGGCACACCGGCGTCTCTCCCGCTGGAGATTGCTTTCTGCTCGCCTCGTCGACTGACTCACCCCCTCCCGTTTTTGAGGAAGGGTGACCTCTTCTCTGGGACTGGAAAAAACATTTTTTTGAGAAGGGGGTGGGTGGCAGCCTGAGGGTCTGCTTCTTCTCTTCTTTCAGCTCCCCTCCTCCCCCTCCAAGACCGAAAAGCAAGCCCCACAACTGCTCCGGCATCCTCCTGCCCCCCTCCGCCCCTGCCCCGCCGCTCCCAGCTTCGCCCGCTCCCCTCCTAATTATTTCAGTATTATGCGTCCCTCCCTGGGGGGTCCGGTCCCTCTCCGATCGCGCGGAAGCCCTGGCCGGCCCTGGATGCTTTTCTTACAAATGTGGGAGCCGGGGAGTGAGTTTCCTCCGAGGCGAGTGTGAGAGGCGGCGGGGGTGTTTTCCTGCGCGAGGGGCGGGTGAAGTTCATTGCCCCCACTTTCCCGCGACCTTTTCGGACCGGGTTTTGCCTCGAGGGGCAGGCGTTCTCGGGGGTTGGGGGACGCGGCAGAGAATGACCGCGGGGAGGGCTCCCCGGAGCCTCCCAGTTTCTTGATCAAAGCATTCCGCTATTCTGATTTATTGCCTGCTTGGTGAGTTATTTTTTTTTTTTTTCCCCCTCTGAAGGAGACCTGTGTGTTCAGCCATTACTTTGCTCGGCGCCCCTCACAGGAATCTCCGACCCCGCGGTGCGGTGGGCAGCCCCGCACTTGGGCTCCCGGCCTCCAGCCCTCGCGCCCGGCCCTCCTCCCGCTCTCCGCCCCTTCCCCCTTTTCTTTCTCCTCTCTTTCTTCCCCTCTCTCCCTTCTTTCGGCCGCCGTCTCCCCCGCGCCCTCCCTGGGGCGGAGGGAAGCCGAGGAAGGGGAGGGAGGGGTTGGTGTCAATTTTTTTTTTTTGTGTGTGTGGCCGCGGCCGGAGCCTTTGGCGGGCAGGCAGCGAGTGGGGACACCCCGGCGCGACAGAGCCATGGACGGCCCGACGCGGGGCCATGGACTCCGCAAAAAGCGGCGCTCGCGGTCGCAGCGAGACCGGGAGAGGCGCTCCCGGGGCGGGCTGGGGGCCGGCGCGGCCGGCGGCGGAGGGGCCGGCCGGACCCGGGCGCCCTCGCTCGCCTCGTCGTCGGGCTCCGACAAGGAAGACAATGGGAAGCCCCCGTCCTCCGCCCCGTCCCGGCCCAGACCCCCGCGGAGGAAGCGCCGAGAGTCCACCTCCGCCGAAGAGGACATCATTGATGGATTTGCCATGACCAGCTTTGTCACTTTTGAAGCGCTGGAGGTAAGGGGGACCCCCCTCCCCCCCGTCTCCCTTTATGCACGACCCCACTCGGCTGCGCCCGGCGATGCTGCTCCCCCCCCCCCCCCCGTGCGCTGACGGATCTGTCTGTCTGTCTGTCTGTCTAGGCTGAGGTCTCATTGTTGGGGGTAGCCGGGGGCGCGGGCAGACAGGCAGCAGGAGGGAATCGCCAAGCCTTGCCTGGTCTTGTTCCCTTGCTCTCGTTCGCCTTTCCCCTGCGCCCCCTCCCTGCGCCCCCTCCGCAGCAGATGGGCAGAGAGAAAGGGGTTCAGGCATCACAACAATGCGCCCCCCTCCATGGGGAGCTGTGCCCCTACTCCTTCCTCTCCCTCCCCAATCATGGCTTCTTGGCTGGTGGAAGTCTCTTTGCGGGGTTTGGGGCTTCTGTGGACGGTTCTGTGTGTGCTTTCTAGAGAGCCATATGTGTGTGTGTGTGTGTGTGTGTGTGTGTGTGTGTGTCCCCGTCCGTGTCCTATATACCTTTCCTGGGTGTCCTCGGGACTGGAGACTGATGGGGTTTTGTGGTTTCCCTGCCACCCTCCCCTGCCTTTTTTATTTTTATTTATTTATTTTTTTGGTGAAGCTGGGGAAGGGGGCGTTTTCTCCTGGTTGGGAGAAAGGAGGGAGGAGGGGAGCAAGAGAGGAAAGGATGGAATATCTTTCTGTATTCTGTATGGGGCTCTATTACAGAAAGGGTTAATTATAGTATTATCCGTGCACATATATATATAGATATATACACATGTGTGTGTGTTCATGAGCAATTTGGTTAAAGGACAGAAAAAGATACACCAGGGAGCACTGGTGGAAGGAACGAAAAAAATCCTAGCTGGTATCCGAAGGGCTTGTCGCCCAATTGTCCCTCTCCCTTTCCTTTTTTGTGCGTTTCTTCGTTTTTTTTTTTCTTTTTCTTTCTGATTGGCTTTGTGTGTGTGTATGTACTATGTGTGTATGTGTCTTTCTTTATTCCTTGGGCACCTGCAGTGTTGATTTCCAAATACACATTTTCCTGCCAGCTAACTGCTCCTGAAGGGCTGGGGGGAGTTAGAAGGAGACTGACTGTTCAGGGGTCAGGGGAAAGCTGTCTTTACCAGGAAGGATCAGATTTGGTGCTGGTATAGGCCATTGGCCTCTATAAATGTAATCCCCCTACCTCCCTATCCCCACCCTCAACACCACACACACACACACACACACACACACACACACACGCATACACGCATGCACACGCGCGCGCACACACACACACGGCTTTGAGATTCTGCAGTTTGTCCAGGTTTCTTAAGCACAAAACCAAGATAAGAGTTGGTTTCTAGCCTTTCATACACCTGATATGGTGGTTTGGCGTTCCTGAAGGAAACTTTTCCTTTTCCCTTTGGTTTTTTGCTGTTATTATGGTATTGTTTGAGATGATCAAATGCAAGCTTTGTTAATGACAGCTTAAATCTCACATGTAGTAACTGTACAGGTTTCAATTGCTCTCTGTGTGTGTGTGTGTGTGTGTGTGTGTGTGTGTGTATGTGTGTTTGGGTATCAGGTTTAGATATTTTTTTAAAGGAAGTCTTCCTGTGAGGGTTTTTCTTTCTGTTGAACTGTTTTTTGGTTGGGCTACTGGTGGTGATGGTGGTGGGTGGCAGAGGCAGGGCGGGTGGGTTGGTGGTATTGGTGGCCATACATTTTGATGTTAGTGATTGAATAAGTTAGTGATTGAACCCTTTGGTTCTAGAACTGGTGCTTTTTTGGCTAAAATGGATCTAACACAATCGTTTTGAGTGTTGAGGCTCACCACTTATTGGGATAATTCAGACTGTGACTTCAACTTTGCCAAGGTGGGAGGGTACTGTACAGTGTGACCTCTTTCTCTCTGTCTCTCTCTTGATTTAAAATAGAAATCAAAATGACGGCATTGTATGCTAATAGAAAACCTGGAATTTGGTTCACCATTGCTGTCTGTGTTAGTTTAGGATGGTATTTGTAACAGCTGCTTACAAGTGGTTCTGCCTTCTGTAGGGTTACCCTGGGCTGCCATGTGGCCCCTCAGCAAGTAAGCGGGAAGGGCCTGCAGAGCCCCATGAATATTTTTGAAGGCCAAGTGGAGATAGATATAACTTACACAGTTGGTTTTTGATCATTTTTACTTATAATACTAGATATTTGACTGGGCATGTGATGTGTTTTATATATATATCTGTTTGCCTTTTGAGAGAAAATGTGCCCATTCTAGTTTCTTTGGGGCTTAAAAAAACTTAATTTTTAAAGAAGACCAAGTTCAAAGTGTACCATTTATACCATTCCTTTTCTTGCTGTGATTATTTTTTCTGCTACTTTTCTAGATTCAAAACCCACGTTACTTTGGTTAGCTGAATACTATGCTACCTTCATGTCTAAATATCACTTACGTATCTATATGTGGTTCTAAAGGTCTAACTTTTTAAAAAGTTTATTTAAGGGCCGGCCGAGTGGCACATTGGTTAAGCGCTGGCTTGGGAAGCCAGCGGCCCCGGTTCGGTCCCACATATGAGGGCCAGTGACACTGCCCTCAAACAAACAAACAAGCAAACAAACAAACAAACAAAAAACTTTATTTGAAACTTTATAGAAAACATTAAACATATACAAAAGTAGAGAGAACAGTTCATAAACCCCAATGTACCCAACACGCAGGTTCAGCAACTACCAACTCATGTATTACCTTGTTTCATTTGTATCCCATCTACTCACTCCTTCGTCCCAGATGTGATCTGAGAAATATGTCAGTACTTTTGTATACATCTCTAAATAGTAATGATTTAAAAAAACAACACCCAAAACCCCATTATCACATCCAAGTAAACAGCAGTTCCCTAATATCATCAAATATCCTGTCAGTGTTCACATTTGAGATGCAGCTTTTGTAGGAAAGCTGTAAATAAACTTTTCAGATTAAAAACACAGTAGGGAATAAAAATCATAATGTGTGTCTGGTTCTGCGGGCAAAGGTAGATCTCTTTGCTGCATACTTGTGTCCATGCTGGATGGTCAGATATGTGTGTAGTGATCATTAAAATAAAACGTGTGGTGCCCCACTGTACTTACTTTCGAAGATTTACTCAACTATCACCATGAAATGTAAAGGCTTATTAGGAAACAGGCAACTCAACTAGGAACTTGGACAGAAATGTATGTTACAGGAGTGCTTGTAAATGTTAAGAATTAGTATAGATGCTAAGTTACCCTGAATACATACTAAGTTTTTGTGCCTTGTGTTTAGAAATGAAAACAATTGTCACCACATATTGTGAAGGCTGCTGCTAGTATGATGTTGTGATAAGAAACCAGAAATGTTGGCTTGCACAACTGGGCTTGTACCTTATGCCAGTTCAGAGGAATAGCTAGCAGACTGGGGAGCAGTATACTTTGGGTGTTAGTGGACACATTATTTGACTCCGTGATTTTTGTCTTGAGTAGCTGATTTTGATTTCCCTTTTAAAAGAGTCTCCTAACTCATAATGAAATGTACTGATAATATAAATAGTTCCAGTCCAACTATGGTTTTACTGATGCTGCAACAAAAGTAAGAAACTGGCCTAATGAGAACCAGCATTTTTATGTTGATTATTTTTTCACTGTTGTTGGATTCTTATTTAAGATGATGAAAGCTTTGGGGGTAGTTTGAGAAGTCCCACACTTTATGGGAGGCGAGACTGGCTGAGGTAGTTTCATATTCTGCAGGGACACTTGTCTTGAGTAATTGTGCCCTGAAGTTCAAGTATGTGATTGTGAAGAGTCTTGTGATAGAAGATAAGAGGGTAGGTGAGGAGGCTAAAGTTGAACATGGTGTTCTTTTCATTAGGCGTTTGAGAAGCAGAATTACCATTTGTATATGGTATTATTTGGACATTCTTTGAATAGTAGGTTGAGAGTGAATATCCCCAGTTGTCATGCCTCCTTTAAAAAAAAAAAAAAGTGGCTTCTAGCAGACAGTGTAAATGGAAATGCTGGGGTTCTAGTCCAGTCAGTGTACCCTAGTACTGTCAAATACTGTCTTTCTGTTCTTATTTGGGTTTCTTTCGGTGTAGAATCAATTAGTAAGCTATGTGGGCTCTGTAGCTGAAAAGTTTGACTTTACAAATCCATTATTTTCCCCCTCACTCCTCTGTTGTGCCCTGCGTTCTTAGTGCAGCCTCCTTTTACACAGCTGACCAAGTGAAGCAATGATGAAACTGGTGGGATTAGCAGACAGGAGGCCAGTTGGAGCTCTGCAGGCTTGTGAAAATTAAGTAAGACTCATTTCTGATGGGTAGAGAATCAAACCGAGACTTTCACGTGGTCTTCATTTCCTGGCTACACATTGGTAGTATAAATAGACTACAGAATTTGTTTTACTTATAATATGCCTTGTTAATAGGCTCTAATAATTTATTATGGTCAAATCTCATATTCAGTTGTTTAAAAAGAACATTAATCATATTCCTTGTATCAGTCAGCAAATATTTATGGAATGCTTGATATGTGCAAAGCACTAGAAAGACTACAAAGAAACCTAAAATATATGTAGCATCTTGACGGAGTGTGTCGTTTAGTTGATAAATTAAGTTCTGCACCTACAAAATAATTTTGAGAACAGGCAGGCCTCGAATGCCTAATACCAGCTAAGTGCAGCAGGCTTTCAGAGAAGGGCTGGTGTGATTGGCTGAAGTCTTTGAGAAGGCTTGGTGGGGAGGCGGGGCTGAGAAGGTGAAGTGATTTGCAGAGACAGGGAAGGAATGTGGGATGAGAACATTCTAAGGAGAAGGAATAGTGAAGAATGCACAGAAAAAAGATGAGTGAGAAGGTGTTATTTGATTGGGGCTTGGGGGCAAGGAAGGGTTGGAAGAAAAGAGTACAAAATTATGGAATAAAGAGTACTTGTTAGGGAGTCAGGAGACCAGTGAGAAACACTAAAAGGCTTGGCTCTCCTAACTAGTTGAGTGACCTTGGCAAGTTACTCTCTAAAAGTATCATGTCCTTAATCCATTGGTTGAGAGGTCACTAGTTTTAGAGGAAAGATACCCATGTTGAATGGGAACACAGCTCCACCAGATGTTGATAGGTTGTGTTCTAGACCAAAAAAAAATGTCATCCACCCTCAAATAGTTTTGTAACTTGTTGGGCTGGCAACGTTAAAGGAGTGACTTGTTTGTTCTGCCAGAATCAAGTCTTTTATATGTAAATGTGAGTTTTGAATATCAGAGAAGGATGTGTGATGTGCTTCATTTCCTAAATTGATTTGACCACAAGATTTGACCACTTTAATTCTTGGCATTGGAAGCCATGATCCATAATCTGGTGTGGGAGGTGCTGGAAAAGATCTCAAAGGCCCCTTCCAGGAACTTGATGATTCCCCAGTTTTGGGTGAGTGGGCTGATGATGGACGACTTGGAAAACCTGGCATAGAAATTTGAAGTTGGAGTGAGGCTGCTTTAAGTGGGAGTGGCAAGGGGTGTGCCAGGTGTAAATAATGACTAGTTTACTTCTCCTGCTCCCCTTTCCACCTGGTGTCAGCCCTTGCATTGATTGTTAGCCACCCAGCATGAGATAAGAATTAGTGAGTGATTCTCATTAATAGCCTTTGCGGTTGTCTTGCCACCAGGCTGCCTCCAGCCAACGTATTATGTCCTCTTTGTCCCTTCTGGTGTACTGTATTGCTACTTTTTAGCAAGCTGGGAAAGAAGGTTGGCTGAGAAAGGAGGTTGACATTGCTGTTAAAATAAAGATTTCAAATTATCTGCCTTGTGCTTGCTTATGTATGAAGTGCTAGTTTAAGAAAGACCAGGACCTTTCTGCTGTCCCGCAGACGGAGAGCTGTGGCGATAGGTTTTTTTTTGCATTTTGTACTTTTTATCTTGGGAGGTTTGGGATGGAACTGCAGGGCAAATGGGTCAATTCCAGCATTTCATTTCTGAAAGTGTACATAGCTTTAGGGTTTGAGGAGTTCTTAAGTGGTGAGAAAGTTTGCAGAAAAGGAAGAGTGTGAGTAATGTGCCTGGTTATGAATTCAAATATTTTACTGTATGTACTGAATTTCAGTATTTTACTGTACAAGGAAGGCAGACATCATCACTTCAGGAGTATTCATGTGAGAAGAGGTCAGAGACTGTGATATGCTGATTCCATGAGGCTTGTGTTAGCTGTTGGGATTAACTACCTCACCTCCTCTTTGGAAGTAGACAGGGTATAAATGAACCAGTAAATTTAAGAACAAATCACGAAATTAGTGATTAGCCTTTCTTCCTTCCTGAGAGTGTTGTTGTCTAGCTTTCAGAGTTTGAAAACGGTTTAGAAAAACAGCATTCAGCAGGATTCAGGGAGCATTGAAAGTGCTAAAAAGATCCGAGACTGTCGCATGCAACATTTCTACAATATATACTGTCAAAAATAAATGGCAATTATTTAGTTTGAGAGAATGTTAGGGGTAGAAATAAGGTCCTGAAGCTGAGAAAACAATAGTTGAGGCCAGCAGTTAAGGAATAATTTAGGTTCCAATGCCTATAAGGTTTGATAGCCTGTGGGACAGAACATCTGTAGCACTTCTTGATGAAGGGAGGGAGGGAAGAAAGGAGGGAGGGAGACAGAGAGAAAGAGAGAGAGAGAGAGAGAGAGAGAGAGAGAGAAAATCATGTGCCCATATGCAGAGAGTGGAGGATGGTGAGTTGGTGGCTTTACATTTTATTTTATCCCTATGCTGTATGTAGTGTCTAATACAGAAAGCTCTGAAAAAATCAGGGAGATTTGAAAATTCAGGTAATTGAAGTTTGGAAGAGCAAAGTGGAAATTAATTTGGTGAAACCCAAAATAGGAAAGGATCAAAAACAATTTAGGGATATTGTTAGCTGGGTCAGAATAATCTGTACCTGTCCATAGATGAATGCAGATTTTTTTTTTTTTCTAGAAGAGGAGGAGCATAGAATTTAAGGCAGGTGAGACCCTAAGTTTGTCTGTAAATCTTAGCTGTGTTCTTTATTTCCTCTCCCAAGCCTGGAGGGTGAGGTGTATGCAGTCAGTAGGTATCATTATAAGGTCACAGAGAATAGGTCCTTTTTATGCTGGCAGTAACTGAGGAGGGGAGGAGTGGATTTCACATCACCTGGCTTCCTTTGCCTGCTTAGAAAGACACTAGGCAAGTACAGGCTTTTGTGTCTCAGGTTCTATCCTTTGCAAGGGCATCTGTAGCCTGAAATCGTATATATTGCTGCCTTCTTTTTTGCAGGTGCTTGTTTCCCATAGTCCTGTATATGGCAGCCTCATCTCAGGATCTAGTTAGCTTCCCCACCCACCGACCCACCCACCCAACCAGTGCCTGCAGGCTTGCCTCATGCCTTCCCTCCCTCCCTCCCAACTGCCCTTCTTTTTCTCTTCCTTTACTGAGGTAGAACTATCAAAATTATTAATGCAATTAATATAAGGTAATGGATTTAGGAGGTTGTGAATGAAATGTGGAAACTTGAAAATTCCAAACTTCCAGTATTTGAGTTTAGACAGTGTGTTTGCGGAACTCTGACGTTGGCACTGTGAGGGTAGATTGCTTGCCACAGTTTTCTGGGCTGTTAACAGCTCATCATTCTGATTTCTCAGTTATATCTGAACCTCTAGTTAGAGTTTGCCTGACAAACGCCACAAATTACCAACTACACGTAAATATTTTTTACTTCACTGTCATTTTGGCTTGCCAGTATACCTCATGGTACCTTCAGAACCCTGGAAAACCCAAGTGCAATAAAATGGAGTCACAATAGGAGAGGGGAAATCCCACAGTTTGTAAGTAATGGGAAATGGCTAATGTCGGTTGGGATTCATTTTTGGCAGGAAGCCTTCAAGCTGCAGGTACTGTGTGATTGCTATTAACTGAGGCATTTTGAAATGACCTGGGCTGGATTCAGAAGCACAGCCTGTGAAGACAAATTGTGACTTGTGGTTATAGTGCTGAAATCTGATACTTGCAGACTGCAGCGACATTCTGAATCTGGGACAGGGTTTAAGTCAATGCCAGGGTCAAGTTGTGATGGTACCTGAGGGATGTCATTTTCCTTTTTGTCCCCACATCTACCCTCCCTTGAAGCACAGCACCATCCTACCAACCTCATTTTAAGTTTCTGTAAAGTTTCTGATGGCAGTGATATTTGAATTGATTGAAAAGAGGCAGAAGAACTTGAGAAAGAGAGTCCAGTATTGTAGTAATCCCTGAATAATTATGCTGAAGTACAGTTTTTTTGTGTTTTTTTTTGCTAGGGTCTCTGTTCAGTTATGGTTTCTGGCTGAAGGTTGTTCAGTGAATAGTTTTCCATAGTGAAATACTAAGTAAGAAAAAAAACTAAAAGAGAATGAAGATGTAGATAAAACAATAGTTGGACATTAGATTATCACTTGTTTTCCAGCCACATACTAGAAATTCCAGTGTTCCACCCATTCTCTCTGTACACGTTCCATTGGCAAAAATAATGAAGGTCCTGGATTGTGCTGTTCTAAGAAATGATTTTGTGTAATTCCAGTTAAATTATACTTTCACTGGGGCAAAAGGGGAAAGAAATATTTGTTATTGTTCTGCTGTTATTTGTTACTATTATTGCATTGCTGTGTCTTGAAAAGTTTGCTCCTTCCTTATTTATCAGGTAATGAGTTGATTATTTGTGAAAATCACAGAGTTGAGCTTAACGTGTTGGACATCTTTCAGAGGTGTTTCTTAAAGTTAGGACCTCAGCTTTTTCTGATCCATTTCACTCCAGCCATTGTTGGCTGTTGTGCTTTGGAAGCCTGGAGTGCATTAGAGGCACAGATGTTGTCTTTAGTGGTGTCGTTCTACCTCCCATTTTGCAAATGAAAACACAGCCCAGAGGGGTTAACTGACTGCTCAGGATCACACTGGGAATAAGAGACTCTCACTGTTATCCACGGAAACTAGGAGACTGTCTGCTTCTTCTTAGTACTAGGATGCCCAAGGATTGGGAACGTTGGAAGATTGTTTTAAAAAACAAAAATAATACTACAAATGATAATGAACACCCATGATTGTAAAGCTTTCAGTTTTTCTAGGAAATTTTCTGATTATTACTCGGTATTGAAAACGTTTCAAAAGCATTCTGCTTTTCCCCAGTGCATCATTGGCCTTTCTCTGCAGGTACTTTAGTCTTAGCTTTTTTTTTTTTTTAACCCCCCCATCTCTCCGTCCCACCCCCCACACTTTGCATAATTAGGATGTAGACAAAACCAAAAATGTTAGGGCGATGATATAAGGATTTCTCATCCTTAAATGTCCAATGGAAAGATAAAATAACTATCTGGGTATAAAATGACCTTAATGTGGCCCACTTAAAATTTGAACATTGGGGCCGGCTGAGTGGTGCGGTGGTTAAGCGCTGGCTTGGGACACCAGCGGCCCCAGTACGGGTCCCGCATATGACTGCCCTCAAAAAAAAAAAAAAAAAAAAAATTGAACATACTTTTTTTTAGGATACAATATTTTCTTTAGCATGGCAGTTCAGAGAAACTCAGAGCAACTTAATAAGGTTGGTAGCAGAACATTTGAAACAAGTGAAGTTTGGAGTACTGTGGAGTGGAAGACTCAACCGAACTTTTCTTCTGAAGAAGAAAGCCTCAAAATATTAGGTCTCCGTGACATGTTGGCTAAGCCATCTTTCCTCTTTATTTCTGAACCAGAAAGTTTATAACAATTGTTTGTCACGTGTATATAGTATTTATAGCCATTCATATAATGAAAAGAAGTTTTCATGAGATTGTAATGACATAGCAAGATGGATGTAATTAAAACAGAAACAGATTGACACCCTGAATTAAATGCAAACTGTAAACTGTAATACCTGAGCATTGGGCCTTACACATTTTGCTGCAGGGGGCAGTCAGCCAAATACGCAAATAAAAAGACATTGATGAATTTCCCTGGGTGTGTATGTGGTTGCAGAGAATCCAACTTTTATTAATCTTTTATCAAGCATTGTTTAGATTTGCAGCGGCAATGGAATGTATTAATTTGGCAGACCAAATAGCCTAGGACCAGAAAGTAGGAAATAATAAAGGGGAAGACATGATAAATATGCTGCCCTATAAATAACCCATGTGACTGACAAAGGGGCTGAGTAATCTTTAGATCTGTGCTTGATGTCATTAATGGGGTTGTTAAACAGGGATATTTGAGTTGAACTTCAATCAGAGAGGCCGTCTCCCATTTGAAGTGCAGGCCTATCTCCCCTCACACCCTGGACGGATACGGTGACAAAATTAGTGTAAATTGAAATTTTGTAAATTGGATCAAATGCACCAGGGGAATCTTACTATGATAAAATGAGTCCTTTTTTTTTGTTTTTTAAATCGAGTACAGCACTCCTCTCTGTAGGGTAGTTGGAATATCAGGAGAGTGGGTTTTTAGATGGGCATGGCTTTCCCAGAACCCCTTTTCTGCATGTGTTCCCTGTGCTCCTGGAAGGAAGTGACTGTGAGATTGACATTTTTTGTGCAGGTTTCATACCTCACTTGGTCTGTGCTTCCAGGAATAATTAGTGGTGATTTGAATAAGCCCGCATCACTCAGATTTCAGAGGTTGGTTTTCAAGTGCATGCTGAAGGAGGGCTTGTGGCTATGAATATGGAGTATGATTTCCATACCTGTTCATTGGGGAGTCCAGGCGTGGTGTCACAACCACTTCCGAGTCTTGATTATACAGAGATACCCAGCTATAATTTCTCTATATGACAGTTCAGTTTAAAAATTGTAAAGATGCCAAATGCAGGGCTGTATTGTTATTAGGGAAGTCGGTGACATCTGTTCTATCTTGTTAACCAGGGGAGGAAAATGCTTTAATCAAAACATCTAATTATGTCCTTTCAACTGATGAAAGATCCTTTGCTAAATTTTTGGAATTGGCCTTAATGGAAGAAGCTGGCCTTTATAGGAACTGTGAAGTAAATTTACTCTTTTTATTTCAAAAAACCTTATTGTTAACCATGGTGTCATAAGGGTGTTTAATTTTATCAAATTGCTCTTACACTGTGTGTTGAAAATAGATATTTTCAGAAGTTGTCTAAGCCAGCATGAAGTTTTGTTTTTGTCCTCCCTCTCACCCGCCTCTCTCCCCCACTTTTGTCCCCTGAGGCCCCAGAGGGCGTTTGTGTTTTCAGATGTGAGCCTAGGAGGATATGTGGTGGCTGAGAGCCACCTGGGGAGGGAGCAAATGATAATTACAGGTGAGAGGCAGGGGGATAATTCAGCCTTTGCGCAGGGAGGTGCGATTTCACACCTGAATGTTGAAACCCGCTGTTTCAGACAGTTGTGTTGTTTTAAAATTAGCTTCATTATATAGAAATGGACCCAATTGTTCCAGGTCATCTTCAGTTGAAGAAATATAACTGTTTAAAAATATTCAGGCATAATGTGACTCCCTAAATATTTCCTGTGTTTCAGAGTTTCATGTGATACCTGAAAATATCAAAAACTGTGCTTAACTCGTATATATTTACACAGCTTCTAGATCCCTTGGTCAGTTTTTAAAATTTGTTAAATATTTTGGCAGTGATGCTTTCCACTTTGAATCAGACTTCAGAACACATCCAGTGAAGCCATCCTTTTATTTATATTTCAACCCAGAATTAATTTTATCTGCAGCTGTCCTGTTTCCAGAATCACTGATAATAATAAATATAATGACAAAATTTATTGGTAGTCTTAATGCTGGGATATGGATTAAAACAGAGAACTGCTTTATTTCTTAGCTTTCAGTGTATTTTATCTTTCTGAAATGATTTTCCCATGGATTGAGTTCTTGGGGCCAGCCTAAAGGAGTTTTTGAAGCGTTGACCATGACACAATGTACTCTGTGTGTTTTGGGGATCTGGTGGGAAGTTCAAGTGCTATTATATGCTCTGTAATGGCTTATTGTGCGTCTGTTATATGCTCTTGGTCTGTTATATGCTCTGTAATGGCTTATTGTGTGCCACTCGGGAGTATGACTGGAACCTTGGAAAAGAGATAGTCAGAGTTTTCTTCCTGTATTTCTAATGTATTATTTATTTCCCTCTGTTCTCCACCTTTAGATTCTCCCTGCATATATCCTTCTTGAGATACTTGAGGCTCTGAGGATTGTTGCCTCTTTTACTTAGTAATCCATGGTATAGTATAGTAGGTACTCAGTCAGTGCTTATTTAGAGTTGACCTATTTCTACAAAAATTTCAGGAAAAGAAGTTTTTGAAAAGGGAGCTATTATTTATTGAGTGCTTTCTCTGTGCCAGGCATTGTGCTCAGAATTTTGCATCCATTGTCTCATTAGAGCTGCCTGGTGCAAGAAATGAATGACGTCCTGTTTTACAGTTGCAGACACTGAAGCTCAGAGAGGTTAAGTCAGTTTGTTCCAGGGTCAACACAGAGCCGGGAAAGGCAGTGGTTTCTGCCCGAAAGCCTGTGCTCCTCACCCCTTGCATGCCACTCTTCGTTTTAATATAGATTCATTTTGGGAGAGTCCCAAATGGGTCTCTGCTTGACCACATATGTTCCTTGTTGCAGCTGGTAATTGTCTTGGTTGCAAAGGGTTTTCTTGGTGTAATAATAGGCTTTCGGGAGGAGAAAGTACCACATGATCTTTTGGGCAGTTCTTTATTTTCTGTTAAACAGGCGGAACTCATAGTAGGCAGCTGCCTCTCCTACAGCACATCTGTAGCGCATTTGGTGTTGGTTTTTCCTTTTCTCTGTTTCTTTCACTGTGTTCCCCCGTTACAATCTGACGTTTTCTCAGGTCACATTGTTCGGATAGAGTTTAAGCGGTTGTCAAAGACAAGGGTTCAGGCTCCCAATATTGAGGATTAC
The DNA here is from genome assembly GCA_033961575.1 of Aselliscus stoliczkanus. Taxonomy (NCBI): domain Eukaryota; kingdom Metazoa; phylum Chordata; class Mammalia; order Chiroptera; family Hipposideridae; genus Aselliscus; species Aselliscus stoliczkanus. Next base: position 13,404,873 of record CM066728.1, on the reverse strand, counting down.
TGTCTGCCAGTTCCTGTACTAAAGCCTTTACATGCTCATTTCACTGAGTTCTTCCAGCAGGCCCCTGGCACAGAGGTGCCAAATTGGAGAAGGGACTGGCACCTTCTAAACAGGTCACTGTGGGTACACACTTCTTTTCTGCTAGGGATTCCTAAGTGACGGTTGGTTTTAAACTATTCCAGGAAGTGGCATTTCCCTTGGCAACCTATTCACATAAATAGACCTTATTGGTAGGTTTTTGTTATTTAACTCAGAGTCTCCATTCTTTCTGGTCAAATAGCATATGAAATAGTGCCTTGCTTTTCTTGATATCTATATTTTGGAGATACCTGGTGACAAACGGTGCATTATTTTCTCTGTCATTGTTTGCTTTCATTAGTCTAAGCAAATTTGCAAATTGTTCTTCCCCATTCTCTACTCCACCCTGTAGAGGTTTGTTTATGTTACAGAGAGTGTGCTAATGAATGAAATGTGGCTGTTCCATTTGTTATGGAAATCCCAACTGTGGTTGGAGTACTGTCTGTTCTTGAGACCCACCCCCCCTCATCTTTTCTGGCCTGGGGGCCTCCACACCGTTCATCCTCTAGGACCTCAGGATTCAGCCCCTGCTGATGACCACTCTTTGAGGAGTAGTACCCTGCCCCCAAACACACACACCCTCATTGGGCCTGACATTTCAAAAGATTTCTGGATGAATATGAAGATCAGTCAAATTAAACACCTCTCTGGAAAAATGTCTCTTTTTTTTGAAGAGAGGAGGCTGTGTCTTCTTGGAGCCTCTGTGCTCTGGGCCTGCAGCCTTGCTCTGCCTACTTCAGTTAGCAGTGATCCTGTGGCCCATCCAGAATGCTAAAATAGTAGATTTCAGTTTTTACTCGAGTTTCTGATTGTAGGGGAGACATAAGTCAAAGCCTGTCCTTTGAAATTTAGCTATCACTATAAAACAATGGTGTAACAGGAACCACAGGGCTTTAAAAGTGGTCTCCTACAGCTGAGTTTTATATATTTGTAAAATGAGTTCTGTATGAGCTCTAGGCCTGTCTCAGGTTGTAAACACTTAAGTAGGAACTATGTATTTTTAACTTTTCCTCTCCTTGCTCCTCACCCCTCGCTGTGATGATTTCAGTGAAGGAAACAGTGTGAAGAGCACTGAGTGGTCGGATGGGCGCCCCTTTCACTGGTGCAGCGAGTGCCCTCTGTTTACTGTTTACAGATGAAGCTTACTTGAATATTCTTGTAGATTTCTACATCTGCTCCCCATATTTCATCAGTGCTTTTGTTTCATTTAGCGTGGTGTACCTGGGATTAGGGACAGGGAATTATGTATGCTCAGGCTGATGTGGAAATTACATTGTTGAAATACAGCCCATATGGTCATTGTAAAATGGTTAGTACGACATATAATTGCCTTCCCAGTGATGTGCTTTGTCATTACTTCCATCTTCCAAGAAGCACTCCTGTAGCCTGCTGACAAGCAGTGGCGTCATTAGAAAACATACGGACATGCAAAGGCATTACAGTGTCTTCAGTTTAAGGATTAGATTACAGTGTGAGAGGATGGGGCACCACACTTTCAATCAATAACTCTTGCTTAGTTCAGCACAGCTAGATTGGAGGTAAAGGTCCTATTTACTTGTTTGCTGAGTATATTTCATATATTCTCTGCATTTTGGAGGAGGCCTTTGAGCTGTGCATAAGCCCTCATCACAGTATTGTAGCCAGTTGTCTTCTCTGGGGTGTTTCTTCCAACTGTTGATGCCTTATGCAGAGTTCTTCTCTAGGTTACTCCCTGGATCTCTGTTTTCTGGAATGTGAGCCCAGCAGGCTAAACCAGGAGGTCATTTAGATGTAAAAGAGACTTAGGTGTTGGAGCCAGATAGCTACCAGTTGGCTGCTGTGTTACCCAAATTTATATCCTCTGTTTTAAAACATCTGTCTCCACATGGATCCTGAGAGCACCATCTTTCTTCTGTACCCCTTAAAAGCAGCGAGATTTCTGTAGTCCAGGGACCCTGTAGTAGGTCCCAGAGGCACCAGGACCATATGACAGGGCATGGCGAGTCACCCTCGCTCTGCCCTATGGAATTGGAGACACACACACACACACACGCAGAGTTCTGGGACATGGTATGCTTTGGATTTTTGGGTTACTTTATGCAGCTGCCAGTGAATAGTAAGTGAAATCACAGAATGGAAAGTCATTTATCAAATTTAAGGTTTTTCTTTGGAGTCTAACAGAAATAACGTGGATTTGGAGACTTTGAGCAATAAATGACTTTGGAGATCATTTGGCCTGTGATTTCTGGGGCACCTCAGGGACACTGCATCAACTGAGAGGAGGCCCTGGCCTCATTCAAGCAGAGACCAGCTTTACCTGCTTCATGTATTAGGGTAAGATTCTCTTTGGGAAGAAAAAAAGGTATCCGGATTCTTTTGTTTATTTTTTCCTTCAGTAAATACTTACCAATCACTCCTGTGTGCCAGGCAGGCCCAGTTCTGGGCACAGGGTATGGTAGTGAATAGACAAAGAGATAGCTGCTTTAATGGGGTTCCTAGTCCAGCAGGAGTGGGGAGCACCTGTAAAGCACAAACACACTCACACACAGTATGTGGCATGCTGATAGCCTTTATGAAAGCAGGTACAGATGTGATGGTGGGAACTTGGTGTGTGGAGCATATGTGCAGTTTTAAAGGGTGGTTTAGGTCGGGCTTCTCTGAGGTGGTGATACTTGGACAGAAACCTAAAGGAGGTGAGGGATCAAGAAATGCAGGTCGCCAGGGGCAGAGCGCCCAAGGCAGGGAAGGGCCAGCTGCAAGGCCTGGAGGGAGGAGTGTCACGGAGTGGGAGGAATTGTGGGAGGCCTGTGTGGCTGGAATGGGGCAATCCCATGAGGAGGAGAGCGGCAGATGGGGGACGGACTGTAGGAACCATGACTTAAACCCCAGTGATTTGAGAAACTTAAAAACAGCTGAAAACAATTTCCGAAGCCCTTACTTCCCAACCAAAAACGTCTTTGAACTTGCCCAAGATCGCCCAGCTGGGCTTAAAAACAAGACTGGATCAGAACTCACATGTTGTGTTCCCCGGTGGGAACTTCCCATTGTACCTGCACTCCAGGCCTTAGGAGATGCGACTTGTGTCTCCTCTCCTGTTAGAGGTGTGGTACCCCCAAAAGACATGCTTTAGGAATGTGCAGAATTCCAGTGCTGAGTCATCACAGGTGGGGAACTAGCTCTGTTCTGCAGTGCTGCAGCCCACCTCCATTTGGGTGATGATTTTAATGACAAAAGCACAACAGCGGTAATAGTGGCTAACACTTATCAAGGACTCATTGTACCTAGAGCCTTCTCACATTTCACCCTCACAGCACCTCTGTGAAGCAGGTGGCCTCATTATCCTCATTTTAGAGATGAGGAGACTGAGGTCCAGAGAAATAAAATCATTTCATGTAACTAGAAAGCCATTGAGCCAGGATTTGAGCCCACGCTGCTGCAGCACTTGCTCCCTGATGAAGGGGTGGGGAAAGGGCCTTGTCTCTGGGTCAAAGCTTAATGGAATATGCTCTCCCCACCCCCATTTTAAGATGCTTCCAGAGCCGGGCCTTGGGAATAACACTGTCTTGTCACAACTCACTTCTGTGTCTGCAAATGTTTGATTATATAAAGGGTTTCACAGCCCTGGCACCTCTGTTGATTTCAGGGGGATTGCTGGTTAAGCAGATACCTTTTGGTCTTTCTGAACTAGATTTGACAGGAGCATTTTCAAGACCCATCCTGTGAAGTGCACTGCAGAATTCAGGCCAGTGTTTTCAAGGTAGCAGACCTAACGGAATTAGTCTTGATTTATCCCTCCCAGTGCACTAGAAGCCCCAGACACCAGCAGTGCTCTACACTCCTTCCTCGGGAATGTGAAATCATCTTTTTAATACTTGTGCTTTTGGGGACTGTTATGTGGTGAGCTTGTGTTAAAATATCTTGGTGTGCATATGTGTACATAGGACTATGAAATATTTTGTAAATACGGAATAGTATAAAACATAACATAATCAACACCCATGGACCCACCACCAGCTTAAACAAACCTTAGGGCTTTACCATAGTTTTCTTAAAATGGATGGTTATTTTTAGTGTGTGCTATCTGAAGAGGAAGCAAGGCAACTGTAAACTTTAGAGCAGGGGTTCTCAGCCCTGGCTGTACGACAGAATCCCCTGGGGAACTTTGAAAAAGTCCTCCTCCCCTTGGGGTGGGGGGTGCGTGGAGGAAGCCCCGAGCCCCTGTCAGAACCTGCAGCCCCCAGGTTCTGCTGTGCAGTCAGGGCTCCTGCAAGGAGGAGGAGGAGGAGGTGTGCGGGTTTCTTACATACCCAGGACGTACCTTGTGGGGAGTGAGCCACCCTCCCAGCTGCTGGTCTTCACGTTCTCCATCAGAGTGTTTCATGTGGGCTGCTCCCAAGATTTCTGAGGGTGATGGCCCAGATGCCCCTGTTCTGATACTGTCTCCCTCTCAACTCGGACTCACACAAGCTGCGGACACTCTTACCTGTTTGCTTGTTACAAAGCCTTTTAGAGTGTGGGGATGAGGCATTAGAGAGGGGGCTGGGAAACTCAAGTGGTGGCAGCTGCTGTTGAAAGTGTTTGGGATGAGCTGGAAGTTATACTATTACCTATGATGTCAGTGGGGATGCAGTATTTCATTTTGAAAACCTGGAGTCACACGCATCTTTGCAGGAAGGCTCTGAGCTGTGAGATGGCCGTTGAGGGCCTTTTGATCAGAGTCACAGTTTTGTCAGTAAGATGTGGGGTAAGATGTACAGTGAGATGTGCCTTGCTACCAGAGTGGCCAGTTCTCTGTGGATACATCTGAAGCCGTGACATCTTTCAGAAGTGCTGTCACCTCTGGAGTGTGCGGGGACCATGATCTCCTGTGGGCCTTAGCTGCCTGAGGCACCACACCCCTTCCACCCACTCACTGGTCCATTCAGTCAGTAGTTGCTGAATCTCTTCTGTGTGCCAGACACTGTTTAGGCACAGGAGCAAGCAGCCCCGGCTCTAAGGAATGGCATCGGTGGGAGGGGCTGCTGCGTTGTTCTTGGGTGTGCCTGCCGGAGTGCTGGGACTGTAATCCTGCTCTAGAAAAGCTCTAGGGGACCATCTGGCAGGTAGAAAGTGGTTTTGCCTAATTTGGCTTAAATCAAGTTTTGGATTCTGAGGATATTAATTATAGATGCTTTCACGAATACATTTGTTCAAGAGGTTAAATACTGGGACATTAAAGTTTGCAGGGATTTTTGGAATCAGTTCAATTTTTATTAGTTTTATTTTATTAGCTTAACATGATGAGAATGAAAAAGGTATACAGCTTAAGGTCTCAGCTTAGGGAAGATGCTGAAGAAGTGATGATACTCGGTGCTTTTTCTGCTTCCTGTGGAATCCCCTAATCCACCTGTGTGCTCATAAATTTGAGGGAAAGGATGGCAGAAGGGGACGTTTATTTCTAGGGCTTTCCGCTGGGCCAGGCTATCAGGCTACTGACTTTCACAGGGAAGACTTAATCAGAAATGCAGCTTAAATCTGTCACCATCGTTCCCAGCAGTTGAAGTTGGGCACCAAAGAATACCACTGGATCCCTGAGTAGAGGGAATGCATTAGAGACACATTTGCAGTGAGTCAATCAGTCAATAACATGGATTTTGAGGAGAAAACGGAAAGTTGGAGGGGAAAAAAATACCGAAAAAGAAATCTTAAAGCTTTTGGGTTAAGTGGAGGAAGAAAACAGTGGTTGATAAATTTCCCTGCTGGGTGGTCATCTTTATCAGACATGTTTGTTAACCAAAAGAAGGGAAAATAAATCCCGTTAGTAAAAAATTCCATTAGTAAAAAATTCTGTATACCTGTGAGCTCTTTAAAAAGAATCATCTAAAAGAATAAAGCAAGTATATGTTGTTTTATCAGCTTTTAGATTGCTAAAGTGGACTTTGAAGTCAGGTGTCAAAGGGCGGGTGGGAACTGAGTTTTTTGTTATTTCTTTTTCTAGCTTAGGTTTTCCTGTGAGTTTTGAAATCTCTGGGTCCATGGTCTGTGTGCCGGTGAGCGGAGACCAGTGCTTGTCTGCCTGCTTAGCTGGACAGGTTTAGGAATAAGGGCAGGGACTTCTGAGGGTTCACAGACGGGAAGATTGCACCAAAACTCTTGGAGAGACACAGGATCTTCTCGTTTCTCCTCTGATAAGAAAGGACTTGAAAACACTTAATTGCCAACCTTGTTTCCACAGCCATCTCAGTATTGATGTATTTGATAATAATAATGAGAACTAGGCATTTCTGGGGTGCTTGCTGTGTGCCAGGTACTGTTCTGATTGCTTAAATCAACTCATGTAATCCTCGGACAGTGGTCCTGTGAGGTAGGGACTGGTCCCTCTGTAGGAGAGGAAACAGCTGCAGATTTTATGCCCGAGGTCACACAGCATGAAAGTGGTAGAGCCCCTGCATTCCGGCTTCAGAGCCTGACTTGAACCACTGCATCACAGAACTAAATAAATGCTTAAGAGTTTTATTCTGATATTGTTTTAATGGGGCTTTCAAACCTTTCTTAGTCCCTCCCCGCTTCTGTGCATGTTATCAGAGGTGGTAACACACCCCTTAGGTTGTCACTTTATTTTAGGTGAGAAAACAGATCTAGACAATTATGTTATATAACTGTTCTGTTCGACCTAATGAGTTAGTGTAGGCCAGGAATATACCACCTAGCTCCCTAATATATAGGTCACTGCTTTTCCCACTGCACTCTCTTGCTTCCATTACAAATGTTTTAACCAAACTACAACTTTATAAATTTAATTTGTCACTCTCTTGGATGAGCTAAATTAAAATAGCTGGGTTCAGAGTGATTCTGCTCTAGAGAGGAGGGTGGTCAGCATTTCAGAAACCTACTCCTGAGGACCTCCTTCCAGCCTGTGGTGAGCTTCCTTAAAAGTGGAGAGAAGGGATTCTGGAAGCACAGGGGCTGTCCTCCGACTTGAGTTTTGCATGATCTGAAGAGTCTTGGAAGGGCAGTCCTGCCTTTTTTCTTTCTTCCTTTCTCTCCCGTTCTCCCTCCCTCCCTTGCTTGCTTCCTTCCTTTCTTCTTTCTTTTTAAGGTTATGTCCCACTTGAGGTTAAAGTCAAAAAGACCTAAGTGAAAAAAACAAACAAAAACAAAAACAAAAAGCAGACAGGCCTAAATACAAGCCTTCTTGAGCAACATTTTTTTGTTGGGCAAATACAATTTTAAAAGACCCTAGAAAGAACCACCTTGATTGGTTTGGCTTTTTGTTTGTTTTTTTTTTTCTTTTGGTCCCTTGATTCCTTTTGTTGTAACCTGTTTCCTTGGTTAATGCTTTGTTTAAAAACAAGTGCTCTGGTATTCTAAAACACATCATCCCCAGGCCCCCGATTGTGCTCTCAGATAAAAGACCCCAGGGCCCTGCTCTTTCTGTCTTTGAATTGCTCTAGCCTGTGCACGCCCAAGAGCCGAATTCAGTTCACTGCAGAGCTTCCAACCTCGCTTAATGTAGTTATCTAAACCCACAGAATATGAATGTGAAAGGGGAGATGTGGATTGGATTTAACCCCTGAAGGAGCTGGTCTGGAGTGGATAGTAGTAGAGTTTTGTCTGAGTGGAAACTGGGGGCTCCACTTTTGTGTTTTCAGTTTCATGACTTGGGTTGTCTCATTGACCTCTAAAAGTCTCAACTTTCCATGACACAGTAATGATAATTGAGAATAGGGACAGGTGTCCAGACTTGCTGAGGAGAAGCACATGTTCCGAGTTGCCACTGACCCTGAATGTGGTGTGGCCACAGGTGAGTAATTTGATTTCACTGTTTCTAATCTTAAATTTGCAGGATGGAGGTTCCTAGTGGGTGTAGCTTAGTGATTATATTATAGATTGTAATTGTGAGAAAAATACCTATGCGCTAGTTAGCCAAGTTTGTTTTGTATTTGGTTAGTGTACCCTTCTAGCTATTAAAGCTTCTGCACACCTTTGCCCCATCGTTACACTTTGTCACCCATGTTGGCTGTGGAGAATCTGGATTGGGTGGTTTCAGATTGTTGCGAATCCCAAGCTCACAAGTTCTTTCTTGTGCAGTGGCTTCCAAACCCAGCCTCACATCTGTACCTCCAGAGTAGCTTGTACATATACAGATTCCTGGGCCCTGCCCCTGATCTACTATGAGGTAACCTCTGCTGCGAGGCGCTGGTACATTTGCTTTTTTAAATAGGCTCCTCAGGAGTGTTTGTTTGTTTGTTTTTACACCAAGCCTCTGTATGAAGTTTTAGCATCACTATTTTAGACAATACTTTCGAGTATTATTTTTGGGGGTGGTAATAATGATGCTGGTTTTAAAATCAGTAATTTTTCTGCTGCCAAACTCTTTCTGAAAAGAAAATGTTCATGCATATGGCTTTGAAACCTTACATATTGTGACATAGAACACACTCTGAAATAAGTGTAGACAGCTCAGTGAATTATCACCAAGTGAACACTCAAGTAACCAGGACCAACGTAAAGAAATAGGACATTGCAAAAAGTGTTTGATTTTTTTAAAATTACATTCCTCAAAATTCCTCCCCCATCCCCCTCCTCAAATCCCAAGAAATTAGGACAGTAAGGAAAAGTTGATAAAATAGTAAAGTAAGGTACAAGTGTAAAAAGTGTCCTGCCTTTTGTGTTAGGTGTTTTTTACTTTCTTTTTTTATAGAGGGCAGTGTCACTTGACCCTCATATATGGGATCCGAACTGGGGCAGCTGGCTTCCCAAGCCAGCGCTTAACTACCGCTCCACTCGACTGGCCCTTAAGGGTGCTTTTTAATCATTCTCGTTTCTGTAAATTTCTGATGATGTTAAGTCTGTATTGTTTATTTATGTTTTGATTCAGCCTTAAATCAGCTCTTGACACTGACTGTCTTTTAACACTCATCAGCACATACCAAGATTAGGCTCTAAGATTTATCTTTTCTGAAATCTGATTCATTGAAAATATTCTCATGTTAGTTTGAAAAATGTATCAGGCCAAATTAGCAGCCCTGGCAATTAGGACTCTGGTAAACAAACGAGTCTTGTCAGTCCTGCCCGGGGAGCCCAGGAAACAGGTCTCAGTAGCCACAGGTACCGGAGGAAAGGTGGCTTCTTGGTTAACAAAAACGCAAATTCTGTCCCCTCCCCCCATTAATCTCTCCTCCCTTCCACTGTATTCAGGGTATTTAAAGCCAAAGGTAATGAAGTCTCCCTGAGGGTGTTTTCCGGTTTCCTTTTTGTTTTTGACATGAAGAATCTTTAGAGTCTTAGTGGGAGCAGTTCTAGTGGCATTAAAGAGGAAGCCTGCTTGTTTTCTTGGAAAGGGGATGTGTAGGGTAAACGGGTCCCGCGTTGAGCTGTGTCCTGGTGAAGGGGGAGAGCTGTCGGCTGCTCCAGGCCACAGTGACTGGTAATTACGTGCCAGCAGCTGCACATCTGCACTCCCCGAGCAGGCACGTGGATGTGAGCCCGCCCCACCTCCCATCTGTGTTATCTCCACTATCAACTAAACAGGTGACGAGACTCCAATCACCCGCTCTGAAGGGCTTTCCATCTTCCCAAAAGTACACCAGAGGCTTGTTTTGTTCCAGTACATTGATTAAATAAATATTCCTGTGCGCACAAAGGCACTGAAATCTGCTATGGCACTCTGCAGTTATCTGTCCACTGTAGCAGTGGAACTACCCGTGCTTTCTCCCCGCCCCTCCTTTTTTATCCACTTCACCACACAGGTTCTCAGAGGTGCAAGTAACAGATGAATGATCTGACCTCTGCATTCAGGCGCCTGTGAAACTGGAGGGGTGGTGTCGTGCACTTTGGTGTGGCATGCCTTTGGGGCAGTGCCCAAGGTGTGTGGATAATAGAACAGCTTCAGTGATTTAGATTAGAAGTTTCTTTCTTGCTTTGGGGTTGTTGGACCTTTGTCTCTCTCCTTCAACTCTTAGCAGAAGTGGATTCAGGAAGGTCTTTCAGATTAGTTTGCCCCCCTTTTATAGGAAAGGGGGGCTTCTGGCACTGAAGTAGGTCTGTGTGTCTGGTGTCAGATGCTGAAGCCACAGAGCCTGTGTTCCATTGTGTTTACTTCTGTACAGGGGCTGTCGGATGGTGGTGGCAGGAGAGACCTCACCATCTGGGCCGATAGCTGCGGTTGGGACAGTGGCATGATAGGAATTGTAGCCATGGTGGTACCTGGGGGTTTCCTTTCTTTTGGGGGATGGGGGTGGGGCTGGTTAAGATGAATGCATATAATAGATAAAAACATGACTGACTTAGAAAGTGTTATTTGCTATCCTTTATGTGTAAGCTGTCAAGCACCTCAGAATAAGGAATGATTTGAACACCATGTGTGATGTGACCGATACTTTCCTTTTCATACAAGGCCTTAGAAAAAGGGTCCAGGACAGGGAGGTTAGAAGGAAGGAGGAGAAAGAATGAGAATGGAACAAAAGAAATTAAGCTGAGAAGACACTATGGACGTTATTTTCGTGGACAGGAAGTGTCATATGGAGAGAAGAGTGACCACAAAGAGGTGTTAAATGTTAGCAACTCCCTACTTCTACCACTAAGAGGGGGCCCCTTTCACAGAAATGATATGGGTGCCCTTGTGTAGCTGTGACATTAAAAAAAATTGTTAGGAACATCGTAGCTGGTGGCTGGCCGAGGCAGAGAAGCAGGCAAAACGATTGGAGTAGGTAAAGTGAAATCTCTTAGTGGGTCTCTCTTCCAACTGACTGTGGGTAATTAGTTGGAAATGACACTAACCTGAGCTTAATTGTAATTTTGCATAGTAACAACATACCAGCTGTTCACTGTATTCTTTCCTGGTGGTGCGATTTAATTATTTTTTGCTGTCTTTTAAGCTCTAATTTTCTGTTGTGTTTTCCTGTAACCTCTCCTTGTTGCCATGTCTGCAGCCCCCACAGTTTAGCAGTAATGTCATTCTACAGCTTCGGCACCCACGCAGTGCTGAGGGTTTGGGATGCTCTTGGTTTTGCTAATCCGTTGGCTTTTTAAAAGGCCGCATTGGAAAGTTACCAAGATGCACGTGGGTGATTGGAAACCTTGTTGTGTTTTGGGCTCCTCCAGAAGGTTTTAGCTTATAACAAAATTAATATGGATAATTCCAGGCCTAGCAAAGGTGCTCAAAATATCAAGTGAATAAGTCAAAAGAGAAGTTAATTACTGAACAGTGATTGCTCTGATATAACCAATTATTGGATCATTAAATGTTTATTACCTTTTATATGCTCCTTTCCCCCATAAGGGCAGTTTCTTTTTTAAGTCATTAAAACAAATGGGATTAAAAAAAAATTCTGTTTAAAAGATTTCAACGAGAATGAAGTATTAAAAAGGTCTTGTGTGATCTGACAGCTAAATAGTCTGTTTTTCTTTGGTCTGTTGAATTAGTAATTAATGAAATGTATTGCCTGAGCAGAGAAAATAAGATTAGTTTTGCTTAGAAAGGAAACAAAAGCAAAACATTAACCCCTAAATGCAGGTTAATATTAAAGTGCAATATAAGAATTATAAAAAAGAGCCTTGTCTACATGAATGATAAGATTCTTAATAGTAACACCCATTTAATTAATTCGTTCATTTCTTTCTTGAGCACCAACATGTTTAGAAGGATTGAGGTTATGTAAACACAGAGGAGGCAAGAGGCCTGGTCCTCAAGGAGCCCCTGGGTAATTAGCAGAGGCGTTAAACCAGATGTATTTAGTCACCATTATTGGAATGTCCAAAGCCACAGTGTTAATAGGCACAGGTGCACTTGTGTGGGGCAGGGGCCCTGGTCACGGAGAGAGAGCTGACTTCGGGGGCTGTGCATGCTAGCCTGTGGATTCAGAGCAGGGGGAGGTGGGAATGGAGAGAAGCCTTGCCTGTGCAGGTTGTGGTTCCCTGTGGATTAAGGGCAGGTTCATGCCAGCGTTGCCATGTACTGGCTTTGTGTCCTTTTACCCCCGTTTCCCCAGCTGCAAAATGGAAAAATAGTACTGCAGAATTGCTGTGAGGATTACATGAGTTATTAAGTGCTTCTGACAGTGTATGGCATATCAACATCTTAGGTGGGGGCGCCATTTTTGTGGGTTAATGCAACAGAATGCCTTCTTCGGGAAATGGTGATTTAATTGGATGCGTGAGGAACGGAGAGATGTTTCAGGCATTTCTTGTATTGTCATGTGTAACCACATATTAATTTATAATGCCTGCAGTAATGGGTGCTTATGTGGCAGCATTGTCAAAAGATTACAAAGGGCATTTTCAGCCGTTTGTTCTCAGAACAGCCCTCTGAAGCAACAACACAGTTGATGCATGCTTTCCATGGGTGCGAAAGGTTTCCAAGAGCCAGCAGGTGCCACCAGTGACTGTCCTTTAATGGAGGTGTGCTCAGAGCCAGGTTCACTGCAGTAACCTTAGACCAGTAGAGATGGGATCCTTTCCACCTTTGTTATTTTAATTTTAATCCTTAGTTTAAAAAATTATATTTGCGAACGACTATGTTGTGTTAAATTATAAAGATGTTTGCTGTCGTCTTTAGCAGTAGTGAGACTTGTTTATTCCTAGGGTACCAGATCACAGACAGTTGCATTTAGAGGAAGATTATAGTGATGATGATAATGAATATTTGTTGAGCATTTACTGTTACTTGTCGTAAATCTAAAGTTGTCACTGAAATGTTCTGTCACCTGCCTGAAATCTTGTAGCCATGCAGATCTATATGCAGATCTAGGGCCTAAGCTCTTAATTACATTGCTTTAAATTTATAGAAACTATTTCACTTTGATTTGTGTGTTTCACAGCAACCCTTTGAGAAAGGTTGATTATCTCCATTTTATAGGGAGAGAGGGAAGTAGCATGTGAGAAGCTAATAGGACATCATAGTGAGCTTAGTTTGGGCTGAAAATTTGGAGATGGCTATTTTATGCTTTTTTACGAGGCCTGTTACTTCTGGGATCTATAGAAGGGAGGATGACATTCTTATTCACACACTGTCAGAGTTTGGGGGAAACACTGCCTCTTCACAGTACTTTGAGTCGACCTAAATCTTGTGTGCTTTGGGTCCACATAGATTCTTCTGTGAACCTGGCTCCCCGCCGAGGAGGAGGTATATCACCTTCTAACTTGTGTGAGCATGTCTGATGATTTATAGCATGGCACCCTAGCTCTACCTCCCTCGGGGTTGTTGTGAAAATAATGAATGTAAAGAAAGTATCTACAGGTAATGCCTGAAAAGTACCTAGCTCTCCACCAAAGGTAGGCGGGATTTTTATTAACTGGTTGAAACCAGGGGTCCCTCTTGACTCCCTGGGCCCTGGTTCTCTCTAGCACATGTGACATGTGTGGAAGGAGGAAGGTGCCATCAAAAGGAGATGTGCCCTGGGCCGGCCAAGTGATGCATTGGTTAAGAGCTGGCTTGGGACTCCAGCAGCCCCAGTTTGGATCCCACATAAGAGGGCCAGTGACACTGCCCTCCACAGCCAACAACAGCTCCACCTGGAGCTGGGCTGTGCGAGCCCCGGCGACGGTGTAGGCTGCAGCCCCTGCTGCAGTGTGCTGCCATAGGCTACAGTGAGTGGCTGGCAGCCAGCGTGAGAGGCTGGTAGCCAGCGTGAGCTGCGAGTAGCCGCGGTGAGCGATCATCCAGAGGCCGGCGACAGATCTGCCTCATCTGGGAAGAGTGCAATGATGATACCAACATGGGCCAGTGAAGCAACGTCCTCCACAACTAGACTGAAGAACAAAAGGACAGCAACTTGTCTGTTCCTCTTTCCCGGTTCCCCCAACGCTGTTCCCCTCCCCCAATTCCCCAACAAAATCTTTAAAAAAAAGGAGATGTGCCCTGACTACTCCATAGAAACTGCAGGCCTGATTCTTTCTCTAGACTTGTCAGGTTGTCACCTGTATGAAATGGCATGGCTCCAGTAAGGAATTTATTGTTTTTTATGAAGTAATTTCCTAAAATTACTGCAGACAGTGGATTCTGAGCAACGTGAGGGCAGGGGACCTGCTCTCTGCAGTTTTCACCTTGTACTTTGCAGGAGGCTGGTATACCTGAACACAGTCTGAGGTCTAGCATCATTTATTGTGTGAAAGAAAGAAGGAATGAATCATCTCACTGAGCTGTGGAAAATGGGAATAAGAAGGGGAACAGGATTTTAGAAATTTCAGTTTTGAAGGAAAGAGGACCTTGAGGCACCTCATCAGGTAGGTTCAGCCCAGCCCCTTAATCACCAGGTGTTACCACTTGGGCACAATTTATTTCCTTGAAGGTGTGACTATGACAATACCTTCTGTTGAGGACACGTTTTTATCGTGAAACAAAATTCTATCCAGATTGTCAAGAATTTCACCTAAATTTGAGCATACTGATTTCTATTTTATGGTTTGAGTCTGTGGAGTCAAAGCTTGTCAGGAAGCCTTCGCAGAGCTGTGCCTCTGGTGCTGTAGGACTCTCCCTGGCAGCCGGCCCCTGCTGTGAAGGAGCCACGAGGAAACCTCTGGGTGGGACTCACAGCATAACCTTTCAAGGAACACAAAACAAACAAACCATCAAACACACGAGTCAGAGGCTTTTTTCAGTCCCTGGATTGTATGTAAACTCTGGTGCTTAACAGTTTGCCAGTCGTCCTCGGAGCAGTTGAGACGACTTGGTCTGTTTCTGTTTGTGCAGCACATGGATGTGTACATGCAATTCCTTGAACAGCATGCTAGGAAAAAGAACTAAAGCTTGTCTTCCACTGAGGCAAGGTGTGCGGGTGGTTTCCTAATCGCCAGGAACTTCACATCGATGCTGATTGCTGAGCAGCATTCGAGACCTGCACGGGAGTCTCCGGAAAGGGTGGGCCAGGGTCTCTCTCGAGGAGCACCTCGAGTGAGCCTTTTATTGGTTGTGTTTGGAAGCCGCTGAGATGGAGAGCTACACCACTGTCTTTTTCATCCATTTGTATGTTTTGCCCACTTACCCACGTGCTGAGTAGATGAGAACTGGTTACTCAAGGGCGGTGGTTTTCTGAAGAACTGGGCACGGACACCAGAACCAGAACACAACCTCTGCCCTGTGGGGTTCAGAGTTTGGCTTCCAAGTTTTAATTTCTGGTAGAGCTTTAAAGAATCACAAACTTCCCCAAGTCATAGGCAGAAGATTTTGTATATACCGTTTTTCTAGCTTTCATCAGACTCTCAAAGGGACCAGTGACCCATAAAAGGGTAAGAACCAAGGTCTGGCGCTCGTACAGCTGGAAGGGGCAGGGTGTCTGCTGCCACCTACAGTGTATTTACTTTTTCAGAGGCAGTAGCAGTGTGAGATTTGCACGTTTTCTGTCCCGTTTAAATATTTAAAAAGAAGAAAAAATAGTGTGCTACTTGGATGGTGGTCATAACAAGACCAAAAGATGCAGAGAATAGCTATTTGGTGAACTGTATCAAACTTGATTGATGTTAAAGAGCTGCCGACAGTAAAACAACCCCGTGGTCAGTCCAGTGGAAGGACTTCTTAACAGGATAGCACAGGCAGGATCCACTCTGGTTTTTATCCAGTATATAATTAGTCCAATTATAGATAACAATTTTCACCCCATGGATATGCATAAAGACTAATTGTCTTATTTTTGTTGCATTCTGTCTCCAGCCTGTCCACTGAATTGCTTAGTTCCACAGTAACTTTCCCAGCTGTCCTGCTGGCTCATCCTAAAATCACCCAGGAACACGGTTTATCTCGGAACAGAATTATATGGGGGAAGTCCATTTTAAACTGCTGTGGGTTTATTTAGCAAAATATGAGAACCCATATGTATGCTATTTTTATCCCTAAGGATAGCTTTATAATTCAATTTTAATTAAGGTTTTTCTGTGTTCTTTGGAAGAGAAGGGTAGTCAGTGGAATTAATGTTATTAACCGGTAAAGTTCTTTGTTTATTTGGATATTGTTCTTTAGGGCTAGGAGGGAGTTAGAGACCATCACTGTCACTGACGTTGTGTAACATCTTTGTTAGGCTGTTCAAATGTCTGTATTGCTTATTTTGAACTTTTACATATACTCTCTGATATTGTTCATTAATCCTTTTTTAAAGTAAATATTTTTTCTAAGTAGATTTTTAACTTAGTGGACAGTGATTATGTGTTCTAGGTCTTTATAGCCTTGTCATTGTTCAGCATACTGAGCACATAATAGACAGTAAATATTTGATTAATTGGATATGTTGATTATCTGTAAGTCTTGGATCCTCAAGAGACCAGAAGGTAGAATAACGCTGGAGTCAGAACTCAAAACTTGCTCAGAAAGGTAGCAATGTAAAAAGTGGATTGTCAGGTCTGTCCCTTAGGCTTACTCTGTTTAGTTTTTTATTTTTTTGTTTGTTTGTTTGTTTTTTGTTTTTTTGAGGGCAGTGTCACTGGCCCTCATATGTGGGACCCGAACCGGGCAGCGCTCAACCACCGTGCCACTCGGCTGGCCCAGGCTTACTCTGGATTCATTCTCTCCCTCCCTCCCTCCCTCCCTCCCTCCCTCCCTCCCTCCCTCCCGCCCTCCCTCTCTCTCCCTCCCTCCCTCTCTCTCCCTCCCTCTCCCTCTCCCTCTCCAACTCTCTCTCTCTCTCTCTCTCTCTCTCTCTCTCTCTCTCTCTCTCTCTCTCATACACACACACACACACTTATGTTTACATACAGCTGAGTCAGCTCATATTCTGTAGTTCTTTAAAACCGTCTAAGTATTTAGAATTACACAGTTACAAAGAGAATTTTATGATAGAACCAGAACACTTAATTTTCATTTGGAAAATCTTAAATGAAGTAAAACTTGAAAGAGGTGTTTATTAGTCACTGCTTTTACAAGGGAAGGCGATCTCACCACAGATCTCACTAACAGGTATCTGCTAATCAAATATATCACCTTTAACCTGTCTTAATCAACTATAGTCTTATCAGCTATATTTGGGTAGAGAGGAATATTGGAGCCTTTTAGTGACTGGGTGACTGTCATCAGTATCTTGAAAATTGATATCTGTAGGTTTGAGGAGAGGGATCAGACGTGTGAGGGGATTATCACAAACCACGCAATGGGAGAAGCGAATCTGGGACCGTCCCCCTCGAGAAGGTGGTTCAGAACCCTAGATGGTGGCTCCCCTCATGGAGACATGGGGTTGATTTCAGGAAGAGTGATTCAGATCCAAGTGGCCACTGCTGCTCCCATGGGGGCACAATTTGGCATTCTGAATTAAAGAATAGCTTTCTAAGAGTGCTCTTTCAGGGCCTTGAATTCCAGTTGCTGAAGGTACTCAGACAGGTTCATTTATCACTCATCTGGATTATTGTAACGGCGGTTAAGACCAGGAAGGGAGTGAGCTTTGAGTTTTCTCCATGCCAAAGAGACTGTGGTTCTCTGATTTTCAAGGCAGAGTGTCTGCGTAATGTAGTCATGGTTCAAAGTCCACATCTGCTCCTTGTAAATTCTTTTTCTTTTGGAAGACCTCAGTCTTGGGTACTGTTTACATAATATTAAATCCCAGGTCATTATATGCATTGAATTGAAATGGAACTAAGCGAATCCAGTCCTCCAGGTGTCTAGGTCTCGTTTGATAGCCTGAGCTCTTAAAGGTAAGGTCATTTAAAAGCAGCAGCTTCTGGGCATTTTCCTCACTGGGGTTGGCCTGTGTGTTTGAAAGTCAGAATGGGCTTTGAGTTCAGTCATTTGGGATATACAGGTTTTCATTTCAAGTCACTTAAGTGACATCCTTAAGGAAACTGTTCATACTTTATTTACTATAGGGCTCCCCTACTTCTTTCCATAAAAAAAAAAAATACCAGTTTTAAGACAGAAAAGGTATTTTGTGGTGGCTGAAAATATGTCTGAGAGTAATATATGGTCTCTGTTTAAAGAGTTAGACTGGAGATGTTTCATTACAGTAAGTGCATATTGTGTGAAAAGAGGTTTCTTTGGGAGAAAAAAAGCAGGGAGTGGAGGTGTGCGCATGGGTCCGTATTACAGGGAAAGCCGAAATGAGTTCTTCAGCCTCGAGGTACCCGAGGGCACCACGGATTACTGTTCTGGCCCCAGTTCAGCGCCTGGCTCTTACAGACGTTTGACACTGATTTGTTCATCTCTGAACTGAAGTCTTCAGGATAAAGAGGAGAGAGAATGGAAATGCATCATCTTCTCTGCCAGAGGAGGTACTTAAACTGGGGAGGAGGAGGGATACTAACAAATCAAGCCTTGGCAAGGAAATCTGGCATGAATCAGCCCCTGTCGCTGTCTATTTCACAAGCTAAACATTTGCCACCGCTATCACTTGTCTCTTACTTACCTCTAGAATCAGCGTCAGGTCGTTCTGCTCTGCGGAGGGAATGAGCTCTTTTTTTGGCCCATTTTGACAACATTAGGTAATTAATTTACAACCAGCTCAATTAGACTCCAGCCCATACAGTGTGTGGTGGCCTTTTAAAGAGCCTTTGTTTTGACGCTAATTGAACTGGTTGTAGCAGAGACAGCCAAACAATTTACATTTATCTTTGGCAGAACACGAGGGCTCTCCCTGGGTATGGACAGCTGCACTTTCTTCTCCTTCTACCAAGTCTGCTACTAAAATGCAGTGTGCTTATTTTAATTTTCTAATTTAGAGAACTTTGAAAATGACAAAGGCCACATACATTATGGTAGATAAGTTGGAAGATTTAGAGAGCTATGAAAGAAAGAAACTAAAGATCACACAGTCTTAATACTGCCTGTAGAAAACCATTTACAGCCTGGCGTTTGCCTTTCTGTGCTTGTCCCCACATATGGGAACACAGGAATCTGTATACGTAAGTGCTTTTATATGTTGTTAGAAATGGATCATACCATACAAACTGACTTGTAATCTCCTTTTTTCCTACTTAATAAGTTGGAAACATTTTGTTATTTCTTAAAATGTTGTTTTACAACATTTTGAATAGCTATATAGTAATTCATTGTGTGGCTATACCAAACATACGTATTTAAAGAATCTGTTATTATTGGGCATTTAAGCTCGTTCCAGGTTTTTCATATTAAACCAGCATTGTGATATATATTTTTGTTGTTAAATCTTTGTTAAGTTCTTTAATTATTTCAATAGATAAATTCCTAGGTCACTTTGACAGAGGTATGCGTGTTTTTAAGTTTTTTAATGCATATTGCCAAATTGCATTTCTGAAAGATTGTACCGGTTATCACACTCACCAGCAGCATATGAGAGCTTTATGTTTATTCTTGGTATTCAAGAGTATATAGTACAGAAGGTATCGACTTAGAGATAGGTTCAATCCTGATCAGTGAGTTTGATGTTGCTCCTAAAATTTATGTCAATCTTATAAATGAATCTTCTGTTCCCAGTATCCGGTGAAAGAAGTCAGCTTACCTCATATAGTACAATAGACTTCTGCTTATTTTATTAGTGGTGTGTTATTTTGTTTTGGAAAGGTGTGGAATCAAAAAGCAAGTCGCAGGCCGGCCGAGTGGCGCAGTGGTTGAGAGCTGGCTTGGGACGCTAGCAGCCCTGGTTTGGGGCCCACATATGAGGGCCAGTGACACTGCCCTCAAAAAAAAAAAAAAAAAAGTCGCTGTTTCATTAAGACAGAAGTGCTCTATTTTTCTCTCAGGGAAGGTTCTGACCAGTATTTTTCATACAAATAAGGACCACCCTGAGGAATATAGATGCAAACTCAGAACAAGAAGTGGGTAGCTTTGCACAGTATATGAAAAATGTTTGTAGCTTGTGGAGGTGGCAAAGCGCATGGATGTGTTGTTGGCTGTCTAACACTTGACTAGTGAAGCTGGATGAACTGTGAGGGTGTCCACTGCCTTGTTCTGCATTCTCCGCCCTTGACTAAACCACTAGGATAAATTCCCAAGGACTGGTGCTGAGCTTCCTTTCTGCATTTTCAGTGTCTGAATGTTGGCCGTGCAGTCGGACACATGGCCGGTGCTCACTGTTCACTGAAAGAATAATAGACTTGCAGGAGAGGTAAGGTTAAAGAAGAGGACCTTTCAGAACACCTGGGATGCCCCCATCCCATTTTGTAGCTGAGGAAACTGAGGCTCAGAAATACTAAGAGACATCTTGCTAAAGAACGAGTTAATGATCAGGCGGAAGTTGGAGTTCTCTTATCAGTGTATTTCCCAGGTTGTTACAACACTAGGATTTTGTGTTTTTCCCAGGATGGTAATTTGTACGATTATATTTAAAATCAGTAGTAAATTTCTTGTTTCATATACACCATAGCTTCCCTAATTCTTCTTTTTTTTCTTTGGCGATATCAGCCATAGTTCTTGTTAAAATTCAAAACATCTTAACTCATATTTGTTTCTTCCTTTCTCTAATATTTTCACCTCTCCCATTTCATTCTCAGTGGATGTTTCCATTTACTCCCAGCAGTATTGTCATCTGGATGTCAGAATGCATTGAATTGCCCTCTTCTCTGTAGATCCAAGTGAAGGTCTCATTTGCCCTCAAAACAAGGGATTTAGCCCAGAATTGAGGCAGGTAAAGCAGAGGCTTTGCCCAGGGCCAGGTGCTGGGGGTCGGCCAGCCTGCCGCCAGCCGGGACTTGATGCACGGGGGCGTGCAGAGGTGCTCTGTCCCCGTTAGAAAGCCGCTTCTGAGCACAGTTTCTGTTCGGAACTTTTCAGTTTGCTGGGGTCAAGTCACGTCTGCAGCAAAAGTTAGTTTCACGATAAATCAGAAGAAGAAAAGGGGAATTAAAGAGACATTTTAACATTTCTGGGTTTTAATTTTTTCCTGTGACTTTTTCCTTTTTCCCTTCTTAGTAAATTATGACAGAGTTTTATTAAAACTGTAAGTTTTATAGAAGTAGACATGGTAGTTAGAGCAGCATGGGATACTGTACTCTTAGGTTCCATAATATTTCATAGTACATCTCTTTGCTGTATGTTAAATGATAGGGAAGTGTAATAAAATGTACCTAGAGAGTACTTACCTATTTTATGTCCTGTAACATTTAGTACTTGGTGCAGATGTAGCAGATCTTGACTCAGAAAGGAACCAAACTGATTATAGCCCAAGAGAAGGACGGCAAGTTCTGTGTTGCTGGCATAAATTCAGCAAAATCATAGAATTCAAGACCCTAAGGGGCCTTCATGACCTCTAGGCCAAGCCTGTATTTACAGATGGGGAAAGAATTAGCCAGTGGTCCAGGGTTACTCAGCAGGAGAGAGCTCGCATGGTGCATGCTGTGGCCTGAACCCAGGACTGAATGTCGCCTCTGCTGGGCTTCAAATTTACTGATGTGGTTCAAGCATGTAGTCTAATCTCTCTTTAAAAGAGCATATTATTTGATGTTTTGTTGGCTTGAAACCTGTCATTGTGCCTAAGGGCACCCAAGAGGCCACCCGCTGCTCATTTCTCCTGGTTGCCCAGGTTATTCCGTGCTTCTCTGGGCGGGGGTGCCAGCTGTGTTGTGTCTTTGATGAAATGACTTCTTAAGAAAGCAGTGAAAGGACAGTAAGGGAACTGTTAGTTCATAAAACTGCTGATTCTGGATGGGGAGAAGCTTCAGGTGGCACATGGTCCAGCCCCCCTCAGCTGCCTGTTGTCGGACGTCTCTCGCAGCCTGCGGTGTCTGGGAATCTTGGGCTCTTGGTCTTAGCCTGTACCTTTAGATTCATGGTATGATCTTGGTCAAGCGCCTCAGCTCTTTGGCTTCAGTTTTTTCTTACGAAATTTAAGAGGGTTAAAGTGGATGATTTCTAAGGCACCTTCCAGGTCTTAAATGATTATTCTTTGAAAATGAATGTCTTTATAGACGTTTATCCACATAATCCAATAACCAAACATGGGTTTCTAGCAGTCCGTTTTATTACTATTTTGATTGGTTTTCATGGGAATTTGGAAAATAGCTACAGGCTTCCCTGTGATCAAGCTGCTAGCAGTTATTTACAGAACATCCACTAGGTGCTTGGGGCTGTAAAAGAAATAGTGTCGGGCCTCAGGGAGACTAGAAAGGCTTCTTTATCTGCTGAGCTGGGGATGGAGGCCATTCTTCCCTTCCTGGGATTCCAGCTTCACCAGTGCAGCAGAGCTTTGTCCCCCATTTGTGGGCCAGGGCTCAGTAAATATTGGTTGTGTGAAAGAAACGATGAATCCACTTGTCAGTCTTGCTTATGTGTACTGAAGATTTCCTGCTAAGATTTATTGTTTACTTCAACCTGTAAATGCTGTTAACTTGAATAAATTTCCCAGAAAGTATTCTTCACCTACTGTAGAAGAATGAAACCAAGATGCTCAGAGGCGAAATGAAAAACCCATACATTCTACATTCCTTTCTTGGAAATTCGCTCTCATTAGCATATTGAAAGCACTGAGATGTCTGCCTTAAAATGACTTTGCTTAACCCAACGTTGCCCAAACTTATTTGAGCTCAGAATCCTACCCACTCCATGCTCCCCCTTGGAATTGTGAATACCCTGCAGAACTTTGACCTGTGAGAGAGAAAGGTTGGACTAGAGAGTAGTAATGTGGACTAAATCAAAGCAGCAGAATTAGTTAGCAATAATTAGTTCCACACCGATGGGACTATCTGTTAAGCACTGCTTCTCGCAGCCCTGTATGAAGTCATGGTTGACGGTAGGTTTTTTCTTCTTCTTTAAAAATTACTGTGTGTGCTTCATTGGAGATTTAAGGTTATGTGGTGAGGAGATTAAAGGAAGTTGCACGTGATCTAATAGCTGTTTTACAGTTATGGAAGTTGAACGGTGGAGCTGTAATTTTGTCCAGGGCTGCCCTGCCAGGTACTGTATGGAAATACTGATGAAAGGAGCCTGTGTCTGCTCTCTCAGGAGCTGGCTGTCCAGTGGAGGAGACGGACATGTAAACAGATCATAACAGTAATGTTCTCGAATGTGGAAGTCACAGAAGTAGGACGGAGGAGGGAAAGGCATTCCTCCCTAATTTAGAGCAGGGTTTCTGTTCATACAATAAGCCCAAACGATATGAACTGGATCCCCTCTAGACCATTCAGACAAAATTCTACTCATACACCAAGACTCAGTTGACTAGGCTTCTTTACGCTTTCCCTATTTTGGAATTAATTGCATCATCTGTAGTCAGAACCTTGCCTTTACCTTTGCCATTGACTTATCACAATCTGGCATCACTTGAGGCCATAGCAAAGGTCATCTGGGTCCCTCCCTATACCTCCAGGTCCGCAGGCACAGCACATAACCAATACCCAGAGTGCACACTGGCTGTTTTGTTTGGAGTTGGGGCAGGGCTCTGGGGCTGTGAATGTTAATTCACTGTAAGTAAATTTAGTAAATAAAAAGAGGTTTTATAACAAAACGTAGACTGAGAAAGTGGTAGTATTATTAGGAATATGGCTCCTTTTTTTTTTTTAAAGATTTTATTAGGGAATTGGGGGAGGGGAACAGACAAGTTGAGGTCCTTTTTTTGTTCTTTAGTCTAGTTGTGGAGGATGTTGCTTCACTGGCCCATGTTGGTATCGTCACTGCTCTCTTCCTGTGTGAGGCAGTCGCTCGCTGGCCTCTGGACGGTCGCTCACGGCAGCTCTTGGCAGCTCCTACCAGCTGCCCACTGCTCACGCTGGCTGCCGGCCACTCACTGTAGCCTATGGCAGCCCACTGCAGCAGGGGCTGCAGCCTACATCGTCGCCAGGGCTCGCAGCCCAGCTCCAGGTGGAGCTGTTGTTCACCACCTTTGCTGTAGAGGGCAGTGTCACTGGCCCTCATATGTGGGATCTGAACCAGGGCTCTGCTGCTCAGAGCTGGCGTCCCAAGCCAGTTCCTAACCAATGCGCCACTTGGCCGGCCCGAGTATGGCTCTTTTTGATAGCTCCCCACCACCCTCCAGAATGCCTAAATATGACTTAAGTTTCAAGAATTCAGTTACATTTTTGTAGGAGCTCTACAATTCCATGCCATGAAGTATTTTTATCTTACGTAAACGTTCTGTAGTCATTTGTTTTCACAGGACCTTTTTTATGTCCTGTGTTTCATCTGGAATATCGTAAGACAAACTTTAGTTTGGTATTCTATTCCAAGGTCAAGGTGTTAATTGATAACATTTCCCTTTAAAGTATTTGTAACCCTATGCAGTTTGAGGGGTGGAGTGACTCCCAGTATGGTGCAATGGAAAGAGCTCAACTGGAAGGCAGCCTGACTTGGTTTTGTAGTTCATTTGCTTTGTGACCTTGGGCAAGTTACTTAACCTTACAATAATTAAGGAGTTGGACCAGAATTAGCCGCCTCTTCTAAAGCTGACATTCCATGATTCTCTGGGGAGGATTCACTTCCATGGAGAAAGTTTAAAAGTGGATACATTTTTAGGTTAAATGGCTTTGTTCATTTAGTTTTTCCGTCCTTAACCCATTTTGGAGCAGTAAGAGCAGTTACGACTGCTTGTCATGGAGAAAAACCACATTACCCAGAACTCTCAAAAGGCTGCATTCTTAACCTATTTTTTTATTTTTATGACAAGGAAAAAAAAAGATAGCAAAATAAGCTTGTCTATATCCATGAATCAGGGCAAATTCATCCCATTTTTCTCCCTAGACAGCATACGTAACCATATTCAATGAGGTGCTGCAAAGTCTTAACAGCAAAAAAGATCCTTGGTTGTGTTTGCCATCCGAAATCCGGGAAGAATTGAACTTTGATAGATACATTTGGAGTGTTTTCCCCTAGAGTTGAGAGAAGGAGTTGTCTTGGGTGGAAGGCTTCATGTATAGGAAGTTGGCTCCCACCTTTATGGTGAATGAACTGTGTATCCTTGGATATGTGACTGAATCTTTCTGAATTTGTGTCCTCAGTGGTTAGATTTGTTGCCATTCTGATAATGAATAGTTCTGTGATTAGACAATTCTAGGCATTTGTCTCAGGCCCCTTCCCGTTCTTGTCCTTGAAAGACTAACAGCATCCCCACCTCCTCCCACACAGCCCCAGACAATTGTTGCTTTGTGAGGGGAAGGAGAATTTTAAAGCATTTTAAAGAGTGCATTCAAGAAAATTATCTAGTGTTAGTTATTGCCATATAACAGTATTACCACAGATTTAAATTTTTTTGTCATAAAATAACATATTTATTATCTCATCATTTCTGTGGGTCAGGAGTCTGGGCACAGCTTTGGTGGGTCCTCTGCAAGGCTGCAATCAGGCTGTTGCCCAGGGCTGTGGTCCCACCTGAAAGCTCGCCTGGGAAAGGGGTTTGCTCCGGTTGTTGGTGGAATTCATTTCCTTGCAGCTGTAGGACTGAGGGCCTTATGTTCTTGCTGGCGAGGGGCTCTGTCTACTCCTAGAGGCTGCGCCACAGTTCCTTGTCACTCGAGGTTCCCTCACATGGCTGCTTACTTTCTCATAGCTGAGAAGAGCGAGAACAAGGCAGATACCACTGTCTCCTATAATGTAACCGTGGATGTCTGTCATCTCTGCTGTATCCTGTAGGTTGGAAGCTAGTCATACAGGGTCACGCATGGACACCAGGGGGTGAGGATCATGGGGGCCACCCGAAGAGTGTCAGCCACATGCAAAATATGGAAACCATATTTAAAATTAAACGTTTGTTTGTATCTCCTTTTGGATCTATGGGTAATAGTAGAGCCTCAGTAACCACTGACTGACTGAAAATCCTCCTGCTCAATTAAAGCTTCCAGTGCCATGGTGCTTTTGAACCATGTTCTCAGCAGATGCTGGTGAAGGCAAGATTTGAGGTCTGTTCATTCTTCTGTTTTCCTACCCAGCACTTACGGGTTCACTGAGTGTTTGTTGAAGGATTGTAACAATTGTTTCAGGAGCAGCATTGAGTTAATTTAAAGACCACAGACTGAATTATGCCTTGCACATTCACATGTTGAAGCCCTACCTCCGAATGTGGGCGTTATATGTTGATGGGGCCTTTGGGAGATTTTTTGGTTTAGATGAAACATGAGGGTGGGGCTCTTATGATGGGATTAGTGCCTTTATAAGAAGAGACACCAGATAGAGCTCTCTTGCCCTCTGCCCTTCTCCCTCTCTCCCTGTGTCTCTGCTCTTGCCACCTGAGGACACAGAGAGAAGGTGGCTAGCCAGGAAGAGAGCGCTCATCAGGCACTGACCATGTTGGCACTTTGACCTTAGACTTCCAGCCTCCAGAACGGTAAGTAAATAAATACCTGTTGTCTAAGCCACCCAGTCATGGTATTTCATTATGGCAACCCAAGCTGGCTAATACAGCATTCCCCCCCGCCCCCCGCCTTCCCCCTCTCCACCACACACCACCCTCTTGTTCTCTGTGTAGCAGGAGATAACAGCTAAGTGCAAGGATTGCAGGCTGGCAGTGATTCCCTGGCAGCCAGTGAGCCAGGGAGAGTGGTGTTTAATTACCATCATTTTCATTTTTTGTTGAGCTTTAGTCATAACTGTTTATAGAGGGCCCCTGGACTTTTATTTTTTCCTGGGAAAAATGGCGATCCAAAACACAATGCCCTTGGTTTTTTGTTGTTTTTTTTTTTTAAAGATTTTTTTTTTCCCAATTGGGGAATTGGGGGAGGGAACAGCGTTGGGGAATTGGGGAAGGGGAACAGACAAGTTGCTGTCCTTTTGTTCTTCAGTCTACTTGTGGAGGACGTCACTTCACTGGCCCATGTTGGTATTATGATTGCTCTTTTCCCGGGTGAGGCAGATAGGTTGCTGGCCACTGGACCGCTGCTCACGGTGGCTCATGGCAGCTCACGCTAGCTGTAGCCTACGCTGTCGCCGGCGACTCACAGCAGGCCAGCCTCCAGGTGGAGCTGTTGTTCACCATCTTACCTGTAGAGGGCGCAGCGTCACTGCCCCTCATATGTGGGATCCGAACCAGGGCCCTGCTGCTCAGAGCTGGCGTCCCAAGCCAACTCCTAACCAATGCTCCACTTGGCCCGCCCAATCCCCTTGGTTTTTAAATGTTGGACTGCTGAACAGGAACATTTAATGAAAACAACTTGATCTTGAAAGGCTCAGTGGTGGGAACTTATAAAGTGAACTCTTAATTTCTTTTCCCAGAGTCTTATCTTTGTTTTTTTACTTTTGAAATTCAATTGCTTGTTCTTTCTCTCATTCATTCATTCATTCATTCATTCATTTATAGGCTGGGAGACAGAGGGCTCAGTACCTTTCCCCCAGTTTTTTACTTTTCTGACTTTCTAGGTTCCCTCTTGGTAAAATTGGGATACTCACGTCTGTCTGAAAACAATGAAATAGTTATAATTACATAAAGCCCCAAGCACATAATAAGTGCTCACTGAATGACAACTTGACTAATTGTAAAACAATGATTACCATGTTAAATTTATTTATTCAGTTTCATTCATCATACCAGCAATGGTACCATGTTACAATATATTAGAAGGGAGTAAAATGATAAGGGTTGGGAGGGGCAACCAAGAAACTCTCACTGTCTTCCTTCTTGAAAACAAATTTTGAATTCTTGAACAGGGTTTTGAAAATATTTCTAAGCCATATAAAATTTGTTTTTATTAATTGCAGTCAAAATTATCAAGTTGTGAGGGTCATTTTATTTAACCTGTCACTTAATTGCAAGGAAAAGATTCACAGGTGACTTAGAGGGAAGCTTAGAATTGGAGAAGTCCATTCCTTGCATTTTAGAGATTGGAGGCTCAGGGTTTTGTGCACTGGCATAATGTTGTAGAAGAGAGGAAACAGGAGCCTTATCTTTCATACAAACTCAACAGTTTCAGTAATTTCATTGAAAGAAACACTAAACAAATCTAGACCTGTGAAACCACTGGGGTGGGTTCAGCCAGAGCCCCAGGGCCTGTGGCTTCTGTGTGAAGATTGTAGAGCTGCTGCAGGGGTCCAGTGTCAGGCTCCCTCCCAGTTCAGAAAGTCAGATCCCTAGTTAGAGGAGGATTGTGTGGGAATTTGGGGGTGGGGGAGAAGGGTGCGGGCTGGCTAGGGGAAGAGAGGAGTGTCGAAAAGAGACTCCTGGCCGAAAAGAGACTCCTGGCCGGGGGCTCTTACTGTTCCCTTAGGGGATTTAGGGTCTGTAAAAACACATTTAGTTCTCTGAATGGCAACACAGAAGTAGCAATGACCCTTAATTGAAAGGGAGGAGACCTAATGGACCAGAGGTCAGTACTTTACAGCTTGACTAGTGGCCTGAGGGTGTCAGCTGAAATGGTCTGGATTTTTTTCCCTCCACTCTTCCCCTTCCCCCCTTCCTGGGTTTGGAAATCCTGGAAGGAAGGAGGAGGGACCATTAGCTAAACTAAGATGTGATGTAGACGGTTGCTGGGTGGAGGAGAATTTCAGTGAGTGGGCGCCCCCCCCCCCCAGCCTTTTTAAGATAGTATGTTACAACCTGACTGCTACCTGCAGTTTGCCAATTACCCAATTATGACACAAATTTGCACATTTAAAAAAAAGTAGGCTGCTACTATTCTTCTTTATACAAGGATTTTAGTCACTGTACATCTTGTGTCTTTAAATAATGTATTAGGAACATTTTCAAGTCTGTAAGTGCTTTTTTAATGAGAGTGTGAAGATTTTAATGGGACTAGATTGCTTTTCATGACATTTCAGAGTGACTTAATTGTAACAATGTTGAGAGGCTGTGTTTTAAAGTTTGCTAAGGATGTCTGCTCTGGATTATAGTCAGACACTTAAAAGGATGGATGGATGGATGGATGGATGGATGGATGGATGGATGGATGGTGGAACCAGATAGCTTTTTTCTCACAACTTTTCTCCAAATATTAGCTCTTTGCAAATATGATTATACCAGACCAGGCACAGGTAAGGATTCTCTTGAACCTCTTATTTAAACAATAGGAATGGAGGCTAATAACAGGGTAGTGGGGATGGTTTCAGAGACAAGCTCTTTAAAACCTCCTTGGGCCGCAGTGTTTTTCGAGGGCATTTCCTGTCTCCTTGTGTAGAGCCAGGAGCCCCCGCTATCTTTCTGTGTTCATACTTCCTGGTAGGCCCTGAACTCCTCTGTTCGCTTAAAAAACATACCTGTTTTGTGTCTCATGTTTTCAGACATTTTAGTAAGTGTTCCTAAAATATTGTCACTGCCAGTAAGAGTTTACTTTATAATGAGAATTTTAGACTCTTCAGGAAACTCAGTTTTTTATCTCTAAAACAATGTGATTATTCAGAAGTCTTTTCCTGCAGAAGCGTTCTTAGGATTCTGGAACCTGTGGCAGACTTCTCAAAATGATCTTCAATGGTCAGTCACCTGCCACACCACTCTTGGTAGTGGTTTGTCTTCGTTTTCTGGGGCTGGGATTGCTGTAACAAAGCACCATGTGCTGGGTGGCGGAAAGCAGTAGAAATACGTGTCTCCGTGCTGGAGGCTAGAGGCCTGAAATGTACCTGTCAACAGGGCCATCCTCCCTCTGACACCGGCAGGGGACTCTTCCTTTGCTCTTCCTAGCTTCTGGCAGTTTGTGGGTTTGTTGGCCATCTTGGGTGTTCTTGGTTAGCAGTTGTTTAGCTGCAGCCTCTGCCTTCATCAGTCACATGGTGTTCTCGCAGTGCGCCTCAGTATTCACATGGTCGTCGTCTTAGGACATCAGGCACATTGGAGTAGGGGCCCAGCCTGCTCCAGTATGACCTCAGCTTAATGAACGACGTCTATAACAACCCAAATTCCAAATCACATTCTGAGGTCCCCGAGGATTTCAGCATATTTTTTTTTTTTAAAGATTTTATTGGGGAATTGGGGAGGGGAACAGCGTTGGGGAATTGGGGGAGGGGAACAGCGTGGAGAAACCTGGGAAGGGGAACAGACAAGTTGCTGTTCTTTTTTGTTCTTCAGTCTAGTTGTGGAGGATGTCGCTTCACTGGCCCATGTTGGTATTGTCATTGCGCTCTTCTTGGGTGAGGCAGATCAGTCGCCGGCCTTTGGATGGCCGCCCACAGTAGATCCTGGCAGCTCACACTGGCTGCTGGTCGCTCACACTGGCTGCCGGCCACTCATTGTAGCCCACTGCAGCAGGGGCTGCAGCTATGCCGTCCTGGGGACTCACCACAGCCCAGCTCCAGGTGGAGCTGTTGTTCACCATCTTAGCTGTAGAGGGCAGTGTCACTGGCCCTCATATGTGGGATCCGAATCCCGGCCACTGGTGCCCCAAGCCAGCTCTAAACCAACGTGCCACTTGGCCGGCCGAAGATTTCATCGTTTTTTTATGGTTAAGGAATATTCCATTGTATGTATGTGTGTATATGTGTGTGTGTGTGTGTGTGTATACACACACACACACACACATATACACCACATCTTCTTTACTTAATCATTGGTTGAAGGACACTTTGGTTGTTTACATGTCTTGGCTACTATGAAGAATGCTGCAGTGAACATAGGGGTATATGTAGCTTTATGAACAAATGTCTTCCAATTTTTCAGATAGATATGCTGAAGAGGGATTAGTCATATGATAGCTGTTATTAATTTTCTTTTTATTTTTAATTTTTATTTTTTTAGCTGAGCCATCCTGCCACCTTTTGGCAGCTCAACGGCAACTCAGCTTGGGCTGGCCTCGAACCGCTGTTGCTCAGAGCTCAGCTTGCACTCTTAAGCGAGCTCTTAACCAACTGAGCCATTCGGCTGGCCCTGTTATTAATTTTTTAAGGAGACTACATACTGTTTTCCATAAAGGCTTCACCAATTTACATTCCCACCAACAGTATATGAGGGTTCCTTTTCCTCCACAGCCTCTCCAACACTTGTTATTATTTGTCTTGTTGACAACAGCCAATCTAGCAGGTGTGAGGTGGTATCTTATTGTGGTTTTAATTTGCATTTCCCTAATAACTAGTGGAGTTGAGCAGTTTTTCATGTATCTGTTGGCCATTTCTATGTGTTCTTGGGAAAAGTGTTTAGGTCCTCTGACAATTTTTAAAATTGGATTTATTTTGTTGAGTTTGTTTGAACTTTTTACATATTTTGCATATAAGCTGCTTATCGGAGGTATCATTTGCAAAACTTCTTCCATTTGTTTACCGTCTTTTGCTGTGTATAATGTGCCCCTGTGTATTAAGTGCACCCATGTTTTTGTCCCAAACCTGCAGGGAAAAAAAATGTTTTTAAATTTTTAATTCAAATTTTTATTTGCTTACTTTCAGGTACTTGTTTTTTTTTTTGTATTAAAGCAACTTTAGCATTTATTTTTTAACATGGTACAAGAAATTTTATGTAACAAATAATTACAAAACACAAGAACAGGTACAAGGTAGGAGAAATTGTATGTACAAATTTATGATATTTATGCATCACAGACAGCCAAGAACTCTTCATCGTTGCAAGTTCGTCATAAATTCAACAAATCCAATTATGGTATTCCAGAGTATTATTTTGCATATGGATATCGTTCTTGCTTTCTAGAGTTACACTATAACTCATAAGCATAAATAAAAGGATTAAAAACATTTATGTAGATATGGAATTAGTACTACTCATGTAGAATGCGCATCCTTATTTTTCTCCCTCACAAATTTGGGCAAAAAAGTATGCATTACACACTGCAAATATGGTAGTCGCCTTTTTGTTTTGCTGATGGTTTCTTTTGCTATGCAGAAGCTTTTTAGTTTGATGCAGTCCCATTCATTAATTTTCAGCGTACCTTTTTTTGAGGGAACATCATTCAACCAGCAACAGGATTGTAGTTTAAAAAGCACCCAGGGAGATGATGATGTAGCGTGCACAGGTCCCCAAAGTGTGGTTTGTGTTCTGCCTGCACAGAATTCTGGGGGGAGCACTGAAGAAAATT
The DNA here is from genome assembly GCA_033961575.1 of Aselliscus stoliczkanus. Lineage (NCBI taxonomy): Eukaryota > Metazoa > Chordata > Mammalia > Chiroptera > Hipposideridae > Aselliscus > Aselliscus stoliczkanus. The sequence continues at coordinate 13,373,085 of CM066728.1, read as the reverse complement.
ATATATATTATAAAAAAAGTTTAAAGAAGAAAATCAGCCCCTCAAATCATGTACTCAGCACCAAGGTACTGGTCGTTTTCCATGGCTCTCACTGAGCTGAGCTGAGCTCTGGGTTTATGTTTCCTGCTTACATGGTGCTTTGGAGAATCAGTCTTTGAGTCTTTTTGAACCTATTTATAGTGTCTCTGACTTTCATGTACATTGGACCCCTCTGGTTTTCCAGTGAACCTGGCAACCTTTTTAAAGGTATTCTGTAAAGGCTTTGGAAAAGCCTGAGGTGGTTTGTTTAAAACACAGCTTCTCCTCTGAGGGATTAAGTCATGGAGATGTGGAGCAACCATGAGTATTAGAATTTAGTAACTTTTCTTTCTGTTTTGTTTTGATCCCCAGGTGTATTTTTAAGATGGTGTAGAAAATTTAACTTTGGAGTGTGATGGGATTTTTTTTTTATCTACTACAGAATAAAAAGATGCAAGGAACGGTTTAATGACATTTTTTACATGTGGTGGAACAGTCATTACTCCTCTTCCATCCCATTTGGGACGGTTTCCTGAAAAATCTCTAAAAATTGTCTGAATTAGTTCAGCTCTGTGACTTAGAGAGATTTTTTGTGGTGTGCCCTTGGGTTTGTGGGAGGAAGGTGTGTATGTGTGGCGGTAAGGGACCCATATTATTGATTATGCTGTGTACATTCTTGTCTTCTGGGGATTTTGTGAAGATTAATATCTGCTAGATGATTTTAACTTTGCAAAATGCCTTGAGTTCCTTGGGGGAAGTGTTACATAAATGTAAATAAATTATGCAGCACCTGAATTTGGTGGTTCATCATTTTTTATAGTGTTTTAATTAAGAACTTAGCATTATTTAAGTTGGATGGCTGGGGAAAGGCCATAATCATTCAAAGATGGTTAAATAAGTAAGCAGGAGCAGCAGTTAGGTTGAGCTCACAAAGGAATAAATGAACAGGACCTCTTCTGGAAACTGATCGTTTTCCATGGCTCTCACTGAGCTGAGCTCTGGGTTAATGTCTCCTGTTTACATGATGCTTTTAAAGAATCAGCCTTTTCATTTTTTTTTTTTAACCTGTTTATAGTTTGTCTCAGATCTTCAGATACCTTGGACCTCTTTGGTTTTCCTGGGCAAGCGGAAACCTTTTTTTTTTTTTTTTAAATGAGTTTGTCTTGCTCTGTAGGTATTCGGGGAAGAAAAAGACTTTTGACAAACCATGTTGACTGCTGGTGTATTGTATTTCTGTAGTCCAGGGAGCTGGGTTCCAAACTAACTCCTGCCCGGTACACAGAGCTTTGCTTTCCAATGGGTGACACCATTCCAGGACCATGGAAGAGCGGAGATAGGAAAACCGTTCCAGTTGCGCCTCCTTGGCCTGCTGTGTTGTCTCATCTGTATGCTTGTTTTTTGCCCTCTTGCTCTGCGAACAAAGAGTCACTTCATCCCTTTCCCATGGTTGACCCCACACTTTTAACCTTTCTCATCCATTCACTATATCTATTAAGCACTACTTGGTGCTAAGCAGTAGGCACTTGTGAATGACACAGAGGTTTTGATGCTGTGGAGCTATCTAGTGAAAGACACAATCATTAAAAGAAATAAAAGTTAGAACCAATAGCCAAGTAGCTACAATTGGATGAGGGGTGAACAGGATAATTATAGGCTCTTTGAGAGTGTGTAATAAGAGGAACCTAACCCAGTCTGGGGTGTTTTGAAGAGGGACGCGTTAGCAAAATCTGGGAGGATCACTGGGAATTAGCAAGGAAGGAGGAAGAATAGGGAACATTGGCTTCTAAGAAATATACAATGAAATTATTTTTTCTATTTCTTTTTCTGTCCTTCCCCCTCCCAGTCTTATGTAGAGGTACAGTTTCAGCCATCCAGATGGGACAGTTGGGTGGGCTACACTTGGGTAGTTAGAGGTTGGGGGCTATGGGAAAGGGTTAGTAGTTGAAGCTGAATATACATTAAACAGCGAGATGATAGAGCAGCTTTGTTTTATTGGGATGATTAACTCATTAAATTGGGCTTTTGATATACCCCTTCTCTGAGGTGTGCTCTGGTAACCTTTTTGGTTATGTACAGAACATTGTGTGTCTGGAGTGGGTTAGGGCTTGAAAAGATACATGTGCTGAAGGAAGTCCTTCTCTCTACTCTTTCAATCTGTAAGAGTTAACAAAGTGTTACTTTTTAGGTATAATTTCTCAAACTTCTGATATTCATATTGCCAGGAGCCTGTGAAAAATGCAGGTTTGTCGCCTTTCTGTCCCAGATCTGCTGACTTAGGATCTCAGCAGCAGGATGGCTGGCATTGTCAGGCGCCTGGCGAGCCCTGCTGTTGAGCATGGAGTGCGATGGGCCCATGTCAGCCCTACCGGGCGGGCCCCTCTGGATTTCCGACCACCTTCTACCACTAGCACCGGCTAAATCATTTGCAGGGCCCAGTGCAAAACGAATACACAGAGCCCCTTATTTAAAAAGTTAAGAACTTAAATGGATGACAGCAGAGCTTTAAACCAGGTGTAGCCACTTCTGAGTGCAGGGCCCTGGGAGACTGTGGAGATAGCAGGTCCATGAGCTTGGTCTGCTCACCAGTGGTGTCAGCCTGTGTAAAGGGGACTGCTTAAACTGCCCTTTGCCTTTCTCCCTTGGGTCTCGCTGTATGGGACGCAGTTTTTCATGTCTGTCTCAGCTGGATTTACCACACTGCTTGCATAGGGTATTAGAACCCCATGCACGTTGCCTCTACAAGACGGCGTCTTTGGGGGCCCACTCTTTTCATTCTTGTATCCCCTGCTCTTAGCTGAGGCTCTGCCTCTGTCTTCTCATAAGTTTCCTGAGTAAAATACTTTAACCTGAATGCTTTTCTTAAAATCTAATTAGGTTACAGACCATAGGGAATGCAGACCTGATTCAGGGCGAGGTGTGGGAGGCAGTGCTGCCCCTGGCAGTGTTATGGAAGGGGCCAGGATGCCACGGACCCTGTGAGACAGGGAGGGGCAAAGCTTGACTACTCATGCATCCTGTGGGTGACACTTTAGGGAGCTACCCTTCTTCTGATAGCCAGTGTTTCCTTTCTGGATCTCATTAACCTCTGAGTTCCTGGGAACAACATCTTTTTCAAAGCCACTTAAGTTCAAAAGTGCTGTTAGCAGAACCTAGGAAATGCTTCTTGTGGTAGGAGGTGGCCATTTTGCCCCATGGTTAATATTTGTAGCCAGACATTGTGGATAGCTTGAGGCAATGTGTTCTGGAGAGCCCCCAAAGCTGGGTGCGTGAGGAAAATGAAGCCATGGGCTCTGTAGGCTGAGGACCGGCGACTGGCTGTACCCGCCTCAAGGTCATCAGAAGCAGCTACGCATTTGGTCAAGAGGTCTCGGAACCCTCTTCCCACAGATGGATGAACAGCTATTAAGTTCAGGGAAGTTAAAGAGCACATTCCCCGTTGATTAAGATATTAATTAGCACCTGAGCTGGTGCTGGAATCCGTGAGTCCTACTCCTTCTGAGGCCAAAGATTGTTCAAAGATTGTTCTAGTCTTACTTTGAGGATTATCATCTGGCTTTGACCCATGGAGTTAATGGAATGAAATATGTACTTCCCCTTAGACATTGAACAGATTGTCTAAAACAGTGCTGTCTGTTTGAAATACATTGGGCCACAGATGTTGCATTAAAATAGCCACTTTAAAAAAAGTAAAATTAAGTTTAATTTATTTTATTTAACCCAATATATCAAAACATTTTAATCATTTCACTATACCAATAGAGAAATGTTGATGAGATACCTCTTTCCCCAGTGTAGCTACTGTACTATTTTCCTTTCTAGGTCACTTGAACCCAAACTAATTAGCATAGGAGCTTGGTGATTGGTGCGGTGATCCAGCATGGGAAGCTGGAGGATTTGGGATGTAAGCTGACTGTTAGCTAAAGTGTGCCAGGTGAAGGGGTCAGATGAACTCTGTACTCCACCATGGGTTTGCTGTAGACCTCTACGTTTGTGCTGGGCATCTGGAGGTAGTGCTGGCAGGTAGGGGACAGAAACCGCCTTGCATATGGGCTGTCAGTCAGGGAGAATCTCTGCTGTGCAGGCAGTCTGGGCTTTGAACCCCTGTCTGCACAGTTTGCTCCTGAATTAGACCCTTGCTCTCTTAGAGGGAATTAGGAAGGAAGGTTTGGGTCTTTGAGTAAGATTGCTAATCAACATGTGAAGCCTCCTTTGTGCCGTTGAATTAAAATCTAAGCATGAAGTAGACAGTGCGATCATTTCTTAGCCTAGGTGCAGCCTAGATGCTAGCAAATTAAGGCAGCAAAAGACCCACACGTTTGTCACAGTTCTGCACTCGTTTCTGATAAAGCCTAATATATCTTTTTCTGCAGGGTGTGATTTGAATGGAAGTTTTTTCTTCATTTTTAAGATCACTGCTGAAAGTCCACTGACAGAATGCAGGGAGACAGCCTTGATTAGATTAGGCCAGATTGGATTAAATCGATGGTTAAAACCGTTGGAGCCTCTAGCTTGTAGGAGACACCATAAATGGCCTCCATTGCATTGCTAAATCCTATTAGGTAAGTTAATCTTATTGAAGAATTCAGGTCTGCATAAAGCCGAATTGCCCTGTGCTCTGTGGTGGTCACTGTCCCTTAAGTTGAGCTGACAGGCACTTTCATGGAGTAGGTTGGTTATGTTGGCTTGGGACAGGTTATTCTAAATAACTTGAAAGTAGATACCTACAGTTGGTAGAGTGAACATTCCGCATAGAAAATTGTCTCCTGACTGCCCTTTGGCTTGGGGGCTGCCAGTGTCTGTGTCAGGGATTTTTTTTCCCTCTGGTTTGGGGAAAGAGAGTCAGGAGGGCTGTGTGTAAATAGTTGCAAAGCCAGCCGCTGTGTCATTGTGGCAGGTATGTGGGGTGGCTGGATGGGTGAGAGCTTTCTCTTTAAGCTTTGTGAAATTTCCCCTGACAGCCCGTGTGCATTTCAGAGGTGGTCAGTAAGACGCATGTGCTGAGTATGTAGTATGGTTGAGACACTGTGCCAGTGTTGGGAGTGAAATAAAGAAGCCTGGAATTTGGGAGCCGGAGTCATCTTTATCTGTGATTTCCTGAATGTGTTTGTAGTTTTACTAGAAGGCTGAGTTGGCTCTTGCTTGTTTCTACAGATGCAGTGACCATATTTTTCTGAAGCAATGCTTTCTTTTTGTCACATGATTTTTTTTTTCCAATTTGTGAATTTATGGACAGGTAAAATTTTACAAAAGCATATAAAGTATGTCAGATTTTATTATAGATTTAATGTCTATTGGTTAAAGGAAAAAAAAACCCAAGAATTTGGTGCGGTGCGGTTCTGAATGTATGCTTCCCGTACCCACACTGAGGGCTGGAGACTATGGGAAATGGCCCACCCGATGTAGGTCTTTGCTAACGGTAGTCTAGTCAGGATGGGCACGTTCAAGACCCCCACGCGATCCATACACACTGGGTTGGCCGCAGTGAGATGGGAGTTTTTTCCAGGTATCTTTAAAAATCCGGTGTATAGTGCCTCAGCGAGGCGCATGCCGTCCACCTGAATGGCGGGTTCTGTGAGTTACTTGGCTGGCAAGCCAAACGTGAGGCCTCTGATGGTGTCTGTTTACGTGGTGAGTAACCAGGAGGACGTTCCTGCCTCCCAGGGGCTGAGTGACATGGGCCTGTGGACTGTCAGTGCTGCGGTGGACTGTCAGTGCTGCGGTGGCCTGGGGGCTTCTTTCTGGATGGAGCTCAGGGACTTGGGAGCTCCTCATTGATTCACCCACGTGGGTTCTGCCCATTCTTTGGCCAAAATGTAAGTTGAGCTTAGTTCTTTATTTAACCTTTCTGGTGGGGCAGCCCCACATCTGTGTCCATTCCCCAAAGACTAAAGACTAGAAAGTCAGGTGTGGGCCAGTCGTGGAGTCTGAGGAACAGTTACGATAGATTAATGGCTTTGATTTGCTTTTAGGAAGAAAAGTACAGCCAGCCCTTGGATGAAGATAATATCTCTGCCTGCGCTGTGGCAAGCGCGCAGTGTTCTCTTCCTTATAGCACTTGTACTTTCAAGAGCAGGATCATTGACAGAGCACTTCTCACTCTTGAGTTTCAGAGCGCTGCGGAGCACACACGTCTGAAGCGAGAGCTGTAATTTTCTCTCAGTGTAGAGGCCGCACTCTGAATGTCCGTATGCGCATGTGCATGGCCTCACAGTGTGATTTTCCCGTGCCCCTCCAGGAGGGGCAGCCCCTTTTACTTTTGTTGATTCTTGGTTGCTCGCTTCTCAGGGTTACCCTTGTGGGGAAACAGCTGCTGGAAGAACATGTGCTCATTTTGTCCTCCTGGACTCTGCTGCCATGCCCTCTGACCCGAGGCTCACCCTGCCCGCCCTCTCCCCTGCCCAGCCTCGTTCTTCTGGGCTTGGTGTTCCCACTCTGTGAAGGGGACCTTCTTGCTTCTACTTCGTATCTATTTCTGTTGAGGCAGCTCCAGATTGGGAGAGGTTGGGGAGGGAATTTCAAGAAGGAAAAAATCAGATCTGGTCAGGAGAAGTTTATAAAATTTCTGGATTCTGGACTAATCGTTGTCAGATGCTTTGGGATCATTAATGTGAGATGTTCATTGGTCTGGTGGGCTTAGAGAGCTGCTCTGACAGCTGTCAGATGGCCCTGCGTGCCCAGCTCTCCCTGCCCTGCCGCTGTTCATCCTGCTCAGTTTACCTGGAAGGGCCCATTTCTCTTACTGTCTCCTTGATTTGGCCCCTGGACCAGCTGCTCCCAATCTTGCTGAGTCCCTTTAGGGCAGAGGAGAAGCTGTCCTCTTCTCCACAGCTTGCTGTCTGTCATTCCAGGGGAAGGAGGACACAGACCCTTGCACGTCCTGCCCCAGACCTGCTCGGGAAGCAATAATAATGCTAAAGCTGTTGATTACTGAAAAGGAGCCCAGCACTGGGACACTTTGCATGTGTGCCACCACTATCTTCATTTTACAGATGGCGGATTGATGCCCAGAGAGGTTCGTAACTTGTGAACAGAATCAAGGTTCAAACTAGCAGCCCAGTTCCAGGGCTCATGTCCAGGGCCTCAGGGAGAGGCTGCAATTCACAGTCAGGATGCTCTGTTCCCGGCAGCTCTTCTATCTGGGCTGTCTCCCCTTTTACAGTGGTAAACACGACCGTCCTTATATTTTCAGCTCAGGTAGTGGGATCTCCTGGATTGGGCTTTGGTGATGCCAGTGGTGTGTTTTCAGGAACCAGAAAGAGAAATGTTAGAGGTGGGCTTGTAGCTGTGTTCCCCCTTGACTGCGCAGTGAGATACGAGGACTCCTGACAGGGAAATAAGGCCGTAAGGGCCCTTGCTTCGGAAAGACTGGTTAATTGGTAGAGGTGGCTTCTGTGGCTCATTTGTGTTCCTGTCATAGTGATAGTGAGTATCGGTATCCACGGCGTCAAGTGTGTCGTCAGTGGTCTGGGCGCCAGTCGCGCACCTGCATAACAATAGGGAAGCTTGTTGACCGTTTGGCACTTCACAGCCCAGTGATGAGAAACTGTAAAACAGTAATACAGACATGAAGCAAATTCTCCAGTTAATGAAAAAAATCTGCAATCCTGCTTTGTGGCTGCTTAGACAACAAAGCAAACACTTTAGGATTTTGGCAGCTGTTTTATACATATAAAAAGGTCTACGCTCCATATTAATTTGGGGACTGTCATATTAAAAAACAAAACAAAACTGAAAGCAGCAATTGCCTGGCTTTCTTGTTTTTTACTAACTTACTGCAGTGGTTCTCAAATGATGGTCCCTGGAGCAGAAGTGTCAGCATCATTGGGAACTTGTTAGAGATGCAGAGCTTGGGGCCCACCCCAGACCTGCCGACTCAGGCACTGGGATGGGGCTCAGCTTAGTTTCAGCAGGCCCTCCCCATGGGAAGTGGGTAGAGGGATTCGGGGGACAGGGGATGGAGTCCCCTTTTGGCCCTACCGAAGGGTGAGCATTGGGCTTCTCTGACCAGAAGTGGGATGGCTGATCTCAGATATGATATTGATAATACATATATGAAGGCCCCCTGCTCTCAAGAAGCTGGGGGAGGTTTGTCAGGGAAGGAGCTGTGACTTTGTGGGGACTGGATAGGAGAGGGAGCTAGGACTGTGGCTTATTACCAACCTGTAAGCAGCTATTTCAATAGTGTCTTTACCATCTGGGCAGTCAGCTCTGACAGGCCAAGAGAGGACTGGGCAGGGGAGAAGAGACCTGGAAATGAAAACAAACATCGCCTTAACTCCAGAGGCACTTTAGCGGGGCTGCTGGTGTCATGTGCCCGTCGTTGTCAAGAAGAGTCTTTAAAAACTGAAAGTTAAGATGGGGATGGGATAGTGGCTAATAGATTTCTCCTTTTCTCTGTAGGTTCTTCCTCTCTTCCCTGTTTCGTTTCTCTGCCTCCAACTATCTTGGTGGATGGAATTTGTTTAATAATTTTCTTGGGATCCCCTGACAAGTGGCTCCCCTGCCCCTTCCCCACTATAGCAGTGACAAATGTCATTTCAGAGCCATTTAAAAGTCCATGCACAGCTTGACTACTAGATCTCTTGGAAAGGCCTCTTGGGAAATAAGAGCTTGCCACCAGAGTGAAATTTCTCAACTGGTATTACCACAAAGGCATGGGTCCCTGACCCTCCTTGAATAGCTTGGTTGACAGTGTCTGTTGATGACAAAACCTGAGACAAATAGAAATACCTCTCTTGCAGTTTCTTGGTTTTTATCCATATCTATTCATTTTGCTCACATTTTAAAATTTGTTTATTCTGCTCACAAGTTTTTCTGCCTTTTATATCATTGAATCTTCTCGTACTCTTAAAAAACAGCACATGACCTTTTGGCCAATTTGTATATCCTATTCTTTGACTTAGTCACCTAACGTAGCGGGAGAAAGCTGCAGGGATGAAGCGGTGAAGGAGACACGGTCTCTGCCATTCCTGACCTCGGAGAGACTGATTTCTGGGGGGCAGAAACTAAGGAAAGACCCACCCAGGTCCAGGGTTCACTTTGTCCCTGTGGGAGAACTTGCTTCAAACTTGAATATGATATTGGATCATAAGCCCAATATTAGGTTTTTGTTTTTTTCCTTTACTGGGGGAGAAAAAAAATTATTACCGAAAGTACTTCAAATAAAGGAACCACCAAAGCCTGATTCAATCTGATGTTAAGATTCTAGAACACAGAAGCTTACTGTCATGTTAAAGCAATTCTTGGCTGGTCCATGAAATCCTGGGCCACTCAGACATCCAGGGAAGGAAGGTGGTTGCCAAGACATCTGGAATTCTGGTGGAAACTGCGAATGTGTGGGCCATTCATCATCGTGAAGGCTTATTCTGTGTTTTATTTTACTGTGAGGGGTCTGCGGCCTGGTGGCTTTCAGGAGGGGATAGTGGCTGATTCTCCTTCCACGTGATGTTCAGGACTCCTGGAGAGAGGCCAGTTTCCCCCTGGGGTGTTTGCCCCCCTGGACCTCAGGAAAGATGGTCCTTGTGCCAGATGAGTGGGAGGGCCTGAGTCCTTAGCTCCTCAGATTGTCACGAGTGGTGCAGCGTTTCTGTTTCTGGGCAGGAAGGCTGACCCGCCGTCCTCTCCAGCCTGCTGGCCCTTCATCTTGCTTTAATTAGATCCACAGCTGATGATGTCAGCCTGGCTCCTGGCTCCCTCAGCTTCCTCCTTGGAACAAAACATCCGGGCAGACAGTTGTGACAATTAAAGCCTCAAGATCCAAGCTTTGTCTTTTTTTCTGATGGAATTAAAATAAATCTGCCTAAACATCTCCAAATGCAGACAAAACCTAGTGCTTATTAGTGGTGGCCCTCTAATACGCCTGATTTGATTGGGCAGAACCAATGGGGTGCAGGGAGATATTTGAGACTGGCCAACCTGATTATTCCATTGGCTTTTCAGTTGGGGGGCAAAACCTGTTTGATTCTTTCTCTCCCAGAGTACTTGAAAACTATTACGTGTGACAACTAAAGGACTTAGGAGAAGTAAACAGGCAAGACCTGTGGACTTGCCCTTAAGAGTCTCAGTCAGCTGCCACCTGGGGCAGCTTGCTTTCTAGCAGATCAATGGAGAATGGATTTCGCCAGAGGTCCTGGCCTGGAATGCTAATTAAAAAGGATGTTCTAAAACGCACCCAGGCATGTTCTGTTAAAGTCTTAGCAAATGTGGGTAGTGTGGGTGTTTTTTTTAAAGTCACAGTTTATTTACTAAGGTAACGTTTAACAGTTTGTTATATAGAAAAACAAACTAGAACTGCTTTGGTGTTTATATCAAGGCCTCATTGCCAATATTAGGAGAACTCCTTAATTGTTTGGTCTTCTGGTACCTGTAACACTGGGCACACCTCTCTTAGCATTCTCATGTGGTACTGTAATTGTCGGTTTACTTCTCTTGTTCTGTCTTAGAAAGCAGGGACATTGTCTGATTCTTGCCGACGGTCTGCTCATGCCCATCACGCTGGGCCCAGCCAGGCACGGGGCTTGGTAAACTGTGGCCGGAGGCCAGTATCTGTTTCTGTATGGCCATGAACTAAGAATGATTTTTACATTTTTAAATGCTTGAAAAGAAATCAAAGAATATTTCATGACACATGAAAAGTGCGTGAAATTCAAATTTCCGTGTTCATAAACACGGCTTTATTGAAGACAGCCATGTTCATTCATCTACGTTATTGTCCTTGGCTGCTTTTGTGCTTCAGCAGCAGAATGGAATAGCTGCCAGAGACCATATGGCCCCAAAGCCTAAAATATTTACTATCTGGTACGTTACAGAAGAAGTTTCTCTACTATATAATAGGCATGTTGGAAATGCTTATTGTTTGAATTATTTTAAATATAAATTCGAGTTTCCAGATACAGTTATTCTGATCCTAAAAGTGTTCAGTGCCTGTAAAATGAATGGATGACCGATTGGCCCATGGCTCTTGTTCTCCTTCTGGTTTAGGTGCTAGTGGAGCTGGCTGATTCCTGAGAGCTAGACAGTTACATACGAGTAGTTCTCTTCTGAGTAACTTAGCGAGTTCTGCCAATCCTGATCACCTCTCCAGGTCCTCAACCCATCGTATGGGGGCACACAGCAGTCACACTGACCAGGTCACACAGTAAAGACATGGGATGACACTCCATATCCATCTTTTTCTCTCTTTGCTGAGGCCATTCTTTAGGCCTTTTTTTTTTTGAGGGTGTCACTGGCCCTCATATGTAGGACCCGAACCGGGGCCACTGGCTTCCCAGGCCAGCACTTAACCACCACGCCACTCGGCGGATCCTACTGAGGCCATTCTTTGTGATAAAAGAATTCATGCAAACTTGGGGATATTCACCAGCAAACTACTCTCTAGCACTATATAACGCATTCGTTCTTGTAGACATCAACATTTTTGTAGGCTCTTCAGTTCATTACCAGGGGAATTCCTATAAAAAAATAATAAATCCATGGTTTAAAAAGTAAACACTGCAGAGAGTGATAGCAATTACCAATGTAAACAGTGTGGCTTTTGAGAACACTGTGAAATTGTTTAGTGAATTAAATTATTACGCGTTTGATATTCATATCTATTTCCATTGACTGGTAAGGACTGTGCTTCAGGAGGACTGATGAGGTGGAGGCAGAGTTCATTTTTAAGACACTAATATTCACAAATCTACACTGACCTTGAAATCTGGCTTTTGTTTTGCAAAAGTACCTTTAAAATGACCAATGCCACAAATAGAAATCCATTCATATGCAGAGGACTTCGAACACATTGGCTCTTCAGGAATAAAGTGAGAAAGCAGTCACTTCCAGAAAACCCCTAGTCTGCCAGGCTTTGAGAGAGGGAGGCAGGCTGAAAGGAGGCAAGGAAATAATACATCAAGAAATGTGGGATAAGCTTTCCTGTGATATTTGCCCCCTCCCTTTATCTTACTAAGTGTATTTACAGGGATCCGATTCAGTGCTGTAGGAAGCATTGTTTTCTCAGAACAGCAGCACTGTACCCACTTACTGGGTGCCCACCATGGGGCAGGTACTTTGTATACCTTTTGGCCAGCTTTGCAAGGATAAAATCCCTATCCTATGGACGGGAAAGCTGAAACAGGTTAATAGGCTACCTGAGGTTTTACAGTTAGTAGCCCACAGAGTCAGGTTGCAAACCCACATCTGTTTGACTGCAGCCCTTGTTCCCACTGTCCCACTTCCTCAGTGCTGGTTTCCCAGAGATTTTTGTCACTGAAAAGATGCATAAATCCAGCCTGAAGCCATACCTTTCCATTTTGTGTGAATAAACTCCCCATTTCAACTGCTTTCTCTTTCTTCCCAGTGACTTCGTACAACATCTTTGATTTGTGAGCTTCCCAGGTCCCCTTAGCTGCTAACCATTTTGATCGATATCAAATTGACTTTGCTAATTAACATAGAGGGACTTTATGAAGGGAATTCAAAACTATAACAAAATTCTTACAAAACCAATAACTTCCACCCAACTGAAAAGTGACACTTGGTGTGTCTCTGGTGGCAGGTGCCCCATCCTTCTGCCCAGGACCCCCAGGGGACTGAAAGGAAGAGCTAAGAAGAGCCTTCCCGGCGTGGAGCCCCCACATCGCGTGGGTTCTGGTGGAGGACGTCTGGGCAGCTTTCACAGAAGCCTGTGTTTTCCTACTAATTTTTCATCTTGGGCCACCTGCTTCCCCCTTCCTGCTGTTTTCCTTTTGTCCTTAAGTGGTTGGTGCTCTAAGGGACTTTTTACAGCGACTGAGTTTTACAGGAGCTTTTCTTTTCAAATTTCCATGTTTGACACAGTTACAGACTTTATTTATTTTTAAAATATTCACGTCTGAGTCTTTTTGGATTTTATGGTGGCAGCCTTCAGAAGAGAAGAAATAAAACCAGGCAAATTCGAGGTAGCGTGACGGGACAAAGGGTATAAGGTCGATGAAAAGCAGCGTTTATTGATTTCTCAGGATGTAGATCCTAGCTGTTGATAAATTTAGAATTTCCTCCTTTGGGGGGATGGTTCTGTGATGTCTGTGAGCAGTTGATTTGGGGAAAGATGCCGACCTGGATGTTGCTGATGTTAATGGTGAGGAGCTGGCCAGTGCAAAGGAGCAGCGCACTTTCCCTCTCCCCTCGGTGGCAGAGAGAACGTAGAAGTTAACAAGGGGAGACTGGATGCCTGCTGGTCAAAGCAGCCGGACAGGAGTAACCTGGGATTGCCCTGGTGCTACCTAATGAGACCGGTGGGACCGCTGCAGCCCCACAGGTCACAGTGGTCTCTGCAGAGAATTCTGTGCACCCAGGCAGCCCTTGGATCTCTGAAGAAGTTGGGACTGCAGCCGAGTGAGGACTGCAAGCCTGGAAGGACTGACGGGTGAGGTACAAAGACTCAGAAATGACTTTCTCTTAGGGGGAACTTGCCTTTTCGCAATAGTGTGAATATTTTAAAGAAAAGTAGTCATGTTAGCAAGAAATGTTAGAACGGAGAATTCTTAAGGGTTTAATTTGAAAACAGACTTGTTTGAAACCTTTCCTACTACTGTGGCTTCCGGTGATGGGTTCCTTCTCTTACTCCCATAAACTTGTAAGGAATGTGTTAGTACCTCAGCTAGCTGGTGATGGTAGGATTTGTTTTTTTTTTTAAACAACATATGACCCGCCTCTACAAATAAATTGTGAATGAACTAAATGAGGACAGCACTTGTGATACTTGACCAACTCCCTGAGGCCTAAGGTCCATAACCAGGGGAAGAAGGCTGCTCTCTGTGCCCCTGGCGTCCCATGTGCCCTCATGGTCTCGCTGTGGTACACAGCTTAGCATTGTGTGTTCTAGGTATGAGCAAGGCTGTCCTTGGGAGCGAGAAAAACATGGAGGTTGGTGTGCTGCATGTGTCTGGGCGACTCCTGTCTCTGCCGTTTCCTGTCACCCATACTGGTGCTGCACATCCAGTTGGTGACAGTCCCTGTATGTTACGGAGAAAATACCTCATGAGTGTGAATGAGGACTCTCCTGGGTGCCTGTGATTGTAACAATTTGAAATACTTTCACAGATTCATAGGAGAGGGTAATTTTTATTCTTTATTTGCTCCTTTTATCTGGTTCTAAAGCTAGTATTACCTCACCTCCCACCTCCCATATACACTTTTTTTCCTTTCTATTTCTCCCTTTTTTTCCTCCTTTAAAGAAAATCTTTCTCAGGAAGAATCAAAGGTATCTGGAGCCTCTTGTTTTTTATTAAGAGTTGACTTGGCTTTGTAGTACTGTGTAGGGGATAGGAAAAGTAAGGACAGCTGGTGGTCATTGCTTTTTGGGCAGTATTCTCCAGTCCCAGGTGTGTCCTGAGTGTCGCTGGTGGTGGCATTGACCCGTTCGAGCAGGGTCCTCGATAATCTGGCCTTTTGGGCTGGATGAGTCTGTGGGGTATGCGAGGGCATGTCCTGGGCATTAGCATATCCTTGGCCTCTGTCCACTAGATACCAGTAGTAACCCCCTCCCCCTCCTAGGTTTGACAACCATCAGTGTCTCCAGACATTGCCAGATGTCCCCCTGGGGCAGGGTCACCCTGGCTGAGAGTCACTGCTTCAGAAGAAAGGGGATCCCGGGGAAGCAGAGAGTAGCTGTGCGCCTCTCAGGGCGGGAGCTTGTATTAAATGCTCCGTGTATTCCAGCATCTCTCATGTATTAGCGATAAGGGCATACTTAGTTGAAAAATCTGTGTAATCTAGAAAAATCGTTGTAGCTCTTGGCTTCAGCTTCCTGGCATCAGAAGTATGGGTATGTTATTTCTCCTTATTTTCAAAATGAGAGGGTTTATAGTAAAATGTAGTAATCTCCGAGGTCTCTCACAACCCTCACGTTTTGTGATTTTAGTTATAAAATAAACATATTACGCAATTACAGAGCTTTAGAAAAATTATTTACGATCATTTTAGTCCCTGCCCGTTACTTCTATGCACGGTGATATCCACAGATAGATCAGGCTAGAAGAAAAATAGTTGCTTTTTACCAGTGGGCATTGTTAATTGCTCATATTTAGAGAATTTATCACAACAGACATAGAAAACTGATTACTTCCGCTACTGACTGATCGGAATTCAGGCGATTGCCTGCCTGCACTGCAAATCCGTCTTTTGTTTGGACTCAGCTTTTCAGTGTTGGTGTGCATTTTCACAGCCCCACGCCTGGGCCGGTGTTCATTGCCAGACAGCTTTATGCTTTGCCACCTGCATGAGAGAAACTGACTTCCCAGAATGCCTTGGCTGATATAGTGGAGTTAAATTGGTAAATTTTCTATTCCAACGGCTTTTTCAGCATAATGAGAGTAGAGAATATATATATTTGGCCTGAATGAGAGGTGGTTAAGAGGGAAACTAATACCTTTTATGGGTTTATATGCTTCACATGTGATGTACCCTAGCAGAAATAAAAAGATACATACCAGACGTGAAGGTATCAGCTAATCTAATTATGCTGGGGACCTTGTTCAACATTTGACAGCCGTATTACATTGCACGCACTTCTTCATCTCTAACAGGATTTGGGATAGCTGCTTACAATTGAATTGGAAGCTGAGACGAAGTACCTAAGCTTGTGCTTTTACTACAAGGGTTGGGTGGTGTGTATCTTTTGTATTTCTGGAGCTTGATAAATTATGAAGCCTGAAATATTCAGATTCACGTCAGGACTTGGATGGGATGGTGTACTCCAGTGGAAGCTAACAGCTGAGTGTGCTTTGGGCTCTTGCCTGGCAATCCCATCTGAAGGTATTGTGCTCAGATACAGTGCTGTTCTGAAGCCTTATTGGAAAGAACAGGCCTCCTTGCCTACACTAAAAGGGTAATTTTGCATGCATTAAATATTCAACAAAGGGCTCGAACTATGCTTACTTTGGCAAACAGATAGATCCCAAAATGAATCAACCAAATTGTAATGTGGAACAAATTGAAATACTTGAGGATTTGTCTTAGATATTTAAAATCATATTTCATCCTCCTGTCTTCAGAGTACCCTCAGAATGACAGGAATCTTTAGAAATGGCAGTGGAAGGGTAGTATTATCTCCCACTGCAGTTGTGGCTCTGGCCCTGTCTGCGGGCCTAGCTTGCCTTTCGCCCCCGGCCATGTACTAGCCGACACAGTACTTAGGGTGTTTATTTCACCCGGGAAGAGTTGTATAAAGAGCAGTTTTTAATGAAGCATGGCACAGGGCATCATTATTATTTCTAACACAGAGAACTCATTTTCAATGTTGCTATCAAAGAAAAATGACAAATAGAGAATGCAAGAAAAACCAGATGGACTAACTGTATTAGGAGCTTCGTGTGCATATTTTGTGTCACATAT
The DNA here is from genome assembly GCA_033961575.1 of Aselliscus stoliczkanus. NCBI lineage: Eukaryota > Metazoa > Chordata > Mammalia > Chiroptera > Hipposideridae > Aselliscus > Aselliscus stoliczkanus. Next base: position 13,356,714 of record CM066728.1, on the reverse strand, counting down.
TAGCATTCATTAAGTCAAAAGGGAAAAAAATGAGTTTTGCCTACATGCATTAAACCAATAAGGCTGGCAGAGTTCCAAGCTGGCTCTTGTGGATTAATTGTTTCATAACTGTTTTAATTAAAATTGTTCAGTATATGATTAACCTAAAAGTTTTAATTTCCACAAAACTGTTGAACAAATGAGACATTAATATTTTACATTAACCACGGTGATACTGCTGTGGTTTTCAGAGCGGCTGCTTGTTTAAGTAAACCATAGTTAAGTGGTAAGTGCAAAGAGTTACGTCTCGTGCTGCTCCCAAGAAAACCTGTGCGCTGAGAATGACTGGGTAAGAGGCCCAGTGTGAGAGGGCCGGCTGTTACACTGCAGGTTCGTAGGTAAGCGACTATGTGGCCAGCCCCCACCCCACTCCGGCGCTCCGTCAGTTTGCAGCTGAGCCTCTGTTATGGTCGTCACACTGAGAAGGTTAACAGTATAACATGCAGGAACCAACTTATTATGTCTTTTCCTTCAATTCAGCTTCATAATATTGGTGTAGCGCATGGTTTGCAGGGTTTGGCCAGCCGGGCCTGTGAAATTGGCAGTAAACGGTGGTTTTAATTTAGAAGACAGGTGTGAGTGTTAGCTTTGGAATCAGAGGAATGATAGGAAAGGTTTGGATGACCTATCACTTTCATTTGCTTGCTCTTTTTTAGGTTGGCACCAGTCTGACTGCCATAAAACAATCTCATTTTGCAGATGGTAAAACTGAGGCCTGGTAGGATTTCCCTGTGTGGAAATGAGGTCCCCTATATATGCAGATCTGCATTTCCCTCCCCACATTCTACCCATACCCCCATCTTCAAGTCCTTCAGTTCCATACAGGGTTGGGATACCCGTCTTCTTCCCCCTGTGGGCCTTTCGCTCTCACTCCACTCTGTGGGCATAGGTCTAGGCACTATATAAACTGAATGGAGTGGTGGTATTTGAACCCCCAGATGGGTGTTTTAACAGATAAGATTCATACAGCACAGTGGAAATGATGATTACAAAACTCAAGCTGTTTTAACTGTCCAGATAGTGATAATTTCTTTAGGGTACTAGGCTGAACTCACCTACTGGTTGTATGTATGACAGCTGATATCTTTTTTGCAGTTTTACGTTTGTGGAAGTCTGGGATGCAGCATATGAACAGCAGAATTATAGCAACCTGGCACTTACATAGTCAGGGACATGTGACGTTGTCATCTATCCAGAGTTCCAGCTGTAGCCTGAATCTCATCTCTTTGTTACCTTGTCCTGTTTCTTCTTTTTTTCTTTTTGTCCTGTTTCTTCTTAGTACCTTAACGTTCCCTGTATTAAACTTCCCCTCTGTTCTGTATAATCATTCTCCCTCCTAAATTCTTTCTGTTCAGCTTTTTAAGTAGCATCTTTTGAATAAATTATTCATATATTCAGTATTTTTGAGGTAGCTAATTAGCACAGTATAAGAATCCATATTGTGGTTGTGCAGCTGGTTGTATAAGTTGCCATATTTGCCAGAAACCAGATTTACACCAGTGATTTTTGCCATAAATGGCTCATCAGGCATGCTGTTACCTGCTCATTTCTGTAGGCTCTCGTCAGTTCTGAACTTAAATCTTTAGACGTGTGCATGCCTGGGCCAGATTCCTTTGGTTCTTCAGAGAACTGCCATCATGGAGTTCGAATGCCGTGCTCTTGGTGAGTGGAGAGGCTGAGCACTCAATTTAAGAACTCAATGTTCTATATTCAGAAAATACTTCTGTCACCTACCAAACCTGAAAAATAATCTGGTATCTTGATGTTTCTGTATGCACATACATATACATAGAGCTGCATTGAGAATGTGGTGCCAGGGAAAAGTTTCTTTCTCCTGACCGACATATATGCATTCTTTTAACTCTCAATTGCTTGTTGAATGAATGACGACTACATAATTGGATAAGTAAGGGTCTTTCCAGGAAATTGCAAACGTAATTCAGTAACCAATTTTAGATACCCTGAGTCCTTGGTCATCAAGTACTCTTCCTTTTTTGCTTGGTGAGTACTATTCATCTTACTTCTAACAGGCTTTGATTTGCTTAAAAACCGAGTTCTGAGCTCTGGTGCGTGTGTGCTGGAAGACAGGGGTAGGCGCTTCCTCATGCTCCCGTGCTAAGGGGACGGTAAGAGGAGCCGGGCTTACGGCTCCTGCCCTGGAAGCCCTGGTTCAGCTGTCAAGGGCATGCACAGCCAGCCAGGAGGAGGAGCGCAGGGCAGTGCCCTGGCCGCAGGAGCGTAGGAGTGGGGGGGTGGGTTGGGGACTCGCTGATTCCGTCCTGCCTTTCTGCGTGACTTCATTACATCACAAATGTGTTCTCTGTGTCCCTGGGTCCCCTTCCCAATCTGGCAGCAGTAATGACTGTTGGGTAAGTGTCCCAGCCCCGAGGCCAGCTCTGCAGCCTGCTTCTTCCCAGCCCGCTGAGCCGGCCGTAACACTTAGGCCATGCTGCTCTTCATCTACGCTTTCTCATTTGTTTTTCTCATGAAGCAGCAGTGTTCGAAAAATACCACCAAGTCTAATAATCCTTTTGCTGCTCAATGCGTCTTTTGTCTGAGGCTTAAGTTACTGTCATGGTTGATGGCATGACAGCTGATGGCAAGCAACAAATGAATGTTTAAATAGTGTGTAATTCAACAGATGTGGCCTCCAGGTGATTCTCCCAGTGGCTGCCACACGTGGGTGGAGGAAGAGCAGCGGCTGAGAGTGCAGTGGGCTGTTCCGATGTTATCTGGGTTTTGGCTAGCTCATCTTTGGCGATTATAGTTTGATTTATTTTGCCTTTAATCTTTTTTTGTGGCTCTATTTTGCCAGTTTATTTTGATGTAAAGTATACATGTAAGCAGTGTGGCTTGCATTTGAGGATGTTTAAATTTCAAAACATGAAGAAAGATTACAGTGCAGCTTTGGTAATTCCCAGTGATCATCACCAAATTATATTTTTGGGGAGTCCCAGGTGTATACAACTCATCTTTTTAAGTGCACATATAGTGTACCACCCTCTCTAGCAAAACATAGTAATCGTGGCTGGCCCACTTTAAAGATTACTCAAGGAAAGAGCAAACTGCCTATCCACTATTACTATGTAGTACTTTGAATACACAGACCAGTATGTCTCAGCCCGCGGTGATCTTTGTGCAGATACTCTGTCAGTCCAAATCAGTACCGTCTCTCTCTCTTTCTTCCATGAACCTAGCAACCAATACACTTATAATTCCTTGCAAAACTTGTTCGATTACTTTGTGGCTGGTTTTGTCTGTTGGCTAGGAAAGTGGTACTGGAATTAAGTCAGTGCTAGCCCTGTGGTGCCCATCTTCCTTAACTTGTGGGCAGCCATGTGCTTCTGCCAGCTGAGGCAGGAAGTATGATTGGGTACAAGTACGTTTCTGGACAAGATGCCCAAGTCATGGTCTTTTTTTTTCTTTTAGTCATGTTCTCCCCGTTGTGGACTGCATCTTCATACTGATGGCAAGAGCCTGCCATTTTTTTCTGATCATATAAATAATAGTTTGTGGTTGTAATGATTAACATAAAAGTGAAATTGTGGGAGCAGGAAAGGAGAGGTGATGGCTGAGGCCACACGAGGGCCTTGGAGGTGCTGTGGCGCTCCAGTTTTCAGCCATGACTGTCGTTGCAGCAGCACGCATGCTGTGAGTCTTCCAGATACTCTGCGTGCTTCTACACTTCATGTGTGTTAGATACAATCCCTCTGTATATGGGCCTTTACTGTATAGGAATGTGGAAAATACCCAGAAAGCTCAAAGCAGATGTCATTGGTAATCCTACCACCAAGAGATAATTACTTTTCTGTTTTGACAAATATCTTCCCAGTATTTTGGGATATATATGTATATGTATGTGTATCAACCATAATATTTTATCCACTCCCATGGCTTCAGATTTTAATAAAATATGCACATGTGTGTATGTAAGTATATCTAAACCTGACTTTTTGATTTATTATATTGTAATATTTTGGCATGAGGGTTCGAGATTCTGTAGAATTAATTTTAATAGCTGTATAGAGTGCCATTGTTGGGATATGTCATAGTTTATTTACCTAATCCTTTATTACTTGACATTTTAAGTTGTTTCTAATATTTAAATATAAGTAATGTATTTATTTTCTGGTATTTAAAATTAAATAGGATAAATTGTACTCTAGTATGTAGACATGTCATAAAAGGTAAATTAAAAACTTTATTTTGGTAAAATACACATAACTTAAAATTTAACATCTTCTAAGTATACAGTTCAGTGATATGAAATACATGTACATTGTTGTACAACCATCACCACCATGAAACTCTGTATCCATTAAACACTTAACTCCCCATCCCCCTCATCCCCCCAGCACCCACCGTTTACTCTCTGCCTCTGTGAGTTTGACTACCCCACGGACCTCATATAAGTTGGATCATATACGATTTGGCTCATTTTCCTGAGCATCAAGTCCTCAAGTTTTATCCATGTTGTAGAATGGGTTAGAATTCTTTTCTCTTTAAAAAAATTATTTTTCAGTTACAGTTCACATACAATATGTTAGTTTGAGGTGTACAGCACAGTAATTAGACATTTATATATGAGTTCCTTATGAAGTATTCTCTAATAAGTCTAGTACCCATCTGACACTATACCAGAAAAGTTAAATTTTGTTGGACAAGATAACGCTGGCTTCAAAAACTATTTGAAAGCTGATTTTTTCCTCCCCTTAAAGAAAAGTGAAAAAGATTTTCATTTTTTTCCCTTTTATGAAGTAGGTGTGTGTGATGTGTTGTGTGTAAGTAGGAAATGGCTCTAACATCTTTATACTCTTCCTGTTGGCTGTGAAGTTATTTTATTCTTTCACTTTTTCAATGCCATCTGTACTCCAGGTGCTTTGTTCCAGAGCTAGGAGCGCTGAGCCGCAGACCTGGGTCCCGCTTTCACAGTCAGCTTCCATAATGATTAGTAGGGCTTGGGTGTTGCAGTCTGGAGACCTTGAGCTGATGGGGCCAAGCGTTTCTACTTTGCTGTGATTTCTGTTTTTAAATGGGTTATTCAGAAGCTTCTGCACCGGAGAGGCCGCTTGTTGATCCCCTTTTCTAAGTCCCCTAGCCCCAAACTCTGTTTCTAAGGTTGAATTGAAGGTTGAATCGTGGAATTCAGAGTTTGATGGCAAGTCCCGAGTTGGGCAGAAAGTGGAAATGGCCTGTCCGCAGTAGCTCCTTTCTGGTTGCTAGGTCCCGCCCAGCTCTGCAGTGATGTGCTTTTCTGATGCTGGTGCTTCTAGAGACCTTAATACTGAATCTTTCCCCAGCAGTACTTTTGTAGTAGAAGAAAGAAATTAGATTCCTACTTTTTGGGGACACCAGCTGAACTTTAAAGTATAAATACAGACTTAAAATGAAAGAAGAAAAGTTCGTTTTTCCATCTCAGTAGTTTTTGGGTTTCTGTTTGGAGAAACCTACCTATGGCTGGAGGCTTCCAGTTAGGAATATTTGCGCATAGAAAAACCTGTGGGGCCCCAGAAACATCGGGCGTCATTCATGATAAAGTATGGTGGCCGTACATTTTTCAGTGAGGAAAATATAAAAGGTTTATGGACAGGCGTGTCCTCCTAGGTAAACTGCATAATTCATGCAGCACTGTGGCTGTCCGTTTCTTCCTCGTTTTACTTGTGCTTTGGTTTTACCATCTTCTACGTATGTACCAGTACTCATTAGCTTTGGGCAAACCACTTAAGAAACCTGTGTTTTGGGCCGGCCGAGTGGCGCATTGGTTAAGAGCTGGTTTTGGGATGCCAGTGGCCCCGGTTCGGATCCCACATATGAGGGCCAGGGACACTGCCCTCTACAGCTAACAACAGCTCCACCTGGAGCTGGACTGCAGGCCTCAGCAACGGTGTAGGCTGCAGCCCCTCCTGCAGTGGGCTGCCATAGGCTACAGTGAGTGGCCCACAGCCAGCGTGAGCTGCCAATAGCCACTGTGAGCGACCATCCAGAGGCCGGCGACCGCTCTGCCTCATCCGGGAAGAGCGCAATGACGATACCAACATGGGCCAGTGAAGCAACGTCCTCTGCAACTAGACTGAAGAACAAAAAGACAGCAACTTGTCTGTTCCCCTTCCCTGATTCCCCAATGCTGTTCCCCTCCCCCAATTCCCCAATAAAATCTTAAAAAAAAAAAAAAAAAGAAACCTGTATTTTCACCTATGGAATGGGGTAGTCATGCTTGTCCAGCCTATCTGAGAACAAGGTTATGATGATAAGTAAGGAAGCGTATGTGAACGCAGCCATTGTAAGGTGCTAATTCAGTGTCACAAAAGGAATGAGCGGAGAGCTGTCTCCTCGGCCACGGTGCGTGTGTGTGTGTGTCGACCACCTTGGATTTGGCAGCCGAGTATCCAAGTGTGAAAATTTGAGACCGATGTCAGGGTTTTGACAGATGATGGTGAATGATAAGGCCGTGAGTAGATGAAAGCTATGAAGAGTGCTGTGGGTCCTTTAGGACAGCTAGGTTTGTCCTCTTCCTTGTGGTTGCTGGTCATTTGGGTGAAGCAGCAGTCTGTGTAGGGAATAGTAATTAAGTATTTTGTTCTGTTTTATTTCATTTTCAGTGTCATTCAGAAAAAACCTTTGAGCTGGCTTACAAGAAAATGTACAATGCAACAGAATTAAAACAAGATGAGGAAATTGGGACAAAGAAAACACGTGTAGAGAATGCGATAAAGCCATGTTGAGGCTAATGGTCAGAAACATACAGGATAGGGTCTTCTGCAGTGGGTAGGGGTGGGTCACTTATTTAACTTCCCAGGAGACAAAGAGAAACGTTTGTAACTTTTCCTGAGAAATTTCCTCAGTGGAGAGAATGAGGTCATGATGTATACCCGTCAAAATACACAACAGTGATTTGTGAGCAGTTGTTTTTATACTTTTGATGAGTGCAAACTAATAAATAACCTAGTGACAAAAAGCCTGATTCAGGGAAAGAGGACTGCAAGGGGTCAAGGATGTGTTTCAGGCTGGCAGCTCTGAAGGGCTGGCTGGAACCAAGGGCAGTGTTTAGAACATGCCAACGAGTGGCTGAGCTGCCTGGCCTCAGGCAGTCTCTGCAAGTGTTCTTTATTCCAGCTCGGAGCTGGCCTCACTCCCTGAATGGTTTCCCGTGATGTTGTGTCACAGTTAAGTGGCCAGGGTCCCAGAAACTCAGGGATGGGCACACCTGTCTTGTCTAGAGCTCAGGACCTTCTTAATCTGTTGGCAATTCCTTCTCTTTCTTGGTGTCAGCATGTCTGTTGCAAGGGTGTAAAGGTCAGGCATGTGAACGGAAGTGGTTCCTTGCTGGAGAGGGCAACTGACACCAGTTGTGATTTGGGATCCTCGGCTAGGCTGGGGCCACCGGGAGTTTGCGGACTGCGAGTAGCTCATTTTGTGTTGGCTGTTGGGTGACCCCGCAGTGACTGTCACTTCAATTCATAGCTCCTGGTGACTGAATTCAAATCCATCATGTTTGTAGAGCTCACCCCTCAAATCTGATTGTTGTTAAATGCTTTTGTTAGAGAAGTCAGCTTGAGCCCTGTGCCTACTCTCCTGTTTCTGTGGAGCTTCTAGCTCTGATACTTACAACAACAGAAACCTTCAGAAGGACTGCGTGATTTTGGAAACGGAGTGTGGTCTGTGCTTTCGTGGCACACAGAAAGACACTGCGGTTCAGGCAGGAGAATGTGGCTCTGAATGAGGAGCTTGGCAGGCCTGTCGCTGGCATTGTCAGTGAGAAGAGCAGGGGAATGACAGGCCTGCCCTAGAGGGTATGAAAGGACGCCCTGCTCCTCGCCTGACCTGTGTTCCCTAACCCAAGAGGGATGCCGTGCCTCCGTGGCAGTCACTGGAGAGCTAAGACAGACGCAATCTGCTTTCCGCCATGTGTGTTTGGAGGCCTGATGGAGAGGTAGCAGCTTGTTAAGGCGCAGTCGTGGCTGTGCTGGCAGAAGGCTTCCTACACTCAGCCAGGAGGCAGCCCCACCAATGTTCATGGCCAAGTTTGTGTCCACTTATAAGTTGCTTGTGACAAGAGGAAAGAGTGTTATTAAGAATTTGGCCCCAAATTGGGCCAGAATAACTCTATTTCTGTTTCTGTCCATAGTCTGCATTTCTTATAGGTGGAAAGGTCTTCCTATAATTATAGGGTAACTGTATCACTTAATGTGTATTGGGGTTTGATGGGGAGTAGGTATTCCAGAGGCCACATGAACTTGGACATCAGTCTGTATCTCAGCATGTGCTTCTCAGGCAAAAAGGGATCTGGTCTATTATGCCAAGAGTGAGAATCTGATGTCAGACACCTAGAGGAGGTGTAGTGGTGGTTTGGTTTGGTTTAGAGTACACTTTTTCCCCTAGATGCTTCAAGTACCAAAGTAAGTTCATATTTGTCCTTTATGAAGTACTTTTGACACATTACAAATGTTTCATTTTATATTTTCCATCGGAGCAATATAGGATCAGGAAGTCTTACTTCTGTTTTGTAAATAGAGACTCAGAGGGTACTTGGAAGTGACAGGTCACCCACTGTGTCTGGGACGTGGCTGAGAACATATAGCTTTTGTCGCCCTGACTGTTCTGATCCTATACTTATTATTGTTTATGGAACTTCAGCATGTAATAGATGAAAAACAATTTCCTGAGTGATTCCTGGAATAGGCAAATGGACCAAATGTGTCCCAAAAAATCTCTGAAGTTGGTATGTCTTCTGTCCTGGTTGCCTCTGTTGCGAGGCAGAGTGATACAGTAGGTTAGAGGTGAAGAACACGGGTTCTGAAGGCTGACTGCCGGACTCTGGGTACTGGTCTCACACGACATGTGTTGTGTGACCTTAACTGCTCTGTGCTCAGTGACCTTTTCTGTCAAATGGGATGATTGGCACCCATCATATTAATGCAGCAAAATGTCTATATTATTTAGAGCAGTGCCTGATACATTGTAAAAACTCAAAATATGTTGGCTGTTGTTATTTTTTCTTATTAGAAGTACGGTTTGCCTGGGAGTTTGTCACAGGAGCCTGTGACAGGCAGGTGGATAAAGGACAGGGGCTGAGAATTTAATCACTTCATGAATTTTATTTATTGAACAAGAAGAAACCAAGTAAGAGTGATGGGCACTGAAATCAGGCGTTCGGTTGCATGGTGAGGGTGAGCTGTGCTCTCCAAGCTCCCCTGGTGTAGCTCATGTGTTTTGATCACAGGTGAGATGGCTCGTGGTGAGGCGGAGAGGGACAAGAACAGGCACCAGGACACAGGGTGTCTGCGGGGACAGGCAGGCGATTGTGCAGGACCACGCTTGACGTTTGGGCTCCTGCATGGTTTAGTTGGTTCATTTGTTACTATTGGTCTCCGTGTCTTTAACCCTGTGACTGACCGTTGACAATGGTGTAGGACTCATCTGAGCACAGTTTGGATAGGAAGACTGAAAGGGGGGCCAACTCTCTACGCCCAAGAAGTTGAGTCAGCACCTGCTGAGCCTCGAGTTGCAGTCTTCAGAAACACCTCCACTTATTGTGAAGCATGCTTAACATTGTAAAAATAAGAAATTATTCGCAGGCACATCAATGTGTGATACACTTGACAGCGTATTCGAGGGGAAGCGAAGCCTAGGGAGGACAAAGAAGCCAGCGGTCCGCCCTTCAGCACGCCGGGCGCTACCCAAGGCGGCGTTCATATAACTCTAAACCCACAGCCTGGGGCGTCAGCACCCCTGAACAGACTCCCTTGTCTCCCTCCAGACCACTTTCCCCTTATTCTGTGTGCACTTAGAGAGGTGCTGAGCCCAAGACCATTTTCTAGTCTCTTCTTTTGAAAATGTACATGTTTCTAGAAATGACTGCACTTTGAACTGAACCCTGGGCCACCTCTTGTAAGTTTTCAGGCTGTGGTCGGGGTGGATATAGAAAACTGGTGGTCTCATACTTCATCATTTGGTTGAAGTCAGCTGTGCCAAGCTTTCTTGACTGAAGTAAGCCTTCCAATCTAAGTGTGAGATTGGTAAGACCCTTTGTGTCCCTATAGCCGTCAACCCGTATTGGGGTGAAGTCGGGGGCCTGAAAATAAAGAATGATTTCTTTCAGTATTCTATGAGAATCTCATTTCTCTTTTTAATGAATTTTTCACTGGACTTTTTTTTTTAAACCTCAGTTCTTACTCCTGAAATTTTATTTTTCTACTATGCTCTGTATATGGCAGCAGATTTTTAAATATGAAAAGGAAGTCTATTGGTTTTCATGTGTTGATGCTTTTCAGGAACACACTAGTTGCTCACCATCCATTTCAGTACTAGACTCACAACAGACCATTTGGGTGCCTGTTTATGGAGATTCTTTGGGAATTGCCAGCTGATAGAAAATTCCCCTCTAGAGACAGAAGATCCGGTCTATCTTATTGGACATCTTATTAAGTGGAGTGTTTTGCGTGTGAGGGCTTCTGAAGCTATGTGGGCTGTCCAAGCCTGAAGAGTTTAGAAGGCTTTACAGTTCAGGAGAGCCTGAGGCCATAGAGTGAGTTGTTTCCTGATGTGGAGAGTCTCTGAGCTGCCCATCACTCCACCTTGTCTAATGGTGATAACTGGTACTTAACAGCAGTGACGCCATGGCCCAAGTTTTTCAGTCTTCTGATGCTTCTAGGGAAAGCTAAATTGTATTGTTAAAGTTCATGCTGAGTACCTTTTATTACATTACGACTGGGAACCAGAGTGCTTAACTAGAAAACCCAACATTAACCCAGCCTTTGCCAAGTAATAGTGAAAACACTGCTTTATAAAGATATGGAAAGAGAAAGTTGCCTATATGAAGAGTCAAGAAAAAACCCAGAGGCTTGCTGGATGTAAGGAGAAACTGCGACTTCCTGTGGTCAGAGAAGGGGTGATGCTCAGATGATGGCCTAATCTAGTTTTGTTTCCAAAACCACCAATTTATATTTTAGTGCCTTTCAGATATTCTCATAGCCTTCCTGGGGAGATGAATTTTGGGGAGACATTGCGCACACACATTGTTTACTCCTCTGGGTTACACGTACTAGGCCATCTGCTGTTAGTTTTGTAGTTGTGCTCAGTCCCATTGTTTGCCTGTATTGTAAGCACCAAAAGCAAACTGAGACAGAGGCAGGATCATTTGTAAGTCATGTAGCTTTGAGCCTGAATGGTGGTTTTTATTAAGTGTAGTTTTCAAATGGGCTGAGATTCTGTGCTGAGTTTTGGGATCAGTCATTTAAACCTGGGGAGCTTTGCCAAGTCTCTGGGAGAGCCGTCTCTGAGACCCTGGGCAGTTGTTATTCCAAAGCAAGCTCATGGGGTGAGGCTGGCAGTGATATTGATAAATTGCTTTTGAGATGCTTGGAGCTGAAGGACAATGCTTTTGTATTATACTTCCAAGCTCCTGGGCTGACCTCTGAAATCTGGAAGAGCTAATCTGAAAGGCAGTATTCTTTCGCAGGCACAGGCCAAGCTTGTTCCCTCCTGGATCCTCGTCTAGGCATCTCTTGGAGGAAGCCAGGCCAGTGGGTCTCGAGGGCCAGAGAGGAGACAGCGAGAGCAGTACTGCTAGCCTTTCAGTCTCCCCTGAGGCTGCACAGAGCGTTTCGGGGGGAGCCTAGAACCATCCCTGTGCTATCCGCAGCATTTGGCTGTTGTCAGCAGGACTACTGTGTGCAAATGCACAATTTATATTTTATTTGGGTCTCAGCATCAAGCTGCCCTTTTTCAAATAGTTTTATGGGAAGTGGTGGTTTTTCTGATAGGATTTCCATTGCAAGTTGAACAAAAATGATGACGAAATAGGATTATTACCTAACCAAATTGCCTCTTGTACAGACTAGCCGAACTGGTGCTTGGCCTGGAGTTGGCCTGGAGTTTTCAGAAACTCAATTGCTGCCTTTATAAGGCTGTGCCTGGGGTTGTGTTTCCAATCTCTCTCAACTTTTGTTCCTGTGGAAGGGAGGAAGTGGAGCTGTGACAGATATATTGCCAGATAGCACACAATAGCACACAAAACGAGAAAGACATGGTGTGAGCCATTCACAGAGACAGATTTACACTCTGTGCTGCCCTCAAACCATAGATCCATTTCTTTCAAAGAAACAACCTGCCCGCTGGATTATGTTTCAGACAGGGACACAGCTTAGAAGAGAGATGCTGACTCCTTCTATTTAGCTGTTGCCAATAATGCTGCACATTTTGCTGTAGTCAATTACTTTTGTGGGGATGGGAAAGTTTATTTGGCAAAGGAAAGCCTGTCTCTAGATGAGAAGTGGAAGAAGGGAGATATCAGAGGAGAGGGTTTGGCTATGCTGTCACCTTAGTGAAGCATATGTGTCTTAAATTTTGCTGGTTTTGGTCACTATCCAGCCAACTGTATTATCAGGCATTGGAAGTATTATGCCTATTTCACAACAAGAAAAACAAAGCTAGAGAGATTGTGACTGACCCACGGCCAGAGTGCTTTGACATTCATGGTTCCTTTTTGGTTCTCTCCATGGGCCTGTTTCCTGGAGATATGGTAGAATCAGCACATGAGTGTTTCTTTCATTGCTGTTGCATGGGAGATAGCATCGCACAGTTGTAGAACCTGCCTCCCAGGGTTCACATCTGGCCTGAAGTGCACCCGCACTGCAGGACTTCTGTGCCTCAGTTACCTCTCAGGTAGAATGGGGACTCCAGAACCTATACAGCAGTTCTGAGAATTAAATACAGTTAACACATGTAAAGCACTAAGATCTAAGTGCTCAGTGATTTTAGCTATTACATTTTTGAAATGTATGTTGATTTCCTGGAAAAATGAATGAGTGGTGTGTGCGCAAATGTAAAAAAATAACTCTGCTTCTGTTAAAATTTACTTTCCAGGTTGGTAGTTTTAAAGATTGAAAAAATACTTTTGGGAGTCGTCCAGACTTGGAAGAAATCAGGACAAAAGAGCACGGTGTCTGTGTGCAGTTTTGCAGTTCTCCATGGTGGACTTGTAAAATATGTAACAGCATACCTACTGTCAGTAATCATTTATTCTGGGAAGGAGAAGCAAATGTTAGTTATATACATCCTCTCCAATGAGGTATATTTCTTTGTTTTTATTTTACATATTTTAACTGAGACAGTCAAGTGTTGCCTTAGTTGGGGTGAATTACAGATATGAGAAAACGTTTTTATTTTTGTGACACACGAGGACCCTTGAATGAAATCAGTTACCTTCTCTTGATTAAACCAGTTTCATTTTTTTCTTTTAACATTGTGGTTTTTTTACATAGATACTACATTTTTTCATCAGCTGTGTTTTTTTGGGTATTATTGACTTTATTTTTTATTTATTTATTTTTTTAAAAGATTTTATTGGGAAATTGGGGGAGAGGAACAGCATTGGGGAATCAGGGAAGGGGAAGAGACAAGTTGCTGTCTTTTTGTTCTTCTGTCTAGTTGCGGAGGACGTTGCTTCACTGGCCCATGTTGGTATCATTGTTGCGCTCTTCCCGGATGAGGCAGATTGGTCGCCGGCCTTTGGATGGTTGCTCACCGCAGCTATTGGCAGCTCATGCTGGCTCCCAGCCTCTCACGCTGGCTGCCGGCCACTCACTGTAGCCTATGGCAGCCCACTGCAGCAGGGGCTGCAGCCTACACCGTCTGCAGGGCTGGAAGCCCAGCTCCAGGTAGAGCTGTTGTTAGCTGTAGAGGGCAGTGTCACTGGCCCTCATATGTGGAATCCGAACTGGGGCTACTGGCATCCCAAAACCAGCTCTTAACCAATGTGCCACTCGGCTGGCCCTCACTGACTTTATTTTTTATGTTGGAAAAATATAATGGCACCTGGGTGTTATTCTTGGAGTGGAGTGGGTTTAGGCACACTGCCTTACACTAAGTAGAAATCCCTTGGCGGTTCTTCTGAAGACATTTAATTACTTCAGTCATTCACGGACTCACCTTGTGTAGGTAGGGGGTCTTCAGAGTTGGCTTTTGAGCGTTCATCGCATTTTGTGTAGCATACATAGGCTACTTGACAAAGACACTGATTCAGTTTGAGTTTGAATAAAGTCTGGTATGAATTTAAATACTGTTTAAGATGAGTAATCCCAGACCTATTTTTTTATCATACTTTTTTTATTATTACAGTTTTTTCATTGTGATAAAAAACACATTACATTTTCATCTTAACCATTTTAAAGTGTATGGTTCAGTAGTGTGAAGTGCCATCACAGTGTTGGAAAACAGGTCTCCAGAGCTGTTTCGTCTTGCCAGTCTGAAACTCCATACCCATTAAAAACAACTGCCCCGTTTTCCCTCCCCCAAACCTCAAATAATCCCTATTCTACTTTCTGTTTCTATGAATTGGACTACTTCAGATATCTCATTACTGTGGAATCATATAGTCTTTCTTCTTTTTGTGGCCGACTTGTTTCACGTAGTATAGGGTCCTCTAGGTCCATCCATGTTGTAGCGTGTGACAGGACTTATTTTCTTTTTAAGGCTGAGTAATCTTCTATTGTATGGATAGGCTACGTTTTGTTTATCTGTTCATCCTTTAGTGTATGTTTGGGTTGCTTCCACCTCTTGGCTATTGTGAATGGCGCTGCTGTGAACATGGGGTGCAGATATCTCTTTGAGCTCGTGCTTTTGTTCTTTTGGCTACACTTGTATACCGGGAGTGGAATTTCTGGATTCTATAGCACATCTATGTTGAATGTTTTGAGGAACTCCCATTCTTTGGTTGCGCCATTTCACAATCTCATCAACACAGCCCAAGTGTTTGCCAGGTCTGCCCTTGAAACAGCCCTGTCCCAAAGCGACGCAGTGTTCCACGGAGTACCTGGCAGCTGTTGGGTTAGGATGAGCTGTTTCAGGCGCCATCAGCCCTGGCGACTCGGCCGCATCAGTACTGATGGACCGTCTGGGGGAAGGTCATGCTGCTGCTCCGAGACGTGCAGACTGGCCCAACCTGTGTGCGGGGTGTTAGCCTGGGATCGGCAGACCTAGGTGCGGATGATGGAGCTGTTGGGGGCACATCCCCTCACCGCTCTGTCCCCACACTGTCACCTATAAGATGAAGGGCTGAATTTCCCTGATCTCACCTGTTCTAGCGTGCTGCTGTCGGTTCTAAGCATCTAGAAAAGACACTATGTATAGCTTGGTGTCGTTATTTGATAGATCAGATTTCTCTTAGCATCAGTTTGGGTTCTGTTCTTCTTTGTTAAATATCTCCTATTTTTCTTGCTCTTTTACTGCCCCAGATACCAAGTGATAATGAGAGAGACCTTTGTGATTGAGTGCTGTCCCTGAGTCAGAAGGCCTGGGTTCAAATCCTTGCTCTTGCATTTACTAGATAGGTGACCTTGGACAATTTAATGAACCACTGGGACTCAGTTTCTTCATCTGTGAAGTGGAGATAATAGTACCTGTGTCTGTTTTTTTGGAGGTTAAATGAGTTAATGTGTGTAAGGTACTTTGCGTGGTGCCTAGCATATAGTAAACACTTGAAAACTTAACCTCTAACTAACTGCCGTATACACCCTGGTTACAATGGGGGTAAATGAATGAGGTCATTGTCCATTAGAATCCTCATTGGATAATTTGATACTTCCTGACGCTATTGTTCCTTACAGGTGGGAGGGATGCGCTTACTGTACAGTTGGAGAAACTGAACAGACATTACGCCTCATCTGTCTGAGACTAAGACTTCAGTCTCAGTCTGATGGGAGCCCACTGCTTCCTTGCCTGTCACCTTGTCCCAAACTTAATGCCTTTAAGGCCTCATGAGGATGGGTTTTAATGTTAGGATCTGCTGAGGACCCTTCCTGTCTCCTCTGCCCTTTTAGTAGCAGCCGATCCTCCAGGCTGGCCTGAGCTGGGATCACTTTGCTTTCTTTGCAGACTAAGGTCTAGCTGCTCAATCCTGGTGGTTGGGACAGCACTGGGTGTCTACATCCTTTTAGAAATATAACTTAGTGCCAATACTGGCTTCCTCAGTGCTGATTTAGCATAGCCATCTCAGAAATCGGATTTCCATTTTGAAACTGAGCTAGTCTCTTTAAAGCTGGGAGGATATCCCATGTGTCTGCTTTCTCGCAGACAGCAGCCGGGCAGCACTTCCTCAGCCATTGCATTTCTGTAAATCCATACAGAGGCTGAGAGGGGATGACCTAGCCTGAAAAAACCAAGCCTCTCCTTGAAGCGTCCTCATGTCATGCTCAACAGAGGACGGAGGACATGCTGGACTCAGGTGTCTCACTTTGAGGAACTATATGAAGTGAATGGCCTGGACCAGGGGCTACTTAAGGGCCTTTCAAGGTGTAAGAGCCAGACATCTTGAGACTGGAAGCAGCCCTGTAGGTTCTTAAGGCATGCTGCAGACTCTCTTTGAGAAGTATTTTACTGTGTGTCTTGGGGAGAAGGTGGCATGGAAGGCGGTTGGGTGGGCATTGGGGGAGCATCTGCAGAAGGAGAGCCCAGTGAGGAGACTGTTCTAATGGCCTCCATGTGAGGTAAGCTGTCCGTTCTGGACTGCACGAGGGCACTGCACCCTGGGGCGGGCGGAAGCCCTTCTTGGAGCTGCAGACCGTCAGGCCCCAGGTGCCTTCTCCCCTGGTTCCTAGCTGCAGCAGAGGGACTGGCGAGTCAGTGCCCCCTTCTGTTTTTTTGCTAGCACTCTCTTCACACCCTGTTGCCTTTTATGTTTTTGATGAATGATTAATTAGAAAAATAACCATTTGTAAATTGTGAGTGAAGCAGACATTTGGCCCTGCCTGTGGGGAAACGGCGCCTCGGAGCCGGGTGGAGCTTGCAGCCAGTACATCAGAGCAGCAGTATTCCCAGACCAGTGATGAATTTACATGAAGTTCCTTTTCAGCATGTTAATGATGGTTACAGCCGAGTAACTGGTGAGAAATAATAGCAAATGGGCAGAGTAAATATTTAATGCCTCTATATCATTTTTAGCTTACTGCAAGATATGCATTTTGATTTAGGAGGGAAATGGGGGAGATGTTGGCCACTCCAGGCGGGTTAGCTTGTGCTCTCACCCTTTGTTTCCTTTTCTTCCTTTGCACTTAATTAAATTAGAAAGATAAAGTGAGTTGTTGCTGAGGTGGATTTCACTAGGGAAGTGGTTTTTCTGTAAAGTTTGGGTCACAAGATGCTTCTTTCCTGGCAGTTTGAATCTATATGTCCGGTCAACACCATTGATTAAATGCCTGGTGTGTACAGAGGCCCGCACTGTCTCTAAAATACAGCTTTCATCATGTTACTTTCCTGCTTTGAAACTTCAGTGACCCCTCCTCCTTCTAGGATAAAAGCCCGCCTCAGCAGCCTGGCTTTTAGGGGCCCCTGTGCTGTGACCCCAGCCTTCTTTCCAGTGTTACTCCCACAAGCAGTCCTTCGCCTCCTCCAGGGTGGGACCCCTCACCCCCTCAGCGCCAGAGGCTTTCTCACCTCCGCTCACATTATTCTGTGGAAATGACCTTGTCTTTTTCTCTGCCTGTCTAAAGCCTACCCTTCCTCCAAGGCCCAGTTCTGGAGGTTTCTCTGGCTACTCTAACTGAACAAGCAACCTGATCATTTTGAAAGACAGAGAAAATTGAAAGTGGGTCGCAAATCTTGCCTCCTTCTGTTGCCACACCGTTCTACCTTAGGGAACTCAGAATAAATCCTACTTTCCCCACTTCTTGCTTGGCCATGTTCTAATTCTAGACAAACTAATCTCTTTGTCCAGGTGGGCAAGTGTTCACTACAGAAGTTTCTGAGGATTAGAAATGAATTTAGTAGGGAAACAGAACTTAAGGAAAGTGCTATGTTTTCTGAGATGAGAGAGCGTTGACACAAGTTTTTAGCAGGAGGTTGAGTTCACAGATTGCCAACACTCATGAAAGTGCTGCTTGAGCCTGTGGGCACACTGGTAGGAATACAGTTTTTAGAGAAAGAGCGCAAGCCTTTTTACTCCGTTGTTGAAATTGTCTTGGAGCGTTGTGTTTCAGAGCCAGATAAAATGATCATATTCACAGACAGTGAACAGGACGGTGAGGCTGGCCATGGAGGCCGAGTGGACGCAGAGAGCAAGGGAGCCTGTCCTCTGTTTTCAGATGTTGAAGAGGAGAGATCTGTGCTGGGCGTCACCCATGGGCCTGTGGGGGGAGAACAAAGACTGCTAGGGGTGGGTTATAGGAAGACAGACTTCAGATCAATAGAATAATAGTATTGTGAAAAATGGATTTTCTCAGGAGACAGTAGGATTCCCGAGTGTGAAGGGAACACAGAAGGCACTATTCTAATCTTAGAGGTATATGGCTTTATAGTGAAAGGACCACAGGGGCTGCCATCGAAGACCTTTAGAATAAATCATTTTCTTCTCCGGGGTAAGGCCTTTACCCTAGGGTTTCAGAGAAGGATTTAGCAGTTGAAAGTAATAAACCCCACTGTGTCCCAAAATAGGAACAGACCCTGGCATGGACCAAGAAGTAAGGGGTACGGTTTACTGAGTTGATATTGAAATGATGATGAAAACAGCATGAAATCTAGAACCAGGGGCTCTTAACTTTGGGTTCAAGGACCTTGAGAGGAGGGTTTAAGAATCAGCAGATACTTGCAGAATTTTCAGGAAGTTATAAGCAGTTTCCAAAAGATATTCAATATTAACCTTGTATTTGGGAAAGTTTAAAATATTTTGAAAATATTAATCATGGAAAATCGAGACTATAAAATTAAATTGTCTCGGCACAAATAATTTGATTTTAAAGGCTTTAGGAATTAAGAAATATGGCCCAGGATGCAAATTTTAATGCAGGTGTGTTGCTTTCTGTGGAGACCTTCATAGCTTTTGTCAGATTCTCAGAGGTGGTTCTGACTAAGAAAAGGTTAAGAATCACTGATGTGGAGTAGTAGCAGTTCTCAGAAATTTTGGATTTCACCCACTTGGGTGGGGCAGACACTCCTTATCTCACCTTTACCATCCAACATCAAGATAAGCAGGTATTAGCATGAGCCTTATATGTGCCATTTGATTTTATAAAACAGTATCCCATAAGCTTAAAAAAAAAGGAACTTTGTTGTACTTGTCTTGATTGTGTATGGCAAGTTATTTAAAGAGCATAAAATTATAGATGGAGGTTTATTGTACAAGTAATTTTTTTGGAGTTGGGCTTGTACCTATATCTGCTTTAGCTGTAAGGGTTTGTGTTAATATTTTAACCACACCATGTACATATGTTAAGGTCACATTATTGAAAAATTACAAGGCAGACTATAAATGCTGTGAACATGCAGTACACATTGTGAGATTAACCAGGTAATCTGTAACAAATCACATTTCTAATAAAATTGAACAGTAGTTTGTAATTAAAAAGCAGGAATAGCAGTATTGCGAGCTGTGACTGACCCCAGGCCACACAGATGTTCCAGTAATAACACGTGATCCTTGTGGAGTGCTGTGAGGACCGGAGGGTCCCAGTGCTGGTGTGGGACAGCGCAGGAGACACTGACAGCTGCGTGGAGAGCAGCACGAGTTCTTCCTGTACTCTGCTAACTGGCCGATTTTAACTTACCTATACAGCTTTTAGGGGCCCCTCCTCCCAGCTCGCTTACGAGGCAACTAGTAAGTGGCTGTTGTTCATATTAAAGCAGTAGAGTGTCTGTGGAATTAGACTTTTGCCTTTGAGAGCTGAAAAAGATTTATAGATTTATAGATCAGTGAGAGATCTCGGCAGGGATTCCCCTGTGGTTGCCCGTTGCCCAGCTCTAGAACCCTAGCTGAAGACATACTCATCTACCAGATCCTGGGTAGTACAGGTAAGTGGTACTAGACATTTTGAGGGAGGATTAATATCCAGGAGACTACCCAAATAATGGCCTTTCGTGTGTGTGTGTGTGTGTGTGTGTGTGTGTGTGTGTGTGAAGATCAGCCTGAATACTTCTGATAACCAGATACCCTTTCTTTTAAAGTACTGTTTATTTTTCACACCCTAAGCCTGGCCCTGAAGTGAGATCTACCGCTGTGCGTAATTTTTCCCCTTTCCTTTGCTGTGCTCCTCCTGTCAAATTGAAATACCCTGGCACTTTCTCCCCTTTTTGAAAACACAAAAGAGGATTAGGCCATATAATGGACTATTTATGTGTCAAATTAAACGTTTTACTCTGAGGCTGTTTCTGAGTTATGTGAGCAGTAAAAATATGTATTAAGCTGCCAAGCCTTTTAAAAAATGCATATTATTTAGCTGATAGCCTGTAACAGTCTGATGGACCCATAATGGTGTTTTGAGTAAATACACATTTGAACAATTTATGAAACTTATGTTTACATGTGTATTAAACAGCCTGGGTAGGGAGTGACCAAAAGTTATTACCAGTTGACAGCTGCTGTCTGGTGACCAATTTGAAATGAATTCGTGGATTGCCTTCAGTGTGGAATAAACGGCTTTCCTGTCAGGGCAGCAGACTGCAATCGGCCGTGCGTGGGGCCGCCCCAGAGGCCTGCGTGCTGCTCCATGAGGCACCGGAATGAAACGTCTCAGCTCCACGGTGAGCTGCAGCATGTACTTACATGTGTGCTCTGTTGTATTTCATTTTGTATATTGAAATTTAAGATTATGTTCACAGAACATAGGCTGTGCATCCCAGTGTTCTGCTTTTGGGAAGTTGGGTGTGTTGACTTCCCTGGCATGTACTCTCTAGTGATCTTGACATTTTTATCATTATGTGTTCTTATCAATAATAAAAGTTTTTATATTCACCTCTAAATTGTATACATACTTACACATATGAAACATACATAAAAATAGGAGTTTAAAGGATTGAGATAAAAAAGAAGTGTACATAAATATCTGCTTTCTTTTTGTGCCTGAATGAGCGTCTTGAGCACCCCTGGGCACTGCCTTTTGTCTGTGTGGTGGGAAGGGCACCAGGGCTTGTAGGGCTGAGACCTAGGCATGATACTCAGGAACTTGGGCAGGTTTTTAACGAGTTTGAACCCGTTTCCTCATTTGTAAGATATGGCTGTCTGCCTGGGGGTTGTCATAAAGGTTACTGATAGTAAATGTCAGGTGTCCACGTCAGCCCTTGCCAGAAAGTCACGTCCTCTGAGAGACTTTCCCTGACCCTGTCAAAAATAGCTCCTCCCCCCCGTTCATCACTCTCCAAGGCCCGCTCTGCTTCCCTTCCATTAAAGCCTTTTGTCACTGTGTGAATTCATATTGTTTGTCTCCACTGGATTGGAAGCTTTGAGAGGGGAGAGACTTTTCTTCTGTTCAGTGCTGTACCCACAGCTCCTAGAACAGTGCGTGATATACAGTAGGTACTCATTAAATATTAGCTGAAATTTGGATGTTGATCACTTAGTAAGTTGATTAATTAAGAGGCCATTATTGCCCCATGCATAATTGGTGCTCTAGGATAGAAGAAATAATTTCTATGTATGATTTTTTTCCCTCAGCGGGATCCAAGACAGGAGGGGTTTTCTGTGGCGGAGGATGGATTTTTTGTCCCCATTGTAGCCAGCGTTTACCAGACTGAGATTAGATAGGAAGGCGGTAGGTAGCCCGGGATCTGAGCCCAGTGAGCTGACACCCTCCTCCTCCCCCTCCTGTGTGGTCCTGATCCTCACCTTGGCTCCACTGACCCCTGCCGTCACCTACCATACCATCCAGCTGAGAACTTGCGTGGGGTCCGTGGTGACGGGCCCTGTGGACGGGCTTCAGGGAGGGCAGTGGTGTTGCCAGGGACCCCGAGCCCACCAGGAAAACACCTCCTGATCTCTGCCAAACTGCTCCCAGGGAAGGCAGACCACTGGCGCATCCTGTGCCTGTCCAGGTCTGCAGAGAGGACACGCTGGTTCCTGCCTGGTCGGTGGGAGAGATGGAGGAAAGAGCCACACCTTCTGAAGCCACGCTGCTTGGCCGCCCTTTGGAACGTGGAGTTGTTACTGAAACTCCTGTTAACGCTCCTGATAGGCTGTTGAACACAGGCAGCTGAAGGTTTCCCAGTGTTGCTCTGGGAACACCCCTGTGTGGTGATTTAATTGGAAAAATGAATGAGTAGGAGGTTGGGGAGTCCTTACATGTATGAACCATTAGATATGCAGTTCAGTAGCCTGCACGTATTAAAAATGGCTTTTTTCCCCTTTATGCCTTTCAACTTTGTTCTTATCTGTTATCACTTTAGTTGGTGTGGATTTGTGCTCAACTTTTCCTAAAAGGGGAGATGGAGAAATATTTCCTGGGATCAGCTGGTATTGCTGTGAATCTGGAAAAGGGTCATGGTAGATACCTATCTGGGCTGTGTTGTAGAGGAGTGTGGAGGGACAGTTTCTCCCTCCTCTTCTGCCCACATCCTCCAACAGCTCACTTGTTAAGGGGGTTTTATACTGTGCAAAGTGAACTAAGAATGTGACCGAGGGCATAACATTTGTCCTACTCTCCAGGCTTGGGTGAAAATTTGAATATAGCAGTCTTATGAAACCCCGGAGCTTCTACCATTCAGGAGTTTCGTGGGGAATGCACTGCCTGAAAGACGGTTTTGAAGATGATCTTCTTCAAAATTAATTTAAAGACATTAGAGTCTTCCTCACTTTAACTTAAGAAAAGGATCTCTTTTTTTTGTGGCATCTGCAAGGGTCATGGTAGATGGAAATGATGGGAAAGTTATTGCACAATGAAGAATGAGAGGTTTGGAGTTATATAAACTTTAGCAAACTTTGACTCTGCCACTGATTTATCTGTACTGTCATTAATAAGTGACTTAAGCTCCATGAGCCTCAGTTTCTTCATCTGGGGATATTAAATTGGGGATATTTATTTCCTATAGTTGTGAAGACTTGGTGAACAACAGGATGTGGAAACATCTGTCACTGCCTTGTGTATTTTTGACATGTGATAAATCTTAGCAGCCCATTTCACTCTTTTGGGGGGGGGGGGTGAAGCCACAGGAAGTTTTTGGCAAATAATTGAGGTTATTGGTGATGAAGGGAAATCTAATTCATGCCATGATGTTTTTTTGTACAAGCATGGGATTCTTGAAATAAAAAGAGGGTAATTTTATTCCTTTGGCCGAATGATTTAGCAACACTTTTCTTGGCTTTTGACAACAACAACAACAAAAGACTAATTTGTTGCCTCTGGATGTGTGTGTTTTTTTCCGGCTGTTAATGTAATTCATTGCTTGTCAGAGGGACTGGAACCATTCCACTCACCCCCAAGATTTCTGCAACTTTATGTGTTAATCGCACTGGAATTATTGGGTTGTTGGAAAAGTCATGACGTATTTTTTCTATGCTTTTCGTTGCAAAAATGCATCTTGACTTTCCTGACAACCCAGTAGTATTTCATGGGACAAGAGAGTGTTGGAGGTAGTAGAGATGCACCTGAGTAATCTCTCAGAAGAAAAAGGAAAAGGCAGAATTTCGAGGACCTGGGACGCGCGCAGTTGTGCCGCCGGTTAGTGACAAAGCTAAAACTGCAGCGGACCCATTTCCACATCAAGGCTGTAGGCCCGTGGATCTCACAGCGTTTATGGTAAACCGGAGCTGCAGCATCACCGGGGAGCTGGCGGGAAATGCATCTCATTGCCCCGACTTACTCACTGAGAAACCTGACTAAGCCCCACGTGATTCTGATTAGTTCTAAAGCTTGGGAGCTGCTCGCTGTTCCTGGCCTTGCACTGTGTGCAGGGAGGTTTGCTGAGGGCACGGGCAGCAGATGCTTCCTCCCGCCATTTAGATCTCTGCTCTTCAAACAAGTCCAGCTTAGCAGACGGCTTCCTTCGACTTACATGTGATTGTTGGGGGCACTTTTGTGAATCTGATGTTTACTGATCTTTTACTCCCTTCTGCCAAGTAGTGCTTCCGAAATTTGTTCATTAAGAACAAATACAGATTTCTGAGTCTCACTCCTGCAGTTGCAGCGTAAATGATATGAGGATGGGGAACCTTTAATTTTTGAAAGCTCTCCAGGTGAGTTGGATGCCCAGCCATGTCTAGGGAAAACTGCATTACACGAACCATAGAGGAAGTGCTAATCAGACTAGGCTTTCCTACGTGGTGCAGGCCGCCTTTGTGTTCTGCATCTGGTTGCTCAGAGGGCAGGCGTTACCTGAAAGAGGTAGTTCTAGTTGGAGTGCTGACACTCAAGTTTAAACAGATTGAAATTCCTTATTTAATAAGGTGCCCTTGCTGTTTATCGTTTTAGTATAGGCATGGCAGTGAGAGATAAAATTACTTTTTCTTGCTTTGCAAAAAGATAAATGTCTTTGAGGATGAGAGTAAATGGGTACTATTTTTGTAAGCAGGAGTATCTTCCTGGTACATTTTGGGCACTTCCAGAAATGGACATTCCACAGGAGAGGAAGTGGTAGCCTGCATTTTGTCATACATATATAATTTGTTCAATCACTTACAGTACATTAACAAATGAACAAAAGATAGATTCAGGTTGACAGTTCTGATGCAGTACTGCTATATTATTTTTCAGCTTAATAAGATATAAAATACACATTAACAGCTTGAAAAATTCTAGTCTCATATTTGATTAGTGTTAGGTCCTGATATGGATGAATTTGTTGACATTTGAGTGAGATCCAACCAACCATTGTGTTTTTTAAGACTGATTTAAAAAACATACGTTAACTAAGATATTTAATTGGATAAATATTAACATGATATTAAAATATTCTTGTAAAACTAGATAATACAGACTAATAGTCGTGATGTTATTTTTATAATATTTTGTCATTCCTTAAAAACATGCTTTTTCAATGAAATATTTTTAAACTCGTTTTTTCCCCCACTCCTGGGGTAAACTTAACATGTTTTGATGAAAATTACCCCTAATTTTGAATTGCTTAAAATTGGGTGTGGAAATTAGATGGTACACAGACTTAAAACCAAACATAATTTTTTTTTTTTTTTAAGATTTTATTAGGGAATTGAGGAAGGGGAACAAACAGGTTGCGGCCTGTTTTTTGTTCTTCAGTCTAGTTGTGGAGGACATTGCTTCACTGGCCCATGTTGGTATTATCATTGCGCTCTTCCTGGGTGAGGCAGATCACTTGCCGGCCTCTGGACGGCCGCTCATGCTGGCTGCCAGCCACTCACTGTAACCTATGGCAGCCCACTGCAGCAGGGGCTGCAGCTATGCCGTCCTGGGGACTCACAGCCCAGCTCCAGATGGAGCTGTTGTTCACCATCTTAGCTGTAGAGAGCAGTGTCACTGGCCCTCATATGTGGGATCTGAACCGGGGCCGCTGGCATCCCAAGCCAGCTCTTAACCAACGTGCCACTGGGCTGGCCCCAGTAACACTTTTTATTTATTTTATTTATTTTTAAATTCATTTATTTATATTTTTTTGAGGGCAGTGTCACTGGCCCTCATATGTGGGACCCAAACCGGGGCCCCTGGCTTCCCAAGCCAGTGCTTAACCACCACGCCACTCTGCCGGCCCAGTAATGCTTTTTAGAAGTTGCTGCTCCCTAACACACCCGAACCGCCCTCTAGCTGGTGAAGCACATGCATCTATCAGATCAGGGGTGAAGCTCACCTGTCATTGTACAGTTTCTGCAACCCCAAGGGCAGGTTTAGTTTGCCCTTAAACCAGAGAGGCCTCCTGAGCTGATCTGCACCCCCCTCTAGCAGCGGCAGTACTCAGGAGTGCTGCTGTGCACCCCTTTGTACTTGGGTCACCTCGAAGGCTGGGGGTGGGGCCGGGGGGTGGGGTGGGCAGGATGCCCAGAAGCAGAGCTTCCTCCCTGGGTGGGTTTCTTTAGTTAAGCACCCTGTCTTCCTGTCTGCTCAGGGTGTCCAAGCTGGGCTGCATTCCCTCCAGGACACACCCTGGTTAGGGTACAGAGGTTTTTCAGAAATGGGGATACATTTTCATCCCCACAATAGCAGCAGCAGGGTCCTCAGACTCACTGTTGATATGTCACTGATGTCTCCATGTGAGAAAGGTTTCTCTGTCCTCTAAACACTCTGGTCACCCTTACCCACATATCTAGGTCTGCTTTTCAGAAACATGAGCAGATAACCTGAAATTCTCGAGAATGCCATTGTAACCATGTGCAGAGGGAATGAGGTCTTTCCTGAATGTCTTTCCGTTGTTTCACTTGGAGATGAATGCAGAGTGACCTCCATTCTGCCCAAGGAGCCTGACCTTCTTGTCACTTTGTATAACATTAATTTCCTAATGTGTTCCAGTCAATTTGTAAAAAAGATTTTTCCTAGTGTCTTTAGCTGTTGGCCTAGCTTTGTATTTCCACTGGTAAAATATGTATGTCTGTGCTGTCAGTGGAGAGGAATAGATTAATAAAAACCACTGAACCAGCGTGGCATATGCAGTTAATTAACACTACCAGAAGAGCTGGCTCACAGTGATGTGCAAACTTTTATTTCCAAGCACCTAAGGATTGGTCCGAGTTCTCTTATTCGGTTGCCAGGCTTCTGAGGGGCAGCTGATGAAGCAGTGGTGTGTATGTATGAGCAGAAACTGACAGGGTTTTCAGCCTTTGCACTCCACTCACCTGGAGGGCATATTCACATGCAGATGGCCGACCTCACTCCCAGCCCTGCCTTAGTGTCTGGGTGGGGCCAGAGGATTTGCTTTTCTACCAAGCTCCCAGGTGAGGCTGCTGCCCGGGTCCAGGGGCCCCACTCTGAGAACCACTGCTTTAGGATGGGGACCTCATGCACTCCTTGCCAGGGAAAGGTGTCTGAGTTGCAGAGCCTCCTTTTCTTTCCTCAGAAGCACTGCCCCTTCTTCGCGAACATTGAAAAAAGGACATATCCTGCATCCATGGTGTCAGGCACTGAGCTCAGTGCCCTGGGAGAAGTGAAATGGTGTCTGCCCTTGGGACACTCACAGGTAGAGAGGGAAGTAACATAGGAAACCCGGCAGCCATGATCCCCTAGGAGACATGCTGGGGAGGAGATGTCAGGGGCGGCCTTTCTGGGCTCGGGAGGAGGAATGGTCTGCGCTCGTCTCAGTGACCTCAGCTTTATACCCGTAGGTGTCCAGTGAGAGAAACACGCATCCTGCAGCAGAGCATTTGTTACATTTCAGGTCAGTGACCTGTCTTCTGTGACTTCCTGGGCACCTCAAACTATGTGCTCAGAACCTCCAGAATTGGCATTGCTCGCTCCACCCCAGCTTCTTCTCCCCCTTTTTCTTCTACATGTTTAAATTACAATTTCAGACACTGTCCGCCGTGGCAGCAGGATTGGTAACAAGACCAAGTTAAGTGATCTTGCTTGAACTGATTTATGAGACAGTTTCAAAAATTCATGAGGTACCAGGGGAACTTTCTGTAGTGGGATCAGCGTGCGGCCTTTCCCGTCACTTCCTCAGGAAGATCAGACATTTTGTGATAGTGTAGCAGGGTAAAGTGGAGCTTTCCAGATCATAGCCCTGCTGATTAAGAAACTCAGACAGACCTGAGGAGAAAGGGCTGGGGGGAGGGGGCAGGATGTTACTTTCAGAAGCCCGTCTTTCCCTAACTTTGAGCAGCGGACTTTGGGTAAACTGGTAAAAACATGGTAAGTCCGGTTATGTACGGAACTGTCTAGTGCAAGTTTTTCTCCCTGGTGCTCTGCTGTGATTCATTCTGTTGCTAAGGAGTATCTTGGTTCAGTAATGATGGCACGGTGAAATGAGGTGTGTGTGTGTGTGTGTGGTGTGTGTGTGTGCGGGGTATGTGTGGTGTATGTATGTGTGTGTGTGTGGTGTGTGTGTGTGTGTGTGTGTGTGTGTAAGAAACCAATTGGCATGCCTTTATGCCCATGAAAACTTTGTCCAGACAGGAACAAAGTATGTGGCTAAAACCAGTGACAGGTTACAGTGCTTTCCCCATTTTATTGATTGTTCATTCTAGTCTCTGACCTTATTTGCTACTTATTGATCTAGTAGAAAAGCAAATAATTTTCTCTAGCTAGCACTTAGGTGAGCTGGGCTTTGATGACTTGTCTCCCAAAGGGTTTTGAAAAGCAGTTACCTGCTGAGTGGCAGCCTGGGTACCACCTAAGGTTATAATCTGTGAGCTTGGGAGCCCTTTCTTGGTAGCATCACCGATGTCACAGGCAGGCCTTGTCATTTTGGCTCCTGCCCTGTAAGATACCCCACCTGCCCTGTCCACTGTGATGGCCACCTGTGCACACAGCCTCCAAGTCCACACAAGACCGTATGCAGGATCCCACGGGAGAGACTGTGTTGCTGAGTCATTTCTGGTCAGCATCTGCCAACATGGCAAATTTTCATGCCAACAATAGCCAGGACCACTTTGGGGTTCTAAATTGTATTTTGAGATTTTGATTCATGCTTTTGGGCTCAAATATGCTTTTAAATAAGTTCTGAGTTTTTAATTATTAAAAATGCTTAATTCTCCACTGTGCTTGGGGATAGAGAAGTTAGGATTTGGGATGGGTATGTCTAGTAAGGAAGTAGAGTGCACACATAATCTAACGTAGGAGGTAAGGTGGGTCCCCAACATCCTAGGTCACTCACTCTGTTAGAGGTTTTAAGGTTTATATTTTCACGTTTACATGTTTCTGCTTTTTATTATACTCTTTTGCTTAATACTGAGTTGGTGTGTATCTCCTAAGATCATATGAGGTATGTTGTTGGAAGCAATAGAAATAGAATTTGGAGAATGGCCTGAAAATCCTTGAATAATACCCGGAGTGCCAAAAAAATGTATACAAGTAGACACGTTGCTCAAGCAGTAGTTTGCCGTAATCAGAAGTGTCTGGACACTGATGGTAACCACTTTGTAACTGCAGAAGTCGAACGTGACTTGTATTCATCTTTTGTTATCGGTATACAGTATATTGAATATTACAATTTTAATGCAGTTTTCCTTTCTTAAAGTGTGTATACATTTTTTTTTTCATCCTCTGTATAACACCCATTGAGGTAAAAGCGAAGATTGACCTTGTCATTTAAGGGATGCATGGGTGCTTTTTGCTGGTTTCTTTATTTTATTGTTGTTTATTATTGTTTATTATTATATTGTTAATATATTCATATGATTCAAAAATCAAAATTATAAAAACATATAGAGAGAATTGTCTTATTCCATCCCTGGACCCATATGCACTATTCCCTAGCCTCCCCTAACACTTAATTATTGTTTCTTTCATATCCCCCATAATTTTTCAAAGCAAATAGAAGTACAATTGAATGTGTTATGCAATAGTTAGTTGGATACTGTAAACACAGCTCTGCCTCTTGCTCTGTTGTAATTATCAGTATATCTTGGAGATCATTCCATCTCAGTAAGGGGTTTCTAATTCCTTTGTATAGCTGCATAATATTCCATAGTATGATTGTACCATGATTAATTTAACTAGTTCTGACGCTTGGATTATTTCTGGTCTTTTGTTATCACAAGTGATGCTGCAGTGAATAATTCTGATCATATGGCATGTCATCCATGGCTGTATGTACATCTGTAGGATAAATCCCCAGAAGTGAAATTGTTAGTCAAATCGTGCATTTGTAATTTTGGTAGTTATTGCCAAATCACTCTATAGAGGTTGTATCAATTTATATTCCCACCTGTTTCAGATTAGGGATTTCCCCACAGTCTTATCAACAGGGTGTGTTAAACTTTTGAATTTTTGCCAATCTGATAGAAAATTTGTTTCTCAACGTGGTTCAATTTGCATTTCTTATTATGAGTAACATTGACTATATCTAAGATCTAATAGTATTTCTTTTTCTGTAAACAGTCTGGTCATATTCCTTGCTTATTTATCTATTTGGCTTTTATTGTTGATTTTTTTAAGTTTTAAAATAAACTGTCTATTTTGAAATACTTCGAGATTTACAGAAAAGTTGCACAGATTACTGGGATTTTTTTGTTTTCTTATGCCATTATTAGCTGTTAGTTATGTGAGACGGTTTAAGGAAGTACAGGTCCCCTGGAATTTTGGGACTTGTCATGTGTATGTCATGTCAGCCCAAGAATGAGGCAAATCCAATTCTAGACTCTTGGCTGCCTCTGGGGATTTTCCATGTGGAGTGACAGGTTTGGGAGATTCTGGGATCCTCTGACTAGCTAACCTCTATTGTGTGGCGTATAATTCAGAGCGTGCCTTCTTTTACTAGTATCAGTTATTAACTAGAAAGGTTATTGAAGTGAAAACCTTGCCTCGAGTTAGTATTTCTGGAGGTTTACTTCTAATTATAAATGTGGCTTTCAAGTGACTGAATCTTTCATAGACCAGGTTTCAAGCACATTAAATATTTTGTTGTTTCCCCCCTCTCCCTATCACATGCTCATTGAGACAATGAGCTATAATCTTCCTGGAGCATCATGCTGTTATTTAGCCCTGTTAATTGGTTCTCTGGAGTAAGGAGGTGAAAGTTGGAGGCTGATGCTTTCCTCAGATGGAGAAGCTCTGCCTCCCTGGGATTGAAGAGCACTGGCTCTAGAATCAGATCCCTTAGATTCAAATTCCTGCTTTGCCACTGCTAGCTGTGTCACCTTGGATACGCTGCTTAACTTTCTCTCCCCATGTATAAAGTGGGGATGATGGTAGTACCGCCTCATTGAGTGGCAGTGAGGACCAAATGTGATGGTCCATGTGAGGTGCTAAGGGCAGGCAAGGAACTTTGTAAGTTGCCAATCAATAGTGGCTCACAGGTAGTAGAAGGCAGTGGTTTCAGAAACCAGGGGCTAAAATAGCAACTGTGTTGCACTGGACTCCCGTTGATCAACCTTTCGTCTCCCTCTGTCCTTTAGCTTGTGAGTCATTTAACCTACTAACTGAAATGTCATTCACTGGGCCAGTACTTGAGCACTTAGTGCCAGACTCTAAGCCGGACATCGTGTGAGATGCTGCAGGGGGCCCTCCAGGAACCTGAGCACAGAGGCCTGTAAATGCAAAGCGCCTGTCATCCCTGCCACGCTCGCAGACGCCGGGAATACAGAGAACGGAAGGTTACTGTCCTTCGCTGGTGACGGGCCGTGCACCCTGAAGGCGGGGACCAGTTGACCCGGGAACCATTAGCACAGGAGAAATAAGGGTACTGGAGAGATTCCAGGCACTGAGGATAATGAACATTTTGGTAGGGTTTTGCGGTTTGGGAAATGTTTTACACATTTCATTTTACCTCAAGTAAATCTCGTAAGATAGCTGTGAGGTGTTTTAGCTCGGCGTACAGCTGAGGACATGGAAGGACAGATAGGTTACCAGGCTTGCCCGAGGTCGCAGAGCTGTGTGGTGGTAGAGGTGGGCCTCAACTCCAAGCCTCCTGACTCTGGGTCTCCAGATGTTTTCCCCTGGTCTCTTGAATGAAAGGACTGGCATGAGTACAGGAGGGGCCTGGAACCGTTTCTGAGTGTCTCTGGTTAGGTAGGACACTTGTAGGCTGAGAGCCAGAAGGAAGCCTGAGGTCAGCAGCCTCTCCCTGGAGACACCCATGTGCCCGTGTGGGACGTGGAGGGCCACGCAGTGCTGGCCGGCAGCTTGTGGAGAGGGCTGAGCTTCCCCGGCAGTTCCGGGAAGTCTTCGGGGCTTCATTCATTGCTGGCATGGTGGGAATTCATTCTGGGAAAAGTAGGTAAACTCAGAAAGGGGAGGACCTGTAACCTGAGAAGCAGGCCGTTTTCCTGGGGTATTTTCTGAGGAGCACAAATAAAAGGGCAGTAGTTTAGTATTCAGCTGTGGCTGCAGTTTCCAAGGACAAGGAAAAGGAGACAAAGGCGGAGAGGAGAGGGAAAAAAGCGAGTGAGAGACAGCTTTGCGAAAAGGCACATCCGCAGTGTCTGTGGGGCAGGCATTTTCAGTCCTGGGAGCTTGGCACATGGGCGAGGTCCTTAGCAGTGGCTGCTGTGGGGTTGTACACTTTTGTCAGGGGCTACTGTGCTGTCACTCAGCCTTGGACTTTGGGTAGGAGTGATTTTCCTTTGGATAGAAGGTTATCCCAGGCAGAGCTTTGGGCCCTACCCCAGCCCTACTGAATCAGAATCTCCAGGGGGTGGACTTCAAGAAGAAGCATTTTAAGGATCTCCGGGCCATTTGTCTGCCTGTTAAATTTTTGGGAGCGTTGTTGTCATCTAGAGGCCCCTAGGTTCTTCCTAGGGTTCTCTGCTGCTGGGCTTAGCCTGCCATTAAACATGTGTTGACTTTGTTTTCTAGGCACCATATAAGGTAGACTCCAGTGTGGAGCCTACTTCCCCAGGAGCATATAGCCTAGGTGAGGAGACAGGGTTGTTTAAAGATAACTTGAACACACCTAGAAAGTGTTACAGGCCAATAAGGGGGACACTGAGAATGGCTGTGGCTCCATGGAAAGGGGATGTGTTTCTGTGAATGCCGGGGAGAGGAGGTGGGAACTCCTGCTGATCCTGGTCTGGGATCTGCTGCTGCTTTGCCAGCCTGCTGGGTGGCCTGACGTCTGGCAGGGGACAGCCATGGTCACGTATGGCCAGAGACCTGTCTAACTTGGTCAGCCTCCCTCATCACTCAACTGGCTCTGTTGAGAGGATCCTCCTCTCCCCTGCACTGCCTCTCCTCAAAAGCCTGCATATCTACTGCTCTGTAAAAGAGAAAATTGATTTGTCACCAAATTTCCATGCTTCGGCCTGGGAGAAATGGAACTTTGTCCCAGCCTTTAGGGCTCTGCCTTCCAGCCTCGATTTAGAGTTGATCATTATATGCATAGAGAAGGCTGGGCATGAAAGAGCAGCAGGTTGGCATCAAAGGAAGCTGTGGGTGCTCTCATCTGCTGCTTTGGCTGGGGTGGAAGTGCGAATATTAATATAGTCCACTTACACTATAAAATGACTCCCAGGGAAGGGGAACTAGAAACTTTCGTAAATATCAGAGATGTTAAATGCTAAAAATAAAAGTCCTCTGCAGTTGTTGGGCTCTTTACAGAATGTTTATTGGTCAGGAGCACTGGTCTGTTTGGTCATGTTTTTTTGTATGCATGTATGTAAATACATTAGAATGTAAATTAGTCGCTTAAGTAGGACAGTGTTTCTGGAGTGTGAAATAGTAACCTGGCTAGCTAACTCTACTAAAGCCTTTGTCATTTCTTTTTGAAACAAGTTTCATCTTGGGAGGTCACTGCATCCTGGCAGCTGTTTCACTTCTGAAATGTTCCAGATCTCTACTCTCCTTTCTTGACCCACTTTTCTCTGCCCACCAGCTACACTTGACTGGTCACCCTGACTTCATTCTCTCCCTAGCTGTTCACTGTGCCATCACCACTGGCTCTTCCTTTCAGAAATCCTGAACTCTGCACATTGCAACTGGGGTCTACAAAGACTTTCAGAGGCTTCCTGTTGTCCATAGGAGATGTGTGCCGTTTTCCACATGCCTCAGTAAGCCACACGAGGCTCTCTATAATCTGGCTCCAAAACGCTGCTCCAGTCTCGTTTCTAGGCTTACTCTTCTTCCTTTAGCCCATCCCACAGAACTATCTATCATTTCCAGGACAAAATATAACCACTGGCAGCCCTATGTTGGGGGTGCAGTTCTAGGCAAGCATGATCTCATTACACCCTTAAATTCATCACAGTTTTGTCATTTGCCCAAGATCAAATGTGTGTTAGAAGTGGAATTCACATTCAGATATTTTGATATTCTGACTTCTGGTTCCTACTTTTACGTTTCTGTGCCTTTGCTTATATGGTTTCTATGCCTAAAATCTCCTCCTCCCCTTTTTCTTCCCATACTTGGAAATTTATGTGTTGGACCTGCCTAACATGGTGCTTTCATAGGTTTTGTGCCTATTTCAATTCAGCCTGATAATATAATTAGTACTAGTACTAATACTACGTAATACTATGTAGTAGTAGGAGTTGGCCCCAAATCTTAATTTTTTTTTACATTTTCCCTACACATAGTAGGAGTCCAGTAAGTATTGTAGAATGAATGAATGCATATGTGAATGAAAGGATGACTGGATAGATGGATGGTCTAGTGTCCAGGCCCTTTTGTGATTTGAATAGAGCATCCCTTGGCCAAGTGCAAAGCTGCAGAATTGCTGTGTGGAAAGAAGGCATGTCATTTCTGGCATGTCACATTGTAGCCAGGATGACCCAACAATCAAAGATTAAATACCAGCAAGTTGTTGGTCTTTTATTTGGATCCAAGTGGACATTCAGCTGAAGAATTTGGAATGGATCTGTTACACAGGGAATTAAATTGCTTGTTTTTGAGCTGATTGGCTGATGTGTGGTTGTATTGGTTTGCTAGGGCTGCCGTAGCCAAGTTCCAGAAGCTGGGGAGCTTAAACAGCAGAAATATATTTTCTCCCGTTCTGGACGCTAAAAGTCCCCCATCAAGGGTTAGCTTCCTCTCAGGCCTCTTTCCTTGGCTTGCAGATGGCCTCTTTCTCACTGTATCTTCCCATGGTCTTTCCTCTGTGTGTGTTATGTCCAAATTTCCTCTTCTTATATGGACACCAGTTATATTGTATTGCGGCCCTCCCCAAAGAACCCATTTAACTGAATTACCTCTTTAAAGAACTTATCTCCATATATGAACACGTCTGAAGTACTAAGAGCTAGCACTCTAACATGTAACATTATAACATGTTTCGGGGGAACATCATTCAGCCCACAACACTGTTTGTTATGGAAGTTCCTCCACTCAACTCCTCCCGCCTTTCCTTTTGTTTTCTTCCTTCTTGCAATTTTGTTTTACCAGAGGGCTGTCAGGAGAAGTAAAGATAGAAGAAAAATAAACTTATTTTGGGTGAATTTCAGAAAATACCTGGCTGAAGCTATTGGTGAAAATGAGATTTTGATACTGCCTATAGATTTATATTGTTCTGGCAGATTCTGTTCTGGTTTTGTGGACAGATAAAAGCTGGTGTGTGCTGGAGGGCCAGGGAAGTATCCATTTTTTTACTCTGTGAAAATGTTAATTGATAATCATGAAGCTTTTTTACCTGCCTGGAAAAGGAAGGGAACGCGACCCTTCCTCTAGCCCTTCCTCTGAGAAGTAGCACAGGGACGGCGTGGGCACACGGAAGGCGGGGCCCCGACGGGGCAGCCTGGGCCCCGACAAGGCAGCCTCAGGCCCGACGGGGCAGCCTCAGGCCCGACGGGGCAGCCTGGGCCCCGACGGGGCAGCCTGGGCCTCTTGGCCGTGGCCCACACCCTGCCTGGAACCTAACAAATGCTTATGCAATCCCTGACAAGTTGAATTACTGAATTGGTTTGGCTCACATACTTTGTTGTTCCTTAGACCTTTTCTGAGGAATTTTGCGCTACCCTTGTTTGTTAATTCCTGCCCTTGCCTCCAGTCTCAGTTGTGGCTGATGTCTTTTCTTCTCGTTCTCTTTGTAATTATCAAGTAATTTATTAAATGGAGACAAGCTTAACTAGACATTAAATAATTGCAGGTGTGCCGCCGAGTGGAGCTGCCGCCCTGTAGCTGCGCGCTTACAGCTGTTTGTGTTGTGCTGTGACGAGATCTCACTGCACCTCCTGTGGTTCCAAGATCTGTTGTAATTGTGAGGCAGGAGAACCGTGAAGCTTCTGCTCTGAGTGGTCCCAAAGGCCCGGTGGTCCCAGGAGACCACCAGGAAGGCACTAGGAGGTTGGGCCTGGAGCCCTCGCCCCCTCTGACACTTCTCCCGGCAGTTATTCAGGTCCGTTGCCCTTTTCTCGATAGGGAACACCTGAATTGGCCTGGACTGTCAAAGGTGACCAGCAGTCACATTTTAAAACTGTTTCTTTTGGTCACCTTACCGATGAAAGCAAGATTTTCCCTTCCTCCTAAGAGATCAGCAACACGTCCAACAAGTGAGCTTATTCTGTGCTAATTATCAGACCTCGTCTGGCTGCTTTTACACAGACCTGCCCCTTCAGTGAGGGCTGTGGCTTTTACAAATGTCAATTCTAGTCAGGGGTTAGGTTTGTGGTGCCGGCAGTTTGCTTTCTTTGGCTGGTTTCATAATTTATAACGATTGCTAGAGGTAGATGCCAATTATTTAGGGCCTGGCTCAATGCAGAATTTAGAGTAAGCTCTTAATAAAGGATTGGGTGAGTACACTACGCAGTAAGTCTAACGCTACATAGCCAATGTACGCGATCTGTTCTAAGGGCACACAGGTGTTGGAGGTGTCATGCGGCCACTCGCCACCTGTGTGATGTTGGCATGCCACTTTCGTGTCTTAACCTCTAGTTTCTTTCCCTAGGTAGCTGTGAAGATTGAAGTAATTGTCATGTGATATTTGCATACATGCATTATTGTCATGTGACATTTGCTTGCACACACTGTGCCAGACACCACTCTGGTGCTGGCTATGTTTGTGAACAACGCATACCCAATCCCTACCCTGTAGGATTCACATCTGAATCTAGTTTTGACAGAATCCACTTGGTGGGAGAACAGGATAGCTACCATTTATGAAAAAAAAAAACAAAAACATATCACTGGAAGATGTACCTAGCAATGCTGACTTACTTTCTTTGGTACATTTAGACCCTATTTCTACCTCGTTATTCCATGTCTGCCTTGGAGACTAGGGATTTGCGAGAGCCCTCCCTCGCACGTGTTCATACCATTCTCTGTGCTGTGGTCTGGGGGTTAAAACATTGCTTAGTCTCTGTATCTAGGCTTTTGGGACTGGTGGATTGGCATACTGACTTTACAGCCCCCTTCTCGGAGTCTTTGTTTTATAGGTTTTCTTTAAGGTTCCAGAATGGAACTCAGAGAATACGCCCTGAGTGACATGTTTGATCCTTTGAATCCCTTTGTGAAAGCCCGTTTTGTTCAGGTGAAGTCTGAATGGCGCAGAGAGGGTGCTGCGATGTTTAGCTCACCTAGCCGTGTCTGATATCACTAGTTTGTTACTATCTGCCAGGACACAAGCAGGAAATTATCCCAGAGCATCAGACTGATCAGCTCTCCTCTTCTAATCTCTTTTTCATGGGTGACTAAAAGAGAAAACCTTTTTGAGACTTTCTTTTCTTTTTGTGCGTGACTAATAGAAACAGAAAGACATTGGCACTATTTCAAAAGCTTTGTGATAGCTGTGGGACTCTGGACTTCACATGGGGAGGATGTTAGTGTCTACCCCTTCCTTGCAGGTGGGAGTGGTGGTTGTCATTGAGTCCGGAGCTGTAGCTTGAGGGGAAGGGACTGTGACTCCTGCAGGGGCACAGAGATGGCACGTGCCCCTGTCCTGTGCTGAATGCTGGGTGTCCCGTGTTTGGAGTCTGTAAACCAGGCTCAGCACAGAATCTTACTGTGAGGGTCAGAGTGGTGACCTCGTCATGCCATGGTAGTTTGCAGTCTTGTTTCCTCTATTTTCTCTTAGGGAAGGAATAACTAACTATTGGGTTGTCAGAAAAGTCATGACGTATTTTTTCTGTTTTTCATTGCAAAAATGCGTCTTGACTTTTTCGACAACCCAATAATGTGTGATAATGAAAAAAGGCATGTTTTGGGGCCTTTCTATTGAATTTTGATTTAGGGTACCTGATTGTGGATGTTTTTTGAAGGATGTAGAATTTGGTTGCTTATTGAGAGCCTTTGAGAAAATTGCGGCCCTGATGTACAACCAGCCCCCCATTGAATTCCTTCCGTCCTTGCTGCAGAGACATGAACATGTGTCTTGAAACCGAGGGAGGGGTGGTACGTGCTTGGTTCTCAGCCACCAAAAGGAGCTCAGACATCCCTGATGACTCAGCTGATGCCCTGCTGCCTTGGCTGTCTGTTTGTGCACCAAGGACTTGCTTCCTTGCTGAGGACTGAGTCTGTCACAAAGCCCTGTCGCTGGGGACTGTCACAGTGAGCAGACTTAGCAGGATTGCACAGGCTGGCTGGAGGCCAGCTTTAGAAGACCTTGGAAGAACTGGCCTGAGGGCAGAGAGGACAAGTTCAGAAAACTCGGCTCCTCTTTGGTGGCCATAACCCTGGTGAGACCAGGCTGTTGCTCTCCTGTGCCTTTCCCAGGAATTGGCGGTCCAGCTCATCTGGACTTCAGCTAGTTGGTGTGAACCAAGGAAGGCCTTCGTTTGGCCGCCATGTGTGAATCACTGTACGGCCAGGTGGAGTTCAATTTGACACCAGAGGAGCAAGTTGTCCCCAGCTAGGGGGACGCATTGGAGTTCTGCAGTTCAACCAGAAATGTTCAGACCATGTTTTTTACTGTAACTTTTCTCTCTGTGTTGAATAAGGTCTGCCTGGCCATTCTGATCATTTGGGCAAGTTTTTACGCCTGAGAGAGCTCTCTTTAAAGATGGTGAGTCAAAATCATCATGGCTCCTTGGAAGTGAGCACATTTCTGAAACCATCCATCCTAGGGCTCAGCAGGGCAGGTAACAGGGTTGTGCTCTGAGTTAGTTGCAAACGTATGCTGACTCAAAGTGGAAAGGGCAGAACCAGAGATTTTTTCTTTCTGTTGAACCTTTTCACCAAGAGGATTTTGTTCTTTAAATACAGAGGGTGCCAAAAAAAATGTATGCACATTTTAAGAAAGAAAAAATCTATTAAACTTGTAATAAATATATACCGATAACTAAAGATGAATACAAGTCACATTTGACTTCTGCAATTACAAGAGGTGCTCAAAGTGGTTACCATCAGCATCCAGACACTTCTAATTACAGTGAACTACTGCTTGAGCAACATTGACCAAAGTGTCCACTTGTGTACATTTTTTGGACCCCGGAATATAAACCAGAACACCAAACTATTAAGTGAGGAGTATGAGGAAGTTAGAAATGAGGCAAAATGCTATTCCTCCCCTTTCTTAGAAAACTCTCCTGATACTTTTTGAGCTGCGTCCATTGACCAAATTTAACTCGTTGCTTCAGTAACATCACACAACCCAACACATCTGTTCCCCTTTGTAGTCTCCTCCCTTTAAAATGCCAGAACCGGGCTGGCTGAGTGGCGCGGTGGTTGAGCGCTGGCTTGGGAGGCCGGCGGCCCCAGTTCGGGTCCCGCATGTGAAGGCCAGTGACACTGCCCTCAAAAAAAAAAAAAAAAAATTAAAATGCCAGAACCTTCCCAAATCAGCTAAATAAATCAACCAAGTATGAAGTGATCTGAAATGACGTATAGCAAACGAATCTGACTTTCCTAGTGGGGAGACTTTCTCTTCCTGAGGGCCAGCTCTCTGAATTGTGGGAAGATCCAAAGCAAAATCAAAGTAAACAAGTCCCCTAATTTCTATAAGTAGTTTCTAAATTATCCTTTTATATACCTTAACTTATGCAGCTTGCAAGTGAGTATCACTGTGAGCGTTACAGTTTGTCAGGGCTTAGATCTTAATTAGCTCATGAGATTGCATCCTTTTGAAGTATGTACCACAGGTTGTTGGCTAGTTTTCCAAAAGCAATTAAAATGCCCACTGTTATAATTAAGCTTGTTACTGGCTGTATGTTCTAGTTATAAAATGTATTTGACAATTAAACTAAAATTGAGGCTTTTGGCTGGGCGCTTTGGGATGCGGTAGACTGGCTTTCACCTTAATATTCTGTTGGAGTCACTGGTATGAGTATTTATTTTTACTCCCTAAGTAAGAACAGCCATAGGTTTTTATAGGAAAGCTAAAGTTAGGGAATGTGAGTTCTTGATTATGTCCTACTCTCTATACAGGCGACAAAAATCTGAACTTCCAAATTACAGTCCTTTAGCTGAGAAGTCCTTTTTAAGAAACATTGTCTTATCTTTAAGAGGATAGCTTGACTGACAGTGAACATTTAAATCTGTTCAGCTATCTCCATTGCTCTGGCCAAATGTCTTGTCTGGTTGTTGAAAGGGAGGTTGGGGAAATGTAGGTTCAGGATGTACTGAGTGTCTCTGAGCTGCATGGCATGAACAAGTTGTGAAGCTGTGTGTCCACCATCTCACAGTGAGATGTGTTGAACTGGCCTGTGGGCGAGGCTGTGATTGTCAGAGCTGCTCTTGTCAGCAGATCGAGTCCTTGGTGGTTTCCTTCGCGTGCTGCATGCCTTCTGGTCTTTCTTCCCTTCTTTTGGCCGTTTGGACTGTTTCTTTGTTTCTTAACACCAGAATGACATGGTGACAGAGACCGTGGACAAGAGCGTCATTCAGTAGACAGGTAGAAATCCTTATTTAAAGAGAGCTTGAGGTTTTCTTGTGTTTTCTTTTGAAGCCTGTTCTGCACACTTGGGGGAAAATGGACCACTTAGTGTATGTGGTTCTCTTTCATTGCCTTGCCTGTGTGCGCCTCCCCCCTCCCCCCCATGCAATTAACATGAAAGTAATAAGAAGGAGCTTATAGCATTTAGAGCTGGGAAGGAGGCTGCACGGGATGTTAAAATCAGAGAAAAAGAGAAAAGGGCAAGTGTTTTGTAATTACTATTTGGTCTTGAATAGTGGAAGGATACAGCCTTGTTTTAATGTGCTTTGTTCCAGAGTACTTTTAAGGTTATAATTAATGATACAAATTATTTTACTTATTGTGCAGAGAAGTTAGAATTATTAGAGATACATTTTTCTTAGGAAAAAACAAACACTGTTTATTTGTGGTTCTCTGGACATATCTATGTTAAGTCTATAATGTATGAGTGTAGAATAAATTTAAAGGCTTGTGGGTCTGGGGACAATTGCTTCAAATCCCTGTAAACATGCACTTTCTGTTCTTCCTTTCAAACAATTTTTCCTAATATATTTCTACCCTTGTAAAAATAGAGGGGGGAAAACCAAATTAGCTGGTTCCTTATGTTGATTTCTACAAATTTTCCCCATGTACAGGACAAAATAGTGGATTGTCTGGAAAGTCATGATATTTTTTCTATGTATTTCATTACAAAAATGCGTCATGACTTTTCCAGCAACCCAATAAAACCAGTCTGCTGCAATCCTACAACAGATGATTATTGGATCTGAGGAAATGACTATCTCCAAAGTGTACATTTGTATGTAATATGTGGTATCTTACAGTAAAGTACAACATAATCATTAGGAAATAATACACATAAAATGGGATGTGATAATGAGGTTGATTTAAAATATACAAAATAAATATGGCATCATTTCTAAGCACCCTTTTTTTTTTTTTTCTAAAGATTTTATTGGGGAATTGGGGGAGGGGAACAGTGTTGGGAAACTGGGGAAGGGAACAGACAAGTTGCTGTCCTTTTATTCTTCAGTCTAGTTGTGGAGGACATTGCTTCACTGGCCCATGTTGGTATCATCATTGCGCTCTTCTCTGGTGAGGCAGATGGGTCGCTGGCCTCTGGATGGTCGCTCACCGCAGCTATTGGCAGCTCACACCGGCTGCTGGCCGCTCACACTGGCTGCCTGCCACTCACTGTAGCCTATGGCAGCCCACTGCAGTAGGGACTGCGGCTATGCCATCCTGGGGACTCACAGCAGCCCAGCTCCAGGTGGAGCTGTTGTTCACCATCTTAGCTGTAGAGGGCAGTGTCACTGGCCCTCATATGTGGGTTCTGAACCGGGGTCCTGCTGCTCAGAGCCGGCATCCCAAGTCAGCTCCTAACCAATGTGCCACTCTAAGCACTCTTACTTACAGGGCTAATCAGTGTAATTAGTCTTACTCATAGTTCAGATGTCAGCTCTGACATCCTTTCCTGCATGAAGTCATGTTTAGCCTCCAAATGAGGCGAATGCCCCTCCTTTGTGTGTGCGTAGCATTCCATATGTCCCTCTTTGTGGGACCCTCCATGCTGTATTATTTATTTGTCTGATTCTTCCATTGACTATAAACTGTTAGGACATGAGCAGATATAATGTTTGGTTTACTTTACTTTCCCCGTCTAGTTTCTTTTGAAAAAGTTGAAGTTGTAATTTACATACAGTACACTTCACATATTTAGAGTGTACACTGTGTTAAGATTTGACATAGTATATGTACCTGTGCAGTCATCCCTCAGTTAGAACAGTGAATGTATTCACCATGCCCAGAGGTCTCATGCCTTTCTGTTAACATCTAAAGTGTTTGTATCATTTTACATTCCCACCTGCAGTGTTGAAGTGTTCTAGTTCCTCCATATTCTTGTCAGCACTTGATATGGTCAGTATTTAAAAATTTTAGCCATTCTAATAGGCATGTAGTAGAGTCTCATTATGTGTTAAGTTTGCGGTTTCCTAGTGACTAATGGTACTGAACATCTTCCCATGTGTTTGTCATCTTCCTTTGTGAAGCATATGTTCAAATATTAGGTGAGTGTGTGTATGTATGTGTGTATCTAGATTCTCTATTCTGTTCCATTAGATTTAGATGTCTCTTTTTCAATATCTCACTGTCTTGATTATTGTACCTTTATATTGACTTAAAATCAAGTATGAGTCTTCCAATTTTTTTCTTTTTTAATATTGTTTTGACTATTTAATTCCTTTTCCTTTCTGCATGCATTTTAGAATCATCTTGCCTATGTCCTCCTGAGATTTTGATTGAAACTTCATTAAATCTGTAGATAAATTTGGGGAGAATGGTTTACTATGTTGAATCTGCTAATCCACAATCAAGATATGTCTCTCCATTTATGTTGATGTGTTTTCATATTTTTTTCATCAACATCTTGTATTCAGCTTGTTACAGATATATCTTACTCTTTTTATATAGCTTTAATTTCAAAGGTTCAGAGAGTCATTGGTGCTGTTCTTGAGACATATTTTTATTACATCTTT
The DNA here is from genome assembly GCA_033961575.1 of Aselliscus stoliczkanus. Taxonomy (NCBI): domain Eukaryota; kingdom Metazoa; phylum Chordata; class Mammalia; order Chiroptera; family Hipposideridae; genus Aselliscus; species Aselliscus stoliczkanus. The sequence continues at coordinate 13,314,112 of CM066728.1, read as the reverse complement.
CTATTAGTAGTTTGGGTTGTGGTAGTCTTTATTTAGTATTGTCTAAATTTTCTTGAGGAAGCCAATTTTATTTGGAGTGAAATGCCATAGAAGGTTGTTGACTCCCTCGATAACCCCGCTCAGATTTAATATCAGTAAATGACTTCAAAGAATTGGTGTAACTCCTTGTTTGTCTGGTATAACTTTTCTGGAGGCATAAGCAAAAAATTAAAAAATGGAAAATAAAGTGGTTTTAGAAATGCTTAGAACAATTGTAATCCAGCTGTGGTGGAAAGATTTTCAGATGGCCAGGAGCTATCCACTTCCTATGTTGGGTGTCCGACAGCTGAGAGGACATCGGGGGCTCCTGAAGCATTATCCGTGTTTCTGCCCCAGAAATCCATCAAGGACACATTTCAGACTGGGAACAGATAACCCCCGGGACCAGTGGAGGGCTCCAGTGGAATGATTCCTTAGCGATCATCAGTTCACAGGAAACGACATACAGACTAGAGAGACTTGGTTACTTGGTTTATTGGAGGATCATAGTCTCTCATATAGACTCTTCCTGAAAGTCAGTCTGTGTCCATCAAAACCCAGAGGCAAAGCCGTTCCCATTCATGAATGGTCCGGTTAAGCAGTCAAAATGGAGAGGGAAGGGATTGGTGGTGGTTATTAGAGCCAGGGTGGTCACTGATCAGAGATGACAGTGTGCCCAGTGGGGTCAGTATGAGGGACAAGCATAGAGGATGCTTGCTTACATGAACAAGTAAGCTACGTGCTGCCTACCAGGCACTGCTCTGAAATGGTTTGTATATGTGAACTCATTTAACCTTCTTAACACCGTTGTGAGGTGTGGGCACTGCAGCCACTCCATTTTGTGAGTGAGCAAAACGAGGTACAGAGGGCCCAGAAAGTTTTCTAGTCTGTATGACAGTTGGGGAGCAATGCCGCAGCCTGGCCCCAGAGCGTGCGCCCCTCCCCCTGGAATGTGTGTTAGGAGAGCCCCCAGGGAGACGGCCCCTGTGGCCCTCTCTGCTGGTCTCCGGGGGGCCTGGAGGCGCAGTTTCCTTTCGTTTGAAAATAAGAGACTCTCGTTAATGATAATACTGACATTTTTCATTTTTAGAATCCTAAATTTAAGCTTTTGAGAGCATACACTTTTTCCCATATTAAGTGTGTGTGGGTCTACGTCAAAGTTCCCTCCTTTATAAGTCTATGCTCTCCCACAGCTGCATAGTATCTGCTTCACATGTTTCCCAAGCTTTCCCTCTTCCTTTCCAGGGGGACAGACTCAGGCTTGTCTCAGAATGGAGCTGCATGTGCCTCTGATTTAGAGTGTGTCAGTAAGGGGACTGCGTGGCTCTGTGTACTTCTGTGGGGCCAGATGTAAACTCGCTAAAGAGTCCTAGGCACTGAAATCGGCAGTATTGGTGAGCACAGGCTGTGGTGTGCCACCTGCCTCTGGCTGACAGAGCACTCTGGGCAGCATCTGCCACCAGCTCCCTGGAGGTGGGCATTAAGGAGCATGGGAGTCGGCCTGGTGGACCCTGGGTGGCCTATGTGGAAACTCGAGCATTTCAGCTGCTCGCTCCTGGGCTGGCACAAGGTGACCATACTTTTAGGGAAAATGAGGGCAGACAAGTTGGGTAGCATTCCTGACTGTGGAGGATGGACACCGGAAGGAAAGGGTGGAGGGAGCAGAAGGAAAGGAATAGGGATGATTTTCGATGTTCCTTGCCTTCAGTTGTTTGTCGCTGGGGGCTCCACATCTGTAGTGATGCCATTTGTTCCTTTGGGAATGGGGTGGAAGTAGATCTTTGGAGTGTAATGTGGAGTGATCGTTAATTGAAGGGCAAGCATAGACAACTGGAAAGGTTCCTTGTCTCTCTCATGTGTACCCACATACATAAATTGTCCTCAGTTTTTTTCTGCTAACCAGAGGGCAGAGTTCACCTACTATTTTAATCCTGGGTTGAGATTGTTTAGTGATAGAGCCATGGACAGTTAGCATGGGAGCATTTTTGTCTCTGCCAGTGAACGAGGCCAAAGTTGGCATTTGAACTTTGGCTCTTGAATTTAAATTACTAAAACTGGATTGGGTGCCTGTTATGTGCCAAGTATGTGATGTGAACATGGATATGGCATCTAAAGACTAATTGTTAAAACAGTTTATGTTGGTCTGGATATATGTGGTGTGATCAAAAGATACAGTGAATGTTTAAATAAAAAACATTTATTACAGTAAAAGACACATTGCCATTAATCCCCCTCAGAATATTCCCCCTTGTTTCAAACACACTTATCCCATCGTTCTTGCCACTTTCTGAAGCAGTTCTGGAAGTTGTCTCTTGTGAGTGTCTTGTTCATCCTCCATCATGACAATGCTCGGTGTCACACGTCGCTCCTGGTATGGCAATTTCTGTCCAATAAAAACGTCACATGTTTTGTTAGGGAGACCACTTCATGGATGGAGTAGGGGCTTGATCACTGCACTGTATACCTGAAGCTGATGTTGTATAATATTGTATGCCAACTGTAATTGAATATATAGACAGTCACGGGATGTGGATTATATGGTGGAAGGGAGTCAAAGGAATTGTAATAGATAGTATGATATGGGGGGGAGGAATGGGGTGGAGAATTGGGGGAGGGGGGTTGTCACTTTGAGGGGTAAAAAGTATAACTATTGCACTTTGTTGTACACCTGATGCTAATTAAAAGTATATATGAATAAAATAAAATTAAAAAACAAAACAAAACCATTACGGTGTGTCCTCATCCACCTTATTCACCAGATCTGGCACTGTGCGACTTCTGGCTCTTCCCCAAAGTCAAAATGATTCAGGACATTGAGGCACCCATGACAGCGCAACTAAAGACACTCACGAAAGAGGACTTCCAGAACTGCTTCAGAAAGTGGCAAGGACAATGGGATAAGAGTGTTTGAAGCGAGGGGGAGTGTTTTGAGGGGGATTAATGGCAATGTGTCTTTTACTAATAAATTTTTTAAAATTTAAACATTCGCCATATTGTTTGATCACACCTTGTACCTCCACCAATCTGTGCTTGTCTTATGAGACAAAGATAAAGATAATTAAAGATTATGATTTTAAACTATTCAGCAAACAGCCATTTTTTCTGAGACTGTATAAGCATATCAGGATCTTTGGTGGGTGTATTTGTTTCCTGTTTGCTGTTGTAACAAATTACCACCAAATTTAGTGACTTTAAAGAACCCAACTCTGGGGCAAACTTATCTTTCTCACCAGGATCTTACCACCTTGGATGCTCCCAAATTGATGCCTCTTTCACACAAAGTTATCAGGAGACAAAACACAATTAATATAGGTGCAGTTGGTTATGTAGCTCATGGGAAATCCACAGTAGTAAAAGGTATTCCTGGAGTTCACACTGTCAGGTTCAAAAATGAACTAGAAGGAAATAGAATAATCAAACTTGGATATGCTAATGCTAGGATTTGTGAACTTGAAAACCCAGGTTTTCCTTGGCCAGAATCTCCTGGGTCCTGTGGGAGCAGTACACGGTGAGTTTCCTGCAGACCAAAGGGAACTTCATGTTAGGCAGATTTGTCTCTGTTGACTGTCCTGCCTCGATGTTTGCACGGCTGTGTGCTGAACCGTGCAGCAGAGGTGGACGCAGCTCTTCTGTTAATGCCTATAATGAGCCTTGTCTTCAGCCTCTGACTTCTGAACACCTGGCTGTGATAGAAATCATGCAACGGAAGCACATTTTTTTTTTTTCAAATCCAACAGAGTTGTAATTTTTATTTTATTTGACATCTAAAACCATGCAACATTGTTATTCATGCCCTCTAATCAAAATATCCTCTTTGCTTCCTTGACCTAACGTTCATCTAACTTGCCTTCTTGTTCAATGCACTCAACTGAAGCACATTTTGATTGTTCAAAATAAAGTTGATTTGGTAAAAGAAAGTTAGGCTAAAGAATAGTATGAACAGCTCTTTGCCTTTGTAAAAGATACAGTAGCAGACGGAGCTTCCGTGATTCCAACTTCTGCTCAGCTGACCAATGTTGAGGTTGTCTGTGAGTACATAGGAAAGAAAATTCCAGTACCCCAAGAGACTTTACTTCAGAGCCCCGACTTAGTGGTATTAGGTCCTTTGAAATCAGGTCCTTCACAGCCGACCTGGCTGTGAAGTGGACCACCCTTAGTGGGTGTAGCTGGTCATGGTGTTCCAGGAGAGATTAAAGGTGGGCCAGGAGGTGGAAGTCACACCTCCGATTTTTTCCAAAGACAGTGAAGGAAAGCTCATGTGTAAACCAGTCTTTCCCAGAAGTGGGTCATTGTTGGCGGGACATAGTGATCTGCAGGATGCTGCTCCAGGGGATCTCACTGGACTTGGAACAGACGTGCACCTCACTTTGTGCTGGGCTGACACAGTGGTGGAGCAGGTCCTTGGTGCAGCTGGAACTTTCCGTGAGACCTTCACAGAACTGGGAAGCTCCCGTCTCCTGCTTAAATGGCTCAGGTGTGTGCAGTGGAGGAGACGGGAAGGCAGCAGAGGTCTGAGAATGCTTGCCCATGAACACAGGGCCCCGGTGGGCCCGAGGAAGAGTTAGTGCAGTCAAGGCCGATTGGAGCAAAACCGTTCGGATGAATCCTGTGTGCACAGAACGAGGAGGAAAAATCGCCCGTAGTCGAAGAATTGGAAAACACGGGCGTTTAATTGATTGGGGTCCAATAAGAAAAGGCATGACGATCAGGCCAACAGTAGGTAATGACTGACGAATTCCAGTTAAATAATGCATTTGGATAAAGTCAGATGGTCTCTTTAACAACCAGGGGTATATTTTCAAAGCAATAGTGGGGACTGAATTTCACAGCTCATTAACTTAGTAGTAGCTGTTCTTCTCATTTTGGGGTGATGGAAATTTAGCCTCTTGTACTAAAATGAAGTCTACAATAAATGTAAGAATTGGCACAATGTTGGATTGAATCTACATTTTACCAGAAATTGATCATTCCCAAACAATGTCTGATTTATACATCAATGCAGGTTTGAAATGAAACTCTTCGCTACAACCAGCCTTTGCTATAGCATACCTACCACCAAACCTGTTTGAAATAAAGTTTTTATTTTCATGATTCATCTTTGAGTAGTGCTAGGTTTGAAAGGATTGTTATTCCAGTAAAAGCTTAAAGACAAATTCTTGAAGACCAGTTTCCCTTTGCCTCATATGTTTTGTTGCTTTATCTTTGCCATTTTGAGTAAAAAGAAATTAATAGATTCAAATAAAATTATCCTTTAGCGCATGAAAAAACAAAGAAACAGAAACAACCCAAATTTATTATCTTACAGTTCTGTAGGTCACATGTCCAACACGAGTCTCCCTGGGCTGTAGCCAAGGTGTCAGCAGGGCTGCGTTTCTGGAGGCTCCAGGGGAGACCAGCCTTGCCTTGTCCGGCTCCGGGAGCCTTCTAGTGGTCGTGGCCTCTGGCTCCTTCATCTGTAGGCCCGCAATAACAGGTTGGGTCCTTCTCGTGATGCCATCTTTCTGTTTCCCGCTTCACAGTCACATTGTCCTCATCTACTTAAGGACCGTTGAGATCATATTAGGCCCACCTGGACAATCCATGATAATCCCCCTTTATTTTAAGATCAGATGATCAGCATCCTCTATTCCATCTACCATCTTAATTCCCTTTTGCCACGGAACGTATCATATTCACAGGATTAGGACATTTGACATCTTTGGGGAGCCATTATTCTACCTTCCACAGTAGCGGGGACTTTTTCCAAACTCACCTCACGCCCACACTGCAGTGAGGTGACATGACGTCCTCCCCCTGCCTAACAGATTGTCATTAGGAGTGTGTGCTGAATATGTGGTGATGGGGGAGGCCGGTCATTCATTGCCCTCAGGCCTCGCTCCTCTTCACACTGCTAACACCCCAGCCACCTAAACATTTCGTGATCAGTGTGGTACAGCTTTAGTGTTGGAAGGAGGCTGGGGGTCCCTGTAGTCAGCCTGCCCTGCAGGGGCTTGTGGACATCTCTTCCAAATGGTGGTCTTGACAGATAATGTTTTCTTTGAACAGCTCCATTATTTTTGGAAATTGAGAGTTCCTGCTTTATATCGAGGGGAAGTCTCTTTGCAGATTGTAGAACTTGTTGGTTCTTGCTTGTTTTACTCTCTAGGGTCATATTGAGTAAATCTAATTTCCCCTTTCACACTTGAAGCCCTTGAGATTTTTTTAAAAACAGCTATCATAGTCTCCAAGTATGATGAATCTAAATAAATAAATAAATAAATAAATAAATAAATAAATCTCAATTTCTTCCACTGAATCTCACATGAAACTATTTTGAGACTTCTTTCCATCCGGATCCCTCTCCTGAGTATGATACAACAGCAAGCAGGGAGACAGAAGGATGATTTAAGAGGAGCTTTCAAATGTCAGGGGAATTGTCCTGGAGAGGAGGCTGGTAAGAGCTTTGCCATCACCATGGAACAAGAAATCACAGGCTTACATGGTGGCTGAAGATTTAGGCATCAGGAAACCTGCCTTCGCCTCGTGGATTGAGATAGTGAAATGGACTGCCCCGGGAAGTGGAGGGGTCTTTTGCCCTAGGAATGTGTAGGGACAGGCCTTTAACCTCTGATTCATTTATTTTGTGTAAGAGACTTGACTTTTAGTGAAATGCTCTGCTGAAAGTGTTCTTGTCATTGCTTGTCATTTATGCCTGATGCCTGGGTTTCCCTCGTGTGTTGGTTCACTGCATGTAAAGCGTCATCATGACTGCTGTTAATCACAGGGGAGGGAATATGGTGCAAGGCTTTATAAAGGAAGGAAACAGTGGCGCAGCTCAGGGTAATTAATAGTAAGTGGAGTGACAGTTTGATTCCCTGGTAGGGACCCTGGCTTTGTTGAAGGAAAAAATCACTTTATTCTTTCAGAGGGAGAGAGGCAGCTGTAATTCTGGTTGGATGAAATCCAATTAAAAGGAACTGACATGCAAATTGATGATCAGGCAGTGTAAGCATAGAAAAAGTCCAGGAAGAGTCCTGTAAGAAGTGGCAGAGAACAGCGTGAGTCATTTGCATGGTAATATGTATGCAGGGAAAATGGGAACGCACGCATTGGCTACCTGAGTGATCACACGTCTGAGATCTCAGCCAGCAGAGAGCAGAACACTGGTTGGTGTGGTGGCTTGAAGTTACCACTTTGAGACATTATGGAGTTGAGACCTACATTTTAGGAATGATGGCCTTTCACAATAGAATGATTATCAATCAACCCTTGAGGGTTATAGGTTTCCAAATTGGTGGTGGTTAAATAGAATATTTCCAGGAATATATGATGGGAATCCAAGCTCGACTCCTGGGAAGATCACTTTGTGAGGATGGACTTCACCTGTCCTAACGATGTGTCCCTCCAAGGTTTGTGCGAGAATTGACTCCTAAATTTAGGATGAAATAGGGCAGCTTGCCATTTTTAGTAATGCTGTTATGAATCATTTTCTAAAGTGAAAAATCCTTTTATAACCAAAGTCATGCCCCATTTATCTTTTGAGTAAATTCATAAGTCCATATATGAGGTTTGCTTAAACAAAGGTATTTTTCTTTGAAATGAAATAATTGTGGGGACAGGTAGCAGTTAAGCGTTAGGATAACAGAGGAAAAGATGGGCAGACTTCTGTCAGAAGTCAGTGGATTGCTTTTCCTGCTTAAGCAGTCAGCCGGCTTCTGTGTTGTGGGAGAAGGGGGCTGCCCAGTGCACTGAGGGGAGATTTGTTAGGATCTTGGAGGAATGGCCACAGCAATGGCTATGAAAATGTTCTCAAGCAGGAGGAAACGGGACCACAGCATGTATTAGGCTTTTTTTCGAAGAAAGCCAAAGAAGGTGAAATGGAGTTCACTCTGAGAAAACTGCAGAAGACTGTGAAGCTAAGAAAAGGCTGACAAGGCACAGCAGGGCAATAAGAGCCCAGAAACTGGTGGGCAGTTTCCACTCAGCACAGCAGCGTTCAGGTGTCATACTGGTTGGCTGCAAGGAACATTACTAACCGGGACTCCGAGTGACCAGGAGCAGTTCTTGTTGGTCCAGGTGTGAGCAGTGAGCTTCACGTGGTGAGGTCCCATGCATTGTCACTCCCTGCAGCCACTCCTCTCAGGTACTCCAGCAGCCATGCACGCTGTGCCCCAGGCTGTCACATTTACAGTAGTACCCCCTTATCTGAGCTTTTACTTGCCCAAAGTTTCAGTTACGTGAAGTCAATTGCAGTCTGGAAATATTAAAGGAAGATCCCAGAAATAAGGAGTCCATAAGTTGTAAATTGCCTAGTATTCTGAGTAGTGTAATGACCTCGCTCCACCCCACCAGGACCTGAACCGTCCCCTGGTCCCGGGTGGCCATACTGTGGGTGCTCCTGCCCGTTAGCTACTGAGTAGCCAGGTGGCTATCAGATCGGCCATCAGAGAGAGACCACATTTGCAGAACTTTTATTACAGTGTATTGTTATAATTGTTCTCTTTTATTATTAGTTATTGTTGTTAATATCTTATTGTGCCTAATGTGTAAATTAAACTATCACAGATATGCATGCATAGGAACACATAGCATATATTGGGTTTGGTACTGTCACGGTTCCAGGCACCCACGGAGTGGGGGAGGATCTTGGCACGTATCCTCATGGACAAGGGGGCTGACTATACACTGTGTATAGTGGGTGCGAAACATGGGCGGCTAATCATTCTTTTTTTTGTTTTAAAGATTTTAATTGGGAAATTCGGGGAGGGGAACAGTGTAGGGGAATTGGGAAAGAGGAACAGCCAAGTTGTTGTCCTTCAATCTTAGTTGTGGAGGGCGCAGCTAGCTCAGCTCCAAGTCCAGTCGCCATCCGGCCTCCTGTCTGCAGCTCGCGGCCACTCAGCTCAAGGTTTGTTGTTCAATCTTAGTTGTAGGGGTGGGGGGTGGAGGTGGGCATAGCCACCATCCCATGAGGGAGTGGAACTGGAAACCTTGTTGCTAAGAGCACATGCTCTAACCACTGAAACATCTGGTCACCTGTCGACAGCTCAGGGTAGCTCAGCTCAAGGTGCTATGTTCAATCCTAAATACGGGAGGCACAGCCCACTAGCCCATGCGGGAGTTGAACCAGCAACCTTGTTGTTAGGAGCATGTGTTCTCACCAGCTGAGCCATCCTGCCTCTGTTGGCAGCTCAGTGGCAGCTCAGCTTGGAGGCAGTTCACTGGTCCATGTGGGAATCGAACCAGAGACCCTGTTGCTCAAAGTTCGCGCTCTTAACCAACTGAGCTACTGGCCTAGTCATTCTTGCAACTGTTCTGTTTTGTTGTTTTCAGTAAAGGCAAAGCTGTGTCATTGGGACACGAGGAGCAGGTGTTTAGCAGCTGTGTGAACTTGGGCAGTTCATTTGCCTGTTCTTCATTTCCCTTTCAAGGATGGATTTTGTTGGTATGCTTACGTTGTTGATGTGTAGAACAGAGTATGGTTTTTGGGAAATTATATCAAAATTCCTTTTAGAAGCATTGGGTAATATTAGAGTCTTTTGCTTAATAGAACTAGATCTGAAGGGACTAGAACTTAAATGCTGTGACAGAGAGAGATGGAGGGAGGACAGAGGGGAGAGAAAAACAGACCTGGAATTGCTTTCCTGGAATATGGTTCACCTACGTGTCAAGCAACATACCCCCAAAACATGACCATTTCCAGGGAGTGGCCTGTGCAGTTTTTGAAGCAGACATTAGAGGGGTGTTTTTTTGCTGCTTGTATTGTGCGTATCAAAGCACTTTTTGTCTTTACAGTTGGTGAGAGCTACCGGAGAGCTGTGCAGAAGCAAGGAGGAGGCTGTGATCGTGTTAGATGTGCTTCTGACCAGGTCGCAGCAGTCCCTGTGTCAAAGTCCTCTGGGACACTCGATCCCGGCTTTCCTACCTTATCATTCAGGCAGCTCGTGTAGGGTCTTCCCGTCACTTCAGCCTTGGACATCTGGGTGGCCGAATTATATAGTCTTGTGTGTGTGTGTGTGTGTGTGTGTGTGTGTGTGTGTGTGTGTATAAAATGCTATATAGGCTGCATGACTCTGAGACCTTACATTTTGGAATGCTTTCCTCTCTGAGAAAGGGGGAGGAAAGGGATATTATGTAAGGATTGCTTTGTAATAGGTCCATTTTAGAGCTGTAACCCAGGCAAAGGACAGAACAGCTTTGTGGTTAATATTAGGTAAACTTCCTGGAGCCTCACTGTCCTGGCCCCAGTTCCTGCTTTGCTACTTATCAGTTACATGGCCATGGGGAAGTTACTTAGTTTTCCCACCTGTAGAATGGGGGCGGGCAGTCGTAGTACTTGCCCATAGGATGGTTGTGAGGGCTCCATGAGAAAGTATGTGTAAATTGCCTGGACGGAGGACTGGCATACAATATGGCCTCTGTGTGTTAGCTGCTGTTATTCCTGGCCTTCTCAGAGCTACTGCTGTGTCCGAGGCCTTGCAGGAAAGCCTAGACAAGCCCTGCCTTTTGTGCCTTCTCTGCCAGAAAGTGACCGATGGCAACGTGCTGGAAGTGATCGCTGGGGAAGCGATGGACTCCTGGGCTCCACACCCCAGTCCACTGGATTGGAGCAGAAGCAGCTCTTCACGTGGTAGTGCTAGTTGCATGAAATGCAAGAGTGTTCTCAGGCCACCTTCTCAAGCTGAGCATCCTGGCAGTGGAGAATCACCAGAAGAGGGAGTGAAGCCTGCAGCGCAGTGCATGGGGTGTGGGAGCAGCAGGGCTTGTTGGCCTAGCAAGCCCTGGGGCCTCCCGGGTGTTCCTGAGTGTGAATGAGGGATCCTATTAGGCTGGGGTAAGAAATCGTCGCGTTGGAGGAGCCAGACCACCGGATGCCACCCCTGACCTGCCATTAGCATTGTGTCTCGTATCCTTGGGTGAGCTGTATTTCCTTGCTGACCCTCACTTTCTTTCTCTCTAAAATGATTAGGTGGTATTTTGTTTTCTCCAGTTCTGTGACTTGACAGCTCATTGCCTTTGGAGAACCGTGTCAGGCAGGGAGCGTTGCCGAACAACCTGCTGTAGACCATGGCCTGCATGCATCCCTAGTTTGTTTTTTGTTATTTCAAAAAAAGACCATGAAGGATTTCGTGGTTGGACTTGTGAAGGAGTTGTCTCTCTAATCTCTCATGTTTCTTTTTTTCCCTACAAATGATACGCACAGGACTGCCAGGGCATCTTCTGCCCTCCGAATCAGCACTTTTGCAGAGAAACGAAAACATTGCACTTTTAAAGGCACAGAAAGCAACAACTGTAGCATCAGGACTCAAGGTTACAGAATTGGTTAACTTTCTGCTTTGTTTTGCTGAGCTGAATGAAAACAGTTTGATTGAACATTACTGCTTATGGATACATATTAATAACCACTAAAATCCGTGGCAGTTTTTTTTCTTCTTTGCGAGAATTTCAAATGACCATCTAGGACTTGGGTTATCACTCTTAACTGAGTGTGACTGTGAGAAATGTGGAGTCATTGTTTAGAGGACTGGTTGGAGAGGAACAGCTCTTGGGGAACCCATGTCCAGAAGGAAATTCGGGCTGTACCCTTGATGTGTAGCTTTATCTTGATTAATAATTTGCTACAGTTCAGATATGGAAGTATCTAAGAACTGGCCTGGATCTTTATAACATTAGCTAATAAAAAATAGTGTTAGAAAAAAGTCATCAAAAGTAGAATTTTTTTGATTTAAGAACTGAAATGTTTTGAAACTTTAATATTCCACAGAAGAATTTGTTAGGTTAGGTCTGCGAGCTTCCAGTAATACCTAAGTAGCTCTTCACCACAGATGTAAAATACGATCACATATGGTCACCTTTTTTGGAGGGGGCTTGTCCTTTATCCGAGCTGTATTTACCTTATGGGAAGGGAGGTATGGTATTGGTATTAATTTATTTGTATTATCAATAGAAATACATGAAACACTTATTGTATGTCAGGATTTACCATGATAAATAAGAGATGGTTCCTGCCCTCAGGAGCCAGTTTGAGGGAAGTACAGAACTTTGAAAAGTAAACGTGGTTACCATGCCAATAGATGGCTGCAAGACAGGGAGAGACATGCCATTGTTTCGTTGTTTCTAGCAGGCTGCCGACCTCAGGGCTTGTGTGTGGGAGAGACAGGTATTAAATACCTTGGGAGCATGGGAGAGGGGACATTTGTAGCTTGGAGAGAGATCAGAGAAACCTCAATGAAGGATGTGATATTGGCGTTTCAAAGCACAGGAAGGGGTAGGTATGCCATGAAGATAGGCAAGGTTGACATTCCTGGGGAAAGGCTGTGATGGGCTGAGGCATGAGCACGTGGGGATATCTGCCCCCTGGCTGGGGTCCTGAAAATAAGGGGTGTTGCCAGGGGGCTGGGTTTGTCGCAGGGGCCACTCTAACAGTCAGGCTCAGAGGGCAGGCTCTTTGACGGCCATCTGCTCAAACTGGAGGGGACGATGTGCTTGGGCGGTTGTGTGCTGGGGTTCGTTCAGGCCTTGTGACTATTTTCAAATTGGGTTGTTTGTCTTTTTGTTATTGATTTTTAGGAGTTCTTTATGTATTCTGGATACACATCTCTTGTCAGATATGAATACTTCTCCCAGTCTTTGGTTTGCCTTTTCAATTTTCTAATGATGTCTTTTGATGAGCCAGAATTTAAATTTTGATTAAGTATAGTTTATCTTATTTTTCCCTTCCTTGTTTCATGTCTTTTGGGTCCTCTGAGAAATCTTTACTTATCTTAGGTTACAGAAATGCTCCCCCTTGTTTTCTTCTAGAAGTGTTCTTTACACTTGGGTTTATGACCCATCTCAGATTTTTGTGTGTGGTGTGAGGTAAGAAGAAAGACACCCCCCACCCCGGCAGCATTTTTATCCAGTTGTCTAGCATTATTCGTTTGAAAGACTTTCCGTACCCCATGGAATGTCCTTGGCACCTTTGTTCAAAATCAGTGGCCTGTTTCAGTCCCTTTCTGCTTATGCCTATTTCTGGACTCTTTATTCTGCTCCACTGACATATTTGTCTGTTCTTATCCCAGCACCACTGCCTGGATTACCCTGGCTTTATAGTAAGCATAGTGTGAATCCTCCCACTTTGCTCTTTTTCAAGATTGTCTGACAATTCTAGGGCCTTTGCTTTTCCATATAAAATTTTAGAATCAAATTGTCAAATTCTAAAAAAAGTCCCTGGAGTGCTTTACAAAATCCTGTGATGCCCAGGCTGTATGACGTGACAGTCAAGTCAGAATCTTTCCAGGCTGAATCCAGGTATTTATCTGTTAAAACTCCCTAGGTTATTCCAAGCACAGCAGAGATTGGGAACTCATGTGCTAATGGAATTTTAGCGTGGTGCACTACGAAAGGAATTCAGTAGTGGATTACTGGGCCAGGACTCATCCCAGAGGGTGTATGGGTGGGAGCTGACTGGGCCTTTAAATGGCAGAGGTTGTCTGCGTCTGGAAAGGGAGGGTTGAAAGGGGATGGTGGAGGGGGGAGAAAAGCTGTGTGATGCAGGAAGGTTCTCTCCCCTGGACACGGAGTCCCACTGCTCAGGTGCCCAGTGCCACCCCTGATTCCTCAGGAGCGCCTCACCCTGGGCCTGTCGTACAGGTAGACTAGAAACCAGTCACTGGAAAGCATATAAATGCATTACTGTAGAGAATAGCTTTCTCCTGGAATAAGGAAATGTCGGTGAAATCTGCATAACAATGAACTGGGTAGGCACATTCTAAAATGATTATGTGGTTTTTTAGAGTCTTTAAGTAAACATTGATTCATCCATTCTTCCCATGGGAGGGAGTGCTGACAGAACTGCTGCCTCCCTAAAAAGCTTTAAAGAAAAAAGAGAGAAAGTTTTAATCAAATGATGCTGCTCTTTGGGGACATACAAAGCATATAGGCTGGTAGGTGCTTGCTTGTGGCTTTTTTTAAAAAACACTTTTTCTCTCTTGAAGAGAGGTTGGAACTACAGTTCTCCCTTATCTGCAGTTGCATTTTCCATGGTTTCAGTTACCCGCGGTCACCTGCAGCCCGAAAATATTAAACAGAAAGTTCCAGAAATAAATAATTCTTAGTTTTGAACCATGCGCCAAGTAGTGTGGTGAAATCTGGTGCCATCCTGCCTGGGACGTGACTCATCCCTTCGTCCGGTGTCTCCACGCTGTACATACAGTACAATAAGATATTCTGAGAGACCACGTTCACTTAACTTTTATTACAGTATATTATACTTGCTCTGTTTTATTATAGTTATTACTGTTAATCTCTTGTTTTTACTTACAAATTATATCTAATTTATACATTAAACTATCATAGGTATGTGTATAGGAAAAATATACAGTATATACAGAGGGTGCCAAAAAATGTGTACATATTTTAAGAAAGGAAAAATGTATTAAAATTGTAAGATTCAATATACGTGTATTCCGATAACAAACGATAAACACAAGTCATGTGTGTACAGTTTTGGGGCACCCCTGTAGGGTTTGGTGCTATCTGTGGTTTCAGGCATCCTCTTGGGGGGGTGGGTCTTGGAACATATTCCACATGCATGGGGGGGGGCGACTGTAGTCAGCTGAGTCCAAGATACAAATTCCCTAAACAGCTGTAGAGAATTAATTTCAGTCAGAGCTAGCAGAGCTTTAATTTCAACTTTCTGCTCAGTGTTATGGAAAATCCTCTCTAGAAAACAGCCAGTATCTACCTGCTAAGGGATGTTAAAAAATTCAGATGAACATTGGATTTTTGAGTGTTTTCCGAGTAGAAACAGCATGGAAAATCCTTTACTGAGCTGGATTTTACAGTGCACACAGAAGGCAAGTATTGATGATATATTTATATTTTTGTGCGTCTGACATGTTGGTTGTACTATTTCCTTGTTCCAAATAGAATTCACGAATACCCTGTCCAACTCAAACCTCATTTTTCTGTGAGGGGTGAGACACTTTAGCCATGAAAGCTTTGATATTAGCAACTTTTAACTTTTTCATAAATACGTATATTCCTTCAGGGCAGGGAAGCAGCTGGGCGGAGGATGAGAGGAAAGTTGCTTTCCTTTCTCATTTACCACTGAATTTAATAACACACACACACACACACACACACACACACACACACACACACACCCCTTTTAATAACATTTTGTAAAGAGGGAAAAGCAGTCACAGACTTCTCTTTAATAAATTTCCACCCCACCCACCACCACTTTTTCCATTTCTATACCTTTATTTCTAGAATTTATCTGTATTGCAGACATCACTTTTATGGTGGTGTAATCATAACAAATAATTTTGTATTTTGCTAAACATCTCAAAAGCCATTTCCTATGTTGCTATATTGTCTTTATAATTAATGTCTGCATAATAGTACATCAGATTGTGCTGTAATTTACGTTCTTCTAATGTTGGAAGTTTTCAATTTTGTGCTGTTAGAGCACAGAAAACTTCTTTGTACATAGATCTTAATTTTTTTTGATACATTCTCTGTTTAGAATAACAGGGTACCTTTCTGTTTTAAGGGTTTTATCAGTGTACAGTCTTCACTGTACACTAGAAGGTGTACTGAAATTCATAATTATTTACATTTTTACGGATTAAAAAGCTATACGATTCTTTGCATAACTGTATCCCTCAAAAGGCTGTACTTTTGCTTCAGCTGCATGTATGTTTGCCTTTTACTGGTTTATGAATTAGAATCTTTCTTAACTGATGTGAAGTTATTTTTTTTTTAATATATGTAGTAACCCTTTGCAATATTTGTCATGAGTACTTTTTCCAGTTCCTTTTTTATGTTAGTTTTCATTACAAAGGAGCTCATGAAGTTGAATTTTGTGTTTTCTTTTTTGACTTTTTCTGTTGCTTTAAGATGAATAAACTTGCCGTTTTTTCAGAGCTCTAACACTGATTCTGTTGTTTACCTTTTAATATTTTCTATGGTTTAATTAAAAGGAGTTTCTTGGATCCATCTGAGCTTCTACTGATTCATGTGCCCCTTTCTTACCTGCAGTGCAGTGAGGGAAGGTGGGTGGTTTTAGGAGCTTGGGTTGTCACGAGTCTTGGGAGAGGACTAGAAACAGGCAGAATTCCCGTGTCAGCTCCCTGTAATGTCTGCAAGTCTGTGTTTACTCATCTGTAAAGCTGGGATGAGAATAACAAATGTAGAGAGAATTTTTTTTTAATGCACTTAAGCCTTCTCTTAAGCACTGTTAAGAACCTCAGTTAGAAGTGTTTAAAATGCCAAATCTCTGTAACCTTTGATTAATACATGTGCACCATTATACTTTGGCTTTTTCTCACCAGTTAGAGACCACATGGGATCTTTGTTTCTTTTTCCTGAAGCTAACCATATCTCTGTCACCAGTGGGTATGGGGGATCTGGGTGTAGAACAATCTGCAGGTCGAGACTGTGCATCTGAAATACGCAGTGTGGAAACCAGAGCTGAGTGGTTGGTGAGCCTCTGGGGACTGTCTCTAATCAAAGTCGCCTCAGGAAATAGAACCCTTGGAGGCAATGCAGGTAGCAGCTACAAAAGATGGGCTCTGACAGAAAGCTTGTTTAACCAACGTTGCCACTTAGGTGACTTTGGGTAAGTAATTGTGCTCCCTAAGCTTAGTTTCCTGAGTTATAAAATGGGGACAATATCGATGAGTCGTTTAATTAAATAAGAAAATGGATGTGAAATGTTTAGCATGCAGCTTGACCCACTGCAAAAGCCAAGTAAGTCGTAGCTGGCATCACCGCCTTTATTAACAGCTAAAATTTGTGTGACATTTATGACCTACAGAGCCCTTTAACCTGCTGTTTCTCATTTGTGAATCTGAGAGCTTTATACACAATGTATTTTAAATGTTCTGCGGGCTTTGTGCTCATTGGCTCAAGAGGTTGTTCCCTTTTAGTCAGCTGACAACTGTGTGCGCGCGCTCAGTCGTGTTTGTCGCGCACTTTCCTGCCAGCGTCTTCTAATCTAAATGAAACGCTGAAGCCCTGTGTGAGCCCAAAGCCTGTATCTTATTCAGCTGGCTTGTCCTGTCCCCAGAGCTGGGCCACAGAGTCCAGATCCATTGCTATTGGAGCTCTGCCTTCGCCATTTATTATTTAAGTGACCTTGGGCAAGTCAGTTTCTGGCTTTTTGAGGCCACCCTTTTCTCAAAGGAGTAACAGATTTCTTACAAGAATTACTTTAAGCAGTGTAGTAAGAAGTCCTTTGCATAGCAGATCAGTATTTTTTCCATACCACCTCACTGCGCCCAGCACCATCACCGGTGTTTAGAAGGTATGTTTCCGGGGTTGGAGGCTGATGGGAAGGCTGTGGACTGAGTTCTTAACTCGAGTATCAAGATCCGTTCATTAAAAAGTGAACTTTAAAAAGTTCTTTGGGGACTAGTCACCCTGCAGGGCGCCGAGCCACATGTTAATGATAATACCGGGGTGCCTTCCATTGAAAGTGTTTGCTTCTTGCTCTTGTAAAGGTGAGATGTAGTTACACGCAGGTGCTCAGGGCAGGTGCAGTGTCTTAACTCCACCCTGAGGAAGTGAACTCAGTCTGGAGTAAGTAAATTTAACACGGATTTCGGGGTGTGTGGGCCCTGTGGCTGCTCGTAGGGTGCACGTGAGGAGACAGCTCTCGGGCAGCTGGGTGCTGGCTCTGTAGGAGACTTGGTGGAACTAGCCTTGTTTCCCGTGGAATTCCTTTCTCTCCTAACTCACTGGTGTTATTTCTCTGTGTCCTGTGTATTTTCAGGTTATACTTCTTTCTTTACAATTTGGTTTTCAGAATTGACAATGCTGAAATGTTGGCTGTGGTTAATTTCAATAGATAGGACCCAAATACTAGGTGTCCACTGCTCTCGAATAAAAAATTAAGTCGTGTTATAAAGAAAAAAAGCCCAGGTATTTAATAAAAAATCCCTTTGTTCATTCTGGAACATGGTAACGTTTGTTAATCCTTTAAAATGCAGTTTACTATATTCTGACAATGTCTTTGAATTGTTGAAGACAGCATGATGTCTCAATGTAGGTTATTTTTTCCTGGCTCAGCTTTTATTCTGTAAGATTCTGGCCTTCAGAAAGAGGTGCTGTTTCTCATGAGAAGGGCGAGTGTCTGGCGGACAGAAAGGTGGAGCGTCATGCCTTTGAATAGATGGGTGTTTCATTTCCACTTAAGGAAACCCTCCGAGAAGAGCAGAGCCCGCGGTGTTTAGCAGCCAGCTTTTGGCTACTGGTGGTGCGCATGCCATATCTTCATCAAGTCTGTCCCACGAAGCCCTCTTTCTGCTTTTGGGGTATGGGGAACTGGCGGTGGCTCAGGGGGGTTGCACAGGTGACATGTCCTTTCCTGCCTGGGAGGGGAGAGGCCACAGGCTTCTTCCTGATGAGGATTGGGGTTGGTGCACAGGAGTCTTTGGCATCCCCTGTTTAGTCAGTAGGTGACAAACAGGATGAAAGAACAGAGAGGAAATGGTTTTATTAAGCCATGATATAGTCCCTGTGTGGTTAACTTTTTGGTGGTCTTTTAAGTACAAAGACATTTGCGCTAGGAACTTAGTATCTAGGAGTCTGATTTTTATGAAGTCTGGAAAGTGATGACCAGTTGTCAGTATTGTGGTCATATTCCTTGAGTGTCCCCTCTCATCCACTTGGTGACAGAGGTTTGAACATGGTGACTTTGGTGAAACCTTCCTCTCAGAAGGGCTGGAGCTTGGCACCATTTCCAAAGGTATATGGGTAGCAGAAGACAGCACCCCATTGGGGCATTTTTTAAAATGAGATGTTAACTTCTAGAAGTTTTTTTTTTTTTTTTAATATTTTATTGGGGAATTGGGGAGGGGGGAACAGCTTTGGAGAATCCGGGAAGAGGAACAGACAAGTTGCTGTCTTTTTGTTCTTCAGTCTAGTTGCGGAGGACGTTGCTTCACTGGCCCATGTTGGTATTGTCATTGTGTTCTTCCCGGATGAGGCGAATCGGTCACCGGCCTCTGGATGGTCGCTCACTGCAGCTATTGGCAGCTCACGCTGGCTGCCGGCCACTCAGTGTAGCCTATGGCAGCCCACTGCAGCAGGGGCTGCAGCCTACACCGTCGCCGGGGCTCACACAGTCCAGCTCCAGGTGGAGCTGTTGTTAGCTGTAGAGGGCAGTGTCACTCGTCCCTGTATGTAGTATCCGAACCGGGGCCGCTGGTGTCCCAAAACCAGCTCTTAACGAATGTGCCACTCAACCGGCCCTAGAAGTTTTTATATCCGAGACTATGTTGCATTTGTAAATGGTACGCAGTGTTACGAATATGCCTCACAGATAAGGCCCCTGGCCCCCTCAGAGTGGGTGTCTTATCCTTGTCCTGCTCACATCAGCACCGTGTTCCTAGACCTTTGCAGAGGGAGCTTCTCTGCAGTCAGCATTGCAAAACACACTTCTGGCAGTTTGTTTACTTTCTTTGGGGTTCCTTAGTAGCAAATCCCAAACCACTCACCTTTTCCCAGGAATATTAATGTTCGAAGAGGAGCTATCCATTATATTAAAGTCAGGGTAGTTCTCCGTGGGAAGGCTGGCTTTTAAATGAGACTTATTCAGCCTCTTTTTAGCTGGTGTTTCATTACTACTGAGGATTTATAATGCAATAGCTCTGAGGTGAAGCTGCTAAGAATGCCAGCTTTGCTAATATTTAGAGTCATAAAATTCTGGATATTGGACAAGCTCTTAATTACCCTGAATCCGTCTTTGTCTTAATAAAAGTTGGATTGTACCCACTAAAACAAGATGGCTGTGTTTGCATTAATCTCCAAATGTAGGTTAATACCTTTTTAAAAGCTGTCTCTTAGACAAGAGACTTGAAAATTAATTTCCCATTTTCAGCTTAAATTGAAGAGCTCTTCCACGTGTGGAGCTTGAAGGGCTGCCATTTTTCTGACATTGTAGATACAAGTGCCAATAATAGCTGTTTCTCTTTAGGTTTTTTGTTTGTTTGTTTTGTTCTTTTAATGTCTTCGGTAAAGAAAAAGTCTTCTGGTGCTTGAAGACTTGCATTTTTTTTTTTTAATCTGCTTCAAAGTAAATAGATGAGGTTCTATTCCTTAGAGGGGTTCGAGTCACAGGGCTGAGGGGCATGATGAAGCGGTAGGTAGTAGGAATCCTGTTCTAAGCCTTGGCTGGAGAAATCTGAATTTTACATATGTCATTGTACCAAGCTACATATTTTTGATGTTTTTTTATCCTGTAGCATCTAAGCACTTACATGTTGGGAAGGTGGGTTTCCCCATAATGAGAGGTTCTCAACTGACTTTCTTTTTTTGTTTTTTGTTTTTTTGTTTTTTTTTTTTGAGGGCAGTGTCACTGGCCCTCATATGTGGGACCGAACTGGGGCCCCTGGCTTCCCAAGCCAGTGCTTAACCACCGCGCCACTTGGCCGGTTCAACTGACTTTCTTGAGTACAAATGAAAGATAGGAACTTCCTTTTCCTTATTTTTCCCCCAAGTCTCCAGAGTACCTACTGCCATGTAACCGCTTAGCAGCACTACTTCCAGGGTTCCTTTTTGTGTTATAGATGGTCAGTGAGATTATAAGGGCTCTGAAAAGGTTTTTCCATAAATTGAGGTCTTCTCTGATGAAAGGCTCTGACACACTGTTTTTTCTTCCCAGCTTCAATACGGCACTATGCAGTGTGCTGTGTAAGCCCCATTCTGCCGTGACCCCCAGGGACCCGGGGCAGAGGGAGGTAGGGGAAAGGGCCAGGAGGAGTAGAAACCAGTATAATCAGATGAGAGGGAGCAAGCATAAAACCCTTCCTCCTATTTTCTTAAAGCTACAGGTGTTAGAGTATTTCAGTCTACGTGTTTTATAGACATATTTATGATAAAATATTTGTGTAAAAAATAACCACATGGGACATTTATTAACAGTACAGATTTCCAGGCCTTTTCTTCTAGAAAGCCCGACTCGGTAATTCTGGGATTGGCCCTAGGCGTCTGATTCTTACGCCCGAGCATGTTTGATGTTCAGACAAGTCCATGGTATCTTCGAAAGCTCCAGGTTCCCCAGGAAGTTTGTAGGACACTTTTCCTCTTCTCTGTCAAGACTGTGACCTACTGTGATTTTGTGAGGGGGTGACTTCAGCAGAACATTTGGCAAAAACTTCCGTGTAGGAAGGACACTACCACTGTCAAAACAGCCACTTCAGTGCCTACTTTTGGATCAATAATGGCAAACAAATGAAGAGACGACTGGATGGGCAGGTGCCCCAATCTGTCAGTGTGAATGCTGGGACTGGAGTGGCAGGCCTGGGGATGAAAGACGGTAACCAGGTGCTCTCATCTGAGGCTGGGGGAGTTACCCTACGCAGGGATCACCTTTAGGATGGCCCCACAGAGGGGACCGGGGACTAACTAGTGGGTGCTGAGGACCGAACACAAAGAAGTAGTGGAGGGGCCAGTGGCTAGCGGCCTTCAGGAGCTACTGCTGTACCTTCCCTTTATTTGCAGCCTGTGGAGCTGTTAGTTTTCCCCAGAGAAATCTGAGTTAGACCACCAGTTAATACGAGAAGTGGAGCTGCTCCTGGGAAGCCGGCGGGGGGCATGACTAGCTGGCCCCTTTTCTCCGTAATGCCTGCGGGGCCATGGCTAGAAGCCTGAGGCTCCCCACAAGTGGCAGCAAACACCGGTGCAGCGTGGTGAGCTCTGTTCCATGGAGGCGGCGGCGCAGCTCCCAGTGTGGGGGTTGTGAGCTGCAGAGGGCCTGGGCCTCACGTGGGTCGCTGCTGCTGGACGGCTAGTGTAGGTGTCTGGCGCGGAGGGCAGGGCTTAGTGAAGTGCTGGCTGGACGAAAGCCCTGGAAGAAATGTGTACCTCATCTGCAGTGCTGAATGAGAAGATTTCTAAGATCCTTTCTGACCTAGCAAGTTGATGATACCTGCTTTGAAGATCGAGTCTTCAACCTCAGCATGGATGACCTCAGGATGTAAGCCTGTGAGTGCAGGGCTGCTCTTCCAGCACTAGCAGGACACCTGCACCAGTGGGCACTCAGTCAGCACTTGTGGAACACATGCATTTGTTGAAGAAGGTGACAGTTGTCTGAGATGGTACTTTGTGAACCCTTTTTCCCTGTTGTGGAGAATTCGCACTTAGCCGCCTGTCTGCTGACCTGGGCCCTCCCCCCACTAGCCATCCGTGCTCACTTCCTGTTCTCCTTTCGTCCTTCTGATCCGTTTGGCAAAACAGATGGAGGAGACCAAGGATATCGTGGTAAACCAAGTCATGCGAGAGAGAGCGAAATTTTCCAGGAGCACGAATTGGGAAACCTGTTGGCTGATGATGGGACTTGGGTATTCCTGTGATTTTCAGCTGTGGTGTGTAGCACAGGGCTCAGCTCCCAGCAGGTGAACGCAGGGTACAGGGAGGCCCAAAAGGAACAGAGCCACGGATGGGGGTTCACACCACTGTATTCTCCAGGGTGACTGGTCGAGACACGAGAAGCAAACATCCGTCCATACCCCAACAAGGGGTCTTCCTGCGCTAGTCTTGCTGGCCGCCGGGCAAGACACAGGAAGTAGGGTCTGCACTATCCGCGCTTGCTAACGTAGCCATGGCAGTTATAGAGCATACAGGACAATGGTGGCCGACGGCCAGCTGGTTACAGCTGGTGGCCAGTTAGTTCCATGAGTGCTTGCATGTGCGGGCTACGTAATATAACCAAGCCAGCACCTTTCCATGGGAGGCCAAGAGCCTGGAAACTGTTCTCTGGGACTCTGGCCCAGCATGGTATGTTCCTGATCTCGGAGAGGAGTAAGAATTTGTTGTAGGTTTATGGCATAGATTAATTGGGATACCTCGAAGTGTTACCACTTCATCTTTATCCTTGCCCGCTATCGTACACGCAAAACATTTCAATTATTTTAGAGAAGATGTAAATTTGCTGGTGTTATCCAGTGCAGGCTTAAAGCTGATTAGCATTTTGTGTTTTTTTTTTTTGTTTGTTTGTTTTTTGAGGGCAGTGTCACTGGCCCTCATATGTGGGACCCGAACCGGGGCTGCTGGCTTCCCAAGCCAGCGCTTAACCACCGCTCCACTCAGCTGGCCCTGATTAGTGTTTTGCATTGCCTTTGCTACTCTTAAATCATCCACCCCTTTCTTGGTGAGCAGGCTGTAGGTCAGTCAGCCCTGCTGTGCCTCGCTGGGTTTAGAGGACTCTTCAGACTCCGGGGGCCGTTCTGTGGTTTGATCCCTGGGCAGGCTTCACCTGTCTGAGAAATGAGTCCAAGCTTTTGGGGGTTTTCCCCAGGAAGGTCCTGCTGGTTATTTTGGACAGGAGATGTCCTCAGGCCTCATTCAGTCCATGAGCCCCGTCCAGCCACAGGTAGCGTTCATTTGGCCTCCGTGGTGTTTTAAAAAATTTTGGAGGCAGTTGCTGACATTAAAAACCCAGGAGAGTGCTCTAACAATGCAGACGTGGGGTTATTCTCAGCCAACCAGAAGGCCTTGCAGTGGCCGTGCGTGCCCGCCAGGGTGCTGAGAGCAGGTGTGTGACAGAAGGTCCCAGATCTCTGCCTGGCTGGAGATGCCACCCTCTCGGCTTTCCTCTGGGGTGAGCCAGCTCTGCTCCAAGTCCTGCATTTCAGATATTTGAATTTGTGACACCCTAATATAATGTGTAAGGTTTTTCTTTTTACTCTTTTTAATACAATAGCAACCATTTCATTTGGTTGAATAACACCAAGAGGCTTAAGATTTATTGAGCTGTTATTAAGGTACCAGGTGTTGTGCTAAGTGCTTACATATGATTATTTATGTAGGTCTCACAAGTATCCTAATTTTATAGATGAAAAAATTAAGGCAAAGAAAGGTTAAATAACTTGCTCAAGTCCCCTCACTTGTTCAGGGTCACTGGTCTCCTCCCCCTGGCTGCTCCTCCTACCCATCTTCCCCAGATGACAGTGATATACTCCCTGAATCCCCAGCTGCTCCTGGGAGAGGGGCCTGCCTTGCTCAGGGCTGTCACAGCAGGGACATGTCACCGGCAGCCCCTTACACAGTGCCTATTGATTTTCCTCACCCTCCCGTTTTCATCATCCAGCCTGTTGTTCCAGGATGCTTATTTGTCATATATAAAAAGCCTTGTTACAGTGACCCAAACAAGTCATTGACATTTAAAATTAAATTGCAGCAGGTATTGTTGATCGGTGAACTACTCATTGACAGTGCATCACTAATTACAGTGGGAGAACATCCTATCTGGGTATATTCTGCCAAATCAAATTGGAAACATTGGCTCTCAACCAGCAATTTCTTTTTGATTTGCAGAAAGTTTGGGAGTCCACAGATTCCTTACTAATCTCAAAATATTCGGCTTGTGGAAACCTTTTAATGATTTTTCCTGAGGTTCCTTGCAGCAGAGGGCAATTCTGGTTTCTCCTCTGTCTGCTAAACCAGGAGGGGAAAGCTGTGCCTTTGAAAGTGAGAGATTATTATCCCCTACAGATTTGGGATGGGGTGAAGGTCAGTGTAGAGGGTTGAGGTGGGGGGTGGGATTGGCCCGTAGGTTCCTTGTCTGAACCACATTGTTTGATTTGGCTTTTCTGCCCCTGCTTTTCCCTCTCCTTCCTCTCCCTCCCTTTTTTCATTCCCTTTCTCCCTCCTTTTATCTCTCTACCTACAGGTGGAGAGGAAGGGAGGAGAGGGAGAGGAGGAGGAGGAGAGTGAAGGGGAGAGGGGAATAAGGAGAGAGGGAAGAGGAGTAGAGGAAGTGGGGAGGGACCCTGAAACAAGCTAGCACATTTACTCATTAGGCGTTATTCCTGGTGTTTTATGTGAATTAATTTGAGTGCCACAATAACCCCAGGAGGCAGGTATGCTACAGATAAAGAAATTGAGGCCCCTAGAGAGAGAAAAACATTTGTTGGAAAGTCACACGGTTAATTGACTGTTGTGAGAGCACAGAGCGGCTGTCCTCAGGCCAGCAGTCCCATCTCTGGGCTGACCTGCTTGTGCTGTGAAGGTGCACATTTAAGCCTGACTGTCCCTGGGGGCTTTGCAATAGCAGTTTGGTCGACCGAAAATTAGCAATGCTGGGTACACTGCTAAGCCCAGAGATGGAGGCCAGGGGCGGAATCTCCTCTGTGCTTGCATAACATGTGCTGATTGGTTTGTGGCAGGCGTGATTGACGCCAGAATGAAAGTGACTTAAAGCAGCATCCCCAGAGAAGCAGTACTCCAACAGTTTCTTCCTCTTTGTTGCCCCAGGCCCCCTGTGAATAGGATTTAGCTGTGATTCAGCTGCCGCTGTTCTTTTGGTAATCAGTGTGAAGAAGGGAGGTGAGGGCTGCTATTAATGGCATCTTATTTTGCATTCTCCTAATCAGACACCCTGCAGTTATTAATGTGCACACGAGATGCTCTCTGGTGTCCCCAGGTGGTTTTGTTAGGTGTACTGAACTGTTAAGCTTTCTAAGATGGAATGTTTTATTAGGTTCTGGCCTGGGGGCGGGGGGTTAGGTGGGTGGAGGTTGTTAAAAGCCTCCAGTGGAAGGAATATGGTGTAAAAGCAAGTTGATGATCTTGGGGGCAGGAGTGTATGTGGGTGGGTGGGAGAGCAACCCACCAACTTCACCTCCTTCTCCTCTTGCCCTGAAAACCTTACCTTGCTAATATACCCTTTAGATATTAAAAGTGAAACAACTGAGAGCTATTTACTAGGCAGCTAAATGTAAATTCTTTCCCCCATTAGTTTTAATTAGGATGAAATCATACATTTCAATAACCACTTCTGTTTCTAATAACTGAACTTCTGATTCACTCAGAACCCAGGCGCATGCCTCTTCCACTCTGGATGGCCCACCTCTGAGTCATTGCACACCTGCGTGTTGACACAGCCGGCCTCCTGGGGTGGGTACACACACCTGGGATTTCAGACACGCCTGGCCTGAAGTAGCTTGGCTGTACAGCTTTCTGCACTCTACGTGGGGGACAGACAGGGCAGTCCCACCAGGGAATAACAAGTTTGCAAATTGAGAACAAAACAACCATCCAATCGACCTAAACCCGATTCCACCCCGTTTCTGTTTTATTGTTTTAAGTGTGTAAAAGGCTGTATTTTAAAAATCTTTCCCATTTCTGCCATTTAAATAGATGTCATTCCCAACAACATAATGTCAACATAGTTGAAAATAAGCATTCAAGTTGAAAGAATTGGATCTTTGAGGCTTTTCCTATCAGATTTTTGCTAATTCTTCAGCATTTCCTTGATGTAGTACATGTGGTCTGTTTTGAGAAAGTGTGGATGCTGTGGTGGTGTGTACAGTAGTGACTGTTGTGTATTTTTGTGTGTGCCTGCTGATTGGAGGATAAGAATAAAATAAGCAGCTTGGCTTCAATCCTTCAGTGGCTTAACCAGCTAATGAATGTGAGGAGCTGAACTCGCAGTTGTCTTCATGGCTAGGGAGACTTAACAAAGTCTGAACCCACCTTTAGTGGGCTAATGAGGTGGGAGCAAAATCAACAGCAGACATATGGGTTACAGCCACCTGAAATGTTCCAGAGACATGACAAGCGGCTTTTTTTGGCCATGGGGAGGTGTGGCTGGTCCTGCTCGCATCCTCCAGAAATGGGATTTGTGCCAGACACCAACAAGACAAGACCAGCTGCTTCCCCGATGTTCTGTGGACATGATTGGCTGCAGCTTTTGATCAGAACGCTGTTCCTAATGAAGTTTGACCAGCATCATTTAGACAGCTGATGTGCCGGAGTTTTCTTGATTGGCAGCATTTGGAACTGGAACCCAGTGAAGGCGGGGGAGAGAAGCCAGCAGGGATTGACAAGTGCTTATCTTTATTCCATGTTTGAGGCCCTGCAGTTGAAATTTTAGGCAATTGAAAGAAAGGGAGAGACAATTGTGAAACAATTAAAGATTCTTGACGTAAACGTACTTAAGCCAAACACGTCTTCTGTAGCAGAGGGTTGCGTGGAGTGCAGGTGTGCTGTGAGAAACACAGGGTTTCACATGAAGATGGTTCATGTTTACCAAGAGTTAAAAATAGTGATGGGCTGGGATAGCTTTCGCTGTAAAAAAGTGCTGATTCTAGTTACCATTTCTTTGACTTGCCAGCCTGCTTGAAAAGGTTTCCTGAGCAGAGGCCAAAAACAAGTACAGTGTATGGAGTGTGGCCTGGTGGAAATGTCTCATCAAATGGAGCCAGCAAGTTCTCAAGTCTTAAGTCTTTATGTGCTTAGGTAAAAGGTGACAACAGGAACTGTATGTAGCCTCACTTCCTAGGGACCCACTGGTGGTTCCCTGAGAACTGACCATGTACAGTGCGCTGGTAGCATGTTACAAACGGGCTTGGGAGGTGGCATCCTAGGTTTGGATCCTGGCACCACTGTTTCTCCCTGTTTCCTCCTCCTTCCACTTCACATCCTTCCCACCGCTCAGCACTGATTTGTTTTTGAAGGTTGTCACTGTGTTCTTTTTGTAGTTACATTTGAAATGAGACCACATGTATTTTATGTCTAGATTTAATCCATATCGTAACCCCCTTGGGCAATGCGAATAACCACCCCTTAACTCTCATCACCCTCAGACACCCAGCTAAGTCCAGTATTTTAGTTTTGCCTCTTTTTTTAAATACACAAATTACACATTGCCATCCTTTTTACAGGTAATATTTTAGAATTGCCTTTGCTTACCAATTTCTTAGTTCACAGTTCCTTTAATTTCCTTTAGCAAGCTTCTATTAGTAGTGCTCTTTTTCATTGAACTGAGATGTCTTAATTTTGAAAGGTAGGCTGGGTACGCTGCTTTAAGTGGAAAGTTGTTTTTGGTTTTCCACCTCATAGGACTATGGTGAAGATCACCAGGGTTCACGTCTACAGCCCTTATTACCGTGCCTGGCGTGTGTGCTCGTTAAATAGCAGCTGTTACAGCCTCACAAAAATATTGGGACAATTGGGGACAATTTAGGTTTAGTTGGATGTCCGTACTTTTATTGCCTTTTTTCCCGTTATTTCCTTGACACTTTGATTTTTACTTCGATTGGGATGGGAGTAGATTGAAGATGAACTTTGACTCAGCTGTGGGTTCTGTTACTTGCTTGTTGTATGGACGCACTGCAGGCCCCTGTCTGCCGCAGACCCAGTTGTTTCCCATATAGACGGTCATGCCACTTCCCGTTCTGCAGGGTTGCTGTGAAGCTTGCCTGCGAATACATTTAAAACTTAGTAAAGCCTGACATAGTAAGTGGTTAATTATGTTAATTGCTTGTTGCCTCTGAACCACTTTCATTACTTTTTATGTACAGATGTTATCAACTTTTCTTTTTCTGTTCTAGTTGCCTCTGTTTTTATTGCTGTTCCCCAAATCTATGAAAGGAAGGGATGCCTCCTGGGCCGCTTCCTCCTCTGCTGCTGAGGAGGGGAGCAGAGCAGAACGGCTTGGCTCTGGTTCCAAGGAAGCAGTTTGTGCTTACTCAGCTGTAGATGGGAAAACAGCTTTCCAGGCTCAATCCTTTGCTGCCTGTAAGACTCTTTCACTTATCCAAGATGTGTGCACTCTCGTTTTTCTTGTGGCTTGGAGCACATGCTTCACCTCTCAGTGCCTCAGTTTCCTCATCCAATATGGAATAATAAGAACAGTACTCCTCACAGAATTGCTATGAGGACTAGATGAGTTGATGTGTTGATAACATGAAAAGAGCTTAAGTGCCTGGCACAAAGGAAGTGCCCACTGTTATTGGTAATGGTTTGGGAGTGCCTTCTGTGTCTTACTGCTGGGTTCCGGAATAAGATGGCATTGTTTGCTGTGGCAGTGTGCCCCACCTGTTTAATGCCCATGGGTGTGTGTTATGCTTCCACATATGACTTACCTCATTGTTCCTTAATAACAGTGTCATGGGTTTGGTAGGACTTGTACTTTTTCAACTTTATTTTTTAAAATTTTCTATTATTATTTTTTTAAAGATTTTATTGGGGAATTGGGGGAGGGAACAGCGTTAAGGAATCGGGAAAGGGGAACAAACAAGTTGCTGTCTTTTTTGTTCTTCAGTCTAGTTGTGGAGGACGTCGCTTCACTGGCCCATGTTGGTATCATCATTGCGCTCTTCTCGGGTGAGGCAGATTGTTTGCTGGCCTCTGGACGGCTGCTCACAGTGGCTCATGGCAGCTCATACCGGCTGCCAGCTGCTCACGCTGGCTGCCGGCCACTCACTGTAGCCTATGGCAGTCCACTGCAGCAGGGGCTGCAGCCTACGAGGTCGCTGGTCACTCACAGCAGCCCAGCTCCAGGTGGAGCTGTTGTTCACCATCTTAGCTGTAGAGGGCGCAGAGTCACTGGTCCTCATATGTGGGATCCGAACCGGGGCCCTGCTGCTCAGAGCTGGCATCCCAAGCCAACTCTACCAACACGCCACTCGGCCACCAGCCCTCAACTTTATTTTTATATACAATAAAATGCATCCATTTTAAGTATATAGCTGTATGAGCTTAGGACTGTAATCACCACCGTAATCAAGATGCAGAACATTTCTTTTGCCCCAAACTCACCTCTTTCCCAGTTAACCCCCCATTTGTATACCTGGTCCCAGGCAACCTGTGATCTGCTTCCTGTCACCATAGATGAGAGCTCTTTTTAGAGTTTTGTGTAATTGGAATTATAAATGACGTACTCGTTTCTGTCTGGCTTCTTGCACTCAGCATGATTATTTTGAGGCTGGCCCACACTGTTGGCATGTGTCAGGAGGCTGGGCCTTTTTATTGCTGTGCAGTGCCCCATTGGATGGACAGACTGATGCCTTTCACCATTCTCGTGTTGATGGATTTTTGGGGCCATTATGAATAGAACTGCTATAAACATTTATATACAGTTCTTTGTGTAGATATGTTTTCATCTCTGTCTGACTACATATTTAGTAGAGGTTACTGGTGATGAGACACCTGGAGAGATGGAGGGGACCAAGGTCACACCACCGGAAAGGCGCCATGTTTGGAGTAGCATCTGTTATTCGCCTCCGGACTTCCTCTTCGGGTTCCATTCCATTAGACTAGTGATTTTCACATTGTAAGAACATGAGGACTCTTTTTTTCAAATAAAATACTGCCCCAAACCCCTATAAAAAAACAGACTAAAGCAGTGTAAACAGGCTCCTCAGAAAGCTCACGTAGTCCCTTTTTGGCTGTTGACCTCTGAGTGCCCACACTCCTTTTATGGAAGGCCTTTTACAAGTGCCATACTGGCTTGGGCTACTTTTGGTGGGACTGTGTAGATATTTCTCCTCCTAATCCCATTCCCTTAGCTGTTTGAGAACAAATAGGTCATTGAGCAGTTCACCTTTGTATTTCAGTGTTTCAGGGAGCAAGGAACTCTTATCCTTCACACATATGCACACACGCGTGTGCGCACACACACATACGCGCACACACGCACACATGTGTGCACAGTGCATAGAGTAGGCCCTATCCCTGGTGAGCTTAGTAATGTCACCACGTTGCTGCTGCATTCAGTCACTGATGGTCATGTATTTCCTTGATTGAAAGGTCTCTTCAGGGAAAACAGGGCCAGAGAGGTACCTTCAAACTCTCAGGCTGTTGCCTTTGTCACCAGGTGCTGTTTACAGATGGAGCGGGTGCCACTGTGTTCCGTTGTCCTACTCTGGAGCAGCAAATCTCATCTCATGTTATCAGAGCCCGGTTATGAGATTGAAATGTACTTTGCCTCCCTTGCCCTGTTACAGCTGCATCAGAGCATTTTAATCAACTTGCTTTCAAAGTATAGTTTTTCTTCTCATTACAGCTGCAAGCTCTCAAGTTTACAGACACGATCTCCTTGGCTAGACTAATATTACTTGGTCATTCTTGCATGCAAATTTAAAATTTAATATCTTGCTGCAGGTCTGTTGAATTTTATGCAAATTCCAATATAGATTATATTTTGGAGCTGTAAATTAGAAATTCTGTTCAGGGGAAAGTAATATTTGTGTGAGCTTAGAAATAGTCGTCTTGCCATTTGTATGGTGCATGGCATTTCTTCCAAAGAAATGGGATTTTGAGTATTCTGTGTGGGTTTGGAAGTTGTGTCATTCAATTGTGTTACTGGTAATAAAAAGACAAAACAATACCAGTCCTTGCAGTAGCGTGTTTTTTTTTTTGAGGACAGTGTCACTGGCCCTCATATGTGGGACCCGAACCGGGGCCACTGGCTTCTCAAGCCAGCGCTTAACCACTGCACCACTCAGCTGACCCGCAGCAGCATTTTTATAATGGCATTTGGCTGTTTGTGATAGCCACTGGAATTAACTGGGTTCCCTATTCATTCATTCATTGAGCACAGGCTATGGATGCTTCATAGGTACCTGAGTTTTCTCTTGGCTTTGATGACACAGCCACAAACATAAACAGCCTGCCCTTCTGAAACTTACCTTCTGCTTGGGAGGAACAAGCCACAAGCAGATAAACAAGTACATATTTGGTATGTCTGATGGTGATACATTCTATGGAGAAAGGTAGTTCAGGGTTTGGGAATAAGTATGTGCTGAGATGGAGGCTTGAGGTCTGGGAAGGCCTCTCTAACCTGACATTTATGCAAAGACATGATAAGGAAAGGAGATGAACTGTGTCATTTCTTAGGAGAATGTCAGTCCAGGAAGACATATGGCTCAGTACAAGTGTGTGAGTGGACACCTCTTACCATATTTGAGGAGCAACAAGGATTCCAGTGCTGCTCCATCCAGCAAAGGGGGAGATAGCAATGAAGCAGAGAGAGACAGGAGGAGGATTTGGGGAGAGGCCAGTAGCAGGATGGGTGCGGAGATGTTCTGGATCAGCAGAGAGAGACAGAAGGATCGGGCAGAGGCCAGTAGCGGGAAGGGTGCGGAGGTGTCCTGGATCATATAGGGCCTTAGGGACTATGAGGACTGCGGCTTTTGCTCAGTGAGATGGGGAGCCCTACAAGGGAGTATGAAGTTGACTCTTGCCTACTGCATTGAGAATAGAATTTATGGGGCAAAGAGAAATCATCAGATGATAGAGATGGAAGACCAACTTAAGCCATCGCCAGCCTGTACCTTAGAAGCTGAATGTGGAAAGCTGGTGGCTAAGAAGAAGCTAGAGTTGGATAGAAGAGCTAGGCGTGGCCCGCACTTTGGGTGTTCCAGTTTGCTTGAGCTTCCCTGCCCATGGTGAAGCCTGGGCACATGTATTGCCGGGGCCCAGCAATCTGTGTTTTCACAAGCCCTCCAGGTGACTGATACCTTGTGAAAACATGGAATGCTGGGCCCTACCTTCTGATTCAGGGCCGGGGCCCAAGAATTTACATTATCTATACCTTCCTGTTCCTAAGTGATGCCCATGCTACTCACTAGTTCAAGGAAGAGACTGAGAACCGTTGGTCTAGTGCAGGGGTCGGCAAACTTTTGAGACAGAAGAGCCGCCAGGGGTCAGCAAACTGCGGCTCGCGAACTGTGGCTCTAAAGTAAAATTGAAAATAAAAATAAAACTATCATAGTTTCATTTATAAAACTTTAAAAGAATGTTGTTCACACAATGGTGATTATGTAAAAATATATTTATGGCTTTTGAATAAGTTTTAAATAGTTTTGAGGGACAGGATTGGCTCTTCCAGGGGTTGGCAAACTTTTGAGACGGAACGTACCCAAGGAGCCACATGTGGCTCGCGAGCCTCAGTTTGCCAACCCCTGGTATAGTGGATGGGAACTGATACACTGTTATTGCCAAGTTAGCTTTCTGCACCTCTGCCTTACCACACGGTGCGGGGAGCCTTGACCCTGCCTGCCACAACGCCTGGGTCTGAGCCCACCTGTTCCCCTGTGTTGGGCTTTGGCAAGGGCCTTGAGAATGGAGCCTTGGACGCAGGAATTGCTCAGGAAGGCTGGCTGTTGTAGTATGGCCTGTAAGTATACAGTGCGGGGAGGGAAACAAAACGCGCATAATTTGCTGAAGGTAAGCTCTGGACTGTGGGCATTATAAACACGATCTTGTTTTGTTTTCAGGATGACCTGCAAGGCACAATCAATCCTGTTTTATACACAGAGAAGTGGCTTACTTGTGATCATGCAAATAGCAAAGATGGATTTCAAAATCGGGTCTCTGGCCTCAAAGCCAGAGCTGTGAGATTTACCGTGTGTGCTGCTTTGGAGTATGGTTCTCTCGTTCAGTTTCAGGAGCAAATCTGAGCCTTGACACTCAAGTGTGTGTATGTGTGTGTGTGGTGGTGGGGGGGTGGGAAGAACTGGGGTAAGTTTCTAAGTCACTGTTCATCTGTGAAATGGGGCTGAAACCTGCAGTTTCACTGGGTTTCTGCACCAAGTAGAGTACAGATGGCTTAGCATTGTTAATTGTTTTCTTTCCTAATTAAAAGGACTTCAAAGCCACATCCAATCTGGATAGAATGTAGTTATGGAATTTTCTTTATAGTTTCTCATAAGAATGGATTTTTCTTCATGTGAAATTTGGGTTACTGAATTTTGTGTGGATAAGATTCTTGTCATAAAGGGCCAGCTTGGGAGGAAGAGATCATGTGACCTTTAAAAACAGCCCTCTCTGCTTGGGTTTTTAGATTCCTTATCTGAGAAGTTCACACAGTTAGAATTAAGAGCTCCTAGATAAGGCAACTGACAGAGGAATGAAGTGGGTGGGGAAGCAGGTGTGTGAGGAGACCACATCTTTATTTTTTAAAGGGGTTAGCTTGGCCTGATGGTTTGCAAAAGTTAAAAGTATTACATAAAGGTCAGATATAACAGTAATCATTTAATCATTATTGTTGTAAAAGCCTGATCCACGGATCAAGGTCAGATATAACAGTAATCATTTAATCATTATTGTTGTAAAAGCCTGATCCACGAATCAAATGTATGGCAACCTCATCTTTTGAAAACCTGTTTATAAACTTGGAAAAGCCATTGACTGACAAATAGCTGTCCCAAAGCCCTTGCACTTTTCTCCATGGGAACAGTGACTGGGGAAGTTGCCCATGACCCCTTCCGTACCCAGGCATCTCGGTATGGATTGAAAGAGTAAGTTTATGTGCTGAAGATGCAAAGACAATGATAAGGAGCTCTCACTGAGGGGTGGGAGGGAACCCTGCAAATGGGCCTCCCAGAGGGCAATGCTGTATGTGCAGTGAGTCAGGTTCTGAGAGAAAATTGTGTCTTCAAAAAGAGCACGCTAGTTTTTGGTATATTTTTTAAGAATAGAGGGAAATGAGTATATCAGAAAGCTCTTGTGACAGGTTTAGTTTCAGTAAAATAATTTTCTTAGGGGTAAGTTTAGTTATTTGGGAAAAACAATCACTGATACGGGGTAACTACTGTTCCTCATGGCCTACCTCAGCAGGAAGGCTGTGGGGTGAAGTGGAAAGAGGGGGCCTTGGTGACAGAGACCTGACTAGAAGCAGGTTACCTTTGTTGTCTCTAAACGCCCGAGTTCCCCCACGTAAACTGGGAGCTGGCTGTCAGGACCTGGTCTAGTGCTTAATGAAGAGCGGTGAGGCTAGTAACCATCAGTGAGGGCGATTCTGGGTGATTTCCTGTGTACCAACTCATGCTCCTGTTAGACCACTGCCCTCTCCCCTTTCAAACAACTTTAAGAGATAAAACTCACATACAGCACAATTCACCAATTGAAAGTATACCATTCAGTGGCTTTTCCTGTATTTGTAGTGCCTGTGGCCATAACCATAATTTTAGGACATATCCTCAAAAAGAAAACAGGCCCCATTAGCAATGATGCCCTGTTCCTCCATTTTCTCCCCTGGTTCTCACAGACGCCTCGGCTTGCTTTCCCCTCATCCTCTTTTCAGCGGTGGTTTGCTGTGCTGGTTTGCCTGTTCCTGGATCATGGAATGAGAATTCTTAGAATTTCTCTGTACATAGCAAATTTAACTGTTCCTTCTTTAAAGTATTTGTTTCTCTGCGTGTCGAAGCAGCTGCTGCAGCCAACACAGGGCCCACCATTCTGCACTGTGTGGCCGTTCATATGGTAGCTTTACTCAAAACCTCTCCGCACTGCTTAAGTTATTTGTTTTATACAAAAACAGTTCTCCCTGGCTCGAGGCTTCTCTGCTGCCATGTTGACAAATGTTGCTTCCAGTGAAATACACAAAAATAAATAACAGCAAGGGAGAAGGGAGCACGGAGCTAAGTGAATTCATTTTGCTGCTGAGTGCTATTCTCATTTGTTTTAAAGACCGCCTTGGCCTTGCAGGCAGGAGCACTGCAGGAAGAGTGGGCTTGGAACTGGGCTTTCGGGGCTGGGGGCCTGGGGGAACAGGAGCAGAGCAGCACCTGGAGCGCGGGGCCTGGGCCGAGGAGGACCCGCGAGGAATTGCAGCATGTTCACATTGTGACAGTAAACCCCACTTGTGTAGCCTTTAGAGGACAGTTGGTGCCTTCACTTGTTCTCTAATTCTGTGTATGACGAGGCTCCAAGCTAAGATTTGCTGACAGCGTAGTAAGTGACTGTGACTGGTGTGTGTGTGATGCTTTGATAGGTAGAGTGTGTGGGGACTGGGAGCCCAAAGGTGCAGGGCTCTTGGAGTTCTCGGGGTTCAGATGGAAGCTCTGACCTAAATGAGAAGACAGAAGGGAGCGAGCCAGTGTTGGGTGCCTTTTCTGAGCCAGGTCTTCCCCACAACATCATCTTGCTGGAGCGCCCACAAAGGCGGGTGGTCCTATCTCTGTTCTGTAGACTAGGGGGACACAGGGTTCTGGAGAGTTATGGTACCTGTACAGGTCACCCAGAAATTAGGGAGTGCAACAAAGTGGAAACCTGTCTCCAGCCTTCAAACCTCCTCCTGGTCCATGGTAGCAACAAGTGGTAGAAGGTATGGAAAAAAGAAAAATGGGAGGGGCGTTGGAAAATAAGCAGAAGGTATACTAGCGAGCAAACCATTTTGTTGAGAAAAAGGAGGTGCATGTCCTTTTTTTCTTTTGACAGTTTTTATTAACTAAAAATCACCAGAAAAAACTAGAGTAACTCATGAAGCCTTTTTGGGGGTAGGTAGGTGAGTTAAAAATGATCACTTGACCAGTTATTATTGACTGGAAGAAACATTTCCCCGAGGTTTCATACATTGTCTTAATATGCATATTGGTGAGGCACTGGCTGATCAATGACAGCCTAATTGGCCACCCAGGGTCTGGGAGGTTTGCTCAGTCAGAAGTCGGCCTTCATTCTGTCTTGCAAATTGATTCCCACCCATTTGTTGAGTGACTTTCAATGTTCTTTATCTCCTAAACAGTCTTAATTTTTTTTTTTTTTTAATTTCTAACAGTGGCTGCTTCCAGGGAGGAGAGGTAGAAAAACAGTAGTGATGTGAGGTCTTACATCTCCTTATGTTGTGTGTACCGTTTGAATTTTCCCCCATGTGTTAATCTCTATGATGGGAAGGGGCAGGGTGTATAGGCCGGCAGAAGGAAAGCAAGGGGGTGGATGGAAGGACGGAGCGTTACTTTGAACTTCAGGTCTTTGCTCCTCAGTGGGTGAACCTGCCGAGTTATTCCTCCACGTAGACACTTCTTCAGCCACGCAGACATAGACATGAAACAGGCGCTTGCTCAGATTATTGCGACTGCAGATGCAGCACCAGGTACTGTCATGAGAAGTACAGGAGAGCATGTAGGATTACAGAGTCTATCTAACCCAGACTTGCTAGGTTTGAACCTGTCTCTGCAACTTAGTGGCTGGATGTGACCTTGGATGTTTTTTTGAGCCATTCTGTATCTCAGGCATCTTGTTTTTAAGATGGTGATTATAATAATACTTATTTTACAGAGTTGCGAGGATTAAATTTTCCTTAATCCACATAAAGTTTCTGTAGCAGTGCCCAGCACACACTGCTCCCTGAAGGTCAGATAGTGGTGTGTCTGTGTCACCGCAGGGCCTGAGTTTCCTCATGGCCTCCCTGCCCTCTCTTCATTGTGTGCCCCTGTGCTGGCCAAGGAACCCTCCCTCTGAGTGTTCTGGGCTGGTACCGGCTCGCTGTTTGCTAGCAAGTGCTGGGTGTTCTGTGCTGGGCGAGCGAGCCGGGTGGGCTCCGCTCTCTGTGGGGGAGCTCAGCCTCCGGTGGGAGGAAGCACCACTTGTCAGAACACACCTTTGGCTGGCCCCAGACTCTCCCTGGGCCCCATGTCATGGATCCTAGCCAAAGCTGTTGCTTGCTGAGCTAAGAATAATACAGGAATTAGTCTTTTTCTTCTTTATACTAAGCACTAATCAATCCACCGCTAACTCTGTATCTAATTTCTGAACCAGATGCCGTGAATAACTGCCCCTGAATGTGTTTGCCAATAAAAGGATAAGTTTAAGGCTTTTTAATCAATGCCACTTACACTCAGTATTTAAGGTCAGAATCTTGTGTGAGACTTATTTGCTGAGGAGAATTGTTGGGTTAAAAAATGAATGGTTTTTTTGGAGCTGTGACACTTGTGGGTGATAATAGTGAATTAATCTTTGACAGGATGGGAGATGTCAGTTTCGTAAGAATTCTCTTGCTCTCTCATCCTTAATGTCACTTATGGAAGAACATGACTTTACGATGAAAGCATTCTTTATCAATGGGAAAAGAGACCAATATAAATTTCTAAGGAGTCACCGATGGTGGAGTCCCGAGGAAATGGGAAGTGCAGCTCAGTGTTTCCGAGCTGCCGTGAGCTGCAGGGCTGGCGCCACGGCTGCTGTTTGTGTTTTAGGAAATATTCACCCGTAATTGTATGTCTCCAGTATACCTTCTGTGTATTACCTAGAAGCAAAAATGGAGGTTAGAAATATCTGGGGTTTACATGCTGGCTTCATTGAATAGGGCAAGTTAGGTAGCCTCTTGGACCCTCCATTTTATCATTGTAGAATAGGGATGGTGATGGTGACCTCGCAGTTGGAAAATAGCGTGTGGGAATGTGAAGTGCAGTGCCTGGCACCTAAGACATTCTGGCAGTGAGGTTTCCTTCCCTTTCTTTGCAGGGGTCAGCTCTTAAAATCACATATCTTATCTGGGGTATGTGGGTACATATAACATGGAAATGTCCCTGCCTTGTGCCACTGAGTTAGAAATGATTCTTCTCGACCTGGCTGTTTGCTTTGTGAAAGGGGAGAGAGGAGTTGTTCAGGAAGCTGGGTGGCAGCCCTTCCTCAGTGGATCCCTGGCTGGACGAGGATCGGTGATCGGGAGGTGAAGCAGGCTCTGCGCCTCGGCGTCTGGCGAGGTTACTTAGTCTTTCCCAGGTGTTTCCTCATCCATCAAATGGGGATGCCAGTGGTTTGGAATGCAGGGAGGGTTCGTGGTGGGTGACGTTGGTGAAAGACCTCTGTAGGTGGCAGGAAACTCAGAACCGCGTGGTCTTCTTCATCATGAGCTGGTAGCAGCGTTTATCCAAGTCAGTTCTGGTGCTTTGCCGAATTTTTTTATTTTTATTTAATTAATTAATTAATTAATTAATTTATTTTGAGGGCAGTGTCACTGGCCCTCATATGTGGGACCCAACTGGGGCCGCTAGCTTCCCAAGCCAGCACTTAACCACTGCACCACTCCGCCGGCCCTGCCGAAATTTAAAGGCCCATGAAATACGCTCTAACTCAAGGAAGATCTATGTCCACTCCACAGTTGGAGGGCTTGTCTCCAGAAGGCAGGGCAGCTGGGCTCGGGGGTTTCTGGGCTAGCTGGCCGTCCTCCCTGAGCGCAGGCTTTCCGAGCTGCGGCCAGGCACAGGCATGGCGCTGAAGCCGGAGATGGGCATGGGGCAGCCCAGGCCTTCGCCCGCCATGGGTTGGCCTCTGCTGTTGCCTGTGGCCTGGCAGTGGCCCGCTCTCCTTGCCGCAGGTGTGCCATCCTCTCTCGTGACCTTTGAAAGACAGAGCGGGATCTGTCTTGATCTTGCCGCCTGCTGCGCGGTGCTGTTCAGAGTGCCTTTGCTCTCCTTTTCCTCGGCTGGTGACTTCAGCGGCAACCGAGCCATCAGAGGAGGCTGCAGGAAGTCAGACTGCCAGGAGCCTCCTGCATGCCTCCCCCCCGCCCACTCCATCACTGAGTGGGGGGAGACTCTCACCTGGCAGACTGGACTGGGGACACATCCGAACATGCACTCGCCCTGGGAATTACGGTGGACAGAGGGTGAAGGAGGAGGAGCAGCAAGGGACAGTTTGGAAGTGGGGGTCCAGCCAGCTAGTGCCACGCAGTGAAGGGGCTCGCCTGTCTCTGTGTGCCTTTGGCTTTGACTCGGGAGGAGGTGGGGTGTGTTGGAAGATGTTAAATAGCAGGGGATAGTGTGACAGATGCATTTTCAAAGGTCAGACTTGCTGGTGGATGGGAAAGATGGACGATAAAGGATGGATGGTGATGATACTGGAAACAGGAACATAGAAGGCTGCTGCGGTGTTTCAGGTGGGACATCATGTGGGATTTACCTGGGGCACTGTCAGTGTGGGTGTCGAGGAGACCCCAACAAGAGGTTTTGGAGGTGCAAAGGAAAATGACATTTGAGTGTCTGCTTTGTGCCAGGAACTTGAAGTATCTACACATATCAGCTCATCTGATTTTCACAATAGCAGTGAGGGCTACGTGGTTTTTCTTTTTTCTTTTCTTTTCTTTTTTCTTTTCTTTCAGCAGTGAGGGCTACGTGTTCTTTTTTTTTTTTTTTTTGGCCATTTTGCAAGTAAATGGAGGTTTACAGGCTGTGTAACTTGCCTGGGGTCCCTGGCAGCTGGTAAATTGTAGAATCTGGCTCTAAACCTGACCTCATCATCCCCAAGCCTTTTCTCTCCCCACTATACAACACTGGTCTGCAGAACTCAGCCCTCAGGTCGGGTTTTACATTAGCAGGTCACTTTGCAAGGACTAGTCTGTTAATGGTGATCTCTTTCAACATTCCCACGAGATGAGGGAACACAGTTAATTGTTCAGCTAAGGGGTTAGAGACTTGGGCGGCTAAGTGACTTGACAGGGTCACCCATCAAGTGATTGGGGGAGGGCAGGCAGAGGTGAGGTGTGGAGCAGACCACCTGAGCCAGTCGCCTTACAGGAAACAAGAATTTGCCAAGCCCGCCTGTGTTATGAACCCAGGCTTTCCTTGAGTTCGTAGATTAGGAAAACTCTTGTGGAGCTGGTATGCACGGCAAGTGCCTGAGGCTGGGATGGCACAGAGCATGGTGGTATCTTGGGGTTACTCTATAATCAAACTCTCTCCTGTTGCATAGTCTTTAATTAAAACAACAGTCACCCCACCAAAAACTAATCATCTTTATTAAGCATGGAGATTAGAGTAAGGGTGGGGAAACTTGTCTCTTAAAAAGATCTCACCAATAAATTATTTCTTTAGCCATAAGAATTATGTTGCTGAGCTTAATAATGAGAAGAATTCCCAGCTTCTTTTTTCTATTTGATTTTATGAGTTTGATGTTACTGTTGGTTGCCATGGGGATACTTGGGATGACACCAAGAGCAACATCATGAGAGCTATGGGAAACCCTTGTTAATTATATCGTGCCTCCATTCCTTGTCTGTCAAGTTTTCTGGATTACTATTACTAATTTATTTTTTATTTTTGCGAGATGATACTGCATTGGGTACACTGGGACCTGAGAATGAGCTTCGAGCTTTTCCTCTTATTCGGCCGACACTTTGGGCATGTGGCATCTTTTTTTTTTTTTTTTTTTTTTTTTCATGTGGCATCTTTTGATGAGAGCTGGAGGCACTGCGTTTGGGAAGTGGGCGTAGAGGCCAGGGATTGGAAAGATGCTGAACTGCAAACCTGAATGATTTCATAGTCTGCCAGTGGCTGTCCCTGGATGCCATGTGCCTTCATGATTTAAGCCAGCTTTGCCAACAGAGACCATGCTTGGGCCAACCCTCAGCCATTCACGGCTTTCTCCCAGAAGCCACACAGGAAAGCTAAGTAACATCGGCTTGTGCCTGTGTGGCTGGTGGCTGCCAGGAGTGAAAGGGCCACGTAAAATGCTGGGGAAGTGATCTGGTTTCTGTAGTTAGGGTGCCGAAAATGGGGGAGAAGGAAGTGACAGTCATTTACAGTGTCATATTTAGTCTTTTGCAGATGTGCTTACAGTTTTAACAAAGGCAGAGAAGAAATTATAGGGTGGGAAAGAAATGCCCACAGACAGCCTGCTAAAGCCTGGGAAGGAGGAAACGAGTATTTGTGTGTTTTAGGAATGCTAAGCCCTTGCTTACACATCAGCAAGCGAAATACTGGCATTCACTTCTGACTGGAGGAAGGTATCTCTGAAGTCAATAGAAGGAAATGCCTAAACACAAGCCTTACTCAGAAAGAAGGGTGGAAATGCTCAGGATTATCGCATAAAAGCCCTTTGTGTATTTGAAGCCACTAATGAAATCAGCCTTGTTCTCTGGACCAGTTGTTCTTACCTTTCTTCATTGTATCTTTTCTCTTTTATGCTTTTGTCACTCCTTTCTGTTTCTTTGTCTTGAATGATCCCAGTCAACGTTGACCTTGGTGCCCTACTGCAGGGCCGACTTGTTAGTGAGTGCTGGTTTTGATCAGGAAACAGTAGATGCCCAGCAAGGTTGACGGTGACGATGACAAAACCTTTTTATACATACGCCTGTCTGATTTTCTGCTTCTCCAACCTGTGCTCCAGTGGTGCCTGGAACATGGACGGCATGTAAAATAAACATGCTGATGGGTGAATGGAGACATACCTGATTCTTTGCTTTCAAAGTTAGCTTCTGCCCTGGGTCGAGTCAAACACCCCAAACCTTTGCTTTGTTTTTCATTATAAACACCAAAACCATAGGAAAATCGGTTTGAATTGCCATAACACCCTGCAGCTTAGACAGATGTGTAAGGGTTGCCCAAAGAAGAAAACTTCTCCCTGTCCTCTTCATTAGTGCCTTACTCCCTCCTTCGCTTCTTCCCTGCCTCCTTCCCTGCCTCCCTCCGGTCCTCTCATTCATTCATTCATTCATTCATTCAACAAATGTGTAGTCAGCCTCTGCTATGAGCCAGTCGTGGAGTGCTGGGGTGTTGGTAGAAACAAAACCCAGTCCTTGCTCTCCTGAAGCTTCTATTTTAGGGGATCCTGGACATGATTGACCAGAGGAAGTAATCCCTGTTGGTGGCAGGGCTGTTAGAGAAGGGAGGCTGGTGGTTGTGCAGGTGACGAGAGGTAACCGTTGCTCTTTGGTGAGAGACGTGCTGGCAAGATAGGCTGTGATTTCACTTTCCTTTCTAGTTGCCCAATCATCTGAGTCCCTGTATAGCATTTTACCTGACATGTAAGATTCTGTTTGGGCAGGATTTTGTCAGTTACCATTTATATAGCCTTTCTTGAAATTGGATTAGATCCCTTTGATTTATTTGGAGAGATAAATGGGTAACACACAATGTGTTTCTTCCCCTGAATCCATTTTGTATGATGTTGACATGGTAGTATAGGCCTTAGTTTTATTCCAGTGTGTATTATTTAACATCCCATTCTTTAGAAATTGGTGGGTGTTTTCCATACCTTTCCTCTCACACTCTTTGCTTCCATTTTATTAAAAAGTGATTTAATTAATATTCTTTTTTTTTTTTTTTTTTTTTTTTGGAGGTCAGTGTCACTGGCCCTAATATGTGGGACCCGAACCGGGGCCGCTGGTTTCCCAAGCCAACTCTTAACCACCACGCCACTTGGCCGTCCCTCTATTTAATATTCTTTTTTTAAAAAAGATTTTATTGGGGAATTGGGGGAGGGGAACAGTGTTGGGGAATTGGGGAAGAGGAACAGACAAGTTGCTGTCTTTTTGTTCTTCAGTCTAGTTGCGGAGGACGTTGCTTCACTGGCCCATGTTGGTATCGTCATTGTGTTCTTCCCAGACAAGGCAGATCAGTTGCCGGCCTCTGGATGGTCACTCTCCGTGGCTATTGGCAGCTCACGCTGGCTGCCGGTCACTCTCTGTAGCCTATGGCAGCCCACTACAGCAGGCGCTGCAGCCTACATTGTCGCTGGGGCTTGCACAGCCCAGCTCCAGGTGGAGCTGTTGTTAGCTGTGGAGGGCAGTGTCATTGGCCCTCATATGTGGGATCTGAACCAGGGCCACTGGCATCCCCAAACCAGCTCTTAATCAATGCGCCACTCGGCCGGCCCTAATTAATATTCTTAATGGACCCACTACACTTTCTTCAGTATACGTTTTAACACATGGTACAAATATCAGCTCTATGAACTGACTAAAACCCAACCGATATTCATTCATTCATTCATTCCGTATATATACAAAGCAAAAGAAGATGCTTTCTTCCTCTACAGATTTCACAGTCTAGTAGGGCAGTGAAATACCAAAACACAAGTTACAATTCTCTGGGGTTAAATATGCCAACAGAATTCTGAATACACAGCAGTGAGCATTCAAGACACAAGTAACTAGGTCAGCCTCCTTGTCAGAGAAGGCGTCACAGAGGAGGTGATCTTTGATCTGGTCCTTGATGGGTGAGGTGTGCTCTCCTTCTTCCCACGGCCAGCGGAGAGCAAGCGAGCTTTCATTGGTCCTGCTGTAGTCAGTGACACACCGGCTCTGAGAGGCTTTCTCTCCCAGTACTGGAACTGGGCATGACTGTCTTCTTACAAATGAGGCCTTGGTTTTGTTTGTTTGTTGTGTCTGAAGCAGTTACCATATGATACAGGTGAACATCAGGACTACTTTATTTTGTTGCTGCGTTTGTTCATCAATAGGTTTAGATAGATAAACCTTCACTTTTCATAGTGCTGCATTCCAACATATTGGGTAGGCTCTTGATTGCCTCATTAACTTTCTGACTTGGGCATAGCTATTAAGTGAATCAGGGACTAGCTGTAACTGAATTTAAACCTGCTGTCATTGCGCCTGCTTCCCATCTCAAACCTGTGGAAATGGCCACGGTGCCTTTCAGTGAAAACTGAGGAAGCCAGAAAACAAAGGGTTTCTTTTAGGAGTTTATAAAAGCTCATTGACATATTTATGATTTGCTGAAAGCTCCAGTGAATTTTCCAGTCTCCTTGTTGTCTTTAAAAATTGCCTTCCAATTGTTAAGTTTGTAGAGCTTTTTCACTCCCTCTGAGTTCTCTCCAGGAGAGACAGACACCTGGTGAGATAGGCTTTCCGCTTTGTGTGCCTGCCCTGGGGAAGACAGGCTCAGC
The DNA here is from genome assembly GCA_033961575.1 of Aselliscus stoliczkanus. Classification (NCBI taxonomy): domain Eukaryota; kingdom Metazoa; phylum Chordata; class Mammalia; order Chiroptera; family Hipposideridae; genus Aselliscus; species Aselliscus stoliczkanus. The sequence goes on along the minus strand of CM066728.1, from coordinate 13,269,991 downwards.
GCTGCACTCCCATCTTAATGGAGGAGGCAGGCTTGCTAGGTCATTTCAGCCCCAAAACTCTCTCTTTATTACTAATGCTGGGAAGCAGGGCCTGGGTTGTCTTTGTGTTAGTAAAAAAGAAAGATAATTTGCCCTATGTCACCTGGCTGTCTGCCTTTGGGACCCATACACTTAATTGCTGTTTTCTACTCCTTATCGAGATGATTGAACAAAATGCCTTGATAATCTGTGACTAGGTCTCAGACATCTGATGTCACCCCAGATTGCTGCATGTATATCAGGCAGGAGTCAGACATTCTCAGAGCCTGTCGGCAGGGTGCATCTGAGGGAGCCCCTTCTTTTTGTGACTCTTTGGCTTTGAAAGATCCCATTTTGTACGTTTTTATCATCCCTCCCCCAAATATAAAGGACCCATTTCAAAGACTGGAAACCCTTCTAGAAGCTGAGCCTGACTCCTTAGTCTTCATTTTGTGGTCTTTAAGGGATTCATTCTCCTTTTCTGTCATAGAGAAGATCACATACAAATAGAGGCTTTACTTTTTGCTTGCATTTTATATTTTGATTTTTTTGTTTAATAGTAAATTGAAAATGAAAACCGCTTCTTCCATGAACTCTTTCATCATACAATATGAGCTCAAGCAGTGTTCAGTGGTCAAAATGCAAGTGTCATGTTCTATAAAAACACAATTCTATTAACATCAAAACTTAGCAGTGTAGTTTCATTGGGGATGATTTTTTTTTAAATGAAGATTTATTTTATAGTGAGAACAAGGAAACCACAATTCCAGACCATAGAAACAGGCTCCGTTAATATATTTAAGCTGTTTACTTATAAATCACTGCTTTCTAGAGAAGCCGAATAGAGGACAGAGAAACCTAAATCCTTTATGTAAAGAAATGCTGCCTTTTAAAATAATTAGAAATACCAGTAAAGCATCTCCAAAATAATCAGGTATATCAATCAGAAAGTAGTTTTTAAGATTCAAGAGACTTCCAGTAAAATGGCGCAATAGACAGATGCTGTGCTAACTGCCTCCCAGGATCACACCAAAATTACAAACAAATTATGCAGCATTCAACCCTGGAGGTCCCCGGAACACTGGAGGGACAAAACCACTAAACGGAGAACTTAAAGGGGAGGCCACGTCGGGTCTGGTAGGACGGGCAGAGAAGAGAGAGGATGAGCCCTGTGAGGGAAGGCCTAGCTGTGGGAAGCTTGTCTGGTTGGGGGAGAGACCCGCCGGCCACACACCAAGCTCACCAGCCCAGAGTTCCTTTGCCGGGAAGAGAAGGTCCAAGATAGCCGGCAGTAAATTAGTGAGGACTCTCTTTGCTCAGCTCAGTGAGGCTAAGAGCGGCTGGAGAATCGGTGGGGCCGGCGACTGGGCTTGCTCGCCAGTGACCACTTACCTGGTTCCTGGTGGAGGGAGTGGCTGTGTGAGCTGGACCCGGGAGCCTGCGGGGATGGACTGAACTGAGCACCTTTGGTGCAAAGGCTGGAGGTTTTTGGACTATTGTTCCCTTGGTGTGGAGCCTGCATGCGAGTGGTGTAGGGAGGACGCCATTTTGTCGGGCTTGGGCCCTCCCACAGAGGGTCAGGTCCGGGACATCATTGGTCTGGTGGAATTGGCGCAGAAGTGCGTGTGTGCGTGCCCACGCACCCATGTGGCCTTGGATCCCCACCCTCCGCCTGGCTTATACGGCGTTGCCAGGGAAACGCTGGGTGGGTGCCCTCTGGCTTCAACAGGCTGCTCACTGAGACCCGGGAGTGCGCGAGCTGCCTCGATCCCCACCCTACGCATGGCTTGTGCTGCGTTGCCACAGAAACGCCTGGTGGGCGTGATCCGGCTCCAACAGGCTGCTCACTGAGGTGCGGGAGTGCGCAAGCTGCCTTGGGTCCTTACTCTCCGCACTGCGCTTGCAGAGTTGCCAGGCTGGTGATTGGTTGTCGGGCTGCTCAGCCTGATCTGCGAGCGGCTGATTGAGACAGGCTGAGACAGGGAGTTTTCCTGGGAGTGTTGTGCGGTGAGCTGTGTGCCTGCATGATCCAGCCAGGGCTCTCCTGGTGATCTGTCTAATACATCAAAGCAATCCCAGAGCGACAGCCAGAATGGGGAAACAAAGAAACATGTCACAAGTAAAAGATCAGAAGAAACCTCTAGAAATGGAACTAAATGAAACAGAGGGAGCCAACCTTTCAGAGACAGAGTTTAGAACACTGATGATAAGAATGTTTAAGGAACTTAGCGAGGACATAAAAAAGGATAGGGAAACCATAAAAAACAACCAGTTAGAACTAAAGAATACAATAACTGAAATGAAGAACACACTCGAAGGAATCACCAGTAGAGTAGATGAAGCAGAGGAGCGGATCAGCGATTTGGAAGATAAAATAGCAGAAATCACCCAGTTGGCACAGCAAAAAGACTATAAAGAATAAAAAACAATGAAAATAGTTTAAGAGCCCTGTGGGACAAAATGAAGTGCAACCACCTTTGACTCATAGGAATACCAGAAGGAGAAGAGAAGAAGCAAGAGGTCGAGAATGTATTTGAAAAAATAATGACTGAAATCTTCCCTACCTTGGTGAAGGAAATCAACATACATGCCCAGGAAGTGCAGAGGGTTCCAAACAAGCTGAACCCAAACAGGTCCACACCAAGACACATCATAGTTAAAATGACAAAGGTTAAAGACAGAGACAGAATCCTAGAGGCTGGCTGCAAGAGAAAGACAGCAGGTTACATACAAAGGAACTCCTGTTAGACTAACAGCTGACTTGTCTACAGAAACTCTGCAGGCCAGAAGGGAGTGGCAGGAGATATTCAAAGTGACACAAAATAAAGGCCTACAACCAAGATTGCTCTACCCAGCACGGCTATCACTTAAAATTGAAGGAGAAATAAAGAGCTTCTCAGAAAAGAATAAGCTTAAGGAATTCATTACCACCAAGCTGGCATTGCAAGAAATATTAAAAGGGCTTTTTTAAACAAAAGAAAGGGGTAAACAACTAACCCAGGGAGACCAGGAATACAAATAACAAAATGGCAATACATATGCACCTATCAATAATCATTTTAAATGTGAACGGGCTAAATGCTCCAATCAAAAGACAGAGAGTGGCTGAGTAGGTAAGAAAATAGGACACATGTATATGCTGTTTACAGATGGAATAAGATATTTCATGCAAATGGAAATGAGAAAAAAAAAAGCTGGAGTACCAATACTTATTTTGGACAAAATAGACTTTAAAAATGACTACAATAAAAGACAAAGAAGGGCACCATAACCCTAATAAACCTCTATGCACCCAACAAAAGAACTCCTAATTACATATAACAGATTTTAACAGACATAAAGACAGAGATCAACAGTAACACTATCATAGTAGGAGACTTCAACACCATTGTCACCAATGGACAGAACCTTCAGACAGAAAATCAACACAGAAAGAGGGGCGTTAAATGACACTTTAGACCAGCTGGACTTCGTTGATATTTTTAGAGCATTTCACCCTGAAAAAACAGAATATACATTCTTCTCAAGTACACATGGGACATTTTCCAAGATAGACCACGTTAGGCCACAAAACAAGTCTCAGTAAATTTAAGAAGATTGAAGTCGTATCAAGCAGATATAAAGGAAAAACTGATGGTTGCTGGCTGGAAGGGAGTGGGGATGAGGGAGAGGGGGAAGGTTTTGGACAGTGTAGGTGAGTCTACAATGTTTCCACAGGAATATGGGGGCAGTTCTGGGAATGTAATTGATAATGTTGTGAAGAGACTATTATGTTGTGTGAAATAAGTCAGTCGGAGAAGGACAGGTACCATGTGATCTCACTTGTGTGTGGAGTCTGAAGAGCTGAATGAACGATGAAAGTAAACAGACTCGTAGATGTAGAGGAAAAACTGAGGGTTGCTAGTTGGGAGGGGGGTGGGGATGGGGGGAAGGGGAAGGGATTAGACTATAATATTGCCACAAGGATATGAAACACAGCTCGGGGAATATAATAAGGTTGTAAAAATTTTGTGCCATGTCAGATAGTCACATGTCTTGTTAGGGAGACCACTTCATGGATGGAGTAGAGGCTTCATCACTGCACTCTACACCTGAAGCTGATGTTGTATAGTATGGTATGCCAACTGTAACTGAATATGTGGATGGTCACGGGACGTGGAGTATACTGTGGAGGGGAGTCAGGGGAGTTGTGATAGATATGTATGATATGGTGGGGGAGTGGCGTGGCAAACTGGGGGAAGGGGGGTTATCACTTTGGCGGGTAAAGAGTCTAACTATTGCATTGTGTTGTACACCTGAAACTAATAAAAATAAATAAATTAATTAATTTAAAAAAAGATTCAAAAAACTCAATTTACAAACCTCTAGTTGTAGTAATTTGGCTTAACATGTAAGGCACATACGAGATGTGCTGGCTGCAAACAGACTTGCAGACAGGTAGAATTTCCCTGTGGTCGGCTCCCTTTTTCGGTCTGCCAATCGTTGATAGAATGCTGAGAGTTGCTTCCACTTCCTCTTCTGCTGGCTTGGGTCTCTTTGAAATACTGGAGTCTGTGGACCAAAAAAATTGGTAGCTTACAAGGCTAATGGATGCCTGCTTTTGCTGCCTGGAAATGTCCCTGGATGGATGGCTTGTTTTCCTGCCCTGAAAAGGAATTGGCCCCAGATCTCGTGTTCTGGCCTGAGTGCTGGGATGGCCTGTGACTTTCAGGTGGTGTGTGCTATGTGCGTGTAACCCCCACCAGCTGTCAGGTAACAAATCTGGCCTAGATGCTGTGGCTGTGATTGGCCTTGAAACATGCATACAGCTTGTTGTCAGGGCTGTGATTGGCTGTGGGGGATATGGGTTCCTTTCATGCGAGTGTTAAACACCTCGGACCTTTTAGCCATTTTGTCATATTGTCTTCCAAGGTCTTGTGTGATTTCCAGGGTTGGACTGAGGAGAAGGGATAATTGTTTACAGAAATATAGAAGCAGTTGGATTTGAGATCAAAGAGGAAATTGGGGGATGTAGGCTTCCTCTGAATACTGAGGAAGTTCTCTAACCCCTAATTAACTTTCGAGAGTCCCTTCTTTGGTCTCACAGTAGGGAATTTGTCTGGCTGAGCTGATAACTGAAACCAGGAGCTGTGGGTTATGTATTTCCCTGGCAAAGGCCAGTATTTCGGGCTCACCTCTACTCTTGTCCTGCTTCCTCTTCCTGGAACTCAACCAACTCTATAGAGATTGTAAACATTTTGGCTGTGTTTTGGGTCTTTACCAAATAATGGGTGGAGTTGTTTTTCATTTACTCAGCACGTTTGTTGAGTGCCTACTGTGTGCCAGACCCCGTTCTTGTTCCTGGGATATAGTGGTATACAAGAGTTTGTATGGAGTTTGCCTTCCAGTGGCCTGTCACAGTACAGTGCTCATTATTTGAGAGGACCCAGGTTTTGGCTGCTGCTGCTGCGGGACACAGGCTGGGGTGGGAGAAAGGACAGGGGCTCGCATCGCATCCCAGTTAGCGTCCAGGTTCCCGCCTGTGAAACAAGGACATGACCCTTAATATCAGTAGGTCACATCGAGTGATTAATAGGGTCTTTTTCCAGTTGTGTTGTTTATGATACTGATTTTTCCAAACATTTCGCCTTTAATCTGAGTGGGGCGTCTGATTCAGTCCTAGTGACCAGTGTTTGCATGTTCATTAAAAACAAAAGTTGTTCAACTAAGGAAGAAGGGTAGAAGGGTATTGTTTTTGGAGAGCTGGTGTTTCTACATATGGTCATGCAATTTAAAAAAAATATTTTTTTTTCCAAAGTATCAGTCCAAGACATTTTCATTCTCATCACAGTTGAATGTCCAGGACAACACTTACTAGTAAGGCCTGGCTACACGCTGGCTCCTGCAGTACACTCAGGGCTGAGGCCGCAGTGGAGCGGGCCTGGCTTTGGAAGTAACGCTAAGAGACTGTCATGGCATAGAAGTTTGAAAATCACCTGGAAACTGAATCCCTTCCCAACTTTATAAAATAAATAGAGCAGCAGTGAGGAAACGTTCATTTATTCTGGAAGCATATATATATATACCTACAAAAGGGCTTTGAGTTATCCTTGTGTCCTGTGAACCGGCTGGTTGCAGGTGAGGAGAGTTGCCTGTTTCTCCTCACACGCGCCTGAGAAATACTCACCCGTGTGTGAGAAGCTCGTGCTTGTTTGTGTGCAGTCATCATACAGAACATTCTGCCATTCACCTCCATCAGGAAGCTCGGTGCAAGCCTGCTCGGCAAGCGGAAATCTGGGAAGTGAGAGATGGAACACAAGTTTTATTTTCACCCCTCTGAACAAGTGACCGCAAAGGATGAACTTAAAAATAACAATGCAGTCTTATAGTTGCCTCACATCTTTCAATAATGCAGTTTAAAAATGTTTACAGTGCATCTTTGTCGCGGCTTCATTCCTCAGCACAGTTGAGTAGTTCACGGGGTGGTGTCTGTACTGTGCGGTGGCACCTGGGGCAAGGTGCCAGGGACTGAGAGGCAGCGCCCCTCAGTGACGGTTTGGCGGGACCCCTTCAGGTCTTAATACCTCATTTCCTCTCAAATGCATGCTGTGGGGTAGAAGCTAGGATAGCAGTGGCTAGTGTGAGGACACTTTACACCTGTTGTTACGTGTCTGCTCTTATAAGAACAAGTCCATAAGGCATCCTCGGTTAGATCTACCTGTATCTGTCATATATGACAGGATAGCTGCATCTGCTCATCCTTCTAGGCTCATCTCATACCTCTGTGTGCATTGCGTCTTTACTGATCCCCCCCGACCTGGCCATCATCTCTCCATGATGTATTGGACTTTTACACTATTATATATAACATATTTATATTGCATATTAGACAGAGACTCTGCCACTGAGAGGCTGTTTGATCTCGGGCAGATTGCTTTACCTTCCTGTATCTTCATTTCCTTAGTGTAAAGTAGAGATGACGGCAGTACCTGCCTCATGGGCCATGGTGGTTCCTACAGGAGTCTATGTGATGCTCTCAGCACAGAGCCTGGCGTTGCGGTGCTTCTGTTTCATCAGCGTTACCCTGTGACCCCCCCCCCCTTGGTACATACCTAGGTCATGTCCTGCTTTGCTGTGCTTATTGACCGTATCTGCCTTAAATTGTGATGGGCTCCTCACAGCCTGAAATGTTTTAGCACCAGTATGGTACCTCGAATGTGGTAGGGACCCAGTGAGCATTCTGGGTTGAGTTTATACAGCATTTTGTTAAGAATTCAAAGTAGGGTGTATTCTTGTACTGACTTTTAAAGTCTTTGAAGTTGGGTGAGGACTGGTGTCATCTGTTTCCTAACTGCTGTAGCTGCAGTGCCAAGGCCAAACACGTTCACAGCCACCCCCTCGGTGGCCTGATCGTCACAAGGCCAGTCACTCAAGGCTATAGATTTCATTCTGTTCTTGCTGATATTACTAGCATAAAATACGGCTTTTAGTAATTCTCAGCAATTTAGGCCTGGTTAATACTGGCCGGTAATTTCCTGAAGTGCTATGATGTGGCAAGAACATGATTTATGTCACTGGGGCCCTTACTGGCTGGGATGAGCACTGGAGGCCCAGCTGTGCTTCTGGAATTATGAATGCTTTTCAGAGGAGCTGCTTTTATTCCAGAGAGCTCTCTTTTTAAACCCTCGAGGGAGTCCCTATTGTGATGAATGGAGAGGTGCATGGCTGAACTGACTGGTTGTGGATCTTTCCCCAGCACGTCTTAGAGACAACTGGGTGAGGACATTTTGGCTGGCTGACATCTGGGCTGAAAGTACTGAATTAAAATATAAAAGTGATGAATGTGTGAGGAGGCTCATATAAAGAGAAGTGGTACTTGGCATTCCAGCCATGTCAGATCTGTCATTTCTAATGTAGGCCCTTGACACAGGCCGAACTTGTGTGACTTCACACAGAAGGGCTCACGTGGCCTATCAGCCAAACCCCATTCCTGTCAGTGAGAGTGCTGCTGGCATGGGAGGTATGTGGTTTTGGGAAGCCCGGGTTAGGAAGCTGCTGAGTTCTTGACTTTGGGATCTGGAAGAAGAACAAATAGCCCTGGGAGTCGAAGCTTGGGGAGTAGAGGCAGCTTTGGCCCTGAGGCTGTGGCCTTAAGGGCACGTAGTTACACATGCGCCTGTGGGACCAGGTCCAGGAAACGTGATGGGCTCATTGTCCTCCACAGCCTACTGTAGCCCAGACTCACAGAGGTCTCCCTGCTCCCCCTGCCAGGCTGCCCATGGAAGTAAGGTAATAAAGCCCCTGAGAGACTTGGAGAATCCCCCAGAGGAATCTGGAGAGGCCAGAAGGACCTTCCTGGTAGTGGAAGAATGTTGATCTTATCTCTTGATTGGTTGACTATTGTTTTGGCTTCTGCGTATTAGGCCAGAATCTTGCGGGTGTTATGTTGTCTTTCCTCCACACCTTTCCCTCTCCCTTTTATCCCCCACAGCGGGGAAACACTTTAATTAGGTTTCAGAAAGTTTTGGGTTGTATGTATACAGTCTATAAACAGCTAGTTTTTTCCTAAATTGTGGTGAGGACAACATAAAATGTACCTTTTCTAAGTGTACATTTCCATTGTTGTGCAGCCCATTTCCAGAGCTCCTTGCATCTGGCAAAACTGAAACCCCACACCCATTAAACAGCTTTCACCCCCTCCCCCAGCCCCTGGTAACCACTACTCTGCTTTCTGTCTCTGAATTGGACTGCTCTGGGTGCCTCGTGTAAGTGGGATCACACAGGGTTTATCTTTGTGTGATTTACCCATTTCACTCGGCGGAATGTCCCCCAGCTTCACCCGTGATGGAACACACGTCAGGATGTCCTTCCCTTTTAACTTAACCCTTGGGTACATTTGAAGACTGATACTCCTCATGCACTTGCTTTGCCTAAGTGGAAGATGATGAGTCTAACTCGATATTCGATGTAAGACAACATTTCATATGTACATTCTTGCTCATTTTAGAGTAGTTTGTATCAGTTGCAACAGAAGAAACAATTATATTATTTTGGTGAACCTTGTTGCGGTACACTGCCCCATAATGTCAAATAAGGAATATATTTTATGAACGTGATAACGAAAGTTTTAATGAAAGTGACTTTGGCAAAAAGAGAAAAAAGCTAGGTGGCGATATCGAAAATATAATTTAAACCAGCATTGTGCTTGAGTATAATAAAGGAATGGGAGGTGTTGATAAACAGGATCAAATGCTAGCGTTCTTCCCTGTTATGAGAAAATATGTAAACGGACATAAGAAAATGTTTTTTGTTTTTTTTATCTAATAGACATAGCCTTTTTTTTTTTTTTTTTTTTTTTTAAAGATTTTATTGGGGAATTGGCGGAGGGGAACAGCGTTGGGGAATCGGGGAAGGGGAACAGACAAGTTGCTGTCTTTTTGTTCTTCAGTTTAGTTGCGGAGGATGTTGCTTCACTGTTGGTATCGTCATTGCGCTCTTCCCGGATGAGGCAGATCGGTCGCTGGCCTCTGGATGTCGCTCACCGTGGCTATTGGCAGCTCACGCTTGGCTGCCAGCCGCTCACGCTGGCTGCGGGCCACTCACTGTAGCCTATGGCAGCCCACTGCAGCAGGGGCTGCAGCCCACACCGTCACCGGGGCTCGCACAGCCCAGCTCCAGGTGGAGCTGTTGTTAGCTGTAGAGGGCAGTGTCACTGGCCCTCATGTGGGATCCGACCCAGGGCCGCTGGCATCCCAAAACCAGCGCTTAACCAATGCGCCACTCGGCCGGCCCAGACATAGCCTTTTATAATGCACATGTTTTATATTCTAAAAGCAGCTACACAACCAAAACAGGCATTGTTGGCTTTCGGCTAGCTATTGCTGAACAAGTATTGGAGCAAGTGTCATTGCCAGATTATAATTGTGGATGTTCTTGAAATAGCAATACACCTTTTTGGTTGCAGGTGAAAAATTGGGCACACTTTCCTGAGAATATTCCGTCAACTGAGTCCAAAACACCCTACAAAAAGGTGTCGTGTTTGTTATAAACATAAAATTAGGAAAGAGACTACCTGGCAGTGCAAACAATGCCAAGTGCCACTGCATTTACATACTTGCTTTAAAAAATACCATACTCTTCATAGCTATTAGTAATTTACTTTTTGTTATACCTTGAATTTATTGGTTTTAGTGTTTTTTGAATTTATTGTTTTGCAACTCTACTGGACATCATCTCAATACTATGTATGTCATTGATTTTTTAGAAATAAATGAATTTTTATATAAAATCTGCTTTTACATATTACTCTAAGAACCAAAAAATTAAATGGGTTCCATTTGTAAAATTGTTTCAAATAAATTGGTACCCAAGGAGTTAAGGCTGAGTCATTCCCTTGTGTATAGAGACCACATTTTACTCATCCATTTTATCCATCCATCCATCCATCCATCCATCCATCCATCCATCCATTCATTGATGGCCACTGGTCTGTTTTCACCCTTTAGCTGTTGTGAGTAATGTTGCTTTGGACATGGCATGGAAATCTCTCTTCCAGACCCTCCTTTAACTCTTTTGGATATACTCAGAAGTGTAATTGTCAGATCGTATGATAAATCAGTTGTTTATTTTTTTGAGGAACTACCATACTTTTTTTCCACAAGCAGCTGGATTGTTCAAAAATCCATTCAAATGAGTTTTCTTGGGTTTTGATCTGCAAGCTGCCTCGAGTTGTCCCTGGGAAGGTGGATTTCTTAGCCATACCTCTGAGCTTTGACACACTGTGCACAGCTCACTGCCTCTCCCAAATTGGTGCCTCTCATTAGATTAGATCCAGAGGCCAATCTTTTCAGGATCCAGGGCTAAATAGTGGAGAAGTTGAATCGTAGAAGGCCTGAGCTCAAATGCTCACCTGGTGTTAGGCATCCTATGCTCAGATAAGGGTTAGGGTTGGGGTGACATGTCAGTATCCCACAAAATCTAATGGGTATAGCTCCAGATGTGCTTTCCCCCAGCGTCTTCTCTACATTGGAGTGTCACCACTGGAAAGCGTATGAAGCAGTATTCCACTGCACCCCACTACTGTGCACTTGGGGGAGAATTGAAGACTAGGTCAGGAAGTGAGCTGCCTGTGGGTCATTGTGCTGAACAGCTGTGTGAGTATGTGGGCAGTGGGGTGTGTGTGGGGGTACGGGAGAACATCCATACATCCTTCTACCCCCCACTGATTGTAGTAGTTGGGCCGGGTGGTTCCAGCCATCTTCCCTCCACAATGGACCCTTGCCTACTGAGGCCTCAGGCATAGAACACTGTTGAGGACCAGAATTAGGGTCGCTTGCCATTTCCTTTCTGCCAGAACAGAATTGTCCTGCCCAGCCTTTCTGTCTCTGGCTTATGAAAGACCATTACTGACTCCTGCTGTATTTCTCCAAGACCTTTGCCAGTAAGCTGCGTAGTAAAGGCTGCATCTCAGATCTTTAGGGGCTCTGCCTGCTGGGAGGCACACATCCTGCCTGCTGTGTGGTACTCTTTTCCTGCTCACCTCTTACAAGACCAGTTTCAGTATCACTTTGGGAGCCCTTCTCAGACCCTCCCCTAGGGCATGTTAATCAGTGCTGCTTCTGTGCCCCACCCTGAGGCTGTTGTCATCCTTGAACTTGACCAGTTGCCTTGTAATTGCCTCTGACAGTCTTTCCCACCAGACCTTATCCTCCTCTGTGCAAGTGTCCCCCTCCCCAGGACCTCATGCTGTGTTTGGTATATTATTTTGTCTGGGGCAATGTTCTGGTGACTATTGGGTTTGTCTACAAGTGACTGATGCAGTGGAATTTAGTGGAATTAGTAGTTTCAGCCTGACCTTGGCCCAGTGCAGCTGTTTGACCACATCCAAGTCGCGTGCCCTCTCTTCTCTCATGTTAGATTGTATAAACTCAAGAAAACAACGAACGTTGTTTAAAAAGCATTTAGCACCTACCATGTCCTAGGTATTTTGCTACCTTACTACCTTACCCCATTTAATCTTACAGTAACCCAGTGGAGTCCGTTTTCGTTTTTCAGGTAACGAAGCAGATACTGAGAAGGGAGGGTGTCTCTGCGGTTCCAGTCGGCCGATCCAGCCTGGGCTGACAGGTCCCTGCACGGAATCGGTGAACTAGTGGCCTGGTTACAGCCTGGCAGAGACGGGACAGGCTCAGCGCCACCTGCTCTGCACCTGCAGGTGGTGATGTGCAGCGTGAGCATGAGACCTGTGGGGAAACATGGGTTGCTGTGCACACGACCGTGGCTTCAGTTAGTGGAGGTTGAGGGGGTGGTCAGTGTGAGCTGGGCCATAGAGAAGCGTGTATGCTCTTGGGCAGGGGCTCAGGAGACGAGGTTGCTGAGATTCGGAAGCAGGGAAGCTGGGGAGAGTGGGTCCCAGAGGACGAGTTCTGAGGGTGAGGCGAAGGAGATGGCTGGAGAAGAGACAGATTCCTGTGAGGAGGAGGGCTTAGGTTTTAGATAGCCTCAGGAATGGGGGGAAGCGGTGGCCAGAGGGGATTATCTCCACGTGCAGGGCTGGCCTGTGTGGACGGGGCCCTGGGGCTCCCACACCGTGAAGCATGTGAGGCAGAGTCTGGGCACACATGTGTATTCGCACTCCTTCCCGCACCCTGTGCAGTGGGGCAGAACATGAAGGAGAAGTTAACAAACATCCCAAGTCTCTTGACGCATAGATCAAAACATATTGATGGTGCCTTGCAACTCTGATAATTTCATTGAACTGTATGAAGCTTAAAATTGATACATAGGCACCCCCTGATTAACATTAAGTGCTGCTGTCAGTCTGACATAGCCGGATAAACCAATATTGAATAATCTATTAAATATGTCACACTTGAACAGGGAGCGTAACTCACAGTATATTATTTCAGCTGTAATTAGGTGGGAGATAAAAATCACAAATGGCCGAGGTTAGTGCCTCTCTCTTAGTGTGTACACAGCGTCCCTGGGATTTCCTTGCACGCAAAGAAGCTGACGCCTTCTGAGTGTTGACTGCTGTCCAGGAAGTAGGGCTTGCGGGCCGACGCATGTGGTGTTCATAGAGTTCAGTGAGCTGGGCTGCAGGCTTTTCCTGAAGTTCATGTCTCTAGAACCGCACCACTCTGCTGCTAGCTGAGCACAGCTGGCCCTTGGACTTGGAGACCTGCTGGTCCTCAGGCTGTGAGGGCTTTGCCTTTGTATCTGCCATCCCTGCCCTCCTTCCCTGGGTGCCGGCTGCCATCTTTATTGCCTGGGAATTCGAGGTGCAGACCAGAGCTTGTGCTTTGTGTCCCTCTCCCAGCCTACAGAGTAGAGCTGATGATTGAGAGTACGTCAGAGGCACAAACCAAGGCAGGGTCCGATGACCAGGGCTGTAGTTAAGCAATGGAGGTGGCTGCAGCCATGCCTTCACTGCGTCACTGGGAAGGGCACACAGACATCAAACTGGCAGGTCAGCGCTACCACATAGCAGGTGTCTCAGTGTTCATCAGTTGCTTCCAGTATTATAAGAAAAATGGTTTTGTGGTGGAGGGTCACGTGGTACGAATGTGAAATTCAAGAGCATTAACAGGTGTCTGGGATTGTGTCTTCTTGCAAATGGTCGGTTTTGGGAAACAGGAAGGTTAGAAGTGTTAGATCTCATTTGAGCTGTTAACATGTCAGAACATGTTATAAATGGTATATATCAGTCATCTTTTATTGAGAGGCAGTGGTTTTGGTTTTTGTCATTTTTGGTTGGTTTTCCACATGTTAGTTTGATTCATTTCAGGTGATTCTGTTAATGTAGCCAAATGTCTCTTGCACTTCTATTGGGTTGTCGGAAAAGTCATGATGTATTTTTCTGTTTTTCGTTGCAAAAATGCGTCGACTTTTCCGACAACCCAATACGTTATAAGTGAAGACCTTAGAAGTTCGTGTGGGTTGATATCACTCAGCAGACATATCGCAGTCTCGTGATGTACGTGTGTGGAGATTTCTGTGCGAGAGATTTGCTTAAGGTTGTCTCCACCTGGGATGCTGCCCTCAGCCTTCAGCTCACAGGGAATTCCAGAAAGGCAGGGGGAGGAGTCCCGTGGGCACATTCCTGGCTGCCCGAGGCTTTTTGAGGTACCAGCCTGTTGGCTGCAGCATCACTAGAGTGAGTAGTTCTGTCTTGAGCCAACTGGCCTGTTGAGCTTGAGCTACATGTGTGGAGAGTGTCGGCTGAGTTCATGGAGCTGGAGGCAGTTGTCTTGCTTCTCCAAGCCAAGCTTTGCAGAATACAAGGCTGCTGTGAATCTCAGAGAGCATGTGCTTTATAACTAATGGCAGGCCCGCCCAGACCTCCAGGAGAGCAGCAGAAGGCTGGCATTTCTCCGCCCAGGCCAACTGTGAGTCTGATTACTTCGTACAGTAACTTTCTTCCTCTCCTTCCTCTGAGCTCAGATGCACTTAGAAGGACTTAATGGCATCATTTAAAATTAGAGGGTAAATGAAAAACTGATCTGTTCATGAATACCAACTAGTTGTACTTTTAAGAAAATGATTTCGCATAGGCAGGAATAGGTTGCTACTCGAAGGAGCTAATGGCCAGTTGGTTTTAAAGTTGATCACAAAAGGAAATGTTGCTTCAGCTGCTGACCCCTGTGGAAGGAGGTGTGTGTTCTGTCTTAGAGGACTGCGGGGGGCGTGGGGGCTGAGAGTGGGCGGCAGCCAGCCTGACCACAGGGCATGCCTGGCTCTGGGCTGTAATGCATAATCTTCCTACCACTCAAATCTGCTGAAGCTCCCAGAGATCTTTCTGCATGTATCCATAGCTTTTTTGTTTGTTATGTTTTTGATAATTTGCCTTCCTGTGCTATGAGCAGAAAGTAATTTTTCAAGAGTAATTTTTCCTGTGGCGTCAATAGCTACCTAAAGGGGGAGCGATGTGTGTGGATTTGAAGTTCAGGGAAGAGGATTGGCTTTGAAGTGTTTAGTTAGAATCGTGCATTAAGTGCTGCTGAGTCCTGGGCACTGTGCTGGGCACGGGGGTACAGAGGTGCTTTCAGTGTAGTGTGGACAGTCTTTCCTGGGGAGATAGAAGGGGCACGAGGAGTGGTGGCAGCACAGGCTGGGCGGGCGAAGGTGTCAGGGGGACTCTGTCACCGTGTGTTTGGAGGACAGCGGGCGTGTGCCACATAGATGAGGCCCACCAGTGGGGCAAGTGGCCAGGGGCTGGGAGTCCTTCCAGAGGTGGGGAGTTTGGGTTTCAGTTCCACCTCAACCTGTCTGTCACGTGACCTAATTTTTTACTGGATAGTAAAAAGTATCCATGTCCCCCTCCCTTTTGTTAGGCATGGGAAGCCGGACTGAATCCAAAATTGTGCCCCTGTTTACAGCCGAGGAGAAGTGAGGCTTTCAGAGCCTGGGGTGTGCACAGCTGTCAGTCAGATCCGGGTTCAGCTCAGACACTCGTGTGGTCCGTGCTGTTTCGGCTGCCTGACGGATGCCTGAGTCGCTGCTCTGTGGTTCTCCTGCTGTTAGTTTTCATGCCTCTCTTACTCAGTCAGTGTTACTGAGTCAGATATAAACAACTGTGCATCGGTCACAAGTAGAAGGGCCCTCCTATCAGGGAACTGTAATCTTAAGGTGGGAATTAACTTTGGAAACAAAGGCTGGGGTCAGGTTAGGAAAGGGCAGACTAGGGGCTAGGATGTAATGATTCACAGCTTTCAACCCAGGGATTGCCAGTGAGCATCTGGATTTACGGTCCCATGCACATCCTTTTCATTTCCTCTGGGTCTTGGCTATTTATCACTGTAGGATAATGCTTTAGTGTGTTTGAAGAAGTTGTAAACACACACACATAGAAGGCTGTGGGAGATAGTATGTGGGATCCAGGAGCCGGCAGCCTGGTTTTCAGTCCTAGCTTACTGCCTGAGCTGCGGGACCTAGGGCAGCTTGCCTAAACACAGTGTCTCTTCCCTTATGTGGGAAATGATGATTACAGTAATACCCACCTAAAATTCGTTATAAGGATTAGATGAGCTAAGGAATCAAAGTGTTGTGGGAGAGTGGGCCTTTCTCTTCGCAGAGTCCAGGTCCTTGGCAACTCCAGCAAAGAATTGAATGAGATACCGGAGTAAAGCAGTAGAATAAGTAGTTTATTAGAAAAGATAGTACATTTAGAAGTAAAAGTAGACCTGAGTACTAGAGGATGGCTCAAGGGCCCATTATTAGAAGTTACATACCAAAGAGTGTGGAGTGGGCCACACGCAAAGGCGAGGCTCAAAGGGAAGAAGCAGCAGCCCCCGGGCTTCCCAGGATTTGGAGTTTTTATCCTTTTTCTCCAGGATGGGCTGTTCTTTCTGGGCATAGGACCACTTGATTGGCACCGGTGATTGACAAGAGGTACTGCGTAGGTGTGAGTGACTGGTCTGGTCTAGTTGGATATTTTGCACCCACTTGCTGTTCCCACAGGGGTAGGTAATTACAATACAAAGGGGAGTTTTGGGTGGAGAGGGGATGTCCCCAGGCGTTCGCACTCTGTGGGACATGTAGGAATGCAGAGACCCATTGTCTGCCTCAAACTGCCTGCCTAGTTTTTCCTTGAGAGACATGATCCGCATAAAATCTCTATGGGAAGCTGAGGGACAGGAGGTCTTGTCTTCTGAATCTGCTTCCTGCTGGGCAGGGGCGTAGAGCTGTCCCTGCCTATTGGGGTTCACGGAACTCTCACCCTAGCTGGTCTCAGATGAGAGGAAGGGGTCTCGAACTCCACCTGGAAGACTGCGTTGGCTTCTTTGCTTGTTGGGGTATCCCCTGCATCCTCAAGGCTTCTGAATGAGGACAAAAATATAAATCTGTTAGTTCCTATGAAACTTGTGGCTATTCAGTCCATCACTCAGGTGGAGTCAGTTGTCTGGACACAGAATGGGTTTGACATTTAGCTTCCTGGCCTGGGGAATATTAGGAAGTCTCAGGCTTTCAACTAGTTATCTGAAGCAGGGATAGGAGACTTCTATTGTTTCAGATTCAGAAACTGATTTACAAAGCAATTAAGAAGCAAGGGGGATCTTCAGTCCAAGATTCACAAACTGGTTAGAAGAGCAATCAAAGCCCAAGAGCTAAGAAACTAAAGAACTAGGGAGGAGACTTAACATTTTTATAGAAAAGGAAACAAAGTTTTTCAGTGGTGGGGGTTGGTGCTGCTCAGTTGGCCGGTAACAAAAGTGCTTAGCAAGGTGCCTGGTACCTAGCAGGCACTTAGTAGGTACGAGTATTAACTGTAATTGGGGAGTCGCTAGATGGAGCCCGTCAGTGGTCTCATCTCTCTGTGATGCCCTAGGTCTGTGTTCACACAGGCTGACAGCTCCTGAACCTACCTGTTGGTGCCTCAGAATGACCCAGAGAGCATGTTAGAGTACACAACCTAAAGGTTTCCAGTTCTGCCAGGACGGAATGGCCCGTTTCTGCCACGTGGGTCCTCCCCTTACACTGAACACCTTGGATGTGACAACAGAGAAGCACAGGAAGCCCCTGAAAGGTGGAAAGACCAGAATGGGCTGCCTGTGACTTGGGGACTTGAGGAAGGACATGGCATGTGGCCTGAGTCCCCTGAGTTTGCTTACTGACTCCCATGTGTCTTGGACAGAGGGCTGCAAAAGCCTCTAGCCCAGACTCACCAGCAGGCACAGACCAGAAAAGCTCTAAGAATAGCCTATTTCCCCAGCCAAGGCCTATGAAAAGGTGGGCTAAAAACAGAAAACCCTTTCAGCATCACCCTCCCTGCTGCAGCCAAACACCACCCCCAGCCCTACCCCCACGCCCACCCACTCAGCCTAGCAGGAGGCTGGTACCTCTGGGAAGTGGGCCATGCAGGCAGTTCCCTCCTGGGGTGGGGTCAGCAGAGCCAGCAGGGTGCTTGCTGGTCTTCCTTCCACTCATCCTCTGGGCAGACCTCGGCTGTGCCCCTGGGCAGTGCCAGGGGAGTGTCAGCAACTCCACCTTTAGGATGAGCTTACACCCCACCCTGCAGCGACAAAGCCTTAGGAACCCAACCTCTGCTTCTCCCTCCTGGGTGACAGCAGGTTCCTAGGAGAGTCTGATTGCACACCTTCATGTGGCGGTGATGAGGCAGTGCCCCCTTTTCCATGGCAAGGTGTCAATGGAACTCCCACCCCACCATCAGGCTGGGTGATTCAGGGTTGTGCTTTTGCCAGGCTGGTGTTGGCAGGCCCGGGCGAGGCACAATCTCCATACCACCCAGCCCTCATGCTACATTTCAGCAGGGTACTGCCTGCTAAATAAAGATGTCCGGATTCACTCAAAAATCCTAAAAGCCAAGAAAATCACAACATGAACGAGGACAGCCAAAAAGAGACACCGGCACTGAGATGAATCAAAAGTTGGAATTCTGACAAGAATTTTAAAGCAGCCATCATAAAAATGCTTCATTTTTGTTTCAAAAATTATTATTTTTGAAACAAATGAAGAAAGTGGGAAATATCAAGCAGAATTCATGGACCCAACATGAGGGAGCTTTTTGGGGTGGTGGAAACATTGCATATTTTGATGGTCATGTACACCTTTGTTAGGCTTATCAAGCAGTGTACTTAGCGGGGGTACATTGTATTCTAAGTAAATGATTCTTCAGTCACATTCATTTATGATTGCGCATGGGGCTCGCCTTCATCCCTGGAGATGCAAGCTCAGTAGTTCCAACGTGAAGTCCAGGATTTTTTTTTTTTTTTTTAATCAAGGCCCTGGTGATTCCGATGCAGCTGGTGGCTCTCTGGAGCTCCTGATCTCTCCAGAGTAACCCAGGCTAGTTGTGAATTCTTCAGAACATAAATGTGTTAGCAGTCTGTGCAAACAGAAACTTGTTCTGGTGAATTATGAATTACTAGATAAGTACTTGCAGAATAAACAGAATACATAATTAGAAACCATTAAGTGTATTATCCCCACATGGAAATAATTTTTTGTGTGTTTTCCGGTGGGGAATGTTGTAAAGAATGTTCCATGGCCTTGTTAGAAGCTGTGCATTGTGATGTGGCTCACAGAGAACTGCACTGTGGTGTATTATACCCTGTCTCCGCCCTGCCACACCTTTCCCTCCCTCCTGTTCAGGGATCATCTCCTTGTTGGCTAATAGCAGGATGGATTCCACATCTGCCTGTGTAGCTGCTGCCATGGCAGTTTTGGCTTTCATCAGCACCTCCCTGGGGGTGGTGCTTTCTGTCAACATCCTGCTCTCCTGGGAGGCTGGGAAATGATTGCTAATCCAGTGTCACAGCCTTTAGGTCTCTCCCATTGGCCTCACTTGAACCTAATGGCTATCCTATTGCCTCTGGGGTGTTTTTTTTTTTTTTTGTTTTGTTTTTTTAAAGATTTTATTGGGGAATTGGGGGAGGTGAACAGCGTTGAGGACTTGGGGAAGGGGAACAGACAAGTTGCTGTCCTTTTGTTCTTCAGTCTAGTTGTGGAGGACGTTGCTTCACTGGCCCATGTTGGTATCATCATTGTGCTCTTCCTGGATGAGGCAGTCACTCGCCAGCCTCTGGACAGCTGCTCACGGTGGTTCATGGTGGCTCACGAAAGCTCACGCCATCTGCCAGCCAGCCCCACTGCAGCCTATGCTGTTGCTGGCGACTCACAGCAGCGGAGCTGTTGTTCACCATCTTAGCTGTAGAGGGCAGTGTCACTGGCCCTCATGTGGGATCTGAACCAGGGCCCTGCTGCTCAGAGCTGGTGTCCCAAGCCAACTCAACCAACATGCCACTCCGCCGGCCCTTGCCTGGGATTTTAATCCTGCCAAGATACCTGTGCATGGTTCCCCCACTCTGATGGGCCACTTGTAACCCAGGGCCTGTGCGAGTCTGGCCTCCTTATAGTCTGTACTCGTCCCCTGGACATTAGCTTGGTCTGACTGATAGACCTAGATGAGTGTAGCAGAGTGGCTAAGGCGCCAGGTGTGAGGGGTGGGGGAGCATTTTTGCACATGCTCGCATCTCAAGGCGTAGCTTTCAAAGCAGCTGGGTCATTTGTCCCGGAGCAGAGCTGGTTAGAGTTACATCGGCAGCTGGCCGCCTGTGTCTCCCTCCTGGGGCATGTGAGCTGCCAAGAGGCCTCTTGGTGGTAAAAGGAAAGTCAGTTTTTGAATCCAGTACCAGATTTACACTGGATATCAGGATGGTATTTCTGACAGCTTTTCTGTTTGACACTGCTCCTTGGGTCTGGTTTCTGTGCTTTTAACTAAAAAATGCCTGAGATTGGCCCTGGATAGGACACCCTTTCTCTGTGCGTTCACCGTGTGATTCTACTGGTTTGGCCAGAGCTGGATCTGGCCCTCGGGCCATTCCATGGTCTTCAGCCTTCCTAAGTTCTCAGTGCTTGCTTAGCTGGTCTTCTTTTTTATTGTGTGCTTTAGTACAGCATGGTTAGTCATCAGATGCCTAATGTGAGAGGAGTCAGACCACCTATAGCTTCCAACCATGGTGATCTTTTGCTAAGGGAATTATTTGTGGGGAAAAATACACATTAGGAATCTGCAGTCTGCAGTAGGGGCATAACGTTTGAAAAACGTACACAATAGCTGTCTTCAGTTATTTGTGTGGATTGTAGTTCCTGAGAGGGATCGTGTTTTCTTTCCTAGTGTGGAACCAGGACCTGGACTAGGAATAGGAAGGAGGAGAGGAACATCATGGCTCCGTTTCAGGGAGAGCGCTCTGGCAGGCTTCCGAAATGCGGATAGCAAGCCTCGTACCTCTGAAGGTATTGCAGGAAGGTCTGCGTCTGGAGAAAGTGTGGGATCAGGGATGTCTAAGAGTATTTTCAGATTTCATCCTCTGGTGTTCTTTAAATATATAAGCCATAAATGCTGTGGGATGATTCCCAGCTCAAGGTCTAATGTGCCTGCTTGTTGAGTAGATCTGGGTGTTAGTAGCTGGGAGTGTGTTTCCTCAGGCAGCTCCCTCTGGACATGTTGGTGACAAGACTGACTTTGTGTCTCCTCCTGCCTACCCTCAGAGTCATCTATGTTGGTGGGACCCTCACCACCACTGCCTGTCCTTACGTGTAGTGGGCACAGCCTTTTCTGGCACATCTGCTATGCCATGTTACTGACCATTAATCCTTCCTGGGACTGAGACAAGCAGCTTCCTGTTTCACTGAGGCCAGAAATAAACTGGAGAGTGGTTGTTTAAACATCATAACCTCCTCCCCTCACCTCTGCCTTCACTTGCCCCTCTGTGGTTAAAACAACCCTGTGTGTTTGGAGGAATACCAAAGGCACAGTCTGTAAAGGGAGCTGTAGGTGTTTGTCGCCTTACTTCAGCTCAGGGGCTAGGTGACCACAACAGCGCGGTGATACGTGAAAGGCTGCCAGCATGGGAACTTTTAATAAGTGGAGGGTCGTTCTCCTGGGCCCATACTGCTTTCTAATTGGTCACTCAGGGGTTTCTAGCCCCAAATCCTTAAGTTTCCGGATTGCGTTTCGGTGTGTGTGTGTTACCGATAGTCATTTATTGGAATAGTTGTGTTTATTTCAAATTGTATTGCGTATCTTTCTAAAAGACGTTTGTATACTATAGTTCAGTGAAAATACTTGGGTTTGATAGAAAATGTTGCTCCCAGGTCCTGGTAGAAGCAGTTAAGATTTCTTGAGCAAGTCCTGTGAGGATTTCCCTTTTATGTACCCTAACGTAAAGTTTTCCTGGGAAAGCTGGGTTTTAGAATAAAGCCCTATAGCGCCGGCCAAGTGGCGTGTTGGTTGAATTGGCTTGGGACACCAGCTCTGAGCAGCAGGACCCCTGTTCGGATCCCACATGAGGGCCAGTGACACTGCCATCCACAGCTAAGATGGTGAACAACAGCTCCACCTGGAGCTGGGCTGCTGTGAGTCCCCAGGTCGGCATAGCTGCAGCCCCTGCTGCAGTGGGCTGCCATGGGCTACAGTGAGTGGCAGGCAGCCAGCGTGAGGGGCAGGCAGCGGGTGTGAGCTTCCAAGAGCCACTGTGAGCGGCCACCCAGAGGCCGGCAACCGATCTGCCTCACCCTAGAAGAGCGCAATGATCACAATACCAACATGGGCCAGTGAAGCAACTTCCTCCACAACTAGACTGAAGAACAAAAGGACAGCAACTTGTCTGTTCCCCTTCCCCAATTCCCAGACACGGTTCCCCTCCCCCAATTCCCCAATAAAATCTTACAAAAAATAAATAAATAAGTAAATAAAATAATAGACTAAAGCCCCATCTGCACTTTGCCAAAGCCTTTGAGGTCTGATGCGGAAGACATACTTGGATCCCTAACGATTCCCAGCAGAGTGCTTTGCATTCCATAGGAGATCAATAGGCTTTAAACTTTGCTGAACATAAATTGCTTTCAAATGATTTTTGTTTCTTTCTGTTAGAAAGTCGACTTTGGAGAAAGTTTTCTACTTCAGGGTAATTGCATCCAAACCCCTTCTCCTGACACTGGGTGAAAGGAAGAGGATTTGGGGTGCTATGGGGAGAACGACCAGTGTGGGGTCGGGGTCATTTGCATCCCTCAGGTTTCTGGAGGGGGGTCATTCATGCTGGCGTGGTGGCCCAGGGCTCTCCACTTTCTCCATGGAGGGGAGGGCTGTGGATGGATGATTAGCCAGGGGTAGTAAGCAAGCATCTCTGTGAAGCAAGCACCTCTGTGTAAGGCACAGTGCTAGCTAGCTGCAGAGATGCAAACACGTGAACAGAAACTACAGTCCCTGCCATTGAGGATCTTACATCTAGTTGGCAATGCAAGATGTAAATGCATTAAAAGTTAATTACCAGTAATGTAATTCTTTAGGAGCCTTAGATTGTCTCATGTAGTGGTTCTCAAATGCTAGCGTGCCTCAGGTTACCCAGAAGGAGGGCTTTTAAAATAGAGGTCACCAAACCCCACCCAGGCCTCTCTGGTTCATTTGGCCTGGTCCTGAGAATCTGCATTTCTAACAAGTTCCCAGGTGCTGCTTGTGCTGCTGTCCCCGAGACCACACTTGAAGTACTGGTCTGATGCAGTGATTCTCAGCCTTGGCTTTACTTTAGACCCATCCGGGAAATTTAACGCCCTGCAGCAGGTCTCCACTCAAGGCCAACGAAATCAAAATCTCTGTGGGTGGGACCCGGCTTTTTTAAAAAGCTTCCCAGGTGGTTGTATGTGGTCAGGTTTGGGACTGACTGTTCTAACACATGTTGGGGATATAGAACTTTAAGATTCAGAGACAGGTGATGTTACCTTGGGCTGTTAGGGGTGTGGGCAGCTCATAGGAATTATTTGGCCTGATCTTAAAGAAGGATAATTGAAGAGAAAGGGACAATTTGTTTTTATAAGGTAATGCTGTGAACAAATCCAACTGTTTCCTGTTTTCTGTTAGGTTGTCAGAAAAGTCATGACGTATTTTTTTCCGTGTTTTTTGTTGTAAAAATGCGTCATGACTTTTCCAACAACCCAATAGTGGTTTCTTGGGACAGGCTGATGAGTTTGTGAGCTAGTAGGAGTAGCGTGGATTCCCACTCAGCAAAGGGGACAGTTAGGGGCTTGTCACCACCATTAGTGACAAGCATTTACTGACCATCCTCTCTTCCTGATTTAGAAATCTGTACTTACCCAAACAAGCTTGTGTGCGTGCGCATGCGCGCGGGTGTGTGTGTGTGTGTGTGTGTGTGTGTGTGTGTGTGTGTGTGTGTGTGTGTGTAACAGGGTGTCATCGTGGCTGTGGAGGAGTGATAGGCTGAACTTTGAAAAATGCCAGTTTTACATTTTAGCCCTTTAAGTCTCTGTTTATTCATGTATAAAATAAAGTACTGCACGTAGCTGTCAGAATTCAGTATATGTGAATACCAGTACAGTTTTTAGGAACATTCTCTATTCATCGTGAGACCTCCAGAATTTAGCAGTGCGCCTGGCACATTGTGTCTGCTCTATAACCCATGTTTGTTGAATGAATTGGAAAGCTGGTTGTTACTATCGAGTGCCCATGCATTCGCAAGAGCAGGGAGAGTTCATTCCTGAGAAGTTTTAAAAAAAATGTTGCTGCCTTGTATTTTCCAACTTGGGCAAGAAATCTTTTATATTTAAAATAAAAGAATATAGGGCTGGCCGAGTGGCTCAGTTGGTTAAGAGCTCACTCAAGAGTGTGAGCTCTGAGCAACAGGGTTGCCGGTTCAATTCCTGGCCTGAGCTGAGTTGTCAACAGGTGGCAGGATGGCTCAGCTAAGAAAAGCAAAAATTCAAAAAAATAAATAAAAATAAAATAAAAGAATATAAACACAACAGTGGAAATGCATTGTCTTAATGAACACTAGTTACAGCCACCTATGCTGTAAAGAGCCTTTCCTTTTCAGCTCCAACTGATACTTAGCCACATCAAAATTTAGATGTTAGTGTTACATTTTATTTTTAATTTTATTACGTTTAATTGGATATGAAGTGACTTGCACTATAAGAATAAGCCTGTGTGTAATTTCTTAGAGCCATTAGCGCCTTCGTTATAATAAATTTCATAGGGTTCACAAGTTATAAAATTAATATTGGAGATTTAGTGCCTCTTCACATTTTGATCGCTTCTGTTAAGGTCCACTGGAGTGGCCCAAAGTGGCCCATGGTGACAGGACTGCCCTGTGTGGGTGCTCGGGCTGCCCCCCATCCACAGGTCTGGGAAGCATGATGCAGCTGGGCTCTAGCTGAGCGGTATGGGTCTGGAGTTTTGGCCCTGGGCAGAGGAGGAGAGGGTGGGCGAAGAAACCCGATCTGCCATTTGATGCCAATTTCACAGGTGGCTGGTCACTGTGTGCCTGGCTGTTACTTATAGAGCAGTAAGTGACGTGGCTGCCCACAGAGCCTGTGAGGGAGGTTTGCATCAGGATGTCGTGGTAAAAGCATGAAAGAAACTGAGGACACATGATTACCCGTGAGTGTCACTGATGGGGTGAAATGAGACCATTAGTGGCTGTCATGTTTTCCACCCTTACTTCAGTGCTTTTCCTGAAAATTCTTTTGAAAACAGGCAACAAATCAGAGCAAAACAACTGTGGACAATCTCTCCCTTATTTTTAATTGGGGTTGATAGGGTTTTAATCAGGCTGCCTCAGACACTGATTTCAACTACCTCTACAGAGCCAGCCCCAAAACTACAAATTAAATAATTAGAATTATATTCCTAGAGATGAAAAGACTTGATCATTTCTCCTGCTCTCTCTCCCAGTCCCCTCTGACAAACGGGGGAGCTCAGATCTAGCAGGGTCACATAACCAGCTTACACTCACAGTGCTGAGGTTGAGCCGGGACTGGATCTCCAGTCTCCCCAGTTCAGCTCTTTCTGTTTCCATCATACTAGTCCTGTCATTAAAGTATGCTTTTCTTTCTTTAAATTCAAGACTTTGTCTTTATATTTTCTCAGAATTGCTTCTACAGTTGAAAAATGGTTCTATTATTTTTATTTCTTAAAATAAAAAATAGTATTAAAACAGATTCTTTGTATAGAGAATATATTGCCTGCTGCCACCAGCTTTAGGAAGGAGAGTGCCTCTTCGGGGGGCGGAGAGACCTATGTGGGTACTGGAGCCCCCACAGCAGCCAGCTTGGTCAGCTGCTCAGGCTGGAGGCACCCCCGGTCACACCTGCAGCCAGTGGCGTCTGTGTGGCACCGCTGGGCCTTGGCATCGGCCCCGGACGCCAGCTCTTCTCCTGCCCTGCCCTCCGTGGCCTTTTGGCAGAGGACTATAATAATTGTTTGTTTAAAGTTTTACTGGCTAATTATACTGCTCGGAACTGACAGGCGTCTCCATCAGAGCATTTCCAGTCTCTTGGAGGTGCTTTGCCACATCACTTGTCATCTCGCCTCAGTGTAGACTGCAGTGGCTGGCTTTGTTTGTTTTGCTCCTTCACTTCCCACTTGTTTCAAAGGCCACACACTAAGCTCTGGAGAGGGAGCTGCCTGTGGCCTGAGAATTGGCTGCGGCACTCTGGCCAGCCCTGTGCGCGGCTGGAACGAGTGCCTGGGGGTCAGTCAGGCTCAGGTTACCAAGCTCTGGCTTGAAGACCTGCACTCTGTCTTGGGCATGAACGTGGGCTTTTGAGCAGAAACACTGGTTAGTTCACTCTCTGCAGGTGGAGTTAGGGGATTCACTGGGAAGGAATCACCCAGGGGAGCTTGTTAGAAACACCAGCTCCTGGGTGCTCTCTGTGGGTCTGAAATGGGGGCCAGATTTTAGAATCTTGCATTGTATTTCTTTACTGGTAGGGTCTCTTCCAGTCCTGGTGGGTTTACATGGACCCTACCAGAGGAAGATGAATTTCAGAACCTAGGGAATTGATTCATAGCTATAGACAATTCTCAGTTATTTGGCTTGTTTTCAAACCCAGAGACTTTTCTCCCAGGCTCTATTCCTGGGCTCTCTGGTGGGTATGCACCCAGGGACTGAAAGATAATTTCCCTCTTGATTTCTAGGAAAAGCTAATCAGGGAGGAAAATCTGTCATTAAAAAAACGAAGAAGAATTTGCGCCTTGTGTTACAACCGAGTCCAAGTAGGTCTTTGAGATCATCCTCTGCTCTCCAAGGGAATGAACAGTGTGTTATGGTGCCTGTCTTTGGACTGTTGGTCAGGGTCAGCTGTGTTTTAGCTTTCACTCTGGGTGCCTTATAGGAGCAATTTCCTTTTCTGAAAGGTTTTGTTGCATTACTAAGAATTATTTAAATGGACTCGGAGTATGCTTAATTTAGGAATAAGATTCCAGTTGTGTGGGTTTGTTGTGTGTGAGCATATGGGCTTAATGTTGTCTGCCCACCCTGGGCCTTCCCTCCTCCCTGTATCCAAATTCATATCCAAATCTGTGGTCTGCAGGAGGAGACGCCCGCCCCCTCGCTCCCCGCCCTGCCACGTGTGCCAGGTAATCCCTTTGACCCTCTCAAGAGGGTGCCACTCATCATTTTGTGCTTCACTTATCCCACTTGACATGGCTGAACCTGCCTCATGGAGAATCCTAGGTGCACAGCATGCTTTGGGGATTAGAACACTGACTGAGGGGGGGATGATGTTCCACGGGGGCTGCTGGCAGTCAGCTTAGGAGTCAGACCTATGATGATGTTCGGACGGGTTTCTAGTCTGCTCCTTGTAACCATATGGCTTATGCTGAGCTGGACACTGGTCAGTGGAGTAGGTACTTGTTCTCTGGTTACACACTGGTCCTCAGCTGGCGGATTTCTCCCTTGGATTCAGTTTCTTGGCCACGGCTCTTTGTTGTGCCCACACAGATTTTTGCAGCATCTTTCCAGGTGCTTGAGGCTTTTCCAGGCAGTGGAGATAGCAGGATGCTTTGCCCTTCTCTTCTCCATTTGGATATGCCATGGCTATTAGGGATGGGACTTCCTGTGGAATAAAACGAGGGCAAAGGGAAGGAGCATGCCTGTGGCATAAAAACGCTGTGAGGGAGCTTGAGGCGAATCAGATATTGGTCCTGAGAGTAACTGACTGCCTTCTGATTTTGAACCATTTTTTTCCTTTGCCTGTTTCTGAGGTCTGGGATTTATCTTGAATTTAAGAAAGGACTGTTTTTGATCGTTTGAATAGGTATCACCATTCAGCGGGGGATACATGTGCAGACGGAGATCTCTCTTAAAGCCAATTTGTAGGATAAGTCATTTGAAATGATTTCTTTAGTCAGTAATGCGTTTCTCCCACAGATTCTCTGCCTGGATTTACACATTCATCTCCTTTACCAGGTGATTTGCTTTTATTATGCTGCTGTGACAGCCCCCTCCCACCTTTAACTACTACCCCTGACACTCGAGCATGTTCGCCAGTGTGACTAGGTATTAAATTACCCAAAATGACATAAAGTGCCAGCCACACAAGACTGGAAGCAAGGAGAGCCTGGATTCCAGGAAAATTGCCCAGGCTATTGCAGAAAAGATTTGTGGCCCTTTAACATTAGCTTTGGAGAGACTGCTAGATGGTTGAAGGGAGCCCCAGTGGGAAGTCAGTCCTCACCTGCCTGTTGGAAAAATCTACGATTTTGGCTTGATCTTTCCTCTCACACCTTGGGGTAGTCAGCCAGCCAGCCAGGGAGAGAGCCTCTTTCCCAAGGTCCGGCTCTGTCCTTGAAGGAGAGGAGGGGGGAAGTGAAGCCCTCTTCAGTTATGCTTGAGCGCATCAGGTCAGAGGGTGGAGATTTGCCTTCCTCATGGCTTATTGTCTTTTCCTACTGTGGGGGTAGGTGCTGTTTTTCCTTTGGGGGGTGAGGGGCTCCTGACCTTGGCTTAAGAGCTTCCAACCCTGGGCAGGCTCCAACGGAGTGGCATCAGGGAGACTTGTTTTGATTTCAGCTCCCTGGTTTAGGTGAGGAGAAATGAGCAGTGGGCTGACCTGGAACGTGCCGGGGGAGCTGGGGAGCTGCAGAGGAAGGCAGGAGCAGAGCCCAGGAGGCCATATGTGATGTGGGGCCGATGCCCTCGAGTGTAGCGGCTGGTCTTCCTGCGGTTCTCTCCTAACTGTGGGGGAGGCCGAGGGAGAAGGCCCCAGGCCTGCTGGAATTGAACTCGAGTGCGGAAGTCAACATCATACTCATTTAATTCACTAATCTGGTAATTCACATGTGTCTCTTGTGTTCCTACTATGTGCCAGGCACTGCTGTAGGTGCTAGGGATACAATGGTAAACAAATTAACAAATAAACAAAAGGTCTTTGCCCACATGATACTTAAATTCTAGTGAGGGGGTGGGTGGTTGTGATAAAAGGTAAGAAAGAAAAAAAAAACAGGGAAGAAAACGGGATAGGCAGCCGTTACTAAGTATGTTCATGGGAGGCCCCCTTACAAGTGACCATTAAATAGATAAATAAATAATCATTAAAGAAAATACAGAGTTTTTATTTCCTAAACTATTTTTAACTCTTCAGGACTTAAAAAGTTATTATGGAATGCTTGCATGCATAGAAACCTAAACGATTTTTTTCTCTAAAGTTCTGAGGGTTTTCCAAGAACCTATTTGCATCTTCCCTTGATCTCTGGACTTGCAGCCTTCGTTAGCTGGGTTAGAGTTCATCATTGCAGTTGATTTTAGTGTAGATTGTGTTAAGAGTCTTAGATTCTAAGGGTGTACTTTCGTAAAATCATTCTGTTGATTGAGAGGCTCCTTCTCACTCCAAATTGATGTTCAGCGGGGTTTGTTGTTGTTTTGTTTTAAATGGTAGTAAGTCACTTTTGGGAATCTGAAATATTACAGTGTCCTATACCAAATCAAAATGAATGATAAACACTAGGCAGAGTCCGTCCTGCCGAGACAGGGCTCCCAGCCACAGACGGAGCTCGGGCTGCCTGACAGCCCCACCCCAGCTTCTCCCTCACGGGAGAGCATGGTGTGGGGTAGTCTGTGGACGCCCTGGTGTACAGGGGTTACACCAGGCCCTGCAAGGAGGGTATCATACGAGCAGAGAACTCTCAGTTCTTATAGCCCTACTGTATGCTGAGCTCTTTGCTATTGGATCACATCTCAATGCATTTATTCCACAAGACACCCTATTGCAGTGGTTTTTAAAATAGTGTTTCTTTGTTTTGTTTTGTTTTTTGTTTTTAGCTGAGCCATCCTGCCACCTGTTGGCAGCTCAACGGCAACTCAGCTCGGGCTGGCCTCGAACAGCTGTTGCTCAGAGCTCAGCTCACACTCTTGAGCGAGCTCTTAACCAACTGAGCCACTCGGCCGGCCCTAAAATAGTGTTTCTTATTAACAGGTGACAACCAGCATTTTTAAAATCGTGAAATAAAATGGGTGATATCAGAATATGTCACACTTAGATTAGAGTGCATATTATTTCAAAAAACTTTTGTTTCAGATGTATGTGTGTAGAGATGGGTGTGTGTGTGCACGCATGCGGCACCAGATCCAACAGTCATGTATTTCATTATCTTGTACTTTAAAAAGTTGGACTACCAGAAGCTTGTCAGGTGAGGCTTGGTATCATTTTAGCGATGAGGAAACGGACATTGCCTCTAATCACAGTAAAATGTGCACTCAACTCTTTCTGGCTCCTGCCTTGGACCCAGGGCATGGCAGCTATGTTTGGCACAGGCTTCTCATCTTGGCTGATTTTCCAAGATTTTGGAGTTCACAGAGACACTGACTTGCCCCTGAACATTGTTTTAAAATCAGGTGACCAGGCCCCAAGTGTGACTGGTTTCTCAACACATCTCTAGGTGGTGTGTTTCCAGAGGAGGGAAGAGAAAGACGAGTCTATAGTAGTTACTTGTCTTTAGTAACAAACAAGGAAAGCCGAGCGGCCCTTTTCCTCTCACAGAAAGACAGCCTGGGTGTATCCAAGAGGAGGCACTAACTAGAAGCAGTAGCAGGCTCTCTAACACATTCAAGAAAACTTTGAGTGGGTGGCTCCCAGGGGTGGTGTGGTGAGCGGAGATGCAGAGCGATGGCTCCGGCGCCTTGTGCAAGGTGTTTGATCTGCCCAGCCAGGCCTCCTCGGGAGCACCCCTCGCTAACACTGATTGTAGTAACTGCTGTTAGGACATTTAGGACATCTGGCAGCGTCTCACCCACTTCCGCAGCCTCCTGGGGCAGAGGTGGAGCGCCCCGCACTGTTTTCAGGCAGCTATTTTGGCATTAAAGGGCAGACTTCGCAGAGCGGCAGTGTTTTCCCTGGCATCCCTTCTCTCTTGCCTGTGGTCACTCTTGAATGGATTCCTGATTGGTTCTGTTTGCCTTTTTCTTTTTTTGCACAGAAGGAAGGGCTCTTGCTTCAAGATGCCGAAAAAAAGCAGTGGCAACCTGCTAGTCATTCCCTGTCTTCCTCTCTGTTACCCCAGCCGGCCTTACCCCCAGCACCATGCCCTGCTGTCCCCGGGCCCTGTCTGAATGTTCTGTGTGGGGGCTGCTTGTGGTGGACCCCACAGTGTGAGTGACTCCCTCCCCCCTCTCAATAATTGCCTGGAAAGACAGCTGTGGAGCGCCCATGCCCCCAGCTTGCAGGCTCAATAACTGGACATATGGAGGAGTGTGCAAAGGAAGAAGGTGGGAGTTACTTTGCCAAGAGTAGCAGTTTTGGGGAAACACAAATAGAGGCTTTAGAGGAGGGCAGAACCCCATGTTGGAGATTATACTTGGAGTTTGTGAGGCCTGGGTGGGCATCGGTCTAATGAAACTTAACACATTAAGCCCCCAATACAGGAAAACAGACTAAGAAGCGATTATTCTGTTGCT
Source organism: Aselliscus stoliczkanus (assembly GCA_033961575.1). Taxonomy (NCBI): domain Eukaryota; kingdom Metazoa; phylum Chordata; class Mammalia; order Chiroptera; family Hipposideridae; genus Aselliscus; species Aselliscus stoliczkanus. The sequence goes on along the minus strand of CM066728.1, from coordinate 13,238,786 downwards.
GTAGTCCTTTTAGCAGGGTTCCTCTGTATTGTTCGCATATAATTTAGCCTGTAGGAAACTCGGATTTGTGCAACTCTTCAAGAACAGAAGCTTCCAAGTAAAGTGGGAAGTGTGAGGAACCAAGAGGAAAAGCACGCAGGAGAGTTCCTAAAAGTCAGCCTTCTTGAACTTAACCATTATTTGTAACTTCTGCTTTTGTCTATTCCCACAGCAGCCTTGAAGCAAGTTTCAAAAAATATGCTTCTATATCATGCTTCTTAAGAAAAAAAAGGAATAGTTATTCAAAACTTGGATGAACAGGAGTCAACTACAGCTAGGGAACAGATATTCTACTTAGCTGTTCAGGTCAGCTCTAAAACTTCTAGTACTCAGGCTTATAAAGGACACGGGATAGAGCACTTGGTTTTTATTTTCCAAGGATAGGAAGCATACCAGCTTTCTCAGGATTCGCAAACTCTTTCCCAAATCCGAATTTTTTATAAAGGAGTTTATGCAAGTCTTTAGACCAGGAGCATCAATCAATTGAAAGTAGAATCCATCAACAAAGGTTTTCAGGCAGATGCAGACGCTTCCTGGGGGCTGCTCCTTGGTGGCCTGTGTAAGCACGTCACGGCGGCCGTGATGCAGCGTTTACCTGAGAAAGAGCATCAGTGGGTCAGTTCCATTAAAGCAGTGGTTTTCAAACTTTGATGCATGTTAGAGTTACTTGAGGCACTTTAAAAAGTACCTGTGCCCAGGCCGCATCTCAGACCAGTTACATCAGAATGTGCTGGTGGCCCTCAGGCACGAATATTTTGTAAACCGGACTCCAAAGGTTAGTCCAGTTTGAGAACCAGTGCGTTAGATGAGCTTTACTCGATGCTCATTCCCTCAGTTGGATGTCCCAAAGGGGTCATTAAGCCCTAGAGCTCTATTATTCCATAGTGTTTTAATCAACACATCATGTATTTCTATTAACATTCCCGTAGGAGCATTGCAACTGATATTTTGGCTGGCACCCAGGGCCATTACACCATTCCTGGCTTGTAGGAGTGAACCAGAACCTGCGTACTCACCGAGAAGCAGCTTAGGGTCAGCCCTAGCTGCCTGTGGGCTTTGGAGAACACAGGAGGACCTTAGCTGCAGGTCAGAGCGTAGGTGGTGTGTGTAAAGAGGCGGTAGGGTCCCTTGGAGCTCACAGTTGTTTCTGGATGGGCCGTTCTCTTGGCAGAGTGCCAGCTGTCTCTCCAGTGAGACAAGGAGATGTTTACGCATTCTCTAGTTCCTTTTGGAAGTTAAGAACACCTGTCATTGTTAGATGTGGTATCTGAACTCTCGGACCCTTACAGAGTCGATATGATAGACCATGGGTGAGTATTTGTTTAAAATAATTAGTTTTTCTTTAATTTTGAACTTGGAAGAACTGAATATATCTCTGGGGGTTGAAACATCAGAGTATCATTGCTTTATATAATCTGGATCTTATCCTAGTTCATTTTATGCCTCTTTGAATACACATAGAAAGTGTGTGGGGGGAAGGAGTGAGAGGGAGGGAGGAGAGAGAGAGACAGAGAGAGAGGAAGTATGAATGAGAATGATCTCAAGCCGAAGCATAGTGAAAGCACACACTAGGAACCATTTGGTAATGGTTCTGGTTAAGAGCCACTTCTTGTGTTTTCTGGCCTTGGGCAAGCCATAACCTCTTTTCTGTCCTCAGTTTTCTCACATCAAAAATTATAATTCCTAGGTTTTAGGATTCTTTTGTAGATTAAATGAGACTGTTCATGAAACACTTAGCACATAGCCAGTACTGTTTAAATGTCTGTTAGAGCATAATATCAACTTGTCCCACTAAGAATCTTCTAGAACTCGAAGATCCAAACGATGCTTTGCTGTATAAAGGCTGTTAGTGGAGATGCTTCAGCATCCCTAAATTACCTTTTCTTTTGTTTGCGCAGGCGGTTCATCTTTTGTAACCTCAGTTCTTCATGCAGTGCTGCTGAGTCTCACATGGGATTGCTTGTCCCTTGAGACCCAACTGGATTTGGTCCTCACATAGTGGAAGCACAGTCATTCCTGCTCTAGCCTTAATTCCTGTATTCTAACTCTCCAGTTGACTTCTTGGCTTCACTCATCTGAGCCCACCCTTTTTTCCATGCTGTTGAGCAGAGACCTGCTTGGGGCTGATTATGATGGGAGGATGACCTCATAGTTTTTGATGCCATCTTCCAATTTGTATAACTAAGCCCTAAGCATCCTTTTAAAAAATAATAGTCCTGAATTGCTGCCATCATGTCATGTGCTCAGACTCCTAAACCCTCCTGTGCTCCGGGCTGGAGGGATCAGCCGGAGCTTGGAGCCGTGTGCAGCCCTGCCTTTGTGGCGCTTGGCGAGTGACCTCCAGTAGGGCCGTGTGCCCCCTCCGAGCAACCTGGGAGTGATTACAGTGACAGTGCTGCTATTGTGTCCAGAGGTTTGGGGCTGTAATTTTATAATGAAATTGAAAACCATGAGATTAAAAACCTGAATATAGCACAGTAATTATATTTAAGTATCACAAATCATCTTGTGTATTTAGTTAGGTGTTTGAGATATGGCCTCTCTTTGTAGAGTGTGGTCACGTCGTTTTATGTCTGCAAAATGGAAGACTTCTAATTTATGGCTAAAATGTGGAAATTGCTTTCTCTTAATGGGAAGGTGGCGTGAATGGTACTGGTTTTGAGGGAGCAGGTTTGCTTCATTGACTAGTGTCAAGAAAGGAGGTTGTGGACTGGCTGCCAAGGTAAAGAAATGTTTGGGCCTTTTCATAGTTTAATTCCCAGATACTTAGACATGACTACAGGCTTTCTCGTTAGACATTAACGGACGTAGCTTCTGGGCATTTCTCCAGGCCTCCCACAGGCAGCGCAGATGCAGGGTTGTGTGCCTTCACCTCACCCAAGGCAGGCTCTCTGGTGCAGGTGAGAGGCTTGTGTCCAGCGTGTGCCCACAGGCAAGGTGCGCACTGGCCTTGCCTGGTTCATGCGCTGACTGAGAACTTGAGTGTGTCTGTGGGGTCCTGAGTTTGTCTGAGCCCTGGTGAGGCGGAGGGTGGGGAGGGTGTAGTCGGTGGCAGCTGGCAAGCATTCCTGGTGGGGGAGCAGGGGGGAGTTAGGCTCAGGGCTGTTCCTGCCTAGGAAGTGAGAGGGGAGGGTGGTTTAAGATTAACGATATCGCCATCTACTTAATTTCTAAGAAACATCAGGTATAAAATGATCATAGCAGGAAGTGGTGAGGGGATAATTATTATTGTCAGCCATTTACTGATTTTTTGCGCCAGGCAGTTTTTGTTACCATTTTAAACTTCACAGTAAATACTGCTGTAGAGGCATGCCGTCCCATTAACCACCCCCCACCCCGAACAAGTCCTGTTCACACAGGCCCTCCAGATTACCCCTCTCCCCCAAAGCTTTCCCTCCAGAGGCTCTGAATCTGCAAGGCCAGGCTCTGAATCTGCAAAGCCACGTTTCCGGAGGATCCGAACTGCTCTGAGCCACTGTTTGTTGACAAGAGTGTGGTCTGCTGTCACCAGCATGGGAGCCACAATGGGGAGCTTGATAGGCCTGCACGTCCCCAGCCTCCCTCCCCATGTCCTGGTTCAGTGTGGGCGGGGGGAGAGCTCTTGGCCTAGATATCTACGTTTCGGACGACTGCCCCGTGTGTTCTTACGTCCAGTAAACTCTGCAAGCCGCCGCTTTAAGGCCCCCCTCCCCAACCCAGGAGCAGGGCTGCTCCATGGATGTGCTGTGTTGAAGTTTGCTCTGTGAAAACATGGGCCTGTTGTCCATCCCCGCTTAAGCCCTTGGCATCACCGTCTTGGGTGAAAGTGCCTGCTTTGGTGGGTTCCACTTCCTCTAGATGTAAGGAAGGCTGGGCTTCTTTGTGGCTTTACCCAGCCTTACAGATGCGGACAGAGAGCAGGAAGGTCCGGATCTGACGTTTTCACTCAGGCTGCTAAGAAAAAAGTGGCCTCCCTCCAGCAGTACACTGGTAACTGTCTGGGGCCTGTGGTTGCTTCCGTTTCCCCTGGAAACGCACTGAAAATTCGAGTACTACTCATGTGTTTGGCAAAGAATATAAAAATAGCAATTCAATGAAAATCATCAAACATTTATTGAGTGGCTGCTGAGGCTAAAGTGCTGTGCCAAGGGGAACAGCATGGAGAAGGAAAGCTGTGTCCAGCCTCCATCCGAGAGGCTGTGTTCTGACACTGACACCACTGTGCCACACGCTCTGGCTCCTGCCACAGGACAGGGTCTTCCAAAAGTGCAGTCGAAACAAAACACTGTCAGAACGCCAGGGTGGAAAGAGTTCATTCCGCCCAGGCAGAGGACTTCTTTAGGGAAATGGTCCAGGGCAGTGGCTCTCAGTCTTACCTCGACTTTAGAATCAGCGGGGGAATGTTTAAAATCCCAATATCCAGGTCACACCCCATAGCGGTCAGATCAGAGTTTGTGCAGTTTGGACACAGGTACCAGTATGTTTGAAGGCACTCCACTTGATTGTGCTGTGCAGCCAGCGCTGAGAGCCGCTGATACCAAAGGATAGATAGGCTGTCATTTCCATGGGGGCTAGGCTGAGAAGGAAAGGTCCTTGAAGCATGAAAAAGGGCCTGGAGGCAGCACAGTGAAAGCTGGTTGGAGAATGCTGCCTAATGGGGTGTGATTGGAACATAGGACTCCCGGAGTGAGTGTGGAGGGAAATTATGCCGATTAAGTAGGGTTGGATTCAAATGTGCCAAGGAACTGGGAGACATCATGTTTTTGTGTGTCTTTAGACCCCTTTTCACCTCATCAAGGTGGGGAATGAGGCCCCCCGAAACGCTTGCTGCCTAAGGTGCTGCTCAGCTAGGTCAGCTCACAGGAGGCGAACTCCGTCTGCTCCCTTTGCAAGGCACCTTGCCCTGACCTTCCATCTTGGGCTTCTGTCACGCTTGACCTTTCTGTTGGCTTCTATTCTTTGGCACTTTTTTTTTTTTTTGTAAAAGCAAACTGAAGGTAACCTAGGGTTAGTGGTAGGAAGGTATTGATGGTAGCAGAAATATGGCGATATTTCTCTTCTCTCTGCTGAGCCTCTGTGAGTGTGATGGGGGAGAATTGCTGGACTCACCAGGGGCAGATGTTTGCATGTAAAAGTGTGTGTGCTTCTGTGTTCTTGCAGCTGCATGCATCTCGTGCCTGATTCCAAGGAAGACTGGCGCTTTATCTGCTTATTGCTGTTTCCAGGAAGTTAATTTGCAGGTGCTATAAATATGTACGGTTCATGTACTTCATTTGTTCTTTCTCCCTCGAAGCCTCTTCTCTTTATTAGGCACTTTTCATTTGAATGTTTGGTGCTTGTATTTTTTTTTTAATGTTACCATTTGATAGTAACTATAAAGGTAAAGCTATGCAGTTATGCAGGACTCTTTCTGTGCGTTGGGCAGGTACAGCTGTGCACCCCAGGGCAAGTCCAGGTATGAAGGCTCTGTCTCTCTTGTTACAGGTAGAAAACCAGGACTGTTCAGGAGACCGCTCCTTGTTTTCATTACTAGTGTGGAGACTATGCATTCGCAAACACAAACCCTAGAATAGTTCATAAACTAGTGCCACCCATGTTCCTGCCCGTCCATTCGTCTGTTCCCCCATCGACCTGTTTCATCCATTTGTTCACCCGCCCAGCTGCCCGCCCCCCCAGCTGTTTCCGTCCTTCAGAGAAGGATGTACAGTGCGGTAGTTGGGAGTGCTGACTCTGGAGCCAGACTGCTTGAGTTCAAATGACGGCCGGCTCCTTCATTTGTTTAATCTCATTTTCTTTTATCTTTAAAATGGAGATAATAACAGTAAAGCCTCACGGAGTTATGCTGATTAAGTGTTTAATGTATATACAGTGCTTAGAAAGGGCCTGGACATAGGAAGTCCTGAGTTTGCCTCTGCTGCTATTATTATTATTATTATTGTTGTTGTTGCTATTATTAATCATTGCAAAGAAAATATACCAACAGATGAATTTGGTCCATTGGCTTCTAGTTTTGTGACCTTAGAATTCATAGGGAGAAAACAGGTTTGAAGAAGGGGTTGGTCTGGATCATGGGGGGCCCTTGATTCCAGGTTTTGCACTGTGTAGGCAGTGAGAAGGCTTTCCGGTTTTGGTCTTTGTAAGAGATGTCCATCAGAAAGTTATTCTTGTAGCTTTGCACAAAATAAATTGTTAGCAGAATTAGAACCATTAGGAGGCGATTTTAATGGTCCACGGCACAATAAATCAAGAAAATGAATGACAGCAGTGACAATAGAGATAGACACTAGTAGTTGGATACAAGAGGCTCTTCCTATAGGTACGTAGCATCTACTTGCTTGAGAAGGGGAAACGGGACGTTAATTTTGGTGAATGAGCGCGCTCCATCTCCAGCTCAGACGAGTGGGGAGCTTGCTTTGGATGCATCATTCTGGTTCCAGGAGGTGGGGGGGCTAGTGCCGAACAGAGCCTGCCTTTCCTGTCCCGGGCTTTTACATGGCTCATTACAACAGGCCCTGATTAGCTCCTGAGGCTGCCTGCATGTCCTCTCCACCTAATCCCCGTGGGGCTCGGGTTCATGCACATAGCGCCTTGATTACACAGTAAGTTTATGGCGCCATCAACGTTCCAGTACTATGAGGGGACCCCTCGACGTTAACCATCAAGGCTTCTGTGGGTGGGCTGAGAAAAGCCACTGTGTGTGTGTTTTCCAGACTATGGGGTGTGACACCTTCAGTTTTTTATTCCTGTTCACATCTCCTTTGCTTCCACATGCCGTGGACAATGCAGTGAAAAGATATAACCAACTGAAGATAGATGGGGTGACCAGACGCTGAGAACAGGAAACAGACTGCACAATCCTGCGGTCTTTCCCAGAATCAGACATTTTTGTGGTGTGATCTGGACTAAGGGAAACATTGATGGCCAAACTTCACTAAACTGAACAATTGTGGGGATGGTGCAGACAGATTTGCAGGGAAGTTGGACAGAAATGCGCTTCCATTATTTTTGGTTATAGAGCGGTAACTTGAGCGAGGACTGTCAAGTATGCCTAGCAGAACTTTTGGGGGTGATTTGGCCTTCATGTTTAATATTTAATCATTACTATTAAATATTTGATTTTTAAAAACTCTTTTTGATGGTATGAGTCTGTCTTATGACCTCTGTTATGCTCTCCGGTGCCCTGATGGCAGAATCTTTATGTTTGAGGTAGAAGTTTTCAGCCTGCTTGAATCCAGATTGCCCTAGCGGTTCGGAGTAACTGGGGTCCTTCTGAATGTGGAGGACCAAGTAGAAACACCAGGGCCTGGGGCACTGGGGATTAGTTCATTTTACTCCCTCTTTCTACTTTGAAGGAGGGAGTTGGCTAAGTTCCCCGCCCCCAGAATCACCTGGGGCACTTTTTACAAGTTCAGCTCCCCCCACCCCCAAGGGATGATGGGGTCAGATGCCATGGCTGTGTGAGGATCTGCTGTCTGGAGAGACTGGGGCCAATCCCACATCGCCACCTGATGCTGTGTTCCGAGGCCCACTCAGCACCCTGGGCTGGCCCGAAGGAAGGCTGAGGCTCCCTCAGCAGACATGGGGCTCTTGTCCTTTTGTCCTTTTACATCCACACTAAAGAGGCTTCAGCTATGCCGCAAAGCAGGCAGGGAGACTGACCTTGCTGTCTGCAGTCTCCCTGAGATCAAAGGCAGCCTGCATAGGGAGCAGGGCGCGGCAGCTTGGGCTGGCCCTGCAGTGTGCACTCAGCTCTCCTGTGCCTGGCAGCCTCACCTGTGATCACGCTGTGATCGCTACTGGGCTTCCTCCTCCTTTGGGATACTCCGAAGTTTTCTTCTCTATGGTAGAAGGTTATGTCTTCACCAGCTCCTCTGATTTAAAAAAAAAAGAAACAGAAGGAGGCAAAACAAATCCCAGAACACTTTCTTTCTCTTTCTAAAGGTTACAAACATAAATCATATTTGAGAACAATGAATGGACCTTATTTTTTATCTTCAGAAAGCTGGGCCTCTGGCATCTTGGAAAGCCTCTCTATTTAGAGAGGAAGGAGACTGGTATGTGGATGGGCTATGCTCTGGGGACCACGAGATGTGGTTTGCCACCAGCTGCCTGGGTGGGGCTCCTTGGTCAGAACCACTCTCCTCCTGGAGCCATTTTCCCCTCTCTGCAAAATGGGGGGGTGGGGTGGCCATTGCAGCTTTAATAGGGGGTCCTGAAGCAATTGCAGCTCTGATGTTTTCTGAGTCTCCTGATGGCACAATGCATGCATGATAGGCACTTTCTAGATTGTGTCACTCTATTTCAAATATGTGAGGTCCAGCATGTACCATCCATCTTTGCTGCACTCAGGGTATCTCTTTATCAGTGTTTCATAAAACCTGTGGTGTGTCAGCGCTGGAGGGACCTTAGGAGAGCGTGTGGTGGTCTCCTGCATTCATCACACAGGAGGCAGATGGCACCCGATTGACTTTCCGCAAGGTTGGGGCATCATATCATCATCTTACCTTACTGTTTACCTTTCCCTTCAGTGTATTTGTAAGCATTGGGTTGTCCCGTTACCACACTCCTTTCAATTTCCTACGTCTTCTGTTTCTCCCGGACACTGAACTGTTCAGCTGCAGTTCTTCTGGGCAAGAGTGTTGCTGTGGCTTCTAGATTCTTCTATCATATGCTCCCTCTTGTAAGGAGAATTTGGTCATGCAACGGCAATGTGTTTACATGCTGTACTGATATAGAATTATGTATATTATAGAAATTATAGAATTTATGTCTATAACCTTTAGAAAGAAAAAAAGGGGTGGTATGAGAAGTAACTATAGCTAAAAGATAATTTTTCCTCCCGCACCCCAGTAGAAGAACAATTTATACCTTCACTGGAGTGTTTTGAGGATTACTGATCCTAGCCCATGGTGGGTTTAGAGTTTAGACTGCCAGCCTTAGCAGTTCCTGTGGTGGCACTTGTTAAAAATACTAATTCAGGAATGAGGCTCCCGGGGAGCCTGCACTGTCGACCAGGTCTCTTAGTGTTCTGAGGCCCAGCCAGGTGTGAGAACCAGAGGTTTAGCCAGGCAGGAGGGGTCCCTGTGCTCTGAGCATGAGATGTCTTACCCTGACGTACCCAAGTTTGCTCACGGGCCACCATGACATTGACAGAGATCCAGTCAACACTCGGAAAAAACAGATTGGCAATTTTCATGCACGTTTCATGGGAGGTTCTAAACTGCATTATCAGACACGGAATTTCTCAAAACTGCAGATTCTCTGGGTGGGTTTTCGGTTTGTAAGTGAACATTCACTATTATTCCTCTGTCTCTTTTTCTAATTGGAAATCTAAATATTATGGAAAACCTAGAAATGATAAAAAATTAAACAACATTCACCAAAAGGGATTTCAGGGTTATTGTTTTCAATACCTTGTGTATCTCTAATGTCATGAGTGAAAGGATGTTTCAGTATCGTGGCTATTGAGCATGTTCTCTCTGAGACATTCAAATAAAAGCAGTGTAAGTCAGATAGACATATAACGGGAACTTTGTTTCTAACTCTTCCCTCCAGGTCGGCGTGCTCCCAGCCGGCCGCCTTGTGGGTGTCAGGGTTCTCTGTTCTGTCAGCTGTGGGAACGCTCCTCCTCAAAGCTTCCCCAGAGCAAGAGCACAGGCCGTTTAAGAAAATGTGGTATTTAAAGTTCAACAGCTATACCAAGGTGGAGTGAAGGAAGTCAGAGCAGCGGGGAAGCCGGGGAAGCTGCGAGCCGGTGGGTTGGGTAAGCCTTGTCATGTCTGGCTGCCAGAAACATCCCGGTGTCGGGCTCCAGAGCAGCCTTTCCTCTGGCTGTCCTCCGCTGCCCTTAGATGTGGCTGGGCCCCCCTAACATCGCGCCCTCTGCTGGGGTGGTCCTGAAGCTCCCGCCCACTTACTTCCTCTGGTCTGGGTCTTCACTTCCCCTCCAGCCTCAGCTCACCGTCTTTCAGGCTGCCTGGCAGCGAGTGTGCCAAAGGTCAGTTTTGGCATTGGGTTCAGTTCTGCTATCCTGATGGCAGCCAGCACAGGCCTTGGCGTTGAGCCTCTGTGTGTGAACTGATCCCGGCATCCTGATTCCAAAGGCCCCATGCGGGGTCCCAGCCCCTTCTCCTGCCACAAACAGGTCTTGTCCTCCTCTCCCTGCAGGTTCCTGGAAAGGCTGTTTTTGTTTCTGAGCCTTCCCATTTGTATCTGGAAGACTTCCACCTCCTCACCTTTTTTTTTTTTTTTTGAAGGCAGTGTCACTGGCCCTCATATGTGGGACCCGAACCAGGGCCACTGGCATCCCCACCGTGCCACTCGGCCGGCCCCACCCCCTCACCTTTTGACTTGGTTAGATAACTATTCATGTTAGATAACTACGTGTAAATGACACACTTTCACTCTTCCTAAACTAGGCTAGGTATCCCGGCTGCAATACCTTAACTTTCATCATAGAGTAACTTTCATCATAGGTTTTGGTCCTTGCTTATGAGTTGTCATCCCCAGGCCATCTGCTTTACCAGGACAAGGATTCTAGTTGTCTTCCTCATCACCATTTCCTCATTGCTACGCATAAGGCATGGTACATTCCTCGACTGGATAAAGTACGTAATAAAACAGTACCTGTCAGGGCCGGCCGAGTGGCGCATTGGTTAAGCGCTGGTTTGGGGATGCCAGCGGCCCCGGTTCGGATCCCACATGAGGGCCAGTGACACTGCCCTCTACAGCTAACAACAGCTCCACCTGGAGCTGGGCTGTGCGAGCCCCAGTGATGGTGTGGGCTGCAGCCCCGGTGATGGTGTGGGCTGCAGCCCCTGCTGCAGTGGGCTGCCATAGGCTGCAGTGAGCGGCCCGCAGCCAGCGTGAGCGGCTGGCAGCCAAGCGTGAGCTGCCAATAGCTGCGATGAGCGACATCCAGAGGCCAGCGACCGATCTGCCTCATCCGGGAAGAGCGCAATGACGATACCAACAGTGAAGCAACATCCTCCGCAACTAAAACTGAAGAACAAGAAGACGGCAACTTGCCTGTTCCCCTTCCCCGATTCCCCAACGCTGTTCCCCTCCACCACTACCCCAACAAAATATTTAAAAAAAAAAAAAAAAAAAAAAAACAGTACCTGTCAGTTAATGGGGTGATTGGTAAGGACAGACTTGCCAATTTCAGTGGTGGTAATTAACATTGCTAGGGCTAACTGCTAGGTTCCATGAGGAAGGATGATTAAAAATCAGCAGAAGAGAAATGGAGCACAGGATGAAAAGTCTCTATGTGCCTGTTGATGCCTAGTGCAAAACTTGCTGCAAACAAAGCAAAATACCTTGATTATTTATCTACTCTAAAATACATAAAATTAAAGACATGACTATGCAATAGAGTGTTTACTACATTATACACAGCCTGTAAAAAAGAAACAGCTCTCAGGTATGAGTACAAATATGCATTTGTTCATTTATTCATTCACTTAACAGGTGTATTCTTTGTGTGATAGGTGCCAGACCCTGTTAGATGTTCAGGACCCAGCAGTGAACAAAACACGAGTACCTGGCCCAAAGGGACACCTATTCTGGCGGAGACAGTCAGCAAAGAAGATAAATAAGGAAAATAAATAAGATAACTAAGCAGGTGCTGCAGGGTGTGTGCTGGCGGCGGTTGGGGGGCAGTTTCAGATTCAGTGGCCAGAAAGGGAGGTACTGAGAATTCTGAGTAACCCCTGCAATCGGGGGAGTGTGGCTGGTGTCAGGGAGGCGGGGTGCGGGGGCCGCGAGGCCGCATGGTTGTCTTGGCTCTGAATGTGCTCCAGACCGACAGGTTAAGATCCGAGTTTCTGTTTTTTCAGAACCTGTAAATGTTTTGTCTGTGGAAAGTTGCCCTGAGTGAATCCTCAGGCTGCATATGTGTGTGAAGAGTGGTGCATTTAGTTCTTCTTACAGAGTTAGTTTGATGGGAAAGCCCTCAGGGAGCCTTTCCTTTTCTTTTCTGTGTCAGAATTCCTGCTTTGTTATCTGTGCTCACCCTCCAAGCCCTAGTCTGTGATGAAGCCCCCTCCCTCAAGTCTTACGTTCCTTAGAGGTAGGGTGTATTTCCTGCTAACTGGCTGATACAAGTTCCATCACACCGTCCCCTGCATGGGGACCTGATAACTTATTTTGTCTGTTAATGGAAGGGCGTTTCTGTCTACTTCTGTCCCACTGGATGGCTTCCTTATCTGTTCTCATGTAACACTGGCTGTGAACTCATTTCATTACTTAATGAAACTTTATATTATTGCTTATTTTGTGCAGCTGTCTTATCTGTCCAACGAGTTCTCTCTGAACTCGTATTTTCTCTTTGGCTCATAGTGGATGCGCTGTAAGCATTGCTGATAGGACGTTAGTCACAGTGCTTGTTTTGGGTGAGTGAACCCAGTGTTCTGTGTTTCTGGATGACAGTCTAGATCTTGGGTTCAGCTCTGCTTAGGACATGGCCTGGGTATGCCACTGGAGGGCCCAGCAAAACAGTGTCATTACTAAGGGATAAATCCTTTGTGAATTCTTAAATATTACAATGCATGGATTTTTGGACGGAATACTGGTTTTGTTCAGAGTGACAGTTCTTCAGAATCACCTGTTAACTGTTCATGACGAGCATTATAAATTAATTGCCCTTTCAGATTTCATTGACATTGTCTTTCTTACTTGGTAGTCATTTCCTCAAAAATAGTTGTTCAGGGCTGGCCGAGTGGCGCAGTGGTTAAGAGCTGGCTTGGGATGCCAGTGGCCCCGGTTCGGATCCCACATATGGGGGCCAGTGACACTGCCCTCTAAAAAAAAAAAAATAGTTGTCCACTCCAAGACTATTACCGTATGCCTAGTGAGGAGGGACACAGCCAGGATCAGCAGCGGGTGCTGGACGGGGCAGTTCTGGCTCCGCCCACCACTGGCAATAATCTGATCTGAGTCTCAGCAGAATTCTCAATGGCTGCATTTCATGCCTCTCCTTAGGGATTACTTTGCTTAGGATCCTGTTGCTGAAACTGCTGATGTACTACTCTGAATGGCACCAACTGAGATAACTCTTGGAATAAATGCTGCCGCTTGTCACATGTGGTCACCTTCTGGGGCCTGTGCATATGACTATGAGGGGCCATGCAGGAGCCCCCAATGCCCACCAGTATGCCACCACTCACTGGGTCCTCATAATGACTTCGATTGCGTTTCTGGAAACCTTTCCCATCCTGGTCATCTGTGTTTCCTCGGCCCACTAAACAGAAGTCCCTGTAGCTGTGGATTGTTATGGAAAATACAACCTGAGGACTTGCAGTCAGAAACTAGATCCCTGGCTTCCCATGCACAGTGGGTCCCAGTTGTGAGCTGATTAAACAGGATTCACAGGTGTTCTTAGGCAGGACTTGAATACAACCACACACACTCTTCTCTTTGGGCCTGTTCACATTTTTCAGAGCTCTGTAAGTTTCGTTTTCATTGACACCATACTAAATAGGGAAATGGGTGGAGGAGGTGGGGGTGTTGTTGATAGATGGAGGTGGGGACCATAACACGAACATGCAGGCGCTCACGCACACGTATTGACTCTAGTGGATTTTCCAAACCACAGCTGTGTCGCAGGCATCCCCATGGGGAGCCAGACCTTTGTTGGTATGGTGTGAGACTTCCCATACCATCGGTGTTGCATTCAAGCTCATTGGTGGCTCCTGTACCCTGTGAGAGAGTCACCTCGGCCGGTTCCCAGTGTGGCTCTGAGGTAGAGTTCAGGATGGACTGGAAGTGTCACTGTGTCCCCACGTTCCAAGTGGCAGTAAAGAGTTGCCATGAGGGCCGGCCGAATGGTGCGGTGGTTGGGAGCTGGCTTGGGACGCCAGCAGCCCCGGTTTGGATCCCACATATGAGGGCCAGTGACACTGCCCTCAAAAAAAAAAAAGAAAGAGAGAAAAGAAAAGTTGCCATGAAAGCTGATCCCATAGTGCCTTTTATGAGGCATTATGTCAGGAGATCGCTGTGGAGAGGTCCAGATCTACCCGTTAGCTCAGACTTTGCTTTGTCCTTCTCCTGATCCATTAGCCTTAGTCCTTGTTGAGAGCCAGAATGTGGGATTCTGGGCTCATAGTTACATGGTTGGTCACAGACTTGGTTGTTGTTGAGAATCCTGTAGATTCTGTCCTTACACTTCTCATGTCTGGAATTGCAGCATCCCTTTACCACAAAGCAGTTCTTTTCAGTGTGTGGTCCTCAGACCAGCAGTGTCACTGTCACCTGGGACCTTGTGTGAAGTGCAGGTTTTCAAGGCCCATTTTGACTTGTCAGTCAGAAACCTTTGGGAATGGGGGAGGTGGGGGAAACCAGCAATCTGTGTCTTCACAAGACCTCCCCGGATTCCAATGCCTGAGCTTAGGAATCACCGTAAACAGGAGATGCTTCCTTTAGCCTCTGGAGCTTGCAGTGTTGATATGTTAACTTGATATGACGGAGACAGTTATATGTCCCTTTGAAAGCTCCGTTGGTGCCGCTGGTTGTCAGGTCCGAGTGCTGACGTGAGGGTGAGTGGCACCCACTGAGCCGGGAGTGCCCCGTGCCTCGTGGCCTTCCGCGACAGCCTTGGTAACTGGTAGATAAATCTTCGAAGATTTGTGAGATTACACGGCAAGGCTTTCAGAACACACTGACTTGATCTTGTGGCAAGTGCTTTGCTCAGTGTTGGTGTTTTTCAGGATGAAATCATCCTTTCCCTCTGTCCCCTGCCCAGGTGTCCTTGTGAAAACTGTATTAACAATAGAGACTGCCAGGGTGGGGGTATCAGAACAAGGGGCCAAATCCTAGGAAAGGGCGGACTCTGGATTTCTTGCTCAGGAGACAGAAAGTCCAGTGAGGAGTGGAAGATGCTTCCTGTCCTGAGCGAGGTGCAGGGGCTCGGCAGGGTGTGCAGGGATGAGTGCGCCTGGAGGGGCACCCCAGACAGTGTGTGTACACGGAATATGTAGGGGGCAGAGAGAGGAAAAAGACAGGAAATTCAAATTCCTCTGGAAGAGTTTTACAAATCTATGGAAAGGAGAAACCGCGCAACCCAGGCCAGTTTGCCTCAGGTCGGGGTCATCCTAAACATTTTAGTGCAATACTCTGTCCCCCTGAGACAAGGGTCGGAAGCAGAGCCACCTTTCATTTCCCTCGGTGTGGACGTGGTGCCCGGTGAGCACGGAGTTAATATGGGGCGGTCAGCAGCAGGCACGGGCGGTTCTCTTTCTGCTGACTGAACCTCACCAGGGTTACTCACCAGCTTCAGAACCACAGAAGAAAGACAAAAGATGACCATGAGGACAAAATTCAAGATTTAGCTTCTTAGGATATCCATCCAGAGGTTTAGTAGCAGACGATGTTGAAATGGGATATGTAGCTTGTATTTGGGTGCTTTCGTTAATGAGGTATTGTTCTACTGGATTTACATGTGTTGGACCATTACTCTTTACACAGTCTTATGAGCTAGATTCATTATCTTCATTTTGTATTTGAGGAAACTGAGGCACAGAGATCAAGCTTAAGCAGCCTGAACAAGACCATACAGCTAGTAGTAAAGGGGATTTAAATCCACGCATTTTCATTCTAGAATTCTTATCGTTAGCCCTCATACTCTGCTGTACTCACCCGTAGGCTTCTTCCTGCGATTCTATGAATTGTCATAAGGTAGCTTTTTACTACAATTGAAGTGCTTGTTTGTCAGACCCTTCATCATGATGTGTGGTCCCAGGAAAAAAAGTATCTGCTCTTCCTTAGAGAGCTAATCGTTTGCATTTAAATTCTGATCAGGAAGTATTTATTGTGTAATATTACTACAGTACTGATAGTAAATTTTAGATGGCAATGAAAAATATTTATTGGAAGTGGTGGTCAACTTTTTAAATAATATTTAGTTTCTGGACCTCGTGTTGCCTCCCTCAGACTTAAATGGGATTGTGCTTGCACAGGGGAATTATGGAAATGAAATGAAAGTCTAATGAGCTCAAATAAGACAGGCACAGTCTAATTTTATTTTTAATTGTTGTTTTTCTCCTTTTAACAAGGAAGTTCACACAAAATTGGAAACCTGGATTCTGTCACTATGGTATAATATAAAAAATTATTTTTTGCTGTGCATCACCAAGATTGGGATTTAAAATGCTGATTTCTAGGGCCGGCCGAGTGGCGCGGTGGTTAAGCGCTGGCCTGGGAAGCCAGTGGCCCCGGTTCGGTCCCACATATGAGGGCCCGTGACATTGCCCTCAAAAAAAATAAAAATAAAAAAATAAAATAAAATGCTGATTTCTAGGTGTATTAGCTCTGCATGGCTCTGTGACAGATGACCCTAAAACGTATCAACTGAAAACAGCAAACTGTCTCGTAGTTTCTGTGAGTCAGGAACTTCTGGCTGGTTGTGGCTCAGGCTTTTGCATGAGATTGCATCAAGATGCTGGCTGGGGCTGCTGTCATCTGAATGGTTGGCTGGGGCTGGACGGTCCACTTCCAAGATGGTGTACTCACATGGCGTTTGGCCGGAGGCCTGGGCTTCTCACCACACAGCGTCTGCTCTCCGACCTCCTGACGTGACAGCTGGTTTCCTCGGAGTGAATGATTCAGGAGAGATGACCGGGCTTCCACTCCCCCACATTCCTTTGTCAGACGGTGACCACTAAGTGCAGCCTGTTCTCCAGGGGAGGAGGACACGCTCCGCCTTTGAAGGAGGCACATTAATTTGTGGGTGTAGTTTAGCCACCGTGTATCCCGACGCCACACCTGCCAAGTCAGACACTCTGGGTTTGCTCATTTTCATGGTTAACAAACCCCCAAATGATTTTTATGCACATGTCCAGCGATACGTGTTGACTGATTTAGCCTGGAAGTAAATGAACACCACAATGGCACTATCCCGGTTTATTTAAGAAGCCCAAGCTGTTTTTAATGTGTTTAGTGTTCGTAATACTTAAGTTTTATGCTTAGGCACTAAATCAGGTGCTAACTAGAGAATAAAACTATTTCCTTGGATTTCACTGTATCTGATCAGACCTTTAGCTTCTGTTGCTCAGCCAGCCAGACGAGCCTCCCACTAATTTGGCCTGTGGTGTCTGAGCAGCTACTCTCAGTAAATGTAGCCCAAGGAGGAACCTCAGCTCACAGAAACATTAAGTATAGGGCAGGGCAGGGGCAGAGGGGGTCCTGAGGTTTTTTGTTTTCAGACCCTGGTTGAGCAGGACAAATGTCCGATGAGCCTCATAAACTCACTGGCTTCTGCAGCTGTGTGCTTCTTGTTAGGAGAGATGAGGGGGACAAGAGCAGGAGCTGGCAAATAACAGCTAGGAGCTCCTGGAGTCCCTCTCATCTGGACACCCTCCCGCTTGGATGTTCAAGGCTTCTGGTGGGCAAGCAGCCCTCCCCCGTCACAGCCATCACTTCCTTCCCTTTCTATCAACAATGCCTCAGTCCTCTGACCATGAGGACTTGCAGGGGTTAGTTGAGGGTGGAGGATGCATGTCATGGACATAAACTCCTGTTCAAATCTGTGTCCCAGCCACCCATCCACTTCCCTCCCTGCCCCAGTGAAACGCGGCAGTTAGATACAGAAGCTCAGAACCTTGGTCTCACTTGGTGTCATCTGAAATTCCTCCATTAGTGGAAGCACGCAGTTAGGGGATTTCCCCCCCCCCCCCCAAAGAGGAAGTAACACAGCTGTCTGTGAGGAGATGCCTCTTCAGCACGAGAGCGTGGCACCTAGAGTCTGTGATCACACACTGGAACGGCATGTGACAGAGCTGACAGGCCCTGGTAGTGCAACAGATTGTTCTGCTGGTGGCCAATCAATACCGCAATTAACAGATATTTATTGAACACCTAGGAAGCACCCTGCTTCACAGGCTCTCATCAGCTGTCTGTTAGAGTGACATAAAACTTCCTAGGCCCTCTGTCTGCCGTCAGCCTGGTTCTTGCCCCAATACAGTCAATCCTGTACTCTGTAACTAGCATGTATTTTCCTAAAACATACATACTTGACCAGGTCACTGACTTACTAACAATGTTCTGGGTGGTGATCCGCACCCAGACAAAGCCTGCATTCCCGAGCACAGCTTCACGTAAGTCAGAGTCTGGCCCCTGCCTGACTGCGTTCCCACTGCCGCTTCTCCACACATCCAGGCGTTCCCACCACGTGAGCCCACACGCCCACCTGTCCGGTGCTGCCTGAGCGGGGTTGGGGGCACTCGCCTTGGAGCTCGGTATGTAGGCTCTGGCTTAAGCCCCAGCCCTGGAACTTACTAATTTTACCATCATGGCTAAATTACTGGACGTTTCTGAGCCACAGATTCCTCATGGACAGAAGTGAACTACCAGCTGCACATGATTCTTATGAGGATTAACTGTGATAATGTTTAAGATGTTTCGCACAGTGCCTGGCCCATAACTAAGACTGATTACATATTGCTGTTGCCATTGTTCATGACGTATGGGCAGCCCCAGGCACACAGGAGCTGTGAATGAAGGCAAGACCCCTTTCCCCTGAGCCTGTCTCTCCTGAGAGGACTGATCACGAGAAGCCCTAGTGCCGACTCCTGGGCTAGGAGTCGCACTGTGACCATAGAGAGGCAAGTGCAGTTTTAAGAGACAGAGAAAAAGGGTGGAGGATTCTAGGAGAATAGACTTGGAAGGGGTATGTGTTTCCATGTAACCTTTCCTCTGTTAGAATATGACTAATGGTGTCATTCTTTGTGTGGCAGGGAAAAGCTGTGGTAGGCTGGGATTCAGAAGAAAGAGACAGCCTGACCTTGGGAAAGTCACTGCATTCTGGCCTTTGTTGATTCATCTGTGAAGTGGGTTTTTGTTAGAGTTAACTCAGATATTATGTTTAAAAGCTTTTTGAGGACTAGAACACATACTGTGAAATAAGGTGATCATATGATACTCCCAATGCTCCAATTCACAGTATTTAAAAAAAAAAATTTGGAAGGAACCTTTTAATATTTACATACGATTGATGCTGAAGCATATGTCCCTCAGAGATGGAGTTTGCTCGAAGGCTAGAGCAAGTCAGCATCCCCCCAGTCTTTCCCTTCATGCCTTCCGTATGTCGCGTTTGAGCTCTTGGAGCGGCTCCTCGGCCAGAGTACTTTACATGCACACCACTGCCCACGCTGCTGCCTGAGTTACCTTCACAATGAGGAACCGGAAGGGCCTCATAGGAAGAATACGTATTATAGACGCATGGGTTCGGGGTGAGCTGTTGGAAACCTACAACAGATTAAAACCTGACCCAACATTCAGTCTTTCCACCTGTGACCTGGCTTTCATGACGGCCACTTCACTGCATCATTACAAGGTTCAGAGGCACGTGTGGCTATCTCGCACGTGTCTGGCCTGGCATGCAGTCAACACATGGCAGTCATTTTCCTGCTTGGATACCTGAGATGGTTCCCGAGTGTCCCCTCAGTATCCCAATCCAAAGTCTTTATTCAGTCAAGGAGGGAGCTTAAGCCCCCCTTCTGATCTTATTTGTACCCTTCCTTCCCCTCCAATAAAACATATTCCTCAGATTCGAAGCCCTTCAGGTGATTTTTCAGTGAATCACCACCTTAGCCTTTCCTTCTCCTGTGCCTCTGGCCTTGCTGTCCCTGCCATCAGTGATGACCCTCCCAGGCCCATGGGACCGGTAAGTCCTGTTCACATCACAGCTTTCTCCAAACCAGCCTTCTCGCCAGGTGGAATCGCTCCTTCCTTCCTGTCTGCCCCCTGCTCGCTGTTTCCCTTCAATTGTATTACCGCTCTTATCACAGCCTGTCTTGTAGCATAGTCATTTCTGTGCTTTCGCCTCTGGAGTCGGAGTCCCTGGAGGGCAAAGACTGTTTTATTTTGTGCTGTAATACCCTCCCCCCATGCCTGGGGCAGCAGGGGTTTAGGGAACACTGCTTGAAGCAGCGCGAGAATGAGAGTGTCTCTCCTAGTCCTCTTGCAACGCTTTGTGCGGCCCTGGTGAAGGTGCAGTTCCGGCTTAGTGGGTTTAGTTTAGCATAGGAAGGGAGTTTTCCAAACAGCAGTAGTGGCTTTGAGAATAGAAATTGCCTTTAATCTTGTGGAAAACACATGCCAGCCCTCTCCATAATAGTCTCAATTACAGGAGAGCATCGTGTTACTGTAAAAACACAAATAAATAAACCCATGACAATACTGTATTTGGGAGATAAAACCACATGAAAGCCATCTTTCCCCAACTCTCTGGCGTGGTAATTAGGGTATTTCTGGGAGGAAAAAAAAGGAGGCCCACAAAGAACAAGTGATACAATGTTTAAAAGCACTTCTCGGAATGGGGAAGGTGGGAGTAAGGGGTTACATTCTCCATGCAGCACAAATACGCGGCTTCTTCTCCGCTCCTGTCAGACCCGGCGCTCCGGGGAGCACCGCGTGGCGAGTCTGGCGCTAGGCCTGCCCGACGCGGCTGGTCCTACCTGGAGGGGCAGCAAGTGTCACCCAGAAGCTGGCAGTGTACGGTTTCTCTGTGTGCCACACTTGACCCAAACATGCAGTGTTCTTCTCAGCGCGGGCTCTCCGTTGGCCCCGGGAAGTCCTCAGGAGACCGTCGTTGGGACCTACACTTCCCACTGGCCTTCGTTTCCTGTTGCCCATGTGAATGTCTGCCTGGCCCTTTCTAACTCCAGGGTTCTGGATCTGGGTTCTCCTGAGGATAGAGTAGGAGCGATGTTGTGAGTCACTGAGGCTAAGGCAGACAGAACGGAACCAGCCACTTGTCAGGCCCTGCATCGCCACCGCCCTGGCTGGGCTGCCCTGGGCTGTGGCTGGGGTCGCCCCAGCCTCCCAGCTGTCTCTCTTCCTGCTCTGCCTCCCTGCAGTGTTCTTTACTCAGCAGCAGAGTGGACCTTCTAAATGTACTTTAGATCCTATCAGTCCCCCGTCAGAACCCTCCAGCTAACCTCCCATTTCACAGAGAATGCAGATCCAAGGCCGCACTCAGTGTGGCCTGGGAGACCTGCTGTGGCCTGTAGCCTGTGGGCTCCCTCCTCACCCCCTGCTGTCCCTGCATTCATCTGCCTGACTCTGGCGTTCTCTTGCTGTTCTTAACCAAACCAAGCACTCCCAGCCTCAGAGCCTTTTCCTTATTGTTCTCTCAGCCTGGAACATGCCATCCCCAGCTGTACACATGGCTCATGGCCTCACTTCATTCAGTCCCTGCTTCCATTTCCCCTTGTTGGGGACGGGAGGTCCTACCCACCTGTGTCCGAAGCCCTAGAACAATGCCTGCTGTGTGGCACACGCTTAGGAACCATGAAAAGCACTGGCCCGAGATTCTAGCATCCGAATGTTCTAGAAGGATGGTGGTTCTGGAGATGGATGTCAGGTCAGACACAGCTGGATTTGCCCCCATCATTTTATGTACTCTTCACCTCAGGGACAGTGTTAGCTGTTCTAAGTGTGTGTGTCTGTGCTGGATGAATGCGATTCTGCCTGCTGTATGGGCCTGTTATGAAGAGTAAGTCAGATGAGGCCTAATGTGCCTGGCATGGTGCCTGGTGCATGTTGGAGGCTCCCTAAGTACTGATTCTCACACACCCTGCTCCCCAGCTGTGGAGCCATGTTTTATGGGATGAGGGGAGGGCCTACGAATGGTTTGATTCGGGTGTGTCACTCTCAAGCACCTCTCAGGAGCTGTGAACGTAACATGCCTAAAGCGCCTAGCCCTGCGCTTGACCCTCAGACGTGTCTAGGCCTTCCTGCTCTTAATCATCAGGCTTAGATGCTTCTTAAAACTCTGGGATCTGCTGGGGCAGCTCCCTGGGCTCCAAGGGGTTTTAGTAAACAGAGAAAGGGAGAAGTTAGCAGCTGAGCTGGGTGGTTCCCAGTCCTGCTTGTGGCTCAGCAGGGACTGCATTTATGAAAATGGCAATTGAGTCCAGTGCAGTTGAGCCTTTGGGCTGTGCCAACAAGTGTGGTATTTCCATTTACATCCTCAGAGTAAGTACAATTTCACCATTATTCCATTGAGGGTCCCCTTGCCAAGAAAAGCCCATTGTAAATTTATGGTTTAAAGATTGTGCAGTTTTAGGGAGTCGTACTTTTTGTTGCTTTAACATTTCTTGGCACCATACACCTTAAACCCCACTACTCTACCTTGTAAATACTATACCAATGTTGTGAAAAGCTGAACCACGTCGTTTGTTTTCCTGTGGTCCTTACAGGAAGTGGTGATGCTTCTGCCCCACCGCCTGACTCCTTCCCCTGGGCTCCTGCTCAGGCAGTTGGGAGTGAGAAAGAAGACAGATTGCGAGCAAAAGATGGGAGCTGTATTCACAGGAATGCTTTGTGGACAGGGCTGAGCTCGGCCAGAGAGAAACATGTGCGGCTGGCAGGGTGTCAGAGAGGTGCGAACCCACTGTGTGGACCCCCCCCTCCCCCCTGGCTATACCAGTGGCCCGCTCCCCGCCAGGCTCCAGGGGATGGCCTTGGAAAGCAGACAGAGAGCCCTGCACAGCCTGGAGCCGCTCTACCCCACTGCACCGAGTAGGTCAGCCACTGCCCTGCTTTCAGCCTGCATAGTCAGCGTGCACTTGGGGCTCCGTTGGCCCTGGGAGAATCTGCAGGGACTATGTGGGCCCAGTGTGTGCCGCCCGCACAGGGCAGGGCCTTGCCTTGGGCATGTCTGGGGCCCAGTGCTGGCCGACGAGGGCTGCCCTGTTTGTGCTGCAGGGTTTACCCAGAGTGTGCCGCCCTTGGCAGCTGTGGCCAACAGGAAAGCATTCCCAGCATCTTAATGAAAGGCAGCAGGGCTTTCTTTCAAGAATAATAGGCAGTCTTTTCTTGAGCGAGGGCCCTTTTAGAGACAAAGAGAAAAGCTTTTCAGTTGAAATTTATTTTCAAATAGTGATACCCTAGTTGCAAATTATCTGGCTTTGCCATAAAGACATTTTCAACTAGTCTTCTGATGTGGTTTTAGGCTGCCATCTTGTAGAATAATCCATTAATACACCAAAGTGTGATGAGGCATCGGAGAGTTCCCTGTCCCAGCTGTGTAGCTGGGGTACCGTCCTCGGTAGCTAGAAAAGGGATGGCTTTCTGAAAGGGGAGGGTCTGTTTCCCTGACACACAGCCCAACACACCTCTTTTCATTGAAAGTGGGGAAGTTTCTGCTGTGGGCTTGTTAATACATCTTTAAGAGGGAGTTGATAAGGGAGAGAGTTGTCTGCTTGAAAGCATGGAGGTATTTGAAGCAACAATCTAAACGTCCTCTTTGGGATGACAGATTTTTTTATTATAAACAAGATCACAGCAGTATGTTTTAGTTCATTAGGGGAAACAGTTTGCCCTGGTTCACATCTTCTCTAGACCTCTTTCTGATCTTTATTTATTTTTAATGCATAAATGAAGCTTGGGATAATGATCTGCACATTTTAGCCGTGCATATGTTCTACATATAAGTGGTGCAAACAAAACCATCCCTGCCTGTTTTTTTACACTCTGTACTCTAAGAGGCCCCCAGCAGTAATGCCTTCCTGTTGGAGGCAGTAATTTGGTTTTGGACTTGGATGACTGTCAGTCATGCTATCAGTTGTACAGTTTCCTAGTTGGAAGACAGGCCAAGCGTTTTGCTTCTGAAATCCAAGTATTACAGATGCTAGAAATTAGAAGTGATACCTACCTTTGGTTATGGAGAGGTGACAGTTTCTGAGTAAAGCTGTTAGCTCTGGGGGCAGATTTGCTCTTTGGGAGACAGGTAACCTGGTCCAAATATTTCTGACATCTCAAAGTTTTCTTCCCTGGTGATCCTTAAAGGGGTGGGAGGAAGTAGTTTTTGGTCATCCATATTTTAGGCATGGTGCTTTAACATATGTTAACTCATTTGAATGTCACTCATGCCAATGGAATTCAGGTCAGTCCATCAGCCCCTGGAAGTTAAAATATCTACTTACATTCTGCCTTCCCCAGACATAGCAGAAGTTAGTTTGAGTTTCGTACTTGTTGTATTAAAGTCAGTTATTGTGGCTAATATCGGATTTTTGGGTAGGTTTTGGTTGCCTGCTGGAAATGAAGGTCAGCTTCACACAAGTAGCTTCTTCACTGGTAGGTGTGCTGTTTCGTTCCACGTGTGGTATTCCCAGCTGGCAGCCGCTCCCGCCGGCTCCTTCCTGGCTGGAACCGGAAGTCCCGTGGTACTAGACTCGGGTACTAGACTTTTGACCCAGCTGACTGATAATTGTAGAGTGCTTCACAGTCTACCAAGAGCTTTCACTAGTATTTGCTATTTACATCAGAAATAGTAGATAGATTTTGTTATCCCCATTCTTTCTATAGACAGATAAAACCAGGGCAAGGGAGGTTATGAGTCAGCTATGGTCTCCTATCTAGTAAGTGACAGAGCCAAGACTAGGCTGAGACACCTGACTCCAAATCCACTGCTTCTTTATACTGCAGTTACCTTCCTGTTCAAAAGTGGTTCAGGGATGGGCTGGCCGAGTGGCTCAGTTGGTTAAGAGTATTAGCTCTGAGCAACAGGGTCGCCGGTTTGATTCCCACATGGGCCAGTGAGCTGTGCCCGAGCTGAGCTGCCGCTGAGTTGCCAACAGGTGGCAGGATGGCTCAGCTGTGAGAGCAACGTGCTCCTAACAA
The DNA here is from genome assembly GCA_033961575.1 of Aselliscus stoliczkanus. Classification (NCBI taxonomy): domain Eukaryota; kingdom Metazoa; phylum Chordata; class Mammalia; order Chiroptera; family Hipposideridae; genus Aselliscus; species Aselliscus stoliczkanus. The sequence continues at coordinate 13,214,147 of CM066728.1, read as the reverse complement.
CAAGGTTGTCTATTCGAGATGGTGGCTATGCCCACCCACAACTGAAGACTGAACTCAGCACCTTGAGCTGAGCTGCCACCTGGATGGCTCAGTAGATAGAGCTGCTCTCTTAACAAGGCTGCTGGTTTGACTCTTGCATGCGACAATGGGCTATGCCCACCTGCAACAAAGATTGAACACATCACCTTAAGCTGAGCTGCTGCGAACTGCTGACGGCCGGCCGGATGGCGACTGGACTTGGAGCAGAGCTAGCTGCTCCCTCCAGAACTGAGATTGAAGGACAACAACTTGGCTGTTTCCCTTCCCCAATTCCCCAATAAAATCTTTAAAAAAAAAAAAAGTGGTTCAGCGATGTTGTTGGGCTTTGGAACTAGACAGTGTCGTCACCTTGGGTGGCCTCCCAGAGCTTTGGTTCCCTTGGCAGTAGTTGTAATAGAAGCTTTCTAGTAAGGTTGTACGAAGGAAAGGCCTCGTACATAGGAAATACTCACTAAGAATGTTTGCCAGTTTTCTTCATCATCATCAGAGGCTCACTCTGATCCATTGTCTCTAGGGTGCAGCTATGCTATTGAGGATCACTAGCTCAGATGTGAGAAGCAAACAGGAAAATACAAAGCCAGCATTTGTATGGTAAGCTGATAACCAAGCATGGGCAGGTGCTGAGGAAGCTTAGGGGAGGGGCAGCTATGCCTTGATTACCAAGAGCCCAGCTGCCTAGTGGCTCACCAGCATTGCGTCCCCCACCCCACCCCGTGGGTACCTTCCCTGCTGTACTCATTCCTGTGAAGACTGCATTCACTGTCCCGGGCTATGGGCACTCCTCACTCCCTGTATGAGGTGGGAGGGAGAAACAGGATGTGTCTGGCTGAGGGAGCCTCGTGGTCCTTTGGGGAAAGAAGACTTATATTTAACAGTTGGAGCACTATCTGTGCAGGACAGACTGGATTGCCGTGGAGTGTGCCACAGGAAACCAGATGTGAGTGGGTTCCCGTGGGTTGGTGAACAGGGTGCGGTTGTGGGGAATGTGGGCCTTGAATTGGACTGGAAAGAACATAGAATTTGGGTTCAGAGCCACAGAAGGGTGGCGGGCCTGAGCAGTGGTAGAGTTGTGAGACAAACGACAGCCTGGCTGAGCTGGAGGGAGGGTCCTGCCTGGGGACAGGGGTGGCCCACAGGCCCTGCTCCTCCGTCTCTGCCCCTGGACCTCGCCAGCATCACACAGCTCACCCCCGTCCTGAGGGAAGACCTGTGGTAACATCTGGGTGCTCACCGTGGCGTTTCTGCTCGGCTGGCAGGAGAGACCCGCAGCATGGGCGTGAGATCTGAGCGGGCCTGGGAGCAGTCCTGAACAGCTTCTGGGAGCTGTTTGCCTGCATTTAAATGCCATTTACATAAGGAGCTGTCAGAGTGGAGTTGGCTCATGATTATTCCTTGATGTATGTTGAAAAAAAGAAAAGAAAAGAAAATCCCGGCTAATGAGGAGCTGGATTCCTTTTCTCCACTGATGACAGCTTCCTTTCTGATCTGACGGTCTGTCAGACACTAAGGTGGGGTGTGAGTGTGGGTGATGTCCCTGCTGAAGCAGTCTCCCCTCAGAGCTGTAATTGATGGGGAGACCTGTCACTTGTTATGCTGACGCTGTGCAGATTTATGTGCAGCCACTAGCGAGGAGGGTGTCAGGGCAGCATCTGATTGGGTGCGGCTTGTGTCAAAAGCGATAATAAATAGAAAGCTGGGGAGGGTAGATTTTGATTGACCCGAGATTGTATATTATTAAACTGAGTCTGCATGTACATGTCAGTTTATGAAGAACCAGGCCCATAATCCAACTTGGGGCTGTGGCAGTTTGGGTTTATTAAATGTGCTGTATATCACTATTAATATTGAGGAGCAGGGAGGAATATCTGTAATCTTTTAATCTGTGCAATAATGGTTTGGAGGAGGTTGCCAGACACATTGGGCCATTGTTCGCCTCTAATTGTATTCAGAACTCTTCAGAGCGTTGATTTGTTTCTGGCATACTGATTGGGTGCAACAGTCTCATAAAGCTCTTTTATAGACCTCTTTGCTTTGCATTTTCCCCCAGTAATTGGAGAACAATAATGGATTGGGCGATAAAGGAGAGAGTAAGGTTGGGAGCATGTTTCTGGCCGAGTGGATGGCTGTAAACATCTGTGCTCATCCAGCCCGGGGCCTGGGACCTTTGTGTTGCTGTTGATCGCCCCCTGGGCCCTCTTTGTGGGCCCTCAGTGCAGTGCCTTGGACAGCGGGCTGTGTTTAGTCAGTTAGTTCTGGGTTTTCGCTGAGCAGTGCCAAAGTGTTCCTCTCCTTCCTCTTCCCTGGGAGCCAGTGACCCCCCAGCCGCGGCTGCTCTCAACCAAGGACAGAGGCAGGGAGTGCGGCTGTGCCTGACTTCTGTGCCAACAGCACTGACAGTGGGACCCTGTCGGTGCGGCTTTTGTTCTTAATTCCGTGACTTTTAATGGAGATACCTTTCAAATGGAAGGGGGTGGGCAGCACATCCAGGAAACCCAAGCTGTGGTGGTGGGTCTTCCTTTTTAAGTAGAAATGGTATTTTTGATCCAAGAAACGTTTCTCTGTTGCCACGTTCTCACCCTTTCTCCCCATTTCCAAAGCGGGCCTGAGGAAACAAGCCAGAGAAACACTCTCCAAGTTCAGTCTCACTGACTTTAATAAGAACGTTTGATTAAGTGCTGCAAAGGCACAGTTAGTTGCCTTCCGTCTTCATCGATTCTTTAAACATTTCTTCAGGAAATTGTAGGCACTCTGTCACTGTGTATTGTCCCCCTGATGCTGACACTTAACTGTCCCTGGAGGAAGCAGTCAGATCCCTGTGAACTGACAGGTGTATTGGCTGTCTGTGGAAGCTGTTAGTTGCCTGGCTCGTGGTGCACACAATGGGAAGCAGGCATCTGGGGTGTTGCCAAGAAACAGGTATCTTCAGGGAGCTTTATTATAACTGCATACGAGCCGGTCTGGGGTGTGTGGGATCCATATTTATCAAAGGGGACTGTTCTATGTAAGACTTAGTTGCTGTTCCCTTGAGGTTAATTGCTGCTGCATTTCCTGGAGTTTATGAGGTGCGCCTTCCTCTGCCTGCTCCAATCCGAGGGCACCGCTTGGAAGTCATACAAAACGCACAGAGCTGCTGCCACAGTGGCACAGTGAACTGCTCTGTAGGCAGAGAGGAGAAACCCTACCACGGGTTCCAGAGGCATGCGCGAATGAGGTAGAAAGGCGGTCTGTCACTCAGAGAGATTTATCAGGTCCCTGCTTTGTGTCTGGCTCTGTGAAAAATGAAAGGTTAGCTCCAGGTTCCCAAGGTGCATTCCATCCAGGTGGGGCAGAGCAGTTTGGGTCACTCTCCAAGTGGGGTCCCCAGATCAGAAGCATCCTCAGCCTCTAGGAAGCTGTTCATTGCAAAAGCAATAGACACCCTGGAGGGTGGGGCCAGCATTCTGTCTCATAGACTCCGCAGGTGATTCAGATTCCACAGGTGCTACAGTTCAAGAACCTCTGCTTTAAGTTAAGCACTGCCAGAGGGATAAATTAGAGAAGAAGACAGTGAGTAAGGGAGTAAGGGCTGCTGGTGGAAAAGGAGAGACTAGGTGCTCCACAGCGGGGTGGATGCTAAACTGAGCTGTCAGCATGGGAGGGGTCAGAGGAAGGAAGGAGGGAGCTGTGGATCATGGATTGGCAAGGCAGCAGGTCCCCAGAGGTCGTCCAGAGCCAGGTTTTGAGGAATGAATAGGAGAGGGGAGGACAAGGGGCCTAAATGAGTGCAGATGTGCTGGCGAGGGCTGTTCCTTCAAAGAGACTGCTTAAGGATGGAGAGAACGTGAACTCATCTGCTAGCCAAGAAAAATAAATGTGAAATCAAGTACAAAACTTAGGCGGTTTTTCGAAGAAGAAAAATATGTTCCTCACAAGTTAATCTAGTGTGAGTTCATCTCTTTTATCACTCCTGGCAGGGGTGCAGTTCATTAATTGGGGCCAGAGATCTTGCACCTGGAGAGGCTTAATCAGTGAGACTCTCAAGAGGGGGATTTGATTTGCCTGAGGCCACCACTTTAAAGGTGGGAGTCTTGTGGTGCTGATGACAGACAGCGCTACCTGGGAAAGGGCTGAGCTTCCCTGCACAGGTCCAGGGCCCGTGCATGTAACGTGCTTTGTGTCTGCAGAGCTGGAGCTGGGAGCCATCTGCGGGTGGGTGTGGGTCAGGGGAGTCGGGGGTGCCAGGAAATACAGATTAAAGTCTGTCTGGTAAGTTTCTGGTTTCCTTTAAAGGCAGAAGGAGCCCCGGAACGTTATTACACGGGGAGGAAGGCTCAGAGTTCTGTATCCTGAGTCTGATCAGAGGGGAGGCAGATGATCGGCGGGAAGTATTTAGCTGGGTGAGGAGGCGATCATAACTGTAACTGTCAGAGATGACAAGGGTTTGAACTAGAGCAGCTCTAGAGAAGTGGTGGTGTGGGCGGCAGCAGGTTCATGGTGGTTAAAGGGCAAGGGAGGAACGAAGGGACCAGCCATGCGCTGGTGCTGGTGTCTCCCATAGGCGGCTTGATAAAGCCCTCCCCACAGCCACTGGTAGGTCCCACCCATCACCATTTTATTGACCGCAAGATGGGTTTTACAGAAGGTCCAAATGCCATGTAGCTAGGAAGGGGCACATTCAAGATTGGACTCAAATCTGCCCACAAACCCTGTACCCTTTCCTTTCTGCTTTAGATGCCAAACTAGCCGATGGAATGACCCATGTTGTTCAGAGTTGGGCATTTGTGACCTTGGCAGCAGTGGTGACTGCTGGGAGGTGTTAGGAGAAAGGGAGAGGACAGCACATCGAGGTTCGTCTGGTGACACTGAAAGAGCTTCCAGTTTCAGCACTGAAGTAGCCTCTTGCCTGCCCTTTGGTGGCCTTTGGTCCCGCAGCCAGAGTGGGAATAGTGTCCTTGACCATCGCTGCTGAGGGTCGCGGATCCTGTCCCGTGGAACATTCACATGGCTCCCACGCCTGTTGTGCTTGGTGCTGAAGGCTGCAGTTAACGCATGGAGCCTTTCGAGGTCATGCCCATTACTGAGTGCATTTACTGCGGAGGCCCCCACATTCCACAAGGGACAAAACCATGTCCAAAATGGTATGCCAGGGAGATGGCGAGAGGAGAGATTACAGCTAAATGCGGGCCTCGAGTTGTTCAGTGTAAGCTGTGCATTTGGTTCTGAATATCTGCTTTCTGGCAGGCGTATTGGTACCTGGCAGAATCAGGGAAGGGCCGGAAGCCTGGAACTGAGTCACCATTCTGTCTTCACAGCCCAGTCTCCTTTTCAGAGCTCTCCCCCTGCTCTGCTCTGCCTCTCTCCTCCTCAGGTTGAAGGGTTGCTGCATCTGCCCTGCTCCCCTCTCCTGGCGGTGTCGGGGTACACCTACCTGGCAGTGAAGCTGCAGGGTGGTGGGGTAAGGCCTTCTACCTCATTAAGTCTGACTCCGCTCCTTGTAGACTGTCATGGAAGCATGGGAATTTGTTTAGGTAACGAGCCCTGGAGAGAGCCTGCTTGTTGAACTGTATTTCCGCAGCAGCGATGAAAAGATACCTAAACATATGTCCCATAGCAGCTAAAGTCCATCAACATAGCCTATCAGCAAATTAGTAGATTCACCCCTGCGGTTCATACAAGTCTTCTCAGCTTACTGGTTTGTGTACCTAACTGTGGACTGCTGTTTTCATTAGGGGAGACAAACACATCAAACCAGTAACGCAGAGCTGGCCTACCGGTCAGCAGGCTTCAGCTCGTCCTCAGCGCAGGCCACATCATGGCAGGGCCTTGACTTTTATGTGCACGTGAGGAAAGACCATGTAAATGCTGGGGAAAAAAGGCAGGAAGTCCTCGGTCACACAGGGAGAAATGTAAGTGTTTCATATGAACTGGGACAAAGAGAAATGGGCATAAAGGGACTGACTGAAGTGCTTTTTGTGAGGCACTTTTGGAGGAACGAAGAATGATGTATTCTGAAAAGATGGCCTGACTTCAAATCCTAGCTGTGTGATTTTGACCAAGACCTTACTTTGCCTCAGTTTTTTCATCTGTAAAAAAGGGGTAATGATACTCACCTCATAGAACTATTGTGAGGATTTGATGATATAATACATGTTTAGTGCTTAGCTTAGTGACGGAATATAAATACTATACATCAGTTACTAATAATTGTGACATATGATTATATTGCCAGTCATCGTTATTGTTGGTAGGCCCTGGTACCTTGTGACCCGTCGTTGCGGCAGGAGTATAAACTGCACAGGAACGGAAACCAGCACTGGGCTGCACCGTCCACTTCTTTCATCAGCGCCACAGCCCCTCTGCTCTGAGAACCTGCCTTGCTGGACAAGCCACTTGAGTTTCTCTCTGTTTTCTCTGGACATTGTGCCCTTTTCCTTACTTTAGGGAAGGTCGTGGAAAGGGAGCAGTCACATCAGGATTTCCAGTGGCACCTCCAGTGGCTGTAGTTCTCATTCTGACTGGTCTTCATAAGTTTGGGGTGTTACTGGTGAGATTGTGCTTTGCAGCGGCTCATGTGTCTGAGTACTTCCTGATCAGCTTTGGGGAACAGTGCAGGCTGCATCCGTTTTGGAGACACTTGCTGTGGCTCGTTTAAAAGCAGGTTCGTGAGGTTGAGCCTTAAGCGGAAAAAATTGTCACTACACTCTGTGGCTCCTTTTCAGTGTGATTTTGTGTGGACAGTAACTTCAGGAAATGTGTTTACTGACATATTTCCTGGGTCACTCTGGAAAGAAATTCCTTTCTTTACCCATAAATAGAACTTTCTTTAGGCTGTAGGCCGTTATCTTTTTTTTTTTTCTGTTATCTTTTAAAATATATTTTCGTGACCCATATAAAAGAGGCCCCATGTCCTTGAACAGTTTTTGACCTCTTCTGTTAAATCAATTACTGCCATCTGTCACATAACAGAAACCATCGCGAGATAGAAAGACCGAAAACAGTGGTCCTCAGCCCTGGGGTCACCTTAGAGTCACTCTGGGAGCTTTTAAAAAATGCCAATGTCTGGACCACAATTCCAGATATTACATAGCGCTGTTGCATGGGGCCAAGACGGTGGTGGCTTAAAAAAATGTCCTAGGTGATTCGAGTGCATAACCGTGTTGAGAAGCACTAATTTGAAAGGAGTGCCTCTTGGGGAGCGAACCCGTGGAAGGAGAGTCGCTGAGTTTCCCCAGCAGCAGCCTCTCTGTAGGCCGTGGCAGGACAGCTGTTCGGAGGGGAGCAGTTCTGTCTCTGGCTTCCGGGGTCCTCTGTGGGCAGCCCAGTGCCTGGCACATACTGGCTGCTCAGTGCCGCCCGCTCTGCTTCCTTTGGATAACTGAGATAATGCAACTGAGCCCAGATTGACCAGCCGGCCTTTTGTACTTAATCCTTGAGCCTTTTCCCACCTGTGGTCCATGAGGGAGGAGGTCCAGTTCTGTTGTTCTAGGAGGAGGAAGACGGCCAGCTTTGAAATGCTTGGGGCGTAAACTGATCTTTTGGTTAAGCTCCACAGAGGCTTGGTGGTGCGACTTCAATGAGCAGGTACAGGGCCATGGGCATGGCCCCGGCCAGCACCTCTTCAAGCAGCTGGTCCTGTGCTGTGGGCTCTGCGTCCCACATGGCAACGAGTTCTTGGTCATCGTTGTTTCTGCTCTTAAACACAAACCACTTTTTTGTTCAGGGGAATTAGGACCTCCTCTTCTCTTCTCTTCTCTTCTCTCTTTTTAGATAGCTCAAATTGCATGAGGGCTTGTAACTCTGGGTATTCATAAAGGGAGAATTCTATGAACACGGGATAATAGCCTGGGCATTTGATAAATGATTTTTCTGGTTTCTAGATTGAGCAGTAGCAGGCATATATTAAGGAAGAGTAGCCCTTTGCAATTAGACAGCTCTTTATATAGATTAGTGTTAATTTCCTACGTACAAGGTTGTTTTAATCTCTCACAAGGCTGTGAATTGGCAGGGCAAGAACTTATTGTCTCCAATTTATGAATGAAACAATGTAAAACTCAGCGAGATTGAGTGACCTGCCTTAGGTGAGGAGGCCTTGACTGCATGGTTTTGGCTGTAAATCCCTTCTGTACACTGAGCTTTGGGGCAGTGCATTTCCTTGGATCAGGCACCCTTTCAATGTGACGAATGGCTTCTCAAGGCTCTGTTTGTCCTCATAGTTTGCATCCTTTGTTTATATGTGTGTGTTTGTGTGTGTGTGTCCCCATTAATATTAAGCATCTTGCCACTCGCCTCTGCAGAATACAGTTGATAGATGGGAATGTACATTTGATATAGTCAAGAGACTGTCATCTTTTATTCACAGTTGTGATTTTGTCTCACCAAGGAGGCTCTTTTCACTTTTCATCTATTGTGATGTGAATATTCATGTATAGTATTTTATTTCTAGGCAAAGTATTGTTCCCAGTCTATGTTGTTAGCTTAGGATGATAATGGTGAAAGCTTAATGTATTCAGTTTTAGAGCATGACATTTTCCTGGGTGATTGGTGGGTTGTTTCCATTCATCTAACAAATTATTGAGTGCCTACTGTGTGCCACATGCTGTTTCCTTTTATTTCCATCACAAGGAAGTCTAGAATAAAGCTAAAACTGTACATATGTTAAGAGAGAATGCCTCACTTTGTCTGTCAGGCTAGTTTGGCTATTGAGCTTTATTGATTTCTTGACTTGTGAGAAATAGTGTTTCCCTAAGTCACCTGATAGGCACAGGGTGGGAAGTGCTTTCCTTGGTCTCCAGAAATATGTCATGGAGAGGTGACTGTGGCTGGTGGGAACCCTGAAGAGAGCCACACTGGAGCTGCCTGCATTGTGTGCTCTCTCCTTCCTGCCGCTGATTTCTCTCTTCCCTTTTATCCCCCAACCCTTACAAGCACAGCCTCTTTTTGCTTCCTGGTTCCTGTATCCCAGAGAGATTGTTAGTTATGCTCGAGTGTAAGGAAAGCAGTCAGGGTTGACGATTTCAAATGCAGAGAAGTGGCTTTTGTAGGCAAGAGCTGCTTCCATTGTGCGCTGGTGCAGCACATTTATCTGCATCCAGGATGAACTTATCATACAGAGATGGATCATAACCATTAAAGAGGAAAGAAAATGACGGAAAAACTCCTGGATTCTGAATATGGCTGCAGTAGATGCTTCAATAGAAATCTGAAGAATAAAGTGCATATAAGAACATCACGTGAAGCTCTTCTCACTTAAAACATGAGGACTTAGAAAGAGGGAATAAAAGCACTCCTTCCATTTTAAGGGAAGGAAGCATTTGACTTGTTACCTTTGTGAAGATAAACAAAGATTATCTTTTTGGTTGGCATCAGAGGAGGCTTTTAAAATCTCCTGGGAGGAGAGAAGTGTTGTTCTGTCATTTGTCATACTTGAACTAAGACTGCAGCTGTTGGCGGGATGTCTCTGAGATTGCTCGCTCCAGCTGTGGCCGTCGGGTATGCTTGTTCTCAGTGAGGAAGCCCGTGGCAGGGCTTTCTTCCTCTTCCGTTTCTCTGTTTTGTCTTGTCTCTTTTGTAGACAAGGGCAATCTATAGAATCCCCCCCCCCCCAGTGCCTCAAATCAAGCCACACAGCACAGGTTCTGAATAAGCATTCCACGAGGACTTGACCTGTGGGCTGGGAAACAGGATTGATATCGTCCCTCCATAGGAGATATCAACCCAGATCTGTCAGCTTGCCCCTCATCCTTGCTGGCAGAGCCCCGATTTCATCCAGGTGCTCATTTCCATGGACGTGAGTTTCAGCCGGAGTGCATCTTGATTAGTCTAAGCCAATCATGAGAATTCCACTCCTTATTCCAGTTAAAGATCCAGGCCTGGCCAGTTTGACATTAGGGGGAAGCTTGTATAGGTGCTTCTGGAAAAAATTCCTTGCATTTGAAGAGAGAAGAAGAGTATAGTTTTTGTCTCTGATTGTTGTCTTTATGAGGTGCCTGGAACATGGCAACAGCCATCTTTGAACCACAAGCTGGCATACGGAGACAAACCAGCATGTTGGGGACAGCAGAGTGGAAAGAAGACACCTGGCACCCTTGATGATACTATTCAGCTACTGACTCCAGTAGCCTGGACTCATTCTATCTCAGGACTTCTTATGTTTGAGGAAAACAATTCTCATTCAAGCTCTTTTAGGTGGGTTTTTTGTTTCCTACACAGGGTATTGTACCTGATAAGTTTTCTTACCCATCCACAGGAAATGGTGAAAAAGCTTTTGCATGTGTATGGCACATATGATTCATACGTACATCGTCATTGTTATGATGACCTGCACTGTCCAGTGTTCTCGTGCTTTCTCCTGCATCATTTTGCTGGTGGTGCTTTTCTCCACAGCAAGGGGATAGGCCATTAGGATGAAAAGCAGCCATTTAAAGGCTGTTTGCGGGCTTTCCCAGCATCCTTTCTATAACAATTGACATGATAAATAACTCCTGAAACTTAATATGAGGCAAAAATTCCCAGTAAACTTGTATTTCTTATTTCTAGAAAGTGATAAAAATAACCCAATATATTTTCCGTTTGTCTTACTGTGCTAAGAAGTGCCAGTGCAACTTCAATGCTTAATGGTACTTCACCTAAAATTCCAAGTATATCTTTCTTCTAATTATTGCTAGTTGGTTTTATTTGTTTCAGCTATTTTTACAAGCTGGTCATCTGTATCACATCCTCATTGGAAGTAACTAGCCATATTTTATTTCGTTGTCACTGAGGAAACATTTCTGATTTATTTAAATGAATGTCCCAAATACCTTGTAATGGAACATTTCTATTTGTTCACTTATTCATTGATTCACCACACATTTATTGGACTCTTACTAAGGGCCATCCAGGCACTTGAATATTTTTCTTTGGTTTGATTATAGGGCACACAGAAAAAGAAAGCGCACGGAACTCAGAATTGTGGGTAACAGAGCATTAAGTTAGGGGAAAGTAATTTTTCACAGCTGGTCCTGAGGAGAGTTTTGAAACTGACTTAGAAGTATTGATTGGAGGGATGCTGATGATTTTCATCTCCTTTTCCCATCTCTGAAATAGATGTAATCCCTTCAGAGGCGGAGAGTCAGAGAACCTTTATTATAGAGAAAGGCCAGGAAAGGAAGACTTGCCCAGACATCACAGCACTGAAATCAGGATTCAGCAGGGAAATGCTGGGGTCAGCTAAATGGTTTATATACACTGTGATTCTTATCTCACCTCTCCAACCAAAAACAGAGAAATAAAAAGGTTAAAATCCATTCTTTCCATGCTTTTGAAAAATCTGCTACTTTGAAAAGTATTTTTTTCTTCTCAAGGAAGGAATAAAAACAGTCTCTTTGCATAATCCAATTATAATTGGGGAACAGTGTTCTGTGAGTTTTCTGCCCTGATTGAGGCTTGTGGCATCATTATTGGAAATGAAATGCAGAACGCCAGGACCGCTTCATCCTGAGGACTCCAGAATCACTGCCGCTACCACCGCCACTGCCCACCTGCCATCACCACCACCACCCACCACCACCACTGCCACCACCACTGCCACCCCCCCCACCACTACCCACCACCACCACTGCCACCACTGCCACCACCACCGCCACCCCCCACCACTGCCACCCCCCACCCACTACCCCCACCCACTACCCACCACCACCACCACCACTGCCACCACCACCGCCCCCCCTCCCCCACCTACCACCACCACCTACCGCCACCACAAACCAGTTTGAACAGCTTCTCAGTTGGCTTATTCTTGCTGTCAGTCATGGTCCCTCAGTACCTACTCCTTCTGGACTGGACTATTTGATCTTCCAAGGGGGGTGGGGCAGAGAGTCTGGAAAGACCCAAGTTGCTTTTGTCTTTTGTTTGTCACTCTAAGCCTTACTCAGAAGCCATGGCTTACCTTTTCTGAACCCACATGACCTCTTTGGATGGGTTGGGTTTTTTGAGTCATATGCCTTTGTCTTGGGCATTCATTATACCCCAGGTGGCTCAGCTTTAAAGAGAACCTGCACTAAGTGACAGGAAGAAAATAGAATAATCCATATTGATGATGAAAAATAAATCTCAGGAGGCATCCAGTTTTTCCCTAAATCTATTCTGTTAGGGTATCAAGAGAGTGAAGTGTAGAGTTTGAAAGAGAAATTCTTTACATCACTATACTCCACAACTGAAAGCTATTTGACTTTGGCCCTTGATGTAATTTAAATGGTGAAAGATTTAAGTGATGTTTGGTGACTGAGTTAAATTTTAGGATTTTAACTCATTCGCTAAGTTGGCTCAACAGTCATAATCAGCACTAGTATTTTGTATGACATCTTCAAAAGATTGTGGCTGGCCGAGTTGCGCGGTGGTTAAGCGCTGGCTTGGGAAGCCAGCAGCCCTGGTTTGGGTCTCACATGTGAGGGCCAGTGACACTGCCCTCAAAAAAAAAAAAAATGTTTGGGCCAGTGGCAATCCCCAAGGTAGCCACTGTGCTAAACGTCTGAGGACTTCCAGGTGCTTTTCTTCTGGTCATTTATAGAAGAGTAGGTGAAAATAGGATCAACTGAATGGTGCTTTTGAGTAGGGGGATGGGCTCTGTGGAGCCACGTGTGTACCTTTGGGCCTGGGATTTGGTTTGTAGTTCTAGAATCGCGTTGTGGTCACTGGCATGTATCAGCTGCCACACGGAAGAGCCTGGCATTGGCAGCAGGCCCCGAGCATCTGTTAGCCTCAGACAATCATGCCGCCCGACCAGCCAGAGGCTGGGGGTGCAGACTCCCCTGCCTTTCGCTCACCTGGGCCAGCTGGTGTCGGGGAGCAGGGAGACCTTAACGCCATGGACCTTCTCACAGCTCAGGTTGCCACTCATTGCTCCTATAGAAGGCTAATGGCTTTGGGTGCTGTAACCGATAAATGGACAACAAGCTAAAATGGCAGAGCACTATTTAAGAAATCCAGCCTTTGGTTTTACTCAGAGATCCTTGCCAAAATTTTGCCTTATAAGAGAGCTACATGAAGCATCTGCTACCCCCCACAGAAGAAGCTGCTAACTATCCACTCTTGCCAGAGGGTGAAGTGGCAGAGGCCACAAAGGGGTTTTGAGGAGAAAGTCTAAGTGCCAGTAAGGACTAATTAGTAGGCCATGCTGTGAGATGTTGCCTGGGAGCATCTAAGCTTCAGAGAATGTATAATTTCCCTCCTGGGTGTCTGCATGAAGCTCCTGGGATGCTTTATGACAAGTTGGTAAGCAGTTATTACCGTGCCTCAGGAGTTCTCAAACTGCAGCTTATGACAGAATTACCTGGAGGGCTTATTACAACCCAGTGTGCTGCTCTGCACCCTCAGCCGTTCCGTAGGGCCGGAATAGGGCCTGAGAACTTTAATTACTAACAAGTTCTCAAGTGGTGCCCAGGCTGCTGATCAGGGAACCACCTACTGAGATCCACTGGTCTATCCAATCCTGTCTTTTTCTGCTTTCCTCACATCCAGGCAACAGGTATGAAATGGGGCCCTCCAAAGCATTCACCTTCATTGTTTACCTGATAATTGTATAATTGTAATTGGATTTTGACCTTATAAAAGATCGATCATAGTTGAACTTCAAATTAATGGTAAATCTTAGTGAAAGCTCTACCACATGATCTGGATTCTTAATCCTGAAAAAGTCTTGCTTGAACTTGAAACTTGTCCTAGAATGTCTGAAAAATCCAGATTTTGGTAAATGTATTACACTCCACAGTAATTATACTAAAAATTTTATATCACAAATAATTACATCCCCACTCACAATTGAATCTCCTGGAAGCTTTAAAAAAAGGGCCATGCTTGGGCCCTGTCCCAGACTGATTGACTCTGAATCTCTGGGAGTTAAGCACCAAGGAATACACACTCTCAGAAGTTCTCTTCTGAATTCTAAGGGGCAGCAGGCAAGGACTGCTGCCCTAGGGCCGTGGAGAGATAGCAGCAGGAGAGTCTACACTGGCTTTACCCGCTCTGCCGCCTTTGCACTGTTAAACCTGTCCCCCTGTCATGCAGCCATTATGCTTCTGCTTCCCCCTTCCTTTCAGCCTGGCTAGCTTCAGTGCATTGTAGGTAATTTTCTCTGGACTTAGAATACACTGTTCACCCAAGTGTGTGCAATGAAAGGCCTTTATTTTTAGGGTTCAAATGATCTTAAAATGAGGTTGTTTAGTTTGGGGTCTAGCCAGTCACCTCTTCTATACTCCAGTTTGAGCTTCTGTTTTGGGTGGAGTTCCCCACTCTCCCATCGTCATCTGAATAAAGGAACAGTCTGGCGACGTTTCCGGAGCGTTCTGAGCCAACCCTTCATGCTGGAGGGAGGTTTCCGAAAGAGCCAGGCACCCTCCCTCATTGCCAGCAGAATGAATGGTGTTGAATCACTTGATCCTGGCTCTGTGAAGTAATCCACAGGAGGAATTTCTGCTTTATGACTTTAATCTGATAAAATCTGCCTGCTCTGGCGTGTTGGAGTCCCTGTGTGTTCCTGTGCTACTGCCTGCATAATCCCAGCCTTATGTGGAGCCGCGAGCATGCAAGGCCCGAAATGTAAACCAAGCCTTGATGCAGACTTCAAACAAGAAGTACTTTAGAAAGCTCTGTGATAATGCTTGGCACTTAACATCACTGCTCCGGGCTCCCAGAGGGAGCCAGGAAGTGGCAGAGAACCGCTCCGACTGAGCTTGGGCCTGAAGCTGCCAACTGCCTCAACCAAAGCGAAAACCAGTTTAACACTTGCTTTTCTTATGTCTTCTTTTTCTGTTCTTATCTTATCAATTAATTAGATTGTCACTTTTCCTTTTTTATTTACTTATCTTTTCCATTTATGTCTTTTCTCTGTTTTTCTCTGTAATCCATCCATCTCTCCCCGCCACTTCATTTTTTTCTTTTCCCCTGTGTTCTCTCCATTCTTGCTTTTGAAGAGCCAGGATTCTTGTGTAATTTGAGAATTAGCCAAACATTAGGGTATTTATCCAAAGTGGACCTTGGATGGTTTCCTTATGTTTACTTTGAATCTCACTAATTTCTAGAACCAGTTGGCTGGAGAGCAGGCCAAAAGAGCACCTGTGCCTTAGAACTCATCAAAGGTGATGAGAAACAAGGAAAAGAGAATGAGAACAGCATCCTTAATCACCTTCTGCCCAGGACGTAGGTGAACCCACAGCATGTCTACGACATGTCTAAGAGGTTTTCCTCTTTCACTCTCATGGCAGATATCATCACTAGGGCTCAGAGAGCTGATCTTTCTTAACACAGCACTTGGGGGAGCGTTGGCCACTGGACATGCTGAATCTCCATCCTTGTTAGTGGGAGCTGAGAGGAGATTTTTGGTGGGGAAAATGCTACAGAATGAAATCACATCTTTTGAGATAGCTTGTTTGATTCAGTGTTGAGGATTTGTGCTGAGAGATCCCCAAACCATGACAGGTAGTGCAGCCCTCCCCCCACTGCCTTTTAACCCAGCCTGTGATCAGAGCAGGCCTTCTGGACATTGCTGTCGAGGGAGAGTGCTTTCACTGAGTTTGAGGAAGCCTGAAGACTGGCTTGGCGTGGACAGCACTTGTCCTTCCAGAGTTTCCATGCAGGGTGCTGCTTTTATCGAGAGGTCAATGGTTGGAGAAAGGCGTTTTCTAGAATCATGTAGGGTACTTACGTGTTGAACGCTGTATGCAACTCCCCAGGGGAGATGATGTTTATCACCAGGTGCGCAGGGGCAGGCTGATCATTGGAAAGAGGTGAAGAGCGCTGACAGAAACAGCATGGGCACGTTTGATCGGCGGCTGCTCATCGTTCCAGAACCAATTGTCTCCTGGCCGAGGCTGGTTGGCACGGCTGAGGGACTCAGCACAAGCCACCATTTATCTGCTTCTTTTGGTGACCATCAGAAAGCCTTAAATGATCGTTTATGTAAGAAATGTGACAGATTTGGGTTCAAGGACTGTGTATTTTTAGACATATGCCCCTTGCCGTTCTTTGATTTGAAAGTATCAGACTAAACTGCTAGTTTCTTACATGTAGTAGAAATAGATTGATCCTCAAACTCTAGGTGAGAAGGTGTGCGCCATGATACGGTTTTATGCATGGGTGGCAAGTGTGAGATCTCTGTCACACAGGAATCACCCTCTGAATTTGGGGAAACACCTGACCACATCTCTGAAACAATATGCTGTGGCTAAATTCACAGAAAGTAGTATCTGGACATGAAACAAAATATAGAATCTTTACGCAGTAGATAAAGGTACTGCATTCTAAAGAATTTATGTAAATTGAATCATTTAAACTGGCATTAGGAACATTCATTGTAAATAATCTGTTGTAATTACTTTTGTGATGTTTTCCCCCCTCTTTTGCGGTGTTTCCCCCCCTCTTTTGCATCCCATCTGAAAGCCTGTGGTTTAGTCTTTCTGGATAAGGTGGATTCTTACCTGGTTAAATCACTCCAGTTTATACTCATTGAGGGGTAAGTTACCAGACCGAGCTCCCTGGGGCAACGACCAGGAGCTTCGCGGGTGCTCAGAAACCTGTGCTCACTTTTTCCACACACGAGCTCTGTTTCAGTTAGTCCAAGTACTTGGAATTCTACAAAAAGTGAAAATTTAAACAGTGACAATGATATTAACATTCACTCATTGCTCCAAAGACGCCCTGAGAGTCTTGTGTGCCCAGCAGTGAGGGTGGAAACAATTTTAGGATGATAGCCACAGTTTCCACTTAGAGGACAGACAAAAACCAGTGGTTAGTGCACAGTCACAGCGTTAGGTGTCATTGCCGTTGTGGTGATAACTGCTCTCGGAGGCTGCTGTGGGGTGCACCCATGAGACCCTGACTGAGCTTGGGATCCTTAAGGAAGACTTCATGAACTTAGACAGTGCGAGGTCAGCATGGGCCCTGGGGGGATGGAAGGACTACCGGGCCTCAGTTTTTCTATCCGAAGATGGGGCTGATGATAATCCAGGTCCAAGTTGTTCCGAGGATCTCAGGAGATTAATCCAGGTAGATAGTGCCGCAGCACTGGTCAGTGAGAAGCCCTCAATAATGATACTATCCCATCACTCGTCCTTTGTTCCTCACAACAGCTCTGGGAAAAGAGCAGCACTTTAGTCCGTTTTGCAGCCACTCGGAGAGGTGAATTCACCTGAGGTTGTCCAGAGAGCACCTGGTAGGACCAGCCTTTGAATCTGGATGTCTCTCTCCTGGTTACCTTTTGTTCTCTTTATGTTACTCTGGGGGCCCCAAGATGATTCCAGCTGCTTCCTGCTTCATTATCCCCCTAAGTGCCCCATTGAGAGGAGTCTGCAGTTGCCTGCCCCTCCTCTGTGCCTCCTGGCCCTGCCATGAGTCACTGCCAAGCCATTTGTGTCAGAGAGGAAAGTGGGGGCTTGCTTATCGCACGGAGCAATTTGCTCTGTGTTCCTGCTTATTTGCTGTGGACGCCAGCGGAGATGGATTCATCAGGAGGCAGTGTGTTTGTTACCGGACCACATGGTGTATTTTAAAAGCTCTTAGCTCTCTCTGGCATCATCGATTGTGCTTTAGCATAAGAAATAAAGTGACACTGAGCCTTTTATTAATACTACACATGTTTTCCATTTAACTCTGACTGGTTAAATCTGGCATAAAATGGGATCTTGCAAAGCAGCCTCCCTGGGATGTGTAGCTTCCCTTACGCCATTTATGATGAGGATCTCTGTTGAACAGAGGCTCAGATCGGCTCTGCCTGCAGCCAGGGCCCTGGACTGATGTTTTGTTTTCCTTTTCGCTCTTGTGGGCATGGATTGCCTTGTTTTATGAAGCTGTGGGCATGGATAAATAGTGACAACTGAAGAGGAGATATATGTGGTCCCATATCCTGAGTCACTGTTCTGTAATTTGTATATTTGAAAAAACTGGGAGCGGCCAGTGTTTGGAGTTCATATGAAGTGTGAATTTGCAATGATTCCTAAAGATCATGTATTTAGTTTGCTGATGAAACAGGTCTAAGGGGATGATGATGACGAAGACGACGAGAGCAGTGCTAGCACTAACACTTCTTAAGCCAGACACTGGCCAAGGTGCTTTATGTGTTACGTCATTCAATCCTTACAATGACTGGATGAGGGAGGCATTATTAACATCATTTTACAGAGGACTCAGGTGCAGAGAGGTGTAATCCCTTCTTACGCCACACAGATGGGAAGTGATAGAGCCGGACTTGGCACCCAGGCCCAAGCCAGCCAGCCCCACCATAACCTTCCATCTCGGTTACTACACTCTGGCTTGTATGCGACTTGCCCCAACTCAGAACTGGGAGAAATAATCCAGGACCTGATTACATCAGTGATTTATAAAATTCTTTACCTGTGGAAGACTTCCTTAAATAGAGAGATTACTTGATAGTGTAACCGAATAAAAAAGCAAAAGCCCAGCAGCTGTGGTTGAAGTGGGGTGCAGGGGGCATTAACCGTGTGTTCCATTGACGCAGCCCTTTCTGTGGCTTCTGAGAAACCCTCATGGGGCATCATTTTAAAGCCCTGGCTTCAGTTAGACGCACGGGCTTCAGATTGATTTCTTTTTCTTTTTGCCACAATTAAAATTGTAACAGGGATTTATAGGTAGATCGGTCCGATTCTCTAGCAAACTCTGAAACTTTTGTATTTGCATTATTGTAGGTTTGCAGGGTCACTGTGGTCATCAGAGTCAGTTATGTGTTGGAGAAAGACCTTCTGAGAGTCTAAAGAGGGCATCAGCCCCCTGGTCTGCTGACAAGTCTCTGGGCGGGAGGCGGCCTTCCGATCAGCATAGCCAGTGGGCAGTGAATTCTGACCTTAACTGTCTGTCTTCTTGTTTACACATCCCATAGGGCCCCAGGACCCTTATTCTGAATATGTCTTGTGTTGTAATTACCTGATTCAGACGGGGTCTCCCTTACTAGAGTATCACCTAGTCTCACCTAGGCTGAAGTGCTGAGCACTGTTTAGCAGTGGCTCAATAAATGTTGGTTGAGTATTTTGAATCTCTTTAGGGTTCTAGACTATAGACATAGATTAGAGGTCAGACAGGTTGTGAGTTGACCCCAGAATGGCTTCCATAACAGGACCTTTGTCTCCAAGTGATTCAATAAATTTCGTTTCCTTGGGACTCTATTTTATTTATTTTTCTTTCTTTTTTGAGGGCAGTGTCACTGGCCCTCATATGTGGGACCCGAACTGGGGCCGCTGGCTTCCTAAACCAGCGCTTAACCACCACACTACTCAGCCGGGCCTTGGGATTCTAGTTTGATAAAAAGAAATGACATCAGTTTGAAGCTCATATCCCTTTTGAAAGTTATGGGAAAACCAAAGATTTCATTTTTAGACCTTTTCCCCACTGTTTAAACAGCGTTGAACCTTTCAAAGATGCTATCGGGGTATTCAGTAAAAGCAGGCATCAAGCCATACCAAATCCAAACAAAGATGGTACAGAAAGGAAAATCACTGACCACTGTCTTTCATGAGTTTAGACACAAAAGTCCTTAACAAAATGTTAGCGAATAAAATTCACCAACATGTATAAAGAATTATACATCATGAATAAGCGGGGTTAATTCCAGAGATGCAAAGCTTCAGTATTCAAAAATAAATCAGTGTAAGCCACATACTAACAGGCTTGAAGAAAACAATCACATTATCATATCAATTGATGCAAAAAAACATTTGACAAAATTCAGCACACATTTATGTAACCCCAAAATAGAGGGAAATTTTCTCAACTTCATAGAGAATGTTTAGCAAAACCCAACAGCTAGTATCATCTTTAATGGGGAAAGACTGTTCACACAGCACAAGAAAGCAAGATAAGGAAATAAGTGGCATATAAATCAGAAAGGAATGAATAAAACTAGCCCTATTTGTAGATAACCCGATTGCATACAAGATCTTAAGGAATCCCCAAAAAGTCCTAGAACTGATAAATAAGTTCAAGAAAGCTGAAGATTTAAGAGCAACACACAAAAATAAACTGTATCTGTGTATACTAACAATTGAAACATGAAAACCAAAATTGAAATTGTAATGGCATTTGTAATCTCTCAAAAAATAAAATATTTAGGTATAAATCTAACAAAATTTGTACAGGATTTACATAATGAAACCTACAAATTGCTGATAGAAAGATATCAAAGACGATCTAAATAAATTGAAAGGTATATAGTGTTCATGGATTGGAAGGCTCAATAGAGCAGAATTCAGTTCTCCCAAAATTAGTGTACAGGTTTAACATACTTTCCATCAAAATCTCAGGAAGATTTTTATGTAATAAGATTATTCTAAACTTTATATGGAAAAGAAAGGAACTACAATAGCTAAAACTATTTTGAAAAAAATAAAACCGGAGGAATCATTCCACAATTACTTATAGTAATCAATACTATAAGGATAGACATACAGATCAATGGATGAGAACAAAGAGCTGAAAATTGCCCGACATAAATGTAGTCATCTAATGTATTTAATTGAAGTGGAATGGGCATACAATATCATATGAGTTTCAGTTGTATGTCATAGTGATTCAGTATTGATATTTATTGCAAAATGATCACCACAATAAATCCAGTTACTATGTATCACCATATCAAATTTATATAATATGATTGGCTATTTTCCCCATGCTGTACATTACATCTACATTACTTATTTATTTTATAACTGGAAGTTTGTATCTCTTAATCCCCTTCACCTATTTTGCTTGCCCCTCAACTCCTACCCCCACTGGTAACCATCAGCTATTTCCTGTATCTGTGAGTCTGTTTGGCTTTCTCTGTTCTACTTACTTCACTTAGCATAATGCCCTCTAGGTCTATCCATATTATAAATGGCAAGAGTTCATTATTTTTTTATGGCTGAGTAATATTCCATTTTGTGTGTGTGTGTGTAAAACACATTTTTATCATATATGTATCATTGGACACTTAGGTTGCTTCCATATTTTGCCTATTGTTAACAGTGCTACAATGAACATACAGGTGCACATAATATCTCTTGAATTAGTGTTTTGTTTTCTTCAGGTAGATACCCAAAAGAGGAATTGCTGGGTCATAAGGTAGTTTTATTTTTAATTTTTTGAGGAACTTCCATACTGTTTTCCATAGTGGCTGCACCAATTTACATTCCCACCCATAGAATATGAGGGTTCCCTTTTCTCTACATCCCCGCCAACACTTACTTTTGTCTTTTTAGCCTTCTGACAGGTGTGAGGTGATATCTCATTGTGGTTTTGATTTGCATTTCCCTGATGATTAGTGACATTAAGCATTTTTTCACATGCCTGTTGGCCATTTGTATGTCTTCTGTGGGAAAAGGTCTATTTGGGTCCTCTGCCAATTTTTTAAATCGGTTGTTTGATTTTTGATATTATATTGTGTAAGTTCTTCATAAATTTTGGATATTAACCCCTAATCAGATGTATTACTTGACAAAGTTGCAAAAACAATTCAATGAAGGAAGAAAAACCATTTAAACAGTGCTAGAGTAACTAGATGTTCATAGGCAAAAAATAAATAAAAATAAAACTCAACCTAAACCTCAGACCTGATACAAAAATAAACTCAAAATGGATTATATAGTTAAACATGAAATGTAAAACCATGAAAGTTCAAGAACACATGAAAGCAAATCTTCAGGTCCTAGGATTTGGTGAAGAACTCTTAGACATCACACCGAAAGTATAACTCTTAAAAAAAAAAAGTGGATGAACTTTGATTTCATCATAAGGAAAAACTTTGCTCTGCAAAGGTCCTTTTATTAAGAGAATAAAAAGACAAGCTCCAGGGTAAGAGAAAATATCTGTGAACCACAAGTCTAACAAATACTCATATCTAGAATACATAAAAAAGTTGAAACCTTTAACAGTAAAAACAAATAATCCAAAAGACATAGGTCAAAGACATGAATAGATATTTCCCCATAGAAGATACACTAATGGCAAATTTGAGCACATAAAAAGATGTTCCATATCACTAGCCATTAGGGAAATGCAAATTAATCATGAGGATCATTATACACCTATTACAACAGCTAAATAAAAACTAGTAGTAACAATTCCAAATCCTAGCGAGGGTTCTGATACACTGGTTCTATCCTACACACACTGCTGGGGGGATGTGCACCGGATGGACAGCCCCTCCGGAAAAGTTGAGCGTTTCTTACAAACCAAGCAGACAGACCACATTGCCCAGCACCTGCAATCCTGGGCATTTATCACAGAGAAAACAAAAACTGTCTACACAAAACTCTGTAAATGCCTGTTCTTAGCAGCTTTATTTGTAATAGCTCAAACTGGAAATAACCAAAATGTCCCTCGTAAGTGATCAATTAAACACAGTGTAGTACCCCATCCCATGGAGTACTACTCAGTAATAAAAAGGAATGGCAGAGGTAACAACTTGGATGGCTTGCAAGCACATTATGCTGAGTGAAAAGAAAACAATCTCAAAAGATCATATAGTGTGTTATTTCATTTAAGTAACATTTTGGAAATACAATTATGGAGATGGAAAGATCTGTAATTGCCAGGAGGGAAGGAGGCTGGCGGTTGGCGGGGGGTTTCCTTTCCAAGGGTATCACTAGGGAGACCTCGGTGATGATGGCCAAGCTCTGTGTATTGAGTGTAGTGGCAGTTACACAAATCTGCACGTGCATAACAGGACATGGAGCTAGACATACACATTGTATGTACCCTGGATCTCTCTATACTAGCTGCAACTTCCCGAGAATCTGTAAGTATTTAAAATTTAAAAATAACAAAATATAAGAAAACAGATACAAATTGCCCATACAGTTCATCAAAGGTCACAAAATATCTAGTCAGCAGCTCTTGAATCCTGCTTACCTGGCCCCACATTTTCATCTCCCAAAAGCACTTACTAATGCCTTCCCTCTCAAAGTGATTTAATAAATAGAGGCAATGGTGTTGAAAAGAGGAAGGGAGTCTACTTCACATGTAAACATCAAAGTCAAATAAAATAGGCTAACTCAATTTTGCAGACAATTGAACGTCAATCACGCTGGCTATATGGTTTATCTAATGCGCCTCCCTAGATAGTCTTAAGGAAAAAGGAAGGCGGGGGAATGGGACTTGTATCTCACAGAATCCTTTCAAGTGGAAGAAAAATGTAATCCACTAAATATTGCTTTGGAGATACACAGGGAGTAGCCACCCATAAAGACAGGCTTACCTGGGGGCACTGAGATTCAAAAGGCTCTGGTTACAGGCATTTCCCCAGGTACCTGGGGCTGTTGGGAGGCCAGGGCCATCAGGCAAGCCGATATATGCACCCCCCAACCCCCACCCCTTTTAGTCAAAAGCCCTTAAAAGAGAACAAACATTTAATTCCCCTGTAAAACAGATGAATGCTTTATAATTTACTAGCAGCTGCTGGCAGCAACGCGCTCTGCTCTCATATTCCTATTAAGCAAGCTGTGGCTGATTTATTAAAAGCTCGGATACATCAAAACAAATGACTGAGACATCATTATAGGACTATTTACAACCCCTTAATGGGGTTACGGTAGGGGCCGTGCAGCACACACTGCTCACGACTTCCCTTCTGTTGGATGGAGCTGCTTCTCCTCCACAGGAGCTGCTCTTCTCAGGTAGAAAGACTGCAGCTCCTGGTGAGGAAAGGGAGGAGCCCATGCTGGGAGGGCCGGCCTTGGCCTCAAGCAAGCCTCCGAGCGTCCCTGAAGGCTCACATGATGAGGTACAGATGGCGCGCCATCCCGTGCCTCAGTTTCTCTTTCTTTCTGTAGAATCTGAAGCTTTATCCCCCTCCCCCACTTCTACTCTCCAAAATAAATCTGTTAATAGGAGGAGGCAGGTCCTCAGAGGAGACTGAGGACAGCAACTGAAGAGGATCCCATGATGGTGGGCTGGAACCAGGGAGAAGCAGAGATGAGGTGCTAGGTCAGGCCTCGAGAGCTCCGTGCCCAGCTCCCCGTCTCAGTCCTCATCCTCCTTCCGGGGCTCCCTCCCTGCTCTCACACTCACGTGTCTTTTGCTCAGCTTTCTACTCCTGCCCCCGGCAAAGCACAGTCTAAGCAAAGGTTTGATTCTAGTCTTTTATTCTCCTGTATCAAAGTGAGCTCATAGGTCCCCATTCCTGGGGACATAAGCCTTTTGAAAACCATTCAATCTGAAGGAGAGAAAAAAGTAGGTCACTGAAGTAGGGCAGAAAGTGGAAGGCCAAAGGACCCACAAATGCGCTAGTACCTAAGCTAGGTCCCACTGTGGAGTCTGTGGTGGAGCCGAGTGCTGCTGGACTCTGAAACAGTCACATGTGCACTGAGATGCGGCCTGCTGCAGCCCGGCCTCCACCGCGTGGCGGTGTGACTCCTCAGGGGCACGGCACCTGGTCTGCACCTCTCCGGATCCCAACACCCAGGCTCATACCTCAGGGGCTCAGTGAATCATGACCTCAAGAATGAATGAGTGAACACACAAAGGAGTGGACAAATAAATCCTGTTCTAAGAGTCTAGTACTTTTTCATCTCCACATAGTACATTCTAATAAGCCAATTTGAATGGTAAGACAGGTAATAATATTTCAAAGCAATTATACAAGAATTAGATGGGAGAGAGGAGAAATTGGGAACGGAAGAGAAATACAAAATGCCTGAGTTGCACTGCAAGGCTAAGAATTTCATCTCTGCCACCCAACTGCCTGGATTCTAGTCTTGCCTTAAGCACTAGTGAACTAGACACTGTTGCTGAAAGTACCCTGCCTTTCTCCAGAACTGAGAAATGGGAGAGGATAATGCCTAGATCAGAAAGCTGCTGCGGGGTGAAACGAAAAGATACCTGTAACATGCTTAGAATGGTACCTGGCACACAGGGAGAGCTCAAAACACGTTAATACCAATGATCAGTATCATGGATTCCAGGCCCACTGCCAGGTATGAAATCAAGGGAGGAGTTGACAAAATGAAGAAAATGACGAGAAGTCCCGTGCCCGAAGTCCCTCAAAGTCACCTTCCAAACACTGCTCTTAGATATTTCCGCTGGCTTAGAGGTTTGCAGCTGACTGAAAACCCAGTAAAAGCCGCAGAGTATGGAGACTGCCAAAAAAGCAGTGGCCGTGGCTTGCCCTAAGAGAACCGTGTGGTCAGCTGTGCTCTCTCTCTGCACTCAGCTGCGCCTGGTGGTGGCAAGCATTGTGAATGACAGTATGCCTGGAAGCAGAACATACTGACAAAAGCCAAGGACAAAAACAAATTAATCCCAAGCAAACTTGAAAGAAACCCTAAGACTTAGGAAGGGAGGGATGTGGTCATTTGGTGTAAACACACTCATTTTGTCAAGAGGCAGCAGAGACCAGGAATAGCGAAGCTCCTCAGCCTGGGCCTCTTAGAAATAGGAATTGTGTTTCACTTATTTTGATCTGCAGCGCCTGCCCGAATGAACTGCCCTGCGGTAGTGTGAGAACAGACCCACAGCCCTGGCCTCCTCATCCCAGCAACGTGCCCACTGCAGCCGCAGGTGCCTCTGACTGGTGGGAAAGGAGAAGGTGGCACACGGAAGACAGGAGCGGCGGGCTGGGATGAGCTTGGCTCCCTTCCAGCTGGGTCCCCCCACGTGGTGCTAGGTCACCGCATGTTAGAGAACTGGGCTCTCCCTTCACTTGCAAACACATTCTCTTCCCTGCTGTCATCTCTCTCAAGAGTAGTCCCAAATGATAACTTTCCTTTCCAGACCACTCTGATTCGTGTCATTGCGGCCACATATAAACCAAGGAAGGATGAAACACTCAGGGAAATCAGCCCGGTGCGCACCCCCACTTCACACGCAGAGCTCACACAAGACTCTGAGGGTGGCAGATGGCACCCTTCCCTCTTCCTCTTCGCTAGCAACCAGAGCCCTCAGTCCACATGGGAGGCAACGTGCCCACCTCAGGGAACCAGGCATGAGTGCTCATAGCCAACCATGGTCAGCGAGATGCTCTTCTTACAAGCTGGAGGTAGAGGCTTCCCAGCTGGCATGGTGACCAAGGCTAGTCAGTGGGCTGGGAGGGCCGTCCCTGCGCAGGCTTTGGAGGAAAAGCTTCCTCTCTGAAATAAGAGAGGAATGTGTACCAGGAAGATTATTTTGCTCCTTCATCCTTCCTTCTTGTTTTGAGTGCTGTGACAACATTTTTCTTGGAACTAGGGACACCCTGTGAATGGCAGAGGGAAATAAAGGAGAAAGAGCATTTGGATCTCTGAATCTCAGAATCAAGCCTGGGCCCTCCTGTCCCTGACTCGGTCAAGACATTGTGTTAGTTGGGTTTTCCATTACTTACACCTGAAAGAATCTGGCTTTTGCCCATTTCTGCAACCCTAATACTATATCTGTTTCACAGGATAGACAATATGAGTTTCTAGAGATTTAACTAACTTTCCAAGACTGAGTGAGGCATATGCACAGAATACGATGTTAGGTAATGTGTAACAAAGCTCAGGGTCAAGTGGAAGAGGAGTGAGAAACCCCAGATCCCCAAATGGCAGGGCTAAGATCTACCCACAAGACTAAAGTAATTCAAACACTCCAGCGTGCTCTGGAGGGCTGAGGTCCCAGGGGCCCGGCTTGTGTTCTTGAAAAACCCTGAGTGTTTCACTTAGTCAAATATTATGCTTCTCCTTTTTAAATATTTCCATTTAAATGTAGATTTTGACCTTCTCTCCAATGAAATATTAATATGAGTATAAAATATATATTACTCATCATCTGAGAGAGGGTCTTTTCCCAGTGCCTGTCACGTTTCCTCTCTACTGCCTTGGGATGCCTTCTGAAAAGCACGCCAGTTCTCTCTGCAGCACCCACCCCTGCCACACACCACCCCAAATGACACAGCTGGAAGATCACATCCTTCTCAGATGCATTTTGGGTTTGTTTATGTGTGTCTGTTTAATTTCTTTCATTCAGTTATTAGTGCAATTGGTTTCCTTATAGCAATAGTCATTTATGGGCGGTGTAGATAAAATGACAACTGTCTCCGGCAATGCAATGCAAAGGAAAGGCTGATTTAATTTGAAATATCTCCTTTCCTAAATAAGCAGCCTATGTTAAGATTAACCAGGGTTTCTATTTCTTTCTAATAACAACCCATTAAGCAGAATGGAAGAGTTTTTTGTTGTTTTTTTTTAAATCATGAATTGTTCCACTCATTCAGCTTTATCATGTTTTTCAGTAATCAGCCAAATGATGATCGGATCAAGTAGAGTGACAGGGACTGACCAACATGTGACTTTCCCCCTATTTATTTCTTTGTGCTGACTAATTACTCTAATACGACACAAGATACATTTAATACACCACTTCCAAAGCAAAACTGCTGTAGCTGAAGTAGGAAGGAAGACTGCTCAAGAGTCGGAAGACCTAGGCTGAAATGTTACTGCCTGCTTGGCTGTAGACCTATGTGCAAATTACTTCAGATCTCTGAATCTCCGTTTCCGTGTCTCTATAATGGACACACGCATTTACTCTGCAGTTCTGTGAACCAAGCCATCAGCAGGTTTCCTCACTGGTAAATGGGATATATTGGACCTAGCCTCAGAGGAAACCCAATGTGACTAACGTTCTGCCTGTTACCATGCCACCAGGTCAGAGACAGACTCCGCAGATTACAGCTCTGCCCTGTATCGCCACCCCCATTCATTCCATAGTTACCTGCTCAACACTCTCACTCATCCAACAGGCACTCACACATACCTAGTAGGCACCACATCAAGTACTCAGAGTGGAACCACAGACTCATTTCCTGTCCTCATGGGACTTAGGATCTCCAAAGACCTCTTCAATTCTGACCTCATGTCTACCTTGCTGCTGAGAACTATGCCCTGGGAGCAGACCACTATGCAATCCCTCTTCAAATTCTCACGGCCCTCCATTCCAGCATCAGTGCCCCTCCACTAATCCTGCGGCCAAAGGAACCCATTTTGTTGGGTTCATCCCTTAACACTTCCATTTAGCACTCCACAAGCTATTGGGTTGTCCGAAAAGTCATGATGTAGTTATTCTGTTTTTCGTTGCAAAAATGCGTCGTGACTTTTCTGACAACCCAGTATTTACTGCCTGCCTCTTGCAGGTCTATTGGAAAACTTAAAGTACCAACAGGGTCATTCAAAATGTCCTTTATCCAGGCCAGAAATCCACCATTAAATCACAGCCTTTTCTTACCCCAGACAATCCAGAGTCACTGTCACTGAGTGGGACAAGGGCACCAAATGCAGCCCTTTGCCAGCCTCTGCTGGACACCATCCTGCCCACACCTGCTCCATCTTCCATTAGCAGCGTATACAGAGGGCAGCGCTCCAGGCAGGCCTCCACCCAGCCTGGGGCCCAGCTCTGAGTAAACCTGCCATGATGCCTGGCGATCGGTGACGTTCCACACCTGAAGCCCTGATCTGGGACAGGCAGGCAGCAGAGGGCCAACCTCCAGGGACTGACTGTCATTTATCTAGTTTTGGTGATGTGCACTGCACTTCTCAGGCAAACAAGTCCGCAGGACCATAACCTCAAACACTGAACTTCAGGGTCATTGACTAAAGGTACAGTCCCCCTGAAAATACAGCCAACACACCCAAATGACTAAAATAAAGGATACTCACTGGTATTGCCAATGCTTTGGGGTTGGAGAGTTTGAGCAAAATACACTACTTCTGCAACTTGCCCTTTGAAATTTCCATCCGTACCATAAGCCACAAAGAAGGGCAAAAAACATGCCTCTACCTTCTGGTCACTCATTACACTGATTACACTTCTGTAATCAAAAATGAATTATCCGCTTTATTCATTCACTTCATAACATCAGAATAAGCTACAGAAAACTTTGGATGTTCCGAAAAGCGAACGCGTTGTAAGGCTCTGAAGGGAATTTGTAAGGAGCGCGTTGTGAACACTGACAGGCTCCATGCACACCCGTACACAGTGTGCTGAGATACCTGCTCTGAAGAGGACCAGACCAACCGGCCCATGTGCATCAGGTTACATGTTACAAAACCAGACTGTCTCACACCGGCATTTAATTCACTTCCTTCTAACCTTTCATTAAATCCATTAAATGTTTCCTCCAAATCAAAGCATAATATTGAGATGCCAACAGATTTCTAGATAAGGCATTTTCAAACAACAATGCATGGGTGAGCAAGACATCTCAGAAATCACAAGAAAATTTTCTGGAAATCCATACCTTTCATGAGCCACGTTATCCTCCAAAACTTAAAAGAACTAGTCACAGTTCTCTAAGCTGAATCAACATTAAACTGAGATATTGGCTTTTATAGTCCCCATGTCATCAAAAAAACTAGTATTTATTGAGCATTTAGTTTCTGTAAGGCACTTATATGCTACATACTGCAACAATGTGTTTTACATGCCAAATATGCCACTTACCCTCAGCCACACTTTGTGGTATTATTACATCCAATGACAGATATTGACCCTGAGAAATGTACCTAAAGCCAGACCATTTATAAATGACCCAGTCAATAATTGAATCCAGGAGCCTGATTTTGTTGTTTGAGGCAATTTTCAAACATACTGAAAACACTCAGATGCTTACTATTTAGATTTAAAATTATTAATGTTAAATTTGCTTAATCTATATGTTGAGTTTTATTTCTTGTGGAACCCTGAGAAAGTGATTTCAGATATGATAATTTCATGGTGAAAATTTAACATCTCCTATGAGTAAAGGCATTTTTCTAACACAACTAAAATACCATTATACATTAACAGTAAGTTCCTAATGTGATGTGATATCCAGATCATAGTCAAATTTCAACAGCTGCCCCCAAATATCCTTTATAGCAGTTATTATTTTCAAAACAGATCCAATATTTATGTGTTGAATGGTTACATGTCCTTGGTACTACAGAATAATGCCCACCAGCAACTAAGTTTTTCCATGACACTGACTGAAGACATCAGGCAGACCAGTTATCTTGAGAATGCCCCACCTATTTGTCTGATTGTCTCCCCCTAGAGTGAATTAATCTGTCTCTCTACCGGCTGCGTTTTCTGTAAGGTGAACTGACCCAGGTGAAACTCTTCGGGCAGCCACTGTCTGGTGATGTGTATGCTTCAAGCTACGTGACATCAGGAGGCGATAGCGTCAGGCACCCCCCTTTCTGATGCGGAGTATGCCCACCCACGTAGTGAAGTTGGTGACCACCAGTGTCAAAGCACACCTCCCTCTCTGCGAGTGACCTGTGCGACACTCTTAGATACCATGAGGTTACTCTGTTCCCCGGCACCACTCACCCGATGGCTTGCCTTCTATTGATGGCTGTGGGCTGAACTTAGAGATTCAGGGCAGGCTGCAAATGCTGACCTCGAATTCTGTTTCCTGCTACACTTTCTCTGCTAGTAGCATCCTTTTGTAAAGCAGATTTCCCTTATCAATCATAGAAGAACTATACTCATTAAACGGCAAAGTAAATGCTTAATTATTTTCCGTTAATTTACAGTTTTTGGAATGAGTTCACATAATACTCATTTCCAATGGTGCCAAGAATTTCTCTCATCACTGTGGATTCATGGATTTTATTTGTTCAGTGTTTTTATTTTTTAAAATAGATTTTATTGGGGAATTGGGGGAGGGGAACAGTGTTGGGGAATTGGGGGAGGGGAACAGACAAGTTGCTGTCTTTTTGTTCTTCAGTCCAGTTGTGGAGGACGTTGCTTCACTGGCCAATGTTGGTATCATCATTGCGCTCTTCTCTGGTGAGGCAGATTGGTCGCTGGCCTCTGGACAGCCGCTCACCGCGGCTATTGGCAGCTCACAATGTCTGCCAGCTGCTCACGCTGGCTGCTGGCCACTCACTGTAACCTATGGCAGCCCACTGCAGCAGGGGCTGCAGTTATGCCGTCCCGGGGACTCACAGCAGCACAGCTCCATGTGGAGCTGTTGTTCACCATCTTAGCTGTAGAGGGCAGTGTCACTGGACCTCACATGTGGGACCAGAACCTGGTCCGCTGGCGTCCCAAGCCAGCTCTTAACCAATGCGCCACTCGGCCAGCCCATTTGTTCAGTGTTTTTAAATTCAGGTGCAGTCATTCTTTTTCATGTCCCAGTTGTCTGACATCTGACCAGTGTGTCCTTAACTCTTATTACACTGAGCAGAGCTCAACTAAACAGCATTTATATGCTTCGTCTTCACATCCTGTGGGCTTCACAGCGTTTCTCTTAGAGGAGCTCTGAAAGTGTGGGTTTCATGCAGAACTTCCCCCACAGATATCAAACATTTTACATTAGTTCTAAACAAATGAAATAGCTATTAATGAGCTCAAGGCTTAATGAGAATCTTAATTTTGTTTCAGAGCTTATTCTGAACAAGAGCAATAGATGCTAACAACACATGGGCAATGCCACTGGAGTACAAGGGGTTCTTCGTGTTTCCTCTACAGCCCTTTAATACCGTCCTGTGCGCTAATCACGATGTATTATAGGGATCGACTGAAAACTAACAATTGGGAATATTCGAGTTGTGGGGAGGGGGGGGGGGAAGGAGTGGTTTCCAAAACCACAACTACTGCCCCCCCTGTGGGCCTCCCCCCCCCCAACACACACATAGTTCCTGAGTCAGCAAATCTGGGGTGGCATCTTAAGAATGCATTTCCAACAAGTTCCCAGGAGACACTGAAGCTGCTGATCCAGGGACCTTACTCTGAGAACCACTGGCCTAGACCAGTCGTGTTCCTTACCCCCAGTTTTTCTCCCTGTCCCCCCACAACCGTGCCAGGCTGCTGCGCTTCCTACACTCCACTCTGCTTCACTTCCTTCACCTATGGAAAACGACACATACAGCGGATATATGCCAGCTTCACAAAATGAAATGGAAAGTCCTTGCTTACCCTCTTTTTTTTTTTTTTTTTTTTTTGAGGGCAGTGTCACTGGCCCCCCTCATATGTGGGACCCGAACCAGGGCCGCTGGCTTCCCAAGCCAGTGCTTAACCACCGTGCCACTCGGCTGGCCCGACATGATTTTTTTGTTTGTTTTTGAGACCCTCTTTTTTAATGTAAGCATTTATTGTTATAAGTTTCCCCCAGTACAGCTTCAGCTACTATGGATTGGATATGTTGTAATTTCAGTTTCATTTTTTTTTTTTTTTTAGCCTTCTTCCTCATTGACCTATGGATTATTTACCAAGTATGTTGTTTATTTTCCACGTTTTTGAGGTTTTGTTTTTCCTGTTATGTTTCTGTTATTTGTACTTTGATTTCACTGTGGTCAGAGAACACACTCTGTATGATTTCAGTTCCTTTAAATTTAAGTTTTCTATTATGGCCAGGATATGTTTACCCTGTGGTCACTTGAAAAACAATTGCTTTCTGCTTCATAGAGGGAACTAGTCTATAAATGTTGATGAGATCCTGGTAGTTGATTGCGTTGTTGAACTCTTTTACTTCTTCCGGATTTTCTGTCTACTTGCTCTATTAGTTGTTGAGAAAGGGATGGTGTAGTTTCCAAACCATAATTGTGTATTTGTTTATTTCTCGTTTCTGTTATATCTATTTTGCTTCACATTTTGCAACTCTGTTGTTTGGCACATATACATTTAGGATTATTGTTATTTTTTTGGTGGGTTGACCTATTTATCATGTGATGCCCCTCTCTGTTCTTGTTAATTTTCTATGTTCTGAAGTCTATTATTTGATATTAATTTAGAGACTCTTATTTTCTTTTGACTGCTGTTTTCATGGTATATCCTTTTCATGTTTTTATTTTCTTCCTGTCTATTTCATTCCAGTTGAAGTGAGTTTCTTGTAGATAGTATATATTTGGGTCATGCTTTTTGTTTTTGTTTTTTTAAATCCTGTTAATCTGGTTTTTAAATTGAGGTATATACATTTAATATAATTATTGTATGTTAAGCCTTAGGCCTGCCTATTTTGTTTTCTGTTTGTTGCCTCTGACTTCTGTTTATCCGTTTTCTTTTTCCTGACTTCCTGTGAGTTACTTGAACATTTTTTAGAATTCCAGCTTGATACTTCGTAGTGTTTTTGAGTGTTTCTCTTTGTGTAGGTTTTTTTAAGTAGTTGCTCTGTGTATAATATTGTACACATGTAATTTATCACAATCTATTAGTTTTGACATTTTACCAGTTTGTGTGAAGTATAGAAACCCTTTCTTATTTTATCATCTCTCATTCAAAAGATAATTATTTTAAATATTTTCTTTATATACATTGAGAACCACATTATGCAGTGTTACGTTTTCTTCAAAAGTCAAACATAATTTAGAAAAGTCAAGAGTAGAAGGAAAGTCTATTATATTTGCCCCTATTTTTGCTTTTTCGGTGTTTTTTCTTCCTAATATTTTAAGATATTCCTTTTTGTCATTTTCTGTGTAGAGAATTTACATATGCCATTCTTGAAACGCAAGCTTGCTCATGAAAAAATTGGTTAGTTGTCTTTCATCTTAGAATGTCTTGATTTCCTGCAGGCTATTTTTACAGATGTATTAGAATTTTGGGTTGATAGTTCTGTTCTTTCAGCCACTGCAAAAAACATTGTGGTACTTTCTTCTGACCGCTATCATTTCTGATGAGAAAAAAAATCTGCTCTCATTCAAATTGTTTTCCCCCTACTATAAATAATGCATTATTTCTCTCTGGATGTTTTCAGGATCTCTCTCTTCGTCTTTTAGTTTTACCAAATTGGACTATTGTGTGTTTTGGTGTGAATTTCTTTGGGATTATTCTGTTCGGTGAGCTCTCATATTCTTGAATCTGTAGATTCATGTCTTTAGCCAAATTTGGGAAATTTTCAGCCATTATTTAGATCTTTTATTATAGCCTTACATATGTAATGAAAAACATTTTTTTTCAACTTTTAATTTTTTTAGTGTTATTACTATATTTTTAGTTTTTATTTGGAAAAATATAACATAAAATGTACCATTTTAATAATTTAAATGCACAAATTGGTGGCATTAAATACATTTATTATTTTATACAACCATCACTACTAGCTATTTTTAAAACATTTTCATCACCCCAAACAGAAACTGCTTTGTTTCTTTTAGGTGTATACCTAGGGGTGAAATTGCTGGGTCGTATGCTAACTCTATGTTTAGTGTTTTAAGTAACCAACAAACTTAATTTTTTTTGTCTATTTTCTCTCTTTTGTTCAGACTGGGAAATTTCTATTGTGTCTTCCTATTTATTGATTCAGTTCTTTCGTTTGTCCTCTCCATTCTGCTGTTGAGTCTATCCTTTGATTATTTTGTTTTGCTTATTATATTTTCCAATTCTAAAACTTTGATTTGGCTTTTCTTTGTATTTTCTGTTTTATGAGACTTTCGCATTTATTTTAAGTATATTTGTAATTGGTGTTGGAAACACATTTATGATTGTTGCTTGTAAATCCTTATATAAGCCTAAAATCTTTGTCATCTCACTGTTAGCATGTGTTGTCTTTTCTTATTTAAATTGAGAATTTCTTTTCCGTTTTTTTTTTTTTTTTCTTTTTTTTGAGGGCATTGTCACTGGCCCTCATGTGTGGGACCGAACCGGGGCCGCTGGCTCCCCAAGCCAGCGCTTAACCACCGCGCCACTTGGCCGGCCCCTTGCTTTTTTTGGATATAAGTGAATTTCTTACAAAACATGGGCATTTTGGATATTATGAGATGCTGGGGCTCATTTAAATGTTGTGTTTTAGTGTACCTTCCCTCTGTCACTGCTTAGGGGTGGGAAGTGGGCAGCGCCTTATTACTGCTGGGTGTGGGTAGCAGCTCAGGCTCCTCATCTGACTCGTGCTGATCCCACCTTGGCTGGGGAAGGTAGGGGTGTCTTGTTCCTGCTCCCCACGTGTCTCCACTGATGCCTCGGGCGTGGTGACATTGAAAAATTGATGAACGGGTCGAGAGAATCCTGACTCTCCGGTAGGGTTCCTCTAGCACCACCCAGTGAGGGGAGGGATGCTCATGGTCCCCACTGGGGTGGAAGTCTGAACTCCACTGGCACAGCAGGGTGGGAGGGTGCTGGCTTGTTGCTGCTTGGTGGGGATGAAAGTCTTGGCTCCCAGTGCAGTATTCCCACCACCACCTGGATGTCACCCTGAGAGGTGCGAGGCACAGGTGGAAGCCTTGGCTTTCTAGCGTGGAAGAGGTGGGATCCAGTGTTTTCCAGGGGTGCTGGGCTGCAGTGGGGCAGTTTTCTGTGTTGCTAACCTGTATCTTTCATGGCACTATGACTAGAGACAGATGGGTTTTCTTGGGACTTTTCTTTTCAGTGCCATTGATGTTCCAAGTTCCCAGTTTATCGCTCAGCTGGGAGTTTATGAAGCAAAGAGAAAACACAGGAAGTTCATTACTTTGATTTTCCTTGTTTCCCACATTTTCTAGCCATTCTGCCTCTTCTCTCTGCCTTCCAGAGTCATCTTATGTTTGTTTTATATGTAATGTCCAGGGTTTTCGACTGTACTTATCAGAAGTAATAGGGAAAATTACATCTATTCCATCTTTCTATAACTATTAGTTTATTTAAAAAAATAATGGTAATTGTTGATATATATATATATACATTTCATAGTGTTGCTTTGATGTTTAAGTGAGATAAAAGTGAAAGAGGATTAGGCACTTAGCTTCTGTTTGCACATCAGTGTTCCTAAGTGGAGTATGGAAGTCATCTTACTCTAGAGCAAGAGTTATATGGGTTTTTTTGTTTCTTGTTTTTTAGCGGAGCGATCCTGCCACCTGTTGGCAGCTCAGTGGCAGCTTAGCTCGGGCTGGGCATCGAACTGCTATTGCTCAGAGCTCAGCTCGCACTCTTGAGCGAGCTCTTAACTAACGGAGCCACTAGGCCGGCCCAAGAGTTACATGTTTTATGAGGTTCCCACAAAGGCACGAAAATCCATACACCCTCACTTTTTCTCCCCGACACCACCATACCCATCTTTCATTTCTTTTCTAGCATATTCCATAAAGAGATGTTGCTCAAATCTGTGGTTTGCAGCTGTAATACCCTGAAAACAATTGTAAGTACAGACTATTTATTCAGCACCTTGTAATGCCAGGCAGCTGTGCTAAGCACCTGTCAGTGCCTGATCCTGGATTCATCCTATTAGATGCTGTTACCCTGCTTTGCAGCTGAGGAAATAGAGGCTTAGAGAAGACAAGTAATTTGCTAAGGTCCCTTAGCTAGTAAGTGGGGGACCTGGGGTTTGAATACAGGTCTTAGAGTTTAAAGTTCATGCTCTCAACCTCTGAAGCCTACTCTTGTACTTCATCAAGCTGAACTCTAGAGCTTTCTGTCTTGTTGGTTAGGGCCTCGTCAGAATTCTTAAGCATGTTATTGTTTTTGGTTGTTTCAGTAAGAGGTAAAAGATATTTTGTCCAGTGTTCCTTATTGTGCCATAGTGGTTTTATCTGCAAATGTGTTTATTAATGTTTCTGGCAAAATTTAAGATGTGATCTAGTGACTGTATTCTCACAGTTGATTCATTTTTAATGTCATTTTAATTTAATTTTTTTTTTTTTTTTGAGGGCAGTGTCACTGACCCTCATATGTGGGATCCGAACCGGGGCTGCTGGTGTCCCAAGCCAGCTCCCAACCACTGCGCCAATCGGCTGCCCCTTAATTTTATTTTTGAAAGCTTAAGTAGTTATTTTTTCTTATTCCTCTGTTGGAGAGCAATTGGGTGATTCACTGAGCAATTATTTACTGAGCCGCTGCTGTGTGATAATCCCATGCTATGTGCCGGGGATTTGCAGTAACCATGTATTCTTTCCTCAGCTTGTTCTGTGGCCTTAGTTACAGCTTTCTTTAGGAATCTTAATTCACAAGTCATTAATCGCATTCTATTTATTTATTTTTTAATTTCGAAAGCATAGTCCTCTACAAAGCATGTGTGTTTGTGAAAAAGAGTTTGGCTTTATTTTTAGGAAGATACTCGTTGTCCTCAAACTAGGTACACCAGTATCTACAGTTTATTTTTCAATGTAAATAGAGTCTTTATAGGTGAATACTTGGTGTCTCAAGTCCATGATTGTTTTGAGATGGAAGAAGATCTATAGAAACAAGTCACTTAGAAAGGTTGAATGCTGAGAAAAGAAAAGTTCCTGTGAGGAACATCACCTAACAGGGTGCCTGGTATACCTAGTCTGTATGAAATAAAGCTTCTAAAACTAGAAGAAATGGCTTCAAAAACAAACCAAAGCATAAAGTTCATGGGCAAACTAAGTGCTAATCTTGCTGTTGTGAAATTAATATTTTTTACTCCATCACTGTGGGATTGTAGAAATTTATTATTGGATAGACCAGTAGAGGACATTTGCCCAACCCACTCTTTTTACAGAGAAGCAACCTCTTGAGGTGCAGTGTTTCTGCTGCCGGTGATGGAGGTGGGATGGGCATGCAGTGCCTGCCTGCCCTGGGCCCTGTTTATTGTATCGCCATGTTAATCATATTTGTGGTTGAAATCTGATGTGACGGTATAAACAATAGCTGTGTTGGTTTTCTTTAATTTTATCGTTTCACTCTAATCTCATATGTACCCAAGGTTCTCTGACACAGAGTTTCAGTTTTCTCAACCAGGGATGTAGATAAGGCACATAACCAGTTAATTCCTGGTAACAATTATGAATTGTTTCATTAACCCATGACACTTCGTTTTGTAGTTGCTAGACTTCACACAATGATCATAGTCCCTCTGCCTTTTCACTCTTAGGGACTTGTCCTCCAGCCCCTGATTCATGTCTTCAGGGATAGAGTGTCCTGGGGAACCTGGTTTAGCTCATTTCACTGTGGGATGGCTTTCATTACAAAAGAAATAAAGAAAGAAAACAAGCAATGATTCCCTTGGCTTGGATGCAGTCAGCGTGTGTGTAGCTTCCCCGCAGTAGCTTTTCCTGAGTGGAGGGAATAAATCTGATTTCTCTGTCTGGATGTTGCAGGTTCTTTGAGCCATTCCTTACTTCCCAATTTTAGATAACTTGCTATTTTGTTTTTAAAGATTTTATTGGGGAATTGGGGGAGGGGAACAGCATTGGGGAACCGTGGAAGGGGAACAGGCAAGTTGCCGTCCTTTTGTTCTTCAGTCTAATTGTGGAGGACATTGCTTCACTGGTCCACGTTGGTATCATCATTGCGCTCTTCTCGGGTGAGGCAGATCGGTTGCCAGCCTCTGAACGGCCGCTTACAGTGGCTCTTGGCAGCTCACACCAGCTGCCGGCTGCTCACGCTGGCTGCCACCACTTACTGTAGCCTATGGCAGCCCACTGCAGCAGGGGCTGCAGCTATGCGGTCCCAGGGACTCACAGCAGCCCAGATCCAGGTGGAGCTGCTGTTCACCATCTTAGCTATAGAGGGCAGTGTCACTGGCCCTCATATGTGGGATGTGAACTGGGGCTACTATCGTCCCAATCCAGCCCTTAACCTATGCGCCACTCAGCCAGCCCGATAACCTATTTTATATGTTTCATTTTCTTGCTGTCCCTCCTAATGTGAATCGCAGCCCTTAAATGGGCACTTCAGACATGCTCCAAGTCCCAGGGTGCAAGCTACACCCTCTTGCCTGGCACTCACTCCTGGGGCTCCCTCCCTCACCCTGAACTTCACCTGTGGGAAAGTGATTTCCAAGGCTTGGGGCCTGGGAGCTGCGCTTTGGGGGAGCAACCTGTATTAATGCATTTCCTGTGTCCTACCCCCAGCTCTTAGTTGGTCTCTAGCATCCTTATTTTTAAAGGTCAGGGCTGTCCGAGTGGTGCGGAGGTTAAGTGCTGGCCTGGGAAGCCAGCGGGCTCCATTTTAGGTCCCACATATGAGGGCCAGTGACACTGCCCTCAAAAAGCAGTGCTTTCACTGCTCATCTTGATTCCTGCAGCCCCACTCCCTGTGTGTCACCTCTGCATCTGTCACCCCTTTTTGTATTATGTCGGAGTCCCCCAGACCTTTTTAGGTTTCTAGTTTGGGTTGGCCTTCATTTCCTGGTTCCCTCTTCTCATTTTGAACTTCAGCTGGGTGCCCTAACTCTAGCTGTGTGGCCTTGGACAAGTCGCTTAGCTACTCTCAGTCTCCATGTTCTCGGTTGGGCAGCGAGTCGCATGAAACCCACTCAGTAAGAAAATGAAATCGTGTGCGAGAATGCTTTGTGGACCAGAAAGTGCCCTCTCAGGTAATATTTCATTGTTGCTGTAACCCTTGTTTCTACAGAATAGAGAATTGGACCCGCCGAGTGAGTGCTAGCCTAGACTCTTCCCCAGGTTCCCTTGGTGGTGGTTGCCTTTGACTGATGGTGTATTGGGACATTTATTCCCAGTGCACATGGACCAAGAAGCATTTGAAATGCCCACATTTTTTGTTCTTCCAGGAACGACAATTTCCTTTGATAAAGCTCGGACTTGCACAGCTCCAGAGAAAGGGGCGCATGAGCTCTTCTCGTCCCCTGTGAAAGCAGTGCAATGGGGTGCCACGTGCATGGTAACGTTAAGTCCTGTGCCTGGGCCCTCGGCCCAGGCCCTGTGGAGTGATGGCTCTGTCGAGTTAGACATATGCGGTCTTCACAGCCATCCACTGACTCCTCCCCGAAGCTGAGCAGCCTGTCTGGAGTGTGGTGAAACTCATGCCCTTGTGTGCTGCATTATAACCAAGCAGGAGGCCTGGACATGAGCCCTGAGAGGTGCTAGGACTCCGTGTTGGGTTTTGTTCGCCGTCTTGACATGGTGGTGTGCGTGAGGGCCATCGATGACACCAAGTGGCCATGAGCTGTGTCTGCTGAGTCTCACTCGCCATCACGGGACTAGGGCTGGACCTGCCTGCCAAGCCCGTCGAGACAGCGGAAAGTAGGACATTGTCTTGTGATAATAGGGCAGATTATAATCACTTTGACTTAGTACTTTGAAGGAAGGAAGTAGGGTCTTAATGAGTGCTGAAATTGTATTTATCTCCTGGAGATACAGATCATTAGTTCATTATACAGAAGTTCACCTAGCAGCCTCTGAGAAGAAGGATATAGTAGCTGGAGTTGATTTGATTTTTAGGGTATCCACAGAAGTGGTCTGTATTGTACCAGTAATGTAAGTACATGTTGTTTCTTAACAGTTGGAATTCAAGTTGTAGTTTCAGACTACTTTCTTTGATAAGACATTTCTCCTGGGTGATGAATGGCAGTGGTGTACAACAGGCTTTTTCTCTTTGTCTCTGATTAAGGGGACAGCAAGCTGCTAAGTGCAACAAGATCAGGAGTGACTTCTTGGCCAGCCCAAGCCCTTATAAGTAGCCTTGTGGACAGTGTGATGGCACCCTGGGCATTTCATGATGCCATGAGTACAGGCATTAGAGATGAGGGGTGTGCTGGGCCCTGCCCTGTCCTCTGTTCGCAGTCTCCTCCACAGACCCCAACCAGCCTTGCCATAGAGATGGCCCACACAGGGACCTGGGTATGGATAGCAAATGGTCACCGCTTCTGGGGTGACAGCACAGAGTGCATGTCTTGCATGTGGCTGGTCTGAAACATCACCTTTATGTGTGCAGGATGGTAGAAGCTCTAGCTGTTGCTGCTGTCGGGACAGTCACCTAGGTGTCAGTGCGCTGAGGTGGGGTCGTAACAAGAATGGTAAAAGCATATATATATATGAGGTGGGAGCTTGCAAGTTCCAAGGCTCCGTTGGTCATGCGCTGCTTTTCACGGGAAATAGGAGCCGAAGCTCACCCATGGCTGTTGGCATGTCGCTTCCTGGAGGTCCGCCTCATCTGTGAAACGAGGAGGTTCACCTGGTGGTCTTATGGCTTCTTCTCTCGGACTTCCTGTTTGACTCCAGGGCAGGTTCTGCAGCCTGTGGCAGGCATCCGCTCCCAGTGCCCCTTATGCTGAGAATAGGATGGCTGGGGTGGCGCCTCCTGGGGTGGTCGCCCCTGTGGGGTGCTTGTGAGGAGTGCACAGAAGGGGTGTGGCCAGGAGGCCATATAGCCCTGGCTCCCCGAGAGGGGTACTGAAGCAAGGGAATGCCTGGCGTGCACCAATGAGCAAGAAAAGCCTTGAGAGGAGTTGCCAACCCGTCCTACTCCGTGAGGTCCAGAGCAATTGGTCTTGAACCTATTTCAGGCCCCCTGTGGCCAGACTGAGTCCTAGACGGGTTCTCTCTGCCCTGACAGTGCCTCGTAGGGGCTAGGCATCCTATGGGGACTAATTACCTCTGCTTTGCCTAACTTCCTGGAAGCCTTGTTAGGTAAACAGGACTGTGATATTAAAGATGATACGGAAGGGCTCTGAGCTTGTAGCATCTTCATCATTCCAAATAGTGTGTTCACTGAAGCAGAGAACCCTGTTAAGACAGCCATTACCAACATTTACAAAATGAAAGCAAGAGCTATTAACTAACTGCTAGATGAAAGTTAGGGATTTTGTGCTTTCAAAAGAAACAAAGGGAGTTTAAAATAATTCAGTGGGATATCTCTTCAGTGGAAGTCTTTCAAGACTTCCATAAATATTTTTTAAACAAGCAGATATAAAGAAGTAGTAGAGGTGAAAAGACTGGATGTAAGTGCCTTATGTCATGGTCATATTAAGGTTCATTGTTAAGTTAAAACAAAAACCTGTTAGCTTCCATGTATCCTGTTTTGCACGATAATTCTCTTCTAATGCATCCTGAGAACTGACCTGAGGATTTGATGAAATGTAAGACAAGATGACAAACTTGTACCTTAGTACCTGGCAGAGGTCCTTGTCCCTAAATCAGGGGTCGGCAAACTTTTTAGATGGAAGAGCTGCCAGGGGTTGGCAAACTGCGGCTCGTGAGCCACATGCGGCTCTTTGAGTACCTACATGTGGCTCTGAAGTAAAATTGAAAATGAGAATAAAACTATCATAGTTTCATTAATACATTTTTAAAAAGATATTATTCACGTAATGGTGATTATGTAAAAATATATTTATGGCTCTCGAATAATTTTTAAATTGTTGTGAGGGACAGAATTGGCTCTTCCCGGGGTCAGCAAACTTTTGAGACAGCACATACCCAAAGAGCCGCATGTGGCTCGCGAGTCACAGTTTGCCGACCCCTGATCTAGACCCACGCTCATCTGTTTGTGGCTGTTGATTCCAGCCACCTCCATCCTCATCTTCATTCAGAAACAGGCAGTGAACCCTAATCTCATGTGGATGCCTACTTGATAGATTTAGGAGGACAAGAACTTGTAAATATACCTGTTAGCCAGCTCTAGAGTTTGTCACCAGCTAGCTGATGTCGGGAGCCAGCAGTGGGGGTGTGCAGGACAGCTGCTGCTGGGTAATTCCACACCAATTCCTGCTCCATGTTACTCTATTAAATTCCTTTACTCCGTGAAGCCTGTCAGGACCAGAGTGAAGAAAGCCCCCAGTGGAGCATCTGAACTTTAAATCATAGAGTCTTAGGGCTGGAAATGACATTGAGGGTCTCAGACAGGGCTCCCACATTCACATACTGCCTGGGGTTAGACAGGTAGCGTAAGTGGATGAGTTGGACAGGTGTAAGTGACAAAGGACAGTGAGGGGTGGGTTAAGGGAGCCCGCAGAGATGTTTGTTTTTAGAAACTTTGCAGGATGTTATTCCTGCCTACCAAATAGTTCTGAGGGCTGATTCAAGTGCGTTTTGGGGGGACCCTGGACTCCACGTTTTGGGTTACCTATCTCCTTTTTCAGTATGAGGACACATTTACAAATAGCAAAAGGCACCTGCCCCCCAGACAGACTGCGAGGGAGGCTCTGCTCCTGACGCTGCTCTGAGTGTTAGTGGCACGGTCTTCCTCCTGTGCCGTGACGATACCCACATGGTGAGGCAGGCTGAAAGGTCGGATTAAAACATCCTTTTCTGGGCCACTTATTTGTTAGAGAGGTAACATATAGTAAAGTGTAC
This sequence comes from Aselliscus stoliczkanus, assembly GCA_033961575.1. NCBI lineage: Eukaryota > Metazoa > Chordata > Mammalia > Chiroptera > Hipposideridae > Aselliscus > Aselliscus stoliczkanus. The sequence continues at coordinate 13,171,278 of CM066728.1, read as the reverse complement.
TAATCTTCAGAGACAGCCTGATAAAATAGAATGTTTATATACTGTCATGAATTACTGCCCAGAGCCAGGAGTCCCTCATAACCCCCGGCCCCCACGACACTCACTGCAGTCATAGGTCACCGTGAAACCCCGGCACTACTGCTTAGAGAGCTGGTCCACCTGTCACTGGCCGGCTTCTGCCCCACTGCTCTCCTCACCGTTTCCTGATTTGGAAGCAATTGTAACAATACAGCAAACACAAAGGTGTATGCTGCGTAAATTCTTCCCATATAAACCCAGAGGCGAGCACAGTGTGTCATTGCCTTCCCGGGAGCTGTGTGCCAGCGCCCAGGATGTCCCATTCCAGAGTGTCCGAGGGTGCTGCTTCTTGCCATGTCAACTGCTTTATACAAAAGCATGTTTAAGTCACGTGACGTTTGCCAGGATGTTAATTATTTGGATGTCACTTTTTCTCTGAAAGAACTTTTAGAAGTTTTTTATTTTGTAATTTTATTAAATCAGAGGCCCATATTTCATTGTCATGGGTATAGCTCTCAAAACCCTGGTGACTGACTGAATATGTAACTAAAGCAATGCCCACAACAAAACCCACCTCACAGGCAATGCAGTTCCTTAAAAAAAAAAAAAAAAAAAAAAAACAACCCCAGAAAGCTGGTTCCCAGACTGGAGCTATTAAGCAGATTTTTATGCAGGGCTTCAAGCTGCTAAAAATGCAGGATTCAATATGTCCTTCCCTTTGATGGGGGCGGGGGGGGGGCAGTAATGCCGTTGTTTTCCCCCCTTCAGGGTTTTACCATATTCTGAAAGCAGCACTAAAGGACCTGTAAATGGACTCTGGCAGCCTCCAGTGCAGAGCTCACATGGACTTAGGGAGGGCGCTGCACGGTGGTGAGGAAGGAGGAGGGGGCTGTTCTTTTTGGATGGACTGGGTCCTCCTTCCGCGTTCCCTGTGAATTAGCCTGTCCCTGTGAAAAATGCACACACTGTGCCGTCTCCCAGTCATAAAGGTTAAGTCAGCACTGTGAGCGGTGCCCCACTACTTCTGTACTTTCCTTAATGTCAGCTGATAAAGGATTATTGAAAAAAGCTTGCAAGGAGATAAAAGGCTTGCAGGTTGAGGTTGGACAATTGAAATTTTCTGTTCCCAGTGTGGTAAATTACCAATGGCAGATTTAACGTTTGTTAATTATCAGAGAGACGTACTAAGGATTGTTTTCTTTTGCCTAATTAATTACCTCGTCTGGAGTGGAATGCTAATTCAGATAAATGATTATTTCTTAACACCTCTGAAGCTTTCCTTGGGAGTCTCCTAGAATTGTCATGCCTGAAGCGTGGCCTTGCGACGCTCTGAGGAGACGCGTGGGAGAAGCGAGCGCGCTGCCCGCCTGGCCTGTCTGGGAAGAGGCCCGGTGACTTGTTTGGGCTGCTGGTGACAGGGCTGTTGGCTGGGTGCCGGCAGGGGGATGCGTCGGCTCCTTGATTGACTGCCGTATGACCAGGTGTACCTTGTGTCTGAATTTAACCATGGACAAAAAGACCTCTGGGAAGACTCATTTTGGGGCTCTTCTTGTGAACGTTAAAGATGGCGTCCTTTGGAAAGGATGTGTTAGTTTCCTTCCTTCACTCTTCATCTTCAAGTCACGTTAATCTCCTCGTGTTTACTGTTGGAAAAAAAAAAAGTATCTTTAGAATTCAAAACCCTAGAGACACATTTTTATTCTTTCTTGGGCTCAAGTTATATTGCTCCTAACAGAAGAACAATATTCAAAAAAGGTAAAATCATGACTGTCATAGAGGTATTAAATGTGCACAAGGCAAAGAATGTATTTAACTTATTAAGTGAGGAAACCAGGCATATGCTACTTCAGGTTCAAAGGAGAATCAAAGAATCACAAAGTTATATGAAGTAAAGGAATGTTGGAAAGAATGTCAAATGAACATAAAACCGACTCTTTTAGGGGAAGGGGAGGAGTTGTTGTACCGGAGGACAGAAGCTTTTCTGCATACCTGTGAGCAGTTTGCAGAGCTCTAAAATAGTTTAGTCTGAGACAGAGTTTCTGTTCCCTGTAGGATGAGGTGCTCCCTGGAGAGACGTCTGTTGTCCCTTTGGCTTATTTCAGGGTCAGAGGTTTCCCCTTACACAGCTCTGTGTGATATTTTGATCCAGTTCTTTAGAATGATACTGTCTCTTCATAGTAGATTAGAGGTAAGTTATGTGACTTAGTTTTCTTTCTAGACTAGAGTTTAAAGGTCCCCATGGAGAAGGGCTGGTAGACCCAGGCCCCTGGAGGAGAGTGCCAGCGTGTGTGACCGGTCACCCCGCACTGTCTCCACGCCTGGTGGGCACTCTTTTCATAAAGATGTGCAACTGCAGCAGGGGTTTTCGAAGATTATGTGCAGGGCAAAGCCTGGAGCCTCATATTCAGTGGATTGTCCTGTTTTCTTCTGGTGTTGCGAGGCTGAGCAGTTTAAAAGGATGCTTGGAAAAATGCCTTGTAAGCCAGGAAATTGTCTGATTGATTAGTGGGGGGACTTGGAGACAGTCTGCTCAAGGACCACCCAGATCTACACACCTGTTCCCAGTCTTCCAGATAGTAGAGCTCTGGAGGTGAGGTGGTAGGGCGCTTCTGGATATATATGTCTGGGAAGGTGTATATGTACACATGCACACACACGTATGTAAGTAAATGTGTGTATCCATGTACTGTAGAAGCCAGAGGTTGGCTTTGGGAATATGAAAAGTTCAGGAACTGTGTGTGGTTGTCTGTCGGAGTCTCATATTCTCAGAGTGTTATGATTCCCCAAAAGTTTAAGAGCCACTGACAGAAATTAAGTCCGCAGTAATTATTCTGAATCTGTGTGTTTCTATGTGCATGACTTAAAAAACAAAAAGCCTAGATTAAGATTCTGCCTAATTATAGTCCATTGCGGTAGCTCCAGCCGGATTGAGTGAGTGGTGCTGCAGCCTTGCTCCACCCAGAGCTGGGAGGCTGTGTGCACACCTTTCCATCCCAGCAAGTCCTGGGTGCATAGAAATAAAGAGCTCCATAACACCGTGAAGTCCAGCAGCCTCTTGGGGAAAGGCTGACCAAAACGTCTCTGGCTTCTGCATTGTGCTGGGTGCTCAGGAGCCTGGAGTCACTCAGGTTTGCAGTCTGTTGTCCTGCGCCTCTGACTGACTGCTGACCTGGGCTGTGGTCCAGCTGCCAGGAAGCCATATGGGGTGTGAGCCTCAAGCGAGTTACCACCCCTACTAGACATTACAGTTTTTAAACCCAAATATGCCGTCCTGCTGTCAAAACTAGGATTTAGAGCCTGTCAAATGGGTGCCATGTCTCCAACACACCTGTACTTTGTTTGAACATTGGGTGGATCACTGTGGGAGTTTAAATTCAAATACTCTCACATTCACTTTGTTTGGGAAATAACTGTAACAAAGCAAATTGTTGCTCCTTTTATTTCCCCTTCCACAGTGCAGCCAAGTGAGAGCAAATCAATTCACAGTCAATTTTTTTGTTTCCGTCTCCTCCATGCTGGAGATGGGAGGCAGCTCTCCCTGTCTGCTGGTGCCCGGGTGGGCTCCCTCTCCTTAATTCGTCATCTGAAAACAATTTTGTTCAATTAAAGATTAGAATTAAATTTCAGTTGTAGGGCTTCTGTGCAGAGGAAATGATGCATTAATGAACACACAGATGTCATCTTGCAGCCGTGCTGTGTGCAGAGCGGCCCTTCAAGACTGAAATCGCGCAAGGGGCACAGCAGCAGGGTGATGTTGCTCACTCCTTGGCATCCCCAGTGGAGACCCTCATGTTTATTGGCAAACCATTTATCGTTCATTCTCTGTGCTGAGAGGGAGAACATACTTTATCTAGAATATTTGAAATAATGACTGCTAAAACCAGATAGCAGGAGCATTGATGCCAGGTGCCATGCAGGAAATTGTGTAATGCTTTCGGGTTAGCTCCGAAGCCTTGGTTTGTGAGGATGGTAACACTCTATTCAAATAGATGGGAGTTGAGTATAAAAAGTGACTATTCTTAGAAAGAGACAAGGTGACTAGTGAATTAAAAAAATGGGGAAAAAAATTTGTGGGAGAGGGAAAAAATGTGTAGGGTCGTATTTCATTTATTGGAAGACCCATCTGCTCTTCTGTACATATTATGTAAGTTTTACTCTGTATTACAAATATCCTGCAGGGTGCATAGGAAGTTCATATTTCTGCCTTCCACTGTTTTTTCACTCACAGTCAGACATAAATGAACAGAAAGATTTACGAGTCATGTGTGGAATATTACAGGATGGTAGGTACACTATTTTTTTATAAAGGGACTTGTATATTTAGATGGTGGTATTTTCTGCCTGGCTTTGCTTAATGACTGGGACTTCTAGGGAAGAGAAAGCAGCAAGTGGAGAATGAGAGTTTGGGGAGGTGGAGAGGGTTTGTGTGAGACCCCACTGGTTAGTATGACCTTCGGGCTCGGGTCACTTCCACATGGGCTCTTTGGTACATTTCCAGCTGGTGCCCAGACTTCTGTGCAGTGTGTCTTGAGTCACTGTTAGGTTTTGGGTGTTGTAATCTCTGTGCTGTGCAGAATTCCTTGTGTGTGGTTGAACACAGAGGGCTCTCCGTTTCAGGTGGCATCCATCCTGGTCACTGATGCGGGTATGCATGCAATCTCCCCTGCAGCGTTCTAGTCCCTCAGTCAAGCACCCTTTCTCATTCCTCTTCCCATTACAGAGCTCCTCTGAAGTGTGTGACAGGGGCTAATGGCCCTCTCTTTGAAACCTTTTCTTTGTTGTGGCTTGTGTGACATCACATTTTCTTTTTCTTTATCCATGTCTCATGTCAAGGTCTGCTTTCCTTTTCTAACCCCTGAGGCTGCACACTGCCCTGGGTTCCTTTTTGCTGACGATTCTCTTTTGTAGCCCTCATCAGTGCACATCATCCATCATCAAAATGCTAGTAAGGCCCCAATTTTTACTTCCAGCCACAATTTTCCATCCCAACTGCATATCCATATATATTTCTCTGGATATTTCAGTAGATCCTCAGTGTGTCTGAGATAAAATGTACCCTCTCTTCAACTCTTTCTCGTCCTTACTTTTCAATAATGGCCCTACAGTTTTGGTGTCTTTCTGGCTAAAAACTGTATTGGTATTTATAGCCTTCTCCCTTTTGTTTGCCTCTTATGCACTCTGCCTATTCCTTGTCCCTTGTAAGTACTTTCCTTTTCCTTTCTTTTTTTGCTATCTGCTTTGTTCAGATCCTCATTACAGGTTATCTGCACGGTTTCAGTAGCCTCTTAATTGGTCTTGTGGTCATGGTATCTCTTTCCTGAAACTGTTCTGTAGTCCTTTGTCTGTCTACTTATTTCAGCATACTGTTCCAAAGTCATCTCTGGCTCCCTGTTGCCTGACAGATGAAACCCAGTCCCTCCCCTGCCTCAACAACCCTGCCTTGTCTCTTACTATCTTTCCCTTATAGGTGCTTCTTCTATTCTCCTCATTATCCCAAACCTGCCTTTCAAAATCCTGCCCTTGCTAAAGCCCAGCTCAGATGCCTCTTCCAGGAAGCCTTCCATGATTATTCTCTCTGCCCCAGGAGCAAATGGACGCTACATTTCTACCTGATCACCGGCTGCGTACCGCTGTGTATACATATTTAAGGATCTTATCTCCCTGCTGGATTACAGTCACTGTGATAGCAGGGACCATCTTAATTCTTTTTGTATTTTCAATAAGCCTTTGTCTGTTCACTTCGAATTTAAACAGTTGGTGGAAGTAATTTTTGGAAAAATAAATTGTAGAGTAAGCCCTTTCACATAGCAAGTGCTAGAACAGCTTTAGTTTGAGAAACCTACATGATATTGAGGTTGTTTATGCACTGTTTAGGACTTTTTTCAGTCTTCCTGTCACAGTCTATATCACTCATGTGAGGTAAGACAAGGGTGGTTGGGGAAGTAGGAGCCAGGGCCTTGGCTGGCATCAGCGCTGGTTGAGAACTGAGATGGGAGGACTTACTGCTTCCGCCCAGGGGTTTCCTCTGTAGCCTGGGATGGTGAGTTGCTCAGCAGCGCTCTAATCTCTTCCCATGTGTCTAAGGAGCTCTTAGTTCCTGGATTCGCAGGCTGCGGCTCTGGGCCACGGGCCTTTCTGAATCCATGTGCCTCATGCTTCACATGACAGGGCTACAGAAAGGGGACTCACGTGTCACTCTGGTTCTTCAGTGGACATGAGCAAGATAAAGAAGTCTGGGTGATGGGGTCTTCTGCCTAAGGGTTTAGATTTTGCCTGGCGGCCTGGGACCCTCTCTGGTCTGCCTTCTTGTTCCATCTGCTTTGCTGTGGGCCTGCTTCCATGGGCTGAGGGTCAGGACACAGCTCTCTGCTATTAATGGAGAAGCCCCGCTCCTTGACCTGAGTCCGGAGTCTGGAGGCAGGCAGCCTGAGAATTGGGTGGGAGGCAATCATCCGGGCCGCTGTTCTGGGCTGCCTGGCCGAGCTCGTCTGAAGGGTGGATCTTTGGATGGCCTTGTGGCTCACCTCCTTAAATTGAGCCTGAGCTGTCTATATGTAGATGCTTTAATAAGGAGATTACATTGAATCCCATTTAATATGAGGGAACGCAGTGGTGACTAACAGGAGGGGCTTATTTTAAAGAGAACTATCCACATTCTTGCATCGCAGAAGCAGAAGCATCTGTTCTGTTACTTTGTGTATATGGTTGTGGATATTTTTCCCGTTTTGGTTTCTCCAGGGCAGTGATATTCTGTGCTGAATTCTGGCACAGCATTTTCTCCTGAACCTTCTGCCCTTGCCTAAACTCCTTCCCCTCACTGACCTGGGACTGTGCTTCTAAAACCAGATAAACATTTTCTTACCATTGTTCATTCTGTTAAGACTCCATGGCAAAAAAACAACATTTTTTTGTTCTTCGCTCACTTTTTTAAATTCACCTATTTTCTGTGCTTCACTGTCTCGCCCTACCCAACATATTTCTTCCTTAATTAAACCAACAGGAATGATCTGAAATAAGCAACATTGCCAGAATTAGCAAATGAAAACACAGGAGGATATCATTAAATTTGAATTTCTATAAACAAAGACTTATTTTTTTGTATAAGTGTCCCCTACAATATTTGGGAATACTAGTACTAGAAATCAGTATCTGAGGTTCAGATTTAGTTGGACATCCTGCATTTTATCTAGCAACCTTCCTTAGGCACATATTTGACATAAAATTTCACACTTAAAGGAAATGTTGTAAAGAAGTAAATCTAAGTTTACCATATGTTAAATACCTGCAATGTTTCCCTTGCTGTAGACAAATCGTAAAATACTTTATGTGGAAAGTTTGTAAGTCTGGTAGATACTATTTTATACATTACTCAGCTATAAGCCGCCAGTGGATATTGGGATTGTTCATTTATCCAAGACTCGGCTTTACCTCTTTGCTCTCTGAGAAGATGCTGCTCATTTTGAGGTGAGAATACTTGGCTCAAGCAGTGGACACATCACATCTGTCCTCTTGTTGTACGTGGCACAGATCGTAAAGCCTGTGTCAAAGACTAACGTCTAAGTTCCAGGGTAGAATTTTTCTTCCTTTAACTCGTAACCGGTTGCCATGTTCAGCACCATTTCTTCCTCCATGAAGGTCCTTAGCACGAACATGTAGGTGATAAAGACGGTCAGCTCCTGACTGACGGAGGTTGTTACTGGAGGCCTCCTCCTTGCCTCTGCCATCCAGCTCACGTGCAGGAAGACAAGCTAATTCAGAGGCTGAATCTTCCTTAGATCACCCGAGGACTCCATGTTGCACGCTTAGCTTCTGCACATTTGGGGTTGATTCTCATGATAACCTGGGAGGGAGTGGCGATGGCTTGTCTCCTCAGTTTATTAGTGGGGACTGGCTTGTGGAAGGACAGGCAGGACCTAAATCCTGATCTCAGGCCTCCTGGGCCCCTGCTCTTTCCACTGCCCATATTCACTTTTACCTAGAAGGGACGTAGGCAGTTGAAGAGTAATTACACTGGTGTTCGCCTCTGCTAGCTTGAAAAACGAAGAGCTGCTCTCAGAGCTGCACGCTGTGCCGGCTCAGTGCGTGCCAATAGCATGCCTCAGCCCTCCAGTGGGCAGCGGCCGTGGCCCCCAGCCGGGCCCCACTGACGTGGGGTTTTGAAGCATGCCTGTGGATGCTCATGCAGGTGTTGTTGGAAAATGTGTTTTGACTTCTGAATTACGCAAGCAAAAGACTCTGGAGATGACTTCCTGCACAGCTCTAGGGGAAATGATGGGGGCTGGCCAGAGAGCCGGTCCCAGCAGCCCGCAAGGCAGCGCCGGTGCTGTGTGAGGGGCACTAAGGGATGCGGGGCAGAATGCCTGTTCAGGCTTATGGAAGAACTTCCATCTTGATATCTTCGCAGTCTCCCGCCCGCCTGTAAGCACTTCTAATTACTGTCTCAGTTTTAGATATATTTTAATTCAGACTTCAACTGTTGCTTCCTTTGTTTTGAACAGTTTCCTGTTTGTATGTATTTTTCTCCAAAAGGAGTGTGAACTCTTTGGGGGTCAGAGTCCTTGAACATCACTGCCTCATTCCTTGTTCTACGCCGGATTCTGATTAGGAGGGGACCTAGGGGCTCCATGGCCAGCAGTGTCCCCTCTTACTCTTTCACAGAGGTAATACGCTTACCTCGTTCTCCAAACGCTCACCTTGGTGGGACTCAGTGTTCATGGTCAGCAAAGAATGGCAGACATGCCTGTCACATAAGGTAGCTGTTCTCATGCTCAGCTCCACTGTCTCCTCAGACTTCACATAAAAAACAAGCTCAAAGGTACTATGACGGAGCATGAAAGCGGTCCCAGCAGCCCGCAGTAAGCGCTGGTGCTGTGTTAGGGGGCACTAAGTGATGCAGGGCACTAACTGAAAGCAAGTGCCCAGCCTTCGAGTACAGTCACCCAGGTGACTGCACAGGTTGCAGCCCAGGAATTGGCCCTGAACCTAATAGATAAGAAAGCATGGCAGGGCCATATATGCCAATCCCGATTTCCTCTTGTTTGTACATTGAGGAAAGCATGGATAATTTCTTCCTTTCTTTGAAGCTCAGGCTTCAGAAGTAGGAAAAACTAGAACATCAGTATATTGTGCTTTCTGCCCCTGTATAAAGTGCTCAAATATTTTCCTCTGTCTCCTGATTTCTTGTTGTGCTGGCTATGTCCTTAATGTATCAGTGTCAAATGTTATGTAATGTGAACCAGAATTCTTTCCTACACACTGAAATGAAAACAAAATGCATCTGTACTTGGTTTCTAATGCATTGGGAATCCTGGGGGATCTGAAACCTCGTTTTAAGACAGCCCCTCCCACCCCAATTAAAGAGCTCACTTTTCTTCCTCTGACCTATGATTTCCAGTGAAAATTCTGGGCTTCTAGTGCCTCCTGAGAAAATAAGTTCTCTTTTTTTCTTAAATGGAGACACACTAACATCCTGTGGCCCATGGCAGCCCCACAGTGTCTGGTGGGAAGTAGAAGGTGTGTGTGTGAGAATCTCTGGTACATCAGCAGAGCCCACCTTGCTGTCTCAGGTGAGAGCCATGAAACTGACTTACACACTCAAGGTGGCACTTGATACACTCTGGATTCTAAAGAGACCCTCCTCTTACCAGCCACGAGGCTGTCCCCTGCTCAGGCTTTGGAGACGAGAGTAAATGTTCCAGGATGCAAAGGTTCCGAGAGGGCGCTTTGTGGAGTGTGGTGCTCAAACTGCTGAGCCTGGCGCTGGCATCGGACTGACTGCAGGCTTCCCGCAGCGCAGAAGCTGGGGAGACGGAGGCACGGCAGCCTGCCCAGTGGCTCTCGGCTCTGACGATGTAGACTTACGGAACTTTAAAAAATGTCCCTAAGATTGGGATTTATTGCTCTCGGGTCAAGTTCAGGCATTTTCTTTTTTTAAGCTTCCTAGAAGGTTCAGTAAGCAGCAGGGTCGAGAAGCACTGCCTTGATGTGTGTACACTGCAGTTTCCTCATCTGTGTGGTGGGAGAAGCAGAGTCCCAGAGCGTAGGGTGGTGTGAGGGCCAGGTCAACGGGCACAGCCCTGGCCTGTGGGAGGTGCGTGGTAAGAATGTGCTGCTGTTACCCAGACCACCCTCACTTACCACACTCAATTGGCTGAGATTGAAAGCTAACTTGGTGCATACCTCGTAAGCTTAGAACATGGGCTGATTTGTTAGAAATAGTGCAGGAGATAGAAATGACTTGGATTGAATTAGAATGCTAAACCATGACAACTTCTTGTGTCCTACCTCCCAAGGAAAGTGTGTGAGAGAATGGCTGGAACCACCTACTTTGTGTACCAGGGTTGTCACTGCAGCAGGTACTTCTTTGAGGAAAAAGTTGACTTATTCATCCATCTGATGTTGATTGACACTTAATACCTGGCAGTCCCTCTGGTAGATGCTGGGAATGTGATAGCAAACCAGGCTCTGAGCCTGGTCTCACGGGGTCCATAGACGGGTAAAGAGACGGAAAAGTAAGTGCAAATTATAACCCAAAAGGAATGAGTGTTTTGTTCCGATAATGGGGACCGTAAAGCTAAGGAGGAGATAGCCAGGCTGAGGAGGTTGAGTGGGCCACCATGTTAGTGGCAGAGGAAATTACAGTTTGAAAGCAAGTTGAGTTGAGAGACACTTGGCACAGTTGGGGGACTCACAGTACTTCAGTACTTGTGAAGCGTGAATGTGCAGTGGGAAAGGGGTGCAGGAGGTGGGGACAGGAAATGAGGTGGCGCCGTAAGCGGCGCCCAGGTCATTGAGGCCTTGTGGGCCCTGGCAAAGGAGAGAGCCATGGAGGGTTCCAGACGACGGAGTGACATACTTAGGCTTGGCCGTCAGAGCCGTCGCCAGTCTGGCATCAGCGGCACAGCCTGGAGACACGGACACCGCTATGGACGTCGGTCACAGACGTCCACAGGAGAAGGTCTGACTTAACGTAGAGTGGAGTTAGAGCGCTGGGCATACGGCAGAGGTTTCTGCCCCAGGGCTTGCGTTCACGTGCTGGTGAGTGCATAGGATGGACATACTGCATGCCTATTCTCAACTTAAAAACCTTCAGGGGCCCTTTATTGACTATAATTTGCTCTAAACCTTTCTGTTTCCACCTTATCTTTCACTGGAGGCCTCCATGAATCTCTGTGATCATGCTTTGCATAGTTATTACTCCTGTCCCTCCCCTCCCCCCAATCCTTCTTGGATGAGCATTTTGCTCTCCTCGTTCTAAACTGTTGCACCCCACTGACTGGGCATTTGGCAACTTATCAAGTAAATATATGCTTTGGAAAGTCTAGCTCAGCCCTTTTCAAACCATCAGAGAGAATCTTGATGCTCAGTCGAAGGCGTTTTTGTCTATAAGGAATTGTCTTCTCTCTAGTCATCTAAGTGGCGCTGGTCTGCTGCTTTCTTTTCCTTTTCCTTTTCCTTTTCCTCCCTCCCCTCCCCTCCCCTCCCCTCCCCTCCCCTCCCCTCCCCTCCCCTCCCTTCCTTCTCTGTCACTGACCCTCATATGTGGGATCCTAACCAGGGCCGCTGGCGTCCCAAGCCAGCGCTTAACCAACGTGCCACTCGGCTGGCCAGGTCTGCTGCTTTCTTAAAGAGAATGGTCACTTCAGTTACTTTTTGTTCTGTGGTTCAGGACAGGAATTATTTGTTTCTTGCTCCTGTCCCAGCTAGATAGCAAACTTAGTGCTAAGGTTATGGCATTAATATGATTATTAACATTCTTGCTAAATCGATCATGATTGCCCTCATCAAATTACCATCATGAGACCCCAAGGACTAAAAAGATGTATCATGCCCAGCCGTGATGTCGTGTTTGTGCAGCGCTTGTGGGATGGAAATGGCTCACAGGCCTCTGAGGGACCCACGTAGCTTGACAGATGCCCTGTGCTGTATGTGTAGAAAATGGATGGAGACTTTAGGCTTATTATATTAAATATTGAATTTTAGATTTATTTATTAAATACTAAATTTTAAGTTTTAGAAATAGTTTTTCAGAGTTGTCCACAAATTTCTGTTGAGTGATTGCCAATGAGCAGACTTGGCGTTTTGGGAGACTTGATGTGATATGACAGCCTTCTTGCAGGGCTCACATTCTAGGACCCACAGTGATGTAAATGCAGAAGCCGCCCAACTGATCTGGAAATGCACACCAGCTCTACTGCAAGGATTGGGATAAGTATTTGAGTCCTTTTCCAGTAAGCATCTACCTGTATCCATGAGGATGTTGCAATTTGAGCTTTTCCAGTGAAATTGCAGGTCACACAGGCCTATCTGACTACAGGTGTTGCAGTGAAGGGCAGGGTTGGGTTTGTCTTATCTCCCGAGAAAAACGTGTTGGAGAGCAAGTATTATCCTCATCCCTTGATTTTCTGTTTCAATATAGCATCCCATTCCAATAGGCAAATCCCTGCTGTTTTGATAAAAGAAATCTCTGGGCCAGGCACATACTACTTGGTGCTTGCTGGCTCCCCACTCCTTAACTTGAGACTTGTTACCTAGAGGTCTGTACCCTCCGCAGTCGTCATCACATTAATACCAAAAGGTGATCCCCTGACATGTGTTCTAAATGTGGTTATTTCTTGCCACTTAATGGTTTATTTATTTGCCCAGTGGTGGGATTTGGTTTCACAGAGCACCTCCCTGTGTGTGTAGGCTGTGATTTGTAATGTCTAGATACTATATCAATAAATCACTTACTGACATTTTGAGTGTTAAGAGCTTTGAACATTCAAAGTGTAGGAGAGGGTTTCTGCTTCCGTGGTGCTTGCTTCCCTCTGCATAGTCAAACCGGAAGGCTTGACTTTTTTGATTGTTTACTCCTGTTGGCAAAAACTCTTAGAATAAGCACCCCTGTTATATATATTTTTATTCATTTTAGTTTGATGTGTGTACTACATAAAACATACACAGAATTAGAAACTATTAAAGAATGAGGTGAAAACCACACATAAACATATGACTGTAGTTTTACCACATCCCAGTGGAACATCTTACAGATCCTGGTGTGACAGAAAGTGCTGAGGGTGCTGGCGGGGGAAAAACCATCCTTAAGGCACAGGGCTGGAGAGGGAGCTACGTGCCAGGCAGAGCCAGTGAGCTGTGGCAGGCAGGGGGCTGGGAAGATAAGACTTGACCCCAGCCTTCAGTGCAGGCAGAGGGAGCCGTGGGCTTCTGGCAGGGAGTGGTGAGATGGAAGCGCCCTGCCCAAGACACGACAGCAGCGTGGAATGGTTGAGAGGGTGGGGGCGGTGCATGTGGAGAGAAGATGAGGAGACAGGATAGGATCCTGTGCCCACAGAGAAGTGTGAGGTGGCAAAGGAAACAGCAGGGTGGTGCCAGGTAGCTCAGGAACTTCCATGGGCCAGCAACTTTCTTGTCTTAAGGAGGGAGCGAATGCTGCAGCCAGCTAGAGAACAGCAGATGTGGTGGGGGATGCAAGATGGAGCTGGCCCCGTCCTGAAGGCTTCTTAGGCCCATTTCCATTTCAGCTTGTTTAGGAAAACGGGGTTTTCAGGAAATGGCTTATTTTCTCCCACCCCCTTTTCTTTTAGACTAAACGACAGGACCTGGTGCTTCCCTCCAGCTCCAAGCTCTTTGCCAGGAGCTGGGAAATGCTTTCCCGTTCTGTGATTCGCTGCCAGATTCCTTGCCTCTCACTGTCTTTTTTTTTTTTTTTTAAAGAGTTTATTGGGGAATTGGGGAAGGGGAACAGTGTTGGGGAATCGGGGTAGGGGAACAGAGAAGTTGCTGTCTTTTTGTTCTTTAATCTAGTTGTGGAGGACGTTGTTTCACTGGCCCATGTTGGCATCGTCATTGCGCTCTTCCCGGGTGAGGCAGATCGGTCGCCGGCCTCTGGATGGTTGCTCACCGCGGCTATTGGCAGCTCACACCGGCTGCCAGCTGCTCACGCTGGCTGCCGGCCACTCACTGTAGCTTATGGCAGCCCACTGCAGGAGGGGCTGCAGCCTACACTGTCGCCGGGGCTTACATATCCAGCTCCAGGTGAAGCTGTTGTTAGCTGTAGAGGTCAGTGTCAGTGTGGGATCCGAACGGGGGCTGCTGGCATCCCAAAACCAGCCCTTAACCAATGTGCCACTCGGCCGGCCCGCCTCTCACTGTCTTGGTGGAGGGGTAGGTGAGTAGCTGCCACCCAGGCCCCTTAGAATGGTGCACGTGGGGACTTACCGATGTGAATCTGGGTAGGAAAGAGAGAAGCCACCCCAGGGCTCCCCGCCGAGGCAGTTGTGCCCCTTGGATGAACAGACCTTTACTTGAATAATCCAAATCATGTCTCATCCTCTGCATGCTGGAAAGCACATCAATTATGCACTAGCTGTGATAACTAGTTTCCCCTGGCGTGTGCCCTAGAGCGGGCTGTTCATGCCTGCGAGGCCGCTAACGTCATGCACCCAGCTCGGCACTCAGCCAGGAGTTCGGAAGGTTTTCTGGCCTTGTGTTTTCCTGAAGGTATTATTTTCTTAATGTATACTAAAACGTTTGCTCACAGATTTCGTATTGTATTACTACTGAGAAGAGGTGGAGGAAGTGAGGGTTCCTGTTGCTGTGGGGTTCCTTTCTGCCCTGACACCCTCCGGACATGCCCCGGCAAGGCCGTTCCTCAGCGTTGTTCTTGGAGAAGTAGGTGGCCCTGTCCTGCTGTCCTCTTCTGCTGCTGCTTTTTCTGTCATGTGCCTCAGGCGTGTTGCAGGATAAATCTCTGGAACCCCGTTATGGATGTTTGAGACAGTGAATGTTTGCCTCCAGGATATGTGGGCAGGTTTCGGTGTCCCTGTGTGTGTGTGTGTGTGGATGCCAGTACATTCATCTTCCTCTTTTTAGAACAGGGATTGTAATGGTGGCCAGTGTGGGCTGAGCAGTGCTTAGGTCCTGTCTATGTATTCACTTACTTAGCTCTCCCACCAGTCCTGTGAGGTAAATGTGGTTCCTGTCCCTGTTACAGACAAGGAGAACCCTAAGTCAGTAACTTGCCAGCTGAGTTTAGTACAAGCTCCCCGGTGGAAAGCTAAACAGAACACCTGCCTTGCCACCTGCCGGTCACGGCCTGTTTCTTCATCTGAAAATAGATTGTTGGTAGTGCCTGCTCACAGGATTGTGGTGGGTGTGGTACTGCATGTATCAAGGAAAGGGAGGTACAGCTCAACAGTTCTCTGACACCTAAAGCAAACTGTCCTTTGAGAATGGCTTGGTCGGGAGTTAGCAGCATCTCGTGATTCTATGAATAGATGATTATGATGATGAAGATGAGGGCCGTGTCTCAAAGGACAGTTTGCTTTAGGTGTCAAAATATTGTTGAGCTGTCCCTCCCTTTCCTTGAAAATGTAATAGCAGGAAAGAGGAGACACTGGACCTGGTGAGCTGTTTCCTAAGTTGGAAGTCAGGTAGGACATTTTCAGATGGAAAGGTGGTTTCCCCCTCTTCTCACCATCCCCCCCCCCTTGCCTAGGGGTGTGGTGGGGGGAGGTAGATGGAACGGAGGAGGGGTGGGGAGGATAGAACAGTGGAAAAAAACCTGTGTAACCAGCAAAGGTGTGTAGAGAGCCGCTCCAGCATTTAATTAGGGCTTGCAGCCCTCTGTCAGCCAGAAACTGTTCTGGAGAGAGAAGAAGGGAGCCTTGTCACTGTGTCTGGAATTATTTGTATAATTCAGCAGCTGTTTCCCTCAGATGCTTACCGTACGGGACTGGGTTATAAAGACATACGAGTGGAATTGCTGAGGTTCAGACACTTGTGTTCACTGTTCAGCTGAGAGCCACTTAGGCTGTCCTTGTACAAATGCATTAGATTATGGTTAAGCAGCTTATGGACATAAAAACACATTAGAACTTTACAGCACTCTATAAATTATAGTTTTTGCAGCATTCACAGCCACAATGCTAGGTAATTACATTCATTAATCTACTAGTAAGAGCGCATAAAGTTGCCTCCCAAACGGTGCCGTATGTGTCAGTGCTCAGCTGGGAAGGAGAGCGTGCCCCTCCCCCTTTTTTCCATCGCCCCTGTGCCATTAAGCCTCGTGCAGGAAGCATTTGGATGGTACATTGAGGGAGACCCTAATAGAGTCCAAAAAACCATATCTTTCAAGGTTAGTCTCCAGCAGGGAGCCTTGTAGGTGACCTTTTCATGTTGAACTGCATCTAGTAACTATTTTGTATGCATTTATTTTCTTCTTGGAAATGGACAGATGTCTCATTTGGAAAACCAGCAGGGGTAAAGCAGTTGAAAGAGATTTATGATGGAATGAGTAGCAAATGCTTTTCAGGCCTTCTTTTGCCTGTCTTTAAGAACTGTTTTTACGTCATGGTCTTTTTAATGTTGGATGTGTCCTGCATACACAGCTTGCTCTCTTCCCAGGGCAGACTGTCCTGAAGGTTGCCATCTTTCCATTCCATGCATGATGAGAAATGCATTTCTTCTTTCTTTTTTTGACAACTTTCCTTTGTTTGTACTTGTAAATTACAGAGGGCAGATCTGGGGGGAAATGATGCAAATTTATATGGTGTTATTATTCTAAAGAGCAATTGTACTTTTTCTGCATTACTTCACAGGTTAAATAAACTAAATGATGTGCTTATTTGAAAAAGGGAGGGGAAGAGAGGAGTGTGGCAAGTGAGCCCCAAACCACAGCCTAAGTCCTGGGCGGTGTTCAGGCCAGGTCCTGGCTTCCGCGCTCCGGCGCACCAGGTGTCTGTCCTGATGGCCTGAGCTCTAGGGCCGTCCGTGCAGAGCGGCACCGAGTCCGGGTGCTGCCTGCGAGCTGCGTGAGCTCGGACACGCTAATTCATAGGAGTGAAATAGGTAGCCCTAGTATGTTCCAGAAAGTATACTAGCTTATTTAATCTTAATAGTTGCTTTGTAAGTTTAGGTGCCATAATTAGCTCTCATACAAATGAGAAAAGTCAGGCTTCACAGGCTGTTGTGGTAATTAAAACAGGTTTATAAATACAGTGTACAGTGCCTCACTTTGTACACTGACCGACGCTCGGTAAACGGCCTTGAGGATGTATGAGGAGTGGACCCCGCCATTAGCCCCCCAGTGCCAGACAAAACCCTGTTAGAAGGGCTGGCAGTGCCCCTGTAATCACTGAGCCATGACTGCACTCGGCGGGAGAGCAACTCCTCCCTGACCAGATTTTCCTGTCTCCGTTATGCCGGGAAGCGCCCAGGGCCTTTCCATAGATTCTGGTCAGCCTCTCCACTCTGTTCCTGTGTTGCTGGAGTGGAAATGGAGGTGCAGACAGGCTGCTGGGGGCTACTTAGGATCCCAGAGCCACAGAGTGGCACCAACAGTCCTCAGATGTGGTGCTGACGGCCACCAGAGTGCCTGCCTATGTCCAATCAGACTGAGCCAGGACACAGAGGAGGACTTGGGAAATTAATGAAGACTGGACAGTAGTGGAGGGCTGCAGTTTTCTTGGAATGAAGTTTCCATTGTGGGAAATAATCTATTGGGTCACAGGAGGGTCATCACGTACTTTTCTATGTTTTTCAATGCAGAAATGCGTCACGACTTTCCCGACGACCCAATAAGAAACTGATTGGTTCTCTATCAATGCAGGAGTATGAATATATTGAGCTTTACATTCTGTGAACTACAGTCCACCTTTTAGGGTGGGGTGCAGAGTCTCTTTCTTCAGCAGTCTGGTGGCATTCCTGTTGACTGAAGAATTGAGAGAGATTTGGGACCACCCCTGGCCCTGAGCCGTGTCGTAAGGTTAGATAACTGCGGAGGAAAAAAGTGGCTGCTGTGTGTACGTCCGCATGCAAACGAGCGGATGAGAGAAGCTTCAGCACCTGGTTTCCAGCCCAGCTCTTCCCCTGTTGACAGAACAGCTGCCATATTGGATTACCACTGGTCACTGGAGCCTGGCGCTGTCAGGGCAGGGCTGGTGCCGTTTGTGGGGTGCAGTATGCAGCAGCATGCTAGCCAGTGGACACGGAGGAGGAAAGTCTTTCTCACACATGATGCTGTCCAAGGTGTAGCTTAACCCACTCGTTTGGTGTTGGTCCCCCATGGATTTCTCAGCCCGCATCTGCTCACGCACGGCCTCCCAGCCTCACGCAGCCGGCCTGCCTTGTCACTCACATCCTGGGGAGCCCTTCTCTCTCACTGCGGTGTTGATGTCAGTTCCCACAGCCGTCACGCATATCCACTCTTCTCCTGATTCTGAGTGTACGTGCTGTTGCCAGCTTGTTTGGCCGGTGGTCACCTTTCATAGGCTGTGATGGTGACTTCACTGTTAGGAGTGTTTGCTGAGCTGGTGGCGATGTCAGTTAATCCTACCCCATTATTGGAGTGAGGAAGCATTGATTTTCTTACCCCCCAGAGGACATCTTCCAGCTCCTTTCCCCCATGGGACCAAGGGCCAAGGTCACACCTCATGCCTATGTGAGAGAAGAGAAGGAAATTGTTGAATGTATGTAATCTGCAGACACAGTTTCTGAGATATATGCCTGTGGGGATGGGTAGGCCTGTATTAGCAAGGGGCAGACTGGGGTATGTACTCAGAAACTCAAAACACTGAGTTAACTGGACAGCTCTCACAGATAAATTAAAATGCTGCTCATTTTACCGGGAGAACATTTTCAGAGGGACTCTGAATCCTGTCAGGAAATCCCTGTGGCTTATGTTTTCATCTGGCAGTCGTCTCCTCAGATCAGATGTCCCTACTGCCTATTAGGTAAACACAGAAAGCATAGATTATGAGTTAAAAGTATTGACAGTATTTCAAGTGCTATCAGAGAACATTTAATTCAGTTTAATTTTGTGATAAATCTCGTGTTTAATCCTCTGGTTACTCTGTAATCATGTCTCTATTGATCTTTTCTGAATGACTGCCTGCAGTTTAATAAACTTTGCCATTAACCCAGAGCTTTGAAAGGGAGAGATTGATTCCATTATCAAATCTGATAGACCCAATAAGTACCTAAACATCACTAAATCTATCTATAGGCAGCTTTGGTATACAGATGAGCCTATGGTTTGTTCAAGAAACTGGGTAAAACTCTGGGCATCTTGCATGACATAATTACCTCAGAATTAGCATGATTCCCTTGTGCAAATCAGCGTAGTAGCCAATGGAAAGGCCTGTCTCTTTTCCTCCCTCAACTATAATTGTAGAGTCGAATTTACCCTTGTTGCAGAAATAGCTTGAGGCATTTATTTGGTTTTGTTTCAGGTCAGTGGGTACATCTTCAGCACTTTTCTGTGTTCAGGATAGTTCATTTTATTTTCACCCATCTGATGCTAAAGGAAGGAAAGTCCTTCAGGATGAAACCTGAAATAGAAGATGGGAGTGACGGGAGAGAAGATGGGAGTGTACAGTCACAGGCGGGAGCTGTGTGAAAGTCCCAAACTTGGAAAACGGTCCCGGAAACACATGGTGTGTCTCACTTAGCGAGGGAGCGTGCGCAGCATGCACCCAACAGGAGCCTTCTTCTTGCCGCTGCGGGTACTTAGAGCTGCTGTCACTCTTCATTAATATTTATTGAGCCGCAAAGGCAGATATGTGGAGTTTAGGATCTGGAGCGTTTGTAGAGCTGCTTCTTTTTTTAAGGTCGGAAAGGTGTCATTCTCTGCCACTTTTCATCCTTGAAATAAAATGGTGAGGATTGTCAGTTTTAGAGAAAAGCCAAAGCTTTTATTCCTGTCTAGATTTTTATTTCCTATTTATGTCCTTCAGAAAGTGTTCAGATATTTGACAGAAGAGGCATCTTCTGATTATGCTTGGAGGGGGAAATGGAAGTGAATAGAAGGGTTTTATACTGAGATAATACTAACCTATAATTTAAAGTCTTCTTTCAGCAAAAGCTGATAATCCTGACACCTGCACACAAGGCTATGTTGACCTCGCCGTGGGGAACCAGGGCAGAATTAGAGCCCTGGGCACCAGGCATGTTGCCAGTTGCTGATTGTCTCCCTTTGGAAAATCGCTTATTTACCGAGCCTCAGTTTCCTCAATTAGGAAAGGCTAATGATAACGCTTGCTGTGTAAGGTTATAGGAAATCAGATGAGATGATCATTTAAAAAGGTATCGTAAGCTCTGAACTCTAAGCTGCTATACAAATATTAGTGGTTTTGAAAAGTCATGAATTAGTCTTTGCTTTATATTCAGAAATGGCCTGACCTTTCAATAAGTCATGCCTTATTCTCAAATCAAAACCCAGGTAGGACAAAGGAACTTGAAGGATGCTTATATGTAAAAGAAATCTCACAGAGATAGTTAAAGGTCTGGAAAGTATGATCTGGAAGAAAACACTTCTACTGAATCAGTGAACGCTAAGCTACGTTTGTGGAGTATTTTGTGAATGCTAAGCAGTTTACCAGGATCATGACATCAGAGCAGTTGAGGGAACTGAAGAGCCCGCCCCATGGAGGACCCCAGCTTCATAGCGATGAAAGCCGATTGGCCTCTGTCCCTGAGCAGGTGGTTCAGGGGAGTTTGAGGAGGGATGTGACCGTTATGTGAGGAGACGTTTGTACACGTGGCGTGTTGGTTCTCTGCGTCGCTGCTCGGTGAGTGAAGGAACCGCGCCTTTGTCTCCAGTGGGAAGTTGACTGTAGTTTCTGGGAAGTTGGGAGGAAGTTATAGAATTATTCCTGAAGTAATGATTATTTAACAGTTCTCTAGAAACCTACCTGAACCACTTGAGAAACGTGCACCATAAAGGGACTATCTGTCTCATCCATCTACCTTTCCCAATATGCTGTCTAAAACTGTATTTACATTTAGAGACACATACTGTGAACTTTTTCAGAAGTTGCTTTTGTGTCACTGAATAGTCCTAAACATTAAATTACCTCTCATAAAATTAGTTCTGTATGCTGAGTGGACAGAATGTGCCTTCATTGTGTGTGTGTGTGTGTGTGTGTGTGTGTGTGTGTGTGTGTGTGTGTGTTTCCTAACCAGGCTTCTCCAGGAAGTGGTTCCTCTCTCTAGCCCCCACCCCTGCTCTGTGATAACACAGCAGCCCCAGCTGATGTCAGATATCAAGGTGTTCTCTGCCACCCATTCATGCAAGTTTGACCTCTTAAGAGTCAGAGCTAGGAGCTATCAGTGGTCTTCCCTTAGTGTCCCTTTTGTAATGTTCTGAAATCACATCAGGATTCCCCCCTCTCTCTTCTAGGGAAGATTAAGGGAAAGAACGAAGATCCGAACTGGAATAGCATGGCAGAGGGGAATGGAGGACTCTTCCATGGCTGAGAATCCCAGCCTTTATCTCCTTTGGTTAATTTAATTTCACTTTGATAGAAAACTGAAATGAATGGATGTACTGTATTCCTTCTCAAGTAAATTACAGAGTCACGTAGGGCCAGAGATCCATATTATAGGTTAGATTGCTGTTGCATACACCATGTTCTCTAGTTTCCCCTGACAGGCCGCCATTCCCAAACGAAAGCTGGAGTACCTGTCTCTTCCAGGACGGGACTGACCATTCAGCACACACCACGCACAGGAACCACACAGCATCAGGATGCTAACCGCTGACTGCTTCCAGAGACACTGGTTGTTTGTAGTGAAGATGTGATAGTATGTGGGCACCTGGGGAAGAGGAGATGTTGGGAACAACATTTTCTTCCCTTCCAAGGGAAGAAAAGCAAAGTCTGTGTCTCATTACTACTCTGGATCAAAAAGTTGGACATAAAGAGGTTTTTACTGGCCAGTTGGGATCCTTATCTAGAACTTCTAGATGATAGTATCTACCACTCTTAATTTTTTTTTTATCTTTTTTCGGTGAATAGGGAGGTATTGAGACTCAGGAAATGGGAATCAGGTCTTGATATCAAGCCACAAAAAATGACAGCAAGGCCTGGTATTGTCCCAGTCAACCTCCTTAATGGTTTTGTTTTCTCTCGGTCCTAATAAAGTGGTTTATGTTGCCTCCCGAAGCATCTCTTCTCACCCTCTTTTGTATATGGGGGATAGCAATGGTTTCTCTGGGATGAGTGATGGTCTGTAATGAGATAAGTTTGGGAGTTCTTGGGTGGAAATCACAGAAAGGTAGAGAGATGAAAAGTGTGATTCACAGCATGGTGGGACAACCTCCAGAGTGAGAGCAACATTGGTGGCATCCTCATTTCTCTAATTCACTTGTTAAAACCAGCTTTCTCTGCGAGCAATTCAGGAATGGTGAAGTCACAGCCAATTCAGGAATGGTGGAGCTAAACCTGAGTATTACGGGGAAGATCATTACTAATTATTTTGCTACAGTGTAATAAGTACATTAATTGACTTGTTTCCCATCTTTTGCATGGAATGCCTAGTCAACAAAATGGATAATGGCTAATTAAAAGGGGATATCATTAGAATTACCCATCTCTCAAATGTTTGTGTGACCATAGTGGATCAGATTTGAGTGGATGAAAAGCAATAGCAATGCATATGCTCTGCTTGTGTCTGTGGAGGTAGAAAAGCAGGCGCGGCCTCTGAGAGGCGCCCTCTTTCTCTCCTGGCTTCCTGTGCTGTCGTCAGTGGGCCGCCCCTTTCTGCTCACCCTTTGTGTACCTTCCTGCCCTGACGCCCCTGCTCTGATGAGATTTTCTGCCTCAGTCATGCTGTGCTCAGCTTTCAGAATGCTGCTGTTAAGGAGGAGTTAATTTTTTTTTTTAGGTTTCCTTTTTCGTCATGCTGTATTTCTCAGATTATCTGGAAGGACTGTAATCCAATTTTAGGAATCCTTCAGGGCTAAGAGCCTAAACTGTTTTAAGCAATAGCATCTGGTTGCCAGGGACTGAACCACTCTGAACCTCTAAAGTCCAGAAGCGGCCAGCTCTCAATTATCTCTGGGAAGGGGAGACTGCGGGGATTGCAGAAATGTCACTTCAGCAGAGGGCCATCATCCCATTCTACAATTGACGTTAGGAGCGCCTGTCTTGGCTGGTTTTGCGTCCCCCCTCCCCCCCCGCCTTTTTTTTTTTTGCTCCGTGCCCCTGACAATAGCCCTGCACCTTGGACAGATGTTTTCTATATGGAATCTGTCAGCACTTGATCTCCATCTCTTTCTCTATCCAACCTATTTTCTTCTCTCCATTTGGACTCCCTCATCTCATATGTATGAGGTATTAAGTATGTTCTAATAAGCGGCCTCTATTTTTTTTATATTTAGGAACAGTAAAATATTTCTTGTTTTATTTCTTTCTTTTCAATTAAAGTGTTCATGAGAGGGGATGTGATCAAACAGTAACCAGGGTACTTGTAAGAAAGATGGGAAAACTTGACGACACGGTAGCATCCGAATAACTGAGAATTGATTGTTAGAAGTGGAGAAAGTAGGTGCAGTGTGAACGCCCTGTCCTTGCTGAAAATGACGTGAAGATGGTGCCCCGCCCCTCAGCCTGACCAAACAGTTAGTGTCGCAGCTGAGTTGTCTCCTTGGAAAGCTTCAGGGTCATATTACAGGCTAAAGCCTGCTACCCCAGACTGTGGCTGTACGTACTTTCATTTCAGGAAGCCAAAAGATGAGTTCTTTTTGATGGACTCTGAATGTCGTTATGTGATTGGTCTTGACAATAAGCCAGTGGTGCATGATGGCAAGAGTTGCCATTTTTTAAAATAGCTCTGTTGATGAGTAATTGACATATCAGTAAATTGCATGAATTAAAAGTACAAAATTTGATAAGTTTTGACATGTATATACACCCATGAAACCATTGCCTCAATCAAGACAACAAATCCATCCATCAACCCCAAAGCTTCCTCGTATCCCTCTGTAATCTCCTCTTCCTGTCGCTCCCAGGGAACCACAAATCTGCTTTCTGTTACTATGATGATTTCATGTTTCCTAGAATTTTATATAAATTGAATCCTACAGAATGTATTCTTCTTTGTCTGATTTTTTTACTCAGCATAATTATTAGATATGTATCATGTTATCGTGTGTCTCAAATGGCTTTTCCTTTTTATTGCTGAGTAATATCCCATTGAATGATTATATCCCAGTTTATCTGTTAATCTGTTGATAAACATTTGAGTTGTTGCCCGTTTTAGGCTATAATAAGTAACGCTGGCATGGATGTTCCTGTGCAAATCTTTATGGACATGTGCTTTTTTCCCTTTGGGGAACTGGCAGCAGGAGAATGGTTGGGTCATTTCGTATGAAGGGTGTACTTAGAACTTTCAAAGCAGTGGCCAGACTGTTTTCCAAAGTGACTGTACCCTTTTCCATTCACCCACAAATGAAAGTCCCTCCCCATTCTTACTCGCACTTGAGACGGACCCTGTCTTTCTGTTTAGCTATGTAGTCATTTCTCATTGTGGTTTTCGTGTTCATTTCCCAAATAATGACTGATGCTAAGCATCTTTTCAGGTGTTTATTTGCCATCCGTATTTCTTTTTTAGTTAAATGTCTGTTCGAACCTTTTGCTATTTAAAAAAAATTTCTTTTTATATAGTTTTGAAAATTAAAAAAAACATATTATAGATACAGAACTTTGACCAGATATACACTTTACAATGTTTTTTCAATTCTGTGGCTTGTCTGTTCATTTTCTTAACAGTGTCTTTTGAAGAGCAGAATCTTTAATTTTTGATAAAGTATAGTTTATCAATTTGTTCTTTTATGGATTATATTTTTGGTATTCTATCTAACAAATCTTTGCCTAACCCAAGGTTACAAAAGTTTTCTCCTATTCTCTTCCACAAGTTTTATAGTTTTAGGTTTTACATTTAGGTTTCTGATTCATTTTGAGTTAATTTTTCTAATTAGATTGAGATATAGATAAAATTAATTTTATGAATGGGGTATCTGCTTGTTCCATCAACACTTATTGGATAGATTCTTATTTCTCCACAGAATTGCTTTTGCACTTCTGCTGAAAACCAGTTCGTATGTAGGTGGGTCTGTGTCTGGACTCCCCCGTCTGTCACAGCATTGATTTGTCTTTCTATCTTTGTGCCAATGCAGGGCTACAGCTGTAAAGCAGTGGCAGCAGGGGTGGCGGAAGAGGGCCCCTTCACTGCCCTTCACTCACCCTGTGCTAGTGCAGCCACAGCTCATTGACTTGCCTGCTACCCCTGTAAGCAGCCTGATTGCAGGGGTCTGTCTTAGATACATTTAAGAGGTGGTAAAGTGTCTGGCACATAGTAGGTGTTTTGATTTTTGTTCTTTTTAAAATTTTTGTGTGATTTTTGTTTTGGAAGATGTGAAAATGAGGGATTATCTTTTGAATGTCATATTGGTTTCTTTGCTTGTAAATTCCTATAGTCTTCTTTCCTTACTAAAAAGTTTAGGTCTTGAACTTATAAGCCTGCTTATAAGCTCATTTGTTCAAAAGTAGGACATGGTGACCAATGTGAACAAATCCAGAGTTAAGTTTTAAAAGAGCTGTATATTCTGTTTCTTTGCTAATTTTTTACTTCTTATCATTGTAAACCCTTTCCCTTCATTTGCACTTAAGAGAAATGATGGAATCAATGTTTGTAGAACCATTCTAAAGTAAGTACAAATGCCATATAATAAACCAACACAGGACTTGACAGATGAGAATGACAGCACACAGCCATTAGTGTCTTTTCATGATGACATGGAAAGCATCCCCGCCCCCGCCCCCCCCCCCCCAGCCCCGCGCTTCTTTATTTTCTTTGCAATTCCCTAAGATCACAGGCACATGCACACGCATACCACAGATGCTTTGGAAATGAGGGGCTGCCCTCTGATTAGTCAGGTTGGAAAATCAGATGGAGACTCTTTCTAAAACCTGTTTTATGCCAGGCAGACAAATTGTGCCCTCATTCTCTATTGTCTCTGGCTTCCTCTGTAATCAGCAAATGGAACCCTGCAGCCCTCGCAGTGTATCATCTGCAGCTTGTTGTCCTCCCCTAGTTTGCACAACACTGAACCGTCTCATTTTGAAATTCAGGAATGGCAGAGGGAACCTTTGGTGGAAGATTGTAATTTGGGAGAAGGGGAAGTACAGAGCAAGATTGACTATTTTGAAGGGGGCTGGGTGTTGAAGGAAATGGCTTTGGTTCGCCTGCCTTTGAGCCTCTCAGCATATGCGCTGCCACGACCCTGCCTTCTATCACCAGTGACCTAAAAATCACATAATTTCCACTGTTCACAAAACCCATTCCCATCTGTTGTGTATGGCTTGTGTACTTACCCCTCTATTGCCAGCAAATATGTCTGAATCTTTTTTACCTCACAGCCAGCCTTCTGTTGTTAGCTGGCTGGCTTTCTTGCTTTCTTTCTTGCTTCTTCTGTGATTGTCAAATAAATGCCTTAAAGCACTTTTCCAGATCTCTGTCTTATCCTCTGCCCTCCCCACTTGTCCCTCCCAATGCTCCTTTGATAAATGCTTCCCTTGCTGTGTCCAGGCACAGACCTCTTATTTTCAGAAAGCCCTGCAGATAATTCTGACGGACGCTTGCTTTCCCTGAGAGTCACTCGCCTCCATCATGGTCGAGGAGTGAATTAATAGGCCTTTGAAAATCGTCACTCACTGATCCTAAAAAGTTATGTTAGAAACCAGACATTTCCCCTCCCCACGTTATAGCAGTATTTCATAGACTGCCCATGTTTGTTTAAGGAAATTCTTAAATGAGTTGCTAATAGTTTGCTGATGGCGGGTTGGTGGTGGATATGCACATGCACACATGCATGTAATCCTGTGCACAACTCATTAGAAGACTGTAAGGTGAGGAGTTTATAATCTGTCTTCACTTTTCTTTGCTTATAATGGACAGTTTTTGTCCTTTTTTCCCCAGGACAGTCAATGAAAAGTTAAAGGATTATTTTATTGTATATATAGTAACAAGGCAGTAAGTGTTTATACAGGAAATGAACAAACAGTGGCCTGGTTGATTCAGGAATTGTACTACCTACAGGGTCTATACAGTAATTTATAAATAAAACTATACATTTAAGAATAAAGATAATCTCTAATCTTTGAAAATATAAACCTTACATAATAAAAAAAAATTTTAAAACACTATTTGTTCTTTACTCCTTAAGCCCCCATATCTACACACACTTTGATCCTCTCTTGCCCCCACACAGCCTCCGGGGTTGAAACTCTCGATGGTAATTGGAGCTCCGATTATTGTAGAGCTGCTGTAAGACTTTGGCAGGCCTCTCACAAGCTAATGTCGCGGCATGGGGTCCATTTGCCTTGTCGCTATTCTGCAGTGCAGCGAGAATGCCTTGATTAATATGCTACAGGAAAATAAAGTGGATTTGGAAAAAAATTATACCATACTCTCATAAATATTAATTCGCATTTGTATGGAATTGCACATAATTTTCAATATACTTGGAGCACCTTCAGTATGAAAGATTTTGTCTCCAAAGTGAACGGCCTCATTTTTTTTAAAAGCACAACCCATACGTTATTAAATATCATTTTTTTATTAATCCGATACTCTGTGTGCATATAATGTTGGGCAGTGGGTGGGTGGTGTGACACAGAACAGAGTTTTTTACCCTGTGGGGAGTTTATATATTATCCTTAGAAGTGGTGCCATTTGAATCATATAGGAGCAGCCCTGGTGGATGTCACCTGGCTGCTTTTGCTAGCGCTACCATTATACCTGAATGTCATCAGGCCAGCTGGCTCCCCTGATTCCACGTGAGGCTGAGCACTGACTGGTCTGAGCTGAGCAGATATCTGCTGTGGCTGACAGAGTGGGCACTGCACAAAGAATTGAGGAACATTTATTGGGTTGTCAGAAACATTTATTGGGTTGTCAGAAAAGTCATGACACATTTTTGCAACGAAAAACAGAAAAAATATGTCATGACTTTTCCGACAACCCAACAGCCTGTGTTTGGCACAGGGGACAAGGTTCTGAGACTGCAGTCATTGGCCATAGCACTTTGCCTCGACCTCAGCTTGTCCCCTGAACACTTCTCACCACACCCTTGGTGCCTCAGGAGAGCTGCTTCTGCAGCAACAGAGGGTAAATCATGTGCAGTGACAGCAGCTGGACGTTAGGCCCGAGGCCTGCGTCTGCCTGTAAGGCCATTTGTTAACCTTTGGTATCGTTTTGCTCTGAAGACAAGGCCTTTTTCCTTTTCTGGGGCTTCTTGATGTTTGCTGTGATCCTTCTTATGTGCCAGCAGCGCCTGCTAGGTGTCTTCGTTTCCTGTGGCTGCCAGCTTGTGTACCCTGCTTCACCCTGTGTTAGGGGCGAGTAGGGATATTATCAACTCACAGCTGTAATTGGCAGGTTTGGGTACTTGTCTTTGTTTGTTTGTTGTTTGTTTATTTAGCATATATATCTATATACATATCTCTATCTCTATCTATCTATCTATCTATCTATCTATCTATCTATCTATCTATCTATCTATCTATCTATCTAGATATCCTGCATTTATTATTTGCCTGACTTTGTATGTGAAGCTTTGGGGTTGATGAGATGAATGCTACTTATTAGTTCCTGCCCTCATTCTTTCAAGGGATCGTATTACCAGCTACCTCAGGTCCTTTGCACAGGTTGTTTTCTCTGCCCAGACTTTCAAATCTAGGTGAAATGACAGTCATCTTTTCAACCACAACCCCTTCCTCTGGACCAGAACATTAGCCCCCTTTGCCTTTCCTGTAGAGCAGTCAGTTCAGTTTGCAATTATGTATTTGTGTGATTTGATTGGTATTTGTCCCCTGAATTCTAAGCTCCACACTTTGGGGGGTTCCCCCCCACACATACACAGTTGTTTTCTTAGCACAATAAGACAGTGCTGTGTTTGTACCTGGCATATCCTGGGCACACAGAAATTACTTGTCACATGGATACAGGCCTAAGGACGTTGCTTTTGCCTTGTGGAAAGGTCTTTCTGAGCAGGCCATGCTGCTACGAGTCCGTGAGCTGGAAAAAGGAAAGCTGTAAAGGAGGGCTTTGGAGGCCAAGGCAAAGCAGACACAAAGGCCCAGGGTCCCAAACTAATGGCTGTGGCTGACTGGGGAAAAACATCAAGGAGCACCATGCCTTTAAGTGGGGAGTGCTGGGATGTTGGGAGCAGTAGGATAGATAACTGCCTCAAGGATATTCACAATGAAGGAACTGTACTTTGAGAAGGAGAAATGAGTAAAGGGAAATGTTTGTTCTGGTTTTATGTTATTTTTAAATGTGCACTTAGGACCACTGACACTGAGAAATTGTGCAGGGGTGAGGCTCCATGAAGGAGCATTTTCAGTGTAAGGAGGGTCGTCATATCCGTTCATTTACAAAGGATTGAGTTCCCGGTCTTTTTAATTTTAGTGCTTAATGTGCTTCACCTTTCTCAGGGATCAGAGGACATTGCCGTGTATGGAATCAGTCATACCTGAGCCCACTTCGCACATACCTCAGAGTTGCAGTGATTTAGCCAAGGCTCGTAATGAATGTCAGTGTCAGGGCTTGAACCCAGGTCTTGTGGGACCTAACTCCTGGGCTGGGCACACAGCTCTACTAGATTGTGGCCCCAAGGGCTTGCCTGTAGTTTTACAGAGCTGCTTCGTGTTCCCCGCCGCCCCCATCACCCTCTCCTACCTTTTCCCCACCCCCAGCCACACACAGGAATAAATGAAAAGTTGCTTTTGATCTTGGTGATAATATTGTTACATTTGGCAAAGAAGCTGGAAATTAAGGATGCTCTGAGGAACTGTGGTAACAATGTAACGCATTAAGGAAACGTTCTAATTATGTGCGCTGACAGTAGCCCTCACAGGCTCACACCCACCTGGCCCTGGCCCTTTCAGCCCTGTGCAGCTGTGTCTGCGCAGGCACTTCATGCTCCTTTTCCCAAACATAATTGATGTACCACAAGGGGAAATGACTGTGTCTGGGCCCCGCCCAGAATCAGATGGGAAGCCTTCGCCCTGGGCAGTAGTGAAATCACTTCCAATGGACGGATACTTTGTGCTTAGTTGATTTTTTTGCCCAACAAGAACAGAAGGGATATATGTGTAGTGGCATTCAGAAACACTGAGAGCCCTGTTTTAGTTTTTGGTATTCCCATGTCTCACTTTCCTGCTCTTCCCCCTCCCTTTTAAAACGTAATCATTTAGCCTGTATTTTGAGTGTGACTCTAGATGGCTATGTAACCACCACCTCCCTCCCATTTTCTTCTTTTCTACAGAAAGATGTTGCACTTAAGCCTCAGGAGCGTGTGGAGAAACGCCAGACTCCTCTGAGCAAGAAGAAGCGAGAGGCCCTGAGCAACGGCTTGTCCTTCCACTCCAAGAAGGGCCGGCTCAGTCACCCGCACCACTGCAGCTCAGATCGGGAGAATGACCGCAACCTCTGCCAGCACCTGGGGAAGAGGAAGAAGATGCCCAAGGGACTCAGACAGGTGAGGAGGCTGCAGCATCCCTTCCTAGGGGCCTGCCCTCCGTGCTTCTCCTGACAGGTGGACGTGTCCTCTGGAGCTTGGGGCTTGCTTCTAGAGAGTACGCCGCCCAAGCCAGGGTTTCATTAGGACCCGAAACTGCAACCTGGTGGCCTTCCGGTCAGCCATGCCCAGTGTGGCACAGCTTGGAGCTGCTGCCGTCGCGTTCAGGGCAGACCGCTGAGGTCTCGATGGCAGTCAGGTAGACTGGCTGGTAGGGGAGCCGTCTCATAATTGGACAAATGGAACAGGCAGGTTGGATCTGTGGGCGCACTGTGTGTTTACGGTTCTGCGGCACCAAGCGTGCTGATCTGCACGTGAGCAGCGCCGCATGTGAGAGATTTGTACCTGCGGGGCCAGCTCAGATATTGTGGCGTGTGCCACACAGTGGAGAGGGAATGGATCTGCCTACCGACTCGCCGGTGGCTCTCTGTCACCCCTGATTCAAGCCTGTCTGTGTGACCCACTGATTGTATGAAAGTCTGGCAGTCGGGCTTGCTGCTTTGTTAACAACTGGGTTTCAGTGATCCACAAGAAAATAGAGCTCCTGGCATTTGGGGAGCCTTTCTGCCTGTGGAAATCCTCAAAGGAGACAGATTCCTAATGAGAAACGAAGCTGCCTGTAGCAGTGTTTACCTGCACAGATCCGGAGGCTTTAGTGTCTGCTGCCTTTGGGTGTGTTTTGTTGGTGTTCGGTGGGACCACTGGGTGGGGCTGCCTCTTATCTGAAGGAAGCAGAGGTCGGGATTTTGGTCCCAGAGCAGGTGCTCTAATTAGAAGTTGAACAGGTAATTTCTGGTTTGCAGTTGTTTGTATGCAGAGGGGAAGGGGTGGGCTCATACGTAGCAGGGGTTCCACAGCCTTGCAGATCATGAGAACATATCAGGAACCTGTGACCACACGTCCCTGGCCCCTCCCTAGGGCCTCATGAATCAGTCTCTAGGGAGCGAGGCACAGGTGTGTGTAGTCTTAGAAATTTCTTGTTTGATAATGGACAGGCCAGTTTGAAAATCAGAGTGTATTTTGGGTGTTGCTTTTTATTGGGTTGTCGGAAAAGTCATGACGCATTTTTGCAACGAAAAACTTAGAAAAAATACATCATGACTTTTCCGAGAACCTAAGAGTTAGAAGATTGGAAGGACCAAAACCCTCAATATGACCTAGTGGCCAGTTTTGGGTCTGAGCTCAACCTGGTGGGTAATGAAGGAGACACTCCTGAGAAGACATCCAGTGTGATGCATCTCAGCATGGACTCAGAAGGATCTCAGGGACGTGTCCCAAAAGGTGACACTGGGCAGTTTTTCTTAAGCTATGTGTTTATCCTAAAATGAAATGCCAGGTTGGCGTTATAATAGCAATTATTAAGATGTATCTAATGTATACCATGTTGTAGTCATTCAATGAGGGAATTTGTGTAGTAGAATCTGTAATTTCTGCACCTCCGGTTGGTAGGTGATGTGGTTACTTTACAGATGGGGAAACTGGGGCTCAGAGAGATAAAGTGACTTGTCTCAGGCCCCTTATCAGAGAGGGACAAAGCCAGGGTTTAGGCCCTGGTCTCTCTGGCTTGCGGTGCTATCCCTGTATGTTCTGCCCATTTTGATTGAGATAAGGATTGGGCATGTACCCCTAATGAGATAAGGATTGGGCGTGTACCCTTAATGAGATAAGGGTTGGACATGAAGAGAGAGAGCTCCAGGCCATAGGAGGTAGGGGATCTACAAATATTTCTAGAAGCTATGTGAGTAGTTTGGTCAGAGGGAATGATTTTGGTCATGGAAATGGCCTATTAATGCATAAGAAGAAACAGGAAAAAATACCAAGTTTAGGGAGCAGAGAAAGAGCTGGAAAGTTTGAAAGCAATCACATTTGGATGAAGGTTTATTACATATTTATTTATTTTTTCAAACAGAGTAGAGGGAGGGAGGAAGGGCTAGACTCCATAAAGGGTGGTGTTCCTATGGTGATTGTGACCCTAGCTCATGCTGTCTGTGAGAGATTGGTAAGAAAAGCAGTTCCTCCGGGGCAGAGAGGCCGCAGGGTGACCACCGCCCGCTGCTCCTCACCCTCTTGGGCAAGAAGCCAGTTTCACTCTAAGCCTGCCTGGAGCCCTGGCTCCTCGTCCCTGACTCTCTTACTCCCAGGCCTGATCTGACTTTGCTGTTGTCTGTCCTCTAAATTCCTCTTTCGACCTTGTCCTCTGGTGAGCGAACATTAGAGAAGGCTGGGACTGTGTCTGAAATGTGAGTAGCTTTGGGTCCTGATGATCAGCCTTCTGGGACTAGTGGTATTGGAAATCAAAGCTATCCTTGTTTCAGGTGAAATATTTGAAAAGCAGTGATACCGATTCACTCTTTATGAATCATGGAGAAGGAAAGAATGAATCTTTGGCCCATGTGAGGGTTTTAAAAACAAGTGGTGTTTCCTTATCTTCAGTGTAGATGTCAAAATGTACTACTGTGTTTCCCCCAAAATAAGTCCGGGTCTTATATTACATTTGGCTCCAACAATCTACATTTATTCATTGATTTATGTACAAAAATGTACATTTATTTAAGCAGTCATGTCTGGCTGACGACCTTAATTGGGGCTTATGTTTGGGGTAGGGCTTATAGTATGAGCAACCTAAAAAATCATGCTACAGCTTATTTTCCAGTTAGGTCTTATTTTTGGGGAAACACAGTATCCAAAACAAGTGTTATTTTTCTGATAGCAAGGGAAGCAGCAGTTGATAATTGAGATAAAGCTGTAATACTTTTCATTTACAATATTCTTAGAATCACATGTGCTGCGATGAAACCCTGAACAAAGCGCTATGGCTGCCCATCTAAAAAATGAGAGCCTCAGGCCCTTTCCTCTGAGCGTCACTTTGTGTACATTCCTGACTCACACAGAGACGCCTAGTTGGCACGGGAAGACCGTACTCGGGCTGAAGGTGCTGGAGTTTTGGAGTCTGACTGACTGGCTCTGTGAAGATGTGTCAAGGAGAGGAGTGAGATGCATTCCTAGTGGGAAGGAGGTGCGTGGCTAGTTGTCAGCTCAGACAAGTGCCACCTGTCTGTGATTGTTGGTGAAAGGTGACACATGACTGTTTAATGGCCACAGTAGATGTTCCAAAACGTGTGCTAAGAATATTTCTGATGGCTTTCCTATTGTGGTAGACGCTGTATGCTTTGCCGTTGCTTTTCTCCCCATCTTTGTGTCTTACCAGATACTGTAACTGATTCTGACCATCTTAGCTGTGAGGGGACTTGGAGATAAGAGGTTTCTTGAGGAGAATTTCTAAATTGATAATTCTGTACAGTGCCTTTTATTGGGGGGTGGGGTATAATCACAAGAACTAGAGATGAAAGAGGGCAGTACGAGCTGAGAATTTATATTTGGTCTATTTTTGGCTTGGGGAGAGAGGATTACTTTTGCATTTTATTAGGAAATGGTACTTCCTGAGCAGGCAACTTAATGCACAGCTTTCCTGTAATTATGGGAAGATGTTACTCCTTAGTGGAGAGGAAATGATAGGATTTTTTTTTTCCCTGAGAATCTGTTGAAGGCAACTAATCTCTTTACTGTGAGAGTACAATTAAACAGTTGCGTAAGAGAGATGTGTAGTTCTGAAACCAAACCGCTTTCCCCTTCTCTTGCCTGGTTAGAAAACCTCAGTCCTCATGATGTTTACCATGTTGTTAAAAGAAAGCCTTTAACTGGCGCTTAACCACAACGTAAATTATTTGTCGGGTTATGTTTTTAAGTACAAATACATACTGCCTTAGAAGATGTGGAGCTGGCAATGAACTTGTATAGTGATTCCATTTCTTATATGGCAAATTTGAACACTCTGCTTAATTTCCAAAGGGGTTGAAAATAATGAAGAAAGGAGCAAATTAACTGTTACACAAAGAGTGCATATCTTTCTAACAACAGCTCCTCCCACTCAGGTTTAGATTTGTCCTCCACGGAACTGTTTGCTCGTTTTTTGAGCACTTGGCGGCCATTATATAAAACAGTTGGAGCTCTTCCTCATAAGGACATGATAGTTTTCCTCTCCCAGACTTGGGAGTGGGAGAGTCAAAACAGTGGCTACATGTAGCTCTGTTCTCTAATTGGGAGACTGAGTCACAATGAAATCACTGGGAACACAATGAAGTGACTCATTGTCGAACCTTTTGGCTAAAAATGACTTCCTCAGAAGCATTTTGGGGTAAACTGAATTCTTCCCAGGCCTTTGAGTTTAGTTTTCTTTCAGTATGTCTAACTTCTAGACTATATGGGATGCTTTAAAAATTCAGCACTTTATGGTTTAAAATACTGAGAGAACAAAGCAGTTTTAAAAATAGGGATGCAATGAGGCAAAGTTGGTGAGAGTTCAGAGAACTCTCAGATTTGATTCTGAATGGATATTTCTAAATCTCCATGTAGT
Source organism: Aselliscus stoliczkanus (assembly GCA_033961575.1). Lineage (NCBI taxonomy): Eukaryota > Metazoa > Chordata > Mammalia > Chiroptera > Hipposideridae > Aselliscus > Aselliscus stoliczkanus. Next base: position 13,136,482 of record CM066728.1, on the reverse strand, counting down.
CCATTTGCCTGTCCTGTCTCTCTGTATGGACTGAACCAGACGAAATAGGCTTAACGTGAACTAGGAGGAAGTTTTAGGTTATATGAACTCTTACCCTCACCTGTGAGAAATCCTGGCAAAGCAACACCTGGGGCCAGTGTCCTGCATGGATGGTGGCCGTGTCAAACTCAGGAGACCGAGCTGGCCGGTAAGGAAGACGCATGAGAACTGGGTGGTAGATGCCTTCACCACGTGTCTCCACTCATCACCCCAAGGGCTGGTGGTTGTAGGGTATTGTTCTGTGTACCCCAGCAAGCCTAAACAAGGCACCTGTTTCCTTCAAGGACAGATCCTGGGAAGGGGCCTTGGTTTCTGCCTCCATCTCTAAGGGTGTGTCCTCATCACTCCTTGCTCTCCATTTAGTTTCTGAGAAGTGGGGCTGGTTTTCCAACACTTGGAAGTTTTGTTTTTACTCTCACCCAGGCTCCTGCTACCTACCTCAACCTAGGAGTTAAGGGAGGGTGATGAAAGTCTCATCAGAAGACTGCTACCTACACAACTGCAGAATAATTCTGCTCAGCAAGTGATGTCTTCATGTTCACCAGCTGATGGCCCAGAGTTTAGGACCATTGGTGTTTCTGTTTAAAAACAATATACAGAAACTCCCTTGGATATTCTCGTCGCAGCAGAGGAGGCTTTCTCCCTGTTGTGTGGTGCCTGGGCCTATTGTAGCACAAGTGTGGGCATCCTTTTCTGTCTCACCTGAAAACCCCCAGGGATTACTCCTCTTGGCCTCCCTTCCCTGCCTGGAGGACCAAATGGATCCCACTGGCCAACAAGCACACTATTTGGCGATCTGAGTACTCTGTAATGTGGAAAGCAGTGGGGTTGGTTCCTGTGTCACCTTTTAGTTAGTGTGGAAAGTGGGGATTCCTCTTTTCCTCAAAAATCCGTGGAATTGTGGGCCTTTGCACTGAGACTGGATGGAAAGGCATTTGGGGTGGTGAGATAGGAAGGTGAGATAGTTTCCAAGGAAGGTGAGATAGTTTCCCCCTTGCTGGACCCTGAGTTTAGGTGTGATGGACAGTCCCCATGGCAACAGGATCACCCATCAGCTGCCTCTGGATTGTCAAGGTTGGGACTTCAGTATATGGGTCAGGCAGGTTCTTTGTTCCTTGCCTGTTTCAGAGCATGAGCTTAGGCTCTGGTGTGCCTCCCATAATAGATGCTGTTCTATTGTAGCTAGAAAGCAGCCGTCAGTTTTTCTGCCTCCCAACTGACCTCACACATTTATTTTCCAATTTTCCCAACATTTTTTTTTTTTTTTTGAGGGCAGTGTCACTGGCCCTCATGTGGGACCCGAACCGGGGTCGCTGGCTTTCCAAGCCAGCGCTTAACCGCCGCGCCACTCGGTGGGCCCTTTCCCGACATCTTAAACCTTTCTTTTGGGAGAACGAGAAGATAGAATTTGCTTTTATTCTCTCAGGAGCTGTGCACAAGCCAGGTCTTCGGTTTTCTCTTCCTTGGTCCCCATTCTCTATTTCACTGTTCAGCTGTGGGAGTAAGGGGAGACTCCTGTCCCCCTCCTATAAAGGCCCCCGTTCCTGGGAGTCTGTAGGTACTAAATCAAGTGGCTGTGGTGTTTGCATGCTTCCTAATGTGTCGTCTTTTCAATGGCTATATTTAAAAATAGAACACTTGGGCCGGCCGAGTGGCGCACTGGTTAAGCGCTGGTTTTGGGATGCCAGCGGCCCCGGTTCGGATCCCACATGAGGGCCAGTGACACTGCCCTCTACAGCTAACAACAGCTCCACCTGGAGCTGGGCTGTGCGAGCCCCGGTGATGGTGTGGGCTGCAGCCCCTGCTGCAGTGGGCTGCCATAGGCTGCAGTGAGTGGCCCGCAGCCAGCGTGAGCGGCTGGCAGCCAAGAGTGAGCTGCCGATAGCCGCGGTGAGCGACATCCAGAGGCCAGCGACCTGCCTCATCCGGGAAGAGCGCAATGACAATACCAACAGTGAAGCAACATCCTCCGCAACTAAACTGAAGAACAAAAAGACAGCAACTTGTCTGTTCCCCTTCCCCGATTCCCCAACGCTGTTCCCCTCTGCCAATTCCTCAATAAAATCTTTAAAAAAAAAAAAAAAAAATAGAACACTTATTTCAGTTGACTCAGATGAAAGCAAGTCCCTGTGGCTTGCAGTCATCATGCCCATGATCGACCAAAAAAAAAAAAGAAAGATCCTAGCATCTCCCTTCTCACTGAATTTTAGGTAACAAAAAATCCGTTCATCTCAGAGCAGAATTTCCCAGAGAAAGAGGCAACCTGCTGAAATTGCTTACAGCCGTAGGAGAATATCATCTGAGACGAAAAGAAGGGAATTGGGGACTATTTCAAGAGTCCAACAGTAGACCTTGCTAGTGAGAAGGGCTTATGTGGGAATGCCTTTATGTGGTTTAAAAACATCTTTATACAAATTGGGCTGAGTAGGTATTGCTTGTGAGAAGTGGAAATCTGCTTTTCTGTGTGAACATCTAGTGTGATGGAATCAAACTGCCAAGGATGTGAAGCTGACAACTGAAGACAACAAAACTGTATACAATATTATAAATTGTAGATACCAAAAATGTACATTGATTTGTAGGAGGAAGAGGGATTGATCCAGTGCCAAGTCTTTAGTTGGAGCTATTGTTAGAGCTGTGCCTGGTGGTGCATCTGCTTAGCATGGCCTTAGAGCCAGTGGTCATATTGGCACAGAAAGGCCTCGGTGACTCAGCCACTGGCTGTGCCTCCCATCACCCTGGTGGGCAGTGCCGCTCACACAGGCTTGCCCGGTGAGAACCCTGCTACCAGATACCAGAGGCTGATCCTTTCTGTCAGTGGGACTGACTCAGATTGTCTGAGGACTTCTCTGTGACATTTGTTACTAGTAGAAATTAACTTGCAAAGGAGGATTTATAATGGAAAACTTTGATTAAACAGATCCAGTTCAAGTCACATTTCTGAAGAACTGCTAATTAGTTTTGGGTTGAAATCCAGGCTGAAATCACACAGGTATTTATCCAGCTTTACTCTAGAGCCCACAGATGTCTGGAAATCAGAGCATTTGAAACACTAATGTAATCGGGGATTAAACTTGAGTAATAAAAAGACATAGGAACTTTGCTCTGTGCTCTTTCCTAAATACATTTGTTATCACGGTTAAATGACTGAAGGTACCTTGAGCCAGTATCAAGAAATGTGAGCTGCAGTTAAATCATTTTTACTTCATACTTCAGTTTCAAGTTTAATGTGTTAAATGAGAATTCATTTGTTTTTCAAAAATTGTGTAGTCAAGTGAAAATTACAGATGTTAAATAAAATTCTTTATTTTTTCTTCTTATGAATTCTTTTTCCCCCTTTGTCCAAACTACAGAAATAAGAATAAAAACATATAAAGAAGTATTTGCGGGGAGAAATTGGCTTGTAATTGCTCTTGGACTCTTGATTGACTTGAAATAAGGATGAGATGCCGGTTTTTAACATTCGGTTATTGAGCCCATCTGGGCTTGTCTCTGTTCAGAATTAGTTGTGTATTATATTGGAGGTGTTCATTTGGTACTGCAAAACCCTGGGCTAATATAATCAATTCTAGAAAGGGTGTTTTGTTTTCACTTGGGCATCTGGAAGCAGCGATAGTTTATTTTCTGAGTTGCAGAGTTGCGGCCTGTGTGTTTCCTGGTGCCTTTGCTGCCGTCTGGGATGTAGCCCGGCAGCCCTGAGTGTGAGCAGGAGCATCACTCGACAGCAATGAGGCAGCACTGTGCCCGGGAGTAAAGTGCATTCCAAGTGACACATACAACTTTTAATTAAAATTTAGTAAAAGTCGACTAAAAAAGGACATAGCACATTGACTACCATCTTGTAAAATAAAACCTACAGAGGGTCAGCCGAGCCGAGTGGCTCAGTTGGTTAAGAGCTTGCTCAAGAGTGTGAGCTGAGCTCTGAGCAACAGCAGTTCGATGCCCAGCCCGAGCTGAGCTGCCGCCAAGCTGCCAACAGGTGGCAGGATGGCTCAGCTAAAACAAAACAAAACAAAACAAAACAAAAACAAACCTACAGAGAGAAAATAGGGTGAATTGGAAAAGTGATTGCAATGAAAAGAATGGATAGTAACTCAGCTTGAGTGATCCCGAGACCTATAGAAATTGTTCCCTAAAATAGTCTTTCACCAAACCCTGAAGTAAGAATTGGTTATATGTACGTATGTGCAGAACCCCACTATTAAGGGCTGTTTAAATCCTGTATATTGTTAGAGGAGTAAGAAGGACAAAGAGACAGAAATGAGTCTCAACTCCCCTGCCATAAATCCCTGTAACACTAATGACACTAATGACCGAGGGGTGACGGAGCATGTCCTTCACCTTCAATAGTTGATGAGGGAAGACGGAACCCCCTTTCTTTATTAAAGACTGCCTTTTTGTGTTCAGTTTCCATTTTCCCCTCTTCTGATGGGTCAGTATTATCTGCACGTGTCCAGATTGTAGCTATAGCACATGAAATAAGCCTCTCTGTGTTCTGCTCACAGCAGTCCCATCCACACATGTCTGCACATGACAGGGAACGAGTGGGTGGGTGGCTGTGGTTTGCAGTGGTATCGGTGGGAGCTGAGCAGATGGCTGTGATAGCCATGTGTTGCGAGATTCCCGTGGGAGTTGATGGTGGTGACAGGAGACTCATAATGTGCTATTTCCAGTTTGGGTTTGCAGTCTTTCGGTGACATCTGAATGCTCTTTAGCAACTGCTTTCATGACTGCCATTCGAGGAGCTGCTAATTGAAAAAGAAATTGTGGGTGGGCTTTAAGGTAGGCGCACACAGCTCTGTGGGGTAAATGTCACGTGAGAACTGTCGGATGTCTTGATGCCCAATTCATAATTATTTTTCTAGGGAAGAAAAGCTGAAGGTGTGTTTGAAGATTCTGTGTGGGCACACAGACAGGCAGAGCCGAATGTCCCTTCCTGCCCAGAGAGCCGCTGTGCACTCCCTGGGCTGGAAAGCAGGCCATCTGTCCACAGCTCACCTTTGTGCGCTTCTCTTTAAAGGTGTTCCACTGTGAGGGGTTCTTCTTTTAATCCTGCTATCATCTTGTAGTCTCCATTTATTTTTCTGTAGGATATCGTCCCTCTGTTGTTTATACTGTTGCTATTCAGGAGATAATGGCTATTTGATCTCTTGAACTTGGAGAGATTAGTTTAAATTCTTGTGTATAACTTTTCTTGCTCTAACCCTTTTCCTGTGACACAGTGTGCTGAAGGCAGCTGGGCCTCCTGGCGCTCTGAGGGAAGAGGAAGATGGCTGATTTGATTGGGCTTTGACAGTGGGTGATGTTCTCGCTTCTCCTATGGCCGCCTCCAACTGTGGGGTTGTCATTTGTACCTCATCTTCAGAGTTGATAGCTAAAGCAGCAGTAGCATTTCTGAAATGGTAGCTTTATATGTCGAATTGTTTTATTGCCCATTCTCAAAATAGCTTTGCACAGAGAAATCTTGTGCTGAACAAGGAATGACCTCCCTCTTGGAAGTGCTGTTAGCTCTCTTTTTAATTAAATATGAAGATAGATATGGTATGACTGCATCCTTTTTAGTTTTCCCTTGAACATTTCAGTGAATGGTATCTGAGAGGAAATTACACTGATTTATATGCTTTGTTTGAATAGGACCAAGGTTTGCTTTTGAAGAGTCCCTGAAGCTCGGGCTGAGGGAACCTTGATGCACACCCCTTGCTGTACTTGACCCTCCGTCCCATTAGACCCACTTTGCCACAGGAGCCCAGCTGCTTTAATGCATTTGAGCGACTGCTGAGTCCTAATGATGTCTAAAAGAACCGATTTCGGCGTTCTCAATGAGTTCTGGGGCATTGCCTGTTGACCCGAGTGTTGACGGTTTTATACCAGGCAAACAGAACAAGGTTCTGGCAGGAGCTTTGGGTCTTTTACCACCTGGGTGGGTACCCTAACACTCCTGCTCCCAAACACACACACAGAAGCGGAAAGCCCGTGACACGCAGCTGCAGGCAGGCCCTGTCAGGGCCCCGGTGTCTCTGCGAAGGCCTGACACGCTCTGCCGGGTGGCCTGCCGAAACGCTTTACCTGCATTCATTGATCACAGCGCTGCAGAAGCTGCCACTTCTCTGGGCGGCTGCCTATGGCGACGCTATTGGAGCGCGTCATTCTGTGATCACTGTTTGCACCTCCGTGTGCTTTAGGAAGCACGTGTGTCATGCGTCTTGAAATCGTGTAGTACAAGGCTGTGCAGGTTCTAATTGCCAGTGATGGCTCTGGGGGGCTGAGATCAGCTATAAAACTAGACTGAGAAGCAGTTGGCCCCAATTTCTACATAGGAGAGATGAGAAGGCCAAGAAGATCAAGGCCAGAGTCACCAGGGAAATGTTTTTTTAACTCCGTATCTGATTTTTGAATGTACAGACAAATGTTTCTCCGAAGGTGGTCTTTGGACCACCTATGTCGGAACAAGTCTGGGACTTTGTGAATGTGTAGATTCCCAGGTGTTACCTCTGACCTGAGGAGCCAGAGCCCCTTGGCTGGGTCCCCTTGTGGCACCAGTTCTTTAGGTGACCCCAGTACAGGTGCGGCCACAGTCGTACTTTTAAATGAACTGAATTGTACTTGTGTTTATTTTGAGAAAAGGGAATATTACTATGTTGTTTGCAAAACTTGTAACAAATCTTAAAAATGTTGAACCACATCTCGTGTGAAAACAGTTTTATGAATAATAGGATTATATTCTGATTCTGTCTATTGACTAATTGAGATCTTTTCCAAAATTTATTGGCACAAATGAAATGTTTCTCTCAAATGGTATAGACATTACGTTACAGAAAATAATGTTTTCAGAATAGCTGGTTTACTAAAATAAAGCCTTGGTAGAATAATTGTGTTGTATTCTTGTCTCTTTAACCAGCTCCCTCAAATAACACAGCTTTTTTATACATTTGGTAACTGGATTGTCATTATTTTTTCTTTTAGGTTCTGCTTAATTTCTTTCTCTTTTGAACACCACAAGTGATGTTGAGCCCTTGAGGTTTATAAGTTTTATGAATCTTCCAAATTACAAAAGTGGGTGTTATTCATTGGCAATGTTGGCAGGGTAGTCGTGAATGAAATCTGAAAATATTGCGATTGTATCGTTGGGGTCTAAAGACCATTAACTGTTTTCTTTTTTACAAGAAAGCTTCAATTTAATAAAATATTATACTTGAATTTCTGGTTTGGGTTCCACAAATTCAAAAGGAAATATTTTTCTTTCTAAAACAGTTTTTAACAGGATAAAAACTCTCAGAAGAATTTTTGTTCAGGTAGCAAAACCTACACTCAGGACTAAATTGCCTGAGGTGTGTCAACAGTAGGTAGCATTCATTTTAAATTCATTGCTTTGAGACCAGAAATGCTGTTTCCCTGGAGATGAGTACAAAATGATCTATTGAACTGTTGCTAATGAGATTATCACACTGTATGAATCAGACTATTAATAATGACTTTTGATTAAAAAATACTATCATCAAATTTCCCTGGCAAATAACAAGGATGATGGGATGCCGCTGCCTCTCAGGGGACCTACAAAGCTGGGGAAGGGACCCAGTGCTCATTGCGGGGAGGTTGAATGGCACTTTCTGAAACTTAAGTCACCCACTTGTATAATTCTCACCTGCCTCCCTGTATTAAAACTCTAAATCTGTATTTCTCAAATGAGTATGGCGGGGAGATGGATAGGGTATGATCGTGGACCCGTGTGTGAACAGGATATACTGGAGTGACTGAGGGAGTGCACCCCGACTGCTCCCCTGGATCTGTAGGTAGTGGAATGAGACAGTTGACGTACCTGAACATTGAAAGCGAAGGATGTGGAGTTAGCAGAAAGATCCCCTGGTGATTCTGACATTACCCTTCTCTGGCTCCTCTTCCAACCTGACAGCAGCTTGCTCCTCCCTTTCCCACCTTTGCACCTGCCTTCAGCTCTTTGGTTCTGCCTGTCTTCCCACTTCCCTTCTTCATCCAGCGTTCCCTGCTTGCTTCTTAACCCAGCCAGGCAACCACTTTAGATTAGTTACAGAATGCCTTTGCCACCTGGTTTCTTACTCCCTTGCCCATGCTGCCCTTTTCACTCCACATCTTATCAGTACTTAACCAACACAATTCTGTCTTACCTGGATTCTTAGTTCAACATTGTTTCACTCATTGTTATTGTACTCTGTTGTTAAAGAAAATTTCAGGGATCCTGCATAGCCAACTAAATAAAATTGAAGTCCCTTAGATTTAGGTCCTAACCAGGTTTACGCCCGTGTACCTTTCCAGCTGCCTCTGCCCGTTCCTACTCTCCTAAGCACCTGGCTGTGGCCCCTGTCCCTGGCACAAGCCCTGCTCTTCCTGGCGCAGCCATGCCTGCGCTCGTGCTCTCCCCTTTGCCGGGAATGGCCTTCAGTGGTCACGCGCGGTCAGACAGTTACGTTCATGAACTCATCCTAGAAAAAGTGCTCTATACCTCATTGCTGAATAATCACTCTGGTCACCTTCCAGGCATTCCCCTTGGGAAGCTATGCACAGACACCAGTGCCTAGTCCACCCTTCAAAGCAATTTTGGAACTCTTTTTCTGGAATGGCCATTGGAATTTTCGTTGTATTACCCTTGATGTCCTGAATGTCATCAAAATGTCTTCCTTTCAATATTTCCTTTATCTTCGGGTAAAGAAAGAAGTCACTGGGGGCCAGATCAGGTGAGTAGGGAGGGTGTTCCAATACTGTTGTTTGTGTACTGGCTAAAACTCCCTCACAGGTAGTGCCGTGTGAGCTGGTGCATTGTTGTGATGTAAGAGTCATGAATTGTTGGCGAAAAGTTCAGGTTGTCTAACTTTTTCATGCAGCCTTTTTAGCACTTTCAAATAGTAAAATTGGTTAACTGTTTGTCCAATTGGTACAAATTCATAATGAATAATCCCTCTGATATCAAAAAAGATTTAGCCACATCGTTGCAAGAAGTTTGTGAACTGAATTGTCAGACTTTGTATTTGTCCTGCAGTGACTACGTAAATCTACTTCTTCCTTGGAGCTTTTATAACCTTTTTTCCTCAGAATTAAGTGCATTTTTTTTTTTGGACTCTACGGTCCTTTGTTTATAACTTCAGTGACCCCAGAATTTGTCACCTAGTGTAGGACATTTCTGAGAGTGAAGGGGCACACTTAATAACTGCCTTGGAACAATCAGCATAAATCAGCATAAATCAGGACTTCTTGAAAACTGGAATGTGTGGTCACCCTGTTTATAATTCACTTCTTTTTAAAGATTTTATTGGGGGAATTGGGGGAGGGGAACAGCGTTGGGGAATCGGGGAAGGGGAACAGACAAGTTGCTGTCCTTTGGTTCTTCAGTCTAGTTGCGGAGGACGTTGCTTCACTGGCCCATGTTGGTATCGTCATTGCGCTCTTCCCGTATGAAGCAGATCGGTCACCGGCCTCTGGCTGGTCGCTCACCGAGGCTATTGGCAGTTCACACTGGCTACCAGCCTCTCACGCTGGCTGCCGACCACTCACTGTAGCCTATGGCAGCCCACTGCAGCAGGGGCTGCAGCCTACACCATCGCAGGGGCTCACAGCCCAGCTCCGGGTGGAGCTGTTGTTAGCTGTAGAGGGCAGTGTCACTGGCCCTCAATATGTGGGATCCGAACCGGGACCACTGGCATCCCAAACCAGCTCTTAACCAATGTACCACTCGGTCGGCCCTATAATTCACTTTTGATCTCTTTCATTTCGTGCCCTGTTGTGGATTTGGCTGTGGGCATGTCCTCCCCGCTACAGTAAAGCTTCCTGAGGACGTGGCTCTCTGACATGAGGGGTCCAGGTCTATGTTGCCCGTAGTGAAGTAACCTCGGAAGCCTTTGTCTCTCCCTGCCTTGAAAAGCTGACACCTTTATCCTGTTTTCCACTTTCATTCTTGAGCCCTTTCAATCCATTCTCCATACCGCAGCCAGTCTGATCCTTAAAAAATATGTGTTTGATAATATTATGCCCAGATGCAAAGCCTCTTGGTGGTTTCTCAGTGTATTCAAATGACAAGTCAGACTCCCCTGCACTGTTGTCCTGATTATCCAGTTCCCCACTTCTGCAGCGTCACCTCAGTTACCTTGTTGTGCTCCCTGGCTCCTGTCCTTGGCCCTTCTGTGGTTTCCTCCCACACGTCAAGCTCCTCCCCTCGATGGGTGCCTAACACAGGCTGTCTCCTCCGCCTGTGCTGGCCTTCCCTCAGCACCAGGCCTGATGGCCTCCTTTCAGCCCTTCAGTCCTAAGCTGAAAGGCCATCTTCTCAGAGGCTTTTCCTGACCCTTGTGTTCACCCAGAGTCTGCCTCCAGTCCCTTCTCCGTTGCACCCACCTTTTTATTTCCCAGCACTTAACTCAGTTTATAATTATAGATGTTTCGTTTTTGGATCCTTCTTGAATGTCTGCTACTGTTGCTGGACTCCAGGTTCTCCTGAAGGGAAGTACCATATCCATTTTCTCCTCCATACTGTTTGTTCCACACAGAAGAATGTGCCACATAATGAGAGTTGCATGATGGAAGGTTGGAATCATTATTTTTCCAATTGATGACATTGCTAATCACACACCCTTGTTGCATTCCAGCGTTAATTGCTTACAGGAAAAAAAGCCAATATAATATGACCTTTGTTTTCCCTCTCTGGGGTTATGAATGTGAAATGAGACACCATGCAACCCATGCACACCAGGCAGAAATATGTTCCAAGAATATGGTGTCTGTTGTTCAGCGTGGAATGCGTCAGCAGTCTGTCTTCCCTGTGGGCTCGCCTCTCAGGATAGTGAAATGGCCAGTGCTGCCAGGAAATGCTGGCCCCGGGAAGCTGCCGCCTTTCAGCTTTCAGAGGTCATCCAAAGGAGACCAGGCAGGCAGGACGGTGGGTGGGAGCAAGGTGGGCTTTGTGAGTGCTCTTTCCTGTGCAGATGTGTGTGTGGGGTTCTACCTTTCTACCAGAAAGGTACAAGCTCTATTTATTGGGTTCTCAGAAAAGTCATGACGTATTTTTTCTTATGTTTTTTGTTGCAAAAATGCGTCATGACTTTTCCGACAACCCAGTAGTATGGAGCATGAAGATCCCGTCTTTGCACTGTAAAATTATTGTCCCACAGGCCCTCTGGCTAAAATATTTTGATTTCAGAAAGCAGTTTAATTTTACTTCTGTTTTTAGTGGACTAATAAATTCATTCTCCCCATATTTCCTGGTTTGGCAAAAATTGACTCACCAAGGACAATATACACAGCAGGAAAACTGCCCTGGCTGCATTTACAGCTCTGTGGAGCCATCCTGGCCTCCTGGAGGCTCAACACTCAGTGAGGCTAGGGGATCAAGTGCCGTCCAAAGGTCACTGCTGAGACCTCTTAGAAAGTGACTGCTTCAGACATATGTACCCATGTTCCTTAACATTGGCCGTTTTTCTCAGCCTCCCCTTTCCTTTTTAAACAAACTTTAAGAATAATGCTCTGTTAGTCAGTGCTGTGTTTACCTGTTCTCCTGGGTTTTTCGTTTTACACATAAAGCCCTTGGCATGCTCACATTTTACGTCAAGTGCAATTTACTGCGAATTGCTTGGATAGGTAATTTTATTAAAATCATAATGGCTCTCCGATATTTCCAGAAACCGTCATGTTTTGACATGGACCACAAACATAGGTATATTTTCTAGAAATGATTTTGCGATGGTTCCAAACCCAGTTGTACCCACTTACTCTTGCAGCTCTTGGTATGAGAAAGTCATATTTCTGTCCAGAGGTGGAGCTTTTTATGCTAATCTACACAAAGCAGAAGCCCAAAATATCTACCACTTTCTGTCCTTTCTACCTACCTGGAAGTAGACGATTATTTTCAATGCACGTAGAACTTCAAATATTCTGAAATATTCAAAAGGAGTATTTGAATAGAAATTTAGTCCTCAAATTTATGGTGAGAATACTGATGGAAAATTGTACAGTTCATGATGCCAGGAGTAAATGATAGAACAGTTCCCAGTTTACTAGCAAGTTAATTTGTCTTCCAGAAGATAATTTGTAAATTGCCTTTTTTTTTCTAAATTCTGGACTTTCTTAGAAGGTGTTAGAAATGGTGCCTTCCCAGTGAATTTCACTCTTCCTCTCACACTACTCATTTTCCTTGCTATCCATTCATTGATTATGCAAGGACCATGTACTACAATGGGCATGTACCCTTTAGGGACATGCAGCAAACAGAAGGATGAAGACCTCTGCCTGGGTGGAGTCAGTCCTTTTCCTTGCAGACAATTCCCCTTAAATGCCCAACCCAGACTGCTTCTGCTTCCAGGTTCACACCCCCAGGTGCTGATCACAACTTCTTACATCCATGAGTGTTTCAAACTCTACATGTCCCATGTTGCACCCCATCAGAGTTGTCCTAAATTTGCCCTTCCTCTTGAGTTTCTGCCCTTGTTAATCAGCTAAACATCCAAACCATAAATTTGCCAGATCGTGCCAGAACCCTGGAAGTCATGTTCCTCTTCCCCTCACTCCTCATACCCGTACATCCAGTAGATTTATGTCCTATGTATTTCTCACTGACCCTCCCCCTGTACCACACTCCCCTCCCTTTCTGTGGCTGAGGCTGCCTGGTTTCAGGTCTTCCTAGCCTTGGCTGTATTATAACAGCAGCTTCTTACCTGGCTTCTCAGCCTCTAATCTCACTGTTCTTTAGTTCTTCTCCACATTCCTTCTGATGTAATCTTGACGACATGCAAATTGAGTCATGTTATCTGCTTGAGGAGATTTCATTGAGTTTCCCTACTTCCAAGCTACACTCCAGCTGCTTTATAAGGTAGGGAGGGGTGAGTGTTTTTATGCCTGCAGGCACTCCCTATCTCCCTCTTGGTGCTTCGAGGCCCTGGTACCCATCACACCAGCCTTGTTTATGTTCTAAAATGTCATCCTCCAGCCAACCCCACAAATCTAAGTTCCTTTTGCCTTTGTAAATCTGATCCTAGTTACATGTGAGAAGCACAGTCCTACTAAGTTAAAATAGAAATTATATTTTAAAAAGGATACTTTTTTAGCTGAGAAAATGTGCAGTTATGTAGAATTTAATGTGGTACCAGAAAATGAACAGTTTTACAGGACCATGAGATCACATTTGGGGTGGGTAGTCCAAAACAATTGAAAAGACTTTTTTTTTTTTTTTTTTGTGACGGTAGTTGCTGGGCACTGGTAGTTGTGGGTGACAAAGGCTTTTGCTATTGGACGTTTTCCAGGCTTAGGGGTTGTAAGTTAAAGACTGGCTCTGCTGAACTCTTTGGGGTCTTTTCATCTCTATCAGTGGTGACTTATGCTTCTGTATGAGCGATTCTTCAGAGGTTCACACCCAGGAATACTAGACATGATCTGAACCTTTTTATTAGGTTCGGTTAATGTTGAAATGAAGACTTTTATTGATACAAAGACATTTCTGTTACCAATCAGTTGTATAAACTTTGAGGGGATTTTAGGATGTGATTCATATTGGCTTTTATTTTTCAATAAGGTGCCTGAAAAAGTGACCACAAATGTGCTAAAGGTTTATTTGAAGTAAACACAGTATTAGAGCTCCCCTGGCAAAGTCATTCTGTATTTTGTTTTGCTGAGTAAAGGCGCAAAGCGAGATAATCATAATGTTTGTAGAAAACAGCACTTAGAGCTGGGATCCCAGGATTTTAATTTTGGGGCCTTTTATTGGCTTCAGTGGCCATATTCTGTTTTGTAGAACTTTGGTGTCAATGCTGTTCTCTTTTTAAAAATTTTTTTATTTTAAGTAACCTATTGCCTTACATTATTTCTTACCAAAATTGCAACATTCCAGGCCAGAATAGTTTTAAAAATACTTTTTATGGCACAGGTGAACTGTTTTTTTCAGCAGATTAAAGCCATAATTTAAGAAAAAGCTTATTTTCCTGCACATTACCGCATTCTCTCTGAAAGGCTGCCCTTGGAGGTAGATATATAGCTGTTGATGAAGAGACTGAGATAAGGATTGCTTTTCTCTTGTTGTCTCCAGGTGTGGCCCTTAAGTGTTCTATCTGTCATCCTAGCTCATCCTCCTTCCTTGACTACAAAGTAATGGAAAGGTGTTCAATTGATTGGACTGTGAATCAGAGTGTGAGAAACAAACACAAAGTATGTTGAACAATTTACATCAGTCAGGCACCTTCTACACTTCTTTGTTCGTTTACACTATATAAAATATGTGTTTCTATATAGATAATTGAAGACAAGTTGTGGCTACTGCTCTGAGAAATGCTCCTTAGGTTCCTCGTTCGCCAATTATGGGTACCTTCCTTCAAGGAAGTGAAATTATTCTTCCTGGATGTCGCACGTTGGCAGCTGGAAGAAGAGCAAGCTGTCTTTACACTGTTTTATGGCTGTGACTCTGAACTCACTTACAAAGATATTTTAAGCACTGAGCTAATTAGAAGGAAAGTGGGCAGGTATGTTGTGAATATGTTTGGTGATGGCTGGGAAGTCGTTGGCTGTTTATTGCTCAGGCTACATGAATACTTTATCGAGAGATCACTTGGGAACCGGGAGTCTTGGGTTACAGGCTCTGCTCGCTGCTGCCAGGCCATCTGACCTTCCCTGAGGTACTGAGGTTCTGGCCTGCCTTGACCCTCAGGCTCTGTAGTTGAGCTGGAATGCAAATGTTATGTGCTTCTAAGGCTGGGAAGCTGTGACATGTGTGAATAAGTTACAAGCGCTGGAATACTTACCATCCCCTTTTCCTTAAAAGTGTTAAAAAGAAGTAGATTAAAAAAAAACCCCAACATGAATTATCTGGACTTTGGTGGTATTGGCAGTTTATTTTAGATGAACCTGTACTTAGATAAGTAGTTATACAAAGAATAATACCTCAGAGTTTCTGTAATGACTCACTTTGGTAAAATTGTGATGTGCACATGGTTATTAGACTACTGCAGATCCCAGTGGGTACATTAGATTGAAAACCCTTAAATGGAGTGGGCTCATGCATACCGTTTTTAGCAGATGATAAAAGGTTTTCCACTGAGAAGAGAGTTTGGGACCATACCTGTTGGCAGCTGTCTGAGAATTGTAATTTTAGATCTTTCAACTTGAAATCATAGAAATCGGCTTCTTATGAATAACTCATGGTGAAGGAATGTAACAAAATTATTTCTGAATTCTCTTTCTTAACCACTTACCCCTGTTCTTGGACATGTCAGTTTTTCGTTTATTTTAGTTTTTCAATTTTGCAGAAAGTGAATTTTGGGGAAAATGTACTGGCTCTTCTGGCTTTGGAAAATCCTTCCCTGTACCTCATTTATACAGAATGGATGGGATTTGTGAGAAACCGTGTTACCTCACAGGGACTGTTCAGCAGTCCTGTGGATGAAGGAGTCCCTGTACTGTTTCCCGCCCTCCAGGTGAGCTCTCCCCTTCAGGTAGTGTTACATGTGCATTCCCTATGTCCCGATCCCGGTGTTACTCTAAGGACATACGAGGACTGTATGAGATCGTCTCTGTTTTCTAGGACTTCTTCCTTGGGTTACCTAATTACTTTGGAACAGTTTAAAGTAAATAAACTGAAAAATCCTCCTTGAAAAGTCGTTGAATGATAGATAGGCTCTTAGTTTCTCAGTAATCTCCCTGGCGATTTCTCTAATGCCATGTATTTTTCTTGGGAGAGTGTTCTTACAGCTGCATTTGTGATCTTGGACTAGGATTTATGAGCTGCCACCATTAGGTCTCCCTCTGGCTTTGTCCTCAGAGATTGAGGGTGTTTGTGGTTTGTTTTCTTATTGTTCATATCTGAGGATTTTCCCAAATCAAAATAAATGCATAAGTGTTTTCTTGACTTTGTCTTTTTGGATTGATTAATATGAGAAATGTGTGAATTGTGAACATTTCTTCCTGAAATTCAAGATAACATTTCCAAAGCAATATGCAGTTGCCTGAAGAAATACGTCTTCAGGTTCAGCATTGGACTTAGGATATCTTTTTTAAAAATTAAAAAAATGTTATAACTGGAACAAGTGGAACAGTTAAATGAAACAAATAAGAAAAAACTGTGATGGGAAGCAGAAGGAGAAAACGCAGAACATTTCCGAAAGCCATTCTGGGTCTTCCTGATGGCGTTAACATGATTAGCAACTGCTGACTGACCGCAGCCGTTTGTGCGTGGCAGACGGCTGGCTGCCCTGCGTTACTGGGTGGGATTCGCACGCATCAGACTGCATCATGGTTGGCTTTGTGACCTTACCTTCATCTGTGAGAGGCTTGGGTTGCTGGCTAAGCTATCCCAGTGGTTAAATGTAGACAGTTACAACTAGCTTTGTCCTCTTTGTACCCCAGAGGCTCGGGGCAGCGCAAATCTGTTGGCATTGCTCTTCAGCTAGCTTATGCTGGTCCTCCACTGTTCTTCAGAAAGAGGGTTTTGTATTTGGTAACACAAGTGGCACAGACTGACTTCGTATTAACTCAGCCTCCTCGAAGACTTGCCAAGTCACTTGTTTAGCTTTGCTTCTTGCTTGGCACGGGTACGCAACATGGGCACATAGAGTAAGCACTCAGGCGGGAGGGAAAACCACCTTTCCTGCTCTTCCATGGCCCAGAAGTGTTTCACTTCTCAGGGCGGGTTTTTGGTTGTGGCCAGCTCAGAAACTTGCGATTTAATTAAGGTGTAATGTTATATGCCAGAAAGAGTGCTTCTCACCTTACGAATTTTCCCACTTCTTAATGAAGACCATTTTCTCATGGGTTGATATACTATATTAGAGTATGGTCTGGGTAACCCCAGACTGTGGGAAAGGGGATTGGCAGTGTGGGGTGGTGGAATAGTATCTCTCAATTGATTTTGTATGGCGTTTTAAATATTTTGTGTATTTTCCTTTCCCTCAGGTTGGTTTCTTATTTTTGTAGTAAAAGGAAACCAGTGTTGATATTGTTTCCCTGAGGATTTATATAACGAGCAAAAAAGAAGTGAGGGAAGTGAATTTCTATTTTCTTAATCAACGTGTTTGAAAGTGCTTCACCAGTTGTTCGATTATCAGTTACCACAGGTTGGTTGGTATACACTGAGAATGATTGTCCAGGCCACCTTCTCTTTCTGCCTTTCCTGTCTTTTTTTTTTTTTTTAAGTGGTATAATTGACATACACTAGATGATAAATGCTTCATTTTGAGTGAAATTCATGTATACAGTGGGAGGTATATTAAATTAATTTCTTCTGTATGTGGACATCCAATTTTTTGACCATGATTTTTAAAAAACTATCTGTTCTCCACAGCATTGCCTTTGCACCTTTGCCAAAAAAAAAAGAAAAAAAAAAGAAGAGCTCAGTTGTCCATATAGGTGTGGATTGATTTCTGTATTGTCTATTGTGTTCCATTTTCCTGTTTGTCTACCTTTTGCCAGGACTGTGGCTTTACAGGAAGCCTTGAAACCAGGTAGTGTGAGTCCTCCAACTTTGTCGTCCTTTTTCAAAGGCTTTTTCTAGGCCCGTTGTATTTGCATATGAATTTTAGAGTCAGCTTGTCATTTTCTACAGCATTCTGCTGGGATGTTGGTTGAGATTATGTTGACAGTATACATCAAATTAAGGACAATTAACAGTTCAAAACTGTTGAGTTTCCAACTCTTGCATAATGTATATATCTCTATTTGGGTCTTATTTAATTTGTGTGTTAGCAATATCTGTAGTTTTCAGTGTACAAGGTTTTCACATCTTCTGTCAGATTTATTCCTAAGTAATATTTTTGATGCAGTAGTAAATGGTATTTTGCAATTTGTTTTTATTTGTTCATTGTTAGTGTATACATTGACTTTTGTATGTTCACCTTGTACCCTGCAACTTTACCAAACTCACTTACTAGTTCTAGTGGTTTTTATTGTGGGTTCCATCTGAGTTTCTACATGGGTGATTGTATTTTTAGTGAATAGAGACAGTTTATTTCTTCCTAATCTGATGTGTGCTTTTTCTTTGTTGAGTGCACTGACTAGAACTTCCAGCATCATTTTAATAGAAGTAGTAAGAGCAGACATCCCTGCCTTGTTCCTGATTTGGTGTTGGGGGTGGCTGGTATCTAGTCTTTCACCATTAAGTCCGATGTTAGCTGTACGTTTTTCATAGATGCTTGAAAATGTTTCATTTTATTCTTAGTTTCTAAGAGGTTTTATCAGGAATGGATGTTAGGTTTTGTCAAATACCCATTCTGTGTCTATCAAGATGATCATGTGATTTTTCTCTTTTAGCTTGTTAATATGGTGATTTACACTGATTTATTTTTTAATGTTAAACCTTATATTCCTGGGTAAACCCCACTTGATTGCGATGTATTACTTTTTAAATATATTGTTGGATTTGATTTGCCAAAAATTTGTAAATGGATCTTTGATTTTGTTCATGAAAAAAAATCGATCTGTAGTTTTCTTTCCTTGTGATGTTTTTGTCTGGTTTCTGTATCAGGGTTATGTTGGCCTCAGCACTGATAGGGAAATATTCCCCTCTCCAGTTTCATGGAAGAGTTTATGTTGAATTGTGATTATTTCTTCCTTGAATGTTAGATAGAATTTATCAGTGAAACCATCTGGGTTTCCTTTTTGTGGGAAGATTTTAAATTCACTATTCAATTTATTTACTTGGTATTGGACAGTTCATACTATCTATTTCTTCTTTAGTCAGCCTTGGAAGTTTGTCTTTTAAAGGAAGTTTTTCATTTTATCTAAGTTGTTGAGTTTATTGTCATAAAGTTGTTTATATTATATTCCCTTATTATCCCTTTACTATCTGTAGACTCTGGGGATTCTACTTCGATTCCTGATGATCTCTGACTCATAGTTGGTACATTTACCATTTACATTTAGTAAGGTTATTCATATGGTTAGGTTTCATTCAGTTTATCATGCTGTGATTTCTATTTGTCAGATCTTGGTTCCTTTTCCCTCTTTTCTTGCTTTCTTTTGAAGTAATAAGATATTTTTAAAGATTTTATTTATCTCCTTTGTTGGCTTTTTAGCTATATTTCTTTATTCTAATTTTCTTTTAAATTGGGGATTTGGTGGAGGGGAACACACAAGTTGCTGCCCTTTTGTTCTTCAGTCTAGTTGTGGAGGACGTCGCTTCACTGGCCCATGTTGGTATCATCATTGTGCTCCTCCCGGCTGACACAGTCACTCGCTGGCCATTGGACGGCCACTCACCGCGGTTCACGGCAGCTCACAGCAGCCCACTGCAGCAAGGGCTGCAGCCTACGCAGTCGCTGGCCACTCATGGCAGCCATTCTCCAATTTGAGCTGTTGTTCACCATCTTAGCTGTAGAGGGTGTGGCATCACTGGCCCATGTGGGATCCAAACTGGGGCCCTGCTGCTCAGTGCTGGTGTCCCCAGCCAACTCATAACCAACGTACCACTCGGCCAGCCCTCTGAATTCTAATTTTTAATGGTTGTTTCAGAGTAATACTAAACATCTTCAAGTTATCACAGTCTACCTTCAAGTAATATTATACCACTTCATGTTTCCTATAAGCATGTTATTAATACTGTTCCATTTACTTCATTACCCTTTTCAGCCTTTATACTTCTGACCACATGAATTTTACATGTGTTAAAAATGCTACAATACATTGCTATTATTTGTTTCAACAGTGAATTATGTTTTAAAGGAATTTAAATAATAAGGGAAAAATCTTATATATATATGTCTTTGGTGGTTGCCATTTCTGATGTCCTTTATTCCTCTTTGTATATCTGATTTACATTTCAACATTTTCCTTTTGTCTGAGGACTTCCTCTAAGATTTCTTGCCAAGGGAATTCTACTGATAATGAAATCTTTCAGTGTGTTTTTTTTTGTTTTTGTTTTTGTTTTTTTGTTTTTTACTTTTGCCTGAAAACATGCTTATTTTGCTTTTGTTTTCGAAAGATTTTTTTTGTTGTTGGCTATAAAATTTTAGGTATACAGTCCCCCCACACCCAGTATTTTAAAGGTGTTTCTCTATTACATTCTCTTGCCGTTTGCCTTCAGAAATGTAATGTATTTTTAACTTATTTCTTATTAATGTAATATAGCATTTGTTTGAGCACTTTGTATGATTTTCTCTATCTGCTTTTAAGCATTTAGTTTTGTTGTGCCTTGTATAGGTTTCTTCATGTTTCTTTTGCTTTAAATTTGTTGAGTTTCTTTTTTCTGTGAGTTCATAATTTTCATTAAGTTTCAAAAAGTTTGGTCATTATTTTTTCAGGCTATTATTTCCCAGTTATTTGACTTCCCAGGTTGTTATTTCCCAGGTGATTTGACTTCTTTCCACAGCTCACTGCTACACTTTTCATTTTTCTTCATTCTTTTTTATCTTTGTGTTTCATCTTTGATAGTTACTAATGCTGTGTCTTCAAGCATACCTATCTTTGTCTAATCTGTTATTAATCCTATCCAGTATATTTCTCATCTCAGACATTGTGGTTTCTTTTTAGAAGTTTGATTTGAGTATTTCCATGTGTCTACTTAACTATTTGAACATATGCAATACAGATGTAATAATTGTTTTAATGTCTTTTTTTTCTATTACCCTTCGTGCCAGTTCTAGGTCGATTTTAATTTACTGACTCTTCTACTCGTTATAGGTCATGTTTTCCTATCTGTTTTTTGTGTCTGGTAATTTTTTATTGAAAGGTAGACATTGTGAGTTTTTCCTTGTTGGGTGCTAGATCATTTTGCATTTCTCTGAGTCTTCTTGAGCTTTATTCTGGTGTGCAGTAAAATTACTTGGAACAGTTTGATCCTTTTGAGTTTTTCTTGATTGAGTTTTCAAAACAAATTATGATTTGTTAAGGAGGAGCTGGAAAGCTGCTCTGTCTAGGGTTTGATTATTCCCCAATACTCTTGCAAGATCTTCCATAATAGTCTCTTCAATATGAAATACGAGCTTTCTAGTCTTTCTGATAGGAACTGGCACTGGTCACAGTGTACTTATATGTCAGGAAATGTTTCTTCTAATCCGCCTCCCTTCCCCACTGCCCCAGCCTACCCTCCTACTTAAGCAGTTATCTCAGCCGCATACTCAGGGACACTCTCCAGATGCTCTGTGTAGTTGTGGCTCCTGTGACTTCTAGCTGCTGGTCTCCTCATACTCTAAACTCTTGTCTTCTCAACTCAAGGAGTCTTTCTGGTTAGACCTCAGTTTCCCCTCCTTGCATTGTACCCTGGAAACTCTAGGCAGTAAGTAGGGGCAGTTATAGATAGGCCTCTCTATATTTGTTTCCTTATCAGAAGGATCCTGTTCTTAGTCGCCTCATGGCCAGTGTCTTAAAAGCTACTGTTTTATATATTTTTGATAGGTGTTTTTGGTTGTGTCAGGCAAGAGGGTTTATGAGGTCTCTGTTATGACATCTTGACCAAAAACAGCCAGTCCCTTATTTCTTTTAATGACATGACCATCCCTTTCTTTTTTTTTTCCTATTTATTTACTTACTTACCTTTTTAAGCTGAGCCATCCTGCCACCTGTTGGCAGCACAGCGGCTACTCAGTTCGGGCTGGGCATCGAACTGCTGTTGCTCAGAGCTCAGCTCGCACTCTTGAGTGAGCTCTTAACCAATGAACCACTTGGCCGGCCCTACCATCCCTTTCTTTTCAGCCCCACTCAAGATCACTGTTCATTTCCCTGCTTTCTCTTTTGGTCCAACTTTTTCTTCAAGTCCTTTCTTGTTTCCAAATATATTTGACATTTCTTTTGTACTTGATACTAACAGTCTTCAGAGAAATATTGTCATTAACTTATACCAAAAAAATAAGAAACATCATTGAAGTGGAGGGAATATCATGAGAATTGTCTAAAGTCCTGGTATCCTAGTACTGTACTCAGGAGATATTTCTTAATACAGTTTAATTCTGTGTAAAACTTTTATGTCTGGTATGTTGATAGAGCAGAATTATTTCCTGATGAGTATGTGTGCTTAAGTATTTTAAAGAAAATAATATATTTGGGGAGGTTTATTTTTCCAGACTGAGCCTTAATGCCTCTGCTGCAGTTGGATTTTGGTTCTAACTCTGCCCTACCACCATCCATATATATATATATATATATATATATATATATATATATATATATATTAATTACCTCCCCCCCCCCCACACACACACACACACTTAGTATGAAGCTTGGAACCTGCCATTTTTGGATCTCTAGGACCTCCCACAGTCCCTGGCCCAGGGCTCCTCAGGTCATGTTTGATGATTTGGACTGAGTAGGCTCGAGTTTTAGGGATTTCATCCATTGTTAAGGATTTACCCAGAATCTCTAAATCTACGATTCCTAATTGTCTGTGTATTACAGTATAAAGCACATGTGCATCATTGTAGCTTGTTATTACATGTCTTTTTATAAAGAACTGTCAGAAAATGAGCTCTTTGTTACCTAGACTTACTAGTTAACTTGTGTTTTGCCATTGATCAGAACGTTTTTCATTTTGCTGTACTCATTTTGGTATTTTATTCTAATCAGAGGTAGCCTCGCAGAGTGAGGCTTGCTGCATCTCCTCTCTGACCTTGTGGCCACATCATATATTTGGCGGCAATCGATCAGGGGTTTCTTTCTTCTATTATTGTCTTGCCAGCCTTACTTTTCATAAACTTCTGCCACCTTCTCTGCCCCCCTCCTGCTCCTCCTCCTCTGCCTACTTCTATTCAACCCTGACCCAGAAAAACTCCACAAAGAGCTCTTGAAGCAAAAGGGCTCCCCTTGTCAGACAGCCTGCCGGTTTGAGAGTGTTGACTACTTACCTTTGCTGGGGAGTCTTGGAATTGTTGACACCCTTTAAAATTTATTCTTTTCACTTGATAGAACAAAATAGCTTTCTTTTCCGTTGATTGCTCATCTCCTCCTCACAAAACAGATTATATGATGTTTCCTCTCAGAACACACCAATATTTTTCCTCTGTAGGCCTGGGGTGTCTGTGCTGTGTGTGCCTTTATAGTTTTCACTGTCTTTGCGTCCGTCCAGTTCCATAGACTTGCGAGTTGCTCTCATCGCATGGTTCTGGCTCCCTCTGCAGCCCTGAATGGAAAAGTGCTTTGTTGTCTTGCGTGCCTCAAAAAATTGAACTCTGGGTCTTCTTTCTTTGAACAGAGCATCCAGCTGGTATGCAAGTGCAGGTGAGATTTCAGATTTAGGAATGCATTTTTTGTGGGGGAGGGAGCAAGACTTAATGAAGACCGAAGTCACATTTCAGGAAAGCTTCAAGCCATGAGAAAGTGATGAGGAGGGTGAGGAGAGAAGGGGAAAAGGCAGAAGGGCAACCACAATTGCAAAACTGATTTGGGAAGTAGAAGGTTAATTTACTTCCAGGTGTCACTGGAACCTTTTCTTAAATTAGAGCGTTTCCGAGTAGAAGCCTAACGCTGTTGTAGCCTTCCCAGGCCTGTTTGGTTGGATTACACACGTAGGACCTCTGTGTACATTTGCGATTTGGCCTCCAGACTTGGGTTGGCTGTTGAACATTCAGGGTCACTTTATGTAGCACTTGGTGTCTTAGCTTGAAATTATTGATTTTTAAGGTACTTGAGAATTTGACCCCCACTCCCTCCCCACCATATGCAGTGGCTATGAATTGCAGCAAAGTGATCCCTGGATTCCAGCATAGAACCCCTGTTGGCAGCGGTCAGCATGGGGACCTGTAAGGATGCCCCAATTCGTAAGGGCAGAGTTTCTGAGCACATCTTCCCCTGTGACGTAAAGCTGGGTACACTCAGGGCTTTTGCAGTGCTGGTATGATCTGTTTGTTCATCTGGGGGCTGGCTCCACAGATGTGTGCAGCGTGTAAACATTGCACTGCCATGTGTGATATTTTTGTTTGTATGTTATATATCAGTAAAAAGTACATTTTAAAGATTTCACAAATTAAACACTTTTTAAGAACATCCATCGAAGTCCTGCTGTTTATACCAGCAATGACACATACGAGTGCACAGATGTCTTCTCTGTTAATTAGTCCTCTTTTTTTTTTTTTTTTTTTTGAGGGCAGTGTCACTGGCCCTCACATGTGGGACCCGAACTGGGGCCGCTGGCTTCCCAAGCCAGCTCTTAACCACTGCGTCACTAGTCCTCTTTTTAAGTCATAGCACATTAAGTCTTGTCTCCTTTAAAGGGGTAAGTGCATGTACATATCTGCCTATGTGAGGTGACTTTTATTTAATAGATAATTAGAATGTTTATATAATAAATTCATGTTTTTGGAGTATTTTATATTCATAGAGTAAGTTTTGGATCTTTTCTCATTGAATAGGTCAGCATCATTTGGTTTGGGCTTTTTTTCTTTGTATAATTCTTTCTAGGACTTGGCATCTCTATGAATTTCTAACCTGCGCTGTTTATAAAGTCAAATAACTTGCATTGATTTTCTTGGAGGGTCATGGTGATGTTGGTTCTGTTTGAAATTAAGTGTTATAAATCTTTAGAATCCAAAAAGTGGGAAAGTGTTATGGTCACTTTTATTATCCACGCTTACTTTGCCGTCCCATCTTCTGTGTATAAATCTCACATTTATTTTCTTGAATCTTTTGTATGTTGCCCCGCTGAATTGTCACTAAAGCTTTTCTACATGTAGAAGACTAAAGCTAGATATTCTTACTTGACAATGTAGTGAATAATTGTTAAAATTCAGCACTGGTTTAGATTACTCTCTTATTTGGCTGTAAAGGTCCAGTTTAGAGATATATTATTTTTACTGTTTAGATTGAAAAAGTAAAACAATTAGCTGCAGAATCTAGTTTTTATCCTGGAGTGAAACTCATGTTGACTTTAGTGGAAATTAGAAAGTTCAACCTTTTATTTAGAGGTCTCTGAAAGCTGTTTCCTTGGCTTTATGTTGAAAGGACTTATCTACAGAAGTGGACATGACAGTGAGAAGGGCAAGAGGCTCTTAGAGGAGTGTCTGACTTAAAGTCAGCTGTGTAGAGAGTGTGAGGTTTTGTGGTGGCATGTTTCTGTCCTAACTTGTGGGGTAGCACAGAACCTGAACCCAAGGACTGTATTTCTATTTGGAGCAGACACTGACCTCTTTTTCTGGTCTGAAAATAGTGAAGTGTATCAGTTTTGGTAGCTTGGGTTATAAGAAACCTAAATTAGTTTGAAGTGGAATTATCCTGATGAAAGGGCAGTTGAAAGCCCTTGACACTGGGCAGAGGATTGTCTAGTGTCTCCTCTTGGCTCAAAATGCAGCGGACATAATGAGAGTCATTATGAACTGCTGATCTCTTACCCCTCCCCTCCGGAGAGCCCATTAGACTTGCAAAAATAGCAAGCACTGTGTGTGTTTGGCATGGTGCCCGCTGTGTGCCCGAGGAAGAAAGGTGCCTTGTTTGCACTCCAAACAGATACCCGCGGTCATGTTACAGCTCTGCTTGGTTCTGAGCTCCTCTGTTCAGCCTCGTCCTGACAGATGCTGTCGTTGCCACCCCTGAGAAAGACAAATGCGGTCACTCTGTGGGAGCTGGCTGTTGCCCAGCTGTGCTTGCCAGTGCCCTAAACTGATGTGCTGTGTACCTGTGGACAGGTAACAGCCTGTGGGCCTGTCACTGGCTGTGCATCACCTTTGAGTTCTTGCTGTTTCCGAAGGAGACGTTTTCGTTCTCTTCATTTAGATAAGGGTGTGAGCCCTGAACTTGCTTCCTGCTTTTTGAACAACAGATGTTTGTTAAACACCCACTAAAATGCCCAAGCAGGGTCCCTGCCCTCTAGGAGCCTACCGTCTCTGTAGGTAGGAAAACAAACAGCCACATGATCAGGACCTGAATCTGGAAGCAAAAAGGGGATCTCTGCAGATGTGTGTCACCGAGAGAGTCCTCACATGGGCTCTGAGGTTAAGCAGAGCTTGGAGCATGTGGCACTGTGTGTTGCTGGGGTCCAAGGTAAAAGAGAAATGGCTTGCAATGAGCTAGCTGGGCCTAGGCTGGGCCTGGTTTTGAAGGTTCCAGGCAATGAGGAATCATAATGGAATTTAAAAATAGATGAGTAACCTCTTAAAATTATTATTTTTTTAAAGCAGCATTCCTCTGGGAGCAGCCTAGAAACTGGGATTACACAAAAAGAGTTGGGGGAGTGCTAGGCTATGAAGTGGTGGATGGGAGGCATGGTGAACTTTCTGGATTAAAACAGAAGATGAGGTCCCGAGTTCAGGTAGAAAGAGTTGCTAAGGACAGGCAGGTACTAAGAGATATTTAGGAATCTTAAAGATAGGAGCTGGCTAACCACCATAGATTAAGAGGAAAGAGAGGAGAAGAAAGGAGCATGCAGGGGAGGGCTTTCAGCTAAGATTCCTAAGAGACTTGGGAAATAGTTTGGAGAACGCACGATGCTTCATTTTGGGGGAGCTGAGTACAGAGCACCTGCAAAGGCTGTAGGTGGCAATAAGGTAAGTTCAGTGTAAAACTGGGACGCAGAGTCCGGAAGAGAAGAGGGCTGGATACACAGACGCCCTGGATAATTTGAGCGTTAGGAATTTTAGTCTGGCCTGGCCATGAGAGCCATGAGGCCCTCCCACCCAAGTCTGAGTAAGCCTGTGCCCCATGCCGGTCCACTGATGCAGGATGAGGCCACTATATGGACCTGCCGATATCTGCTAAAAAGGCACTTACTGTATATTTTGCTCTTGTGTTTAGAAAACCATCTACCAACACCCATCTGAATTTGGGCTGAATTTGTGTAGTAGGAAATAACAATAACAACAGGGTGTTCTCTGTGGTCACCATTTGGGAACCATTCCACAGGACCATTGGTAGGACATTCTTGTCTTCCGCTGAGACTGGTCTTTCTGGAAAGACCTTCCCATGGATCTCCTTCATCTCAGTAGGTGGAGTAGTTAGTGTTTCTTCTGCACATTCTGCCAATGGCATAGCTTTGTAGAAAGCACCAGAAGTTTCTCCTGTCTGTCGCCCTTTGGCCTGCCTTGGTCAGTCTGTCTGCTGTTTCCCTGGACTTGCACTGTCTGTAACACCTGTGCTTCGGGACCCTCACCTGTTTTTCTGACTGTGTTAGGTCAGATGGTTTCTGGCGCTCGACGTGACCAAAGCCATGTCTGAAGCAGGTTGCACTTGCTGAGCATCAGTTCACCCAGGAGGGGTTGGCCCCTGTCGCCTGAAAGGACTCTTCTTACCTAGGTAAGCAGGCCCATGAGTTGTTTACTGCTTGAGAGTGTCCGGCTCCTCCCATACCTTCCCAGCGGTGGCCAGCTGTGCGCCCAGGGCCTGTGCCTATCAAGGCCAGCCCGTTCCTGCACGTATTCCAGGGCTCTGCTTCTGCCCATAATTCCCTTAATGAATGGTTCAATTCTGGAGTTGTCAGCCTGTCCTCCTTTGGAGGTCGGTTCCAGTACACCTTGGGAAAATTTCCCAACAGACTACTTGTAGTTTTTGTTTTCCTAGGGTTCAATTTAAATATGATTATATCCAAAATTGAACCAGCAATCTATAGAGTGGGTATCAGTGGTAAAAACACTAATATGAGAGTCTAGTAGGTGAACCAAAGTTTCGTTTAAAAGATGTAAATGCAGGGCCGGCCGAGTGGCACATTGGTTAAGAGCTGGTTTTGGGATGCCAGCGGCCCCGGTTCGGATCCCACATATGAGGGCCAGAGACACTGCCCTCCACAGCTAACAACAGCTCCACTTGGAGCTGGGCTGTGCGAGCCCCGGCGATGGTGTATGCTGCAGCCCCTGCTGCAGTGGGCTGCCACAGGCTACAGTGAGTGGCCGGCAGCCAGCGTGAGCTGCCAATAGCCACAGTGAGCAACCATCCAGAGGCCGGTAACCGATCTGCCTCATCCGGGAAGAGCGCAATGACGATAGCTACATGGGCCAGTGAAGCAACGTCCTCCACAACTAGACTGAAGAACAAAAAGACAGCAACTTGTCTGTTCCCCTTCCCCGATTCCCCAACGCTGTTCCCCTCCCCCAATTCCCCAATAAAATCTTTTAAAAAAAAAGATGTAAATTTAGAGTTTAGTTGAGAATTACTGATCTTTCTACCTTTCCCTCCATTCTGTCCTTCCTCCCTCTCTCCTCTTCCTTTTCTTTTCCTCTTTCTGTTCCCTTCTGTTCATTTCCTTCCCGCTCCTCCCCCTGCCCCTTCCCCCTGCCCCTCTCCCTCTTCCCTGGCCCCTGACCCCTCTCCCCTACCCCTCTCACTGTCCACCTCCCTTTCCCCACTTTCATTCCCTTCTTCCATCCCCACTAGCTATACCTGACATAGTTGAGCAGAATTGTGAGGCTTTTAGAGCTGTGTGTGATGAAGAGAGACCAGATGACATTATATGAAAAGACATGAGAGAGCATATGGAGACTCTTAAAAGTCCAGCCTCCGAAACGACTAATGTTGACCCTTGTTAGAATGTTATTTCTCATCTCAGACGCTGCTGCAGAATTAGGGAGAAGTCTTGAAGTTGGAAACTGAAGGCAGCTGCTCATTCACCTACTTTGCACGCAAATGGAGATTAAAAAGCAGATGTGTTTGGGGAGAGGTTTGCTCCAGGACTCAAGGCTCGGTTTGCTGAGGGTTTTGCATGCTTTTCTCGGGGGTCAAAGGTCTCCTTGTCTGCATTGTGCTGGTCCACATAATGTTGTGGCCTAGCTGCCTTCCAGGTCTGTGTGGGCCAGAATGTTTGCAAAGAGAGGTGACAGGGTTTGTCTGGAGGGAAGGAAAAGAGAGTGCATATGCAACCTGGATACTTTACAGTAGATCATAGTTGATAGAACCTTAGACCTTGAAGAGACTCTTGAGGCCACTTGGGTGACAGATTCTGGAAGTCCTGTCCCAGGAGTGTGGCTTTTTCCACACTGAGAAGAGAGGAGGGCTCAGTCATTGTTTTTCATGGCCTGGAATACGATTTTCAGCTGCTCCTCCTCCTCCTCTCCCCTTCCTCCCCCTCCTTCCTGCCCCTCTCCTCCTCTCCCCCTCCTCCCTCTCCACCTGGGAGTGTCTCTGTGAGGAGATGGATTTCTCTGTCTTAAAGAGAACAAGGTGGTGCCATCTGTCAGCTTGCAAAGTGTTTCCGGGTCCTCCTGTACCTGCCATTTTCTGGGCCCTCTCTGTGTGCTGCTGTGCAGGGGGCCTTGTCCTCCAGATGTGCTCCTGTCTTCAGGAGCTGAGTTTGGGGTGTGGCGAGGAGAGGCAGTGTGCCTAGAGAAGTCCGGTGCCATAATGTGCAGGGAGGGGGCATGGTGAGAGGCACCTGGGCAGGAAGTCCTGCTCCGCTTCTCAGATACTTGAGAAGCTTCTTGATGGCTTTGGTGCTTTTAGGATTCTCCTGCTTAGTGAATATGGCTTTCACTGCTTTAGGAATAAGCTTCTTAAAGCCCTTACTTGAACTCTTGGACCTATAATGACTACCCATTACTTTTAGATCGTATTTTTGGAATGCAAGACCTAATTAGTCTAATCGTGAAAGACCGTTTAGTCTCATCAATTCAGACTCATCCTCCCCAGCATCCTTCTTTCTCATCTTCCTGTGTGCCTCTTCCCCCGCTGATCTTTCTCTCTCCTGTAAAGCTACAGATTCAGTGCTTACCCTTTATCATGTTCCAGGAAGCTTCCTTACCTCTAGGGGGTCAGATCTCTTCTCATTTTTCTTTCTGCTGTTGCAGGAAGAAAATATGATTTAAAAAAATAAAAACTGACCCTTTGTACTTAGAAGAGTATAGGTTTGTGAGTCATACACTGATGCATTTGATGTACTTAACATTATGGGGATATAAACAGATCTTAAGACCTGACCTTGCCCTGAAAGCCTACAGTACAGTGATGACCCCCAAACTAAACATGATAGAAACTGGGACTAATTGCACAGCCTCTGTGACAGGGAGGAGGAGGTGTTATGGAGAGAGACAGTGCCCAGTAACCCAGGGAAGGACAGTGAGCATGGGGGGTGGGGGCCAGGAGGGCTCACCAGAGTGGAAGGAGCATTAGATGGGGGAGTGTCTTAGATAGATGGGGTGGGAGCCAACTGTAGGGTACTGAGGCTGGGAAGGAGTTTAGGCGAAGAAATGGGATCAATTAAAGGTAGCTGAGTAGTTGAATAAGATAGTGATGTGTGGGACAGTTGGAGGGGAGAGTTACAAAGACCAGCCAAAGAGTCTGCTGAGATAAGCTGGTCTTGCTCACAGTGGGAAGGATAGGGGCTGGTGACTTGGGAAGATGTATCAAAGAAAGAAATGACAGGATGTACCCACAGCTCCGTGCAAGCCTTGTGGGAACTGCAGTTCATGTTTAAACAGGAACATTACAATGGCATAAGGGTGTGTGTGTGTGTGTGTGTGTGTGTGTGTGTGTGTGTGTGTGTTTTACGTAAATGCAATTTGTAAAGATTTAGATTACATGGTGATACCTTACACTGTAGTTGCACAGGAAAAGGAACTTTTAAACACACTTGTAACTGTCGCAACATATTTTACCTTTAGCATCGTATCAACTTCCTTCCCTACAAAGCAGATGACACCTACCAACTTTTTAGAAGGCTCCGCCTGTGAGTAGTGAATTTGGTAG
Source organism: Aselliscus stoliczkanus (assembly GCA_033961575.1). Lineage (NCBI taxonomy): Eukaryota > Metazoa > Chordata > Mammalia > Chiroptera > Hipposideridae > Aselliscus > Aselliscus stoliczkanus. The sequence goes on along the minus strand of CM066728.1, from coordinate 13,105,924 downwards.
ATAATTCAAGGACTAAATCCCATCTTGTTTTCACCCATTCATTTTGAAGGACAGGAATCTGCTTGACAGAAATATTTAAAAAGGAGCTTCCCTACATGCCAAGCTCTCCTTGGCTTACACTGTTCTTGTTTTCAGAACCTCATTGTGAGAACACTTGGGGAGCTTTCCTACCTGGTCAGTCCCCTGTGGAGAGCACGCAGCCATGTTTCCTGTCTCAGTGGCCTGCAGCTGCGGGGCAGCCGGCCCCCACATCCTGCCAGGGGATAAACCTGATACCTTTTCCTTTCATGAAACACTATCTGTGTGAAGTGAGCTCTTTGATCAGCAGTCTCCCTGCTGAAGCTTGGGGAAGATTAAGGAACACCTTTGAGGTGATGAATATTGGATGAAGTTTATATAATTTAAACTCAGGCTCCCTTTAACCCTTCCACTCCATGGAGAGACAGGAGCAGCTTGTACAGCCCTGGCCCCACTTAGAGGGAAGGCGCCATGCCACGTCTTATCCAGCTGCACCCTTCTCGTTTATGTAGGACAGAGTTTTGGAGTTCAGGCAGTGTATATTAGTGATTGTCATTTCTTACAGCTTCATAAGGAGAGCTCATCTCTGTAGAGATTGAATGAAATAGAACTGGGGTCAGTTAACAGCTGTGTATTAGGCATTGGGGTTTTAATGGTGAATAGGCTGATATCCCACTTGTCATAAACAATCCAGTAGTAGTAATAATAATGCCACCAGCTAACATTCCTTGCATGCTTACTGTATGCAAAGTTCTAGTCTAAATACCTTTCATCTACTGTCTCATAGTGAACATTTGAGGTAGGTTTTATTTTTACCCCCATTTAAGAGATAAGGAAACAGGCACAGACAGGCTAAGTATCTTGCCCAAAGTCTCACAGCTTATAAGTAGTAGAGCTAGGATTTGAACCTGGCCAGCCAGCAGGTTTCTAACTTCTGTGCTGTCCTTGTCAGGGTGAGATGGGCAGACAGTTCATAGACCTTCTCCAGTTTGATGAATTCCCTGAGAGTCTGTAACAGGACACATGAACCTGGAGAAGGAGAGGCTGAGCAGGCTTTCCAGGGATGAAACCTAAGATGTGAATAGGGATTCTCCAGATGAGGGGTGGTGGACAAGACTGTCCCAGCATGTCCCAGGGTGAGGGAATATGGCAGTTCCCAGGGACTGAAAGAAGCCCATCAGAGGGTAGGAGAGACTGAGAGAGTGTCAGAGTGAGACTGGCAGGGGTCGGATCCAGAAGGGTCCTTCAGGTCCCACTTCAAGGATATGGGGCACGGGAGCGTAAAGGATTAAGGACAGCTGTGGTTATAAGATTTATAGTTGTGACTTATAATGTGATTTGTAATTATGATTCCTAATAAGAAATATGTATTTGGTCTTATTCCCATTCCTGGCTGAGCTCCTAAAAATCTTGAAATTTCCTAAGCTATGAAAGCAATAAAGGTGTCTTTTGTTCTGTGAATCAGGTAACTTGGAAAGCCCCTAAGTAACCTAGTGGGGAGCGGGGGCTCCTTTCCAGGGGAACCAACCCTGTGATTGGAGGGTTGGAACTTTCAGTTCAACCCCAGGACCTGGGTGGAGGAGGGGCTGGAGATTGAATTCAGTCACCTATGGCCAATGATGCAATCACTTGTGCCTTGTAGTGAAGCCTCCATAGAAACCCAGAAGATGGGGTTCAGACAGCTGCTGAACTGGGGAGCACATAGGGTTGCAGGGAGAGGGGTATGCCCAGAGGACATGGAAGCCCTGTGCCCTCCCACGGACCTCCCAGTGTGCCCTTCTCTGGGCTGTTCCTCTGTGTCCTTTGTAATACCGTTTAAGATAAACTGGTAAATGTGAGTCAGCGTTTCTGTGAGTTCCATGAGCCTCTCTAGCAAATGAATCAAACCTGAGGGAAGGGGTGGGAACCTGTGATTTATAGCCACTTCAGTTAGCAGCATAGGTGACATCCTGGACTTGAGATTGGCATCAGAAGTGGGGGCCAGACTTGTGGGACAGAGCCCTTAATCTGTGGGCTCTGATGCTATCTCCAGGTAGCCAGTGTCAGAACTGAGCCAGTTGCTTGGCGGCATTGGAAAAAACACATATTGGAGGGAGCATGAAATGTTAAGAGCCAAGGGGAAGGCAAGCACTAACGGGTAGACGCATAGGAGATATGATGAGAGGTGAGTTTGGACAAGGAGTTTCTGACCACAGTGTTTGAAGAATCAGAGGTGAGAGGACACAGGGAGAAATGGCAGGAGGCAGGCACTCTGGTCCCAGTGAGAGTGATGGTGGCCTGGGCTGGGGGGCCTGGAGGGGACAGAGGGAAGCCCAGGAACTCTGCAGGAGGCAGGAAGAGCTGGTTTGTATGTGGAGGATGAGAATCAGGACAGAGCCGATGACAGTCACTGAGCTGAGTGAGAAGAGACGTGCAAACTTGACAGACTGGACCTTGAAGAAACTATTGAAAACGGACCTTATGTGGTCAAGAGAAGGATCGTGCAAGAGAAAAGAGAGGGCTGCGTCAGGCCAATTAGAAACCGACTCTGCCGAGGGCATGGGCGCACACGCACGCACACACATGTATATTTACATATATGTCCCCCCCCCCCCCAGGATTTATTGTGGGGTGGAGGCCGACCACTTAAGGCGCCCGCCGGCCCCTGTGCTGTGGTGCTGTAAGCACCAGCACCGTTCCCCTTTGCGTCCATGCGGAGGGATCTAACGGTGCCTGGTGACATGGCCCAACCGTGGGAGAGAAAAACGAATGCCACATCTGTACAAAACTCCTGGCTAGGTTCAAGGGCAAACATAATTACCCGGTGGTTATCAATTCCAGTTTTCTCTCTCCTTCGAACCAATACTGTTCACCTTACAAGACCTTCCTGTCTGTCGCAGAGAACCCCTGAAAGCTTCCCTCTGATTTTTACTGTTTCTGGGTGTTGGAGGTGAGAGACATTCCTTGCAGAGGGGCCGGCCATTTTTATATTGCAGGCCATAAGATAGCAGCAGCCCCACCCTACCCTACGAACCCTCCAGGAAACTTATTTGCTGCCTGGTAGATGCCTGAGGAATTTATGTTTCCATGCTTCTTCAAAGCTTTCAAGCCTTGGTTGGTGGCAGCCTTGTAGTGGTCTCCAGTGGGAGTGTGTACTTGCCAGGGGCAGGGGCTTAGCCTCAGTTATGAGGGGGAGGGTTTTGAGAGGAGTTGAAGCTGGGGTGTGGAAATGTGGAGCATAAGTGCCTTCTACCACTCCGAGTTGCTGACGGAAACACAGCTGGGCCAGCCTGGTGGGACTGGCTTAAATGCTTTGCGTTACTTCTGACTCAGGGTTCTTATTGGTGTTGCTTATTTTATTTTTTATTTTATTTTTTTTAATTTAATTTTATTTTTTGGAGGGCAGTGTCACTGGCCCTCACATGTAGGATCCGAACTGGGACTGCTGGTGTCTCAAGCGAGCTCCCAACTAACACGCCACTCGGCTGGCCCAGTAGTTGCATTTTATATCAAAACCGTTTTCTAAATACTTTAGCAATATTGATTCCTGTTTTAGTAAAATGTTGCCCTTTCAGTCTTCATCTTCCCTAGAGTCCATCAGGATTTTCAGTGCATGTGTCATTTTCATTGTCAAACTCACACTGGCTTCACTAAGAATTTTAATTATAGGTTTGAGAGGGAACAAACTGTCGATTTATTAAGAAAAAAAAAATAGGTGAGGTATTTGCTAAGATCTGAGTGTTTGTGTCTCCCCCCAAGTTCCCATGTTGAAATCCCAGCTCCCACAGGTGATGACATTAGTAGGTGGGGACTTTGAGGGGTGCCTAGTCATGAGGGTAGAAACCTCATATATGGGATCAGTGCCTTAGAGGTTCCAGAGAGATCCTTAGCTCTTTCCGTCATGGGAAGTTGCAGTGAGAAGTCTTGAGACCCAGAAAGGGGTTCTCAGCAAAATGTGATCATGCTGCTGCCTTGATCTGGGACATCCAGCCTCCAGAACTGTGAGCAATAAATGGTTGTTGTTTATAAGCTACCCAGTCTGTGGTTTTCTGTTATAGCAGCATGGACATACTAAGACAGCATTGCTTTAAGTGACCAAGTGGAGAGAAAACAATGCAAAAGAACATAGAAGACTTTGGGAATATGGCTAACATGTAGAAACATACAGAAAGAAGTTAGCATACAGGAACATACACTCACACCTAGAAAAACGATGACAAGGTCACATATTGTTTTGAGGCAGGTTTTAGTAGATAGTGATGGTACTCACTTGGGGAAAAAGGTATAAATCATTAGAGTGAGTGTATGCACTGGTGATGTGAAAGTACTGATTAACAGTTGTTTTGGATAACTGAACTTTTGTTGGAATAGCTCCTTCCGGACAAACGTGCAAGGGATTAAAAGTGAAGGCCCACAGAGCCAAGTAGAGACCTCAAAGTTGGTTAGTGGAGATTCACGTACCAAAAGTGGACTCTGATGTGGGGGAGTAATGCCCGTAACACATTCTTTCACAGGGATCGCATGGAAATGGAACAGGTGAAATTGAAATGTTGACCCCAACTCTCTAAGAGTAATTCCAGCTCCCAAGCTACACTACATACAGAGTTTATAGACTATTCTTAATAAAATGCTTTTCTTGTTTTGTTATGAGAGAAGAAGCTTAACTTTACACATTGAGTTTGGATCAGGTTTGTTAGGTCATGTTAGAAAACGTAGCATGTTATTAGATCCAGACCCCCAGATTGTATTCTGGGCCTTTTTCAGCATGACTGCATTTGTGATTTTTACGTGCATTTTAATGAAGTGTTTTATCTATGTGCATGACTGTAGAAGACATTTTTATTTAGGGTATTGACTTTAAAATATTACATGGATAGGGTATATTGTCTTTGAGTTTGGGGCTAGTACCTGAGTTATAAGAAGGGATATGGGGCTGCGGGGCTGAGAAGCACTGAACTTGATGGTCACCAACTTTATTCATGCTGAATGTCTGGGTTTTATTCTTTTTTCTTTTTTCTTTTTAATCAGATGGGGGAATGATAATCTTTTGGTAGCTTTTTAGACTTTGAGATTCAGAGAGAGAGTGTTTTGTTGGGTGGAACTTTTTTTGGCATGGAAACATGCTTTCTTTGAAGGTTTGCAAGTATTAATCCTGAGAGCTCCGATTTCATGGTCTCCAACTAGAAACAGATATTGAACAGAACAGCTATGGGTAGTAATGGGAAAGTTTGAAGACAGCAAAGCAACCTGCTTTGATTCAAGGGTCACATGGATTTTAGCATGCTGAGTATTCTGAGAAGCATTAAGGCATAGTAAATAAAAAAACAACTTGGTTTTTGGAGTCAGCCGATCTGGTTTTCTAAATCTTTGCTTTATTAGCTGTGTGTCGCTGAGGTTTGCTTCCCTAGTCTGCAAAATAAAGCTAATGATAACTGCTTTACAATTTTTTTTTAAATTTCATTGGGGAATTGGGGGAGGGGAACAGCGTTGGGGAATTGGGGAAGGGGAACAGACAAGTTGCTGTCCCCTTGCTCTTCAGTCCAGTTGCGGAGGACGTGGCTTCACCGGCCCACGTTGGTATCGTCATTGCGCTCCTCCTGGCCTCTGGATGTCACTCACCGTGGCTATTGGCAGCTCACGCTGGCTGCCAGCCACTCACGCCCGCTACCAGCCATTCACTGTAGCCCATGGCAGCCCCCAGCAGCAGGGGCTGCAGCCCACACCTTCGCTGGGGCTCGCACAGCCCATCTCCAGGTGGAGCCATTGTTAGCCGTGAAGGGCAGTGTCACCGGCCCTCATATGTGGGAACCGAACTGGGGCCGCTGGCATCCCAAAACCAGCTCTCAACCACTGCACCACTCGGCCGGCCCCTACAATTTTTTTAATTGAGATATAACTGACATAACATTATATTGGTTTCATATGTACAACATAATGATTTGATATTTGTATATTCAGAGGTACTAAAAAAATGTGTACACATTTTAAGAAAGGAAAAACTGTATTAATTGTAATATTCAATATATACCAATAACAAAAGATGAATACAAGTCACATTTGACTTCTGTAATCACAACAGGTGCTCAAAGTGGTCACCATCAGTGTCATTTTAATACAGTTTTTTCCTTTCTTAAAATGTGTATGCATTTTTTTGGCACCCTCTGTGCTGTGAAATGATCACCACAATAAGTCTAATTAACACCCATCAACATATGTAGTTAAAATTTATTTTCCTGTGATGAGAACTTTCAAGATCCACTCTCTTAGTCACCATGCTGTACATTACATTCCCAGGACTGATTTATTTGTTTTGGTGGAGTCCTTACAGTTTTCTATGTATAATATTATGTCATTCACAAACAGTGACCGTTCTACTTCTTCCTTTCCAGTTTGGATGGCCTTTATTTCTTTTTCTTGCCTAACTGCCCTGGCTGGGACTTCCAATACTGTGTTGAATAACAGTGGTGAGGGTGAGCATCCTTGTCTTGTTTCTGATCTTAGAGGAAGAGCTTGCAGCTTTTTACCATTGAGTGTGATGGTAGCTGTTGGCTTGTCTCTGAGGTTCGCTTCCGTTGTCTGTGAAATAAAGCTAATGATACCTGCATCACAATTTTTTAACAGCTTTATTGATATACATTTTATATACCATAGAATTCACCAATTTAAAGTGTACAGCTCAGTGTCTTTATTATAGTATCTTCACAGTTAAGCAGCCATGAATCACCCAATCAATTTTAGGCCTTTATATCACCCCAGAAAGAAACCCTGAACTTGTAACAGTCGCTTCCCATTTCCTCCCCACTTTCCCCAGCTCTGGGCAACCGCCAATCTGCTGTCCATCTCTACGATTTGCCTCTTCTGGACATGACATGTAAAGGGAACCATATACTATGTCACGCTTTGTGACTGCCTTCTGTAACGTAGTATAAGTCTTCAAGGTTCCTCCGTGTTGTGGCATGCATTAATATTTCATTCTTTTTTATTGCCAAATTATACCCCGTTGTATGGCTATAGTACCACATTTTGTTTATCCATTCATCAGTTGACGGACACAATGATGTTTTTGTGAAGACTGAATGAGAGAGAAAGTCAGTAAAGTGCATAATGATAGCTTGCACATAGAAGCAATATATAGTTTTGTTGTTGCTTTTCATCTGCTTAGGACGGGCTTCTTGTGTGAATTATAGCAGCTACTCTGGTTTATGACACAAGGAAGGCAGTCTTATTGAGTGGACCATCTTTCTGCCAGTTTCTCACGTTGGTTCTTGACCATTGAAGATCCTGGGTGGGCACTCTGGTTTAATAGTAGAATTCACACTGTTTCACTCAGTAGCGGAAGTGTTCCAGTGTTACCAGCAGTGCTTGTTGTCATTCTAGATGCTCTGTGCATAACTGGAAGCCCTGGGTTGGATGGGATTGAAGGAGGAAGCCACTGCAGCTTACATGGATGGCAGCTCATCCAGTGCCGCCTCCCTCTGAGCCTGGCACTGACCCTGGTACCAGGCTGAGGGCCAGGCGCGTCGTGCGCCAGAATGGAGGGAGACCAGGCTTCGGGGCCCCCACTTTGCTGACTTCGTAAGATACAGAAAATTGCCAAGGGCTTATATGACCTCAGAGAGGAAGGTCATATTACACATATGGGCCTCTTGTCAAGAAAAGCCCTACACTGATTGTCTCATTTTCAGGATTTGGGATTGTGAAATTCTAATTCATTACTAAATGACACGTAAAACTCAAATTGAAGTAAATTGCTGCCAAAGGCCAGAGAGATGATCTGAAAGCATTGATTCCTGTTTTGTTGGCTGCAGAAATTCCATGGAACTCAATTATTAGTATTTCTGAATTTCTACTTAAGATAGTATAATATAAAAATATAATTCTAAACCAGTCCCAAGTGTGGTTATTTACGAAGCAAATACAGTCAGCCCTTCGTATCTGTGGGTTCCACATCCGTGGGTTCATCCAACTGCAGATTGAAAATATATTTAAAAAAAAGATTGCATTGTTGCTGACTCGTGAGGCCTATGATGGTGACATCTGTCCTGAACATGTACAGACCTTTTCTTGTCATTATACCCTAAACAATATAGTATAACAACTATTTACATAGTATTTACACTGTATTGGGTATTACAAGTTATCAAAGACTTGACTTAAAGAACATTGGAGGGGCCGGCCGAGTGGTGCAGTGGTTGAGCTCTGGCTTGGGAGGCCAGTGGCCCCAGTTTGGGTCCCACATATGAGGGCCAGTGACACTGCCCTCACAAAGAAAAGAAAAAAGTATGTGGGAGGATGCGCATGGGTTATATGTAAATACTACACCATTTTCTAGAAGGGACTGGGGCATCTTTGGGTTTTGGTGTCTATGTGGGTTCTGGAACCAATGCCCCGCAGACACCAGGGGAGGACTGCGTTATTTCATTACCCACTGCTGGCCTACAACTGTGAGCCACACAGATAAACTGGGTAAATGTTCTCTGACCAATAAGTACTCTTATCCCCAAGTTTACATTTAAAGTCATGCAACAAGTTGTTAAAAGAGAAATCTCTGGTGATTGCCATTTTAAAGACAAGTTTGTCACATAGGTTTTCTGAGCTGGGTTGCCATGTTCTGCAAAGACAAAACATCAACAGCTTGCACATATTGAGCAGTTAATTTGTACTGGGCCCATGCTAACCACTTTATTTGGATTATCTCATTGATCAAACATAGGTGCAGTTATTATCCCATTTTTATAGATGAGGAGACTGAGGCACAGAGAAATTAAGTAACTGTTCCAAGTTGTAAGTGGTACTTCTCTTCATAGCTTCCCATTTTGTGAAATTTAATGATATTAAAAGTGCATTAGAATTTCAGGCTTTGCTCTGATATTCTTTTTCCAAGTACCGTTTCTACGTAGAAATCAAAACATGTTTGTGGTTTACTTCTTAGGAAATTATATATAAATAAAACAGTCCTATACTATAATTATATTATACATGCCACCTCTTATCAGTGGCTGCTCCCATAGTAAGCTCAGCTGCTGATGACTATCAAGTAGATGAGAAGGAGACGGCTCCCAGAGTGGTGGCCTGTCAGGCAGGCCTCTGGCTGAGGAATGCCAGGGACCCCTCCAGTGAGCTGCAGCCAGCTCAGCCCTGCCTCCGCGAGGATTTCGTTCTGCAGATGCTGGGGACATCCTTGCCTACCCTGCCAGCAGGCTCACCAGAGAACTTGCACCTGTGGCCTGTGGGTCACATATATCTTCTCAGAGACTAGGAACCTTACTGCCAGTTGGAAGTAAGCAAATAGAAAATGATCTCTACAGTGTAAGCAGAGTAGTGTAAAACATTCCATCTGAGGTGTTATTGACGCTTTTTAGAGTTTCCCTGTGAAACTTCATTAGACACTCAGACATTTTGACAAACAGGAAAGGGCTAGGACAGACTTATTACTTCCCGTCTCTTAGGAAGGACTGGGCCCCTTTGCTGGGGCTGTCCCTTAGTCTGACACATCTTCAGCACCTCTGTGCTGTCTACTGCCATTTAAAAACGAGGAAATTGAACCTCAGTGAGATGAAATCTTTACATCACCACACTAAGTTGTGATGATACCATTGGAAAAGGAAAAGCTAAAATCTTGTATTATTTTTTGATATTGTCCTTTTACTGATCACCTAGCCTTATTGATATTTTAAATTATCTACCAGTAGAACAGGACACACCAAGTGAAAAATGGAATAGATGTAACCTGGAGTGTGTGTGCAGTGCATGTGATGCAGCATGTGCACAGAGGAGGGAAGGATGCCCGGAAGATGAGACCCTGTTGCCTCACGCCTGGCTACTGCCTACTGTGGTCCAGTTACTTTGTCAATGTTTTCATGTTTGATCCCATCTAACTCTCACAACCATCCTATCAGACAGGTGCTGTTTTATCCATGTATTTCTAGAGAAGGCGGCTGAGACTTAGGAAGTTAAGACGTCTTGCCTGTGGGCATGGAGCCAGCAGTTAGCAAAGTCATTGCTTTGACACTGTGCAATCTTCCCGGCCCACTAAACTGCATAAAAAGGTTTCCTACAGGTTTTCTGCCTCTCGATTCAAGCCATCAGCAGATAATACATTCTAAACTCAGATTTCATGCTGTTTAAAATAGTTAATTGTTCCTCATGTTATCAGGAAAGTTGCTCTTCATTTTTCAAGACGTGAGTTGGATGCCATGTCCCCTGTGACCCTCCCCTGACGTGCTTCTTCTGTGCATCTTTGGAGCACCTGTGTCCCAGCCCTCAGAGGTCCCCTGCCTGTCCACCGGACTTCTTCCCGAGCAAGCTGTCTGGCTCAGTAATTAGCTGTGTTTTGTACTGCTATCACCCTGTTGGGTCCTGGTGCCTAGTAGATGGTTAGTAGGTATTGGTTGAATTGAATTGGATGTTTAATAAATATTTGAATTTAATTATATTTACTTTCTGGGGTGCATTTCAGGCACTTGGGAAGTGTCACTGCGTGCAGCAACGGGGATGTGAAGACCCTCGGTTTCTCAGACTGGGAACGGATGACTATAAGAAGTCAATGGAATGCATGATTGAGGCCAAATATTTCTAGATATTGCTCAGAGCATATGCTATAATTTTTCTCTTTAAATAGTGTCAATGATACTGCCACGCCGAACAAAATAAAAACTAAAAAAAATGTGTCACAATGGGAAAATTAGATTTTCAAAGCTACACTTTATTGATTTATAGTCTATGGAATGTCACATGAGCAAATGGAAAGAACTTGAGTTTTGGTATTAAGTACCTGAATCAAATTCTGGTTCAGCTACTTTCTAGCTTTTGACTTTGGTCAAAATACTTAATTTTTTTCAACATAGTTTTCTTATTCTTAAAATGGGAAAGTTACACATTGGCAGGTTTGGAGGATGAAATATGTAGCGAGGAAATGTGTTACTACTCAAAAGAAAATTGCTGTGCGATAGCTTTTGGTATATTTTCATTTCAACTGAATAAACTTTTATTCTGATTTCATTCTTACAAATAGTGTAAGCATATTGAGAAACGTCTCTCTGATCACCTTATTTTTTTTAAACTTTATTATTATTGTTATTATTAGTTACAGATGTACAAAACAATGCAATAGTCATCTTTTTCACCCCTTACAAAGTGACTCCCTCCTCCCCTGATATCATACATATCTATTACAATTCCATTGACTCCATCCCTACACTATATTCCACATCCCATGACTATATATATGTTAAATTATAGTTGACATATACTATTGTTTAGTGGCAGCGTCAGATGTACAGTGCAGTTGCCAGGCCACCACACTGTCCATGAAATGGTCTCCCTAACAAGACATGATCCATCTGATCCCCTAAAAAAATATTTACAACCTTATTGATTATATTCCCTAAACTGTCTCTTCTGTCTCTGCAGTAGTATTGTAGTTATCAGTTTGTGTTGCCTCGTCCCTTCCCCTTCTCTCTCATGCCCATCTCCATCCCATCTAGCCCTCATCAATTTTTTCTTTGTGTCTCTAAGACTACTTCTGTTTACATTGCTCATTTATTCAGTTCTTTAGATTCCACATATAAGTGAGATCACATGGTATTTGTCTTTCTCTGACCGACTTATTTCACTTAACATAATGTTCTCTAGGTCCATCCATATTGTTGCAAATGGTACGGTTTCTTTCTTCTTTATAGCTGCGTAACACTCCATTGTGTAAATGTACCACAGTTTCTGAATCCAGTTATCTACCGCTGTGCATTTCGATTGTTTCCAAAAGTCTTGGCTATTAAAAATAGCACTGCAATGAACATAGGGGTGCATATATTTTTTTGAATTAGTGTCTTGGGTTTTTCAGGATAAATACCTAGGAGTGGAATTGCTGGGTCAAAAGGTAGTTCCATTTCCAGTTTTTTGAGATATCTCCATACTGACTTCCATAGTGGCTTCACCAATCTGCAGTCCCACCAACAGTGCAGCAGGGTTCCTTTTTCCCCTCAGCCCCGCCAGCACTTGTGGTTTGTTGATTTATTGATGATAGCCATTCTGACTGGAGTGAGGTGGTATCTCATTGTGATTTGTATTTGCATTTCCCTGATGATCAGTGAGATTGAACATTTTTTCATATGCCTGTTGGCCATCTGTATGTCCTCTTTAGAGAAATGTCTCTTCATTTCCTCTGCATATGTTTTAATTGGGTTTGGTTTTTTTGGTGTTGAGTTGCATGAGTATTTTATACACTTTAGATATTAACCCCTTATTAGATATACCATTGACAAATATATTCTCCCATTCAGTAGGCTTCCTTTTTGTTTTATTGATGGTTTCCTTTGTTGTGAAAAATCTCTGATCACCTTATAATCAAGCACATGACTTCCGGTCCAGTGTTCCAAGTAAAGATCAAATAATAGGATGTGCTCTGTGTAGATTTTGTAGAAGTTTGAATAAGGAGAAGGATAGAGTCATCTGTAGATGACAAAGTCTTGCCATGGCACTAGGTGGCATATTTAAATATTTAGCACAAATCCAGCTTAGAAAGGGCAGGTTTGGAGAAGATTATAGAAGTGAGGATGGTAGTAAAGGGAATACTATTGCAGGGAAGACTCTGGAACGTCTCAGTTCCAACAGTAATTTCTTTAGATACCTATTTTACAGCAGATTTCAGTATTGTTGTAATTTTGCTTAGGAAAACAAGTTTACAAAATTGCCACGGGAACCTCATTAAAATGAAATCTGAAATTTGCTCACCAGCTCTTACAGCGAATTATAAGGTCTGATTTATCTTGACCTCCTCCAACCACCGGCCCACTCATTTTGAATGACCCAGAATCATGGTTTTAGATTTTTTTGTTAGGTTCTTTGAGCTCCTCTCCTAAACTCATCAGACTTCTAAGAGCTTCTTTGTATCTGATGTGAATTGGAGGCTTACCCTAGAATATTGTGATTTTGAGAGCCTGGATTAATAGTGACTTCAGATATTTCTTGATTGAGCTAAGTTAGCTGTTGAGAATATCATGTGGTTGCTTTTTCTGAGTCTACGACTTTTTGCTTCAGGAGTAGCATTGTAATTTTCCAGTCTTTGGAAGATATGAAGGATTGTAGTTTCTGAGTTCTGTCTTCCAGTCAGTGTTGCATTTCCTTTCATCAGTGTGCACTCTGAACTTACAGAAGGTAGCTAGCTAGATACTGATAGAGTGACTGTCTGGAACCACTTGAGACCTGAGAAAGGGTATGATGAGCCTCCCTGATAATGTAGAGTGAGCAGTAGCTGTCTGCTTTGCATTCCGTTTCTCTGAGGACTCAACAAATCCACATGGTGAATTAACTAAAGCTGTTTGAGAAGCAGCAGTGGGATCATGAATACTTTTATGCTTTTTACAAATGACTACAGGAATCTGATCGGAAAGGGTGATTCTATGATCGAAGCCAGGCTTTCCGTCTTCCTCTGGGATTTGCATTAAGAAGCATGGTTTGAGCTGATTTCCCCCTTTAACAGGAATTTATTGGCATATTGCTTAGTTATGAACTCTTAAGAAAAGAGTGCAGTTTAATTATTTCAGAGAGGAAAAATGTGACTTTAACTTTTAGCTATTTATATGCTGAATAGATTTTAAATGTGCCCTCCCCTCCCCTCACCCCCCACCCCCAATCAGGAAAACTGATTTTAAAGACCTTGGATTTTATTTAGCAAGAAGGAAAAGCAGATTATTTTAGTTACTGTAAGTTTGGGGTTTCTGCTGTTTCATCCAAAAAGAGTGCGCATATTTTAATTTCTAGGTTACCTTATTTGCAAATAGTTTTCCTCTACTTTTGTGTCAGTTTCTTATTTCTAACGATTGAAGCTTTTTATGTATTTTTTCCCTCAAGATAGCATTTATGGTTACATTGTTAAAGACAATGTAAAAGTATAAATTGGACTTGTGGTGTTTATCTTTTAAATATTTTTGTGTTACCTATACTTCTTGGTATAAAGATTAGAAAATGATACTAAATTAAAAAATTGGAAGTAATAAGTGCTGACAACTCACTAACTTAGTAAGGCGTTAATGAGATTCCAAACAGAGCTAGTTCATGGGCTAGCACATGTACTAGGACTCGCCCTCAAATATCAGCGAGGGTTTGACATTTCGCAGGGAAGGGATTCATTCTTGAATAGTCAACGTTTTCCAGTACCTCGGTATGTCCAGAGAAGGAAGCACTGTGAATTAGTGAAAAGTACACTGCACTTAACTAGGAGTTAGAATACTGGTGTCAACACCTGACCATGTAACCTTGGCAGGAGTTTTGGCCTCTCTAGGTCGTAGCTGCCTAGTTCTCAGAACGGTAGCCTTGGAGTGTACCATGGTTCCCGGGGTGTGTTTCCTGGGAAGTAGTGGCCGTGTGCTGGCAGCCGTGTGCAGTCACAGCACAAACCCAGCAGGTATGTCTTCTGCTCGCCTTCCAGATCTGTTTTACCTGCGGTTTTGTCAAAATATTAACTGATACTTAAATAAACATATATTGAAGACTAAAAGGAATGTATTCTTATGGTATTAAAGATGTAAAACTGAATGAAGTGCTGTGCTAGCAGCAGGCCAGCGAAAGAGGCCTCTGGCTCGGCATTCGCTCTTTCCTACCATGTTGGCACCTTGGTGGGCACAGCGCAGGGCCAGTACGCTGGCTGCAGTGGGGAAACCTCCCGTCCTGAAGACCCACACTGTGAAACATTTACGTCTGAGCTTCCCTCCTCCTGAATTAGTGGCGCTCTCTGAAGAAGAGCTCATGGGTTTTATGTATCTGAAGCGTGTCTCAGTGAGTGCCAGCTCTGCTAGGGGACCTCGTCCTGAAGGGAGGGGTGGGGGGCTGGGGTGGGGGTTGCAGAGCGAGGCCTGAGGCTGCCAGCCCACCTGACACCATGGCCAAGCCCCTCTGCTTCCAGGAGGTGATGCTCTGGTTCGAATGCCCATTATAGATGTGCTCCTTTTTTCCTCTTCTTTTAGCCTGGATTCCAGGAGAATCAAAATGCATGTTTCTGAGTTTAGTATGCTGGGGTTTCCCCTCCCCACCACCCCCCTTCCCTCCTATCTTCAGCAACAGTATAAGTACTCTTGATGGCAGCTGCTGTATTAAAGCCCAAGAGCTTAAAAGATTAAAGAAACCACTAATAGCAGTCAGGAGGAAGTTAAGGGCCTGTTTTTCTGAAGGTCTGAGTTTTCATTCTGGTGGTTGAGTAGAAAATTGCAAGCAGGTTTTGTTCAGCAGCTGGAATGCTCTAACATCTGGAAGGCTAGTCTTCTCTTCATTCCCGCTCATTGGAAAGGCAGCCAGGCTGAGGTGCAGACTGCATGCAATCCTTTGTGTGTGTTGTCATTAGGATTACTATGCTGTGGAGTTGTTTTTCATAGGAACACCTACTTGTTCTCCATTCTTCCACTGGCTTTTGGGAGCTCTTCACGTCCGGCCAGCTGCTAAAGAGGGGCCTGAACAAAGTGATATCAGTACCTCCTAAGGCTTGCCCTGGGCAGGTCTTGCTAGGACTCAGTGAATCACTGCTTTGGTGCCAGGTGCTGGCCTGCCTCTCCGTCCCCGGGTCTGTGGCTGCCAGGGCCCAGGGGCCCTGTCCCAGTGCTGCATGGCTGGGCCAGCGGCTGTGATGCCCCTGCTGCTTCCTTCTGAGGGCTGTTTCATAGCCCGAGTCCGCGGAAATGAGAACATCTGCTGATGGATGGGTGGAGCCATTAGACGTTCTTCACAAAGTCCAAGTTTTCAAAGTTACACCTGGTTTCTGTACTGTGCCCTTCCTCTTCTTTCACCTTCGTTTTCCCATTGCAGTTAGAATTTGAGAGCTAGCTCAGGAACCCCTGCAGTGCCTCCTGGGGCTGAGCAGATGATGTAATGATGTGGCTGCTCCCTTATGACTTAAGAGAGGGGCAGGCGGGGGACCCTGGCTGCAAGTGCTTGCTGCTTCTTAAGGCAGCCGAACTGTTTGTTTTACAGTAATGTGCTGGTGAAGAAAATAGGCCTGCCGGTTTAATTAGTATTTTTGGACAACTTCATTATCTTATAGGAAAAGAGAAGGTGAGAGGGGTTTTGCCTTGCTTGAGGTCACAGAGCTGGTCAGTGGCCCAGCCAGGTCTGGGCCGTGTTCCTGCCAGGCTACTTGGAAAACTAAGTGCTCCGGGTTCAATCAGTGTCACTGGTGGTCCTAAGTATGCACCAAGCAAGGAAGGGTTTTAGGTTTGGATTATAATATTTTAGGATTATTAAAGCGATACTAACTTTTGGATAAACCAAATGGAAGTTATCTGTAAGAACCCACTGTGATGGCTGGGACCGCCTTTAAGGGGAATTCCCAGGCAGGTCGACTGGTAATTGATCTGTAACACCATATACATTTTCCTGGATTTTCAAGTAAATACATTGTGCATATTGCTTACAAATGGCTTAGGTTGTCTTCATGAGTGATGAAGGTTGTACTATAGGAAGCTAGTGATTATAAGACTTTTTAAAAAAAACCTCTATTTCATGCCTTTGTTTCCTTGGCTTTATTTTCTGTAGCCTCAAGGGATGCGTCCATGTGCTGGAGGGAGGGTACTGTCATGGGTTTCTCTCTTAGGCTCCTGCAGGGCCTGTTAGATAGAGCCCAGTCACCTCTGGACAGAGCTCTCTCCTGTGCTGTGTCACCAGCAGGGCGCCATGTATGCATCTGTGCTTGAAGAGGAAGCCATGCTCAGCCATCAGTACCTGCTTTGTGCCAGGCACTCTAATTCCCGGTGGATCTCCTGTCAACCTCATGAGGTGGGTATCACCTCCACTTTTTAGGTAAAGAAAGCAGGGCCTTGAGATGGGGTCTTTCCTGATGACACACCTGGAAAGTACAGAACTGGTATCCCGATGGGAAGCTAATGTAAGCTGAGTGAGTGGCCTTTCCAAAAGGCCACAGCTGCTGCTCTGCCTCTTCTCCTCTCGCTTCCTTCACTGAGCGTTCAGCTGGCCTCTCATTCTGAGGAGTGTCCACATTCTTTGTCCAGAGTATGGCTTTCAGCGCTTTCTGTAGTAATCCACAGTTAGAAAGATAGTTTAAATCATGATCGAGTGTGCATGCTCACGTAGATGCAGGCGGAAAGGCCCCCCACCCATGCTTACAGGTACACAGGAAAGTGGAAAGGCACCCCCCATGCTTACAGGCACACACATGCAGGCGGAAAGGCACCCCCCCCCATGCTTACAGGCACACAGGAAAGTGGAAAGGCACCCCCCCCCCATGCTTACAGGTACACAGGAAAGCGGAAAGGCACCCCCCCCCCATGCTTACAGGTACACAGGAAAGTGGAAAGGCACCCCCCATGCTTACAGGCACACACATGCGGGCGGAAAGACACCCCCCATGCTTACAGGCACACAGGAAAGTGGAAAGGCACCCCCCATGCTTACAGGCACACAGGAAAGTGGAAAGGCACCCTCCCATGCTTACAGGCACACAGGAAAGTGGAAAGGCACCCCCCCCATGCTTACAGGCACACAGGAAAGTAGAAAGGCACCCCCCCCCCCATGTTTACAGGTACACAGGAAAGCGGACCGGTTTCAGGAAGGGGTTCCACGCAGCACCCTCTTACATGCACTGCAGCTTCCTGTTTCCTTTTCTGTTCTCTTCTATGAATACTCACACACACGTCCACACATGCATGGTGGTGAGCACCCACTGAATGGATTCTAGGACCAAGGTCCCCTGGCGTTGAGAAACACTGACCTAGGGTGGAGCTCTCAGGTGGGGGAATGTGCTTCCCAGCCCCCCCCCCCCACAGGATTTTTAGGGTAATCCATTGGCGCACAGAACAACATAGTAGAAACTATGTTTAGAATAATTATTATCTTTAAGGAAGACACATTGGATGTTACTGATAGTTAATATCTGAGGTCACAGTATCCTGTCACTCAGCCTGTGGGACAGCCTGTGATCTGCGCAGGTATCCTGAGGGGAGAGGGGAAGGAGGTCTCACAAAACTGCAGATTCCTAGGGTGCTTTGCTCACTGTGTCGTGGGACTCATTCCAGTTTGTGTGGCTCATAAAGTGGGTTACTGGGTTTCAGTATTTACTTTTAACTAAACGAATCATAAACAGGACAAATGATTTTTTTATTTATTTTATTTTTAATTAGTTTCAGGTGTACAACACAGTGCAATAGTTATACATTTTACCCCTCAAAGTGACAACCCCCACCCCCAATACACCACCCCATTCCCCCCCCATATCATATATATCTATTACTCTTCCTCTGACTCTCTTCCACAGTATAATCCACATCCCGTGACTATCTATATATATTCAATTACAGTAGGTGTACCACCTCCGCTTTAGTAATACAGTGCAGTGATCAAACCTCTACTCCATCCATGAAATGGTCTCCCTAACAAGACCTATGATCATCTGACATTCCACAGAATATTTACAACATTATTAATTATATTCCCCAAACTGTTTTTCCTATCCCAGTGGCAATATTGTAGTTGCCTATTTTTGCTGTCTAATCCCTTCCCCTTCTCCCTCATTCCCATTCCTCTAGGACAAATGATTTTTTAAAATTCCTTTAAACAGTGGGATGAGGAAACAAGCCCAAGGGACACGAGCATGGCAGAGCCAATGGGCCCGTTCTGTCCAGGAGCATCTCACTGGCCTGTGATTAGCTACAAACAGCAGCAGCAGCGTCATGTCAGAGAAGAAGGTAGCTGGTGAATTGAAATTATAGAAAGACATTGTGAACTTATTATGGGCATGATCAGTAATGATTTACCATGTCACCAGTGGAAGCTGGACCTTGAGGTATTAACTAATACCATTATGTTGGGTGAAACATTTAAAATTGTGTTCGTTTTGGGCCGGCCCAATGGCGCAGTGGTTAAGAGCTGGTTTTGGGATGCCAGCGGCCCCGGTTCGGATCCCACATATGAGGGCCAGAGACACTGCCCTCCACAGCTAACAACAGCTCCACCTGGAGCTGGGCTGTGTGAGCCCTGGCGATGGTGTAGGCTGCAGCCCCTGCTGCAGTGGGCTGCCATAGACTACAGTGAGTGGCCGGCAGCCAGCGTGAGTGGCTGGCAACCAGTGTGAGCTCCCAGTAGCCACGGTGAGCAACATCCAGAGGCCGGTGACCGATCTGCCTCATCCGGGAAGAGCGCAATGATGATACCAACATGGGCCAGTGAAACAACGTCCTCTTCAACTAGACTGAAGAATAAAAAGACAGCAACTTGTCTGTTCCCCTTTCCCAATTCCTCAACGCTGTTCCCCTCCCCCAATTCCCCAATAAAATCTTTTAAAAAAAATAATAAAATAAAATAAAATAAAATTGTGTTCGTTTTATCTTGCTCAGCTTTTAACTTAGTTTTTGAATAATTTGGAATATGCACAGTCCATCAGGGCCATATAGACAGTTGCAGAGCTGGGGAATGTGCTCAGGTTTTTTGTTTTATTATTCCCTTCTTTTTTTTTTTTTGAAGGCAGTGTCACTGGCCCTCATATGTGGGACCCAAACCGGTGCCGCTGGCTTCCCAAGCCAGCGCTTAACCACCGCACCACTTGGCCAGCCCTATTCCCTTCTTTCTTTAGCTGAGCCATCCTGCTACCAGCTCAGCGGCTCATTGGCTGCTCAGCTCAGGCTGGGCATCGAATTGCTATTTCTCACAGCTCAGCTCTCACTCTTGAGTGAGCTCTTAACCAACTGAGCCACTCGGCTGGCCCTGAATGTGCTCAGTTTTTTCTGATTCTGATAAGTGTTCATAGTACAAATCACTTGGAGAGTGCCCCTGGTCCGAAGAACCACGGAGACGTGTCCAGTAACTTAATGGCGATCGTAGGTTCTAGGTGAGGAGAAGCATGAAGGTGAGCAGGACACAGTGGACGTGTGTGTGCACAAATCAGAGAAGAGCCCTCCCTGGGCGGGGGCAGTTCCAAGGGCTTTCTCCTGGTTCAGCAGTCCCGTGTTAGGGCGCTAGGCTGGCGTGTGGGCACGGGCTGGTTGCTGTCCCCCATCCTGTGCCGGTGTAGCCTTCGCAAGGAGTGCTTTTAATGCTGCTGGGGAGGGGGGAAGGCTAAACAAGAAAAGAGCACTGGGTGGAGACACTGATGACCGCAGGAAGCCTCAGCAACCAGTCCGCACGCTCTTATTGGTTGGCTCATCCAGCCAGGTGTCCCTGGAACACCTGTTCTGGGCTGCCCATCTGCCGTAGGCGTCAGCACACTGTAGCCCACTGGCCAAACCCGACCTGGTGTCTGACTTGTTAATAGAGTTTCCTGAGGAACGTGGCCACACTCCTGTGCTGACGTGTATTTTGCGTCTGCTTCGGTGCTGATGGCAGAGTTGAATAATGGTGAAAGAGTTGGTCTGGCCCGCAGAGCCTGGAGGGTTTCCTGCCGGCCCTCTTCTGAGGGAGGTCCCGGATCTGTTCTGCAAGATGGGTCAGTACTTGCTTTTGGTGCCGTCCCCTGGCGCCTGGACCACGGGCTGCTTGGCTTCCACCTCCTGGGCCCCCCTTGCCACAACGCCTCCCCTGGAGCCCTGCGAGGGCTCAGCCGGGCAGCGCAGCGCAGAGAGAAGCCCTCAGCCAGGACACATCCCTCCTACCGTAGGTGTCTACACAGGCGGTGCTGTGTGGACAGCGCAGGGGTCTGGAATCTTGTCACGCTGTGACCATCTCCCTGGGCTTCGGTCTCCCTCCCTCTGTCATGGGATGTTACACTAGCCCAGTAAGCCTCAAACATTAACATGCGTCAGAATCACCTAGCAGGCTCTGTGAACATGTGCTGGGCCCACTCTGCCCACCCAGGCCTTCAGACTCCCTGGGTCTGTGTAGGGCCTGGCAATTTGCACTTTTAACAAAACCTCAGGAAATGCTGCTGCTACTGGTCTGGGGCCACCTGAGGAGCTGCTGCATTAGACCTCCTGCCAGGACTTCCTGGAGGGGTCCCTGCTCACCTGCAGCTCCTTAGACAGTGGGACTGGATGGCTTTTGGCAGCCTGCCTCTTTCCGGCATTAGGGAGAGGCAGGCTGGGGAGTCTCCTGTGAGAAGGGACATTTGGAGAGGGCCCTTGTTCTAGATGCCCCTGTGATATGTAACCCAGAGCTCTCCTGGACTGAGCGCAGGTGCTTGCGTCCCGCCTGTGCATAGGGAGCCACAGGCCGCCTCTTAACCATCGTCCACCGCACACTTTGCCTGTTGCCTCAGCAATTCTAGGCCCACAAATGGTCAGACTTGTAGGGACGTGAGGAAGAACAAGGCCCTCTATGGCAGATCACTTTTCATGGTCTGTTCCCCTCCCTTGTCACATGACTGCTGTTCTTTACCTTTCTGCTTTTTAAAAGTCTTGTATTATTCCTGTTATCTGTTTTTGTTTAATAGTCATTTTCTTGATTTCAATTAAGTGCTAATGTTTCAAGAGCTATTGGGAGCCTGTCTATGTCAGAAACTGCACATTGCTTGGAGAATAACCTCTCAGTCCTTTTGGAAATTCTTGGCAGTGTGCAATTTTCCTCACTTTTTAAATGAGTCATAGTTACACATGAGGGGTCAGTGAAGCTAAGTACTGAGTGACCTGGAAAGTTTCAGTATCTGTGCACATGACCGTCAGAAACCACCGGCCATGGTCTTTGGCACTATTCCCTTTGGCCCTCCCCGCTCGTGCCCCTGACTCTCCAGTCTTGTGTTTGGGTCTGGGACTGTGTGGTCACCTAGGACGACTCTTCGTTGGGAGCCCCGAACTTGTATCATGTGTCACGGCAACTCAGCAGTTTGGGCCTCGGTAAAGTTCTCTCCTACCTCCTTTCCTGCCAACAGAAACAATTTTCTTCTTTGAACTGTTTTTATATCTTAAAAATCTTTTTTTAAAATCTGTGCACTTTGTACTAAATTGTATTGATTAATGTTTCTAGTTCCCTTACTACAGAGTGACCTTCCTGAGAAAATATTTTGTATTAATCATTCAGGTTGCCACGGAACCAAGTGTCGTATCTGGTACACAGCAGGCGCTCAGCGCGTAGCTGTTTAACTGAGCTGGGAAGGAATGGTGAGATGGATGTCGGTCCAGATCTGGCTTGCCTCACAGCACTGTATTCAGGCCTGTTCATTTCTGGTCTCATCTGGATGAAGAAGGAATTGTTTATTCAATAGGTGATGTTATTCGAGAGATGCTTTGTCTGTTTTCCACATCTAGATGCTATTGATGGTGATTTTTCATTCTGTCAAAATGCATTTTCTTTTTTTCAACTCGAGTTCAAACAGAATGATTTTAGACTAAGAACATTTGGAAAGAGGACATGTCAGGCCTGTTTCCCCCTTTGCTTAAAGAAGTGTATGCTGCTGTAATTCCTAATTGCTGTACTAAGGAGAGGCAGAGGATACATATGTTAGTGACCATTTCCAGAGGGGGAACTAAGGAACCAGGCTGGTTTTTCCATAATGTGAAAGTTATTCACAAACTATTACCATAATTGATGCACCACGCCACTGTAGAGTAAATAATGTGTTGTGTGTGGGAAGCAAGCTAGTAGTCAATGAATATTAAAGAACAAAACCTCATTTTAAAAGAGAAATGGTAATTATAATCATTCTGAATTCATATTGCAGAAGCAGCTAAAATAACTTGGGTGCCATTTATCTTTGTAATTCCGTGTGCTAAGGAAGTAGTTATATGAGTAGAGTTGTATAGAAGATGTATATCCATACACACATTTTTATAAAGACACAATGCCAACCTTTAGTATTAGTCATTTTTCAAAGACATTTGATGCAGAGGGGAGGTGAACATAAGCAAAGTTAATCAGTGCAATTTATATTGTTGGGAAAGCACACACAGTTTTCTTATGTTGGTATTTTCTGTTTACCTGCAATGTCTGGTTCCTTTCCTTGACCAAATTGGCTTCCGTGTTTTTGTCAAGGCTCCATTTTCATAGACGCCTTTCTCATCTACTTCTAATCCCTCTCTTGCTGCCTTCTAGATGCTCATCAACTCCTGTGTGTGGTGTATTGATTTGCACTTCTGGGATTTGCTGTTTTGTAATCGGAAGTCATACGTCATTTCTCATGTGTATCATCAGTCTCCATAACCAGATTGCCACGTCATTTCAGGGAGAGCTTGGGGTGTGTGTATGTGGTGTGTGTGGTGTGTGGTGTGTGTGTGTGGTTGTGTATAGTGTGTCTGGTACGTGTGGTGTGTGTGTGTGGTTGTGTGTGTGGTGTGTGCGTGTGTGTGTGCTGTGTGTGTGATTGTGTATAGTGTGTGGTGTGTGTGGTGCATGTGTGCGGTGTGTGTGTGGTTGTGTGTGTGGTGTGTGTGTGGTTGTGTGTGTGGTGTGTGCGTGTGTGTGTGGTGTGTGCGTGGTTGTGTATAGTGTGTGGTGTGTGGTGCATGTGTGTGGTGTGTGTGTGGTGTGTGCATGTGTGTGGTGTGTGTGGTTGTGTATAGTGTGTGTGGTAGTGTGTGAGTGTGTGTGGTGTGTGCGTGTGTGTGGTGTGTGTGTGGTTGTGTATAGTTGTGGTTGTGTGTGTGATGGTGTGTGCATGTGTGGTGTGTGTGTGATGTGTGTGTGTGGGGTGTGTGTGCATGTGTGTATGTGGTGTGTGTGGTATGTGCGTGGGTGTGTGTGGTATGTGCGTGGGTGTGTGTGTGCGTGGGTGTGTGTGTGGGGTGTGTGTGGTTGTATAGTGTGTGTGGTGTGTGTGTATGTGTGTGTGTTTCCTTCTTGTACCCCTCATGGAGCATGCTTAATGCTCTCATGCCTGTGCAATCTCCTCAGTAGGTACCCCTGGTTATCTCTTTATGTATGCCAGATGCTGCCTTCGCTTAGTAAAACTTTTAAGTTTTGTGCTTGCTCACCAGGGCCTCTGAAAAGTACTCTGATATAATTGGAAATCTGCAGATCTCATTGGGGTGGCGTTTTTGTTGAAGTTCCGTTCATCTTGGTCAAGTTCCGAAGTCAGAGGGAAAGATGCAGCTTTTGTCATTTGGTATTGAGTGTCTTTGACACATACATTTTAGATATCGACAAGGTGATTGGGTCAGAGCTTAGATATTTTTTTTATATTTTAAAATAAGTCATAATTATCTATTCGTAGGAAACTTTTAGAAAAATCTCATCAGCATTGGTCCTGTTCCCAGTTGTAATCTCAGTATATCCTGATAAATTGCTTTCAGTATATAGCTGTTCCTTCTTTATGGGCATCTGTCATCTTTTCCTTTATAGCAATGAAAATATGGACAGCTTCCAACATGCTTTCTTAGCTCAAATTTTCCCGGGCCCTTAATGTCAGACAGAGTCACTATATTCAGCTAGTTTAACTCACTGGATACATTTCAGTCTGGAAAAAGGAGTAACTCGATGCTCCTTCACATGCATGTCAAGCATGCAGACAGCACCCAGGTCATACGGCCCTGATGCCCCTTCTCTCCTGCCTGTCACCCAGCCTGAAACTGGCTTTTCTGAAGATTGTTTGGAAAGTTCTGAGGAGAAAACAATTCATAGAACCTCCAGGAATCAAAGTATTGGAATCAAAGTATCGAAGATCATCTCTGCGATACCACCGCTGTGATCGCTTGAGCTCGCTCCCTGGGATGTGATTGTGTCGGGAACATCACCCAGGGGCCCTGGAGCCGAGTCTGTGTGGGTGCCCTCACCCTGCAGCCTCCACACAGGAGGGCTTGTGTCTTCTCCAGACCTTCCTACCACAGGAGAATCCCAGATGGGGCTCAGCTGGCCCCCTTAAGGCCTCTGGAAAGCACCTCTTGGAGTGGTGCCGTGGGAGTGTGTTCCTGGCTGTGGGCCCTGGCTCCTGTCCTCCAGGCGCTGTGCCTCTGGAGCAGAGTGCGGGTCAGATGCAGATAACACAGGCATGATTTCTGCCTCCTCAGTGCTCGCTCAGGCGGCTTCTCCCTCCCTAGTAGGTTTTGGAAGCACACATTTATCAAGGAGTAAGGAGAAGGAAGGAACATGTGGCTTTCTTTCCTGCTGAACAGCAGTGTAGGATAAAAGTCCTTGTTTACAATTCAGCTGGCTTCTCTTTGTAATTTGCATTCAAGTCCTTTTAAGCTTTACTGTTAAGCTAAACTTCTGAGCAGTTTAATTGGCAGACTCATCCTTGGAGGGTCAGGGGAAGCTTTTGTAGGGAGTTGAAGTCCCAGATGAGAATGGCGAGTTAAGCAAAGGCATGTGTGTGTGTGTGTATGTGTGTGTGGGGGGGTGGTTTGCCTGCACAGCTTGTGCATAGATGCATGTGCCTCTATGGGATTAGGGTTGAAGAAGGGAGAAAAAGCCATTCCTTGCAGAAGACGCGCCCTCACGAAGGCCGGGAGGGTCCTGAGGACCTGGCAGATCAGTGAAACCTTCCTGAGGCTTTGTGAGAGCCGTGACCAGGCTGTTTGCTGAGAAGAGGGAAGTCCCAGAAAGGCCGCCATCCGTCTTCAGCCTCTCTTACCAAGCAAGCGCTCAGATGCTCTGGCAGAGGAAACGGTGTGTTCCAGGCGCAGCTGCGATGGAAACAGTTCTTACAGTGAAGCTGAAGAAGTTCTTCCATACAGACTGTCCTGTCTTAACAGTCAACTGTGCAAACAAAACCCGAAAAGGCGGGTGGGAGCTGGAAGGAGAAGGAGCTCACACCCCGAAATGGAAAGCAGTTGATGCAGAAGCCTGTCTTGGTTGTGGTTTTAGCTATTAAAAGGGTTCAGTTGCTAGTTTGTTATATCTGTGTATGTTCATGCAACTTTTAATTCTCCAATAAGCAGTAAAAACAAAACAGCAGCCATATTTTTATTAGAGAACACACATCCGTTGTCAGAAGTGACGGCCTTGCCCTCACCAGCACATAAGTTCACCAGGGAGCTGGGTAACTTAAGGCCTTCTCCCTCCCTTCCTACGGCAGGTTAGGCTTTGAATGTAATCAGGACGGTTAAGGCTCTATCTGCAGGTGAGGTTTCTGACTTGAAGTCTGAGAAGTGATGTTTCCAGCTGACTGTAGCTACTAAGCAAAGGTGAGGAGGTTGTGATGTAATTGAAGGTGGCACTGTCTTTACCTTTTATCAAGCTCAGATTGTGAGCTTGGAGCTGTGCTAACTGCTTGACAAGTATGAGCCCATTTAATTTTCACAGGAATCCTCATTTTGAGATAGGTTTATTTATCCTCACTTTGCAGATGGGGACCTTGAGGTTAAGAGAGAACTAAGTGTGACTAGTTTGCATTTATACCCAGCATTTGGCATGTTCAGGCTGAGGTTCTTCGATCTCCAAAGATCTTGCATGGAGGCACTGCCTGTGGCATTACACTCTCCCCCATAGCAGCCTTCCCCTGTCCCAACCTCCTCCTATTCCCCTCTCTCACCTTTTCAGATGCTTTAAACAAACACAGCCTCCTGAATTGGGCTCCATTTCTTTCCTTACCTCTCATTAAACATATATTCATGCAAATATTAGATTTTCAGTGGAGGGAGATAAAGTAAATAGCAGTTTTATTTTATCTCCCCTTGACTCTAAGAGAATTTGTATTCTATTATTAATTCTCACTGTTCCATGATCATATTGTGTTACCTGACATTTATAACTCAGCCGTAGTCTCACCAGTATTCTCAGCAGACTCTTCTGTGCAGTTGCGTGATTCTCGACCAAGGAGCCAGGAAATTAGACCAGCTCAGCCACAGGCCAGCCAGGACACCTTGGTGAGGTTACTTTACATCTTCGGACTTCATTTCTTTCATCCTGGTTTTTGATCCAGGTCAGTTCGCAGCCTGGGAGCACAGTCTGTTTATCAGGACATGAAATAGGTCGCATGTGCCACCTACCCTCTCTGTATACATTATTTTTAGGTGTTTCTAGAAGAGGTGGTAGAAATTCATTTAAAAAGCATTATTAAATTGTTACATTTTGTGTTTCTTCAATCAGTGAATACCTGCTGAAATGTAATTTATTATCAAACGGGTGTTTTCTTTTAACTTCATGTTAAAAGTTAGACACTATTGGTTTTCATGAACTTTTAAAGTCCTTCCCCAGATAGAATATTCACTAGCCTGTGAATGAGTCTAACTAGCTGACTCTCCAAATTCTAGCTTTTTGGAATCTTTCATATCTTATCTTTCCCCCTTTCCATGAGCATTTGGGTTTACCATAAGGGGGAAAAATCATAAGGAAATGAATTGACCTTCAAAAAACCAGTCTTTCATAACCTGTCCTCATGAGAGGCTGTTTTGCCATCACGTCTGTAAGTACAATTGGTTAGTGGTCACCCTGTCACCTCCCCCTCCCCCCGCCATCTTTCCTGTGAAATCCTTACATCTTGCTCGTTCTTCTCTCCCACCGCAAGTCCCTCTAGCCTCAATTCTTTACTTACTCAGCCTGCATCATGGATGTAATCCCCTCACTACCCCTTTGAGTTCCTTGGGGCTCTTGTCTGTCTGCTCATTTCTTCCCAGGAGCAAAGAATTAAAACTGTCTCGACTGTTATTATATTCATTTGTTTTGCTTTTAGATCCCACATATATTGGGTTGTCGGAAAAGTCATGATGTATTTTTTTCTACGTTTTTCATTGCAAAAATGCGTCATGATGTTTCCGACAACCCAATAGGTGGGGCTCAACCTCTCTTGTCTTTTTCAGTGTTGCCCATTAATGCGTTTACTGAATTGCTTTCTTTGTCCCTTTGGTGGCAGTTCCAAACTCTCCCCACTCAGGGCTACAATGATAGCAAACATTTATCAAGAACTTAACTATGTTAGAGAAAATGTGCTAGGGGTTTACAGGCATTGTGTCATCCCCATTCTTGCTAAATGACCCAACTTTTTCTGCCGTCCACTCATCCATCCATCCATCCATCCATGCATGCATCCATCCATCCATCCATCTATCCGTCCGTCTGTCCCTCCCTCCATCACACACTGAGCATGGTGCTGAGCCACAGACTATAACTGTGATTGAGGCAGTCTGGTGACTTTCTCTCAAAAACCCTCCAATTCTGAGGGAGATACAGAGAAATAAATAGGCAAGAAGAATACTGCATGATAAATGCTAAGAAGGGGAGAAGTTCAATATTTTAGATATGTCCCCAACCCAGACGTGGGCAGGAGGATACGGAAGGCCTCTTTGGAGGAAGTGACAACTAAGTGCCAGTCTAAAGGATGAGAGAATATGAGTTAGGTGATGCGATGGGGGAATGTAAATGTGTTCTAGAATGAAGAACACCTGGATGCTGGAAAGACTTCAGGGACATGAGCCAAGAGCCGTTTTTCTCAGAGGAGTTAAGAGGTCTTCTGTATGAACTCCATTGAGTCTGTTTCCCTCCGCCTAAGGGTTTACAGCCTCACTAGTTAACTCAAATAGAATCCGCTGAGATCCGTTATTGGCCATGGTCTTAGGGGATGAGTTTCCACTCTTGTGTGGCTGCTTTGCTGAAAGCATTAGAACATTAGAGTGGGCAGAGAGGAGCGTACTTCTTCAAAACATTATGGGAAGTTTATAGTTATTGTAATGTAGGGATACAGTTTGTAGGAGGGCTTGTCAGGGATAATCAGCCTAAAATTTTGAAGGCTAAAATGAAGCTATTGCTTAGCCTGACCATAATAGCTGCTTAAAAAAATGGAAGCATATCCCTTTTCCATAAAGACATTAAGTCAATGACATTTAGGCCTCAGCAAATGTTATGCCCTCAAACACCTTGACTGAGCCTTAGATGAAGGGTGTGCAGGAAGGCGGTGCTTCTATGACACAGAGATAGAGAAATGAAGGGATGGTCCACACACACCTGGCTGTTTGCAGGTGCGAAAGGCGTGTGCACCCCCTTGTGGGCTGTGACCCTTCTGACTGGCAGGAAAAGTTGCTCATTTGAACAGCGTATTGGCTTCATGGCTCCATTCAATTTGAGGAATAATGGTGGACACATTATTATAAAGCAGCTGAGTGGTACCATATTTCAAACTCTGTATTCAAACCATTTTGAAAGGTGTGTAGGCTGATATCAGACACTCAGACTCAGCTCTTCCTTTCTCCTCTCTGCAGGTGGGCATAGTTTACAGCATCCTATAGTTTACTTTGAAATCCATTGAAGTTTTTTCAACTGCCATAGTGAACTGCTTTTATTTTATTTGAATGTTTTAAAATTTATTTTTAGTTACAGCTGGCATACAGTGTTATATTAGTTTCAGGTATACAACATAGTGCTTCAACCCTGTGAAGTGATCACCACCAGAAGTCTAGTACCCATCTGTCACCGGCCAGAGGTATAACTGTATGACTGACTCTGCTCTCTGGGCTGTACATGACATCCGTGACTTACTCTATAACTGGAATCTGTACTTAAGCCCATCCCCTTCTCTGCCCAGCCCCCACCCCTCGCCCCTTTAGCAAACATCAGTTTGTGCTTCGTATCTGTGAGTTTGCTTCTGTTTCATTTTGTCTATTCACTTGTTTTGTTTTGTAGACTCCACATCTAAGTGAAATCACGTGGTCTCAGCCTTTCTCTGTCTGACTTATTTCACTCAGCATAATATCCTTTAGGTCCATCCACGTTGTAGCAAATGGCAAAGGTTCATTCCTTTTTATGGCCGAGTAATACTCCATTGTACACGTGTACCACCTCTTCTTTATCCAGTCATCTATTGATGGACACTTAGGTTGCTTTCATATCATGGCCATTGTAAATAAGGCTGTAGTGAACATAGGGGTGCAGATAGCTTTTCAAATTATTGGTTTTGTTTTCTTCAGATAAATTCCCAAAAGTGGAATTGCTGGGTCTAAGGTAGTTCCATCTCCAGCTTTTTAGATACCTCCATACTGATTTCCATAGTGGCTGCACCAGTTTGCAATCCCACCAGCAGTGCATCAGGGTTCCCTTTTCTCCACATCCTCTCAGCTCTTACTTGTTGACTTTTTTGATAATAGCCATTCTGACAGGAGTGAGGTGGTACCTCATGGTGGTTTTAATTTACATTTCCCTGATGATTAGTGATGCTAAGCATCTTTTCATGTGGAAATCCAGGTTAATCTTAATTATTTTGTATTTGATAAATGCATATCTATTACTTGGGGTTACCTGTGTGGGAAGTAGGGATGAGAGGTGCCATCCCGTGAGAGGTTTGAGAAGCCGCCTTCCCCGCTGCTGTGTGTCTCTGGCACCTCTTCCTGAGTGCAGTGGTGCTGGCCTGCCATTCACATACGCTGAAGCCATGCCCTTGGCTTGCTCCCCCTTTCTCCACTTCATCTATTTCTTTCATTTTGTAAAGTGGATGCTGATGCTGTTTACACTTTTTCTTGATATCTTAGAAGTTGAATGAGTTAGTACTAAAACAAAAATAAAAATCCTGTCTTTACATTTCTGAAAAAAAAAAAAAAAAGTAAGTATAAAGTGTCAATCATTTCCCCAAGCTGTTAACTCCTGAGGCTGAATTACCAGAAGCTAGTAGAAGTAAAAGGGAATAGCAAGTGAAAACTGCCCCAGTTTCTCTTTCTCTGGCTGCAAGAGGTTGAAAGATGTTGTTTCAGCTGGAGAATTTAAAATGGATTCTTCCTCACTTTCTGCTAAAAAAAATCAGACTGGACTGATTTTCCTGCCATAATCTTCTGTCCGCTTGGAGAAAGTCACCTCCTGGGCTTGTTTTGAGGGTCATGGGGTTACAGCTTAGCTGTAGCAGTCCTTTTCCTACATGGGTTCTTGTCAGAATAATGTTTGGTCAGGTGTTAATCTGTGTCCTGAGGGGGAGTGCTGGAATTCATTGTTAATCTCAAGGGACGCAGGGGCCGGGCAGGAGCTTGTCCTTCTGGGATGGCCTGGGCCAAGGCCTGCCCCCCCCCGCCCACCCCCCTTCACTGACTTATGCCATTTGTGATGAAGGCAGCCAGAGTCCATTTGAGGAATTCTGCTGTCAGCCAGCCAAGAGCACCACACAGAGGCAGTGGCCAAGGGCAGGAGGCCGGCAGCGGGGCAGTGCAGGGCAGGTCGGCAGCGGTTTCCTGAGCCAGGTCACACACGGTGTTCTAGACGCTCAGGGAAGGTGCACAGGAATCCGAGGGGAAGGCCAGGCTGGAGAGTGCATTTCCCTGCTTCTTCCCACTTTGCCCTCCCACTTTGTATAGTATCATCCTTTGGAAAACTCAGCATCTGAAAGGAGCTTTGGCTGAAAACGCAGCTTTTTCTTCAGCACTATACAGTTGTTTTGGTTTTTTCTTTCCCTCTTTTTCTTTTTTCTTTTTTTCATCTTCTTTTCCTCTGAGGGCAGGAGGTGAGACAATGATCAAGTCAAGCTGGTTCTATGTTAAGTTCAAGTATGCAGAGAAGGTAAGTCAATATGTTTTCTTTCCCCAAGGGAAACCCGCCACCTCCTTGTCTTCTCATTTGTCGGGCTACTGGCTACTGAGGGGAGCAAACGAGCCTGGACATTTTATTTGCGAATGTGTTTCCTCTGGCTTAATGATTCTTGGGTGAAGCACAGGCTTGGTGCCTGCGTTCTGACATTGCTGCATTACAACCAACCAGGAGGGAGGAATCTCTGAACCCTGGTCCAGAGACATTAGCTAGAGTTTAAAGAAGAAAAATAAAGAAACTGCACTAACAGAAAGGCGGGCTATGCTGCTTTTTGAGTAGAGCATTTCAAGAGGAGTGTTTATGAAACTTGATGCATTTTTAGTTCTGAAACAAAATGACAATTACTTATTATCTGTAGTTTCTTTAGTCAGAAGTTTTTATTTATTTTTTCTTTTAATTGACTTTGTTCCTTCTTGTAAGAAGAGCTTTGCAATGTTATTTGAGTATAGAAAGAATAACCATCATCCTGGCCAACCACATATGACACTATCTCTTTACTGTCTGTCTGGGGCTATGTTTTAGGGAAGCAGTGAATTTTGGTTGCCTCTGAAATGTTGATGTTAGAGTTCTATGCTTTAACATACCATTGCTAGGCATTGGGGAAGGAAGTGTGACTTCCTAACACATCTTCTCTTACCTGGGGTTGTCAGCCATCATTTGGGTTTTGGATGCACACGTGTCACTAGTCCTGCTGGGAATGTGTGGAGTTAGTAGCAAGGTTTCAGGAGGATTCTGAACTGCCTCCCTTTTGAGATTTTTCCTTTCTGGACTTGCTTGTTGAAAACATTGGCATAGTAACTGTAGATTTAAGCTGCGGTCCTAGAGAATGGAATTGTGATGTGGCAAGATGGAAAATTATTATGATTATCTTCATACTTCTTATGATAAGATGCATAAGCACATTTTAAAAATCCCTCCTCCATTCCTCTAGTTTAAAAGGAAGCTGGCACATGTTGGGCTCATTTTTTCCTGCAGTGTGTTTTCTGTATGGATTTGTTTGCTGTTAGAAATTTTGATAAATTAAAACTACCCCACCTCCTTAACAGTTTTCTTTCGCCTTGAATGTCCTGCCATAGAAACCTGAAATTCACAGTTGAGGAATGAGAGTGAATTAATGTTAAAAGGGGAAAAACTTTTGAGAAATGATCTTTATGAAAAGGAAAAGAAGTGGGACATTAAATTAGCTGCTTCATTTGAATGATAACATTCTGTTATGTATTTTTATTTTGTTTAGCAACCTAACAAGGAGAGTGTGCATTCATTTACAAGGCATGGGTGTAATGTAAAGCTAAATAATGTAAGGCTCCCTTGCTAATTAAAGAACATCCTTCTTTTATTGGGATAGGAGGAAAATGAGAAATAAAAAAATCTGTTGCCCTTTTTTGGGGGGCGGGGTTCATGCTTATGGTTGGTATTCTAGATCTTGTTGATTCTCAGCAGAACTTTTTGCTTTTGTTTTTTTCCCAATGGTTTATTTATTTTTATTTTTATTTTTTATTTTTTGAGGGCAGTGTCATTGGCCCTCATATGTGGGACCAAACCAGGGCTGCGCCAGCGCTTAACCACCGCACCACTCGGCCGGCCCTCCCAATGGTTTATTTTTTAAATGTACACTGGAGATTTCTTCCCCCCAAATTCATTGAAATGAGTTTAGTTTCATCTGGAGAGATAAAAAGCATTAGTGTCCACTCATGGACACAGGTGCTTAAAAAACACATTTAAATCATTCTTTTCCATTTTTTTCCCAAAAAGCCAGTGTGGTTAATTTGGTATTTCCTCCAATATCTTAAAAAGGCAAAAGAGAAACCCCTCTCTCCATTTTCAAACAATGATATAAACTTGTAATAATCAGAAAGATATTTCTTCTTGAAGTTTGTCTGTAGCTATAGGAAAATACATTGCATGATACCTTCAGTACTCAGCCATTTCCTAGTGTTACATTTAAGAACCTGATTTAATCAGTTTTAAATAGTGAGGAAGATAAATTGAATGAAGAAATACATTATCAAAAACATTGGCCCAGGAGACTGTTTTTCCTTGTGATCATCAGGCTTATGATCCGTTTCCAAAATTGTAGTAAAACAAAGGTCTCTTGTACTACCACACACACATGCATACGCCTCTGTATTTCCGTTTAAATTATTTGAACTACCTCTTTCTTGAATATTGTTGCTTCTCAACCATTATTTCTTCTAAAATATTGCTTACTTGAATTAAGTTCATCATATCCCATTCTCCCTTCCCATTCTACAGAATTTCTCTGAGCAGTTTCCTATTTTCATGTTTTTTTTTTAAATTTATTTGTTTATTTTTATTAGTTTCAGTTGTACAACACAATGCAATAGTTATACTCTTTACCCCCCAAAGTGACAACCCCCCGCCCCCAGTTTGTCACCCCATTCCTCCCCCATATCATACATATCTATCACAACTCCCCTGACTCCCCTCCACAGTATACTCCACATCCCGTGACCATCCACATATTCAATTACAGTTGGCATACAATACTGTACATCAGTTTCAGGTGTACAGTGCAGTGATCAAGCCTCTACTCCATCCATGAAGTGGTCTCCCTAACAAGACATGTGACTATCTGACATGCCACAAAAATTTTACAACATTATTATATTCCCCGAACTGTGTTTCATATCCCTGTGGCAATATTGTAGTTGTCTATTTATGCTGTCTAATCCCTTCCCCTTCCCCCATCCCCACCCCCCTCCCAACTAGCCACCCTCAGTTTTTCCTCTACATCTAGGAGTCTGTTTACTTTGATTGTTCACTCAGCTCTTCAGACTCCACACACAAGTGAGATCGCATGGTACTTGTCCTTATCCAACTGACTTATTTCACACAACATAATAGTCTCTTCACATTATCAATTACATTCCCAGAACTGCCCCCATTTCCCTGCGGCAACATTGTAGTCCCACATACACTGTCCAAAACCTTCCCCCTCTCCCTCTTCCCCACTCCCTCCCAGCCAGCAACCATCAGTTTTTCCTTTATGTCAACTCTTTCTGTGTTGATTTTCTGTCTAAAGGGTCTGTCCATTGGTGACAATGGTGTTGAAGTCCCCTACTATGATAGTGTTACTGTTGATCTCTGTCTTTATGTCTGTCAAAATCTGTTATATGTAATTAGGAGTTCCTATGTTGGGTGCATAGATGTTTATTAGGGTTATAGTGCCCTTCTTTGTCTTTTATTGTAGTCATTTTAAAGTCTGTTTTGTCCAAATAAGTATTGGTACTCCAGCTTTTTTTTTCTCATTTCCATTTGCATGAAATATCTTATTCCATCTGTAAACAGCATATACATCTATCCTATTTTCTTATCCACTCAGCCACTCTCTGTCTTTTGATTGCAGCATTTAGCCCATTCACATTAAAAATGATTATTGATAGGTGCATATGTATTGCATTTTGTTATTTGTATTCCTGGTCTCCCTGGGTTAGGTTGTTTACCCCTTTCTTTTGTTTAAAAAAGCTCTTTTAACATTTCTTGCAGTGCTGGCTTGGTGGTAATGAATTCCTTAAGGTTATTCTTTTCTGAGAAGCTCTTTATTTCTCCTTCAATTTTAAGGGATAGCCGTGCTGGGTAGACCAATCTTGGTTGTAGGCCTTTATTTTGTGTCACTTTGAGTATCTCCTGCCACTCCCTTCTGGCCTGCAGAGTTTCTGTAGACAAGTCAGCTGTTAGTCTAACAGGAGTTCCTTTATTGGTATTGTTATCGTTGCTCTCTTCCCGGCTGAGGCAGTCGGTTGCTGGTCATTGGACAGCAGCCCACGGCAGCTCTCGCCTGCTGCTGGCCACGCACAGTAGCCTATGGCAGCCGACTGCAACCCCACTGCAGCCTTTGCCTGCAACTCACGGCAGCCCAGCTCCAGGTGGAGCTGTTGTTCACCATCTTAGCTGTAGAGGGCGCAGTGTCACTCACCCTCATGTGGGATCTGAACCCAGGCCCTGCTGCTCAGGGCTGCTGTCCCAAGCCAATTTGCCACTTGGCCAGCCCACATATTTCGTTTTTAAGAAGCCACCAAACTGTCTTCCATAGGAAATCTGCCACTGCACATTCTCTTCAATGTAGTGTATGAGTTATCCAATTTCTCCGCATTTTCACCAGCATTTGGTGATTTCTCTCCCTCTCTTCTCTCTCTCTCTCTCTCTCTCTCTCTCTCTCTCTCTCTCTCTCTCTCTCTCTCTCTGTAGTTATTCTGTTGGTATGTAGCTATATCTCATTGTGGCTTTAATTTGCATTTCCCTAGTAGCCAATGATATTAAACATCTTTCATGTGCTTGTTTGTCACCTGAATGTCCTCTTTTGTTAAATATCTCTGGCTCATTTGGGTCATTGGAGACATTTTCTAATTGAATTTTTTACTTTTACTGTTGAGTTTTTAAAAGTTCCTAATATAAGGGCCAGCCAAGAGGCTCATTTAGTTAAGAGCTCGTTCAAGCGTGTGAGCTCTGAGCAACAAGGTTGCCGGTTGGATTCCCAGCCCGAGCTGAGCAGCTGCTGAGCTGCCAACAGGTGGCAAGATGGCTCAGCTAAAAAAAAAAAAAAAAGTAAAAGTTCTTAATATATCCTAGATGCTAATCAATTATTGGATATGTGGTTTGCAAATATTTTCTTCTAATTTTTAGCTTGTCTTTTCATCCTCTTCTCTTATAGATTAAAAATTTGCTTTTGTATCTCTTTTTTTGAGGGCAGTGTCACTGGCCCTCATATGTGGGACCCGAACAAAATTTGCTTTTGATAAGTCCAATTTATGTGTTTTTTTTTCTTCATATGCCTTGCTATTATTGTCAATCTAAGAATTTGTCCATTGATCCTGAAAATTTCATCTTACCTTTTTTATTCTAAAAGTTTTATAATTTTATATTTTACATTTAAGTCCATGATCTGTTAAGAGGTAAATTTTATATAAGGTGTGAAACTTTGGTCAAGGTTGTGTTTTTGTTTTTTGTGTGTGTGTGTGTGTGTGTGTGTTTTCATGTCCAGTTAAGCAGCATTTGTCTCAAAGACTGCCCTTTCTCCATGTAATTTCTCTTGCACTTTTGTAGTGATTCCTCCCACTTTAATTTATTGATTTAGCTATAATACTACCTTTCCTTTTTCATATAAATTTTAGAATTATCTTGTCTGTGTTTACAAAAAAATCTTTTTATCTGAACAGTGTATGTCTCTCCATTTATTTTGATTTTCTTTGACTTCTTTTGTCATCATTGTGTGGTATTTAGAGTACAAGTCCTGTACATGTTTTGTTATATTTATAACTAAATACTTTGTTTTTTGAGCAATTAAAATGGTATTGTATTTTTAATTTGAATTCTGTGTACACATTGCTAGTGTACAGAAATATGACTTCTTTCTTATTTTTATGTTTTGTATACTGTGACTTTGATGAATGGGCTTATTAGTTCTAGGGGTTTATTTGTAGTTTCCTTTGTGTTTTCTATGGAGAATAATGTCAAACGCTTGTAGGGACAGATTTGTATTTTTATTTCGGATCTGTAAATCCTTATTTTTTTTCTTTGCCTTGTAGAACTGACTAGAACTTCTAGTTCTGTGTAGAATGACAGTAGTTAAAGTGTTCCCCACCTTTGCAGGGAAATCACCGAATCTTTTATCATTTATTATGCTGCAGGGTTTTTGTAGGCATTCTTGATCAAATTGAGGAAGTTCCTTTCTATTTCTAGTTTTCTAAAGTTTTAAAAAAATGATTATTATGAATGGATGTTGAATTTTATCAAATGTTTCTGCAATGACTGATATTATCATTTGATTATTTTTTTAGCTTGTTAAAATGGTAGGTTATATTGCTTGATTTTTCAAGTATTTGAAATATTGGTCACAGTGTGTAATTAATTTTATATATTACTAAATTATTTTGCTTATTTTTATTAAGGATTTTTGCATTATATTCTTAGAAAATATTGAATCCTAATTTTTTTTTTTTTTTGGTAATGATTTTTCTACTAGGATATTACTAGTTTCATAAATTCGATTTGAAGTATGTGGTGTGATCCAACAATATGGTGACTGTTTAAAGAAAAATAAATTATTACAGTAAAAGACACATTGCCATTAATCCCCCTCAAAATACTCCCCCTTGCTTCAAACACACTTATCCCATTGTTCTTGCCACTTTCTGAAGCAGTTGTAGAAGTCCTCTTTTGTAATTGTCTTTAATTGTGCTGTCGTGGATACCTTGATGTCATGAATCAATTCAAAATGTTTACCTTTCATGGTCATTTTGACTCTGGGGAAGAGCCAGAAGTCTCACTGTGCCAGATTCGGAGAATAAGGTGGAGGAGGACACACCATAATGTTTTTATCTGACAGAAATTGCCATATACCAGAAGTGATGTGTGAAACAGAGCATTGAAATGATGGAGGATGATTTGTGGCACACTTGCAAACACACCTTCCCTCAACTGTTGCTTACACCTCAGTGACTGCATTGAACAAGTTGAAATTTGTCACACTGTTACTAAGGTTTGATGTGCCA
The DNA here is from genome assembly GCA_033961575.1 of Aselliscus stoliczkanus. Classification (NCBI taxonomy): domain Eukaryota; kingdom Metazoa; phylum Chordata; class Mammalia; order Chiroptera; family Hipposideridae; genus Aselliscus; species Aselliscus stoliczkanus. The sequence goes on along the minus strand of CM066728.1, from coordinate 13,068,122 downwards.
CTTCCCGTATTGAAGATCCCTGCCTTTCTGTTGGATGGCACTTGGCAGCAGCACTCACTGTTTTCTGATCACAATTGAAGGCTCCGTGTCACACGTCCCTTCTGGTATACTGCAATTTCTGTCAAATAAAAACATGATGTGTGCTCATCTGCTTTATTCACCGGATCTGGCACTGTGCGACTCTGGCTCTTCCCCAAAGTCAAAATGACCATGAAAGGTAAACGTTTTGAATTGATTCAGGACATTGAGGCAGCCACGACAGCACAACTAAAGACACTCACGAAAGAGGACTTCCAGAACTGCTTCACAAAGTGGCAAGAACAATGGGACAAGTGGGTTTGAAGCAAGGGGGAGTATTTTGAGGGGGATTAATAGCAATGTGTCTTTTACTGTAATAAATTTTTAAATTTAAACATTCACTACATTGTTTGATCATACCTTGTACTTGCACCTATTTTCTGGAAGAGGTTGTGTATATCTAGTGTTAGTTTTTTAGACCTTGTGTAACATTTTCTAGTGAAACCCATCTGGGCCTGGAAATTTCTTCCGTCGAAGTTTTAAAGTTATTAAAACTATTTCTTTAATAATTATTGGACAATTTAAATTATCTTTTTTATATTGAGGGAGTTTTCTTAGATTTTGTTTTTGAGGAAGTAGTCTACTTCATTTGAGTTTTCAAACTTAGGTAAAATTTTTCATAGCATTCCTTATTATCCCTTTGATGTATGCCTAATGATATTCCCTGTTTCGTACCTGATATTGGTAATTGATATCTTCTTTGTTTTTTGTCATCTTGATACAGATTTATTAGTTTTATTGATCTTTTCTAAATACCAATTTTTTGTGTCATTAATTTTGTGTGTTCTTGTTCTCAACTTCATTTTTTTCTCCTACTATCTTTCTTTCTTTCTGTTAATTTAGGTTTATTTTGCTTCTCTTTTTTTAGGTTTTGAAGAAAATAACTTCAATAATTGAATTGAAAGTTTTCCTTTTTTCTAATTTAATGTTTTGTGCTGTAAACTTCCCTCTCGCTGCTTTATAAGTCCCACAAATTTTGATATGTTCTGTTTTCATTTTCATTCAGTTCAGTGTATTTTTAAATTTCCCTTGAGACTTCTTTTTCAATACATGGATTACATAGCACTCTATAGTTTTGTTTCCAAATGTTTAGACATTTTTTCTGTTATCTTTATTGTTTCCTAGTTTGATTGCATTATTGTCAGACAACACACTCTAAATTTCTTTGAAATTTGCTGAGGTTTTTTTTCTGACTCATTATATGGTCTATTTTGGTATAGATTACATGAGCACTTGGAAAGAATGTATTTTGCTTTGAGTAGAATGTTCTGTTTATATAGATCCTTTTGGTTGATGCCGTTGTCGAGTTCTCTTTTTTTTTTTTTTTTGAGGGCAGTGTCACTGGCCCTCATATGTGGGACCCGAACCAAAGCCAGCGCTTAACCACTGTGCCACTCAGCCGGCCCTCGAGTTCTCCATCTTTGATGATTCCCTGTTTAGTAATTGTATAAACTTTTAAAAGAGGAGTGCTGAAATCTTCAATTATAATTGGGAATTTGACTGTTTCTTGCAGTTCTATTGATTTTTGTTTCTTATACTGGGGTGCCAAAAAAATGTTTACACATTTTAAGAGGTGTTAACACTTTGGCCAATGTTGCTCAAGCAGTAGTTCGCAGTAATCAGAAGTGGCTGGATGCTGATGGTAACCACTTTGAGCACCTGTTGTAATTGCAGAAGTCAAACGTGATTTTTATTAATCTTTTGTTATAAATATATGTTAATAGTTTTTCCTTTCTTAAAATGTGCATACATTATTTTTGGCATCCTCTGTATATTTTTAGCTCTACTGTTTGGTCCATATATATTTAGGATTATTATATTTTCTTAGTAGATTGACCCTTTTATCATTGTGTAATTTCGCTGTCCATCTCTAGTAATTTTGTGTGCTTCAAACTCTATTTTATCTGATATTAATATAGCCACTGCTGTTTTGTTTTTGTACATGTTTTTGTGGTAAATATTTTTCATATTTTTACTGTCTATATTATATTTAAAAAGTTTCTTGTGGATAGCATTTGGTTGGGTCATGTTTTTTTATTCTGTCAATCTGTCTTTTAATTTGTGTATTTAGACCATTCACTTGTAATTATTGATATATTAGGCTTTAATTTTGCCAGTTTTGCTTTGTTTTGTATTTCTGTGTTTTATTATATTTTTTTCCTGTCTTCTTTCCCCTCTCTTTTCTGTAGGTTATTTTCTAGAATTTTCTCTAATTCCATTTTGTGGAATCTATAGTGTTTTTGAGTGCATATTTTCATATATCATTTTTAGTGGTTGCGCAAGGTATTACATTATTTATATGCAACTTAAATGTCTGTTGTTGAGAAGTCCATTATCTTTCTTCCCTCTATAGATCATGCATTGTTTTTCTCTCTAGTTGCTTCTAGATTTTTTTTGTTTTCTATCTTTAGTTTTCAAACTTTTAACATGATGTTTCTTAGTGTGGATAGCTTTGGGCTTATTCTCCTTGGGTTTCTCAAAGCTTCTTAAATCTGGAGGTTTGTATCTTTTGCCAAATTAGGAAGTTTTACCATGTCCTTTTTAGCCTTTCTCTCCTCTCCTAGGATCCTGGAGACACAAATATTTGATCTTTTATTTAGTCTGACAGGCCCCTGGTGCTCTGTTCTTTTTTAGTTCCCTCTCAGCCTGTATGTCCTTTGTTAATTTTAATTGTTCTATCTTAAAGTTCCCAGATTCTTTCCTCTTTCCCTCTACCTGGTGTTGAGTTCACCCATTGAGTTCTATTTTCAATTAAAAAAATTACTTATTGTGGTAAAAGCACATTACATAACATTTACCATCTTAGCCAATTTTAAGTGTAAAGTTTGGTACAGCTGACCTGTGAACAACATGGGAGGTTAGGGGTGCCAACCACCCACACAATGAAAAATTTGCATATAAGTTAAGTCCGCCCTCAGCATACCTGGATTCCCAACTGTCAGTTGACCCTTGAACAAGTAAGGTTTGAACAGCGCAGGTCAATTAAATGCATGGGTCAATTGATAAAATCTGTATATGAGTTTAAATCCAGGTTGTCCCGGGGTCAACTGGATGTTCGTATTATTGTGTAACAGATCTCTTGTACTTTTTTATCTTGAAGATCTGAAACTTTATACCCATTAAATAAGTCCTCTTTTTTTTTTTCTCCTAGCTCCTGGGAATCACTATTCTACTTTCTGTTTTTATGAAGTTGACCACTTTGTATACGTTATATAAGTAGAATCAGGCAGTATTTGTCTTTCTATGATTGGTTTATTCCATTTAATGGCCTCAAGGTTCATCGATATTGTGGCATGTGACAGGATTTCCTTCTATTTTAATGTTGAATAATTTTCCATTGTATGTATATACCACATTTGCTTATCCATTCATCCAATGATGGACTTCTGGGTTGCTCCTACCACTTGAATATTATGAATAGCACTGCTGTGTATTGAGGTGATATGAAGCGCTGCTTTCCATCTTTGGAATATATACCCAGAAGTTGTATTGCTAGATCATATAGCAGTTTCACTGATAATTTTTGAGGATCCTCCATACTCTTTCAATAGCAGTTGTACCATTTTATAATCCCACTAACAATACACAAGGCTTAGAACTTCCCCACATTCTCTCCAACGTTTGGTATTTTCTAGCCTTTTGATGGTAGCTATTCTAATGGGTATGAGGTTATACTGCATTGTAGTTTTGATGTGCATTTTTCTGATAATTAATGATGTTGAGTATATTTTCATATGCTTTTTGGCCATTTGTATGTCATCTTTGGAGAAATGTCTGCTCAAGTCCTTTGCCTATTTTTTAATCTGGTTATTTGATTTCTTGTTGTTGAGTTATAGAAGTTATTTATATATTCTGGATCTTAACCCCTTATCAGACATGTGATTTGCAAACATTTTCTCTCATTTCATAAGCTGCCTTTTAATTCTCTTGATTGTGTCCTTTGATTTACAGAAGTTTTTAAGTTTGATGTTGCCCCATTTGTCTGTTTTTGCTTTTGTTGTCTGTGGTTTTGGTGTCATATACAAGAAATCACTGCCAAATCCAATGTCATGAATCTTTTCCCTTGTATTTTGTTCTCGGAGTTTTACAGTTTTAGGTCTTAACATTTAGGCCTTTAATCCATTTTGAGTTAATTTTTATATGTGATGAAAGATAAGGATACAACCTCTTTCTTTTGCATGTGGATATCCAGTCTTCCCAGCACTGTTTTGTTGAACAGGCTACCTTTTTCCTATTGAGGGGTCTTGGCATCCTTCTCAATCATTTCACCAAGACACACAAGGGCTTATTTCTAGGCTCATTGTTCTAGTCCATTGGTCTCTCCATCTTTATGCTGACACCACATTGTTTTGATTACTGCAGTTTTGTAATATGTTTGAAATCACAAAATGTCAGTCTTCCAACTTTTTTTCTATTTTTTTTCAAAATTGTTTTGGCTATTTGGAGTCCCTTGAGATTCCATCAATTTTAGGGTGAATTTTTCTAGTTCTGCAAACAATGCCTTTGGGATTCTGATGAAGATTGCGTTGACCTGTAGACCTCTTTGGGTAGTATGGAAATCTTAGCAATATTGATTCTTCCATGAACATGGAGTGTCTTCACATTTATTACTGTCTTCTTTAATTTCAGCAATTTTTTCATAGTTTTCTGAGTTTTTTATTTTTGTTATTGAATTCTAAAATTTTCTCTTAGTTGTTCTTTATATGTTCTATTACTTTGTGATGACTTTTTCTTTGCTGCGGGTTCCTGTGTTTTGTTTGGTTTCAAGCCCATTTGTAATTGCTTGCTAAAGCACTTTTGTGGTAGACACTTTAAAATCTTTGTCAGGTAATTCTAATATGTCTATTAGACATAATGTTGGTGTATGTTGATTGCCTTTTTTCATTCAAGTTGAGAGGTTTTGGTTGGTGGTATAAAGCATACTTGATTGAAACCTGGGTATGTTAGGTATTATGTTTTGAGACTCGGAAGAATCTTATTTAAACCTTGTTTTAAGCTGGATTTTTCTGACAGCTCTCTGGCAAGAAATGGGGACTGCCATGTTGGGGGAGAAGTCCTGATTTCCACCTTGACCTCAGTTATCACCTGAAGGGAAGAGGGTCTCCTCGTTAGTGCCAAGTCGAGTTCCGACCCCCTCTGGGCCCCTCAGCTGATACCGTACTGGTGGGGAAGGGTTATCATGTCTTAGTACTGCTTTTCTCGTGGCCCACTGACAACTTGGGGTAGTGGGGTGGCCTTGTTACCACTGAGCAGGTGTTCTTCCCAGTGCCTTTTGTTACACCATCCCAAAGGGGACAGGTGAGATGCACCTGTTCCTGCCCTGTGAGGGTGGGAGTCTAGGCTTACCACGTGGTCTCTGCCCAGAACTTCCACTCAGGCATCTGTGGCACCGGCGGGATGTGGAGGTGGAGTGCCTCGTTAGAGTCTCGGGAAGGTGGAAGCCTGCGCGACCCACTCACCTTGCTGATGGGTGAATGGGCTGTGTCCAGTTTTTTCTCTGCTGTTTGTCTATAAGTTGTTTGTCTTGCTAGTTTGGCTCTTTTCTGATCCTTTATCTAAAGATAGCCAACTTTTCTTGGGACATTTTTGGTATCTGGTCTTGGTATTTCTTAGTGTTGGGCTTCTTCATCTCGTAAATGAGGCAAAAAAACAATGTAAAAAAAAACCTAGAAAACTCCACTGTATTTCATTTTCTGAGTTCCCTGTTCCTAGGTGGCCTTTCTTTTTCTGTCCACCTTTCAGAGCCTGTTTGTTTATGTTTTATCTATAATGTCCAAAGTTTTGATTTGTACTTTGTGTGAGTACTAGGGAAAAGTATGCTGATTCCATCTTCCTAGAAGCAGAAGTCCCCTAAGATGCTTTTTAAAAAGGGATTAAATAACATAATGTTTTGTTTGTTTTTTTAGCTGAGCCGTCCTGCCACCTGTTGGCAGCTCAGTGGCAGCTCAGCTCGGGCTGGGCATCGAACCGCCATTGCTCAGAGTTCAGCTCGCACTCTTGAGCGAGCTCTTAACCAACTGAGCCTCTCGGCCGACCCCAATAACATAATGTTTTTAAGTGTTTGCATTACATAGGACCGATAACAACTGTTCAATAGAGGGTGATACTGTTTTCTGTTATCTTCTTTATGTTCCTCTCATTTGTGCAGGAAATGTCATCATGCCTTTCTAATCGTTGCTGGAAGCAGCTCCATTAGAAATTTACCTTGCTTTATTTAAGTCATATTATCAGTATATTTGCCTCTTGATACCCCTTCCTTGTTATTCCACCAAGATACATCCCATAAAAAAACACCGCCTTTGCATTGTTTTTCTTTTTCCAGATAATTTTGACAGTGCATTTTTGTATTAAGATTGAAATTATTCATTCTGGCGTCACTGAAAAATTGTTAGTCTCTTCAGCCAGAAAGAACATAGTACAGGAAGCAATAGGTTTTTTTTTTTCTTGAAATATTCAATTTGATGAGTTGTTGAATTAGGTGGGGGGAAATGATTACAGTTTTTTTTTTCTTTTTAAAGAGGTGTTCCTCTGAACAACTGCTCTGAGATTATTAAAAATATTATTATTTAACTCCATTGCTAGCCTTGCTTATCTGTCTAATAAGTTTAAAGTATGTACTCTAACTCAGTCTTTAACTTCAGAGTTAATTTAAAATTTACTTATACAGTATGTTTGGAAATTTACATAATCATGATGTGTGTACCTAAACTCTTATTAATGTTTTATCAAATTTTATTGAGTTCCTTTGTTAGAATGAAGCAGTAGATTTGTATCAGAAAACCAATTGGGAAATTCAGAATAAATGTAAGCTATGGAACATAAGCTGTGGAGCATGGCCCAGGGAACCCCTTATTCTCACTTCATAGGCAGTGGAATTCAGACAGATGGGACCTTGTTTTCTCTGCCCTTATTCGTCTTTGCTGGAGGAAAACTTTTCTCCTTTCATAGAGTGGGTGGACTCATTTCTAAGACTCTTCATAGTTTTGACAGCTCAAATAAAACCCCTAAGGATGGGCAAGTGCTCAAAAGTTCCAGGGGCTTCATTTCCAATGGAAGGATTTCTATCACAGTCATTTTCTTTGCATAAGTACAGGGAACGAAATGGAACCCCTGTTTCAAGTGTCAAATTTGAAGACTATGTTATTAACCACTGTACTTCAGAAATAAAAGATGCAGCTACTCTAAATGAAAGGTAGTGTCCCAGATTATTATATACAAGAATGAAGAGGACTGCAGCCGGCAATCGAGCCCCTGGATCTGAAGAGCACTCTGCATATCATGTGTGACTTCCACTGAGCCATGGTGGCCTTGGTGTGCCGAGTGCACACACACCCTTTCCTTTCCCAGCAGACTATACAGCTCCTTGTTAAAAGGCTGTTTGCCACAGCTGCAGCATAAGAGGGATTTAAGCGGAATGTGGACTCATATTGACTTGTTTTTTCAAATGATATTTTGCCATTTTTTGCATTGTTTTAGAGCACTTGGAATAGCTTTATGTATAGAGTAGTTACTTATTGTATGATTTTTTTGCATGAATAAATGAGAGAGGGAATTAATGAGCTTAGTTTCCTAAATTAGAGGTTTTTGCTGTGCACACATTGAAACTAGGCTTCTATATCCCCTCCCCCCACCCACCATAATGGTCCCACCAACCTCCCACCCAAGCTCTTCAAATTTCCTGTCCCTCTGCCCCCATAGAACATGACTGTGCACTTCCAGTAGTTGGAGGAGCTCACAGTGTCACAGAAAGAGCAGGAGAGAGAGCTCCTTTTCCAGAGGGAGAACACAAACACTTCACTGGAACTGCAGAAGTGGTGTTTTCCCTCCGCTGTGTTTTAACTGGTTGCTCTCACCTGCAGGTGTTTGGGAGAAGACAGACATCGCATCCTGCTCCTTTGACTTGTTAGGCCAAAGTAGATCTGGCTACACACTGTTATTATTGTTTGGTGAAATACCTCTTATCTGACATCACCAGTTCCATCGTGCTTTTACATATTAGAAACAGTTGCTAAAGCTTGAAATCATTAAAAGAAAAAAGCACATACTTAAATACAATACTGTATCTTAGGAGAAGTAATTATGCATCCTCTTAGTAATCTTTGATGGAGGTCAGTGGTTGTTTGCCTTGAATATACAGTGAAACCACTTGGAACTTTAAAAAAAATTGTTATGTCCAGGTATCAACCCTGCAGATTCTGAGTGAATTGGTCCAATTGCAGCCTTGGTATTGTGGGTTTTTTTTTTTAAAGATCCCCAACGGTTAAAAATGTGCAGTGAGGGTTGGTTTGAGAATGGTTCCACTGATCTGTGTTCTAGTTGTTCTTTCTTGAAAAAAAAAACACATCCATATGCATTGGCCGCACTGTCTACAAGGGATTACTAACCCCCCCAGGTGGCTCAGACATGTCAGTGATGTGAGCGCAGAATCCTGTAGGTTCCGCCTCCCCAGCTTTCATAGTTTTCTCTTATTAATTCAACACTTTTTTTTTGTTCGTTTGTTTGTTTGTTTTAAGGAGCCCCCTTTACAGTGCTCAGCTTAATTTCTTATGGAAATATTATCTCACTTTCATTTTGCATTCATCACTGGTTTACATGATATTTAATTAAACAAGAACTAAAACGAGTATAAACAGGTTTGGAAACAAACAGTTTACTGTGAGCGCACAATGCCCTGGAGTCTTGTAAGGAGCCTTCAATATGTTTTACACAGGAAATGAGGACTGTCAGCTGATTAGCTGGTCAGTCCAGAGGCACTCAGTTAAAAGATAATTTATTGCAAAAGATATGTGGTTGGCCTGATCGTAGGTCAATTAACACATTTTTTGCAGGAAACGAGTAATCTCGTCATATAGCTTTTTATGCCCGCTTACAAAGTGTTAATATTCACTTAAAAGAAGGTGGGATATGTTCCATTTTTATTCCATGAGTGAATATATATAAGTATGGATTTTCTTTTTTATTTCATTTTAAATTTCTTATTCAGTACGTTAGGTTAATTAATGTCTGATGTTAATACTTAATATACATAGATATAATCAATATAATCACTGTTATCTCAAGCGTGAGAACTGTTTCTTGCCTGTGGTTTTTATATTCCGTCATAACCATCTAAATGATCCTCATTATGAGCCTCCATGACACGCGACCAGCACTGAAGAGTTTGAATTCAGTCTGGTCCTAGAGAATCACAAGTCTTGAAATACACTTTGCATTAGATTTGTGAATAAATGAGAAAAACTGAAGAGTGAATTTTGGGACTTAATAAGTCGTGCTCCCCTTCTCTTCTAAGACCTACAGGTAGACAGCAGAGCATCTGCAGGCCCCCAGAAGCCTGTGTGAGGTCAGCAGGCCCCTCAGACTATGATCTCTCCTTACTGCTTGGTGTGTGCGCATCTTGAGTTACTCCTTTAGTCCAGGCTGTTGGTGGTAACTGCGTTTGCATTTCGCTTTCATTTAGATACCTACTCATGAGTTCTCGTCTTTTTTCCTTAGCTACCTGCTCTCATGAATCCAGTTTGTATCTCTGTTTTGTCTTCTTTTCAGATTGTGTGCCCCTTGAGGACAAGGACCCTGGTCTTCCCTTGGTGGAGTGTCCAGTACAGAGGCCTGTAATTAACGTTTGTTGAGTTGGCCTCCCCTTTGTGCAGGCCAGAATACCAGGCCTTAGGGATATGGATCCCAAGACTGCTGTTGTTTACTCTCTTTCTTGGGAGGAAAGAATGGTGCCTATAAGCAGCTGAGTGCAGGCACCATGGTCTGTGCTTTTTCCTTCTGACTGGTCTGTTAGATTGGCTTTCAGGAAAGCTGAGTAGCTTAGCACAGTGAATACTAAAGGGAATGCATTCCTTGCCTCAGGGGACGTAAGTGGTGTTTAACACCACTACAATCCTCAGCTGTGGCTTTCTGGAATACAGAATTTGTCTAAGAAAGATTACAAGAACAAGGAAGGCTTTGTGTGCTTTTTTGCCCTTGTTCTTTTCCTTTCTTCTCTGGCTCCTGCTCCAGGCTATCTGTAAAAACATGAAGTATTTTCTTTGGGCCTCTGGAGTGTGCATGTTATATGCCTGTGAGGCTGAGAGAGAAAAATCTGCGAAAGTGAGGCAGTGCTTACCAGTGGGAGCCATTACCCGCAGGTAAAATGATCAGAAATTACAGGAACGAGTTTGCTTCCGTCTAGCCACTTTACCACTGAGCGACGCCCACTAGGTGTTAGAGACAAAGCAGGGAGGGGCCTTAGCCTGTGATAACCAAGTGGCCTGGCATTCACTTCATCAGTGGAGGGCTCATGTATGCTATGTCCTTGACAAAGAGGAAAGCCTCAGGAATTGGTGTAATTTGGCAACTGCATTCGGGTTCTTTCTTTGTCTAATGTTTGAGAGCTTCATTACAGTGATGTCTTTCAGCGCGAAACAAGGGAAGACTTTAATATTCAGCTAGATGTTTTCGTGGCACGCAAAGGCTCTGAGTTCTGGAGCTGAAAAGCTCTTTAGTCTAAGCCCTTCAGTCTGCAGATGAGGGCTGGGAGCCCAGAACCCCACTTAGCATCAGAAGCCAGAAGTGTAAGCCATAGACATGAAGTGCTTGTACTCTACTGGAAGCCAGTCGGCTGGGTTGAACCTTTGCCCTTTCTTTCATTCAGTAATATTTTTTTTTTTCTTTTGTTAGGGAAAAGTTATTATAACCCTAACATTGGCACACGTTTTCTGTTTTGCATGTTCCTTTCCAGTGTTTGCCCTTATTTATATTGTATAACTTATGCTATATACTTTTATATATTTTTCTTTTGCACATACATCATCTTTTCTAATGTTTATGTAGTATTTGTCACAATTCCTTTGGGTTTTCACTATAACTTCCTAAATGACTCCCTCATCATTGAGCACTTTTACATAGTCAGATCTCTTGCCATGAAGGAGAAAGCCATAAAAAACAATGTTTTATCCTCTTAATTTGGTTTGTTTTTGTTTTTGTTTTGTTCTTCTGGAATATGAAGCTCCTTTTAATTAAAGTACAGTTGACATACAATATTATGCTAGTTTCAGGTGTACAATAGTGATTTGACATTTATATACCTTATGAAGTGATAATGAGAAATCTCATAACCATGTGTGACTATACAAAGTTATTGCAATATTGTTGACTATATTCCCTATGCTGTACATTACATCCCCATGATTTATTTATGTTATAGGTTTGCACCTCTTCATCCCTTCACCATTTTTTTTTTCCATTCTACCCACTTCCCAGCCCTCTGGCAACTATCAGTTTGTTCTCTTATCTATGAGTCTGTTTATTTTGTTTTGTTTGTTCATTTCTTTAGTTTAGATTCCACATATAATTGAAATCATACAGTATTTGTCTTTTTTTGACTTACTTCACATAGCATAATATCCCCTTGGTACATCCATGTTGTTGCAAATAGCAAGATATCATTTTTTTTAATGGCTGAGTAATATTTCTGTGTGTGTGTGTGTGTGTGTATGTGTGTGATCTATTCATGGACACTGAGGTTGCTTTCATATCTTGGCGATTGTAAATAATACTGCAATGAACATAAGGGTGCATATATCTTTTCGAATTAGTTTTTTCATTTCCTTAGGATAAATGCCCAGAACTGAAATTGCTGAATTGTGTGGTAGTTCTATTTTTAATCACTTGAGGACGCTCCACACTGATTTCCATAGTGGCTGCACCAGGTCGCAGTCCTGCCAACAGCGCAGGAGGTTTCCCTTTTCTCTACATCCTTGCCAGCACTTGTTTCTTGTCTTTTTGATGACAGCTATTCTGACAGGTGTGAGGTGATACTGTGATTTTTCACCTGCATTTCCCTGATGATTAGTGAAGCTCAGCACCTTTTCATGTGTCTGTTCACCATCTGTGTGTCCTCTTTGGAGGAATGTCTATTCAGGTTCGCGGTCCATTTTCAATTGGATTATTTGGGTTTTTTGATGTTGAGTTGTATAAGTTCTTAATACATTTTGGATATTAACCCCTTATCAGATGTGTCATTTGCAAAAATCTTCCCCCATTCAGTAGGTGGCCTTTTTATTTTGTTGATGGTTTTCTTCCCTGTGCAAAAACTTTTTGGCCTAATGTAGTACCATTCGTTTTTATTTTGTTGCACATCCAAAAATATATTTCTAATACTAACATCAAAGAGTTTACTGCCTATGTTTTCTTCTAGTTTTATGGTTTCAGGTCTTATATTTAAGTCTTTAATCCATTTTGAGTTTATTTTTGTATATGGTGCAAGAAAGTGGTACAGTTTTTCCAAAACTATTTGTTGAAGACTTTTCCCCATTCTATATTCTACCACTAAACCGGCATTATAAGAAATGTTAAAGGGAATTTTTAAATAGAAAAGAAAAGGCCTAAACTAGAAATAAGAAAATATATGAAAGAAAAAAAACAATCTCACTAGTAAAGGCAAACATATATAGTAAAGGTAGTAGACCAACCTTTTGTAAAGCCAGTACAAAAACAAAATGGCATTAAGTACATATTTATCAACAGTTACTTTAAATTTAAATGGACTGAGTGTTCCATTCAAAAGACATAGGAGGGTTGAATGCATTAAAAAAGAAGATCCACACATCTGCAGCCTACAAGAGACTCATTTTAGATCTAAAGAAATACAGATTGAAAGTGTGTCTACACAAACGGAAATGAAAAGAAAGCCGAGGTAACCATACTTAAACATAGTATTATTTTTAAGTATACTAAAATAATACTTAAAAATATTTTTTTTAAGTATTGTTCAAACTTACTTAACAATACTTAAGCGTGGTCTTCTGTACATCCTTAGTTGTAGAAAATCTGTTCTGCTAGTCTCCAGGTTGCTTTCAGAGATCACTGTTGTGTGTGTCGTCGTGGTTTTGAGTCACTGAGAGGAGCAGAGCTCGGGATCTTCCTCCTCTGTCGTCTTGAACCTGAAGTCAGGAGCCTTGCCCTTGAATGCCAGTTCTCTGTAGAGTGTTTCTTACGGTTGGTTGGTGCACAGTCCCCCCAGCAAATGTGTGCCCAGACAACGGTGTCACTGTCTCTTGTTATTTTTTCTCCCCATTTAAGTTCCTGGCAGTGACCTCACTGTAGTGATGGCAGCCTCTGGGCATCTGAAGGAGTGTACCCACATTGTGTGTGTGCAGTCTCATGTGGGTGTGAGTGTGCATCACATCAAACACATGTGCTACTCTCTGTGGGCCAAACAGCTGATGGGTATTAATGTGGAACTTTGTGTTCCCTGTCAAATTGCTCCTCTACTGGGGAAGATAAAGCATTTCCATTAGTACAATCGATTAGCTTTGTTAATGTTGGACAAAATCTGTTATGTTATGAAAATGAAACAAATCTGTAATTTAGGGGGAGAAATTATAAAATTAAATGTATAGGTCACCTATTTATACAGTTCTGTGAAGGAATTTTTGAAGAGATATATGCATCAAAATTTCTTGTGTACATGAAATGTAGATTCAAAGATATTCTTCTTCCAGGATTCTAGAAATGTGACAAAAAAATACATATTTAACTACAAAGTGCTATGATGCATCAAACAGTACAATTTTCATTCTATGGAGTTTATCTATGGACTGTGATTTAAACTATTACTCTTTTTATCATATGGGAACATACAGGAATAATTATATGGCTGAGAATGTAGGGATCCTGACTTACTGTTGATGTGAATTGTTTTACTATAATTTCTGTTCAAAGAGGTGTGAGTCAAAATGGGAAGTTTTGTGTTATCGAAGCTGAGTCTCCAGTGTTTATGAACATTTTGATAGAGTCTTTAGAAAATATTTATCTCCAGCAAAAGATTACCTGAGAGTGGAGTCATTAGAATCAATGAGCATCATGGTTTTTTTTGCCTCCTTGATTGTGTTATATTATTTTCAAGGAAAGGTTGTTTTACTTGTTTCTCTGTGTGGACAGATAAGGATCGACCCATGCCCTGTGCTCACTGTGGGGCACGGAGCCACTCAGGGGCCGTCCTTTTCCTTTCTTGGGCCTGTGTCCGAAATTGCCATAATTGGGAACAGACAGACTTCATTTTATTCTTTTTTTAAAAATTTAAAAAATTTTTTATGTGTATTCATGTATTAATTACCGATACACATCGCTTATCAACATATTATATAAATTATATATATGAATACAAACATTAAAATTCTAATTTTTTTTTTCGTTTATTGTTAAATTAGTTTCAAGTGTACAACAAAGTGCAAAGGTATATTTTTACCCCTCAAAGTGACAACCTCCCTCCCCTAATCTGCCACCCCACGCACCCTGCAATATCATACATATCTATTACAATTCCATTGACTCTACTCCCACACTATACTCCACATCCCGTGACTATGTATATACATTCAATCACAGTTGACATACAATATTATACAACATCATCTTCAGGTGTACAGCGGAGTGATAATGCCTCTACTCCATCCCTGAAGTGGTCTCCCCAACAAGGCATGTGACCATCTGACACCCCACAAAATTTTTACAACATTATTAATAACACGTTGCGTACGGCGGGGTTTAAATCCCTCATACCCCTCTGTTCTGGCAGGTTTTTAAAAGAAACTACTTTAAAATGCACCCTTCTCTTTAAAGCGTAAATGCTTCTATGTCATTTATTATTTTTCTGTGGAATTTTTTAGGATTTACTCACCTATGATGTTAGTAATCCCTCCTGGTGTGATACTGCAGAAAGCAGCTTCCTTTGTGCAGTGGGACACTGCATAAATGGCAAAAATTGCATATGTACCGAGTTTCACTTCTCACTTTTTTTGATGCGTACACTTTACACACCCGTGTGTGATATTTTTTCTTTCCTCTTCCCACAATGGGCTCCAGATGATTCGTGGCCAAATCTCCCGAGAGCCTGGCCGGATTGTCTTCCTTGGGGGCCCGCTGTGTAGGCACTTTCACAGCTGGTTCTCTATCGCCACTCGTCTCACCTCCCTGTCTTGGCCTCTCACTGCTCTCTGCCCAATCTTTTGAAATTCTGAGAAGATATTGTTTGAATCTTATTTTGCTGTCTTGATTCAACGTTTTGTAGACCCGAAAGGAATTAAAAAGTCCACAGTTGATCAACCACAGCACAACTTTTTTAGACCACTTCATTGTTTTTGTTAGTATCGTGTAGTATGATAAATACATGTCTGCTCTGTCAACGCTCTTCATGCAATCATTGTACTTCACAATACAATTGGGCTTCTTGACCATAAGTCCTGTTCTTTTATTCATTTTCCTTGTATCACTCATGGTTGCATCATGAATGGTCGTGATCATCCTAACCTCCTGTTTATCTTTCCAATGCTTTTGAATCGTGCAATGGAGAACAATGCGGCTTTGAAAGAAATCCATTCAAAAGCGAATGGTAGCATTATTGCATAGCAATGCATGATATATTGAACATAGCAATGCATGGTAGCATTGTTGCGTAACTATGGCCAATAATATGAAAATAATTCCTTTCAACTTCCTATAACTTTGCATTGACGAGGTTACAATATGTATTTCATGAGGTATCACCGAAGAGTTAAATAAAAGAATTCGGTGTTTTTCCAAAAATAACATAATTCAAAATCGCCTAAGGGATACTAAGGTTCCAAATGTTATAAACAAATCACTACAGTTCTGGAAAACTCTGTTTATTCGTACATCCACTGTTGTGATTGTAACACGTGAAATGACTCATGGGTGAAAAAAATGTATCCAATTCAAAAATCACTATTTTTTTAGAAAAAAAAATAATATGAATTCTAAAAAGTGTACATATGATGCAGACTTTATTCATTAACGACATTTACCCATTAGATATTAACGAAACACAAATAGTTCAATAAAATATGCAAAGTAAAAAGAGTGAACAGTAAAAAGGAGAATTCTCGTTATCCGTCCTTAACACATGGCTCAGAAAAAACGAAGATTCTCGTGATCCGTACGCAACGTGTTAATTATATTCCCCGAACTGTCTTTCATATCCCTGTGGCAATATAGTAATTACCTATTTATGCTGTCTAATCCCTTCCCCTTCTCCCTCATCCCCACCCCCAACTAGCAACCATCAGTTTTTCCTCTATATCTCTGAGACTATTTCTGTTTACTTTGATGATTCATTCAGTTTTTTAGATTCCACATATAAGTGAGATCATATGGTATTTGTCTTTCTCAAACTGACTTATTTCACTTAACGTAATAGCCTCTAGGTCCATCCATATTGTTGCAAATGGTACGATTTCATTCTTCTTTATAGCTGTGTAATACTCCATTGTATAAATGTACCACAGTTTCTTAATCCAGTTGTCTACCGATGTGCATTTCGATTGTTTCCAAGTCTTGGCTATTAAAAATAGCGCTGCAATGAACATAGGGGTGCATATATTTTTTCGAATTAGCATCTTGGGTTTCTCTGGATAGATACCCAGGAGTGGAATTGCTGGGTCATATGGTAGTTTCATTTCAGTTTTTTGAGATATGTCTATACTGATTTCTATAATAGCTGGACCAGTGTGCAGTCCCACCAACAGTGCACCAGGGTTCCCTTTTCTCCACAACCTCACCAGCACTTGCTGTTTGTTGATTTATTGATGATAGCCATTCTGACTGGAATGAGGTGGTATCTCATTGTGGTTTGTATTTGCATTTCCCTAATGATTAATGAGGTTGAACACTTTTTCATATGCCTGTTGGCCGTCTGTATGTCTTCTTTAGAGAAATGTCTCTTCATATCCTCTCCATTTTTTAATTGGATTGTTTGTTTTTTTGGTGTTGAGTTGAATGAGTGTTTTATAAATTTTGGATACGAACCCTGGCAAATATGTTCTCCCATTTAGTAGGTTGCCTCTTTGTTTTATTGATGATTACCTTTGCTGTGAAAAAAACTTTTAAGTTTCATGTAATCCCATATGTTTATTTTTTCTTTTATTTCCCTTGCCTGAGGGGATATATCAGTAAAAATATTACTGAGGGTAATGTCTGAAAACTTACTCCCTATGTTTCCTTTTGGGAGTTTTATGGTTTCAGGTGTTACATTTAAGTCTTTAATCTATTTTGAATTTGTTCTCTCATATGACGTAAGTGGATGGTCCATTTTCATTTGTTTGCATGTGTCAGTCCAATTTTCCCAGCACCATTTATTTAATAGACTGTCTTTACTCCAATGTAAATTCTTGCTTCCAGTGTCATAGATTTAATGACCATATATGGATGGGTGTATTTCTGGGCTCTCTATTCTGTTCCATTGGTGTGTGTGCCTGTTTTTATGACAGTACCATACTGTTTTGATTACTGTAGTATGTTTTGATGTCAGGTAACATGATAGTTCCCACTTTGTTCTTATTTCTAAAGATTGCCATGGCTATTTGGGGTCTTTTATGGTTCCATATAAATTTTAGGATTATGTGTTCTGTTTCTGAGAAAAATGTCCTTAGTAATATGATAAGAATTGCATTGAATCTATATATTGCCTTAGGTAGTATTGACATTTTAACTATATTAATTCTTCCTGTCCATGAGCATGGTATGTATTTCCATTTATTTGTATCTTCTTTATTTTCTCTCTTCAGTGTTTCATAATTTTCTGAGTACAGGTCTTTTACTTCTTTCGTTAAATTGATTCCTAGATATTTTATTGTTTTGGAAGCAATTGTAAAAGGGATTGATTTCCTGATTTCTCCTTCTGATAGTTTATTATTTGTGTATACAAATGAAACTGATATCTGAATATTAATTTTGTATATCTTACCTTACTAAATTCATTTATCAGTTCTAACAGATTTATGGTGGAGTCTTTGGGATTCTCTCTATATAGTATCATGTCATCTGCATTTATTGACAATTTTACTTCCTCCTTTCCTATTTGGATGCCTTTTATTTCATTTTCTTGTCAGATTGCTGTTGCTAGAACTCCCAGAACTACGTTGAATACAAGTGGTGAAAGTGGGCAGCCTTGTCTTGTTCCTGATTTTAACGGGAAAGCTTTTAGCCTTTTCCCACTGAGTACGTTGTTTGCTGTGGGCTTACCATATATGGCCTTTATTATGTTGAAATCTGATCCTGTTATTCCCACTTTGCTAAGAGTTTTTATAATAAATGGCTGCTGGATTTTGTCAAATGCATTTTCTTCATCTATTGATATGATCATATGATTTTTATTTTTCATGTTGTTAATGTGATGTACTACGTTAATTGATTTGCAGATATTGAACTAATCTTGCATACCAGTAATGAATCCCCTTTGATTGTGGTGTATGATCTTTTCAAATTGATGCTAAATTCGGTTTGCTAGTATTTTGTTAAGGATTTTTGCATCTATGTTCATTAGGGATATCGGTCTGTAGTTTTCCTTTTTTGTAATATCTTAGTCTGATTTTGGGATCAGAGTAATAGTGTCCTCATAAAATATGCTTGGGAGCCTTCCCTCCTTCTGTATATTTTGGAATAGTTTGAGGAGAATAAGTATTAATTCTTATTTAAATGTTTTGTAAAATTCACCTGTGAAGCCATCTGGTCTAGGACATTTGTTTTTTGGAAGCTTGTTGATTACTAATTCAGTTTCTTTGATAGTAATCAGTCTGTTCAGAGTTTCTGTTTCTTCTTTGTGTAGACTTGGTAGATTGTCTGCTTCTAGAAATTTATCCATTTCTTCCAGTTTGTCGAATTTGTTGGCATATAGTTGCTTGTAGTATTTTCTTAAAGTTTTCTGTATTTCTGTATTATCTGTTGTTACTTCTTTTTCTTTTCCAATTTTATTAATGTAGGTCCTCTCTCTTTTTCTTTTTTTTTTTTTTTTTTTTGTTTTTTTGTTTTTTTGTTTTTTTGAGGGCAGCGTCACTGGCCCCCTCATATGTGGGACCGAACTGGGGCCACTGGCTTCCCAAGCCAGCGCTCAACCACTGCGCCAGTCGGCCAGGCCCCTCTCTCTTTTTCTTGGTGAGTCTGTCTAATGGTTTCTCGATTTTGTTATTTCAAAAAACCAGCTCTTGGTTTCATTGCTGTGTTTCTTTTTTTTTTTTTGGTCTCTATTTCATTTATTTGTGCTCTGGTCTTTATTATTTCCTTCCGTACTTCCTTTGGGCATGTTTTGCTGTTCTTTTTCCAGTTCCCTTGGGTGTAAAAATAGTCTGTTGATTTGAGATTTTTCTTCCTTCTTTAGGTAAGCCTGCACTGCTATGAACTTCCCTCTTAGGACTGCTTTCACTGCATCCCAGAACTTTTGGTCTGTGGTCTTTTCATGTTCGTTTGTCTTGAAGTATCTTTTGATTTCCTCCTTGATCTCATTTTTGACACATTCGCTATTTAGTAGCATGTTATTCAGCCTCCATGTATTTGTGTGTTTTCAGGTTTCTTCTTATAATTGTTTTCTAGTTTCATAGTATTGTCGTCAGAGAAGATGCTTGATATGATTTCAATCCTCTTAAATTTATGGAGACTTGTTTTGTGCCTGACATGTGGTCTATCTTGGAAAATGTTCCATGTGCACTTGAGAAGAATGTATATTCTGTTGCTTTGGAATGAAATGCTCTAAAAATATCAATTAAAGCCAGCTGGTCTAAAGTGTCATTTAAGGTCACTGTGTCCGTGTTGATTTTCTGTCTGGTGGATTGTCCATTGGTGACAACAGGGTGTTGAAGTCCCCTACTGCAATAGTGTCACTGTTGATCTCTGTCTTTATGTCTGTTAAAATCTGTTCTATGTATTTAGGAGCTCCGGTGTTAGGTGCATAGATGTTTACTCAGATTGTGTTCTCTTTGAATAGATCTCTTCATTATTATGTAGTGCCCTTCTTTGTCTTTTATTGTACTCTTCATTTTAAAGTCTATTTTGTCCGAAATAAGTTATGTTACTCCACCTTTTTTCTCATTTGCATTTAAGTGAAATATCTTATTCCATCTCTTTACTTTTAGTTTGTGGGTGTCTTTTGATCTGAGATGAGTCTCTTGTAAACAGCATATGCATGGGTCCAGCTTTCTTATCCACTCAGCCACTCTCTGTCTTTTGATTGGAGCATTTAGCCCATTCACATTTAAAGTGATTATTGATTGGTGCATATTTATTGCCATTTTGTTATTTGTATTTCTGGTCTTACTTGGTTAGCTTGCTTTCCCCTTCTTTTTTAAAAAGCCCTTTTAACATTTCCTGCAATGCTGACTTGGTGGTAATGAATTCCTCAAGCTCATTCTTTTCTTAGAAGCGCTTTAGTTCTCCTTCAATTTTAAGTGATAGCTGTGCTTGGTAGATCAGTGTTGGTTGTAGGCCTTTATTTTGCGTCACTTTGAATATTTCCTGCCACTGCCTTCTGGCCTACAGAGTTTCTCTAGAAAAGTCAGCTGTTAGTCTTATAGGAGTTCCTTTGTATATAACCTGCTGTCTTTTTTTTTTTTTTGCTGCTTTTAGAATTCTCTCTTTGTCTTTATCCTTTGCCATTTTAACTATGATGAGTCTGGGTATGGACCTGTTTTGGGTTCAGCTTGTTTGGAACTCTGCACTTCCTGGACTTGTATGTCGATTTCCTTCACCAGGATAGGGAAGTTTTCAGTCATTATTTCTTCAAATACTTTCTTGATCCCTTGCTTCTTCTCTTCTCCTCTCCTCCTATGATATAATGTTGTTGATCTTGGTCTTGTCCCACAGGTCTCTTAAACTATTTTTATTGTTTTTCAATATTTTTTCTTTTTATTGTTCCAACTGGGTCATTTCTGCTATTTTGTCTTCTAAATCGCTGATCTGATCCTCTGCTTCATCTAATCTACTGGTGATTCCTTCAAGTGTGTTCTTCATTTTGGTTATTGTAGTCTTTAGTTCTGGTTGTTCCTCATGATTTCTCTGTTCTCCTTTATGTCCTCACTAATTTCCTTAAACATTCTTATCATCAGTGTTCTAATTCTTTCTCTGAAAGGTTGGATACCTCTGTTTCATTTAGTTCAATTTCTAGAGGTTTCCTCTGATCTTTTATTTGAGACATGTTTCTTTGTTTCTTCATTCTGGCTGTTGCTGTGTGATTGTTTCGATGTATTAGATAGATCACATATGTCTCTCAGTCGTTGCTGGGTGCTCTTTTAGTATGTGTCCTTTATATTCAGATTGCATAGTCTCTGTATTTTCCTGTCCCGTGTGTTCCTGAGGTGTTGCTGTTGAAGTTGCTCTTTAATTGATTTTGGCATGTCCGAGGGTGGGATTAACCCTCAGACTCGTTAGCTGGAAGAATTAGCTCTATTCACAGTGTATGAGATGCTGCTTGGAGGTTGATTTTCCCTCAGAGGAGGTTTGTCCACTGTGGGTTCTTGTGCCTGTGGAAAATTTCCTTTGAGAGTGCCACTTGCAGGTTCAACCAGGTAGTATTCTGGTTTTGTCTAACACTGACCTCTGGTTGTATTGGTTCAGGTGTGTCTTCGGTGGGGTTCCCACTCAGAACTGTTTCAGGTCTCCCTGTTTCCGGTCCGTAGCTATTTGGTAGGTACTTCAAGGCTGTACACAGTTTTTTGATGCCCATGCTGGACCACGGGTTATGTGGGGATGGTCTGTGTGTGAAATGAAGGTGGCTGCCCCCAATATTGGTCCTGAGGCAGTTTAGTAAAAGGCCCAGGGCCCCCTAGTCCTGTTGCCACCTGACAGATACCAGTAAAGCCCACCTATTGAACGAGGCTCTTTAGGGGAGTGTGACTGTCTATTTGACCCAGTATTGAGGGTGCCTCTGCGATGTGGCAGTAGCTTGGCCGGATGGAGTTCAAGTGAGTTTTGCAATGTGTTTGGTAGTTTTTAAGACCTTAATGCAGATTCAGGTCTTACACCAATACCTGGCCTGTGACCACCTTGTATAGCATCCCAAGGGCTCTACCGCCAGCCTCTACCTCGTACTCATAGATTCATGAAAGCTGCTCCCTAGTAGCTGTGGTGCAGGTTTGTGGTCACTGAACACCACAAAGATGACCCCAGGGCTCTGCAGACCACCTTCTGTTGTAAAACACCTTTTCCACAGTGTTTGGTGGGGGTGGGAGGGCAGTCACCCCTGCACCTTGATTGCCCCTGGCAATGCAGCTATAGGTGTGTGAGGTGCATAAAGGCTGTGGTCAGTAATTTCTACAAATACAGTGTAGTCTCAGCTCCTGGACCAGTGCTAGGCCCATGTCCACTTCATAAAAGAAAAACAAAGCAAAACAACCCAATAACACCAAAAGACAAATACACGCCCACAGAAACTTGATAAGCAATGGTCAGACAGGAGAAACAAAAACATATAAAAGAGACACAAACACAAACAAAAGCAGGAGAACAAGACAGAAAAACAGTGACCAAAGCAGTACCCAGATAAATGAGTCTGAGAAACAAGACCAAAAACAAAACAGATGAAAGAAAAGAAGGAAAAGGAAAAAAAGATGAAAGAGAAAGAAAGGAAAAAAAATAATAAAGAAAAAAAGGGAGAAGAGAAAAGAAGAAAAAAAAAAAAGCAAAAAGAAATATAAAAAAAAAGATGTCTCTCTGCCTGATTTAATCTGCAGACCACTTGCTCAGCAATAGAGAGTCTCTGGGTGACTCAGCACCAGCTTTTGGGGCGAAGGGCTCAACTTTTGATGCCCTGGCCTCCCTTTCAGGCTTGCTGTGAGCTTCCTGTAATTAGCTGCCGTGTGCTCTGGAACAGCAAAATCCTTACACATTGTTGCTGGTTGTCTACTGCTGCAAAAAACCCTCTTTGGCCTGCAGAGGTGGGTGCCAGGCACCAGAGGCTCAGGGTACCCCCCTCCCCCGATCCTCCAGCAACACAGCTTTAGGTGGGCGGGGCAGGCCCCTGAGGCACCACAGGGTGTGGTCAGTGGCCCCCAGCAAGTCAGAACAGTATGCACTCCAGCAACCAGCCCCTACAAATGCAGCAGGAAAGCCCCGGCTGGATCTTGCAGGTGCACAGTTCACGGCACAACACTCCCAGGAAAACTCCCAGTCTCAGTCTTTCCCAATCAGCCGCTTGCAGATCAGGCTGAGCACGCCAACAATCTTCAGCCTGGCAACTCCGCTCATGTAGTGCGGAGAGCAGGCACCCAAGGCGGCTCATGCAGTCCTGCGTTTCAATGAACCGCCTGTTGGAGCCAGAGTGCACCCACCCAGCGTTTCCCTGGCTACGCAGCACAAGCCCTGCGGAGGGTGGGGCTCCAAGGCCACATGCGCATGCACACACGCACTCCTGCACCAACTCCACCAGATCAATGCGGTCCTAGACCTGACCCTCTGTGGGAGGGCCCAACCCTGACAAAATGGCACCCTCCTGTACACTGCTCATGTGAAAGCTCCACACCAGGGGAACAATGATCCCAAAACCTTCAGCTCCTGTGCCAAACGCTCCCAGTTCAGTCCGTCCCCGCAGGCTCCTGGGCCCTGCTCATGCAGCTACTCCCTCCACCAGGTACTGGGTAAGTGCTCACCAGTGAGTGATTCCGTGTGTCGGCTCTACTGGTTCTCTAGCCGCCTTCAGCCTCACTGAGCTGAGCAAAGAGAGTCTTCACTAATTTACTGCCGGCTATCTTGGAACTCCTCTTCCTGGCAAAGGAACTCTGGGCTGGTGAGCTCGGTGTGGGGCCGAGGGTCTCTCCCCCAACCGGAGAAGCCTCCCCACAGCTGGGGCTTCCCTCATGGGGCTCGCCCTCTCTCGTCTCCGCCCGTCCTACCAGACCCGACGCGGCCTCCTCTTTAAGTTCTTTGTTTAGTGGTTCTGTTCATCTAGTGTTCCGGGGACCTCCGAGGTTGAATGTTGTATAAATTTGTAATTTTGCTGTGATCCTGGGAGGCAGTTGGCACAGCGTCTATCTATTCCAC
Organism: Aselliscus stoliczkanus; assembly: GCA_033961575.1. Classification (NCBI taxonomy): domain Eukaryota; kingdom Metazoa; phylum Chordata; class Mammalia; order Chiroptera; family Hipposideridae; genus Aselliscus; species Aselliscus stoliczkanus. Next base: position 13,044,236 of record CM066728.1, on the reverse strand, counting down.
CATCTCATAGGAAGTCCCCCTTCATTTTATTCTTCATTGTACCAAATAGCAGTTTCGGGAAGTCCAAACACTCCACTGCTCTGACACTCTTTCTAACTGTCAGCTTTGGGAACGGCGGATGGGAGGGGCTGGGCAGTCTTGGTCACCTGCCGCTGTCGGGAGATCTTTACTACATGAAGATCTGGATATGACTAAGAATAGAGGCTCATCAGACATAAGGTTTCGGAAAGGATTTTGCTTCCATTTTTATTTATTTTTTATTTTTTTTGAGGGCAGTGTCACTGTCCCTCATATGTGGGACCTGAACCGGGGCTGCTGGCTTCCTAAGCCAGTGCTTAACCACCGCGCCTCTCTGCTGGCCCTGCTTCCATTTTTATAAAGAAGAAAAACTGATGACAAACTAAAACGAAAGCTAGTCTTCATTCAGCCATGTGTTTGAAACCATTGGAAAGGTCTCCAAGTCCATTTTTTCAGCTTTTTTAAAGTCAAATTGACAAATAAAATTGTTGTACTCAAAACATAGAATGTGATGATTTTATATATGTATACATTGCAAAATAATTATCACAACCAAATTAGTTAACACATATATCATCTCATAAATTTAACCTTTTGTGTATATGTGCGTGTAATGAACAAGCTTAATATTTACTCTCAGCAAATTTATAACAGTAGTTGCCACACTATACATTAGATCCTCAGGACTTGTTCATCTTATAACTGAACGTTTGTACCCTTGGACCAAGATCTCCCCACTTTCTCCTTCCCCAGCCCTTGGCAACCACCATTCTGCTCTCTGTTTCTATGAGTCTGACTTTTAAAAATTCTACATAGAAGTGAAACCATACAAGTATGTATTTTTCTCGGTCTGGCTTATTTCACACAGCACCATGCCCTCCAGGTTCACCCATGTTGCTGCAAATGACAGGGCTTCCTTTCTACTTATCTTTGAATAACACTCTGTTGCGTGCATGATTGAGTATGTGTGCGCACGCAGTTGATCCTTGAACATGGGTTTGAACTCTGTATGTCCCCTGTATGTGTTGATTTGTCCCATGAAGACGTTGTGTCTGAGTGGATCGTCTTTATGCCTTGGTGGCAGTGTTGGCAGTGGTGGCACTGGTGGCAGGCACGCAGCCAGGGTCAGGCACATGGGCACTTTCTGAGCGCCAGCAGCCTTGGGGTCTGGGGTGCTGGCTTGTCCACAGCAGCTGTAACTTGGTGCCAGAGGTGCAGTTGTGTATGGAGCTGGGGTCTGAGGTGTGGGCGCCTGTGCAGCTGTGAGTTTTAGGGGCGTGGCCCTGGTGTCGGAGCGGCAGCTTCTTCTGGAGCCCAAGCTATCGTGGGGGCTGTTGAGCTCTCAGCAGCAAAGGCAGTCGTCGTCTTTTGCAGACCAGGCTTCTGGGGCCAGAATGGTTCCGTTTGTGTGGCCCATACTGATAGCCCCCAGTTTTCTTTCTTCCTCGTTGTCTCCCTGAGTCTCCGCCAAGTTTGTCTCCCTTGTGATCCTTTCTTTGCGGTCATTCTGTTTTCTGCTCTACTCTGTTGCTATGTGTTCTTAGTTGGACTCTTGAGGCCTGTGAGGGCTATTTTTGTTTATAAATGGCTTGTAATTGTTGTTGGGCGAAGTTTAGGATCACCTACCTCTCTGTCTAACTGACATCACTTGTCCACATGCATTTCAGGCACACACAGGGCCAGGGCTGCGTTGCCCCGCTGTTTGGCCTCAGCGCTGCCCTTGGGCCCAGTCAGAGAACCGGGTCCAGTAGCCCTGTGGCTCCATCACTCTGCTGGCACGGCCTTCACAGGGCAGTGAGTGTGCTTGCCTCTCCTTAGTTCTGGAAGTGGAACCGAAACCATAAACAATGGGGATGGGGAGGTGGGGAGCCCCTGGATTCACTGGTTTTCATTGTGGTGATGGTCTTTTTATTCTGTATGTACCAGCCAATTTGATCTTTTAAGAACATTGATTCTGTTTTAGATTCTCCTGCTGAGAATCCTCTAGGTCTTCTCTTTGAACTGAGGGTAAAACCCAGACGCATGGTCACAGCCTGTGAGCCCCCGAATGGCCCCTGCCCTCTGTCTCTCGGGGCCTTCAGGAACCTGTGGTGCTTCGATCTATTCTCACTGCCCAGGTTTCTCTGCCACACATTCTCATGTTGTGGGTCCCATCCTACCCCTTAGGTCTTCATTCAAACATTACCCCTTGAGTGTCATCTTCTCTGACAATCCATGCATGTTTCCTTTTACTTATTTCTGACTTTGCCATTCTTTCTTTTTTATTTCCTTATTAGCTCTTACCACCATCTAAAATCATATTTTTTATGAATGTATTTAGTATTATTTTGTCTGTCGTTTTTCATTGAAAGTAAGTTCAGTGGTAGCAGGATCTTTAGGATGTTATTTGCTGTAATAGGTTCAGCACCTGGTATAGTGCCTGGCACACAATGGGTACACTAAATAAATTCTTGTTGAATGAACGTGTGAACAGACAAAACACAAAACAAGTTTCTGTTTATGGTAAACGCTGTGTTAGCCATAAAAAATAATAAGTCATAAGAAAAGATGAAATACTGCCATTTGTGACCACATGGATGGATCTTGAGATTATTATGCTAAGAGAAATAAGTGAGACAGAAAAAGTTGAGAACCATATGATTTCATTCATATGTGGGATATAGAACTGAAAGCAACAAAGGAATAAGACAAACAAAGAAACAAAAACTCATAGACACAGACAAGAATTTAGTGGTTACCAGAGAGTAAGGGGGGGAGGGGCCGGTAGAAGAGGGAAAAAGGATCAAATATATGGTGATGGAAGGAGAACTGACTCTGGTTGGTGAGCACACAATGTGATATATAGATGATGTATTACAGAATTGTACACCTGAAACCTATGTAATTTTACTAACCAGTGTCACCTCAATAAATTTAATTTTTAAAAAATTAAATTCTGTCCCTGCACATGTTTCTCATAATCTGGAATTGTCCGTTGGAATTCTTTACAGAAATAGAGGGTCAGGCTTGCTTGGAAAATCATCTTGCTGATCGTCATCTCCCCCTCCTCTCCGTCACCACAACTGTTGTCAGCAAAGCCAGTTTTCAGGTCAGAACCTGGCTGGCTTTGGCCATGGGCCCATGCAAACTCTTCAGTGTTCCTGAGGGTCTCCTTACCTCCTTCACTGGCTCAGACAGTGCTCCTTGTTAGAAGAAATAGATTTTCTGACAGTTGAAGGGCACAGTAGAAATTATACATATTAGTGTCATTATTCTGTATGTGTTCTGAACAGTTATCCAAATTTTCTGAGGACTTATTACCAGATCAAATAGTATTACCTTCAGCTTCTAGTCCTTTTTCTTATGCACTGCCATGGCGGAGATTCTGATTGTAAGGTGGGAAACACATTAATAAGCAGTTATTTGGTTCATTTTGGGGTTATCTCTGCCAAAAATACCATGGTAACTCTTCCCAATCTTTTATAGAAATTCTTTTGATGTAATGAATTACATTTTGGAGTTGCAGAAACAGGAGGTTTAAAGTTCAGGACCAGCTCCATGTCTGGGGACAAACTTTACCAACCTGCACTTGGACTGTGTGTGCCTGTGGATTCAGAGAGACAACATTGAGATGGAATGATTGAAAATCTTAAGTCTTGAAAAAAGCCGCTCCTCATCACACCATCATTTCTCTTATGTGTATTAAAACATCTTACGGCCATTATAAAAGTGATTTGATATTATAATTCAGTTCACATGACGATCATGGAGCATTGTGTTAAACTAGATTAAGTGACATGGCGATGCGGAGGCTGGTCTAGACTAGAGGAGGCTAAAGAGATCTAACAGTCTAACAAGCAGATTGTAAGCTTTGACTCCTTGGCTGAGGGAAATGCTATAAAGGTCATTTGGTGACAACAAGGGAAATTTGAAAATGACTTCATTAGATGGCAATTTGAATAATTATTAAACTCTTCAGTGTTCAGTATTGTGGTAAAATGTCCTTTTTAGACTCATGCTAAAGTAAAAGGTTGAAGTAAAGGGGTGAGGTTTCATAAAAGTTATAACTTTTCAAATGGTTCAACAAAATAGTTTGAGTAAGAGTGTGTGTGTGTGTGTGTGTGTGTGTGTGTGTGTGAGAGAGAGAGAGAGAGAGAGAGAGAGAGAGAGAGAGAGCGAGCGCACAGAGTGGGTAGAGAAGAGAATGGAGGAGGGAAGGAGAGGGGTGGCACATGTGGAAATGAGCATTCATTCTACTTTTCTTCTAACCTCTGTGAATTTAATTTTTGCACAATAAAATGTTGGGGGAAAATATAATAAAGAGAAGCTAAAGATGGAAAAGCAATGATATTTTAAGGCTTTTTTTTCCACCACTTCCAAACTGTGGAAGACAACTTGCTATGTGTGAAGTAAGTCCAAGTGTCATCTTTATTTAAATATTCTGATTGATGATAAAGTAGTTTTTAGTTGGCACATTTAGATTCTATTAATGGAACTTGTTCATCAGATGGTTCTGTGTAGACAAATGATATTACTTAGTTTGGTTAGAAATTAATACTAGGAAGGTAAAGTAGAAACAAGGTTACCTTCCAGTAGAAGCATTTTGTTTTAAACTCATTGTATGTGCCCGGGGAGAAGGGAAATGTATTTATTAGTTTTGCTTATTGTTACTCTCAGTATGGAATTTTGAGTATTTGATTCATTTTAGAATACCTAGTTCACTTTCATTTTGTGTCAGCTGATACCTTATTTCACATTTGGATAGTAAAAACAGTCACTGTTTTTCAAACCAAAAAGAGTTTTGAGGAGACGGGCGAGGGGGAAGGTGAATGGGAGTGGTGGCCTGTGTATAACTGATGACACAGCACAGCCATCACGGCGTCGTCGGCTCGTCTCAGGGGTGTGGGTAAGTGCTCTTGAAAGTTGATGCCTCTTCATGCCATAAAGAATGATATTTTCCTCTAACAGTCTTCTCTTTGTGACCCATATCCTTCCTTGAGACAATTAGAAAACCTATAAAAGATGTGTTTAGAATTCTTTCAGGCCAGCTTTCTTTCTGTCTGAGAGAGACTGCATCTTTCAGGCAAGTGTGAGACTTAGCCCGGATGGCCAGCTGGCACCACGGCGCTGGCTCTGCAACTCAGTGCCAGTTTTATGGCCTCTACAGTGCATCCTGCCTTCATGGAAACAAGATGCCAAGCTTCTCAGATCCTTTATACGTGGATCTGCAAGAATGGATATAACATTTAGTGCCAAGTATCATGATTATATATTGTTTGTTGAATTGTTTATTGTACGTGCCCCTGTGAATTATTAAGTCCTCCAGGGCAGGGTTTTTGTCTGTTTTGTGTACTGCCGTTTTCCTGGTACCTAGAACACTGGCTCCAAGGGGACAGATAGGCACCCACTAAGTAACGCATTAAATGAATGAGCGAACCAGAACTGAAGGACCTAGGAACAGATTTATCGCTGTCCATGGAGCAGGGGTGCAGGGAAATAATCAGTCTGCTAGAACACCGCACCCCATCATAGGTTCTGATGGTTTAAACTGACAAGGCAGGTGTTGGTTTCCTGTTTAATTTCTAGTACTCCCGGGGGTGGTAATGCATTAAGCTCCCTTAGCTCAGTGGTTTGCTAACTTAGTGTGAATGATTTCAGCAACCCTTTCCCTAGGGGCATGTTTTGATGAAAGGAGGGGTAGAGTGTGAATAAGTAGAAGGAGTAAAGATGGGAAAAAGGTAGGAAAAAAAGGAAGATGAAAAGATGTAAAGACAAACTTTGAGTGTCTCATGATTTGGGGCAAGACAATTTTGCTGATATGTAGGTTGAGAAATAACTTTGCAATAAATGGCATGGAATGGTCTGTCAAATTCCTTCCCGGTCCTGTGGCAGGAATATGTAGCATGTAGTCCTCTGTAACTCAAGGTGATCGGGGGTTGAATTCGGGTATCTCTGCTAATTCTCAGCACCGTGTGCATGCCACTCAGGACAGTAAGCTGACGCTCTCTGGGCAGTGTGTTGGCCTCATTAGTCACTATGCTGCCACCATTTTCGCGTAGTGTGTTATATGTCTGTTGTCACTGTGTGTCACTTATACCTCAGGAAACCTGTTTTGAAAATGCTGACACTTTTAAGTGTTTTGAGGAAATGTTGAGGATCAGATACATTCATTATGTGCCAAATTTGTGTTTCAGTAGAAAGCTGTTGAAGCCATGATCCCAAACGAAGACCTGAACTCCTCCGAACAGACAGCATGTAGCGCATAGTCTGACATGTCATAGGCATTCAATGAATACTTGTCGTATGCGGCTACAGGGAGGGGTACGGGGCAGGGACCTTTGTAACTGGCCCGTCAGTTTCAGTGGTGAGTGCAGCCAGGCTCATCACTCCACAGACTGCTTCTCTCTGTTTTGAGGCTTTAGGTGATACCTGTGATAGTTGCTTCTACCTTTTAGATGTGTGCAACTAGACATCCAGTAGACTAGGGAAAAAGAGTAAACCTGTTTTCCCTGTAGAATAGAATAATTTAAAGATGAAAATAGCAACACAAAGCCACAATCTGAATTTGTGCATGCTACTTCACTTTCCTGTGCCTCAATTTTCTCATCTATAAAATACAGCTAATAATAGGTACTTCGTGGGGTTGGGTGGTGAGCATTAAAGGACATAATCTGTCAGGTGGCAGGATGGCTCAGCTTAAAAAGAACAACATAAAACAAGACATAATCTGTGAAAAGGTGTTGAGGTAGAAGGAGTACCTGGTACATGCAAGTGTGCACTGGGGCATTCACTCTGAATGCTGGTGGCCAGGCTCGCGTGGATTAAGGCTGAAGGAGGAGAGCTCATATGCTGTCCATAGAGGATGCACTGCATAGCGGGAAGAGGCGACTTGTATTTAGTGAGGATATGGGGTAGTGTGAAGAGGAGAAACTTTGTGTTTAATTCATGTGGAAGTCATTAATTAGTGAAACGGAAGGGGAACCAAGGAACTGGAGCCCAGAGCTGGAAATGTAGCAACGTGTGAGCACACGTCTCCCTTCTGGGAGAGATCGGCGAGGGACGCCTTAATTCCTCCACTTCCTTTCATAGCATAGTGGGCTTCAGTTTCATCTGTGTTATTAGTAAAATGATTTGAGGTGCACGCAGGGAGACCAGCTGAGGGGACAGAGAACAGGAAAGCATTTCAGAATGGTATAATGGAACTCAGACCTGGGCCACCCTGTGTCAGTTAAACGTTTTATTTTTCTCGTAGGCCTTCTGGAATGAATGAGCTGTGTCCCCAGCTTCTCCAGGCCATCTGTCAGAATCATGACAGGAGCATCTCACTATAAGAAAACTAGTCTGATGAAAATAGGAGCTAGCTGGTTGTCATCATACCTCAAATGGACTCACCAGGGGGTAGCCCTTGGGTGAGCAATTCCTTAAAATATTTAAGGAAAGAGACCATCGTTAGCACATTTGGAGAACAAGTATGTGGTGTTTACCACATGATAAAAGAAGAAATGAAACTTTACTGATTTCTGAGAGCTTAAATCAATTGAAATATAACAGGGAAATGATTAACACTATATGATATGCTAATTTAAATATTAGGAAGTTAAGTTATGGTATAACTTTGGCTGTTTATGATGTGTCAGTGCAGGTTCACTCTTGATAAAAAGGTGGTACTGGTCTGGCCTACAAAAGTTGTGTTTTCTCCTCACTCAGTGTATTAAATTCGCCGTCTGAGTTGGCAAGCAGACCTTCAGTATTAGCAGTCACAGCTTTGTCATAGGCCTTCTCGGAATTGCCTGGGTCCTCCAGTCTATCTAAACTCCTCCAAAGTGATTTCTGGTCTACTACTTGTGTGGCCTCGGCTTTTCAAACAAACTGAGGCTGTTTCTGCTAATGCCTAACTGCTGTAGTATTTGTAGTAATTAAAAGCTAGAGGTTGGCGGTTTAGGGGAGATTTAAGAATAACTGGTTCCAAAAATATCTGCGTCCTTTGTGTGTTCTCATGTGTTTGTGTGACTGTGTTGGAGTGGGAAGAGGATATGTTTTGAGTAGGCATTTTACTTTGTTCAAAGGGCTTTTTGGAAAACCTACAGCATTTCAATGGGATTATAGTTTGTAATGGATGTACTCTGATAAAATCATGAAGTCTTAGTAAGTCAGGTGACAGATTATCTCTCCTTTAGTGGTGTGTTGATTTGTGGGCAGATAACTCCGTGTGTTTTGAACCAGCTCCCTAGGCACCTCTCTTGCAGTCCCTTCCACTAGCAGCCATCTGTGAACTAAAAATAAATGCATGTGATTTAGGGGTGTGTTTGGGGGATGAGTGTGTGCACGCTTCTCTCTTCTCTGCCTGTGGGAGATGCTTAAACTCTGGAAATTCACTAGAATAGCTGCATTGTCCGATTGTCCTGATGGCATTTCACTGGCCCTTTTCTCTCTGCTACAGTGGGGCATCCATTCCTTTGCAGGGCCTGCCAACTAGACTTGTTCCCAGAGTTCAGGACTTCTGAACAATGGGCTTTTTACCAGGCTTTGTGGCCTTTATAAGCCCCCTGTCATTGGCATTTCAAATGCTGGTATACCTGTCAAGCCTGACCGTGTGTGTGTGTGTGTGTGTGTGTGTGTGTGTGTGTGTGTGTGTGTGTAGTGGGGAGCGGGGTGCTGGAGGCTTTCTTTAGAGCCACTACTGATGGGTCACATGCTTTCTCTCAAGAGTACAAACAAGCACTTTTTGTTTAGGCTCAGTAATGCTTGGCAAAGAAATATAGCTGTAATTATATATCCTAGTTCGTGTTCCTCTCTCCCCATCTAAGTTTTACTCCCCTTCTCCCAACTTTACATAAAAGCAGCTAGCATTGGATGTGAAATAAATGTCATGAGTGAATAGTAATTTCTTTCATTTACACAGCAATTAAACCTGTTGAATGCTGACTTAATGCTTTACTGCACTCTAATTTGACTTGAAGATTTGGCCTTTGTGAATTCAAAGAAGAAGAAAAAAATAGAAATTAAATACCTACTGAGACTATTAAGGAGGACAGTTTTCAGAAGGGTCCTCCCTCCTCCCTTCTCATCTCATGTTTGCCCTCTGCTTTCTGGGATGCTCAATACCTAAGAGTTGTCCTGCTAATCATTCTTCAGCTGGTGTGCCCATGTGGCACCCCAGGGTCACTGAGGCCCAGGGCCTGGTGTGCCTCCAGCCTCAGAGCTGCTGTCCTGGACTTCGGGGGCCTTAGCGCTCCTCCTGCTGTTCTTGCACCCTGTGCTACACAACCCATAGCATTCCAGTCGGTACGCTGGGTAGTCTCTGAGATTGTGCCTGGTGCCCCAAAGTGCACCCAAAGGCTGAGGGCAGCATACCCCTGGTGTCCACTGCTCGCCTGCCGTTTCCTGCCTGTGTGCAGCCTGAGTTGCTCAGCCTGTCTGTCAGGTCTGACTGCTCTATAGTGAGTCCGGGAAGTTGAACTGGAAGCCTGCTTAGCTGTTCTTGGAAGGAAAGCATTTTCCAATACAAGTCAGTTTTTACCTTAGCAATAATAAATAATAATCCATTCCTAGACCTGCCTCCACAGGGGTCTGTAAGCTCTCTCAGTGACAGTCCCTGACTGTGCCAGGGTACTACTGTTTATCTGCCGAACAGAGATTGTTGGAGGTGCTGTGTCACAGAGGCAGTGCCCTGGCACTCTGGAGTCCCCTTGTAAATCCACAGCACAGTGCATGGGGCCTGCCAATGTGCTGGGGCCTGCCCCAAGGAGCCTTGGCTGTCTGTGTATTCACTGTCAGTGAGCTGACGGTCAGGGCCACGTGGCTCAGCCTGCTGGAACCTCAGAGAGAAGCCCGACTGTGCCCTGTGGGTAGCGAGGGCTCCCTTGCAGGGCCATTGGCAATATTGATCGAGATCATGGGTATAGAGGCCTGGCACTTAGCCAGAGTCAATAAATATTAGTTCCTTACCCTCATCTGGAGACAGAGAGAACAGGCGTGTTCAAGTTATTTTTTGTTTTTGATTTTTTGTTTTTTGTTTTTGTTTTTTTGGGTGTGGGAATCTCCTGCAAATACCGCCCTCTCCACTTCCCAGTGCTAATATTTACAGAAATTAATTTTCTTTGTTCTTCCTCCTGCCCACTCATTTCCCTTCCCTTCTTCTCTAAAGTTACAGCAGTCTTATTCAGGATAGATTTTTTCCCTTTAAAGACTGTTCTAGAAACATGAAAACTTGTATTCCAGTATATATTCTAAATAAATGCTTTCCTGTTTTGTTTGTTACAGTACCATTAGAAGCATGGATATCATGAGGATAAAGCCTGTTTACTCATTAACTCTTTTATATAGTTTATGATTGTGGATTCCTTTCAAATGCACTCTGGATTAATACATATGGCATATAATACCCCATTTCCCTGAAAATAAGACCTAGCCAGAAAATAAGCAGTAGCATGACTTTACTGAATATTTTAAGCTAAAGGAGTTTGTGGAAAAGGCACCCTTCTCCCTGAAACAGGTCATAAAACCCTCATGTGAGAGTATGTCCTCCATATCCTGGAGGAATCATGCTACGGCTTCTTCTCTGGCTAGGCTTATTTTCGGGGAAACACGGTATGTTATCATGCATAGTTTTATTTACATATATTTAATTGTTTTCTATTTTGACATGATTTGAGGGCTTTTACTTATGTGTTGGATACTATGATAAATGCCTTAAATGCCTTCTGTGATTAGGTCGGTGTTTCTTATACCACTTGATTTAAGAACCATGTAGGGGTGCTTGTTAAAGAACACATATTCCTTAAGCCAGCCTAGACCTTCTAAACCTGGGTACCAGAATCTTAATTTTGTGTTTTCAAATCTGGCTCCATGCTGAAATAGCCCAAAATGAAATACTTAAAGTAATACTGCCGCTCTGCCCAGGGTATGTAAATCAGCGTGCTTGCAGGTGGGCCCGCCCCATTTCTTCAGCTCCCCTGGTGTAGATTCTGCGTGTGCAGATGGATGAGATTTAAGAGCCTCTCTAGGAGTTTCTTATAATCTGAACCTGAAACCAGAAAATGAATGGGCTTAGTTCGTTTAATCCTTACGGTAACCTGGCGAGGAACAGCTGGCATCATCCCTATTTTCAGGTGAGAAATTAGAGGTTTGGAGAGGTGTGAGGTGCTGAAAGCCACTTCATCTTTTAAACCTTATAATCACACAGTAGACATAATATTCCCATCTGTTTGGGAATGCACACAACCTTTTTCTATGTAGGAAATTTTGGCTATGATGTAAAATGAAGCGACCATCTCAGAATGCCTAGAACCAAGTATGTGTGTGCTAACCTTTGACTATACATACCCACAGGTAGGCATTATTATTTTTTTTTTTTAAAGATTTTATTGGGGAATTGGTGGAGGGGAACAGACAAATTGTTGTCCTTTTGTTCTTCATTCTAGTTGTGGAGAACATTGCTTCACTGGCCCATGTTGGTATCATCATTGTGCTCTTCCCAGATGAGGCAGATTGCTCGCCAACTTCTGGACGGCCACTGACAGCGGCTCTTGGCAGCTCACACTGGCTGCCGGCTGCTCATGTTGGCTGCCGACCACTCACTGTAGCCTATGGCAGTCCACTGCAGCCTTACTGCAGCCTTCGCCATCCCCGGGGACTCACAGCAGCCCAGCTCCAGGTCGAGCTGTTGTTCACCATCTTAGCTTTAGAGAGCGCAGCGTCACTGGCCCTAATGTGGGATCCGAACCAGGGCCCTGCTGCTCAGAGCTGGCGTTCCAAGCCAGCTCTTAACCAATGCGCCACTCCGCCGGCCCCAGATAGGCATTCTTAGTTCATTTTGTAAAGCTCAGGGAAAAGAGAATGAGCCTGACACTTGGGGTTTCTCACTGACACATAAACCTGGGTGGGCGTTGAGTGCACTGGGGCAGAAACAAGTTCCTATCTGCTGTTCTTAGAGGCTTCACGGTGGAGCAGTTTGGTGGGATTTTGTGGATGCACCTTCTTGTTCATGGGTTCTTTTGGAATGCGCCTACTTTCCTGCCCTTCTCCCACCGGGGCTGTATTGCAGGTGCTGTTACCACAGAGGAGTGATTTGGGGATTCTTTCTCCGTAGGAATGATGACCATGTGGACAAAATCTGCCTCAAAGTATAAGTATGAACCTCACTCAGATCTTCGAAAACACCTCGTGTAATTCTAAGAGCTCCCAGGTGGGAAACCTGTGTCTAGTCTTTGGAAGAGATCCTGTGTGCTGCAAACCTTGCAACGTGAGCCCAGACATTTCCCATAGTTTTCCTGCATTTGAGCAAGTGGCTTTTTTCTGTGCATTTGAGATGATTAATTTTATTGTTATGATGGCTTAGAGAACCATGGTTGTGCATGCACAAATGGATTCATTTGTTCAACAAATATTTATTGAACTTCTGCCCAGTGCCAGTCACTGTTCTAAAGATTGGGGTGACGCTATCCAAACCAAATAGACAAAAGTCTGCTTTCGTGAAGCTTAAATTATAATGGAAACTATAGGCAAAAAAAGGAAATACATAAACCTTAAGGTATTTGAGAAGGTGAAATTTAGGAAAAGAAAGCATGTAATGAGGAAAGCATCTTTACTGTAGTCGGGGAACAGCGACATTTTTAATGCTGTGGTTGGGGTAGACCTCAGTGAGGCGACTTGGAAGCAGACGGTGTTGGAGGTACTAGAGTAAGTCAGGCAGACATCTGAGGGGAGGGCCAGAAAGCACCTGGGTGTGTGAGGGTCAGCAGGGAGACGTGAACTCTGCAGGTGATTATGCCCACGTCCTACTCCGGGGAGTTTTCTCTGTAATGTGGATCAATAGTCTCTCACAGATGAGGATCAGGGTTGTGTACCACGTTATAATCTTTCATGCATTAAGTGTTATCATTAGCACTTGAAGAAATGGGAAGGGGCTGTATAACTTCCTTAAAAATAACCAATAATTCTGAACTCTAAATGGATAAAATTTCAGTGCCCCATAATTCTTCCATCATTATGTTTTCACCCTGGTTGGGTAGGTCTGTGGAAATGGGTGGTCACCGAGTCGGCAGGCATGGATTATAGGTCTGGTTCTACCATGATAACTTGTGAGACTTTAAGGAAAAAGACTTAATTTGGTCTTCTGTTTCTGCTGTCTAAAATGAAGGTAATTTTTCCCTACTTGTTAAATTCACTATGAGTTGAAGACCAGATGAAAAAGGGTATAATACATTGAATTCTGAAGGACTATGTAGATACTACTTATCGTTGGGCAAAATTTGCCTCAAAAAAGTACCGAACATTGGCTGGAAAAGGGTGTTTCTCTGTCTTCTCCAAGTATTTACTGAGAGCTTAATATGTGCAAAACCCAGTGGTGGACACTTAATTCCTTTCCTGGAGCAACACATGTTTCTCGTAGGTCTGATTTGTATGCTGATAAGTGACAGGGGCCGGCCGAATGGCTCAGTTGGTTAAGAGTTGGCTTACAGCGTGAGCTCTGAGCAACAGGATCGCCAGTTCGATTCTCACATGGGCCAGTGAATGCTGTGCCTGAGCTGAGCTGTCGCTGAGCTGCCGACGGGTGGCAGGATGGCTCAGCTGGTGTAACAAGATTGCCTGTTCAGTGGTGGGCTATGCCCATCTGCAGCTAAGCCTGAACTCGGCACCTTGAGCTGAGCTGCCGCCCGGATGGCTCAGTGGATAGAATGCGTGCCCTTAGCAAGGCTGCTGGTTGGACTCCCACATGGGATAGTGGCTTCGCCCACCTGCAACTAAGATTGAACATAGCACCTTGAGCTTAGAGGCCATGAGCTGCCGACGGGAAGCCAGATGGCGACTGGCGCCCTCCACAATGAAGATTAAAGAACAACAACTTGTCTGTTCCCCTTCCCCAATTCCCCAATAAATTTTTTTTTAAAAAACCTTACAAGTGACAAAAAAAAAAGGAACCTAATAAAACTAGTTTTTCACGTGTTAAATGGTTAGCCCCTCTCCCCCCCAAAAAAAAACAAACCATAAAAAACAAAAGAAACACCCTCCATTAAGGGTGGCAGTGTATATTGGAAAAGACTGAGGGGTGTTCCAGGTCTGCAGATTGGGAACCACGGCAGAGTGGTGGGAGAAGGTGTGTGACACGCGTGGGAATGTGTGACCCTGGCTGTGGATGGGAGTGACTCGTGATGCATGCAGAGAACCTAGGTAGCTGGTGGGTGTTTGAGGTGTGTGTGTGGGGGTGTTTGGTGGTCCCACACAGCTTAGTGAACTGGGTGCAGTTTTCTGAACTCACCTACTTTTTTTTTTTTTTTTGAATTGGGGGAGGGGAACAGCGTTGGGGAGTCGGAGAAGGGGAACAGACAAGTTGCTGTCTTTTTGTTCTTCAGTCTAGTTGCTGAGGATGTTGCTTCACTGTTGGTATTGTCATTGCGCTCTTCCCGGATGAGGCAGATGGGTTGCCAGCCTCTGGATGGTCACTCACTGCGGCTATTGGCAGCTCACGCTGGCTGCCGGCCACTCACTGTAGCCTATGGCAGCCCACTGCAGCAGGGGCTGCAGCCTACACCATTGTCGGGGCTTGCACAGCCCAGCTCCAGGTGTAGCTGCTGTTAGCTGTGGAGGGCAGTGTCACTGGCCTTCATACATCGGATCTGAACCGGGGCCACTGGCATCCCCAAACCATCTCTTAACCAATGCGCCAGTCGGCCGGCCCGCACCTAGTATTTTTTACATATGAAATTGTACACAAGCAAATGCAAAATTCACATTATGCTCAAGTTATTTTTACTATATCAATTGCATTGGAACAAATTTAGTTTTTCAAAATAAGCTTAAAGCAGAATGATCTGTACAAAGAAACATGGTTCATTGGGTGTAATCAGGGAGCTAGAAACAGAATAGAATGGCTGGAGTATAATTTGGAAAGGATGAGACGACAGGAGTTAGTCAGAAAGGGAGACAAGGCTGGGATCAAAACGAGCTTTGTGTCCTGTGTCACTGGGCCCTGAGATTTTGCTGTAACTCTGTCTTTTACCTGTCCTTTATTCTGGTGTTTAAATGTTCTTGTAAAGAGCTAAGTCATTAGAGATGAAATGTCAGTAGTGTACAGTTGTACAAATTAAATTTAGTCCCAAACGGGAAGAAGAGCAGCGGGAACGTAACTCAGGTGAACATTAGGAAATGGTTCTGTGGTGTCACTTTTCAGTGGAATGTTTGTGTCTTCAGCCTGAAGGAGGGCTGGGTGTCGTGTGGGGTGAAGAGGCGGGAGGGAGAGACCGTTCAACCCGCGTTCCCCCTTCATCTTTTTATTAGAACAGAGAGACGTATCCTATCATTTACTCACATTATTGAACACAAACAGGAACAAAATAATAAAAGCAGATGATGAAGAGTGCCCCGTCTGTCCGTCTCCACCCTTTCTTCAGCGTCCTTCCTATGCAGGTTGACAGATGGCAGTGGTTCTTGGCCAGTGTCTCTTGTTTTGATACAAGTGTTGTTCTTTTGTCTACTTCTTTGAAAACAACAACAAAAGTGGTAATGGCCGACTGTATGCCCCCCTGGCCAGGGCACCAACCGCTGAGAACTGCACAGAAGCCAGGCCTCCAACCAAGCCTTCTGTTTCTCACTGGGGGGGTCTGCCTGATAACAGAAGGCTGGGTTGATTTTAGCTTGAGCTTTTAGATACTGGGAGGCTTGTTCAGTGCTGGCTGGAAAAGGAGGTAGTCCTAACAAATCTCAAAGCCCTGTAAATAAAGGGGTGGGGTCTTGGAAGGTTTGTTCTGAGAACCATGATTTGCCAGTGGTGGGTAGTACAGAGCTGGTGACATAGAATGCTATATTCATTAGTTCCAATTTTGCATTTGACCTCTCTGTAAAGCTAACTGAGCTTCCAACTGAACCGGGGAAAATGAGATTTGACACATGAGATAGAAGTTCAAGGTGAAAGAATAGGTTGTGAGGGAACACCTACCTACCTACCTGCAGAGAATGGAGTTTGAGCTGCCTGAGGTATAGACTCATTGTTACCTTTGAGGCAGTGGGTTTTGGATTAGAAGTAAAAACAATATCAGTAAATTCTGTAACCTTTCATTTGAGTCCTGGACAATATTTTAGAACAAGTCATACAGTAAGTCAGCACTGAGCAAAGATGGCAGAGCATAGAGAAAGCCAGCATGAATTCACTGATTCCTTTCTTTTTCAAGTGGAGCTGCAGGGACAGAGGTATGTCATAGACACAATTCACTGGACTTCAGCAAGATTTTTGGCTGGATCTCCCATGATCCTTCTGGGAACAAGTAGATAAACATAGTTTAGGTGGCATTATAATCATCAAGATTCATAATTAATTTTATAACTATTTCCAGGGTCACTGGGTAAGAAAATTGGTTATACCCAGGATTTAACTGCCCAGGACCATTTCATAAATTTAGCTCTGTTAAATACGATAGCTCTATCATATTTAAATGTTTTTCCTTAACTGGGATAAGGATATGGTTTCAAATAATGCACAAATAGGAGAGACTATAAATATGGTAGGTGTGAGAAACAGGACACACCTGGATTTTGACTATCTGGGCAGTGGGCAAAATAAGATTTACCAGCGTTAAAGATGAACTTAGGTTATAAAACCCAAGTGTGAAAATGAAGAATTGAGAGAGACGAAGCTAATGATTTTTAGCTGACATATTCATTGACTAGTCAGTAGTGTGTATTTTGCTGGCAGTAAAGGGAATGGTATTTTTGCATTTCTTAATAAAAATCTAGAATGAGATAATTGGTGTGTGAGTGACTCCTCTGTGTGTTGGGAGGAGGGTACTGGCAAAGTGCAGGTAATATTTTCTCAGTCACAGATCTTGTTAATGTTCATGTTCCACACATTTCGGCTTATTTGTAAATCACTCTTAATCTTTAAGTTCAAAAGATCCAAATATCTGTGAAAACTCAGTCGATTTAAAAGCTACTTAGGGAGAGAGAGTAAAACCGTACTCAAAGGGGGATTTTGAGATAATGTTTTAAAGATATTTAACTTGTCTAATGTGTTAATAAAAAAATATTCAGCTGTTTTAAGAAAAATTCAGAAGATTCTGAAAAACCAGTAGTTACAGGAAAGTTTGGGGAAGCTGACAGAAGAACTTTTAAGCAGTAAGCCATGGAGTTCCTATATTTTATAATTATGAATTTAAAAATTCAGCCCCTTGTGTATTCTTTGCTCACTATATAAACGTATGTAATACACCATAAACCATCCGAGATTCAGAACTTATAAATGGCATGTTTCTTGTTCATTTGAAGACAATAAACTAATTAAAGAAGAACTAGAAAAAGACTCACGGTGAAGAGGTTATGAAACTGATCAGCAAGTCAGATTAGCAGAGGTTCCTGACTAGCTTACGCCTCATTGGTGGGAATGGCAAGGAAGAACTAGGGTGAGAATCACACATCTGAGGTTTTGGGTGGGTTTAGATGCACAATCATTTAAAATTGATTTTTGGAAACGGCGCCTCATTACCCACTTTGGACATCTTATTCTGCTTTGAGGCATAGGTTCCTTCTAGTACTAAAATTCATTCTAATTCATTGCTCTTGTTTTAGAAAACTGGGACTTAAGGCTTAGATACTTTATAAAGTGTTAGGATTTAATTTAATTCTCTAAGATTGTTATACTTATGACAGGCTTCCCATAGGTCTGTAATTCTCCAGAAGTAAGGACTCTATTTTATCTCTTCATTTATTTAGTGCTTGGCACACTGCCTGTAGTGCTTGGCACACTGCCTGGCACATAGGCACCTAATAAACATGAATATTAAGATAAGTGGTGTGGGTATTAAGATCAAAATCCTCATTGGACACAGAAGAAAATAGAATCTTTAATTTGTGACCCAGCATTCCAGGTTAGAAAGGAACACACTCAACTGTTTCATTTTACAAAGAGGAAGATGAAGTCCCCAGAAAGATGCTTCTGGAAATTTAATCGGGGAGCTGATGTCCGAGCCTGAAACGGGCACTTTGTCTGTCTCAGGACACGTGGCTCACTGTGCTGGGCTGGGGGATGTGGGGGAGGTAGCCAGGGGCGGAGTGGGGGCTGAATCAAGGTCTTCAGAGCCCACCTCCATTTGTTCCCATCCCAACATGCCCTCAGGACGTAGAGCTCATCCCTTCAGTAACTCCCTCTCACGTTCGTCCCACGTTCATCTGTGAGCACAGACACACAGTTTTGCTTTTACCGTTAGGTGACGATGTCGGCCCTGTCTGAGGTGTAGGCACCGGTGCTTTAAAGGGCAGCTTTGCAGCCAGCCTGTGTGTCATAGGTGCTGTGGCGATGACACGTTACTGTGATGCGAGCACAGGGGTGGTGTTTTGACTGGATCTTTTCATTCGGTTACTTCAATTGGTACTATTTCATATTAACGATTGGGGTCTTGTTTTATTTGTCCAGCTAGCTAACATTCCAGAGTTTTGGGTTTTTTTCACTGATAAGCTCAATCTCACTTTAAAATCAGGTTTTGTTATATGGCTCTGAATGTAAGCATGGTGTTGCAGTGGGGAGGAGACTGATTTTTCTCGCTCGGCAGAATTCCATCAGATAACGTGTAAGTCAGGATGCTTTCAGCCATGAGTACGAAGAAACCTGACTCAAACTTGCTTACCCAGTAAGGAAATTGACCTGCTCACATAAATGGAGCCTGGAGAGGGCTCAGGCTTGCAGGCTGATTTAGGGACTTCCTGGCATGGCTGTCCTTAGAGACCAGTTCCTTTCTGTCTCATGCGCTTACCCTCAGAGTATCAGTGTCATGCCTAAGCTGTTTGTGGATGGTTACCATTAGCAGGCGGGGTCACAGCTTTGCTTAAATCTGATTGCAGAAGGGTGGGAGTGTGTGGGGAGACTGAGAGAGACTGAAACAGGTGGACTTCCCCTCCCGACGGAGAATGAAAGTCCTCCCCTTGTGTCTGTCTGGACGAGCTCAGGGTCTGAGCATAAAGCTCCCGCCTGGGATTGGCATGTCCTGACTGGCATAGGCTTCAGTGTCTGACCAATTGCTGGCGAGGAAGAAGATGAAACAGCACCATGGGCTTAGCCAGGCTGGAGGTAGAGTCAGCTCAGGCTGCGTGGCCCCTGCACCGTGGGGAAGGAGTGGAGTGAATGATGGGGGGTCAGCCTGAGTTTGACCTTGAGTGGCACTTGTGGTCATAGTTAGCTAAAACTTCCTGTTAACTCCAGTTTTCTTTGTTATGAGTATTATCCCCTGACTAACAGTATGAGAAAGGTACGATGAAATACATCAGTTATCTTCTTTTCTAACTGTTGATTATGTTTCTTTCAACCTCAGTCAGGAGCATTTATAAAGGAAGTAATACAGAGTGACTGATCATGAGATACTCCCCTCAAGGAAACTTGGGATCTGGTGGACAAAGATTAAATGAATTGTTGCCAAATAAGGCTCATCGGCAGATGTGCAGTTCCGGTGTGATTTGTAGGGATCAAGAGTGGGGTTTGTGAAGGCAACAGCCTCTCTGTGTACCCAGCACCACTAGGCTGACTCCTTGTCTTACCTGCAGCATTTTTTTTTTTTTTTGAGGGCAGTGTCACTGGCCTTCATATGTGGGACCTGAACCGGGGCCGCTGGCTTACCTGCAGCATTTTGATAACAACTTAATACAACATTAAATTGTAAAAAATAAAGTCAATTGAAAAACTTTCATCAAAACTCTGAGCTAATCAAGATTCAACGCTGATCCTTAAAGGAACTTAGGAAAAAGAGGGAGAGAGAGAGAGAGAGAGAGAGAGAGGCTGAGAGACTCTGTGGGGGGAGAGGGAGACTCTTAGGTGCTAAGCAGGGTATAGTTTGCAGGATGATGTGAAAACCGAGAGGGACAAATCTGAGTTGGATGACTGCATCGTCTTGAAGGGCAAAAAGAATTTTGAAGGGTATTGCGAAAGCAGGTGCAGTTTGTGTAAAGACGTCGGTGTTACAAGCCGTGAAATGGGCATTCAACGGCAGCGTGGTGGGTATACAGGACACGAGACGAGGAAGGATCCAGGCGTGCTGTCAGTGCTGGCTGGGGTCACAGCACGCCAAGTGCAGGATAAAATTTATACACAATTGGTAGGCAGTAGAGAGCCATATTTTCACAGAAGGAACGTGGAACTTTATGTGTAATCGATGTATTGAAACAGTAGTCTACATTTATGTTCATTCCGTTCTTGTAAACTAAACAGCGAAGAAGCATTGTTCATCTGCTTGGTCCTCACCTGTATGTCCAATAGCACACCTTAGAATTCACATTCTATTTTTTTTTTTTTTTTTGAGGGCAGTGTCACTGGCCCTCATATGTGGGACCGAACTGGGGCCGCTGGCTTCCTAAGCCAGCGCTTAACCACTGTGCCACTCGGCCAGCCCTAGAATTCACATTCTAGTGTCAAAATTGGCGTACTTTGCTGCCTGTTATATTTGAAGAAAATGCTGTTAAAAAGCAAAAAAGTAGTGTTAAAATATAAAAAGTGATAGAATAGAGCTATCCCACTCATTTCTTGCTCCCTGTGTACACAGGTGTAATTATCTAGTTTACTTGCTTGTGTTTTAAACAGGAGGAAATGAGCAGCATGTTCCATGAGCTAGGTAATTATTGAGGTTAACTCCCTTATGGTCCTTACATACTTGGGAGGCCAAGTAGGATGCTGGAAAGAGCAGTGGAACTGGTCCAGTCCTTGTTTCATTTTTCCTGGCATTTATTGGCTGTGTTGACCACATACACTATTTATTGGGTTGTCAGAGAAGTCCTGATATATGTTTGCAACGTAAAACAGAAAAAAACGTCATGACTTTTCCGACAACTGAATACTTTTCTCACCCTCAGTTTTATTCTTTATAAAATAGTGGTGATTATTCTGTCTCTGCCCACCAAATATAACTTTTATGAGGCTCAGGTAATGGAGTGTGTGTGGAGCAGTGTGTAAGTTGTAAAGGATAGTAAGCACCTGTACACATGCAGTCACGCACTGCTTAACTGCCATTCTGACAGGTGAGCTGGCCTCTCCTTGTGGTTCTGATTTGCATTTCTCTGATGACTAATGATGTTGAGCATCTTTTCATGTGTCCGTCAGCCACCTGTATGTCTTCTATGCCTGTTCAGGTCTCCTGCTCATTTTTTAATTGGATTGTTTGTTTTTTTGATCTGAGTTGTATGAGATCTTCCTATATAGTCACTGGCCACGTAGTTTCAGTCATTGCTGGACCACGTATATGACGGTGGTCCTAAGGTTGTAATGGAGCTGAAAAATTACTGTTACCTGGTGATGTCATAGCATCCTGAAGTCTTAGCACAACGCATTTCTCATGTGTTTGTGGTGATGCTGTGTACAGAAACCTGCTACACTGCCAGTTGTGTAAAAGTATAGCACATACAGCTATGTACAGCACACAATATTTGATAATAATAAATGACTATGCTACTGGTTTATGTATTACTATACTTTTCATCATTGTTTTAGAATATACTCTTTCTACTTATGAAAAAAGTTTGCTGTAAATCAGTGTGCCATGTTACACAGGCAGCAGACACATACATCTCGTGTTTACTGTATCTCTTGATTGTATTATTTTTTTCTTGTGCGTTATTTAATCTCGTGTTGTTTTGTTCATCATGGCCCCCACGCATACAAAATCCACTTCTAATCTTGCCAGTAAGGGGCCAGCTTCAGCTGTTGCCCTGGAAATGAAATTACAAGTGATTAAGGACTTAAAGGTGGAAAATCAGGGATGGTTATTGCTCGCAGTTCATGGTGTGCCACCCACCACAGCCAAGCCTGTCAAGAACAGGAGCCACATGATCAAGCTGGTAAAGGATCGGCTTCACTGAAGCAATGAGACTGGAGCAAAGATTTGAGAAGGGCCTGTGTCAGGCACGGAGAAACTTCCAGGGACCTGGACTAAAGACCAGATGCACAGCGTATCCGTCTCGGGACCATGATGGTCACGGCCAAAGCCGAGTTTGTTGGCCATATTGGAAGAAAAGGCTCAAAGCATATCCCTCTCATTAAGCAGCACATGGCTGTATTGTTAAAAATAAATGTAAAATGAGTTCTCTTGTTCCTCCATTTTTATGTGTAATTTCAGGTTGTCACCCATTCAGTCATTCTTCAAAAATTTATTGAGCATCTACTGTGATCCCAGTTCCATTCCGGATGCCAGGGATACAGCAGTGAATACATCAGCCTGAAAACTCTGCCCTTGTAGAGCTTAGATTCTTGTGGCGGGAGACAGACAGGACACAGCTAAACAAGTAGAATACAAGTCACATCAGGTGCACTCAGGAGCAGTGGGGAAAAGAAAGCAGATAAAGGGAATACTGAGGCTGAGGGTGCTATTATTTAAAATGAGGTGTTCAGAAAAGGCTCCCCTGGTCAGGGGGTTCCGGATCACATTTGAGACCTGGAAGGGCAGAGGGCAGAGGCATTGCTGTGACAATGTCAAGGTGCAGCACCCTGGGCAGAGGGACCGCAGCCAGTGCGGATCTCTGGGGCACAGCCAGGCTTGAAGCGGGGAGGAGCAGGGCTGGAGATGAGTGAATGAGGGTAAGCAGGGGGAGTCAGAAAGAAAGGAGGGGAGGGCCGGTCCAGAGAGCTTGTGGGCCACCTTGAAGACTTGGGGCTGGAAACTGGGGGGAGGGGGTTGGAGGGCCAGAGAAAGCACACGCTATATTCACATAGGGTCACTGCTGCTGTACTGAGGCTAGGGACCAGAGTGGAAGTGCGGAGACTGGTTAGGCAGCTGTTGGAGGAGACCTCCAGGGGAGACAGGATGGGAGCTTAGATCAGGGTGGGTATGGGAGGAGGTGAGAGGATTCTGTGTGTGGCCGTTAGAACTGATGGGGTCTGCCTACAGGCGAGGTATGGGAAGTGAGAGAAGTAGACTGTTAACGTGAAAATGTACTACCTCTCACTAGATTAATAAAGCAATTAATACACATTTTCTCTTTTGTTATAGTAGAAATTGGAAGAGCCTTAGCAGATATCTAACTTCTGTTGAGTACGCATCACATGCTAGATAGTGTTCTAAACACTTAAAATATAATTTCAGTTAATTCTCGTATTAACCATAGGATGTTGTCCTCCTGCTTTATAGATGAAGAAACTGAGGCACAGAGAAATAAAATAGCTTCCCCAAGATTACACAGCTAGATGGAATGCTCTAGTAAGCACATTCAACTGCTGAGCCTATTGTGAAGATTTTTTTTTTTAAATTTAGGGAACATTTATTAAATGTCTCCCATGGGTGCCTGCTTTACATAGACTGAATGCATTCTTACAATGATTACTTTTATATCCAGGTCACACTGTGTCTAAGCCCTGGGGGACAGGAACTGTGTTCCTTATAAACTTGGAAGCTCTGATGTCTGACACATAATAGTAATTAATAGATGTCTTTTTTTAATGGTTGTCAAGAGTTATGCTAGGTGGGACTGTGTTATACAAACATCCATAAGCCATGACCTGTTTCGTTGAACCTGCCTCTCCTCAGAAGTTACCTGGAGGGCTGTTCAGTTCAGGGGATAGTCCTCTCTCCAAGAGGGGACTTTGGGAGGTGCACTGGAGATGGGACCCAGCCTGGGCCATAAAGGCTGAGCAGGCCTGAAGAAATGAGGGGCACATGGGGCAGTGTTCCAGCCGTGCAGGGTCACAAAGCACAAGACAGGTGATGGAGCCTGAAACAGTGAGATCCCTGAATGTGATCTGTGGATCAAATAAAATGTTAAAGTGTAGTCACTGTAAGATGAGCATATTTTATGTGCCTGTTCCAAAGGTCTTAGGACATCGGTTTTATATGTTTAGCATATGGGGCAATTCTAAATCAAAATATTCGGTTAACGTTGTCTACCAGCCCTTTGACATTCTGACATTGGACTGTGTATGTATTGTTTATTGCATCACTTTCTGTCTGATTTCAGAAACCTACCATGTAAAGTGGAGAAGCGGGTGTATGTGGCAGTATTTGGGGCGGTGGGTGGGAGGCATAGCCCTCCATTCCCAAGTCCGTCCAAGCATTGGGTGCCCCATCCCCATCGTGCTGCTCATTGTAGAGTTTTGTTCTTCAGCTCCTTAGACATTCTCCTCCAAATCTAATATGAGCTCAACTACCAAATGACCCAAACCAGAGAACATGTCTCGAAAAAGACAACTGGAAAAAGTTTCACAGAGGCTCCCGTGATGCTATCTGTCCATTTTCTCCCTCCACGATAACACTTAGAATTCACTCCACATTGCCGGTAAGAGAAAGGAGAAGGGGGAGACGCCTGCCTGTAATAGCTTTGTGTGTTCCTCCAAAGAAAGAAAGTGCTTGGAGAAAGAAAGGCAGGCTTTCAGATGCTGTCTGAACAAAGATATGGAAATGGGAGCCCAGGACAGCACCTGCAGGCTTTCAAGCAGAGGCTGCATGCTGCTTTTGCTGTTGGAAGACTGAAAAGCTGTTTCCTGTCATTCCCCATCTTGTCACTTCCACCACCAACATCTTGCTACTCTTTGCACCAGCTGTTGTTTTTTTTTCTCCACAGACATATGGTACAAGAGCTTTGATAATCTACCCCCACCCCAGTTCTAAAGAGGTTTGCTTGTGTGGTACCTTCCTGAAATGATCATGTGCCCCCCTCACTCCCTGTACCCTGTTACAGGGCTGGGAGCAGAGGGATCCATTGGAGACATTGAACAGTGTGCTTTGTAATGTCTTGTGGAAATGCCTCACAGAAACCTCATTTCTACTGCTGCAGCCATTTTGTTTCAGAGGTTTTACTTCAAAAAGGGGGAAAAGAGGGGAGAGGGAACTGGAGCTTTTGCTTCCATGGGAACCTGGGATTTCTGATCAAGATTTCTCTGTATTCTGAACTCAGGGTGGGACTTCTGATACTGCTGTTAGCCTCCCTAGGTTTTAGCTAAGTAGAGCGGTCCTTGGTTTTTGTTTCATATTGTAACTGTTTTGACTTACACTTCTGACAACATGTGTGTGTGCGTGTGAGTGTGTTGAGTGTGTTTGTGTTCCCCCATATCAGCCAATTTTGCAGCTCTCTAAACACCAATGGTGTGCCCTACAATTCTGTCCTATTCTGACACTGAATACCCGGAATTACACAGACACACAGACCCTGCAGGTTAAGGACCGTGTTTTACCAGACTGTCAGATGCTGGTCACAAGTTCCTGGTTGCTATCTGTACTTTCCATTGACTAGCGATCAGTTTGGGGGTTCCCAAGACCCGCCTCCCTTGGGTTCCATAATTTGCTAGAATGGCTCACAGAACTTGGGAAAGCACTTTATTTACTATTCGTGTATTAATAGTAAGACCCAGGACAGCCAAATGGGAGAGAGGCAAGGGGCAGGGATGAGGGGAGGGGCATGGAGCTTTCACACCCTCTCTGGGTGCCCACCCTCCCAGCACCTGTGTGCTCACCAACCCAGAAGTTTTCTGAACCCTGTTGTGTGAGGGTTTTCATGGACGTTTCATTACATGGGTAGGATCCATTAAATTATTGACCACTGGTCATTGAGTATCTCCAGCCTGTCTCCCCTTTCCTAAATTGGAGGTTGGGGGTAGTTCCAACCTTCCAGTCATGCCTTGGTCTTTCTGGAAACCAGCTCCCGTCCTGAAGCCATCTTGGGGATCAGCAAGGGTCCTCTCGGAACAAAAGATACTTCTGTCACTCAGCAAATTCCAAGGGATTTTGGAACTTATGAGAAAGACCAAACATGTTTACCACAATGTTATATAAGTTACTGAGTTTGTGGCAAATAAATCATCAGGTACGTATGGCTCCTATAGACATGGTTTTATCCTTCACTTCCTTTGAGATACTTGAGGGAGAAAATAAAACAAGATAAACAAGTGAAGTTTGCAACGGAAGCGTGGTATTTATTTAAAGTTAGCATCCAAAAACAACTGTTTCACTTACAGCACTGAGAAGACTGGAAATAACATTGGTTAAAACACAAGTGGGCTATGTTTTTCCTTCCCAATTGCAGTAACCTAGGTGATCCCAGACTTTTTCTTTGATTTTGTTTATGGAAAGCAGTGAGTCTTGCCTCTGTGGTTTTATGCACATATTAAGTGCAGCTAGGGATGACAAAGATCTTCTGTGAGAAAAATGGTGCCCTGTTTTTGAGTCCCGCTTTACAATTTGAAAAGTGTTTTGAGGTATATATTTCTTCATTTGAGCTTCATAATAACCTTATAGTGTAGCTTGTTCAAGGTATTATCATCTCTACTTTACATATGAGGAAAAATGAGACTCATGCTAAAATACTAGCCCAAAGTCACGTGACTTGTAAAATAGTGGGACTGGCCTTGAGCTTAGCTCTTATAAGACCTATATTGTGTTATTTTGACTTGGTGAATTTCAAGCTCTCCTTCTTTCCCTCCCTCCCTCCCTCCCTCCCTCCCTCCCTCCCTCCCTCCCTTCCTTCCTCCCTCTTTCTTTCCTTCTGAGATTTGTGTATCTACCTGCCTACCTTTAAAATGTTAAAGAATCTATTTTAGGAGCCTGCCCAGAATGACATATGTCAAAATATTTTTTTACACTGTAAAGTACTATTCAAATGTAAGACATTTTCTTTGTAACTCCCAGGGGACACACCTGTCTTCCCTGTTCAGTGTTGTATGAGGGCAGTTAACAAAGTTGTATTACATGTGAGCCTCATTTAAAAAAAAATAGGCCTCCACTGTTATGGACTTTTTTTTTTTAATGGTTTGTGTTTGACCCTATAAGGGAGAACAAAATTTGTGTCTCCAGTTTTTTTTTGTTTTTTTTTTAAGATTTTATTGGGGAAGGGGAACAGACAAGTTGTCCTTTTGCTCTTCAGTCTAGTTGTGGAGGACATTGCTTCACTGGCCCATGTTGGTATCATCATTGTCTCTTCTTAGGTGAGGCAGATCTGTTGCTGGTCTCTGGATGGCCACTCACAGTGGCTCTTGGCAGCTTATGCTGGCTGCCGGCCACTCACTCTGGCTGCCGGCCACTCACTGTAGCCTATGGCAGCCACTACAGCAGGGGCTGCAGCTATGCCGTCCCAGGGACTCAACAGCAACCCAGCTCCAGGTGGAGCTGCTGTTCACCATGTTAGCTGCAGAGGGCAGTGTCACTGGCCCTCATGTGGGATCAGAACCAGGGCCACTGGAGTCCCAAGCCAGCTGTTAACCAGCGCGCCACTCGGCCGGCCCTGTCATGGACATTTTTAACTGAAAGGAGAAACAATCTTCATTTGTCCTAGTCCAGTTCAAAGTAAATGATATTAATACTTGAGGTAGAGTTGTCAAATTTTTCTTCTGCTATCTGATCACTAATCATGATTTTTTTCATAATTGTAATTAATAGAGTTAAAAATGTGCATCTCAATTTATAGTTAGTACTTTAGAAGTTTCCTGCTCAGGTGTATTTGAAATAGTTCCACATTTTGTGGTCATCATGAAGACTGCACGTACCCCTGCTCTCACTCCAGGCACGTGGCCTTTTCTGTCCATTTTGTCAGAGCCTGTGGCCACATGACTTGCTTTTGCCAGTGAAATGTGAGTGAGCTTATGGGCGTGCTTTTTGCAGATTCTCTTGTCTTCTGCACGAGGATTACCAGTATTCCAGAGGTGCCACCCCCTCAGCCTGGATTCCTGAATGACAGGTGAGAAGACCCTTACTGACTCAGCGCAGATGTATAGTGTGAATGAGAAACAAACCTTTATTATTTTCAGCCACTGGTATTTTGTATTACTTAACTTATCCTCACTAAGGCAAGATCATAAAAATATGTTTATTATGCATCTTTGGGTTGTTTCAATCTAAAGATCTTAAATTATACCCAAACTGGATCCTCTCTAATACCTCCACGTGGGATCTATCCATTTTACAGTGTTCAACAAAGCAGGCTTTGGAAGGCTGGAGGCAAAGCTTATAGAGAGAGCTCAGTACCCAGATCCAGGCCATTGTTGGGCAGCACGGGAGACATGCTATTCAGTTACTTGAGGAAATTTTGACACATTCTTGATTTGGTGTTTAGTCCTAAAGGTCGGCCAGATTACCAGTAACTCTTTCTAGAGGTATACCTTTAAAATAGGAATGAAGTCTTCTGACGTGTTGATTTGAAATTAGGGAAAGGGCAAGATTTCTCCCAAGGGCCCTATTTTCAACCATGACTAAATAAAACACCAGGGGGGCACTGAGAGTGGACAAGGTCACGTAGTCAGTCTGGCTGATGAAAGAATCACATCAGAGCTGGTTATGCTGAGCTGCTCAGCTCTGGAAATGACGTCTGGCTCTGTGCTGAGTAACGGAATCTTGACGAAACCAGGAGTTACGGCTGGCCGTGTCTCTTGGGCTTACCCTGTCTGCTGTGCTTCCCCGGTTCCTTTCTGTGCCTCCTCTCCACCCTTATGGCCTTGCTTCCCCTGTCTTCTCATTTAGCTCTTCGGGGTCTTTGTTAGAAAAGATGGTTTGGAAGTCACTTTTTTGGAATTTGGAAACGATTTTCTCATGAAATAAATGACAGAAGTACTCTGTTCAAAATTAGAAAACTTGACTTAATCAGTTGTATCATGAAGTTGTATTAAAAATTACTGAGAGTCCTGAACCCCATTGAAACCTCAGTTGATTAGAGGATGTGTAGCTCGGAGGTGGGCGGCGTGGGCCTTTGGTCCTGGTGGTATTGGGCTTTTCTACCATCGTTTCATCCTTGAAAGCAGTTCTTTGCATGTTCCAGGTTTCTTCTGTCACACATCACTCGGCCATCTATGAATTTGAGCTCTGGAGTGGCCCTGCAGCCTCAGTCCCTGCCGGAAGGTGAAACCTCCGCCATGCCTGCCTGTGTGGAGGGCGCAGGCTTTGCACTGTCGCCCTCTGTCGCATGAACCTCTTATATGGAGGGGTGGGGAGGGCTGTGAGGCTGCGGCCTCACTGAACCCTTTCACTGGGAGGTAGAAAGGCCCTACCCAGGTCTGCAGTTCAGGGAGGGCACCGTCTCAGCTGTGTTCTCCTTGCCCTGTCGCGATCTTCTCTGAAGTACTGGATTCTGAGAGGTATCAGTTGAGGCATACTGTGGGGGGAGAGGACACCATCTGACATCCTCCCTGGTGCTCAGGGCAGGGGTTGGACACTTGGAAGGGCAGACGAGCAGGTTAGGTGGAGGGAATGGTCTCCACACTGGTGCCTCTGCCCTGGGCCCTGGCATCTGGGGCCACTGTCTTCTGCCTGAGGGGTTCAGATGTTCAACTCTCTGCGAAGAGGCCCTCTTACGGACAAGTCAGTTTATTCTTTAACTCACACGTAATTTTAATGTCCATTTTCTGGAACACATCGCATAAAAATGTGGGTCTTTATGATGGTGAGTGTTCTGAAGTCAGGACTTTTCCATCCTTTCTTTTGTCTTCACTTCCTTTCATTCTCTCACTTGCTTTACTTCCCCCTACCTTCCTCCCTTTTCCTTATGTGAGGGATGGTGGGAGGAGGGACACTGTTCAAGGACCCAGTGCAGGTATGATGTCATTATCCTGTATAGCGAATTGTTTACTGAATGGTGCTTGAAGACTCTAACTTCGTCTTCGCCATCAGGAAGATCAGCGTAAGCTTAATATTTGAAAGCACACCGTGCTGACACTGAGAAGACATCTTGACATGATCAGTATGTGATGATGGCTTTTCCGATCAGACAGCTGAGTTGTATTTATAATTTAAGGTATTTCTGCTGTGGGTGTAAAACAAATGCAAGCCCAGCAAGATGATTCTTCTAGAGTGTGGATTATAGAGCACTAAGCACACGTGAACAGGACATTGTGTCTCTGTGGTGTTTGGCCAGCATGGAGACATTAGGAGAAGGAGGAGAAAGAGCATTTTATGCAGACAGTTCTCATATGCTTGCTTTTTATAGAGCTAGCACATTTCAGTGAAAGCACATTTTACTGGAAGAATTCAGTTCTCTTTAAAGTTTGGTGCAGTGAGAGGTGAAAATGTGGGGAGGCAGCTGGAAACTGAAAGCTGATTTGTGCCTCAGGCTTGCAGCAGTACCTACCTGTGATGCAATGGATGCAATTTGATTATTAATCCTTCTGTGACTGAAAACGTACTTCCTAAAGCTGGTGGCAATAATTTACTGACTGTCTAAACCTTGAGGACTAACTTGAGTTGGAAAAATAAACCCTGTCTCTTGAAATTCACATCTTGTTAAACTCCGAGCAGCCGGCAGAGAGGATGAGAAGGCCCCCAGCCTGGATGCTGGGAGAAGGGAATTACGCCTCAGCCGCTGTCATGCTCAGCTCGTCTCCAAATCCCCTGGGTAGAGGAAGAACCAAGTGATGGCAGAAACACGGGCATGGCTCCATTTCATTACTTTTGTCCCCAAGCTCCCAAACACACATTTGACAGTCTGTCGGTGTGATGTAGTCTGGACCCATGGAAAGTGGAGTGGGAGGTGGACGCAGCTGAGACGATGAACTGGGAGCAGTTTTCAATTTCCCAGCTTACTAACTTCATGATATCTGCCGTAGCCAAGCTACTACCCTCCTCAGCGCTCCATTTTGGCATCTCCTGTCATCATTATTTATTCAGCACATTTTTAAAAAGTGGGCTAGTTTTGTTTCTCCTAAACACATTTCTTTCAAAGGAAATATTATGTCACTATAATCAACAGGAGGCAGGTATCACTTACCATTAGAAAGTAACTGGAAAAACGCGTATATAACACAGTTAAAATATTATGAAATTCTAGTTAGATGCTAGTTCTAGTTCCTCATGGAAGCTCTGAACCTGCGGCCTCCTTTTCTCTCAGGTGAAAAGGAAGTTTAAGAGGCAAACATTTTAAATCTGGTCAAACACCGCATGAGACACTGGCCTTAATTAATTGGGAGGATTAGGAAGAAAAGGCTTGTGTCCAGCTGGAACAACTCCTCTTAGTTCTTGTTTTCCTGAGGAGGTTTTTTTTTTTTTTTTTTTTGAGGGCAGTGTCACTGGCCCTCATATTTGGGACCGAACCGGGGCTGCTGGCTTCCCAAAACCAGCTCTTAACCACCGCGCCACTCGGCCGGCCCTTCCTGGGGAGGTTTTGAAGGTGCAGAAAGGTCTCCCACTGAAGAGCGACTGCCCGCTGAGGAGGAAGTGTGGTCTCCTTGCCCACTGTCCTTCCTTCCTGGTCCCCAGGGGGGCACTTGGTCCAGTGCTCAGGACGTGTCTGTTCAGTGAGTCAGGACTTGAGTATCGAGGCCTCATTTCATTGGCCTTTCCTCTGAAAGCGATATTGCATTTCTCCCGTCTCACTCTGAATTTTCAATCGTCCTCTTGCACACTTGCTTCTTGCACACGAGGCATACTTTTGTGTGCATACACACAACCGTGCACACCTCTTGAAACTGCACAGGCCTGTAGGACAGATGACAGGCTGTGTTGTCTTGTGAATTAGCTCTTTTTTGTTTGCTGTGCCTCAGGGTGTTTGAGTCCTTTGCCCATCATGCTCTCCCTGATGCAGTGGGACTGGCGTGGACTAGCTTTGCAGGCCTTATACCTGCACGTGGCGTCAAACAAGCACTTTCAAACAAGCGGCATGTTGTAATGTGGTGTCCTTCTCTTTAGGCAACTGCAGTATATGCAGAACTGAGCAGTTGCCAGATTTTCTTGGAAGTAGAAAATGATAAGCATAATGTTTCTTCTGCATCTCTGAGAAGCACTTAAGCCCAGCTGTTGTGGTGGTAGCAGTTGTCAGTTGCTCTGTTGTCACCAAACACCATCTCAAGTGTGGAAGAGAGAATTTGGCGACTGCTCCCCCATGCACACTGCTCCCAGATGTCCTGTTATTCGCCCTTTTTTCCTGACGAACCAATTGCTGACTTGGTGTCTCAGCTGGAGAAGGCGGAGAAGTCCCGTTTGTCCTTCTGTCCATTGTGCCTGTGGCTGTGCCTGAGGGGTTTGACTCCCTGCAGGAAGCCGTCAGCATTTTGGTCAGGGCTTCTGTCAGCTGGATACTGTGCTCTAAAGGCATGGTCTCGCTTAGACCCCACAGAAACTCAGGGGCATCAGTACGTCCTTGCCCCCACTTCTACAGACGCACATACAGAGAAGTTGAACAAATAATTGCACAAAATCTCACAGCTATTTAGGTGGGGCGAGACCAGACCTTAAAGGCTGGTGTATCTGAATTCTGAGCTCACATTTGCAACCACTCTACAGGACATGATATAATAACTTCCTCAAGAAACAAGAGTCCTTTATTCAGAGGCCTGACAAGGACAATGAAAAGGGAATTAGGTGAGATGACACAGCCCATGCTGTGGGCGCAGTGTCTCCTTTCACAGCTCTGGCAAAGAGTAGGAAGCCAACTGCGAAGAATACACCAAGCTAAATGAAATTTCATTCTTGAATGAATTATTTGTATCTCTTTTTTAAAAAAGGTTGGTAAGGCGTGTAACCGGTCATGGCTCAGGGAACCGTCTCTATTCTGCTTCTGTCTGAATTTTATTCTGTAACATCATGTTCTCAGCGCCCACGGGCTGTCCTTTCATGCCTGTGCTTGTGCTCACAGAGCTGCGCTCCTGCTTAGAATCCTCTTTCTCAGTCTGTAGGTGTTCAAAGTTCAAATTTTAAATTCAGTTGAGTATTGATACTTTTAGCAATTGCATCTGGGGAACGGAAATAAAACTATTTTCAGAGTGAGGCTATTGCTTCCTATTAGGTGTAAAATTTCACTAGAAGGCAGATCTCAACATATTAAGAAAACTCCTCAAAATTCTAAGTAAAAATAGAATTCACTATAAGAGGAATTATTCAGTGAAGAAAAGGAGAAAGACAGTTTCAGTGGTCAGGCAGATGTGTTCCCGATGAGAGAGGTAACCGGAGCTGGATTGGTAGCAGATGGGAGTGAGGTCATTTTAAGAGGGTCCGTTCGACAGATCTAAATAATCTGTGTTAAACTGTATGTCATGTCCTCAGCATTGTTACTGATAGCTAAGGGACAGGTTTTCTATATTTTCTTTAGTGGCACCTTATCCCCCTTTAAGTCATTTTTTTTTTTCCATTTAATCACTGGATTATGTGGTGGTTGGGAGATGGTTTGGGGGGTGGGAGGTGATTATGCAGAGACATCATCTGAACTCTTGTGGCTGCTTCTGTGGGTTAGAGACTGTGCTGCAGAAACCAGGGGTTCATGGGCGATGGTCAGAAAAGGGTGCTGTGAACAGTTGATCTTGTTTCATTTGTTTCTGTCACACAGTTCATTCCTTCAACATCACATTGTGCACTCCATCATGAAGAGAAAGGAAAGTAGTTATACATTTCCTTGAGAAACTTTTTGGAATTATTGTAGGAATGGCTAGAGGGTACAGAGTAAATGCAGCATGCTCCCATGTGTTTGAATTGGATATGTGATAAACACTGACTAGGCAATGGCACGAAACCTCCACTATTAGGGTTTTAGATCTCTGGCATTAGCAGCAGTCTAGATTAAACTTCAGTGCTTTTCATCACTTGTAACATGGGCAAGTCAAATAAATGAAATAATAGTTAGCCAAATAAAAGATCACATTAACTTTGCCAAAATGAATATAATTTTTTTTTCCTGTGAATTCCCCATAGTACACCTTTCTTTTTGTGGGGAAGGAGAGGCTGGGAGAGGGAGGGTAGGAAACTATCATAAATTTCAGATTATATTGATCAGAACCAGGTTTAGCTAGCTCTGGTATGTAATTAGAGATTTGTGGTCGAGGGGAATTGATTTTGCTGAGACTAAATTAATCACAGTGCTTAATCACTGTAACCTTTAAACATCACAGTCCTGACCACAGCTTCAGGGACAAGTGGTGTCCTCTGAGCCTTGCTATCATTTCACGAAAGGCTGAATGCTGTGACTTGTGCAGACAAGGGTCCCCTGTATGGCTGAATCCGGCTTCCTGCCCTCAGAGGCCTTGCTGGGGCATCTCCCCTGCTTTCTGTTCACATACGGCATTCTCAATTTTTCTCCAGATCAAGTCAGACTGGCCACCACTGCTGAAATGCACATAGTAAGGCTGACTTTAGAATTAGATTTGGAGACACTCAATTATACTGTGATAGTTTTTTCTGTTCAGTACATTTTTAAATACTTTAAATGCATTTTGAACTATTTGGAAGTGTGAAGTGGACAATTTGAAAAGAAATTTAGGCTTGGAAAGATTAACTGACCCTTCAAAACTCATCCTTAGAGCCTATAAGGAGGACTGTGAATGGAATCTAGGTTTCCTTTGTGTTTTTGTTTTGATGTTCATTTCAGTTCCTTGGTCTCAGCCTCATGCAGCCTTCTCAAATCAAACCATCATTAAGCCTCCCATAGAAATGCAAATTACTTTCCTTGTTTTGTGAGCATATCTGAAAATAGCTTTGTTTTTTTTGTTATTTTGTTTTTTTTAAAAGATTTTATTGGGGAATTGGGGGAGGGGAACAGACAAGTTGCTGCCTTTTTGTTCTTCAGTCTAGTTGCGGAGGATGTTGCTTCCCTGGCGCATGTTGGTATCCTCATTGTGCTCTTCCCGGATGAGGCAGATTGGTCGCCGGCCTCTGGGTGTCGCACACTGCAGCTCTTGGCAGCTCATGCTGGCTGCCAGCCTCTCACGCTGGCTGCTGGCCACTCACTGTAGCCCATGGCAGCCCACTGCAGCAGGGGCTGCAGCCCACACCATCGCCAGGGCTCTCACAGCCCAGCTCCAGGTGGAGCTGTTGTTAGCTGTAGAGGGCAGTGTCACTGGCCCTCATATGTGGGATCCGAACCTGGGCCGCTGGCATCCCCAAACTAGCTCTTAACCAATGTGCCACTCGGCTGGCCCTAGATTTGTTTTTTTAAACCCATTTTGGAGGCTGTCCGTGGAGTTTATCCGTATAGTATTCTCTCAAGAAAATGTATAACTACCAGTATATCTGTATATACTGATCTATATCTATATATCTATATCTATATTTATTTGTCTTTATGTTCTGGGTTCGACATTCACAATTGAAAGGAAGTATATTTAGCGTAATAAAGTACAGCTGGCCTACTCATTTTTACAATTACTGAACACCTGGATTTCACAAAATCACACCTATTAAGACTAAAATGTATATTAGGGACATACTTCAACACCTTGATTTTTTAAATTAGGAAGCTGAGAGCCATAAACGTGAATGACGTGTTCAAGGTAACTTCTTATAGCCAAGCCTAGGCTGCAATTTACCTGGTCTGATTCCTGTTCAGGACTCCTCTTTGTGTCACAGACTCTCTTCTCTGTAACACAGACCCTAACTTTACAAGATTGTCTACAGTCAGATTCCTTATAAATAGCAAGTGGTGCTCCGTACACCTGGCTTACATTGTGGAACATTCTAATGTGCAGTGAGATTTTCTGTATGTGCCTTGCGGAGTGGCTTACAGTAGGAAAGAAAAGTACCTTGAAAACCTACTTGTAAATAATTTTTGTGGGTGCCCTTCCCTTTTTTGTTTTACGTTGGTTAGCCTGAGTCTAGTTACACTTGTTTTCCTTCATGAGTCACTAACATCCGTGGAAAACATCGGCAGCGTGATGCAGTGGTTTGAACACAGGCCCTGAGGCTCGGGCTTCTCTTCTGGGCTTGCCTTGGCTCTGCCACTGACCTTGGTGAATTGGGTTAACACTTATGACCTACACTGCTTTACCACCTCCTATTCAAGGCAGTTAAATGACTTCATACAACTCAAGTTCTTAGAATGGTGTTGGACAAATAGAGTGTTCAGTAGATGTTAGCTGATCTCACTGAGGTTATCATTGATTTGTTGATATTGTAAAACAATCATCGGTGGTTTTATGTGGTTTGTAGGGGGTGTACCAGCATAATTCGGATCTCGTATTCCATTGGTTCTATTATGGCTTGTCCTCTGTTGAATCTGAGCTGGTGACTGGAGTATCCCATGACTTATTTTTAATGCTGGCTTTTCCTCCACTTTGTGGTCACATCTGGACCGGCACCTACAGGTCTGGCTACATCCAAGGTAGATAAGGGAGAAAGGGAAAAGAATATTAGTGCCTCTTCTTTGTGGATCAGTTTTTTCCACAAGTATTTGTTGAATGTTTACCGTCTGTCAAACACAGAGGCCCGTGTTGATGCCCAGGGCGTGGTGCCTACGTGAGATTCCGTTCCTTCAGACAGGACCTTTGCCAGCTTCCTGCCCCCACTTATTCTTCTCCCCAAACTGAAACCACACGTGTTTCACACAGGCAGTTAATAGGCTGTCACACCACCAAATCAGAGTTGTGGAGTTGCCTCTTGAAGAAACCCCACCCCACTCTCACGTCTGTCCCCACCACTGATCAAGAGCATCTTCTAAGATCTGCTCCTTTGAGTTTGCTCACAGTTAGCAGTGTGAACATTCCATGGCAGTGACCTTTTGTTGTCAGACTCCCCAGGAGAGAGATTGTCACTTCACAAGGCCAGCAACGGTGTTTGATTTGTTATATTCATAACATGTTGCACTAAGGGATAGATTTTTTTGGTTGAATGAATCCTGAGTGCTCCAGGAAGCGTAGACTCCAAAGAACCCTCCCTGAGCCAGAATTCACACTGAGTCCACCCCTCTTCTTTTCCGCACCTACTGCTCCACCTCTTGAGAGTGTCTTCCCAGTGGAAGAAGCTTTAGGACTTTTCTCTGACTTCCCTCGAACTCTTCCACTGAAACTTTCTTTGAATTATTTGGATTTTAATGTTATCAGAGCTAATATGCTTTTATTATTATTATTATTATTATTATTATTATTATTATTATTAGTTTCAGGTGTACAAAACAGTGCAATAGTAATGCTTTTCACCCCTCACAAAGTGACAACTCCCCTCGCCCAATCCACCGCCTCCCACCCCTGATATCATACATGTCTATTACAATTCCATTGACTCCACTCCCCACACTGTACTCCACATCCCGTGACTCTCTCTCTCTCTCTCTCTCTCTAGATATATTAATTAGGAGTTCCTATGTTGGGTGCATAGATGTTTATTAGGGTTATAGTGCCCTTCTTTGTCTTACATTGTAGTCATTTTAAAGTCTATTTTGTCCAAAATAAGTACTGCTACTCCAGCTTTTTTTCTTTCTCATTTCCATTTGCATGAACTATCTTATTCCATCTGTAAAGAGCATATACTTGGGACCTATTTTCTAATCCACTCAGCCACTCTCTGTCTTTTGATTGGAGCACTTAGCCCATTACATTTAAAATGATTATTGATAGGTGCATATGTATTGCCATTTTGTTATTTGTATTCCTGGTCTTCCTGGATTAGCTTGTTTATCCCTTTCTTTTGTTTAAAAAAGCCCTTTTAACATTTCTTGTAATGCTGGCTTGGTGGTAATGAATTCCTTAAGCTTACTCTTTTCTGAGAAGCTCTTTATTTCTCCTCCAATTTTAAGTGATAGCCGTGATAGGTAGAGCAATCCTGGTTGTAGGCTTTTATTTTGTGTCACTTTGAATATCTCCTGCCACTCCCTTCTGGCCTGCAGAGTTTCTGAAGAAAAGTCAGCTGTTAGTCTAATAGGAGTTCCTTTGTATGTAACCTGCTGTCTTTCTCTTGCTGCCTCTCGGATTCTGTCTCTGTCTTTAACCTTTGCCATTTTAACTATGATGTGTCTTGGTGTGGACCTGTTTGGGTTCAGCTTGTTTGGAACCGTCTGCACTTCCTGGGCATGTATGTCGATTTCCTTCACCAGGGTAGGGAAGTTTTCAGTCATTATTTTTTCAAATACATTCTCTACACCTTGCTTCTTCTTTTCTCCTTCTGGTATTCCTATGAGTCGAAGGTGGTTGTGTTTCACCTCGTCCCATAGGGCTCTTAAACTATTTTCATTGTTTTTTATTCTTTGGTCTTTTTGTTGTGCCAACTTGGTGATTTCTGCTATTTTGTCATCCAAATCACTGATCCACTCCTCTGCTTCATCTACTCTACTGGTGATTCCTTCGAGTGTGTTCTTCATTTCAGTTATTGTATTCTTTAGTTCTAACTGTTTGTTTTTATGATTTCTCTATCCTTCCTTATGTTCTCACTAAGTTTGTTAAACATTCTTATCAGTGTTCTTTTTTTTTTTTTTTTTGAGGGCAGTGTCACTGACCCTCTCATGTGGGACCGAACCGGGGCCGTTGGCTTCCCAAGCCAGCGCTTAACCACCGTACCACTCAGCTGGCCCTCTTATCATCAGTGTTCTAAACTGTGTTTCTGAAAGGTTGGATCCCTCTGTTTCATTTAGTTCCATTTCTAGAGGTTTCTTCTGATCTTTTACTTGTGACAGGTTTCTTTGTTTCCCCATTCTGGCTGTCCCTCTGGGATTGCTTTGATGTATTAGATAGATCACCAGGAGAGCCCTGGCTGGATCACACAGGCACACAGCTCACGGCCCAACACTCCCAGGAAAACTCCCAGTCTCAGCCTGTCCCAATCAGCCGATCGCAAATCAGGCCGAGCAGCCCGACAACCAGTCACCAGCCTGGCAACTCTGCAAGCCAAGTGCAGAGAGCGGGGACCTGAGGTGGCTCACTCGCTCCCGGGTTTCAGTGAGCAGCCTGTTGGAGCCGGAGCACGCCCACCAGGCGTTTCCCTGGCAACACAGCACAAGCCGTGCAGAGGGTGGGGATCTGAGGCGGCTCGCACTCCCGGGTCTCAGTGAGCAGCCTGTTGGAGCCGGAGGGCACCCTCCCAGCGTTTCCCTGGCGACTCAGTATAAGCCGGGTGGAGGGTGGGAATCCAAGGCCGCAGGTGCGCGCACACACACACATGCACTTCTGTGCCAGTTCCACCAGACCAATGAGGTCTCAGACCTGATCCTCCATGGGAGTACCCAACCCTGACAAAATGGCACCCTCCCTACACCACTCGCGTGCAGGCTGCACACCACGGGAACAACAGTCCAAAAACCTCCAGCCTTTGCACCAAAAGGTGCTCAGTTCAGTCCGTCCCCGCAGGCTCCCAGCTCACACAGCCACTCCCTCCACCAGGAACCAGATAAGAGCTCACAGGCGAGCAAGCCCGTATGCCAGCCCCACTGATTCTCCAGCTACTCTTAGCCTCACTGAGCTGAGCAAAGAGAATCCTCACTAATTTACTGCCGGCTATCTTGGAACTCCTCTTCCCGGCAAAGGAACCCTGGGCTGATGAGCTTCGTGTGCGGCCGGAGGGTCTCTCTCCCAACCGGAGAAGCCTCCCCGCAGCTGGGGCTTCCCTCACGGGGTTTGCCCTCTCTCGTCTCCGCCCATTCTACCAGACCCGATGTGGCCCCCTCTTTAAGTTCTTCGTTTAGTGGTTCTGTTCATCCAGTGTTCTGGGGACCTCTGGGGTTGAATGTTGCATGAATTGTTTGTAATTTTGGTGTGATCCTGGGAGGTAGTTAGCACAGCGTCTGTCTGTTGCGCCATTTTACCGGTAGTCCCCCACAATATCTCTCTATATATTAAATTATAGTTGACATATAATATTATTCAACGGTAGCTTCAGATGTGGTCAGGCCTCTACACCATGCATGAAATGGTCTCCCTAAGACATATGTCCATCTGATACCCTACAAAATATTTACATTATTAATTATATTCCCCAAACTGTCCTTCCTATCCCTGTGGCAATATTGAAGTTACCAATTTACGTTGCCTCGTCCCTTCCCCTTCTCCCTCATGCCCACCTCCATCCCAACTAGCAATCATCAGTTTTTTCTCTGTGTCTCTGAGACTATTTCTGTTTACATTGCTTGCTTGTTCAGTTTTTTAGATTCCACATGTAAGTGAGATCATATGGTATTTGTCTTTTCTCTGGTTGACTTATTTCACTTAGCATAATATTCTCTAGGTCCATCCATACCATTGCAAATGGTACAATTTCTTTCTTTTTTAAAGTGGTGTAATACTCCATTGTATAAATGTACCACAGTTTCTTAATCCAGTCATCTACCGATGGGCATTTCAGTTGTTTCCAAGTCTTGGCTGTTGTAAATAGCGTTGCAATGAACATAGGGGTGCATATATTTTTTCGAATTAGTGTCTTGGATTTTTCAGGATAAATGCCTAGGAGTGGAATTGCTGGGTCAAAAGGTAGTTCCATTTCCAGTTTTTTGAGATACCTCCATACTGACTTCCATAGTGGCTGCACCAATCTGCAAGCCCACCAACAGTGCAGCAGGGTTCCCTTTTCCCCACAGCCCCACCAGCATTTATTGTTTGTTGATTTATTGATGATAGCCATTCTGACTGGAGTCAGGTGGTATCTCATTGTGGTTTTTATTTGCATTTCTCTAATGATTAGCGAGGTTGAGCATTTTTTCATATGCCTTTTGGCCATCTGTATGTCCTCTTTAGAGAAATGCCTCTTCATATCCTTTGCACATTTTTTAATTGGGTTTTTAATACTTGTTCTTAACTGGAAGATGATGCTCTGAGGAGTATAGAGCTGAGAGGGCGGGAAGGAGGAAGAGCACGAGATGAGGTTATTTCTAGCTGAACTGCAGAGGCCCACCCTCTCCTGCAGACTGGGCATCCCAGGTTCCTCACTCAGCTTTCCTCTTTGTACTTCCCTGGCTGCAACATCCACATGGGACAAATACGTCACACATTGTAGTAAAATACAGTGGGAAGGGTAGAATGATCTAATAGGTAAGGGTTAAGGCAGGATATGAAAAATGTCTTCTTAATGCTGCAGTGCCCAGAACTTCCGGTCTTACTGGGCAGTGTCCGTCTGACCTTCTCAGGCCACTTTCTCCTGCTAATAGGTAATGCTGTTGAATTCTTCCAATTTGGCTTGTTTATTTGACGATTATCTAAATTTGCAACAGGCTTCAGCCCAGCTTTGAATCTTTAGGAAAGGAAATGTAGGCTCCAATACACCGGTTTACCTCCCTGACCTTTAGCTAATTATTAGATTGAGATAAATGTGTGTGGGTGACAAATTGCCACTAATGACATTTAATTTGCACGCTGACACGATTGCCTGGTGTAGTGTCCCAGCTCCACCGAGGCAAGGAGCATGGACTTTTATCTTAATTTGACCTATTTAAAAGGTGTTTGTGGTGAAAGTCAATTTCTGATTAGCTTAATAGCATGTTTTACATGGAAAGCAATCAAATATTGATGTAACAAGAGTCTGCTTACCAGATGACATATTTCCCGGTCTACCATCACTGGCCCGAAAAGCGGAGAAGAAGGAGAGCGGCTGGTAATGAAAACTGAACGACAGCCTCCTAGCTGTCGGACCTGACTGGTGAACAGATCCTAGCGTCGGGGAGAAGCCTCTTGTGGTTACTGTTTCTGCCACAGAGGCCGTTCACTGACCTTTCATGGGTGTTAGTTAGGCTAACAGATGTTAACCCCGTGTTGTTTTTCTAAATCACACCCTGGGACGATTGCATGAGCCGGCCATTCGGTACTTGGCATGGAGGCCTGGGAGTGAGTCCCACACGTGCCTGGTGCTGGCCACCTTGTCTTCTCCTTGAACCGCTAAGACAGCCTTTGAGCAGACAGTCGCCTAACTCGACTCTCGATGCACTTGGACTTCAGTGTGTGTTTTATACAATCATTATCACTGATCATAAATGTACCTTCATTTCTACTCACTTGGAGAAGCAGGGAAACTCAAGTGAAGTGAGATCATCAACAGCTTTCCTCAGCCCTTTCAGAGCCAAATGACAGCTTCCCCCTTTCCTTGCAGCTATATGAGCTGCTCTTCTGGCAAATGTCATTTCCTTCCATTCCTCTCAGAGATGGACTGGCTGTGTCGCTCTGTGCTTCTGTGTGCCCCGTGGGTGGTGTGTGGTGGGAGGCAGCAGGAGGGTCCCGGCTTTGGCTCCGGTAACCATGTTTATCCACCTGACTGAGGCCAACCTTCTCAGCTGTGCTATGCTGTCTGCAAAGTGGAGATCACGAGTTAGTGAATGCATTGCTCATAAGACTTCCTGATCCATGTAAGGACTTAATTATGGTGCTTTAATTATTTTTTATGGAGTTTGGCTAGAGGATTGGAAACAACATTCCCTAAACTGAAATTAAACAGAACACCCTCTAAATCACTAAAATGGTTTCCACGTGAAATAAATATAGCAAAGGGGTCTGCCCCTGATGGAAGCTATCTGGGCGTCTGTTGTGCCGCAGA
Source organism: Aselliscus stoliczkanus (assembly GCA_033961575.1). Taxonomy (NCBI): domain Eukaryota; kingdom Metazoa; phylum Chordata; class Mammalia; order Chiroptera; family Hipposideridae; genus Aselliscus; species Aselliscus stoliczkanus. The sequence continues at coordinate 13,002,171 of CM066728.1, read as the reverse complement.
TCCATTTTCTGTACAATGAAGAGGATGCTGGCACAGAAAGAAAAAAATATAAGTCAGGAATCCTTATAACGTCCCCTCCACTCCTGTGATCTGGGAGGGTTTATATCATACCTCGCGAGAAGCTCCCGTTTCTCTTCTGGAGAAGGGAGGGTGATAGACTGTATTTAGGTAAGAAAGTACGCACAAGTCATCCAAGGATTGATTTATCGGGCAGAAAGCTCTCATAGAAACATGAGAGAGCTTTCAGGAAGGAGTGCATTTGCACTACTACTGGGCTCCCCCTACCTACACTGATTCTGGATTCTTAAGTTGCTTTAATGATGAACATTTTTGGCTTGGCTTTAAGTAAAAGACCAGGGCAGGGTTTAAGGGGCAGTTCTGGCCTTATGACGAACCGAGTTCCTTAACGTGCAGTCAGTCCTGATGGTGTCCTAGTACAACTTGGATGCAGCTGTGTGGCGTTAGACAAGGAGCAGGTACTGGGGAGCAAAGCGAAGCATGTGTACGGTGGACTGAGACCAACAGTGTTCCTGGTAATCACAGACTACAACCAGCGGAGTGGAATGTGGCTTTTCAAGTCCTGAGTGTTAGTTGACGTCATGATGTCATAGGGCAGTGCTTGGAGAATTTATTTTCATCAATCATCCATCATGGAGTCAATAGAGAGGGGTCCCAAGCTCTGTAAATAGTGCTACTTAACTTCTGTTTTTCTCTCCTTTCTCTCTTTTTCTGCATCCTTATTTTTGTCTTGATCTCTTTTGTTCTGCATATCTGTGTTTCTCTCTATCTCTGTATCAGTCAAGGTTCTCCAGAGAAACAGAACCAATAGGAGGAGTGAGAGAGAGAGAGAGAGAGAGAGAGAGAGAGAGAGAGAGAGAGATTGAGATTGAGATTTTTGTAAGGAATTGGGTCACTTGATTTCGGGGGCTGCGAAATTCAGAATCTGTAGGACAGGTTGCAGGCTGGAAGCTTGGCAGGAGTGGAGGCTGTAATCTTGAGGCAGAATGCTTTCTTTTCTGGGAAACCTTCTTGTTTGCTCTTAAGGCATTCAGCTGAATGGATGAGGCCCACCCACATTATCAAGGGTAATCTCCTCCATTTAAAGTCAACTAATTGACGATATTAACCACATCTACAAAATAGCTTCACAGGAACACCTAAATTCGTGTTTGAGTAAATACCTGGCTACCATAGACTTGCCAGGTTGACACATAAAATGAACCTTCACAGTCTTCTCCTCACTGCGTTTCTCTTACACGCACAAATGCGTCTGTGAGGCATCATCGGTGTTAATGAACTTCAGGTACCAGATAAGAACCCTAAGGCCAACTAGCAGTGACTGACAGCGTTGGGGGCTCTGTTGGATGCTTGACAGTTATGATCTCAGGTGACACTCTTAACTGCTCCACAGATTGCACAGAATTACTTTTATTTTATGGGTGAAAAAACAGGCTCACAGAGCTGTTAGCTGTTTAGTGGTTGAGCTAAAGGTTCAAACCCTGATCTGTCTTCCCTGGTCATGGTCCTTTCTTCTGTATCCTCCCATCTCCCTAGCATTTCCTCCCTTATTATCATCGCTGGTTATTTTGCAGTGTTTTACTTGGCTGAAAAACGTGACACCTTCACACTTTTCTTTTTTTTTTAAGAGGGCAGTGTCACTGGCCCTCATATGTGGGATCCAAACCGGGGCCGCTGGTGTCCCAAGCCAGCTCTTAACCACCACGCCACTCGGCTGGCCCGACACCTTCACACTTTTTTTTGCCAATGGTTATTTTTGAAATAGACAGCTTAGGATGTTGACGAGCCTGGGCTTCCAGGTTAGATGACTGAATTCTGGAATGGGTCGGCCACCACTGGGCCAAGCGGTCAAGATCGTTTCTAAGGAGACATGAGAGCCTGGAAGGAGGCTCACCTCCCAGTGCCCTATGGCCTGTTTTTCTCCCTGGTGGATGGCTTCCTCATCAGCTGCCAATCCCTTGATGTCTGGCTCAGCCCCGCGACAGACTGTTCCTAGTGATGGGCCGTGCAGCTGTGGGTCTGGCGCACAAGGTTTCGGGTGGTACCTGCTGCTGAACCTGCAGCCATTTTCACCAAAGGAAGACAAGGCAGTTCCCCTCGGTTGCACCAGAGGAGCTGGCCTCATCCACAGAAACTAGTTCTAATATTCTTCCCTTCTTGGTGGCTCCCAGCTTGTCTTCCGTTTTCCCTTGCCTAGTTTTAGTCCCTGCCAGCCACTGTTGCTGGGCCGCTGGTACTTGAAGATGGAATTGGACAGATGGGAGAGAGTGGCCTGTGAGTTCCCTCTGGGGAAGCTGGCTCCTTACAGCACGTTCTGGAGGCAGTGCTGACGATGACAAAACAGGCACACCGTGGAAGGACTTATTGGGGTTCCAAGGCCTAATTGGAGACCTAGGTTGGCAATTTCCTATGGCTTGGCAAGGAGCAGGCTGAATATTGGTGACGGTACTTTCCCACACTGCAGCTTGACTGCTGGCAGATCAGCTTTCATGGGTTTTGTCTGGACACATTGGAAACTTTTCCCCACTTCAGATGGCTGTGACGCTCTGTGAGCTTTGTAGTTGCAGGTGAGGGCTGCCATTTTTTATTTTATTTTATTTTTTTAAAGATTTTATTGGGGAGGGGCCAGCCGAGTGGCTCAGTTTGTTAAGAGTTGGTTAAGAGTTGGCTTAGAGAGGGAGCTCTGAGCAACAGGGCCGCCGGTTCGATTCCCACATGGGCCAGTGAATGCTGCACCCGAGCTGAGCTGTCGCTGAAGCTGCCAACAGGTGGCAGGATGGCTCAGTTGGTGTAACAACAAGATTGTTTGATCCTGGGCTACGCCCACCTGCAACTAAGACTGAACTCAGCACCTTGAGCTGAGCTGCCGCCCAGATGGCTCAGTGGATAGAGCCGTAACAAGGCTGCCAGGTTCGACTCCTGCATGGGATGGTGGCTGTGCCCACCCACAACTAAGATTGAACACAGCACCTTGAGCTTAGAGGCCACGAGCTGCCAAAGGGAAGTCAGATGGCGACTGGAACCCTCCACAACAAAGACAAGAACAACAACTTGTCTGGTCGCCTCCCCCAATTCCCCAACACTGTTCCTCGTTCCCCTCCCCCAATTCCCCAATAAAATAAAAAAAATAAAATAAAAAGATTTTATTGGGGAATTGGGGGAGGGGAACAGCGTTGGGGAATTGCTGTCTTTTTGTTCTTCAGTCTAGTTGCGGAGGACATTGCTTCACTGGCCCATGTTAGTATCGTCATTGAGCTCTGCCCGGATGAGGCAGATCGGTCACCGGCCTTTGGATGATCGCTCACCGTGGCTATTGGCAGCTCACACTGGCTGCCAGCCACTCACGCTGGCTGCCAGCCACTTACTGTATCCTATGGCAGCCCACTGCAGCAGGGACTGCAGCCTACACCGTCGCCAGGGATCGCACAGCCCAGTTTCAAGTTGTTAGCTGTAGAGGGCAGTGTCACTGGCCCTCATATATGGGATCCGAACCAGCTCTTAACCATTGCGCCACTCGGCCGGCCCGAGGGCTGCCATTTTAAAGGAAATAGACATTGTTCTTCTTTAATGTATTCGCATGGATACACATAAAAATGTTGTAACTGGGTAGGGCATAGGGAAGAAGGAACGGGCAGAGGAGACAGAGCTGGGTTTGGCCGGGCAGGAAGCCCTGGCAGGGCCGTGGGGCTGGCTTGTTGAGGCTGTCGCCTGGCTTGTTCTACCTCGGTAGTATGTATTTTTCTTTGGATTATTCAAGTGTTCTTGTGACATCTTCTTTCTTGAAACTCTGCTCTTGGTTTTCATGCTTTTAGCCTTGTCTCGCTAGCTTCATACGACTAACTACGTTGGGTCATTTTATTGGCCTCTTTTCCTTAGATATCCCTTAAATGTTAACTTTTTTTTTTTTTAATATTTTTATTGGGGAACTAGGGGAGGGGAACAGTGTTAGGGAACCGGGGAAGGGGAACAGACAAGTTGCTGTCCTTTTGCTCTTCAGTCTAGTTGTGGAGGACATTGCTTCACTGACCCATGTTGGTATCGTCATTGCGCTCTTCTTGGGTGAGGCAGATCGGTTGCTGGCTTCTGGACGGCCGCTCACAGAGGCTCTTGGCAGCTCACACTGGCTGCCGGCAGCTCACACTGGCTGCCTGCCGCTCACGCTAGCTGCCGGCCACTCACTGTAGCCTATGGCAGCCCACTGCAGCGGGGGCTACAGCTATGCTTTCCTGGGGACTCACAGCAGGCCAGCTCCAGGTGTAGAGGGCAGTGTCACTGGCCCTCATATGAGGGATCCGAACCGGGGCTGCTGGCATCCCAAGCCAGCTCTCAACCAACCGTGCCACTCGGCTGGCCTCATGTTCATGTTTTCTGATGGTTCTAATTTGACTCTGTCCTCACTTCTTATGTTTTCTTGGACTTGCCTCCACTGCTCAGCCTTCTTCTCACTCCTGAATTAGTAATTCTTAAAGTGTGGTCCCTGGACCAAGCATCAGCATGACCTGGGAACTTGCCTCAGATTCTTGAGTCAAACCTAAGACATTAGGTTAAAAACAAGAGGGGGGAATTTTACATTTTGATGTAGATTGTCAGAGAGATGATACTAGTTCCATGGTATGTGAGAGTGCTATACGGCACAGCTAAAGTGGGTCAAAACTGTGTTCCTGGTGGATATATTTCTACTGCCCTTAGGAAATAGAGTATCCTGTAATAGAAATATGATTGTCATTAGTCAAATGAATGAGAAAGACTCCAAATGGTTGTTCTTTACTGAATTCTTGTACTATAAACCTAGGTAGACCTGAGGGAAATGTGGGAAATTGTATTATTTTTCTTCTGGGTTGTTTAGATACAAGGAACCAAGACCCACTCTCATTGCCTTATGACTTTTTAAAATCATTTTTTTTTTGTTTTTGTTTGTTTGTTTGTTTGTTTGTTTGTTTTAGAGGGCAGTGTCACTGGCCCTCATATGTGGGATCCGAACCAGGACCGCTGGCATCCCAAGCCAGCTCTTAACCACTGCGCCACTCGGCCAGCCCAAAAGCCTGTGTTGTTGTGTTTTTTTTTTGAGGGCAGTGTCGCCAGCCCTCACATGTGGGACCGAACCTGGGCCGCTGGCTTCCCAAGCCAGCGCTTAACCACCGCACCACTCGGCCGGCCCTTAAAATCATTTTAACATTATAGTTGACATACCATATTATATTAATTTCAGGTTTACAACATAATGATTAGATGTTTATATACCTTACAAAGTGATTCCCCCAATTAGTCTAATACCCATCTGATGCCATACAGTTATTAGAGTATTATAGACTATATTCTTTATGCTGTACTTTACATCCTCATGACTATTTTGTGACTACCAGTTTGTATTTCTTTCTTCTTCTTCTTTTTTTTTTTTTTATAAAGATTTTATTGGGGAATTGGAGAGGGGAACAGCTTTGGGGAATTGGGGAAGGGGACCGGTTCAGTTGTTCTTCAGTCTTCATCGTGGAGGGCGCCAGTCACCATCTGGCTTCCTGTTGGCAGCTCGTGGCGTCAAGCTCAAGGTGCTGTGTTCAATCTTAGTTGTGGGTGGGCGTAGCCACCATCCCATGCTGGAGTCGAACCCAGCAGCCTTGTTGTTAAAAGCACACCCTCTATCCTCTGAGCCATCCGGTTAGCAGCTGAGCAAAAAGTGCTGAGTTCAGTCTTAGTTGCAGGTGAACATAGCCCACCATTGAACAGGTAATCTTGTTGTTACACCAGCTGAGCCATCCTGCCACCTGTTGGCCGCTCAGCAACAGCTCAGCATTGGCACAGCGCTCACTGGCCCATGTGGGAATCGAACCGTCAGCCCTGTTGCTCAGAGCTCACTCTCTAAGCCAACTGTTAACCAGCTGAGTCACTCGGGCAGCCCCAGCTACCCATGCTTTTCTGTTTCTTTCCATTTTCATGAAATATCTTTACTCATCCCCTTACGTTCAGTCTATGTGTCTTTTGATCTGAAGTGAATCTCTTGTAGGTAGCATATGTAAGGGTTTTGTTTTCTTATCCATTCAGCCACCCTATGTCTTTTGATTGGAGCATTTAATCCCGTTACATTTAAAGCAATTTTTGATAGATATGTAGTTATTGCCATTTTATTATTCATATTTTTTTTTAAATCTTTTTGTTTGTTTTAAAGAAGTCCCTCTTAGATTCCTTGTAATACTCGTTTGGTAGTGATGAACTTCTTTAGTTTTTTCATGTCTGGGAAGCCCTTTATCTGACCTTTGATTCTAAATGATAGCCTTGCTGGGTAGAGTAATCTTGGTTGTATGTCCTTACTTTTTATCTCTTTGAATATTTCATGCCTATTCCTTCTGGCCTGCAAAGTTTCTGTTGAGAAATCACTGACAGTCTTATGGGAGCTCCTATATATGTTTCTAGTTTCCTTTTCTCTTGCTGCTTTTAGGATTCTCTCTTTGTCTTTAACCTTTAGCATTTTAATTATGATGTGTCTTGGTATGGGTCTCTTTGAGTTCATCTTTGGGACTCTGAACTTTCTGGGATTGTTAGGGAAATATTTCAGTCATTATTTATTCAAATAGGTTTTCAGTCCCTTGCTGTCTCTCTTCTCCTAGTACTTTTAAGATGTGAATATTGGTGTGTTGGATGTTATCCCAGGGGCCCCTTAAACTATCCTGATTGTTTTGGATTTTTTTTTTTTTAACTGTTCTGTTTGGGTGTTTTTTTCTACCTTATCTTCTAAATCACTGATTCGATTCTCTGCTTCATGTAATCTACTGTTGATTCCTTATAGCGTATTCTTTATTTCAGTTATTGTATTCTTCAATTCTGACTGGTTCTTTTTTATATTTTTTACCTTTGAGAGGAAAGCCTTGGACTTCAGCAGCACTCCATCTCACTCAGTCACAATGTCTGCTGGTTTTCACAACCACAGTTGTGGGGCTTTTTTCCCTGGCTCTGGATCCTTTGGCTCAGGAGCTTGGGGCGGGGCTGGGATGCCTTGCTCCTCATGGGGACTCTCTGCATCCTAGATATCCTTCCCAATTTTTAACCACTACACATGGGTGTGGGACCAGCCCATTTTGCATCTCTGCCCCACCTAGCAGTCTCAATGTGGCTTCGTCCGTATGTCCTTGTTGATCTAGATTTCATGCAATTCTTGGTAATGGTTGTTCTGTAGTTTAGTTGTAATTTTGAGGTAGTTATGAGAGGTAGCAATTTTTTTCTTTTTTTTAAAAGTGCACCTATCATAGACTTAACCTCCCATTTCAGATCATTTGTGGATTTGAGTTGCCTGCCTGTTATTCTTTGACCTTCTTATGTGTGGAGATGGTGTTTTATTTAAACATATATTGGGGTACATAGTAAGAGCTCAGTAAACATTTGTTGAATTGGATGATATCCAACAGATGCTGCAGCTGAAAGAATGTAGTTACTTCCATCTGTCCTGTGAATGCTAGTATTCTGATAAAGGAATATAATTCTTAAAACAGTATAAGCTTTAAAAATAAAATAAAATGAATTTTTTGTTGTTGTATAGGCATACTTCTACTCAAGTATAGTGTATTGGTTAACTATTCAGAATAAAAATAACTTAAGTATGAATTTCAATTGGAGATTGGCAAAGTTTTTCTGAACAGGACCAAATAATAAACACATTTGACTTTGCTGGTCATATTGTCTTTGATGAAACTGTTCATCTTGATCTTATAGCCACAGCTGATATGTAAATGAATGGATATGGCTGTGTTCCAGTAAGACTTAATTTACGAAAACAAGTGGACTGTAACTTGCTGATCCCGGGCCTGTCCCATTACTGTTCAGAGCACTCATTGTTTTCAAATGCTTTTGACTGCAGGAGTTTCATGGGCCACATCCCAAAGTGGACGAACTTGTCTTCATCTTCTCATTTTTCTCATTAAGTATGAGGACACCTCTTCCAAAAGACCTCCACAGATTCCCCACATGTTTTATCTGTCCAGGTTGTATCACATTCTCACACCCAACCTGGTCAATGACTATGGAATGGGGCCACTAGGACTGGCCCAGACACCTCAGGAGGCGTGTGGTTGGAGATGGGACCTGCATAACTGCATCATGTGGCTGTGCTGACAAAGGTGGTTCTTTCTGAAATGAGGACCAATGAATTGCACATTGAATGTCACTTCCTCTTAGGTTGTAATAGTGAATACTCTTAACAGATGTGAGGTTTCTTTGTAAATACTCAGAGTTGTTTTAAATTTGTTTTGTAATGTGAACAGTCCTATTTTTTTTTTTTATGAGGGCAGTGTCACTGGCCCTCATATGTGGGACCTGAACCGGGGCCTCTGGCTTCCCAGCGCTTAACCACTGTGCCACTCAGCTGGCCCTGAACAGTCCTTTTATATTAATGGATATGATGAGTTTGTGTGCATGAGCAGACCTGATGTCTATCATGAAGCCTACGGTTCTCCCTGTGCCCCTTTTGGCTGCCAGTTTTGGTGCCCACAGGTAGTCCAAACAGAGAAAACAGCTCTCTTCCCACTTGCGGGAGACAGTCCAACATATATCCCTCTTTTTCTGCTTGAGAATGGGATATTGGTCAGGGGGAAATAAACAAGGAGTAGCCCCGTCTCATACATGGAAAGGGCCAGGGAGTGAGCCTCTCAGTGTTGGTCCAAACTCTGGAGTAAACCACTTTGCTGCCCGTTTTGTACCAAGAGCTCCAGTGCCTACCGTTGAGGTGCTTTTAGGTTCTAAACTAGACTTCGGGCCTTCCGTGTTTCTTCAGTGTTTCGGCAGTGTGTGGGTTACCTTAGCAGGACCTAGTCTCTGGCGGGGTCACACTGAGCTAATTATCCTCATCACACCTGATGGAAGGCGATTCCCTCCTGCTTACCTGAGGCTGCATTGTCAGCCCAGGTTGCATGGGCTTGTGTACATATGGCCTGTTTTTCTGCCTGGTTTTTCCACAGTGTAAAATTATCCTACAGCACTACAAAATGTCTTTCTTTTACTTGTTGAAAGATTTTAGGACAGAATGAAAGGGAGAGAGAACTTTGAGGGAACAGAAGCCATTAATATGACATGTTTCTTGTCCCTGTCTGACCACGGTCTAGCCTTGGATGACTATTCCCACCGGCTTATTGAGAAAGCCTCCCTCTTGGTTAGATCTCAGTTTACACTCTATGAAATTGGATTAGACAATGTTAATTTCATTAATGACTGCCCTGGTAGTTTGTCTTAGTGTACAGTAAAAACAGTGGGGCTGCCTCAAATAATCTGTGGATGTAATGACCACAACTTTGAAGAGTGTTAAGCTAAAGTGAAATTCAGAATTTCTTGTTAACTGGGTTTATTAGCTGCTGACCTCTCCTTTCAACATTGTGGTGGCATCCGACAGGGGAGCACCGATGTCCTGATTAGCATTTATCTAAAGATGGGCTGCTGTCTCTTCCACGGTAGATTAGTTCAATCAGCTGCAAAGAGCTTGCGAAACATTTCCTGCTTTATAAAAAGAACTGGATGCTAGAACAGTTCATCTGGCACAGTGCGTGAAGATGGACTGAGCCCCTGAATGCGCTCATTTGAGGAAATCGCTTTGAGGATGTTGAGTAATTGAACAGACTTTCCCACAAGATGGATCAGAGGCCCTGGGTTCCCTGCGCAAGTTCTGCCTTAAAATAAGAGCATACCACACCTGCTCCTATTTCTCTGTGTTCCTTCATTGAACCTGAAAACCCATTTCTTTAGCACCTACTATGCACTGTGTGTCGCTTAGGGAATCAGAGAGCTGGAGTGCTCTGCTCACAGCCTGTGGTTTGACTGAGGAAAGGAAAACGAGAACTTGAAAAAATAACTCCTCCCACCACTGCCAAATGGAGGTAACCGGAGAGAAGAAACTATATAATGACAGCTGCCACTTACAGTGTAGACATCGTCTTATAAAGTGAAGCCTATTTTCACAAAGAAACAATAGAGTTTTGGGGGGCTAATATGTCTAAACACGGTTTGGCCAACTCAGTTCTTCTCATAGTGGGTCATAAAAGCAAAGAAGCAAAAATTATAAACCTTTCCAATCACTGAAAATCTTCAATTATGACCCAGGTTTTTAAAAATAAGGGCATAAGTGTACAATTGATTTTTATGAAGTGCCCCAATGTACTATAAAGTACATGTAGCGCATATCAAATCCTAACTCCGTTGCATCATAAATTTGACCGCCCTCACGTGAATAGGCCGACACTAAGGAAACATCTCATTAACGAGTCCCGCCACTTCTCTTTCTAGAATTTAGAGGGGCTTCCTGGGGACCATTTCGGTGTCAGAGGTATTCACAAAACAAAGAATAAAAGCTTTCCAAGAAAACTGATACTTTTTTCTCTGAGTAAATGTTTCAGTAGAGACACTTAGTTTAATTAGACTGACGAGCCTGGATCTGAATGTTGTACCCAAACCTGGAATCATCCTTTAAAAAAAGAGCCGTTGCTACAGCTAATATTTGTGGTGACCTTACCAAGGCCTCCTGTTAACCTGTTGTACACACAGGCCCTGCATATCCTTGCAGCTCCTGCAAACGAAATTCCAGGGGCACCTTTATAGGGTACTGCTGTCATGTCGCTTGCGGATGAGCTGTGGGACTGCGGGCTTCGGACCCTCTGAAGGACCGTGTCAGGGATTCTCGTTCTCTAGCCATTCCTGTAATTGTTATGTTGCTTTACTGTACTGCCCAGTCACTCCAGGAGAGATCATTAGGAAGACAGAGCCGAATGAGCAGATCGAGGCAGCTTAAAAATAAAAAGAAGAAAATATTATGCTAAGTGAACAAAGCCAATTACAAAAGACCACATATTGTACTATTCCATTTATAGGAAATGTCCAGAATTAGCCAATCTGCAGTGATAGAAAGTGGTTGCCCAGGGCTGAAGGAGATGGGGGTGGGGTACGGGTGGGAAATGACTGCTGATGGACACAGGGTTTTCTTTTTTGGTGTGATGAAAATATTCTAATATTAGACTGTAGTGATGGTTGCACAATTATATAAATATACTAAGATCAGTGAATTGTACACTTTAAACAGGCAAATTGTATGGTATGAAAGTTATTTCTCAGTAAAGCTGTTACTTAAAAGAATAGGTACTAAATTTCATGACCAAAAGGGGAAAGGTTTTAAGCAGTGAGTCTCCCTTGTGATGTGAATCTGTATGTGTTTGTGTAAGTATAATGTATGTGATCCACGCACGTGTCATATTGTGCTAGGTATGTGCACATAAATTGTAGATAGATGAAGGGCTTTTTAAATGGGAGAATACCATGCTTTGGGAAGCAGTGGGGAGCAAGGGCTGTGTGGCTGGAGGGTGGCAAGTTTGCTAGGAGCCTGTGAGTCCCTGGAGAGATTGGCAGGTATCTGCCATTTCTTGGTAGAGAAAGACACACATCCCAAGGTCAGAAGGTTTAAGGAGGCAGGGACTACGATGGAGGGAATATGAATCCATTGAATTGGAGTTAGTAGTCCAGAGTTGGGCAAAGTGGAGAAATGAAAACAAAATAAAAACCATTAGGATATATATGTGGCGGGGGGTGAGGGGGTGGGGCGTTATTGGTGTTTTAGTGCCATTGTGATGGAGAAGAGACAAATTACAAAAGACACATGTAGATTTTCTTTTAACTGTTTCGTGCTTGCCTAGTGCCTTTCTGAAAAATGAGTGCCCCAACTGTAATTGAATATATAGATAGTCATGGGATGTGGATTATATGGTGGAAGGGAGTCAAAGGAATTGTAATAACTATGTATGATATGTGGGGGAGGAGTGGGGTGGCGAATTGGGGGAGGGGGGTTGTCACTTTGAGGGGTAAAAAGTATAACTATTGCACTGTGTTGTACACCTGAAGCTAATTAAAAAAAAGTTTATTTCACAATTAAAACAGAAAAAATGAGTGCCATATGAGTTGCCCCATTCCCAGAGAGCACAAGGTGAGGAATGAGGAAAGCAGGTGTCACACTGAGTGACTTCTGTGGGACCCTTTCCCCCTCCCTTGCATTGTCCTGCTTCCCCAGAGGTGATTATACAAGGATTAGATGAGATGAGAATGCCCACTGCCGGTACTTAATGGGCATATAAGGAATCTCGGGGGATGGAGAAGGGAAAGAAAGCACTGAGTAAACTAGAGTGATGCATGTCATATAATGCCAGAGGTTAGACTTGCTGCCTTACCCTTTGGGCTGAGTTGGTGAAGGTTAGGAAAGCAGTAATCATGACTGCATCAGTACTTTCACTGCTCATGGATAGTATTGCTGGATTTGGTAATTCTGTGTTAAGTTTGGAGTTGCCTTTGCTGTCACTATATTGTTATACTCACAGCCTTGCACCTAGCGACAGTTTGACAGATGTTAACAACCAACAGGATTACAAACAGAAACCAGCCTCCTAGATTTGCCTCCTTGTCATGACTAAACTCTCTGTGGATATTTGGCCAGAACAAACATTGGTTAGGTGCGCATGCCCTGAGTCTGAGTGGCATACTCAGAGCAAGTCTGCCTTTGATGAAGGTTTTGCTGTATTGGCCCTGGGTTTGAGAATGCCACAGAACAAATGGCTAGTATGTGCGGCACCCCACAGTGTCTCCCCAGCTGAAAATACAAAAACAAAGTGTCAGCGCTCTCAATTCCTATTTTATGCTGCCCACTAAAAACTTTCAAACTCATATAGAATGCCTTTGAGGACGTGAATTGAAGGCCTTCTGTGAAGAATTCCGCTGCATGTTAAATTCCTGTAGGTTGGCTTTTAAATTCCTTTTGTCATCCAGTTTCATTACCTCTGAGTTGTGTCAAAGTAGAGTTACCCTCTCTGAGCTTCCATTTTCTCATGGGTAGATAGAGAGGAAGTGAGGGTATTGGCCTGGAGGCATTGGGGGGTTAGGTAAAGCATAATGCCTGGCACACAGAATGCACTGCTTTTGGGGGGCTGTTGAGTCAGTGGTGCCTGGATGGGAGAAATGGAGGCTGAGGTGTTGCATATTTTTAAATGAGGACAACTGATCACATCTAGAATCAAAGGCTGTGGGACACTGTTTTTCAAAAGAGTGTGGTCCATAAAATTTTATTACTGCTCCCTGATTTTACTATCTACCTGTCTGTCTTTCTGTTTATTTGGCAAGATTGACTCGTGATGGAAGCCGCACGCTGACTTAGGGATTTGGGATCAGGGAGGGGAGGCTGGATCCAGGGTGTCTGACTTGGACCAGAGGTAATGACAGGAAGGTAGGCAGGAAGCCCAGGTCCCCCTGGTGCCAGGGCCACACTCAGTGACAACGCAGGACACAGCATGGGCCCCACCAGCCTCCTGGAGCAGATTCTGAGGTCTGCTCAGTGAGTTCTCGGGCCGTATCCAGGCACCGAGCGAGCCCTCAAGTACACCAAGCTGAGCATTCTTACTGTAGTAGACAGAGGACTCGGGGTGCTCCCCACACCACCCCAGGTGGGGGGTGGACCAAGGGATGTGAAAGGGGTGCCTGTTGGAGAGAAGCAAGGACAGACTGCTTGGAGGTGGGTGGTGCCTCCGCACATGGCCTCAGACCCACCTGCAGAGTCAGGACATCATTGGTTTTCCCCCAAAGCTGACAGGAGCATCCCTGGGCTTGCCGCATGGCATCTCGTGAGCCACTCGCATAATGCCATTGACACCTTCCTTCTCTGACAACACTTCCTTTATAAATTGTCAACCGGAAACTCGCTCTTCCTTTTGCCCACTGAGGAACATATGGAAGCATTGTGATGTAATGGCTGCAGACACAGCGAGTTGGACAGTGTGGGTCTGAACCCCACTTTCCCATTTCCTGGCCATGTCCCCGTTTTCTCACCTGTGAAATGAAGGTATTAGTGTTCACTTCTTGGTGTTATTATGTGATTAAATAGTGTATTGCCTATAAAACCTTGGCTACATAGCCTGGCAGATAAGAAGCATCAAATAAATGTTAGCTATTAAAAATATATAGAGTAAGACTTCAGCTTTCAAGAACTTAATCCGTAAACATGCTTTAATGCTTTTTCCACCGGGACTTTATTGGATCTTGAGCCACATTGAAGAGTAATGAGAGATGAAACTGAGAAAGTTGACAGAGAGCCTTCCTTGCATAGGATGTGCCCTGAATGATGCCCTTTGGCAGAAATGGTTCTGATGGGGGTGTGTGTGCAATGGATTGTGGTGCAGAAGGTGGAGACAGTATTGGTACCCAGGAGCCAGCATGCCTGCAGTAAGCTGGGGCACTGCCCTTTTCAGCTCCGAAATGAGTGGTACCAGCTGTGTAACTTGTCTCTTCAGCCTGTCTGTCCAGCATGTTCACAGTTCACAAATGATGGCATGACTAGTATACTTGCTATTCTGATAACTTTTTCGGTTATGAAGAGAGAACCATACAACTTTGAAAGCCATATCCACACAATTCCAAAAATGGATCTCCTGAGTCAGACATAACTGGTCATACACAGAGAAAATGTGACCCGTGATTTATGAGTTACATATGCCTTCTCTGACATTCGTACCTAATTGTGCAAATTAGTCAGGCTTTTATTTTTAATTGGTTCTTCTTATCGTATTGAATAAATGTTGAAGACCATAACTTCTCAGTTTTGTGGGAAAGTGCATAGATACATGTTTATAATAGAAATTCTGTCACCACGTATCTTTAAATGCCTTTGGTTTTTGTTGTCCACATGGTATAGAGCTAAAACCACAGGCTTTGCTGTCAAGTAGGCCCAATTCAAGCTCCGTGTCTTAACAACTGGGGAAGGTTACAGCACTTCTCTGAGCCTGTGTTCCTTTTTGTCATGTGGAGTTAGGACACTCATTTACCTTACAGGATTAATATAGAAATTGGTAATAATATGTGAAAAGCCCCCCACTCCAGTGCCTGGCACCTGCTGGGCGCTTCGCCAGTCTTACCTGTTGTCATCAGCGTTTAGATCGCCTCTATTTAACTTGTAATGGAGCTTAATTACAAAGGGAATCTGTAGTCCAAATGCAATATTGAAATGATTTTTAAAAATTCACTGCAGTGAAAATTCTTTAGTTTTAAAGAATTTAACTAAAGTTTTTAGTTTTAAATCTGAAGAATTTAGATCTAAAATATAAAGAAATCTAAAGAATTCTAAAATTTCTTTAGATTTAAAAATGATCAGGGCTCAGTTTTAATGATTGATTTTTTTTTTTTTTTTTTTTTTTGAGGGCAGGGTCACTGGCCCTCATAAGTGGGACCCGAACTGGGGCCGCTGGCTTCCCAAGCCACCGCTTAACCACCGCGCCACTCGGCCAGCCCTTAATGATTGATTTTTAATTAATTTTTTGCTAAACTGAGGATTTATTTATTTAATGGTGTTTTTTAAAAATAATTAGATTCAGGTATATAAAACAACATAATGATTAGACATTTACACCCTTCACAAAGGGATAACACCCCCAATCTACAACCCCTCTGACATCATATGTAGCTGTTACTATACCGTTGACTCCATTCCCTATGCTGTACTTTACATACTGTGACTATATATATTTAATTATAGTTGATATTCAACATTATTCTACATCAGCTTCAGGTGTACAGTGCAGTGATCTGGCATCTACACAATCTATGAAGCGACACCCCCACCCCATAAGTCCATTATCCATCTGGCACCCTATATAATCTATACATGGTAAAATTACTTAAGGTGATTTTTAATGGTAAAATTTCTTAAAGAGATTTTCTCCAGTCCTTACGTATTTCCGGCGGTTTCAAAATCTTCAGATTTATTGTGCATTGTGTGCATGACATGAGGGAGAATTGATTATCTAAAGTATTGATCTGAGGTAATTCAGTATGATAATTTACTAGTTTTCAGTCAGTGCATGCTAAATCCAGTCTTGTTGGACCCACAGAAACAAACATCCGAACAGCATTCCTTCTCTCAAGGAACTCACAACAGAATTTAACTTAAATTTGGGGGGAGTGGGCAGGATGGGAGTGTGCAGAGGAACAGACACCCAAACAGCGTCTGTCCTCATGAAGTGAGAGTAGAACTTATTTGAAATGTTTTCTTTGGCAGAGGAAGGTGGTTTGCATTCTCGTATTTTCCCTTTTGTTTCCTTTCTACTTTTATGAAGATAATCAAACCTTACCTTTAAAAACACAAAATAAGGAAAAATATATGTAAAGCAAGAGTTAGGGAGCGATTTTCTTTTTAAGTTTCCAGCATTTAAAATTTCCTATATATGTTCAATATTGGTATTCCAAGCATGACCTTTTAACAAATTTCTTATTGAAAGAAGAGACTTTAGGAGGAAATAACATATATTCAAAACACCTTTGAATGTTGTGCCTTTGGAGCAGCTGGGGGATTTTTCTGTATTAAAGGTGGTCTTCACCTCATGATTGAAATTATGTCTACGCAAACTACTGTACACAGATGTTTATAGCATCTTTTTTTTTAATTGCCCAAACTTGGAAACAACCAAGGTGTTCTTCAGTAGGTGAGTGGATATATAAACTGTGGGGCCTCTAAACAATGGACTTTTATTCAGTGCTGAAAAGACATGCGCTATCAAGCCATGACATCCCATGGAGGAATCTTAGATGCATGTTTTTCAGTGAAAGAAACCATGTGTAGTGTATGATTCTGAGTATATAACATTCCGGAAAAGGCTGACTTGTGGAGACAGTAAGATCAGCGGGATGAACAGGCAGAGCACAGAGTTTTCATGCAGTGAATGTACTCTGTGGGATACCATGATGGTGGATATGTGTCATTATGTCTTTGCCAAGACAAAGAATATACAACACAAAGGGTGAATTCTAATGTAAATTATGGACTTGAGGTGATGATGAAGTATTAGTGTGGTTCATCTGTTGTTACAGATGTTCCACGTGGTGTAGTATGTTGGCAGGGGCGGGGCGGGGAGGGAGAGAGAGAGAACTTGTGTGTGTTGTGTGTGTTTGTGCGCTCGCACTTTCAGCTAAATTCTGCTGTGAAGTTAAAACTGCTCTAAATAAATAAAGTTTATTAATTTAAAAAATGGTCTTTTTGCCTTGGAGCTAAAGTAAACGATTAGAAAAGAAGGTGGTTAGTTAATCAATATGCGTTTACTCGAGATGTTGTTTACTCCAGGCAAGTGTAACATGCTACTTATATAATGGCCGCCTTGCAAAGGAAGCATGCAGTTTTAAAGATTTCATGGCCTCTTAGGGCACCTGGCTTGGGGTTCTCATCCCATCTGCCACCAAGGAGTTTTGTGACCTTGGGGCCATGTTAGAATTCCTGTGACCAAGTGCCGTAGGGTAGAACTTAGGACAACAATATGGCACCATTTGCTCTGTTGGACCTGCCAGGTTGAGGTTGGGCACTCACTGGTACAGGCTATAGGACCTAAAGCAGCCTGGTCACCCTGCGCCATGTCTGCGCCCTGAGCCAGTTGTGTTCACACCCGTGAATTGCGTGTCAGTGGAAGTAGGGGTACACACGATGAGGTGATCTCCAAGGCTTGTTTCACCTCTCCAATTATTTCATTCAGTAAGTATCTGTGATAATTTGATTTTAAACATTGTTTACACTGTATTCCTTTCCGTTAACACCTCTGTTTTCTGAAGAAAATAATCCATGTATAAGTACAGAGTCATCATTGAGAAGGTAGCATAATTTCTCACACTCTGCTCTCCTCAAACTTTACAAGGAATGAAATAATATGAATTAGCTTCCTCTAGTGATAAACTACAATTTTCAGGAGAAAGAAAAACAGGTTAGTAGCGCCATCTACAGGCTACTACAGAGGAAAAGTTTCAGTGTCTCTTAGAAGCTCAAAAGAATTTATGGAAAAGGGAATCCAAAAGGCCTCATGCTCTTTTAAATGTATTATTTGTAAAACTTACTAATTGTGATATTTTTGTTGTTCTCCACCACGTATGCATTCATTCGCAGTATGTCCTCAGGTATCCTGAACCTGGGGAATATTCAGATGGTTAGCTTTGTGTTTTCATTAGGATCCCTGTCTCATCCCATGTTTTCGAATCAGTCTCCATCTCCCTTCCCTGCTCCCCGTAATGATAATAGTAATCCTCATATGGACTCTAGGAGTTTCATTCATAATAATTCTAAGACCTGAGGCATAAAGCCTGCCAGCTGGGACATTTAGCTTAGCTTTTTTGTATACTCAAAGGATTCATTGCATCGTTTTCTACTATTCTGGAGGGAAAGTGAAGGCAGGCATTTTCGGGTTTTTGTATGTATATGCCTGTGTTTACCGTTTTTGTTTTTAAAGATGAAGTCAATATATTAACCTCTTTAGTTCAGAATGGTCTGAGTCTTTTCTATTCCCAAGAGTCTATGATTGTACAATCAGAAATAGATTGGGACATTAAGTAGTATTTTATTATAAAAAAATACTCATCTTTTTATGAAAAACTCATTTTTATTTTATTTTATTTTTTTGAGGGCAGTGTCACTGGACCTCATATGTGGGACCCGAACCGGGGCCACTGTGGAAAACTCATCTTTTAATGGTAGTAGTAGAGGTACTATTTTCTTCCCCAGACACCGCAGTTTCTTTATGTTAGTTTTGTTTTCCCATAGTAAGCTAGTATCATTTTTTGGCAACCTATGAAGTTTTATTGGATTCTTTGAATGACGTGTGGTAAAGTATTGAGCACAGTTGAAAATTTCTGTTAGAATAGCCTGTTAAAATTAACTTAATAACTGGCCTCCGTATAAATTGTGGGTGAAATTACCATTTCATTATACTGTGTTTGTTATTGGCAAGTGGTTAGGAGTTTCTAGAATGCCCAGAGAATAGGTGTTCAATAAAGCATTAAAAACTGCAAGACACTCTCCAAAGGAACCATAAAATATTGAACATAAGTAACAGAGATTAGAAGACTATTGCTTGTGGGCCGGCCGAGTGGCGTGTTGGTTAAGCGCTGGCTTGGGAAACCAGTGGCCCGAGTTCAGGTCCCACATATGAGGGCCAATGACACTGCCCTCAAAAAAAAAAAAAAGGATGTCTATTACTTGAACAATGTTATTCCTTGTAGGAAAAGAGGAATATTGAATGGAGAGCATGCTAAACTGAAGAGAAATTCAAAAGATAAAAAATATCGATAGTAAGGTTCTTTAGGTACCTATTGAAACTGACACAAATCCTATTAAAACTGGCAACAGTTGTGATAATCGTTTTTAAGTTTATGTTGCTCAGCTGCTGATGGTATAGGTGGATGGAAAACTTTGTAGTGTTTTCATTAAAATCAAAGAGCCTCATTCTGTACAAAGTGTAAAAAAATTATTGCACCTGAAACACTAGGCCTTTTTCTGAATACAAGTAAAGCACTAAGTCTCATACACGTAGAGACTTAAAATGAGATGCTGCCTTGTAGTTCCTGCTAATATTTTTCCCTGTTTTTTCTCGCACCAGATGGCACTGTTTAGTTCTATTTCACAGCCTTGTTCTGGAAGTTTCTGTGGGAGAATCCATTTTAACCCGGGCTCACCAGTGACACCTCTGTATTATGCATGAAGGCTTTATGAATACTTGTAAAAGGCCATCGACTCAGAAATGAAGCTGTTTATTTGAGGTCTTATGGTTCCTCCTAGTTGCACATTTGCTGTGAGGCGAGCCTAATAAACCAGCTGACAGGAGAAACCTAGACGCTTGTCATGGAGTGCAGCCAGTGTTTTGCTTGGCGACACGTTGTGGCACTCTGATTTTCCGCATTCTCCCAGGCCAGTTTAACTGTCTGCCACGTTTTAGAATTATGTTATATGTGAAAGAGGAGCTACAATCATATGGACACACTCATTTAAAGCAAATCTTGCGGAGTTTGAAATGATTCATTACAGTCCATTGAACTTTAGATTCATCAAACTAAATTAATTTAAGAAAATAAAGTTTCAAGAACTTTTCTTGTCTTTTTTTTTTTCTCAGGGCCGATATAGAGAGAAGACCTCTGATGTTATCCTGTATGAGTGAGGCAGGCTCCTAGCCAGACCCATTCTGCTGATAAACAGATAACACCTTTTCTGAAGGGTAGTATTAGCTTTATCTAATACAAATGCCAGGGTCATGCAGTTGTAGGGTGTGTCTCTCCCTGGAGGAGGTTTCTTCCTTCCCTTTCCTCTTCCTCAGAAACACGGGACATAATTATGGTATACGTTTTGTCAAGGCCGAGTCTGCATTCACCATTGTGCTGTTTGAAGAACAATGTGGAGGACAGTGGGATTAATTGGCTGTTGATAAGATGCTTCATTGAAGCAGCTATGAGAACAGGCTAAGGAACGCTTAGCACTAAGGTAATGAACGCTGTTCCTTAGGCATAGTCAGGGGCTGAAGTCAGGTCTTCTGTTGGGGGTGGGAGCTAGGGAAAGAAGAGGGTTTGGAAGAAGAATCATCTGTTTGTTCACAGATTTTATGAATTAACCTATTTGAGACAGCTTAGCAACGAGAGCCTTGCCTGATTATTACTGGGGCCTCCTTACACTTCAGCTTCCATTTATCAGGTTGATTTTGTTTTAATAGTTCTTTCTCTGTGTCTGAGGATGTGTGAGGCATAATCATTTCATTCTCAGCCAGCATGTTGTCTTGGAATGTGGGTACGTCCTGTCTCATGGTTCTGTTGGCAAATTTCAAACCTCCTTTAAACCCTGCTATGTGCTGGACACTTCTGATTTGGCCCTAGCTGCTCTCCAATGGCTTGTTCCTGCTGCTGGTGGTGGTGTGGGTGGGAGCTTGGGGTGGAGACCCAGAGGCCTCTGCAGATGGGCAGTGAGTACACAAAGGAAGTGTCCTGACTCGCTGTCTTGAAAAAGAGAAGGATTAATGTCTGGTTTCTTTTGTTTTTGAGGGCAGTGTCACTGGCCCTCACATGTGGGACCGAACCGGGGCTGCTGGCTTCCCAAGCCCGCGCTTAACCACCTTGCCACTCGGCCGGCCCAATGTCTGGTTTCTTTAGCTGCCCCTTCCCCAGGCAAGAGGAAGCACACCCCCACCCACAGCCCCAGGAGAGCTCAGTGGCTCCCAGCAGCCACCTCCTATCCTGCTGCTGCAGAGGTGGTAGGCAGCCGTGCTGGCTTCCAGGCACAGGGCCCCCTGGAAGCAAGCAGGAGACAAGCCGTTTCTATAAATCAGGCACTGGATTTTATTAGAGTGTTTATGTAACCTCAGTTTATGTGCTATAATTCTTTGCTGTGTAGCCGAGAGTAATTCCCAAAGAGGATGTTTGTTCTTTTTCCTTGTAAATTTTCTAGCATAGGCTTTTGTTTTGACATTCTCCTCCCCTCCCTGTACCCTCCACCTTTTGCTGAGGATGGGGATGGGGTGGGGAATGTCACTAACAGCTGACTGCTTTTGACTGAGTAAATTAACACATTGTATGTGGGAAACGAGTAAACTCGTCATATAGCTTTTTATGCCCGATTACAAAGTGTATGTGGGAAACGAGTAAACTCGTCATATAGCTTTTTATGCCGGCTTACAAAGTGTTAAATAATCCAACAAAGGTTAGCTTCTATTTTTACTACTTTTGAGTGGGGGGAAAAAGACACCTTTTGCTCAGGTTAATTTTTCACATTTTCAAGATTAAAGGCTGGTAGGGTTGACATGTTCATAATTGTTGAGTAAATTAAACATAAGTGGAAAAAGCCTTAGATATCCATGGGAGCCCCCACTCCCCAACATCCCTCAATTGATCTAATGTTGCTAAAATCAAATTGACTGCTGAGAGAGAAAACCCGGACTGGAATTTAGGGAATTAAAATCAACTTTTAACTGAAGAATATGTCATAGTAAGATGATCAGATTCAACTCTATTCCATGTTTAGAAAGAGGTGTCCTTTGGAATAAAGACGATTTGACTTCCCCAAAACTAGCTCCATATGGTTAGTTCTCGGTTCCTTATTCCACCTGTTTGGTCCCACAGAGCAGGTCGGTGATGGGACAGGAGCTACAGAAAGTGTTACTGAACCCACTCTCCTGGGCCCATGAGAATTACACACTGTCCAGGGAGGCGCTCACTTCAGTTAGATTAATGTCTGATCATCACTGCAGCCTGACGGGGTTATGACGGGCACTCTTCCTTTTTATTGTAGTTTAAAGAAAACAATCAAACGGGAGACGTTTATGAAGGAGGATTGTGAACAGAGGCATCTTTCTCTCTTTACTCAGTGGGCCATATGCGCCAGCATGGCTGCTCACCCCACTAGCCATGGGCCATGTACTGCTGTGGGGCTGGTGGATGATGACTCAGCTTAGATGTGCTGTGAGTGTGAAACACACACTGGGTTTGGCTGCTGTGGGCTGGAAACAGCAACGGAAAGCATCTCCTTAAGAATTCACAGAGGTTACAGAATGAAATAATATTTTAGATATATTGGGTTCAGTATACTATATCATTAAAATGAATTTTACCTCTTTCTTTTTACATTGTTAAATAGGGCTACAGAAAAAAAACCCTTAAAATTGCAAAGAAGACTTGCATTTGTGGCTCCCATTATTATTGGTTTGTGCTGTCTCAAAGTTGTGTTGTTCGGTGGAGGGAATAACAGACGAGTCTATTCCGTAAAGGTTTCAGAATTGTACTTTTGAAAGAATATACTGTGCTTTCTGTTACCAAATCAATACTCAAAATTGGTGACAAAGTATGAGCGAAATTGAACAGATCCTTTTTGTGCAGCCTGAAGATTTATGAGGAAATACTGACCAGAATGCCTTTCGGCTGAATTCCTCTTCTTTGCCTGTGGAACCGCTTCCCCATATGTTAATGGAGAGGTCTCATCTGCTAGGATGCTGAGGTCAAGAGAGGGCCTCCAGGCTGGGTTCCCAGCTCAGCCATTTACACTCTGTAGGATCTGAAGCAAGTTTAGCCCCCCATGCCTCAGTTTCCCCCCATGTAAAGTGTAAATAACATAGGACCTACCTTAAAGGGCTCTGTATATTAATTAAATAAGACAAAGTATAAAACACGCTGGAACTTGCACATATTACATAACTGCTATGTCAGTGTTAGCTGTTATAATGATAAGTACAAGGTGTGACAATTAAGTTCGCAAACTTGTTGCAACGATGCTGCTAACCTTTTTTGACATGAGAGGGGTTATTTATTATGAATTTGTACCAACTGGACAAACAGCTAGCCAAGTTTACTATTTGTAAGTGCTGAAAAGGCTTAGTGAAAGAGTTAGATGACCTGAACTTTTCATCAACAATTCATGGCTCTTGCATCACGATAATGCACCACCTCACACTGCACTGTCTGTGAGGGAGTTTTTAGCCAGTAAACAAATAACTGTATTGGAACACCCTCCATACTCACCTGATCTAGCCCCCAATGACTCCTTTCTTTACCCGAAGATAAAGGAAATATTGAAAAGACATTTTGATGACATTCAGGACATCAAGGTTAATACAATGACAACTCTGATGGCCATTCCAGAAAAAGAGTTCCAAAATTGCTTTGAAGGGTGGACTAGGCATTGGTGCCTAGCTTCCCAAGGGGAGTATTTCAAAGGTGACTGTAGTGATATTCAGCAATGAGGTATGTAGCACTTTTTCCAGGATGAGTTCACAAACTTAATTGTCCAACCTCATATCATTTGTTGTTAAACAATCAAACAATCTACAATTTGGATAGATTATTCAAGCTTAAACTCTGTTCTTAAGCAAATGGAAGCTGTTGGCTTTCAGCAATCAGTCTGATATATTTTTTGAAACCCAGAAGTAGCAGTGTTAAAAATTGGAAAGTAAATGAACAAAAGGGGATGTAAATGAACAAAACAGGTCATTTATTGGGACATATAAAATGAAACTTCTGGTAGTTGTGGATTAAACCAATTTCCTTTTGATACAAATTCAGTGGTACCGTATCTTTTTATCATATTTCCCTGTCACAGAGCATTTGTCGATAACTTTGAGGCTTTGATAGTTATCTTTATATTTGTTACCTTCTGATAAAGAGAATATAATCCTGTGTTAGAGAGTAACTTCTGTCTCATCCTAGAACTCTTTGAATTTTAGGGCAGTGTGTGTACATGTAGATAAGAACAAGTTTAATGCGTCATTACAACATGTTCTTTAATAGGGCCCAGTGACCTGAGAATCATTGAGTTTTTATTTTGCTGATGAAAACTTGTGGTGGTTTGGCCAAGACCCTAGAGACGCACTCTAGAACAAGTCTCCTACGCTAATGAGCAGTGAGTGGGTGATCTGTGATGCTGCCAAATTTGTCACAGTGAAATTGGTACTTACTTGTAATAGAATATATGAGATTCGCCATGGAAGCCATCTTTTTAGGGTAAAGGCTGGGCCTTAAGAAGAAATGTAGCATCAAAAATCACACAGCCTGGTATTGCCACTATATCTCACATAAAACAGTTTATGTTTTTAATTGTATATGTCATGTGAATTGAGCAGGAACTTCTACTCGGCTTTTTAGAAGTCCCCCCTGTACCCCAGGTAGAAGACCTGCTCTCCCAGCGCTCCCAGGGGCCACATACATGGGACACATATGTTAATACGGCATGCAGTTGCTGCACAGACACACTGCCTGTGTGTCCTGACTTATTTGACCCACCGCTTTGCCCTTATGGGGCAGCCTTAGCATAGGGCTGGACCAGTGTTAGTATATTAGGAAATTCCCTCATGTAAATTGTCGGTATAGTAAGAAGCTGAAGAAAACATCAGGAGGCAGAGATTGACTTTGCATTTTGTGTGCGAGGCAGCGGAGAGCCCTCAGAGTGTAGGGTTGGTTTAGGTATTTGGAGCGGTGACCTCTAGCGACAGTTCTGTGGTACGGACGGCAGAAGGGCAGAAGACCCTGAGGTATCAAACCAAGATAACATGGTCAGACATCTGAACTAAAGAGTAGGTGCCCAGGGAAGGGGTGAGCGATTTGAAAGCAAATTGAGGCCAATTCTTCCTCTTTTAAAGGGTGGATGTGTGATGGAAAAGAAGGAAATATGATTATTTGGGCTTGATTTTTCCAGAGTAGAGGAGTTGATGAGAAGTTTGATGTGGGACAGCTTACATTTGAGGGAGGTGTTAGATTTCATGGAGCATCTGGTAAATCAAGGATGAAATGCACAGTTGGCAGTGTGAGTCTGGTGTGCAGGAGAGGGTGTGGGCTGGAGGCGGACTCCAGGGAGCCATGGTCTGAGGGTGACAAGCCGAAGCCTTGGGAGGCAGAGCCCGGCATTCTTGTCTCCCTGGTGATATAAAATCCCCTGCCTTCTGCTTCCAGAGGATTTCCAAACACTTAAGGATGCCTTTCAAGGCCCTTTAGGGTCCCTCTCTGCTTTTTAAGTCTTATTTTATACGAGCCCCTGCTGTTCCCTCCCATGCAGCATGCATTCCCACGCCCCCAGCAGGCGATTGGCCGTCATTGTCCATGTGGTTCTCTATCTTCATTACATCCCACGTGCTGTTTCCTGTGTCCAGGCTTTGTCCCCTTTGTTCTCCTAACACACTTCATTGATACCCAGTTCCTGAACCCCCAGACCCCGGTTAGTAGCTCCATTCTTCAGCCCATAAGATTTGTACAGACTTCTTTTCATTAGAACATCTCTCTCACTGTAGAGCAATTATTGCTTGCCTTTATCTCATTCTCTATAGACTGTGAACTCCTAAAAACAGAGAAATACCTTTTCTTATTGTTACATCCCCAGCACTTAGCTGTGCTCAGTGGATATTTTTTGATTGAATTAATTGATTTGCATGTGGGCCACAGGTGGTGTTACCTGTGTGACTCTGGATGTGCTCAGAAGTGTATATTACACCTTAAAACTATGATGGTCTGCAACTTTTCAACTTGTTAAACGTAAGCAGGAATAAGATGAAACCTAAGGTCATTATCAAAACCATGTTTTCTTATTGTAAAATCAGTTATACTTTCCTTGTAGAAAAGTTGGTTAATACAAATGAACTAAAAGAAGAAAACTTAAAATATCCATATCCCACCACCCAATGATGTCTTGGTTAAAATCTTTCATTTTAAGAGTGTTCACACAAAATAACAAAAATGGTATCGATTTGTGCCTATTGTTCTTGACGGTATTTGTAACTTACTATCTTACACATCTTTAAATATCAATAAGTAGTCATTTGTTAAGTGGCTAGATAATAAATTGATAATAAATTTCATCATATAGTTTATTTAACCAATTCCCTGATATTGGACTTGTAGGTTGTTCCAGATATTTCACTTAAATAACCCCACTTTGATGAAGTAGTAGTCTTCTCACTTTCATTTCTTTTTAGGACTTTTTTGGTGAAAGAGAATGTATATGTTTATTTTTTTAAACCCTGCATTATTAGATTACCTCTTGGAAAAGCTGTAGCAATTTACATTACCACTAGCTGAATTCTTTTCATCATACTTTTAAGTTTCAAATTGTCTAAAACTGAAAAATACATGAAGGTAATCCAGCTTGCTAACATAGGTATGATAAATTTAGGGCTAAAGAAATATGAGACTGATGATTTTTTGTAAATCTAAGTATTTTTATAGAATTTAAAAATAAGCGGGCCGGCCGAGTGGTGCAGTGGTGAAGCGCTGGCTTGGAAAGCCAGCGGCCCCCGTTCGGGTCCCACATGTGAGGGCCAGTGACACTGCCCTCAAAAAAAAAAAAGCTTTATGAATAATTGTCAGGGTTTTTAAGTATGGGAAATGTGTTTGATAGTCTAGGCAAGAGGTTTTAGATTATAGATTTGGGGCTCAGGACCCTCTAGGGTATATGGTGTGGGTGGTAATGTGAATGTAAGCCTCCCATTATAGCCCAGGCATTAGCCGGCCTTCTTGGGTCCCTCGTGTGGCTGCCTCCCAGCTCCAACCCAGCGTTTTATTAGGATGACGTCTTGAATCTGGGCCCACGGATATTGAATGTCAGTGACTGAATTTGGGGGTTGGATCATTTCTGCACACTTCCGACTTCTCTGTGCTACTCCGGCTCCTTTTTACCTGTACTATCTGTAGTGAATAACTACTTTAAGTGATTATTCATAAAATAATGACAGGTACCTCCCCGACTCCTGATGGGTTCTTCAGTTGAGCAAATGTCTACCAGCTCATTTTGAAGAGCTGGCCAGGCCTTTCTGAGTCAAGTGCCTTCCCAGAATCTTGAGCTCTTGCTAAATAATTTGCTAATTTTTCAACCTAATTTGAAGTCTTAAACACTAAGGAAACAAGGGAGGCCAAGGTGCCACCATTTGATATTATTGCCCTAAAGCCTAACCTTACCAAGCCGTGAGGTACTGGGGGCCTTTTAAAAGCACTCTTGTCTCTTGAGTAAATCTATTACAGGTTTCTGGATGGACTACCTGCCCTTCTGCCCGCACCCCGAAACATCAGAAAGAAACACAAGAGAACATCCAGCCACAGAAAGCAAATCACTGTCAGAATAAATGCTGGCCACCTTAAAAATCCCCTTGTGGAACCTAATAGCTGTAGGCAAGAGATATTTAGCGCAACCAAGATTTCAGTGCGGTTTATTATGTTTGTGGAGTAGTTTAATACTACTTTTTTTCAAATGAGTTTTTAATTTAGGAAAAAAGAATTCAGATTTGTTCCCAGAGTGGAAATGCCTGAACATCATGGGAATGGTTACGGCTTGGGGTTTATGTGGGTAAGATTTCTGCTCACCCACTGTAGTCTTTGGGTGGATTGAAAAGCTTTCCCAGATGGAATTTATTGAGTGAAATTTAAAACTGGTGTTCTGTGTATTACAATGTA
Organism: Aselliscus stoliczkanus; assembly: GCA_033961575.1. Lineage (NCBI taxonomy): Eukaryota > Metazoa > Chordata > Mammalia > Chiroptera > Hipposideridae > Aselliscus > Aselliscus stoliczkanus. The sequence goes on along the minus strand of CM066728.1, from coordinate 12,974,451 downwards.
CGGTTAACAACAGACAATCAATTTAGAAAGAAATGGGTCGGAGAAAATACAGGTTAAATGAGCAGCACCGTGCCCAGCGGTGGGAGATGCACGCAGGCGAGCTCTAACAGGGAGTGCCGTGTCCACACCCAGCTTCTGTCCTAAGGCTCCCGGGCAGCCACTAACCCCAGGGACCATTGACCACTCTCAGTGGCAGAGTCTGACCCACTCTGAACAGGGAGTCCCTGGGGTGCTGACCATAGAGATGACTAGTCCCAGGGGAAGCGGAGAGGTGAGGAGTGACATTCCCAGGGAGCTGGCTGCAATTCCCCAGACCCCGTGCTGGGGGCTTCATCTCTCCTACCCTGTTTAATCCTCCTGTCAACCTGAGGAGGTGAGGGTGGTAGTGTATTCACTGTAGGATGAGGTGACTAGAGCTTAGAGAGGTTGTTCCAAAGTCACGTAGATGCATATGTACTGGGTCACAAGGTGTTCTCTGCATGAGGGCAGGCGGCCGAGGCCGCAGGTAAGGACTGTGTTTGTCAAGGGAAGCACTTTCTCCAGCTGATACTAAGTCTTGTATAGATAGGCCCGCTGGAGCCCTAATCATCACATTGGTTAGTGGCAGTCGGCATTTGAACTGAACCTTGTGTAGCTGAAAAGGTCCTGCCATTTTTATTAAATGATGCTGCCTCTTAGAAGAGATACAGTATAGTACAGTATTTCTCTTTCAGTCCTATTATTCCCCTCTTATAAAAACTGAAGTTATTCTGTAAAATGCATAAATGACATTGAATGATCAAAAGTTGTTTGAACATAAATGCCGAGGTCTTACTTCCTTGCAAGAAGACTAATTTGTTAACTTGGATTGGGAGAGGGCATGCTAAATACTTTCACTGGTTGAATAAAGTTTCTGACTTTTCTTGTTTCCTATATAGGTATGAATCAATATGGGTGTTGTGTTCAGTGTAACAGTCTTGTGGGGATTAATTTTGATGTAGGAAGAAAGTGAAGAATCATCTGTACTCTAAGGGCCTGAAATAATATGCAGGGTAATTAAGAAACTGATTTGAGGGCCGGCCAAGTGGCGCGGTGGTTGGGATCTGGCTTGGGACGCCAGTGGTCCCGGTTCAGTCCCACATATGAGGGCCAGTGACATTGCCCTCAAAAAAAAAAAGAAAAAAGAAACTGATTTGAATTGAAGCAGGATCTGTAATAGCATCAGATTATTAGAAAACATACATTTAGGACTTCAGATTTTTGACCCAATCATGGCCATTACCTGGCCAAATATATGAGTTAACTTAAGGGAACTCAAATTAGCTATCCAAAAAGCAAAATATTTAAAAAAAAAAAAGTGTGCCCGGTTTCTCTGCTTCCAGTGCTGTCTCCGGTCTGAGCCTCGGCCTGTGGAGACTGCAGGAGTAGGGGAAGCCTTTAGCTCAGCACTAAAGGGTGGAGGTGTGTCGTTGGACTCTGAAAGGCTTTATTGAGGTACTGGTCGGAAGGCTCGCTGTCAGCTGGTTGCGTTCCCATCCTCTTATCCACAGTTTCCTCGAAGACCCACCCCCCTGGGGTTCCATATTGGGGATCTGATGGCCTTTGGCAGGCAGACGAGCATCCTGAGGGTCACAGCCAGGATTAGGGTCTACAGGCTTCAGCCAAGTCCTCCATGCTTTCTGTAGGAGATGGTACCCCAAAAGTTAGCCAAGAAAAATGAAAAAGAACTTGATAGATCTTTCTAGAACACCTTATATTAATTGTTCACTGGTCCTGTGCTCAGCAATATGCTGTTTGCTTGTGGGGATATAGAAAGCCCTGCTTTCTAGAAAATTACAATTCAATTAGCTAGACAAAATCAATACATATTTTATAATATAAAACAAGAGAAATTACAAATAACAATAAATAACACCAAAATACCTTGTTAACTGGGCATGTCCACATTTCTTTACCTTGTTTCTGTGCTCTTACAGGTCCCATTCCAGCCCCCTGTTTGCATGGGAGAATCGATCCTTTTAAAGGGCCCCTACTCCGAAGGGTCTAAACTGCTGGCCTGGGGTTCATGTGAGACCCTTTTGTTAGTAGTAATTAAAAGAATGTTCTATCTAAATTAAAAGCTTTCCGGGCTGGCCAAGTGGCTCAGTTGGTTAAGAGTTTGCTTAAGAGCATGAACTCTAAGCAACAGGGCCGCCAGTTTGATTCCCACGTGGGCCAGTGACTCTGCGCCCAAGCTGAGCTGCCACTGAGCTGCCAACAGGTGGCAGGATGGGTCAGTTGGTGATGGCAAATGCTCTTAACATCAGATTGCCTTTTTGATGGTGGCTACGTCCACCTGCAACTAAGACTGAACTTGGCACCTTGAGCTGAGCTGCCGCCCGGATGGCTCAGTGGATAGAGTGTGCGCTCTTAACAACAAGGCTGTTGGTTTGACTCCCGATTGGGATGGTGGCTACGTCCACCTGCAACTAAGACTGAACTTGGCACCTTGAGCTGAGCTGCCACCCGGATGGCTCTGTGGATAGAGCGTGGGCTCTTAACAACAAGGCTGCTGGTTTGACTCCTACATAGAATGGTGGCTACTCCCACCCGCAACTAAGACTGAACACAGCACCTTGAGCTTAGAGCCCATGAGCTGCCACTAGGCAGCCAGATGGCGACTGGTGCCTTCCACAACTAAGATTGAACAACAACAACTTGTCTGTTCCCCTTCCCCAATTCCCCAACACTGTTCCCCTCCCCCAATTCTCCAAGTTAAAAATGATAATAATAAATAAATTAGTTAATTAAAAGCTTTCCTCTATAGCCATCCTCCCCCACCCCCAGGCCAGTTACCAGAGGAAATAACAGTGAGCTATAAAATCTGAACCAAAAGTGCATCTTCTTTGGCATTTGCAATTTCAGTGAGGTGGCTTGTGTTTGTGTGGCCACAACTGACCTTCATTTTGGCAGCCACCAGTTGGGGTGATTTTGAATAATCAGAAACTAGTAACCGGGCCCCAGAGTTAGCAAAATAGGGATCGCATGTGTTTTGTGATATGATTATATTTGTGTTCCCGGCTCCCAGTGAAAGAAAGCAGGGATGACCTTATGTGGTGCTCAGGAAATCCTGGAACTCATGAAAATCAGGACAGTCGTCTTTCCCACTTGGTGCAGTGCAGTAGGAGTGTCTGCGGTGAGACACTTGTTCTCTGTTGGCTCCATTCCTTCAGTGGCCACCAGCCTCGAGGCCCTTGGAGGTGGCACGTGGGACTGAGACACTGACTTCTGAGTTTTGTTTTCACCAACTTAAATTCATATAACCACTAGTCAGCATATTGGTAGCACAAACCTTCACGTGTTGTGTGTGTGTGTGTCTCTCTCTCTCTGTCTCTGTCTCTCTAGGTGGCATTTTTAGCTTTTGTTTAAAAATTCCAGTCTTGTTTACTTGTCCGCCTCAGGTCTCTACTCCCCTTTCTGTGCTGTGGTTAGGCTGACAATAGTTACACTAATTTGAATAATTTCTTCTGCTTTCACCTAGTTAGACTTGCCTACCTGTGGTCTCCCTTCCACAAAAATGTGATCCAAGATGGGCATTTGCCACATACGCAGTGTTTACCTCCCGATCCTATACACTGGCTATTATTGGGTTGTCGGAAAAGTCATGACATATTTTGTCTATGTTTTCCAAAGGTCTTTTATTTATATAAAGAACAAAGATCAATCAATGATACATTTCCGGTTTTGTTCGATAACCTTTTGCCATCTTTCAGTAAGCTTCATAATTCCTCATTCATAGAAGGACCTGTCTTTATTTGCGAAAAACTGAACAAGGTGCTGATTTACAGCCTCATCTGAATTGAACGTTATACCATGCAAGGGGTTTTCAAGAGGGTGAAACAAGTGGAAGTCTGACGGTGCAAGGTCAGGCGAGTATGGTAGGTGTGGCAACACATCCCATCCAAGCTCCAGTAATTTTTGACTGGTGATCAAACTTGTGTGTGGTCTCGCTTTGTCTCGATGGAACACAACTCCTTTACGATTAACGAGCTCTGGGCTTTTCTGGATGATGGATTCATTCTAACTGCCCAATTGCTGACAGTACACATTTGAACTGATTGGTTCTTTGGTAGGAGGTGGAAAAACACGACACTTTTAAAATCCCACCACACTGAGAGCATAACCTTCCTCTGATGAATGTCTGCCTTCGATGTCTTTGAGGCACATCATCACGCTGGGACCAAGACCGTTTGCATACCACATTGTTGTAAACAATCTACTTCTCATCACCAGTTATCAGTCACTTCAAAAAAGGATTGTTTTCGTCACATTTAATGAGCATATCGCAGATGTTTATACGCACAGTCAAATGAACTTCTTTGAGTTCATGGGGAACCCAAATATCGAGTTTGCTTACGTATCCCAGCTTCTTCAGGTGGTCGTGAACACTTGAGTGATGGATGTTCAATGTTTCTGCAATGTCTCGTGTCTTGTAACCTGATGAATGCCTTTATTTTGTCATCATCAACCTCAGTGGGCCTCCCTGACCGAGGAGCGTCATTGAGATAAAAATCACCAGCACGGAATTTTGTGAACCATCGTTGGCACTGACGTTCTTGTAGAGCATTGTCACTGTAAACTTGATGCAACTTTTCACAAGCTTGACTCATATTCCTCCCTTTATGGAAGTAAAACAGTAAAATAGGGCAAAAGTGCACAGTTTGGTTTGCCATCTTCAACTTGTTGTAAAATCTCCAAAACTCAACCAAATCTCTCAATTTTTTTTAGAATGAAGCTAGAACTGTCAGGTGTCAAAAGATATAGCCAATAACATAGATGCAAATGACTCCAGTACTTCCAAAAATGAACTAGTGCCATCTGTTGCAAGCATGTGTCATGACTTTTCTGACAACTCAATACTTAGTCAAAATTAAATAAATATGTAAGATTTTCCTGACAAGATATTTTTGGTGAATGCATGCTGACTCCTGAGATCACTGATTCTTTTGGTAAATACACAAAAAGACTCTTTTGATAATTCATTCTAGAATCTTTCAGAGTGGTATCAAAATCAATGATATTAAAAAACCATAAGGCCAGGCTCCATAGTTCTGATTTCCAGAGTGATCGACTAATTGTAATCAAATTACTGGATGACTGGGTTTCTCTGGCCTAGCCTGGTGTGTGTGTGTGTGTGTGTGTGTGTGTGTGTGTGTGTGTGTGTGTGTGTGTGTAGGGGGGCTTACAGAGGGGGCGGGGTTGGTGGTAAACAGCCTCTCAAAGCTGTCTTCTACAATAGTTTGAACAGGAGTTCTAATATTACTACTTTGGTCTCCTCCTCTCCCTCTCTCCTCCATCCCTCTCCCACTCCCCTCCTGCCCCTCCCTCCTCTCTCCTCATATAACTTTTTTTTTTCTTAAATGGCAGCACCACTTGTCTCTTTCTGGCTTTGGGCACTTCTCTCTGCCCCATTCCTTCCAGTTTTATTCACATAAAAGTACCGCTGAGATTATGTAAACATGCCCGCTTAATGTGTTCCCCATTCAGGTAAATGTTGTCCCTATTCAGAAACAAGATTTTTATCGTTTGTTTTTTTTAAAATTCCAGATTTGATTTAAGCTTCAGGTAACTCTGACTGTCCCTTGTAAGAAGAGTCCTTGTTTAGCTGTTTTACTCCGTGTCCTCAGGACACCTTCAGTCATAGGTCAGCCGTGCTCTGTGGATGTTGAGCTTTCTCAGTTCCCACGCAGAAGCTGTGCTGTCATCTAGCTGCACTGGACACAAGGCAGGTTTTGTGCCTCTAAAGGTTGAATGTGTGTTCACTTGCACTGGCCATGGAGTTTTCTAAGGTGGGTATGATGGGATCTGCTAGTCCCGTGTGCCGCGACTGCAGCCGTTCCTCCCAGCTTGGAGTGGTTGTTTGCTCAGCCTTAAGCTCTCAGTATCACTCTGGGGGAGTCCTCCTGTGTGTCCCCTGCATCTGTAACTGCCGTGCACATCCTTCGTAGCGCCCAGCCCTCTGCATTTGTTCCTGTCGCTCCCCACTGGAGCAGGCTGCCTCACACGCGTCCTGGGCTGTATCTTCAGTGCCATTGGTCATTGCTGGGGGAACTGTGTGCCCAGCGAACAGCTGTGTGATGCACAAGTTCAGGAACTCTCCGGCGTGGGGTGTGGATTTGTCAGGCAGGGGACGAGCTTCGCTGTCCCTGGAGCAAGGGGGAGGATTTCAGTGCATTAAGGCCCTGAGCTGGAAGGAGGGGTGTGTTAAAGAAAATGTTTTAAAGGTTGGATTGGTGACTGTGCGAGGCATCTAGAAGCTTTAGAGCCTGTCCTTAAAAATGTCTTAAAAATACCAGAGGAGGAGTCCACTGTGGGATACTCACTGTTTTGGATACCCTATCTACATTATCTCAAACTATTCCTTAAAAAATATGTCATGTGGCATGAATGTTTTTATTTGTACTGTAAAGACAAAGATAAAGCACAAAATATACTCTTTAAATGATAGGCTCTGTTTTCTACTCCTCTGTTACAAGCTCTCTGGGGTCCCCAAACCCATTGTCCTCCCGTGCCACGTTAGGAAATGTGCCTGCCAGCGTAAGGGGAAAGGGGTCCTTGGGGGGCAGTGCGTGTAAAGCGCTTACCGTGCTTGCTACATGCTCCGTGCTCATAATAGGACTGCTATACCCGCAGTCTCAGTGTTAGCCTTTCCCCTCTCCGTTTTTCCATCATCCAAAGAGTTAATAAAACTTGAAGAGTTCTGAAGGCACAGTAGTGATATAACTGCATCTATCATAATAAATAAAAGGACATTGAAAAGACGTTTAGTTCTGGGAATAAAGCTAAGGAAACACAGGTTCTATTGGAATGGCTTCTATTAGGGACAGAACCTCCTATATTTTTGAATAATTCCCAGATGAAAGATTTTGCTGAAATTCAGGCTTTAATCGAAACTAATGTAAGCATTCAGTACAGTGTGATTTTTTTTTTCTTCTTCAGCTTTGTGATTGGAGAGACATATTCTAAAAACCTAGTGATGCAGCCAAGCTGAATGTTGAATTAAATGTCTGAGGAACCGCCTGTGTTTGGAGCCACTCTAACCTTCTCCCCTAAACCTGGCAGTGCCTGGAGTTGCAGGGAGCCGTCCAGGGCCTCATGCTTTCAGCAGGGTGGCTGTGAGGTCTCATAAGAAATACTGACCTGATTCTGAGGTAAATTTCCCTGGAAAGCATTAAAATAAAAGTAGGTTTCCATGTGCATCTCCCCCCCCACCAAAATTGCATTATCTGAACTCCATGAGACATTTACAGTCAATTTTTAAGTTGATTGGGAAGAAACTTTAAAAATTCTTAAAATCTTAAAGACTTTTGAAACAGAAGAGAAGGAAAGATTTGTAATTTTTCCTTCAGGACGAAACATACTGGTTTTCTCTTGAACTGGAACCCGATGCCTTACTTCTTACGTATCTTCATGTCTTTCCTCATTAAGGGCAACCAGTTTATGGAGGGCTCAGTGATGATGGTGATAGAGTTCATGGATGAAATCAGAAAAGTGGTCCGGGTAGGTAGGTAGATGGATGTCACTACATGCGCACACGCACACGCACTTTATATTTTGAGAGCAGTTTTAGGTTCACAGCAAAATTGAGCAAAAGGACTGGAGAGGTCCCACCTGCCCTGCCCCCACCTGTACACAGTTTCCAGGACCCTCGGCACCTCCAGCCGAGTGTAACATTTGTTACAGTCATAGACCGACTTGATCATAACCAAAGCCCATAGCTACATTAGAGTTCATTGTTCATTTGTGCATTTAGGGGTTTTGAAAAATGTTTGATGCATGTGTCCACCTTTATAGTGTCATTCCGAGTAGTTTCATCGCCTTAAAAGTCGTCTGTGCTCAGCCTATTCAAGCCACTCCACCCCCATCCCTGGCAGCTCCGTCTTTTTACTGTCAGCATAGTTTAGCATTTTCCAGAATGTCATATAGTTGGCATGATGCAATATGTAACCTTTCAGATTGGCTTCTTTCACTTAGTAATATGCATTTAAGTTTGTTCCATGTGTTTTCATGGCTTGATAGCTCGTTTGTTTTTAGCACTGAGTAATAGTCCATTGTCTGGGTGTACCCCAGTTTAATCTATCTGTTCACCGACTGAAGTGCTATGGGAGGCCACCCAGCTTTGGCAGTTATGAATAAAGCTGCTGTAAGCATCTTCGTACAGGTTTCTATGTGGAGATCTTAATATTTGGATGTGGTTTTTTTTTTTTTTTTTTTTTTCAGTATAATAGAGTTATTGCAAGGTCAGTATGGGAATAGGGGTCTGGAAATGCCCTACGAAAAGGGTGGCATCTGAGAGGGTTCCAGAGGACGAGTTGCTTTGGACCTACTGGTTGAGGCAGATGCACCCTGTTGTGAGGGGAGCAGGATGTGGTCCCCGTTTGCAAGGGTGCATGGTGAATGTGGGGATGTTGTTAATGACAAGCTTGGGGTACCTTCATGTTGAGCTGAAGAAGATGGGCTTCCTTAGGGAGGCCATGGGACCCCAGTAGGTTCCTGAGGTGGGGAATGCTGAGTAATGTCACACACTCACTTAAGCAGCTCGTTAAGCCTTCCCTTGACCTGGCCAGGGTCAAGGTAATTGACATAAAAGTAATAAAATGACACTAATTAAACAATGCTTTATTGTATCGTACTGCTTAAAGTGTAATTGTGCACCCAGGGGCAAAAGAAGCATCCCGGCCTCTTCTGTTCTGACATTCAAGATCGCTGCGCACATAAGTATAGATTCCACAGAATATAAAACCCTACTTTTTGGCACTTAGGGTCCACAGGTTGTAGTCACATCGAACTAGGGATTAAATTAAAAATATATTTTTTTCTATTCTTCCTTTGCCATGCCCCATCTCTTCCATTTGAGCAAACAGCCTTAAATTTAGGCAAAGAAATGCCAGCTAGAAAGAACATTGTGTGAGGGCAATTGAGGGGACAGGATGCTGTGCTTCTCAAAGTGGAGAGATTTTTAGAATAGAGGAGAAAACTATCAAAGCAAATGTATGGCAGGGTCAGCTCTCCTGGGACCCTGTTAGAAATGCAAATTCTCAGACTCTCCCCCAGAAGCTGTGGGTAGGGCCCAGTAATCTGTTAAAAGGGAGAACCTCTGTGTGAAAGCATTGAGGGACTGGGATGGTAAGGCTTTTGCTATAAAAGAGAAGAGAGAAATCGCACTGGTACTTACTGTTTATTGACCACTTACTTTGTAATGTGATTTTTACAAACATAGCTCATGTAATCTCAACCCTAGGAAGTATAGTATTATGATATCTTACTTCATAAATGAGTAAATAAAGAGTAGATGAAGAAGTAGCACATTAAAGTACAAACACACTTTTCTCTGATCTCTGTAACCTTGCCAGGCCATCCAGGTGTATAGCTTGTTTCCCAGCAGGCAGCAGTGGGGCTCCAGCAGCACCCCCGTGCCCCTCCTTCCCTGGTGCTCCCTCTGCTGCTTGTCCAGCCTCTCTTGTGTGCATCCAGGGGAGGCCATGTGATCCGTTATAGAGCCGATGTGAGTGATAGGAAGCTGGTGTTTCCATTTCTCTGACTTCTGTGAACAAACCGTGTGCTCCTAGGCCTGTCCGGCATGTTAGTGGCTCCCTTTTGTCATCTGTAAAATGAAGACTTAGATGGAGCTCTAGGTTCTTTGTGCAGTTTATCTGGATTTAACACTTACTTAGAGGCAGGTGGTCAAACCAGGTGACCTCCTGAGGGTCCGTACTGGTTCAGTGTTGAGAGGAGTTCGATCCTGGAAATATTAGATTTTTACGTATTTGTAAAATGGAGACAGTAGTTTCTGGCAGTGGCGTGATGCCAAAATGAAATCATGAGTGTTAAGAACATGACGGGGTACTTGACATACATGGACGGTACTTAATAAATGAGAGTTCTTCAGTCCTAAGTGCAAAACCACCTCATTCCTGCTTCTGGCATTTTCTTTCTATGAATTTAACAGATTAGTATTTTAATTTTCTTGAGAGGGGAATAAGAGGTGTTAGATTTGCATTAAAATATTAAGTTAATTAAAGCCTCATATTAAGATTTTAAGACAGAGATAAAGAATGGAGCAAATGACCCAATAAATAAAGCAAATAGGTCATTGTATTTACAAAAAAGGTATTATCCCTTGCCTATTAGTAGTTTTTGTAATAATAGTAGTTTGAAAGATACTACTATAACATAAATAATAAAAGATACTTAAGTTAATATTCTGCTAAGTACTATATAGACATGGAATATTTAATATGTTTAATATCATAGGTTGGCAAAAGAAACTCCTAGTGGATAAGTTATTTATTTTATGAACTTAGGATCAGCTAGTGGGTAGAATTTCAAGACATTTCTTTCCTAATTTCTCTTCTCTCAGTCTTTCCATTTACGTAGAGAAAATTCTTTTGCTTTTCATTTGGAATTATTCTTTTCTGAAATTTTATGTAAATTAAGTTACTTTATGTATCCTCTATTGAAATAAGACTTATTTATCCCAATACACATTGTTATTTTATTTTATTTTTTTAACTTTATTGGGGAACATTGTGTTTTTCCAGGACCCATCAGCTCCAAGTCAAGTTGTTGTCCTTCAATCTTAGTTGTGGAGGGAGCAGCTCAGCTCCAAGTCCAGTCGCCGTTTTCAATCTAGTTGCGGGGGACACAGCCCCCGCAACTCCCATGAGGGAGTTGAACCAGCAACCTTGTTGTTAAGAGCATGCACTCTAATCAAGTGAACCATCCATCTGCCCAGCAGCAGCTCAGCTCAAGTCATTGTCTTTAGTCTAGTTGCAGACGGCATAACTCACTGGCCCATGTGGGAATCGCACCAGCAACCCTGTTGCTCAGAGCTCGTGCTCTAAGCAACTGAGCCACCTGGCCGCCCTGTCACATTGTTATTTTAAATGTTCCAATTTCATTTCCTAAGCTAGTTTGATCATTCTAGAGTGATGTTTAACCCCATTTTGACATTTAAAAATTATAGCCTATCTTTCTCATATTGTACAAGTTCCTATGCTCTTGAAATCTGTAAAATGCTAGCTGTTCTAACATTTAAGAAAGCTTAGACTCACCTCCCATTCCCCAGGTATTGTGTGAGTGACAAGATGCTGTGTTGTTTGGGGAGAAGAGGTGAGCTGAAATACACCTGTGTAGAATCTGGAGAGGGATGGGATTATGGACTAGGAGGCGGAAGACCCATCGGCCGTGACCCTTCCTGCCTGTCCCACTCTGCAGACTCCCCTTTCTTACTAGGTCACCTATCAAGGGGGTGTGATACCTCCTTTTCCTGAGGGTGAGAAACTGCCTTAGTTTCCCTCTGTTAGAGGGGTCTGCAACTCATGGATTCTAATGTGAAGCCGAGTCCTGGCTGTGTGAGCTGTAAACTGCTAAGGGGGCACTGAGCCCTGTTGGTGTAGGAGAGTCCACACAGTTGAGAGCTTCTCTTCAGAGTGTAACACGCCTGTCCACGACCTCTTGCCCCGTCACCACTGACGGCTTGATGGATGTTGGCAGTCATACCACGTTTGGTATTTCAGATTGGCCTTATTTTTCCTCAGAGATGATCATCAAAAAATTTGAATTCACAAGATAAATGAGGGTGTTTTTTTGTTTTGTTTTGTTTCCCTTTAAAATGGTTAACTTCAGGGGTCCTTTAAATGGCAAGTTATTCTGCTGGATTTCAATGAGATTTGCTATATAAAAATTCCGTTACCCACCAACAGGATGTTGTGCTTGTATAGCAGAGTGATTAAGGGCACGATTCTGGTGTCTCAGCCCCAGCAAGGTAGGCCCCCAGCTTTGTCACAGCCAGTGAGGATGGGCAAGTTCCCTATGGTCTCTCCGCCTCAGTTTCCTCACTGGTAGACCAGGGACCTTGGCGTGTCTTAGACCACACTTTGTCAAGTGTTTAAGATGACACAAACAAAAAGTGCGCTGTAAAGACAATACATGCATTGTGCTAGGAAATCCTAGCTTATGACCGCACGCCACTAGCACTGTGCCTTTTAAGGGTCGTTTTGTCTGAGTTTTGGTTCGTCTCTCTTCCCTTCCTTTCTTGGGATGTGTTTGTTAAGTTAAGACAAATACCACAGAAGAATACTTGCATTCCTGCTTGGTGACATTTCCTCTGCTCTGGGGCTGGGCCGGACTGACTGCCAGGAGGGCTGCAGAAAACCAGTCCGTGAGTTACCTGCCTTAGGTAATGGCAGTGCTTTGGATGGCATCTTCCTCATTTTGGCTCTGGCTTTTCTTTCTCCAGGCACCAGAAAATAGCGGGGAGGCAAGAGTATGTCTTTTAATAACTGAGTTCCGAGTTGGTGGAATGGGCATTGCCTGTTTGCTCAGGATCAGACTAGAAGGCATCATTTTACTACAGAAGAGCCAAAGCTTGCCCTGAATGTCTTGGGCTCGGCAGAGCGGCTTTGGCCTGAGGGATGAAGGCTTGGCCTCATACTGGTGTCTGTGTCACCAGGCCCCTCTGTCCTTTCAGTGGGGCCCGCCGGTCCGTCCTGTCAGTTAGTGCTGATGGGGGCGACTCCAAGTGCCTGCGCAGTCTGCTGGGCCTGAGTCTGCATCTGTACCCTGCCCCGTCTCCCCAGAGAAGGTCACCCTTTGCTCTGCCGTTCACCCTAATAAGCAGGGAAGCTCAGCCCACCCCAGCACCTAGCCAGGGGTCGGCTCCAGAAATAGCTCCTTCAAACGGCAGCAGACGAGGCACATGTTCAGCAAGCAGGCGGTGTACAGCAGCTGAGTGTAGGCTTGGGGACCCAAGAAAGTGGCCGAGCTTTTCTGCACACCACTGACAGCGCTCTCTGTCATTTACTGGAGAGTTTGATTCCCGGGACCAAGACCTAGGCTTTCATTGCTCAAACGCCTTCTAAGTGGGGCCTTCTCAGTGCACTGGTCCTTGTTTGCAGCCAGCATTGTAATTTGGGGTCATTTGGTCATATAGACCTAAGGGTAAATATGGTATTTGATGGACCCTGGATTGAAGCAACGCCTCCGAAAATGATGGTAAAAATCATTGTAAGGGTCATAGCCTTAGGGGAGGGGGATCCCCTTGTGAAATTCTGCCTTGGAGCTTAGACTCCTAATGCAGGTGCTATTAGACCTGCAACCTGTGAACCTGCCCTGTGAACATCAGCGGGGGTACCGTGCATTGCCGTGTCCTGTATCGCCATCTCTCCAGATAGCAGGTGTTACTCTATCGGTGGGTACATGTCTTTCTCCTCTGAGATGTAACCTGGGGTTGCTCTGTTCATATTTGTAACCCCAGAGCTGAGAGTGGGGATTATTCATTATTGAAAAATGAATGAATGAACAAATGACAGAATAAATTAACGAATAGCTGAATGAACAAAGATGTGAAGTTGGAGGGATGGTATTTCTTTGTTTGTGTGTAAAGAGCACCCTAACATAGCATCTAGCAAATCACTTTTGGAAACTTAACTCTGTCTGTCAGGTTCCTCTGCCATTGCTGCCCAGCCCCGCGTGCCCCAGGCACATTTTGGTGATGTATTAAGCTCATCTTGTATTTCTCTGCCCCCACCCCATTCCCATGATAAATTGGAAATGAAATGGCCAAATCAGTGCATTCAATTAACATGAAGGGAAGGTCTAATGTACCCTTTGTGTACCAAAACTCAAGGAAAAACATGTTGTTTAGGTGAGAACTGTCAGCCAGGACCTGTTCTGAATTGTTTTGACTAGAGAAGAATTAAATCTTACAAGCCCATGTGAGCGTTAGCACTGATTTTCCTCACAGGCCGTTGCATTCTCAGGGATAGTCAGTGCTATAATAAGAAAGAAATCATTGGAGATATTTTGCTAGAATTTAAAAGCAATTTTATAAAATCATGGTTCAAAGTCACATTTGCCCTATCTTGCCAATTTTTACTTCAAGAGCACATACCTATAAGGCAGTTGAAGTAACTTTTGACTAATTTCCCAGTAGTGATTGATCATAAATGATAAACTTCACTAAGATATGTTTTAAAAAAGAGCATTTAGGGCCGGCCGAGTGGCGCGGTGGTTAAGCGCTGGCTTGGGAAGCCAGCGGCCCCGGTTCAAGTCCCACATATGAGGGCCAGGGACACTGCCCTCAAAAAAAAAAATAAAAAAGAGCATTTAAAAGCATTTTGTTTTATTTTCAAAATAAATGGTCCTTTCTTCCTACCTAGTTAAAAAAAGGGTCTTGATTTTTATTTTCCTTAAGGGAAGACAGATATGTGAGGGTATCCTCAATGGGGGAAATACATAAAAACTGGATGCCTCTTCCCTGTGTAACGATCACCCCGTGACCCCCTTCTGAAGTTTCATTTACAAACCTTACCTTCCATGTCTTAACACAGGGAATCATTTTAAGAATCTTGTAGTCTCTTTTTTCCTTAATCCTTAACCCTTAAGGGGCTAAACTTTGAAACTTACTTGCACCCCCACCCCCACCCCCAAACTATTTACAAATTTGTGTGGCACTCTAGAGTGTGGTGGTATCCATATCAATACAGTCAGCCAGGAGGCTCCCTAGCTTATGTGAGGACATCAGCTTTGATACACACCTTTCCCATTTATGCACTTAATCATAATCATCTCTCATTTCTTCAAGAAAAACTACTTACTGGGGAGAAAGAGATGAAAAGTACAGTTTGATTAACTTAGGATGCATTTCCAATTGCTTCCTTTTAACCCAAAGAGAATCATCATGAGTAATTCCTCTGAAGGCGTGGGAGCATTTAACTTCTCACTAGCTCAGTTTACTGCCAGTCAGTAAAGTCTGGTTTGGGATGAGGATGGGAATTAAATATCGAAGAACGCAGTATACACATAATAAAGAAATGGCAATTAAAAGTAACAAGGAGTTCCCATTTTGCCACTTAGGAAATTAATAACATTTGTAGAAAGGAGACTAGTCGCTTCAGGGAAAAACAGTGTGTCAGTCACTTTTATACAAGCCGTTTTATGATGTTTTGGTATTCTTTAAAATGTTAACATTTTTTTTGACCAATTAATTCATTGTCTAAGACATTACAGCTGAGATAGTAATCAGATGTGAAGAAAAACTTTATACAGTCTATTCTATATTATGCCAATTCAAGGTTCATTTATGTTATTTTTATATTTTGGAATATTATGCAGAGGTTAAGTGATACAAAGAATAATTTACTTGGAAGGAAAATATTTACAATATGTGAATTAAAAAGTGTATACATACAAACGTGTTGTTTGAATTATGTTTGGAAAAAGAGTGTAAGAGCAAGGGTAACACAAAAACTAGAAGAAAATGCACTCTGATGTGTACAGTGATTGATTATCTTTAGGTTGATAGAACAGAAGTAGATTTGTTTTCTACGAAGAGTTTATATTTTTATAATCCTAAGTGGTTTTGTTTCCAAGGGTGCCACATGGCTCCTTTGTATTCTTTCTGACATGTTACAGTCACAAAACAGTGGCAGCAACTTGTCAGGACAGGGTTCTGTATCTTCAGAGAGAATTGACAGTATTTGTTCAATACTGAATGTGAATGTGGCTTAACAAAAGAAAGGCAGTCCTATCAATTAGGTGGTTAATGTCTCCACTTGAGCTTCCTATCAGTGCTTTGGCTGACATCCTCTCCCAGGAAAGTCTAAGTTCTTACCTAACCACAGAAATGCTCACATATGTCAGAAGGAAACCCAAGTGATCTCTTGTTTTGCCCGGAGCATTGCCTCTTTTTATACATGCACTCTTCATCTGAGACCTTTCGATAAGGGGTGGTAATCCGGAAGGATTGATGTAGTCATCTTGGACTAGAGGCTCCTTTGTACCACTAAGCCATCTTCCCGTCACTTGCATCTTAAGGCTTTCCTGTATATTCTGAAGCATCTGGGAACCAGGTAAAGCCACTTTCCCTTTTGAGTACATGGCCAACTGATCCCAAGGCCTACCTTGGCCTATAAGTGATTAGGGCGGGTTGGCAAGCAGGCTGACCTCTGTGGGGGTGAGGGAGGCAGAAACTAGCCTCAGGTAAGGGGTTCAGGGAGCCGCATACAGAAAGAAACTCAGTCCACGTGGCAGAGCTGGCGAGGCCTCTGCCCTTAGTGGTGTGTGAGCCAGAGAAGCTGTGTTAGAGTCACTGTTTATGAGGTTACTGAGTCCCAGGTGAGCCAGGCACGGCTCTAGACACTCAGGCGCTTTCACATGTACATTTGCGATTCACTTGGACTCTGAGGACCGCGACTTCGCCTTTAATTTCTAGCTGAGTCATGAAGGATCAGTTAGGTCAGATCCTTCTTTTGTAATGAATCCTAGTTGTCCAGGCTGCAGTGTCACCGGTAACTGTCTATCCATTGTCCTGTCCCACCCTGGGCTTCTGTGTTCCAGGCTAGTTTGGGAGCTAACATGTCACATTGCAAATATAGATTAGCTACTTGCTATGTAATAATTTCATTATTCCCAGCAGTGGGGGACAGTAACCTTGAACCTTGAATCAATATCACAACTATTTTTTTTTTTCCTTTGAGGGAGAGTCCCTCTGTCAACTTATATCAAAGCCCATTTTTTCTTAGCTGAGAATCTTTGTTAGTGACTTATTTTACCTTGTACCTTCTTTTTCAAATTATAATGTGTGAATGTTAGGGTATAAAATATTAAGTATGCTGTCTCAGTACCTTTTTCTCAAGTATCATTGGGGACCATCCTGTTATAATAGGAAAGCATTGGTATATCTTTTGGAATGTAGATCACTTTTGTAATTATTATAGAGAGTAAAAAATGTGAAATAAAGAATAATTTAAGCACAATTAGAAATTAAATGAGAGCAGGTCAGCCTGACCAAGAATGTAAGTCATAAACCTGTCCATTTTCTATCCCTTCACTCCAAGCAGGGTAAATACCCAAACTCTTACGTTTAAAGGAGTGCCTGACCCTTTAAGCTTTGGTTTGGGGCAGCAGTTTTAGTAAGATTCTGTTTTCCTCTGAAGTTCTGTGCCTTCCTGTAGTTGTGCGTGCCTTAAGGGAAGAGCATGAGTGCCAGCACAGATCGGGCACTGGGACGCTCAGCCTGGTGGCACTCCTGGGGACATCCGATGAGTGACAAGGATACTGTGTTTATACAAATTTGAACACAAAATATTTAAATGGGACAGGAATTTACTAGGTACAGCAAAAAGCCTTAACACTTGAGAATATGAAGTTTAATTGTTGTTAAAAGCCATTGTGGGTTGCGTAAAATACAGTACTTCTCGGAGGCAGTTAGAAGGACTCCTGAGATCTTTCTTGCTGACATCTTTCTTGGTCTCTTCTGGATGTAACAGTCTGTGACAGGATCCGTTTTGGTTAAGTGGTCGGTCAACTTGAGCTTTCCGTCATATGCTCAGAAACTACTGCCTGACGAATCTAATTCCACTTGGGAATCCTGGGAATTTGGGAAGCTCCTCTAGGATCTTCATATGAACGAGTTTATCACTCCATTGCTGTCCTGTTGGTCTGTGGCTGCTTCTTCTGTAGCCTTTGGGGACAGAGTGAGCCTTCTGTGCAGTGTGACCAGCAGCGGGGAGGGGATGCTGACACCTGGCCCTGGCCCCGGAAGACAGCACACCCTCCTGTCTCCCCTCAGACCCATCATTTCTGGGAACAGCAGTTGTTGTTGATGGCATGCACACTGAATGCTTCCTGCAGTATGAGGACTCCTGCCACTGCCCCTCCCCCCGCCACCAGAGATGTCATGGAGATAGAGCCTATCATCAACACAGTGGTGGAGAAAAAACCGGTCCTCATGTCGGCAGGTGACTTGGCGGTGGCTGGCTGGCAGCATGCTTTTCTTCATGTGAGCTTGTTGCTACAGGGGCTGATGCTGGCAGATTACAACTTTGTAGCTAGTCATTTTCGATTTATTTGAACCTATTTCTCCAGTCTACTGAACTTTCACTGGCTAGCATCAATTCAGACACATTGCAATTCCTCAGCATCTCTGTCCCCATCAGATGGTTCGATCTACAAGAAATTTAGCTAGAGGCGTTTAGACAAAAAAAAAAAGAAATATTGTGGCTGGGGAAACATTTAAGTTAGAGGAGTCAGCCAGGGCTGTTTTATTACTTAGGCCTGTGCCACCTGTGATGACCCAGGAGAGTGGAGAATATTGATCGCTTGTCACTCAAGGCATTCAGCAGATTGCATTGACAAAGCTTGGCAGGCCTCTAATAGCAGGGTCACTGGCCTTGGCTGCGACCCAAGGGAGAGCTCTGCAGGCCTTATTACGTGGCGGCCTTCACCTCTTACAGACTGGGAGAGGAGGCTGAGAGAAGTGAGGATGCGACCTTAGGGTTACAAGGGGCTTTCCCGCTTGTTTTCTTCTCCCCCTTTTTCATTTCACTTCTCTTTCTTTCTATCTTACCTTTTCTCCCTGATCCCTGCCGGCCCCTCCATTCTTATTATAGCTGATCAGGGCTGCACTGTTTTTCTATAATAAAAATGAGAGTGTGAACTAGTGTGAGGCCTGAGTTATCTCCTCTTTGAGGATGGCTGTGCCTGGCAGCGTTGTTTCAGGGGGTCGAATATGCCTGCGCATAGACATGAACTTGATACTTCAGCCATTCACAGCTGTCTGAAGAAATGCCACTTCATGATAGAGATTTCCCGTGTCTGGTACTCAGGCCAAGTCAAGCCTTCAACATCTCAAGGTCCAGAGGCCAGCCGGAAGTAACGTCCTGACGTCACAGAGGCAATGGCAGTCATTCACAGCGGGAATGATTTTAAAGAACAGTAGGAAGAATTCTATCCTTCATAGTCACTGCCTGATCTGTCCAAGGATCCAGATCATCACCATAATGATGATAATTTTCATTCCTATCACGGGGTTGACCTCCAGTGGATGCTGTGCTGTAATGTACCTTTCTGTATTGCTGCCATTTGCTTTACGAAGCAAAGTTTGGATTTTGTCGTGGAACTTTCTCCAAATAGGTTTTGTTTGTTACCTCCTTTATCTCTCTGAGGGGGGAAAAGACAAACATCGTTACCCCCATTTCAAAGAAGAGTAAGTTGACATAATACTGTTGCCCTAATCAGAAGCGATTTCAATGTTATAGTTTTAATCTAGTATTCCCATTAAAATGTCCAGTCCTCTAGTAAATCAGATTATAAGCAGACAAACACCACATATCTACTCTAGGTAAACCTCTGGTATTTGTTTCATTCTTTCTTCCCATATTTCTGTTATATAATTTCTTCCGGGTCATCCCTTCACATTCTCTTTCTTTGCAATGTTTTGTGCTGGCCAGAATTCTTCCTCCTTTAATTTCATGCCTAATCTTTGGTGATAAAGAGGTTTCTGCTCTTTGCTTAGGTTCCTCTCCTCTAAATACCTGCATTTGATGTTTAGAATCTGCACCATGACTCTTGTTTTCTAGGCTCCCAAGAGGGTCAGGCAATATTGAAGATTTCATTGGTTTTGCATGTACAGTCCAGCATGTTGCCACAGACGAGTTCCGTGTTATTGAGAGGGTTACTTAATCTCCCTGAGTTCCCTCATCTTTCAACTGGAGGATAATATTACTTGTGAAAAATAAATGAATATTATAGTGTGTGAATTGTATCTCAGTTTTTAAAGAAATGAATTAACTTGTGTTAAGTTTCTGGCATAGAAACTTCCTTCTTTCCTCCCTTCTCCCTTATACAACTACAGGCTCAAGAAGGCAGAATAAGAACTAACGTGTAGGCCAATGTTTGGGGAATAGGTAGCATTATCGGAGACAGAAATGTGACAGGATTGCAAGAGACTGTGAGTCTATTAATATTCTATAGCACTTTGAGCCACTTTGAATTAAAATACTTATCTGTGAAAGGTTTTATAATTCATGTGACCTGAAATAATTTATACCTAATTAGATTTTGTCAACTGAATAATTCCATCTCATGTTGCTTCCACAGAATAATTTAAGCAATTGTATTTTATTCTCAAAATAGCTGTAAATGTCACATTAATTTTGTTGACATGATCAACACGTAGAAGAGCTACTTGGCAGAATTGTTTGTCAACTGAATATATTATGGGTCCTCACCAAATATGTGGCATGATTATGGTGTAGCTGGCTTTGCAGTTTCTTGCTTTCCTGGAAAGAAGTCACTGGCAGTGCTTACAAGCACTGCGATGGCCTTTCTGCCCATCCGGTTAGAAGCGCTAATGGCCGGAAGTTTTCCCTTGTCCTCTCATTATGCACAGTATCTTTCCCTGTGGGAGTTACCTTCTGCCCTGGGTGTGACTGATGCCATGGCATTGCTTTGCTGTTTGTTGTACTCCTCATTAATATGACGGGGCCCTCAGTGACACTGGCCGTTGCTCAGCCTACCCTGCCTTTATTTATTTTGGACCATTCCTTTCATTTGAAGGGCTCCTCCTTGGAGATGCTGTCCAAGATTAGTGCCCTTGGGTTTTTTTCCAGCTCAGCCTAGTTATCCCATTTATTCCCACATCCTGTCTCCACGGCACATTGCCCACCTGGTCCAGCCTTCTAGCCGCTCACCCTGGAGTTCTGTTCCCTGCAGGCTTAGCTTAATCCAGTGCCTCCCAGCCCTTGTCGTAGCAAGGCAACATAGAAAATGATACTCTGTACAGTGTGTGTGGGTCAATAGACAAGACTTCTTAGTGCTGGGGGCAGCCGGCCCTAAGTGGGAGGGGATCGGTGTCTCAGCTCACACATTCCCTGGGAATTCTGGCTTAACCAATCGCCTGATAAGTTAAAAAATTCACTCATTTGGAGGTATCTGGAAGTAATCTGTGTTGAACTCAGCTAATCTGGCTGAGCTCAGTACTCATTCTGGGCCCTATAAAGGTATCTCTGAGCTCTCCTCCAAATCATTTCTATTTGTATGTGGTCACCAGGAAGTTGAGAGTTCTTCCTTGAATGCCTTGGGATGCTGACACCTCCCCTTTGCCAGTGTCCCTCCCAAGGGAACAGACCTGTATTTTACCTTCAGCTTCTGCTTAGGAGCTTGGCTTCGTCTAGAACAGTTGCCCTCCTCCTGGTCATTGAAGGATTGCTGTCCCATTGGCAACAAGGATGAACGCAGCTTAGAGATCCGGGCCGACAGTACTTAGGGATCCTTAAGAGAATGAATCAGTCAGTGTTCTCTTGAATTCAGCTCATTGGAGATTTGGACTTTGCATGGTAGCCTCCTGAGGGAAGAGCGGGAGGGTGGAAATCCCACAGCACAGTTGGCCTCTCTAGCCCTAATTTTTTCCAGTTTCTTGGCTGACCTGCTCTCGATGCCCCAACATACCTTGTAGCTAAAGACTGCATTGGGTATATGCCGTGAAAATGGAAACCAGACGTGCTGTATCGAAACATAAACTACAGATTATATATGCTGATACTTGCCATAGAATTGATTGCCCAAAGACAGTATGTATTCGTACTCTACAATGTACAAATAGAGACCCGGCTACTTGAGATTTTTGTAAGGGAGATGAAAGGGGATTTTAGACACCATAGACCAGGGGTCGGCAAACTTTTGAGACAGAACGTACTCCAAGAGCCTGCCGACCCCTGCCAAAACCAATAAATCAACCCAAAAAAGATTTTGGAAGATACTACTAATGAATGCTTTCTGAGGGCTCAGTCAGAGAGAGAGCTGTCACTGGCAAGTAGTGTGGGTTCACGTTAAATGTTATGCCATATGAGATTGTTTCCTTTGGAGCAGGGATTGGCAAACATCTTCTGTAAAGAGTCAAATAGTAAATATTTTAGGCTTTTGGGGCCATCCAGTCTCGGTTGCAGCTACTCATTTGCCAGTGCAGCACAAAAGCATCCGCAGATGGATGTACCTGGATGGTTGAGGCTGTATTGCCGGGAAACAGACTTGGGCGGAGGGCAGCTTTGGCCTGGGGGCCATTGTGTGCTGACCCTGCATAGAAGGGTGTCTCATATAAGGCAAGCCTGGAGGTCTGCAGTGATTTTACAGACTTTCAGGAAGTCTTTGTAGAGGACATGGAGAAGTCTGCAGGTAATAATCATGTAGTTTGCAACATTATAACAGGTTGAGTAATTATGCAAATGCAAAGGGTGGTCTGTGGTGACAAGCTGTGCATTTGATTCAGCTTTGTCAACATTTTTCGTTGTGACTTGATTCAGGTTAGGGTTGGCTTGTGGATCAAATATGCAGATAACCGGATGGAGAGAGAGATCCCTTGTACTGGGTGACAGGAGCAAGATCCCAAAAGGTCTGAGGTTAGAACAGTGGTTCCACTAGCAGATTGCAATATTGGAAAGAAATAGATGTGAAATCCTATGTCTCAAGCCAAAAATGCATCTTGATAATCCAAATACAGTCTGTGAAAGCAGAGTTGAGCAGCAGCCTGTTTGAACAAAGCTCTGGGAGTACTGAAATTAGAGTGCAGGCAGACAAGGGTGGGGTGGGTAGTGGGAGGGACTGGGAATCACATCCTGTTAGAATTGGTTGAAAGCACTGGAGATATTTAGCCGGGAGGGATACATAATAACTGTCTTCAATTATTTAAAGGGCTGTCACGTAGAAGAGGGATTGGACTTATTCTAGGGGTCCCGGTGGACACAGTAGGAGCAGAGCTGGAAGATGCAGATAGATTCAATATAAAAGGTAAACTCTCCGGCAATTTGAGCTGTCCAAAAGAGGGATGGGCTTTATTTGGAGGGCTTGGTCACTTGGAATATCACAGACACCTGTTGCTGACCTTATAGGGATATTATGAGGGAATATGAATTTTGACTTATGATTGAATTAAGTAACTTTTATGGGCACTTCCAGTTCTGAAAATTGATTAAAAAAAAGAACCAGGGCCTGTTTCCCTGCAGCTGGCAGAATCCATACCCTGATGTTTTGAGTCCCCCACCTTGTTTATGTAGTTCAAATGCCGAGTGTACATACTGCTGATGTGTATCCGTACCTGTCATCTTCATGTGACTGGTCAGAGACCTTGTCACGGTCCCCTTTGTCATCTCACAAAGCCTAACACATGCTTGGTACATAGTAGGAGCACAATAGGAGCTTGTTGAGATAACGTGAATACCGAATGCCAGCCGCAGTGCTTCCTGGTACTGGTACTGATCCTAGTTTCATAATGAGAACCCCTGGGGGATGATCAGAACTCAGACCTGCAGATTGGTGGTCGTTGGCATCTGGAGTCAACGGCTCTGTGCCTGAGCTTCTCTCTGTGACACACATGCCCAATGCCAGCACTTATCAGGAATGGAGGCGATCAGGCTGCCCTCTGACAGGGCTGTTTGAGCTCCCGTGGATGGCTGAGCGCTGCCCATCGACTTTACTGCATCCTATGCCGGCCTCTCTGCTAAACTAGGCTCCAGACTCTAGGATGCTGGACTATATTTTCTAGTTTTTGGAATACTGTATTCCTAAAATAGACATCTGCTGTCATTATAATTCTGGAAGATTTATTGCTGAGATTGACAGTGGATCTGCCAAGGTCTCATGCTTTGATGTTTTATGCTTAGGGAGCGGTCAGGCATCACAGCCCATTTATCATTGTGTTCCCCGTGGCCTGGACTTAGGGTCAGGCATCGGGTAGGTCATTAGTGAATGCTCAGCTGTTTGCCTCGGTGGAGCCCTGAGGAGTCTTTACCCCTGTTTCAGCCTAATGCTTGTGTCTACCACATCACCTCATTTTCAGTGTTGTTTTCTAGCTGTGTAGATAACACCTTTGAACAGGGTGCAAGGAAGCCAAAGATATAGTGGTTAAATCTCTCCCACTATCAATTTATCTCAACTCCTGGAAAGAAAGGAAAGAGGGAGAGAAGACGGGAGGGGGGAGAGAGGAAAGGAAGAGCTGGGGAGGAAGAAAGGAAGTGAGAGAGGGATTACCTGAGAAGCATCCTGTTGTGTGCCCAGAAGGCTTTGATAGTGAAGGATTTTGACTGTTATTGCTGTCCAACTGGTGTGCCTTTGTGGAAACTCGGGTCTGTTCCCATGTTGTCATTGTATTTTGTGGTAGGAGTTAGAAGAACCTCGAGACATCTCTATTAGAAAATAAAATGACTGTTAATGTCAGGACTGTTTCTTTGCTTTTTCCCCTCAACTAGTTAACTCAGTTAGTAGAAAACCTGGTTCCAGGGTTAGCTTCGCCTGGAGAAACATTCTGTTTGCCAGTGTTTCTACAGACTCATAACCATCAAGAACAGCCTGGCTGTGACTGAACTTGGGGGATTCATAGTCTTAAACACCCTTTACCCACCAAAGGGATCAACCCAATACCATTTACCCAATGAGGCAGGTAAGAGGTTCACTTCTGTAACAAAAGAAGATTACCTTGGTTTGCTGGAACTGGCTTGTTAGCAACTCACAAGACCGAGTTATTAAATTTTCAGAAATTCTGTAAGCCAATTTTCAGCTTTTTAAACAGTCTTAAAAAAAAATTAAGTTGTATAAACGTGTCTTTGCTTTTAATGTAATTTACTTAATTATACTAAATATTCAGAATTAATCGCTTCCTAATTATTTTGCAACATTTCCTATACCTATGACCGTGGGGCTACTGAATGGTGGAAACACTCCATAATGGCGTGCGGTTGAGTGCCTCTTCCCAGCTCTGGGTTTGATGATCTCACTTTATAGCTTGGAGTGTTCGCACCCCAGAAGAGGGTGAACAGGACATTCCCAGACTTGATCTCTGGTTTTGTTGATTGTCAAGACTTTTGAAAAATGAAGAAGACGATGTTATTAATGCAGATTAAATTTAAAAGTGTGTTATATCTGTATCCATTACACCATGGATAGCACAAAAATTGAGGAAATCGCCTTCCTGTATTAAATCTATTACCCGGCCAATTCAGCAAAGAATTTATTCATGTCATTGACAAGTGAAGTTCTGACATATGTCTCAGTTGCTCCAATTTCATTTTACTGCATTGAAAACGTTAGTCAAGTTTCACATCAGAATTGTACTCATTCTTCAAATGCAGGCCTAGATTGGCTGTAGATATCAAAGTTCAACATAGTAAGTACTCTGTGATAACCAATTGGCTGTTTGGTTAGAATTACAAGACAGAACATGGCATGCTTTGTTATTATTTGTATTATAAGTTAATTGCCACACATCCTTTATATCAGTAAAACTTGTAATAAATCTCAAACATCTAGCTCAGCTGGCCGAGCGTCACTCTCAAAACCCAGACGGGAATCGAGGTCAGTGAAGGCCTTGTGTAAATGGTGACACTTTTGCTTTCAACATAGCAAGAGGGTCAGAAGAGTTTCAGGAGAATCTTCCTGATCATAGATATGAAGTTGGGATTCTGAATGCCAACTACTGTGGAACACTTGAAGGACAAAGTGTTTAGTGAGTCTTTAAGCATGTCCACTGTCTTCAAAACAACATAGGGTGTTAGGAGAAGTGTTAAATACCATTAGAACCAGGGCAAGCCTTTGGAATCCAACACATTGAAAGATGACTGAGTGAGGAGGAGCTGTGGACACAAAGCAGGCAGCTGGTTATGTAAAGCGTTTCTGTCTAGGAGCAGATGCTGGAGGGCTTATCTGTGGCTTTTCTCTCAGAGCCTAAGTTCATGGAGAGTAGGGAGTGAGGGCAGGGTGGAGGCTGGCCTTATTGTGCCTTACTCTGAGAAGTAATGCAATAATAAACTTAGTGTTTTGGAAACATTAGTATAAATGAAAATCTTGTAATATGAAAAAAGTTTTAAAAAATAGGATTAGAAAGTCAAAACAAAATGGTCTTCTGCCTCTTTCTACTTAACCAGCTAAGACAGCTTAAGTGAAACTATTTCTGTGAGAGAATTTTGGTTGTAGACTTATTTCCATTCATCTGTTAGACTCAATGTCGGGGAATGTTTTGTCAATCCTTTAGCAACAAAAAGTCAACTAATAACTTTGAAAGTTCCTTTAGTAAATGGAAATTAGAACTTTGTTAACGGATTGATCAATGCGAAGAAATAAATCCAGCCAGTGCCAGTTAATGTTAACTTTTAGGAAAGAAAGAAGTTTGGTGGGTTTGCCTTTGAAGCGCGCGCGTGCGTGCGTGCGTGCGTGCGTGTGTGTGTGTGTGTGTGTGAATATGCTCGTTTGTCTGGTGTTCTTTGTTCATTTGCTTTGTATGTGTTTGTGAAAGGGACAGATATTATTAGCATGATTCCCTATGTCCATGTTGATTCCAAAAATAATTTTATTAACCCGAAGAATGTAACTGAGGAAATAAAATGGCTTTTCAATCTTGTGTTGACTACGTGCCTACAATGTTGACTTGCTAATACCTGGAACTTCCAAATTAAATTTTATGGTATATGGATGATTTATTATAATCTCTCCTACAAGGAAATTCCTCCTAAAAACTTTTTAAAATCGTTCTGTGTTGGGGAGGGTAGCATTTCTAATTCAAAGCAGGAGTCAGGCTAAGATCACATGTCTCTATGGAAGAAAGGGGAAGTTTTACTTGTTGCATATGTTTTTAAAATATTTATGGAGACAGCTGGACTTTTAGTACTTTACTTATGGTTTTAATGATGGAATTCCCCAGGGATTAAAGTTGTTCCAAACAGTCTGAACTGTGTCTGAAGTTCAAGAACAGTATATAGTGGGTCTAAAAACTTTAATTCTCCTTGGAAACTTTGACTGGGAAAGCTCGCCTTTTAGTCCTGTGTTTCTGGCTCTTTCTGTTAACAGAACACCTCTTTGCCTCCTCTCCTATTCCCCCCTCAACCAACTGCCGCCCGACTTTGGTCTTCTCTATGAAAACATTTTCTCCTTAAGGTTTTTAGTAAATTATTGTGTTTCTTTCTCATTCATCCTGTCACCAGTCACTGTATGTAGTGCCTGTCATGTAACTGGATGCTAGGGATGTTAGTGAACCAGGCAGATGCCCCTTTACGTCCGGGAGGTCCCTGTCCTCTAACATTATTGACCTTCCTCCTCAAACTTCATGAAACCACTAAGCTCCGGTTTGTGAAATCATTTATTATTGACTCTTCTTCTAAGGCCGGTTCCCGCCTCCCCCTCCACTCCTATGATGCCCCTGGTCTTCTCTTTACTTGATAATTTATTTTCTTGATGCTTTCTGGGGGATTTCATATGGCCAAAGCTTTCAGGTTATCACTGCCTAGTAACTTCTTTATATATAATGATGTACTGTAATTGTAGGCTGTGGTTTAGTTTTTAACAGCTTTGGTAAGATGTAATTGAAATATAATGAACTGCTCCTATTTAAACTATACAGTTTGGTAAGTCCTGACATAGGCATACACCCATGGGACTGTCACCACTGTCAAGGTAATGAACACCCGTACCACGCCCAAAAGTTTCCTCTTGTCCTCTGGTAATCCCTCCCTCTGTCACCTCCCCCGTTCCTGCCATTGCCTATTCTTAGGTAATCATCAATTGCTTTCTGTTACTATAGAGTAATATGCACTTTCTAGAATTTTATAAAAATGGAATCTCCTCTCTCTCTCTCTCTCTCTCTCTCTCTCTCTCTCTCTCTCTCTCTCTCTCTCTCTCTTTCTCTCTGTCTTATGGCTTTTTCAATCTACATGATTATTTTAAGATTTATCCATGTCATGATGTGTATTAATAGTCCATTTTTTGTTACTGCTCATGTTATTCCCTTCTATGACTATACCGCAATTTGTTTATATGTTCATCTGTTGGTATTTATTTGGGTAGTTTCCAGTTTTTTGTTATTATGAATATTTGTGTTTGAGTACAATATGCATTCTTTTCTCTTAGGTAAATACCTAGGAATAGAATGGTAGGTGTATGTTAAATGTTTTAGGAAAATGCCCAAGTGCGATTATACATGCCCACTAGCATTGTGTGAGAGTTCTATGGCTTCCATATCCTCTCTAAGACTCAATATGGTTAGTCTTTTTCGTTTTACTCGTTCTGATAGTTGTATAGTGGTATATCCTTGTGATTTTTGAATTTCATTTCCCCAGTAACTAATGAGGTTGAACATTTTTCATGCGCTTATTTGTCATCAGTATAACATCTTTCTTTGGTGAACTATCTGTTCTCTTTCTCACTTAAAAAAATTGTTTTGTGGTGTATTTTTTTTTTTATTATTGAGTGTAAAGAGTTCTTTATTCTGGATTCAAGACTTTTATCAGATGTATGGTTGGTAAATATTCTCTCCTAGTTTGGGGTTTGTCTTTTTATTCTCTTAACAGTGTCTTATAAAAGCAGAGTTTTAAATTTTGGAGAACTCTAATTGATCACTTTTTAATGGATTATTCTTTTGGGCTATCTCTAAGAAATCATTTGTAATCCAAGGCTGCAAGGTCTTTCTTATTTTCATGGGGAAGAGTTATGGTTTTAGGTTTTACATTAAAGTCTCTCATCCATTTTTAATTAAATTTTTTTTTGTATTATGAAAGGTATTGAATTTATTTTCTCTTGTGCACATATATGTCAAATTGTTTCTGCAGTATTTGTTGAAAAGACTCTCCTTTTCCCACTGAATTGCTTTTGTATCTTGTCAAAAATCAGGTGTCCATGTTTATCTAATCTTGGTGTCTCAAAGATGTTCCACTGACCAATTTGTTTATCTCAGGGCTGTGAAACTCAGGCCCATGGGCCAAATACGGCTTGCAGCCTGTCTTTACATAACCTCTGAGTTAAGCATGGTTTTACATTTCTGAAAGTTGAGGGGGGGAGGGGAGGAAAAGAGAAGAAGAAAAGGAAAAACCGGGACCATATGTGGCCTGCAAAGCCTGGCCTTCTCTGCACAAAGCTTCATAAGCTGGGCCTGACTTCCTGCCCATACCCTATGTCTTGGTTACTGCAGCTTTATAATATCTTGAAATCAGATAATGTTAATCTTCCAACTTTTTTCTTTTTCAAAATTGTTTTGGCTCTTCTTGGTCTTTGCATTTTCATACGAATTTTGGAATTATTTTAATTTCTTCAAAAAACCCACTGATGTTTTGATTTAGATTATATGGAATATGTAGATAATTTTGGGAAAATTACCTTCTGAGCAATATTGAGTTTTTTGACTCATGACATAGTATATTTCTTTATTTCTTTAGGTTTTCTTTAATATCCCTCAGAAATGTTTTGTAGTTTACAGTGTACAGATCTTTCATATCCATTGTCAGATTTATCCCTATGTATTTTTGCTGCTATTGTAAATGGTATTGTTTTATTAATTTCAATTTCTAATGGTTCCTTGCTAGTATATACACAATACAGTTGATTTTTTATATATTTATCATGTATCCTGCAACCTTGATAAACTCGCTTATTGGTGCTAGTGGCTGTTTTGTGGATCCATTTGTATTAATATATATAATCAACAGTGTCCTGTGAATACAAATAGCTTTACTTCTTCCTTTTTAATATGGATTACTGTATTTCTTTTTTATTTGTCTTATTACAAAATCTAAAATCTTCAGTATAGTGTTGGTAGAAGTGTGGCTACTCATCATTTTACTGATCTTAGGTGAAAAGCACTCGGTTTTCTACCATTATTTAAGATATTAACCACAGGTTTCTCATAGATGCCCTTATCAAGTTAAGAAAGCTTTGTGTTTCTTGTTTGCTGAGGGATTTTTTTTCAGCAATGGATACAAGATTTTTGTCAGATGCTATTTATGAATCAATTGAAATGATCGTGATTTTTTTTTTTCTTTTTTTAGTTTGTTAATATGATAAATTTTACGGATTGATTTTCAAATGTCATTTTCTTCCAGTTGCTTTTGTTTTGTTATCAGGGTAATTCTGGCATTATCGAAAGCCAGTTTACTGAAAGAGTTTGTATAATATTGTTATTTCTTACTTAAATGTTTAGTGGGTTCTATCAGTGAAGCTGTCTGGGCCTATAATTTCCTTAGTGGAAAGGGTTATAACTACAAGTTCATTTTAAAAAAAATAAAGGACTGTAAGGGTTTTCTGTTTCTCTTGAGAGAGCTTTGGTAGCTTCTATCTTTCAAGGGACATTTTTGTTTACATTTATTGGCTTAAAATTGTTTAATATTTCCTTTATATGTTTTTATATATTTGCTTAATATTTCTAGAATCTGCTCTGATGTAACCTTTGTAATTGTTGTGTTAGTAATTCATGTTTTCTTCCCTCTCTTTCCCTTGATTAGTCTGGCTAGAAGTTTATCAATTTCATTGATTTTTCTCAAAGGACCAGCTTTTGGTTTTGTTGATATTCTTTATTGCATTCAGTTTTCTCTTTCGTGGGTATCTGGTCCTATTTTCTTGATTCTACTTTAATTTTTACTTGATCTTTTTCTGGTTTCTTATGGTGGAAGCTGAGGGCATTGATCTAAAACCTTTCTTCTTTTAAAATAATGATAGTTTTGTAAATTTTCCTCTTAAATACTACTTTAGGTTTATCGCACAAATTTTAATATACTGTTTTGTTGTTGTTGTTTTGGTTTTTTGTTTCTGATATGCTGTTTTCATATTTGTTTAAATCAAAATACTTTCCAATTTCCCCTTTAATACTATTGTCAGAGGATGTACTTTGTATCATTTTAATTCTTTTATGTTATCAAGACTTGTTTTATGTCCCAGAATTTGGTCTGTCTTGGTAAATATTCCATGAGTGCTTGGGAAAAATATGTACTCTGCTGTTATTGAAGTACTCTATAAATGTGAATTATTGTTGATAGTGTTTTCAATTCTTCTATAGCCTTCCTGATGATCTGTTTATTTCTTCTATCAACTATTCAGAAAGGGATATTGAAATCTCTTGACTATACAGCATGTATATTTGTCTATTTCTCCTTTCAGTTCTATCAGTTTTTGCTTCATTTGTTTTGCAGCTTTGTTGTTGGATTGTTATGTCCTCTTGGTTACTTGACTATTATATTAAAATATTCTTTTCTTTGAAATGTACTTTGTCTTATATTAATATAGCTACTCCAGTTTTGTTTTGTTTTTTTAATTAATGTTAGCCTGGTGTGTCTTTTCCATCCTTATACTTTGAACCTATTTGTGTCTTTACATTTAGAGTGTATTTCTCATGAAGAACATATTTAGGTCTGTTTTTGTTTTTACTGAGTCTGACAATCTTTGTCTTTTTACTTGTGACTATTTAGACCATTCAAAAAGACAATCTTTGTCTTTTTACTTGTGAATATTTAGACCATTCATATTTAGAACAGAACATATTTAGGCTTGTTTTTGTTTTTATTGAGTCTGACAGTCTTTGTCTTTTTACTTGTGAATATTTAGACCATTCATATGGTTGTTTATATGGTTAGTTTTAAATATTTCATCCTTTATATTTTTTTCTGTTTTTGTCTGTTCTTCATTGCATGTCCACCATTTTATTATGCTTTTTTAAAGATCAGTTGAATATTTTTTATTATTCCATTTTATCTCCTTTCTTGGCCTAATGGCTGTAACTGATAATTTAGTTGTTGCTTTATGGGTTATAGAATATCTTTATCATATTTTATCTTCAAGTAACATTACCCTGATTCATATGTAGCATAAGAATCTTACAATAATTTACTCCCATTTCTCCCTTGTTTGTGCTCTTACTTCAATGCATGTTATAAACTCCATACTACATTGACTTTTAATTAGTTCACTATCTTTTAAATAATAAAACAAAATGTGTTTTGATGCTAGCTGTGCCATTACCGTTTCTAGTGCTCTTCATTCTTCTGTACAGATCTGTAGCTCTGTCTGTTCACTTGCCTTCTGCCTGAGGAATCGTTTGGCGTTTCTTATAGTCTGCTGGTGAGTTGTTCTTTCAGCTTTCATAGTTCTGAAAAAGTCTTTTTTTTTTTTTTTAACTTTTACTTTTGAAAGATATTTTAATTGTGTATAGAATTCTGGGTTGATAGTTTTTTCTCCCATTACTTAAAAATGTTCCACTGTCTTCTCAATTGCATTGTTTTCATGTGAAAATCAGCTGTTCTCATTATCTTTTTTCCCTTTGTATCTTTATCTTTTTCCTCTGTCTTTTTTCTGGTTGCTTTTAAGAATTTATTATTACTATTAATATATTTCATTTATTATTACTATAATTTTGGGCAATTTGATTATGATCTTCATTGGTGAAGTTTTCTTTGTTTCTTGTGCTTAGGGTTCTTTGAGCCTCTTACATTTGTGGGTTTATAGTTTTTGTCGAATTTAGAAAAATTTCAACCTATTTTAATTATCTTCAGTGCATCATTTTATTATCTAATGATCCAATTTAAAAATACAGCCCTGGTGCTAATACAGAAGAAATTTTTGAATAGTTCATATTGAAGAACCACCAAGCATCTGATGTTTGGAATGGCAGAACCCAGGCTGAACGCTTGCCTGTATGTCAGGACATTGTCTGTTTTCACTTTTAAACTCTGGGATTGCTGAGGATTTAAGGAAACTCAGGTACTATTGTAGAACCTCTGCCTTTATAATGACATGTCCTTTTTGGCTTTCTTACCACCTGGGATTCTTGGAATTTGGGTGAGGAGCAAAGAAATGGTCCTCAAGCCTGAGATGGTGGCCCTGCTGGGTCCAGTGGTAATCACCTGAGCATCTGCTTTTCACGGGGAGTCAGCATCAGCACAGACTTTCCAGGAGTGCTGTCTGCTTCTTTCCAATGTTGAATTTAAATGAAGGCTGCCACTTTTTAGAATACATTCAATGCAAAGACCTATTGGTGTGTACTTTGTCCTATAATTTGCTATGGTGATGTGCAAGGGAAAGGGAGCAGCTTTAAATGTTCACTTGCTGGTTGTCAAGTAGAGGGGATTATCCTCTTTTTACATTTTGCTGTAGCTTTAGCAGAGGAAAGTTCCACCAGCAGCAGGCAAATCCCCCAAATCATATGAGGGTGCTTCTTCAGGTCTGTGAAGAAGGAGATGGAGGTGTGAAAAAATATCTCAGCAGTACATTTTCATTCTCTTCCTTTTTAATAAACCAGCTCTGACAGCTAAAAAGAAATCTGTACTATAGCTCAGATTTCCTATGTTAGGCATATTTCATCCATAAACTTAATTATCACAAGAATTTTTAAATGACTCAACTTTTTCTGAAATTGGTACCAGAGGATACCAGGTTCTATTTTTGAGCTGATAAAATCCTCCTTCTGAAAGCATTTGTTTATTATATTACAGCTTCACATGAGCTGAGCTCCATCCTGACCCCGTGTTAAGTGTCTGTGGTAGATTTCATTACATTCATATACTGGAAGTCCTGCCAATATACTGGCAGCAAAATCCTAGTGGAAAATAAATGGCAATAAAAAAGAGAAATGATAGCCTGTGTGAGTGGTGAGGAGCACAGCTTTATTGAGACTGGACAACCCCGGAGTAGTGACTTGGCATGCAGACATGGGCTTAAGAGAGTGTGAGTGAAAACTGATATTGGAATAACGACTCTGTGGCACAGACATGGGAATAATTTAATTAATTGCACTGAAATTTCTTTGATGAATAGTTATGTGGTGATAAGCATGAGGTCGAACAGCAGAATGAGTTTCAGCTTTTTAATGGGCCAGCACAGCTGCAGTTTTGGATGCCTTCCCACTTTATTTTTCCCTGCAAGCTCTTCACTGCTTTACTCGCCTGCTTCCTTCAGCTAAGCGCACTGCTAGCGGGCTCCCTCTCCATGTCTGATGAGCTGAGGGGCAAGTACACTTGGCCATGGGAAGCAGGCTGGTGACTGCTTTGAAATGAAAGCAAGATCAAAGGAAAACTGTGGGATGGTTTCCTTATGATGGCTGCCCCTCCCCAAATCTCTAGGACACTTTTGCAGAGTTTTTGCTGCTAAGTTGCATAAAGATTTTATTAAAAATGTCTTGTCCCTGGAGAAAGAGGCACGTCTTTGTTGTCAGAGAGCTACAGGGAAATGAGCAGTGCGGCCAGCTGGAGCTCGGCATTACTCCCTGATGCCTAGCCTGTATTTTCAGGCAGATCGATTACGTGGGGCTGTAACCAATCTTTCACTATTTTCTTGCTGTGCAGGGCTCCATTTCCAGTTTGGCAGCTGACATAGCCTTCCACTCGATACAACTTCAGCTGCATCTCTTCAGACCTGTGGCCTTCACTCAGATGTTATACAAATGAGTAGTTAAATAAAAATTAAAAATTGTGGGTGGTAATCTCTGCCTGGCTCAGAGATCTAGGCAATATTTTCAGTTGGATTTTTTTTTTCTTTTTTTTTAAAGCAAGATGAATAGCCTTTCTTCACTTTTATGAACAGGCTTTGCATGTGAGAAAAGTCTTCTCCAAAGGGAAGAAATTATCCACAGTAGATGCATTTCTGATCAATTTCTAAGTTTAAAGGTGAACTCAGAATGGAGAGCAAGGTGATGATGAGGAGACATGAAGGGTGTGTTCAGGGGAGCTGTGCCTAATGCATTTCATACAGAGTGAGTCATCGCTTTTCAGCTGCCAGGCTTAAGGCCAGGAGATTCTGTATCGGACACAGTGACCCCGCCTAACACACAGGTGGCAGAGAACGTGGAAGCTGTTTAAAGAGTGTGTCAGTGTGTGAATATAGAACGTCTGTCAACTACCTAAACTCAGTTGCCTTTGAGGACTTTACCCAGAATTGATTTAGTGTCTGTCAGACATGCTACTACTCTGTGTATCGGAGCCTTCACAGCTGTGTCAGGACAGGTCAGCCTCCCTGAAAGAGGAGATTTGGGCCAGATGAAGGAAGTCACAGAAGTTTGTGATTCGACTCATTGGGGATGTGCTGATAGGTGGCTGCTGGTGCAGCACGTATTGTCTCTCTTCTGTGCTTCCCCGTGCCTACCCGTCATTCCCATTTCTCTGACATGCAGCCCTGTATGGATATTTCCACTTTACCCATAGGGACCAACTGTGAAGAACTTACAGGAAGGAGAAAGGAGCATGGGACATGAGAGAAGATAACTAGTTAATGCTCTACCTGGAGGGACTCGGTGTTTCTGTACATGTCTGTGTGCCGTGAGTGCTTGCCTGCACATCCCGGAGTGCTTTGCAAGCCTAACCCACTTGGGGCCCATTAGTGGTGTCCTGTTGGAATACATGCTCATGAGCACTGCTGGCACTATGAGGTGATTCCCTGCGAGTGCAGGCTGGCAGCCACAGATCCTTGGGGCTTGTGTTACTTTGGACTGATTCTAAAGAAGCAGAGGAAACATGCAAAACATACTTGTCTGGTTTGAAAGCTGAAAACCTGTCTGTGCCTGTTTTTACCCCCCTTCTCACTGTAGCCTTTCCCCAGCTCCGAACTGAGCAGTGAGAGCTCAGTCTTGCAGCCCCAGCCCTCACCCTGCTCTGCTCTGGGTTTTTGTGAGTCTGCATTTTATTAGGATTCATTAAGGCGTATGCAAAAGACTCATTGGTAGCCATGCGTGACAATCCCCTATCCTCAAAGTCTGCCAACAACTGAAAGTTTGAGAGGCACAAATAAAAGGGGATGGGGAGCAGTGAGATTTATAGTTAGTGAGTTCAAGTTGCTTTTTTCCTCCTTGGACTGTTGCCCGTCTTATTAGGAGTTATTTAGTGAAACAAAGTGCAATGGTCGCTTGGAGAAATTATGGATACTTTCCAGCAGCCAAAAGGAAAAAAAAAAAAAGAAAGAAAGAAAAAAAGAAAAGAAAAAAAAACTAAGAAAGCTTAGGAGTCTGTAAGCCTTCTCCCTTGGTTGCAGTTAGGAAGCCAGCTGACAGTATAATAGGCTTTTGGAAGTGGGTGCTATGGTTTGTGTATTCTGTTTGATGTTGCAAATACCAGGCCCTCAGGGAGATCTGCAAAGGGGATATTCTGTTCTTAAAGAAAGGAAAAGATTAACCTGAACCGTGAACTGAAAACGCCTGAATTCTATGGGATTTAGGTGCAACCAAGGAATGATCTTATTTACCTCTGTGGAAACAATGTTTGGCAAGCTGCCTCCTACAGACTAGCATAGGGCTGGGCAAATAGCTTTTAATGATTTGATTAACGAAAGGCGGTCACAAGTAAATTTGAGAGGATTAGATCACAGATTAAGGGTGTGTGTGTGTGTGTGTGTGTGTGTGTGTGTGTGTGTGTGAGTGTGTGTTTTACCTGGTTAAGGCTTTCTTTGCAGACATGTGCATACTCATACACATAAAAGTCATAGAAACTGTGTGTACTTCTTGGAGCCTCTTAATGCTTTTCTTCATATTCTAAGATAATGCTCCATCATGCTCATTAGAACACATGCCTCTTCTTATTTTGGAGATATCTTTAGGAGTGGTAGTGAATGGGCTTTGAGCTAGTTATGTCATTCATGAATATATACATTACTTTAGCAAACATTTATTGAGTACCTGTGATATGTCAGATACTATGCTAGGTACTGGGGATACAATGGTGAAAAAAGACATGAATAGTTTCGGCTCTATTGTAGTTTATAAGCTGCTGTAGAGACAGATTAAAATACATAATTTATAGGGCCGGCCGAGTGGCACATTCGTTAAGAGCTGGTTTTAGGATGCCAGCGGCCCCGGTTCGGATCCCACATATGAGGGCCAGTGACACTGCCCTCTACAGCTAACAACAGCTCCACCTGGAGTTGGGCTGTGAGCCCCAGCCACGGTGTAGGCTGCAGTCCCTGCTGCAGTGGGCTGCCATAGGCTACAGTGAGTGGCCGGCAACCAGCATGAGCGGCTGGCAGCCAGTGTGAGCTGCCATATAGCCATGGTGAGCGACCATCCAGAGGCTGGTGACCATTCTGCCTCGTCCGGGAAGAGCGCAATGACGACACCAACATGGGCCAGTGAAGCAACATCCTCCGCAACTAGACTGAAGAACAAAAAGACAGCAACTTGTCTGTTCCCTTTCCCCGAATCCCCAACGCTGTTCCCCTCCCCCAATTCCCCAATAAAATCTTTTAAAAAAATACATAATTAATATTCCTGCAGTTTTTATATTGGCTTTTTTTTTTTCCTAAGATTTTATTGCAGAGTTGGGGGCGGGGAACAGCCAAGTTGTTGCTCTTCCATCTTCCTTGTGGAGGGCCCCAGTCATCATATGGCTTCCCGTCAGCAGCTCATGGCCTATAAACTCAAGGTGCTGTGTTCAATCTTAGTTGCAGGTAGGCATAGCCACCATCCCATGTGGGAGTTGAACCAGCAGCCTTGTTGATAAGAGTGCACGCCCTATCCTCTGAGCCATCCTGGCGGCAGTTCAGCTCAAGGTGCTGAGTTCAGTCTTAGTTGTGGGTGGGCATAGCCCGCCATTGAACAGGCAATCTTGTTGTTACACCAGCTGAGCCATCCTGCCACCTGTTGGCAGTTCAGTGACAGCTCAGCTCAGGCGCAGCGTTCACTGGCCCATGTGGGAATCGAACCGGTGGCCCTGTTGCTCAGAGCCTCGCTCTTCAAGCCAACTCTTAACCAACTGAGCCATGGGGCGGGCCCCTATATTGGCTTTTTACTCAATACCAATGTATTAAGCACCTCCATCGTTTCCAAACTCTGTGATAGGCTCTTAGAGGACAAAGCACCTTGCCTGATTTCTCTTGGCCAGCGGTTTGCCATTTGCTAGGAATGAAGTGGTTGTGTTGCTTCTGGGACTGAGCGAAGCCAGCCGACCCACAGCGCCCCTAGTAGTAACTCAGCTCCCGGTTCTAAGGCTGGCCAGGTACCTTCTAGCAGCCCGTTCTGCTCTGCACGTCCATGTAGGTTTGTTTACTGAAGCTGTTGCTGTGTCTCCACGAGTCTGGGGTCAAGAGCTGCCTGCGTCTCCCTATCTGACCTGGGCGACTGCTCAGCCCCTCTGAACAGTGTCCCAGCTGCAAAATGGAAACAATTGTGAAGATCAAATGAAATCGTATGCAGTACATGTGAAAATTCTTTGTAAAGTGCTATGTCATAGGAGTTTGTTTTATTTTCACTGTTACTACTGTAGATTTTCTAGAGAGAATAATGTTTCTCAAGGCCAACTCTGTCTCATTGCCTTAAACGCAAAGAAACTCAGAAGGGTGGTAGGTTTGAAGTTCATGTCCACACTTGAAATTATCATATCCTCCAGAAGAGTGTTCCAGAAGAATTAGAATATAACCTTGAAATCAGTTTAGAAATGCATTTTTTCTAAAGGCGGAATAACTGGTGTCAACATGTACGTGGCATCGTTGGGATGTGACCTGTGGCCGCACTGACACTGAACTCTGCTGTCACTCAGCCTCTTTCTGTGTCTTCTGTCCTTTTATTTGTCCCCAGAGAGGGATGAAATGAAAAGAATCATGAAGCTCTCTCAGTGACTGGGTCCTGACACCTCTGCCCAAGCTCCACCCTCCGCACAGTGAGCCAGGCCCTGTAATTAAAGTAGGAATCAGAAGTAGGAAGCCACATAAGAACAGTCATTATTTAAATGATGGCCCGTCATGCGAATTACACTGGGAGATGCTCATCACCCACTTGTGTTTTCTGGGGGGAGATCAACAGGAGTGTCACGTGTGCAGACCCTCCGCGTCCCTGGGCCCCCTGAGCCTTGGTTAAGGTTTCCACAGACCCTCCTGTCCTGGGGGTGGCGACTTTTTCCTGAGATTCTATCTCTAGATAGATTAAATTGAGAGAGCACATACCTGCCTTCTGATCTTCACTGCGCATGCCTGTGTGTGTGTGTGTGCATGGACGTGTGAAATACTGGGTTGTCGGAAAAGTCATGACGCAGTTTTGTCTATGTTTTTCATTTCAAACATGCAATGAAAAACAGGAAAAATGCGTCATGACTTTTCCGACAACCCAATAAAAAGGGCCACACAAAGCCGCCGGGCCACATGGCACCTTCACCACCTCCCATTATCAGAGGAGGAGCTCTGCGAGCGTTTCCTTTCTTCTTTGGCACAGATTTCCAATACTGAGCACATCTGTGAGGGTAGCAAGTAGTATAGCTCAGAGCCTGTTTGAACATTGACTCCTGTCTGTATTCCCCACACTGGCTGCCCCGTTCCTGGCTTACAGTAGGCACTCGATAACGAGTGGAAAGTTCGCATGAGGTGTGCTTTTGCTTGGTTCCTTCCTACCAGCCTGTCTTCTAATCTTCTAGTTAACCCAGGCCTAAATAGCTTGCCGGTGACCAGGAGCTAAATTTCATGTTAACCCGGGGTCAGGCTGTGGTCCACATGTGTGAGGTGCAGCTTCTCACCATGCATGCCGCATTTGGTCCTGAGGCTGTGCCCTTGTAGGGTAACATGCAGCTGCCTAGAAAATGCCACACTCCAGTGGGCAGAGCTAATGATGAGTCTGCACAGAACTGATCGCGCTGCAGCTGCCTCAGAGCACTTGCTGATGGAAACTGGCTAAGGCGGCACCCTAAACAGTAGAGAATCAGCACGCTATCTCCAAAGCGTCATGCCATTTATTAGCAGAGCCTGAGCTAAGGTGAGCTCCCATTAAAAAAAAAAAAAAAAAAAAAAATCTTCGTAATGATTGGTAAGGGTCCTGTATAATTTAAGGTATTCTTTGGAGTTTATAAATATGGCCTCATAAAAAATGTGAATATAAGGGAACTGTAACTTTAAGTCATTAGAAGCCCAGTGGTTTGATAAAATAACAGGAAACAGACAATTTATTATGAGCAGTCTCAGTAGCTCTGGATTATCTATAAAACTTTTACAGCCTTCCCCAAGTGGCAAGAAGCCATAAAACTTGCCTGAATGAGGGACTTGTTAATTTACTTGTTAAAGCAAATTAAAAATTTATAAGTGCTTTTAGGTAAATGAGATCTTCTCTCATTGGTGCCCTTGTGGGGCCCTGGAGCCCTCGGAGGGGAGAGTGGCTGTGCTCAGACATGACTGCAGAACAATCAGAGCTATTAAATTGTTCCAGTTTATTACAACAGCCATGCAGCTGTTGCCGGGGCTGGCTTTGGGGTACCAGCAGTTGACAGCCGGGAATTGCATGAGGTTTTCTGTCTCTCTCAAAGATAAAAATAAAAAGGAAAGGGACGATTTTTTTTTTCTTACCTTTATAATTCTCTAGTAGTTGGTGTTATAGACCATGTCTTTCATTTTTCCTTGACCTCATGAACCCAGAGGGTTTAAACTGCTTTTTCTATTCCCAGATATATTTCTCTTTGATTCCATAGGTGGTTGGTACTTGTAAATTCCTACTCATCATCATGCCTTTTAGCCAGTTAGTCCATGGACAAAAAATACCAGGCCTTAGAGTATTTCTGTAACCTCAACTTTTCTTAAAAAAATAAAAATAAAAATCTCTTTTTCCCTTTCCTTATCTAGCCTGAAAATTAGGAGGAGGAGGAAGACGAGGTCAGAAAGGGGATTGGGTATGTGTTCATGTGTATTCAACTCCAACAATTGTGTATAATCAATATTTTTTGTGGAATCCAAAGTTCAAAGGTAAATTTGCATATATTCTTCTTTGGATGAAAACTAACCAACTTAGTTTAAAATTCTTGGATCTAAACATGTTCCTTCTGTTTTTTCTGTTTTTCTTGACGGGTTTCTTCCCGAGGTACGCCTGGGGAGCAGGTTTCTGAGCTGTGACTGCTGGTGGACCCTCTCGTCCTCGCCTCCTTTGGGCCTGCTTCAGAATTGGCAGTGTCCTCCCTGCCCCAGCAATCGCAGAGATGCTGGGAAATACGAGGGATCTAATTCTTGCACACAGATCAGAAGTTCTGATTTAGGAAGACCTTTTGCATTTAGAGGGCAGAAAAATACATTCTATCTCAATTACAGACCCTACTTAATATTATATAAATAGGATGGATAAATCACAATTATATTTAAATTTCAAAGGTCTGTTTTGAAAAGTCAGGTCCTGCAAACACTTGCTTCTGGTAATATGTCCAGTAACTGCAGTGGAAAGATGCATTTTATTAATTTTAAGAACAGGAATGATGAAAAGGCAAAATTGGCACAAGTGTTTGTTCTTATGCAGTACTCACCCTTCAGTGGCTTACGTATATATCCATAGCTTTGATTTGGATTTCATCCAAAACTATGTTTGAAAAGCATATTGCTGGCAAATAAAGTGTCACCGAAAAGTAAAGGTTAGAGGAAAAGTTTAAAAATGGCAAAAATATATTTTATGTATTTATTTTAGTTTTTAGGTTTCTTTTTTAAATTGGGGAATTGGGAAATAGGATCAGACAAGTTGCTGTCCTTTTTGTTCTTCAGTCTAGTTGTAGAGGACTTTGCTTCACTGGCCCATGTTGGTATCATCATTGCGTTCTTACCAAGTGAGGCAGTTGCTCGCTGGCCATTGGATGGCAGTTCACGAAAGCGCATGCCAACTGCTGGCGAGCCCCACTGCAGCCTATGCCGTTGCCAGTGACTCGTGGCAGCCCAGCTCCAGGTTGAGCTGTTGTTCACCATCTTAGCTGTAGAGGGCGCAGCATCACTGGCCCTCATGTGGGATCTGAATCAGGGCCCTGCTTCTCAGAGCTGGCGTCTCAAGCCAGTTCTTAACCAACGCGCTATTCGGCCAGCCCTAAAAGTGTATTTTAAATAGTATTCCAGGGGTTTAGAAGGCATCAGCTTTCAAACAAGGAGATTCCTTAAGGTTAAAATTTGCTTCAGTAGTGACTCTTCTGGAGACTGTTTAGGTTATGTTAGAAATCTGCTTGTACAATGCCACTGTGTGCTCATTGTACCTCTCACAGGACCTCACTGAACTTGAATCTTCATGTGTTTCGGAGCCTCTCATCTTCATGGAGAGCCTCAGCAAAAATGCGTGGTTATATCCATCTTTGCACGAATTATGTGTGTGCCCCAGGATATTATCTGGGTTTGGTCTTCCATCCTCAGGGATGGAACTGTGTGAGTGCTACTTAAGTCTTACTGTACCGCCCTGACCACAAAGCCTGTAGAAGTAGAGAGCTATAATGGCTGAACAAAAATGCTTCTGTTCAAGAGGACCAACGTGAGCTGCATGTACAGAAAAAGTTGATATGTTTTAACATTTTTAATGATATTGGGCCACAGGTCAGTTGCTGAGTTTATGAGGAGATTCAGAAAGGACTGTG
Source organism: Aselliscus stoliczkanus (assembly GCA_033961575.1). Lineage (NCBI taxonomy): Eukaryota > Metazoa > Chordata > Mammalia > Chiroptera > Hipposideridae > Aselliscus > Aselliscus stoliczkanus. The sequence continues at coordinate 12,932,590 of CM066728.1, read as the reverse complement.
TTTTAATAGGGTGGTAAAGTGGTATGGACAGCTGTAATGATCAGCCTTTCACAGGAAAAGAGCGGTGCTCAAAAATAGTTGTTCTAACGGAGTGCATGTTGGAAATTTAGTGTATCTGCTCACTCGTTAGTAATATTGATATATGTTGTGTAACGATTGCTTAATTGCTAATTTTCCTATGCTAATTGATGTTTTTCTATAAAACGAAATTCTTTAGCTATTTACATTTATTGACTACCATCTGGTTTATGAATTTTCATAAGAACTGCCAAAAAAAGGTACAGACCCCTCCCCCATCTTTCTCCTAAATAGGTAGTGCATATGTATCCATAATGACTTCTTGATGTGTCTTTAGGGATTTCTTTTTTATTTTTTTCTGTAGGAATAAAACATCATTCTACTAAAAATATTTCCTTTCTCTCTCAGCTTGAATTTTCTTCCCATGTCACCACTAGTTATTCCTGTGTCAGTATACCTCCTTATTCTTTTTAAAAATATTCTGCATATTATTGCTCTGGGTAATTATTGAGCATATACTACAATTAATATACTATGCTTTTCCTGATTGCTAGGAAAAACCCCAAACTCATTTTGTATTCTTAAAAATAGATTTATGTATTTATTTACTCATAACATTTTGGTTTAAAGACATTATTAAACTTTTGCTGTCCAGTAAGAAAGAGCTATGAGGTGGGTGCCCCATAGAGTGTCCCTGCTTTGCAGTGTTTAATATTTTTGGTGATTTCCTTTTACAACTAGCTACCATTTCTTAGGCGTCTCCTTGTAGATAGTTTGGGTTGGTATTATAGTTTCTGTTTGCTTAGATAATGTATGTGTATGTATACAGATGGTGCCAAAAAGTGTATAAGCATTTTTAGAAAGGAAAAAACTGTATTAAAATTGTAATACTCAATATATACCGATAATGAAAGATAAATACAAGTCATGTGTATCCATTGTTTTGGCACCTCTGTATGTATATGCACATTGTCTTAGTTCATTTGTGCTACTATAACAAAATCCCATAGACTTGGGTGGCTTATAAACAATAGAAATTTATTTTTCATGTCCTGGAGCCTAGGAAGCCCAAGGTCAAGACTGAAGCAGACTCTATACTTGTGGAGGGCCAGCTTCGTGGCTCCCAGACGGCCTTCTCTTCCCCTTACATCACCGTGGAAGGAATGAGGAGGCTCTGTGGTTCCCTTTTAGAAGGGCACAATCCCACTCATGAGAGATCTGCCCTCATGACCTCATCTCCCAAAGGCCCCACCTTCTCATATCATCATATTTGGGGTTGTATTTCAACTTCTGAATCAGAGAGGGATGCAGGCATTCAGCCTATAGCATGCATACAAGGTCTGACAATTAGGTTCGCAAATTCATCCTAGAAAAAGTGCCACATCCCTCATTGCTGAATATCACTACCGTCACCTTCAAAGCACTCCCCTTGGGAAGCTATGCGCCAGCGCCTAGTCCACCCTTCAAAGCAATTTTGGAACTCTTTTTCTGGAATGGCCATTAGAGTTGTCATTGTATTACCCTTGATGTCCTGAATATCATCAAAATGTCTTCCTTTTAATATTTCCTTTATCTTCGGGTAAAGAAAGAAGTCACTGGGGGCCAGATCAGGTGAGTAGGGAGGGTGTTCCAATACAGTTATTTGTTTACTGGCTAAAAACTCCCTCAGAGACAGTGCCATGTGAGCTGGTGCATTGTCATGACACAAGACCCATGAATTGTTAGCAAAAACTTCAAGTTATCTAACTTTTTCATGCAGCCTTTTCAGCACTTCCAAATAGTCACCTTAGTTAACTGTTTATCCAGATGGTACAAATTCATAATGAATAATCCCTCTGATATCAAAAAAAGGTTAACAACATTGTTGCAACAAGTTCGGGAACTTAATTGTCAAATATTGTATACATATATGTATTGTAGACTTAAGTACTAGAATTTAGTGGAGCTTTTTTGGTAAGTAAGCTACTCTGTATGCTTTTCTATGTTTTCTTTTTTTTTGTATAAGCATCATATAGTAAATATGAGTAATTAAGAGTAACAGTTAAGTTATATATGGAAGAAGAATTGCTTGGCACCTATGGATTTTGAATAAGAAAAATAACTAGTTTATTACAGTTTTTTTTAACTTCATTAAATTAATCTAAATTTCTGACTTCAGATGGCTAAAGTGAATGTAATTATATTCTCAATTGCTTGTCTGGGCTAAATATGATCAAAACAAAACAAAACAAAAACCTGTAGTAAAGAGTGTTTCAATTAGTCATTCAGTGGAAAAATTTGAGATAGTTCAATAGAATTTAGTTCCTAGGTTGATCCATTTACTATATTAAGGTTCAGCCACATTAGATTATATATTAATTTTTCATAATTGAGAGATATTGGTAAAAATAACCAAGATATGTGATGATATTTACTTATTTTTCTTCATTACAAAGGTCATTATTTATAGCTAATTTGCTCACTGCTCACCCCAAAATATTTGGTCCCTGAATCCCAAATGTTAGAATTGTCACTTGCCTAAGGCAGCAGACACATTCTGTACTGCCCAGGGGGAGTAACGATACCCTGGAGGACAGCAGAGTACTGCGGAGTAACAAAACGAGATGAAGCCTGCTCAGCATCCCAGGTCAGCCTCTCCCAATCCGTTTAACCTGGGGTTACCATGGCTCCCACTTCACTGCCTTAAACTGGTGACAGTTGTGTGTGCCTCACAGGCTGTGTGGCAAGGGCCTTAGCTGAGTGCCACCTGTTCTACTCACTGCCGCAGGACTGTGAACAAGCATGCAGCTGGGACCTTGGGTGCGTGTTCTCCACCCCTCTGCAGTGCTTTGGGTGCATCTTTCATCTGTGAATTTTAGTTTCTATATCTGCTTACCTCAAAGATTTACAGGATGATTCAATTGGATAAATTATGTACAATTACTGGAAAATTGTAGAATAGCAAACATGTGACAGCATTGTTCTCCTCCTAAAAATGAAAGCAGCTTCATGGGTCCTGGCCAGCCTGTCAGATCCGAGACTGTCGTCAGGCTGTACCTCAGGGTTTCCTGGACTGTCATCTCTGTGTGTTGCTTAAACGGTAGGAGCTGCGAGTCGAGGGTATTTTTGGCAATTTGAGTCAAAAGTGAGCTGCATTGCTAAAGAAACCCTCACACCTTTTTTGTAATAGCTCAATGGGAGTTCCTGTTGTACACCAAAGGGCTAATGTGACATGAGTTTTGGGGGGAACACCTAATTAGATAATTGGATCTGTTTTTAAATGGTGAATGTGTGCAAATCAAAGTGATCATAAGAATAAATTTAAGTCTGATAGTGTACATGGCTTCAGTGTACATCGGTGGAGTATCCTGCTGATTGCTGATTGAAAACAGTTGTTAATTCTCTACTTCACTAAATTCAGAGTGGAAAAACTTTCCTTAATAAAGAACAGATTGAGGAGATCCAAGACCTTACTGTGTGGGAATTAATGGCAGATGCATATACTGGTAGTTAAAATGTTTCATTAGATGTTAATGTCTTGCTGTGTTTTTAATTGTTCAGGAATTAGCCTCCAGAATATTAAAACCATCTGTTTGTTATTATGATGAAACAGAATGCTTAAATAGTTATTAATTTGTGTTTCTTGTCTTTTATTTTTTTTTGAGGGATCATCTGTAAAACTTTGATCTGTTCAGAGTTTAGGGAATTTGGAGTGTGGAAATGAAAAATAATTTTAAAACACACCAATGTCCCAAATAACTGTAGTTTTTTCCCCCTTCCTGCTGTGCATATTTTATGAGTATTCTTTTTCACATTTTTTTACAGTAGGATGAGTTGACTCTGTTATTCAAGATCTGATGAGAATGATCATAGAGCTGGTTTAGTACTTTATTTAAACTGTAAGACCACCCTTAAAACGTGGTGATTATGTTACATTTAAGAGTAAGATAGAATTTAATTGGACAACAGCCTGGTCATTGGTTTCACATTGCTTTCAGCTACAGTGGCATAGTTGACTCTTTTAGAGAGGGTGCTGCTCACGGTGGCCCATGCAGGGATTGAACTGGCATCCTTAGTATTATCAGCACCACACTTTTAACCAACTGAGCTAACCAGTCAACTCTGAAACAAGGTTTTGCTGGATTGATTAAAAAAATAATTAAAGCACTTGTTAGAAGGTAAAATATTTGTTGGAAAATGCATGACATATTTTTTCTGTTTATTGTTGCAAAAATGCATCATGACTTTTCTGACAACCCAATACATCAGATTTTTAAATGCTTCATATTATCCAAATTACTTAAAAGTGACAATCGCATCAATACGCGCATCAATAATACTAAGAGAGTTATTAACTTCTCTTGCTAGTGGTTTTTGACCTTTTGCTGAACAAGTACTTTTAAAATTCTCAAATGCCAGGATGAAGTTTTATTAAACTAATTATATGCCACTTTTCATTTTGTAATACTGTACGTATCTAAAATACCTTAAATTTTGTGTTCTCACTGTTTGAAGCACAAAATTAGCCATAGCTCTTGTAGAAGAATAAGAAATCTAGTGGCTGATTTTGTATGATCTCCAAGTTCACAAGTTCATGAGTGTACATGCCCTTTTCATGTTGCCGGTAAGCGTTTGAGCGCTCCTTGTTGACCAGTCCTAGGAGGGTAGCTTTGTATGATCCAGTCACCGTTTTGTAATAGCCCCAAGGGTAATTCTGTGGGAGATTGCAAAGACTGACATTACATGTTGTAGATCTTAACAGTTACTGCATACTGATTAATGAAACAAATATTTATTGAGCATCTAATAAATTCTAGGCACTTTTATATAACAGTGAACAAAACAGATAAAACCCCAGGTTCTCATTCAGCTTATAATCTGGTTGTAGTTGAGGGAACAGAAGTTTGAAGGAGACAGAGTACAAATAAAAGAAGTATGTACTATTAGAAGGCATTAAGTAGAGTCAGAGTTACCTGTAAAGAGGATGATCAAGGAAGTCCTCACTGAGAAAGTGACATTTAAGTAAAGATGTAAAGGAGGGAGGTAGTGAGTCTGTGCCTTCTGGGGCTGGACATTTCAGACACAGAGTACAGCAAGTGCAAAGGCCCTGAGATGTGAGCATGCCTGGCTTATGTGAGGAGCAGTAATGAAGCCAATAAAATTGTTCCAGAGTGAGGAAGGCAGAGTCATAGAAAATGAGGTCAGAGAAATACTGTGGGAACCAGACAGCGTGGGGGCTCCCTTGTTAGGCCATTCTGAAGACCCTGATCTTTACTCTGAAGATGGAGAGACCTGGAAGATTTTGAGAAGAATAAGGGCCTTAACTGACTTACTTTTCTGCAGAGCACTCTAGCTCCTGGGGGAGATACGGGGATGTGTAGAGGGCAGGAACACAAGCAGGGAGACCAGGTAGGAAGGTGTTGTCATAACGCAGGCAAGAGGCGGTGGCCGCTTTGAGCAGCTTGGTAACTAAAGGGGAAGAAGGTTTTTGCCTAAGCAATTGGAAAGGGGAAGATGCTGTTAATAACAATTGGAAACATCGAGAATGTTGCTTTAGTCACCTTAGGTTTGAGATGCCTACCAGACATCTAAGTGAAATCGAAAGATGCAGCTGAATTTAGAAGACTGGAATTTTGGAAAGAGTGGAGCTACAGATAAATTAGGCACCATCAGCACACAGGTAGTATTTAAAAGCATGAAACTGGATGAGATTATCCATGGTATCAGTGGTAGTGAGTAGTGAGAAGAAAGAGGAGGTCCAAGGACTGAGCCCAGAGAACCTTACTTTAAGAGGTTGGAGGATGTGGCCGACTCAGCAGGAGACTGTAGGAGTGGCCAGAGGGGTCTGAGGAAAAGCAGGAGCGAAGCACGTGCTTTCCAGATAAGGGAGTGATGACCTGACACTATCAGGTGCCAGTCAGGTGAAGACCGATGTGACCACCAGGTCCCGCATTTGTAGGTAGTTAGTGATTGGCATGCCTTTAAAGCCAGGCGGGGGCATTGTGCCCCAGGCCCTGCTCTGACTGTCTTTTAGCCATGCCCCTTCACAGAGTGGAAGAGCTCAGTGGGTCCTGGCCATGTGCCCACTGAAGCTCACTGCTGCCCCCTGCACCATGCTGCTGGTTGCCTGGGCTCCAGGATCCCTAGCCCAAACATCCTCGATTTGCCGTGCAGGGTCTGTTTCCTGGCTCCATCCTGACAGCGGACTGCACCACCACTCCGCACGTGTCTCAGCCCGAACTGCGGGCGCTTCCAGGTGAGGTAAAGTGGGCCATGTGGGTGGGGCCTAGCTGCTGGGCTGGGATATTATCACTCCTGCAGGCCAGGCGTCTCGAGATGTGGACAGAACTGTGTATACAGAGAGTGCCAAAAAAATATGTATACACATTTTAAGAAAAGAAAAAACTTAAAATTGTGATGTAATACTCAGTATATACCAATAACAAAAGATGAATACAAATCGTGTATACATTTTTTTTTTTTGGCACCCCTCATAGATGATAAGAGAGTGACACTAGGTAGGCTCGTCTCTTCTGTATTATCATGTTCCATCAAGAAACTTCAGGGGGTACAGATGCTGAATTAAAAACTGATACTTGGGCCGGCCGAGTGGTGTGCTGGTTAAGAGCTGGCTTGGAACAGCAGTGGCCCCAGTTCGGATCCCACATTGAGGGCCGGAGATGCTGCCCTCTACAGCTAAGATGGTGAACAACAGCTCCACCTGGAGCTGGGCTGCTGTGAATCTCCGGGGATGGCATGGCTGCAGCCCCTGCTGCAGTGGGCTGCCATAGGCTACAGTGAGTGGCCAGCAGCCAGCATGAGCAGCTGGCAGCCAGCATGAGTTGCCAAAAGTTGCTGTGAGCTGCCATCCAGAGGCCGGCGACCGATCTGCCTCACCAGAGAAGAGCGCAATGATGATACCAACATGGGCCAGTGAAGCAACGTCCTCTGCAACTAGACAAGAACAAAAGAACAGCAACTTGTCTGTTCCCCTCCCCAGTTCCCCAACGCTGTTCCCCTCCCCCAATTCCCCAATTAAAAATCTTTAAAAAAAAAACCAAATTGATCTTCATTGTCATTGTGCAGGGTCATAGGTTAAGACGTATTTCATTTAATACTGTATTAGCTTGATTTATAACTTTTAACTATTTAGACAGAAGTTTTGGAGTCTCTTGCCCCAAGTTCTGCAAACGTTTTTGATGTCCTGTTGTTGAGTTTGACAGGAACAATTTCACATATCTGTGGGGACAAAAGCCTCACTGGGCCTGGCTAAGCAGAGAAAGGGAGAAGGGGAATTGGAGGTGTGAACAAAGTGTTTGCAAGGATATATTTGTAAAGGGAATGAGAAAAATGGAAAGGTAGCTGGGTTTCTTTGTTTTGTCTGGATTCACTGTCTTCTCCTCTAAGGTAGGAACAATAATACCCAGGAAGTCTGTACTCTAAAGGAGAGGATGATATTAGTTTGCTAGGGCTGCTTTAACAAAATACCAGAGTTGGTAGCTTAAGAAACAAAAATGTATTTTGTCACAGTTCTGGAGACTAGAAGTCCAAGATCAAGGTGTTGGCAGGTTTGGTCTGTCCTGGGGCGTCTCTCCTTACCTGGTAGTTGGCTGCTTTCTCCCTGTGCTCCAGGTGGCCTTTTCTCTGTGCCTGTATTTCTGATGTGTCTCTCATGACTCAATCTCCTGTCCTCATAAGGACACCAATGGGATTAGATGAGGGCCCACCCTATTGGACACATTTCCGCTTACTTTTAAGTCTCTTATCTCCAAGTACGGTCATATTCTAAAGTAATGGAAGTTAGGGTTTCAACATATGAATTTTGGGTGGGCACAATTCAGTGTATAATAGGGATTTCAAATATTGTAGAACATGCATTTGTGGAACCCATCCCACCTATGAAATGTCTGTGGCTTCTCAAAAAAAGTGAATATTGTGTTTGCTAAACCAGCTTATTTCTGTCCTCGGGGAAGTAACAATATAGCCTAGTATGAAATAGTCCCTAGCTGGTGATCAGTTTAGTGATATACAGTTGCTGAATGCTATGGACTGAATCGTGCTCCCACCCATTACCTCCAATTCAAAGTATTCATTTGGGTTAAGGAAGTAACTAAGGTTAAATGAAGTCATCAGTTGGGTATTTTTTCAAGATAGAAAAGGAAAAACAAAAGGCATAAAGCCTTTTGTTTGAGGGTGATAGTTATTTTAAAGAATGCCAGGCCATTTGAAAAGATGTTTGAAAACATGTTTTCTTACAGAAAAATATGTTTTGTGTATTTGTCATTTTTGTATATTTATCCTTGCCAACCAAATAGCACTGTCTCAGAGTTTCTTTTTAATAATCAAAATCTCATTTTCAGAAGGCTAGAAACTATAGCAAGGCAGTCAGACATTCCTTCATCAAATTATTTTTGTATTGCATGTTTGTATTGTATGTGAATTTCTGAGCCTATTTGAAAACAGATTTATCTTGTAGTCTACAATCAAATCCACAGAATGCCAAATACCTCTTCATTCAGGCTTTTCTCTTTAATCCCATTCTTTGGTATGCCCTCCTAAACTTAAAGGAAGTTTAGGCTTCCTTTTTAGTAGAAAAGGAAGAGTCAGGTATGTTATCATGCCTTTTGTCAACAGAATTCAACCTAGAAATAGTACCCCAAATGTAGATAGGAATCTTAGTTATATATCAAGTGTTGCTTTTTACACTCCCATTCTCTTCCCTTCATATTATTAATTTATAAAGAAATAGTATTATAATAGCCTCTTGGCCAAATCATAGAGTACAGTTTGATTCTCTTGAATAGCTGTAGAACAGTAAGTTGTGTTATTTTGGTTCTGTGTGTCTTTTGGATGGAGAGCAAAGTTGGTCAGATTGTTCTTGATTGTCATAATAGCTTCTTGTTTATGTTTGAGACTATGTAATTAGATTGATCTTGGCTTATGTTTTTGTATTTTATTAATTTTCAGCTTTTCCCCACTGCTATGAAGTTCACTGAACCCTATTAAATCTTGAATAATGTCTGTGATTGGCAAGTGGAATTGCTTCAATAGTTTTTATTTTTCAAGCTAGTAACAGTGTTCAAGTTATTATCTATGCAATACCATTTGTATTTATTTGGGAACTTCACTGACACTCCAAAGTCTAGGCATATCCATGGACCCTATCTTACTTTACATTAATAAAACTTTTACTTAATCTTTTAAAATTTATTTGGGTGATATTGGTTAATAAAGTTACATGGGTTTCAGGTGTATCATTCTGTAATACATCATCTATATATCACATTGTGTGTTCACCACCCAGAGTCAGTTCTCCCTCCATTACCATATATTTCACCCCCTTCACCCTCTTCTACCTTTTGCCTCCACCGCCCCACCGCCCCCCCCGGTAAACACGAAACTATTGTCTGTGTCTATGAGTTTTTGTTTTTTTGTTTGTTTGTCTTGTTCCTTTGTTGCTTTCAGTTTTATATCTACATATGAGTGAGGTCGTATGGTTCTCGATATTTTCTGTCTGACTTATTTCACTTAGTATTATAATCTCAAGACCCATCCGTGTTGTCGCAAATGGCACTATTTCATCTTTTCTTATGGCAGAATAGTATCCGATTGTGTATTTATACCACATCTTCTTTATCCAATCATCTATCAAAGGACACTTCGGTTGTTTCCATGTCTTGGCCACTGTGAATAATGCTGCAGTGAACATAGGGGTAATAAAGCTTGTCTAATTCTATTGGAGTCATTTTATGACACATGGATTTAGAGGCAGTTTCTCCTTTCCTTGTCTTTGGAAACCCACTGTGAGAGGCAGAAGCCCACGGAGGCCCTCAGGATACTTACCCCTGTTTACTCCCATGATTGGTTTTGATTTCTTTTTTTTCTTTCTCAAGAAAAGATGAAATACTGCCACTTGCAACAGCATGATTAGATTTTATATGGCACAGCTGACTTGACCTAATCAGGTAAGCCCTTAGTGGGGACCCAAACTCACTTGGAAGTAAGAGATTAAACTGATTGACTCTTCTACTTTTAAAAAAATAAACTGCTTTCTTAAAATATAAGTTACATTCCATAAAATCTATTCATGGTAAGTGTAAACTTTAATGAGTTTTGGTAAGTTTATGGAGTTGTGCAACCATCACCACATCCCCAATGTTAGAACTTTACCATCACCTCAAAACAATCTCCATTGTGCTCACTTGCAAATAGGTGGAGTCATATTCACATGAAAGATTCTGTTAGATTTTATTATTAAATTCAAATTACTATATTTCATCAGATGCTTTTAATTATTCCATTTTTGATTTGTTATCAGATTTGGGCACAGATTAGCTTTGCACGTTTTTTTCTAAATGCTCTAAATCAAATTTTATTAAATTTTATTTAAACTTTTAAACCATTTGATTATGATTTTGACAGTACTATCAAAAAGTAATGTTGGCTACAGAAAAATGGCAGAATAGACAGACGCTGTGCTAACTACCTCCCAGGATCACACCAAAATTACAAACATATTATACAGCATTCAACCCTGGAGGTTCCCCGAACACTAGATGAACAGAAGCACTAAACGAAGAACTTAAAGAGGAGGCCGTGTTGGGTCTGGTAGGACGGACGGAGACGAGAGAGGGCAAGCCCTGTGTGGGAAGCCCCAGCCGTGGGAAGCTTGTCTGGTTTGGCGAGAGACCCTCCGGCCACACACCAAGCTCCCCAGCCTAGAGTTCCTTGGCCAGGAAGAGGACTTCTAATATAGCCGGCAGTAAATTAGTGAGGACTCTCTTTGCTCAGCTCGGTGAGGCTAAGAGCGGCTAGAGAATCAGTGGGGCTGGCGCCCGGGCTTGCTCGCTGGTGAGCACTTACCTGGTTCCTGGTGGACGGAGTAGCTGTGTGAGCCAGGCCCAGGAGCCTGCGGGGACAGACTGAACTGAGCACCTTTGGTGCAAAGCCTGGAGGTTTTTGGACTATTGTTCCACTGGTGTGGAGCTTGCATGCGAGTGGTGTACAAGAGGGCGCCATTTTGTCAGGGTTAGGCCCTCCCACAGAGGATCAGGTCCAGGACCTTATTGGTCTGGTGGAATTGGCGCAGAAGTGCGTGTGTGCGTGCCCACGCACCCATGTGGCCTTGGATCCCCGGCCTCTGCCTGGCTTATACGGCGTTGCCAGGAAAACGCTGGGCGGGTGCCCTCCGGCTCCAACAGGCTGCTCACTGAGACCCCAGGAGTGCGCAAGCCGCCTCGGATCCCCACCCTACGCACAGCTTGTACTGCGTTGCCAGGGAAATGCCTGGTGGGTGCCCTCCAGCTCCAACAGGCTGCTCACTGAGACGCGGGAGTACGCAAGCTGCCTCAGTCCCCGCTCTCCGCTTGCAGAGTTGCCAGGCTGGTGATTGGTTATCGGGCTGCTCGGCCTGATCTGCGAATGGCTGATTGGGACAGGCTGAGACTGGGAGTTTTCCTGGGAGTGTTGGGTCGTGAACTGTGTGCCTGTGTGATCCAGCCAGGGCACTCCTCATGATCTATCTAATACATCAAAGCAATCCCAGAGCAACAGCCAGAATGGGGAAACAAAGAAACATGTCCCAAGTAAAAGATCAGAAGAAACCTCTAGAAATGGAACCAAATGAAACAGAGGGATCCAAACTTTCAGAGACACAGTTTAGAACACTGATGATAAGAATGTTTAACAACCTTAGTGAGGACATAAGGAAGGATAGAGAAATCATAAAAAACCACCAGTTAGAATTAAAGAATACAATAACTGAAATGAAGAACACACTCGAAGGAATCACCAGTAGAGTAGAGGAAGCAGAGGAGCAGATCAGCGATTTGGAAGATAAAATAGCAGAAATCACCCAGTTGGCACAACAAAAAGACCAAAGAATAAAAAACAATGAAAATAGTTTAAGAGCTCTATGGGACAAGGTGAAACGCAACCACCTTCGAATTATAGGACTACCAGAAGGAGAAGAGAAGAAGCAAGGGGTCGAGAATGTATTTGAAAAAATAATGACTGAAAACTTCCCTACCCTAGTGAAGGAAATCAACATACATGCCCAGGAATTGCAGAGGGTTCCAAACAAGCTGAATCCAAACAGGTCCACACCAAGACACATCATAGTGAAAATGGCAAAGGTTAAAGACAGAGACAGAATCTGAGAGGCAGCAAGAGAAAGCAGGTTACAAAGGAACTCCTGTTAGACTAACAGCTGACTTGTCTACAGAAACTCTGCAGGCCAGAAGGGAGTGGCAGGAGATATTCAAAGTGACACAAAATAAAGGCCTACAACCAAGATTGCTCTATCCAGGTCGGCTATCACTTAAAATTGAAGGAGAAATAAGGAGCTTCTCAGTAAAGAATAAGCTTAAGGAGTTCATTACCACCAAGCCAATATTGCAAGAAATGTTAAAAGGGCTTTTTTAAACAAAAAAAGCGGTAAACAAGCTAACCCAGGAAGACCAGGAATACAAATAACAAAATGGCAATACATATGCACCTATCAATAATCATTTTAAATGTGAATGGGCTTAATGCTCCAATCAAAAGACAGAGAGTGGATAAGAAAATAGGACACATGTATAAGCTGTTTACAGATGGAATAAGATATTTCATGCAAATGGAAATGAGAAAAAAAAAAAAGCTGGAGTACCAATACTTATTTTGGACAAAACAGACTTTAAAATGACTACAATAAAAGTCAAACAAGGGCACTATAACCCTAATAAACATCTATGCACCCAATATAGGAACTCCTAATTACATATAACAGATTTTGGCAGACATAAAGACAGAGATCAACAGTAACACTATCATAGTAGGGACTTCAACACCCCATTGTCACCAATGGACAGACCCTTTAGACAGAAAATCAACACAGAAAGAGAGACCTTAAACCACACTTTAGGCCAGCTTGACTTCATTGATATTTTTAGAGCATTTCACCCTGAATAAAGAGAATATACATTCTTCTCAAGTACATATGGGACATTTTCCAAGATAGACCATATTAGGCCACAAAACAAGTCTCAGTAAATTTAAGAAAATTGAAATCATATCAAGCAGATATAAAGGAAAAACTGATGGTTGCTGGCTGGGAGGGAGTGGGGATGAGGGAGAGGGGGAAGATTTTGGATAGCGTAGTTTGGTGACTACAATGTTGCCGCAGGGATATGGGGGCAGTTCTGGGAATGTAATTGAAAATGTTGTGAAGAGACTATTATGTTAAGTGAAATAAGTCAGTTGGAGAAAGACAAGTACCATACGATCTCACTTATATGTGGAATTTGAAAAACTGAATGAATGATCAAAGTAAACAGACTCATAGATATAGAGGAAAAACTGAGGATTGCTAGTTGGGAGGGGGTGGGGGTAAGGGGGAAGGAGAAGGGATTAGACAGCATAAATAGACAACTACAATATTGCCACAGGGATATGAAACACAGTTCGGGGAATATAATAATGTTGTAAAAATTTTGTGGCGTGTCAGATAGTCACATGTCTTGTTAGGGAGACCACTTCATGTATGGAATAGTGGCTTGATCACTGCACTGTACACCTGAAGCTGATGTTGTATAATATTGTATGCCAACTATAACTGAATATATAGATAGTCATGGGATGTGGATTATACTGTGGAAGGGAGTCAAAAGAATTGTAGTGGATATGTATGATATGGGGGGGAGGAATGGGGTGGCGATCTGGGGGAGGAGGGTTGTCACTTTGGGGGGTAAAGAGTATAACTATTGCATTGTGTTGTACACCTGAAACTAATTAAAAAATTAAAATTAAAAAAAAAAAGTAATGTCTGCTATCATAATTTAGAAATATACCTATTGGGTTGGCCGAGAGGCGCGGTGGTTAAGAGCTGGCTTGGGACATGAGCGGCCCTGATTCAGATCCCACATATGAGGGCCAGTGACACTGCCCTCTTAACAAAAAAAGAAAAGAGCTATACCTATTATATTTACAAATAAATGTGCCTTTTGTATTTTACAATTACAATATATAAATGTGCCTATTGTAATGATAATCACATTATAATTATTACATTATACATTATATCACATTTCCATTTTTGGCATTGCTTTTTATCTCTTCTTAGATTTTTAATAGGTTTCTCTCTTTTGTCCTTGTAGGTTTTGCTCTAATTTTACTCTAATTTAGTGTATAATAATTTAATTTCTAATTTATTATTTAATTTTCTTATTTATTTATTTATTTATTTATTTATTTATTTATTCATTCATTCATTCATTTATTTTAGCTGAGCCATCCTGCCACCTGTTGGCAGCTTAGTGGCAACTCAGCTCGGGCTGGGCATCGAACTGCTGTTGCTCAGACCTCAACTTGCACTCCTGAGCAAGCTCTTTACCAACTGAGCCACTCAGCCAGCCTAATTTTCATTTTTAGAATCTCCTTCCTCTAATTTTCCCCATAGTTACTTTTTTGATCTTATTTGTTTTTGTTCTTTTTGATCTCTATAATTAGGCTGTTTATTTCTGTTATTTTCAGTTTCATTGAAAAATACATGAGTTAACCTCTAGCACAGATTTTATGAGTCCTGTAAAAGTTTTAACTTACGTGTTTATAATTTTCATTTTTAATACAAATGAAGTGTTTGTGATTTTCTCTTTGACTCAGTTATAATTGTGGAGAGAACTTTTTTTTTTTTCAGCTGAGCCATCCCGCTACCTGTTCGCAGCTCAGCGGCTGCTTAGCTTTGGCCGGGAATCCAACTGGCAACTCTGTTGCTCAGAGCTAGCACTCTTGAGCGAGCTTTTAACCAACTGAGCCACTTGGCTGGCCCTGGAGCGAACTTTTGAAGCTATATTATTTAAAAGATTTTTTTTTTAAATCTTTTGGTGATATGGGTATTTAGATTAGAATGTCATCATTAATTTTCATCAGAGAGAGGCTGTTTATGTAATTTCTACATTTTGAAACTGAGTCTGATATCCTTTGTGACCTAATACATCTTCAATCGGTGGTAATTTCCTACCAATCCTTTAGAAGATGTGGTTTCTTACCAGTATTTCCTATATTTTGCACTGAATTTTTACCTTGTGAGTCCTTCCTATCATTTTGTTTTCTTGCTACCTGATTAATAGGATGCTAAACTCTCCCACCTTCTGTTGATTTCCTTTATTACTTAAAGTATTTTTTCTTTATATTGGCCTATGAAGGATTTATACTTTATTCCTTTTGTATGAAGTACAGAAGTATAAAAGGTAAAGATTGTACTATTTGTCCCTACCCTAAAGTGACTGTCTTTACCAACATGACTTCATCTACCTATTTATTTGTAATATTTTGCCTTTTTTCCTCTTTTAAAAATTTAGTAGTCTTTTATAATTAACAAATAATTGGATATTTATTTTACTCAGTACAAACTGGATATCCTTGCTTTTTCTAACTAGTGGGAGATTAATCTGTGGATAGTATTATTGGAATAAATACACTTAGTCACATACTTTTGCTTTCTTGTTAGTTCCTTTATTTTCTCTCCTTTCTTTATTGATTATGATTTTAATCCTTTTATAGTTGATAATGATTTAGAAGACAAGTATTTTTAATATCAAAATTTTACTAATATTAGCTTCAAAATTATCAAGTTCTTGGTTAAAATCTTTTCTCTAACTATTGAAGGCAATAATAAGATAATGATCCCAGAGAAATTTTGTACAAATTCCTTGCCCTACCCTAGTGTCCAGAATTTAATTTTTAGCTTTTTGGCACAACTTGTTACGATACATTAAAAGTACAAAATATTATTCATTTCTTAAGAAAATGTTTTTTTCTATTCAACTTTGTAGTTTTATTTGTTATTTTATTTGTAGTTATTTCCTGTTAACTTATTTTGATACGTCAGATTTTTCATTAAGTTATTCTGTTTGGTTCTGCGTCTCTCATTTGAAATACCTTTAAAACCAAAGGAATAAAATAGCACAGATCCCACCCAATCTATGAAACTTTCCCCATTTGTGGACAGTTAGTTTTTGAAAAACAAAACAAAACAAAAACATTTTTAGAAGATTAAATACTTGCTTCTTTGATGTTAGTGAGGGTGTATTACAAAATTTCATCAAATTTCATCTACTTCATGGAAGGAGATTCTGTGCTTATTGACCGATTTTAAACACCTTGCATGGAGTTCATTTAGATCCCTGTCGGAAAACTCAGCAGTCCGAGCTAGGATTTATGATGCTATGAGGGAACATGTCTATGGTGGGAGATTATTTTTGGATGCTTTGCTGTGTGGCTGCATAATTCATATCAGTCCTCTCGAGTTCCAAGCACAGATAGATACCTTCTCCACGTACTTTGTTCTTCTGTGAATTTTGTTTGAAGGGTTAATGACAACTGCTGAGCAGCTAGCGTCTTGTTGGGACTCTCCATACCCAAGCTGAAAAGGGCAGTGGAGCCGGGCTCTCAGACCTGGCAGATGTGCTCAGAATTCCCCACCTTCACTCATCTGGGTGATGGGACTTTGTTATATGTTCAGTAGCTGTGATAAAATCATGGATCGTTTTTTCCTTAAAGAGCCATTAATAACAGTTAAGTCTGTAATGAGCTCACAATTTCAGAGTTTGGAGAATAAATTGTTGACAATGAAATCTAATGGAAAATGAAATGGCTTCTTATATTTTATAAAAGATGTTAATCTTATTGATAGAATTCCTGTCACTCATGCCAGATAACTAGCGTCCTCTTGTCTGTTTTAATTTTGGTGAGTAAAACATATAATATTCTAATGGGAAGGAACTTCTGGAAGTAGAGAGTAAATTACTGTAATTGTTAAACAAGGTCCTGAAGTATCTTCAAGCTGATAGTAAGAAATTTCATTGCATCAGTTAGAGCAAAGCTTTCTTATATCAGTGCTGCCATGCGTGCTGGGAGAGATCAGTGTGAGAGATGGATTTTCCTTAGGTCCTTAAATGTTTAAACCAGCACCTGGCCTTCATAATGTCTCTTGGTTGCAGGTAAGAACTGGGAATTTCATGTGAAGGATTACAACTTCTGAGTTAGTTACGCTACCCCAAATGATCCATTGGATGTGGCGGAAAATGCCAGTTTTAAATGTATTCATGGGATTAGGAATGAATACTTCTTTTGCCTGAAATCGTGTGGTTTAGCTTTAGTACTTACTGTAGTCAATCCATTTCTTTGAAATATTGAGCTGTCTGACAGCTGAAAATCCTAAGTTTCCTTTCAACTTGAGCCTGGCTTTGGAGGAAAAAGAGGCAGTGTGGGGTGGATTTTATGGAAGGCTCTCTGAAGAACACTCGCCCAAGTGCTTTGCTGGCAGGTCCGGAGACTGCTTCCTCTCAGTATTTCTTGGGTTTTGCCCTCAGCCTAGATCAACATTTAGTCAGATAATTTACGTCAGAGCTACTGGAGGCTCTTGTTTAGCTTTGTGGAACTCATTTCCTTCCATGAAGTAGTGGGGGAAAGACCGAAATGCGAAATCCAGATTCAGTTAAGCCAGTTGGATATTAGGAAAAGTTTCATGCCGTAATACCCTTAATTACTCCTGGGTGTTTGTTTCTCAGCTAAGTTGGGGGACTGAGTTTTTAATAAATGTCCCTTGATTGAATATTGCCTTATAAGAGTTCTTTCTGAATGCAGTCAGGTACCACAAATTAAAAGTATATTCTACGGATATGAACATACCGCAGACTGATTAAGACCACGTTAAATGTAAACGTCTAAGTGGGCCCTGAGCATCACAGTGCAGTGAGCAGTGGGCAGCAGAGACCTGGGCTAGGCCTGGGGCTTGTGCCACATTCTCAGCACATTGTTGGCTCCACTTGTTTGTCCATCCATACATTGGAGGCAGCTTTGCCTCCCTGTACTTAACTCAGTGCTCCAGTGACCTGAGATTCCTGACATTGCTTAGGAATTAGGGCCCATTCCACATACAGATTTCATCATCAGTACAAATACATGTAACAGCAGGCTGTTTTCAACTATAAAATATCTGATAATTATCAAAGGCGTTTAATGAAGAATTTTATGCTAGCTAACTATGAGGGCATATGTTAAAACATAAACACGGAACAAAAGAGTCTTCAAGTCTAGCAGAGGGTATATACTGCCTGAGCTTTAGTAAAACCTTGACGTGAAAAGCACAGAGAAGGTGAGAGTGAGCATTCCAGACGGAGGGAATCTAGTGGGAAAAGTGGAGGGCAGAAATGGACGTGACATGTTCAAGAAATTAAAAGTGATATTCATTTTAGAGTAAATCCTCCTTTGTTATAAGTGTAAAAATGGAAACTTGAAGAGAATGACAATATTCTGAATTTTTATTCCATAGTAATAAGGAAAGGCTCACATAGCTTTCATCTGAATTAACTGAGAATTAACAGGTTTGGCAATAACTTAGGAGGAAGCTAAGTACTTAAGGGCTCAGGAGGATACAAAGTAAAATGAGGATCACTTTGCGGGGGTTCCTTAAGAGAAGACTTCTGGAGAAGGGGATTTTAGAAGAAGGTGGTAGAAGAAGATTGACACAAAGGTTTAAAGCAAAAAAGAATTTCTATATATTGAAGGTATGCGGATAGCTGATTAGATTGTACTATCAACAGTGTGGTGTGTGAACTGCAGCCTTTAAAGAGGCACATTAATGGTACAAGGAATGCTGACAATGGATTGTCCATTCGTCTTGCCTCATTTCCCCCTTTGGTCCCAGAGCCACATGAAAACCTGTTTGCTACCTTTCTTGCTCTTTGAAGTTCCCTCTTGCCCAGAAGTACCGGGCTTGTATTTTGTTTGAGACTTTCCATGCTCTGACCCGTGCCCCCCTCTCTAATATGTCTCCCTCTTTCCCCTGCTAGGGATCTCTGTTTCTGAGAAGAACCTGATCATTTCCATGTTAGTTCCTTTCCCTGCCCTTGCTTTCCGCCTTTCTTCAGCGGTGTCTTCTTTTCCCTCAACAATATGAGCTCAATCCACTTTTAAAATCCAAGTCTTCAGAACGCACTTCCCCTCTACGTCACTGGCTCCTTCTTGGGTTTCCTTTAGCACACATTTCCTTGTGTTGTTACACTCGCTTTGCTTGCACTGCCTTGCTAGATTGAGGATGTCCTAAAGGGGCTCTGTCTTGTCACCTGATTGAATTGCTTGGGGTCTCTGCAGATGGGGTTGGTGATGACATCACAGACAGACTCATCTTCCATATGTGACTTGGTCTCACATAGACTGATGTTTGAAATTCTGTGTGTTTGTTCATTTATATGGAAAATGAGCTGGGTAAATGTGTAGAAATTGCTCAAATGTAAGCTTAGTAAGATCACAGGTGGGGTTTTTTTTTTGGTTTAGCATGATATTTCCAGTGCTTTCTACCAGGCCCAAATGTGGGACTTAATACCTGTTTGTTGAATGTGTGCTGGCTTAATTTACTTAAGCTGTGTGTCTGGCAGGAAGCCTCCGGAATGTTTTCTCATCAAACAGAATCCTTAAGTGTCTTCCCAGTGTTAAAGGATAGCATCTAGCGTCTCATCATTTCCTCCAGAATAAGGAAACCTTGTGTTTTGTTCTGTTTTGTTGTCGTTGTTTTCAGAAGAGGACAGAAGAAATGAGGTGGGAAGCCATAGTTGGTGTGATTTGGCTTTGGCATATTTAGTATTTGGGTCTTTTTATTATCGACAAAAACAGAAAATCACAGAACAGAGGAAAAATCTGAGGGAAGATTACTTTCCAAGATTTATGAACCTTTGCTAGACTTTTCAAGTGTTTATTTAAGGCTTGCCCACTCTTTATCTCCAATGGCACTTTATGGTGAATGTTTTTCTTATCCTGACCTCTGTGTTTCTTTCAATGGCAACCTGCCTGGCACTATTCAGAAACTGAGAAAATGTTAAAGATCAGGACCTTAACTTATTCTCTTTTGACCAGGCTTAAAGAACAGGGGCGAAGAAGCAGCTGTGTGAGGAGACCACTGACTTTTCTTGTTTCTCGTGTCTTGCCTGTAGCTCAAGCCAGGACAGAACAGCTGCAGGGACAGCGACAGTGAGAGCGCCAGCGGAGAATCCAAGGGCTGCCCCAGGAGCAGCTCCCGGGAAAGGCTCAGCGACGTAAGTATAAACACAATCAGGCAAAGCCAGCAGACCACGCGCCCCTGGCGAGCCTCAGCCCCCAGCACTCCAGCCCTGCACATCACTTACATATCCAGCTCTCGCAGTGTAACCTTTCTTGGTGTACACGTGGGGGAGCCTTGTGTTACAGTGTCATTCCATTTTGTAGTTTGACCAGAAATGTGTTTTAACAAATTATAAGGTAGGTGGGAGTATTTGTCACCTTAGCAAAAACACACAAAAGAGAAAAGTGATAATACTTTTAATATCTGTGTTCAGTGAAAGAAATAGGCAGCACTACAACTGGGAAACGACATCCTTCAACTATGGGCTATGTGTAATTTCTTCACCTCTGAGATTGGTAACAGTCCCTCTCTGCCATTTTAAATCTGTTGGGAAGGATGACTAACCAGTCACTTACTTGGCCAGAGAAGGAACTAAATTTCCTGACTGATTTCTGGGGGAGAGACTTGTGAGAACACACCATAGCTCTCTAGATCTGGCTCCAACCCCCTGTCCAGTTTCCTGCCCACCAACAGCCCCCGCCCCTCTTAACCTCTCCCGAGAAGCACCTGGTCCCCTTGAAACCCTCTTGCCTTCTTCCCTAACATGCCATCTAACAGGATTCTTGACCCATCTTTGCCCCTGAGAGCACCAGTTGGAAACTTTCTTATAAAATAGATCCAGTAGGGAGAGACTTTTCTTATTGGTCCTGACACAGGCGCATCAGCAGATGAATGGGACAGTGCTCTAAGAAAGATACAGTGATTCAGTGTCTGAGTTTCCAGAAGCAGCAGGTGGCGTGTGTGACGTGCAAAGCCGTTGCCTCCTGCCTTCTTCCTTGGATGCTCTAAACCATTACGGTGTACAGAATGACCAGTGTGTTGCCAGAGGAAAATATTAGTACTTATTATTTTCTGTCTAAATAAAGAAATTAAACTTTACTGATACCCAATTTAATAAGCAGGGTAACTTTGTCTATATAACTTATAAACACTCATGTTTTAGGAATGTGCTTGAAGCTTATTTTACTGAGAGGTTTCCATAAGCATAAGAGGCTGGGGACCATTGCAGCACATTGAGTCATTCCTGTGATAACCTCCCACCCAGTTCTCCCTCAACCAAGCTGGACAGCCCAGGACCTCTCAGGAAAGTCCATGAGGTAGATTAAGGGTGAGATGCAGTGTATGGAACATTGAATTCTTAACAAGGATTAAGTGGAATAAACAAAGTATAATTGTTTCTACAGTAATCTTAATAACTTATAAATAATTGCCTCTTCTTTTAGTATTGTATAATTGCAAATACGTATATAAAGAATACTAACTCAGTTTTTGCTGTATGAGTATGTCTGTATATAAAAATATTTGTGTGTTTGTTTCATTAATTTTGTGATGGAACTATAAATTATAATAACAAAACTATAACAATATTAATTACCTATTTTGTTATGTTAACAATACTTAATACTTAAGTAGCTGTTCTAAGATTTTGTTTTGCTTTTACTGCAAGATCATAGGATGGAGAGCTGGCAGCCACATTGTGCCAGGGGACACAGCATTATACAGTCATTGAGATCCTTTGGCAGGTTGCCCTTAACATACTTTTCATTAGAGCAAAAGAAATTGGCAAAAGACATTCCATGTTTATGTATAGGAAGATTTAATATTGTTAAGATGTCAATACTACCCACAGCAATTTATAGATTCAGTGCAATGCCTATAAAAATTCCAACAGTCTTTTTGCAGAAATGGAAAAGCAGATACTCAGATTCATATGGAATGGCACGAGGCCCCCTGTCAGAAAACACAATGTTGAAAAAGAAAAACAAAGTTAGGAGACTTACACTGTCTAATTTCAAAGCTTATTACAAAGCCACAGTGATCAAAACAGTGTGGTAATGGCATCAGGATAGTCATACAAAGTAATGGAATAGAACTGAGAGTCCAGAAATAAACCAGACATCTCTGGCCTGCTGAGTTTTGACATGAATGCCAAGTCCATTCAATTGGGAAAGATTTTCTCTTCAACAGATGGTGCTGGGACAGCTATGTTTCCCCAAGCTAAAGAGTGATGTTGGACCCCTGTATCATATCCTGTACAAAAATTAACTCAGAGTGAATCAGTGACCAAAATATAGGAGTTAAAACTCTTAGAAGAAACATAAGGGTAAATCTTTAGGGTAAAACCTTGCATTTGGCAGTGGCTTCCTAGATATGACACCAAAAGTATGAGCAACAAAAAGGAAAATAGATAAATCAGATTTCATCAAAATTAAAAACTTTTGTGCATCAAAGGGCAATATCAAGAAAGTGAAAAGATTGTGAGAAAATATTTGCAAAATAGGTAACTGACACATGTTTAATATCCAGATATATACAGAACTCTTACAACTCAACAATAACAAACCAATTCGAAAATGGGCAAAGGGCTTGAATAGACATTTGTGCAAAGAAGATGTCCAGTTGTCCAGTAAGCATACGAAAGATTCTCATCGTCAGTAGTCGCTGGGGAAATGCAAATATAAACCATGATGAAATAGCACTTTATATCTACTGTGATGGCAACAATTTTTTAAGGAAATAAGTGTTGGCAAAGATATAAAGAAATTGGAATGCTTATACATGCTGGTGGGAAAGTAAAACGTGCAGCCACTGTGGGAAATAGCCTGGTATTTCCTCAAAAAGCCAAGTACAGAAATACCATATCCCCCCCCCCAACTCCACTTAGGTGTGTAACGAAACACGTTGAAACAGGTACTCAGGTGCTTATCTTTCAGTGCTCATTCCAGCATTCAATAACCAAAAGGTGGAAACAGCACAAGTGTCCATCAGCAGCTGAATGGATAAACAGAACAGGGCGTATATGGGCAATGATATATTATCCAGCGATAAAAAGGAATGAATTTGACACCCATGTTACAACACAGATGAACCTTGAAAACATTAAGTGAAAGAAGCTAGATGTAAAAAACACAAATATTGTGTGATTCCACTTATATGAGCTATGTAAATTATGCATATTCCTGGAGACAGAACGTAGTAGAATAGAAATTATCAGGGACTGGTGCAGGGGGGTGGGGAATTACTGCTTAAGGGTTACAGAGTTTCTATTTGGGGTGATGACATGGTTTTACATAAATTGTAACTAATTAGTATCACTGAATTGTACACTTAAAAATGGTTAAAATGATAAACTTTATGTTATATATACATTTTACCTCATCAGAAATAATGTAAGAAAAATGAGGGCTTCAGCAGTCCAGCCAGTCTACAAAATACTTCTAGCTCATGTTGCTTATTAATTATTAAAATTCACACTTTCTGCAACACCACTGTTAAAGATGAAAGAAGAGTAGAAACAGCCTTTAGTGTAAAGCTCCTTTCCCCTAGTCCTGAAGACCCTGCCTGGTCCCCGAGGCATCACAGCTTTCTGCCCCAGCTGGTGGGCCTACGGCATGTCCCCTGCCTGAGCGCTGGGCATTAGTCACGTGCTCCTTTCCCGTGCTTTCTCTCTTTGCCTCGGGCACTGTCCTCCCACAGACACGCTGATGTGAACACAGGCGAGGCCCCGAGGTAAACCTTCTTTAGATTCTGCGATTCTCTGCAAAATTCTGTCCTCTCCCATCCTCTGCTTTCCCTGCTCCCCCTACCTTTGACTTTCTATGCTTATCCACTCTACTCAACCCAGGGATACTCTTGGGCCCCACCCAGGTCACCCCCCACCCGGGTCACCCCCCACCCGGGCCGCCCCACACCCGGGCCGCCCCACACCCGGGCCGTCCCCCCCCCCCCGACCCACCCCCAGCCGGGTCACCCACACACACACCCGGGCCATCCCCCACCCGGGCTACTCCCTACCCGGGCCACCCCCCACCGGGGCCACCCCACCCCCAACCCGGGCCATCCCCCACCCGGGCCACCCCACTTCCACCCCATTACGGAGGTATGAACACTCCTGCAGGCAGTTAGCCTAGGCAGCTGTCAGGATCACTTCAATCTGCTTCCCTTCTCTCTGAGATCACGGTCCTGTACTGCGCAGTTTCTGAAAACTTTTTCATACTGTTTGTCTGGTTCTTTAGTAACTTAAGCTACTGAAAGTGGGCAAGTGTATTGGATCCCTTTTAGTCCACTACTGGTTTTTCAGCCGAGGTAAAAATTCCCAGAAGTCTTCTACTCACTTTTAATGGTTTCAGGAGCTCTGACAGTTGAGACTTTCTCTCAAGTGCAGCTATGTTATTCTAGCTTTGTTTTTTTAATTAGACAGGCAAAGGAGTAAGGGTAAAGAATTCCAGTAGAGCTGTAGGATTTGGTTTATGGGTGAAGCTTAAAAGCCAAATGTGCCTGGCTTTTCTAAATTACTAATCCCTGACCCATACTGCCAGGATGGAGTATTTGTCTGTACAGACTTTAGATCGTCCACTTCAAAGATACATAGTAACTTATTTAGACTAGTCACAAAGGAAAAAGTGAAGGGGAATAATTGAATATATCACTGTTCATGATGCGTTAGTTATTCAAGAGGGAATTCTGACTTAAACTGAATTTTGCAACTGAGGAAGGTGTCACAATGTAGGGGCTCAACTTGGAATCGTAATAAACAAAGCCTCAAATTATGAATTCATCATGGGCATTGACTTCAAACACAGCCAGCTGCAATTGTAGTTTAGCTATTGATCGCCCATGTGACCTTGAGGAAAGAACTTGGGCTGCTAAGGCAGGGTTCATCTGTGAAATGGGTACCCCAACCTCGCACGTCTCCTCTACAGATTCCCCGGCACCGCAGTTTGAATCACATAGCACAGTTCTTGGTGCTTAAAGCACATCCTCTGCTCAGAAATATTCATCCTCTTCCTTTTTGCATCAGATTTAGCACTTACCTTAGGAACCGTCTTACCCTTTTAAATTCCCTTGTAGCTGTCAACTTGAAAGCCTGGCCTATGTATCTCAATCATGATGGCCAGGATTCTTCCTCACAAACAAAACCCTAGTTACCCTAAGTCTCCTGACCTTATTTCTCTTACCCCTGAACTGTCCCTATTTCTCGGTCCCAGGATTGGATCCCAGAGCTGGGATTCTCCAAACCAAGCTCTGTTCCTTCCTCTTTCTGAACTATCTGCCCACTTCCTTCCTCTCCTTTACCCCCTGGCTGTATTTCTGAAGAGGTGTTGGCGTCCAACTGTCCTCTCCTGGCACTGATGGCGTTTCAGACGCCCTCACCATGCCTCAGGCAGACGACTCCCGGGGCCTCTCAGTGATATCTCCTGCCTTGCTGAGATTTCCTTTGCACTGTGTCTACAGAGCTTCCAGAGCTGTTTCCCTGACCCAGAGCTCATGCTTGAACTTCCAGGTTTAAGATCTTTTGTTCTGAGTCCCGTGTCCTGAGGGTTACCTGCGGAGGCCTCCAGGAGCACCTGTCTGTGAGGCCGCCTCTGCACGTGCCTGGACCCTCTGCTTCCCCCTGTGGGCCTGATCCGTAGTCCCTCTGACCCACCTTCTTTTTCTTCAGTAATTTGCTCTTTCTAGTCGCCTACCGTTGTTTCTTCTTCTTTTCTTTTTTCTTTCCCTTTTCCTTCTGCCAGCCCCAGTGTCACTCCCTGTAGCAAACCCTAGCTAACTCCCCATGGAAGTAAACTCATTTAATGTTTTATTGAGATTAGTATGTGGATATGACTCAAGTTTTTCTCTGAAAGAATTTTGGGTCCGGTTTTTAGTTATGAGAAGGCAGAAATATGTTTAGTACTTTCTAAGTGTTCAAGACTTTGAAGGAATTGAGACATTTAAAAAAACAGTGAAAAGGGATTGAATTCTATTTAGTAAGTCCTATGTGAAATAGTTCTCCAACCTTCCTGTTCTGTAGTTTTTTCGTCCCTTTAATAGGATCTAAGGTGATGGATTTCTTGTGCTTCTTTCTGAGATACCACTTCTCCTACCCCAAATCTTCCAGGTTTGACAGTTTATTGAGTTATCTGTCCCACATGACATCTGTCATCGGTCCACGTAAGGTCTGCCCTGCCCTCCCTTCTCCTCACCCTCCCCCGAACCCTTTATGGAGGTTTCACTCTGTGCCATGTTGACTGGCTACTGGGAAGAGAGAAACAGACCCAGCTACGGAGTCAGTGAGCATCTCTGTACTTTAGAAGAAAATATAGTCCAGACCTGCGAAGGACTCTTAATATTCCATTTCTTCTTTTTTCTCTTATTTTTGTGCCAGATTTTTTCCCCTCTAACAGTTTGTGTATGCCTTTTTCCTTTCCTACACCATATATGTACGTATTTTCTTGGATATGTCAGTGATCTGACTGTCCAGAAATACATATCAATACCTTTTCTGTGTCAGGTGTGGTTCTGGGCACTCGAAATTGAGTGGAGGACAAGATGGGAGTGTCTGCCCTCAGGAACCTTCTAGTCTATTGGGAGAGGCAAACAACAAACTTGCGAGGAAGCACTAACATTTTTTCTGATGTAATACATTTACGAAGTGCACAGAACAGTAATGGGGGTGGCTGGGTGTGTGCTGCTGTTTTAATGAGGGTGATTGGATTAGGCCTTTCAGTGTAAGTGACATTTGCCTGAATCCTGACTAGAGAAAAGGGGCAGCCCCTTGAAGATCTGCAGGAAAAGCATTCCCAGCAGCAGGAACAGGCTCAAGGCCCTAGGTCGGGGCAAGCATGCCATGGCTGAGGGGAAGAAAGAGAGCCAGTGTGGCTAGAGAATGGGGGAGGAGCACGGGGGCTGACCACATACTTACTGGCTACTGTGAAGGGAGAAACAGACCCCGCCACAGCATCAGTGAGTGTCTCTGTACCCTAGAAGAAAATCTAGTCCAGACCTGAAGGACTCTTGGTGATCCGTTTTTCCAAGTCTGTGATGAGATGTGTTGTGTTAGTTTCCTGGGCTGCTGTGATGAGTGTCCACAAGGGACTAGTTCACAACAGAAATCTGTTTTCTCCTAGTTTGCAGGGCCAGCAGTCAGACAGGAAGGTGTCAGCAGGACCGTGATCCCTCTAGAGAGGAATCCTTCCTTTCCTATCCTAGTGTCTGGTGGCTCCTGGCCCTCCTTCGCGTTCCTTGGCTTCCCACTGCGCCAGCCCAGCGCCCGCTTTCATCTCTGTGTGGCCGTCTGCCATGTCTGTAGCTGTGTGTCCTCCCCTTCTTACTCGGGTCCATCGGGGCTAGGACCCAGCCCTATCCAGTACCTGTTTCTAAACAAGATCATTATACTCGTATCAGTCACGGTTCTCAAGGGAAACAGCCTGGAATGTGCAGGCGTGTACAGTGAGGAAGGCTGACAATTCTCGGGGTGGGTAGGGAGGACGCCGGAGGCCCAGGCAGGCCATGCTCAGTCCCTGCCCTAGTGCAGAGGCCTGAGAACCACAGAAAGGAGGGTGTGATTCTAGGCCACAGACCAGAAGGCTCAAGACCCAGGGAGAGTCGGTGGTTTAGTTTGGGTCTGAAGGCAGGAAATACCATTTTCCCAGCTTGAAGGCCGTCAGACAGGAGTTTCCTCTTATACTGAGGATGATCATTTTTTTGTTTTATAAAACTGATTTGTGAGGCCCAGCCACATCAGGGCAGGGCAGTATGCTGTATTCAGTCCTCACAGTAACACCAATAAGTGACTAATGTGGGACCGAGTGTCTGGGGGCCCTGTGGCCCCCGCACGCTGAGGCCGTCTGGTTAACTTGCGTGACATTCTGAGGCTCCTGGTGAGTGTGAGCTTTCGAGAGATGCTGGCCAACCGCTGTAAGTTATTAGTTTAAAAACCTGTGTCTGGAAGATGTTAAAGGAATGTTGTTACAATTTTTACTTTTAACTGTTTGCTTTGCCTTTTATATGACGAACTGCAAATAATGATGAGAGCAAGAACGAAATCAGCGAAATAAACCAAGAAGCTGTTGAGTGTGAATGAGAGCTAGTGTCAGCCTGAAGTGGGTTATAACAGAGGGCTGGGAAATTGAAGCTGGAAGTGACCATATCCATCATGCCTGATGCTTTTTTCAAGTTGTTACCCTCTGCCCAGTTTTACTTGAATTCTCCTGTGAACTCATTTCCCCATTCAAATATAGTATTTTGCTTCTGTAGCAGCTATTAGTAATCTTATTTCCAAAGCACATGTTTTGGGATTAAGATTTCATGTTCTTTTAATTGTCATTGTTTCCCAAAATGCTATGGAGAATCCATAAATGAGCTTGTTTTGTGACCTTTGCAAGACCTGTACTTGGCCATGATGCCTCTGCTTTTCACTCCCACAAGAGAACAGCATTAATGGAGGTGGGTAGACAGGGATGTCAGACACAATTGGTGATTTGGAACAGTTTTAAATATCCTATTTAAATTAGCCCTGGGGTCAGAACACATGTCTCATCTGGGGGCGGGGCACATCCATTTCATACTCAGGGAGCAGAGATGGTCCCCGCGGCCTCCCTGTGTAGATCTCTAATGAATGGAGCACATCTAGTTTAGATGGATAATCAATTTTGAAATCCCTTGTTGTAGGTAACCTGTTAACACAGAAATGTTAACTCCACGAGTTTAATGAGTAGCTTCAGTGATAGCTTAGTGACAGAGATGGAAAGCCAGCCAGGTGGGGGGCAGTGAGGAAGAGTGGAATGAGGTTTAATGAATATCCACTTGCAGACTTGAATGTCAGCAGCGTCATTCTCTCTCCTGGAAAATGTCTTTCAACTGCGCATCCTATTACTGTTCTGCAGCCCATGGTAGCTAGGAGAATGAGGCAGCTTGTTTGTAAGAAAGCTCTCCTTTGCAACATAATGAGATCGAGGTGGGTAATTTGCAGCGATTGCTAGAGCAGTGGTCAAATCTGCAAAAAACACAGCAGAATGAAAAGACCATGTTAAACAGGAGATGCCTTATAATGAGCCCGGAAGTCACGACTCAGGCAGCCAGCTGGCTGGCACTTTTTCATATCCTTGTCTTCTCATGCAAACTGCTAAACACTTCCTCCTACTCTATTTTCTCTATCTCTCTATACCTCTCATTTCTACCTAGTACATGAAAATATGAATGATTTGGCAACTGCTCCTCGAAGAAATAAGAACGAAGCTTATTTCATTATTCAACAAAAGTATTTGCCTAAACATGGGTGTATGATGTTGTTTCAAATGCTGGTTTTTTTAATGCTTTTGTTGCATTTCTAAAGCACATCTCCTTTTAAAAGTGTCTCCTTTTCAAGCCTCAGTTTGACTCAGGCTTTTCTGGATTCTATGGCCACGTTAGGTATATAGTGTGGCCAGAGTTTGACTTCTCTCTTCAAGCCAGAAAAATGGAAGACCCCTCCTCTCATTAGGAATAGATGGGAAATACAGAAAGTTGAAATCAACTTTATTTCATCAAATGGTTCAGTGGCCGGGACACCCCCACCTGTCTGTTTCCCGGCCTTTACCTTTGCGGCCTGCCTCTTTTTCTATAACCTGAGAAAGCAGCACCAATCCCTAAATGCTCACCTGTAAATGAATAGCTAATCTAATACATTTAGACAATAAATAGCTGTTTCTAAACATTATTCCATTTTTGAGCGTAATCTGTTGTTACCGGTGGTTTGGGGCATTCATGGAATTTCTGACTTGGGAAAATGTTTTGTTATCCGATATTTGCAGCCTTATTTTGATACAGACTTAGATATGTGACCAAGACATCCTGGGCCTTTGTGTCATGGGCTAGCAGTGCACCTGACTCCTGGACCGTTGCTGGTCTCAGAGTTTGTCCCCTGTGTCTAATGGTGGGGATCCTGTTGGTGACCAGGAGTGGTAACGTGCACACCAGGCCACACTCAGAGTCCTGGGAACGTAGAGCTGGACAAGGAGAAATGTCTTTGTTTCAGAGATGTTGTTTCTGTTCAAATTCTCCAGCTATGACTGAAGGCAGCTGGCAGTTGGCCGAGAAAAAATATGGTGGAAATGGAGCAAGGGGAGGAAATATCAATGCAAAGTAAATTAGAGGAGGTTTTCGACAGAGTTTTCTGCCAGATCCAGAAATCACAGCTTAGTGTCACACGTCTTTGCCTATTGAAAAAAGAGTGAGTGAGTGGGGTGGGGTAGAAATGGGGGTGTGGTCTGACGCCAAGGCTCTGTTTGCTCTCCAGCAAATGCCGACGCTCCGGTGGGCCTTCACTGTACACGAGGAACTGGGGTGTGTGTTCATCACGTGTCTGTCCGTGAGTGCCAGTGTGGGGGGGTGTTATAAGGCAGGGTCCTTAAATGCTTTGTTGCATTATGTTAATTCCTCGGCAGTGCAATCAAATTCATGTCGTAATTAAAGCTGTCAGTTGGAAGGCAAGCCAATCACCACGAAAACACAGCATAACAAATGAAGTGAAATGATTTTGCGTGTAGCTATACAATGCTTCGCCAGGCATGAAATTAAATAAGTAATTTGATGTTGACATCAGAAATTGAAATGATACCCACTGTTCCTCATTCAGTCAGACCTGCATAAACAATAGCCAGAGCAAATATGCACAACAAAGCTCTCTCCTCCACCCAGCTCCCAAGTAATGTACAATATATATGCAAAATGAATATAACAGAGCTTTCCGAGACCTGAAGGATGTAATTTTCTTTGATATACAATAAGATGATATGTATATTGGGGTGGGAAGTGCGTTTGGAGGGGTACTTCTGCTTCTGGGATAAAATATATTTGCAGGAAGCTTTGGGGGGAAAGTCCTGAAATAAACAAATTCCATGTTTTCTGTGGTAATTCATCCTAAAATAATTTTCCCTCCCAGAGGCCTGACTCCAGGCTGGGGGAGACCTAACCTGGGTTTTATGTCCTCTGTGGGTGCTGGAAAGAGGTGATGCTGCCACGTGGCCAAACGCTGCGGTGAGAGGCTGTCTCCATGACTACTGTGGATCTCCCTGCACACCATTTATGGGATCAGAAATGCAGCAGGAGTTTGTAAAACCAGGTCCAGTGTGTGAGATCACACATCTGCTGGCCTTTACTCCTCTGAGCTTCTCTGAAACACGGGGGCGAAGGAAGTTTTGCTTTGGGAGCTGCATTGGTATGGCCAGAGCACACTGCCCTTGTTTGATGTGAGTGCCGTGTACTTACAGCACTGTACTTTCTTTTCAGAAACAGGTAGCACCAAGAAGAATCACACCTACTGCATTTTTTTTAGATTCTGAGTTCGCCTAAGCCATTTTCCACTATGCGGTCCCTTCATCCCTTTACATACACATTAACTGAACAGATGTATAAATGCGTCCCGAGAGCAAGGTGTGCTGAGCTCTGGGGAGGCAAGGACCCTGCCACGCGCAGTTGGCAGAGCAGGACAGCATGTTTGGGTGGAGAGCTGGAGTCACTGGCGTCTGAGCGAAAGTCAGGCCTCCAGCAACGGCTACCCTGGCCCAGCTCATCAGAGGGGACCCTGCTTGTGGGGGACACTTAGCCGAGACCTGCAGGCTGCCTCAGCATCTACATTCTGTTTGTTTGAAGTTTATTTGGGGCCTCTGTTGTCCACAAAGAGGACACTAAAAGCTAAAGAATTTGTAATGAGATGTTTTAGGAGAAAATGAAGTAAACATATAAACAAGAAAGACCCGCAGACGAATTTAAAACACAAACCAAGTTCTTTTTTCGCCTTCTTCCCCAAGAAGCAATGTCCTCAATACCTTTTGGAATTACTGCTTTTAGCCTCCATGTGTCAGAGCTATGGGAGCCTAGGTTGCTAATTCCTGGGACCGAAACCGTGCTTTTCCCTGCTTTCCTTCACCCACATGTTCTCTATATTTTAGTCTACTAATTATGTTTACAAAATGTCTCCTTTTTGAAAAGCGCTCTGTGTGTACTAACTGGTGCCTTTAGGGAATAAATGGGCACATAGGTCATCCACTGGAAAAGTCATCCAAACCCACGGGGCTTCTCTTTTCAAGTCATACTAGGCATTTTCCTCCTGCTGCCCCTTTGCGGCCGCACAGCTGAGGAGCTGGGGTCCAGGGCATTGAATGTCAGCAAGTCAGGGAGGCGGCTGACATGTGTCTGCTCAGTCTCAGCGCAGGGCGAAATGTCATCATTAATTCATTACCCAGCTGCCTGTCAAATAAATTGGCAATTACGTCCACTGCAGAAGCTTGGAATTCAGTAAATAGCACGTTAGCATCTCTGAGTTGTTGAGAGATGTAAAGGGGAAAATTAAGCAACACGGTGTTTGTATCAGGAGCAGATGACAAGGGGCAGCATACACTGGTGATGTGATGTAGTGATGAAAAGCTTGCAAAGGGCTGGTAATGAGCTGTGTGGATTAGAACATGTTAAAAACCATCGCTGATTTTTCACTTTGTCTTTATGCTTTATTGCAGAGTTCAGCTCCTTCCAGCTTGGGAACAGGCTACTTCGTAAGTTTATCTCAACTTTCACATGTATGCTGTACTTCTCTAATGTGTGCTCATTAGAATGTGAAAACATCTGAGAAATCCCCTCTCGGTTCTAAAGAACAGGCTGATATCCATCCTCTTATTAAGAATTGTTTATTTTTAAAATAAGTAACTTGCTGGGCCCTAGGGATCATCAGTGGGTCTGAGACGTCTCTCTGATTCCCAGCACACTACCTGGCAGTAGAAGGGGACACGAGGGAGACCTGATTGGCTCATGCTACCTTTCCCACATAATTGGTTTCTAGTGAGAACTGTCATGCGGAAGATGGAGTTCATATTATTCGTTGAGGTATTTATTCACTTCTAAAATCTCTTGATGAACTTCCCCACATATATAATATCACTTTTTTTTTTTTTTAATTTTGATAAGAGGTGAAGTTTTAATGGATGTTTTTCCTCACAATCTGGGCAAGTGGCCTTTATATTTCCTTTCAGCATCATGAGACTCCTGTTAGCAAATATAGATGTATTATTTTCTGTCTAGACTTGCCTCTGTCCTATGGGAGGGGTGGGGATGGTGACATACCTTAGGGATTACCATGGTATTTCCCATAGAGAAACAATCACTTCATTTCTTTTATTTATAGCAGATTTACCCTCTTTAGATTCAATAGCCCTTTTTCAGATGTAGATTTACAGCTAGGCCTTCCTTACATACAGGTAACATGGCGTGTAGAGGTTTGCTGTGGTGTTTAGAGGAATTGGATTTCTGTTCTCAATGATGAACCCTGATACGCTAATGCCCGCTCGGCATTTTCTGTGAAAATAATGAAATCATGAGAATAAAGTACAAAATAATTACTGATTCAGTGTAGCCATCTTTAAATTTCTTTTCTCTAAAATGCTAATTACTCCGCTTTTCATTGCCCACACATTTCTTTCCATACATTTACATTAAATATATGAAAAGCAGCATCATTTCATTGAATAATAAGCCTTTTTCAAGCTTGGCAGAAGTGGTATTTTCTAAATGTTGGTTTTTTTTGTCTTAATCTGTGATAGGATAAAGAGTTTTTTGGTACCTGCCTAATAGAGTCAGCACATTTATCCTTGCTCTTTCTCATGGCTGAATATTCATGCTGCAGAAACACACAGGGTGCTTCAGCAGCAAGAATCACAGAAGCACTTCCATCTGCCATCTCTTCACACCCGGCTGGATGTGGGTTGAGATGCTCCAAGTAAAACCTGGAGCCTGCCAATATCTGTTCTCATTCCAAAAGCTACATTTTCCCTCTGTGCTTTCTTCAGCAGCACAAGGCCAAGGCCGCCAACTTAGCCCTTGACCACTTCTAGGCTGAACATTCTACATTTTTAAAATGTCACTTTGAACACCCTGAAAGAAGAAAGCCATTTCTAGAAATACTGAAAATTTTCTTAGACTTTTTGTCACTTTTTTCCTAATTCTAGGAATGGTTATTTTTATTCTCTAACGATACATCATTATGAGTAAAGCATCTGCAATTTATGAATCTAAAATAATTCTCACACACAATGTTGGATGAGTAGAAAATTTTCTCCTTATTTTGGTAAAATTATTCTTAGTATTACTTTGCTTATATAAAAACATCTGTAATATTATTAACTTACATGGAGAGGATTCATACCAGATGCATGTTCAGCTCTCCACCGTGGCAAAAATGTTCTACCTAGAATGTGTTTGCAGTAATGGGATCATTATTTTATCAAATGCAAAATCCGTTGATAGGATTGCCAAGTCCTCATCAAAAAGTGCCTTCTGGTTCGGTTTTCATTCCATCATGGTCATATATATTACTTAATTTCAGATCCCGATGTCAACATTGGTGAGTTTCACACTTCTAAGTGGAAATAGTATATTCACAACTCATAGTATTTTCATGGTGGCATATTATTTGCACTGTGCTTTATGATGTGTGATGTTATCGTAATCTTTACGTCTGTAATGAAGGCTCCTCATCAGGTAAGTACAATGGTAATATTTTTACTCTACCCTTAA
This sequence comes from Aselliscus stoliczkanus, assembly GCA_033961575.1. Taxonomy (NCBI): domain Eukaryota; kingdom Metazoa; phylum Chordata; class Mammalia; order Chiroptera; family Hipposideridae; genus Aselliscus; species Aselliscus stoliczkanus. The sequence goes on along the minus strand of CM066728.1, from coordinate 12,898,149 downwards.
TCCTCTTCAGCATCCCTCCAAAGTGTGGACTGGGGCAAATCGCCTGCAGAGTCAGTGAGCTATTAATACAGTTGAACCGTGATGTGAATTCTGGTTTAGGAAAACTGAAGGCATTCACCTATTGGCTTACCCTGGAACTGTTTTCTTATACTCTTGCAATTACTCTATCTTTAGAACATTCTCTCATTTAGATTTTTAAGCTTCTATAGAGCTTTTATAAACTAAGGTAAAATGCTGATTATCATGTGTGCTACTAAAATAGACACTCTCCCAGTATATGCATATACTTGTGTACACATACATGGCCCTTATCCACATCCGGTAGATTCTACTTTCTTTCCTTTCTTTTCATTAATCAGTAGTAGTAAGTTTAAGGGTTTGTAGAAGAGTCCTTTGTTTGTGATCTAGTTGTATTTGTTTGTATCTCCTTGGTTTTGTGTTCCAAAGATTTCGCATAGGTCTGTCACTTTTCCAATCTGTGTATGAGCTGAAGATTTGAGAAATGAGAACAGCAGCTAAAGGCAATATTTACATAAGCATATTGCAAAGAATGCATCAAGTAGACAAAATAGAGAAAGATTGGAACCAACTTTTCACATTTTGGGGAGGTTTTGAATGATGTGGTGTTATACACACAGAGACACACACATATATATTCATTGCATACTCATGCCCAGCTCGTATTCTAAATATAAATGGAAGTATAGGCTGGTTGGAATCTATTTGCTTTTCTTGCTTTTTTTTTTTTTTTTTTTTTTTTTGGCTAGAGTAGAAAAACGTGTTGGAATATGTAAGGTTTTTTTTTTTTTTTTTTTTTAAGATGATAATGCAGTGAACTTGTTTTCATTCCAATTTAAATGTTTATGGCTATATTCTCTTCTCATACATGTATTTGAAGTTTATTTATTATGTGTAATGGATAATCAGCTTAGATACAGAATGATCTGAAGACCGGTGATCTGATCTTGGGCAGGGGATATGATACTTCTAAGCCTGTTTCATCATGTGTACCTACCTAATAGAGTTGTGAATATTAAATGAGGTAAGATATTTAATGTACACAGAACAACACTCAATGGTAGCAAATAATAAATGTTGTCTTCTCTTATTCCCACTGAAGTGTGTGATGGAAAGAAAAAACTTGGTCTCATTAAATGGCTGTGATAATAGAGAGTAAGTATCAGAAATTAATGATACAAAAATAAGGTTTGTAATTTGTCACTGTAGGATAGGAATATTTTGTTTTCATTGCAGTCTTCTGAAGTCCTAGGCTTCTCAGGAGCCTAGGATTTTGTTTTGGCAGTATATACCAATTTACTCGAGATATAAAACAAGTATGGAATTCATTCTCTGTGATCCTCTGTGATCATGATAATATTGGAATGAACTATTCTATAGGCTGTATTCTATAATGAACATTGTAGAAGTTTGTTAAATTGGTCTATAACAGTTATTTATTTTCTTTCTCAGACTTGAGGCATTTAAAGATAGCTAATGGCTCTTAGGGTTGAGCTGGGAGGTTAAGAAAGACCTGTTCGACCTGCCCAAGTTTTAGGAGGTTGTGTCCCCTGTTTGCTGCTCTCTGACACCAAAAGGAAAAGAGGGCCCCAGGAAGCCTTATGAAGTAACTGAGAGCAGTAACATGGGAAGACCAGTGAACACATGTCATGGTTGCCAGTGGTCTGGTGAGTCGGGCCAGGAAAGGTCTGGACTCCTTTACAAGCACTTGACTTTGAACACCAACAGCTGGGACCTACTGGTGGGGTGTGGTGGGTGACTTGTTGGGCTGACCTGCATCCCTGCTATAAGGAAGAGGCCTGCCTTTATTCAGGTCACATGTCCTTCTTGCCACCCTGGCTACTTTTTGGGCTTCTTCCAGGTTTGAATCTAAGTGTCTGAGGCCCATTGTGTCAGACAGCTTGGATCCTGCTTTTGTAAACTCCAGTGACCCAGAGATTTTTCTTCATAGTTTGCAGCTACTTATTTTCATTCTCCTCATTTGGATTGTACATAGCAATGCACATGTTTTAAGATGGTCAAGGAAACCAGCCTGCTTCTACCTAGTGACTAAAGCGACCACAGCACATGATGAAGGGAACCCTGTGGAGGCGCACATTTCAGAGAGCTGTATGTGCAGCGGAATGACTTAACAAACCGCGTGAGCGGTTCTGGGACCCAGTACTGACTGGTGGCTTTCCCTCCAGAGTCACGGAGTCATAAAAGACTCACTTTCTTGCCTTGATCCAAGTTTTAGTGTATAGACCTTTGAAATAGCTCCTGTTTTTCTTTGCTGTAATTTATATAACTCTTTAAACCGATTTGTGGTAGTTTGTATAACCATAGTTGCTTCTTTTTAAAATCTCAGAGTAGATTTTATTGTTGGGTGAAAGTAGAAATGAGTATTTTGGGGTTTTTTTAAAAGATTTTATTGGGGAATTGGGGGAGGGAACAGCTTTGGGGAATCAGGGAAGGGGAACAGACAAGTTGCTGTCCTTTTTTTTTTTTTTTTTTCCGTCTAGTTGTGGAGGACGTCGCTTCATTGGCCCATGTTGGTATTGTGATCATTGCGCTCTACCTGGGTGAGGCAGATCGGTCACAGGCCATTGGATAGCTGCTCACGGTGGTTCACAGCAGCTCAGCTCAAGCCGTTGTCTTCATTGTAGTTGCAGAGGGCACAGCTCACTGGCCCATGTGGTAACTGAACCGGCAACCCTATTGTTCAGAGCACGCACTCTTAACCAACTGAGCCACCCGGCCAACCCAGGAAATATTTTTTTTAAATCTTAATTCCATTTGGAATCCCATCAGGGAGCTCCAGCTTTTACTGGGGCATTTGGACTCCTTGGTAAAAACTGAGTTGTGTAACAGCTCACCAGATAGGGAGTCAATTCATTTTAATTCTCAAGAATGTATGAAACATCTCTTCGTTCTTAAGGTCAATAAGGTGTAAGCTTGGCCCTCAAGGCCAGGTGCATAGTTGAATTTGATACAAAGCAAACTGATCCTGTGAGAAGTACAAATAGAGCACTTGGGACTATCTATTAGAGTCAGTTAACTGTAGGAGGCTTCTATTGTGCAGAACTTGCTGGATGCTGAAATCCTCAACAAAGAAAAGGTGGAACAGAACATGAGGCCCCGGGGACAACAAAGAAAAGAGCACAGAGAAATAGCACCATAGTGTGGAGATGGTGTCACTGTATCATGTTTCTGGGAAAAGGCCACACTTAGGTTGGTTAGTTATGGAGAATGTGGAACAAAGCCAGGGAAGAAGTTGGATGAGCCGGAAGGAGATGGGTTATAGATAGACCCAAACTTGCCATTGTGACCTGTTCAAAATGAGAAAGATGCTAAACCAAGGATTGATGAATATAGTGCATCTTTCCCTTGGAATAGGAATCACAGGAAAAGACATTCATTTGAGAGAGATCATGAGTTTGGAAGTTAGAGTAGGTAGATGGACATTTAAGCTTGTGTATATCTTCAATGATAGTTTAAAACAGATGTGGCCAAAATAATGGGAAGAATAAAACATTTCTACTCATGTTTGTTTGTTTGTTTGTTTGTTTATTCATTTTTGAGGGCAGTGTCACTGGCCCTCATATGTGGGACCCGAAATGGGCCACTGGCTTCCTAAGCCAGCACTTAACCACCGCGCCACTCGGCTAGCCCATCCACTCAGGTTTAAATAAGAGGTGGTCCTTGTAAGAACTTCAGTAGGTCCTTAAAATCCAACCAGTGCCTGTCACAGAATATCTTTGAGATGTGGTTGTACATGTAATTCCCAAGTGACCCCTAACAGTTCCCCAGTGAGTCACCCAAGTACATTGAAACTCTGGCCTCACAGATACCCTGTCTCCAAAATGAGCACAATGTCACTAAAATGTTCTAGTAGGTAATATTTAATGCACAAAAATAGTTGTTATAAATATAGTGTTTTGATTCTAATAAAACAAAAACCTTGGAGCCCATCATTCAACCTAAAATCTAGGTCCTTCCTACTGCTTTGGAAGCTACCTGTGTATTACGTGGAAACACCTGGGCAGATGAGCACGTGCTCCTACTAACGGTGAACAGTTGCTGCACTTTTTAACCTTCACTTTCAGTACTTCCCTCGACTGTATTTGCCTCCCTTAGAGTAACAAGACCAGAATCTACACTCAGGTAGGCGCTTGTTCACCATCGGAACCACAGAGCTAAGAGCTAACCTGAGTTACACCGGAGGGTTGGTTTCTACCCGGACCAAGTACCTACATTGCAATAGACTCCTCCCCCTAGTTACGGGTAAGCTCCCTCATTTCAGGACCTTACACTAAAAATATTGTATTTTCCATTTCCAATTCTCAGCCTTGTTTTGTGTGTTTGATTGGTTGTGAACAATGTAATTTGGGGAATTCGCTCAGTGACCCATGAAGTACACTCCCTGATTAAGTGACGGTTGCAAGTTAAATAACGGTGAGCAGACATTCAATCATATGTATAATCTCTTGGTGGGATGACTCTTCTGTCTCATCCCATGGAAATTGTCCTCTTTCTCCACACCATTCTTAGCTTCAGCTTTCTCCTTCAGTACAGGGAACTGAGACATTTGTTGAATAGGATAATCAGAGAGGAAAGGATCAATTCGTGTCTCCATTTGCCATCATTCTGTTAACATGTTTCCTGAACAGTTATGTGAGGGAATAGGCTTAGTATTTGAAAATATTTGCTACCAACAGGAATCTTCGTTGTTGGCTGATGCAAACTGTAAGTAAGGAGGTAAAACGAAAACCCAGGTGCTCTTGATAGATGTGGAGAAATAACCTTTGGCCCTGTATCCTTACACTCTTGACCCCCCTCCCTGGCCCCTCAGATTTGGAGAAAATAAATCATTTTGTAGCAAAAAAATTTGCCCATTACAGGGCTAGATAATTGGTGAAGGGCCTCTGGTTCAAATATTCCAAGATCTATTAATTTAGCCATCTTTCACCTAAAGTGTCTGCTGCGTGGGACCAGTGCTTTCCCTTGGCATTGCCACCTTTTTTGTTTTGCATCATTTGTACCACAGAAATGCAAGACCATGTACTTAACCAGCAATGCCCTTCAGGGTCAGGGTGGACAGGAGTCCAGATTTCAACTGAGTGCCCAAGTCTGCCTGTCTTTGAAGTTAGTAATGAATGCTGTGTTATATGCGTTGTCAGGATTAGTGCTTACAAATGCTGAGACTGCGGGCTCTTCTGTCCAGTACTTAGCACATCCCATTGGTCTTACACACAATGCAATAAGTGCATTGGCAATCCCAAAGCAAGTGGACAGGTCACACCATGGAATTCAGAGAGGAACATTATTTCCAATTTGCTTTTCTTTCTTTTCCTGATACTGGCTTTAAGGAAGGTTGTCTTATTCTTGTTGGAGATTTCCAAATTGCAGAAATGTGGAATTAGTAGCTATGAGCTATACAAACTGAGCCATGGGCAGTCAAATCCAGGCTTTTTTCTTAACATTCACATAATGTTTGATAGATTTAACTGGCCTGGAGTTTTATGGACAATCAATCAGCATCTTTTAAATCAAAGGACTCACTCCTTTGGTTAACTGCTTTAAAAAATATTTTTCCTGGAATTGTAAATTTAGATGCCTCCCAATCCATCGCCTAAGAAACTTATAGCTTGGTGAAACACCAAGAGTATCATTTGAAAAGAGGTTGAAAAACACTACTGGGACTTGTTAAAAAGGAAAAGTGCTATTTTAACTCCAAGTGTCACATTTTCCTGTAGTCAGCTTTAGTAGTACACAAGAGTTATTGGAGGCATCGATGGTTTGAGACACTTCACTTATCTCCCAGCACTTGACTTCAGAAGCCAAACATTTAAAATGCATTTGCTCTTGTAAAAATGTTTATCCATTTAAAATACAATGTTGTTTTAACAAAAGCACCCCAGTGACAAACATCCTGGTGACAAGATCTAGCACAGTTAATAAACTGTGAGGTCCCTTTCACATATACTTGGAAAGACCCGCACAGCTACCCAAGGATGGCATTATAAATCACTGTCAACAAACCTTAATTTGCTTACTAGGCTAATGAATGACCTTCAATTTTCTTGCAGTAATTAGCTGCACTAATAGTCATGTTAATGGGACCTGCCTTATACTACAGTTAATTTCTGCTCTGAAATCTTTGGTATGTGGTTTGCAGGGTAAAGGCAAAACCAAACATAGGGAAACAAAAACTATCAATCTCTACTGACAAGCTCCTGGTAATAAGCCCAGATCGTAGCTGTGCTCAAGTAGGAGCACCGCCAGAGGTGACGACTGTCTGTTAGGGCCTGTACACTATAATGTGCTAGCAGACCTGCAGTGGAGCGGTGAAGCCAGATCACTGTAACGTTTCCTGTCTAAATGTGCTGCTGTGTACAGTGGCCACAGATTTTAGGGCACCATTAAAAATGTAGCAAGGTATAACAGCTGTGGTTCCTGGTGTACTCCTAATATTTCATATGTTCATCACGTCCCGTGAAATCTTGCCCAGACCAACAAATGACTCTACATACAGCTAAACAACCCCAGAGAGAAGCTGGGGAAAATCTGGATCATGTCAGCAGAATTGCAGAGGCCCACCAAGAGCTCATCCAAACCCACGTGGGACATACTTCTCTAATTACTCCCAAGACGTCTGCGTTTCCACTTCAGTTCCTAAAGAGAACATTCACATTTTACCTTTTGCAAGAGGATCCTATTAATAATTCACTTTGTCCTACCTTTATGAGAAATAGGCCAGATCTGGCTAAAGAAAAGTAGGGCTGTATCCTGTCCCGAGAAAATCAGGGAAAGTTAGCTTTTCAACCCTAAACCCAAAGTAGATAAGAAATTTGGTTCCTTTAGAATTTATTTAAAATATATTTCTAAAATAACTTTGTAGAACAATTAGTTCTATAATATGAAAACCTGATTTTTCTGAATGAAGGAGCATTAATACTAGAACATTGTGAGAAGTAAAGGAAACTGGGGAATCTAACATATTCTTCTAATCAAATATTAAATAGCTAAGCATATGACCAAAATGCAAGCCTTAAGCTGCATTTTGTGCAGAGGCATGATATTGTTACGTTATTTTTATATATATTTCTAAATTGCCAGCTTTCAATTTGCTAATTAAAATAGACCTCTACACGGTGTGATAAAAAAAATACTCTGAATGTTTAAATAAAAATATTACAGTAAAAGACACATTGCCATTAACCCCTCTCAAAATATTCCCCCTTGCTTCAAACATCCCATCGTTCTTGCCACTTTCTGAAGCAGTTCTGGAAGTCCTCTTTCGTGAGTATCTTTAGTTGCACTGTCATGTCTGCCTTGATGTCCTGAATCGATTCAAAACTTTTATTTTTCTTGGTCATTTTGACTTTGGAGAAGAGCCAGAAGCTGCACTGTGCCAGATGCAGTGAATAAAGTAGATAAAGACACATCATAATGTTTTTATTCTTTTTTTTTTTTTTGAGGGCAGTGTTACTGGCCCGCATATGTGGGACCGAACCAGGGCCGCTGGCTTCCCAAGCCAGCACTTAACCATCACGCCATTCGGCCAGCCCCGAGAGAAAGTGTGTTTTAAAGTGTGCCATAAATCATCCTGCATCATGACAACGATCCACGTCACACATTGCTTCTGATACTGCAATTTCTGTTCATTAAAAACATTATGGTGCGTCTTCATCTATCTTATTGGATCTGGCACCATGCAACTTCTGGCTCTTCCCCAAGGTCAAAATGATTCAGGACTTTGAGGCAGCCACGACAGCGCAACTAAAGACACTCACAAAAGAGGACTTCCAGAACTGCTTCAGAAAGAGGCAAGAAAGATGGGATAAGTGTGTTCAAAGTAAGGGGGAATATTTTGAGGGGGATTAATGGCAATGTGTCTTTTATTTTAATACAGTTTTAAATTTAATTTAAAGATTTGCCATGTTGTTTGATCACACCTCGTATTTTGGCTTTACATAGGCTTAGAGTTACAGAACCTTTGGATAAGAAGGGACTTCAAAAATCACCCTGTAATATCAAAATAAAGTATTTGCCTTTCTCTGTCTGACTTCCCTTGTCTTCTTTGGGAAATTGTTTATTCAGGTCCTTAGCTTATTTTATAATTGAATTATATGATATCACTTATATATGGGATCTAAATAAAACTGAACTTGTAAAAACAGTGAGTAGAATGGTGCTTACCAGGGGCTAGGGAGTAGGAAATTGGGAAGATTATTTTTAAGGGTACAAACTTACAATTAGTAGGTAAATAAGTTCTAGAGATATATACACAGAATAGTGATTATAGTACAAAATGCTGCATTATAAACTTGAAAGTTGCTAAGAGACTAGATTTTAACTGTTCTTAACACAAAACAGAAATGATAAATGTGTGATCTGAAAAGGGCTTTAACTAAATCTACTGTTGTAATCATATTGTAATATATTGATGTATCAAACCAACGTGTACAACATAAACTTACACAGTGTTATATGTTAATTACATCTCAATAACAATTATTTAAGTAATTTTAAACCACCTTGTCTGAGTGCTAGTCTGAAGGTAGGATAGAAAGCTGTATTGTTAGGGCAGTCTGACAGTGGGGACTACCCTCTTTCATCCTGGGTGCTGTCCTGCAGTTGGCGTAGTTGTAGATCACATCCATTTTTTAACGTCTGTGCCAAACTGTTCTCTTCTGTTGATGAAAGCAATGGTTAACTCACTCTAAGTCTTCTTCATATTTGTACTGTTAAGTCTTTGTTTTCATTACATAGGATGTAAAACCTCTGTTGAAGTCCATCACGGTGCAGTTAGTACACTTGGCCCGTTATTCTAACCTACTTAGAATCTGTCATCTAATACATCATTATCCATCTCAGCTCCATGCTGGTGAAAATTACACAGTGCTGTATGCGGGGCTCCTGCGTCTTCATCCAAGTCATTGACAGTAAAGTATCAGCGCTGCTAGGTTTTCTCACTGTTCTCTTTGCAATGCATCATCTTCATGGAATTTGGTATATGCTGCCTGGCTAAAGTAATTGACAACTAAAATATACTTATAGATTTAGTTGTGCTGTGGATGTATTCATAGCTAAGCATATTTTAAATGATTTTAATATATGTGAACAAGCAGTATTATCTAAAATAGATGAAATGACACACAGTAAAATAGGTGTGATTTGATACTCTATTCATGTTATCATAGATATGCATGAGTAATGATTAGAAAAAGGAGATGAATAAAAAAAGCTTGCTATTATTTGTAGTAGGTGTGTGTTATATTCATTAGCATCCTAAATGTAAAATTCTTGAATTGTGACACATTTAGGTTTTGAATATAGAAGTGTTGAGTTCATTTTTGAAATTATTGCAAATTCTAAATTGTTAGGGCATGAAGTTCATGATGGATTTTTGCATTCATCTCTGTGCAGTGACCACCACTGCATGCTGTTTTCTTCATGTTTCAAATGACAGATTGGATCAGGTGCTGTTTAAAGGGGCCACCCAATTTCACACATCAGTGAACATGTTGGGAACAGTGTCATACACCCAATTAAGGGAACATACGTGCTTGGGACCATTTGACATCATGCTCAAGCTCCGTTTCAGCCAACTTAACTCAGTTTACACTCACCTATTCAATAAGCTCTTTAACTCAGAATGTTACCAAGCCAGGGTAAAACCAATGCAAAGTCAGCCATTAGTAAATCTTATAGAAAGTTGGGTCTTCTTTCTCCTTTATGGCTAAAAGGATCTCAGTTCTCCTTCGCTGGGGGAGTGCTGAGGGTTGGCGATTATAGTGGTGTTGGATTTCCCTATTTTCATGTCTTTCGGTCTGAGCCAGGCCCCCGTGCCTGCTTGCTGAAGGTTTGAGAGTCACCCCTTCAGTGTTGACTATCCGAGTTTAGTATTCGTGAAGTAGGAAAAAAGAAAAAAAGAAACCTGCCTTGCTTATTTCCCTGATGTGATGTGTATGTTATGTTGTATTTGGTGTTACTTCTCTGTGTCACCCATTTGAACCTCATTAAGCATAATTGAACTTATTATTGTTACCAGGGATCTTTATAATCATTTTACTTCTGTATAACATGTATGTATGACATGTTATTCATTACATACAGGAATTGAGTCCAAGACTTCATTGGGAATAATGTTTAGTGGTGACCATCTACTTGACACTGTTCTAAGCAGTTTAAATATCTTAATTATTCAGTACATAAAAAAAACCTTATAAGGCTTAAACTATTGTTATTCTCATTTTTTTTCTTTAAGATTTTATTGGGGAGTTGGGTGAGGGGAACAGTGTTGGGGAATTCGGGAAGGGGAACAGACAAATTGCTGTCCTTCTGTTCTTCAGTCTAGTTCTAGAGGATATTGCTTCACTGGTCCATGTTGGTATCATCACTGCGCTCTTCTCGGGTGAGGCAGATCAGTTGCTGTCCTCTGGACGGCCGCTCACTGCTGCTCTTGGCAGCTCACACTGGCTGTCAGCCGCTCATGCTGGCTGCCGGCCATTCATTGTAGCCTATGGCAGCCCACTGCAGCAGGGGCTGCAGCTATGCCATCCCGGGGACTCAGAGCAGCCCAGCTCCAGGTGGAGCTGTTGTTCACCACCTTAGCTGTAGAGGCAACCAGGTGGACCTGTTTTTCACCACCTTAGCTATAGAGGGCAGTGTCACTGGCCCTCATATGTGGGATCCAATCTGGGGCCCCGCTGCTCAGAGTTGGCGTCCCAAGCCAGTTCTTAACCAATGCACCATTCGGCCAGTCCTATTATTCTCATTTTATGGATGAGCAGACTGAGGTTCAAAGAAGGTGAGTAACTTTCCCAAAGTCATACAACTATGAAGGGTTAAAGTTGAGAATTGAACCTTGTAATATAAACCTATCCTGCCGAGAGGCTGAATACTAATTTCACATGGAGCAATAGGAAAGTAGAAGCTGCTTTTATTTCTGTTTTTATTTTTAACCTTTTCAGGAACATATGCCAAATAATGAAATCTGTTATACTTGTTTTACCTCACTAACTGGACCTAGAACAATGGGTCCTTATCATCTCTTTATTACCCTTTTAGCCAAGCGTAGAACCTTAGCCCATCCCTCAAACAAAAGATTTTATGTGTATTTAAAAATATTCATGCCTCATGATATGTATATAGGCCAATCCAAATAAGGCCTGACCAATTCAAGGCAGTGGACCAAGTTTCCCAAACCTCTTCGCTTGTATGAATGGCCTGGGTAGCTTTTTTTTTAAATTAATTCAATTTTTAGTAGAATATTAGGTTCACAGGAAAATTGAACTTAACAGAGAGTAGCCATATACTTTTGCCCCCACACATACACAACCTCCCCTACTAATGACATCCCACACCACAGTGGTACATTTGTTGTATTTACATCAACATGTTATTATCACCCCAAATTCATAGTTTACATTAGGGTTCATTCTTGGTGCTATACGTTCTGTGGATTTTGGCACATGTATAGGGACATGTATCACCATTACAGTATCATACAGAGTACTTTTATTGTGCTAAAAATTCACTTCGCTCTGCCTGTTCATCCCTCCCTACCCTCAATCCATGGCAACAATGAATCTTCTATCTCCATAGTTGTTTTTTCCCCTGAATGTCATATACTTGGAATCATACAATGTGTAGCCTTTTCAAATTGGCATCTTTCACTAACTAGTGATAATGCATTTAGGTTTCTTCCATGTTTTTTATGGTTTGATAGCTCATATTTTTGTGCTTAATAATATTGCATAGTTGGATGTACCACAATTTATATATCCATTCACCTACTGATGGACATCTTAGTTGCTTCCAAAGTTTGGCAATTATGAATAAACCTGCTATTAATATTAACATCTGTGCACAAGTTTTTGTGTGGGCATAAGTTTCCAACTCATATGGGTAAACACCAAGGAGCACAATTGCTGGATCTTATGGTAAGAATATGTATAGTTTTACTAAAAATTGCCCAACTTTCCTCTGAAGTGGTTGTACCATTTTGCAAAATGCAAAGTCAACAATGAATGAAATTTCCAGTTGCTTCTCATCGTCACCAGCACTTGGTGTTGCCAATATATTTGATTTTGATCATTTTAAGAGCTGTGCAATTGTATTGCTTTGTTGTTTTAATCTGCAATTCCCTGGCATATGATGTTGAACATCTTTTCATATGCTTACCTGCTATATTCTTTGGTGAAGTGTCTGTTTAGATCTCTTGCCCATTTTTTAAACTAGGTTGTTCATTTACTTATTGGTAAGTTTTAAGAGATCTTTATATATTTTGGATATTAGTCCTTTATCAAATGTGTCTTTTGCAAATATTTTCTCCCAGTCTGTGGCTTATCCCCACATTCTTTTGAAATTGGCTTTTCACAGAAGTTTTTAATTTTTTTTTTTTTAAGATTTTATTGGGGAAATGGGGGAGGGGGACAGCATTGGGGAATCGGGGAAGGGGAACAGACAAGTTGCTGCCTTTTTGTTCTTCAGTCTAGTTGTGGTGGACGTTGCTTCACTGGCCCATTTTGTTATCTTCATTGCACTCTTCCAAGGTGAGGCAGATCAGTGGCCAGCCTCTGGATGGCTGCTCACCGCGGCTCACGGCAGCTTATCTCAGTTGCTGGCCGCTTACACTTGGCTGCCAGCCACTCACAGTAGCTCATGGCAGCCCACTGCAGCAGGGGCTGCAGCCTATGCCATGCCAGCAACTCACGGCAGCCCAGTTCCAGGTTGAGCTGTTGTTCAGCATCTTAGTTGTAGAGGGCGCAGCATCACTGGCTCTCATGTGGGATCCAAACCGCGGTTCTGCTGCCCAGAGCCGCAGGTCCCAAGCCAACTCTTAACCAATGCACCACATAGCCGGCCCCAAAGGTTTTTAATTTTAATGAGGTCCAGTTTGTCAATTTTTTCCTTCGTGGATTGTGCCTTTTGTGTTGTGTCTAAAAAGTCATTGCTATATAGAAGCTCACCTAGATTTTCTTCTGTTATAGGAGTTGTATATTTTACATTTTTATCTTTGATCTATTTTGCATAATTTTTGTGGATGATGTAAGGTCCATTACTAAATTCACCTTTTTTTTTTTCCATGTGAATGTCCAGTTTTCCCACCATAATTTTTTTTTTTTTTTGAGGGCAGTGTCACTGGCCCTCATATGTGGGACTGAACCAGGGCCGCTGGCTTCCCAAGCCAGCGCTTAACCACCGCACCACTCGGCCAGCCCACCATCATTTTTTAAAAAGAGTATCTTTGCTTCATTTTATTGTCTTTTCTCCTTTGTCTAAGATTAGTTGACTGTATTTGCGTGTGTCTATTTCTGAGCTCTGTATTCTGTTGCATTGATCTCTTTGTCTGTTTTCACCAATACCACAGTGTCTTGGTTACTATAGATAAGTAATAAGTGTGTTACTTGATACTTATTTATAATAGCCATTAGTATAATGTCTATTCTGGGTCTTTTGCCTCTCTATATAAACTTTAGAATCAGTTTGTCAGTATTCACAAAATAACTTGCTGGGATTTTGATTGCAATTATATTGAATCTATGGATCAAGTTGTAAAGAATTGACATCTTGACAATATTGAGTCTCCCTATCCATGGACATGGAATATTTCTTCACTTATTTAATCGTTCTTTATTATCTTTCACCATAGTTCTGTAGTTATTCTCTTATAAAGTTTGTACATATTTTGTTAGACCCTAACAAATAAATTTCATTTTTAGGGATGATAAAATAAATGATCATATGTTTTTAATTTCAAATTCTACTGTTCATTGCTAGTATAAAGGAAAATGACTTTTGTAAATTAATCTTATATCCTACAACCTTGTTCCAATTGCTTATCAGTTCCAGGAGAGTTTTTTTCTGATATTCTACTAAGGCAATCATGTCATCTGCAAACAAAGTCAATTTTATTTCTTCCTTCCAAATCTGTATACCTTTTATTTCTTTTTCTTGTCTCATTGTGTTAGCTAGGAGTTCTAGTACTATGCTGAAAAATAGTGGGGAGAGGGACAGCCTTGAGTTGTTCTGATATGAAAGGAAATCTTTGAGTTTCTCACCTTTAAGTATGAGGTTAGCTGTAGGCTTTTTGTAGATGTTCTTTAATTAAGGTTAGGAAGTTCTCCTTTATTCCTAGTTTGCTGAAAGTTTTTATCATGAGTGGGTATTGCATTTTGTCAAACACTTTTTTTCTGTGTCTATTGATCTCATCATGTGTTGTTTTTTAGCCTGCTATGTGATAGATTACATTAATTTATATTTGAATGTTGAATCAGTCTTGCTTTTCTGGGATAAATTCTGCGTTGTCATGGTGTATAATTCTTTTTATACATTATTGGATTTGATTTGCTAATATTTTATTCAAGATTTTTGCATCTGTGTTTGTAAGAGATAATGATCTGTAGTTTTTTGATTTTTTATTTTTCTTCTAATACCTTTCTCTGATTTTGATATTAAGGTAATGTTGGCCTCATAGAATGAGTTAGGTAGTATTTTCTGTCTTCTAGAAGAAATTATAGATAATTGGTGTAATTTCTTCCTTAAGTCTTTGTTAGAATTCACTGATGAACCCATCTGGATTTGGTGCTTTTTCTTTTGAAAGATAATTATTGATTCAATTTGTTTAATCAGGCCTATTCAGATTATCTACTTCTTTCTGTGTGAGCTATGGCAGATTGTGTCTTTCAAGGAATTGATCTATTTCACGTAGGTATCACATTTGTGGTGTAAAGCTCTTCATCATATTCCTTCATTATCTTTGTAATGTCCATTGGATCTGTAGTGATGTCCCTCTTTCATTTCTGATATTAGTAATTTGTGCCTTCTCTCTTTTTTTCTTGGTTAGCCTGGTTAGAGGCTTATTGATTTTTTGAGCTTTTTGAAAAAGAGCATTTGGGTTTATTGATTTTTCTCTATTGATTTCCTATTTTCAATTTCATTGATTCCTACTTTAATTTTATTATTTCTTTTCTTGAGCTTACTTAGTATTAAACTGTTCTTTTTTCCCCCTATTTTGCTAAGGTGGAAGCATAGATTATTGACTTTAGATCTTTCTTCTTTTTTTATATATGCTTTCCATGCTATAAAGTTCCCTCTAAGCACTGCTTTTGCTGCATCAGACAAACTTTGGTAAGTTCTGTTTTCAATGTTATTTAGTTCAAAATATTTTAAAGAGATTTCTTCTTTGAGCCTTGTGTTATTTAGAAGCGTGCTGATTCCTGGGAACATTTTTACTCTTCAAAACTATCACTTTCGGGGCCCTTATCCCTGGACAACCTAGAAGCATTGATTTATAACAAGGTCCTCAAGAGATTCTGGAGGAGTCAGTCTAACACATGTTCATGGGCTTTAGTTGTACATATGCATAATGTAATTTGACAGTAAACTCAGCAGTTGTTAATTACCACTTGATTTAATTAATAGCACATTTGTGTTAGCAGATTTTTACCTGCGTTTTCCCTTTTCTTACTATAGTATAACTTTTCCAGCACTCATTTAGATATTTATTAAATAGGACTTTTTTTTATTTTACTTGATCATTTTTCTGCTACACAGTTACTTTGTCTTTCATTAACTTTCTGAGGAGGGTCTTTTCATTTGGGGAGAGCAGGAGGAAGACTGTAGTGGTTCCTGCCAGAAGTACTTTTATGGGTCCAGTTACTCTTCTATTTGAGAAAATTACTCAGCGAGTTTTATTTATATTAAATTACTTTTATGGAAATGGAATCTGTATTTTTAAACCTGTCAATTTCAATATTCATGAAATTTGTTTGAGCAACAGGTAGCTTGTTTACTGTTTTTACCCCAATTCCATTCATCAGTCTAATTTTATTGCATTTTAACTCATTTTACTGTTTTCCATCGTTCAAAAATAGGCCCATTATTGGTTCACTTACTCTTTTGAAGCAATGGAATTATTTATGTATTTTTCCTTTTCTCCTATTTTCTGTTTTTGTATCCCTGTTTGGTTCTATAACATGATAAAATTGGTTCTATAACATGATAAAATTGCAAAACGTGAGCCTGAAAAATAAAGTGTCCCTTCAGTGATTGTTAAATCTGTATTATATGCTTTTAAGCTCATTTCAGGTCATCGTGCTGCCAATTAGTTTGATTACAAGCATTTAAGCTGCCTGCTTCTTAGGGTTTCAGTTTCAAATTATGAAAATGAAAGGCTCTGTAGTTCTCTATATACACAACTCAATTTTATTTATTTATACTTTTTTTTAAAGATTTTATTGGGAACTAGTCCTTTATCAAATGTGTCTTTTGCAAATATTTTCTTCCAGTCTGTGGCTTATCTCCACATTCTTTTGACATTGTCTTTTCACAGAACTTTTTAATTTTTTTTTTTATAGATATTATTGGGGAATTGGGGAAGGGGAACAGATAAGTTGCTGTCCTTTTGTTCTTCAGTTTAGTTATGGAGGACTTTGCTTCACTAGCCCATTTGGTATATACAGCTCACTTTTAATATTTTGGAAGAAACCTATGTCTCTTAGAGAGATCACCCAGAGTTTTCAGAACCTGGATAAAGCCTGTGTGCAATTTTGGAACACTGACACAATTTTATTTAAAAATTTTAAAATTGTGCTTATGTACATATGTGTGAGAAGGTGACTGTCGAAACTACCTCTTTATTTTTATTTTTGGTAGTAGTCGTAATTTGCACATAATTAAAACTTTGGAATCTAAACATTATTTATGACTGATATTTTGTCTGTGAAAGTGGAAGGCTTTGAGAGAACTAAAACAAACAGCAGGTTCTAATGCAACACCCTCAACATAAGAAAGTAATCCAAAGTGTTTGTAGAGACAAAAATAAAATCCTAGGGTATTAAAGTTTTGTAAAGTTGATGAGTTTGTTAAAAGATGGTTTTCAAAGCAAAGGTAGAATTAGGACTCTCTTACATTATAAAATATACATGTTTCAAAGATATTTTTTAGTAATGATGGAACTTGGCAGATGCTATAACCAATTCAAAGGAGAAGCCAAAGAACAGACACTATTATAGCTGAGGAATATTAAAATGAATTTGTGGACACAAAACTGCCTTTGAGGGGAAGTCCGCTGAACTTCTACCTGACAAGACAGAATTTTGTTTGATATAGACAACAGTTATTTTGCATTGTTGTCACATATCTGCAACTTTCAGTATTGGAAATGAGCTCTCATTTTCTGGAATCAGAAAAACACAGTGCTGAAGAGTATGCTTTAGACAATGCACCATTTTCCCTTGAAGCACAAAATTTTCCGTTAGATCAAAAATAGTCTCAAAAGAAGGTTGCTTTCATTAGATTATTTGTGTGGGTACAGCAAGAATGTCAAGTTACTATGTAAGACTTTTTAAGTTCACTTTTGTTGGATGGTTTTACAAGAATCTTACATTGCACTTTTAGAAATCTCTACTATTTGCTGTCCTGCGGCTAGAAAGCCAAACCCAAGAAATTGTCCACCACCTCCAATATTTGTATATTTGAGTGAATTCCTTTCTTCTTAAAGCTCCCCAAATATCCCAAAGTGGCCTTTCAGGAAGTGATCTTCCTTCCTATTTGTACTGCTGGACCCTGTCAGCCAGGCACCAGGCTAATTGTTCTAGGAAGATTTTGTAAGTAAAACTCTATAAAATCAGCCTTAATTCTCAAAAGTATCTATTCATATCTGATTAAGTGAACATCACTCTCAAATACAGTATTTCAGACAAAGCCTTGGAATTGTTCCAAGTGTATCCTTGAAACAAGGGACTCTAATTCTTACTGAACCTATGCAAGTAACTGTATAGCCATGAAAAGTAAGAAGACTTAGTTTCTGAATTCTGAGGGGCAGGGGTCAATGAGAATAAGACGCTTTAAAACATTTCAGTTTATAAAGCAAAATTTACTAAATTGTTATAGTATAGATAACTTAAGAAAAAAGAGAAATAGCTTCCTTATATATACAGAAAATAGTAATTAAAACAATATTATCAGTTTGTTGCCAGATGTGAGGGGGGTTGGAGGGCTGGGTGAAAAAGGGAGAATTAAGAAGTACAAATTGGCAGTTACAAAATAGTCATGGAGATGTAAAGTTCAGCATAGGAAATATAGTCAGTAATGTTGTAATACTATGTGTGGTGCCAGGCAGGTACTAGACTAATTAGAGGGATCACTTTGTAAATTATATAAATGTCTAACCACTATGCTATCAAAAATAATATGGAATGTCAACTTGTAAATGGAAAAAAAAAGAAAACATTATTGATGATATTCTAAACAAATCAACCACAGGTGAACCCTCGTCAGCTCATTTCATTCTATAAAATTCATGCTTGCTCCACTGGATCTTGGGTTATTAATTTCATGAATTTATCTGCTTCTCAACTAAAGAATGTTCTGGAAATCCTGACTCAGCCCACTGGTCTGGTCTTAAAGTTATAAAGCAATGACATCAGAAGTCTGTTCACAAGAACATCTTCTTTGAATTCTGAGTTATTTGTACCTGGTACAGTCCTTTCAATGGGGCTGCATGAAAGTGCTCCTTTGTTGAGTCCAGAACCCTGGCTTAGCCTGTTGCTGAATGCAGAGCTTTCAAGGAAACATCAAAGTAAAATTAAAAACTATGGGTAAATGACAGAGAATTAAAATGTCTGTGGTTAATCACTTATAATTCTTCAAAGTAGAAAATCTTGATGAGAACTTAATAACAAGAATAATATAACTGAAAAGGAAATTTGGTTGTTGCTGTGGCTTACAAAAAAAAAAAAAAAGTAGTAAAAAAAAAAAAGAATTTTAGACAAAATTATAAGGAAACAAATCCATCAAAACTGAACAGATTTTGGCAAGATCTGAACACATTTCATTGCTTTTCAGGCTCAGTTATTACAAACTAATGCAAGTAAAATTCACTTTTCAAGTTTTGTACTCATGCTCTTTCATATTCTGGAACAAACTGACACTTCAGGACTGATCATGGGGGGGGCCCATAAAGTCGAACTAATCTTATATTACTAATATGTCATTAATATGCAGCATGTTCATTATTACTAGTTAGAAATGAATAAGTAAATTAGCATTTAAATTTTTTTCAGTTTCAAATTTCAATGCGGTAAATATCGATAGTTATAAACACACACACACTCACAAACACACATAAAATAATCTCATTGTGGTCCTCACTAAATTTTAAGATTAAGGGTATCTACAGACCAGAAATCTTGAGAACCACTCTCTTAGGGCAAAAATGTTCTTTTCCTTGAAAACACAGAAGCACATAGAGTTATAACATACAGAGTTATATTTCTTAGAAACTGTTCTTAAATATAGTGTCAACTCTTTATAACTTTCAACTAAAGTAACTAACTGAAACTGATGGGATAGATAATTATGAACTGCCTGTCATATATCAGCATTTTGCCAGAGATCATGAATAAATATAACTAAATTTCTACAGCCATACAGATCTCATATATAACCTCATAAAGTAGCAAAAATGAATACATTCATTAACTTGACTGAAATGTAGAGCGTCTCTGTAGATTATAAAAATAAAAACCAAAGCATTTACATTTAAAATTAGGATTAGTAATCAATTAATTACATATGGCCTAGGTAACAAATGAATAATCATTAAATAACTCAACTTAATATTAGTTCAAGGTGTTAAGTTACTGGAAGACCTTAGAAATTATGTTTAAGCTAACTGCAAAACATGATTCTTGTTGAAATAAAGTTCATCATCATAATGATTCAATTCTATCAAATTTACATTTTTCATAATCTTAATCATGAAGTAGAAATAATGTTAACTTATTTGATCAGTAAACTTGTGTACATTTAGGAATAACATTCCAAGGAGAATTAAAATACATGCTTGTATTCTACTTAACACTTATAAGTAAGAGAAAACATCGCTAATCTTATTAAACTAAATTTTATTAAATTAATATTGTTTGGCAGAATATTAGCTAAGTTATATGAACGTGGGTTCATAAATGTTTTTTGAGTTGGTTTATGTAAGATTTATTTTTTTTAATCTGCGTTTAAAGTACTGGAAATTTAATTTCCTTGCATTTTGGGAATTTTAGGAATATTTTCTTTATGTTAGCCATTATTTATACCCACAGGCCTATTAGAACAGAATTATTTTAATTTTAGAGACTTTATAATCTTATTATTAATACCATCTGGATGTAGGAAAACATTGCACACTCATTGAAAGATAAAGGCCTTTTTGAATTATAGACACGTAAACATACAGATAAAGAAAGAGTTCACAACTCTGAATGTAAAATTTCAGCCATAGGTCAAGAGTAAACACAGAAACACACACACACACACACACACACACACACACACACACACTGGTTCAAATTGCAAAGATATGTTCTCCTTCCCAGTGCTCACAAAATTCTGTTATTTGAGCTTAAAAGACACCAATAGACAAATTGAAAAAATGAATAAATCATAATTTCTGTTGTTTAAGCGTTTTAAGGATAGAAATCCACACTTAATATTTGGCACATTTTTTATAGAATCTTTTCCGTGTTACAGTGTACAGTTGTAGTTAGCATTGTCATTCTCATTCATAATTCAACAGATATGTGCCTGCCTTTGTCTTAATTTCTGTGGATAAAGCAGCAGTGACTAACTCATAATATCTCTTCATGACACTTAGAGTTAATACAATTAATTCATAATATACCAGCTGATGGTAAGATACCTAAAATACTTAGGAAGAGATTTGGGCTTTCAGCCAATATAGAGTAACAGGGACTGAATTTACTATCTCATCAGAAACAATAAAAAAGAAATGACAAAATAAGTTTACAAGACTTTGGACATAAGGCAATAAAGGACAGTGGTCCTTAAGAAACAGTAAATGAATGTAGTAATTCCTATGATTGTCCCAGCTTACTGCCTTGAGTGTGTTTCAGGCTTCCATGCAGGGTGGAGAGAGCTTTGTGGTACCGGGTAGAGCCCAGCAGACTCTGAATTAGGAGAGGATACTGAGTGAGAATCAGGTAGCTAGAATTCACAGGACTAGAGAGGAAGGAGCTGCACAGAGAAAAAATCCTGGAAATCTCCAGAGGATGGCTTTTAATTATTTAGCAGAATGTTAATCAGCTCCTGAAGATGAGGAAACTTCCTGAGGCCTAAGAATGAAGCATCTAAAAGAGAAAAAACACACAGTGTCTGGCACTCACATATAGCCAGGAACAGTGCCTGTTCTCACCAACCAGATTGAAAACCTCAAGATTCCTGGGGCATTGGGTTAAGTACATAGGAGGGTCTTTCCTCAGTATTGAAGAATAGTTACCTCTAGAACGACCATGGTTGCAGTTTCTCTTAACGCATTTTAAATGAATGAACTGAAAGGATCAAACTGTTTTCAAGTAACTTAACTGAATCCTGGAATAATTGTGTGGCATCAACTAAAAATTATTGGATATGCAAGGAATCAAGAGAATACATGAAAAAGTTAGTCAATGAAAACTGACCCAGAATTGATACAGATGTTAGAATTGGCAGACAAGCACATTTGAAAAGTTATTATACTTGTATTTCATATGTTTAAAAAGTTAAGTAATATAAGAACAAAATTAAACTTCTGGAAATCACAACTGCATGTTGTAACATGAAAAATATACTAGATGGTATTAACAGCAGTTTAGATATTGCAGGAAAAAAGATTAGTGAACTTTAAGTCATGGGAATAGAGACTAATCCAAAATGAAGCATGAAGAGAATAAAGTAATTTAAAAAATTAACAGCATCATTGGGCTGTGAGTCAACTTCATACAGCCTAATATGCATGTTCTTGGAGTTCCCAAAGAGAGAATGGAAAGGAGACAAAAATATGTGGAGAAAAATGTCTGAAAATTTTCAAAATTAGATGAAAATTATAAAGCGGCAGATCTAAACTCAAGAAACATGAACATATTAAACAAGAAAACAACAAAGATTGTAGACACATAAAGAAAACATATTTCTCAAAACCAGTGAGAAAAAGGCAATCTTTTTTTTTTTTTTTTTTTTTTTTGAGGGCAGTGTCACTGTCCCTCACATGTGGGACCCGAACCGGGGCCGCTGGCTTCCCAAGCCAGCGCCCAACCACCACGCCACTCAGCCGGCCCTAGACAATCTTTTAAGTAGCCAGAAAATTCAAACAAACAAAAATACCTAAGAGTGGGGGAGCAAAGATAAGGATGACAGCAAGTTTCTTGTTTGGAAAGATGCAAGCAAGGAAATACTGGATCAATATCTTTTTTCTTTTTTTAGTTTCAAGTATACAAAACAATGTAATAGTGGAATGTAATAGTTAGTGGATCAACATCTTTAAAGTACTGATAAAAAGTGCCAATCTAGAACTTTATACCCAGTAAATATATCTTTTAAAAGACTAAGAGAATGAAAAGATAATCCACAGCCTATGAGAAAAATTTTGCAAAGTATATTTGTGATGAAAGACATATTCAGAATCTATAAAGAAATCTCAATACCAAGAAATAAGAAAACCAGCAACCTAATAGAAAAATAGGCCAAAAAAATCTGCATAAGCACTTTTCTAAAGGAGATATACAGATGGCAAATAGACACATGAAAAGATTTTCTCCATTTTTAGTTACAACAGAACACAGTTACCACTTCACACCTATTAAAATAGCATAAATGAAAATGAAAAGAAAGCACGTGTCCATGCGAGGACTTTACATGAGAGTTCATAGTGGCTTTATTTGTAATTGCCAGAAATTGGTAATGATTGAAATGTCCATGATCAATTAAATTAGTTAAGATTTGTGGTATAGATGTACACACACACACACACACACACACACACACACACATACACACACAGCAATAAAAAGGAAAAACTATTGATAAATGCAACAATTTGGATGAATCTCAAAATAATTATGCTGAATGAAGGAAGCTACACAGCAAAAGAGTACCCTGATATGTTTTCATTTGTAAACAAAGATAGAAAACACCATTGAATCTACGGTGACAGAAAGCTGATCCGTGATTGGCCGGTGTAGAGAGGGAGGGTTTGGATGAGGGATTATAAAGAGGTGTGAGTAAAATATTTCAGATAATAGAAATATTCTTTATCTTGATTGTTTACAGGTATATGTCAAAATTTATCAAATTGTATACTTTAAATATGTGAAGTTTATTTTATATATGTATATATACACATAGATATACAAAATATATTCATATATTTTATATATACATATCTGTATGTGTGTGTGTGTATATATATGTATGAACAGCTTTATTGAAGTGTGTGTACACACACACACACACACACACACACACTTTAAAAAGACTTATTAAAACTCTTTCCCTGCTGTTTGTAAAGCCTGGAGATCTGTCTCCATCTTTTCCTATCTTCCTGTATTTTAAGTAGACCAACCTATTGCATCCCAATACCTCTCTATCCCAGACAGCTAAATACAAAACTCTTTCTGAAGAATGTCTAAATGCATATTTCCATCAGAGAACTATCTCATGGTCCTTGGTTAAATGTTCAGAGATGCATGATTGGGCCTTATGAAGCAAACACATCGTGTTTTTATAGAATTAGGGGAGAGAAAATGCATACAAAAAAGCTCCTTCGTTTTTGTGGCAGCCTTTTCTGTCAGAGCTCAAAATTGCTGTCTGATAAAATGTAGGCCACCAGATTGAATTACTCCATTGAGCCACTGCTGTCCTCTGTTAATGGTAATTGCACAGATACAGCAGTCTTTCTCGGCAACATCTCAGATATTTACCTCCTACTGTTTTTCAATTCAAACCTTTGATGAAAATATTCCCAGTACTTCTTTTAAAGCAGACATCCAACTGTCTTTCTTGACAAAAGCAAGGTCTCTAAATCAGACCCTGACAATTTGTGACACAGCAGTCTATCCAAATCACCTTTTACCTGTGGCACTATGTCATTTCCTGGAGGAAAGTGTCCACTGGACCAGCATTTCTGTAGGTGTGGAGGACGGGGATGTTGGTACGCCAGCAGAAATGAGGGAGGAAAAGGGGAAACCAGTTTCTTTCCTTTGGCTTGAGTGGAAGCAATTTAGTGAAGGGTTGACTGGGATCTAATAAGCATATCTGTATGTTTTACAGATATGTTTTATGGAGAGAAAACTTGTTTAGATATTTGTTGTTTTCAAGATAGTCATAAGTGAAATGATTTCTTAAAACTACTACTTTTAAAGTGTTGGGAGACAGTGAAACAAGTTTAATATATTTTTATTCTTCTTAGCTTTATCTGTTAGGTTACTTGAATATGAATATGTTCAGCATTTTCTTTTCTTCTCAAGAACTTGGCCCATTTTCTGGTGTACTTCCTGTCCTAAACTGGGCAGACTACACCTCACCACATAAAGATTATGAAAACAATGCCACTGGTATGTACAGTCTGTGTCTGACTCTGTCTGGCAGTAATGTGGTGGCAAGAGCACATAACGTGGTAACAAGGAGGGCAGACATGGCATGAGATCCGCTGGATTGGCCTCACAGTGAAACTCACTGCATGTAACGCTGGCTGTGATTGGCTGGGCCCTTGTTTTTCCTTTTCATTTGATCATTGCTTTCTTGGATCATATTTTAGCATCATATGCTTGATGCATGGGTCAGCTTTAGGAGCTCTGGGACCTGCTTTGCAGGTTTGCTGAGAAAGCGCTGACAGCAGGGAAGCACACTCCCTGCTGCCAGCCTGGCTTTGTCCTTCTCAAGTGGAAGTCTCATTACTCATGAGCCTTGGAACATGTTTGCCCAGGAATATTGCTGGTCAGTGGCCTTACTTGGTGGCCCTGGTATGATGATGGGATGGCTCTCAGGTGACATGGTCTCACCCAAGGTCTTTCAGCTTTTGGGAGAAGAATGAGCAAAACCATGGTTGAACACTGGGGAAAATTTGATTTGGGTAGAAAGCATGCCTTAGACTCTCCAAGTTGGCTTCCTATTTGAAAAGAACAGTGACAGGTTCCTGGGGAGGCGGGGCAAGGAGGCAGTAAGAAAAGAAGTATGAAGAGAAGCTGGTCCTTGAATCAGCTAGGCCCTGCTCTATTTATAGCCTCCTTAGGAGCAGTTAGCCCTTGAAGAGCCCTTGCCTGTCTTTTTTAGAGATCAGGGATTTTGGCTCTTTAGAAAGAGAAAGCTACAACTCTTCTTATGAAGCACTCAATCGTGGCTGCCTGCTCTATGTTCCTAGCCCTCTGTCTTGGGAGGCTTTCTTGGCTGTCCCCAACTTCATTAGGAATCAAAACGTAGGAAGAGGCCACCAGGACAATCCAGGATAAATTCATAGCTTGTTACAGCACAGATTTTCAAATACCGGACTCCTATCCTTTCCTGTAGGCTTGAATTCTCCAAACAGAAGCCTGGGATTACAGTTCCCTAGGGTGACCTTGTATTCAGGAGCTCAAAAGAAAGGGCCTGCCCACCAGACCTGTTTGGACGTAAGAGAGGAGCCAGTGTGGGCTCATTTGTAGAAGAAACATTTGCACTTGGAACCTCAACCCAGAATCTGCCATCTGCTAGGCAGGGAGTGATGCGGGTCCTGGCCTCATATAGGACATGTGAGGCATCCTGCTGATTTTGTCTGCTAATGTGCTGGCCTCATGTCTGGCCTGATCGACCCTCTCCACAATTTCCTCCAGCCAGTTCTGCAGAAGAATGTATACAAGTGAACCTTAAGAATGTTATTCCCTCTCTCCTCTTGGCTGTGTTCCCTCATGCTCCTCTCTGTTGACACAGAGTATGTAAAATCCAGGAGAAGTAGCAGTGCCAGTAAGAGCTAAATTACTTGCAGCTGGCAGTGCCACCTGTGCCTATTGAATTGCAGCCAAAGCAGTTGCTTTCCCAGAGTGCCTTGCTTTGGGGAATTGGAAAGTGACCTGCAGTGGGGGCCCCTGTGGGTTCCCTGGAGAGAGGGCTTTTGTCTGGGCTCCCCTGTGAGGACAGACATGTGAAGTGGGGTTTTAGATGGTCCAGTCCCCTCTTTCTGCCCCTCTGTGGAACCACTCAGCTCAGAGATAGCCCAGAAGATTTCTGAATTAGGTCTTTGGCCTGTGAGTGGGCTAAGCTAGAACAGCCTTTAGCAAGCCGACCTCTGGGCTCCGTGCCTGCCCAGGTGTACAGTTGAGGATTCTGATGACCTCATGTAACTCCACAAGGTGTCTCTGCTCCCATTTGTGTCTGTTTTGTTTTGTTTGGTCATTTGTGTACCTGGCTTCTCAGTTTTGCAACCTGCCTCTTAAAAGTTCTTCCATGTAATTTGGGGAAAAAAATTATTAGCATAAATCAAATTAACATGTTTATGTAACTGACTGCATTATTCTACAATTTTCTAAGTACTTGCCATTTCTTAGTATTCTCTCTTCTCTGCTAAATCATTCCTTATTTTCCGTCAGCATTCATCACTTCTATTTTGCTCATCCTCTGGTATTTTTCCTTGTATGCACTCTCCTGTTTTTGTTTCCTTGCTTGTTCATTCTTATTCCTTTGCCCCTCTAGAGCCTGTAATAGTGATCCAGGCACTTTGAAAGATCTCAGTGGTTGGGGGAGGGGGAGAATGAAAGGTAATAGTTTCTGCTCTGATGGGCTGGATTCCTAACCTGGAATGCCCTCTGGGACTTTGCAAATCACACCTGGTGGCACCAGTACCTTGTGAGTCCATGGCCTTGTGATGGGGGGGAGAGAACTTGAGGCAAACAATTATAATATGTGTGTGATGCCCTCTCAGGAATATATCTGCACACACTAGGAAGCTTTCCAGTGTGATGCCTGCACTGGTCCTTGGAGTGGAAATAGAAGTTAGCCAGATGACTGCAGGCTTGGGGAGGAGGGAGAGGTTGCATTCAATGGAGAACCATGTGGAAAAGCCCAAAGGCTGGGGGCCCGATGCTTTCAGGGACCTGCAGGTATTTTGAAATGCTTAGAAATTGCAAAATTGAGGTTAGTGAGACACCAGGTCACAAATAGTCTTGACAAGTGTTGTTAAAGAGTTTGTATTTTATGATGAAGGTGTTGGAGAGCCACTGAAAGATTGTAAGTAGTGGAAGGATATAATTAGATGTGTGTGTGAGATGCATCACCTCTCCACTCCTCCCCGCCCCAGTGTTGTGCAAAGTGGCTTTGTAGGGGTGCGTTTGGAGGCACAAAAGATTACAGGAGACATGATTATGATGACAGTGCTATTGACAGAGAAGGGGGACCACAATTCTAGAGATAATTTGGGATATAGGATTAACAAGATTAAGTCATTGAGGAAACATGGCAGTGAGCTGTAGAGAAGCCTCGGGTGACAGCCACGTGAGTACTGCTGAGACTCACGAGGGAGGCTGTGTAGGGTGTGCCCGAGTGCCTGTACTGCTGTCCCCTTCTCACTGCGTTAGATTTTGGACAGCCAATTTCAGAGGCTGTGGCATGTCCGAAGTCAGGTGTCCTGAGGAAGGATGCATCCGAAGCTCAGGTTGGCAGCCTGCGCTATCAGTGGGGTTGGCCTTTCCTACAAGCCATGGATGTAGTTTCCCTTCAGAAAAACATTTGTGATAATTTGCGGTAATTTATTGTTGAGCTTGTGAGCTACTTGTTTCTGTGTGGTTTACCTAGAGGCTCATTGAGCTGACTGGATCAAAGGCAATAAATATGTAAATAATGAGCTACCCATGACACATTCCCTTCATTCTTATTAGTGAGGGTGTATCACACATTTCTTTGAACCAAAGCCTACTTTTAGAAAATTCTGGATAAACAGCTTTCCTTTTTATTTATTGCCCTGCTTTCCTTTGATTGCTTTTGCTGTGGTATCAACCTGCATCTTATTTTAATCATCTCCTCTCAGAACACTGGTGCTTCTGCAGCCCTGTTCAAATATATCTTGGGAGATTCCATTTCCTCACGGCTGTTTCAAGGACATATGGTATCAGATGATGATGATAGGGTGTCTTTGGAGGATGCCATGATTTCTATCTTGCTGACTCCTGCACACGTTTGAAGCAGCCGTTATTCTCTCTGCTAGCTCATGTGACTTGTTAGATCACTATTTGTAGGTGTCATAAAACGTTGGTGGGACCCCAGTGTGAAGCACATGTGGTCAGACTTCTCTGAATTTGTGTGTCAATCAAAACAAAATGGCTTAAAAGAGCAGATGAATTTCAGAAGAAACTTGAGGATTCTAGAGCAGAAATAGAACACGGACCTTTTTAGGTCAATTTTTATATTGAATTTTTAAATATTTTATGGGAATAATACATGGGGAATTGTGTAATATAGTAGAATTCTCATTAGGTAGGGGTACAGCTGATAGCATTACAAGTGGACAATTTTTTTATTATAGCTTATATTCTTCCCAAATGTAGTGTCATGGGTTGTGGGGAATGTTTGGACACTACATTTGTGCAAATTTTCAGGGAAGAGCCAGATAACTTAACTCTCCATCGGGTACAACTGACCTCACAGATTCATTGCACACAAAGATGCCGCTATGAAATACATTTTTACTGTACTAAGTCACAAACACAACTGGCAATAGGTTACGGTAGCGGGGGAAGATACAGAAGCGATGAGTCACGGTACTTAATTTAACTGTTAGATATTTAAAAATTTTTGTGTGATGAAATCTGTGAGATCAGCTGCCCCCGACAGAGGGGTAAGAAATACAAACAGTTATTTATTTATCAGAAAGAGTAGCTTATGAATTGTCAAACAGTGAACATTTTAATCCATGTTATCTTTGATATATTTTACAATTTTCATTTAGTTTCACTAATTCTTAATATGAGTGTCTAGTGACTGAAGACCATAATTTTATTAGAGTTGAGATGTAAGATTTTGTTGCCCCTGTTCATCGGGGTGAAGGTATATAATGATATCACCATGGTTCCTTCCCTCCTTTCAGTGTTAGTTTTATCTCCACTGCTGGAATGGCGGTCTGCAGGACATTTCTTGTGGCTCACCCATTCCGTTTAGAGCTTTCCACTAATCAAAGGCTCATTATTTGGTCTTTTCTATATTTATTAACCAAAAATATGTTTTTATATGTGACTTTTTAGCAACACCATAATTTAATTGATATTTGTCCCAATATTGTTTGTTCTCTCACCTTTATAGAAGAGGATTCATTAATTTAGTAGGGTATGTTATATTAATGAAATGTTTGATGACCAAATATGTTTAGATGGGTTGTTTAGAGACCGTGCAGTTGCTGCAGAAATACTGACCTGCATTCTGATAACCATCCTGCTTTATCCAGAGATGCCAGATCTCCCTAAGAAAGCTCTCTGCTCACCTTCATCCTGTGTGTGTGAGGTCTGGACTTAAAGACTTCGTCAGTATTTACCTTCTTCAAGGCTCATTGGAAGAAAACTCCTAACTCATTAAACAATTCCCAAATTACCCAAAATTAGCCTCTTAGATTATGCCTTTGATGCCTTGTTAGCTGGCATTAGTGACTAAATTTGACACTCAGAAAAAAATGACCTTACGAACATTTTGTTTCTTTTCACACCATTGTAAGCTTTCTAACATTTATCACCTAAATGCATCATGTTCCGATTGACTTTCCTACCCATGGCTGTCAGTGGCAGAGCTGTACTTCTTTGTACATCAGCATGAAGGCATTTGTGGAAGGTCCTTCACTGATGTTTGACACGGGTGAAGTGAAGAAGAATACGCTGCCTATATAAAACTGTACCTTTCAAACCAATTGTTGTCTTTTGCAGTATTTCCAATGAAACTGTGATTTTTTTTTTAAGCAGATTCTTCTTTGATGAAGCTGTGATTTGCAATAATCTTGTCATGCCAAGCTCAAAATACTACTAAATTAAGACATTTGTGGAAGGGAATGATTGTAAATTGCATGCAAATTTCAACTCCGCTGGAATTAATCAATATGGAAACAGAACTTGTGTGTTCCTGATATAACGATGCTGAAACTAATCCAAAGGAGTTCTATTTCCATGGGAATTAGGCATTTATTTTGATTTAAATCTCTCTTTTTTCTTGTAGACGAAGTCCTGGTTTTGAGTCTTTTAACAACTTTTGGTGGGGATAGAGAGATGTTATAAAGAAAACAGGAGTGAGGCTAAGATCTGACTTCTGTGGGAACAGCTGGCATTTCCTATTTAATTTGCTGTGCCTGTTTAATGAATCTTTCCCCAATTTTCCTTGTTCATTTCCCACTGAAAATTATGCAGCTTATGATATAGGAGGTGATGCAATCTTTTTTACTTATTAAGGATGGAATGCTGGTGTAAATGGCATGTTCTCATTTATATCAATTTCCTGGGTGGGGGGGAACGGGAGGATCCCAGCTCTTCTTTGATTACTGGGGTGTGTGTGTGTGTGTGTGTGTGTGGATTTGTTTGTTTGTTTGTTTTTATCTTTGCTGTAAAATCTCACTTTCTGGGGAACAGGTCACCACCTTTGACTTTTTAACATCTGCTCGCATTCACATTTCTCATTTTCTTTAATTGTCAGGATCAGGCTTGTTGCCTGTTATTCTTATGCTTGGCCACTAGATCTGTTAGCCTTATTTGTTCCTCTCCTTTTCTTCAAGCTTTTAGTTCACGAGTTTGCATAAAGAAGGTCTTATCATGGGCATATTGCGTATCACCAGTGCCTTAATGTTATATGCATAAATCCCCCCAACCTGACAATTTACTTCCCAATCCCTTTGGCGTGCTTTAAGAGTCCCTTTATTTATAGCCCAGTTTAAACTCCAGTGGGTAACACTCCATAAACCTGCAGTGACATCCAGTGGCTTCATGGGGTAACTTTTAACAAAATTTTCAACAGGAATTACAGGAGCAGTATTGCTTGTCAAAGAAACATACAGCTGGGGTTATTGAAGGGGGTTCCTAAATACATTACCTTCCAAATAGTTACTGACATACTCTGTTGTAGGATTACTAGGAGAATGATTATTTATTTATTAATTTTTGAGTGGAAGAATGGCAACTTCGAGTAGTCCAAGATCTGAGGAAAATATAAAATTGAGGACAATTTTTTTAAGAGGATAGGTTTTTATGGAAAACAAATCTGCAATGTCATATTTCGTATTCTGGATCTTTTTTAAAGAAGGTTTAAGAATTAAAGTGGAACCTTTAGTTGTGCTTCTGAGAATGAAGTTAAATATACTGTCATTCTTACTTCTTAACTCTTGTCCCAGCAGTTTCTTTGAGAGTCTCCTACTGTGTCAAACCTTGAATTTTTGCAAACTTTTCAAGATTGCTACTACAAACAGAGGCAGGTAACTCCCAATCTGATTACTATTCTTGAATTGTGTTATTAAATAAAATGATATAATTTTTATAAAAATGAATGCCATTATTACAAATATTTTACATAGTAGAAATAGGCACAAAGAAAATGCAGCACATCAGCCTACATCTTCCCCTTTCTGCAGAAACACCCCTAATAACGTTTGGCGAGCCTCATGTACAACTGCTGTGTTCACTGGTT
Organism: Aselliscus stoliczkanus; assembly: GCA_033961575.1. NCBI lineage: Eukaryota > Metazoa > Chordata > Mammalia > Chiroptera > Hipposideridae > Aselliscus > Aselliscus stoliczkanus. Next base: position 12,866,694 of record CM066728.1, on the reverse strand, counting down.
TCCAATTACCACTGCATTGTACCAGGAGGGGAGGGGGCCAGAGTAGAAGCTTTAGAAGGGACTCAGCCTTTGGCCTGACAGTCAGACAAACCCAGCTAGTGAAGATGAGGTTAGGGAGAGAGGGAGAGCAGTGGTGGGCAGCCACCCCCTGGCCTAGATAAGCTAACTGTGGTGAGAATGGCTCTGCATAGTTTATGGGTGTAAACACCCAGTGTGAGATTTTTCCAGAGCCTAGAGAGTAAACAGAAGTAAATCTAGCATGCAGAAACTAAGCAAGTAGTATGTTCTACACTGTTACTAGGCACATTGATACCAAAATGAATGTTAGGCTCAAAGAGAGAGAGAGAGACCATTAGATCTTTCTCATAGTTGATGCTGAGGCAGAAATTTGATATTTAGATTTTATTCTGTCATGCAGACTCCCCTTTTGCTTTTCAGATACAAAGCAAAAGCCATATGCCACTGGGGGAGGGGCAAGAAACCCATCTGCCCTTCTAGTCCTACACAAAGACCACCTACTATGAGGGGAGGGCTACGCATACACTCCCCTTACCCACTTTGAACTACACTGGGCTGAAACCATCTGCCACTGGAGGAGATCATGGTCCCCAGGATTCATCACTGATATGAAGCAAGGTCAGCTGCCTGTGGCAGAGGAGATAGTCCACCAATACCAGAACGTGTTTTGCATGGGAGGGGTGACAGGCAGAGCAGAAAACCTGATTGCATTCTCTACCCTGAACTGAGGAGGAAGCAGTGGCTTCCTTTCCATTACAGGAAAGGCAGAAATGCTAAAAAAGTCCTACTTCTGAGGCTCAGAGGTACAGGGTCAGGTTCAGACTGAGGCTGGAACGAGAGGATGAGAAACTCACCTCCGCACCACAAACCTTGCCCCAAGAAATAAGCAGCAGCAATCAGCTGCTGGCAGAGCAGTGAGGGCATGGGAGGAGACTCCCCCACTTAACCCCACGCATACAGGAATGCTTACATGCACAGCCTCCTGTAAGTTTATGGTGGATCACAAATACTGAGAAAAACCTTCCATACTTCTGGTAAAAGAAACATTTTTGGAATAGTTTTAGATTTAAAAAATTTGTGCAGATTGTACAGAGAGTTCCCATATACACAACCCCTAGTTTTCCCTATTGTAAGCATCGTACAGTAATGTGATCCATCTTTATAAGTAATGAGCCAATATTACTACATTATTATTAACTAAAAGTCATGCCTCTTTTCTTTTCCAGCATTCTATCCAGGATACCATGTTATATATTTAGTCATTATGTCTCCTTAGGCTCGTCTAGGCTGAGATAGTTTCCCAGACATTTTTTTTTAATAACTTTGAAATATTTGAGTAATTCTGGCCAGTTATTTTGTAGAGTAATCCTTGATTGCTGGCTTTTAAAAATGTCTTCCTGTGTGTTTTTCATGATCAGACTCTAAATTGTCTTCAACATTGGAACTTCTGGGCTCACAAACAACTAGGTCATAGCAGCCTTTCAAAGGAGGAATTTTCATCCTGTGGGCACTGAGTAATTATATCAACAGCAAAGCACAAACCCAGTTCAACTATGTATTAGATTTACTCAGTCTCCAATGCTAATAACCTGAAAGAATTTACCCATTTCCAGGCAAATTTATTCACTTCAGTTTCTTTCACATACAAAGCCTGGAATTCAATAAAAAATTATGAAAAACAGACACAAAGGGGAAAAAAATAAAACCTGTGTCAAGAGATTTAACAGTCAACAGGACCAAACCAACAGATGGTTTAGATATGCAAACTTTAGATAGAAATTTTGAAATAACTATGATTACTATATTAAAAGTTGTAATGGATAAAGTGGACAATATACCTACATCAGTGGGGGTAATTTCAGTAGAGAAATGGAATCTATTTATCAATAAGAGTTAAATGAAAATGCTAGAAATCAGAAACAATATCATAAATGAATTTTTTTTCCCTGTGGCTTTATTAACAAACGACATAGTAGAGACCGAATCAGTGATCTTGAGGATAAACTGGTAAGACACAGCCAAACTGAAACAGCACGAAGAGTGGAGATAAAAAACAGAGCACCCCAAAACAGAATATCACTGTGTATCATATCAAACAATGTAACATGTGAAGAGAAAGAAAATAAGGCAGAAGAAATATTTGAAGAGATAATGACTGAGAATTTTCCAAAATGAAAAAAAACAAACCACAGATCCAGTCAGGATAAATATGAATAAAAGCACACCTACATACATTGAAGTAAAATTCCTACAAACCAGAAACAAGAGGAAATCCTGAACTCAATCAGAGAAAAAAGGAATATTACATAATGAGATATTGGGTTGTTGGAAAAATCATGACATTTTTTCTATGTTTTTTTGTTGCAAAAATGTGTCATGCCTTTTCTGACAAACCAATATATAGATAAAAGTTCAGCAGACTTTTAGTCAGATACTATGAAAGCCAGAAGACAATGAAATGGCATTTTTCAAGAACTGAAATAACAAATACCTTCATTCTCGAACTTTATAGCTAGGAAAATATCTTTCAAAAATGAAGGCAGAATTAAGACTTTATGAGATGAACAAATGTCAAGAAAATTCTTTGCTAGCAGCCCCACATTACAAGCAATGATAAAGTAAGCTCTTCAGGGAGGAGCATGCTGCTAGATGGAATATCTGGTATTCCACAATGCAGTGAAGAACATCCAAAATGTAAAAGTGTACATAAATGTGAAAGATAAATGTGAAAGACATTTTATTTTTATGTTAGTCTTTTCAGAAGAGATTAGAGCAAGGTTGACATAAAGCAATACATGAGTTAAATGCTACCTCTGACTTATTTTGTGCAGCCTAACAACTAAGAATGTTTTAATTTTTTATAAGGGTTTTAAAAAAAACAGTAATCAAGGAATATGCAACAGAGACTACATATGCCTTGCAAAGCCTAAAGTATTTACTATCTGATCTGGTCTAAAGCAAAAATGATAACTATGCATTGTGGGGGTTTTAACATGTCAGAGTAAAATTTTGGCAATAGTAGCACAAAGGACAGAGGGAATTATAAAAGTGATAAAATGGAATCATGAAACATGCTCAACTAAAACGAAAGAAGACAAATAAAGACTGAAAAAAGAAAAAAAAACTCAGATAGGACAAAGTTTTAAAAAGTATAATGATATATACCCTTCCTTAGCAATAATTACATTAAATATAAATGGCCAATTAAAACAGTTTATAAAATTGGATAGAAAACAAAACCCAATTATGTATTGTCTACAAGAAAACCCTTTTAAATGTGAAGACATAGCTATGCCGAAACTAAATGGTTGGAAAACAATATATCATGCAAAGTCCAACCAGAAGAAAGCTGGAATGGTTATATTTAATATCAACCAAAGTATTTGATACTAAGCAAATATTTTGGCATTCAATATTAAACAAATAGTTATATTCAATATCAAACAAAGATACTTCAGAATAAGCAATATTATCAGACCTACATAATGATAAAAATAATTCATCAAGAAAACTAGAGGCATATGCACCTAATAACAGAGCCTCAGAATACCTAAAGCAAAAACTAATAGAACTGCAAGAATTAGACAAATCTACCAATTTAGTTGGAAATTTCAACACTCCTTCCTCAGTCATGAGTAGTATCAGTAAACATAACTTAGGAAAGACATAGAATATTTGAGCAATACTATCAATCACATTGTCTCAATTGACATTTGTAAAATACTCCCCTCAACAACTTAATACAGTTTTTTTTTTCAAATGCACTTGGAATGTTCATTAATATAGACCATACTTTGAGATATAAAATAAATCTCAGTAAATATAAAACCATTTAAATTATGCAAATTATGTTCACCTACCAGAGCCAATTTAAACTAGAACTCAGTAACAGAATGATACCTAGAATAACCCCAAATATTTTGGAGTTAAATGACATACTTTTAAATAACTCAGATCAAAAAAAGCAATTTAAAAAATCCGAAATTTGATTTTACTATTTAAATTGTACTTATTTCTAGGTATTTTGAAATATGCAGAGATAGATACAATGTGAGCTACACACATGTCATTAATGATAATTATATTCACTTGAGATCTGTAGTAGGGTAGGACACAATATATTTTAAGTACATTTGGCTTAAGGATATAACCAATCACATAACCTGTTTGGGGAATGTAATTTCTTGGGACAAAATTAAATACCTGAAATTTGACAAACGATAAGGCTTAAAAAAAAACAAAACACTTGAAACTTTCAGAAATATTAGTAAAAATGACATGGAGTTGCCACAAATATACTTTTAATCCCACTGTGATGGTACTATTGGGTATTTTGTGATTAAACTTGTTGATTTTGAAGTAGGGACTGGTGCTTGGGATGTGTGACACATCAGTCTGTGAATAAGCATTTACTGTGTGCTGGCTGAGCAGGGGCCCTTCCTCATGGTGTGTGTAAACACTCACAGTCGTTTTAACTCCCTAGATAGGAAGCCTTAAGACATAGATGATGTCATCAAGAGACACAACCCAGTAAATCAGTGAAAACAAATGGTAGAAAGTTCTGCTCAGCTTTGAAAGAAGCAGAATTGGAATATATATTTTAGAAGAACAGTACATAATAGAATAGCAGTAAGATAATGAATTCTCAATATGTGTCTAAATCAAGGTCTGGAAAAATCTTGGGAGTATTCAGAAATTTTTATTAGGTTTAATGTGACAGATATAACTCTTCAGTAATGAAAAAAATTGATCTTTGTGGGCTGATGAGTGAGTGAACTTTTAAATTTTACTCTTGGAAATAAATATTTTGAATCAGCAACTGTTGAGATCATAATGTTTTTGCCCTACATACTAGACCATCATTTTTTATCATTAATCTGATGGTGAGGTTACCCAAAATAAAAGCTGTTCTCTATTAGAAAAGAATATAATTTTAGTATTGATGTTTACAGTGGACTTTATAATAGTTCCTCTTCTTAGAAGAAGTATAAATAATTCTTCAAATTAAGGGTGAGTCAGAATAATTTAATTTATAATTGACAGCCCTACTAAGCTGATGGAGATTTCAAGAGAGTGGCATGCTCATAATCCCAGTAAAGAGTTCTCAGTTCCCACATGTGTTTACATGTTCTTGGCAGGTTTAGGCTAGTAATATGACATGGCTGTAAAACTGGGGCCCAGGGCTTAGGGTTTATTTTCACCATTTATTGCATGCAGCAAACATGGCCAGCCCATTTGTATATTTTTTTCAAATAAAAGCTTTTATTTATTTATTTACTTATTGACAATGATCATTTCTGGATTGAGTACTTCAAATGAGTAATTTTTGGAGAACTGCTGCAGATCGTATGGCAAATGATTGTTAATCCTTGAAAACAATTATAGTACCACCCAAAGTCCCATTCCTTCCCTTAGCCTTGGGAAAGCTTCAGTTGTGAGTTTAATATTTTGATTTTAATTTTTAAAATTACGAGTGCCATATGGCTATAGGATGCAGAAGTTTGTATGAAATAAGTTCAGTGTAAGTCAGAAGTAATTTATGATGCCGATGATTCATTTAAATATATATGATTTCAATATATATAAAATAATCTTCACAATAAATGTTAAGGGATATGATTTTGCATTTCATTTTAATACTTGCTAATTATTTTCTCTTAGAGTTACTAGTTAAATGGGGGTTGTCATGTCATAGCTAGTAATATTACATATGTATGAGTTAGTTACAAAACATTATTTGCTGCTTAGTTTTCTAACAATGCATCATTCCCTCAGTAGTCTCAAGAATCAAATACAATCGTAGTAATAATTGTGGAAAATTGGAAACCCTAAAACCCCTCATTTTGCTGAGAATCAGAAGAGGAGAGAAGATTTCAAATAACAAATCTTTCTATTATAAAAAACAAACAAACAAAAACACCATAGTTTCACCCACCATCTCTGAAAAGGCAGTTTGATAACTAAATATTAATTTTAATATTTACTATCACTTCCATGTCTTTTTTTGCTTTTGTTTTTGTTTTTTTTGAGGGCAGTGTCACTGGCCCTCATATGTTGGACCCGAACCGGGGCCCGCTGGCCTCCCAAACCAACGCTTAACCACCCCGCCACTCGGCCGGCCCTCCATGCCTTTTTTGTTAGTAACGATAAGTGCACAGGCCTCATAGATCACAGAATTTTATGTTCAGAGGTCTCTGAGATCCCATGTACTAGGGGCAAGTTATCTTTATAACATTTCTTTATTTGATTCCCTCACTTGCACATTGAATTGATTGAAAGGGGTAGGGAAAAATTAAATAATGGTCCTTAATCCCATTTGGTTGTGTTAAATTCACCAGATGATATAGATGGAAATTTCCACTGCCAGATACAATAGTTACCTGCACTCACAGAGAGATATTCATTAATTACACTGTGTGGCTAAACTCATTTGCAAGAGATAACCAATCTTGTCTGAAATTTGAGATTTCCTTTAAAATGGGAAGTCAGTACACCATTGTTCTCAAACTGCTGTTGTCCCAAGCTCAGAGGAATGGGTGTCAGAGATTCAGGCATGTGGGGCCAGGGGAGGGATCACAACACAAGTGAATTCTCTCCCCCTCTTCCCGACTGTTCTGGCCACCTGTCCCTCGCCCTTGGATCCTCTATTCTGAGAGGATCCTGGGAAAAGCCCTGAAGATGGGGCCACTGCTGGGAGGCTGTGCCATTAACCCGCTTTCATGGCTTCTCATGGAGCCTCCTTTTCATTAGTATTTGCAACATGTTCACCAGCAAAATGATTATGTTAGGCAGAGACATCACATCACTTACATTTCATAGCTCAGTGCAATTTTCATAAACTGCGAGGCAACATCCAAAAAAACATGACTCAGAATTAGAGTTTCAGAAGATTATTATATAGACATTATTTCCCTCAGGTCACAGGCTTTAGTCAAATTTGGAAGAGAATGAAATTGCCAACAGTGAAAAGCAGACAGAAAGGTATGAGTTCATGAGCAGAGAAATAACATTTTCATTTGTTCCTTCCCCATGGGAAAGATTCAGCATTCCGGTAAATGGAGATGGTTATAAGAAATGAATTTTTGTCAGCAGGGATGTGATTTTAAGGCTCACTTATCCATTGGCAATCTAGATTTCTAACCCCAGGAATCTAGGAAATTGCTACAGAATGTAGTCTTTATTATAAACAAGTTTTTTTGGTGTTTTTTTTTTTTTTTTTGCGTAGTTTTTGCCTCCCTTTCTTGCTCAGAGATTTTAAGGTGGACTACTTTTCTTTTCTTTTCTTTTCTTTTTTTTTGGCTTTCAGGAGTCAAATGACTGCAGAATTTCCCCATCTGCCCTGAGCTTGTTGCCTTGTGGTGGCACCTCTTTTTCCCACCACGGTTCCCGCGCTCTCCCCATGCCATTCCTAACCCCCTCTGTTGAGCAGGCCCATGACACAGTACTGGCAGCCGTGAGGCTTCCTGCCGCGGGATCCCTGCCTCTGCCTCTGTTCCCAGCACTGGCAGGGTGACTGTCATGCTGCTGCTTCCCTCTCCTCAGTGTCTCTATGTCTGGACCTGAGAGAAGAGAGCAGGAAAAGGGCTCTCCAGTTAGCCCTCATTTGAAGCAGGTATAAAGAGCAGGGACTTGCAAGATTTCTGTAGGATAATCTCAGACAGCCTTCTTCATAATTAAAAAATGTTCTTTCATGGAAATTTTTACTTTCCTTCTCAGTTTCATCTGATGCTTGTCAACCCATCACTCTTTCAAAGTTTGGGCAGAGGTTATCCTGCTAGCTGTAGTGCAACTAAAAAAATATAAAGGTGAGATTAATGTCATTGAATCTCTCTGCATCCCCAGAAGTGAGGGGTTTGGGTTATATGAAATATGTAGTGCATCATGAGAATTGAGTGCTTTAACTTAGTTCATTGGATTTGGCCCATGAAATTTGCTATGATCTACAAATTCCCCCCTCAAACCTCCAAAGCTTCTAGAAGGGAGAAGGGGTTTTAGGATGAAGAGGGACGTTAGTTTAGTACAAAATACACCCAGTCACACATTTCGATTTCCTGTGAATGGTATGTTAAAGGATTCATTGAACTGTCCAGAGCGCTGGCATATCCTGATACTTTGTGGAGCCTGAGTAGTGACCTGAATCACTCGCTGGCCCTCGCCAGGCTCACAGTCCACCGTTGGGAGCCAGGGGCAGGATGCCTGGCTTCTACATTCCTGACACTTGCTCAAGAGCAACTAACTCTAGAAAAACTGTTCAACCCTCTGGTGTTTGGCTTCGGTTCCTTCTGTGAAATGGCAATGATTTTGTCTGTCCAAACTACTATTACTATTTTTCTCAGCAATGCTTGCGTGAATGAAATTTTCTTACAGGATTTGAACTCCCAGAAATAGGTAACCCACTTTGCTTTCCCGTACCATTTCATCATACTTAATCTTCTTGGTTAAGAAGACAATGCAGTAAAACCCGTTAACTGGAATGAAGTGGTGTTAATTTAAATTTGGATCATTCTTGAAAAGCGTATTTATCTCAATATACTTGTTCTTGAAAATCTTTCTAGGATATAGTCAGCGTATTTTTGCCTTAGTGAGCACCGTCTAGCAATTATAAGTGAATCTCTCTCTGATGATGGATCATCTTACACAGCCCTGAGGCCGTGATATTGGAGCTCATTTCCTTCTCTACCAAGAAATGGACAGAAAATGAGAGTCTTATGGGAAGTTGAGTTGAATTTGCCCTGTCCTCAAGCCATACCTTGGAACCTCCTTTTTAATAAGTAAATTGCTTATATGAATTACTTTCTCAGTGTTTTACCTCTTTCTTAAAGTGAAATGAAGAGTGCATTAGCCACACTTAAAGAAAAATGAAAGTGCAACAGTAATGCAAAACATCATTATTATATCAGGGTCTTCACTGGAGACATATAGCATGCTTAGAAGGTCTGACTTAACTAAATGCTTTGTTTCTAGTTTTTTCAAAATTTCAAAGGAAATATTTCTTCTGTCAATAAGTTTTCAGATTTTATGTATGACAGTAGTCGTGATCCCTGCTGACAGTTATTGAGCTCTGACTGTGTGCCAGGCACACTTCTAAGCATGTTTCAGGTAATAGCTCAGTTATTCCTCACAACCACGCCCTCAAAGAGGCACTGTTACCACCTCCATGCTCCCAGTAAGGAAACGGAGGCTTAGAAAGGTGAAGACGTGTGTCGACTGTCATTGCAGCAGTCTGACAGGAGAGCCTGTGCCACAGCCCACACGTGACACCTCAGAGGTGTGGGGTGTGGGGCGTGGAAGCGGAGACCCAGACTCACTCACTTGCTGTGGGCCTTGCATGGTATTTGATTAAATACTTTTGTTTATGTTATATCATTGAGTTTCAAAACAATTCTGCCAGGTAGATTTTATTATCCACATTTTACAGATGAAGAAATCGAGACTCAGAAAAGGTGAAGCTTTTAACCACGATTCTGAGTGTAGGGATAATTGAGGGAGCAGAGATTTGAGCCTTATAACAGAAAATCAGTTTCAGGCCAGGGAGATTGTTAAGGGGAGCAAGTTTCTTTCCAAGAAAGCTCATCAGATACATGAGATGTAAGTCTCCTGTGTGCCACCCCATCCCTAGCGAGGATTTGTGTTTGCTTTTTGTGTTAAATTTATTTGGGCTGCAATAGAATGACCTCATTTCTTTCTATCCATGGGATTTCTTCAAATCATTGAGATACACACTGGTTCTCCTTCCTTTTAGTGGTTTGGAGTTGATGGGTTGATTTTCCACAGTTAACGTCCTTCATTTTTCATTTGTCATTCTTGAGAAATTAATTTTCCTTTTTGTTTTGGACCCTTAATAGTATGTCCTTTAGTCACCTGAAGAGTGAGTGTCCCCGTGGTGCCATTAGCTACTTGTATAATGTCCTGAGAACATTTTAAGAGAAACCTGAGCGACAACACCACTTGGATACCAATTAAAAACGAATCTCTTTGTGAGTGAACTCTGTCTTTAAGCCTGTCAGGACGCAGAGGGATGGTTGTGTCAGTTTCCTTGCCACTCCTGACATCATGTAGACCTTCCTGCTGAAATAAAAAGGGATTGTAATGGAAAGTTTTTGCTCCTGGGCAGTGGGAGGATAGCCAATTTTCATGTGGCTATATATTCCTGAAAGTATAGAATGGCGTTTCGGCATGTCCCATGAAGTCCTGGGGAGTCTGCAGTGCGGTGACAAAGTCTGCAGGGTGTCTCCTGGAATGCATCGGCAGCGAAGCGGCAGCCTCCCTGGCCCACAGGACTCATGGGCAGGTCTGCCCCGTGTTGTTTGTGACTGGGTTTTGATGGGCCAGGCCTCGCCGCCATCTTGTTTCCCTGCCTCCTCCTGTCGTGTTTCCCTTGGCTCCGCCTGTGGTTCAGCTGGACAACGTGCGCTCAGTTCCAGGCGAACTGAGTCACTTGGAATGCAGGCCCATCACACAGGCCTCCCGTCTTTCCACAACAGCTGATGGCTTGGAGCAAATTGAGCTGCACCCTGGGAGGCTGGCGGCTGTTGTCCCCAGCCAGGTTGCATATGTTTCACCTCCTCACACACGTCTTTGAGTCCAAATAAATATATCTCTTCCTCCTGAATTTTAGAGTTGCTTATCCGGGCCCCGGAGACTGAGTTGTAGCTATCCCGGGGCCAGGAACGGCTACGGTTATCAGAGCTGTTACACTGTGTGTTTCTCCTCATGCATTTCTAGCCCCTCACGTGAGAGCTTTCCGGGCACCTCCACCTTGGCAGACTAGAGAGACTCTCAAACCCATTCTTACTTCCTGTGTTCATGTGGGTTGTTTTTATCACATGGTGATTTGGCAGATGTTTTCTGAAAATCTCTCCTTACCTTTTCACAACTCTGCTAATGAGTGCTGAAGTGGATCCACATACTCAGCTTGTGAAGTGGGAGTTCCCCAAAAACAGGAATGGGAGGCAGAAACTGGGCAGAACAAGGGCTCCTTCTTGTGAAGATTGATCTCTAAACTTAGTATAAATTTTCTGGTCTAGGAGGAAGGATAGGAACGTGAGACCAACCCTTTCCAGCTTGCCACCAGCCTTGGTATAACCTCCATTGCAAATGCCCGGACCAGTGATTTGGTTGTGTGTCGATATTATTTCCAGGTGGTATTTTATCTCCCACTTTCAGATTCTTTCAGATCCAACTGGGATGCTCAGTGTAATTCTTTTGCATAACTCCCATGGGGCAGTCCTGTCACTGGGACAGTGGTCAGAGAAACTCTAATGCGGGAACATACCATACTGTTAGCAGAGAACAGAAGTAGTCTCTGCAGCATGCCTCACAAAGGAGACTTTCTTTGCTGCTCCTGGTACATGTGGTAAGCATAGAAATAGTTTATTGTGAAAGTCTTTCAGCCACAGGTCTTTCTAAGGCATAATTGTACCCTCCAGGGAAACCAAAATAAATACCAGCCTAATAAACTTCAGATTTTTAAAAATGAGTTATCCAATTGCATTTCTGTAAGAAGAAAAATATGAGAGGTCGACATGTGTTCTTATTCTGCTTTGACTTTACTTCCCATGCTGTCCTGTCCCAGTTCAGCCTTAAAATGGAAGAAAATCTTTTATCATTTGAAAGAGAATGATAGTATAAAATCCAGTCTTCCAGGAGGGGGAATTTTTTTTTTTTTTTTGAGTGCAGTGTCACTGGCTCTCATATGTGGGACCGAACCAAGACCGCTGGCTTCCCAAGCCAGCGCTTAAAGGGGGAGTGAATCTTAATGCCAACTTTGGAATTTTCTTAGAACACAACACCACACACACACACACACACACACACACACACACACACACGGTTTTTTTCCTGGAGGTTCACGATAAATATGTCCTCCATATTCCTTGCAAAGGAAGCCTTCCATCCTTTTGTTTTCAGTGGGCCCTGATCCACCTGGACCTCCCACAGGCTCTCCCTGCCAGCTCCTTGCCCTTGTTCAGGCCCTTGGCCCCTCCCATCTCCAGTTCTCTCACTAGCCCTGGCTTCTTGTCTCCTGGTACAACATGGACCAAATATGTGAACTGCTGCCTGCATTCTGCTCATCCTTGGGCTACACGTGTCTGTTACTCCCCCGTCTAGAGTATGTCGGTGGTCTGATTTCCCTCTTTTCACCACCCTTTCTCAGTGTGCTTCACTGCCGATTAGCTTGTCAACTGTATCCTTAAATGTGTCTAGCACCCAAGACTCCCTTGACTATCGTTTTTATTTTTCTTTATCTTTATCATATAAAAGTTTGAAAAATGATGTAATGAACACCCATATGCCCATCACCACCTTGAAGAATAAGGCATTTCCAGTATAATTGAAATCCCCATTGTAATCCTGATCATATCCTTCTCTCAGAGTCCAGGGGTCATATCACAATTCCAAAGTTGTTTATGTTATGAATTTCTTCATACATATTCTACATGCATTCATCAGCAAATATTATATAGTATGTTTCTATTTTGAAAAATTACATCTTCACTGTATATATACACTTTAGCGACGTTTTATACTGAGCAGCATGTTTGCGAGACTCAGTTGCTCTGTTTTGCCCTCCCACTACTGTACTATATTGGTTTGTTCTACTTATAGATGTTTAGATTGTTTTCAGTTTTTTGCTGTGACAAACAATACTACTGTGAACTCTTGTACAAATTTTCTTGCACACGCATCCATGTGCTCGTCCAGCAAATTGTGTTGCACACCTGTTAGTGCTGGGCAGGACTGAGGTAAGACGGCCGTGACCGGGTCTTCAGGCTGGGTGCTCTGAGGCCCGACAGGGAAGTTTGGTCGCAGGAAGCCTCTTGCAGGCCTTAACACTCCCCTCACCTCCCATTAAAGTCGACTTCTTAAACATAGTTCTAATCTTCACTCTTATGCTCGAAAACACTCAGCATCTCCCTGTCATTTATAAGATGAGGCTGACCCTAAGCAAGAATCACCCTGCCCAACCATTTCTGGTCTCTGTACTATTCCCATCTCACGCGTACACCCTGCCTTCCTGGGCCCTTTCTCTTTCATGCACCCAGCGATATTTCTTTACCCTTAGTTGCCTTTCCAGTTTTGACCTTTATCCAGGATGTTGAAATTCTCAGTTTTCAAGATCCTCATGAAATGCTTTCCCCTCTGTGCACTTCTGTCTGATTCTAACATATTACAGCTAGTTAGGTATACATTTGCTTAGCTGACGGTGAGCAGAAGCTACATGGTAAATATGGCAAACATGATAGGACCTCATTAATTAAAATAATAATCAAATCAAAGGGATCATTTGATTCACAGCCTCACTGTTAAAACACTTTAATGCTGTCAGTGGGAGGAGGGAGTGGATAGAGAGTAGATATTTTAATTCTCTATTGCAGTTCCCAAACATCTCTGGCTCCCCATAAGTGCCTGTGGCTTATGAACCAGGCAGCCATCCTCAGTGGGACCCCTTCCACATCAAAGGTGGGGCAGATTGAGGAGAAAACTGACTTCGGTAAGAGAAGTGGACTCTTCATTAAAAAAAGACCATATTCTCAGCGCGCAGGACCTACGCGAAGCAGCCCCATTACAGTTTCTTGGCTAGGTCCTCACAGCCCTTTGGGCGTAGTATGGGCTGATGACCTGTCACTAATCCTGCCTTTCAGCTTAACTCCTGCTCCCAGGGTGGAAGGCAGTTGGGGCAGCTTGTGTATAAGGGAGTCTGAGTCCACTGTGTCCGCGTTTCCATTTTGAAAGAAATGGGAGAAATGAGGCCAGTGGTTTGATAAATTATATCAAAAATAGTCCTTTCATGCTAATGGAGTGTGAAGAAGCTGATGTACTGGAGATGATCTATAATATTTCATATTTCTCTGAGGAGAAAAATGATAAACTTGATGATGTGTGATTTATTCATGTTTCTCCAGATGAAGAAAAAAATCTTGCAGTCAACTGCCTGTTCCTCCCTCCCAGAAGCTGGCTTGTGGGTTTTACGCTGAGATTGGAGGCTGGGCTTGCGTAGAGAAATGCCTGGAGAGACTGATGAATCACCAGGCCTTTGGCAGTTGGTTGGGAGAGGGTGATTATGCCATCGCTGCTGCTATTTTATCATCACAATTTTATGGCCCTACACCACCAGGTGACAAATGTGCCAATTATTGCATTTCTTATCCAGGACTTCTCTTGCTGCCCCTCCCTTCATGGCTGTAGCCCTTATACTTCCCTGGAGCTCAGCCCTGGACAGCCATAACTTCTGCAGTCAGACCTGCTCTTCTGAAGCCATGCTGAGAAGGATGTGGTTTTCAGCCCTCAGTCTGCAAACTAACCACAGGGGATCTGGTTAATTCCCTTTGCTCTTCCTTCTGCCCATCACCCTTTGGGTCAAGTGCTTCTCAGAGCCAGAAACTGTACTTGCTTCTTTAATAACTGAAAATGGCACCCCTGGCCTGGTCCATTCTGCTCTAAATAGCCCCCCAGAGGAGGTTAGAAACAGGTTGTCTTAGGCAACATGATTTAGCAGGTAAAATTGGCATCTCTCTCGCTCTCTTTCTCTTTCTCTTTCTCTCTTTCTTTCTCCCTCTCCTGCCTCCTTCCCTCCCTTTCTCCCTCCCTCTCTCCCTCCTGCTTCTTCCCTCTCTCTCTCTCCCCATTACCCATAATAGGACTCTTTACAACCCCCACCCATGCCCTACCTGGCCATTTCCTTCCCTGAGTGGAACCCTTCCTCTCATCTTAGATCACCTGCCCTAATTTCCCAAGAATGAAGTTAGTATATTTGCTAATTTTCCTTTTGTGATTATGTTAGTGGATACTAAAGGCTTAAGACTTACCTTTATAAGATAAAGGATTTGCATTTTAATAAGACTTTTGGAGACTCCTTATAAAGGTCCTAATAGAAAGATCACTTGCATGAATGTACAGAAATTTTAGGAGTGAAGAAGGCTTTCCAGGGAGTCTCAGGACATAATTTGTAAAATGACCATTTTCTCCATGTTTGCAGGATCAGTTAAGTGGATTATCTCTGAGACAATAGCTGCCTATCTGCCCGGACCCTTTTTCTAGTCTCAAAACTATACATTCAGTTCAAATGTGTTGTAATTCCATGTACAGGTACCACGCTGAAAATAGATTTCATTGTATAAGTAGGTTTCAGGTTCCTCTAATTTAGACAATTTAAAGACATCTTGGAGTATCATTTTTGGGCAATAATGGGGTTCAGGACATACTACCCCAAAATATGTCTCTTTGGCATATTGAATATTTCACGGTGAAGGAGTGAATATGAGAATGGCATGTACAGGAAAACTTCCCAATCTTCCCCTAAAGCTAGTCCTAAAACCCTCACGCGAGCCAGGCCCTCCCTAGGCCTGGAGGAAAGAAGCGTCTTTGTCTCTAAAAATGGAGGAAACCCAAGAGGAGTTTGAATGAACAGGCTTGCTTCCTTTCCCCCAGTTTGCTACACTTAGCTCATACCCTTTGTCCTGTCCCATTTTCCATGACTTCCCACTGGTCATCAAACCTGGCATAAAAATGCCCAGGTTTAACCACTTCTTTGGGTGTTTAGTTTCTTATATGGGCTCCTGCATGATGCAAGAATTTAAAATGAAATAGATTTGTATGCTTTTCTTTTGTTAATCTCTTTTGTTACAGGGTCCCCAACTGAGAATTCAGAAGGGTATAAGCAAAAGATATTCTTGCGCCCCTTCTGCAGTCTGTTAGTTCCCTTTCTGTGGGAGCCTGTTAGAACAGGCTGCCTGCCCCTCATGTGCCTCCTGTCTGCTTCACGTGAGATATGCCATATTGTGGCAGCCTGGCGATGTAATGATTCCTGTGGAAAAGAATCTCAACACTGGTGAAGAGTGTGGTTGGATGGGATCTAATATTAGATGTTTAGGATGAATAATTATCAAAGCAAATCAGGTCCCAAAGTTTTATCTTACAAAACTTTCTTTGAAAAAAAAAAACTGTATATACAGACAGAAACCAGTTTTGTTTGTTTAACAAAAGGCCCTTTACTCTCTTGGAATTTGGATACCTTGTTTTGGGTATCAGACTTTATTCAGGTAATTTAACTGCTCTGTGCCTTAATTTCCTGATCAGGAAAGAGTGGTGGCATTAATGTTAAATGATGACAATATAAATAATGTTTTGCATCAAGTGCCATTTAACTTATATTGTATCTGACTTCTTATTGTAGGAGTAATACTGTGAAAGTCTTCAACTTGGTTCATCATTTCTCAGTTGCTTTTTTTGTGGGAGCCATCTTCTGTATTTATTTATAGTCAAGACATTCTCAGGACTTTACATGGCTAGAAAAATCCCACAGAACAATATTATAGAGCCATTACCTGCTGCTACCACACCCTGCTGAGTTGCACATCTGGAGAACACACACACACACACACACACACACACACACGCACACACAAATACACACAACCAGTTTGCATGAAGCATTCTCACTAATTAATCCTGGAGTAGGGGAGTTTTCCTCTAAGTAGCTTGGGCCAAAGAAAGCTTCACAAACACACCTATAATTTTGTTATACCATTTTGTAAAAGATGAATGAACTGTAATTTAAAGAAGGAAGTAAAAGGATCTTTTCCTGTTAGCCAATGAGAGTGGGTCTTAGAAATACCAAAGAGTAAGATTTTGTTTAGAAAAAAGAGTCAGCATATCATTTTATCCTATTACTTCAGTATGCCGGTGATTTGTCCATTCTTCAATCAACAACTTTGCTTACATTAAAAAAAATTTTTTTTCTTTAGTCTTTGGCTGGAAAGTATATTCAAATCAAATAAGTATAATTACCATGCATGACCTCAAGAAGAAAACCAACTGGTTACATACCAATAAAAAAATACATAGCCACAGAATGCAGTCATTCCCAAACTGGCCGTAGAGAAGGCAGGTAGGTGCCAGGGCTGGAGGGAGCAGTCTGTGCAAAGTGGGGAAGGCCTCTTGGGAGCCGCCTCACAGAAACCGGAGGTTCTTGCCCTCCATTTCTTCTGGAACTAAGGTGCCACATCTTTTTCCCTCTGGGTAAGTCTTGTTGATTGTATGTTTCTCCCACAAGAATGTCATCTATTTGTTATGTTCTTGCTTGTATGTTTGGTTGTAGGACAATGCCTGACCTCATTTATGGTCTTTTTTTTTTTTTTTAAGATTTTATTGGGGAATTGGGGGAGGGGAACAGTGTTGGGGAATCAGGGAAGGGGAACAGACAAGTTGCTGTCTTTTTGTTCTTCAGTCTAGTAGTTGCAGAGGACATTGCTTCACTGGCCAGTGTTGGTATCGTCATTGCGCTCTTCCCGGATGAGGCAGATAGGTCGCTGGCCTCTGGACGGCCACTCACCACGGCTCTTGGCAGCTCACGCTGGCTGCCGGCCACTCACTGTAGCCTATGGCAGCCCACTGCAGCAGGGGCTGCAGCCTACACCGTCGCCGGGGCTCACACAGCCCAGCTACAGGTGGAGCTGTTGTTAGCTGTAGAGGGCAGTGCCACTGGCCCTCATATGTGGGATCCGAACCGGGGCCGCTGGCTTCCCAAGCCAGCTCTTAACCAATGCAGCACTCGCTCGGCCCTATGGTCATTTTATGTATACTTTTTGAATGGTGAATAGATGAATGAAGTAAGGATCTTATATATAACTCTTGTTGACCAGACAGAGTTTTGACTATTTCAAGGTTTGAGGCTTCCTTGACCTTCTATTTTTTGGTCCGAAGAAGAAAACATGCCCTTGTATTGATCTAGTACCTACAGACAAAGAGCACCCTGGCATCTTGTGTCTTTCAGAAGTTTGAGACATGCCTCTGAGGAAACAGCCCAGGGAAGACCCTGTTCTTACAACATTAAATTCCATTTTGGGACTGAGCCAGACGCTTACATGGATTTCTTTGGGTGCTTCCTTTCTTTCAAGCCTATATCTCAGCATAAGCTGTACACACCCCAGAACTTTTCATCATAATTCTAATGTATAGATGGAAGTGAGATAAATGTGTCTGCCACCAATGTGACTATTAGACGCTTTTGAAATACTGTTTTAATACCTTGTGTTATATAATTATTTATTCATATCTGTCTCCTCCATTAGATTTTAAACTTCTTAAAGTAATGTTATCCTTGTTTTTGTATTCCATTGTTTAACTTAGGATGGCACGTAGCAGACCCTTCATGAATTGATATTCTTGTTCTATGGGAATTCATGTTAACATCCTCAGCATCTCTCCTCTCCATCACAGACAGCAGATGGGTTGAGCTATACAAACCAAAGGTTTTGGTTTGGGCCAAAGTGACATTAAACTACTTTTCTGACAGTAATCAATAATAAAATCAGTGCCTCTTCAAGGCCTTTTCCAGTGTGTGAAGCCACTTGTCTTACTATGCATACTGGTGGAAGGATATGCATCACATTCATCTAAAGCTTAAACAAACTATTTAATTGTGGTTGCAAACAAAGAAGAGCTAAAATTTGGCCATGTTTTATGCTATGTAGGATTGCAAACCAGTCAGTCATGAAGACATTTCTTTGGATTCTACTTTTGGCGATCATAAGCTTCCCAGTGGTAGTTATAACCTAGACTTAGGCCTATGTAGTTTGGACCAAGTCTTTCCACATGTGGAATCAAAGACCCATGAGAGTTAATTGATGTATGATAGGAGTTTTACATTATCCTTGGAGTATGTCATCACTAGTGACATAGTGGTGCTTTACCTGCTGGCAGCAGGAATGGTAGGAGACTGAGGGATCTAGACGTAGAGTTCATTGAGGAAAAGTGTTGTTGTAAGTATTGAAATTTTACATAAAAAAACAAGTATGTGTCACTGTAAGAAATCTCTAAACCTGGGGCCAGCCGAGTGGTGCGTTGGTTAGGAGCTGGCTTGGGATGCCAGTTCTGAGCAGAGGAGCCCCAGTTCGGATCCCACATCTGAGGGCCAGTGACACTGCCATCTACAGCTAAGATGGTGAACAACAGCTCTACCTGGTTGCCTGTATAGCTAAGATGGCCAACGACGATGTGGGCTGCAGCCCCTGCTTCAGTGGGCTCCCATAGGCTACAGTGAGTGGCCGGCAGCCAGTATGAGCAGCCAAGAGCCACGGTGAGCGGCTGTCCAGAGGCCAGCGACCGAGCACAATGATGATACCAACATGGGCCAGTGAAGCAATGTCCTCCACAACTAGACTGAAGAAAAAAGGACCTCAACTTGTCTGTTCCCCTTCCCCAATTCCCCAACACTGTTCCCCTCCCCCAATTCCCCAATAAAATCTTAAAAAAAAAAAAAAAGAAAGAAATGTCCAAACCTGTAGATAATTATTATGAGAATTTATTTGAGCCAAACCGATGGCATATGCCAAGGAACAAGGTCTCAAATGCTCTGGGGAATAAGTTTACAGTTTATTTGATTCATGTGAGAGTAAGGAAGAACCATAAGGAAGATGACATGGAGGTGGGAGAAAGCAAGGCACGGATTGGATTACAGGATAAATAACAAGATTATATGCTTTCTTCAGGGTGGTTATTTATGACTTATTTCAAAGGTGTGTTTACCTAGATGCATGGAACCCGAGGACAGGGCTTTTCTTAAGGTAAAGATAAGCCTTTAAGTAAAGAAGTTAAATGCCTGGGCCATGACCACCCACCATGAACCTCCCAGTTAGGGATTCATATTCAGATCACCCTATGAGGTCACTTTCCTTAGAACTGCTTTTTTCACCTGCAGTGGTCATATAGGCAAGAATAATATTTACCTGGTGTTGAAGGTAAGTTTATAATTTAAGAATAGTTAGTTTTAAGCTTCAGAGTAGTGTTTATAGTGTTTATGGTAGTGTTCAGGATAAGTTTAACGAAATGTTGATCACTTTATGCTGGATCTAAGGTATATATCTTAGATCATGTACATATGGAAATAAACGAAGATAATTAATTACCTATTAACTCATTTATGCTGGCTTTGGATTGAGATGTTCACGTGAATGTTTTTTCCTTTAGACTTATCCTTCAGGAACATATAGACTGAATTATTCTTTAGTATTCATTGGGTCGAGTCTTTCTTCTTTGATTAAGAGCTCATCTTGTGAAAAGTTAGACTGCAGTAAAACAATCATTCTGGCCGTGCTTTTCCTTGAGGGACACTTTGTCACAGCTGCTACTATCCTGACATTAAAGTCAGCTGAACGAGTTATTCACGTTCATGCATCCTTAGACTGCGTCGTTTTCAAGGGACTGTTCTGTGGGTTTCAGACACCTAAGAATCAACATGTAGTAATAAGACAAAGAGGAACAATATAGATTGTCAGACAGGCTCAATTGGCCTTGTTTTGGAATCACACCAAAAAAGAGAACTGTAGGTGCCTGTGCCAGGTACCTAGAAGGCATCTTTGTTCTGTTACTGGCGGTCAGTGCCCCTCCTCCTGCCACAATGACTTCACCATTTCTCTACTAATGGGAAGGATCTAAGGCCTTGAGCCAGTAATGACTTACTAGATAAAAGCCAGGATTTTAATAAACAAGAAATATGAAAATCTCTAAAACTAGCTAATGTGAGAAGTCTCGTGTTTACTACCTTATGCCATTACCTTTGTTAATGTTGGTGATCCAGTCACAGCTGCAGAGCCATTCTGTGCCAGCAAGTGGCTGAGTGGTATATACTCACAACTCTTCCATTTTATTGCGGGGAGCCTGTGATTCCACAGCTGCTGCTTGAGGAAGAGCCAGGCTTCAATGGCTGTTTTCTAGAGAAGGTCTTTGAGGAGAGAAAGGAGGGCAGCTGCTGTGAGAAGGGCCAGGAGGCTGCAGAGTTTGCCAGTGCCCTGAGATTGGGGCGAGCAGGTAAATGTGGATGGGATCTCCCTGGGGTGGGCAATACCGTAGAACGAAATTTAGGAAGACATACGCTGAGGGACAGGGGGAGGGGTGGAAATTAGATGGGTTACCTGGAATTCTGTCTGAAATCAGTAGCCCATCAGGCATGAGCTTGAGGAAAAGAACTGTTGTTGGGTTTGGTGAGTGTACCATGAGTTTGAAGAACGATGCGGGCTGAGTCCTACGTATTCTTCAGAACTTTCTTACAAACTTTGTTTGAGGCCAACTCTCAGCATCCTCTACATATGAGCTGTGTGCCCTGTTAGGTAATCCCACCATTTGCTAGCCTGTGAACATAAATGGCTGTTCTGTTTCCTTAATTAACTAGTATTTTTCTCAAAGTCTATATCAGGGGTCAGCAAACTTTTGAGACGGAAGAGCCGCAAGGGTCAGCAAACTGCGGCTCATGAGCCTCAGAAGTAAAATTGAAAAAAATAAAATAAAACAAAACTATCATAGTTTCATTTATAAAAATTTTAAAGGATGTTATTCACATAATGGTGATTATGTAAAAACATATTTGTGGCTCTAGAATAATTTTTAAATTGTTGTGAGGGACAGGATTGGCTCTTCTAGCAGTCGACAAACTTTTGAGACAGAATGTTCCCAAAGAGCCACATGTGGCTTGCGAACCACAGTTTGCTGACCCCTGGTCTAGAAATGTATTTCCCTATACCTGTAGTAAAGGAAGGGTACCTATAGGAAACTTCAAGTAAGCTAACAAGTTCCCAAAGTTGTTAAGAATGATGGCGAGAACTGCCAGGCTTGCTGAGCACTGGTGGGAGAGAAGGACTGTGAGTCGCATGTTCTGAAGATGGTGTCGGTGCTGCGAGAGGAAGCCTGACCGCACAGGCCCACCCAGGCCCGCCCATCTCAGGACAGTGTGCCTCTGAGTGACCCCACCAATTCTAATGAGATGGTGATGAAGTGAAATGATGGGGCCACATACTGAAGAGGGACATCCTCTCTCACCAAGACATGATAAATAATGGAATTCCAGAAAGAAGACAGGAAGACCAGAGGAGAAAAGCTGAGAATGGAGGATTTTGCTGTATTTTAACCAGATTCCCTACCATGACACTGAACTTTGGCCAGACAATATTTTATTGCTGATTTCCTCAAGAAGGAAAGATTCTTATGTACCTTACACTTGGAGCCAGATTAATGCCCTAGATACCAACTGGGGGAGAATCAATGTATATATGTGAAATGTTATTTTGCCAGTTTGTATCTCAAAGTCTCTGTGTCTCTAAAATGGGTATAAACGTAGCTGTGAGCCGTACAGTGAGATGGTGTATCAACCATTGCTTGTCTTCTCTCTCGAGCATCCTCAGAAGTTCTTTTCTTCATTTCTTGATATTAAGGGAGGGAAAAGGAATTGTGACATGGAGCTTATTTTTTGAAAGTGCTGGTCCCCTGGTGTTGAGCGTGCTGTATGCATTTGTCACCATCTAGCGAGGCCGCCTTCTGTAGGGCACTGTGTACCAGCCCAAAGGGCTTTTTCAGTCCTGACGCAGTGCTGGTGGTTGGAAGGGGCATGTTGAGGAGGAGTACTAGCCAAATAGCTGATGATGTGTGCTTTAGGTCTTTCTGAAGTTTATGTAGTAATATCACAATTGCTTCTGAGCACAGGAGACTACCCACAAACTGCTTATTATGTTCCTTACAAAAACCACAGTAGGAAGGGACATTGCTCTTCCAGCTTGGCACGCTTTTTCTGCTGTCATTTCCCTTTTTACTTTCTCCTGTACCTGAGGCTTTAGCCAAAGATGTGGTAATAAGTGTTCATTGGTATTTAATCAGATTAAAGCCTTTTCTAGGTAATGCCTTTTATTTTATTTTTATTTTTATTTTTATTTTTTGAGAGCAGTGTCACTGGCCCTCATATGTGGGACCCGACCCGGGGCCGCTGGCTTCCCAAGACAGCGCTTAACCACTGTGCCACTCAGCCCGCCCTAGGTAATGCCTTTTAGAGTTTATTTTGCCAAAGTGGATATTTGAGTGGAACGAAAAATACTGTACATTGAAGAGTAAAGGGGGTACTCTTGTTTTCTTTTAAATATGATAATTAATATTAAAACTGTCTTTTCCCTGCCAGTTGGCTTGTCTCATCTCCTAGCAGCTGTTTGAAATACCTTAATTGTCTATTGCTTACTCAGCTATCGTTTCGCAAATTTCCTCAGTGCTGCATTTTCTGCTGGGCCACATTCAGACAGTGGGGGTGCCAGGCAAGGCTGAGCAGAGTTCTAGTTACCCTATTTCAGTAACAAGATTAGCTCTCAGTGTGTTCTCATGAGGCAATGTTTCCCTAAATCTCACTGGAGTAGATCATTGCAGAAATGGGCATTTGGTGGATCCCTGGGCTGCCAGTTGTGTTACTCTTGTTTTTACTGATGTTGTTTGAATTCTGTTAAACCTAACATAGCCTTTTTTATGCTTATAAAGGAATAGGAATTTACTGTAGGATTTACAGTCTACACACTTGTGTAATCCCATTGCTTATAATTTTGTTCAGAATGAAGAAAGTGGACATTTTATTCCAGTGTGTTTAACCACTTGACACTTTGTTCAATGTATCATATTTTCTGTTAAAATACTGTAAAATTTATCTGTAGGTAATATATACCCCTGAGATTAGAAGGTCTGTTCTTTCCAAAAGCATCAACGCAGCATATTCTTCAAGCATTGGGTTTAAGTGCAATATATTATTGAAGCCTTATTGAATTGGCCTTCAGATACTATGCATTTTGGTAGCACAGTGATCTGTCACTTTATATATGAGTCTTCCATAACGTGATCCACTACTTCCGTAATGATGTAAAAGCTGGTAATACAAGCCCAGGTTTGCGCTTATACATCAAATTAACACCCATCATATCTTATTTCAACGTCATGCATTGCAGAAGGGTGTACTCTATTGTTAGAGTGACTCTGTCATTTTTGTCTTGATTCAAAGTGCAGTCATAAGATAATTAACAGATATATTCAGATTTTTATGCTGCAATATGTTCTTATCTCCCATGTGAGTAAATGCAACAGATAATTTGTAACCATTTCAGTTATTCTAATTTAATTCTAAACAGACAATTTTGTCATGTAAGAAGAGGCAAAGGAAATGGTCATTGGGTTCAGATGCCTAGATTTTGAAACACTTGCTCTAACTAACTGTGGCTTTTGACAAATCATTTAAGTTTACCCTGTCTCAGTCACTCTCACTATAAAAGTGGGGCCAGTAATACCTTCCTCAAAGTGATCTTGAGAAGATTAAATGACATCATGGTGACAGTACACTATCACAGTGTGCATAGTAGGTGCTAAAAAAATGGTATGTTCCTTTCTTCTGGTAGGAAGAGTGTCTCTTTTACTGATCATATTTTTGCATCAAGGGGAAAAAGTCCCCATCTCTTATAAAATTTCTTAGGAAATGCATACATTTAGTGTGGGTAGTCTAATTCTGACAAATTACAATATTGATTTTGAGTTTGTTGCTGTAAATTTGCCAAATGAAAGGAAAGTTTTATGCTTCTCCTTTCAAGTCACTTCTGATATATCTTGAGCAAACAGTCTGTATTTAATAGTAGTTTGCTAATTGGCAAGCTCTCCTAAGTCAACACAGATGTAGAAAGTGCGAAGCTGAGAGGAGCCCATGGAACTAAAGAAGGGAGTAGGATAAAAGCTGCCACTTCATCATGCTCGCTAAGATGAACTTGACATGGTACAAGGCCTTGGTGCTAATTACCTTTAGCATGTTTAAGCTCTCAGCTCTCACTTGTCATTGTGCACAGGAGCATCCTTATTGGTCTGAATATGTCAACCTGCAGCACACTGAAAACTGAAGGCACGGAGGACCTCTGAGGGCCTCACCTCCATGGAGACTGCTGATGTTTCAAATGGAACATGGGCAGATGGGAATCTAATTTAGGGAGCAAAATGACATGGAGAGGGGCCAGGGTGTTAAAGGGAAGCTCCTTGCATTCATTTTCATCCTGCTTATTCTGTGTGAATGTGAGAGTTCTGGCTCACAGGCAAAAAGCAAACAAGGCTTGAAACCCCCCAAAACCACCATTAGACAGATATTAGCAGCCACCTGGGTCAGCCAGTATGTGCAGAGAGGGGAGGAAGAAAGCCGGATGACGAGAATGTAATTAATCCAGTGGGATTCCATACCTGGCATCCCACCACCTTTGTCTTCCATCTGCACTAAGCCTGATTGCTCTAAACCTGCTGTTGGGCCATACCTGTGGGCCTTAACCTCCGATGGCTGCCGTCATAACAGAGTCAGAACCCACAGGACCCTGAGCCCTTTTTGGCTGATTGACATGATCTGAAAGCATGCGAACCCCACCTTATTGGACACAGTGAGGAAAAAGAGCTGCTTTTGAAGAGACTGATGGGAAATAGACTGATGGGAAATGATTGTAAGTCAGTAAAGTAAAATGCAGACCGATATGTATCTTGAACGCAGATACTAACAGGAGCAGATACCTAGCGAGCCCTGGCTCTCACGCCAAGCACAGCCCTGTTTTATGTGCCATGTTGTGTTTAAACCACACCGCTGCCTTCTGGATGGTGTCTCATCTTCGGGCACAAATCTTGAGGTTCAAAGGGGAAAAGTAACTTGCTCACCTTCGCAGATCTCATAAGCAACAGAACTGAGATATGAGGGCCAACCATCTGATTGCAGAGCCTAAATGAAGAGCCTTTTAAAAAGTTCAGTGACTTTTTTTTTTCCTTAAAGATTTTATTGGGGAATTGGGGGAGGGGAACAGGGTTGAGGAATCGGGGAAGGGGAACAGACAAGTTGCTGTCTTTTTTGTTGTTCTTCAGTCTAGTTGTGGAGGATGTTGCTTCACTGGCCCGTGTTGGCATCATCATTGCGCTCTTCCCGGATGAGGCAAATCTGTCGCCGGCCTCTGGATGTCGCTCACCGCGGCTATTGGCAGCTTACGCTGGCTGCCGGCCACTCACTGTAGCCTATGTCAGCCCACTGCAGCAGGGGCTGCAGCCTATACAGTCGCCAGGGCTTGCACAGCCCAGCTCCAGGTGGAGCTGTTGTTAGCTGTAGAGGGCAGTGTCACCTGGGATCCGAACCGGGGCCGCTGGCATCCCAAAACCAACTCTTAACCAATGCGCCACTCGGCTGGCCCAGATCATTGACTTTTGCAACAAAATGAAAGTGCCACACCCTGGGAAGAAGATTCAAAACAATGTTGATCCCTGTAGAGGACATGTGAGATACCACTGGCCCAGCATCACTTCCTGCCACCATAAAGCAGGCCTGTGCCAGCCACTGACTGTTTCACGTAGGTTTGCCTCTGGGAAAAAATGTATAGTGATTCATATAACCTACTGTCGGGTTATTTACATCTCAGATCCAACCTAGAATTTACTTTAATAACCTTTTATTATTTTCCTGTGCATTGTTATGATTTCTTCCTTCCCCGTGAAGAATATTGTTCAGCATAATGAATTCCGTTAGTTCTAGGCTTCTTCATGCCTGTGTGTCATATTCAAATCACTTTCTTCTCTTTGGTCCCTGATGAACCAAAATCTGCCATTCTGCTAGAGAAAGATGGTAGAGAGAACCATCTCCGAACCTGGAACGTGTCCACATGAGTTTCTAGCTTCGGGAATAGAAGTGTAATTGTCTTACCAGAAACCCAACTGCACTGGCCTTTTCTGCAACCCACATCAGATACCGTTTGGGCTAACCGTGCCCCACAAGCTGGCCCAGGACTAGTCACTGCAGTTGGGATGGTCATACTTTCGGGGCAAGGGCCACAGTGATGGGAGGTCTTCTTCAGGGCTTGTGATGATGCATTTTAAAGCTTATTACTACACATTTTCTCTGTCTCCCATCCCAAGCCAGTCTGGGGTTTTAACTTTGAAGATAATAGTAACTGTCTTCCGTCAGAAAATCCAGGTCTGTTTTGACCTAAAAGATAATTTAGGAAGACTTATGGAACCTGAAGCGAAATGTCAAATGTAATTAGATATTACTATTGTGACTTGCCTTAAGCAGAGAGCTGCTGAGTTCCAGCAGTGTGTAAGAGCTCATTGGATTAACTATTTTGATTCTTTCCCACCTTGTAGAAAGACATTATGTCAGGCAGCACAGACTTTGTCCCTGGGGGACGAGAGGTGTCACATTTCAGGAAATAGCTATAGTATGTCTTCAGCCTGACTTTGGACCTGGCTTTCTCAATACTTTTTCTTGAATTCTCAACCTGCTGGGACCATGAAAGATGTCAGGAATGCCATCTTAAAGTATATGTGACCTTTTTAAAGAAGTTAATTCTGAAAAATAAGTTGACTCTTTCTAGACGTCCATCCAAAAAGTGTTGAAATTATCGAATGGGAAAATTTCAGTAAGACAGTTACTAACATAGTGCTACGGATGAAGAAAAAGCTAAATTATACCTCTCCATGGGGTCACCTTTGTGAGGCCTTTGAGACAGTGACACCTCCCTCTGAAGATCAGACTCATTTTAAAGACATAAACCCAGGACCGGCCGAGTGGCGCATTGGTTAAGCGCTGGTTTTGGGATGCCAGTGGCCCGGGTTCGGATCCCACATGAGGGCCAGTGACACTGCCCCCTACAGCTAACAACAGCTCCACCTGGAGCTGGGCTGTGCGAGCCCCGGTGATGGTGTGGGCTGCAGCCCCTGCTGCAGTGGGCTGCCATAGGCTACAGTGAGTGGCCCGCAGCCATTGTGAGCGGCTGGCAGCCAAGCGTGAGCTGCCAATAGCCGCGGTGAGCGACATCCAGAGGCCAGCGACCGATCTGCCTCATCCGGGAAGAGCGCAATGATGATACCAACAGTGAAGCAACATCCTCCACAACTAGACGGAAGAACAAAAAGACAGCAACTTGTCTGTTCCCCTTCCCCGATTCCCCAATGCTGTTCCCCTCCACCAATTCCCCAATAAAATCTTTAAAAAATAAATAAATAAATAAATAAAGACAAAAACCCAAATCAGAACGGGAGGAACCCTTTTAATAGGAATATTAAGTCTGCTCCTGATGGTAGGAAGAAATTGGGAGCATTCTGAAATCCTTGACTTTGACCTCTAGCAACGTACCCCAAAGACTGCATGAGTTTCAGGAAAGATGCATTTTTCTCTTCCTTATTTTCTCCCTCAATCCTAAAATACTCTCCCGGCAATCAATTTTAGAGGTGTTGCAAGGAAAGCCAAACTTGGCTTGTCTGCCTGTTAACTACTGCAAAGTGTGTAGATTCCCGCTGTGCGGTGTAACTGCTAACAGTAATAAGGAAACACCTATTATTGTCATTATCTGGAAGAAAGAAGCTCCGAGATTGGATTAAGTAAGGTTGCTATACCCTTAAGAAACACATATTAGGTAGTAATGAAGGCATAGCAATAGGAATGAAAACTCTCTTTCATCAGAGTACCCCCCCACAAACACACACACCTTTTTTTTCTGTAGGAGGAAGATGTGGAGAGAAGAGCTCTGATCTGTTTGGGGAAAAAGTATCACAGCCTATTAATTAGAAGCGATGAAATCGAGACAGCTTCAGGGAGTGCATTAAGTGTGTGGTGTTTAGGCACCCATGTCCCTAGGTAAAGAGTGCTGTTGAGGAGGAGAAGCACAGTGAAATAATTGGGCTTGGGAGATCCTTGGGGCTTCCCTGGCCTCATATCTCCTTGTGGGGCCTCGGGGAGGGGGATGCAGCTTTTCTCCCCATCCCCAACCTGCCTCCTTTCTTTCAACATAAAAGCTATACTGAAGAGAATAGAGGAGAATTTCTTGCTGAGTAGATGGACTGCCAGTATATTTTGAATGATAAAAACAATGGCTATAATTAAATTTCATGTGGCACAGGAAGGAGTCAAAGCTTGTCACCTTGGAACCATCTCGTGCTATAATATTTTATTCTCTAGGCATCTGGGTGTCTGGGTGCAGCAGGTGAATGAAGATAATCCATGTTTGAGCAGTAATGGCAGCATCTAGAAGGACATGTATTAATTCTTTGGTGTGCCTGGAGTTAGTTTCTTAAATAAAACATCATTTTGGTGTATTTATTTTCATTGTAAAGGAATAAATTGAAAGCAGCAAATAGAGCGAACTAGGTTGACTCTCCCATCGAGACCAACTGACAGCAAACTTGGTGTGGACAGTACTTGAGCGTGGGCTCAATAGTTAGGTACTGAGATACTGCCCCTCACTTTGAACACACTTATCCCATCATGCTGCCACTTTCTGAAGCAGTTCTGGAGGTCCTTGTGAGTGTCTTTACTTCATCCTCCATCTTGACAACGCTCCGTGTCACACATTTCTTCTGGTACAGCAATTTCTGTCAAATAAAAACATTACAGTGTGTCCTCATCAACCTTATTCACTGGAACTGGCACTGTGACTTCTGGCTTCTGGCTCTTCCCCAAAGTCAAAATGATTCAGGATATCGAGGCAGCCACGACAGCACAGCTAAAGATATTCACAGAAGAGGACTTCCAGAACTGCTTCAGAGAGTGGCAAGAATGATCGGATAAGTGTGTTTGAAGCGAGGGGAAGTATTTTGAAGGGGATTAATGGCAATATGTCTTCTACCATAATACATTTTTTAACTTAAATATTCACCGTATTTTCTGATCATACTTCACACAAATTTTTTCTCCTGCTTCACATCTCCAGATTATAAATGCATGTTACTACCTGTCTGTACGGGACGTGCTGTGTCCGGTATTGCACACCAGCGTCCTCACTCTGGAGTCCCACGTGTTGACGCAGGGTGTTTGCTCAGATGGTGTCTGTGGAACTGCACTGCTAGGGAAGCCTGGTCTGCTCCCTCCAGGAGCTCATTCTCTTTGAGCTTCATGAAAAAATTGATTAATAGAGAGTCAGCATTTACCATAATAATAATCCGTTTTTGCATTATTCAACATTGGCCAAGAAAGATAGAAAGACACAAAAAGAGAAAGTGTGTGCACATATCCTTAAAAGGAACAGGGTGCCCTGTGTCTCAGCAGGAGGCCCTGTGTAGCAGGCTATGTTTGTATTGGGTTGTCAGAAAAGCCATGATGTAGTTTTTCTATGTTTTTCATTGTAAAAATGTGTCATGACTTTTCCAACAACCCAATAGATAGTTAAGCTCAGTTTAAAGGCTTGAGTCCCCTTAGGATTCCTTTTGGTTAATTGTTCTCCCTTCCACTGGAATGCATATTCTTTAAAGGTAGGAACCTTCTATTTATCATTGTATTCCCAGAGCCTACCACAAGCACCTGGTAACCAATAAATGTTGATCTGATATGAGATGTCCCTGATCTTAAAGTTAAATATTGTCCTGTGGTCTAGTGGAATGAAACAGCCACATATATACCATAGTAATTGCATTTCCATATTCTGTCACCTAAGGGATTAGTTATTATTTTAGATATTCTAAACTTACAGAAATCAAAACTAATTCTTCAGAATTGTAATTTGGTCTCTATAGCGAATAAAGCAGATTATTGAGTTTGGCGGCTATGTCTGTCTCGTTGGTTTCACCACTGAATTCACAGTCGGTAACCTAATAAATATCTACAGAGAGGGGGAGAGGCGGGCAGTGGAGGGAGAGAGAGAGAGACACTCTGTGTGTGTATATGTTACTTCTATCACATCAAGCCCCAGATGTCCTTTGTAAGGCTTATCATGGTTGTGGCTGCTGCTAGTCTGTGAGCTCCCTGAGGTCAGATGCAATGTCAGTGTGGTAAGCCCTAGAGTTCCCTGGTCTAGCATGGGCTTGGCAGAATGAATTGACAGAATAAATGAGACCATTATGTGAGCAGCAGAACCCAGCCTCCCGGTGTTTAGACTAGATATCAACAGCCACCATCTACTGATAAATCCGGCTAATTTCCTATATGTACCCTCAGCATTCAAATTCTGTAAGTTTGTTGAGCATCTTTTGGGTGCCAGGTGAGAGAGAAAGAAATGGATAAGTCGGAGTCCATTCCTG
The DNA here is from genome assembly GCA_033961575.1 of Aselliscus stoliczkanus. Classification (NCBI taxonomy): domain Eukaryota; kingdom Metazoa; phylum Chordata; class Mammalia; order Chiroptera; family Hipposideridae; genus Aselliscus; species Aselliscus stoliczkanus. The sequence goes on along the minus strand of CM066728.1, from coordinate 12,835,872 downwards.
TCTGGGGCTCATGATTTGGTGAGTGTGAAAGGCACATACAGAAATGAGAACACCCTTGAACCAGGGGCATGTTGGTTCATTTTTCTTTAGCTCATAAGATTTTGAGTTGATAGATCAAGGAAGTAGTCTTCTTTAAAGCTTTGTAAATCATAGGTGTGATCTAAAAACGTTGGTAAATAAGAGGTGTGATCTAAAAACATTGGGCAGGATAATAGCATATCTGAGGCTGAGTGAATTCAACCACAAATGAATTCACTACCAGTTCACTACCACTAACATTCATTCAGCACTTTTTTGTGTGATAACCACCATTCTAATCACTACATACATTATCTCATTTAATCCTCTTAAAAATCCCATCAGATAGGTACTATTGTCATCTCTATTTGACAGTGAAGGTAACTGAGGGTCACAGGTGAAGTCATTTACCCAAGGTCACACAGCTAGTAAGTGGTTAGGATTTGAACTCAGGCCTTTGACCAGAGCCCTTGCTCACTACAGAGAGGTACAGACACAATAGAATAAGCTTTAAAAGGAAGGAAATAGTCATTCCTGCCAGCTGTGTCAAGGAAGACCTTGGAAGAGGCCTGCCGTAAGGAATGAGTCCTATGTTGAACTGGATGTGTGCTAGAGCCATAGAATTGTAGACGATCAGCTTCAGAACAATAAACTTTAAAGGTCATCTGTTTCAAGCCCCTAATTTGCAGGGAGAAAACTGGGATGTGTGAGGTTAAGTGATTTGTTGTAGGACATATGGCTAGTTAATTGGCATCAGAGCTGTTCTCCTAACTCTTCTTTCCATGTTATTTTCCCCCCCTCCCCCTGCATTATGCACACTAGCTCATGTTATGTCTGGTTTTCCAGGATGGCATTCTAATATGCTTTCCTAAAATATTTTGCTGCTTGGAAATGGAAACTTTCTAACATACCTAGCATGATGATAGGTCAAGCCAGAAAAGGGTCAGTGTAGGCATAGAAGGAGAGGGGTGCTAGAGACACATGGAGAGAAATGCAATTGTAGAGATACATACATATCTATATTGTTTTCTAGTCATTCGTCTTATTGTTGCCTCTGTTTCCTACCATAACTGTAAAAAGACAATTGGGAGTTGAGAGGAAGGATACAAATGAAACCTAATAAGAAAGATTGGTTTATAAGGTCTATGACAGCATCCCACAATGATTTCTCAACCTGCTAAGTGAGGAACCTGGGATGTGTCTAGTTTCCACTAATGCTTATTACCCAGTGTGCTATGTGCCACTTACCCACTCACAAGGACGTTGTGAGAATAAAATGAGATACTCTGTGAATGTACCCATCCGTAGAAATGTAGGAGCCTGGCAGGCTTATCTCCTCCCCATACCTGACCTTTTCCTGACTTCAGCACGTAGCACCATCGTGTAGTGTCCATTGGCTGAGTAGTTGGGCCAGATTTATGTATTTTCAAACAGTCAGTTCGAGACTTGGGAAAATACTCATTGAAAAAACATTTATGTTGCTCTGAGTTCTTTCTGTTAATCCTCTTAGGTGGCATTCTGTAAGTAGGAATTGAGGTGGGTTTTTCCTGTTCTTTTTTTTTCTTTGTTTCACTCAGTGATTTAAAATACAAGGCAAAACATTTTCAGTACAGTCTGAATCAGCACATATTTACATCACTTGGGTGTAGGCTTTTTATAGACCAGCTAGAAGATTACAGTAATTAGCCTATGCATTTCCTCATTAAAAAGTCATTAGCGAAGGCTTTGTTCTTTTAAGATCTTCCAAATAAGGTTCATTGCATTGCATTCTATCATTAATAGTTTACTAGGAGCCAGATGTCTTGTATAGGTGTGCAGAAGCGAGGACTGCTTTGGACTGTCACAGATAAATCGCTTTGTTTACATTGGGTGGAGGCCCGCTTTATGCGTTGCTAGTACAGAAGCCAGCCCTTTCTCACACTGACTGCTGGCACCGCCTGCTCCTTTTGGCATCTGGGCACCTCCCAAATCTGACTTATTTGGCCTGTGCTAAGAGGTTTCCCTGAGTACCTTTGTAGGTGATTCAAAAACTTAGTAGAGAATACAAAGAAATAACTTGATTTCCTACTATACCATATCAGTAGGGATAAGAATATAGGCTTTAGGAGACTTCCGGTAAAATGGACAGACGCTGTGCTAACTACCTCCCAGGATCACACCAAATTACAAACAATTTATACAACATTCAACCCCGGAGGTCCTCGGAACACTAGATGAACAGAACCACTAAACGAAGAACTTAAAGAGGAGGCCACGTCGGGTCTGGTAGGACGGGCGGAGACGAGAGAGGGCGAACCCCGTGAGGGAAGCCCCAGCTGTGGGGAGGCTTCTCCGGTTGGGGGTAAGACCCTCCGGCCGCACACCAAGCTCACCAGCCCAGAGTTCCTTTGCCGGGAAGAGAAGTTCCAAGATAGCCAGCAGTAAATTAGTGAGGACTCTTCTTTGCTCAGCTCGGTGAGGCTAAGAGCGGCTGGACAATCAGTGGGGCTGGCGCCCGGGCTTGCTCGTTGGTGAGCACTTACCTGGTTCCTGGTGGAGGGAGTGGCTGTGTGAGCCGGGCCCAGGAGCCTGCGGGGATGGACTGAACTGAGCACCTTTGGTGCAAAGGCTGGAGGTTTTGGGTCTATTGTTCCCCACGTGTGGAGCCTGCACGTTAGTGGTGTAGGGAGGGCGCCATTTTGTCGGGCTTGGGCCCTCCCACGGAGGATCAGGTCCAAGACCTCATTGGTCTGGTGGAATTGGCGCAGAAGTGCGTGTGTGCGTGTGCGCGCGCATGCACACGCAGCCTCGGGTCCCCACCCTCCGCACGGCTTATGCTGCGTTGCCAGGGAAACGCCTGGTGGGCGTGCTCTGGCTCCAACAGGCTGCTCACTGAGACGCGGGAGTGCACAAGCTGCCTCGGGTTCCCGCTCTCCGCACAGCACTTGCAGAGTTGCCAGGCTGGTGATTGATTGTCGAGCTGCTCGGTCTGATCTGCGAGCGGCTGATTGGGACAGGCTGAGACTGGGAGTTTTCCTGGGAGTGTTGTGCCGTGAGCTGTGTGCCTGCGTGATCCAGCCAGGGCTCTCCTGGTGATCTATCTAATACATCAAAGCAATCCCAGAGCGACAGCCAGAATGGGGAAACAAAGAAACATGTTACAAGTAAACGATCAGAAGAAACCTCTAGAAATGGAACCAAATGAAACAGAGGGATCCAACCTTTCAGAGACAGAGTTTAGAACACTGATGATAAGAATGTTTAAGAGGGCCGGCCGAGTGGCGCATTGGTTAAGCGCTGGTTTTGGGATGCCAGCAGCCCCGGTTCGGATCCCACATGAGGGCCAGTGACACTGCCCTCTACAGCTAACAACAGCTCCACCTGGAGCTGGGCTGTGCGAGCCCCAGTGATGGTGTGGGCTGCAGACCCTGCTGCAGTGGGCTGCCATAGGCTACAGTGAGTGGCCCGCAGCCAGCATAAGCGGCTGGCAGCCAAGCATGAGCTGCCAATAGCCGCGGTGAGCGACATCCAGAGGCCAGCGACCGATCTGCCTCATCCAGGAAGAGCGCAATGACGATACCAACAGTGAAACAACATCCTCCGCAACTAAACTGAAGAACAAAAAGACAGCAACTTGTCTGTTCCCCTTCCCCGATTCCCCAACGCTGTTCCCCTCCACCAATTCCCCAATAAAATCTTTAAAAAAAAAAAAAAAAAAGAATGTTTAAGAAACTTAGCGAGGACATAAAGAAGGATAGGAAAACCATAAAAGACTACCAGTTAGAACTAAAGAATACAATAACTGAAATGAAGAACACACTCGAAGGAATCACCAGTAGAGTAGATGAAGCAGAGGAGCGGATCAGTGATTTGGAAGATAAAATAGCAGACATCACCCAGTTGGTACAGCAAAAAGACCAAAGAATAAAAAACAATGAAAATAGTTTAAGAGCCCTATGGGACAAGGTGAAACTCAGCAACCTTCGAATCATAGGAATACCAGAAGGAGAAGAGAAGAAGCAAGGGGTCGAAAATGTATTTGAAAAAATAATGACTGAAAACTTCCCTACCCTGGTGAAGGAAATCAACATACATGCCCAGGAAGTGCAGAGGGTTCCAAACAAGCTGATCCCAAACAGGTCCACACCAAGACACATCATAGTTAAAATGGCAAACCTTAAAGACAGAGACAGAATCCTAGAGGCTGCAAGAGAAAGACAGCAGGTTACATACAAAGGAACTCCTGTTAGACTAACAGCTGACTTGTCTACAGAAACTCTGCAGGCCAGAAGGGAGTGGCAGGAGATATTCAAAGTGACACAAAATAAAGGCCTACAACCAAGATTGCTCTACCCAGCACGGCTATCACTTAAAATTGAAGGAGAAATAAAGAGCTTCTCAGCAAAGAATAATCTTAAGGAATTCATTACCACCAAGCCAGCATTGCAAGAAATGTTAAAAAGGGCTTTTTTAAACAAAAGAGAGGGCTAAACAAGCCAACCCAGGGAGACCAGGAATACAAATAACAAAATGGCAATACATATGCACCTATCAATAATCATTTTAAATGTGAATGGGCTAAATGCTCCAATCAAAAGACAGAGACTGGCTGAGTGGATAAGAAAATAGGACACACATATATGCTGTTTACAGATGGAATAAAATATTTCATGCAAATGGAAATGAGAAAAAAAAAAGCTGGAGTTCCAATACTTATTTTGGACAAAATACACTTTAAAATGACTACAATAAAAGACAAAGAAGGGCCCTATAACCCTAATAAACATCTATGCACCCAACAAAGGAACTCCTAATTACATATAACAGATTTTGACAGACATAAAGACAGAGATCAACAGTAACACTATCATAGTAGGGGACTTCAACACCATTGTCACCAATGGACAGGCCCTTTAGTCAGAAAATCAACACAGAAAGAGGGGCCTTAAATGACACTTTAGACCAGCTGGACTTCGTTGATATTTTTAGAGCATTTCATCCTGAAAAAACAGAATATACATTGTTCTCAAGTACACATGGGACATTTTCCAAGATAGACCACGTTAAGCCACAAAACAAGTCTCACTAAATTTAAGAAAATTGAAGTCATATCAAGCAGATATAAAGGAAAAACTGATGGTTGCTGGCTGGGAGGGAGTGGGGAAGAGGGAGAGGGGGAAGGTTTTGGACAGTGTAGGTGAGACTACAATGTTGCCGCAGGGATATGGGGGCAGTTCTGGGAATGTAATTGATAATGTTGTGAAGAGACTACTGTGTTGTGTGAAATAAGTTAGTAGGAGAAGGACAGATACCATGTGATCTCACTTGTGTGTGGAGTCTGAAGAGCTGAGTGAATGATCAAAGTAAACAGACTCATAGATGTAGAGAAAAAACTGAGGGTTGCTAGTTAGGATGGGGGTGGTAATGGGGGGGAAGGGGAAGGGATTAGACAGCATAAATAGACAACTACAATATTGCCACAGGGATATGAAACACAGTTCGGGGAATATAATAATGCTGTAAAAATTTTGTGGTGTGTCAGTCTCATGTCTTGTTAGGGACACCACTTCATGGATGGAGTAGAGGCTTGATCACTGCACTGTACACCTGAAGCTGATGTTGTATAGTATTGTATGCCAACTGTAACTGAATATGTGGGTGGTCACGGGATGTGGAGTATACTGTGGAGGGGAGTCTGGGGAGTTGTGATAGATATGTATGATATGGGGGAGGGGAGTGGGGTGGCAAACTGGGGAAGGAAGGTTGTCACTTTGGGGGGTAAAGAGTATAAGTATTGCATTGTGTTGTACATCTGAAACTAATTAAAAAAAAAAAAAGAAGAATATAGTCTTTAGAATCAGACCATCATGGGTTTAAATCCTGGCTCCTCCATTTACTAGTTGTATAACTTTGACCATGATTATAAACCTCAGTTGTCTCAAGTGTAATATGGAAATAACAGTGGTACATACCTTATAGAAATGTTTGAGAATTCAGTTAGATTATGCATGTTAAGTATTTATCACCACTGCATGGAATATATGATTTGTTAACAAGTTATTTTTATAATATAGTGTGTGTATATTTGTATCTGTATTCCTGTTTTGTTGTTATGCATCTAAAACATCTTAATATGAAATTTCAAAATAAATAAGTAAATGTTTAAGGGGTGGTCATTAATAGCATTGAGTGGCGTAAGTCAGTTTTATTTAAAAAACCACTTATGTGGTGCATTGGAAATCAATTCCCGTGACGTTATTTCCATTGTGGACGGTGATTGGCAACTTTAAGGAGCAAATGAGAAAATCCACATTGATTATGCCATTACATTGGTAGATTATTAATTAAATAACTAGAATACACTGCAGCAGCACAGCATTCCAAGGGTGGGGTGTGTGTGTGTGTGTGTGTGTGTGTGTGTGTGTGTGTGTGTTGCAGTATTCCAGGGATTTTTTACACTAATTGCATGTCATCCTGTGGTTATGGGAAACTTAGGTTAAGTCAGTCAGTTAAAAAGTGCTTCTGTTAGGTATTTACTCGGCCAGTCATTGTTCTTTGAGCAGGAGATAGTGCTGAGCAAGGAGAAAGCCCGTTCTCAGGGAGCTTCCACTCCAGAGTAAAGACAGACATAGCACAGAAAGAAGCAAATGACTCATGCGGATGCCTGTAGTGTGGAGAATGGGCTGTGTGCTCACAGTTGTGGGAGCTGGGACGTCACCTTGCTTGGGCCAGGAGGGAGAGGGTGGGAACCTCAGGCAGGATGGAGCAGTGGAATGTTAAGTAGTTGGTTGCATTTAGGCTTTATTTTGGATATAGATTTGACTGGAATTAAGGCAGAATGGTTATGAGAGGCAAAGGAAAAGATGACTTCCAGGATTTTAGCTTGAGCAGCTAATGATTGATGTGATTTGTAGACATAGGGAAAGATCATGTGGGGAAGAATTTGTAGGGGGCTTTTTGTAAGAAAACAGAAAATACAAGAAATTAGGGGATGAGATTTTTTTAAAGTAATTCATGGGAACAAAAAATTAAATTAGCATATAGGAATTAAATTATGTGTGTTCTCACACCTCAATTCCACAGGAATTTGCTGGGCACTCTTACCTACTGGTACCCGCTTCTGTGCTGCTCAGAGGACAGCCCACTGTCCTCTCACCCCGATTCCCACCCCCCACTCCACTGCAGACGTGCAGTGCTTTTCTGAGTAAAGTTTTAGCAACACCATCTTTTATGAAAGCCTTTCCCCTTCCCAGTGAGCATCTGTTTATAGAATAGTTCCTATTTTCGTAATTAGATCCTGCATAGAAATGCAAAGGCTGCTATGTAGAAGGATAATGAATCTTTATTGCACAGTTGAAATCAGATTTGTGCAAAAGGCACTTTGAAAACAGTAATAAGCGGAGACATGTATTAAATCACCCAGATAAGGCACCGTCTTTATATTTTCTATTTATAAATGGAAATTATGACTACCCAGTGGATTCCACATGACATTTCCTATTACCAGCAAAGGCTTTAGCTTTAACCAGAGAAGTTATCTAAATTCAAAAGCCCCTGTGGATTTGTGGCTCTAAAGAATACTCCTGGAAGGGGCCAAGAAAGGGTGGAGAGGGTCCTTTGTTTTTTCCCTTTGTCTGTGCACTCTGCAGAGGCCAAGGGTAGTGAGTGATATAAGAAAGACGCCATTTGAAATAACTGTGATAAGATCTAATCTGGAAACCCAGTGTCCATTTAACAAATATAGTAACATTTGAAGAATCTTCTGGTTGGCCTCTTTGAGAACCAAGTTCATTCTTTATAAAGTCATCCTTATAGCTTCCTATTGTGCAGATCATTTCCTGGCAAACATGGGATATATTCCCAAGCTAAAACCTTGAGAGGTTTGTTATCTCTTCACCTCTTTGGCATGTCCTAGGAAGACTGAGCATTGCTGTATGGAGAGTGAGAGGAGGAGGCGTTGGGAGGGGTAAGAAAGAAAAAAGATTGTGAAGCAGGGAAAGTCAATGTCAAATGAACTGCCAAGGATGGATATTATGGCTTGCTGGGGACCTCGGAGAGTATCATGTGTCTTTTGTGTCTATTTTACAGTCAGTGCTTCCTGTAAGATGGCAGTCTCGCCTGGACTATGGTTAGCATCGATTTACTCTCAGGCATGCCAGACCATGTTAGCATTACGAAAGGGAGAAAATCCTATGTATTTCCCCTTATAAACAGACGTATCAAAAGCATATCTTTTTAACTCTTCATTTTTTTCCCTGTCTTCCTTTCCTTGTACTATTATTTTTCCCCTTCCTGAAACTTGCCCTTAGGCTTGCTGACTTTTGTTTTGTTTTGTTTTTAAAGGAAAAAAACCAAAGAGCCCCATATTGAAAGCATCATAAAGAGAACAAATCAAATAGTTTTTTGGAGAGCTGTCATGTCAGTAACAACTGAAACCTGTGAAATAAAGGCTTCCAACGTGGCCCATTCCTAGCCTGTCCGTGGAGTTGGAAAGACCTCATTTCCCAAGGCTAGCTTTGTGGGGGCAGAGCCCAAGCACTGCTGAGGGTTGACAAAAAAGAATGAATGGATGCTAAATTTGGAGACAAAAATATCATCATTTTTCACCTGCTTGAACTCGCCTGTTTTCCCTACCTGCTGCATTGCGCTTCCCAGTGTGGGGAGAGAAAGTCTGCCTGGCTTGGGGAGCTGGCGTGTGTATAACAGTTTCAGTAGTTCAGAGCTGGGACCTCCCTCCTTCACCATTCCTGTCCTTGTACCTTCTGTCAGTGGGGAGGCTGGGACCTAGCTCCTGAATTGCTTTGCACACTTCCGTGCTACCCAGCTCAGACAACATATGGCAGGGCGGAACACTTGGATTTATTCCCCTTCACTCAAATTGCTAAAAAATTGGAAAACTTGAGCATTTGTTTTGTGTTACAAGAATTATTCGTTCGTTTTTGGGTGGGCAAAAGCAACTCAATTCTGGCATAAAAATCTCTGGATCAGCTACTTTAAAAAGGGAGCATGATTCGCTTCCCTTCTTCTCTTATCACCCCTTTCAAAAGAAATGGGCATAGGGTCTCTGCAACATATGCAAACTGTCCATTTAGGCACACTGAGTAGAAAGGGTCTTCCAGTCATTTTTGTTCTTGTAATTCAGTGATTTTATATCTATTTCCTTTCCATTTTTCTTTTTCTTAATTTCAGCTGTGTAACTGTTTGTCTCAGACTTGGGACTTTTCATAGGATCATCCATGTGTAAACATAAGTAGATATCATCACACAAAGAATAGCAGGATTAATGTGAAATTGACACAAAACGTTGACCATTTTAAATGCCCTTCAACTTTGAACAATACTAATACATAAAAAATCATACTTTTTTCTTTAGAAAAAGACTTTGCTGCCTTATTTAGGGACAGATGTCATACATTGTGGAGTGAGTGAGTTCTTAAGACATGTCTCTTAAAGTGGCAACCAGTTTTCTTTGGGTCTTCAGTTTCTTTTCTAAAGTTTACTGGGAAGAGGCAACATGGTAAAGGGGAAGTCACTTAGGCACCAGAGTCAACAGGTCTGAGTTTGAATTCTGCTCTCTGACTGGTCCTTCCGGAATGATGGCCTTAGCAAATAGCGTAACTTCCTCAGTTAGACTCATCATTAGGACAATACATACAATATTACCGTAAGACAAGGCGAGATGGTGGGTACCAGGGCACCTAGTGCAGTGCTTGACACTTGTGGTGAATAAATATGTATATCTTCTCATTCCAGAAGGTAACTGTTATATTTCCAGAAAGGTGTGTGATGCCCAGAGGAGAATTGGACCTAATTACACTTAGGGTCTTGGAAATGGTGAGCTAGATATTTCAGCTCCAATAGGGTATTTTGTTGCTCCTCCCCTTTAACTTTAAAACAGGAAGAAATTTATTTTGAACTCTGTACTCTAAACTGGTGACTTAATAAAACAAGTTTGTTGACTGTCGCAGAGGCTGTGGTTAAAAACTAGCAAACATCCTGTGTCTGTATTAGCATCTCCAAGGAGATAAAAGGAAAAGACAGGTTCCCACCCTTCCACATTTTTTTCCTTCTCTTTTTTTCCCAAGCTCATTCTTGCACTGCAGCATTTCACTTATAATCTGTTAATTAAATCATTTCACTCCATTTTATATAATTTTTAATTTAGCATTCGTTTTCAACTTAGCTTTTGGCTTCATTTGCTGATAATAAACAGTGTTGCATACAACACATGTTCCACACAATGCTCAGTCATACACATACAGATGCCAATAATTTTTCCAGGATGTCGGGCTCATTAAAATGAAAGGCAGTATCGCCCCTCGCTCACCCTGTCCATTACTGCATGTGCACCCTGTTTGAATAATATATACTTCTTGACAGCTAGAAGTTGGCTAATGTGTAAAAATTATGTGTAGCGTGTCACTAGTCCCTTTTTGAAAATTCATGGTTTTCCCAGACACGGTGCTGCAGAAGGTTTCTGGAATGGCCACTCCAACGCCCTGGGTCTGTGCCTGTGGCTTCACATGTACAAGCAGTAGTGTGTTTCTAGAATAACTGCTTAATGGGTTTATGGCCATGTGACAGATTTTGAGAAAGAAAGCTCTAGTGGGGTGTTCAGATTGCTTCCTTCCAGATTTTCTTTTGAATCACAGTCTGAATTCTAACCATAGAGATTTCTTTAGCTTTAGATGATATCCAAACATCTCCAAGGCTACGAACTCCAAAGCTGACGGATGACTTCTAAATGTCGGATTCCTGTGTTGCTGATATAGCTGTCCAAGCCCTTAGGATTCCTTTACTTGCAGTTTGCTCCTGCTTAGTATCTGAACACTCCTGGTTAGAAAAGTGTCTGCTATTCCAGTTGACATGATGTATCCGTGTGGTAACTTCAGTTCTTGCCCACCATCTGTCCTTAGCTACAGGAGGTGTGCTTGGTCATATTCTTTTAAATACTTGCAGCGAGTCAGCAGAATTTATTGTGCATGTGGGAGGTGTTATGTCTTGTGGGAGGTGCGATGAGATGGCAACGAAAACCAATATGGCCTCTTCCCTCTGGAGATGACATCCTCGTGTGGGAAGACACTACTTTTACAAATCTTAGCCACGCAGGAAAGAGTTGTGTAAGAGGTTCTGAATGTCTTAAAAGAGCATAATCAAGAGGTGAGACCTTGTCTGGGAGTTTAGAAAGGTCCTCTCCAGGCAATATTACTGAAGCCGAGATGTGAGGCATGGCTGGGATTTAGCTAGGTGAACGGAGGGGCGTGGAGGGACATCATATACAAAGTCCCTGTGGAAAAGAGGACTTCTTTGAGTCCCGGAGAAGGCGAGGGCAGGGTACCATGAGGTTAACAGGACTCCGATTCCAAAGGGCCATATTACACTGGAGGTAAAGGCCAGATTTTATTCTAAGGGCAGTGAGCAGTGAAGGATTTTAGGCAGGGACCAAGTCAAACACATTTGTTTTATTTGGAAAAACATCACTGTGTTTTGGAGAATGGTTGGCAGAGTGGTTGGAGAGAAGTTTGGAGTCTGCAGTGGTGCAGGTGAGAGAGGAGCTATGGTTCCTGACTGTGGACAGCGGTGGTGGCAGCAGAGACAATAAGTGGATTCATTTCAGAGTTCTTTGGGCGTGATGTGGACAGGGCTTGTGATTAGCTGAACTTGAGAAAAAGGGAAGCATCAAGGATGATACCTGTGTTTCTGGCTTGAGCAGTTATATGCATGGTAGTAAGTTTTCATGTGGAAGATGATAAAATACTTTCTGTATGTATCTCATTATTGCTATCTGAGCATCAAGGTCAGAGGTCAGAAGTTCCTAAAATGTGATGGTGACATTAGAATCTTTTTATACAGGGTAGCCTGCGTTATACTTGAACAATAAAATTTGGCTTAAATCATAGACTTTCTCTTTCTCTTTTGATTGTCATCTGCTGAGAACTGAGTATAACAGCTCCCAGGGTGGCCGCAGAGAGTCTCACAGATTTTAGAATCCCTGTATCCTAACCCAGTAGTCTTTAGGCTTCTCTCCTTGGATGTTAGAGCTGTGTTGTATCCTGGGAAGAGCTTTATGGATTGCTCTGCTCTGTCACATGGGAACAGTTCTATTCCTAGTGTATTGCGACTGGTCAGTCCTCCCTATACCTCCAACTGTGGATTCCCCTTCCAGTCCCAAATTCCCATAATATACAAATTTCATCTTATGTTTAAGATGGACAGCTTGTTGGGGAAAAAAATGGATACTGAAGGGTGTAAGATTGGTTCGAAGTCTCAGCCTTACTACCTGGTTAATGTTTGCTTTGCTTGATTTTAAATAGCTTAATCCCAGCTAATATTTTTGTGCCCCTCTCCTCGCCCTTCTCCTTTTATCCCACTGGCCCTGTTTCTACCTGTCAGCCACAGCATTCACTCAACTGTGGGGTTTTCTCTGCTCACTGAATTCTGCTGCCCACTGGACAAGCAGGAACTATTATAGGAGGGAATGCACTCTGACCGGAGCAGCCCTCATCCATGACTGATAGCTGCTATGTGAATGCTCAGCTCCCGGCCCTCTAAGCAGAATTCTGAGCTGCACCCCACCCTGGCTTGCAGCCTCCCAGGGGCATTAACTTCTAGCTGCCATGGTGCCCTTGGCCTTATTTCCCACCTATTGTCCTTGTCGCACTCCCCACTCCCCTGCTGTTCGCTTTACCTCCCCTTTGTCTCCCAGGGTCTGCTTTGGGAACCTATACTAAGACAACTGTGAACTTCGGTTTCCTCGTTTTCGGAGGGACCTTGTATGACGAGTCGGTCACTAGTGGGGCACCATGTGTTATTCTTCCTGGTTGCATGTCACTTGCTCCTTGCACCTGTCCGTTCACAGAAATTCGCATTCTTTTGTTCAGATTGGTCTGATGGTGTGAGCCTTTGAATTGTGTCAGAGCCCTGTGGGGGAAAGCTCTGATGCACAGAGGTAACTGTGGAGCAGATACACCCCACGGCCTGCGTGTCCCAAACAGGCCTGACGCAGAGAACCTCTACTCCCTGAAGAAGGAAGTCTAGCCGTGACTTTTTCCCCCAAGTATTTACAATTTTCCTGTGTGCTCTTTAGTGGTACACTCTACCATCCACTGTATTATACTCTTGATACTCTTACTGCTTTCTTTCTCATCCTCTGTGCCCTTTAAGATGCACTTTACTGTAACAAAAAACATTGTTTTCCTGGTGTTGAGAGTGCTTGTTAGCCATATATCTTCAATTATGTTTTTGTGAAAATCTTTGATACTTGATAGGTTTTATTTAATTTATTTTTTTGTTTGTTTCTTTTTCTGTCTACCACCACTATTTGGACTAATTACTTTAAAATTTTACTTGTCATGCTTCAAACGTTTGTTAGTGAGGAAAAATGCTATCTCTATATAATACAATCCCACAGAGAAAACAAATTGGTCTAGGATGCTGGTTTGCTATCTTTTTTTTTTTTTTTGAGGGCAGTATCACTGGCCCTCATATGTGGGACCCGAACCGGGGCCACTGGCTTCCCAAGCCAGCGCTTAACAACCACACCACTCAGCCGGCCCATGCTGGTTTGCTATCTTCTATCTCTATTTCTGTCATTAACATTCACTGATATTCCCATCATTTCACTGGTCTCCACAGAACATAGCATCTTCCATTCTATGCGTCACCCTCCAGTTGGGTGCTAGCAGTTAAAGAATGTGTTTGAGACCTACTGGTTAGAAGAAATTTCAGAGTCACATATATAGCCTAGTTAGATAGAAGCTGCTGAAGAGAGGAGAGGAACAATTCATGGAAAGTTCGATAGACAGTCACAGTGTGGGAGATATGGCTGAGTGACACCCACTATTCATTCCTATGTTATTCTAGTTTTCCTTCCTTGACTACAAACACTAGAAAACTGAAAACTATTTCCCAGACTCCCTTGCAGTAGGATTCTGAGTGTCAACTAGGTATACAGTTGACCCTTAAACAATGCAGGCATTAGAAATCCACATATAACTTTTTTTTTTTAAGATTTTATTTGGGAATTGGGGGATGGGACAAGTTGCTGTCCTTTTGTTTTTCGGTCTAGTTGTGGAGGACGTCGCTTCACTGGTCCATGTTGATATTGTGATCATTGTGCTCTTTGTGGGTGAGGCAGTCACTCGCCCGCCATTGGACTGCCGCTCACGGCGGCTTTTGGCAGCTCACACCAGCTGCTGGCCAATCATGCTAGCTGCCGGCCACTCACGGTAGGTCATGGCAGCCCACTGCAGCACGGGCTGCAGCCTATGCCATCACGGGCAACTCATGGCAGCCCAGCTCCAGGCTGAGCTGTTGTTCACCATCTTAGCTGTAGAGGGCACTTCGTCACTGGTCCTCATGTGGAATCCGAACCGGGGCCCTGCTGCTCAGAGCTGGCGTCCCAAGCCAACTCTTAACCAATGCACCATTCGGCCAGCCCCCACATATAACTTTTGACTCCCCTAAAACTTAACTACTAATAGCCTACTATTGACTAGAAGCCTTACCAATAACATAAACAGTTGATTAACACATATTTTGTTATATGTACTATACACTGTATTCTTACATTAAAATCAGCTACAGAAAAGGAAGTGTTATTAAGAAAATCATAAGGAAGAGTAAATACATTTACTGTATTTATTTTAAAAAATCAGTGTATGAGTGGACCCACACAGCTCAAACCCATGTTGTTCAGGGTCAGGTGTACTTGTGCACTTGGAAGGTAGAATGGAGTAAAGGCCACTCAGCTTTGGCTTAGATGTTTTTGTCTGATAAGCCAGGTTATGGAGAAGTAAGGTTTTTCTGCAGTGGTATTCCTGCGTCCAGTTACCAGCTTCCCAGGTGTTAAAAGGCAATTGTGGTGTGCCTTCTTGATCCTAGATCGCAGCTTTGCCAGTGTATTTCTAAACTCAGCTGTGCCCACGGTGGTTTCCTGTTTGTGACAGAGGAAAGGCCATTCTTCAACCCTTCCAGTGATTTTTGTAAGTAGCTGCTTCTCTGTATTAAACCCTTTCCTGTCGAAAATTGCTTGAGTGGTGTGTTTTCTGACCTGAACCCTAATTGATACAAGTGGATTGAAGCAGACTGTTCTTTAAAGGTCTAGACCCAGAGGAAAACAGAAGAGACTAGAAAGCAGGATGGCGACCAGGCCTGCAGACGCACACACAACTCCGTGATCCACTATCTACAAGGAAACAAGGCACCTTAGCTAAGTTACACAGCTGCTCTCAAGGGCCTGTTTCACAGACCCCCTCCCCGCTCGCCTGTATATCCAGCCACCAAGGGTGACAGTGAGGCCCCTCTCTGGTGCGTACCACATCATTCCCAACTCCGTGCTTTGGAACAGATGTCATTTTATTTTGTTTGCCACCTGAGAAATAAGATGAACCATGGAAAAGTAGAATAATTTGCCTAACCTTTAGCTAGAGGAGAAAGGAAAGATTTAGAGCCCTGTGGTCTCACTACCCTGTAATACCATAAAAAGAAAAAATCAAGGGCTAACATGTGGGGATACAGCGTGCCGGCTGAAGTTGTGCACACTGGAGTAGGGCAGTCCCTGCTCCCAGGGCCTGCGATGGGCCGCCGAGGCCCACATTCCCGCTTCCCATGTTCCATTCATTATGCTCATTTCCCACCAAGCTCCAGCCCCACCTCCATCAATTAGTTTTGTCTCACCCTTCTAATTACAACATTATATGACCATTCAGACTGGTACTAATTAAATCATTACTTAATTCACAAAGTGTGCGATAATGCTAATGCTTCTTGTCAGCTAAAATTGCAGCATCGCACCTAGTTTCTTCATTCTCCGTTCATGAGTGGGTGGGGGGCGGGGGGATGTTTGTTTCTCTACCAGAGAACTTTTCTCACCCTCTGCTAGCTAGTTGACCATCTAGACCCTCCTCTTTGCCAAAAATGGGAAAAGAATGTGGTAGACCTAGCAATGTGACCTGCAAATCATGATTTGGACATTTTTGTGGAAATAGTCTTGATAGTAAGGGAAAAAAAAATAGTGTTAAGATTTAGAGCACTATTTGCTGCCATATTTTCTTGTCATTATATTCTTCATATTGTATTGTTTTTAACAGAGTAAACCAGAAGTTTATCTGCTTTTCTCATATTTAAAACAGATTTGTTTTTCGCTCAATTAGACTTGCGATCAAGAGAACACAAAGTAGTATTTTTCTCCTTCTGGAGAGAGACGTACTGTATGACAGGCAAATTGTCAGGAATAATTATACCAAATGATGGAATAAAATCCATTGGAAAACATCTTTCTTCTTGCCAGTGATTCATTTTTATTTAAGACACAGTGAGCATCCAACACATCCATGACAAGGTGAAATTGACAAGGGGCCCTCTGCCATGATTTTATTTTTAATTGCTAGTAAATTAATTAGCCAGAACAACATCTTGTATAATCCACAAAACTGTCGCTAATGCATTCTCCAATAACAGGGAGATATATGATGTAGAAAAATTCTCCTTTAAGAGATAGCCGAAAGAAAAATCATTTCAGAAATCTTCCCGTACAGACATCACAGAGTAAATGGCTTCCTCCCACCCATGGAATAGCATTTGTGTATAGCGTTTGTTTTGGGATGTGAATAGGAATTAAGGAAAAGTGAGTAATTTTTTTTTCTTTTTTAAGATTAAATTGTGCATCATATTAAACAGCAAGCACTTTCTTAAGTATAATTAAGTTGCACATAGTTGAGTCATTTCTGAGACTGAGAGTCAATAGTTATTTCTCTAATGCAAGGGTTGGCAAATGATTACTATAAAGGGACAGCTAGTAAATATACAGTCTTGTCACAACTGCTCAATTCCAATGTTGAAGTGTGACCACAGCCATCAACAATACATGGATGAGAGTGTTCCAATTAAACTTCATTATGAACACAAAAATTTGAATTTGAAATAATTTTCATTTGTTACAAAATATCATTCTCTTGGGGGTTTTTTTTTCCCACCACTTAGTTCATGGGCTTTACAGAGCCCCACAGTGGGTTGAGTTTGGTCCACAGACAGCAGTTTCCAGCATGTACCCACAGTCACTAGCTGTTTCTTTAGTATCTGCCATGTCCCCGGCAGAGTGCCAAGCACTAAGAGATACTCAGAGATCAAGTCTCTGCCCTGAAGAAGCATACAGTTGAACTGGAAAGGACATACCGATAAGACTGAGAGACACAATACCTGATGTTACATGGTGGATGCCACTGAGGCAGAAGTCACCATTGCTTTACAAGTTTCGAGGGGATAATTTCAGCTGGAGGAGACGCTCTGCTGAGATCTGGCCTGGTTAGGTGCGGAGGGTGGGAATGATGGGGTTCAGCCAGATCCTGGAGAAGACAGCTGCGGAACTTTGAAGTGATACCCAAGGGAATGCCTTCTGGGGTGTGGGTTTAGCCGGGGACAGTGAAAGTATCAGCCATGAATTAGTTTTTCTTATCATTTCCCTGCTGATTCATTTCTTCATTTCATCTCATTATGAAAATTTCAAACATATAGCAGTTTTAAAGAATTTTACAATTAATTCCAAATACCACCTAGAATTTACCATAAACATTTTGCTAACTTGTTTTTATCACATATCTACCCTCTATCTATGCATTTCATTTTTGGTTTATTCCAAAGTAATTTTCAGACCTCAGGATACTTTCTCAGAAATACTTAAGCATAACTATCATTAATTAGAATTAAATAATGGTTTATAGTTTTTTGTGTAAAACTTACATATAATGAAGTGAACCAACATTAAATGTACACCCTCTGAGATTTAACAAGATTTACCCCTGTGTAACCTAAATCCCTATCAAGATATGTCATGCTCTCATCACCCCAGAAATTTACCCACTCAGTCCTCTCCCCATCCTGCCCCTAGAGGAACAACTCATGTGATTTTTTTCTGTTTTGGATGACTGGCTATTCTAGAATTTCATGTAAATGGAATCATACAGAACCTATCATTTGGTTTTGGCCTTTTGTCATCACTTATTTTTCTTGCTTGGTTGTAGTATTATTGGAAGCTAAAGGCTCTAAATGCAGTAATTTCCCCAAGAGGAAAGTATAGTCTTGAGTGCAGGCTGTCTAATGTCCTCTTAACAAAAACCATTTTGTTCAATTTCACATATATTATCTTTAGTTATTGTAAGATTAAATGACCTGTGGGTTAAATTTTTCACATTAACATTTCTTAAATGTCTGTTATGTCCAGCATTTCACATATTTCATGTTATTTAGTTAGGCTTTGTGACAGCTATTACCCTATTTTGTGGAAGAGGACACTGAGGCAGGGAATTGAAGTAGCCTTTTCTTACCTCTGTTTGTCATCACTTTAGATGTCACTTGGGAACTGGAGGGTAAGAGGTAGGAATGGATGTATAAGAGGTGAATGATCATGGAGCTTCATTGTAACAGTTTTTCTTATCTAGAAATGAGTAGAATGCAGACTTGGAGATGGTCAATAGGAACATGCAAAATTTGTTATTTGTTGTAAAGAAGGGAAGAGAACTACAGAATTCGAGGACTGCGTTTTAACGTTTATGATTAAAATGTGTATTAGTTTTTTCCTGTAGAAAATGTTAGGCTTTGAGACTGAAAAATGCCTCTTCTTTAGTTTGAGGCTCTAACTGGTAGGGTTATATTTGCTTGAGGATCTCAAGATACTGTATGACCATCAAATCATTAGGCCACTTAATTCTACTGCAATGTTGGGAAATTGCTCCATGGATTTTGCAATTTAAGATTTTGTTTTTGAAAGCCCCCAGAAGTCTGGAGAAAGCCAAAGACAGTCTGCTTCAAGAGAACTGGCTTCATTGGTCAGGGTGGCAGGTTCCCACATCTGTCTTCAAGCTAGCTTGTAAAGTATTTGAGTGTTCTTTACTGTGCTTTGTGGTAATATTTCTTTGCCTGGAAATTTGCCTTATCATTGTTTTTCATGGTTAATATAGCATTCTTTTAAAATGTTGGTCTCCATACATTTGTGACAGATGTGGAAAAATTAGCATCATTTAATATCATTTGAGAAGCAGTTTATGTTCCATACTTTTATATAGGTTTGGTCTTCACTGTTAATTGAAAGACTATGCTTCTTCTTGTTAGTTTAAGACGCTTATTTAAGAACTTAAATCTCCCCTTATAAACAACTTCTGTATTAAGTCTTGACTTTAAGAGAGAATTTCTCCTCATTTAAAAATAAATTTTACCTAGCAATTAAGAACATACCAGAGCTACCAGTATTGCGTCATATCAGTATTTCCTTTGGGTTCAGTATGTCCAGATGCAAAAGAATGAAAATCACTTAATTTTTTTAACATCTTAGTGAATCTCTTGTCCTCATTTTCCTCAAAACAGTTTTTAAAAATCAATTCAGGAAATCTCTAAAATACTAGAGTAGCATAAATTTAGAACTGGAAGTTTCCTGAAAAGTTTATCTAGAAATGTCCGGTCCAGTGTTTGAATCTCTTCTCTAGCATTCTCGATAGGTGGGTGGTCATGCAGCCTGAAGGAGAACAGAACCCAGCCCATGTCTTAGAAACTTCCTCATGTAAAAGATCATCACCATTTTTGGTGCTTTAGATGTTGAAGACCCTGGAGAATTCTCGGAGGCAGCTGCCAGTTGAAATGTTGGTCCTTTAACATTTGTAGAAAGGTTAAGATGGAGTTGTTAGTTTACTAATTAGCAATGTTATTTTCTAGAAAAACACAAACATCAAAACATCAGAAACATTGATTGTTCATACAGGGTATTATAATTTAAGGAAGATTATGATACTTGAAAAATTAGTTTGATAAAAAATGGTTGTATTGTAAACCTTTTTGTTTCCTTTTTCTAAAGTTAATGCCAACAGAAAATGGCCATGTAATTTCTTTTCTCAGTGAGGCTCAGGATTTGGGCAGCTCCCAGTAGTGGGTTTTATAGTTGTATGGCATATTAAAGGTCCGTCAGAACCATACAGTTGATAAACAGTATTAAAAATCCATCCCCAGCTTCTGTAAACTGTACAGAGAGCTGTGAACACCAGAAGAAATGGAAATATTTTAATGAACTCAAGTAGGACTACTCAGATGAAAGCAGCCAGTTATTGAATTGAACATGTAAATGTCTATTCATCCGTGACATAGCTTAACATTAATACCATCTCTTAAAAGCTTCTCTGTTCCTTGTACGAGTATAAGCTATTGTTCAACACGGAACTGTATTACTCAGAAGCTTCTCCTCCCCTTAAAAAAAATTACATGTCATAGATTATTTCCATAACATTCTTTTTTCTGCATTCAGTTAACTTCGAATAACCCAACTTCTTTAATGAAGTAATGAGAGCAGACTCGGATAATTTGGTTCAGTCACCCTGCTGTCACTTGCGTCTTTCAAAGGAATTTTACCTTTTCCATTTCTTTATAATAAGGCTTAGTAAGTGCTTACTATATACTGGGTACTTTTAAAGAGTGTTTTATGTGTTATATCATTTAGTTCTTGCAATGATATCATTGCTTTTCCATTGTACAGATGAAGACGTGAAGGCAGAATGTTGTACAGTGTTATAAGTGGTAGAACTAGGATGTAAACAGAACTCCCAGGGTATTCATTGTATTGAAATGAATTTAAATTGTGCCAAAGGTGACTAAACATTAGACACCAGGAAGACATTCCTAAAATGAATAGATGCTTAAAGGAATCTCTAAGTGAGTACAGCTCAAAGGGGTTGGGTAATGGTGGTTTCCTGGGATTTTTTTAATCACCATTAAGCCACCTAAAACCAGTCTTCATGAAAATCTCATTTTTATGTGAATTAGTTGTATTCTTACTTGAGACAGGAAGTTAAACTAGATGGCTGTCTGAAAAGTTCTTTAATACATTTAATGCAGTCTTCAATGTGTATAAAAAGTAGAAATTTTATGATTCTTTGGAATTTTAAATAATTATTTTCACTCTAAAAATAGGCACAAAGTAGACATAAATACTTTAATTCCTACCAATCTAACATAGTGACACTTTTCAGCCTGTTTCTTTCTAGTCATTTTTTTTCCATGTGCTGTTTTGTGTTTTTTTTTAAAGATTTTATTGGGGAATTGGGGGAGGAGAACAGTGTTGAGGAATTGGGGGAGGGGACCGGCCAAGTTGTTGTTCTTCAATTTTCGTTGTGGAGGGCACCAGTCGCCCTCTGGCTTCCTGTCGGCAGCTCGTGGCCTCTAAGCTCAAGGTGCTGTGCTCAATTTTAGTTATGGGTGGTTGTAGCCACCATCCCATGCGGGAGTCAGACCCCGCAACCTTGTTGTTAAGAGCGCACGCCCTATCCACTGAGCCATCCAGGCGGCAGCTCAGCTCAAGGTGCCGAGTTCAGTCTTAGTTGCGGGTGAGTGTAGCCCACCATTGAACAGGCAATCTTATTTTTACACCAGCTGAGCCATCCTGCCACCTGTTGGCAGCTCAGCAACAGCTCAGCTAGGGCGCAGCATTCACTGGCCCATGTGGGAATCGAACCGGTGGCCCTGTTGCTCAGAGCTCACACTCTAAGCCAACTCTTAACCAGCTGAGCCACTCGGCTGGCCCTCCATGTGCTTTTTAAAAGAATAAATCATGTCTATTAATTTATAATATATATGCCATAAAACCCACCCATGTTGAGTCTATAATTAAATGAGTTATATTAAATTTACAGAGTTGTGTAACCTTCACCATAATCCAGGGTTAGAACATTTGCATCACTCTGTTCTGCATCCTCATTCTGTAATTTAAGTTTGATCTTTCCATCACAGTTGTTTATAGCACCACTTTAGCTGAAGCACATACATTTTGATATAGTATTGTGGTTTTATTTTCATTAAGTTCAAAATAATTTTAAATTTCTCATGTGATTCCTTCCCGACCCATGGAATATTTAGAAGTATGCTGATTTGTTTAAATATATTTGTGGATTTCCCAAATTCCAAATTTCCTTTTGTTTTGATTTCTAATTTAATTAGAAATAAAGAAAATATATCTTTTATGATTTCAGGTTTTGTGGCCTAGCATACACTCTATCCTGGGTAATATATCATATGTGCTTGGAAAGAAGGTATATTATATGTATGCTCTTTTGGGGTAGAGTGTTCTACATGTGTCAGGTCAATTTGGTTGATAATGTTTAATACAACTATATCCTTTTTGATCTTTGTGTCTAGCTGTTTAGAGTGGGACATTGAAGTTTCCAACTATTATTGCTTGGTTTTTATTTCTCCCTTCAGTTCTGTCGGTTTTTGCTCCCTGTAATTTGGGGCTCTGTTGTTAGAGGTATGTATGTGTATAAGTAATTGTTATATCTTCTTGATGATTGACTCTATTATCATTATAAAATGTCCCTCTTTGTCTCTAATAGCAATTTGGTTTAAATTCTATTTTGTGTGATTGTATACACTCTCTAACTCTTTTATGTTTATATTTTGTTTTTATAATCATTTTTCTTTCAATTTGTATTTGAGTCTTCAGATTTGCCCTTGAGTCCATCGTGTGCTTCTCATAGACAGTGTATACTTGGATGTTTTAAATCCACTCTAACAATCTCCTCCTTTTAAGTTGAGATTTTAACCCATTTATATTTAATGTCATCATTGATTTTGTTGGATTTCTGTCTCCATTTTTATTTTTTTCATTTCTTATTTTTTTGTTTTGTTCCTTTGTTTCTACTTTACTGCCTGTTTTGCAATAAATAGAGGGGTTTTTTTTAGTGTATCTTTTCAATTTTTTTTGTTGGTTTTTACTATAATTTTATAATTTTAGGCTTTTACTAAAATTTTATAATTTTCTGAGTGATTGCACAAGGGTTTAAAATCTATAATGTACCTTATCGCCATCTGTTTTAGTTTAATACTAACTTAATTCCAGCAAAATGCTCAGATTTGCTTCAGTAGTTTCATGTCGTCCTCTTGTGCTTTCATTATCATGTACATTATACCTATATGTCTCATAAACCAGACAATACTGTGTTATATTGGGTCTTGGAAAAGTCATGACGTATTTTGTCTATGTTTTTCAAAGGTCATTTATTTATATAAAGAACAAAGATCAATCAATGATACATTGCCCGTTTTGTTTGATAACCTTTTGCCATCTTTCAGTGACCTTCATAATTCCTCGTTAATAGAAGGACCTGTCTTTATTTGCGAAAAACTGAACAAGGTGCTGATTTACAACCTCATCTGAATTGAACGTTATACCACGCAAGGAGTTTTGAAGAGAGCAAAACTCAGTGGAAGTCTGATGGCGGCTAAAGGTCAGGCAAAGTATGATGGGTGTGGCAACACATCCCATCCAAGCTCCAATAATTTTTTTTTAAACTCTTTTTTTTTAAAGATTTTATTGGGAAATCAGGGAAGAGGAACAGACAAGTTGCTGTCTTTTTGTTCTTGTCTAGTCGCGGAGGACATTGCTTCACTGACCCATGTTGGTATCGTCATTGCATTCTTCCTGGATGAGGCAGATCGGTCGCCAGCCTCTGGATGGTCGCTCACGGTGGCTGTTGGCAGCTCACGCTGGCTCCCAGCCGCTCACGCTGGCTGCTGGCCAACTCACTATAGCCTATGGCAGCCCACTGCAGCAGGGACTGCAGCCTACACCATCTCTGGGGCTCGCACAGCCCAGCTCCAGGTGGAGCTGTTGTTAGCTATAGAGGGCAGTGTCACTGGCTCTCATATGTGGGATCCGAACTGGGGCCGCTGGCATCCCAAAACCAGCTTTTAACCAATGCGCCACTCGGCCTGCCCCAAGCTCCAATAATGTTTGATGGGTGATCAAACTTGTGTGTGGTCTCGTGTTGTCGCGATGGAATATAACTTTTACAATTAACAAGCTCTGGACATTTCTGGATGATGGATTCGTTCACACTGTCCAGTTGCCAAGAGTACACATTCGAACCGATTGTTTGGTTCCTTGGTAGGAGCTCGAAAAACACGACACCTTTAAAATCCCACCACACTGAGAGCATAACCTTCCTCTGATGAATGTCTGCTTTCAATGTTGTTCAAGGCGAATCATTACGTCAGGACCAAGACTGTTTGTGCACCACATTGTTGTAAACAGTCCACTTCTCATCACCAGTTATCAGTCGCTTCAAAAAAGGATCATTTTCCTCACGTTTAATGAGCATATTGCAGATGTTTATACGCACCGTCAAATGAACTTCTTTGAGTTCTTGCGGAACCCAAATATCAAGCTTGCTTATGTATTTCAGCTTCTTCAGGTGGTCGTGAACACTTGAATGATGGATGTTCAATATTTCTGCAATCTCTCATGTCTTGTAACGTGGGTTTGACTCGATCAATGCCTTTATTTTGTCATTATCAACCTCGGTGGGCCTCCCTGACCGAGGAGCGTCATTGAGATCAAAATCACCAGCACGGAATTTCGTAAACTATCATTGGCACTGACGTTCTTATCGAGCATTGTCACCGTAAACTTTATGTAACTTTTCACAAGCTTGACGCGCATTCTTCCCTTTGTGGAAGTAAAACAGTAAAATATGGCAAAAATGCACAGTTTGATCTTCCATCTTCAAGTTGTAAAATCCCAAAACTCAACCAAATCGCTCAATTTTTTTTAGAATAAAGCTAGAACTGTCAGCTGTCAAATGACATAGCCAATAACATAGATGGAAATGACTCTAGTATTTCCAAAAATGAACTAGTGCCATCTGTCACAAACATGTGTCATGACTTTTTAAGACCCAATGATTATTGCTTTATACAATTTATGTCTTTTCAAGAAGTTAACACAAGAAAGGAGAAAAACAATTTTATAAATTAAACAAAAAATGCATGTATAAACCTATATACTTACTATTTCCATTGCTCTTTATTTTTTCCTGTGGGTTGGAGTTATTGCTTGATATTATTTCTTTGGCCCCTGTAGCTCTATTACCTCTCTCCTTCCTTTGTGCTATTAATTATTATTATTATATATAGTACATGTTTATATGTTATATGACCTGCAATTTTATAATTACTCTTTTATGCATTCATCTTTTAAATTAGTTAAGAGAAGAAAAGATGAACATTTCTATTTGATGAATTATGACATTATACTTTATTATTCCAATACTTTTTTCCCTTACTTTGAGGTCCTTATCTTCTGAGTCCAACATCGGGGCCCTCTCAGACATAGTTTTGATTAACTGATGATTATCTTGTGTATGGGTCAATTATTTTTTGCATGCTCCATAATTTTCACTGAAAAATGGGCATTTTATGGCAAAATGGGCAAAAATATATTGTAGAAACTCTGTATTCTGATCCCCTTCCCTTCACACCCGTCCAAGGTAGTAGTTGTTCCTGTTAATTTCGCGGAGCATGATTCCTCCATCATGAATGGCCACCAGTGTCTCTGCTTTGTTATCCTCCTGTGCTCCCCTTATTTATCAATCCCTCATCGCCCATTTGTTGTATATAGAAGTCTAGCTTCCTAGGAATAACCCCTGGTCACTTAGCTTAGTGCTTAGCCAGAGAATGATCTGTGGTTGTTTGAGCACTTTGAACTCAACACTGATCCACTAAATCAAGTCTTTCACCTTTTTCTGATGGATCTGTGTACGGTTTGGAGAGTGAATCACAAATCCGCCAGTTGACAAGTCTGCCATAGATTTTATCTTCTGTGTTTGTGAGGTTTCATGCTCAGCAGGAATAAGTCACTTGCGAGGGCTTTCTCCAGTCCCCTGAGCTTGTTGTGCACAGCTGTGTGGAAATGCACAGCCTTCTGTACCAAAATAGGATCTTAACCAGGCCCTCTTTCATTCTCTGGGTCTCTCTGTTCATTTAGTGGCAGGTCTGCTGGTTGGTCGCCCGCCTTAATCAGTAATGACATTTCAGGCCAGCTGCAATGTTGCCCTTCCCTAATTGTTTGCTGTTGAGATCACTATTGTTTTTAACACCCTGGGCATAGAATTTTCCATGCTGTGCTCCAAATAAAATAAGTACTGGAGAGGCAAAGCCTTAATCCTCACAGCCTGCCCACCCCCACATTAGTCCT
Organism: Aselliscus stoliczkanus; assembly: GCA_033961575.1. Lineage (NCBI taxonomy): Eukaryota > Metazoa > Chordata > Mammalia > Chiroptera > Hipposideridae > Aselliscus > Aselliscus stoliczkanus. The sequence goes on along the minus strand of CM066728.1, from coordinate 12,809,870 downwards.
GCCCACCCCCCACATTACCCCCACCCCCACACATTGCTCCTACCCTTAGTCCTGCCCCCCCACATAAGCCCTGCCCCCCACATTAGTCCTGCTCCCCAGGTTAGTCTTATCCCCCACGTTAGTCTATCTATTAGCCCTGTCCCCCATCAGTCTCCCCACACATTAGTCCTGTCCCCACATTAGTTCCGCCCAACATTACTTCTGCTCCCCCACATTGGTCCTGCTCCCCACATTAGTCCCTCCCCACCACATTACCCCTGCCCCATGCAGCTGGGGAGAGGCTGGGACATAGGAGCAGCACCAAGCTAAGTCTACAGACTCCCATTGTTCTTATTAAGGTCTTGAATTTTCTTGAATAAACATTTTTCATTTTGTTATATACCTTTGGTCAATTTTCAGTACCCTTAAAAGGTTGTTTTTAACAATTTTGCCCAGTTGTAGTGTTTCTTTCTGTGATGAGGGTTTGACAAGTTGTTTAAAAGCATACATGCTACAAACTACTCTAATTGCTGTGGTCTGAATGGTTTTTCCCCTTCAAATTCATATGTTGTAGTTCTAATGCCCAGTGTCACAGTCCCATGGGGAGGTAGGGCGGCCAAGAGGATGGAGCCCTCAGAAACGGCACCAGTGGTCTTCTAAAAGAGCCCGCCCCTGTCCCCGGGAGCCCCCAAGCCCCTTCCAACACAGAGGATGCAGTGAGGTCAGCAGTCTGCAGCCCAGAAGAGATCCTCACTACCATGCTCCCTGACCTTGGATTCCAGTCCCCACAGCTGTGGGCAATACAATTGCTGGTCTATGAGCCACCGAGTGTATGATGTCTTCTGACACAGCCCGAGTGGACTAAGACACTAATCTTAGGTGTACAGCTCCGTGGCTTGTTACATAGGAAAACACCCTTATAATTCCCACCAGATTCACACAGGACATTTAGCGCCCTTTCTGCTTCCCTTCCTAGTCTCTACCCGATCCCAGAGTTAACTGCTGCTCTGACTCCTGCCATCTTAGATAACTTCTCCTATCCTTAAAATTTATATGAATGAAATTTTACAATATGTACTCTTCTGTTTCTGGCTTCTTTCATTCAACATAACATCTTCTGAGATTCATCCATGCATTGGGGTATAGCAGGGAATTGTTAGTTTTTTAATTGCTGGCAGTATTTTATTTACGAATTTGCCATAGTTGTCTTATTGGTGGACATTTTTGGTTGTTTCCAGTTTGGGGCTATTATTAATAAAGCTACCCTGAATTTTTGTGAACATATATGTGTATAATTTTGACATGCTCAAACAACATAATGTATGATTTTGGCTTTTGCTTTTTCAAGGCTAATATTCTATCAGGTATTTTTTTCTTGTTTTTGTCATTGTCATCACAAGTGTCATTGATATTTTTAACAATATTTTTTCAGGTGTACAGTAAATTTATTTGCATTTTCAAAAACTGTCAAAAACCTTTGTTTAATAATTAACCATGACAACAGGTAGCAGTTGATGCTCATTAAATATTTGTTTTCAATATTTTAAAAGAACAATTTCAGAATTCTAAGTTTTTTTAAAAAAAACAGTATTTAACTAATTCAAGATTAAACAAAATATTGCTTTTTATGCCCCTTTAGAGGTTCTATAACATTATGGGATTCAAATATCAGTAATAGTTTTCTAATAGACAAAAGCAGGAATTACTGGGAACATTGGTCTCTAAACATGCATTTGAATAACTTTTTTTTACAGATGTTACACGCAGTGAGACCCGTGTGACTTTCCACATTTGGCTTAACGGAACTGAACCCCATTTTCTAAGACTTTTGTGTTACTGCTTTTCCGCCTCTTTCCTGGCCTCACTGCTCGTCAGCTAACACCTATGTGCTTATACCTGTGAAGGTACACACCACAACCTTTTTGTGCCCGGGGACCCATGCTTCACACTGTGCTTGGAAATAATTTTGCCTCTGGAAATGAACTAGAATTGTACAAATGTTAGAACTGCATACTTTTTTCTTAAGTGAATGGTGTTTTCCTTCTCAAAAACTTCTGAGACTTCTGATGGGGAATGTAAGCTGTGAAGGGCACAAGGAGACTAGGAGGGGAAGGAATTGCTTAATGGACCTCGTGTAATTGTGATTACGACTCCAGGTCTGCTGAGTTTAAAGATGGAATTGCAGGAAGATAAATTGGTCAAGTTTGACCTAATCCCTTGGCTTTTATCTGATGTATATATTTCCATTAACAGCAGTGTGCCTTTCATCTCTGCCCTCACACAGTCGAACAAGGCTCTAATTTTTGGTGGGCTTTCCGTCTTTTTTGATGCTAAAATGGTTCCCCTAGGATTCTAATCAAGCTTCAGGCTGTGAAGAGAAAGAAGACCGTGAGTCACCAGGGCCAGACACCCCATTGCCAGTACAGCGACGCTCAGTATGCAGGCGACCTGGACTAACACACCAGACAGGAAATAAGTGGCCTCATAGCCCTCTATCAGCCTGACGACAGCAGGAACGTTTGCTTGGTGTCTACTGCTTTAGTATGCCTGATTGTTAGAATGCGACCATCGTTCAAGAGGGTGACTGTGACAGGGTGGCAATACTTGGCGATTGTAGTGTTCAAACGAGAAAACCAAGCTGAAGCTCTGTGGTCATCATGTACTGAGTAGTTTCATTGGTAGAAATTGTAGCCAAACTGTGGGCCTTTAAGTCAGGTTTGTGGATCCAAAGTCATGGATATTCGTGCTTTCAGTAGGCTCTGTTTTTCCTTTGGTTGTTATGATAGGGTAATTACTATATATAGTGTATTAATTTTTGTACTAGGCATTATATTTATTTAGGATCCAAAGTGGATACTGATTGGTAGCGCACATGGTAAGACTTTTCAGGTATTGGGATTATTTTATTTTTGTAGAACTGGTGTTTCTTGAATGTTGTTCATGCTTCTGTTGACTTCCTTAAGAAAACCCTTTCACCTCGCTTCTCTCAGTGATCTCTTCCTTGCTGTGAGAGCTCTGTGTTTTCCTGTACATTCCCTCCCTCCTCTCTACAATAATAAAATGAATAGTAATAATAATCACAAACATTGCATAAGTACCAGGTGCTGTGCAGGTTGCTTTTACGTGTGTTGTTTTCTGTTGCTGTCCTTGACAATTCTGTGGCATTTTTGTCCACCTTTGGCAGTAGAGGGAGTGAGCTTGTATTGCCCTCATCTTTGAGCCTAACACCAGCTGGTCTCTTTGCACTGCTCCCATTACCTCATGCTCCCATTAAACAGCTCAGGTTCACTTAGGATGAATGACATTTGCTGCTGCACCTTTTGGCTGCTGGTTCTTTGTTTCACTGAAGGTCTAGGACATGAGTCTCCCTCTTCTAGAATCTCATGGCAGCTGTATTGCTTGTCCCGGGAGCTTCACTCCTAGAAAGCTGATCCGAGGACTTTTGGAGAGGCAGAGGGCAGAGGCTGTGAATCTCTCCATTGCCCCAGGCAGTGATGGGCACACAGGATGGGGCAGTGGTGGACAGGTGGAAGTGTGGTTCCTCTCTCCCCCAGGCTGCAGGAAATATGCACGGCAAAGACTCATGAGCTAACTGTTTGCAGGGCTCCCTCAAAACCCACCAGTTACTAAGGTTTAGTGTGCCAGTGATTTGTAGCAAAACCACCTCTGCACCGGGTGACATAGAAAACTGTTTTAATCCTGTTGGATGCACATTAGTTGTGCCATGAACAGGTAGGACTGATAGGCTGTGTCACTGTCATCTTTTCTGTGCTACCTTTTATTGTGACTTAATAATTAAAACTCATGCGGTTGTTGATATTTTAGATGGATGCTCAATTTCTCCTACTAGACATGAAAGCACGATATCTATCTTTCACCTCTACATGTTTCTATCATCTGGCAGCGTAACTGACTTAGAGCAGGATCCTTAGTAAATGCTTGTTGAATGAAATATAGATGTTTAGCATGGCGCCTAATGGTAGATACTTGATAGACGTTCTACTGATCATTCTGAGGGTGGCTGTCTACTTCAACTCTTCATTCCCAGGAATTTGTTTGGCAACAGCTGAGCACATTGGTTTTTTGGTGACTGGAGATACTCAACATTAAGAGTTAAATACTACTCTCCCCTCGCCCCCATCCCACACACATTTTAACAACAGTGATCTTCCTGAGTTGAGAACAAGCAGAGGTAAGGCGGAAGGGTGGCTGAGCTGACATGGGTGCCAGAGAGAAAAGCAAGAAAAAAGCCAGATGGGACCCTAGAAACAAGTGAAAGAAAAGAGCATGAGGGCCGGCCGAGTGGCGTGGTGGTTAAACTCTGGCTTGGGAAGCCAGCGGCCCCGGTTCGGTCCCACATGTGAGGGCCAGTGACACTGCCCTCAAAAAAAAAAAAAAAAAAAAAAAAGAGCATGAAATAGACAAGGGCCAGAATGAAGGGAAAGAAAGGAAAACAAAACTGAACACGTAATGACCACAAAAAAAGAAATGGAATGGATTAATAAGTTCCCTAAGTTCCCTTTAATATGTTTCTTTGTTAATTCAGGTGATAAAGGAAATACGAAGTTCTAGCAGTTCTTTTTGTACCTGCTTAGCAATTTCAGTATTTTTTTTTAGTTTTCCTTCAGGAATTGCCATTACTTTTCTTTCATGGTATCTCTGCCTCTCTTCATCTCTAAAGCCATTTGTTTATGCTCTGTCTCACTCTTCGAGGGTCTGGGAGGCTCAGTTGCTTCTTCTTTATTTGTTTCTCATATTGGACTTATTGGTAAGCTTTTATTTAAAAGAAGATTTCACAGGTAAAAGTAAAAATTTGGAAAACACTAGGGTAACAGAAGGAGTTCTGGGTAGAAATTCTCTCTGATGGGATGACTAATCTTGAGTTTTTTTGTTCCATCTCTGAAGGCCATTTATTTATTATTTTTTTAATTGGGGAACTGGGGAAGGTGAACAGTGTAGGGGAATTGGGGAAGGGGAACAGCCAAGTTGTTGTTCTTCACTCTTAGTTGTGGAGGGAGCAGCTAGGTCAGCTCCAAGTCCAGTCGCCATCAGGCCACCCATCGGCCGCTCGTAAGGCCCTTTATTTTTTCCATTGGTCAAATGAATACATTGAATTTATATAATCTCTAAGAATCCTTCTTGCTCTCATAGTGTATTTTAAATAAAGGATTATCTGTAAGAACAAAATAAAAAGAGAAGTAGATAATTCACATATCTGCTTCACTATCTGTTTTGGGTACTTTATGTACATTATCTCATTCAATCCTCATAACAACTCACTTCCTCCATGAGAAACTGAAGCTCAGAGATCATTACTTCCCTGAGATAACAGAGCAGTAGCTGTTTGTACTCCTTCCGCTGTACCATGAGGATGCCCAGTGAGCTAAGCCAGAATATAGTAGAGAAAAAAATGTAAAATATGTTGATAATCAAATGTTTAATATTTCATTCAGGCTTCCACTCACAGGTAATATCTCCAGGGGGCTCTCTCTGACCACTCTCTATAAAACCACACCCTTCGTATTCTCTATTCCCCAAAACTTGCTCTCGTTTTTCATAGTGCTTATCACTACCTGACATTTTATTTTATTTTTTTATTTTTATTTTTTTAAGGAAGATGGTTCTTCTGGGGAGAGGGACAAGGAACTTTTTTTTTCTCTAAGATTTTATTGGGGAATTGGGGGAGGGGAACAGTGTTGGGGAATCGGGGAAGGGGAACACAAAAGTTGCTGTCCTTTGGTTCTTCTGTCTAGTGGAGGACATTGCTTCACTGACCCATGTTGGTATCGCCATTGCGCTCTTCTTGGGTAAGGCAGATCGGTCGCCGGCCTCTGGACGGCCTCTCACAGTGGCTTTTGGTAGCTCATACCGGCTGCTGGCCACTCACGCTGGCTGCCAGCCACTCACGGTAGCTTATGGCAGCCTATGCCATGGCCAGCGACAATGGCAGCCCAGCTACAGGTCGAGCTGTTGTTGTTCACCATCTTAGCTGTAGAGGGCACAGCATCACTGGCCCATATGGGATCCCAACCGGGGCCCTGCTGCTCAGAGCTGGCATCCCAAGCCAGCTCTTAACCAACACACCACTTGGTCAGCCCCTGACATGACATTTTAGATTCTGTGCTACCAATTCAGACTAGACAGTAAGGTCCGTGTAGGCAAAGTCTGTGCCACAGTCACTGCTTTGTCCCCAGTATACAGAGGAGCACGCTACACCTGTACGTAGTGAAGCTCAATAAATATTGTTGAATGAATGAATATAGGTGATTACAAAAATTCCTAGAAAAAATTTAAAGATGGGCTTATTACCTAGACATTGAATTTATACTTTTGGTGGTTTGTGGTTTTTTTTGTTTTATTTTTGTTTTTGTTTTCTCATGTTCAGTTCTTCCTTTCTTGATGAGGTAATGTTTCTCCTTGTTATAATGTGGCACCTGGTGTGGTTTCCTTGGTGAGCATATATGTATGGTCCACTGCACCTGGTGGAAATGGAGTGATTGATCATTTTGTTTGGAACCAAAAGGCAACCATCGACTTCTTTAGAAGGTCAACACTGTTTCCCAGTAAGTGTTCTTGTGAATGCTTGTTCTTTCTTTCTTGTCTTTCCTATTGACACTTATTATCGTGCCCATTATCCTGATCCATATGTGTTGTTTCTTTTAGGAACTAACACAGAAAGGGCTCTTAGGACCATTTTAGCATAGTAACTATACCTTCTATCTCAGCAAGTATTTTGTATTTGTAATGAAAATTGTTATCTTCTCCCACTTTCAACTTCTGTTTGGTTTTACACGTATAGAAATATTTTGGCAAGAAATATAGAAAAATGGGGCTCACCTGATGTATAACAACATACTTTTTAATGCATTCACTGGCAGAAATTCCACGTATTCTGTTATTTTCTTGGTCCAGTGTACATGATTCTTCTTTCCCCCATACCATCTTCGCTTCCTTCCCCCTATGCCATCTTAGCTTCTTTCTCCCATGCCGTCTTAGATTCTTTCCCTCATGCCATTTAGCTTCTTTCCCACATGCCATTTTAGCTTCCTTCCCCCAAGCCATCTTAGCTTCTTCTCCCTATGCCATCTTAGCTTCTTTACCCCATGCCATCTTAGCTTCTTACCCTACACCATCTTAGCTTCTTTCTCTCATGCTATTTTAGCTTCTTCCCCCTATGCCATCTTAGCTTCCTTCCCCCAAGCCATCTTAGCTTCTTCCCCCATGCCATCTTAGCTTCTTTACCCCATGCCATCTTAGCTTCTTACCCTCATACCATCTTAGCTTCTTTCTCTCATGCCATTTTAGCTTCTTCCCCCCATGCCATCTTCGCTTCTTTCCCCCCATGCCGTCTTAGCTTCTTCTTCCGTGCCATCTTAGCTCCTTCCCCCTGTACCATCTTAGCTTCTTACCCTCATACCATCTTAGTTCTTCCCCCATGCTATCTTCCCTTCTTCCCCCATGCTATCTTAGCTTCTTCTCGTGCCATCTTAGCTTCTTCCCCCTGTGCCATCTTAGCTTTTCCCCCCATGCCATCTTAGCTTCTTTCCCCTGTGCCATCTTAGCTTCTTCTCCCATGCCATCTTAGCTTCTTCCAGCCCCATGCCATTTTAGTTTCTTCCCCCATGCCATCTTAGCTTCTTTCCCCTGTGTCATCTTAGCTCCTTCCCCCTGTGCCATCTTAGCTTCTTTCCCCCCCACCCATGCCATTTTAGTTTCTTCCCCCCATGCTGTCTTAGCTTCTCCCCACCCCGCCGTGCATTTTAGTTTCTTCCCCGCATGCCGTCTTAGCTTCCCCCAACCATGCCATTTTAGTTTCTTCCCCCATACCATCCTAACATTGACAGAGAATTATAGGCAGCTGTGCATGCAGATCCATCACCAAGCCAGTGGATGTGGAAAAGGAGGCCTACGGAATGATTTTTTTTACTCCGTGTTCTCTGCACTGCTTTGTTTAATTCTCAGTGTAACATAAAGTAAGCCCAGTACAATTATTTAATTATTTCTAGTTACCGTTGTAGAATCTCAGAAGTAGAAGATGGAGCTCATGTGGTCCCACCCACTCATTATTTAGGAAGAGACGAGACCCATGGAGGGGTCTTACATTAGGCTGGAGGCAGGGGCTCTTGTTCACTCTTACGTTGTCATGTCTAATAAAGTCTTGGCAGGAGGAGCTCAATAAAGAAGGTTGGCGTTTTTGGGGGCCGTATAAGTAATCACTGCAGAGCTAGAACCTGAACCTGAGCCTCCTAGTTGTTTGTCCTTTGTCACTTCCATAGCTACCTCATTGTAGTTTATTTATTTTTTTTTTAAGAGGGCAGTGTCGCCGGCCCTCATATGTGGGATCCGAACCTAGGCTACTAGCATCCCAAGCCAGCTCTTAACCATTGCACCACTTGGCAGGCCCTTGTTGCAGTTTAAATTAGGGAGTCAGCTTCCAGTTTTTATAACACAGTGACCTTTGGGTCATCTCCAGTAAACAAACAGCAGCTGTCCCTCACTGGCGTGGCTGCAATCCCACCGCGGAGGAGGCTAGAATTTGACACTGTCAACTGCTTGGCTCAAAGGAGGGCTCTCCTGCCACACGGTAGCCAGGCTGTGTCCGAAGTGTAATATTTAATTGCATTTTCTTAATCTTTACTGCTGCATTGCTAAGCTTTCTAATACCTTCAAAATACCAAATCTCAGGCTTATCCTAATTAAAGAATCTCAATTTAATCCATATTGCATGACAATTCAATTTGTTGATTGCTTTTTCTCCCCCTCTTTGTGAAATTCCCGTCAAATGTATTAATTCAACATGATGAATCCTGTATTCAACCCACTGGAGTGAATAATTAAAATTAGCTGATAAAACTTTCAGCAGAATTACTTTGTGAAATTGCTGAACAGATGTGTCATTTTAATGAAAATCCACAGACAAGCTCCTTCTCCCCCTCGGCAGGATAAAAATATTATCCCCTCGGCACATACTTAATTTGGTGGTAAATACACTCGGAGCGATTGCTGGAAGGGAAGAAAAAGCAACTTGTCACACTTAGTAACTTGATTTTTCCCCAGCATGCAGTAACAGCTATCTACAGTAATTCATAGTGCTCTATTGTTGCTGCAAGTCCCAAAGAGAACTTATTAAAATGCAATAATCTCCTATTTAAACAGAAACAATAACCATTAAATTTCCTGTGGATCCAAAATTGAGCACAAGCCCCATCTGGTAAGAGTGATTAGAGGCCTGATGAGGGAATTTAATTTGCAACATTCAAAGACTAAATCTGAGCAGATCTTGTCACCTGGGACTGGAGTGCTGCTTGCTGTCTTCTTAAACATCTCGACCTAAACTGAAAATGGAATGCAGAAATGAGAATGTTACCCAGGGGCCACCCCGGCAGGACTGGGTTTCATTATGTGTCTCCAGCAGGCCCGATGAGCAGAGGGACGGTCGGCCGTCCAGCTTGGCTTTGCCGGAAGGCCTTCTGAGGGCCGGCCCAGCGCTGCCATTGCCCGTGTGTGCGCCTTCCGAGGCCGCCCCTCCTGCACCTTTGACTGCGCGCTCCCCCTCGTTTCCTCATTCCCTCCCTTAGCTGCCCCAGTGTCCACCTAATTTGAAGGTGTTCCCAGATCCCAGCAGTCTCTTTTCCACCCACAGAGCGAGATCCTTTCAGCGCCACAGACTGTGTCACCTTTCATGCCTCCTTCTCATCAGTGGACAATCTCTCCTTTTGTTGTTGTCGTTTTAAACTATGAGAGGGATAAGATTTGTTCTGTGTCATTGGTAAACACAAATTGTCATCTCCTCCTCTTCCCAGCTCTTTCCTCACAGTTCTCCTTCCTTATTTATGTACTGTTTTTGCAGTACTTTCTAAGCTGCAGAGAAACAAGGTGTGCACGCATGTCATCAGAGAAATCCAACTGTGTGTGTGTGTGTGTGTGCGTGTGTGTGGGCACGCACTGCATGCACTTGGTGGGTGTAGCTCTAGCCAGACAGTAACATGCCACAGCTGTCAGTGAGTCCACTGGTATAAACTCCTAATTAAGTATTTGCTTTCAGGAGCAGAGCTCTTGTTGGCATTGAGGAAACTTGGCAGGAGGGAGGCAGCACCCATATATGATAGAGATTCCTGATGTTTCTTTGTCCAGACCCTGTTTGGTGTCCTTTCCCCGAGTTTCTGGAATCTCTTTAGTGGTCGGCCTCCCTCCTGCAGTATCTTCTCCAACCCCATGTCTCAGGCAGTCCACACCCAGGAATAACCCAGGCCCTACTACCTATTCTGCACTCTTGGCCAGGCCCTACTACCTATTCTGTCCACAAATTTGTCTTCTGAGAAGGTGATTTTTCAGTTCTCCCCTGTAGTTTAGAAAACCAAGATTAATAATTTTTAACCCCTCTACCTTTTTCTCCTTCCCTGTCATGTCAGTTTTTGTCAAACCTGCTCTGGAACATAATTTTTAGGGGAGGGTGGAAAGGTTCATTCCATGAACCATGCCAGTCTGGGATTCTTGCAAAATTAGTTGTATTTATTGAGCACCTACTGTCTAAGGCATTGCTCCCGAGAATGTGGGAGGTACTGAGAAGCCAGAGACCCTGGCCCTCCTGTCTGCATTTCCATATAGTTGGGAAAGTGTAGCATAAGCGCATGAATGTAAGTGGTGCTGTGGTTTCAATAGTGGTGAGAAAGGGATCATTGGGTCAGAGGGGACTTAATGCATCCTCAAGCTGTGGTTGCAGAATAAGGAGCGATGAGTGGGATGGTGCAGTGCACAGAAGCTGCCTGAGCCGGCCGACTGGCTGAGATTCCCAGCAGCCACAATAGAAGGAGTGTAGGTGCTCGGTCGGCTGCAGAGATGTAATACAACACAGCTGTGCTCACGGGGGTGCACCGCCCGAGCCCCGGCTACAAGTGACGTAACTTGCTAACTAGTAGCACTGCCTTTGATGTCCGGCACATCTGGTTGTGCATATCCCTTGAACCGCCCTTCAACTCTGGGAAAGTTTCTTAACTTTACGACTCTGAGTTTCCTTGATTGTAAAATAGTGTTTAATAATACTTATGTCATGTGGTTTTCATGAGCATTTTGTAACTTGCTTGGCATTTGAAAGGCGCAGGATAAATGATGGCAGTGCACTATAATGTTGGGGGCAGACGGAATGAATTAAATGCAGAACAAGGCCTCGCGAGTCTTGCTGTGCTCCCCCAGCCCTGCCTCTCAGGGTGACTTGCATTGTTCCAGTAACTGTCCTTCTTGATGTTAGTTTCGGCCCTTTGTGTCTTTATGGCTCGCCCATACTTGGTTTATCTGCTCAAGACTGCTTTCATTTTTCATATTGAACATATGACCTCCTGGTTTTATGCAGCATGCACAACATGGCACTTATCTGAGACAATAAATATTCATATGCATAGAAAACACTGGGAAGACATACACTGTCTGACAATTAGGTTCGCAAACTCATCCTAGGAAAAGTGCTGCATCCCTCATAGCTGAATATCACTACGGTCACCTTCAAAGTACTCTCCCCTTGGGAAGCTATGCACCGACGCCAGCGCCTAGTCCACCCTTCAAAGCAATTGTGGAACTCTTTTTCTGGAATGGCCATCAGAGCTGTCATCGTATTACCTTGATGTCCTGAATGTCATCAAAATGTCTTCCTTTCAATATTTCCTTTATCTTCTGGTAAAGAAAGAAGTCATTGGGGGCCAGATCAGGTGAGTAGGGAGGGTGTTCCAATACAGTGATTTGTTTACCGGCTAAAAACTCCCTCCCAGACAGTGCTGTGGGCACTAGTTGTTGACAAAACGTTTAGGTTGTCTAACTTTTTCACGCAGCCTTTTCAGCACTTCCAAATAGTTAACTTGGTTAATTGTTCATTCAGTTGGTACAAATTCATAATGAATAATCCCTCTGATATAAAAAAAACTTAGCAACATTGCTGCAACAAGTTTGGGAACTTAAGTGCCGGGGCTCTTACACCAGAATATTCACAGTGGCCACCTCTAATTAATGGGATTATGGGTTCTCTTCTTTTTGGTTAAGACTCTATAATGTTTATAATAGAAAACCAAAATTTTCAATGAGATGGTTTCCTATTTCATACACCTGTCACTCAGGATTGTGAAATAAGTCAGAGCCTATGCTTAGGAGAGAGAAACTGGAGGACCGCACCCACTTTGGCTTTTAAAGGGCAGCATGAGGTGGTCTGAGTCCATGGTTAAGTCCTTGCTGTCTGGAAATATCCACCCATGACCCCCAACCTGTGGCACTGCAGAATTCACAGTGTCAGTGGCACTGTATAAATATGAAGCCCAGATAATGAGGGGAGCCTTCCCAGTCAGACTTTTTGGCCCCGCTAGACCTCAATTACCAGGCAGACCCGTGGCCCTGAATTCTGAAAGGACACATAGACTTCCTATCTTGGTGATATTTTTATCAGCTTTGCTCCCCTCTGGTACGTATTTGTCATATCCATTTTGATTTGTACGTGATACTCTAGACCACAGAGATAGAATGAGGGTGCATAGTGGGAAAAATAACACAAATCATTTTGATTTTTTTTGAGAACATTCAGTGACTTAACACTACCTACTTACCTTTGTTTTAAAGTTAATTTTATGCCCTATCTAAGGTTCAATATAAAAGATATTTTTTTAGCCATATATTGTTCTGTAAAATATACCCCTATGTTCTATAAAATATACCCCTCGATAAAAGTGCTTATTACTTTTTTGAAGTTCTTTTAAACCTTTCTTTTGGTAAATAAAAGTCTTTTGGGCTTTGATGTGACTATTATACCCTTGGTTTGGGCTCCTACCCCCCTTCCACCCCCCCACCCCCCCACCCCGGGACCCCTGTGAGAAAAATGGAAGGAGGGAAAAGCATGGATTCCTTAATGAGTCCCAAAGGTGATCAAAAGCAAGGAATGCAATATGAACAAACTCACAAAATATTCTTGTGCTTCTTTGGGGAGTACTTAATGCACATAAGGTCAGGCCTTTGTAATGTTAATTTTAGAGTTGTAGGAAGAAAGTCATCGTTTTAAAGAGTAATGTTGCTCTCTCTGAAGAAAGCTTTGATTTTCACCAAAAGGCTGTTCTCACACACTTGCATTAAACCGGTGCCTGCAGGCCCTCAGCTGGCAGGGCTGCCTGGCGTGGGATGGGCTCCATTCAGGATGCTTAAGACAATTGGCTGAGCTGAGGGACGCCTGCGGAGGAATCCTGTTCTCCTGTGGTCAAGGCACTTGGTTCATTTTGGGGGCAGTAGACCCCTTACACCTTAGGTACCTTGGTCCATCCAGGACAGGGCACCCAGCAAGTGCAGACTGCACTGCTGTCATCCTCCCCTTCCGAGGTTGGCATTATGGGAGGCGCTGGCAGACACAGTGGTAGTGCAGTTTGTGTGGGTGATGGAGGCATGGTGGCTGTCGTGAGCAGACACGCACATCCTGATTTCCACCACAGGTGGCACCGGGGCCTTCTCACCAACCTGTAACGCTCCATATTTCACAGAGCAGGTTGTGTGGTTGGAAAGGATGTGACACGTCTGACCCACTCTGCCGACAGCCTGCGCCACAGCCCTGCTGTCGTCCGAGAGCACCCCCCAGCCCGCCAGCCTGCTGCCTTCAGAGGTCACTCGCGCCACCTTTGGTTTCCTCACTCCTCCAAGCCATGTCCACCTACATGCCCTTCTCTCACCTTTCTTTCCCTTGGTCTTCATTTTACTTCTGGGGTTATACAAATCAGATAACATCTCCACATTAAGTACAAATAAGCAATTAAGTAAAATTAAATATGAATATTCTTTGCAGAGTGTCTGACACCCAGTATTCGGCTCAGTTCATTTCTTCCTCCATTCCTTCCTTCTGCAGGACACCTCTTCCAGTGTATGAGACAGGTATCCTGTGCCTTTTGAGCTTGTCTCATTCATCCTAGTTTCTCATCCCCTCCTGTTCTGTATCTTTCTTCAAACAGTATCCCACTGTGTGTGAGGCAGAGAGGGGAGTGTGTGGTGTGGTGTGGTGTGTGTGTGTGTGGGGGGGTGTATGTAGTGTGGCTTTGCGAGCTTCTTATTATTAAGGAATGAGGAAGAAAAAAGGAGCGAGAGGGGAGGAAAGGCAGGCCTTTTCTAGAGAAGCCAATGTATGGAAATCACCCTTGTTCCTTCTCTAAAGCAGTAAAGGTCACAGCAGTAGTTGCAAACGCCGCAGGCTGCCCGCCGCCCTCCACACAACCAGCATTGCTATTCCTGCCTATTGTACCCTCAGGCATCCTTTATTTCTTGCACAGATGGTCTCACTCAGGCCTAACAAAATGTTTTAAGCTTTGCATAAATTATAACAAGAGGTCTCTGAGTACAAAAGTGCAACTTTTTTTTTTTTTAACTTGAAAACAAGTATGCTGGCATCTTCTACAAAATCACAGTCTCAAGCCAGGCTTCCATAATCAGTTCTTGAACACAGGGATGGGGGAGAATGTGTTAGTGTATATACATGTGTTTATAAAACAGACATGGTTCCGATCCGATCCGTGGTTAGGTGGCTTTTAGGCCGTTCTGTGTTTCTCCGAAGGTTGATCAGGCTCTAGTGGTGATGCAGCTTGAAAAAATAGATTTGGAAATCTTATTTTGGGGACCCAGGATTTCTGGGTGTCCTCATTCCTTCACTACACACTAACTGTTGAGACATTTCCTCTTTCAGGAAGTCCCACCTAGACCCTTTTCCCATGTACCATGTACACGGTCTTGTCTGAACTCCCCGGGTGAAAGTAGTGAGTCGGCTCTACAAGATAAATCTGCTGTTCCTCCCAGCTCTGTGTAACTTGTCCCAAAGCAGTGACACATGGCCCGTTTCAGTCTAAAGATACCTTGAAAACAATGAATGTGAACATCTAGAGACATAGCCTCCCTTTGACTCCCACATCAACAACAGGGTAATGCCACAGATCTTTGCCGCTCAACCTGTCTGCTCTCTATAGCATTGACTCATTTAATGAATTTTGACTTGTAATAAAGCTTATTGTAAGTCCATGGGCTTCAGTTGACTTTGAGGTCATTACACGGGACCGAACTTTACATTTTACATGGATTATAATTGTACTACCATGTACTGAGCTCCTACTATGTATCAGGTGCTACATGAGTTATTTTTGCATTCATTGCTTATCATTTAGCATTATTATTTCTTATAATGGGCCCCTATTGGCCCATTATTTAAAAAATGGAAAATAGAGTAGAAAGAAGAGAAAAGTTGTCTGTTGTTCCTTCGTTTTCTACAGGTAACATTTTCGTATATTGTCTCCAGATCTTCCTCTGTCTCCTCAAACAGTAGTGCCCCTACCACAGGTGGATCATATTGTAAATATTATTCTAGATGTTCTGTCTACCTTTTCTCACTTAACCTAATAACATAACCCTATTTTCATATTATTAAGACATCTTTATTAAAATCAAATTGATTTAAAAGTTAGGTTAGAGAGGCGCTTGTGGAGTTGGGTATTGCCACCCAAGACATATAAACTACCTTTGAAAGTGAATCCAGCCCTCAAATGAAGTGCGCAGGCAAGACATATTCTCTTGTAACGGTAATGGAGAGAATGGTTTTCTGTTACAGCATCTCCCAGGAGGTGCTCCTAACGGATTCAGTGGTCCAAAGGCTCTGTTATTTAGGGTCTTGAGTTTCTCATCCTTCTAGAAGAATATGTTGTTTACAGTCCTGTGACTAACGCACAGGCAGCAGGAACTGATGTCGTGATCACTGCAGCGCTTGATACAACCGACGTGCATCATGGCCTTTTCATTCTAATAGGACTCTATGGATGTGATCTGTATCCATGAGCACTTGGGTCATGTAAAGCGTGGTCAGTTTTCAATGAAAAGGAATGGTGATTTAACTCTTCTCTTTGTCCTTGAACTGTTTGGAAACTCTAAACTTAGCTGTTAAAAATAAGCACAACTGAAACTAATTAAAAAATAAAAATAAAAAGGTATATATATAAATTAGAAAAATAAAAATAAATAAGCACAAGACAACGTAGAAGGATCACAGTTTTGAAAACTCCTGACACAGTAACTTTATCTAGGCAGCTTTTAATCCTAACTCGTTGGAAGAATATGGTATGTTACTGCTAATAGTGTAATACTGTGGCCGATCACTAAGGAGTCATGATGGAAATGGGCAATCATTTTAAAGCCACCAATCCACTTGTTTAACAATAAAAGATGGTGTGCTATTTGAATATATACAATGAATTACTTGCAGTAAACATTTCTTTAAAGTTTATCTTTGTGTCACTAAATAGTGACCTTGTTTTGTGGGTTTTGAACTGTATGTAAATGGAATCAATGCTGCAGTTTTGTTGTGCTGCTCTTTAGTCCCTGACTATGCTGTTGTACAGAGCTGTCATGCATGACGCACTCGTTTTCACTGCTGTGTAGTATCCCAGTGCATCCGTATACCACAGTTTACATATCCTCTCTGTTATGGAAAATGGACAAGACAGGTTGTTTCCAATTTTGAGCTATAAGAAATAGTGCTACAAGACTATTTATTTACATGTCTCCTGGCATATGTTCTTTTTTTTTTTTTTTTTTAGCTGAGCCATCCTGCCACCTGTTGGCAGCTCAGCAGCAGCTCAGCTAGGGCTGGACATCGAACTGCTGTTGTTCAGAGCTCAGCTCGCACTCTTGAGCGAGCTCTTAACCAACTGAGCTATTCGGCCATAACTTCCTGGCCTAAATTCTTGATTTTTATCCATGAGGAGAATTGCTGGGATTTAGGGTATGTACATAGTCAATGTTATTGGGTAAGATTGACTTCAAAACTCATTGGACCAATTTATACTCTTATGAGCATTGTAAATGTGATGCAGTTGTTTCACATTCTTACCAATACTCTTAGGTGTCAGGTTGAAAAATTTTTGCCAGTGGAATGGGTATAAAGTAGTATCTCGTGTGTGTGTGTGTGTGTGTGTGTGTGTGTGTGTGTGTGTAACAGCCTCATTTGGTTTTAATTTGAACTTTTTGCCTGTTCTGATTTCCTCTTCTGAGCATGTTTTTGGATCTTTTATCCATGTTTCTGTTTTGATCTATGACTTTTTCAATACTTCATATATTTTGATCACTAATTCTTTGTGAATAATACACGTTGCAAATTATGTCCTGCATTGTGGCTTATTAACTCATTCTGCTTATAATGTCTTTTTTGATAATTAGAATTTTTAATTTTAAAATAGTTGAATTTATCAAATTTTTCCTGTATGAGTTTGTATTTTTTGCATCTTGTTTTAAGACTTCTTCTCTACTCTGAGGTCCTAAAGTATTCTCTATTGTATTCTAAAAGTATTCCAGTTTTATCCTTCACAATTAATTTGTTACTCCATCTGCAGTTGATTTTTGTATATAGTATGGGATAAAGATTCAATATTAGATTTCTCTGTACAATGAAACATCTACAAACAGTACCACATGGTATTAAAAAGTCTGTTCATCACTTAGGGATCTGAGGGACCAACTCTGTCATAAATTAAGTCTCCAAATTTTCATAGATTTGTTTCTGAGCTTCCCCTTCTATTAGTCAGTTTATCCACATACTCACACTGTACTGGTTTTTTTTTGGTTTTTGTTTTTTTTTTTTTTTTTTAGGGCAGTGTCATTGGCTCTCATATGTGGGACCGAACCAGGGCCGCTGGCTTCTCAAGCCAGCACTTAACCACCGCACCACTCGGCTGGCCCCACACTATACTGTTTTAATCACTGCAACTTTTAAGTGTTTGGTATCTTTTTAGTCCTCCTTCCCCCACACCCTACATGTACATATTATTTTTCAGTGATGCTCTGGTGACTCTTGGCTCATTGCTCTTCTGAGTAAATTTTAGAATCAGTTCATCATATCTCAAATCCAGAAAAAGTTGGATTTTCACTGGAATCGCATTACCTATTGAAGAATTTAGAAGGACTTGACATCTTTTTGATACTGGTTCTTCTGATCCATGAATCTAATATTTCTGTTTTTTTATTTAAATCTTTTTTGGCCTTCCATAAAATTTTATGATTTTCTCTCTATATGTTTCTCTATAACACATTTGCACTATTAGATTTATTCCCAGGTACTTGATTTTTTGAATTTTGGTGTTTTCTTTTTTTTTTTTTTGGGGGGGGGCAGTGTTACAGCTCCTCATATGTGGGACCGAACTGGGGCTGCTGGCTTGCCAAGCCAGCACTTAACCACTGCACCACTCGGCCGGCCCTTTGAAATTTTTAAAAAAGATTTTATGGGAGAATTCGTGGAGGGGAACAGACAACTTGTTGTTCTTTTGTTCTTCAGTCCAGTTGTGGAGGACGTCACTTCACTGGCCCATGTTGGTATTGTGATCATTGTGCTCTAATCGGGTGAGGCAGATTGGTCGCTGGCATTGGACCGCCGCTCACAGCAGCTCTTGGCAGCTCACACTGGCTGCCGGCCACTCACTGTAGCCTATGGCAGCCCACTGCATCCTCACTGCAGCCTACACTGTCGCCAGCGACTCACAGCAGCCCAGCACCAGGTGGAGCTGTTGTTCACCATCTTAGCTATAGAGGGCACAGCGTCACTGGCCCTCATATGTGGGATCCAACCTGGGGCCCTGCTGCTCAGATCTGGCGTCCCAAGCCAGCTCTTAACCAACATGCCACTTGGCCGGCCCGGTACTTGATTTTTTTTTTTTTTAATGCTGTTGTAAATGGTATTTTAAACTACTGGGTTGTCGGAAATGTCATGACGTATTTTTCTATGTTTTTTGTTGCAAAAATGCGTCATGACTTTTCTGACAACCCAGTAGTATGTTCACAACAATTCCACCTGTGGGTATATACCTAAAAGAACTGAAAGCAGGGACTTGGAAGATATTTGCACACCAGTGTTTATAGCAGTGCTATTTACAATAGCCAAAAGGTGGAAACAACTCAACTATCGATGGATGAATGGAGAAATCAAATGTGGTTTATCCATATAATACAATATTATTCAGCCTTTAAAAAGGAAGACTTTCTCACCCATGCTATAATAACATGAATGAACCTTGAGGACATTATACTATTTGAAAGAATCCAGTCACTAAAGGACAAATACTGTATGATTTCTCGTATATGAGATAGCTAGAGTAGTAAATTCATAGAGACAGAAAGTTAGATTGTGGGTTGTCAAGGGCTGGTGGGAGAGAGAATGGGAGTTACTGTTTAATGGATGTGGAGTTTCGGTTTGGGAAGATGAAAGAAGTTCTGGAAATGGGTGGTGGTGATTTCTCACAGCTTTATCAATATAATATACGTAATGCCACTGAACTGTATACTTTACTGTTAAATGGTAAATTTTATGTTATGTATATTTTATCACAGTAAAAGTTACATGTCCTGAAATTTATTGCTGGTATATAAAAATGCATTTGATATTCATGTATTGATTTGAATCTAGTAACCTTGCCAAACTCTTATTCATTCCAGTAAACTTTTACAGCTTCATCTAGATCTTCTATGTATACAGTCATATTATATGTATATAATGACAGTTTTGTTTCTTCTTTTCTAATCTTTTATTTTTATTTCTTCTTGGTTTACCAGTTACCTAGGACATTAAGTAAAATGACAAAGAGAAAAGGCGATTGCAGGATCCCTGCCTTAATCTTAAAAGAAACATGTTGAGTGCTTTCCATGAATTAAGATGTAAGATTTTTCTTTGGTTTCGTTTTAATGTAGCCTTTATTGGATTAAGGAAGTTATACTTCTAGTTTGCTAAAATTTAATTTTTGTCATGAATGACTGTTGAATTTTATTACGTACTTTTTGCATCTAATGAAATGATATCATTGTCCTATAATCAGTTAGTGTGATAAAATACAAAATTGATATTCTAATACTAAATCAATCTGTAATTCCTCAAATTAATAATGATGTGTTATATTTTGACACAATGCTGGATTCAGTTTTCTGATTTTTATTTAGGATTTTTCATTTATGTTCATGAGTACAATTGTCTTTTTTTCCCCCTCAAACTGTCTTTGTGAGGGTTGGTATCAAGGTTATATTAACCTGATAAAGTAAGTTGCAGAGTAGAATTACTTCTGCCTTTGGCGTTTGGTAGAATGTAAACCAAGGGCTGCCAAACTTTTTGAATGTGTTCGAGTGCAACATTTTAGGCTCTGTGAACCATGGGTCTCTGTGCGGGTCCCCAGCTCTCCCACGGTGTTGGGACAGCAGCCATTGATAATGCATATATTGCTGTGTTTCAGTAAAACTTTATTTACAAAACTGACAGCAGGCCAGATTTGGCCTGTGGGGAACTCCTGGTCTAAACCATCTGAAACTAGAATTTGTTTATGGGAATATTAAAAAAAAAAAATTTTTCGCTCTCTATTTCTTTGTTGGAAATCCATTCAGGTATTTTTTCCTTCTTGCATTCACTTTTATTGTTTTATATTTCCAGTAATATTTCTGTTTCATTGAATCTTTCAAATTTATTAAATAATTGAAGAACCCTGTGTTACTTTTTTAACATCTGCTATTTTGTAAATAATTGCCCTCTGTCATTTCCTGTTAGTTGTTTATTTGTGCTATTTTTTTGTTTGTTTTTCTTCTTGACCTTTCTTGCTGAACATTTTCAGTTTTTCAGCCTCTTCAAATAACCAACTTTTAGCCTTATTTTCTTCATGTTTATATATTTCTTTTTTTTAAATTCAATTTTTTAAATTATTATCATTATGAGTTTCAGGTATACAAAACAACACAATAGTTATCCTTTTCACCCCTTACAAGTGACATCCCCCCTCTCCCTTCCACTGCCCCCTGCACCCCTGATATCATACATATCTATTACAATTCCATTGACTCCATTCCCACACTATATTACACATCCCATGATTATATATGTATTAAGTTACAGTTGACATATAATATTATTTAACGGCAGCTTCAGATGTACAGTGCAGTGGTCAGGCTTCTACACTGTCCATGAAGTGGTCTCCCCAACAAAACATGAATCCATCTGGTCCCCTGAAAGATATTTACATTATTGATTATATTCCCCTTTATGTATTTCTTTGCATGTTTTTTTAAATTTTCGTTTTTGCTCATGACTTTATTGGTTGTTTTTTTCCAAATTCTTTTGGTTTAATTGATTAATTTTTTGAATTATTGAGATGACTGTAAGTTCATTAATTTTAGCCTTGTATCATTTTAAAAAAATATATATATATACATATTAAAGCTATAAACTCTTTCTTTTTAAAGATTTTATTCGGGAATTGAGGGAAGGGAACAGCGTTGGGGAATCAGGGAAGGGGAACAGACAAGTTGCCATCTTTTTTGTTCTTCAGTCTAGTTGCGGAGGACGTTGCTTCGTCATGTTAGTATCATCATTGCACTCTTCCTGGATGAAGTAGATCGGTCACCGGCCTCTGGATGGTGCTCACCGCAGCTATTGGCAGCTCACGCTGGCTGCCAGCCGCTCACACTGGCTGCCGGCCATTCACTGTAGCCTATGGCAGCCCACTGCAGCAGGGGCTGCAGCCTACACCGTTGCCGGGGCTCTCACAGCCCAGCTCCAGGTGGAGCTGTTGTTAGCTGTAGAAGGCAGTGTTACTGGCCCTCATATATGGGACCCGAACTGGGGACACTGATATCCCAAAACCAGCTCCTAACCAATGCGCCACTGGGCCGGCCCAAGCTGTAAATTCTTATCTAAGTATTACTTTAGCTATATTCACAAATTTTTATATGTTTTATTTTTATTATTGTACAATTAAAACTTTTATTTTTCTCTATGATTTCTTCTTGGACCTATATTTAGAAGTATATTTCTTGATTTCTGATATATGGCTATTTTCTTTCTTTCTTTCTTTTTTTTTTTTTTTTTCAGGGCAGTATCACTGGCCCTCATATGTGGGACCCGAACTGGGGCCGCTGGCTTCCCAAGCCAGCGTTTAACCACCGTGCCACTCGGCCGGTCCTATGGCTATTTTCTAGAGTCTTTTTTTTTCTCTTACAAGGAACATGGTCTGTATGATGATAATCCTTTGTAGTTTGTTGAGACTTACATTATGGCCCATTATGTTGTTAGTTCTCCAGCCTTATCTATGAGACTGAAAATTGTGACTGTTGAATATAGTATTATCTATATGTACAGTAAATCAAGTATGTTAATTTTCTTGTTGAAATCATATATATTAGTACTTATTTTTCTGATTGACATATCAAGTATTGAGAGATGTTAAAACCTCTCAGTATAAATGTGGATTGTAGTTCTCTCAAATTTTGCCATATATGTATGTTTCTTTTCTTGAGGTTATGCAACATTGCATATATTTTTAGAATTCTTTGACTCTCTGAGGAATTGAATAATTTATTATTATAGTGACCTTTTTAATCTATAGAATTTTTTTTGCCTTAAAGTTTATTTAGCCTGATTTTATTACATTTACAGCAGCACATTTTAGTTGCTAGTTCTCTGATTTAAAATATATATATATATATATATCTTTTTACTTATTACTCATATTATAGGCAGGTCTCTTATAAGCACAGAATAGATTGATTTTTTTTTATTTTTTTTTAAGATTTTACTAGGGATTGGGGAAGGGGAACAGTCAAGTTGCTGTCTTTTTGTTCTTCAGTCTAGTTGTGAAGGGTGCAGTGTCACTGGCCCATGTGGGAACCAAACCAGTAGCCTTTCTGCTCAGAGCTCACTCTCCCAAGCCAGCTCTTAACCAACAGAGCCACTCAGCTGGCCCCTGATTTTTTTTTAAGTCAATATAACATGATAAACTTTGTCTTGTAACTGGAGGTTTTAGTCCATTTACATTCATTGTAATTATTGATAGATTTGGGCTTATTTACACTTTCTATTTCTGCCTTTTCTATATTTCTTTTTCCTCTCTTTTTTCTTTTACTTTACTTTAAATTGATTATTTTTTCTCCCTTTATTTTTCTCTCAATTATTTTAGAAATTATGTATACGGTTTCAATTCTTTTGACAGTTACTCTAGAAATTCTTCAGGTAACTTACCTAAGTTTAAAGATATTCCTGAAGGGAAGAAATATGCTAATTAATATAGAGAACTTTGAACACTTGAAATCTCATCACTCCCTTTGCTGTTTGTTATGCTATATCTTATTTCTATTTTTTAACCCCAGAAGTTATCACCATCATTGTTTTATTATTATTATTATTATTATTTTATATCACTGTTTATGTTTCTCCATCTTTTACTCTTCATTTTTTCTTGCACCTTCCATCTTGGATCATTTTCATTCTATGTAATCCTTTGTATCCTTTAGAGATTTCTTAACCTGGAAAAAAATTATTTTTACTCTGTTAATTTTTTACTCTGTTAAATTCTTTTAGCACATTGAGGACATCATTCTAGAGTCTTTAAGATTCGATACCTCCATTGTGGTTGAAACCTGAGCTGTTGCTCCACTGACTGTAATTTGTTGTTTCTCTGGCTGCTTTTAAGCTTTTTCTTATGTTTTTAGTGTTCTGAAGCATAACTGTTATACATCTAGGTTTAAATTTCTTTTTGCATATCCTGCTTAGAGAATCTTTTGGCTTCTTGCATCTTTGAATTGGTTTTTCATCAGTTTTAGAAAACTGTTTCCTTTATTTTTTTCAAATATTGCCTACTCCCCATTTTCTCCCTTCCTCTCTTGAAACTGAGAGTAGATATTTGTTAAACCTTCTTTCTCTCTCTTCCATGACTCATTATTTTCATGTCATTTTAGAAAATTCCTTATATTTATCTTCCATTTTGTTGATTGGTTATTCCCTTGTATCTAGCCTGTTGTTAAGCTTGATTAATGAGATTTAAAAATTTGATTATTTCTATGAATTTTTAAAATTTAGCTTTTTATTTATAAATAATTTCAAACTTAAATAAATATTGTAAAAACAACTGTGTGAATTATTACTGAGATTTACCATTGTCATTTTATCCTAAATGCTTTACAATTTGCATTTCATCTCTCATATATATTTTTGTCCTGATCCATTTGAGGGTAAACTGCATACATTATGACATTTTGCTCTAAATAATTCAATTTTTTTCTCAGTATAATTATCAACTTCAGTAAGTATAACACTGATACAATACTTTTGCTTAATTACAGTCTATATTCCAGTATTGCCATTTGACCTAATATTTTTCTTCATAGCATTTTCCCCCTCAGTACAAAATGCAGGCTAAAAGCAGGTGTTACATTTGGTTGTCGTATCTCTTTAGCCTTCATTAATCTGGAACATTTCCATGGTTGTTGTTTTTTTAGCATTGGCATTTTAAAGAACACAGACCCCCCTCACCCCCATCTTTTTCTGAAATAGAATGTTTCTCTTTGGGGGCTTATCTAATATTTATATTTAGGTTATGCATTCCTACTAGGATATTACATACGTAATGCATGTTTCTTTCTCAGGTTATCACCTCGATACCTACAATATCCATCTGTCTCTTACTGCTGATATTAGTTTTGGTCATCTGGTTAAGATGTTTCCAAGTTTTTCCACTGTATAATTGCTGTGTTGTTGTTGTTTTTAATCCCAGAATTAGTAAACAGTCTCTGGGAGACTATTTAAGACCATTCAGATAGCTTGTTTATCACCAAAATTTCCCCCCCGTGTTTTGCACTGATTGATGATTCTTGCCTGATCCCATCTTCGCCAGGATAGTTATACAATGATTTTTAAAACTCTAGGGCTGGCCGAGTGGAGCGGTGGTTAAGCGCTGGCTTGGGAAGCCAGCGGCCCCGGTTCGGGTCCCACATATGATGGCCAGTGACACTGCCCTCTTCAACAACAACAACAACAACCAAAAAAAAAACCCTCTAGGTTCCCCCCACATTTACCAGCCCTCAGTATTCTAATGCAAACAAGAGCTGTACTTTTCCCACTTTTAAATTTATTTTGTCAGTGTAAGTGTGTGACTTCCTATTTTTCCCAGCAGTCTTGAATTCATTACAATACTTAATTATTTCAGTACTCAGCTATTTTATTTTATTTTTATTTTTTTTTTTTTTTAAAGATTTTATTGGGGAATTCGGGGAGGGGAACAGACAAGTTGCTGTCCTTTTGTTCTTCAGTCTAGTTGCGGAGGACGTCGCTTCACTGGCCCATGTTGGTATTGTCATTGCATTCTTCCCTGATGAGGCAGATCGGCCGCCAGCCTCTGGATGGTCGCTCACCGCGGCTATTGGCAGCTCACACTGGCTGTCAGCCACTCACTGTAGCCTATGGCAGCCCACTGCAGCAGGGGCTACAGCCTACACTGTCGCCCGGGCTCGCAGCCCAGCTCCTGGTGGAGCTATTGTTAGCTGTAGGGGGCAGTGTCACTGGCCCTCATATGTGGGATCCGAAACAGGGCCGCTGACATCCCAAACCAGCTCTTAACCAATGTGCCACTCAGCCAGCCCAGTACTCAGCTAGTTTAGTAGTTAATTATTTTAATGCAGTTGTTCCAGATTTGGCCACAGATAGATGCATCTAAACTGACTCCCATGTCTTTGCAAGGTGCTGTCATCATTGTTTTGAGCCCTTTCTTATTTTCTGGCATAACAAGATGAGATTTTATATCTATCCTGACTTATCCCTGGAATCCATAAAAGAAATTGTGTTTTCTTCTATTTCAAAATGATTGACTCTTTTTAAAGCTCTTCTTCTTTTTGAAACTTTAAACATGCTTATTTTGTATTCTGTGTTTGAAATTTCAATATCTGAAGGGAAGGCTGAGCATTGATTCATGTGTTTGTTCATTGTATCTGCTGGTTTTCACTCATGATATCTGTTTCCTTACTTGTTTAGTGATTTTTGATTGTGAATTGTTCATTTTCCTTGGAACTTTCTCAGTAAGAATTCTTTGACACCAGGGATGAAGGTGGCTTTCATCAGACATTTGACTTCATTTCTCTAGCAAAACTACCAACGTGGGACCTTTTAATGTTCTCCGCTTGAGGTTTTTCAGACCACTCCATGTAAATTAAGACTTTTTATGATGGTTAGCTTGTCGTTATGCATTATCAGAGGAGTATTTTTTCTCAACAGTAATATTTGACGGAAATTTTCCTTGAATTTACTTTAGGGGGAGGGTAGCTTATTTCTAGCTCACCTGGTACTGACTGTGTACGTTGTTCATGTCCAGCTCTGAGGAAAGTCTCCTATTAAATCCCTCGCCTCAAATGGGCCCTATGCTTTGCTTTTGACCTCTGAGTTTGTGAGAACTTAAAACCATAGCCAGAGTTCAACCCAATTTGGCAAATATTCTTAAGGCAAAAACCTTTTCCTCTCTCTGCTTTTATTTTTAGCCTAAATATTGCTTATTACCTAGCCATGGACAAAGATTAGAAGGATATTTTCAAATTCAGTTTATTTGTTTTAAAAATTGTTTTCAGTGGAAGATTAAGTTTGGTACCTAATTTCCATAGCATGAGGATGGAAATAACCATTCTCCTGGCACTGTACAACCTGGACCAAAATATTCCTCTATAAAACTCAAGCAATTGTGTTATTTTCCCAATAAGATTAAAATGTGCCAACATTAATGTAATTTAAATGATTTGTTTCATTCCAGTCTTTGCCCATATGCTTTCAAACGTAGATTAGATTATTCTTCCTTAAGAGGGATTAATATTTCATTATTCCATAAAGCTCTACAAATAGCTTCTTGTTTTGCAGAGAGCATCATGAATTCCAGGTGCTTTGTAACCTGATCAAGTTTGAGAACTGCTGACACAGCCAAAATGCATCACTTACTGTCCCTCCTTCCTAAGCGCCCTGTGCTGCCCTACCTGACCTGATCTCTCTGCTGCCTGAGTCTCAAGTGCCTCACATTGTCACATGTTCCAGTGTCACCATTCCTTTTCTGGCAAATGCTTCAAGAGCCACTTCTTCCATACAGCTTTCCTCTGTTCTCCTCTTTGGACTTGTTTGAGCCCCTTTACTAGTTTGTAAGCTCCTTAAGACCAAGTTCCACAAATATGTCGTCTTTGTTATACCTTCCACAGCAGAGTTTTCTCCCAGATAAATGGCTCTTCTCTATGTGTTGAAGGAAATGGGCAGAGAGCCACACAGTGGGATCATTATACTTTCGCCTCCAGGACTGTCTCAGCATATGCATGTTTTGAACCCTAAAACTGGCTGGTGGTGTTCGCGTTGAAGGGGTCTGGGCCCTTTCCACACTCTTAGTGTGGCATCCATCCTCTTCATGGCTCAGGAGGAAGAGTGGCCGAGCCGGACTCAGTGGCACCTGACCCCTTCACCTGTTGAGTATAGTGGATAGTTTGGACCAGAATCCATCTTGCTGGACTTTGAAAAGCAAATGGCTAGAGACTAACCATAAAAAAGAATTAAAGTGACAAAACATGATCTTTCCCTTTCCCCCTTCTCTTCCTGTGGTGCTCCTTTTGACATTTGCATTCCGAACCCAGGCCTGTGAGTACATGAGCTAAAAGCCTGCACTTCTCAGGCCAGCAGGACTTCTCTCGGATGTGCTTTATAACTGGCTGGCATGGGAAGAACTTGCCTCCCCAGAGATGGTAATGCCCTCAACATGAAGTCTACATCGTACACTTCAACTTCTGAGTCTTTATTGTCTTATTAGCTTTGCTTTGGGAGGTTTTATTCTTCATTTCAGCTGGCTTGTGGAAAGACACAGGAGTTCTATAGAGCTAACTTGATGGTTGTTTTTACTAAATCATGTTTATCAAATGCACCATTTACTCTGTGTGGTCAAAACCAGAAAGATGAGCATAAACCGTTTTCCAAGGTTTTAAGACTCTTAATCATATATGCTGAAAAAGAGTACTGCGCAGTGTTATTAATTGTTAGGTTATAGTTTTATGTGGAAAGCATCAGCCTGCAGCTTCCCCCAGTTTCAGCAGCATTTGTGTGGTAAAGTTGAGTAGCCTTGAGTGTGCTGGAGTGAGGACTGGAGTCTTACTGTCCCCTGAACGCCTGGGCTGCTTCAGGACATGGTTCCATTTGTGGCGTAATGAACGTGTAGGATGCTAATGACAGGGGCACCAGGTGGTCTCCTACTACACCGAGCACTGGTAATGAGCTGCGAGGAATTGGTGCGAGTCCCTGAAGAGGAATTCTGATTACCTTCATGGGGCCATTCTGCTCTGCTCCCTTCCTCCTCGATGCTTCTGTAAAGATCGTTTGGATTTTGAAGAGAGTATTGTGTATTTGCCTTTTAATTAGATTTGCGGTGTGTTGGGTTAATAAATGAGGGCTCTCTCTTCTCAGCCTTTCCGAAGGGGTGTGTGTGGCAAGGTGGTCTGAGGGGAGCAGTGAGAGTCCTACAGGCCACGACGGCAATATTCCTCCCCTCAGGCCCCAACCTTGAAGGGCAGGACTGGAGTGGTTGGGGGTTGATTTCACCCCATGGCCCTCAAATGGTTTCCGGCCTGCCGGGGACCTGCCACATTGCCGCGTCTGCTCTTCCAAGGAGGCAGCCTCAGAATGGAGTAGAGTTGCCTTTCAGGGCCGCATCAGGGTCTTGGGATTTGGTGTTGTCTGTGGGCACTCAGAAAATAGATCACCTTGGTCAAGCCTACCTTTTTACTGGGATTTATAGGAGCAACTAAGATTTTACTTGCTCCCTTTCCACCTCTTGCTGTTTTCCTCAGAGGTGGGTCTATTTATCTCCCTGCCTGTGTGTTTAGCTATCTCCTTCCCTGTCCCAGTGTTCAGATTCATCTTGCAGAGGTAGGAAGTATATTTGCATCTTTTAAACTACCCTGGCTTTTAATCTGGAGGAGAGCGAAGGAAGGAGAACCACCTTCCCAGGCAATGTCCCTGGACACCAAGCTTTTCTTTTGTTCAGTGATTCATAGCATACCTCATGTTTGTGTCCCGACTATGTAAGAAAGGTAGGTGTCCGGCCTGTGCTGTGTCTCTTGTTCCCAGGGTCCTTCCAAGACCTCAGCCTTCCTCTCAGCCCTGCTCTGTCAGCTCCCACCCCTGCACCTTGGGCTCTGCTCTTTAAGGGCAAGGCACCCAGATGACGGTTGCTGCATTTTTGAGAAATCGCAGTGCTCTGTGTTCACTTTGCAGCTCTCCACTTTCTGAAATGACCACTCACCTCTCCTCCTCAGTCCTGACTCGTGTTCGAGTCATTCTTTTCCATGAGTGTAGGCCTTCCATAATGGGATGGCCAGGCCTTGGTCCGCCATAGTGGTGTGCCCGCACCAACCTTCTGCCCACCTCTCCTACTTCATTGGGAGCACGTCAGTCAAGACACGTCATCTGTGAACCCAAAGCCCCAAAATCATCTTCTATATTCTCATCAGAGTGAGAGCACAGGAGTTGAGGAGGCTGAGAACATGGAAGGGAGCAGAGGTTCCCTGTTCACCCCCACAGGGTTCCTTCCTTGGCAGCAGTGGGCTCTGGTCCAACCCCTGGCTGACACAATCCTGGGCCATCGGCACCGTTCTGCTGCGTCTGGTGTGCGACTGCTGCCCCGCTTTTGTTTAGCAATCTGCTGTGCCAATTTACTATGCATGTTGTTACATATTCTTCCCTAATTTGACTGCCATTTTGCTTCAGTGAGATGATGATTGTTGATGGCAGGGCTGTAATGTGTTGTCAGCACAGGTTACTCGCTGCTTGTTGGCAGTGGCCTAACATTGCCTAAGACACAGTGTCGCTGTGACATGGTTTGACATTGTTGAGACTGTAGTTATGGTGAGCAGTGACAACTATAGAGGTGAAGAAAGGGCATCTTGAGAGGAGCTGTGTGTGTGTGGAAGACGGAGAAGGAATGCTAAGTGGGACAGTGACGAATGTCATCCAAGAGCTACATTTCCACTTGATTTTCATAATGCAGCTTGTTTTCTCTGAACAGTGTTGGTTCAGCGGCTGCTGGGGAGTAGAGACGCATTTCCGAGTTAGGCGTGAACTTTGTTGAGTGTGGCTCTAAGTATCATTTTCTTCTTTGACCAGTTTTAGAAAGCTCTCAGGCCTGCTAAGGAATTCCCTGTGATGTGTGAGGCAAGGAATTCACTGGGGGACCTTCCCAAGGTTTCATTTTGGGAGCATTTTTCCAATGAGTGTCTTAGTGATGGACCACGCTGTAACCCACCTTAAGCTGTGTTGGGATGCATACTGTGGACATGGCATTTGGGATCTTGGCTCTAAGAAATTCTTCGGATGTAGCCAAGCCTGAGAACACAAATAATGTGATTACAGTAGATAAGGTCAGCTGAAAGTGACTAGAAACCCCTGTAGATTCCGGGACAGAGGGACCCCTATAAGCCCGATGACCCCTTTAGACCTTCTGAGTACATTTTACATGGGTTACTGGGTCTTTTCCCGCAATCTGTGAGGCTGACTCTGTGGTTGGGTGAGGCGTTGTCAAGGAGACCCCACCCCCAGCTCCCAGTAGGAATGGCACAGAGCAGTCACCACCAGAGGCTCCTCTCAGCTGTCTCACTGACTGCATCGCCCTCCAGTATCTCACCCTACCTCTCACTCCTCTCCTCTGTTACCTTACAGCAAGTGTGGAAAATGCTGTAACGCTTAGTCATGATATTGTGTAGGTGTGGATATCTAGACAGAATGGACAGTAAGGGCCGCATAGACATTCTGTCCATAATGGAAGAAGGCAGAGCACTTGAGCTTGGTATGGGCCCTGCAGCTGCCAGAGAGGCTTCCTTCTGGGACCACATACCTTCCTTTCATAGCAGAAATGGTGTGATGACTAGCAGAAGGTATGAGTTCTACAACCTCCCTGACCCCCTCCTTTCAATTCATGAACAAGTACAGAGTCTAGGCCACAGCAAGCATTTTCTTTTTTTCCTTAAACAAGTTCTTAAATTGATCATTGATGTGTTCTAGCCTATTAGGAAAGAGAAATGCAATTGACTTGATGACCAGTGAGTGGCGCAGGGTGTGGCTCCTAATTGGGCCAAGGACCTGGCCTGCCTCCTGAGGACGAACCCTGTGAGTCACATCCTTCCCTCACCCCGTTGCTGGTGTTGTCAGATTCTTCACTTGCAGATGCTCATGAAGGGCCCCCGGTGTATGTGCCAGGACCACAGCCTGATGCCAGGTGCCCGGCAGAGGTCTTCTTGTTGCTGACCACTTTCTACCAGGGAGACACTGAGAAGAACAGTGTCTGCTACGAGCTTCTAGAGGACTTTCCTGCAAGTGCTAGGTGCTGACATTACTCCAATTTGAATCCAGTCATTTGGAGCTCTTCTTTCATTTGGATCTTGCAAAGCTGTTGACTCATTTGTATCTTGGCCTCATGATATTGGGGAAAAGAGGTGCCAACTAGTTTGAGTGAAATCCGAATAAATATTTTTTAAGTGTGGCTATGTAGGAAAGGAAGGGATCCCAGGATCATAAAACCCTGGTTAAAACTGAATCAAGAGATTTGTTCTAATTTGACATTTTCTTATAAAGGGGTTTTTTTAAATTTTTTTCTAATGAGGTTTCTTATGTATTAATCCTACCATGTAACAGTTGCATTCCTAGGTATTTACCCGAGAGAAATGAAAACATATGCCCATACAAAAATTTACGCACTGATGTTCAGAGTAGCTTTTTTCATAATATCCAAAAACTGGAAAAAAGCTCTGTGTATTAGTAGGTGAAAATTATGACACACCCAGATAATTGTTATTAGTAAGCACTTAAAAAGAAATAGATTACCAATGTGCACAATAACATGGATGAATTTCAGAAACATTGTAGAGAGTGAAAGAAGTCAGACACACAAAAATAATGTATGATTCCACTTATATGAGATTCTGGCACGAACAAGACTGACCTGTAGTAACAGAAAGTAGACCAGTGATACCTGGGAAAGGGGTGGGGACATTGGCTGCAAAGGAGCGTGAGTGGGCATGGGTGACGGGAATGGTCTGTGTCTTGATGGTGACAGTGGTTACGTGTGTGTGTGTGTGTGTGTGAGAGAGAGAGAGAGAGATCATCAAAATGTATACCTCAGATGGGTACATTTTTGTTTCATGTGTATTATACCTCAAGTATAATAGTTAATTTTAAAAATACGTTTGTGTTAATCCTTCTGCTGCATATATGAGGACCAGAGAAAATACTAGAAGTTCCTTCTTTGTACTCCCATATGTATATCCAGATCAGAGCATTTGTGTCACCATATTGTAACCACTGATTTAAATATCACTTCCTCCAGTAGACTCAGCGGGACCCAAATTAATGGAGGACCCAGCAAAATTATTCCTTCCTGTTATCATTATTATTATTTGAATAGGTGAACTTTGGATTCAGAGAATATGTTGTGAGTAGCTTGTAGGAATCAGAATTCTGGCCTCAGGTGCAGCCCTCTGTTCATGAATGGCTATGACTGCCATTTTGTTTTCTAAATAGTGTTTGACAGGATTCATTTCTATAAATTGTCTATATGGCTGATAGTTTTTTCTATTACCATTTCAGTTTTCACATCTTTTTCCACTAAAAGACACAATTCTATTTTCATACTGTTAATTTTGTACGAGTGAGAGTATCATAGGCATAGTTAAAGCACATAGGATGTAGTACATTTAATTAAAAATATTTCACTAACTGATACATTTTGAAAACATTTTATTTAATAATCCACATTCTTAGAAAACCAAGTATTAGAATTCTATGATTATTGTCTTTAATAATCAATTTCTTATTTATTGGTTTAAACATTTTTATGTGATTCATTTAAAGATCTGACATCTTAGTTGATATCATGAAATTGAATTTGTTTCTTCCTTATACTAACCTTGTTTTGAATATCAAATTAAAGAAAGGGAAAGATTTTAAACTTGTTTGAAGTGTGGCTACATCTTCAAAAAGATATATATACTGTATAGAAAATAATTTTATAATATGTATGTTTTATGGGTGAAGCAATAAAATTTATAACTGTCACATCTGATATCTCTTGGTAAGATGTAAGTTGCAAAAAAAAAAAAAAGAATTTTGAAGAGTGAGCTGTTGAATTCAAAACGAATATTTTCTTATTCCAATGCATGTTAAGATGATTCCAAACAGGCCCCTTCTTTATAACTGACCATAGTAGAGATACAGTGTCAGCCTCTGCATTTATAATGAGGACAGTTCGGGGGATTGAGGGTTGGATATGAGTTGGATATAAATACAGCCATCCTCTGGTATTTATATCTGAGGACATGGAAAATAATGATACATCATGTATTATATTTATCAAGTTTAGAATCTTCCATAGAAATTAACTTGACAAAAATACATACATTGCATTAAATATGATTAATTCAGTTTTGGTCATGTATATTTGCATAAATGTTATCTCTTAGGAAATATATTTAATAAAAATATAAGGATTTTGGCATGACACACTCAACCATAGTCTATTTGGCAGTTACAGTCACCTCAAATGGTTGTCCTGTAGTTAGACATTAACAACTGGGTAGCTTGGGCCAAATGCCAATCTAGAGTTCTTTTCATC
This sequence comes from Aselliscus stoliczkanus, assembly GCA_033961575.1. NCBI lineage: Eukaryota > Metazoa > Chordata > Mammalia > Chiroptera > Hipposideridae > Aselliscus > Aselliscus stoliczkanus. The sequence continues at coordinate 12,776,445 of CM066728.1, read as the reverse complement.
TCATCTCTGTCATATGTAGGGCTGCCCATTACAGCCTGCCTGGGTCCGTGCCATGCATCTTAGGTTTTGTCTGTAATGCATATTTATCTTACATAACTGGAAAATTGTAGGTTCCCTTGCTAGAAACATGATATAGGTATTTTTAAAGTAAACATCAATAAGGTCACAATTTTTATCCTCTAGAGAAAATTTCACGTCTGATTAAATAGTTTACATAAACTTAATCTTTTTCTGCTAGGTGCATTATAATCTCAGATATTATTCATGTAGCTATTCTTCTGTGAACCATAAAATGTTCATTTCTTCAAAATGAATACAAAGCTCAAAGCATTAGTGATCTTAAGAGCATAAAAACTTTATTGCTTTGTGCTTAACATTTTTCAAGTAACTTTGGAAAGCTGAAACAAATTTTGCATTTAGATTAATGGAAGATGTTTTCCATTTGAAGGAACTGGCAAGGGAGCAACAATAACAAAAATCCCCCAAGGATAGAAATGTAGTGCTTTTGATTCTCACCAAAACCATGTTAGCAGAACAATCATTTCTCAGCATGGAAAGGTATCATAATTGGTCTATACTGTGGCAATACTGAAAACGAGTATGCTTCAGAGAAAGCTAATATGGCTCTACTTAATAATTTCCTTCAAGAGCCTGCATTTAAATGTATATTCCACCCAGCTTGAGGCGAACAATTTGTTCCTGTAAGTTCTAGTGGAAGTAACCAGGGTGTCATGCAATTTATTTTTTTCTCTAAGTTTTCAAAACTGTGTAGAACTGAAGACACTGACTTGCATTGTCCCATCAGTAATTTGATCCAATTGCCAGTGCTGCTTCCATTTTTCCCCAATTCTGTGAGGTTGGAAAGTAGAAGGGTTCATAAAATGCTGTGACAAAAATCCTTCATAAAGATGTTTCCCCTTTGTCTTTCAACCTCTGGTTCAATTGTGAATATTTACATTCTTCAGCAGCTGCTAACCAAAACAGACTTGGCTTTTGTTGTGGTGGGGCTTTTCGTAAACGCAATGTTAGAACTTTTCTGCTAAGATTACCTAGTGTCCCAAACTGCATGTTTACACTCAAGTTTTTGGCCTTAGGACTAATTTCAAAGCCCCACTGCAGGAGAGAAGGGTCTATACATGCATGTTGTGAGCAGTGTAAGCAACGTTTATCTTGCCTTGGAAGAATTGACAGTTTCGGGAGAAATGTGTTTACAAGTTAGAGGATGAAGATACTGAGATGGATCAAGTATCAGAAGGAACAACATGGTCTCTGCCTTGCAAATGTCAGTAAGAGGCATGCAGAAAAACCAGAAAGCATTTTCTAGAGAGTGGAAGGGATGGTTAGACGCTTCAGTTGTAAGTTTCATCCCATACTTTTAAGAAGTAGCTAATAATAATAATAATAATAATAAAAAGTTTAAAAAAACAAAAAAAAACACACACAAAAAAAAAAATAAATAGATTAAATAAATAAATAAATAAATAAATAAATAAAATATCAATTAAAAAAACAAAAACAAATCCTTTGCTCTAACTAGTGGGCATCCCAGTTGGGACCCTCTCTCATTTTGAGAGCTGTTCCTTTAAGGTCTAATAAAACTGTCCTCTGTTGCAAACTTAAAAAACAACAACAAAAAAAAGGTGGTCATAGTTTGAAGGTCAATTTGTCTTAATATTCAAACAGGATGTAGCCTCTGGAATCATAGCACACATTTTAGTTTGGGGCATTCTCCTTCAGTTTAATTCATGTTCCCCAAACATATCTTATTCCTTAGGAGTAATGGTTTTGGGGTTTTTTTGGTTTGTTTGTTTTTTTGAGGGCAGTGTCACTGGCCCTCATATGTGAAACCTGAACTGGGGCCGCTGGCTTCCCAAGCCAGCGCTTAACCACCGCGCCACTCGGCTGGCCCATGGTTTTGTTTTTTAAAGATAGTATGTATTGCCTTAATCTGAGAACAGTAATGCCTTCTAGTCCTTATATCTAAAAACTCAAGGATTGAAAATAATTTTATAATCTTCCTTATTGCTAATTCTTATAGCTGAAACAATTAATTAGAAGAATGGGGCACCTGAGGTACCTGACAGGTTTACAGATAGCCGCTGTTGGCAAAACGTGGCTGTGAGGGTGTTCGTGGCATAAATTTCGTACCTACACGAGAACAACTATTTCTAGCTAGTTTCTTGTGAATTATGTACACACTTGGCCTTTTTTTTTTTAGTTTAATAAACTAGTATATTTTCCTAAGTAACAGTTTGCTTAAGAAAAATGAGTAGGATAATAGGGAATTTGGACTAGAATGGAAAAATAATCACAGAAGAGGATAAAAATGCTATGTCTTTCGTTTAATCCCTTCTCCTCCTGAACTTTTTAGATTAGTTCTCCTTTTGAGAAGCCCAATGGGATGTCATTCTCTTTCTGTTTATTTTTCTCACTAGTTCTTTGCACTCTGTGGTAGGACTGCTAATGGGGAGGGCGTATAAGACACAGGTGTCAGGAGGGTGTAGCAGGGGTCCGGGGGTGGCCCCTCAACAGAAATGTGAATCCCTGACTGACTGGGATATTGAGTACTGACTGCAGCCAAAAGGAGGATACTGGCCTTATTTGGACCTGACAACCAGCAATCCCTTGAGAAGCAAATCTTTTCTTAATTTAGAGGTCGTTCATTTAGGAAAAACTGCAACCAAGGGCCATGCAAATCTGTTATGACAATTAACTAACTCTAACTTCTGAAATAAGCAGAATAAATCAATTTCTGTCTCAGTTAAGTCCCCCTCAAATAAGGCTGCTTTGAAAGTTACACAGCTTGCTACTACAGTGGGAAAGGTGTCCTCTAGGTTATGCAGTGTACAGCCTACCAGACTCTACGAGGTGACCTGGCCTTTCCATTCTTACATATACACCCAAGAGAACTGAAAACATACATTTCTGTAAAACTTTGTACAGAATGTTCATGCAACATTATTCACGGTAGCCAAAAAGTAGAAACAACCCCGATGCCCATCAGCCCAGAAAGGGATAAACAAAATGTGGTCTATCCATATACTTGAATATTATTCGGCTATAAAAAGGAATGAAGCACTGAATCTTAAAAAATATATATGCGAAATGAAAGAAGGCAGGCACAACAGGGCACATGTTGTGTGCATTCATATATCTAAAATGCCCAGAATAGGTAAATCCAGAGACCAAAAGCAAATTCATGGTTGCCAGGGGCTGGGAGGCGGGGAGGGAGAGGAGAGCGACTGCCTAGTGGGTCTGGGTTTCTTTTGGCAGGGATGGCAAAGGTTGGTGATTAGACAGAGGGGCTAGATCTACACAACCTTAGAACATGCTACAAACCCAACGAAATGTACTGCTTAAAATGGTCAAAATGATGCATTTTAGGTCACGTGAGTTTTATCTCAATTAAAAGTTGGTATAAGAAATTTGCAAAGGAATCCAGTGGGGACGGACTGTAAAGGAACACATAGGAACTTTCTGGGGTGAAGGAAGTGTTGTAAGAACTAGATTATGGCGGTGGTTGTCTAACTGTAAATTCACTAACTCCTCAAGCTGTACGCTTGAAATGGGGGCGAATTGAATGGTGTGTAACAAAGCTGTTAGAAAGAACTGTGGGACGCAGGGCCGCCGCTGGTGCTGTGTGTGGATCTCGGAGGGATCAGAGGAGAGTTTCCCAGATGTGACTTTATCGTAAATGACGCACGGTCGCGCAGGGGCAGGACACGCCAAGCCCCGTCACACGTGCACGCTGACTTCTCCTCGGAGCCGCAGCCCACTGGCCGTTTTGCGTTCCGCCTGCCGGCCTGCCTGCCTGTGGGAAACGGGCATGTTTCATCAGACCGACTCGGATTTCTATTGTTGGTGATACATTGATAACCACACCACCCCCTTCTGTGCAGACCAGCCACTTCAGTGACAATATGTGCAAAGCACACTTTCTTTGGGAGCTGCATTGTCTCCAGAACCTTCCGAGTGGTTTGATTACAGACAGCCCCATCTCGGCTCGGTGTCCTCTTTTAGTATAAATATCTGTATGCTGTAGCAAATTGCATTATGAAATCCTCTTGTGCTTATTGCAGTTTAGGGCATGGCAGTGGCATTTCCTCATTACCAGTCCAAGGTACACTCTACATGTTGTGGGATTTTTTTCCTGAGGCGTGGAGTAATATATTCAAAACTCTGTTCTCTCTTGCATTATTCCTCTGAGTTGTTTTTTTCTGAATGCTGACGCCAGATGCAGTGGGCATGGATGGTCGTCCCAGGGAACCTTGTCTTCTCCCTCAGACGGGAGATTACAGGAAGCAGTGCTAACTCGTTGTGGAATCACAATGCACTGACATGATAACACGGCATGAATGGGCTTTGGATGCCTTTTTGTTAGTGGGGCTGAGAAACGGACAGAGGCAGACAGCTCCATGGCCCGGATTTCGTTAGCTGTGTGACAATGAGAGAGATAAGTAGATGTGACAGTTATGAATGATCCTCTGTCATGCATTTACGCGTTCCGATTCAGATAAACTGACATTGCTGTCAAGTGCCAGCTATGGAGAGCTGAGACCTCTGATGAACCTTCTAATGTGGTAAATGGGAGTCTTAATTCTTCATTAACTGGAAAAAGGAGATTTGGCCATGTAATTTTCTCCTTGCTGCCTGTTTTAAGGATTCCAATAACCCAGCATTTACAGTTGACTAGGCAGGGATTGCTTTTTCCCCCCTACACTTGCAACATGCAGACTGTGAAATCTGAGGAAACGCCGCTTAAACCCAGACTTACTGCCTTGGTTATCTTTAATGACTTTGAAATGTATTGGCCTCATTATAGAACAGTGCAGTTATCAATTCCTCTAATTAGGTGATATGCTCCCATAAGAAATTTAGCATTAAAGCACAGAACTGAACTAGTTAGAGGCATCCAGAGCTGGCATCCTCAGGATCCATGGTAAATTTAGGATGCTGTGTTTCTTTATCAACTCCTTCCCGCCCCAGCTCAGACTCTACTTGAAGACAGGAGCATGGGGCATATATGGTCTTTTTTCTTAAGTGTTTGATCTCCACATAGCAGCTCCAACACCAACACCTTTTCTGACATCCGAGTGCTTCTTGATGGTAAACTGGGTTCTGGCCTTGGACTGAACTGACCAGGAGCCGAGGGAAGGGAGGGGGTGAGCACTTCACATTTACATGCTCTGAGTAACAACATGTCTCCATTTTTCAGGATTTATCCCATACTGTGTTATTGTTACAGTAGCTTGCTATACTTTCTCGTGAAATTCCAATAAACTTCCTTTCTATAAGTAGCTTAGCACATACCTTTTTTTTTTTTAAGATAGACGGACCATTATTTGTTCATTAAGTAGTGATGTTCTTTCATCCATACATTTTCAGCTGCATTTCTAGAAAAGAGAGACGAGGTTTCAGGGTTTAGGCTACAGTGAAGAACATGAGGTATCTTAACTCTTCTCCTCAATCATGCACTTGAACAACAACAGCAAAATAATGGTACCCTCCCCTTTGGGGAAACTATATAGTTTAATTAGTGTTTTCTCATAACTTGTAAATCCTGAGAAAAGTTACAATAGAAACATAAGAAATTACCTTTGGGGTTAGTTTATTATTATTGTTGTTGTTGTTGTTATTATCATCATTAGTACTACGTGGACTAGTTATTCTTTTAAATTAGCTACTTGAAGATGTATTTCAGATCTCCTTGAGGGAAATTTACTTTGAATGTGACAGCGTTCACATAAGGAAGGTGTACTGAATATAAACGTTTAGAACAGTGATTTCTTGAACCTCTCTGGCCGTGTTAATGGCAGGGGTGATAATTTTGTCACCTGCGAGAAGATTTGCCCCCCGATTAGGAAGTGTCAGAACATACACCGTAGTCATCTCCTCTCGGATGGCAGTTGAGGAAACCTGCCCATGCATGTCAGATAACACTCTTCTTCAATAATGCGTCATTCTGAACCAGGTTTTATCTTGAAGCAGATCTGCTCTGAATGTCGCAGTGTCTTGGCTATTACCTCTAACAGCCGTGCTAGTCAGGCCCTGCCTGCTGCGCAGGATTTTACAAACCCTCATCTTCCCACAGCAGGCAGGGCCTTCTTCGGACCTGCTCCTCACCTGGGCCTAAGGCACAGCCTGCCCCTGGCCTGGCCCTTCTCCGGCACTCTTGTTCTGTTTGCCACCTGGGTATCCCCATTACTTAGTAGATGCCTGGCCCTACCCCTGTTGTGTTGCTCAAGGCCTCCTTTCCAGGAAGTAGGGCCCAATCTTGCCCCAGTGGCAGGATGTCCCACTGGATCCTGATAGAGTTCTTTGAGAGAGTCTGAAGCCTAACTGAGTGCATTGAAATTCTAATTCTGTCACTCACTGTCTGAATGACCTTGGCAAACCACCTGACTTCTCTGTGCCTCAGTTTCCTGCCCATAAAATGGAGATGGCAGCAGGACCTATTTCCTTGAGGTTCTTAGAAAAGATTAAACAAGGTCACACATGCGACACACTAAACAGTGCAAGCCACACAGCAAGCACAGACAAATGCCAGTCATCTCTGCTAATTGTCTCAGCTGCCACTATTTTACCACCTCACCCTGTCATAGCCCATGACAGTAAACCAAACCCTTTTGCTCTTGACAGATCTATTATTCTTAACATTTGAGCCCTCCTATTTGCTATTTCCTTGTTTTTTAACTCATACAGTAATATGTGAAATTGTAAATCAAACAGAATTGGTCACCATGATATAAAAGAGCTCTGAAATATATCAACATATCCTTTCTCTCCCTACCCCCTCAATCCTAACCATCCTGTTCCATCTGGAGCAATAGCTAAGATAAGTCATTCATTATGAATTTAATGAATATGGTTAAGTGTTTACTGTTTGTTCATTGGATTGATGTTGAGGAAAAAAAGATAAAAATAGGGTAGGTCCCTGCTATCAAGTAGCAAATATATATATATGACTGCTTCACAGAAGGTGTGGTGTTGGAGTTGGGTTTTGAAGGATGAGTAGGAGTTTACCAGAGGAGGAGAATTAAGATTATTCAAGGCAGAGGCTACAGTATATGGTAAGGGAGTATGACTGTGTGTGCCAGTCCTGAAATGTGTAAGGTGAGCTTTTAGGAGTATGAAATGCACATTTCAGGAGGAGAGCATGAGAGTGGAGAGGGATGTAGTGGATGGCATTGAAAACCTTGTAGACCAGGCTGAAGAGTTTGGACCTGATCCTGAGAGCAGCTGGGAGCCTTGGAAAGATTTGCAGAAGGAAAGGAATCTTACTGATTGTCCCGCTCATTCTCATGGCTCTGTAGAAAGGCATCTTGGAGAGGGGTTCAAGCCTAGAGCCAGAGGACACGTCAAGTAGTGTTTCAAGTGCTAACTCTCCCCTCCTGCTTTTCATGTTGTAAAGTAGAGTGGAGCAGAAGGATGTGTGACTCTGAGAGACAGGTGTTGGAGCTGACTTCCCAGCAGCCTTTGGAGTTCTTTGAGAGGTGTGTGGAGGGAAGACACATAATGCGCACCCTGCCCTCTTCCCACCTTAATCTTTTAGAAAAGAGAGGAGCAAAGCTTCTATCACATTAGACTTGACTGAAACAGAAGTCCTTGAGCATCCAAATGCTGGCAAGGCTGGTGCTCGCAGAAGAGAGGAGATTAGAATAACAGGCCCCCTCCTAGTGAGGGGCAGGCTGGCCGCACACCTACCAGCTCCCTCCGCAGCCTCTCCTGACAAGTGCTGCAGCACAGGTGGCCTTGGTGCCTCTGTGGCATCGTGGCTCTGTAGCAGATAAGCATTCAGGGCATTCAGCATCTGTCTTTCCCCTCAGCTGAGATGAGAATTGGCTTTAAAAACCGTGTCAAGAGAGCTCTATAAAATGGCATTAAAACCAAGCCTGCACCTTCTCCTAGAATGCTTCCCTCCAGGTGTTATTGTCTCTCCTTGCCCCCCCCCAAGCCTTGCAAGTTATTATTTATGTATATATTGTAATTATTTGTGGGAATTCAATAGAATTGCTTGTCCTTATCGGCAATGATACCTTGCTGCCTCTCCCTTTTCATCCTCTCCTCATCTCTCACAAATTGTTATTTCTGAGGGTATTATTATTGTAATTACTTTAAAGAAACCTAGAAAAATACCATGGCAATTTCATGCCTCAGAATTATTACATAGGTTAAAAAAAAGACTCCATACCAGTGCAGCATTTGTTATTCCTCAATGACTCTTCCAGAAATACCAATCGCAAAAGCCTCCCTCCAGAACACCACTACGGCGTTCACATAGGCCGCTGTTCCTTTGAATGGAGCTGCCCAATCTTTCATCAAAGAAACACATCACCCATATCCCTGTCTTTAAAAACAGCAATTATGTGTAAATGCCTCCTGATTTATTTGAGCCAGGGCCACTGGCCAGTATGAGTCACCACAATTTATTGCTAACCGTCACTTTTACATGATAGGTCTGTAACAGATATCTGCCGCATATTGTTAAATTAATCTTCCATTTAAAATTAATGGAGTTAGACTCCCCAGGTTCAATGTAATTTCGTGTTCACGGGCAGGGCGGGATGTGTGCTGCATACAAAATGAAACAAGGCCCAGCGCCCTAATCTTTCATCACCTTGAACCTGGAGACTAGGACGCGTCTCAGCACCAACTAATGAGATTGAGCCTGCGTCTCTCCTGAGGATGCCGGCTCAAAGAGGCTTTTCTGCTCAGAAATAGCAGGCTCCGTCTTATTTTAATAATTCCTCGGATATGACAAGTCTGATGTTATGTATGAAAGAGCCAGGCTTGAAAAAGAGATAAAATGAATTTTATATCATTACTTCAAAACTGAAGCCACAGGAAGTGTGTTGCAGTTAAATTAAAAAAAAAAAAAAAGAAGAAGAAGAAGGCCAGGAAGCATTTTAGCCATGAAATATAGTGACAGTAAACCAGGAGTCATCCTTTCATTTCTTTTAATGCACAACCACCTTAGATTTCTCTTCTATAATTCTTGAACCTTTTCATACATTAATCAAAATAATGTGCTTGAAAGCAGGAGCTTGTTCAATAAACATTTAGATGAAAATATCAGCGGGATCATGTAGCTCCTGATGGGGTATGTCATATGGAGCTGCCGAAGTCCCATCACTTCTTTGCGGTGACATCTTTTAAAAAGGCATTTTTCTTTTATGGACCACTAACCTACCATTTGGTCTTTTAAAGTTTAAAAATGATTAAGCCAAATTGCACAGCCTGTGTTGGGGTCTCTGGTTTTCATTTCTTAATCCTTTTTACAAACTTGGTGACTTTTTCTGCATCCACGGAGAGGGAGGCCTGACAGGACAATTTTCAGCTTTCAGGCAGTGGCTCCCATCCTGCTGGTAAATGGCTGCTGTTGTACTTCAATTCCTAGGGAAGGTTGAAGTCCCAGAACAATGGAACCCTTTATAGGGAAAGATAATGTCTCCAAGAAGACAGTCAGTTGTAAAGGGCAGGAAAGGCACCCGAGGAGCTATGGGTCCTGATTTCTTTCATTGCCTGAGCTGAGCTATACTTTCAGTTACTTCTGATTGACTCAGAAAGGAATCTAAGTGTTTCTTCTTTGTGTCTGATTTCTAATGCAACATATGAACATGAGGCTAAAACTCTTCTCTTTGTGATCTGTTGTAATTTGGGCCCAAAGTAAGATTTCCAATGAAGCAGGTCCAGTATTTTTCTACCCATAGATGATGATGATGATGATGATGGTATTATTATTATTATTATTAATTTTACTTAAGATTACATCTTAAAGCTTAGAATTCTATTACCTCATAAACTGTATATTTTAATGAACATAGAGAAAAAAATGAAAGCTCAAGTGTAAAAATCAAGTCACTAATGACTTAGTGACACATGGCAGTTTTTCAAATCACATCATTTTGGTAGGCTATTTGTAAGGGAAGATATTTTTAAATGTTACCCATGTCTCTACATGAATAGGATGTAGAAAATCTTACAGGGATTTTAGAATGAGGTAAATGGAGGAAAATGATGAAATTACTTTCTAAATTGGAAGATAAAGAAATGAATAATAGTAGGGCACCTGTCTCCATGAAACTGAATTGCTTTGCTTCTTAATAGCCTCTCTTGAAGCTGTTGCATTTTCTACAGCAGGGTGCTTGGCGAATCCCAAATAACAGATCCCTTTTTCAGTCTTCCACTCAAAGCCTCCCTGCCTTACTTTCTCTACATTATCTTCTGTCCTCTTTTTTATATCCTCACTTTCTTCTTTCTTTTCTTCCTTCTTTCCTGCCCTTAAAAGGGCTCTTTACTGTGTGCTTTAGAGGCTTCCTCTTTTTTTTTAAAGGTTGATGATGATGAATGATGATGATGGTGATGATTACTATTTTAAGTGGGGAACACATTGCTTTCATGCTACAATGGCATAGTTGATTCTTTTAAGGAGGGTGCAGCCCACAGATCCCCAAGCAGGGATTGAACCGGCAACCTTGGTGTTATCAGCACAACGCTTTAACCAACTGAGCTAACCAGTCACCCCAAGGCTTCATCTTTTTGAGTTTTCCCTTTTTGTTGTGGGAGCAGAGGGCAGGCTGGTATGTTCAGGCTTTAGGTCAGTGATGGGTTTGTAGCTCTAAGTTTTATCATCAGAATGGCAGAGATGTAGGGGACCTCTGATCTAACCCATCTCGCATTTCATAGGTCTGCCATGGAAACCTGAAGAGGTTAAGTCTCCTGAACACCAAAAATATGTACGGCAGTTGCTTAAAATATTAAAGATAGAATTAGCATATGATCCAGAAATTTTATTTTTGAGTATTTTCTAAAAAGAACTGAAAGCAAGACTCAGATACTTGTACACCCATGTTCATAGCAGCATTATGCCTAACAGTCAAAAGGCGGGAGCAGCCCTGTGTCTATCATCAGATGGGTGGATCAACAGCACATGGTATGTCTGTCTAACAGAATATTTTCAGCCTTAAAAAGGAAGAGAATTCTGACCCATGTTACCATATGGATGAACCTTGAGGACATTATGCTAAGTGGTCTATACCAGCCACAAAAGGACAAATATTGTGTGTTTCCATTTATATGAGGGACCTAGAGCAGTCAAATTCATAGAGATGGGCTAGAGGAGAGGAGAATAGAAACTTATTGTATAATGGCACAATCTCAACCTGGATAATGAAAATATTCTATAAAGGGATGTGGTGACAGTGACACAATATGTGAATGTGCTTTATGCCACTGACTATAGATTTAAAACTGGTTACAATGGTAAAAATTTTACATTACATGTATTTTGCCATAATAAAACAATATGCACACACACAGACACACACGTGCACATGCACACATGTGCACACATGTTTTACTATCTGAGGAAATTTCAAGCAATTAGAATCTATCTGTCCTTCCATCTCTGTAGCTAACATTCGGACCTTCACTCAAGTCAGTTTCAGACTTGCTTCCCCTGATGTTTTGAAATGTCACTTTTTTCCTTTTCTCATTTCATTTTTCTTCTTCTTAACCTATTTTGTGATAGCCACTGGACATATAGATAGCTCAGGGCCTAAGAGGAATTTCATATGAAGTATTTTAAAGAATATGCAAATAAACCATTCAAAATAATTCCCAGAAAATATTAATTGTAAAAGAAAATAAGACCATCCCATATTTGTACAAATGCATAAAATGGCTGTGTGTGACCCCATTTACGTAGTCTTCAAATTTTTTCTCTAAAATGAATTCTATGATCATTTCATCCAATTTTATAAACATTTCCCGACTGAAGCAACTTGTAGAAAGGAGGTAGGTCAGTCAATGGCAGGTGCTGCTTATTCTGCAGGTTGACTAAGAAAACCTCCAAAACGATGATGATAAAAGATACAGTAATGTAAGTATCCTAAGAGAAGGTTAATAATAAGCTTGAATTTCAAAGCAAAGAGAGTTCATCAGGCAGAGCCAGGAACTTTGCAATTGGCCTTTAAAAGACAGATGACATTGCTATGGCAGAGATGTGGGGGAAGGATGTGAAGTGGATAGCGCGATGGGAAGCAGCAGGGTGTTCTTGGAATAGTCAGTCCTCAGTCTGTTTGCAGCATGGGTTATGCTTGGATTTGGAGGTCATTGGGGCCAGTGGTTTTAGAGCTTTGAGGGCTACATTAGGGACAAGTTGTATTTTATACAGAGTTTGAGCGGCTCCTAAGATGAATCTGTCCAGTGGATGCCAGACACAGGAGAGATACAACCTTGAAGGTTACCTCCACAGCAGTATGGATTGGAGCTTTTGGATGAGTAAGACTGTGAAGGCAGAGTAGGATAGAACCTCGTTGGCGTTTCCTCCTTAGTGGGAAGAAGGTGATGATGTTATGGAAGTACTTCCATAAGAAGTTAAATGAGAAATGTTCCCAAAGAAATCTGATGATGGGACCGTTAACTGCTGCAAAAGAGGCTTTAAGGAGGATTAGGAATGAGGGGAAACCCTTGAATTTGATCTTGACTGTTAGTAGAGAGTAGAACTGCATTCAGAGATGTGACAATTAAAATATTGAAACAGTCTAGGGGCCCCTTCCACTCCCCTGCTCTGTGTGCTTTGGGATTCCATGGTCACCTCATTGACGAAAGCGTGAGAGTGTTTTATTGAAGATATTATGGTAGGGAGGAGCTTTTATTTTGAGAGAGAGACAAACAGATCCATCCATACTGTTTTCTCTTAAAAGAAGGGAGACAAAAGGTCTTTGTAAAGAATACACATGCAGGACAGATTCTAGACTTGCATAGTTTTTTCTTTAAGTCAGAGCCCAGACTATGTAAATGATGGAGCAAAAATGTAAGGAGCAATGTAAAGAGTCTTCTTAGAAACCTAAGTATTTATTTAAGAAATCAAAAACCAGTAGTATCTGGTTCAAAACATGTTAGTCGTTTTGGTGAAAAGATTTAGATTTCACTTGCGTTTTAAGAAATACTTAGTGGGCATTTGGAGAAGTTGGAGGTCACTTTTGACATGAGCCACTCTTGTTGTTATCATGGTGCCTCCTGGGCACATGGTGGGTCTGTGCCATTACAGACATATGTGGGCACTTTTGTTCTCTGGATTTTCAAGGAAGAACCCTAGATTGTTATATTCAGTGCTAAACCAGCCTAATCCTGCCAAGCCCAGCACAGTAACCTCCCCTATGGAGTTTGTCCATTGGAGTCGCAGTGTGTCTTGTGGCAAATACCATTTTAAATGAGGATTCATTTTCCAAAGCATTGCGTTTAAAAACCAGCTACACCTGTTCATGCTCCTAATTTAATCTGAAGGTGGGTTTGCCATTAAAGGAAACCTCCGGAGTTCCCTGGAGGTACTGAAAATCAATCCAGAGGTGCTTTCGTTGTTATTGTTTTAGGAGTTTATGGATTACTCCAATTACTTATCAGTTAGACCAGGGATGGGCAAACTTTTGAGACGGAATTGCCAATCCTGTCCCTCACAACAATTTAAAAATTATCCAAAAGCCATAAAACAAATGAAATCACCAATATGTGAATAATAATATTCTTTAAAAGTTTTATAAATGAAACTATGATAGTTTTATTGTCATTTCAATTTTACTTCAAAGCCACATGTATGTACCCAAAGAGCTGCATGTGGCTCGACAGCTGCCATTTGCTGACCCCCTGAGTTAGACAAAAGGAGAATGTGAACCTGTCAACAAGTCCCGCTTTTCTGTATTTCTGCCCCATACTGAGAAGTAATCAGGCTCATCTTTAGAAGGAAGATTCTAAAATGCTCTGGCCTCTAGCAGCTTAGGTGAAATCTGCTAAAACACAAATTCATTTCATTGGAATTTGCTTCATTCTATCTTCTTGAGTTGTGTTTACAACAAAGCCTTCTATTTTAGGTCTTGAGATTTTTACACCTTAGGGTTGGTCTCTTCTTCCTGTCCCCCTACCTCTCTGATAAGCCCCTAAGATCAAATTGAGACCATGATATTCTGAAATCAGAGTTTCTGCCTTTTACAGCTTATTTGATGGGAATAACAATGATTGATAGCTCTCTCTCCTGAACCCTTTTGTTCGATTCAGCTATGATTATGGAGCCTATTAGCTGGAGGTACAACCCATTTAAGAGCGGTGCTTACCAGAAATGGGGGCCAAATGATTCTGAAAAGTTCAAATGTGCGGGACTCCCTGCAGGAATGAATACAGCACCGAGCATATTGATGCAGAGCCTGAACGAGGCTGCTCCGGTGGGACTAAGAATTGTGAGCTCTGCGAGAAATGAGTGGGTAGTAGAATTAAAGAGCAGATAGCTGTTCAGCTCAAGGGCAGGCTCAACTCTGAAGTTCATCACAGCCATTTAATCAGGCTCAAATGAGTGTTGCCCAGAACGGAATCAGCCGTCTGTGTGACAGGATATAGAGTGTATTTAAAAGAGATGTCGTTTCTGGTAATTCTTTGTGGTGAGGCTTCCCAGGTACCCACGGAGATGAGAGGACTGCTAGATGTGACAGGTGGTGGCACTTTGGTTTACCTAGGTTCAGAAGGTGAAATCTGGAGATTTATTCAAGTCACGGTCCTATCGGGAAGGAACATGTCGCCTCAGGATTTCCGGCTTTTACGTTTTTCATGGATTGAGAAGCCTGGGCCCCCTTAGGCTGGAGCCATCCATTGCCCCTCCCATTGTGAAATTATTTTTACTTAAAATGTTTGTACATCTTAAATGAGAGCTACACAGGCAGACCTCATTTTATTGTACTGGCTTTGTTGCGCTTCACAGATACTGCATTTTTCACAAATTCAAGGGAATGCCCTCCAGCAGCCAAAAGTTCTGACTTTCTGTATTGCAGTAGTCTGGTAGCAAAGCTGCAGAGCACCCGAGGGGAGCCTGACAACATGGTGGTAACATGAGCTTGAGAAAGAGACACACTGGGTGTGAGTCCGGCTTCTCACGTGCTAGCTGAGCACGTTACTCAAATGTCAGACCCACAGTTTCTTTACCTGTAAAATGAGAGTAATTTCCACACAGGACTGTGGTGAGAAGTGAATTAAATGAAGTAATTTATATTAATGCTTACGACTATCTGCACATAATAAATGCTCAATAAATAGAAGTTACGTGAGCTTTAGGGCTCCCTCATCTTGCCCCTCCCTCACGTGTCCTCTTATGTACTTTCTTCCTGAGCAGGAGTGTTCACTCTTTTAGGGATAAGTGAGATAAAACGTTTTAGAGGATCTGTGGATTCAGAAATGGAGACAGAACAAACTGTAAGCATTGGAGACGTAGACAGCTGATGGACTGTCAAACGCCCAAACAAAACACACCTTCCCCACCCCCCGCCCCACAACCAACACCATGGAGCACATTAGATTGACACATTATTAGCCAAGAGACATTTTGAGAGCCATGTTCCAGTTTAACACATACAACTAGAAGAATCTGTTTGTTTTTCTTCTGTTACTCATCAGCTCTTAAGTTCCCTCAATAATACACAGGTAATTTTTATCTGACTGATAAAATAATACTTATGATAACATAATACGAATGTTAGGAGTTTACCTGTCTTCCTCTTCAGAGACCTGTCGGAGTATCTCTGCGTCTCTATATTTATATCTGTATCCTTATCCTTGTATCTATTTATCTGTGTCCATGTGTGTATGTGCTGTGCATGTGTGCATGTAGAGGAAGAAAGAGAATGAATGAATGAGAATGAGAACTGAGAGCCAGATTATCAGCTTTATAGATATCTGGGTTAGCATCTAATAATTCCTAAAATGTAGGCCACTCAGGTAAAAGCATGGTTGGAGAGAGTTGCCAAGATCCTCTTAAAGTGGAGACTCCTAACCTCCTGCCCCTAATTTATACGTTGGAACCCTGTTGGGTGTGTCTGGGCCTGCAGTCCACTTACTGGTCATCCACATGGGTCAGGAGCACAGAGCAGCCTGATCTCTGCTGGCGCTGAGCACAGGGAGAGACAAGCTGGAGAAAGCACTCCTGCAGTAGAGAGGTCTTGCCTAGCCTCTAACATGGCTCAGTGACCTTCCCCTCCTCTGATGATTCCTTGATGAAGAGTAAAAGAGACAGGAAGTGCTGGGGAACACTCCTTCTCTGGGTTAACATGGGAGGGAGGGGAGGCGGGAGGGGGAGCACATAGAAAACACATTCCATAGAATAGACCATGACCAACAGTTTGAAACCTGAAAAACAGAAGAACAGGATAATTGTGAGGGCCTGGCTCCAAACATTTGTTAACATACAGAGAAAATATTCTTATCCATTTTGGGCATTCAAATTGGTGCATTTACTATTACAGTTACCAACTATGGTTATTTTGCGTAAACAATTTAATGTTTGTTTAGTGCTTTGAAAATTCACAGTAATGTCATCAGAACAACATACCATATTAATAAACAAATTATATGTATTAAGTGTTTAGAGGCTATTGTTGTATTCTACAACTGCAGAGGAAAGATTAATGGGTAAAGACTCTGTAACTTAAGGTTTGGGTTTCATTTAGGAAGCACTTTTGTATGTTCTGTTTATTGCTTTCTCACACCCGACAACCCCTGCCCCAAGTAACAAAAAACCAGAACAAACAACATGGTACATCAAAGAGTACAGTGTAAGTTGTTGCCATTTCAGATATATATATTAATAGAAAATTCAGTTAAGCTTAAATAGTAATTTTGAGTTTGTGAAACAGTGCTTGGTGTGTGTGTGTGTGTGTGTGTGTGTGTGTGTGTGTGTGTCTAAGAGACAGATTTATTTAGGGTGCCCACAGGCCCTTGTGGGGCTTATCTTATTTTGGAAAGGAGGCTCCAGTAGAAAAAGAAGATTGTAGAATCATGAAATTTTAGACCTTAGGAAAAATGTGTTAGAAATAATCCAAGTTTCACAAAAGGTACCTAATTTCTCATAGACTTTGAACTGTGCTTGTATGTTTCTGAATCTGTGAAGACGAGGCAGCAGTGAGGGTTACTCTGAGCCCAAGGAGCAGGCCGCCCAACTTGGCGTATTTAGCTGATGGAAAGAGCGAACGTTATCGGGAGGGGTTTGGTAGAAAAGAAGGAAAGGAGGACAAAGAAGGATAAAACATGGAGCATCGCGTACTCAAGCAATGCCTCCATTCTGATGTATAGCAACTTTCAATATAGATTCTTTACAGCAATTGCTACCTCTCTAAACATTTATGTTATTAAAAAATCAGACCAATTGTTGACATAAACCTAACATAGCAGCTGCTATTTAGACAGAATATGATATTTTTATGCTATTGATGAGAAGTTTATATCATTTATGTACGGTAGTAAGGTTAGAAGATGGATTTTGAACCCTGAAAAAGCTACTGTTGGCACCATTTAGAATATTAGCTGTGCTTTGAATCCAAATATTTAGGTGGCTGTGTTTCAATGTGTGTGTTTCTGTGCAAACTGGCTTGTCTGTGGGAGGGATGGGAGAAATTGCTCTACCTGGAGAAAATAATAATTGTTTTCCTTTGTTACCATTTTGATGTGAAAGGAAGGATTGTTAGTACGTAATATTTGATTAATCTGTGCTTCCCTTCACCATGAAAAGAATTAACTGTTGTGGCGATAAAAGCATATTTCATCTAATTGAAGGTACCACCAATTGCAAGATGCGACATTATTTTATGTACTACTAAGTATATGCACTAATAATTAAACTGACATGCCATTAATTTTAAGATGCATTCCAATTTCAGAGATGTTGAAATGTGTATAGATGGGGATCTTGGAATCGATGAAATGTCAAACATAATTCTCTTGTGGTATATATGCTATGTATACAAAACATACTTGCATTTGCTTATATTCTGTAGTAGTTTGCATAATTTTTACTGAGTTAGATTTCATTTATCCTTTAAATTTTCTGTTTGAAATTTGTTTGATACAATTAATTTAACATGGAATGAATTTGGAGTCATTGGAAAGCTCTAGTTTCTTAGGCTTTCCAAAAGAAAAGGGTCAGATTGACATTAAGGAAGAGTACTTATCTTCAAAAAAGAAAACGGAAGAACAATAAAATCAAAGAAAGGAAGGTAGAAGTGAGTGCTCATGGTTAGGACAAAGCAAGCTCTCTTAATTATGTAAGAGAGAAGCAGATCGTTACTAGTATAGCAAAATCCAGCCGTTTACTGGATTGCATATTTATAGTTCTAGGCTGGTGTCTCTCAGGAGTTAATACTCCCTAAACCAGATGACTGTAGTTAATAATAATGTATCGCATGCTGGAAATTTGCTAGCAGAGTAGATTTCAGGTGTTCTTACCCCTGACACACACACACACACACACACACACACACACACACACACACAAAACGGTAAGTATGTGAGGAAAAAGATATGTTCATTAGCTTTACTGCAGTAGTCATCATTTCACTCCGTATATAGTATATGTCCAAACATCATGTTCTACATGTGAAATATATAAATTTTTATTAAAAAATGAAATCAATAAAATTTACTGTATACTCATGCCAAAACAAAACAAATAACAATACATATGACAGTAATCCGTGTCATATATTAAATGCACTATAAATCATGGACATTTTTGCATATCAGCACATTTCTCTATAGTAACTTATGGTGACACATAATTTTTAACCATTTCCCTATTTATGGATATTTAGATTGTTTGCAATTTTCACGTGAATAACATGGCTGCTATATCCTTGTATTTGCCCTCTGTCCCATTTACTCAGAGATCATTTTAGGATCAATTCCTAGGAAGTGAATTGCTGGATCAAAACCTATGCGAGTTTTAACCTCGATGTGTGTTGGGAAGAGACCACCCCTCGCAGACTTGACAATATTGGATAGCAACAGTTTTCTTCCATCTTTCCCAACCTAATTGGTTAACCTCCCTTCCCCACCCCCTGTTTGAAACATTTTTAAAACCACAGTTGAGGGTGCACATCTTTTTCCATATGTTTTGGCCTTTTCGGAGTGGTTCTTGATAATAGAAAGCACGGAAGGTCAGGAGAATTGCAGAGGTCATGAGGGACTTTCACAGAATCCTATGAGTTTTCGAGGAAACACTCTCAAGTTCCTTAAAGTACATGAAACTGAAAAACAAAACAGAACAAAAACGGCTGTGATGTGGAGCTTGGATGTGGCTTGCTGGTTCCTGGAGAGGAAAATTCCTCGCATCAGAAAGCCAGGGTAGGTCCAGCAGGCCCAGGCTTGTTTTGAAACTGGGAGTCCTCCACAGAAAAACTGTAGGCTCCTGTCTGCTTTCTGACGTGCACAGATTTGATGGATTTGAAGGACAGGGCACAGGGGTTCCTTTCCTCTCAGTGTGTTACATTTTTCTTTGACGCTGTTTCCTTTTGGTTGAATGTAAATGTTGTCTTCATTTCTTGCCATATGGGGACAAATAACCATACACTGTGATTTGGCAGGAGTGAACAGTAAAACTGCGTAGCTTAAGCTATGCTGATTTTTTTAAGTAGGCAAATAGGGTTATTTCTCTGTGAACCCTCTGCTGTTAGAAGCTCTTAGCAGCTCAGTCAACATGGGAATTATATTTGGAATAAATTAGTAAATTCCTGTTCAGATCGCATACCATGTAATCTGCAGGAACCATAATGACTGTGTAGTTACATAGTATATCTCCCACTTAGTAATTACAAAACACGCCACTCTGAGAAGCCTTGCCTGTCCTGGGAGGTCCAGCCTTCTGCTGCCTCCTCTCATGGGCCCTGTGTATTTTACAGTAGGCAAGACAGTGGACATCCCTCTGTTTTTAGAGGCAAACCAGACAAAACATGGACTCTTAACTCTGCCATTTACTGCAGTACACTCACCTTTGGAAACCAGGAGCAATATCATTGTTGAGATCATTTTATTGAATGAGGTAAGTCCTGCAAAACAGTTAAGAAATAAACATCAATCTTGACCTCTATTTGTGTTGCCTTCCTCATCCACCTTTGAAATTGAAACCTTCACCTGCCTCCACATAGTGATATCTCCTTTGGAATTCCTTAAGAGTCTTGATCTGGGTCACACATTGTCATTTATTTGATATTTAGACAGTTACCTCTTGACATTTGTGTACTTCTTTTTATCCATAGTATTCTCCGTTAGCACATGTGTTCATCTATCAAACGAGCCCCTTTTGTGTGTTAGGCCCAGAGTAGGATGCTTGAATATGTTGGTGAACAATCATTGTGTTAGTACCTTCATTGAGCTTTCATCCCAGCAAAAGGGACCTTGAAACAACCTTGAATGACTAAATGAAAAGTGTAGTGATTGCTATGAATGATGCTTGAAGGGGCTACAAGCGTGGGCCCATTTAGGAGTGACATTTAAGCTGTCTATTGGGTGAGTGGGAGTTAGCCAGGTTAAGATCAGGATGATAAAGTCTTTGAATAAACCGCATGTTCAAAGACTCTGGGACAGGAAATGACCTGTTGTAGTCGTGGATTAGAGAGAGGGTGAGCAGGGGTCCTGGGAGAATGGACGGTAGAAGCAGGTCTTCCCAGAGGGCATGGCAGAGTGTGAGGGGTTGTGGAGGGACTTTGTGCAGCCATGTGGGCCAGGTGTGGGATTCAGGTCTTCCACCCAAGAGTGACAGGAAGATACTGAAGGCAACTTGCCTACTGAGGACCAACAGATAAATGTGTACATTTGAAGTGGGTCTAGCTTAAGTCCAGGGTTCTGACTATACACTACCATACCCGCTACCTTTGCCCATAAACTTTAAAAAACAAAACAAACAAAGCACTGGAATGATACTTGCAGGTATTCCTTCTACTCTAAATATGATGATGATGGAGACAGTGTGAAGAATTTTATTTTCCAAACAACTTAAATTTAAAGGTGATTTCGGAGGAAAAGTATTTTCAACCTAACGTAAAAGGGAATTATAGTGAAGTTTTTAGGATCTTTTACAAGACCAGTGTTCTACCCTGAGCTATGGAGCCTACTGCTTTAGGATCTTTTAAAATATGGTGTTTAAAGAAAAACACAAACAACAGTTTAATGGTTACCAGAGGGGAAGGGAGGAGGAGGTGGTAGAATAGGGTAAAGGGGGTCAGGTGTATGGTGATGGAAGAAGAACTGACTCTGGGTGGTGAACACCCAATGTGATACACAGATGATGTGTTACAGAATTGTACACCTGAAACTTACGTAATTGTACTAACAATTGTCACCCCAATAAATTTAACTAAAAAATAATTATGCATTAATTGTTAACTCATTAACTATTTAAATAAAATCTTTGTCCTATGTTCATTAAAAAAATACAGTATTTAAAGAGAAAGTGATACTTGCCTTTAAAATGTATTAAAATGCTTGAAATGTGTTACTGAATGAAAACAAAGAATAGCAGGTCCAAAAACACTCTTCCTTAGGAGAACAGAGATTATTTCTGTGAACCTGAGGCCAAATTGGGTTCTCTACCGAGTGTTTGAATAAAAGGCTGGAACCCTCGTCTCCTAGCTCCAGCACACACGTAAAGCTTATGTACTTAGCTTATTTACTTTACCACAGGATAGATACCACTTTCATAGCACCTAGGCAGGACCGACATTTCCTCCGAAGTTTAGTGGAGGGCTCCATAGGTCTGCCTCCGTGTCTTACGAGAAGGAGGGATTCAGTGTTGGGCACAGGAACTGCCTAATTGCTGATTCACTGAACAGAGAGCTTTGAAAATGGGGCCTCTGTCTAAGGCAATATGGCAGAAACTCCCAGCATCACTTTATTCCTTGGTAAGAATCAGGACCTGTACATTAATCTCCATGATCAAAATATAAGCTGATTACATTCTTCCTTTTACCAGGCGAGAACTTCCCTTGACTTACTAGCAATGCTGTCCAGTTCGATTGCTCTTTCTCTGTCCCAGCTCTGCATGTTGTCGCCTTTCTGGTTGTGCTCCTTAGGAGATTTGCTAGAGCTCTTTGAACTGCCTAAACTCCGGTGTTTTCCTGGAGAGGGCGAGAGCCGGGATGAGCGAGCAGCCCTGTGATGGTTGCTGGTCCTGCCCTGCCCAACCGTCTGTTACAGAGGTGGATGCCCATGGTTCTCGGTCGCAGACGCCCGTGACCAAAAGTCACTGTGGATTTGCAGTGTACTGCCATGCCTTTACATACTTTAAGGATGTTAGAAGTACAGTGCTTCCCATTAAAGTGCCAGTTGAGAAAAAGCCAGGAAAGTCAGATACTACTGAATTGATGAGCATATTATCGGGACTAATGAAATAGGAGCGATGAAATAAGGATGTGGCTCTTCCCACCAATTTAGTGTTTTGGTGACCACATTTTTTCTTTTTGTCTACCCCAATATTAGAATTAAAAGTCCTAAAGTAAAATTAAAGTAACATTCTCACCCACAGGAGGTGGGGAGAAGTAACATCTGTGTTTCATGTTGTTTCCAATTGTGCATTTATTGTGTGTATTTTTGCATAAAAACACTGCTAGTTTTTGTTTGGACTAGTGAATCAGATGAGTCTTTGAAATAGAGAAGGATAGGGAACCCACAAATAATAATTTTAATATGTCATCAAAGAAAAAAGACTTTTTTGGTCTGTCCAAAAGACTTTATGTCATGAGGATTTAAAAACCCTACTTATAGAAATCATAGATGCTAATGGGCACATTTCAGCACTGAGTTATTCCCAAAGGTGGGTGTTTTGATCGTAGACATTCCCAAAGGTGTTGATTTGGTTTGGCTCAAGCAGAGGAGTTTCTGCTTATTAGTTGAAGAGTAAAATGAACCCTTAAAGGTGTGATATAAGGAAAAAACTAAACTGAAAGCTTCTACAAGGTGGCAGAAGGACACAATTTTTGCCATTTGATTATAAGATCCTTAGTAAAGGTGTCCTTCTGTTAACAATTTAATGCTTGAAATCCTCAGATTAGATTTCAGCCTCCATTCATGTGGTCTAAGCATTTTTTTCCTTCTTCCTGACTTTATCAAGTGCTTTGGCCTGCCTGTATTCCTTAACTCTTCAGACTTCTTTCCTCTGCATTGCTAACTTCTAATTGGAGATTTATGAGGCTTCTTAGGTAAGAGGGGAGGAAGGCCAAAGGAGAAGGAAAATGGATGAGAAGCAAGAAGAAACTGAAAGAAGGCAGCAGAGAGAGGGAGGAGTCGGGGAGGATGGAGATAAAATCTGGGTAAATGAAGACAAATGAAGAGCAATGAGAGAGGGAGGCCTGAAGGGGCGTAAAACACTGAAACTGAGCTGGTGGGGAGACATGTAAAATAGGGGCCAGGTGAAAGCACTCCAGCAGAAGTGGTGTAAATCAATGGTGAGTAAATTAATCAGATGATTGTGCCAATGGGACTCACTCATTTAAACTAAACTCTCCATCATGGATGATTTAGAGATAATGCAACCCGTAGGGCATACCTTTTAATCTACCCAGGACCCAGTAGAGAAGGCTGTCACTTCAAGGGTAAGAAGTCAGGGATCAGAACATTGGGTGTGTCTCCTCATTTCACTAGTGTTAAAGAGATAGACTCTGTGACCTGACAAGTAACCGGACTCAGGAGCTTACTTTGTAATACAGAGATTCAAAAGGAGATGCATGCATTTGAAACGTTTCTCAATGTACCCAAAATATTTCTTTCAGAAGTGTTTAAAGTCTTCATTTGAATAGGTTAACATATGCAATTGCCATAAATCTAAGCAAAAGTAAAATGAGTGACTGCACATATGATCACAGGAACATCTGGGTCTTCGGTGGGTGTAATTCTGTAAGAGCCCAGTGTTGTGACTGAGAGGCCAGGGAAGGAAGTTCTGGTCCTCACCCCCCCAACTCCTCTCATTCACTCACTCATTCATTTGCTCTCTCAATAGATGCTTTTTGACAACCTGCTTTGTAGGAGGCACCCAGGGGCTGCTGCTTCTGCCCGAAACACAAATATTAGAAATTCACTCTGTGAGCCCTCTTACCAATATTCTTGGGGGGATGTACTCACAAAGAGAAAGAAGTGAACCTTGGACATGAAGAGAAGTCTTAATTTACAGAACTTGTAGTTTTCTAATCCTGCTGTTCTTTCTGATTCAGAAAATGGAAGGTCAGAAAGGTCAAGTGTCCTGGCCGAAATCCAGAGTTGGGTGGAGTGTTGAAAACTAGTTGATTATGACCTTCCTTTCTAGGTTACTATTAGAATTTATTCCCAGTTTTTGTCTTTTGAACAAAGTTGGAGATTTTTAACCTGTAGGGTTAGAGGTGAGACTAGTGGCAATTAGATGTAAATATGTAAACGTTTCTGTTATAGGGAAAGCAAAAAAATAAACCCTCCATTCTCTAATAAATGCTGAGCCTGAAAGTAGGAAAACAGCCTTATTTAATAAAAGGAGCAGCATTTTTCTACATGATATCACACTAAATTTCTGTCACTGGTAAGGAAAATGACATTATTCCAAGTCTTGCTGCATATGACAAAGGAGCTAAAGTAAGCCAAAATCCAGGGAGCTAAGGAAACCAGCAATTTATGCCACACCTTTTATATGAATAGCTATGGTGTAGAACAAACAGATTGATCACAGGAGTTTCCTCAAAGCATGTCTGAGAGGTGAACAAGCACTGATTTTAAAATTCTGTTAAAAATGATCATAAGCTTATGTTTTTTATCATAAATTATGTTTTGTATAAAGTAGAAATAATTTTCCAAGTCCATAAAATAAATTACCAATGTTGTTAAATAAAAACATTTTGCACAAATAGCGTTATATCAGAGGGCACTCAGCATTTTGGATTTTCATGCTTCCGTTCCAGAGATCAGAGAAATCATGCCTTAGAGAGGTAGCATGTCTTAAATCAGGATATGAGACAAAGAGGGGTGTCAGCAAATCTCACCTTGTGTCCATAATCAGAAGAGTTCTTTCCTGTCCTCACTCTGCTCGGAGGACTCCGTTTCTTTTCCTTTCTGTGCTCAGTTTAGTTTGGACACTTAAGTTTGCCTTCTAATACTTTGTACGTTACAGATTCTACTGACCACCATCAGCAGAGCTCCGATGAGAAATTAAACACTTCCTGCTTTTCACTTGCAATGTGATTTAGTTTAACCTTCCTTTGTCCCTCTTTTCTCTACTCCTCTCATCACGATTCAGGTATCAGCTCCTTTGACAATTGTTAACCTGCCCTTCTGGGATTGTTTGGCATTAAGCTATGACTGTCACGTTCCTTCTAACAAATTAGACTTTTAAAAGAATGCTGCCTGCCAAGAAGCAGAGTCATTACATAGTGTGTATATTTTCAGTGTATTGCTATAAAATTTTCCTTAACCCATCATAATAGGCAGTTAAAATTAAATTTGAAATAACCGTGTCCTCTAGGTTTTCAAAGCATTAAGCTGAACATAGGTGGTCTCATTTTGCTCTATTTCCATTGCCCTTTTTCACATGGTGTGATACTTGCTCTATGAAATCACACATATATCTTATGTCTGTAGCTGATATATTTATATGCCTAAATATACATCTTTCCAATGGAATATTATAAAAATTGTTTCCTTTTACAGTTGGAAATTAGTTTTACAACGGTTGAACATTCCATCACCTTAGTCAATCAGCACTCTTATTTGCCATAAAGAACAAAAATGTATGGGGCATGACCTATTGTAATTCCTGTGTTTGAACTGAACAGAGGAATGTTATGTGAACAAACTGGAGAATTGTATAAAGATGCAAATGTATTTTTATTTACTATTATAGTTATGTTTGCCCCTTAGCTTTCGAGAAGGCATTTGAAGCAACTGGCAAAGTTTAATAAAATAGGAATAAAAGTGAGTACTAGATTGGAGGACAGAGAAAACAACTTTGCAAATTATGCTTGTTTATGTGGTTGCTGAGATTGTTTCTAAAATTGCCTTTGAGGTTCCGGGCAGCAAACACAGTGAACGAAGGTGATAAGTCTTGTTTTCAGGAAGGATAAGCAGCTCCTTATGTTGGTGCTGGGGGTGGGTTGGGGGAAGGCATGGTGCTAGATTTGGGGAGGGAGTCGTCGGGCAGTCCTTGCTGTCATGGAGTCTCTGGTCAAGTACTTTGGCTCTTCATCTGTTTTTCATGTCCGGAGACATGATGGTCATATTACCTGCAGACTTCAGGGTGTCACCTGGCACACACTCCCATCCAAAATGCTTATGTGGAAGGAGGCTCCTGGCCTTTCAACTGCACTCACCAGTAGAACTTTAGATCTAGATCTCAGAGTTTCTTACGATTATGTAAAAGTATGTTTATGTTTCAGGAGTCAGAAGTGATTAAAATGTTGCAGGAAGCACACCATCAGCCCCAACAGTCTAGATGTGCCAGCAACGCAGCAGGCAAGGCTGTTTTCTTTCTTTTAATGTTACACGTTGTGTAAAGAGGAACAGAGAGCTCGTGTGAGCTTCCCAGTGAGGGGTAAAATGTGTTATTGGGGATGGAGCGTGGAGTGGACTTCGTGACAAAGCAGTGGCAAATGGGACATTGAAGAAGCACATAAGTATCTCCTCCCGGTCACTCCCATTTTTCTTTAGGCGCCATTGCAAGATGGTTACCTTCTAGTTAGAGAAGGAATTTCAAAATGTTAAAATAACAAAACAAAAAAAAAAGGTGAGCAGATGATGACTGAGGCAACGTAAATGTCCACCTGAGTGAACCACAGGTGCTCATGAGCACCTCGTGCGGCTTTCTCTTCACAGGATGAATCCGGCATGACGTGAAGCACTATGGGTAACAAAGCACTGTCATTGACACACTGTCTTCATTTCGTGGGTACCTGTTGGCCATATCAGTCTCTCTACCGTGTCTGCTTAACAAGCACCTTCTTGTCCTTCAGGTTATCACCTCTCTTCAAAGCCCTCCTGAGCCCCACCCGAGCAGGTAGCTGTCTTCTTCCTGTTCTTGCCCAGCCCTCTGTGCCCCCCTACAGCCCTGACCTCATTGGTATCTGTTCACACCCGTGTCTCCCCTGCGCTGTGAAGCCGGTGCTTCTCACTGTACTTCCCAGGGCCTCCAAAACAGGTGGGCATGAGGGATGCTCTGTCAGTAATGGTGGGTGAATACTGCCTGCTGTGGAGGCTCAGAGAGTTTCAGTCACTTCCTAAGCTAGGGTGCTGCATGAGTAGTAGCTAAGAGTTAAAAAAAAAAGTTGGGTCTCCTTACTCCCATTTTATCAATGTATTTGGTTTGTTGTTAGTTGGTAAAAGCTTGGTCACCTGAAGACAGGCCGTCCGCCATCTTATTCATATTATTCTACCCATCAGGGATGTTTCATGGTAAATATGACAGATATAGGATGGACCTTTGTTTGTCAGATCTGGACGGTTCAGTTCCATCCTTGTGCCTGAACTCTAGCCATGTGCAATTACAATTTGATATAAAAGGGGTATGGACGAATGTGCCACTTCTTTTTTCATGTATATCTTTTCTCCCCACTCCTGCTTGGTAAATCCCCTGGCATCCTTTGAAAATGTGCGCTGCTGTTCCCCATATCAGGTCACCACTCCTTCCACTACCTTCTTGCCATCAGAGCATCTTCATATTGCCTTGATTCTCCCTGCTTTCAGCACGTTGTCCTGTTGAAAACCTGGAACTTTAATTATACTAAGGTTTTAAAACATTGCTGCCTGTGTAACATTTTACCTCCCTTTGGAGTACTTGCATCTGAGGGTCCAGTGGATTGAAGCTGTCTGTGGTACAGTGTTAGTAAAAGAAGATATCTAAGGGCTTGGGGCATTCCTGGCATTCCTGAAAGGACCCTGCCGGGGACCCTTTCATCCTGGGACAAGCAATCCTTAGTTATTTGCTAGATAGTTTCCACACACCATATTAGGCCATAGATGTGAGGTACAATGCAGTGTTTATGTGAGAGTAATATCGATTATTTGAATCTAGGCTACGGAACCTACCTAAAAATGGGTTTTACAGTTTTGTGTAATTGCCTTTTCTTTGTGTTTGCATAGAAGGCAATATGTAGCTGGAAGATGATGGCAATTATAATTTATTATGCTGTAATTGTTACCTAAATGTTTTTGAATAAGCAAAAATCACATCTGTTTAGGAATAAGTTGCACAGCAAGAGAATTCCCTCTGAAATGAATGCTGCGTTCTCATATTCTGTAACTGTACACATAAAACAACATATTTATTTCCCCACTGAGTCCATTACATTCCCAAGTCAAACTGCATCCTCTCTTCCCTTCCCGTATTAAACCCTTTGATTTAATGGAGGTTTTAACTACTGGTTCTTTAGGGAATTTTCAGTAGGCTTTGCACAGATTAGGTTATTGGAAAGTATAGTTATTTGCTTGTAAAGTGGCAGTTCTATGTCAAAATTGATTTTCTCTGGAGCTGCAACAGTAAAAAAGATAAGCTTCTGCTTTGCATCCAAAATGCCCCATGCTTCAGCCGTGATGGTTTCCTTTGCTCCTTGCTCAGCACCATCCGCCGACAAGACGTTTTGGACCAGCGGGGAGGAGCACACGTGGCCCAGAGGACTTTGATACTCAGTGGTGATAATAGACGAGGCCTCCCTTCCATTCCGGCTGCCGCTGGTCTGTGACAGCCGGCGTTCTGGGCATGGTGAGCGTAGTGTTTCTCACTTTTTCCACTAAATAGGAAATGCGTAAGCCTGGAATGGTTTTGTTTGTTCCACAGAAATGTAGCCGTTGAAATAATGACCTTGCCATGCCCAGGCTAACAGGATTTATCTTCCATTATAGATCTTGAAGACATATGCAAGAATGCTTCGCCCCTCTAAGCTTACTCTGCTGCTCACCTAAAAATGATTTCACTGTGTAAAGGAGAGCAGTCATGGCTGGTGGCGTAACCCAGAAAAGCTCAGACAGAGAGGGGAAGGCAAAGTGTGTTCTCTATTTTCTTCTCCCGCTCCTAGAATAGAATTGGAGTTTATGTGAATAGCAGGCAGCCTTATTTTATTTTTTATGCCCCAATGGTAAGTGAGGGGTCCATTAGGGGAGGCTTTAATCGCTGATTTATGTGCTTCCAGACAGCAGATATCCGTCTATCTAGCGGCCTCCAGGAACTGAGTGCCTTCCTCTGGTCAGTCAGCCTGGGGACCACATGGGCTGTGTCTGGACACTGCACCTCCATCTGAGTGTCCACTCCACCACTGGTGGAGGCCACATCCTTGAGGTCATTTGGGAGATACTGTCATCTCTAAGTTGTTCTAGAATAATGACTCCTACTCTTCCCTCAATTCTATCTCAGGCCAGATGCCCTGTATAGATTTTGCTTTTTGGTTGTGTTTTGGACTTGGAGTTCCAATTTGCAATGTGGATACTGTTCTGTGCTGTGTATGTCATTCAGTTAAGTCTTGGTCTTCTGGTTTTAATCATCAAAACATTTGTCTCCAACTCAGCTGGTCCCACTTCAGGGCCTGGCTTTCACTCCCCACTCGCAGGCGCTGACCCCTGTTCATCTTTTTTGTGAAGCCTGGGTTTCCGTAAAGGACTAGTCTCAGGCATTGATGGATCTGTGAGGCGCGTGATGTTAGGTTTGGAAGGATCTGTAGGAAAACAAACCAGGCTTCCTTATTCATATTTCCAGTTTCATTTTGTGGCCTGGTCATTCAAAATATAGATTTGAAGAGCTGAATCAAGAAGCCTAGAATTTTAGTTTATCTTTAATAGTCTTTCATTATAGTTCACATACTCCATTCATCTACTCATCCTTATATAATTCAGTCCACACGATGGTAACATACATCATTGATAACTTCCTATGTTCTAAACAATAGAGATAGAAAAAAAGAATAGGACACATACTTCTCCTTTGCAGGTGAACAAACTATACCCCGAAATGTGAAGCTGTTTACTGAGCCATGAGCTTGTCTGTTGCCGAGCGGGACCAGACCCATTTCTAGAGGAGCCTCTCCCCGCTGCTGGAGGTCGGCTCCTGCTAGGCCTGTGGGACCCCAGTGTCCAAGGTTCTCAATGTGGTACATTCACACTCACCAGTCCTTTATGTTTACGGAGTATCATGTGGTTAGAGAATTGGAGGAAGCTGATGGAAACAAAATTGCTTTTGAGTTTACTTCAGCAGATAACATGTTTTTTGCTTTGCCAAATATTCAGAATCACTTATTGTTTGTCATAGGAAACAGTGAGAAGTATTTTTAAATTCTTGAAAATCACACAACATCCATGAAGAGAAATACCATAATGGTCGTTCTGCCCTCTTCATGTGTTTCCTTTGAGTGGATATAATGAGCAGCAGCACTGTCAGCACATTTTATATATAGATGGTCCCTGCCTTCTTTTTAGCATCATAGAATCAGCGTCCTTCCCACATCAGGAGACATTTCTCCAAAATGTGATAATTAATGGCTACATGTTACTTCAAAGCATAAAGTTTATTTAACTATTGTGCGTGCATTTAACACTTTCTTGTACATTTATTTTTTCCCCTAATTTTTCACCTGTATCACCTTATAAACCACACAGAGATGAACGTCCTTGTAATAAGTCATTGTACGTATCTGTCATTGTCTCCTTATATTATTTATTTCCTTATTATTCCTTTATTCCCTGTGAGTGCCATTGCTGCATGAAAGGAAATGAGCATATTAATGCTACAGATATGTGTGGCCCTGCATGTGCTTTTAACCCTCCCTTATGTCACCCAGAAACCAAAGCATGGAACCCTGACCAAACTGCCAGAGTGTGTTATTCTTAAGCTTAGGAAAGAGAACTGTTTGGCCAAATGTAGCCACAGAACTGCTTTCCACAAAGAAGCCCCCTGCATGGATAGCTTCCTGTAGGGAGAGGTTTCAGAGAAAAGATGGCGTTTGATTGAAGACTTGAAGAAATTAGAGCTCAAAAAATTCTGAAGAGGAAGATGAATTTTCCAAGCAGAAAAAACAGGATGCTCAGGGGTAGACTTCATAAAAACTGCACAGAATGCTAGCACTGTTCCAGTTCTTATCAAATATTGTTAACTGACGAAATACCTTTTTCAGACCAGATCTTGTCTAGCACATCAGTACAGCAAATTGATCAAAGCACAGTTACATTGGTGGAGGAGGGGTGGAGGGGAACTTGGAATTGGAGGGAGCTGGGAATTGTGGGGAATGAGTCCCCTTTGCATCCCTTGAACTTCCTGTCAGGTCCTGAGATAACCTGTGAAACCCAGGTCTTCTTGAAAATGCAAATCTAAAACCAGTCATTCCAGCGTGAAATATGAGGACACTGTGACACAGAGGGAGTGTGACTTCCGCCAAGGGCAGACTGGCTCCAGAAGTGAGTCCAGCTCCATCCTGCCCCAAAGCAGCCATCCCTGAGCTCTTCCGCAGACACCCCATGCAGGTGGAGAGAGTTGTTTTACTATGAGGTTATGTATTGTTGCAGGGTCCTGGGAGATTAATGTGTGTATTAACTTTTATCAGATGTTCCTCCAATTCATATTAACCATGTCTGACTGAGACTCAAAGGATCTATTAAATTATATCCAGATTCCTATTAAATCACCACACTGGCAGTAATACCTGGGTTCACCTTCTGCTTAACCCAAATTAACACATGCTCTTTGTGGTCTCAAATCTAAGGCAAGTTTCTGAGATGAACAAGTGTCTGGGAAGATGGGAGAAAAGAAAATTAAATGATAGGGTGACCTCCTCACACCACTCATGGTTTCTCAATTAACCAAAAGCCAGCCAGCTCCTAGTGGCTGTTCTTCAGTAATAGGATTCACCCTCCCGCTCAGTGCCAGCCCACAAGGGTGCACACAGACACACACTTTGCTAATCAGATTGGCAGCAAATAGAATTAAACCATTAAGGCAATTAAGCAGTTCTTAGATAATATTTGATCAGTTCAATGAAAATGCAAATTCATGCTTCTTTTAGAGAAATAAGTTGATGAAAAGTCATTTCGTGTTCCGTAATCTTCATTAACATTTTTACAAAGAATGATTGCCATGTTTTAGGCTGAGAGCTGCACAGATGGAATGGCACTTTTTCTTTTTTTTGGGGGCCCCCCTCTGTTCCTCCTTTTGTAACACACCACATTTGTCTGCCTGCAGACACTTCTGGCACTTTGGGGTGATATTACCTACAGTAGCCTCCTCTGCGTGCCTCAGGGCCAACCCTGCTCATGTTTGTGTGATAAATGAAGACTCAGAATTTGAGGTCAGACCTTTTCCTCACAGTGTCCTGGAGTGACTGTGACAGGACACTTGTTTGCTGTGGCTGCAAAGATTGCTGCCTCTCTGTTCCCCACACTTAGGGTCTCTGCTCTCTCACAGGCTTGTGGTACAGACAGTGCTGCGTCCAAGTAGGCACTTAGCGTGACTGTGCGGTCTCGGCATTGCCCCTTCTGGGCGTGTGACAGACACTACTGAGAGTGCACTCAAAACCCCACAAGAAAATGTGAGCCAGTCGGAATCTGTGCTTCCTTCACACACCTTAGTGCCTTTCTTGCTGTAGCTCGGGGTTTCCAAATATCAGGGGGCCATCAGCTAGGGAGCTGTGAAAACACGTATAGACCTACTAATCAGTGTATCCAAAGTTTGGCTTCAGGGGTTTTTGTTTTTTAATCTCCCTGTTTGATTTTCGTGATCAGCCAGACTTTATAAGACTTAGGTCTAGGTGGAACATTGTTGGGGTTTTTCTCCATACATTAGAGACTGTAACACATAGCCTGACATATGATTTGTCAGTGATACAGAAATCACTCGGGTCCAAAAAAGTCTTATGATTGCCTTGTTTGTAAAGAAAAATAAGCACCTTACATGGCATGTTGTTTCATACACACACACACACACAGGTATTAGCGTGCTGTATTGTGCATGTGTATGCAAACATATAAGTTTGTGTGTGTTTAAATGTGATTAGCAGCAGAGCAGACACAAGGCCTAGGACATTGCATTTAGTGCATTTCCTCCTTTTCTATGAAGAAGTACAGGCACGCCTCAGACGACCTGCGGGTTCAGCTCCAGACCGCTGCGATAAAGCAAGGACCACAGTAAAGAGAGTCGTAGTCTTTTTGCTGGTGAAGGCTCTTGCCTTCAGTTAGAAAAAACACAACGTCTGTGAAGTTCATTGAAGCGAAGGGCAGTGAAACGAGGTGTGCAGTGTGGCAGTTAACTCCCATCCAAGCACATGACCTGGGTGTGCCTGCCTGCAGACGCCAGAGTGTTGATGTAACTGGGAATGGGAGAATGTCAAGGCTCCTCAGGAGTGTCACCGGTGCGTTTTCAGCACAAAGCAGCCTTAAATGTTACTAATTCATTCACCAGTACATGTTAGCAGGAGAACACATCGTTTTGAGCATTTTTTAGATACTGATCATAATCAGTTACTAATTTGAAGCTATCAAGCCGATGGTACCTTCAGTGTCACTGGAAGTCCGATGTTTTGGCAAGTGTTTGAGAGCAGCATTTCAGGAAATATTTCTCACCTGTTTATTACTGTACACATAGGCTTACCTTTTCTCAACTTAGAAAGATTTCTAAAGGGTAGAACTTGGAGACCCACGTATACAATGTCCTCAGCAATACTTTAAAACCTCATCAATTTGCAAAACAAATACGTGAGATTGAAAGGATATTGCAAAGATTGTAAGGGGATCTTTAGTCATCTTATGTTTAACTGGCTCTAAAAGCACCAACTTTTCACGTTCTTAAGATTATGATGATAGGTCTTCTTCATTAAATATGCCCTCTAAGACCTTTTAGTTGTTAGAATTATGTTTTGGACTTTAGGATAATCCTGTTTTTATTTTTTTTTTAATTCCTTGTATGAGCATTTAGGCCCTAATTTAAACTGACATTTCCCATTTATTTGTGTGCATGGCTATATTCATACCTAGGTATTGGAGTGTGAATGGGGGGCATCAGTAAATTTATTGCATTTTTGTTCATAATAATTTTCCAGTGAATATTTGCTTGAATGAGGGAATCATATATTAAAGGCTATTGTTGGCCATTAGTACATAAAGTTTTTTTTCATTTTATGAGTGGGCACAGAATTTTAGACTCAGTACTGCTTTCATTTAAGTTTTACACTTCTTGGAGATATGGTGTATTTCAGTTTGTGTAGATCTTTCTTATTGAGTTTTCATAGTTCAGGAGTTTTTTTGTCTTAAAATAGAAAAAATATCTCTTAAACAGTGGTCTTTCTTGAACCCCTAAAGCTGGGCCTTTGAGAACAGGAGGCATTTGAAAGTTTCTAAAGAAAAGACTTTCTGGTGTTCTCTCCCACTGCCGCCTCCATCCTACCTCCCTCACCAGCCCACTATCATCTTATAATTAGTAACTGTTAAATCAGTCAATGTAGGTAATATTACAGCTTAAATTTTTTTTTTAAATTCTTCATGGATGATGATATTTAGATACAAACATACGTTCTTTTAAAGCCCGCCATGCCAAATCCCAAAAGGAGAGACTGACAGACACTTCTAATATTTATTTATAGAGCTCCATTGTTTGGACAATGCCCGGGAAACTGATGGCATTGATTATGTGTATTGAATCCACAATAAGTCACAGGTATACTAAATTAGATTGAATACTGTCACTTGTTTGAGTCATTGGGAAACACCATTATTGTCAAATGGATCTACCTACTACTGCCTATCTTCCCGACCTCTCTATTCCCTAAAACTGCTCTTGAATTCCTGTCTTCTTGCTTATTCCCCCGGCCATCCATTCACTACTATCTAGTGTTTCCAGTACTAAACCCACCAGGGTGTGTTAGTGTGTTTGTTACTTTAAGTTAGGCTAAACTAGGGGTTTGGGTTAAGAACAACAGGCTTACCAATGAAGTGGTTTTAGGTGGCATTGGGCGTTCTGTCTGGGCTCATCCTTTTCTGTCTGCTGCCTCATGTCACCCGCTGCTCCTCTGAGCTCTTCTCGGGAGGCTCCAGGAGAGAGTGTGTGGGTGCCTGAGTGAAGAAGTGTGTGTGTCTGCATCCACGTGTGCTGCCTCTTTTCTGAGGATGTTCCCTTTAGCCATCATTCCATCCCACCTAGTGGATCCTTCCTGTTTAAACACCAGCATTTAGCCCTTGCCTGAGGGACAGTTTTCTCTGAGCCCCCCGGGATCTGTGCAGAGGGGTTTATCAGTGAGGCCGCTCTCATCTAAGGACAGAATCTGGAGATGACATGCTTCTTTCCAGAGTCTCACTCGGGTTCAGGGAAACCTGTAACAGCCCAGGTGGGAAAGGACCCTGCCCCACTCACTCACTCCTGGGCTGTGCAGGAGCAGGCAGGATAAAAGCTGGCCAAGGGCCACCCTGCCCCCTCCCCTGGAATTAGAGGCTGACAAATAGCTACTCCAACTCTCCAGGCCCAGTGTCTTTCTTGTCCTCATGAGATTTCTCATCTTTCAGTCCATGGCTCTTGCAGCCCTCTGCCCTCCTCCCCTCACCAGGGGCCCCAGGGGTCTTTACTGGGCTCACAGGAATTGCCCATTGGAAAAACAGAAACACTTCCCAGCAGGCAGACTGGTGATCCCCAAATGAGTACCACTGGGTAGAAGGGAACTGGGCTGATCCAGACACTGGGAGACATTGCACTTTGCACACACACATACTAACATGCACACATGCACTCACATGAACACACACATGCTCTCACATTCACAGATGCAGTCACATGCACACACACATGCACACATATACACTCACATACACACACTCACTCTCATACTCACATGCACACATGCAGTCATATGCACACACACACATACATGCACTACCATGAACACACACACTCACACACACATGCACTCACATTCATGCACACACACTCACATACACACGCTCAAATGCTCACACACTCAACTCACATTCATGCACACACACGCTCACATGCACACACACACTCACGCATTCACGCACTCACACACACACAGGCACACACCACCCTGCTGCATTTCCCACAGCATCACAGTCACTCTTCTGGCTCAGTGCTTTTCCTTGGGCCACACTCTGCTCATTTGGTTTGCTAGCACAGTAAGTCAGAGGACAGCGAGAGAATCCATCCATCGTAGTCCCTTTGTGGGTTCCAGGAGTTTTAGATGGAAGACACCCCAGAGAATGCTGTCTAATTCAGAGATTTATAAAGGTCACCTCGTGGCCCTTTCTCCTCAGCGAAACCAGCCTCTCCAGATGCAGTGCACGTGTGCCCTCCCTGCGAGGGGGCTGTGCTGGTGTCCTGCTCCTCTTTTCTTCCCCCTCCCAGATCAAGAACTACAGAAACATCCATTTTTTTCGCACTTATCGCTTCTTTGAGACATACCTGCTGCCATTTCCTTTTCTCTGGCGACTGTGGAGTGACATAGGAAGGGGAAGCATCAGCTGGGTGCCTCGTTCTTTGGGCCTGTTTTCCATGTCTGACTGCCCCAGAGGAAATGGCTCAGCCAGCAGAGCTCCCACCCCAGCATGGCACCCTCCTTAGAGCTCAGGCTTGGCATCTGGATTCCTTCCTGCAGCTCCCTGCCCATTGCCAAGCTGCAGGCCCCTGCCACCTTCTGCCTGAAGCTGGGAATCTCTGCAAGTCCTATTGTGAGCAGAGGCGGGAGTCCTATTCCCACTCAGCATTACCCCAGCTTATGGCATTCCTTATACTATTATAAAACCTTGGAACTTCATAGCAGGATGGAAGCTTAAAGTGCCTGTAGTCTAAGGACCCCAATTTACAAGTGAGGAAATGGAGGCGGGTAGCCATGGATGACAGTGTTTAACTTGATTGCTGCTTCAGATTTAAGCAGGCTTTGGACTATACCTCAACATTTTACTCAGTGGCCAAGTCTCCTAATGTGATTCACTGTGCCCCCCAAACATGGGGCAGAGTTACCTTGATCAGAATTGTCAGTTTCTTCATTGGAGGTGACAGCAGTTTTGCAGTCTGCAGGGATTGCCCAGGAACTTTTATTTGGGGTGTGACATGGGGGTCTGAAGTTGGGGCAGCCCTGCAGACATCCCCCAAAGACAGGAGGAGAGCATCTGCTGAGAGCAGGGCCTATTCCCTTTTGAAAAGGCAATACCCAAGGGCTCTCTTTCAGTAGACGTTTTTGGTGTACTGATTATAACAGCAACATAGTTGAATTCAGAATACTTCAAAGGAAAAAAAACAAAAAACGTGTGCTTATAATGAAATTGAGAGGTGACCACTCTAAATAATGTTTTGACACAAGCATTTCAGCCTTCCTGCTTCTTGTGTCTCACATAAACTTTCTTTGGGGTCATTAAATATCTTTTCATAGCCTGGTTTTTAATGACTGCACAGTATCCTGTTATATTGATAATGCCATTATGTGTCTAACCTATTTTTGGATATTGGGATTTTTCCCAATTCATCATTATTATGGGCAGTGAGTATTTCTTTGGAATACTTACATATCTCCTTGTGAGATTATTCAGTAAAAGGAAATGAAGCCCAGCCAGAGTGTGCTGCCGATTGTCACATTTCACTTTAGAAAGAGGGGTCCCAGTTTATGTCGCCCACTGAAAAGTCAGATCTCCGCGGTGACCCTTTTTTAAAGACCTTTCACCTTATAAAAATCATTCCTCATGTATGATTTATCATAATGTAGGTTCACATCTTTGAGTTCATAAAAATACTGCATTTGGGTTCTCTCCAACTTCTCTTTTAATAGAAAGGCTCAAGTTCAGTCAGAAATCCTACTTGGCATTTTATTGAGTAGAAAAACATACTTTAATTTCTTAAAATCATGACAAGTAACACATAAGCACTAATTAATTAATGAAAATGCTTGTCGAAACTGAATAATGCAGGGATTTAGTTAGGCAGTGGAGTTTGAAAATCAAACAAGACAGGCCTGTGCCAGGCTCCATGGACATAACCACCTGCGGGGAATGAGGACTTCAAACAACTCATCAACACAGAGCAGGTTTTTAATTTGCCACCTTTTCAAGCTGCTGTTCATTTATATGGACATAAACGCCTTAAAAAATAAGTATAAATCCATTGACTAAAAATTCTCAGATTTAAGGGCATTTCTAATAAAAGAGTCATATATACAGTGTAAAAACAGTAAGCAACAGAGACTAGCCAAGTTAACGAAGAATTCAGGAAAGAGAAGGAGGTGAATTATGCCAGGCAACCTAAGCCAAAAAAAGGGTGTAAAACTGAAATTGTTTCCTGGAGCCTGTACAGAAGGTGGCAGTTAGTCTTCCTTCTTCCCTTTTACAGTGTTTATTGTAGTCTCTATTGACGTGAAACATTAAAGTTCTTCAGAACACAGAAATGCTTCCCTCTCTCTAACGGTTGAGAGGGACTTGAAAAGGGGCACGAAATGACAGCCAGTGGACAGGACGATGCTCGGGTCCTTCAGTCGTCCATAGGAGAGAGAGAGAAATGGTTTGTGCTCCCCATTTTGGCTGTCAATATAAACTCAAGGCATGAGGTTACACTGTGACCCCCACACGCATCTCAGAGAGGAACTGGACACCAGGTCTGTAAGTCTGTGCAGGTTCGATTAGAGATGAGCTTGAACTTAGACAAACATCTGCGTGAGCCTGAGACCAGTGGTTCTCGGACTTAACTTCTATCAAATCAGTTTTCCTCCTGTGAGCTACACCGAGCCCTTTCATGCCTGTAATCAAATGATTGCTGTCTTTTTCCACTGAGAGATTGGAAAAAAACAACCGAATAAATGGGTACAAGACCTTAGATATGTTTCAGATGTGTTTTTCTAATGCATGGTTTTGGTGAGCTTTGCCATATTGTATAATCAAGTAATATACCTGAATAGAAAAACCTTTTATCTGTGGAAAATGCTAAGCTCAAAAGTTTGTTTTTGAAGACACCATCTTTTTATTTGTTGTTTTTATTTCAGTTTTATTACATTTGTTGGAATGACACTGGTTAATAAAATTACACAGATTTCAAGTATACAATTGTATAATGCAAGTACATCATCTGTATATTGTGTTGTGTGTTCACCACCCAAACCTCCTTCTCTCACCATATGTTTGACCCCCTTTATCTTCTTCTACCACACCCCCCATCCCTCTGGTAACCACTAAACTGTTGCCTGTGTCTATGAGTTTTTGCTTATTTTGTTTGTTTGCTGCTTTCAGTATTATATACCACATATGAGTGAAATCATATGGTTCTTGACTTTTTCATATGGTTCTGAGTTATTTCTCTTAGCATAATATTCTCAAGATCCATGTTCTTGCAAATGGCAGTATTTCATCTTTTCTTATGGCTGAGCAGTATTCCATTATCTGTATCTATATCTCTATAGATACAGATAGATACAGATACAGATATAGATATAGATATAGATCATATCTTCTTTATCCAATCATCTGTAAAGGACAGTTCAGTTGTTTCCATGTCTTGATCACCGTGAATAATGCTGCAGTGAACATAGGAATACATATATCTTATCTTTACAAATAAATATTCTCAAATTTTTGGGATAGCTATCCAGAAGAAAGATTGCTGGCTTGTATGGTAGTTCTATTCTTAATTTTTTGAGGAACCTCCACACTGTTTTCCATAGTGGCTGTACCCATTTACAGTCCTACCAGCAGTGTGTGAGGGCTCCTTTCTCCACAGCCTCTCCAAAGCTTATTATTTGTCTTGTTGAAAACAGACATTCTAACAGGTGTGAGGTGATATCTTATTGTGGTTTTGATTTTCACTTCTCCATTAGCTATGAAGTTGACCATTTTTTCATCTCTCTGTTGGCCGTTTGTATGTCTGCTTGGGAGAAGTGTCTCTGTTCAGCTTCTCTGCCCATTTTTTAATTGGATTCTTTGGGAGTTTTTTGTTGGGGAGTTGTATGAGTTCTTTATATATTTTGGATATTAACCCCTTATTGGAGGTGTTGTTTGCAAATATCTTCTCCCATTCAGTTGGTTGCCTTTTAGTTTTGTCGATGGTTTCTTCTGCTGTGAAGAAGCTTTTTAATTTGATATAGGTGCATTCATTTATTTTTGCTTTTACTTCCCTTGCCTTTGAGGTCAAATTTATAAAATCCTCTCTAAGACCAAGGTCTGTAATTTTAGTACCTATGTCTTATTCTATCCAGTTTATTGTTTCAGATCTTATGTTTAGGTCTTTGATCCATTTTGAGTTAATTTTTGTGTATGGTGACAGATAGCAGTCCAGATTCATTCATTTGCGTGTGGCTTCGCAGCACCATTTAATAAAGAGGCTTTCTTTTCTCCATTGTACCTTTTTGGCTTCTGTGTTGAAAATTATCTGCCAATATATGTGTGGGTTTATTTCTGGGTTCTCAATTTTGTCCCATTGATCTGTGTGTCTGTTTTTCTGCCAATACCATGCTGTTTTAATTATATCACTTTGTAGTATAATTTGAAATCACAGAATGTGATATCTCTGGCTTTGTTCTTTTTTCTCAGAATTGCTTTGGCTATTTAAGGTATTTTGTAATTCCACACAAATATGATGATTTTTTGGTTCTATTGCTTTTAAAAATGCCATTGGGAATTTGATGGGGATTGTATTAAATCTGTATACTGCTTTTGGTAATATGACTAGTTTAACTAAGTTTATTCTTGCAATTCATGAACACAGACTGTCTTTCCATTTCTTTGTGTCTTCTTCAATTTCTTTTAATAATGTCTTAGGTCATTCACATCCTTTGTTTATTCCTCAGTATTCTTTTTGTTGCAACTGCAAAATTTTTATTTCTTTTTCTGAAATTTCATTGTTAGTATATAGGAACGCAATGGGTTTTTGTTCATTGATTTTGTATCCTGCAACTTTACTGGATTTGTTTTTCTAGTTTTTTGGTGGCGTCTTTAGGGTTTTCTATGTAAAGAATCAAGTCATCTGCAAACAGTGACCATTTGACTTCTTCATTTCCAATTTGGATGCTTTTTATTTCTTTCTCTTGCCTAACTGCTCTGGCTAGGACTTCCAATAATATGTTCAATAACAGTGGTGAAAGGGAGCATCCCTGTCTGGTTCCTGATCTTAGAGGAAAAGCTTTCAGGTTGTTACTACTGAATATGGTATTAGCTGAGGGTTTGTTATATATGGTCTTTATTATGTTGAAGTACTGTCTTTCTATACCTATATTATTGAAAATTTTAATCATATATAGATGTTGCCTATACTTGCCCATCTTGGGATGTTTTGATGCGTGGATCTCTCAGACATATTTGTATGTTGAACAGGAAACCCTTTGTTGAATTGTGGCTGTTCAACTTGTAACTTCAAGGAGAGAGACCAGGGCACCTCTCACACCACCATGCTTCTGACGTCACTCCACCTTTTATTTATTTTAAAAATATGTATATAATATGTATTTTATGAGTAAAATTGTTCCTATTGAGTATAAGAAAATTAAACATCAGTATTTAATGAATTCCATAACCATTAGCACAGACTAGCTCATGATTTCTAGGTGATAGGAAAGCTCATTAGCTCCTGACTTTAGGAGTGGGGTTAGCAAACCTAACACTTTGTTATGAAAATGAAACACCTCCAATGTGTTATTGTCCTCATGAAGGGCCTACAGCAATGCCTGCAGGAAGTTGTTAAAAATTATAGCTTGTCCGTCCACTAGGGTCTTTCTTATGTGCCAGACACATGCTCTGAGCTGTACATACAACATCTTTAAACCTTACTACGACCTTGCAAGATAGAGGGCATTATCATCTGTGTTTCACGGGTGGGGTAACTGAGACACGGAGAGGCTACCTGACTTGGCCAAGACCACAGAGGTAAGAACAACATAGTAGAGCAGCTTATGTCTCCCTGCCTGTACCACTTCCTCTGCAGTCACTACCTTCAGTAATCAGTATTTCCAAAAGCAACGTTGGATCCATGGAAGTGCTTGAACAGTAACTTCATTGAAACACCATAAAATATACGATATAAGCTTGGCCTTGAAATATTTTTAGAGTCGCCAACTTTAAAAAAAAAAAAAAGGTGTTTACCTTTAAGTATAACCTCATCCCAGAGAGGCACTGAATTAGGCACAGGAAGTGCCCTGGATAAATAAACCAAGTAACCTGTAGAATAAGTGGCTCTTATTCTGTGTGCTCTAAATGAGTGTGTGTGTGTGTGTGTGTGTGTGTGTGTGTGTGTGTGTGTGTATATATACACATCGCTTTGGCATAGAGTTTTTGGGGATTTTAAATGAGATATCATATCTAAAGCCCCTGGTTTAGCAACATGCTTTGTGTTTTGGTGTCCATAAGCCATGGGCTGAAAGCCTTCTCTCTCAAGGAGGGAGCAATAACTGACCCAGCAGATGATACGATTTTACCTTCATAATCCCTGCTTTTAAACCATGAGGAACTATGTTCCAAGATCTCGTTGATTATTTTTTTTGTCCCTAGTACATAGTAGCAATTTTAAAAACCATTTTCTTTTAAAAGAACTTAACATTTATTTATTTGTGTATAGCACAATGAATATTTATTGACAGTGGTTGAAACTTAGCTCAGGTCAAGTTTCTGTCATGCTGACTCTGCCAAGCTTTGGTTGACCCCAAGACTTTCAAATAAGGATTGAGTCAGACTAGACTCTTGACTGTCACATCTCAGATAACAGTCAGACTTTCTCCATTCTGAAGGAAGGAGAAAAGATGAGGGAATTGTTATGTGAGCCTCATGAGCCCCAAGAGTTTAAAGTCTTTCCCAGGATATATCCTACTTTGTCCGCCTTAGTTCTGGGTCATCAACATTTCTAGGGATTTACGAGGGATATACTGAGGACATATCCAGCCTTGGGGGTGTCAATAGTAAAATTTAGAATACTTTGCGCATAATACTTAAAGTATTTTACATTTT
This sequence comes from Aselliscus stoliczkanus, assembly GCA_033961575.1. Taxonomy (NCBI): domain Eukaryota; kingdom Metazoa; phylum Chordata; class Mammalia; order Chiroptera; family Hipposideridae; genus Aselliscus; species Aselliscus stoliczkanus. Next base: position 12,733,749 of record CM066728.1, on the reverse strand, counting down.
AATGGATTACTTCTATTCCTATTTATCCATTCCTCAGATGGATTTAACCTTGGGAAAGCCTTATTTTTAAATAATAAAGCTAGTTTCAAAGTGTGACTAAAGTTCTCTTTACAACTAACACATAGATTGCCTTTGAGTATTGAGCTGTGATTATAAATAAATTTTACCAAATATTGTCACTATGGCAATGTAGTGAAGAAAAGAATTTTTCTTTGAATTTGTTACAATATGCAGACTGTTAGAAGAGTGCTTAGCGTATATTAAGTACTCCATAAACCCTGGTGTACCAAAGTACAAGTATATCTTTATCCCTTCTCAGAAATGCCCTGAAATATCTGTCATATATTGTTTTAAGAATAGATGGAGCACACATTGGTATTTTAGTTGGCTAAAATGAGGGACGAGACCGTGTAATGCCAAGTCTTTGCTTGCCAGATAGGGACATTGCCTCTGGGACCTGGAGGAGAATGCACAGAGCACTCCTGTTCAAAAAGGTATGTGTTCAGAAAGGCGAGCTGACACCAGGTGAGCAGCGTGTTAATCACCACTGACTTTTATAGACACTGAAGGCCCATGGCTATACTGTAGTAGTAATTACATTGTAATTCCTGGGACTTCTTGACAACTTTTGGAGCCCTTATGAGTACGGATTGGTTCAGAACCATCAATTAAGAACTAGTGAGGAAGTTCCTATCTGTAGTTACAAAAATTATTTCTTTCTGGCCTACAGCTTTGTACTATATTGATCTACATACACAACCTCAGAGAAGCCCTTTCTCAGACTTTTACACCAGCATCTAAATATATAGATGACAATTTCTAGAACCAAGTTTTGATGATATGGAGATCAGAGATAGCCTAGGAATACAAGGTCTCTAGTACAGTTAAGTCAGGAAAGAATATGAAAATGAGAAGAATGGGCATTAAAGACAAGACTGTATCCCTTCCATTTTGGCCCACATCCTAGAAAAGTTACTCAAACAGAAACCTGCCTTTTTATTTGCATGTGTTGTACCTCATGTCTCCAGTGTCATCCTCGTTGTACCAACATGTACCAGATGTCTGACACTGGTCACCACTCCACTTACCACTGAAAGTTCAAGTCAGTTAAAGGGATTGCAGAGACTGTAATAACAGGAGAAAATCATTGATTGGAAGCCGTGAATTAGGCCTAAAATATCACTACTGTTTTTATGTTATCTTTTAAAAAGGATTACAAATGATTCTAATTATAGTATAACTTATTAAAGTAGGTGCATCAAAAGGAAAAGAAACCATTATCCTTTCAACTCAGTCCTATTTCATAAGCAGCGTATCAGCTCTTCCATGATTAAGAAATGTTTTGTCTTTGGATACCCTTGGTCACTCACAGGAAGTGAAAGCATTCACGAGACTCAGAAAAGTTAGCAAGCAAGAAAAGGTTTATTGAAAGTTAGGCAGTGAGGACGCTTGTGATAGTGTTGAGAGAAGACAACTGCCCAGCACTTCAGGTTAGCTTTTCTTCTATAGGAAAGTGTAGGTAATTTTTCTTACAGCAGGAGATGTGATGTCCAAACTCAGGACATTTGACAAATAGACTGAGGTCATTTGATTGACATATGCTAGCTATATAACTATATAGTTCCATTCCGCGCATGCTCTTACACAGAATGTACACAGAAAATCCCATAGGGGGGCCAAGCCATAATGTCTATTTTATTCTAATGGTATTAAAACGAGGCCGGAATTCAGGCTAAGGGCAGGCTTCAGCAGTCTGCGCAGGCGCCAAAAACTAGATTATTCTGGTCGGGGGTCTTATCTCCTTTTTCTAGGTGTGTTTCTGCAGAAAAATGTATCTCTGGAGGCTGAGCCTGGGTGGTCCCTGGAGAGTGGATGTGTTGGTGCAAAGTATTGATCAAATCACCTTCTCTGATCTCCCTGAGGCTCACTTTTTGTTAACTCTTTTTCTGCCTTATCAAGAAACATGGCTCATCTTTGCAGCATGTGGTCTCTTACTTTTTGCCCACAGATCTGAGAGAGGAGAAGTTAAGAGATAGAGGAATTGAAGCTCTAAGGCCAGTTAAGTTCACATATTTTTATTGAAGGATTCTATGAACTCCATGAATCAAAATTGTCACTTAATTTTGACCATATTAATGGCTCTCTTTCTATTGTAGAGTAAGTGGAAGGTTAATGTTACCTGCCCTCGTGGTTTACTAACTGGTAGAATAGCCAATTGAAATGTGGGGAAGAGGGATGAAAACAAACTTCACCTTTATTTACAGAGCCAGACTTCTGCCTTTCAATGCTGTAAAGCCTTTGCTTGTGGCCCAGAGACTGTGTCACAGGGATGGAAGCTTGTGTGTGTGTATGTGTTTTGGCGGGGGGTTATGGGAAGGAGATGGAGGACAGACAGAATGACTTTTATGCACCCTCAGTAAACAGGCCCAGTTGAGTCAGAAGGCTGTGGAGTGGGCTGGGTGGAACATCAGACCTTTGCCTTCCTCTGGCTTGTGTCCTGGTCCTCAGTTTGCTCAGAAGACAAAGTGCACGGATGTCAGAGGGAAATTTGGCATCAGACACAGCTCCCTTTTGATGTATTGGATCCTGACACAACCGACAAAAGAGAATTTTGTTTTTCCTTTAGAACACCTGTCACACCAAGATGATTATATTGTAATACAACTTTTAAAGTGTTATGCAAGTAAAATAAAATACATTTTAAAATGAAATGACAAGCTTTCCATAGTTAGGCTCTCTTGATTTTTGTTTCAAGCTGAGGATCAATTGCTGCCTCTCCCAAGGCCTGTGACAAGCTGCATATCCTGTTTCTATAAGTTAGGGTTCAACCCACCAGCTTTGCCACAACCTAGCGTGATGGTTCAGAGGGTAAGGGTGGTACACAGAGCCTGTTGGTCCTCTTGTCCTCATCTCTGTCATGGGAGCAGCAAAGGTATGTGTTTCACAAGTGTGAGGATATGAGAAGATAATGCAAGTTAGACTCAGACCACTGCCTAGGTCGTAGTCAGTGCTCAGATGTCCACTGTCGTCACGGACATAGCTTTGTCATCGTTATTAACTCAATTCTTGGTTCTGTGGCCCATTCCACATTCTTGTTTCCCAGAGATTTCCTACGCCTTATTGACAAAGCCATACCTCTGGTGTGGCTGACCCCAGTATGATACAAATGCTTTGAAAATGGACGCTGAATTCTGGTCCTAGGGCCTATGGGGAAACTCTTAAGAGATTCAGAATAAGAAAGTTAATATATTTCATCAGATCTTACCCTTTGTCCATGTGTGATTTATGGTAATCTTATCTTGGGGATACCTGGTTAGAAGTACCCATTACAGCTTCCCTGAATTAGGAGAATTGGGTATCGTTAAAGGAAGTTGTGGTTGCAAAGGAGGATGGGATATAAACAAATGACGTGTGGAAAGTCAAATAGATGTTTCAGTGGCCACTGCATTACAGTGTACAGGAGGATGCTGAACCTGAAAACGAGAGGCTGGGTTCCACACCAAAATGACTGACGTCTTCCCAGCCTCTGTTTACTTCTCAAAGGGGGATTTTGGATTAGATCATCTCAAAGGTCCCGTTGTGCCTTAATATTTTGTAATTTTTGCAACTGTGCTATAAGTGGTTGTGTCTACAGTTTTCAAGTTGTATAAGTTTGAAAAGCAGCTGGGTGAGATGCTAAACTAAGGCTTAGTCAGGGGTGAGAGACTCAGCATTTCCCAGTGTCAGCAAGGAGTGTTATTTTCCCTTCCTTCCCGTGCCCAGGCTCCCCAGAAGTAAAACCTGAAGACATGAAGTCCATCTTCTCTTTTTCGTCAGCTTAAGTAAAAAGAACACTCCCTTCCATTTTAATAATACAATTTTTGTGTATTAAATACAGGCTATGATTTGGCCTCCTCAAGCTGAGTTTAGATTTGAAAGGATGAGAATATTAAAGCTTGTCAGCCAACCCACAAACCAATTAAGTACTTCTAAGCTGACATACTCTGGGAAGAAAAAGAGTTCTTATTCTTTTCTCCACTAGTACCACTCAATAACTTAAAAAAAAAGAAAAAAATCAGATAAAATATTCTCTTTGAAAGATGTTACTCCAAGTAGGTGACAGGAAAGGATGACCCTATAGTGAGACCAGTATATGGCCCAGAAAGTCATACAAAAGCAGATCAAGGGTCCAGCAGTGCCGTCTGACAGAACCTTCTGTAAAGATGGACACGCTGTGCCTTGTCCACAACTCACATATGGCTGAAAGTGACTGCTGTGACTATGATCTGAATATTAAAATTTATTTAATTTTATTTAATTTTAATTAATTTTAATTGAATAGCCACATGTGACTAATGGCTTGAACAGTGCAGGGCTAGAAAAACAAAGAGATTTTGACACATATTCTCACATATCAAAAACGTGCCCAAGACCATTAGATGGCTATCACAATGCATGGTGGATTGGACTAAAAGAATGTCTGAAGAGCTGTCCTGTGTATGAAGATTAGAGTCTACTTTGTTGTTCCAAAGGGAAAACTAAAGCCACTCGGGAGTAGGTACAGGGCGTTTAGGCCAGCATGGTAAACATCCTTATAGTCAGTCATATGAAATTACAATCAGACGCCTTAAAATGGAAGAGTGCCAGTCCTAGTTCTGAGGGCACTCCAACTTAGGTTTGGTGACAGTGTGGCAGGGAGCTGCAGTTTCAGATGATAATGCTCGCCCACCCACACTCCCCACAGGTCACTAGTTGCACTAAAGACTAGCTGAGTACTGGTTTTATAAGTGCTCTGCTGCTACCAGGACATTTTATTACACATGACCATGATTAGGTTAAAGATGGTGATTAAAGGGCTTCATGCACTTGGACTTGCCTTCAGGCTTCTTGTTCTAAAATAAGCAAAAAGGTTCATTTTGGGATCCTGAACCAAAACCCCATGTAGTTTTAACAGTAAACATGCCCGGTGAATATAAGTGGCATTGATCCTTCAGCTGCCTACCTCTCCTGGAGAGGGTGCTAAAACCAGCACTGTTGCCTTCCAGATTCTCAGGAGAGTCCTGGTAACAAGCAAATGGGGGGGGCTCGCAGTGGTTCAGCTGTGGTGGGTGCTCTCCTTGCCGAGACGCCTGGTCAGTACTTGCAGCTTCAATCAGCCACAGGGTCTCCTCCTGTTGGATGTCACGGATTTGTGGGAAAGCAGCCTTGTAGGCAATGTCACAGCCATGGCCTTACATTGCAAAGAATTTCTACCAGCCTCATGAACAAGGGTATGGCGCGGAATCCGGTGGCCCCACTTGTCCTCCCAAGGAAACTCAGGAATAGTGGGTCTGTGAACATGGGACTCACTCACTCAGGTGGGGCTGATGCTCTCACAAAGAGCTCCCATGGAATTCATTAGCTGCATTTGAGCGAAGCCTGCTCCTTTTACATGTTAGGAGTGAGGGTTCAGAAAGATAATGATGGTCCTAGGTTATTACCCACAGACCCTGCTTTCTTTTTAAAAAAGATTTTATTGGGGAGTTATGGGAGGGAACAGCGCTGGGAAATCGGGGAAAGGGAAGAGACAAGTTGCTGTCCTTTTGTTCTTCAGTCTAGTTGTGGAGGATGTCGCTTTACTGGCCCATGTTGGTATTATCATTGTGCTCTTCCAGGGTGAGGCAGATCTGTACCTGCCATTGGATGGTCACTCACAGCGGCTGTGGCCGCTTACGCTGGCTCACGGCCGCTCATGCTGGCTGCCAGCCACTCACGGTAGCTTACAGCAGCCCACTGCAGCCCCACTGCAGCCTACACCGTGGCCAGCGACTCACAGCAGCCCAGCTCCAGGTAGAGCTGTTATTCACCATCTTAGCTGTAGAGGGTGCATTGTCACTGGCCCTTTATGTGGGATCTGAACCAGGGCCCTACTGCTCAGAGCTCACACTCCCAAGTCAACTCTTAACCAACGAGCCACTCGGCCAGCCTGACCCTGCTTTCTTTTTAAGCAGGAGGACATTTCCTTGTCCTTTCTCTTGTTAAAATGGTAAGTGAAGGGCACTCTCATTAGGACATACCATATTTAGCCATGTATAATGTGCTCCCATGTATAATGCACACCCACATTTTTGGCCCAAACTTTCAGGGGAAAAAAAGCTTTCGTTTTAAGTTTTTAATTCAAATTTTTATTGGTTTACATTTAGTTACTTGTTTTTTGTATTATAATTTATTTGTAACATATTATGGTACAAGAAATTTAATATAACGAAGAATTACACAACACAAGAACAGATAAAAGGTACAAGAAATTTTATGTACTGGTAACAAATTTACAATATTCACACATCATGGAAGGCCAAGAATACTTCGTTGTTACAAGTTCATTATAAGTTCAACAAAACTGATTATCATTGTCCAGGGTATTACTTTGCATATGGATATCGTTATTGATTTCTAGAGTTACACTTTCAACTCTTAAGCATAAATAAAAGAATCAAAAACATTTACATGGATATGGAATTAGTACTACCCATGTATAATGCACATCCTTATTTTCCCTCACAGATTTGGGCAAAAATAGTGCACATTATACACAGGAAAATATGGTAGCCCCTCAACTTCAAAGGTTGTGAGGATCTTTTCCTTCCTTCTATTTCTGCTGCTTTCTCTTCACTACCTGTTGAGCAGATATACATACCTTTACCTTTTGATAAACTGATACGTACTAATAAAAGCTACAAATGAGAAACACTAGGCAGCCCCCATTTTACACACTGGCATTTGGTCTTTCCCCTACATGCTCGTTTCTGGAGAGTAATATCCACCTGGACACAAAGCTGGTGTAACTAAGATCAGCCCTGTTTCCCAGATGGCTGTCCTCATCCATGGCATGTGTGTGCATGCAGACGTTCTTGCACCCACTTTTCTGCCAGCCCAGGTTGACGAAGGCATAGGTTAAATTGCTGGAGGAAATCATCTTTCTACGCCAGTTGCGTCTGACACACATTCCTAGCTCTGGGTAGGCCCTGGTGCCGAGGGTGTGCCCATTTTCACAGTGGTTGCTCCAGAGTTCTCCTCTCACCTTAAGCCCTCCAGTCCAGACTTCCTGTCACACCTCGTCATCGATAGATTGGCCAACCAGGAACAAGGATATCCAGTGAGGTCACCCTTGACTTCCATCCCTTCCATTTTCTTTTTTTTGGTCAGAATCATTATTCATGTTTACATCACTCCCTGTGCCGTCAGAGCAAACTTCATTCCCAAGATCCAAACCATGCTCTTCAGCCTACCCTTACTGTCTCTTCCACAGCTTTGACACACCAGCCATATCTTTCCTCTTGTCTTATATCCACCATCTCCTGCACCACTTCCTTCCTTCTCAGCATATGAACTAGAGCAAGGCTTCTCCAAACTTAAAACAAAAACAAAACTGTACCTCCAGCGGAGTCTCTCCTTCCCTTCAGTCACACAATTTTGTCCTTGCTGTCATCCTTTGTCCTTAACCCCTGAATGAGTAATTCCACCCTCTTGTGCTGATAAAATCATTTCTTAATGCCCAGCAGTGACTTTCTGTTGACAAAGTCCCAGACCCCGTGGCAGCACTCTTCCTGGCTGAGTCCCTGCTCCTCCTCGGAGCCCTCGCCCCATGGTTCCTCTGGCCCTCCAGTCATCCCTTTCACTATCTTTATCAGCTTCTCCCCCTCCTTTTCCTCAAATGCCTATGAATCCCAGTGCCCACAAGAGAATGGGACTTAATAGCAGGATATGACAGTTGATAGACCTGGATTCAGATCCTGGCTCCAGCTTCGTCAGCCGAGGAAACTTGCAGCCACTACTTGCTTTTCCTGAGTACGTTCTCTCATTCTCACCTCAGCGGCTCATGAGAACAAACCGAGCAGACACGTGCCGGTGCTCGGCGCATTGCCACACACCACTTCCCGCCTTGCTCTCTCATCTCCCACTGTCCGTGCCCTCACATCCCATCTGTATCCTTTCCGTTTCCGGTCCTCCTCAGGAGCCCAGAGCCACACCACCAGCCCCCTGCCGGATGCCTTTCTCATACAGAAACATCATTCCTTTCTCCCAAAGTAAATTCCTCCTGCCCCAACTCAGCTTGGCAGCCTTTCAGGTATGAAACTCAGAGACTGTGTCACCTCCTCTTTCTCTCACCCTCCTATCCAGTCAGCCAACAGCTGTTTCCTTTCCAGCTCCCTGGATTCTTGGGTCTGAATCTGTCTTTCATTCCTAATGCCACATGGTTAAGGCTCCTTTACCTCCAACTTAGATTCTTGTTCCTGCCTATGCAGTGGTCTACCCTCGTTCCACTGTAAATGCTGTCCTGCGGCCGTGCACCTGGTCACCTCCGTGCCTCTCAGATCGTTCTCCACTGTACTTTCCTGCTCCCAGTTACCTTGTGACCGCAGGTTCCATAGCCAGTCATGGCTCAGGTAGAAGAGGAAAGATGGCCGCTGCTCAGCTCGGGGTTAGCACTCATTAAACGCTGGATAATCCAGTTGTTAATGCACTGTCATGTCCTAAGAGCCGCTTCAGTGGTAAGTGTGATTAAATGGAAGTTAGATCTCAATTGATATGTCCTACAGAATTAGTTGTAGAATGAAGTCGTTATCACATGATCCCTTTTCTCACTTGAGGCTTATTAAAACAGGAGAATGAATGGGACCAGTAAGTGGGGGATCTCGGCGGGGCTCCACAGGCCACATTCTGCCCCCACCCGTCAGTCTGAGATCACCAGCGTGCATGGTTTCTTCCAGCCACTGCTGACGGGGCCAGTCTCTGTTCTTGAGAAGGGCATTCTCATCCTAAGGAGACTGCCTTTGACGAGCTTGAAAGCAGTTCCTTGCCAGACCTGGTGCAAGACTGTGGGACTTTGGAGTGCAGATCTTTTGTGGACACAAGAAGGCCCACTGGGCAGCATCCCTGTTTCTCACCACCTCCATATCTCACACCCTGACCCGTAACTCCAGGCGAGAAAGCAGTGATGTTTCTGAACGTGGCATCATGTTCTGTGTAAGAAGACACCAGCAGAAGGGGTTTGATGTGTGAGTGGCAGATCCCCAGGATGTGCCGCTCAGGAGCGCTTGATCTGACCGGTTTGAAGCTGAGCGCTCACCAGGTCACACTAGAAATGGCTGCTGCGGGGCATGGCTTTCATCCTTGTTTATCTTCTTTTTTAAATAACCCTTTCTGAAGGTTTTGGGGGGCGGTTTGTACAAATGGACACCGTGTGTGTGTGTGTGTGTGTGTGTGTGTGTGTGCGCGCGCGCTCGCACCCACAGGAGCATTCATGTATTCCCTTTTCACGTCCTTGTCACTGCGGGGCAAGGTTGTAGCCTTTTGATGTAGATTGTGAATCTTACTGAATTCATCATTTGCCGTGGGAAAGAGATGTTTGTTTGCATAGTGGAGAAACATTTCCTTTTTCTGACAATATTATGGGAACATTGTGTAGGAAATAACTGATACTGTGAGCGCTTATCACATGGTAGCTCCATTTCAGACACTTCATGTATTATCCCATGCAGCCGTTAGAAGAACCCGTTATTGCTGCTTTCCCACTGACATCTGGGGAAAGTAAAACAGAGAGCGTGCTTTGCCTGAGGTTGTGCATTCAGTAAATGAGAGACCCAGAGCTCAAACTCAGACAGGCGCTCTAGTGCCAAGGGTTCGTCCTGTTGAAAATGAATAGTGGGAGCAAGTGAGGCGCCCTGAGGGCTTCCCTAGTGTCCTCTCAGCCTTTAAGTGTCCCCAATGCCTTTAAGGCTTTGCCTGCCTTAAAGGTGTCCAAGACGTGTCCCTGGCCCCCAAGGTCATTGCTGTGCAGTGGCTGGAGGAGAGGGCTGACTCCGCGGGTGTATTGGCGCATTTTTGTTTGTGAGCAGTTTCAAGCAGGCAGCAGGTGCTCTAAATGTTGTTGAATTGAGTCAATATAAATTCCAAAAGGTTAAGCTTGTGAATTGTCAGGGTTCAGCCATGATCAGTTCCCAATAAAGGGGAATGTACAAGTTCTTCAGTGTGGTGATCAGGACTTGCTACCATTAGAAACGCCAGTGGGGAAAGCCTGGTGCTGCTGGGAGTCACTGCTCTTACCCACGACAGGTTTAAAGCCCTTCTACGGGTTACGTGGGGACTTCTGGCTCCTGTGTGATTTATACATCTGTGATGCTTGTCACAGGGACATTTTCATTCTGGAGAGCCATGAGGTCATATAATGTTGAGGGGACAGAAGAAAAAAATGATTAATTTGTAGGATGGAAATGGGTGGGGACTGGGCGCCAGAGAAGAGGACCCTGCAGAGACCCGAGAGGAGGGAAGGAGACAGACATGAGGAAGAGTGTACAGGGAGCCTGAGCAGACACTACTGACCACACAGGAGGGGTGAGGCAAGGGATGAAATACTGCTTAGAAAATCTTCAAAATGTACTACTAGGGCCGGCCGAGTGGCGCTGTGGTTAAGCACTGGCGTGGGAAGCCAGCGGCCCCGGTTCAGTCCCACATATGAGGGCCAGTGACACTGCCCTCAAAAAAAAAAACAAAAAAAAACAACAAACAAACAAAAAAAGTGCTACTGGCCCACAGACAACCTGAGGAACCTGAAACCCGTGAGCCTGTGGCTTTGTATGCTGTCATTTCAGTTGCCTGCGTTTAGATGGGGAAGGGTTTTCAGGCCAGCCCCACCCCCCATGTTGTTAATTGTCAAAGCATTTGGACCATAAGCTCTGTAGAGCATTCTGGGCACCAAGATCCTATGAATCAAGGGACAGGGATTGTCGTGGCAGGAGGGCCCTTGCTGTAGGGGAGGCTAAGAAAGGTTCCACGAATGCCAGAAACTGTTCCGAGAAGCAAAACTCAGCACCCACTTCTCACTGAAACATCCTACTGCCATCATCCTATCAGCAAACCTGCTGCGTTGGGTGCCTAGTGTTTGCTTTGAATTTTGTGTTTGTTCTGCATGAAAATGCAGTATGCCTGTTGATGTCACTTCGGTGCTGCTGGAACAGAAAGTGGGTATTTTATGTGCTCTCCCTTTTCAGGCAAGATGGAAGGGCTTTGTAAAAGAGGTTTCCAAGGAATAACCTAGCACTTTAAAGATTTATAGAACAAATATCCACTTAAAGTTTCATTTAAGTTTTGCAAAACATTTCTGCGTCTGCCTTGCCGTGTCAGCAAAAGTTTCTGGGATTTAAATAAATAAAACCTGGTGGGATATAATGAAGTGCAAAAACATATGATGCATCAAGTTACTACTGAAAGGAATATTGAGGCCTAAGTGATCTCCTTACTGATAGTCCCTGATCAGAAGCCAGCTTTAATGTTTAGGCTGTGTGTTATTTAAATAAGCTGAGGAATTTCTGAGCTGGGGGAATGCTGCAAAGTGCAGCCGCCCAAGAGAACGACCCCATTTCGGATGCGCACTTCCATTTTAGTGAAAGGAGACAGGTGACGGTGCAGAGCTGAAATGCCAACAGCACCTGACCCTCTTTCTTTCCCTGGCACTGTCCCACCAGTAAATTGGTGACATTTGTAAAAATAAACACTTGGGAGTGTTCCATGAGGTAGGATTGATTGTGGTGAGACAAGGAGTGGTAATGGAGGCAGGAGAACCTGTGGACATCAGAAGTGTTTGCTAAGTCCTCCTGTGTTTACTGTTGTGGAGGTTTTAATCAAAACAAAGCAGGTCTCTGCTAAGCACAGAAGGTATATGTTCTCTGTCTTTATTCATTCTTCTTGGTTTCCCCAGGGCGCAGAGACCCGGGCCTTAGGAGCAAATGTCCATTAAATAATGGCTTTGGAAGGAGGCTCTAGAAAACACTACACAAACAATTTTTATACATTATATTGTAATACCTCCATTCCATCCTTTCATCTGGCCCCAGGTACTGGCCTTTTGAAAATTGCCCCAAAGGAACTTTTATTTTACTGGGAAGCCAAGCAAAAGAATAAGGAAATGAATGAATTAATGAAAATGATCTCTCATTCAATCCATAGACCAAACTGTCTTTACTTGCATATTAAGATTTGTGTGGCTGTGCTTTTTGCACCACTGTCCCAAAGTACTTAATCATTTATTAATTATTAACCTCCATATTGCTTTAGGTGAAATGGAGACTTGACACAGGTTTGAAATGCAGTCAGTTTCCCTTTTATTTTCCTCAGCATCCATCTGTAATCAGAAACTTGGCCCTGTTGATACTTCCATTTTAGGGAGCCTCAGTCCAAATCGGAGACTAAGCCACAGACTCCCTTCCAGCATCGTCTTCAGGAAGCCACATGCTTCCCTCAGCCTCAGTATCACCTGTGTGCCTTTACATTTGTGTGAAGGGAAGCATATCATTCATAAAACCTGGCTATTACTATGCAAGCCACCTCCACACTGGTGATGGAAATATTCTGTGAGAGTCAAGTTCACTGTCCATCATGGAACTTATACAAAACCAGCCTTCCCAGCATCTATTAAATCTGTATTTTGGATCGTGGCATTTTTGGGGATCACTAGGGGCAGCTTATTTGAACTGAGATCCAAAGAGCTCTTTATTTTGTTTATTTAGCAGACATTTGTTGAACTCCTACCTTGTGCTGTGTACCACTGGGGAATAAAAATAAGACAGTCCCTGTCCTCCAAGAGTGAGTTGTCTAGCATATAAATATGACATGAAACAGCTAGCAGCCTTGTGGAGTGATAGGCCAGGTGGAGGTACTGGGCCTTGGAAGGAGAGAGGAAGAGGAAATGATGTGTATGGACCACAGCTGGCAACAGGAAGGCCCCAGCTCTCCTGGGCATGCTGGTGATCTTGGTGGAGGGGCCAATTTGGAATCTCATTTCAGGAGCAGCCAGGGTCTGTGAGTTGGTGGCTCCAGGCAGGTAGAGAAGGAAGGGTCGGTGCCCTAGAGCCAGGGCCTGGCCTCCCCATCTCATCCTTCCCCAGGCATGGGACAAAACAGAGTCCATTGTGTGACACCAGCTATGTGAAGACAGGCAGGAAACACCTCACAACAGCTGCCTTACTTTGGATCCTCACCAGTGTATGTAAGCATGATGGCATTTACCATGCAAATGACTAGATTCCAAGCACTAGTCTCAGTGCTTTAATGCATTATCATGACTTACCTTCTCAACTTTGTGAGATGGTGAGCATCATTCTCATTTAACAGGTGAGAAAACTGAGGCACGCAGGTATCCCCTCCTCCCCTCCCCCGTAAAGAATAGAGACAGTGCAACAAGGGTGCAAATCCAGGATTGTCTGACTGCAAATGGGCCTAGTGCCTGCTTCAGTACAGGACGTCCTTCCAAACATCCCAGCACCAGATTCCACCTATTTTCACATTAGAAGAGCTTTGTGTTAGGCGCCTTTTTCCCTGATCATTTCTCCATAAATTTGGCAGAATCTTGTTGGCTTCACTCAAGCGTTATTATAACTGATTGCAGTGTTGCTTTAAATATTTGTGATGAGAGAGTTAGGAAGCATATGCACTCTGATCATTTTTAGTCTATTTCATTATTTTTTTAAATTCTGGTTACAAGCCACTAGATTGATGTAGTAGTTTGGAGCACCTCTGGGTGTTCTCTCAGACACCAAACAAACAGAATTTCTAACCACAGTGACTAAATCAGGCACTTCCAAGTTTGAAAAATTTATAGAGTAGAAAAAGATGTATGTCTCCAAATAAATATCCAGGCAGTTGGGACATGTATAAAGCAAAACACTGGTTTCCTGAAACATATTCAGTAAATGTACAACTATGTCTCAAAAAGAGATTATGCCCCAGAGAATGTATTATGAGTTTGCTCCCCCAGAGTACTGCCTTCCAGTATATGCAGCATCTCCATAACGAAGTTATTTGTTTCAGATACTCTTTATGAAAATGAAATGTGCCCCTGAACTCTAGAAAACTTATGTGGTTAATCCAATTAGGAAAACAATGAATTCTGTATTTAGCATTAATCCCTAAATTAGAAGGGATATTCAACAACTGTAGTAAATTCAAGAACCCTTACATTTACTTAGAGACTGAGTTAATATTTAGATCTAATTTGATGGTCTTGTTTTAACATTTTGGCTTTACAAAAAGATTTATCAAGTTTCCAGCAAAATGGCCCTTTACTTGTATAAATTTTACTTGAGATTGGAGCCTTTTTTCTTTTTTAAGGAAAATAAATTCTTTGTAAGCTTAATCTTTATATGCATTATAGTGCATTTATGTAGAAGAGACTTACCAAATTCTTCATAAAATGAACTGAAGGGAATGTATTCGGAATTGGCCAACTGTTACATTTTTCATGTGTACTGGGAATGGCACTTAAATGGGTGAGGTGTGAGAACAAGACTAATCTCTGCTGTCTGAAAGGCCTTAATGTTTGTTTTGTTATCTTTTCTGCAAAGCTGTTAAATTGTATCCCCTGCGTTCTGTATTGAAATTCCCAGCATTCTTCATGTGAAGCACCAAAAAAAGGCACCCACTTACCTGTTAGCCTTGCACCCAGGCAGAGTTGTCACAGGAAGAGACTTTGGCTATGCTAACTGCAGGCCTACTAGAAGCCAAATGATGTGTTGTTGTATCACCGTGTGCCCTTCTCTACTGGTGAGTGTCTGCTTCAGATAAATGAAGAGCAAGCAAGTAAGAAAGTGTCAACAGCTTCACAAGAGCCAAACCAAAGAAATTAAGCTGTTTTGTTGAGAAAGGCAGTCCAGCTTAGCAGTCCAAGGGTATAGCTCCAGAGCCAGACTGCCTGGGTTTGAGTCCCACCACTATTGATTATTTGTTGGAAGACATTAGCTGGGTTACTTACCCTCTGAATGCCTGTGTTGCTTTATCCCTGAAAAGGGTATAATAGAACCTAATTCATAGGATCATTAAAAGGACTAATTGTGATGGGGCGTATATTGAAAACGGTGCCCTCTCTGTCCTAAGTGCATAATAAATGTTAGCCATCATTAATATTTATAAACCCCCAAATTTGAAGTGTCCATGTACATCTGTTAAGCACAAGTTCTACCACAGTACAGATGGGCTCCCTGTGGGTACCAGTCCTTAGGCAGGGGTGAGTGATTGTTAGATGAACACAGACAGACTGTTCCATCCTCAAGCAAGACATGCACTGTGGACGCCTCCCTGGCCCACACATCCAGGCAGTGAGGCTCTGTGCTCCACGGATCCAGCAGGCAGCTGAGGCAGGCACTGGTACCAGGAGCTCCCTGGTAAGGTACCTCATAACAGTAACATTTTGGGAGATGCTCCAGGCCAGGTGATGCCGAATGTTGGGGTGCTGTTTCACTAAGAAAATTGAAAGGATGAGGTGACAAACACCACAGATTCTGTACATATGTGATGGCAGAGCTGAGATGACTTGTTCGCCAGTTGGCATTGGCTCTGAAATGAGCAGAGCTAGGTTTGCCAGCAAGGCCAGTTCACAACGCAACTCAGAGGCTGGGGCAGGCAAGTGAATGGAAAGGAAAGAGACACTGGAAAGAAACACTGCACATTAGTGTCTGTTCAGCACCAGGGTCTTTATGTTTGAGATCTGATTTAAGCCTCATCACACGTGAAGTGGCATCGGGAGGTTTAAAAGGGTGGAAGAAGGGCCAGCCGAGTGGCGCACTGGTAAAGAGCTGTTTTTGGGATGCCAGCAGCCCGGGTTCAGATCCTACATATGAGGGCCAGTGACACTGCCCTCTACAGATAACAACAGCTCCACCTGTTGAGCCCCCGGTGACGGTGTAGACTGTAGGCCCTGCTGCAGTGGGCTGCCATGGGCTACAGTGAGTGGCTGCCAGCCAGCGTGAGCTGCTGGCAGCCAACGTGAGCTGCCAATAGCCGTGGTGAGCGACATCCAGAGGCTGGCGACCAATCTGCCTCATCCGGGAAGGGTGCAATGACGATACCAACATGGGCCAGTGAAGCAACATCCTCTGCAACTAGACTGAAGAACAAAAGGACAGCAACTTGTCTGTTCCCCTCCCCCAATTCCCCAATAAAATCTTAAAAAAAAAACAAAAAAAAAAAGTTTGGAGAAGAGGGTAAAGGTAAATCTGGAATCGTGATGAGGGATGACAGGCAGAGCTGTGGTTGACCCGTTAGAGGAGAAAGGGGTGCTGACGAGACCCCAGGGCCCACAAGGAAGCAGGCCCCTTAGAGGGAAGAGGGGTGCTGATGGGACCCCAGGGCCCACAAGGAAGCAGGCCCTTTAAAGAAGAAAGGGGGTGCTGACAGGACCCCAGCACCCATGAGGAAGCAGGCCCCTTAGAGGGGAAAGGGGGTGCTGATGGGCAGGGGTTGTACAGACAGGTTGAAAAGGGGCCTTTGGGGTTCTAAAGATGAAATTCTTCCGTTTAACCTAGATTTGAAGTGAATAATCACTTGGAAACCAGTAAAGCCAGCCACCCATGCTATAATCCTGATCTCACAACCCGCGTATCTTATATTTCAACAAGGAGATCCTTTCAAAGAGATAAATGTGAATTCTGTGTGCCATGTATATGTTTGTGCCATGTTTAATTTCATTAGCTATAATATCACGTAGTTGGGCTTGTTTAACTGCTTAGACCAGATGGTAATGCCTTGTGAAGAAAAATGGCTACACGCATATAATTGAACATGTCCTGTTGACAGTTACAACTACCCATTTTCCCAATTAAATGAAGGTGATTCAATAAAATGAACACCAAGTCTATTACTGGGCCACCATTTCTAGCCCAGAACATAAGGGAGACAGTGTGCTACAAAGTGGGGAAATTGCAGTTATGGCGTATGCCCTGGAGACACAGAATGAGGGCAGCTTCTCCCACCTGAACACTGAGGAGCAGCTTAATGATGCCTCGCTTTGGCCCCTGCCTGTGGGGAGAGGCCTTGGCTTCCCCAGTTATGAGCAGTCTGAAAGCGGTGATGACCACTGACGTGAACATTTTGAAATCAGCGAGTACAGTTTGAAAAAACAAGGTGAAGTGTTGGCTTCTGAATGGAATCGAGGATAGTGGAAACCGTTGTGTTGCCTTTCCTTTGAGCAGATGAGGATGTTGGGTTTTATGAATGTTTTCAATCAATACTACAAAATACACTGGCCAAAGTAATGCATGCGAACAAACATCCTATGAAGTGGTCACTGAAAGTATTTTTGTATTTATTGAAGGAAAAGATTAACTCTAGTCTCCTGGTCTCCCTGATCCCACTTACGTAACTATAGAATTGACAAGCTTAGCAAAAGGGAGAAGAAAGTCATATTCTGGCCCTGGAACTTATCAGCAAAATCTCTAGAGATGATGATAATGATCACTAGAAATGATAGTAAGTGAGAAACTCTTTTTGAGGAAAAGCTGGAAAATGTCACCTTGCCATGTTCGGGGACTTAAATGACACAGTTGCTATATATACAGAGGGAGCCAAAAAAATGTACATACATTTTAAGAAAGGAAAACTGTATTAAAATGGTAATACACAGTATATACCAATAACAAAAGATGAATACAAGTCACGTTTGACTTTTACAATTACAAGAGGTGCTCAAAGTGGTTACCATCAGCGTCCAAACACTTCTGATTATGGAGAGCTACTGCTTGAGCAATGTTAACCAAAGTGTCCACCTGTATACATTTTTTTGTCACCCCCGGCATTCTTTCTTAGTTACTTCGTGTTCTATGAGTAAAAACTTGTAATTATTTTCTCTCTTCTTCCTCATGGCGAGTTGAGAATTTTAGAGTAACGAAGACCCTAAAATCCAGTCAAGCTCAGCCTCTCATTTTACCCAGGAAGAAAACGGGGAACAAAGGAAGACAAACCCCACAGTTCAAGAGAGCTGATCCCAGGGCCCAGTTGCCTCTTCTCCCATTACTGATTGTTGTCCCTATTCCAATGTTAGGGGCTGATGGGGGTGAGGAGAAGGAAGGGGGGAACATGGACATGTGAGGGATCCCTGCCCTCCGTGCTCATCATCCAGAGCAGCTTCGCTTTTATCTGTTTTATATGTTGGGGTCCCATATCAGAATGTAAACTATTTTTCTCATGTAAGTAAGTATAGCGTTTGAAACCCACTCTCCTCAACCACACAGGAATTCTTAGAATGGTGGTGGGGGGGTGCCTGATGCCTCCCCATCTTCACTCCTGCCCTGTGGGGCTCAGATGTGGGCTTCATCATGTCTACTGGTTTCCTAAGTCAGATAACAAAAAGTAAAGCTGAACCAAATCCTACTATGGAGGGTGTATTCCGAAGGTAGAAGGAGAAAATATTTTAAGGGGTTACACGTTAGACAGCGTACAGCTTTGTCACCCCACCCTACCCCAATTAGATCTGAAAAATTAGACTTAGGACTCAGAATCCTGGGTGTTGGTCCCAGCTCTGCAAGGGAGTTGTCACTTGACCTTGCACAGTGCATGTAGACCAGTTCAGAGAACCAGCAGACCCACACGAGGCAGGAATGGGAAAGGATGGCGAGCCTGGGGCTGCTGCAGCAGGGGCCAGTCAGGAGGAGGAGGCACCCCACGGTCAGCAGCAACCCACCTTCACCATGGACCTCGGCTCTGGCCCCCAGCCGTGACTCAGAAATCGAACTGCTCATTCTGCATGTTTTATGTTTGATTCCTTTAGTCACCAAGTCTTCAGCTCCCTTCTCTGCTTTCTGCCCCGTGGGAGGGGGTGGGCAGCCTCAAGTTCAGTGCAACAGAAGGGACTCCTTCGCTCCGGAAAGCAGCTTTGTGGGCCGGCTTCTTGGGGCTGCTGGGCTGCTGTCCCCAGGCTTGCTGATCGCCCCTCCATCCATGCCAGCGGGGTCTGTCTGACTGCAGCTCACCCTCCCCTGGTCCTTCCTGGTGCTGTTCACCCATCTCCAGCCCGCCTGCATCTCCCAGGGAGCTGGCCTTGTTCTGCGGCCCCTCTTAGCTGCCTCAGCCACTTAATTCCTGCCCCACCGGTCTCTGTTTTTTCTTTACTACCCGAGTGTCCCTTTACACACATGTAAATGCATGCACACGGGCACACAAACACACACACACAGCACCACCATGAAAGCTCTGGATCTTTCTCTCAGCACTGCTTAATATAATTCCACCTCCTCTTCACCTAGCTTCCCAGTGACCTCTGGCCCAGGCCAGCTAGGGCCAAGGTTGACCATGCCCCTCTGTAGGTCACCTGGACTGTCTAGGAGAAGCTAGCAGCCCAGGAGCTGTGTGCTTCATCCATCATCTCTCTAGTTTGCCTGAACATAGGGCCGCGGTCACTCCTAAGAGATCAGATCAGCTTTCCGGCCAGTGGTGTCTCTGAGCCCAGTTGGACCTTCTCCCCGCTTGGCATGAAGTAAAGGGGTGTGCTTACCGGGTGGCAGCAGGGGAGCACCAGGTCCTCCGTTCACATTGGCAGGCCTGGTGAGACCTTTAAACAGTCTCCCCATCAGAGTGCTTCATGCTAGCTGTAAAAACAGAGTCATAGGTGGCAGTGAGCATGACACGTGTGGCTTCCTCTTTAGTTCTTCGGCTAATAGGCACATTCATGGGTTTCCAAGTGGAGCCCTCTGTTCCCTGTCCTGTATCTGCCTGACTCCTGAAGGGACTGCTTTACTCAGCGTGTCTAAAGGGTGCTGGCTTCTAGAATAACCTCAGGGAGCTCCCTGTCGGCCACCGGCATCTGTTTTGGGGAGCTGGTAGTGGTGCGAGGGGAAATGAAGAGCCTCCCTCAGACATGGCTCTTCCAAAGAAAATGGCCTTAGCAATAGTACTTCTCACATGGAAGGGTGAGGGTCTGGGTATTTAGGGGATGGCAAAGGGGACTTGTGACATTTCCTCAGAATGTTTTGTAATCTCTGATGCTTCCTTTGAGATTTTTCTTCCTGAATAAGATGCATAGCTAGTTCGGCACCCTGTAATTCATGGATTTGGATGTCCTGAATTTAGGAAAGGCGTGGTTAGTCTAAGCCATCTTCTTGTAAGAATCTGTTCCGTTCCCCATCCGCTCCTCAGACCCCTGTTTTATACTATTTTATCGATTCACCTGTATTTGTTATGTAAAGTTTATCAAGTAATTTTCATTTTATTACCACTCACAGTCACATACTCATTAGCATAGGATGACTAGGATAACACTTTTCTGCCTAAAGTAAAGACGCTTGGTATTTAGTCAGCCTCTGCAGCCTGGGTGGAGGCACATGTGGTTCCTTTTCAGCCTTTCAAAATACGGAAAAGAGCTCCCAACCCCCGCAGTCAGCCCTGTGGACCCCTGCTTTCAACGCTGACTTCAGTTCTATGATGATGGAGAGAAGCTCCATGTAAGGATTCTTATTTGACAAACAGGACAAGACCTTCTAATATATTGCACTTATAGAATAGGCTTATGATTTCCACTCCAGAGAAATGGACACACTAAAATACAGTGCATTGGTTTTTAAGATCACAGTGCACGTTCATGTCAGAATCACTTGAACAACTTGGTTTGTGTACCTGCTGGGTGTCAGCCAGTAGGCTAGCTGCCCAGGGGTGGCAGAAAGCGGTGAGAGTTGTAAACTATAAATAAAATTCACCATGTTTAGCAGTAATGAATGAATTTAAACCACTCGTTTCTATGTAAGATTTTAGAAAATGGGAGAGAAATTCATTTATTTTTTAAAAAATAATTTATTGAGATGAAATTGATGTAACATAAAATTAGTGAACAATTCAATGGCACTTAATACAGCCACAAAGCTGTGCAACCACCACCTCTGTCTAGTTTCAAAATATTTCCATCACTGCAGAATCAAACCTCCTCTCCACTGACTAGTATGTATTAATTCCCTCCGTCTCCCTAGCTCCTGCCAGCCTCGTCTGTGTTCTGTCTCTACAGGTTTATCTCTTCTGAAAATTTCATATAAGTGGAATCATATGTGTGACCTATTTGTCTGGTTTTTTTTTAAACTTAGCATAACATTTGGAGGGTTTTGCATATTGTAGCATGTATCAGTGCTTCATTCCTTTCTATGGTTGAATAATGCTCCAGTGTATGTACCCACCAGTTTGTTTATCTGTACGCCCATTGAGGGACACCTAGGGTGTTTCCGCCTTTTGGCTACTTTGAATAATGTGCTGTTATGAACACATGTGTACATGGACTTGTGTAAGTACCTGTTTTCAATTTTGGGGGGTTTATACCTAGGAGTGGAATGGCAGGGTCATCTGGCAATTCTGTGTTTCACTCTAAAGAAATTCCAAATCCACAGTAGCTGAACCATTTTGAATTCCCAATGTATGAGGGTTTTAATTTTCCACATCCTCTCCAACAGTTACCATTTTCCATTTTTCTGTTTGTTTGTTTTTGTTTTGTTTTTTGTTTCATAGCCAACCTAGTGGATGTGAAGTGCTACTTCGTGGTTTTGATTTGCATTTCCCTATTTTGACAAATGATATTGGACATTCTTTTCATATATTTTCATGTGTTAGTATATCTTCTTGGAAAAAATGTCTACTCAAGTCCTTTGCTGATTTTTCAATCAGATTGTTTGTCCTTTGTTTGTTGAATTCTAAGAATTCTTTATATAGTCTGGATACTAGACCCTTATGAGATATATAATTTGTAAACTATTCCCATTTTACAGGTTGTATTTTTACTTCTTCTTTTTTTATATGTATATAAAGATTTTATTGGGGAGTTGGAGGAGGGGAACAGTGTTAGGGAATTGGGGGAGGGGACCAGCCAAGTTGTTGTTCTTCAATGTTCATTATGGAGGGTGCCAGTCAGCAGCCCATGGTCTCTAGGCTCAAGGTGCTGAGTTCAGTCTTAGTTGCAGGTGGGAGTCGAATCAGCAGCCTTGTTGTTAAGAGCGCACGCCCTATCAACTGAGCCATCCAGGCAGCAGCTCAGCTCAAGGTGCAAAGTTCAGTCTTTAGTTGCAGGCAGGCATAGCCCACCACTGAACACCAGCTGAGCCATCGTGCCACCTGTTGGCAGCTCAGCGACAGCTCAACTATGGTGGCACAGCGTTCACTGGCCCATGTGGGAATCGAACCGGTGGCCCCGTTGCTCAGAGCACGCTATTTAATCCAACTCTTAACCAACTGAGCCACTCGGCCGGCCTGTATTTTCACTTCTTGATCATGGTCTTTGTTACACAAAGTTTTTAATTTTTATGAAGTCCAATTTATCTATTAGTTCTCATTTTTATATCATATTTAGGAACCCAGTGCCAAATCCAGGGTCATGAGGATTTACCCCTGTGTTTTCTCCTCAGAGTTTTATGGTGTTAGTACTTTCGTTTAGGCTGTTGATCCATTTTGAGGTAATTTTTATACATGATGTGTGAGGTTGACATCCACATTTATTCTTTTGCTTGTGGATTTCCAGTTGTTCCAGCACCATTTGTTGAAATCTTTCCCCGTTGAATGGCCAGGGTACCCTTGTCTAAATCAATTGGCCATAGATATTTATTTTTGGATTCTCGATTCTATTCCGTAGACACTGTATGTCCATCCTTAGGCCAGGACCACACAGTTTTCATTACTGTAGTTTTGTACTAAGTTTTTTTTGGGGGGTTTGTTTTTTTTTTATTAGTTTCAGGTGTACAACACAATGCAATAGTTATACTCCTTACCCCCCAAAGTGACAACCCCCCTACCCCAGTTCTCCAACCCACTCCCCCTTCCCATATCATACATATCTATCACAACTCCCCTGACTCCCCTCCACAGTATACTCCACATCCCGTGACCATCCACATATTCAGTTACAGTTGGCATACGATACTATACAACATCAGCTTCAGGTGTACAGTGCAGTGATCAAGCCTCTACTCCATCCATGAAGTGGACTCTCTAACAAGACATGTGACTATCTGACATGCCACAAAATTTTTACAACATTATTATATTCCCCGAACTGTGTTTCATATCCCTGTGGCAATATTGTAGTTGTCTATTTATGCTATCTAATCCCTTCCCCTTACCCCCCCCATCCCCACCTCCCTCCCAAATAGGAAACCTCAGTTTTTCCTCTACATCTACGAGTCTGTTTACTTTGATCGTTCACTCAGCTCTTCAGACTCCACACACAAGTGAGATCACATGGTACCTGTCCTTCTCCGACTGACTTATTTCACGCAACATAATAGTCTCTTCACAACATTATCAATTACATTCCCAGAACTGCCCCCATATCCCTGCACAACATTGCAGTCCCACCTACACAGTCCAAAAACTTCCCCCTCTCCCTCTTCCCTACTCCCTCCCAGCCAGCAACCATCAGTTTTTCCTTTATATCTGCTTGATATGACTTCAACTTTCTTAAATTTACTGAGACTTGTTTTGTGGCCTAACATGGTCTATCTTGGAAAATGTCCCATGTGTACTTGAGAAGAATGTATATTCTGTTTTTTCAGGGTGAAATGCTCTAAAAATATCAACGAAGTCCAGCTGGTCTAAAGTGTCATTTAAGGCCCTTCTTTCTGTGTTGATTTTCTGTCTAAAGGGTCTGTCCATTGGTGATAATGGGGTGTTGAAGTCACCTACTATGATAGTGTTACTGTTGATCTCTGTCTTTATGTCTGTCAAAATCTGTTATATGTAATTAGGAGTTCCTATGTTGGGTGCATAGATGTTTATTAGGGTTATAGTGCCCTTCCTTGTCTTTTATTGTAGTCATTTTAAAGTCTGTTTTGTCCAAAATAAGTATTGGTACTCCAGCTTTTTTTTTCTCATTTCCATTTGCATGGAATATCATTCCATCTGTAAACAGCATATACATGTGTCCTATTTTCTTATCCACTCAGCCACTCTCTGTCTTTTGATTGCAGCATTTAGCCCATTCACATTTAAAATGATTATTGATAGGTGCATATGTATTGCCATTTTGTTATTTGTATTCCTGGTCTCCCTGGGTTAGGTTGTTTACCCCTTTCTTTTGTTTAAAAAAGCCCTTTTAACATTTCTTGCAATGCTGGCTTGGTGGTAATGAATTCCTGAATTCCTTAACCTTATTCTTTTCTGAGAAGCTCTTTATTTCTCCTTCAATTTTAAGTGATAGCCGTGCTGGGTAGAGCAATCTTGGTTGTAGGCCTTTATTTTGTGTCACTTTGAGTATCTCCTGCCACTCCCTTCTGGCCTGCAGAGTTTCTGTAAACAAGTCAGCTGTTAGTCTAACAGGAGTTCCTTTGTATGTAACCTGCTGTCTTTCTCTTGCAGCCTCTAGGATTCTGTCTCTGTCTTTCACCTTTGCCATTTTAACTATGATGTGTCTTGGTGTGGACCTGTTTGGGTTCAGCTTGTTTGGAACCTTGTTTGGGTTCAGTTTGTGGGGCATGTATGTTGATTTCCTTCACCAGGGTAGGGAAGTTTTCAGTCATTATTTTTTCAAATACTTTCTCGACCCCTTGCTTCTTCTCTTCTCCTTCTGGTATTCCTGTGATTAGATGGGTGGTTGCGTTTCACCTTGTCCCATAGGGCTCTTAAACTATTTTCATTGTTTTTTATTCTTTGGTCTTTTTGCTGTGCCAACTGGATGATTTCTGCTACTTTATCTTCCAAATTGCTGATCCACTTCTCTGCTTCATCTACTCTACTGGTGATTCCTTCGAGTGTGTTCTTCATTTCAGTTATTGTATTCTTTATGGTTGTTTTTTATGGTTTCCCTATCCTTCTTTATGTCCTCGCTAAGTTCCTTAAACATTCTTATCATCAATGTTCTAAACTGTGTCTCTGAAAGGTTGGCTCCCTCTGTTTCATTTAGTTCCATTTCTAGTGGTTTCTTCTGGTCTTTTACCTGTGACATGTTTCTTTGTTTCCCCATTCTGGCTGTTGCTCTGGGATTGCTTTGATGTATTAGATAGCTTTCCAGGAGAGCCCTGGCTGGATCATGCAGGCACACAGCTCACGGCCCAACACTCCCAGGAAAACTCCCAGTCTCAGCCTGTCCCAATCAGCCGCTCGCAGATCAGGCCAAGCAGCCCGACAACCAATCACCAGCCTGGCAACTCTGCAAGCGCAGTGCGGAGAGCGGGTACCCCAGGCTGTTCACGCACTCCTGCGTCTCAGTGAGCAGCCTGTTGGAGCCGGAGCACACCCACCAGGCGTTTCCCTGGCAAGGCTGTATAAGCCGGGCAGAGAGTGGGGATCCAGGGCCGCAGGCACGCGCGCATGCACACATGCACTTTTGCACCAATTCCACCAGACCAATGAGGTCTCGGACCTGATCCTCCGTGGTAGGGCCCAAGCCCGACAAAATGGCGTCCTCCCTACACCACTCGCATGCAGGCTCCACACCACAGGAACAACAGTCCAGGAACCTCCAGCCTTTGCACCAAATGTGTTCAGTTCAGTCCGTCCCCGCAGGCTCCCGGGTCCGGCTCACACAGCTACTCCCTCCACCAGGAACCAAGTAAGTGCTCACCGGCAAGTAAGCCCGGGTGCCGGCCCCACTGATTCTCCAGCCACTCTTAGCCTCACCGAGCTGAGCAAAGAGTCCTCACTAATTTACTGCCGGCTATATTAGAACTCCTCTTCCCGGCAAAGTAACTCTAGGATGGTAAGGTTGGAGTGCGCTCGGGGGTCTCTCCCCCAACCGGAGAAGCTTCCCACGGCTGGGGCTTCCCTCATGGGGCTCACCCTCTCTCGCCTCCGCCCGTCCTACCAGACCCGACGTGGCCTCCTCTTTAAGTTCTTCATTTAGTGGTTCTGTTCATCTAGTGTTCCGGGGACCTCCAGGGTTGAATGCTGTATAATTTGTTTGTAATTTTGGTGTGATCCTGGGAGGCAGTTAGCACAGCGTCTGTCTATTGCGCCATTTTACCGGAAGTCCTGTACTAAGTTTTGAAATTGGGAAGGGTGAGCCCTCTAACTTTGTTCATTTTCAAGATTGTTTTGGTTCTTTTGAGCCCCTCACAATTTCATACAAATTGGAGGATTGGCTTTTCCCTTTGTGCCAAAGGCCTTTGGGATTTTGTTAGGGGCTATGCTGAATCTGCAGATCACTTTGGGGAGCATGGGCATCTTCGCCATATTAAGCCTTGCAATCCATTAACATGAGGTGCCTTTCCCTTTAGTTAGGTTTTCAATTTTATAGTTTTCAGTGTATAAATATTTCATCTCTTTGGTTACATTATCTCCTAGGTATTTTATCCTTTTGGATGCCATTGTAAATAAATAGTTTTCTTAATTTCCTTTTTAGATGGTGCATTGCTTGTACATAGAGACACAACTGATTTATGTATGCTTGTCTTATGCCTTACAACTTGGCTGAATTAATTTTATTAGCTTTAGGATTTTCTGTATATTGAATAATTTTATCTGTGAATAGAGATACCTTTTATTTCTTTTTCTTGCCTAATTGCTCTAGGTAAAACCAGTAAAGTGTTCAATAACAGTGGTGAACAGAGGCATCCTTGTCTTGTTTATGATCTTACGGGGGAAAGCTTTCAGTGTTTCACCACTGAGTGTGGTGTTAGCTGTGGGGGGTTTTAATTGTCCTAGGGAACTCCCCCTCTATTCATAATTTTCTGAGTGTTTTTATCATGAAACGGTGTTGGATTTTGTCAGATGCGTCCCTACATCATTCCAGATGATCATGTGGTGGGTAGAATGTTAAAGAAAGAATAGGATCGATATAAAGAGAAATGTGGAGTCTGGAGATGTAAGTAGCTACAGCACAGTTCTGGGAACATGACTAGTCTTTGCAGAGATTACTGCACAATCTGAAGTCACTGGATAGGAATGTTGCCGAGCAGAGGACCGGACCAGTCGGGAAAGGGCAGAGTGCAGTGGGGAGGACCTGGAATGCCAGAACGCTTTTATCTAGCCAACACCTGGAGTCCCTTGTGGTGTCTGACCCCAGTGGAAGTAGGAATCCTGACCTCCGCTCATTATTTTCTACTTAGGTGTCTCCACTTCATCTTTTCCACTGACTTTCACTTTCCTTCTTAATTTTGTTAGTAAAGTGTCATGTAGAACAGAAGGAAATATTGGATTTTTTTTAATACCATGTGATGAATCCTATGTTTTTTTAAAATTTAGGAATAAAAACAAATTTAATAAGTGAGCCAACACTTTTTGGTAGTTCGTTTCTAGTTGTGTACAGACAGACCTGGTAACAAGCCAACAGCGTTTGTCAGGGCTGTAAATTAGACTGGGGGAAGAATGAACTGCACATTCCAGCTCCCGGGCCAAGGGTCCTGCGATTTCTGCCAGCCCTCTTCCAGACAGCAGCCTGGTTCCTCAGCTGTCCTAGTCCGGGAGACAGATGGAACCTCACGGGTTTCCTATTTAGGCATCTCAGAATTCAAAGTTGTTAGGATGTGTGGGCTTTGAAAATGCCATACTTCAGGGAAGCTGAGTTTTTGCATTGCAGACTTTCTTATATGGAGCATGTGTTCTTTTCCATCTTCATGACATTATTTTTTGTTGTGTGTGCCCCCAAGTCATTTCTTGAAATGTCAACAGAGGATGGGTTCCGGCTGTGCTGGAAGCTGAGCTCATTAAGTGTGCTCCGAGTTGGCCTACTGTGCACACTGGCCTGCCCAGTTGTCAGGCCCGCCCATCCCCCTCCCTACACTCGTTCTAGTCAGTGGTCTCCAAAAGGCAGCCATTTCACCATGGGATTCTCCTCCCTCCAAGAAGTGGGCCCTGACTCAAGGACCAAGCCCATCTGTGTCAATGGCCAAGGTGTGTTAGGGAGATGACTATTTAGCTCTTTAACCAGAAGCCTCTGTCCTTTCTAGAGACCTTCCAGCATACTATTAACCTAAGTGCAGGGACAGAAAAGCCCAGCAGCACTTGGTACAAATGTTAATGGCTTTTACACTAGGACACTTCATCACAGAATTCCAGCTGTCGGTGTCAGGAGGTGACTGCAAGGCATCTCTCGGATAAGAAGGAGGTGGAGATCAGAAATGAAAAGATGAATATGATTCAGTAATCAGAAAGCTATTTGACTTGTAAGTCTTAGCCAACAGCAGGTATGGCTGCATCCATTGCTGCAAGGCCGTTATTTCCTTATCACCATTGTCAAGCAGTGGTGATGCAGAAGCCACATGTGCTTGGTCCAGCACTGGGCCGTGTATGCAGCTGTGCAAAAATGCTTCCCGTTGAATGGGTGTGGCTATGTAAGGCATGACAGCTAACATAATTCTGTAATTGCGGCAAGCATCCGAAGTAAGTAAGTGAGTCTAACTTTTTGAAAAAGCCTAAAGCTGAAAAGTCTGAATTTTGGAAGGAGGTAGTGCTGTTTCATATTACAGAAAGGAATCTTTCTTTCTAAGAAGATCCACAGGTTTTTATGCTGGAACATCAAATGTAGGTCTTATTTTTCTTCTTTTTAAAAATGTTGATCTAGGGCCCACCGAGTGGCACAGTGGTTAAGCGCTGGCTTGGGAAGCCAGCGGCCCCGGTTTGGGTCCCACATATGAGGGCCAGTGACACTGCCCTCAAAAAAATAAATAAATAAAAATAAAAATAAATGAAAATGTTGATCATACAGGTTAGTTATTCTAAAAAATATGAACAATAAATATATCCAAACTGAAAAGCCAAATCCCCCCCACACATTCCCTAACCCTCCCTTCCAAACATGCTTCCATTCCCACAGGCTAACAAACCACCCTTCACATTTGTCTGTCGCCTCCCCATCCCTTTTTTAAGCACAGATGTATGGATGTGTGTGTTAAATGATTATTTCAAATCGCTCTTGATAAACACATCTGTTTTCCGTAACTGGCTTTGCCCACACATAAGGCAACTGGTGTTTCGGTCTGCTCCCTTTGCTTCTGGAATCGGGAAGCTGCAGCCGGCCCTTGACTCTTCTTACTGCAGCAATGGTCAGCTTATGCTCACTCCTTTTGGCTTCACTTTTTAGATGACTTATTTTTATTGGTTTTCCTGCCACCACCAGTTAGCCATCATGTCTACACACTCAGAATCTGTTCCTTTTATTTAGGGTGAAAATAGTTCCTTTCCTGAGTGCTCGTTTTGCCAAGAATGTTGTCAGCAGCGGCAGGCGCCATGTCCGCCTCTGGTGTTTGCAGAAAGGCCTGGGTCTGAGGCTGTGACTCTTTGCTGATTGGCTTCGGTCACTTTTTTTTTCATTGCATAGGTGTGTCTGACCTGCAGGACACTATCTGCTTAGGAGAATATGAACATATTCCCTTCCACGGTGTTTCCCTTGGAAGCTTATTTTTCTGCCTCGGCACCTCCTGTCTTGTTCTATGGTGGCTCGTTCTTGGACACAGTAACCTCCTTTCGTTGACTGGTGTTAGCCACCGCTTCAGAAATCCAGTCCTTGAAGACGTAACACTCAGCAGACGTGCACAAGGTGGGCCCCTGCTTTTGCTCAAGTCTCTCTTCATCTCCAGGAACTGAATTTTTCATGCTGTAATTAAAATTTGTAGGTCAAGCCTCCCATGGCACCGTTTGCTGCTAATATGGGAAAGCAGCGATCAGATTCGCTTATGCTGCTCTTCACTGAGCTGAGACTTAAAGGATGAAGGGTGACATTTTCCCCCATTTTGTAAATTAATGCCATTGATCTGCCTAACAAGAACAAAGTTAGGCTTCAAAATACCAAATGATAAAGAGATTAAGACTTTAAATGGCTTTCCAAAAGGCAACCTCTATTGTAAGGCTCCAGCTGACTATTGAACTTTCAATTAGAATTTCTAATAGGCTATTGACTTAAATGGATAAAATGTTGCCAGTGATAGCTTTCAAGATGACAAAGATTGCTTCTTACATTCTGGAAACTTACACTGTTCTGGAAGGTGAATAATAATAATAATAAACCTCCCTCTGTAGCATGTCAGCAGCATTTGTGCTATAGTTTTGTCAAAGATGAATAAATGCATTTTTAAGAAATATATGCATTTTTGAAATTCTTTTTCCTTTCGTGTTTGCTAAACAAACATGGGCTCCATGAAACCTCCCAGGGCATGGAAGTCCCTTCATTTTCTGGCATCGTGGCAATATTCTTTTATGAGAAGCAGCAGGTATGGTGTATGTGTCTCTGTGTGCACACACATGCATTCATGCAGACTCGTGTGTGCACAGTTGGGACTCTAGCAGATACGTTGTTGTCTGTCATTGCTCTCTGCCTCAGTTTACTTTTCTCGAGAAGCTGTGATTCTCCTCCCTGATGGGCATCCAGGGTGGTGTGATTTAGTCTAGCCCTTGTAGGGAAACACTAGCTCTAATACATGTTTAAATACTAATGTTTCAAAGCCCAGCTACCTCTTCTAGGATAAAGGGTTAATATTATGCTTATGTTACAGTGCATTAAAAACTCTAATTAAAACAGCATTACATTCCCATCTGCCAATCTCCAGTAATCTTCTTTAATTGCAGTAATTAAACTATATTTACATGTTCAGAATACTTGTAATTTAGCAAATTGCACTCTCTGCTCTACATTTAATCAAACAACCAGTTCCAGTATATTTAGTGTGGAAAGAAGTAATTTCAATGTTTTGATTACTATAGCAGATTTGACAGAGTAAGTGCCCCTCTAGTAGAGGGCTTGAAAGGGAAGGCAAACATGAAATATAGTCATGGTTTTGATTGTCATGTGAATGCCTAATTACATGTTGGAGGATTAACCATTAAAGGGTATCATGGTTGCCGTTGATGTTTACACACAGCCAGTAGCACAGAGAGCAGAGAATCTCTTTTATACACATTTGACAAAGGAGGAAAGTTTTGTCTTTAAAGGGGGAATCATTGGAAAATTTGGTGCCAGTGTAGTCTGACTGGTGTAATTGTTGCGTCTGTTACCCCTGACCCTAATGCCCACCATGCTGGATGGTTATTTTGGTCTTCACAATTAGAGTCCAAAAGCAATTCAGTGATAAACAACACAGGGAAGTGTCCATGACGATACCATCGAACGGGTGAGTCTCTTCTGCTGTGTCTTGGTTGGCTCTGGGAAGATACGTGGTTTCCTGAGAAGACCCCTCAGTGGAAGTCAGGCCCTTCTCCTGCTTACCTAACCCACCTCCTCAGCCTCATCTCAATTTCTTGGTTTCCACATTTTGAAAACAGAAATATTGTTGTGAATATTGATTGGATTCAAAAGACTAACCTCTTACTGACTTTTATTTTTTTAAAATGCTTTTTGTTATTGTTATTACCTAGTGGCACCAGTATAATAGTTCATTTCTTAATCTGTATAAATTTGACTGGATATTGCCATTAACTCTCTGTCTCCAAAAAAATGTACTCGACATAGAATTTAAAGTAATATCTGCACTTCTGGTAGCTTCCTTGTAATTATGTAATATTACAGTATTTCCTAGAATCTGCATCCTTACTCACTTCTGGGCCATCTGTTGTATTAACGAGGGTTATGCATTAATGAAAATGAAAAGACAGTCTAGCACTCCTATTGAATACCAAAGTGGAACCTTGTTTCTTGACCATATGAAAAGAGCAAGCTACTGAATTGTTACAAATGATATGTGGGAGCAAAGACATGAAGTTTTCTTCATGGTTCAGTTAGTAACTTGCTGTGATATCGAGCAAAATGTTTCACTTCTTTAGGCTTCGTATTGTTAGAGACAGGGTAGGGAATAGGGCTCGGATTTTTTTGGTTCATAAAGAAGTCAAGATGAAAAATTTTGAAAAAAAAAATATTGAAGGTTAGACTGTAGCAGGAAGGAACCATTCAGTTAAAATCCAGTCCCAATTCTGTGTTATATCAGTGAGAATTTAACTTCTGACAAATGTCTTGATACCTTTTTTCTTCCTGTTGTTTACTTATAAAGAGATGCTAATTAATTTATGATGGCTGCCTTTACAAATATAATGGGCAAAATTAAGCCTTATGATGATAATTCAAAGTAAAATACTGCTGATATCTGCACCGGGGAGGCGCGAGTGTGCCAGACACACTTTGAAGGAAAGAGAAGTAATCTGAATTGAGGATGGGGCCTGCCAGGCTTGAAATTCCAGCTCTGTTACTTAGCTGTTTAATCCCAAGCAAACTCCCTAATCTCCCTGAGCCTCTGATGTTTCATCTGTAAAATGGGGATAATAATACACACATAGGTACTGCACTATTAGTTTTTCTCTTCCATTGCCCATATGGTGTGTCTGTGTATGGGGAGACACACACACACACCATAATAACTTAAGAGCCTTTGGAATGATAATATGCTTCGAACACAAATATTAGTACAAATATTTTTTAACAATGCAGCCTAATCTTCAGGAGAACTATGCCTAAAGGGTAAGGTACACCTGGAAATTGAAATCTCCAGATTGTCCCCAAACTGTACTGTCACCATTTTAGTCCCTTGCCCTGATAAGCGTTTTCTGAATTATCAACAAGAACATGACTGAAGGATCTGAATCTCAGAACTATTTCACACTCTGCTAGATGTACTAATGAGCAGCAAAATAACCCCAAAAGTGGCTCTGAATTCAAACACCATCAAGTCAAGTTACCGGCAATTAAGAACAGCCTGTATGAAACACACCTACATGGCGGTCTGCACCTCTGCCTTTCAGAGGTGGCTGG
This sequence comes from Aselliscus stoliczkanus, assembly GCA_033961575.1. Taxonomy (NCBI): domain Eukaryota; kingdom Metazoa; phylum Chordata; class Mammalia; order Chiroptera; family Hipposideridae; genus Aselliscus; species Aselliscus stoliczkanus. Next base: position 12,701,336 of record CM066728.1, on the reverse strand, counting down.
GAAGATGAGTTTAGTTCTCACGTTGGCAACTCAGGAAAAAGGTCAGCATTTTCATTGTACTCGAACATGGGGCCATTTGTCTTCTCGAAAATTTTCTATCTTGGGATATGGTATGATGGCCCTTGATACAGAGAGTCTCTAGCATTTAATTCCAAAGACCGAAGTCCTGACATTGACATTCCTGCTAATTTCCCGCATCACCTTGCAATGTACAGGGTCTGGGCTCCTGCCGAGAGGACTGCTATCTCTCTTTGGAAGAGTGCCCTTTTTGGAGATGGAACAAGGGTGTTGAGCTGCAGAGACATTTTTTTAATAGTGTTCTTCAAAGTCCAAGTGGATTTATGATGTAAATCAAATGATTCTCAGGCCCTCCTCTGAACTGACTCTTCTAGAAGAAAGCCTTATGGCAGCTCTCACCCTGATAATATGGCTGGTTTTCTATTTTTCAGTGTTGACTTATACGTATACTATTTACTGTATAGTGAGTTTATCATATAATAAGGAACTCCGATGTATCAGCTCTTCATTATTCTCATTCCATCAGCTTCCTGGTAAATGCTATAACCCTTGGCAGGGACATGCGTCTCAATCAGGTGATATCATTGCTTTTTAATGAACTCCTCTTCTCAGAGTAACAACATTACCTGTGAAAATCCTTACCGTGCATTATTGAAGGGCCCCAGAATAGAAGGCACGGAGGTACTGAGAAGGCTGTGCTGAGAAAGGGGGCAGGATTCATTGCAGTTCAATATACTGCTAGTTAGCAGTCTTTGATCTATCCTATTTACCCTCCTGAAGCAGTAAGAAGCCATCGGCAGAGCAGCCATGAACAACCGCGTGCGGGCACTTTGTAAATGTTACCATAGTTATTTAATGCGTAGCCTAACTGCTGGAATTTAACACAGTGACAACTTGCACAGAGGGGGCATGTGAAAAAAACGTGCTATTTTACAACCTGAGAAGTTAAGCACTGAGATAGTTAGGGCCCAGCTCTCATTAGCTGAATGGTAGACTTTTCTAATTAGTTCTTTCTAGTGCAATTAGCACGAAAGAGTCTAATCATCTCATGTGAAACCAATCTAATGCTTGAAAAAGAATGCCCTTGGCTTCTCTTTTGGATTGGATCTTTGCCTTTTGAGTGCACCTCCTCAAAGAGTAGAATCTGAGCGTTTCTGTAAAACACGAGCACAGATCTGTAGAAAGGGCAAGAAGTGGACAACTTGTTGACTCCCCAGCGCCAGCATAGCTGGAGAAAGTGCTTAGAAATATGTATAAATTGGCAGTTACCAGTTTATACATTCAACTGAGGCCTGTATTTCCCTTCATTTCTTTAGTAGGAGACATGGGGCTGGAGCAGGCACAGTTTAGTGCGGCTGGCCCCCGGGCCAGGAGTCCACATGCTCTGGAGGCCTGGAGCTGTGGGGCTTGCTCTCCAGCCTCTGTGGGGCGGCCTCCCCACCAGCTTTTGCTAACGTGTGGGTTTAGTGGTCTCCTCCTGCTGTCTGCTTGGAGTCGTCCATGGCGCCACATTCATCTTTGAACTGTTCTCAGATTTCTAGGGCCCATCCATCAATTCAGTTTTTAAGTGAGCCAACTCTGGGTATCTCTGTTAATAATGTTTATTTTTAACTGGAACAGAAGCTATAACAACAGCATCTGGTTCCGAAGTATGTAAACTGTTGCCACTTTGGGGGAAGCCACTTGCTTGTAAGATGGATGAGAAGATGCTGTGCATGTGCATATTTATTATGAACTAGGGACTGAAACGGGCATTCTTACTCACCGGGCTGCAGAGGCCAGGAATATGTGAGGTTCCGTGTCCATACAGCACTGCCCAGGGAACTTCCCGATGGCGGAAGTTTCTAGGCTTGCACTGTCCAGGGTGGTAGGCACTAGCTACATTTAGCTATCCAGCACTTGAAATGTGAGACTGAGTAACTAAGTTTTTGATCTTATTAATTTCAATTAGTTTCAATTTAAATAGTCCCACGTGTAACCAGTCCCACTTTTCAACGCTATTAGCCATTCAATACAGGGCATTCTCTTGGCTAGTGTTACCTGTAGGTCATGCTGTGTCTCACCATGCCGGTGTTTCATTCTAAAGTTGGGAAAGACCTTGTAGATTTAAAATAGCCAGAGGAAAGGTGGGAGAGAACCAGTCCACTTATGTTCCATTTATGGAACCTTCCAAATCTCAAAGATAGGACACTATCCAACACCTCTCCAAACGGCTAGATTCAGCATATGCAAATGACTTCTACAAACTCCCTGTGACATTTTAATTATACTTAATTAAAGTAAACAAAAATGGAATATTTAATCCTCGTTATCCATGATGGCTTGCAAGTGTGTTAAGTGCCCACGCTGGCCATCTGCACTGTCGTGGAAGTCTTCCGTTCACATTAACAGGTGGAATTAGCAGCCTGAAGCCCAGGCCAGTATGTGCTGTGACAGCCTGGCCTGGTTCCTTGGCCCACGATTGGAAGCCTCATTTTGTTGCTTTGGACCCCGAAATTGACCCTGTTTGAAGGAGAAAAGGAAGAACACTAAGGTTGCGTATTCAAAACAATGCACATTCTTTTACTCAACACATATTTACTGAAGACCAACTAGATGCTAGGAATTCTGGCGGTCTCTGGGAATACGTAGATGGAAAGACACTATATACCCCACTGGCTTGTAACCTCAAGCAACTGACACATAAACAGTTAAAGAGATTACTGTGTGATAAATGTCTTAATAGAAATACATACAAGACGTGCTGTGGAATAGAGAATAAAAATAAGTGGTGGTTTTAGGGAAGGCTTCTAAGATGAAAACATGTAAGGGAAGATTTATATATATGAATGAGTCCCTTAATTAAAATTTTGCTAGGCATGAAGAGAACGTAGGGCTTTCATGAGGGGCTATGGTATGGTGCAGATCGGATGTGTTAAGCAGCAGTGTATGTTTGGGTTGGTGTCAGGTGTGAGATTGTAAGAGTGCTGAGAGATGAGCACGGAAAGGTAGCCCTCCGTGGAACATTAGAATTACATGCTTGGTTTCAGAAATGGAGCAGGGCGAGGATCAGGTGAGGCGAGTGAGGCACCTAGTGCAGAGAATGAGGAAGCACACGCCCCAAGGGCCGTGGACGTTCGGCGTGTGTGTGTGTGTGTGTGTGTGTGTGACTTAGACTCCCTGCCTCCTTAGATTGTGTGCCCTGGGCACTTCACCCTCGCCCTAACCCAGGCTCTGAAACAGGACTGGCATTGATGCAAGGGAGACTTAAAAGGGAAGGGGATGGGAATCTGAACCAAAGCGAGACAATGGACAGGGCAGAGTAGACATTAGTGAGACGCTTTGTAAAGGTAACAGCAAAAAGACCTAGTGACAGAAAACACATGAGGCACAAGGAAGAGGAGCCCAAACTGGCTTCTCACTGAACTCGGAGAACTCTTTCTTCTGCCAGTACTGGGTTTCCTCCGTTTCTCACATTCCTCAGTTCCTGCTCTTACCTTACGTCATGCCCAGTTCAAGTCCAGCCCTTACCTGTCTCCCGTGTCCCATGCACTTGAGCGTGTTCTGAGAGGCCGGGAGAGATGGGGTTTTTAAAAGGGAATTTGGATGCATCTGCTGTCCTAACTGGTGTTAACATACTCCGAGAACCACAGTCTTCCTGGCTTTCTAAATTCAATGACCTTATTCTAAAAGACCATCAACATGGCGTAGGACCTTTTGAGGATTAGGAGACATTTTAGCAGGTTTATCAAGAATAAACAAAGATGACATTTGGCTGGCAGTAGTTCCACCCCAAAACCATTCATTTTGGAAGGAAGGTTTTCCATTTGACAGGTTTGGAATCACCGGTACTCCTTGAAACTCCCTCCTTTCTCTAAACTCTGGGACGTTTTTAGAAGGGACCCGTTTCTTCACAGGAATCCAAGAATATAGTTAATTGGGAAAACATGCAAGAAAAGCCATCTTGGCTCCCCGGACTGCCTGTTGCACTCTTCCAGCATATGCTATTATGTGTCCCCAAGCAGCAGACAGGCGGCTGCATGCAGAGCAGGGCCAATGTGCCTCTGACTCAGAGAAGTTTGGAAACAACGCCTCTCAGTGTTTTCTGAAGGCGGCTGGGCTCGCCTGTTCCCTGTCCCCTGCAGTGTGAGGGGATGTGTGGTGGTGTCTGGTACAGAACAGAGGGCTCTGCAGTCAGTAGAACTTACATACAGCCAGCATTTACTGGGATTAGAACCACAGCATGGCAGGGTTGGATGAGTATTCAAAGGTCATGTAGTCCATCTTCTACCTGGTAAACCTCTCATTTCCCACAGTGCCTGTGTAGCCATAACCTCAGCGATACTCATGTATTCACTCCTCCTCTTCCTGAGTGGCAGTTTCTTTGCTGGTGTTGTAGGCTTCCCAGCTTCTATGTATGGTCTCTGAGAATCAGCTTGCCCAGAGAAGCTCCCTGCTTGTATCTGGTTTATGGAGCTCTTCACCGCCACGCCCTTTATTCCGGGGCAGATCTGTGGCAGTGCCACAGTTTTGAAGCTCCTCAATCCCCTTGAGCCACTGTCCCTTCCAAAATATTTTACTATGAAGTGTAGACTCTGTGTTTACCTAGGAATCATGAAACCCCATGAGCAGGTAGGGATAAGTGGCTCAGTGACTCTGAAAAGACAGATGCCCCCGGTGAGCACACACCTCCCTCCTGGCCACTTGAACTACGTAAAGCTGTCGCCTTCTCTGTGGCCAGGAGTCCACACCATCTAAAGGCATGTTACCTCCTGGGCTGTTGTCTGGCTCTGCACATGACTCATGTTAGTAGAGCCTGCCTCCTCCTGCCAGCCTTCTGCTGGAGATGCCTCACACCGTCTTCCCTTCACACTGCCACTGCTTCTCTGTCCCCTGAAGTCACATGAGGTGCTGTTGCCCAAAGATAGCCCAAGTTCCTGATAACCCCTGGCCCCCTCCACCTCCACCCACCCCCAGACCAATCCTAGGTCAGAGGTGTGCCTTCGCGAGCTACGTGTATCTTTACACTGCTGTTAAACGACCTGCGCGCACGTGTGTGTGTGTGTGTGTGTGTGTGTGTGTGTGTGTGTGTGTGTGTGTTTTTCTTCCACTGGACTGTCATTTCTTTGAGGACTGGCCCGGTGCCTCTCATCCATGTGACCACAGTGCCAGGCCACCTAGTAGATGATATTAAATACATACAAGCATATAAGAGTGAGTGTTCCCATTGTATTTCAGGATGTTTATCCCTTCTGCCTTTCCTCTTCTCAAGTTGAAGGAGAAGGGACGAATGCCAACAGGAAAGCAGGAAGAGACTCTCAGCCACCCAACAATGTTCCTGTCTTGGATGGAGGCCCTGCAGTGCAGGACCTATCCTGCCTCACCTGTCTGCAGGGTGCAGCCACCCTGCCTGAGAGCCACCCAGAGTGACGGCAAGGGCCAGCCTGACCAGAAACTTCCAGTGGGGTGTTTCCTGCAGGGCTCTGCACAGCCCCCAGCTCCTGTCCCTCTGCTTCAGGGACGCTCCAGAGGCACGTCTCCCGCCCAGCCCTGGTGGCACCCTCTTCCGTCTGTGGCTCCAGAAGATGCCCAGGCACTGTGAGCACCACTCAGGCCACTCTCTGTGCTGGTTCATGTCACCTTTGCCTGCGCCTTTGGGTGGACGTTCTAGAGGCTTATAAGCCCCGAGCTTCCTGACTCATCAGGAGTTATGGTCAGAGGGAAGGGAAAGGAAAGTTCTTGGAGGATTTTAAAGTTTAGCCACACCCCTTCCCACAGCCTGCACTGCAAGATCAGACTAACGGTGCTTGTGTCCCTATCACTCACCACAGCATGTCACAGGATTGACCCCGTTTTAACACGAGGACCACGAGGACCCCAGTTAAAAGTGCCTTTGTAAGACTACACATGGCTGCTTATTGACCACAAGGTCATGCATTCAGATGTACCCAGTGGCTTCCCCATTAAAATGAAACCACTGAAAAGATGAGCTCTGTGGCTCCTGAAGTCCCTTTTAGTCTCCTTGGTGTAAACTCTTTGTGTGATATTCTGTCCCCCCAGCCCACTACCACCACCACCACCACCAGTGTCTCATAATTCAGCGCTCCTCAGGCACTGGCTACCTGAGAACTCCAGCTAAGTGACACCGAACCAATGGGATTTCATCCTGTGACTTTTGAACCATTTTCTAGGATCTGAGTATCAGTTCTACCCCTGTCGCAGAGGTCCAGAGACGTGGGGATATTGGGAACAAAACTGGTTCTTGATTAGGAACTTACATTTTATAACAAAAATGGCTGAGTTAGTAAGGGCCAAGAGCTCTTCCAAGCATTTCATCCTCATCTCATTCCATTCCTCCACACCCGTGTGAGGGAGACACTGCCGCCGTCATCCTCCAGGTTTTAGGGAACAGGCTGAGGTGTGAGGAGGCTGGGTAACTGCCAGAGCAGACCCCAGACCTGAGCCCAGGCCCTGCTCAGAGTCCTCCCTTCCAGACCATCCAGGCTCCCACTGCAAGGTGGTGAGCAGCCTGCGGTCCCAGTGAGGGTGCTGCTCGGTGTGCAGCAGTACAGACCATAATCAGCACCGAATAGTAGAATTTTCATGAGTGATTAAAGTAAAAGCCCAGATTTAGAGGTTGAGAATTGATTGTAAAAGGTTAAATGACACTTGGAATGTCTTTCTGGATTTGATTAAAATAATATTCGGAAACTGTCACCAAGATGATTATTTACCAGTGGTACATTAAGAACTTTTTTGTGGTTGAAGCCATTGGCCCCCAAGTGCTTACAATAGCTGCTCAAAACCAGGATGTAAGTGATCCTTGGGAAATCAGAGGTTAGTGCCTTCTTTGGCAAGCTACATCTGAGCCTTGCTAACTGTAACATAACCAGGTTTGGAAGACAGATCTGGCTTTATGTTTTCTTTGCTCCCGTGGTGCCTAGCATCTTGCCTTATGCATAATAGATACTTCTGAGATGGATGGGCAGACAGAAATTACTTTATATTGCTTCAGGGACTCTGAATTTAAGGAATAGTTGATTTCTGAATGAAGTATATTAGCAAACATTGCTTAAGCACAGAAATCTCATTTCTCCAATTACTTGTCTGGATGCCAGGGTCCAGATCCCTGTCATACGGTCCCTCTATAAAGGAAATATTTTCTGGAAGAGAGACCAAATGTGAAATAATAGCAGCCACTGGGACAGAGGCTGCCTGATGAAGGTCAGACTACATGGGGAGCTGGATCAGGGTGTGTGGTTGGAAGTAGGCATTTGAGGCAAACTTGGGGTTTAAGCTCATAGCCAGTGCTAGGTGCTACAGCTGCAGGACGACAGGAGATGTAAAAGCATGAGTGGAATATGGGCTAAGCAGATGAAAGTTGGGTGGAGTTAACTGGTAAACAAGTTTCGGGGGCCTTTAGGACACTAATTATTTTGTATAGTTAGCTTTTATTGAGCTTACTATGGGCAAAGCATGATTCTAAGCACTTTACGAATGTTCAATCCTCATAACACTCTGTGACACAAGTACCACTGTTATTCCCATCTTACAGATAAGAAAGGTGTAAGGGGAACTTAACCAAAATGTCACCGTCTGTAAGTCAGGAAGCCAGACAGTCTGACTTCAGATTTCATGCTCGTAAGCCCTGCCCCGTGGTGCCAGTTCTGGGTGGCTTGCCTCGGTTGTCAGCTTTCTTTGGCTCTTGAGAACCTGTGCTCCGACAGTGTGAGCCCAAGGTCTGCACTGAATCCCTGGCCTCGCCAGCCTTTATCAATCCAGGGCCTTTTGTGATCTGAATCTTTGGCCACCTGCACGCACTCCTCTTGTCCTAGGTTGTAAACTCTGCGAGCATGCAGAGCCTGTCTCATTCCTTTGTGCCCGCTAAATTTTTGTTCACTCACAGGAAGCCTCTGGGTTGGTTCTTTTTTTTTTTTTTCCTGGATGCCTCTAGATCTACATTATTCCATCAGCCCCTGGGATCCGCATTGGTGTTTCTTGGCCTGAGAACTGAGTCAGCAGTAACAGGGGGCTGCGGAGATCTCAGCAGTGCTCACCACGTATGTGTTGAATGCCTGCTATATTCCAGGCCTGAGCATCCAGAAGTAACAGGACAGACACTGCTTGGACCTTCTCAGAACTTACAGTACAGCAGAGAAACAAACAAAATAAGCAGAAGTGGGATAGGTGCTTTTTTCTTTTTTTTTTTTAAGTTAAGAGTCTGGATGGAAAATAATGGAGATGGAGGGGTGGGAGTAGAACTTCCTTTAGGCAGGGTAGGCAGGGGGAATTAATTCTTGAGAAAGTGACATTCTAAGCTGAGACTTAAGATTTAGGTGAGAATGAGAAGACTGGAAGGGAAGCACCTTCTAGGAAAAGAAAACAGCATATGCAAAGGCCCGCAGGTTGAAAAGGAGTTTGTGTGACCTGTTTAATAGTGTAATTCAAAGAAAATCATTTTAATTAGGCAGTTACCTCTTAGACAGTCCTGCCAAACTTTTGTCTCCCAACTTGCAGCCTGTTCTCTTATTGTTGATGTTTCCAAATCATCAAAACAGCAGCCAATATTCAAAGACTTTTTGACTGCTTGCTCTGGAAACCGAGCAAATCCGAGGCGGAGGCAGTTGCACCTAGCTGCCAGGGTGTGGAGTGTAAGTTATGTCAGCGCATTCACTCTCCATCTGTTCATAAGCCCGCTTGCATAGGGCTCAGCAATAGAAGTATGTCAAATTCCTTATATTTGTTAATTCTCTTTTATGACTGACTCAAAGCATAAACAATTGAAATTAATGAAAGGGGAATGATTTTTTTAGATCATTATTTTTTTTCTAACATTTTCTAAATATTGTAGTTGTGCCTCTTACCCCCAGGGTTGGAGGTTCATCAGCCTCTACCCAGGAGAAGAGTGCTTGCAAATAGCACCTAGGAAAAGCCCACCCGCCTCCTGCAGGAGGGGGCTGAGCACTGGGGTCCAGGTGTGTCCAGGTGAGCGGGACAGATTCGGACTGGTCCACCCAGTATCTCACTTGATCCCATCTTTCTCCTCTCTCATGCTTCAGTTGAGATCCCTTGAAAGCTCCCATTCCCCTACCTTTCATAAAGGGTCTGTAAATTATTTAAAAGAAGGAAACACAGCCTTTATTCTGTTGGATTTTCCCCCTCAGCCACGTGAGTTGTCTTTTCTCTGAGCACACACACATGGCCCAGACTCACTGTCAGGGGAGATGTAATGTCAGCATCTGGTGTTAATATCTATTGTTGACATTTGGGGAATGAAAACATGAGCTATTAGGGGAGATGTTTGCTTGTACCTAATTAATGCCCTGTTGTATTCTCCCCTTGTTGTCAACTTGGCTTCACCATCCTGTCTTGGCATTTTCCTTACTGGCTAACTTTACAAGTTAATTATTTTTCTGTTGAATGTTAAATGCCACCTTTTAAAAATGCTGTTGCTCAGCGTGAATTCGTAGTTATCAAAAATCAAAATGATCTGAACAATGATCAACTCCTTCCCTCAAGCCAATGGTCTTGCTAACCATCCCTCTAAAATGTGATGACATTTGCTGGTGCCTGACAGCGTGGAGCAGAGGTGGGTTTCAGACTCCCCACAGTCCTGCCATGTCTAGTGTGGAGGATCTCCAAAGCCCTGCTGTTAATACATTGTCTCATAGAGGCAGCTGTGAGGAGGCCAGGTCTTAACGAACGCACTTTGCTTGAACGAAAATCACTGTTCAAACTCACTCGGCAGCTGGAAGTGAGGAACCTCAGATAGAATGATTCCCTAAAAGCTTTTATACAACATATGTCTTGGTGGGAAATTGCAACTTTCTTTACTTGAGATTGGTTTATAAAATAAAAGGAAAAATTGTAGCTAATAGTTCTTGAGTTATTGAGTGCTTACTCGGTGCCAGGCGCTGTTATGTGCATTTCACCTGTGTTAGTGCAACAACCTTGCAAGGTAAAGTATGGCTACTCCCACCTTCAAGTGGAGCGGTTTGGGGCACTGAAAACTTGAGTAACATGCGCACCGTCACGTGACGTGACTGGTTATGGTGGGCGGCTCTGTGCGCTTAGTCCCTGCTGCAGGGGCCTGGGGGCATCCAAGACCGTGGCCTGGGGCCCCAGGGCAACGGATCGTCAGTGGGCGAGCCCGCATCCAGATGTGCTGGGAGTGTGAAGCATACGCCGAGCTCCGGGGACTCAGGGCCAAAACATTGCATAAAATAGCTCACTAATAACGTGTTCATATCAATTACTTGTCAAATGATAATACTTTGGAAATATCGGGTTAAAAAAATATATGATTAAAACCAATTTTACTTGTTTCTTTTCACTTCTTTTATGTGGCTACTAGAACAGTTTAAATTTCCTGTGCTGCTTGCATTTTATTTCTATTGGAAAGGGCTGCTATAGAGACATATTCAGAGTTCTAGGGTGTCTGGATTCTTTCCTTGCTTTAGGAGTTTTTGATCCTAAATTATTGAGAGACTATGCACAAATCTGGGACCCTCCCCCTCCTTCCTGGCCCTGTCACTTCCAGAAACCCAGCACAACGTATAAATTCTTACATCTGGGTCTCTACCGAGAGCCCATCTGTTGGCTCTTATCAAGTATGGAAAGATAAAACACTGACATGTTATGCATTAAGGAGATCAAAAGGAGGGCTAATGACAGAAATGTGGCTGCTGTTAAAATGTCCTGAGAGAATAATCTGGGCGGCCTTTTTGTTCTCCTTCAGGCGACCCCCTTAAGCGTCTCCCAGAGATGGTCTCTCCGCTCTCTTTCCGCTGCCCCCCACTATCCGGGTCCCCGCTCTCTCCCGGGTATTGCGCAGCTGCAGGGCCCCTCCCTCCAGCAACTCTGACAGGAAGCAGGGCTCTTTCCCTGCCTGGGAGAGCAGCCTGGGTAACAGCGTTGCCCTCCGCCGGGGATCTTGGAGGGGCTTTACGGCTCCAGCAGGCATAGGGGAACCAATCGCAAGCACCGGCAGCTGATATATGACACTAATATAGGGTTCACTTTTATTCTCCACCTAAAAAATGATGGATTGTTCCAAGTTCAGACAGGCTGTAAAATCGGTGCTTCTGGAACCATGCTGCCTCTCCCCCGGGGCCATTCTAATGCTTTACATCTGTACAAAGGTTCCTTGTAATCAGGCTTTCTGCCTTCATTTGTCTTCTTTTCAGCCTCTTAGTAAAGACCTTAATTGGTCTTAGTGGGGCTTTTTTCAGTTAGTGCAACTGTACCTTGAGGGCTGAACAAGTACCAGACACTACCTATGGGGAGGAGGGGGAGATGGGAAAGACATCAATACTCCTCTACCTTCAGCAGTTTAATTAATGAGCGCGGAACAAGGAGCAGTTGAAAAAACGTCTGCTCCTCTGGGACCCTGCTACGGATCAGACAGAACTGGGGTTAGGTGGAATTTTCTAGATTTCTTTCCTGCTACAGTCTCAGTGCACACTCATTAGCCTCATAATGTCTCACAGTAAACTGCTGTATCAGGTTTCTTTCTGTCCTCTTCGGAGGATCAAGTTGCTTTTACATCAATAGACTGCGAAGTGCTCGGGGATGCCTGGGCAGGAAAGTGGCCTCTAATTTCTGTTTCTTACCTACTAATTATTTAATAATACATTTTATTGCGTATTAAAATGTGGCATAACTTGCTTGTCAGCAAAACGAGACGGAACCTAATCGTTGGCGGAGAAGGATAATTGGCAGTCGGACAGATGGCTGCTCCTGCAGGTAGAGTTCCTTGCCAGGCTGCACGGTGCCGTCTGCGGCTGCGCGGTGCGGTGAAGGGGTGACTGCTCCAGCCCGGGCGGTGAAATGTGGTATTATTGCAAATGTACTGTGTACTCAGTTATAGATCGTAAAGGCTTCTGCTGTGTAGGTACTTTTTTCTCCTCCTTTCCCCCTCCTCTGGTTTTAAAGGGCCCTAGTGAGTTTTGTACCACACTGGAAATTACCTTATGTGCTGGAAAATGCATCAGTGGAGACTTTGTTTAAACAAAGGGCGTTTTTATGATGGATAGAAGAGGCCAAACTTCTGGATTTCCATCTAGTAAAAATTTGTGTAGGAAAATTGGACCAGTCCCAGTTCTTCAGTAGAATTTCATGAAGGTTTTCCTGTTGCTTAAAAATGACCCCTTAAGGAATGTGGCCTGAATTCCAGAAAATGGCCGGCGGTGTTTCTTAGAGCACATTTAAAAAGCGAGGGAGACACATGGTGTGTGGGATAGTGTGGTAGCAGGATTTGTTCACTGGAGAGAAGAGGGGAACCCAAGGATTTTGGCTTAGTAGGACGTGCTGGCCAAGATGAGTGGCAGGAGGTGGATTTGGCAGGCCCTGTGGTAAGGAACACCTTGATGGCACTGAGGCGGGTGGGGCCCTCCGGGCAGGGGGTGAGCAGCTCACACTCCCAGGTTGAGAAATCCCTGGCCCTGCCTTCCCCAGGGCGCACTTGCCCCTCACCTTCCCAGGGCACTCAGGTCTCACTTCCCACTTAGGTACCGCCATACACCGGAGACCACTGCCCTCCCTTCGAAGTCTGTCTTGTGTTCTGACACAGGAAGATGCTTTAAAACCCACAATGATGTCTGTCCTTGTATGTTTTCTGGAACCCTTCATCCCATTCCGTACTCTTTTGTAGTCCTTTTGTCTTCTAGTAGAACACCAGAACATGTCTCCCATCTATCAGCCTGCTAGCTCCCCAGCAACCATGTTTCTCTCTCTTCATGGTCTCAACCCTTCTCTCCAAGGCCCCAAAGCCTCAGTGAAGACCTCTGCATCTGACCAGTAAACACGTGGCCTTTTTAGGTGTAGAAGGGAATATTTTGGCTTGATACTTTAGAAAATTAGTATGAAGTAAGCTTGACGTAGATAGCTCAGCTTCTTAGGGGTTGAGCTTGGGAATGACTATAATATAACACCTATAATAAATGTTTTAAAAAAGAGAAGAAAGCCAATTCTGAGATTTTGTGTGTTATGTGAAGGGTGTATGTTATACATTGTCATTAAATTTTCTTGAGCAAAAGCTACTAGCAAGTTAAAGCCAATTTAAAAGGTGTGTATTGAAATTGGAACTTGCATGGGGGTTGGCAGTGACCTAGAGTGTCTGTAACCTTGGTGGTCATAACCCACAGCCTACTCTGGATGGTGTGTGTGTGTGTGTGTGTGTGTGTGTGTGTGTGTGTGTGTGTGAACTATTTAGACAAGGGTACATCTGTTAATTTCTTTTTCTCCTATAGTTGGCTCATCTGGAGTTTATTTGTAAATAAACTCAGCCAATAGGATTCCCTGGTGAGAGCTTATCCTGGTAATTTTTCTCTTGTGGATTGAGATGGGAATTCCAAAAACAAGGGGGAGGATTGTGAACAGCATGCTATTCTCTATCAAATGAAGCACCATTAAAATCACTCCCTTCTCTGGGTCCCCTTCTGCCAGGCCAACCCCTAATATTTTTGGGACAAGAGTACATATGTAAGCCCATCTTACTGCCTTCTTTGCAATTTGGGTTCTTTCTAGCACTACAAGGAGCTTTGTACACACAAGAGTGGACTGCCACTCACACATCCAAGCTCCATCCATACCTTACACACCAGCCCAGCAAACAGCTGCCCTTTGGCCACTCTCTACAGGTGTATGTCCCAACAACATGGCTGCCCTCAAGAGGACAGTCCCAGGGGAGAGGCCTGCTTATGTAGGCTCTAGAAGGGACTTGGGGCAATCTGGACAGGGAAGCCCAGTGTTCTTGGTATGTGGATCTTAGTTCAGAAGTAGGATGTGAGCCAGGTGGGGCCGTCCCCTTGACCCCATGGACTCTTGCCCCACAGAAAGGGGCACAGCTCGAAAAGAGCCCAAGAAGGTCTCCCTTATGCGTGGCTCACAGGGCAAGGTCTCAGTTGCCTGAATATGAATGGTATTGCCTCTGTCCTTCAATTTTAATCTTGATAACCTCACTACTCCTACCCTGCAAAACCAAGATGAAATCAAAGAAATAAAATGGATCCAAGTCATGTCCAAAAAAAGCTAAATGGATGAGTTGTTAACTCATCAGTGTCTGTGGACACAAGATGTGAATACTTTTTCAGATTCAGTACTGGGAAGTCAACTAGGGTTTTGTGCAAAAAGATGTCATGAGACATGTTTGTATGAGAAGTACATTTTTTCCATGAGCATTGAGAGTATAGCACACTGCTCTGGAGTTGCTGGGAAAGCCCTCCTATATCACGCAAGGACCACGAGAGGGAAAATTGCAGCTGAGGGACCAAATTAGGGATGATTTCAATATCAGGAGTCCAGATAAGAAACAAAGGATTATATTGACATAGTTCAAAGTAAGGCAATTTGCAGCTTGCCAGCATTTTAATACACATCTTTGTTCAACACATTTTGAAAAAAGAATGGGATAATTGCATTGTTGCAGATAGGATTTCTAATAGGCAAAGGGTTGTTGAAACTCATCCTTCCTCCAAATTGAAACATGGTGCATGGGCTTCTGAAATGGGGTGAAAGGGGCCCAAATTCCACTAAGAAGCAGATGTAGCATGTTTTCTGTATTGTGCTAAATCATGTAGATTTTTCACAGTGAGAATTCTGACTTTGGTGTGGAAGTGATAGTCCTTAAATTTTTTGAAGTTCTTTATAGGTATTTAGACTATTGTTTTTGTATGTGGTTGTGGGGAGCTTAGGCTTTTAATGACCTTGATTTTCATCTTTTAAAAAAAAGTGTTCAATTAGCCTGTCGTGTTCATCTGACAGATAGCAGTTAATATTTTTTATTGTGTAAGCGAGACATCTTATCCTCCAAAAGAAAACCCTTGTGGGAAACATGCTCATATTGTCTTTGAAAGGGAAAAATGGAAAATTAGGCAAATCCCTTGAAATGGGTCCCTGTCGGTCTGCTTTCCCATTATCTCAAGAGGTGGAAGTGTTAGGAGAACACGTTTTTAGGCTCACTTTTCTCATGTAGGAAATAACAATAATACCCTGTATCAGGTTGTTAGGATGTAATAAATGAATGTATGCAAAACACCAGGCCCAGTGTTAGCTGCCATACCCATTCAACTTACTTAAAGAAAATTGGATATAGGCACTAATTTGGCATAATTTTGAATCTTAGAGGCTTTTCTCCTTTCTTTTTCTTCCATCATGGCTTCCCTGGCCCTCTCACCAATGAGAGAAAAGGGGGAACTGAGTGAGGACAGGTGAGTTGGTTGCCACCAGGAACGTTTCTTCATGGAAGGCACACCCCTAGCTGTGTCTGTGAAGGGCTCAGTGTCACCACTCTACCCAAAGGCCTCTGAGCTGCCCTTTTCTGGAGCATGAGCGTGGCTCTCGGGACAGGCAGCGCACTTACTCTCCAAAGTGACCTGCCCCACCCCCAAATTCTTTTCTCAATTAAAGTACCTTCCTGTTTGTTACTTCTCATCTCCACTTGAGGAGAAAGCAGGTATATAGCCAATTTGTTTAAAAGGGTCATCGGCTACACCCAGCCCCTCATACAAATAAAGACCCTTGAAAATTAAGCCAGATGATGATAGAGCAAAATATTAAGTTTGGATTTTTGGACCCCATGTTTATTTTCCCTTTGTGCCTCCTTCCTCCTGCCTCCTTCCTTTTGCCTCCTCTCTGTTGAGCCTTGACTTCATCTGTGGGCCTGTGCATATGCTCATATCTGTTTTCCAAAACTGCTGGAATTTTTTAATTTTACTTTGGCAACAGCCATGGTCATTGGTTCCACATTGCTTTCATGCTACAATGGCATAGTTGACTCTTTTAGGAAGGGTGCAGCTCACAGTGGCCCATGCGGGGATTGAACCAACAACCTTGGTGTTATCAGCACCATGTTCTAACCCCCAGAGCTGCTTGAGTTTTAAAGCTCCCATCTAAATAATGACTGGGTTCCTATAGTATCGTCATTCCCCGGGACGGTTCTGGCATCCTTTGAGTTCTCTAGCAGCACCTCCAAAGTGCTAAATCATGGAGTCTAAGAAAGTTAGTCATCCACCAAAGAAGGTAATATATAACAGAAAGGGGGAAGATATCCTAGTGAGCCAGCCCAGCCTAACATGCTCCCTAGTGAACTCAACGCCCATGCAGTGAAGCGGCAGGACTTGCCAGAGACATTCAGCTCTGAGCACTACTGAATAGAATACATCCTTTTGAAATCAGAAACAGTAGGAAGACAAGTTTTATATGTATGTATATGAATATTTTACATGTATACATGTGTATGTATGTATATGTTTATATATGCATACATATACACATACATATATTCATATATACTCTCATGCACTTTCCACACACTTAAAAGAATTCTAATTTAGGGTAGATTTAACCTTTTGACAACAAACGGAAAAGTTAGTCTATGAAGTGATTGTTATGGAAACCCAGCCGAGCCTTTCTGGAAAATGCCAGAACCACAAAAGTTTCACAGCATTTGAAAAGATGACAATGCTGATTTATGCAGACCTTGGGATTCCATTCCTATGGCACTGTCATTTATTACAACCATCAGCAGGAATGGTTCCTTTTCATGTCAGATTGGATGTTTATGCTGATGACCATTAGGGATGGTGGAATAGTTCAATAAAACCAAAGCCAGACCAGCCTGGGGAGTAAAACTCATCAATCCCCAAATATCCCACCTTCCTCCTGCCCTTCCTCCTGTTCCCTCCTTTCTCCACTCTGTTTTCCCTTCATTCCCTTCCCAGACTTTCTTCCTTGTCTGAGAAAGCTGAGCAGAAACTGAACAATGCAATTCACTGAGATTCTGCATCACAGTAGACATTCACATCCTGAAATACCATAGTAGGACTTGTCTCAAAATGTTTCTTCTCAGGGAAAGTAAAATATTCTTACAGTCTTAAAAAATAATTATGTTCTCTGATATTCCAAGCCAGAAAAATTAATTTTAAGAAGTTGGAATATTTCTCTTTACATGTGTTGGGATAATAGTCCCTTTCTTTCCTTCTTTCCTTCTTTCTTTCTTTCCTTCCTTCCTTCCTTCCTTCCTTCCTTCCTTCCTTCCTTCCTTCTTTCCTTCCTTCCTTCCTTCCTTCCATCCTGTTTTCTTTTTTTAATCAGAAGGGTTCTTTTAACATGAAAAGAAATATCAACTTGTACATTCCCAAACAGGCAAATCCTAAATCCTAGGATTTGTGGGGTACCTCTTAACAGGTACTCCAAATGCTCTATATAGTTCCTGGTTTTAGTCATTCAAACGTTTATTCAACAGATACTTAAAGAACATTTTTCAAGAACTGTGCAAGGTACTGTGGACAGAAAAGGGGCCACATATTAAACCTGATATGCTCAGGAGACTGAAAATAACCACATAGGATGGTGTGAACATAAAAATTCCTAACTAAGGTGGGCCATGGTGGGGAAGTCACATTGTTAGCCTGTAGCTTCCTTGACAAAGGTCAATCTCTACCTTAAGTGAGCCAGTCTATTGTCTTTTTACATCTATGATAACATGCCCTTGGAATGTCAGTAATCCTTCCCCCCCCCCACCCCAGGCAGCAACCAGAACAACAGAATCCCTCATTATTATTCTTGTCCCCTGATTACATCTCTATGCGCTGTAAAAAGCCAACTGTTACTGTCCTGCACACACCTATGTAAAAGAAGTACCTATCTCTCCAATTTACTTTTATCCAATCCCAGAGATCCCCCCGCCCTGCTTTGCTTTCTCTCACTCCCTTAATCTACCAGTGGATTTCATGTAACCTTCATCCTTTGATCTATATATAAACTAAATTGCAAACCGCCATTTTGCGGAGCATTTTCTCAATCTGTTGAGATTTTGCTTCCTGGCAATTGTTGTCAGTTTGGCTCAAATAAACACTTATAAGTTTTCTCTAAGGCTGGATGTTTTTTCCTTGACATACTAAGACATGTACATTCATGGCCACAGTGGGAACGTGAAGGTGACCACTGTCAGGTAGGATAGGGTCAGGTAGTCAGCTCTAAGTGGCAGAGGTCCTACAACAAAAATAATGTCATTAACTCTGAGATGACATGAGCCCCATATAGAACTAAAGAAGGAGTATTTGGGATACATACCATCTCAATCTTTGTGTGTGTGTGTGTGTGTGTGTGTGTGTGTGTGTGTGTGTGTAACTTTTTTTTGTTAATACACAGATGGTAATCTAATGAGATATAATACTTCCCCCCTGATATTGTCATGAACAATATATCTTTCATTCTATTAACTGCTGTTCTACATCTGTTTTGACCCATTCCATGGATACACAGTAATGTTAGTTGGATAACTAGTCCCTACTTCCTGGACATTTAGGTTTCATCCAGTTTTTCATCTTTGCATTAACACATTCTGGACCAGTGACACAGATTAGCATCTATACATTTAAATGCCCTATCCTCAATGTGTTAATTAAGTAAGTTTTGTATTTCATTAGAACACATTCTTGGAAATGGATTGTGATATCAAAAAGAATAGCACATTTTAAATATACTTACAGTGTCATTTTTAACTACTCTACATTCTTATAAAGAATTCTTTATTTTAATTTTTTAAATAACAGTCTCATCATGGTTTCTTCTTTATATCCTTACTTATGGGAATTCTGTTCAACTAGACTTCAGACGATTCTCAGTGATGGTTGTTTTGTAGTTGAGTTGTAATTTTGATGCGGTCATGAGAGGAGGCAAGCACAGCATTTACCTACTCCTTCGTCTTGACTGGAAGTCTCAAGAATTCTTTATTTAGATTTTTTAAAAATATTTAAATGTTTCTGAGATAAAATACCTAAGAGTAATAGTTTGCTATTTATTATTTTCCTGTAACTCTTCAGCTATGAATACAATTAATCACGCTTTTCAAAATTTTTCACTCTGTGTCCCACATGTATTGCTCTGCATGTACATTGTACTCTGCTCTTTTATGCTTCTCTAAATTCTGTACTAAAAAAAAAAACAAACAAAACCCAGCTCAAATAACACTTTTTCCTGAAAAACGTTTCAAGACCCGCCCCCAGCCTTTTTGAGTTCTTCCTTCTGGGCCTCTAGTAGGCTTCCTGTAGCCTGTTTATGCCATTTGTCAGTTAACTAACTACCTTATATAGGTTATCTTTTTTTGTGAGTATGATCTTATTTCTTTTAGTAGCTTACAAACTCCTCAGAGCCAGAGAACATGCCTGGACTGTTCTGTGTACATAGCTAACAGATCATCTTACACATCATAGGAATGCAATATAGTTTTTTTTTTTTTGCTTTGTTTTCTGTGTTTTGGTTTTTTTAGCTGAGCCATCCTGCCACCTGTTGGCAGCTCAGTGGCAGCTCAGCTCGGGCTGGGCATCGAACTGCTGTTGTTCAGAGCTCAGCTCGCACTCTTGAGCAAGCTCTTAACCAACTGAGCCATTCGGCCGGCCCTAGGGATGCAATATATTTTAATGATTGATATATCTGGGTTTTTGTTTTTTTTTAGGTGGGGGAGGTTGTTTTTGTTTTTTAAATTTCATCAGGGTCCTTAGCAAGGCTGGCCAAGTTCATGGTAATCATATGCCTTCAAATATAGTGTTGACCATTGTCTCTCTGACTTCAATATGGAAAGGAGGAAGATTGGTTCACTGAGAAAGCATTGCAGTTGTTTCCATAACTTAGATTTTAAACTGGCTAGCACCTAGTAGGCATGCAGTAAATAGAAGCCTTCTTTGTAAAATAGACTCAAAACTGATATTTGCCTGTTACTGTCTGATTCCAGGAAAGTATTGACTTTTGTTTCTCTCAATTTTCTTGCCTGTGGAAAGGTGGATTGGATCCATTCTTTCTGGACTGAGAACATTTGGTAACTTTCTTTGGGAGTAGATATTCATTCCAGTATTGGAGGCAGAAGCAGAACTGGTTGTATAAATACTGGCTAAAGTGTTCACCCTAGTTTTAAGTAAATAAAATATTGGTTTTGTTTGAATAATTCTTGATGATAAAATGCTAAAAAAATTATTTGGCGGGGCCAGCCGAGTGGCGCGGTGTTTAAACTTTAGCTTGGGAGGCCATTGGCCCCGGTTCGGGTCCCACATGTGAGGGCCAGTGACACTGCCCTCAAAAAAAAAATTATTTGGTGTCATTTGAGTTCATATTGCTCTAGCAATGATACTATTGTAGGTAGTTAGAACGTTACTGCTTTGTTCTACAGGTACTGTAGTTCAGTGTAGACATCATGTGTAAATGTAGAAAGATGCTGGGAAAAGGACCAACAGGATTTTTAAAACTAATAGTAACTAAAATCATTTCTTTTCTAAGACACCATGTACAAAGAAAGGGCATTTGGTGAAAGAATAACTGAGTTGGATTTTTGCTCCTCAAAATCTTCTTGTTCTGCCCTAAATCTCCCCCTTTGCTTTTCTGCAGAAGAGAGGGTCTTCACCAAGCAGAATACAAGTATTTTTACTTCCTGTTCGTGTATAGGATTTGAAGTTACATTTATTTTGATGCTTTTAAAAATTTTGTGGTTTGATGAGGAACCATATCATTTGATCAACATCTCTGTATTAGTAAAAGAAACAAAATGACACTCAAACTCAGAACAAATTGAAAAAGGTAGTCCATACATTTGCATGTGACACATACAGTGTAGATCAAAGGTTCAAAGAAAATTATATTTAGTGCCCTGAGCACAGTAGAGACTTATAATGTGCCTGCAATTACTGGGAACATAAATGGTAGTTTTTAGAGACTACACTTCCATTCATGTCTGACATCAGCAAGCTCTTAATAATGCAGTATGTACTTATTTATTGATCAGACCATTTAAGTGGTAAGACATGAGAAAGTGGACACTATTATCTGGTAATTGACCATATTGGAGAGTTAAGTGTTCTGACAAGGAACTAAGTGTGTTTAACCTTCAGATAAGATCAATTTTAAGATAATGCCTACTTTGGTAATGAACCAAAGCTGCTAAGAAACTTTGCACTTTAGATCCTTCAAAAGCAATGCCGTTTCGATGACAACTGTCATAGTTTTAATGACCAGATTTTTTTTCCTGAGAGCCATTTGTCTCCCAAGGCAACCTAGAAAAAGGTTACTAACTTTCATACTGTACTTAGGATAAAAGCTCAAATGAAGGGGACAATAGTAAGCAGCATTAACCAGAGTCATTAATTTATTTATTAAATATCTTGTGGGTACCTACCATGTACATCATGTTGTTTTCCAGGGCTCCAAAGTTTTGTAAGAGATCTCACATGGAGGAGCCTATGTTCCAGGAAAATAGTTTTCCAACTCTATTTGATCCATTAAGTCTCTAAACCAAAGCTTCTATGAGCACTTAATTTATAAAAAGCAAGAAAAGTTTACTTCAAAACCTGCCCTTTTTGTCTCTGAGTCCTTTCCCCGTGGGCTCATTAAACACAACTTGAAACCAACTTCTTTTGGGGACACATCCATGAGCAAATATCACCGAGCATTATAAATGATCGAAAAGAAATATGAACAAAGTTGACAAGAGAACTTAGTGAAGGCTATGGCTAAAGCTGCCTGTGATGTTAGGAAAGTCTTCTTAGAGAAAGTGAATTCAAACAACACCTCTTGTTAGGTGAGTAGAAGCTCGCCAGGAAGAGAGGCGACATGAAGGCAGTGTGGGCAAAGAAAGTGAAGGCTATGGCATGTTTAGGGATCTCGTTAACCGTACTTATCTATCTGGAATAGAGATGTTTGGAAAGGAATAGTTGGAGATAAAACAGGAATGTAGATTAGGCTCTAAGTCCTATAGATAGCAAAAAGGTTTTTAAGCAGAAGAGTAACAATCAGATTTGGATTTCAGTGAGGTGATGCAGACAACCTCAGGAAAACCACAGGGGCTGTTTTAGGGCAGGGCAATAATAATGATATTTGAGAAAAAGGAACATTTAAGAGAGGTTTAAGATTAGAAATGGACAGACCTGAATGATGGACTAAGTGTGGAGACCTGGAGGATGATAAGAAGCATACCTACCTGAAGATTGCATGGTTGATGATGTGCTGTACAGGTGGGGGACTGAAGGAAGGAGAAGAATAAGGGGGAATCAGTTTTGATTGGGAGATGCTGACTTTGATGTCCCGTGAAACAGCTAGGTGGGGAACTTGGGCGGAAAGTTGAAGATAAAGGTTGTGATTAGAGCTACTGGTTAATGAAATCACTGATTGAAAACACGGACAGGCTTGGGTGTTTTCGCTAATGATGGCTACAAGAGGAACAGTAAAGGAAATAGTCAGAGGTATTATTTGGTATCTAGAAAAGAGTGGTTTTGCAGAAGAAGAGAGGTCAGAACACAGAAGCAGTTGTATCTGATACCATAAGACCAAAGGATGTGAATCTTCTGAAGATTTTTGCCAGCTGGAAGGATACTGACCTTTAGAGAGAAGTGTTGCAGTGGAATGATGAGTGTAAAGGTTGGGGAGTTCAAAAAGAGACTGAAACACATGGTAAAGAAGTGGAGACAATGCATGTGCACTCAGTGCTTAGGGTGATGGGAAATGGAGAGGAGGCCACGGTGTGAAGGGCAAGCCAAGTAGAAAGGCTGATGTGTGTATATGGGTGAGCTGAATAGGTCTGTAGGCTGGGACATCTTTATGTCATTGGGATAGTGAGGGCTCTGGAATGAGACCAAGGATCAAATCTCAGGCCCACAATTTACTAGATACTGACTTAGAGCAAGTTCTTCTCTGAGCCTCAGTTTCCTCATGTATAAAATGAGAGTATACCACCACTTTTTGGGATTTTGTGAGGATTAAATGAAATCACGATACGAAAAGCATCGAGAACTCAGAACACATTCATTAAGTGGTAGTGGGTTTGTTTGTTACCTGTAAGGAAGAGAGATTTTAAAAATACAAGAGTGGGAGGGGATGAAGTATATGGCTTCCGAGAAAGAGGCAGGTAGGAATGGAGTCTGGAAAAAAATTAAAGAGCTAACTTCACAGCAGTGGTGCTCATGTTTTCCTCAGTAGTAGAAGGGAAGGACAGTGAGAAAATGAGACATTAGGCAGGATATTTGAGATTTTGCTGCAGTAACAAAGTGCCCTCAGATCTAAGTTTGTTAATACAACAAAGGTGGCTCACTCATGCTACATGTCTGACATGACCAGGAAAGGGGCACTGTTCATCTTAGGCCCTCAGGGACCCAGGCTGATGGAGGCTTCATCTCAGCACTGGCTTCTGCAGTCCTCAGAGAGCAAATCACATTCAAACCCAGAGGGCTAAGAAAGTGCTTAAAACTGAGGGAGAATGAGAAATATGTGATGGACAGTGCAAATGGCCAGAACCATGGGTAAAGTCATAGGTATCAGGAAGAAGAGAGGTGACAGGAACGGTATATGTTTTCCTAGTGAGGAAGCAGCATAAATACGATATACCAGGCATAGTTAAGGGGTTGACAAAAGTGGTAAATGTTTGGAACAGTCATTTGTTAAAATAATTAAATGAGAACATAGCAGCAAAGGAAAAGGAAGTTGTTCTGGTTAAATATTTATCATTAGGGCTCCGTGCAGAATGAAATGGTAATGTGGCTGCGATTCAGTTTCTTAGTTCAGCTGTAGCTTAAAATTAGAAGCTGCCCATCAATAATTTTCCCAAAGGAGTGATTTCTATTGTAACAGCACATAGCCTAGAGAAAAGGAAATGCACAAAGAGCAGACTTAATGGGAAGGGAAACCACTGCAGAAAGAACATGGAGAGAAATTGGTTGTACATCAATCCTTGGAAATAAGAATGAGTTCCCTTTTATCACTCAATATCTGAGTACATCGGCTGCTGGCTTAGCACTTGGCACTGCGTGAAATCAAGAGAACTTTGTGACTTTATTTTTACTCTCAAAGAATACAGTTTTGTTAGCAGGACAAAGGTCATGATATGAGTTTGGGTTTTTGTAAAATATATTATTTATTGCCCTAATGAATATAATTTTGGGAAAGAATTTCATGGAACATAACGGGATTAAGTCTAGACATTGAAGAATAGGTTTAACTTAGAGAGTGTGAAATAGAAGGAGGATATAACATACAAGAGTGATGGTAAAGATCTGATGACGGGAGTGAGAGTGGTCCATGTGGGTGACAGGAAGGAGAATGGCCAAAGAAGAGGAGAGGATTCGATGTGGGAATTGTGGGACATACTGTTGAACTGACAAGGTGGAGCCTGATTACCAGGAGTTGGTACAAAGTGGGCGGAAAGGAGGAATTACCTAGTTATTGCATGAAGAGTGGTATCGATACATGTATACTTGGTCATCTAGGGAGTAACCTATCATTAGAGATCAGATAAAAGACTTCATAATAATCCATGTTTATTTTTTCAGGCATGCCCCACAAAACATGAATGACTCCCTATTACCTTCAGAATAAAATTCCAATCTTTAGTCTCATTTGGACGTGCCCATTTTGAAGGGACAGCTGTATAGCCAATGGATGTTATGATGAGGAAGACTAGGATATGTTGGGACCAGGAGCCACACCCAAGAGGGACAGTTAGAATCCAAAGGTCTTATTAGCAGGCTGGGTTCAGGGATGCAGCCCAGCATCTTGCAGGCCCCAGCCCTGGGAGACACCTGGAGGCTAGATGGGCTCCGAGACAGGCATCAAAGCAGAGGCCTTCTTTCCTTTATTGTTTATACAACTATACTGAGATATAATTCACGTATCACACAATTCACCCACTTACAGTGTATACTCCAGTGTTCTTTGGTATCGTCACAAAGTTTTGCATTCATCACCACCATGAATTTTAGAACATTTTCATTACCCAGAAAGCAAACCCTGCATCCCTTAACCACGCCATGCTTCATATCCCCCAGACTTCGAGCCGTAGGCAGCCCTACTCTGCTGCCAGCCTCAGGGCTCATCTGTATTGGACAGCTCATGTGGCCCTCTGTGGCTGGCTTCTGTCTCTTGTTTTGTATCTGTTTTTAATGTTCACCATGTTGTACCAAGACTTCATTTCTTTATATTGCCTAATAATATTCCAGTGAGTGGATGCCCCACATTTATGTGTTCTTTCATCAGTTGATGAATGTTGGGGTTGTGTCCCCTTTTTGACTATAATGGATACTGCTGCTATGAATGCTCATGTACAGGTTTTGTGTGGACATAAATCTGTATTTCTCTTAGGTATATGCCCTGTGGTGGGATTGCTGACTCATGTGGTTTAAGCATTTGAGTAACTGCCAGAGTGTTTCTTAAGTGTCTGCATCATTGTCCGTCCCCACCAGTGGCACATGAATGTGTCTACATCTTTGCCAACATTTGCTGCTCTTTGTCTTTTTGGTTGTAGCCATCCCAGTGGGTGTGGAAGTGGGATCTCATTGTCACTTTAATTTGCATTTCCCTGATCAGAAGCCCCGTTTCCAATACAAAGGCATGAAATACAAAGCACGTTATGAGACTTCTATAGAAACTCGTGAAAGAAGCATTAAGAGAGTGATCTGAGCAGAAGGAGGATTTCAGGTAGTGAGCGGCTGAGAGGAAGCTGAAGGCGTCCCTATTATAGTTTGTCTGTCTTTGGTGTTATCATGTTCCACCATAAGGAAGCAACAGAGATTACTATTCTCGATCAGATTATCTGCTCTGGATCCTTGGCAGCACCAAATCAGAGTCGCCTGAAAAAAATTTGTAAACATACCTGTCCCTGGCCACTGAATCAGAATATCTGGGATGTGGCCTAGGTTTCTGGATTCTTAAAAATCTTCCCACATGATTCTGACCCAAGGTGAGGATTGAAAGGCATTGTTGTAAATAATTCAGCAGGATTAAATAGTAGAATGAATGCGTTTATTAGATGTACTGCTCACATAGCTATCTGCCTTTATTTTGGCTGGTAAGCTTAAGCTTTTCTGAGATACCTGCTAACTGAATTTGATCCTACAAAAGTGAGATATAATTGCTGTGTGCATAGTCCTCTTTGGCTAAGAACAGAGAGAGAACCTATAGTGGAATCCATAAAATCAACTGACTAGTTTTCCTCAATTAAACCTCCAATTTCAAAGTTTGGTCAGAGTTGAATTCCTTCAATTCTTTTCCATTTGTATTGACTATCCATGAAGCATTGGTTTATTTCTAATTGTATCCATCTCTTTGAGTTCAATGTACAGGGATGCTTTTCAAGGCAATGAATTATTTCATTGATTAGTTCTCATCCTTGTATCTATGACCCAACTACTAGGATACCTGTCAGTGACCCATGACATCAAATATTAATTTGGGTCACTGATAGGTATATTCTAGTAGTGGGGTCATAGGTACAAGTATTTCTGTAGTGGTGTTGATTTGAATGTGCCTGTGGGAACTTTCCCCTTTCTAATTGACCTGATGTATCCAGATGGCAGAGAGTAGATCAATCAAGGTAAGGTTCCATTACCAAAAGGTCAGCAATTCCTCCAAGGTTAGGGTATGTTTTATTCTCTGTAGAAATTGAGGACCGTTTATGTCTTCTATTTACGTTGTAGATCTAGTCACAAAACTGTAAAGGATGAGAACTGAAGTGGAATATTACCCCGTTAGATTGGTCCCGAATTTTCAGTGCTGAAAGTATGAATTTTCCTAGTCCAGGCCTCTCGGTAGAGGCGTCAGATGTCCCTGACTTAAATTGGAGCTATATAGTTCCAGAAAATGAAAACTCATATTCCATAAAGAAGAGGTAGGCAGTGTAGAAATGGTAGTCTTCTGAGTCACGCTTTGATGCCAGCCTAGCCAGGGCTGCTTTCTTTTCATTGCAGATTGAGATGTTTTTCTATAATGTTTAAAGAGAGGGGAATGAAAGGGAGGTCAACATTAGGGACGAGGAGAAGGATGTGCAAGTGTATTTTTTAAGGGACTCATATTTTTGTCTTAATAGAATTGCTCCAAACTTAGTTAGTACTCCTGGCCTTCTTTTTCTCTCAGAGACAGGGCAGGCTTGTGTTTGGTCTCTCAGTTGTGTCTGGGGGAGGTATGGCACATGGACCCACTGGGATGAAGGTGCAGTGTGTGGTCACAGAGGCTGAAAAGGAAACAACACAGGAACATCTGTAGGACCTCATATCTATATGGCTAGCTCTCAGACCTCCTGGCCAGTCCCATTGTATACTTCATCTTTGCCTGCTTTTTCTTCCTTTTGTTTCCCCCTATTTTTTCTTTCTTATATATTTTCAAAACTATTTTACTTATAAACTGCTCCTATAAAAAAAAAAGTGTGGTGCATATTACACGTCCTTAAAAACAATGAGGGAAAGAAATGAACCTTTGTTAATAACTTCCCGTTGGAGCACTTGGGCTGGTTGCAAGGCCCAGGGGACTCATCTGCTGAATGTGGAAGGATATGGAACCATTTGTCCTGGGAGAAGCACTACATTAAAAAGAAGAGGAAGAAGTCAGGGGGGAGGGGTAGGCTCTGCTGATGAAAGGAGCTGTCAAATTAGCAGGTCTGGAAGTTGTAGTGCATATTGTTATGAGCTGCTCAAGTTCACACCAGAGCAACCAGCTCCATCCGTCTTTCTCAGTTTACATTTTAATTGGCTTGTAGTTAAGTTTTTTAAACACTGCGAGATTGCTGACATACACTGTAATATCATGTGAATAATTTATGGAGGTTGCTCAAGACAAGCTTTTTCTTTGATTTGAGAATCCGAGGGGAAGGTGGGGGGAAGGAAGCAGGGTCCGTGGGAGGGGCAAGAACTGAAGAGCTGAACCACTGCACATCATGTGCTGGATGTTAAATGTTCCTGCCTGTGTAGTCAGCAGCGCTTGGGATTTCAGGAGGTTTGTACAATACAATCTTATTAATAACAATTCTGTCAAGAGAGCACCCAATTAAATTGAATTGGGTTTATGACTCCCTCTTGGTTTCTTAAAATGTGTGGATATAAAACCTCTTCGTTGTGAGTATTGGATAACAAGGGTGGTGGGTTTTGTTTTTTAAGGGTTTTTTTGTTTTGTTTTCTCTTTTTTCCATTAGCTTTAATGATTCCTCCTCCTACTGAGAGTTGGCTTGTTTATAAATGCAGGAGTAGGCATTTCCCCCAAACTCTTTCTCTCTTCTGCTCTCACAATAATCGAGAGAAGATAGAACTGTGTTAGCAGGCAGCCGTCCTGGTTAAGGCTCTGACCTGCCCCTGTGGAGTGCTTTGCTGGACAGCTCTGTTAGAATAGCATCTAATTAAGACCTGCGGGAGAATCCTCTACCTAGTACACTTCTAAAATATACTTTGTTCTTATTACAAAATGAGTAAATTATATTAAATGTGGACCATCCAAAGAAAAGAATAAAAATCACCTGTACCTCCTCCCCACACTGGTAACAATTGCTATGATTTTTGTTTATATCCTTCTAGTCTTTTTTCTATTTGCATATAGTGAACATAATTGGAATCATATAAATTGTTTAGAATTCACCTTTGTTTCACTAAATGTTACATCATGAGTGTTTTC
This sequence comes from Aselliscus stoliczkanus, assembly GCA_033961575.1. Taxonomy (NCBI): domain Eukaryota; kingdom Metazoa; phylum Chordata; class Mammalia; order Chiroptera; family Hipposideridae; genus Aselliscus; species Aselliscus stoliczkanus. The sequence goes on along the minus strand of CM066728.1, from coordinate 12,672,929 downwards.
TCCTGTAAGTAGTCTACAGTTCCATTTCTAACCACTATATAATATGTATCTGTGTGTATGTTCTATAAATTACTTGGCTTTATCTTACCTATATCCTACTATTGAAATGAAGTATTGTTTACAGTCTTTATCCATTTTAGTCCAGGGAGTGATAAATGTATTTTTGGTTAAATCTTGGTGTACATTGTTGATTATTTTTTTAGGAGAGTCCCTAGACATAGAATTTCTACAAATATTTGTGAAATATTTGAGAAAATCTGAGGGAAAGTTCAGCAATGCCTCAACAACTATTTTGCCTTGAAAAGAGGGATAAAACAGATTTTTTTTTCAATTAATGAAATTAATAATTCATTTCAATTAAAAAAATGATAATAACATTCAATCTGAGGTTCTTGGGAATTAGAGATTTTTTTTTCCTTGTGGCATTTCTTAACCACAAAACTTCTCAGTTAGGAATTATATAAGCTATTTTTTCTTTACCAGTTGGTCCATAACTACCTAAGACTTCATGTAATCAGTTGCGATGCTACAAATGTATTGCCTGTCAACTCCAATAAAAAAGGGGCAGTTAATTAAAGGGATGTCTTGCTGTTAAACCAACTTGCAGTCAATTGGTTATAAGTAACATTTAGTTTGATGTGTAGTCAAAGGGCAAGCAATTCAGTGTGCAGGAAGAACTAAGGACTCAGCCTGTTTTGTTTTGTTTTGTTTTGTTTTTGAGGGCAGTGTCACTGGCCCTCATATGTGGGACCTGAACCGGAACCGCTGGCTTCCCAAGCCAGCGCTCAACCACTGCGCCACTCGGCTGGCCCAGGACTCAGCTTTTTAAAACAGTAAAGAGGGGAGTGATTTTATTGGGATTGAGATGTGTGGCATATCAACTGGTATGATGTTTTCGTTTTTAAAAACATCTTCCTATATCAAAAAGCAAGTGAAAGACTGAAGGCAGTGAGGTCTGCTGTCAGTTTGATCACTTAGTCCTTACCTCATGCAACTGCAGAACACACTATTTTCCCCCAAAATCAGGTCTGGCTTCAAGGTCGTATTGTGTGTGTGTGTGTGTGTGTGTGTGTGTGTGTGTGTGTGTGTGTACGCGTACGTGTGTGCATACACACAAACGCATGTTTTCATTTTTAAAAACATCTTCCTATATCAAAAAGCAAGTGAAAGACTGAAGGCAGTGAGGTCTGCTGTCAGTTTGATCACTTAGTCCTTACCTCATGCAACTGTAGAACACACTATTTTCCCCCAAGATCAGGTCTGGCTTCAAGGTCGTATTGTGTGTGTGTGTGTGTGTGTGTGTGTGTGTGTGTGTGTGTACGCGTACGTGTGTGCATACACACAAATGCATAGGTTGTAAGTAGATGAAGCAGGAACTCCTGAAACAAATTGCTATGCTCTGCAAATGGGAAGCTGTCACCTACAGAGCCAGTGGAAGGACTCCAAACAGCACAGCAGCCTTTGGGAAGCTGCCTCAACTCAGGCCCATGAGTTGCTCCTTCCTGGGAGGCTCTCTTTACCTCTGTTCAGCTCTTCAGTGATCATCTCAGATGGGAATACACATCCTCTGGACAGTGAGCTCTTTCAGAGGGAGGGTCTATCCAAAACATAACATACTGATCTAATAGTTTAAGTTTTGAAATATTTGTGAAACAAATAACGTATATAGAGAGATTTTTTTTTTTCCATCTCAAAATGAGACCAGTACTATTAGAAACATGATTGACTTTGTGTTGAAATTCCATGGAGGTTACTGAACTTAGGAGCCTGGAGCCAAGAAACTTCAAATTTTGCCAATAGCCACATTAAAATGTGCATACCTGGCCTGGGCGAACCAGTCTCCTTTACTGGTTTTCATTCTTTGTGTTGGCCATTACTTATTTCATAAACAAGAATCTGTTTTAGTGCTAATGTTGTGCCTAACTGGGCAGTAAGGAATGCAAGAGGAGACCTACGTTATGGCCATCCCCTTCCTGGGCCTTCCAATAAAGCAAAATAAATATGTAATCCACTTACAGTCAGTCAATAGCAATATTTTTATTTGTAGTGATCCCACATTCAGTTGAAGAAAGTATTTATTATTTTGGGAAGAAAAACACTGGCTGAATGAAAGGCAGATTCTGAGCGGGCACTGAGCTCTATTCAGAGCACAAGTATTTTCAGTTAGGTGAGTGTTGAGGTTTCCTTTCTTGCCGGAGCTCTTATGAATTAGCAAATTCTAAACCAGCTGTTTTCAAATTACACGCAATTGGTGCCTGCCCTGAGTGTCTGTTTCTCTCTGCCAGGCCTCAACTTGTAACCTGTTTTCAAGCTTAGCCCAAAACTCCCCCAAACCAAAGGAATGATAGCAGGCACCTCCTTAAATCATAATATTTTCACGAGAACATGTTCAAGCTTGAAATAATGACCAGGTTAGAGAAATGGGGTGGTGAGAAAGGAAGGGTAGATGAGTTTGTGTTTTCTTATTGAAAAAAAAAGTTGCTTGAATAAGTTGCTTAGATTTCAGCTGCTTTTCTCCTAAAGGGACAAAGTGAGAGCGCATTGTTTGCAAAAGTGGTAAGCTTATGTACACCTGAAGCCAAAGCTGAATAATACTGAATGTCAACTATAATTTTATATATATATTAGTCACGGGATGTGGAGTACAGCATAGGGAATAGAGTCAATGGAATTATAACAGCTCTATACGATGTCAGAGGGGTAGTTGATTGGGGGAGGGGGTTATCACTTTGTGAAGGGTCTAAATGTCTAACTAGTACATTGTTTTGTACACCTGAAACTAAAACCAAAGCAAAACAAAATAAAAAAACCTGAAAAAGCAAAGAAAAAAAAAAGTGAACTAAAAGGACACCTCTGCATCGAATTAACATAGTTATAGGATGACAGTTGGTGACAGTGGGCTTTTAAAATGGTCCTGGGTGAACATTCTGCAGTTCTCTTTACCCTTCTTCTCTTGGGTATTGAGTACGTCGATCACTAATTGCTATCCTATGGGTTGTCAAGCTTTCTGTAAAAAGGGCCAGATAGCACAAATTAGCCTTTGTGACCACATAGGTGTCTGTATATATGCTTCTTTGTTTTCTGTTTAACAACACTTTACAAATGCAAAAACTAATCTTAGTTTTCAGGCTGTACCAAAACCGATTACGGGTTGGGTTTGGCCTGCAGACTCAAATGTGCCAACTGATTTCCCAAGCCGGGGGGGGGGGGGGGGGGTCCTGGATGGGCACATAGTAGGGTATGCCAGCGTGCACTCTCCTTCCGTTCTCAGCTTTGCTCTGTGCTGGTCACTGGCAGTCTCAGGAGCCAGTCCCTGGAGCCTTGCTCTCCCGTGTGATGTAATGGTGTGAAATGGTGTTTCCAGTGGTAGGCCTGCAGGGGTAAATGCTGTCTCTAATTAACCTGTTCATTTAGTGCCATTATCCTTTATCTTGAGCCGCAGTTCTGCAGGGGGAGGATAAGGAAAGTGCTTAATTAGAGTAACTGTTTCACATTGTCTGTGTTTGTGTGATGAAGTATTGAAAGCCAGGGAGATGAAGCTGTCAGTCACTCAGTGTATGTGGATGCCTCTTGGCTTTTAGTGTTTAATAATCATACTCTGTTATTGAGTGCTGTTGAGTGAGACCTCAGGTCACAGTCTGTGTCCACAACGTTGACCCAGGACATCTGGCACATGTAAGTTATGCCTGGTGTCCACCAACTGGATAGTGTCATTGGATAATTATAGCTCCGTGGATGCTGTGTGTGTATTTGCTGGTTGCCTTCATTCAAGCACTTTGGATTGTTGTTTGTCTTGTCGGTTCATTTTCTGTCTCCCTGATTAGATGTTAAGTACCTCTCTAGTATAGGCAATATGCCTCCTACTTTCTTGAAGCCTAAGGTCTGTTGGAATATCATTGCAATATTTATAGGATTTTTTTATTGTAATAAAAAATATGTAACATAAAATTTACCCTTTTGATCATTTTCAAGTGTACGGTTCAGTGGCACTAAGTGCGTGTATAGTGTGGTGCTGCCATCATCGCCATCTAGCTCCGGAACTTCCTCCATCTTCCCCAGCTGGAGCTCCATGTCCATGAAACAGTAACTCCTCATTCCCCCCAGCCCCCAGCCCCTGGCAACCACCATTCTACTTTCTGTCTCTATGAATTTGACTGCTCTAAGTATATATCATGTGAGTGGAATCATACAGTATTTGTTTTTTTGCGACTGGCTTATTTCACTTCGCATAATGTCCTCAATAATCTATGTTGTAGCGTGGGTCAGAGTTTACATCCTTTTTAAGGCTGAATAATATTCCACTGTATGTAAGACCGCATTTTGTTTATTCATTCGTCCATCAGTTAACACTTGGGTTGCTTTCACCTTTTGGCTGTTGAGAATAATGCTGCTTTGAACATGTTAGAGTCCCTGCTTTCAGCTCTTGTGTGTATATACCCAGAAGTGGCCATTGCAAAATTTTTGAGACTGCCAGCATAACAAATTTCTTTTCTTTTTTTTTTACATTTTTTTGTTTCTAATTGTATTGGGGAACAGTGTGCTTTTTCAGGACCCATCAGCTCCAAGTCAAGAAGTTGTTTCACTCTAGTTGTGGAGGGTGCAACTCAGTGACCCATGTGGGAATCGAACCTGCAACCTTGGTGTTATGAGCACTGTTCTCTAACCAACTGAGTCAACCAGCCCCCCCAACAAATTTCTTTTGAGCTGTATGGTACTTAAATTTTTTTTCCGTGTTTTTCTATATCATCTACCTTAATGAGATACATTTTATAATACATAAATCAGCTGTTAGCTGTGATTAACAAAAAAGATCAGTTAGCACAAACATTTATTAATCCCACGTACGGGCACTAGGCTTAGCTCTTTATGTGAATTACTTTCCTTAAGGCTGCAGTATGTTATCTGCATCTTACGGAAGAGGAAATGAAGGCTTAGAGAGGTTAAGAACCTTGTCTGAGGTTACACAGCTGGTATGTGGCAGACAGGGTTCCACGTCAGAGCCCACACCTGTAGATCCCATGAAGCCATTCAAAAGAGTGGGTTGTGTTTATATACCTTATATGCTCGGCATGGTTAGTGGAAGGCTTATCATTTTCTATAGCTTGATATCATGTTTGAATTTCAAAATCAATTATGTAAAATAATATGTAAAATGCTTTGAAAGCTCTAAAGTACTATACAAATGTAAAATATTAAGATTAAACCTAGATGTGGAGAAAAGGGAACCCTGGTGCACTGTTGATGGGACTGCAAATTGGTGCAGCCATTATGGAAATCAGTAGGGAGGTATCTCAAAAAACTGGAAATGGAACTGCCATATGACCCAGCAATTCCACTTTTGGGAATCTACCCAGAGGAATCCAAGACGCTAATTCGAAAAAATATATGCACCCCTATGTTTATTGCAGCACTATTTACAATAGCCAAGACTTGGAAACAACGAAAATGCCCATCGGTAGATGACTGGCTTAGGAAACTGGTACATTTATACAATGGAGTATTACTCCGCTATAAAGAAGAATGAAATTGTACCATTTGCAACATTATAGATGGACCTAGAGACTACTATGCTAAGTGAAATAAGTCAGTCGGAGAAAGACAAATACCACATGATCTCACTTATATGTGGAAATTGAAAAACTGAATGTATGAGCATAAGAAAGAGAAAGAGTCTCATAGATATAGAGAAAAAACAGCGTTGCTAGTTGGGAGGGGGGTGGGGATGAGGGAGAAGGGGAAAGGATTAGACAGCATAAATAGGTAACTACAGTATTGTCACAGGGATATGAAAGGAAGTTCGGGGAATATAATGTTAAAATTTTGTGGGGTGTCAGATGGTCACATGTTTTGTTAGGGAGACCACTTCATGGATGGAGTAGAGGCTTGATCACTGCACTGTATACCTGAAATTGTTGTTGTATAATATTGTATGCCAACTGTAATTGAATATATAGATAGTCACGGGATGTGGATTATACGGTGGAAGGGAGTCAAAGGAATTGTAATAGATAGTATGATATGGGGGGAGGACTGGGGGGGGAATTGGGGGAGGGGGGTTGTCACTTTAAGGGGTAAAAAATATAACTATTGCACTTTGTTGTACACCTGAAGCTAATTAAAAAATATATAAATAAATAAATTTTTTAAAAAAAGATTAAACCTAGAGGTAGACAAATGTTAAAAGCTATAAATATGGAGCAAAAACCACCTAGATTTTAAGCTGTAGTCGAAGCATTATGCAAACTAACTAGGGCCTGCCTTTGTGATTTTGTTAGAACATTGTTTCATATGCCATTTTATTCACATCACTACTAATTCTTGTTAGGACTGGCATTGCCTTTTCATCTGCTGTTCCGAATTGCATGACTCTTTTGACTTAAGTTGCTGGGACTATGCCAGGTTCTCATATAATATTCTTTATCACTTATCATAGCCTCAGAAGAGGAACCATGCCTCCCACCATATTTGAAACCCCACAACTCTTAAGATAGGCCTAGATTCTAAACAACCAAATCACTGTCATGTGGAAGAACCATTAAACTTAATTGTGCTGTTTCAGGTGGCGGACTTGAGGCCTTTTTGTGGTTTAGGTTCTAGAGGGACAGATTTCAGTTCAGAATAAAATGCAGGGATGGACAGTGCGAGACCAAAGGCCTTGAGAAGTACCCCAGTGGCGGGATTCAAAGGCAGGCTGGAAACGCTTTCCAGCTGTCACGTGAAGAGGATCCTACACTGAGACACTCAGCCTATTAGTCTTCAGTCTTGGTATAGCAGTGCATTTACTTCAGGTGTCCTGAGGACTTCATTTGTCCCCTGTGGTATTTTCCTCAACACAGGGCAGCAGCTAAGAGGTCTTGCCTGATGTATCTGCTATACCAGGGCAAATAATGGTGCTGTGTAGGGGTGGCTTATAACTCGAAAGCATGTAGACCCGATCCAAATCATGGTGGAGGAGATAACAGTTCAATGTTTTAGATTCAGATTCTCCAGGGTCTGTACAGACTATATCTAAAACAGGACTGACACTGAGCAAAGTCTCTGACGTGGCTCAATAAATTCATATTATGTGTTTTATTGACTTCTCCTATGCACAGTCTTATTGGAACTTGTCAGCATACAGCACTAGAAAATTTACTGTTTCAGTGTAACGTTTGACTTGAGCAAGAACTAAGCTATTTGGCACAAAGGACATTCTCTCCTCTTTTCTGATTAATGTGGCTCCAGGATCAACCAAAGTTAAAGCAAATAGTGGAATATTTGCTCATCTAGAGGCCAAAAGTACTTAAAATTCAGTGCAGGTAGAATTGTTTGTTTAAGTATCAGGAGGACAGACTTTGGTAATTTCAGCTGCATGTGTTGGTTCTTATTTTGTTTTGGTAGAAACTGAGTGTTGGAGACTTTGCCTGGCAGCTAGCCTTCCAGCATTGACGTCTGACACTAACCGCAAGAGCAGTCCCCCTTTCCACTGGCACGGCCAGGCCCACGTCCGTGGCTGTGATCTCAGGGGAGGGCTCGAGGCCACGGCTTGGGTTTAGGACTGGGAAGTCTGCCCCTCATAAGGTGGGAAAAGCAGAGCCAAAGTGGCCCCGCGGAATCTGAGCTTGGGGGAACTGTCAGATCCAAAGGACCCATCAAGGTCAGGGATGTGGCCCCACCCGAGCTGGCACCCATGGACTCTCTCAGAGCCAGGTGTCAGAAATGGGTAAATATCAAATTGTATCTGATTAAAAACAGGAGGAGGCTGAGTTCCCTTTACCTACTCCAAGAAGCCAAAGTCAACTGAATGGTGTTTGGGCCCAGATGACTCAAAAGCCACAGTCTCATGACCCAACCAAAGAAGTATTCAAAACTAGACTGAAATATCACAGCATGTTTTAAAAAATATGCTATCAAACACATTTATCTTTGACTAAAAAAGAATTTAGTAGTTTTTCTCTTAAAATGACTAAATATTTACTAACATAGAAGAAGAGCATAGGATAAATGCCTTGTACGGAGAGTCAGAATGACGATCTCTCTTTTAAGTAAAAACCTGGCAGTGATATTCCATAAATAATGTTTGATCTTGTGCAACGCTCGTATTTGAATGTATTGTCTATTACATGGGGAAAATACTGAAATGAGAGGAAGAAATAATACTAAGGAAACATCAGGATTATGTATCTGAAAATGACTGATTATATAACTTTTATCAGTGAGATATTGATAAGATAGAGAAGAGGAATAAGGACAGCTCATGTGGGTTCCCAATGATGCAATAATGAAGAAATAACAATCAAATCAAAATGGAAATGGCCTACATCTTGGCAGGAAGACAGGTGACACAAAACATACATTTGTCAAAGCTCAACAAACTGTACACTTGAGATCGGTACATATTACTGTGTGCAGGTTATACTTTAATTCAAAAATGGACAAAGTCAAATCAACTCATTTGTTGAGCAACAATTTAGGAGAAAGTTACTGTATTAAGCAATTTTGGGAAAGATTTTTTTTGGCCTTCAGGAAACTTGCAAATCATTGGTTAACCCTAGACACAAATGTAAGAAAAATTTTAATAAAGATTAAATCACCAATGAATGATTCATAGAATTCTAGACCAGGATGGAGACTTTAAGGTCACCATCCCTCCATTTTTAAATATTAAAAAAATAGACTCAGAAAATTTTACAAAATTGTCCAAAGAAAATTAGAGACAGAATTTTACCAGATGGCAGGTCTATAAGCTTAAAGCTCCTTCCTCCTCCTCCTCTTCCCACCTGCTAACTATCCCCAAGGGTTTGTTTTCTGCTGTCTTTGGCTTTCTCTTTATAGTGTACTCTCATTGACTTATTAATTTGTGTTAACATTTCTTCACTCAATCACGACTTTCCAGTTTTTACCATATGCCCAGCTCTGTTTTATGGGGTGGGGCATAGAGCGCTGAGCCAACCAGACTAAGCACCTGCCGACACACACCTTACTTTCTACTATCAGTGCTCCTGGAACCCACAAGTATTTCCCAGACAGGTGTCCTCACCCCCTCCACACTCTGTTGCCCTTCAGACAGACACCTCAAGGCCAACCTGGCTGTAATATCACTTGCTCTCCAAATCATCTCCATCTCCTGCCTCACCTGTGCATGAAGAACACTTTTGGTTCTTCTTACTGAACCTCTAGGTTAACCAATTTCAATTCCCTAAGTTCTAATTCATGTATTTTTTTCCCTTATCTCTGTTCAAAATCTCCTTGTTTCCTTCCTTCTTCCTTGGGATGTTCCATAGCTTTCTAATTCAACTCTTATCTTCTATTGCCCCCAATTCTAATCTATCTATCCTGTAGGTCACTGCCTGATTTTCCTAAAACACATCTTTTATATCAGTCCCTTCTCAAACACACACACACACACACCCCACCCTTTTCCTTGGATCTCATTTGCCTTCCAAATTAAATGGAAAGTCCTCTATCTGGCAATAAAGACTATTAAAAGCATGGCTCCGACATCCCTCTTAAATCTTCTTATATCTCCACTATAGGTACCCACACTTACTCCAGCCAAAGTGGATTGTTGGCTACTCTTTTAGCAGGTCCCAGGTGTCCGCCACTCTGCGGTGGCTCACTGTTCCCCCACCTGGACTCATGAGGCAGCTCCCTCACCCCAGACTCTTCATCAGCCTCTGCACACGTCTCACTGCCTCATTAAGAAACCTTTCTTTTTCAGTCTGAGCAACATAATTCTTCCCTCCTTTGAATGCACTTGTCTCCTGCTGCATTATGGTTATTCTCTTACTTTTTTATTAAAATAACTTAATGGATTTTCATAAAGTGACACATTCTTATTGAAAAAAAATTAAAACATACAGAAGAGTAATGAAAAGTAAAAACCACCTGAAACCTCTTCACCCCGAGAGATCTATTCTACAGCATCCCTCCAGATCTCTTTCTGTGTATACAAACATTTAGGAAGTCTACACATTTTTCTATAAACAAGATCAAATTCTGTTTTTTGTTTTTCCTGTTGCTATATTCTTGTGCTCTTTTAATGTTATGCAACAGAAAACAAAACTATAATTTTCAGTGAGTGGCTGAAAGATATTTCATAGTTTGGCTTTCCCATAATTTCAGCACCGTTTGTTTATTTCCAGCTTGCCTTCACCCCCACATCAGGCAAACGGTGCGGGAGGAGGCGGTTATCCTGGGTTCTGGCCTGTGTGCTTCACACTGCCGTGGAAATGGCACGTGAGCGGTCTGTCACCCACCGTGACAAGAACTATTCGTGATACACCACTCCATGTGGTCAGGGACCTGGAAAAATGTTTGGAGATCTTGAAAAGAGGTTACAGAGGATTGACCTAAAATCCACAGTAAAGCTGTAGCTTTCTTTTTTTTATTACTGCTTTGAACAGCATCGTGCCTCCATTGCCTGCAAGAAAGCCATTCATTGTTCCTTGTTACATAATCTGCAGAGAGCTTGTTCACTTAGAAAGCAGCGCATTCATCGTGGTTTCTCTCTTACAAGTAGCTAAGAGCAGAATGTTTTCTGTGTCTCAGAGGCATTCTTCGCAGCACAGACCTCATGCTGGCACTAATTAGCCAGAGCATTCCCATTCCTGGTGTCTGGGCTTGACAGAAGTCTGTTTCTTCTATGGAAAGGATGTAGCCTGCCTCTCTGTCTAGGGGCATCTCCGTGAGACACGCAAAGTGGGAGGCCATGAGCTCTCAGATCAGCCAATGCAGAGAAACAGGCCGCAGCCTCTACGTGACCAGTTTGCTGCCTCCTGCCCTCTGTGAAGTGGGCAGACTCTGCCTTTGTATGCTCACAAAATACCTAACCACCACAAGACCAGCCACCTCTGTGTCTGGGTGGTGTTCATACCCATTTCCCAGTTTTGGCTTTAGAAACCAGTCTTCCTCTAGCCAACTTCCAGCCACTTGTGTTAATGATGTATGCGATTACAGTCTATGCTAGTTCGTTAGGGAAAAGAGAGGAAGGAAGGAAAAGAAAGAAAAACCATGAGATTGTTTGCCTGTCACCGAAGTGAAGCTTAACGGGAACATCCCCACTGCCCCTCCTGCTGCGTGTCTGCCATCTTCTGTGCGCATGCGCGCACAGTTGCCCGCATTCCCCGGCTCTGCCATTTGCTCAGTGGGGGGACGTTTCTTAGCTGAGCAGTGCAGCACTCTGCCTGAGGGACTGAGAACATATTGCTTGGCAGGTGGGCCTGCTCAGACGCACTGACTGTTGTTTCAGCACTGACAGGGAACATACATCATGCAGGCCCATTATGCCAGCGTAAATCCATGGTAACCTGCTCAAAGGGCTGCAACCAGCAAACAAAGTGTTTGGGTCTTAATAGGTGATCATTTTGAAACATATAATTGGGATCTGAGAAGTAATTCTGGGTGACAGGCCACTCCTTCTGCCATCTTAACAGAAACTAGGCCTACAGCGCAATACCACGCCTGTCATTCCCGCAAAGATGATTGCCATTCCAGTTCAGCTCCAGGCAGCTGTGTTTGGTGCCGACTGTGCCAAGAGACTGTCTGTGCAGGGAAAAGAGCTTTCCGTGTTGAGGTCTTTCCTTCATGCCTCGGTGCTCCGTTCTGCTGGCAGAGACACTCCTGGGGATTCCAGTGGAGAGTGACCGCGTCTCCTCAGCCTACTAATAGGAGCTTGAAAGGGACTTGGAGTTTGCCTTGGTGTTGGGTAATGGACAGATAAGCCTCTGAGCAGAGATGCCTAATCTTTATCATGAAGAGAAGCTATTTTTCATTTCCCCACTGGACGCCAGTGGGAGCTTAGATATCCCCTGGGCAGAGTGTGAGGAATTTGGTATCAGTCTGGCTTGCCTCCCCACAGGGAAGAGGGACATGTGTCTGCCCACACCTCAGAGATGCCACAGGTAAAGGTTGGTACAGCACTGGTTACAGACAGCACCGTTTCCCAAGTCCCGAAACCAGACAGGTGGAAGAGCGTTTTATCTGGTTGTCCTAAGCCTGTCTGCTTTTGGAGCCACGTGCGCCCTCCTCATGGTGCCCGGCCTATGATCCTATGTTCCCAAGGCAAAGACCGGTCCCAGGCTCACCTCACCACACATCCTCACTTGCCTTCTGCATTTACACCAACATGTATTCTTCTTGAGGAAAGATAACTACCTTATTTGTGCATAGTTGAGTGCAAGTTTGGTGGTGGGTACAGAGGAATGAAGAAATGAAGATCCTTTTTGTAAGGAGCACAATTACCAGGTTATCATGGAGTTGTTGGCTTTTCTTTTGCCTTCTGGATTTCCAAGAAAGCATAACTCTGATATTTCAGTATGACTGTCCAATTACATTAAAACTGGGATGCAGTATTGTATTATTTCATTTTCATTCTGCCAAACAACCAGACCAGTCCCAGTGCAGCCCAACCTGCATTCTCTCTGGCTACAAAAGAATTCATTTCCTTAAAGCAAACTAGAAAATGTCCTCTAGACCAAGGACCTTCTAAATTATAGGAAGCAAGGGAGAAGGTTGTTGTTCCTGTTCTGTGGATTGGTGGCAGTCAGTATTTAGAAAAATTTGTTTCTGATGGCCTGGTGTAGGATGGGGGTGGTAGGAGATGTGGCCCCATCACACTCTCCAGCAGTGGCCCCGCCACCACCCTGCCAGTCTCTGTTTATGCTTCTATGCAACACTGTGGTTGGTTATGACACGGGTTTGTCACCAGGGAAAGTTTCATAAAAACATAGATTTTGGTGCTCTGCCCCCAGACATTCTAGGCTATGAGGTCTATGGTGGAACCTGGGAATTTTTCCTTTTGAAATGTCCTTTAGGTGGTTTAGATGCAGTCAGCCTGTGGCCGAGGGTTTGGGAAGTGCTGATTAGAAGAACACAATAATGAGAACATCAGCATTTCCCCATCTTACTGGTGCCTTGTACAATTACTGATACGTCCTTCCTGGGGCAACTTGCTAAAAAAAAAGTCGTGATATCTTAGCCGGATGCTCTTAGGGGCCTCAAGAGCTCCTGGCAAGACAAAAAAACAAGAGGCTTTTAGGTATGCACAGGAAACACTGAGTACCTCTCCATATGCATCATGAGTTCTACCTTTGAAATATTTTTAAGTGCCCTAATTTTTTAATTAAAACCCTTCACATAGAGTTTACCATTTTAATATACAATTTAGTGATTTTTAGTATATTCACAACCATTTAGTATATCTTGCAACCATCACTGCTATCTGATTCCCAAACATTTTCATCACTCCAAAAAGAAACCCCATAACTCTTCCTTCTCTCCCAGCCCCTGGCAAGCCACAGTCTACTTTCTGTCTCTATGGATTTGCCTATTCTGAATATTTAACCTCTGACATATTTAAAGCTGACTGGACATGAGTCCAGTTATGTTTTAAAATATCTCCAAAGAAAAATTTTTCTAATGCTCCAGCAAGGGCTCCTGGTTCTGACATGTTTTGTGGTCAGAAAGATTTCACTCATCTCTCATGTGTACTTATTTCTATAGCACTCACTTTCACAGTCCCTTGTTTATCTTCTCTGCCTCTCTGTCATCAGTTCACCAACCCTCAAATTCTTTATAGATTCAAACATCATTATCAAGTCACCTCCAATTTATCTGCAGGATGAACGATCTCAATATTCCTAAGCCCCTACACAGTTTTACCCAATATTTTCTCCTATTCCCTCTTCTCATTTATCAAAGAAATGAAATACTCACCCTCTTTTCTAAGGTTCAGGCCTCCATTTGTGCCCGGATTTTGACTACCTTCATTTTTTTTCAACCTACAAAAATTGCTTCGATCCTGCTGCCCCCTCAAGCTACCACTCTATTTTTCTCATTCCCTTCCCTGTCAAACCTTTTGAAAACACAACGTGCTCTCACTGTTGGTGCTCCTTTCCACCCACTAGCACCTAACTTCTTGCACTCATGATTCTGCCTCATTACTATTCTAAACTTCGGTCTTCGTGGTTCATGTCGTCCTTTTATTGGTCAAGCCCACTAACCTTCCCTGGCCCCTTTCCCATGATCTCTGACTCTCCCTCCACTTTAAAACACTTGCTCTTTTGGCTTCTGTGATTGTCCACTTTCTCCTACCTTTGGCTCCAGTGCTCAATGCCTTCCTAAATATGGGTGCCCCCTCTTTTATCAGTCTCCTTATTTTCTCCTTTCCCATCTCATCGCACCATCTGGCTCCTCACTACGTGGACACCTTCCAAAACCATCTTCAGTACTTGGCTGTCCTGCCAGCTTCTTCGAATCATTGCTCAAAACAGAACTCAGACCCTGGCAGGCCTTCTGTCTTCTCTAATTCTGGCCATGGTGTGACCCAGGGTTGAAATTTTGGCTTCTTTCTTTCTTTCAACTCCTTGGTTGCCATAGATGACAGCCAACCTGTATGTAACCCTTTTGTTCAATCTAGACTGTGTTTCTACATTTGTGGTTTTTCTTCTCAATATTGTTGACCAGGCCTTCACTGTCTCTTAGCTGGACTGTCTCCACGCCCCGTCTGTCTCTGCTCCATTCCACCTCATCCATTGCTGCCAGCTATCAGTCCTCCATCAGCACAGATCCAAAAATGTCGTTTCCTTAGCCAGCGTTCTTTCACGTTCCTCTAAGCCTACTGACTACGTTTTGTCTATACTCTGGAACCTAGCTTCTAAGGCCTGTAGCTTAAATCTTGTCTTGCCTCCCAGACTCATTTTCACTCTTCTTTTCCATATTCCCTGTGTTCTAGCCTAAGCAAAACACTGGTCATTCTTTCCTTTTCCTCCCAAGTTCTTATTTTCAGGCCCTTGCTTATCCTGTATCATTTGTCTAAAGTGATATCCCTTATTTCTGCCAATATGATCTCATGTGTTGAAATCCTCTCACCCTTCAAATCTCTTCTATTCCATGAAATCTTGGAATAGGAATTTTCTCTTTTGGATTTCTATAATTTGTGTGTGTGAGTGTGTGTGTGTGAGTGTGTGTGTGTGTGTGTGTGTGTGTGTGTGTGTGTGTGTGTGTGTGTGTGTGTGTGTGTGTAAGGGGTAGAAAAGGACTTTGGGCACTTTGTCTTGGATTTCAGTTATTTGTGTGCTTGTCTTATCTGATCCCCCAAAAGTAGGAGCCTTGCATTTTCATTGTTATAACTCCTATAACAGCTGATAGACTTATCTTTTTTAACAGCTGATAGAGTAGTTTAAATATAGTACATTATGAATAAATGTCTCAAGTGAATGAATTTTTTAACCTCTATAAAAATTCTAGAAAACATAAAAACTAAAATTGTGGATGACAGGCTTTATGTCAGTGTTGGGAGAGTTCTTAGTAGTTTCTGAACTATTACTGTTTTCAATCAATCCAAGTGTAAGGCATAGATGAAGGAAGCTTGAGAGAATTATAGCAAACTTGACATCATCTTCATTGTAATTCCTCACATTTGCATAATATTTTATACCACTTGAAAGTGCTTTCACATCTTATCTGACCCTCTGTATAGCTATGTCAAATTAGAAAGGGATAAGTATTGTAATATCTATCAATTCTTAAGTGAGGGCAGTGTGGCCTCATGAGTTTTAATGGCATAACCAATGTTAGATTATTAGACGGTGGCAGAGCCTGGACAAAGGGATGTGTTGGCCACCTTTAAATATTTGAAGAGCTATCATGTGAAAGAAGATTAAATCTTATTTTTTATTCTTTATTTCCTCAGAGGACAGAAAAAGTACAAGCAATTCAAGCTCAATTAAGGAGAAAAATTGTCCAACTATCAGATCAATTCCAAGATGGTGTTGACCACCTCTGGTGTTCAAGTGGAGCTCAGGTGGAACCACCTGGCCAACTTGTGTAGGACATTTTATTGAAAAGAGGCACTGAAAAGGCATAGGTCGACGAGGGTCCCTTCTAATTCTGCAGTTCTGATTTCCTTTTAGGTTATCACTGTGCTACTCTGCTCCATAATCTAAGCTTTGGTTTCCATCTTTCTTTAGAATTTGACCTTAAGTAAATGCATTTAAGGTGTGGGATGACCCCTGTCCAGGTCCTAAACCTTTCACAAAATGGAGCTCCCACCTTATCCTAGCCACTCTTTGTCACAGTCAGCGGGCCACCTACAGGTGGGAACATGGAGGAACATATTTCCCCCAAATTCTTCAGTGCCCAGAGCTGCCACCCCAGAAAAAAGTGAAGTATGCAGAAATCTCACCGATGTCATCGTTGCATGGAGCACCCAGCCCTGCGACTCCACACACCTCCCTGCTGCTGTGGACACTGAGCGGCCCGGCATTCTCTCCCGACACCATGTTGTGGTGGAAGGAAGCAGGTGACTCTCATGAGCTCCACACCTTTCTTTGAAATTGGGGAGTTGCCTAAAAAGGCAACTACTGCAAACCAGCCAAATGGAAATCATGATATTTCACTAAACTCAGAACCAGATCTGCCTTTTTTCCCTTCACAGAAACATTTTTGTGTGCCATGTGCCATGGGAGCCAAAAAGAAATCACAGTTTGGCTCCTGTTCCACTTCGCTAAGCTTAGATACTGTAAATACCCTTCTCTCCTCTCATAACATTAAATTTTTCACGAATTCATCATAAAGGAGCCACTTTGTAGGTTTGGCTGGTACTAGTGAAAGACTCCGTTTTCTATTTCACACTCTTTTCAGTGCAAAAAAAAAAAATTATGGGTGCAATGTTGAAAGGCTAGAATTATTCATCAAGTCTTCACTGCCTGTAAATGAAGAGAATTTTTCTGCAGCTTGTCTGGGAAAACGCAGGTGTGGACATGAACATTCTGCATGGTGCTGCATCTTGCCATAGCCGCTGGTCTTTCTCAGGGGAATTAGGGGGCAAAAGAGGACATGTGCTTCCTCAGTGCTTTATGGATTAGCTCAGGAGTCCACACCAGCTCATAAATTTCACCGTGTTGCTATAACTTACCAGTACACTGAAGAATAAAATATTTAATGGTATTATATGTTGATGAAAGGACCAATAGCTTTGTAGCTGGTTGCAAAAGGTATTCTTTAAGACACAACATAATAAATCCAGTGGTGCCTCAGAATCCCCTGGAAAGCTTGTTAAAACACATGCTGGGCCCCAACCCAAGAGTTTATGATTCAGTAAACCTGGGGTGGAGCCCAAGGATTTGCTTTGTTAACAAGTTACCAGGGGATGCTGATGCTGCTGGTCTTAGGGCTGCATGTGGAGAAACACTGATGAATAGAAAGAATGTCAAATTTAGGAATCAGGAAAACTTGGTTCTATGAGGCCTGACAATTAGGTTCGCGAACTCATCCTAGAAAAAGGGCTACATACCTCATTGCTAAATATCACTATGGTCACCTTCGAAGTACTCCCCTTGGGAAGCTATGCACTGATGCCAGTGCCTAGTCCACCCTTCAAAGCAATTTTGGAACTCTTTTTCTGGAATGGTCATCAGAGCTGTCATTGTATTACCCTTGATGTCCTGAATGTCATGAAAACATCTTCCTTTCAATATTTCCTTTATCTCTGGGTAAAGAAAGAAGTAATTGGGGGCCAGATCAGGTGAGCAGGGAGGTTGTTCCAATACAGTTATTGTTTACTAGCTAAAACTCCCTCCCAGACAGTGTCGTGTGAGCTGGTGCATTGTCGTGATGCAAGAGCCATGAATTGTTGGCGAAAAGTTCAGGTTGTCTAACTTTTTCATGCAGCCTTTTCAGCACTTCCAAATAGTAAACTTGATTAACTGTTTGTCCAGTTGGTACAAATTCATAATCCCTTTGATATCAAAAAAAAAAAAGGTTAGCAACATCATTGCAACAAGTTCTTGAACTTAATTGTCAGACCTTCATAATACTGAGCTTACTTTCAGCCAACCATAGATCTGTGGACAAGCTACTGGGTCTCAGTTTCCTCATTCATAAAACAAGTGTAATGAGTCCTGCTCTAGGTGACCTAGTGTTACTTTGAGAATCGAATCTGAGAATCTACAGGAAAACACTGAACACTTGTGGAGAGACTTGAAGTAGTATAATTACTATGGTGAGAAGAGTTGGAGAAAAAAACTTGCAGAAGATTTAAGATGTAGACACTCTGTCAAATACAGACACAGAGGCCAGAGTTCTCTGCTGTGTGTGTTAAGAGGGGCTAGCAAAGAAGAGGTGTGAAGATGGAAAGATTTTAGGAAATTCTTCCCCTCTATGACCTGACTCCAAAAAAGTCAAATATCCTACGATCTAGCTAGTCTGTGGTAAAGAAGTGTTTCTCAAATTTGCCTGCGATTCAGAATTCCCTGGGACACATGTACAAGGTGTGATCACAAAATACAGTGAATGTTTAAATTTTAAAAATTTATTAGAGTAAAACATACATTGCCACTAATGCCCCTCAAAATACTCCCCTTGCTTCAGACACACTTGTGCCATTGTTCTTACCACTGTCTTTTTTTTTTTAATTTTTATAATTAATTTCAGGTGTACAAAACAATGCAATAGTTATGCTTTTCACCCCTCACAAAGTGACAAACCCCCTCACCCAATCCACCCCCCCCGATATCATACATATCTATTACAATTCCATTGACTCCCTCCCCATACTATATTCCACATCCCTTGACTATACATGTGTTAAATTCTAGCTGACATATAATACTATTCAGTGGCAGCTTCAGATGTACAGTGCAGTAGTCAGGCAACTATATCGTCCATGAAGTGGTCTCCCTGACAAGACATGAGTCCATCTGGTCCCCTAAAAAAATATTTACAACATTATTGATTATATTCCCTAAACTGTCTCTTCTGTCTCTGCGGCAACATTGTAGTTACCATTTTATGTTGCCTCGTCCCTTCCCCTTTTACCTCATGCCCACCCCTGTCCCATCTAGCAATCATCAGTTTTCCCCTGTGTCCCTGAAATTATTTCTGTTTATATTGCTCGCTTATTCAGTTCTTTAGATTCCACATGTAAGTGAGATCATATGGTATTTGTCTGTCTCTGACTGACTTATTTCACTTAGCATAGTGTTCTCTAGGTCCACCCATATCATTGCAAATGGTACAATTTCTTTCTTCTTTATAGCGGAGTAAATAATACTCCATTGTATAAATGTACCACAGTTTCTTAATCCAGTCATCTACCTATGGGCATTTCGGTTGTTTCCAAGTCTTGGCTATTGTAAATAGCGCTGCAATGAACATAGGGATGCATATATTTTTTTTTGAATTAGTGTCTTGGGTTTCTCTGGATTGATCCCTAAGAGTGGAATTGCTGGGTCAAAAGGTAGTTCCATTTCCAGCTTTTTGAGATACCTCCATACTGATTTCCATAGTGGCTTCACCAATCTGCAATCCCACAAATAGTGCAGCAGGGTCCCCTTTTCTCCACAACCTCGCCAGCACTTGTTCTTTGTTGATTTATTGATGATAGCCATTCTGACTGGAGTGAGGTGGTATCTCACTGTGGTTTTTATTTGCATTTCTCTGATGATTAATGAAATTAAACATTTTTTCATATGCCTGTTGGCCATCTATGTCTTTAGAGAAATTGTCTCTTCATATCCTCTGCCAGGTTTTTAACTGGGTTGTTTGTTTTCTTGGTGTTGAATGAGTATTTTATAAATTTTGGATATTAATCCCTTATCAGATACATTGTTGACAAATATCTTCTCCCATTCAGTCGGCTGCCTTTTTTTTTGTATTGATGGTTTCCTTTGCTGTGAAAAAACTTTTAAGTTTGATGTAATCCCATATGTTCATTTTTTATTTTATTTCCCTTGTCTGTGGGCATATATCAGTAAAAAATATTGCTCAGGGTAATGTCTGCACATTTACTCCCTATATTTTCTTCTAGTTTTATGGTTTCAGGTCTTACATTTAAGTCTTTAATCTATTTTGAATTTGTTCTTGTATATGTGTAAGGAGGTGGTCCAATATCATTTTTTTGCATGTGTCAGTCCAATTTGCCCAGCATAATTTATTGAATAGATTATGTTTACACCAATGTAAATTCTTCCTTCCATTGTCATAGATTACTTGATCGTATCTGAATGGATTTATTTCTGGGCTCTCTATTCTGTTCCATTGATCTATGTGCCTTCTTTTATGCCAGTACCATGTTGTTTTGATTACTGTAGCCTTGTAATATGATTTGATGTCAGGGAACGTGATACCACCGACTTTGTTCTTATTTCTCAGGATTGCCGAGGCTCTTCAGGGTCTTTTATAGTACCATATACATTTTAGGATTATATTTTCTATTTCTGTGAAAAATGTCCTTGATTTTTTGATAGGAATTGCACTGATTCTATATATTGCTTTAGGCAGTATGGACATTTTAACTATATTAATTCTTTCTATCCATGAGTATGGTAGGTGTTTCCATTTATTTATATCTTCTTTAATTTCTCTCTTCAGTGTCTTATAATTTTCTGCATACAGGTCTTTTACTTCTTTCGTTAAATTTATTCCTAAGTATTTTATAGTTATTGAAGCAACTATAAGTGGGACTGTTTTCTTAATTTCTCCTTCTGATAGTTTTTATTGGTGTATACAAATTCAACTGATTTCTGAATATTGATTTTGTATCCCTCTACTTTACTGAATAAATTTATCAGTTCCAATAGTTTTTTGATAAAGTCTTTGGGGTTCTCTATGTATAGTATCATGTCATCTGCGTATAATGACAATTTTACTTCCTCCTTACCAATTTGGGTGCCTTTTATTTATTTTTCATGTCTGATTGCTGTGGCTAGAACTTCCAGATCTATGTTGAATAAAATTGGAGAAAGTGGACAGCCTTATCTTGTTCCTGATCTTAAGGGGAAAGCTTTTAGCCTTTCCCCATTGAGTAGGATGTTTGCTGTGGGCTTATCATATATGGCCTTTATTATATTGAGATATGATCCCACTATTCCCACTTTGCTAAGAGTTTTTATCGTAAATGGCTGCTGGATTTTGTCAAATGCTTTTTCTGCATCTATTGATATGATCATATGGTTTTTATTTTTCATTTTGATATGATCATATGGTTTTTATTTTTCATTTTGTTGATGTGGTGTATCACATTAATTGATCTGCAGATACTGAACCAACCATGCATACTGGGGATGAATCCCACCTGATCCTGGTGTATAATCTTTTTTAATATATTGCTGAATTCTGTTTGCTAATATTTTATTGAGAATTTTTGCATCTATATTCATCAGGGATATTGGCCTGTAGTTTTCCTTTTTTGTGCTGTCTTTATCTGGTTTTGGAATCAGGGTGATAGTGGCCTCATAGAATGAGTTTGGGAGCCTTCCCTTCTTCGGAATTTTTTGAAGTAGTTTGAGAAGAATAGATGATAATTCTTTTTTGAATGTTTGGTAAAATTCACTTGTGAAGCCATCTGGTCCAGGGCTTTTGTTTGTTGTGAGCTTGTGGATTACTGATTCAATTTTCTTAGTAGTAATCAGTATATTCTGATGTTCCATTTCTTTTTGCATTAGCTTTGGAAGGTTGTATGCTTCTAGAAAATTATCCATTTCTTCCAGATTGTCAAATTTGTTCGCATATAGTTGCTCATAGTAATTTCTTAAAATCTTTTGTATTTCTGCAGTGTCTGTTGTGACTTTACCTTTTTCATTCCTGATTTTACTAATTTGTGTGCTTTTTTTTTTTTTTTGATGAGTCTGGCTAGAGGTTTCTCAATTTTGTTTATCTTCTCAAAAAACCAGCTGTTGGTATCATTAATCTTTTATATTGTTTTTCTGGTCTCTATTTTGTTTATTTCTGCTCTGGTCTTTATTATCTCCTTCCTTGTACTCCCTTTGGGCTTATTTTGCTGTTCTTTTTCCAGTTCCCTGAGGTGTAAGGATAGCCTGTTTATTTTAAATTTTTCTTGCTTCTTTAGGTAGGCCTCCACTGCAATGAACTTCCCTCTTAGGACTGCTTTCACTGCATCCCAAAGATTTTGGGTCATGTTTTCATTTTCGTTTGTCTCAAGGTATCTTTTGATTTCTTCCTTGATCTCATTTTTGACCAACTCATTATTTAGTAACATGTTATTCAGCCTCCATGTGTTTCTGTGTTTTCCAGTTTTTTTCCTGTAGTTGATTTCTAATTTCATAGCACTGTGGTCAGAGAAGATACTTGATGTGATTTCGTTTTTCTTAAACTTATTGAAACTTGTTTTGTGACCTAATATGTGGTCGATCTTGGAAAATCTTCCATGTGCACTTGAAAAGAATGCATTTTCTGTAGCTTTGGGTGAAATGCTCTGAAAATATGAATTAAATCTAGCTGGTCTGATGTGTCATTTAAGGACGTTGTTTCCACATTGATTTTCTGGCTGGAGGATCTCTCCATTGGTGACAACGGAGTGTTGAAGTCCCCTACTATGATAGTGTTACTGTTGATCTCTGTCTTTATGTCTGTCAATATCTGTTTTATATATTTGGGAGCGCCTATGTTAAGTACACAGATGTTTACTAGGGTTATGTCCTCTTCTTGTTGGATCAATCCCTTTATTATTTTGAAGTGCCCTTCTTTGTCCTTTATTATATTATTCAATTTAAAGTCCATTTTATCTGATATAAGTATCTCTACTACAGCTTTTTTCTCAGTTCCATTTGCATGAAATGTTTTATCCCATCCCTTTATTTTCAGCCTGTGTCTTTTGATCTGAGGTGAGTCTCTTGTATACAGCATACACAAGAGTCTTGCATTCTTATCCATTCAGCCACCCTCTATGTCTTTTGATTGGAGCATTTAATCCATTTACATTTAACGTGATTATTGATAGGTGCATATTTATTGCCATTTAGTTATTTGTGTTTCTGGTCCTCCTTAGTTAGGTTGTTTTTTCTTTCTTTTGCCTAAAGAAGCCGACTTAACATTTACTGCCATGCTGGCTTGGTGGTAATAAATTCCTTTAGGGTATTCTTTTTTGCGAAGCTCTTTATCTCTCCTTCAATTTTAAATGATAGCTTGCTGGATAAAACAAGCTAGGTTGTAGGCCTTTGTTTTTCATCACTTGGAAAATGTCCTGCTGGCCTGCAGAGTTTCCATAGAAAAGACTGCTAATATTCTTGTAAGTAACTTGCTGCCTGTCCCTTGCTGCTTTTAGGATTCTGTTTTTGTTCTTAACCCTTGCCATTTTCACTATAATGTGACTTGGTGTGGGCCTGTTTGGGATCATCCTGGTTGGAACTCTCTGCACTTCCTGGGCTTGTATTTCAATGTCTTATGCCAGGTTAGGGAAGTTTTCAGACATTATTACTTCAAATATGTTCTTGATCCCTTGCTCCTTCTCTTCTACTTCTGGTATTCCTATGATATGTAAGTTGTTACAACTGATGTTATCGCCTAGCTCTCTTAAACTATTTTCACTGTTTTTTATTATTTTTGGTTTTTGTTTTTCTGCTTGGATGATCTCTGCTATCTTGTCTTCTAAGTCGGCGATTTGATCCTCTGCTTCATCCAATCTGCTGGTAATTCCTTACAGTTTGTTATTTATTTCAGTAATTGCATTCTTATTTCTAGCTGGTTGTTTTTCATGGTTTCTCTATCCTTCTTTATATTCTTACTAATTTCCTTGAACATCCTAATCATCAGTGTTCTGAACTCTGTTTCTTAAAAGTTGTTTACCTCTCTTTCCTCTAGTTCCATTGATTCAGGAAGTTTCGTCTGTTCTTTTATTTGGGTTGTGTTTCTTTGTCTCCCCATTCTGGCTTACTCTTTGTGTTTGCTTCGATATAACAGATAGATCCCCCAGGTTTCTCAGTCTTTTCTGGGTAAACTTATACGGTGTGTGTCCTTTATATTTGAATTACTCAGTCTCCCTATTCTCCTGTGCATGTGTACCAGAGGTGTTCCTTGTGTTGTGTGTCTTTTCCTGTTGAAGTTGAGCTTTGATTGCTTTTGGCTTGTCAATAGGTGGGATTGACTCCCAGGCTTATTGGCTGTGAGGATTAGCTGTGTCCACAGTTTATAAGCTGCTGTGTGAGGGCTGACCCCTCCGTTGAGGCTTGGCCCCTTTGGGCTCTTGTGCCTGTAGCGAATTCCTTTTGGGTGTGACTCTTGTAGGTCAAACCTGAAAATGCTCTGGCTTTATCTAAAGTTGGTCTCTGGGTGTGATAATTCTTGAGCCTCTTTGGCTGTGCTGTACTGCAGAGTGATTTTAGAACAAAACAGACCAACAAGCATGACCACAACACCCACCAAAACAAACCAGATGCTCTCACATGTAAAAAAACAGCCAACAACCAACACTATACATGTACAGAAATATGAAACATACAAAAAAAATTGCAGAAAATTGGAAAGAAGGGGGAAAAGTAGAGCCTTGAAAAGAAAAAAGAAAAGTATATATATAGAGAGGGGAGACAAGAAAGAAAGAAAGAAAGAAAGAAAGAAAGAAAGAAAGAAAGAAAAGGAAGGAAGAAAGGAAAGGAGGAAGGGAGGAAAGGAGGAAGGAAGGAAAGGAGGGTGGGAGGGATATATATATCTATATCTATATATATAGATATATAAATATAGATATAGATATAGATATCTGTACACCAATATTTATAGATAGATAGATAGATAGATATAGATATACACCTAAAAGTGAATTAGAAAAACAAAAACACCCAAAACAAACAAACAGACAAACGAAAAACCCCAAAAAGCCAAACAAACAAGAAGAAAAAAACGTGCCCCAAAAAAACAGTGCCAGTCTTGGCTAAAGTCCACCAAGCTCTCTCCAGGTTGTCTGCCCTCTGCTGTACAAAAGCTCCTCTGCGTCTTGTGGGGACAGAGCCGGCCACCTGGCTCCTAGAGTGACCTTGGCAGTGCAGGTCTATTGTAGATGAGTGGGGTTATGAGGTGTGATTGGTTTTTACAGAGTCACTGCCATTTCTGCCCTCGCCTGCCCTAAGGTATGCTGAGAACTGCGCAGCCAGGAGGCTCAATGTGCGTCTTCGGGCACTGTTTCTGCTGGAGGCTGTGGGGGATGTGAGATTTCTGAGCCACTAAAAGCCACCTTCCTGGGGTTCTGCGATTGACTCAGCAGCTGAAGTTGCCCTGCCTCCCAAACCATGCACCTCTGTAATCTGACACTACTCCTCCATTCAGGGGTCAGCTTAAGACTCTGGCTTGGCAGGGGCCAAGATTTCTGAGGGAGGATGGGGGTGGGTTCTTAGCTATGCAGTTGTTTTTTGTTTTCTGTCCAAGAATAAAAAAGAGAAAAACAGAACAAAAAAACCTACCGCCGCAGTTTTGAGCTGAGGCTTCTGCCTCAGATGCTCCAGCCATGCACCTGGTGCGGGACAGCGAGGGTGCAGGGACTGAGCCCACCCTGGCGCTGCAGCGCTCTCCCATCTGCCTCCTGGGGGTCCCTTGTCTCCTGAGCCATGGGTGCGGACCACGCCTCCGCCGGCACTTCTCTCTCTCTTCCCCCACTCGCCCGGCCCAAGGCCTCAGCCTTAGACTCTACAAACCATTTCGCTCCTTCTGCGCACTCCACGGGACTGAGGCGCAGGGAGCCAACAGCGGGAACATTCTCCGATCTGCTCTCTGAGGCCCCGTGTCTCAGCAGCCTCGTGCGAACTGCGCTTCCAAACACACAACTCTCTCTTCCCCCATTTGCCCGGTCTGCCCACCTTCAAGCAATCGTCGTGTGAGACTCTCAGCTGTTCTGTGTGATGCTTGGATAAGTCACAGCTGCCCTAATTGCAGCGATTTCCAAGGGAGACCTCAGGGAGCCCTCCTCATAGCCCCCATTTTCCCTCTCTTGCGTTCTTGCCACTTTCTGAAGCAGTTCTGGAAGTCCTCTTACATGAGTGTCTTCATCCTCCATCATGATAATGCTCGGTGTCTCACATCACTTCTGGTATATGGCAATTTCTGTCAAATAAAAACATTATGGTGTGTCCTCATCCACCTTATTCACCGGGTCCGTCGCCGTGCAACTTCTGGTTCTTCCCTAAAGTCAAAATAACCATGAAAGGTAAACGTTTTGAATCAATTCAAGACATTGAGGCAGCCAAGACAGCACAATTCAAGACACTCATGAAAGAGTACTTCCAGAACTGCTTCAGAAAGTGGCAAGAATGATGGGATAAGTGTGTTCGAAGCGAGGGGGCGTATTTTGAGGGAGATTAATGGCAATATGTCTTTTACTGTAATAAAATTTTTATGTAAACATTCACTGTATGTTTTGATCACACCTCATCAATACACAGAGGCCTGGCCCTGTCCTACTGTAAGGCTCCTGGGTCTCCCAGTGACTCTTACCCCTCCTGAGTTAGAGCTACTGTTTCTGTGCTGAGAACCCTAAAACCATTTCATGAGAACTTACAAAGAAACTATATATTCTGCATAGTGGTTCTCAAACTTATCCACACATTGGAACCCTCTGGGGAGCCTTTAACCTCCACATGGGCCACTGTCCATCCCAATTGAATCAGAATCTCAGGGAGGGGGTCTGAGCATCAGTACTGTCGTAAAAGTTCCCTGTTCGTTCAAATTTGCAGCCAAGAATGAGAGCCATTGACTTAGAAGAGCCCTATGTGATTATATCAGCAAATGTATTGTTTGTAATTGCTTGTCTATCCCCCACATCATATGTGAGAATACTGAGGGCAGCTCTGTGCCCAGAAACCAGCCAGTGCCCCAATGCTTGAGATGCTCCAAGGTGGGTGGTTAGAATTGTGAATGAATGAACTGCTCTGTTTATGTGCAAATGAAGTTCCAACAAAACACACCAAAAAGTCCCCACATTTAAATATTTTATGTAAATACAGCCCTTTGTGAGTTCAGGCCCTTAGTAGGGAGGGTATTTACTGAATACTTTGCCAAATCACAATCACAGGGTATCAGCTGAACAATTTGTAGAACTGTAGTCAACCACAACTACAGTTTGTTGTTCTGGGTGAGAGCAGGAAGCACGAAAACTTTTGCCTTGCAGAACTTTGAGAGTGTTAAGGAAGGAAGCAAATTTACACATAGCATACACCTACTACCACGTGCCAGACCTTTTCATATGCACAGGCTTTACAACAAACTTGGGTTCTTCCTGGCTTTACTGAGGGTAGAAAGGGCAATAGCAGATTGCCCAGAGTAAGAGGCAGAAGGGAGTGTGTTTGATTGCAGAGCCGAACGAAGTTCTTTCCTATATTTATTTTGCCACCACTCAGAGTCTCTCCAGCAGCCCTGCTCTTTCCTTGGCCTGCTCCTGCAGGCCCACCCCTGGAAAACCTGTCCTCTCCAACATTGCAGACTCCACAGAGAGCTCCCTGGCTTCTCGAGTGAAACTTCCTCTGGGAAGGTTTCACAGACCCACAACTTGATGAATTGCCTTACCATCTACAAAACTGGTCAGGTCCCTTCTGATCATCCTGTGCCACCCACGGTGGGAAGCTTATCCCCCTAGCTCTGGAATGATCTGTTTACTCTGCCCTTCCTCCTGTAAACAGGAGGCTCCTTGAGGGCCAGTGCTGTTCATCACTCCTCGGTGCAGTTCCGTAGTCTCCTGTACAGCCTAGTCCTTTGCAAGCACTCAGTAAGTCTGTTTAAAGAGCAGATAACAGCAGAAAGTCATCCATGAGCAGAGATCTCCTGACGTGCTGTAAGCATGTGTGCCTGTGTTGTGCTTCAGAATATTTTAGAAACATTTTCCAGATTTAATTGAGGCTTCTGGGAAGCCTTGCTGTGTCCTTCCTTGCAAAAAATAGAAGGTCGTTACCAGGAAGTCTCAGCGTACCATATTTATCTGGTGAGTTTTGAAAATACTGAGTAATGGGACTAATGACTCAACATAGTATTTTCCAAACTGTGAGGTAATCTTTGGACTTCGCAAGATTATTATATTAAGTGTACTTTTTAGTCTGTCAGTAAAAAATAAAAAAGCCTGTATTTTCACATTAGAATTCAAAGAACATCTGCTGCGTATTGTAAATAACATATTTTGGAAACCAACTGATGCATACTCCGCCTGCTAACTATAGCCCGTTCTTAGGATAAGATAGTGTTTACCGCTGATACAGCGCTTGCAATGACTTCCCCCCATCTTCTGTAAGTCTTCAGAAGCCAGTTGCCCCTAAACACACTCAGCAATGTGAGGTTTCCAGCTTCCTGTTTTCTAGTGGGATTAGAAAGGGACTATATTCCTGGGCGACTTGGGCTGTGAAGAGTGTGTTTTTCAAGGAGTTAAGCTTAGAGAGGTCTCCCCATGGGACCCCTCCTAACCCCCAAGGACCTGAGATCTCAGAGGGGTGGAGGCAAGCGGCCACTCCTGAGGGGGCTGTATTCATTTGCTGCTCTGCCTGCAAGGGAGTGGGCCCCAAAAGGAATGCTTAGGGGCTCCCATGTCTGGGGCTCGCATTTCCACACAGTCCCATGCGTGTCCTCCAGCCTGAATCTCGCCTCCTTGTGGGACTGAGAAACTCAGACAGCTTTTTCCCTCGTTCCTTCTCAGTTTGTCTTGTTAACACTCTTTCTTAGCAAGTAAGTACCATATGTCCTCTTTGGGAACTTATTTTCAGGAGATTCCCGGTGCCTTTGCACTGGCTTGGAGGAGAGGGAGGACGAGGGTGCTGGGTGAAACAGCAGTCCTCAGTGAGTGCCAGATTCTTGCCCATCTCCCCCAGGGGCTGCTTTGTCCTGAAGCACGAACACAGTATTTCACTGGAACTTCCTGGGGTCACAGAAAGCAGCATGGCTTACAAGTGGATTTTCTGAGCCAAAGACAGAGCCTGCGCACTCCTTCCAGGGGCTGCTCGTTATGCCAGGCGGGCGGCACCTGTTCATTGATCTTGTCCTCTGTCCTCGTGGAGAGGGTAGCACACAGCGACTACAAAAGGACTCAGCGTGCTATTCTTCTGCTCCCTTGCTCTGCACCAGCCCCTGGTGCAGCTAGCCAAAGCATGCAGCTAGCATGTTATGCCTTTGAAGTAATTTGGTTTCTTAACGTGGCGCCCACCACCCGCTTCCAACCTTTAGTACCTGTCTCCTTTGAAGCCAGCTCACTGAGCGTCCAATCTGTCTCTTTTCTCCCTCACTTTCCCCCTCTTTGTGTGCGCTCAGGCTCGCTTTTATCAAACACAGGCAGGGCGAGCCACTGACAGACACCTCCCGGCAAGCAGCGGCTTGGGGCATTTTCCTCATTCACCTTGACATCCTTCCGGCAAAGCAAAAGCAAGGGCTGGAAACCTGCCTTCTTCATTTTGGCCCCACAAGCACCACCTCTCTTAAAGCTGCCTTACTATAGCTTTGTTGGTTGTTACCTCCGGATACCTGTCTCCCTGGAGCTTTTACCAGGTGTTGTGAAAGGAAGGCTGTTTCTGTTCCCTGGAGAATTCATCCCCCTTCACAGGCATGTATGCATTTGTGTTCACGTGCTGTAGGCTTATAATGAAACATCAGACCTAGCCCTTTCACTGCTTTCTCCCCCTACAGAATCAGTGTTAATAATAATAACTTATCCTGAGTTTCCTCTGTGCCAGGGGCTGTGCCTGGTTCCATGTCGTTCTTACAGTAACCTTTTGAAGTAGCCCCATTTTATGGACGGGGAGACTGATGCGTGAGCAGTTGTATGCCTTGGTGGGGCTGCGACATGAACCCTGGCATTTGGACTTAAGTGACCAGGCTGTTCGCAAGTCACCTAAACCGCCTGGGTCTAACATCCCATCACTCACTCATTTAAAGTTTGCTGACTGTTGTCCTATGTTTATCTTCAGAAGGTCTAGATCTCAATAAAAACGAGGGAAATGGAAGGCGATCTGTGTTCTGAAGTTCTAAGGGATGAGACACTCCCGTCAATATTTGTGGCGCATTAGATCAGTGGCATGGAGGAGATGGACCAGTGTGGTTGGAAAAGTGTGGAAAGGATCATAGGAGGGAGAGTGAGGACCTAGCTCTGATACAGCCCGGGTGACAAAGGAGTTGTGATAATCACTGGGTAATCGCTATTCTAGAGCTACAACATGGCCCCCTAATTATAATGGCTAAACATACACACTACACGCAGGCATTGTCCAGACACCTTACATATACTTTCATTTAATAATCACCCCCATAACCCTATAAGGTAGGTATTATCTCATTTTACAGAGCAGAAAAGTACATTCAGAGAGGTTATCTTGGTCCAACTTAGATCTTACATGAGAAAATCTGAGATTTGATATCAGGGCTGTCTCCCATCCACAGCTGGGCTCCATTCCTCCTTCCTTGCCAGCCTGACTACCCACTTTGAGAGTTAATCAGAATCATTTTTATCATGAGTAGGTCGTCCTATACTGATAAAGGAAAGAAGTAGGTGGAACAGCGTGTGTGATTGCGGTGGGTATACGAAGGTTTATGCCCCTGGTCTCACAGGTGAACGTGCCTCCTTTAGGTGGTCCCAGCAGCCAGGTGCCGTGTCCGTGACATAGATGGGATTTTAATTGATGACTTTGCGTCATGGGGGATTGTTTCCAGAATTATCAGTGCTTGTCCACTGTAAAGGAACACAGGTTCAGGGAGCCTTCAGAAGTCAGGGGGCTGGGAATTTGTACCCAACTCTATTCTGTAACTCGCTGGATGGAACTGAGACCCTCACTTACCTCTTTTCAACCTCAGCTCTTTAATCTGTTCATCATATTAGAGGTTTCGAGGCTTGTTTTAGCTCCAAGTGGTGAGTGTGCTGCGCTGTCAGACCCATTTATGTGACACGTACAGGAAGAGCTCTCTCCACCAATGAAGCATGTAGTTAGTTCATTGACAGACTCATTTAAAGGAAGAAGTCGTTAAAAAGGAAACATGCTAGCAACATGTAATTTTTAAAAAAAAAACAACTTTGTTGTGGTATAATTGACATAGAATTAACTGCACATATTTAAAGTATACACTTAGGGCAGTTTTGATATATGTGTCGCCCATGACACCCTCACTACAATCAAAAGATTGTCCAATCTGTCACCTCAGTTTCCTCATGCTGCTTTCTGTTTTTAGAGTATTATATAGTTTGTATTTTTTTCTCTTCTTTCATTGTACATAATTATTTTGAGGTCTATCTATATTGTTGGATGTATCAACCCATGAACAAAAAAGTATTTTTCCATTTATTTAAGTCTTCTTTAATTTCTCTAAGTAATATTTTATATTTTTCAATGCACAGACCTTTCACATCTTTTGTCAGAATTATCCGTAGATATTTCATATTTTTATGCTATTGTAAATAATATGATTTTTAAAATTTTAATTTGATTCAATTCCTGATTGTTGCTGTTATAATTGATTAGCACAATTGATTTTTGTATATTGATTTGCAATTACGTATAACAATTACAATGCAATATGTAATTGTATATTCTGCAATTATGCTAATTCACTTACTAGTTTTAGTAGCAATTTTATAGATTTCATTTGATTTTTCTACTTAGGTGGCATTGTATCTGTAAATAAAGACAGTTTATCTCTTTCTTTCCAATCTGGATGCCTTTATTCTTTTACTTTCTTTGCACTATTATAACTTCCAAAAAATGTTTAATTAAAGTGATCAGAGTGGACTCTGATTTTGTTCCTGATTTTAGGATGAAAGCATTCAAATTTCACCACAGTATATTGTCAGTTTTATGTAGTCATATGGATCTTTTTTGGTTTGTTAATATGGTAAATTACGTTGATTTTCAGTCTTAATGCCATTTTATATACATAGTGAAGGCCTTGCATCTGTTTATGGATTTGCCATCTTTCTTGCATAACTCACACCCTTAATGCATCTTCTACAGCCTCAGTCTCAGTTTAAGGGGAAGGAGATCTTAAACATTTGTGAAGTGTGGAATCCTTCTAAATTGCAGTTTTCTTCTGCCAGTCTTTTACAGTTGTCATGCCCACACCTAAGTGGGCAATTTGTCTTAAAGTCTCTGCCTTGAGTGAGTGTTTCTAAAAATTTCTTCCGGGATTTTAGAGAAACAATAATTCTCTTTTTATATTCCTATTTCATCAGTTTAGATACTAGTTAATTAAAGTATATAATTGTAATACCCAGCACAACTGGCATACACAGATTTTTGGTCCCATTACAATTCAGCTGATGAAAGCAGAGTGTGTGGGCAAACCAGAGCCTAGCCAGTCGGATGCAAAGGTTGAGTGTTTTGTGGCTTCGTTCAGTAAGCTATATGGAGAGCATCATGGAAAGGATTGGTTACTCCAGGGAATTAGGGAAACAGAAGTTGATTTAGAGAGCACCTACAATTCTCTTTGTGCATTTGTATAAGTATTATTCCTAACGTTCTATATCCAGTAGGCAAAATCAGCTTTTGGTTACCAGATGTACTATGTGAGGAACACAGATTAGTCAACATTACTCAACACTGGTCCACCTTCACTGTTTGAAAAACCACCATGACAAAGGGTGGATCCTTGCATCGGCTTTAACTACACCAATAGCAAACAGGAAGTAGTTGAAAGCCCTGTATTTAGAGGCAGATGAGCCTAAGTTTGAATATCAGCAGCTCTCTGCTGTTGGGCAACCTTGGTAAAGGTGCCCCTCAGAGACCATCGTGAGGAGTGAATGGCTGAGCCTGTATAGGACTGACACAGAGTGTAGTGAACCTTGTTTGTGGTTTGGATCCTCTTTCCAAGGCGGTTATACTGTCTAGGATGGCGCATTGTACCCAACCATGTGGTTCTTAGGCCCCCAAAGTCTCCCACCTCCAGTCTATCACAGTGTTTGGTGGAATTGGAGGAGGCAGAACATCCAACACAGGAAACAACTGGAACAAGTTAGGGGCAAAGAAGTAAAAAGCAAGCATGGAAAGATGTGAGCAGCCAGGATTCAGCATAGGGGTCGTGTTGCGGTGGCGTGGCTGTAAGGCTGAAAGATAAGCTGGTCCTTGACCACACCGAGCCTTGGACATGGAGGTGATGGGTAAGCAGTGGACAGCCGCTGAAACTTTTGTTTTTTTGAAGAAGTGATCACCATGGTGAGAGCTGTGCCAGAGATTCTCAAACCTTGACTACAGCAGAGTCATCTGGGAGCTTGTTAAAAAAATACATATACCTTGGGCCCCACCCAGAACTGCTCAATCCTAATCTATAGGTTGAGGTCAAGGCATCTGTATTTTTAACAAGCTCCCCAGGTGATTCTAACACACGTCAAAATTTAGCAACCGCTGCTATAGAAGGTTAATCTGGCAGCCATGTACAAGATGGATTGGAGCCGAGAGAGCCTGGAGGTTCAGAGACCTGCTAGCAGGCAGTTGCAACAACAATCCCGGCAGGAGATAATGAGGTTGGGGGCTGGGGGAATGGGAAGGAAGAATCAGACATGGGAAGTGTTTCTGAGAGGCAGTTAGCAAGGACTGGGTAACCAATTGGATGAGGAATGTGAGAGAGAAATGGCACTTAACAAA
The DNA here is from genome assembly GCA_033961575.1 of Aselliscus stoliczkanus. Taxonomy (NCBI): domain Eukaryota; kingdom Metazoa; phylum Chordata; class Mammalia; order Chiroptera; family Hipposideridae; genus Aselliscus; species Aselliscus stoliczkanus. The sequence continues at coordinate 12,639,633 of CM066728.1, read as the reverse complement.
TAATGCCAAGGTTTAGAGAAGAGGTTCTCCAAGGTGTGAGGGGTGAGGTAACAGAATCCCTGGGGACCTTATTCAGTCACACGCACCTGCCCTCCTTCCATGCCGTCCTCCTTCCCCACAAGCCCCCTGGGCATGGGCCGGCAGGGGGTATATCAGTACCTCCCAGGGAAGCACCAAGCTCCTTTGGGTGATCCCTCCATTTGACTCTGTGACTGAGAAAATAGCACTAGAGGGGGGAGTGGTGACATCAGGAGGGCAGAGGGGAAGGGGATGAGCTCTGTTTGGAAGGACAGAGCTAGAGCTGACAGCAGGATATGTATCCCTGTTGGTGTGGATCTCAAGAGCTCGGCTAGAGATAGAAATGTGAAAGGCCAACCAAGGAGGCCACATGCAGACAGGTGAGGCTATGGAGAGGAGAGAGGACTTCATTTAGTAGCCGTGTGCAGATCAAGGGTCAAATGAGAGCTGGCTGGAGAGCTGAGGGAAGAGCTCAAAGCCAGGCAGGAGACGAAGGCCTGGGAAGCTCTCCTGGAGGCCCGAGGACAGAGCTCTGGCCCCTCTGGCCATCCTACCAAACATGGTCTGCACTTGGAGCAGCCTGTCTCCTGGGGTGTGTGGCACAGTCATAGAAAGGGTCACCACTGCACAGAAACACATTTCAAAATTTCCTTTCCAAAACCCACTGGCTTTGAGCTGATGGACCAGACAAAGAGACTGACAGGTTTTTACTATTGTACCTACCATTCTCCCTAGGTTTCTGATCAACTCATAACCTTTCTATACACATCTTTGGCTCAGCACAGCCAAATATGAGGTATTAGAAATCATTATAGTGCTTCAGGGTCCTCACTCCCCTCAAAGTTCCAGATATTCTGCTTGTGTTTTGTGATCTCATGCTGTGAAAATCGGATGTTGTGTTTGGAGGCACCTCCAGGGTGCCAAGGATTGGCAGCACATCTTAACTAAAAGAAAACCAGTTGAATGAACAATAGAGAGGAAGGCATTTGTATCAACCCAGGAAGTGGGGAATTGTGAAGAGAGGCTATTGATGATGTTGGGAAGCTGTGGTTCTTGACAGGGACCTCCCCGAGGCTGGCCACTCCTGACACAGCGGCACTCAGCTGAGGGGTGATGCAGGGGCAGCTGTCTCAGAGGGCGCTCTGTGCGGCTGGCAGAGCTTCACAGTTTGCTGTAAAAAGGCCTTCGGATGTAAAAGTTTCTATTTTATATTAGAATAGACTCGGAAGTTCTCTCATTTTCTGAGTAAGGAAACTGAAGCATCAGGTAATGAAGACCGGAATCCAAGGTCACACAGCTTGTGGGTCACCGGAAAAGAGACTGGCCCTCATGCCTTGGAGTGCAGACAGCAGCACACTTTTCCAGAGGGGCATTTCCCTGGAACCTTCTTCTAGATGGACGCCGTTGAACTAGTGAAAGAAAGGCTTGTATGCAGAAGGGGCAGTGTTTGAAGAGTCACTCAGAGATGGGCCTGGGCTCTACTCTCATCTCACTCCTTAACTATATGACCTCGGGAAATTTGTTTGACTTTCTTAGCCTCAGTCTCAACTGTAAAGGGAGGATAATCATATTAAACTGCGAGTAGTTTTGGGAAGTCAATATGGTGTGACCATTACAGTGCCTGGTTTGTAGCTGATCCCCCATCATTGGTGACTGTTACAATAATTATTAGGTTTTTTCCATCCTCCATTAGAGAGCTCATACGCTCACCCTGAAGGGAGAATGCTTTTTTCCGTTGAGCTTCCTCCTTTGGATTTTAAATATTATTTCCGTAGAGATGCTATAGCTCGACAGAGCTTAGGTGTCCTTGAGACAGTGTTGTTAATAAATTCTGTCCTTCAAGGTATTTAGGTGCCGAAGAAGACTTTTGGGGTGTGCTGGGCACCAGGGTTTCCCAGGAAACGTGCCCCAATCCATTGTCTACTGGTGAGCTTTTGTTGAGATCTGCTCAGCAGTGGCAGAATTGCCAGAGCCTTGGCTTGAGCAGGGTATGTGACCACACAATGAATAACAGACAGCAGGACGTGAGGGTTCCCACAGCACCAGGAGAACCGCCCTCCCATTTCTTGCCATCCCCATTCCAGGCAAAGACACAGCTGATCAGCCGCGGTAATACTTGGAATGGTCAGGAAACCTTGGTCAGGGCCCCCCATCCTGCATCTCGAGTCCCACTGCCTATCTCAGTGGAGGGCACAAATGCCATCCCCTGGAAGTTCATGTTGATACAAACTGGAAAATGGCAGAGCCTTTCTCTCTCAGGTCACCGGATGTCTGCCTGGTGTGTCTGGCTGACTGCCCACCATGGCCAAGGGCCTGCCTTCCAGTGAGCATCTTCAGTGTAAAAATACCCCAAAGACACCCTAACTTGGGAGGTTCCAAGGCTCCTGTCCATTTTCCTCCTCTCTCTCAATGAAAGAAGTTACTTAAGAAGGGGTACAGAATGGGGGTACCTCTCTGGCTCCCTTTGGAGTTTTCTTTCTTGAAGGAACTGAGTGGAGTCACAGAAGACCCCATAAAGAAGACATGACAATGTGTTATGATACAAAAGTCATTACAGCTTTGTGATGTGCTGGGTGGTTTCGGTCCTGTTGAGCTTGTGCAGATGCAGGAGCCCTTTTAGTTCAAGCTTTGTGTTTAGAGAGAGGGTTTGGAAGGAGATCAGAGATGTCATATTACTGGCCTGATTCTTCAAGAAGTGGTTCTGGGAAAAGCTTGAAAATATTCACACCCAAGTTCAAAAACAAGAAGCCGGAATGAGTCCAGAATGCTTGGTGACATGGATAGCAGTTGTGATATTTTTTTAAGAAAAAGAGAAGTCGAATGTTTTCTGTACCCCCTCTCTCTCATTAATCTCCACATGAATTATCTCTCTCCCTCTCTCCCTCCCTCCTTCCCTCTCACTCTGTTTCTGAGGCCTTCCTTACCCCAACCTGTATTTTTCTTGTTTTATAACAACTTCTAAACCCCAAGTGTAAAATCCACCATTTGTCACCCCATTCTCGCTCTTTTGTGGGCAAATGGTATTGCAGGGTCCTTGGCATCCATTGGAGTCATATTTGAACAGGAAATAAGAGCCTAAGATTAAGTCCTGGCTTCTCTACTCAAAAGCTATGTGCTCAGACGGCCAACTTACGCTCTCTGAGCCTTAGGTTTTGTTGTCTGTATTTTACATATGAGAAAACTTATCTCAAAGCATGGCCAAGAAGAACCAGTGAATTTCAGACATACTTTGTACGTCTGCCGTGTGCCAGCAAAGCCCATCATGCCATAGCCCAGCGTGTGCTGGTCATAGCGCAAGCTTCCCATTCATTCAGTAACCTAGCCCTTTCTTCACTAGCAATGGTAATTTTTTAAGAAGGTCTCTTCAGGTGTGTTTGTGGCATGCACACTGCATTTGTTGTGTCCTCAGAACAGCATTTATCAGCCTTCTTTTCTTTTTCTTTCTTTTTTTCTTTTTTTCTTTTTTTTGAGGGTAGTGTCACTGGCCCTCATATGTGGCACTGAACCCTGGCCGCTGGCTTCCCAAGCCAGCGCTTAACCACCGCGCCACTCGGCGGGCCCCAGCCTTCATTTCATTATAGCCACCACCGCCCCCTCACCACCCTGCCCCCAGCCCAAAGAGCCTTTTTAGACATTTTAAACAATCACACTCCATCCATGAAGGTAAATACTAAAGAATGGTATTTTGGAGGCTAGGAGTTAACTTAGAAGGCCAACGGCCATTGTAGTAATACTTTGTGTACTCCCAAGAACTTTTTTTTTTTTGCCCTCTTGGGAGTCCTGTTGCCTCTGTTGAGATATGTAAAAAGGTTTTAAAAATGCATTGGGGACTCTTTTTTTTTTATATGTGTTATATTTTTCATTAATAAATAGGGTTTCTTCCTTGGGGACTCTGTTTTCTCGCTTTAGTTTTTTTTCCTCCTTCCTCATAGCACGCCATCTGTGGGGAATTTTGTCTTGTCCTTCCATTTCCTGTGTTTCCTGACTTTTCCCTTTTCTGACCTTTATTTCTGCGCATATCTCTCTGGCCTGCTGGTGATGAAGGCCTCACATTTCCCTAGGAAATACTCAGGAAAGGCTCTTTAGTCTACTCCAGCTCCTCCATTCAGGGGGTATTAGATCAGTGAGCTCATAAGGATGTTAGGTTGCCTTTTCAAATCAGGGTCTATTTCCACTATTTTACGCATGTTTTAAGTGGGTGCTTTAGGCCTAGAGAGCAGGGATTACTTGAACACTTGGAATGACATGACTGCTACCCACGATTTTCTGTCTGAAGGTGCCTCATTGCAGAGCTCTGACTGCTCACAGAGGAAATAGGATGCCCTGTTAGCCTGCGCCATGTTTGTTCACAGCTGAAGGTTGCCTGCTGGCCATGGCTGTGTATCTGCAGTTTGTCATTTTTCTACCCTAAGATAATAGAAGGGGGAAAGAAAACACCACCATAACCAAACCCCTGAAATGAATCTCGTAAACATTTTCTCTCACTGCTGCTTCTACCTAAATGCAATAGGAACTGGAGGGCAGCAGCATGGTTAGAAACGGGGGCCATAGTTCCTGCCACTGTATAAAATCTATAGGTTGTGCTTGGAACCAATGGAAACCCTCCCCCTTTATGCCAGGGCTTCCTGCAGGAACCAAGAAATGTGTATAGTTCAGGGAAAATGCAAATAAAAGCATCCTCTCTTACCCAGCAGGAAATTAGAAAGCTCTTTGGTTAAGACAAGAGGATTGTGATTCCTTTTTGTAAAAGAAATAGACAGAGGGAAGATGCTTGAGGTGGCATTGTATACCATAAAACTATATTTATGTGCTAAGACAAGCAATTGATGTTGTTCTATAAAATATAGTAAACACCTCCACCCTGCCCTTTTGAATGTCAGTCAGAATTCAGAATCATGAAATTTTATAGTATTACTGGTTAGAAGGGCGTCCCGCTGGGAGCAGATGCCATCTCTGTCTTCATAGACTCAGAGAAAGTCCTGACATGTTTCATGGCGTTCATACGTGGAAGTCTGTGAAATGGAAAGGAAAACAGCTTTTTCTGTCAACCTGTCACTGATATAAGCTTTTACATTCCATCAGAATGACTAAACTTTAAAGCTGTTTTCTTCAGCACTGAGTATCTCTCAGAACTCCCAAGTGTTATCAGATTGATAGAGTCCCAGCATATGATAGAAGACCAAAGCATTTTGTGGCATGATATTAAAAATTCATTCCGATACTCGATAAAGCGTGGTTGACAAAAGTGTGAAATGGAATAAGGTAGACTGAATTTCTTCCTGGTTTATTGCCCTTGATTTCTCTACACAAAATAAATAGACAGGATGGACTAAAATATCTTCTTTATGAAGGTGGGACCCTGACAGCCGAAGGCCTGCTCATAAACATGCTCTCTGTGCCACACACCTTGGCAGCGATCAGAATCGGAGGCAAGGGGAATTTATTGCTGGTGTGTGCATTCATATTTCACACTGAGTGAATATGTAGAGGCTGCTTTCCTGAGGTTGCCTAGACTCTGTTAAGAGCAGAAAAAGAAAAACTTGTTTTTCTCCTGGAGCTTTTTTTTGGGGGGGTGGGGGGATGATTTTTGTGGTGATAGTGGTGGTAGCAGTGGCAGTTATTCCCCTGGAGGTATTTAAGAGAAAACAGGCTCTTCATGTTTTCCCTCCCCCTTTTCCACCTGCCATCTTGTTTTCAAAGAAATGTAAAAAAGCGAGGTCTTTAAAGCCACTGCAGGCTGGGCCTATGTTTTCACCTATCTCCCTCCCTTGCCAGGCCTTCCTCTGCCACTGTGACCCACCGCCCTCACTTTCTCCTGTCTTCCCTTCTCTCAGTGGACAGTTAGTGAGAGGCTTCCCCTGCTTCTCTACAGCAGCAGGACAGAATGCCTCATTGGTCTCAGATATTAACTCCTGTGCTGAAAACCCGTTTGGAGCTGGTGTGACAAATGGATTTTACCTGCTGCTGGAAAACCAGCCGTGTCCCACCCTCTGCACGCTGCACACACCACCCTTTCCCCATCTTGCAAAGCCCAGCCCAGGGAGCAGGGAACAGAGCTGCCCCGCGGCACCATCTGCTTCTGCCAGCATCTATGCTGGGCCCCGACGGTGACATCTGTTGAGAACAGTGTACTTGATGAGTTGTTGGAAAGACATGTTTGGTCTCCCCCATGGTCTCTGTTAGTCATTACTGGGCTGCTGGGCTCACGTGGGCGTATCTGTGTGCACCGCCTCCCTGGCCTCATCTGTACCGATTGGAAATCAGTCACTGGGAGTTAGTGGCAGTCAGCGGGGACCCAGGGCATTTTCCAGTGACATCAATTCTTCTTCTGTTGCAGAAATTCAGGAAACAATTAAAATTCTGATGTGTTCCAGGGAGGATTTCAAATAAATCAGCCGATAGCTGATACCTTGTAAGTCTTGGTAGCAAAGCAAAATTAACAACCCAGCTGCATCTGTGTACTGTACGCTGAAATAAATAAATTAACCATGCATCACCTCCACTAGAGGAAGCAGCTGGCTTATTCTCAGCCTTTCTGTGAGTACCCAAAAGCTACTGATTTGTTAAGTTGTCATTCTCCTTATGGACATCAAGGACTTTCTACATATGCCAAAAATTTAGCTTGCCAAATATCAGTAAATTCTGGAAAATCCAGGCACTCATTAAACTCAGTTTTAGCTCCTAACTTAAAGCTCCTGACAGCTTATGTGGACCAAAGCTGACGTTGCGAGCCAGGCCCAGTCAATCGCTGCTGAGGACGTAACATAAGATACAAGTAGGTTTGGCAGCATATTGAGCCAGATTGACTCAGAATTTGAGGATGTTAAGAGTATTAATCAGAAAGCTAGGACTTTGTCCACTCCCCTTCACCCAAGTGCAGTGTGGAAGAACCTGTGTTAATTCCTCTGTTAATTACAGTTCTACCCACCTGAGTTTTCCCAAGCTCCTTTTCGCAGTGATTTCATATCATACTACTGCCTGGCCAATAGAATCCATCATTCTTGCTGGGTCCTTTTCACAAATAGCATAACAAGGACAGGTGCGGGGGATAATGGACCCTCAAAAAAAATAAAGATCTCAGCATCACTCCCAAATAAAAGCCATGTACTCTGTTAAAATTCTAACTTTATGTGTGCCCACATGCCAATATGTTTTTATATGTGATTGTTTATTGGTATTCTGTGGATATTTTTTTTCCCATAAAGATACATGATATTGTAAAATATGAAGAATGTAGTGGTTGGAAAACAAAACAGCACTTAGAGATTCCCCCACCTTTCAACTGCATATCATTGGGAAGAAGAGGAAGGTATGGAGGTGATCAGAGTGACAGCTAAGGAAATGAACCATGGGGTGGGCTCAGTAAGAACCAAAGGGTGAAGATTAGAGGAAAAGTATTTATTAAGCAAAACCACCATGGGGACATGCAAGAGTAGTACAGAGTTAATGTCATTGCTATGCTTCCCTGTAAGAAGAGAAACTATAGGAAAGGTCAAAAGAAATAAGGCAGGGAGGAAGATCGGGTCTAATCAGGGCAGAGAGGACAGAAGAGATCCCACGTAGTCCCTGGAAAACAGTAGCTGTTAGCATCCATCTAGTTCTCGTAGCTCCTGGTGCATTCTGGGTGCTCAAGGCACAATCATTGGTAATCATCACAGCTTTGCCGACAGACTACAGCTGTAAATTATTTGCTCCCCTCCCTAGTCAGCAGGAAGCTGCCTGCCTTAGATAATGAGTGGAAATAGTCAGGTACTGTTACACCCAGGGATCAGGCAGAGAAGCTAGTTAGGAGCCCTGGACCATGGCAGTAGGAAGGCCTCCGCACATTGCTGTGAGCATCCCCACACACTGCGCTGCTTACATCGGGTGTGCTTCCTGCTCTGCAGCCTTCCTGTTTAGAAACGCCCTCAAAAACTTCACAGCAAGCCCAGGAATTTGCAGTCCCTGCAACCTAAAGAGAATTATCTGCTATTTCTACATGATTCTCAAAAACATGCCTGTAGCAATGCAAGGCATTATAAATCCATCCAGGTCGGTTCTGACCATGTTGTAGAAGTAATTTCAGCTGGCACATCACATGAAAGAACAGATTTGAAAACGGTGGTGTGCACAGCCCTGAAGGCTTCAGCTTGGCTAATGTTGTAACCACCTTATGGCGCTGCTTTGGTTGTGACAAAGGTATCAAAGGGAATGCCTGTAGTCTGCACTTACCGTGTGTGTGTGTATGTGTGTGTGTGTGTGTGTGTGTCTGTGTCTGTGTCTGTGTCTGTCTACATGCATACTATCACCTCTGAATAAGAGAAAAGATTTATCCCTACATATAACTGTGTATCACTCTATATGCACACCCTTGTTACCAGCCTAGAGGAAGATTGATCACTCGGTGTACATTAGTACGCTAGTACACACATGTGGAAGTCAGGAGTATTCTGTGTACTTGTTACATGGCCTTGTCCATCATCACTTGGTATACATGTATTCATATATGTATAGTAACTTGTAAGTAGGAAAATGACTCACACCTGTTCAGTACACCAGGGAGGGGGGACATGGATAATAATGCAGATTATCAGTGTAGAGAAAGATTTGTCAATTGGTGGCCATTTAGATACACAGAAATCCCCACGACAGCATATGGTGTGTGTGCACAGGCGTGCGTCCCCATGGCGCTCTCCACAGACACGCGGCCTTGCCCGCGTGCACAGGCTTGCATCCCCACGGTGCCCTCCATGAGCACATGGGCTGCTGCTGCTTTGCAGAGGCACTCACTGCCAGCACCAGAGCCACTTTGTCTTGATCAGCTTTTAATGGGAGGGTCAAGACTAAATTTGAAAAAACACAACTTCACTCTAAAGCTATTAAATCAGAACAGCCTTAGCCTTTGATTTGGAGCTGATACGATATTAAGATTTCTAAAGCCGGGACATGTGTTATTGTTCGCCCATTATACTAATGAAAATACTGACTGGTGTGTCCTAGTGCCTGGGGAGAAGGGTTTAGGACGTTTGGTAGACCTGCTATTCAGTATACTCCATAAATTACCCATTTAATCATAAAGGAAATTCTAAAGCTGATACAACTGGGAAATCAAACTCCACAGCAAGCCACTCAGGGACCTTCTCTCTGACTCATGCACTCTTCCAGCGTCCACAGTGGGGAAAGTGAAGTGCATTTTAGGTTAGACCCACTTCAGGAAGTTATGCGCAGTGTGAAGCCATTGTTTCCCTTGGACTGGGTTGCAGGTGAATGTTTTACCTCGAGCCCTTTACTCTTACCCGTATGTTTCAGGGAACCTTACCATTGGTTTTTGTGTACATTTTAATTTTTTCTGACTCATCATCTGGTTTTCAGCTGGGATTGCTTTTGGATGAAGGTAACAGTGCAGTGGTTGGTTTTTCTCCTGGGGCTGGGCCGCGCTCAGTGATGCCTGGAACCTAAGTGCTTCCATGTCTCTACTCTTTTCCCCAGGTAGACACAGTCTTTGTGCTGCTGCCTCACAGTCTACTACTAGAGGGTGGCCGCTGTAACTTCAGACCTCATCCTAAATCCAGAAAGAACAAAAGGCTCTCTCTTAGGAGGCTTTGCCCTTTATTCAGGAAGGGATGTACTCGTCAGATGCTTCTAATTATATCATCATTGGCCAGAACTATATCAGACGGTCACCTACATGCACAGGAGTTGGGGAAATCAATTGTTTTTTAAATATACCAGTACTACCCTGAAAAAGTGGGGCTCTGTTTAAAAAGGAAGAAGAAGGGAAATATGTACGTGCAAAAGAATATTGATGGACAGTGTATACCCACAGCCTCTCAAAATGTGAAGCGTCAGGCCAAACTTCATCATTTCTAGTGCATCATATGCACAATTTACCATCAAACTTCAAGAAAACCCTAACAGAGCACGTCTCAAGAAAAGTAACGAAAATGATCCACAGTGGGTTTCCTACCGAGTGTGGGTTTTTAGTCTGGAAACAAGCAACTAGAAAATGGCAGAAAGATATTATTTATGCAAGTAGTAAAAGGGCAAAGCGTGGGTACACTCCCATCGCTTATCAGACTGTGAAAACTGGCCCGGATGCATTGAAAAAGATATCCTACTAATAAGAGAACTTTCAGTATAACGTAGTCAACCTATAAAATGCATTCCAAAAATAATAGAGCAAGTAACTAGAATTAGAGTCAGAAGTCTTTTCCTAATATCAGTGCTCAGCCAGTAAACACTTATTGGGAACCTACTATGTGCTCACCATCCATAGGGGATTATAGACTATATGAACAGACAACTGCAGACAGCATGGCAGGCCTTATCCTGAGGCTCAAATAGGTGCTATTGGCCAACAGGGGGTATTGAGTAAGGAGATTCGTCTCTTTCCTTCGATGTTTATATCCAAGAAGACAGCTTTGGCTTTCTGCACACTGCCCCCTGGTAACCATACCAGAGTGTCTGGGAATGACAAGGGTAGAAGTTTTTAGAATCTTGTGTCCTTATTTTTAGCTTCCAGGGAATCCATTAGGCAAAGGAAAGGATGCCTGGGTTATCACATGAGGACAACTTGACTATCGGTCTCAAACCCTTTTGTTAATAAGCAGATCCTTTTCAGAGGTCTTTGTGGGTGAGGAGTCTCTGGTGCATCTACAGACTAATGCTTGTTGGAGTAATGAGGCTGGTTAGCCTGACCGGAAGCTTTGGCTGGCATGACCCCTTAAAGATGGGATCATTGTGAAGGGAGCCTCTTACAATATTTCCATGCTATTAAATAGTGGAGGTTTGAAATCATCCTGACAACTCACCAAATGTTTTCTTTGCATCTTGACTACTGCGTAGGTACAACTTTTGTCTATAATTATTAAAGATAACTTAATTTCTGTCCAAGCCACACTCCTGGCCCTTCGGCACTGCTAACAGTGACGGGGGGCCCAGGAGAAGCCCACCTGCGGGCTCCTTGGCCTTCACGATGGACACAGCCAAGGAGTCCTATCCCAGCACTGGTTTTAGCAGGAGGGAAGATCACATCTTTGCTCATATTCGAACAGCCTTGGATATTTAGGTAACTGTGACTGTTCCAGGCATCTGAAACTATCTCACCAATATAGAATGTAAGTTACTCTAGGCAGGTAGCACGTGTGTCTTAGTCATTTCTCTATTCTAAAACTGAGGATGCATTAGGTAAATGATTGTTGAAGCAAAGAGATATATGATGATAGATGATAGATAGATAGATAGATAGATAGATAGATAGATAGATAGATAGATAGATAGATAGATAGAGCAAGCCAGGGGGTGGTTCTGGGGTGAGCCAGCTGTATAGAGACTTTGGTAAAAGTCTTGGGGAGCCAGCAACTATATGAAAACAAGTACAAGGAGTCAGAAAGACAGCAAAGGGTCATCAATGTTTCTCACTTGCCACTTTACAAAGAACCTGGGTTTACTGCACAAAACGTAATATGCATTGGGAGCTAATCCTGAGAGATGATGTAACAGCAAGTGTCTTGGATATACCTATGGTATTTTCTATGTTCTTCATGCCTTTCCCTCATTTCTCTTTAGTGTCACCTATGTACAATTTTTTTCTTTCTAAAATAATTATTTTTCAACTTTGAGGAGTAATTGACAGATATTGTATGCAGGTAAAGTGTACAACATAATGATTTGATGTGTGTATACATGGTGGAATGATTACCAAGATGAAGATAATTAAACATCTTCACCCCACACAGTTAACTATGTGTGTGGTGAGGATGCTTACGACCCACCCTCAGCAACTTGCAAGAATAGAATACCTTAGCGTTAACTGTAGGCACTGCTGCTCATTAGCCTCTCAGAACTTACTCTCTGTCAACTGAAAGTTTGTGCCCTTTGACCTACATCCTCCCCATTTCCACCTCACCCCAACTCCCAGCAACCACTATTCTATTCTCCACTTCTATAAAATTGGTTTTTCTTTCTTTTGTACTTTACATGTCAGTGATACCCATACAGTATTTATCTTTCTCTGTCTGACTTTATTTCACTTAGAATAATGTCCTCCAAGTTCATCCAAGTTGTTTCAAGTGGCAGGATTTCCTTCTTTTTTAAGGTGGAATATTTTCTTTATCCATTCATCTGTCCAAGGACATTTAGGTTGTTTCCATGTCTTCGCTAAGGTTAACGTGGGGGTGAGATTATCTCTTCAAGGTACTGATTTTCCTTCCTTCATACATATACCCAGAGGTGGGATGGCTGCATCATATGTTAGTTCTATTTATCATCTTTTTCAAGAACCTCTGTATTGTTTTCCATTGTGGCTGTACCAGTTCACATTTCCACCAACAGTGGGTTTCCTTTTCTCCACATCCTCACCAACACTTGTTATTGCTTGTCTTTTTGATAATAGCCACTCTGATAGCTGTGATGTATGACATCCCATTATGGTTTTGATTTTTATTTCCCTGATGATTAGTGATGTTGAGCGCCTTTTCATGCACATGCTGGCTGTCTGTATGCCATCTTTGGAAAAATGTTCAGGTCCTTTTACCATTTAAAAAATTTTTTTTTCTTATTTGCTATTTGTTTTTTGCTATTGAGCTTATGAGTTCTTTATACATTTTAGATATTAATCCCTTATCAGATACATGGTTTGCAGATATTTTCTCCATTCTGTAGATTGCATTTTTAATTTATTGTTTCCTTTGCTATGAAGAACTTCTTTAATTTGATGTCGTCCCACTTGTTTATTTTAGCTTTTGTTGCCTGTGTGCTTGATATCTTTTTAAAGAAGTTATTGCCAATGTCAATATCAGGCTTTTTATACATGTTTTCTTCTAAAAGTTCTACTGTTTCAGATCTTATATTTAAATCTCAATTCAAATTAATTTTTAAATTTTGAGTGGTGAAAGATAGGTGTCCAGTTTTATTATCTGGCATGTGAATATTCAGTTTTTCCAACACAATTTACTGAAGTGGTTATCCTTTCCCCATGTGTGTTGTTGACATCCTTGTCAAAAATTACAGTCGATATATATGTTTGCATTTATTTCTGGGCTCTGTTCTGTTCCACTGCAGCCTGTTTTTAAGCCTGCGCCATATTGTTTCGATTACTGTAGTTTTGTAATATAGTTTGAAATCAGGAAATGTGATGCCTCAGGCTTTGCTCTTCTCTCTTAAGATTGCTTTGGCTATTCGGGGTATTTTGCAGTTCCATACAAATTTTCTATTGTTTGTTCTATTTCTGTGAAAAATGCCATTGGAATTTTGGTAGCGATTGTATTGAGTCTGTAGATTGCTTTAGGTAGTGTGGACAGTTTCACAAATAAATTTTTTTTAATTTAAGAACATGGGATATGTTTCCATTTACTTGTGTCTTCTTCAGTTTCTTTCATCAATGTCTTAGAGTTTTCAATGTACAGTCTTTCACCCCCTTGGTTAAATTTAATAAAAGTTAATATAAAATTTAGGAATTTTATTTAAATTTAAATATTTTTTATTGTATTATAAATGAGATTGCTTTCTTAATTTTTCTTTTAGATGGTTCATTGTTAGTATATAGAAACACAACTTACTTTTGTATGATCTTTTCATCCTGCAACTTTACTGAATTCATTTATGGGTTTTAACAGATTTTTTAGTGGAGTCCTTAGGGTTTTCTTTTTTTTTTTTTTTTTTTTTTTTTAAAGATTTTATTGGGGAACTGGTGGAGGGGAACAGCGTTGGGGAATCGGGGAAGGGGAACAGACAAGTTGCTGTCTTTTTGTTCTTCAGTTTAGTTGCAGAGGATGTTGCTTCACTGTTGGTATCGTCATTGCGCTCTTCCTGGATGAGGCAGATCGGTCGCTGGCCTCTGGATGTCGCTCACCGCGGCTATTGGCAGCTCACGCTTGGCTGCCAGCCGCTCACGCTGGCTGCGGGCCACTCACTGTAGCCTATGGCAGCCCACTGCAGCAGGGGCTGCAGCCCACACCATCCCTGGGGCTCGCACAGCCCAGCTCCAGGTGGAGCTGTTGTTAGCTGTAGAGGGCAGTGTCACTGGCCCTCATGTGGGATCCGAACCGGGGCCGCTGGCATCCCAAAACCAGCGCTTAACCAATGCGCCACTCGGCCGGCCCTAGGGTTTTCTATATATAAGATCATGTTATCTGCAAACAGAGGTAATTTTACTTCTTCCCTTTCAATTTGAATGCCCTTTATTTCTTTTTCTTGCCCGGTTGCTCTAGCTAGGACATCTAGTACTAGGTAGAATAGAAGTGCTGAGAGTCAGCATTCTTGTCTTATTCCTGATTTTAGAGGAAATGCTTTTTAAACTTTTCAACATTGAGTATGATGTTAGCTGTGGGCTGTCATGTGACCTTTATTATCTGAGGTACATTCCTTTTATACAAAATTTGTTGAGTTTTTGTCATGAAAGGATGTTGAATTTTGTCAAATGCTTTTTCTGCATCTATTGAGAATATCATATGATTTTTCTCTCATTCTTTTAATATGGAGTATCATATTTATTGATTTGCTTATATTAAACCATCCTTGCATTCCAGGGAGTATTCCACTTGATCATGGTGTATGATCCTTTTAATGTCTTGTTGAATTTGGTTTGCTAGTATTTCATTGAGGATCTTTATCTTTCATCGAAGATATTGGCCTCTGATTTTCTTTTCTAGTAGTGCCCCATGTTAGGCGTCAGGTCAGTAATACTGGCCTCGTAAAGTGAATTTGGAAGTGTTCCTTTCTCTTCAATTTTTGATAGAGTTTGAGAATATGTCATATTAATTCTTCTTTAAATATTTGGTAGAATTCACCAGTGATGCCATATGGTCCCAAGCTTTCATTTGTTGGAAGATTTTTGATTGTTGGTTCAATGTTCTTACTCATTATTGGTATGTTCAGATTTTTCTATTACTTCATGATTCAGTATTGGTCAGTTTTAGGTTTCTATGAATTTTTCCATTTTTCTTTCAGCTATCTAGATTATTGGTGTATAATTGTTCATAGTGTACAATTTTCCAAAACATTTTTTTCTTACACAATGTTATTTGTCTTCTACCATATTCCCCTGTATTTGAATTCAAAGTTGCTGAGTAACCTTTCTGAATTTATCCTTGTTTGCTAATAAATGAATAATATTATTTACCTGTAGGGTTACAGTAAAGATTAAATAAGATAACTTTCGGGAGCCTCTGGAAAAGGGAAGGTAACATGGTCTCTCTGTGCTAATTGCTCTAGGCTAAGTTCATTGGCCCATTGTTTAGCAGCAGGTCCAGAGATTGTGAATTATATGTGATGCTTTTACAAGGACTGAATGAGGAGAGACATTTTAATCAAAGCACCAGTGAACTATATAGTTGGTAGACTGTGTGTTCCACCAACTAAAGATGAATATATATTTGGTGACCTCTTCCTATGAGGGATAATCATCAGTGGGCCTGACAGAATTGGAATTTTCCCATGAGCAATCTGAGCATGTATATTCAATCAGCTC
The DNA here is from genome assembly GCA_033961575.1 of Aselliscus stoliczkanus. Classification (NCBI taxonomy): domain Eukaryota; kingdom Metazoa; phylum Chordata; class Mammalia; order Chiroptera; family Hipposideridae; genus Aselliscus; species Aselliscus stoliczkanus. The sequence goes on along the minus strand of CM066728.1, from coordinate 12,624,167 downwards.
TGTGTCCCTGAAAAGTGGGAGGCAAAAGGTATTAGTAGCTTGGTCACAAACTAAGTGTCAAACATATTAAGCCTGCATTCATCTGACAGACTTCCAGGGAGGGAGGTTTAGCAGCGAGGGGGACAATTATGAGAATCTCAGAGGGGGGTGAAGCGGAGAGAGAGAGAAAGAGAGAGATTGAGAGAGAGAGAGAGAGACAGAGAGAGAAATTCCACTCACTACCCAGGAAAGAGAGAATATGGAATGGAAGGAGGACAGTGAAATGTGTTTCCTGACACACACTGAAAAGGCCTGTCATTTACCAAAGTCCCATTCCTTAAACTCAATACTTTTAGGAGAAGGAAGTATAGCTTAGCCCCAATAGATACTCAGGAAAAACCGCAGGGCTCAACGCACTAGTTATCGTTAGTCCTAGTTTAGTTCACCAGCTTTCTGGCCTATCTGATTTCTTTAGAGTCTGTAACAGATGCTACTTAGTACCCCATCCAGAGTGGTGGGCTTTTTGCTTTGGGGACAAAGAACTTACTGTTTGGACTGTGTTGTTATTGTTATTGTTATTGTTATTGTTATGGCTGCAAATTATCACAGAGTAAAGGTTTTTCCTCAGGGAACTCATGTATGCCCTTAGAGAAAAGTACCAGCTCCTTAGTGAGAGATGTGCTCACCTGACCTCCCTGTCCTCAAAGAGCACCAGCTCATACCTCCTCTTAGCCTTAGCCTTTCCTCTGGCCTCCTTGGGTCTCTTTGACCCATTACCTGATGATGCCTTTGTTACAAAGATGAAACGGGAGAGCCATGTAGATGCTGATCCTGGTTCTGCCACCACTAGCTATGGAGCCTTGCCAGTATGCCCCCTCTCTGAGTTTTTAGTCACCTCTACTGTGAAACGCTCCTGCTTGCCTGCAGCGTGGTTGAGTGTGGAATGATATACTCTGTGTGCATGTGCATTGCATAGTCTGAAGCAGCATTCAGATAGTGTCGGTTATATTAGTGGACTAAGATTTGCTTTCTCCTGTGATATTGTAAACTGAACCTTCTGAAGTCATTGCCTGAAATAGGAAAACCTGCATTACATTATTTTACATAAAGTTGCTCCTGCTGACAAAAAAATGCTTTGGTTTATCCATTGTGTATGGTCTGCTCATCTACAATGTTTGTCTAGCAAGTTGCTCCCCAAGGAGGTATCCACGTGGTGGATTGTCCTAAGGTCACAGCAGCCCCAAGGCCATCGCTTTGCCACTTTCTTTCTCTCTTCTGTTTTGGGTGGAGAGAAGCCCATATAATGGCTGTGTCAAGTTACAGAGAAAGTGGTTCAGCCCACTCGCTTTGTGTGGGATGGACCAGACCACTCTGAAGGCCCCTGGAGCTTTTGCATGGAGGCACACGCAGAGACACATACACAAACACCTATTTGTGTGTATAAACCGATCCAGAACTGAGGGTCGCCATCCTCATACAACCCTACCTGCTGGTTTCTTCCCTGCCATTTGCAAACCCCTTCAAAGCTTGACTTTCAAATCCTTTTTTTCCTTCAAACTCTGCATGTGTGTTACAGGCACCTTTTTTTTCTCAAGAATGATTTTATGGTCAGAGTGGGTCTGTACACCTTTTCCCAGGTTGGTCCTTCATATACTAGTGCAGGGTTTTAGCATGTGCTTTCATGCAGGTGCCACCTTCTTTTCCTTAGACACAGCAGTGTCTTAGACATTTTCTCTCAGATAAAGTAATTTAATGATAATTAATGATACAGGAGATTTTTCAAAAGAAACTGCCCGTACTTAAGAGATTTGTTGTTGTCCAGCCTCACTGCATAGAA